>OZ012551.1:26971969-31971969 GCA_963935595.1 Schoenobius gigantellus
AAACAAAAAGTAAAACAACATTTTTGCTACATATATTTTTCTCTACTTTATGGTTTGGCAGGACAGCAGTCGAGTCAATTTAGTTTACTAAATTATTAATTTATTACTTTAAGCACACATAATTAAATTAAACCACAAAGTATCGATACTTTTGTCTTTTGTCGTGTCCCTACTTGTCGGATGAGCGATCGGGCCGTCGAGCATCCAACAAGCTAATAATAATTATGTCGGGCCGACAGCCGTACACACGTTCCAATTTGGTTGGGGTCGGGCGGTTGGCTCCAACCAAATCGGATCGTCTGTTACGGCTAATAATATAAAAAATCCAACATTAATTTGAATTTGCTACTAAATGTAGATAGGTACCCAAAAAGGATAGATTGAGACTCGACCTTGCTCAATCTAAAAGATGGAAGTTCTAACTTTATTTAAAGCATCATTACAACTTCGCCGAGTTTAGTGAAATAAGTCTTCATTCCGACAACAACACCATTTCATCAGATTTCAACAGCAGAAATGGTTTTAATTATCATTGGGTGTTACGTTTCAGGCTTAAGTAATTGCTCTCCATTAAAAACAGTTTTCCTTTTACCGCCTTGCGAAGGTACGTCTTGGTAATTATGTAAGAATGTTTTAAATTGAGTTTCTTAGCCCTTAGGCGTAACAGTAATACCTAAGCTCGTGATCTGTAATGAAAAAAACCGGCCAAGTGCGAGTCCGACTCGCGCACGAAGAGTTCCGTACCATTGACTAGGTAAACAACAGTAGGTACACAAATTTCATATTTATTATTAAAGGAAATATACAATTAAGTATTTTGTGAATATTTCGAGTGCCTACCTGTTACCATTTATTGATATCGAGCAAAAAAGGGCAAAAAATCGCGTTTGTTGTATGGGAGGCCCCCTTAAATATTTATTTTATTTTGTTTTTAGTATTTGTTGTTATAGCGGCAACAGAAATACATAATATGTGAAAATTTCAACTATCTAAATAGCTATCGCGGTTCTAGAGATACAGCCTGGTGACAGACAGACGGATAGACGGACGGACAGGCAGCGAAGTCTTAGTAATAGGGTCCCGTTTTGCAAATATTGCAATAAAACTCGTAACAAGTCCCTATTGCAAATTAAATCTTGTTAGTGTCACATAGTCTGTGGCATGGTGTTTACTTTGGCAAACAATACCCAATGAAAAAAAATGAAAAAATAGTGACAAGTCATTAGGATGCGTATTGTATTTTTTATTCATCGTTACAGCTCCTATACGTCCCCACCGAGGGGCTCGAGCCTACCCTATGTTAGGGTGATTAGGCCTTAGTCAACCACGCTGGCCCAGTGCGGATTGGTCGACTTCACATACACCATTGAATTTCTTCGCAGATGTATGCAGGTTGCCTCACGATGTTTTCCTTCACCGTAGGAGTGTCAAACAAATGTACATATGAAATTCGAAAACGAAAAACACATTGGTACATGGCGGTCTCGAACCCAGACCTCCCGATTGGAAGGCAAATGCTGAGTCCACAGCGCCACCGACGTATTTTTTATTGACGTATCAAATTCACAATTACTGGTGATTTGTAAGCGATCGCAAAAGATGTTGGCACACATACACACATACTTAACAAACTCCAGATTTTTAATTAGAAAATTTCAACTTCTTTAAATACCTATAATAAGAAGATTATTAGTGAAAATATTATCAAGCGACCATAACAATGACTGATTGTCAATGCCAAACCTTGACGTCCATAAGTAATCACGTTTCGTTTCACGAAGTTTCGCATTCACCTACCATATTTTATCTTATTTTTTTTGCAAAATCTATTGACCCTGAAAAGATTTTAGCCCTTGGGTCATTTTCAACACATTATTATCTTTCATTTCATATAATTTGTACCTCGGTACATGATTTGGGCAAATACTGAAGACCTCTTTTATTAACGAAGGTCCAAATTAACTTCAAAAATTAAAAAAGTACAATTTATTACCATTAATTACCTTTTTTTACAAGGGGAATGCTTTTACGCACCTCCAAGCACTTGGGTAGGATCAAGGGTGTGTGGGACTTCACGGCAGGGTGCCGCAACTATCCACTCAACCCCTCGGGAACACCTCTCCGGCCATTTCATTGCGGCTGCGAGCATACTCATAGCGCTGCGCTCACGTGAGCCAGCTCGGCCTAGCCCGTAGACTATCCTCTCTGCATGAGAGCAGCTTGTGTCCCAAAGCTGCTCCCACCGTCTCAGTGGTCGAGTGCAATGCAATACAGGCAACACGGCGCCCAACCGCGTTGCCCACTGCCCCCACTAAGGTGGCGGTCAGTCAGTCAGGGTTTCTTCCGCCATGGGCGGGTGCGGGCTTCGGGCATTTGTCGCCCATTGCCCGGGCATCTTCTCGGCGAGCGGCAGCTCGCCGGTGTTGGGCACGTCACGTAGTGACGGGCCCCTCTTCGCCACCCCCCTGTGCTACCACTCCGGGATCGAGGCACGGCCCTCCGCGGTCAAGTACACCGAGTTAGAGGGGCTTGTCCCAAGCCCAGCGAGCGCCGGCGAGCAGGCCGCGGCTTACTCTGCGCCCGGAGGAGCGGTGGGGGGAGGAGGGGGCCATTGGTCTTGTGGGATGGTGGTGTTATGTCCGGTGGTGGTGTCGCTTAGGCGAGTCACGCGCGCGAGCGGTGGGGTCCCGCGGCAGACTACAAGCCGTAAGCGACACGAGGTCTGGTCAGGTGGTGGCGTCGTCAGCGAAGTCGCTGACGAAGCGGAGTCTAGGCCGGGGTGGGTCGCCTCGTCGTGGGGATGCAGCTGGTGATGGTGGTGGTGACGCTGGTAGGTCATGGTCTCTCTCCGCCCTGGGCGACAACAAGTCGCGGGGCAGCGCTCGTCCGGAAGAGTCTGGAGGCCTGGGAACATAAGGAGCAATGTTGTGGAGGTGGAGGTGGGGCCCGTTGTCGGCGCTGTCGAACATTCGACGCGCCAGACGGGCGACGAACTCCTCCACCGTCGGCATCCGAACGTCCCGGGCAATGACGTCATTCCTGACGTAGCGGCCCGCGTTCGTCACGACACGGAGAGAGACGTTCTGGACCACCTGCAGTCTGGAACGCTGGGTCGGGGAGCACAACGCATACCATGCTGGGGCGGCGTAGGTGAGCCGCGTACGAACGTAGCTCTTGTAGACCATCAGTTTCGTACGCAGTGGTAGTCGGGATGCCAACACCGGGCGCAGGATGCCACGGGCCATCTTGGCCTGGTTGACTACATGGTCAACCTGGGGCACCATGCGCAGTTGGCGGTCGATGCGGCATCCTAGGTACGTAACTGTGGTCTGCCAAGCTACGTCCTGTCCGCGGAGTGTCAGCGGCGGTGGCATGCGGCGCTGCGACCCGACCAGGATGGCGGCCGTCTTACCCACGTTGACGGCCATCCTCCAGTTGTCCAGCCATGTTGGCAGGCGGTCCAGTAGTTGCTGCATCCGGGCGGAGGCGAATCTCACCTTCCGCGACGAGGTGAAGAAGGCGCTGTCGTCGGCGAATAGGGCCAACACCACGTCCCGCTGCCCCTCCTGGAGCTGGTCTTGGAGGGTGGGGATGTCGTCGGTGTAGGCGGCGTACAGGCACGGCGAGAGGCAGCTGCCCTGAGGCACTCCTGCGAGGATGGGGCGTGGCTGGGAGGTGGCGTCCTCGACCGAGACCACGAAGCTCCGACCCTGGAGAAATGACGCCAGCAGTCTCACGTGGGCGGGCGGCATGCTGGTGGCGGCCAGCTTGTAGAGGAGACCGGGATGCCACACACGGTCGAAGGCCTTCTCGATGTCCAAGAAGACCCCCACGGTGTGGTTGTCCCGGTTCATGGCGGCCGCGAGGTGGTGGAGCACGCGCGCCAGCTGGAGCGTGGTGGAGTGGCCGCTGCGGAATCCGAATTGCTCATCCCGGAGTGGGACGAACGGGCGGATCCTCCGCAGCAGCAGTCGCTCGAACAGCTTGGCCACGTGAGACAGCAGCGTAATGGGTCGGTAGCTGGACGGGAGGCGCCTGTCCTTACCCGGCTTGGGGAGGACGATGATACGCCCCATCTTCCAGGCCACGGGGAAGTGGCCGGTGCGCAGGATGCCGTTGAAGAGCCTGGCGAGGGTCGCCAGGCCCCTGCGGGGCAGCTGCCTGAGGGCCGCGGAGGAAACGTTGTCGGGCCCGGGCGCTTTCCGCCTGTTGAGGCGGAGCACCGCCTTGCGCAGCTCTGCGGGGGAGATGAAATCGTCACCCCGCAGCTGCGGCGCTGGGGCCGACAGAAATTCCTCGACGCGGCTCAGCACGTGCCTGTGGTGCTCGACGACAGCGCAGTCGGTGGACGCTGGGTGTGGGGTGAATACCTCCTCCAGGTGATCAGCCAGAATATTGGCCCGGTCAGCGGCGGCGTAGCATCGCCTGCCCGCGCTGTCCAGCAGCGGGCAGACGGGGGCGGTGGACTTCGTCAGTTGTCTGTTGAGCCGGAAGAGGTCAGCGGTGCTATCGGCCACCTGGTCCAGGTGACTCTCCCAGGTGGCACCGCGCCATACCTTCACGGCCTCAGACAGCTGGGTGGTGAGGCGATTGAGCTCCGTCTTGACCCGCGGGCACCGGGTGCGGGCCCACAGCTGGCGCAGCTCGCGCTTCCTGCGCATCCGCGCGCGCAGGTGGGCAGGCAGTTCCTCCCTGCGTGACTTCGCAGGGGGGCGGGTGGAGGCTGCCTCCTCGGCAGCGCGGATGCGGGTGCAGATGTCGTCGGCGGCCACGTCCACATCCTCTGGGGAGGAGAGGGGGCCGCCGAGCGCGAGATCACTGAGCGCCGAGCTGAAGGCGCCCCAGTTGGTGCGGGGGCGCGGAGCTCTCGCCTGTACGAAGTCGGCCGCCAGGTGCTGGTGGTGATGAGGATGGGGAGGTGCTGCGTGTCCATGTCGTACAGCACCTCCACGGAGACCGGGCAGGGGATGTTCCTCGTCAGGACGATGTCCAGGACGTCTGGCTGATACCTGGCGGTGGTAGGAATGTGGGTGGGGGCGTCAGGTCCCACCACTTCGGCGTCAAGTCCGGTGGCGGCATCCAGGAGCATCCTCCCGGCGGGCGTGATGCAACGCGACCCCCGTTAGGGGTGCTTCGCATTAAGGTCGCCCGCCACGAGAGTCGGCGTGTCGTCGCCGAAGAGCCCCTGGATGTCGGAGAGTTCTACTCTGGATGCGGGGGGGGGCGGTATGCTGCGTAGATGTGTAGCTCCCGCCCGGCTGCACTCACCCTCACTCCGATGGTGCGGGTGGAGATAAATGGGAGGAGGTCTAGTTGGTCGTGTACCACGTCGCGACGAACTAGGGCCGCCACGCCTCTCCAGGCGCGGCCCTGCGGTGTTGACTCGTCGCGGCGGTAGACGTGGTAGTTGGGCAGCCGGAAGGTGTTGTGCGGGAGCAGAAAGGTCTCACCCAGGAGGATCACGTGCAGATCCTGCGACTGGGCGAGCAGGCGCAGCTCCTGCGCCTTGTTCCTTACCCCCCCGGGATTCCAGTAGAGAACTCTTAATGTTTGAGGTCCTGTGGGCCACCTTTTTCGATGGCCCGGTTGATTGCCGCCCGGTGGTCGCCTAGCTCCGCGGCCATCGTTAGCTGGCTGATCGCGGTTGCCACCGCGACCAACACCGATGTGGTCGAGGCCTGCGGGAGCGGGCGGGTCTGGGGGGCCAGTTGTGGTGGTGGCTGGTGGGGCTGGCGTGGTTGCCGCGGCAGAGCCGGCGGCAAGAGTGGTGGCTGGATTTGGGGTGGGCCCTGGTATGGGTGGGGCCCTGTCGGGGGTCTGCGGACGGCCGACATCGCTTCCTGCTGGAAGGCTGGGTGTCGGCGGGGCGGCTGGTGAGGGCGGGTCGGCGGCACGGGAGTGGAGGCCGCCGCAGGTTGGTCGGAGGCAGCGGCTCTACGGCCGCGCCTACCACGACCACGGCGTCTGCGACGCTTCACCGCCTCGCCTCTGGTGGTCGGCGGGTTGGCGGGGGAAGCCAGGGTCAGCCCAGCGTGGGCCTCTGGTTCGCCCACCATAGAAAGCGTCGGTTGGCGTGGGGGTGCCTGTTGGCGCGGGGGCGCCGGCTGGCGCGTGGGCGCCTCCTGGTGCGGGGGCGCCTGCTGGCGCGGGGGCGCCGACTGGCGCTGGGGCGCCTGCGGACGGGACGGCACGGGGGGTGGCACTCTCATGCCCCTCTGTCTGGCCTCCCGCCGGAAGGCTGGACATCGGCGGTCATTGGCCGGGTGCGGCTTCGCGCAGTTGGCGCACGTGGGCGGCTGGTCACGAGGCCGCGGGCAGTCGGCGGCGATATGGTCGCCGGCGCAACGCACGCATTTGGTAGGCCGGTGGCAGTTGGCCGAGGCGTGCCCAAACGCCTGGCATCGGTGGCACTGCGGGGGGCCCCCGCGGCCGCGCCATCCCTCAATGGTGACGCCCGGCATCATCAGGAGCTCGGTCACCGCGTAGAGGCGGGAGAGCTCCTGGGCGTCAAGGTGCTCCAGTGCATGTAAAAGAGGCAGCCGGAGCGGCCGCGTTGAGGTGGTATGTGGCGAACGTGAGTGGCCACAAACCCACGTTCGCGAAGCGCCGCCTGGATTGCTTCCGGCGGGGTATCGGAAGGCAGCCCTCGTAGCGCTGCCTTAGAGGGCAGCTCGCTGGCCGGCGTATACGCGTACCACGTGATCGTGGGGTCGCGTTCGGACGCCTCGGCCAGGTACCGCTGTACGATGCGGTACTCTTCTGGGGTGGTGGGTATAAATCGCACCCCGGTGCGGTATGGTCGGGCGTTAGGCGGCTTACCGAGCTTGCCCGCCAGCACATTGAAGTGTCGGGTCCACTCCGGCAAGCGCTCAACCACTATGGGAGGGTAACCGCGGGCCCGGGCGGCGGCTGGAGTCGCTGACTGGTCGGCGGCAGGGGTAGCCGACTGGGTGGTCGGCACGGCAACAGGTGGTGGCGTGGGGGCTCGAGAGCTGGGTTGGGAGGGTGCGGCGGCGAGGGCGGCGTAGGTCGCCGGCCCCGGCTGTGAAGCCACGGCTTCCGGCTCGCTAGACGTCGGCGCGAAGGTCGCGTACGACGTCGATGGCGTGGGTGAGAGTGGTGGCGGATCGGACATTGCCTCTCCTGCGGCGGTACTTACGCCGGTCTCGTCGGTTGGTGAGTCGGATATCGACTGTATATAGTAGCTCGACTCGGGCGAGCTGGATGACTGGTGGTGTTGGGGGGGCGAGGGCCCGGTGCGGGGATGCTTATCATCCCGGCCGTCCTCGCTGCTTGTGGGGCTCCTGGGCCGGGGCTCACGGGTTCTACCGCTGCTCATACCGGCGGGAAGTGTTTCGCCTAGAAACGCCCCAGCGGTAGTGGGCGGCGCGGCTTGGACCGGAGCAACCGGCTGCGCGGCGGCCGCAACAGCCCTGTGCCCAGCAGGCCGCAGTGACGGCTCGGGGCGGCGAGTGGCGGTCGCGGCGGCGGTGGTGGTGGTGGTGGTGGAGGTGGTGGTGGCGGCCGCAGCGGCCGTGGCGACGGCGGCGACGGTCAAGGGCCTCTTTGCGCGGGGGTGGCGCGGGGGAAGGGGTTTGTCCCCTGGCATGGTGACACACAGTACAAGTTACAGGACAGCACTTGGTATACAGTATATACGCACAGAAAACTGAGGGCGATCACCCCTCCCTATTTATCAAAATAGGGAGCGGGTATACGCAACACACTCACAACACAAACAAAAAAAGCGTCAATATCGCGGGTAGGTATAAGCG
This sequence comes from Schoenobius gigantellus, assembly GCA_963935595.1. Classification (NCBI taxonomy): domain Eukaryota; kingdom Metazoa; phylum Arthropoda; class Insecta; order Lepidoptera; family Crambidae; genus Schoenobius; species Schoenobius gigantellus. The sequence continues at coordinate 26,979,745 of OZ012551.1, forward strand.
TCTATGTCGCGGTGTAAATAAAAACTCTACGTGGGTAGATGTAAATCCACCCACGGACAGGACGGCGCACGGAGCGCGAAATGCGCGCGGCTGGCTAAGGTGGCGGAAACAGGGTGTTGTAGCCCCTTCTTCGCCCCCCTAACCTTCGACGACAATTAATTACCCAGTTATTTTATAAATTTATACCACCCATAATAGTCATAGAAGGTTGTGTAATTCATTATAGCTCTTAAGGGTTAATATGGCTAGAAACACATTATTACAGTGTGTTGTATTGTGGCGGCATCTGTTGTGGCGCGGACCGCTGCGATCGCACCAGATGATGGAGGAGTAACGTTGCAACACAACACAGTAGTGTGTTTCTAGCATTGTGTTGGTATCGGCGCTGGCGGTGAGCGCTCATCCCAATTAAAATGTCTTCGGATTAAATAGAACTTGTGCGTTAACGAAAAGTGTTGTACGATACCACCACGTGCAAAGAATATAAAGACCAAGATTAAAAAACCTGGTAAACCGAACCTAAATGTATTGAACAGCAGATTTTATGCGATTTCAAGATTGGTCCCATAGTAAAAGTTGAAGATGTTCAGTTTGCTTGTCTGATCAAGCGCACAAAATTTAGCTCCTGCTTAAAAATAACCTAGTAAAAGTTGTTATAATTAGTGGTGTTGAAGTAAGATAAAAAACGCAACCCGTATGTATTCGTTACTTTAAAGTAGGGTACTCACATAGAGGTGTAACGCGTAACGTAACTGCCCCCGTAGACAAATGCCACACGCTAACTCTTCCACAGTCGTTCCGCAGAAAAAATGTATGGAGATGACATTAGCTGCGGAAAAAATTGCGTGAGGTTGTTGTAATCTAATGTCATTCTCATACAATTTTTCTGCGAAACGACGTCGTCTAGCTAGGGCCTCTGATACAGTAGCTGCGAGCCGTTCGTCCGAGGAGCGCAGTGTGCTCGCAGCGACCCGCCGCCGATGGCGGTTTTTGCGCGAACACAAAGGCGCTCGCAGCGTGCTCGTGGACGGCGCGTACACACTTCTAGATTGCTACAGTATCAGTTATATTACGTGCTACCTACACCTCTAAGTGAGTACGCGGCTTTTCAGTTCGAAATCGTTACTATCGTATCGTTATGTTACTCGTTACTTTGATACCTCATTCATAACATAGCATAGGGCATAGAGCAACGCATCGAGTCGTATTGCGTACGCGTACAGGGCTACGTTCCAAAACATCACCCGGAGTGAGTAGGTGGTGGGGGGAGAGTGGCCGGTTAGGGTGTTCGGAGAGTTGGTTGTTTTAGAACGGCAAGAGTGTTGTCTGCTTTGTTTACATAACCAAATATACAAAAATAAGAAAATATATAATTCATCGGCGCCTCCGTTCGCTTTAATGCATGGATTACATTCCTCTGTTTCATCTACGAAAATGCTAAAACCAACAGAATGTGAATTCTGTTAAATCGCGGCCTAACCTAGCTTCAGCGGAAATGAAGGCCAATTTTACAATCGTGTCACTTACGATACCTATAGTCTTTGGAATTTAAAATTAACTTATTGTCGACGTTACGAAGCGCATCCTCGCTCTCCGAGATGCACAAATTGTGTGTGAATATGAAATCTTTGTAATCACAATCACACACAACTTTAAAATCCACACAATTTCCCGCCAAATCCAATCGAGTGAAATTACACCTTGCTATATTATGCGGGTGAGATTCTACTCGATCGAGTGCACTCCGTAGCGTTTTAGGACACGCCACTCCAACACTCTCGAGTGCACCCGAAATGTTTTAGGACATACTTCGGGTGACCGAGTGCACTCGGGTGATGTTTTGGAACGTAGCCCGGTATGACGTCGCGGCGTCGCATCATTCGTAACTTGTAGAACGCACGCATCAACGTCAACAGAGGCGCGTTCAGAGCCTCTGGGTGTAGTTGTCCGGTTGTTTTTTAACTCGCTCAAAGGCGTTGAACGCGTTGCAGCAACCAAATCTTTTATCTCCCTCTTTCACATGATTTTTTATTTCTCTCTTTTTCTAGTAGATGACATTATAGAATATGGCCGCCAAAATCATCCAATCACGTAAGAGTATTTCAGTCATAAACGTCAGAGCGTTTTACAACCATCAAATTCGATGGTTGTTCGGTTGTAACTCGCGCCAACACTCTAAGGTCTTGAACGGGCGGTTGTTTCACCCGGTTGTCACGCTCGAAGGCATTGAACGGGGTTAGAGCGAAAAGTTGTACTTCGCGCGAAGGCCCTGAACGCGCCTCGGTAGTTGCGCGAACTGAAACAGTTGTACACAAACTACGAAAAATGTGAGTAACTAAATGCATTCGTGAGTAACGTTTCGTCACTCGGTATTTGACAGCGCAACCGTTACTCAGTACCAAATGCATACGGTTTGCTACAGCACTGTTTGTAACTCTTCTAGCCAGATGATTCGTGATGGATGATGAATGATCATCTGGTTCCGATCGGCAGAGCAGGTAGGATTTTAAGGAGCCTTCGAAATCGAAGACCTCGTCCAAATAGTGAGGCACAGAACACAAAGGAGTATCTATAATCGACCACATTTTGTAATTTTTATTAACGCAACTAAGTTGGCAAACAAACAAAATGCCCACCTGATGGTAAGTGGTACAGTCACCTATAATACTTGTGGCTCCTGTGAGATTCGCAACAAAACTGCAACCTCCACAAGAACTACAGTGTACGTCGCCATCTTGTGACATCAGGTAAAGTCACGGAACCCAGTAATTTCACTGCCATATCTTACCCTACTAACTGGAACACAGCAATGCAAGCACTGTTGCTTTGCGGCAAAAATAGATAAGACTGAGGTACCCAAGCAGACGACCCTGGTACAGAGTCTCCTTCATAGCATAATTCTCGTAAAATAAATTAATTTGAATGTTACAATGACGTAAAGTACACCTAATTATATTTAAAGGGCTAAAATCTAACTTATAAAGTTATAAAATTTAAGAAAGCAAAAACGTCCAAGTGACAACCATAGTCCATTAGACTACGGAATTAACACAAAAGTAAATGTAAGCACTGAATAGAAAACAAAGTACGCTGATATAGGGCTGTCGACACATAGAATTAAAAAAAATATTTTATTTAGTTTGTATGAAAAAAAAGTTGCCGCAATATTTTTCCTACAGAATCTTCGGTTCAGATAGATACATACACTCAAATATTATTTCGGTGTTACATTACACTTAACATATTGTACTTGCTAATTGGTGACTAGAGTGCTGTTTTTTTAAAATATCTACTTGTCCCAGAAATAATGCCGTTAAAATATAATTACTTTATTCAATAAAAAATTATGGCATTATGCCCCGCACTGATAGTGACTTTGTTTAAAAACAAATCCCTTGTGCAGATGGCAGTTCGGACACCTATTTTGAAAAATCAAAAACGAGGAAGTCACTGTCCCTCGAGAAATTAAAATTTATATTTTAAATAAAGATTTCGAAGAAGAAAATTCGCAGAGTTATATTCACGATAGTCAAATACCAACGTATTATTATGAGAAGACTGTGATGACAAAATGTTGATTCGTTCAAAAAAAAGTGAAAAAAAAATGAACAACACGGTCGTTACAATCAATGCACAAAAGCAAGTCACATTACGAAATTACACTGATCATCGCTTTTCTTTTCTTTTTGGGCAATTAAATTCCTACTGAGACTTAGCAAGGACCATCCTTGGGTACTGCAACACACAGGCGCATTTGTATTTCCTAAATTGTTGTTTCTAATCTAATTTCACTCTTCTTGATACCGATAATCGGTATCTTGATTTTCTTAAAATGTTTGTGTGTTTCGTACCTAATAAACGTTTATTTATTTCTCCTCATCAATCTCAATTTCTAGGACTTTTAATCCGCAAAGAAACATGTTCTTCTTTGCACCTGCTAAAACTTTCAAGTAACTTGTTCCACCTAAGTGCAACTTAGTTTTGTTTAGAAGGAATTTTCATTCCCCGCCTGTGGTTTCTATCGCACACAATCCACTTTCCACTTCCTTTTCATTGCTCTTAATGCCTTCTTTACTTTAGCAGCGGGAAATTGATTTCAATTTTCAAACGAACACAGTACAAATTGGAGCAATTGCTCTTACTTATGTTTCACTATAGTTTGTTGTTTTCATTTAGTGGAGCGATATTTTAATTATCTGTATCCTTATGCTTTAACGGCCTTATTAATAAAAATTTTACCCCTTGAATTGGATCATCCTCGGATTAGTTGCTCCGTGTTTTATCTTATTTTGACACATGACAGCCGACATGTGCGGAAACGCGGACAAAACACGGAGAAACTATTCCGAGGATCATCCAAGGTGTAAAATTTTTATTAATAAGGCCGTAAAAGTTTTATGTTTGGGTTCAATGGTAATGTAATATAGGAAGTGTGTGTTATTTTGTTATTTTATTTCGATACTACCTAAATTGTCATTAATGTCATAAAAACGATATTATATACCTATACTGTCGTTCGAAAATAAATAAAACAACAATCTACTCTATTTTTTATAATTATATTTATTGATCTCATTTTTTTTTTTTTTGCTTTTCCTGTGTAACAATTTATGATCGTCATTTACTCTAGAAAGTTGGGTTAAACTACAATAAAGCATTTTATGCGTGGTTTTTAATGCTCATCTGGCATCCACTAGCCGAGTAGGCTATGAAGTAAGTTGTTGTAAATTGTGGTTAGAAAATGCACTTGATTATAATCTTTAACACGCTAAAACACTAATTTATAATAACATATGTGTTCCAACGATGTTCCAACAATTAGAACTAAGATATTTGTTGGAACATCGTTGATTCCTCAGTTGTTGAGGATTCCAGATTAAGCTCTTTTCCATCTACTGTCTTATCGTTACTTACCACCATGTGAGATAAAGCTTCTCCATTATGTGTATGTAACGCTAAATGTGAACAAATTTCTAGAGAAGCTATCTAATAGTACATATATTAGCCCTTGCACACACTCACTCTTCATTTTTATTAGTGTAGAACAATGTAACAGGTTACATAGCCGCGTAGAGGTAGTCATTTTACTTCATTACGAGAAGATCATTTTCAAAAAGAAGAAATTAATCTAGAAGTAATCAGCTACCATCAAAATTGCCAAAGCACGGCACACGACCACACGAGCTGCCAACTAACTACACTGACCGCCAAAGAAAGTACATTACAGTACGATTTTCATACAAACTTGTCTACTTTACAGTCACGAATAATAAAGTAAATGCACCGCAAGTAAATGCAAGAAAACATGAATGTCACAGGATATAGAAATACATGTTCATTCATCAGTCAAGCTTCACAAGTTACTACAGAAACATTTCTATTTCCTCATAAAAGAAAAACCGAATCTGTGTCTTCTATTGGAGTACAATGTCTATTGGAGGTTTGAAATGTCCCTGTTCATCGTATTTTTAAGATAATGGGGATGTTTCTGTAGCTTTCGGCAATAATGAATTACTAAACGCACATGCATACTACCTAATGACATGTGCTATTTACATTTACTTTATTATTAGGGACTCCGGAAAGTGACCATCGAATGAAAATCGAGATTTGATATAATTTCTTTTGGTGGCCAGTGTATAATAAAAGAAGCACAAGTGTAATTCCTTAGTAGGGGTCCGAGTTTGATAAACGACGAACACTTGAACGGCTTAATACCCCTCGAGCACAGCTTTGAGTTGCTCATTACTCTTTATTATTTTTCCGTTCAAGAAGGGATTTAAGTAAACTACGTTTTATCTTATCTGTCATCTCTGTTTAAGATGAGACGACGCGGTTTTGGCAAGTTCTTTGGAAATAGGTGAATAATCGTCGGTGGTGCTATGGATTCGGCACTTGCCTTCCAAGCGGGAGGTACAGGGTTCAAAACCGCCATGTAGCAATGTGTTTTTTTGGTTTTTCGAATTTCATATGTACATTTGCCTGACGTTCCTACGGTGAAGGAAAAAATCGTGAGGCAACCTGCATACATCTGTGAAGAAATACAATGGTGTATGTGAAGTCGACCAGTCCGCACTGGGCCAGCGTGGTTGATTAAGGCCTAATCACCCTAACATGGGGTAGGCTAGAGGCCCCTCGGTGGGGACGTATATATATATATATATTTTTTATTTATTATCAGGCAACTTAGGCCCATAGATATATACCTACCTTACAAACTGACATACATAATATATATAACAATTTGGTTAGTGTAATAGAACTTATAAGCTATGAGCTGCAATTGTGAGGTGAATAAGTTTTGATAGCGACTTGGTTCTGTTCGTAACTGTTGTGTTGGTTATGAAGGAATGAGTTGATTTTTATAAATAACAAACTGTGTTAGCTAGAAGTTAACACTTTTGTTAGTTTTATTTAACACCTATTTTTATTTTTTAAACACAGAATATCACATGCACATACGCCCAGACCGGAACAAATTTCTGTAGGCCATACAAAATATCTGTCCCGAGCGGGAATCGAACCCGCGACCCGTTGCGCAGTAGGCGATCACGCGACCTCTGCGCTAACCGTGTCGTCGTGTATATACCGTACCGTGTGTCGTAAATAAAATATTTTTCGATCGATAGATGCTGACCCATGCAGCAGCTGTGAAGCGACATTTGCAGGTCATGGAAGGCAAGCTGCATAGGCCTTCTAACGCCCAAGCGTCTGCGTCGGAGCGGAGCGGCTTGAGGATTGTTCCCTGTCCAATATACACGGTGTTTCAAAATAACCAATAAATAATCAATTCTTTATCGAAAACTCATTATTAAAATGTGTTTACACGTAATGTCATTCAACCCAAAATTTTCATGTAAATCATAGTATCATCATCATGTCTATGATTTACATGGTCTAGCTGGATGGAGAAGTGATAGATTTGCTCACAGCCAGCTGGGGCCTCTTTATGCAAGTAAGTACCTACCTCTGTAACTTTTCTCTGTTCCTAGTTCCTAACCACACGTGATGTGAATTGATAGTTCATTTTCATTCTTTTTAATAAACACTCTGGTAATGGTCTCTGGTTACAGAAAATGAAATGAACTACAAGCGTTAGCGGCTCTGACTATTGATGATATATGATATTAAGGAAATCATTTCTCAATTGGGGCCCCGAGCGCTGTTTATTCGGTGCTGGAAAGCGTAGAAGATTTTTCAGACTGGGGTTCAAGCAATCAAATTTTAAATTTGAATAATATTTCTTTTGTAAGTAACTACTATTACCAACTTTCATTGACGCCTCTCCGTAGAAAATATAACTCCATACACTACCTAGAAAACCTATTTGTAAAACAACACATTGCATCCCTCCCGCACTCGTTGGATTGCAATGAAGCTTAATGAATTTCATACATTATTATCATATCCACATTCTTCTAACAATATTGCATTGCATTGCAGAAGCTTTGGGGATATAAATTAGTATTTGCCTAGTTTACATTGGGAACAGAAATGTAAATCATTGAAAATAATTTAAAAATAATTTTTGACGAAGAAAATGACATTAATTTACTATTACATAGATAGGTATAGGTTGTTGTCGATGATTAACAGAAAAATATGAAATATGACATTATGATTTTATGTATTTATATTGTTTTTTTTTTGTTTCAGCTTGTTGACGACTTCAATAACAGCTATCCTGTAATGACTTCAATATCACGTCAACAATTTTTATATGAATTTTGCTACTGTTAAAAATAAATTAATTGAACTAGTAGGTAATAAAGAAGGAAACAAAAAACGATATTTATTTCAACGATGTCACTTATTTGGCAAAAGGTAGGTGTACCAAACATTTAGATATAAAAAAATTGATTTGAATTATAAATATCAATGTATTCACAGACATATTGACTGCGTATTTATTATTTTGAGTACACAAACAATCACAGTCAATAAGTGTAGTAAGGTACATCGATAATTAAAATTACTTAATGTAAAAAAACAAGATATTTTATTATACCTACACTGAAAAAAATGGTAGCTTATGAAGTTAAAATTTTGCTTGTTTGAGTAAAATATAATAAAATTAATCATCAACATTTTTAAAACTACAAACCACAAATGATTATGACAATCAATTTGAAATGATTGAACGCTTAATAAGAAAAACATATTCAAAACAATAAACTTTCTTATTTAATTTTGGTGACGTCACCTTTGTCGTCTTCAAAAATCATATTGAGGTTTCTAATATCATTTTTTTAAACTGAATAGTTTGCGCGAGAGACACGTCCAAAGTGGTAAAATGTGTGTCCCCCCCCCCCCTCCCCCCTGTAACTTCTAAAATAAGAGAATGCTAAAACTAAAAAAAATATATGACGTACATTACCATGCAAACTTCCACCGAAAATTGCTTTGAACGAGATCTAGTAAGTAGTTTTTTTAATACGTCATAAATCCTACGGAACCCTTCATGGGCGAGTCCGACTCGCGCTTGGCCGGTTTTTATGTTTTGTTTTACTACCGAGACAGGTAATCAAGGCTTTATTTATTTATTTCACAAACAAGTAATACATTTTAACATTTTTTTTTCAGCATCCTATAAACCACATTTGGTTTTTCTGGACACTGCATTCATTCAGTTCTCACACTCTCCGCTTAGTACCCATCCTTAGATCATTTCCAGCATATCACACTTTCAAATCTGTGACACAAAAATCTCTTTAGTGTGTACTGTATTGGTACTAACAAATCCGTCCGTCTCCGTGCCTCAGGCGTCGCGACCGTCGCCTGTGGTTGCAGCACGCCGTCTGTGGCACTATGCGTCAGCAGATTGGGATGGTATGCGGGATTATTACGCATCTGTTCCTTGGTGGCAGCGCTGTTTCAATAGGTTGGATCCGGACTCCTGCGCTACCTCTGTTGCTGACGAGATCATACTAGGAATGGAATATTATATTCCGCATTCCAATCTCGTCAGTAGAGGCAGACGTAACCTCTGGTTCAATCGCGAGTGCGCCTCTGCTGTTGAAAACAAACAGCTGGCTTACCGCGCTTGGATCAGAGGCCGAGCTTCTAAGGATCCCAATACAAGCCTACTGAAAACAGCCTACAATAATGCCACCAAGTTTTGTAAGAGGGCTTACATTAGAGCGGATGCTCAGCGCATTGCACAAGTGTGCCAGGAACTGCTATCGTACCCTACGGGTAGCCGTTCTTTCTGGCGCCTGGCCAAAGCTGTGCAATCAAACTTCTGCCAACCCTCGCTGCCACCGCTGAGACATGCCGATGGCTCACTTGCTCATCAGCCGCAGGAGAAAGCCGACCTCCTGGCAAAACTCTTCGCGGCTCATTCCCGTGTCGATGACTGTGGTGCACAACCTCCGAAACTGTCCCATTGTGGCAGCACCATGCCCAATATCCGTATCAGACAGCGTGATGTGCGGGCGGAGCTCCAGTCGATCGATACTCGAGAAGCAAGTGGACCAGACGGCATTCCTGCGATTGTTCTTAAGAAGTGTGCAGCGGAATTGACTTAATGTCCAGCCGGTTCCCAAAAAGGGAGATCGTTCTGATCCGGCTAACTATCGTCCTATAGCCGTCACTTCCATTTTGTGTAAAATCATGGAGAGGATCCTTAATACCCAGCTGATCCGTTACCTGGAAGGTCACTCGTTACTTAATGACCGACAGTATGGGTTTCGTCCTAAACGATCAACAGGTGACCTTCTAGCGTTCCTTTTGCACAAATGGGGTGAATCTATCGATAAGCGCGGCGAATCGCTGGCTATTAGTCTCGACATCGCCAAAGCTTTTGATAGAGTCTGGCATAAGGCTCTCCTTTCCAAACTTCCGGCATACGGATTACCCGCGCAGTTCTGTACGTAGATTGCCAGCTTCCTCCACGAGCGTAGAATTCCCGTTGTCGTTGACGCTGCGCTTCGCGGTTCGTGGCAGTGAACGCTGGAGTTCCGCAAGGCTCCGTTCTATCCCCCACATTGTTTCTTCTGCATATCAATGATATGCTTTCCTTGGGAGCTATACATTGCTATGCAGATGACAGTACAGTGCATGGGGGATATCACGGAAGCTCAGGGTTTGCTCGTGGTGATATTGGTAGAGAAAGGCAGAATCTTATCATTGAGCTCAACAGGACGCTGGACCTCGTCTCCGAATGGGGCTCCAACAATCTTGTTGAGTTCAATGCTAAGAAAACACAGGTGTGCGCGTTCTCGGCAAAAAGGTCACCTTTCCTCCCCCTTCCTTCTCTTCAGGGCACAACCCTTCACACACAGCAACATCACCTTGCTCGGAATGAACATTCGCTGCGATCTGAACCCCAGAGACTACATCGAATCCGTCATAACTACTGCCTCACGGAAACTCGGTGTCCTGAACAAGGTGCGTAGGTATTTTGCGCCGGACCAACTATGCTTGTTTGTATAGAACTCAGATTAGGTCTTACATGGAATATTGCTCGCACCTTTGGGACGCCTCCGCTCAGTACCCCCTCGATGCTCTGGGCAGATTGCAGCGTCGCGCTATTCGCATAATTGGCGATGTAGAGGCAACTAACACCCTCGAGCCTCTACAGCTTCGTCGTGACATCGCCTCTCTTAGCGCCTTTTACTGAATGTTCCATGGGGAATGCTCTGAAGAGCTCTTTAGCCTTATCCCTCCCTCTCCATTCCTTAACAGAAACACGCGTAAGGGCCTTCGGAGTCATCCGTACACTGTGTCCTCCTTTTCACACCGTACCAAGAAATTCCAAGATTCCTTCTTCTGTCGTTCATCCCACACTTGGAATTCTCTACCTACGCACGAGTGTCCTCCATCCTACAACATGGGTTCCTTCAAAAGAGGCGTGAAAAAGCATCTTTTGGGCCGGCAAGGGGCGGGCATGTAGGAGAGTGGATGTCGTCCCTACTCTATCTGTCAACTCATTTGGGCCTCTTTCACCGCTTAACATCAGGCGGGAGGAGGTCATTTGCCGGGCCATCCATAAAAAAAATATAAATGGGGTACATAATTTTTTTTTTCGGGCCACCACACCATCGCACGGCCACCGCCGTCCGTTCTTTAATAACAATGTCACAATGCACAATGGTTGAAAACACACGGGATAAGACTTTACATTTTGTTTACTTTGCGTTTAGTATTAACGTTGCCTAAATCTAATAATTAAATTTTATTATTAATTTATAGGTTACAAATTTAATACAAGATAATATTTTTTATTGGAAATATTTTTTTTTGTATTTCTATTTAATATTATTTTATTTAGTTAATTTTATCCAGTCATTCTAATTAATTTATTGATTAAATATTATATTTTTACAACACTATTTAGTAATAAAATAACTTTTATCTGTAAACTTTAATTTGCTTGTGTAGTAAAGACAGAAAATACTTTTTAATCTAAATTTTATATTTAATTTTGTTATTTCTTCTTTTATTTCTTTAGGAATATCATTTATTAATTTTGGAATTTGGTGCTGTAGCAGTTGTTTTCCATAAAGGTTTGTGTACAAAGGGACGTTCAGAATAACCCTGGATGAACTACGAGTATGTTTAGGATTTTGTCTGATATTTTGAAAGTTATTATCGAAGTAATTCTCAACAAGCAAAGCGTATTGTATCTGTTTCATAACCGGGATTACCTTACAATGATGGAACAATTCGTAATTATTGTTTTGGTATTGAGATCTTATTTTAGTAGGAACTATACATTTTAAAATTCTACCTATATTGAAGATTGTATATTAAATCGAAATAAAATGAAATCGAAGTATGTATATGATCGATATGTATATGAATTCGAAGTTCGTCCATAATTGCTCAAGCCATAATGAATTATGGTTTCACCCAAAGCCTTGTACAATTGCAGAAGTGTCAGATACGGGATCTTTTGCTTGACTATTGCGAACTTTGCTAAAATCGCTCGCAGTTTATCACATACATAGTTAATAGATGGCACAATACGCTGGAATAACGATGACTCCATTTCAACATTGTTTCATTCACCTCTTGAGTCTAGATGAGTCTCTTAACTCAAGTTTTTATTGTTTGTACTTCGTTAAGTATTACTAATTCTATTGATATCTTTATCATTAATAAGTATAAAGTGCTGTTTTAAATTATATAAAACTTTTTTATCTTTATTGTTGGCAACATTCGCTAGAATGCCAGAGAGGACGCAGCTTAATCGTGCGATTGTCTGACTGAGATGAGCAGAATTAAAACTCCAGCCCCCCTAGACAAGATGTCTTTCGATAATCGCTAACGCAATCGCTAAATGGACAATGTATGAGATTTGACAATTGCGCTCGAAACCTAAGCAAGGACTTATGTCAAATCGCATACATTTTTCTTCTAGCGATTGCGTTAGCGATTATCGAAATGCATCTTGTCTAGGGGGGGCTGGTTCAAATTAAGATTTTCTTTTTTATAATAATTCGTCATAATTAATTTATCACAATATTTTCTTTGTTCATTTAGAGGGATCTAACTGGCTCAATTTTACAGCTATGTATGACATCGCTATAGGGTAGGAATTTGTTTATTCTTATTTTCATAATGCATAATGCCGGCGCCACACTAAGCTTCAAAGTTTAGCAAGCAAGTATTCGATGCGGGAATGTGAAGGCGCTATTGATGTATGTATACATTACATTGTGGTATACAGCACCGTCTAACTCTCATCCTTTTAACGCTTAAATCTAATTATGATAGAAATGGAACCTGATGGAATGGATCCTACATAATAAATTTTATACTGTACGGTGAAGGTCATCCAGGTATGTATCCAACCTAACCTTAATGGAATGAAAATATCATGACAAACCTGTCAGACCTAATCAGACGCATAATATTCGTCATTTAGAAAACAATTCGTAGCGACCCGGCTCAGACGATCCCGTGACTGTAATATTTTAATTGTAAGTCAACGCACGTTGAAGCTTAATTAGATTAATTCTAAAACACGATTCTGATATATATTTTTATGCCTCTTTGAGTTTTTCTTTTTGTAATAAATTGCGTGACGGATTTTGTACATGGAGTGAAATTGAAACAAAATTTATACCGATGACTATAATTACAAATGATCATCATAATATATTAACTAATTCAACTAAATATCTTTTGGGATTAAACGACCTTATCACAATACTGAATTTAACGGACTAGTTAAGAAAATAATTAAAACTAGGTAAACATTTCATAAAATAGTACAGAATTTACTAACTTTTATAAACAAATTGTGAACTTTCTGTCCTTAATTTGTACTAAACTTATCACAACTTCTTAATTAGTTATGAGTGGTTTATACGGTGAGAGATTTCTAAATGAAAGTTATATGAATGCGATAATAGTTGAAGCAAACTGTTGTTGAACGTTTTTAGCAACTCAATTTGATTGAAAAATTAGGGAGGTTCTCAAGTCGATCTGACTGTATTCTTTAAGCCCTCAAAATGTTAACTGTATCATCCGATTTTTACTAAGACTTTTTTCATAAGATAAATAACCTCGTACCATTTTAGTTTAATTTGAATGAATCAGTCCGTTGAATTCCTTTAAAACGTCAGTTCTACGAGTAAGGGCACTTGCGCACTTTTACGTATTCGGTTCGTGTTCGATACGTGATAAAACCGAACGGGAAAGTTACGTCCTAGCGTTTGCGCACTTAGCCGTATTCGATTCGTGTTTGAGACGGTTGTGCGATAAGCGTCAAGTAGACGGGATCACTTCCTATTTTTAAGAACCCGCTGCAATTTAGTACTCATTTGGTACTATTTGATACCAAACATAATAATTTTGGTACCTGCTTAGTTTCGACAAAATCCGGGTTTCATGCTCTAGCATTAAAGTTACTAACTATTTGATGTAACAGATTAAACCACATTTTAGTACCTACGTCCAGAAATTAAAAGCAGTTTCTTTTATAATCGCATATTTAATTTCTGATGGCACAAAAAATGTATGAGAAAGGAACAAAAACTGTATGAAATATTTTACAAAAAATAGACCAGTACAAATAGGCGGCCTTACTGCTAAAAAGCAATCTCTTCCATGCAACCTTGGGACGAAAAAATGAGGCAGTATATTCAATAAGGGAAACTAGGACTAAGGAAAGTTTGTTATATGGGAAAGGAATTACGAGCAAAAGCTCCAGCTTAATTAAACATTCCACTTACGTATATGTTAACCAGTAAAAATTGTCATTTTAAATCAAAAAAAGCTTAAGCAATCATTATAAATACATACATAAACGTTATTAATTAACAACTTCATCAAATAACATAAGTGATGGAGGCCAGCCATCCTGATGCACACCTAAACCGACTCGAAGTGAGAATTTACTGATCGAACACGAACCGAATACGAACCGCATACGTATATGTGCGCAAGCGTCCATACAATCACAACGAGGACGGCCAAACCGGATCAAAACCGAACACGAATCGAATACGAACAGAATATGATCTATTACGATGAGAGAGATCTCAAATTTAACAGTCAAAGTGTATCCATCCCATCACTGCTTTAAAAGAAATACCCGCCCAGACTCTTGTGGTAACGTCACAAGTTCGCAGCGACTGTCGAATTAAATTCCAAACAATCTTAAATTTTTACTTACACACATTTAAGCCTCTGTTCATGCGATGGCTTAACATGTCATTCCGAAGGTTTTACATGCTCTTTGCAGATACAACTTACGCCCGAATATCATTCGGTAAATGAATGACGTAAGCTGTTTGTATAAAAAAGTTAAACCTATAATCGGCGTATCTCAACTTTTTAATAAATCTTCGACGCGCCCTAGGAGTAGTGTCAGTTTGCTTCAGCACACTCGCTTTATTAAAATCACTTCTAAGTTATTAATATTTAATACTGTCTGAGCACTCCGCACGTGATTAAATTTCCTAAGGCTTGTTGTAAAACTTGTCTACGGAGACACCTACTGTGTTATAATAATGGATATATACTAATTACTTTGCACGAAGTTTGTTAAGGGTGGTTGCTCTTATTAACTATGTTAAAATCACTTGAGCTTAGAATTTGACTATAATTCAGGATTTCAGGGTGACATTTTGATAGGGGCCAAATTCTAAAAATATGTATTATCAGGTTATTATAAACACACACAGCTCATATACGTCCCCACCGAGGGGTTCGAGCCTACCCTATGTTAGGGTGATTAGGCCTTAGTCAACCACGCTGGCCCAGTGCGGATTGGTCGACTTCACATACAACATTGAATTTCTTCGCAGATGTATGCAGGTTGCCTCACGATGTTTTCCTTCACCGTAGGAGCGTCAGACAAATGTACATATGAAAGTCGAAACGAAAAACACATTGGTACATGGCGGGTCTCGAACCCCGACCTCCCGATTGGAAGGCAAGTGCCGAGTCCACAGCGCCACCGACGCTCCTTATAATAATCTACTATAATCAAATATTGTCTCCGATGCTATAATCACACTATTATAAATGTATTTATGGCTAATGTTTTATTTGTTTAAGATTAATTAATTGTTTCAAAATCTGTAAGTATGTTTTTTTCTAATAAAAAAGAAATGGTTTTCGATATTAAATTTAACTCAACGTATTTTTCGAATACGATTAACGTGCATTTCAAAATTTAAAGAAAAATTATAACGAACAAGATACCTACTTTTGTGCGCTAGGTGACTACGCTGCTAGAATAGCTCCAACGCACGAAGTATTTTTTCTGTGATCAAAGAAGTTTTCTACTATACCATTAATAACATAAGTTTTATAAAGTTACGTAAAGATGCTCCCACAAGGCAGTTAAATGTTGTGAATGAATGTTGCATTACATTTGTTGTCTAACTTTTTTGAAAAACGTAAGAAAAGTTATAAATTGTTAGCGATGTTATACAACTATATTAACAAAATGTTATAGATCTAATTACAACATGATATAACAAATTATGAATTTGAAAGGCAGACCCATACTGATGGTTACAGAAAGTTATACGATGTTATACAACGAGTTGAACCAGTGTGGGAGCGTTAATAATATAACATTCTTAGCATGTTGCAGCAAAATGTTAAACACTATTATAAAATGTAATCGTGTTACGCAATGTTTATAACTGCTGTGTGGGACCACCTTTAGAAAACTATCTTATTATAATCTCGCGCTCTTAAGTTCGTCTAGCGACACTTTATGTGTGTGATTATATATTTTTATTTAACAATATTGTGCACAACACACCTTTTTGTAGAAATTGTAAAAAAATAAGCTACTTATAAGACTTTTCTTATTCTGACATTAATTTTCTGAACTTGCCTTATCATAGCTAAATTACTTTTGTATTAATTTTGGTTTGTTGTTAATAAATTATATATTCTACCCTTAAAACCTTGTTTCATTAAACCAGCATAACTACAGTCCACATTCACATTTTTTGGTCCTTCGAGCCGGATCTGAACCAGCGACCTACAGTTCATATTCAAAAATATTCTCTAATACATATGTAAAATAATCATTTAGACTAAGAAAGGTGAGCAGTGTTTTTACCTACCTTTAGCACCTCATCATCATCATCATCACAGCTCATATTACGTCCCCACCGAGAGGCTCGAGCCTACCCTAAGTTAAGGTGTTTATACCTTAGTCAACCACGCTGACCCAACCACGGACTGATCGACTTCACAAAAACCTCTGATTTTCTTCGCAGATGTATGCAGGTTGCCTCACGAATCTCACGATGTTTTCCTTTACGTAGGAGCGTTGGTTAAATGTACATATAATTATGAAATTCGAAAAACGAAAATTATATTGGTGCAAGACAGACAGGATCGAACCCCGGACCTCCCGATTAGAAGGCCAGTACTGAGTCTACAGCGCCGCCGCGTTGCTTTAGCACCTGGTACCTACTTGTAAATTGGCCATCGTCGAGCCAAGTTAGTAGGTTTACATACACTCAAAGTACATAAAAAGCTTCTTAAAAACCACTTTATTCCATACGTTATATTTGTAAGAAAATAAGTAAGGTCTAGTGGCCTTGTGGGCATTGCTCTATAATGTATCTTTCATTCTCATAGTTAGGTACAGTGTAATCGTCTGGCTACATATTTTTTATACTACAACAATTGTTGTGTTCCAGTTAAATATCACCACTTTGCTGATGCTGACATCTGATGTTAGCCGCGTTTTTTATAAGAAATGTTAACGTTTTTAGCCGCACTAATTGTTACAAATGAAACTAAAGGAACTAATTTTTTTGCTGAATTTTGACACCTCACCTACTTAGTCCAGTAACTTAAAACTTCTAATAATACAAATCAGAATCGGCTAAAACTAAATAATATATTTCAATTTATCTTTTAAGGAGAGCGTCGGTGGCGCTGTGGCCTCGGCACTGGACTGTGCCCCGAGTAGAATCGGGAGGCCCGCGATCGATCCTGCCTTGTACCACTGTGTTTTTCGTTTCACGAATTTCACATGTACATAATTTATCTGACGCTCCTACGGTGAAGAAAAACATCGTGAGGAAACCTGCATACACCTGCGAAGTAATTCAAAGGTGTATGTGAAGTCGACCAATCCGCACTGGGCCAGCGTGGTTTAACTAAGGCCTAATCGCCCTAACATAACTGGTTAGGGTAGGCTCGTGCCCCTCGATGGGGACGTTTATGAGCTGTGATGATGATATCTTTTAAATCTGCTGAAAGAAAACCCTTTTTAATTCATGAAGAAAAAAGTCTAAATTTCAAATTTGAAAGCTTTCAGAAAGTGGTAGAGGACCCGGAGGACCCATCTATTAGCATGGATAATTGATGCTAACTTATCGTGGCAAAAATGCTTAACACACGAAACCAGCACGAAGTTAACACCAAAGGCTAATGAAACGTTGATGCTAAAAATGTTGAAAATGTGTTCGTATATGGAACGTGACTAGTGATAGCAAGCAAGCCGGTTGCCCATATTTTTTTTTTATGTATGTCCCGGCAAATGACCTCCTCCCGCCTGATGTTAAGCGGTGAAAGAGGCCCAAATGAGTTGACAGATAGAGTAGGGACGACATCCACTATCCTACCTGCCCGCCCCTTGCCGGCCCAAAAGATGCTTTTTCACGCCTGTAACGCTGCTTCACGGCAGAAATAGGTACGATAGATCTACCCGCGTAGACGATCTAGACCGAGTCTGCCTCTGAGTACATTGCAGTACTAAGAATAAACACATTCTGTAGAAGTAATGTAATCCAAAATACTATATAAAAAAACTTTTTTAAAGCATAATCTGATACGATGAGCGCCCTACACTTTTATTTTTAGTCATAAAAATTTTGGTTGACACTTAGCAGCAAAGAAAAAAAATATTATCCTTTAGTGCACTTTCGACGTGTAAATAAAAGCGTGCCTTTTTAAAAAGTTTATTTATACAGTATTATTTTCTACTTTTTAGTATTTTCGAATATTAAAATAGTGTGCTGCATTCTGCAAGGCAAGCCCGTTCATTTGATACCCAAATTGCGGGGGTTGTACAAAAATTTGTAATCAATTAGTAAGTTTGGATTTATAACAATAACAATTTTGAATAATTGCATTGGCATCGGAACTATTGAAATCTGGTTTATACTTCCTATACCAGATTTCAGCTCAGTCGGACACTGGCAAGTGGGTAAAAAAATTTAAACTTTTAAGAATTGACGCATACAAATAAGAGCGTGTAAAAATTTCTTTCTCGTTTTCAATTTTACTGTATATAGGTTACAGTCAACAGTCATATAAAATAGGACATTAGCTATATGTATTTAATGATCTTGCAAATTATTAATAGAACAACTTAATTCCCTCTTTCACACACCATTGACCAGCGAAAAGTAGACCATCAATCACTTTTATGAATGTTATTTATTTTTCGCAAACGTATTTGGCGTCGAAAAGAAATTTGTCGATCCATATTATCCCCGCGGAGTTCGTCCTTTGTTCGAAAACAGGAAACTTTATCATTAGGCAACTAAATAACATCATCAGACGCACCGTCGACATCGTGGTTAAGATATCGTGAAAGGCGACAAACTACTGTTACAAGAACAACTTTGGATGTAAAGTCATTCTGTTAATTACTAAAACAAAGGAAGACAGGAAGAAAGATAGAAATAGATTAGAGGGGGTTGAGTTTAGTATGTTTTATTGGCTCCCCCTTTAATACTATTCGAGCAATAAATTGACGAGACTTTTGAAGACATGTTTGTTAAAGAAATTAATATTATGACATTACGATTGATATTGACATGATTGATATTGACGAGAATGTAGTATAATCTTAGCCTCAATATATTAAAATTTACAATTGAATACAAATTGAATACGTAGGTACTTATGAAAAAGGGGTCTGAATCATTATATAATAATCAAAACTATGAGATAAAAAAATTACAATTTTGACATTCATAAAACTATTATTTTAATGTTGGCTATTTAAAAGAGGAGATAAAAAGAAACCTTTCAAGTTTCTTGTCTGTTCTCTCCTCCAAATTCCGAACAGGTGGTAAAGTAACTTATTTTAATTTTGTTTGAAGAATGCCTGTAAATGTCTATGTTCGATAAAAATATTTATATTTGAATTTGTATACAGTCCTCACACCATTCGTTTGGTGTAAGTGTTTCCGAAAACAACCTTTTTTTGTTTTTTTGCGAGGGGGGAAAATGCATTTACGCATTCCTCGTGGTCGAGCCAAACCACGAGGTTATGTGGGACTCCCCAGACCGTACTCAGCCCGGGCCTACCCACTAAAAACTTCCAGCAGCTCTCCATCCAACAGACAGGGGAAAGGGGAGTACAGCCAGGCCTTGTTCCCGCTAACCCCCTGCCCGTGACATGTCCGTTGCCGGACTCCCCGTCGGGCTCTGCTGCTTTGTGGAGCGACGCAGAATTGCGCTGCTCTACACCTCGGATTGGTTTTTTATTGTGGTTCTCTTCCACGTGACCCGACGCTCAGTGCGCCGGGCCTCCGGCCCGCTCAGTGCGGGTAACGGGCTGCCCGACGGCAGATCCCACTGAATCCACCGCCGCGCGGGTGAGCCGAAGCCCGGGGAAATCCCCAACAGGCGCGAAGCGCCATGGCGAGAAACTCGCCTCTGTTCTGCTACCACAAAAGGCAGCCGCCAGGAGCCGGCTTCCGGCGAAAGCCACACCTTTTCTTACCACAAGAAGAGGGGACTTCGCCCTTCTCCGCATGAAGCGGGTGGCTACATGAAGTGGCCCGCCGGGTTGAACCCGGCCATCCTACGCTCCCCCTCCATGGGGGTCCACTCGTCAGACTATTAACCCGCGGCAGAAAATCTGCCGGGTTGCCCAGGGTGCACCACAAGGAGGTTGTCTGACATCGCACCCCTTCCGAAAACAACCTTGGATGGACCCATGCCAACCGCACCTGATCCTGTTCATCCAATGAACGGATGAGGCACACTGGCACTCACTTAACACACTAGGGCTCGTATTAATAATTGCAACTCAAGAATGAGATCCATCTTAAGATACTGTTTTTGACAGATGTTCCATACATTAAACGTCAAAACTGCAGCTTAAGATCGATCTCAACTTTGAGACGCGTTCATTAATACGAGCCTAGGATGTCGATACGGATTTATTCCTCACTTCCTCTTTAGGAGAGGCTCATGAAGAGCAGTAGGTGTTTTATTGTTAGGATGATAAAATTTTGTTTGTTGTATGTTAGTGCTCCGGGTGTTGACTCGAGATTAGACGGGACGATTTCATTCTGTTTGATCAAGGCATAACAGATAAAAATTATATCGATCATGTTTTTTTCTGTATTCATCAGTTTGGTACTCAAATTCAACTTTGTGAAAATTGCATCAATTTTTTTTATGCTCGATGCTACGATGTACCTCTCATGTTTCTAGTCCATTATAGGGGATGAGCAACCGAACGCAATGCGAACCTTTGTCCTAGGCCCTTACCATGACCGCTTACAGCAAGGTTAACACAATATTAAAATAGAGACACCGCTCTTGTTGCATATCGCCATCCCGCTCTCAGTATGGTCAAAGTACTATTATTTATTCTGCGGTACGGTTTTAATATTGTTTTGAGCGATCATGGTTAGGGGGCAGGACTGCTCGAATGCGATTAGCGCGCTATGAGAGCGTATCATTATGCCGGATCCACACTCTCCTTGAGGTAAGTTCAGCTTCAGCTCACTACGTCTCATGCAAGGGCCACCAGCACGAGACGCACAACTACATCACACTGCGAGCCGCGCAATAAGGCGCACAGGGCACTCACAAATAAATAAACAATCACAATAAATATTTATTTTACTCGTATTCAAATAACAGCTGGGATACATAGGAAAACTTTAAAGCTTTCGCGTTGCCTTTTAAATTATAAATATTTGCGAGATTAAAACGCGTTCTTTCAGTCAGCCTGTGACCACGGCCGGTGTAACCTAGTAACCTGGCCGAAACGTCGTCGTAGCTAAATAAGTAAAAAAGGCCTGCCTGACACATTTCTACAATGCATGATGGTTTGTACTCACTATGTATTTATGTTAATTAATGTTTACTATGTAAGCACATTTCAGAGTTGTACGCGGACTATTGTATATGCAGGAGTTTATGTTACCGCCTTTTATATTTCTACTGTCAGTTATATGTGCCCATTAAAGATCTCTTGCTTATCATAGCTACGTATCATCGGTACTAAGTTATGGAATATTATTGTGAGGAGCTCTGTTGATGCTGAAAGAGCCTTTCTGATATTAATAAGAGATGTGTTTGTGCCTTGAAGAATATTTGGTATCTGGATAGCAAACAGTTCTTCAAAAACTTTAATATAGTATTATTACCCTGCTTAATAATTTAATATACAAAGCAGGGTAATGGTTTACCCTGCTCATATATTAAGGAAGCCTGTCAAAGGATTTAATAAAATATTAAATTCGTTCCCTATGTATTTACAACCGCCAAGATATTTCCACAAGACATTTGCGTAAAAAAGGGACTTGAAGGGACTTCTTTTAAAACAAAACAAACAAAATGGTTACATTAAAATGTTTATTAAAGTATAAAAAAATATTTAGACTCGATTGGATAAGTTAGTATTCTTATTTTCATTTATTACCTAATATTTGGATGCCTGCGAGCAACATCTGTATACTGTTTCTTAAGCAAATAAAGATTTTGTGTTTGTAATTCTATAAAGGGTCTTCTTCTATTATTGGAATGATTGGAGATCTAAAGGCCTAATCTAACCAATTATTCTGTGAGAACGATAAAAAAGCTATATAAACGAGTATATTTCAACAATAACAGTAATGAGAGTTTTATTAAGAAGAAAGAACTTAATAAAACTCTTATTACTGTCATTGATAAAATTAAAACTAATTATCTTCAACTTGATAGGTTATTTATATGGTGACATTTAGATTTTTTATACTACAGTGATTTTTGTGTCGGTCTTCACACTGTAAGCTCAATTATCAAACATTTCGTCAGATTGTGAACTGGCCTGACCTTTTGATTAGGTTTTGTATAAAGGAAAAATGTTTTAATGAGTTTTCGATCAAAGTTCAATTTCTGCGACTTTGTCACAGTTCATTTCATGCACTGAATTGATTGCTTGGTGAATTGACTCAATCGCAGAAAATCCCAGAGTGGCGTTCATCATCGTCTGTTCACCAAAGTATCCTCATTGCTCGGTATAGGCCGCCATTATTAAATTTGGCTTTATAAAAACCAGTCCCTCCTCCAGTTCGTTAGCACTATATTGTGGGTCCAATGAAAACTATTGTGACTTATACGGACCCATTTGTCTAACAATCGTAAGAGGTGGAACTACACTGACCTTTAAAAGTAAGTACTATACTTTTAAAATTAAATTTTTCCCTAAACTACAAAAATAAAGGATTCAAACAAAAAACATTTTTAGCTCATTTCGTCAGGTTTCTCGGAAGTTATACATATATAACTTATATATTATAAGTTATATATCTCGGATTTTATACATTAGTCGTTTTAATACTTTTTATTTTGAAAATATATTTTGCCTACTTTAAAAGTTATCGCAGTTTTAAAAGTGTGATACTTACTTTTGCAGGCCAGTGTAGTTCATGCATTATGTTTGAAATCTGTAATAGCTAATTTACACTTTGTTAAGTAACAAGTGCGAGTGCGAAGTGCAGGTGTGAAGTAAACTGATTAGAAGCGAGGTCCAAATTTTACTATTAGGTAGACACCCCGCCCATCCGCGCACTCCCCGCACTCGCAGTCTCACCCGCACTAAACAGTGTGTTAACAGTATCGGTTTGATAAGTGCATAGTACTCGTACATACGGACTACGAAACGAAACATCTTCCAACAGCTTCCTTCACGCTTAACAATTTCGCTGTAAAGTTGTCACTTCGCACTCGCACTTACTACTTAACAAAGTGCTTAGCCATAAGGTTCTTTCAGTTTGTACAGTGAATGTTCATCCATCTGTCACGATCTTTCAGTTTTTTGACAGTAAATGTGCAATAATCCGTACACGTCGTAGATACATAAAACTTGTTAGTTTGTGATACATAATAAGCAGTGACAGTTTATAACTGGGATACACTTCGTATCGCTGGACCAACCGATACCTTATGGTATTCAGATGGGCACGATTTGAATATCGAAAATTGAAATATCGACACTTAAAATATCGGCGGTTAAAATATCTAAAATCATAATATCGAACGATCATAAGGTCGAAATTCAAAATATCGAAAGTACACATTATCGAATGGTATATTTATCGAATGTTTAAATGTCGAAAATCTGAATATCGACAGACAAAATATCGAAAACTGTAGGCGGGTCAAAAATAGGTAGCGAGGAGCGAAGCGACGAGCGTAGGCTTGAACATGAACCAAGCGCGCGAGCCGAGCGAGCGAAGCGAGCGTACCGCGGCAGCGGCCGGCGAAGCGCCAGAAACGACTTTATGTGTATTCTCGAACATTATTTTACGCGTATCGATTATTCGATATTAGATGTTTTGAATTTTCGATATTTTAACAGATCGGTATTTGAGTTTTAGCAATTCCAGACGTCGATATAATGATAGTAGGTATTTAGGTCATTCGATATTTTAATTTTCGATATTTTGAACGTCGACATTATAACTTTAGATTTACCTTTCGATATTCAAATACGTGCCCATTCAGATAAATGCCAACTATGTAGGACCAACTATGTATTATAGAAAACATGTCCACTTACCATAAGGAGGGTTGTTTATTTTCGTAGAGCATCAAATGCTCTTGCAACACTTTTTATTTTAAAGTCTCTCTTACTAATCTTTATAAATGACTTTTCTGTATTCTTAGCCGTCATCCGTTTACAAAACCTAGTTTCCGAAAATTTGTGCCATAGCACGTCTTTCCAAATACTTCCTTTTATGTTCTCCAGAGTATCACAATTGTCTTGGCTGCAGTCCAATAGAAACGTGCACTTAACGGAACTACGAGTAGATACTGTGTACTATTTTACTTACTTAAACCTTACAAAGGAGAATTAATTTTATGGCGATAATAAGAAAAAAACGAAAGAAAAACATAAGTGTTTAAAAACATTTATTCCCGCTTTGATCTCTAACATAAACTTTAATAGATAATAGTCAACGAAAGAAAAGCGTAGAATTTTATAAACATAATAACAACTTTTCATCAAAATACAAACTAAAATTTTAAACTATTCTAATTTTGATTTATTGCAATACACGATTCAAATTCGTAAATTGAAAAAATAACAATTTGAAATGTATGTAGACATATAAATATGAAAGTAAACGCTATTTTAATAGCATAGTAAATAGAGAATTTTATAAAATTACATAGTAATCTTTTTTACAAACATTGTCTCATTTTAATAATGTATCTTACAATTTAGAAATTGAGACGCTTAAGGCACGGCGTAATTACATCTACATAATATACATTTTACAGCTAATATAGACACTCTTGGTAACAATATTTTATCAACTATCTTGCAAATCGTGATATGTACAAAAATATTTCATTCTTTACTATCTAGCAATTTTATTAAAAAATAAATATTAAAACTTTTGTACAATAAACCAACGCGAACCGTCGAACGCGCAATAGCCATAAGTAGACAACAAATTGATTACTTAATGTTTGTGATGAATGTGTTAAATGAAAAAATGCAGCACCTCTTGTAATTAATATGATTGATATCATGCAAACAAAACAAAATACATAAAATTTACACTTCAAGTACAAGTCTTTTCTCGATTTCATTCACTTTGAAGACAGTATTGGCACGTGTACACATAAAAGTAGTCCATTTGTATCGGTTTCTAAAACCGATACTCCTCAAATCAGGCACGCGAATTATCCCTTCTCTGTTTCTCCAGTTGTTTCCTGTGATTGTGACGTTTCCTGGCTATAACTGCTATAAGTATGGCCACAACAGCCAAAGCGACACCAATACCTATCCACCAATACACATTATACGACGCCTCATTAACTTGGGCATCATTAGTATGGTCCCCAGCTTCAATTGGTTTCTTTATTTCCAAAACTGCCACAGTAGATGTTTCGGTATACTTGAAATTACTTTCATCTCCTGTGTCGATATTATTAGCCATCGGTGATTCCGAATCTGTTTCGTCTGCGCTGACTTCGTTATTTGAATCAATATAATCAGTGTTTTCAGCGCTCTTATCAGATTCGTCTATCACCGGATCTAAATAGTCATCGATTATTTCAGTTCCCTCTACTAATGGATCGAATTGGGAATCCAAATATTCATCTAGAAGACGGTAGTAATCTGTGAGTCCGGTGAACTCCAAGCCGTTTTCTTTTTTCGCTAATAAATCACTCACTAATTCTGGCCACATTACATTGTATCCTTGTAGCATTGTGTCACTGTAACAAATCAAAAATATACATACGTAAATTGTTCTAAGAGCCAAAAAATAGATCTTGTTTTTTTTAGCTTACCCGAGACGATCGCTACTGGATGCTACATGTTCTAGTAAATCAGACTCATCAGAAATAAGCTCTTCAGCAAATGATTGGTATATTTGATATTTTAATATAAGACCCATGAATTTTCTGTGGAAAAAGAGCCATTTATCAAATTTAAGACATTAGACAGTATAATTAATAATAATATTAATGTCTTCAATGATCCTGTTGATTTTTTATAATATCTTACCCAATAAAAGGTTTGTTAAAAACCACATAAGGATCCGACAACAGGTCACTATCAGATGTCTCTAATAAAGAAAAGTCTTTTCTATATTCACTCCAACTTTTGGCTGCATTGGACGGGGATATCGTTCCTTTCATGACATTAAGCCTCCATTCATCAGCTGCTAAATAATAATTCAATCTGGAAATTGAAATTGAGATTATGAATATTCTTGTAATTCAACACATTCAACTTAATTTCGAAATATACACTTACCTGCAATGAAATCGACCCACCTCATAGGTTTCGATTCGGAAATATCAGTATACGAGCTTGTAAAATAAGATTAGACAAACTAAAACTGTAAATACAATTTGAAAGTACATTTCATAAGCTTTATTTTAACATACTCCAAACACGGAAAAAGAAATGTTGTTCAACTTATTTCTTCAGAAAACCCTGTTTCTCATTTTTACGTTATACGCAATCTCTGTGAGACTGTGACAGTTCAGAGTAATAAAAGTAAATCGAATCAATGTTTACTCAAAAATTGATTATTCCTACAGATTTATAGACCCTTTAAATTGAACTGATTTGCCCAAAAAATTTTTGGTGTTTTTAAAAATTTTTGTTTTTCAGTTTTTAAAGTCAATAAACCTAAATCTGTCACAGTAAAAACTGGTCAATGTAAGCTTAGGCTCATGTTTAACAAAAAGGGTTTAAATATATTATTTATTGATGGTAGATTTTGATTCGTCGAGCTCTGAACCAAATCGTATATGTGGGTCGATTTCATTGCACGTAAGTGTAGAATAACATAATTTCGTCACAATAATACAATATTGTCTGGATGTTCAATTAAAGTTTATAGCGCACTATTTCTATGAATAACTTACTTCGGTAAATCTTTTAGTGCTAGAATCATTTGAAGAATAGTACGGTGGTGGTTGGCGTTATAATTAAATATATCGATCGGGAACAAACCATTCCTCTCAATGGCGTGCGGATTCAAAGCGAGTAGTGACAAAAACCCAGGAATGGCCTCGTAGATAGCTAAAATAAACCAATATTATTACTGTATTGAAATCTTAACAATACAATATGTAAATACAAACGGAATTTCTCTCTAAAACTTATTCTCACCGGAGTAGCGCGGTGCTTCTCGTAGTATGTAGGTATTATTACTATACTGTGCGGTGATTTGCTTATACATAATCTTGGCAGCTGTCTCATGAGCCTCGATGTAATTTCCTATGCTGATATCTTTACAAGTTGCCACCCTCACTTTATTTGGTTTGCACCAGTCTACTAAAGTTGATGGACATGTACTGTTGAAAACCGATTCTGACCATACTTCCGACTTAATTTCGCCCAGTTTAAGATAGTGGATGAGTTGTGCAGCCGTTTTAAATGCATTTAGCCCACCAAGCTCCTAAAAGAGAGAAAATAAAATTAACATTTTACTAAACAATCTATTTCATAATTTCTTAAGATTTAAATTGTTATTAATATGTACCTTTAATTGGAGATTTGCGTGCAATTTCTGATAAACAGCTGGATGTTTAGGCAGTAAATTTTCTATTATATTTGACCAATCGTCTCCATTTAGTGATCCTGCAAAAATGAGATTTATAAGTGACAGGTAGTTTTAGCAATAGCAAAGTAACAGTAAAACAAATTAAACAATCGCCATTATACAATCCGGTACTAATGTCGAATCATTTGATTAAAGATAAATACCAAATTCCCTTCACTATACATTTATCAATATTTCTTAACTTCCTCACAGACCGTAATTTAGGCGTTTTATTTCCATGAACTCTTAAATTCCGATTTTATTGAATTTTATATGGCATATAAGGAAATTAAGGGTTAGAATATTATGTGCCAACTTCGTGGTGAAATAAACTTGCTGGGCGGTCTCGGAACCTTCCCAAGGGTAATTTGTAAGTAGAATATTTTATTCCGTCAATGATGTGACTAGTTTACTGGGTGTGTTTTTCACAAGGTTTGATCTGATTTGTAATTAATTTTATATTCAGGGATGCCTCGAAAATGTTTCACAAAGTAACAATACATTTACCTGAAAATTCGATTTATAACGTATTTTTTTTCAAACGTTTATTAACAATAGTTTATTTATGTTCTGTAACTTAATGATATGGGTAATTCATAGAACATGCAAATCCACATTATAGGATACTCATAACAAAGAACTCACAATGATAATTAAACAGTTTTTTTAATTTTAAGTTCTAAGAAGTGAGCACAGGAACGAATATATTCTTAATTGAGTAAAATAATATAAAGTTTTTTTAGATACTGAGAATAATTATAAAAATATTCACTGGCTCGTGACGTTCGATTACAATATCGCAAAATATTTTTTTTCCGGTCCCTGAGTGTTTCCTAATTTATTAGTCGCGGTTGTAGAAAATATTCCAAGCATTTCGCTTTTCATATGTCAGTTTTTTCATTTGGAAATGAGAAGGGTTCGGGAATATTTACGGCATCAAGTTGATGTACCTGAAAATGTTTATCATTGAGCTGCAGAATGAAAATCTAAATGTTTTAATTATTTCATCAAAAAAATTATCATTATGTATTAGATGGATTGGATTGGATTGGATCATTACCCTTGGATTCTTAATGAATCTAAGAAAAATTTCCGTGCAGGAATCTAGAGTATATAAATTTCAAACAATATTCTATATATATGAGAGCAGTGGAATGAACAGTGATTTTATTCTACACATAGACTGAAATCACTGTCCATTGAATATAATAATGTCCATAGAAGTACATCGAATGTATTTGAACCTACGTATAATTACGAAAGTTTTACTATATGACAGAGTATTTGGTCGAAAAAATAATATCAATGTTTCTTACAAAAAATAACATCAACCTAGTTAATTTTTATCATCTGTATAATGTTTGTTCTCGTTTTTTACTGTTATTGAACTTTGAACTTCCACAGCAATTACGAATCAACTTTACGTACAGTTTCTTCCTAAATCCAAAGCTGTACCAGCCGCATTCTTTGTAAAATGTTTAATTAACTTACTTAGTAAGTGAACGGGTAAAGGTTTCCCCACGGCGTCTGTGCCCCTCATTCTCAGAGCAATGTACTTATGGAGCTTCGTGTAAAGAGGTTTCACGTGATCCCACAACTCGCGGGCCTTCAGAATAGCACCCTCATATTCCACAAGGGAATCCCAATACTCCTCCACAGTTTTATAATCTGGAAAAGAATTCGCCGCTGAGATCGCGTAGGAATGAGCACGAGAATTTATGGAGTTAGATAATAATGTCCGGAACATAAACCTTGTCTGAAATTTGAAATCATGAATACTCTCAAAATATTTCGATAGTATACAATTATCAGAATGTAAACGGATTCAATGAGAAAATCGGATTAAATATGTACAGTAATAAACAAAAATATAAAAATCATTGTGTGGTTTTATGAAACCATGAGGCAAGTGAAACTTTTTTTCGGATCGAAAGCATTTAACTGAAAATTTTCGGAAAATTATTCGTTTTGGATCGATTTTTCAATCGTCAGTTAACTTTTCATGTGAGGAAAAAATATGATAGTTTGATAGCTTTTGTATAGAAAATCTATAAATCGAGGATATATTAATGATGAGTTTAAATTCAAGTACATTCAATTACAGATTGATCAGAAAATAAAAAGCCTTTTTTATTTTATACTAGTGGGCCCGGCAGACGTTGTCCTGCCCGATTACTGCGCCACCTACCGGTTCCAATTGTATTTATAAACCTTCCCTTGACCTATTCAAACACACACAGAAAATTTCGTAAGAATCTGTCGAGCCGCTTGTGAGTTTTTGTGAAACTAACACACAGCGTTTCATTTTTATATATAGGAGGAAGATTATAAGTGCTCATGGTCAAGGCGTCAACACGATATGTTGAAGATACGGATGCGGGGATGCAGGTATGAATCCGATGGTTCGTACACGAGGTGAAATTGTTTTTGTATTGATTTATTTATTGATTAAAAATGTATTTGATTTGAATTTTATTACAGCTAACGCCAAAAGCAGAATAATTATCACTGCATAAAATCAACCGATTGGGACAAGGAATTGTTATTTATGTTTTGCAATACCTATTCCAAGGTATCAATGATGTTCACTGTCTATTAAACATTATTGATATAATTATATCAAACCTTAATTTACAATTCCTCGTAAAAGATCATCGATCTCCGCTTAAGAAAATACAATTAAATGGACCTTTTAACAGATGACTGAATGGAATTGTAAAACAGTGCAGCGACATGGCAGAAACAATAATAAATCGTTTTCAATTTTCTCACCTTGACTACAATTAACGGCGCCGAAACTCGATATTAACAGGCTTGTAATTGAATTAATAGTTACCTTATTCACAGCTGGTATTTTTAACTGCGATAATGAGAGCTCTAACAGAACGACGGCTGAGGATTGCTAATTTATCGAATGCCATTTCTTTTGTGTAGATTTAATTTTAATTGTTAAAATTTAGCGTGATTTTGCAAAATGCTACTGAAAAAGGGTGTTCATTCGAAACAAGGCATGTAATTTTATAAGATAAGTTTTCAGTTAGGAAAGATATTTCCAAACCTTTTGATGAGTTCCTCAATAACGGTAGAATCTGTTCTAAATATTCATGCATGTCCGGTAGATTCTTTTCCCACGATTTCTTCATTCGAAGCAGCGTTTCTTCTTCTGATTGTCTCGCAAAACTGACGTGGAATTCTGGTGAAATTTTATTATAATAAATTAACCAAAACATTGTTTTCTTGCCACGCTCAAAAGAATTCGAATAAATGTAACAAGAGTAGGAAACAAGACACATATATTTAAAAAATAAAACAAATCTATTAGATTTGTTTCCTCTGAAGGGTTAGATAGTCACAATTACGCACATTTCACTAGTTCACAATTCAGATTCTCCAAACAATTAC
The DNA here is from genome assembly GCA_963935595.1 of Schoenobius gigantellus. NCBI lineage: Eukaryota > Metazoa > Arthropoda > Insecta > Lepidoptera > Crambidae > Schoenobius > Schoenobius gigantellus. The sequence continues at coordinate 27,010,893 of OZ012551.1, forward strand.
TGATATCCAATTAAGGATCTTTTCTTAGCAATAGTATGTTTGATGAAGATCAGCGTACAAGTAAACCAACATCGATCACGTTACACGGTTTCCAGTTATTATTTTAAAATTGTTAGACCATCGGGTAGTCATGAAACATCGTGGAATTGAAGTAAACTCAACCCTCCAAACGCAACTTGCTCCATCAGATAGCCTGGGTGCAAATTGAATCGCCGCGAACTCACCTCGCAACGAGCAGTTGACGCTTGCACCGCAGTCGTAGTTTGCTGCGAAGCGCAACTTGTTCTGAGCTGTGTCTGCAAACGTAACCAGCTGCAACAAATTAAGTCCCTTGTTCATTAATATCAGTTACCAGTTAATTATAAACCTTTTAAAAAATGGTTACAGAAACTTGATATATTTCACTTTTCGGCACAAATGTGAGGTGTGCACTTACACCTCACATTAAAGCCGAAATGTTTAATTGAATTATAAATTTTATAAAACAATAATTGAAATAAAAATTAGAATTTTATATATTAAAGAAAATGACAATTTATGTACTTCTTCATCGTTATTGTTACCTATCCTATCATTTAATTCGATAAGATAAAGTATACTAACTGAATCCGAATGTTTATCAATCTTACCCTTATCCACTGATCTGTTTCAAGCAGGACGTCCCCTGGATGCAATAGTAGCTTCACCTTCCGTCTGAGTATGTCATCATTTTCCCCAAGCGCCTGCTCTGTGAACGCACTCTTGACCTCATCCCGGATGTTTTGCACAAGTAATCCGTAGGCTTTATCCCGCTCCATCTAAATAGAATAAAATGTATTTTATTTAATCTAAGGCATGATTTATTATTCCAGTACTGTTATAATTAAAATTAATAACTGGTATTACACAAGCTTTCAACTGTATAATTGAATTGTGATCTTCAACCATTCTCAAATTTTGTGCATTTTTGTATAAGAGTTTACCATGATTTTTATACAACCTAATGTTGCATTTTATGAATGGTGTGATTGCGATATTTCATTATGTTTTACGATACGCATTAAAAAATCATTTGAATTGAGAGGATTGTGAAATTGGAAATTCCGAGTAAATAGAAAAACAGAGTTTTCAATTTCATACTCCTCAATTTAAAAGTTATTTTAAAATAATATCGCAACCTTGAAACATTGTTAAAACATAAAAAAATAAAAATATATTTATTTTTCAATAATGTTGCAGTAGTTAAAGGGCTTGGGCTTCTCCTTTTAAGATAAAAACCAATACAACCAACTACAAACGTGTGTTTATGTGTGTGTGTAAGTGTGTAAGATTGTCTGGGTGTGCTAGACTAGACCATAAAGTTGTAGAATGGTGGTTTTACAATTTTTGTAAGCGACATTACACAAAACGATTTGACAGCAATCCCAAACTTTTTATATTACGGTCACGCGCGTGTAACTCGTGTGTGTCTACTTATCCCCTGACGGCGAAATAGTTTGAATAGATTGTGTAGTGAATTGTAACTTGTTGGGATGATTTGCTCCGGTATATTGTTTTGTGTACCCTTGCATTGTATCTGAGTAAGTGTCTTTTTCACATCAGCTGGTTGAATGAATAACGTCTGCTCTAGAGAAAATTCTGTATACTGATCACTAGATCTCTATTTTTTGTGAACATAGGTAACTCATTGATGATTAAATCTCAAGATTCTACTTATTTTGTATCTTGGTCAATATAGAACACACAATCAGTAATTGTTGAAAACTTAAAAGTGTACAGTAAGCTCCTTGTCAAGCTATACTGTTTGACCTGTGGACCGTTCTTATGTTACTCGTAATACTGGCGGTTTTCGTAGTGTAAATGTGAAGCTTGAATGGGAGCTTACTGTACCTGTCGCATACAATTTCTATTGAGTTAGATAGGCAATGGGTATATGAGCAAATTCGACTGATGATTGCCTAACTCTCAAATTTATATTGATGACTAAGGCTACCTTGAGATTAGAAAAAAATCGGAGGAGGTGAAATAGTGAGTTGTGAAATAGTTGATCATTATTATGAACATTTAACATTTCCGAAGATAAATATTTTAAAAAATATGTACGTTTTCCAAAAATCCAAATTAATGTTCAAATAATTAAGTGATTTGTACATACTCATAATTTCACTGTAGTATAGCCATTTGCAATTAAAGAAACCGTTGGTAAGATGACAGATGACCGACTTGACTATTATCGATTATTTAGTCACTATAGAAAGTAATTGATCTTCATAAGGCTTTCCAAAATGTACGTAATATTGACGTCATATTATACCAATAACCTTTTTTACTTTCAACTGACCTAAATAATTAGTCACACATATGTTCGCTTTTTATCACGTCAATTTCACTCAATAATACTCTACGATTTAGCATTAACATATTATAGTAATTTGCAAGGGCATGCTATGTATTTACGGAGTTGATTATTTTTAAAAACATATTTCATATTAATATGTTACTTGCTTTAAGAGTAAATTTTCTGATATCAACACACTGCAATCCAAAACCAGTTTAGTCAGTAGCCAATCAGTGTCTGATTTGACTGATCGCAGGGATCAAGCCTTGATTGGTCTCATCGAGGATGGGCATATTTGCGTACTTAGTAGCCATATCATAATGAAATCACATTGTGTAGAGTTTTGTTTATATCTGGAAGCTTTGCGCAAAGTAGTGGTAATTCTGGTGAAGCCCTAAAATTTACATCCCGAAACATTTTTGGATCACCAGCTCTGACAAATCTTAGGTTGACCACAATTAGACACATACACAATAATTATACTCGTTGCTATAATAGGCATGAGGTCTACCTTGGTCCCACACGTGTTTAAAGTGTAAACAAGGTCCTATACAGGCCGTTTATTAATGTTCTATAATGTTAATATAGTGATTTGTTTTAGTACTATAATCACTTTGCCAATATTTAATGTTTATTTTGTTTCCAGTATTGTTCTCCTTTCGAGTTATTGCGACGTTGGTTGTATTCTCTTCTAATTAAAAGTTTACGTGTTAAAGGTACAGAGACAAAATTGTTAGTAATACAGCTTCCAATTTTAAGGTTTTAGAGTCGGTTGTATCAAACTGCAGTATTCATCCGCAATCGTTAACTGTCCAAGTGTTTGTTCATCAAAATTGGTGCGCACTCGAGAACGCGGATAATCCGATTTCACACACCACCGTGGTGTTTTGTGTGGCTGCATCAATTGTTTGCAGCCAACCGATATTGCCTCTATTACAGTTAGACAAATCATACGTTGTTTGTATTCGAGTTGGATAGAAATAGCCCAAATGTGGAATATTAGACAGAAATTATTAACAAACACAGAATCGGCAGCCCAGTATATTATTCTCAAGGCAAGGCTTGTTCATGCAATCTTGACGAAACGATTGGTGTTTGAGATTCCAGTGTGAAGAAACGATGTAGAATTTCTTAATACACAAAAATTACTGCAACCTGAAGAGGAAACAAAAACATAGCAACTGAAAATTATATTGATAATTACAAATTAATTTAAATGCCTTGATAATTACAAAAATCCTTGATATCAACGTAAAAAATAAACCTCCATATGGACAATTTCACAATTTTCTACTGCAGTGTTAAGGTGTTTATTTTACAATAGAGATAGCTTTTTAGTTTTCTGACATACCAATGAGATTTTTAATAAATAATCCAGTATTACAAAAATCAAGTAAAAAGTACTAGATAGTGCATTTTAATTGATTTACGAGTACATTATCTACCCTCTAGTATCGGGTATCACCGGGTTCAATCCCCGCGCGTCCTTTAGAAAATTGTGTACCGCAATGAGTTTAATGGCCGATTTCACCAACCATTACATAGCTTAGGAAGCCCCTAAGACGTATACTGTCACTTTTTGTCTTTAATGAAAAGAGTGTGACAGCATGCCACCTAAGAGTCCCCTAAGCAAAGAAGAGGTTGGTGAAAATGACCATAAGTCGTGTAAACATTCACTCAAGGATTTTTTTGGATTTTCGCTGTGGCTTAATTAAGTCAACGAGAGTGTTGCCAGAGGTTTCAATTGGTTTTTAGTGATGAGGCCCCATGTGCCAAATCTGTGTCTTCGTGGTTCATTTCAGACTTCGCACCTTGCGACTTCTTTTTGTTTCCAAAAATTATAAACGAACTAAGATGCAGATCTACACGATTTACGAGTCCAGCTTTGATTATATAATATAATCAAAGGAGCCCAGAAGAGGCGGTGAATACGTTCCACGAAGACTGGTCCTACAGTTTTTTACAAAGGTTGCAAATGCAAAAATGTATTAAACTGAAAAAAAAAACAAATGTATCACAAGTCTAACATCTGGTTTTATTTATCAGAATCCAGAAGGTGTCAGTGTGGCCTAAGAAAGTAACAAAACTTGTATAAGCAGTTAACTAGTTTTGGATAGCATACGTACCTTAATAATCAAACCACGATGTAAATGTTTGCATCAACACTTACCAATGACTTTAAGTCTATAAGATAACTCCTCTATGAGGTTTATAAAGACCTTACGTTCTAAAACTTTAGAAAGAAAGTAGCCAAGGCACCTTTTTTGAAAATCCTTTTGCGCTGCCCGTGAGTTCTTCCCACGTGGCTGAAGCTCTCTCTGTGCAGTGATCTACGTAATCCAGCTCCACCAAGCTGACTATACTGTTCAAATACTGCCTGTCTTCGCCCACTGATGACGTCGGCAACGCATAGTACACCCATAGGATTAATAATGTCTTCATTTTGATCTGTGGACAAACAAAGAAAAATATAAGCGATTTCTATACCACTTTCTAGAAGCTGTTTTTTAAGCAAGGAGGTCTTAGTTGTGACAAACGTTGTCTTATTTAAAATTGGTCAGGTCGTGAATGTTTTCGACAGTTTCTATGATCTTGTCAAGTAGCTATGCGGCCCTCCTCGGCGTGTCGTATTGTCCGATGATGATAAGCATGCGGTGCTGTTGAATGAACTCCCGTCAAGGCGTATGTGACGGAGCATTGTTGGGTTTTAGTCGGTAGGTTGTGGTCGCTGGGTAGCACTCTGCTTGCAGTAGCCACGGAGAGTCCGACATAAGCTTGCATTTTTTCAAAAGGCGAGGTATGCGTTATGCGTTTCCCATAATAAAAAAAATGGTTTCAAACTACTGAAGCTATATCTTTCTATCTACCCTAACACAAATAGGTAAACACTCATACAATCACACACACATACACAAAACCACAGTTCCTCCTTTCAGCTCCCCTCCCTCTCTTTCCCTCTGCTTACCTCCCCTCGTCATTAACTAGCGAACAACCTCCCACTCCCTCATTCTCCATTACAGAAGAGGGAGAAAGAATGTATCAAATCGCATTCTTGCTCCTTCTCAATTTCCTTTCGCGATTGCACACCACACTAATGAGAAACAACTAGAAAAAAAAAACACAAATACATAAGACGTCTCAACATCTTAACCACTATATGCTCAACTCACCCAAGATGGGGGATATGGAGTTGCCGGTGGGAGGCCACCTCAAAATCCAGTGTTGATTAATGGGGAACGCCAGAGCCTTATCTATTGAGTAAACAGTATACAGGTGAATAGGTGTATACAAGTGAAGTGGTGTCAGTATCGTCGGGTGTTATTTAAAACGCATTATACTCCATTGAAACCAGTCAAAAAAATGACACTTTTGGGTTAATTGACGTGTTGCCAATCGCACATAAAAATATTTTTGATCTATCTATACATAAGGTAGTCGCAGGGAAATTCCTAAAACTGAGTAACGTGCCGATCTGATAATTGTGATCCAAACGCGCAAATGTAGTTCAAGAGAGTCATTGTCTCAGACATTACGAGATATTTCGGTTGGCGCCAGTATTCCAAGTTTATCGGTTTATCGGCTCCGACTCTCGCATTCGGTGGGATTGTGGAGTTAAAGTTTATTCAGTGTTGGTACGAGAATCTGAAAAATTGAGAAGCATTTATTGATAGGCAGGCTTTAAGTTCTGAGAGACTTGGGTGTTTTCATATTAAAACGAGGAATTGTTCTCATTGTTTTATTAGTTTCTTACTAACATCTCAAACATTTAAAGTTTGTTGTCAAATTTAAATAGAATATTGTATCATGAGGGAGCAAAATAATAATTATACGGCGTGGGCGCTATTTTGAATCAGGAACATTCGGGATTCAAATTCTGAAGCAGAATTCTGAGCGCAGTGAGGGAATAATAATTTTGCTTGCGAATGATACCCTCTACTTTTTATCCCCGCCTAATAGTAAACAAAACAAACTAAAGAGTAAAAGAACTTCTACAATTGGGATGATGACTGAATTCAAATTTTTACGTCTCGTCATTAAATATTAAAATACCGCGGAAAAAGATGCAGTCCTGTGAAATTAGAATTAAAATTGGCTTAGAAATACAATAGGTACAAGCATTTTAAGTTGTTAATTTGAAGGCGATTAGACAGAGAGATCCGACATCAACCGTGACGTCATCGTTGAGTACGGCCATGTAAACTCCTTGTAAATTGCCGTTTTGCTAGAAAGAGATGGAAAAAAATCTTTAATACCTTATATCTTGGTTGTTTTTATAGTTATTCGAAAACCGATTTTTTCTTTCTGTTTATTATATGAATGAGGTTCTATTAAAGCAAAAAAAATTTTTTTGTCATCTAGCCTATTGGCTAACTCTTAAAAATATGCCAAAAACACATTTTCTAAGAAACTCTTTAATAGTCATCCATGAAATTCTCACTAGGCTTTTTGATATTTGCCTCAAAATTTCTTCGTAAATAGATTATTTAAAACAGTTCGCATAATTTCGTATACTTTCAGGTGTTAAATCTACACTGACTTGATGAACTGATTTTTTCGTTAACGAACAATATTATAACATCGGTTTTACAGACAGATGAGAAGAAATTCGCGGCGCGCGTTTTGCATTTGAAAAAAGAACGTGGAATTGGCGGGAATAGGTTGCCAGTGTTCATACAAATTAGCTTTTGATCTATTTTTAACCGACTTCAAAAAAGGAGGAGGTTATCAATTCGGTTGTTTTTTTTATGTTTGTTACCTCATAACTCCGTCATTTTTAAACCGATTTCCAAAATTATTTTTGTATTTGATAGAATATACTGCAAGGGTGGTCCCATGGTCACCAAAGTCAGGATCGGATGATGGGATCCCATTGAAAATCGAGGAAAACACTAATTTAATACCAGCTGGTATTTTAATTAGGGTTTCTTTCACTAAAAAGATTTCATTCACTAAAAAGTTAAAAATATTTTTTTTTACAAAAAATAGAACCGACTTCAATAACACTGAAAACTTAAAAATAATCTTCTTCTATATTGAAGTCGGTGACAAATTTTAACACTTTCTAGGAGATCATCGTTTGGCGCCGACTTCAATATAGAAGGAGATTATTTTTAAGTTTTCAGTGTTTTTGAAGTCGGTTCTATTTTTTTGTCTTGATAATCTTACTCATATTTATTTTGATATTCCTATTCCAAAGTCAAAACCTATTTTTACCCTGTTGTCTCATAGCGGAAAGACTTATTTTGCACTAATTAGCGAACAAAACTTCGATTTCCGAATAGATGGGATAAAAAGAACATTAATTATTTTGGTACACGATACTTATGGCAGATGACAGTTACTGTGTACTTATCTAGCTTCATTCGATACGCATCGTTCGATTTAATCGAAATGTTCGTATATAGAATGATTTATTAATTTATTGGCCTCAGATTGGATTCAAAAGCGAGGATTAATGAATGTGCCGCAAAGTGATAATAATAAAAAATCTCCTTTACATTCCCCGCAAAACATTCCAACTGAAAGGGTCACGGAGATGAATGGGAACGATATTAAAGACCGAGCAGTCACGAAACGATTGTTGCGAATCTTGAACGACTCCTTCAACGGAATATTAAAACTACATCAAGTGAGAAAAGCTGTATTTTTTATGCAAATTTCGAAACCTTAACAACGGCCGGGCATTCGGAACAAAGGAATTTGGAAGGTTCTCTGGTTAATCAGAAATAATTAAGCGGAATGATTATTCAAATTTCGCCCGGTTTGCCTTTAAGGGTTGTGGCGAAAACAACTTTTTTACTTGATATTTTTTGAAATATTCATTATTGGTGAGACAAAAATAACAAAATTCCTTAATTAACTTTAGAGCATGTTTGTACCGAAAAATTCAAAATTAGCATTTTGATTTTTTTCTTTAAATGTGTTTGAGATAGAGCCGCTGCTTTTCATAAAAGCAAGATAATAATTTTTAAATATTTTAAATATTCCATTGGATTGGGTAGCAGTTTTTATTCGATTTTGCTCAAAATTTACTAGAACTAGCATTAATCATTTAATTACAGCTATATTATAAGTATGACAAATTAGATTTAGTAAACCTCTATTATACAAATTTCATAATAACAAACAGCCAATCAACAATCAGCCCTGAGGTTTCCAGGCAAAGACTACTGACCTACTGTTGTTTAATATATTTCGCATGGTAATTCAATATTTGTTGTGAGGTCGCAAAGTTACCAAGCAAACAGCTGAACTTCCAGACACAAGGCATCAACTGCAAAGTTCAACAAAGCCAGGTAAAATCAAACTTCACCTTATGCAGAGAGCCAGTGAAGCCAATTTTCAATGTAGACTGGAGTCAAATTAATAGGATGATCGAAGGTGAACCGACAATTGTGCGCACGACAGGGACCCAACATCGACTAATACGTTCTGTATTGACAACCAATTTGCTTTGCATTGAGACCCTAATAGGTTTTTGGTTTATTTATATTGACAATACAGGACACGGGAATCGGGTTTCTATTGTCATTCGATTAGGCACTACTTTTGTTTACACACTTTTGCTTTATTAAGAAACTACGCGTATATCACTGTCTCAAGGTATGAATTGGCGGGTGTGGCGGGATAAAACACTTCCTACAGAATTTGAAAATTAATAATTATTTATTTTATATTTGTGATTGAGTGATTTTCGACCGAGTGGACCGACGATCGATTTAGTGTGGTGGACCGACGATCTGGTGAAGGTCGCGGGAAGCCGCTGGATGCGGGAGGCGCAGGACCGATCAGTTTGGAGATCCCTGGGGGAGGCCTATGTCCAGCAGTGGGCGTCTCTTGGCTGAAATGAGGATGATGATGATGAGTGATTTTCTTCAAAATTCTAAATTAAACAAATTTTCAAATACATTGAATTCAATGAAAAATTTTTACCGGCACGCCTGCGTCTTAAATTGTAAGTGGTTTAAGTTTTTCATGGTTTAAGAGGAAATTATTTTTAGGAAGTGCATTACTAGTTTATGGGTAGATATAGCAAAACTTTGTCGGAAGTTTAAATAAATAAATAAATAAATCTGCTCATTAACAATCAAAAATATGTAATCCGCCATTTTGTTCCAGCGGCCGTTTTGAATTATTGAATTGTTATCAGAAATAAAAGTGTTTTTCGAGGTTTTTTAGCTCAATCGAAAACTGGCAAGTGCATACATAACTACATGCTAGTTAAATCAAAGCTTGTAAAAAGTAACCAGGATAATGATCAATTAATCAAAAATCCATACACAGCGATGTTTGAATTGCCCGTGTTCGTTATAAGATTGTCAGTTTAATTGCGTACTCGAGTCGTCGAGAATGTACACGTAATTGTTCCAACCACAAGTTATCTGAGCCAGCGTGATTTGTTGCGCTGTTGAGTCTGTGGTTTTGTGTTGTCTCTGGCAAAATGTCGCTTTATATAAATCCGATTAGGACTTATTTAGGCATGAAAAACATCACCTCTCTTTTGCAGAGAAGAATAAAAAAGAGTTTTATCATTATTATTGAAAAATTAAAAACTGACTTCAAAGACACCAGAAAGTCAATATTAAAATTACACACAACATCACATTTTAATTTTGAAGACGGTGCCAAATTTTAACTTACTACGCTAGTTAGTTCTTACATTTGGAAAGACTTCCAGGAGATCATTGCTTGGCATCGACTTCAATATAAAAAACCTAATTTGGTGAAAATGCCACTACCTCAAGACTCTTTCGGGTCCAAAAAGAATTTTAAATATCGGTTTGTAATTGGTAGAATGATCGCGTAACATACAAAAAAATTACATTCGAATTGAGAACCTCCTTCTTTTTGAAGTTGGTTAAAATTATATTAACAAAACTGCAAACAAGTCACATGGTTGATTGAATTTTCGTTAATGTAATTTTGAATAACTTCAAATGATAAGATTACGTGCAACCCCATTTTGATTAAATCTAAGGTGCAACCTGATCAAAGTCTATGAGACGATTTTTGGAAAAGTTAACACAATGTCTGTACATTTTTATTAGGTTACTGTATAATAATTCCTACATCCAAGCGGGTATGGTTAGGATAATTTACAAACAAGAAGTTATTTCGTTTCTTCGAACACCGTTAGCATCCCGTCCACGTATCATCTCCGATTACTTTCCTCGCAGTCTACTAACCGGCGGCTTTGTTGGACTTAGGTACAAAACGGGTAAATAGGGTGGCAATTTAGTTGTAAGTTTATTAGGACTACTGGTTTACTAGGCGATTTTTTTTGCACAGCACAGTTTGCACTTTCCTCCTTTCACGTGTTGATGGTTTGCGCTTGCTGTTTAAGTAACAAGGCCTGCGGTCTTATACATTATTATATTATTATTATAGACGGGTAAGAGTTCAAAAAAAAATTGAATTGTCTATAAAATATTCGAATTGTTTTGGTTGCCGGCTGTAGACAATATTAACCGTTTAAATTCTGTGCTATCAATCGAACTTCAAAACAAAAAAAACAATATCGAAACGCTTTGACAAATTTGAAATAATGGTATAGTGCCACACGAACGAGTATAACTTCCAGTATTTTTACTGTTACTCGTATTCTAATAAGAGCTTAAGCAAATGTTGATTTATAAGTAAATAAGTAGAACAAAATGTAGATAGGTACTCTATAAATATACAAAAAAGATTTTTAACAAATGCTTATTTACTTCATCTATTATTAGATATTAAATTAATAAGTTCGTTTAAATTGGGCGTAAGAAATGATTAGTTTTCTTTAATACTTAATGATGTCCACAAAGATCAAAACTAACAGTCAACCTAATAGCTTGAACGAAAACAAAGTATTTAACAAGGGTACACCGTGTAAAGTAAACAACGTTTTAGGTAAAGTTTTTGTTATCCAGCTGAATAAGTTTTCTACGAGATCGGCATACAGTTTTGTTAGTGTCGATATGCAGGTAAATTAGTTTTGGATTAATTTCACAGGGCCCAACGGAAAGAGGCCGGCAAAAAGGATCAAACGAATTGTTCAACCTTTTTGCTTATATTTCGCACGTATTATAAAAAAAATATCGCACGTGTGGGTAGTGTGTTTCTATTTTAACGGATTTTCGTGAGTGGAAGGAGATTACGGAATGTGCTCCTGCCATTACACCTTCTGTAATATTGAATAGGTTTGGATAATTTTCCTTAAAGGCAGACAAGGATATGAGCTTTATAAAAGTGATATGATAATATTGTTTTGTGTAGCCTCTACTCTGAGATCTGGAGTACGGCTGAATCCTTCGAGGCAACCTTCTACCTTTGAGGAAGATTGTGTTTTGCTGATACACTCTTGTCGCCTGTATAACCCGGCTTCCACGACTACTGCCGTGGATGAGGCCCTTACACTCAGGGTAATGCACCTCAGGCATTTAGAAGCTGACAAGACCGTCCAGAGGTTGCCCAGAGAATTGGTCTCCTAGTCACTAGATCGTCCCAAACAGTCAATGTATTGGTCTCTAATGAGTAGATATACGCCGCACAGTTCGGTGGGAGTGGATTTTTTCCGCAGCTAATGTCATCTCCATACATTTTTTCTGAGGAACGACTGCGGAAAAGTTAGCGTGGTAGCGCTCGTTCCGCGCTCGACTTGCGCTAAGCGCGCCGAGCGGATTTCGCGGCGGCAGCGGCGGCACGGGCCGAACGCGGCGCCGGCAGCGCGGCGCGCATGCCTATGCTGTAGTATTCTGCATATTAATGATTTGTTGTCGATAGAAAAGATTCATTGCTATGCGGATGACAGTACGGGTGATGCAAGGTACAGCAACCATCAGAATGTCTCCCGGAATTCCGTGTCGGAGAGACGGTGACAGCTTATGTCTAAAGTTGAAGACTCTTTGGGACGGGCTTCAGAATGGCGGTATATGAATTTAGTGCAGTTCAACCCCACAAAGACGCAGGTTTGCGCATTTACTGCCAAAAAAGGCCATTTTTCATTAGCGCCCCAGTTCCAAGGAGTATCCCTTAAAATCTCTGAAAGCATTGGTATCCTCGGTGTCGTTATCACGGGTAAAGTCCAATTTGGGAGCCATCTGGATAACAAGGTCAAACTAGTCAGCAATAAGCTCGGTGTGCTTAGTAGAGCGAAACGGTACTTCACGCCCTATCTAACGGACTCGCTAGAGTCACTGTGTAACGAGGTGCTATATTATATTAGCTCACGGAGGGACTTTAGCTCTCTCTGTGTTCTACCGTCTCCTCAACGGTGAGTGCTCCAAAGGAACTGTTCGACTTAGTACCATCACATCATACCACTCGATACCACAGTGGCGTTCATCCTTATTACCTGGAAGCAATGCCGTCTAGTACAGTTCACTTTCAGCGCTCATTTTTACTACGAACATGTCGCCTCTGGAACGAACTTCCCACTGCTGTGTTTCCCGAATGCTATGACATGTCCCTTTTCAAGAGAGGTTTGAAGAGAGCACTATATTCAAAGTTGCCAGCGACTTAGCTTGGTGCCTGATATTGGCGAAGTCTATGGGCGGCGGTTACCGCTTACCATCGGGTGGGCCGTCTGCTCGTCTGCTACTTGAAGCAATAAAAAAAGTAAACTTAAGTATAAGTACAAGATTCTTCAATTTATCCTTCGTAACCTTTATTTAACTGAACAAAGATAAGCTTGTTTTATAGGACGGAAGCAAGCTAAAAAATCACTAGTATACTTAGTATACCTACGCTGGCCGTAGGATCAGAATCGATGCCAAATCACACAACCTCAATTTACACGGATCCTATGGCTTAGTCGCTGTCCTTTCTGTTCAGACTGGATACACTGATATCAGTCTTTACGACTTCGGCAAAGTTTATAAAGATGAGTCAAATAGTCCAAATCAGTAAGTACGCCATCGGGTCGTTGAAATAAACGCTCTTGTTTTATTAGTTTCTATGTTTGAATCTGTTGTTTTTATGGTCAATATAGGTAATTTCACTACGGTTTTGACTGTATATCGATTTGCTATGCAGAATGTTTTACAATAAGTCTTTTACCGTCACAGTCATCAAACTTTGGGATTGCTTGCTACTTTTGGATTCTACAGCTGTAAATTTAGTCTTATTCTTTCTTAATAATAGTATTCCAGTGCATCCTAACCCTGCTCACTCATGGTACCGAAACTAGGGCTATCACCAATGATACAATAGATTGGAAATGTCCCAAAGGGCAGTAGAGCGAAAGCTGGTAAGAGTGACATTAATGGATCACAAAACAAACAAATGGCTTCGAGAGCAAAGTCGCAGAGGTAGCAGAACGACTCGCGCACCTTAAATGGAGGTGGACGGGACATGTTGCCCGTAACTAAAACTCCTGGTGCAAACGTCTCCTTAAATGGAAACAAACGCCCAAAAGGCAGACCACAAATGCGCTGGAAGGACGACATGTAGGGGGTTGCAGGTTCGAACTATATGCAAAAAGCGCAATGCCAGAAAAAAATGGAAAATGCTGTAGGAAGCCTACACTGAATCAGTCGAGACAGGCTAAAAAAGAAGGAGAATGATAGAATTTAGTATGTATATGTATTTTAAGTAGTTTATGCAGGTTACCTATCATAAGATCGATCATTTGACCGAATTACATTTAACCGAAAACGCCCCGACCTCGACCCACCCCGACGAGGAAGTGGAAGCTATGTATGAGGATATTTCTCGGGCAATACATGCTTCTAAGACTCACTACACCGTTGTCATGGGAGACTTCAACGCAAGGCTAGGCAAGCGGGGCGATAATGACTTGAAAGTGGGGCAATTTGGAGCTGGAATCCGGAATTTTCGAGGTCAAATGCTAGCCGACTACATGGCGAGAGAGGGACTCTATATGATGAACTCTTTCTTCAAAAAACGGCTGCATCGAAAATAGACCTGGAAAAGTCCGGATGGCGTGACAAAAAATGAGATTGACTTCATCATGTCGACTAAGACCCGCATATTCAATGACGTCTCGGTGATCAATTCGTTTAACACGGGGAGCGACCACCGAATGTTACGAGGCGCATTGAATCTTAACATAAAAGCGGAAAGGTATCGACTGGTGAAATCTGCGCTCCGTCCCGAAGCCATCCAGATCCAAAACCCCGAGCGCTTTCAACTCGAATTACAAAATCGCTTCGATTGCCTGGAGGACTGCACGGATGTGGAAACTTATAATGACAGGGTTGTGGAAGCTGTCCTTACGGTGGGTGCAAAGTTTTGCAAACCCAGCCGTACTAAGCAACGAAGTAATATCTTGGAGCCGATAGCTAAGCTGATGGAGGAAAGGATGGATGGGTCGGCAGTCTTCTGAAGATGCTCGTCGGCGACTCAACAAACAGATCTCTAAGTGCCTGACTCGCGACATACGCCAATTTAATACGGAACGTATTAAAGAGGCCATCGAGCAGAATAAGGGCTCCAAAGTGTTCGCAAGAGATCTGTCATTCGGTCAGAGTCTGCTGACGAAGCTGAAGACAGAGGACGGCAGAGTCATTACATCCCGACCTGAGCTTATGGCCGAGATCGAACGCTTCTATGGACAGCTTTACGCAACATCACAGGCACCTGTTATTCCGGCTACAGACCCTAGAGCCAAATTGACCCGGCACCGAAGATATCCCGGACGTCAGCCTGTACGAGATTAGTGTAGCTCTCAAACAGCTTAAAAACAACAAGGCACCGGGTGATGATGGAGTTACAGCCGAACTCCTAAAAGCGGGTGGACTACCAGTCCGGAAAGCGCTGCAGCGGCTATTCAACTCCGTCATACTCGAGGGCAAAACGCCTAAAGCATGGCACAGGGGCGTGGTGGCACTTTTCTTCAAAAAGGGCGACAGGGCCCAGTTGAAGAACTATAGACCCATCACGCTCCTGAGTCATGTTTATAAGCTATTCTCGAGGGTCATCACGAATCGTTCGACGACTTCCAGCCTCCCGAACAAGCCGGATTCCGAAAAGGCTATCTATAGTACCATAGACCACATCCATACGCTGCGGCAGGTTATACAGAAGACCGAGGAGTATAATCTGCCATTATGCTTGGCGTTTGTGGACTATG
This sequence comes from Schoenobius gigantellus, assembly GCA_963935595.1. Classification (NCBI taxonomy): domain Eukaryota; kingdom Metazoa; phylum Arthropoda; class Insecta; order Lepidoptera; family Crambidae; genus Schoenobius; species Schoenobius gigantellus. Next base: position 27,026,282 of record OZ012551.1, read on the forward strand.
AGAAAACTTTTGATTCTGTCGAGACCTGGGCCGTACTTAGATCACTCCAGCCCCCCTAGCACGTCCACCAAAACACGATATGATAAAGCGGTTTAGCGCGGTGAACTGTCAAAATACAATAGGGTTTCGTCGTATTTTGACAGTTCACCGCGATAAATCGCTTTATCATATCGTGTTTTGGTGGACGTGCTACGGGGGCAGAGGTGCCAAATAGACTATCGGTACATCCAAGTGTTGCAGTCATTGTACGAAAACGCCACCATGTCAGTCCGCCTTCAGGACCAAAACTCGAAACCAGTACGACTTCAGCGTGGTGTGAGACAGGGTGACGTTATATCGCCGAAACTGTTCACAGCTGCGTTGGAGGACGTATTTAAGCTTTCGGACTGGAGGGGACTCGGCATCAACATAAACGGCGAGTATATGACTCACCTTCGTTTTGCTGATGATATCGTAGTCATGGCTGAGACCGTGGAGGATCTAGGCACAATGCTCGAAGACCTCTGTAGAGTTTCCCAACAAGTGGGTCTTAAAATGAACATGGACAAGACTAAAATAATGTCGAATTCCCGTATAGTACCCACTCCTGTGAATGTTGGAGGCTCTACGCTGGAAGTTGTTGACGAATATGTTTACCTGGGGCAAATAGTCCAGCTCGGTAAGTCCAACTTCCAGAAAGAGGTAAATCGGCGAATCCAACTCGGCTGGGCAGCGTTCGGGAAGCTACGCAGCATATTCTCGATCCATCTACCGCAGTGTCTAAAGACGAAAGTCTTCAATTCGTGCGTGTTGCCAGTGATGACATATGGAACTGAGACGTGGCCGCTTACAATGGGTCTCATCAGAAGGCTCAAAGTCACCCAAAGGGCAATGGAGCGGGCTATGCTCGGGGTTTCTCTACGTGATCACATCGGAAATGATGAGATTCGTAGAAGAACTAGAGTTACCGACATAGCCCAAAGAATTGCAAACCTTAAGTGGCAGTGGGTAGGACACATCGCTCGTAGGACTGACGGCCATTGGGGCGGAAAGGTCCTCGAGTGGCGGCCGCGTACCGGGAGACGCAGTGTTGGTAGGCCCCCCACAAGGTGGACCGACGATCTGGTGAAGGTCGCGGGAAGCCGCTGGATGCGGGAGGCGCAGGACCGATCGGTATGGAGATCCTTGGGGGAGGCCTATGTCCAACAGTGGGCGTCTATTGGCTGATATGATGATGATGATGAAAACTTTTCGACTATTTTCGTTTCGTTGTTTTTTATTTCGTCGAAATTACGTTTGCCACTGTATAATATCAATTCGATTTTTTTCGTTACTCCAACGTTTCATTTGGTCGATATTTTTTTTACCGAAGTTATGCGTAACCGAAATAACATTTGTTCGAAGTATTGTATTTCCAAACATTTTTATTTTTATTTTATTTTAAAAGGTACATTAACAGCCGAAGCCAAAAAAAATGTACACAGCTTAACAATATGAATACAAAACAAAACAACAATAACACCATATAACAATCAAGGAATACATTGCAAGTTTAAAATAATGTAGCAATGCTCTCTAACAAAACTTAAAAAGAAAATGGGGATGATATGATGAATGTCCAATAAATAAAAGGGTATATATAAATAATATCTTACATACGATACCTGAATATTTAATTAATAAATATATATAGGCAAACATATATACACAAGTAATTCATAATATATGAAATAATAAAAATACATAATATATATAAATTAATTTCATATATAGTTTGAATACAAAATTAATTCATTCCCTTTATGATTTAAAATTTAAAAGAACCACTTTTATTTTATTTTTAAAAGACTGTTTTGACTCGTAAAATATATCAATTGCCGAAAATTTGTTATTGTACAAACGGGGAAGACGCGTCAACGCTGAGTTTTGCCCATATCGAGTTTGATGAATTGGAACATGAAACACTTTAGTGTGCCGTGTGCGAAACACCGGCGTACAATATGACAAACACGACAATAAATACAGGCAGTCAATATGGCCACGTACGATATCCCACAAAAGACACATATCAAGTAGCTCTCTGCGCTCTGTAAGTGTCAGAATTTTATATTCGCGGCAACCTCTAAGATAGTCGGAAGAAATATGTTTAAATTTATAGTCTAGGTGTTTAATAAATTTTTCCTGTAATCGTTCTATTTTGTTTATGTAGACTTCATATTGTGGGCACCAGACTGGACTAGCGTATTCTAGGATGCTACGGACGTATGCATAATACACAACAAGAACACTAATCAATGAACCAAAAGGCTTACAAGTGCGTATAACGAAACCAAGATTCCGGTATGCCTTAGTAACAATAGAGTCAATATGTTGAGTCATCAGTAATTTACTATCCATAAGCACACCAAGGTCACGGACGACTTCTACCCGCTCAATGTCTATGTCATTAAATTTGTAACAAAATATCAAAGGATATTTTTTTCTAGTAAAAGTGATGACATTACATTTATTTATACTAAGGCTAATATTATTACGATGGTAATAAGAAAAAAGCTTATTCAGATCATCCTGTAACTTAATACAGTCTTCTAAGGATCGAACAGACATAAATATTTTCTTATCATCAGCGTACAGTAAGTGGCTAGCAGTAGAAAAACAGGAGTCGATATCACATAAATAGGCATTGTAAAAAAGAGGTCCAAGGTGAGATCCCTGGGGTACTCCCGAGGGAACGCTCACATAATCTGACCGCCAGCCTCCAATCACTACTGCTTGTGAGCGATTGGCTAAATAAGAAGTAACCCAACGCAATAAGTCGCCATGGATACCAAGTCTTTTAAGCTTACTTATTAAAATGGTGTGATCTACCCGGTCGAAAGCCTTTTCGAAATCTGTGTAGATGACATCCACTTGGCCACCCCCCTCCATACTGTTAAGTAAAAAGTCGGTAAATTGTGATAAATTTGATGTCGTGGAACGCCCTTTGAGAAAACCGTGCTGTGTATTCGGCACGCTAGAAACAATGACGGGGTATATCTGCTGATAAACTATTTTTTCTAAGATTTTACCGAGGGTATTTAAAATTGAGATGGGGCGATAGTTTATGATATCAGTTTTTGGACCTGTCTTATGAACCGGAATTATTTGAGCTCTTTTCCAACTATGAGGAAAGTTACATTCGCGTATAGAACGTTGAAAGAGGATTGTAATTGGTCTAGCTAGGCTTTGCGCGCAGTTACATAAAAAATAAGGTGGAACACCATCAGACCCCGGTCCCTTTGACTTATCCATTTTTTTTAGATGTTTTACAACCATATCTTCTGTGATTTCGATAGAAGAGATAGTGTTGCAACCCTCTTTGCCATGATCTGTGTTGTAACATGCTAACAAAGAAGCAAGCAAGCATGCAAGCAAAGCATGCAGCATGCAACATGCAGTTTGAAGCTTCGCTCGCTTCGCTCGCTCCGCTGTGCGTGGTTACAATGTCTAACCTAACCTAACCTAGCTATTATCCTGTTTTATTCTTTAGCATCTTTTCATTGCGGGGGGCTTCCGCCCCCCGCCCCCCCCAAGCAGGGGGGGGGGCTGCGCCCCCCTGCACCCCTTGCACTTTTTGCATAACCTAGCTCATTCGTTACCTTTGATGTAACAGCACAGAGGTTAAGTAGATACACAACATAATATTCGGTATAATGTTGTTTTGGTGAAGTGAAAGTATATGTCAAATGAAAAAAGTTCAAAAGAAACTTTGACCAATAGTAATAGAAATATTTTGAAAATCGGTGAAACGTTGTTCGGTAAAATAACACCTATGTCAAATGATATTTCGATGATTTAAAAATATGGCAAACAATACATATGGCTAAAAAGACGTCGGTGAACTGTTTTCGATCAAATGAAATTCGAACAAGCAAATTTCGGACAAGTGATAGGTTCCCGATTATGCATCTGGTAGGCATATACTGAGATGTAGTATAAAATGATTTTTATTGTTAAGATAAAGCAGGACAGCTGTGACGGCACTAGCTTTTCCTATATAAGTGACTATAACATGACATTTATTATTATTAATTTAAATGCGATTAAGAGGCAGTCATATTAAATACATATATATATATATATATATGAATATGAAGTACGTTATGTCAAACATTAATGTGGGCATAATTTGAAGTTGAATATATATGGCGATTCAACGCTTTCCGCGTATAAATGACCAATAAGAAGTAATCATTTCCATAACTTTGTTTTGCGTACTCTACACAATAATGATTATAGTAAGTCATTCCTTTTTTATGAAATCCCTTTTTAATACAGGGAGAAAAAAATAGCCCTTGTTGGTTTTCTTGCTGGTCCTTTACAGTACAAGGTCTCCCGCCGTAGACTTCTGAACCATTGGCGTAGCTTCTTTAGCGTGCAAAAGTGATTATGTAATAATCCAATTCGAATAAACTATGTTGAATTTGAATATGACTTTCAAATATTGTTTCGCATACGACAAATATTTAAATATTTAAAGAGATCTGACAGTAATTCATACATTTCTATACATTAAAATTAATACTCTCAGATGTATATTAGATTAAAATAAGCGTACTCCTAAAAGCGAAGGTAAAACGCCAACGTAAACAGAACAAATTTGATAAAGGAGGTTGTTAAGGATCTACTCACTCTACTAATTCCTGTAGGTACAAATTTATATTTATTACATTTCTTTACTCCTTTGTTAGAAGTAATATAATGTTCATTTTTTGATATCTTCACTCTTGCCTTTGTATGTTCCCTTTGACCCGGATAATAATATAAAAGTAACGATATCTTTAAGGAGACTATGTCACTATGTCTTTATTACCATGAAATTGTACAAATTCAATTACCTCAGAGAAATAGACATAAAGGCTTTTCCGAGTCAACCCCGAAATTGAATTAAGTTGTGCTATAAATTGCAGAATAAAAAATAAACGATTTTCATATAGTTGTCTTGAAGCATGAATTGTCCAATCCAGAAGCCCAATTCTGATAACTTAAACACATTAAAGGCGTGAAAATTACACTTCAATTATACACTACTTTTTGACGTAGTTATTGTTGGTTAAACATTAACTTGAATATTCACCTTTTTACTTTACAAGAAACTGTAATATGAATGAATTGGAACTAAGAATCGTAAAAATGTCGACAGTTAGTTTTATTAAGATGTTATCGATACACAATACTTACCTCGTTAAAATTAATAAAACAGTGGATTGGATCATATGCCTCTTTTATTGTTGATTATATTCAACACAGACCTAAACAGAACCTCTGACTCTTAGAAGATGTACTTTTCATCAAAATTATTCACACAAAATAAAGAATACTATATACAAATCCATATAAAGTCCTATAATAATTGTCATCGCACCAGAAAAATCCTTTCTCATAGCGTCGGAAACATCAACCTAATTTATTTTATTTCTGTCAAAGAATCCCTGTGATCCTCTGGGAACAATCTTGTAATCATTTGCATTTTTCTCTTGTGTTTTCTGTTAATCATACAAATCGAATTTCGTCAGAGAAGTTAAGGCTTCTCTGAATCCACAAAAAAACAATTGAAATATATTTTTCCTAACAATTTATTGTTCGAATTTCTTGGTTGTAGAGTGAATATAATGTCATCAAATGCTTACGTAATATCACCAATTTGCTTTTAACGCACGCAGTAATAGATGGACGATTAATTTGTAAATAATTGCAGCGCTAAACCGATATACTTATGTAGATAGTTTTTTTTTACTTTGAGCTTTCTTTATTTGCATCTTCATCCTTACTTGCTTCTATACTTACTTCTAGTATTAAATGTGTACATGTAATTACTTACATGATTGTGTACTCTGTAGATACGTGTATAATATGTTGTTTTTACAACAAAAAAAATATTTGTTTCGACTTTTTACACCGCTTTGCAGCCATGATCGTAAAATCGAGCAAGTTTTTGTTTCTCACCTGAGGCTAGATTCGCGCATTCATCATCATATTTCTTTACACAACTCAATTGGCAAACAAACAGGCTGTCCACCTGATGGTAACTGCCAACATTCACTTAAAGTACATAAGTGGTTCTTGTAAGACAAATCTACAATCCTCCAATGTACGTTGCGCACTTGTGACATAAGTCGCAGTACCCAGCAATTTCACTTCCTGTCTTATCCTCCTAACCGGAATACAGCAAACCAAGCACTGCTACTTGATGGCTTATAAAGGTAAGATAGAGGTATCTGCTGAAGACTGTAGTACTAAGTCTTCCTCATATTAGTCACAATAAGCCCATGCTATTCGTTCTGGCGGAAAAACATGTCTTTCGTTGACGAAAGCAGTTTGACTATTTCTGGAGCGCTGATCCAATGTGGGTTGATGGGGAGCATCAAAGCCTTGCGTGACCCACGGGCAGTTTTATAGGATCTAAAAGCATTCGTTATATAAAACCTTGTGGTAACATTAGTATTCCTAAATCCCTCACCTGACACCGAATGTTAACAGCGGCACACAAATCACAAGGTGTAGATGAGTGTTCTTATTCGAGTGTACGGAACACGGGAACAGATTATGCGGATTCTATCCCCCACCGGGTCACCTAGGCCATGAAATATGCATAGAGAACGTTCGAACGCGACGCCATTTCCGTCCGCGATTGGTGCATCGGATATAACGAAACGACATGTACTAAATTCTCGTATAATATTTGCGTTCTAACTCCGTAAAGAACACTTTGCAGTCCGGTCAAATCTTTTGTCATTTTAAATCAGATGTTCATTCAATTTCAAATTTTATTCAGTTGAGAATATTTGGAACATACAAAGTTAATTTTATTTTGTAGGTTTTATTTAGAACATGTAAATACATAACAATTTGATATTCCCAAATTTTGCTCCTCATTTTATTCTCTAAGTTTTAAATTGAAATCTTTGAGATCTTTTGTCGCTGCTTCTTATATCCCACATAAAATGATAGATTGTGGTTGTAAAGATTTGAAATCAATTTTATTAAATGATTTGTTTTGAAAGTATAGTTATCCAAATTTAATTTACATTCTACCAACATGCTGTCGCTAGACTGAAGCTAAACTTATATCTGTAATTAGATTAATACATGTAGAACTCCCTACATTCTCGGAGTTGAAAACAGTGTGGGACTTTTATTTTTTGTGAATCTAAATCTAATAATTCAAGCACAAAGTTCGATTTCGTTCTGCTGGTTGTTTCGCAATTTTGTTCTAGTTCCTAAATAATGTCGTAGCTGTACGTCACGTAACTTGGGTAAAATACAATTCCACCGTCACTGGAGCTGCGTGCTGCATGAATAGTTTTCTGTTCCGCCCCCGTCAGTCGCATTTGTCTTTAGATTATTTTACTATAATGGCTTGTTTACACGTTGCGAGCTGCTGAACTGACAGTGGACAGCTGCTCGCACTGTGAACTAGCAAGCCATCTGGGTTTGCGTGTGCTGTCCACGTGATTCGAATACCAGTCCAGTCTTACGCAAGTTGTCGTGATGTCGAGTCAACGTGCTTTGATTTAAAAAAACTGGAGAGCTACTGCCGAATACGTTCGAAAGATGCGAGTGAGCTACTGTCAGACAAGCAGGCACTGCTACTTACATATGGTGCAAGCAACTGCAAGCATAAGTATGTCCAACTTATAAGTTAGATATACTTATGAGTTAGTATATATACTTATAAGCCGGTCATTTTACGAATAAAAACTATTGTATTTTTAGAAGGAAACGTAGTTAACGCATCAATATATCGTCATGTATCAGGACGTCAATTCTGCAAACGTTTACGCAATTATGAAGCACCAATAACGTTTCGATAACATCTGCCTTTAACATGAATATTTTTAAGAGAACCCTAATAAAAAAAACCAAGATACAATTGATATATCAAGACACCATTGAATGAATACATAAGATTTTGGAAAGTGTAGCATAATTAAAAAATAGCAGTTTTGTTAAAGTTCTATCGAAGCACGATAATGATGATTAGCAGAACAGAGGCAAATTAGCAGAATAGGAGAAAAAATATCTACATTTAGCTTTTAGCTTTTAGTTTTAGCACTAAGTATAAAATAGAATACAAAAATAGCATATAAATATAGTACCTTAAGCTATTCTTGAAATATGATTTAATTTTACAATAAACAATTCTTAAAAATATATTATGTAGTAATATGTATAGTCACATTTTAAGGCAAGCGATTTCTCACTTGAATTTAAATGATACCTTTCGTTAACCTATTTTTAAAGTACGTGTGGAAATAACATTAGTTCATACGTTGCAGCTTCACTAGACGTTGGATTTGCATATTTGAAATGCGATTGGCTGAAGGCAGTTAGTTTTGCTGAAGGCAGTTGGTTTTTTCCAGCAGCATATAATGCACTTGGTTTTACGATTGTAAGTGCGGAGCGTTTCTACTCAATAATTTAAAGATTTTATCGTTGGATTTATATCAACACTAGCTTTTGCCAGCGGCTTCGCTCGCGTTAAATTCGGAGCAACACCAATGATTTAAAAAAAAAATAAGGCAGGTATTTTTCGTTGGTAACAAAGAGTCTGTGTACCGATTTTTAGCTTCCTACCTTGAAAACTGCAAAAAGTCCTATATAAAATTTCACGCCCTCTTTTAAGGGGTTGGGGCAGATTTCCAAAAAAAAAATTTTGCACGATTTTTTTGTTAGTCACAAATAGTTCGCGTACCAATTTTTAGCTTTCTACCTTGAAAATTGCGGAATGCTCCATACAAACTTCCACAACCCATTTTAGGGATGTGGGGGGTTACAAAGAGACAAAAAGTAGCCTATATCACTCTCCATCCTTTCAACTATCTCCACTTAAAAAATCACTTCAATCCGTGGCTCCGTTTTGCCGTGAAAGACGGACAAACAAACACACACACACACTTTCCCATTTATAATATTAAATAAAGTATGGATAGAGATGATTTATTGCTCAGTTCCTAGTTTTTTGTTGTTTAATACGTACTTGATTTGTCATCCCATATTATTTCGCTGTTATTTTTTTTATTGCAACTTAGTTGGCAAACAAGCAAACTGCCCACCTGATGGTAAGTGGTAAGGTAACAGTCACCTAATCTGTTATACATGTGGCTCCTGTGAAAATCGCACCAAAACTGCAACCCCCACATGAACCAGAGTGTACGTTGCCAACTTGTGACTTAGGATGTAAAGTCACGGTACATAGTAATTTCAATGTCGCATATCTTACCCTTCAAACCGGAACACAGCAATGCACTGCTGCTTTGCGGCAGGAATAGGTAAGACGGAGGTACCCAAGCACACGACCCTGGTGCAGAGTCTCCCTCCGGTAAATACTACTTATAGGCATGAATCTGTCCAGGATGGGTTAGTTTCGAGACCAGAAACTTATCTAATGAGTTACATGCCGAAGTTCTGTGGCGAGGACAAGTTGGTTGGTTGATATTTAGTGGACTACGTGCTGTGGATTTCTCATTTAAATGTTCTGTTTCTCTACTATATAAGTACCTAGGCACTTGACAATTATAATCATAAAACATTGCATTATAATTGAATTTAAAGTTATATCATAACTTCATTGAGGTAAGAAAATTAATAATTTAACCTAGTTTCATATTAGAATTTAGTAAAAGTCAAAAATCCTTCCAGCTACATACTCGGACATGTTCGAACAGCGTCTATGAGCAACAATTAATTCTTTAATACCTTACCTAGCTAGTAATATCAACTAATTCGCAAGAAATACCGTTCTGAGTATAACCAATAGGGATGATGACTGAATTCAAATTTTCACGTCTCGTCATAAAATATTAAAATACCGTAGAAAAAGATACAATCCCATGAAATTTGAATTAAAATCGGCTTAGAAATACATTAGATACAAGCATTTTAAGTTGTTAATTTGGAAGCGATTGGACAGAGAGATCCGACATCAACCGCGACGTCATTGTTTAGTACGGCCATATAAACTCCATGTAAATTGCCGTTTTGCTAGAAAGAGATGGAGAAAAATCTTTAATACCTTATATTTTGGTTGTTTTTTTAGTTATTCGAAAACCGATTTTTTCTTTCAGTTTATTATATGAATGTGCTTCTATTAAAGCAAAAAAAAATAGTCATCTAGCCTATTAAATCGCAGTACCTAGAATCCGATCTCATCAAAGCGTAGTGCGCAAATCGTAATTCACTGCTGGGAGCCGCAATGTCGCGGTTATATTTTCATACGTGTGTAATTTCGGTCGACAATGCTCAGCTCTATCAGGTACCGAAACAATTGACACGGAACGGCAGAATATTTAGCGGAACCCCACACAGTACATATATTGGAAGTTCGGTTCAAATGAGATGGGGACTGGAACGTTTTTTAAATCGTCGCCATTATTAAGAGGATTGTGAAGCTGCTAATTTTCATACAAAAAGCGATAACGCTTTTCTCTCTCTTTATATAGTCCAATTTTCATAATTTTTGGAAATGTTGTAGATATAATGAAGATCTAGGTTTGTACGTTTTGATTTTGAAGAAATATTGCTCAGAATATAAATTGTTAGCATCTAAATATCTATATTTTACACTTTAAAACTACCTTTAGCATTTTATCTTTTTTTGACTAAAATCCAACTGACGGCGTTTCAACTCTAAGCAGTTTGCAACAAACTGCATTTTATAGATGCATACTCGAGCCATAAAGTAGCACTTCACAGTCCTTTAAAGTTTGCCAGAATATTGTACCCAGCGTACAAGCTTACTCCAAAGAGGACTAAGGCTAATTTTTGATAATAAATTTAAATTAATAATTCAGTTTTTATTTTCGTTTTTTTCCCATTCAGATCTGAAAATTTCATTGCGTTCTCGTCATAGATAGTTTGCCGATGACGTCACGCGTTGAAGGTATCACGGTAACCGTACTAACTAGGCGAGCGCGGGACCGGGTCGCGGGAGGCAGCAGGGGCTGTCATCAGCATCAGCAAACCTTCTGCGCTCGGCATAGTATACGGGAAATCAAAAACTTAAGAGCTCCAAGAAGCACATATTGGATAAAATGTTTAGAAATAACGCATTTCATTATTTGTACAATTCGTTACTAGTGCTACGTTACGCAATCAATTAAACGCAAGCCTTATATTTTTGTCGTTGTGTGTTTGTTGTGCGATGAGAGTAACAATTGCAGATGACAGTCTTTCTTGTTTCATACTTGATAGAGCGCGACTTTTCAGTTCTTGTCGAGCATTATTTTTTACGAATGACAGACTACATAAGCATTGCTTGTACACTCAGCGGCAAATTTAGAGGAACACTACACTTTTTACATAGATTCAAGCTACTTTTACAACATCATATCGATGTGTGATTGACCTTTAATGCGTTTGTTTGATTGTTATCCAGGATTCATGACCAAAGCCATAACGGATGATGACAAAATTCCCCTAATTGTGATCTGGAGAAGAACGGCAACTTTTAATGGTGGTCTTTTTTATCACAATCGTACAACTGGTTTCCGCGTCGAATGTTTTTTTTTGTAGCGAATCCGATGGCTAGAAAGCTGGTAAAACTAAATATGGTTTCGTATGCTGAAATACACAGCGTTATCAAAACTAGGAGTGAATTTTTATCGTTCCTCTAAATTTGCCCCTGAGTGTAGTTGCTCCTATGAAAATTTGACATTGTAAAAGATCATGTTATCCACGTACACAAAGCCACGGGCAAATATAAAATAAAATCAAATATTAGAAACAAAAAAGAAATTGAGAACAGCGACTCTACGTTTATGTTTCATAATAAGTAATATTAACGTGGCAAAAATTGTTCATATTCTTCGGGCATTGTTTATGAATTATGATGTAAGCGTTTGTTTCAACGCACAGCCTATAATGAAGTTATTTCCTTATTATTTTTCACACAAGCTATCCATCACGCTGACATTTCCCGCGGTACTGTTGGCGGAAATTCTATTGAACAAGTCGTGCAGAATTTATACTGCGGGTGTGAAGTTTTAGTTTTATAATTCATAATGTTTACACTGGTGCAGTCATTTGCCGTTTCTGATTAAGTTGTTTTAATGATTGAGCTATATTGTCTTTTGAGATTTTAAATCGAACTGTTGCACAGATACGTAGATGCAATATTATAATCATCGAATAGCCGTGAGAACTGCGAAATAAAAATCATTGCTTGTGAAATTTGACATTAAAGGAAAATTGAAATCATTTTCATGCTTCTAGCTAAGCATGAAAATGATTTCAATTTTCATTTAATGAAATGATTAATATTTTCATATGGATTCACATGTCAAATTTCACAATTTATTTCGCAGTTCTCTAATGTCACACTCGGTACCTGTTTGCTTCTAGTATTAAATACGATTAATGATTGTTATTTTGTCGATGAAAAATCACATATTTGTCATTTTTAATTGATTTTTGTAACATATTTCAGTGTTGTGTACTTTTTTTGAAATAATGAACTTTCTCCTATACTCAACAGACTAGAGACTGGCGGTAAAACTTCGTGATATCTTTAAAACAATTCTTGAAAAAATTAAAATGATCTGCAATTTCACTGTGTGAATTATAGCAGTCCATGTGAAGTGATGATGATGATTTGTACACATGCTATTCATGAAATATTCCATGTTTAGTGCTCACTACTGGACACAGGCCTCCCGCAACGTTTTCTGCGCTGCCATCTTGCTCATCCAGTGACTTCCCGCAACCGTCTCGGTCGGTATTCAATTTGTAGGGTGCCAAACAGCGCTGCGACACCCGATCACCCTCGAGCCGCAACCCTAACGGCACACGTTCAAACTTTAATCGACATTAAGGAATTCTTGGTAAGAGGTATTTAACATCACCATTACCACAATAGGTCTTTTTCCACTGTGACAGCATGACACGATTGTAAAAATGTTTTAAGTTTTATATCATGTTTTCTCGCCCAAAGACGAGGGCACAGCTTTCATGTACATACTTCTGTGTTGTCGACACCGGCAGCCATGTCGGTCGGGCAGCCCAGTAGGAACAGCTAATAATATCAAATTAACATTTTAATATATTAAACTTCGTCCAACACTATTAAGAATATTGCGCAAAATATCTAATGTAATATATATGATTAGCTTATGCAGTATCGACGACGACTACCAACATATAATAGCAGGGGGGAATTGGCGGGTTTCAAGTTGAAAAATATAACTCGATAAGCCGCAAATGTCTCTACCAGGAACTGACTCGATTTTGAATAATAGTGGGCAATGAGCACCACTAAAACCGCTATTTCTCTCTTTATGTTGGACAATTTGTCATTTTCGAGAAAATACCACTCAGGACCAGGTAGCCACCCTCATTTTTTAAAGGAGGAATCTCGCCAAAACTTCACGTAGAATTTGTAACTGTTCTCCTGGTCTCACTTACTGGGTGGTTACTGTTATACCGTTGAGTTTTGTCAAACTTGGAAATTGTTTCGTGTTAAAGTACTATATTTTTTGATATTATTATTATCTAATATGTTAAAATCTCGTGATTTTTATGAAAATTTTTGTGTATATTCGGTAGGTCTGACAATAGGCTACTATTTATATATATATATATATATATATATATATATATATATATAGTATATATATACATATATTACATATACATATATATATATATATAGTATATATATATATGTATATGTATATATTGTCATTTTTTTATGATTTTGCATCAAAAAATACTTATTACCCTAAACTTTCAACCTTCTACCACCCACCAACCTTCATTTTTAATAGTGATATTAGTATTTTTACTGACAAAACGTAGATAGCAGGAGTATAATCTGCCACTATGCTTGGCGTTTGTGGACTATGAAAAAGCCTTCGATTCTGTCGAGACCTGGGCTGTACTTAGGTCACTCCAGAGGTGCCAAATAGACTACCGGTACATCCAAGTGTTGAAGTCATTATACGATAACGCCACTATGTCAGTCCGTCCTCAGGACCAGAACTCCAAACCAATACGACTTCAGCGAGGTGTGAGACAGCGTGACGTTATATCGCCAAAACTGTTCATAGCTGCGCTGAAGGACGTATTTAAGTTTTTGGTCTGGAGAGGACTCGGCGTCAATATAAACGGCGAGTGTATGACTCACCTTCGTTTTGTCGATGATATCGTAGTCATGGCAAGATTTAGTGTGTGAGTGTGAGTGACCGTGGAAGATTTAGGCTCAATGCTCGAATACCTCTGTAGTTTCCCAACAAGTGGGTCTTAAAATGAAAATGGACAAGACCAAAATCATGGTGAATTCCTATGTAGTACCCACTCCTGGGAGGCTCTACACTGGAAGTTGTTGATGATTATGTTTACCTAGGGCAAATAGTCCAGCCCGGTAAATCCAACTTCCAAAGAGGTAAATTGACGAATCCAACTCGGCTGGGCAGCATTCGGAAAGCTACGCAGCATATTCTCGGCCAATCTACAGCAGTATCTCAAGACGAAAGTCTTCAATTCGTGCATGTTGCCAGTGATGACGTACGGAACTGAGACGTGGCGCTAACAATGAGTCTCATAAGAAGGCTTAAGGCCACTTAAAGGGCAATGGAGAGGGCTATGCTCAGAGTTTCTCTACGTGATCGCATCAGAAATGATGAGATCCGTAGAAAAACAAGAGTCACCGACATAGCCCCAAGAATTGCAAACCTTAAGTGGCAGTGGGCAGGACACATATCTCGCAGGACTGACGGCCGTTAGGGCGGAAAGGTCCTCGAGTGGCGGCCGCGTACCGGGAGACGCAGCGTTGGTAGGCCCCAAACAAGGTGGATCGATGATCTGGTGAAGATCGCGGGACGCCGCTGGATGCGGGAGACGTAGGACCGATCGTGTCCAACAGTACAAAGGCCTCCCCAGGGATCTCCAAACGTCTCTTGGCTGAAATGATGATGAAGCACCCTACTGGTGTTTAAAGAAAACATATACTTTAAAAGAACTCCTCCACGTACGTCTGCTTTTAATGTATCAAATAAGTCTCCCTGATGATGACACTATGCAAGCAAGAAAAAGAAATCACAAGGGCCGTTTTTTCATACCAACGAAGTCCCCTGTTTCCATTCGATATTCCATTCGAACAGTCATTCAAATAGTATGCTAACCGATTATTCGATTGTAAAAATATACAATTCGAAGTGTTAAAATGAAATTATTAATTCGAATATATTTTTTCATTCGAAGTAAATTGTAGATGTAATAAAAAAATCCACCATAGCAGAACACCACTAAAACCATCTAAATTATTAACGAAACTCGTTAATATTGAATTTATGAAGTTAACAGTCCGCTCTTCGAAGAAATATTCACATGAACATCCGAAAGAATCATTCTACTGAATAAAAATCATTTTCAAAAGGCGAAAAATCATTTGAATGACATCTTAACACAAAATTTAAGGTTGATTGTTCTCATTTTAAGGAGAATACGAAAATTTTGTTATGAAACCCTGTTAAAAGTGAAAAGCTAGTTATTATTATTTATAATATATTATGTTTTACATTTTTACATAAGAAAGTAAATACGGTATGTTAAATATCTCAAGTTAAAAGATACGACAAACCATTATTACTAAGTATGACATTTCCTGCACTGCAATGCTTTAACCCTTTAGAAAGCCTCAGTGAATTTCCCGTCACCCACGTGTGTCACGGGAGGTATAAAAATTAATGACGCAGCAAATCTTAAATTTCTTATAGCTATTTACGAATTTCAGGCCCCATATAGGAGCCGCTTGCGAGCCAGCTTGGGAGCAAAAAGCAATTTCCGGGAGAAGGCCTCCACATAATCCCTTGTTATTGAAGCATACACAAGATGACATGGGGAACAATGGCAAAGGCTAAAATACGTACAGGCCGCGATACACCTAACGCAACAAAAGGAGGCATAGACGCAACTTTAGTCAAAGTAACACTTCACACAAACGGCAAGGAACTCTGAAAGAGATTTAATTTCCAGCACATAATGCGACCTGCGGATTCTTACAAAGCTTTAGGGTAACTTACTTTCGAACGCGAAACCACTCAATTTATTTTGATTTATTTTTAGCAGTTCCAAATCTGTTTGCATAACTTAAATCTCCGCTTCTGTTATAATTATTAGCGATAAGAACCAGACAATTATCGCTTTTCACTTTGTTTTGTGCCATTGTTATATGATATTTAATTATAGTTAGGACCAAATTAATTATAAGGTGGTCACTCGGATGTTAATTAACAAAGTTGGAAACCCTTCCCGTGCCCTTAAGTTGGCAGACGATGTGATACTGTGAACCTTATGAATGATTTACTAGAGATCCCACTTAGTCGCCACCCTTCGGCATAAATGATTCATGGAAGCCTGTAAAGCCACAGTAAAATGACGTAGAGCTTGTTGTTAAAAGGTTTAACAAGGCCTGTGTGCTTAAGCCGGCTGCTTTATACACACTTCAAGGTGTTTTACACATTCTTTTATACTGCAATAAATGGGGTAAAAATGCGTCGAAAACCAATCAAATGTTACGCCTAGTACAATTTTAAATAACCGGTCTGCGCAACACGACACAATAGAAAATCAATTGTCAATGGAATTGAAGTTTAAACCTTACTCGTATGTCGGCAGACTGGTAGTAATTTTTTGATAATTGTAACACCAGCATTTTTTCCAGTAGAATTCAGTGTAATAAAAAACCGGCGTTGTGGACTAAAGTTTAACAATATTATCATCGCATATGACTAGTATGTACACATTTATTTAGTTAAAACGAGGGTTTATGACAAATAAATAAATGATTATTGTTTATTAAATTGTACGTACGTTTTGTACTCCTCTATCAAATTATTTGATGTCGATACGAGTATTATGACAAAATCAATTAACTGCCCACGCTACTTTAATTAATATGGCATTAATTACTTTAAAAACAGGTTAATTCTACGTGTTTGTAAGTACATCGAGAAATTCAAGAAATAGACTGACTTCCTAAGGACTTCCGTTTACTTTCTGGCACCTTTTTGATAAATTAAGAAACTTAACATTTTAAAAGAGCTCCTTAGAAGGAGAGAACTAGGGATAAAAAACTATTTAATGATAACTCAACGGTACATCTTGACTTATGACCTGTAACCTTTTCCGCTTTCTCGCCGTAAAGACCAGGCGTTCTATGAAGGGAACACATACAAATTCTTCGTGTTCATTTAGATCTAGCCATCAAGCGATAGAGGAATCGACGCAATATATAGCACACTAATAAATCATCTGGAGAAGTTCCGACTTTAGACCACCAAACTAATTACGCTAACCACGAGGTCTAATTTGAATTCGCCTCGGTGGGCATCAGTAGTGGCCAGCGCCCGAGGAGATGATTGCTTTATGGCTTTGTTAAACCAACTGCTGTCACGAATTAACTCGCGGGACCATGAGCTTGCAAAATTGAATTATTTTAATTTTTGTGTTGAGAATATGAGTATATACAATACATGGTAGGCATACTTAATCTACCTATCTAAAACCGGGTCCACATTTGTATCATCTTGAATCTTAAAATCAGGCGTATCGTAACGGGTATCCGTATCATAAATGTGGCCGCCCATTTCGACCACGTCGTATCTCTCAACTTGTCATGTTTAAAACCTCCACACTTATGATGCTGTATCTTGTCAGCGATGAGATGCGTGCGAGATGCGTGCTCGTGCAATGATCGCGAAAACACGCCAAACTTGTCTAGATAGTGTCACGGCGTTCCCGAGGCGGTTTTTGCCTCGGGATGAATCGCGGTGTATCACGTATCAATTAACATAGGCATATCATGATACAGTATCAAAATTCGTCCATACTACGATCATTTGGCCGATCATGATACGGATATCGATACGACTTGTATCGGGTATCTAATACGAGTCGTATCGCGGTTATATACGGATCGAGATGTATCATGCTACGGCGTGTTGCACGATCGCGTATCATTTGCGTCCATACTAGCGAAAATGATACACGTCGATGCCACGCGTCGGAGATCTGATACACTAAAATGATACAAATGTGAACCCCGCTTAACATACAGGGTGTCCCAGAAGCCGACGTCAAGCCGAAAGCAGGCGGTAGACTAACTCATATAAATATGTTATCAGAAAAATATAAAAAAAAATCTAAGTCACCTGTTTAAAAAAAATCTAACATTTAAAAAAATCGATATAATTTACACCCTGTGACGGTTTTTTCACTCTTGTTGCTACAAATCTTGACTTTTCTAAACATTTTCTTTTGTTTTGTAATCCTGAATAATGTTTCTGTATACTCTAATCTAAAATTTAAAACCAGCTGCTCCAAATTAGAAGAATATGCCATTTTTATCTAAATTAAATATTCAAAATGAATTTTTTGCATAGTTTTAACAAGCTGTACTGAAAAAAAAATGTACTATGCGAGTTTGGCAAGTAACTGCAAAAGTTGGCGCATTCAATAAGGATTCCAAAATGATATGATACTTGGTAGATAATTTCTACGATTGCAGACAATATTTTTTTTTCCAAAAACAGGCAGTTCTGAACAAATTTTTCTTACGCTGTATACTCTGTAACTTCGGTTGCTAACTAGACCTGTCATTTTTAAAAGGAACTTAACATCCATTACTGCTATCATGAACGCTGCCGTAACAAATAAGATCACTAAACCAGTAATGGATATAAAGTGTCTTTCGAAAATGACAATTTTAGTTACCAACCGTAGTTAGCGAATAAGCCTGCAGATCTATTATTACCCAAATTGCCTTCTCGTATACATATACAGAATGTAACTGAACACCCCAATAACATTTAAGGGTATGTATGTATCCATCAGAAATAGAGATTTTAGGATTTTAGGAATAATATTAGGGCTAACAAACCTACTTTTTTTTCATACAAACTAAATAAATTATTTTTTGGTATTAAGTGCCGACAAGCCTACGTAAGCGTACGGGGAATACTACGCTCACGTCATACAAACTAAATAAATTATTTTTTGGTATTAAGTGCCGACAGCCCTACGTAAGCGTAGGAGGAATACTACGCTCACGTTTGTTACGTGTCATTTTGTGTTTAAATTTATTTTGTGTTAAGAGCTGATTATTATTGTCACTTGAAAGTTTTTGCTTTTAGTTTAAAATTAAATAACTCTTGTCAATCAAATCAAATAAGTGTTGGGGTTCCAGGTCTCAGACAAGCACCGAAGGTCCATTTAGTATCTAACATGGATACAGGATGTCCCAGAAGCCGACGTCAAGCCGAAAGCAGGTGATAGACTAACTCATATATGTTATCAGAAAAATATATAAAAAAAACTAAGTCACCTATTTAAAAAAAATCTAGCATTAAAAAAAATGTATAAAATTTACACCCTGTGACGGCTTTTTCACTGTTGTTGCTACAATTCTTGACTTTTCTAAACATTTTCTTTTGTTTTGTAATCCTGAATAATGTTTCTGTATACTCTAATCTAAAATTTAAAGCCATCTGTCCAAATTAGAAGAATATGCCATTTTTATCTAAATTAAATATTCAAAATTAATTTTTCGCATAGCTTTAACAAGCTGTACTGAAAAAAAATGTACTATGCGAGTTTGGCAAGTAACTGCAAAAGTTGGCGCATTCAATAAGAATTCCAAAATGGTATGATACTTGGTAGATAATTTCTACGATTGCAGACAATATTTTTTTTTGATAGGACGATCTGGTACTATCTCGTGGCCAGCTCGTTCCCCAGAATTAAATCCATTAGATTTCTTTTACTGGGGAGCGGTGAAAGAAAAAGTTTACGCAAAGCCAATCGAAACTGTGACTGACCTACGGCAAAGAATAATAGAAGCAAATGATTTTGTTAATAATGGAAGATTCGCCCGCTTGATAGCCCGATCTTTTTTAAGAAGATGTCGAGCCTGCATTAGAGCTGAAGGAAGACAGTTTGAACACCTGTTGTAAATCTTGACATTTAAATAAATTATGTTAAACAATTTTTGTGTATTTAATTTATTTCACTATCTGTCTCTCTCACACTTCGTAAAATGACTCCCCAGAGGCCCGTAAAATGACTATCCAGGTCTCACTCAAACTAGAATGTTAAAGTTATGGCCTTAAAGCAAACCATGGGTACATTAGAATAAATTTTAAGTACGTAAGAAAAATTTGTTCAAAACTGCCTGTTTTTGAAAAAAAAAATTGTCTGCAATCGTAGAAATTATCTACCAAGTATCATACCATTTTGGAATTCTTATTGAATGCGCCAACTTTTGCAGTTACTTGCCAAACTCGCATAGTACATTTTTTTTCAGTACAGCTTGTTAAAGCTATGCGAAAAATTAATTTTGAATATTTAATTTAGATAAAAATGGCATATTCTTCTAATTTGGACAGATGGCTTTAAATTTTAGATTAGAGTATACAGAAACATTATTCAGGATTACAAAACAAAAGAAAATGTTTAGAAAAGTCAAGAATTGTAGCAACAAGAGTGAAAAAACCGTCACAGGGTGTAAATTATATCGATTTTTTTAAATGTTAGATTTTTTTTAAATGGGTGACTTAGATTTTTTTAAATATTTTTCTGATAACATATATGAGTTAGTCTACCGCCTGCTTTCGACTTGACGTCGGCTTCTGGGACACTCTGTATATGTCCCTTAAATCTTATTGGGGTGTTCAGTTACACCCTGTATAGCGGACTAGTTCAAATGTCCGCTGCTTGATCTATCACGTGAAATATAAGCATTCGTCAAGGATCTCCAAACCAAGCCGTCCTACACTGCCTACTTCCAGCACATTTCCTTACGTTCACCAAATCGTCGGTTTAACTTGTTGAGACCTGCGCATTGACATAGTTAAGGACGGTTATTAAGTAATTAAGGACGGACGGAAGGTTAAGGGGGCTTGCGGTCCGGACACCCCATTATTGAAAAATCTACGTATACCATAGATAGAATGATGATTTCCTCCAAGTAAAAAAAATGAAAGATAAAAATAGAAGTAAGTACCCAACAGAAAATGAAAGCAGTAAAAACGGAATACAGACGACTTACAGAAGATAAGATTTGAAGGAATTGTTTTCAAAGAGGACAAGTTTTAATTTGTTTAATGTTATTTTACTTTAAAACCAATTTAGTTAGCAGCTGCAATGCAAGGAACTTAACAAGTAGGTATTAAGATCGGCTTAGTCAAATTGTAACCGAATTATGTATGTACCTTAATAATCGTGTTTTACTATTTGTTTTTCTTTACTATTTCAAATTATTGTAGCGCCGTCGGTGGCGATGTGGACTCGGTACTTGCCTTCCAATCGGGAGGTCCGGGGTTCGAGACCGCCGTGTAGGTACCAATGTGTTTTTCGCTTTTGAATTGCATATGCACATTTGCCTGACGCTCCTACGGTGAAGGAAAACATCATGAGGCAACCTGCATACATCTGCGAAGAAATTCAAAGGTGTACGTGAAGTCGACCAATCCGCACTGGGTCAGCGTGGTTCTCTGAGGCCTAAACACCCTACGACACGGTTAGCGCAGAGGTTGAGTGATCGCCTACTGCGCAACGGGTCGCGGGTTCGATTCCCGTACGGGATAAATGTTTGGTATGGTCTACAGAAATTTGTTCCGGTCTGGGTGTAAGTGCATGTGATATTCTATGTTTGTAATTGCACCCACGACACAGGAAAAATATCTATTGTGGGGCGACGTTTTTTAAAAAAAAAACAAAAAACAAAAACAAAACTTAGGGTAGACTCGAACCCCTCCCTCAGTAGGGACGTAAATGAGCTGTTATGATGATGAAAGAGATTTTCAGATGAACCCGTAAATTCTACGAGTTTCACTATGAGTGACAAAAACATATATTGAATAGATTTTATCTATAGATGTGTTTCTGACAACCCATCAATAGACATATCTTACATTTACATGAAGATTACGACAAAACCTCTTTTTACCGGAAAACTGTAGTTCGATAAATGACCCACATACAATATAGAAAGTGGGTAACACATGATTGATCCTTTAACACCTTAAAACGCATGGTCATGATCTTTGAAATTTCATAGCGGTTCGACAAGTAACACAAGTAAAGTTGTTAAGGGGAATTAGCGCAAAACTCTCCCGAGGATTAATGGCACGTCGATACCGCACAAATAATTACTGATCCACCCGAAATTATCCATCAATATCCACTTGAGCGGCCCCGTTACTTTATAGGTAAGTACGTCAGTCATCCCTCTTTGAGAACACAAGTACCTACTAATTTTATATTTGTGATTTTGCATTTTCTTTCAAAATGCAATCTATTGAATAATTATTTATTAGGCATAGGAGTACTACCTGAGCATTGTTAAAGTATTGTTTTGATCATAATTTCAGTAATGTTTATTATAGTATGATCTAGCTATGTTTTATGTTCCCAGCTAATAACGATATAATAGCTATAGTTACTCTTTTTTTTTTGAGTACCTAATAGGGTCATGATTAAAGCGAGAAAGTCTATATTACAGATATACAATATTCATAGTCAGTAGTTCTTAACCTTTTACTGACGAGGGACCATTTTACAAATATCTGTCAATCCATGTACCACCAACTCTAGAGTCTAGGCCAATATACATAGAGTAATGAATAAACGATTGTTTGTTATATCTTTAATATTATTTTCCGGATGACTTCGCGGACCACTTCGGCTGCTTCCAGGGACGATTCAAAAGGCTTTCTTTGTAAAAATTTGGGATATGATGCTTAAAAACAAGAAATAAGTACTTGATATAAACGTGTTTTATTTGAAAACTACAACTGCCAGTACATAAAACCTTCCGCTTTAACGCCTAGACAGCGATTGCAATCTTAACCAACAAATGACAGTCATGCATGACAACTAATTATTATCCTTCCCTTTCTCTCACGTACTTTCATCTTTGTCACTATTTCTTACGTTTTCTTTTATGATAGTCATGTTTGGAACTACACTTTTTTCATACTTATCGTGTTTCGGTGTTTTCTGCACTACGCTTCTGTCTTCTTCTTCTAGCAAGTGAAGTTATAGAAACCTTTCTTAAAATAGATGTAGCTCAACCTTTACCACTGCTTGCTATTTCTTAACTTAGAAAACAGAAGATTCTTTTGGCAATATATGTATTTATGTAGGTAAGTATTGACTGAATGCTACAAAGTCACCTCGTTTTTAACCGACTTCAAAAAGGAGGAGGCTCTCAATTCGACGCGTATATGTTTATTTTTGTGTGTATGTTACGCGATTACGCCGCCAATTGTGGACCGATTTTCAAAATTCTTTTTGTATTCGATAGAGTATACTCCAAGGGTGGTCTCAAGATCACCAAAGTCAGGATCTAATGATGGGGTCCCATGAAAATCGAGGAAAACGCTAATTTAATACCAGCTCAGCTTCATCTAAATTAGGGTTTTTTTCACTAAAAAGATTTCATTCACTAAAAAGTTAAAAATAAAAAATATTTTACAATAAATAAAAACCGACTTCGAAAACACTGAAAAGTTAAAAATAATATAAGAATAGGTACAAACAAAATCACACTTCTATATTGAAGTCGGTGACAAATTTTAAGACTTTCTAGGAGATCATCGTTTGGCGTTTTAAAAAAAAATCAGTTTTTTTATTATTTATTCATGGACAAACAGTTGCGTAAATACGAAAGAACAACCTAAAAAATAACTTATTTTAAAACCTATTGTCCCCTATATTATTCAAATTTCACCGCTTTATAGGTACACGCCAGAATTGGTCTATGCGTTAGATCATCGACTTTGAATCTTTGTGGCAGTAGTTCGATCCTGGTATAGAGCGTTTTTTTTATTATTATTTTGTTTTTTATTGCTTTATTGTTTATTAATTTGTATTTGTATCACTTTTTGTTTGTTATTAATTAGTTAGTTAATTTATAATTTTCTTTTCAAAAGAAAGAGATTTATGTTAAGATTAAAAATAGTTTTCCGGAAATATTCAGTTAAATGCCTAGGACCTGAAGAAAAGTTTCACTTGCGTCGTAGTTTCATAAAGCGACACAATGATTTTTTATCCTGGCTGTTCGCCAAAATATTCCCGTTGTTTATAAAAAACAATTGCTACCATTACCGTTTCTATTTTTGAAACTGCTCAGTTTGTCTTTTAATCATCGGTCAGTAACAAGATACTTTTTGAAGGTGCACGGCTTTCCAAAATTAGAAAACTTCATCGAATAGTTTCGTTAATAGGCTTCATAATCACTCGTTAATCCAACCCGGTTAACCTTTGGATCGGGGTCCTAATTGCTTCGGGATTAGTGGATAGCTTTGTTATTACCTGTGAGGGGAATACTGTAGTTACTGCGACTTAAGCAAAATCCTCCTACTTTGTTAATTGGAAACGACCAAGCAATGTAGGCAGAACTCTTGTTGGAGAAAATCGGACCGTTTTCAAGCAACACAAACTATGGTGGACAGTTCATAAAAGTTTCTACTTTAATTTCATCACAACTCGGTCTTCGTACGCTGGGCATAAACACAAGAAATAAATGACTTCAGACTCATCTCTTAGGTGCTCAGGATACATAAGCAGAGAACACTTACCGTCTCATTACAAAACATGGTCTAAACTTAGTCCTGGTTTAAACCTGACGCTGACTCGATCTACATTAACACAAGTGAAAGCGCACTAGGTTTAAAGTTAAACCAAGTCTAACTTTAGACCAGGTTTTGTAATAAGACTGTACAAGTCAATAAATAAAAAACTGGCCAAATGCGAGTTGAACTCGTGCACCTCTCTTCTTTTTATTTTTTGTAAAATATTTTTTTTATCATAGAAATTTATGATAAAAAAAAATATTTTACAAAAAATAAACCCGACTTCAAAAACACTGAAAAGTTAAAAATAATATAAGAATAGGTACAGACAACATCACACTTCTATATTGAAGTCGGTGCCAAACGATGATCTCCTAGAAAGTCTTAAAATTTGTCACCGACTTCAATATAGAAGTGTGATGTTGTCTATACCTATCTTAGGTAGTAAATCCATGATACCTATTCATATATTATTTTTAACTTTTCAGTGTTTTTGAAGTCGGTTTTATTTTTTGTAAAATATTTTTTTTTTTAACTTTTTAGTGAATGAAGTCTTTTTAGTAAAAAGAAACCCTAATATTAAATTAGGGTTTCCCTCAATTTTAATGGGATCCCATCATCAGATCCTGACTTTGGTGACCTTGAGACCATACCAGGAGTATACTCTATCGAATACAAAAAGAATTTTGAAAATCGGTCAACAATTGGCGGAATAATCGCGTAACATATACACAAAAACACGTTGGACACACGTAAAAATTTAATGGTTTATAGGATCCCATCATCAGATCCTTACTTTGGTGACCATGGGACCACTCTTGGAGTATCCTCTATCGAATACAAAAAGAATCATCAAAATCGGTTCATAAACGACGAAGTTATCCGCGAACAAACATAAAAAAAACAAGCATATATACGGTCGAATTGAGTAGGTAACCTTCTTTTTTCGAAGTCGGTTAAAAAGTTTTTTTTTTATTTATTTGACAAATCGATTTTAATAATTCATTCACACTTAGAAAGTTACATAGCAGAGGTTTTTTATTCCGCAATCGCCACGTGATCAAAATTCGTAACTTCAAATCTGAAGAACCGTCCTTTGAATCTGCACAATTTTGTATATTCAATATTTACGGCCTTCTTTCCTTCCGGACACGGTTCGTTTGCTGCATCCTTGTATGGGTACCGTCAAAAACAAAAGAGACCTTATTCCAAGTAAACAGATGAATGGACGATTTCGCGCCGCGCAAACGAACAATGTGTGTAAACGAAAACGCGAGACAAAGGAATAGTAATCAAAAGTCAGAGAGATACAAATGATTAAACAATCCAAAACAAACGACTTTACTACGTATAATAAACATGTATGAACAGATACCTATATGTATAAAGTGTTCATTCCAATAGACGTCGAAAACCATAGTACTTAGTTATTAGATTAAGGATTACCTTTTTGCTGGCCAGTAAAGACATAGAACAGAAATTTGAGTTACTTTAGAGATCGTTTCTGAAAGATAGACGAATAATTTCATAGAAATTGGAGCAGATTTTAAATATTTTCTATGGAAACTTTCAAGCCCAATTTTGCACCCTAAGGGGGTGAATTCCAATAAACCATGAAACACGTGCTCAATGAAACGTTTTTAATGAATGAATCTCAAGTTTTACCAAAATCGTTGCCAATTTAAAAAAAAATCCATACAAGCTTGGAACCCCTATTTCATCCCTTCAGGGTAATTTTTTTTAAAAATCCCTTCTTGGTGTGCGTCCGCATTTTAAATTAAAACAACTGTCCAAATTTCACGTTTCTGTGTGGCTGTGCGTGCGTCTATAAATGGGAACTTCTCCTTTTTTTTATATACAGTGGTGGTCACATAATTAAAGACACCCTTGATGTTGACCACATACAACAAAATAAATGATATTTAAATACCCAAGATAGGTATCAATTCCATTTGAATTGTTATTTTACACTGCACTGACGTCGTATTTTTAAAATGAGGACAGCAAAAAAATAATTTTAGCAATAGTTTAGATTTAATTCCGTTTTCAAATGTAACACAAACTTTTTCGATGCATTTGCCGCTGGCCAGCTAATTAAAGACAGTGCGTGTTTAATGTTGTAAATTTAAAATAAAAATAAAAGGAGCACTTTTATTTTTTCCATTATGCCGCAAATTTTCGTGATGGTACGCAAGAACAAGGTCAGTTTTAACATTGATTTATGTTTGATTGTGAAATTTAATTTAAATTATTATGGGATAAGCAAAAGTTGTCAACCTTCTACAAGGAAGATAATTCTCAATTTTTATGACAAAGGTTGGTCACACAGGAAAATTGTAGATCACTTGCGATTCTCTAAAGATATGGTTATGAACGCTATTCGGCATTTAAAATGTTAATACTACGGATAAATGTGCCTAGGAAACATAGAACAAGAAAAACAACCCCGGGAGAAGACTCAAGAATAGCATTGTTGGCTAAAAAGAGCCTTTCAAAGGATGAGAAGTTATTCGTTTAGGAGTATTTGGTGCAGAGGGCTCTAGAGGAGTGTCTGCAAGAACGGTTAGAAGGCGATTATGTGAGGCAGACTTGTTTTGAAGAATTTCTCGTAAAGTCCTACTTTTGAAGAAAGAAAATATCAGAACAAGATTACAATTTGGCAAAAAATATGCACACTGGACAGAACGAGAGTGGAGAAGTATATTTTTTTCCGACGAAACCAAAATTAATATGGTTAACTCTGATAGAAAAGTTCACGTGAGGCATCCTCCAAAAAGAAGTCGATCCAAAGTACACAAAGAAAACAGTCAAACATGAAAGGGGTAATATCAAAGTTTGGGGATTTCTGTCTGGTCACAGTGTGCGACCTATTAAAAAAATAGAAGGTAACAGATAATTTTCAATATAAGAATATTTTAGGAGAAACCATGTTGGCTTATGCCGATGAACATTTGCCGATGATATGGACTTTTCAACACAATAACGATCCCAAGCACACTTCAGCAGTGGCAAAGAATTTCTTAGGAGCCAATCACTAACAGCTTAAGATTGGATACCGTACAGTCCCGACATTAACCCGATCGAAAACTTGTGGTACAGTGTGAACAAAATAGTGGCAAAAAACGTACAAGTAACGGGATCATCTTTACACGGCATTTAAAAAAGCATAGGAGCAGATTTCGATTGAAACCTGCAATAATTTAATCTTTTCAACGCCTAGGCGGTGTCAGGCTATCATTGCTGCTAAAGGACATGCGACAAAATATTAATAACGTGGTTTTTATGTTTGTAAAATACATCAATCATGTTTTTAAAATATATAATAATCATGTCCGTTTCAATATTTACAATATTTATTTTTTAATAGTTACTTAATCTGCATGTTTTTAATTAGTTGGCCAAGTTTCTATACTAGTTCATACTGCTTGCAATAAAGTTACACTTAATATAAAGTTAAAATACAATATCTTTGTTCTCTTTATTTCATTTCAAACATTTCTCGATAACCATTACAATAATTTAAATAGTATTGCAAGCCCCTATTGCATCATAATAAAAATATATATAAATAAACTATAAACTTTGAAAACTGAATGTCCTACAAGTGTCTTTAATTATGTGTCCACCACTGTATATAGATAGATAAAGCTGGATTAAGCTGGACCAACATGTTATAGCCTTCATGTCGATCTAAACAAACTATTTGGTTTGAATTGTGGTTGTTTTGTTAGCTCCTTATGTTCACAGCATAAGTATCGCAAGCAGAAACTGCATCTTTGCCGTTCTCGTCTTTCAAAATAGAGAAAAACTTTAAAGGTGTGTTCCTTTTGTTTCCATTTTTTGTATTTCCGTTGTTCGAAAAGTTTATTTTTAATAATTTGGATGACAATTTTGCATTCAATCATTTCAAATTTTTACTTGAATAGGTATAATCAAAAATTAAAAAGAAAATTAGTGGAAAAATGAAATAAGTAACGCATTTCTTTTCATAAATTGTATCAGAATCTACAAATTATTATCATTAACAAGTTCTACGTTCACAAAAGTGTCTCATAGAAATTTATATCATATTTAGTCAAGCTGAAGAGTACATACTATGTAAACGAGTAAGCAAATTAAATCGACCTTTGAATGTTCATCGAAGGGTATTCGAATTAAATAGTATTCAACAGAGTTAGGCGAAGAGTTTTGGATTTTATTCTTTAGATATTGCATCATATTTAGGGCTCAATGGCACCCAAAAAGCGTTTGGGAAATTAATAGAAAATTTGTTTTTTCTACAAAACAAGCATTTTAATGCTTCATAAAATCAAAGTGTAGCTGCACTGAATTTCTTTACTGCCATAACACTAACGGCCGGTTGCACCAAAATTGCTATGTTTTTACAAATTCAGTTATACGTTATACTTATACCAATCTGTCACTATTACGAATCCGTAAATTTATGTTGCACCAAAAAATACCAGTAAGAGTAACCTTAAAATTCCTTGCTACACGAATGAAGCGTTAATTCTACCATTTTAGCTTAGTAGATTTTTACTACCACGAAAGTTTTTTTTTAAAGTAGTAAGACATGTTATTAATTTGTCGAAACGTGACGTTGATAGTGTTTTTTGTTTACATTGGCCATGGACTTATGACTTATCAATCAAACAATACTAAATTCATGACATTGGCTGAATTCCTAAAAACGTCAAAGCTACGAAAATAAGAAGAAAAAGCTTTGTTTTGTGGCGATTTATATTTTTATGCCTGAGTAATTTTAATAATGCATTATATAATATCTTTGTATCTGTGTGTAAAAATCGCTGCTTGCAGTGAGCATTTGACCTACTCTAATATTTGTTCTTCGACGACGGCAACTATATGGATAATTTTTCAATATCATTGTCGGATAGTGAACTATGTGGTGAAAAGTGAATTTAAATTATATTTTAAACGCGTTTTGTAACCTTAAACATGAAATACAAATACGAGCGAACTGTCAAAATTTATACTTTTACGTTATGAGCAGGGCGTAAAAAGTATCCGCATTAGTAACCGTAAAACGTTGGTATCGCAAAATCGTGGTGCAAGATCTTTTTACGATATACGTCTACTTTTTACGTTACTTTTTAAGAGTTCGTAAAATGAATTTTTGGTGCAACCGGCCGTTAGATGTGTTACTCGAAATGATACGTTCAAATTGAGCCTTTAGCAATTTAACTCGTATTTCATTTGAATTATCAAGAACATACTCGTATTATAGAATAGTCCAGATGTTGTAAAGTCTACTGCAATCACTACCCTAACCGAGCTAAAAAATCAAAAATAATGTCCTCTAAGCGATATTTGGCTACGGCGGCCAATCTCAACAAGACCCAGGCATTTATGCGGGAGATTTATAATATATCGTAACGAAATTAAGCGCAGAACCCATAGTTTCACATGTTTCTCAAGCTCCTCCGTGCTAGGGATGTTTCAGAATTTCGATCATCCATCATAGGCCTGACCGCGGTAGCTGCCGGGAGAGCCCCACACACGCTCGCTGTTTAGCCTAACGGCGGGTACGGTGCGGTTACGCATTTCCCCCCGAGAAAAAAAAAAAAAAAAAAAAAAAAAAAAAAAAAAGGCCTGACCGCGGCTAGCGTTGCTTAACTTCGACAATAGTCAGCCGAGCGCACACGAGAAAGCGCCATCGAGTTCCTCGAGCTAATAACAAGTTGTCACAAGTAAACGAGTAAACTTTTAATAGTGCAACAGCACAAGTTCACGTAGAAAAGTGGAATGAAATAAAACTTGCACCTCATTTATCGTCAATTTA
Organism: Schoenobius gigantellus; assembly: GCA_963935595.1. NCBI lineage: Eukaryota > Metazoa > Arthropoda > Insecta > Lepidoptera > Crambidae > Schoenobius > Schoenobius gigantellus. The sequence continues at coordinate 27,056,675 of OZ012551.1, forward strand.
CACGGCAGTTCAGCACGGCAGGGCTTTACTAGACATCACGTCTTAAAGTCCCCGGCGCGAATTTATCTTCGGAAAATAAAAAGCCACGTAATCTTTGATACGCCTTCGTCGCAAAGTTTACGTTGACATAATAGATAAAGAGTACCCTTTCGCTTTCATGTTAATTTGGTGAATGAGTTTCAGATAATGTAGGCTTGAGGTTTTTTCAAATACTTTCTTCTGTCGGTAATAGCCTGTTTAATAATGATACTAGCCACTAAACTGAGACATTGGGGAAATTAGTTAATGTTTGCTATCGTTAGTAAATTAAAGCCTTAGTGGATTCTGGGTAATCTATTTCTACCTATACCATTATCACAAAAAATATTTTAACTTTTTGTTTCATATGCACCAATTTTATCATAAACTGTAACGAGGTGCTATATATTTTTAGATATAGCAGCTTGTTGCATTCCCATCTAACCTGGGTCTCGATGTCGGCAATTGAGTGACGAAAGAATCGCATAACATTAAAATTCATAATGAAATAATCTAAAACACGAAAAGGTACCTACAAAAAAACCAACCTACAAAATATTTAAAAGCTCGTTTCTTGACTAGCAACTACCTAGGACGCTGGCCGCAATGCCTCTGTATTATCACGCTGTGGCTTTGTGAAAATGCCCCAGCCCTAAGGCGTTTTTTGTCTGGCTACCGCCTTGTCTTACCTACGTTTGTTGCCATAGCTGCAATGCTATAACATAATATAACATTGTTGTGTCCCGACAATTAGAGAAAGATTGTCAGTTCCTTAGTTGTTGAAGGCCAAGTAAAAAATGTATGACACCGCAATCATCGCATTCATCTCACCAAATGGTACATTATGGTAAGGTTAAATATTTTAGTTAAGAGGATTGTGAACTATAAATTTTCATACAAAAAGCGATAACACTTTTCTCTCTCTTTATATGGTCCAATTTTCATAATTTTTCGAAATGTTGTAGACATAATGAAGATCTAGGTTTGTACGTTTTGATTTTAAAGAAATATTGCTCAGAATATATATTCATCATCATCATCACAGCCCATATACGTCCCCACCGAGGGGCTCGAGCCTACCCTATATTAGGGTGATTAGGCCTTAGTCAACCACGCTGGCCCAGTGCGGATTGGTCGACTTCACATACATCATTGAATTTCTTCGCAGATGTATGCAGGTTGCCTCACGATGTTTTCCTTCACCGTAGGAGCGTCAGACAAATGTACATATGAAATTCGAAACGAAAAACACATTGGTACATGGCGGGTCTCGAACCCCGACCCCCCAATTGGAAGGCAAGTGAGAATATATATTATTAGTATCTATATTTTACACTTAAAACTACCTCGAGCATTTTATCTTTTTTGACTAAATTATACTGAATTACAAAAAAATCAAAACGTACAAACATAGATTAAGGTATACTGAATCTAATGAGACCAAAAGTGTCTAATTTCGTAAAGGTTTAGGGGGGTAAAACCGTTATCGCCCGAAACAATATTTCAATAAGAAATGTAGGCACTTGCCTCGGACTTTCAACTCTAAGCGGTTTGCAACAAACTGCATTTTTGAAAATGCATACTCGAGCCATGAATTGGTACTTCACAGTCCTCTTAAGAAGACACCCAAATTAAAAAAAAAACTTCCCAATCAAAATATAATATAAAATATTGGCTATGTAGACTTTTCACTGCTTTGCCGGCCGGAGCTTACATTTCAAATGAACTAAAACAACCGGGATAGAACAACGAAAGTTGGGCAGTGAAATCCGAGGCGCTATAGAGAGCTGTATGTTTAGGATGCGAGTTGCCAATACTCCAATCCCGATTCCCGACACGGTCCCGCGGGCAAAGGCCGCGATTCCCGGACGGAGCCGGATTTTTACCAAGACGGAGTTACGACCTCCAAGCGCTACCGTTTGGGACGTCTTACTATCTACAACAATTTCGTATTTAACAAAGCACGTAAGTTGTACCTTTACGATACAACTAAAGTTCAAAACTAATATGAGTTAGTTTTTAGCAGAAAATAACCACTCATTACCGCTGTTAGTTTACAATTGTGTCATGTTAAAAAATAATATTAAACACACAACAGAGATCACAGTTTCTTCTAACCCAGCAGCCCCCCTAGACAAATGTCACACGCTAACTGTTCCGCAGTCGTTCCGCAGAAAAAATGTATGGAAATGACATTAACCTATGACACCTGTTTCTGCAGCTAATGTGGTCTCCATACGTTTTTTCTGCGGAACGACTGCGGAAAAGTTAGCGTGTGGCATTTGTCCAGGGGGACTGGCGCCACTATAGCGCCCATTTGCAATCTTACACACATTTCACCTTATAAATTTCTTTCGTCAGAAGTCTTTCATATTCTTTATACGTGTCCAAACAATCCTTTTACTACCCAATTATTCCTTTCTTGATACCTTGGTATCCGCAATCGCTGATTTTTTAAATTTGGGAGAGTGCACTTTTTGTCTCTAACAAACAGACCTCAAAAATTTAAATATAAACCCATACATGTTCCAGCCACTTACCTCCACGTTTGTCTTGGTCAAATTTACTTTCATTTGCCTTTCTATTGCATCATGCATTCAGTTAACGGTGATATGGTGTATGGTAACAGATGAGCAGGTAATAGTCGTTTCAGGCAGACCATCAAAAATTTTTTTTAAAAACAATGTCAAGAAATTTACTCATCTAAATATTAGAAATTCAATATTTTCAATTGATACCAGTTAAGGCTTGAAAAGGAAATGCTATATCCACCAAGCTGTAGAGGCGGTCATTCTCAAAACAAAATGAATATTGAGTACCTATGACATTCAAATCGATTTGAGATTTGTCTAACTAAAAACAACCTGCTTCATCGGATAAAATTATTGTAATGCTTGCGAGATTTGCTCAAAGCTTACAAGTTTCTGCATTATCGTCTCTTTCTCCACCCCCTTATCTTATCGGCTTTCGTTAGAAAGTAGCTTCCTAGAACCGAGCCCATGTCAATGCATTTGCCGGAAACTTTTAATGCATTCTTTTACGCGTACTCCCCGCTCGAAGAGATAACCGTCCATTTCAAAGAGATCGAAGTTCGAATGTGTTGTCGGAAGCTGTAAAACGTCCGGTGGACGTTTACGGCCATGCTTTAGAGAACGCACATTGAAAAGTTCAAAGTGTACAATCAGGTACACATATTCAATAAATTCGCAGCGTTTCCGACACTCGATTTCAGTAACAACTTTTCTAGCTGCGTTAAATTCTCTTATTCATTTCGGGATAGTGATAATACCTAAATTTTAAAATCAGAATTTGAATTACAAAAACTGTATTATGAAGAGAATGGTGTTAGTAAAGTTCATATTACCTCGTCAGCTCGTATACGTCCCTACCGAGGGGCTCGAGCCTACCCTAAAACTAGGGCGATTAGGCCTTAGTCAACCACGCTGGCCAAGTGCGGGTTGGTCGACTTCACACACAGCCTGTAAAGAAATTCTTTCTTCACCGGTGTATGCAGGTTTCCTCACGATGTTTTCCTTCACTGTAAAAGCGTACACCGTAAAAATATACTTTTTGTAAAATATACTTTGATGACGTATTTGTAATATTACACTGACTGACATTAATAATCAAATGAATTATACATAAATCGCAAAAAAAGAAATTAAAGCTTAGGTATTTTTATGTCTCTGATAGCAAAACCGGATATTAAATTTTCTGGTAGAATCATGGAACAAAGGTCCATTCGCTGGACGTCTTCTCGGGTGAAGAGACTTCCCTAGTACATAGCAAACGTTGCTTGCGGTTAGCATAATGGTGTTGGGGCTCTACTTTTCAATTAGTGTTGCCCAAAATTGGTCTTGGACTTGCAGTCTTGCGAGACTCTTGCTGCAAGACTGAGTCCTAGACCGACATCAAGACTGACCCATGCAAGATTTGATCAAGTCTTATATATTGAAAAGCCAGAAGAAATTTAGCGCCAACTACACTCCAATTTGTTCCCAACGTTTTGACGCCAGGCGAATGATCCAAAAAGTAAGGTCCATATTAGCAAATACTGTCGCGTGCCAATCGCGGAAATAGCACGCGCGGGTAATATCTGACAATAAGAGCTGCTTTAAAACTTTAATTGTAATTATTGCTTAGACCAGGGATTCCCAAAGTGGTCGATATCGACCCCTTGATGTCGAAATCGGTTTCCCAGGAGTCGACATTAACGAAAACTGATTTTGAAGGTCAAAAAAATTATTACTGACTTAGTAAGTATTTTTACGTAATTTGTATAAATAATAATTACGAGTAATTATACTTGATAAATTTTCTGAATTATTTGTCTATAAATTTTATTTGATGAGAAAATGATTGATTGATTGAACACTTTATTGCACACGAAACATACATAAGCAGGACATAACAATATAAGATACACAATAACAATAGGCGGCCTTATTGCTAAGGTAGCAATTTCTACCAGGCAACCTTGGGGTTAAGGAAAGTTCTTGCTAAGATAAGTGACGGGAATAGTGCTATACAGTTCTAAGGAATAATATACGTTACATAATAATTAACATTACTCAAACAGGAAACAACAAAAAGAGTTTTAATACAAAAATACTTTATTATATAAAGTTACAAAATATACATACATATATACATACATAATACCTATACATATTATACAATATTTATAAATAAAATAAAAACGGATAAGGACATGACTATTATTCGTTTTTTTCCAGCTTGAGGAAATGGCTCTTAATTTTTGCCTTGAATGAATCCTGAGTTGTCGCTCGTCTGATTACTTCCGGTAGCGAATTCCATAGACGAATAGCTTGCTATCAAGTGATATCTAAATGATATCAAGTTTACTCATGTAACCAATCGTAAAGTTTTTAAATTGGTAAGTATTATGTAACAATAGTAAAAAAAAAACTAGAGATGGGATTTTAAAAGTAATTTGGCTATGGTATCAGTCTGAGGTATCAGTTCAGTTTGGAAAAGCGGTCTCTTCTCCAAAATAGTTTAATAGGGAATCCTTGGCTTAGAGCACCACTATTGACGCCAATAGCGCTATCCCGCTCTCATTGCGGTTTTAAAATTATTTCAAGCCATCATGGTAAAGTTTGAGATCGCTGTAATAGCTTACACGATGATTGCAACTACGGAAAGTTTTTTTAGAAAGATCTAGACGTATTTTGACCTTGATCACACATCATCGTGACTATAAGGACCTTCATCAAATCTGATGGTTAGGTCACAACGTGCTCATGAAACTTGCACCCGTATAACACCTCTACCATGATTGTTTTTATCAAGTTCACTGAAATGAAGTCAACTATAATGCCGATAAAATGGAGAAAGCACACCAAGGTAACATAAAGCAATACATCCATCACAGGCCCGTATCCTGTTTCCCTCAAACAATGCGTCGTCATTCGATCTTTCCTCGTATTGAATGAATTTTCTAATCAAAGTAGGGTATAAAGTAACAAGGAAACTGCCCGTTTAATTGAGTAGCGTTTCTATAAATAAACGTGAAACAACTTAAGAAACGTCAATTACAACGCTGAAAGGAAATTGCGTTACATGAAAATATATTTTTTAATACAGTTGCTCAAAAAGTAGTATATTGCAGGGCTGTTTAGCGTGCGGGATGACCACCATTACGCACTAGTGCTTTTTCTTTACCAAATGTCAAATGTCTAAAATCTGACACACAATTTGATTTTTTCCTGCTTTTTTCTAGCATGCTAAGATTGCACTAAATAATCTGACTGGTCTACCAGATTTTGTATTGTAAAAGCATGCCTTAAAGCAAAGCATAACAAAAAACACGGCCGGACCTTGCTTTTAAAAACACGACAAGCAAAGCATAGCACGCATTTGCTTTGTCACTGCTGTGTACGTACGACGACATATTTGGCGCCATTTTTCTAAAATTTTCTCTGCGTGATTATTGATTGTTGTTATTTGCTTAAAAGTTTAATAATTCTATAAAATGAGTGACTCTGATAACATATTAAGTGATTGAACACCACCGGAATTATGTTTAATTGCTGAAAATGCGAGTGTGAGTATTTTACCTGTAAAGTCCAAAAGCAGGTACATTGCTACATATGGTTGCTACGTATTTATTGTTTCATTTTTTCGCAACTGTATTAAAAATAGTTGTTCAATACACGTGCGGGACTGTCATTTCCACTCGTTCCGACTGTCAACCCTCGCCTTCGGTTCGGGACAACATTTGTCGGAACTCGTTGCAATGACAGGCTTCCCGCACTTGTAGTGAAAATAACTATTACATGTGTTATGTTTAAAATATCCGCTCTCAGAAACGACACAATTTTTTAAAAGTATGTTTTTCAAAACTTTGAAATTGACGACAAAACTTAGGTTTACGCACAGAACGCCCCATTCGCAGAATATTACAGTGTTTTAAAACGTCTCATTCATTCCGTCATACATAACTAACATAATTGTCAACTTTACCTATCTTTATGTTACATATAACTCAGGAAGAGGAAGCAAGTATAAAAATGAATCTAAATATATAACAATTTCGCGTTACGAAGTTTTGTCCAGGATAAACTTCGGAACGTTTTTGACGTTTTTGTCACAACATAGTCAAATGAAGTCTGTTTCATACACAAGACATCTCAATTCAATGGAATTTTGGGGTTAAAATCATTAATATGACTTTACCATAAAATTTAGGTTTGAAAAGACATTAGTACCAATAAAATACGAATACTCGTAGACAAGCAAATAAAACACATATAAAACGAGGTCGCAAACATCTCGCTAGGCTCAATGTCGAGATAAGCCACGATGAACGATACCTATTCCGCAACTTAGGCCGATATATTTCGAATAGGCGGATTCTGGGTGGGTGTCTAACTCTGTTATCACTGTTTCTAAATATAGTTCGTTACTTTTATTTGGAATAGCTTTTTTATTCACGCAGTGATTCATATTGGTGGCTTCCATCACATCATCGTACAGTACAGTAAGGCTGAAGAAAATTGAAGAGCTTTACCTGGATTCCTCGCTACAGAGGATGGATCTTACCGCTAATTTGTAGGATTGTTGTGATAACAGACTTGCCTTGCCGCAAACTAAATTGTCTCTATACACTTTAACATTTGTGAATTTGCATATACAAAAAAATATATATATTTCAATATAGTTTCGCAAATGAAATAATCTCTAAAATGTCTTGTGGATACGCATCTGTATCTGTTTTCTTTGTCTCTCTTTTTACTGGTAATACCTAATCATCGCTGCATAAAAAATACCTCCATACGATACTGCAGTGCACAATAACATATATTATATGTGTATCTAAAACACACAGCGTTGGTTGAAGAAGCATCCATAGATTTTACCGTCTTAAGTATTAAATTAAGGAACTTACCAGAATTATTCCTATGTATCAAGAATTTTTCTTTCACTCACCAAGGCTGCATGTACTCCATTCCCTTTTACATGTAGCTCAGTAGTGACATATACCAGCTGTCACTGTCATAGCGTTTGTAGATTTTGCCGCGATTACGCACAAAATTTTTCAATTGCTCTATTTTACTATATAAAACAGTAAAAATAGTGATGAGCAGTATCGGGGTAAGTTGTTATTTAACAAAATAAATTGTGAAAAGAGATTGTGGATCTTAATGTTCGGAACTCGAATGCCGCTGCTTCGGAGGAAGTGCTTGTTTCTTGTAGTGCTAGTATTGACAAAATTTCTTCCTCTTCGGAAGACGAACAGAGTTTCGTTTCACTATCTCCAAATAATAGGAGAAAGCGGACTCACAGACAAGAAGATCCACGAATCTCGGCCTTGGTAAATCGAATTAGGTACCTACTTACATTTCGAAATAAGTATCTAAAAAGATTACCGCAGTACGTTAGTTCTATCCCCAACATACCATCAATATCTTACCTACTGCCCAGTTCTTCATTAATACCATTAGGTATTAATGTAAACTCAAAGTGAGATCAGGGTACACCATAAAAAAAAAAAACAGGCGAGATATACAATGAGTAGGATGATAAAAAGGTTATCCGTTCTGCCAAAGAGAAGCGAGATTTAAAGGTTAATAAGTTACAGCATTTTGAATAACAGTCATTGAAAGGCATTTGTTGATAATGTTCATTAAGAGGTTATTCTGAAAACACCTCAGGTGTCTACTGTTTAAAGTTAATGAGATGTTATTTTAATAAATTAGGGACTATTTAGCTTCTGCAGAAAATATGTAAACCGGCCTAACAAATGCTGATTTAGAGCAATGTAAATCACTAAGACAGTTTTTACAAGTTCTAGTAAACTGGGCAGCAGTTAATCCATGTGAGTTAAATCCTTATTTGATCAAATGGACCTTGCTTGGTCCAGGCTCTCCTTTGCATAAAGTTTCAGATAATAGGTGGGAGTTGTAGTGAATGTATTGAAATAAGAAGAGAAAGAATTTTAAAAGAGAGATGAATTTAAAGTCATCCCTCAAAACATGTTTATTCAACATAAATGTTTTCTATTCTATTTCATTAAGGCATGAACACTTGTTTAGTTGGGCGGCTTTACAGCCTATTATCCAATCATTAGATGGTTTCCACATGTGGTTATACACTCCCACATAATTGAGAAACAAGACTCGGGCAGGTTCCAAGAGCTTTCAGCTATGTCATGCTCATGAATCAGAAAATACGACTGAACAAAGAAAGATAAAGAGTTGTCAAGAAGGGTAGATATTCTCCTGAGAACCAGTAATTTTAGCCCATTTAGCAACCAAGCACAAGACATTTCTAATCTAACATCAGACAAAAATAATTTTTAGCTAATGCTTGGAAGCAGTTAGGTGCAAATTCTTTTAACATGAAAATAATAACCAACAGCCAAATTCCAGGCAAACAGAAACTACTTCTTGTCATCTAAGCAGATTCAGTTTTCACAAATATTGTATAAAAACTTCTTCGCAGATGAATCTGGTAATTTACAGTCTAAAGGAGAAGGGCATTTCAGAAGTACTGACAAAAGTAAGAATGGGATATCTTTAAAAAATTATATATAAAATATATACCTATATAAAAAAAAAAGCCAGATGGAGGAATATCGCCAATTTTTGATTTAGGGGTATTGAACAGGAATGTTACAACAATACCTTTTCAACTAATTTCTCAGAGAGATATTGTAGACTTTCTGCAGGACAGTCACTGGTTGGTTAAAATAGATTTACAGGAATGAACATCCTTTCCATTTGGCCAGCTTCAGCTGCCGGATTTTTGTTGCGGTATCAGATTGGATAGCAGAATATCTGCGACATTAAATATACTGGAGATGCTAGGTTGACATATAAGTTACAAAAAGTCAGTATAAGAACCTTACCAATCAATAGAGTACCTGAGTCTCCTCTGAAATACTCAGGAAAGAACAATGGCCTTGCTATTTAAACAAAGCCACAAGAATAAAGCTAGCAATAACCTAGCTTCTCAACAAAAGACAAGCTATCTTACAACAGATATAAAGCAAATTAAGTTTACTGAATTTTTCAAGCTTAACAACTCTGAAAGGGCGCCTATTGTCGTCATACATAGATGTTTCTCAGACGTTTCAGGCAGCACCACCTCAGAATGAAATAAATCTTACCTAGGGAGGTAGGTACCAGGTTCTGAGCTGGTGGCTAAGATCAGTCAGTTGATCACAGTATTATCCCACCCCACTGTACAGGGGAGTTGTAACTTATGTTAAAAAAAAAAAAAAGTTAGTCGCGGTCTGAGTCACAAAACTCAACGGCGAGTCGGATTTATCAGAAACATGGTTTCAAAGACAAAGTGTTGGCACCCAAACCTAAAAGGGATATTTGCTGTGTACACATGTTATAAGCAGTCAGCTGCCAAAACTTGTACAGTTATACAACAGAACGTTTGTAGCACACATTCCAAGCTATTGCTCACCTTGCTTGAATTAGCAATGAAATTGTTAGGGATGATCAAACAAATTTAACACCACACTTAGCGGCGTATCTCTCGGGGAGGTACAGGCATTGCCGGCCGCTTGTCCAGAAACTAACCAGTGCTGGAATAGCACTTGTTGCCCCAAGCCTCGGAGGCTATATTCAAAATGTGGGGTAGGGCAGATGTCGACTTATTTGCGTCTTGAAGAAGCGCAGTCCAACCAGTGCCGGAATGGTACTTGTTGCCCCAGGCCTCGGAGGCTATATTCAAAAAGTGGGGCATGGCAGATGTCGACTTGTTTGCGTCTCGAAGAAGCGCAGTCCAACCAGTGTGGGAATGGTACTTGTTGCCCCAGGCCTCGGAGGCTTTATTCGAAAGATGGGGTGTGCCACATGTCGAATTGTTCGCGTCTCGAAAAAGCGCAGCCTGACCAGCGGCGCAGGAATGGCATTTGTTGCCCCAGGCCTTGGAGGCTTTATTCGAAAGATGGGGTGTGCCACATGTCGAATTGTTCGCGTCTCGAAAAAGCGCAGCCTGACCAGCGGCGCAGGAATGGCATTTGTTGCCCCAGGCCTTGGAGCCTATATTTAAAAAGTGGGGCAAGCCAGATGTTGACTTGTTCGTATCACGTCGCGCAGTTGTGCCACGTAACCTGAGCCTGCATAACCTGGGATTGCAGAGACTCCGCGCTATTTTGCGACCCATTAAGTCGTCTTTAGCGGTTCAGCTTGGCCTGGAGGTTTCAATGCCCAACTTAAATCCCAGAGTACTGAGGCACCACAACACAGCTCAGGTAACCTTCAGTCTGATAGCACCTCAGTGGTTTCAGTGTTTTTTGGCTGGCAGAACTGGAGACAAGAGCTCTAGAGGAACTGATAAAAAAAAAATCTGCTGAAATAGATTTCACAATGAACAAGAACGAACACCACAGACACAGAAGTTTTGTTTGCTTAGAAAATTGAGGCTATTTAGTATAGATAGCTCACAGGTCAACGCAGGAAAGGAAACTGCTTACAAATAGTTGCCGTGACTCAACAGTGGCAACTTACAAGGCCCCAAGCAGGAGGTGGACTGATTGGTGCAACATACAGATATTGACCATAAATCACCTCAGGGTCAAGATGTAGCTAGATTTTTAGCAAAATTTTATTTAGAGGACAAGCTGTCATATCATATCAGACTTTTACACAAGTCAGCTATATACATATAATATTACTGTGCAACTAACATTGACAAGATAAAAAATAAATAAATTGGTCCGCTAGCTAGACTACAGACAATAAAAGCTCAATTTAGGATACCAAGATACTTTTTGATTGGTTAATTGAGAATTAATTATTAATAAATTGAGACACCAATTGTAAACTCAGATAGAAGTAGAATTGTGGAATCAGAACAGCGATAATATTACTTTTGGCCCCTGGCAGAAGGGTATTCACTCTTTTAGAACTACCTGAATAGATAACCTAAGAAGAAATATGTTTTTGGTCCAAGTTTGGCTCAAGGGCTGATATTGCTACTAATAGACAATCAGGGTGGCTAATGAAACAGTACCTGATCCATCAAATATGTCCAATTGTCCATTTCATCATGTGAGAAAAATAATGCATTAACTGAGAGTACAGGGAATGTGAACAGATCTTGGATACTTATATCTATTGCTGGAGTAGTTAAACCAGTCATTAGAACAATAATTGGTGGCTGGATCAAATAAGAATCTGATTTGAATGGCCAGTAACTGTTCTGTAGTAGTATCTAAAGGTTGGATAGAAAATAGAGCTATTATTGAGGATATTATGAACAGATCTATCTAGAAGAATGCCTAGACCTTTTATAAATTTATTATAAGGAAGTAAAAAGGAAAGACAATAGTGTATATAACCAAAATTTGTTGACCCTATACTTTTTATATATTTCCTAATTTAATTATTTTTGTTGATTTGTAAAGGAATATAATTGATTTGATTTCAAGTTATGATGTCTATATTATTTATTATTGAGATTTCACATAGCATTTGTAGAATTTCTTTCACCAGCAGATATCAAACAGATCTTCAACCAACGCTGTGTGTTTTAGATACACATATAATATAACTGTTTTGCATTACAACAAAACAGATATTATGTGTGTGAGAAAACACACAGCGTTGAGCAAGGGCTTGCAGGTGTTTATTGAAGACTATGACAGTGACAGCTGGTATATGTCACTACTGAGCTACATGTAAAAGGGAATGGAGTACATGCAGCCTTGGTGAGTGAAAGAAAAATTCTTGATACATAGGAATAATTCTGGTAAGTTCCTTAATTTAATACTTAAGACGGTAAAATCTATGGATGCTTCTTCAACCAACGCTGTGTGTTTTCTCACACACATAATATCTGTTTTGTTGTAATGCAAAACAGTTATATTATTTACAGTTACATGTACAAGGATTAGCTTATCGCAACTAGAAACCTGTCCAATTTTAGCAGTTGTTGAGAGATTTAAACTGCGGGAAAAATGTACAGGATATGTACGAGTAAAGCTTCATAAGTTACGATTTAAATCAATGTTTTTTTTTGTCATTCCAACTATTTGTTTGACTTTTTTTTGTATAAAACTTTATACGTGTTCCTTTACTGTTTGTTATTTGTCGTGTCGTGTTTGTCATCATAATTTTGCGGAACTCATTGATGTATGCTCTAATATCTTTGTTTGGGCTTGGCCTAACTCAACATTTTATTCATTTATTCAAATAATAATAATCGTACACACTATACCTACACAAAAATGAATATACATAAAATAGTAAATAAAAATACTTATAAAAACATTGTTCTGCAGTTTTAAGATAAAGTGGCAATAGAATTATGTCCGAAATTCTCAAATTTAATTCTGGTCAGATTATGGTAGTCTTATAAACAGACAAAGTGTGGTCAAAGACAAATCAATTTAAAAGTCAAAATATTAATATCTATCACATGCTTTAAGAGTAGGGTTGTAATAAAAAAATATTTATATTACAGCGTGTGCAAACACATTCTTATTGTTGATATTGAAAGAAATTAGGGCAATTGCAATATTAAAATAAAAGATTTCCCAACCTCGTTTTTTCCTTGCTGTTTCAGGCCATATGCACATTGTATTAAACTTATTAAATAAGCATAATATGATCACACCAAATGCACTTTTGAAGAATATAATTCACAAAACAAAACTACAAATTTTGGTAACAGGAATTAAGCTAGAGCTGGCTAAGCGTTATTCAAACTAGGACAGCATTTCCGTCACAAATCACGATGCACTCTCAAACCCGAATACACTTTATATCGATGCAATGTGCAATCTAACGAGCGACTGAAATATACTATTGAAGACGAGTTCGTTGCCACCAATATATAGCTTCTTCGAATATGAATCAATACCAACGAAATAGCACATAATTCATAAGTTCATCAATAGTTAGAATCAGGTTGAAGCAAATGACGTCACTGAAACAAATTACGGTACCATATTTGACATGAGTGTTATAAATAAACTATGCATTGTAACAAGATGTATGATTTCATTAAATGTGGTCATTGATTCCTCAGAACAATCACTACAGCATAGAAGGAAGATTAAAACAAGAATTAATTGTCTCTTTCTAACATACGGCACAAAACTGTGTAAATGTAAGAGATGAGTAATATTTGTCTTTTGGCATATCACAAAGTGGTCACTAGATGAATTGATTGAATTGTCATTTTGGTTAAAAATTAAAATTGGTTAAAAATATAACACGGCTAAATTCTATAGTACCTTGTATCGAAGATAGACCATCCGAGATTGAACTATTCGAATTGTTCGTATAATATTTGTTTGTGCGTGCCGTGGCTAGTAATATTTTGATGATATTTTATTAATATTTAAGTGATTAGAAAGCAAGAATTCTTTAGGTATTTACAAATAGTGTGTGTTTGTGCACTCCGTAACACAATGTCTTGTGTAATTTGGGGCTGCAAGTCTCATTCGTCGCGAAAGGAAAATAATCAAAATTTATTGACCTTAAATCGGCATGTTTTCTCATATTGTTACTTGAATGTGAGCTAATAAGTACACTTATATACATATGAAATATCGCTGAATCATTTTGTAGAAAAACAATACGTAATATTAACTTCACTTTTATGTTTTAGCGATTTTTAGAAAATTACTTTGAGGTTTTCTTGATCATAAGTAGTGTTGTAAAATTTTGTCGATATTTTTATTTTACAGATTTCCTAAAGACAATGTATAAGAAACATATGGATAAAGTGTATTGTCAGACAAAATTGGAAAGCATAGTCAAATTTGCTGAGATATTTTCCATCAGATTAATTTTGTATGTACTTAGTAGTAAAACTATGAAATGGAGACGTCATGAGGTAAGTCAAGTTATTTAATGAAAGGAAATCATTAAACTTAAATATTATTTATGAAAATAAAAACGTATTTAATTTCTTAACTATTTCTTTAAAGAATCCTTGACACGGATACCAAGAACAACCAGTTCAGATGATTTTTTTCTAAGAATTAAAATGTTAGAGAAAGAAAAGAACTTGAAAGAGTCAAAAAGGTAAAATATGAAAACGCCGCCTTCGGAAAATTTACATTCCAACTAAGCCCATCAAGCGTAATAAATCTATCGAAAAATGTCTTAACAATAAATTATGGTCAAATGTTAATGTTTTTAGTTTAATTTCCAAGCATATGTACAAATAGTAGTTTTAGCATTCACGAATTTATCCAAGGTTCAAAATCCATGAGGGTTAAATTTTCGGGTAAGTAAATTAAATATGAGATTAACCTCAAGTACCTCTAAGCGACTCGATAAAAAATGAATTAAATCTAAGCGATGAAATAAAAGCAGTGTGTCTTCGATTTCCTTCCCATAGAATTTGTGAATCTCTGCAATAGAAAAATTCCAACATTTTAGATAACGGGAAATACCCGTCACTTAAATAGTCCAAATTTTAGGGTTCCGTACCTCAAAAGAAACACTGAACCATTATAGGATAACTTTATTGTCTGTTTGTCTGTCAAGACTATCTTGGAAACGCGTGAAGGTATCGAGTTGAAATTAAAACCATATAATTACTCAGTTCTACACTAACAAGTTCTAGTCCCTTGAAGTTGTGAAAAAATCAAACTTCTAAGTTAACAAAAAAAGGTACGGCCGTTTATGTCGCCAAAAACGTATATTTCGACATTCTCACGGGCATCAAAATGTATAGGGTACTTTTCGTTGATCTAGCTAGAACTATGAAATTTGTGAAGTTATAATAGTCTTACACTACAAGTCAGGGAAAATCTCAAACTCCGCATTTGTAATTAAATCACAAAAATTTTTGTCTCTATTTAAAGTATAACCTACAATTTTATACGGGACCCTCGGTGGGCGAGTCCGACTCGCACTTCCCGCTTTTAGTCTCATGAACGGCCAGCCTGACCATATCAAAGAGACACAGCAGCTGTTAGCTGGATAAGTTACATAAGAAAATCTACCCTTAATTATTTATGTTATATTTCTCGTAATAAAGACAATTTAGTATTAGGGATCTATTAAATACCTACATAATATAATTATCGACGTTGAAACTAGGTGAGTGATGAGCACGACATCACTGTGAGAAGAACTAACAAGCGAGAATTAGTGACGACCGACAAAATTTCGAAACATCTTGCATATACGTGTCTCTGTCTAACTTCTATTAGCAGCGCCTAATGTCAAAGTGAGTCAAATATATTAAGTTCAGCAGCTATTTTTGCTAGGTTTCTATGCTTTAGTTATTCTTCTGAGATTGATTCCCAGTAATACAAAATTTAACAAGGCGCTAGACGCGAGCCAGCAACGACAAACGTAGTTACGTTTTTCATGAATTAAAAGTAAATTAACAATAAAAAGTACAAAGGTAGGTACTATGTGGGCTAAATAAGAATGTTATCGCAGTTGTGACTTACTTCACACGACATATTAGTACAATCAGCAAAAAATACGTAAAACCATAAGTAAGTAAGATAATCAACTTCAAAGTTCTTGTGTGCTAAAAATAAGTGAAAGTTTTATAATTTGAATTGAATTTAGTCAGACTAAAAAAAATATTAATAATACTACATCATATGATTAAATGATTTCTAAAATAAAACATACATTTACATTAATAAGACCTAAAGTTGAAAATATAATCACTAATACTTTCTTTTAAAATAATCACTTTAGGCAGAATGTATCCAGTCATTCCAGACGCAATTCTTTTGAGAGTAAATAAAAACGTAGGGTTTTAGATTTAACTTTTTAATGGACAATTTAATGGGTAACTAGTATTTAGTATGCACAATACTAAATACTAGTTACCCATTAAATTGTCTTTAATTTACAATACTACTCAATTATTTTACCTGCTAAGTATGCAAGTCGTTACCGAAGACATACAACAAAGAAGCAAGCAGTATTTACATATAAATATCGGAGTCTCGCTAGCCAAAGGATCACAAGCGGATCTATATCCTGACATGTTTACATAACTATCCCAAGAATTATATTGTTTGGGTGAAAGCCAAAAGTAAGTTTCCATGTACGACTAGAACATTGTGATGCTGAGTTGGCATAGTTTTGACAGCTTCATATTGTTCGCGCTCTTGTATGTAGATTAGGTCACACATAGAGTCCATGGCACGTTGGGTATACGAAAAGTTTTTACGAGTATGTATTTTAAGACACATTGATTCCTCATTATTTCATAGCGTATAAGAAGTGGATCATACTTTATTCTTTTATGTCATAGCGTATAAGAAGTGGATCATACTTTATTCTTTTATTTACCTTTAAAAATAGGTACACGAAATCACGATTAAACGTCACATAGCACTTAGGTTTGTATCGGTGTGATTGTTATTTGTATTATTTTAATTTTCATTGTGTTTAGTTTAAGTAGCTTAATACTTAAACAAAACACAATGAAAATTAAAATAACAATATTTGTAATCCGTCAATATTGTAAACCATGCAGGTGTCAACCCAACTCATTTGGGGTCGGGAGGCGTTTGGGACCTGCCCCCCTAGACAAATGCCACGCGCTAACTTTTCCGCAGTCGTTCCTCAGAAAAAATGTATGGAGATGACATTAGCTGCGGAAAAAGTAGCGTGAGGTTGTCGTAAGCTAATGTCATTTCCATACATTTTTTCTGCGGAACGACTGCGGAAAAGTTTGCGATAATAAAGTTTTTATTGACTCGTAGAAATTTTCTTTCTATATATTTCCTTTCTAAAATAAATTGTGTACACAGTATGAATGAATATTATAATCAATTGTAAGTACCAGAGGTTCCCAAACTAGGCCATGCGATGAATTTGTAGTACATGGAATCGTGAAATTGATGTCGCATTTTACTCGAAACAATGTTTTTTAACATTTTTGTTGGAAGCTTGTAGGTATATTTTTATTTGTTAGTTTATTTTTTAGACCAACCAACAAGACGTTCCTTAAACAATTATAGTCACAATTGTACTGGATAGTCTGGATACATTAAGTGATGCCTTTTTAAAGGTTGCCCCGGCATGCAATACATTTTAGTGTGTAGTATATAATACAAGTAATAATACTACTTACATATTAAGGTTTACAACATTGATGGTTTACAACCTAAGAAAACAACCTGCACTGCAGCTAACTGTAACTGCAACCCTACGATTTAGTAATCTTGGGAATTTTATTTAATTTGCTACTATATATAAGTACGCTGTAAGTACAAAGTCCATTTATAGTATGTGTTCTTCAGCTAACATTAAACGGAATTTCGATTCTTAAGTATTATGATGTTGCTTACTTTCCGTAGTTTATTATATTTTCACGAGCAATTATAAGTAGTATTATTTGGTGAACGTCCATCGCGGATCAATATTATGCTCACTGCTGCACTCAGACTACCTTCGAGGATTTGGGTCGTCTTCTATTACCTGTTAGGTGCTGGTTGTAGCACCGTAATGACATTTTCCGCAACTCAAACCTTTGTTTTGTTACCTTTAAACCAACTCAGTAGAATTTTCCGTGTTCGTATTTAATTCCTCACGCCAAAACTCAGACTAAAAGGATGGTTTAGTCTATCTTTTACAAGGGTCCCAAAACCGCTTTACTACTTACTTACTACCCACTGAGCCTCTTGGGTTCTTCATCGCCACTGTACGTTGTCAGTGATCTAATAACTTACACTTAATATTAACTATTACTACACAATTTTTTTCGTATTACACATCTATACTGATATTATAAAGAGGAAAGATTTGATTGTTTGTTTGTATTGAATAGGCTTCGAAACTACTCAACTGATTTTGATGAAAGTTGGTATAGGGATAGTTCGAGACCAGGGGAAGGACATAGGGTAATTTTCCTACGGGAAGAAATTTCCCACGGGAAATCAAAAATAGTCGCGAGCGGAAAGCTAGTTAGATATAAGTTCATACTCGCAAGTTGATGGTTACTTCATACATGACAATGTAAATCTAAGTTTTAAAAATAGTGTGTTTGCACAAGTTGTCGGTTCCTTTATTCTAGTATTCTATGCATAATCTTAAGAATATTATGTTGCTTGGGATAGTAGAATGGAGTATAAACTGGAATATTCAGGTGAAATGTAAATGGAATGCTTTCTCGAGAAAATAATATTACTGCGAGAACACTTGTTACGGCAAAATATGCAGGCACGAGTTACACTGGGATTGTAATACGAAAGTTTACTTTTTAACAAAACCAGTCAAATGCGAGTTGGACTCGCGCAACGAGGGTTCTGTCCAGTTTTATCTAAGTACATAAGTTCCTAATCAAATACATATTCCTAATCTAATGTATTGTATGGGATATATTTTTTTATAAATATTTTTTGTAGGTAACTTCATTTAATAATTTCATTTAATATGTATTCTAATTGTAATTCGACATTGTAATTTTTTCATTTGACATTTTTCTTTTATAATTTACTAGCTGTACCCGGCATGCATAGCAATGCCACCTAAATGACAGTTTTTTTTTGGTAGGAACCCTCATGGGCGTCCCTAGAACACCCTACCAAAGTTTCATTACAATCTGACGAATGGTTTCGGAACGCATAGATGACAAACGTACATACATTGATTTTTATTTATATACAGTGATATGTAATATTAAGATTCTAATTTCTGTATGCATGACCTGCCGGCGTGTTGGGTAAACTGTAAGCCGGTAGGTAAAACTTTTCTAAATAAATAAATAACCAAATAAATATTTACGGTTTTCAGATTTTGCCTTAACACGCGCTGTAAAATATTGCTTCATGCCAAATTTCGTGTAATGTAAACTTATAGGGTACTTCACGTTGACCTAGTGAACGGGAAGTACTCCATGAGTTCAGATTCCCTTGTGAAATCGCAAAATATGCGACATGAGCGGTCATATTTCGTCATATTCGATCGTGTTGACTTACGAGAAGTTTGATTTTTTCACGGCTGAAAGAACCGGTTCCCCTGAGTATTTGGTATAAATTTCAGTTTCACATCTCTACGCGTTCCGAGAAAAAGGTTCTTGACAGACAGACGGACTTTATAAGCCATAAATGTTTGGAAATGACTTTGACTACATGTTCCGGAATCGAATACATTTATTAAAATACTAATAATTTTTTTACTCATTGTCCGGAATAGACTTGCATAATTACGGAATAGAATACATTTATTAAAATAAGTACTAATTATTTTTTTACTCATTGTCCAGAATAGACTTGCATATCATTGAAGCGGCATGTAATAATATAGAGGATTTTGATATTTACTGTTGTTTTAAATAACGTTGAAATTGATTAAAGTCAAAAACAAAGGTTTAAGAAATATTCACTTACCTACTGATTTAAAATATTTGTCATTGCTCTATATATGAATCCATTTTAAATTTAATTTCGCACGTAAATTAAAAATAATTTCCATTTAATCAGAGTCTAGAATACAAGACTTGCTTATTGAGGTTTATTTCGTCAACATTTAGTTTATTCCCTTTGTAAGTAGTTTCCTTAATTATGAAAACAGCTTAAGCTCCGCCGCGTCCAAATTGCTTGGACCCGATTTTCTTCTTTATTAATGTTTTGTTTATGAGCAGGACGTAAATAATAACGTCTTGTTAATGTTTTTTTCTAATTTGAACTTGTAATTTTTTTGTTTTGATTGGGAAAAAAAACTTGTAGGACGCTGTGTGAACGCATGTCTTACGTACGTTCATGCACGTCCTGCTACTGCCATGTAGGAGAAAATATGGCGTCTCTTTGGGGTTTTCCGCTTTTTTTAAAGACAGGAAGTCTTAAACAAAAAAAACGGAGCTAGTGTTTGTGGACAGAACTCACCTTTTTGTAACATGAAAGTTTCTCCATACACCGAGTATGGGTAGAAACTACACGTATAGAATTTCCTATATTTTTTGTAATATACTTAAATAAATATTATAATTTTTATGGGGAATTATGAGACCCGTTGATATAAATAATGCCAGATAGAAAATTAATAAGGTAAATCAAATCATACAATGAACTTTTAGGCATCTGTTAGTGAAAATGACAAGGTTATAAATAAACCGACCAAGAGCGAGATGGACTCGCGCACCGAGGGTTCCGTATACAAACTTCTGTAACATCCTAACTATGTACATATTTCCAGCTTTCAGATTGTTTCCTCAATATGTGCTATAAGTTCTAATTCTAGGTCAACGGGAAGTACCCTTTGATTTTGTTTCCCTTGAGTGTTCGAAATATACTTGTTTTTTTCGGCACAAACGGCCCTTATTAGTCTAGCTCCCGCCAAGGGGAGATTGCCCGAGAACACCAGGGCGATCCCCAGACGGAGGGCCTTACGACGGCGTGCACAAGGCCAACCGTGCACGCAGGCCTCCACGATAGGCATTAAGGGCCCTATATTTCTTTTTACTTAGTTTGATTTCTTCATAGCATCAAGGGACTGTAGACCTGAGTTTATGGTTTTATTTCAACTCGATACCTCCACGCGTTCCCGAGGTAAAGGGTCTTGACAGACAGAAGGACGGAAGGACAAAGTGATCCTATAAGGGTTCCGTTTTTCCTTTTGAGGTATGGAACAATAAAAATGAGAAATTTTAAGTCATGTTTGATTATCGTCAAATTGATTTCATTCGCCACCAAGAAAGACAATTACTTAAACAGAATAATGAGATTTTCTAATGAGATGGTCGGATTAAATTTTAACGATGTTAAATACAAAGAAAATTGTTATTACAAAGGAATGCTGAGAACACAATGAAGTAAATATTGTAATCATAAGTAATGCAGCTTTAAAAAAATTTTAAACGATTTATTCATATATTAATTAATATATTGAATATGAAAGGTGAATATTTTAGAATTCTGTCTCTATTTAGAGCAATTTCTTTAAATAAAATCACCAACACGTTGAGTAATATATGGGGTTAGTTCCTATGCTGTATATTTCGGCAACCGATCCCAGCTGCTTACGATTGACCGCATGCGGATTTATATACGGAATTATATGCGGAATAATAATACTATATATTATAGTATGGTTGGCAACCCTACTCATCGGCCGCAAACTGCGATTATTGTCCGCATGCGGTCAATCAATATACATTTAAACCTTCCTCCTGAATCACTCTATCTATTGCTGAAAACCGCATTCAAATCCGGACGTACCGTAGACGAACGAGAGATGAAAAGATCAAAGATTCTCTATTATCGTAAAATAAAAACAAGCTGATTGTATATTTTAATTTCAATTTAGTTCGCAACGATGCTATAACTTTCTTCAAAAGACAAATATTTGTAAGTAAAAATTAATAAGTACTACTTATTTTGTCACACTTTGTACTTTTTTGTTACAATAAACATTTTTGTTCTCAAGAGCATAGCTCTTGTCGGTGGAGTATACGCCATCTATCTTTGTTTTCAGCCAGTGACTTGACCTCCGCATACGACAATGCTCGTCTTTTTCTCCATCATTATCCAGAACTGCGTGTGGCCCGACATGCATTTCATCGGTATTTTTTTAATATTCTATTTCATTGTTTCCTTTTACACCGAAGACATCCCGGATGTCAGCCTGTACGAGATTAGTGTGGCTCTCAAACAGCTTGAGAACAACAAGGCGCCAGGTGATGATGGAGTTACAGCCGAACTTTTAAAAGCGGGTGGACTACCAGTCCGGAAGGCGCTGCAGCGGCCATTCAACTCCCGTCTTACTCGAGGGCAAAACGCCTAAAGCATGGCACGGGGGCGTGGTGGCACTTTTCTTCAAAGAGGGCGACAGGGCCTAGTTGAAGAACTATAGTCCCATCACGCTCCTGAGTCATGTTTACAAGCTGTTCTAGAGGGTCATCTCGCACGCAGGTTTGACGACTTCCAGCCTCCCGAACAAGCCGGATTCCGAAAAGGCTATAGTACCATAGATCACATCCATACGCTGCGACAGGTAATACAGAAGACCGAGGAATATAATCTGCCACTATGCTTGGCGTTTGTGGACTATGAGAAAGCCTTCGATTCTGTCAAGACCTGGGCCGTGCTTAGGTCACTTAGGATGTGCCAAATAGACTATCGGTACATCCAAATGTTGCAGTCATTGTACAAAAACGCCACCATGCCAGTCCGCTTACAAGATAAAGCTCGAAACCAATGCTACTTCAGCGCGGTGTGAGACAAGGCGACGTTATATCGCCGAAACTGTTCACAGCTGCGTTGGAGGATGTTTTTAAGCTTTTGGACTGGAGAGGACTCGGCATCAACACAAACGGCGAGTACATGACTCACCTTCGTTTTGCTGATGATATCGTAGTCATAGCTGAGACCGTGCAAGATCTTGGCACAATGCTCGAAGATCTCTGTAGAGTTTCCCAACAAGTGGGCCTAAAAATGAACATGGACAAGACTAAAATTGGATCGAATTCCCATGTAGTATCCACTCCTGTGAAAGTTGGAGGCTCTACACTAGAAGTTGTTGACGAATATGTTTACCTGGGGCAAATCGTCCAGCTCGGTAAGTCCAACTTTCAGAAAGAGGTAAATCGACGAATCCAAATCGGCTAGGCAGCGTTCGGGAGCTACGCAGCATATTCTAGGCCCATCTACCGCAGTGTCTGAAGGCGAAAGTCCTCAATTCGAGCGTGTTGCCAGTGATGACGTACGGAACTGAGACGTGGCCGCTTATATTGGGTCTCATTAGAAGATTTAAGGTTACTCAAAGGGCAATAGAGAGGGCTATGCTCAGGGTTTCTCTACGCGATCGCATCAGAAATGATGAGATCCGTAGAAGAACTAGAGTCACCGACACAGCCCAAAGACATATTCCTCGCTCTCCTCAAGTCACTTAACATATCTCCAACTGTAATGGCTTGGTTTCGAAGTTACCTTCATGGTCGCCGGCGGCGTGTATTAATCGATAATTCTGTATCAGAATGGAGTAATATCGCAGCCGGCGTGCCACAAGGTGGTGTGCTATCGCCGCTCCTTTTCTCGACATTTATTAACTCGGTCACAAGTATACTTACTTCTCCCTACCATCTTTATGCAGATGACCTTCAAATTTATTGTCATAGTGCTTTAGATAACTTAAACTCTAGAATATTGCAAGTAAATGACCTTACATGATCTTACAGCAATAGCTAATTGGATTGTAAATTATGGCTTGAATGTAAACAATTTAAAATCGCAAGCTATTGTTGTAGGAGACTCATTTTATATCTCGAAAATTGATTGGGGATCGTTGCCTGCAGTGATTTTTGACGGTGTCGACATACACTACAGTGAGAATATAAAGAATTTGGGCGTTGTATTCGACGTTGTCATGTGCACTTCAGGTCAATCAGGTCAGCTGTAAGATGTTTACAGCAGTGGTATCAATGCGTAGACTGCGCAACTTTCTACCTATTGCGACTAAGGTTTATCTTGCTCAGTCACTAGTTTTCCCTATCCTTGACTATGCAGATTGTTGCTATCGCGACCTCAAGGAACTGCTCGTTGATAAGCTTGAGCGACTGCAGAATTTGTGTATCAGATTAATATTTGGGTTGCGAAAATATGATCATGTGTCAGAATATCGATCTCAACTGAAATAGCTAAGAATACGTCAACGTCGTGATGCACATATGTTATCTCTGCTTTACAATATATTGTTTAATCCAAAGACCCCTTTTTACCTCAAAGAACGGTTTAAATTTCTTCATTCCTCTCACAATGTGAACACTCGATCCTCTGATAGCTTACTCTTACAATTCCCCTCACATTCCACCCAATTTTTTGGTCAGTCCTTTACTGTACAGGCTATTCGTCTTTGGAATAGCCTGCCTTCCGCTATTAGGCACAAACAATCTCTTTCCACTTTTAATGTAAGCGTAAAGCAACATTTCCTTCAGCTCTGACACCACCACTCCCCCCCCCCCCCACGGTCATTGATGCCTTTGTCGTTAAAAATTTGTTTTTTTTATTATTATCTATTATTATTTTCTAGTACTTAATTTTTTTTTAATTCTTGTTATTATATATTCTTATTTTTTATTATTATATATTTATGTTCTGACCACCAACCTAAAAACGTATGTTTTTTCTAACCTAAAGATTGCCTGGCAAAGATAGCCTACGGCGATAAGGCCGTCTATTTTGCTGTTCGTGTGTGTATTGTGTTGTAGCCTGTTGGAAATTGTGCAAAATAAAGTGTTTCTATCTATCTATTAATAATACAGTCAACTGATTTAAGCCAACATCAATCGTAACACGATAAGGAAGCGTTAATTAACTTATCAGCGGTTATGGGCCTTAGAATAATGTTTGTTATGCTAACTAGCATATACTTAACTGATCAATCAATTGTGTGCGAGCATTCAGAGCTGGCTCCATCAACAGCAACCGTTGCTGACAGGTAAACATTGGGATTAGAAGTTTTGAACTCTGATAAACATTTAAGGCAATATTAATTCTTTTGTTCGTTTATAGAATACGCGAAGAAAAATAAAGTAATACGTGTATTTTGTTTTTATCATCATTAGAGTTAAAAAACATAATCCATGTAACTACCTTAATATAAAAATATTATTTGAGCTTCGGTTCCTTTTTTAGATGACATATTTAATTAAACGTACTTATTATTGTTTTTAATGCTGATATCAAGTCCATAAATATTTGTAGTTATCTTTATTTCTGCTTTAAAATTCTTCTGACTGTTCAAAATAAAAAGCGTTTGTATAAAAAAAAACATAAAAAGGAACTGGTTTTTGTGTCCTGGCAAATTTTTAAAACTTCAGGGCCCGGTAGAGTCCTCAAGATGGCAAATATTTAATTAAATTTAATGATAATCGTAATCTCTTTGTCAAAACGCAACTTTTGATACCTCTTGCGTAGCCATTGCTAAAAAAACATCCTCATACATGGACAGCCATATTTAACCTTCTTCACTTCACTGCACTGAGTTGTTCTTCTAATAAAAAAGCTTTTGCTAATACAGTAATAAGAAAAAGTGCATATTCTTTATTACTTCAATTATTTTAATCTTTATATTTTTATGCACGTGGAGTATTTTGGCATGATATTTGTTATCGTTAGCTAATACCTATGTAGGTACTTAATTGTGAAATTAACAGTTATATTAAGGATCCAAAGATTACAAAATATCAACGTACTGATAAAAAGTATGCGCTTGTAGTGTGCCCCGAAAACACGTACCAAAGGCTTGCGGCGAAAGTGACTAGAAATGCGAGATTTTTTGCCGCTGTATACAGCGCAGAGTTCCATTTACCTACAAGCACGAATAAAGTAAGACCAACGTTATGTATCCCATTACAATCAGAACAACAACAGAAACAGCGCAATATCAGCCCTAATGCCAGCGATTAGGTGTGTTAACAAAATGGTGTGCTCTCAAATTTCACCCCGCTTGGTAACATTACAGCATCGCTTACCACAAATGGGTGGTAAATGTGAAACCGGAAGGATACGAATGAGTTATCGCGTCCAATGCTGCCGTAAAAGTCGATTTCTATGTAATTTAATGTCAAGTGATATGGATGGCTTGATTGTAACAAACTGACCCGTTGACATCATCGACGAAATTACACTCGCATTGAATATGATTTCGGCATTAGTTACAGAGTTGTGATTTTCAAGTTGGATTAACGTATGATGGTCATTATGTACGTAATGCGACATTGATAATAATAATAATAATGTCCTCCTAACCGATATTCCGTCACGGCGCGGCGGCCAATCTCCACAGAGACTAGCCATCTGCGCAGGGGATATTATAGTGCACAAGTGACTGCGCAAACGCAAGTGCACTCTCTGTTCCTTCATTCGCCTAGCTAGTCCAATGGGACGATTAACCGACACGACCGGGGCGAGATCAGGCGCAGGACCCACTGTTTAACGTGCCTTCCGAAGCACGAAGGAGCTTGAGATGTTTCTTATTTTGGTCACCCATCCTAGGACTGACCACAGCGAACGTTGCTTAACCTTAGCAATCGTTCGCTGAGCACTTAATTTTCGCAGTTCGCAAATATGCACCCTCTTAAAGACCACACGATAAGCTTCCAACTCGTGACATAGGATGTCAATTCACAGCATCCAGTAACTTCACTGCCCGACTTACTCTTCAAAACAGAACACAGCTATGCAAGCATCCCCGTAACATTGTATACGAGTATATGTAAATTGTACAGCAAACGATAAAAGAACTACGTTATATCGAATGACAGTTAGTCCCTCCGTCAGAGGTAATTTTTGTCGTTGTTTTCGTATACTCTCCAACAACTCCCGTCTTGGTTATTTGGGAACGCATAAAATATTAAAAAGTAATTTTAGACCGCGGTAATCCCTCGCTGAGTAATCCCCGTTTTTATTGGTCATAAACAGTAATTGCTGAGGCGGTTTTGTTATCACCTTTAAAACATGATACCTGTAGCAACTCTTGCTGGCAACTTTTTGCCTTATTTTTTATGTAGAAATATATTTACAGATGCAACAACCTATTATATTGTTACGTTTGCGGGGTGGGTGTTCTATACATAATAGCGAAACACCGACAATTAAGAGATAGGATTTGATTTAGCACTAATTAAGCCACTTTACCTACTATACTAACACTGAACACTTTACTTATAAAACGTTACTAAATACCGCACACTATGAACACAGAACACTTACAACGCTTCCAAGTCGCTTGTATCGCTTGATACGCTCGGTTTGCTCTCTTGAAAGAAAAACTGTCTGTCCGTTTCTAGATGCATTTCGATCTATCTTTTATATTTGGAAAGTGCTCATTATTGTTGACCCTTTCATATTGTGCTATCTCATTCAGTCTCAGTCTCATATAACGAAGGCCCATAAGGGGCCCTGAAAACGCCTGAAAACGGGTTTTCAGGTTATGGTGTGGTTCTATAGAGAGTAGCCTGAATCGGACTAAAAACATGTTTCAAGCGCCTGGAAACAACGGGAACTTGGGTAAAATTTCTATATTCTAGAATGTAATACAGCGATTACAGAAACGCGCAAAACCGCGTTTACAGGCTGCTGAAAACGCTTCTAAGGACAAGAAAACCACGCCAGAAGTTTCTTATACCATCGGTGTAACAATATAGACTTCTAACTTATAGTTCTTGAAATATTTGATAAATTTTACAGCAACAAGATTGACTTGTTAACTTATTATTATTACCGTGTACAAGACTATTATAATTTCTATATATTATTATAAATGTCAATTAGAAAATGCTATCGCCACACTGTTCATCATCTCCACCTTTCAAAGGTTGACTGGAAGAGATCTCTGTATGGGATAAGCTCGCTTTCTGTTTAGACGACTTGTATTTATTGTTTTTGTTTGCTTGTACAATAAAGTTATCTATATATCTAAAAGCGAAATACCAGTCACTGATTTATCACGAAATCTCAGAAACTATAACACCTACAAACTTGAAAGGACAATGTCGAAAATCGCCTCATGACCAACAAAGATTTGATTTACGTCATAATTATATACACATATTATAACACTGATAACAAATATATGAATTCGACGGACAAATCAAAAATATATAAAAGTACTTTCAGAAACAAAACCAAATGAAGTAAAATAAACGAATGGTTATTGTTACCTTTGCTTGACTGAATAGAATTGAGTCGATTTTATGTAGTTATGGACATTTATTTATTTGTATGAATTATATTTTTCGTGATTTGCTTCACAATTTACAACTAAAATTAAATTAAAACATACGTCAATTGACTACTCGCGTGCTGTGGCTTGGTAGTTCGTTGTGTTTTTAACTTACTTTATAAATTCGAGATTTCTTGTTGTTTATTACGTGGCTATAATAACGTTCTTAGATGATTGCAATAATTATTATTTTAATAATTATATAGGTATGGACTATGTGTATTGCTCAAACGAAATAAAATGTAAGTTCAACTAACCTCAAAATCTGATTAATTTTGATATGAAATTCGATTACGAAGCTTGTTCGTAGTAATTGATGTGGACGTACAGTATTTACTAATGTCTTATTATACGAAAATCATTTTCTCACTGCTGTTGGTTTTGGGGCGAACAATGTATGGACGCAGAGCAATGTCCTTTGGCAGATAGGTTCCTTATAGGGTGTAGACATCCACTAAGAACAGACTTTACGAAACTCCACCCCTAAGGAGGTAAAACGGGTGTTGGAAGTTTGTATTAGTATAGATATAACTAAGAAAGCGTTGAAGTCTTTTAAGGCGAAACGTAGTTTGCGGGCACAGCTAGTGTAATATATAAAAAATCTCGAGTCACAGCGTTTGTTATCGAACTTCTCCGAAGCGGCTTGAAGGATTTTTATTGAATTTTTTTGTGTATATTCAGTAGGTCTGAGAATAGGTCGTAAGCTACTTTTATACCCCTAGGTGATAAGGCCCTCCAGAAATTAATGAATGTTGAGCTTTATTAAAGCGAAGCGTATATAGTTTGCGGGCACAGCTAGTAATATAATACAAGCTCGAAAATGAAAATATGGTCGTCATGCCATAGACATCACTGTATTTGACATATTTTTTATGTTATAGGGATCTACACGATGACGCATAGAAGATATAGGTCATGAAACCATAGACCGATATAAAGTTTGGGTCACCCATAACACGCGCGTTCAATCACTACCAAACTTTTTCGATCAAAGCTTTATTGCCATGTCACCTCAGTGAGCAAATAGACATAAGATCCTTCAACTCGAAATGTGTTTCGATTCTCTTCAAGGATTAACTATCAAAAGCACCTGTAAAAGCATGTATTTATTTACGCCGGTAAAAAAATATTGTATGATTTATTTTGACATTAGTCTAACCTTCGCCTGTCTCTATCTTATCTATGTGTGTTAACACAAGTGAAAGCGCATCAGATTTAAGTTTAGACCATGTTTTTAAGTCCATACTAATATTATAAATATGCGAACCTGTGTCTATACTGTCTATCTGTCTGTTCTAAACCGATTTAGATTATATTTGGTATGGATGTAGTTTCAGTCCGGAGAAAGGATATGGAATAGTTTTATTGCAGAAACCATCTTTTAAGGGGGTGAAAACGGGGATGGAAGTTATGGGGAATCAGTAACCGCTGAACCGATTTACATGAAATAGTTTGTGTTGTGAGAAAGGATATAAGCAGATTCGATAAAAATAAACTACCCAAATTACTAATTCTACGCGGACGAAGTCGCGGGCAAAAGGTAGTCTATACTTATATTATAAAGAGGAAAGATTTGATTGTTTGTTTGTTTGTATTGAATAGGCTTCGAAACTACTTAATCGATTTTGATGAAAGTTGGTACCTATAGGGATAGTTCGAGACCAGGGCAGGCCCCCGTCACTCGCGCAATGCAGCGTTATAAATACCTACCGCTAAGTAGCGCGCCGGCGCGCCGACCGGCAGAGGGATGCCGCCACCCGCCGCGCGACTTTTATTATCATTATCAAATCTTGTAACTTGTTTTTCATAAATTTGTTTTTATTTTGTTTTATTGTTTATTATATTAATTGGTTTTAGTTTCGTTTTGTTTTTTATCAATTATTTTTTTTATTTATAATTTTCTTTTCAGAACCACGAAAGGGATTTTTCGAAAATTTCAATTCTATTTTAGTAAAACTGAATAACCGCGAGTTCAAACATGAAAAAAAAAACATCGGTCATGTATTTTTCATTATAATTCGTAATTTTTTTAATCATTTGTAATTTGACAAATGAATAAAATCAATTAAAAAAAAATTTCGCCTCGGGCGGGATTGGTAATTTTTTAATAATTTGTATTTTTTTAAATAATTTTTAAATGTATTAATGACGATAAAATAATATTCTATTCTCTTATTTTTTGACATGTACTATTTTAAATTTTTAAATATTAGCGCACTGCCAATGTAGAAGTAGATTATGAGGAATAATGTGTATAATTTAACACCAATCATGTATTGTACCGTATTCTTGCAAATAAAGTACTATTATTATTATCATTTTATACAATTAAAGCACATTTGAGTCAGGCGCTTTCCTCGCAATCACTTTATTTCATTAATCCTACGTATACAATTTTGTTTATGTTCTTTGTACAACCCTTAAGTTTTCGCTCGATGACGCAATCACGCGGTGTACCCGGGAATCTCGATTCTCGGCGCGCGTTCATAGAGACCTTTTCTTCTTGCAGCGACCTTTGTCTGTCGGTTTTGGCTATTATTATTACAGCGATTCGAGCGTTTCTATGGGAGTGATGTATCTGTTACGTAGTAACTATTATCTAATCTGTGACCAGGGGAAGAACATAGGGTAATTTTCCTAGGGGACAAAAATCCCACAGGAAAAAATAACGCGGACGAAGTCGCGAGCGGAAAGCTAGTGTATAATAATTTTATGATTGCAGCGAATGTTGACTATAAATAACTAACTAGCGAAGTATGTAGTTAATCAAATCAGTGTAACGAGTTATTCTAAGATAAACCGCTACAAGCATAGTAAACGTTTTCAAGTATGCCTTGAAAACGTTTACTATGCTTGTGACATAAAAAAATTGATAACGTGTGAAACAAGTCCTACACCTCTTTTAACTTCGATCGGAAGATCGTAGTTGAGGAAAACAAAGACAATGTTTAACAACCAGTTTTTTCAGTGCCGACTATTTTAAAATCCAGTGGTGTTCGAAATATAAACTACTTTTACTAGCGCTCGCATCGCAAAATCGCAGCGAAAATCAATTTTACTGCAAGTTTTTAGGCAGCAAAAGTATTCGTTTTCGCGCTAGAGAGAACAGAGAGATTGAAAAAGTATTATTCAATTTCATAACCTTAACGTATGTTGCAATTATTCATCAGTAAATGCACCAAAAATGATGGACGTTATTGTCACTGTAGGACAGAATAGAGCCTTGATGGCCTTGGCACTTCCTTGGCAAAAAACTTGGCTTGCGGTTAACGTCATTGCTATAGTTATCGCATGAACTGCTTCGTATATGCATACGAGAATTGTCGAGAATTATACTTAACGAATATACTTCTGATATAACTAACATGCGAATCGTAATACGATAATATTTTTGCCCTCTGTCCACTAGGATCCACCATCTCGATCCACCAGTGGATCGAATAGCGCTTTGAAGTTCACTGTGATCCACCATTGGTCTTGGTGGATCCTATGATACTCCAACTCATTTTAATGCTCCACCAGTGGATCGAACAGCACTCAGATAGTTTCGTAAGATCCATCACGGATCCCAGTGGAGCCTATGTTATGATTATTGTATCTAGCTAGTTATTGTCATTGATAGTGTAGATCACAGTGGAGCCTCTATCTATAATTTAATAATATAAAAGGAAATAAAGTATAGATAGTTTTTATTGAATACAGAGGAAAAAAAACGTTTTGTCCTCCGACTTAAATTCCACCGGAATTTCTTTCATTTCTTAAACATAGTTTTTTATATCATATCACACAGACTCCACTGAAATGCATGGTGGATCTTACCAAACTACCTACACCACACCAAAAGAGGGGGTGCGCCACAGAACTTTGAATTCTAATAGGTTAGAATGGTCATACAATGTGATTTGAATGAGAACCGCGGTCGCCGCCGGTCCGTCACCACTACATCTCCATCTTTTCGTCCACTTCCTAATTCTGCAACTTCTGCATGTAATAATTGTTGAAGAAGGCATTTTTTTGAAGCAACTTACGAGGTCGTCACGTTGAACGTTCGTGAAGCACTAATCTGTGTGACAACACGGCAAACTCAAAGCTATGAGCATATTTCTAACCTCTTTTATTATGGTCTGTGGTGTGGGCCATCTCCTTACAACACTGGCCCAGTGCGGGCTGTGGGCTTACTCTCGAACCAATTCCGATCGATCGACATTGAGATTGTGACTTTTTGTAAGCTTACATTTCTACACTGGCATCAAATTGGACTCGTATTGCACGGAATTTGAGTGAACCAAATTTAGTTAAATTTTTTTTCAAGATACGGATCCAATTTGGCGCTAGTGCTGCTAAAAAGCGTAAGAAAAAACACAATCTCAATAACGATCCATCGGAATTGGTTTAAGAGTAAGCCTACAGGTAGGGAACGCTCGTCCACAAGTCTCTTGTGAACAACGTTGTATCTGCGGAAGTGGGTCGAATAGGGTGGCGTACCTTATACTCAGAATTACCAAACGGTATTCGCTGAAGGTCATACAGGTATACGCTCCGACCTCGAAATACTCCGACGAGGAAGTGGAAGCTATGTATGAGGACATTTCTCGGGCAATACATGCTTCCAAGACTCATTACACCGTTGTCATGGGAGACTTCAACGCAAAGCTAGGCAAGCGCGGCGATAGTGAGTTGAAAGTGGGGCAATTTGGAGCTGGAATCCGGAATTATCGTGGTCAAATGTTAGCCGATTACATGGAGAGAGAGGGACTCTATATGATGAACTCTTTCTTCAAAAAACGGCTGCATCGAAAATGGACCTGGAAAATTCCGGATGGCGTGACAAAAAATGAGATTGACTTCATCATGTCGACTAAGACTCGCTTATTCAATGACGTCTCAGTGATCAATACGTTCAACACGGGAAGCGATCACCGAATGGTGAGAGGCGCATTGAATCTTAATGTAAAAGCTGAGAGGTATCGACTGATAAAGTCAACGCTCCGTCCTGGAGCCATCCAGATCCAAAACCCCGAGCGCTTTCAACTCGAATTACAGAATCGGTTCGCTTGCCTGGAGGATTGCACGGATGTGGACACATATAATGACAGGTTTGTGGAAACTGTCCTTACGGTGGGTTCGAAGTTTTTCAAACCGAGCCGTACCAAGCAAAGCAGCAAGATCTCAGAGCCGACAATTAAGCTGATGGAAGAAAGACGTGGGATGGGTCTGCAGTCCTCTGAAGATGCTCGTCGGCGACTCAACAAACAGATCTCGAAGTCTCTGACTCGCGACATACGCCGATTTAATACAGAACGTATTAAGAAAGCCATCGAGCGGAACAAGGTCTCCAAAGTGTTCGCAAGAGATCTGTCACTCGGTCAGAGTCTGCTGACGAAGCTGAAGACAGAGGACGGCAGAGTCGTCACGTCTCGACCTGAGCTTATGGCTGAGATTGAACGCTTTTATGGACAGCTTTACACAACATCGCAGGCACCTGTCATTCAGGCTACAGACCCTAGACTCCTAGAGCCAAATTGATCCGGCATTACACCGAAGACATCCCGGACGACAGCCTGTACGAGATTAGTGTGGCTCTCAAACAGCTAAAAAACAACAAGGCACCGGGTGATGATGGAGTTACAGCTGAGCTTTTGAAAGCGGGTGGACTACCAGTCCGGAAAGCACTGCAGAGGCTATTTAACTCCATCATACTCGAGGGCATTACGCCTAAAGCATGGCACGGGGGTGTGGTGGCACTTTTCTTCAAAAAGGGCGACAGGGCCCAGTTGAAGAACTACAGACCCATCACGCTCCTGAGTCATGTATACAAGCTGTTCTCGAGAGTCATCACGAATCGCCTCGCGCGCAGGTTTGACGACTTCCAGCCTCCCGAACAAGCCGGATTCCGTAAAGGCTATAGTACCATATTCATACGCTGCGGCAGGTTATACAGAAGACCGAGGAGTATAATCTGCCACTATGCTTGGCGTTTGTGGACTATGAGAAAGCCTTCGATTCTGTCGAGACCTGGGCCGTGCTTAGGTCACTCCAGAGGTGCCAAATAGACTACCGGTACATCCAAGTGTTGAAGTCATTGTACGGAAACGCCACTATGTCAGTCCGCCTTCAGGACCAGAACTCGAAACCAATACGAGTTCAGCGAGGTGTGAGACAAGGTAACGTTATATCGCCGAAGCTGTTCACAGCTGCGCTGGAGGATGTATTTAAGCTTTTGGACTGGAGAGGACTCGGCATCAACATAAATGGCGAGTACATGACCCACCTTCGTTTTGCCGATGATATCGTGGTCATGGCTGAGACCGTGAAAGATCTAGGCACAATGCTCGAAGACCTCTGTAGAGTTTCCCAACAAGTGGGTCTTAAAATGAACATGGACAAGACCAAAATTATGGTGAATTCCCATGTAGTACCCACTCCTGTGAAGGTTGGCGGCTCTACACTGGAAGTTGTTGACGAATATGTTTACCTGGGACAAATAGTCCAGCTCGGTAAGTCCAACTTCCAGAAAGAGGTAAATCGACGAATCCAACTCGGCTGGGCAGCGTTCGGGAAGCTACGCAGCATATTATCGGCCAATCTACCGCAGTGTCTTAAGACGAAAGTCTTCAATTCGTGCGTGTTGCCAGTGATGACGTACGGAACTGAGACGTGGCCGTTTACAATGAGTCTCATCAGAAGGCTCAATGTCACTCAAAGGGCAATGGAGAGGGCTATGCTCGGGGTTTCTCTACGCGATCGCATCAGAAATGAAGAGATCCGTAGAAGAACTAGAGTCGCCGACATAGCCCAAAGAATTGCAAACCTTAAGTGGCAGTGGGCAGGACACATAGCTCGCAGGACTGACGGCCGTTGGGGCGGAAAGGTCCTCGAGTGGCGGCCGCGTAACGGGAGACGCAGCGTTGGTAGGCCCCCACAAGGTGGACCGACGATCTGGTGAAGGTCGCGGGAAGCCGCTGGATGCGGGAGGCGCAGGACCGATCGGTTTGGAGATCCCTGGGGGAGGCCTATGTCCAGCAGTGGGCGTCTCTTGGCTGAAATGATGATGATGATGATGAGGGAGCGCTTGAGCCTCGTTCTTTAATCAGCACAGTATACTTACCGTAATTAGGTGAAGTTGCTTCGGTCCTATAAGCTATTATTTGGCATCTCTGGACCCTTACACTTTCAACTAGGTTTTCCAGGTGTCTCGATTTGAACGGGACGTCCTGATTTTGAGAAGTATATGGACACGTTTCGCTTTAACTATAATCGGTACGCAAATCGGCCCGATTTTTGACAAGAGCACAAAAATTTGTCAATTTTCCATAATAAAGCAGTGACTTATACTGTGACTGAATTATCTTGGAATATTTATACAATATTTGGAATTAATACATATTATAAGACTAGGCTATATGGGAATTGCATCAAACTTATTTCTTCTAAAAATAAAAATCTAAATTTTTAAAGGTAAAATCTACTTTTTTCAGTGTCCCAAGTTGAAAGTACAGACTTTTACAAGCTTCTGCTCCGAATTTCGCTTTTCAGACCTGGCAACCCTTCTCTCAAAGGTCAGAAGCCGTACCACAGATTAGATAATAGTTACTACGTAAGCCGTACTATTAGAAGCCTTCGATCAGCGGGACGCGGCTTGTGAACACCCGGGTGTCAGTTCATAAACCAATTGTTTCAATGGGTTAAAAGAATAATCAACCGTAGTAAGGCCTTAACTATCAAACGCATAAGGCCTCTGACACTTACTCGTAATAATCGAACCGTAGTAAGAACGAGATGGCGTTATACACTGAAATAGCTGTGTCCCTATTTCATTGTTATTTTAATTTTTCTCTGAGCTATCATTGCAAGGCCTCAGATACCTGTATCTTAATCGAGATTGCATTCCTGGTTCATATTCTACACGTCCTGTCATTTGATTCCGGATGCCAATCATAGTAATCATATTTCACACACCAAGTACCGGTCACTGCTTGTCCGAGCAGGCTTTTTTAAGGACAAGTTGACACTGAAAGATACCTTTACTTTTGATAAATAGGCGAGCCTCATTAATTAACGTGACAATTAAGGTGACCCGCGGTGACAACGCTAATGGGCACTTTATACGGCCTCCTCGTTTTAATTTCGAAACCGGAGGCGCATTTTTGGCTCTTTGCGGTTTTAAAATAGGTCCCTATCTTTTGTTCTGCTGCATGTAGTAACTTTTAAAAATCAAGATTCAACGTCAAGTTATAGCTTTGAATAACTCTGGAAAAATTGTTTTAGCTTTAAAAGGATAAGCATTAATTGTGGAGAAAAAGGTTTTAGAACGGCTATTTACCACAATCGGAGGTTTTACGTTTTTAGTTTTATATTAATTGAAATCAAACACAGCTATTCATTTCAGTTTTCAATTCCAAGAGAGTTTATTTATTTGTATTTTAAAACGATGTGCATTTATAGGCAAAGGTCGTCTACACCATACAGCCAAAATCTAAGGTGTGAGAATTATTACACAATGTTATATTTTGACACACCCTTCTAATTCTAACACATTATATTGATATTACACAAAATAATATGTAAGGTTTCGAAAACGCAAAAGTTAGTTTTATATTTTTTAAGTTTAAGACACAAAAAAATATCACAAGTTTGTTTTAAGTACTTATATAAAAAAAGGGTTTAATTAGAATTATACATGCTCGAGACAATTTCAACATTTATCTTAAAAATCTTAATGTTATAAGACAAAAAAAATGAACTTAAATTTTTCCAATAAAATCTTCAAGTAAAAGTTACTGAACAATTCCGGTAGTACATTGATATATAAGTAGTGAATTAAGATACAAGTTGGTATTTAATCTTTACAAATTGAGTTTAAGTTATTTTTGAATTTAACAGGCTCTAAAGGTTTAGTTAAAATGTCTGCATATTGTTTATCAGTTGGTACATACCTAATAGTGATTTCACCATTTACAACTTTTTCATGAATGAATTTGTAGCGAACATCTATGTGTTTCGAGCGTCGATTAAGCACTCCATTTTCAATCAGCTTGATTGCACTTTGGTTGTCAATGTGTAGTATGATCTTTAGATTTATGCTAAGTAGTTCTTGCAAAAGACTCTTTAAGTATAGTAATTCCTGACAGCATTCAGCAGCTGAAATATATTCCGCTTCACAGCTTGATAAAGCCACTATTGGTTGTTTTCTCGAACACCAGTGTATCGGGCCACCACAATAAAAAATTATGTATCCTGTGGTACTTCTTCTAGATTCAGTATCCAACCAGCAAAGTCTGAATCACAGTAGGCTATCAGTGTTGTCAGATCAGACTCTTTGTCATAACCAATTTTTATATCTCTGTGACCTTTCAAGTATCTTAATGTTCTTTTAAAATTTTTAACATCTTCTTGCGTTGGGTTTTGCATAAATCTACTTTCATAGTTAACTGCAAATGATATATCTGGTCTAGACTTAGTGTTTAGATACATAAGAGAACCTATGGCTTCTCTGTAAGGAAAATTAATGTTTTGAATTTCTTTTTCTTTTTCAGTTCTATTTTTCACTATTGGTGTTGGACATGATTTTGAATCTTGCATATAAAAATTATTTATTATAGTATCTATGTACTCTTCTTGTTTTATTTTGATTTGAGTAGAATCTCTCTGTATTTCTATTCCTAGGAAAGTTGTAGGGTTTTCAGAATAAGTCATATCAAAATACTTTTCCAAATTTTTTAATATTTTTATCATTTTATTTCTGTCTTGCCCAAATAATAATCCATCATCAACATAAATTCCAAGAATTATCTCATCTGATTTTAATATACATGGATCTGTATTTAATGGCACTAGACCTAGATCTATAAGTGTTGATATGAACTTTTGATTCCATTTCATGGGGGCTTGTTTAAGGCCATACAAGCTTTTATTTAGTTTACAAACTTTATTTTCTTGTTTATCATAGCCTTCAGGGATTTCCATATATATTTCTTCTGATATTTCTCCATAAAGAAAGGCTGTTTTAATGTCGAGTTTCATGATATGGTATTGCTTATTTGCAGCTAATGCTAATAATATTCTTATCGAGCTATTATTTATTACTGGACTAAAAGTCTCTTCAAAATCTATTCCATATTTTTGTTCAAAACCTCGCACTACAAGTCGGGCTTTATATTTTCCATCATTTTTCTTTTTTAATATCCATCTGTTACTTAATATCTTTTTGTTATTTTTAGGTTTTTCTACTATGTCCCAAACTTTGTTGTCTTCAAGAGATTTCTTTTCTGATTTTATAGCGGCTATCCATTCTAGCTTTTCAGCACCAGTGGTAGCATCTTCATATGTTAGGTAAGTATAATAGTCTCTCAGTTTTTCTGGTACTGTCCTTTTTCTTTGGGGTCTTGTCTCTTTAGTTTGTGTATTGGTATCTATCATTTCAATTGTATCTTCCGTTGTTGTTTTTGAGTCTTCTTGTATTTCACTGTTTATACTATTAGAGTTGACATCTTTGCTTGATTGTATATTATCTTTTTCAATATTAGTCTTCATTGTTTTATTTGTTTCAGTATTTCTTTCTTCTTTGTTTCCAGTGTGTTTAATAGTTTGACCTTCGTTTTCTTTCAAATGTTGTTCATGTGTGAGTGTTACTATTTGCAATTGTCTATTTTCATCTTTTTCAGGTTTTGTAAATATTACATCTCTTCTTATTAAAATCTGTCTTGTTTCAGGATTCCAGAGTCTATATCCAGTAGGAGCATAGCCAACCATTAATAATTTTTCACTTCTCTGGTCTAATTTTTGTAAGTGAGTTAATATTTTTGCATATACTTCGGATCCAAAGGTTTTTATATTTTTAACATTTGGTTTTATATCCGTCCATAATTCATAAGGCGTTTTTATTTTGTTTTCTTTTGGTATTCTATTTATAAGGTATTTCGCTGTGTAAGCTGCTTCACCCCACATATCATTATGTAGTGTTGATTGATAGAGTAATGCTCTAACTTTTTCCATGAGGGTACGGTTGAAGCGCTCAGCTTTACCATTCTGTTGAGCTGTGTAGGGTATGGTGTAGTCTATTTTTATGCCTTGATTTAGAAACCACTCTTTAAGTTCTGAACTTGTGTACTCTCCACCATTATCACATCTAATTTGGCAGACTTTCAAATTCGTTTGGCGTTCTATTTGTCTGATGTATTGTTTGAGATATGAAAAAACTTCACTTTTGCTTTTTAGAAGAAAGATTTCTGTGTAATCTGTGTAATCATCGATCAGTGATAGTATATATTTATGTCCATCATGTGATGTTGGTGTTACGGGTCCAAGGACATCGGTGTGTATTGTATGTATTTTTCTTTCAGATTTCCTTCGTGTATAAAATGGCAATCTTGTTTGCTTAGCTTTTAGACAGATGTTGCATGTAGAGGTAAGTTTATCCACATCTTCCTTTTTTATATTTATTCCATTAACTGATTGGATTATGTTTTTTAGAGTTTCTTTTCCCGGATGACCGAACTTCAAATGCCAGTCTTCTGCAGTCTCTACCAGGTAAGCATTTTGTTCCCAGTTAGTAGTTAATTTAACACAGTAGCTGCCATTGTCAGTTTTCTTCCCTTGCAATATTAAGTCATTCTCCTTTTTTATAAAAACATTCTCTTTTGTAAATATAACTTCTCCATTATTTTCTGTTATAGCATTTAC
The DNA here is from genome assembly GCA_963935595.1 of Schoenobius gigantellus. NCBI lineage: Eukaryota > Metazoa > Arthropoda > Insecta > Lepidoptera > Crambidae > Schoenobius > Schoenobius gigantellus. The sequence continues at coordinate 27,096,517 of OZ012551.1, forward strand.
AGACAACAAATTCTTCTGTAGTCTTGGTATATATAAAACATTTTCAAACGAAACATGTTGTGAATTAATATTTCCTTTTTTCTCTGATAATAATTTAATTTCTTTTTCTGCTGTTTGTACTTTTATTTGACACTTTTCGGTATTTTCTAAAATATCTTCTCTATTTGTCATATGAATAGAACAACCAGAATCAACAACAAAATCTTCAGTTATTGTTAAAAAAGAAACATATTTTTTATTACTTTTATTTTTGAAGTAACAATCCTTTTCTTCGTGATTGTACTTTTTGCATATTTGACACTGTTTATGTTTATTTTTGAAGTAACAATCCTTTTCTGTGTGATTTGACTTTTTGCAAATTAAACATTGTTTTCTATTTCTATAATTATTGTTTTTGTTTTTTATTTCCGCTTTAAATGCAATTGATGTATTGTTTTCGGTATCATTATTTAATCTTTGTTCCTCCGTAATTAGTCTTGATGTTAAGTTTTCTAATGTTCTCTCAGTTATATTTGTTGATTCCCATGCAGTAATAAAGTTGTTGTATTTAGTAGGTAATGTTGAGAGTATTTTTGATATTAGCATATTATCACTTATTTCTTCTCCTAATGATTTTAATTTTAAAGCTATATTTTGTAGATGTGCAATATGATGCGTGATATCTCTCTTTGATTCGTAGGTATATTTATAGAACTCTTGATATGAGTGACATTTTTGTTGGTCACTACTTTTCTCAAATATAAGGCACAATTTATTGTACATATCTCTGGCGTTTTCGCATGCCATTATTAATGTGACATGTTTTCTATCTATAGTTTGCACTAAAATTTTTTTCGCTTGTGCATCTTTTAGAGAAAAATTTTTAGATGGAGTATCCTTACTATCAGGTAAATCCAATATTATATCAAATAAATCATAACTTTGCAATATAATATCAATGTGAAACTTCCATGCATTGAAGGATTCTGTATCTGTTAGCTTTGGAATATTTATTAGTTCATGTCGTAAAGACTCCATTTTGTATTTGCAAGGTTTGCTTGCTGTGTGTGATTGAATTTTTAGTTTCACTTACTCCGTAAATCTTGAACCACTATTTTGGAACCACGCTCTGCTACCATGTGGAGAAAAAGGTTTTAGAACGGCTATTTACCACAATCGGAGGTTTTACGTTTTTAGTTTTATATTAATTGAAATCAAACACAGCTATTCATTTCAGTTTTCAATTCCAAGAGAGTTTATTTATTTGTATTTTAAAACGATGTGCATTTATAGGCAAAGGTCGTCTACACCATACAGCCAAAATCTAAGGTTAATTTGCTAAAACATAAAAAAGCGAAACAAAATACTATACAAATGATAAGATTAAATTTTTGAAACTATTAGCAACTAATCGTTTGTCGTTAGAAGGTGACATTTAAACAATTATAGTTCTATACGTAGTTAATTCAGGTAAGACATTCAGTTATACCTATTTGGCAAGGCAATTATTGTTTGACAATTTTTCAATTATCTGTTCAGTCAAGAAAATTAAATAAGCTATATCTCCAAAGAAGTAGTTATGTTTTCTTACGCAAATATCTAAAAGCTTGTGTCTGTAATATTGTCATGCAGTGTCACGCAATACAACTCATTGAATTATCCGTCCTCTCCAAATCTACATCGAACTAATATAACATTATATTTTTTTCTAACTAGGACACGCATTACGAATAATTGTGCGGATGCCAAATAGGTCAACGGCATAGTTTACAAACAGTGCGAAATGGAAAACACGAAATACTGGCGTGAGGAGTTTCTGTGGTTCGGCGTTCACCGTAAACATCACGATTTCTATTAGCAGCGGAAATAATTTTTGACAAAAAAAAAATAACCAGAGACGATTTATGTTTACATGTTTCTGCTCAGGTTTCGGAACTGTGATTGAGAATGAAAACAATATGCCTGCCGGGTTGAACTGAAATCTGGGTAAAAATCTGAAATATAACCGATGTATGCCAAAAAAGCCGTTCTTTTGTCAAATTTAATTATGTGCTTATTTTGTTCGCCGCCGAAAATAGAACTCGTGTTATTTTTCTATAGCCTGGCACTAATTTATATTTAAATGGTAGGTATTAAGACACGAGCAAATTCGTTTGGAACGTGAAGATTGAGACGCACAAAGTAAAGTTATTTTTCGGTTTAGTGAAGCGATCAACTTTCTACATTTGCGTGTGCTTCAAATTTCGTAAGTAGATAATTTGTGTTCAGATAATTTATAATGTCTTTCACAAATTCATGAGTTAATAGCGTTAAAATGGATATTAAATGTTATACATATTTAATGTATGTATAACGGAGTTATATAAAAAGAGCTTGGGTTTGAACTCCCAATTCTAATATTCAACAATGTACTGCGTTTTGTTTCAAAGAAACGTTCAGTGAGAGCAACTTATATCAGCTAAGTTCACGCACTTATCTCAGAGATAGGTTTAAATAGATTGGTATTATTAATGATTATTTGGATAATAAAATTATTTGGGCATGAGGTCAACTCAACACTTTCTTTTGCTTGATATGTTAATAAAGTCTTTATATGAAATTCGTAATTTTCATCCTACTTCCAAGAACACAGGCGAACAGGAGTCCATGAATAATTTGTGTGAGGCTGTGAAACGTTTGGCTAACACTGATAACATCGAGCTGATGGAGTCCGATATAAAAGACGTATTCAGAACAAAATCTCGAAATAATTCGAATCATGTAATAGTGGAATTAACTTCTGTTCCTAAAAAGGAAAGAATTCTTTAGGCCGTAAAGACGTTCAACAAGGCTAAAAATGCTGAAGAAAGGCTGAACTCTAAACATCTCATGTTGGAAGGTCCACCTAAGCCAATTTATATCTCGGAGACCCTGACTCCGAAAGCACAATGGTTGTTCTACCTTGCTCGTATCTCTCTCTACCTAGCTCTTCAACACAGGCCTGTAAAGGCCTATGATGTACTCGTATAAAGATTTTTGAATTTGAATTTAAATTCACCAAAGTCAGCATCTAAGAAAATTCTCGAAACTAAGCGAGGCAGTGACACGTAAAATTTTGTACCCGCCAGACACTAAACAAATCATTTTAAGACATTTAATTCACCGAAACGCAAGTAAGCGTAACTTTAAAATCAAATAATAAATTCCATTGAACTCGATCCTTAATGTATTTAAAAGTTAGTAAGCTATTCCGCGAAAGTTGGTGGTACCTAACTTCGTTACCGGCTTTTGTGAAAGATAAACAGGCCATATAATCGTGTTTAAGAATTTACGAACAAAGCCTGGGAGGTTATTCGGAGTTAATTACAAATCTTTATACGAGGTCTCCGCAAAACTCGCGATTTTCACAATTATAGGTACTCGTATTACTAATTTTGTCTTTTCAGGCGTTGTGTAACTAAAAGTATTGAAAAATGACTAAAATCAATAAAAAGAAAAAATACGTTGTGTATATAATTGCGTACTAAGTCATCAACGTGATGCTCACTAATGCTTCTGGCGACAATATTAAAAAAAAGGAATAAAAAATTTACACAAATAAATCATACAATATTTCCAGAAATTATTTATACGAAAATATTACATAGAAGAATACTTAAGGGAAATGATAGAAAGATAACATTTCAAATTAATATTTTGCAAACTCATTCAGTAAATACATATAAAATGGTCAACTCGTACGATTCGAAACAATTTGCCAGTAACAAACAAGAAAACTTGTACAGCTGTTTGCGTCTTTGAGATTTGGATAGACCGACAATGCGACAGAAGCTGGAACAGCTCAGGCCAGATCAACTTACAGGTTAAACATTACAGGTCTGTAACTGAACATTTTTCAAGAAGCTTAGTGGTTTTAGTTGTTGAGGTCTCAACAGTTTATGACTTTTTATAAATATATTTGTTGTAAGTATGCCTATGGCATCAAGCCCGCCTTTGTACACACTGTACACGAAGAATTAATAATAATATTTTAAGGAAGCGGTGCAAACCCGAATTACAAACAAATTTTAAAAAAATCTTAATGAATCGTCCTATTTGTTGGTGAATACACAATGATAAATAACATGACCTACCAACAAAACATTTGCGAGTAAGCAATGGTAACTTACCTACTATCAACTCAAAAAAACCGAAATATCGTTATGAAGTTTGTCTTATAAGATACTCGTATATTCAAATAAATTAAATGTAAAAAAACCTTTTTAAAAACAAGCTTTTATTTAAATGCGCTAAAAAGAAAAAATAAACTTTTACACTAAAACTTTTACTTATAACGTCATTTCACATTTGACACAATTTATATGACATAAAAGCTTGTCACGAGATTTACTTGTGTGTTATTACAATTTTCAAACTAAGTAAATACGACTTTTAAGTTACATAACTTAAAATTCGTATTTACTTAGTTTGAAAATTGTAATGTATAAAATTATTTACATTAAATTATTTCATTTACTTGTTTATCTACAAAAGTAAATCTCGCGACAAGCTTTTATGGCATATAAATTGTGTCAAATGTGAAATGACGTTATAAGTGAAAGTTTTAGTGTAAAAGTTAATTTTTTCGTTTTAGCGCATTTAAATAAAAGCTTGTTTTTAAAAAGGTTTTTTACATTTTATTTATTTTTTACTTTTTAGTTATCACTGGACATGTTTCTCAGTCTCAGTCAGTCATCTCATCAACGTATCATTGTTGCAAAGTAGTTGCCGGAACGTCTATACAGAATTTCAGCTCAATCGGTTAAAGATATCTACTTAAAAATAGATTTTTTAGCTTTAGAAGTACGCCATATTGGATTAATAGTGACATCACTTTATTTTTCAAGTTATTCTTAGCAAGACATTTTATTTGATACCTATATTGTAGGAGTGCATTAAAAATAATTGGTCCGCCATCTTGGGTATGCCGCCATCTTGGATTTAGAATGACGTCACACAGTTATTTATGCATTTTCATCCAAACTGTGTGTGTATACAAAATTTCAGCTCAATCGGTTAAAGATATCTACTTCAAAATTGATTTTCAAGCTTTAGAAGTCCGCCATATTGGATTAATAGTGACGCCACATTATTTTTCGAGTTACTCGTAGCAAGACCTTTTATTTGATACCCATATTGTAGGGGTGCATTAAAAATAATTGGTCCGCCATCTTGGGTATGCCGCCATCTTGGATTTAGAATGACGTCACACAGTTAACCATACATTGTCATCTAAACTAAATGTGTGTACAAAATTTCAGCTCAATCGGTTAAAGATATCCGCTTCAAAATTGAGTTGCAAGATTTCACCCGAACATACATGCTTACATATTTACATACTTACATACTTACATTGCAAGTTAAATAAAAGCTTGTAAAAATAGTATTTATGTATGCAACGTTACAAAGTCAAAATCAATTCAAGTACTACCACTGTTTAACGTTATTCTATTGCATTCCAAATTGTTATTTTTTGTCATCTAAACCGTTCGCAAATTCATCGAAGTGACACGAATCATGTCCATTTATTAAAGGCATTAAAGCAACGAGCGCCATTAAAATTTATCTGTTGCTGTATCAATTGCCTGACGTATAAAAGTTTGCGAACGACCCGGAAAGCATAACGGCCCTGATCCCTTCGAAACAACAAAACCAAAACATCTCCCCGCGATATTTTTTATACATTCATCTGCTCCCGTACATAATATAGCCTCGGGGTCGCGCTTCGGAGATGTGACCTTTGTGATTACCCTCCGATGTTTTGATTCCATTAGAACCGTTTTTATTGCTTTACTGAATTGAGTCATGTAAGCGAATCCGTTAAATAAAAGAAATAACGATGATTTTGATTAAACTAAGAGAAAACCCGCTGTTGAATTAGATAAATTAGAACAACAATGTTACTTTATAGACATGTCCTACCTTTTTAATTTCTCCGTGTGTAGGACCGTCTCCTGATAAATTAAATCTAGGTCCATAGATACCTACTTTCAATTATTGAGGATTTCGTAGCTTACTATGTAAGTAGGTATTCTGAGTCTGTTGTAAAAGATTAATGAATGTATTTCGTAAATCCAAAAAATATATTTATATATTTTGTTTAATACGTGGATGCAACATTTGTGAAGAGGACTGTGAAGTGCTTCATGGCTCGAGTATGCACTTTCAAAAATGCAGTTTGTTGCCCACCGCTTAGAGTTGAAAGTCTGAGGCAAGTGCCTACATTTCTTATTGAGTATTGTTTCGAGCGAGATCGGTAAACCACGAAAACCTTACGAAATTAGACACTTTATGTTTGTACGTTTTGCTTTTTTGTAATTCAGTATAATTTAGTCAAAAAAGATAAAAATGTTCGAGGTAGTTTTTATGTCTAAAATATAGATATTTAGATGCTAATAAATTTATATTCTGAGCAATATTACTTCAAAATCAAAACGTACAAACCTAGATCTTCATTATATCTACAACATTTTCAAAAGTTATGAAAATTGGACTATGTTAAGAGGGAGAAAAGCGTTATATCGCTTTTTGTAAGAAATAGCTTTACAATCCTCTTAAGTAAATAAATTAGAGATGAACTACGAGCCGGTTAAGATTTATCCAAACAAAAAATGGTAGTAACATATTTCGAATTTATGATCCGGTCTAAGAACATTGAGGTTTTAGGATATTTAAGGAAAGAAATATCACATCAACCATCACATTACAAATGTATTAAGTATTATAATTTACTCGTAAATCCTTCTGATGGAATTTTAGAAAAGAAAACTGAATTAATGTAAAACTGAATATGATGTGACCCGCCTGTCTCAGCAAAATGACGTTCGAAGAAGATTAAGCGAAAGAGGGTGTTCTAAGCAAACACTTTTCATATTCCAACAAGCGAAACGTTAAAGCAACGCATCGTAATAAAATTCCCGAAATAACTTTCAGTACAGTCTCTGAAATAAACAGATGCAGACTCTCTTCAAGCTTTTATGATATTAAAACTTTATTACACGTGTTTTCGTTGAGCAAAATGTTTTTGTTTTTTTATTGTGCACTTCAAGTTAATCTCACCCCTCCTGGTAAAATATGGTCGAGAGCTCTAGTTATGAGGCTAATAAGTGCAACAAAGACGAACTATTACCGCGACCAGCAGCCCTATTACCGATCTCATGGTTTTGCAAATGATATCATATGATATCATAGTGCAGAACGAAAAATACGATTTTCGGTCAGATTTTTGATCATTTGTTCATTATATAATGATGACATCATTGAAATTATGCCATAGTGATGATATCATTAGAGATCGGTAATGCGAAATGCAGCATTTCATGACTTCTTTTTCACAAATTTATACCATGTCAGACGATGAGAGATCCATAATTGGCCTGCTGATGGAACCCGTCATGGATGACGTCATAAAAATGTTATTGGTTATTAAATAACAATAACATAATTAAGAGGCAGTATGGCATAAGTGCACGCGAAGTCTCGAAAACATTTTATCTGGGACAATTTTTTTACACACGACAGGGAAGCTCTTTGCCTTAATCCCACCTGACAGTGGTCACAACATCCAATAAACCACGGAGGCGGCGCCTTTAATGTAATATTTGCCATTAATCTCAGCAATGCTTCTTCTTGCGTATTAACCAATTCTACCAAGATGGTCGAGCAGTACGTCGAGACAATATTTATAATATAATATTAAAAAGACTACAAAATGCCACCTTAGACACACCGCAGACTAACGATTTAAAGTTGACCGACTCAATCGTGGAGTATATCAATAGACATAGTGATGTATTGTAGCTCGCACATCATATCCATGTAAATAGTCCAACTAAAGGGAATCCATCATTTTATCGCAATTCCTTTCAACGAATTTCTTTACCCATAAAACGAATAGCAGAACTGTCTTTTCAATATTTAACAAACCCTAGAATTAGGTTACATCGCATTTTCGTTTCCTCGAATATTTATTATTTACAAACACAGTTCATCGTTATATCTTTTCATGTCTTATACATTTTATCGAAATAATGTTACATCGAAGTTTTGTTACCCATATTTTTGTTTCATCGTAAGTTTCAGTTTGCAATATAATGGAAACATCAATTTTTACTTCAAAAAAAGTGATTGTATATGTAGATATGTAGGTATATGTAGAAACTGTAGACGGGTCAAAAATAGGTAGCGAGGAGCGAAGCGACGAGCGTAGGTTTGAACATGAACCAAGCGCGCGAGCCGAGCGAGCGAAGCGAGCGTGCCGCGGCAGCGGCCGGCGAAGATTTGCCTACTTTTAGTGGTAGTTATCAGTGCTGGCTTGAGTATAGAGATACATTTTTGTCACTAATTCATAGTAGTAGTTGTGTTGATAACATAAGTAAATTCCACTACCTCCGCGCTTCTCTTAAGGGCAAGGCATTGGAAATAATTAAAAATATTGATTTTAACGGAGACAATTATGAAATGGCGTGGAATTTACTTTGTGAGCGTTTTAATAACAGTAGGCTTTTAGTGAACAATCACGTGCAGGCATTGTTCAATGTTGAGCCGATCACTAAAGAATCGTGTTCTGCATTACGTCACCTTGTTGACACTATAAATAAAAATATTAGAGCGCTAAAAGCATTGAACGAGCCTACAGAGTATTGGGATACGCTTGTAATATACATGATGTGTAATAAATTAGATGCTGTTACTAGTAGAAATTGGGAAGAACATCGCAGTAGTTTGTCAAAATCACCGTCATTATCTCAATTCTGTACATTCATTGGTAACAAAGCTGATTTGTTGGAGACAATAGAATTTAAAGTGTCAGATAAATTAAAAGTAGAAAATAAAAGTAGAAGCTTCTTAGTTGCAAATGAAAGCGATAATCTAAATCAAAATTGTACGCTAGCCAGATATGGAACCCCCGCTACGATTGTCATATCACCAGTATTGAAAAAATTCAAAGAAAATTCACGCGTTTTTTAAATTTTAAATTCAAAATTCCTAAAATGCCATATTCTGACCGTTGTTCTAAATTTCACTTATTGCCGCTATTTCTAAGACGCAATACTGCAGATATTGTGATGCTACTGAAAATTGTAAGAAACTTAGTTGACTGTCCCGGTCTTTTGACTAAAATTACTTTCAAAATACCTAGTAGGGCACCTCGCGGCAGCAGATATGAGCCATTCAGCATTCCCGTTGTGCGTACAAATTATAGACAAAATAGCTTTTTAATAAGAAGTTGTAGAGCTGTTAACGATTCTGACGCAAATATTGACATCCACTTTGACTCAATCAATTCTATTACTGGAGCACTATCGAAAACTGCCAAATAGATATGCACTACACAAAACTACACAATTTTATTCGAAACTCTTGATACCTATATGCGGTAGCTTATCAATAGCTTTAAGACATTATAAGCCGGTGTTAATTTTATTTTAAGAAGCTGTTAGCTATCCCAAAATCTAAAAATAAAATAAAAAATAAAATAAAATAAAATAAACAAATAATTAACAATAAAAATCATAAAAATTCAAACACAAAAATGCAATGTCCTTTATGCAACAATGATCATCTATTGTACACGTGTGAAACTTTTCGTAGCTTGCCAATTGAAACACGGATTTCCAAAGTAAAAGAATATAAAGTATGCTTTAATTGTTTACGTTCCGGGCATTCTGCAAACAGATGTAGATTATCGCGGTGTAAGTACTGCAAATGTAAACATAGTACGCTTTTGCATGTCGATACAACTAAGCCAACGTCCTACCAAGATCCTATGCCAAGTAGTTCTAGTGTTGCCTTACCAATTGACATGTCTGGAAGTGACTCTTTGCCTACTAGCACTCCAGATAATGTTGTCCTGTCTAGTGACACTACCATACATCATGCTACTTCTTCGCGTGTTTTGCTGTCCACAGCGTTGGTGCGGGTGGTCCGCAATGGCGAGAGGTTCAGCGCGCGCATACTGCTGGATAACGGTAGCACAGCCAACTTTATTACAAGTTCATTTTGCGACAAGCTGCGGTTGCCTAGACGTAGTGCGAGCTCCACGGTCACAGGTATAAACAATCAGAGTTCTACTAGTACACAGTCTTGTAATTTAACGATAGAGTCTTGCAACGGGAATTATAAAGAACATATAAATTGCTTTATATTACCAGAGATAACGAAAATCTTGCCTACTAACTTAATTGACATTAGCAACGTTCCAATACCTAAAAATATACATCTCGCTGACCCTTACTTTTATGTTCCGTCAGCAATTGATATTTTGGTTGGTGCTGAAGTATTTTGGAACATTTTAGGCAATACATCTATTTCGTTAGGTAAAAATCTGCCTAAATTGTGCGATACCAAGCTAGGGTGGATAGTGTCAGGCCCAGTAGCTCTTCAATCACATCCATCATCCTCAAAGCTGGCGCATTTTTGTAATTTTTCAGCTAGCGAACTGAACACCAATATTTGTAAATTTTGGGAACTGGATTCAGTTTCGTCTAAGCATTTTTTGTCGAAAGAAGAGCGAGCCTGTGAAGAAAGTTTTAAAAAAAACACGACGCGCGACGAAAACGGCAAATTTATTGTTACTTTGCCTCTGAAAGACAGTCCAGGTGTCTTAGGTGAGTCATATGCAATGGCCAAACAGCGTTTTCTCTCTTTAGAGCGTAGATTTGAGCGTGATCCTGCATTCAAGGATAGATATGTTCAATTTATGCAGGAGTATGAGCGTTTGGGCCATATGACTGAGAGTTTGCCACACAAACCTTCAGGTAGTCACGTAGACTACTACTTGCCTCACCATGGTGTCATCAGGGAGTCCAGTACGACAACGAAGCTCCGAGCAGTCTTCGATGCCTCAGCTGCAACCACATCAGGACTATCATTAAATGATATCCTTATGGTGGGTCCAACTGTCCAGGATGACCTTCTATCGATTTTGCTCCGTTTTCGTCAGCATAAGTATGTCATCTCTGGAGACATCGAAAAGATGTACCGAGCTATTGACGTCACACCTTCACAGCGTTCATTACAGCAAATTCTTTTTCGTGCCGACTCAAATTTGCCGTTAAAAACCTACAGCTTAAATACTGTTACATACGGCACAGCTTCCGCACCTTATTTAGCTACGAAGTGCTTAGTAACTTTAGCAGAAACCACCACCAATCAGATGGTCAAATCGTCAATTCAACGTGACTTCTATGTCGATGATTATTTGAGTGGTGGCAGCTCAATATCCGAGGTAGTAGACTTGGGTAAGGAAGTCAGTTCTATTCTAGCTTCGGCTAACTTCCATCTTCGAAAATGGCAATCCAATAGCACTGAGGTCTTGGCACAAATTACAAGTGTTTTAAGTAGTCCAAATACACTTAATTTTTCAGAACACCAAAATGTGCCTTCCAAAACTTTAGGTTTGCATTGGTTGTGTGATAAGGATGCACTGTCATTTTTTATTAATATCGAGACAAACAAAAAGGTGACAAAACGCAACATATTGTCAGTTATTAGTCAGATTTTTGATCCATTGGGTCTAGTTGGTCCCTGTGTGATACAAGCTAAAATTATCATGCAACAATTGTGGGTTGCAAAATGTGATTGGGATGACGAGGTATCTCAAGGAATACATGACGCATGGCTATCATTTATTCATGTTCTCCCTTGTCTCAACACATTAAAAATTCCCCGATGGACAATATGTGATAATTCCATGACACACGAAATTCATGTTTTCACTGACGCTTCGGAAAAGGCCTATGGCGCATGTGTATACATCCGGTCAGTAGACAGTCTAGGTTCCATTACAGTTCGGCTCTTAGTATCTAAAAATCGCGTGGCACCGGTAAAGCCTACAACGATACCGCGTCTTGAACTCAGTGCCGCCCTGCTGGGTACGAGACTGTGTACTAAAGTTCTGAGCGCCTTAACTTTACCAATAAGTGATTGTTATTTTTGGTGTGATTCAACAATCGTGTTAGGTTGGATAGGTATGACACCCAATATGTTAAAACCGTTTGTACGTCTTCGTATCGATGAAATACAGGAAAACACCGCTGAGTATACGTGGAGCTACGTGCCGTCTAGGGATAATCCAGCAGATCTTGTTTCGCGAGGGCTAAAGGCTGACCTTATCAGCGAGTGTTCCTTATGGTGGTCAGGGCCTCAATTTTTACAAAAAGGTAAAGCTCATTGGCCAAAAAGGCCAAATGACAATTTGAAAAAAGATCTGCCTGAACTATGTTCAAATAATATCAAAAATACATCAAATTCCAATAATCATTTAATTTCATTTCATCAATCACATAATAATTCATTAAAATCAATCGCATTACTATTAATTCATAAACATTCTAATTTCAATAAATTACAAAGAATCATGGCATATGTACAAAGATTTATTTTCAATTTAAAAAACACAAATAATAAAAGAGTTGGTTCTATTTGTAATCAAGACATCAATGATTCTTATAAGATTTTAATACTTAATGCCCAAATGGAAATGTTTCCCCATGAATATTTTATATTAAAATCATGTAAATCATTGCCTCGCAAAAACAGATTAATATCATTGAGCCCTTTTTTAGATGCTGACGATATCATCCGTGTGGGCGGAAGACTTGACAACTCTCCATATGACTTCAATGTCAAACATCCCATACTACTATGTAGCAAGCATCATTTAACAAAACTTATATTTAATAAATTTCATTTAGATTTATTACACGCTGGTCCCCAATTATTACTAGCAAATATACGACAGTCTTATTGGCCATTAGGCGGTAGAAACCTTTCAAAAATTACTGTTCGTCATTGCATTAAATGTTTCAGGCACAAATGTTCCAATATACAACCCATAATGGGTCAATTACCTAACTCTAGAACTAATCTAGAATTCCCTTTTTTGAATTGCAGTGTCGACTATGCTGGGCCAGTATTTATAGCTGATCGAAAGGGGCGAGGGTGTAAGCTAATAAAATCCTACTTGTGTATCTTTGTTTGCCTCGCAGTGAAGGCAGTCCACATCGAGCTCGCCACCGACTTGACAAAAGAGGCGTACATGGCGGCTTTAAATCGCTTCGTAGCCCGCCGGGGTAAACCCCGGAGTATCCTGTCAGACAACGGCACTAATTTCGTCGGTGCAAGTAACGAATTACATAATTTCTTAGTGGAGTCTGATATTGCATACGATATCGCACAGAGAGGCATAGAATTCACCTTTTCGCCTCCTTTTTCACCACACTTTAACGGAGTGGCAGAAGCAGCTGTCCGTTCAACTAAGGGCCACTTAAAACGGTTGCTTCAGTTGACTCACTTTACCTATGAGGAAATGAGCACATGCTTGTATCAGATTGAGGCAGTCTTAAATTCACGTCCTCTGACTCCTTTATCATCCGATCCTTTAGATCTCACCGCTCTCACTCCTTCTCACTTTTTAATTGGACGATCACTCACGTCTGTTCCAAATCCACAGGTGATGGATATCAACGTGACCCGACTGGAGCGTTATCAGCGAGTTGAGCACATCAAGCAGCATTTTTGGAATCGTTTTCAAATTGAATATGTTTCTCTGCTGCAGCAGAAGACCAAATGGGCGACTACAACAGCGCAGCCGTTAGCCGTGGGGACACTAGTCCTCGTCAAGGAACGAGGACAGCCGCCACTTCTGTGGCCACTGGGCCGCATCACGCGCCTCTTCCCAGGCAGCGATGGAGCAGCACGGGTGGCAGAAATGAAGACTAAGAAGGGGATAATCCTGCGGGCCTTCAACAATATTTGCCCACTTCCCCTTTCATGAAGAGGTCAACCCGGGGAGGATGTTCGTGCACCATCGGCAAGGCTCGGCCGAGACGAGCGAGTGCGCCGGGGGCGACAGCGCGAGACCCCACTTCGCTCCCTACGACCGACGACAACACCCGCGTCCTCTTAATTTATATACGTCAATCATATTGTTTTATTTATACCAGTAAATGTATCAGTAAAATTACAGTCCATTATTGAACACCTACCACTGAGCTAGATACCTAACACCCCCGATTATACTATAGGTTCCTACCGGAGTATTAAGCCAAGCCTCACTTCAACGGCGATGGCAAGTCGGAATCTTGTGTTCTGTTTGATCATTACTGGCTCAATTAGATATACAAGATCGTCAAAAGAAGGAACACTCATTCTGAAGAATGGAAAAAAAGCTTATCCGGGTTTAGAATGCAAGTATGATGTTTCCCAAATTTTGATCTGACTTGATATAGGATACACCCAAAATGTGCTTTCTTGTTTTCGTGATCTTTTTATTAATATAGAAACATTGGCAACACTGTCTCCGACTAAATTATGAGGTCTTCGGCTGGAAACCGATTGTAGTAAAGAGGGCCGATTAAATTGTAAAAGTACACAATTTAGTAGTTCGATAGTCGGCCAACGTAAAATTGTAGGTGAGCGGGCTCTCTTACCTTTTAAAAGGTAAGAGGTAAGTAACCGTTTAAAAGATATACCTACCAATTATGATTTAAAAGTTAACAAGTCATAAGTGATGTCATACAATATTAAATGTGTAACATGTTTTCATTTATAAGGACGATTCAATGATTTTCTTAATTTTGCAATAGATAGTGTCATGTGTTGTCCTGATATTAAAAAAAGACAGTTAACATTTCACCGCGAGAGCGCTTAAGACACATGACGTGACGTTTGCTCATGATATGTATTTATGTCAGAGTGACAAGTCTTATGATTTCATATCGTTTTAATAACGTTATCCTTCAAAAGTTGTTAGTCAATAATGGACTGTAGCTGAGCCCGCATATCAGCACGCGCCGTACGCGCCGCATTATATATGATGATATGTATATGACGTTATTAGCATGCGTTTTTCAATACCCGAACACCTATCTCATTTTTCAAATTCGGCGCGTACGATGCTGTCACAGATAGTATAATACGAAGCGGCCAACTGTGCGAGGTTTCATTTAATTTCATACAATGAACTCCAAAAATGCGGCGCGTGCGGCGCGGACATATATTAAGTGCGTTCAGCTTAAAACAAGTGACAACTGT
The DNA here is from genome assembly GCA_963935595.1 of Schoenobius gigantellus. Taxonomy (NCBI): domain Eukaryota; kingdom Metazoa; phylum Arthropoda; class Insecta; order Lepidoptera; family Crambidae; genus Schoenobius; species Schoenobius gigantellus. The sequence continues at coordinate 27,111,553 of OZ012551.1, forward strand.
ATCATAATAATATAATGCTGTCGCTATGTCCAGAACACTTTTTAGGTAAGGTAGGAATGAACAATATGACAAATAAAATTGTCATTAAAGAATAGGTTTCTGAACGTAACAATAAGTACATAATAGGATAACATGTTGATTTAATTGTTCGAAGTAGATTCAGTGTATTACACCCTAATCGCTATTAGCTACACAACGAAAACTGCCATACCCACTGGAATATTTTGTGAAACCTTAAAGGAGGTTGGTGTCTCATTACAGATCGCCACTCGACCACATGAAGTTCCTTGCGTGACGCCTCAAGAAACCGTATCGATGCTTTCATTAGAAGCCACGCTATACAATTCCACTTATTGTGATTTGTTGAATTTTGTGTCAGCCAGATGATAACGAGATTAATTTTAAAACTCCTGTTAACATTAAAGCCAATTACAATAAATAGAAATTATAGTAGGCGACGGAAAATGATAAACATAGAGCGTTGGTAAGAAAATCTTCTTGATTCGGTTTCGTAGAGTCATCTCTATCAAACACGTTGACGTTTGAGGCGACATACAACATCTCTATTCGCTTACTTCAGTTGCCATGTCAGGGGGCCTAGACAAAGTGACAATAACAAAAAACGATAACTAAGTTCGATAAGAACAAAATGTTTGACATAATTATGCCATCGCCAAACAACGTGGTGAATCGTTCAAAATCTCGATATGTAAGTTGGTAGACAAGTTGATTCGCAAAGTAAATCGATGAAGTAGCGAATTGTTTTATCGTAACTTTTATATGAAGGGGGTCTCAACGCGGAATTTAAACTTTGAAAAATTATAAAAAATAACTAATTTACTTTTAATGGTTTTAATTACAGATTATTAAATAATAATGGTGCGGATTTTATGTGTGTAATATTATTTGGTCTAGAATCTACTAGATGTTGACCATCCCGGCGGATGCATTCTTCAAAGCGGACGCGCGTATTTGCTCTAACACGCTCCAGAACGGCAACTAAGATAGCTCTCACTTCCTATTTTTTTGGTTTACATCTCCTCCAAATTTAAGCTCTTCCTCCAAACTCTTAATTTCAGGTAGACCCATAAAAATCTGCTGGGGTCAAGTCAGGTGATCTAGGTGGGCAGGGTGGGATATCTCCAAAACGACTTATTACTTTCTCCGGAAATTTCTGATAAATCGCTATAAAAAAACACCACTACGTTCGCACGGTGCATACCGGACTACTGAGACATGGCGAGTAAGCAATCCGCAGCACACAGCTATCGAATGAAACTCCGTTCTCCACTAGAGCCCGGCTACCTCCTGATCTATACAAGTTTGAATACCGCGCTGAGACACCCTATACTAAAAACAACTCATTTTTCATTAAAATGAAAATATTAATTTTAATCATTCACTTTACCATAATTCCGTTCCATTTCTCAGTTTTGAGTACTTAGGTAACCAATATGCACAGCGATCGCTAATCCTTACGTTGGCTAGGAATTAGTTTTTGATTCCTTAGAGACGACGACGAATTTAGATATCGTTTCGCTTTGAAAATAATGATTGCCACTTGTCTAATGTCTAGGCCCCCTGAACTGTCATCTTGAAATACACTTTGGAAGAGCTACGAGTATTAAAACTCAAATTTAAATTACACGGCGATATTTCCACGTAACGAAAGTGTATTCACAGATCCTTGACATCCTAGTAGATAATACCGGACAGTCAGTGCAGAGCGGAGTGACAATGTCACTCCGTAGGGAAAACTAGCCGATTATCTCTTTTCAACGCCTGACGTGAATTATTTACTGCCGGGTACTGTAGCTTGCTCGAAGGATTGCTCAGCTGAAGTGGCAGTGGGCGGGACACATAGCTAGAAGAACCGATGGCCGTTGGGGCCGAACGGTTCTTGAGTGGCGACCACGATCCGGGCGACGCTCAGTGGGTAGGCCCCCAACCAGGTGGACCGACGATCTGGCAAAGGTCGCGGGAAGCCGCTGGATGCGGGCAGCACAGGGCCGATCGTTGTGGAGATCTTTGAGGGAGGCATATGCCCAGCAGTGGACATCGTGCGACTGAGATGAATGAATGACTGTAGCTTGTTATATTTATTTCGTTTTCAAAAAAAACAGAGGAAGATGCCTAGCTTAGCCTAGATGTAATTTGTTCTACCTCAAGGTTGCCTGACAAAAATCGCCTGTAACATACTGATACAGCGATACATGTATTTTGCTGTTTGTGCATACATGATACATATATCGTCCTAGTTTCTGTAATTTATTTCGCATTACTTACAATTTTTTCTATCTATTTATCTAATAACTTGCTTGAAATGTTTCGAAGCACAAATTGTGAAACCTTTACAGAAAAAAGCGAGAGTATTTTTTGATATCAGCAGGTACCCATTTAAAACTGGAAAGATAGATAGATAGATAGAAACTTTATTTGGTCTTCAGACACACACACACACACAACAATTTAGTATAAGCAAATAAGTATACATGGAAGTAAACAAAAAAATACAAAAATATGAAATCAGTATCGCATACCTACCTGTTTCCACACCACTGTTATGTATGTGTGCTGTAGCAGCACAAAAAGGAAACACCTCAAAACAACCAACAATTCACAATAAAACGTTATTTTATTAAATTGCATTTACATTTTAACGTAATGGGTTGTCCTTTCGCCTTTTTTGAAAAATACTACGTCTTATAAATATAAATAATAATATTGTTCTAGTGCTACGTAATGTTTTGCGAATAAAATTACTTCGTGAGGCCTATGCCCAGCAGTGGGCGTCGTGCGGCTCAGATGATGATGATGTTACAAATGAAAAAAGAAATTGAGTACCCGCTTCGAAATGTCATGTTTTCTTATTAATACCTATCGTTTTTTTTTTACATACATAAGTACACATTTTCTTTTCATCAAGTCTCATTTTTCTTCCGTAAGAATGTGCCAAATTATGTAAAAAAAATTAAAAGGCCAAAACATATTTTAAAAAATCTTATAAATTCAACCAAAACTGTTTACATTAATTAAGTTTCATTTTATTATTTAGGTAAAAAAAAACAAAAAATTACATCTTATAAAATTTTAACAAAAAATATCGTGAAACTTAAATTTTTCTTTTGCGCTTTGAATAGACTTCTCGTTTTAAACGCCAACAGTAATCACCTAGCATAGTTGTGTCCCAACGGCTTTGAAATCGTCCTTCAAGCTTCTTTACATCCTGGTGAAACCTCTCACCCTGCTCATCACTGACCGCACCAAGATTAGATGGGAAAAAAGAAAAATGAGAATGCAGAAAGTGATTTTTGCAATGACATTCTGCAACCCGACTTTTTGTATGCTTTTAACATGTCGTTAACTAGTGTTCCGCATTTTCGGCTCTGTGGTTCCCTAAAAACCCTTTTATAACTGTTTTTAGTGATAACCAGGCATCAAGTTCCTTGTTAGTAAGCTTATTGTCATAATAATATAATGTTTTGGGAATATGTGTATATATCCTATATCTGTGTGTGTGTGTGTATGTATCTATATGTATATATGTGTATGTATACATTATATGTGTGTGTATCTGTATATGTTTGATTATATACATAAGAACATGTAGAATAGTTCTATTTTAGATGATGCGCAACTCACCCTAGATATAAGAGTAGAGTAGTCGGACTTGTATAAAAACACATAGATCAATAAGAAAATGAAAATAACAAAGGCACGAACCACGAGTCTGTGGTGATTATAACTAAAAAAAGCTGATTGTCAAAATTAGGGTCTTTCATCAATGTGCGTATTCGTGGTCCGACAAATATTCCATCTTTGAGTTTGGTATCACTCAACTTTGAAAATACTGTCTTTAAATACACAGCTATCTCCCTCTTTAGTTATAGCCATTTATTCATGCAAAAATAATTACTTACCTATCATTAAAATGATTACTAGGTTCACGCCATAAAGCTGGTACTGCAAATGGCATTGATGTCTTGTTCCCATTTAGCAAAGATATGAGAGTAGCATAGCACGAAACATACAAAATCTTTAATGTCCTAGCTCGTCCGAAATAAAGTAAATAAGCACTTCTCACTTTTTCGGAAAAAATTTTTGTTTCCGATATTCTGTCCGCAACAGTAACAAAATTTATTTGGTGCATTTAAGCAGTAGCGACGACCACTTAGTCCAGTATCCGTATTGGATTTTCTAATAAATGTGTACAAAGATGTCGACGTTGTCGAAAAGAAACTTTTACTAAACAAAACAAAATAATAAAAAGAAAACATCAACACAATACATCGAAAACGGTAACTGTTTCTTTTGCGCCTAAAGTGAGGGTAGAAGAAATAATAAATGACATGTTCCTCGAAAACAAGACGTGATGGATACTACATGAATGTTTGGAACATTTAATCTATGACTCATTACCTATTTAGTCCGGCTAACAGTTTAGTCCAATCAACGGGGCATTTGTAACCCGAAAAATTCTTCTGCCTCTGAAATTTGGCATGTGGTGAAGATACCTAATACAGATGACAGTTGTACAATAATCCAACAAAATTTATAATGGGAAGTTAGGTATTTTTACCTAAACATGAAAAACGCTTATAGCTCTCTGTGGATATTTCCTCAGTTCGAAATTATTTTTGTATACGTACGTATGTACTAGTTAGAACAAGTATGTAAAGTAATCCAACATTTTTTCGATTTGAGTGATGCACTAAATTGAACTTTTAACATTTTGCGCAATAACTTCTATTGAAAAATTGCTCTGCTAATTTTTATTTTTTAATATGGTCTTATTTCCTTAAATGAATAGGTTTGTTAAGTAATCCAATAAATTTTCCTTTTTAAACATTTTTTTTTTTTATTTTTGCTTAATAACTTGATGTGAAAAATTACTCCGTCCATTTTTATACCTTTATAGGTCATATGATTTAATATTAAAACAGAATTATCAATAATCCAACAAATTTTGCAACGTCCATACATTTTTTAAAACATGTTCGCTATTAAATAGTCAATTATTACTGGCGCGACCCGCAAGTGCAGCATAGCCGGGCGATAGGTGAGTATGCGGGCCGCGCTTCGCCTTCGCCACGCATCACAGATTAATACAATAATAATTACAATACGATAATATTTCATTAGACACAAAAATCTTAGCGACAATTAATTAGTAATGTTTTTAACATTGGATATATGTTTTACCTAACCAGCATTTGGTTTTACTTTTGTAGCCACAACATATGGATGATAAATTAGACGCTAGATAAAAAATTGCTGCTGCTGCTTGGTCTTTTTTTACGAGGAAAAAGCTTTTACGTACCTCCAAGCTCTTGGGTAGGGGCAAGGGTGCGTAGGACTCCACGGTAGAGTGCCGCATATAAACCCTTCGGGAACACCTATCCGGCCATTTCAGAGCGGCTGCGAGCAGGCGCATAGCGCTGCGCTCGCGTGAGCCAGCTCGGCCTGTAGACTATCCTCTCTGCATGAGAGCAGCTTGTGTCCCAGAGCTGCTCCTACCGTCACAGGGATCGAGTGCAAAACAGGCAACACGGCGCCCAACTGCGTGGCCCGACGCCCCCACTAAGGTGGCGGAATCAGGGCGTTGTAGCCACTTCTTCGCCACCCTAACCTTCTCGCACTGGCGAGGGGGTCCGCCTCACGAGCTCTCTCGTGGCGCTCCTTCGTCTCCGACAACGTGGGTCATCTTCCCTCCTAGCAACCTTGTGAAGTTACCTGCCAAAGCAGCCATGTGCCGACAGTACCTGCACGAGGTGGAAGGTGAGGGTGTCGAATCTCCTTGTAACTCAGTCACGAAGGACAGGATGGAGCACCGCGTTGATCCACTGACCATATTCTGCTCTTTCGAGCCTTGAAGGCCACGAGGACCCAAGAACTGAATCCATGGCCTCTTCACGCCAACTTTTCACCTCTCTCAGTCGGGCGACTCTTTTATTATATACCGCCGTTAGTACATGTGCCTCCAAATCCCATGGTGGCATCGATGCCAAGGCGCAGGCGGACTCCGTTGAAATAGTCCGGTATCCCCGGATAGCCCTCGTCACAAGACAGCACTAAGACCTTTGGTGTTGGGTAACAAACAACCTCCCCAGGGCCATGGCTGTGGATACCAATTTTGGAGCCAGTCGAGAAAAATGGTCTCTAAAGTTCCAGCTCCTGTCCAGCACTAAACCCAGATACTTCCAAGTGTGGAGTAATATCCACTCGTGTCCCATTGATCATGAGATAGGTGGGGGTCCCTTGCGAGGCCCATGGACGACTAGGGCCTCCGTTTTATCGAGAGCCCTAATCTTTCAATTCTTGAGACGACTTGTTCCACGCCAGCTGTAGCTAGTAGGGAAGCCTCTCTGTAATTCTTTCCACGAACTGTAACAATCATCGGCGTATCTTATCTTATCTTATCTTAGAAGTGGGGTGGCCCAAGTTATAAGCCTTCGCACTTTGACCCACTCTGGATCTATTGTGCTTCCCCGTGTGTTAGTCCCTAATGCCATCGCCACCATCGGTCCAGTTCATCGTGGCCATGACCTTGATGATGTCCTTTGGTGGCATGGCCCTGTAATCTTCCGGTTTTGGATAACCAATCCCCGTCAGCATTTGCCTCCTGCAGGCTAGAGCATCGCAATGGCACAGCAAATGTTCCATGCTTTCCTCTTTATCCTTGCAGGCCCTGCAGATTTTGGAACTAGCAAGTCCCACCCTGGTTAGCATTATCCTAGTGTCAAAATGTCCGGTGAGAGCACCGAGCATTAGGCGGGTCTGGGATCATCGGCGTAACACACTACCTCCAGTCCGCGGGGTAAGTTCCGTCTTAGTACATATTATACCCGATGTTCAACAGAAGAGGGTCAAGGAACGATCCCTATGGAACACCGAGCATCATAGACTTTCGAACAACATGTCCGTTGCTGTCAGTGTAAAGGACGATTCGCTCTCTAAAATAATCAGCAATAACATGCTGCAGGTATAGGGGAACCTCGTGGTAGTTGAGTGCCTTTAAGACGCACTGAGGTGGAAGCGTGTTAAAAGCATTCGCTATGTCTAAAGAAACTGCTATCAAGACGCAGCTATCGGAGGTAGCCTCTTTGGAAAGGGATTTGACCTAGCGGAGCGTGTTATTCGTGAAACTGGTTCTCCGCCAGGTCAGGCCCGTCAATGCTCAAGTAGCGATTTATTCAAACGGCGAGGATACGCTCGAACATTTTCGAAGTTTCGTTAAGCAGAACGATGGGCCGATACCCTGACGGAGAATCAGCTGGCTTGCCTACTTTTCTAAGAAGAACGACTCGCCCTGTCTGCCAATCTTTTGGAAATCTTCCTTCGGTGAGGCATTTATCCATGAGGTCCCTAAACCGAGACTTTAATGGAGGTAAAGCTACCACCAGAGTCCGTCCAGGGATGCCGTCTGGTCCTGATGCGGTCTTTTTGGCTTTAAGCCTGAATAAATAGCTGCTTCATACTCCCCATTCGTGATGGTCGGAATGGAGGGCAATGGAAGGACCTCCCTTGCGGGAATCATGCGGGGTGGTGTAAAATTTGAGGAGCTCCGAGGAAAAAGAGTAGTGATCACCCTGTCTAAAAAGTCTGGCTTGAGAGAGACCGTTAATGGTGGGGCAAGTGTCTGAAGCTTGTTTTAAACCATACGATATGGTCGTCTCCACGCGTCTTGGTTTAGTCCTTCCAACAACTCCTGCCATGTTCGATTTTTGGCTTCCTTGATCGCAATCTGTAGAGCCCTCTTGGCAAACTTTTAGGAATCTAACAGATTGGATTCAGTCGTCTCGTCACATGTTCGTCTGTGGCGGGCGTGCAACCGTTTTGCCCTAACACAGTCCTTTCTTATATCAGAGTTCTCCGGACCACCAGTAGAGAACGGACGATTTTTTGGAGGACGACGCTGGACTCGAGGCATAGCTGCATCACACACTTTGGTGAGCGCGTCGCGCAGCCAGTCTGCCTCAGCATCGACCCCCTCGAACGACAGTGAGTTCGCAAAGCAGGCTTGTGCCACAGCTGACTCATTAGTAAGCTCCTTGTCCATCCTGGAGATGGCCCAGCAAGGAAAAATGAAGCCAGCATTCCTTCCGTGACTTGCCCAGTCCGGTATGGTGGATGGAGACCCGCCAATCAGTGACTTTGCATTCGATAGCAGGGGTAGCAAACGTGAGGTCTACAATGGACTCTCCTGCTGTCGAACACACAAGTGTTTGTTGAGCCGCGGTTAAAGAAAGAAAGGCCAGATATTATGGCCCATTCCTCCACCAGCTTACCCCTCCGATCAGTGGCCGGGGATCCCCAAGCCGCCGAATTGGCATAAGATCGCCTAGAACAATCATTGAGGGCGTAGAGTTCCGCTGGATTGCGCACATCCTTCTTGATAACAGAGTCGTCCAGGTCAGAACTACGCAAATCGGCACACTTTACCAGTCTAACGACACTGACATTTTCAGGGAAGATGTCTTTTAAATTGCTTACCAATAAGACTGCTTTTTCAGAGGGAGTTTCCTTCGGAAGCTCGATAAGACGAGCCCCCGTGGCAGTTCCCCTGAATCGGAGGTCATTGACGCCCAGCTCACCCCACTTTAACTTGCTTCTGGCCATTCCTCCTGAGCTTCAGGCCTGATGGTAAGTACCACCGCAGGATTGCGGGGGGCCTTCATCGCTCTCTTGATGTTGGCCTTGGCTGCTTTAGCCTTGGCCTTAGCTCCCTTCTCTTTAAGGGAAGCTTAAAGCTTTAGCTCTTCGCTTTAGCCGCCAGGGCTTGGACTTCTCCTGATTTCTGTTGGTTCTTGCTCTACGCCCCAGAGCCTTAGTCCACTTATCGAAACTTTCCGACTCTTTTAAAAGGGGAGAGGCTCCTGCGTCTCTCGTGGAGATCGAGAGAACCGGGACAGGTGTCTCGGTTACCTTCCCCGATGAGTTAACAAGTACCTCACTGTCGCTAATGCAACGGGTCCTGGTTTCATAACCCTCGCGATACATAAGCGCCACCTCTTGGTCAAGATGAGCTTGTTCTTCGGCTTTCTTAGCAGCTGCCAGATCTCGTTTATCTTGCGCCAAGCCGACATATTTACCCGCCGTAGGGGGACGACCGCGACCGCGACCACGTCCCCTCGTCAAGTCCCCAGACCTGAGCCATTCGATTTCTTTTTTCCTTCTTGCGGACTTACCGTCACCGTTCGGAAGCAGCACCACCAGCATCTGAGACATCACCGGTCGTGATTCTAATGGCATCAGTGCAAGATATCATAGATTGCACCGACTCATTAGACGTGTCAGAATCGTCCAGCCGTCTCTTTTCCCCCTTATCGGGTACATCTGTAATGACGATGATTTCAACCCTCGACCCTTCTATTGACATTAGCGAAGCCGCCGATTTCGTCAACTTACTATCTACATCCTTAGCACTAGATTTGCTACTATACTTAGAGCTAAACTTATCGCTACTATTTACATTACTAATATTATTCTATACACTCGCCGCAGATCTGCTGCGCGATCGCGTTAAACGCGGTGTTTCCTCTCTACTCCCATAACGGAGTTCCCCCTCATCAATAATACTTCCACTCGCCTCGGTTACATTTTCTACCGCCCACTCTTACTGGGTTCGTATTTTTAATTCGCACCTGAAGAAGTGGATCTCGGTTAGCACAGCACCAAATACGCCCGGCTGCCCACAGCCACCTTGCGCGGTCCTACGGGGGAGACTGAAACCCCCTGGTGTGTTTGTTTTTCGTCACTAAGATCCATGTTGCGCTTTGCAGGGTGAGCTCCCTAGGGTGGCCGTTCGGGACTGGAGACCCTCAGCCAGTCATCCCATCGGCACGGACCAGACGGCCCGATGCTCAGTGCGACGGTCCCCCGGCTCGGCTAAATGCGGGTAATGGGTTTGTCCGACAGCAGAGTCTACTGAATCCACTGCCGCGCATACGAGCCAGAGCTTGAAGAAGTTTGGATCGGACACTCCGAACAGAACAACAACAAGAGACGCGTAGCGTCATAGTGAACAATTGGTCCCTTACAGCCAGCAAAATAACTGCTGGATTAATTCAAGCCAAACTACGATCCGCAACAGGTCAGCGGTCTATAGCCAAATCCCCTTCTTACAACAAGAAGGAGAGACTTCGCCACGAGGAGGTTGTCTGACTTCGCACCCATCGCTGCTGGGCCTAGTACTGCAAGTTTGATTTATTCCAAAGAATTTTTGGTCGTATATCGTAGTATGTTTGAGAAAAATAAGTGTTTATTATTTGACCAGATTTACTTACCTATTTCATAACAACATTTTTTTAAAGAATTACCTATACTTATCAAGAACAAGTTGAATAGGTATTGTGACCCTGTTTATCTACACAGGTAAATCTCGCGACAAGCTTTATGCTATGATAGCTGTGCCCGCAACTTCGTTCACATGGATGTCGGAAAATAACAATTTTTCCCCATTTCTACAGCATTTTTCATTGATGCTCAGCTTCTATTAGTCGTAGCGTGTGTTATATAGCCTATAGCCTTCCTTGATAAATGGACTATTCAAACAAAAATAATTTTTCAATTTAAATCAGTAGTTCCTGAGATTAGCGCGTATAACCAAACAAACAAACTCGTCAGCTTTATAATATTAGGAAGTACAGACACGGTAATAGTATAATTACCGTGGTATAGATAAAATAAATTGCCAAGTGCGGGTTGGACTCGTGCACCGAAGCGAAGGTTCCTTACAAAGTTATCTAAGTTATATACGTTCCTAACTATGAGTATGTACATATTTACGGTTTTCAGTATTTATTTTTCCTCAACGTGTGATATAAGACCTTGCTTCTTGGAAAATTAGAGTATTCTAGGTCAATGGGAAGTACCCTATAGTTTTGATTCCCTTATAAAATCGCAAAATTTGCGAAAATATGCAACATAAATGGTCATATCTTTTGACCTCCTTTACTTACAATTATGATTTTTCACATCTGAAAGAGACCGTAGACCCGAATGTTTTGTATACATTTCTGTTTGATATCTTAACGCGTTCCCGAGAAAAAGGACCGAGAAGAAGAGAAAAACGGACAACAAAGTGATCCTATATGGGTTCCGTCTTTTTCTTTCAGGTACGGAACTCTTGGAAAAATTGCGGCATGTAACAAATTGATGGGCTTAATTTAATTTAAAGTTTAATTTCCCCTTATAAGAGCATTAAAATAAAATTATGTTTTACAATGTTTCTTTACTCGTATTAGAGTTAGTTTTGTAGGTATTATTATTAATTCTTATAATGTGGTGCAAAACGAAGTAAAAGTAGCTCCGAGCGGTTACGTGAAGATCAACTCGCACAAATTGCGTGATGCATAAGGTACGCACAAATATAAATCGGCATACATCATAAAAATATATGAACGTTGGAAAATTTGTTGGATTATTGATAATTCTGTTTTAGTATTAAATCATATAATGTATAAAGTTATAAAAATGGACGGAGTAATTTTTCACATCACGTTATTAAGCAAAAATCAAAAAAATATGTTTAAAAAGGAAAATTTATTGGATTACTTAACAAACCTATTTAATTAGGGAAATAAAACCATATTAAAAAATAAAAATTAGCAGAGCAATTTTTCAATAGAAGTTATTGCGCAAAATGTTAAAAGTTCAATTTAATGCATCACCCAAATCGAAAAAAATTTGGATTACTTTACATACTTGTTCTAACTAGTATATACGTACGTATACAAGAATAATTTCAAACTGAGGAAATATCCACAGAGAGCTATAAGCGTTTTTCATGTTTAGGTAAAAATACCTAACTTCCCATTATAAATTTTGTTGGATTATTGTACATCTGTCATCTGTATTAGGTATCATCACCACATGCCAAATTTCATAGACGGAAGAATTTGTCGGATGTCTCCATACAACGAATGTCCTCGTTGACTGGACTAGTTAAGAGGTACTTTTTTCACAATTTTGTTAACAAGTTGTAATTAGCTATAGCACATGTAATGTAAGTATCTGGTTCGTTTTAAGCCAATTGACTTTGATTTTGGTGTATATACGATATACGGTATATACGGTACTTATGACTATTTCAATGTGCGTTCCTGTCCAAAAGATTTTGACATGAAGTACAAAGGACATTGCTCTGCGTCCATACATTGTTCGCCCCAGTACCAACAGCAGCAAAAAATGATTTTCGTATAATTAGACATTAGTAAATACTATACGTCCACATCAATTACTACGGACAAGCTTCCAAATCGAATTATATATCAAAATGAATCAGATTTTGAGGTTAGTTGAAGTAATACTTTATTTTGTTAGAGCAATACGCATAGTCCATACCCATACAATTATTAAAATAATTATTATTGCAATCAATCAAGAACGTTATTATAGCCACGTAAAAAAGAACATGAAATCTCGAAATTATAAAGCAAGTCAAAAACACAACGAACTAACAAGAGACAGCGCGAGAGAAGTCAATTGACGTATATTTTAATTTAATTAACGTAAATTGTGAAAGAAGGAAAAACATATTAATTTATACAAATAAATAAATGCCCATACCTACATAATCGACTCAATTCTATTCAGTGGAGGAAAGGTAAAAATTACCACTCGTATATTTATTCGTTCGTATACTTCATTTGGTTTTGTTTCTGAAAGTACTTTTATATATTTTTGATTTGTCCGTCGAATACATATATTTGTTATGAGTGTTATTAAATATGCATATAATTATGAGGAAAACATCGTGAGGCAACCTGCATACATCTGCGAAGAAATTCAATGATGTATGTGAAGTCGACCAATCCGCACTGGGCCAGCGTGGTTGACTAAGGCCTAATCACCCTAATATAGGGTAGGCTCGAGCCCCTCGGTGGGGACGTATATGGGCTGTGATGATGATGATGATAATTATGAGGTAAATCAAATCTTTGTTGGTCTTGGGGCGATTTTCGACATTGTCCTTTCACCAGTTAGATTCTTTACTTGAATATGATGTAGTCAAAAGCTAGTAGCTAGCTAAAAGGGTGTTTAGGCTTTAGTCAACCACGCTGGCCCAGTGCGGATTGGTCGACTTCGCATATAGCTTTGAATTTCTTCGCAAATGTATATATGCTGCCTCACTGTAGGAACGTCAGATAAATGTACATATGAAATTCGAAAAACGAAAAACACATTACATTTACCGTACATGGCGGTCTCGAACCCTGGACCTCCCGATTGGAAGGTAATTGCCGAGTCCATAGCGCCACCGAAGCGCAAATCTTATATCCTTAATCTATATCCTTATAACAATATATTTTTTTGTATACAATACAATTATCCCGCAATGCTGGATTGATGACAGAAAAAAGGCCGGCGGTTTCGTAGGATTATTCGATTTGCCTCGCTTTAGATGTTGCAATAAAATTTTCGTCTGTAGCAATTGAGTTTGAAGTCAGTTGTTTTATTTCTAAAATGAAATACAAAAGAAAAATTAAGCATTTTATTATTAAATTCATTTCAAATACCTTCATTCAGTCGAAAAAAACAGCCTTTTATTATTAAGTTTGTTTGAAATGTCTTCACCCAGTTGTTTTTATTGTTCCTTGTACGGGTTTTCCCACAGAACACAGAAAGAGGTTAGAAAGGCAATCATGCACCGTTTGTACGGGAACCGCTGTCGCCAGTTTTGCTCCCACTTCTTTTCCTTGCACCGCCCATGCAAAGTCGCGCGAAATCGGGCTGAACCAATCACAACGCTCACTGGGCTCCTCATTCACAGAAATTCACTGTCGTCAAGAGCCGCGTGTACAAATAACATTATTTTAGTGATTGACATCAATGAATAGTTATCGATATTAAATATTGCCAGCTATTTAACCATTTGAAATATTTAGAAAACCAAAAAATAATTATTACTTTCATTATACGTTTATAATTAATAATATTCAAGTAATATTTTGTTTCTATGAAACAAAATTATAGCTTTTTAGCTCAAAAATGTTGTAGGTTAGACGTAAAATAAAAGAAAATCTATAATACTATAATGCACCGGTCCGAAAGCATAAACTAGAATGGATAATCTGATAAACGGACGTGCGGTAGTTTAGTTGTTAGGATATTTTGGTTGGATGGAGAAGTAAATATTTGTAAAGTAAATATAAAGTACTCAAATCTTCATGTCTTAATGCAAACTTTTTCTATAAATCGTTAATAATATCTTCCATTTTGTATACTTTTTTTTTAAACGTCGATTTTGTGCTTGTATTTTTTTAATTATTTTTTTTTGTCGTTTTATAACAGTCTCTTTAGAAACAAGTATTTTTTATTAATTTTTTTTCCTGGGTGTTGATGCATTTGAGCTATTACTTGACAGTACATTGAACTGAAAATAATTACGGATTTATTAATTGACTAGGTATTACATTTTAAATTAATTTTTATGTTGTCGTTATTTTTACCTGTAAGATTTTTTTGGGACTGTCTTTTATTATCAAAGAGGTTGATGTTATTGAATTCAAAATGTCCTAGAATAAATCAAGTACCTTATATGTAATGTATTTTCTTAAAACTTTACGCTACCTATTTTACATAATATTCATAAACATAGCTTTACCTGTCTCATCCGATTTGTTAAATCATTATCGTTTATGTTATTTCTCGCTTCTGTAAGACTACGTTTTTGTGATTTACCATTGTTTAATTTCTCTTTGATTAACGACGAAGTAGAACTTCTCGCATCATTTATCTTAAACATAAAAGAGTTGGCTTACTGATATTGCAATCATTATTTGATATCATTAAAAAATTATAATACATACTGCAGAATACAAATACACGACTTTTTTATGTGGTATTACACTGCTTTTTAAATACTTGTTCCCAGATTTTTTTATATCAAAATCATTTTCACTAAAATGTTTTGAGCAAATGGTGCTTGACTTAGTAGGAATCCATTCTTCTCTACCTGTTGCGTCAATCCACTTTTTACGTATATCCGGATCTTTAGGAAAACTAAAATTATATATCCAAAAACAGTTATTAAAAGGGTATAATTGATAGTAAAATATATTTCAAATAAATAAATCAATACAAAAACCACCAACAGCCTCGTGAACAAATGTTCGTGCTTATCACACAAACTAACGTAGGAATAAGAACAAGACTAACACACACATTTGAACCTGGACTGCTTGATGTAAAGCTCCGTTACTGACCACTTTACCACGGCGGCGCGGCGTCCTAACGGCGTGTCTAGTATTCATGATATAACAAGCTGGCCACCTACCTATGCTAAAATAGTCATATAAATATTATGGTGATATTAAAAATTCTAAGTTGTAAAATTAGTTTAGAATTTGCCCATAATTTTTTTACTAATCGAAATAATTGTATCGTGAAAATTGAAATTAATTTTACAATTTTAATCTTTGATACACCGCCGTACTTATATGAATAGTATGTTAGAAAGGATAGGTGTTAGCTTCGCCAAACATTCTGTATTCGAAAAGTAATAATTATTATTATGGCATTTTAAGTGACAAATAATATGTTATTTTTACTTAATACAAATATTTTAAAATATACATTTATCGATAAAATGTAATGCGTGCGTTTTTTGATTAGCACGGCACTATCCCTTGTACTGCGACTACTGCGTTAATGCTCATTAAGCCAAATGCGTCACTACCGAAAGCAGTGTACTACATTACGCGCTCTAAGTAATATGGCAAAAATCGCGTGCGTACATTGCCGGTAATGTATATTTTTTAGAAAAATATTATGTAACTTATCGTTATGATCAGTTTTGGTGGATTTTGACATTATGATCTATGGAATATGGTCATTATGATCAATTTACTACTTACCGATGAAAAGAAATTCCTTCTTTAGCTACACTTGATACCTGACTTCTTGTTTTACAAGTAATTATAGCACAAGAAGGCATTTTTTTATATTTATAGCGCCGCGCTTCACGATACACTCATTGTTGTTGTCCGTCAGTGATTAAACAACGCGTTCGCGGTGCGTGCGGGGCCACAAGTATGAGCATTTAGTCATAGTTGTGGCTACGCGTGCCCCGCCCACATAGCCCTTCTAACCTCTTTCTGTGTTCTGTGGGTTTACCGCAGATGTCTACTTCGCAAAATGTCTCTTTCTCATAATACTATATCTTTCGAAAAAACAAGAAAATTATGAAATGCTTCTGCACTTGGTCAATCGTTCGATATTATGATTTTATATACACCGGTAGGTATCATTTGAATTGCAACCATTTTCAAAACATTAATGAATGAACCTATACCTATGTACCTATTTATAAAAGTAAAATTATTTAAAAAAAATAACTAACAGTGTCTTTGGTTTATGGTTTTGAAAATTGAAATAAAATAAAATTTATTCATACCATGAGTTTAACTCAATGCTCTGTGGGAAATCCTATGAGGGAAATACATTAATTTCTAGCGTTTAGTAGTTTTACATGTAGTAGTAACATGACACGTCATGCGCGCTCGCATGGTGTGCGGATTTGTGTTTGTGCGTGCGTGTATGTGTGTGTGCGTGCGTAGTGTGTGTGTGTGTCGCCTCTGTACGTTTATAATTCACTAGCTTTCCGCTCGCAGCTTCGCCCGCGTTATTTTTGTTTTCCCGTGGGAATTTTATATCTTCCCGTAGGAAAATTAATTTTATAGCCTATGTTCATCAGGGATAACGTAGGATTCTCAATGCGAAAGAATTTTTCAAATCGGTCCAGTAGTTTCGGAGCCTATTCAATTCAAAGAAACAAGCAATGAATTATTTTCTCTTTATAATATTAGTATAGATTATTCACTATTTTAAAATGGTAATCAAAGCTTCAGACTCATCTTACGTCCATTCAATCAATAATTGGGAAACAAGCTTTTTAGTTTCATGTGCAAAACACAGCTTATAGTTGCAGATGCTAGCGAGTTTATTGTAAATGAATGAAAACAGATATTATTAGAATTATTGTTATGTTTTTCCGCAGTGCTTTGCAACCCTAAATATAAATCAGCCTTTTAGAGGGTAAAATTACTTGAAATCAGCTTAAAAAATTAGTAATAATCCTAAAAGGTGTTCCCAGGTTTAATCTCATTAATTAAGAAGGTGAACAAAAGCAATTTGTGACAAATAAATTGTCTTCGAGCATAGCTCAAAGAATTTAGGTGGGATAAGCCAAATCCAAATAATACGTTAATTAATACTCCAAATTATCTTAATAATTAAGCGCCGGGTTCCATGAAACGTAATACAAGGGAAGCATATTGAAAATGGCTATAGAAACTTAATGATTAGAAATAGAATTTTATTATATGGACGTAAAGAGTTCTGTGAAATGTTAAATTTAAGTTAAAATAGCCGATTTTCGCGCAAACGTTTGAGTAGTCGTTTTCGTCAAATTCTAAAATATCGAAGTCACAAAGTGGATTAGATTCTCCATACAAACTAATAACCCATTTTACCTCTCTCAGACCCTCATGTTTCATTTTCGAGTCAAAGGGTTTCCTAATCCTTTAACAAAAACCAATAATATCAGCAGCAAATTTTGTCGAAATCGGTTCGTTGGCAATAGCATAGGCACCAAATGCTTATTAAATTTTTCATAGTTTGCTTTTGATAAATTAAATCAAATAAAATAACGGCATGACCACGTGAGAACATAAACAACAAAAGCACAGATTAGTTAATAGTTACTACGTAACAGATACATCACTCCCATAGAAACGCTCGAATCGCTGTAATAATAATAGCCAAAACCGACAAACAAAAGTCGCTGCAAGAAGAAGAGGTATCTATAAACGCGAGCCGAGAATCGAGATTCCCGCGTACACCGCGTGATTGCGTCATCGAGCGAAAACATAAGGGTTGTACAAAGAACATAAACAAAATGGTATACGGAGGATTAATGAAATAAATTGATTGCGAGGAAAGCCCCACTCAAATGTGCTTTAATTTTATAAAATGATAATAAAAATAGTACTTTATTTGCAAGAATATGGTAAAATACATGATTGGTGTTAAATTATATACATTATTTCTCATAATCTACTTCTAAATTGGCAGTGCGCAAATATTGAAAATTTTAAAATACTTAGTACATGTCAAAAAATAAGAGAATCCACTGGAACGCTCGCCACGCGAAGCGTGGTGGGTTTCAAAAGCAAAAAGTAGTATATCTCAAATATCAAAGGTGCCGCCATTGCGGAATGACTCAACCCGGCGCGTACGGAGTGTTCAAAAAATTGCGGAGAGTGACATATACTGTCTACAAGAGAACAAAAAATACGTATGGAAAGGTAATTTAATATAGAAGGAACTTATAACAGTTAATTAGATAAGGATTAATAATTAAATGAATGAAGCGCGAAAATGTTCGGAAGGTCGCGGAAGACCCGATTTTTTTTTTTAAATTTTTGCACAAAAACTATTTTATAAAACTTTAAATAACCATATATATTATTATAGCCCTATTCTTGAAGATTATTTTGATATATAATAGTTTTGGGTAATATTTTTAATGAAAAAAGAAAAAAATAATAAAATCGATTAATTACGTAATTATATACGCAAGATGCGCACGCGCGACCTCAAATTTAAAAAAAATGCAAAAAATAATTTATTGTGTCTAAAATTAAATAAAAAATACGTATGGAAAGCTAATTTAATAAGGAATGAACTTATAATAGTTAATTAGATAAGGATTCATAATTGAATGAATAATGACGAGAATAGTAACTAAAGTGCTTAAAATTTCAAAAATACTCACTTTTTGAAAAAAACGTTTAGTGTGGCAATATAACACTATAAACTATCATAAACCATACATAATAATGTAGCCCAATTCTTCTAGTTTATTTTGATATAGAACACTCTACGAAAATACTAATACAGACTAAGTAAGTACGCAATAAATCTCATCGGTCATGGAGTAAGAAACGTATGGATACGGCCAAGTAAGTTAAACCGCAGACTATGACAAATTTATTTCAATCTAAGACTAAAAATAAATTGGACATGACCTGTCAACTTATGAAAGAGACTATTGACAAAGGAATAAAGCCATAGAGAAAATATTTTATTTTTCGCGATTTTTTTATCACACCGCGCGGTTTTACGCAAAGGGAACTGGGTACCATAGTACCCAGGTCGATCGAGAAGATCGAGATTTTGGGGACTATAGTCCCCACGGACGTTCCAGTGGATAGAATATTATTTTATCGTCATTAATACATTTAAAAATTATAAAAAAATACAAATTCTTGGTTTTCATCTCAGCCGATGTTAAGTGACGATGTTGCTGAGGACTGAAGATTGTTACTACGGCAACGAATTACTGTCTTATTAGTTCGAATTACTTCAAATTTCGACTATGAAAAAAAATAATTTTTTTTGTATTTTAACAACTTACAATAGCTTCACAGTAATGTACCACCGTATGGTTAAATAAATTGATTAAATTTAAATTATTGTGTGGTTTTATAAACCACAATGCAAGTAGAACTTTTTTCGAATCAACATTTAACCGAAAATTTTCGAAAAATTATTCGATTTAGGTATAAAAATCCCGTTTTTAGTTCTGAAAAGAAATTTATAAATAAAAAATTATTGATAAAAAAAAGAAAATAAAAATCAAATTAATATAATAAACAAAAAAAGCAATAAAATAAACAAAAAGAAACCAATAAAAAACAAATTTATGAAAAAAAAACAAGTTACAAGATTCGATAATAATAATAAAAGTCTCGCGTGCGGCGCGGCGGGTGGCGGCGCGGCGGCCCTCTGCCGGTCGGAGCGCCGGCGCGCTACTTAGCGGTAGGTATTTATAACGCTGCATTAGGCGAGTGACGGGGGCCTGACAAAAGGCCATAAGCTACTGGTACAAGATGATAAAAGATCAAGAGTAATATTTACTCTTTGTTTATACGAACGAGTATTAAACAAAGCCACTTTTTAAAATATTTTTTAATCTTTGGTCATTACTAAAGTTAAAAAATGAAATACCTATGATGCTATATTCACAGCAGAGACTTGCAACCATACTCAAAAAAAATTATCTGCCCCGTCAAAAATTAAATTTATGGATATAAGTTAATGTTATTAATAAAAAATAACTTACTAACTACGCGATGCAATAGAATAATATGTATCCCACCAAAAACATTCTATAAAAAACTAGCCAAGTCTCGATGGAGCTGCTTGTTTATCTCTAAAAAGTAATGAAATCTAGACAAAGTCGTGCCAAGTTTAAGGTTCCTTACTGCGATTTCTTTTATTATTACTTATAGTTAATGTTGTGTGACTTGGCCGTTGACTAACCCACTAACGTATAAAGAATGTTCAGCCGCTCTGGAATTTCCGATAATAGCGGCTGAATCGCGCTGCTGAGCGGGGCTGTGCTGCGCGTGCGCGGCTCAATCGCCTAGATCGGAAGCCCCTACATACAAAACAAATGCATACAGAACGTTGCGGTGCGCCATGATCTAAGGGTGCGCCATGCCGGCAAGGCTCGGATACCGGTTAAGGCGCATAGTAACATCAATCATAGAAAATCACTGCAGAAAAAACCGGTTCTCTTCATAAATATTGAATGAAAAAATCTTTAAAAAAGATATGTTATTATTCAACGCATTCTTTAGAGGATGGTCTTTTTAATTTTTTGATAAATTAATTTAAACTTGGTTAAAATGTGACCCAAACATGCCTCGATTTTAAAACTTTAAACCTAATCGCTTCGTAAATATTAGGTTAAATCATATACGTTCAATTTCAGTAAATAAGGTGAACAATATTCTAGGGGATGGTCTTTTTAGATTTTTCTTATTCGCCTTTATTTTTTTTTATTGAAATAATTCATCGTACGCGTAAAGGTTTGCTTAAATATTCCCCTCACTCTCACTCGCTCACTCCTATGTAATCAGTGCGGGACGATCGATGCAAGGTCATTGAGAGCACTATGCGCCTTAAACCTACCTACTTCACTTCTTCACAGTTTGAATAAGTATTGTTTGCGTCGCAATCCATGTATGTACCTATGTTCGTGCCTTGATCTTGCTGCACAAACACTTTGATAGAATATTGATAAAAAAGAAGAAAACTTGATTTTAGAACGATGTTTATTTGCACGTGGTAACAGCGGTAATGTATAACTTGATATGTGCGCTTGGCCGCACGACTACTTGCTAACGATGCTAACAGGTGAGTGAAATGACAATACAAATGAATTTAATTATAGAAAATGCTGATTCTGTAAAATGTACGGTGGCGACCCGTACAACCTATATATTGTATTCTTTGTAAATCCACAATGATAGTAGTTTGTAAATCCACTACGGGAATCAGAGGTCAACGTACAAACGTTAAAACGTACAATGCCGATTAAACCGGTTTATTTAGGTTATAGTAAAGTACTTAAAACGTTCCCGTTGTCAAAAAAAATCGGAGCAAAACCGAAAAAAACCGATACTAATCTATTATATTTTAAACCGGTTCCGAGCCTTGCGCGCCGCTCTGTAGGGTAGGGTTGTTTCCGTGTCGCGACTGGCAAGATTGAAATAACTATTAGGAGTGCTCGTACTCAACATGACTTCAATTAAAATATCCAAGACAATAGTTTCATAAATATTTGTGGCTAAGATTGTATTCATAACTTTTGATACTGCCTTTCAGACTACGAGAACATACTTTGCGAGTTTTCTACATAGTAACATAGTTAACATCAAATTTAAGGACTACTTGCCTCGGGAATATTCAGCGCACGAATTTAATAAAAATCCAACATTCATGGTATTTATTTGGTTATATTATAGAGGTGTTCGCAGCTTTCCTGGAAACTTGTCCAACTCAAAACTGCGCAGCTAAAATATACATTTTCGATGGAAAAAGAATTCTTATGCAGCGTGCGACGGAGTTCACAACTCGCGAGTTGGGATGATCGTGAATATGTTAGTGTATATTCAAAATGTTATTCATGTTTCCACTCCGCAATCAGGCCTGTAGCATTTAATATTTTATTTTTTTATTTCTTATTTATTTTATTTATTAAATATACAAATAGTTTTACAATTAGGTTGTTACATTGAATTGCTACGTTCAAACTATATTGCTTAAATAAATACGTTTTGTTCTTTATGATATGCACAAATAAAATTAGAATATTAAAATATGGGACGTAATTTAAAAAAGGTATTTAAAAAAGGCAAGAGAAACGATTTAAATAACTACCGACCAATTACGATACTATCTTCAATAGATAAAATAGTTGAAAAGTTTGTTTGCAACCAAATTTATGATTTCTATGGTAAACATTTAATTGTTAGTGAGGCCCAGTATGGCTTTCAACCAAACAAAAGCACAACTTTACTTCTTTCAAAATTTTCGGACTACATTAATGCTGCTCTTAATGACAAAAAACACGTCCTTGCCCTTTTCATCGACTTTTCGCGTGCTTTTGACACATTAGACCATCGTATATTAATACAAAAATTAGATATTTCTGGCCTGAGGGGCCCTATACATGGTTGGTGTGTGGACTATCTAAAGAATAGAGAATATCGGGTTCAAATCGCTGGCAGCACTAGTGACACAGTCTCTGTAAACTACGGAACAGCTCAAGGCTCAGTTTGTGGACCACTGCATTTTTTATCATATGTGAATGGCATGGACAAAATACTTAATAGCTGCAAGTCGTTCCAGTTTACAGATGACACTTGCTTACTAATCACAGGCAACGACTTAAAAGCAATCAGCTCTTTGCTCCAGAAAGATTTTGATAGACTAAATATGTGGTGCCACGACTTCGGTCTCGTGTTAAATGCCCAGAAAACAAAGTTAATGCACATAAAATCTCCATACTTAAAATGCAGTACCCGAGTGTGTAATTTATTTGCCCATACTCACACTTGCCTACACAATGATCCAACTAAGTGCGATCTTGATTGTCCAAGTATTGAACAAGTTAACACGCATATGTACCTGGTTCTACTTATTGATAGCAAATTTAACTGGGGTCCTCATATTTCGCGGGTAGGTGATAAGCTACGTGCGATAACCGAATCCGATCGATCGGCATTGAGATTGTGATTTTTAGTACGCTTATTTTTGCGCATTGGCTCCAAATTGAGCCCGTATTGTGCGGATTTTGGGTGAACCAAACTCAGTATTATTAAATTTTATCAAAATACTGATTCAATTTGGCTCTAGTGTTGTAATCAAAGCGTATGAAAAATCACAATCCCAATGACGATCCATCGCAGATGGTTCAAGAGTAACCCTACAGTTCTTCAACGAGCAAGTACAAGCCGAAATAAAGCATTCTGTATATACACGTCAAGTCGCGCAACATAAACTTGTCACTATATCGGCAAATAACTACTACGGTGAACGGACGAGCGCTTTTCAAATACCTCGGTTAATAAATTCTTTGCCTACCTCCACACGAAATGCAATTATTAAATCAAACATTAAACACAAATTGAAAAATTATTTCTTGTCAAAATTGTAAATACTAATATATTAGTCTCTCTAGGAACTGACAAAATATCGTCGAATCATTATATTTGTACGTAAGAGATTGGAATAAATTGTAACACCAGCGGGGTTTTGAACTAATAAGGGATTTATCGCGATCGCCTTGAAATTACTAATCATTGCGGCGTCATTACAAGACTCTGTGTCGATTGTTGATCAAAAAATAGCGATGAATGCACTTCGACTGTCACAATTGGAAGCGATCGCGATGGATTTTTTTTTTTTGTTACACAATCAAGGAACCGCTTCACTTATTGTTAACGCGGAAGAATGTTTTAATTGTCAGGTACCATAGACAAACCCAAGAGGTTTAAATGGTACCATGTTCCAAAATTTTATTTGTATGTATTGTTTCTGAAATAAATAAATAATAATAATAATAATAATAAAATATTACTGTTATTGATTGGTGAACAACTTGCTTTATTTAAAAAATCATGTGAACTGCGTTCATTTTTATTAACATCATTTTACAAACTATTGAACGAAAATTAAAACCACAGGACTCATCTCTTGTTGTTACAAAAACAGCACGACAATTTTTTAAAAATTGAAACATACACAGGACTATTATAGTGTAAAATTTTTTTTTACAAAAAATAAAACCGACTTCAAAAACACTAAAAACTTAACAATAATATAAGAATAGGTACAGACAACATCACACTTCTATATTGAAGTCGGCGCCAAACGATGATCTCCTAGAAAGTGTTAAAATTTGTCACCGACTTCAATATAGAAGTGTGATGTTGTCTGTACCTATTCTTATATAATTTTTAAGTTTTTAGTGTTTCTGAAGTCGGTTTTATTTTTTGTAAAAAAAAAATATTTGTAACTTTTTAGTGAATGAAATCATTTCAGTTAAAGAAACGCTAAATTAAATTAGTGTTTTCCTCTATTTTCTATGGGATCCCATCATCAGATCAGACCATGGGACCACCCTTACAGTATACTCTATCGAATACAAAAATAATTATGGAAATCGGTTTAAAAATGACGGAGTTATGAGGTAACAAACATAAAAAAAATACAACCGAATTGATAACCTCCTCCTTTTTTGAAGTCGGTTAAAAATACAACAAAAAGCGCGCACGGTGTAGTTTCTAATATTAGTGACCACGGCATGCGTTATAAAGTTTCACAGTGAAAGATCATATTACAATTCAACCAACAACAAAACTCCAGAGGGGCAGTTTACACGACTCACAAATCATCATGGGCTTTAAATATAGCAGTCCTTACTGAAGCTAGAGAACCAGAGAAAATGTCGACCTTTGATTGAATTTTATTGTAACACGAGAACGATCTACAGGGTTACAGGAAAAGTCGACCTAGATCCGTTAAGGGCGTGTAGTACACATCATTTCTGAATGATTTCACTATGGAACCCCCCATCCTAAATTTAACCGTTTTCGAGATATTCGAGTTTTAATTTTTTTTATGAAAATGCCCAATTTTTCGGCTATGCAATTAAATATTTTGAATTTTTTTGATTCTAATGATTATTTTTTCGGTTTTTTACATGAAGAATGAGATGGTTAATGACCTCAATGACTAAAATTGCACGTAAGTTAAGTAAATAGGTCATTGTAGACGATCGAAACTTAAGAAAATAAGTACAAATTAAAAAAAAAAATTTTTCTTTTCTGGATATCTCAAAAAATTATCATGGCATTTGCTCTGCAGATGTGCTTAAAAACATCTACATTTTATCAGCTATCCAACGAGGTATAACAACCTAGGGTTGTATTTAAACTCATAGAAAAAAACATAGTTGAAAAGGTTCAGGTAGTAGGTCTAACGGTGAAACTTAGTTTCTAAGGCTACATGGGGCAGTCAGAATAAATAGCGCTTATTTAATCTAATTAATTTGACGTAAGTTCAGCATCATCAGTTCAGCCTACTGGCTTCCACTACTGAACGGCCTCCCTCGGCTAGATACAACCTTCATGCATCCATCGATGTCCCGCTATCCTGACCTAGGAGATTATTCAGTTTTTATAGCATTTTTTTTGTTCAGATCGTCGATCGTACAAATAATGACCATACGCCAACTATTAGTTGAGCGTAAGTGACTAGTTACTGGCTTTTGTTTGGAAAATAACGTAATTGGTGCGTTGTTAACGCTAGTTCGCATACAAAGTCACTCACGCTCAACTCGTTGGCGTACAGATCGTCGGTGATTGTAGTAAGCTAAATGAAACAATAAATCAGTTCAAAATAACATTTATTCACCTAATGTTTTTGAATAAAATTTTATAGTTCATGTTCTACGTGTCCACCTCTATTCCGCACACATTTTCTCATTCTTTCACGTAGTCCACTTTTCACTACACCAGTGGTTAATGTTCTTCTTATGTCGTTAGCAGCATTAATTATCCTTTCTTTGAGAACTTCCACTGACGATATGGGGTTGGGCTCACTGTAAACGAGGCTCTTCATGTGCCCCCATACATAAAAATCCATGGGGGTCAGGTCGGGACATCTGGCTGGCCAGGGTAAAGGCCCACCTCGTCCAATCCATTTGTTAGGATAGTTAGTGTCCAACCATTCCTTAACGCTTCTTCTGAAATGAGCAGGGCAGCCATCATGTTGAAACCACATGTCCCGCAGTAATTGTAATGGGAGATCATCTAGTAGGTCACCTAAGTCACCTCTTAAGAAATTTTCATAAGTTTCACCATTGAGGTTGTCTGGAAGAAAGTAAGGCCCAATCAAATGGTTGGAAATGATGCCCATCCACACATTTACACTAAATCGTCGTTGTGACCCCTTTACTCTTTTCTTATTTGGATTGCCTAGTTCTTTAGGAGCCCAATGGTGTGCGTTATGGTAATTAGTAATCCCGTCCTTATCGAATTTGGATTCATCTGTCCACAATATTAATTTTAGGAAATTCGGGTCCTCGATATCTGCATTGAGCATGAATCTGCAGAAGTCCATGCGTCTTGCGGGATCTCCTTCTTCAATTACATGTACCGGCGTGTAGTGGTATGGATACAGGCCTGCCGTATGAACCGTAAACCACACTTTCCACTGAGTTAGGCCCAGTTCACGGGCAACAATATTGGTCGAAGTGGTTGGGTCTCTTCTGAACCGTTCTACGATTTCGGTGTCTTGTTCCTCGTCGTCATCAATGACACGTGGTCTTCCTAAGTCCGTACGTCGTCGCAAAACAGGGCCAGTTTCACGAAGTCGTCGGTAAACTCCGTCGAAAACGCTCACATCAGGTACTCGACGGTCGGGATAGCGTCGTATGTACTCAGTCCGAGCTTGTGCGGACATGCAATTGCAGTATCCGTAGCAGATAAGCATATCCGCATATTCTTCGTTCGAGTATGTTGCCATTTTCAACAGTCCTGTATCACAAGCACAAATCAGAGTCCAGTAAACAAGCACAGTAGTCACAGTTAGAAAAATCAGTCCAGAAACAAAGCCAAGTCGTGTGGGAATCCGAAAGCACAATAATTCGCATCTACCATGGACGAATCGCATGAGCAGACTAAAATGGATGGCAAGCAAACAAACGACCAAATACAAAACAGTGGGCATGTTGTATCCCCAAACTTGTTTTTGCACATTATTTTTCTCACTCTCACCTGCATAAATCGTAAGTTGTCTCGCTCACACGCACCGGATTAACTTGAAGGACAATAGCCGAGGGACCCGTTAGACCTACTACCTGAACCTTTTCAACTATGTTTTTTTCTATGAGTTTAAATACAACCCTAGGTTGTTATACCTCGTTGGATAGCTGATAAAATGTAGATGTTTTTAAGCACATCTGCAGAGCAAGTGCCATAATAATTTTTTGAGATATCCAGAAAAGAAAAATATTTTTTTATAATTTGTACTTATTTTCTTAAGTTTCGATCGTCTGCAATGACCTATTTACTTAACTTACATGCAATTTTAGTCAGTGAGGTCATTAACCATCTCATTCTTCATGTAAAAAAACCAAAAAAAATATCATTAGAATCAAAAAAATTCAAAATATTCAATTGAATAGCCGAAAAATTGGGCATTTTCATAAAAAAATTAAAACTCGAATATCTCGAAAACTGCTAAGTTTAGGATGGGGGCTTCCATAGTGAAATCATTCAGAAATTATGTGTACTACACGCCCTTAACGGCAGGCAATAAAGGGCAGTGGTGACCAATATTTGTCCTGCAGTGTGGAAGATGGAAACTTTTACGGTTTAGTATCCGGCTACTTGGACGAGGAATTTCTAATTTAACCCGAGACAAGACCTCCGTACAATCAATAAGACCATGAATAAGCTTAAACAAAAATATTATATCGGAAGCCCGACGCCTAACCATCAAGGATCTCATTTTATAAAAGCTCAGCCTATCCTAAACTTTTACATTTGTTATTTGCATATGATAGATGGCATACATTTTTTTTTTGGATTCTCTCTATTCTGCCAATATGTAATTTGTAACTCGGAGACCATACACAATTATTGTACACAAGAAAACTTCTTACTATGCAATTATAAATTGGAATAGTAACACTTGGATCCTTAAAGGATTTTATTTGTCTACATATAAAACCAGTTAGCTGCGAGGACCTTTTTGCTATACTATCTACATGATCCCTGAAGCTCAGAGTTCTATCCAGAATAACGCCTAAGTCTCTTATTTTATCTACTTCCGTAAGGGGAACATTTTTGAGGAGATATGAGGCAGGTAGTGGTTTTCTTTTTCCAGTGAATTTCACATTTATTTATATTTAATATCATTTTATTATTAGTACACCAACTGTCAATTTTCTGAAGTTCATTCTGTAAAAATGTTATATCTGAGTTATTATGAACCCGCCAATATATTTTTAAATCATCCGCGTACATTTTAAACTTACATGGAGTGTAAGTTAGGTTAGCTTAGGGCCAAATCAGTGTCTCTACGGAGGTAGAAGTTGCTCTGGAGGGTGGTTTAGCCAGGTATGGGGTTACCCAGGTAACCCGAGTCCAATGGCATATCCTTGGGGCGGCTTTGTCAGCTTTCAGCCCCTTGTTGAATCGTAAAGAGATTCCCCCGCCTCAAAAAAAAAAAAAAAAAAAGGGCCAAATCATTTATAAAGATAAAGAAAAAAACAAAAAATTGACAATTCGCGGAATTCGCCTGAAACTTGCGCACAAAGCGACTGAGCGAAGCATTCTGATGATTATTACGTTACTATGTATTTTACAGAACGATTTTCATTGATGTTGTTGACTGATCTGTCATTAATCTCGCGTTACCTTAAAACGTCAGCCGTACGTCAGAGATAATCCACCACGTGCGTTTATATATTCATATTTTATTATATCTCCATTCCAGATGGTCCCGACGCTTAATCCAGGAAGCCCATTAATTCCAGAACGACTACTCCACTGGAGGTTACCGTATCCTGCTTGTGTTTATCTTCGCCTCACTTGCCCATTATTAATTGTCTTATTACCTCATCAGAGGGCTTCGTTCGACGGAAGCCCCTTGCGAGATTGACGTCAGTCAAATTATGTCTAAATACAATGTCTATTCCACCAGATGCTTCTGGAATGATGTTATACGTATTTAACCTTAATTATTTCTCTTTCATGTTAACATCATCTATACATACTGTTTATAATTAGCGAATATGACTTATTATTTCTAAATAAGCGAATATTACTTATTATTTCTAAATGAAATTGCTCAAACTCTTTGAACTTAAATTTCAAAACTCTCGTTTTAATGCGAGTTTAATATTTTTTCCTGTCTCTAGATCACGAAAGATCTTTCAACGAACAGTTAATACGAACTGTGAAATGCGTTCTAATAATACTCCGAAGCAATTTCACGCGATGTATTTGCAGAATAATAATAAATCCCTTTGATATCGCTAAGATTACAACGCCAGCACAAAAAGCTAGCTGTCGATCATCTATTAACGTCAACCCAACGACTTCAAATGTTCCTTATGAAGTACTTCAAAGAGTATCAAGTACCTAAATCGTGCGGCAAAATAGGTTGATATTTTGTTGCGTAGACGATTTTTGACAAGCATTACGAGATCTGTGAGCAGTGAATCGGTGACGTGTTCTCGCTATAAGTTTATACGGGTTGTCCTTAAAATAGTTTTAAACAAAGTGTAGAGACAGCACAGCCTCAAGGATATCCAAATCACTTCCATTTACATCTTGCGATATTTTTACTCTACAATTTGTAATTAATTTTTCTATATTTTTACGATAAATTCCGACATTACTATTTGTTATGAGTAAATTTTTCAAAAACAAATTATTAGCAAAATTGTAGAGGTGTAGTGTTTGTGAATTCTCTGGATCTAGACCCTTCTCAAGGCATTTAGGATAATGACACCTGGCATTATGGAACTTTGATCCTTACGGCAAAAGTGAGGTACTCATACGAATTACAGCATAATACTGTGTTACGTAAATTTAGATGAAGCAACTTCTTAGCAATTTGAAAGTTTCATCATGTTAAACGGACTACTTAACGATTCTTTTGAGGCATTAAAAGTTCTGGAATTCTTTGCAGAACAGTTCCAGAAGCTGCTTAGGAAATATGCCTAGTGAAGAAAGTGTATCTTGTACTAACCTCAGTATTTGTACAATTTGACAAGTTTACATTAACATTGTTTAATTTCATAAATTTGAAAACCAGCAGGAACTGTTTTCAATATCACATAACATTTATAATTATGTATAATAAATATTAGGTATAAGCCATTCATAAAACTCAGTTTTACAATATGGCGTTTATATTGACAAATAAATATAGCATCAAAAATACACCGTGGTGTATCGTAGGTGTATTAAAGGTCACAGGCATAAGATACAGCATCATCTCATAAACTTAATCAAATACACTATTACAACTCATTCAAAGATTCTAAGATTATTGACTCAATAAAGGCTTTGAATATTTCTAAACTGATAAACGTTATCATATCAATAGAAAGACATAGGTAAGTACATATTGTATCATTTTCTGATAAATACCCTTTTCTTAACCCATTTTGTTCAATCCACATTCAGAAGCCAATCAACCCGACCTAACCACTCATCAGGCATTCACCGCTGAAAACATTGAATCACGAAACTCAAACAAGCGATCTTTATTAGTTTACCGAATTCGAACGGGAAATTGCGTAGGGCAGAGACTCAACTTTATATGTGTAACAAATATACTTGTGTAACAAATATACGACTACAACATAGGCATCATCTTAAAGGTCACATTCGCAAATGACTGTGCATTTTTTTCTAATACGAACAAACAGGGTATTGGATTTACCTACATCAAGTTATTTTTTTAATATGAAAGCCATGAGCTATGCTCAGATCGGAAAATATTTGGAACGAAATTTCTTATAGCAATCTAATGTAAAAACTTAATATTAAAATATCACTCGTCGTTGTTTTTAGGAGCTATTTTCATATTCTTTTAACGAGATGAGCGAGCGGTATGTTTGCTTTTCCTTGCTGATATTTCTATGATCGGATAAACAAATCGAATGATATGTATGTATAAACATTTTTATGCTCGTTGATAAACAAACCAGCTTTAACTAATTGTACCTATTCAATGTATTACCTTATGATACAATAATTTGGAAATATAACATTGTAATCGTGCCTTTTAACGAACATTAATTGAAGGTATTAATGGTGACAATTATAGCTATACCGTCGCGCGTCGTTTGAAGGGCTATTTTCTTTGTGCTCAACTCCAGCCTTTCTCTTTGACCTCTAGCTTTCTACTCTTAGTGCTCAACTTTTCTATTCGAATGCTTAAACAACAGTCATATTAATAATGTAAATTACTTCTGCCCCGATAATTGTTTTACAACCTATCCTTCCTTTTTGCAGCAGATAATCAAGAGCAGAATATGACATGGTTTGATGTCGCCATGTAAACGTTCCTTTTTACTCTGATCACAATAAGTTGCGCTGCGTTTTTCCTAAGGAAAAATATATTTTAAAACATCCAACTTATCAAAGAAACAGAATATTTTTGTTATTTACACACAGCGATAACAAATTTGATTAACTAAATAAAAGAGAAAGCAGGTCAGTAGTGCAGACTTACTGGAATATTTAATTTACAATGACAACTGTCTACTTACTCTCGATTGTCTCGATCAAAGCGGCATGCGTGGTCACAGATTCTGCGGACAAAAGAAGTCAAATTTATTGAAAATTGTCAATTGACTGACACAAATGATTGAATCATTTATGTCAATAATAACAGATCGTGATGTTTGTTGGCGATCGTGATCACGATAAACTGTGTTACGTTTCCAAATCATACATAATATACTACCTAACCATTCTCAATAGAGGCATAGTAACCATAGCGTACAAGAGCCTAATTCTGCTAATCTTAACGTTGTTATCATCCCCTAACCGTGATCACTCAATTCATCATTTTAACCGCACTGAGAGCGAGATGGCGGTATACGCATCAAGAGCGGTGTCCCTGTTTCAATATTATTGTAACCTTGATATAGGCGATCATGGTAAGACCCCATGTCTTGAGAGCGTTCCAATGAAACTGCTGTTGTTATTAAGTACGTTTTTTGTGGTGCAATTTATTTCTACTACAATTTCTTGATAAGTCAATAGTTATAATTATTTTAGTCAGCTATCGATTAAGCAACAATAACAAACGGTCTAAAAGTAATGCTATTGAAATTTTAACGCTAGCAGAATTAGGTAGGCCCCTGCGCAAACACAAAATTAAATGTGCTCACTGATCCTTCACTCGCGTAGTCTGATGGGTTGCTTAAGGCGCATAGTAAGGTCAAACATAAAAAATCACTGCAGAAAAAACCGGTTCTCTTCATAAATATTGAATAAAAAAATCTTTAAAAAAGATATGTTATTATTCAACGCATTCTTTAGAGGATGGTCTTTTTAATTTTTTGATAAATTAATTAAAACTTGGTTAAAATGTGACCCAAACATGCCTCGATTTTAAAACTTTAAACCTAATCGCGTCGTACATATTAGGTTAAATCGTATACTTTCGATTTCAATAAATAAAGTGAACAATATTCTAGGAAATGGTCTTTTTAGATTTTTCTTATTCACCTTAATTAATGTTTATTGAAATAATTCATCTTACGCGTAAAGGTTTGCTTAAATATTCCCCTCACCCTCACTCACTCACTCCTATGTAATCAGTGCGGGACGATCGACGCAAGGTCATTGGGACCGCATAGTGGTCCTTAACCGACCGACCAGCCCCCTAACCATGATAGCTCAAAACAATATTAAAACCGCGCTGAGAGCGGGATGGCGTTATACGTAGCAAGAGCCGTATCTCTGTTTCAATATTGTTTTAACCTTGCCATAAGCGATCATGGTAGGGCCCCAGGTGGGCTATTGTCTAAGAAAAAATCTATCGCAATCGCATTCAATTTGACAACCATTGCACCGTAAACACAAGATTCAGCTCCGACATCCTTTTATAAAGGAGCAATGGATGGACGGCGACTGTCAAATTGTAAGCGAGCGCGATAGATTTTTTCTTAGACAATAACCCCCCAGATGAAGCACGGAGCCAGGGATGTTACATAGATTTCTTTAGTAATCGTTAACCAAACACATATGTCACACATACCTCTAAATTAATGCATTTACTTCCTGGCGTTGGGGCATTTACGAGTAGCTACAACACTCTTTATTTCATATGTGGTGCTAAGTTTCGTTTCATATTCTCTATATTTTATATACTTATCTTAGGGAGATGGTACTTTATTGAAGATCGTTAGCCAACTTAATATATATAAATAGTTAATTTGCTACCTAATACACGAACTACATAACAACATAGTAATACAAAACTTATGTTAATTAAAATATTCAGAACAACTATTAAATTTCTCAACGTTGAAAGCAAGAATCACTAGGATCGTCAAGACATTACCACCGTTTAATTATCGAGACAATTCGCAAAATTGAATAAATCCTCCTCGACCCCACTATTGGCGAAACCAGTGCTATCTTAGTTGTTGTTTAATTAAATGATTTATGCTTTGTCTTTCGTTTCACCACCACTGAACCAGAAAATTTAAGTACAGCGGTTTACAGAGGTTTAAGAATGTTTTTGAGTGAAACTGAGAACACATTTCATAGTCGATTATACATTTATTTCTCCATTTAATAATCACTTCACAAATATTTGTAAAATACTGATTGATTAACATTAAAAAACTTTTCCTCCTACACAAATTCACTGTTTTGGTGCTGGAGGTATACCTGTTCGAAGATCACCTTTCCCACCAACTGCAGCGGAAGAGGCTCTAGCACCTAGTGCGTCCAAGGCTTTCTACTTATCAACGCTGGATCCACGTAGTGGAAGATTACTAGAAACCCTGGCTTCTGACAGATGATAATATCGATAATTATTGATGCAGTGAAACGTGGCTTTTCATCACTTTTCTAGGCTTTCACAGATTACAGTTCAATACACTGGGCATTTGAGTGAAGTCATTTCATGATGCGAAAACCGGCCAAGTGCAAGTTGGACTCGGGCACCGAGAGTTCCGTAAGTACAAACTTATCCATGTATAAGTATAAGTTCCTAGCATACCCTATACAGGATTGTTTTTGAAGCAGGAGCCAAACTTTGTGTGCTTATTCATACCAGAAATACAAGAAACTTGAAATCGCGAAAAAAAATCAGCTGTTTCATAGAAATGTTCAACATTCACTGAACCTAAATGTATGGAACAGCTGATTTTATTGCCGCGATTTCAAGATTGCTCCCATTATAAAAGTTGTT
Source organism: Schoenobius gigantellus (assembly GCA_963935595.1). Classification (NCBI taxonomy): domain Eukaryota; kingdom Metazoa; phylum Arthropoda; class Insecta; order Lepidoptera; family Crambidae; genus Schoenobius; species Schoenobius gigantellus. The sequence goes on from OZ012551.1 coordinate 27,145,873, forward strand.
CATTTTGCTTGTCTGAACAAGCACACAAAATTTGGCTCTTACTTCAAAAGTAACTCTGTATATAAGTATTGATTCCCTTGTGAAATCGCATACCTTTTGATCGCGTCGACTTACAAGTTTAGTTTTTTTTGCAGTTGAAAGAAACCGAAGACATGTGTATTTGATTAGTTTGATATCTCTACGAGTTCCTGAGAAAAAGGACCATGACAGACAGACAGACAGACAGGCAGTCAGACGACAGAGGGACAAACGGACAACGAAGTGCTCCTGTAAGGATTCCGTTTTTTTCTTTTGCGGTCTGTACCTCAACATTAAAAATGAGCAAGTTAAACATACATGTTTTGTTATTGACGCGTCTCCAAAGGAAGGGTAAATTCGATTTACTAAGTCTACATTAAGTACACAATAACGTCACTAAAATGATAAAATCTCAATATCAGCTACACTTATATTACAAAGTGGTAGGTAGTGAGCAACTAGATTATACAGAACACTGTGTAAGTAATGTATCATTATTTTACCATGTTCACCCTATAATAATGATCATATTGGACTTAGAAAAATTCAAAGAACAGATACTATACAATTTTACTTTTAAAACTACGTTTACTGAAGAATTACTTACATAAAAAATATAAAGGAACGATGTTTTCAACGTTATTTTCTTGGGTAACAGAAAAATAATAGTCTCATGAAAAGGCACCGTCGTCGTCCGCTATATGAAGTAAATAAACTACAAGCATTAAGGATATGGTAGACGCATTTCTTGGTAAAAGTGGTTAGGATTTTCTGAATATTTGACTAACATAGCTAAATAGAAAGCTAAAATCACATTTTAAAAGTGAAGTAAATAGTCCGTAAATCACAAAAATGAGCGAAAAGTTAGTAATACTATACTATATAGTATACAAATAAGGTTCATAAACTTTCGTTGTATCAAAAACATTTCGCGATGGTTTTGCATATATATTACACTAACTTTCCGCTCGCGACTTCGCCCGCGTTTTTTTTTGTTTTCCCTTGGGGTTTTTTCCCTTAGGAAATTCCCCTGGTCGCGAACTATCCCTATACCAACTTTCATCAATATCGGTTCAGTAGTTTCGAAGCCTATTCAATACAAACAAACAAACATACAAACAAACAATCAAATCTTTCCTCTTTATAATACTATTATATTATATATTACATTATTCATATTGTCGATTTCAATATTTATATCCACTGCAAAATTACTTCTTTCTTCCTTTATTTTCCTTTAAGTTCCTTTATTTTCAAATATTTTACAGTTGAGATATATAAAACATTTTTAACCCACGTAATGAGAACCCATTATACCTACCGCAAACGCCGATAAGACAACAGCAATACACAAACAAAACAATTATGCAAATAAGGGCCGAAAATAATAATCCTCATCTAAGAGTTGTAGCCAAAACATTAAGGTGGAAAATTAAACTCCCTTATAGACCGCGGGGTCCTGTGTCAGATTAAAGTTAAATACGAGCCCGAAATTCCTTGCAGTTATCCAGGTGTAATATAAAGTGAGTTTAATCAACGTAATGGGTGTGTAACACTTTATCAAAAGCCTATTGGTTTTCTGATACAGTAGTTCAAAGAGGGTTCCAATCAACAGTCTCTGGGAACAAAGGAATGGGTAAGTTTATATTAAGATGCTCTACAATACTATTGTTTGTGTTTCGCGCAAGACAGAATAGGTTGGGAAAAGTTGTGAAGTCAGTGTATTAATATTTGCTAGTATAGATTGCTACACCAAATATTTATTCTATTAGAATTAATTTAATAATCGTTTATGATTTGATATAAATTTAAAAAGTATTGATGAAATTATACTACATCTACAACCAAACTCAAATAAGCATTAAGAGGATATGGATGGCTTAACGTTTCGACCTCTACGCTTAAGATCGTGAGGTGATTATTAATTATTAGAAAAAATGGCATTTTTGTTTGTATAAACAATAATAATGTAAGCATACCTTGACAGATAATTTAATGTTTTACTTAAATTCTATTATGTAATGTTAGTTTGTTTTCGAGACAAATTCAAGTTAATGAAATATGTAGTTATAAAACAAAAAAATACAATAAAAAGTATTATTAAAACAAGCTTCAATACTCTAAAAAGAGGAAAATAAACCTTAATTTATTACGTGACACAATTTTTATTGATAAAGTCGCATGTCGCAAAGCTTGTCGCATGATTTAACTATATAATTAACAATAATACAATACTTATTTTACTTGATCTTGATATTAGAAATTTCAAGAAAAAATATATGTTTTTATAAATCTCGCGAGGAAAAACCACAGCTAAATTAAAGTTGAGTTTCCTCCTTTTATTATTTTAAGAGCATAATACCTTGTTTTTATAAATGATTCATAGCCATATCAGATTTGATTTTTTTCATAATGTAGGTACTGTATTCAACAAGTCAATCTCTTTCCATTTGATATACCTATATTGCGGGGGATATTAAAAGAATGTAATCCGACATTTTGTTGCAGCGGCCATTTTATATTTACAACAGCACTAATTGAGCATAATTGCTTTGACATCAGAACAAAAGGTGTAGGTATACCAAATTTCGGCTCAAACGGATACCAACAAGTGGTCGATAAATGTTTTGCAAATTTTGAAGCGGACAACTTACATACGAACCGTGCAAGTTAAATAAAAGGTTTACGTGTGGTATAACGCTGAACAGTTTATTAATTAGTAATCAAATCTTAAATTTTATAATAGTGAATAAGATTTTAAAGCAAAATGAAAAAGATAGGGTTAAACAATTTTTTTATTGCAGAAAGTTGGCAAGCAAGCAAACTGCCCACCTGATGGTAGGTGGTAACAGTCACATAACACATGTGGCTCTTGTGAGATTCGCAGCAAAACTGCAACCCCATAAGAACCACGGTGTACGTAGCCAACTTGTGACACCAGATGTAAAGTCACAGTACACAGTAATTTCACTGCCATATCTTACCCTTCAAACTGGAACACAGCAATGCAAGCACTGCTGCTTTGCGGCAGAAAAAAGGTACCTAAGCAGACGCCCCGGTACAGAGTCTATTGATAGAAACAAGTCTTAATAAACGCGCTAACAATTGGTACGCGTAATAATAAAAGTCGTTATAGCAACTCTGTGTTTAATTTTGTCACGTTATCCACGTACACGTACTTACGACCCGAGAAACTGCTAAGGAACTTTAATAACTATATCGTGAATGCATGGTGTGAGAATCACGTAGGAGGCAGGTATAAGTATATTGACGTAGAAAGCTTAACATTTATTTCTCAATACCTAGTCGCTGCTTAAATTCTCAAGATGAATTTTACACTTTTATTCAGACGCAACAGAGGCGATAAATCTACCGGATTCTAGAGAATATACTAAATGTTCTGCTTGAGAATTCTCAAGATGCACTAACCACATGCTGGTACATAAATCATAAGTTGAATCAGCTGAATCAGAAGTACAAGTATGAATGTTTATTATTACGTCGAGTTAAAACGCTATTATATCTTGAGAGTACTCTCAAGATTAAAAAATACTGTCAACAGTCCCTTGCTTCATTCAACAACAAAGGATAACAAGAATTAATGAATATAGTTTGTTCAAAAAGAATGCTTACAATATTCTTTGTGCAAAAGCAAATAAATATCCACCAGAGATATTAAGGGATGCTTCTTTGTTTGGCACAAACTAGGTAAATAGGTGAATCGTTGGCCAATAACCAATATCAACATGATAAATATATCGATAAGGTTATCGATGAGTTATATTTGGCAATAAAGACTTGCCATCCAATTAAGTTTTATATCTGTGATCCCGATTTAACCCCATTAGCAGCACAAGTTAGAGCCATAGCTGCGGGTTAATAACAACCTAAAGATAGGAATAGCCCGATAACGTTTTCGCCTTGTTTGACACGGACTCGTTTATATTCATTAATTTAACTAATCATTATAGAAAGAACGTTTTGGTTGTTAACAATGTTTTACTTGAATCTGAATGTTGACACACAAACGATATTTCTTCGTTCAAAAAAGTATATAAGATGCTTAAAACATTACACACAATATGAGAACTATTACAAAATAGTCCAGCGACATTTTTCATGTCGATGAAATGTGATGTGGGTTTTATGTTTTTTTTATTCACAACAGTAAAACTCTTGGAAGGAAGCCAGCTTCTTCTGGACTTCTCAACTGTGGAACTGGTTGTCTTCTTTTATCTTTAAGTATCGGAACACCAAAATGTTAGTTATATTTTTCTATCGCGACAAACTAAAGGAAGATATAAGGTAATGGCTAGCCAGGCAAATTCAGAAGCCTCACCACCAATTTAACCAGGCAAAAAAAACTATTGTTCTCGAACTCCCAGATTAATACCCAATGGTCTCAACTTGACCACGGAGTATTTACAAGTAATAAGTATTTATAAAAATGAACATTAATATACAACATATATATATATATTCTATATTATTGCAAATAAAAACACATTCAGTGATGTAGCACAAAGTACTCAAGAGATTTTTACTGCAAATACAGTTGTCAAATCGAAAGCATGTATGCGAGATAAGGAAATCTGAACGAAGACTTACGAATATGTTATCCGATGCAAGCGTAACGTCGATAAGTGTATGTGGGTTGCGGTCACATAAATTGCTTTATTATCCTCCTATCGCGGTCGCCTATACCAATGCTTTTAACCAATCCTCGATGTTTAGCGAAGAGTAAACTTCAGGCTAATAAATTTGTGATTTCTTTCGCGACAAGTTTGGTAGCTAAGCGTAATGGTTTACACATGATGTACTTCATATACAAAAGGTAACATTATCCATTATACGAACCACCCACAATATCATCAAGATATTGTGTATATAGACTATTTTCATGATAATAATATATATATATATATATTAATGTAAGTAGCTTCTTGGTTTTTCAAGTCAACATGAAATATAGATTGTTTTAGAGTTGTCAATTTTACTGAAACTGTAATACAAGTTAACTTTACTCATTTTCCGTTACCGCTGTTTGAGATATAATTTTACGACGTTTCCAAATTTGGTTTCCAATTAAGGCAAACTCAGGTTATATTTAACGTTCTGCGGTTAACTGTGCAAACTTCGGGCCTTTTGTTCGTAGACTACACAACAACATAACTACAAGCGGTATAAATATTTCTCACGGTACACGGAATATAAGCATGCAAATAGTAATGATTCATAGTTAGCCAATAGTGAATGAATTGCGGCGAATATTGTTACTCGCGTAATAAATTCTATTCAGAGCATAAGCACCTTATAGTTTCATTGATTAAATCAATAATAGTGTGGTCCACACTGCAGTATAAAATGATACTGAATTTCACAAAATAGAATTACGAAATAGTTTCATAGAACTATCACTAAACTATGGGTATCTGTTTATATTTCCTTAGTAATAACATTCAGCGTTGGTTTATTAAAATGAAATTCTATGTCGGGTTGTTTTTTCTTGCATGTATCAGGAGACAAAAAAGCAAGCAAGTTAATAATTACAACAAGTTTAACACAGCCCCTAACAACTCTTTTGGAAAGTTTCCGAAGACGCACAATTATCTTATCCCAACAATTGCGACTCAAAAGAGGATCTTAGAAACGAAGCCGTATCGCAAAATATGAAGGCGCACTGAACCGAACCTGGCAGATTGCCAGTAACAACCTACGCTTTGACCGCGGATTCGCTCGCTTGCGCTTTTTCCCTAGACATCCTGACACCATCTCGTAATGAAGGCTTTGTTCCTTTTTCTCTTTCACGTTTTTAACTTGGAAATCTGTTAGAGCTGGTATTTTGTCTCAAATGTTGTTTTTGCTTCTTTGTCAAAAGTAATTACATTTTTCAAGACAACCAGCGGATTTTTTTTTCACTACACCAATGTCTAATGGACGCAAGCCGGGCCCTTTTTGCAGACGGAAATAAAATATCCAGAATAGCAAAGCTTTATTTTTATGCGGAATATTTACCAGCTAATCCAGATTTGAACCCTCAAATCCCATGTAATATTGCTGTAATCCTGAGATACAGCTACACAAACAACACAGCGATGTTTGCAATAGTATAAAGTTAAATAGTAGCAACTTTCTTATACTCATAGAAATATATTTTTGAAGAATATTTTGGACGAAATGATTTCACATTAAGTGAGTAAACGGCAAATAAATGTCTAAATTAACTAATTGTTAACAGGTGGTTGGTCGACCGTTCAAGCCTGTTTATAAGGAACACCTATATCAAGTAGTATGCTCATTTTGGTTCATGATCATCACCATCACTTCGAGCTATACATAATATATGTCTCAGTGTTGGGCACAGGCACAGAATAAGTAATAGTACTAAAGCACAGGTTTCTCTTTAGACGGGTCGTTGTAGGGTATTATTTCGAGTTCATCCCTTCGAAGAGGTGTTATTGCGGTGACCTCGCTTAAGGCTTCACACAGATCAGTGTAACCACACCTGTCAGTGTCCGTGACGACACAGGGCCCTCAGTGAAGTTCATAGTGAATGTACGAGTATGAAAGAATCACTATCACGGTGGCGTACTGTGCCGGAACTGTGACTTCACTAATCTGTGTGGACCTGTTTTGAGACAACTCCAACGACCTTATTAATAAAAAATTTACTCCTTGGATCATCCTCGGATTAGTTACTCCGTGTTTTGGTTTGTTTCCGCACATGTCGCCTGCCAAATGTCAAAATAAGACAAAGAACAACGAGTAATTTTTTTATTAATAAAGCCGTAAAAGACATCCACAGGAAGAATGGGAGCCGCGACATATGTATTCTGAATCCGTCACCGCACAGACGTCGTAACGGTTCATCATAGATGATGATCATGAACATTCTCTAATTAATAATCAGAGCATCGTATCCACAAAAGATGAAAATCACGTGATCAGTTATTTGTCTGCCGATCTCCATTATCTTCTTTGTAATAGATCTGTCGATGACGTTTATTAAGCTTTTAGATCTTGTCGAAGATAGCCGAGAAAATATATTTTCCTCCAATAAATTGTCGAGCCAAAGATTTCTCCAAAGAAAATGTCATAAGCAGCGTGCTTCCTTTTTAACGTTAAGCTACGTTGTCAGTACGTGGTGTATGATATAAATCAGAGTCCATTTTGACAGTCACTTTAAAATATGAATCTTTTTGAATAAAAATATTCTAGTGATATTAATATCAACGCCATTTTATATATCTATAGATAACATATCTAGCTTATTTTTAATTTTATTTATACATTCTTTGATCCTGCTTACTTTCAGAAAAAGATTTTTGATAAATAAATCAATAACCCTTTCCCTACCTCCTTTTTATACCAAATTTTTATACCAAATTCTTCTTTCACTCCTTATCTGACCGTGTTGCTCAGTTGTAAAACAGGTTGCCAGTCGATACGATAGCACAACCAGTTGTGCTATTAAGTTGGTCCATGGGTACTCGCTCTATTCGTCTGAGCTCGACCGTAATCATTTTTAAAAGTTAATTCATACAGTAATTTTTGATGATTTATGTATTGTATATATGTAATGTATATTTAGGCATGTTTATTTTGTTTACGATTTTTATAATTTGAAGTAAGTTTATATTAAATTACCCAAATAATAACTATGTAAATACTGGGGCGCATTTAACCATTACCCCTCATACAGCCTCATTATATCCGTTAGGGTTGGCTGGTAGAGATCAGCCCATGAGATTCTTTTAAAGGTAAGCCCTTGATACGTAGGTAAGCAAGGTACATAGGTGATATAATACACTACTCCTTCCACCCCCCCACTCATTTATTTCACCTATATACCTTACTTGCCTACATGGTAAGTAAGGTACAAAAGTAAAATAAATGGGTGGCGGGGTGGAAGGAGTGGTGTAATAGGGTCGTTTGAGAGTAGCTTTTTAACAGGTAGACAATGGGTAGCCCAGTCAGACCGACATCTAACTAAGAGATTTGGACCCGATCTAGTCACCCGTCTGCGTATTTCCTTTTCCGTGGAGGAGGCAGTATTGACCTGAAACGCGCACGGGTTTGTTGCGCTAACTCCCTTCCCAAACTCGTGTTCAATTCAAGGCACATGTCCTCCAATTGCTCACGGATTTGCTGCACAAACTCCCTTTCCAAAATCGTGTCCAATTCAAGGCACGTGTCCTACAATTGCAATTAGCATACCCGTGATTGAACGCCACAATTCCGTCCTTGTTTTGGGGCAAAAAATTATATGATTAAACGGAACGTTGTCCGCCATCTTACTATAACAATACAGAATATTTTCGGGTCCAAAATAGGTAGCGAGGAGCGAAGCGACGAGTGTAGGTTTGAACATGAACCAAGCGCGCGAGCCGAGCGAGCGTGCCGCGGCAGTGGCCGGCGAAGCGCCAGAAACGACTTTATGTGTATTCTCGACTTTATGCATACTTATTGCTTGTGGAAACTGCTAATTTTGAGGTTAGTTTTTTCAAATTTTTCTTTCAAATGCTCATATCTCTGGAAGTATGTACTTCCTCACCCTCGGAGTTGGGAGGGGGGTTAAACCCCCCCCCCCCCCCCCCAACATATTAGTATGCAATATACTAATGCAACCCCCATGCATCGCCTTGAACACGTGTTTGGAGGAATAGTTTGCGCTGCTAACCCGTGCGCGATTGGAGGACACGTGCCTTGAACACGAGTATGGAAAGGGAGTTAGCGCAACAAACCCGTGCGTGTTTCAAGTTCAAGGCAGTACTGCCTCCTATTGAACACGGAAAAGGAAATACGCCACCCGTCTGGGGGGTCACAAATGAATTTTAGCCTGGTAACTCCACCCAGTCCCAAAGGTCCCAACTTACTGCTGGGCCTGGTCTACGTTAAGTACCTTGGTTTCTTGGTCCCTTGGTCTTGGTCTTGGTTCCGTTCAGGAATTAGAGGCTTAAATTTCACCGGATACGTTTAACCGTCTTACATGCATTTTTAATGTGTTCTGGTTTGTTCATTGATTTATGAGCAGCAATCATAAGTCAAGATATAAGAAATAGGCTGGGAATAGAGGACTATAAAGCTTAAACAAATACTGCGGACGTCATCATTATTCAGGCCCTCCCACCCCCCATGTCATCAAAAATAAGGAAAGCAAAGACCCCCGCCTCCAGTGCTTACATAATACTTCAATGGCCCCAGTATTAAAATAAAAGCAACCTTTAGATGCACTGTAGGGGTATAGTATATTTAATAAGTTATACATATGTAACCATCTAAAACAAAAGAAATTCCTTTTATGCACTACCTAGTTAAAAAGCCTAACTACGTGCGAATTGCGAAGCAACGAAATGGAGTCACACTCGGTAACGAAACTCTTTTAAAAAGGGATATTGTGAAACATTATGAAGGTAGGTATAACAAAAGCGAAATTAACCCAGACTACGTTGAGGTTACAATAGCAAACATTGTCACATACAGGAACAGCTACAATAAATGTCAGCAGTAATGTCAAACCAAACCGCTCCGCGAACAGTAACCAAAAAATTACTTTATGCTAAACAGAGCGGTTTTGGAGACATTACAGTCGACTCCCGCAGTGTTCTTAAAATAATTCACGTAAAAAATCACTTTAGCCCGTCGTTCCTTGAAATATGAAATACGTGACAAACTTTGACAGCATCAGAGGTTTTTGTCTATTCAGAAAATGCTTACTGAGCCGTCTGCGTTGCCTTTATTGCCTTGTACATTATAAAATTCACGATTTTACACAACTAACTAAGCTCTCAAGCAGACTGCCCACCTATAATAATAATAATAATTTTTATTTTATCCATACAAAAACACACAAACACAAATTACACTAATAACTGCAACAAAATTTTACTATGGTCTAAGATTATCTGTTGCTGAACTAGGCTGATACCTGTATTTCAGCATACAGCGCCTCTGAGCTATCCTCGGAGAATACCAACATAAAATTTTAAGCAATAAACTCAAACTCAAACTCAAAAATCTTTTTTCAATATAGACCTTTACAGGCACTTATTGACGTCAAACAAAACATAAAAATCTTATTAAACAAGAATCTAATTTACTAATTATTTAATCCTTGTATGTACATACACCCCAACCATAATTACGATGTATGCAAATACAAGTAAAATGAAAAAAAAAAAGTTGAATCTACACCTGTTCAGAAATTGGGGAGCCTTCTCGAAAAGAACAGGCAAGAAACTCGGAAGGTCTTGTATTTTTTTTTCTCCTCTTTGAAGTCTTCATGTTTGATAACAAACATGATGTTTAAATGTGTGAGTAAATATATTTTGAAAGTATTTAGGTGTCCTCTCGGTGTGTATGATGATTGTGCGTGAGTGTTATGTGAGAGGGTGAGTAGTGAGATATGTGAATACTTATATGTTCTTAGGTTTCCTATCTCATTACTTCCAATATTTCATTTTTCGTTTTAACAATATGAAAGTCGTTAGATCCAGTTTGAGATAATTTTTTTTTACTGTTATTTTGTTTAGGGAATATATATTGTTAAATATATTTAGTTTGTTATAAATATAGGGGCCTAAAAACGTGTTTTATGAATGGGTCTACAAACGGCATACCATCTTCGTTTTGCAAGAAAATCCTGTGTATACTCTAGCAAAGATGGTTTTTTGAGACAATACTTAGTAGAAAATCTGACGTACAGTCCACACTCGCCTTAAGAGCAAACAGTATTAGCACTCGTACGTTCGTTATAACATTCCTCAATAAAAATTGAGCCCTCCACGCTACATAAACTTAATTTAACAATATCTCTTATTTATTTATTGAATACTAGCTTTTGCCCACGAATTCGTCCGGGTGGAAGTCCCCCCTTTTAAAAACTATTCTTTATCCTTCCCCACAACTCAAACTATCTCCATACCAAATTTCATCGGTTTAGCGGTTATTGATTACCCATACAAACTTCCACCCCCTTTTCTCCCCCTTAAGGGGTGATTTTCACGGTAAAGGCTATCCTATGTCCTTTCCTAGGATTCAAACTATGTCTATATCAAATTTCGTTTAAATCAATTCAGTAGTTTAGGCGTGATTGCGTATAATACACAGGCAGACAGAGATACTTGCGCATTTAATAAGATGTGTTGTTTTGGTAAACCCGAACAGCAAACATGTTAGGGAACCGTGTTGTATATTAATGATGACAAAGGTGCTGGAGGGTCAATTGATGCATATGTAGAATTTTGTAAAGGCAAAGTAGATCATATCTCTCACGACGGACAGATAGCGGCATGATATCAAATTTGGACAAACTATCGCTGTAGGTAGTTATTTAGCAACCGGCCAAACAAATTTGTACTTTCGGCAGACGTACTGTCCGTCTGTATACTCTCCATTCTGTAATCATGTCTCATAAGGGGACCAAATAAGGCAACAATATTCCAACACACTTCTCACTAGGCTGAAAACGAGATTAAGAGTACTGCTCGACCTTTTGAAGTCTTTAGTTGATTTAATAACGAAGCTTAGGACTTTATTACTTTTTTTACGTTATCAATTGCTGGCAAATTGGTCTTATCTGATGTCGGTTCCTAAACTAAGCTAAATCGAAAATTATTACACATTGTAAGAAAAATGAGGAAAAATATTTCGCTAACAAATAGTTTGGTTAGCCTCGTCGGGGCTTATTCACAACAACTAATGTCAACATCTTGTAAAAAAGTTCTTTTCCCCGGCAATAAGTTTATGTTGTACCATAACTTCGTTACTGTCGCCTCGCTGTCTGAGTAAACTTTCCAAAGCTAATAAAATATCTTCTAACTAATAAAGTTGGAAAATGTAGAATTTGTCCTCTTAGTAGTTAATTGAAAGACCAGTGTACTGCTTAAGCTTGATGCTTAAATCAAGGAAACTCCATTGGCGGTAGCTGAGTAATGTTATGTATGTCTTTCCAAGTAAAAGTCCTTACCCCCTACTCTGTCAATGACCGTTTAAAAGGACGGCGATGATGTTTTAGCAATAAACTATTGATTCTCTATTGACTGGTTACGAAATATTTAGTCATTTTGCGAAAAGCGTTCAGAGCGTCGGGCTTAAAAGTTATGTTGAAAACCAAATTAAAGTAAGTAAATCCGGACGGTTTTGTTTCATTTAAATTTGTCGTAAGTACTTACATAAGACATATTTCTCTGTATTTCAGCTCTTCTATGGTTAGTGTTCGCTTATTATCTTATTATATTATATTTCTTTTCGCATATACGACCTTAAACATATTGTTTTGTTATTTGTTGTTTCATGTAAAATAAATAACCCCTGTTTTACTTATTCGTAAAAAGAAAGGGTTAATCAAATGGTTTAATACGACCTATTGGCGTGGGAAAAAACATTTTGATCTCCTTGATCGTAGATTAGCTTAAATTACATAGTTTGTGACGATGACAATGTTAATGCTTGTGTCTATATTACGAGAAATAAGTAACTGCAGTACTTCTTTAGTTGACCTGAAGGCTCAGTCATCAATATTATCATCATATTGGGTCCTCTTCATTTTATGATAATGAACCAACAAATCGGCCTTAAGTCGGACAGCAGCATAGGTACTTTTTACATACCTGAGTAAAAACAGATCCCTAACACACAGTGTGTGACCATCAAAAACTTAGAGAGCCTACCTCAAAATTCGTATAGATAATAACAATAAAATGCTTTCAAATATATTTTTTCAGTAAGAATCAGTGTTTTTCAACAACAAAGAACTTTTGCTTAGACACGGCACCATCACAAGCACAATCACATTCTTCGCTTTCAGTGCTATATGTATAAATTACAATGAAGCTATCAGAGGTTTCATTCTTAGAATGTATGAATTAAAGTCGACGATAGGTCTACACGTTTGAATGAAAGGTGTAAGTTCTAGTTTGGTATATATAATGTTTGAATATCTTGCCTTGTCTTATAAGCATTAAATCATTTATCTTATCTTTTCTCTCATTTATCTTATCCTTTATTATTTCATTTAATAAAAACATATATAAATAAATCATGCAATGGAAATAATTTTGGATTTTGTCATTGAATTGGCAGAGTGCATAGAAAACGTTGCCTGGCCATGTCCTCTGAAAAAAGAAACTTCTCTCGCGAATTTACATCATTACTGTCCAAGGATTAAACTGTTTCTAAAAGTTGAATTGCTAATTAGACGAAGTAAACTGACAGATCGAATGTTGCCACTTTTTTATACATTGAAAATAGTGTTGTGCTAAAAATATTAACCCGATTGATTTATCGGGAGCAACCGCGGTGTTGGTGGCGTGTCGATCTGTGTTAAGGATGGAAAACTTCTTAATTTCATATTAAAATATCCATAGAAACGAAATAAGGTTGTTACCTGTCATGTGTTAAAATCATTTTGGTGAATACATTTTTCTCGCAGTAAAAGTCTTTTATAAGTTACTTATTCCTTTTGTAATCAATGATTAATTTATTTATTCGTGGGACGAGTTCAGCCATTTCCCAATACAGACCAATTTGAAAGAGTAAGGGCAGACCTTTGCCCAATAATGGAATACTTAAAAGGCAAGTAAAAAAAGTCTGACAAAGTAAAATAAATTTGTTTAGATGCTATTACTATTTAAACAGCCGGTTGCACCAAAAATTCATTTTACGAACTCGTAAAAAGTAATGTAAAAAGTAAACGTATATCGTAAAAAGATGTTGCACCACGCTTTTGCGATACGTTTTACGGTTACTTATACGGATACCCGGATACTTTTTACGGAGCTCACGCCCTTCTCATAACGTAAAAGTATAAATTTTGACAGTTCGCTCGTATTTGTAATTCATGATTAAGGTTAGAAAACGCGTTTAAAATACAATTTAAATTCACTTTTCACTACATAATAAACTATTCAACAATGATATTGAAAATTATCCATATATTGGATAGTTGCCGTCGTCGAAAAACAAACATTAGAGTAGGTCACACAGATACAAAGGTACACACAGATACAAAGATATATAGGTATGATGCATTATTAAAATTACTCAGGCTTAAAAATATAATCATCACACAACAAAGCTTTTTCTTCTTATTTTAGTAGCTTTGACGTTTTTACAAATTCAGGCAATGTCATGAATTTAGTATTGTTTGATCATGGATAATAATGTGTTTGATTGATAAGTCCATGGCCAATGTAAACAACAACACTATCAACGTCACGTTTTGACAAATGAATAACATGTCTTACTACATGTAAAAAAAACATTCATGGTAGTAAAAATGTACTAAGCTAAAATGATAGAATTAACGCTACATACGTGTAGCAAGGAATTTCACGGTTACTATTACTCGTATTTTTTTTGGTGCAACATAAATTTACGGATTCGTAATAGAGACAGATTGGTATAAGTATAACGTATAACTGAATTTGTAAAAAAATTGCAATTTTGGTGCAACCGGCTGTAAATGTAATTCTTTTTTAAAAGATAAAACCTTTAATAAAGATAATAACTTCGTTCCTGTTTTAAAATATTACCAAAATTTCATACGACAAACAAACTCAGACTATTTTTGTCGTTTGCTTTTTACGTACTTTCTTTTTACTCTCAGTCACATACAATGTTTGATTTGATTTTGATATTTGCAGAATCATCGATACCAAGAGGAACCATATAAGTAACAAATTGAATTGTCACGAATCAAATACCACCACTATGATTTGAAAGCTAGCAACATTGTTTCGAAAACTGACATTTGGTACTGTCAGTTTACTTCGTCTAATTGAAAATTCGACTTTAGATTTTCTTTCGTTTTTCTTTTGCAAATGTATTAAAAAACGTCGTTCAATGCACGTGTGGAATTGTCATTTCCACTCGTCCCTATTCGGAATTCGTGAAGAAATTACATACTTTGCGCACTTGTGTCGAAATGTACTATTACAGAACAAAACATCTTTAAGCTCAAATAAGGTATACTATTATTTTTAATTTAACAAATTCGGCAAACGAGCAGACTACCTACCAGATAGTAAGTGGATAAAGTCGCCTATAGTACATGTGGTTCTTGTTTGGTTTGCTAATCAACAACCTTACAAGGAGCCCAGTGTACTTTGCCAAATTCTGATACACCAAGTCACTGTATCCAGTAATTTCAATGCCTGTCTTACCCTTTAATCCAGAACCACAGAATAGGCAATAGTTGTAAAGAAGTTGCACTTATTTGATCTTGAAAAAAGCCGACATTTAATATAACAAAACTTTGAGCATCCAAGCCGAATCTTAACGTATGTCATAGTCATAGTTTTGAAGCCTCGCGTCGCTATGAGTTCGAACGATAGGGTTGTTGCTCATGGTAAATAATCAAGTGCGTCGATAGCACGCGAAACGAAGCTTTAACTGTGAGTATGCAATAATCCCAAGAGCGTGGCAGCCCCGCTGCTTTTTTTCTCCCCGGAATGGTAGGTACCTACTTATCCTGTACCAAACCAAAGTGCGTAGTGACGGAGGCCTTCCGGAATCCGGATCGTAGCAATGACAGCATCGCTGAGTGGCGACGAAAATATTTAAGATAGAATAGATACCCATGCAGATGGTTTTATTATTGATTCTCCCTCTGGTACAAATATAAATCCACCAATGTTACCAACACAGAGAGAAAAGAATATCACATTTTATACGGCAAAGCTTTATCACAACGCCAAAGCAACCATCTCGATCGCCATGTTAACAAACGCGCTAGCAAGCCGAATTTTATTGCTCGCCAATACATACATACTTATGTATGTATTGATTCGCAATAACTGATTTCAACAGCGATATTGTACGAACTCGCACAAAGCGGTCAACTTATCTTCCTTTATTAGAATAGCCAATGAGTATTTCTTTTCCTTTCATCTATTTCCGTATCATCATTCACAGACTTCAAACCCAGAATGGATAGAGATAACTGCGCTGGCGTGCTTTTACACATAAATATAAACTGATGTTGAATGGACGAGAGATATTTGTAAGAGTAAAATCAAACAGAATGCCTGCCAATTAAGAACAATCCAGCCTTTTTAGTATTTTACAACATTTAATACCTCAATAATTTAATTTTATTAAGTCTCACAAATAAAATTTTTCTATTAAATACGAGTATCTAGATTCTAGATTACAACGCTCGTCATCGGTTGCCCGATTATAACGAACCCTGCAGAAAGTATTATTTCCTACTCCTAGAAATGCGAAAGCAAATTTTAATAGTTGATGTAAGGTACTAATTCCGGATTTCTCAAGGACTTTTTGACTGCTCTGAACTTTTGGCTAAGCTATAATTTTTCCCTAATACTCCCTTTCCCTACGGCCAAATTCTACTATAAATGACATTACGCGAACAAATTTCTACAAAACTCCTTCACAGTACGGGGTTGTAAAAGCTTTGATAATTCTACATCATCTGATCTAGACTTTGACCTATTTTGTTCTATTAATAACAATCTAAAACATTGCTTCTTTTCTCGCTCGACGCTACATCCGCTACATCTTAGGATTTCAGGCTTAAAACGAAAGTTTAAAAAATGGGTACTATATAACTTCACTACCTACCTATACCTACATGTTTTTGAATGTGTTGTATATATAAACATTAATATTATTAATTACTAGCTTTTGCCCACGACTTCGTCCGCGTGGAAGCCCTTTTTTATTGATTCCCTATACAAATCCCCCCACGCCTTTCGGGGGCAAAAACTATTCTTTGTCCTTCCCCACAACTCAAACTATCTCCATATATCAATATCAAATTTCATCCAAATCGGTTCAGCGGTTATTGATTCCCCATACATACTTCCCTTTAAGGGGTCATTTCTCCTATAAAAGCTATCCATGTCCTTTCCTGGGACTCAAACTATAATACTAAATTTCATCTAAATCGGTTCAGTAGCTTAGGCGTGATTGCGTATCACGCAGACAGGCAGAGTTACTTTTTGCATTTATAATATTGGTAAGGATTACTTCACTTTTATAATTAACATTGTACATACATATCTGTGGGAATTAATATTTAGCATCTGATAAACCTAGACTATACTATACTTATTCTTATTAATCTGTAAATGTCCCTTTAAGGAAATAAATATCTGAACATTGCTTTGACGCATATAAAAAAAATTCACTTTCACAGTTATATAAGTACATGGATATGATACAATTAGCGTTCCACTTCAGAATACATCCCTTCGCTAATTAAACGGAAAATTTGATCCCTTGCCCATTTCTCGAATATAATACGGGTTAATTTACTCGATTTTCCAGCATCGAGCACAGTAAACGTCACTGGAGCTAATGACAGGCCATAGTCTTTCAACTCGAGTGTAACGTTGTATAAGCGCAACATCCACAAAATATTTATTTATTTATTTAAGGAAAATTTACAGATGCATAAAATATACAAATAAACAGCACTAATAATAGTCCTGATCCAATAACAAATTTCTACTTATAGTTATTTCTATAAATATTACACAACTCCAGAGAGCTTAGGCAGAATTAAGAGTATAAATAAACTTAACAATTTTTTTTATAATTTTTTTTTATTATATTAACAATCGAAGCTAGACCACGTAGCATGAGCGGTAAACAATTTAAGAGTCAAAGTATTTGCTACTTAAGATTTTGTTAACTTTTAAGTTGTTTGTGCAAAGTGGGTCAAGGTCATCAGATACTACACTATTAAAATTTCTAACTGCTCTCAAAATAAAAGAATTCTGACTAAAGTGAATACGCGCAATGGGTACACATAAAATTGGACGTGGTCTCAATGACAGCTTTTAGACATAACTTAGACAACAGCTTCGCACAGTCTACAGAGCCATTGACAATTCTGAAAATGTAAACAACATCAGTGATATTTCATATTTCGCCTTACTTCTAGCGGCAGAAAATGATGATGTCTACACCTGTGATCATAATCATTTCAATAGTAGATACTACTCAATAATCTCTCACTCAATAATAGATCAATAATAATATATTTATTTAAACAAACAACACACAAACACATAACAAGAATACATTTACACAACAATTGACTCTTAAATTCTATTGACAAAAAATTACACATTTTTCAAGAAATGAATTTCAAGTGTGTGCTGCAGTTTAAA
Source organism: Schoenobius gigantellus (assembly GCA_963935595.1). Classification (NCBI taxonomy): domain Eukaryota; kingdom Metazoa; phylum Arthropoda; class Insecta; order Lepidoptera; family Crambidae; genus Schoenobius; species Schoenobius gigantellus. The sequence continues at coordinate 27,164,031 of OZ012551.1, forward strand.
AGGGACTTGACTCAGTGTTGATGACCTGACGGCAACACTGATTTTCAGCCAAATCCATAATTTTTACCTTCGCCAGGCAAACCGGAGGCAGTAAGAGAGAAAAAGAACAGTGTTATATAACTTTGGGGATCAAAAGTAATGTGTGTAATACCTACCAAAAGACCTACTAATCAAGTAATCTAGCAGAGTCCGCTATCATATTAAAATTAACCATTATACCTAACTTTTGCTTTTCCAATAAAATTAATTTGTTTTCTTTTAAAATTTATCTTACTTGACGATATTCGTAAGACGTATATTATTTCAACATCTTGTGACGAGATAGCGGAAACTGCTAGTGAACGCAACTGTTCTATGCTGATACATTGCCAATAAGATCCGTCTAGGCCTATAGTTATAATTATTCCGAAATTGTAAAAAATTGAGTTTGTCGTAAAGATACTGAGGTTTATAATGACGAGCTTTAAAATGTAGGCACCTAAGAAATCTTTTTTGGATTGCCTCAATACAGCTTATAAATTTCATACTGAGGACTAGTGGTGGGTCGTCGACGTTTTTACGCTCGACGAAACGAGACCGTTTATCGTCTACCTTAAACTGGTTTGAAAAACTGTTTTTTTTTCGACTAGTTTACGTCGTCGACGAACACTGAACCAAACAACGGCGTAGACGATAAACGACTGACAAGATAAAGTCGTTGTTGTAATTCATTTACCTATATGCTTATTTTTAAACGACTTCCAGAATAAACTATTAAGATTACTTTGACCTAAACGAGCGCATTCTAATAAGTACTAAAACTTTTCGTAAGCAAAATTAAAAAGTTCAAACATTTATTTATTCCAGAAAATAAATATTTGCATCTCTATTCGCTCGCATTAAAGTTAATTTTAATAAAACACCGTGACTCAAAGAGTGTTGGTATGTGTAGGACATCCTTCTATTGAACAAGTGAAAAAAAAGAGAGACATAATATTAGCAAAACCAAGCTAGTGAAAAGTGAACTAGTTTGCGTCCGTTGTTCGGTCGGCCAGCGTCGGCAATGTTCGCGAGTACTCGCTGTTTACGCGTTCTCGCCGTTCACAACGAAACCAGTTTATCCATGGACCATAAACTAGTTTATCAGTTGATGCTCAATAAACAGTTTAAAAAAACTGTTCGTTCATTCAACGCTCACCACTACTGAGGACTCCAAACTTGGCTGGCATACTCTAGGTAGCATACTCTACTAACAAAATTTTTAAAGGTTTAAAATTTTTAAGACGAAAGTGTGAGCAAATTCTCAATAAAAATCCAAGCATTTTATTCGCCTTCTTCACAACATTATCAACATGTTGGTCAAACAATAACCCGCTGTCATGAATAACTCTTAGATCCTTGTTCTTATCTACTACCGAGATAGAACAGTTTACTAAAGTGTACCTGGAATCAATGATGTTTGTCTTACGAGTAAAATGAATATGAAAAATTTAACTTATTCGTAGTAGAGTACAGTACAGCCTACTTAAACCTATTTACCTACCTATCTTAACAAACTTATTTAATATTCGATAGAATAATTCAATTTTGTTGTGGTGTGCTTGATTATTTATCATTGGATTCCGTGAGACAATGATTCAGACTTATAGGTCTATAATCCATGTCTACACAATGTGTAACTTTGGAACTTTAAAAAAATGAGAATTGTTTTACCAAAATGATTTATAAAACATTGGACCTTCACCTATATTGGTTTTATGCCCAAAATAGTATTGAATGAAATCCTGGTCCTCGTAGGTAGTAAAGGAATGAAATAAGAATTGGTTGAATCTAATTTATTAAATCGCAAAATTTGCTTTGAAAAACGAAGGTTGTAAATTATTTTCAAAGAATTCCTATTAAAATGAAGAAACAAAAATAATATACTCAAATCTTTCGTACTAAGATATTGTTTCAATAAATAATACGTAAAATATAAGATGTTAGTTTTCAAACTATAATAAACATGTCTCTCTGAATGGTTTATGCGTAGCTATAAAAGCACTTACACAATACCTGGACATTCAATCTAATTATCTGATAAGATCCGTTTTCATCTGCGTATTCATCTACAAGGTTTGCATCATGAACAATGACCATCGTTCCAAAAAAAAAACAGGTTCATCTAATTGCAGATAAACATCAAAGCTAGTACTTGCCGATCGGACATTATGATTAGTGATCCGCTGCGTCTGACATATGCCCTTAAAACGGCGCAGATGTGTTTCTCATGTACGATGAGTCTAATTACCCGTTGGAATGCGGTGCTGATATAATAGCTCACGATAAGGCCTCACCGCCGCCTTTGTCATTCTGCGCCAATGATTGTCAGTTTTAATTATATGTATGGTGTCGTGTTTACACCCATCGACCATACATACTACATGCTGGGTAAAATTGAGGAGCCAAATTTTAAGGAGAGGCTCATAATTGGTGACACGCCTGATTAACTTTTTAAAAAATCGACAAATTTTATTATTTATAGGATATTTGCGCCGTCGGAAATGAACTTAAGCTTACATAACTACGCAGTGCAATGGAATAATACTAACGGCAATGCACAAGTTGACTTGAAGTGTTTTTTGAAACATTTTATGGATATTTATAAAAGAATGCTATTCGAAAAATATCACAATACATTTTTCTTGGATGTCTAGATTTGAATGTCATTGGATGTAACACCTTTTGTAATCATTATGGTTGTAATAAAAGTATTGAGTATTGAGGATTTAGATGTCATTTTGGATGTCTAGATATTGCGCATTTGGCTCCTTATTTCAATTTAAGCCTTTAGTTAAAGAACATGTTAAATATTCTTGTATTTATAATAAGGATTCTACAGATTTTGCAAGAGTACGTCCCGATGTTTTACGTAAAATGTTTTTTTTTTTCAGATTTCAGAATTGGTCTCCAAAAAGAAAGTTGTTCTGATGATGGTGTGAACAACCTCTTAAAATATCATTAAAATGTTTGCAGCACTTTATATAATAAACAAAAGAAATACAATTTGAAAAGTAAGACATTTCAAACATTTAAGATTCCCAAACTTAAACGTTTGAAAAATTTTTATCTCTATTAACAATAGGTATATTTGTACACTCGAAAAACTTCAATTCTAAAGAAAAACGACAATTAGGAGTTAGTTGCCAATATAGATGCAAATTTTAAGACGTAACTGAATAAACTTATTTCAATTTCATTACAATACTTCAGACGTTTCTCAGAAATTAAACGCCCATCTGAAGATTATTCTCCGCCGATAGGATCCTTAAACAATTAAAATAATGATACATAAATCTGCGCGACAAAGGAAGTCTTAAATTGTAGCACAGTTATTAATTTCCTTTGTTTCACTCGCTCGCAAAATAGATGTCCCCGAACTTCAATTTTCCACCGACTATCTCATTTAGGGGGCGTTAAATTGTTGGAGGAATATATAAATCTCCTCGTGAAACGTATTTAATGACAGGAAAAATAGAATTTATTAATTATACAAAAAACTTTGAAACATGTATGTCATGCATATGTATATGATTATTACCTACATTATAGTATATGACGCAAGCGATGAATGAAAGACTAAAGACAAATCGTCAGTGATGTAAGACGAATTCGAAAACACAAGTAAATACTCGTAAAAACTAGATGGATATTTATCAAATTATTAGGAGGCATCGTATGACATTGCCATGCTCTAGCTTGCAGAAGGCTGACGGGATTGGATACTAAACGCCGGAAAACTACAGAGTATTGCCACTAAGAGACATCATCAGATTCATGGACACGATAGACTAGACTGGTGGACCGGTGGCGAAGGCCTTACGGACTAAACTAAAAGGAAAGCACAAATAGAGACCCATAGTGGGTCGAATAGCGAAGGCTCTTAATCTGGGCCACCCCTCCCTCAAGATGAATCGTAAAGTCAGCATCATCGCACAACCAAGCGGTGTTTTGTCAGAGGGTTACTCGCCGAATTCACGTCACGTTCAATATGCTAATTCAATATTTGGATTTTGCCTAAAAATAAGTCAGGAGCGTCATAGTACAAAGGTACGTTATCTCTATCTACCCGAAAATGCTACATTTTATTCTTACAAGAAAATAAAAACAAAAAGAAAATATGATGCTAGAAACATTTATATCCTATTAATCAAATTTAGATTCAAAGAGCACTTTCTTACTAACTCCTTATATTATTTACTTATTTATATTATTATATTCTAAAAGTTCGTTTCTTATACTTAGTTGTAATATAACATTATTTGATTAACTAACATTAACTCTTCTGAAAATTCTTAACTATTTTGTTTCTTTCCACTTATAATCTTTTCTATTAATGTTCGCTAAAAAATTAAAATAAAAAATTCTAAATGATGAGTATGTTACTACATAATAGATAATAAACGTGCTAGATAGTATGTTTCATCTACTAGTCTATGCTATGATTACATGCATCGCACGCAATCATGTGGGCTGACCGAGATATCCTTAATAATAATCTCCCGTTTATTGAAATAAGACCCGGCATTGACCTTTGACATAATGGGTACGCAATAACACCCAAGGAAACGGTGTTACCTTCTGACGATAATATACAAGCGTTATTTCATACCGAGAATACAATGATTTCATCCAAATCACTTGAAAGGGTAATAGTACGCATGAGACTCGGTAATTGGATATCGCCAAGGCACTACCTTAATTCAAGACGATTTAAGGGATGTCAAACTCGTGTAATAACGTACTAAATATATTAGATTAAAAAAGGAAGAGACGTTTGATCTAAGACAAAACAATATCACATCAACATTCTTCACGGGTTTTTCTGTTGTTTAGATTTAATCTGGGATTACTGTGATCGCCTCCGTTCGCGATTCGTTTATCTGACGTAGCGTAGCAGACCTCGTAGGCTCATACTAAGCGAGCTGTAACTTAAACTTTGTAACTGAACATTTGAACACCCGAAGTTCAAAACACGGTTCTTTCACCCTTTTGCATGCAGCGACAGCGACGCTAAGAAGTAAACTTCCCGCAAATAATCGCAATATTTCATCTGGGTTCGCTCTACTAAAAGAACTTAATTTGCATTTGCTACCTTCTGTCACATGACTTTATGTTATATTTATTTCTACATTTTATTGCGAAAGTTAGTCAACGATGCTATTGCCTCTCATACCCCAAACGGAGGTAAGGCAACAAAAGCAGCAGGATAGGTATAATCTTAACAGAACGCAGCCAGGCTTCAGTGTATGTGAGAGCTGAAGATTTTACGCAACACGACTTGGCAATCCGCCAATCGCCCATAAACGAGGTGACGCAGTAACGAAAAGAATCAGCTCGGTAGTAAATTGCGAGTAACTATGTCACCCCCTTTGTTTGCTCACTCCAGCCAGCAATATCGAGAAAAAATATTTGGATCATTAAAATGGGGAGGATACGATTGCAAAAGATACACAGAATCAGCGGGATATGAACTTTGCAGACAATAGGCAACCACTTCTAACGTCCATTTCGTATTGTGTGATCCTTAAACGAAACTTACTATTTTTAAACGAAATACAAAGTGGAATCATTCAAAACACAAAATTGGTTGCTATAAGTGGTTTAATTATGAGTCACTTTTCTTTGAAAATTTTTAACAATAGAACCCTTGATGTCACTGTGTGTAAATCATCATCATTTCAGCCAAGAGACGCCCACTGTTGGACATAGGCCTCCCCCAGGGATCTCCAAACCTATCGGTCCTGCGCCTCCCGCATCCAGCGGCTTCCCGCGTCCTTCACCAGATCGTCGCTATACCTTGTAGGGGGGCCTACCAACACTGCGTCTCCCAGTACGTGCACGCCACTCGAAACTTTTTCGCCCCAACGACCGTCAGTCGTGCGAGCTATGTGTCCTGCCCACTACCACTTAAGGTTTGCAATTCTTTGGGCTATGTCGATGACTCTAGTTGGAAGAACTATCGATTATCTTCATTTCTGATGCAATCGCGTAGAGAAACTCCAAGCATAGCCCTCTCCATTGCCCTTTGAGTGAAATCACGTTACACATTTCTAATTCAGAAGTCCAGAACAGAAGCTTGTCAATTAACTGCTAGAAGCTTGTCAATTTACTGTACATACTAACTATCACTTGCAACGTTTGAGCTCGGTACATAAAGCTTTATATTACAATTAGCATCAGCAAATGGCTTCAGATGTCTCTTCCAGTGCATAAATTGTAATTATTCAGAGAGGTGTGTATCTAAATTGCAGGTTATGAACATTTACGATCGTTCTCAGAATATCTAAGCATTCTGAAACATATGAGCATACTATATTAACAATAAAAAAATAGTAGCAAATGAGAAAAATATTGATTTGAACAGAACAAATTTTCATTGTTAGTCATCATCTAAGATATTATTGCAACGTTAAAGAGAAGATTTGAATTATAATTGAGGTTGAAAGCCACACATACACTTCACGCAAGTTTTTTTTGGAAGATCAAAAATCAGACGAACGAAAATGTACCGAGACTGAAAAATTCTAAGTGGATACTATGTGCGGTGATGTATTTATAATTTAAGAGAATTTAGGAAAATACGCACACGATAAGATTGCGAAGCTCTGAGTTTTTACATTTTTGATGTCCGTGTGGTGACGAATTAGACGTGGGCGTTATTTCACGTCACTAGTTATAATAACTAGCTACGCGGCATGTAACCGAATAACTAGTTTCGAGACAAATTACAAGTAGTGATTTATTGTAAATGCGTTATTATATTACTGTGATTGTAGGGTGTGAGTCGTTGCCCAATTGACGTATTTAAATGTTAACTTAGATCCAAAAGATTTTTGATAGGGTCATAAACTCAATTACCTATCATAAAATTGAAATAAAACAAATAAAATTATAAAAAAATGTTATTAAAATCATAATTTCCTAGTAAATACTTAAAAATATTTAATTGAACACGTGTTTCATGGTTTATTGGAATTCACCCCCATAAGGTGCAAAATGGGTTGAAAATTTCTATGGAAAATTTTAAAATTTGCTCAAATTTCTATGAAATTTATTATCCGGGCTTAAATAGGCTACAAAATTATTTTTCCTACGGGAAAATATAAATACCCACGGGAAAACAATAATAACACGGGCGAAGCCGCGAGCGGAAAGCTAGTCAATCATAAATACATTTAATGCAGTCAGTCCTAAGCCTGAATAAAGTATGAAGGGAAGTTAATTATTGATTTAACTGTATAGCTACAAACACGTTTTATTTAATTTATTTTCGTTTCGTGTGTAACTGTATAGTTGGTGGAGGTATTTATGCAAACAATCACAATAGCTGAATAAAAATAGCTAGTTACAAAAATCACTAGTTTTGAAACAGGTGACGCCGACCAAGAAACCGGTTTCGTTACGTTTCTTGAAAATAACGTAACGACCCACGTCTATGACGAATTGTATATATCTGTTGCTTTTCTTCCCGAGAATGTCATAAGAGCCGAGTAAAGAAGGTTACCGCGATCATACTTTTGCGAAGAGATGGAAAGCCCTACACCAATCTGGCCAGCGTGATGAAGCTGGCCAATAAGGAACATGCACACTTTTTGTTAATGTATCAACATACCTTTTTTGAACTAACAAATCAGTGAAGTTATATTTCGAATACTTTAAGAACCGGAAAGTTATATTTTATTGTATCGGCTAGACAGAAAGTGCAAACATAGACTGCTACGTTATCATACACGTCGGCCATATACACGACACACATACAAAAATATGTTTTGTATGTAAGAGATAGTACGCGATTTTAGTGACTATTATTGATTATGATATGCAATAAAATTATAACACCAATACTATGCATATTTCCTGTTACTCCTCATTGTCCTCACCAGCCGAGCAATGGGACCTGCGAGTTTGTTGAAGGGATTTTGTTATACTACTGAGAATGGTCTTTTTTCCGCTGCAACACGCTACCTAGACTGCATTTTTAGCGTATCAATACAAAAATGTTTGCCACAATTGTAAATATTAATGAAAATGCAATTAACTTAACTCTTTTTATTTTAATGTTCATTAATGTTTGCGTTTTCAACCAAACATCACCTCTAAAGAATCATAATAAATACGAGTATATTCTGCGATCAAATAGGTGTAACAAGCACCTCTTCTGTGATCCCAACATTCGATGGATTTATTTTTGATGTTTACCAGATTTGGATGTTGTTCTGATATCGTTCACTCAACGAGCAGACGCAGCGACGGTAGATGAATAAATCTCTAGCAGCCAATTACGTTATTAACCCAATTTACTTCGGTCGGCCTATTGAATTTTCCTTCGTACGTGTTTAACAAGTGTACGCCTCTGCAATTTTTTTGGAACAACTCAGTAAGAGACCACCAATCTTTTATGAAATGAAACACTGACAATTTACTTCCTTTTATGTAGATTTTAACATACATATTTATTGTATATGTAGATCTTATTTGGATTTTACCATAAGAAAAAAAAATAAAACACAATAGGGCATGGATACCGGTAGGTATACCGAAATACCGATTTACCGGTATTTCTTTTTGCTATTCATGATACCGGTATTTTAAGGATAAAATGCCGTTATTTCGGTATTTAAAAAAAATATTTTGAAAAACCGAAATAACTGTGTTTAAAGACTATGTGGAACGCTCAATTCTATGGTTCATAGTGATGTTCATTACATACTGCTGATGTGTTTTCATGTGACAATCACGAAAAATCTCGATTATTGGATAATCACCACAAAACCAACTACGCAAGACACTGCATACATATATATTTAGGTTATATTTAATGATACTGCTTTCAGTTGTTCGTCTAATGTTTTACTTCTACAAATAAATTGCTGTCGGCACTCGCACACTTACGGACACAATACGGCAGAAACAATACGTAAGCGCTCTGCTCTGAAGCGGCAATCACACCAACCAACATCATATATCTTTCTCTCATACATTGGGCTAGTGCACGACCACGCTGCACTCCTCCTTCAGATCTGCTATTTTCATTGAAGCGAGAACATCTTACCGTTTGTTTGCTCCTCTAACTAGCGACGCTTGCCTCCATGTGCCGGTATATAGTGAGTTTCTTATCATGACAATACTTCAACAATAATTTTAGAGTCTATTTAAGTGTAAAAACATCGCCAACACGCACATTGTTTGAGTAGTGTTGTGTTTGTGTCCTATACAAGTGCAAACAAGTAAGCTGAGTAAGTACTTTAACTTCTCAGCGACATAAGAGAGATATTTGAAATTATTGTTAAATGGTTTCTTATCAATATAGAATAAAACTGATTTTAATACTATTTGATTGTGATATTTGTGGCAATGAAACAACATAAATAATTCTAAGACCATACCCTTTTTTCTTTAGTATTCTTAACCCCCTTTATTTTAATAACTCATTTCGTGGTTTCTAGGGAGATGATAAATATTTTCAGTGTTTCTGTCATAAAGCGTAGATAACCAATTTAATCGCTCTTAAATTAAAGACTTACCAATCGTTATTGGAGGAATCATTTAAATAGTAATTACCAGTATTTAAAAAAATACCGATAAAATACCGAAATTTCGGTATAGCGGTATTGAAATTTCAATACCAGTATCAATCAATCCGGTATGAAAATCATTCCGGTATTCCATGCTCTAACTAAGCAAAAGCGATTTTACTGCGAGTTTTACGGAAGCAAAGGGGCCTTTTTATGCTTGATATTATGATAATGTTATTATATTATTATTTCATCAATAAGAGGTCAAATAGAAACGGCGTGTGTGCAAGTACTAAGCATATGCTACTGTTGTCGTTTATCTTCTATATAAATAAAAATCAATGTATTACTGTTTGTTTGTCCTCTATGCGTTCCGAAACCATTCATCAGATTGCAATGAAATTTTGGTAGGGTGTTCTGGGGAGGACCGTGAGGGTTCCTAGCAAAAAAAATGACAAAAATTTTTAAAAAAATGGCATTGCAACGCATGCCGGGTGCAGCTAGTTTTGAATAAAAGAACTATATTTATACGTTAGTAACTTTATATTGACGAATTTAATTGAAGAGTATATTTCTACATTTAAATGTAAGAAACAATTCGTAACAAACTATTGAATTAAACTTATTTCTAAATTAAATGATTAAGCTAATTTCTCAAAAAGCTATGGTGGAGAGCGGGAAAGGGTTAAAGAGGTCGTAAGCAGTTGCCATGGTGCCAAGAAAGCTGGCTGCGTACCCTCACTGGATAGCTATACCGATCTTTTGAGCGAGGAAAGAGCCAGCTCTCTTGTTACTTGTGAAAGATAAGATAGACGGTGGATAAAAAAAAATTAAACATGAAAACAAATTACACGAAACATTTCATTTTAAAATAAAATGTAGCTCTAGTTTGATTGAATCAGCTGAAACGAAAGCCGAAAGAAGCAACTAGAAGCCATATTTATGTAAGAAACTTTCAGTTCATAGATAGGTACAACACCGCTCAAGCACCTGTTGAATGAAGCCTAATGAATTAGACACCAACTTGGAAACTACACTTAATATTTAACAACAGTGAAGTTCATATACCTAAGTACGCAGCAGAAAGCTACAGCTTGGGTCTCTACCGTGTACTTTATACAGGATTAAATCCTAAATCCCCTTTAATAATTAACGTTAAAAAAAGGGAAAAAAATAGGGACTGGAATACTAATAGTGGCCATACATTTTGTTCTAGAAATTACTCGATTACTATTATCGAGGAAGGAAACGGGGGACTACGTTTGTATGAAACGGCTCTTAATAGTCCAATTCCTCCACCTTGTCTAAACAGTGACCCGTGCTCAGCAGAAGGCCGGGAAGAAGCAGAAGATGCACAGAAAACTACAATATTTCTGAGTAATGTTGGAAAACTGATACGGCATCAATATGAAACCAAAATGAAAATTATTAGTATTACATTTACTACTATCACAATAACGACCTGTAACTCTGTACTGCCTACACGCCTAAATATTAGGCCTACGACGAACAAGTGTAATTGCCTCTCGAAATGTTTTATTGCGTACTACCTATCTCTGATAATTTTCTTTATTGGTTTCATTGAAGCTCAACCTTCCTGCAATATTGCCTTGTATTATGAAGTGCCTACAATTACTTCGCTTAAATACGTTGAGTCATTATTAATAATGCTTAAGCTTTTAGTTGTTTTGCTTATGAATATCGACGAACTACTAATATACAACTAATATTTTGAGACATGGTACCACTTAAGCTTCTTGGTTTTGTTTTGTTTATAGTACCTAAAAATTATATTCTTCCACGTTAATAATAAGCGAGAACAATTGTTACAATTTATACCTTATGCACAAATATAAAGATACGACAGTCTTTCTATTTGTATCTTATGTTGTATTTAGTAATTGCATTACGTGTAGGCAAAGAGTTAATCAGCCGCGGTATTTGGAATGCAATCGTCCGTTACTCAATAATGATGGTTTCTTTCATTTAAAAAAAACCTATCTTGCCAAGCCATCAAATTAATGAAGTAACAAAACATTATGTCTTCATCACAACAGCTCATATACGTCCCCACCGAAGGGGTCGAGCGTATCTTAAGTTAGGGTGTTTAGACCTTAGTCAACTTCACATACACCTTTGAATTTCTTCGAAAATGTATGCAGGTTGCCTCACGATGTTTTCCTTCGCCGTAGCAGCATCAGATAAATTTACATATTATGCTATTCGAAAACGAAAAACACATTCTCACATGGCGGTCTCAAACCCTCCCGATTGGAAGGCAAGTTCCGAATCCACAGCGCCACCGACGACGCCGACGCTCATTTATGTCTTAATTCCTGTAAATTAATTAACTTTAATTAATCGAATCGATAGCAAGCAATTACTTACTCATCAAGTATTAAAGGTTTTTCGTGGATTGTTATGAAATGTTTCGCCCTCTTATATCCGAATTGCGGCTTCCGCTTATTGTTAGGAAAACATTGCAACTAATTGAAAAGTACTCGTATACAATAAGCATATCTCATCCCATTGATGAGCCCCGTTACACAATGCGCATTGTGCCTACAAGGGTCGTATAGATTCCAGTAATAATTCCCAAAAAAAGAATTTATCATTCTTTTCCATTGTTCAAACTTCAAATATTTGATCACTTCATTATAAGCGAATAAAGGTTTTATATTGAAGACTTCATTGATTTAATATAAACAAAGATGCAATAAAATTTCGAATAAAGGGTCATGTAACTCTTTATTCAATAATGGATTTTCTAGCTCAATTCAACACCTTAAGCTTTTATAGGAATAAGATCAGTGTTAAACTTTTCAACAGGTTTCCACAAAGGCAAGCCTTGGTGAATGTAAAAGTTCAGATGTAGGTGAACCTTTTCCGAGCAGATTAAATTTTTAAGCGTTCGAGCAATAATGAAATATATCTTCGGTAACTGTTTGAAAACAGCACAAACAGCCAAAACAGATGAAATTCGGTCCTGAATAAGCGGAAATGTAAAAATATTCAGACGCACGCACGTTGTAGCACCCGAAGATTTTAAATTTAAATATGAAGGTTTGTTCAGGAACCGGCATCAGTTTAGAAGGCGTAATTAATTTTGAACAGTCCTCTGCAAACGGCTACGTTCTTTGTCTTAGGCGGCTGTGTATCAACTAATTACACTAACTCCACGTCGGCCACGGTTAATGGAAGTGATGAGCGTAGACAATTCTTAAGTGGCACTCCGAGCACGGTCATTTGTTTGATTTAACGAAAATCATGCGCTTGCAAACGTTTGTCATGTTCGGGTAGGTATATAATATCACGTATACAAGGTGGATGATTTTGTAACTCATCGGCAATCGGCCATCGTATTTGATAATTCTGTTTGACTGAAACTGTTTTTAAATATGCTTAACATTTTGTAACGTCGTCGCCCGAGTGGACTTGATATAGTTGTTGAATAAATCAACCAATACTTACAGCTATAATGAACATAATTCTGCTTTTCTTCATTAATTCATCCAGTTTCATAACGTTTGCCGATTACTCGATGAGTTACAAAATCACCACCCTGGTCTACTGTCGTCGATATTTAGTGTACCTACGTATAATGTAGTGTACTTCCGAGGTTCAATTTATACATGAATTTTATTACGGCCTCTGTAAATAATTAAAAAACGCAAAAACAACATACGAAGTCATACCAATATAAAATGCTTGCTTAAGAGTCAAACGAACTTTGAATGTCGATTTTAATATAATAAAATCTCAAATTACGTTTTCAAGATACACATTCGCTTAAATCATTTTGAGACTGAAATACAAAAATGTACCAACAGGGTGTATTTTCTCAAATATTTGCTACGTTGATATATTTTTGACAGACACAGTGAGATGTTCTGTCGCAATAATTTCGTTGTAGGAGAATGCATTATTTTTGATAAAATAATCAACATCAATATGGGACATGAGTACACATGTAAAGGTTTTAATACAGCTTTTTATAATTTATTGAATTGAAAACGTATCCCATTGAAATGTAAGTTCGTTCGTTCGTTCGTATAAGTTCGTTAAATCAAAACATATTTCTTTTAGTTAGTTTAAATCTCTTGATGTTTTCGTCACTACTTGGAAACATAAGACAAAACTGTTCACAGCTACGTTGGAGGATGTATTTAAGCTTTTGGACTGGAGGAGACTCGGCATCAACATAAACGGCGAGTACATGACTCACCTTCGTTTTGCGCATGATATCGTAGTCATGGTTGAGACCGTGGAGGATCTAGGCACAATGCTCGAAGACCTCTATAGAGTTTCCCAACAAGTGGGTCTTAAAATGAACATGGACAAGACTAAAATAATGTCGAATTCCCGTGTAGTACCCACTCCTGTGAATGTTGGAGGCTCTACGCTGGAAGTTGTTGACGAATATGTTTACCTGGGGCAAATAGTCCAGCTCGGTAAGTCCAACGTCCAGAAAGAGGTAAATCGACTAATCCAACTCGGCTGGGCAGCGTTCGGGAAGCTACGCAGCATATTCTTGGTCCATCTACCGCAGTGCCTCAAGACGAAAGACTTCAATTCGTGCGTGTTGCCAGTGATGGATGACATATGGAACTGAGACGTGGCCGCTTACAATGGGTCTCATAAGAAGGCTGAAAGTTACTCAAAGGGCGATGGAGAAGGCTATGCTCGGGGTTTCTTTACGTGATCACATCAGAAATGATGAGATCCGTAGAAGAAGTAAAGCTACCGACATAGCCCAAAGAATCGCAAACCTTAAGTGGCAGTGGGCAGGACACATTGCTCGTAGGACCGACGGCCGTTGGGGCGGTCCTCGAGTGGCGGCCGCATACTGGGAGACGCAGTATTGGTAGGCCCCCCACAAGGTGGACCGACGATCTGGTGAAGGTCGCGGGAAGCCGCTGGATGCGGGAGGCGCAGGACCGATCGGTGTGGAGATCCTTGGAGGAGGTCTATGTCCAACAGTGGGCGTCTCTTGGCTGATATGATGATGATTACATAAAAATAATACTTAAGTTAATTAATATTATTTAGGTCATTTTTAAGACTTATATTTTAACACTGACTCCCTCTATTTAGACTTTTAACAATGTTTCTTTAAGGAAATACAAAGTATCTAAGATTGCATTAGACGGGCTACTCTTTAAGTCCGTAATCATCTCATCGGCGACGTTTGATGACAGCACGCCGAAATTAACGTCTATTTTAACATTCAAAAATTTAATTAAGGAGTTAGAGAGTAGTATTTAAGCGGTCAGTTTCGCTCTCACTTCGCCCTGTGCTAGGGTTGCCAACCCTACTATATAATATAGTATCGTGCTATATTTTTTGGTCAAATACTATATTTTCTAATTATCTATTTCTAATTGAGTCAGAAGAGAATGGATTATCAATTACATAATGTTTTAAAGATTATTATTTCATTTCCAATACCAGCAACTTCTGCAATTACGGAACGCATCTTTTCCGTTATGAAAAATAAATTGGTGAAATGAGAGTAATCGGGCCAATTTAAATTAAATATAAACAGAATTATTGATGGTATCGTTCAATTTCAATATGGAATATTGGAATGTAATAAAGCATACGAAAACATTTCTAAGCATAAAACTTTGATTATTTAATAGCAGAACTGAACTGCAGTTATAAATTATGTGTCGATTATCATACTATATTTGTTATAGTTTAAGAGGTAAAAATCTATACTTATATTACAAAGCTGAAAAGTTTGTTTGATTGTTTGGTTGAACCGCTAATCTCAGGAACAAATGATTCAAATTAAAAAACTCTTTTTGTGTTGGATAGTCCATTTATCGAGGAAGGCTATAGGCTAATAAGAGCTGAGCATCAATGAAAAATGTTCCAAAAACGGGAAAAAAAATGTTATATCGAAACGTTAAAACGTAGTTAGCAAGCACAGCTAGCACTTCTTCTTTATTGTCGTTTCTCTCTTGACAGAGCGGTCGCGGTGACGTTGAGGCGCCCACATCAGTGGTAGAAACAGACACAGCTTCCCGCACAATATCCCTACAACTCTGTCTCTTGGCAGACTTGCTGGAGCAATCAGATACGCGGATTCCTAATGTGGATTTAACTTGGTCACTCCAGCGCATAGGTGAGCTGCCGCGTCATATAGCTCCCTCCACCTTTCCTTGTACGACCAGCCGCTCTATGGAGTTGTTATCGTGCCTAGAAACATGGCCAAAGTACTACAATATGCGTGTCTGTACTATAGCCGATAGACGCTGTGTGATGCCCAGCTCCTGGAGTATGGACACGTTGATGCGGAATTCTGTCCACGATATTCCGAGCATCTTCCTCCAGCACCACATTTCCAACTTCTGTCCACATTCACGCACTGTCCACGCCTCTGCCGCGTAAAGGAAATTACGATTAAAAAAATTGGCAACCCTACTGTGACAAATAATAAGCATCGACCACAGCGTAGCGACGTGATATGTTTCAATGAACAAATCGTCGCAATAATGACTTCCGTCGGCGTTGATCAAGATCGACGTGGAGAGGTAATTTTTTTGTTTAGCATATCATGTGACGGAGGGAATGATGCATTTCAAATGGAAAGTTCTGGAATCTGACGTAGCCAATTATCAACAATCTTTTTGTTTGCAACATTCTTGTATAAAAACAAAAAGCAAAATCAAAGATTTTTCGAATTAACAGAAGTAAATAGCGGAATGAGTTGAAATTTGGATAACGTTATAAAGATAACTGATACCAGTGCCATGGGTGCACATCCACATCGAATTCGAAAGTAAAAAGTAAATATTATTCATAGTTTTTTTAAGTACTGTCTCACCTCTGGAAGTGGATCTCGCATGAGGGATTTAGGTTGCTATCCATGTTCGCAAAAAAGGGTTCCTGGTTCTGTTATTGTTGACTAGAATTTCGTTTCCATTTAGCCGTTCTGACAAAGGGTATCATCATTATAGTTATCGTTTTAGCCAAGAGACGTCCAATGCTGTGTCTCCCGGTATACCTCACATATTATGATTCTTTCACATAAATAAAGAAACCCCGAACATAACCCTCTCCATCTTTAGCCTTCTTATAAGGCCTATTCACTGTCAACAAGCATGACTTGAAGAACGTGGGCCTAGAACGAGCTCAAACGAGTTCGATCGTCAATGGACTAAGAGATCAACCAGAAAAGATCACACTAGAAAAACTAAAAGTTCAACTTGAACTTATCGAGCTGGACTGTTTGCCCCAGGTCATCATCATAAACAATATCCAACATAATTTTTGTCACATCCATGTTAATTTTTTTGACAAAGATAATCTAATCTATTAATCGACTTCGACATTAATTAGAAAACAAAAAGAGTGATGGTATATGTACTCTCATCGCCACAAGTCATAAATGTCCCCACCGAAGGGCCCGATCCTACCCTAAGTTGGGATATTGGTATTGGTATAGACCTTAGTAAACCACGCTGGCCCAGTACGCATTGGTCGGCTTCACAAACACCCTTGAATTTCTTCGAAGATGTATCCAGGTTGTCTCACGATGTTTTCCTTCACCGTAGGAAAGTCGGACAAATGTACGAGTACAATATGAAATTTGAAAAACGAAAAATACATTGGCACATGGCAGAATCGAACTCCAGACCTCTCGATTGGAAAGCCAGTGCCGAGTCTACAGTGCCGCCGAAGCTCCTATATATACATATTAGGTTGGGGAAAAAGTCTTTTCGCATTATAGTATGTATAAACTTGTAATAAAATCTCTTTAGCTATACTATTTGTATCTGGCTGGTTTTGGTATCATTGAAAGTTTAAATTTTAAAGAACATAATTCCAAATTCAAATTAGGAAAATGTGTGATTTTCATTTGTTTTTCGTACCGCCAAGATGAGTGAATCTAATGAAGAAATTCGATACATTTTAAAATTTTACTACAAAAAAGGTAAAAATGCAACGCAAGCCGCGAAAAAAAATTGCGATGTTTATGGACCTAGTGCAGTGTCTGTGAGAGTAGCACAAATTTGGTTTAAAC
Organism: Schoenobius gigantellus; assembly: GCA_963935595.1. NCBI lineage: Eukaryota > Metazoa > Arthropoda > Insecta > Lepidoptera > Crambidae > Schoenobius > Schoenobius gigantellus. Next base: position 27,181,599 of record OZ012551.1, read on the forward strand.
GTTTTCAATCCGGAAATTTTGATGTCAAAGATGCACGTCGCTCTGGTCGCCCTATTACAGATAAAATGGATGCCATTTTTGAAAAAGTGGAGCAAGATCGGCATGTCAGTAGTTACGACGTAGCTGAAGAACTGGGAATTGACCACAAAACAGTTTTGGCGCATTTGAAAAAAACTGGGTACACAAAAAAGCTCGACATTTGGGTACCTCACGAGCTCACTGAAAGAAACCTAATGAACCGTGTACTCATTTGTGATTCTTTATTACGACGTAATGAAACCGAACCATTTTTGAAGAAGCTGATAACTGGTGATGAAAAGTGGATCACGTACGACAAGAACGTGCGAAAAAGGTCGTGGTCAAAGGCCGGTCAGGCTTCACAGACTGTGGCGAAACCCGGGTTAACTCGCAACAAGGTGATGCTGTGTGTGTGGTGGGATTGGAAGGGCATTATTCATTATGAGCTGTTACCACCAGGCAGGACCATCGATTCTGAACTCTACTGCGAACAATTGATGAGATTAAAGCAAGAAGTTGAGAGAAAGCGGCCGGAATTAATCAACAGAAGGGGTGTGGTTTTTCATCATGATAACGCTAGACCTCACACATCTTTAGCCACTCAGCAAAAATTAAGAGAGTTTGGCTGGGAGGTGTTAATGCATCCGCCGTATAGTCCTGACCTTGCACCTTCAGATTTCCACCTGTTTCGGTCTCTTCAGAATTCTTTAGGCAGTGTCAGGTTAACATCACGAGAGGACTGCCAAAACCACTTGTCGCGGTATTTTGACCAGAAGTCCCAAAATTTCTATAGCAATGGGATCATGTCCCTACCTACAAGATGGCAAAAAGTTATCGAACAAAATGGTACCTACATACTTTAGTTAAATGTAAATAAACTATATTAAAAAATGGGGTGTAATACGTAAATTCGATGCACGATATCGCGACAAAACATAGAAATTTGGTTTGTCGCGATTTGTCGCGCTAACGTGCATCGAGATAGAGTGTTTCTGTTTTGAATTTTCTTAAAAAATGGGAAGAAACTTTTTCCTCAACCTATTATCTATCTGTTTATATGTATATACGTTTCATCGCATTTATTTTACACTAGCTTTACTTCACGCAGCTTCGCCCGCGTTGTTTTTGTTTTCCCGTGGGAATTTTATATTTTCCTGTGAGAAAAATAATTTGTAGCCTATATTAATCAGGGATAATGTAGCATTCTAACGGTGAAAGAATTTTTAAAATGAGTCCCGTAGTTTTTGAGTATATTCGTTACATACATACGTACAAATCTTTCCTCTTTATAATAATAGTGCAGATAGATGGATTCTCCCAATAACACACACGCCCACTTTTAAATGTCAGCGGCACTAGAAATAGCAATTTACGAAGTACAAATGGGATGTCACGGAAACCCAATATTTGGAATGTGGTCGTTTAATGAAGGTAGAGCAGATATAGAACCTGCGGAGCTACGAATTCACGCACGTAAGCCATTAAAGGCGGGGCTTATCGAAAGGGATGTGTTAAGCGTTCGGAGAATTCGCTGGTCTTTTGATTAAAATACGTGGACATTCCTCCACTTGAAAATATCTATATATACATATAAAAAAATAGCAATGTCAATAATATAAGTATGGATCTTTTTGCAGGTTTTAGCGTTTGCCCGAAGGCCTTGCCGTGTTGAGCGTACGATGATTCACATTACGACTTCATGCTCATGCAATTTTATTTAAACTATATTTATTATGTTTGGAGCTCCTACGTGAAGTCATGAATAGTAAATAACACATTATTTCAAATCGACACATAATTACATAAGGACAAGAAATAACCTGACGAATTTCTCCAACTACTGCTTGACCAGGAGAGAATGCCTTGGGAATTAAGTGTCGTCACAGAAGATATAATAGTACTACGTACAGAATGGCCACTCACCTCCCCGCACTCATTTCAAATACCTCATGCCACCCCGCACTTCGTTGTAGACATCACTGATACATAAACGAGGGCACGCGCGTTCGCTTCATCGGCGCCGGCCTATGCGGGTAAAAGAGAAGGCAGTTGCTGCACTTCTCGCGTCATTTCGACGCACTCAGCCCTACTAGATTCCACGCACACATTTGCGCGTGTACAAACGTCGTTTGCCTAAGTAGTAGTAATAGGTAATTGATTTGCGAACGTTGTATGGAGTGTCCGGGGTGTGGTGTCGTTTTGTATTCTTTGCAACCAACCTCACAAAAAGGAGGTTCTCAATTCGACTGTAAATTTTTTTATCTTGGTTGCCTCATGGACTCTGTCATGTATTATCCGATTTGGATTTTTTTTGTTTGAGAGTATACTTCCCAATTGACCCCATTGTCACCAAGTCTGGATCTAGTGATGGGGTCCCAAGAAAATCTAAGGAATCTCTAATATATCTCATAAGCTAAACTGATTATGGAAGGATCCCTGACTGAGGAGTTAGAGGTTTGTTTTTTTAAATAGGCACGGTTTGACCCTTAGTTAAATTCTTTCAAATTTCTTCGGTGAGCTTTTATACACGGTTACTTTTTTATCACCCTTGAAAATTTTAGGGACGCTTCCGGACACAGCCGTTATTATTTAAAAAATAAAAAAATGAAATAAAAAATAAAAAAATCTCTAAAAATGCTGCTGTCAACTAGTGCAGCATTTTTTGGATTTTTAAGAAAATGTATATAAAATTAGGTAAGCGAGTTATTTTTTCATTTATAATTAAATCATTCTAATACCATGTCGTGAAGCGTCCCTGAAATTTTCCAGGGTGATAAAAAAATAACCGTGTATAATTCACTAAAAAGATAAAAATACTTTTATTATTTTTCTTGTAAATGCTATAGGAATTACATTAAAGAGATACATAAACAAAAATTCATAAATGAACTAGAAAAATTAAAGTCAAACATCATAATATTTTTATTTATGTCCACGGTACAATAAAATATACTTACTGAAAAATATGAGCCTATCATATACATACCTAACGCGGAAGATTGATGCTATAATTGCGTATAGATTACCAAAATCATCCGCTTAGTTTGTGCGAGTATTTGTTCCAAAAATGCCCACCGCCCGTCTAAGTGCTAATGCTCTAATTTAATCAGTAGCGTCTGAGTAGGATAAGATAAATGGAAACAGCACCAGGGTTAGTCGGGCAGAAAATAAATTACATAACATATTATTTATTCTAACGTATCACGAGCGAATGTGACAATGACAACAAACCTTGGAGAGCGAATGGGACACGACGTAGTGTAGGTAGGTAGTACAGTATAATTTTCGTGAAATAAAGCAGCCGACTCTGATTAAAGTGATGTAGGTACAAAATTTATTGTTGTAGGGACGTACACAGTGACGTCATCGTATACAGTATGAACTTTTCAAGTGCGCCCGGACGGTCAAATCCGAAACTATTACGGATAGCGAAAAGTACTCAGAGGTCTCGGGACCGATATTGATAAAAACTAAAACTGCATCATTATATTTTTAAATATATTTTTTTTCTTGCCGGGAATCCAACCCCATGGATTTGAAAAATAAACACATCCTCTGTTATTACACAAACCAATAGTGTTGCAAGGACCAAATTCTGGAAAGAAATCATTGCACAGTAGGTTTCTTTCATTGACTGGATAAGAAAGGAAAATTACCATGGAAACGAGTGCTGAGGGGTAGGTATAATTCCATTTCCGGAACCACTAGTTCGATTTGAACAATTATATCACAAATAGAATGCTTACTTTTATTGCATTGCTGTGTTCCGGTTTGAAGGGTAAGATATTAAGGGTATATGTGAAATTACTGGGTATCGTGACATCACATCTGATGTCACAAGTTGGCAACGTACACTGTGGTTCTTGTGGGGGTTGCAGTTTTGCTGCGAATCTCACAAGATCCACATGTATTATAGCCATAGGTGACTGTTACCACTTACCATCAAGTGGGCAGTTTGCTTGCTTGCCAACTTATCTACAATAAAAAAATAGTAAAAAATATTCCAGCAGTAGAATGTTTACTTTTAAGGGAGTAGTATGGTAAGTATTGATGAATGAATTTGAATCACTCTTTTACTCAAAAAGTACTGACCGGGTTTTGATAAAACTTGGCAATATTATAAGTTATACATCGGAGCATCACATCGGTTGTGATTTATTTCTCTTTTATGTGTGAAAAAGTTATCCTTAAGATTACCTGTGCGAAGCCGGGGCGGGCCACTAGTCGTAAAATGTCGACACAAATATAAAAGATAATATATGAGACTAGCCATCACACAGGAGAATCGGGAGATATTATTACAAGTGACTGCGCAAACACAAGCACTGCACTCCCTGTTTCTTCGCTCGCATTTCGTCTAAAGTAATGGGGTCATGGGACGGTTGGCTGACGCGACCGAGACGAGATCAGGCGCAGGACCCACTGTATTTTACGTGCCTTCCGAACCACGGAGAAGCTCGAGATTTTTAACCGACTTCACAAAAGGTTTTCAACATTTTTTTTAAATATTGTTACCTCGGAACCCCGTCATTGACCGATTTAGAAAATACTTTTTTGTTTGAGAGGGTTAGTTACCGATTGGTACCATTGTCACCAAGTCAGAATCTGGTGATGCGATCCCAGGAACATCGAGGGAAACCCCTTAATTTTTAGAGACACGTTCAAAGTCTTGCGTATTTGCGTCTGGTAGTCATCATTTCAAGGATTCCTACACCATGCTGAACTGATGATGGAAGATCCTTGACCAAGGAGTTAAGGGTAAGTTTTTAAAATATAATAGGAACGGAATGACTTTCTTGTATATCAAGTAAGACGATGGTAAGCTAAATTATATAAAAAAAAATTACTAAAAATATAAAAAACTGACTTTAAAATCACTTAAAAGTCAAAAAAAGATTATGAATACACACAATATTATATTTCTATTTTAAAGTCAGTGCCAAATTTTAAGTACATTTTTAAGGCTCTCCAGTATGAGATCATCGCATAGCACCGACTTCAATATTAAATGTGATATTTGTGTATTCTTATGTTATTTTCGACTATTTAATGTATATGAAGTCGGTTTATATTTTTGGTAAATTATTTTTTACATTATTGGTTGACAACATTGCTTAACTTTAACAATCGTTAGCCGCGCGCATAAACCAATGCGCCAGCCTCCGCCGAGTATGATTAACATAAATTAATTAGTATAAAGGGGTTTCAAATAATATCCGTCTGGATGCAGGCCAACCTCACTTGTTTGAGGTGCAACTAGTCGAGGCTTTGGAGCTCCTTACAAACAGCACTGTTACATCGTGGCGGTAATAGGCCCAAACCATCCTCATAGAGGAAGATGACCTGATGCCCAGCAATGACGTATTTTGGCTGGGATGATGATACGAGTACCACAACTATTTCTTATAAACATTCATCTAGACTCAGGCACGGTAATATACCGTGACTCAGGCTTAAGAAATATTTGTCTTGTTTTTTTTCCGGATGTAACCTAGTCGAAGCCTTAGAACTTTGTTTAAAATAAATTTAAGTTTTTTTTACAGCTATGTTGGCAAACAAGCAAGCTGGCCTGTAGTACCTACATTTGTTTCCTAGGACTTGCAAATCTTCCACCCCTGTAAGGACGCCAATGAATGTTGGTCAACTCATGATGTTAGATATTAAGCCACAGTACCCAGTAATTTCACTGCCTATCTTATTCTTCAAACCCGCACAGCTATGCCAGCACCGCTGCGCCCTGCTTGGCTGAAGAAGTATTTAGAAGTACCAGTGTAGACGACTGGTGCAGAGTCTCAGACTGGTTACACAGCAGTAATTTATTACATACTTGACCCAGAAAAATCAATGTCATCATACAGAAATATTTTTTTTTATTTTTTTATTTATACAATTATAGTACAAAAAAAACGTTCTAGTAATATTACTTAAATTCATTCAGTCATCAAAACCAGTCTTGATGAAACATTATGTATTGTAGTGTGTGTATACAATCTCCGATGTTGGTATATTATTATATGGTATTGCCAGACATATTGAGCTTCCGAACTAAGAACTTTTATGTACTAAGTATACATTTCTGTATTAAAAGTTCAAGCTTATTTGTTAAAACTATTAAAAACTTTATACTCTATTCTCAATACTTAAAAATCAAGCGACGCCATTATTAAAAAGCTTTCAGCAGACATTATATGCATCGTTTAAAGTTATTACGCAGTAAACGAGAACCACTCTTTATGAAACTGTATCAGAACTGTATCAGAACAGAACATTAAAAATAAAAACTTTAATTAGCCTGTCAATTAGTTAATGAAATAATATATCTGACACATATTATTAATATGTCGAAATAACAATGAGATAAAATCAGACACATATTTTTAATTTGTCGAAATAACAAAAAACTACTGAGGTAAAACGATTTCAAGTCAAGGAGTGAAGGTTTACTACGTCACAGTGTACTACAAAATGTATGCAGGCGTGACGCCAAACCACAGAATAGATAATAGTACTACGTACAGAACGGCCACTCACCTCCCCGCACTCATTTCAAATACCTCGTCCTACTCGGCAGTTCGTTGTAGACATCACTGACACATAAACAAGGGCGCGCGCGATTGCTCGGACGAGTAGACGCGAGCGCCGGGCGATAACAGAGACAGCGCTATGCGGGTGAAAGAGAAAGCAGTCGCTGCACTTCCCGCGTCATTTCGATTGATAACCGCGCACTCAGCCCTACTAGATTCCACGCACACATTTGCGCGTGTACGAACGTCATTTGTTTATGTAGTAGTAATAGGTAATTGATTTGCGAACGTTGTATGGAGTGTCCGGTCAAACGACAATTCAAAGTAATGTACTGGCACAAGTTTTTGATTTGCTAAAAAAAGAAAAAAACATGTACGTACCTAGGTATAATATTTTTTAGTAATCTACATGAATTTAACATTCAAACTATTTCTATTATTTTTGTAGCTAAATATAGGTATGGTTGGGAAAGTTGACGAAATTGACAGTTCCGGTCGCATTAGCGAACTGCGCCTTACCTACATTCTTCTACTATGGCAAGTCCTCCCTCGGATGTATTCCACCACGGAAATATACGGTGGCTCCGTATAATTTCGCAATATTCATCGCGTCACACTTCGCAAGCACGATTATCATTATGCATATTTACTTGGTAGCTGAATGGCGAGTAAATTTAATAAGCTTCCACTTGAAACGGTTCGGTCATTATTTTGTTGCCGGTCCATTTAACTTGATATAGCTTCTATTAATTGTATAATATCTCTAGTTTCGTCCCCGTACTTTGTAATATGCAATTTATTTATTAAGTTTCAAAGAAATGCAAGATTAATACGAGTTTATCGAATCCTATTTTAGGACACGTGGTAATAAACGTGGAGTACATACCCCTTAACTAGCCTAATAAGAGCGCACCGCTTTGTCGAAGTATATGAATAAAAGTCGTATACTTTATATGTGTCTAGCACGAAGTATATGCAAATATGATGTATGTTTCTGTGAGTAAAAATGATTATGTTTTGTCGAATCTCCTATGTGAGCGTTTAATGGCAACGATTCCTGTTCGTGGCAGAAATGCTAGCCAAGTGATGACACGTCCAGTGATTTATGTGCATGTGTACCGAGTTTAAGAAAAAATACTTCAATTTTTACAGACGAAAGAACGTATGGCGTTGCCAGATGGTGACTTAACTTCTAATATACCTATCAAATCGACATATTATCCAAATGAGACTTTTTTTTTCCTAGTCCCATTCAAGGCATTCTATCTAAAAAAAGGATGAATGCAAGGAATATAATATTTATCTAAAAGAAATATACATAAAAGCTAAAAAGGCGTAACTAACTTTTATAATAAGTATGACAAAAACAATAACATAGTATTGTAGTATACAATTGCAGGTATACAAATATTCATACAGAGATCGCTAGGCAACAAAGATACCTTTTATAATAAGTATGACAAAAACAATAACATAGTATTGTAGTATACAATTGCAGGTATACAAATATTCATACAGAGATCGCTAGGCAACAAAGATACATACTTTTAAGAGAATCGAGAGCATCAGCTCATAATTTTTTCCAATTTCGTTAGATGAACACTAAAAAGTTATAGTTTTATCGGTACACTTTCGTATAATTTTATGTTTATTGCAACATTTAATAGCTGTTCGCTACGGAAGTTATGACTTTCGTTCAGGATCTCTCCTGGCACGCTAAATATAAGCCTGCTATAGATTCGCGTACACGAAACTGGGTTTTTTACGTCACGTAAGACACAATACGCGAAAATCTGCCGCTGGAAATATCTGGAAATATTTAGTTACCGCGTTCTCGTCCCGAGGGTGCAGTTTTCGCCTCGCGAAAGATGTGAGCGCGTTATATGCCCACATGAGCAAATATTGCGTGGAGAATGGGAATATTGCAATACGATAAAAACAAATATTGGCCGCATGATAGCAAGCCATCGGGCGCGGATCTCGCTGACATAGTTTCCTAACACATAAGTCGGCCAAGTTGCTAGCATATGCTCTGAGTCACAACCGCCATTTATCTCTCAGGACAACATATGAATTCCTTCACGGTTAGAGGAATAAAAAGCACACACGCATGAAACGGTTAGAATTACAAAATAACGTTTCAAATAACAAGTCGTAAGACGTCTATATACTACTTTGGATAAATAACTATGTGATTAATCGTACCAGACGAATTGAAATCTAATTTATAGCAAAGAAGAAATGAAGATACTATGTTAATGTAGGGGCGGCTCAGCATGAGAGCCTTGGCACTTCGACCCATCGTGGATCTAATAAAGATACTTAGCTACTCTCACGGCGAAGCGCGAACCTGCACTGATCCGAAGGTAAGCACTCAAAAGGATTCGCGTACAAACCGACAGCCGAGTGGAGCACAAGGTCGGAAAGGCCTCCGAGTGGCGGCCGCTTACCCCAGGCAGGCCGATGATCTGGTGAAGGTTGCGCGAAGCCGCTGGATGTGGGAGGCGCAGATAACCAATCGGTTTGGAGATCCCTGGAGGAGGTCTATGTCCCACAGTGGGGATCATCTATTGGCTAAAATGATGATGGTGACAGGAACCTGGAACCCTGCTTATTTGCCAACTCTGTTGTATAAAAGACCTACATTGTATCGTTCTCAAAATTATCTCAATTAGATCTCGACAAACTACGAATCACGAATGTTATCTAAATCAATGGTTATACACAATCACTACACGATTATAAACATTTAAAAGTCTATCCAATTCATTCACTCGATGAACACGAGTCGAGACGTAGCGCCGCGTTTCCATCGTAACTGCACGACAGATATGTTATTGGAAATTCAATGGATGCTGTCTGGGGGAATTGAATTATTTGAAAGATATGGAAAGTCACATCCAGTCAGACTATCCTTTACTCCACCAGCCAGTCGCCGGTCTCTAGTACTGTAGTACAAGAGACAGTTTAAATTGTGATAACATTAATGTTAGTAATGTATAAGTAAGTTATGGATATAGGTCGTCTTTCTTATAAAAGCGAAAAGACACTCACTCGCTCACCTAACGTTAATCACGAAACCTCCGAAACTATTTGAACTATGGTTCGTATTAATAAACGCGTCTCAAAGTTGAGAGCAATCTTGAGCTGCACTTTTGACGTTAAATGTATGGAACATCTGTCAAAAACAGTATCTCAAGATGGATCTCTTATTTGAGATGCCATTATTAATACGAGCCTATGAATACGAAAGCAAGAATAGAATTTGGCAGGAAGGTAGTTAATGGATAGAACATGTCAGATAAGAACGGATTTTACAAAATGCAACCCTCAAGGGGGTGAAGAACGGCTTGAAAGTTTGTATGGAAGCTCGTCCTTTTTAAATTACCAAATATAGATTAACGCTTTATCTGATAAGCGGTCAGAAGCATTTCGGTGTAAATATGAATCTGTCATACATACAGCCTATGAGCAGGCGAACCAACCATTATAAAAAGCGTAGTTATACAGGATGGGTAAAAAATCGTGGATCAAACTATATTTTGTACAAACACTGCTTAAAATGCCTTATTCCGTTCGTGTGGGAAGAAATCTACAGGAAATTCTCAGGGTTAATGGCTACAGCTCGCTCTTATATTTTATGGCTCTCGTAATTTCTGCCTAACTCTTTGTGAAGAAATGTTCCTTGTTATTTATTTACAATTTATATGTAACTAAGCACACATAACATGAAAACAACAACATAACAATACAGTGTTTATGAGTTCAATAGACACAATATTAATCAGACTTCAAAAAAGGCGGTGGTTCTCAATTCGATGCGTATGCTTTTTTTTGTGTTTATGTTACGTCATCACGCCGCCAATTGTGGACTGATTTTCATTTTTTTTGGTGTCAAGGGTGGTCTCATGGTCACCAAAGTTAAGGTTCTGAAGATGAGATCCCATAAAAATCAAGGAAAACCCTTAAATTTTTAGGTATGTCTGTTTGTGTGTTTACGTGTTTTATGTGTATGTTATGCGATAACTCCGCCAATTGTGGACCGATTTTCAAAATTAGGATCTCACCAAAGTCAGGATCTGAAGATGGGATCCCATGAAAATCGAGGAAAACCCAAATTTAACTAAAAAAATTTCTTTCACTACAAAGATTTCATTCACTAAAAAGTTAAAAATAAAAATTATTTTACAAAAAATAAAAACCGACTTCAAAAACACTGAAAAGTTAAAAATAATAGAGAATAGGTACAGACAACATCACACTTCTATATTGAAGTCGGTGACAAATTTTGCGCTATTCCACTATAATCCACTGAACAAATCCATTAATGGATTTGTTTCCACTTTTTTTTCCACTCTGATCCATCGATGGATTTGCTTCCACTTTTCTTCCACTCTGATCCATCCATGGAATTATTTCCACTTTTTCTTCCACTCTAATTCATCGATGGATTTGTTTCCACTTTTTTCCACTCTGATCCATTGATGGATTTCAGTTCTACTCTAATCCTTCAAAAATCACTTACGTAATATTATTTAATTTGTATTATTTTATTTAATTAATAGAAAAAAATATATATCATATCTGTATGCATTACTGTAGGCCACATTCTTGAAGAGGTGAAATAATTTCAAAATAAAGTGTTGTATCTATTGCCATGCCATCTTCCATACGATGATGGCATACATTAAGGCTCGTAGTCCTCCTGGATATTGCACTACCTCCGTAGACACCCGCACCTGGTCGGCCCTCTTTTCTGGATCCACCAGTGTACCATATTTGATTGGCTTTCCTTAAGGGCTCAGGGATTTGTTTATCTCATTCATCCCAGGTAGGAATCGTGACTTTGTAGTTCTTCTTGAACTTCAAAGTTTCACGCATGGCATCGGCTGGCTTTGCCATTACATGATCTACAATGAGGCTACCATGTAGTTTATTCATGGTTTGGGATTTCAAACTCGATCGCCCTTCCTCTACCTCTCTGAGCATGGTTATCCTTGCCTCCCCCTGAATGAATAGGTGGAGCGGTGGGAGGTTCAAGATAGCCTCCAAAGCAAGGGTGGAAGAAGACGAGATGATCCTCGTGATCATCAAGCAGACACGTCTTTGCAGGCTTTGTCGTTTGCTGAAACCAAGCTATACACCCGTAGCTAACTATAAGTCTTACCACAGTAGTGTAGAACCATAGAAGGTAACTTTGTTTCAGTTCCCACCGGGAACAAGCCTGCCTACGGCAAATTTCGTACTAATATAGAACATTTTTTAACGCTATGGGCGATTCTTTCACGGAAGACGTCATAAACCGTTTTACTGAAGATCCTCTAAGTTACTTTTAAAATAGTTATTGTATAATTAAAGAATTTATATAAAAAAATAGCGATTTTAATTTATATTTATTTATTTGACTAAGTGCTTATATCTGATTTGCCCCCTGGCCCAGAACCTGGGTAGGCCCATATGAAAAACAGTAAAAAATAATCCATGCAATGGGTCAGAGTGGAATATAAAAAGAAGTGGAAAATAATCCACCGCAGCAATGGGTTAGAGTGGAATATAAAAAGAAGTGGAAAATAATCCATTGCGGCAAGGGATTACAGTGGAAAAATAAGTGGAGACAAATCCATTAATGGATTTGTTTAGTGGATTATAGTGGAATAGTGCCAAATTTTAAGACATTCTAGATCATCGTTTGGCACTAGTTCATGACATCGTATTAGTTTATTAATTTAGCTCATTCCATTTAATATATTTATATATTTTTCATATTAAAATTATTGACATTAAGATAAGTAAGCTATTCAATTACGAGCTCTATTTCAATGAATTACAGTTCTTAGCATAGCAAGAGTACCAGTAATACCAGTTTATGTATACTATGTCAACAATGCATATATTAAGAAAATAAGCTCATTTATAATAACGGAATTCCACTTTATAAATTTACGTAGCATATTTAATAGAGACGCTTGGATTTTCACGGAACCAGATCGCAATACGTAATTGTGTTATATAATACTGTTTGCTGTAGAAATTTTTAAAGAACTTAAGTCAATATTCGAACATCAATTAAATTCAATTTCGATTATATATCTTTTATTCAAATAGGATTGTAACAATCACTTTTGCACGTCAATGACGCTAAGCCTCTAGGGCGGGACTGAAAAAACCTTGTACTGAAAAAAACATGAGACCAACAACCATTTTTTCTCCCTGTATTGTTACAGAAGCTGATCTCAAAGCAAAAGTTTGAGCTCAACTTCCATTACACGATAAGATGTGTCAGTAAAGTCAGTTATGTTCGGATTAAGAAATCCGGTGGCGAAGAAGCCACCTTATGCTGTGTCATAAAATTAATACTTTTGTTCCAAGAACGTATAATTTATAAAGTATTATTGCCCAATGAACAATTTGATTGCATACTATCTGTAGAGTTTTCCGTTAACTCCCGTTGCGTGCGCTCGCGCCGCACCCTTTTTCAGGAATCTCGTTACGATTCAACAAGGAGCTAAAAGCTGACAAGGCCGCCCTAAGGATATGCCATTGGACTCGGGTATACACCCCATACCTGGCTAAACCACCCTTCCGAGGAAGCAACTTCTATCTCCATAGGGGCATAATCGAGATCGACGTTAGCCATTCCCCGAGTGAAAAGCACGCCCATTTAATCTGGCGAGATTTGTCTGTGACGTCGTTTCATAGCGGCAAATTCGAAGTGAACAGCTAGTATCTGCCTCACTTTATATCAAGTAGTCATTTTTATTATACCGTATAATAATCGTAACAAGGTTTCTAACAGATACGATTCACCTGTCAGTTATATATTTCAAATATTGTGTATCTGGAATAGAATATAGGTAGGTACGTAACTTTTAACCACTCTGTTTGCGTTATCAACCGCTCAAATTATACAGACCAGTTAACTGCGTATACCTTTATCAAAACTCTAAGCCGCACGCGTAGATACATTAACCCAAATAAATATTGTTATTCAGTTATATTATCACTACATTCATTATTGAGCACTTCGTCTACGAATATAGAGACCAATATAATACATGTTTCAAAACGTAGATTGCCCTAGATACATTTTTAGTTTGCGATAGATTCACTCTGAAAGATTTATATTTTACTGTACCGTATATATTAGGCACCGCAGCTTGAGTCCGATTGCTTCTTGCAAATACTGAAAATTTTATTAAGGTGTGTACCTAACACCTTTATGGATATTAGTTAGTCAGCTAGTTTCCCGCGAGAAATCGGAGACGAGTTTAAGTTTTTATTACAAAAAGTAATTCAAATAGGTTCTTACGTAGGTATATAATTATAATCGTATGTTATTCACAACTAAAATTACAATTTCCATGAGACAATATATTAAAAAACTTACAAGTAAAATAGAAAATTACATGAGTTACATATAGATCCTCCAACTGCCTTACCTGAAACAAAAATGAATTAAATTATTATTTGACAATAATAAGAATGATGAATTGGTATTGCAAAGACAATAATTAATTTATAATATGGCTATTTATTTGTAACCTAAATTCATTTTTGCCAAAGACCGATCGGTTTGTAAATCTTTGGGGGGAAGCTGAAATGATGATTCATTTTTGGAATTATTTGCATACCATTGCTTTTTGTATTTAAATAAAGCAGTGCAATTGAAAATACACACAATATGGAAAACTTCTACAAACTACTCCGCCTAAGATTGTCATCATTCATCATCATCATTCATTTCAGCCAAGAAACGCCCACTGTTGGACATAGGCCTCCCCAGGGGTCTCCAAACTGTTCGGTCCTGCGCCTCCCGCATCCATTATCATCATAACAACAATATTAGGAATATTGTTGTATTCCGATAATTAGAGGTAATATATCCAGTTTTGATTTGATTTGATTCCACATCCGCGTGAAATTCCATGAATTACTTAAGAAACTATAATAGATTCTGGCCATGACTGCAGTTTAAATCTCGAATTCGAACGAGCAACAGATCGCTAACGCGATGGCTACCCTAGGGATGTGCAGTGCTATATAATTCATAAAGCGTTTAATATTACAGTTCGCTTTAATGGAAGTGGGAAGTAAAATAAATCCTTCTTGAACAGCGATTATTTTCAAAGCAACTAGGGATCACTGTTACTGGAGTTACGGGTTAGTGTCTAGCAAACATTTTGCATTAAGTGTTTAAATATCATCATCATTTCAGTCAAGAGATGCCCACTGTTGGACATAACTCCCCGAAGGACCTCCAGACCGATTGGGCCTCCGCTTCGCGCATCCAGTAGCTTCTCGCGACCGTGATCGCGCTTCACCAGCAGGCCTAGTACGGTGCGTGGAATATAGAAGAGAAAATGACTAATCTTCGTCCCGTCTCGCTTCATTATATGAGAGAGCGAGAAGAAACATGTTATTTGTCTTTTGTCCTTTCTTGTCCACAGTCCGTGCTACGCCTGCTGATCGTCAGTTCACCTTTTCCGCCCAAACGGCCTTCAGTCTTGCCAGCGATATATCCTGCCCAGTGCCACTTAAGGTTCACTATTCTTCGGACTATTTTGGTGACCACGTGAAAATACCCCGGGCCCGGACATAGCGGGAGTGCCTTCTCCGCTTAATATCTTCGTGGTCGTCGCCCTGCCCTCTAACGCCTCCTCGTTCCAGCGAAGGGACCGAGCTCAATTCAAATAAGTGACCTTGAACCTTTTCATGAGGTCCATGGTAAACGGCCACGTCAGTTCTGTACCTACGTCATCAAAGCTTAAGCAAATCTTCCAGCGCAGCTATAGATATAACGGCACCCTGTCTCACACCTCGCCAAAGTCATATTGGTTTCGAGTTTTGATCGTGACGACGGACTGACATGGTAGCGTTTTCGTACAATGACTGTAAAACTTGGAAGAAGCTAAAGTCTATTTGGCGCCTCTGGAGTGACCGAAGCACACCAACCACACCAACTAAACCAAGCAGAATAACTTCTTCCCCTGTGGGGTGTCGAGCCCCGGACTCTGGGTCAATGCAGATTTGTCTCAACCAGAAGACCACGGAGGCGGCTAAAAATGTTTTATAAATTAGGCAGATTTTTTAGGCTTATGTATAGAGTGAAATGGTCACGACGGGATAGAAAATAAACCTACAATGAAGACATCATTGTGGGTTTATTTTCTATCTGCGAAATACCAATTGTGAAGACATTCGGAACAATGACCGAACATCGCCATCTCATTTTATGTGGCCACTACTTGCCAAGTGTCGGAGATACAGCCTGTGCTTAAATTGTGTACAGCTTAGTAGCTCTGTAGCAACACTAATTGCTTTTGCGCGGATAGTATGTACCCTTTCATATAGAACGGATAAAAGATACATATTTAGCAATGATTGCATCAACTCTGGTTTACCAAACATAATATATTATAGACAGTTTTCTCATATACTAACAACAACCTAATAATTTAATTAATTAAGGTATCAGGCGTTATTTCTCGGCAGGCCTACATAAGCGTGTTTACTGGCCACTTGATTGATCTCTCAAACGAAAGGAATATATAAAAAGGTACCCGTGATTGATCAACTGCTTAGATTAGGACCGTAGCTAGTTTAAAAGGAATTTCTTTACCGAAAAGACTCGAAATCGGAAGTAATTTCTTGTTATTCTTTAGTCGCGAGAAACCTGTTAAACATTGGTAGTGATTTTATTGCAACTGCAATAGGGGTGCGGACTGACTATGAATAATTTAAATCTAATTAGTCCCTAGAAAAAAAAAACTTTTTGGCAAGTTTGTTTTATCTAATGGACTAATTAGATTTAAATTATTCATAGTCGAGTTGGATTTGCACACCGTTCCGCACAAGCTTATCTAAGTAAATAAGATCCTATATAACTATGTACGTTTACGGTTTTCAGTTTTTCTTAACATTTGCTTATGATCTTGCTTCCTGGCAAATTTCATTATTCTTGGTCAACAAGAAGTATCGGTATAAATAACCCTTTTAATTCTTGTGAAATCGCAAAACTAGCGGAAATATATGACATAAACGGTCATATCTCCTTCTTTTTTAATACAACTAAGTCGCCAAACAAGCAAACTACCCACCTGATGATAAGTGGTAACAGTCACCTACCTACCACCTACTAATACATGTGGCTCCTGTGGCATTCGCAGCAAAACTGCAATCCCCAAAAGAACCACAGTGTACGTTGCCAACTTGTGACATCAGATGTAAAGTCACGGCACATGAGTAGAGAAACGTTTCTCTACTCATGTGGTCACGGTACCCAGTAAGTTCACTGCCATATCTTACCCTTCAAACCGAAACACAGCAAATGCAAGCACTGCTGCCTGGCGGCAGAAATAGGTAAGACGGAGGTACCCATGCAGGCGAGACTGGTACAGAGTCTCCCTCCGGTGAAACTTCCACACAGCTGAATGAAACCGTAAACCCGAGTATTTTGATATAAAATTCAGTTTGATATCTCTATGTGATTCCGAGGAAAGGGGCCCTAGACAAACGGACAACGAAGTGATCCTATAGGTACGGAACTCTAAAAATGCAATCCGCTATTTGTGGTAGCAGCCACCTTGGATTAACAAAGTTACTGAACATATATACCTAATTGTATTGTCCCCAGAATTAAAAGTGTGTACAAAATTTCAGAGAGAGCAATCGGTCAACAGGAACGGGTAAACTTTTAATGGCCTAACAACAAACGGGGCAATCTAAATAAAAGCGTTCAAAAATATCGGATACGTATATTTTGTTTTGTAGAAAAACGACAAATAATTTAAAGTTTAGGAGTGGGGCTCGCTATGTAACAAGTTAGTAGAAAATATACCTGACGGCAGAGATCATCATCATCACATCTCACGCGTCTACCCTAACTAGTTAGGGCGATTAGGCCTTAGTCAAACCACGCTGGCCCGTGCGGATTGGTTGACTTCACATACACCTTTGAATTAGTTCGCAGGTGTATGCAGGTTTCCTCACGATGTTTTCCTTCACCGTAGGAATTAATATAATATCGTTGAAAGATTTTGATTATGTAAAAAATTAAAAAATATGTGTCCAATATTTTTAAATCACCTACATGTTCGACATTCAAAATAATTTGTCCGCTTCCCTCAGCATCGGTGGCGCTGTGGACTTGAAGTTCGGGGTTCGATCCAGTCATGCGCCAATGTGTTTTTTTTTTCGTTTTTCGAATTTCATATGAAATGAACATATAGAATCGGTGCTCCTACGGTGAAGGAAAACATCATGAAGCAACCTGCGTACACCGGCGAAAAAATTTAAATGTGTATGTGAAGTCGACCAATCCGCACTGGGCAAGCGTGGTTGACGCCTAAACATCCTAACTTAGGATAGGCTCGAGCCCTTCGGTGGGGACGTATATTTGCTGTGATGGTGATTTCCACTTCTCTTTTTTTATGTGCTTGAGTGTTTCTCAAACACGCACAGATAAATTAACAACAATGTCCTCCTACGAAGAATTCTGGAGATTCAAAATTGTATATATCACACCGGATAATTTTGGAAATACAAATGTGGTAAGAAGACAAGTGGTTACATATTTTCTAGTGGTTACATATTTTATTTTCCAAGGTAACATACATATTTTTCCGTTGGGAAATGCGTTACGCATACCTCGTGTTAGGTGAACGTGAGGTTATGTCAAACTCTCCGCGGCTCTGGCGCAGCATCCGCGGCCTACCGACTAAAACCCAACGATACTCCTCAAAGATGCCTTGGTGCGAGCACGCCCATCACCGCCACATCCTCCTCGTCATCAGACAAGAATAACACGCCAAGGAGGGATGGGTCGTAGCCAGACAAGGTCAGGGGAACTCCCGCGAACACTACCACGATCTCGTCGGCGTCTGCTCGCCTCGGCCGAGCCCCTCTCACCCTCCAAGGGTAAGGAGGTAGAATATCCCCGGGGCATCCTAGGGATCCACTACTGGCGGCAACCAGTGCAATGCAGGGCTCGGGTTTACCGGACCAGAGGCTCTAGACAAATGCCACACGCTATTTTTTCCGCAGCTAATGTCATCTTCATACATTTTTTCTGAGGAACGACTGCGGAAAAGTTATCGTGTGGCATTTGTCTAGGGGTCTGGACCCTGCTGGTTGCCGTCAAGAGGAAGAAGGCAGGCGTAAGTCCGCCTCCTTCGCACCGTCCTTCTAAGGCGGCATGGAGCAGCCAAAGGATCATTCTTCCTAGCTCTCTCCGCCACCTCTACTTAGGTAACGTGTTGATTATATTTAAAAGCCATTGATTACTTTGTTGCAAAAAGCCAACCATCGTCATTTCGCAATCAAATTAACAACCTTCGCTGATTTGATCTAGGCAAATTTGCGGCGTTAATTTCAAAAATGGCCTTTGTCCAACTTTCCAATTCCATCAATGTCCACGTAATTAATCCGAAAGAGTTTTACAACTTAGTCAATTTTTTCGCTTTCCACCTCTGAATTTGATTCGAAATAGCAATTCGCGACAAAAAGTAGCATTAAATACAACGAGCGAAAGTAAATTAAACTTTCTGCGAAGATTTTGACACAAAGGATATTTATTTGAGGGACGAACGAAAGGTAATAAAAAATTCGATACCGTGCTCACATTTTGCGTGATACGAGTATCTCGCACTGGCGAGGATATCATTCCAATAATTAAAATGCTATTTCCCGTATTTCCATATACAGGAATTTCCTGGAATGAACGTGGGGGCAAGGAATATCAATTAATGTGTGCTGGATGAGTGTCGTTCAATATAGCATAATCATTATTACACAACTGAATATAGGTATTAGGTACTATGTTATACAGGTTTATTTTGGAAACAATGCGCAAAAGAAACATCTTCCATATCTTAGAATATATTTCACAATAATGTATATTTTTGGGCATTTCATTGTATACTATTTCTTCCGACAGATATCGTTCCATTAAAATCTCTTGTTTTCCATCTCATTGTTGTTTTCAATTGACGTGTTAGACATAGTGACACTGCTAGAACAGTTTGGATAGAATATGTTTATTGTGTATTTTCCAGCATTTTTTCCAATTGTTCCGTTCATAAGAACCTTCTCCGTGATCCAATAAATTCTTGCAAGGAATTAACCGAATCGGTCTGCCCGTTCCCGAGTTTTGCGCTTAACAAAACATTAAACGATCCATTTTTATTATAGAAGATGTCCAACAGCGAACATACTTTTACTAACGTAGAGTGCCTTCGCGTTATAATACCTGTATTGAAAGTCACAATCTACTGTATTTATATTAAAACTTAACCAGGGTGGTGATTTTGTAACTCATTACTCATCGTTTGGTCGACAATCGTTATCGCGCAGGATGACTTAATGAAGAAAAGCGGTATTAGGTGCTTTGGCTAAAAGTATTGGATTGATTAATTCAACAAATATGCTAAGACCGCTTGAATGACGACGTTACAATATGTTAAACGTATTAAAAATCAGTTTCAATCAAACAAAATTATCAAATCTATACGGCGGCCGATTGCCGATGAGTTATAAAATTTCTCACATAAACGATGTAATAAGGTTACCACCTGCAAATCGAGATGTTTTCATAAGACAGACAGAAGAAACTTCGGGCTTCAAGAATACACCGAGTTTTTGCCAAACGCTGGAGTGAACTACTGGGTTAGTCAGTCAAAATGGGTATATCAAGCGTTGTGGGTCTTAACGTATGAGTATTAATTAATATTGTGCACACGTTTACATAACGGAAAACTATTATTTTTATTTACATACGAACATAATACTACATTACGATATAAGTGTAATAAAGCCGAGTGTGTATAATTAATATAGGTACGCACGTATATCGTACGACCTTTTTCAACACACCTGTGAGGAAAAATAACACAAATCATTGTCAATTTGTAGACAAAACTAAATAATGGTATGAAAATAATCGTTTGAAAAATCATAAATTTCATTGATGTCTTTTATATTACCTCTAGCTTTTAAAAAATATTGTACATTACTGGCGCGGCCGGCAAGTGCAGCATTGCCGGACTCTGATGCGTGCCCTGACTGTAATAACACACGCGTGTTCTATGAGCTGCTTTATGTTTCTAAAACCGGTAAAATTAGGTCCACTTTACGAGCAAGTGTGTTGAAAACGAATATTATTAAATAAAAAACGTACAACTTTGAAAGTGGTACACATCATACAATATTTGGAGTTACAGGTATGCACCGTAGACATCCTTTTAACATTCCGCGTAGATTTGGGCGAGATAAATGAGGCCATTTTGTTGACCCTGGAAAGATCTTAAGCAACAGCTGACGGCTGGGGCTGCCACAGGGTAGTTTGTTTTGAAATCTTAAATAATCCTTTACTCCAATAATATCAATTTTATTAAAAAGTGCTATTCACTATTACTATTATATTAATAAAAAAATGATCCACTGTTTTTACATAAATGTCAACATTTTTTAAGCCACCAACAATAGGTATGTGTGACTGTCCTTCAAAGTTGGTATAATTGTGACTTAACATTCTTTTTATAATGCTAAATTAGTTTTCTTTATATAAAAAATATAATTTGCTGTAACTATAGCTGTATCATTATCATTGCTGTGACTGTGGAAGACCTGGGCACAATGCGTTTAATTCTCTGTAGAGTTTCCCAACAAATGATTTTAAAATGAACATTGACAAGACAAAAGCTATGTCTAATTCTCATGTAGTACCCAATCCACTGGAGGTTTTTGACAAGAATGTGTTCTTTTGCGAAGCAGTAACCAGAACACATCGCTCGCAAGACTGACTGCCACTGGCAGCAACCGAAGATCTGGTTAATGTCACCGAAAGGTGCTGATGGGTGAAACTCTGAACCGATTGGTTTGAAGATCCCTGGATTATTCCCAAAAGTTAGTCTCTTTTGGCTGAAATGATAATGATCATGACCACACTCTACAGCCTATCCTGCTATGCGATAGACTAACGTTCAGACCATCCTTGAGTAAAAAATTAAATACGTTAACCTTTTTACGTATCAGTGTAGCTGTAAAAGGATGAATAAAAAGTTAATTTTCAGCAAACGTACATTAAATGCACGTGCAGCATTATTTACCGAGCTCATAACGCCATGTTGTCTATCCCAATCTCCGGAGATGCCGCAAGTGTCCCAGTATTTTTACGATCCTTATCAAACGGTGTCAGACACATCTCGCGCTGCGTGCTGCCGCTATAAAATTGCTACATCCACTGTCCCTGCTCTCCGACCCATGTTTATTGTAAGCAAAACCTTTTCGAAATTAAAAAAAATTACGCGCATATACTTTATGTATTTTTAGATGAGCAAAACACGCTTCTAAGCAATTTAATCTTAGTACCTACTACATGTATCCTATCTATATATACATGTATCAGATCATCTTTGAGTGAATGGTTCTTTGTTCTAATTTGGTGGCTAAATCTCGTTTGTCTCTATTTAAACAGTGAAAAGCAAAATCACAGCTCATATACGTCCCCACCGAGGGGCTCGAGCCTACCCTATGTTAGAGTGATAAGGACTTAGGCAACCACGCTGGCCCAGTGCGGATTGGTCGACTTCACATACGCCTTTGAATTCTTCGCAGATATATGCAGGCTGGCTCACGATGTTCTCCTTCGCCGTAGGAGCGTCGGCAAATGTATATAGGAAATGCAAAAAACAAAAACACATTGGTACATGGCGAGATCGAACTACGGACTCCCTGATTAGAAGGCCAGCCTCCCTGATTAGAAGTTTCGCTGTTGACTCGGCCAGGCCAGCCGGCCAGACAACCGAGTCAACAGCGCCACCGACGCGTAAAGCAAACTAATTTTTTATAAATATTCTTCAACATAAGAGTGAAAGAAAAACAATAAATAAATGTAATTTATACTAAATTATATTCGATAAAATTTCATGCTCGTTCATATGTGCTGTTGACTGTACCTAAACTTCCGAATACCATTTTATAATCCATCACCAACATACGACGCCAGCAGCGCGATCACTTGACCTTTGTTCTTCTAGCCGTAACGGAAATTGATTTAAATGTCGTTGGTTGAAGATCGGCAAGCTCGAATTCGATTGACTTCTCAGCTATACATAGGGATTAAATCCAATTATTGACATCAGAGGGCTATTAAGGATTTACTGATATCGGGTGCTCATGTGTACAGAGACAGGTGCGAAGCATCGTTTGTCAATTCTAGGGGGAGGATCTTGGAGGGGATATAGTATAAGAATATAATATAAATACACATAACTTTCCGCTCGCGACTTCGCCCGCGTTATTTTTGTTTTCCCGTGGGAATTTTATATTTTCCCGTAGAAAAAATAATTTTGTAGCCTATGTTACTCAGAGATAATGTAGCATTTCAATAATGTGAAAGAATTTTTCAAATCGGCCCAGTAGTTTCGGAGCCTATTCAATACAAACATACAAAAATTCAAATCTTTTATCTTTATAATACTAGTATACCTACATAACTAATGTTGACTAATATAAATTAATACAATATGAATACATAAAATGAGTTATACTCCATTAACCTACAGTGGAGTGTAGTGGAGTGTTCCATAGTGAAAATTGTTCAGTTTGATGTTCTCAGTGAACAATCTCTTTTAATATAATCAATTTTGAAACATCTATATACATGAATAATATAAGTCATAGAAGATATAATAACAATTTACATGTACATATTGATATGTACATACACATTAAGATATAATTATTTTGAAGTCACCTGAATTTAGGTCACTAAGACAATCCACGTTCTTATCACAGATATCGGAACTACAACACGCAATATTTATTGATAAGGATAAAAGCAGCTTATAAAAATTTCACGAAAGAAGTACATACAGCAACTCGCCTGACTTTACATGTTGACCTAGTGACCGCCCTTACGTAGCTCGTAATAGCGGAGGTTTTCGTTGTGCAAGTGTCAAGCTTGACGTGTGGTCGACTGTACAATAACAGGATTCTGTGCTACTCACACCACTAATTCCGTCAATAACTGTCAAACAAGCAAAACAAGGAAAACTGATCTAACGTTTTTGTTTACCCCACAAATTATTGTCATAGTAGGTACCTACCCACATAATATAAAGGACCTCTCTGTTTATCCTTGAAAGTAAGGCAAGTGAGGTTATATTTTTGGTAAATATTATTCAATGAAAAGCTTTGTTTTTTGAACGATTCTCAATATCAAAAGACTTTCAAATTTCACGAGAATATCAGGAATCACATGCGGCCAACATCAGCCTATTAAATTTAGGTATGTATGTAGTTTACATGTGTAAGTGGATATGTAAGCTGAAATCGGGATACATGGACATATATGACCCGATTACAGTGCAGGAGAGATTATTGGTTGGGGTGCGATGTCAGACAACCTTCTCGTAGTGCACCCTGGGCAACCCGGCAGATTCTCTGCCGCGGGTCAACAGTCTGACGAGAGGACCCCCATGGAGGGGGGGCGTGGGACCACATGACGACACGACCACACGACGTGGCCCGCCAGGTTGGCCGTGCGCCGTGGCCACCCGATTCATATGAGTAAGGGCGAAGTCCCCTCTTCTTATGTTAAGAAGAGGTGTGGCTCTTGCTGGAAGCCGATTCTGGCGGCTACCTCTGGTGGTAGTAGGATAGAGGCAAGTTTCTCGCTATGGCGCTTTCCGTTCATTAGAAATTTCCCCGAGCTTTGGCTCACCCGCGCGACCGGTGAATCCAGTGGATCCAGCGCAATTCTGAGTCCCTCCACAAAGCAGCAGAGCCAGACGGGGAGTCTGGCAACGGATATATCACGGGCAGGGGGTCAGCAGGAACAAGGCCTGGCCTTCCCCCTATTTTGTGACGGACGAAGGAATGGGTTTTTAGTGGGTAGGCTCGGACCGAGTACGGTCTGTCTGGGGAGTTCCATATCCTCGTGGTTTGGCTCGACCACGAGGAATGCGTAAATGCACTGTTCACGCACTGCCACCATGTTGAGGAGAATCGAATTATTATTAATTTATGAAATAAGAGGACAGAGGGTCTTCATTATTCCTTCAATACATACACGTAGCGTAGCAATTGCAAAAATCGTTAAATGAAAACTGTAAGTATAGGAATCTTGTCTTGTTTTTTGTAGGTACTTTGTGAAGTCTCATAAACATTCTTGATCGTCAAAGCAAAAGGAATTCAGGGCAATATTTTGGCAGCAATCACGTTTATTTTCAGAACTGTAATAAAAAAAACAAGCAGAACAAATTGCTTATCCTCAAGCTTAAGTTAATCTTCCTAGATTAGCATAAAATGTTTTCAAAGAAAATCCTTTAAAAATTGCTTTTTCCGATATCGACGGGGACGTCAAAGATAAACTCAAGTCACCAAAGTTATGTTTACTCTTCAAATATTCATTTCTCCATTATCAAAATTTGTACTCCCGGAAGTCCAAGTTTGATCTCAACTGACAACTTGTATACCTACCTACTTGAGACATTTATATTGAAACCGCTGGTAATTTTAAAGTTCGTAGCACTGCGTTGTAGTTAAGTACTGTTAGTATTATATTATCAGGTGGTAGCATTATAAGTCTGAAAGCAGTTCATTCAATTATGAACCTGTCTATCTGCGTTTTCAGCCACTTTCTAAATAAAATTTCTCTTTTTTTTTAAATTTGGAATTTTTTATTTTATATATTTTTTAAATTTGCCCGAGGAAGGCAATAGTACATCGTTACGGGTGTAAGTAACTTATTTAGTCCCGAGACGGTGTTTGGCGCCCGAGCGTAGTGAGGGCACCAATAGTTCGAGGGACTAAATCAGTCTTTAACCCGAGGTAAACACTGTGCTTTTCATTACGAATACAAGGAAAGTAAAAATAAAACAATGAATTAGCTAAAGAAGAAACTTGTAAATTTTATTTTACATAAATCAACAACTTCTGCTTTAGCCCGCTTTCTCTTATAATATCAGACGTTAACTCCATACCTGAATCAGATGAACTCATTGTGTTAATTATTAATACAATATTATACAAATATATAATTAACAGTTAATACAAATCTCTACTATACGGAAGTATTAACAAAATGGAAAAAACAGAAGATCGCATTGCCGCTTTCCCGCTTATTTTCTGTGACCGGCCAGCTATTCAGCCATTATTTTTCATTTTCATAATTTAAAAAATGGTAAATATGTTAACCAAATCTGTATTATTTTAAAGAAGTAGTTGAAAATAATTATAATAAAGTCATTTAAAAATATGTTCTTTAAATACTTAACATTATGTTATTTCAATTTTACGCCGCGCTGTTATTGAGTGGCTGTATATAGAAAGTCGGAACATGATTCAATAAAAATGTGAAAAAGGAACTAGTTTCATTTTTAAAATTTGACAGCAGATGTCAGTTGAAAGAGATTCTCCCTAGGGCTGAAAAGTATTACTTTCAACCCGCTCCTCAGGAAACTTCAGACCTACTTTCAGAGTATGAGTAATTAAAAAACTATTTTTGATTTTGGTAGCTGACATATTGACCGACATATTTCTTTTTTTTATTCTTTTATTTGCATAAAGCCATGCATCATAGATTAAGCATAGCTAGTATTTTTTTATATAGAGGTAAAAAGCTGTTTCTACGAGCATCGATTGAAAAGAAAACATACGGTGTTGGTAACGCAGGTGTTTTAACCACCTCCGCGGTCTAGTGGTTGAGACCGTTCGAGCCCGTCGGTGGGGTCGTATGAGTATGAGCTGTTATGATGATATTATACAAAAGGTATAGTTCTCTCTCTTCTAGATATATCTATCACTTATAGAAATAAGCTCACACTTGTGACATGTTACTCCTCCATATAACAGGTTTCCTTTGTCCATTTATGTACAGGAAAGAATACATATAATAATTTGCATTACGATTTAATGATAACGAAAAATCTCGCGGTTACACTGGTGTGTCAAGCTTCGGGAGATCACTTGATTTTCCCAATTCTACGTTACCTTATAGAAATAAACACAAAGTCTTTTAGGTCACGCCGTATTGATTTATAGACGAGAATCCACACGATAGCATAAACACTGATGGATAGCCGAAACTACGGGGGAGCGCCAAGTGGCGGAAAGCGTTGAGAGCCATTGCAGTAAGTCCTTCAATTTGTCATAACGACGTAGGCAATTTGACTTACGTTCTCGCTGCGGCTACGGCGGCGGGGCGTTGAGTTAGCGTACAGGAAAATTAATTGCAGCGAACAAGACGAGCGATTTAAAAAAGTAAATAATATTACCAAAATAAAACTAAATAATATTACCAAAATAAAAGTAAATAATATTACCAAAATAAAAGTAAATAATATTACCAAAATAAAAGATAGGTACTCAATGAAGCTGGCGGTATCATTTGACTTATTATTGTACATTAACAACTTTCCCTTTACGAAATATGATCAATGATCATAGGACCATATTTATTTACTCCTATCGCCTTTTGTGACTTGCCCGTAATGGTTGACTGCACTACAAGAGGAACGAATCTTATACCATTCAATCTGTCGCTGGAACAACCTTTCTCCGAAATCACATAATCTACAGACAACACAAGTTTTTTTTTTCAAATACAGAAAGAAACGTTCAGATATAAGTACTTCTCAGAAAAATATATGGTACAGCGGAGGCACTGAGCGCCTTAGCGTATTCTTGAATAATATACAACTGTGTCTACTATGTTATAAAACTGACTAAAACCCTTTACTTTTTTCAACAAAGTGACATATAACAACAAAAACAAGCGACGTATATTACTTTATATTCATTCCTTTCAACGGCTCTGTGTTCCACTCCACTAGCGACACTCGTTCATTTGGTTAACAAATGCATGAATAATTATAAACTCCAAATGAGCGGACTGGGCGACATTTAAACACCAGCCTTAACTTCATTGCCGAATAAAGATGAGGCGTCGGCACTATGCAAAAGCTTTAACGAATGACGTTTTTATCGTGAAAATGACGTTGGAGAAATTCCTTTTATTGTTAGGAACAAAAATGATAAACCATACAAAGCATTGCAATTACTCAAAACATTTTTTTTTATTTACGAGAGAGAAGTTCTTGGCCCTTATCTCACCTAATGGTAAGTGACGGACGATAAGCACTAAAATGGAAGCGAGGTTCTTTTGGACTCCTCAACAACAGAAGAAAACTGGACATTATCGGAGAAAATTATTGCTAAATAGGTCACACTAAGAGTTTCCCAAATTGGCCACTTACATAAACAATATTTAAAAAGTTATTACTACATTTGAAAATGGAACTCTTTAACTATAGAATACAATTTGCTTGATCTGATTCACTATTGTTTTCACATTGTGGCGTCATTTTCAAAATTGCGTGATTACAATAAAATGGATTTAACTCGGGAAAATTTTCGTTGCATGATTTTTTACGATTTTATGTGTAATTTGACAGCTCAGCAGAGCCTCGTTCGGCTTCAATCTGCTTTTAGCGAAGAAGGACCATGCAAGACGAGCAGAATTCAAACGCAGTCGTGTCAATCTCTATGATGAAATTCGTGAAGGTCCCCGTGCACCGCTGTGAAAAACAAAAACATTGATACTGTGCACCGTATAATCGAAACAGACAGGCATGTGGCCTACCATGAGATCCGGATATCTTTGGACATAGGCATGAGTCAAATACAGTCAAACCTACACAAACATTTGGGTGTGAGAAAGAGCCGAAACCAACCGAAGCCACTTTGGTTGGTTTCGGCGCGAGAAACAGATGATTGCTTCTTTTTTTAATAAAACTGGACACGTGGCTACTGTTGCTATAAATCTATGTTCATCTGAAATTGACAAACCATCACTAACAACCAAATTCTCAGACGAATACGTCCTGTTTGAAATACTTCATAGTCATTTAAGCACAATTGAATAACACCAACAAATTACTTGAGGGATGCCATATTTCCTTATTCCGCTAGCTCTGGCTAGTCTCTGTGGAGATTGGCTGCCGTGACCGAATATCGGTTAGGAGGACATTATTTATTATCTGATGTTTGTTATACATACACTGCTGCTGTGTGGACAAAATTTAACTTTTTTCGATACGGAAAGTATTATTGTGTATTTTATTCTAGATCATAAGTCTTTGTGAATAAAATATCCGATTAAATTAAGCTTTCTGGGAGTAGCCCAGGCAGAAATATAAAACATTCAAACACCTCGTCCCCAGGGGCCCCATGTTTGAATCTTTCGGCCAGCGTTGAGCGCTAGTCAATAGTAGTCTGCGCTCGATTTATATCGATTTCCGTTTCGTATTCGATGAACTTTAATAGTATATTGCCGCGAAAATCGATATTAATTTATATAGGGCACATACGACGCTCGACGCTATACAAATTACTCAAAAACTGAGCCCTTCACAGTATTTGAAATCCAACAAACCACACGATGCCGAGTGTCAGTAGATCGGCGCCTGAACAGGGTGCCGCGCAGCATCCTACTTTTACAAAATGTGCCGGGAAGCCAGAGCACCTGCTGACGCCTGAACGGTAACGCGCGGCATCCTACTTTAGGCCTTTACTCATAGCGCCCGATCCGATCTACCGTTACGTTCCGAGCACATGCGATTACTGTAACCTATGGCCGCGTGTGTACACCTTCCCACTGCCTTTGATCGCACGCGTTCCATGGATCGCACGCCGATCACTGTCTCCGGAGGCAGAGAACGGACGGTTTCTGTTTCGCAGAACGTATCTTCGTTGGTATCGCATAAGTGTAAAGAGTAAAGACCCTTGCGAGCCGATCAACCGATCCGTTCTCAACATGCATTCTAGGATCGTATCGGGCGCTGTGGGTAAAGTAAAGGCCTTTTACTAAAACACTAAATCCTAAAAGGTGCCGTGCCGTGCGGCGGCGCCCTATGTACAAAATCCCCAGTACCGCACCGAATGGCTCGGCATAACAATCTTCCATAACCTATTATAATCGCTAAACATCTGTATTTGGGTCATATGTTTATTTGTTACGTACATAGTATAAATAGAGTCTTCGTACAGCATATAACTGCATTTAAAAAATGCGTATAAAATCGGGCTAGGAGAAACATTCCAATGTCGAACATTGACGCATTTATAAACAAGATCCATCTAGTCGCTAGCTGTTATCTGTTTATCACAACAATTTAAGTACGTAATAAAATAAACAGCTCGCTTCATTCATTTAATTATAATTAGCAATCTCTGCGCTAAGCAAATTAGTATCGATAGTAATATCACAAGGCGTTTGCGAATTAATTGTACCAGAGATACGGCAAACGTAAACTTGAGGGGTCAAAGTTTGGATTGCCTAAGATGCGATGTTGATTAAAGAGATCCGACTCCCTCTGTTATGAATTAGGTCATTGCGTCTTCATGATGGACTCGGAGTTCTAATTCTATATAGCACTAGTTAAATTCATTTATTTTTTATTCTAAATTTCAACTTTATCCGCGTTACTGTCAACGCAGTCCGTTGTTGTCGTTGCATAGATAAACGCGTTATTGAAAGCGGTAAAAAATAGCGCCTCAGCAGTGACTTCATCTGCGGAGCTGCCAACAAAGTTATTAACGTCTAACGCCGCTATCAATAACACATACTAAATTAACACGCTAAGATGTTGGCCACATATGCGTGATGTCAAAATTATAGCATTTAAGTACTAACGCATTTGGTGAAACAGCTTTATAGCATACCTACAGTTGGGTATGGTATAGGCTTGATAATAGTATTTTTTTATTTTAGATGGTGGGGAACGGCAGACCCGTCCATTGATCATCAAGGTGCACCAGTGAAGTTTGCTTAGGTCCCAACAGGTTTGTAACCCTCAACACCATTTACACCCCAAACTAGTACTTTGGCTACTCTGTGTTACAGAATACCAGACTCCTCCCCATATTACAATACAATACGTAAATAATTTCTTCTTGACACTATCAACATACATATACATACTTCAATAGTATAATAAAGAATTTAAAACTATCACGAGTGTGTCAGTGCGTGGTGGCATTTGTGCATTAATACTGATTCATTTGTTCAGTACAATGAACATAATCATTCAAATAATACGAGTAATTTCAGTTTTCTACCAAAATTCACAAGTCATGATATCCGATGATACATTTTCGCAAATTGGTTTATTTTGCTTTGCTTACTCGGAAGGGAAAGTGGTATTCTCATTAAAATTTTATTGAGATCATACATTACGGGGGTGCCTTGCTTTCTTTATGCGAGGCTCGCTCGTAATAAACTGTAATATTGCATACGTAAACATAAAAATTAGCCATATATTCGAAGGCCTATTTATTTGGATTTATTCGCGTAAATAACTTCGTAAAAATAATACTTTTCGGGAAATATTTGTTTCTGACGCGGCTTCGTCTAGACTAGTTCTTAACCTTTTAGTCACGAGGGACCATTTTCAAAATATCTATCTAGCCATGGATGAACCACCAACTATAGACCAATATACAGTTTATGAATAAAGGGTTGCTTGTTATATCTCTCCGCGGCCTTCTTCTGCGAGATGCCAGAAATTGTGTCCAACGAATGCCGCGTGTTGCTGCCGCGCATCTGTTTGGTCACGCCTTAAGAATTCCTGATTGAAATTTAACCCTGCTATAGTAGGCAGGGTATAAGGTTAGAGTAAGCATAAAATAGCACGGTTCAAGTTTTAAAGCAAACCTAAAGTATGTTTTAAAACATAGTATCGAATCATCATCATCATCATCATCATCATTTCAGCCAAAAAACGCCCACTGTTGGACATAGGCCTCCCCCAGGGGGATCTCCAAACTGATCGGTCCTGCGCCTTCCGCATCCAGCGGCGTCCTGCGACCTTCACCAGATCGTCGGTCCACCATGTGGGAGGCCTACCAACGCTGCGTCTCCCGGTATGCGGCCGCCACTCGAGGACCTTTCCGCCCCAACGGCCGTCATTCCTGCGTGCGTGTCCTGCCCACTGCCACTTAAGGTTTGCAATTCTTTGGGTTGGGCTATGTCGGTGACTCTAGTTCTTCTACGGATCTCTTCATTTCTGATGCGATCACGTAGAGAAACTACGAGCTTAGCCCTCTCCATTGCCCTTTGAGTGACCTTGAGCCTTCTTATGAGACTCATTGTAAGCGCCACGTCTCAGTTCCGTACGTCATCACTGGCAACACGCACGAATTGAAGACTTTCGTATTAAGACACTGCGGTAGATTGGCCGAGAATATGCTGCGTAGCTTCCCGAACGCTGCCCAGCCGAGTTGGATTCGTCGATTTACCTCTTTCTGGAAATTGGACTTACCGAGCTAGACTATTTGCCCCAGGTAAACATATTCATCAACAACTTCCAGTGTAGAGCCTCCAACGTTCACAGGAATGGGTACTACATGGGATTCCACCATGGTTTTGGTCTTGTCCATGTTCATTTCAAGACCCACTTGTTGGGAAATTCTACAGAGGTCTTCGAGCATTGTGCCTAGATCATCCACGGTCTCAGCCATGACTACGATATCATCGGCAAAACGAAGGTGAGTCATGTACTCGTCCAAATGTACCAAAATTTAATTTACATGTTCGTATGATATTTCGTTTAGCCATAGTACCAAGAATACGTTTAAGTATGAATTGGAAGCTCTCAATAAATACTTCGACTAGCCAGAAACGGTTTTAATTGACGTTCTGGTGTCGAACACTTTATGTTGGCGGCCACTTGACCCAATGATGGCTGAGTTATATATCGCTTTGTTTTAAGTAATGGACACATCGAAATCAATATTGATGCCCTTATTGCATTCAAGTATTTGTCATTGTTGTAACCAAATAATCATAGACTTTCTTATTAGTTAATAGGTAAGTTTGTATTTTTCTTAAGTTGTATTATAAATATTACACAAACAGATGAATTTTATCCCGATAACAACCCATATCTTAATTCTGTGAAGATAAAGTAGTGTGTCCTAAAATGATTAAGTATTTTTTAAGGGTCTTAATGATTTGGTCTTTTTTTATTATTTATTTTTTACATATATTTTTTACGACTTAAAAATCTAAATATACAGAGTGATCAATCCAAATGGGTCAGTAGGGAGAAGTAAGAAACTATTGGAGTTAGCGATATCTGTTCTTAGGAACCATGGCGTCGATTTTAGATTTAATAATAATAATGGCATTCAATTTTTTTTTACTCTCATACATAACCGGAAATCGAACCTGGTCAAAATCTCTGTAAAAATGTTATAAATTCTGCAAGTTTTTTCGTTGTTATTGTTGATGGTGTGAATCATAAATCACAAGGAACACATTTTTAATGGAATCTTGTCCAAAAAATTAAAAAAAAACTCAAAAATAAGAATAATTATTTCATTGAAGTATTTTTAAATATGAATTAAATTGGCCCGCCCGCTGAACGAATATGTTCTAATTTTAAAAAAAACGCAATTTGACATGCATAATATCCATGCAGATAAGATATGCATAGGTGGTCTATTCAGATAAATTTTTTCGATTGAATCCACCATCAACAATTACTACGAAAAAACTTCCAGAATTTATAACATTTTGTTCAGAGATTTTGACCAGGTTCGATTCCCGGTATGTATGTATTAAAGGTAAAAAAAATTGAATGCCATTATTATTAAATCTAAAATCGACGCCATGGTTCCTAAGAACAGATT
The DNA here is from genome assembly GCA_963935595.1 of Schoenobius gigantellus. Lineage (NCBI taxonomy): Eukaryota > Metazoa > Arthropoda > Insecta > Lepidoptera > Crambidae > Schoenobius > Schoenobius gigantellus. The sequence continues at coordinate 27,214,835 of OZ012551.1, forward strand.
TCGCTATCTCTCATAGTTTCTGATTTCTCCCTACTGACCCATTTAGATTGATCACCCGGTATAAGTAAATAAATAGGGCTTCGAATATATGGGTTCTTCCTATCCCGATAACAACCCATTTCTTTCTTTTAGACCAGTGGTTCTTAACCGGAGGTCCTGGAAGCAGCCGAAGTAGTCCGCGAAGCCATCGGAAAAACCAGACAAAGTGACAATTCAAAAACGATAACGAAGTTCGTTAAGAACAAAATGTATGGGATTGACATAATATGTCATCCCTAAATCACGTGGCAAATCGATCAGTCATCGATATGTAAGTTGGTAGACAAATTGATTCGCAACGAATCGATGAAGTAGCGAATTGTTTTTTCGTAACTTCCATATACTACGCAAAACAACTCAATTTTCATTAATAAAAAGAAATGAAAATATTAATTTTAATCATTCACTTTACCATTTCTGTTCCATTTCTCCGTTTTGAGTACTTAGACAACCAATATGTTGTTTTCTCACAGAAAGAACAATTCGACACAGCGATCGCTAATCGTTACGTTGTCAAGGGCTTTCTTTATCTCAGAGACGTTGACGAATTTAGTTATCGTTTCGTTATGAAACGATTGCCAATTGTCTAAACCTACTGACAGAAATTATTATTTCAAAGTTTTTCACAATTTAAATTAAATAGGATAAAATTAAATTAATTTAAATTAAATTAAAATTGAATTAAATTAATTTAAATTAAATTAAAATTGAATTAAATGAGATTAAATTAAATGAAATTAAATTAGATTAGATTAAATTAAACTATATCAAATTATAAGAAATAAAAAAAAATAGATTTATTGTGATGATGAAAAAAGCAACTTTTTTTGTTACAGCGGATACATGCATTATATCAATTTTTTTATTGTTATAATAGAATATGTAGTTGTCTTTTTTATTATAATGTGCTAGGTACCTATATTGTAATAAGCTATGTTTATACCCCTCATCAAATTGTCATGCCCAATCCGTGTCTATAAAGATCGAAAAAAAAATGTTACAATTTGTATACTTATAAAAGTGCAATAAACAATTGAATTGAATTGACATGTTCATTATTAGCACGAAAGCATGTCATTATTGAGCAATTGCAATACACAGTAGCACGAATGTCAAGACATTGCTAGTAATGAGCATGCTTTTTTCGAGTATTTGCAGAGCATGTTAGTTTTAAGCGTGCTTAATATGAGCATGTTCGTCAGTACCTTTAGCCCCCTGGAACAACAACTCTCCTCTATACGTCAAGATATTGCGCTGCACAAATTGTGTCCTACGAAATTACGCGGGACATATAGTGCCCAACATAAGTGTATCGTCAACAGCACCAACTTTATATTTGCACTATGTAAACGAACTCGCGTCGCCTCGACTTGCCTAATGGAGAGTGTGGATATGACACTACTAGAGACGGTGGTACTATTAGTTATTCAGTAACCAGAGTATAGTTGCCGGCACCTACGTTGGTACAAAAACGGGGGATATTATGACTAATATTAGCAAGAATGGTGGACACCATGAATAACAATAATACTGAAATATTATTGGCCAAAATGGAAATAAAATAAATAAGTGACCTTTGACGTGACACGAGGGTACACGCGCAAACTCTCAAAATCGACGTCAAAATCTTGCCAAGTTAGGTGCCGGCGACTGTACCTACATCGATGCAAACAGATCTTTCCTTTTTGCATTACAAGATAATCGCGCGATTAAAAGTTAGCAAAATAAACAATCTGTAAAGCGGAGGTCGAAATGTTCTCATTTAAATTTTATGGGGATCGGTCATTAAGTGCGGGGCTAACCTTGTTTATTCGCGGCTCGCCCGATGTTTTAAATATACAACCATTAAACGAAACCACATTGTTTAAATGTTTTAAGATGGCTATCGCTCAAACAAGCAACGTATTCAGTGCATAAGCTTACGATGGAAATCAAGATTAAATCAGTGCGAGCGACTAAACAGGCCTCGTGGAGCCAATTGCGCAATTCAAGGATAATTTACAGCTGTTTCTAATTGAACCTATTGAAAACAGACATCGAAAACAGACGACAATTGATGAAAACAAATCTGTGGGCCACAACACGAGCAGAGCAAGCTTAGCCGACACAAATTTCAATTAAATTGGACCTTCAACTTGCTAAACATTAATTGTTTCCAAATTATCACTGAGTCGGTTATCCATTTCACTAGAATTTTTACACCTCAATTTCCTTCAATTCGTCCAATTTAAAATCCACTATACCGTTTTACTTATAACTTTAAATTGAAGTTATCGTTAGTAGATTTGACTTAATGTACTCTATCTTTATATATTGGGGGTTCCGTACCTCCAAGAAAAAAAAATCGAAACCCCTATTGGATCACTTCACTGTCTGTCTGTCTGTCGAGACCCTTTTTCTCAAGAAGGAGTAGAGATATCAATCTGAAAATATCAAATACTTGGGCTTAGAGTGTCTTTCAGATGTGAAAAAATCTAACGTGGGCCAAAGCGATCAAAAGATAACGTTGACCGTCTATATCATATATTTTGAGAGTCCACAAGGGAATCAAAACCTATAAGGGTAAGTAATTCTTTTCGTTTTAGAATCATGAAATTTGGCAAGACGTATTGTCTTTCAGCACTTGTAAAGAAAAAAATCAGAAAACCGTAAATGTGTAGTTAGGAACCAAAGACATTATAAGAGTAGACCAACAATGCAAACGAAATGTATGAAGTCCCCTTCAACCAATTTTGTTATGATAATAGCTAAATAAATAAGCATAATTAAGACTCATCGGTAATAAATAATGTTACAATGTGATTTAGTTTTTATTACTGTTCGTTTTTTACACTACAAAACGAAGTTATTTGGGCATGTTTAAGTATTTTTATAACTTGACGCGCGCTCGACAGTCGAATGCAGTACAAATACAGTATGAGTAGCGGCCGCCTGACCGCTGTTGTGGTTGAAGGGGGTTTCTTAGAGGCCGCGCGTATTGTCCGTCTATCTCTTATAATGTCTTTGTTAGGAACTTATATATTTAGATAAGGAACCCTCGGTGCACGAGTCCAACTCGCACTTGCACGTTTTTTAATTGTAGTATATGACTGTGACTAATGTACAAAAAGATTAATTAATGATATCTTTATGAATAAACCGCATTTATAATATAATATGGTACCTATTAATTCATAATATAATAATCATAATCACCGTATTTAATTTACTTATCTAATATTATTTAACTGAAAAATTTGTTATATTCGTAACTCTATTATACTGCGTTATTGGATCGTTGCATCCTCAATACTCACAAGCTTCCGCTTGTAGTTGTTGTTTTGAACTTAATATTAAATAAATTTTGAGATTACGCGGCTGTCTTAACGTACTCTGATTGATTGCAATAATTATTTACACACAGAATACTCGTATATATAGTATTACTCTAGCGAAATCAAGTGTTCAACTAACCATTAAGAATCATTCAACTAACCTCAAAATCTGATGCATTTTGATTTATAATTCGATTTCGAAGCTTGTCTGAAGTAATTGATATGGACGTGCAGTATACATACTAAAAAATCTGTGTTATATGAATCTGTGTACCATGTTATATATGATTCTTCAATGAAACGACAATAGACTTGATATTAATATATTAGGCATACATTATAATTTCATGACCAGTATTAATAACAACGAAGAGGTTGCCAAGCAACATATAAGCATAGACACAACATCCCCCTTCTTAATTCTAAACAAACATTTAAATAACTAATATTACATTTCTTGTATTAATCTCTTAGCAGGCTTAATAACACGGCCTGACCTAGTCACGCCCGCTGTTACACTGCTACTCCCAGTTTCTACCTCCTGTCCAGCATCCGGCATCTCCTTCCCTTGGCGATGAGCTTGCATGGTAGAGTCATTGTTCAAAATGCCAAAATTATGCATAAGATGAACTCTATTTCTTACATAATTTAGTTTATCTACGCTTTGAATCATGTATGACCTATCATCATCTAATCTTTTAAATTATCTAATTTGCTACTAAATCTGGGCGGGATTTCGATTGATTTCGTGATGTGGCTCCTCAATCCATACGCACACAATCTATCTAGTTTTACAAACACTTTTATACAACTCTAAGAATAAATATACATCATACTCATTCCTTGCACCTCCGTATTTGATAGTTATTTTAATTGTTGGCTTGCAACAATCGAATGACGATGGAAAAAAAGATAAATTGGCTGAAGAAAATTGTCAGTTGAGTACGTACGTATGTATAGCACCCTTAGGCTTCCATAATACGGTTTTGCTCTGTTTTGCCACAAACACATATTTTGAACTGATGAATAATCCAGTCGAAGGTGTTGAGCGGTTTGCATGTAGTTGATTCCTTCATTCCATCAGTCACAGAGACTGATGCTTGCATGAGTGTTTAATGGATGCCTTACACCCCTTTTATATAGATCACTTAGTTTAAGCATATTATTATGAAGCGAGATGAACAAAAGCTCAATACCACAAGAAAAGAAATGCACTGAGAGAAATCACACTGGACTTTTCCTCCAGAACCATTTGCACTAGAATAAGTTAAACATTTCCCACGAACAAAATTAAAATTGCACGTAGCTTAAAATTAATTTCAACTTAAGACACATGGGCTTCGTTAAATATGCCCCAACACGCTACCTACGGCAAACGAAATTAAACGGGCCAACGTAATCAAGGCAAGGCCAGATCCCGTAAATCGTGAATTTACTAGAGAATTCATGAACAAAATGAAGGATTATATTTCATAAAGGAAATCATTGACGAAACTAAATGTATCATTTTAGCATTAACGCAGCTAATTAGGCGTCTTGTTCACAGCACTTATACGCTCTATTCACTTAAGATAAGAGTAGCTTGAGGTGTCATGGCCGACAGTTACTTTTGTGATGTTCAAAATCATGTTAGTAGAATAGATATAATGTTGAAATCTCGGTTTAAGAGGTCTACTATTTAAAAAAACGCACAGATTAAGGTTTTCTTCGTTAAAATTTGGTTTCGTTGGTCGCAATAAATAACATTTACTTTACTTAATAAAACTAGTTCATATTCTTATCTACAATAGCAGTTTTTAAGCAGTTTTAATAATAAAGCGGTTTTTTGAATTACTTTTTTCTTAACTTAGTAATACTCGTAGTTTTCCCGTAGCAAGTTTAGGCAAAAACTCACGCGGACTTGATTTGGAAGCTGTAACTTACAGATTCTGTTAAATATGAACTATTAAAATACCTATTTATTTTATGTGATACAATATCCTTCACTTCAATAATAATACTCGTAAAATATATTTTCTTAATATCTCAAGAAAGAAATTCTTAATCTTATCAAATTTTCTAACGAAAAGGCGTCGGCACAAGTCGGATTATGTACGAAGTTCTCCATCATTTAAACGCAATTTTTATACCATAATATTTTTTTACGTTTGCTTAAACTTTGTCGGTGTTATTACAAAATGTGTTTAAACACTGTCTTAAGTTAGACACTGTTTAAACATGATGCTATCACTATCTATTCTTTAGGAAAAAACACTGTCTTAAGTTAGACACTGTTTAAACACTGTCTTAAATTAGACACTGTTTAAACACTGTCTTAAGTTAGACACTGTTTAAACACTGTCTTAAGTTAGACACTGTTTAAACACTGTCTTAAGTTAGACACTGTTTAAACACTGTCTTAAGTTAGATACTGTTTAAACACTGTCTTAAGTTAGACACTGTTTAAACACTGTCTTAAGTTAGACACTGTTTAAACACTGTCTTAAGTTAGACACTGTTTAAACACTGTCTTAAGTTAGACACTGTTTAAACACTGTCTTAAGTTAGACACTGTTTAAACACTGTCTTAAGTTAGACACTGTTTAAACACTGTCTTAAGTTAGACACTGTTTAAACACTGTCTTAAGTTAGACACTGTTTAAACACTGCCTTAAGTTAGACACTGTTTAAACACTGTCTTAAGTTAGACACTGTTTAAACACTGTCTTAAGTTAGACACTGTTTAAACATGATGCTATCACTATCTATTCTTTAGGAAAAACTGAAACAGCATCATGTTTAAACAGTGTCTAACTTTTGACAGTGTTTAAATTTTATTTGTAGAAACACCGTGTATGTTTATAATTCGATACTATATTTTTTATTAATTAAATAAAACGGCGCGATTTTGTGATAGGCCTCTTACACATATTAATCCCGCACATAATAAATAATATCATTTTTAAAGAGGAGTATGGGGGTGTAGAGGATTTCGAGTTAACACCTTACGGGACCCCAGCCAACCTCAAACTCTCGGTGGAAGCCCCAGGAGCTTAGAGTCTAAGCCCAGGAGGGCCTCGGGCAGTGTTCTGATCGATGGAATACTAACCGTCGAGGTTATATGATAACGTTAAAGCGCCAAAGTGCGTGCTCACTTTTGCGAGAGAACGATCCATATTTTTAACCGTCTTCAAAAAAGGAGGAGGTTCTCAATTCGATGCGTATGTTTTTTTTGTTTGTATGTTACGCGATTACGCCGCCAATTGTAGACCGATTTTCAAAATTATTTGTATTCGATAAAGTATACTCTAAGGGTGGTCCCATGGTCACCAAAGTCAGGATCTGATGATGGGATCCCATGAAAATCGAGGAAAACCCTTAAATTTTAAGGTGTGTCCAACGTGTTTTGTGTGTATATTACGCGATTACTCCGCCAATTGTGGACCGATTTTCAAAATAATTTTTGTATTCAGTAGGGTATACTCCTAGAGTGGTCCCAAGGTCACCAAAGTCAGGATCTGATGATGGAATCCCATGAAAATTAGGGAAACGCTAATTAATTAATTAGTTTCTTTCACTAAAAAGATTTCAGATTTCATTCATTAAAAAGTTAAAAATAAAATAAAAAAACAAAAAATAAAAACCGACTAAAAACACTAAAAAGTTAAAAATAATATGAGAATAAATACAGACAACATCACACTTCTATATTGAAGTCGGTGACAAATTTTAAGACTTTCTAGGAGACCATCGTTTGGCACCGACTTCAATATAGAAGTGTGATGTTGTCTGTACCTATTCTTATAATATTTTTAACTTTTCAGTGTTTTTGAAGTCGGTTTTTATTTTTGTAAAATATTTTTTTATTAGGTATATAGATAGCACAACAGTATTATCTTGCTGGAGGGGAACAAATAAAAAAAAACATAGGCATAGTACAAAATATGAAAGACATTGTCGTTTAATACAATACATTCGAACAAGTTATACATTTAAGCTGCTACAAAAACATTGTACGCAAACAACGCATTTACGATTTCACGTTATATCCCGAGCTGAAACAAAAAACGCACCCATTGCGAACCACTAAATCGTCACCCTGGGCAGAGGGGGAATAGGCACGGAGGAATAACGGGCAATCACGTAAAACACACTAAATTCATAATTTCTTCTCGTGCCGCTTTCTTTGGCGCTTCGCCAGCCACCAGTGGGATTACTGCGATATACGGACTAGTGATGTCCGCGATACGAGCTTACTTACGGATATTAAGGCGCATAGTGCTCCCAATGACCTTGCGTCGATCGTCCCGCACTGATTACATAGGAGTGAGTGAGTGAGAGCGAGGGGAATATTTAAGCAAACCTTTACGCGTAAGATGAATTATTTCAATAAAAAAATAATAAAGGCGAATAAGAAAAATCTAAAAAGACTATCCCCTAGAATATTCTTCACTTTATTTATTGAAATCGAAAGTATATGATTTAACCTAATATTTACGAAGCGATTAGGTTTACAGTTTTAAAATCGAGGCATGTTTGGGTCACATTTTGACCAAGTTTTAATTAATTTATCAAAAAATTAAGAAGACCATCCTCTAAAGAATGCGTTGAATAATAACATATCTTTTTTAAAGATTTTTTTATTCAATATTTATGAAGAGAATCGGTTTTTTCTGCAGTGATTTTTTATGATTGACGTTACTATGCGCCTTAAGCAGAAATCGTACGGGCCCTTTTTGCATACAAACGTAGTCCACTGTTTTATTCCTGGATAGTGGTAATAGTTTCTCTATTTTTTTTTTCAAATAAGTTTATGGCCACTATTAATTAGCATGTTCCAACGTTTTTCTATGTTTATTAATTACTAGCTTTTGCCTGCGACTTCGCCGCGTGGAAATCCTTTTTTATTGATTCCCTTTACAAATTCCTCCCCCCCCCCCCCCCTTTTTCACTCTTAAGGATAAAAACTATTATTTATATATCCTTCACCACAAGTCAAACAATCTCCATACCAAATTGCATCTAAATCGGTTCAGCGGTTATTGATTCCCCATACAAACTTCCACCCCCCTTTTCTCCACCTTAAGAGATTCATTTCTGCAAAAAAGCTATCCTATGTCCTTTCTAGGGACTCAAACTATGTCTTTATCAAACGTCATCTAAATCGGTACAGTAGTTTTAGAGTGAAAGCGCGACAGACAGACAGACTTACTTTCGCATTTATAATATTAGTATGGATTCCCTACTTATTCTTCTGTGTCCGCGATATACTACTTAAAAACTACCGAGCAAATACGGTGTTAAACAATGGATGGGTAATTTCATTGAGAAAAGAGTAAACATATGGGTATTTATTATTAAGGTTTCCCGTAAATTAGCCAAAGTACTCGTATAACGATTGTAGTTGCAGATGACATCGGCAATGGTAGTAGGCAGCTTTTATAAAGAAATAAAAAAAATTGCGCCTATATCAAGTTACTGACATCGATAGACTGTTAGATGGAAATTGAAAATCAGAATTAAAAGACAAAGATATATTAATATTTTTTGAAGTTCTAAATAAGGAAAACCCGACAAAAGTATCCGACTGTCTACATCACTACATTTTCAACCACGGAATCTTGGCTTGTATTTCAATGTGAGGACTTCCCTAGCATTTATGTGAAAACAGTATTTTAACACAAGTGGACTCTGTGGACATTGCAGTTCAAGTCAACATAATAGTAGCTATAAACAGTAGTGACAAACTGTTAATATTATAATACCTCAAGATGTTATTGTAGAATAACAATGTTTAAATAATGCTTAAAAATAGCTCTCTAATTGCCATAAGTGTATTGGTATTATTAATAAAAATTAGAAAGTTTCGACTCTTCGAATTAGATTTGAATAAAATGAAATTGTACGGTGTTAAATCTGTAAGGCGGTTTAAGAAAAACTCATATTTGCTCAATAAAAACTGTCGACCATGACTCCACAGTTGTATTTTTGACCAGTGTGCCTATTAGCGTCTGTCTATGTAGTGAAAATCAATGTGCAACAAAAATCATGGCATTTTTAGAATAGTCAGTGACATCAGATTAAAGTCACGGTACCCAGTAATTTTACTGCCATATATCTTTCCCTTCAAACCGGAACACAGCAATGCAAGCACTGCTGTTTTGCGGCAGAAATACGTAAGACGGAGGTACCCATGCAGACGACCCAGGTACAGAGTCTACCTCCGGTAATTACAATCTTATTAATTTCATACATAATTATTTTTTTTACCTATATGCAAATGCCTGTACAAAAGGATCAATTTTTAAATTTTAATGCAAAAGCAAGCATGAACACCGAATCAGAGAGCAATTACGGTAATGTCCTTTGGGTTATTGTAATTTTATAAGAAATCAGACACACGAATGAATGATTGCAATAAATATAATAATTCTTCAAATTAAGGTATTAGATGAATGATAAATGGCGCATTCGAAATTGGTCCAAACGTAATTTTATCTGCGTCATAAACCGTGCCCCGACCCTAGCGCCCCGGCCGAACGTACGACGACGTTTCTTATTAAATAATTTACATACAATTTGAACAATATCCGTGAAGTGCGATCCTCGCTGATAAAATTTTAATATCCCTCCTGACAAGCTATAAATAGATTTCAATTGTAAAATGGGAATAACCAAGCCAAGGTGAACATTCAAGACGCAGCCTGAGGAAGCGATTTAGTCTAAATTTCTATTCTATATACCTAACGCTAATGTAATAAATAAATTATCACATAACTTTATATATTTCTTAGAATTTACTCGAAATCGTTACAAAATCGCTTACAATCCCATTTGAGTGAATTTGTGTCTTTTATTTACAATGACTTATACTCTTTAAGAAAGCACAGACATTATAACCGTGGACACCAGGCATGTCATGGAAATGCCATTACTTCGTGGTTCGAAGATTTGAAACTACCTACTTCCACCCAACATAGCGGAACTTTTCATCTTTTTAAATTTTAATAATTAACAATCTTTGGCTGATTAGGAGGCGAAGTACAGACTTTGCACTGCATTGCGCCTAGTGAACTGTATAGTCTCTTAAATAAAAATAAAGCATGAGTTTTACCGTTCGCAATAGGCTGCATATTTTTGTATTCACTTGACAGCTTTAGTAACAACCTATCAAGTAATATATTGACTTGATTTGAAATTTTGAATTTAGCTTATAGGTCAGATTGAAATAATCTGACCTATAAGCTAAATTCTAAATTTCAACAGAACAATACGTGCTTTAGTCAATGTTGTATTCCTATCTCAGCAGGGTTGTTACGAATATCAATATCAACCAATAGCATGAGCATCCGCGGATTATCAGCATTGCTTATAAATCAGCATCAGCAAAATGCGATACTGATTTGAATTTGAAGGCTGATATTCAAGTAGCAACGTGCTCGTTAAATTTGGGACCTAGAGCTACTGTGGAGTGAGTTCAGCTGATAGAACAGATAGTTCAACATATTGGACAATAAATCAACAACTTCCTCATCTTTAATGTTTTTAGTAATATATTAGTTTCAGCGTCAGCATCCGCTGATAGAGTAAAAACCTGCATTAGCAACCCTGATACTAAGTAGTTTAATTTAGAAATACTCCGTATCTGGGAGTGGCAAAAATAAATAGTCTTCATTTTTAAAAGCTCTCAAGATATCTTCCCTGAGCATTGTTTCTCTTCACTCTAATGCAAGCAATTAGAACAGAAATCATCTCGGACATAAGTCGCCGGGGCAATGGCATTTAGTCACGAGCGAACTGAAAGCTTAGTGTGGCTTTAAGAAAGTAAACTTCAAAAATGATATCAGAAAATTTATTGTCGCAGTCATTGCAATGTATATTAAATAAACCAATTAAAATATCTGTTTGTTCTTAGAGGCAATGGCAAGTGAGCAGGTTGTCCACCTAATAGAAAGTGTCTAGTCGCCTCGCCTATACTAAATGTAGGTCTTGAAAGATTAAAAAAACAACCCCTAAAAGAACTTCAATGTACATTGCCATCTTGTGTAGGTACAGTATAGTACGCAATATTTTATTGCTTGTCTTTCTCTTAAAATTGAAACAATGCAAGCCTACGCTTAGTGACAAAAATAGGTAAGAGCAGCGGGTACCTCTACCGCACAGACGACTCAAAGATTGAGTCTAAGTGTGGTGGTTAAGTTATTTAGGAAAAATAAAATCGTTTGCCATTTTTTTTAGAACATTGAAATACTTGTAAAGTCAAATATTTCTAGCTGTAAATGTCGTAAGGCCCTACTTGGGGTGTCCGCCGAAATCATATCTATGCAAAAGCGATTGAGAACTCCAAGTAAAACCCTACACCAACCAGTTTATTCAGCGTGATGTAGGAGGTAATCCCTTGCCGTCCAAGCAAAAAGCCGTGTCCTAAATAGAACATACTTATAGCACAGCTTAACAATTTATCGTTAAACTGTGCTTAAAGCTTCAATATTTTATTTATCTCTGGTTTTGTTAACTGGAGATAGAATTTTGACTTAGGCGCATAACACATTGCACCGGACACCGCTCCGGTGTGCGGTGCTGCGGTTTTTAATTTTGACTGGAGAATCTTAATTTGTATACAAAAACCGCAGGGTATAACACACTCGCACCGCATCACCGTGCGGTTATGCGGCGCGCGCGACGGCACCGCACTCCCGGACGGTGATGCGGTGCGGTCCGCGGGGTATGCCACACTGTGCCGCAGTATCGTACGGATTTTTGCGTAGAAAGGACGTGCATACGCGTAATAGATCTCAACATAGATAATGCGGTGATGCGGGGCGTCGTCGTGCACCGCAGCTACGGACGGTGATACGGAGCAAACCGTACGGTGGCACGGTTCCGTGCCGCCGCAGCCGCATGCGGTTTTCGTCCCTCCGTACACCGCAGCGGTGTCCGGTGCAATGTGTTATGCGCCTTAGTGTCCGACCAAAACAGGATTTTTACCCGAAACCGAACCTTCGTGTCTGATCACAATCTCGGCCAAAACCGAAACCGAAACATATACAGACATATAACTTAAATTTAGATTTTTATTATTTAAATTTATTTAACATGCTATAGGTGTTAATAAAATTGGTTAGCTTTTATACATATAATCACAGTTTTCTAAAATAAGATGAAAACTACAAATAAAATTGGTAACAAAGATAATGATTGATTTATGTCATTTGAACAATTTAACGGTAACGTATACACCCGAAGTTTGCCGAAGGACGCACGACAATGACAAGCATTGAGTTTCGGCGGGGCCGAAGGTTCAGTAAATTTTTGGCCGAAACGAAATTATTGGGCAGAAACTGGCCGAAACCGAACCTTTAGTCGGTCGTTAATTTTGACATATTTTATATGGAGCTAATGTCGAATACCTATCGCTAATATCCGAGTCCACAGATAAAAATAATAATGAAACTGGTCATAAGAGTTGTCATTGCCAAAATCGGTCAGAGCGTATTTTAAAGACTATTTAAAAGATTAAACAAAAAGGAGGTTAGTTTAGAATCAAGGTTCTTCATTTTGAGTAGGTATTAGTATGTGTCTTGATACTTACTTATCAAAAATTCAGCACAAAGAAGTAAGTATACCACAATAAAAATCATTCTCGCACGAGCACTTTCCGAATAATAAGAAAGTAAAGATGGGATCACGTTTTCCAAAGGTGACACCTATCCGCAATGAGTTATTATTAAGTTACATTCTGCAGAAAATCGAAAAGGTTTTCTCACACAATTTCCCTAATTGCGATAAAGGCCACCTGTGCAATACTGAAATACAGAATTTTGATAATTGCAGTGGGTTCGACGGAACGAACGTTTGAAAGGCGAATTTCGCAGAATCTTTTTCGTTTTGCTGAGCCCACGATTCGTCGGATCCGGTGTTCGAATTACATTTTATTAAACCTTGTGCCACCGTCTAATTATACGATATAATAAATAATAGCCTTTATTTCTTTCGATTTTTTAGCCTGTATTATTTTACGAATACTGTGCTTTCTGAAGTCATTATTCATTATCATATGGTTGTTTCGTGAACTTCCTTACATACATTTTGTATGTATCTATACGTAAGTTGTTATCCCGCTTCCATATCACCACGTCCTGCTTTTAAGACAAATGCTGTGTTCAATCAAAGTCAGTCAATATGCAAAACAATGAAATTTCTGCTATTCTTCACCCATGTCATGCAGACAAAGTATTTAAATGTAATATTATTTGTGACAATGAATATTGACAAAATGAATGAATGAATTTTGACAAAAGATAAAATGATGAAAATATGAAGGAACAACTTGTTTTCAACTCCTTGTTAAGAAGGTCAACTTGGGTTAAACGAGTTTTACGAAGTGGAAGCTGTTGCGCACCGTACCTACCTGACGATAGCTTAACAGGGGAAAACATGTACCTAATAACTATACAGATTTCGGAAAATAAGGAATTTTTTCTTAAAGAAATAAAGAAAACCCAAAGTATTTGCATTTGAAAAGGCACAATGAGATACTTACATTTTCTTTGACAAAACGCAAACTTATCATTTTGTAAATCTTAAAGTGGAAGTGTCATTGTTACTTCGATATTTGTATTTACGATAATGCTGATAATGTCCCACACATTTCCATGACAACAACGTCAAGACACGACACAAAAATTTGAATTTCAACTCCGTTTACACAATGCAACGCTGGTTACTGTGTCCCTTTATACGTCTGTGTTACTGTGTCATTCGGTTATCATAAAGAAATCGTGTACGTGTCATTCATTAGTAGTAATACTGAATCTACATTTCTGTCATCAATTTTTTTTATTTCTGCAAGTTCATTCATTTTGCCAGACACCTCTAGGTTCAATAGTTCACGAGTAAAGAGCGTTCTGATTTTGACAACTGTAATCCGAAATAAGATGTCAATGACGGAAGGACATAATAGTAGGTACCTGGAAAAAAAATTGTTTTCTTATTGCATGAAAATTATATTATTACTAGCTGTGCCGGCGAACTACATTTCGCCATAATAACGGCGAACTTACGTTTCGCCATAATAAAAAATAGTTTACGACCTATTCTCAGACCTACTGAATATACACAAAAAAAATCATAAAGATCTGTCAAGCCGTTTAGGAGGAGTTCGGTAACAAACACTGTGACACGAGAATTTTATATATTAGAAGATATCTCTTGTGTTTTATCGATAATCGACAGTTGATCTCTGTAGTGTAACAGCGAGGAATAGGGTCTTCCTCGTGGTGACGCCAGTGTAACGACTAAGAATTTGAGAATTGAGCTGAGATATTACAGTGAAGTATTAGTATTACATATTCATAACATAATTGCGAATTGCTCGATTTCCTTGAATATCTTCTGCTCCCCTAATTAACTCTAAATTTGAGACGGCACACTCGCGACCCTGCCTATTCCCTGTTTTGCGACGGGGCATTATACCATTATGGGTGTTCTTAATGTATGCAATTAACTTGAGTGAAATAATATATTCATACACATAATATTATCTTGGGCCATTTTCAGCCTTTTAATGTCGTCTCACGGCCACACTCCGTTACATTTTTGACTCCTAGTATACCTTATAGCCACGTTATCTAATAAAATTGTTTTTCCCTATTCCGCTTTCGTATTCTGTACAACCATGTAAAAATATAATGGATTTTTTAAATGCTTACCGAGTATACTTTTTAACCGACTTCAAAAAAGGAGGAGGTTATCAATTCGGTTGTTTTTTTTTATGTTTGTTACCTCATAACTCCGTCATTTTTAAACCGATTTACAAAATTATTTTTGTATTTGATAGAGTATACTGCAAGGGTGGTCCCATGGTCACCAAAGTCAGGATCGGATGATGGGATCCCATAGAAAATCGAGGAAAACACTAATTTAATATAAATTAGGGTTTCTTTCACTAAAAAGTTAAAAAAAAATTACAAAAAATTGAACCGACTTCAAAAACACTGAAAACTTAAAAATTATCTTCTTCTATATTGAAGTCTGTGACAAATTTTAATACTTTGTAGGAGATCATCGTTTGGCGCCGACTTCAATATAGAAGAAGATTATTTTTAAGTTTTCAGTGTTTTTGAAGTCGGTTCTATTTTTTGTTGTTGCACTGGCTGTTTTTAAAGTAATCCCCTAATACACTGCACTGACAATGGGCTATGTTTTATAATGCTGCGCTGATTCAGTCTAATCTCTTTTTTGTGATTCTTATGTTGTACCGCATTTGTTGATAAATATTGTACTAACTTTTAAAGGACAGGCCAGGGCAAAATATCAGCAGCAATTAGCCTAGGCCTAAAATGATCCAAGACCCAGCAATATGATGCCAGCATTATGCTGAGTCTTGGACCTTTTTACCATTATTAAATATTCCAATTATTAAATTTTCACTTTTGTGCGTGGTAAATAAATTAATTTATTATAATTATTATTCTTTTTCATTTCTCCCAAATTGTGTATATGTTGGAATCCTTTTGCTACAATTCGATACTTTGATGTTTTTAAGTCAATGCGACAGATGTAACAGTACATTATTACAAGCGTAACCATGAATGTAGCATATATTCGTGGTTACGGAACGGAAAAAACACTGGAAGTGCGATACGACAGTGTTACTATGGGAACCGCTCGCTGTCGCCAAATCTCGTACAAAAAAATAATAGAATATTCCGTCACTAGGAAACATCACGGAATTATCGTATTCCGTTGTGGTTATTTCAGTAAAATGAAACGTGAGACTAAATCGAATCTTATATTGGAGGTCACCTGCGGGCCTGCATAATACAATTACATAAAATTTACTTAATTCGGGGAAGAAAGTGCGTCGTCGGTGGCGTTGTGATTTCGGCTGTGATTCGTTTTTCGAATTTAGTTTAAAGTACAGATGTACATCCTGGATCCGCCCTTAGTTGACTAAGGCCTAAACACCCTATCTTAGGATAGGTTCGTGCCCCTCGGTAGAGACTTATATAAGTTGTGGTCACAGAACACAGAAAGAGGTTAGAAAGGCAATCATGCACCGTTTGTACTGAGGCGCGTTCAGGGCCTTCGCGCGAAGTACAACTTTTCGCTCTAACCCCGTTCAATGCCTTCGAGCGTGACAACCGGGTGAAACAACCGCCCGTTCAAGACCTTTGAGTGTCGGCGCGAGTTACAACCGAACAACCATCGAATTTGATGGTTGTAAAACGCTCTGACGTTTATGACTGAAATACTCTTACGTGATTGGATGATATTGGCGGCCATATTCTATAATGTCATCTACTAGAAAGAGTGAGAAATAAAAAATCACGTGAAAGAGGGAGATAAAAGATTTGGTTGCTGCAATCCGTTCAACGCCTTTGAGCGAGTTAAAAAACAACCGGACAACTACACCCAGAGGCGCTGAACGCGCCTCTGGAACCGCCGCTGTCGCCAGTTTTGCTCCCACTTCTTTTCCTTGCACCGCCCATGCAAAGTCGCGCGAAATCGGGCTGAACCAATCACAACGCTCACTGGGCTCCTCATTCACAGAAATTCGCTGTCGTCAAGAGCCGCGTGTACAAATAACATTATTTTAGTGATTGACATCAATGAATAGTTATCGATATTAAATATTGCCAGCTATTTAACCATTTGAAATATTTAGAAAACCAAAAAATAATTATTACTTTCATTATACGTTTATAATTAATAATATTCAAGTAATATTTTGTTTCTATGAAACAAAATTATAGCTTTTAAGCTCAAAAATGTTGTAGGTTAGACGTAAAATAAAAGAAAAACTATAATACTATAATGCACCGGTTCGAAAGCATAAACTAGAATTGATAATCTGACAAACGGACGTGCGGTAGTTTAGTTGTTAGGATATTTTGGTTGGATGGAGAAATAAATATTTGTAAAGTAAATATAAAGTACTCAAATCTTCATGTCTTAATGCAAACTTTTTCTATAAATCGTTAATAATATCTTCCATTTTGTATACTTTTTTTTCAAACGTCGATTTTGTGCTTGTATTTTTTTAATTTTTTTTTGTCGTTTTATAACAGTCTCTTTAGAAACAAGTATTTTTTTTTCCTGGGTGTTGATGCATTTGAGCTATTACTTGACAGTACATTGAACTGAAAATAATTACGGATTTATTAATTGACTATTACATTTTAAATTAATATTTATGTTGTCGTTATTTTTACCTGTAAGATTTTTTTGGGACTGTCTTTTATTATCAAAGAGGTTGATGTTATTGAATCCAAAATGTCCTAGAATAAATCAAGTACCTTATATGTAATGTATTTTCTTAAAACTTTACGCTACATATTTTACATAATATTCATAAACATAGCTTTACCTGTCTCATCCGTTTTGTTAAATCATTATCGTTTATGTTATTTCTCGCTTCTGTAAGACTACGTTTTTGTGATTTACCATTGTTTAATTTCTCTTTGATTAACGACAAAGTAGAACTTCTCGCATCATTTATCTTAAACATAAAAGAGTTGGCTTACTGATATTGCAATCATTATTTGATATCATTAAAAAATTATAATACATACTGCAGAATACAAATACACGACTTTTTCATGTGGTATTACACTGCTTTTTAAATACTTGTTCCCAGATTTTTTTATATCAAAATCATTTTCACTAAAATGTTTTGAGCAAATGGTGCTTGACTTAGTAGGAATTCATTATTCTCTACCTGTTGCGTAAATCCACTTTTTACGTATATCCGGATCTTTAGGAAAACTAAAATAATATGTCCAAAAACAGTTATTAAAAGGGTATAATTGATAGTAAAATATATTTCAAATAAATAAATCAATACAAAAACCACCAACAGCCTCGTGAACAAATGTTCGTGCTTATCACACAAACTAACGTAGGAATAAGAACAAGACTAACATAAACATTTGTTCCCGCCCGGATTTGAACCTAGACTGCTTGATGTAAAGCTCCGTTACTGACCACTTTACCACGGCGGCGCGGCGTCCTAACGGCGTGTCTAGTATTCATGATATAACAAGCTGGCCACCTACCTATGCTAAAATAGTCATATAAATATTATGGTGATATTAAAAATTCTAAGTTGTAAAATTAGTTTAGAATTTGCCCATAATTTTTTTACTAATCGAACTAATTGTATCGTGAAAATTGAAATTAATTTTACAATTTTAATCTTTGATTACATCGCCGTACTTATATGAATAGGATGTTAGAAAGGGTAGGTGTTAGCTTCGCCAAACATTCTGTATTCGAAAAGTAATGATTATTATTATGGCATTTTAAGTGACAAATAATATGTTATTTTTACTTAATAGAAATATTTTAAAATATACATTTATAGACAAAATGTAATGCGTGCGTTTTTTGATTAGCACGGCACTATCCCTTGTACTGCGACTACTGCGTTAATGCTCATTAAGCCAAATGCGTCACTACCGAAAGCAGTGTACTACATTACGCGCTCTAAGTAATATGGCAAAAATCGCGTGCGTACATTGCCGGTAATGTATATTTTTTAAAAAAATATTATGTAACTTATCGTTATGATCAGTTTTGGTGGATTTTGACATTATGATCTATGGAATATGGTCATTATGATCAATTTACTACTTACCGATGAAAAGAAATTCCTTCTTTAGCTACACTTGATACCTGACTTCTTGTTTTACAAGTAATTATAGCACAAGAAGGCATTTTCTTATACAGGGTGTCCCAAAAACAATGGATAAGCCTGTAACTATAGATGGACTTCATCATGACCTCCCTTATCACAAATTTTGACCTTAGTGAAAATATCACGGTTTCAGAGATATTTATTGTTTTTGTTTTATTCAAAAATTTCCAAGTGCGATTAGTTTTTATACTGCCATTTCTACAAATGGAAAGCTTTTTCGATTTAGTTTTTTTTTATTTTACAAGCGATAGTTTAGCTATCAAAAACAAAGATTTAAATTTAACAAACTAGCGTAGAGTGTTTAAAATAAATTAAAACACAAAGAAAATTAAGAATGAAATTAACTTTCTCTCATGTTTGATCAGCTACAGTGTGAAAAAAATGTAGGACGCTCATCGTGCCCATTATCTTAAAAACTTGCTTAGCTATTCTAGATTCCAAAAAGGTATCATAAGCCTAAGCATTCTAAATATGTTTAATTTCATGACTACTTTAATAGCAAATAATATTAAAACTTCAAAAAAATATTTTTGTCGTAATAATAACTCTCAGCTTCTGTAGTAATGTAAAGGTGTAATGAGCCTAGGTATTCTGTATTTTTTAATCTCATGACTTCTTAAAGAGTATGAAAATTTCAAATTACTCGTTAAAAATTACATTTTTTCGTAAAAAAAAGTCAAAATTGAACTTGCGCACTTATACACGTCCTAGACATTTTAATAAAGAGGAAACACTAAGGTCGAGAGAATTCAGAAATAGGTATTTGTAAAATGTATTGCTGTCTCGCTGTATGCCCAAACAATCGTTCTGACCGCGAAAGAGACGAATGCAGTTAGGACCGAAAATACCTACAAAAAGTACACAAAATATACGTTTCGAAGTCCCCTGTTTGTTTGCTAAAACTAGACCGATTTAATTACATTTTACGTTAAAAATTAAAGAAAGGCTTTGACTGTGTTTCTATGTTTTGCTTTTTCATATAATTTCGTCAAATTTGTTTACTGGATGTTTGAATAAAGCAGAAAATCAGGCCAATTTTTCAGGTTTTTAAAGGTTTATATCTCATTTAGTAATTAACTTAATAAAAAAAGGAAAACATAGAAGCATGTTTATAGTTGCCATTGATTTTTTTAAAAATAGCACAGCCAGCATATTATCCAGGAAGGAAATAGGGGACAACGTTTGTATAAAAAAGGACCTGTACGATTTCCTAACGCACGTAACCCGACGTTTTATTGTAAGCAGCTGCATTTTGGATGCGAGTCCACAGCTCCGCAATCGAGGATACTGGCGTCGCGTACACGGACTTTACTAGCTTTACGATTTGGATATTGTTTATATTGTGATACCTTCTGACAATTAGCAATCGTTATTAGGACTTTGAACATGCCAGGACATCAGTACATGACATTCGAATATGCAAACACTTATGGCGAGTGTCAAGGTTATACCAACGTTGCTGCTCGACAGTACGCAGAAAGGTATGAAATGTAAATATTACTTTTGAAAGAGTGAGAAATCACTTAAACGAAAATAACCCAAAAGGTCGAAAGCCGGCTTTGTCCTATTTTATGGCCACCGAGATCACCGGATTTAAATCCCTTGGATGTTTTATTGGAGGTGTCTAAAAGACCTCGTGTACGCGATGTCAGTATCCTCGATTGCGGAGTTGCGGACTCGGATCCAAAATGCAGCTGCTTACATCAAAGTCGGGTTAGTCGGGTTACGCGTACCGCATTAAACATTCTTTTAATAAAAGGCCTAGGATGTGTATAAGGGCGCAAGTTCAATTTGATTTTTTTACGAAGAATGTGTTTTTTAACGAGTACTTTGAAATTTTCATACTCTTTAAGTAGTCATGAGATTAAAAAATACAGAATACCTAGGCTCATTACACCTTTACATTAACACAAAAGCTTACAGTTATTATTACGACAAAAATATTTATTTGAAGTTTTAATATTATTTGCTATTCAAGTAGTCATGAAATTAGAAATATTTAGAATGCTTAGGCTTATGATACCTTTTTGGAATCTAGAATAGCTAAGCAAATTTTTAAGGTAATGGGCACGATGAGCGTCCTACATTTTTTTCACACTGTAGGTGATCAAACATGAAAGAAAATTAATTTCATTCTTAATTTTCTTTGTGTTTTAATTTATTTTAAACACTCTACGCTAGTTTGTTAAATTTAAGTCTTTGTTTTTGATAGCTAAACTATCGCTTGTAAAATAAAAAAAAAACTAAATCGAAAAAGCTCTCCATTTGTAGAAATGGCAGTATCAAAACTAATCGCACTTGGAAATTTTCTAAAAAAACAAAAACAAAAAATATCTCTGAAACCGTGATATTTTCACTAAGGTCAAAATTTGTGGTAAGGGAGGCCATGATGAAGTCCATCTATAGTTACAGGTTTATCCATTGTTTTTGGGACACCCTGTATTTATAGCGCCGTGCTTCACGATACACTCACTGTTGTTGTCCGTCAGTGATTAAACAACGCGTTCGCGTTGCTTGTGGCTACGCGTGCCCCGCCCACATAGCCCTTCTAACCTCTTTCTGTGTTCTGTGGTTGTGGTGATGAGGAAGAAAGTACAGGTTCAGTTATGCAGAATCATACCTATGGCACGCGCGACACGGCCAGATGCAACTTCCACTGTTTTCCTATTCCATTTTCATGGTACCAGTTTTGTGATGGTACATTCTTTAATGGGGTGTCAATTTTCTTTATGATTCCTATAAAACTAACCGATTTCTTTCGTCAGCAAACGGAAATTCCGTTATTTATTGCCGCCTAAAAAAGTTGCGACATTTTTTATTCATAGTAATCGAGGGCTTAAAATACTGCGTATCGTCACTTTCCGTAGTCGAGGTCACGTCAAATAAATGCAGCGGCCCCCTAATGAATAACAAACCAAGTCACCATTAATGTGGTGAACAGAGTTCAAATGCGTGCGTGTTACACAGAGTTAAAATTTTAGAAGAACGGGGAGAAATTGGAAATTTCGTTTGAGATATGAAAGTGCTAGCGGATTAAAGAGGATATAATAAAGGAGAGAATATGCGCATTACGACGCTGACGTATGCTAAGCCACTTCAATTGGGAGCGGTACAGAGAGACATGATCGTACTTAAGGAGGCAATCAATAAACCTAATTCACAAGTTTTGAAGTCTTTCAAGTTTGTTGACAAGTATCTCTGTCAACTCACAATAGCAGGAATCAGCATAATCAGGATAGGGAATAGGAGAGCGTGAACGAGACGAACCTTAGTGGCAAACAGCAAGAAGCGCTGTAACCTTCTCATTGAACCCACTGCAGCGAACATCCTCTTGCCAACCTGGGGGCCTATTACCGGTTTTCAAATCATATCATCATGACATCTTAGTGCAAAACGAAAAATAAGATTTTTGGTCAGATTTTTGATCATCGTTCATTACATCATTGAAATTATGCCGTAGTGATGATATCATTGGAGATCGGTAATACCAAATGAAGCATTTCAAAGTCAAAGTCAAAGTCAAATTATTTATTCGGTAGACAGTATTACACATCAAAACAGTAGATTTACGTTTCAAAGCTTAAAACTATGCCTTAGTATCTAATAATTTACTGACTACCGAAATGGTATCCACTCAGCACATGTTGCAGAATCTGCAACGCTGATCTTCCGTGGAACCGTAAAAAAATAAATAAATAATAATAATAATACATACTTATATATGTATGTATTATTACTTACTATTATAATATTATTACTTAATACATACATAAATATACATAAATTACTTAGTTGGATAAATGTTTTAACATGAAGAAGTTTCAGATTTTTTATGTTTGCACTGAAAATGATAATAGTCGTAACTGTTATGGATGAAAAAATTATATATTGTTTCCTATTATGAAATGTTGTCTGCTTAATGATTATGTTGCTGTTTAAGTAAACATATTTTGAATTGCTTTTTGAAAGAAGGAACCGACTGCAACGCTCTTAGTGGAGGCGGAATGTTGTTCCAACATTTCGTGGCAGCATAACGAAAACTGCCACGAAAAGCAGACGATTTATGTGTAGGGCAGATCAACCTTAGCGCAAATCTAATATCTCGTTTAGAGAAAACCAATTTGCGATATAGATAACCTGGTCTGCAGTTTTGAATAACACCAAAGAGCAAAGTGGCAAAATGCAGTGAACGGCGTGCCTCCATTTTGATGAGATTGGCTTTGTTTATGTATGGTGTGACATGCGAGCGTCTTGGAATTCCAAAACAAAATCTTGCACATGCATTCTGTACACGTTGGATTAGGGTTTTGGTCCTGGAGAGAAGGCAATCACCGATTACGGTATCTGCATATTTAAGTTTTGATAAGATTAAACTGTCACATAGTTTTATTCTTAGGTCTAAATTAATATATTGACGGATTTGGTAAAGGACTTTGAGTCTGTAGAAACAGTTTTTGACTACTGTTTGAACGTAGTCTTTGAAATGTAACTGACTGTCGAAAATTACTCCTAAATTTTTTGCTGTTGTTACTTTTTCTAAAAGTTTACCATCCAGTTTTATATGCGGATTATAACTTGACACTTTTTCTACTTGTATTTTCGATCCGAGTATCATAAATTTTGATTTGAAGGGATTAAGTGATAAACCATTTTGTTTTGACCATAGTATCAGGCGTTCTAGATCCTTATTTAAGGGCCCACCATCCGCGCGAGCCCGAGCTAGTTTAGGTAAATTTCTCTAGTCTCTGTTTGTGTGCGTCGCTCACGCACACAAGCGCACTCGGTCGCGCAATCGGTACGGCCGCCTAGCAAAATATCGTAGATGTTAATTTTGAATTTAATAGGTGTTTATTATTTACTGTGTTATACTATAGTAAATACAGGGATGTTGTTGGTCAACAGGTGTTTGATCAACTTTTATTTTTACAAGCTTTTATTTAGCTTGCACTGTATGTATGTATGTAGATTTGACCACTTCTCGGTTTTCGAATTGGCTGAAATTTTGCAAATAATAATATGTATATCGTGACAATGCAATGTTATGATAACATGGAGCTGATCTGATGAAGAAACTGGACGGTGGCCATAGGAACTCCGTAATAAAAAGACGCAACCCCATCGAGTTTGGGCTCGTTTGATTCATATTGACGAGTACTTTGGTCCTATTTGTTAACCAGGGTCTGATGCTGGAGCTGGGAGGTGGCTATAGGACCTCCGCAATAAAACGACATAACCCTATCGAGTTTGGGCTCGTTTGATTCGTAATGACGAGGACTTTGGTTCTATATGGTAACCAGGGTCTGATGCTGGAGCTGGAAGGTGGCCATAGGACCTTCGCAATAAAACGACATAACCCTATCGAGTTTGGACTCGTTTGATTCGTAATGACGACGACTTTGGTTCTATATGGTAACCAGGGTCTGATGCTGGAGCTGGAAGGTGGCCATAGGAACTCCTCAATAAAACGACACAACCCCATTGAGTTTGTGCTCATTTGATTCGTATTGACGAGTACTTTAGTCCTATATGGTAACCAGGGTCTGATGCTGGAGCTGGAATGTGGCCATAAGACCTCCGCAATAAAACGACATAACCCTATCGAGTTTGGGCTCGTTTGATTCGTTATGACGAGTACTTTGGTCCTATATGGTAACCAGGGTCTGATGCTGGAGCTGGAAGGTGGCCATAGGAACTCCTCAATAAAACGACACAACCCCATTGAGTTTGTGCTCATTTGATTCGTATTGACGAGTACTTTAGTCCTATATGGTAACCAGGGTCTGATGCTGGAGCTGGAATGTGGCCATAGGACTTCCGCAATAAAACGACATAACCCTATCAAGTTTGGGCTCGTTTGATTCGTAATGACGAGTACTTTGGTCCTATATGGTAACCAGGGTCTGATGCTGGAGCTGGAAGGTGGCCATGGGAACTCCGCAATAAAACGACACAACCCCATTGAGTTTGTGCTCATTTGATTCGTATTGACGAGTACTTTGATCTTATATGGTAACCAGGGTGTGATGCTGGAACTGGAAGGTGGCCATGGGAACTCCGCAATAAAACGACACAAGCCCATCGAGTTTTGGGCTCGTTTGTTTCGTAATGACGAGTACTTTGGTCGAGTTTCGTAATGGCGGCCATGCGATTACAAAATGATAAAATATAAAATAATAGTAAAAAGATTTAAAAAAAAAGTCGCCCCACACTAGGATTTTATTTTAAAGCCCTAATAAGACGAAAATAAATTTTAATTTATTACATGATACATCTAATATATAAAATTCTCGTGTCACAGTGTTTGTTACAGAACTCCTCCGAAACGGCTTGACCGATCTTTATGAAATGTTTTGTGTATATTCAGTAGGTCTAAGAATAGGTCGTAGGCTATTTTTTATTACGACGAAACGTTAGCTCGCCGTTATTATGGCGAAACGTAGTTCGCCGGCACAGCTGGTTTTTAATAAAATATAAAAGCTTGTCGCAAGATTTACCCATTTTATAAAAAACAAATATTTTTTTCTTAGAATTACCAATATTTATTTATTTAAGGCTTACCAAGTAAATACATACGGGCAAGGTACTTAAACAGTTTTTTTTATGGAGGGCCTGGCAAATGACCTCCTCCCGCCTGATGTTAAGCGGTGAAAGAGGCCCAAATGAGTTGACAGATAGAGGTGGGAGGACATCCACTATCCAACCTGCCCGCCCCTTGCCGGCCTAAAATATGTTTTTCACACCTCTTTTGAAGGAACCCATGTTGTAGGATGGAGGAAACACGTGCGCAGGTAGAGAATTCCAAGTGTGGGATGACCGACAGAAGACTTACCGGAGGGAGACTCTGTACCAAGGTCGTGTGCTTGGGTACCTCCGTCTTACCTATTTCTGCCGCAAAGCAGCAGTGCTTGCATTGCTGTGTTCCGGTTTGAAGGGTAAGATATGGCACTGAAATTACTGGGTACCGTGACTTTACATCTTAAGTCACAAGTTGGCAACGTACACTGTGGCCCTTGTGGGGGTTGCAGTTTTACTGCGAATGTCACACGAGACACATGTATTATAGGTGACTGTTACCACTTACCATCAGGTGGGCAGTTTGCTTTTTTGCCAACTTAGTAGCAATAAAAAAAAGAAGGAATCTTGGAATTTCTTGGTACGGTGTGAAAAGGAGGACACAGTGTACGGATGACTCCGAAGGCCCTTACGCGTGTTTCTGTTAAGGAATGGAGAGGGAGGGATAAGGTTAAAGAGCTCCTCAGAGCATTCCCCATGGAACATTCGGTAAAAGGCGCTAAGAGAGGCGATGTCACGTCGAAGTTGTAGAGGCTCGAGGGTGTTAGTTGCCTCTACATCGCCAATTATTCGAATAGCGCGACGTTGCAATCTGTCCAGAGCATCGAGGAGGTACTGAGCGGAGCCGGAGTGCGAGCAATATTCCACGCAAGACCTAACCTGAGTTTTATACAACAGGCATAGTTGGTCCGGCGCAAAATACCTACGCACCTTGTTCAGGACACCGAGTTTCCGTGAGGCAGCAGTTATAACGGATTCGAGTTTTTCAAAAAAGGGATCATATATGCATTTAAATTTCAGGACTGCACAGCATTGTCATGTGTGTATGACAATGCTGTACAAAACGTTATTTATTACAAAAAAAAAATATAATAATCAAATTGTTTTATTGTTTATCCTAATTCTCGCACAAGCTTTTATATTTTTATAAAAAAATGTATCTTGTAATAAATTAAAGTTTATTTTCCTCTTTTAAGGCATTATAATATAAGCTTGTTTTTAAAAAACTTTTTTAAACTAATTACTCAAATAATACGAAATATTTTAATGACTACCGAGTTCTTTATTGTTAGTTGTATCTACAAATTATTTTATATAATATACATATAATAATTTAGTAATAAACAAATATGAAATGAATATTTTCTTGTGCTCAACGCACTTTTAAGTGCATTGAAGCCATTCGCTAGATTGTAATAAAAAATAAATTAAAGTTTATTTTCTTTTTTTAGGACATTAAAATAAAAGCTTGTTTTTAAAAATCTTTTGTGATAGCGGCCATCTTGTTTTAGTTTTTTTCATGGTGTACCGAACTTTCATTTGATACCCCATATACAGACCCATATTGTGGGGATTGTACATAAAAGCGTCGGTGGCGCTGTGGTCTCGGCACTTGCCTTCCAATCGGGAGGTCGGGGTTCGAGACCCGCCATGTACCAATGTGTTTTTCGTTTCGAATTTCATATGTACATTTGTCTGATGCTCCTACGGTGAAGGAAAACATCGTGAGGCAACCTGCATACATCTGCGAAGAGATTCAATGGTGTATGTGAAGTCGACCAATCCGCACTGGGCCAGCGTGGTTGACTAAGGCCTAATCACCCTAACATAGGGTAGGCTCGAGCCCCTCGGTGGGGACGTATATGAGCTGTGATGATGATGATGATGTACATAAAAATAATCTGTCAATTTGTGACGGCGGCCATCTTGTATTAGATTGTCTTTCAGAATATACTATATTCTACAATTCATTCTACAATTCAAGCTCTTTCATTTGACACCTAAATTGGGGAAGGTCGCACAAAAGAAATTGATGGGGTTGCGTATGGATATTATCTAGGCTAGGCTCAAAGTACTCATCAAGAAAAATCATATAGGACCGAAGTACTCGTCAATACGAATCAAACAAGACTCGATGGGGTTGTGTCGTTTTATTGCGGAGTTCCTATGGCCAGCTTCCAGTTCCAGTATCAGACCCTGGTTACCACATAGGACCAAAGTACTCGTCGATACGAATCAAACAAGCCCAAACTCGATGGGATTGTGTCGTTTTATTGCGGAGTTCCTTTGGCTATCTTTCAGCTCCAGCATCAGACCCTGGTTACCATGTAGGACCAAAGTACTCGTCAATACGAATCAAACGAGCCCAAACTTGATGGGGTTGTGTCGTTTTATTGCGGAGTTCCTATGGCTACCTTCCAGCTCCAGCATCAGACCCTGGTTACCACATAGGTCCAAAGTACTCGTCAATACGAATCAAACGAGCCCAAACTCGATAGAGTTGTGTCGTTTTATTGCAGAGTTCCTATGGCCACCTTCCAGTTCAAGCATCAGACCCTGGTTACCATATAGGACCAAAGTGCTCGTCAATACAATTCAAACGAGCCCAAACTCGATGGGGTTGCGTTGTTTGATTGCGGAGTTCCTATGGCCACCTTCCAGTTCCAGGATCAGACCCTGGTTACCATATAGGACCAAAGCGCTCGTCAATACAATTGAAACGAGCCCAAACTTAATGGGGTTGCGTTGTTTGATTGCGGAGTTCCTTTGGCTACCTTCCAGCTCCAACATCAGACCCTGGTTACCACATAGGACCAAAGTACTCGTCAATACGAATCAAACAAGCCCAAACTCGATGGGATTGTGTTGTTTTATTGCGGAGTTCCTTTGGCTATATTCCAGCTCCAGCATCAGACCTTGGTTACCATGTAGGACCAAAGTACTCGTCAATACGAATCAAACGAACCCAAACTCGATGGGGTTGCGTTATTTGATTGCGGAGTTCCTATGACCACCTTCCAGTTCCAGGATCAGACCCTGGTTACCATATAGGACCAAAATGCTCGTCAATACAATTGAAACGAGCCCAAACTCAATGGGGTTGCGTTGTTTGATTGCGGAGTTCCTTTGGCTACCTTCCAGCTCCAGCATCAGACCCTGGTTACCACATAGGACCAAAGTACTCGTCAATACGAATCAAACGAGCCCAAACTTGGTGGGGTTGTGTCGTTTTATTGCGGAGTTCCTATGGCCACCTTCCAGTTCCAGCATCAGACCCTGGTTACCATATAGGACCAAAGTACTCGTCAATACGAATCAAACGAGCCCAAACTCGATGGGAATGAATTGTTTGATTGCGGAGTTCCTATGGTCACCTTCCAGTTCCAGCATCAGACCCTGTTTACCATATAGGATCAAAGTATTCGTCAATACGAATCAAACAAGCCCAAACTCGATGGGGTTGCGTTGTTTGATTGCGGAGTTCCTATGGCCACCTTCCAGATCCAGCATCAGACCCTGGTTACCATATAGGATCAAAGTACTCGTCAATACGAATCAAACGAGCCTAAACTCGATGGGGTTGCATTGTTTGATTGCGGAGTTCCTATGGCAACCTTCCAGATTCAGCATCAGACCCTGGTTACCATATAGGATCAAAGTTCTCGTCAATACGAATCAAACGAGCTCAAACTCGATGGGGCTATGTCGTTTTATTGCGGAGTTCCTATGGCCACCTTTCAGCTCCAACATCAGATCAGCTCCATGTCGTCATCATAATATATTTATACATATGCATGCAAAATTTCAGCTTAATCGGAAACCGGGAAGTGAGTCAAATTTAACTCGCAAGATTAGACCCGAACATGCAAAAGATAAATAAAAGCTTGTAAAAAGGTTGAAGGTTTTTCGTACGGCAGCCACAAATAATAAAATTGTTAGTTATCAACTTCTCCGATTACTCCGTAGGACTTCGCGTCGTATACATACACAAATAATTACGTAACCGGGAGCTAGCTCAAAGCGGCGTGCTCTCACTTCGAGTCTTGATTGCACACTGAATTTCGACGCGCCCGACCCGAGCCAAGTATTTGTAAGAAAATCGATAAATGTATGTAAAAAATTTCATATAAAAATCAATATACGATAATTTAAAAAAATACCACGGTGTCAGTGTTTTGCTTACCCTTGTTCTATATATTTGTTAAATGAAAATACAATAGGGTTAATTAATGAAGCTAAAAATCACGAACGGTATATGTGTGTAACCCAAATTTTAAGTAAAATTGATGCTATTTTTTAACGAAATGGTATGTAAATTTGAAAAATGGTCACGGTGATTGTGTAAACACATAATTTAAGAATTTAAAATTATTTTTTCCCGGTCAGTTAACTGGAACGTTATCGTAAAATATCACAAACGCCAACGGCCTTTTTGCTATTTTTCGCGCCATGGGCCCTTAACATTTCAACAGCCGTTATAGTGTTATGTGGTTTAAATGATATATACAATTGTAAATCATCCGCATAAAGATGATATTTACAGAACTGGATTGATTTGATTATATCAGCTGTGTATAGAATGAATAAAAGAGGTGCTAAGATAGAGCCCTGTGGCACACCGAAATTAAGAAAAGAGAATTTCGAATAAGACTCTGAGCCATAGTCATTAGTCAGATGGACCCTTTGTGAGCGTGAATCAAGATAGCTAGCAAACCACTTTATAGTGTTGGGTTCAAAACCGTAGTACGCAAGTTTAGATAATAAAAGAGTTGTGTTAATTGTATCAAAGGCACGTGAAAAGTCCAATAATACTAGAATAGTGCCATCACCAGCATCTTGAGCACTTAAGACATCATCCACAACGTCAAGTAAAGCTGTCGCAGTACTGTGGGACTTTCGGAAACCTGATTGCCTTTCCGGTAGAATATTATTGGTTTCCAGGTATTCAGTCAACTGTGTACTTACTACTTTCTCTAATATTTTGGACATAAAGGGCAAGATATTAATAGGTCTTAAATCGTTAACGTCGACCGGATTGGGCTTTTTGGGAACAGGTTTTACATTAGCGGACTTCCATAAGTCTGGAAAAGTATTAGTGGCTATGGATGAATTGATAATTGCGGTGATTATTTCCAAAGTGTGAGGCAATGTTAGCTGAAGCATATCTTTCGAAATGCAGTCTACACCTTGAGCATTACTTGATATTGAACGGATGAAATTTAAAACCTTAGTATCAGTAACCGGTTTAAGAGAAAATGTAGATGTACCAAATCTATGAAATTCGAAAAAAGAGAGGAAAGATATGTCTATGTCATATTTTTCTCCGTGATCAAGAAAATTGTTATTTATTTTATCGGGATCATTAAGATGTGAAGGTAAAGTGTGGCCTTTTTTATTAAAATCTACTAAATTTCGTTTAATATTAGTCCATAATTTGCGCGAGTTATGTAAATTGTTATTAATGTACTTATCATAATATGCCGATTTTTCTCTATACAGTGCCGTACTCACATGTGTCTTTAAATCTTTATAGTATATTTTAAGACTTTGTGATTTAGTATGTTGATATCTAGATTGCGCTTTGTCGCGGAGTTTCATGATTTCTTTAATAGTAGGTGTTATCCAAGGAAAGCTGTTCCTTTTAATATGTTTGGTTTTATAAGGAGCATAGATGTCATAAATATGTAAAATGCAATTACTGAAAGCCTTAACAGTATCATTGACATTGTCGCAAATTAAATATTTCCAGGAAATATTTTCAAGGTCAGCATTAAATTTTTGTAAATCAATCTCAAAATCATACCATACCATAGGATGAAAGATCCATAATAGGCCCGCTGGTCAACATGAGGAGCCCACGACATGGTCCTGTCCATATAAACACCTAGCTTTTATATACAGTATCAGAAATCGGAATCACGATACCATTAAAAACTAACTGTGGCAGTTGGTCACAATCTATCCTTGAAATGTAGTAAGAACTTCCAAGTATAATAACTTTGACAAAATGATTTCTTATATAGTTACCCTTACCCATTGCTTATATAAATATTACTAATAATCTGAAGTAAATGTTTTATCCAATAACTTTGGTCTTAGCAGGGTAAGTATCGTTATCTCATATATTTATGTAGTCTGTTTCATGCAAACAGAGTTCACGGTATCTATTGTTTTAACAGTCTATAAACGGGCTTGGGATTTTATTATTTTCATGATAGGGTCGCAATACTCCAATAATTACCTCTATTGAAAT
The DNA here is from genome assembly GCA_963935595.1 of Schoenobius gigantellus. Taxonomy (NCBI): domain Eukaryota; kingdom Metazoa; phylum Arthropoda; class Insecta; order Lepidoptera; family Crambidae; genus Schoenobius; species Schoenobius gigantellus. Next base: position 27,246,693 of record OZ012551.1, read on the forward strand.
TCGGGTGTTTTTGAATCTTAGTTGCCTCGCATAGCATCATTGGGATGAATCGGTGTTCTTTGGCGAAGATCTGTGGATTATCAAATCCTAAAGAATGGCTGGATCCGTCGAGATCATCGTGACCACGTTCTTATTTAATATTGTATCCATACTAATATTATAAATGGGAAAGTATGTGTGTGTGTGTTTGTTTGTCCGTCTTTCACGGCAAAACGGAGCGACGGATTGAAGTGATTTTTTAAGTGGAGATAGTAGAACGGATGGAGAGTGACATAGGCTACTTTTTGTCTCTTTCTAACCCCGCACTTTCCTAAAATGGGGGGTAGAAGTTTGTATGGAGCATTCCGCAATTTTCAAGGTAGAAAGCTAAAAATTGGTATGCGAACTATTTGTGACTAACAAAAAATCGCGCATCATTTTTTTTTAGGGAAATCTGCCCCCAATCCCTTAAAAGAGGGGGTGAAATTTTATATCGGATTTTTTGCAGTTTTCAAGGTAGGAAGCTAAAAATCGGTACACAGACTCTTTGTTACCAACGAAAAATACCTGCCTTATTTTTTTTTTAATCTTCGGTGTTACCTCAAATTTAACGCGAGCGAAGCCGCGGGCAAAAGCTAGTATAATATAAATCCGAAAAGTATAGTTAACTGATTTTCAAGAAATCTCTGAAGATTCCTTAATTGGATGTTAAAATATAATTATTAACAGTAAATAAAGTGCATTTTGGCTTAACAAAAGAGCTCGGTGGCCGAGTGGTCATAGAGTCATCACGGTATGTTGAAGAAGACGCGGGTTCGATTCCCACCCGAGACGATTTTTTTATTTATTTATAATTTTTTCAATCGTAAAATCAGTTCGAAGTGATTTTACGACCTGTCTTACTCTTCAAACTAAAACACATTAGCACAGCTGTTTTGCAATAGATATACCTACGTAAAATAAAAATTTAACTTTCCAGAATAGCATGTACCCAAAATTCCCAAAATTGTCTGGGAATTGCCCACCACAGACATGTATTCGACTAGACGCCGCGAACGTATATGCTATGCATGCCAAAAGGAAGAGTAATGCTCCTCTTCTATATCTACTTCATTTAGTTGGCGCTACACTGTTCTACATCGATCGTCGTGTTGAGCTTATATGACGTATTGAGCTGAAAAAACTCAAAAACAGAAAGGCGAAACAAATATTGGTAAACTTTAACATTAAATAAAATAAACATTTACAATTGATATTATTATTAAAGTTAATTAAAATATAATTACCTATTACATAAATTTTGCACAAAACTTAATCTTTAATGTCCTTAAATTAAAACTTGATCTTTAATGGAAACAAAAAACATAAATGAACTTTCCTCACGTGAGCTATTAAATAAACTTAATCAACAATAACAAAATATTAAAAATGCATTTAAATTGCTAAATAACTACAATTAGTCTACACAAAAAAAAAATAAGATAAAAAATGTGTTCCATGTCCTCTGAATGCTGAACAGTGCCCAGCCAGTGGCCAGCCTTCTGGCTGCCCGCGTTGCCCCGCTGGATGGCGAGGCTTATCCGTTGACCAAAGTAGAGACCAGCCTTCAGGTGCTTTGCTATTTCCAAAAACAGGGAATGCGCACCTGGCCCACACGGTCCAAGCGTTTCCACACCAAACGAAGCAAATATGTAGTCATTACTAAGAGCTACATATTTGCTCCGCTTGGCATTTTCGGCTGTAGCTGTGCGTTTGTCTTTTGCCATCATCGCGAGTTAGGCCATTCGGCTCTAGTACCAAGGGTACACCTGCAGATGTAAAGGCCCGACATATGAGATCATTGATTTCCGCATGCCGAGGAAGGCGGCCTGCACTCCTAAGACAGGAAAGGCCGTGGTGGCCGAGCTGATCCACCGGGCGGCCACAAATGTACTGGCGGGGCAGTACAGGGAGCACCCAGGCGAAGGGCCGCGGTGATCCGAAATGTAGCACGGTCCAGAAGACCCGACTCCCACTCACCAACAGCCAAGAGGCGATCATTCTCTGTGGAGTTCCTAGCTGCGTTTATAAGATTGTTTCGCGCTAATCTACAGAGCGGCTCGTGCCACAGCCGCTGCGAATGCAGGTTTGTTGGAATCTCTGCTCCCGGGCAGGCCACTTGCCAAACATTTTTGGCCTTAGTTAACAAAACAGAAGGAACAGTCCCTGATTTAGAAAGCAATCTATTAACAAGGGACTATGAACTGTGGACCGATGACAAAAATGTTATTTCTCTCATGCCCAGACCACCATGCCTTACTGGCAAAGATGCCTGATCCCAAAGAAGAACTGTAGAAATTAATATTAATAACCGAAATAAGCGTTTGTTTTCGGTGTTGTCGAGAAGCTCAAGAAGATCTGGATGTCTCCAGAGCTGACAACACCGCAGAACGTAAGTAAATTTTGGCACAAAAAGACAATACCGAATTATGGCGTAGGCCATGTGACTGTTAATTTTGGGTAGAGACGGTCCGAAACTAAAGCAAAATTTAGAATTTTTTCTTGAACGAAATTTAACAAAGATTCATCAAATATTGGTGAACCTAGAAGGTGAAGAGAAGACTTATTGACTATTTTATATTGAGCGCTATACTATTAAAGGCGGCAGTAATTGAGTCCGCTTTCGTACAGGTCTCCGAAATATATAACTCACACTTCGAGAGATTTAGATCCAACCCAATAGCACTAAATTCCCGAATAAGGAGCTGCAGATCACGAAGACCTGTACTTGCATCACCTGCTAGAGTCCCATCGTCCAAATACCAAATGTGGTATTTTGAATTTAGTTTTTTTATTATAGGGCAAGAATGAAGATTGCCTACCCGAGCGGGTTACCTTGCTGACAACCGACTGCCGAGTGAATGAGATGCCCTTTATACACTAGGTTACTGGGTTTCTCATAGCACTGCCATGAAAAATTACAATGAATTTAAGTTTAAAAGTATTTTACTTTATCAAAATTACAATTTACAAGAAACAACGAAACGAAAGTGTGTGTGACAGAGCCAGTCTGTTTTCTAATATTACTTGTAATAGGTAAGACAAAGGGAGCGTTCACATAATGCCAATACTTTCATCAAGTTATAAGCGCTTTTTTAATTAAAAATGTACACGCTCGGCTTTCTAACAGCTGGAGACTGCAATGACTTTATCTAGTTGAAAACATGGCTGTGTGGCCGATGAAGAAATAATATAATTTACAGGAAGTTACCTATACCTGTCGTATACTCATAGCTACAATTAAGTCCATGGCCACAATAGATAAATCACAGAACCATTCATAATATTGCCACTAAATTATGAAACCAAAGCTACTAAATTATTGAATGTTGTGTTAATCCGTAAGGATATGACTAGAGAAAATCTGTTTGTGTAATGACAAGGTACTTTTGCAAGAGGATCAGTGGTGTATTTAAAAAATAAATACTTATTACTTACACATAGCGAACTTAATAATACTCGTATAACAACGAATTGAATAAAATTTTATTCAACTTACATATATTAATGTTATATTTCATGGTAATGTCCACCACTGTTAAGTTTACGAAACAAATCAAGAATCACGTATTTAGGATATTAATAGTTAACATTTTCCTTTCAAAGTAAATCGTGAGGACCGACAGTTCGTGTCGTATATGTAAAGGACTTACATAATGTAAAAAGTAAGTTACCCGAGTACTATAAAGGGATTTTCGGAGAACACCTCTAGGGAGGTGAAATGGTTTAAGAGGGGGAAAAGCTTATCCTGTTTATAATAGGCAATGAACTCACCCATCATAATCATAGCCCGCAACGCAAGGATTCTGTTTATCTCAAGACTCTCCAGTCTTGACAAAAAAATAATAATATTTAAGGGGGCACAGTCAGTCCACTAGTGCCGCCATTCGTTTTTTATTAATTATGATGAATTAAAGACATTTCTACATAAAATCGCACAGTAGGACACTCAATATAGATATTTTTTTTATTATATAAGTAATAATAGTTGGTGTGACATGATACTAAAATGGCCATCTTCTTCCGTGCCGAGTCTACAGCGCCACCGACGCTCTCTCTATTTATTTATACACACTCGGCCTTATAAATAAAAAACTTATTCCTAGGAATAACCTCGGAATAGTTATTTTCACTACAAGTGCGGGAAGCCTGTCATTGCAACGAGTTCCGACAAATGTCGTCCCGAGCCGAAGGCGAGGGTTGACAGTCGGAACGAGTGGAAATGACAGTCCCGCACGTGTATTGAACAACTGTTTTTAATACAGTTGCGAAAAAATGAAACAATAAATACGTATTTATAGAATATTTATTTTAGAGAATTATTAAACTTTTAAGCAAATAACAACAATCAATAATCACGCAGAGAAAATTTTAGAAAAATGGCGCCAAATATGTCGTCGTACGTACACAGCAGTGACAAAGCAAATGCGTGCTATGCTTTGCTTTCCATGTTTTTAAAAGCAAGGTCCGGCCGTGCTTTTTGTTATGCTTTGCTTTTACGCATGCTTTTACAATACAAAATCTGGTAGACCAGTCAGATTATTTAGCGCAATCTTAACTTAGCATGCTAGAAAAAGCAGGAAAATAGCAAAATGTGTGTCAGGTTCTAGACATTTCACATTTGGTAAAGAAAAGGCACTAGTGCGTAATGGTGGTTATCCCGCACGCTAAACAGCCCTGCAATATACTACTTTTTGAGCAACTGTATTAAAATAGTTATTCCGTGTTTTGTCTTATTTTGACATATTACATCTGACATGTGCTAAAACAAGACCAAAACACAGAATAAATTATTCCGAGGATTATCCTCGGTATAAGTTTTTATTTGTAAGGCCGTGAGTATAAGTTGAAGTGAGATGTGTGGATGTTGTTTTGAAATCTCTTGATTACCTACCATACATATAAAGGCAAAATTTAGATTAAAACATGAGTGAGTAAAATTGTTCGTCGTCGACTTCTTTAAAAATTCTAGAGGAATCTGCGCGATGGCACAGAATAGATAATAGTACTACGTAGCGATGGCATAACTTTGTCTGTTACGATTCACTCAAAATACTCCAAGTAATGTGGCGATATATATATGATAGGTATTTAAATCTAATTCATATTCGACGCAACAAGCTTATGCAAAAAATTTAGGCTAATAGGGTAGTTGACTCATATCAAAATTATTTCTAACAGTATTTGGCATAAGGTTCCATAATATACCGATTTTAATAAATAACAATGAATGATTACTGTAAAATTTTAATTTGAAAATGCTAGAAATAATCTTTTTTTATCTCACGCCGTAAACGCTTTGATATCCTGTGGTCAGGGCCGTGACGTCACTCATATAGTAAACAAAGAAATGTCAAATTTGATTCAACAACTCGTCGATTTGTTCTTTCCTAAAACTAGCAAAAAATTGTCCAAATCTCCGTTATTATATGTGTAAATATCGTAAATTATTTGTATTAATAGCAAAATCAACCATTGATGTTGGATTTGTGAGAGCAGATAGTACAAATCTTCCGAAAATCGACAGATTGATGGTCAGGAGATTCTTTGTGTATCGCTCTAAACAATATAAGTACAGTTTCAATACTGTTATAAGGAAGAACAGGTTACAAGTGTACTTGTCAAGATTGTCACGCGGCAGAAGAGAGTTGCAAACATGCATTTTTGGTGTGGTTGCACCATCACAGTGAGGAGCTATTTTGTACAGCAGTTGAATGCTATTGGATAGAATTCTATCTCTCAAAAGTCAAATAAACACTAAAAGTATTTACTTCAAGAGAAATGTTGAAAAAAAAAACATCAGGATCATGTGTCAAATACCAGTGTAGTACTGCAAGAATTTGTAAATGAACATAAAAGAGGAAGATTGGCAGTTGTTCATTTGCCAAGCATGAAGAAAATTACTGGGAGGAAAAATATATATACATTCACAGACACAGATTGTGACATATTTCTTAAAAAATAAAAGACCTCTTCAATGAAGAAAGAATAAAGTGCATAGAAAACTAAACCACGAATCATCAATACAGAAGTGCTCTTTAGTACAAGCTTCGTTATAAACAATAACAGCTTCCATGTGCTATAAAGTCAGCCAGTGCATAACACATGATGGTTCTTTTGTTGGGAAAATTTTTGGTGGGAAATCTTGCAGTCCTTGCAGACACCTACGAGTATAATAAAATGTGGATAAACGTTGAAAGATGAAGATTTGGATTGAAATTTGCAAAATGTGACCTCATTTCTGATTAATACCCTGTCTATTCAACAAACGGTATCCATAAAATTAGATTAATACAAAATTGTCATGCTCTTTTACTGAAGAAAATGTTAATTACCAAAGACGGAAAACTGTGAACAGTATGCTTAACTCAAGTATAGATGCAGATGTTTTGTGCTAAAGCAAAACTTATATACTTTTGTGTTGCTAGCAGTATGTAATTTTGAATACACTCAAAAGGTGACAATATTAGCTATAATAGGTATTTGTTCTAACAATCTGTATGTCAGAAAACTTATTGATCAAACAGTGCCATTTTGGAAACTATAATACATTTTTCCTAAATTATATGAAAGCATTACTTCATAATAAATCACTTTACTATTATTTTGACTTTTATTACCTGTGACCTTAAGGCAATATATACAAATTAATAAATTTGATCTAACTCTATTCAACCTATTTGTACTTTTGGAACATATATATTTGAGTAACAATGATAAATATGAGCAACAAACCTATAAAATATTATAAATCTTGTGTAACGGAAAAATAAAACACATGTATTTCAAATTAAAATATTTTGATTCAACTTAAACCTTTACAAGTCATTATTGTCAAATAAACATAGAACATTTTTTTTTAGTGAAGAACATAATGACTAATGTAGTACAAAAATTTATTATGTCATCTTTAGATGTTAGTTATGTATAAAGTAAAGAAAAAAATGTCTATATATTATTTATTTAATAAGAAGGGTCTTGTAAATTAGGAACAGCACAGGCTGACAACACAGTAATCACATTTAATATATTTGTATACGGCTTTAAAATGGATAACTTGCATATTCTTGCGTAAACTGTTCTGAAATTTACCAGCCATGGTGGCCAGCAGGTTTAATCAGTAAAGATATAACATCTTTCAGTTTTACCAAACTGGACCTATTTACTTCTATGGTGCTTTGGTATATGAATACTTGAGTTATTTTGTTCACATAATGTTGTTCTAGTTGACGGGTCACATTTTGATGTTGTGGCTGAGCATGTACTGCTTTGTATTATGTTGCACAACTTTTACTGCCTTATCAATCTCGTTGTCAAGAGAACAGGTTAGTACACAATAGTTCTCATTTAGTAACCACTGAAAGCAACAAATTTTAATTAGGTACTCAGTAAATTCAAGTAAAAGTTGTTTAGATAAATATATTCATTATGAAACTTTGATATTTTTGTTTGTATTACATACTTTTTAATTAATATTCAATTACATCATTATTCAATTGGACATAAGTACATATTCTTTTCTTTGAAACATCATCTAGTGTCAGTGTATAACTTAGATTAAATCAAAAAGGCGTGAATGGTCAAGTTTTCTCTTAGTTTTCTGGTCAAGTTAAAATTTGGTTGGTCGGCTGCAGTCAGTTTTCATTCTAACTGAAAGATAAAAATTTAATTAATGATTTTACATACAACCTAAAAACTTCTATTTTGTTTAAGTTGAAACTGAAGTACCTACACAGATTGAGTTATTCAGTTATAGTACTTACATTAATGTGATTTTCGCAACAATACATTTGAGTTTCAGTAGATAGTTACAGGATTTCTTTAACCGAGTGTTAACCAAATATTTCGCATGTCTATATCACTGGGTACGTCTTATCCACAGCTTTCCTGGAGTCTTTGAAGAGGTAATTCTATATTCCTGTTCTATTGTCCCGTTCCATATACAGTTTTACTATATTTTGTGATATTTAATAGAAAGCATTGTTTTTGTGAGGTTATTTCGCCCCCGTGCTTTGTTTACTATAAGACTGACGTCATTGCCACAGATAATGAACAGACTATCATGGCTGACCGTATTTTCGGTCCAAAATTGAAAATCTTAATTTAAAATAGATTTTTTGCACTTTTTAGCCATCGAAAAAAATAATATTCATGTGCTATGGTCTAATACAACAATTATGAACATTTTAAGCCTTACTTTAAAAAAGGGTCAACTAGCCTATTCTCTACTGCCTATGCGAAGCCGGGGCGGGTTAAAATTTAAAATTGTATACATATTATAACATTTTTAAATAATTAATTGAGGTCGTTGTCGTTGAGTACCTGACTTTAACGTATAGATCCTTAGAAGGTTCGATTGAAATCTGATAGCCTTTTCGATATAAAGTCATCTGTTTCAAGCCATTTCCGAACCGCTTAATTTGAAAGGGCTTATTAAAGCTGGGATTATTTCAGAAGCGTCAGCGACAAACCACTTCTCATGTTACGTTTAGAAATTAATTGCGCCTTGTTATGCGGTCATCCGGCCTACAACAAGAAGTCTTTGTGTCACGATGTTATTACGAATGTATAATATTTAAACAAGGCCGTCGGTAATTAAAATTTTAGTTGAAATCTTCCCCTAATTACAAGACAAGTGAATGTCATACATATTCCACAGAATATAGGTATAATTTTATTTCTAAACTAAAGATTTTTGAAAAATGCTATTTTTCAGCTCCAACTTACGCAAACCCATTTTTGTTTCTCATTCGATTTTTGCTCTTATTTATTGAGCGCTTCTTTATATAACGTTGGTAACAATGACACGCTAACATATACTATTACCGTGACAATGATGAGGACTACCTGATGTTACTTCGTAAGTACTGTGTAGTACCTACTCAAAAATACACCCCGTAGGTGCTTATGAGCAAATTGTGTCACATGAATTCAAAACCCTACCATCACAAACTAACAGACAGAGTATCCTTAGTAAGACTCGTCATTTTCACGTACGAGAACACGTTTTTGTATGCAGACTTTTCCGTAGTATAATAAGGTACCTATTTTCTTTTTGTCCTGGTTAAAATTTCGCGTAAAAGTCTCGTCTACGCCTTTGAGGTAATTTGGCAATAATCTCCCAGTAGTTAATCTATATTTGCCCGGAGAAAGTTGGGTCACCGGTTATTATACACATTTCTTTTCATCCCCCGACTCTTATTTCAGAAATGATGTTTTATGAGTTACGGATGTGACTTCCTCTGACTTCCACCGCAGCCAGCGGCTAGCATTATCATTTGAGGTGTGTGCGGAATAACAATTACATTCTCACCGTTATCCTGTTGATTTTGTATGGCGTTTCTGCGTATGATTGTCAAACAGGGTGTGATATCAATATCATGTTATTTTTTTGCCTAGAGATAGAAAAAATATATCATGATGACATTTAATTTAATTCGTGTCTGTTATGTCTGGAACGTAAGCAGGGATAAATACACGTGTTTTGGATTAACAATAGGTATCTATTGCGAGACAAACATTTAAAAAAATATTCGTATTTATATTATCTGTTAAATTACAATATACCGACATCATCATCATCATCATCATCACAGCCCATATACGTCCCCACCGAGGGGCTCGAGCCTACCCTATATTAGGGTGATTAGGCCTTAGTCAACCACACTGGCCCATCAGTGCGGATTGGTCGACTTCACATACCATTGAATTTCTTCGCAGATGTATGCAGGTTGCCTCACGATGTTTTTCCTTCACCGTAGGAGCGTCAGACAAATGCACATATGAAATTCGAAACGAAAAACACATTGGTACATGGCGGGTCTCGAACCCCGACCCCCCGATTGGAAGGCAAGTGCCGAGTCCACTGCGCCACCGACGCTCCGATAATACCGATAATACCGACATAAAATAATATAAACATTATTAAACCTACCTGAGTAATACGTCTAATATATAAAAATCTCGTGTCACAGTGTTTGTTATCGAACTCCTCCGAAACGGCTTGACCGATTTTTATAATTTTTTTTTGTTTATATTTGGTAGGTCTGAGAATAGGTCGTAGGCTTTTTTTATACCCTTAGATGATAAGGGTGGCCCTCTTCAGAAATTTTTGAGTGTTACTAGTTCGCGGGCACAGTAGATATTTATGTATAAAATGTAAAATGTACCACAATGTCGCACATACATCACAATGTCGAAATCAGATTTATGAATTCTAATGCAATAAAGCACTGCTTTAGCTAACCATGGATTTCAAACCTGGTAACTTTGATCAAGGTCTGTCTACTCAGGCAGAAGTGAAGATGTCTTACCCTGAAACAATATAAATTAACAATATCTGATTTAAACTATTCATCTACACGAAAAAATAAATTAAAAGAGCGCAATTACTTAGCTGTTTTTCCTTGGGGTTAATTATTATAATTAACCCCAAACAACGCTGGAATCTTAAATTCCAAGAAATAGTCAAAACTAGGTCATATGAGAGTTATAATGCAACAAAAGACTAATTATTAGAAACAATAACTAACAAACAAATAATGATTACACCAAAAATTTCACATCACAGCTTATTCGATGCCTACGCAATTAAACTTGATGTAAATCAATTAAAACTTGCGTATCCATTAGGCGAAATAACGTTGAGATTTTGATTCTATTAACTTTCCTATAACATAATACTCAGTTCGATACTCATTAGTGAGATATAAGGTAAATTTATAAACGTATTAAGCGTTAGTTAAAAGTATAATCCGAGTCAAACAATTCACAGATTATACTTCACTTTTTTATCCAATTCACCAAACGAAGGTCTAGATTATACCTAACCTGACCTATACCACAGATAATATTTGTTTATTTTTTACAGGATGTAGCTTAGCAGACCACAGTTGCGTACCTCGGGTGCCGCATCGCCACCTGCGCATGGTGCCCCATGTTGACCACGTTATCAACCAAGCTAAGATGGCCCAAGGCATCCTGCGCCCGGTGCTGACTAGGGTTGCCACCCGTACTTTATTATAAAGTATTGTACGTTATTTCGGGTAATTGTACTCTATACTTTTTGCCAATGATAAAGTACGCGCAAATACTTTATTTTGCGTGATTTGATTTCTCTAGGATTCATTTAACATTAAATATACAAAAAAAAGTTTATTGTAAGAATGTTTGCGTAATACGGAACGAAAAGTTATGTAAATCTCGACAGAAGCTCATTCCTGAACGGAACTTAACCGCAAATGACAACATTGTTATGTCAAGTTCTTCATTAAAATTTGTCTGTTTTGTTTGATTGATTGAGTGCAATAAAAATTAACGAAAAACATATTTTTAAGCATGATAGTACTAATAGTTTTGACACAATGTACGTTTTTGTTCAACCTTTAAAATCCAATATACTTTATTTGAAAATAAAAAAGGTGGCAATCCTAGTGCTGACATCCCGGCCGCCGCTGCGTACGAAACTGGTGGTCTAAAGTGCTACGTTCGTTCGCGGCTCACCTATGCTGCCCTAGCGTGGTATGCCTTGTACTCCACAACGGAAGCGGAAATGGGTTCTAAGATGCCCGGGCAAGAGGCGACCATTGCCCGACGCTCGTACCCGCCCATGGCGGAAGAACCCGGACGAACTGACTAACTGACTGCCTACCCTATACTCATGTTGACACAGTCATATAAAAGTCATGATGTCATTGAAAATTCGAAATCATAAAATTAATTTTGAAATCCCGCACACAAATAAAAAAGTATGGGGACTTAGAAATATATTCTTTCAATTTCGAATTTCAATGACGCTATAACTTTTCTATGACTATGTTAACATGGATAGGTTTCGGTTATGTGTCATTGATTTACTACCAAACGTAGATAGAACACTGCATACAAAAACGCGCTTGAAATCTGTCACCTAATCGACTATACATTTGTACGCTGTTAAATAGGTAGTTGAATATGCACACCCGAATTAAAATTACCATAAAGAAAGTACCGTATTTATCGAATTCAACCTTATTCTTTATTATTACGGCAACTATTTGAAGTACAACCGTGTGCAGTTACATCATTTCATACCTAGCCACATTAAATTTGACGTTTTAGTAATTGCTCCAAGAAAATATCAACTTTATACTCTCAAACATAATGCTCAAAATTGCTTATCCAACGCATGGAAAAGAACTGCACGAGGCCCGATTGGGCAGTTCTTCACCGGCCCACTTTTCGAACGTTCATGCGTTATCTACGTTTGGTAGTAAATCAATGTTATGTGTACCAAACACCTTGTATAGCTAAAATATGGCGTAGTGTTTACCTAACCTTAATTTTATTGTAGTGATTTCCATAACAAAAATTTGTTACTGTAAAGAAAAAACACATTTTAGTAATTTATACAACTAAGTTGGCAAACAAGCATAGATACTGCCCACCTGATGATAAGTGGTAACAGTAACCTATAGAACATGTGGTTCTTGTCATATTCGCGGCAAATCTGCAGCCCCCACAAGAACCACAGTGTACGTTGCGAACTTGTGACATTAAATGTAAAGTATATCTTACCCTTCCAACCGAAACACAGCAATCCAAGCATTAGTGAAGTGAACTATTAGTGAACGTGTCACATCACACCTAGCATTGTTTCGAACTCGCAAACAACAAACTCCGCGTTATAACGTATCACAGAATAATAGACAGCTTTGTGGTGCCGACTGCCTATAAATCAATGCGTCCGGAGCAAGATAAAGGGAGGTCAACCTTTCTTGAACTATTATTGGACATTTCAAAGAGACTTATGGTCTGTTAACCTGGAAATAGTTTGCTACTAGTAACCGTGAGCAAACACAGTACCTATATTTAATGACTTCTTTGTGCAAAAGAAGAAATAGAAAAACACTGTACGACACGATATTACAATGGGAACATAAACAACACTGCCGCCAAATTATGAGAATTCAAAGAAAGAAAAAGCTCATACAATATTCCACCACTTAGGAAATATTTCGTCTGATTTCTCCTATTTCTTTTTATCTATTTCAGTAAAACCAGCCCAAAATGAAACACGACTGTACATCTAACATTCATAGTCGTACAACTCTTACCATAGCTACCTGCAAGCGTCATCTTCACGCCCCTCTTATAAGGGCCCAAGTTTGTAAGGAGGGAAACACGTGTGCTGGCAGTGAGTTGCCAAATTGGGATGATGACTGAATTCTAATTTTCACATCTCGACATAAAATATTAAAATAGCGTAGAAAAAGATGCAATGATGTGAAATTAGAATTAAAATCGGCTTAGAAATACATAAGATACAAGCATTTTAAACTGTTAATTTTGAAGCGATTAGACAGAGAGGTCCGACATCAACCGTGACGTCATCGTTGAGTACGGCCATATAAACTCCATGTAAAATGCCGTTTTGCTAGAAAGAGATGGAGAAAAATCTTTAATACCTTATATCTTGGTTGTTTTTATAGTTATTCGAAAACCGATTTTTTCTTTCGTTTATTATATGAATGAGCTTCTATTAAAGCAAAAAAAAATTTTTAGTCATCTAGCCAATTGCTTGGTTCGAATAGTAGTACAGTAAGACCAATGCAGAGCAGCACGCAAAGAAATTGGGATTAAGGAAAAAGCTCTTCAGATTGAACAGACGATTGAACGATTTGCTTATAATGACAGAAGAAACACAGTCATTTGTTTTTTTCCTAACTGAATCTGTGTTATCAACCCACATTCGACTTGTTGACACCTGTATTCAAGTAGATAGAACCAGGATACAACCAAGATAGCTTTGTGATCTTGAATAGTTTCTTAGCTAAAGTGATCGCCATCGTATACGATAAATAGATAAAAACAATGTATCGCCAGTTAAACGCTAGTGAAACTGCTATGATTGGTTATAGCTACAATTTATTGCATAAAGTTTCCACAATTGGCGATTGAAATGGGTTCAAAGGTTAAGATGATAAAGATATTAGCTTCTTGGTTAATACCAAACACGACCGAGCCATAACTTAAGCCCTAGTTAAAACAGCAGCTACACAACTAGGTACTACATGTATTCGCACAGCTCACGCTCTTTAGATAAGCCGAAAAGTAATGAGACTAGAATATGAAAGTGCCTGATAAGCTTTTGGTTAATGATTCATTGCGTACCTACAAAGGCGAAGTCTACACACGTTGTGAATAATATACTATAATAAAATAATATTGGTGAGATCACCTTCACCTATGTGTATGATAAAGAAGAATTTTAATCAGACATTATTTAAATAATCCTACCCACGTCACGTTGGACCTGGCTACTATGTACGTACTACGTATAGCACCCACTTCCGAGACACGTCAATTTTGTTGATGCGAAACTAAGTTAAGTTAATAAGAAGACAATGCCCTAGCAAAGGATTTTTTCACTATTGACACTCGACAAAGGGCTCGCGATTCTTCAAAAACAGTGAATAAAACGCTCTTTAATAGAAAATTGAATTTGGAACATGCGCGAATATACGGAATATAGTAAGAAAAAAGGAAAACGTGCAAAGAGGTTACACACTCTCGCTATAAAAACGTACTAAAAACTACCAAAACGTAATAACTAAGTTTCAAAAACTGTTCTAATTTTACAATTAATTTCTAGTTCTTTTGTTTTCTATTGTTCTATTATGTATTACCCATAATAAAATTTGATGCATAATCACAGCGTAATTATTTTCTCGCAGTCTATGATAAAAAGTAGAGTACCTAACACGTGAAAAAAAATTCAACTCGACTCTTGTACCCCTTGATCCGCTCAGGATTCTATTCTAGAATCCTTCGCTCCTCTGGGGATACAACTTAGTGCCTCGAAAAGAATTACCTTTTTTTCACTTGCTGGGTAATCTACTATTAACCCACCCCACTGAATATCAGAAACCTCATTCATCCTACTTACAGCACATAAAAAACCGGTCAAATGCGAGTTGGACTCACGTATCCAGGTTCTGTTTAAACTTCAAACCAAGTGAATATTTGTTACTTTTCTTGTTAATTACTAAAATTTTTTTCCACGTGTACTAAATTACGACTAAGCGTCTGTTGTTAGCAATACAGTATTCGTGCATTCAACTTCTTATATATTTACCGTTTTCAGATCTTTTCCTTAACACTTGCTGCAAGGCATTGCTTCTTGTCAAATTTCATAATTCTTATAACTCTAGTAAGTAACACCCCATAGGTTTTGATTTCCTTGTGCATGCGACATAAACGTTCATATTTTTTGATTGCGTTGACTTAGAAGTTTGATTTTTTCACACATGAAAGAAACCGTAATAGATCCGAACGCTTGATATAAGTTTCAGTTGGTATCTCTATCGTTTGGTATATCTGTCGCTTCCGGTTGCATCGCGAGTATCGCAACTGGTATCGCTACAAAAATTCGAAGTGTGCGGAGGACCTATACTTAAGGGTAAGTATAGAAATTTCTTTGTCAATCCAAATAGGTGAGATGATGAGGATGTTAAATTTACTCAACAGAACATGTTTGTTACTATTATAGTCGTAGTTGTAAGTCTAATATTACAAATATCGATTGTAAATCATATTAATCTGACAAAGACAAAGGTGCGTAAAACAACCAAAGCAAAAATCGCACTTGGTGCATAAAAAAAATCAATTTAACGATTTCCTATCTACTCAATGTCAACTAAGGTTACTATTGAATTGATCTCGTGAACGTCACCATTCATCGCTTGACCTTGCGTTTAAATTCCTCCGCGTCACCAAATAACTGTGAAGGCCGGTGTATTTTTACCATGACATTAGAACCAAGCATGAATACACGATTAGGGTCGTTCACACCAATTCTATAATTAATTATAAGGAAGTTGAAATTATTTTTTGTCGAATTAAAATCGCGTATTTGAGTTGAAATATTGTGTATTTATTTACTTGCTGCATGCATGTTTCGCGTACGCTATATGATGAGTACGTAGAGTTAATGATATGTCTTATTGTATACGTGTATTATAATTATTTAACGCCTAATGTAAAAAAACAAATTCCTAATTACACATGATTTTGAGGGTGGAAGTTGAAAGATTTTATATTTTTTTCTGTTTCGATATTCAAAATAATCGTTTGATTTATATTCATAGACTAAATCAGTACTTTTAACTTAACTACAACCCACACTCGTTTAATAATTATTATTAATATAAACTGAATATAATTTATAATTACTCCCAAACTAAATGTAACTATGAAGCCGCGTTCAGTTCATTTTGAACATTGAGTTGACTAATGCGCAGGCACACCTTATCAACGTACGTCCTACTAACTCTCTTGGCATTAGCACACATTACCTCACAGTGCACATATGTCTTAAGAAACGGAACCAAGCAAACATTGCATTATTTTAAGGCACACAACCTGCTCTTATCAAATAGCACAACCTTATCACTTACATGAAATGTTTTATCACAATATACGTACTCAAATAACACAAGATATGCGTCGTTTTACGAATTTATTCTTAAAGAACTATTGCAAACCACTCTAATGTTGAATTTTTACCTGAAAATGATTTATTGGAATTATATCTGTGGCTCCAAGAATGAATACTTACGCGTTATGATATAGGGTCAATTCATAAATCAGACCTTTTTCATGCGTGCGTACGTATAATGTATACGCGTATGGTGAATACAAGTAATAAATATCTTATCGTATCAACGGTTACACAGCAAAAGCGGAACATCCCATGCATTAATAAACATTGCGCGCTAAACAATTAAATGTTGGAACTTCAATTGTACCACTACAAATATATTACATCACTACCTCTAGAACCGATAGCATAACAATCAAAACCGCTTACCGACTTCACCTGAAGCAAGAATACTTGATCACAATCACTGTCTAATTGCATTTCTCAATTAGTCGCTACACGGTTCCGTTTTTAACGAGATTCTATGGTCTGTTCCATTTCCTGGTATTTGTTTTACAAAAGGGAAGATTCCCAAATGCTCCAACAATTACTGTACTTATAAAAAGCTTTTGTGAGTGACTAACTCACGTATTCACGTGGAGCCTGAGCTACTGGAGCTAGATGAAATTCAGTCTCTATACTGAATTATGAAGACGCTCACTAAGAAAGACTTTTTCGAAACTCCCATAAAAAGCTTAGAAACCCCCATCCAAAAAAATTATGAAAGTACAGTGTTTACAACTTTGTTAAAACTTAGTTCGCGGGTACAGCTAGTTTTGTTACAAGAAAGAACTCAACAAACAATTTGCAAATAGTTGACATGATTAATGACTTCAATTTACAGACAGTCGTTTTGTGTCATCAGTCACTCTACTTTGTACCGAGGCTGATTGAAGAGCATTAGAACAAAAACATCACCTAAGAATTCAAATAATATACCTACTGAGTACTTCGATGTCAAACTGTACAAAAAAGTACGTTATAATTAGTTACCTAATGGAATATTCGCGACTTTGGTACGAGCGTAAGCGTAAAGAAAAATAAATCAACTTGTATTATCAACACCATATTGCATTGGTGTCCCTGGTGGGGATGTAGATTTGTAAGTGTTACAGCAGTGGTTTCCAACCAATGGTCCACGGGCCACCCGTGGTCCACGACCAAGGAGTGTATTTCGAGAATGCAAACTTACTTTTGGGAGCAAGTCTGTTGGTAAAAAAACAATGTCCGAAATTGACTGCGAGCATTCGATTATTTGCTGGTTGCTTCGAACCAATAATATTAATTCTACGATTACGGAACTGCAGGCGGAGCACGGGCTGCCAAGACTGGACTTGAGTCACACATTATCTCACAATCATAGTCTTAAAGAGTAGCACAGCGGCGCGTATCTAGTGTGACTGACGTGATAAAAATTTCTTGACGCTCGTCAAGGGACACGTGTGACTGAGTTTTATGACAAATTTCTTGGCGTGCCTGTGCTCTGACTGCTGCTACATCTTCCAAAGTATTAAAGCTCTTGTTACAACCACACCATACATAATGTTGTACATAATGTTCTAGTAGAACATTATGTACTATGGGCGACTTAGCATCAGTTGGACAGCGTGATTGTTTGCTAACTTAGTTTTATTAAAAAGTCGTTATTTTTGGACGAAAATTAACAGAGATTGAACCAGAAGAGAAATAGCACGGCCTATATCATCGGACGAACATGAACTAATTATGATGGTGATCGTCTTGATTTGTTTATAGCATTGTTGTGTTTCGACAATTAATAGTAAAGTGGCCCATGAAAATTAATAGAATTATACGACGTAAATCAATATTGATTTTGAACGAAAATCAGTAGAAATTGAACGCAAATAATGCTGGACGAACACTCAACGCCTGACGAATGATTCAAAAATAGTGCCCCAGTTCCTTAGTTGCTGAGGAGACCAGGGGCCCTACTATGATCGCTTATAGCAAGGTTAAAACAATATTAAAACAGAGACACCGCTCTTGCTACGAATAGCGCCATTCCGCTCTCAGCGCGGTTTTAGTATTGTTTTAAGCGATCATGGTTAGGGGGCTGATGAAGCTCGCTTCCACCTCCGGCCCTATCGACACTTACCATCAAATGGAGGCCAAGGGCTTCCTTGTCGCATGTAAAAGAGATTAGGTTTCATAAACTTTTTTACAGTAAGTAACTTTAATAATGTCTAGTTTATGTGGGCTTCAGAATATCTCGAATATGGTTAATTCACACTAGTTATGAATATAGAAAACACTGAAAAATTAAAAATAATATGAGAATAGGTACAGACAACATCACATTCACAATACATTTCTATATTGAAGTCGGTGCCAAATTTTAAGACTTTCTAGGAGATCATCATTTAACTTTTCAGGCGGTTTTTATTTTCTGTAAAAAATATTTTTATATTTTAGTGATTTAATACCAGCTCACCTTCGAAGTACCTATACGACAAATTGAAGATTATTGAAGCATACGACAAAGTGTCAATACGTTCCTATTGCATTTAAAAAAGGGTCAATATATGTGCCTGTTGTATTGAAAAAAGCTCTAGCTCCTAAAGCTAAGGATCCTTCTATCATCAGCTCGGTTCATGACTACCAGATGTAAATTCCTGAATAGCTTCGGAAGAAACCTGAAACATTTTGGACGTACCTATAAAATTTAAGGGTTTCCATCGATTTTCCACAGATCCCATCATCAGATTTTGGTGACAATGAGCCCACCGCAGGAGTATAGGTACTCTATCGAACTCAAAATGAATTTTAAAAATCGGTACACAATTGGCGGCGTAATCGCGTAACATAAAAAAACATACACATCGAGTTGATAACCTCCTCCTTTTTTGAAGTCGGTTACAAAGCGTCGTATATTTTAGTCAGGCTGTAAACAAGATGTTTCCAAATTAACCCTACATCGGTTGCTTTGATTTCGGGATTAACTTAGAAATATATTAATCATAAAACACGAAAGCTTAGAGAATTAGACTGTGGAATAAAAAAAATGCATATATATCTTATGATGTTGGGGGTTAAGGTATAAGGTTTGTTGACGTCAATAAGTGCCTGTAAAGATCTATAACTATATTGAATAAAGATTTTTGAGTTTGAGTTTGGTTAAACACATTTTATTACTACACATAGCTCCATTGCAGACATTGTAAGTGAAAATCACATTGCTTACACAGGGGATAACCCTGCAAGTGTTAACTTTGTGAACGTAAAACGGTCATAACTTCCAAGTTCCAACGGAGGCTTTTAAGTTGAAGACATTAGCGAATTCCCTTTCCCTGACAGTGCCCTGGAGTCTCATTCCGCTAAGAGATTGCTATCGGCTCGTGCCGGTTCACAGGATTGGGTACTTTAAGTGAATCATCCGTCGTCGACAAAAGGATCTGCTTGCTAAGGCCTGACTATTGATTTTGATGTAGACAATTACGTTTTAATTCTGGTCAGGAGTGCAATTCTAATAGTGACCTTAAATCACCTCAGAAAAAATTATTCCATATAGCGCGTCAGTTAATGTTTACACTGGTCAAAGGAATGCCAGTCTACGTACTTTCATTGTTAAGTTACAACAGTCGTTTGTATATTATTTATCATTTCTTCTTGTAGCAGAATTTAAAAGTAAAATCCAGAAATGTGATAACATGTCTAAACTCAAACGATACGACTGTTCGATGGCCACGAAACTAAAGCTAAAGGATCGTAGTTCGATTCCTGTTTGTTGTAAGTATTGGAGTATAATATAGAATAACTGCGTATGTTTTGGTCGTATTCCATTTTGGATAAACTCAAATTCAAATTATTTATTGCCAATCAATTTTGAAGATGAATCTTAGTGCAAGGTACATTCTTGAAAACTTTCAGCTGAAAGCATGAAGATAGAAGTTAAAAAAACCGATCAAGTCGAGTTGGACTCGCTCACTGAGGATTCTGTACAAACTTATTATGTATATAGGTTCGTAGCTATATTGACGGTTTTCAGATTTTTTTCTTAACATATTTTATCGTTTTAGGTCAACGCGATACACCTTAGAGCATTTAGCCTATTATGGAGATGGTACGCAACAAATCGCGGTATACATTTTTCTGTTACATCTTGCGGGAGGCGAGGTAAACACGCATGGCACACTACGGAAATTTAGAATTCAATTACAGATACGCGCACTATGAAAATATTACCTTACAATAAAGAAACACACACACATCGACAAATTAACGTGTATCTACGCAATCATCCGCAAATCAGGGGCCCTACCATGATCGCTTATAGCAAGGTTAAAACAATATTAAAACAGAGACACCGCTCTTGCTGCGTATAGCGCCATCCCGCTCTCAGCGCGGTTTTAATATTGTTTTAAGCGATCATGGTTAGGGGGCAGTAGGCTTACTCTTGAACCAATTGCAATCGATCTTCATTGAGATTGTAATTTTTCGTACTTTTGAGTTGCCTGCCACGTTGGTGCCGAATTGGTCCCGTATTTCGCGGATTTTCAGTGAACCATACTCAGTGTTATTTAATTTTCTCAAGATACCGATCCAATTTGGCGCTGGTGTTGCTACTGAAGTGTACATTTTCGTACATAATATCCAAATGACGATCGATAGAAATTACTTCAAGAGAAAGGCCTCAGGCCCGTGTACTGTGTTTGAGCTACTAACGTATCATTGTATTATTCCATCGTGACGGCATAAAAATTACTTCAAAATTGTACATAAAAAATACACGTTAATGTATATTTTATACTAACATGTGATAGGAAACGCCATAATCTTGTAGATTTGAGTTACTGGATCGCCATTTGCAAGAAGAAACTGCACAATTGACCATTTTTACGAGATCTTACTTGCGATACGTAACGACACCAAATGGCAGCGGACGCGCGGCAACTATGTAGTTTTATATAACGTGTATGGTCATATGGCGAACGTACTTTGGCAGAGGGGTTCGCCCTGCCTTGCCATCTCCTTAGGTAAATGCTCTAAGCGATGTTCCCTATAGGGATAAGTTTGATTCCCTTATTATATCGCAAAATATGCGACATAAATGATCTTATGTTTTGATCGAGTTGACTTAAAAGTTTGGTTTTTATAACTGTAAGAGCTCGTAGACCCGAGTACCTATCGAATATAAATTTCAGTACCATATCTGTACACGTTCCCGAGAAAAGTCTTGACACACAGACGGACAATGAAGTAATCCTATAAGGCAGAGATTCTTAACCTTTTAGTGACGATGGACCATTTTAAAAATATTTCTCTAGCCATGGACCCCCAACTCTAGACCAATATAGAGTATACGAATAAAGGGTTGTTTGTTATATCTTTAATATTATTTTTCGGATGGCTTCGCGGACCACGCGCACCACTTCTGCTGCTTTCAGGGACAACCAGTGGTGCGTGGACCACCGGTTAAGAACCACTACTATAAGGATTCCGTTTTCCTTTGCAGGTACGAAACCCTAAAAACTAAATTAGGTACTTAACAAAAAGATACATTTCTTGTTGCGGTGTGGTAGTTCCAGTTGACATTTACAGTAATAAATAGTGTTACTTCAGCATTAGTTTGTATGTGTGTTGACAAGAACACCATAACGCGAGTTTCGGGACACTTCGCTCATTCCTTTTACGGCTTTACTTATTTTCTGGGAATTACGAGATTTACAAGGGTGTAATGTAAGCTCTGTCGCAATCTAGTTAGTAATTCCGGCAAGTCGGCCACTGCCATAAAAGCCATACTTTATTAGCGACTGAATTTATTCATTGCAAGCGTACCCGCTTCTCGGCGACGTCTCATACGGCGCCCTTCGCAACTTCATAATTCGAGTGCTGTGTATTATTTAACAGCCGTGCCTCGAATTAACGATTTTCATTTGGGACTAACAAATTTTACAATACATTACACATTAGATATGCCTACGCAGCGTTTCGCATTTGAAAAAGCAGCTTGACGTGTTTTTTTAAATGGGCTCTCATCAGGACATTAAAACACTTGTTCCGAGAAACTGCGTAGCGTTAAATTTAAAGCCACAAGCGAGCGTGGCAATTGAAATCGCCATTAGTTGGAGTTAATCTTTTATACCTTTTTTTCCAGTTAGCTGACGTTTTATCTTTGACAGTTAGCTGACGTTCCGTATGTAAAAAAATAGTTTATTTTGTAATATGTTATGTGTAACAAAAAGCCTATGAACCCTTTTAGGAGCATATTCAGAATCGATAGGTATGTAAAAGATATGGCGTCATTGAAAATTCGTAATTGTAATTTTTTTTTAATCTCTCAAGCATATTTGCTTCCCAGACCTTCACATTATTTCTATTGAAACATGTTCCAACTTTCTATACAGCCACTCACTCAATTACAGCGTGGTGTAAAATTAATATTTATCATTTTTTCAATGATGAAAATGAAAACTAATGCCTGAATAGCTGGCCGGCCACAGGAAAAAAAAACAAAATAAGCGGAAAAGCGGCAATCCGATCTTCATTTATTTTTTCTAGATGTAGAGTTATGTTTATACTTCCGTATAGCAGAGATTTGTATTAACACAATGAGTTCTGATTCAGATATGGATTTAACGCCTGATTTCATAAAAGAAGAGGCTTAAGCAGAAGTTGTCGATTTCATCATCAACTTTTCATGTTTTCAAATTTTGAATTCATATGTACGCTTATTCGACGCTTTTACGGTGAAGGAAAACATCGTGAGGAAACCTGCACACACCCGTGAAGAAAGAATTTCTTTACAGGTTGTGTGTGAAGTCGATCAACCCGCACTTGGTCAGTGTGGTTGACTAAGGCTTAAACACCCTAACTTAGGGTAGGCTCGAGCCACTCGGTGGGGACGTATATGAGCTGTGATGATAATGATGATGATAGTAAATAAAGGACATATTCAAGTAGGCGGAGCTCCGCATAGTTATAAATGATACGCACGGCGGATCCAGATGCCATATACATCCAGCCGACATAGTCATCTCAATAGCAGTACCTACTACTCTCTGGTAAAACTTAATTACGTACAAAACATTTATTTATTTAGTCACCAAAATTATTTAATCTTGAAGTAAGATATAACAAAATAGTAAAATCAGATAGGCATACATCTACTTTCGATAAGCCACGGTTTCAATCAAAGTTACGGCATAAGTACGAAGTTTTACCAACATTCGTGGTCATGAATAACTAAACTTTGCAGACATACCGCTTAATTAGGGTTCATTGGCACAATGTGTAAATACGGTCACGCTTCTATTTTATTATTATGTAAATAAGCACTGTTCGCTATCACAAAACTTGAAATACTAGGTACTCTAACAAAAGGCGTTTCATAGAAAAAGTTATGATTAAATTCCAGCGTCCTATTAATCTTCTGATCTGACAAAAGGTTCATTGTGACGAGATATATTAAACACAACATATTTTATGGCAGACACGGCTGGTGTATTTGCCACAATGGGGATCAAAGTTTGGGAAACTACAGGATTATTCAGAGTAAATAAGAGGATTTCAGCAAGAAATATCAGAGAAAAGAAGTAGAAAAAGATAAAAATATTAATGGAAATGACAATTAAAATTATCATTACACTATACTAGTTTAACAAAACACGATGGGTGTTATCCATAACAGAGGACGAAGTTATAACTAACTGATAAAGAAAAGTCATATGGAAAATGACATAGCTAAAACTGGATAAGGTTTATTGTACGACTAGCTTTCCGCTCGCGGCTTCGCCCACGTTATTATTGTTTTCCCGTGGGAATTTTATATTTTTATCGTCTGTTATATAGAAGACTATTATTTTAAATATTTAGGAGCTCGGAGAATACATTTCATAGATATTGGAGCAGATTTTCAATATTTTTCATAGAAACTTTCAACCCCTATTTTGCACCGGTGAATTCCAATAAACCATGAAACACGTGTCCAATGAAATGTTTTTAATAGAATGTATCTCAAGTTTTATCAAAATCGTTGCTAATTTTAAAAAATCCCTATAAACTTGCAACCCCTATTTTATCCCTTCTTAGTGTGCGTCCGCATTTTGAATTAAAACAACTGCGCAAATTTCACGTTTCTACCATTAGCGATTACGGATGTGCGTGCGTCTATAGATGGGAACTTTTCCTTTTATATATAGATTATGAATAAGGCTGTTTATTTAAGCATATTTAAAATTCAAATTTTACAAATACTTCTACATCGTTTTGTATTTTACTCTTCATATTAAAAAACGATATTTACAGATGATGGGAATAGAACATAGTGGGATAGGAAATCTTCAATAACAGCATTTTTAACGATTCATTTTGTTTAGCAAACAAATGACAAGATTTCAATTTCGAAAAACAGTCCAAATGGCGCTATTTGCAGTTACAAGCTTTAAGCGTTTGGGATGTTTGAGTTAGTTCCATTGTGATTGAGAGATCAAGAATTCAGCTCTATCATCACGTACCACCAATTGAAATGCAGACAAAAAGCTTTCCGTTGTGGAAAAAGTAATAATTTCATCTAGACATTTTTTTAGCTTTATATTACTATCTTTCCGCTCGCGGCTTCGCCCGCGTTATTGTTGTTTTCCCGAAGGAATTGTATATTTTCCCGTTATATAATTTTGTAACCTATTATATAGAAGACTGTTATTTATATACTTATAGGAGCTCGGATAATAAATTTCATAGAAATTGGAGCAGATTTTAAATATTTTCCATAGAAACTTTCAACCCCTATTTTGCACCCTAAGGGGGTGAATTCCAATAAATCATGAAACACATATTCAATGAAATGTTTTTAAGAGCATGAATTTCAAGTTTTATCAAAATCGTCGCTAATTTAAAATAAAATCCATACTAACTTGCAATCCCTATTTCATCCCTTCAGGGTTAATTTTTTTTTAAGTCCCTTCTTTGCGTCCGCATTTTGAATTAAAACTACTGTCCAAATTTCACGTTTCTACCATTAGCGGTTACGGCTGTGCGTGCGTCTATAAATGGGAACATCTCCTTTTATATAAATATAGATAGATAGATATAATAACCAATATCAAAAATAGATAATTTCTAATAGGTACGAATCAATATGCAAAGCAATTAACATATTGTTTTTTATGACATTATATTTAACGTAACGATTTGAAGATACAGATTCAGTTTATCTTGAAAAAAAATTAATGCTATAGATGAGAGAAAACCTTCATAAGAAATGTCACTTTGGGCGATCTGCAAAAGCAACTCAAACTCAAGAATTTGCCTTAAGCCTTTGCAGGAACTTATTACCATTTAATACAAAGTCTAATTAATTAAGAAAATAATGTCTATGATAAACAATTAATAAAGTTACTTATAGTTCGGAAGCCTGCTCGGAAGCCTTCACAAGCAGAATAGACGGGAAACTCGGAAGATCATTTTTTTATATACCTACACTTTTTCAATCGCCAACGTTACAATTCTGGTATCTCACAAACATATACCTACCCAGGATTGATTTATTAAAATCAAATGATTTATATCATGATTTAAATCACTGATTTAAATCAAGTGATTTATTTAAAAAAATCTATGATATAAATCAAAAATGATTTATTTATTAAGTAGATTTTTTAAAAACTGTAATGATATTTATTTTATACATCATAACTCGAATTCAATATCAACACGAAACGATTTTTATCTTAAAACACGCACGATTTGGGGAATTCCCTGTGTTTTCTATTTAAGAGGATTGTGAGGCTGTAAATTTTCATACAAAAAGCGATAACGCTTTTCTCCCACTAAACATAGTCCAATTTTCATAATTTTTGGAAATGTTGTAGATATAATGAAGATCTAGGTTTGTACGTTTTGATTTTGAAGAAATATTGCTCAGAATATAAATTATTAGCATCTAAATATCTATATTTTAGACTTAAAAACTACCTTGAGCATTTTTATCTTTTTTTGACTAAATTTTACTGAATTACGAAAAAAGCAAAACGTACAAACATCGTTTAAGGTATACTGAATAGAATGAGACCAAAAGTGTCTAATTTCGTAAAGGTTTAGGGGGGTAAAACAGTTATCGCCCGAAACAATATTTCAAACAGGAATTGTAGGCAATTTCGACCAGTTCTTGCAACTCTCTCTATCGCACGATACGGGTCGGGGGCAGGGGTATAATGGGGCATAATCTACTAGTGATGTGACATAATGTTATCGTAGTTATTGTCGACTAGGGAGGAGAAAGTAATATCGATATATCGATCAATACTGAAAGGTATTACTCAAGTCTACACAAATACCTTCTACATCAAAAAGTAAATGTCTTTTCGAATATGTACGTTTATTGATTTTAGTGTTTTATTTTAAGGATCTTATTTCAATACAAACCTTATTTAAGGGTAAGCAGCCTGTAGCCTGTTAACTAACTGTAAATTCCCAAAATCAAATAAGAAAATAAATTGTAAGTAAGTATGTAGTTGTTTGATAACCGACTTCGAAAAAAGGAGGTTACTCAATTCGACCGTATACCTATATGCTTTTTTTTATGTTTGTTCGCGGATACCTTCGTCGTTTATGAACCGATTTTGATGATTCTTTTTGTATTCGATAGGATACTCCAAGGCTGGTCCCATGGTCATCAAGTTAGGATCTGATAATGGGATCCCATAAAAATCGAGAAAAACCATTAAATATTTACGTGTGTCCAACGTGTTTTATGTATATGTTATGCGATTACTCCGCCAATTGTTGACCGATTTTCAAAATTATTTTTGTATTCGATAGAGTATGGTGATGATGGGATCCCATGAAAATCGAGGGAAACCCTAATTTAATACTAGAGTATTATATTAGGGTTTCTTTCACTAAAAAGACTTCATTCACTAAAAAGTTAAAAATAAAAAATATTTTCCAAAAAATAAAAACCGACTTCAAAAACACTGAAAAGTTACCGGCACCGACTTCAATATAAAAGTGTGATGTTGTCTGTACCTATTCTTATAACTTTTTTTAACTTTTCAGTGTTTTTGAAGTCGGTTTTTATTTTCTATAATAGATATGTGCCACAAAGACACACAGTCAAAAGAAATTCGTTTTTTGTTTCTTGTGATAGGTATTTGTTATGCATTGTATGTTCGTTATCGTATTCTAAGTTGCTCACAAACTATTTTTCGTATAACCAAGTTGGAGCAGCTAAAAAACGTGTAACAAACTATATGCAAGTAGCGTTATTTTCAATATTATTTTATTTGTACTCGCGTTATGCAATCTACGAATGTATAACAAATACAAACGACAAAGTAAATAATATATGTAGGTTAGGCAGGGTAGGCATATATTTGGAAAAGGCACCCTTCGTACGGTTTTGACGTTTTTTTTTTCATTTTAACAATATAATTTAAAGCACCTAATTACTAATCCTACTAATAGGGACATACGACAGGGAAGCTCTTGGCCTTATATCGGAACACAGCAATGCTATTAACATGTTATTATGGCGACAAACTTAGGTAAGACGGTGGTAGCTAGCCAGGTGGGCTTAGAAACCCTACCACCAACCAAACCGATCAGAAAAGCTTCTGTCCCCAATGGGAATCGAACCCGGACCTCCCGATCAATACCCGGTGGCCTCAACCACTAGACCACGGAAGTGGAAAAAAATAAATTCTAAAACTATTAGTATAACTAGTTATTTACTTAATAAAACGCCTGCGTTTTTTAATTGTGGATGTCAGTCCAGTCTACTTTTTTAATGTCATCTAGCCACCTTTTCCTTTGGTATTCCGGGCTTTTCGAGGAATCTTGGGTTTGAGGATCAATTATGGAAACTCATAGAGGGATCAGTCACAGAGCCCTGTTGTTAACCCTGATTCCACCGACGCACATTATTTTTGTTTTGCTGCTGACTAATTTCAAAGATGGATGGAGATGGAGCTAGTTGCAGATGATGTTACGTTTGGCTTATTAATAAAGAAATTGAGGTGAACATCACCAACAAAAATAATCATATAATTATTAAAAAATATTATTCATCATCTAAGCCTTTTCTTCTACCATGGCGGTATAGGCCTCCTTCAACTTTCTCCATTCCGTTCTATTTTGAGCTACTCTAATCCAGTTTGTGCCCACCATCTTGACGATGTCGTCCTTCTACCGCATCTGTGGTCTCCCGTTGGGTCTTTTACGGTTCCATGGCCTCCACTCTAAGATAGTTCTGCACCACGAGTCCGGCTTTCTGGCTATATGTCCAGCCCATTGCCACTTGAGCTTTGCTACGTGGTGTGTAATGTCCGAGACCTGACGCCGTTTTCGGAACCAACTATTCGTTTTCGTGTCCCGGAGTGTTACTCCTACCAATTTTCTTACCATTGCTCTTTGTGCCACCTCTAGTTTGTGGACGATGGCCTTAGTTGTTATCCATATCTCGGCTCCATAAGTAAGCACTGGTAGGACACACTAGTTGAAGATCCGCGCTTTCTGTTTTATGCTAATGCTCATATTAAAAGCAAAGCCAAGTTCTGCAAAAGCTGCCCAGCCCAATCAAAAAAATATTATTATTATTTATTATTACTTTTTATTTTTGTATCCCTGTTCCTATTTAGTTTGTATGTAAAAGTATTATTATATGTTTAATGTTTTATTTTCAGAAAAGATTCACATCTCAAATGCAAGTTATTTTAATTCAGTATAACACTCATCTTAAAAAATGGCATTTTCCTTAGACAGGTAAATATAGGATACATACTTTCCTAACAAAAAGTCCTCACCCTCAATCCTATAAGTTACCTATAGGGATACCAAATAAGTGCCTTCACAATAAATTTCAATACAGAAATAATTTACGAAATGTAAATAAATTCTGTATTCCGAACCTCATCTACTAAAATATTATGAAGAAAGAAGATTAAGTACGTTTGTATTTTTGTTTGTAATGAATAAACTCAAACACTACCAGACTGATTTTAAAAATTCTTTGGCTAATAGAATGCTACATTATCACTGAGTAATATAGGCTATAAAATTATTTTTCTGTGTGAAAACATAAAATTCCCACACGAAAAATGAAAGTAACGATGGCGAAGTTGCGAGCGGAAAGGGAGTCAGAAATATAAGCAACGCAAAACATTACGAACGATACAATAATAATTTCGAGCTCTCGCGCCGGCCGCAGCCGCCGAGTATCGTGGCCGAGTCGCGCGCTGCTGTGTCGTAGTGTGCGTGAAAATTTGCGCATGTTGTATTTGTGGTGTAAACGCCAGACCGGAGGCCGAGCGATGTGAAACAGATAGCATTTTAGAAAATACCTACTCGCGCCGCGCACGATTACTTCACAATCCTCTTAAGTACTTGATTCACGTGACGTGGGTGGGAGCGTTGTTAGTTTACATTTTTTTTTGGACTGATTTCTATTAAATTTGCCAGAAATTAATAAAATCTTACCAAATGACATTAAAAAAAAATCATGACTTTTCCCTGAAGTTTCTAAATAAATCAAAAAAATCAAAATTATCATGATTTTTTTGGTTTATTTGAAAAAAATCAAAAAAATCTGTCAAAAACAAAAAAATCATGATTTTTATCAACCCTGTACCTACCTAAGGCCATTTTACTGACCAAAAATTGTTATTTCATTGAAGCCGTTATAGATTCCTAGCACGAGATTTGCGAAGTTTATTCACGAAGACATCTAGATTGATGCCTTTCGTAAACAGACTAATATTTCAGCGGCTGAACATTCAGAGCATACAATGCAATTAATGCCTAGAATAAGGGCAACGGTGGCTAATGTGTGATGAGTGTAGGTTATGCCCTAATATCAATCGATGAGACGGCTCATGAGATCAGTCTGGTCCTTCGCACCACTGGCTTCGCAGCTAGGTGATGAATTAGATCTCTAATGACAGGTTCGTTGACGTACAAATCTTCAGAGTTGAACGTTAATCATGTCACTCCATCTATACTATGTATAATCTACCATAACTTGCTGCAGAGTTTACATCTGTGTTTTTGATAAGATGAAATATGTTTAATTTAAGATATGTAGCGCGTATTATGTTATGTGCTATCCGAAATACGTTTTTTCGGTGAACTTCAGAATTGACAAAAACTCACAAGGATTTCCTTTATTTCTTTACACACAATGAGTGCATAAAAAATAAATACATATTCTATTTACAATCCTTCATATTTTACGAACTTACTTTAAAAGCAAGAAAAATTATACTGAATCCGCTAACAGACGCTCAATGTCGACGAGTAAGGAGAACTGAAGATACAAATCTTAACAGTAACAAAAATCAGGCGAGCCTGAAATAGCATAAACAACTGTTGAATAGTACACAATTAGACAACTTGCTATGTATCTACTTCGCACAATACATCAAGTTTAACAAGTCAATCCCCCGTAGGATAATAGGCACACGAAGACTTTGTGAATAGCTCATTTCGGCGTATTCAATGCATACTGAAACATTAATTAAGATTGACAAAATAAGGTTAACGACCCGTGACTTAAATTTACCGTGTACCATTGTGTCAGGCAAAATACGGGCAAGCTCCGTGGGCAAACCGTGCGTTGCATTTTAAACGACTCGTAGAAAAAAAAAGTCTAATACAGATAAGAAGGGCATTATGTTTATTACTGTACCTAGCGAGCAGTCTAACTGGGGAGGTAAAATGCAAAAATAGCCATCAATTGACCTAACGCGCCTACAACAGTATGTTGTGTGCCCGTAAATAAATAATGATACGATAGTCTATACTACTCCTAATATTGTAGAGGAAAGATTTGATTGTTTGTTTGCATTGAATACCTAGGCTTCGAAACTACTGGGCCGATTTGAAAAATCTTTCACACTTAGAATCCTACATTATCCCTGATGAACATAGGCTATGAAATTATTTTTCCTACGGGAATATATAAAATTCCCACGGGAAAAAAACATCGCGTACGAAGCCGTGAGCAGAAAGCTATTTTTCCTACGGGAAAATATAAAAGTCCCACGGGAAAACAAAAATAATGCGAGCGAAGAAAATTCTTGTGTTACCACAGTGTTACCAAACTCCTCCGAAACGGCTTGACCGATCTTCATGAAATTATTTGTGTATGTTCGGTAGGTCTGAGACTGAATAGGTCGTAAACTATTTTTTATTATGGCGAAA
Organism: Schoenobius gigantellus; assembly: GCA_963935595.1. NCBI lineage: Eukaryota > Metazoa > Arthropoda > Insecta > Lepidoptera > Crambidae > Schoenobius > Schoenobius gigantellus. The sequence goes on from OZ012551.1 coordinate 27,278,326, forward strand.
CGTAGTTCGCAGTCTCAGCTAGTATACATATAAAAATCTCGTGTTACAGTGTTTGTTATCGAAATCCTCCGAAACGGCTTGACCGATTTTAATGAAATTTTCTGTATATATTTGGTAGGTCTAAGAGTCGTAGGCTATTTTTATACACCTATGTGATAAGGATTGACGTTTTCCAGATTTTTTTGATAATTATTATGGCGAAACGTAATTCGTGGGCACAGCTAGTAGTGGCCCGAACGATTCTTACGAATTTTTTTGTGTTTGAATAGCTCAAGGGAAGGTTTAGAAACATACAATTGGACCCGGTAGGTGGCGCTCTAATCGAACAGGACGTTTGCCGGGTCCATTTTAGATCTATATAATTCTTAATCTCTTAGGTGGAGAGTACGCTGTCAGAATGCTTGTGCTGACACCATTCTATAACTTTGTTTTAGCTGTAAATCACTAATACGAAGAATATTTAAATTTTGATAACAAAAAAGGAAACATTTTTTTCAGAAAAACAAGCCTATGAATGACCCTCCTCTCCACGCTTCAAATCAAAAACTATTCCTATAGCTATACCAGTACCTATCGTTAGAACTGTTAGCTATATTACAATCTTTACAAGTATATTGACATAAAAGACCCAATTGCAGACACAGCAAAAAATCAAAAAAGTCTGCGACGAACAAAGGTGTAATTTTGATTTCCCATAATATCTAGTACAACTTACGTCTTGATATCAACATAATCATTTTCCCGGATCGTTTATTGGTAGGAATTTCATATTATCAATATATTTCATACGCACTAGACAAGTATCGAATAGTTTCATCCGACCGAACCACCGAATCTTCCCGTGTTATACGCGAAGTATTATCCGTATATTCTATCATAATATCATATATTGTATATTCTATCGGCATATTTCTTGGGAACACCTGTATTAATGTTTTTGTTGACCAAACACACGCAGGTGGGCTGCGTTTTTTGTGGTTCAGCCGGCACACGTAACACTTTTTTTCACTTATCACGTTATTGTTTTTACATTACATCATACTACGAGTAGTTACATTGTTATCTTCAGTGTGATTCAAAGAGGACGTAATTACTGTGACAATGTGTGTATAAGTAAGAATATACATTTTATTAAGTAGTGACGAAACCAACTAAGTTACGAATCAAGCTCGTGACAATATAAATAAATAAATATTAAATAAATAACATTATTTCTCGCCATAGTCTTACAGAAATTATATCATCATCATCATCGCAGCTCATATACGTCCCCACCGAGGGGCACGAGCCTACCCTAACTAATTAGGGCGAACAGAAATTATATTAAAGTAAACAATTAATATAACTAATATAGTTGACAATGGTGGGCTGGCACCTGAAATAGGACGAATTCTGAAATACAGGCGCACAGCCCTCAACCCCAAGTACAAAGACACGGGTTAAATCATTTTTTTTAGTACAAAATGTCCTCTTTTCCACTTGTGTTCCGCGTGTGTGTGTGCGCGCATGTGTGTGTGTGTGTGTGTGTGTGTGTGTGCATGTGTGTGTGTGCATGTGTGTGTGTATGTGTGTGTGTGACAGAGAGAGTGTGTGTGTATATGGGAAATTAGTTTAGGGAGTTATCTTAGAATAATAAAGGGAATTATTCTCTAATGGCCAGTTTGAATAACAAGTGAACTGTTAATCACTGACAAAATATGATAAACCTGTAATGTAACTGTATAGAAACTAAATATTAAATTAATTATTAGTGTATAAAAATACTTAGATCTATTTTTTCACAACAAAAGAAGTCATTCCACGATACCAGTTTCAATTACAAAGACGCTTAATAAGCGAATAGATCGAGGATTGTCACAGATAGTTATTGACTTGGATTGGAGGAGTCATTATGACTCGCTCGTAAGTCCTAACCACTATGTCCACAGCTATGCACGAAGTTCATTGTGATAAACGAGAATTGACTTGCAGCGAAACTAAGTTACTCGATGTAACAAAGTTTTAGTGATAATTGAATTCGCAATATTATGGATACGTTCGATGGATTGTTTTCTTTTATCCGTTTCGTGATAATAGAACTGCTGTTTCTATTATCACGAAACGGATAATAGAAACAGCAGAACGAAAGTATAATGAAATGAACTGGCTAAAAAGTCGGTTCATCATTCTGCCGTTCGCTGCCTCTCATTCATCATCACAGCGCCAAAACATCACCCAATCATGTAGATCGTGGATAGGGTTGCTACATCCCGTTTCTGAGGCGCTTAATTACACGGCCCGCTTAGTGTGCGGTGTGTGCGGACACTACACGGCGTGAAGTCCCGTACGCACCCCGTGAAGTGTCCCGTATGCACCCCGTGAAGTAATTACGTACACACGCGGTGATGCTCCTCAACCGACATACATCGACGGCGCACGAATATTGACCGAATTGAGTGTGCTATCAATTCGGTCAATATTCGTATTTTTGAATTTGTATTTTTATATATATTATATATTTGAAAGGAAAGATTTGTATTTTTGAATTTTTGTTTGTTTGTATTGAATAGGCTCCGAAACTACAGGACCGATTTGAAAAATTCTTTCACTAATAGAATGATACAATATCACTGAGTATCATAGGCTGTACAATATTTTCCTACGGGACAATATGGAATTCCCACGAGCAAAACGAATATAACGCGGGCGAAGCTGCAAGCGGAAAGCTAGTCTATACTAATATTATAAAGAGGAAAAATTTGATTGTTTGTTTGTTTGTATTGAAAAGGCTTCGAAACTACTGAACCGATTTTGATGAAAGTTGGTATAGGTATAGTTATAGGTATAGTATAGACCAGGGGACCAGGGGAAAATCCCACGGGAAAACAAAAATAACGCGGGCGAAGTCGCGAGCGGAAGGCTAGGCTAATGTTTAATATTTTCAATAGACCGGAATGCAAGGACCTGTCAAAACAATGATTGTAATCATTTTCTGTTAATTGAAACGTTTGAAAAAAGAATGGGAATTCATTGTGGTACAAGCGATGTAATTTAAATCGTTATCGAATTATTGGACAGCTCGATCGGATAACAAGTCGATCGTGAACATAGCGTTCGCGTTGAATAAAATGTTTCAATCGGCACGAATAAAGGCAATTCTGAAAATGAACGACTGAACAATATCGATAAGGTCTTATTGAGAAAAAGTAATGAGTATTGTTATGGTCACGTCCAGGAGGTTGTCAAATATATTGTCTAAATATTATGAATGAATGAATTAACGTTTATTTGACCTACTTAAATACACATTACGAAAACCCAAAAAGAAATACAAACAATAATGAAAAGAAAAATAAACAAAAATAATAATTTACTACTATAATTAACAACTGTAGCCAAATAGGTATTTTTTCAGCTATTGCTTGCTGGTATTATGAGAGCGTCGGTGGCGCTGTGGACTCGGCACGTCACTTGCCTTCCAATCGGGTGGTCCGGGGTTCGAGACCACCACGTACCAATGTGTTTTTTTTTAATTTCATATGTAAGTACATTTGTCTGACTCTCCTACGGTGAAGGAAAACATAGTGAGGCAAACTGCATACATCTGCGAAGAAATTCAAAGCTGTATGTTAGTCGATCAATCCGCACTGGGCCAGCGTAGTTGACTAAGGCCTAAACACCCTAACTTAGGGTAAGCTCGAGCCCCTCGGTGGAGATGTATATGATCTGTTATGATAATGAGAAAGCGTCACATCAGGAGTGACCCACACGACGTCAAATTTTATATGGCATTTTTAACCGATTTCAAAAAAGGAGGAGGTTCGTAATTCATCGCGTATGTTTTTTATGTGCTAACATATATTACCCGATTACTAGGAATATTGGAGTTTAGATTAATGGGTCACGACTTCTAGAATTTTATACTACTGGCTATTGGGCTTGTCTTTTTTTCTTTTCTGTCTGTATTCGATGTTTACTTTTATTGCAGTCGGGTGTTATTAAATTTTTAATTCGGAACAAACGTTTACGTATATCAGGAGTTGGGTAACGAAAAAGCACTCTTTCTTTAAATTATTAAAGCATAAGAAGGTTAAGCATTCTATCTAGGAAATTGTTTTTGTCTCACATTATTTATCTTCACAATCAGCCGTCGCTTACAGAAGGCTTGTCTTATAAGCCTAGTCTGTTTCAGGTGGCACTCGCTGGCATTTATTGAATCGCATCACGAGAAAGGCTAAAACGAAAATCATTTTTGTTTTTGCCTGCGAATAGATTGTTGAAATTCTTTCTACATAAAATAGAAACGCAAGGAACAGTTATCTGATATTCCACCTTTTGGTACGTCGGTTTCATCACCACAGCTCATGTATGTCCCCACCGAGGGGCTCGAGTCTACCCTAAGTTAGGGTGTTTAGGCCTTAATCAACCACGCTGACCCAGTGCGAATTGGTCGACATCACATACACCTTTGATATTTTTCGCAGGTGTATGCAGGTTGCCTCACGATGTTTTTCTTCACCGTAGGAGCGTCGGACAAATGTACATGTGAAATTCGAAAAACGAAAAAACACATTGGTACATGGCAGGGTCGAACCCCGGACCTCCCGATTAGAAGGCCAGTGCAGAGTCCATAGCGCCACCGATGCTCCGTCGGTTTCATACCTGTTATATTTACAAAAATATCCATTGACATGTTATGAGAATAGTTGCAATCGTTTTGACATTATACATTTTGACAAGACTTTGACAGAGCTGTCAGATGTCATATTATATGGGAACGATTACGGTTTGGTTATGATTAAAACGTTCGTAAATATTGCGAGTGCACTACACTGGATTTGTTCCAGCCACAAACAATGACAACAATCTTTTCAGAGAGGAAAGCATAAAATAAAAACAAAACTTCCAAGCAAACGTTTGAAAGAACGTACAGCCGCAGTAGAGCCAGGAAATCGATCTGCTGTTCCGTAGTCTTTCTACGAAGCACAAAGCGAAAACCTTGCTGTCAATGCTATCAATGCCCCTTTATGCTGCGACGGCTATAATTCTGCGAAGTGGTGTTTGCGTAGTCGTTTTTTCGCCCTTTTTTACTTTCCCGAGACACTGATAAGATGGCGAGTTTGTTGAAGCTATGAAAGAGCATATTTATCAAATTTCAAGGCAAAGCAGTAAGGCGATTTTATAACTTATCAATCAGCAATCGGCCATGTGAAATTATTTGATAATTTCGTTAAAGTAAAACTCATTTTTATACGTTGAGCATTTTATAACGCCGTCGCCTCCGAGCGATCGAATGCATCGACTTTATCTCCAGCCAATACTTAAAAGCGATAAACAATTCCGTTTTGCTTTATCACGTCATCTATGTTACGATTACGATTGCTAATCAATCGACGTGTTACAAAATCATTGCCCTGGTTATTAATAACTTCTCAAATATTGTTGGATAATATAATAATTGCACAACAACTATTCGAGACATTCTTATATTACCAAAAAATCGGAGTATGTCAATCTACCAAAAGTCGGAGGACTATTTATCAAAGTACATTGCTCTGCGTTTCGCCCCAATACCAACAGCAGTGAAAAATGCTTATCATATAATTAGACATTAGTAAATACTGTATGTCCACATTAATTACTACGGATAAGCTTCGAAATCGAATTATATAACAAAATAATCGACGGTCCCAACGTAAATTATCGAAAGTGATTATTGAAACCTAAACATTCGATGAACTACTATGGAATCGAGTTTCATATTCGATGATTTACGACTTATATTTTTGGAACTACATAATTTTCTCTAATTATCTTTAGTGAGGTGTAAAATATAGCTCTACAGAAAACATTACAGCTAATAAAAAAAATAATTAAATTTTTAGTTTCGATGAATGACGTTGGACCCGTCGAAATCAGATTTTGAGGTTAATTGAAGTAACACTTTACTTCATTAGAGCAATACACATAGTCCAAACCTATACAATTATTAAAATAATAATTATTATAATCAATCAAAGAACGTTATTATAGCCACGTAGTAAAGAACAAGAAATCTCGAAATTATTAAGCAAGTTAAAAACACAACAACCTAACAAGCGACAGCGCAAGTAGTCAATAATTGACGTGTGTTAATGTTGTAAATTGTGAAAGAGGTTATAAAAAACATAATTTATACAAATAAAAAAATGTCCATACCTACATAAAATCGACTTAATTCCATTCAATCAAGTTTTTCAATTTTATTTTTACGTCATTTGGTTTTGTTTCTGAAAGTTGGTACTTTTAAATATTTTTGATTTGTTCGTCAAATACATATATTTGCAATAAGTGTTATAAAATATGCTTATAATTATGACGTAAATCAAATCTTTGTTGGCTCTGGGACGATTTTCGACATTGTCCTTTACTCTTATTGTACTAATCAGTTGCACAAAAGTTCATTAAATGGAATGCTTCATTAAAGCTGATTCTGTCACGTTCTTTCACATATGTATTGATAGTGTGAGACTATTAGACGACGTTAGACTTAAAGGAGCACTAAAAATAATGAACGTTTCTGCAACTGCCTGTATGTCCAATAGAGGGTATCTCTCAATAGTGAACAAAATTACTTATCCATCTTTTTCTTACACATTATGCTAGCTACGTTTCATGATTATGATGTTCACTAGGCATGCAACATTTCACGAATAACACGTAAAAAGATTTTTTGAATACAAGCTTTTAGTACTCGTTAATACGAATCAAACAAGCCCAAACTCGATAGGGTTACATTTAATATACGTAACAAATTAGCAATCATTCATCATCATTCGTTCTTTATACTATTTAGATAGAAGCAAACAGCAAGTGTGACATTAGACATCTGCGAAATAAAAACCATTACTGTGAAAGTTCACACGTAAAACCATATGAAAAAAATAATAATAATTCATTAAATGAAAATGAATGCAAATTAGCAATGGTTTCACGCCTAATGTTACCAGTCTACAACAACAGCTAAACTAGGATATCTGATATAACAAATAATTATGGCAACCAAATAATATGTCAATGGATCATATAGGTGGTATTAAATTATTATTCGTATTAAAAAAGCATTCTTAAGAGAATGTCGACGCACACTTGCAGGTAACATTGCTAAACAACAATTAACCAAAGCCTATTTGCAAAGCTCGACAATCAAATGAAATATGCCATAAAGCTAAACGTAGGAATTTGTGCCAAGGTCTTGTTTGGTTCCGTGGTATTAACTTATTCTCTCCGATATTAGACTCTGATGAATTTTCTAAGTAGTACGTAGGAACTGGGATTTTGGATTTGGATTGTATGTAGTGATCATATGGAAATTTCTACACAATAAATAACCAAAAAACAACCAACCAACAAAGAAATCAGAGCTAAGGTTACAATAAAAGTAAAAAGCGACCTAGTTCCAAAAACTAACACCGATTTTCGAAATCAAAACAATTATTCACAAAGTGATCCCTTCTCATTTAATCTACTGTTAGCTGCATTACAATATCTTAATTCTATGTAGGTCGTATGTTAATACCCGATTACTTATTATCCAAAACATAAGTGGCAGAATATGTTTCAATAGAACGTCGAACATTTCCCGGAAAATCTCTTTGTAATTTACGACGCAAACTTTTCTCCTTCAACAGTAACACATCTTCATATCATTCTCTGAGATTAGAGAAATCGTATCATTCGTATATATAAGAAATTAACGCAACATGTATCGTTATTTGGACTTAGTACTTGCCCAAAGAGTAATATCCGTTAACACCACCATAATACCTAGAATTACCTAAGTGTCATTTCTATAGTAAGGTCACAGATAATATTAGTGTGGACACTAGTTTGCTGTCCAACATTAATACAATGCTAATCTGTTGTGACACGTGCTCACGCATATTACTAGGTAAATAGTTTACGAGAAGTAAGCCAATAAAGCTGTTTCAAAAAACCGGTCGTTCTGATATTTACTTTTAGATTACGGGTTTTTTCCTTAAAATATGCTACAAAACTTTATTCTTTACCAAATTTCATGTTTCTAGGTCAACGGGGAGTACTCAATAGGTTTTCCTCGTGAAATCGCAAAATTTGCGAAAATATGCCACATTAACGGTCATATCTTTTGGTCGCGTTGCCTTACAAGTATGATTTTTTCACAGCTGAAAGACACCGTAGCTTATTGGATATAAACTTCAGTTTGATATCTCTATAGGTTCCCGAGAAAAAGCTTCTTGACAGAAAGTCAACGAAGTGATCCTCTAAGGCTTCCGTTTTTCCTTTTGGAGTACGGAACCTTAAAAATATGTCATTTCCCAATTATATGACGATATTTTTAAAGATTAGAAATGAATATTAAAAAAAATTGCAAGTTGCACCAGTGACAAACAAGATAAGAAGTAACAAGTTAGCGTGGTATGGGCATGTGAATTATTTGATGAGGTATGAGAGTCATACTACCAGAAAAGTTATAGACATGAATTTTGGCGGACATAAAGGAAGAGAAAGACATAAAAAGTATGAATGGATGATTGTGTGAAGAAGGATATGCGAAGAATGCCAGTGCTGTGATGATGTGCGATAGACATGAAAACAAGCAAACAAGTTTTGCAACATGATTTAAAACTTTTATCATTTTAAATTGATTCAACTTGCATTACGAACTGTCTTATGTCGATTTCTATAAAATAAATCTAACTATCCGGAATATTAACGATCCTTTTACCAACACGTCTCTCATATAAAAATCTTTCACAATTCCTATACGTTATGCTGCCAAACTTGAACAGATTACCTGCAAATAACTAAATATAATTTATTCTAAATGCCGACAAATCTGATAAAGCTGATAAGTTTTATGCAACCATTCTTGTTATCAGATAAAAGACATTATGAGTGGATGGTAAGTAACAAATTGGAACGGTCCAAAAGAGTTTTTCAAGACATTTTAAAATGATCAAAAAATAAGATTTTGATTTATACTAGGTATTGGACATTTAGTAGCAACCGGCAGTATCTTTGCCTTACTATCTGTAGGTTAGAAATTCGAGCCTCTGCAATAGGGTAATATAATCAGCCACAAACGGCACAGTTGTGATGCGATGCATGGAGGAGAAAACAACAGTGTATCAAGTTTTATGACACGATAAAACCTAACACGCCGTTCCAAGAGTGATATGGGTAAACTTCATCAACTTCTTATGAGACAGCTCTTTAGTATTCATTAAATAGCAGGCAACTTTGTTTATGTACATCTTATTCGGATGTAGGTAAACAAAGGCAGCGAATCTCCCTGGCGTAGTTATCTCCTTACTTAACCTTAATTTTGCGCTCATTAAATGAGACGGTTCGACTTAAAGCTCAACATTTTAATTTGCTCTGATGACAGTCCCTTATGTACTTAACCTAGTTAAGTTTGTTGCCTGCTTCATATTGATTAATTATTTAAATTGCCAAAATAACTATTTTGGGCTACTTACGCTTTGTTTCTACACGAACGAATATTTAAAACATTTCATCTACTCTTAATTCGAAAATAAGGTTGGTGGGCAGAATAGGCTAGATGACTAAAAAATTTTTTTTGCTTTAATAGAAGCTCATTCATATAATAAACACAAAGAAAAAATCGGTTTTCGAATAACTATTAAAATAACCAAGATATAAGGTATTAAAGATTTTTCTCCATCTCTTTGTAGCAAAACGGCAATTTACAAGTAGTTTATATGGCCGTACTCAACAATGACATCACGGTTGATGTCGGATCTCTCTGTCTAATCGCCTTCAAATTAACAACTTAAAATGCTTGTATCTTATGTATTTCTGAGCCGATTTTAATTCTAATTTCACAGTAACAAGTAAAGCATACTATACATTGACGGAGTTCTTAACTGACCATTTGTAAATTAGTAAGTAAGTGTTTTAATCTAATATTTTTTAATTTAATTTATTATTATGGTTATTATTTTGAAATTTATTTAGAAAATTTATAATTATTATTTTGTATTAATTAATTTAATTTATATAATATTGCACTTGACATTAACAAATTATTAATTTATTGTACTATATACATTTTTTTCACTTGTTTATGTGATGTAGTTAGGTTAATTTTGTGTAAAATTTGTACGCCAACAAATGGCCAAACATAGTGAGACTCATTAACTTATTGTAACATTCTGCTTACCTATGTTTTACAAATAAATGATGATGATGATGACAGAACTGCAACTTTTTCAACGGTATTTTAATATTTAATGACGAGACGTAAAAATTAGAATCCAGTTATCATCCCAATTGAATTGGTAATAGGCGACGACGTAGCTCTCCCAACCGTCATCAGGGCGATGCTGGCCCACAGACGATCGTGGCAGGCGATGGTCGACTTCTGCCAATCAGTTGTCGCGCAGAAGGAGACAGCCGAACGCAGGAGGGAAGAGGATCCTCTCGCAGATGAGAGGAGGCGTCGGAGGACAGGGCGACGGAGAAGGTGGTTCCACCAGACTTCGCTACCCTAGTGGGAGCCTGCGGGTAGTCGTCCGTGGGGTGACGGCTGCCTGCATTGCACAGGTTCCTGCGAATACTCATACTCGCGTACGTTCATGGCTATATTGGGCACTACCCCAACCCTCGATATTCGCTGTTTACCTTCTCAGACTTCAGAATCATCATCATCGTCATTGTTTCAGCGGAATTGTAAAAATACATTGTAAAAATAAAGTACAATTTAGACGTAGATAATTAATTCACTATCAATGTTGACTTCGTTTCGCACAAATCCAACACAAATTGAGAAATTGTTTCAGACTCCATAAAAAGTAGACATCCTCAATTAAATATATATTTTATTATATAGATATCAATAACGATAAGCATAAAATCCTGTTCCTATACGAATTCTATGGAATAGACGAAATACATATATAAAAATATAACAAAATAATCTGGCGAAATAATATCTTATTTCGCCAAAGAATCTAACAACAAATACAGAACACACGTCCTAACAAAGGTTATCTTTGTTAGGACAATTACAATTGACAGCAAATCAACCTTTAGACTTGTACTTCGAAAACCGCCGCTGTTATGAGCTTAAAAGCAGTCCAAATTTCAAAATTGGTCTCGCCTGTTATTGTGTGTATGTACATTGCTTATTGAAATTATATTTTGTGTTGTCTTTGCTTTAATCATAATATGTGAAGATGTCGCAATATAACTTATATTTCACTTATAATACCTATGTAAGGATCAATATCTGCTAAAACGCTTTTAATAACGGTTGAGAGGGCACAAAGAGCAGTACTAAAGGTATCTACATTTCGCACCTTTATTTACCCTACGCACCTCTTATATAAGAACTGTGAAGTATTAACTGTAAGACAATTATTCATTATCAGCACTATTCTCAAACAGCACTCTTCACTTACTTTTAGCACTGAAATTACTAACAAGAGACGTAAAGATATTGTTTGCTGCCAAAATATAGGAACTAAACATACTTTTCTGCACAGATTTAACGTGTTTTTGGGCCCATTTCTATATAACAGTGTAAACGCTAAACTGAGTATATACAGGGTGTCCCAAAAAATAGTGTCAAGCGAAAGTCCAGAGTTAGAGCACCTCTTGGAGTACCCGAATCACCCCCATGTATGTTCCGCGATTATTCGTAGTTTTAGAGTAATAATTTTTTTTCTGACTTTTTGAAAATTTCGATCTAAAGAACTTAAAAATTTTTAATAAAAAAAAGTTGAACATATTTTAATGTTTTTCTTTATGCCACTGAATTATCTTTAGTGCTTCTTTTATGTCTAAAATAATCAGCTTCGTAACTTTAGTGGAAATTTAGAAAACAGTAGTGTAAAGTCAAAATTTGAATGTTAGTGAATAATTACTTAAAAATTCTTCTTTAAATTAAAAATCTAAACAGGCTAATTCATGGTTTCTAAGTATGTGTAAAAACTTCTCTAGACTCTCTGCTTTCATAATAATTTAAAAAAAAAAGTACTTAATAGGGCTACTTTGGCTTAAATCGGCCATCAAAGACAGCAAGGTGAAAATTTCATAAAACTCGACTTCTGAATATTTTTTTTTTTTAATTCCAATTATTTATTAATAAACCAAAAATGAGTGTAGAAAAGCTAAAAATGTATTATTTGAAGGTCAAAAATACCTGTTCCTGCTGCCATCTTTAATAACCTTTGAAGGTTTATTATAACTTAATAAATGAAACAAAACATTATTTTCAAAGTATTTATTATTCGATCGCTTAAAGAAAGTTTTCAAAATGACGACCTTCGTGCTCAATACATATTCTACATCGTCTAAAAAAGTTTTCTTTTAAATTTATAAATGCAATTCTGTTGTTTTTTATTGTTTCTTCCGCTTGTCTTAATTTTGTTCTTAACACTGTGACGTTTGTAATGTCCTTGGCGTATACTAATTCCTTTTAGTATCCCCAGACGAAAAAATCTATGGGATTCAAGTCGGGGGACCGTGGCGGCCACGCAATGGGCCCTCCACGACCGATCCATCTGCCTGGAAATGTTTCAGACAAATGTTGTCTATCATTTCTAACAAAATGGCATGGAGCGCCGTCGTTTTGAAAAATCATATTTCTCCGCGTTAATAGGTCTACATCTTCTAATAAGACGCCGAGATCACGTCGTAGAAATTGCAAGTAGGCCTCGCTGTTCAGTCGGTCCGGTAGTTTGAACGGACCAATCAGCTGTCCGTTTAGGATGCCTGACCACAAATTGATACTAAATTGTTCTTGGAAATTAGATTCCCTTGTGAGGTGTGGATTTTCAATACTCCACGAATGGTAGTTATGCGCATTAAACACCCCACATCGCTTAAAATGTGATTCATCAGTCCATAGAATATTTTTAAAGAAATTTTCGTTTTCAGCTTGTCTCCGTAACATTTCCTGACAAAATGCCCAAGCTGATTATTTTAGACATAAAAGAAGCACTAAAGATGATTCAGTGGCAAAAAGAAAAACATTAAAATATGTTCTACTTTTTTTTATTTAAAATTTTTAAGTTCTTTGGATCAAAATTTTCAAAAAGTCAGAAAAAAAATTATTACTCGAAAACTACGAATAATCGCGGAACATACATGGGGGTGATTCGGGTACTCCAAGAGGTGCTCTAACACTGGACTTACGCTTGACACTATTTTTTGGGACATCCTGTATAGTTGTACCTATTATAAAACTAAGAGACTTCTCCAAGAAGCTCTCCAAAATATGTCGTATGAAGATACAGAAAAATTATTAGTAGTAGATAAGTAATTTGTATTGTTTAATTTCTGGTGTGTGTTGTGTGTGTCCATAATAATAATACTTTTGTAGCTATTGTTAATGTTATTGATTCTGCATTTGATTTTCCGTTTTTTTATAGTACGTACTGTGTTTGTTTGCCTGAAACACAGGTTAATCCTAGTTCAGGCTCACGATTATATGTTTCCTATATTTAATCTTATCTTGACTGTAATGTTGTAAAATGTTACCTATATGTCACTAAAATAAAAATTTATTATTATTATTATTAATAGGCAAAGGTCACGAGAAGCCGTTGGATGCGGGCACCTAGCACAGGACCGATCGTTGTGGAGATCCACGGGGGAGGCCTATGCCCAGCAGTGGGCGTCGTGCGGCTAAGACGATGAAGGATCAATATATTAAAAGATCTTTAAAAATTACAAATACCATGCTTTAAGACAAACATTTTTTGGTAAATTATAAGTTTGAATAACATCCTTGGTAGCATCACGGCTCGTTGGTCGTTTACAGATCTTACATTTGTCATTCTGGACATTAAATTTTTGTGTATCTTCTTAATAGACCTATGTTCAACGGGGGTATAAATCTGTCTGTCACACCATTTTGTCACACCAGTGTGACCTACACAAGAAAGCAATGTGCTTTGCTTTCGTAGTTAGAGATTGACTATTTGTGTCCCAACAATAGCTTTTTCTAAGTTTGGCCGAATTATTGATTTTAACTCCACCTCCGGGCGTGGTTGTGAAATCCTGGTCATAAGCCATTGACATTCGTATACGTCAATGTCATAAGCTCGTCTTATTTATAAAAAAACGCTGGTATACGGGAACCCTAGCCAAGTACAAAATACAATATCATAACGCTCCCAATAATACACAAAAATAAGCTGAAGTTGTTTTATAAATATTTTATGATTATTTCAAAATAATAATGATCTATTCGGAAAATACCGCGATTGTAAACATTTTTATGGAGTCATGAAGTCCTTTTTTGGAAGTCCAGATTATAACATTTGAAGTTTGGCTCTTTATTAGGTTAATTCAAGTTTCCGCTAGACCGAAAAATATTTTTGTAGGAGCTCTACCTATTAGTGTCTAGGAGCTGGTATTAAATTAGGGTTTCTTTCACTAAAAAGTTAAAAATTAAAAATTATTTTACAAAAAATAAAAACCGACTTCAAAAACACTGAAAAGTTAAAAATAATATAAGAATAGGTACAAACATCACACTTCTGACTGACTGTTCAAAGGGGGATTCAAGTTTGCTGCAAGCAAAGTATGGAACGATTTGCCTCCTCCGCTGCGGGAACCTATGTCCTTGTATAGGTACAAAAAACTAGTTCATTCTCACCTGTTGGACAGACAAAAATCTTCAGTAAATATTGTATACACCCCACACTAAAACAACAGGTAAACACAGACATACTGATCTTATATTACATTTATACCATAATTTATACCACAATTATACCATAATATATAAGTTCATTCGAATTGGAGTATTACATAATCACTTTTGCACGTCAAAGAAGCTACGCTAATGGTTCACAGGTCTACAGCGGGAGACCTTGTACTGGAAAGAACCTGCAAGGACTATATTTTTTTTTTTTTTCTTCGCCCTAAATTGTTACATACTCGTCAATTGAAGGCTGACCTCAAAGCAAAAGTTGAGCTCAACTTCCACTACAATATTGGATGTCCATCCATATCATATCCCATTCACACCATAATAACCAATTGATTTTATCCCTAATACATTTAATTTATACATATTTATATGCATGATTTTAATACAAATGGGAGCCCTTGCTGCAGATATTTGCATCCGTGACTTTGTATTTCCTTTAAAAAGCAAAGCTATATTAATTATATATATTTTTATGTATCATATGTGTGTATGTATATATATATGTATATTAATCAATTTAGTACCTACGTATATATATATGTATTATCAGTAATGTTACAAATAGATAATTTGTAACATTACTAATAATACCGCAACTGTCACACTCTAAAGAAAGCGTACCTACCTTACCAACTGCCTCCTCCTTACCAAGTAGAACTGTATGTACGGGGCCAATCTGAACACCAACGCTGGGCTGTGCCCAGCATTTTGCTGAGATTGGTGCCCATTGCCTTTATATTTATTATATATTGATATTTTTTGTGTAAATTATTACTAACCTACTACTATTTTCGCTACTGATGTATCTTAATTAATTAAGGCAATAAAGCTTATAATTTATCATTCTATATTGAAGTCAGTGCCAAATTTTAAGACTTTCTAGGAGATCATCGTTTGGCACCGACTTCAATATAGAAGTGTGATGTCTATACCTATTCTTATATTATTTTTAACTTTTCAGTGTTTTTGAAGTCGGTTTTTATTATTTCTAGTCTCGTTCGAATAACACCACCTGAATGACATTTCTACCCATTGATTATTGACTACACATCTTTGAATATTCATAACATACTCTTCTCATCATAACGATTCATACTAAACGATAGTACCTATACTGATTGACTTAACCTTTGTGTTCTGGCGCGTACCTATCACCATTTCATTAATTGGTTATATTAACCACACTGTTTATTATTATTATACCTATCTAATGAAGAGATTACAAAGCTATACTTTCTAATTGAGTAATTCCATTAAAATGTACAATTACGGAAGGTAATTGGATACCTTTATTTTGTTCAGGCATTTAGAAAATAATATATAATTAATTATGAGAAATCAAGCATTTACAGTATATTACTTTACCTAAACTACCCATATACTATACCTGAAAGCTAATTAAAGTGTACGATTGATAACACTATGAAACTAGTCACAAAGTTCTAAGGCAAACTTTACCGCACATGAGGTATGGTGCTGATAGCCGAAATTCATATCGTAAGTTTAGATGCTAGATTAAATACTTGGTTACCAAACGTTATGAATCTGTACACACGATAGGAATTATCATCCCAAGTTACAACACATCTTTAATTCCCCCAATACCTACGCGTAGTATCTTCAAACCCTTATTTAATACTCATAGTTCAACAGTTAAATTTTAGTGTATTCTATGGGCCATGGGAATTGTTGGACATCAGTCATCTGTCACGGACGGTTGATGTAAAAACTCATCTTCGCCATCAAGTGGGTAATTGTTTTTATCATCATTCATTTTGCGCCAATCTCTTTATGCAAAAATGTTAAATGAAAATAACCAAAAAGTCAAATAGCTGTGAAGGTGGGTAAGGGGGCTGTAAGGGTAAGGTGGGTTTAATGACGTCAATTATAAACTTTTGAAACAAAGCTACTAAATTATTAAAAACACATGTAATTTTATATGCAAATACCTATTCAAGTTTTTAATTTAATGAAAAATGATTTTTAAAGTCTATAATATGTGAACACTAGCACAGAGAAAACTCAATGAGGTAGATTCCTAGGTAGGTATATGCCTTTGGATAGGAATGTAATGAAAAAAACATTCCCAATTAATGCAGAAATGATATTATTGACTCCTCCCGTTCCTCAGATCAACCATAGGTAGATAGCTAGAGGTAACCTAAGTTTGGTTGATTTTAACCACCGGTGAAATAATCAGATGAATAGGTAATCAAGTGTTTTAATAAAAAAGGAAAGGGGTGATCTTATCACAAATTATTAATTTATAGGTACCCATTTTTTAAAATCTATTTGTAAAATCGCGTTGGACATTGCAGTAACTGTAAATTAAGAATTTTTATCGTTTTTAAATGGTTTTAGAGTCGTCATCACAATCGTTGTTTCATTTTATTAATATTCACTCCGATCAGTTATTTTATTATCAACCGAAATTCCTGAACGCGCCTAGTGGAGTTCTAGTATCACAGAAATATACCTACTCAAGAAGAACGTTTTTAACGATTTTATCATAATAGATAGAGAATTGAAAACAAATCGCTCGGTGAATTCAAAGTAGATTCGTGCACTATCCTATGAATAAGAAACAAGAAATAATTTAATATTGTTCACTTTATTTTTTGAATTCAAAAAATAAAGTGAACAATATTAAAGATGGTGGTTGTATTGGATTTTCCAATTTCCATATTCGGCTTTTGTTTGTTACAAATTTTTTAGCTTACACATAGGTATTTTCTTGCAAATTCCCCTCATGTTCTCTCACTCACACTCAAATGCTTAGTGAAGGATGATAAACCCAAGGTCATTAACACTACTAAGCGTAACCTAATCGTTTAAATTAAAAAAGAAATCGACAGATTATACAATTACATAGTTAAATTTATTATAATGATTATATTTATTTGCATTATAATAGTATTTATAATAGTAGGTACCTACATTAATGCCTATAAGGATACAGTTATCACATAATACCTATGCACCCACTGCGTCAAAGATTAAATAAATCTAGCTTGATGTCCTAATTTATTGTTATCATTGTTTAGTGATAACAGTTTGGACATCAAGCAAGATTTTATTGATTAATTATTATTATTTTATAACCTTAATATTTTTTGCCAACACTTTTTATCTCATTTGTTTGTCTACTTACCACGCTAAAACGCCGAAAATTCAAATCCACTCGAAACTTCAAACAAAACTCCACAATAACAAACTGAAACACTATAAACACAATTGTTTTATCACAAAACGTCTACACATTTCGTCATTTTCACACATTCAAATAACACTAAAACATCGAGATTAATAATCGGAAAGGCGGGAAGTTGCAGCTTAAACCGTCACAAACGAAATAAACCACCTCACAGCGCGGCGAATGCTCGCAGACTGACCGAATGAATGATGATGTGGTAAAGGCGCCGCTTCGTCGTGCGTGAGACTTGAGAGATAAAAACTGAGTGAGTTTATGAATGAAAAGTTGCGGATCAAATTAAAATCTGAAGTGACACAACCACTAGGCACTCACCACTATAATCAGGTTCTTATGAAACAAGTTATTACTTCTTTAAAACACGAAAAAAAGACCATATTACAGACTTAAAAATGCGATTGGCAGCTGCAAGCCTGCAGGTGCAGAGTACAAACATGATAAATAAATGGTGGCTACAAGTAATTAATGAAAGTACGTTTAGACACTTGTTTATCATCCACACAACCAATACATTGACGTCTTTAAGTTTCCTCCATTCCATACCGGGAAGATAAGAAACTAGAAGGAAACTAAGGAACTAGAAGGAAGGATATACAGCTTCTAAGATGTAGGTTAGTACTGGATTAATTGTAAAACACCTGCAACCTCGCAGGATTAGATAGCTAGAGCTAACATCATAAACAACAACGTTTGTTCTACGACTTTTGATAATTTTTTACATTTTATTTTCATGCAAAATAATTATTTATTTAAATTATACCTCTAGAATGTTTGTTGTAAAGCTTGAAACAAACTATTGTGTCGTGTTGTGTTGCGTCAGAAGCGTATCGGTTTCATACTTAGACCATTTAGTACTAAATGGTCTAAGGTTTCATACATTTTATATGGCTAGAAACACATTAGCGCCACGACACAACACACTAATAATGTGTTTCTAGCCATATTAAATGTATGCAACCGATACGCTTCTGACGCGTCACAGCACAACACGACACAAAAGTTTGTTTCTGCCTTAACACTACGCGCACAGCGCGCGAGCGTAGTGTCAGTAGTGTCACAATATAGAGTATCGTTCTCTATATTGTGGTAGTGTCACAGTTTAACAATGTATTAAATTGTGGTAGTGTCACACCCCGGACACTCCATACAACGTTCGCAAATCAATTACCTATTACTACTACTTAAACAAATGACGTTCGTACACGCGCAAATGTGTGCGTGGAATCTAGTAGGGCTGAGTGCGCGGTTATCAATCGAAATGACGCGGGAAGTGCAGCGACTGCCTTCTCTTTCACCCGCATAGCGCTGTCTCTGTTATCGCCCGGCGCTCGCGTCTACTCGTCCGACAGATCGCGCGCGCCCTTGTTTATGTGTCAGTGATGTCTACAACGAAGTGCCGGGTAGGACGAGGTATTTGAAATGAGTGCGGGGAGGTGAGTGGCCGTTCTGTACGTAGTACTATTATCTATTCTGTGGTAGTGTCGTCTTCCGTCGCCGGCGCGCCGTTTATAAATGAAACATAGACTTATCAATGTCACGACAGCGACAACAAAAACTTGAAAATTGATTTTGTTTAATTTATTGAGTTATCCCAAAACTCGTAAAACAAACGTTGTAGTTAATGATGTTAGCTATCTAATCTAATCCTGCAAGGTGGCAGAGGGGCAGTCGCACTATTTACAACGTTTCAACCAAATTAGAAAAGTTTCCTTTCCAATACATTTTGACAACACCTTGACAACAGTCAGATGTCACAACATTATTATGGGGACGGTAACGATTTGGTTTTGGTTCAAACGTTCGTAAATAGTACGATTTTGGTGTTTTACAATTAACCCGTATAGAGATAAGGATCACTGTAGGTGGCTTTAGTCACAATTTAACAATTATGCACTGTTAAACTGTGCTAATTTAGTCTACCAATCTACAGTTTTATATGTAGCAGGGACACGTGGGCTGTGGTGGTGGACGTAAATGACAAACGAAAAACATATACCGAGGTACCTAATCAGAAAATACCGACGTAAACAATGTGTTAATTTTACACTTGATCAAACGAAATGTGCAGATACGATGTAGATAAAAAATTATCGAAAAAAATGCATGCAAGCTATTTCAAAATCAAAACACAATTTTTTTTGAGTAAAATTCCCGTCTTTTGGTTTTTAATCATTTTCTCTTTAAGTACCTACTTAAACGGTGTATTTTTTTCAAATAGTCTTATTTGAAAGCTAGAAATACTAACTAGCAACAAAAATTAAAAAACCTACGATTTCGAGCAGTAAGTAAGTACTCAAATTTGTTAAAAAAAATATTTTTTTTATTTTTTTTATAAGTATTAAGATATTTTTTTTGTGAAAAAATACTTTTTTTTTAATTTTTAATTTGTTTAGTACTTTTGAAGTAAAACTAGCTCATTGACGTAACTTTCTTAGCATGTTTGATCAAGCGTAAAATTAACACATTGTATATTTGCTTTACGAAATTTCACACATCTCACTCAGACACGAGATATTTTTTAAATTCTTTTATTACAAATATTAAATAGGTACCTATGTATTTCCATTTGTATTTAAAGACTTTTGAAAAGCATTTTGTATTTTATTTGAATGACTTGAGCCGAGGAACCTGTTGAACCTCGGCACCAGCGTACCTAGGCCAAATGACTTATTTAAAATATTCCTGCGCTATGTAATTCTGTTAGTGCTCACACACTCTAGGGCGATTCGTGTTTTTTAACGAATCGTCTTCTTTCACGATTCGTTTTTTTTTTTGGACGGCGGCAATGCTTTTTAAATACCCGTGTTCACACGTATCATGAATCGTGAAAAATAACGTCTTAAATCAAGTATCGTCTTTTTAAAATCACGTTCGTTAAAAAACATGAATCGGGAATGTTTTGTGACGGTTCCGCTGTTGCGCTCGCGCCCTGCCCCCGTTCAGCACATAAAATTATTAAGAGGATTGTGAAGCTGTAAATTTTCATACAAAAAGCGATAACGCTTTTCTCCCTCTAAACATAGTCCAATTTCCATAATTTTTGGAATTCTTGTAGATATAATGAAAAACTAGGTTTGTACGTTTTGATTTTGAAGAAATATTGCTCAGAATATAAGTTATTAGCATCTAAATATCTATATTTTCGACTTAAAAACTACCTTGAGCATTTTTGTCTTTTTTTGACTAAATTATACTGAATTACAAAAAAAGCAAAACGTACAAACATAGACTAAGGTATACTGAATCTAATGACACCAAAAGCGTCTAATTTTATAAAGGTTTAGGGGGGTAAAACAGTTATCGCCCGAAACAATATTTCAAACAGGAATTGTAGGCAATTTCGACCATTTCTTGCAACTCTCTCTATCGCACGATACGGGTCGGGGGCAGGGGTACAATGTAGTGATAGTGATGTGACATAATGTTATCGTAGTTATTGTCGCCTAGGGAGGAGAAAGTAATATCGATATATCGATCAATAGTGAAAGTTATTACTCAAGTCGGAACTATTAATCTTCACAAATACCTTATACATGAAAAAGTAAATATCTTTTTGAATACGTTTATTGATTTTAGTGTTTTATTTTAAAGATTTTATTTCAATACAAATTTCCTTATTTAAGGGTTAGCAGCCTGTAGCCTGTTAACTTTACTGTAAATTCCCAAAACCAAAAAAGGAAAAAAATGTAAGTATGTAAGTAGTTGTTTGTTATAATAAATATGTGCCATAAAGAAACCAACTCAAAATAAATTCGTATTTTGTTTCTTGTGATAGGTATTTGTTATGCAATGTATGAAGTTGGAGCAGCTAAAAACGTGTAATAGACTATGCAAGTAGCGTTATTTTTAATATTATTTTATTTGAATTTTATTCCTCTAAAGCTCTAAGGTTTTACTCGCGTTATGGAATCTACGATTGTATAAAAAATACAAACGACAAAGTACCTAAATAATATACGAGTATGTAGGGTAGGCAGGGTAGGCATATATGGGAAGAAGGCACCCTTCGTACGGTTTTGAAGATTTTTTTTCATTTTAACTATACAATTTAAAGCAGCTGATTACATATACTAATAGATAGATAGATAGATAGATAACTTTATTTGGTCTACAGACACAAATACATAATAAATATGGCAAAAAAACAGAGACAAAAAGGACAAAAAACCTTAAGAAATAAAAATAAAGAACTACTAATCAAAGTGATGACAATAATGTAGATCTGTCCGCCACACAAAAAAAAATATATTATTATGTATGTGTGCTGCAGCAGCACAAAAAGGCCATAGCTCAGCGTCATATTCGCTCGTTGAGCAAATAGGTATTTTTTAACCGACTTCAAAAAAGGAGTTTCTCAATTCGATGCGTATGTTTTTTTTTGTGTATGTTACGCGATTACGCCGCCAATTGCAGACCGATTTTCAAAATTCTTTTTGTATTCTCAAGATTATACTCCAATGGTGGTCCCACAGTTACCAAAGTTAGGATCTGATGATGGGATCCCATAAAAATGGAGGGAAATCCTTAAATTTTTAGGTGCGTCCAACGTGTTTTTTTTTTATAAAAACGTCTCCCCACACTAGGATTTTCTCCTGTGTCGTGGGTGCAGTTACAAACATAGAATATCACATGCACATACGCCCAGACCGGAACAAATTTCTGTAGGCCATACAAAACATCTGTCCCGTGCGGGAATCGAACCCGCAACCTGTTGCGCAGTAGGCGATCGCTCGACCTCTGCGCTAACCGTGTCAACCGTTTTGTGTGTATGTTACGCGATTACACCGCCAATTGTGGACCGATTTTCAAAATTCTTTTTGTATTCGGTAGAGTATACTCCTAGGGTGGTCCCTAGGTCACCAAAGTCAGGTTCTGATGATGGGATCCTATAAAAATCGAGGGATACCCTAATTTAATTAGGGTTTCTTTCACTAAAAAGTTAAACAAAAAAAATATTTTACAAAAAATAAAAACTGACTTCAAAAACACTGAAAAGTTAAAAATAGTGTAAGAATATAGTGACTATCAACTTAAAAAATACTTATGTGAATGGCTCAAATTGTTTGATTACAATAGCTGTGAGAAACTGTTAAAACCAGAATTTTAAATACATATACATACGTATACTCGAAAAAAAAATAAACAGAATTGTTTTTACCATAAAGTGGTACACAATATACACCCACTCATGCAAGCATACACACATACTTATACACATCCACATACATACACACACACACCCACACAGTTAAACAAAAATAATTATCATTATAAAATCGTAATATGTATGTATAAAAGTGGTAAATGCACACAGGCACGCACACTAACGCACACATACACACACACACACACACACACGCACACATACATTAGTTTAGTTTTATTTTGCAAAATGAGCGGATTTTTTTCTTTTCTCTTTTTACAGTCATGTAAGGATAAACAAGACAATAATAAGCAGATGTGTCAACCCTGAGAGTGGAGGCCTGATGTCCTAACATACATACTTGTCTAGTTTAGGCATCAGTCTCCCACAAAATAAATTGTATTGTATACACTAATATGCCTTCCTTTTATGTACTGTAATTTTGTGGTGAGAAATAAATATACTTTATTATTTATTTTTTTTTCTCGGTATAGTACCGGGAGTAAAAACGAGAATCACGGACCTAAGCCAAGTGCTTATCGCTATGATTTTACAGATCAAAAGTTGGGGCGTTATTGTCGGACTGTAAAAATTTTCTAACTATTCGGCATGTATTTAATATTGCAGCTTTCTGAAGATAACGAAACGTGTATTTAGGAAGGTTGAGAGTGTTCAGGGAAAGAAAGAGTTGTTTAGGGATAATACCAGTGCTTGAGATTACTATAGGAACTATTGTTACTTTATTTAAATTCCACATACGGGCTATTTCTTCTTTTAAGTCAATGTACTTGGTTTGTTTTTCAGCAATAGTGGCCTGTAAATTGTGTGTGTTAGGGATAGCTATATCAATTAGCTGAGCAGTCTTATTAACTTTGTCAATGAGGGTTATATCGGGTCTATTATAATGGGTAGTTTTGTCTGTGAGAATGGCTCTATCAAAATATATTTTGTGGGTACTATTTTCCAAAATGTTTTGCGGTGTGTATTTGTAGTATGCAGTTTCAGTTGATATGAGATTATAAAAGTAAAGCTAGTTTTTGATGTATTATATTTGAAACTTGATCATGTCTATGTTTATATTTAGTCTGGACTATTGCTTTGCAGGCTCCTGTTATATGTTGGATGGTTTCGGAGGCGCTATTACATCGACGGCAGGTGTCTGTATCCTGTAGTGTTTTTAGTATGTGTTTTCTATAATTACGTGTTTCTATAACTTGATCTTGAATTGCGATCATGAACCCTTCAGTCTCTGGGAATAGTTCACCCTGGATTAACCATTCGTTCGACGCTTCTTTGTCGACATTGAGGCGGTTGAGATCCTGACGGTGTCTACCATGCAGAGACTTCCGAGTCCATTCGTCAATTTTGGTTTGAGTACTGCAGTAATTTTCGTTCGGTTGATTGGATTTGTTACTAAGATTTAATGGAGTCAGTTTATGATCAGTATTTACTATTGCTTGGTGTAGATTCGATATAGTTGATTTGTCATGAAAGTAGCTGCGCATGTTAGTGATTTGCTTACTATGAAGTTCTGTAAGATCTATAAGTCCCCTGCCACTTTCCTTCCTAGATAAGGTCTGTCGTTGGATGCATGCTTTCGGGTGGTGTTTTCGGTGTCTGGTCATTAACACATTAATAGTACGTTGTAGCTTCTTTAACTCAGATTTGGTCCAGTTCAATATACCAAACGAATAAGTGAGAACAGGGACGGCATATGTATTGATAGCTTTTATTATATATTTGGAGTTAAGTTGCGATTTGAGGCTTGCATTAAGTCTATGAGTGAATTCTCGTGTTCGATTAGTTCGAGTTTATCGCTGCTTAAAAGTTTATTGTGTATTATTGCTCTACGCTGATCAGCCACTCTTTGTTCACTTATGTGTACAAAATGTGGGTATTTTGTGATAAACTGTTGGTGCAGAGATTGTCTATAAGCAGTTTTGTCTGTTTCATTTCGGGTGATGGTGTAATATGATCTAATTATATATTCATTGTTTTCGTTTGTCCACTTCATTCGTTGTCCTGGCCGCAATGTTTGCGTGTGGTGGTTTTGGATATTAAACTGAATATTTTGTAATTGATTTCGAACCTCTTTGTAAATTTGATCGATCTTTTCTTGTGGGAGTAATTTATTGCGTATTATTGCTCTGCGGTGATCACCAAGTCGTTGTCTATTTACTTGCATGTCCGGAAATTTGTCAATGAATTTTGTATGCAATGGTAAAATGTAAGCTTTAGTATCTGTTTCCATAGATGTAAGATATAGATAAGTACGTAGAATAAATTCGTTCATATCTGATGTCCATTTTCTACGTTTGCCAGTACTGGTGGTGGGCACAGAGTCAGAAACTAATAACGTTTCATGTGCAACATCCTCCGACTGGGATGAGCTATTTGATGATTGGGTGACTGATTGGCAGTATGAAATATTTGATGAAGATGGGATTGATGGGAAAAGAGATGAAGTGGTTTCATGCTCTGAAGACGTATTGGCTGTAACATTATTATGTTGCGCGGAAGCCAGCCTGTTACTCCCGCCACCGGTGTTTGCATTGCTGAGACACCCTGCGCCGGCACTGGGTGTGACCCGGCGCGGCCACCCCCGGGAAGCGACCGTAAATTATAAGTACATTTTCTCTTCTCCATAGTAGTAGGGTTACCATTGCCACGTTAGCCACTCCAGTAATTTGTAATAGTGTTGTCCGCCCCCCATGTGATCAGATGTTCGGATCAGGACGCGTGGTTGGATTTTAGGGGGCTATTATTATTATTATTAATAGGTACAGACAACATTACATTTCTATTTTGAAGTCGGTGCCAAACGATGATCTCCTAGAAAATCTTAAAATTTGGCACCGTCTTTAATAATGATGTGTGATGTTGTCTGTACCTATTCTTATATTATTTCTAACTTTTCTGTGTTTTGTAGTCCGGACGAACCCGACGAATCGAACCCGACGAATCGAACCCAGCCGGACGGACCTCCCGATCAACATCCGGTGGCCTCAATCACTAGACCACGAAGGTGGTAAAAATTATAATTCTAAGACTATTAGTATAACTACCCAAGATTAGTGTATAAAAATGAGAGGTATTTTTTATTTGATGCATAATTATTACTTTATATTTTTTAAATCCCTGCTCCTATTTAGTTTGTATGTAAAAGTATTAATTTGAATTTATCTATCTAAAATAATAGATTTTTTGTTATTTATTTTTAAGTTAACAAGAGGTCTGTTCTTCTTTAAACAATTGTAATTTTATGTTTAGTGTTTATTTTTTTCATAAAAGGATCCATTATTGATTCACATCTCAAATGAAAATTATTTTAATTCAGTATAACACTTATCTTACAAAAAGTAATTTTCTTTAGACAGGTAAATGTTTTTTTTTTTATGGATGGCCCGGCAGATGACCTCCTCCCGCCTGATGTTAAGCGGTGAAAGAGGCCCAAATGAGTTGACAGATAAGAGTAGGGACGATATCCACTCTCCTACCTGCCCGCCCCTTGCCGGCCCTAAAGATGCTTTTTCACGCCTCTTTTGAAGGAACCCATGTTGTAGGATGGAGGAAACACGTGCGCAGGTAGAGAATTCCAAGTGTGGGATGAACGACAGAAGAAGGAATCTTGGAATTTCTTGGTACGGTGTGAAAAGGAGGACACAGTGTACGGATGACTCCGAAGGCCCTTACGCGTGTTTCTGTTAAGGAATGGAGAGGGAGGGATAAGGTTAAAGAGCTCCTCAGAGCATTCCCTATGGAACATTCGGTAAAAGGCGCTAAGAAAGGCGATGTCACGACGAAGTTGTAGAGGCTCGAGGGTGTTAGTTGCCTCTACATCGCCAATTATGCGAATAGCGCGACGCTGCAATCTGTCCAGAGCATCGAGGAGGTACTAAGCGGAGCCGTCCCAAAGGTGCGAGCAATATTCCACGCAAGACCTAACCTGAGTTTTATACAACAAGCATAGTTGGTCCGGCGCAAAATACCTACGCACCTTGTTCAGGACACCGAGTTTCCGTGAGGCAGTAGTTATGACGGATTCGATGTAGCCTCTGGGGTTCAGATCGCAGCGAATGATCATTCCGAGCAAGGTGATGTTGCTCTGTGTGTGAAGGGTTGTGCCCTGGAGAGAAGGAAGGGGGAGGAAAGGTGACCTTTTCGCCGAGAACGCGCACACCTGTGTTTTCTTAGCATTGAACTCAACAAGATTGTTGGAGCCCCATTCGGAGACGAGGTCCAGCGTCCTGTTGAGCTCAATGATAAGATTCTGCCTTTCCCTACCAATATCACCGCGAGCAGCCCCTGAGCTTCCGTGATATCCCCCATGCACTGTACTGTCATCTGCATAGCAATGTATAGCTCCCAAGGAAAGCATATCATTGATATGCAGAAGAAACAATGTGGGGGATAGAACGGAGCCTTGCGGAACTCCAGCGTTCACTGCCACGAACCGCGAAGCGCAGCCGTCAACGACAACGCGAATTCTACGCTCGTGGAGGAAGCTGGCAATCCACGTACAGAACTGCGCGGGTAATCCGTATGCCGGAAGCTTGGAAAGAAGAGCCTTGTGCCAGACTCTATCAAAAGCTTTGGCGATGTCGAAACTAATAGCCACCGATTCGCCGCGCTTATCGATAGATTCACCCCATTTGTGCAAAAGGAACGCTAGAAGGTCAACTGTTGACCGTTTAGGACGAAACCCATACTGTCGGTCATTAAGTAACGAGTGACCTTCCAGGTAACGGATCAACTGGGTATTAAGGATCCTCTCCATGATTTTACACAAAATGGAAGTGACGGCTATAGGACGATAGTTAGCCGGATCAGAACGATCTCCCTTTTTGGGAACCGGCTGGACATTGGCCTCTTTCCAAGATTTTGGCACACAACCAGCAGAGAAAGACAGACGGTATAGACGCGTTAGGACCGGAGTCAACTCCGCTGCACACTTCTTAAGAACAATCGCAGGAATGCCGTCTGGGCCACTTGCTTTTCGAGTATCGATCGACTGGAGCTCCGCCCGCACATCACGCTGTCTGATACGGATATCGGGCATGGTGCTGCCACAATGGGACAGTTTCGGAGGTTGTGTACCAATAGTCATCGACACGGGAATGAGCCGCGAAGAGTTTTGCCAGGAGGTCGGCTTTCTCCTGCGGCTGATGAGCAAGTGAGCCATCGGCATGTCTCAGCGGTGGCAGCGAGGGTTGGCAGAAGTTTGATTGCACAGCTTTGGCCAGGCGCCAAAAAGAACGGCTACCCGTAGGGTGCGATAGCAGTTCCTGGCCCACTTGTGCAATGCGCTGAGCATCCGCTCTAATGTAAGCCCTCTTACACAGCTTGGTGGCATTATTGTAGGCTGTTTTCAGTAGGCTTGTATTGGGATCCTTAGATGCTCGGCCTCTGATCCAAGCGCGGTAAGCCAGCTGTTTGTTTTCGACAGCAGAGGCGCACTCGCGATTGAACCAGAGGTTACGTCTGCCTCTACTGACGAGATTGGAATGCGGAATATAATATTCCATTCCTAGTATGATCTCGTCAGCAACAGAGGCAGCGCAGGAGTCCGGATCCATCCTATTGAAACAGCGCTGCCACCAAGGAACAGATGCGAAATAATCCCGCATACCGTTCCAATCTGCTGACGCATAGTGCCACAGACGGCGTGCTGCAACCACAGGTGACGGTCGCGACGCCTGAGGCACTGTGACGGATACCAGATAGTGATCCGAAGATCCTAGTGGAGCTCGAATCACCACCTGATATCCGTCAGGGCGATTTGTCAGCAGAAGGTCCAATAAAGAGGGCGCTTGACCGATAATATCTGGTACCCTGGTGTGCTGGGTGACCAATTGTGTCAGGTCGTGCGTGAGAGCGAATGCGTGGGCAGTCCTACCCGCATGGTCAGTTTTAGAGGAACTTAACCACAACTCGTGGTGAGCATTGAAGTCCCCTAAAAACACCAGCTCGGCGGAAGGAAATCGCTTCTGCGCGTCATCTGCCACCCGACTTAGATGTTCAAAAAGTCGAGTTGTCTCCAAGTCACCACGATGGGAACGGTAGACGCAGACGTAGACACGGCAATGAGTGCCAAAATCAACGTGTACCGCAAGGATGGAAAAGGAAGGTTCCTCCAAACAGCGCAGGCGACGACAGCAAACATCCCCCCGGACGAACAAGCAAACACCAGCCTTCGCCTTGAAGGACTCCTCAAGAGCGTAGCCGGGGTAATTAAGGTAGCCTGTATCGGCCGGGCAGTTAATTTGCGTCTCCGTCAAAAACAGCATTGCTGGACGGGCTGTCTCGAGATGGTGGTGGACAGCTAAGAGGTTAGAATGGAGCCCGCGGATGTTAGCGAGCCCCACCTCGAATAATGGTGTTTTGGTGGGATAATGCACCGCTGTACGACCTGTCTTAATATTTTGCGCTGCCATAATTATTGGAGTGAGAGGCGTGAAACTGAGGTGTCCTTGCCGCGTTTCGCATAGTTAATGTGTGTAGGCCTGTTTCGCCAGGGAACAGCCGACAGCTGATTTGCGCTGACCCTCCGCACGGAAGGGCCCCCGAACCCCCCCGGAAGTGGTCGCCGGGACCCACCGTCCGGTCACCAACCGGCACGACGGACCACTCCGAGATTATGCGTGGCATGGTGGGGCAGCCTCACGGACTGGTTAGGTCCGCTTGTACGATAGATAGGTACTTTCATAACAAATAACAGCTCAGTCCTATAAAGTAGGACTTGGTAGGGTTACCAAGTAAGTGCCTACACTATAAATTTCGAAGGAATACTGAAATAATTTACGAAACTTATGTACTAAAATATTATAAAGAAAGAAGATTTTTATTTTTGTTTGTAATGAATAAACTCAAAAACTAGCTCACTAGGAAGTCTCGGCGTAATTATTGTTAAAATGATTTTTAGAAATAAAGCTATTTTTATTTATTATATTTTTTATTTTTAAAAACTACTAGGCTGATTTAAAAAAATGTTGACTAATAGAATGCTACATTATCACTGAGTAATATAAGGTTATAAAATAATTTTTCATACGGGAAAACAAAATTCCCTCACGAAAAATAACGAAGGCAAAGTTGCGAGCGGAAAGGCAGTCAGGAATACCTAAGCAACGCAAAACATTACAAACGGTAAAATAATGATCTCGAGTTCTCGCGCCGAGGAGTCGCGCGCTGAGGCGCGTTCAGCGCCTCTGGGTGTAGTTGTCCGGTTGTTTTTTAACTCGCTCAAAGGCGTTGAACGGATTGCAGCAACCAAATCTTTTATCTCCCTCTTTCACATGATTTTTTTATTTCTCTCTCTTTCTAGTAGATGCCATTATAGAATATGGCCGCCAATATCATCCAATCACGTAAGAGTATTTCAGTCGCTCAGTATTTCAGACTATTTCAGTCGCTGAACGCGCCTCAGAGGCGCGTTCAGAGCCTTCGCGCGAAGTACAACTTTTCGCTCTAACCCCGTTCAATGCCTTCGAGCGTGACAACCGGGTGAAACAACCGGCCCGTTCAAGACCTTTGAGTGTCGGCGCGAGTTACAACCGAACAACCATCGAATTTGATGGTTGTAAAACGCTCTGACGTTTATGACTGAAATACTCTTACGTGATTGGATGATATTGGCGGCCATATTCTATAATGTCATCTACTAGAAAGAGAGAGAAATAAAAAATCATGTGAAAGAGGGAGATAAAAGATTTGGTTGCTGCAATCCGTTCAACGCCTTTGAGCGAGTTAAAAAACAACCGGACAACTACACCCAGAGGCGCTGAACGCGCCTCTGCTGTCGTTGTGTGCGTGAGAATTTGCGC
Source organism: Schoenobius gigantellus (assembly GCA_963935595.1). Taxonomy (NCBI): domain Eukaryota; kingdom Metazoa; phylum Arthropoda; class Insecta; order Lepidoptera; family Crambidae; genus Schoenobius; species Schoenobius gigantellus. Next base: position 27,309,189 of record OZ012551.1, read on the forward strand.
GTGTTGTATTTGTGGTGTAAACGCCAGACGGGAGGCCGAGCGGTGTGAAACAGATAGCATTTTAGAAAATACCTACTCGCGCCGCGCACGATTACTTCACAATCCTCTTAAGAAATTAGTGCACGATGTAGTCGAAGAGGGAAAAAGAAATAGTAGTACATTCGTTTGACTTGTGATGTTGCATTTACACATGCGTGTTCGCCATTCGACGAAACATTCGACGAAACATTCGTGTTGTGGCGTTGACACATTCGTGTTCGCTATTCGCCTCGTCATTCGACGAAACATTCGTATACGAGTGCCACCGCGAACTACTGTTCACACATTCGCGGTGATTCATTTTGATATTAGCACACGAACATGGAGGACGTGAAAATAATGGCGGCATGCGTGCTACATTTTATTTTAATGTTTAATAATTTAAGCTTTAATGTTACAAACGGTTTGTACATATGGCGGACTTAGCGATAAACATCGCTCTCTACCAGTCAACCATTGGGCTAAGGAGAGAAAGTAAATGACGGCATAAGAAAATAAATGTAATAAATGACAATAATTGTTATATTCAAATAATATGATTGTTTACGCTCGAGGAAGAGCGAGTGGCAACACAGCATTATAGTCTGTGGCGGCCGGCCGCATGTAAGATGTCAGTCGAGTCGAGTCGAAACGGAATGACATTGAATTAGGTTATGATGACCACCGGGTTTCAATAAAATATATAAGCATCTAAAAAATAGTATAGTATTGCGCGGTGCACCAAGTGATTGTTGGTGCGAGGTTCCGCAAAGCTTTAGTGTCGGGGAATAGTGTATCAAGCTTTGTGTTCGTTAATGAGTTCGGGTATTGGTGGCCTAATAGGCAAGTGTACCATCCGGTTCGGTCAGACAGCAGAACTTCAGGAGCCGCGACTTCCTTCGAGCTAGCTCAGGAAGTCCACCGGCTACATACGGAGACCAATCGGATCCAAGGTAAGTAATACCAATTTTCTAAGAGCTGGTAGTCGGTGAATAAAATTCAGCAATACAAGTCGGTGAAACGCCGACGTGGTGGAGTCTACTTTGGGCATCATCATCTTTTGGTAGCAGAGCGTGGTTCTTAGATCTGATTGATTGATTAGTATTTGATTAGTATTGTACAATTAATATTGTAATCTTGTTGGTTGTCCACACGGGCAATACATATTAATTGGTTTTGATTGCTGATTTTAAACCGACTACAATCTCATTTGTGGACCGATCTCCCTAACTAGTTGTCATTGTCATTGTATATGAAAAATTGGGGTTAAATGCCTTTTGTTGTTCTAGTTAAGTTCTAGCATTTACCTATATTTGATTTTGGTTTGTTTTTTCATATCTTTGTTTTGCCCTTGAATATTTTGTTTGTTAAGTTGTAAACTTATACTTGAATTTAATTTGTTTAAAAGATTTTGCTGCTAAATGACTTTGCTGTTGTTGTAATACACTATTTTGCTGTGTTAAGTTTAGCATTTACATTTGATTTTGTTTTGTTTGCCTTTGAATATTATGTTTGTTAAGTTATTGACTTAATACTTGATTTTAATTTGTTTGAAAAATTCTGTTGTTAAATGCCTTTGTTGTTCTAGTTAAGTTCTAGCATTTACACTTGATTTTGGTTTGTTTATATATTTTGTTCTGCCTTTGAAGTTTCTCCCGATCTGTTTTGTTGTCTGTGGTTGTCGGTCTGTTTGTCCGTGTATTATTATAGTGTTTATTAATTTTGGTGCAAAATGGTCCCGCCAGTCAGCCCGCTTAGTGGTGCCCGCGCGGGTGCACAAAAGATTTTGAGATGGTTTGCTAGTGCCGTCGCTTTGGTAGACCGACCAGACCGAGAACAGGCCTTGTTAATTCGGCATGAGGGAGTACCTGCTCGCTTGAAGGAATTGGAGCAGCTTTTCGTTGCTCATCAACAATATCTGCTCGACCACCCAGCCGAGGGTGCCGCTGAGTTGCGGGCAGTCGACCAATTTAATGCCGATTATGATCAGTGTTTTGAACAGGCGGATGTGATTATAAACAAGGCTCAGGCAATCCTATCCGCCCGGAGGGGTGAGTCGTGCACGCCCGGGGAGGTCAAGCCTACCCCGGCCGGCTTGCTGGGCAGACCCACTTTAGACATCCCAACCTTTGATGGGAACCTGGCTTCTTGGATGGGGTTCATTAACCTCTTTGATAGCCTGGTTCACTCGAGGGACGACCTGTTCCCTAGCCAGAAATTGACCTATTTGCTCTCTGCCTTACGTGGAGAGGCTGGTGTGCTTGTCCAGCATCTACCTGTCAACGATGACAGTTATGAGATTGCAAGGGCGTTGTTGACCGCCCGGTATCAGAATGTTCGCTTGCTAGCGGACACACATGTGGCTGCCATTTTAGGGCTGCCACGAGTATCGCGGGTCTCCTCATTGAGGAAGGAGATTTTGAACACGCTGCTAAGCGCTATTAACGCGCTCAAACGACTTGACCTACCGGTGGACCACTGGTCCTTCATATTGCTCCACCTCATCCTCAATAAGCTTCCCATGGAGATGAAGGGGCGCTTTGAACAAAGATACGGGGGCAATAGTGCCTCCTACCTCCCCCCCTTCTCGGATCTCCTCAGATTTTTGGAGGATGAGTGTCGGATGACCGACCACTTGGATCTGGCTCCTATACCGGGACCGAGTACAGGCCGCTATGAGGCGACCCGGGCAGCGCCACGGAGAGAGCGCCGCCCGTACAAGCAATATACTGCAGTGCGGCAGAACTCTCCACACGGGGAGAGGCCGATGCCTTGCAAGTGTTGCAAGCGGAATGGCCATCGTTTGCCGGCCTGCCCCAAATTTGTTGGCCTACGCACCGAGGGGCGTAGAAATGTGGCCAAGCAGCGGAATTGGTGCTACCGCTGCCTGGGGGCTCATATGGCATCGGCTTGCCCCCACCCACGAGATTGCCACTGTTGTGGAGGGGCCCATCACCCCCTCTTGTGCTTTAATAATAAAGACACTCGTGAGGTGGTGAGAGAGAGGGACTCGCACACGGGCGGGGGCCCTCGTAGGTCACCCACATCTCCGAGGAGATCGGAGGGGCGTGCCACCCCTCCGCGGAGATTGGACAGGCGCCCCCCTCTCGTGAGAGGATTGGGCGCTCCACCCCCCCCTACGGGCGGGGGGGATCGACGCGCCGCTTCTGAGGCGCCACCGCGGGATTGGGCCGCGGTAATTAGGGAGCCACGCCGGGAGCCGATACGCTTCTCTCCCCCTCTGATGGAGAGACCCCGTTTATCACGGGCTCCCCCAACTTTCGCCCATCATGGGCACCGCCCGGCCCCCCGATGCTGCTTTGATCGGGGCCAGTACGTGCCGGATTGGAACCCGCTCGAGCGCCTTGAGCGCCCTACTCCTCCGCCGCGCACGCATTTTTTTTCGGACTCCTCATCCCCCCCGTTGCGGGGAATGCGGGAGGATTTTCATTAAACCAACTGTCGGCTGCAACCCCTCCACAGGAGCAGGTGCTGTTACCAACAGCCTCCGTACAGGTGTGGGACCCGAGGGGCACCTTTGTTTTAGTTCGCGCCCTTTTGGATACGGGAGCTCAGGGTTGCATTGCCTCCAGCTGGCTGGTCCGGCAGTTGAGTTTGAACACATCTCCATACCTTGAATCGGTACGGGGAATCGGAGACCTGCGGATCCCGGATCCGATCGGTCAGGTTTTGTTCTCCTTCTCCCCCCACTTCTATTCAGCGCCCAAAATTGGCGCTACCGCGATTGTTTATGAGAAGGTTGTTGGTCAGCTCCCGCAACAGCACGTTTCGCGCGCTGTCGTTGATGCGACATCAGGATTGACCTTGGCTGACCCTTCCTTCCACCGAACCGGTCCGATTCACTTATTGCTCGGTGCCGAGGGTTTGTAGTGATGGGACCAGTTAGGCATAACCCACCATCTCCATCGGTGGACAGTTACATAACTGTTAGCTCCACCTTATCGGATGTCCTTCAACGGTTTTGGGAGGTGGAAGAGCCACCTACCGTGAAGCGAGTGAACCCCTTAGACGAGGAGTGTGAGTTGTTCTACCAGAACAATACAGGTCGCCTTCACTCGGGACGGCTGATCACTCGCTTGCCCTTTTTGTCAGTTCGCCCCTCACTTGGCAGCTCCCGGCCGTTGGCCGAGAAGCGGCTGCTGTCCATGGAGCGTCGTATGAGTAGAGACTCCGACTTCAAACAGAAGTATGTCGACTTCATGCGAGAATATGAGCAACTGGGGCACATGTCGGTCTCGCGACTGGACTGGCGAAACGAGGAACATAATTTTCTTCCTCACCACGCGGTTTTGAAACCTTCCACTGGGAAGATACGCGTTGTTTTTGATGGGTCTGCTCCTACGTCTACCGGAGTTTCGCTGAATCAATGTCTGCATGCTGGACCGAAGTTGCACCACGATGGGTGATGTATTGACCAACTTTCGTCGCCATGCCGTCGTCTTTGACCGACCGATATCCGGATGATGTTTCGGCAGACTGTGATTCACCCGGACGATAGACGATATCAGCTCATATAATGGAGGGAGGATCCCAGGGATCCCATGCTGGTCTACGAGCTGAACACCAATACATACGGTTTGCGTTCGAGCCCCTTTGTGGCAATTCGCTCACTTGTGGAACTCGCTGAACGTGAGCGGTTACGATACCCTCGCGCATCCTTGGTTCTCAAGGAGGATGCATTTGTGGATGATATTTGTACGGGCTCCTCTAGTGTCGAGGAAGCCTTGATTTTGCGAGATGAACTAATTGCTCTTCTCGGGGCTGGTGGTTATGAACTGAGGAAGTGGATGTCCAACTCACCTCAGCTTTTGTGTGACTTGCCAGACGACCACCAGCAGGAGCCTCATATTTTTGAGAATGTCAACACTCCAGATTTACTGTCTGTTTTGGGAGTGCAATACAGACCTGTCCAGGACACGTTTACCTATCGATTGGAGCTGCCAAGCCCCAGGGTCTAGACGAAACGGTTGGTTTTGTCTACAGTAGCTCATACCTTTGACCCAAATGGCTGGATTAGCCCCGTAGTGTTTTGGATGAAGTGCTTACTACAGGAACTTTGGTCAGCCGAAGTGTCGTGGGATGAGCCCCTCTCGGGCCGTTTGCTGCGAGATTGGGAGTCCTTCATGTCGTCTCTCCCCGACATTAACCGTGTTAGTATCCCTAGACATATACTGCCTAAGGGACGGTTTACGGCCAGCCTTCATGGCTTTTGTGACGAGTCTGAGAGTGGATACGCAGCCGTCGTATATATCCGGACGGTCGATGATAGAGGAGCTGTTAAGCTCCACTTGCTAATTGCTAAGAGTAAGGTTGCTCCACTTCGGACTCGATTAACGATTCCGAAGTTAGAATTGTCTGGAGCTACTCTTCTGGTTCGTTTGATGAACCACGTTGTTGACACCCTGAGACGTAGTGTGAACTTTGAGTCGCTATTTGCTTGGTCCGACAGTCAGGTTGTCCTGTGTTGGATTGAGAACTCCGTCCACTCCCTGGAAGTATTTGTGGCCAATCGGGTATCCCAAATACAGGCCTCGAAGGCCACGTTGATTTGGCGCCACGTGCCAGGTGAAATAAACCCTGCTGACTGTGCATCACGTGGCAGCGAAGCCCCTCAGCTTATTGACCACACTCTGTGGTGGGGTCCCGAATGTTTGTTACAGCCGTCTTGGCCTTCCACACCAGCTGTGGTGAAGGTACCAAATCCGGGCTTGCGTGTTCACGCTGTCGAGACTATGGCGGCTCCAGAGCGGGAATTTTTATTAGACCGCTACAGTTCTCTGGACAAGTTGCTCGGCGTGACCGCTTGGATAAGAAGATTTATACGAAATTGTCGCCGGCCTCAGGACAAAGATTTGTGTCCGGTCCTCTCACCGCAGGAGCGCCAAGATGCTCTCTTGCATTGGGTGCGTATGACCCAGTCTAGAGCGTTTGAACCGGAACTTAAGATTTTCCGTACCGGGACGTCCAAATTGAAGGGACCCTTGGTGCGTTTGACTCCCTTTCTGGATGATAAGGGATTGTTGCGTGTAGGAGGCCGATTGAGGCACGCTAACTTGCCTTATAGATCACGTCATCCCCTGTTGCTCCCCAAGGACGGACCATTGGTGCGATTGTTGATCATTGATCGCCATGTGAAGAATGCTCATGCCGGATGTAATGCATTGACCGCGCTCCTCCAACGGGAGTTTTGGATTTTGTCAGCGCGAAGAATAATCCGATCTGTTATCTTTCGATGTCTGCCCTGCTATCGTTTACGCCCTGAGACGATGCAGCCCCAAATGGGTGATTTGCCTGCTGATCGTGTGAATGAATCGATGACCTTCTTAGGAGTTGGAACTGATTTCGCGGGACCATTCACTATAAAAACGTCGCGACTCCGTAATGCTAAGACTGAAAAGGCTTACTTGTGTGTGTTTGTTTGTTTGGCCACTAAAGCCGTTCATTTGGAGGTGGTGAGTGCACTCACCATGGACGCTTTCTTAGCAGCGTTAGGCAGATTTGTCTCCCGCCGGGGACTGCCTTCTCTAATTCGGTCCGATTGTGGGACGAACTTCAAGGGCACTGATAGACATATAAGAGAAGTTTGTGAATTTTTAGATAAAAATAATATTGAGATCGGATCCACACTCTCCCGTAGGGGGGTAACATTGCGATACTCCCCGCCGTCTTGCCCTCACTGGGGAGGGATTTTTGAATCTATTGTAAAGGCCGCCAAGACTCACCTTCGCCGCGTTATTGGGGAGACTATTCTCACGTTCGAGGAACTCGCGACGGTGTTTCATAAGATTGAGGCGGTTCTCAACTCGCGTCCGTTATGTCCGTTGTCTACCGACGCGAACGATTTGCAGGCCCTCACGCCGGGCCATTTCTTGATAGGCAGACCACTTAACGCCCTGCCCGAGTATCCTTATAGAGATTTCAATCCAGGACGCCTTTCGCGGTTTGAGTTGCTCCAGCAGCTTACCCAGAGCTTCTGGCGCCGCTGGCACCTTGAATATTTACACATTTTGCAACAGCGCGTTAAGTGGTCAGATAAGACAAACCCACCGAGGGTTGGAGACCTCGTGTTAGTGAAGGACCCAAACCTGCCACCCTTACGTTGGCGTCGCGGACGCATTGTCCAACTTACTCTAGGGGCTGATGGTGTGCCCAGGTTTGCCGAGGTCCTAGTTGGGGATTCTGTTTTGAAGCGCACGGTCGCTACTCTTTCTCGCCTCCCCTTAGACTGATTTGGCGGACAGTCCGGGACTGTCCGGAGCGGGGGGATGTTTACGCTCGAGGAAGAGCGAGTGGCAACACAGCATTATAGTCTGTGGCGGCCGGCCGCATGTAAGATGTCAGTCGAGTCGAGTCAAAACGGAATGACATTGAATTAGGTTATGATGACCACCGGGTTTCAATAAAATATATAAGCATCTAAAAAATAGTATAGTATTGCGCGGTGCACCAAGTGATTGTTGGTGCGAGGTTCCGCAAAGCTTTAGTGTCGGGGAATAGAGTATCAAGCTTTGTGTTCGTTAATGAGTTCGGGTATTGGTGGCCTAATAGGCAAGTGTACCATCCGGTTCGGTCAGACAGCAGAACTTCAGGAGCCGCGACTTCCTTCGAGCTAGCTCAGGAAGTCCACCGGCTACATACGGAGACCAATCGGATCCAAGGTAAGTAATACCAATTTTCTAAGAGCTGGTATTCGGTGAATAAAATTCAGCAATACAAGTCGGTGAAACGCCGACGTGGTGGAGTCTACTTTGGGCATCACCAATGATATTAAGAAAAAAACATACATACACGCACATAACACTCACATATACATATTGTATATGTGTGTGTGTAAATGTTATGTAAGTATTGTGTATGAATGTGTTTATATATACACATAAATACTTGCATATATGCACAGATACATAAATATATGATTAACTACTATGTACATACTAAAATAAATATTCAGATGAAGCTACATCTATTGAGTTTATACAATTTTTGAGATATCCCAATCCCATTCTAGTTGATATACGGTTTCATGCATCGTTTATCTTTTCTTTATTTTTATCCGACTTCAAAAAATATATTTTACAAAAAATAAAAACCGACTTCAAAAACACTGAAAAGTGAAAAATAATATAAGAATAGGTATCTACAGACAACATCACACTTCTATACAAGGTTATTTTTTAATTACAGAACAAGCACACAAAATTTTTTTGCTAATTAAAAAATAAACTTTTATATTGAAGTCGGAACGAAACGATGATCTCTTATAAAGTCTTAAAATTTGACACCGACTTCAATATAGAATTTTGATGTTGTCAGTACCTATTCTTATATTATTTTGACCGTTTCAGTGTTTTTAAAATCGGTTTTTATTTTGTGTAATTATGATTGCGATGTTTTGGGTTCCAAATGAGCTCTTCTCTATATATAATCCTTTATTGTACACACACATGTCAAAAAATATACATTTAAAACTTAAAGTATATACAAGGGCGGACTTATCTCTAATAGAGATCTCTTCCAGCCAACCCAAGTGATAGTGTAAGATGTTGTGTTAGCGGGAAAAAAGTTGTACAAAAACAGAACCGAAAAAAGAAAATAATCTGATTTTAAACTATATATATAAAAATGATATATATTATATTATCATATATACACATATACATATTTATATATATACAATATATATAATATATTATTCCAGTGACTGATTCGAGAGAAAGTGCTCTTTAAGGTGACGCTTAAACGATTGTATTGAGGGTCTCTCACGCACTGAGGCAGGCAATCCATTCCACAGCTTGGCAGCCTGTACGGTAAAAGACTTACCGAAGAACTTCGAATTAAATTCGGGAACACTTAATACGTTGCTGGTAACGCAGGATCGCTTAGGACGGGGATTTGGAGGAAGAAAATGGAAACGGGACCTTAAATATTTAGGAAATTGAGGACAATGTAGGACTTTAAAGACAAGGCAGAGGATATGCATATTTCTTCGGTGACGAATAGGTAACCACTTGAGTTGTTTGCGACATTCAGACACATGATCATATTTGCGTAAACTAAAAATAAAACGAATAGCTAAATTCTGCAAACGTTCAAGCTTATTCAGGAGATGCTCAGTTACATCCAAATAACATACATCGGCGTAGTCGAGAATGGGGAGTAGAAGAGATTGAGCAAGCATAACTTTAGTATTGAATGGCAGGAAATATTGAAGCCGCTTGAGAGAGTGGTAAGAGTAATGTATACGGCGACTTACCTCATTGACATGAGCATTCCATGATAAGGTACAGTCAAAAGTTAATCCTAAATTTTTGCTCTTGTCAGTAAAAGGTATAGCAGTACCATCAAATACAATTTGAGGTAACTCCCTGTGGTTAAGTTTGCCACACATTCGATTACTGCCAATGATCATTGCCTATGATTTTTTGGGATTAACAAGTAATCCATATGAGTCTGCCCAGAGTTTAATAGCTACAAGATCTTGATTAACTAATCGAATTGATTTGTCAATGTCATCAATGTCAGCGTGCTTATAAATTTGCAGATCATCTGCATACAGATGGTAGGGAGACGAAATAACATTAGTGAGTCGATTAATAAAAATAGAAAAAAGTAAAGGAGACAATACGCCGCCTTGCGGTACGCCTGCAGTGATATGGCACCAATTTGATGTTGTGTTATTACAGCTTATGCACTGCCGGTGGCCGCGAAGGTAATTAGAGAACCAATCAATCACCGAGGCAGATAAGTTAATTGAGCGAAGGGTAGCTATAAGGATGTCGTAGTCCACAGAGTTAAAAGCACTACTGAAATCAAGTAAAACAGCAACAGTAAACATCCTTTTGTCCATAGCGAGCCGTATGTCATCTGTTACATTCAACAAGGCAGTTACTGTGCTATGGAATGGCCGAAAACCAGATTGGAATGGACTGATAACGTTGTTGCGAGTTAGGAAAGAGGACAACTGTTTATGCACAACACTTTCAAGGACTTTTGACAAAAATGGAAGAATTGATATGGGACGGTAATCAGTGAAATGAGTAGGATTTGAGGACTTGGGAAGAGGAAGTACTAGGGCACATTTCCAGTCATTTGGGTAGATACAAGACCCTAGGGAAGAATTAATGATATGCGCTATGATGGGAACAACGTCATCTAGTATTGGTATTATCATGTGTCGACTAATACCATCATTGCCTGTAGCATGCGATGTAATAGCTACAATACTCTTTTTAACCTCCGCCTCAGAGACTTCAAGAAATGAAAAGGAATCGTCAGGTGGGGTACAGTTGGAAAGAAAATCAAGAGATGAGACTTTTACATTGTCAGAAAGTTGAACAGGAGATCTAGAAAAATGCTCATTGAGTGCATTAAGGTCAATCAAAGTGTCAGTATTGTCAGAAGCTTTGCCCACACCAAGTGACTTTAAAAATTTCCATGTTTGTGCTGTTGAGCTATTATCAATACGGGAGTGAATATAACGGCGTTTAGCATCCCTACACATCTTGTTGCATAGATTACGCAGTGATTTATATAATAGATGATTTTCGGTAGTGGGTGACTTCTTAAGCGAGAGCTTGGCTTTATCTCGACGCAGCATATGATGCTTAATGTTGGGTGTAAGCCATGGTGCCGGCAAATGTTTGACACGTACAGGCCTTAATGGTGCATGTTTGTCAAATAATTTTAAAAGTAACGTATTAAATGCTTCTACCTTTTCGTTAACGTTGATGGCAGAAAATACCAAAGACCAATCTAAACTGAGAAAATCCTCCCTCAAGCGGTCGACACAAATGCTCCTAAAGTTACGCTGAAGTATAATTTTGGTCTTGCGTTTAGGTGGACGGACATTATAAGAAAGATACAAAAGATCGTGATATGAAAAAGGTGCAGTAAGCTGACCATAGGAGGACACTAGGTTCGGTTGAGAAAGTATTTGTAAATCTAAAAAGGAGGGTGTACTATTTGGAGAGTGATGGGTGGGAGATAGGGAAAGTGGTTCAAAATTTACTGAAGATATTATGGACTTGAGTTTACGGGATCGGGCATTATTTTTTAAAATGCATGTATTCAGGTCACCCATCAGTATTATATGATTGTAAGAAGTGCTGAGAGTTTCAAGAGTGGTCTCAAAAGAATCGAAATAATTAACTTTGTCATTAGGGCTATAAACAACTCCAAGAAGAACTCTGGTATGATGCACAGACGCTTCCAGGAACAGGTACTCCAGGGTGCCGGTGTACTCACTGGGAGATTTATTTACAACTGTGCAAGATATGCCATCCCTAATATAAATGCAGACACCACCCCCACCAACCCCAACCCTGTCATTGCGAAAGAGTTTATATCCATAAAGAAAACAAAGTGAAGATGGTAACGAAGGTTTCAACCAAGATTCAGATACTAAGATAACGTCAACTACGCCGTTATTAAATGAAGTAATCAGATCCGTCGAATGTGCAAGGACACTTTGTGCGTTTATATGTACGATATTCAGCATGGAGGTCTTACCGTGGAAAACAGTTTGTAAATTCGTGCCCAATGCGAGAGAATCAGAAAGAGATTCAAGCGAAATGTCGCTACAAGCGCTCTCGAATTCATCATTAGATGAGTCATCAGAAAAGTAATCATTACTTATTATAGACATAAATAATAAATAAATATAAAATAAGATACTATAAAAAAAATATAAAAAAAACTTAAGAATAACTACTAAAACAAAAACACTCAAAACAAAATACACCACAAACAAGGGTTGGCTGCAAAGTCGTTTGTTAACATTTCTAACTAGATAGGTATGTAACTCAAACGGCAATTCCTATTATATAAAACAATAAACAAAAAATATTATCTTCTAGAATATACAAGCTGTATTCCAGTTAAACATCACCACTTTGCTGGTGCTGACATCTGATGTTAGCCTCGATTTGCGTTTCCTATAAGAAATGTTAACATTTTTAGCAGTGCCAATTGTTACAAATGAAACAGTAAGAATTGAAAAATCTGTTTGATTCATGAAAAAAAAAGAGTCCAAATGCCAAATTTGAAAGCTGTCAAAAAGTGGTATCAGAGAAGTCATCAATTAGCACCAGTACAAAAAGTTAACACCGGAAAATGTTGCAAATCCGTGGTTATCTGGAACGCGCCTACAAGTGATGCCAATAAAAAAAAGAAGAATTTTTAATCTGCACAGTATTTGAACCTGTGAGCTGCCAAACATAATATCTTTAAGTTTGAGCATGGTAGTCTGAGGCCTATACAATCTATGCTAAAAAAAATAATAAAAAAAAAAATAACAAGACAAAGATCTTTCGTCTGTGCAAAAGTGCAAATAAAGTGAATGACGAATGTAAACAAGTATTGTAAAAAATTGTGTTCGGAAAACATGCAAAATACAATGCCGAGCCAAATACATAGAAAATTCAGTTATCAAAAGAAGTACATCATATTGTTTTCGGGAACTCAGTTTGTAACTTGTGCAATTCTGTTAAGGAGACAATCTTCTTCCTTGTACCGTTCGGCAACAAGATAATAATAGCACCGTCTGAAGACCAACAGTTTCGGATTCCATAGAATTTACGAGCTGCAATGAATATATTCTGCCTGGTTTTCGTAAGGAATTCAGACAAGGAGATCTTACCTCCCTTCAGAGCAGATTTTGCATTCCACACAATTGTGCGTGCTCTCATACTATCAAATCGGACTAGCACCGGGCGAGATCATTCCTTCTTGGAGCTCCCCAAACGGTGGCAGGACTCGATACAATCCCGTTGAATATGAGGAAGTTTCATTTTCTCCGAAAACAAGCCAAGAATCCTCGCCTCTGCATTCTCATTGTCCTCTTCTGGCAATCCATGGACGAGAAGAACATTCCGCCTTGAGTAGGTTTCCGTTCTGTCAAGGCCAGTACCCAGCAGCTCCAATTGCGACTTTAATGCTTGAAAAGTATTCAAAATAAAGTTTTTGAACTGTAAGTAATCAGATGACAATACCTTGATAGATTGGAACTGAGCAGATGAAGATGATGCCATCTGCTTTTGTAAGGCTTGCTCAAAATCTCCCATTCTTGAGTTGAATTCCGAAGCAAGATCCAACACACCAGAATTAATTTGAGAGATGTCCATAGCATCCATTGTACTGTTAGTACTCTTACACCAATGTTGATTGATTGTTAATGAGTGATACACAGTGTTGTGAAAATAGTTAGTGCCAACTCTTGCTTGTATATTTCTTAGACCATTTGACCACTATTATTATTATTTAACTATTGAGATATATAAAATAAATAAAGAAATTGTTGGAGCAAAATTTATACGTTGTGTTTAGTTGAAGGTACCCACAAAAAAAAAGATATCTCAATAATAAAGTTCTAGGAATTCTAAAATTCGCTCTCCACTCCACTCTATTTTGTCTACACGTTCGGTTGAGTCGGGCGCTAGCTGTCAACTAAATGCATGCGAATGTGTAAAGTGTAAACAGTAAGTTCGTGTTCGCTATTCGTGCCCTTTGATTCGTGTCCAAAAAACCGCTCCCAATGCGAACTCACGAATCGCGAGGCGAATGGGCGAGGCGAATAGCGAACTTACTGTTTACACATGCGTGTTCGTTATTCGCCTCGCTATTTCGCGCGAATCGAGAGGCGAATAGCGAGACGAATAGCGAGGCGAATAACGAACACGCATATGTAAACAGCTAGTTCGTTATTCGCCTCGCGATTCGCGCGAATGTGTAAACGCGGTGTGAAGACGTGTTGCGCTGCGCTTCAATAAAATCATGTCGAAGAGGGTAAAAGAAAAAATGTTTTTAGTTAGTCGATAACAATAATACAAGATTAAAGTATTCACATCCATCGTGTTTGGTAGTTCATCCAAGACTGAACCCAATCACGAAACAAACGTGAACATCAATTCGGATATTTTGAAGAATCGTGAAAGAAGACGATTCCGTATGCTATGTGAATGTCCCTCCATCATGACGTATCGTGTTTTTTCACGAATCGACAATGACGCATCCCGTGTGAATAAGCCCTTAGGTACTCGTATACGTGGTACCTACTCGGTACATATCACTACTGTACTGACAATCCAATGTGAAGTTATTCGCTGAGGTACCGCCAATAAACCGGTGTTTGGTTTTATTGAATTGAAAACTTTTGTGCCGACAAAAAAGTAAATATGTTTAAATACTTTGAAATCTTGGAGTTTTACGTTTTATAATACGCGCTTAAGTTTTATATGGGATTAGTTATTTGATTTATCAAATATTAAAACAATAATAAGCTTACGAGATATTTACCACTAAATATTCATAGGTTATCTACCGTTTTCTACAACATTGAATTGGTGATATTGCATTGGTGTTGTATACCTCGATCAGGATCTGACTTGGTATTGTACTCTGGCCAGGTGGATTTTTTATTCATATTTACTTAATCGATTCATAATAAACGATACCTATGTCGGTGTAGCTTCTGCCTTAATGGCTGCCTTAAGACAAAACAGTATAACGTGGTGAGGTGCAGTGGTGACGTGAACATAATGTCATTGAGACAAAAACAAAGTTTAGAATGCAGTGAGGTTAGGCGGGAATGCAACGAGTTTTTTCTTTTTTTTCTTTTATTTTATTTAGGGACTTTTACGAAGTATGCCAGTCCCATTGTACCCTAAAACATACATTAACTTATAACTTAACTTTACTTATAACTTATTAACATTAATTGGTATTATAAACTGCCACCATGTCACAGACTAGCTTTGCAGCCTCTGACATGGGGTTCGCCAGGATTGTTTGGAAAACTCCTATGTCAGATGCATTTAGGTAATGCAACGAGTTGCTATATCTAGAGTAGGTATAGCACCTCGTTACAACAGTAAATAAAAAAATGCGTTTTTGGGTTTAGAGATTTTGTTTTTTATGTGATCGGGTGTGTCTTGGCCTTATTTACCTTTTTTAACATCTTAAACACATGTCAAAATTAAATAGTATTATTTTTTGGTAGTAGATACTCAAAAAATTGACCTTTTAAAATATGCTAATACGGTATCGGTACAGTAGGCTACGTGAAATTGCAATAAAAAATATATTCTCAAAAACTGTCCTAGGTACAACAACAGTTTCCATTATACATATATCATGCATTATCTTGCATTTGTCTTATTCGTGATATTCAAACAACCAATTTAATTAAATTACAAATGCTCATGCATGAAAAAAAAAAGTTTTGCTACGAGCGCATTTCCTAATCAAACTACTAAATTTATTCATATTTTGTTCTTTAGACATCAACTAGGTACTAAGTATTATGTAGGAAAACGTAATTTGCTGTTAACCAAAAATATCAAATGTTTACCAAAACCCAAATACTTTTAAAATTAGAAAAAAATTCGTTACTCCAAAACTAAACATCGTAGGAACATTATTTTAAAAATATATTTTTTATTTTTTCTTCTGTCAAATGACTTTAATATACTTACATAAATATTCTTCTAAGTAAATTTTACTACCCTTTTTGTGGCTTACAGCAAACGAGTTTTTTTACTGACCTATAAACCGCTGTAACCGAGAAAGCTATAGGGGCAACAAAATATCTATTATGCTTAGAAATTTAATTCATGCTTTAAATGACATACTTCGTTTCTTAAATAGACGTAGCTAAATAGATGTCAGGCACAGTGAAGGTTGTCGCGTTGATAGTGATGGTCGCAGTGTGGACCCTATCACGCGCGCCTATAAGGGCAGGGAGAACACCGGGGGTTTAGTGGGTAGGCCCGGCACTCTGCCGGGAGAGCCCCACACGCGCTCGTCGTCTAACCAACAACGGCGAGTACGGTGCGGTGACGCATTCCCCTCGAAAAAAAGCACAGTGAAGACACCTACACACATACACACACACACACCATACACACACACACATAGACAACAAACAAAGACATACACACAATAGGTGCAGTTTTTCGCAGCTATAACCACGGTAATAGTATATAATATTACCGTGCTATAACTGACCAAGATACAGGCTTAGCCCAGTTTGGGGCCCATTAGTAACATGGAATATTTTTGTACAGTGCACGTTTTATTTTATTCTAGAAGTATATAATTGTAAATTTGTGTTTTGATCACGAATAATGTTGTCTGTATAAATTAATACACAACATAAATAAATATCTTATCTACTTACAGCAAAGAAGACACTAGTTTTGTAAAAAAAATTACGGCGTAATTAATTGATTTTTTTTGTCTTAAAAATAAGATACTCAGACCAATCAATGCAGTTCTTTTTCCTGACTAAAATTATGTTAAAAACTTTATATTGAGGTTTAGTTAGAGCCAGCCAAACCAACACGTTATCCTGCGTCGATATACAAGGTTACTTTTGAAGCAGGAGCCAAATTTTGTGTAAGAACTTGTTCAGACAAGCAAACTCAACAATTTTTACTATGGGAGCAATCTTGAAAACGCGAAAAAAAATATCAGCTGTTCCATACAAATGTTCAGCATCCACTGAAAAATATCCCGTCGGTTAAATAGCTCTTCGTTGATATTATGGCGTAGTAGAAATGGACTTCGCAAAAATGTCTTTCGATAATGAGCTGGTAACCCGTATGGAACAGCAAATTTTTTTTTCGCGCTTTCAAAATTGGTCCCATGGTAAAAGTTGGTCAGTTTGCTTGTCTGAACAAGCACACAAAAAGAATCATTCAGATAGATTTATAAAATAAGCTTTCTTAAAGATTTTAAAACCGGTCAGTATTTATTGAAATAAAGAGCTTAAGAAAAAAATATTCCTAGGTGGTATTGACGTGTGTATACATACAAATCAAAAATTAAAACAAAAATACACTCATGTTCAAAAAAACTCTATAACAATGTTGATTTGATAAACAATTTTGAGATAATAAAGTATTTGAGAAATACGCATTAGTGTTTTAAAAAGAAAACGAATAATTATTTTGTAAGTATTTGAAATAGAAAATATATTTCATAAGCATATAAATTGATATATACTGCACGTGCAGTAAGTTAGTAAATTGAAATATAGATTTCAATTTAATAAACGAGATGGATTTCCCATTCTGTTCACAATTTAGATTTTCCGCATTTGGAAAAGTCTTAAGAAAAAGATGTTTGTGCAAAGACGCAACCTATAGCCGTCGACATGGAAGTGGCAACGTTGGCAAAATCGTCGACACAAGCATAGTCGAAATACTTAGACGCATATCAGTAAAAAATCAACTCGGTAAGCATTTGGACAATGTACCTACAAAATACACAAGCCTCCATTGTTCCAAACACTATGAATTGTGTCATGGGTCGTTTCAAGCAAATGTTTACTATAACGATGATTGAGGACTGAGGATAGGGGTCGGTAGTAAACCAACGAACAATAACTTAGCCCTCATGGTTGATGGTGTAATGTAGAACACTAAAATTCACATATGTAATACTGAAAATTTGTACGGACTATATTTGCTTTTAGTGATGGACACAGTTCAACTCAGGGTGCGATATAATGGAATAAATCTGCTTGTTTTGTTGTTCATTCCAGAAGTAGAGATGGTGTAGTTATCGGCGAATAATAATTTACAGAACATAGAAAGAAACGTATTAGTCTCTCCCATCTCAACAGAATATATTGTCAAGGGTTTTATACACACATTAGGGAAGCTCTTGACCTTCATCTCACCTTTGGTAAGTGAGGAATTGACGATGACGACGAAAATGAAAGCGAGCTTCACCTGAACTCCTCAATTACTAAGGATCCTACCTCTTATTGTCAAAAGGCTTCATCATCATCATCATCACAGCTCATATACGTCCCCACCGAGGGGCTCAAGCCTACCCTATGTTAGGGTGATTAGGCCTTAGTCAACCACGCTGGCCCAATGCGGATTGGTCGACTTCACATACACCATTGAATTTCTTCTCAGATGTATGCAGGTTTCCTCACGATGTTTTCCTTCACCGTAGGAGCGTCAGACAAATGTACATATGAAATTCGAAAACGAAAAACACAGTGGTACATGGCGGTCTCGAACCCGGACCTCCCGATTGGAAGGCAAGTGCCGAGTCCACAGCGCCACCGACGTCAAAAGGCTTACAAGCAAGAAAAGCTTCCGTCCCCATAGGGTATTAAAGCCTGGGCATCCAGATCAATACCGAGTGATTTTGGAACCCACTGATGAATGATGATTTTGGAATCTATACTTACTTACTATTACTAATATTATAAAGCTGAAGAGTTTGTTTGTTTGTTTGTTTGTTTGGTTGAACGCGCTAATCTCAGGAACCACTGATTCGAATTAAAAAATTCTTTTTGTGTTGGATAGTCTATTTATCGAGGAAAACTTTAGGCTATAACATCACGCTACGATTAATAGGAGCTGAGCATCAATGAAAAATGCTGCAAAACGGGAAAAAATATATGGCGAAACGTAGTTCACGGGCACAGCTAGTTAAAGTATAAACTTAACATTTTTCCTACAGAAGGTAATAAGTTCGTTTGTTAACTTGCTTCGGTTCTTATGACTTTGTCTCGACGAACTTCTTATCAGGTTAGACCAGGGTTTCTTAAACTTTTTGCAGTCACGGACCACTTTCACAATTTCAACAATTCCACGAACGCTGTCAAAAATATGTTTCGAATGTAAAAAAAGCCTTATTTATATTAAAAATAAAAAATTTTTTATTGGTATGTACTTTCATTACACTTACTACTAATGAGATGGGCGCTGCTGTTTGGCCTCAATGAGAACGTTAAATTGTGGGATTGTCTTCGACAAGGCAAAGCGTAGGTCATGTTTACGTCATACTTTCCTATTAAATGACTTAAATGTCTTTAAAGACTGAACTACTGCGGACCCCTAATATACATGCTACGGACCCCTAAGGGGTCCGTGGACCCCACTTTAAGAAACCCTGGGTTAGACAAAGGCCAAGATATAACCTGTTTTTTTTAAAAAAATTGTGGATATCGCAACAGGAAATTACCCTTGCGAGTTATACCATTTATTCTTCCTTACCCATCCATCAAAAGTTCTTAGTAAAAGTACGAAGTCTATAAGCACCGTCCCATCCCACCACCATCCCTATTTACACCTCGTGTTGCGGGAGCATCTTTACTTAGGTACATTCGTGGTAGAACCCAGTCACCTACGCGTCATTATTTATTGTGGTAAGACATCATTTCAGCGAAGAGACGTCTACTATTGAACATAGGGCAAATCCTTTTGTCGCGTAATTGAAAAGCTCTATATGGTATGGTATGGATGGATTATTTAAGCTCTGATTTAATTAGGCAAGGGCTACCTATACCCTGATAAGTTCAGTTACGGGTTTTTTTTCCTTGTTTCAATTTTCTTCACTTTTCATCAACAAAGGGTCAATAATAAGAATAAATAATAGGTGCCTATTGTATGTTATTTTTAGAAACTAACCTACAACTTCTAAAAGTTAAGGAAATTTCCATCATCACCTCGGTTCATGACTCCCAGACGCAAATACTTGAATAGCTTCGGAAATACATGAAACACGTTGGACGTACAGATTGCGCCAAGCTCCTAGTCCGCTCTGAACACAGAGCTAGATTCGCGGTACACTGTTGTAATATAGGTATAATTAAATTATATTGTCTGTCTTCATAAGTTACAAGTGAAAGATGAATGCCACATCACTAAATAAGTTTTAGCACGATACGAATAAAATTAGGCTCGTATTAATAAACACATTTCATAGTTGAGATCGATCTTAAGATACTGTTTTTTGACAATTAACGTACGGACTATATCTGTCAAAAACATTATCTTAAGATCGATCTCATTCTTGAGATGCAATTATTAATACGAGCCTTAGGTCCAATTTCACCAATATTTAAACAGGTGGTTAGTTAACTAACAAACAAGACATTTCACTCATATAATAAGTGTCAAAAACGGTTGTTTGTTAACTATAACCGCCTGTTAAATGTTGATGAAATTCGACCTTAGGTCGAATGTCACCAAAATTTAAAGAAGCGGTTAAAGTTAACTAACAATCGTTTTTGACACTTAGGTCCGGTTGCTCGTAAATTACAGTAAAGTAAAAGTTAAAATTTCACTATTGTTAATTTTGACCTTGGTAAAAAAAGTTACGTCGGTAATCTTCGCATTCAGTTGCCCAAAGATAATTTTCGCGGTGGTTAAATTAGACGAGGGTTAAAAGTGTCAGTGCAATTTCATTTCGTTTCCCTTAATTTTTGATGGGGAACTTTTTTTCCGACTGCCAGCACTGTATTAGCTGTCAAATTGGCATTGTTTGTTGGAGGTTTGTTGTAATGTTTCGGTGAATTGAAAATCGTGGTGATTTTAAAACTTTTTCTGAGTATTTTTATGTGTTTAGTTTTCGTGAATATGGAAATTTAATACTATTTTTAACTGACTTCGAAAAAAGGAGGTTGCTCAATTCGACCGTATACTCGTATATGCTTCTTTTTGTTTTTTTTTTTAAGTTTGTTCGCGGATAACTTCGTCGTTTATGAACCGATTTTGATGATTCTTTTTGTATTCGATAGAGGATACTCCAAGGGTGGTCCCATGGTTATAAAAGTTACTAAGTTAGTTAGTTACTAAAGTTAGGATCTAATAATGGGATCCCATAAAAATCAAGAAAAACCATTAAATTTTTACGTGTGTCCAACGTGTTTTGTGTATATGTTACGCGATTACTCCTCCAATTGTTGACCGATTTTAATAATAAATAAAATATTTTACAAAAAAAAAGAAACCGACTTCAAAAACAGTGAAAAGTTAAAAATAATATAAGAATAGGTACAGACAACATTACACTTCTATATTGAAGTCGGTGACAAATTTTAAGACTTTCTATATAGGAGATCATCGTTTGGCACCGACTTCAATATAGAAGTATGATGTTGTCTGTACCTACCTATTCTTATATTATTTTTAACTTTTCAGTGTTTTTGAAGTCGATTTTTATTATAAAATATTTTTATTGAACCTACTTACTATTACTACCCGTGAATTTGTCAAAATGGATACTAAATCGAAGTGAATGTTATTTTTTTGTAACTTATCTTACAAACGTAGTGTATGATTAACATGGTCTAAGATTTAAGCTAATGCCTGTTTTGTTCTAGGGAAAGAGGATCTAATTTTTCGAACAATGAGCTTGAGCTGTTGACTTCAAATAATAATAATAATAATAATCTTTATTGCCTTTACAATAGGTATACACAGTGTCAAACCAAAATCACAATCATATAAGCCTACCATAGAATGTAGGTAGACCTAAAAACATCGAGTTCAATACAATAGAACCAGAGGTCCAGTTCAACCAACAGGCCACAGCCGAACCGACACCGCAGCGATCGACCATTCGAAGCGTATAGACTGATTTTCAAATGTTCGATGACATGATAATGTAGCGTTCTTATTGGTCGAAGGCAACGATCCCGCCCCGCCGGCATATAAATAAAATGTGGTCTAAGTTTAGCCAACTCCTTGCTTACAGTGTGTATAGCTCTACATACTGTTAATTTGTGCACCCCTTTTGAATCCCCAACACATCTGAAAAATGATCCAGATGCGTAAAACTGTAGAGTTTACAAGACCTGATCTGCAGATCTCATTGCATTGTTTCTGAAAAAAGGAAATATTATTATTAGATATGTTATTTTACAGGTAAATTTACTATGAGACGAACCTATTATTTCTCAAGAAATCATATCAATCAACCTATGGATAAAAATTTACTTATTTACCTTCTGGTCAAACGTTTGAGACGTGAATCTAATAAATTTACAAGCCTTTTAGCCAAATTTCTCGACACTCTTAAGCATGCTCTGAAATCCATTTCCTCCCATAGAAAATAATCAGTTCGTGGTCGAAAATTCCTCTGTCTTTGTGGGACTACTTGATCAAATATGAACTCATCATCGGAGGAACTGACTTCATTAATTAAATCCAAAACAAAACTCTCTGATCCCATTTTAATAACTGTACTCACAAACAAATATTAAAAATAACCTAAAAACAATAAAAGATCAGTATAATTCTACTAATGTTAAAATTTAAACGACCCCCACCCCATCGGTTATTTTGACCGCCGTCAAATCTGAGATTTAACCCCTCGTTAATGTAACCGTTGCTTCAACAACGCTTTTTAAGTAAGCCCGCCGGTTAATTTTACTTTAATCGTAACTTTACCCATTTGTTAACGTAACCGAGTTTCGAGCAACCGGACTTTATTGTATGAGTAAAATGTCAAAAACGGTTGTTAGTTAACTATAACCGCCTGTTTAAATGTTGGTGAAATTGGACCTTAGTGCGTGAGAAAGGTGTGAGACAACTTCAGAACGGATTAGAAGTTCGACGCGGTCTGTACCTATAAATTAAAAAAAACATACGCATCGAATTGAGAACTTCCTTCTCCTCCTCCTCTTTTTTTGAAGTCGGTTAAAAAGAGAAACACGTGTGCATCATATAAATTCCATTTAGTCTCATTCATGTTTCCGATATATTCCATTGTGTTTACAAAAGGTTGGTAAGTACACGACTATATAAAGAGACCTAACAATTAAAATATATACTTTTGTTCGTTTTTCCGAAAGGCAAAAGATAGTGGTTGTTCTTCCTCTAAAAACTGACAATGGGACAATTTAAAAGACAATGCAGCCAATTGAGAGCTGTCACACCTGATTCAAATTAGCCAGCCATTCACTAACATGGTGGCCAATAATTTCGCATCTGTTGACACTTTGGAATTACGCATCGGTTGACGCTTCTAAATGAGCCTAGCGTACAGCATGAAGAATAAATAAGGCAGCGTTGTTGGCACGCAGGCATATTAACATAAATCAATATCCAATATCCATTTGAATACAATGGTAATCTATATGTATGCCGCATCTATGTTCTTTTCTCACCTTTCATCTCGCTTCAAAGAGAGGCTTTGTTATTCCGCGCGGAACAGAACTCACTTCGAATCTCATTTCACTTGCTTGTATCATTTAAGGAACGCAGTCATGCTTGGATGAAATATTAGGTAAATTAGACAAATGCCTTTTACGTCACAACGTGATAAACCGACTTCAAAAATACTGAAAAGTTAAAAGTAATATAAGAATAGGTACAGACAACATCACACTTCTATATTGAAGTAGGTGCCAAACGATGATCTCCTAGAAAGTCTTAAAATTTGTCACCGACTTCAATATGGAAGTGCAATATTGTCTGTGCCTATTCTTATATTATTTTTAACTTTTCAGTGTTTTTGAAGTCGGTTTTTATTTTTTGTAAAATATTTTAAATTTTTAGCGAATCTTTCCATCCCATCATCAGATCCTGACTTTGGTGACCATGGGACCACCCTTGGAGTATACTCTATCGAATACAAAAAGAATTAATCGCGTAACATACACAAAAATAAAAACCGACTTCAAAAACACTGAAAAGTTAAAAATAATATGAGAATAGGTACAAACAACATCACACTTCTATATTGAAGTCGGTGCCGAATTTAAAGACTTTTAGGAGATCATCGTTTGGCACCGACTGCAATATAGAAGGGTGATGTTGTTTGTACCTATTCTTATATTATTTTAACTTTTCAGTGTTTTTGAAGTCGGTTTTAATTTTTTGTAAACTATTTTTATTTTTATCTTTTTAGTGAATGATATCTTTTAAGTGAATTGAGAAACCCTAAAATTAAGGTTTTGCTCGATTTTCATGGGATCCCATCATCAGATCCTGATTTTGGTGACCTTGGGACGACCATTTAATTTTAAGGTGCGTCCAACGTTTTTTGTGTGTATGTTACGTGATTACTACACCAATTGTGGACCAATTTTCAAAATTCTTTTTGTATTCGATAGACTATACTCCTGGGGTGATCTATACACCGAATACATAGACTATACACCGAAGTCAGGATCTGATCATGGGATCCCATAAAAATCGAGGGAAACGCTAATTTAATACCAGCTCACCGAAGGCGAGCTGGTATTAAATTAGGATTTCTTTCACTAAGAAGTTAAATATAAAAAATATTTCACAAAAAATAAAAACCGAATAAAAATCGAAACGAAAAGTCGGTGACAAATTTTAGGACTTTCTAGGAGATCATCGTGTGGCACCGACTTCAATATAGAAGTGTGATGTTGTCTGTACCTATTTTTATATTATTTTTAACTTTTCAGTGTTTTTAAAGTCGGTTTTTATTTTTTGTAAAATATTTTTTTTATGTACGTATTTTTTTATTTACCTATTACTTCGCCATTTGTAAACCGATTTTCTTTTTCTAATCGAAATTCTTTTTCTAATCGAAAGGGTATACTCCGGGCGTGGTCCCATTGTCACCAAGTCATGATTTGATGATGGGTTCTCCGGAAAAACGAGGGAAACCCTTAAATTTCATAGGCACGTCCAAAGTAATTTATGTTTTTTCTGCAGATGTTCAAGTATTTACATCTGGTAGTCATCATATCATGTTACTGAGCTGACTAAAGAAGGTTTCTTGTAGATAAGAGCTTGGAAATAATTATTTCAATACTGTTTAGAGCGAAAGACGTTTAATTTTAAGTTAGGTATTCTGGTGTTTGCCAGGGCTCAAATTCTAATACTATACGAGTATGTATTAAAAATAAACAAAATGAAGAAAAAAAACATACAAAAAACTAAACTGAGTTCAAACACCAAAAAGTCATAGATAATATACTACTATAACTATTTTTTTATTGTATTGTCTTAAAAGATCAGCAAAACTTGGATTCAAATATTAAATACATAACAGAGTCTTGCAAGTGACTTGCATTCTAAAGTGGATCGCAGGAGAAGCTAGAATATACCGACAAACATATTTGTATTATTTTCTAGCTTCTACAAATATATCCAATAACCAAATGCGCTGTGGATCGGGGACTCGCCACTTACCTTCCAATCGGGAGGCCCGGGGTTCGAGACCGCCATCCAATGTGTTCTTCGTTTTTCGAATTTCATTATGTACAATTTTGTCTGACGCTCTACGGTGAAGGAAAACATCGTGAGGTAATCTGCATACATCTGCGAAGAAATTCAAAGGTGTATGTGGTCGACCAATCCGCATTGGTAACTTAGGGTAGGCTCGATCGAGCCCCTCGATGGGGACGTATATAGCTAAGGGGCAATTGCATTATTTACAACGTTTCAACTAAATCAGAAACGTTTTCGTCCCCATACATTTTGACAACACCTTGGCAGCTGTCAGATGTCAAAACGTATGGGAAAGGAGGGGAAAGGAAACGATTTAATGTTGATTAGGAACGTTCGTAAATAGTGCGATAAAAGTATGATATCTAAAAAAAAATTACTATTTTTTACTAAAATCGCTGTGAAATCACTATTGTTTCCACTACTTAAGCGGCTTATATTTAGATGGGCGACCCTTGGTGGGACTATATCTACAAGTCATATGTTGATTCGACTGGATTAAACCTCTCCTCAGCTTCTGAAATACAGCCTGTCTAGCCACCATGTTTTAACAGGCCAATTCCTCCTTGTCTATGGAGATCCTGCGCCCAGTGGTGGGATGTAAGGTTTGACCGGAGGGAAACTCGGTACCAGGGTGGTCTGTTTGTGTACCTCCGCCTTACCTATTTTTGCCTCAAAGCAGCAGTGCTTGCATTGCTGTGTTAAGGGTAAAATATGGCAGTCAAATTACTGGGTACCCGTGACTTTACATCTGATGTCACAAGTTGGTAACGTACACTGTGGTCCTTGTGAGGGTTGCAGTTTTACTGCGCATCTCACAAGAGCCACATGTATTGTAGGTCACTGTTACCACTTACTATCAGTTTGCTTGTTTGCCAACTCAGTTGCAATAAAAAAAATAAAAAAGCGAGCATAATATCTGTCTTAAATTTTACAACATAAACAGATTTCAAACTCGCCGTAGAGTCCGATAACTACTTCGTTAAATTTATTTACCAAAGGGGACCTTCTCAGTTAAATGTTAACTGATGTTGTCCAAGATTAGGTGCCGAATAACATTTTGTTAAAAGTTATTACTCCCCTGAAGACAGTAACATTTTCAGATGATTAGCAATGTAATTAATATTTTCCTTGGCAAAGAAAATCTTTGGACACTTCAAAGGTCTTCATCTGATTTCGTTTCATCATAGCCCGACCGGATCATATTTTAATCAGTCTCGGAAAGCGTCATCTAATTAGCGACACAAACTCAGTATTTTTACTATCTATGAAGTAAAAAATAAAAAATCAGCCAAGAGCAAATTGAACTCGCGCTCCGTGGTTTCCATACAAACTTATATAACTACCTAACTAGAGGTGGCTTTAATGGTTGAAAAAAAATATTAGTTAATAGTTGAATAAAAATATCGATAATTTTAATGGTTGAAAATATCAGTTGATATTTATATTCAGATACAATATATTGATATTTTTATTAGCACCGTTGCGGTCAATATTTTTATTAGTTCGGTCTATGGTTGAAATTATCCATACGATTTATTTTATCTACACTAATAAATATTACTCTCGCTTTAAAATCAACTAGAATTGAATGAATATTTTTATTCGATATGGTTGAAAATATTTATTGAATATATGTATTATTTTTTTTATTAGTTAAATTTAACGGTTGATAAATATATTCAACAACACTATACCTAACTATGTAGTACAATGTACACACGCCTGCACATCAGACTAAACGTTTCTGTTGCAAAATAGTACTTATTACAACGACATAAGATGCCATAGTGTTTACTTGATGTTCTGTCGTCCGTACATATTTCTGGTTTTCAGATTATTTTTTTTAAATATGCTTCTTGCCAAATTTCATGATTCCAGGTTAACGGCAAGTACCCTATAAATTTTGATTTCCTAGAGTGTTGAAATATACGTTTTTTGCGGAATAAACTGCTTTACCTTTTACATTAACTTAGAAGTTGGATTTTTTCACAGCTTCAGGGGAATATAGACTAGAGGATATGGTTTTAGTTTTATATGTTAAAGGGTCTTGCCAGACAGACAGACGGAACCCTAAAACGAAATATTGTATTCGAGCATGAACATATCACGCCGATTGCAGGAGTAGTTGAATTTTTCCATTTATCTAAAGCATTTCATCAAAAGCACATTTCGATGCACACAACAACGGAGATTTGATTTACGACAGAAACGGAACATTCCGTCTGTCTTCAAAGCGAAGTTCTTTCATAACAAAAGCGGGAGCAACCTTTTCGCATAAAAGTTACATCCCTACAAAATCATAGTTGCTTGGAGGGCCCGTAAATATGCTGTACTGCAGATTAGGGTTGACAGTAATAGTTTCTTTTTATCATTTTACATTGGGTATATATTGGGGAGGCGCAGGACCGTTCGGTTTGGAGATCCCTGGGGGAGGCCTATGTCCAGCAGTGGGCGTCTCTTGGCTGAAATGATGATATATTGGATCGTTTGTCCTAAAGGTGTTTTGATTATTTTCACTTCTCTTAACTTTTTATCGTCGTATTTTATCTTCCCAAGTTCGACATTAGGCCGTACAATAACAATTTCTATTGATTACTATTTCTAAATTGCAAATAATTCGCACGAAATGAAAACGCACAAATGATATCTTGTTTTTCTTTCGGTTAACAATGTTATTCAAGCAAACAGGGTTACATACTCGTACAATCTGATGGCTCCGGCGCTGCGGGGCTCCGGCGGACCTATGCGTTCTAATCGTCGCACATGGCTTCTGCTCACCACAGCCGCACAACTACACCACCTGCGCCTACGCGAGTATAATTAAGGCGCACAGTGGGGTCAGTCATAAAAAAATCAATGCAGAAAAAACCGTTTCTCTTCATAAATATTGAATAAAAAAAATCTTTAAAAAATAAATGTTATTATTCAACGCATTCTTTAGAGGATGGTCTTTTTAATTTTTTGATCAATTTATTAAAACTTGGTTAAAATGTGACCCAAACATGCCTCGATTTTAAAACTTTAAACCTAATCGCATCGTAAATATTAGGTTAAATCATATACTTTCGATTTCAATAAATAAAGTGAACAATATTCTAGCGGATGATCTTTTTAGATTTTTATTATTCGCCTTTATAATTTTTTAATTGGAATAATTCATCTTACGCGTAAAGGTTTGCTTAAATATTCCCCTCACTCTCACTCACTCATTCCTATGTAATCAATCCGGGATGATCGAGCAAGGTCATTAGGACCACTATGCGCCTTAAGCTCTGGAGGAAGGGCAGACAAGACTACGTGGAGTCGGTTTAACAGCGATTACTTCTGTCACTAACTTCTAATTAAAAGGAGTAACTTTGTCAGTAATCATTTAAATCAATTTATGGTTCGAACGATCCAAACAAGTGACTTCAATTAATAATATAGGGGTTTGCAATACTTTTTGGCTTGCAACCAACGCCAATAAATTTAAGTGCGTTTAACATTAAAGGTTGTACAATTAGGTTTTTCAATTCTAATACCTATCTTATATCAAACTATTAATAGTACGAAATAAGGATAAGGCTAAACAACGATTGTACGTTAACCATTTAGGCCAATACGGTTCGGCCAAATGTAATTAGGATTAGTAATTTTAGGTGAGCCGAAGAGCACCCTTTTACATTAGGTAAGTGCGTATAACTGTATCTGTTGTGAGGTATGATTCAGTGTTTTTTTAGAAAATAAATGTGCTATAATTGCTAAATAACCCATCTTATTTCTTAAGTTGTCTCATTTTTTAATATTGTTCACGCATTTTCTTAATTGTATTGCAATTATTTTATTCGCTTACATTTGCTTCCACTTCCACTTAGGGAACATCGTACGATTAATCAAAATTAACTACGAACTTTTCAAGACAACCACTAATATGTGTGACAGGCTTATTGATACGAAAATACGTGTGGTATTAAAGGGAATGAAGATATTTCAAAACTTGGGTTAACATTTAACGCACCTGCTAAATAAATGCAATAATGGGAAAATAAAATGAACTCACCATTCTAATCTGCGACAAGAAATAACAAATCTCACAAATGAACTAGAACTAAAAATTTTAAGCCGATATCAGCAAAACTCAAATGAAAATAAATAAATCAAACAATCCTCAGATATATTGAAGTCGGCAATGAAAATCCCCCATTTTGGGCCCAATGTTACACGAATGATTTATGTATCAAAAAATTCTCTAATTTAATTATTTAATATAAATTAAAAATGTGTCCTTACTGCAATGGCCAAATTAAGAAAATCGAAATTTAATTTTAGCAGACTTGTTAGTTGCTTTGTAAACACATCTTATAAAGTTTAAAGTTTTTCGTCTTAAAATAAAAGTATTTTCAGTGTCATATTCAAATACCTACGTGTAGTATAAGTTTTAATAACATATCAACACCCTTTAGTTTATTTTTTAATAATTTGAATGAAATTATACTTCCGAAGATTAATATGTCTAGCTTACTTTGTATAACACACCTGATGCCGGATGCAACAGTTGCTGTTATCGATTGTTGAAAAAACCAGAAGTACTTACCATTCTAGGGCCGAGTTGCTGTCTCATTTTATTTTTGGAATAACAATAAACTATTATAACATCATATACTTTTAACGGTATTTTATAAAATATTTACATGAAAAAATATAACGATAAAGTATAAAATCGACTCTGAATCATCGGAAATCATGGCATAATGTGTCATTTAACAAAATGTCAATGTTGATTTCATTCGCTATCGTACTTGTACATATAGATTGATTTATTATTATACATTGGACAAGGTATCCTCTTAACCTGATCGATCTTTGCTTGAATACTGGATATCTAATGTTTGCCTTTGTTTTGCTAGAAGAATTTGTTTCTCTGAGTATCAATAAACTTATTGGCCATTACTGAAAAGGGTGAAAATTAGACCAATAAATCTTAACATTGTTATTATAGACCAAATTTCAACCTTGTAACACCAGGCCCAGGTTGGAAAACGAGGATGTCCATTTCTGAGTTCTTTCCTTACAATTTAATGACTTTTCTGATCTTACATTTGCTCGACACCAAGTTCAATATAGAAGTCTACGTAATTGTATGTGATATTGTGATAATTTTTGTGCTTAATTAAAGTCATTTTTTATATTTTCCTAAAACGTTTTTAATAAATATATTCTACAGATGGTGTGGCAACCCTTACTTGTTACCTAAGCTACAGCTGTAGGATAGGAGGGAGATCCGATTCATAATCGACAAATAAAATATTATAGATGTTGTTATGAGAAACATTCGAGTTTTCAAATTTGTGTTCCAGTGATTTAAACAATGTTTAGAGCAGTCTCTTCATAGAAGTGTTGTCATTAGTTTTACTGACATTTTGTAGGACAATAGATGTATTGCATACATGCAATGCAGAAGCACTTGCATATAACACTATCTATAAATAACGTCAACGATTCATTTTGCAGTGAGGTATGTGCGTCCAGGGTGTCGCCAAGGGGGGGGGGCAGCTGCCACCTCCATAGCAAATCGATAAAAATGTTTAAAATCATTTTTATTTCTTTATTGTACAGTCAAGAGCACATTGCAGTTTTAACTTGCTTCATAAGCTCTCACGACTCTACATTATTTTCCCATCCTGTTATACCCCTACTAGCACCCCCCGCCCCCCAATCATCTGCTGGCGACTTATTCCATCATATCAATATTTCATTTTATTAATATTTTAGTGAATTTCATACCACCCACTACTACTCATTAAAACCGCAGTGAGAACGTTATACGCTGCAATTTAGCAGGGGTGCGTTCAGTACCTTAGTCGTTCGGTTGTTTCTTTACTCACTCTGAGGGGTTAAGAGGAAACACCAAGGTCGAGAGAATTCACAAATATAGGTATTTATAAATTGTATTGCTGTCGTGCTGTGTGTTAGAACAACTGAACTGAGCGCGATAGGGACAACTGCAGCTGAGCCCTAAAATACCTATGAAAAGTACACAAAATATACGTTTCGTAGTCCCCTGTTTTCTCCGCGAAAAATTTACCGATTTCATTACTTTTTGCCTTAAAAATTAAAACAAGGCTTTTTCTGTGTTTCTATGTTTTGCTTTTTTCATATACTGAAAATCGGCCCAGAATTGGCGGAGTAATCGCGTAACATACACACAAAACACGTCGGATACACCTAAAAATTTAAGGGTTTTCCTCGATTTTTATGGGATCCCATCATCAGATCCTAATTTTGGTGACCTTGGGACCACCTTTGGAGTATATACTCTATCGAATACCTACAAAAAAATGTGAAAATCGGTCCACAATTGGCGGCGTTATCGCGTAACATACACACAAAAAAAACATACGCATCGAATTGAGAACTTCCTCCTTTTTTGAAGTCGGTTAAAAAATGTAGGCATTTACCTCCAGGCATTGATTGTATCACAATATCGATGCCTTCAGGACATGTAACTAAGAGACGGCTTGCATGATAATGTCTATTCGCATACTTCACAATCTTCGTAAGCTTATTATTTAAAACACCTCTACGTTAGATTTCTTTCAACTCTTGCATAAAACTTGAAAAATATCTCTATCTTAGAAATGACACGACAACTATAATATACAGAATACTACAAGAAAGACTTGCGCAATTTAGTACGACATTAATGATTGTGTTACCCATTCCCATTAAACATAACAAATATTCCCAATCCTCTCGTAATGAGCCAGCAAAGACACATTACAAAGTATTTTACTAGCAGGATCAAGTTGTAAGTATGCTAAATTTCGATGAAATTCCCGAATTCCCCTATCTAATCAGCAATTAGCGATGTTTTGTGCCGTGCGCGCTTTAAAGCAACGAGCTTTAAAGCGCGCACGGCAGTTTTCATAGGCATGAGCTTTAATTTATACATGCATTAATTATTCATCCATACTTTGGTTTCAAATTGGCGATGCTTATTAATGTTCATGTAGAGGTAATAAATTCTGGCTACATGGTAACAATTTCGCAGAAGTAGGCCTTCTGCGATGTTGTTTATAGTACCTTTTTAGGCATTTTTGTATTGCGTATGAAGACAATTGAAAGAAAATTTTAAGTATTACAGATATCCCGAAGTTGTTTAAATATTATTACGATGTTATGCTACAATCTTAGGTAGGTATGACCTTGAGACCGCCATTATGTCGCTCGTAATAGCGGCGGCTTTCGTAATGCAAATGTAAAGCTTGACGTGTTGCGGACTGTACATAAAAATCATTCTGGACAGTTACGGAATTAATCACAGGAGCTCCTTCCTAGAGATATCTACCTCATATGTCAAATTATGATAAGTAGATAAGTTACCTATAAAATATACCTTTAAAAATCATATGAATAACCAAATTTTTGCTTCGCGATAGTCTGATAAAAATTGATCTAAGCCTAATAATTTCTGTTTTTTTAATTAAAACTTAAAGTTTACAAATTTTTGATATAGTTATATGAACCTAGACAATAAATATAAGGAAATAAACAAATAACTGAACAAACTAAAATATATATAATTATGTGTTGATACATTAACCATTTGACCCACCGAGAAACGTGTGAAACGTGTGTTGATGCTGTATGTTGCTAGGAATAGGCTTCACTTTAGCTTAATAAGTAAAAAGAGGACATACCTACTTGAAATTTCACTCGATTTTGATGTCTTCGTTGGCGTCATAGTATTGAAGCACGATATGATGCCAACGTCATGAGAACACGCTATGTTGAAAACGGAGCTGAATCGTCCGAGGTGACATTTTTCTTATTTTAGTCTTCTTCTTCTTCGTCTCTTATGGCGGCTGTACACTCTCGACGAGTGCTCTCGTCAAGTCTCGCCGAGAGGTCTCGCCCGAGAGACCTGTCAGCGAGTGCTTACCATGTACACTCTCGTCTATTCACTTGCGGTTTTGATCACCGAGAGGATGGACGCGTTAGAAGTCGCTTCCACTGTTTCGCTATGCACTATTAATTATTATATGTATGTACACGAATATCATACAAAAAAATTCAAAAAGAGTGGCGTTAAAGAAGATGGTGGATGGTCGCTATGCATCGAATAATAATAATAAAAACCGATTTCAAAAACATTGAAAAGTTAAAAATAATATAAGAATAGGTACAGACAACATCTCACTTCTATATTGAAGTCGGTGCCAAACGATGATCTCCTAGAAAGTGTTAAAATTTGTCACCGACTTCAATATAGAAGCGTGATGTTGTCTGTACCTATTCTTATATTATTTTAAACTTTTCAGTGTTTTTGAAGTCGGTTTTTATTATTATTATTCGATGCATAGCGACCATCCACCATCTTCTTTAACGCCACTCTTTTTGAATTTTTTTTGGATGATATTCGTGTACATACATTTTTAACTTCTCAGTGTTTTTGAAGTAGGTTTTTATTTTTTATATAATATTTGTTATTTTTAACTTTTTAGTGAATGCAATCTTTTTAGTGAAAGAAACCCGAATTTAATACCAGCTCACCTTCAGTGAGCTGGTATTAAATTAGCGTTTCCCTCGATTTTCATGGGATCCCATGATCAGATCCTGACTTTGGTGACCATGGGACCACCCTTGGGGTTTACTCTATCGAATACAAAAAGAATTTTGAAAATCGGTCCACAATTGGCGGCGTAATCGCGTAACATACACACAAAAAAAAACATACGCATCGAATTGAGAACCTCCTCCTTTTTTGAAGTCGGATAAAAATATGGTTACAGAGATGATTATAAGAAGCTAATCCAACATATTTTGTCATTTTTCGACGTGCAAATACTTATTCAGATGTGAAATATTATGATTAGTACGACTCAATTCACGTGTGTTCAGAGCGGTTGTTGGCTGTGCACTGCACTGGCGAGAGTGTACATTAATGCTCTCACCGTTCCTCGCGAGACATGCCGAGACCCTTTGACTCGGGCACAAAAAACCGACACGGGAGCGAGAGCGGGCGAGTAAGCACGAGACATCCCGAGGCGAGGCGAGAGCTACCATGTACACTCTCGCACTCGGCCTGTCTCGGGGTGTCTCGGCGAGAGTGTACAGCCGCCATTATATGTATATACCTAAAAACGAATCGCCGTTCGGTCCCGCTAAAACTCAAAAAACCGGCCAAGCGCGAGTCGGACTCGCCCATGACGGGTTCCGTAGGATTTATGACGTATTAAAAAACTACTTACTAGATCTCGTTCAAACCAATTTTCGGTGGAAATTTGCATGGTAATGTACATCATAATTTTTTTTTAGTTTTATCATTCTCTTATTTTAGAAGTTACAGGGGGGGGACACATTTTACCACTTTGGACGTGTCTCTCGCGCAAACTATTCAGTTTAAAAAAATGATATTAGAAACCTCAATATGATTTTTGAAGACCTATCCATAGATACCCCACACGTATGGGTTTGATGAAAAAAAAATTGACTTTCAGTTCTATGTATGGGGAACCCCCAAAATTTATTGCTTTTTTCTATTTTTGTGTGAAAATCTTAATGCGGTTTACAGAATACATCTACTCACCAAGTTTCAACAGTGTAGTTCTTATAGTTTCGGAGAAAAGTGGCTGTGACATATGGACGGACAGACAGACAGACATGACGAATCTATAAGGGTTCCGTTTTTTGCCATTTGGCTACGGAACCCTAAAAACGGCTTAAACGATATGAATATTTATTTTATTTTTCCTTTTATTAAAACGGGGGTGGTTTAATAACAAAAATAAAAGGGAAACTCCTAAAGAAATGCATAAAATCATAGTAATTTTGTATATGGAAAATAACGGAACACT
The DNA here is from genome assembly GCA_963935595.1 of Schoenobius gigantellus. Lineage (NCBI taxonomy): Eukaryota > Metazoa > Arthropoda > Insecta > Lepidoptera > Crambidae > Schoenobius > Schoenobius gigantellus. The sequence continues at coordinate 27,344,023 of OZ012551.1, forward strand.
TCGCCAACCATTGATTTATCTGTCATCACTCATCTGTCAAGTAATACGAAGTACTTAGGCTCCAGCACCTCGGTAGGGACGTATAATGGGCTGTGATGATGAACTTAACTAACAAGCACCTTTATTTTGAGACGGAGGAATCTGTTTACAATGCCAAGGGATTAATGTTGACTAGACTGCCCACTTTGGTATGCCGTAGGACTCGGTTTACGTACCAGCGGCGATTACGCTGTAGTGTATTTATTGGATATGTATACTCGTAAAATGAGTACTTTATGTATTTTATTATCAAAGTATATATTTAGTTATTTTATACCACAAAGGTGGCAAACAAGCATGTGGGTCACCTAATGATAAGTGATCACCACCACCTAGGGACGCTTGCAACACCAGTGGTATCACTCGCGCGTTGCCAACCTTAAATATAAATCCCTCTTCACGCCTTTTTTGAAGAACTCCATGCTGTAGTCCTTATTGAAAACCCCAGAAGAGAGCTCATTCAATAACCTGAGCGTGCGCGGGAGAAAATGTCTCGAGAACTGTACCGTACGCGACCATTTTGGTTCAGGTGTGAGGATGAACTCCTCCCCGATGGCGAGCAGTGTGATGGTAAAACGTGGCCGTTGGCATCATATCGAACAGTTCTTCAGAACACACCCCGTTGTACAAACGGTAAAATACGCACAATGAGGCAAAGTCGCTCTAAATATTTAAAAATTTAGTGAAAAAGGTTTCATTGATATCTTACCCGTCATTACTTTCTACAATACACACTTTCCTTTGCCCATCGGTTGCCTAGTAGAGATTGCTACTTTGGCAATAAGGTTGTCGTTTGCTTTTCCCATAACATTTCTCCTTTTTTTACAATTTAAACAATAAATTATTCATTAATTCATGTTACGGTAGCACGGTTAATTTGTCAAATTGCTAAAGTATTATAAATTTTATTTTTTATATTATTTATATCAAAAGCTTATTTTCTTCCTCCAATTTAATAATTTTCAACAAGTTTCAAACAATTCGTTGGATTTATTTTCTTTCTCACGATTTGATAACTTTCAATTTAATAATTTTGACAAGTCACTTATTTTCTTTCTCACAATTTAATAATTTCAACAATTTTCAAACAATTTCGATCAATTTTATTTTCTTTCTCACATTTTTTTCAGGTCCGTGCTCACAATCTAATAATTTTCAACAATTTTCAAATAATTCCTTTACTAACTCCGATTAGCGAAACTTCAGAAAGCTATCAAAAAGTGGTAACATGGACCCACCTTTTAGCATGGGCATTTGATGTTAGCATTTCGTGTTAAAAATGCTTAAATGAAACGCATGTCAACCAGCAAGAAAAACTAGCATTACCGTTAATGAAACGCAGAGATGCTAAAAATGCTTATCTGGAACGCGCCCATTGTCTAATTGTTAAAGTTGATCTTGTATCATTCATCATCATCACAGCTCATATACGTCCCCACCGAGGGGTTCGAGCCTACCCTATGTTAGGGTGATTAGGCCTTAGTCAACTACACTGGCCCAGTGCGGATTGGTCGACTTCACATACATCATTGAATTTCTTCGCAAATGTATGCAGGTTGCCTCACGATGTTTTCCTTCACCGTAGGAGCGTTGATCTAAACTCACAATTTTCTCAATCTCGTTAGCTTCTTATTAAATTCAAAGCACTTCTTTCCATTAAATTAGGATTCTACTCGTATGAGCAGAGGAAAGGTTACCATAAAATCAAAATAATGGGACGATAAAATTTACAAAAAGCTTAATGAATTATATATCTGGACCTTCCTCATGAATCATTTGGTATTTATTGGTAGGGTAAACAAACCTCCTCCTCCGGTTCAGTTGGTTTAATTCCCAATTGGTTCAGTATTGTGAATTACTCAGTTCATCATAAACACAGAGTTAGGAGAACGATTGATGAATGAAACTAATGAACTTTGTTAAACAATGTTGTTGAAAATGAGTATAAATAAAGAAATTATACGTGTTACATCCCGCAGTAGGTATTCAGTTTGCGCAAAAGTTTTCATCATTTCGCCCACGGGGACACCAGCTAACAAGATATAGCTAGTTCGAAGGATCTCGCATATGAACTTATAAACTTTTAGAATCACCAGCGGCGGTGTCAGGGGAGGAGGAGCTGTGAAAACTCCTGAGTAGACAGACCATGATTTATAAGAAGATTTTGAATATGAGGAAAATACTCAACAGAAAAGCAATGAAAAATAAATTAGCATGTCCGTAAAAGGAGCGAATCGTAAATCTGACGATTTAACATTATTGACAATTTGGGATTGATTCAAATGTTCTACGCCGCTGATTCCGATTACAATTTACGAATTAAATTAATGAGACTTTAAATTAAACGGCGTCTTACTTACATAACCAAGTACAGTGCAGAATCGAATGAGTATTATATTTTAGACAATGATTTGGACTCGATCGTTTCTAGATGTAAATACTGCGATGGTTTTTGGTTTAAATACCATTGGTTTTGGGTAGGAATTTATAAAAAGTACTAAAGTCGTATAAAAAACAGCTTTTAGTCGGTGTTAGTGTAAAATAATTTACTTATTAAGTTAAGAAATCGCCATTTAGAATTTCCTCTTTATCATTGCTGAGATGATCTCAGACAATATCCACACATATTGCTGAGCATAGAATTCTCCTTCTCCTTGGAATACTTTTTGACGATGCCTTGCGATTCGAGGGCCATGTATTGGGCTTAGTTAGGAATTGCTTCTATAGATTAAAAATTCTCTATAAAATACGCAATTACTTAACAGAAAAATGTCGTATCATGCTATGCGAGTCTCTCGTTCTATCGGTACTAAACTATGGCGATTACTGCTTTCTAAAACTCAGAGGATGATACAACGTGTACAAAATGCCTGTGCACGCTTTGGTTTTAATATTCCTCTCCGGATTCATGTGTCACCATCTATACTATACTAATATTATAAAGCTGAAGAGTTTGTTTGTTTGTTTGTTTGCTTGAACGCACTAATCTCAGGAACTACTGATTCAAATTGAAAAATTATTTTTGTGTTGGATAGTCAATTTATCGAGGAAGGCTTTAGGTTATATAACATCACGCTACGACTAATAAGCTAACTAACTAAGGAGCTGAGCATCAATGACAAATGTTGCAAAAACGGGTAAAAAATATACGGCGAAACGTAGTTCGCTGGCACAGCTAGTATTTAAATAAAGCGTCGCTATTGAATATGGTTTCACGTAGACGCCTACATCTGGCAGTTCTTATGTTTGACCTAATGAAATTTAAAAAACCTGAATATCTCTATGACAAGTTAAAAATTTTAACATCTCACAGTACATGTGGATCAGGCGTCGGTAGATCAACTCGGCCGTTGCTGGCATATCATATATGGTAGTTTCCGTCATCAAGCGACTAAGTGCTGGAACGATATACCCCCTCCAATAAGGCAAACTTATTAAATCAGCCTTATTAAGTTTACAAGGTTTAGGTATGCACACAATTGGTCGTCTTGATGGTGGGATAAGTACGTCTTATGGTTAGAACCTTAATTAGTAATAACTATTACTTACTTGTTTACACTATTGCATACTTATTTTTTTGCTTGAAATGGAATTTTTAGTAGCATCGTCGTTTCATAAAACCAATTATTTTTTTTAAATATTTTATATTGTAATGATAATAGCATTCTTATTTTATGCTTATGTTAGACTTTAGACTTGCATTTTTGTGTAAATAATAAGTGTAAATGATACTAATATTTTTATAAGTGCAAATGATAATAATATTAACACAGTCGGTTTTTGTTTTTGCGTTCTCGTACCTGCTATCTGGGCAGAAGCTGAAAATCAGCCTTTTGCTTTAGTACCTAAGGCAAATACATCGCTGAGCTTTAGCCTATTTGCATCGCTGTGACACACAATAATCTATCAAGATGTATTTTTATAGTATTGTATTTCCTTAGGTTATTGTCATTCATTTTGTATTATGTTTTATATGTTCTTTGTGTGTTAATAATCATTCAAATAAATTGTTTATCTATCTATCTATCTATCGCAAAAAGAAGAAGAGGATGTTAATTTCCCATATTTGACGAGTTCGATTCCCGGCTGAAATGGAGAATTATTTTAGAATCTCTTAATGTAATCCGAATTGTTTTTAATCAAAATTAAAACTATTTTCAGGATTTTTTTCTATCTGCACTATTAAAGGTATTTTGGTTTATCTGTAATCGTTTTAAGAGTTTAATTAAAGGTAAAATAATGATCGGCATTGAACCAAGATTGAACTCATAACTAGTCCCAACCCAAATGGTGATCTTATCTACAATGTTCCCTAGCGTTCATTTACTTACAAAGGATACAAAGACTCACGCGTAAATATCTCACAGTGTTTTACGGCACACGCGGCGTATTATGTTGTTTGAGATCCCTCAGCCCCCAACGTGTGGCAACCCGGTTCGTCTGTGACACGCCAGAGGCCCATTCCTCGAAAGTAAGAAGTTCGGTGACAGTTAAATTCAACCAGTTCCTGCTGCGAAAATGCGCAACGTACGACAAACAGGCCAATAAATTAAGCCATGAGTAAATTTCAGGAAACGTTTTCGCGGCTATTTTGCTAGAGAGCTCATGATTTTATACATGTTTTCTTATATGGTTGTGATGTCTCATTTCGTTCATAACTCTACGGATCCAGACTATTTTAATTGTGTATCAAACTTAAATGATATTATTATATTTATAGAATCCGTTCAAAGAGGCGTGATATAGCACCTTGCAACTTGATTACTTCTTATCAGGTGGGAGTCATTTACTACGCCCACTTTAAGAGCACTGTTAAGTGCCAATTCGTGGCTCGAGTATGCACTTTCAAAAATGCAGTTTGTTGCACACCGCTTAGGATTGAAAGTCCGAGGCATAAGTGCCTATTTCTTATTGAAACATTGTTTCGGGCGATAATTGTTTCACCCCCCTAAACCTTTACGAAATTAGACGCTTTTGGTCTCATTACATTCAGTATACCTTTATCTATGTTTGTACGTTTTCCTTTTTTTGTCATTCAGTATAATTTCGTCAAAAAAGATAAAAATGCTCGAGGTAGTTTTTAAGTCTAAAATATGGATATTTAAATGCTAATAATTTATATTCTGAGCAATATTAACCAAACCGTACAAACCTAGATACTCATTATATCTACAACATTTCCAAAAATTATGAAAATTGGACTCCGAAAAGAGGGAGAATAGCGTTATCGTTTTTTAATAATAGTACATAAATAACAATTTTTTAAATCAAATATATGAGACTAAATCCGAAGTGTTGTATTATTTAATAAACTTTTCAACATTTTCCTCAATATTCGAAATCATTAAATTATTTCGACTAATTCAACAATTTTTTTCTTCATATCTCCTGACTTTGATTTACTACGAAATCGCGCCACTGGATTTCTTACCTCTAGTTTAACTACTGACACAAATCAACAATTGTTGTAACATTCTAATTGTGGCAACATAGTAAGAAACTTAGGTACGGCACCAACCAAAATAAGCAGAAAAATGAGAAAGAAACTTCAGAACTCGATCTGAACCATGTGGTTTACATCATGAAAACAACAATAAGCCATTTTAATACGATAAACTTTTTAAAAAAAATTCGAACTACGAGAAAACCAAAAAAGGATTTTACTTCGATTTGCCAACGAACTGACAAATTGTTGTCAAGCCTTCGTCAGTTTCGTTATTGTGTTTTCTATTCAGTTCAATTGTATTTGTTTTTGAAAAATTTACAATTGTGCTTCTGAAATGCAGTCTGTGGTTACATTTGAGAAGCCGCTGCCCCACTTGAGCTTGCCGGATTGGGACGCGCGCCTGTACGATTTGCAGGTGAGGAATCATAAGTTCATAACAATTGGAAATCGATAACGAAATTCGAGAAGAACAAAATGTGTGGAGCTGGAGATTGGTTCCACAACACGAATCGTTCGATTCAAAACGTAAACGAAACGAACGAGAATGTAACTTGCCCCTGATTCCTTTTTCCATTGTTCTCTCGAGGCGTGCATTTTATGAAATGTAGTGCTCGAAACTCGGCGTGCTTTTAATACCAATCATATTGCACACTGGATCTGTTGGATTCCCCAGTGAAAAGCAACGCAAAATAATAATGAATCTCTCACTAGATGGCAAACAATGGATATTTATATTTCACGTGTAAACGCAGCGTCTTGTCATAGGTTTTCTGGTTTTCTTTTTCTTGTTCGTCTTGCCTTGTTTGTTTTACTATAGAATAGATTCGCTTTACGGCAGAATATGCAGTGAACTCAATATTTAATAAGTAACATTAAAAAAGAAAAAAATGCTATATAAAAACAATACCATATTTATTTCCTATTCCTATATTCCCACTACTCACCAGTCGGTTGTATATATAAATTTTAGGAGCTTGTATATGAAATTAACGTTCCATGTGGAAAAACTAAAACGAAAAAAATTCAATGATAACATATTATTATCGCGCTTTCCTCATGGACCAACTGTGTATGCACAACTAGATGTGCCATCCAAATACGTGTTCCTAATGACACAACTACGCACAACTAACTTTCTGCAACTATTCCTTGTAACACAACTACAGTCGAAATGGGAAATATACATATACTGATATTTTGAGCATCGATCTTATATTCACATGAAGGCATGAGACATAAATATTATTAGTGGGTATGTTACTAAAGAATGAATTAACATTTACGCAATCAAACACTGAATTTGTTAAGTGATTACTGTTATGATTGAATTTTACAAATAAGAGTTGGACACACACCGGTTAGTTCGCTTTATAAGCAAGCAACAAATTGATGTCACTTATTGAGCGAATAATTTGGACTTTCGTCCAAATTTGATTTTTTTACATGAAGTTTACCCTCTTTACACCATACATACTTGAACGGTCCGTTGGGTGTTTTAAGTCGTTGCTTGGCTTAATACAACAGTGTTTTCTTGCTTCGAGTTAGTACCTCCCTCACGTAGACCTTATTTGTTGCTTTCTCGATAGGTATAGGAAGTGAGATTTCACCCAATGTTATTTCTTTTGATTTGGCAGCGGAGAGCCGCCTGTCCCGTATAGATGTGTTATTAGGGTAAAACCGGGATAGATGCCCCAAATTTCGAAAGAGCCTCATAATTTCAAAACTAATTGTGTGCCTCGACTGTTTCTTATGAATTTAGCAAGTAAATCTTTAACATCACTTTTATACTTATTTTTGTAGACCTAACTATGACCATTCGTGCAGAAAATAAGTTTTTGTATCTGAAAATCTGCACCTTAATGAAAAACATAATTTAGGTTGAGCTAGAAAGTGCTTTCAGTTTTCCACATCTTGAGCAATAGTTTCTGAAAAATGTACAAATTTCGTGCAGCCATTTCTGGCATATTATACACTGAATCAAATCCGATTTGGACTTAGTATTTTTGTAGCTGCAAAACATTCAATGCAATAATTTTCGTCTCTGTCTTTAGGGCTTTCTTCTTTGTGTTTACTCTTTTTTTTTTCACGGGCAAGTCTTTAGGGCTATTTTGCACGCTTCTTTTAATCTTCTTTATATTCAATTTTTTCGTTTTCTTTCCTTTTGTTTTGTAGTAATTATTGGATGAATTGTCTTTATTATGAGTGAACTGTATATAATTTTTATTTTATGTGGTTTTCGGTTTTCATTTAAATAATTGTTATTTTTTTTTATTATTAGGTACTTACTTAATTTTGTCAAGTCATCATCGTCTTCTTCACTAGAGTAAGATATATTTTTTCGTTTTCCTTTCTTAACTTTTTTATCTACACCTTTGCCTTTAGTTTCTTTATTTGTTTTCTTAGCTTTTCCTCTTTGCTTAGTAGTGTTTGTCTTGTCTAATTTAGATGTTATTTCTTGTTTCTTCCTTTCGGAGGTATCCCTTTTTGCTTGATTTTTTTTCTGTTGAATTAAGAATATCTGCTAATGGCTTGGCCCTCTTACCCATGGTCAAAGGAATTTGTGGTATTGGTGATGCTTCAATAATAATTTTTGAAGGTGTTTCTGTATCTTGTATGTCATCCAAAAAATGTGTGATTGTATCATAACCAATATCAACAACACTAATATTCTCTAAAATCTCAGGATCCAATAAAAGACTAGGAGATTCTATGTCAAATGGAGTCAGTGTCAGATTTGGGGTGTTTTATTGTGATCCGTTCCAGTAATATTTTCTCTAAGCTCGTGTTGTGAATTAGTTGAAGATGAAGTCTGAGGTAAGGGGGTTTATGTACTTCGCTGGTCCTTAACAGGCTCACGAGATTCTTTATTTTCTCTTTCACTGTTGTGCTCATATTTGCGATCCAATAATTATTAACCCTATAAAAAAGTCGTAAGCAATAAAAATAACAAATCATTAAAAAATATATCAAATAATACTCTGTAATATTGTATAGGGATATGGGGGGTAGATGCTCCTAAGAGCAACTATACCTCGAAAAACTGGGGCGACTATCCTTTTTGATATGGATAGATGCCCTTTTCTTTTTCAAATAAACTAAATAACAAATAGCGATTATTGACACATAGATATGTAGTTAATGTACCAGTGCATTGATATAATAACAATAGAAAAGAATCTCTCATGTTATGCATCACTAAATACTTACGTTTGAAATTTTAAAGCGTTAATCGCGTTCGCCGCGGAAATAATTGCACATACAAACGAGACGCGTCAGTTTCGCTCAAGCAACTTACGGGGATTCAAGTGTAAAGGATAAATTATAAATTCTTTGTTACGAGTTCAGGAAGTCAGGTTTCTGAAAATATGGCATCTATCCCACTGGGGCATCTATCTCGGCTTTACCCTAAGTTCCGCCAGTACAAAACCAGACTTCTCAGTACGACCCGTAACTTGACAAACATCGTAGACAGCGTCAGTTTCGATGTTTAGTTTGGCTGCTACAGTTTTTGCCACTGCCTTCACGTCCGTGTTAGGTATATTCGGTAAACCAGTGATTTCGACGAAGGTGCTTAAGCTTCTCTGACAAACATCGTAGACAGCGTCAGTTTCGATGTTTAGTTTGGCTGCTACAGTTTTTGCCACTGCCTTCACGTCCGTGTTAGGTATATTCGGTAAACCAGCGATTTCGACGAAGGTGCTTAAGCTTCTCTGACAAACATCGTAGACAGCGTCAGTTTCGATGTTTAGTTTGGCTGCTACAGTTTTTGCCACTGCCTTCACGTCCGTGTTAGGTATATTCGGAAAACCAGCGATTTCGACGAAGGTGCTTAAGCTTCTCTGACAAACATCGTAGACAGCGTCAGTTTCGATGTTTACTTTGGCTGCTACAGTTTTTGCCACTGTCTTCACGTCCGTGTTAGGTATATTCGGTAAACCAGCGATTTCGACGAAGGTGCTTAAGCTTCTCTGACAAACATCGTAGACAGCGTCAGTTTCGATGTTTAGTTTGGCTGCTACAGTTTTTGCCACTGCCTTCACGTCCGTATTAGGTATATTCGGTAAACCAGCGATTTCGACGAAGGTGCTTAAGCTTCTCTGACAAACATCGTAGACAGCGTCAGTTTCGATGTTTAGTTTGGCTGCTACAGTTTTTGCCACTGCCTTCACGTCCGTGTTAGGTATATTCGGTAAACCAGCGATTTCGACGAAGGTGCTTAAGCTTCTCTGATCTGCAGGCCAATTATGGATCTTTCATCATATGACATGGTATAATTTTGAGAAAAAGAAGTCATGAAATTCTGCATTTCGTATTACCGATCTTCAATGATATCATCACTATGGCATAATTTTAATAATATCATCATTAAATAATAAACAAATGATCAAAAATTTGACCGGAAATCGTATTTTTCGTTTCGCACTTTTATATCATATGTATGATATCATTAGCAAAACCATGAGATCGGTAAAATTGTAGGTGCGGGAAACAATAAATCTTTAAAAGCGTTTGGACTGCCTCATCGTAATTGAATTTTTCCTTGCGATAAATGGTCTTTTTTTTTAAAAAAAACGTATTAATCTGTTGGAGGAAGGTCCGAGAAGTTTGGTGGGTCTCGGAGACATTTCAATCGCATATCCTCTAATTGAGCCACCGGTTATCGTGAAGTCTGGGGTCTAGCGTAGTCCTGAAGCAGCAGGGGGCTAGAGCGATCTTGGTTGTTTAAAGCATTTCCATCGTGGTTTACAATTGTTGACATTACAGATATGCCGTAATCATCTGGCTAGATCTTGGGAATCTATATTGTATGACACCAGCACTACACCACTAAACACTTACCAGTATATTTGTGACTAGCTGTGCCCGCGAACTACGTTTCGCCATAATTTTTTTTCCCGTTTTTACAACATTTTTCAGTGATTCTCTGCTTCTATTATTCGTAGCGTGATGTTATATAGCCTAAAGCCTTCCTCGATAATTGGACTATCCAACACATAAATAATTTTTCAATTTGAATCAGTAGTTCCTGAGATTAGCGCGTTCAAGCAAGCAAAGAAACTCTTCAGCTTTATAATATTAGTAAGTATAGATTTAACTTTTGCTTGGGACAGGATTTGGCCAGTTCTCCTGGGTTCAACCACTGTAATGAGCGTTTCCTACTGACGTAGGTATAGGATCCATTTTTAATCACAAGGAACAATACGATTTAAAATTCCCTGCGTAGTTGTTGGTGTGCTTTACTTAATTTAATGTGGTACCCATTTCCCGATATTTTTAACTTTTCCAATTTGTTTCAAGTGAATTAAAATTTTTTCACCATTTACAACGAATCCTGCCGCTAGCTCTGACGTGGTTTGCAATGGATCCGCTTCCACGATCACCTTTAATTCTTCACTATCAACTAGAATCTCCGGCCGCCAACGGGGCTTGTTCTGTAAGTCAATATTACCAGAGCGAAAACGTTGGAACACAAAACGTACCGTGCCTTCTTTTACAGCAGCTACCCCAAACACACCATTAATTCTTTGCGCTGTCACGGTTGAACTCAAATTCGTTAGTTCCGTGATATTTTAAGGTTTTCACAAAGTCGAAATAGAAATACGTGAGCCTAAATTTGAACTAAATTTAAATTCGGAATTCCTAAGCAAACGCCAGATATTTGATATCAAAGTGGCCAGTTTGACAAAAACGTATTACCATATGTAAAGACCTATTTTCATATGTAAAAACTATTGTCATATGTAAAGATCTAAAAATACATATATTAGCTTCTGGTTTCATCTTTTAGTATGTGTTTTTTTCCAATACAAAAAAATCTTATGAATTCAAGTCTTCATTGTCAGAACAACAATCGCGAGAATTTTTTTCAGACCTTTGTCTACATCGAATCGTCACTTGACAGCTGAGCATGAGATAGCTATTGTTCAGTCTCGACAAACAGACGTTTTATGATAGACTTAATTTTATATCGAGGTCCTTGTGTAACGCGTGCTGGTGAACAAGAGAAAAAGTCACTAAGCAATTCTAGCAGAAAAAATTCTACGCTATTGAAAATAATAATACTTAGTTTAAAATATATTTCTAGGGCAAACAAATGATTATTGATTTTTAAAATTCTTTATTAGGTAAAGTTAGGTTTTTAATTTATTCGGTAAAAGCCAGTTACATTTACTACATTTTGTTCGATGACATAGGTATCTTCTTTCCGGAAAAACTGAATTAAAAAATACAACGCAAGCTGACAAACAATTTTTTTTTACTTTTTGTGAATTTAATACCAGCTCACCGAAGTAACTTGAAAAAATACGACAAAGGGTCAATACGTGACTATTGTAGTTAAGGATCCTTCCATCATCAGCCCAGTCTACGCAAATACCTGAATATCTTCGGAAAAATATGAAACACGTTGGACGTAAGTACCTATAAAATTTAAGGCTTTCCCTCGGTTTTACAATACAAAAAGAATTTTGAAAATTGGTTCACAATTGGCGGAGTAATCGCGTAACATACACGGAAAAAAACATACGTATCGAATTGCGAACCTCCTGCTGTTTTGAAATCGATAAAAAAGAAGGTAATGCGATAGAGAGAAAGATTTTTTGAGGACGCGAATGTATGTCAGACGAATAATGTTATTTTTTTATATTTTAGCGTAGTTTCGATCATGAAAGTACAAATATATGTATAAATAAAACAACAAAACCAGAAAGTGTATTTTTGTATTTTTCTGAGAGATTACTAGTTACATTACATTAAATATAATTTCCAATGTAACTACTAGGACTAAGACAGTCCATCTAGTTCCATCAATGTAACTATGAATGTAACTACTGGAAACAGAGGCAAAATTTTATTGTGTCATTCCAATTGTTCAAGTAATCCTTTCGCAAATGACTTTCAAAACTGTAAGTTTTTAAAACGAAAGTACGAGCAATTATGGTTATAAGCATTTACTGGATCACAAAATTGAATGTTATGATTGCTACGAGTTTGTTTTCAAATTAGAAAAGTTTTATATACAGGTAGCAGTCGCGAAAATTGCTCGCTAAGCCTATCGTGAAAAGATTCGAATCGTGGGGCATCTCAATTTTCACTTTGAATAATAGCTCCCGAACTTTTTATGACTCCCAACGTATTGTTTGGGTTTCGTTGCATAACAATGGCAGATTCCGCTCCATCCGAAGTTATGTTTACCGGTGGAAATTTATAAAGATCTCTCGGAACGGTGACTGACTTTACCTTGTCAATTTCAAGGTGAAAATTCCACGAAAATTCAAATTTGAGTGATTTCGTTTGACAAAGGCCTTAAAAGTACGTATTGTGCGTTAGGTTAATAATGTTGTGTTCGATTGAATTTATTTACTGACAAATCATATAAATACTAATATATAGTGCAACGATTAGACAGAAACCGTATGACATCTCCTGCTCTAATCAAGGTGGTGATTTTGTAAGTTATCGATTGATCGACAATCGTAATTAATTAAAATGGATGACTTAATTAAGCAAGCGGAAATATGTTCATTAGCTATAAGTATTGGTTGATTTCTTTAACAAATATACCGAGATCACTCAGAGGACGACGTTACAGAATGATAAACATATTAAGAATCAGTTTTAATCAAACAGAATTATCAAATCTCTAGAATGGCTGATTGCCGATGAGTTACAAAATCACCCACCAGAATACGCTCAACTTTTACAACGATAAATTAATTTCTTAACAGCATATAGAAAACAATAGGAACAGTACTAAGGGACTTCTGTTATTTCTTTTCTACGGGTACAGTCAACAGTAGGGACAGGCGGGGCGCATTGGAACACGGGGTACAATAAAACAAAAACGATAATTGTAATTTAAAATAAATACGCGAACTTTTGCTTCAATCAACAAGAGCGTCTCATGCGGCACATGATAGCGCAGTGCAATATGACCAGTCTTCGACAGCAAAGTTTCAGTGTGAAAAAAAATTGTTTTGAGAGCTCCAAAGTTGAAATTTCGTTACGAAGAATTTTAAATTTCACAATAAAAGTATCAATAAGTATGTAATATGTTCTTGCATGAATCTTAATCAATTTACGCATTAAATGCAGTTACATGTAAAGTGAAAAACATAACCACCCTACATTTTAAAGATATTTTTAAAAGATTCAGATACTTTATTATAGGGCGCAATGGAACGGGGTACTATGGGACAGTATTCATTGTGCCCCGTTATTATATGCCCGGGATAGATTATTGGTTTTTTTTACCGATTTTGAAGTAATAATGGTGAGAAGTCGTAAGAGAAAGACAGATAAGAGCTTGAATAGTAAAACGATGTGCGAGCAGCTGTTGAACTTTAGCATGTGGTATTATGAGTGTGCGAACTGCTGCTGACCTAAAATGCCAAGTCCAGTAAAATTGCATCAATATGTTAAAAAACAAAAGCAGCAGGAGATAGCGACGCAGGAGTGAATATAGAATTAATAGAATTTTCCATTTTTTTATCTTTATAAGTCTTTTCCAATGTACCCTAGACACCGTTTCATTGTACCCCAGACCTGGAGCTCATTGAAACAGAGGAGGACCTGAGCAAAAACGCATTTTTTTTACAGGTTATAGTTAATTTTATTACGTATTTTTGTTCTAAATAGGTAGATTATGAACCGTTGTTGATCGTTCTAAACAAATATTACCAAAATATAAAGCACAGTTTTTTTAAATAAAAATGATTTTTTCGATTCATTGTACCCCAACTCCCTACATTTAGCTACCAGAAAATTATTTTTTTTCAATTAACTATGAACTAAACGTTAATAATTCAAAATCAATTGAAGAAAGACAGTTTTGTTTAGCTTGAGGTGCATATCGAAATGTAACCAAAATATTTTATCGGCTTCGACGAGCCTAAACATACTATAAGAATATAATACATTTATATACAATCTATTTGAGCTAGTCAGTTCGATATACTATGTTAAGCATAATATATCGTTCCGACTAGACAACACAATTGACCAGAATTATGTATTTTATTATATTTTAATTTCATCACTCTCTATTATCTACCACATTGCCGCTAAAAATGTTGCAGGAACTTAGTTTCTTCAAATCAATTTTTCATTAATAACTGTTAATGCAGCATACTATAATAGTTTTTCAGTCTAAGTTCAGCATTCAACTAATATCTCTTTGATAAGTGTCCAAAGGACACCATTTTTTTTTCTCGGGGGGAAATGCGTAACCCCACCGTACCCGCCGTTGGCTAAACAGCGAGCGTGTGTGGGGCTTTCCCGGTAGGGTGCCAGGCCTACCCACTAAAACCCCCCGGTGTTCTCCCTGTCCTTATGAGCGCGCTAGGTAAGGTCCAGTGGACCTTACCTAGCGTGGAGTCGCAAGACCTAGTCACACGTTATTCGAGTTTCGAGCGGCTCATAAAAATATAACCTTATTTCTTATACTAATAATTTCTGTTATTATTATTTATATTGTTATTATTGACACGACAGGTAACAGCAGATACGCGACGCGCTGACGCGTTCGATCTCCGGTACAGCTCCCACCAGCTGCGCAATGAAACCAAGATCAAGACCAACTGGGACAGCTACCACAACAACAACCGCCTGAGTGCCAGGTAGGTGACTATTTTTTTAACTTTACTATCATCACCATCCCAATTATCGTCATCGTCATCAACGTCCCAATAAATTGGGGTTCAAATCCCTTTGCTCTCATCAAGCCTATTCAAAATTTTTCCTCGACTCATTTACTATTCGCGTTGCTCATCCTTAAAGCACTTCGAGTAGAAATCAATAAGCGTGGTTATCGTGGTTATTGTGGTATATTATGATCCGTACTTAAACGTGGCTTAGAATACAAGAAAATAGGTAGTAACTGTACACAATTGCGCATTATTTTATTATTTACTATCTAGAGGTTGGCTGGAAGAGATCTCTTAGAGATAATCTTGTCATGTCCGTAAACAGTAAAATATTATGGTGTGTATAATAAAGAGATATATTCAAATCCCTACGTATATTGGGCAGCATTCGGGAAGCTACGCAGCATATTCTCGGCACATAGACGGAAGACGGCACTATCCCAAAACAAAAGACTAATTCGTGCGCCAATTTGCCTGTATTGACATACGAAACTGATGAGACGTGGCCGCTTACAATGAGAGGTCCGTTGATTAAGATGGTACAAAATAAACTCAAAGGGCAACGAGAGCAGAGAGGGAGGGCTATGCTCTGACTAGTAGGGGTTTCTCTACTTCATCGATTCAGAAAGGATCTCAATCCTTAGAAAATCAAAGTCACCGACATAGCCATTTCGCATATGTGTCGCCATTTGTAATTGGGCACCTTATGTCACTACTGCGTTCAGCAGAAAATCAGTGCAGCTTACCCATGGACTTAATGTCTTGATTATTAAATCCATGAGCTTGCCTTGCTTGCTGCTTAAACTGAGCTGACGCAATTTTGACATCACATGGCGTTGCACGGTTTGTGTGTTGTAAATTTTGTCATGTCTGTCTTTGTTATGTTAATTGTAGACTGTCGTGTGGAGTTAAAATAAAATATATTTTCTTTTTTTTTCTTTCTTTCAAAGAATTGCGAATCTTAGTGGCTATGAGCGGGACGTATAGCTCGCAGGAGTGACAGCCATTGGGGCGGAAAGGTCTTCGAGTGGCGGCCAAGATGGAGACGCAGTGTTTTTAGACCCCCCACAAGGTGGACCGACGACCTGGTAAAGGTTGTGAGAAGCCGCTTTACAGGAGAAGCGCAGGAGCGATCGGTTTGAAGATCCCCGGGGGAGGTCTATATCCAACAGTGGGCGCCTCCTGGTTGAGATGATGATGATGATGATGATTATTATATATACAACTCTGTCTGTCTGTCTGATGCGCCCTAACCACTGAGTCAATTTAAAAAAATGATAAAGTACTAGTAATACCTTAAGCCTCGAGGAAGAACATACGCCAGTTTTATCTAGATTTTTAATGAGTTAACTAAAGAAAGCCTGCAATATTGCTAAATTGCAGGCATATTTATAAATATAGAATACATATACAGATTGGAAACGATAAGAGACTCTGTACCAGGGGTCGTGTGCATGGGTACCTCCTTCTTACCTATTTTTGCCGCTAAGCAGCAGTGCTTGCATTGCTGTGTTCCGCTTTGAAGGGTGAGATATGGCATTGAAATTACTGGTTACCGTGACTTGGCAACGTACACTGTGGTTCTTGTGGGGGTTGCAGTTTTGCTGTGAATCTCACAGGAACCACATGTATTATAGGTGACTGTTGCCACTTACCATCAGGTGGGCAGTTTGCTTGCTTGCCAACTTAATTGCAATAAAAAAACTCGATTATTTCTGAACCATGTAAAATTACGGAAAACTGATTACTTATCCTGAAAGTGCTACATGAACTCTATCAAATGGTTATATAATTAAAGTAAACTAGATCTATCCAAAAAATCGATGTTTCCAGCTTCAATATATTTAATATGACGACGAGATCTCAAATTATATCGATCGGCGGGAACAATAATTAAAAAATACTCTTAAAAATGTAATCAAATAAATTATAAACTCGTGTATTGCGTTCTTATTTCAAATTATTTACGGGAAACATTAAACTCGCTATGGTATTTTTAGGCGATGAGTACTATGTCGCCTGTATTCCATCTATGGAAGCTGGAAACATCGATTTTTCGTCTAGATCGTTTATTTTAAAGAATTTAATAGAGCTCGCGAAATACTTTCAGGATCAGTAATCAGTTTTTCGATATCTCGTATCGTTAAGGTATAATCGGGTGAGATCACTAAACTTTTTCTCCTGTATCTTAACCTCCTGTATCCTATTACTTAACTATTGTCAGTCCACACTACGATGGAATAAGATTTTTACATTGGACTTGACTTGTCACACCTATATAGGGTCTACGAGATCGAACAATGGCAGTCGACACTGCAAGAGCTATTGGACCGCCTGGACAGCGAGATGTCGGCCCTTAAGGAGGAGAAGGCATCCACTGAGAGAGAGCTGGAGCAGTTAAACTTCCCCCTTCTGGTCTGCTCCGAGTGCCTCTCCAACAGGGATGGTAGAAGGAGCTCGGAGCTCACTTACGATCTGGCTGACACCGAACTGAAGAAGGTGAGACAAGACGACTTTTTAACCGACTTCAAAAAAGGAGGAGGTTATCAATTCGGTTGTATTTTTTTTATGTTTGTTACCTCATAACTCCGTCATTTTTAAACCGATTTCCAAAATTCTTTTTGTATTTGATAGAGTATACTGCAAGGGTGGTCCCATGGTCACCAAAGTCAGGATCTGATGATGGGATCAAGAAAGAGACCCATAGAAAATCGAGGAAAACACTAATTTAATACCAGTTCACCTTCGGTGAGCTGGTATTAAATTAGGGTTTCTTTCACTAAAAAGATTTCATTCACTAAAAAGGTAAAAATATTTTTTTTTACAAAAAATAGAACCGACTTCAAAAACACTGAAAACTTAAAAATAATATAAGAATAGGTACAGACAACATCACACTTCTATATTGAACTCGGTGACAAATTTTAACACTTTCTAGGAGATCATCGTTTGGCGCCGACTTCAATATAGAAGTGTGATGTTGTCTGTACCTATTCTTATATTATTTTTAAGTTTTCAGTGTTTTTGAAGTCGGTTCTATTTTTTGTAAAAAAATTTATTAATATTTATAATCTAATCAAATACTACCGCCAGACTATTTACTTTCACCGCTTTTCCAAGCCGGAAGAGATATCCCTATATGGAATAAGTCCACTAAAGGTCTGTGAGAAGTTACTAAACCAATTTTGATGAATCTTTGCAAACCCAGTCTGACATAAAAGTATAGAGAACGGTATGTTTTCAAACTAACATTTTCATATTTGATCATAGTATTCAACTGTTAGTCTGTGGTCATCTCAAATTATTTCATAAACCAAGAATTCCAAAAATAAATGTTTAATATTTTTTATTATCTATTAGGTTGAAAAATGAATAAATCAATAAAGAAAAAACTTCGTCTCGGGCGGGTATTGAACTCGCGTCTCAACATACCGTGTTGACGCCTTGACTACTCGGGCCACCAAGCTCTTACCAGCCCTAACAAAATTTTATCAAAGAAAATGCAAAGTCTCACCTCACGTATAAAACAATACTAATTAGGTTTTCTCTTTTCCTTACTAGTCCACAAGCTTATTGTAACAGAGTCCTTTGTGACAGGAGCAGTGAAACATTCAAGTTATAAAGTTTTGCCAATAAGAAACTGTTGTTTGTTACCTACTCGTACATTATTATTATAACGTTTTTGGCGATGTCGTCAATAAATGTTGCTCTTTCATGTTGCATAATAATATGTGTAAAGACTAGAGAGATGCCGCGAATAGTTGTTATGGCGAATAGTCGAATACCGATTACTTGCCATTCCTCATGGCGAATAGTCGAATATTCGTCATTATTATTCGACATAAAAAAAGGAATATACAGAATAATTAATTTGTTATCAAATAATAATATTACACTTGTAATAGTTTCTTGAACTTACCTATCATTTATATGTTATTGTAACCTAAAAAATCCAAGATTATGACTATTATAATGGCAACCCTTTTCTTGTACGAAATATAGTTTACGAGGAATAACTTCATTTTGTTTGTGTAGGCGATTTCCCGTCAAATCGGTTTCACTTGCGCTGCGCGGCGCGCTGCATTTGTTTTGTTTGTCATTCGTGCTGAGCGTACTTGATGTGACGTCGATAAGCGTTTTAAGTACTAACTTCAACATGACTGATTTTTGCTAACTTTTTATTTTTTAATGATGATTATATTAATACTAAGTGTGTTTTGTTTTTAAACATAAATATTAATAATTATTTTGTCTATCTCTAGTTTTTCTGTCCATTTAATATAAGTTTATTTTACTTAGACAACTATTCGCCGATTATCGAATAATGAGCTAGTATTTGGTATTCGACGAATAACAAAAAAAATGCCGAGTAATGCCGAATACCCATTGATTTACTACCAAACGTAGATAGAGCATTTCTTACAAAAACGCGCTTGAAATCTGTCACCTAATCGACTATACATATGCGCCCGCGACCCGTGCACCCACTGGCTTCACCCACCAGTGGGTGTAGGGGTAATTCCTGTTTACCCGTGTACCCACTGCGTTAAGGTTGGAATTAATTATCGATAAAATATCGATGTTAAAATGAAAAATAATACGATAAGTCAATTGTTTATTAAAACTAACGTGAACAAACTAAAGGAGACTGGGATTACATTCTACTTTGCCATGGTAATTTGGCATAAGTAACTAAATATAATATACAAAAGTTGTGAGATATGTCATCAAAATAAAATAGCAGCTACGTGTCGCCAAAATCTACCCGCGCCTATTGAAAAACCCTTTAATTAACGCAATTTGTCTAAAAAATGCCCAACGCTTATCTCATTCTTTAATAGTTGCATATGTGCATTAATAATTTGATTATCTCTCAACTGATATATTACATCGCGTCTATCAATTAATTTGTTATTTGGTGCAAGTATTTTGGATAATAACTTTGCAACTGTCACATAATTTTTATTGATTTTTTTATTAATCACAGAATTCGAGCTTTCGCTAACATTGTTTGTTCTGTGACGTTTCTTATACACGCACCATTCGTCGATGAACTTTTCTTTTAGGTAAAATTTTTCTAAATATGAAACAAACATTTTTAATTTATTATCATTAATGTCTTTACATTCGTTAGTAATGTAAGTCCAGCCCTCAAAAATCATATTATTCGGTAAAAGCGGTAAGCTGCAACATAAACCCACGATGCGTCGTAAAGTTTTACATTTAATGCATAGGGTTTTTGTTTTTTCCAAAGACTATTGTGAAACAGAACAACAATAATTTTTGGAGAGAAGGTTTTAAGTGCATTAGTTATAGCGAATTCAAAATTGGCGTGAACTATTTTCGGCTTGAAATATGGGACGACTGTTGTTATCAAATCAAACATTACTGTATGTATTGTCTTCTCTGTTTTGTTGGGAAGTAGCACATATAATAAAGGATAGACTTTAGTAGACACGGAGTTACTTCCATTTTCGCCATGTACGTGTTACGATCAACTGATAAAATGGAAAGGGGACTGACTTGAAAGTACCATCTATAAAAATCTCTTTAGTTTGTTCACGTTAGTTTTAATAAACAATTGACTTATCGTAATATTTTTTCATTTTAACATCGATATTTTATCGATAATTAATTCCAACCTTAACGCAGTGGGTACACGGGTAAACAGGAATTACCCCTACACCCACTGGTGGGTGAAGCCAGTGGGTGCACGGGTCGCGGGCGAGTTCTTTACTCGCTGATATATTGTTGAATATGCACGCCCGAATTAAAATTACCATAAAGAAAGGACCGTATTTATCGAATTTAACCTTATTCTACATTATTACGGCAACTTTTTTAAGTACAACCGTGTGAAGTTACATCATTTCATACCTAGCCACAGATCAATTGACGTTTTAGTAACTATGGAAAAGAACTGCACGAGTCGCGATTGGGCAGTTCTTCACCGGCCCACTTCTCGAACGTTCATGCGTTATCTACGTTTGGTAGTAAATCAATGCGAATACCGAATAATAGCGAGTATTCGCGGCATCTCTAGTAAAGACCGCAAGTCAGCATTTCCGACCTCCACGGGAAAAAGGAAGCAGTGACTAGTAAATTCTTAACCCGTTACCACATTTATTTTAGTTTTAGTACCTACAGAAAGATCAAAAAACAAAATAGATCTGTGCCTACACGAGATGTCAATCCCGAGAGAGCAATGTCAGATTCGTTCAGTCACATTCATACCTTAGTTTCACCACGTACCTACGACTGATCTAATCTTGATTTGCGCAAAGTTTTTCAATCCAACTTTTACTAAAATATCCACGCTGTGATGAAAGGCTTCGATTTACTATTCTGTGTCAACGGAGTTCGTTTGCCGAGGGTAATATCAATCAGGCTCATCAATCACTGAGAGGGGACTAGATTATTTTTTATTTTTATCTGTCTAGACGTTTTTTATCTTGCTTTTATCTGCTGAAGCTCAAATAGCTTACGTATTGTCAATTCTTATACGGTTATTGTCCCGCGTTTATTTTCTGTTTAAAAATTCTGGTGAATATTACAAAACTATTCATAGAACGAGCAATTCATTTCTTTTACCGCCACGCTGCCTTATCATTCAAAAAATCTTTAACACTGTAATAAGCCTTTTTGCTTAACTGAGCTTTAATTAAAATTTTAAATTTATTTACTGACAAGTCATGCATGTTACATGGCAGCGTGTTGTACATTCGTATACAGTGACCTGCAAAAGAGTTGCTTATTTTATGGAGCCTATATGTGGGCATTGCTAGCTTGTCTTTATTTCTTAAATTTAAATTATGATAGTCACTATTTTTACTGAATTTGATATCTTTATTCTTGTGTGCATACAGTAAGTTTTCATAAATATATTGTGAATGTACAGTCATAATAACAATTTCTTTGAATTTTTCTCTTAAAGACTCTCGGGAGCCCATCCCATAGATCGCCCGAACAGCCCTCTTCTGCAGTACAAAAATGCAGCCAATATCGGCGGCATTTCTCCACAGTAGTATCCCGTATGACATAATACTGTGGAAGTAGCTAAAATAGACTAACCGCGCAGTTTTCACATCTGTTATTTGACGAATCATTTTTACGGCGTATGCTGCAGAACTTAGTCTGTTCGATAGGCATTCAATATGAGGACCACATTGTAACTTAGAATCTAAAGTTATACCCAGAAATACAGTTTGATTGGCCAGCTCTATTTCCTCATCCCTAACCTTGACTTTGACTTTAACTAATCGAACATTTGGCAAACATCAACACCACGCTAGTGGTCCACAGTTCGAAACCTACCAGCGCGGAACAAAAAAGGCGCTTAGTTTTTCTTTTTTTTTTATTCTGAATTTTATAGATTTGTCTTCATGAAACTAAGACAAATTTTGTGAGGGAAGAAAGAGAAGGAAATATAGGAGTGATATATATTTGATTTTGTGAAGTTTTTCAAAAGATAATATTCGATCAAATACCTATAGGTACTATTTCGTAAGATTGGAATTTCATCTATTATTATGAAGTTTGCTTGCTGCAAGTCCCCGGCCGAAGCTCCCGGTGGTGTGATATGTTGCTCTAGGTGCAAAAATAATTATCACATTGCATGCTTGTTTCCTAACGATAAACAAAGGAAACAGCTAACAAGCGCAATCAAAAAGAACTGGAACTGCCCTGAGTGTTCGCTAAAACAACCAAGACAGCGTAACGATGACAACACTCCAGTAAGACCAATAGCTAGAACGTCAAGCGCTGAAAATATCACGATTCGTAGGGGAGGTCAGTCTCTAACCCTTTCGCCAGACGAAGGTGCAACGATAGTAAACACATCTGTCTCATACAATGAGATTCAAGAGATTGTTGCTCGCGAGATGGAGAAATTTTGGTCTAAATTGCAGTCTACTATATGCAGTACTATTTCAACAGAATTAAAACCTATACAGGAAGAGATATCTAGTTTCAAAGAAAGTCTAACGTTTATTAGTAATCAGTACGAGGAACTTAATAAAAGACTCGATAATGTTGAAAGTAATATAAAAGGGCTAACTCTTTTGAAAAAATAAGTTAGTGAACTGAAAATTACGTTAAAAACAGCCGAGGAAGACAATAATCGTCGCGAACAGTGGTCGAGACGGTCAAATGTAGAAATTTATGGTATTCCGGAGAAGAAAGACGAGAATTTGGTGTTGCTGTTGAAGTCCCTGTCCGAGAAGATCGGCGTGGGTTTGTCCTTTGAAAGCGATATTGACTTTATAACGCGTGTAGCTCCAAAGAATAATAGGCTAAGAAAAGAATCAAGCCTATCGTTGTTCGTTTCTTGGCGCGATATAAAAAGGACGATTTCTTAAATAAAGCTAGAAAACTTAAAATTAAGGCAAACGACCTTGGATTTATTGATAATAATTCTAACATTTATTTTAATGACCACTTGACAGGGGCGAATAAGTTACTCCTACATCAAGTTAAAGCGATTGCAAAAGAAAATGATTATCAGTACGTATGGGTAAAATTTTTTTCGATATTGGCTCGTAAATCTGACACGAGTCCCATAGTACATATCGAAAATTCGAATGATTTAAACAAAATCAAGTAAGAGTTTTGTTTTTTGATATTGTTTGTAATATTGTATTCACTTGTTATTTCTGCTATTTTATTTGCTTCTATGTGGACTCAGTTTGTTATGAAAGCTGCCGCGAAGTTTTGCCTGGTTGCAGAGTTTGCAATCTAATGGACTCTATTGGAGCCTGGTTATTGACAGTCTGTATGATAAAGAGAAAATGTAACCAATCCGCTAACTTTAACATTAATGAGATTTTACTACCCTTTATGTTATTTATTTATAAAAGTTTTATTTTTAATTGCTATTGTCGTGTGTGTATCAATTATGGCTAGAATCTCTGTTTATTATCAAAACGTTCGAGGTCTTAGAACAAAGACAAATAATTTTTATCGTAGTTTGGTGTCTTCGAATTATGATATTGTATGTTTGAGTGAAACATGGCTTTTACCGGGTATTTACGATGCAGAGTTATTTGATAGTAGGTATGGAGTATATCGTTGTGATCGTGACTATATTGCTATGGGCAATACAATGGGGGGTGGGGTTCTGATAGCGGTACACCGTGGTTTGACTGTTCTTTCTACTAGGACTGTTACTTTCCCTCACACAAATTTTGATGCAATAGAAGTAGTAATTAACTTGCACGGGAGCCCAAACACAAAAAATTTCATTTAGTATGTTGCTACTTTCCACAGGGGCGTCAGCATTTAGACAGCCTTAATTCATTTTTTGACTGTCTTTCAAAAGTATATGTCGATAACCCTCACGATTCTTTTTTGATTGTTGGCGACTTTAATGTAGCTGCTGCCGAATGGTCACTTCCGGAGGTGGATTCTAATAACTTGATCTTAAACGATAACAGCCCGCTAGTCAGAACGTTGTTTGATTTTCTAGGCTTCACTGATTTTTCTCAATACAATTTTATCCCGAATATAAATAATAGAAAACTTGATCTGGTTGTAAGCGGAGACAGATGCGTTGTTGCTCGCTGCGAGGATCCTCTTGTGCCCGAGGATTTGCATCATCCTGCTTTGTTCATCCTGGCTTGCGTGGTACCTTTTCGACCTCTCCACACTCAAGCAAGATTGGATTATTTCAGGTAGCGGACTATGATATTATAAATAATGAAATCTCCAAAATTGATTGGGTTAACCTTTTACATAAGAATGATATTGATATTAGTGTGGATAAATTTTACGATGTCATTAATGATATAATCTCTAGGCATGTTCCAACAAAAAAAATATTTGGAAGTCGTTATCCGTCTTGGTTCTCCATGGCTCTAGTAAAAATTATTAAAGAGAAACATAAATATCATAAAAAATGGAAAATATATAAGAGATCCTCCGATTATGATATATTTAAATGCTTACGTGAACGTCAAAAACGTGTTCAGAATGAATGTTATGAGAAATTCATTCGCAACGCTGAGGAACATATAGATCGGAATAGTAAAATGTTTTGGTCTTTTGTCAAATCGAAGAAGGGTTCCGTAGATATTCTGCCTGAGGTTATGCAATATAATAACTCTAGCTCATCTGATGGCCGTGTAATTAGTAATCTTTTTAACGAATATTTTAGAAATGCCTTTGAGCGGGTTTCACACCAGGGATCCTGTCATTGTGCCGAGTTTTCGTCTTTTGATGGCAGAAATTCTAATTTTCTATACATCGGTTCTATCGCAATAACTATAGCAGCCGTTGGTAAATATTTAGAGAGCTTGGATGTTCGCAAGGGTGCTGGCCCTGATGGTATACCGCCATTCCTGCTTAGAGCCTGTCATAAGAGCCTTGCTGTACCCCTGTCACTATTATTTAGGCAATCACTTAGTACTGGTACGCTGCCTCAGTTATGGAAACAGTGTTTTATGGTTCCGATTCATAAAGCGGGAGACAAGCGCAAAATTGAAAATTATAGACCGATCTCTAAACTTAATGTGATTCCTAAATTATTTGAAAAAATGGTATATGATATTATTTATCCTATATTAAGACCTTTAATAGTCGAACAACAACATGGCTTTATTAGCGGAAGATCGACAGAAACTAATTTATGTGAATTCACCCATCAGGTATTGGCAGCGATGGACGGTGGTGGTCAAATGGATGTTGTATATACTGACTACTCAAAGGCTTTCGATAAGATCTCTCATTGCATATTAATAAATAAAGTAAAATTAATCGGTATCCACGGCGACCTTTTGCGATGGGTCGAGTCTTATCTTAGAGATCGTAGTCAGGCCGTTTCTATTAAAGGATTTTATTCCACTTTTGTGCCTATTACCTCAGGCGTCCCGCAAGGCTCTCATCTTGGACCATTATTATTCAATATTTACATTAATGACATAGTTCATTGTTTTAAGAATTGTAAAGTTTTACTTTATGCTGATGATATGAAAATTTTTAACGCCATTAAATCACCCCGGGATTGTATATTGCTTCAGGATGACTTAACTAGATCGATTAATTATTGTGATAAAAACAGACTATGCTTAAATGTCAATAAATGTAGAGTCATTTCTTTTACACGAAAACCGAGACCAATTATCAAAGATTACATATTAAATGATATTCCTCTTACGAGAACGTTTGTCGTTAGGGATCTGGGCGTATATCTCGATTACCAGCTGACTTTTTCACATCACATAAGCCATGTTACCTCCAAAGCATATAAAATGTTGGGCTTTATATTGAGAATAAGTAAGGAATTTAAAAGAGTGTCAACAGTAGTCCTACTTTATAACTCCTTCGTGCGGTCTATATTAGAATATGCTTCAACTGTTTGGAACCCAATGTACAAAATTTATATTGATGATATAGACAAGATACAAAGAAAATTTTTGAGGTATCTTTGCTTTAGGTTCCGTAACTGCTTTACTGATGATATTGTATCGTCGTTGGTGAATCGTCGTAATGAGAGAGATCAAATACTGCTTTACAAGATTGTCAATAACCATGTTGATTGCTCCTTTCTCTTGGGAAATATTTGTTTGAAGTGTCCACGCTTGAATTCTCGACAGAATACTTTATTTCATGTACCTTTTTGTAAAACAAAATTTGCTCGTAATAGCTTCTTGTATCGCTCGTGCTCTTTATATAACTGTAAATATAGTAACTTAGATATATTTAACGAAAAAATTGTTCGTTATAGATATAAAATTAAAAAAGTGTAAATGTTGTTTAAATCGATGTAGTGGCTTACTGAGTTGATTGTTTTTATTTGAGTGGCGACTATTAGTGTACTTAATCTGTTTATTGTAAGTTATAATCTTATAGTGGAAACTTAACTGATATGTGTATTATGGTAACGTTATTCTAGTTGTAAGTGTTTGTATATATTGTATGTTTCCCAAATAAATATAAAATAAAAAATAAAAATAAAATAGTGAATCTAATGCATTTTGTTTTACTTTCATTTAACAACAAATTATTGGCGCCGTACCAGTGAACGACCTTGGAGAGTGCAATGTTTACTTCGTCAATATTAATTTGTCCACGTTTAACTTTAAATACTAAAGACATGTCATCTGCAAACAAGACTATCTCATGGTCGTGTCTTACAAGGTGAGGGAGCTCATTAATATATACCAGAAATAGACCTAATATTGAGCCCTGCGGCACCCCCATTTTTACAAATGATCCAGGTGACTGCTCTCCATTGATGACCACCTTTTGAATCCTGTCACTTAGGTAAGAAGTGAGAAAATCCAAAGCGGTACCACGGATACCGTAATAGTGTAATTTCCTGATTAACGTCTGATGTTGGACACAGTCAAAAGCCTTCGATAAGTCACAAAAAACACCATAGGCATCCTGCAACTCCTCCCAGGCCTCATAAATGCACTCTAACAATTTTATTCCAGCATCAGTCGTGGACCGTCCGCGGGTAAAACCAAATTGTTTGATATGCAGTAAGTTTGTAACAAGGCGCTAGACCTCTACTCTTTGGCTCGTAGCTGGCCGCCTTGATAATTTTTAAAGGCTTAAGTAGTGTATTATTGTTCCTTCTATATCTCGTTCAATCGCAGACACGATTTCACTCCATCTATAAGGAACAATAAAACACGTGGTAGCAGATTTTTACAGTTACAAAAGTAAATTTTCAGTTTAGAAGTTTACGCTCGTATTATTCCGTGTTTAAGTACAAAATCACCTAATGATTCGAACCAGCGATTGCTGGTTATGTTTTGATAAATTATCATTCAAAATAATTTACTTCAAATCTAACCATTTCAGTAGTTAAGTATTTTCTGTCAGCAAATGTTTAGCGTCATATGGCTCGTTGCGCCATTAAGTAGTTAAGTATTTACTGTCAGCAAATTCTTAGTGTCGTATGGCTCGCCGCGTCCGGTGTGACCGCGGCGTCCGCGACCTAATTACACTTGTTTTGTCTTCAAAAATAATTATTTTAAATTGAATTGAATATTGCAGCTAGAAATACGGTTTTGTTTCACTGACCACAGCAACGTTCGCTGTGGTCAGTCCTAGGATGGGTGACCAAAATAAGAAACATCTCAAGCTCCTCCGTGCTTCGGAAGGCACGTTAAACAGTGGGTCCTGCGCCTGATCTCACCCCGATCGTGTCGGTTAATCGTCCCATCGGACTAGGCGAGTGAAGGAACAGAGAGTGCACTTGCGTTTGCGCAGTCACTTGTGCCCTATAATATCTCCTGCGCAGATGGCTAGTCTCTGTGGAGATTGTCCGCCGTGACCGAATATCGGTTAGGAGGACATTATTATTATTATATCCAAAGAAAGTTGGCGTCAGACAGATCGGCTGTAAAAACCTCAGTCAAAACTACGTTTTGGAGTGATTGTCATTCCAAGCAAATCAGACCCTGGGCTACGAAGTGATGATAGAAAGATACTCTTTATTACTCACCACGAAAGTAGTACAGTTACAGAAGTTTTACAAAGCTAAAATGTACAATTTCGATAGTCTTATCGCTAAGAGTGATATCTTCCGGAGAACCTTTGGACAGAGGACACTTTGTTTAAATGATTTTGCGACATTCCTAAATGTGAAAAATGTTATACTAGCGGTTTTTCTAGTATTAGCGTACAAACAGAAAGCGTTATGATGAAATATATATTATGCTTGCACTAAAAATAGACAAAAAGATGTACTCCATATGACGTAGGATTTTTATTTTATGTTTATAATCCTTGTCAGTTTTGTTTGATATAAGTGTAAAGAAACGGACCCAAATGATAGCAAAACTACTTAATTTTATATGTAAGTATATATCAAAATGTAAATTATTCGTTTGAAAACCTATATAGAAATAATGGTTAAACCCAATTATTTATTTATTACAATTATTAACGCCCAAGGTTAATATATATGTACGACTTACTGAATTTGGTTTTATTTATTAACATTCACTAGATATTAATATATGTAAGTTAAATAAGTGGATATGGACTAGCGATTAGAATCAAATATCAACATCATCATCAGCCATTAGGTCTTCTGCTCAGAAGACATAGGCCTCCCTATGAATCTCCTTCAACCCTAACCAGGTCACTTATCCACCGGGTAGGAGGCATGCCTACTTACTGTCTGAATTAAATATGTATAAGGTTTAACATAATAAAGCATATAAATAAATAGCAGCATAATGAGCGTATGCACATTTTAACTACGTGGTAGTCGCAGTGTGGACCCTATTACGCGCGCCTATAAGGGCAGGGAGAATACCGGGGTGGTTTAGTGGTTAGGCCGGCACTCTGCTGGGAGCCCCATACACGCTCGTCGTCTAGCCAACGGCGAGTACGGTTCCCCTCGACAAAAAAATGGCAAAGGCAGTTCGACATATCCAAAAACTTAAAGGTCATAACAACTGATTTTCAATCAATGAAACTATTATTATATTAATTAACAAAGACCCAATTAAATATTTATCGTAGGTTGATGTGCTGTTGATTGTACTTTAATTAAAATTGCAATAAGTTTTCGTGTTTAATAATGTTTCATTCTTATTTTTTGGTTTGTTTTAATAACACTGAAACATAAATCTAATATATAAAATTCTCGTGTCAAGGTGTTTGTTATCAAACACCTCCGAAACGGCTTGACCGATCTTTATGAAATTTTTTGAATATTTTCAGTAGGTCTGAGAATAGGTCGTAAACTATTTTTTATTATGGCGAAACGTAGTTCGCGCGGCACAGCTAGTAATATATAAAAAATTCAAATACATTGAAAGTTATAAAAATGCATTTACAAGGTTATTACTGCATTTTTTAAAACTTTTTAGTAACAAATGTCGTCTTAGTTAAAAACGTGGGTATATATGTATCTTATTTACATTAATTTTAAAATCTAATAATGAATTTCTTTCGTTTAAAACACAATTATGTCAATAAACTACCCTAATAAATATATTTTATGTATAAAATTTAATTGATGTTTTGTTTAATTTGTGTTTAAATAATAAATCTTTGAAATTGAATTATTTCAATAATGAAAACGAGCAAATTAAAGGTCAATACGTAAAGTCATTTAAATAGGTTATTGCACACGGCACCACGGCGAAAAATGTCTAGCGCGCAACTCTCGATAGGGTTGTCACGAGTGACGAGAGAGAGTCAGTCGTAGTGGGACGTCGACAACAAGATTTTGCTGTAAGATTTTACTTTAGTAGTAATAGTATTCAATTAGTTTTAGGACAATCCTAGTGTACTGACCTGTTAAACATATAGGTATTGATTGTTTGCTTAATGTTACAATAGTCAAAATCTGTAATAACAATGTATAAATATTATACATTGTATTGTTTTTTTCTATTTAATAACAAATATTTTTAATTATTGATGACATAATAATGACGTCACAGAAATGTCTTACTAAAACTAGTATACAAAGAAAAAAGGAATAACTAGAAACAAAATACTTATAAACTACTTTACTTAAAAAAAATACAAATTGTTTTTTCTAATGAAAGTTGATTACGTTTTTCACTAACGTAGATTTACTGAAACAACATTCAGGATAATTTTTTCACGTACAGTCAACAGCTCATCAACCTTCATCAACTTTTGCACCAGCACAGTGCATCGACTATCACTTCGTATTGATCTCTTTGTGTTAGACTTAAAGTTAAAACCAGTTGACCGACCTTTCGATTTTTAGATACATTGATTCGTATAATTTGGATATAAATAAGTATATATTTTAATACTATTTTTCGTTGTAGTTTTTCTTATTCAGGTTTCAAAAACAGATACATTTGTGACAACCCTAGTAAAAATTGATGAATTTTCAATAAGTTCCTATATAATGCGAAATTTTCGAGTAGTGGTTCATTCTGTTCTTCAAAGTGCTTCGAGCCAAGGAACTAGCTGCAACAGTGTCGTCAGTCGTCGTCGAGGAGTCTCCCCAGCACCCAGATCTTCAGCCACAGTACTTTATTTGTGAGTGTTCATTATGTAAGTACTTTGAAAGGTTTACTGATAGTTGGTTGTAATTACTATTTCCTCCAAGTTTCGTACGGAGAAAATAACAATGAGATAGTTTTAAAGATCGTCACACTTACAATGAAGGATCAGTGTAAGTATGCATTGTCTTTTTCCGATACTCAATTTTGCGTTACTTTTTCAGGTCTGACTCCGAGTTTGAAGTCTTCCAACCAGTGCAGAAGACCAAACCTAAGACAAAACCAACATCTCGAGATAACATCAGGTAAGGTTTAATTTATGCTGTCGTCATAGTATTTATTAAATCTTCGAATCGTTAGTGAAGATTTTATGTGATAATACCACAATATTTATTTATTAGGGTATGCCAACAGTACACATATTAATGAATTAGATTGAAGTAGATAACAATTGAACACTAACATGATTATGAATGAGTGAACGGTGTTAGTATGCTGTTGGTGATCAGTATTAGCTAGGAGACTAACAATATTATTAAATTTATCTTTTCAGGTCTGACTCCGAGCAAGAACTGTTCGAGCCAGCGCAGAAGCCTAAGCCTAAGAGAAAACCAATCTCTCGCGATACTATCAGGTAAGATATGAGTTATTTATGCAAGTGAAGTGGTAATTTCGTTTTAGGTTCATCACTGATAGAGTGGGTTTTTTTTTGTATTGAAGTGTTGTTTTCTTTATCGATCATAGTGGGTTAGATAAATTCGAAGATTGCAGGTGTCAATCGTAGGATAGGAACATTGCGTTCTACAACAACATAGTAATATCAATTATTGTTGAGTTGTTTCACGTTCTTGCTGATTGTCCTAACATAGGATATAATACAATCTCTTTTGTCTTTTACAGGTCTGGTTCATCGAAAAAGGCTAAGTCGAGCTCAAAGGAATCGTTGAATTTGTTCGGGTTGGTGTCGGACGACGAAGAAGTTACAGCCGAGCGTGCGTCACGCGTCAGGCAGGGCAAACGACTCGACAGCAGCCTCGCCAACAAGACCGCGCACGGCACGCTCCTGCGGCGTACTCCGCTCGACGGTCGCTACTACGTGGAGACGCGCGTATACAGCACGGACGAGGCGTTGGCCGTAGCGCCCGACCAGCGGTACACCAAGGCGCTTGTCACACTCAAGGTGCAGCTAGAGCCAGACCAGCCCGAGTGGGACTACTTGCAGCAGTTTTTAAAGCGGTCAAAGTCGTTGTTTATAGATAAGCCTGTATTTTATAGTAATAAAACAAATATTAAATAAATAAATTAACTAAGCAAGTAAAATATTTTTTACAATAGGTTTTTATATTTAATCCGGTTTTTTTGAGCCCACGTCCAGGTAAAGTTACAGTCGTAACTTAGGTATTAATGAGGTACGGTAATCATTCATTTAGTTAAGTGGATAAGTAATTAACTAAAAAGACTATAGATTAGCGTTAGGTAACAAGTTGTATACTTTATTTTTCTGAATTGCTACGATGCCTTTTTGCTCAGAGTGTTCGATGCAAGTAGGCAGCAGACAATGGGTAGGACACCTGCGCAGCAGCGCGCACAAGCGCAGGTGCGCAGTGTCGCGGGCGCACGACGACGCCGGTGTTGTCGAACTCGCGAGTGCGTTTAGAGGTCGCATCGTTACATACAGAATTACTCCTACAGATGAGTACCGATGCTCTTTACCCGATTCATTCTTGCATAGTATATTTTCTAAAATTTTTAATCTTTTGCAAATGTCTCTAAATAAGCATATATGTTTAAAAGTAAATTTTGAATATTTTGCCGATTTTCTTTTATTTAAGAACGAGGTAAATAACATTAAGTCGTTTGTTACAAAAAATTTAACGATTCATCGCAATTTTGATTTTAACGAGTTGTTTGAAACACTCGTAAATACTATTAAGAACAAAGTTGAAGAATTTGAGGATCGTGACAGTGGTTGGACTTTTTTAAGTAATGTTTCCTTAGAAGTTAACATTAATAGATATGATCCTCTAAGAGGGTCTGGTTCAACTTATGTAGATTTACCACTAGCGATAAAAAAGAAAAAGGCTTGTATTAACATCAGGAATAAAGATGAATATTGTTTTTTGTGGAGCGTCGTTGCCGCTTTGTACCCGGCTAAAAAGAACGGTGACCGTACGTCGTCGTATCCGCACTTTGAACAGGTCCTAAACACCGACGATATATCTTTCCCAGTAACGTTTACGGATATCGCGAAATTCGAACAAAACAATCCACATTTAAGTGTAAACGTATATTCATTAAAGAATAATCAGATAGTTGTAGGTCCCATTTATAAGTCTGGATATAAATCCAAAACCAGAACTAAAATTAACTTGCTTCTACTTGAAAATAATGTTCTATGTCACTTTGTTTTGATAAAAAACCTTTCTCGACTTGTAAGAAGTCAAATTACGAAAAATCATAAGAAACTATATTTTTGTGATGATTGCTTGCTATTTTTTACTTCTGAAGTTAATCTTGATAATCATACATGCAGCGGCGTTTGTACAGTACTGCCTGAGAAAGGAACTTATCTACAATTCAAAAATTTCGAACGGAAGCAAGACGTTCCTTTTGTGGTCTATGCTGACTTTGAAACTCTTCTTATACCGTTCGATGGCTGTGAGCCTGACCCTTCATTAAGTTTTACTTCTCAGCGTCAACAGCACATTCCATCAGCTTTTGCTTATCACATAGTGTGCTCGTACGATACCAGTCTGAATTCTTTTGTACAGTATCGAGGAAAAGACTGTGTCCAAAAATTTCTTGATAAACTGTATTTTGACGTTAAAAAGATTTATGACATCTTAGATAAAGAAATTGCGATGGAATTCGATGAATATGACGCAGAGGCCTATGCGCGTACCGATGTTTGTCATATTTGTAAGCGATTATTATTTTTTGACAAAGTGAGAGATCATTGTCACCTCACTGGAAGTTATCGAGGTGCTGCGCATCAATACTGTAACTTACGGTTTAGCGTTCCTAAATTAGTTCCCGTTTTTTTCCATAACCTATCCGGCTATGACTGTCATCTGTTCATCAAAGAATTAGCCGATAGTTTAGGACCTGTTAAAGTCATACCTAAAAATAAGGAAAAATACGTATCATTTACAAAATTTTTACAGTTAAAGAATGAAAAATATGCTCAAATACGATTTGTCGATTCGTTTCAATTCTTAGGAACCAGTTTGGAAAAATTAGCGAGTGGGTTAGATAAAACAGATTTTAAGCATTTAAAAAAATATTTTCCAAACGCAACTGAATTTAAATTATTAACACGCAAAGGAGTATATCCGTATGATCATATGACACATTGGAAATCATTTTCCGAGAAACAACTTCCACACAAAAAAGGTTTCTATAATTCTTTAACTGATGAAGATATAAGTGATAAAGATTACACTCATGCTCAGGAAGTTTGGTCTACATTTAGAATACAAGATATGGGTGGGTACACAGACCTTTATCTAAAAACCGATGTATTGCTATTGACTGATGTATTTGAAAATTTCCGTGAAATTTGTAAATTGAACTATCAATTAGATCCTGCTTTTTACTTAACAGCTCCAAGTCTTTCATTCGATGCTATGTTACTTAAGACCGGCATTCAATTAGAATTATTAACTGACTTAGAAATTATACGTTTTATACAGAAAGGGATACGGGGAGGTATCTGTATGTGCTCAACGCGATATGCTCGTGCAAACAATAAATATATGCCACAATATGATTTTACAGAACCAGATTCTTTTCTAGTTTACATCGATTGCAATAACTTGTATGGTTATAGTATGTGTCAGTACTTACCTGTTTCAGATTTTAGACTTTTAAGCGAATGCGAAGTAGATTTGTTAAATATCATGAACGTAGCAGATGATGCTGAGTTCGGATATATTCTTGAAGTGGACTTAACATATCCCGAGGAGCTACATAATGACCATAACGATTATCCTTTTTGTCCCGAAAAATTTGTACCTCTCGGAGGTAAAACTTCTAAACTCTGTCCTAATCTGTATTCTAAATATCAGTATGTAATCCATTATGTTTATTTGAAAACATGCATTAATAATGGTCTTGTTTTAAATAAAATTCATCGCGCCTTAATTTTTAAACAAAGCCCTTTTTTGGCTAAATATATCAATTTAAACACAGAACTGAGAAAACAAGCTGTAACTACTTTTCAGCAAGACCTTTTTAAGTTGATGAATAATTCAGTGTTTGGAAAAACATTGGAAGACAGTGAAAAAAGAGTCGATGTTCGCTTGGTTAATAAGTGGTGTGATAAATCTAACAAGACAAAAAAGTTCATTTCAGCGGACAAATTAATAGCGAGACCTAATTTTCACAGCGCTACTATTTTTTCCAATAATTTAGTTGCGGTTCAAATGAAACCTGAAAGGGTTATCTTGGATAAGCCAATTTATATTGGTTTTACTGTTTTAGAACTATCTAAAAGTCATATGTATCAATTCCATTATTCTGTCATAAAACCTTACTATGGAAATAAAATACAACTTTGCTACACCGATACTGATAGCTTTGTTTATAAGATTGAAACGAAAGATTTTTATCATGATTTGAAAGATAACTTTTTAAGCTTCTTTGACACCAGTAACTATAGTTGTGACAATATATTTGGTCTGCCTTTAAAAAACAAAAAGATACCGGGCTTATTTAAAGATGAATTAGGAGGTGAAATTATGACAGAATTCGTAGGTCTCCGGTCTAAGTTGTACTGTATAAAAACGGAATCAGCATTTATTAAAAAAGCAAAAGGTGTGAAAAAAAATGTAGTAAGAGACTTAACATTAGATGATTATAAATCAGTTCTGCTTCACGACAAAATAATACGGAAAAAAAATATTTTGTTTAGATGCATTAAGCATGAGATTTTTACTCAGAGTGTTAACAAAGTAGCTTTATCTAATCAAGATGATAAACGTTTTATTTTATCCGATAAAATTAGAACCTGGGCTTGGGGACATGAAAATCTAATCTAAGATAGTGTTAAATTAGTTAATATAATTGTTTTTGACCTGTTAATATTTTTTATAGTTAATAAATGCAATTAAAATAGTATTATGTGTTTTATTTATTATTGCATCTATATTAATATTATAAAGAGGAAAGATTTGATTGTTTGTTTGTTTGTATTGTATAGGATTCGAAACTACTGAACCAATTTAGATAAAAGTTGGTATAGGGATAGTTCGAGACCAGGGGAAGGACATAGGGTAATTTTCCTACGGGAAAAAAAATTCTCACAGGAAAACAAAAATAACTCGGGCGAAGTCGCGAGCGGAAAGCTAGTATGCTATAAATTACTGCACTTACACATGCTACATATTTCCGCGTGTTATATTAAGGCTAAATATGATGCAATGCCAAATAAGCATTAAAATAGTATTGTGTTTTTTTATTGCATACCTACACTATAAATTACTGCACTTACACATGTCATATATTTCCACGTGTTGTATTGAGGTCAAGTGTGATGCAATGCTAGATAAGCAAATTTAGTCTAAGCCTCAACTTTATTTGATATTATATTCATTCATAACTCGTTGTTCGTGACAAGCAGTCCATATTGTAATATTATTGTAAGTATCATTCTCTTTTCATATCATTTTTAATCATTATTGATTATTGAGGTAATTATGGATATCAACTTATTCATTATTATTATTCACTTGTTACAGATAATGTCAAACTCGTCGGATATCTTGTTTTCCCAATATGCACAAGATCCATTGGAAGGCTTCACGCAAGAATATCAAAACATGATACGTCGGGAAGAACAAACTAATGAATCAAGACAGGGAGAGAGAAAAATAAGACAAAGAAAGGACATCACAAGAAAAAGAGCTCGTAAATCTACAAAATCATTTGTGATCACTAAGGAG
This sequence comes from Schoenobius gigantellus, assembly GCA_963935595.1. NCBI lineage: Eukaryota > Metazoa > Arthropoda > Insecta > Lepidoptera > Crambidae > Schoenobius > Schoenobius gigantellus. The sequence continues at coordinate 27,381,041 of OZ012551.1, forward strand.
CAGAAAGGCGTGAAATTAATTAAAATACTGGTCTTGGACTTAGTGAACGATTCTTCAAGTGCATCAAATAGCTGCTTTGACATTGCTGATGCGGAAGAAAACGTAGTGCTGAGTGCTCAATATGTGGTGCAGGAACCGGTGGATGAAATCATGGACCTTACGGAAACCGTTATAAGAAAAATATCCAAAAAACTTTGTGGTGATAACTTATAGATAACTTTTTAATTTTGTTAAAACGTTTTCCTAATAAAAAAATATTTTCAAGTACTAAGTTTTTTTCTTTTTGGGTATCAAACATAATAAAAACAACTTTTATTACACATGACATTTTATTTGAAAAATTCTTAATATAGTTGTATATTAATTTTTAAACAAGATTGTTTCTCTAAATTTAGATTCAAAAATCATATAATGTGTATCCATTGAGAAAACACCATTTTTTAATACACAATGAATTTCTTAACGCACATCTTTTTTTATGAGTTAAACAATGGAACATATTATTACTATACAAATCATTTAACGTATTTAAATTTGGTATACCTGTATAACTTATGTCTATGATATTATTATGACCACATAAATCCTCTACCCATTTAACTTTTTCTTCACCTTTTACAATTATTTTCCTGTCTTTCAAGAAAGGTTTAATAATTCTGTTAAATTCTCTGTAGTCTATATATCCTTCACTCCATTGGTAACCTCTGTTTCTTTCTATCCAACAAACTTGTTTTTTTTCTTTATCAGTTAGTGTAGAAAACGGATAAGGAGGTTTAATTAAAAATATATGGGTAAACTCGAGAGTTGCTATAACAAATTCTTTTACTAAAAACTCATTTTTATTATTTTTAAATCCTTGCAAATCTACAATTATCGTATCGTTGTTCATGATATTTTCCTTACAATATTGCTTAAAGGTTTATATTCAAATATGCAATCGTTCAGAATCAAACAATATGCAGCTGTTTGGTCAGGTATTTCTTGATCTGTTTCAATTTCAACTCTAACGTCAATAGATCCTTTTAACGTTTCATGCTGACGTGAACAATCAATGATGAATAAAGGAGCGACGTCTCTGAATTCTTTTAGACTCATCAACGGCTCTGGTCGACGTCCGTGATAAGACTGTTGAAATCTAATGTACTGTTCGTATAATAAAGTAAATTTATCATCTGAAAAATTTACATTCAGTCCTTCATAGGGATAATATGACGAATTTAAAAAGACTCGTATGTCACGTACATGACAATGATCGAACTCTGCCATTGATAATTCAGCGTTATGTTTCCGATTAGTTTGTAAGGCAATTATAACAAATCGAGGTTTCTCTATTTGTGAAGATGTTTTGATAGACCAAGTATGTTTACGAGTTTTCGGTAATAATGGATATTCATATAAGTCCCAATTACGAAAAGCTAAAGTGATTGCTCGATCTCTCTCTAAATGTTTTAGTAAGTTAATTCTTTCACGGTCTGATACTTTAATGTGCGGAACTCGCCAAGCAATTTTAGTAATTATTATATCATCCACTATTTCACCTTTATTTAATATCAAAGCATTCAGATTTGTGTTGCTTCTCAACAATACTAACTCATGTTTGCAGTTTATTATAACTTTTTCATAGTCTTCTGCAAAACCCAATATTTTGTTCATTGGTATAGAAGCAGAGAATCCGCCATCACCAACACTAGTTGTACCTGTAGTCGACCAGCCCCAAGCTCTTGCGCTTTTGGATTCATTTTCATTTAATGATAAATAAGATTTTATAGTTGTGCTAATTCCTGCATTTTTTATTTTGTCTATTTCCACTCCGTTTAGTTCATATCGAATGTCTTGAAATAGAAATAACACCGGATTATTTACGAAATGCACACTTGACACCTTTTCTTTTTTGCTGTTATAAACATTAATTGAGCCCTCAATATACAAAGTGCTGAGTGAGGGCAGCACATACAAATCTTGCTGATTGATAGGTATTCGTATTTCATCATTCTTGTTGAAACTTGTTACATATGGTTTGTACGAGTGATATTCAAAACTTTCAATGCTGTTATCTATTGACGTCGGTTGAGTTATATTTAATATATTCATTTTAACAAGCCCACTAACTTCAAAAAATCCTTATTGCTTTTAGTCAACTTCTTTCTAAGCCGAAGCGGTGCGTCTTTTTGAGGTGATCTTTTCAAACTAACTCGAGTACACGATGCCTCTTGCTTTTTATTGAAATCAATCATTTTTTTTTTCGGAAATGCAAATATAGTTGTACTTCTTCACCTCGTAAATTTACCTGTTTGTTTTCAGCGTCTAGTAACCGTATGCTAATCGCACTTATAGAACTTTGGTTTACTGGAAAATATATTAAATTTTTAGGTATTTCAATGATCCGATATCCTGGTGGTACATTAGGCACAAATTCATAAATTATATGACTAGCTTTTCCGTTCACAAATGAACCGCTGACTACGTCGCATTCAATCCTCACGATGGTTGTTGATAAAATGCTGACCGGATTCTGAGATTCAGTACTTATATTTGCATGTATTGTTTCAGTTCGAAACCCTAAAATTTGACCTAGTGAATCACTTTTGTTAAAGTGAACATTTTTGGAACAAAATATATTTGTCTTTAGAGTATTGTTGTTACAAGTCAATTTTAATACGGTGTTTTTAATATTACTTTTTATGTAATCACAAATATCTTGAAGTTCATAAGACCCTTCAGGAATTTCGATGACTTCATTTTCGCCATAATAAAATTTATTGTTTCGTTTATCAATATTAGGAATAGAATTAAAAGTAGAAAAATATAAAAGACCACATTCATAGTCGCCATGTAACTCCAATGTTGGCGAATAGTTCGTTGTCAAGGAGGCTCCTCTCCCAGTTATAGACACAGTGAAAGACATTTTTATACTGACAATTTTATTTATTTTACACGTTATATAAATGATTTTTCCAATAACATCTTAAAAATTTTAAACATAGATGACCACAGTTAGTAGTACCAAATTTTTGGTGTTGTACGTAATTATAGTTTATTGGTAAGTTGTGTAAATATTGAATTAATTCTAATGGAGGTTTCAAATTACCAAAACTATCAAAATATTCAGCGTAATTGTTTTGCTTGACGAAGGCTACCCAATGTGTTCCAGGATTTTTGGAGCTATCCAAATTCAATATCGCACATTCTATCTTTTTAGGTTTCGTAGGTAACGTATCTCTCATGAAAACACCGCGAAAAAATGGAATGTCACTTGCGTGTTCTAATATATCAATATTGGTAAGTGCACGTCTGGGTAGCCCCTTATTTAGTTTTTTGATGGATTAAAATACAGTCCAGCTCCTTTTTTGTGAGGTTTTATATACAGCCCTTTTCCAAGAGCCACAGCTTCCATCATCCTGTTGTGTCGTTCAGATTCCTGAAGACTTTTTTGTGCAGCTTTAGAATCATTAACAGCCTTTGCTATACCTGCTGCTCCTCCGGCTAATGAACCTAAAGCCGACAATCCCGCAAAAATCGGAATAAGTGGTAAAAGTCCTCCACATTTTGGAATAGGAATGCGACGCGGCAAACGTATTCCCTTTTTATTTGTAAATATCTTTTTTGCAGCAGCGTGGGCATATTTAATTGCAGAGTGACTGTCTTTAGATTTAAGTTTTTTTAATTGTAAGCGTATTTTTTTTACACCGGTCATAAATGATTTGAGCCCACTCCCTGCTTTGAGTTTAGCTTTCATTGCATTTTTAACTATCCAAGAGGCAAACTTTTCTCCTCTTCCAGCATCCTTGGATTTTAACCTTCTTTTCGCCATATTTAAAAGTCCTAAATCAGCTTTATGTCGAACGTCTAAATTTCTATTTGTATAAGCTATATCGTGGTACATACAAGCATTATCTAATTTGTTTATGCCTCGTTCACCTTTAAGCAACCGTTTATGAAGTTTTGTTCCAGGGCCACAAAATTGATATCCAGGTAAATGTAACTCAATCGGTAAATTGTCTATTATTGTGTTAAGTATACCACCACCTTCCTTCATTGATAATTCTAAAGTGAATAGAAGATACAGAATTGCGTAGCAATATTTATACTATTGAACCAATTCACTCTTGTCAATCCAACTGTTCTCTTTATTATTTAGACCTAACCATTTTACATATAGTGTGTTTCCTTTTCTTTTTAAAACTTTCTCAATAAGGTAAAGATCAGGAACTTTAGTTTTTTGTAATTCATACCCGTAAAAAGATCCCAAAATAATTTGTTTGTGTTTATCTTCTATTTGATATGTTTGAGGATTGGTTTCATTAACTTTTACTATGCGGAAAATTTCTGTAGACCAATTTGGAGTATAACCCTTACGAAAATCTCCTTTGTATTTACTTATACGAACATAATCACCTATTCGAAACGCAAATCTCTTTTTTGTTTTAGGTTGTTGCGTTTTAACAATGTTTGACTTAACAAAAATTTCGTTTGACTTAGTAACATCAACAGGCTTAAATTTAGTAATTCGATGTTTAGTGTTGTTATAGTTTTGTATCACGTCATCCAAATTATGTTCAAGCCATTGATATCGTCCATGAAGACTAAATAATTTGTAAAGATGAGACTTGATTGTTCTAATGACACGTTCGACAATGGATGCTTTTTTTGCAGAATATGTAGAATAATGATTTATTTTATACGTTTCCATCAATTTTTTAAAACTCGTATTATAAAACTCAGTTCCTAAATCGGTTTGTAAATTTTTAGGATTACGCGAAGAAGTGGTTAATATACTTTGCATAGCATTCATAACACAGTTTGCTGTTTTTGATTTTAAAGGTTTAGCCCAAACGTATTTTGATAAGCCATCAATCACTACTAGAACGTATTTATGGCCTTTATTGAATTGTGAATATTTTTGTAAATCCATAAGGTCTGCTTGCCATAGATCATCAATTCCTTTTATGAATGTACATCGACGAGAAAAATTTCTTCGTGCTGCTTTGTGAAGTTCGTTAACTACGTCTCGCTTACTCATCCTTAGTTGAATTTGCTTGAATCATAAAATCTATTTTTTTTTTTGTGTAAAATAAGGCACTCAAACTAACAATTGTCGCCTTTTCTAAACTACTTAAATATCTTTTAACATCACTATTATTATTTTTTATTTCTTGTCTTAGTTCTTCAATACATTTATCCACGTATTCTTTATTTACTGCTTCGTCGTTATTTTCAGGAAATTGCAAACCCTTCAACTTTGTTGATTTTAAATCAAAGTCACCTGTTTCAGATTTTACTAAAGTATCATTGAGAGTGTTAATGAATTCTGATAATCTTAAACGCTTGTGTACATGATGTCCAAATTTGTCTACATTTATTGTCGTCTTGATGCAGTCTTCATTGAAACGAGACTGAATAATTTTCCTGATGGATGCTTTTTATATTCTACATTTATGATGCCAGCTTCATATAGTTCTTCAATTATTGCATATATTTCATTTATCACTCCGGTATTACCAGCTTCTTTTGATGCTAGTAGTAATTTTAATCGTTCCACTAACTCATTTGGATCGTCCCAGTAAACCAAATCAGTATCTGTTTTAACCCTTTTTAAAAGGTTTATACCTTCTCCTCGAGGAATACTTTCCACACTACTTGTAATATTTCTTGTGTATTTAAACAGTGGTTTAATAATACGTATATATTTAAATCCTTTATTACTGTTCACTGGTTTTAAAGGATCGTAATTACGTTTATGAGCATTAGTATCTATTAGTATCTGTTTATAATTTTGTAAGTCGTCGTCAGTGACAAGGTCTAAATTTGGTATCTTTTTAAACAATAATTCCTTTAAACCGGGTGTTTTTTCCAGATCATGATTTCCAATCCTCAGTCTACAACCTTCATCGTAAACGCGAGTTTTGCCAAGCAAAAGTTTACCTCGCTCGTTTCTGACTCCATAAGGTATATCTTTTATTAGATCACACGACGTAGGCCATGAGAAAGATTCTTTTACAATACTCGGAGATGATTGAATGGATTTAAACGAGTTTTCATGCTCATCGTGATCTTCAGAGGGTAATATCGTAAGAGTTTTGTTAGATAATTTATAAGCCTCATCACCATAAGAGTTTTCATCTTCTTCGTTCATAGCTTCCTCGAAATCTTCACTTACAGAATTTGATGACTCACTTTCGCTGTACTTATTTTTTTTTACTGGGTGGTTTTGGTCAATATCCAAATTTTTATGAAGACTTTCGTTATTTTTGCTTGTTAACACATTAAGTGGTTCTACAATAGGCTTAAATATTGTTTCTAATGCCATATTGCTAGCGTCTTTTGCATCTTTTATCATATTAACCTTCCTTTTCACAGCTGCGGCAGATTTTATAATTTGTTCTTTCAAATTTTGTTCCATTTTGTTTATATTTCCTCTCGGTATGAAATCACAAATGAAACTGATTCCATATTTATGTAACACCTTTTTATGAATGCTAGTCCACCATAATAAATGTGTCAAATGCCTTTCTATAGCATCCCTTATTCCGTTCGCAGTCTTTATTGATAACAATGTAGCTGAATGGTTGATTCCAAACAGTTGAGCACATTTCTCGAAATTGAGCCCAAGACATGTCAGACCCTACATGTTCCTCATAGACATGTCTTAAGTTAATGTCGTCTAGTTTAAATAAAATAATCAAGTTAGAATTATCTCGTACTAATTGTTTCGGTATTTTAGTATAAGTTTGATTAATATAAAAACAATCAATGTTTTTATGACGTCCCATAGCAAAATAGTCTCGGATGCTATTTTGATTCTCACAAGCAACATCGTCAAATATAATGATCGAGTTCGGCAAAGCTTCGTGAGGGCTTAAAATTTCACTATTATGATTATATTTATTATAAGTCGTGTTCGTAACCATACTCATAACTTTTTCTAAGAATGTATATTTAGGCTGATACAAAGACTTTGAATAAACATACAGATTTTGAAATCGTGGACCATCTTCATGTAATAATAAACTTATTACTAAGTTGGTCTTTCCACAATTCGATGGGCCACAAACAACACAGCGAATGGTATTTGGTAGTAAGTTGCCATGACGCTTTGGTTCATTCATTGACGTAGGACAAATACATTCTAATTTTAGTGATTGTTTTTGTTTGATAAATTTCATATCTGCACTTAAATGTGACCGATGTGATGCGTGTACTTCAACAAAATGATGACTGCATTGTCGCGTTAAAACGTTATAAATAGCGGAATATTTTACAACCAACAGACCTGAATTGAATCTTATCTGATAATTTACTTACTAGACGCTGCTACCACGTGTTTTATTGTTCCTTCTAGATGGAGTGAAATCGTGTCTGCGATTGAACGAGATATAGAAGGAACAATAATACACTACTGGCTTATGTCATGTGTACATTTATTGTCACATCATTTCCAACAATTATTTTCTGAGCATTTCATATGTAATTTATCAATAATATAAATCTGTACTAAATCTATCTATTGAAGAAGTGTGCCTTCAAGCCCATTTTCATGGACTCACAGTATGATAATTAATATTCTAAGGTTAAAGGCACATGTAAGTAGCCAATTTGTTTAGTTTTTGTAATGTTCTGTATTTGCCGTATTTTATTGTGTTGAATCTTTGATTGAATATTCCGTTATCATTGTTACAGCGAGTATTACCAGGTGTGCCTTTTAATTATTATCATTAAATACGTAAGTGACTATTGGTGCGTTATTTAATATCCAAGTCACCCCGTCGCAAGTTATTATTACTAAAATGTTTCTGTAATTGCTTAAGCGCGGTTTTTTCAAAAATTTTACTGAATGTTGATAGTACGGATATTGGACGAAAGTTAGAGGGATCTGAAGTACTACCAGATTTAAACAATGGAGTTATTTTGCAAAGTTTCATCAAATCAGGAAACACACCACTATCAATACAGTTATTGAAAATTAAAGCTAAATGTGTAGCAACTATTTCAATAACATTCTTTACCATATATACAGATATTCCCCAGAGATCGGCAGTTTTTTTAATGTTCAACGATTTGAAAGGGTCTATGATGTCACGTTTACTAATATGGTTAAATTTAAATACAGTATTACAATAAGGAACATTTTCTTTCAACAAGGATTCTGCAATGGGGGTGGAAGAGCCTAAAGTGCTTGTCAAATCTACAGGAATTCGAGTAAAAAATTTCTCAAATTCATTAGCAACATCCGAGTCTGAGCTAATAAATTTACCATCAATTTTAAGTTTATATTTATTTGCTGAAGCTTTTGTTTGGCCAGTCTCTGCATTGATAATTTTCCAAGTAGATTTGACTTTGTTTGTACTGTTATAAATTTGAGCACTAATATATTTAATTTTCGCAGTTTGACAAACCTGCTTAAAAATTTTTGAGTATGACTTAACATAATTTTGAAAAGATTTAGTTCTATTAAACTGTCTTTCTGAGTACAGCTCATACAATTTTTGCCTACTTTTGTGTATTCCTGCAGTGGCCCATTCGCTAAACACTGGATTAACAGTAACAGTGATCTCTTTGGTTTTGAAAATTTTGTTAAATTGGTTGCAAAATGTCTCAAAAAATAAATTATACATATCATTTGGTGACATATCCGGTGATAAAAAAGGAAGTTTACAACATAATTCAAGTCCAATACGTTTCAATCTGTCAGCAGTTACTGGTCGACATATAATTTTACGTTTATTGACTTGTTCTGTGTCAATTTTGAAGCAAGCTAATTGCCCGCAATGGTCTGAATCTAAGTTTGTAATAATTTTCTTACTTACAGGTACTAGATTACTATATATATTGTCTAAACAGGTTGATGTTGTGTTACAGAATCTAGTAGGCTCTATATATAAGTTGGAAAGATTGTGTGATTTAAATAAATTTAAGATTTTATAGGTTTCAGTGTTCTTTTTAAGAAGATCAATATTAAAATCTCCACACACAATCAAGTATTTTTAGATCTACCCAATTTGTTCAAGGCTTCATCCATGATTTCCTCAAACCTATCATAGGCTGAGGAACCAGGTATAAACACCGAAATAAGTTTCGCTTGCGGCCCCCGATACTAACTGAAACCAGCGGGCCTATTATCGATCTCATGGTTTTGAAATGATATAATTATGATATCATAGTGCAAAACGAAAAATACAATTTTCGGTCAGATTTTTATCATTCGTTCATTACATCATAATGACAGCGTTGAAATTATGCCATAGTGATGATATCATTGGAGATCGGTAATACCAAATGAAGCATTTCATGACTTCTTTATCTCAAAATCATACCATATCATACGATGAAAGATCCATAATAGGCCCGCTGTTTGTTGCCCCTATAAAAAAAGGTTGAATATCCCGAAAGCCAAAAGCCTCGAAAATCATATTTTTTGAATCAGGAGCTGTGTGTCACTGAAAGCAACAAGAAAATGTTGATCGATCGTTGCCAGTCCGCGTGGGAGAAGATCAACAAGCTCGAGGTGGTTAAGTTCAAGCTGCAACTCGACTTGAACGATAAGAATGAAGCACTTCAAATCGACAAGGACATGCTCAGCTTGGATAAGGAGTGCGCCAACATCACATACAAAACCGACTCATTGAAGGCTCCAAAAAGGTATGTCGTCATCGTCATCAACAGCTTATAGCTCGAGCCTACCCTAAACTGGGGCGATTAGGCCTTAGTCAACCACGCTGGCCAAGTGCGGGTTGGTCGACTTCACACACAAGCTGTAAAGAAATTCTTTCTTTACAGCAGGCGTAGCACGGGCTGCCAAGACTGGACTCGAGTCACGCATTATTATCTCACAATTTCAGTGACATAATCTCTAAGTTTTAAAGTGTAGCATGGTGGCGCATATTTAATGTGACTGACGTGATAAAAATTTCTTGACGCTCGTCAAGGAACACGTGTGACTGAGTTTTATCACAAATTTCTTGGCGTGCCTGTACTCCGACTGCTGTGGTTGTAGCAAGGGCTTTAATACTTCGAAAGATGTAACAGCAGTCGGAGAGCAAGAAATTTGTGATAAAACTCAGTCACACGTGTTCCTTGACGAGCGTCAAGAAAATTTTATCACTTCAGTCACACTAAATACGCGCCACCGTGCTACTCTTTAAGACATAGAGATTATGTCACCGAAATTGTGAGATAATGCGTGACTCGAGTCCAGTCTTGGCAGCCCGTGCTGCGCCTGCTGGTGTGTGCAGGTTTCCTCACGATATTTTCCTTCACCGTAAAAGCGTCGAAAAAACGTACGTATGAATTCAAAATTTGAAAACACATTGCTACGTGGCGGGGTTGGAACCGCTACCTCCCGATTGGAACGCCTTACGCACTACACCATCGACGCTTTTTAAAAGGTATGTAACAATTAAAAAATGTTTCCGTCCGCAGACAATGTAGCCATTTAGTAAAAGAAAAGAAGATTTCTGCGCCTAACGATCACCGAAATGAAATTTACAGTAAGTAAGTGAGTAATAAGACTCCGTCCTAAGCAAAATTAGCATTTCTATTATTTATTGCTGCAATTAAGTGTACAATGTTACGGTCTGGAATAATCTTAATACTTTAAGTAATAGCTCACAATTGGCTCGGCTAAAGCTACTTAAGCAGTTCCATCTTTCTTAACGCAATCAAAAACGAATTCGGAGCACCTGCTGCCACAATTCAAAACGTGATCTCGTTATACCTACAATGAGAGTGACTATAGAGTTATTGCACTTAATGGAAGGTTCCAAATCGTTTCATGAAGATTACTTAATGAGTATTTGCTATTAAGCGCCGCCGTCTCTTTAGAGCCCACGAAATGTTGATGTTTAGCTTTTTATATTTCAGGAGGATGTTTGATACTTTTAATTGCTCATACTCGGGAAGTAGGTTTGAAGTTGCCCGAGGCCCGAGCGGGTTGAAAGTATTACTTTTCAGCCCTAGGGAGAATCGTTTACAAAGCTGTATAAATTTGATTTTGGAATTCCTAACCTTATAGGAGACATTTGAGATCAAAGTGGCCAGTACGCCAAAACGCCAATTTCATATGTAAGGACCTAATATTTACCATTTTTTCAATGATACCTATAAATGAAAATTTATGGCTGAATAGCTGGTCGGCCACAAAAAAAAAGAAAATAGACGGGAAAGTGACAATCTGATCTTTATTTGTTTTTTCGAGGTGTAGAGTTTTGTTTATACTTCCGTGTAGCAGAGATTTGTATTAACACAATGAGTTCATCTGATTCAGATATGGATTTAACGCCTGATTTCATAAGAGAAGGAGCTAAAGCAGAAGTTGTTGATTTATGTAAAATTACATTCACAAATTTTTTCTTTAGCTAATTCGTGTTTTAATTTTTACTTTCCTTGTATTCGTAATGAAAAGCACAGTGTTTACCTCGGGTTAAAGCCTTATTTAGTCCCTCTAACTATTGGCGCCCGAGCGTATACGTTACTTTCATCACCCCTTCCGAAAGTAGGTCAGTGTTTACCTAAGTATAGCGCTAAAAATTTTACATCGCGACCATATGGCCAACAAGTAATTCAACAAAAGAATTTGAATATTTGTCATATGCCACCTTAGAAAAAGTATTACCTAATTCTCCAATACAACTTATAATTTTGGGCAATCACAAAAAACCTATACAGCCGCACATCGATACAAATAAATAAATAAACTTGCTGGTGAAAACTTTATGAACAAATTAAAAATGCTTATATTAAATTTCTTTTTTCAAATTTAAGGCAGTAACTTATTTGACAGTCACAAATACGTATAAAAAATTTACATATAAATAAATGTCGCGGCATATAGCGCTTAAATATTCTAGGTGACAAAAAGGCGGAAAATCCAATGACATCGTATCGAACACAAATATACGAGTATTTATAGAAAATTAACCATGTTTTACATTCCTCGTAAGTACTTGAAATGAAAAATAGAGTGTTCAATTCGGGTGAGCACACAAATTTCAGTCTCGAACTGTTGTCACTATCTAACTGTAGGTAATTGCCGTAATACAGATAACTAGCGCGGAAGGTAAAGGATTATTGTTTTTGTACGATTTCATATCATCCGGGAAGGCAATCAAGCATACGGTCTATCTATTATTATCAAGAATACTGACTGAAATGCTGAGAGTTATTCAGTGCATTTAGTTCTACATACTTGTAGTGCTACTACGTAAAGGGCATAGGTATACCTACTTAATTATTTTGTAACCTCTTTAGGTTACAAAATGACTTTTCATTGATAAAATAAATTCTTGGCTTCCAATGCGTTAGCTTGATGCAGATAATTCTGTATAATTCGGGATAATTTCTTTAATCACTGATGCCAATTTACAAAGTGTTTCGTACATAGGTACCATATCAAGCTGAAACCAACCCATATTAACATAGTCAGATAAACGTTACGGCGTCATGAAAATTAGAATTTTAATTTTTTTTATTTATTGTACTATAGGTGTACACCTATTTGTATGGGGATTTTACAAATTCGAATTTTCAATGACGCCATTACTTTTATATGACTATTTAATTAACATAAATAGGTTTTGGCTAGCTAGGGTATGTACCAAACACGGTGGCCGTAAAAGTATAAGCAAGGATGATTCTTCGTCTATGGTATAAGCTATCGTTATTGACTTTTAGGATGATCACTTACGAACAATGGTTAGACAAATGCGAAGCTACGAAGAAAATGGCCGTCGAAGAACTCCAGGATACACTTCGATTGCGAGAATCTCTGTTCGTAGCCAGAGGGAGGGCTCGGAACACTCTTCGAGCGCAAACAGACGTCACCAATTACATGTTACGCCGAAGAATCTACGACACGCAAAGGGCTAGGAATGAAATGCAATGGCAAAAAATGAAGGTAGTTAAAAATATGTTTTTTACTCACCTTCGATTTTAAATTAAATTGTATAAATATTGGCTATTTTTTGAGAGTTTGGTCAGAAGGTGTAGCTTGACTGGGGGAAGTTTCTACAACACGAAACTTCACAGGCTTACTTACACCTTACCAAATAACGTCAAGCGGTGTTCTTGCGAGTGTGTGTGGTCGCCAGCGCCAGAACTCCACTAGCGCAAGAAGCATCAGGACCTACTATTGTACTGGTGCGAGGCGGGAGAGCTGGAGGGAGACTCTGTACCAGGGTCGTCTGCTTAGGTACCTCCGTCTTACCTATTTCTGCCGCAAAGCAGCAGTGCTTGCATTGCTGGGTACATTGCATTAAATTACTGGGTACTGTGACTTTACATCTTGTGTCACAAGTTGGCAACGTACACTGTGGTTCTTGTGGGGGTTGCAGTTTTGCTGCGAATCTCACAAGAGCCACATGTATTATAGGTGACTGTTACCACTTACCATCAGGTGGGCAGTTTGCTTGTTTGCCAACTTTCTGCAATAAAAAAAAAAAAAAAAGCTCGCTGTTCAACAGGAAAGCTCTTGACCTTCATCTAACTTCGTGATAACAATAAGAATGAAAATAGGCTAGATGAATGAAAAAAAATTATTGCTTTAATAGAAGCTCATTCCTATAATAAACAGAAAGAAAACATCGGTTTTCGAATAACCATAAAAACAACCAAGATATAATAAGGTGTTAAAGATTTTTCTCCATCTTTATCTAGCAAAACGGCAATTTCATGGAGTTTATATGGCCGTACTCAACAATGACGTCACGATTGATGTTGGATCTCTATGTCTATAATCGCTTCCAAATTAACAGCTTGAAATGCTTGTATCTCATGTATTTCTAAGCCGATTTTAATTCTACTTTCACATGATTGCATATTTTTCTACGGTATTTTAATATTTTATGACGAGACGTGAAAATTAGAATTCAGTCATCATCCCAATTGTGGCTACGCTTAGACTCCGCTGAACTCCTATCCTATCCAATCCGAAATAGGTAATGCTACACCTAGACTCTGCACTTACTAGTTGACCTCTAATTATCGGTATACAACGTTGTTGTTAAAATCTTTTTATGGCAACAAACTTAGGTAAGACGGTGGTAGCTAGCCAGGCGAGCTCAGAAGATCTACCACCAACCAAACCAAGCAAAAAATCTTCTGCACCCATGAGGGAATCACCGGACCTCCAAATCAATACCGGGTAGTCTCGACTCGACCACTAAAATGTTTCTGACGGGAGGGTGAGCAAAAGTAAAACATCCCCAACACATTCGTACTGCGAAAGGCACGTAGGTCCTCCGCCTAATATTGGACTATGCGTGTGACTGAATAGAGAGTGCACTTGTAAATTAAAATTAAAAGAAAAACAAAAATTTTTACTCAACATAGGCCTTTACAGGCTCTTATTGACGTCAAAACGAATTACAGGCACTTATTGACGTCAATAAGTGCCTGTTTAAATAAGTTTAAACGAAGTTTTGACGTCAATAAGTGCCTGTAAAGGCCTATGTTGAGTAGTATTGTGTTAGTAGTATTGTGAGTAGTAAGTGTTAGACGTTTGTATTGCTTTTAAGGCTTAGTCGCAGAATGTCTACAGGTAGCAAAATGTCTCTTTCGCACAATATCCCTTTCGCAAAATGTCGTTTTCGTAAAATATCACGTTCGCATAATATCTGTTTCGCATAATGTCCCTCTTATTTCAAATTGTCTTTATTAAAGTAATAAACAATATATTAGAACAATATATTATTCACAATCAGTTTTTATTCATGTTTACGACCAAATTACGATTACATCTAGTTGTTTTACATAACTACCTAACTTAGGACAGGCTCGAGCCTCTCGATGGAGACGTATATGAAGCTGTGGTGATGATGATGATGATTACATATAATCTAAGTACGAGTACATATAATCAGGTTATCTAAAGTAATAGTTAATCTGATAACAATAATCAAGTAAGTAGTTATAACTACTGATTACTCGATCGATATTTTTATCAACATGGAACCAGTATCAATACAATTTTTCGTATAAAACCAACTTTATTGTAGAAAAAAAGCCTTTCTTAATTACTACATAATTCCAAATCATATTAAAATAGTTTTAAATTATCTATTAATCCGTCTTCGTTCTTCGAGATTTATTTTACCATGTAGCAGCCTCCGCTACGCTTCACTCACTCGCACATAGTTCGGCGCCAATAATTTTTACAGAAGTAAAAAGCCTCATCATCATTATCATTTCAGCCAAGAGACGCCCACTGTTGAACATAGGTTCCCCCAGGGATCTCCAAACCGATCGGTCCTGCGCCTCCCGCATCCAGCGCCTTTCCGCGACCTTCACCAGATCGTCGGTCCAACTTGTGGGGGGCCTACCAACGCTGCGTCTCCCGGTACGCGGCCGCTACTAGAGGACCGCCCCGCCCCAACGGCCGTCAGTCCTGCGAGCGATGTGTCCTGCCTATTGCCACTTAAGGTTTGCTATTCATTGGGCAATGTCGGTGACTCTAGTTCTTCTACGGATCTCATCATTTCTGATGCGATCGCGTAGAAAAACCCCGAGCAAAGCCCTCTCCATTGCCCTTGAGTGACATTGAACCTTCTTTTGAGACCCATTGTAAGCGGCCACGTCTCAATTCCGTACGTCACTGCATGGCAATACGCATAATGCTGCGTAGCTTCCCGAACGCTGCCCAGAGGAGAAAAGTCGAAAAGCTTATTTTTATAATTTTCAAACGATTCTTTATTAATAGAGATTGATATTATTATGAGTACATAGTAACAACCATAGTAACAAACCTATATACTATTAGGTACCGTGCTAATATGTCGTTTTATTCGTAATTTGCGTAATAATTTTTTGAGATAATTGGAAAACAATTATTGTTATTATTATTATCATACAAGAATAAAGACTGATTATAAATATTATATTGTTTTTTACTGTTGTTTATTAGCTTTGTAACAAAGAATTGATATAAGAGTGACATTGTGCGAAAGGGACATTATGCGAAAGAGACATTATGAGAAATGAACATTGTGCGAAAGAGACATTGTGCGTAAGGGACATTTTGCAACCTATAGACATTTTGCGAAGTGGACATTCTACGTCGAAGCGACTTTTGAATGTACTCAACAAGCTTCTTACAGAAAATTGGCGTAAACTGTATAATTATGTCCAAGGTATTAAGCCACTCTCCTCTAATAACTATTGTATTATTGCGGTTATTCCTACTCTGTATGCAGCATTTAAATAAACCTCGGTGGTTTCTTAATGCTGTAATAAATTTGTTTACTTTTATTATACTTTATAAGATAATTAATGAAAAAAACTATAGTATCTCAAGCACAGATAACTTGTCTCTGTTAGGATTAGATCAGTCAGGAGGACCTTAATATTATTATACGGAGTTACGGAAAACATGTCGAATAACTTTTATTATAGATGGAAGAAAACATGGAAAAGTTAAGCACTGAATTGAAAACTCTGGGCGAGCAATTCGCAGACAAGGTCAACGCTTTGAAAGTAGCTGAGACTCGCTTGGAAACCCGCGGGTACCGTCCGGGCATCGAGCTTGCATCAGACGAAGCCGATATAGGCCTGAAGGAAGAAGTTCGCAATTTGAGAGAGACTATCAGGCAGCTGCAAGATAAATTAGACTGTGCAAAGTAAGATCAAATTTTCCTGAAACATCAGAGGCCACTACTACTTAAGCAGGATGCCGTTGCAGCTAGATCCCTCGAGCTGCAGCGGCATCCTGCTTTTTTACGAAGATGTTTCCTTTTTCTTGTTTTATTGCATAACTTGCGAATTTAAAACTATGCGAGTACGATGTTACCGCCTAGCTGCCACGCCGCGCGCGCGCCGCCAAGACGATAGAGTCACAGAATAAATAATTATACTTATGCTTAGTCCGAGATATCTTCTTTGAATTCACTCTGTAGTTCCACTATCTTCACATCGTGTGTCGCGTATTTTTAGAGAAAACAAAACGCATCAAAAACAAAACGCTTTTGGCGGCTTAGTGTTGGGAACCCCGCATCTTTTTAAATTGTTTATTTCATTTTTTTATACAGGGTGTAACTGAACACCCCAATAACATTTAAGGGTATGTATCCATCAGAAGTAGAGATTCTGTAGGAAAAATATTAGGGCTAACAAACCTACTTTTTTACCCATACAAACTAAATAAATTATTTTTTGGTATTAAGTGCCGACAACCCTACGTAAGCGTAGGAGGAAAACTACGCTCACATCATACAAACTTAATAAATTATTTTTGGGTATTAAGTGCCGTCAGCCCTACGTAAGCGTACGAGGCATACTACACTCACGTCTGTCACGTGTCATTTTGTGTTTTAATTTCTTTTGTGTTAAGAGCTGATTATGGTTGTCACTTGAAAGTTTTTGCTTTCAGTTTAAAATCAAATAACTCTAAAAGTAGTGGGGTTCCAGGTCTCAGACAAGCACTGAAGGTCCATTTAGTATCTAATTTATATGCCCCTTAAATGTTATTGGGGTGTTCAGTTACACCCGGTATAATAATGGATGTGTCCTGAAGCGTCCCTAAAATTTTCCAGGGTGATAAAAAAATAACCGTGTATAAGCTTTTATTTACTTTCACCTGTCACGGTGTCTGTAATGAAATCTTGCAAGTGAAATTCGGAAACCGGGAAGGGTTTCCGAATGAGCTGAAATTTTGCATGTGTATGTATATCGCGTGACAATGCGTTATTATATGGAGCTGATCTAATGCTGGAACTGGAAAGAAGCCATAGGAACTTCGCAATAAAGCGATACAACCCTATCGAATTTGGGCTCGTTTGGTTCGTATTGACGAGTACTTTGATTCTATATGGTAACCAGGGTCTGATGCTGGGGGTGGGAGGTGGCCATAGGAACTCCGCAATAAAACGACACAACTTCATCGAGTTTGGGCTCGTTTGATTCGTATTGACGAGCACTAAAAGCGTGTGTTCATTTTTTTTGTTTTTTTTTTATAATGAAGTACTTGTAAAATATTGAAGCCTTCAAAAACCTAAAAAAATTGCCAGATTTTCAGCTATATTCAAACATCCAGCAAACAAATTTGACGAGATACCTAATGAAAAAAGCAAAACATAAAATTACAGTCAAACCCTTTTTTTATGTTCAATGCAATAAGTAATTAAATTGGTTTAGTTTTAGAGGAGAAAGCAGGGGACTACGAAACGTCTATTTTGTGTACATTTCATGGGTATGAGTATCTTTGGTCCTAGCTGCAGTTGTCTCTATCGCGCTCAGGTCATTTGTTTGAGGGCATAGCGTGACAGCAATACATTTTACAAATAGGTACCTATTTTTAGTATCAAAACTTACGCTGCACTTTACTATCACAACGGAGATCTCGTATGAATGAGGTCTGTCTGTGGGGCCACCGAAAATCACGCACGCGCGTGAATGCGAAGCAAGCTGCACGGTGATGCTGATCTACGTCGCTACAGCCACGCGCGCGGATGCGGAGCAAGCTGCACGGTGACGCAGATCTGCGTCGCTGCAGCCACGCGCGAGGATGCGGAACAAGCTGCACAGTGACGCAGATCTGCGTCGCTGCAGCCAAACGCGCGGATGCGGAGCAAGCTGCACAGTGACGCAGATCTGCCTCGCTGCAGCCAAACGCGCGGATGTGGAGTAAACTGCACAGTGACGCAGATCTGCCTCGCTGCAGCCAAACGTGCGGATGCGGAGCAAGCTGCACGGTGACGCAGATCTGCGTCGCTGCAGCCACGTACGTGGATGCGAAGCAAACTGCACAGTGACGCAGTCCTACGTCACTGCAGGCACGCGCGTGGCTGCGTTGTTTTTGCACGTCGACGTAACATGGTGCGGGCCAATGTGCGAATCACCTTAAGGAACAGGGAGGAACAGAGAGAGCACTTGTATTTTTTTATTTGTTTTTTTATTGAATTACTAAAAAATTTTCGGGAATTTTTACCTTATTTGGCTGCGACATTTCGGACTTGTTCCACCGGCCGTGATCACGGGGAATGTCCGATGAAGTATCTTCCTCCAGCGTCACACTTTTTTCCATTTACCTCCCACACAATCTATAACAGTGTCCCTATTACATACGACACGTTCCGTACTAAAAAAATTAATTATGACAGGTGGAAAATTCATCAAGGGACTGAATAAAAAAAAATATATGCAGACAGTCTGTTCAAATAATAAAGTATTCCCGATTTCAATCATCGTTTCATTTCCATTGTGAAATTTCAAATTTAATTTTAAATGTCATTTAATTCGAGTTACCTTTAAATAATAATCCCATCGCAGAGATAATTAAGGGTCGCCTGTCCGTAATAGGGATCGTAAAATTCATCCTGAAAGGTATTAGCTTTATTTCGTAGGAAAACAAAGATCCGTCTTTGCGCGGTCAACCTTTTGTGTCAGGCAGCGATATTAAATCATTTTAAACTAATTTCCCTGTTCAGCAATTCGAAATATAAAATTTATAAAATTATCGCTACCGCTTCAAAAAGTAATTGTACAAACCAACTTTTTAAATGACTTAAGTTAGCCCTCAGTCATAAGATGATAGAGAAAAATGTTAATCTAAAATTAGCTGATATAGAATAACTATAGAACCAGCTCTATACCCCTGCTATCTGTTGATTCATACGAGATTACTAAACAGCTGAGGCCATCATAGAAGACTTTAGAAAGATGCGCTTCCTATACTTATCGTAAAGTTCATCTTCAGAGAGAACGAGCCATATATTATAATCGTTTAATTAATTTAATATCAATGAGGATAAACGACATTCCATTTTGATAACGGACATCATAGACAGATTATATTTATCACACGTGTTATTTCCCATGTATTAATAATACAGACAACCTGTATTAGCCGACTTAGAAATATATGCAGTGAAATACTTAGGAGCCAGTAGCTGACGGTGTTCTCTTCATTTAGCAGGGCTATTGTCTGATGTCTGAGGTCGACGTGTTTCCTCTGTATTGCTTTGTAATGCTTTTGTAGGAAGTGTAATTGATTGCGGCGCAAAGGTACTTTTCACAAGCACGTAGTAGATATTATGAACTATAAATAAACTGCAATTAATTAATTATGTGTTGTCGTTTCACTCACGTGGTTGTCTTATTTACCCTTTTGATACGCCAACGTTCAAGGTACTGCGCTCGCATCCTTTAACGTGGAGTCCATTCACCGGTGACAATGTTCGCGGTTTATTGGCAACCAGCTTTCCGCTCGCGGCTTCGCCCGCGTTATTATTGCTTTCCCGTGGGAATTTATATCTTCTTGTAAGAAAAATAACTTTGTAGCTTATTTAAGCCCGGATAATAAGTTTCATTGAAATTGGAGCAGATTTTAAATATTTTCCATAGAAACTTTCAACCCCTATTCTTGACCCCAAGGGGGTGAATTCCAATAAACCATGAAACACGTGTTCAATCTCAAGTTTTATCAAAATCGTTGCTAATTTAAACATTTTTCCATACAAACTTGCAACCCCTATTTCATCCGTTAAGGGTTAAATTTTTTTAAAATTCCTTCTTAGTGTGCGTCCGCATTTTGAATTAAAACAACTGTCCAAATTTCACGTTTCTACCATTAGCGGTTACGGCTGTGCGTGCGTCTATAGATGGGAACATCTCCTTTCGGGTGTAACGGAATCCCGAAATAATATTTAAGGTTGTTGATTAACAAAAAAAAAATTTTTTTTTATACTATGATGCCGGCAATCTAACTTACGGCCCGCCTGATGTTAAGCAGTTACCGTAGTCTATGGACGCCTGCAACACCAGGGGCATCACAAACGCGTTGCCGACCCTTTAAAAACCTATTTACTCCCTTCTTGAAGAACCCCATTGTGATGTATGCTTAACTGTTAAAAATACAAAGAATAGTCATAAAACATTTTTTTTGTTAATCAACAACCTTAAATATTATTTCGGTATTCCGTTACACCCGGTATAGATGTGAGGGTAATTTGTGGCTGCAATATTATTGTAGTAACCTGTTTTGAGATTAGGTTCTATATCTTCGATAGCTAGGTACCTATGATACATCTTGGCCCACGCTATTCTAATAAGTATTTGTTTTAAAGAGACACGAAATGATGTAAATTTTGGATTTTAGAGGATTTTAGTTTCCAATCTTGAAATTAAGCTAGGAGCTTTAAAACTTTGTTTGGTTCGATTTAATTATAATGACACAAAAAAATATCATAAGACTCTCTTTATATTAAACCAATGATACTCCATTTACTATTATACTTTAAAACATAATGTTTTAGGCGCAGATATTAGATATTTCTTATCAAATGCGCCAAAGAGCTATAGGGTGTAACGAAAGTAGCAAGAGATAGATATAGAATATAATGAAATTCCTTGTCATAGACGTTTGATATTTCGAGGAATAAAAAAGCTGCGTGAAATGTTCCAAATGATTTTTGAAGCCTTTGTAAACTAGTATTTTTTTATTTTATTTCAGGGCTACGTATAACGCACTGGAGGCTGCTTCTATCAAGATAGCCATCGAACTTGACGATAAAGAGCAGTCTTTAGAGACCGATATCCGAGCCCTGGAAATGAGAGCAGCCTTGGAGCCTAAGCGGCCGCAAGGCACTGATAAAAATCTGATTCTAGCCAGCATGGCTGATGAAGCACCAAACGTGGAGAATTAAACAAGGATAGACATTGTGATTTTATATTTTGGATGATGCAACAAAACTGTTTCGTATAAGTGTAGTATTTTAGGCATGACATCTGGTATACGAGAAATATGATACACAAATCAAAAATTTCATGAGCTATTGAAACCTTATTAAAATTTTGTTAGTGTCTGTAAAATTGAATAAATTTGTACGTAAATATGAATTTAGGACCTATTGAGAAAACGCACTTGTGTTTTTGTGTTTGCTCTGAATATCTTTCGTAAATTTTGCATTTCTTTATCTGTTTGTATTTTATTAAACTATTACTGGTTTTTTAATAAAATTTGACTCTCATTTTGGTAATTTAAATAAGTTCATAACTTTTTAATATTCAATGGCGATTGGCGAAATACCTAGTTACAGAATCTATTTCTGGGTAGATAAGTACAATTAGTCCTAAATACCTATCTGTGCAAGTGGTGAGAGCTTTCCCAATGTAATTAGCTTAACCAACTTAGAGCACATAATGACTTCACGGGATGCTGCCACGGTTCGTTAAGCTAGTGAAATGTTTTGAGTATAAAAAGGCGGGATTTATTCTTCTCCTTACATTCACTCCAGCACTGTTGGAAACACCAGGATCCAAGCAGCATTGTAAGTTTGTGACAACGAAATATTTTTTTCATTGCTTTGTTCCATTTATTGCCTTGTTTTGACGATGATAATCTGTAAACTACAAAAACAATTTGCGAATTCCTAAATTTAATTACCGCATAATATATTTTTGTCTAATGTTAACATTTAGGTATATACGTCAATTAATGTTAATCCATCCCTTAGCTTTAGCTTTGTAGTTTTTTGTTTAACTACATGCAGCAGTGCTTCCATCGCGATAACCTTGAACTTCTTGGTATTAACCATCTAGCTATTATTGCATCGAAGTTAGAACACCTCACTCACATGATCATCACGTTTAATTCCGACTTAAGTTGATATTTGACGTCATATCAAAATATCAGTAGTTTAACAGAGGTTGTTATAAAAATATAACAAAATACATTTTTTGTGGGTCATTTTGTCCCAAACAAATTCGTTTGTAACTTTGTTTTAGTGTGAAATTATATCATTCCCTTTTGATCAAAGTTAATTACAATCCGAATCAGTCAGTTAATGGATCACTTTTACTCGATCTAATGATGGGTATAAAGTTAGCTTGGTCTGGTGATACGATTTTCTCGTCATAATGGAAAGATGCATTTGTATTCATGAACATAGGAAGCTCGCGCTTCTGGGCACTTTACATAGTTTTAATTTTAACTACCTACTCGCCAAAGTTGTGAAAAAAAAATAAGAGTCTCAAGCAA
This sequence comes from Schoenobius gigantellus, assembly GCA_963935595.1. Taxonomy (NCBI): domain Eukaryota; kingdom Metazoa; phylum Arthropoda; class Insecta; order Lepidoptera; family Crambidae; genus Schoenobius; species Schoenobius gigantellus. The sequence goes on from OZ012551.1 coordinate 27,404,001, forward strand.
TTTTCAAATTACTAGCCAGCATATTTGGTGGATCCATAGGAAAAACTGCAAAATTCCGTTCTTTATAATCCCTAAAAGTAAAATAATTATAATTTGACGAATTATTGTCCAATTACTCATGTTAATTAACATAAAAGAGAAGGAACATATTAGAGCACACGTGCGACTACCGGAAAACAATAATAGTTGGAAACCGGATTCTAAACGATTACTTGTTTTGATGAAGGAATTAAAGCTTTAGCTAAACTATAAGATAAAGGTTATCTCTTAAAATTGTTTTGTGAAACTAATTCAGAGACTAAACCCAGTTTTAAGAAAAATCGCGTTAAGCACTAGGGTTACCATCTGTTAAAAGTATGGAAAAAATACAAAAAAAATAAACAGGGGTGTTAATAACCATACCTACTATTAATCATCCCTATCAGTCCAGTTGTACTGCAGGTACTTTCTGCCTACGCGCTAGGGTGGTGTGTATGATGTGTGCAACTAAAAGCTAATTCCAATTTAAGGGCAGACTCGTAGCTGCCCTGAGATTCCACCTCTCATTTCTCAAAGGTTTCCGGTGCGCAAGAGCATTCTACCTCGCAAAAAAAACCAAAGGTACACAGTGGTATACCTGAGTTCTATCAGTAAATCAAATCGGTGGAACCACGGGTCTTTCACCGAAAAATCTGGAGACGATTTCGATAGTTTGATGTTCAGCATTTAAATGCATTTCAAAAGACGTTCTAAGTTCAATGCGAAGGTATATTTTTTTACGTTACATATCTTGCTGTAATACTTCCATTATACCAAATGGTAAATTGAGGCACACTTCTACATAAAAAGAAAGTAAAAGTATAGTTATGTAGAAACTCCAAAAATCAAAACTATTAAATTATGACATTCCATTAGTTTGATGATAAGGAGCAGACCTTTTCATAGAACAACAGAATATATTGTGTGGAAGTTTTCGTTCAATTATTAGTCCATCACACAATACAATAACAAGAAGAGCATAAATAAAAGTTTCACCATAAATAATACTAAACGCGATGTCAAAGCAATTAACACAAAACCAATTCCAACATAAGTACTAAAACTGTTTAGCATCGACGTCTCTATCATCATCATCATCACAGCTCTACGTCCCCACCGAGGGGCACGAGCCTACCCTAACTTGTTAGGGCGATTAGGCCTTGGGCAAACCACGCTGGCCCAGTGCGGATTAGACGTCTCTATGTTTCAGTAAAATTTCAATTTCTCCTCACTTTATACTCTTAATTTCATCTTTTTAATTCCCGTTTTTTATTTTCGTAAGCCTTGCATATTTCTCGCGCCTTTCACCTAATGGCTCAATAAAATTTTAAACAATTAAGTGCATTTCATATTGCACGCCCACAAGATACAATACATCCGGTATAGTAAGGGCATTGACAGTAAAAAACGCGTAATGACCAAGCACGAGCGTGCATTTATCTTCGCCAGATACTAGACAGAAGTAAAAACCTGCTTCGAAATTTAACTCGCCAGCCAAACTGGAATATTTTTTTGTGTCTGAGTTCATATGCGGAAATCCATAAAAAGATGTGTATTATCAATCATAATAACGTATCCGTGTGTGCTTATTTTAGGAAGTGTCAATAATGTGATTTAAGCAGATCGCTTGATTACAAAATCCGCTTCCTAAATGTTTGTACCTGCATCCTGCATCGCTAATCAGTTCTAGAATTTGGTACGATGCTGGCTGCGGCGTTGCGTTTGAGATAGAGGCTCTGTGTAGAGCGCAATGTAAATCACGAGGCGAGACAATCGGTGGCTATGAATTACTTAGCGACTTGCGCCTAGAGGTTATTTACATTTGACTTTTGTTCGGTGCCGCGGAAGTACATTTTGTCCTAAACGGGGAATATTCTGAAATAATGATGGAAATACTGACCAACCGTATATAGCCTGTCTACACAATTATCGTATAAAGACGTAATTCACGTCTTTTTAATGAATTCATACTTTTTCCTTTCTCTGTTAAATTTTGGTAGTCATGATAGCTATATATGTTACTTTAAAAGTCCAAATATTGGTAAATCTTAGGTTTTTCCAGTAAATCTTAAGATTTACCAACATGAGTTGGTAAATGTAAGGATTTTATAGAGAATAGATGATATTTCGGGCTTTTACCACTAGAGTTTGGGATATGCTAGGATTTACCAATAACGGTTGGTACCTAAATGTTGGTTTTGGGAATAAAACAATGTGTTTTTCTTTGTCGATTTACCTATCAGTCAGTACCTTACACATTGCTATTTATCATTATTATAATATATTTGTAATTGTCATTAGCCTGTGTCTATTCGGACCCGGATCCTAATAGAAGTCAATTGCTATTCGTAGCCGGAGCATGAAAACGTGTTATTTTTGCACATCATGTAGTACTTTTGCATAAAAATTTGGTACACTGTTTTACGATTTAAAAGAGTGTGAATACAAACTGTCCGTACTTTACCATAAAAAACTGACAAATTAGGAAAATGACCAGTGATACGCTAACTCAATTATTATTGTTAATTATATAAAAATATTGTTAGGGTCAGCACATCAAAGCTACTGCCACATAATAAATGCGAAACTCGTTTTGACCACCTCCGTTCTAAGTTCTGAATTATCAACGATATGAGATGGAAGTATAAAAAAGTTATACGTCCATGGATATGAGCAAGTTTGAAGAGCTCATTGCAAACCGTACAAAAGTAATTTTCCGTGAAGATAAAATTTTCTCGTAAGTTCGTACGTAACTATAAAAAAAGCTTGAGGTTTCTTGCACCATGATTTCGACTTAACAGTTTCATTCTCCAAATGATATACAGGACACGTTTTGCATTCAGGTTGTTGCACATTTTGTTAAACTCGGTTAGTCATATGGAATCTATTCATTGCATAACAGTTTTATTGGTGGATGCAATCTGGCAATCCTTTCAGCGAATCGGTGTGAACACTTTTATTTATGGAGCCTTGAACTACATTCGCAAATTCTGTGTTACATAAGACGTCCGTTTTCGAAACACGGTCAGAAGGAAGTCGCAGGAAACAGACATTATTTTGGACCATCCAAAACCCAATACTCCAACCTTACAGCAAGGTGATTACTGCGTTGTTTCGTAAATTGATAATGTTTTTTATAAAACCCAGCTGTGCTCGTAAACTAAGTTTTCCAGTAAAAATACTAATATCATTATTTAAAAAATGGGGGTTAGTGGTAGTAGGGTTAGAAAATTTAGGGTTATACCTAATACTTATAAATATTTTTCATGCCAAAGTATACCTAGTGGTATAAAAATAGCCTACGACCTATTCTCAGACCTACCAAATATACATAAAAATTATCATAAAAATCGGTTGACCCGTTTCGGAGAAGTTCGATAACAAACATTGTGACACGAGATTTTTATATATTAGAAGATTAATGGTGATTGAACGAACACAGTTAAAGATCAACGCGTTTATTGTAATTAAAATAAGGGCTTTAGCAAAAATTGAAAAGAGAAATAACTCAACAAAGTACTATTCAACCTTAAAGTAAACTAAGCGAAAGCGCAAATGATAAAACGTATTTGAAACAAAGATACCAATCGATGTGATATAAATCTAGCGGTCAGCGAACACTTCCTACTTAGAAATTTTCATCTTTCGCGCGAAGGAGATCCGTTTCCTGGGGTATCCCTTGCGCTCGCGCGTGGCGTGACCCCCACCTCGCATAGCGCAAGCCTAGTTATCGAATACATATTTAAACAAGTTTCATTTACGATGGCTCATGTGTACACGGAGACATTGTATCATAGGACGTTGAAAAGTTTGGTGCAAACAAGGATTGTCATCGCGAGTAACCCCGAAACGTGTCTAACTAATTGTGCTTTCTGTGCTCCGTGCTTTTGTAGGTTTGTCAAGGATTCGATAGATGACACTTGTTTCTTCGTCCAACTTAGCAATTTTGAGGTAAGTAAACGCTAATATTTTCTTTAATTAAAAGATGGATAGATAGAGACACTTTATTATGCATGCTTAAAAAATAACAAAAACTATGACAATACATACTCAAACATCAAAAATTGCGGCCTTATCGCCATAGACGATCTCATTTAGAACTGGACTGGTGAAAACAATCTCGCTAGTTCAGTGAACGGAACTAGTCAACTGAGCTAGTGGGAATAAGTGTAGACAACCTTTATAAACTAACTCATAAGACTTGAAGAAGGATTTTAAGCTTAGTTGTCGTTATAAAAAATACTAGCAGTCCCGCAGTCCCTTTGCCTGAATAGAATTCTCATGAGACAGGTGCTCATTTATGACATACTTACAACGTAATTTTTTTCTTAAAAAGTACATGCTAAATACTGATCATACAATTTCTAAAGGCAGTTGAGAAGTTTCGGCAGGTTTCTATGATATTTTCACTTTCTAATTATTATGATCATCATCATCATCTCAGTCGCACGACGCCCACTGCTGGGCATAAGGCCTCCCCTGGATCTCCATTATTACGATACTGACGCGTAATCGAATAACCCCAACTACGAAGGTATAGCATTAATTATGTTATAAGTAGTGTTTGATTTAAATTTGGTATAGTCAATAGTGTAGCTTGAAAGCCTAAACTTTATAGCTTATTGCACCACAAAACTTATTAATAATTATTTGGAGAACTTAATCATACTAAACTGTAAAGGTATGTTATTTTTTTATTATACGACAGGGAAGGGGAAGGGGAACATCAGGTCATCTGACCTGATGGTAAATGAAGATAAGGACTCCTCAATAACTGATGAACTGGCTATCTTACCTCTAATTGTTGAAACGCAGTACCTAATGCTGTTAACATTCTTATTATAGCGACAAACTTACTGTGGTAGCTAGCGGCGGGTCAGGTGGGCTCGGAAGATCTATGACCAAACCGAGCTGAAAAACTTGAGGAATCGAACCCCGGACCTCCCGATCAACACCTGATGGTCCTGACCACTAGACCACGGAGGCGGTGCAAATATTGCAGTTACGATATTTATAGGTGAAGTAATGAAAGGCTGCTAATTCACCATCTAATAGACATCAATCAAAGGCAATTCAATCCCTCGTATCGTTAGCTCTGGTCATGATGTAGCAATAGTGAGACCACGGGTAATTTTTTTCTATCTGGTCAGCTGCTTCAATTTTACCTAATTCAGTCGCTAATGTAGTGCCGAAAGTAAGTGTTTTCGTATCGTTAATTGTTTCGATTGTAAAAGGCTTCTTTGTAGTGGAGGAATCTTGGTGTTATTCGTTGCCGTAATCAGCTGTGTCACCGTTAAAAACGTTATTCTCTACATCTTGCTTCGTCGAACGTCAACTAAATTCTTTCTTTGGTTATATTTTGGTTCACCTATTATTCCATTAGTGCGCCGATTGGTAAGATATTCTACACAACACTACGAGAAATTCAAGTTTTTAATCCGTTTCTTTTAACTAATTTTGATCATATATGAAAACGTTTTTTGTTTTCATCTGTATTTTGAATTTTCTACCATTAAATTTTATACAAGAACTTCCCTCGCAAAAAAATTGTAGCATTAAATTCTTAAAAACTCTCCCATCACAAATATTTGTTGTAGAAGCTATTATTTCAGTAGGTACTTACGAGTATGTACATAGATTTTTTTTCATATTCCAGCACTAGAATGTAAAATATTAATTAACAAATTATAAAACATTTTGTATATATAAATGCAATGGAACCAAAAATTCCACCTGGGTAGGATTGGATCATGGACCATTAGGCCATCCAAAACTAAGCTTAAATTAGTAAGACTTTCTTTCGAACAAAATTCGAAGTCACAAATTCAAAAATATTACTGAAATTATTCTTTAATAAGTTCAGCTAACTCAAAAATCCAAAAAATAATTACCCTATCTGCGACCCTTACAAAATTTTAATAATTTAATTGATTTAGGAAATTTACTCATTATTTAATCATAAATCAATGTAAGAAAATAAGTTCCGTAACAAAAGGTTTGCGCCGTGCCCGCTGTCCAAAATTATTAATAGTGGATGAATTCGGATAATTAGAATTATCAGGCCCAAAAGCAGTTACCGCTTATTTACAGGACAGCAACAGGCTTTTAGAAGTTCATAGACAAGGGAAAACTTTGCAAACTCCAAATTAGTTAACTGTCAGAAACGTAAATTGTTTTGCATACATTTAAATATATTTATTACAATGACTGGCTGGCTGATTAGCGCCTTACAATCATAATGCCGTTGAGCCCGCAAAACTTGGATGAATGAATGATCATACGTACATCTCATTTGTTATAAGTAACAAAACATAATCGCAAATATTAGTTAGCTAAACTTTGCATTTGTCAGTGGTAACGAGGTCTCAGTCGCAATCGATTAGCATGACTTGGATTTGGTTGTCGTTATCAATACTACAATCACTATTACGATCCGTCGGCCAGAAATAAAAAGCCAGAGTTCCTCGTGCTTTAAGAATTACATGCAATAAACTCTTTGTAAAACTAAGCTCAAATTCTTCTTTAGGTCTCATCATTATAGCACGCATCACAACTAGCGATAGGAAAGCCCTAAGCCACAGAATATTTAGATAATCAGAGCTTCCCTGTTGTAGAGTCAAAAATGTTCATAAGTTACTAGACTTCTCTTGTATTTGGTATTTGATTCGTATTATTTTCCACATTTTACCGTACTTTTTTTATGAGTTTAAGCTGAAATCATAAAGCTCGTGCATGTTTTTAGTACGCTAATTTGTGCTTTACGGTTTCGGAGCTTAAACACAACAGAGAACTAACTTTTAGCAAAACTTGCATTTCTGCCAAGAAAATCTTAGAAAAGTTGAAGCCAGCACCGTAGAGTAACCTAACAAGTAAAACGATAAAACGAACACGAAAGCGTACAATTATGAAATTAATATTATACAATGTTTGTGAATTTGCGTCTTTATTTATCCATTTTATAATAGCGAAGCTTGTTCAAAGACATTACCTACTGTAGGTACGTCAATTAATATAAATAACTTATGTCTTTAATCTTTTCGGTGTTATCAATGAATTAAATAGCAGCGTTAAAGCGCATTTAAACTCATCGTCGATTGTTATTACTTTCCTATTACTATGTAATAACATGTCATAATAGCTATCAATCGGAAGAAGTCCTCTTTCCTTCATTATTATGTGAATAGACAGGAAGAGACCGGCATCTCGTTTGAGGAAAACTGCAAATGACAAGATTTGTAAACTTTAAATTGACATATATTCACATTGTAGCAGTTGAATAAAACCAAAAAAATATTGTATCGTAATGCGTGACCTGCATTTTCTAATTTTTAAAGCATCAGAGATGTCGGCTGATGCTGAACTATTCCCCAAAGGAGCTCATGTTTTTGTTTGGAATAAGATATGTTTTCTTTATTTAACTACTTAGGTTTTATTTCGTCTGTTTTTTTTTCTTTAATAGTGTTTATAGCTTACAATTTATTCAAATTACAATAATATTAGATTTATATCTTATCGTGGTTGATTAATTTAAATGCTCAAACCTTTTTCAATATTAAAGTCTTGTTTTTTTTTGTTTTCTAACTTACATCTAGAATTTATATGAAAGTATTTTTATTTCTGTAATCAATTATTAAACTTCACACGTACCTTCATACTTGTTCGTATGGGAACTGAAATTTGTGTTTGACAAAAAAGATAAAATGAGTAATATTAATCCAGTTGAAATGATAGCTTGGAAGTGGATGGAATGCAGGAAAATGTACTGACAGAGATCGAGAGAGCAAAACTAGGATATGTAGAGCATGTAGTAAAGATGAATGAAAGATAAGTGATGAAGGAAATTTATAAGGTGGACGCAAAAAGGCCAGTTGGTAAGGGGGATCTCTTGCGCTAGGCGAAACTACCTGGATCGAATGGGCAACCACTGACATTTATAAAAGTTGAGGATGCTAAGGAAGGACCTTTGATTGAACGAGCAGTGCTTGCCCCTATAGAGAAGAAACGTGAGTATATGAAATGTAATGTACTTATCTATCCTCTAATCAAAAGGCCTTCTTTTCAGAACCATAAGCTATGGCCGGCAAGATCACAACAATGGTCGTTCTCCTCTTCCTGGCTTTCACTGCTAACTACGGAACAGTTTTTTCAAGTCCTGCGATTGGTAAGTTAATCAACGATTATTGTGGATTATTGTGCTCTTTCAGATTGATTGTCGTCAGAAGTAAAAATAAAATTCTAAATCAATCGTCAATTTTACATCTACCACACTGAATCGTAAAACTAAACGGAATTTTATTTCTTCAGTCTTAGTAGAAAATAATAATTTAAATAAATACTTTAAAGAGCTGAATAGAACATATATTTCTTTAAGTTTTGTCGAATTACATGGATTTTTTCCACTCTATTCTATCAGTAAAACTAATAGTCGAACTTATACTACACCAAAAATTTAATAACTACAGACTACCACGGTAAGTGGAAACAGCTTTATTGTTGTGACAAATAAGTAGTGCTCCTTTAAACGATTTTTGAACCAAGCAAGTCACTGTGTATCGCGTGAAGGCGGTAGGAGTTTCATAAGTAGTACAGCGTAATCAGTAAATGAATAGGTACTTTAAAAAGTTTAATATTATAACTTTGAAAACTTTAAGTTGTCTTTGTGTTGAATACTTTGAAAACTTTAAGTTGTCTAAAAAGCCTCACAGGTAAACTAAAGAAGTGTGCGTACATTGACGGATAGAGTTTTTTTCTGGGGTAGGCCTGGCCCTAGATTTAAAGTTATCACTGTTTGGCGTCTATCATAGAATTTTGAACGGTAGCCTAACATTGCTTATAAAATGTTATTTAACAAAATATTCACGTTTAGGTCATTTTACGATAGAGTCATTTTGAGTATATGTCATTTTGAGAGTATGTCATTATGCGTTTAGGACATTTATTGCTTTTAGGACATTTTGCGTCGAGGCCGTAATACTAAATATCAGAATATTTAAATCAGTTTTGATTTGAATTTGTTAATTCTATAACCAAGAGAATTAACGAAATTCTTTTTGGCTTTTTAATACACATCTTTCCATTTCTCGTCTCCGCTTTTGTAGAGTCCGGGCCTTGGTAACCCTGCTCCGGAGCGCGGTTAGCAGTCAATGGGTTAACTAGCAAACTGAAAGCAATTACCATAGATTTTGAATCGCATAACACTAAGAAAAAATCTTTTACTGTGCTGTGCAACTCAATCAATCCTTCGGGGTGTTATTATTATAAAAACGAAAAAAACGTGTGCAACACGTGCGCGCGATCGTGCAGCATTGTGCAGTGAAAAATGTTTTCAACACTCACTGTGTAGTGTATGACACTATCTGCACAAAGTAAATAGATCTATCTGCCTCTAGTGGCCGCAGTCCGATAACCTCGCGTTTTCCCCCAATTCGAGGTATGTTGGCATACCTCGCATTTGGGAAAATACATACCGTATGCATAACTCATTTTCCAAGGTTAATAAAAGATATTACTGACTTAGAAAGTCCTCTTAACCGATTTTCGGTTACAGTGGCCGCAGTATCAACAGAAACCGTCGCTGAAGGCATTTTAGTGCTTCAACTTCTCTATGTATATAGCGAAGTACTGAGGTAATGCCAATTATGGTCATAGAGAAAAAGCTACAGAAATCATGTAGCTTTTGTATTTTTACATGATTTCTGTAGCTTTTTCTCTATGGGCATAATTTGCATTACCTCAGTACCTACTTCGCTTTTTACATAGAGACGTTTTAAATTACAAGATGAAGAGTAGGTACTTAATCCAGTTTTGGTACCAACGCCATTATAATTATTAAAAAATATAAAAATACTGTAGATAGGAAGATGGATAGTTAACCTCAAAAATGTGTCGTTAGAAGTATTTATATATATTCAAAATTGCTAGAAAAATTTAATTACTTATTCAATAGCTCGCAGTCGCAGTAGTTCTTCTAAATCTTAAGTAACTTAATACCCTTAAAAAATTCATTTAAATGGATTATTATTCAGCATACCAAGGAAATGTTAAGAAAAAAATAAAGCATTTCATCATAATTGGCCTCCCAGTCCACACCCATTGCTTCTAAATGCCTCCCATAAAAAGGGAGTTGAGCTGTCTCCCTCCCATTGCGGCGGCCTCCACAGAACACAGAATTCTGTGGGTGGCCCAGTTGCCGGGTGAGTGCCAATTGCATCCTTTGATCGGCTGGATGCTCTGCTTATAGCTTAGGTCAGACAGCATTTGGTTCCTTCTTCCCGCCTCAGAACAAAATTGATGTCATGGTTGGTTAAGCAGGCACAAAGCGCAACACAGTTTTTTTGAGCGCCGGCGCAGGCACTATTCTTCACCGTACAAATTGCTATGGATGCTTGCTTATTACTGTCAAGTTTTTCGGTGACGTCAGCTAAGTAACGTAACATACAACGCGCCGGTACTAACGTACGCTCGCATTCGTCGTGTCATGAATGTACTGGTCCAGTCCACTCACTTGCCGTGCCTACATTGGCAACGTGAAGACGTGTCGGTCTCGTGCTTGGGTCCTCGAGGCAATGACCCCAATCCGCGATTTGACCGGTTTACTTTCGCCGTACCTTACGCAATTTCACCTTAGCCGCTTACACCTGACCTTGAAACGATGGTTTGTTTTGTTATCATACCATTGTGCGTGAGTTATGCTTATTTCGTACCTTCGGATACTAGGTATAGGTACTTGCGAGAGAATACTCACGTTTTTAACTTACTCGTATGTAGGAAGTACATACCTAAGTATCTAAGGGTACCTACTTACCTACATACAATTCTAAAAAGCGTATGGCCAGTTAATACAGATTTCACAAAAATAGTTATTAGGTATGTAGGTATTATTGTCATTTTGTGATAATAATAACATATTTTTTGGTTGTTCAGTAGTAGGTACTCGATCTATTGAAAGAGCTCTGGGGCCCTATTTTAAATCATTCTTCCGGCATTGAGAGCTCGTCGGTGTTCGATTACTACTTATTTACAAGCTTTTATTTAACTTGCAATGTAAGTATGTATGTTCGGGTGGAATCTTGCAACTCAATTTTGAAGCAGATATCTTTAACCGATTGAGCTGAAATTTCGTATACACGTTCAGTATGGATGACAATGCATGGTTGACTGTGTGACGTCATTTTAAATCCAAGATGGCGGCATACCCAAAGATGGCGTATCAATTATTTTTAATGCACCCCTACAATATGGGTATCAAATAAAAGGTCTTGCTAAGAGTAACTCGAAAAATAATGTGACGTCACTATTTATCTAATATGGCGGACTTCTAAAGCTTGAAAATCAATTTTGAAGTAGATATCTTTAACATTGAGCTGAAATTTTGTATACACACAGTTTGGATGAAAATGCACGGTTAACTGTGTGACGTCATTCTAAATCCAAGATGGCTGCATACCCAAGATGGCGGACCAATTATTTTTAATGCACTCCTACAATATGGGTATCAAATAAAAGGTCTTGCTAAGAATAACTTGAAAAATTAAGTGATTTCACTATTAATCCAATATACCGTACTTCTAAAGCTAAAAATCAATTTTGAAGTAGATATCTTAAACCGATTGAGCTGAAATTCTGTATAGACGTTCCGGCAAACGACCTTGCAACAATGATGCGTTGAATGAGATGAACAGACTGAGAAACGTGTCCAGTGATAACTAAAAAGTAAAAATAAATTAAATGTAAAAAAAATCTTTTTAAAAACAAGCTTTTATTTAAATGCGCTAAAAAGAATTAATATTTCACATTTGACACAATTTATATGACATAAAAGCTTGTCGCGAGACTTACTTTTGTAGATAAACAAGTAAATTAAATAATTTGAAGTGAATAATTTTATACATTACAATTTTCAAAGTAAATACGAGGAGGTACTTAAAAGTACTCTTTTAAGTACTTTTAAGTTACTACACACAAGTAAATCTCGCGACAAGCTTTTATGTCATATAAATTGTGTCAAATGTGAAATGACGTTATAAGTAAAAGTTTGTGTCTAAAGTTTTTTTCGTTATGTTTTCGACTAAAATCAAAACAATATTGATCTTCGTCGTAATGTCCTATTGATTTTTATCGCAAAAGAAACGAAAATCAATGGGAATCGAGCACAGATGACGCTTGAAAAGCGCTCGATGCCGGACGAATGATTCAAAAATAGAGCCCCTGGCCCGAAATGTTCTTAGAAAGCTTGCTCGCAAGGTTTTGTAAAACCGATTATACCTCACACGTGTAATAGCTTTTACAGTGTTATTATTATCACATTATACTGTAAGGATTTAGGTACAAACCTAATTTCTTAACATTTCATAGCTGTTTATCGGATTGTTTCTACTGGCTCTCCAGCGTTTATTGACGCTTGATGAATCGTTTGCCATATAGAAGTTTGGCAGGAGAGTTCTAGGCTATACTTCAGAATAATTAAGAGTACTAAAGTAACCTATGTACATCGGGATATCGGCAAAAAAATTGTAAAAATGAGCAACGCAAGGGGCTCTAAATAACATCTTACCTGACCCAACAACGTCACCTTCACCTGGTGTAACCCACTTCTGAAAACTCGCAAGTAGTAGGTACTTCGTCAGAGCATGTCTCCATAAGTTTTTGTAGATACTACAGAATCCTATATACAAGAAATTGGCCTACTGCGCCACGCTGGCCAGAGGGCCTAATACCGATCTCATGGTTTTGCAAATGATATCATAGTGTAAGACGAAAAATACGATTTCCGTTCAGATTTTTGATCATTTGTTCATTATTTAATAATTTCAATGATGTCATGAAATTATGCCATAGTGATGATATGATTGGAGATCGGTAATACGAAATGCAGCATTTCATGACTTCTTTTTCTCAAATTTATACCATGTCATACGATGAAAGATCCATAATTGGCCTGCAGACGGGTTGGTAGTTTTGTTTCGAGTTTTCATCTCTTCCCAAGCTTTTATTTAACTCGAAATAAATGTATATTCGGGTCAAATCTTGCAATTTAAATTTGACCCACTTGCCAGTGTCCAACTAAGCTTAATTTTGGAATACACCTTTAGTTATGATGACAATACGATATACAAAATTATCCAAAATGGCTGCTGCAAGAAAATGGCGGATTACATATTTTTGAACAAGCTCCGCAACATGGATATCAAATGAAAAGGCTTGACTTGTAGAATAAAGGAGCGCGTTCAGAACCTTGGACTGGAGTGTAGTTATTCGGTTGTTTTAAAACTTGCTCAGAGGTGTTGAACGCATTGTAATGTAGCGACAAAATCTTTTATCTCCCTCTTTCACATGAAGATAAAAGATTTTGAATGAAGATAGAAGAAACATTTCACATGAAGATAAGAGAATAGCAGATGACGTTATAGATTATGACCCCAATATTATCCAGTCACGTAAGAGTATTTCAGTAATAAACATCAGAACATTTTACAACCATCAAATTCAATTCGGTTGTAACTAAGGTCTACGGCCGGTTGTTTCACCCGAGCGTCACGCTCTAACTAAGGTATTGAACGGGGTTAGATAGAGCGAAAAGTTCTACTTCGCTCGCTCGAAGACTCTGAACGCGCCTCAGTAAATATAGGTTAATCTCGCTACAAGCTTTTAGATCATTTTTATTTTTTATATTAAAACATTGTCATGTAATAAATTATTTTTTCTTCCAACTATGCTTTAATTACATCATAATCACACTGAAAACTGAGCACAAAGCGAGTCTTTAGTGCTCTAGAGCAGCGGTCAGCAACAGGCGGACCGGGGTCCGTGTCCGGACCGCGGACGGTCGAACCTCGGACCTCCAAATATTGTAAAATATACCTACATAATATAAATAATCTATTCATAAAACTAGCTACAAAGAAATATTGATCATCCATCCATACACCAAAATTTTAAATGCTTCTTAGTTTTGTTTGAAAATTCTATGGCAATAAATAATACTCATATAATAACGTTAAAAGTCAAATAAAAAATAGTACTCAGTCATGATCACTTTTTTCCTGGACCTCGATAAAATTTTTCAACACTATCTGGACCCCACTTAAAACTACTTGCCGACCCCTGCTCTAGAGAAATAAAAATGTATGAAATTTCGTTATTGCACAGTTTAGTATTTTTTTAATCGCACAAAGAAGTTACCAATCTCAATGGAATAGTTATCTATTCAGCCAGCGGATATCGATACTTTCTTAGTTTATATACGATACGTATTATTCGTTTCTATCCTACTTGTTCCAAATTTAAAAAATGATTGCTGCCAACTCTGGGTGGTGATTTTGTAACACATCGATTGATCGGCAATCGTTATCAGAGTAAATGACCTAATGAAGAAAAGCGGAATATTGTGCATTAGCTATAAGTATTGATTCATTTATTCAACAAATATACCAAGACTACTTAGACGACAACAGTATAAAATGTAAAACATATTAAAAATCAGTTTAAATCAAACAGAATTATTAAATCTATACGATAGCCGATTGTCGATGAGTTATAAAATCACCCACCTGATTTAAAAATGTAAATTAGCGGGAACTTTAATAATTTTGTGTGACAATATTTTTGGAATCGTTAAAGTGTGATACTGTCTTATTTTGAGTGCTTCGTATTAAGAATCAAAATGGAATCATGTAGCGACTCGTTAACTCCGGAAAACATTTTAAAAGAAGCCGACAGCGTTATAGAAAACCTTTTACCCTTAAATTCAGGAGTAGAATACGTAAAATCTTAAACTTCTATTTTCATTTTTGACGTGAGTTTTTTTATCTACTAAGTATTCCTATAGGTAATACTTAGTTGAAAGAAAAGCAGTATAAGTACTATGTAAGAATTTATATGGAATACAAGTCTCATTTTATATAAGCTCTTTTTATTTAATAATTATACCTACTACAATTTTTTTAGAGCATTTAATTAAAAGCTTGTTATAAATATGTTTTTACTACTATTTAGGTATATATTAAAAATAGAAAGTAATTTTCTGTAACTGAACGGCTAGGTTCGTTACAGGAGTTACGATTATGCTTTGTTTTGGGATAGTAGGTATTTTGTTTGATTTCTTGTGTATAGGCGGTAGATGTCATTAGATGTAGGTACCTACACAACTTATTTTCATATCAAAGTCTCCATTTTTAAAAGGATGGTCAGAGTAGCTGCCGTTTTGATTAAGATTTTCTTAGACCGCATTAACATGTGTTCTAATTTACAGCAACAGGCTATGACGCTATGGAAATCTGCATAGAGAACTGCGCCCAATGCAAGAAGATGCTCGGCGCGTGGTTCGAGGGCCCCCTGTGCGCGGAATCCTGCATCAAGTTCAAAGGGAAACTGATCCCTGAATGCGAAGACTTCGCCTCCATTTCCCCGTTCTTAAACAAACTGTAGACATACCACCCACATAGACCACTATGTACATGACTCAATATATTGAGAGGATATTTTACTGCAGGAAGCTTGCTATTTGGATAACTGCTTCCGGTAGTAACGATGTTTAGGATTTACCAGTTTAACTTACAATGTTTCCAAGACATCACATTTCTCACATATTTTGTTGAAAAAGTATTGTTTCTTTCGTTTTAAGACAATATTATAGGACTCCATAGAAATCTCAAAGCAAAGTTTTAAAGGAGTCTTTAAAAATATTTCGTTAAGGATATTTTAGTTAGATAACTTCGATGCCATGCCAAAGCTTGTGATACTCTTAGTTAGCTTAATTATTTAAATTAATATTTAACAGCTACTTATATAATTTACAGGGATTAATTTAAGTGTATTTAGATGAAAATAAAATATATCGTTAAAATTAAGGTTGTTTTATTGTCCACACACTCATGTTACAATCTAAAATTATGCTGTTGTATCTCTGTGGTAATTAAGTTTCAAAACCACACCTACTCACCCCATTTTAACTAATATGCGGAGTGTTGAATAACATTGAAATAATATTTTAGGGGCTGTATCCATCGGAAGTGGAGATTCTGTAGGAAAATATTGGAGCTACTTTTTCCCATACAAATTAATTTATTTATTGGTCCTAACGAGTCGACAGCCCTACTTCAGCGTACCTTGTATCTTAATTCAGTGTGTTTTGATTTGGTGCAACCCAAACCATTCTCTGCTACCACTCGAAGTCAAGAACTATATTGGGCTTCGAGTCCCGATCTATTTGTTTTTGATATATCAAAAATAACTTACCGTTCGTAATGGAGTCCGCCCTGGAGGTCACCCGCCACGGGTCACAACTTGACGTGTTTATTCACAACTTCTTTTTTGCGATTCCTAATCACCCAGACTAACCCTGTGGTACCACACCCAGATATGAATTTGAAGAATCTCACGTTCCGCAGCGACAAACCAATATTCAGTTTTAGTACATAGCCGATCCGCCATTTCATATGCGACACACTTTTTCTTTAACACACTGACGTTAACAATTACAAACGATCCAAATACTTATTCTATTGAATGCTCCACGCGAAATCAAAACCCAATTTCCCTTTTGAACACTCCGCGCGTAATAGGCTAGATGACAAAAAATGTTTTTTTGCTTTAATAGAAGCTCATTCATATAATAAACAGAATGAAAAAATCGGTTTTCGAATAACTATAAAAACAACCAAGATATAAGGTATTAAAGATTGTTCTCCATCTCTTTCTAGCAAAACGGCAATTTACAAGGAGTTTATATGGCCGTACTCAACAATGACGTCACGGTTGATGTCGGATCTCTCTGTCTAATCGCCTTCAAATTAACAACTTAAAATGCTTGTATCTAATGTATTTCTAAGCCGATTTTAATTCTGATTTCACAGGACTGCATCTTTTTCCACGATATTTTAATATTTAATGACGAGACGTAAAAATTAGAATTCAGTCATCATCCCAATTATCAAACGAAAAAACAACAAAATTCACAAATCAACAATTCTATGCTATTATCATTGACCCAAGCGTCGCAGCAATCTCTCGAGCCCACCGTTCCTTTACACAAAGCAGAGCTCGTGCGCCGTCGGCAAGGCTCGCGCTCCCTCGCTAAGAAAAGTCGCGAGGCGACGCAAAAATGGCGCCATATGCCAGTTTATTGTAAACATCCCCCCGTCCCGGTCTGAGAAGCAGACCGCTAGCTTACTCTACGGGGAGGTGAGAAAGGGACGTCACGGCTCTACACAAGATCGAACCCTTGACCAACACCTCAGCCACACGCGGAGTTCCATCTCCACCAAGAATCAAACGTAAAATGCGACCGCGTCGCCAAAGTAATGATAGCAGCATCTCCCTCCTTGGGAGGCTCAGTCCTGTCTGTCCACTTCACTCTCTGTTGTAACAAATGCAAATATTCAAGAGACCAGCGACTCCAACAGTTCTGGCTCATTTGCTACATTTGAAAACGCGAAAACCGATGTATGCGTTCATCCCTCCACGGGTATTCGGGCAGGGCGTTCAGGGGCCCTCCCACCAAAAAATGACCAGGAGTGAGGACTTCCAGATCATTTGGATCCTGAGAAAGTGGACAGAGAGGACGAGAGTTCAGGGCCGCCTCAACTTTATGAAACACCGTGCTCTTCAAACGTCAGAGCCGTTTCCCCGATAATGCGGCGGAGGTGGGTCTTTGCCGATTTCACAGCAGCTTCAAAAATCCCTCCTCAATGAGGGCAATTCGGGGGACTAAACCGCCAAGTTATCCCCATTTGGGCTGCAATTTGACTTAAACTATTACAATTATTATCAATAAAATTACAAACTTCCTTAAGATAATTTACAGTCCCCTTGTAATTTGAGCCGTTGTCGGAGCGAATAAATGAGGGTAGATCTCTACGCGACACAAAACGATCTAACGCAGCGACGAAGGCTTCCGTAGTCAAGTCTGATACCACCTCCAAATGGACAGCTTTGGTGGCCAAACAAACAAACACACACAAATACCCTTTGACAATCTTGGCATTGCGAAGATTGCTCGTCTTGATCGAAAAGGGTCCAGCGAAATCCGTCGCGGTCCCATCAAACGGCCTTGACCTCGAAGGTCGGATTCTATCAGCCGGCAAATCGCCCATTTGCATTGGCTGCATAGTGGCTGCTTTTACTCGATAACGGGAGATGCATCGAAACAAAACACTTCGAATTGCTCTCCGCGCAGACAAAATCCAAAATTCCCGTTGCAAAATAGACAGCAACGCATTGCATAAATATTTAACAGCTACTTACCTGATCACGGCTTCAAATCCCAAAACTGGCGTTTGAGAATACCATTTAAAATTGAGAGATAATTTAATGTAAGAGGCCTTCAATTGAGTGAAAGATTTGAGTAGTGTTTCAGTATTCGGCCGATAATAAAACTAATGTGGAATAAGATCACCCAGGATATTTAAGGAAACAAAATAAGGAAATTAAAATCATGTGGAATTTGATCACCTCTGGGTCTAAGTGGAATAATCCCACGAACCACGGTATACGTTGCCAACTTGTGACGATGTAAAATCACGCACGGTACCTAGTGATTTCACTGCCATATCTTACCCTACAAACCGGATCACAGCAATGCAAAGCACTGAAACAGATAAGACTGCTCCTGCTACGTATAGCGCCATCCCGCTCTCAGTGCGGTTTTCATATTGTTTTGGACGATCATGGTTAGGGGGCTGTATGTATATGGACGTCGCCAAAGTCCCAAAGTCACATTCTCATCGAAATCATCGACGCGGAAACAAAATATTTCCATATGAAGCACTATTATTTCTATTATTCATATTAATAGTTTGATATAATATAATATGATTGATAGTTCTGGGCCTAATAGACGTTTTAATATATGTGGAGACAGTGTTGACATTAATGGAATTTTTATTATATTTTCACATTTTACAAAAGTTTAAATTTATTTCACTTAAGCCTAACTTATTCTAATATGTTGTAAATAATCAGTTTACTGGCACTTCTATCTGCTGACTCTCTTGCGGCGCGTCTACTGCCATCTCGCTCTGATGTTCATCTGTGGACAAAACATTTTAAAATGGATGAATCCTTCAGAGTAATTCTCTCTCATGGTGAGTAATATACAGTAATGTGTGCAAACACATGTGCAGAGCCCGTAGGTAAAAAACGCACACTGAGTTTCGAAAAGAGAATCAGCTTATTTCGGCTTCAAAAGATGTCATCTCTGTCACACGCGTTGGCATCTAAGACGTTTGTCTATACCAATATTATAAAGAGGAAAGATTTGATTGTTTGTTTGTATTGAATAGGCTTCGAAACTACTAAACCGATTTTGATGAAAGTTGGTATAGGGATAGTTCGAGACCAGGGGAAGGACATAGGATAATTTTCTTACGGGAAAAAAATCCCACGGGAAAACAAAAATAACGCGGGCGAAGTCGCGAGCGGAAAGCTAGTGTTTTATATATACAGATGATAAGGCGATTCACACACTGCCACGCACCACGCTGCATGTTGCGTGTCGACGTACCTACGCGCGTACTTGCGGGAGTGCAGATCCGCATCATGCGGGTTTTTTACGCACTCACGCGCGTAGTTGTATTTCCAACATCAACGTCAAGCCCTTCCAAAATAACGCACGGCACTGCGAGACTCGGTGTGCCATGCCTTGCGTCTCGCCCGCACCTACGCGCGTGGGTTTTCTGTGTGTTGGACTGTGCGTGTTTCCTATACAAACGGAGATACTTACAAGCAACGTAAGAACACGCATTCACGCGCTACGCTGCGTACGCTGCGTGGTGCGTGGCAGTGTGTGAATCGCCTTAAACCCACAACCCTTTAATGGTGTGATGAAATGTATATTAAACAGAGGGAAACCAGCTATTCAAGAGGAAACACCAAGGCCGAGAGAATTCAGAAATAGGTATTTGTAAAATGTATTACTGTCGCGCTGTGTGCCGGAACAATCGTTCTGAGTGCGATAGATTGAGACAAATTCAGCTCGGACCGAAAATACCTATAAAAATACACAAAATATACGTTTCGTAGTCCCCTGTTTTCTCCGCTAAAATTGGACCAATTTAATTACTTTTTGCGTCAAAAATTAAAGAAAGGCTCTTTTCATATAATCTCGTCAAATTTGTTTGCTGGATGTTTGATTGAATATAGCAGAAAATCAGGCCAATTTTTCAGGTTTTTGAAGGTTTATATCTCGTTTAATAATTAACTTAATAAAAAAAGGAAAACATAGGAACATGATAATAGTGGCCATTGATTTTTTGAGAAAAACAGAGCAGCTATTGCCATTAGTCAGGAAGGAAACAAGGGACTACGTTTGTATGGAAAGTAGACCCTTACGATTTACTCTCAATTCTAAACCAAGTTACGTAAAAAGCCTTTCTGTTAACCTATACAGACAGGCAAATAAACTACATTTAAGATGCCTTTTGCAGTATCAATGAGTTTTAGATATTTTACACTCTTGGTCGGGTTACTGACAATGGTTAGGTAAGGTTAGGAATTGTACACATTCCTGTGTTCTTGTTTGAATGAAACGACAGTGAGTACAAAGTGTAGACATCTTACGTCACAAATTGGCAACGTACAGCCCCCCTAGACAAATGCCACACGCTAACTTTTCCACAGTCGTTCCGCAGAAAAAATGTATGGAGATGACATTAGCTGCGGAAAAATAGCGTGAGGTTGTCGTAAGCTAACGTAATTTCCATACACTTTTTCTGCGGAACGACTGCGGAAAAGTTAGCGTGCGGCATTTGTCTAAGGGTTCAGTTCGCGACATATCAACACGACAGTTCAATTGAAATTTTGAATAACCTACAAACGTCTACGTGAGCGATGTCGAAATCGATAAACGTGGTATATACGAACGCTTAAGCGCTCCACACACAAAGGCGGCAAGCGGGACGGAGCAAAGTTTTTGTCATGTTCGTGTTTTTTTTTATTTTATTTGAAGGACCTACTCGTATGCTGTTAGCCGCAGATGACTGTTACAGCTTCACCTTGTTTATTTATAAGAAGGCGAGAACTTTGGTGGGTCCTCAAGCTTCGTTTGACTTACCTAACCTGGTGGATTTCTAGTTCAGAGAGGCATCACCACGGGGGTGTCCCGCTCTCTGAGTAGAGTCACCAGGCGGTTATAGCCGGTGCGGGAAGCGGCTGCAACGCGATCGCGCCTCTTAGGCTAGGACGCTCGATTTCGCCGTGTAGTAGAGGGTGGGGAGAAGCGACCAGGTACATATCTGTACCTGGTATATCGCAAACTGTGTAGACCGGACCTTCGCACTCTTGTTCTACGAGTGCGGTGTGTGGGACTAGTGCATGAGTGTGCAGTGTTTGATAGTGAGTTGGAAGGCGGAGGAAGAAGATCGTTCGCTCGTGTGATCGGGTCTCATGTTCGTGTTGCTATGGACCATGCCACACAGAAACTACCCGCGGAAACGGTGCGGCGCAAGTATCGCTTACCGCAGTTCCGCTACCGTCCCGCTTCCGACTCTGCGTGTGGAGCGCTTTAAGCTGACCGCACATAGGTTACTATCGCTCGAGCAACTGGTAGATTGCTCGTAAGACGCGAGTAGCAACGGCTTCTACATATATAGTAGCTTATATTACGCGTCAATACAGTGTAATTCATCGTGGAGTTTCGTTTCATACCCCGCGGCCCTACAGCACAGATTAGATAATAGTTACTACGTAACAGATACATCACTCCCATAGAAACGCTCGAATCGTTGTAATAATAATAGCCAAAACCGACAGACAAAAGTCGCTGAAAGAAGAAAAGGTCTCTATGAACGCGCGCCGAGAGTGGAGATTCCCGCGTACACCGCGTGATTGCGTCATCGAGCGAGAACTTAAGGGTTGTACAAAGAACATAAACAAAATAGTCAAAGTAAAGTTTAATGTTATTATTTTATTGATATACGTAGGATTATAATGAAATAAAGTGATTGCGAGGAAAGCCCCTGACTCAAATGTGCTTTAATTTTATAAAATGATAATAATAATAGTACTTACTTAATTTGCAAGAATATGGCAAAATACATGATTGATGTTAATCATTACATTATTCCTCATAATCTACTTCTAAATTGGCAGTGCGCATATATTTAAAAATTTTAAATAGCATATGTTAAAAAATAAGAATAGAATATTACTTTATCGTCATTAATTATTACAAAATTACCAATCCCAGCCAAGGCGAAATTTTTTCTTCATATATTTTATTAATTTGTCAAATTACAAACGATTAAAAAAATTACGAATTATTATGTAAAATACATGATCGATGTTTTTTTTTCATGTTTGAACTCACAGTTATTCAATTTTACTATGGAAAATGTCCTGAATCGTATGAATAATTGTGATAAATAGGCAATCTTTTAAAAACAGGAGTAAGGTGGAATATTTTTTTTGTAAGAAATCAAATAACCGGTTCATCGAGACTTTATTATTTTTTTATAAAACTAAGTAGGAAATCAAGCAGGCTGCCTATTTTTTTTATACAAACAACAGAGAAAGCTGTTAGCTTTCATCTCAGCCGATGATAACTGAAGATTGTTACTATGGCGATGAATTACTATCTAATTAGTTCGAACTACTTCGAATTTACCGAGCGTCGGTGGCGCTGTGGTTTCGGCACTTGCCTTCCAATCGGGGGGTCGGGGTTCGAGACCCGCCATGTACCAATGTGTTTTTCGTTTCGAATTTCATATGTACATTTGTCTGACGCTCCTACGGTGAAGGAAAACATCGTGAGGCAACCTGCATTCATCTGCGAAGAAATTCAATGATGTATGTGAAGTCGACCAATCCGCACTGGGCCAGCGTGGTTGACTAAGGCCTAATCACCCTAACATTGGGTAGGCTCGAACCCCTCGGTGGGGACGTATAAGAGCTGTGATGATGATGATGATGACTTCGAATTTCGACTATGAGAAAAAATCATAATTTTTATTTGTCTCTTAACAACGACATCCAATAGCTTCACAGTATAAATTAACCACCGTATTGTTAATCAAGTTTATTAAATTACAATTATTGTGTGTCATTATTGTGTACTTTTTGCGCATCAACATTTAGATTAAAATTTTCGGAAAATTATTCGATTTAGGTATAAAAATCCCGTTTTTAGTTTTGAAAAGAAAATTATAAATAAAAAATAATTGATAATAAACAAAGAAATTAAAAACCAAATTAATATAATAATCAAAAAAGCAATAAAATAAAGGAAAAAAAAGGCGCGAGTGACGGGGGCCTGCCTACAGCCTAACTCATTGCGATGGTCTCGCTATCGCTATCGTTCTAATAATGTCACAGGACGTTACGAAATCACGAGAATCATAGACGAAAGCTAAAACGATGGCGAAACTGACACGCAATCGTTTTAGCTCTCGTTCATGACGTCATCTTGTATATTTCGTACCGCCTGTGACATTGGAACGATAGCGTGTGCATCGCTATGAGTTAGGACAGGGGTTCCCAACCTTTTACCCTTTGCGCCTCATCAAACATTATGCTAAAATACTACGCCGAAATGGGGAGTCAAGAAAATTAGGCAAACGATGAAAATATTGGCGTGTTTAGTTTTATTCAAAATATGGTTGCAACGTGTCGCTGACTCACATAGGTGGCGCCGTCCGCGTCGGGCGTATTTATATGAACAGTTTTAATAAAAACTAGCTGTGCCCGCGACTTCGTCCGCGTGGAAAAGTAACTTTTGTGTAGTTGATAAAAGTAGCCTATGTCATACCATATATTATTAGCTATCTATTAGTGAAAGTCCCGTCAAAATCTGTCCAGCCGTTCCGCAGATTAGCGGGAACAAACAGACAGACAATTTTTTTTAATTGTGTTTTTGTTATTGGTACCAGTTATACATTCATACCCATTTAGTAAAAACTTGTTATTTTGACATTACAAACAGACACTTCAATTTTATTTATTTGTATAGATTTATTTATACAGTTCAATTCTGGAGGCACTCGCTGCGCCCCCCTTGGTTCACTCTACGCCCTCCAAGTGGGGCGCGCCTCACTGATTGGGAAACCCTGAGTTAGAAGGTAGGGCCGCCGGTTGCAAGAGGACAGTCGATCAGCCTGTCACCAGTTCAATTTGACAGTTCACACTAGTAAACTTTCTCCACTTTCGTTCAGGTGGTAATCATACATACTCGTACTAGCCCCTATAGATAAGGCAGCATAAAATAGTGCAGGTAACAAAAGAACAGTTCGAAAGAAATTTAGCTCGGTCTCTTCGCTAGAACGAGGAGGCGTTCCTTAAGAGGGCAGAAACGACAACCACGAAGTTATTAAGTGGAGAAGGCACTCCCTATACGTGTCTGAGGCAAATACCTACGTCATCTCTCTTTCTTACGCACGGTAGAGTATTCTGTAAGAAAGAGAGGTCGTGCCACCAATTCTGTGAATAAGGGCGAGATGAGTGACGTAGGTATACTCGTATTTGCCTCAGCACCTATCTGAGTACGTGCTCCTGTACCATACGTAGGGAGTGCGGTCTCCACTTAGCTCAATATGTTCATGGCGGCGATGTTCAGAGGGGTGATCACGTTCTAATTTCGTTGTCCTAGTGGGAGTCTGCGGGCCAAGGAGATGGGTACGTGTCGCCTGCATTGCATTTGATATCGCGACCGTGGGGGTAGCTTCGGGTCACTAGCTGTTCCCATCAGGCACCGTTCATTTGCTTAAGCCGTTCGGAAGGGTAACCCATTCGTATGGTAACCCAGTGGGCTCGGTAAGCCGTTCAACAGGTTTCCCAACAATAACGATAACCCATAAAATAGGGGTTACCACACACAACAATAATTTACCGCTTACCTAATCTTAAAGGTTTTCAGGGTTTATGCGCTTAACCGCTTAAGCGGTAACCTGAATTATTCAATCGAAGGGATTAATGTGTAAACCGGTAGCCCGTTTGAACGCTCACCGTAAGGCAAAGGGTTTGAAAACCCAGCGTTATAAAATACCCGATCAGAACCCTAAGGTTACCGGGTATAACGGTAACCGGGTCCGGTCCCTGGTTCCCATGCCTCTGGCGGAGGGAAGCCCGAAGCTGTTCCGTTTGAGTACGGGCCAGGCTGAGCGACTAACGCGAGCCAGCACCCCACGCATGCTGGGGGGTTTAATGGTTAGTTGTGGCTCTCTGCCGTGGAGTTCTACACACCCTTTCCCCTACCCAAGGGGTTTGGACAGTGGCAATTCCAGGCGTGTACTCTTGGGTTGGTTCCAGGCTAAAGTTAGGTACTTCCTTACTTTTTTCTCAATAAAAACTAAAATTAACTGAAATTCATCATCACCATCAGCATTAACTGAAATTAACTTTTATTAATTACTAGCTTTTATTTATTTTAGCGTTTATTTTGTTTTCCCGTGGGAATTATATATTTTGTAGCCTATGTTCACCAGGGATAATGTAAGATTTTAAATAACAAAGAATTTTTCAAATCAGTCCAGTAGTTTTTGAGTTTATTCATTACATACATACATACAAATCTTTCCTCTTTATAATAATAGTGTAGATAAGGGCTTCAACGTCTATATTTTGACTAAAAGATGTCAACTTAAGCAAACATTGCAAATGGGAATAATTTGAGGCACGGACGTCCATTTTCGACTTTCTTACGTCCATACGATCCCGTCGAGAGTTTTTTCTAACACATCTTCCATTGTAGATTTCACTATAATTGACTTGTGTGAAACTTGTTGTATATTAGAATACTTGTCTTGTTTTAAAAGTCACTAAAACTCGAAAAAGTTAACCAAACAATCTAATACAATCAAAATTTCCGAGAGAACCAATTTCTTATTGGCGCCCTTAAAAGCGCCAACCAGCCGCGTAATATCTGCATACAAACAATAAGCGGGAGGTGGGTGGCTGAGGCCGCGCGGAGCGGACATTTGTATGCATATTATTGGCACCGACGGAATCGCCAAACGTACCTAGTCGCGACGATATTGCGTATGCCGGCCGCGCCGTGCGGTAATTTACGAACTCTTATAACGAACTACGGAATCTTAGCGAAGATAGTGGCGTCCATGCTTTTAGTCAAATTTTATTTCCCCAATCGAACGTGTAACGTACAAGTGGTATTTTAAAGGCCAAGTAAAACTATCTAACATATTATAGCTTTTCTTTGTAAGCTTTTACTTTATAGTCTGGATCTTAATAAACAAAATTAATAAAAACAATTCATATTTATCAATCATTTAGTTCTCTGTATAAACTGTGATATGAAATATAAGTCTAAAGTCGCATATTATGTACCTTATTATTGATATCACTCATGATGACAAAACTATTGCACCAACCATAATTTGCTATTATAGGACTATTAAACTGTAATAAGAATTCCAGTGGCTGCTGTAAAATAATTACGTCAACCAGCATCCCGCGAACAGCGCACGACTGAAGACCGATTGATGTAAAAATCTTTGGAAACCTATGGCCAACAGTGTGTCTGTCGGCTGAAATGATAAACATCTATACAAATTTGCCCAAACCCTTATACATTAAGTACCTGGAGTTGGCTGTGGGTTCGCTTCAGGCATGTTATAAGTCTTCTCTGTACTCTCTGATGTGTCCATTGTAGATATTTCTTCGGAGGGTAGCTGAAAGAAATACGAAATATGAAGCCAATGAATACCGTATCAGCTGTCACGGAAATAAAAAAACACCGTAATGTTGTGATGGAGTATTTATCTTAATACTAATTGAGACTAAATAAAAGAAGATGCCCTATTGTTTACCAGAGTACTTATTAAAACTATACTTGACTATACATTTTTTAAAACTGATTTTATTTAAAAGGTTCAAACCTTCTTACTATGTTACTTAAAATTATCACATAATTTCCAAAAAAAGAAGGGTCAGAGTTTTTTACGAAGAAGAATTGGGTACACATTTTTTCACTTCACAACCTTAGTGATTACAGGATATGATGTCTCTGAGACTGCACAGTACGTGGCTAAGGTTCAGGGAATGAACTACCCGCCAATTTCGAGCAGCGCGATAGTGGGAGTTAGCTGTTGGCATTACGATAAACAGTTTGTGAGATTACATCCCATTAAGCAAACGCCATAGAACTTGAAATGAGGCAAAATCTCTCCAAATTATCATCTAGAATTCGTAAGCCTGTAAATTGTGTCAAACGGTACCAGCGGTTATTTTGGTACTTTCACCCACAGATAGCCCACGAAGTCTGTCTAATCATTAACTGATTAATCTTTAGCTAGAATAACAAAAGGTAACTTTGAATGGGTATGATGCACATATGTTGTAGTGAGTAGCCTCACTGGGAAAAGGAAAATACCTCTACATCATAGAAGACCACAGACATTCGGAGTACATAGCACAGGAGTCGTCTCATAGAAGCGTAACTCTCTGTCAAAGCATATTATTCAAAATCATGCTCATTACAAGTGTGACTTTTATTGCATGTGTCACGTGTGATGAAATGTCATTGTTATGTACCACTTTCTGTGTGCGTATGTTACAAGACCTCCTCCCCCCTTTTCGCGGCAACTTCTAACACTACGTTTACATTCAGCCAAAGTGAGCAGGGAAGTAGGCAGGGAAGTGGGCAGGACGAGTGTGTAAACAAGATACTTCTCATGCCACTGCCACTGCTACTCGCGCTGCCCGATGCTCCCTAAAAGAGCGGTTTTATGTGCGGAAGTCAAAGGATCGGCAGCGCGAGCGGCAATGCGTGTTTACATACTGCTGTCGCTCGCTCAGTTCTCGCCGAACGCCTGAAGAAGAAACACGTGTGTAATTTGTTTTTTCTTAAGATCAACGATTACCCATTTAAGTAATGCCGTCCGACTGGAGCAATGAAAATACTATAAAGTTTTTGGAACTACTTGAAACGGAAAGAGTGATTTGGGATGTAACTGATAACTATTACGGTGAATAGATATCATCCACCACCTTCTACGGCGAATTTTCTTTTTTGCACTTGATAATTTTTTCAACATCGAACATAATTATGTCTCGCAAGAAGACACAGGTCGCTGCAACTATTTCGACGTCTGCCGTAGCCAACACTTGATAGCGAAATGAGTAGTAGGGCAGTATGTAAACACACACTTCCGTCAATCCTGCTGCAGCAGTATTTAGGGAATTATTGCCGGCAGCGCGAGGGGCAGCGGCCAGGGACCGGAAAACCCGTTCATTTGCTTAAGCCGTTCGAAAGGGTAACCCATTCGTATGGTAACCCAGTGGGCTCGGTAAGCCGTTCAACAGGTTTCCCAACAATAACGATAACCCGTAAAATAGGGGTTACCACCCACAACAATAATTTACCGCTTACCAAATCTTACAGGTTTTTAGTGTTTATGCGCTTAACCGCTTACTGTTCGGGTTAGGGTAACCCTTTCCCTCACGCACACCGAACGATTGAAATAGCACTGCGGGCGCAATAACGCCAGAGTTCGGTCGCGACCTTCGGCAAATATGCGGTGCAAAAGCAATCTACACGCGATATACCTAAGGTCTAAAATATTTTTTACAAATTAATCAGCGTTTAGAACGGTAACCCATTTGGGGGGTTTTTGATATTGGTTAGCGGTAACCCGAATTAATTCAATCGAAGGGATTAATGTGTAAACCGGTAAGCCGTTTGAAAGCTTACCGTAAGGCAAAGGGTTTAAAAACCCAGCATTATAAAATACCCCATCAAAACCCTAAGGTTACCAGCTATAACGGTAACCGGGTCCGGTCCCTGGCAGCGGCAGGGGCTGAATGTAAATGTAGCTTAACCAAGTAAAGCATCTTAATGACGCCTTGAGCCCCCGTAGCATGAACACCGAAACACGACACGATAAAACGATAAATCGAATTGAACTATCAAAATATGTTGGATATAATTGCTTCCTTGTAATTTTATCGACATTTATTCATTAACAATACCTACCCAAGATAACAATATCAATATCCAAAATATACTTAAAACTTCAAGATCGCTGAAAAATCCAACTTTTTTTAACAGTTCACATCGATATATCATTTTATCATATCGTGTTCGGTGTTCATGCTAGCGGGGCAGTTATATGTACTCCGAGCAGCCAAAAAACGATGTTCTAGCGCGTGGACGATACTGTCAATGCACATGGCGATTGTATAATTTTTAATGGGCAAAGTGCAAGTGGCTACATGCTACAGTAATAGCTTAACATCAGCTGAGTGTGTGGTGTAGATAAACCAAGTAAAAAAAAACATACTTCCGGTGCTTCTCTAGGTGTCCTCCCAATCTTGTGTCTCACACTGAAGGGCACACAGCTTTCGTAATATTGTATCACGAAGTCGGGAAACTGCTGACTCAAGTCTTGCCCTGTCACAACATCCAAGTCCATGCAACCTCGCCTAAAAATATAATCCTACATTTAATTCATTTTCATGGATTTCAATGTGGGTAATTCTAAATTATATTAAAGGTGCAAGTTCCGTTACTTGTATAGGATGTATGGCGATTGTCAGTCTTTTTTTATAGAACTAAGTTGAAAAACAAGCATGTGGTTTTGTGAGATGCGCAGCATATCAGCGACCCCCACAAGAACCACAGTGTATGTTGCCAACTTGTGACATAATATGTAAAGTCACGGCACCCAGTAATTTCACTGCCTTATCTTATTCCTTCAAACTGGAACACAGCAATGCAAGCACTGCTGCTTTGCGGCAGTTTTCAATCACAGTTAACAAGTATAAATCGCCATAAATTCTAATGACGCACCAGCCGCAGCCACGCGCAGCTGCGATCGGCCGCGAGATATGAATTTGCATCTTGAGTATTTATTGAAGGCATTGTAAAGGATGTAAAGAGACTAATAAATTGGTTAAATTAAAAGGATTTTGTATTTAACAAGAAGAACGAAAAACAAAGTATACTAACTTTAGTATTGATAATTAGAGATTTCCACAAGAAGTGGAAATCAGACAAAAAAAAAATCTGAATACAGATATTCTTATCTGTAAACATAAAAGTGGATTGCTAATTCGAGAACAGATTGATTGATGGCAAGTTTTTTTTACTAAGAGACTGAAGGATAGCATTATTTTCCGTTATTATAATTTCCATCACATGTTTTTTCTTACCATTTGACTAGGAAATACAAAGTACTGTTAAACAACTGAGCAGCCAATATTTTTTCTGGTTGAAGTCCCCTGTCTAAGCCACGTGGTTTATCAATTTCCTGAAAAAATTAATAAATTAATTAATTTCTTAAATTTGTAGGTGACTAACCTAACCAATTCAAATTTACAAACTTATTATACCCCTTCACAATGGTTCATCTACTACAATTCGAATAGGGTAGATGCGCCTGTTTCCCGACCACTGCCAATTTTCGACCATTTAACTGTCCTCCCTTGTTAAATGATCAAAAATAGTAATATTGGTATACTTGCATCGCCAAAACATAAACAAGTAGCAACCTGAATACATTGTTCCCCCCCACACACACAAACTAGAACAATTGAACGAAAGCTGCGAAAACTAACCAATTATTTGTCTGAGGTTAGCAGCGGATAGCATTACATGCGTGGAATATTAAGAAAAAAATAGTAAGGTGCCACTACTTGTGCGGTAAGTGTTTAATTAATCTTAAGTAATATTGGATTATTTATTGTTTGTGCAGCTAGTTTATGACCTTTATTGTATGGATTAATTAGATTTTAACGTAAATTTCATGACCAAATTAATAAAATGAGGTGGTCAAGAAAGGGTACACGCTTTACTCAAAAAATTCAGTTTTCGACCAGGTGGTCGAAAAATAGGTAAGGCCCCTACAAATAAGATTTCTATGTTGTTTTAAAATGTATGGAAAGATATTAAATCTAATTTGATAATGTGAGCTTTATTTACATATTATCTAATGGCCAATTTACGTCCAATATTTTACTTTGTTAATATAAACTAAATATGATAAACAATGTTGTTGGTCGAAAATTAGAAATATGGTATAATCATCCCAGTTATCTGTACCGATTCAAACTCAAGGACAATCCATATTGTGAATGTGACCCCGGGGAGATTGAATCGGTATGGCACGTGATCCTGGACTGTCCCAGATTTGCCAGTGCCCGCCATGACTTAGAACATAGACTAGGCAAAATAGTGATAAGGAAAGAGAATATTCATGCGCTACTGATGGATAAAAAGGCAAAACCACCCTTAGTGCAGTTTATACAAATAGCAGCCGATCTGGCAACACAGCGAAACCAGAACTGTACTCCACCAGCGCAGGGGGGTGATGATGGGTCGGTAAATATGGCACCACGAACGCCGGAACCTTACGTGGCCCCAACGATAACGCAAATGCAGTGGTTGAGCGACGGAGAAAAAGGAACAGTAGGTCTCCTCACAAGGGCTGTGGCGTTGTTCATGGATAGTGCAGGAGAAAGGATTGGCATTAGTTTCTGTATGTCCAGAACAAGGAAGCACGTTGCCATATCACCTGGCCTAGCAGTCCTGCTAAAAGGCAGCACTACCAGGGCGACCATTAAAAGAAAAGTGTTTGATGCAATGCCTGAGGTGATGCTCGCAGGGCAAAAATGCCGGATTGTACGTTTCAGGAATAAGTCGATCCTGCTCCTGGACTGGCACATTGACAAGTCGTCCTTTACTATAGCGGGGGAACTGCTGTTAAACATGGACGGAGACCCAAGAGTCATCAGCGTGGATGTCATGAAGGTAGATCTCGAGAAAGGGAAAGTGTCCGATTACACTCCCTTATTGGAGGCCTCCCGAAAACACAAAATTATCGTGTACGAGGGAAGAGGCCAAAACCTCGACTTTCTGCTCAAAGATCACGAGCAGACTCCACGCAATGAACTAACAGAAAGTGGCTCAGCCCGGGCACAAAGGCAACACGAGGAGGCGATGCAAGAAGCAAACGAAAGAAGACGCCTCCAATCACAAAGACAATCCCCGACAGACGACCTCGTCAGGGGCATATCTGTTGCCCTGGGCCACGCTCGTCCTCGTAGAACAAGCAGTGAGACAGTACCGGACTCGGTCCCCAAACATAGAACGGTCTCCTCACCCAAAACCACACTGGCAGACATGGGAAGGGTGAGACCGCCATCCAGAATAGTCACTGACCGGGACGGAGATGACCTAGTCAACGCCTATCTAGAGTACCTGGGGACACTGCGGGCGACGCTGCAGGTAAAACACACCACCTGCAGCAAGATACTTGAGGCATTTCAGATAAACGCCCGCATGTCACTACAGGAACTCCTGGACGGGGCGAGGGCGGTGGTCTATAACAACGACACCGGGACTGTGGTGGCGGGAACTCGCCCTATAGATAAAAAGCAGATGGCGGCGTACAGTGGCACGTCAGGCATGGTGCTGGTGGATCATGAAGCAACTGACGAAAGGGGAGCAATCACATTCTGCACACCGATTGAGGACCCAATAGTGGTAATTGCCAAGTGCACCCGCTTCATGCTGGAGGACCGAATTCTAAAAACGGCGGAATCCGTGAGTGGAACTTGGATCTCCGAACCATGGGGTAAACTGGCAATCAGATGGGTTGACGGTGTGCCGGGTTGCGGGAAGACCACGTGGCTCCTCAACAACTTCCAAATGAAGGAAGATATGATCATCACTAGCACACTCGAGACGGCAAAAGAACTGTTGGACAAAGTGACGACTCGATTCGGGGCGGTCGTGAAGGGGAAAATAAGAACCATTGCCTCAGTTCTCATCAATGGTGTGGAAGCATCAAAACGCCTTTTGGTGGACGAAGCTCTCCTAGTCCATTTTGGAGCTATCATCATGGCAACAAGGCTGACCGGGGCAAGAGAATTGGTACTAATGACCGATACAAATCAGATCCCCTTCATAGACAGAGACAACCTGTTCGAGATGCGTTACGGAAGCCCCGCCGCCATCACGTCGGTAACAGAAAAGCTCCTCTGCACACACCGAAGTCCGATGGATGTGGTGTATGCCCTCCAAAACATCTACAAGGGTATTTACACATCACGGCAAGTGCTGAGGTCCATGACATGCAGAATGGCATCGGAGGCGGTGTTACGAAGGGGCAACCCAAATACTCTCTTCCTTACCTTTACTCAAGACGAGAAAGAAGCGTATGGGAGGGAAGGGTTCGGCACCGGAGAACAATCTAGACTGCTGACGATCCACGAAGCACAGGGACTAACGTACGATCACGTGGTTGTGCTCAGAGGAGCAGAAAGGAAGAACCCTGTCCATGATAGTGTCCCTCACGCGGTGGTTGCCATTACCAGACACACGGTATCCTGCACCTACTTCTACCGGGAGTTGAAGGAGGACGACGCAATTAGACGTCTCATTGCCCTTCCCAGCATAGCAACAGATGAAGTGGTCATGGAATACAATAAAAAAATGGTGCTCAGGGCCCTATCAAGCGGAGCGACCTTGGTGTAACTAAAAAAAAAAAAAACAAAAAAAAAACAGACGTAACATATATTATGCCAAATACGAGTATACTAACTGTCCAAATCTTATGAAATAGTCCATACATAAATTATTAACATATCGTATAATATTATTAAGATATATATTTGAGTATAATTAAGTATATATAAGTATAAATAGATATTATTAAGATATATATTTAAATTTTTAAATTGATTGAGTTGCGCAACTCACCTTAGATTAGGAGTAAAAAGTAGTCGTGTCTTAATATAATAATTATAATAAAATAGATCACAATGAGAAGATTCCATGAAAAGAGCACGGACCACGAGTCTGTGGAGTGTTAAATTAGAGAAAAAAAAAAAAAAAAAAAAATCATCCCAGTTTCCGACTGCCTTTTTTCGTTTAGCTAAAATCAAAAGAATTGAATTAATTATTCAAAACTATTTCAATGAATTCTAATTAACTCCCATTTCTTAATCAAAATAAATTTTAGATTGTGTTTACTTTTTAAATTAATACTTCGAAAATTCGAAAAGTCATGTTGGTCGAAAATTGGGTACCTACCTATAGTGTAAAATCATTCCAATTATCGACCGTTTTTTTTAGTTAAAGTTTAAAGTTAATTAAAGCTATTTCATAAATATTAATTTACATTCTAATTAGACATTCATTGTAAAAATATTAAAATTTAATTAGAAATATTCAAGCAAGCTGGGAATGAAATGGCCCGGCCGGCCGACAACCGGTTGGGAGACATTACTTTTCTACCCCTGGCCAGCCCGTCTGAGGCATTATTGCACTTGGCGACCCCTCTGTCGAATAAGGCCCTGCGCTTGGGTCAGTGATGCTGGCTCACCGTCGGGCCAGTCTGCAGTGGGCGCACTCGGGGAATGGCTAACGCCGATCCTGATTGTGTCTCTATGGAGTTAAAAGTTGCTGGAGGGTGGTTTAGCCAGGTATGGGGTTAATACCCGAGTCCAATGGCATATCCTTGGGGCGACCTTGTCAGCTTTTCAGTCCCTTGTCGAATCGTAAAGAGATTACCCCTCCTTAAAAAAAAGGTTAGATATTGTGACCACAGGAATCTCAATTAAAACTGCATGTTTTCATACTCCGGATTTGAATAGCAATAAATAGACGTCCAATTAGGACCCGTTGACGAAGTTGACCAAAGCAAACGGAAAAATCGTCGCTTCGAAATCGGAGATTAATAATAATAATAATAATAATAATATTTATTTCTCACCATAAACTATAAAACATTTGTTCCATACATTAAGAGTAGGTAACCTATTTTAACACTGTTTTAACACTGCACTATTTGATAGTCCCCTTTATAATATTACAATGTTTATGGCGGGCTAATACCTAAACTAGGATTACTCCTGTGTCTTAGGTTATCAGCCCTCCACCCTAATAATTGTTACAATATTTATAAATTGCGTTAGCGATAGCTAATAACAACAGCAATGGCACCGAAGTTACAATTCTAAGAGCGATTTAAAATGTTTCTCAAATACCTTACATTTTGTTATTATGTTAGCTTGTGGTACAAGTCAAAAGCTTATGGTATTACTCTTAATTTTTAAAATAAAATCCACAATAACAGTTTTTTTTTGTTCTCTTTTTTTAGTTTTGTTATTGGATATGCGCTCAGGTGTGTTAGTGTATGCTTGTATCTCGGTGTCTGTCTGTTTGTGTGTGTGTTAGTGTGTGCGCATATCTATGTTGTGTGCATGTATATGTATGCGTTTACACACACAAACGCATGCATTTGTGTGTGTGTGTGTGTGTGCGCGTTTGTGTGTGTGCGTGGGTGTGTGCATGGGCATATGTTTGTAAGTGTAGATACACATGAGAAAGAGGGTGGGCTTATTTATCACTAGCTAGTAGTTTTTCTGTTGCCTCATAATTAAGTGCTTTTAAATTATTGTTAAGTGTTGATTTTAAGGCTGATCGATTCATTTTATAAATTTGGTTAATGTCATTAAAATACCTATATAGAAATGGGCCAGAGTAGGTCACTTGATGACGCGCAAATTTTTTATTTGACCAAGGTACATAGGTACGGGGTTTCCTTTTATGAAGTGGAAGTTGTGAGGGGTCTACATTTTTATGGTGGCGAATGACAGCGTTAAATATGAATATTTGCCTAACTGTGAGAAGATTTGCTTCTTTATATAGTAGCTCAGTTGGGTATTTCCTCGGTTTATGTAGCATCACTTTTATCACAGCTCTTTGAGCTCTTTCTAGCCTCAAAAGGTGGCATGCAGCGGCACCGCCCCATACAGGTATACAATAAGAAAGGAGAGATTGGCAGAGGGCTTGGTAAATCTTAATAAGGAGGTTAATATCTGCAGCATCACGAAGGGTTTTAAAAATATGAAGTAATTTACGCAATCTTTTGCTTAACTCCGAAATATGCGGTTCCCAATTCATGTTCCTATCGATAAGAACGCCTAAGTACTTGTGTACGTCTGTTTGAACTAAGGAGGGGCAATCGCAATTTATATTAAGACATTCATTCATATTGCACCTACTAGAATGAGCTTTGATATTAAAGTGAACAGGAGGGTTTGTGGCACTGGAAATTCTAAAACATATGTATTTTGTTTTCGGCACATTGATGGTAAGTAGATTATTGTCAAGCCATCTCATAACTTTTTTAAGGCCATTTTCAGCAAACTTCTGAACTTTTGGCCAAGATGAGCCACGAAAAATTAGTGCGGTATCATCAGCAAATGTAAGTGTACTACCATTATCAATTTTAAGCTTGCAGAGATTATTTATGTACACTAAAAATAGGGTTGGCCCGAGTGTGCTACCTTGAGGGATGCCATAAGAAATTAGTGAGCTATCGCTCAGTATTCCGGAAACTTTAACGACTTGGCTTCGATTAGTCAAGTAATTGCGGAACCACTGAAGCGCAATACCTCTTATTCCAAGATCTTCTAGTTTAAGCAAAAGAAGTGGAATTGATACGGTGTCGAACGCCTTTTTAAGATCAAGAAAGATAGCTAGGCATCTTTCACCCTTGTCTAGGGATTTTGTTACCAACTCCGAAAGATTAGCAACAGCGTCTTCAGTGTTTTTCCCACGGCGAAAACCGTACTGGTTGTCAGCTAACTGTTGCTTACTCTCCAAGAAGTTAGTTAAACGAATGTTTACAACTTTTTCAATTATCTTGCTTATTGTGCTAAGGAGGGAAATAGGCCGATAGTTTGACACCGTCCCTTCATCCCCACTCTTAAAAATAGGAACGACGACGGCTTTTTTAAAAATATCAGGGAATATACCAGTGGAGATACTAAGATTACATAGATGTGCTATTAATGTACATAGGATTTTATGTGAGTTTTTAACAACCATAGTAGGAATGGAGTCTATACCTGGCGAACTGTTAGCTTTGAGGCTACGGATGATTTTATCAACTTCGACGTAATCGGTTGGGTTCATACACATTGAATGCGTATTCCCAGTAGTACTGACATTACTCAAAAGCATAGTCTCGTCAGTATTTAGCTTTCTAAGTATATCAGATGCCAGTTCCTCGCCTATCGACGTGAAATACTTATTTACTGAGTCGAGAGAATCGCTAGGTTGTGGCAGCAGTTTAAGCAATTCTACAGGCTGGGCGTGATTAGTTCTCATATTACATAGCTCCTTGACAGTTACCCAGGTACCTTTATTATTTTTGTAGTTCTGGTTAAATTTGTTTCTGTAGTAATCGTCCTTAAGGGATTTTGCCATTGCGTTACAGACATTACGATATTTTATATAATTGGTTTTTAATTCAACAAGTTGGGGGTTTTTTTTGACAAGTTGATGCATCTTATTGCGCTTTTGAAAACATTTGACTATGCCCATGGTAATCCATGGTTTTAATGGACATTTCCGTTTGTTAAAAGTACGTCTATGTGTGTTAAGCTCAATTAAATTTTGAAGTGTTTCAATTAATGTTTTAGCAGCTATGTTAGGGTCCTTCAGCTCCAGGAAAGGACACCAATCAGTTTCTTTTATTGCTATTTTTAATGATTCGTAATTAATTATGGTTCTAGTCATAGAAGTAGGGACTTTAGAATTTTGTACCAAGGAAGTGGAAATCGATAAAAATAAAGGATAATGATCCGTTATGTCTGTAAGCAGAACAAAACTTCGAAAAGTGCCAACCAGCTTGCACATAAAGTGATCCAAACAAGTACGTCCATGAGTAGGAATGTCAATGGCTACTTGTAGTCCATGAGATCCAATAATTTCTAAATAGTCACTGACATTACCACTGCTTCTGTCTAAGATGTTAATGTTAATATCGCCTGTTATAACTATATTTCGCGATCTTGTGTTTGTTAATAATGTATCCAGTGAATCGAGGAAGGGGGATAGATTTTTAAAGCCGTACGGTCGGTAGATACCAAATATAGTTATATTATTTATTGTAGCTGCAAGACAATTAGCTTCAACCAACTCTATCTCCTGGACAGTAGCTTGAATTGAATTATTGATATACATAATTACACCATCATTTTGATTAAAACTTCTCTTACTAAAGAAGAGTGAGAATCCATCAATCATGGGAGGGACTGAGTAACTATCACACCAGCACTCTGAAAGAACTATAATATGGATATTTGCTTTGAGCTTAGTAATGTATATTAAAAAATTATCTAGGTTTTTGTTGACACTTCTTATGTTCATAGAAATTATATTGAGCTTGTCAAGACTGCTTGGTGGCTCACTAATAGCGTTATCTAGGTATTTAGGGTCTTCGATTAACCTACATGAAGTAGAACATGTTTCTGCAATTTCATCGAATAAGTTTTGTCTATTCATAATTATATGTTAAAATAATATAATTTAACTTCAGTTTTAGAAATTGCTTACCTACTGTTTTCCTATCAGATCTGATATTATGTTTTATATTAAATTTTATAAAATGAATGATGCTCTTTAGGATAACTAGCCTTAGATATATGTGTATGTTTAAAAATAGTGTTGCTTCTGTATGAACCCATGGTTTGTGCGTAGTTGTTAGTCTAAGAAAATAATTTATACAATTTATACGATATAAACAAAACATGTGTGTAAAGTAAGGTTGCGTTAGTAACACTTTTAGAAAAGTTATCACTTTCATAACATGAAATCTTAACACTAGTCATTTATTCATTAAGTGCTGCAGTTGAGCTTCATTTTTAATCAATATGTAGGGATCACCTTGCTTTTTTCGCAGATACACAAGTCCATTGGAGATCCAGCAGTATTCGTACCCCATCGTTTTGCGGAATTCCCGAGCGAGGTAGTAAAGTCGTGATGTACTCGCAGTGAGATGCTCTGATATGTAGATTTCGGTTTTAGGTCCTTCGAGGCCTAAATGGTCCGAATTCAGTTGTTCTGTTTTGTACCTAAATGATGCATCCTTATGATTTTTAACTGCAGCCAAAATGTTTCCCTTCAAAAGTGTCGAGGCAAGTTCAGCTATTATCGTCGAGTTAGGTTGGTCTGGTTTGTTAGGTAGCCTATATACATCGCGAATATCTGAAGACTCCATATTAATTTCTAGCTTAGTTGACAGCTTTTTTATCATATCAAATAGCTTCTCCTTGGTTTCAGCCTTCAATCTAGGCACATTCCTTATCTGTATACTAGTTTTCCTATTGATTCGATCTAACATTTCACACTTCGCTTCAATAGTAGATATTTGAGATGCAAGATGTTTTCGGTCTTCTTCTAAATTTCCTATTGCGGTTTGGACTTCTTCCACTTTGGCACAGACAAACTCGATAGACCTCTCAATATCCAGGTTCTTTTGGTGAGTAGTATCATTTTGCAACTTTATTTCCGAAATATGCTTCTCCAATGCATCCATTCGCGAATTCTGTTGCATCTGTAGGTCATTTATCATGTTACGTAGCTCTCGAAAAATTGCCCGAAAATCTTGTGTGTCGGCCTCTACATCTTCATCAGCAACTCGTCGCCGCTTATGCTCACGTCCACTAGTGAGATCCATTGTTTCTTTGAGAGGAGCGGGCTGTAAAGCTACCTTACCGACATCAGATTCAGACATGCTTAATGTTTTGTTCAATGGTGGGGAGCGGCTTAGGTTGGGCATTATTTCAGAGTTAAATACACAAGTCGTGCCCAGTACAAAAAGAAAATACAAAGTTATCTTATTTTTTTATATTTATATTGTTAAGT
This sequence comes from Schoenobius gigantellus, assembly GCA_963935595.1. Taxonomy (NCBI): domain Eukaryota; kingdom Metazoa; phylum Arthropoda; class Insecta; order Lepidoptera; family Crambidae; genus Schoenobius; species Schoenobius gigantellus. Next base: position 27,443,626 of record OZ012551.1, read on the forward strand.
TTATCGAGCCAGTCTTTATAATAAATCTGAAGAAACGCTACTGCTTATGAATTGCGTCAAGTGACTAGAATGAAGTACATACATTGGGTAGCGATATAGGCGCGGAGGCAGCCAGCGTTCGTAGCTCTCGGAATTAGTGTTAACACTGACTCCGTCTCTTTCCACCTTGTTGCTTGCGGTTGAACACCTCCCGGCCGTTATGAGCGCCTGGTACTTCTCAGAGATTTTAGAATAAAATTTTGGAGATTTAACAATTAAACTATTATTTTTTTAAATAAACTATAACATAAAACACGTCTACTCGCTAATGCGGTCCAAGGGGGAGAGGATTCTTTCGGAAGTTAGCACTAGCACCTTCTACAGTCAGCTATACGCGTCGCACTCACCCTGTCCCGCGCCGGATGAGAAGGATCCAAGAGCCACCTTAACCCGCCATGCAACGAAGGATCTCCCAGACATCAGCCTAGACGAAATCGAGAAGGCTCTTGGGCAACTTAAAAATGGAAAAGCCCCGGGGGAGGATGGAGTCACAACGGAGCTTCTGAAAGCTGCTGGCAAGCCGATACTGAAGGAGCTCCAGCGTATATTTAACTCTATTCTTTTCTCCGGGAGAACTCCTAAGGCAATGCACATGGAGTTTAGTCGTATTGTTCTTCAAGAAGGGTGACAAGACTTTGTTGAAGAACTATGGACCAATCCACTCCTGAGCCCCTATATAAGTTGTTTTCAAGAGTCGTCTCGAACCGTCTTACACGAAGACTTGACGAAGCTCAACCTCCGGAGCAGGCCGGGTTCCGACGGAGTTATAGCACCATAGACCACATTCACACAGTAAGGCAGGTTATACAGAAGACTAAAGAGTATAACCAACCCCTGTGCATGGCGTTTGTGGACTATTAGAAAGCTTTTGACTCCGTCGAGACCTGGTCTGTTCTAGAGTCTTTGCAGAGGTGCCAAGTTGATTGGCGATATATCGAAGTGCTGAGATGTTTGTATGACGCTGCTTATATGTCGTTGTCCAGAATGGTCAAACTGAGCCTATCCTCCTGTGACGTGGTGTGAGGCCGGGGGATGTAATATCACCGAAACTCTTCTCCGCTGCGCTGCAGGATGTATTCGGAACGCTCAACTGGACAGGACGTGGCATTAATATAAATCGCGAGTGCATCTCATACTTACGATTCGTGGACGATATCGTCATTATGGCTGAAACTCTGCAAGACTTACAAGAGATGGTGAACAGCCTGGTTGAGTCTTCCGAGCGCATCGGTCTCCGGATAAACTTGGATAAAACCAAGGTCATGTTCAACGAGCTCGTTGATCTGGGACAGGTTGTAGTAAATGGAGTATCTCTCGAAGTTGTACAGGAATATGTGTACCTAGGGCAAACTCTTCAGCTAGGCAGAAAAAACTTCGAGAGGGAAGCCAACAGAAGAAATGATGTGATCCGTCAGAGAACCAAAGTCACCGACATAGCCCAACGAATTAGTAAACTGAAGTGGCAGTGGGCTGGCCTAATGAGCCGCAGAACTGATGGCCCGTTCCGTCGCGTATGGTCAAATTCGCAATCGGTCAAGTGACTGAAAAACCGTCAAAATCGCTTTTGGTCAAAATAGCGATTGGTCTATATCTCGTACTGTCAAAATAGCAATTGGTCCATATCGCGAATGGTCATATTCGCATTATGTTCTAATCGCAAACGGTCAAATTCTCCAACAGTCAAGATCGCAATCGGTCGAATATTTTACTTCACATGTAGCTCGTAGTTATTATGTGAATAATGTATGCATTACTATCTGACATTACCTACTATTACAGTCAAATACAAAAAATAAAAAATAAAATTAAGGTTCAATAGTATTTATTAATAACCATACAACATTCTGATTTTTTATGATATAATCAACACGAATAACTTTAGCCACAGCTATATAATACACTGTAATATTTATACATAAATTTTAACCAATATGCATATATGGTCCTCTTCTATTTTTTTAATTAAAATCAACGGTTGGTAAATTTTTGTGAACTCAAAATCGTAATCAACGCTTAAATAGCTTTAACCGAAGCTATTTTACTAAAAAATGCTTTTATTGTGATTTTGCCCTCTTCCAGCTTGCACAGAATTTTTTTATATTTTTTATCAAATAAAATGTCACAAGCCCTCCTGCTGTTTTTAAAGTTTTTAAATAAGGATTGTGTTATCTAAACAGATAACGTAAGACTCTTGAATAATACATAAATACATTTTTTAGTATACGTATAAACGAATCATAGCAGACAAACTCACGTACAACAGCTTGACTGTTTGCTACTTGACGGTTTGCTATTTTGACGGTTTGCTAATTTGACGCTTTGCTATAATGACGCTTTGTTTTATTGACGGTTTGCTATAATGACGCTTTACTATATTGACGCTTCGCTATTTTGACTAACTGCTATTTTGGCTAGTTGCGATATTTATGAATTTGACCGATTGCGAATTTGACCATACGCGACGGAACGCTGATGGCCGTTGGAGTCGTAAGGTGCTTGAGTGGAGACCGCGACTCGGAAAACGTAGTGTGGGACGCCCTGCGACAAGATGGGATGACGATATACGTAGGCTGGCTGGATGAGAGTAGCCGAAGATCGGGAGCGGTGGCGTGCATTAGGGGAGACATATGTCCAGCAGTGGACGAGTGTAGATTGATGATGATGATTAGGACCCGGGTTCAAATAGACACAGCCTTAATAAATATTAAAAGCTGATTATTTTAGTATTTTAATTTAAAAAAATATATATATTCTATTATACTTTTATTCATAAAAATCTTTCTTAATTAATTGGTCGAAAACTGGTCAACAGATGGACGAAAACTAGAATTTTTGGTCGAAAACAGGCTAATCTACCTTATATCTCTTTATATTTTTCTGCACCATTCAAAGGTTTACTGATAGACAATGCCTTAAGCATTATGTCTATTTCTGTTCTTCTCGAGAAGGCTCTCCCAATTTCCGAACAGGTGTAGAGTCAACTTTTTTTTTTTTCATTCCTACTTGTATTTGCAGACATCTTGAGTATATTCAGGATGTATGCACATACAAGGTTAATATGATTTCATTAAATTAGATTGTTTTGCTTTGTTTTGACGTCAATAAGTGTCTGTAAAGGCCTATGTTGAATAAAGATTTTTGAATTTGAATTTGAATTTAAAAAAAATCTCATCATCATCATCATAACAGCTTATATATGTCCCCACCGAGGGGCTCCAGCCTACCCTAAGTTAGGGTGTTTAGGACTTAGTCAACCACGCTGGCCCAGTGCGGATTGGTTGACTTCACATACACTTTTGAATTTCTTCACAGATGTCGATAACATCGCGAGGCAACCATGCAGGTTGCCTCGCGATGTTATCGACGTGTCTCCCCTCACCATAGTCAGCAACACGTCAAGCTTTACATTTGCATTACGAAAGCCGCCGCTATAACGCAGGTTTCAATGTCAACATATAAAGCCTAGCGTGTTGTACATATTGTTGGCATCACAGACAACATAATATTTCTGTTATCTAAAATATGCATTTTTAATCTGTGCCTGTTTCCGGTTCCCGGGCTTCACATTACATTACTTATATTAATCGTGTTAAGTATAGTTCGACCTAAGCTTGCTTTGTGATTGTAATAATTGATAACTGAAAATACAGTATTTGTCTGGAGTAAAATCAGCCTTTTCATTAGCAAATTGGAACCACCGACCTATCAAGCCGCAAGTATCTAAATTTAAAATTACCAACCAACTACAGTCCACTTGAAGAATATTTTGTGTGTCCAACACATATGAAATTCGAAATACGAAAACTCATTGGTACATGGCGGTCTTGAACACCGGACCTCCCGATTAGAAGGCAAGTGCCGAGTCCACAGAGCCACCAACGCTTTATAAAAAAAATCTAAAAGTTTTTAAAAATGTATTTTTATGTCTCCATGAAAGATATATAATATTCAATGTAACATTATTTAAGATGGATGGCTTCGCGACATGGTATTAGAATGATTTAAATAGGAATAAAAAAAATAAGTTGCTTACTTAATTTTATATTAATTTTGAAAAAAATCCAAAAAAATGCCGCATTAGTCGAGAGCAGCATTTTGAGAGATTTTTTTTTTATTTTTTTTTATTTCATTCTTTTTATTTTTTATATAATAATGCATATGTCCTGAAGCGTCCCTAAAATTTTCCAGGGTAATAAAAAAATTACCGTGTATAACAATTTCCTTATCCATACTTACTTCTACTTTTTTCTTCTTATCAGCACGTCTACCTCTCTTACGGGATGCAGTGTTATCTTCCACGGCCTGAGCTGCCGCTGCCTCCTTTTCTTTTTTCTGCCTGGCTTCCTCATATGCGGATATTAATTCTGGACAATCTAAATTATCTTCTGGTTCCCATGTGTTATCTTCACTGTGAAGTGTGAATGACTTTTATGTGTTAATAAGATTGTTTGCAAATTAATAGCCTTATTCATAAAAATATAATAATATAAGGGGACATTCAAGTATTGCTTGAATTAGTAATTATGTTACGAAAAGTGTTGCCAAATTGAAGGTACTTACTTACTAAATAACAAATAAAGATAAATTAAGTACCACTACGAAAGAGTTAATACATAAGAGAAAAGAAATGTTTAAAAATAAAAAAGACAAGGAGATTCTCAAAGAAATAACCAAAATAAGTAAAGAGATCAGTAAAAGTATAAAGAAGGACAAAACAAAGCATAGAGTAGAATGTATCAACAATCATATAATAAAAACAGGTGGAATTAAAAAGGCACTAAAGGAACTGAGAGAGCATACTACATGGATACCCGAAATTAGAAACAAAAATGACAAAATAGACAGGAGAAGGGATTCAATACTGGATACAGCCACTGCCTTCTATAAAAATCTTTACTCTACAGAACTCCCAAGGAATAGTGACGACTACAATGAAGTTGATGAAGACGTCCCAACTATATTAGAAAGTGAAGTCATTCACGCCATTAGGTCGCAAAAAACGGGCAAAGCACCAGGACAGGATAATATCTTAAATGAAACTATGAAAGTTAACATAGAGGTCATAGCACCAGAACTAACTTATCTATTCAATGACATACTCGAAACAGAATATATTCCTACCCAGTGGTTAACAAGCGTCATAACACTTATTTACAAAAAAGGTGACAAAAGAGACATAAGTAATTATCGCCCAATCAGTAATACATCAAACGTATACAAAGTTTTCTCCAAGATTATTCTTAAACGTATTACGAAAACACTAGACTATCAACAACCCAATGAACAAGCGGGATTTAGAGCAGGATATTCAACAACAGACCACATACTTGTGATTAAACAGATTATTGAAAAATGTAAGGAATATGGTTATCCCTTGTATTTGGCGTTTATTGATTATGAGAAGGCATTTGACTCACTGGAGCACGTTTATATTTGGAAAGCATTAAAAAAGCAAGGAGTTAACACTAAATATATAAGGCTTATAAAAAATATTTATGAAAACTGCACAGCACAAATAAAATTAGAAACATTAGGTAATAGCTTCCCCATAGAAAGAGGGGTAAGACAGGGCGATCCACTTTCACCAAATTTATTTTTATCAGTACTGGAAGAAGTTATAAGGTCCTTGGAATGGGAAAATCAAGGTATTAATATTAATGGCGTGAGACTCAACCATTTAAGATTTGCGGATGACATAGTTCTGATAACTAATAATAGTAAAACACTACAGACTATGTTACAAGATCTAGCAACAGAAAGTAGGAAGGTTGGCCTAAAAATTAATAAATCTAAAACCAAAATATTAACAAATAGTACAAAAAGCAACATAAGTATAGATGGAAATCCGGTGGAGTATGTTGAATCATATATCTGCCTGGGACAATTTATATCTTTTCAAGACCAGATGGAACATGAAGTAGAAAGGAGAATTGCAAGCGCGTGGAGGAGATACTGGTCTTTAAACGATATTATGAAGAGTAATCACTATACAATGGCAATAAAAAGGAAGGTCTTCAATATATGCATTTTGCCCATATTGACATACGGATGCCAAACCTGGGCCCTAAGTCAAAAGAATTACAGTAAATTAAGAACATGTCAAAGAAGTATGGAACGGAGTATATTAGGCTATAAAAGGAAGGATAGAAAAAGGGCTACAGAGCTTAGGAAGATTACGAAACTGGATGACATCTTGAAAAAGGTCATGGAATTAAAGTGGAGGTGGTCTGGCCATGTATTGAGAGACAAAAATGATAAATGGACCAAGAATATCATTGAATGGACTCCCAGGCAGGATGTAAAAAGGAAAAGGGGAAGACCACACAAAAGATGGTCTGATGACTTGCAAAAAGTTGCTGGCCCTCTGTGGACTAGGTTGGCCAGGGACAGGAAAACTTGGAAAGTATTAGAGGAGGCTTATGTGTCAGGTGGACACGCTGACAATAAAACGTGAATATGATGTGTGAATATATATTGTTTATTTTGTAAATACCTAATTTGTCAGTAATAAAAGCTTATTATTATTATTATTATTATTATTATTATTACTTACTAAATAAAAATGACTACAATACGGATTGCCCGTAACACATTTAAATATTGCCAAAGTTTTTAATTTAAATAAAAGAAACCATATTACCGTACTCAAACTTCAAATCTTCCCTACCACCCCTGTAATGCATCATAACCCTCCCCAAAAATTGTGTTATGTAATACTTGAACGCCCCCGCCCCCTTAATAAGTCATTATCCTCCTCATCTGTTCAGCCAAGAGAGCCCTTAAAATTGTGCTATGTAATACTTGAACACCCCCTTAATAAATCATCATCCTCATCATCGTTTCAGCCAATATAGGCCCACTGTTGGACATAGGCCTCCCACAGGGATCACCAAACCGATTGGTCCTGTGCCTCCCGCATCCAGCAGCTTTCAGCGACCTTCACCAGATCGTCAGTTCACCTTATAGGGGCCTACCAACGCTGCACTACCAGTATGCAATTGCCACTCAAAGACCTAGTTTTTCACCAGATCTCATCATTTCTGATGTAATCACATAGAGAAACCCCGAGCGGTTATACTATAGGTCACCAATCAGCTGGTGGTTCTCTACATATTTAACTTGCTTTGCTTGCTTGATTATAAGGTACAAACAGCACCAGTGCTACTTTTTATGAATGAAAGACGAGTTCAGATTTTTATAAGCCTGGGTTTTTTTTGCAACCTGGAAAACCCATAATTTTTTGGACCAGGTAAACTCAGGCTCAATGCCTTATTTTGTCTTGAGATGCTGTAGATGCTTCGAAAATATGCTGTGAAGCTTCCAGAAAGCTTCCGATTCATCGATTTACTTCTTTCTGGAACTTACCAAGCTGGTTTGGTAAGTTCCAGAATTGGAACATTTGGATCAGGTAAAGATTTAAACAATTTTCTTAAAAAATGTTGTTGTTACTTTTGAGGTCCTTTTTTTAATGAGATTGTAAGTAACAGCTTAGTTTATACATGACATTAAACATCGAAATTTTTTATGAATTAAGCTGCAAGTAATTAACCGATAAATATCATTGAGAAAGAAAGAAAAACATTTATTGACCACAAGCACCATAATAAAGAAGACAAGTATAAATACACATAATGGCCAATCAGGACCCGAGATCAGCATAAGCTGCAACAGACTAATCTGATGTAGCGCTGGTATTCTGGCCGAACCTAAGTGGGGTGGAATATATTAAATAATTAATACTCAAACTCAAAAATCTCTATTCAATATAAACCTTTACAGGCACTTATTGACGTACAAGTTAAGAACATTCAACTTAATATATGTATATGTATATAATTACATAAAGGAGAATATTCCAGGAGCTTGGTGGCGCATTGGCGCGTGCACTCAGCTAACGATTGCTAAGGTTGAGCAACATTGGCTGTGGTAAGTCCTATGATGGGTTACCAAAATATCTCGAGCTCCTCCATGCTTCGGTAGGCACGTTAAATAGTGGGTTCTGCGCTTGATCTCACCCCGGTCGTGTCGGCTAACTGTCCCATCAGACTAGGGCAAGATATCTCCTGCACAGATGGCTAGACTCTGTTGAGACTGGCCGCCATGACCGAATATCGCTTAGGAGGGCATTATTAGTTACATAAAGATCATAAATTGATTAGTCATTGAAAAATGGATGTATAATGTAAGCATTTTTAACCGCGCCTTTCGCAATTTAATTTTATTTGAATCATTGTTGATTACAGAACCTACCCACTCTTTATTTAAAATATGATAGTAGAAATATAAGTAGGTACTTACTTAGAATACCCCTTCCATTTAAGAAGGTATTCAACTTTTCCATTTTTAACCCTGCGATCAAGAATCTTTTCAACTGAAAATTCTTCGTGCTTGCCGCTATGTGTGGCCAAACCACTTGAGGTTGGTTGAGTTTCGGTTGCATTAGGTGGATAATTACTATTCGGAATTGAATCATCCATTGAAATATCACTGAAATAATACAAAGTACATTAGTTACTGCAATTCTAACTCAGAAGGTTCTATAATTTATTTATCATACTTTACATTATTTAGACATATTGTTATTGCTTACAGTATTCCGAAATTTCCGATTCCGATTCAATCCACAAAATAAATGGGACTTAAAATTACGATCAATCAATTTTTAAATCCTATTTTTGCATTTTTGTGATCACAACAAAAACAAAACCACAGACAGACAGACAAATTCACAGACTACTTCTTTTTCCAAAGGTAAGTGGGTGCGCCTCAGATTAAATATTGTCTAAGGGGTGCCCGCACGGGTGACGTATATAAAACTACTCTTTGCGGGTGACTTTTGTCGCCGTGACTGTTTTGTCGCCGTCATCAAGTCCATGGAAATGTATGGAGGTGCGCGCACGTTACAAAGACATGGGCACATGGGCAACACTCCTTGGAAAGCTCAGACTAAGTAAACCAATGGACTCGCAATGTATTAATTGCGTCCAGCACCCCTAGACAAGATGCCTTTCGATAATCGCAAACGCACTCGCTAAATGGATAATGTATGAGATTTGACAATTGCGCTCGAAAGCTAAACGAGGGCTTATGTCAAATCGCATACATTTTCCTTCTAGCGATTGCGTTAGCGATTATCGAAAGGCATCTTGTCTAGGGGGTCAGAGGCCCTAGACAAATGCCACACTTTCCGCAGGAAAAATGTATGGAAATGACAATAGCTTTCGACAACCTCACGCTATTTTTTTCGCAGCTAATGTCATTACCATACATTTTTTCTGAGGAACGACTGCGGAAAAGTTAGCGTGTGGCATTTGTCTAGGGGGGCAGTTCAGTCCGCCATTATAAAATTATAAAAAATGTCAATCCAAAAGAAAGGTTTTGGTAGAACGAAGCGATATTGCAGCCTGGCGTGCAAGATATTTACTTAGAATGAACAAAAACCGATGTAAAGATCATCGTCCTGTAATATATCTTGATGAAACCTATATTCATGCATCATATCACATGCAAAAGTGTTGGCAATCTGAAGAAGAGGATGGTATTCTTGCTTCTGACAGTGTTGGAACCAGATGGATCATAGCTCATGCTGGTGGAAAGACTGGCTTCATCGAAGACGGACTTCTTATCTTTAAGTCCAAATCTAAATCCAGTGACTATCATGATGATATGAATTCCGAATTTTTTTTGAAGTGGATGAATGAAAAAATAATACCAAGCCTCCAAAAAGGATTGTCGTTATGGACAATGCACCATATCATTGCAAACAAATAAATAAAGCTCCCACAATGGGGAATCTTATAGAAGAAATCCAGCAGTGGTTGCGTGAAAAAGGAATTTACTTTGAAGAATACTGGACAAAGCCCCAACTATATCAATTAGTGAAACAAAATAAACCAGAGCCACAATTTGAAATAGAAAAAATATTAAATGAATATGGACATGAATTGGTACGCTTGCCGCCATATCATTGTGATTTAAACCCAATCGAAAAAATATGGGCTATTGTGAAACGTCGAATTGCAGAGAAAAATGTCAATCAGGCAGCTAATGAAATTGAAGAAATAACTAGGGATGCCTTCACGTCAGTTACCCATGGAAGAATGGGAAAATGTTTGTAAACATGTAGAAAAAATTGAAGATAAATATATTGAGTCCGATAGACTACTAGATGTCGAACTAGACAAATTTATAATAAATGTATGTAGTAGTGAGAGTGAATCTTCTGATTCTTCTGTAGAAGAATCTGATGATGATATTAATAAATTTGATGGATTTGAGCAATTGCAGGACCACACCTACTCAAAAACTGTATAAATAAATAAATCTGCACAACTCTAATATTGTTTCATTGGATACCTAACATAAAAAGAGAGAACGATTTTTATATTTTCATATACCTATGTGTTTGTTACGAATATGCTCCGAAATTACTGAACCGGTTTTAAAAATGACGGTCACGCGGGCGTAACCGTGAGCGGACCACTAGTATAACATAAAATAATGCCAAAGCGTTTAAAAATTGTAATAGTATATATAGATAAATAATATAGTCTGCCCTCTCCTTCCGAAGGTTGTCATAACATACTTATCAGTTAAAAATCACTCTTACACAAATATCAATTTACACCCATAAAACGGTTAAGTTAAGCTTTTCATAAAATGGCAACATTTACCACGCCACCAGTCGCGCGCAGACTTATCTGGCGTGCACTCTAGTCCGTACGCCTACAAGAAACGGTTACGCAAATGGTTATCAAAAGAACTTCTTCCTCGTTAAATTGCAGATTTGTGTAAATGTGTCCTACTTACTGATTCATTAGTATATATTAATGTATATATATATGTATATATTTGTTTATATATATAGTATAGTATATGTATGTAATAAGGTTCATAAGTTAGGTTCACTAATAAATATTTATTTCACACCTATTCTATAATTTATGTCGTTCTTAAATGTCTGTTACATGTGCATCTATCTCGATAGTCTCTCAACTACACTAAGGTAGACTGGTAGAGAATGCCTAAGGCATTAAGTCCGCCTTTGTACTTCTTTTCTACATAAAGAATAAATAAATAAATAAAGTATCTCTATGTAGTCGGTCCGAAGCGTCCAGTGTTGCCAAGTTAGTGAATTTTCCACTAGTTCTGGTGGTTTGTTGGTGGGTTATTACGTTTCTGGTGGCTGGTGGTTTATTTACTGAGGCCCTAGACCAGCGGTCAGCAACAGGCGGACCGCGGAAGGTTGAACCCCGGACCGCCAAATATTGTAAAATATACCTACATATGTCGTATAAAATAGTACTTAATCATGATCAGTTAATTTTCTGGACCTCGATAATTTTTTGTAACACTGTCGGTGGCGCTGTGGACTCGGCACTTGCCTTCCAATCGGGAGGTCCGGGTTCGAGACCGCCATGTACCACTGTGTTTTTCGTTGTTCTTTCATATGTACATTTATCTGACGCTCCTACAGTGAAGGGAAACATCGTGAGGCAACCTGCATACATCTGCGAAGAAATTCAATGGTGAATGTGAAGTCGACCAATCCGCACTGGGCCAGCGTGGTTGACTGAGGCCTAATCACCCTAACATAGGGTAGGCTCGAGCCCCTCGGTGGGGACGTATATGAGCTGTGATGATAAGACCAGCGGTCAGCACCAGGCGGACCGCGGTCTGTCTCCGGACCGCGATAAAATATACCTACATAATTCGTATAAAATAGTACTTAATCATGATCAGTTAATTTTCTGGACCTCGATAATTTTTTGTAACACTGTCCGGACCCTACTTCAAACTTCTTGCCGACCCCTGCCCTAGACAAATGCAACATGCTAACTTTTCTGCAGTCGTTCCGCAGAAAATATGTATGAAAATGACATTAGCTTCTTAGAGCATTCATACGGGAGACGGCAAGGCTGGGCGAATCCCTCTGCCAATTTACGCTGACCATATGACCATACACGTTATATAAAACTAGTTGACGCGCGGCCGCTGCCATTTGGTGTCGTTTTTGTGTCGCACTAAGAGCTCCAAAAAAATGGTTAATTGTACAGTTTCCTCTTGCAAAAGGTGATCCAGCTACTCAAATCTTCGAGATTATAGCGTTTCCTATCACTTTTAAGTATAAAATATACATTACCGTGTTTCCTTTGTTTACAATTTTGAAGTATTTTTTATGCCGTTACGATAGAAAAATACAATGGTACGATGGTAGCTCAACACAATACACGGGCATTATATTATCTGTGACACGGGCATTATTGCTTAGTGCTGGGACAACGTGAGTGAATGATGCTGATTCATATTTTTATTTATCATTCATTCACTCCGGAGTTTGTTTAACCAGATATAAGGTTAAAATAGAAATTCACGTGTAATATAATAGAACAAAAAAATATCAAGAAAATATTATATTATTACCTCTTATATTGCTCAACTTTGGTTTGTAGTTTAAAAAATCTTTTTCTATACAATATACTTTTTTTTCTTTATTTAATGGCCGTACACCCACAGAACACAGAAAGAGGTTAGAAAGGCAATCATGCACCGTTTGTACGGGAACCGCTGTCGCCAGTTTTGCTCCCACTTCTTTTCCTTGCACCGCCCATGCAAAGTCGCGCGAAATCGGGCTGAACCAATCACAACGCTCACTGGGCTCCTCATTCATAGAAATTCACTGACGTCCAGAGCCGCGTGTACAAATAACATTATTTTAGTGATTGACATCTATTAATAGCTATCGATATTAAATATTGCCAGCAATTTAACCATTTGAAATATTTAGAAAACCAAAAAATAATTATTACTTTCATTATACGTTCATAAATAATAATATTCAAGTAACATTTTGTTTCTATGTAACAAAATTAAAGCTTTTTAGCTCAAAAATGTTGTAGGTTAGACGTAAAATAAAAGAAAAACTATAATACTACTAGCTGTGCCCGCGAACTACGTTTCGCCATCAAAATGCTTAACACAGTGTTTAGTTTTTCCTCCATTTTATTCCATAATGATTCAACTTTATTCTGCATTTCTTGAGCAGCGGTCATTTCGAAATTAGGACAATTTTCGTAGGTTCGTAATGCTCTAGTACTCTTCAGGGCCTACTTTTATTTAATACCCTTATTGCTGGGTTTGAAAAGAAACTTTTATTCGCCTTTTTTGAGCGGCGGGCATGTTGAATTTACGTCAATGTTGCTACGTTCATAGTGCTCTACTAATCAAGGCCTTTCATTTGATACCCATATTGCTGGGTTTGGAAACGAACTTTTATCCGTTTTTTTGAGCGGCGGCCATATTGAATTTTGTGCGATTTTCCTAGGTTCATAGTGCTCTACTCTTCAAGGCCTTTCATTTAATACCTATATTGCTAGGTTTGGAAACGAACTTTAATCCACCTTTTTTGAGCGGTGGCCATGTCGAATTTACGTCAATATTGCTAGGTCCATAGTACTCTTCTCTTCTCATCATGGCCTTTCATTTGATACACATATTGCTGGGTTTGGAAATGAACTTTTATCCACCTTTTTGAGCAGCGGCAATGTTAAATTTATGTCAATGTTGCTAGGTTCATAGTGCTCTACTCATCAAGGACTTTCATTTGACACCAATATCGCTAGGTTTGAAAACAAACTTTTATCCTTTTTTTGAGCAGCGGCCATGTTGAATTTAGGTCCATTTTTCTAGGTTCCTAATGCTCTACTCTTCAAGGCCTTTCATTTGATACCCATATTGCTAGGTTTGGAAACGAATTTTTATCCACCTTTTTTGAGCAGCGGCTATGTTGAATTTATGTCAATGTTGCTAGGTTCATAGAACTCTACTCATCAAGGCCTTTCGTTTGATACCCACGCACATTGCTGGGTTTGAAATCGAACTTTTACCCTTTTTTTTAACGGCGGCCATGTTGAATTTAGGTCGATTTTCCTAGGTACCTAATGCTTTACTCTTCAAGGCCTTTCATTTGATACCCATATTGCTAGGTTTGGAAACTAACTTTTATCCACCTTTTTTGAGCGGCGGCTATGTTGAATTTATGTAAATGTTGGCTAGGTTCATAGTGCTTTATTCATCAAGACCTTTGATTTGATACCTATATTGCTGGGTTTGGAAACGAACTTTTATCCGTTTTTTTGAGCGGCGGCCATGTTGAATTTATATTAATGTTGCTAGGTTCATAGTGCTCTACTCATCAAGGCCTTTCATTTGATACCCATATTGCTAGGTTTGGAAACGAATTTTTATCCACCTTTTATGAGCAGCGGCTATGTTGAATTTATGTCAATGTTGCTAGGTTCATAGAGCTCTACTCATCAAGGCCTTTCGTTTGATACCCACGCACATTGCTGGGTTTGAAATCGAACTTTTACCCTTTTTTTTAACGGCGGCCATGTTGAATTTAGGTCGATTTTCCTAGGTACCTAATGCTTTACTCTTCAAGGCCTTTCATTTGATACCCATATTGCTAGGTTTGGAAACTAACTTCTATCCACCTTTTTTGAGCGGCGGCCATGTTGAATTTATGTAAATGTTGGCTAGGTTCATAATGCTCTACTCTTTGAGGCCTTTTAGTTGATACCCATATGCTAGGTTTTTTTTGAGCGGCGGCCATGTTGAATTTATATTAATGTTGCTAGGTTCATAGTGCTCTACTCATCAAGGCCTTTCATTTGATACCCATATTGCTGGGTTTGAAAACAAACTTTTAATCAATTTTTTTGAGCGGTGTCCATGTTTAATTTAGGCCGATTTTCCTAGGTACCTAATGCTCTACTCTTCAAGACCTTTCATTTGATACCCATATTACTGGGTTTGGAAACGAATTTTTATCCACCTTTTTTGAGAAACGGCTATGTTGAATTTATGTCAATGTTGCTAGGTACATAGTGTTCTACTCATCGAGGCCTTTCATATTTTGATATCCATATTGCTGGGCTTGGAAACGAACTTTATCGGCAGTCATGTCGAATTAAGTCAACGTGGCTAGGTTCAATGTGTTCTTCTATGTATTTAGGTCCTTCGTTCGATATCCATGTTCTTTGGGTGGATCCAAAAAAATATGATCCGTCATTTTACACATTAGGATCAAGAGTCCCGTCGCGTCCCTCTACGCGTAACCCAGAATCATTGCAGTCAGATATTTTTTTATTAACAATATTCATCTATTACTTTTAATATCACCCCATCTCACCCCGTTTGGGGATGAATTTCAATTAAATACGAAACACGTCTTCCATTAATTCTGTTAAAGAAAATTTATGCAGAAGTAGATTCGAAAACGGAATCACGATGTCCCATACAAACTTTTCCCCCCATTTTCACCCCCTTAGGGATAGAATTTCGGAAAATCCTTTCTTAACGGACGCCTACGTCATACAAAGAATACACCCTCCAAGTTTCTATTCTCTACGATCAGCGGTTTAGGCTGTGCGTTGATCCGTCAGTCAGTCATTTTATAGGTATAGATAATGCACCGGTCTGAAAGCATAAACTAGAATGGATAATCTGACAAACGGACGTGCGGTAGTTTAGTTGTTAGGATATTTTAGTTGGATGGAGAAGTAAATATTTGTAAAGTAAATATTTACCTATAAATTTGTGTTTTTTAAAGTACTCAAATCTTCATGTCTTGCATGGCCACCTACCTATGCTAAAATAGTCATATAAATATTATGGTGATATTAAAAATTCTAAGTTGTAAAATTAGTTTAGAATTTGCCCATATTTTTTTTACTAATCGAACTAATTGTATCGTGAAAATTGAAATTAATTTTACAATTTTAATCTTTGATTACATCGCCGTACTTATATGAATAGGATGTTAGAAAGGGTAGGTGTTAGCTTCGCCAAACATTCTGTATTATCGATAAGTAATAATAATTATTATGGCATTGTAAGTGACAAATAATATGTTATTTTTACTTTATACAAATATTTTAAAATATAAATTTATCGATAAAATGTAATGCGTGCGTTTTTTGATTAGCACGGCACTATCCCTTGTACTGCGACTACTGCGTTAATGCTCATTAAGCCAAATGCGTCACTACCGAAAGCAGTGTACTACATTACGCGCTCTAAGTAATATGGCAAGAATCGCGGGCGTACATTGCCGGTAATGTATATTTTTTAGAAAAATATTATGTAACTTATCGTTATGATCAGTTTTGGTGGATTTTGACATTATGATCTATGGAATATGGTCATTATGATTAATTTACTACTTACCGACGAAAAGAAATTCCTTCTTTAGCTACACTTGACACCTGACTTCTTGTTTTACAAGTAATTATAGCACAAGAAGGCATTTTTTTATATTTATAGCGCCGCGCTTCACGATACACTCACTGTACTTGTCCGTCAGTGATTAATCAACGCGTTCGCCTTGCGGGGCCACAAGTATGAGCGACTAAATGCTCATACTTGTGGCCCCGCAAGGCGAACGTTGAATAGTTGTGGCTACGCGTGCCCCGCCCACATAGCCCTTCTAACCTCTTTCTGTGTTCTGTGCGTACACCTCATGGTTAAGGCGAGGAATTTCCACGTGCAAGCCCATATGTTCCGCACTTCACACTGTTCATTTGTACATGACGTTAGCGCGGACGCGGCCACTGAACAGGCGCCAACATCGTGTGCCGCACAGTAAAAATATAACAGTACAACAAGGACGTTTTATATCGTATGCAATATACTTTTTGCTAGGTTACAAATAAGTATTGATTTATAAACTGAGGTAAGTACCTACAGTAATACAACCAATAAAGATACAGCTTTATGACTTCATTGCTGTTTTTTATTGTATCTTTACTTGTATGTAAATATGGACACTTTTTAATTGTTACATTACATAGTATTTTTATTTGACAAACAACCACGTGATTTTTTTAATAACTTAAAAAATAACAAAGTTTAAAAAGCTTTTATTTGCTAGTGACGTCATTGTACTCGTCCACCACTATAATACCGATACAAATATTTTATAAGAAAGAGACGTAAAGCAATTATCAATAATTAGAATTTTCAAGATTCATCATAATTAGACCGTTTCTTCACAATTTCAAAGGTTTTAAATGTTTCTATGATGTGTTATTAATAAAATTTAAATTCAAATTTTATGCATATTTCTTTTGTGCAGTATAGAATGCATCACTAGAATACAAGAAATGCTCGATTAGCTAGAACTGGCTAGAAGTAGTATTTAAAACAAAAGCTAAGAATATGACTGACGCGGCGGCATATACTTATAAAGCACTGTTAATTTTTTTTGTTTGACTTCGACGGCTATTCTGTTTGATTTAGAAATAGTAGATTGTTACACCGAGCGCTAAGTGACTTATTAATGCCCGCGAATGTTTGGTGCACGAGCACTTGCTCGAGGGCACTAATAACCCGAGGGCATTGATAGCTCACTTACGAGGTGTGTAATCTGCTTTTCCTTCAACTTATTAAAAAATAATAAAAAACTGAAGTTGACTGTAGAAAAACTTATTTATTTACGACAAAAAAAATGCAAATTGTTCTTATTAAGAAACCAAACCTTATCTTGACGGTGGTGACGGAAGTGGAAAATCCACAAAAAAAAACTCACTGTCATGTACACCACAAAACCCTTATTTCTTGCCGTCAACATGAATGTGCACCAAAAAACACCACTTTCACTGCACAATATTCACTCGAATACAATTTTTAATTTATTAAAATAAAAGCTAATCTTCGCCATTAAAGCCAATTGCCTCTCTTTTTTAAATAAAATTGGCTTTGTAGGGTCCTATCTAACTTGTTTTGCGCATGTGTATTTTTTGTGACATGTTATACAACCACTCAAATCTCTTTGGAAAAATGCCTACAATTTGTATGAATTGTATGAATATGAATTGTAATTTCTTTTTAAATTAGAAAAACAAACAACAGGGCAATTATGTTGAACGGGTCCTTAATGAAATTTCATACCATACTACTGCCGTTTTCCAGGGTAGTAATGTATTACTTAGTGTTGCCTTTTCCGATGATTAGAGTAAAATTAATGAGAAGTTTGAAGAAAAATATTTTAATAGATATATGTAGGTGTTTTAATACAGTACTGAATAAATAAGTACTATAACTTATTTCGATTTGATGTGTTAACCGACTTCACTGACTTTACGAAGTTATGAGGTAACACATACCTCATAGCTTCGTCATTTATTAACTGATTTTCAAAATTCTTTTTGTATTCAGAAAAGTATACCCCCGAAGTGGTTCCATGCCATCAAGTCAGGATCTAGTATTAGAATCCCAAGAAAATCGAGAGAATAGGCACGTCCAACGTCTTTCCTGTTTTTTTTCTGAAGCTATTCAGGTATTTGCGTCTGAAAGACATCATCTCAAGGATTCTTCCACTATGCTGAGCTTACGATGGATCCTTAACTTTAAGGAGTTAGGGAGTTAGTCTTTAGATATAAAAGGTACGTATTGACTCTCAGTTAGGTATATTCTTTCAAGTTGACTTAGAGAGCTATTATTAATTTCACGAAAAAAATAAAAATATTTTTTTTACAAAAATACCACCACTTCAAAATAAAAATGTAATGTTGTGTGTTTTATTTTATTGCTACTAAGTTGGCAAACAAGCAAACTGCCCACCTGATGGTAAGTGGTAACAGTCACCTATAATACATGTGGTTCCTGTGCGATTCGCAGTAAAACTGCAAGCCCCACAAGAACCACAGTGTACGTTGCCAACTTGTGACATCAGATGTAAAGTCACGGTACCCAGTAATTTCAGTGCCATATCTTACCCTTCACACCGGAACACAGCAATGCAAGCACTGCTGATTTGCGGCAGAAATAGATAAGACGGAGGTATTTTTATCCTTGCCTTAGCAAGCATCAAAAACGATAGTATTTTTGTTTTTAATTATATCCCAATTTTTGTGACAGGTATCTCTGGCAGGTATGTCATCCATCATATTATTATTAGATGAATTCGAAACAAGCTCAAACCTGTTTTTGATGTGCTACCATCATCAACGCTGGCCAAGTGCGGGTTGGTCGACTTCACACACAACCTAAGAATTTCTTTACAC
The DNA here is from genome assembly GCA_963935595.1 of Schoenobius gigantellus. Classification (NCBI taxonomy): domain Eukaryota; kingdom Metazoa; phylum Arthropoda; class Insecta; order Lepidoptera; family Crambidae; genus Schoenobius; species Schoenobius gigantellus. The sequence continues at coordinate 27,462,732 of OZ012551.1, forward strand.
GTGTGTGCAGCGGTCGGCGCGCCGGCGCGCTACTTAGTGGTAGGTATTTATAACGCTGCATTGCGTGAGTGACAGGGGCGTGCATGTACTAAACAAGATAATCAAGAAGAAAGCCACAAATCGCTATGAATATCAGGCAACCGTATTAGTCTCTAAGCAAACTGGTTTTAAAATATTAATTAATATTCTACCACCTTAGGCCTGTAAGAAAACTCGGGAAGTACTACACAGCTAGCGTTCTTTACCATGATGACTTTACATTTGACGACACGGTTAGCGCACAGAGTTCGAGTGATCGCCTACTACGCAACTGGTCGCGGGTTCGATTCCCAAATATTTTTAACCGACTTCAAAAAAGGAGGAGGTTATCAATTCGGTTGTATTTTTTATGTTTGTTACCTCATAACTCCGTCATTTTTAAACCGATGTCCAAAATTATTTTTGTATTCGATAGAGTATAGAGCAAGGGTGGTCCCATGGTCACCAAAGTCAGGATCTGATGATGGGATCCCATAGAAAATCGAGGAAAGCACTAAAAACACACTTCTTTCACTAAAAAGATTTCATTCACTGAAAAGTTAAAAATAAAAAATATTTTACAAAAAATAAAAAACGACTTCAAAAACACTGAAAGCTTAAAAATAATATAAGAATAGGTACAGACAATATCACACTTCTATATTGAAGTCGGTGACAAATTTTAACACTTTCTAGGAGATTATCGTTTGGCGCCGACTTCAATACAGAAGTGTGATGTTGTCTGTACCTATTCTTATATTATTTTTAAGTTTTCAGTGTTTTTGAAGTCGGTTTTTATTTTTTCTAAAATATTTTTTTGTAGTTACGGGACAAATATTATGTATGGAATACAGAAATATGTTCCGGTCTGGGCGTATGTGCATGTGATATGTAATATATTCTATGTTTGTAACTTTGATGACACGGTTAGCGCAGAGGTCGAATGATCGCCTACTGCGCAACGGGTCGCGGGTTCGATTCCCGTACGGGACAAATATTTTGTATGGCCTACAGAATTTTTTTCCGGTCTGGGCGTATGTACATGTGATATTCTATGTTCGTAACTGCACCCACAACACAGGAGAAAATCTTAGTGTGGGGCGACGTTTTCAAAAAGAAAAAAACTGCACCTACGACACAGTAGAAAATCCTAGTGTGGGCCGACGTATTTATATAAAAACACTTTCATTACTGAGTGACTGACAGATTACGCACAGCCGTAATTAAAAGGCACAAAAAGCGGAAATTTGACATGTATGTTGGAAATTCGCCATCTAAGGGGGTAAAACTAAAAAATAATAGTTTGTATGGAACCTCTATGACATTTATGCGGGCGAAGCAGCGGGCAAAAGCAAATATTTTATAAAGTTTCACAAAATTCCGCTGATCAGATATTTTCTTTTAATACAATGAAGTGATCTTTACATAAATCGAACGGAAAGGGGATTGTGCATTTTGTATGAGACTTTGGCTAATGATGAACAATCATTTACAATTAATTTTTTACAATAATTAATTAGTAAGTAGCCTCATATAAATAAATTTGAGCAAGAATTAGTATCAGTCTTTAAATTGATTTTTCTAGCGCTTACCAATTTTGTAAAATGTATAACAAACAACCTTCCATTTGGTGTCCTTAGCTGAGCAAGAGTCGGAATGAGAGAGAGAATCGATGTCCGTGGGATGGCGAAGGAAACAGAATTATCGAGGTCCATTATAAATTAACAAAGTCGGCGTTGCATAAATCACGAAAATAACACTAACGATGTAGAAAAACAAAGCGAATGACAATTGACATGACATGATATATTTTTTCTTGTTTTCGTATTAGTGTTGCCATATGTCAAAAATATTAAAATCATAGTCAGAAACAGTTCCTGTTTATTTTAATTCATAATTTATTATTGTATTACTGATTTAAACTGAAAAATATTATAACTTTATTTATTTTCACTTAACAGAGCGCAGCATTTTAATCTCTCGCACAGTAGCAATTATTATTGGATAGAATACCGTGCGCTACGCCGGAAGATGTCATGCTATTGATCGCATAAATAAAATAAATACTGAAAAAAAATATATTCACAAAAGTGTTGTTTGATACAAATCTGTTTAAGTATAAGTTTGCTAAAATAATAAGATAATTAATTTGCAAATCATTTTCCTTATTGCATTGTGTTCACTGGTAGCCAAAAATGGACATTGCCCTTTATGTTAATTATTTTTTACTTTTTTATAATCAACTCACGCTTGACCATAAATGTTACGAAATTTAAAAGATTCCTAAAATACTATTTTACTGTTCATAATCATATATTTAATACATAGGCTCGAATAAAACTCTATTATTTAGCTACATGTATAATGTGCTCTTGATTCTACCTTCTAAAGCTTTGATGCAAGGCGTTGTGAATAAAGGGGGTAACATTAAGTATTTAAAGGAATTCAGCAATAAAGTTTTATAGGAAACATTATTTTGAACCTATAAATCGTTGCATATTTACTTGAAGAAATTATCATACTGGTTTATTAACACTGCACTGTGCTATATGGCCGCGGCAATAAAATATAAACATTTGGGAAATAAATATTTACCACTTTTCTTTCAGCATTTTTTGTATGCATTTGATTTAACATTTCGTCTTTGACTTCTTTTATTAGCGATTTTTACACATAAAATAACTTATAGAAAAAAAGAACGACAAACATATTTTTTCACACATAAAATAATTTAGGAAGAAGGATTAAAATAGTTTTCTCCTTTATAATACCTAATCCATTATTTACACTATTCACCATATTACTACACTAATCTATAATAATAATGAAAGTTAACAAAATAAACGCAAACTGCAAAATTAAAATTCGATCGTAAAGAAACACGTAATATATTTTTTTGCGCCCGCGACACGAAGCGACATGACCATACCCTGAGACGACTTGGCGAGTACTGTCTTATATGGAGCGCGATTGCAACCAAGCGAAATTATAGAATTTTCGTCATTTTCCTAAATATTTTATATGACATCAAAAAATCTGTCTTCACAGTTCACTAGATAATAACGAACTACATGTTTTGGTATAACTTTTATACTGTTTTATGTATATTTCGATTTCAAATCGTGGTTTTAGTTTTTGATTTAGACCTATGTTTAGATTTTTTTTCTATGGAGTGAAATGGAGTAAATCGTGTTTCTGCTTTCACAGTTCACTAGATTATATCTTCAAGTTTAAGTTGTGTGAATTTCAGAATTGTGGGTTCTAATATTATCCAGATCTAGACGTTCTAAGATCGGCAAATTTGGGAAATCCTCGCCTTAAGTCGGCCATACAATATACATACTTACTCTAAACAATTTTTCGACTGCGTCTCACTTGATTTTAAGCCTATTAAATAATCTATATTGGTATTTTACAAAATGCAATGTAAGTTTACTCCAGATAGAAAAATGTCAATAACGTCCTCTAAAATGTTGTAGTTGAGGTCATAAGTACAAAAAAATGAATTATTTTTTTGTACTTTTAGTTTTTTGTTTAAAAGACTGAAAAGATGCAAAATGTTCATAAACTTTCAAGTATATTTTATTCAACTGTACTTCTATTTAATTTTACACGTTGACTGCCAGACAGCAGACAAAATAGAAAAACTATTGTTTGCGGTCACCGTTAACCGCGTTTTCGTTTCGTCTCCGCGTTGCATTGCGATTTCATGCCACCTGCTTTATGCAGCAAGTTGTTGGGGACATCAGTAAAGAGCACAAAGCAAGTGATTGTCGTCATCGTCGTCGTCAGAGAAAGCTTTAATAATGCAACATCATTATTAAAATCACACAATAAAGCTTTTTCCTCTTATTTTAGTGGCTTTGAAGTTTGTACGGGCAATGTAAACAAAAACACTTTCAACGTCACGTTATGACAAATGAATAACATATAACATGTCTTACTATATGTAAATAAAAACTTTCATAGTAGTAAACATCTACTAAGCTAAAATGGTAGAATTAACGCCACATACGTGTAGCAAGGAATTTTATGTTTACTTTAACTCACATTTTTTGGTGCAACTTAAAGGAAAATGCCCGATATCGTCCCAAGCGTTATAACACGTTGGGCCCTATCACAAATGAAAGGTTTTCTAAAATACTAATTTTGTTTGTATGGATGTAAGTTGCTATCTCGTGCTTTTTACTTGCACGAGATAGCAAATTTCTACCATACGAGCAAAGCTAAACGAAAAAGTGCCTACCTATTAAACATGTTTATAACTATGTAGGTAGACATATAATAAAATCAGAAATTAGTTCTTGGTAGTAACAATTCCCACGTAAAACATCTAAGACATTCTCGGTATCCCCCCACCCTCCCACTGCACCCCGCGCTAACTTGTTTCGACGGGTTCAGATAGAAGCGTGGCGCAAGTCAAGTCACAATAGTCATTGTTTTGATCGCACTCCGGAGTGTCGTTCTAATTACTTACGCGTCGGAGCGCTTACTGTCTTTTGTCTTTCTTTAACTGAAAATATGAATTCGTCCCCCCCCCCCCCCCCCATCAAAACATTATACCTACGCCTATGACTGAAAATATATATTTCAGTCGATCAGCTAAATAGCAAGTGAAATTGCTGTATTTGACACAAAAAACTAATTAAAGCATTTTAAAAATAATTAGCAGGCCTCGCTTTGTAGGTACTAGTTTAAGAAACCCTGTCTTTATTGTATTTTTATTAACTCTAGCCGAACAGGGTATAGTAATAAAAATACAATTTATTGTAACATTTCAATCATTCACTCACGACGACCCAAATAGTTACTCATTCTTTGTGTCACATTACTAGGGACATTAATTCTTTGTGGTGGGGATTGCGTAGATACACGTTAATTTGTCGATGTGTGTGTGTTTCTTCATTGTAGGGTAATATTTTCATAGTGTGTGTTCGTAAACATTTTCATAGTGTGCGTAGCGTGTTTACCTCGCCTCCCGCGAAAAGTGGCAGAAAAATGTATACTGCGATTTGTTGCGTACCGCATCCATAGGTTAAATGATCTAAGCATTAGCTTACGACAACCACACGTTATTTTTCTCGCAGCTAATGTCATCTCCATACATTTTTTCTGAGAAACGACTGCGGAAAAATTTGCGTGTGACATTTGTCTAGGGCCTCTGGGCATAAAATGCTCAGATTAACTAAACCAATGGATTCGCAATGTTATTAGATGTCTCAAATAAAGCGTCCAGTTCAGTCCGCCATTACAAAGCACCGTGTTTGTTGTTGTGCTAAAATATCAGTCGGTGAGCAATATTTGTGAGTGCATTTTACAGTTATACGTTTTTTATTGATTTTTTTAAATGAATTCTGTAAAGAAAAACATTAAAAGTGTGGAATCTTGGATGCAGCGTCCCTAGTTTTTTTCCGCCATCTTAGAGCACCAACCCAAATGTTGGCACGCTTTTTCCGTAGGTATTTCATGTCTATTGGTATCTATAGTCTAAGATTAAATGTCAACAACTTACGAACTTCATCTAATGATATACTAGTCTGTCACAGGCTTAGATAAAGAATGAATAGATGGGCTATAAAAGCCGTCAAACATGAGGAAAAGAGATAAACTTATACACATTGCCAAAGGAAAGAAGAAGATGGCATCATTTTTTTTTGTCCTTGTTACCGTATATAGGTGAAACTGGTAGTGGGGATTGTTTATCACCAGCGTCTGGTGCTAAACAAATACGTGGAAGAAACTTGTTGTGTGAATTATAGCTTACTGTGTAATTATTTAACACTTTAATTAGTGTAATTGTGAACTATTTGAACATTTAAATCATGGTGCACTGCTCCGTTTTAGGTTGTAATAGTGATAGTGCTAGAAAACAGGAAAATATAACCTTTTACAGGTAAGACCTAAATTGTGTCAATAAAAAGCGCCAAAACTATTTTTTAAATTATAAATACAAGTTATATTGCAATATTTTATCATTCTACTATGGTTCTCAATCATATTATGGGATTAAACATGAAATTTCCAACTAAGTAGTAAGGTTACTGTTAACCTAACAAACTAGGAATGTCGCCATACAATATGGCCACGTATACAGCCAACGCGTATAACATTTTGCCGGGTTATAATGATACCAGTTACGCTTACGACTATTTTTCCTTGATTCGTAGGTAATTTGTTACGTGAAAGGGAACTCACATATTAGTTTCTGTGTTACATTAATATTGACATATTTAAGTATAAAATTTTGAGCATTTTAGATAACAAAGTTAATTCTTTTGAACTGAGACTTTCCATTTGCTTGTTTGTCTGTATTTAACAGATTTCCTTCGTAGATAACTACTCGAAAACAGTTGGGTTAAAGCTACTGATCGATTGAATTGGCAGCCAACCAAGCATACCCGAATGTGTTCTAAGCATTTTGAACAACAGTGGATTCAGAAAAACAAAAAAGGTACTTTTCTTAGCAGTGGTGCTATTCCTAAACTTTTTTTACAGGTCAGTAACTTATACATATTATATCTACAAGGTACATACCCTATCAAGCCAAAACCTAAATTTATTTTTCACAAACCCAACTATTTTTATGCGGGATTTCGAAATTTATTTTACAGTTTTGGATTAACATGGGTAGGGTAGGTACCAAATCCTTTTCTACTATTTTGATATGGCCAAACATATTATTAATGGTTTGATTTTGGTCATTTTCTATTAATATAACAAGTTTGACCATTAGTACAGATACAGTTAAAAATTTTATTAATTAATATTTTTAATGTTGTAAAATTAGAACCTGCTTTTATTTTTAACCTGTATACATATTGTTTCAGGACGCATCGGTGTTGGATTTCGGTACAAATTTGAATACGCCCCGAAAGAGAAAAATGCGGCTTCAAATGCTGGGTTTGAAACAATCAGCGAGGTCATCAAATAAAAAACTACGACCAGTGCGTCAATCGCTTAGACGATTGGGAAAAAAAGTAGTCACACTTGAAAATGTGTAAAGTGATTTGAAGTGTAAGTTAATGATGCAAAATTAGTAGTTGGACATTTTAGATACTGTAGGAGGAACCAATAGAGATTTTCTGAAAAGATTTTTAGGAGTTGACAAAAGAAAGTATTCTGTACCTTTAAGGAAATTCGCGCTATAGGATGTAGATATAGCTCTATGCACCGAACAAGTGTTTCTAATTAATTATATAGGTACTTGACAGAACATAATCTTCCTCAGAGATCTACAAATTGGTCTTGTCCTGCGCTATTTCCAAGTTGCCGCCAGCGGGGGCGAGGTTGGGGGTGGCAACACGGGCAACTAAGAATAACCAGCTATCTACATCGGCATCTTGCGTTCTTTGTCAGATCTTTTTTCCACATTGTGAGCAAACTTACCAACTCTGGGCTTTTAGCACCATATTGAGTGCGGTAGCAGTAGTTCAGTACTTGAACTTACCCAGCCCAAGTGAATTTTTACCTGTATTGTAGTAAATTTTATCTCTGTAAGCCGAAGTCCTTTATTCGATGACAATAACGGTGCGATTGAAATCTAATTTTAGAAAATGTTTATTTAAAATTTAATATTATACATTTTCTAAATCTTCACAAATATTTAGTAAATGTGTAAATATTGGATTGTAAATAAACTGCAGAGATAAAGAAAAAACAATGATTATTGCCCGCTGTATTCTTAATCGAGCGACGATCTTCGCAAGGTACCTAGCTGGCAAAAGCTGGAAGCGAGTGGTCGCGGATCGTGCTCAGTGGCGAGCACTTGGAGAGTCCTATGTCCAGCAGTGGACACGTGTGGATGATGATGATGATTCCTAATATTTTTTCTTATATTTGTAAAGATGTTCACATAATAGCTTAAATAAATAATTAAGTAAAATGTTTTAAAACGAAATATACTCGAGTAAATCCGAAAAGTGTAGTTTTATTTAAAAGTGCAAATAACTTTAGACTGCGGCGAAGGTTGAATGAAGAATTCAATAAAAAAAAATCGCAACTGCCTCCCATTTTTATTTTTTGAGACATATTATTGAGCGAGGGGCGCTCATTAAAATGTCTCAAAAAAAATACGTAGAGCAATCAACCCTACTTTATGTTTATAGTGGTAAAAACCACTATAAACATAAAGTAGGGTAAAACTTAAAGCAACACTGGTATACCCATCTACTTTAGGCAGGTATGACGTCATCTATGTCTGTCCCTTACGGGTATACGGTCACGTCCTATCTATTCATTCTTTATCTAAGGTCACAGGCGTTGGAATCACCCATAGAACTACAAGGTCGTTAGTGGAGCGGCTCAGAGACAGTCTCCGCCATTTTTTTCGACGCCATTTTGCTTTTGGGTGCATGTGTGTGTCATTTGGTAGAGAGTATATTGTTCTGTGACACACATTTGCATTTCAATATTACGTTGTTGGTTTGTTTAAATCTCTATTTTATCTTCAGATCTTATGTGTTTTAAGCATGTTTTAAGAGTTTTGACACTCACTGTTCTTGATTCAATAACAGTACGTGTGTGTACGAAGGGATTCGGCAGTTTTATTGGTTTGTTTGCTTGTGAGTTTCTAAACTTAATAACTTTTCGACATTTCATTGTTTCACACTATTTCATGCTAATATATTTCAGTGGTGTGTAAGAAAAGACGGTTTCGGGGTTTGATTCCCCACGGGGTAGATTTTTTGCTTGGTTTGGTTAGTAGTACCTAGGACTTCTGAGCCCACCTCTTACTTAAGTTTATCAGATCATCATGGTGACAGTACAACTTGTGCAGAGTACAACTTGTTACTCTGATAATCAGATATCTAGCAACTCTCTTGTAGGCGAATCCAGGTGAAGGACGCTTTCATCTTTGGCCTAATAGTCATTTACCAAAATGTATGAAGTTGAACTTTCCCATACCAAAAAACGAGCGAACTTTATATTGTTATGAATCCACTAAAATATTTTACAGACAGAGGTTACATTTCTGGATGCACATCAATTTTGAAATCGACAAAAACAACTTTTGAACACAGAAAAATTAGTGTTATTTTGAGACACAAATACTTGAAGCTGAATATCTTAAGAGTTGAGTATGCAATAAATAACTTCCTCCAAGTGAAATAAATTCAGGAATACTTAAAAATCCAATAATGATAGGTAAGCAAAGTTGTGGAATATTTTTTTCATTAAATAAACAATAATTTAAAATTAATTTAATATTGTTTTACACTACACTGTTGTTGTTCAAAATTAGATGTAATTTTTTTTTCAGATTGAATGAAAATGAAAAACGCTTCTCAAAAACAGTAGCAAATCCCTGCTAAAATTGATCTTCTGATGGTGCACATGTCTGGGCGCAAACACAAATACCATTTATTCCCTCACTAATTGTCGGATGGGCAACTCACCTCGCTGATACCATTAGGTGAAAATAAGGACATGGTTCACTATTAAAGGTGACTTCGGAAGCATAGAGAAACTCGATATGTTAGAAATTTTGGTTACTCACCATGGACCTGAATTTCATTTTATCAATTTTATTAATATGCTAAGAACATAAACCGCTGCATAAGCAATGAACAGGACATAAATAACAGAAAGTGGGCTGTCAAAAGGTGATTAATTTGTTTTTGACATAAATATGTTTTCTTATTAACCCGTGGTTTCTGAAAGGCTGATAAGTGATAAAAATTAAGTATAGTACATTCAAGATAAGAAAGTTCCCTTGACAGATCGATTTTTTCCGTTTCATGCATACTAGTTTCCGTGATGAAAAATATAATAATTAAGTTCATATTAAATAAAAACAAGAATATCAGCCTAATTAAATAAAAGTATAATTCTAAAAAAATATTTGTTTAAAGTTTACAAATAAAATGTTTGTGTAAAGTATAAGTTCCGATTCACGACTTAAATAAACACATTATTCACTTTTTCTCAAGTCTTATAGTTTGCGAGTAAATCAGCTTTGAAAATTACAATGGCCGCAGGACAAAAAAAATTTTGGGATGTTGCCTTGATATTAGGACACCTACTTTTTATGGTTGTATCATATAGAATAGCTTTAAAATAAACACTTTTTATTCATGGCAATTTTCTCTCAAGTCTTATAGTTTGCAAGTAAATAAGCTTTGAAAATCACAATAGTCATTACTCTTTAGTGACAAAAAAAAAATGGGATGTTACGTTGCTATTATAACACCAACTTTTTATAGTTATATCAGAAAATGACTAGAACGTGATGACCAGATCAATACACACTTGTTATCAATGAAATCGAAAATTGGTACCAAAGGTTTTAGAATTTTTATAGACAAATCAAATTTTCATAATTACACTGTTCAGCTTAAATCAATATATTAATTTAGTTAAATATATTTCTTAGAGAAACCTTTGCTTGTGAATTATAAATAGCACCAACTGAAGTCCAAAAATACTTTCTATACTAGCAGCCAATCCCCGCAGTTATAGCCAATTACATGACACTGAAAATAACTAAGTAAATTTATCTTGCCGTATCAACATAGTAACATGCTTGAATTGTTTTACTACATATACAACAGAACAAGGTCTGTTCGCGAAGGACTATGTTGATCTCACAAACGTGCATCAAGAATACCCAAAAATTTTGTAACTACAATCGATGAATTCAACAATTCGATTGTATCCACTTTCCTTACATTTGGCCATGAGAATTTGATACATCTAGTTTTATTTGAGTTTAATGAACCAATTTGGAACATTTAACTCTGACAATTATTTAAGAGAATGTGAAAGTTTGATGAACATAATTTTAAAAGCATTACAAAAGGAATGGGTATGCCATTCCTTTTAAATGCTTTTTCAAACTGTAATTTAAATCGTTTATATGAATGAATATCACTAAGTTATGGAAAACATTTCTTATTGACCTAACATATTCATCAAAATTAAAAACTAGATTGATTTGTTTGGTTAGATTACCTACTATAAAATTAATTGTTTTTAAAGTTAACTTCTTTAAAATCTATGCAAACGTTTTAAACTATTTGCCATTGTCTGCAGAGTTCAATTCTTGAATCTGAAGTTTTGTAAATAATCAATAAAACAAAATTATTCTGAAAAACAAAGCAATGTCTTATATAATTATGTTTTTTGTATCAACAGGTGTACAGATATTGAGAAGTGGAGAGACTAAGATCAGATGGAGAAGCAGGTTATTTATTTTCACTGTTTTTCATTATAAAGTCGTCACACTTTATAAAAATGCTTATTTATCTTTGTTTCCCGAATCGCAGAGTAAGCACAGCGTTGCATGGCGGAGAATTGTGGGTTCTAATAAGTTCCATTGTATACGTTTCTGTCATATTGTATGTTAGATTAAATACAAAGATAATCGCATTTCGTTGTTTTGATTTTTAATAACCTAAAATATTATCAGTCTATTAAAAAAGTATATTAGGGCTGTAACTTTTATATCGATAATTTTTAGTATGTCGATATTAAGAAGTCGATAGTTTACACCACTAAATGCTGAGCATGTCATTTCACTACGAAACGACTGGTAAAAGGGCTGAGCTGCGTTCAGAACCTACGCTCGAGTGCACTCCGAGTGCACTCTGACAGCAACCGACCCGTTCAGCAGCCTTATTCGCTAATTTGACAGTTCGAAGTGACCAACTGTTTATAGTTGTCCACCGTCCAAAGTGGACAACCCATCAAAACTACTAATTGCTATTCTGTAAGGCATTTGAATCACGTGGTCTATCGGTGTACAACGAAAGTTCCCTAGTGGATATCGATAAATCACAACACGTCACTGTGCATTACCCGACTAATTTTAGTAGCCTTAGTTACCGGACTTTCCCCAAAAGAAATCAGTAGCTTCGTAAATTGGCTCGTTAATTCTGTCATTGAACCCACAGATAATATAAGACTATCAAAGGAGCGTTCCAGATAAGCACCGTTTTCAACATTTTTAGACTAGTTTCGTGTGTTCCACATCAACACTTTTGCCACGAAAACTTAGCATCAAATACCCAGCCCCCCCTAGCATGAACACCAAAAAGAGGATATAAAGCATTTTATCACGATGAACCGTCAAAATACTTAGATACAACCGCCATTTTGAAATTTTGTTGAAACAGCGAGCATATCCAAGCCGGTGACGTTACTTTGATAAGATACGATGTGATAAGGAGATGAGCAAACATTTCCGCCGATCACTGTTGAAATTTATGGTTATTTATCGACGACGATCAAAATGCATGATATATTGAAATAAAAACTGCTGTTCTTGAAAAAAAAATATATACTTACCTAAGACTTACCTATACATATTTTCAATTCCCTGGCGAAACCACAACGGTAAGAATATTTTACAGAATTGTCGTAATGTGAATATTCCGTATAATTGCATTTAAATACCTATGTATATGGACTTACTTTTTTTAGTTACACCAAATATCGAAGTCCTTCATCAGTAGGCCCGGACACTCCATACAACGTTCGCAAATCAATTACCTATTACAACTACTTAAGCAAATGACGTTTGTACACGCGCAAATGTGTGCGTGGAATCTAGTAGGGCTGAGTGCGCGGTTATCAATCGAAATGTCGCGAGAAGTGCAGCGACTGCCTGTTATCGGCCGGCGCTCGCGTCTACTCGTTGAACGTGAAGTGTCGCCGCGCCCGAGCGATCCCGCGCGCCCGATGTTTATGTGTCAGTGATGTCTACAACGAAGTGCGGGGTGAGGTATTTGAAATGAGTGCGGAGAGGTGAGTGGCCGTTCTGTATGAAGTACTATTATATCTTCTGTCGCGTGAACTATAGCAGAGAAAGTGACTAACCCTCGTCCCGTCTCGCTTCCTCGTGATACGAGAGAGCGAGAAGAAACATGATATTTGTCTCTTATCCCGTTTAATCCACGGTTCGTGCTACGCCTGCTGGACACCTTTCTTCTCTCCTCTAATGAATTTTGTAAAATTACAAAGTGTCCATATAAATACTCAATTATCTGCGTACGGAGCTAAATGAAGATTTGACTCCTCGAAGCCCTAAATGAGTCAATTTGTTATAATGATAAAATCATACTCGTCGAAGTATCACAAAAATATGATGTTTCGAAAAATATAGTTTCAAGAAATATATAATATCAAAATTCCATATAGAATATCGATGTAACATACTAGTTTTGATTTAATTGAACCAAATTAACAATTCACTACATTAAAAATGTTAATAGTCCTACTTTTAAGCTTGATAATTAGAGTGGATTAAAATAAAACACTGCTTACCAATAGTGATTAATCGAACCTACGGTGACTTTCACTATAAGGCATTCAAAACGTCAAACGTTAGACACTGAACGATACAGAATACCAATTAGGTGAAATATCGATGAAAATTGTCGTTCGGTGATTATCAATACAACCCTAGTGATTAACAGTGAGCCTAGTGATTTTTCGTTAGACACCGGTGTTAGTGAATACCAAAAAAGGCTTTTTGGTTAGCCACAGATAAAAAACGTCATGTTTATAGATGGTTAATAGCCATTTCCACTTGTCAGTTAAGTTAGTGAATAAGCCTGCAGAGCCTCGGGGTAAAAAACGCTCTGACGGACGGTTAGTACACTCTGTGCCCGTTCAGAAGATTCGAGTGACGCAACCAAACAACCAACTCGAGCGTAGGGTGAAAATCACTCTGACAGATTTTATGTCAAAGTCGATGTCAAAAATACGCAAATTATTTATTATTTTATTAAATAACACTACTTTGCACTCTTTTAAGTGTAATACAAGGGAAATATAGTGATTTCTATGTGTTGTAATTATTTTTAAGCAGAAAAATGGATATTGGTGTCGATTCTGGCATGATTCTCTAAACCTAAAACTAAATTTGACAACAGTCTATCCTTATCATACTCTATACAAAATGACAAGGAGAGACTGTTGTCAAATTTAGTTTTAGGTTTAGAGAATCATGCCAGAATCGATACCATTGACTGTTAATTTCATAGTAAGGATTAGTAATATTTTGCCCTTTGCTTGATCTTGATCGGCAAGATACAAACTAAAAAAAAAGATAGCAACCGACCCGTTCTGAACCTCGGAGCGAGTGTGAAAATCACTCTCGGTTGCATTACTCTGACCCTCGGAACGCAACTCTGATTCCACTCGAACGCTCGCCACGCGAAGCGTGGTGGGTTTCAAAAGCAAAAAGTAGTATATCTCAAATATCAAAGGTGCCGCCATTGCGGAATGACTCACCCCGGCGCGTACGGAGTGTTGAAAAAATTGCGGAGAGTCACATATACTGTCTACAAGAGAACAAAAAATACGTATGGAAAGGTAATTTAATATAGAAGGAACTTATAACAGTTAATTAGATAAGGATTAATAATTAAATGAATGAAGCGCGAAAATGTTCGGAAGGTCGCGGAAGACCCGATTTTTTTTAAAAATTTTTTGCACAAAAACTATTTTATAAAACTTTAAATAACCATATATATTATTATAGCCCTATTCTTGAAGATTATTTTGATATATAATAGTTTTGGGTAATATTTTTAATGAAAAAAGAAAAAAATAATAAAAACGATTAATTACGTAATTATATACGCGAGATGCGCACGCGCGACCTCAAATTTAAAAAAAATGCAAAAAATAAATTATTGTGTCTAAAATTAAATAAAAAATACGTATGGAAAGCTAATTTAATAAGGAATGAACTTATAATAGTTAATTAGATAAGGATTCATAATTGAATGAATAATGACGAGAATAGTAACTAAAGTGCTTAAAATTTCAAAAATACTCACTTTTTGAAAAAAACGTTTAGTGTGGCAATATAACACTATAAACTATCATAAACCATACATAATAATGTAGCCCAATTCTTCTAGTTTATTTTGATATAGAACACTCTACGAAAATACTAATACAGACTAAGTAAGTACGCAATAAATCTCATCGGTCATGGAGTAAGAAACGTATGGATAGTAAGTAAGTTAAACCGCAGACTATGACAAATTTATTTCAATCTAAGACTAAAAATAAATTGGACATGACCTGTCAACTTATGAAAGAGACTATTGACAAAGGAATAAAGCCTTAGAGAAAATATTTTATTTTTCGCGATTTTTTTATCGCACCGCGCGGTTTTACGCAAAGGGAACTGGGTACCATAGTACCCAGGTCGATCGAGAAGATCGAGATTTTGGGGACTATAGTCCCCACGGACGTTCCAGTGGCTATCTGTAACAGTAATATAATTTGTGGTCTGTCATCCCGAAATGTCACACTTGAGATTCCGCCTAACATCAGTTAAAAAATTATTAGAATAGTGTGTCTACAGATTATTTGTTTTTTTAATTACATATGTCATCTTCTTTCTTCTTCTTCTTACCGATTGCCATATATAAAGAAGTGAAGTGAAGTTCTTCTTCTTCTTCTTATATATAAAAGTGGAACGCTGTGTGTTTGTCTCGCAAAAACTCTGAAACGGCTCGACAGATTCTTACGAAATTTTCTGTGTGTATTTGAATAGGTTCAAGGAAGGTTTATACGTAATTTAATTGGACCCGATAGGTGGCGCTGTAATCGGGCAGGACAACATCTGCCGGGCCCACTAGTTTTTAATAAACTGTGTACATATTTTTACTTTCTTTTTTGTTATTAGAAGATGTGTTAAGTAATAAAAAATATTTTTTTAAGAAATCATTTTAGATGTTCGTTGCAGTGGTTTCTCAATATATTTGGTGATTATGAAGTCGATTTTTTATTATAAAGTACCAAGGGCGTAGGCAGGATTCTATGTAAGGCACGGTGGGGTAGGTGTTAGAGATTGGATTAAGAAGTCCGTGTAAGTGACTATGGTAGCTTTTGAATTTTGACAATTAAAAATATATGTCTTGAAATGACTGCCACAGAAACTGGTTGATTTTTATTTAGTATTTTATTTTATAGTTTATTTACTTTTCCACATTTTAATTTGAATATATATTAGGCTTAGTTTTTGGCTCCACAACATCTGGCGACCGTGAATATATTTTAACAAATTCGTTAAAAATGGATTCTGCAATTAAACATCGAAGCGTAATACGACGAATTTTTTCGAGAAATTGTACCGAAATTGAGAAAATATTTGGAGAAAAGGAAAGCGCTTTAAGGTCAGAAATTAAGTCTAAGATTGATTTAGTGAAAGAGCTGAATACAAAGCTGATTGGTTTAGATAGAGAAATTCAAGATTACATTTTAGAAATAGCGGATTTCGAGGAGAGTCAACTAGAAAGAGAATTAGAGGACAGTCATAAATACAGACAGAGATGGAGTACAATTAAAGAGATTATTAAAGAAAACTCTGTCGATTTGACGAATAACAAGATGTCGACGAACAGAAATTTCAAGTTGCCAAACCTTGAGCTACAAAAATTTGACGGCAACTTGAGAAATTGGCTACCGTTCTGGGGGCAATTTAAGAAAATTCACGAAGATAGAGATATAGACCCCACAGATAAGTACCAATACTTGCTTCAGTCGACTGCGCCTGGCACCGAAGTCAGGTCATTTATAGAAAGTTTTCCAGCGAATGAGAAGAGCTATGCCGAATGCATAGACGAATTAAAGAGCAGGTATGCCCGAGACGATTTGCTCATTCAGATGTATGTTCGAGAGCTATTAAATATAGTACTGAATAAAGCTAAGACTGACTCAGTAATGAATCTTTATGATAGAATAAACACGCAGTTAAGAGCTCTATCCACACTAGGAGTAACTAAAGATAAATATGCCGATTTTCTCTTGCCGATGATTGAGCCAGCGTTGCCGAGCGAGATTTTAAAATTATGGGAAAGAAGCAAACCTACAACAAATGATGAGCTTGGCGAGATCATGAAATTTTTAAAGAGAGAGGTAGAAAGTGAGCAGAGGATAATGATGGCTGAGACGTCTTTTAATGTGACAAAATGTAATAAAAATTAAACAGATTCCGAACCCACTGTTGGTTGTTTTTTGATGGAAAATAAAGCAAAATTAAATAATTATAATAATAAGACGAGTAAGAAATGTATATGGTGTGAGAAGGAAAGTCATAGCAGTTTGGAATGCTTCAAATTAGGACGTATGAGCTTAGAAGAGAGAAAGTCACACCTAAAAAAGATAAAAGCTTGTCCGATTTGCTTGAAGTATGGTCACCATCCACGCTATTGTAAGGCTATGGTAAGATGCTACCTATGCGGTCGACGTCATTCTCCGGTTGTATGCACGGGAAAAGAGTCTCTCGACAAATCAGCACCCGCCTCGGTGTCAACCCAGTGTGCACAAGTGAGCAATGTAACACTTCTTCAAACGCTGACGGTGAATATTTGCCATAATGGTAGGATGATGGAGGTTCGAGCTTTGATTGACAGCGGTGCCCAAAGATCTTACATCAAAGAGACCGTCGCTGAGAGTCTTGGTATTCCCGTCAATGGTATTGAGATGTTAACGCATTCTTTATTTGGAGGAGTTCAGGTAGGATCAAAAATGTATAATGTGTATCAATTGAATGTCAAAAATGTAAATAACTCTTTTAGTTTCGATATAACAGCGTTAGGGCAAAAATGTATTAGCAACAGTATCCCGAAATTTGATATTAATGATAAGAATGTAAGAAATTTATTATTACAGAATAACATTAACTTGTCTGACAAAGAAGAAGGGGATATTGGTTTATTAATAGGAGCAGATTTTTCCGGGTTAATTCTGACAAATATAATAGTATCGTTAGAAAATGGAATGTTAGCGATCAATACTAAGTTAGGTTGGGTATTACAAGGGAAGCAAAGACAAGTAGTATCTAATAATATTTCCAGCAGTCTGATTTCTTCGTCGGATGTTTCAGGATTCTGGTCTTTAGAACTATTGGGAATTAAGGACCCTGCTGATGTAGTCTAAAGCTCAGTTAGAAGTCGACGCGGTTTTATCTTTCGAGCAAAACATTAAGGTGAATGAAAGTGGGAGGTACGAGACCGTTTTGCCATGGAAGCCAGGGTATGAAGAATTACTGAGCAATCGGGGTTTAGCCGAGAGGAGATTAGAAGCAACAACGAAGCGACTATTGGCAGCAGGTAAGCTCGCAGATTATTTTAAAGTATTTGAAGATTGGTTACAAGATGGTATAATTGAAAGAGTTCCTGTTAATGAGGAGAACGCGGTTGGTTGTCATTATTTACCTCATCGAGGTGTTATAAAGGATTCGAGCTTAACAACCAAGTTGCGACCAGTTTTTGACGCGTCAGCACGTGATCGCAATGGTAAATCTTTGAACGCATATTTAAATAAAGGAGTCAATTTTTTAGACAAGATACCTAATTTGCTCATTGGTTTTAGAAAAGGGAAAATTGGTGTTACTAGTGATATAGCCAAAGCTTTTCTTATGATATCGATAACACCAATGGATCGAAATTACGTAAGGCTTTTATGGTGGAAAGATAAGTCACGTTCAGAAATTATAGAGCTTAGACATTGTAGAGTAGTTTTTGGGTTGACTTCGAGCCCTTTTTTATTATCGGCCACCATAGATCACCATTTGAATAAGATATGTGGCAAATTAAAGGTTAAAGGATTGTAGAGTGCCACGCCGTCTGACTCATGAACTATTTGAGGAATGTAATCTTTCTTTACACATGTTCTGCGATGCGAGTAAGAACGCTTATAGTGCTTGTATTTTACTAAGATCTGAGAGTCAAGGTAAGATATCAGTTCAGCTAATATCAGCTAAAACAAGGGTAGCACCTCCAAATAAATTAACTATATCGAGATTAGAGTTAACAGCGGCTCTTATAGGATCTCGCTTACTAAAAGATGTAAGAAATAATTTAGGAATACAATGCGAGGAATTTTGTTGGTCGGATTCCTGTGTTACCTTGTGCTGGGTAAAAAAGGAGTTACCGTGGAACACTTACATCGGTAATAGAGTAAAAGAAATCAGAGAAAACACGAATATTAATGATTGGCACCACGTTCCAGGGAATTTAAATTGTGCGGATTTGGCTTCAAGGGGTTGTTCTCCTGAACAATTATACTTATCACGTTGGTGGGAGGGACCTGCTTGGTTGTATCAAAATATTTTAGAATGGCCAAAATCTTGTGTGTTAGATGAAGAGGGAGCTAAGGTTGAGCTACGAAAGGCTGCATGCAATACGAATTTATGCGTAAGTGAAGATGTTATTCACAAGCTTTGTAACATTTCTAGATATTCTAAGATAGTAAAGGTGGTTGCAATGTTGATGAGATTTAAACACAATACGTTGCATAAATATAGTAGGAAAATTGGAGAGGTTACATGTCAAGATTTTGAAGAAGCGGAAATATGTATAATACGTCTAATACAATTCGAATATAAAGATTACATAGCACAAAGGACTAACAATATAAACACCTATTTGGATCACAACGGGGTGATGAGAGTTAAGACTAAGTTATTGTTATCAGATTTCCCTGAGTCTACAAGAACACCTTATCTTTTACCAGCGTGTAGTGTTATAGTAAGGAGAATGGTTGAGCAAAGACATTTAGAATTGCAACATGTGGGCATCAACCAGCTTATCACAGATCTACGGAGGAACTACTGGATCATGGGAATAAGGCGTCTTGTGAAAACAGTCATATCACGCTGTGCTGTATGTGCTAGGTATCGCGCGAAAGCTGCACAAGCGGTCCCAGCGCCGTTGCCTAGGGAGAGGTTGGCATGTTCTAAGCCCTTTGAAGTTACTGGTATTGACTTGGCGGGACCGTTGCTATTAAAAGGAGGTCAAAAATGTTGGATTGTCCTTTATACTTGCGCCGTGTATAGAGCAGTACACTTAGAACTTACTTTATCATTATCTGCCGAATCTTTTTTGTTTACACTACGCAGATTTATTGCTAGGAGGGGCCGAGTAAAACAAATAATTACAGATAATGGAAATAATTTTACTTGCACTAACCGACTGTTAGATAGCATGGACTGGGATGAGGTTCAGAAAAACTCTACAATAGAACGAATAGTTTGGAAATTTAATGCTCCGACCGCCGCTTGGTGGGGAGGTTTTTGGGAGAGGTTAGTTCGTATTGTAAAGGATTTGTTACGACGAGTGCTTGGAAAGTCACAGGTTAAGTATGATGAGTTGAATACTATATTATGCGAGTGTGAAGCTGTTATAAATGAACGACCTCTTACTTATGTACAGGATGATAAGAATTGGTCTTTAGAGCCCATCACGCCAGCAATGTTCATACAGCCTATAAGAGAAACCGACGTGACTGACTTGGATCGAATTACGATACAAGCAAGATACAAATATTTATTAAAATTAAGGGAAGATTTCAAGCAGAGGTTTAGAAAAGAATATTTGACGAATTTAATTGAGACAAAGAAAGATAAGTCGAATTCACTAAAAATAGGAGATGTGGTGCTAGTTGAGTCAGAGGAGAAGAGGGTGAAATGGCCACTAGGTCTCGTGACGAATATTTTTGAAGGGCGAGATGGACATGGGAGGACTGCCGAAATTAAGACATTAAATGGTATTAAAGTCCGCCCCTACCAAAAACTTTATCCCTTGGAAATTTCTTCTGCGGAGGTGGAGGGGTTGAAAGCGCAGACAGAGCGCCGTTTGAATAGCGATGTATCATCTTCTTCATCACAGAGCCATGACTCGGAGGCTAGCGTTAAAAAAATGTCAACTCGCTCCGGAAGAACGGTACGCATGCCTAGCCGGTATGGGGTTTAGTTACTAGTTTTCAAATAGATTTTAAATAAATTATTTTACTTTATATTCCATACGAAGAAGGAATTATTTTGTTAGACAAGTTTAATTTAAGTTGAGTTTCTTTGTCCGACAAGTTATGTTAATGTTATTATGTATGTATCTCAGAATGTGTTATGGCCCTACACAGTAAACATATTCATGTTTAAAGTTTTTTGGGGGCCCGCAGGATGTTAGAGATTGGATTAAGGAGTCCGTGTAAGTGACTATGGTAGCTTTTGAATTTTGACAATTAAAAATATAAAATAAAATACTAAATAAAAATCAACCAGTTTCTGTGGCAGTCATTTCAAGACATATAGTCTTGAAATGACTGCCACAGAAACTGATTTTATAGTTTATTTACTTTTCCACATTTTAATTTGAATATATATTAGGCTTAGTTTTTGGCTCCACAACAGTAGGTCATCATTACTATTTATTCAGGGCTTCTCATAATACCAGCACTACTGTAGCATACCCCACAGAAGTAATAGCTGTGAGCTGATGGCCTATTCGCTAACTTCGGTTGCTCACCAGAACTGTTATTTTTGAAAGGAACTAAACATCCATTACTGCTATCATGAACGCCTCCGTAACACAGAGGATCATTAAACCAGCAATGGATATAAAGTTCCTTTCAAAAATGACAGTTCTATTACGAACCGTAGTTAGCGAATAGGCCTGCCGGTCCTATTTGACCAGTAAATTTATAGCATAGACAAATCTAATTTGTTTGTATTTCTTTTTCGTTTTTTTTCTTGTGATTTTATTTATGGTCAAATAAAGTATTATTATTATTACTGCATCGTCAAGATGAAAATAATAACCAGAATAAATTAAACATGCAACATTTCCTTTGATTATTAGGTGTAAGGTGTACCTTGTAGGCATGCCAGCCTACTGTAAGGGGGGGGGGGGGAGCTGCCCCCTTAGACAAATGCACACGCTAACTTTCCCGCAGTCGTTCCGCAGAAAAAATGTATGGAAATGACATTAGCCTACGACAACCACACGCTATTTTTTCCACAGCTTACATCATCTTGTGTTTTTTTCTGTGCTTACATTTACAACACTGTTTCACACACTAGTACACACACATACACACTCCCAAACAACACACATACTTGCTCACACAGACACACATAGTCTCCTTATTAATAATTTGTATTTTTTATCTAATTTCTTCATTTAATATATATAAATTAATATCTTTTAAATAAGCTGGTACAGAAAACTCTTAACTTTTGTTAATAAGTATGATCTTCGCGTAACAGGTCTAACCTAGTGTGATGATCATAGTAAATTTACTATGTACCTACTATATTTCTTGGAAAAATAAATGATTCTTATTCTTTTCAAAAAGTATGTGTACAGCTCAATGGTACTTAAAATTACCAATAAGTAAAGAATCCGTTTTCTTAAAAATGTAAGCAATAAATTCTTAAAATATGTAGGTAGATCAACGTAAAAGGTTTTCAGTTAAGACCTAAAAATACGTGGATCTATTTAGGTAAACAGAAGTAGAGCTGGCAACACTTTGTCACCCGGGCGTCACCGGCTTGTCGCCGGCCAAAAAAGTCACCCAGCTGTCATGTCGCAACGTGCGCGCACCTTCATACATTTCCATGGACTTGATGACGGCGACAAAACAGTCACGGCGACAAAAGTCACCAGTGCGTGCACGTGGCACCCACTAAGTACCTAGGTACCTAGTCTGTGTGTTTACCTTGTTTGTGTGGTTCGAAATGTTTCAAAATAATTATTTTCTATTTTTACATCTTGATTCTTGTTATTGTTAGATACGCCCACCATACACCAGTCTAAATAGGTTTTCTATGTTAATATTTTAAATATATGTTCATAGTATGTTTAATTGAATTACTGATTTTAATTTTGTGTTTTACACCGCGTTTACACATTCGCGCGAATCGCGAGGCGAATAGCGAGGCGAATAACGAACTAGCTGTTTACATATGCGTGTTCGTTATTCGCCTCGCTATTCGTCTCGCTATTCGCCTCTCGATGCGCGCGAATCGTGAAGCGAATAACGAACACGCATGTGTAAACAGTAAGTTCGCTATTCGCCTCGCCCATTCGCCTCGCGATTCGTGAGTTCGCGTTGGGAGCGGTTTTTTGGACGCGAATCAAAGGACACGAATGGCGAACACGAACTTACTGTTTACACATTCGCATGCATTTAGTTGACAGCTAGCGCCCGACCCAACCGAACGTGTAGACAAAATAGAAAACTTCGCAAAAAACTCGATTCTAGCGAAATCCAAAAGGGAAACGCCACCAAGTAAAAAAAGAAGAAGAAGAAGACAAAATAGAGCGGAGTGAAGTGCGAATTTTAGAATTCCTAGAACTTTATTATAGAGATGCTCATTGGGAACCCAAAAAATCACAATCATAA
Organism: Schoenobius gigantellus; assembly: GCA_963935595.1. Taxonomy (NCBI): domain Eukaryota; kingdom Metazoa; phylum Arthropoda; class Insecta; order Lepidoptera; family Crambidae; genus Schoenobius; species Schoenobius gigantellus. The sequence goes on from OZ012551.1 coordinate 27,485,898, forward strand.
TTACACAAAATAAAAACTGACTTCAAAAACACTGAAAAGGTAAAAATAATATAAGAATAGGTACTGACAACATCACACTTCTATATTGAAGTCGGTGTCAAATTTTAAGACTTTATAAGAGATCATCGTTTCGTACCGACTTCAATATACAAGTTTATTTTTTAATTACCAAAAAAATTTTGTGCGCTTGTTCAGACAAGCAAATTGAACAACTTTCACTATGGGACCAACTTTGAAATCGCAAAAAAAATCAGCTGTTTCGTACAAATGTTCAACATTCACTGAACCTAGATGTATGGAACAGCTGATTTTTTTTGCGATTTCAAAGTTGGTCTCATAGTGAAACTTGTTCCGTTTGCTTGTCTGAACAAGCACACAAAATTTTTTTGGTAATTAAAAAATAACCTTGTTTAGAAGTGTGATGTTGTCTGTAGATACCTATTCTTATATTATTTTTAACTTTTCAGTGTTTTTGAAGTCGGTTTTTATTTTTTGTAACCGACAAAAGTAAACAAAATGAGTCTCTGGGATTAGGCGTTGCTCCGTCGGAATATTTTGTAGTTCCCACGAATAGGAAAATGGTACTTCCAAGAAACGCACCAGAAAATTATGGTGACCATGAGGTGTTTCATGATTCATTTGAATCCATCCCAAGTGATAGTCGGGAAGACTTTAACGATGAAAGGGATGTAAGCGAGGAAGAAGGAGTCGCTGAAAGAGACGTAAGCGCAGATACAGAAGCTGAACCAGCTGTCGAGGGTTCTCGGTATCCACGCAGAATCAGAGTTCCAAGAAGGTTTCAGGATTTTGAGTATAATTTCCTAATCTCAAATGATCCGTTGTCAGTAAAAGAGGCAATGGAGCGTGGAGACAAAAGTCTTTGGTTCGGTGCAATGAAGCAGGAGTACAACTCACTTATAGAAAATGGTACGTGGGAGTTGGTTGAACGGCCTAAAGACATCAATGTAGTTAAGAGCAAGTGGCTGTTCAAACTTAAGACGGGTGCCGGCAACGAGCAACGATATAAAGCTAGACTGGTTGCAAAAGGGTACTCCCAGAAGTGGGGGAAGATTACTTTGAAACTTTTGCACCGGTGGTTAAGCTGTCGTCAATACGGTTACTGCTCGCATTATCGGCGGAAACCGGGATGGTAATACATCACATTGACGTTACCACAGCATTCCTTAATGGTGACTTGAATGAAGACCTCTACATGGAACAGCCAGAGGCCTTCATCACGAAGGGGAATGAAGGAAAGGTGTGCAAGCTTAAGAAGGCTATATATGGTCTAAAACAAGCAGCACGGTGTTGGAACGTGAAAGTCCACGCACATATAATTAAAATAGGATTCACGAGGTCTAACTTCGACCCATGTGTTTATGTAAAGAGGATGAGTAGTAATAAGTTTATTATAATCGCATTATACGTAGATGATTTCTACATTTTTGGACGCGCAGCTGAAGATATAAATAAAGTAAAAAGACAGATTGGAGCTGCATTTAAAATCAAGGATCTGGGTATTGCGAGAGAGTGCCTAGGCATGGAGCTGACTCAGTCGAAAGGAGAAGTGCATCTGAGCCAGACGAACTTTGTAAAGAAAATCCTACGAAAGTACGGGATGGAAGACTGCAAAGGCGTTATGACCCCAACAGAAACCAACCTGAGGCTGGAGAAAGGCGAAACGACTGGCGACATGAGCTATCAAGAGATTGTCGGTTCACTCATGTACCTATCCTGTGGTACTCGCCCGGATATCACCTTCATTGTGAGCTATATGAGTCAATTCAATTCTTGTTGGAATTCAACTCACATGGCCGCATTAAAGAGGGTATTAAGGTACTTAAAAGGTACAATAGATCATAAACTGATCTACAGAAGTACTGGTGAATATTTGGCTGCGTATGTGGATACAGACTGGGGTGCTAACGCTGACGGCCATTCATTTACAGGCTACATGCTGCTGCTTGGTGGAGCTGTAGTTTCCTGGCAGACCCGCAAGCAACGTTGTGTTGCGCTAAGCACCGCTGAAGCAGAATACGTTGCAATCAGTGAAGCTGCTAAAGAGGTGGTTTCTGTCAAAGGCCTCTACCAAGAGCTGACTGGTCACAATCATCAGATTAACTTATATAGTGATAGTCAGAGTGCCATCAAATTAGTGTACGTACCAACAGTTGGTAAGAGATCAAAACACATCAACATTAAGTATCACTTTGTAAGACAACTTGCAGAGGAACAGGAGATTTCTCTTAAATATTGCGAGACTAGTAAAATGCCAGCCGACATTCTTACGAAGGGTCTACCTAGGATTAAGCTAGATATTTGTAAGAAGTGTATGGGACTCAAGTGGGGGTGTTGAAGAGGTTTCATACATACGCTTAATACTGTGTTGTCTACTGTAATATATCTATGGCAACGATACGTCGCTAGGAGATAATGTTTTATTATTCGTGTTATGTCAACTGTACTAAAATATTTCTTTGAAACTAAATACATATTTATACATTTTATCCAATCCGTTTCCTTTAGCATTTTGAATCCATTTTCAATATGCATATATGCAAGTATGTATGTATAAACATATTCATACACCTTACATAACACTTACACATACATACACACACACACACACATATACAATATGTATATGTGAGTGTTATGTGCGTGTATGTATGTGTTTTTTTCTTAATATCATATTATTTGAATATAACAATTATTGTCATTTATTACATTTCTTATGCCGTCATTTACTTTCTCTCCTTAGCCCAATGGTTGACTGGTAGAGAGCGATGTTTATCGCTAAGTCCGCTAGATGTACAAACCGTTTGTAACATTAAATCTTAAATTATTAAAATATAAAATGTAGCACGCATGCTGCCATTATTTGCACGTCCTCCATGTTCGTGTGCGAATATCAAAATAAATCACCCGCGAATGTGTGAACAGTAGTTCGCGGATGCACTCGTATACGAATGTTTCGTCGAATGACGAGGCGAATAGCGAACACGAATGTGTAAACGCCACAACACGAATGTTTCGTCGAATGGCGAACACGCATGTGTAAATGCGACATTATGGGTTATATTTGTGGTTATATTCGCTATTACAAGCAATACTTAGGCTAACTCTAGTATGGATGTCATTTTATGTAAAGTAGATTCATCTATAATATAGGTAATAGCTTCTTTTGTCACTTGTAATGATATAAAAATTTAACATGGTACATTGATTTCCCTTTTTTTTCCATTTCATTCATTGTTGGAGCCTCCACAGTACTTTTCGGTTTATATATAGTTTATGCTTTTCTAACAAGTACTTTTTTGAATTTCGTATTAGGTATTTGTCATGTAAATGTTAGGTGTCAAGAAAATAAAGAAATGTATTAGAGCTCGGAGTTCGTGTTTTTTATTATCTCCGAACCATCAAAAATCATTAGGCTCGCAGCTTATCATATTTATCAGACCTGCGAGACACAACACCCAACATCTGGCGACCGTGATAAATAAGTATGGAGCGTAAGAAGTTAGAAAGAAAAATAGCACGGCGACTATTTACGAAATGCGCTCAGGAAGTGGAAGAAGCAATCGAGAAGAAAGATGTAAGTGAGTTGCATGCATTGTTAGAAAAATTAGAAAAGCACCGTGATGATTTAGTTCGCTTACAAAATTTGATAATGGCGCTATGGTTAGAGGCGGACTGTAGGGATGACACGGAGCTAGATTCCGATATGGATGTGGCAGATACGTACGAAAAGCGGTGGTTTATTTTAAAACAAAAATCTAAAGCTTTATTTAGTAGCGAGAAACTTGTATCACAAAGCTCAATTAAGGACACGGTAAAGAGTATTGATGAATCAAGTAGATCAGTTAGCCATCGTAGAATTCAACTACCTAAATTAGAATTACCAAGTTTTGATGGTCAGATTAAAAACTGGATAGGATTTTGGTCACAAGTCACAATTCAAAAAAATTGACGATGATCAAACCGGATTAGATAACGATGACAAAATGCACTACCTATTACAATGTATGGAGAAAGGTTCAAGTGCTAGAGAACTTGTCGAAAGCTTTCCACCTTGTGGAGATAATTATATGAAAGCAGTCGAACAATTGAAAAATCGTTTTGCCAGGGACGAACTTATCATAGATTATTATGTGCGAAAGATTTTACAGTTAGTAATATCAAAAAACGTTGCTAAGTATTCGACTCAAGTTCTGTATGACCGTCTTATGACACAAATATTAGCTTTGGAGACGCTCGGTTTGACTCAGGACACATATGAATCCTTTTTATATCCACTTGTGGAATCAGCATTACCCGATGATGTGCTAAAAGCATGGAATAGATGGCGAACGGTCACAGGTCAAACATCGAAGTCATTGCGAAAGTTGATGGAATTCGTAAAAATGGAAGTCGAATCAGATGAGCGAATTCGAGTAGCGCATTTTGGATATGGCGAGAGTAGTACATCTGCGACCACAGCATGTTTGGCAGCATCAGTCAAAAACAATGTAACGGAAACTGACAAAAGACAATCGAAAACCGAACATGAAGAAAAAAATTGTTGCATATTGTGTCAAAAGGGATCGCATTCGAGCTCAGAATGTAGAATTGCAATGAAGATGAGCATAGACCAAAGAAAAGAATTTCTGATGAAAAACAGAACTTGCTTCATATGTCTGAAAAAAGGACATACAGCAAAATTTTGTAGAGCGAATCCTAAATGCATAATATGCGCTAAAAGGCATTACACCATAATGTGCACAGATTCAGTATTAAAAGAGAAAAGAGATACAAATCAGCAAGCATCGCATTACCAATCGGATGTCAGTAAAACGGTTCTTTTACAAACATTAAAAATAAAAGTTTCATATAACGGAAAGAGTATCAAGATCAGAGCACTTATCGACACGGGTGCCCAAAGGACACCCTTGTCTTTTGTCAGTTTCCGTTACATTGTTTTTGACTGATGCTGCCAAACATGCTGTGGTCGCAGATGTACTACTCTCGCCATATCCAAAATGCGCTACTCGAATTCGCTCATCTGATTCGACTTCCATTTTTACGAATTCCATCAACTTTCGCAATGACTTCGATGTTTGACCTGTGACCGTTCGCCATCTATTCCATGCTTTTAGCACATCATCGGGTAATGCTGATTCCACAAGTGGATATAAAAAGGATTCATATGTGTCCTGAGTCAAACCGAGCGTCTCCAAAGCTAATATTTGTGTCATAAGACGGTCATACAGAACTTGAGTCGAATACTTAGCAACGTTTTTTGATATTACTAACTGTAAAATCTTTCGCACATAATAATCTATGATAAGTTCGTCCCTGGCAAAACGATTTTTCAATTGTTCGACTGCTTTCATATAATTATCTCCACAAGGTGGAAAGCTTTCGACAAGTTCTCTAGCACTTGAACCTTTCTCCATACATTGTAATAGGTAGTGCATTTTGTCATCGTTATCTAATCCGGTTTGATCATCGTCAATTTTTTTGAATTGTGACTTGTGACCAAAATCCTATCCAGTTTTTAATCTGACCATCAAAACTTGGTAATTCTAATTTAGGTAGTTGAATTCTACGATGGCTAACTGATCTACTTGATTCATCAATACTCTTTACCGTGTCCTTAATTGAGCTTTGTGATACAAGTTTCTCGCTACTAAATAGAGCTTTAGATTTTTGTTTTAAAATAAACCACCGCTTTTCGTACGTATCTGCCACATCCATATCGGAATCTAGCTCCGTGTCATCCCTACAGTCCGCCTCTAACCATAGCGCCATTATCAAATTTTGTAAGCGAACTAAATCATCACGGTGCTTTTCTAATTTTTCTAACAATGCATGCAACTCACTTACATCTTTCTTCTCGATTGCTTCTTCCACTTCCTGAGCGCATTTCGTAAATAGTCGCCGTGCTATTTTTCTTTCTAACTTCTTACGCTCCATACTTATTTATCACGGTCGCCAGATGTTGGGTGTTGTGTCTCGCAGGTCTGATAAATATGATAAGCTGCGAGCCTAATGATTTTTGATGGTTCGGAGATAATAAAAAACACGAACTCCGAGCTCTAATACATTTCTTTATTTTCTTGACACCTAACATTTACATGACAAATACCTAATACGAAATTCAAAAAAGTACTTGTTAGAAAAGCATAAACTATATATAAACCGAAAAGTACTGTGGAGGCTCCAACAATGAATGAAATGGAAAAAAAAGGGAAATCAATGTACCATGTTAAATTTTTATATCATTACAAGTGACAAAAGAAGCTATTACCTATATTATAGATGAATCTACTTTACATAAAATGACATCCATACTAGAGTTAGCCTAAGTATTGCTTGTAATAGCGAATATAACCACAAATATAACCCATAATGTCGCATTTACACATGCGTGTTCGCCATTCGACGAAACATTCGTGTTGTGGCGTTTACACATTCGTGTTCGCTATTCGCCTCGTCATTCGACGAAACATTCGTATACGAGTGCATCCGCGAACTACTGTTCACACATTCGCGGGTGATTTATTTTGATATTCGCACACGAACATGGAGGACGTGCAAATAATGGCAGCATGCGTGCTACATTTTATATTTTAATAATTTAAGATTTAATGTTACAAACGGTTTGTACATCTAGCGGACTTAGCGATAAACATCGCTCTCTACCAGTCAACCATTGGGCTAAGGAGAGAAAGTAAATGACGGCATAAGAAATGTAATAAATGACAATAATTGTTATATTCAAATAATATGATATTAAGAAAAAAACACATACATACACGCACATAACACTCACATATACATATTGTATATGTGTGTGTGTGTGTGTATGTATGTGTAAGTGTTATGTAAGGTGTATGAATATGTTTATACATACATACTTGCATATATGCATATTGAAAATGGATTCAAAATGCTAAAGGAAACGGATTGGATAAAATGTATAAATATGTATTTAGTTTCAAAGAAATATTTTAGTACAGTTGACATAACACGAATAATAAAACATTATCTCCTAGCGACGTATCGTTGCCATAGATATATTACAGTAGACAACACAGTATTAAGCGTATGTATGAAACCTCTTCAACACCCCCACTTGAGTCCCATACACTTCTTACAAATATCTAGCTTAATCCTAGGTAGACCCTTCGTAAGAATGTCGGCTGGCATTTTACTAGTCTCGCAATATTTAAGAGAAATCTCCTGTTCCTCTGCAAGTTGTCTTACAAAGTGATACTTAATGTTGATGTGTTTTGATCTCTTACCAACTGTTGGTACGTACACTAATTTGATGGCACTCTGACTATCACTATATAAGTTAATCTGATGATTGTGACCAGTCAGCTCTTGGTAGAGGCCTTTGACAGAAACCACCTCTTTAGCAGCTTCACTGATTGCAACGTATTCTGCTTCAGCGGTGCTTAGCGCAACACAACGTTGCTTGCGGGTCTGCCAGGAAACTACAGCTCCACCAAGCAGCAGCATGTAGCCTGTAAATGAATGGCCGTCAGCGTTAGCACCCCAGTCTGTATCCACATACGCAGCCAAATATTCACCAGTACTTCTGTAGATCAGTTTATGATCTATTGTACCTTTTAAGTACCTTAATACCCTCTTTAATGCGGCCATGTGAGTTGAATTCCAACAAGAATTGAATTGACTCATATAGCTCACAATGAAGGTGATATCCGGGCGAGTACCACAGGATAGGTACATGAGTGAACCGACAATCTCTTGATAGCTCATGTCGCCAGTCGTTTCGCCTTTCTCCAGCCTCAGGTTGGTTTCTGTTGGGGTCATAACGCCTTTGCAGTCTTCCATCCCGTACTTTCGTAGGATTTTCTTTACAAAGTTCGTCTGGCTCAGATGCACTTCTCCTTTCGACTGAGTCAGCTCCATGCCTAGGCACTCTCTCGCAATACCCAGATCCTTGATTTTAAATGCAGCTCCAATCTGTCTTTTTACTTTATTTATATCTTCAGCTGCGCGTCCAAAAATGTAGAAATCATCTACGTATAATGCGATTATAATAAACTTATTACTACTCATCCTCTTTACATAAACACATGGGTCGAAGTTAGACCTCGTGAATCCTATTTTAATTATATGTGCGTGGACTTTCACGTTCCAACACCGTGCTGCTTGTTTTAGACCATATATAGCCTTCTTAAGCTTGCACACCTTTCCTTCATTCCCCTTCGTGATGAAGGCCTCTGGCTGTTCCATGTAGAGGTCTTCATTCAAGTCACCATTAAGGAATGCTGTGGTAACGTCAATGTGATGTATTACCATCCCGGTTTCCGCCGATAATGCGAGCAGTAACCGTATTGACGACAGCTTAACCACCGGTGCAAAAGTTTCAAAGTAATCTTCCCCCACTTCTGGGAGTACCCTTTTGCAACCAGTCTAGCTTTATATCGTTGCTCGTTGCCGGCACCCGTCTTAAGTTTGAACAGCCACTTGCTCTTAACTACATTGATGTCTTTAGGCCGTTCAACCAACTCCCACGTACCATTTTCTATAAGTGAGTTGTACTCCTGCTTCATTGCACCGAACCAAAGACTTTTGTCTCCACGCTCCATTGCCTCTTTTACTGACAACGGATCATTTGAGATTAGGAAATTATACTCAAAATCCTGAAACCTTCTTGGAACTCTGATTCTGCGTGGATACCGAGAACCCTCGACAGCTGGTTCAGCTTCTGTATCTGCGCTTACGTCTCTTTCAGCGACTCCTTCTTCCTCGCTTACATCCCTTTCATCGTTAAAGTCTTCCCGACTATCACTTGGGATGGATTCAAATGAATCATGAAACACCTCATGGTCACCATAATTTTCTGGTGCGTTTCTTGGAAGTACCATTTTCCTATTCGTGGGAACTACAAAATATTCCGACGGAGCAACGCCTAATCCCAGAGACTCATTTTGTTTACTTTTGTCGGTTACAAAAAATAAAAACCGACTTCAAAAACACTGAAAAGTTAAAAATAATATAAGAATAGGTATCTACAGACAACATCACACTTCTAAACAAGGTTATTTTTTAATTACCAAAAAAATTTTGTGTGCTTGTTCAGACAAGCAAACGGAACAAGTTTCACTATGAGACCAACTTTGAAATCGCAAAAAAAATCAGCTGTTCCATACATCTAGGTTCAGTGAATGTTGAACATTTGTACGAAACAGCTGATTTTTTTTGCGATTTCAAAGTTGGTCCCATAGTGAAAGTTGTTCAATTTGCTTGTCTGAACAAGCGCACAAAATTTTTTTGGTAATTAAAAAATAAACTTGTATATTGAAGTCGGTACGAAACGATGATCTCTTATAAAGTCTTAAAATTTGACACCGACTTCAATATAGAAGTGTGATGTTGTCAGTACCTATTCTTATATTATTTTTACCTTTTCAGTGTTTTTGAAGTCAGTTTTTATTTTGTGTAATTATGATTGTGATTTTTTGGGTTCCCAATGAGCATCTCTATAATAAAGTTCTAGGAATTCTAAAATTCGCACTTCACTCCGCTCTATTTTGTCTTCTTCTTCTTCTTTTTTTACTTGGTGGCGTTTCCCTTTTGGATTTCGCCAGAATCGAGTTTTTTGCGAAGTTTTCTATTTTGTCTACACGTTCGGTTGGGTCGGGCGCTAGCTGTCAACTAAATGCATGCGAATGTGTAAACAGTAAGTTCGTGTTCGCCATTCGTGTCCTTTGATTCGCGTCCAAAAAACCGCTCCCAACGCGAACTCACGAATCGCGAGGCGAATGGGCGAGGCGAATAGCGAACTTACTGTTTACACATGCGTGTTCGTTATTCGCTTCACGATTCGCGCGCATCGAGAGGCGAATAGCGAGACGAATAGCGACGCGAATAACGAACACGCATATGTAAACAGCTAGTTCGTTATTCGCCTCGCTATTCACCTCGCGATTCGCGCGAATGTGTAAACGCGGTGTAAAACACAAAATTAAAATCAGTAATTCAATTAAACATACTATGAACATATATTTAAAATATTAACATAGAAAACCTATTTAGACTGGTGTATGGTGGGCGTATCTAACAATAACAAGAATCAAGATGTAAAAATAGAAAATAATTATTTTGAAACATTTCGAACCACACAAACAAGGTAAACACACAGACTAGGTAGCTAGGTACTTAGTGGGTGCCACGTGCACGCACTGGTACACTTTTGTCGCCGTGACTGTTTTGTCGCCGTCATCAAGTCCATGGAAATGTATGAAGGTGCGCGCACGTTGCGACATGACAGCTGGGTGACTTTTTTGGCCGGCGACAAGCCGGTGACGCCCGGGTGACAAAGTGTTGCCAGCTCTACTTCTGTTTACCTAAATAGATCCACGTATTTTTAGGTCTTAACTGAAAACCTTTTACGTTGATCTACCTACATATTTTAAGAATTTATTGCTTACATTTTTAAGAAAACGGATTCTTTACTTATTGGTAATTTTAAGTACCATTGAGCTGTACACATACTTTTTGAAAAGAATAAGAATCATTTATTTTTCCAAGAAATATAGTAGGTACATAGTAAATTTACTATGATCATCACACTAGGTTAGACCTGTTACGCGAAGATCATACTTATTAACAAAAGTTAAGAGTTTTCTGTACCAGCTTATTTAAAAGATATTAATTTATATATATTAAATGAAGAAATTAGATAAAAAATACAAATTATTAATAAGGAGACTATGTGTGTCTGTGTGAGCAAGTATGTGTGTTGTTTGGGAGTGTGTATGTGTGTGTACTAGTGTGTGAAACAGTGTTGTAAATGTAAGCACAGAAAAAAACACAAGATGATGTAAGCTGTGGAAAAAATAGCGTGTGGTTGTCGTAGGCTAATGTCATTTCCATACATTTTTTCTGCGGAACGACTGCGGGAAAGTTAGCGTGTGCATTTGTCTAAGGGGGCAGCTCCCCCCCCCCCCCCCCCTTACAGTAGGCTGGCATGCCTACAAGGTACACCTTACACCTAATAATCAAAGGAAATGTTGCATGTTTAATTTATTCTGGTTATTATTTTCATCTTGACGATGCAGTAATAATAATAATACTTTATTTGACCATAAATAAAATCACAAGAAAAAAAACGAAAAAGAAATACAAACAAATTAGATTTGTCTATGCTATAAATTTACTGGTCAAATAGGACCGGCAGGCCTATTCGCTAACTACGGTTCGTAATAGAACTGTCATTTTTGAAAGGAACTTTATATCTGTCACCGTAAAATTGCAAATACCGTTAGATTATAATCTATCTCGCGAGATTGTAAACTATCGAGAGATTGTGAACCGTAACATACTGCTTACAATTTAACGTATTATTTTTCGGTAGATTATAATCTATCGATGTGAAACTGTTAAATCACAATCTATCGCACGTTAATTGTCAACTGTCCGAAAGCTGTCCATGATTGGCCCGTCTTATAGTAGATCGTTCTGTGTCCATAGAGTTCGGAATCAAACACAAGTGTCAATCAAATAAAATAAATGCACTTCAAGAATAGTGACATTAAGTATGTATTTATTATTTAGTAGCTAATCAATATTTCTGACATCATAATATGGTAAGAAAAATTGTAACAAAATGACAAAATCAGAAATGTAACAATACTTTCTTGTCAAACTAAGATTAAAATAGTACACAAATTAAGATTAAAATAGTAATAAAAAATGTTCGCCGAAACAAATTAAACACAAACCAAAATTAAAATAAAAATGAAAATGAAAACGTAACAAAATTGTCTACTTATTAGAAAAAAAATTACGAAACAAAATCTTGACTTATACTTAAGTAATAAAAAATAATATGAACGAAAAATGCACTAATAAAAATGTGCCCTTTTTGGGAACTTGTAGGATAAGGGAATATTTTTATAGGTGCATTTTTCGTTCATATTATTTTTTATTACTCTTACAATAAATCATGATTTTGTTTGGTTATTTTTTTTCTAATAGACAATTTTGTTACGTTTCGATTTTTATTTTAGTTTTGTGTTTAATTTGTTTGTTTCAATCTCAATTTGTGTATGACAAGAAAATATTGTTACATTTCTGATTTTCTTATTTTGTTATAATTTTTCTTACTATATTATGATGTCAGAAATATTGATTAACTACTAAATAATAACTTACTTATGGCCATTTTCACCAACCTCTTCTTAGCTTAGGGGACTCTTAGGTGGCATGCTGTCACATTCTTTTCATTAAAGACAAAAAGTGACAGCATGCGTCTTAGGGGCTACCTAAGCTAAGTAATGGTTGGTGAAATCGACCATTAATGTCACTATTCTTGAAGTGTATTTTTAATTTTATTTTATTTGACTGACACTTGTGTTTGATTCCTAACTCTATGGACACAGAATGATCTACTGTAAAACGGACCAATCATGGACAGCCTTCGGACAGTTGACAATTTAACGCGCGACAGATTGTGATTTAACAGTTTCACTTCGTTAGATTATAATCTACCGAAAAATAATGCGTTAAATTGTAAGCAGTAGTTACGGTTCACAATCTTTCGATAGTTTACAATCTCGCGAGATAGATTATAATCTAACGGTATTTGCAATTTTACGGTGACATATCCATTGCTGGTTTAATGATACTGCTGTTTAATGATAGTACTATAGAATTTAGCCGTGTTATATATTTTTAACTAATTTTAATATTTTTAACCAAAATGACAATTCAATCAATTCATATACTGACCATCTTGTGATATGCCAAATGACAAATATTACTCATCTCTTACATTTACACAGTTTTGTGCCGTATGTTGGAAAGAGACAAATAGCACACAATTAATTCTTGTTTTAATCTTCCTTCTATGCTGTAGTAATTGTTCTGAGCTCTACCCCGAGTAAATATTACTCGTTTTCAAACGCACCCAATGGGTCCTCTGATACCACTTTTTGATAGCTTTCAAATTGACATTTGGAATCTTTTTTTCATGAATCAAAAAGGATTTTCAGCGGTTTTAAAAAAAATTATTGAAAGATATTTGTAGTATTAGCCAATTCTGATTTATATTATAAAAAATTTTAAGTGGCTGGACTAATTAAGTGAGGTGTCAAAATTCAGGACGAAAAATCAGTAGGTACCTTGCGTTTCATTTGTAACAATTAGCGCGGCTAAAAATGTCAACATTTCTTAAAAGAAACGCAAAACGAGGCTAACATCACTCAAGAGCTCTATCTTACGCGACTGCCTAAACCTAGAGCATATCGAAATAAGGTTTGTCAGGGTAAATCAATTAAGAATATTTTCGATCTTATGTTATTACGGTAATCTGCTTGTATCCTTCCTCATAATTCAAACTATTTAGGCAAAATTTTAAATCAGTTCAGCGGTTATTGATCCACAAATTTCGCTTCCCTCTTCAATCCGTCGTAACCACAACCATTAGGCCAAGCTTAAGTTTTGGATAAAATACTGTTAACATATTTTTTTGTAATTGCAGCTCAGTTGATCAATCAACATGTCGGAGACTGGGATGTTTACCAGCAGCACAGCATTCTGCTTCCGTTGTGGTTCAATACTGCCTCTCTTGCAGAAGCTTGGCTCGGTCAAGTGTTATTCTTGTAAAGCAATTTATGACGCCTCAAGTAAGTGTTTCATATAGTGATATTTTACCAAAATAATCCAAGCAAGTGCTTCTTTTCTTCCTTTTCTTCCCGTAGCTGTAAGAGTAGACTAAGGCATTTTACTGCAATTTTTCTCTGTGTAGAGATAGAAGTGATTTTTCTCTGTGTAGAGATATCCTACTGGAGGGAGATTCTGTACCAGGGTCGTCTGCTTAGGTACCTCCGTCTTACCTATTTCTGCCGCAAAGCAGCAGTGCTTGCATTGCTGTGTTCCGGTTTGAAGGGTGAGATATGGCAGTGAAATTACTGGGTACTGTAACTTTACATCTTGTGTCACAAGTTGGCAACGTAAACTGTGGTCCTTGTGGGGGTTGCAGTTTTACTGCGAATCTCATAAGAGCCACATGTATTGTTTGCTTGTAAGTTGGCAAACTTACTGCAATAAAAAAAAAAGGTGGATTTCTCTGCATCTTGTTGATCCAAAAAGTTGGCTTCCTATCCTATTCTTGTAGGACTATTGGCCTTCTTGTTTCGGTAGAAACTGTCATATCTTGGAATCCATCCATATCAAATTTACTGTATTTTGCAAGCTTTGCAAGCTTGTTCAGTATTGGTGGTATTGAGGATCAGTTTGGAGTGCACTATACATGACATGTGCCTTAAGTGCTGCTTGGCTGTCGTTGTAATATGTATTTGTGGATAACGTTGGTTTTGTGCTAGTAAAAATTAGATAGAAAGAATATTTTTAACTATAGACACCTGAGCCTCTAGCCGAAGTTCCATATGCATTTATTGTGTTAAAGTGCATAGAATGGCAACATATGAAAATTACATAAATCATCATCATCATGTGGTCATCATTTTTATACATTGCCAATCTATGTTGTATGTATCCTATTATGTATGACTAGGCCCTCTATATTTATAAGTGCACCATAAATTTAAGAAAGCTTTTGCATGTATTACATGTAAACAATGTCACCTGTCTTGCATGAAAATTTTAATGGCATCGCTCATTTTCATACATTTATATTTTGCTCTAAATTGTGAATAATAATTTTTTACCTGAACCCTAATATGAAAGTAAGATATTTGTTATTTTTTAACCGACTTCAAAAAAGGAGGAGGTTCTCAATTCGATGCGTATGTTTTTTTTTTAACCGACTTCAAAAAAGGAGGAGGTTCTCAATTTGATGCGTGTTTTTTTTTCTGTGTATGTTACGCAATTACTCCGCCAATTGTGGACCCATTTTCAAAATTCTTTTTGTATTCGATAGAGTAAACCCCAATGGTGGTCTCATGGTCACCAAAGTTAGGATCTGATGATGGGATCCCATGAAATTTGAGGAAAACTCTTAAATTTTAAGGTGTGTCCAACGTGTTTTGTATGTTTTTTTTTATTATATATAAATATGCAATCTGTTTCTCTGAGAACATTTAGCAAATGGTCAAGAACTTGCTATTGCTCTTTGGGGCAGTATGTCCAGTGACATACACCCTTTATGGTTCATTACATATTTGTGTCATGCATAAGTTTAGTCCCTTCCACACAGATCTCTGGGAGGGTGATTATTTCATTTGGTGTAAATTGGGCAGTTTGGTAAAAAAATAAAAAAATATTCTTTTTTTTTAAATGTTGATTGAATTTGATAGTTTTGATACTGTAAAGTAATCAAAAAATGGAGGCACTCTTCTATGACCACATTTAATGGGCAATCAGGGCCATTAATTTTTTTAAAACTGTAATGTTCGGAGGTCGCACAGAATAAGACACGTATTATTCGTTGAGCTGTTTATTCCAGAATGCATGGTTACACAATTGCTCCCATATATATATCATACAATATATTAATTATAAATCTACCCTACACTACAGTCCTCCACCCTGAAATGGGAATATATTTTTCTTCTTTTTTTTTTTTTTTTTTTAGACTAAGTTAGAGTAAAGAACAGAAAATACATAACATATCACGTTCATGAGCTACTAATTCATAACATTGCGATGTTACTATAACGAAGTGTTAAAGTTGCAATAATTTCTAATACAATATACATTTCTAATACAATAGATGGTTCTTTCTTTATTAATTGATAACAATCACATAGCTATTACATTTTACATTAATATATTTTTTTTTTATACAACTATAGAATAACATGATACTGCAATTAAAAGGAAACTTCAACAGGAACATTTTATACACACACATATAGCTACTTATTACTTAATTTTATATCTAACCGGCTTAACTAATCTACACTGACGTATAGGACGATGCTGGGGCGGTACAGGGACGTCAGCGGCTGATACGTTCTCGGGGAGAATATCAGTGTCTCCTTGTGTTCGAGATTCCGCAACTGAATTCTCCGGTTCATGATATGACCTTGGTGGTAAGCTGGGCAATGTTTCACCCACTTGTGACTGCTCAGACTGAGGAATCGTCAGACCCTGTACACCACCTGTACCTTCGGCCAGAGACGCTTGTCCCGGCTCTGTAGAGATAAGAAGCGACTTTCTAGTTTTACGTTTAATCTGGTCTAGGTGTCTATGTATTCGGTTCCCACTTACGTCCGTTACACAAAAATCGTTCCTTCCTGCTGAGGAAACTATTTTACCAGGCAACCACTTCTCCCCCCTTAAGTACTGACGGTACCACACTTCATCACCTACATTAATATTTCTGTCGTTGCCCCCTACCGCACCGATTTGACTCTTTTGGGCCCTTTGGACCCGAGCCTCCCTATCTGGCTTAAGGGCATCTAGTTTCGTACGTAAACGTCTACCTAATAGCAAAGTGGACGGACATTCACCCGTAGTTGGATGTTCGGTATTCCTATAGTGTAATAAGAATGTATGTAATGCCATATCTATATTCGTTTTGTCAAAAATCGCCTTTTTGATCACTCTTTTTATAGTTCTTACGGCATTTTCCGCGGCTCCATTTGATGAAGGATGGTACGGGGCAGTAAACATATGCTCAATACCACACTTTTGCAGGAAATAAGCTATTTCCTTGCTAGTAAAAGGTGGCCCATTATAGGTCACTACCTGCTTAGGTATTCCCCATCTACTCCAGAGCTCGCCTAATTTTGTAATTGTACTAATTGCACTGGTACTAGGAACAAGGAAAACCTCAATCCACTTGGAAGTAGCATCGATAGCAATAAGATAAATTTGGCCAGCTAGTGGACCTAAGAAGTCCAAATGCACCCGGGACCAGGGCCTGGCGGGCCACGGCCAGGGACGCGGTGCGGCGCGCGGCGGCGCGTCCGCCTGTGACGCGCACACGCCGCATTCGCGGCACTCGCGCTCCACCGCCTCGTCTATGCCGGGCCACCAAACGTAACTGCGCGCTATTGACTTAGACTTCACGATACCCATGTGAGGTTCGTGAATTAATTTGACTACTTTATCGCGACAATTTTCTGGGACTACCAACCTATGACCCCACATCACACATCCCAATTCCTCATAAAGCTCCGTTTTGCGATTAAAGTAAGGCTGTAAATTCTTAATATCACATTTTTCGGGCCAACCATCCCGTATATACATCAAAATTCTGCTTAAGACCGGGTCTTTCCTAGTTTGTTTTTTTATTTCCAGGCTACCTAATAATAAAGCTTCATCGGCAAAATGTAGATAAGTTTGTTCCGGCATCAATTCGCTAGCCTTCACTTGACTACTACATTTCTCTGGTAACCTAGAAAGTCCGTCAGCACAATTAGCCGTTGTTCTTATATATTCAATATCGTAATTATAAGCGGATAATATAACTGCCCAACGCTGCATCCGGCTAGCAGTCATTGTAGGTATACTGCTATGAGAACCAAATATTGATACTAGCGGTTTGTGGTCAGTGCGTAACGTGAATTTCCGACCATAAATATATTGGTGAAATTTATGCATACAAAATATAATAGCTAAGGCCTCACGATGTATTTGAGAATAATTTTTCTCAGCCGCGGTGAGCGACCGGGACGTATATGCCACCGGGCGCTCCCCTTCCGGCCAGGGCTGCGTCAGCACACCCCCCACTCCGAGTGCGCTGGCATCACAAGTCACGATCAACGGCTTGTTAGGGTCATAATGTGCTAACACTTCAGTACTAGTTAACGCTTGTTTAATGCTAGTAAAGGCATCCTCACATTTATGATCCCAATGCCAATCCACTCCTTCGCGTAACAAGTTGTTCAAAGGCACTAAATAGTAACTAAAATTCCTTATAAATTTAGAAAAAAAATTAACCATTCCTAGAAATGAACGTAGTTCGCTTACGTTACCCGGTCTTTTCATTTTGAGTATAGATCTTATTTTCATATCGTCCGCTATAATACCATCTTTTGAAACGATATATCCCAAATATTTCACTTTTTCAGCCAAGAAAACACATTTTTGTTTCTTCAATTTCATTCCATATCTAGATAAACGCTCAAAGACTGTTTCCAACGCGCGACAATGGCTAGTTAAACTATCCCCACCAATAATCACGTCATCCAAGAATACTTGGACATTTGGAATTCCCTGTAAAAGATTGTGCATGATACGTTGGAAAATACCTACGCTCGAAGCTAACCCATATACTAATCGATTATAGCGAAATAAGCCGCGATGTGTATTTATGACAGTATACATTTTTGAATTATCGAGTTCAATTTGATTATAAGCCTGGGATAAGTCTAATTTACTGAAAAATTGTGTTCCATTCAAACCTACCAGGACGTCCTCTATCCTGGGTAGTGGGAACCGATCTACCAGTAAAACCGGGTTAAGAGTCGCTTTATAATCTGCACAGAGCCGCAACGTACCGTCTGCTTTCATCACCGGAACCAGCGGTGATGCCCAGTCTGAGCAGTCAACCGGCTCAATGATACCGGCGGACAGCATTGTGTCCAACTCGGCATCGATGCGCTCGCGTAAGGCGTACGGCCAGGCCCCCGTCACTCGCGCAATGCAGCGTTATAAATACCTACCGCTAAGTAGCGCGCCGGCGCTCCGACCGGCAGAGGGCCGCTGCGCCGCCACCCGCCGCGCCGCACGCGAGACTTATTATTATTATCGAATCTTGTAACTTTTTTCATAAATTTGTTTTTTATTGGTTTCTTTTTGTTCATTTTATTGCTTTTTTGTTTATTATATTAATTTGATTTTTATTTTCTTTTTTTTATCAATAATTTTCTATTTATAAATTTCTTTTTAGAACTAAAATCTGGATTTTTATACCTAAATCGAATAACTTTTCGAAAATTTTCGGTTAAATATTGATTCGAAAAAAGTTCTACTTGCATTGTGGTTTATAAAACCACACAATAATTTTAATTTAATCAAATTGTTTAACCATACGGCGGTACATTATTGTGAAGCTATTGTAAGTTGTTAAAAGACAAAAAATGTTTGTATTTTTTTTTCATAGTCGAAATTCGAACTAATTCGAACTAATAAGACAGTAATTCGCTGCCATAGTAACAATCTTCAGTCCTCAGCAACATCGTCACTTAACATCGGCTGAGATGAAAACCAAGAGCTTCCTTGTTGTTTGTATAAAAAAATTTAGGCAGCCTGCTTGATTGCCTACTTAGTTGTACTTAAGTATAAAAAATAATAAAGTCTCGATGAACCGGCCGCAAGTACTTTATTTGATTCTTTACAAAAACAAATCCATCTTACTCCTGTTTTTTAAAGAATGCCTATTTATCACAATTATTCATACGATTCAGGATATTTTCAGTGAGTTCAAACACGAGAAAAAAACATGGATCATGTATTTTTCATAATTCGTAATTTTATTAATCATTTGTAATTTCACAACTGAATAAAATCAATGAAGAAAAAATTTCGCCTCGAGCGGGATTGGTAATTTTTTAATAATTTGAATTGTTTTATAATTTTTAAATGTAATAATGACGATAAAATAATATTCTATTCTCTTATTTTTTGACATGTACTAAGTATTTTAACATTTTTAATATTTGCGCACTGCCAATTTAGAAGTAGATTATGAGGAATAATGTATATAATTTAACACCAATTATGTATTTTACCATATTCTTGCAAATAAAGTACTATTGTTATTATCATTTTATAAAATTAAAGCACATTTGAGTCAGGGGCTTTCCTCGCAATCAATTTATTTCATTAATCCTACGTATACCATTTTGTTTATGTTCTTTGTACAACCCTTATGTTTTCGCTCGATGACGCAATCACGCGGTGTACGCGGGAATCTCGACTCTCGGCGCGCGTTCATAGAGACCTTTTCTTCTTGCAGCGACTTTTGTTTGTCGGTTTTGGCTATTATTATTACAGCGATTCGAGCGTTTCTATGGGAGTGATGTATCTGTTACGTAGTAACTATTAACTAATCTGTGGTACGGCACCGGCCGCGCGCGGTGGAACACGGGAGCGGCCCCCTCCCGCACCCGGAGTGTGGCCCTCCCGCCCGTGTACCGTCCCAGCCCGCCGTCGAACAACTGCTTATACCTGTCGAGAATAACATTTATGTTACTATTCTTATTACTACTATTTACATAGTTAAGCATTGAATCTGTTAAGCAGGTTTTCGAAAAACTTGGAATCACAATTTGTAGTTCCGATAACCACTGTCTACCTATTAACGATGTATCTATTAATGATAAAAAGCTCCAAATTCTTTTTTAAATTGCAATACCCAATTTTAGGTCGTATAATACCTATTGGTTTAATTTTTGATCCATCATAAAACTTCAACACGGTGTCGTCTTGTTCAATAGGATGGTAGGAAAAATACTTATCATATGTTTTTTTGCTAATACAAGAAATAGCAGTTCCGGTATCTATTTCCATCGATATGCAAACATCGTCTATAAAAATTGGTAAACTTACAGCCTTATAATTGTTGAGAGCCAACAGGTTTAAGTTCTCCTCCACGGCAGCCCCGTCGCCGCTGTCTTCGTCACTAGACGCCTCCTCGGTTTCTCCAAAGTAGAATCCTCGCGACGTCTGACCCTTGGCTTCCGGACATACTCGACGCAAATGTCCAGTTCGCTGGCACCGACTACATACAAAATGTCGGTAACGGCAAGTCTCGTAGCCATGGTTAGTGGCACCACAAGCCCCGCAGTTCGCAGCCCTCCACGCCGCCTTCGACGTTGAGCTGTGCCCGCGCGCCGCTGCCGACCGCTCGGCCGCGCTCTCCGCCGTGTGAGGTCCGCCACCACCGCTACCCCGCCCCCCGCCGCCGCCGTCCGCTCGCCGCCGGCTCCCGCGCGCGGTGCCCCGTGCGCTGTATGCCCGCACTGCATGAATCGACTCAGCTGACGTGGTAACGGCCGATGACGGTTCTACCATCGCTGCGTCCCTCTCCGCCGCCTCTAACGAGCTCGCAATTTTTACAGCTTGAACAAAAGTTATAGAGTCGTCTTCGGCGAATAAACGCTGCCGGATTACGTCACTCTGTAGGCCACATATAAATTGATCCCGAAGGTTTTCGTTCAAACCGGTCCCAAATTTACAGCTCCGAGAAAGTTTCTTTAGCTCCGCTACGTATAATGCCACGTTTTCATTAGCGTTTTGTCTTTTTTGTCTAAAGCGGTACCTCTCAGCTAACGAAGATGGCGTCGGTTGGAGATGTTGCTTCAACAATTCATCCGCCTCTGCGTAGGTAAGATCTGACGGCTTTCTAGGACAATTTGCACATGGTAATGCCATTTTATGTACACGGTAATGACAATTGCACACATTGTAATGACCAATAAATCCACGATAATGACAACTAAGGAAAAAATAAAACAGATCGTATAATCAAAATATTTTAATATGAAAACTTAAAAGAATGACAGCATCTAAACAATTTAAACTAATAGCCATTCTTGACCAATAATTTTACTGAGATCAATCATTAGCTTTTCTTTTATCACGCCCACACTTATCCACTAACCGCTTTTTGCGTAAAATCACTTCTTTATTAGTTAGCTTTTTAGGTGGCATTATTATCTATTTTCTACCTGAAACTGATATGAGCATAAAACAACAAGCGTATGCATTTAATTAGCAGAAATAAATACGCGTTTAATAGGTTTAATAGCAAAGTCATAACCATGTGATTGTTGTCATTGCCATGTTAATAGGTTTAAGCAGTCATTACCATGTAATTGTTGTCATTGCCATGTTTTAAAAAAACCCATGGTAATCAGTGGTAATGACTACCATGGCAATGATAAAAACAGATATTTCGTTGATTTACTGCGAATATACAAACTATTCTAGAATATTCCACAGCTGGCATCACAGCAAAACTGTCGCGTTTTATGCCAAAATAACACAAAATTCACTATAATTACTTACTTACGGAGTACACTGCAATACAAGAATGACAAATATGATAATCCAATGTGACAAAATCCACGGTAACCATATTTTAATTTTTTTTTAGCATAAGCGATGACAATAACCAACGTTCGATCATTCCGACGCCTGCGTTAGCACGGAAGGTGCGCGGGGGCAGTGGCAAACTTTAAGTACATATTTTTAATAATTTGCTACACGTCACGATAGCGATGGCAATGGTAATGACTGCTTTGTCGTGTGACAAAATGTAGGACGATACCATTTTGTTGTATTTTATAAAATTGAAAGAGAAATATTAGCAACAGAATACTTAACTATTATTATTTCAAAATACATTAACTTAAAAAAGAAAATAATACTTTAAGTAAGCTATTTTTAATGGAAAATTGCTGATTTTGGAGTTTAGGACATGCGTGGTAATGACATTTTAGCTCTTTCAGGACACAAAAAAAAGGTTTAGTGAAAAAAAAAACGTAAAACTGAAAGATACTGTTTTTAGATCACCCTCCATACTACACTTTATATTAAGACACGGTAAACATAGAACTACGTTTTATAGGTAAAATTTAAACGGACACCCGATTTACACCAAATGAAATAATCACCCTTTAATCTTTTAAAAGTTGTAGGAGTCCTTCGCTTTAATCTTTTAAAAGTTGTAGTGCTTTGTATGTATGTTACGCTATTACTTCGCTAATTGTGGATCGATTTTCAAAATTCTTTTTGAATTCGATAGAGTATACTCCTGCCTCCCTAGCACGTCCCCCAAAACACGATATGATAAAGCGGTTTATCGCGGTGAACTGTCAAAATACAATAGAGTTTCGTCGTATTTTGACAGTTCACCGCGATATATCGCTTTATCATATCGTGTTTTGGTGGATGTGCTACGGGGGTTGGGGTGATCCCAAGGTCACCAAAGTCAGGATCTGATCATGGGATCCCATGAAAATCGAGGGAAACGCTAATTGAATACCAGCTCACCTTATTAAATTAGGGTTTCATCACTAAAAAGTTACAAATAAAAAATATTTTACAAAAAATAAAAACCGACTTCAAAAACACTGAAAAGTTAAAGATAATATAAGAATAATAATATAAATCAATATAGAAATTAATATATAAAAATAATATAAATCAATATAGAAGTGTGATGTTGTCTGTACCTATTCTTATATTATTTTTAACTTTTCAGTGTTTTTGAAGTCGGTTTTTATTTTATGTAAAATATTTTTTATAAATTATATTGTTATAATATTTTGCAGATTACTACAATCTCAAATTTGAATATACAATAAATTTCAACACAGTCTGTTTGGGTAGCAATAAGGCTGTCATAAACAATGACAACCCAGAAGGGCCAGTAGTAGAAAGGAGATGCCCGAAGTGTGGTAATGACAGGATGTCCTATGCCACACTTCAGTTGAGGTCTGCTGATGAAGGGCAAACTGTCTTTTATACGTGTACATCTTGCAAGTAAGTATTTCGAACCAGCTAGCCAGTGTATTATTTTGGCAGTCATTGACTTGGCCAAATTTGTTGGTCAGATCAGTCCAGTGACGGTCTGTTGCACTAGGTCTTCCCAATATCAGATGGCCCACTTAGAACACAAAGGATACCAGGGTTGCTTCAGTGAGTAAGCCACACTAGGTGGACGAGAGTCCCACATATTCCCGCAGGCAGCTAAAAAAGAGTTACATAATTTCTTTATTTGCCAGAAATCGGTTTAATTACATCATAGTAAAACAAATTCTGGCAATATTAATGAAGAGAATGTGATTACTAGAGATGAAACATATAGCTGTTTCTATTTAACTATAGCAATGCTAATCAGCCCTTTGATTGTGTAACAAAAATCTTGCGATTTTGACAGTCAAGGTGCATCTATCAAAAATTTTTTTTCACACAGTGACACTGCTCAGCTTTAATCATGAATAGCAGACAAGTTCTCGAAGTCTTATCAGATTATAATCTCTAAATATAAGCTTAATTTACTCGAAATTAATGTATAGATTATTTTATTTTCAGGTACAAAGAAACTGAAAACTCATGATTGCTGTTGAAGATTGGTTTAGTCTCATAAGTATGTGTGTGTGTCAATTTGATATAATTTTACAATTACAATATTGTTACAATAATATTAATTCTGAGTTTGCTTTTGTGAATGTAAATTATTTTTATTGTAGTTTTATGCCTTACTAATATTAGCTTAGATTTGAGTATGTATAGTATTTTTGAATCTAACCTCAAGCTACCCTGCAAGGATTGAATATCTATTAGTTGCAAGATAGTCAATCCTTGCACGGTAGGTATAACCACGGGGACCCATCACGAACAAAAGTAAAATAATTTGATAAAAGCATCAATAGATGGCGCTACTTTAATCGATTTTTGTAATGACTTTTTAGTGAATTTAGTAAAAGTCAACAAGGAGATTCAGAAAACTATTGATTATATTTTAAAAAATCACTTAGCACGTGGGAAGTATCAAAATACGTTTTTAAGTCATGCTAGAACGGTTTAACATTTCTTTTTACAAATTTATAGCACTCCTAGCGACAATTGTCTGAACTTCAATGTATCTCTCAAAAGCATAGCTCAAAGTAGCACGCAATGTCTGCTTTAACTATTTGATTACATACTGCTCACTCATAGATGGCACTACTTATGTATGCTTGTTCGTATGGTCACAGATTGAGTTGAATTATTTTATTTTATTATATTACCTACAAGGTGTTTGGTATGTAGGTATTTTGACATAATCATAATAGTAATGGCGTCATTGAAAATTCGAAATTGCAAAATTAATTTTCTAATTCCCATACATTTGAAAGTGTAATGTCGAATTATGGTCGAATTACACAAAAACATGACATCTTAAATTTCACCACTTCCAATAGGTCAGGACTGGTCTACTCGTTAGATCTTCGTTTTTAAATCTGTGTGGCAGTGGTTCGATCCTGCCCTGATGTAGTTATTTAAAAAAAAATTGCTTGTTTTATTATTTTGTTTTTCTTTATTGCTTTTTGTTTATTAAGTATATCAATTCCTTTTATTTATATCTCAATTTGTTTTTTATTTATAATTTTCTTTTAAGAACAAAAAGATTTAGGTTAGGATTAGAAACGCGATTTTAATAAGTAAGAACTTACCCTATTAAATATTTTTTCGGAAATTTTCAGTTAAATGCCTACGAACCGAAAAAAAAGTTTCACTTGCATGTTGGTTTCATACAACCACAGTGATTTTTTCACTGACCTAACTATTTTGTATGGGGGATTTCAAAACTAATTTTACAATTCTGAATTTTTAAAAACATCATAAGTATTCAAATTCAATTCAAATTCAAAAATCTTTATTCAACATAGGCCTTTACAGGCACTTATTGACGTCAAAACAAAGCAAAACAATCTAATTTAAAGAAATTATATTAACCTTGTATGTGCATACATCCTAAATATACTCAAGATGTCTGCAAATACAAGTAGGAATGAAAAAAAAAAAAAGTTGATTCTACACCTGTTCGGAAATTGGGAGAGCCTTCTCGAGAAGAACAGGCAAGAAACTCGAAAGGTCTAAATTTTTTATCTCCTCTTTTAAATCGCCATTTACAATTTTGGTTTGTTACAGAGTCGTCAATTGGAAGCTGACCTCAAAGCAAAAGTTTGAGCTCAACTTCCATTACAAGAATAGATGTGTTAATTCACATTATATAAGCTATCTCTGAGAGAAGTGCGTGAACTTAGATTATAAATAAATTGCTCTCACTGAACGTTTCTTTGAAACAAAACGCAATACATTGTTAAATATTAGAATTGAGAGTTCAAACCCAAGCTTTTTTGTCCGTCATGTAATCAGACACTTTATAATATGCTTTTTTAATAAGTACATCTTTGATTGCAACTTTAAATTTGTTTAAGCTAAGTTCTTGTATACAACTTGGGATTTTATTGTAGAAACGTATACACAGGCCTCTAAAAGAATTATTAATTTTTTGGAGCCTGGTATTTGGTAAAGCTAACATATTCTTTTGTCTAGTATTAACTGAATGAATATCACTATTTTTACAAAACACATGAATATTCTTACGAACATATATTAGATTCTCATAAATATATTGCGACGCTACTGTCATAATACCAATTTCTTTGAACTTTTCTCGCAAAGAATCTCTCATTTTAAGGTTATAGATTGCTCGAATAGCCCTTTTCTGCAGTACAAAAACAATCTGAATGTCGGCAGCATTTCCCCACAACAAAATACCATACGACATCACACTATGAAAGTAAGAAAAGTATACAAGTCTTGCTGTATCAACATCAGTCAGTTGACGTATTTTCCATACAGCGTGAGCTGCAGAACTAAGTCTCTTTGACAATTTATCGATATGTGGGCCCCATTGCAGCTTAGAATCAAGTGTGATCCCAAGAAATACTGTGGTGTCCACAGGGTCAACACCTATATCCTTTATTTTTACAGTGGTGTGAACCTCTTTGACATTGGGTAAAACAAATTTTATACATTTTGTTTTCCCTTCATTAAGTGACAGGTTGTTCACATTAAACCAGTGAACAATTCTTGAGATAGAATTATTTACATCGTCATTAATTTGCACACCTCTTTTAATTTTAAATAAAAGTGAAGTATCATCTGCAAATAATACCATCTCATGTCTATCCTGTACAAAATCAGGGAGGTCATTGACATATATAAGAAATAGAAAAGGACCAAGAATCGAACCCTGCGGAACTCCCATTTTAACTGCAGAACCTTGAGACCTTTTTCCATTGATGTCTACTTTTTGAATCCTCCCACTTAGATAAGAGATTAGAAGATCAAGTGCAGTGTCACGAAACCCATAGTGGTGTAATTTTCTGATCAAGATTTCGTGATAAACGCAATCAAATGCCTTGGACAAGTCACAAAAAATGCCTAACGCATCGTGTGAGTCTTCCCAGGCTTCGAATATATGTTGTATTAACTCAACACCAGCATCGGTTGTTGAGCGACCCCTCCTAAAACCAAATTGTTTACAGTGTAGAAGATTATTCCTATTAAAATAACTTTGCATTTGCTCCAACATTATTTTTTCAAAAATTTTGCTAAAAGTAGGTAGCACAGAGATAGGTCTAAAATTACTGGGGTCTGATGTGCTACCAGATTTATGTAAAGGAATAATTTTACTTAGCTTCATAAGATCAGGAAATACACCACAGTCAATGCAATCATTAAAAATGTTAGCAAGTATTGGAGCTATTGTTTCAATTACGGATTTAGTAACATCAACGGAATTGCCCCACAGATCCGCAGTTTTCTTTTTA
Source organism: Schoenobius gigantellus (assembly GCA_963935595.1). Lineage (NCBI taxonomy): Eukaryota > Metazoa > Arthropoda > Insecta > Lepidoptera > Crambidae > Schoenobius > Schoenobius gigantellus. The sequence continues at coordinate 27,513,167 of OZ012551.1, forward strand.
TTTAAAGTTTTAAATGACTTTGTTATATCAATTCCACTAATGTGTACAAATTTGAATTTATCATTACAAACTTTAACATGATCCTTCACTATAGATTCAGCAATAGCGGGGGATGAATCCAAAGACTTTGTGATTGAGACTGGAATATCAGTAAAGAACTTTTCAAATTCTGCAGCTACTTCTGTGTCAACTGTTACCTTCTTACCATCAACATTCAAACAATACTGATTATTAGTAGTTTTAGCTTTTCCAGTTTCATTATTTATAATATTCCATGTCATTTTAATTTTATTACTACTGTTTTTTATTTTTGAACTTAAATAATTAGATTTAGCAAGCTTGCAAACTTTTTTGAACACTTTGGAATAAGTTTTTACATAAAGTTTAAATTCATCACTAGTATTGAATGAGCGTTCATTGTAAAGTTCAAAAAGTTTTATTCTGCTTTTGTGAATACCTGGTGTAGCCCATTCACTAAAAGCTAAAGTGCCATCAACCGATATAGTCTTTGGAATAAAAATATTTTTAAATTCAGAACAAAATGTATGAAAAAAGTTTTCATATAATTTATTTGGATTTTCTTCATAACCTATATAATTTAATTTAATACCAATATTATTTTTCAGCCGTTCTAAGCGACCAGCAGTCTTTGGTACAACAGTGATATTCTTTTTTTCCATGCTTTTACATTTAAGTGGAATGGTAACAATTTGTCCAGAATGGTCAGATTCTAAATTATTAAAAACTCTTCTTGCTAAAGGAACAATATTTGTATAAATATTGTCAATGCATGTGGCAGACGATTGAGTTGTTCTTGTTGGCTCCAAAAATAAATTTCCAAGGTTATATGACCAAAACAGATTTTTAATCCTAATAGATAAACTAGAATTTTCTAATAAATTAATATTAAAATCACCACAAACAATGGTTTGTTTTGTGGAACTACACACTTTTTTCAATACTTCATCCATAGTATCTTCAAAAAGGTCATATAATCCTGAAGGAGGCCTGTATATACTTAATACAATAATCTGGTCCAGCTCCACGCAGGCTATTTCTATTGTTCGCTCAATCGAAAGACTCACAATATCCTTACGATCCTTAAATTTCAGCTTTTTATCTAATATTATTAAAGAACCACCACGAATTGATTTTTCTCGACTGAACGAACTACCAACCAGATGATTGCTGAAATTAAACATGAACTGATAACTTTTAAGCCAGTGTTCAGTTACACAAAAGATGTCTACATTACTACAGTTCAAGAATAATTCCACTTCCAGATCCTTGCCTAACATTCCTTGAATGTTCTGGTGCACCAGGTTGATAAGATTTACTTTATTTTTGTTTTCAAATGGGTTTTGCAATACATTTACAAAGTTTTCAGTATCTTTTCTACCTAATGATAAGCAAGAGGATGTCTCTTTTGTCTCATTACTTAATTTAAAGATTTATTAAAAATATCATCAGTAACATTACTGACAGTCGTTTCACTACCACAGTATTGCTCAATAGGAGCAATTTCAGTACTTTGAGTGGGCTGCTCAATAAAAGCATTGTCAGAGAAAGAATTTATAGCCATGTTTTTGGCTAAAGTTTGTAAATAAAATCTTAGCGAAATAGCTAATTGTTTTTTATAGAATGTTGATAGATATAATCTATCTTCTGTCAAATAAGCTTTAATACATGTCAGTTTGTTGAAGTCAATAATATGGAATTTTTTCGAATAATTTGTCATTAAATCTAATGTCAAATTAAGTTTGTATCTAATATTATTTTCATGTTGTGACAAACGATTATGGTAGGGAAGGGTAAACATTATTATTTGATTAACATGTAAATTATTTAAATGAGAACAAAAATGTTTTAGTACTTTTTTGTTCAAATTACCCCTATTTCCCAAGATCATAACCAGTTTGTCATTAATATCAAACTTATAACTATTAATTTCATTTGCAATATCATGGAAACTTGAGCCAGGCATACAATAATTAATGACACTAAAATCCAACTGATTTGTCAATAACTGGCCCATACCTTTGCCTATGTCATCACAAAAAATAATACATTTAGGCTTAGACACAGACATCTTACAATGAAAACTAGATTGCTCATTGACTGGTGACTGACATACAATACTATGAGCGGAGGATGTATGACTGGGTGCGTTGTTATTATTTGTGACATTGCATTCTGTTATTGAAATATTCTCACTTGCAGTCAAAAGTTGTTTGTCAAGAAGGGACTGATAGCGGTCCTCATTATGTTGACAATTTATTTTTTATTCAACTATGTTAGGTACATGCATAGTCATAGATAATATAGGTAAGTAATACGTAAAGTACAATCAGCAACACGTCAAGCTTTACATTTGCATTACGAAAGCCGCCGCTATTACGAGCGACATAAGGGCAGTCTTAAGGTCAACATTTGAAGCCCAGCGTGAGTATTAATGAAAGAAAAAAGAAAGAAAGAAAGAAAATGGTTTATTCAATGGCACTAACACAGAATAACAAATAAAAAAAGGGAAAACACTAATAGATGTGCCACGGAAAGGGTATCTACTCAGCATAATGCCGAGGCGTCGCAGACTCCCCGGCGCTGGTCTTCCGTAGACACCCTGAAGAGGCACCACTATGGCACACACACACTAAGCTATAAACAACAACAAAAATCTTAATATCTACGTAATACACTCAACATGGAATAATAGAAATATACAAATCAATACATATAGGTACATAAAGCTCCACGTATATACATTGTATCAACAGCATGACGTGTCATAAATTGTGTCAGGTTACATAACATAGTATCAGTAATACAAAAACTTAGAGGTAGTTTACAAACACAGCAATATTTTTTCTTTACATACACAATTTCTGTAAGTTTCCTGACTATAAAAAAATAAATAAAATTAATGTAGGTACTACTTGAATTATTTTTTAATCTCAATGGTGATTTGGTATATTTTGAATTTTGCCAAATAAAATATTATAGGTACAGTGTTTTATTAGATTTTACCATTTACAAATATTGTGGCAAGCGCGACTTACAATAGACGTCACATAATTTAAATAATAGATTCGAAATTTCAACATCAAATCTAAGTGAACAGATGGCTCATGCGGAAATCCTGCGGAATTATTAAGCTATACCGCTAGAGATCTGTGGTTCGAACCCGCATTAAGTATCTTTTGTTTCAATGATTTTTTATCACAGAATTAATAACAACATTCTTAAAATGAAACAGAAAATTAGATAACTGGTAAGAAAGAACAAGGAAAAATAAAATTTTGTTTAAAAAATAGTAATAAATTATATAATTTCGATATTTGATAAAACAGTCGAATAAATTAATTTCAGCCGGCTATAAGAATATAAATTTCTCAATTATATTTTATATTATAAAAAAATATAAGTAATTAAGAGTTAAATTTCTCAGTTTTTTCAGATGTATTTAATTGCTCAGTTTTTTCAGATGTATAAATATAAAAAAAACACTTATTCTATATAAAAAACAAAAATCACAAACTGAAAAATCTTGTCAAATAAAAATTTTAAATCACATTTTAACAAAATACAATATTATGTGACTTTGATTTTCTTTAAAAATACTAAATAAATTGAAAAAATGATACTTAAATAAATCAGTGAAAAAAATCGTCTTGGGCGGGATAAAAAAAGGTCACATAAAAAATTTGCAAGTTTGCTTTATTCTTAACCAATTTTTTTAATTTGAAGTTACAGATATAATAGAAAGTACCCACTACCAAAATGACTTATACCTCCAATGATATCAAATTTATTTTACAATTACATCTTAAATGTCAAACGTATATAAAATGTATGACATAAATCGTATAACCATGGCGGAACAACCCCTTAGGTATAACATTGATTTATACGTAAATTTTTTACCAAATTGTAACACATTTAGCTTGGTGCAGCCGGCCGTAAGCGTATGATGTTTTACAAGACCTATTTACTTACGCAGTCATGAACTAAACAAAGCATAATAAGCATAGCAGTTCACAAAGTGCCATCTGTTGAGTGCGTGCGAGAACTACTGAGCCCAATGTAGCAAAGGCTCGATGGCCCGAGCTTGCTGGTGCGTCATCTCGCGGTGAAATGGTGAAATAAAATAGTTCGAAGAATAGCCCGATTTAAGTAGGTCCCATTTCGTTGTATGGGATGGGGCATCTGTACTGTAGTATTATATTATCTGTGGTATAACCAATAACCATGCTTATTACTATAGGTATACAATGTGTCCCGCCACCAGTGTCGGAGCTTTTAATGGTGTGAAATATGGCATTTTTTATCGACAAATTGCTCCACAAATTTGGTTTTTCTCTTACGGTAGTAAAATGGCCGCCATTTTGTTTTTTTGGTAACCAAGACCTGCCCCCCTAGCACGTCCACCAAAACCCGATATGATAAAGCGGTTTATCACGGTGAACTGTCAAAATACAATAGGGTTTCGTCGTATTTTGACAGTTCACCGCGATAAATCGCTTTATCATATCGTGTTTTGGTGGACGTGCTACGGGGGCAGGGCTAGAGTTGCCAACTCCCATTCACAGCTATGCGGGACATTAGAAATTTTTATGCGGGACTTGGCCAAAAAAAGCGGGACCTGCCTACAAATGTGCAGAAACGAGAAAAAAACGAAATATAAATTAAATCAGTTTATTTAACGTTAAATTAAAAAGAAATAAGTAACTTTCTGCAATTACAAAATGATAATTATAACACCACATAGGAATATTAATCAGTAATTAAAGCACATTTCTCGATCAACTGAGCAAAATCACCTATTTTTTAAAGAGTACCTACTTATTTTATATATCCTATAATGTACACAGTTACAATGGTGATAAACAAGAAACGTTTGTACAAAGGCGAGCTTATCTCTTTTATTTAGAGATCTCTTCCAGCCAACCCTAGCATTAGTAAAAAATAAATGTAGTTAGCGGGATCATTGTCTAACCAACCAAGTTTATTGAAAGATGGTACAAAAAATAATAATTTTGCGTACCTACCAAAATACATACCAATTAATGTATTATATACTCATATAATAACGTAAAAAATATATACGAGTATATGACCTACATAAAAATAAAGCAAATAATATATACTTACATATTTTAATACAATTAACTCGGGTCTATTTCGCGGTAAACAATAACTATATTGACTTACTGTTATTGACTTACTGTTATTGAGGCTCAGCGACGTCTTCGCAAAGCCCGGCTTTCACGACTACCCTCCGCTTGATCTTCAGAATTTTTATCAGTATCGTCGGTACCTCGACATACCACACTCACGACATCTACACATTGACGTTTTTTACAAGTACCGCACTGCCTAAACTTGCTAATAACAGGGTTCCAGCATAAGAATAACTAATAATACGAGTATAGAAGCGAAACTCCCGGCCGTCGAGCGCTCAAGGCCACGTTATTTACCTACCGTTTGATTTCCGTTGAAGGGAATCGCCAGTCAAGGCGCGCACCGTGTGTTTCAGGTACCTTGTGAATGTTCAATGAATCAGTTTTATTCGTAATATTCATTACATGTCAAATACAATATAATGTATCGAGTTTCTAAAGCTGTCATTGTAGTGCAATTTTGAAACTCTGTAAGTATGGGATTTTTTTGTCAAGTCGGGAATTATGAGAAACTTTGGTACTGCTATATATATTTTTATCGACCTTTGTCACTGTTCCATATAAAATTTAAATACAATCGACGACACGACGACTCGACGACACGGTTAGCGCAGAGGTCGAGTGATCGCCTACTGTGCAACGGGTCGCGGGTTCGATTCCCGCATGGGACAGATATTTTGTATGGCCTACAGAAAGAAGAATGGCAGAAACCCGTGTATTTTCAGTGTCGCACTTAGGAGTTATGTATCTTAATGAAAATACCCTTAAAAGATAGGTCTAAGTCCAATTAAAAAAAAAGGTAATTGCAGCATATTTTTTTAAAATGGGGTTTTCGTGTTATGCTGCAATAAGTATAACCTACAAATATCAGTGAACTTACATACAAATAATAGGTATATGATTTAAAACTAGAATTGATTTGAAAAATAGGTAATTATAGGTACCTACTTATTTAGTTACCTACACAGCCGAAATCATATAAAAAGGTATGTACAGATGACAATTGACAACAAAACATAGGGTGGGTAGGTACCCTATATGTACGTATAGGTATGATTGTTGTAATGTAAGGGTGCGGTTCATGGACAAACAGCCAAACGATGATATCACACCGACCGAAGTAATAGGCATAATCTTGATATTTGTTTCAATAAATTATATTATTAAGACTTATTGACAATAAGTTATTAAAATAAATCTTTGTCTTTAATACTCATTAATATCGAATTCCGTTTATTTATCACTTGTTATCACATAAAACTTAAAAAAACGTATTAAATAGTTCAATCTTATAAATATTTTAAACAATATATTTATTTAATTATTTAAGGTGGCAACTTATTTGTTTATACTTTACACATACTTTACCTATGCGTTTCGTTATTGCATGTGTGGTTGAGTTTTGATACAAGTTTTATTTTTTCGATTTTCTCATTATTCCCGTTTTACAAAAAAAAAAACATAGTTATAGGAAATGAACAACTATAATTGTCTAATATAATGCATAGAATTTCATCGACTTTCACTTGATATTTTATGCGACCCTGGGTTTGCCATTCTTCAATTTGTTCCGGTCTGGGCGTATGTGCATGTGATATTCTATGTTTGTAACTGCACCCACGGCACAGGAGAAAATCCTAGTGTGGGGCGATGTATTTAAAAAAAGAAAAAAAATCAATACTTTATTAAAATTATGAAACAACAAGATTTTTTTTCAAGTGAAAATGTTGGTCTGATAGTAAAAAGTGAGCTTAGGTTTTATCCATTAGTAAATTCATAACTTCAACTCTTGGACTATAAACGTAGGTACGATACCTAAATTACAAACCATTTTTGTACATCGAAATTCGAAACATTTTAATGATTTTGTTCTCGAAGTGTAAGGATTAAGCTCAATTAATCAAAAATAGGCAGGTTCTTATAACTACGGAAACAAAAAAACTAAAAAGGTGCGTACTATTGCTAAAGATAGTCGCTCGCTCGCTACACTTGAAGTACAAAATCAATAAGACTCGGTGTATGCTCAGTTTCTCATTTAATGTAAAATATGGAGGTACCTATATAAAAATATTGTAGTGGTAACCATAAGTCCATGTGGTGACCCTAGCGGCGTCCGCAGACTACTGCGGGGCGTTACAGGGGGAAGGGCGCTGTAGGTATGCAAATAGCGGCATTTGGCGCACCCACAAAGGAGATTCGCTTCTATACTCGTATTATTAGTTATTCTTATGGTTCCAGGTAGTTGATAAACGGTATCCATCTTCCCGGTTGAAGATTTTATGTTTCTTAATTTCAACCGCTTCTCGTGCTATTCTGGAATAATAGTGACGATCGGTGGAGAGGACCTGAGGTTTGTGCAGTTCTATCCAGTGGTTGGTTCCTGAATCCAGCAAATGTTCAGCAATGGCAGACTTACCCTTTTTCAGGTTTCTGACAGCTGCGATATGTTCCTTGACCTTTTCATCTATTGTCCTTTTGGTCTGCCCGATGTAGGAACTACCACAACTGCAATCAACCTTGTATACGCCAGGGGTTTGCAAGGGAACGATGTCTTTTGGTGTCCGCAATAGTTGAGATACTTTGGAGAACGGACTATATACAGTCTTAATGGAGTAATGCTTCAGTACTGTTCCAATTTTGTCCGTAACACCTTTAAGATAAGGCAAAAAGGCGGGAACTCTGCAAACGTCCACTTGCCTTTGCCTTTTGTTCTTCAGACGTCGTATGCTTCCCTTGTATCCGTTCCGCTGAAGTACTTCCTGAACGTGTGCGAGCTCACTATTCAAATGTTCAGGGTCACAGAGGTCATATGCTCGATTAGACAGCGATGTCACTACGGATTGCAGTTGCCGTGGGTGGTGATGCGAGTTGGCATTGAGGTAGCGGTCAGTGTGTGTGGGTTTTCGATACACCGTGTGTCCCAATGTTCTGTCCTCTCTCACTCTCACTTTTACATCGAGAAAGGCCAACGATCTCTCCATCTCCATTTCATAAGTGAACTTATATTCGGATGTATGGAATTTAGGTATTTTAGAAATTGTTCTACTTCCAGCTGGCCACCTTTCATGATGCAATAGACATCATCTACGTATCTTTTCCATATCTTCACGTGTGCTGACTGCATATCTATGCGTTTCTCAAAATGTTTCATCCAGATGTTAGCCATAACCGGTGCTAAGGGGCTTCCCATGGCCACATCATCGATCTGGAGGTAGTATTGTCCACGATGAAGGAAATAATTGCCATCCAAGCATTGCTGTAGTAGAACAATGTATTCACTAGAGATACCATTCTCCCTTAGCATTGTCTCGATGACATCAAGGCAGTCTTTAATTGGAACATTTGTGAAAAGTGACTCAACATCAAAACTCACCATCACTTCGTCCGGTTCGACTTTAAGACTCCTGATGATGTCGACAAAATGGCGAGAGTCCCTCACGAATGATGCCGTCCTTCCTACTAATGGCTGCAGTACAGAACTGCCATTGCTGAACATTTGCTGGATTCAGGAACCAACCACTGGATAGAACTGCACAAACCTCAGGTCCTCTCCACCGATCGTCACTATTATTCCAGAATAGCACGAGAAGCGGTTGAAATTAAGAAACATAAAAACTTCAACCGGGAAGATGGATACCGTTTATCAACTACCTGGAACCCTGTTATTAGCAAGTTTAGGAAGTGCGGTACTTGTAAAAAATGTCCATGTGTAGATGTCGTGAGTGTGGTATGTCGAGGTACCGACGATACTGATAAAAATTCTGAAGATCAAGCGGAGGGTAGTCGTGAAACCCGCGCTTTGCGAAGACGTCGCTGAGCCTCGGCAGTCATCCCGTGACCACGGCCTGATGTAATTCGGCCGAAATGTCGGGAAACAGTAAGTCAATATAGTTATTGTTTACCGCGAAATAGACCCGAGTTAATTGTATTAAAATGTGTACAAATCGCGGAAGTCTAAAAACTTTAATATATACATAAATACATACATACTACAAAATATAATTGAGATATAAATTAAGTTGAATTTGAAAGTAAGTGAGCTTTCAACTTGCGCTTGAACGATATATGATGGGGGTGCTTCTCGAATGTAGGCAGGCAGGCCATTCAAGAGCTGAGCAGCTCGGATGGAGAAGGAGTTAAGGAAAAACTTTGAATTCGATTGGGGGACATCAAGAAGATTTACTGAAACACAGGAACGTTTGGATCGAGGACCAGGCGGAAGTAAGTTTCCACAAATATTCGGGGAAATCACGATTGTGTAAAATTTTTGTACATGAGGTTGAGGATGTGCATGTTCCTCCGAAGCCGAACAGGGAAGCACTGAAGCTTAGAGCAAAACTCGGACACGTGATCGTACTTGCGGAGACCAAAAATACATCGGTTTGCTAAATTTAGAAGAAATTTAGAAGAGCTCGCATAACTTTAGTATTAAAAGGTAGGAAGAATTGAAGTCGCTTGAGAGAGTGGTAGGTAAAATGCATGCGTCGACTAACGTCATTAATTTGAGAGGTCCGAGATAATGTATTATCAATGATAATACCAAGATCTTTAGTTTTTTCGGAAAAGGGGATCACAATGCAATTATAAAAAACTTTTGGTAAGTCGTTTAGAACTAACTTACCATACAGTCTGTTGCTGCCTATGATGATATCCTGCGACTTCTTAGGATTAACAAGTAGACCAAATTTATCGGCCCACGAGTGAATATGATCCATATCATTGTTAATTGTAACTACCGTGGATGCAATATTTTCTAAATTTGCCAAACACCTAATAGTAGATCGTCGGCATACAGGTAGTAGGGACAAGAGATGGAATTGGTGAGTACATTTATAAAAAAGGAGAAGAGTAAAGGAGAAAGCACGCCTTCCTGCGGAACACCAGCAGTGAATTGCGCCCAGCAAGAGGATAAACCATCATGCTTGACACACTGCCGGCGGCCACGAAGATAGTCAGAAAACCAGGTCATTGCGGAAGGCGAGATGTTATAGGAGCGAAGAACAGCTATAAGGATATCGTGATCGACAGAGTTAAATGCTTTGCTAAAGTCCAAAAGAGTAAGAATAGTAAATTCCCTACTGTTCATAGCCTTACGGACATCATCTGTGACATGCAGCAACCGTACCATTCAAGCACCATGGATAAAAATGGAAGGATGGAAATTGTACGGAAATGGGAACAGGTAGATGGATGAGAGATTTTGGGCAGAGGTATAACGTGGGCCAATTTTTTGTGATTTATGAAAGAGTACTTATTATCTGATAAATTTTTGTCTAACCGGGCTGGCTTTACCATAAAGCGGGACAATTAGCGTCCCGCACAGATGTGTTGCGGGACGCATTATTTGAGCCCTGGAAACGGGACGTCCCGCCTGACGCGGGACGGTTGGCAACTCTAGGTAGGGCTCTTATACTATTTCGACCACCACTACTCATGTAAATGTCCTATCAACATTAAAAAAGGTGTCATTTGATAGCTAATCATGTAGACAACAGTTACACAGCCATCATGTTTCAATTGTCATGGAATAAAAAAATAATTAAACAAAGAAAATAGATTTTTTTTTGTGTATTTTTTAATTATTGGCTTTTTGAGAAAAATCTTGTGCATTAAACTGCTTATTTTTATTTTAAAACGATAAAAGAGGATGTTAGCTAAAATAAAATCCTTACCTTTTTTGCTCTCAGTGAGATACTTTAGAAGCTATGACAACTTGAATAAGCACCTTTAAATGAAATTAATGAAAAGGGTCCATTCAAGTTGTTATATCTTCTAAAGTATCGCACTGAGAGCAAAAAAGTGAACCATTTTATTTTAGCGAACATCTTCTTTTATCGTTTTAAAATAAAAAATAAGCAGTTTAACGCACAAGATTTTTCTCAAAAAGCCAATAATTAAAAAATACACAAAAAAGAATCTAAGTATTTGTTTTTCTTTAATTTTTTTTTCTATTTTTTATTCCATGACAATTGAAACATTATGGCTGTGTAACTGTTGTCTACATGTTTAGCTATCAAATGACACCTTTTTAATGTTGATAGGACATTTACATGAGTAGTGGTGGTCGAATTAGTATGAGAGCCCAGGTCTTGGTTACCAAGAAAACAAAATGGCGGCCATCTTATAACCGTAAGAGAAAAACAAAATTTGAGGGGCAATTTTTCGATAAAAAATGCCATATTTCACACCATTAAAGGCTCCGACACTGGTGACGGGACACATTGTATAATAATAGTATTAGGTAGGCATATCCAACCAAAGTTAGACTCAGTAGTAATAGCACAAACAAAGTAAATACTAATAGTGCCTTTGCTGCAAAACCTCAGTGCTTGAATAGGCTATGATCCTATTTGAAGGAAAAAATATTATCGTTTTATACTCTTTTATGATAGTTGATATAATAAATAAAAGATCTTGATAAATGTAAAAGTAATATATTGATAACGTCTTAAAACTTAAAATGATATGAGATTGCGCGATGAATATGATATTCAAACACATACTAACTTAATGAATAACCTAAATTAATGCATGTGGCATAAAACCATAATGTGACAAACTGTACGGCGTTTCCCCGTATATGGTCCCTGGCCAGGCAATGGGAGATGCTATGCTCGTCTAATGACTCTGCCGTGGAGGCCTGCGTGCATGGTTGGCCACGTGCACGCCGCCGTAAGGCGCTGCGTCTGGGGATTGCCCTGGTGTTCTTGGGCAATCCCCCCTTGGCGATAGCCCGACCAGTGGGTCGGGCTTACCCGGGCGCGTGGGTAGTGGAGTCGCACATTACCTTGCACGCCCATAAGGGCAGGGAGAACTCCGGGGGGTTTTAGTAGGTAGGCCTGGCACTCTGCCGGGAGAGCCCCACACACGCTCGCTAGTAAGGGCGGGTAGGGTGCGGTTACGCATTTCCCCCGAGAAAAAAGGCAATGAGAGATGAAAAAAGTATGATCATGAATGACGTGAATAAAAAGACGATATAAACTTTTTTACAAGGTGGCAGTCCTGGATTTGTCAATAGGCCGTATAGGCCGCGGCCTAGGGCGCGGCAGCGTTCTAGGGGCGGCAGATTTCAGAAAAATATTATTTTAGATAAGCATATGGGGCGGCGGAAATAGTGTCCTACGCTCATAAAAAACATAAATCCGGCACTGCAAGGCGGTTGAACAATTTAAAACTTATAAGCAAAATTGCCTTTGAAGTACCTATAGGTGACAAAACCTTATTAAATACGCGTGCACTTGATTTTGTACATTTGTTTACACTTTGATTGCCCTTATCAACACTAGCACTACACGGATTCACTTTACTTTCACTTATACATTAAAGCCGTAGCCCGTAACAGATGTCCTGATTTGGTTAGAGGCGATCGTCCGACCGCGTGATGACTCCTCTATATGATGGACGAGTTCGGGCCTAGCGGACCGGGCCTAAATGGTCTGCTGCGGCAATACAGAGTCGTACGGCAATACAGAGTTTGGTATAGACAAACTATGTCTATACCAAATTTCATCTAAATCAGTTCAGTAGTTTTGGCGTGAAAGCGCGACAGACAGACAGAGCTACTTTCGCATTTATAATATTAGTATGGATGTACTGCTTATGAACTACACAATCGATATCCAAATTGAAATAATGTAAAGGCTCAGTTACACAGGGAGAGTTTCTCGAATGCGAGCAGCGCGAAATAATGTATGCGATTATCGCATGGCGAAACTCGTATAGTTTATTTACACTAGGCGAGCATATTATTGCCTAGGAGAAATCGCCGCTCGCGTGCGAGAAACTCTCCTTGTTTAACTTGTGTAAAAAAAATAACAGGCTTTAGTTTTATTTTTCAATACAACTGGGTTCGTTTACCGAACTGAGTACAAGCTTTTTTTTAAATCTGTGTACTTGTCTGCAGTTTTTCTTGTCACTAAAATCGATGATATTGTTCCTAAGAACAGATATTTGTATGTCTTATAGTTACAAACTTATCTATACTGACCGATATAAATGTGCCACCCTGTATATCTGTTTATTATTATTCAGTATAACGATGTAAACTATCTCGATGTTACAGTCAAAACTCATAACCGGTCAAAACCACTTTTGACTGCAAAAATCAGGCAAAAGTGGTTTTGACCGATGCCTTCAGTTAAAAACAGTTTTGACTATTTTTGTAGTCAAAAGTGGTTTTGACCGAAGCCCTTAGTCAAAAACAGTTTTGACTGCAAACATCAGGCAAAAGTTGTTTTGACCGATACCCTTAGTTAAAAACAATTTTGACTGATTTTCGCAGTCGAAAGTGGTTTTAACTAATGACGTTGGGCAAAACTACTTTTAACTGCAAAATATTGTGTAAAAAATTGATCCAAATTTTGATCAAAATCCAAATCTTTGATAGGTATGTGGACGAACAAATGCCATCGTGGCCATCGCAGCACCATCCCACCGCGCCATAAACCATCTATCATACAAAAATACGCCCTCTACAAGATGGCCTTTACCCCGACTGTCTGTACATTTTTGCTATCGCATATTTTTTTTTATTTATATTTAATGGAAAACAAACAGCATATATGTTATACATTACGTATGTCACAAGGACTAAATGACTACAAAAAGCCTTTAGTTTTCACCAATAACTAGCTAAAGGACATTTCGTTGGAGTAGGTAATAACATATCAAAAGAAATGAAAAATTAAAAAAAATAATAAGAAAAATAACAAATAGCGGTCAACGAGTAGGAGACATAAAACTATTCGCGAGTAGACGTCTAGCCACGGAGGGGTTGGTGCAGAATAAGTCTAAGTGGGGTGCGATGTCAGACAACCTCCTTGTGGTGCACCCTGGGCAACCCGGCAGATTCTCTGCCGCGGGCTAATAGTCTGACGAGAGGACCCCCATAGAGGGGGGGTGTGGGATGGCCGGGTTCAACTTGGCGGGCCACTTCGTGTAGCCACCCGCTTCATGCGGGGAAGGGCGAAGTCCCCTCTTCTTGTGTTAAGAAGAGGTGTGGCTTTCGCTGGAAGTCGATTTCGGCTTGCGGAGGTGAGGCGATTGTTATCGCCATGGTGCTTTGCACCTTCTGGGGATTTTCCCTGAGCTTCGGCTCACCGCGCGGCGGTGGATCCAGTGGGGTCTGCCGTCGGGCAACCCGTTACCCGCACTGAGCGGGCCGGGGGTTCGGCGCACTGAGCGTCGGACCGCGTGGAAGACAACCACAATAAAAAACCAACCGGGGTGTAGAGCGGCGCAATTCTGTGCCGCTCCACAAAGTAGCTGAGCCAGGTGGAGAGTCCGGCAACGGACATGTCACAGGCAGGGGGTCAGCGGGAATAAGGCCTGGCTGTTGTCCCCTTCCCCTTGTCTTGTGACGGACGGAGGAGCTGCTGGGGGGGTTTTTAGTGGGTAGGCCCGGGCCGGGTACGGACTGGGGAGTCCCACATATCCTCGTGGTTTGGCTCAACCACGAGGAATGCGTAAATGCATTTTCCCCCTCCCAAAAAAAAAAAAAAAAAAAAAAAAAAAAAAAAAAAAAAAAAAAAAAGAATAAGTCTAAGTGGGGTGCGATGTCAGACAACCTCCTTGTGGTGCACCCTGGGCAACCCGGCAGATTCTCTGCCGCGGGCTAATAGTCTGACGAGAGGACCCCCATATGGGGCGTGGGATGGCCGGGTTCAACCCGGCGAGCCACTTCGTGTGGCCACCCGCTGCATGCGGGGAAGGGCGAAGTCCCCTCTTCTTATGATAAGAAGAGGTGTGGCTCTCGCTGGAAGCCGATCCCGGCGGCTACCTCTGGTGGTAGTAGGGACGAGGCGAGTTTCTCGCCATGGCGCTTCGCGCCCGTTGGGGATTTCCCCGAGCTTCGGCTCACCCGCGCTGCGGTGGATCCAGTGGGATCTGCCGTCGGGCAACCCGTTACCCGCACTGAGCGGGCCGGGGGCCCGGCACACTGAGCGTCGGGCCACGTGGAAGACAACCACAGTAAAAAACCAGTTGCGGGGTGTAGAGCGGCGCAATTCTGCGCCGCTCCACAAAGCAGCAGAGCCAGGCGGAGAGTCCGGCAACGGACATGTCACGGGCAGGGGGTCAGCGGGAATAAGGCCTGGCTGTTGTCCCCTTCCCTCTGTCTTGTGACGGACGAAGGAGCTGCTGGGGGGGTTTTTAGTGGGTAGGCCCGGGCCGGGTACGGTCTGGGGAGTCCCACATATCCTCGTGGTTTGGCTCGACCACGAGGAATGCGTAAATGCATTTTCCCCCCTCACAAAAAAAAAAAAAAAAGAATAAGTCTAAGTGAGGTCTATGAAGGTCATTTATGCCTTTGTGGTAGATCTCTAGGGACTTGACTCAGCAGTGGCATTTTGTATTGCTTCCTGTTAAGATTATTTCTTACCATGTAAAAACTTGACTAGGAATAA
Organism: Schoenobius gigantellus; assembly: GCA_963935595.1. Lineage (NCBI taxonomy): Eukaryota > Metazoa > Arthropoda > Insecta > Lepidoptera > Crambidae > Schoenobius > Schoenobius gigantellus. Next base: position 27,528,747 of record OZ012551.1, read on the forward strand.
ATGGTAGTCGATTGGAGCCAGGTCAGCCAGGTCTGGCGAGGATAATGGTATCTAACAGCAGAGCCTGTAGTGTAATTACAAAAAATAAAAACCGACTTCAAAAACACTGAAAAGTTAAAAATAATAAAAGAATAGGTACAGACAACATCACACTTCTATATTGAAGTCGATGCCAAACGATGATCTCCTAGAAAGTGTTAAAATTTGTCACCGACTTCAAGATAGAAGTGTGATGTTGTCTGTACCTATTCTTTTATTATATTTAACTTTTCAGTGTTTTTGAAGTCGGTTTCTATTTTTTGTAAAATATTTTTTATTTTTAATCTTTTAGTGAAAGAAACCCTAATTTAAAACCCTAATTCGGTGAGTGAGTAATTCGATTTTTATGAGATCCTATGATCAGATCCTGACTTTGGGACCACCCCAGGAGTATGCTCTATCGAATATAAAAAGAATTTTGATAAACAAAGTGTCGTGAAAATTACTTCGTCCATGTTTACAAAAATGCTCATAAAATAAAAACAACTCGGCCAAACTACATTAAATTTTTATGGGACCAAATGGCAACTATTCCGCATCGGACAAAAAAGAATCACGTAAATCGGTTCAGAAATCTCGGCGTAATCGGTGTACATACATAAAAAAAAACATACCGACCGAATTGAGAACCTCCTCCTTTTTGAAGTCGGTTAAAAAGGGTTTCTGGAATAAAGCAAGCTTGAACGTGTGTTTTTCTCTGCAGAACAGTCGAATTAACAGATAAGGATCGGTCACCACCATCGTATTATTTTTGTAAGTGGCTGGTTTTCCTCGGGATTTTACTACACAAGCGATTATACCAAAACCGCACGGTGCGTTCATTGGCCGGATCCTCTTCTAACACAACTTTCGGGCTTGAGCCACTTTCGGGCACAGACCTTGTGGTACCTGCCCCAAAAGTAAGGAGAGCGGCGACTGGAGGCCGCATTATTGAGGTGATCGGGGAGCGCAGTGAAGAGCGCGCAGCGGAAATAGCTGCTCTTATCCAGCGCACGCTCCCTGGTGAAATTAGGGTCACAAGACCCGTGAAACGCGTTGAACTGCGTATCACGGGTCTCGTTGACTCCGTTAAAAAGGAGATCGTCGCGGCAGCACTGGCCCGGGCTGGAGGCTGTCCCGAAGAGCACATCCGAGTAAGCGATGTCACTCGCGGGCCCTCGGGAATGGGAATGACTCACGCCAGTGTTCTCATCGCCGCCGCTAAGACGTTGGTACGAGCGAAGCACGTAGTAGTCGGGTGGTTTTCGGCTGGGGTGCGGCTTTTGCCCCCCAGACCGACCCGCTGCTACAGGTGCCTTAAGGTGGGCCATATGGCCGCACTTTGTGTGGAGGAGGTCGATCGCAGCCGGGACTGTTTCCGGTGCGGAGAGACCGGGCATAAGGCGGTAACTTGTATCGCCTCGCCCCACTGCGGCCCTTGCGCCGATGCTGGATTCACGGCAACCCACAAGGTGGGTAGCCCGGCTTGCCGGGCAGCCCCGAACAAGCGCGTTCGACGCTTCACTTATGTGAGGCCTCCGCGCTTGTCGGAGGAGTTGCCGCCAGAGAACCTTGGACTGCGGGCTGGGGATGGTTCGTAGCCCACCATCTGGTTCCGGGAAGGTGGCGTGCGTATCCCGTACGCCTTCCTAGCGGTGATGTGGGGGGGCGACCATCTGCTCTCTCACTTTAGACGAGTAGCTGTCCAGAAGGCAGCTAACCGTATCTAGGGTCGAGCTCTGGACGAATCTAATCGGACTCCCGGAAGGCTCCCTTGGGTTACGCGGTTGTAGGACGCTGTCGGGTTTTTAGTGGGTGCAAGCCCCACATACCCCCGCTGCCGATCCCCCGGTAAGCTGGAAGTGCGCCAGGCATTTTACCGATAAAAAAAAAAAAAAAAAAGGGTTGGCTGGTAGAAATCTCTCATAGAGATAAGCTCACCCTTGTACATTGTTTGTTCTTTGTAATACCTTTTCTTGTAAATTTGTGTACAATAAAGAATATATATGAAAGGTTGTATGGAAGTATTGTCAAAACTACTGAACCGATATAAATGAAATTTGGTACAGTAAGCTCCCATTCAAGCTATACATTTACACTACGAAAACCGCCACTATTACGAGCGACATAAGAACAGTCCAAAGGTCAAAGAGAATATCTTGATAAGAAGCTTACTGTACACACAGTCTAGAGCCTGAGATAGGACATAGGCTACGTTTTTAATGTGATATTAGCGACTTGCTGATAAACGAATTCCACGCAGACGAAGTCGCGGGCAACAGCTAGTAAAAATATAAAAATAACCAGTGACAGTAATAAAAATAGCATAAGGCCAGCGTTATAATTTTAACCGGACCAAATTTGTGGTTACCGACGCCTTGTGTTGCAAGACTTGCAAGTTAATGGCATTACTAAAACATTACCTTGTTGTAGGAAACTATAAAGATAAAAATACTAACGAATAGACGCCCAGAGTTAGCCGACCAATCGCTGCAATGTATGGGACAACAGTCCCTAAGTTACTCAGTTTTGAGATATCAGTTCCCTTCTAGAGGTTTATGTTCTCAATATAATAAAATTGTTTTATACTACACCTGCTCGGAAAGTTCCTTAGAGGGGTAGTTTTCTGTTAATGTGGTGGAATGTACGCCATTACTATCGTAGAAATATGCGGGCAGAAATAGAGGAATTGTTTCCGTCTGAGCGGGCAAAAGAAGTGTATGAAGTTTCATTGTTAACGTGCTCGAGCCAGAGGCGACCCTTTTGACACCACAGCAAACGCAGTGCCAATTGCACAGAAAATAATTTCTGTGCAATTGGCACTGCGACCAATCAAATGTTGGTTTGAATACGTCTCAAACCAACATTAGGTTATTTCCCTAGCAAAAGTATTACGAGTAAATTGAATTTTAATAACTGTACCAATTGTTTTTTGTTATCCCCGTAACAGTAGCATTAAGCGAGGTTGTCGCCTACAAGGCGGGCCTTCGCAGCCCACCTTCCATGATCGCCCTAGTGCGGCTTGCGCGCTTGAGTGGCTCTCGATGCGCGCGATTATATAGCCCCCCAGTCTGGGTATTATTCCCATGTTCAGCAGGCCTATTCGCTAACTTCGGTTGCTCACTAGAACTGTCATTTTTGAAAGAAACTTACCATCCATTGCTGCTATCATGAACGCCGCCGTAATATATAAGATCACTAAACCAGTAATGAATATAAAGTGTCTTTCAAAAATGACAGTTCTAGTTACCAACCGTAGTTAGCGAATAGGCCTGCAGGGTAAAATACCACCACAGGCGTTAAGATCCGGCCCGCAGCTGGGTGGGCTGGCCCGGGGTTATCGGAAGAGTTGGGGTTGGACATCGAAGTTGCAGGTTGGTTACAGATGCGTGCAGGAAGAGTCACTAACTCGTTACAGATCTAATACCCTGAGTGACATCAGCATATTACCAATTACTAAATAATATATATAAAAATATTAAATATACCTATATAAAAATATTGTGTCAGTACCTACAGACTGGCAGATGAGCTATTCGTACTTTTCTTTTATTCGAATTGAAAGAGATCGTTATAGATGTTACATTGTGTAACTTGTTTGTGGAGCTCATCACATCACTTGCCACCATTTTAACCCTCTTACGACAAGACTTTAATTTTAAATCCGTCAACGCACGGGTAGTTGAGGAAACATTAAGGGCGAGAAAAATTAAAAATAGGTTTTTGTAAAATGTATTGATTGAGCTGAGCGCGATAGAGACAATGAAAACAGAAGATGACAATGGAAACAGTTGCATACACTACACATATGAAAACACACAAAATAGATGTAGTAATCTCCTGTTTCCTCGTCTACAACTAGACCGACTTAATAACTGTTTTCATAAAAAATTAAAGAAAGGCTTTGGCGACGGTGTTTCTATGTTATGATTTTTTATGTAAACTCATCTTTGTTTACCGGATGTTTGAATATAAAGGGAAATCTGGCCAAGTTCTAAGCTTTTGAAGGTTAACTTAAATCTCTTAAATTGCCATTATTCAGTAAGGATACAGGGGACTCCGTGTGTATAAACAAACGGTATGATTTCCTCTAAATAATATATTTTTGTAGGTTCAGCTGCAAATATGATGTACGAGTTTTGTATCAAATGAAATAAAAACGTAAATATATAACATTTAAAAACTATGTTAGGGCTTTGATCGTTCATTCACATTCATACATTCGACATGCTATCGCCGAGGATGCTGCGCGTTTTTTACAAGCAGAGTGGGATGGTTTTACGTTGTTGCGACTTTAATACGTTAGAGTGAGATGGGATGTGGAATTTTTTTATCCACATGGTACGTCGGCGGTCGATGTGATAATTAATTTGATCACTCGATGTTGGTACTTTAGTGTGGTTCAATGTTTTAAGCTTTCGATACAATGAATCTTATGATATTGAAGTGTTATTTACAAAAAATTTATTGTTTCCTTATTAAATAAAAATCGTATTGGGACTCAAAAGTAATTGTTTGTCACCGTAGAGCTTCGATGACCTCCAACTAGCTTAGGGGTATTCGGAGAATTAAAATGTAACAAAAAAACTATCTGTTTTCACCTCATTAGAAAATAGATTTTTCTATTATGTCATAGAGATAGCGTTGAAATTTGTCAAGAACGACATTTCGGACTATAATAACAGAATGTATTTGCACAAAATTGTAAATTAAATAAAATTATTAATATTGCATTATATTTCTAACTCCGAATATCCCTGAGCTAGTTGGAGCGCATCGAAGCTCTACGGTGACATGTTTATGATTGATTTTAGAATTGAAACAGATAAAGTCCCGTCTGAAGAAATTTTGATGCAAATGTTATTCGAAAAAAATAAACAGCTTTAAGTATATTAAAGGCAGCATTATGTACCTGAGGTTTGATTCAATGCCAAGAAACCGCAGGTGTGCCCGTTCTCAGCAAAAACGTCACCGTTCCTTTCGCTTCTCTCTCCAGGGCACAAGACTGAAGCTGCAGAGCAGTATTAGCAGTACCATGCTCGGTATGGACATACTCGTACGTACCTCTGCAATTGCGTCGCGATGTTGCGTTACTAAGGGCGTTCTATCGCCTATACCACGGCAAGTGTTCTGAAGAGCTTTTGTTCACTAATCCCACCCTCTCATTTTCTTTTAAGGACTTCACGTGCTGGCCTGCGTTGTCTGTCACCGTCTTGCTGTGACTACCATTCCAACGCGAACCAATAAATTTGGTACCTAACCCATTTCTTTGTCGCACGATCAAAAAATGGAACTCCCTGCCAGCACACGCGTTTCCTCCTTACAATCACGGGTCCTTTAAAAGGCGTGAAAAGGGACCTTGCAGGTCGGCAAGGTAAGGGTGGCTAGTGCGACGTGTAAACTCTCTCCCGCACTAGCTATCATCCACCAAGTGGAATCGAGTCATTTGCTAGGTCTTCTATAAAAAAAACACTCGGGGAGTGGCTAACGCCGATCCCGATTGTGTCTCTACGGAGGTAGAAGTTGCTGGAGGGTGGTTTAGCCAGGTATGGGGTTTATACCCGAGTCCAATGGCATATCCTTGGGGTGGCCTTGTCAGCTTTCAGCCCCTTGTCGAATTGTAAAGAGATTCCCCCGCCTTAAAAAAAAGGTCTATAAAAAAAGAGTAGCATGTCTGGGGTAAATCTATCCAACTTATTTCTACCGCAACATAGCAAAGCTTGCATTGATGTGTTTTGGCTTGAAGTTTCCCTCAGAAATGCAGTGAAATCGCCGGAAACTATGACTAATATAATATCTTATGTCACAAAGTTAGCAAGGCGCACTTTGGTTGTTGTGGGGACGAATTGCGATTTGCGATCCTACAGGAACTACCTACAATGTAATAGTTGGTCAACTTTGTTTTATTAAACATCCCTAATTGCTACTGTGTGAGGGTGTGTGCAACTGTACCATTTCTGTCTTTTTAAGAATCTGTCCATATCAGAATCTGTCCTTTTGAGAATCTGTCTTTTTCAGAATCTGTCCTTATGCGAATAATCTAAAGCTGCGTGTAGAAACGAAATAAGCTAGTAATGATATGAACAATATTTTGATTCGTCAACATTATTTATTGCAAACTAATAGTACAACTTTGACATGGGGCTAATGTACTTATCTCAAATATATAAAATTCTCGTGTCACAGTGTTTGCAACCGAACTCCTCCGAAACGGCTTGACCGATTTTTTTGTGTATATTCGGTAGATCTGAGAATAGAGTAGTCTATCGTAAACTATTTTTTATACCCCTAGGTGATAAGGGTTTTTTTGACAATTATTATGGCGAAACGTAGTTCGCGGGCACTGCTAGTCTAATGTATAAAAATATTGTGTCTAGAGTGTTTGTTATTATCGAACTCTTCCGAAACGGCTAGACCGATTTTTATGAATTTTTTGTGTATATTTGGTAGGTCTGAGAATAGGTCGTAGACTATTTTTTATACCCCTAGGTGATAAGTGTGGTCCTCTCCATTATTTATTTTTGGTCAATTATTATGGCGAAACTTAGTTCGCGGGCACAGCTAGTAAGTAGGACATATTCTACTCAAATAACATATAACTTCATATTGGTAATTGTATATTTTGGAACGTATAATGAGCGTCGGTGGCGCTGTGAACTCGTCACTTACCCTTCAGTAGGGAGGAAGGTTCGAGACAGCCAATGTACGCCAGTGAGGCAAGAAATGTCTAAATTCCAATAGAAGCAAGCAGTCGGTAATCTGTTGGAACAATGTCCGGGGAGTATGGTGGGTGTCGGAGACATTTCAATCGCAACTGCTCTAATTTACCGCCCATCTGTTGCGAGGTATGGGATCTAGTAGTTCCTGAAGCAAAAGGGGCTATAGCGATTGACCAGTAACGATTATTCAACGGCTTATTTTTTCGCCATGGTCTTCAATTGTTGATAATACAGACCTGCCGCAATCGTATAGTCAGATCTTAGGAAGCTGTAGTGTTTGACACCAGCACTGGACCACCAAACACTCACCAGCCCCAAATCAAAGAGTCAAATTTCGTTTGAGATAAGATTTGGCCAGGTCTCCCGGGTGATGAGCGTTCTTAATTGTCAAACAGGATCATTTTTTTATAACAAGTAACGATATGATTCGAAATTCCCTCGTTATTGCAGCGGTTGAGTAATGTAACGCAGCACTCAGTGCGAGATTTTTCTCTTTTCCAATTTCTTTCAAGTGAATAAAACTTAAGAGCGTCGCGCGTCGGTGGCGCTGTGGACTCGGCACTTGCCTTCCAATCAGTTCCGGGGTTCGGGACCGTCATATACCCAAGTCAAAGAGCGTCGGTGGCGCAGTGGACTCGGCACTTGCTTTCCAATCGGGGGGTCGGGGTTCGAGACCCGCCATGTACCAATGTGTTTTTCGTTTCGAATTTCATATGTACATTTGTCTGACGCTCCTACGGTGAAGGAAAACATCGTGAGGCAACCTGCATACATCTGCGAAGAAATTCAATGATGTATGTGAAGTCGACCAATCCGCACTGGGCCAGCGTGGTTGACTAAGGCCTAATAACCCTAATATAGGGTAGGCTCGAGCCCCTCGGTGGGGACGTATATGGGCTGTGATGATGATAAATAAGAGTTGTTTTATCGCTCGAAGCCTGACGCGATTTGAGATGGATTCCTTTTATGATCACCTTTAATTCTTCATTATCAACTAGGGTCTTTGGCCATCCAGGAAGTTTGTTTTGTAGGTCAACATTTTCAGCTCTCCCGGGGAGGGCCGAGGAATTGGGGTTACCCAGACCGCGGATCACCCTGACTATGGACATGACGGACATCGTGGTTGGTTAAGTGGGTATGCCCCGCACTCAGCAGGGAGAGTTCCACATACGCCTGTCGTCCATGAAGGGTTTCGTAGGATTTATGACGTATTAAAAAAACTACTTACTAGATCTCTTTCAAACCAATTTTCGATGGAAGTTTGCATGGTAATGTACATTATATATATATTTAGTTTTATCATTCTCTTAATTTTAGAAGTTACAGGGGGGGGGGGGGCACATTTTACCACTTTGGACGTGTCTCTCGCGCAAACTATTCAGTTTGGGGAACCCCCAAAATTTATTGCTTTTTCTATTTTTGTATGAAAATCTTAATGCGGTTCACAGAATACATCTACTTACCAAGTTTCAACAGTGTAGTTCTTATAGTTTCTCAGAAAAGTGGCTGTGACATACGGACGGACAGTTTCTCAGAAAAGCGGCTGTGACATACGGACGGACAGATAGACAGACATGACGAATTTATAAGGGTTCCGTTTTTTCCCATTTGGCTACGGAACCCTAAAAAGGGCACAGACACTTGCGTTTTGCAGATAACATTGTCGTCATGGCCGACACGTTGCAGGACTTGGAATCTCTCTGGACTATGGTTTCCGGATGAATTTGGATAAATTATAAGGCTATATCGACATAGCTCACCGGAAAAGCAAGCTGAATAGGCAATGGGCTGGCCACATCAACCGCAGAACCGACAACCGTCGGAGGGAGTTACTGATAGAGTGGACACTATACGTCGGCAAGCGAAGTGTTGGACGTTCTCAGACTAGATGGAGCGACGATCTTCGCAAGGTAGCTGGCAAAAGCTGGAAGAGGGTAGCCGCGGATCATGCTCAGTGGCGTGATCTTGGAGAGGTCTATGTCCAGCAGTGAACGTGTGTGGGCTGATGATGATGATGAAAAAAAGGGTCAACATTTTACCGTGCCTTCTTTTACACAGTAACTAACCTCCTCGTATAAATATAATTAATCGTCGGTGCCGCGGTGGAACTCGCATTCCTAAATAACGTGACATTTTGTGAACAGAACGATGTTAAAGAATAATCGAATGGTGCGAAAACAAGTGATTGACTAAATTCGAAACAGAAATACTCAAGCCAAAATTTGAAGTTAATTTGGATTTGAATTTCCGAACCAAACGCCAGATATTTGAGACTAAAGTAGCCAGTTCCACAAAACACTAATTTCATACGTAGGACCTACTGACAATATTTTCTTAAAACAATAACGTACTGAGTATGTACACGCTACTTCTTAATTATACCTAGATCTCCCTCCAAGAATATTGACCGGGAGAAAAATTATCCCTTTTTAATCGACTTCAAAAAGGAGGAGGTTCTCAATTCGATGCGTATTTTTTTTGTGTGTATGTTATGCGATTACGCCGTCAACTGTCGACCGATTTTCAAAATTCTTTTCGTATTCGATGGAGTATACTCCTGAGGTGGTCCCAAGATCACTAAAGTCAGGATCTGATTATGGAATCACATAAAAATCGAAAGAAACCTATAAATTTTATAGGAACGTCCAACGCGTTTCATGTTTATTCACGTATTTGCGTCTGGTAGTCATGAACCGAGCTGATGATGGAAGGATCCTTAACTTTTTAACCGACTTCAAAAAAGGAGGAGGTTCTCAATTCGATGCGTATGTTTTTTTGTGTGTATGTTACGCGATTATGCCGCCAATTGTGGACCGATTTTCAAAACTCTTTTTGTATTCGATAGAGTATACTCCTGGGGTGGTCCCAAAGTCTAAAGTCAGACTAAAGACAGGATCTGATGATGAAATCCCATGAAAATCGAGGAAAACGTATAAATAAGGGTTTCTTTCACTTAAAAGATTTCATTCACTAAAAAGTTAAAAAAAGTATAAGAATAGGTACAAGCAACATCACATTTCTATATTAAAGTCGGTGCCACAATTTAAGACTCTAGGATATCACTGTTTGGCACCGACTTCAATATGGAAGTGTGATGTTGTCTGTACCTGTTCTTATATTATTTTTTACTTCTCAGTGTTTTTGAAGTCGGTTTTTATTTTTTGTAAATTATTTTTTAACCGACTTCGAAAAAGGAGGAGGTTCTATGTTCGACTGTATCTATTTTTTTGTATGAATGTTAACAGCTTTACAATTATTACAAGCTTTACAATTCAGTTATTAAATAAAACTACAATTTTCGGATTTACTTAAAATTTATATTAAACATCGGGCTCAATAATTACTATTTTAATTATTGAGCCCGATGTTTCGAACGCTTTGCAGCATTCGTGGTGTACAAAATAATTAAAATGTTTAAAACCAAACTAAACTTTATTTAAATGTGTAGTATTCGTGCAAAACACAGAATTCAGTTATTGTCAATAGGCAATCAATTGAATACTTAATCACAGCATTTGACTGATATTAACTGCGGGGATTAAGGTATATGATTTTCAAATCTGTTAAACATTTTATTTTGATGTGTCTCGTACAGATGTGTAATATTTTTTTCAACACACTTGCTCGTAAAGTGGATCTAATTTACTGGTTTTAGATACATAAAGCAGCTCATAAAACACGCGTATATTATTATAGCCGAGGCCCGGCATCACAGAGTCCGGCAATGCTGCATTTGCCGGCCGCGCCAGTAATCTATACTTACTTTCTAATATTATAAAGCTGAAAAGAGTTTGATTGTTTGTGTGTTTGGTTGAACGCGCTAATCTCTGGAATTACTGGTCCGAGTTGAAAAATTATTTTTGTGTTGGATTGTCCATTGATCGAGGAAGGTTTTAGGCTATGTTCTATCGCGCTACGAGTAATAAGAGAGGAGAATCAATGAACAATGTTGCTAAAACGGGAAAAATATAGAAGATACGAAACTAAGAATGCGTTGAAGTCTTTTAGAGCGAAATGTAGTTCGCGGGCACAGCTAGTGTACTATATTTTTTAAAAGCTCGAGGTAATATAAAAGACATCAACGAACTACATGATTTTTCATACGATTATTTCCATACCATTATTTAGTTTGTCTACAAATTAACAATGATTTGTGTTATTTAATAAAAAATTCAGATTATTTGGTATTTTTCCTTACAAGTGTGTTGAAAAATGTCGTACGATATACGTGCGTATATTGGTTATATACAACAGGTCGGTTATAATTTACTATATATAACCGACTTCGAAAGGTTCTATGTTTGACTGTCTCTATTTTTTATGTATGTTCACTGATTACTCCGCCATTTGTAGGGCGATTTTCAATTTTTTTTTGTAAACGAAAGAGTACACTCCCGAGGTGGTCCCATTGTCACCATGTCCTAATCTGATGATGGAATTTCAGGTAAATCGAGGGAAACCATTAAATTTCATGTGCACGTCCAACATGTTCATGTTTTTTTTTATGATATTCAGGTATTTGCATCTGCTTGTCATCATATCGTGTTAATGAGCTGATGATGGAAGGTTTCTTCTAGGTTAGGACTTCAAGAATAATTCTTTGAATACTGTTTAGAGTGAAAGATGTTAAGTTATTCTGGCATTTGCCTTGGATTAAATTCTAATACGCATGTACTAAAAAGATTTTAAATTACTAAAAAGATTGTTATATATTTTTTGACAAAAAATAAAACCGACTTCAAAAACACCAAAAAATCAGAAATAATATAACAATACATACATACAACATCACATTCTTACATTGTAGAACGTGCCAAGCCATGATCCTCTGGAAAGTCTTAATAATATAAGAACATGAATGTAGTTTGTAGTAGTAGTCAAAATTTGGCACCAACTTCAATATAAAAATGTGGTGTTGTATGTTTGTATCTTTATATTATTTATGACGTTTTGGTGTTTTCGAAGTCGGTTTTAATTTTGAAAACAAAATAATTGTCATTTTGGAATCACAGTCTTTGTACTTGCAGCAGAATAATTGGTTGTTCATGATCAAATCCCATGCTGTGGTGGGTGTTTGTATTATAGTCTCACATCACACACATTCACTTTTCCACAACGTCAAATACCAGCAACTGTACATTATTTATGTATCCCAGTTTAAGTGTCTAATAGTCTTTACCTTGTATGTGATGTAGCTGCAAATAAGCATGCTATTATCTATATTTCTGCTGCGCCAGCAGAAATGCATGCTCCATGGCAAATCAATGGTAAACACTAACGGCCGGTTGCACCAAATTTTACGATTTCGTAAAAGTAACATTATAAATACGAAAGAATTGCACCATAATCTAGTTTCAATTGTAATTTTATTTTATCCTTTACCTTTAAAAAGGTGAAATGTACGGCGCGAATCATATATTTAATAGTGAAACGACCCATTTTTAGGTATTAAGTTGTTACTTTTTACGAAATCGTATAACGTAAAACTTGGTGCAACCGGCTGTAACTGTGTAATAGATACCGATACCATTTTCGTAAAAAAAGTAACAAGTAAATATTGTTTTTTTGAAGCCTTAAATGTAAACAGCCGGTAGCCTAGTTGCACTGCACCAAGTTCCTTACGTATTAATTGATAATTGTATAATTCACCAAAAAAATACGTATAAATCAATATAATAAGTTGGAATGGGCTGTATCACTTTCAATTATACGACTTACGCTATAAAGTTGATGTTCAAGATGTAAAGGATAAAGTAAACTCATATCGTAAGAAGTGAGATAATTACTCGTAGTGCAAACGAGTGATAACGTTTTCTCATATTGATGACCAGTTGTGTACGCTAAAATTCTGGAACATATTCCAGGTTTGCCGATAGGTAGTTCAGGGTGTTGTTGGGGTTGCCTCGCTTCTACAGTGCATCTGGGATGATTTCAGATGCGAGGGTGGACTGCTTTTACGTAACGATGCGCAAGAGGTGTAGCTCCCTGGTGCGCCGGATGCGGGGCAGTACCAACACCTTACTGACGATGATCGCGGGCCGGCTTGATTTTGGTTATGTATATCATTGCTGCAACAGCTCTAGTAGGATGGAGCAACGATGATCCCTTTTTTAAACAAAATTAATTCCCCTCTTAAACAATAATTTACTAAGTATTCAGTTTTACTAGCTCTATGAGTCTTGGCTACTCGAATAAAGAGCTTTATTACTATAATAACACCCATGAGGATTAATGGGAACATAGTTTATTTACACAGCAGTGGAATGTGTTTCGATAGATCCGTGTTAAGAGACCTTTCGTTGACCATTGATTGTGGAGATTAACACAATTTGTATACAAACTCAGTTTCGTTACAGGTGCTTATAAATATTTAAGGTTAAGGTTTTAAGGAAAGCTACGATTCCGGCATAAGAAAATAGTGCTGGAAGACGAAAATTCAGTATTAGTCGTCTGTGCGAGCTCTATCTTTCCTATTTCTGTGCTTACATTAGTGTTTCGGGTTGAACGTAACACAGGCAGTAAAATTACAGTAAAAAACTACATTCGAGGAGCTTGGTGGCGCATTGACGCGTGCGCTCAGCGAACGATCTCTTAGGTTAAGCAACGTTAGTTGTAGTCAGTCCTATGATGGGTGACCAAAAATACAAAACATCTTAAGCTCCTCCGTGCTTCGGAAGGAACTTTAAACAGTAGCCTTGCGCCTGATCGCGCAGATGGCTAGTCTCTGTTGAGATTGGCCGCCGTCATCGAATATCGATTAGGAGGACATTACTTACCTATAGGCGTCTGTAGCCACTTAGCATCAGCCGCCTGCTTGTTTGCTAACTTACTTGTATAAAAAACCCGACTTATGACCCAGAGGTGGCCAAGGACAAGAGATTGGGTTAAGTGAGTGTGGGTAAGCCTTGCAACGGCGGCGGAGACTAGCCATCGCTAGGCACGGCTTCTAACCAGCATCCCCTCACGTCACACAAAGGACTCAGCATGACAGTTTGTCTAACCACTAGTGATTTCAAGAAGTCGATAGTCCCATCGACGTCGATACTGCTTTCCACCTGTCACTAACCGCGGGGGCCGGGCGGCAGGTGCCAGCAGCAGACGCGGCGGCGCGCCAGTCTCCCGCGGCCATCGCTCCGACAGCACGTCGTGGCGCAAACGCAAACGCAACCGAAACTATCGACACGTGCGTAACGCAACCCTACTCCGTTGGTTTATATCGAAAAAGTGTTGTGCACTTGTGCTTCGTCGGATTACTGCCATCTCTTGTCAAGGTGAGAAAACGATTCCAGCCCGCGACACGACCCCCTCGAACACATAAACAGCGAAGTTTGACCGAAAATAACGTGTTTCCATCATTCGCAACGGTGAAAATCGCAGCTTTTTATGTTAAACCGAAAAGTATGTTAGTGATACGGCATAATATGTTTAAATCGTTCAAACGCTTAATAAAGTTTTCAATGTTGCACACAGAAACGTTGATGAGCGCGTGTGGACTATTTTCCACGTGATTTTCTTATCGCGCCTTGATGTTATTAATGATTATGATCTCGAGTTTTCACATTGAATGCGTTCAGCTGACGAGGAGGCTAAAGAAATCGACGATGGCAATTAATTTGTCGATTTCAATTATTAGGTTAAAAGGGGGAGAAGGGAGCTATCAGTTGTACAAGATAGAGATAAGATAGCGCCGCGAAGAGAGGACAAGGCGTTAAAAGCGGCATACAAAAGATATGAACGCGGTCTGGGCACATTCTTTGTAAGTCAGTAAGTGGTGTCAGAGTGTCAGCGGTAAAGAGTCAAGCACGTTTCGTATGAGACTTTTGAATTCGGGACACTATATCGTGACTTGCCGTTTCTAATCACATGCTACTTGCTTTGATTGTTGTAGAAGTTGGCAGTTGGTAAATGGAGACATTGTATTTTGTAATAAAGCGTCTCTATCGATTTGTGGAAAACTTTCACCGTCACAGAAACACGTATATGTCGATGTTGGTTTTAACGCTTTCGACGAGGATCCTTGTTTGCATATGATGCAGAGCAGACACTTTTGTACCTACTACCAGTTCAGTGTGCAACCTTTTTTAACAAGAAATTACCAACAATTTCTTATTCGATGATTGGTAATTTTTTAATCCTTCGGGAAAACCACGATTGTCTGCATCATAATTTATAACAACAAATTTATGTTTTTTTTATAAGGTGTTTACTTTTTATCGTTTACATTTTAGAGAAAATAATAATATAGCACATATACCTACACTTCGCAATACATCGCGCAATAAAATGCCCTAACACTCAGAAAGTCGTATTAAAATCCTATAAGTCGAACGCATAGCGTCGGTACAATACTGTCTAATAGTTTCTAGTGTGATGATAACAAACAACTCTTCAGAAATAAGACACCATTTACTATAATTTTCAAAATATTTCTGAGCCTTGGCTCTATCAAAACTAGAAATAACATATTATATTTCCTATACAACCTAATAATAAATCGCTGACCTGAATTTTATATAAATATTCAGCATCAATTAGAATTAAGTACAAAGTCTCACTACAAAGCTCTAACCAGATATTTCTACAGTTACTTGGTCAGGAATAATAAGGCACTATCAGGCAGAGCTCACCAGATAATGATCTTTTGCAACGAGAAATCGCATAAACGAGTTAATATTTCCTCATTTAAAGCTAGTATTTCAAACAGAACTACGAAGGTGCTAATTGAACACATGAACCAATTAGCAGATGTAGAAGAAGAATTCATAGATTTCTTTAAGTGACTCGACTTGCACAGTTTTATGTTCTGAACTTTGTTGGTGCTCCGCGATTTATGTTTAGAACATTAACAATAGCGGTAGAACTAGTTGATGGATAGTGTGTGCTGAGAAACTGCAAATTGTCCTATTGAGCTAGCGGCAGCAGCTCGTACGCAAGAGCTCAGTATAAATCTACCACGGCCCCTGAATCAGCACTCACTCATAACTCTCCGTTACACTTTAGCCACAGGCTTGGCCGTTAGTTATATGTATGAAGTATGAGCGTTTGGTTTTACCAGATATTTGTCGAAAAGGAAATATATACGACTTGGTAAAATGGCTTAGAGGACCAAAATTTTAGAGAGTTATGGTAAAACTTGCTGTACCTGCGAACTATGTTTCGCCTTATGTAAATCTACTTTCCCGCGGGAACTCCCTATTTTTCCGAGATAATAAGTAGCCTATACGTTAATCCCCGCCGTAATCCGTCTACCTACAAAATTTCATCCAAATCCATTCAGGAGCTTTTGCGTGACAGAACAATACTCACAAACTTTCGCGTTTAGAATATTAGCAAGGATATACCAAAATGCTGTTTACGTTAGTCCCATTGACCTAATAGATTAGGTCAGTCCCCAAAAATGTTGAAGACTTTCAGACAGTTTCGTCATAATACTGTCATATTCTAGGCATGCGTTTCTGTTCTCTAGGAAGACATAACGGCAATTCTCCTTTAGAGGTGCAATCACTTACATAAATCTCATACGAGAAGGAAACGAAAGAATCTTTGGTTTCATTCAATTGGTCTCGAGTTCTTTGAAGGTGGTCTTGCGGTCGCTTTCGTAAAACCTGTGATTTAACTTCGACCGGGCGCATCAAGAGTACTATAATCACGATGAAACTGAACATTTTGCAACATACGGTAAACTGTTTAAGTGTGTACTCCACATCATTTACAATTCGAATAATTTAATCCCTTTACATTCGCCGTTGAATTGCTAAAAATTGATACCTATTTTAAAACGATGACTTGGTATTAAGGCAATGTCGAGTGTAAATTCAACAGAGAAGTTTATTATTTCAGCGTAATACGGATTATTTATGTTTGGAGAACATTCTTATTTATTAGAGCAAAGACCTTTCGATGGATTCGAGAAACTAATTCCATATTCAAAAGTGACTATTCAAATCGCCATTTAAATTCAATTTTAGATCTTCTGGCCAATTAGAGATCAGATTTTATTTTTGTTGCTAGGATTTTATGAAAATCTCTAGAATTGCCTATTTAAAATGCATGGATGATCTCTCTCGGCCTTGTTTAGGAATTTAGTACCGCTTCGTCACGACTTTCTGTTCCTATGTTAATCTTATTTCAAAGAGGACATGTTTCGCTAACTTCCACAAGGATTGTCGTGAATTCGTGACTATATCCTGGTCTCATTTGTGTTTCGGATACTATTGCGTGAAATATCATTTGCTTCATTTCTAATAACTGATAATTTTTACCGCTCCTCACGATGTTATCTCCTGGTTTGCGTAACGTAGTAACAGATGATCAACTTCACCGAAGCTTACGTAGCATTTCTAGCAGACAAAAGATGTGCCTAATCATTAATAAAATTTGTAAACTAATAACGGAAAACTTCGTCAATATGGCTATTCATCACCTATCTCGTCCTGTGGTAGGTATGAAATAAAAGAATTATCTATCGATCTTCTGAAGGCAATTTATTGTTCATACATTTTTCCTATCTAAACACATGAACATCAATCTAAATACGCACAATTTGATTGATACTTTACGTGGTCACGTTCATCAATCTGGCAGACAAATAGTGCAGTGGATCGGGGGTTCGCGAGTGCCTACGCAAGCGAATTGAGAGTAAAAAATGTTATACTTCTCCAATGTGGGTTAACCGTAAATAAATTATAATTGGCTTTGTATCGTTACGCGTATCTTTCACGGCGGGTTAACATCGCTGGCTACGATAATGTTACAAATTAAGGAAAGCGTTGTTAGTGCCGAAGAGCTTGACTTGGCTTGACGTTTTGTACTAATTAGGTGGATTTATTTAGCGCTGTGTTTGCATTTCTTAAGGGCGATCATCAATGTGTTCGTTAGAGCGTTGACTTGATTGTGCACTAAATACGTTTAATGTCTACTGCGCATTTTAATTTAGTTTTTTCAATGCCAATTGCGCTGCGCTGTGCTAATCGCTCCTTCAAAATTGTATAATTAAAAAAGGATAATAGAATCATAATAATTTAATTATTTTAATCTAGTGTTTTAAATCAGGAAATGAAGACTGCATATTTCCGATATGAAATGAATGATGACTCTTCTGAATCTATAAGCCTAACAGATGCCATTAGTAGATTGATGCATTTTAAATACATACCAAGTTATCTAGCTCAAAATGAATATTATTTAAAAAATATTCTTAACACGCTATTAAAGATTGATATTAGTTAAAATCAATTGCTTGCCGACGGAAGGCTTAAAAAGAAAATGAAGACTGTTAAAAATTTAGCACCAACTTCAATATAAAAATCTGATGATTATTTGTGTTTTAATTATTATTTTTCGTTAAGTTTAAGTCTTATTTTAGTGAAGTCTGTTTGTATTATTTCTGTAAATATTTCAATATCCCAATTTTGAATAATTGTATAAGGTACATGCTTATAAAATTTTACCTACATATTTCAAGTAACCCGACGTAATCGCCGAGTAACGTGAAATAATACGATTAATGTTCTAAAGGGTATTTACTTTAAGAATTATCTCCTAATTCTTCATTCTGACGGAGCTGTACTTTCTGAAGCAAACTCGAATAACCGTCAAGGAACTATATTATCAACTCAGCAAGATGGGAAAAATATATGAAAGGTGACTTTGAAAGAAGTTGGTTAAAAAATATCAACCGTTGAACATGCGTATAAATTGCCGTTCTCCTCGATTTAATTGGGATCCCATCATCCGATCGTGACATGGTGACAATGGGACCACCTCGGGAGTGTACTCATTGGAATAGCAAAAGAATTTTGGAAATCGGCCCACAATAGACAGTGAAATCGGTAAACACACATAACCAATAGAATAGATACAGATGCAGAATAACTCTAAAACTGCTGCTTTTTCGAAGACGTTTAAAAAGAGCAAAGAAAATAACATCGTCGAAGACTGAAAAAACTATGAAAGGCATTTTTTACAATTTATCGATAACATTATTTTTTTTTGATTTGGATTGCCACTGTATACGTCTTATATTCATTTTATTTACGAATAATCATTGTTAGATGATATTGGTCCTTGGGGATTGCGCTTGAGATATTCATATTCTTCAAGCATATTCTTCTGGACTCTTCATCTTAAAATTTGTTGCGTAGTTTGGATACAAATACGTATTCTTATATGACGTCGAGATTTGAAATTATATCTGGAGTAGGTGTCATCTTGGGGAAATATAAATAAATGCATAGGTATTTTGCATCTGCAATAAGGCACTGCTTGATTCCCACGGAGACGATCATCAATCAGTGATAAGTTAGAACTGCAAATTGAGATTCTCCTGTTAAAAAGGTTTGACGTGAACACGTATTTCCAGTTGATTGAGTAGGTGTAAAGCTGAATTGTAATCTCAAAAATTCAACCGATACAAGACCTATTCATAATTTGATGCTAGGTAATTTATATCAAACGAGCTTCATTGGTTACAATAATTCATTTAGATAAATAAAATTTATTAACATTACCAGACAACTTTTTGTGTTTTTCGTTTCGAATTTCATATGTACATTTGTCTGACGCTCCTACGGTGAAGGAAAACATCGTGAGGCAACCTGCATACATCTGCGAAGAAATTCAATGATGTATGTGAAGTCGACCAATCCGCACTGGGCCAGCGTGGTTGACTAAGGCCTAATCACCCTAATATAGGGTAGGCTCGAGCCCCTCGGTGGGGACGTATATGGGCTGTGATGATGACCAGACAACAGCTTCTATACCGACGGAGATGGTGTAAGTTTTAATAGTAAGTTAGTATTTTTTTAGTAAGTTGTAGTAATAATTTATTATTATTACTACGTCTTAACTTTTTTTGTTGATAATGATAAATGGTTATGATATCGATATTCTTGTGTTATCAGATGCGTTTCAAACAAAATCTTTTGTGGACAACACGTGTTACAACACATTAGTTGACAACTTTCATTCGGTGGAGACTCGGCTTTAGATTAACTTTAGTTAACAATACGTGTTGATAACTTTTATTCGGTGGAGAGTCAACTTTACAGTTGTCTAAATGGTATATTCCTGTACGAGTATATGATACATAAACGACAAAGGTATTAAACTATCATGTAACTAATTAGGCCTTATTGAATGAACTTTTGCAACATTCAACTGGCAGTAAACTGAAACTTAATTTCATAGCGTGCGCATTGATTTATATTTAGTGTCTTTCGAATGAAAGGGGCCGACATAACAACTAATTATCGCTACTAACATTAGTGTTATTTAATCGATCGTATCTATAGATAGATTACTAAAAAAATGATCGCAAATTTAGATTAGGATAAATCTTACGATTATGGGATAGTAATTATTATAGAAGATCAATGAAACAAGTATAACTGAAATTAGTCCATATCCTAGCATAATACTAATTACTAGAACCAAATCAACTCTCCGATCCACTGAACCATGGTTTGGTCGGCTTACCAAACCGAGAGCTCTATATATTTTGAGTGAATATTGAATATCACACTGTTTTCATTAAAATTTACTACCACCTTTTAGTAAATTGCCACGAATTGGTCTCTAACCACTCACGACTTTTGTAAGCCTACGCCTGTGGGCGTGATTTATAGCAGAACGGAGCCTATCAATTATTCAATACAGAATCATGGTATTCTAATTTGACTGTTTGTTGAGCTTTGAGCCTATGTTGTTCTTAATATTTTCCACTCCTCTCATATTTTATTGTTCGCTGTTAATGTCAATTGAATATGAAAATATTGGTTATGGGTATAAAGAAACTAATCAAAGTTTAGTGTCTTCCAATATTGTTATGGTAAATTCCAAAGATTGTCCGTAGTTTGGTGTGTAAACTTTAAACTGACGAAAGGTATAAAGCATATTATATGAGTTTAATATGTACTTTCTCACGATACTTTAGACTTTAGACTGTCGTGTCTATGTGTCGCGTCTGGATGTTATTGTTTATATATGGTTTTATATAGTAACTAAGTTGGCAAAGAAGTTGACTGTCCACTTTATGGTAAATGGTAACAGTCACCTATAGTACATGTGGCTCTAAAGAGGTTCGTTGCAAATCTGCAACCCCCACAAGAACCACAGTGTAGGGACTGTTGGGGCGCATTGGAATAAGGGGTGCAATAAAACAAAGACGATAATTATTCAAATTTAAAACAAATTCGCGCACTTTTGCTTCGATCAATAAGAGCTTCTCATGAGGCACACGATAGCGCAATATGGCCAGTCTCGACAACAAAGTTTGAATGTGAAAAAAAGAAGTTTTGATAGGTCCAAAGTTGTAATTTCGTTACGAAGAATTTTCGATTTTACAAGGAAAGTATCAATAACAGGTAGGTAATATGTTCTTGCATAAATCTGAATCTATTAACGCATTAAATGCAGTTACATGTGGAGTGGAAAACATAACCCACAATTTCTAAGATATTTTAAAGGATTCAGATACTTTATGGGGCACACTGGAATAGGGACAGTGTTTATTGTGGCCCGTTATTATATGCCTGCGAAAGATTATTGGATTTTTGTTACAGATTTTGAAGTAATAATAGTGATAAATTGTAAGAGAAAGACAAACAAGAGCTTATATAGTAAAACAATGTGCGAACAGCTGTTGAACTTGTAGCTAATTGACGTTCAAAGAGTATTAACACTTTGTGATAATGGGATAAATGTCATTCATTTGATTAACTGTTCCACTCACTCCGACAGGTATTTCTATTTTTTTTTATTTAAATGTTTGTGAAAACATGTGTAATGTTGGCAATTTAAAAGAAGAGACAAAAAAAATACAAGACCTTCCGAGTTTCTTGCCTGTTCTTCTCGAGAAGGCTTTTCCAATTTTCCAAAAGGTGTAGAATCAACATTTTTTTTTCAATTTAGTCTTACTTGTATTTGCATACATTTTAATAATGGTTGGGGTGTGTGTACATAAAAGGATTAAATAAATAGATAATTCGATTTTTGGTTGAAGTTTTTTATGTTTTGTTTGACGTCAATAAGTGCCTGAATGCTGCTGACCTAAAAATGTCAACTCCAGTAAAATTGCAACGATATGTTCAAAAAACAAAAGCAGCAGGAGATAGAGACGCAGAAATGAATATAGAATTTTCATTATTGTATCTTTATTAGCCTTGTTCCAATGTACCCCAGACACCGTTTCATTGTACCCCAGACCTGGGGCTCATTGGAATACAGGAGACGTTGAACAAACACGCGTTTTTTATAGGTTAAGGTTGATTTTTGAACGTTTTTTTGTTCTTAATAGGTAGATTATGAACCGTTGTTGATTGTTCTAAACCAATATTATCAAAATATAAAACACAGTTCGTTTCATTTTACTCGTATGTACCCCAAGTGTCCCTACGTTGCCAACTTCTGACATAAGATGTAAAGTCACGGTACCCAGTAATTTCACTGCCATATCTTACCCTTCAAACTGGAACACAGCAATGCAAGCACTGCTTTTTGGCGGCGGAAATAGGTAAAGACGGAGGTACCCAAGCAGGCGACCCCGGTACAGAGTCTCCCTATGGTTTAATGGCGTCGTATATTTTTAATAAGCAAGTGGAATTCCATGATTCGTTTTGCAGGCTTATGGTAATGGAATCTGGCAATTACAAAGGTTAATGGTGTGTATTGTATACAGAGAATGTACGTTTGGTAGCTGGAGGTGGTACTGGTTTCGTTTGTATTATCACGGAAATGAGTTTCGCATCTCGGGGATTATAACCGAAGGCTTGACCGGTCGATGTGAAAGGTCTTTGTTGGAACGGGAAGGTACTGCATAAGTTTCGCAAAAGAAAAGTTAAAGATCTTACGAGCTTAATGTTTTGTAGTAAAATTTTAGCATGTAATATTGGTAGTATATTTTAAATTCACATTTTATTGAATATTTAGTTCTAGTCAATCTATTTTTCATATGTTAATAAGAATAATTATAGGTATTAATAAAGTAATCAATAATATGTGAAACAACTAGTCTTTAATATACAACCTTCTAAATGTTTTTAATTGTTTAACTTGTTTATTGTTTACCTACCAAATGTTATGATTTCAGGAAATGGAAATATATTTATAAATACACTTTGTGCTTCGTTACATAACCGAAGGAAAGTAAAATGTATTATAAAATCAAAATTTGTATGAACGAAAACGTTTCTTCCTTCTTAAATTTAACTGCCATTTAAATTTGCTGATCAAAAGAAATTGTCATAATTTTCGAATAATTTTATGTAACGTTTAATTAATTTTAAAACCAACCAAACCATTGAATAGGAAAGAAGTCATAATTATGTGAACATTTTATGTAAATATGACGTCTACAACATGTGTTAAACTCACAAGAATATCGCATCTTCGAACATTATAATACACTTTCTTTTCTATTTTATATTTTGTAATGTTACGAGTGTCAATATTAATATACTTAATGGTATTTGTTTGCAAATATTTTGCTGTTTGCTATTTGCTAATAAAATAATTGATATTATTAGGAGGAGCAGCAGTTGAAGGGGCCGATAATGTGAATGTCGTAAAATATAGCGGTATTGATGCTGAATATTATTTTTGTCCATTCGATGTTGAGACCCTAGGCACTATAGGTCCGTGGGGCTTGAGCCTCTTTAAGGCTTTAAAGGTTTAAAGATGCCACAGGAGACCGAAGAGCTGGCAGCTTCATTCAGCAGCGAGGAACCGCTGGCAGCACCTTCGGTACAATTCTTCGGTACAATTCTAAAAATTCAATTTTTATCCGACGTCAAAAAATTAGATGTTCTATGTTCGACGGTATCAATTCATTTATGTACATACCGATCACTCCGCTATTTGTGGGCCAATGTTCGAAATTCTTTTTCATTTCTTTTTTAATCAAGAGAGTATGTGATAAGGTGCTCCCACTGTCACCAAGTGTTAATTAGTAGCTTACACTAGTTTAGTACAAATAGTTTACTTTAGAATAATAGGTAATTTTATTTAAGTTATTTTTAATTTATGTCTCCTATAATATGTGTATTTTATATTGAATGTTTCATACATACACGTGTATAATAAAGACGTTATACTATAAAAAAAATATCGTAATTTATGAAAAACGTTAATATGTTGTATCATTACTCACATTGTGTAGGACAAGACAAATTAGAATTTCACTATCATTGTATGATTGGAACGTATTCAGGCAAGAATCGCACATACCACATTGAGCCAAATGTTCAATTCCTCAGTACCTTTTATCGGTACTCAATATATTTCAAAAACAGGTGCCCACATAGTCTGACAGTTAAAAATTGTTACATTGCTAGATGCCTCACCAAGCAAAAAAAGTATTTTTTATTGACCTGCAACAACCAACGGCTTTTGCTCTTAATAGTGATCCAAACTCTCGCTGGTACAGTAAAAATGTTCGTGATATGGGCCGAGCTAGCGGAATTCCATAAAATCATTATTAATTTATTAATGTATACAGCGCGCGCGCTCTCTCCGCTTTATGGAACTTACGCCTCGGTGCGCGGGCGCAGACGCGCGCTCGTGCGGTATCCTCCTAGTGATGAGATTGGCGGACTTTGCTGTGCAATGTGGACGCTAATTCTGTTAATGAACGTAGAATAAATATTAAATGCGTGTTGGTTAATTTAAAATGTGAGCGTGTATTGCAACTTGTGAGTAATGTAAATGCTGGGAGTGTATAATATATGAATATGAAAACTAAGACGCGTCACATAGAAAGTTGTGGATGGCTTTAAAATTCGAAATTAAATCGATCATGTACTGAGGAACACTAAAAATACAATGTGTTAACAAAATTGCGCAAAACCTGAAATTAGTTTGTTTAAGCCTGAAATTACTTTGTAATCGCGAGCAAAATCTAATGCATTAAAAAAATATGGGTCATATTAAAAAAAAATTAACCACGTCTCTTTTTTTACTCTCGTAACTCTATCGTCTTGGTAGCGGCTAATCGGTAACATCGTAGAACAACAACTATAGAATTTTAAATTTTGCAAGATATGCAACAAAGCAAAAATAAGGAAATATTTTCGTAAATAATCAACAAAATTATATTGACATAATTAAAAAAATAAATCGGGGGTGTCTACGGTTTTGTGTTGTTTTATGAACACGTTATATGAACCGTATTGAGACCCTTCTCTATTTCAGAAACCTGAACAAAAACATTGAAGCACGTAATTAGCGTGATATGGAATGTTTGTGATGAAGAAGGATGAGAGTCATATTACTGGAATAATTATGGATTTAAATGTGAGTAGAAATAAGGGTAGAGTTAGACCCTTTTTTCGGGGTGAAATGCGTAAACGCAACGTACCCGCCGCTGGTTAGACGGCGAACGTGCGTGGGGCTCTCCCGGCAGAGTGCCAGGCCTACCCACTAAAACCCCCCGGTATTCTCCCTGCCTTTATGGGCGCGCTAGGTATGGTTTTCACACTGCGACCACTACCAACGCGCCCCGGAAAGGGTAAAGTTAGACCCAACAAAGTGATACGCACACGAAGAAAGTATGTACAATAATGAAAGAACATGTATGATACAATGACGTAAGTTAGAGATGAATTAAAGAAGAAAACGTCTTGCATTGACCCCGAATAATTGTGAGATAATGGCAGGGTTATTATGAGAATAATAGTCAAAAACCGTATAAGTTTTATATTAATGTTAGTCTAAAGCCCAACTTGACTTAAAACTATTCAATATGTATCGTACTAGCGGTGCGAGCATTGAACTCTCGATAAACAAAATTTGACAGCTAAGATCGACATACTCGACAAAAATCAATAAATTTGACAGATATTCTTAAGTAGTGAAAAGAAATCTGTCGATCGATATATTATGTCGATCGACAAGTCCATGCTCGCACAGCTGTTATGATATATGTTGTGGAAACGTGGATATATACCAAGACTAGTCGCGTCTAGTACAAGATTAAAGTCGAAGACAATCATTGGAGCAGACGAGTCTTGGAGCGAAAACCTCATTTGGGCAGGCGTAGTGTAGGACTCCCTGTGACTTGATGGTCCGAAATCAAGGAGGACTGCTGGCAGTAGCTAGACGAAGGAAAGCCAGGATCGAAATTTGTGGCGCGACTTGAAGGAGAACCTACTTTCAGCAGTGGACGGATTGTGGCTGTTGATTGATTTATAAAGTTCGTGATAGTTACCGAGGAGTAAAAGGTAACCCTAATTTGTTTGGGAGTAAGTACCATAATATCATTGATCGTAAGAGGAACCATAAACGCCAAGTATCGATGTCGATAACAGTGTTCCCCTCACTGAGCCTGTCCGTAGCGATCTCTATGATAACGTCAACCGAGATGCGATAACGGTGGTTCGATTACTGATTTGGCAAGCCAAGGGGCCGTGCTCAATGGATTATCGTAGGTAATGCGCCAAACGCCATCAGTTTCAAGGCCGGCGTGGCGCTAGCAAACTTTCTTTTCGATAATGTGACTTTGATGGAAGTGATTGATTCAGATGGTCTCTACAGCTACCTCACGTCTTAATCGTATTGTTTTAAGTATCAGGTTTTAATTACTTGTTGTTGTGGAAGTCGCGCTCCATGACTTACACGGTTTAAGCGCAAACGCACACGACCGACTATCAAGGGCCACCCTAAAATAGAAGTACAAAACCATTGACCTGATCAAGAGTCATTGTTTTTTCTGTATTGGATAAAGTGTCATCAGCCTATCGTTCCTAAAAGACGTTAAGTGTGACGTCACAAGTATATTTTTTTCCTGTGGGTTGAGTGATTCGCGAATGAAAGGGAGCTCAAATGCAATTTGATACATTCTTGCTCCATCTCCCAGAGTGTAAAATTGGGAAGTGAGGTGATAGCAAGGGTGCGCTGGGTGTTATGGTGAAAATTACTGTTGTTAGGAAGGATGGAAGGAAGAAAGGAAGCAAAAAGGAAGGAGAGATGGTTTGTGACGAACGTCACAAGTATTTATTAGGGTTGTGGGCATGCCCATCGTGCCCACAACGGTGTACCCGCGCTTGCCGACTATGTAACTACTGGGAACAGAGAGATTTTTTGACCGTGGAAAATGAAACATATGGAGTTCTACGTTGCAACGCAAACGAACTACAAAAAGTCGGCCAATAAAATATGTGAATACCCGCTGACCTGATTTATTATCAGTGAAAAATGGAATGTTCGTAAATGTATATATTATTAGCGCACAAAAAATCGCCCATAAAATCGGTTACCGATAGTTGGGCGTGTGCTTCCGCGCTTACTTTCAATTATTTGCGTTATAATTTTTATTGTTAGTGAAATTAGCGTTATAATTTTTATTGTTAGTGTCAACGCAACATATAATGCATATAAAATATATTCTTACAAAAAACAAAGCTTTTTTCAAATTTTATAAATGATGAAATAGCACCGACAAGTTATTTCATCTTTTTTGATATTTGGAAAAACTTTTGTTTCTACCTACATACGAAGTATCGATGCTGTAATAATGGATGGATATTATAATTATGTGTGACTTTGCATTTCCTTTAAAAATCTATACAAATAAATAAAATGGTCGGAGCGTCGGTGGCGCTGTGGACTCGGCACTTGCCTTCCAATCGGGAGGTCGGGGTTCGAGACCCGCCATGTACCAATGTGTTTTTCGTTTCGAATTTCATATGTACATTTGTCTGACGCTCTTACGGTGAAGGAAAACATCGTGAGGCAACCTGCATACATCTGCGAAGAAATTCAATGATGTATGTGAAGTCGACCAATCCGCACTGGGCCAGCGTGGTTGACTAAGGCCTAATCACCCTAACATAGGGTAGGCTCGAACCCCTCGGTGGGGACGTATGTGAGCTGTGATGATGATGATGAAATAAAATGGAAGTGTCTGTTTGTAATGTCAAAATAACAAGTTTTAACTAAATGGGTATGAATGTATATCGGGTGCCAAAAACACAATTTAAAAAAAAATTCTGTCTGTCTGTTTGTTTCCGCTAATCTCCGGAACGGCTAGACCGATTTTGACGGGACTTTCACTAATCGACAGCTAAATATAAGGAATAACATAGACTACTTTATATCAACTTTTTATCAACTTCAACAAAAGTTACTATTCCACGTGGACGAAGTCGCGGGCACAGCTAGTGCTAAATAAATTGAAAAATCAACACGGTATGTTGAAGACGTGGTTTCGATCCCCGCCCGAGACGTAGTTTTAACGTTATTGATTTATAAATTTTTTCACTATATTTATGAAAGTAATAACATGTCATGTCGTGTATCGTCGATAACCTATTAGAAAAAAATATTATCTTTTTTTAATTTAAATGCTTTAATGGTATTGTTATCTTAAGAAATTACAAATGTATCTAAGACTAGCTGTGCCAGCGAACTACGTTTTGGCCGTATATTTTTACCCGTTTTTGCAACATTTGTCATTGATGCTCAGCTCCTATTAGTCGTAGCGTGATGTTATATAGCCTAAAGCCTTCCTCGATAAATGGACTATCCAACACAAAAAGAATTTTTCAATTTGAATCAGTAGTTCCTGAGATTAGCGCGTTCAAGCAAACAAACAAACAAACAAACTCTTCAGCTTTAGAATATTAGTAAGTATAGATAATTAAAGGTTTTTCTGAATGTTCGTGAAATTTTCTTATGATTTAGTGATATATATTTGCAAAGCAATATTTAGACACACTTCCGTTTTGTTTTAGATTTATGTTAAAGATTCTTGCATCGTATATTGAAGTCTCATTTTATTATTCATGACTTTCCAAGGAATCTTCTTTCTAAAATATTTTAATGGAATCGGTATAAACATTATCTAATATGTAAATGTAACGCTTCCGCTTTGGTGCAAAGTTATTTCAATTTTTTACGTCAATGGTATAAACCTTTTACGGTTTTACGAACGAGACGAGTGGGCATCGACATGGTAATAGAATATACTATTACTGTGGCTTAGACAACAGCCACACGCTAATTTTTTCGCAATCGCTCCGCAAAAAAATGTATGGAGATGGCATTAGCTGCGGAGAAATAGCGTGAGGTTGACACATTCTTATGCCATTTCCATGCATTTTCTCTGCGGAGCGACTGCGGATGTAGCTTTTGTCTAGGCCCACTGCTCCGCAACCACGAGCGCCTTAAAACAGTATACAATCGCACCGAGAACGAACGGCACTTTACGTTGCAGTGATGGTGTTTCTGTTTCAACATTGCTTTAAGCGATCATGGTAAGGCCTCAGTAATAACCTGTTACTGTGTCACTGATGTTGTAAAGTTACATACGAAGTATTAAGATCATGTCACAAACTGCTAGGAAAATTTGTATCTTTAGTTGCTTTAATATATGGCATGTTACTAACACACATCCAACATGCCTGTAAAATACCAAACTGATACCCTGAAAGCAAGCATATAATTTTTCATGGAAATAGCGAGTTTCCTCGATACAATTATACGCTTACTCAACTAAAGTAGATCAGACAGCTATGTCAATAACTATGTTTGGGGTCTCTAGGAACAAGGTAACTCACCAATAAGCCCGCACAAATTACCAGTCCATTCACTTTTATAGAATCTTAAAAGCAAAGTTAAAGCAATGTCTCACAAATAAGAGATTTTTAAATAATCATAATAATTCTCCTGATGACTGATGGGCGTCGTGCAGGGATGTTTAAAAGAGTGACGATAAAGACAATTATAGTTTGTGGATGAGGATGTTTTTAAAGATCTTAATAATCTAGAACAAATTAATTTGACTTAATGGTAAAATGAAGGATATGTGCATTGGCGAAGGTGCTAACAGAATGCGGAAGCAGTTAATTACCGGAGGAATCCATCGAAAATCTAGTCATTATGCTGTTAGTGATGTGCTCTAGCTAGAGTCAATGCTGAATCACAAATGTCGTTTTTCGTTTGAATAAAATATTATCGTCATAGATTCCATCCAACATTGTTTTAAATTGGCCACGCTAGAAAAGTATAGCTTAATTATGTAAATTATGCACTCATTTGTTGGATACCTATTTTTCGCTAAATAATTTGATAAGTTGACAAAACGGTTTTAATTTATATGTTTCGAGGTAACCTAAAATAAAATTTGAGACTCAGAAATGTCTACGTATTGCGGTCTTTAAATGTTAACTTACATTAGTATTTCAATTGTTTGGGTATCGCCATACATTCGACTTTTTGCGTTTCGTGGGATTACGTACTTAATTAAGTGCAATATGTCGTAAGTAAATCAGCAGTTTTCCCAAAACTAAAGGCGTTATAAAATACAACGACTTTGTCACCTCAAAGGTTGCATATCGCTCGAAACCACCTTAGCGTGTTGTCTTATCGCCCCACACACAAAAATTACCAACTACGAAAGTAAACTGTCATATGTGGAAAACCAATTTCAAGATTTCCGAGCGCGCGGCGCGGCGCGGCGGTCCGAGCACGCAAGTCGCGCAGCGCGCAGCAAACGTACCGTAATATGTGGTAACTGGAGAACCGATAGAGGCGGCTCAATTGTCACTTTTAAATGTGTGTATGTTTAATGGACTTTATGACGGTCCGTAGCAGCGCTTTGCAAATTAATGTCACTGACGTTACAGTGGGCGGAGGATTAGAATTTTATGAATACGCTATGAAAATGTTAAAACACGCACCTTGTATCCGTTGTGAATGAAGTTGCTCGTTTTAAAAATATTACCTTTTTATTGTTTTTAAAAAAACGTCGCCCCACACTAGGATTTTCTCCTGTGTCGTGGGTGCACTTACAAACATAGAAGATCACATGCACATACGCCCAGACCGGAACAAATTTCTGTAGGCCATACAAAATATTTGTCCCGCACGGGAATCGAACCCGCGACCCGTTGCGCATTTATTTTATTTATTTGATACACAAAACAGAATATAATCAAACATTGAATAATTAAAGCATATACAAAATAGCGGACTAGACTATATCCCTAAACATGTGTATACATCATGATTCAAAGTAGAGCGGTACAGTATTAATGCATTAAGCGATCACTCGACCTCTGCACAACCGAGTGTAACTTTATAATATCAAACAAATGGCATGTTTTCTAATTTGAAGTATTTTAACATAATAATATCTAATAGTAGTACCTAATATAAAAAAACAGCTTTGTATTTTAAATACTTACGACTTAACACATTAATAAAGTAGTGAATTCTGTCATTTGCTATGAAACCTATATCATTGGCCTTATTCAAGTTTAAAAAAATTAAATAAAGTAATGCGAATTGCAAAATAAAAGTTAAGATATAACTTTTTATAAAGTAGGTTTAATAAGAAGATTTTTTTAAATCTTGATTTGTCTAATAGGCAAATTTAGACTTTATTACCATCTCAAACAATACTAAAACATACATTCACTTCATAAATTTTTGAAAAAAATAACTGACTAATCCATCAGCAATCCGGTGTCATTTCAAATTAGAAGTTGACATACGAGTATATAGGTATACTAGCTATGCCCGCGACTTCGTCCGCGTGAAATAGTAACTATTGGCAGCATTTTCATTTTTGTAGGCAATTTTTTTAAAGATCTTGATAAAAAGTAGCCTATGTTATACTTTATATAATAAGCTATCTATTAGTGAAAGTCCCATTAAAATCGGTCCAGCCGTTGTGGAGATTAGCGGGAACAAACAGACAGACAGAAAAAAATGATTTAAATTGTGTTTTTGTCATTGGTATCCGATATACATTCATACCCATTTAGTAAAAACTAGTTATTTTGACATTACAAGCAGACACTTCAATTTTATTTATTTGTATAGATAGGCCCTCTAAATCAGTACTTTGCACAAATAATCGTTTGATTTGTAGCCTACTTAGGCAGTTAATAACAAATATATAAACCGGCGGCTCATAAACTACGTGTTACGCTACATTGTAAGCATGCATTTATTTAAGTGTCAGTCGGCTCTACGTATTCGCAAGTCTACTGGCCAGCCGACCACGGCATTTGAAATTAAAAATATAACGGACGCGCGATCTCTTATAAACAATTGTTCCGATTTTCCTCAGAAATTAATGCAACATCGCTCTCATTACCCAGTAGAGGGGCGCTTTATGATAAGTGCTTAGGTTGATGGATAGGTAAGTATACGATATGTAATTCATAGTTACCTATGATTGCACCTCAGAGTTTGATAGGTACGACTATTTGCGCTGTTATTTCGTAGCTCGCAAACGACGTTCCTAGCAAATTTTATTATTTTAAAATAGGAATAGCTTATAATCAGTTTTTAAGGTCTTTAGCAGATGGTATGATATTCGATAGTATAAGAGCATTATCCCCAAAGCCCAAACGAAGCTTAGTCAATCCTCATGCTGAAAATTTGTGCAGCTATAGAGGCCACTTTTTTCTTGATAGTTGGCACATAAAAAAATGAGGAAACTCTAGCTAGGTAATGTTTGAGAAACCATGGTGCATCTGCAATTTTTTTTACTATGTTGTTTTTCATCTTCTACACACACAGCCACCGCTGTATGCCACATTCTGTCGAAATTGGTCTCAGCATTGTGTTATGTAGAAGAAGCTTACTATCAATTGCCAATTTTGGGTTTCACCCAATCAACCAGTGCAGTAGTGACTTTTTGACTTCAAATACAAGATAACGTCTCTTATTTGCATATTTTTTTGCAGTTAGAAAAGTGACTTGTTTGTACGTTCGTCCTGATTTGTAGGACCGGGATTCGATTCCCCATGGGGGCAGCGTTCTTTTCTGCTCAGTAGGGGTTTTGAGCATTGGTGGCGCTGTGGTCTCGGCACTGGCCTTCTAATCGGAAAGTAGGAGGGAAGGAGTTCGATCCTGCCATGCACCAATGTATTTTTAACCGACTTCAAAAAAGGAGGACTTTCTCAATTCGATGCGTATGTTTTTTTTTGTGTATGTTACGCGATTACGCCCCCAATTGTAAACCAATTGTCAAAATTCTTTTTGTATTCGATAGAGTATACTCCAAGGGTGGTCCCATGGTCACCAAAGTCAGGATCTGATGATGGGATCCCATGAAAATCGAGGAAAACCCTTAATTTTTATGGTGTGTCCAACGTGTTTTGTGTGTATGTTACGCGATTACTCCGCCAATTGTAGACCGATTTTTAAAATTCTTTTTGTATTCGATAGAGTATTAGGAGTATACTCTATCGAATACAAAAAGAATTTTGAAAATCGGTCTACAATTGGCGGAGTAATCGCGTAACATACACACAAAACACGTTGGACCCACCATAAAAATTAAGGGTTTTCCTCGATTTTCATGGTGTGTCCAACGTGTTTTGTGTGTATGTTACGCGATTACTCCACCAATTGTGGGCCGATTTTCAAAATTCTTTTTGTATTCGATAGAGTATACTCCTAGGGTGGTCCCAAGGTCACCAAAGTCAGGATCTGATGTTGGGATCTTATGAAAATCGAGGAAAACGCTAATTAATACTGCTATAATTAGTAATGAATTAATTAGGGTATTAGGGTAATTAGGGTAGACAAACTGATGCCAGCATAGGAAATGAGGTGATCTCATTCATTATTATTTTATATTTTCTGAATACTGAAGTGTAGGCATTATGCATAGTGAGAGTTTCATATGAGTAAAAAGATTTGCTTGAATTTTACATATTTTCTGAAACAGATAGATTATATTATTAACTCGTTCTATTTAAACATCATATAAAAGAAATAAATAAGTATGACACCAAATATCTAGTTTCCTTTTACGAAGTTCGGTTACTGTAATACGAAAATTTGTAAACTTCAGACTATTGAATTAAAAATAAAGTCCCTGATTTTCCCCCCTTCGGCCTCATTCGTAGCCAAAGTTTCATAACCAGTTTCGTCAATTGAATTTTTTTCACTGTTTCGTAACTAGTTATCAAACAACATGTTATTTTTCCATTTTCATATTTTTTTTAGTTATAGAACAGCACTATTGTGAATATTGCTCCTGTTTGAAATGAGACCCTTTATAGAAAGTGATTACATACACAATTTCATCAATAGGTTTTGAACTCTTGCCAATAACAGAATATACTACATTTGCAATATAATTTGGTAAGTAGTTATAAATTTTTTTTGGTAATCGGTTACACTCAATTATGACAAAATACATTTTAAAATGCCTCTATCCATCATCACGTCAATTATAGGAACTATTTCGATATTCTGCCCTCTTAAAGAAGAGTACCTAACACTTTTGTTTTGTCTTCATTTTTATCATGTCGTAACTACATGTATATAAAGTATTTTCATATAAACAGAAAAATTTGCGATCAATTTTTGTTGAAAATAAATTTAAACCTCGTTTATTTATACCACAAATCTTTAAACATTAATATTACAACAAGAAAAAGAAAGAAGTCAATGTGGTCAAAAGAAACAAGTTTAATATACTCGTTTTAACAAAACAATATAAAACAGTAGAGATCTCAAGTTCCTATGATCGTTATCTTTTTGTATACAGATTAAAAACAATGACATACACATTGTATCATTTTTATTGCTGCCTTTACTTTTAGTTTTGTTGCTATTTTCCACTAGTAATACTGAATCTCTTCGATAGGTACTCAATATTTTACAGTATCTTCTTGTATCCTAATCCTTAAGTAAGATGTCTCGCTGGACTCCGCGTTTTGTGTTCAATTAGATTAACAATTGTTTCGTAGCTCAGTTCTAGCTCTATCAGACTGTGAATGGTGTTAATTGCCTGTCATCACAATGACATATTGTTTGTAATGCACTCGTGACATTTGCGACCCTTTGCTTTAAGTCCCGTTAGATCCACTGTACATACGTATATCAAAGAATCTCAATTATTGTTAGAAGCATATCACTGTTTATCTGTTTCTTTAGTGTTTGTTTACAGGGATATTTTTATACAAGATAATTTTTACGTTACAGATGACGAAACTAAAGCAATTTAAGAGATAGAAATAATTTTACAGGTTACTGACTATCTGTACGCTAAGCTACAGCTTCGAGCTGTACAGGTATTTGATTGTGTTTTGCTTGAATGAAATAAAAGACTAATGCTATTGTGTGCTGTTCAATAGGTCAACGTGTATAATGTGGGCTTAAGGTATATAAATATTTGAACCACGCCTTTTTAATGTTCAGGATACAATTATATCTTCGCAATTAAATAATTTATAATTTGAGTTTTACTTTACAGTAGACGTTGCCAAATAAAAACAATAAAGTGCAACGAAAGTCTCATAAGCAAATACCCTTCCAGTGCGCTCGCTACTCACTTTCGAACAAAATTATTAGTGAAAAAATTGTAACGTTCAGTTATTTAATTTCAGATTCACTTATAATAAATTGTAAGTAATAAATCTGAAATGCACGCAACTCGCGTTTTGAAAGGATATGGAACATCTTTTTACATTCAGATCCTGGAATGTATACAGTCGTTTCCGGCTGCTTTATAGAGAAACACATTTTGTTCTATCTCAAGAGGATATCATTACCACTACTAGGTACCAGGATAAATAATTACGCAACATTGTAACTTGCTCAAGCTTGATATGGCGACGTGGAGCATCAGCTTTTTTGAAAGCTCTAATGAATTATGTATTAATTCTGAACAGCGATGTAACTGTAAAAATAAGATGACAATACTTTGATTAATGCCAAGTCGTTGTTGTAGGTACTGGTCTTTGGTTGGACTGTCATTTTATTTGTTTTGGGCGGTGCTTGATTCATGTGTGAGTCGAAATCTTCATTTTATTCAGATCGCTGGAATAAGTTTTGATTAATTTCAAGCCATATATATAAGTTGTTTGAAAAAAGCTTTCATATCTTTTTTACACTTTCAAGGGAATAATTTCTACCACGAAATGTTACGCTCATTTAAATTGTAGCTACTGGTGCCAGGACAGCGTCTGTATTGGTTTGATACTGCATCGTGTAAATAAATTAAGTCTATATAGTGCGGTCGTGACAGAGCTGCTGACTACTAGGTACTCCACTGCTTCAAGGTATCAAAGTGCTAGTCAGATTTAGTCGCCAGCACTAGCACCCAATTCCTACTGACCCAATGTAGATCTGTCTTTAGGTAGCTACCATAACTCTTGTACGAAATCCCACCCCGTCTTCATACGAAATAAGCTCTTGTGATCTCATTCAGCAGGAGCTGAATACATTTGCTTGCGGTCTCTGTAAGGTAGAGTTACTTTACTTCCTCCGACATCAGAGTGGTGAACGTTGTACCACCTCATGAAAATCATTCATGAATCAGTTCAGCTGCTTCTTCGTGCATGAGCATTAGGTAAACATCCACGGCCTTATTAAAAAAATGTTACTCCTTGGATCATCCTCTGATTAGTTACTCTGTGTTTTGTCTAGTTTCCGCAAATGTCGGCTGTCATATCATATGTCAAAACAAGACAAAACACGGAGTAACTAATCCGCGAGGATGATCCAAGGAGTAAAATTTTGATTAGTAAGGCCGCCAAAGTATTATATTTATAACTGAGAGAGATTATAGCCATGTGTCGTGATGCAATATCAATGGTCTCACTATGGTCATTTATATCACTAATGTCGCCATCATTCTTGTCAACGTGACTACTCTCTTTGTTACTTATCCCATCCCATTCATTATTTATTTGCTTGAGAAATAACTTGTTTCAACAGTTACATTACTGCCTATCACTGGGTGCATACGAATGAAATGTGTTAACTGTTATTGATATAATAATTTTGAGACATACAACAATATATATCAAACATATGACAACAAACTGGTATTAATCGTGTCTACGGCTCCGACTTAAAGAATTAAAATTTTTATTGCTAAAATCGTAGCAAAAGGTCAACAATTATGCATGTGGGACAAGTTATTTTCACATTCCAATGTTGATACAGATGAAGTAGTTGGATAAAAAATAGTAAAATATTATTTTATTCCGATAGTGTTAACTGATATATCAGTAATTCGATTTTTTTCATTGGCTCCTTAGAATATGCTTGAGGCAGAATTTTTCATTGCGGGCGTAACCGGATGGCTCGATATAATTTTGATAGGTATGAAGATCATATCTTAATTTCAATCTTCAAGTTGGCGGTAGGCGCAATTATAAACAATGTGGCCTGCGTTAAGGCATCATCAGTCCACACCTTGGCTTCTTCAAAATAGTTGGTGGTTTCGACGACCAAAAACTAGTTATTGCTGATGATTATATATTGGTTCTAGAGCCAACCACTTAACACCCACGCAGGTTTCTAAGTCGTTTGATTAGGAAAGAATTCTGTGTGGCTTGTGGTGAGATTTTGGTCATTATGTAGAAGCGTCTAATTATGTGTTTGTTGTATTAATTGATCCTGATTAAATGAATTAGAGTCACTTTGATTGCGTTTCTAAGGCCAGGTCTTGTAAGGACTAATGCATAATATTTCTTGTGCCTTATTTACTCAACATTTCTGTGGTTCATAAAGAACCTTAATTGCCACAGAACGATTCATTTTCAGTTATAATGAAAAAATGATTTTAGAAAAAGAAAATTATCATCTAACTATTAATTTGCATTAATATTATAAAAACATAAATCTTGTTAGTTTGTTTGTAGTAATTTCTGGAAACACTGAACTGATTTTAAAAAACTGTTCAATATTTTTCATCATATTAATTTTCCTATATCATAGTAGTAATAAATCACTATCTTCTTTATTTTCTAGCAACAAGAAGACAATAGAGTGCATAAAAACAATAATTTCAGTAAATATCTGAGCAAACTAACATAACCATATACTTTTTCAAAAATTGATAAATTTAGAAGCTTAGACTTAATTGAGATAAATGAAACGACAGGTAGAATGGACTCAGCTCGTGTCTTCCAATTAAAGTACGCTTTACTGATATTGATTCAAAGATTGATTAAGATTAGCTTTCTATAACATTAATTATACATTGCTTATCTGCCTCCACGAACAAACGCCGTTTGGTTTTTAAAAGTCGATGTATAATGTGATAAAATCTTCCGCGAGCCGGCGCGTGAGGTCATATTGTATTGATACAGTCGGTAATGAAATTTTATTATTGTAATTTGTGACGACGAAACCGGTCCATTATTATTATATTAGGCCTAATTGCAAGGTCGGTGGGAATGTTTGATTGCA
This sequence comes from Schoenobius gigantellus, assembly GCA_963935595.1. NCBI lineage: Eukaryota > Metazoa > Arthropoda > Insecta > Lepidoptera > Crambidae > Schoenobius > Schoenobius gigantellus. The sequence goes on from OZ012551.1 coordinate 27,566,648, forward strand.
TTTCGTTTAAAGTGTAATATGAAAGTGATTTTATTTTTAATGGATGCCGGAGCTTTTAGATATTTCGTTGAAGATGAAGATATTGCAATGTATGGATGTCATCTTAAGGGTGTTTCATTTCACTACGGATCGTAGCTACGGCTTATGGCCCTCTTATATTGCGACTTTTTCCAGCGATACAGTCGCGATGCAGCATTAATATAGTCGCAAATCTACTTTAGTCTCTACCTTTACACACACGCGCTACTCAAAGAAGCGAAACAATCGCGTTGCAGTCGCGATTCAGTAGCTAGCCGCATAGACTGCAGTGATACAATCGCGATGCAAATGCGATACAGTATCGATGTAAACGCGATACGCATTAATACAAACACAACGCAACGATGCAAAACAGCGCGATGAGTTCGCTTGAAACAGTTTTAATCACGCTTTCTGTATTATATTATTACTTTTAAAGAAAAAACTTAAACGCAGACTACGGAATTATTGGATACATCCAGGATGTGAAAGAACGATGTGTGGACATTATGAGTCAACAATAAAAAAAATAACAAACTACAGTAAAAAGTTCTTTAATTGTTATCGGATGTCATATTCCACATTTCAAGAACTCTTGCTCTACCCCCGCGTCTGAATCGATACAAACATGCGTGTGTATCGCTACTCACGCGCGGCTGCTTCGATGCAAACGCGATGCAGCACGCTACAAATGCGCGTTTCCATCGAAACAAACGCGCGTTGCCATCGATACAAACGCGCGTATGAATCGATACAAATAATTGTTGATCGCGAGTGTCGCGATGCAATCGCGCGACTGCCAAACGCGCGTTTGTATCGCGCTGCAAAAAGTCGCAATGTAAAAGGGCCTTTAGTTTTCTAAAATAAGATTTAATTCAGTGGTACTCGGGGAAATTATTTTTGATTGTTTATGATATGCATTGGATATGTAAAATTCTAATTAATCTATGGAAATAAAATGAAAATATTTTTATGTCGTAGGTATGACAATGTAAATGTAATTTGAACATTCACTCGCTCGGAATACTGACCTCCCCAAGAAAAGCGAGCTAGAAACTCAGGGCTTGCTTTCAGAGCAAATAAGTTACAAGTTGTGTGTAAGTTGGATATAGTTCTTAAGTTGGATATAGCTTTTATACGACTACTTTGAATATTATGGTTTCGCCTCTAATTTTTAAGGATTTGTTTAAGGTGAATAGAGAATTATACACAATACCATTTTCAAATATCCAATTTAAACTCCTCAGCGTTAGCAAAAGGTAGAACAAAATCTTAATTCCATTTCCATCTTGATGTAATGTTGATCTCAAGTAGTATCCTGTTGTTTAATATTTAAGATTAATTATTTACAATATAAAATAATGATACGTTTTTGTCGTACCGTGGTTCTAACATGTTGCTACTTAAAACATTAATTTTCAAATTAAATTCAGTATTACGTATTAAACTTTAAGATTCTTATAGATTAATTCACATTAAGGCGATAGAAACTAAATGTATGTGATAGTTTAAGAATTATAACTTTTGTTTATGTTAATCAAATAGTATTGATATTGACATCGAGATAATGAGCTGAAGCGGTTACGAATAAATTTTAATGTCTCAGTTCAATAATGAGCGGACATTCTCAACGTGAAATGGCCACGTATTCAGGCGATATCATTGATATGATCTTAGCACAGCTTACCGGAAATCGTATCCAATTACGCCCGAAGGTTGTTGAATTTACGGAGATTGGTAGGATCTATGATTACCGATAAGTTATTCCAATACACCGGTAGGTTTACCCATAATTATCTGTAGGTCTGGGCCAATAAATACGTATTACTTCATTTGAATTAATTTGATTTCTTTCGGCGCACGTATATGAATCCAATGTAGTGGAGGATCTATAATATGTAGCGAAATATCGACGTTTGAGGTGTTCGAGTTCGAAGCATCGCTGTCGCGAATGTAAACGAGTTCCACTCATCTTTGTGTCGATACATTGGCTCGATATGTTATGCCATTTAACAGTGCATTATAGCCACTATTGTTATTTTAATGAGAGCGTTATGAGATTGTTATAGTTATACTAGCTTTCCGCTCGCGACTTTGCCCGCGTTATTTTTGTTTTCCCGTGGGAATTATTTTTCCTATGTCTTTCCCCTATGTCCTTTCCCTGGTCTCGAAATATCCCTATACCAACTTTCATCATAAGCGGTTCAGTAGTTTCGAAGCCTATTCAATACAAACAAACAAACAATCAAATCTTTCCTCTTTATAATATTAGTATAGATAACAATGTTGGCAAATAAGTAGGCTCCCGTCTGTTAGTAAGTGGATATAGTCGCCAGTCACCTGTAATCTTCTGGGTTCCTGTAAGATCTGCAAATACAATCCCCACTACGACCCTATTATACGTTGCTGACTTGTGATCTAAGATGTCAGGTCACAGTACCCTATTAATTTCACTGCCTGTCTTACCTTTCAAACCAGAACACATGCAATTCAAGCACCACTGCTTGGTGGCAGAAATAGGTAAGATAGGAGGTAACTGCGCAGACTACCCTGTAGGGATGGGACCCTCTGGTAAGTAGATTGCTAGTTAAAGAAAAACAACTTTGAATTTTTACTTCTTCATGGTGAGTTTGATCAAAATAGGTGCCGTATCGTATTGTAACTAAATTGTACAAAGTGTATTTCAGATATTGATTCGAAATTTCGTTAATTAATATGCAAAGGTACATTAAGTTGCTGTTGTACCAATGTAATTGTTATCAATTAGATTAATCAAATTGAATGACACAATTAGCCTCGATGGACGCTTGAAGAGATAAATTTGTGCGGAACTAATTCATTAAACGGATTCTTTTCGAGACAATCGATTTCGATGCTGTCTACAATTTAACCCTCGTGACAACCTAAAATCTTATGATCTTTCCGTTTGATTACTATAAAATTAATTGACACGCATTTGAAAGTCCTGTATCATAAATCTATTGGTTTTGTTACCTACTCACACTTATTTGATTTTGTTTTTGTTGATTCAGAACCTCTAGGCCTAGGTTTATCTTCAATGAAAGTAAGAGATGACTCAGAAGGAGAAAGAGAGTACTACACCACAAACCGCCTGCATACAAAAGTAACCTTTTACTCTGGTATATTGGGAGGAGTGTAATAATTTCGAGCTTTCGAACATTTTTATTTGTCTATTGCATCAGAATGCTCAATCGGTTTCGAATTTTCAATAAATATATTGACAGATAACAGTCTTGTTATACGTTTACCATCTTTGTAATTTAAACAATAACGTCCGTTTCGATTCACGGTTGTCAAATACGGGGCAGATAATATCGCGACACACTTCCCGAACAGTTTAAATGATCGATAAATGGACAAAGATTTCAACGAAGTCGTGAGCAGAGCCTTACTTGGCTCTAGATATTGTGATGATAATATTTGGGAATACGCTTCTCACCATACAGTCACAAGCACGAAGCGCGTAGAAACAGGAAATGACAAAATTACAGTGATTACACTGTTCGCAAAAAGCTTCGACACATTGTAGTGCACTTTAAATTAATCATAGAATGTAAATCTTGCGAGCTTGTTAAGATACCTTTTTCACACCAGAGGGCGGTGTTCGTCTTTGTTTGCCGTCATAAAACAAATCTCATTTTAAGTGATAGTTTACGCTATTATGATTAGATAAAGGAAACCGTTCACCTTGAAACGCGTTGTATCTTGCTCAAAATAATAATTTTAAAACTAATTTTGAGGAAATTCCTCCCAAGAGTGTCTTATATTATGAACTTATTGTCTACACTATTAGTCGACATAATATTGATGAATTGATTAATTAATTTCGCTAAAACCCTAAGAATCTTATTGTACCAAACTTTGGATTATGAGCATAAAATCTACAGCGGGAATCAGAATTTAAAGTCAAAGTCAAACTATTTACTCGGTAGAAATAGGTTGTACGTACATCAAAACAGTTTCAGGTCTTAAAGCTATTTCTTAGTACATGTTGCAGAAACTGAGCACATGTTGCAGAAAGAATCTGCAACACTGATTTACATAAATAACGAAAAGTTTGATTATTTCATGACGCTTCAACGATTAGGTAGGCGCCAGTGTTACGTATTTATTGAGATTCTCGTTATGCTAATCGCCTTTCCTTTTTCACAGTGGAGTGTCTCTTTCACAGATCTGTTGAAAGTGTTCGAGGCATAGTGCAGTGACGGTCGTCGGTAGTATGTGCGGAGGCCGCGGGGCCGAGGACCACCGGTGACGGCGCGTGTGCGTACAGTGTTGTGAACAATGACAATTTGGCGTACGAAAAGCACTAGCCGCCGGAGAAACCGCGCCCGGTAAGTTTATATAACTGTTATCTGTATTATATCAAAGCTTAATTATTTAATATGTTAATTTTTAAAATTGTTGCACACAACACAATGTGTGCGATGTTGCTAAGTCCATTTAGATTCGGCATTTGAAAAATATTTTATAATTTAAATTGTGAATTTTAAAAGAATGTGAAGTCTGTGTCTATCTCTATCTCGTAGATTGATACGTTGTAATATATTTTGCCCTTATTTGAAAATTTGCATTGAGGAAAACTGTTAATCTATCTAATTGCATTCATTTGAATCTGATAAAATTCAAATCACGCGGGTATTTTATTACATACATTTCGCTCATCGAAAACATACTTAAGGTGCATTCTACTAAGCGTATGTCATTCCCACAGTTTTGACGAATCTGACGACACGTCCTTTACTGAAATCCGTCAAGCCCTTTAGTCTGTAGCGCGTGCTATCGAAATGATGTTACATACAAACATACACTGGAAAATGTATTTTCTTTCCTGGCAGGGATGTGCAAGTGCACCCCCTTGCATCCCCCTGCCGGCGCCCATGTAGGCATCTTATAGAGTTATCTCCCACAAGATAGAGTTATTATATTATCAGGGAAAATATCATTTTCTTCCTTTCACTCTTTTCTTGCAAACCCTGCAGATATTTTTATGCTAGTTCCATTTATAACTGTATTGATGTGTTTTATAAATGTTGACGTTTACAGTTCGAGTATCCAAAAATACGGACTTTTCAATTGCACAGTACCTTGAAACTGAATCTGTTTAAAAATCAATTTATTGCTGTTGACATTTTGATGTACGTCTCCATACGCGAAAAAATATATTAATTAAAACGAAACCGCTCTAAACCGGCTTTCAGATATCATTCAATTGTGGTATGATAGTTAATATAATAACTTAATTAAGGATTGCGCCAGGGGCCATGAGAGATATTTCCATCAACAAGACAGTTATAAAGCCCTGTACAAGAGGGGAGAAATTTGTGTTGGATGTAACTCTTATTCTCATAAAATTTTGACTTAAAAGGGACCCCTGTTCTTAGGAACTAGCAATTTTTTTTTACCTATAAAATTGTTCGACTATTTTCGAGATAAGGTAGCTGTCATCGACTTTTAGGATGATTCTTATTGCTTCCATCTTTAGCTTATGGAAATAATTTCATCTTATAAGAATAATTATGGAATTGATATTTGAAATGAAACATTTTTCAGAGCGGATGCACTGTCGCTTTTTACGAAAAATATCTCTCATATTTTTTTAATTCAGTATCATTAAAAATTGTTGCTAATTTTCTAACTGCAAACTTAATGGAATTCCCCCATTGAGTATCAGTAGTAAAAATACAATGATTCTTGCATTGACTACCAGTCGACTAGTAATAAAATACGTTTTGTAGTTTGATATTGCAGAACATTGTATTCGCTCGGTATTTCATTAACGTTCAATAAGTTCTCGCCAGCAGATTTACTAGATTTTATTGGTCGTTAATGTCTATTGTAACGACTTATAAAGCGGATCGATGCTGGAAGCTAACAAAGCTGGCGTCTAATTTAGGTATATCGATCATTTCAGACGCATTGAGTAAGCTATCGATGGAAAAATTGATTTTAAGTGACAGAAAACTGTTACATAGAGAAAAAAGTTATTGTTACTTGAAGACCATTTTTGTTATATGTTGGTATTCATCTGTTTTACTTAAGCTTCTTAATTTTTATTGGTCGAATTTTTTGCCTGAAGCGCAGACAATAATATAATACTACAGTACCTGAAGTCAAATATAATTAGTCATTGGAGCACTAATAAACACTTAAAAATAAAATTTACTAAACTGAGTTTGGTTTTGTTTGAATACACGAAAATAAACCAATCTCTACCTCAATACTAACATGGGTGTCCAACACCATTTATTTCTTTATATTTATAGTTTTCTAGTGGTAAATCATATTGTCGCAATTGAAATTACAGAATTGGAGTAAAGGGCCCAGCAATGGGACTTATGTTAATCCGTAAGTTTAAGTATTCATTGTACTAAACTATTTACAATACAATGCTTGTTTCCTACACAGCGGGACATCGCTAAGTATGTCACAGTTACAAATTCATAGTCATTGCGGTGTTTCTCTAAAGCTGTGTTTAGTATTGTGGTGCTTATTGTTATCGCTAGTCCAGAGTTCAAAAAACTTTTATGAGGTTTCCGATATCTGTAAAAGGCATTAAATTATGACATTATGAAAAAGAAATCCAATGAATATTCATTAGAGAGCTTGTATTTTATTCAAATTAAAACGGAATTTATATTTCACTTTTTTGTCATCCAAAATGAGCTAATCTTGTGCACATTTATACAACAACGGTTTAAATAGGAAAAAAGGCTCTTGCCTACTCTTCTCTATAAACTTTCTCTTAATTTCTGAAAAGGTTTTCTTTAATTAAAGACATTACAGGAGAATGCTTGGAGAAATGAAAAAAAATGCTTATCTGTAACATAACTCTTTTTTGATAGAAAAGGTTTTCTTTTAGTTAAATTTTATTGACGCTTATAAGAAGTTGCTATGTAAAGTGACAATGAGGGTCAATATGTAAATAAATGAAGTTGCACTTTCTGAATAGACCGTGAGTTCCGCACTTTATATCGCCGCCACAGGGTTCCTTGGCAGTTTCTCCCACTTCCAAAGATGTTAAGAACATGATAAAATTCCCATCATCGTGTTGTGCGTCAATTTGATATGGAACAGCTGTTATTTCGTACTAATATCTATATATGGATAATGTTATTAATATATAGTATTTAAAAAAATATTTTATAGGATAATTTGTGATGCTTATGTTATTTGATTAGTGTTTTATCTGAACTCAAAACCGAGTGTCGAATGTAAACTTTGTTGTCAGGACAAACCTATATACTTTTATTGGCAACATTATATATGTATGTTTGTGATCCTTGTATGTAAATATTTCTAAATATTAAATAAATAAATATTTTAATATAGAAAAAGTGAAAAAAATTTAGTTTCATTAGACATATCACATAATTAAAAGCCACTATGGGTATATAAATAAGCGCACGAGTAAAGAAAGGTTTTTATTCTGATTATTTTAAGGCGACTTTGAAATGAAAAGTGAGAGATAAATCTCATTTATTCAGAAATATAAATGAAAGCGAAGGCACCTCTCGATTAACGTCAATGACAAGAGTTTTTATTAAAAGTGAACGTTAAGTACCTCTAACCAGTAATCGTCTTAAGAATGTACGTACGAGTAAAATCTCGTTAACATAACCAACTGCTTAAAATCATTGAAAGGTTATTACAAAATATTACAATACTACAATAATAGGTTAAGTACTACAAAATAATGGACCCGTATCTGTCATTTTTACACAATCAACAACTTTCTAAGACATTTTGATATGACAAACATCCTTAACTTCCTATGTCATACGTCCTTAACTTTAAATCGCTTTTTCTCAGGTTTTTGTTATTTCGACAAACTAAGAAACAGATGTCTGGTATTTTTTAACCGACTTCAAAAAAAGGAAGAGGTTCTCCGAGTATGTTCGACTGTATCTATTTTTTTATGTATTGATAACTCGACCTACAAAGGGCCGATTTTCAAAATTGTTTTTGTAATCGAAAGAGTATACTCCCGAGGTGATCCCATTGTCACCGAGTCATGATCTGATGATGGGACCCCAGGAAAATCGAGAGAAAACCATTAAATTTCACGGGCCCGTCCAATGTGTTCCAGTTTTGTTTAAGATATTCAGGTATTTGCGTCTGGTAGTCGTCATATCATGCTACTGAGCTGATGATGGAATGTTTCTGGTAGGTTAAGAGTTCGGGAATAATTCTTTCAATACCGTTTAGAGCGAAAGACGTTTTATATTAAGTTATTCTGGTGTTTGCCTTGGCTCAAATTCTAATACGCATGTATTAAATTTACTATTTTTTTACAAAAAATAAATTCGACTTCAAAAACACTAAAAAGTATAGTTTGGTTGGATTGTTTTACTGTGGGGAAAATACACAATTAACAACAAAAAATATGGTATTAATATCACGATCACTAAACCAATTTTGGGTATTAGTTAAGTATTGATTATTAGTATTAGCGTCGGATTTAAATGACATTTTATAAAATTTTAATGTTATAATTGACACTTCAGAAATTTTTATACAGGCAAATGTGTAGTCACAGTTGCACTCATTTAAAATGAGCATGTTATGTTAATTTAAATAAAAATCCTTTGACTTGCTTAGGTATTTTATATCTATTTTTCATACACATAATATCTTAAATATATTTTTATAGAATGTATTGTTGTGAATTAACGCGAAACTTACATACCTTTTAGCCTTGAGGCCTGACTTTTCGCAAAGAAATTCGCGGAAATTTCTGTCACAAAATAATACATAACATTACTTGTTGTAAGTCATTTGTAACTTCGCTCGCAGGCCCTGAAAGAACTAGCTTTGATACCTCTAACTGCTGCAACACTTCGGTGGGGTCCATATTATTTTTGTAACCATAAAAAAATGATGTCCGAAGCCTACCTTTATCATCAGGCACGTATTTTGACTGACCAAATACGATATTAGCTTTGTTTATAGTTTAATGCATGGCGAGTTTTGTAAGTGGATTCGTTCCTAATCTAATATTTACTTGAAGCGTTTGCACTGTGCATATTTATTTCGTGACCTTAGCGAACCGTACAATTGTAGAAGTATTATTTTATTTACAAAGGTTTGATGTACAGCCTGTCACTCCCCTCTCTGCCTCTGTTTCAACAATACGTAATATATGTCATCATCATCATCATCACAGCTCATATACGTCCCCACCGAGGGGCTCGAGCCTACCTTAAGTAAGGGTGATTTAGTGATTAGTCAACCACGCTGGCCCAGTGCGGATTGGTCGACTTCACATACACCATTAAATTTCTTCGCAGAGGTATGCAGGTTTCCTCACGATGTTTTTTTTCACCGTAGGAGCGTCAGACAAATGTACATATGAAATTTGAAAACGAAAAACACAGTGGTACATGGCGGTCTCGAACCCGGACCTCCCAATTGGAAGGCAAGTGCCGAGTCCACAGCGCCACCGACGCTCTCTGTGCGGCAACCCTTCTTAAATTGAAATGTATAACAGCTTAATTCTCCGAATAGATATAAATCCGTATAATGTGCGAAGAGACCGATCATGATGCTTTATCATTGGATCATGATCAAGGATACAAATCTAAAAAAACTTAGAATGTCCACAAATATAAGCAATTATTGCTAGCTTGTCCGTGATTTCACCTAAAGCATAACTCAAAATATCTGAACATTTAAATTGATCAGTTTCATTTATTCGATATTCGGTTTTATTATTAATTCGATAGCATACTATAAACGACTGTTATCCACTTAATTTGTTTTAATGAGCTACAAATATTTCTTGTATAATTTTGATAAGATCCAGTTTACATCAAGACTATGACAAGGCTAATATAATTTCATACAACATCTAGGGTTGGCTGGAAGAGATCTCTTAAAGACATAAGCTCGCCCTTGTACAACATTTGATTGTAACTATATTGTTTTTGTTTTAATTGTGTACAATAAGGAATATTGTATATATGACATGTCACCGCACTTGCAGTTTCATCTTTATATGGACTTGTAAATGTATTGAACGTTGTCGCAGTTATCAGCTACTTTAAGAGCACATAACTATGTCGGGAAAAGATCAATGGAGGTTGCTTAATTCGTGCGCGTGATCATTAATATGATTTTCGCACGCATTGTGCTCTGGCGGCGGGGTGCGCGGCACAGCCTACGGCGAAAATTTGATTGATGGAAGCGACCCACATACATTAACTGCCTTCATAATTCAAGGAACACTAAAAACGTTGCATTCATCTGCACTGTCTTTAAGGGTTCCGTATGTGATTGACTGTTGAACGCACCGGAATTATATGTGCCTGCATATGAATCTGTAGCGGTAAAAAAGGACATACTTAGTTTGTAAAAAAATTGTTTGTTCTTCTCTAACTCTTCCTCTCCTTCCAAATTTGTGGTAATTGCACACTACAAAAGAAAAAAACTTATTTACCTCTCTAGGATTTTACATTTTCTCTATTACTAACGTTCGTACTACACTCGCGAATAAATCCTAAGATTTTACTTGGTTTATAATCTTTTGTATATTTATATGTATATTTTTATACTTGGGTAAACTAGATATATAAGTTTAATTATACATTTTTTTTCAATCAATGATGCTTCAAATACATAATAATTAATAAGAATTTATAAGTCGTACATAAAGCTCACTGTACAAGTACAGAAATATATTTTTTAAACATTTAATTCTTTTGTTGAGAGTATCATTTATCTCAAAAAACAAAAACAAACGCTTAACACCTCACAAAAAATTTGTTAATTTCTTATCATTATTGCTTAATTTGGTGTTAAGGAAGATTAATCAAATAGGGAATTAAGCGATGCATTACGGGGGATTTGATTGATTACATTCACAAAATTACATTTCATCAATCTTGTGGCACGTTCGCCGCTAATGTACTATTTTCGGAATATTATAAAGGTTTCGGCCGCGTACGAAACTGAGGCTTCGTAACCAGTAACAATCGAATACTTTTTCGTCCTTGCATGAAACCAGTTACGATCAAAAACTTTTTCGTGTTTTTGTACAATAGTATAAGTAATCATTTGACATTTTGTGTATTACTGGTTTTCTTTTTTCTGATCATAAGCAACTTACATAAAAGTTAGAAATAGTCAAAGTAGAAATAAGATATTTTATTATTTTCATATAAAAGTCATAAAGAAAAATTAAAATGTGAAAGCATAAGAATAAATAATTTCGAGATAATGCCCCACAGAAATGTTTCCTTCTTTGAATTTTTTTAGTGCATCATTTATTTATTCATTATGACGATTTGTCTCCTTCATCAAAATATCTAACAGTTAGTTTGTGGAATTGTGGGATACTTCTTCCCTTTGAATCGGTTGATGTTGTTGTACCATCCTTCTAGGTTGTTTGATTTTCTGATAGGTGGTTTTATATTGTTGAGTGGTTTCGTACAAGGACGAAAAATTATTCGATCGTATCTGGTTACGAGACTCATTACATAGTTTCGTACGAGGATTAAAAAGTATTCGATCGTAACTGGTTACGTACAAGGACGAAAAAGTATTCGATCGCATCTGGTTACGAAGCTCCAGTTTCGTACGCGGCCGAAAGGATTATAAATGCTCTCACGCACCTGAGTTTATTAAGTTTGTTAATTTTGTTCGTAAGCCCACGAATAAATCTTAAGATTTGCGTTAGCGCTTAAGCATTATATTAGATAGATCCAATGCTCATTGACAATTGTTTATTTATAACTAGCTGTGCCCGCGAACTACGTTTCGCCATCGAAATGCTTAACACAGTGTTTAATTTTTTCCTCCATTTTATTCCAAAACCTCCCGCACGCACACCCCCGCCTTGGTGACGCTCACTTCGCTACGGGTCGTGCAGCAGAAATCGTAATATTTGAATTTCGCCATAACTTCAAAACCAAACGTTCATATTTAATCATTCAAAGACCAAATATTATCTACATAAACTGTACTTAGTGATGAAATAATTTATTTTAATAGGGATTAATAGCATGAGAAAAATAAATGCCTTTAAATGTAGTCCAAAAAAAATTCAAGATTTTTAAATAAAAAAATGGTTGTTGTGCCTCACTCGACATAGATAGGTATAGTGTGTCGCGGACTTTTTTGTAGATATTTATAAGATCTACAATTAATTAGAACATTTTATGGTTCTATCTTTTATATTTTAGGCAGCGTACGCAAAATAAGTTACTTTTCTGGTTGATTTTTTACACCTTGTGTCCGAAAAACCCAAATATCTTACAGAACTCTCTACTATATTATACATGTATTATACATATAAACCTTCCTTAAGAATCACTCTATCTATTAAAGAAAACCGCATCAAAATCCGTTGCGTAGTTTTAAAGATCTAAGCATACATAGGGACAGACAGACGGCGGATAGCGACTTTGTTTTATACTATGCAGTGATATATTAGCTGTACCCGCGAACTACGTTTCGCCTTATAAAAGACTTCAACGCGTTCTTAGTTATATCTATACTGGTTGAACGCGCTAATCTCAGGAACTATTTATTCAAATTGAAAAATTCTTTTTGTGTTGGATAGTCCAATTATCGAGGAAGGCTTTAGGCTAAATAGCATCACGCTACGATTAATAGGAGTTGAGCATTAATGAAACATGTTGAAAAAACGGGAAAAAATATATGGCGAAACGTAGTTCGCGGGCACAGCTAGTCATCTATATTTTTCCCGTTTTCTATATTCTCACCTATTGGTAGTAGCGTGATATTACATAGCCTGAAGCCTTCCTCGATAAATGGGCAATCCAACACAAAAATAATTGTTTCAACAAACATCAAACAAACTCTTTATAATATTAGTAAAGATAGGAAAGCACGTGGCTTCCATCGCACCAGAGAGTAAGATGACGGTGACTTCCGTCTCTGGATTCCTCAACAACAAACGAACAGCCTCTTGATTGTGTAATGCTACGGCCGCACCTGCGCCTATCGTCCCGAAGCAATGCTTGCCGAAGCTTTGTACGTTTTGTACGCTACAAAGTTATCGCGTATATGCTATGGTCACATTAGCGGCTTCGTTATTTTGCACGAAGTATCCTGCAATAATCCAAGATGGCCGAAATCATTTCCAGACGTTGAATTAGGTATAGACAAAGACTTTCTTACTTCTACATATGTACCAACAATTACATTAAGCTTTTATCAAAATGACATAAGAAACCTAATTTTGATGAACTCAGCTTCGGTCAATTGTACCAATAAATTATAAAATGCGTCACACATGTCTTTACAAATCCAAAGCAACCGCCGAAATGAACAATGCTACTCTGACCATGCAGCGCGATATGTTAGCGCGCTAAAACCTAGCTCCCGTAGCATGAACACCGAAACACGATATGATAAAACGATAACTCGATATGAACTGTCAAAATATATTAGATATAATGGCCACATTGAAATTTTATCGACATTATTATATATAAATAATGCATATTCAAAACACACTCAGGAATATATCGTTTTATCATATCGTGTTCTTGTTTGTGGCTGATATAGCGCCACACGCGCGATCCGCGATACGCAGCCCGAATATTCTCGACGATAGCCGATAAAGGGTGGTCAGGTGCGAGTATTTGTAACTCATCGGCAATCGGCTATCGTATACCTAGATTTGATAATTCTGTTTGATTAAACCTGATTTTTAATATGTTAAACATTTTGTAATGTCCTCGTCTGAGTAGTCTTGGTATATTTGTTGAATAACTCAGCCAATACTTATAGCCAATGAATATAATACTCTTTTATTCCCCTCTGTCAACTAGGATCCACCATCTTGATCCACCAGTGGATCGAATAGCGCTTTGAAGTTCTCTATGATCCACCATTGGTCTTGGTGGATCCTATGATACTTTATCTCTTGCCCCTATCCTCGTAACACTACAATGGTGCTCGCATTGTTATTAAGTCGACAAACTTCCGTCAAATGATGGACGATGAGCGTACATTGCTGCGATTTTTGGTAATGCTGTAGTAGAGACAGTAGATGTCGGCCATGACTACTAGATCAAGTAAAGGGTAACAAGTTTAGTAACTGATATTTTATTAGAGAGAGATACTTTTTATAAAATATATATATGTAGGCTTTGGCCGAATAAAATCTAAACTACTGGTTAATCAACATCATTAAAAAATGTTTTAGTTCAAACTAAACTGAGTATTAGAAAAAAATGCACCCAACATGTGTATTGATAGATTTATACAAAAATGTTTGAAAACACATAGCATGGGTGTTATCACAATATGACCCATATTTACTGATCAGTGTATCATCAGCACAGCTCATACTTGTCACCACCGAGGGGCTCAAGCGTACCTTAAGTTAGGGTGTTTAGGCCTTAGTCAACCATGCTGGCTCAATCCGGATTGGTTGACTTCACATACACCTTTCCATTTTTTTGCAGATGTACGCAGGTTGCCCCACGATATTTTCTATCTGCGAAGAAATTCAATGGTGTATGTGAAGTCGACCAATCCGCACTGGGCCAGCGTGGTTGACTAAGGCCTAATCACCCTAACATAGGGTAGGCTCCAGGCCCTCGGTGGGGACGTATATGAGCTGTGATGATGATGATGATGATGATGACAATCTTTTATTATTATTTTACTAACTAGCAATGTAATTATGTTTGTTCTTGCAACATAATTTTTAAGCAAATATCTTTAAGCGATTGAGCTGAAATTTTATTTAAACGTTTAGTTTGGATGACAATGTACGGTTTTCATTTTAAATCCAACATAGCGGAACACCCAAGATGGCGGACTAGTTGTTTTTAATACACTCCTATAATATGGGTTTCAAATGAATGAATTTGATTTGCGGAATATAGTACTTTATGAAAAATCAAATCTATTCAAATCGGGTATCAAATTAAAGTGCTTGACGCGAAGAGTACAGTATATTATGAAAAAAAGCAAATTAAAGATGTCCGCCATCAAAAATGGTGGATAATTTTTTTGTACAACCCCCCAATATGGGTATCTAATTAACGGTGACTTGTTAAAAGTTATTACATGAAACATTTTTCTCTGATAATATAAATGCGAGATTTTTATATTTTAGAAAAACATATATTTTTTCTTAGAAAGACCAATATCAAGATCAAGTTAAATATATTGTTATATAGTTTATCCACATTCTCGAGACCAGCTTTTATATTATAATAAAAAAAGTGTCATGTAATAAATAAATTATTCCCTTTTTGAGAGCATTTAAAAAAAGCTTGTTTTTTAATATGTTTTGTACAATTAATTTATTGTTAATTGAAATTAAATAAATCATTTTTTATCTTTAGTGTCGGCAACCCTATATCAGCGTACCTTGTTTCTTCATTCAATGTTTACATTTCTTTTGTGTTAATTCCATAGTCAGCTGGACTATGGTTGTCACTTGAGAGATTTCGCTTTTAGCTTAACGGCGACCAACTCGAAAAGTACTTATTAGGTTTCCAGATCTAAGCCAAGTATCTAGGGTCCATCTCATATTTAACCTATATGCCCTTTAAATACTATTTCGGCGTTCAAATAATTTTCATAGCCTCCCAATGTACTCGTATGTAAAAAGTAATTGTTTCAAAAACAATTGTTAAAATCAACGAGGTAAGTATAATATTAATTTGAGTACAAAAAAGTATTGAAACTGAGCGATGTCTCAGGCTACCCATCATCAAAATGACATGCGAGCCCAACTGTCCGGCAAAAAACATAATGTTTGTTAAAATATTGCCATTAAAACAAATGCTTATCCCAGCGCAATCACTCTGACCTCAATCAAGGCCAAAGGTCAATACGAGGTCAACAATGCAGTAAGCTCACTCAAAGGCGCCATTTGATTACCCAAATTGGCTTCCATTAGTGAGAGGCAGGTATAATCTATTTTATAGTACTTCCACCTGACCGAGTAATCGTTTTATTCTCAAGTCATCGCTGAAAAGTTTTAGAGAAACGCATCACCAGCCTTTCAGATTTGGCCATGATGTGTTTGGGCCAAATAAGGAGTTTGTTTAACTATAATTTAAACATAGCATTAACGGCAAAACAGTATAATCGAGCTCTTGGCTTCATACATAGTCATTCTTCTGCTGTGATTTTTATGCTGTCCCGGTGCCATTAAGATTGTACCGTTCCGAGTGATTTTGTTAGTATAAATCTCGAGGGCAATCATATTTTCTGCTCAATCAAACATGGATCTTGATCAAATCTTGTTTTGATGTGTTCAGACATCGCAATTTTTTACTTGGTCGGATTAGTTTTGACGCGAACTTTTTCATCCATAGGATGGGTATGTTGTTTTAAAAGTTATTGAGACCTTGAGAGAGAAAATTATTTTCAATTGCGTAAAAGGACAAATTTATTGTCCTTTTACGCAATTGAAAATAATTTTCATTAAGTGATTTATGGTGTTCTTATGATACTTATAATATAACAAAAAAAACAAAACAATGTTAGCCTTGTTTTCAGAATTAGAAAACTAGATTGATTATTTTGTTCTATTTTTAAATAAATGAAAGCCCGTACTTATGGTAAGCATAAATATCATAACACGGATCTTGTTTTTAATAAGATTGCTTAGTTTGCAGAGAAATCGCATAATTATGATCCTGCTAGCGCGCTACTCCTTATTAAGTCAATGCTATTTATTTGTTTCTGTTTTTGAAAGTTTTCTTTTATTTTAGGCTGACGGTACTGTACTATAAATTTATAAGTCAAAACGAGAGGATACTCGATATTACAATTTTTTAAGAATAGCTGTGAAAAATAATTATTTTATTATGGATAAAAAAATCGTTAGTTGATATTGGTATAAATGATATAGGTTAATCGTAAAAAATAACTGTATTGAACCCTAAGCGGTGTTGCAAAAAGTTGCAGCGAATCTCGATAAGGCTGGCTCTCCGCTCTCGAAACCTTTTATAAATGATTATTTATCCATCTGTCCGATGTACCCACGGAACAAGGAACTTTGGAAGTGCGATATGATAATATTGCTGAAGTTGTCAAAAGTAACACCATTCTCTTGGAAATATTTCGTCTGATTTGTCGCATCTTTTAGCGTATATTTAAGTTAAAACTAGCCTAAATGAAACACACATATTATTATGTACACCACATAGAACATCTACCGTTATACAACGAAATATAATTTTCATCCCCCCCATCTCGGAAAGAGTATTTTTGCTATTCGATATCTGACCGCCAAAGCCGTTTTTATCCGCTTGAGGTTAAAGTAAATTTGAATTTAAAACATCGCGTGCACTAGGTATGTGATTTCAAAACATTATTAAACCTACTTACTTCCATCTCCATGGTGCCGAATTTATCATACAACTTTTTTTTTAATTTGTTAAAAACTCAGACTCTGAACCTCCTTGGTGTACTTTTGTTTTTAATTTGCTTTGTTTCATTTCCTCTCTGAGGGGGGATGAAAAGTTACATGTTGCACTCGAGTGCAAAGATTTGTCACCTTGTGCTCTTTTGATTCCCTCGCAAACGCTCAAGATTCTAAATTTTAGAATCCTTCGCTTGCTTGGTCATCAAAGTTGAGCACGCGGTTAAAAAGCAACTTTGCACTTATGTATAACAAATAACTATTACTTTAATTCGATGAACAAAGTACAAGATCAATTACGCGGAACTCTGCATACCTATGGCACGCGCATCACGTCCCATGCCACTTCCGTTATTTGTTCTGTTCCGTGGCTGTAACGCTAACAGGGCTGTCAAAGTGTCAAGTTAAGGTACAAATTTGGAACACGGTCCGTGGTAAGTTTTACGTGAACATCTTTTGCCTAGTATTTTTAATTTAAAATAATATTTTTATGTTTTTTTATGGGATACGAGCAGACGTATCACCTGATGGTAAGTGATTACCGTCACCCATATACACCCGCAACCTCAGAGGAGTTAGTTATAAGTGCGTGGCCGGCCTTTGAGGTAGGCATACGCTCTTTTCTTGTCTGAGAAAGTTTGAAGGTCGTGTCGTGTCGGTTCGGAAATACCGCAGGCGACAATTCGTTCCAAAGTTTGACTGTGCGAGGCAGAAAGCTACGAGAGAAACGCACAGTTGTGGACGGCCGACCATCTAAATTATGGGCATGGATTTTTTGTCGCATGGAGCGATGGCGGAAAGAGGCGGCAGGTATGAGTCCGAATAATTCCTTGAAGCGTTCCCCGTAATAAATGCGATAGAAGATGCATAGTGAGGTGATACAGCGCCAAGGTATCAAGCCGATTTGGAATTTCCTGGCAGTTGGCGTTAAATGCGGTCCAGTGGGAGAAGCTGGTATTGAGGTGCCCCGGCCCCTGCCTTAGTAGTATTTTTAAAGTTTATCATTTTGTGTTCATTTCGGAGCGTAAAATTTTTTTATATTTTTTTTTGCAAAAAAATATCAAGAGTCGTAATAACACCAAAATCCCTGTTATTGTTTTAATCATCTAAAGATCTGTATTAATGAAGTCTTTAATATGTAGCAGTATTTGAAGAAATCTCTGTCTGATGAAGCGTACAGGCGCGCGACACGCATGCGCGGGCGCATAATGATGCACTTTCATTTGAAATGTAAAAAAGTTCGCGCACCGTTCGGGATTTTATGACACACATTTTTAAACACACCTTACTTGTTATTTATGAGGTGAAATTTGAGACATTAACTATTTTGATAAAGAGATGGCAGAGTTATTTTGCTTCGCAGTCGCGTGACCAGCGGCCAAGCAATTACTGTTGTATTTAGTAGTCTCCAAGTTAATAACTTAATTATATTCTAGTTTTCTCCTTCATTCTTCACTTTGAATGTTCGCAAATTATTTATATTATTATTTTTTTATAATTATTGGAGAAAACCTACCTACCTACTAGACGTGCATGTAAGTGCCAGATAGAGGTCCTTAGTAAATAAGTGTAGGTAAATAGTACTTTTACCTCATTCAAACCAGAACTTTACTTATACTGTGTAACAGAGGCCCTTGGCTTAGTAAATTTGATAAAAGGGTTCATAGAATGCTTATTCACTAGCTCAAGTAATTTTAAAGTGCCAAAACAATGTCCTATATTCTTGGCACATACTCGTACAATAGCAGCAGCTGTCGAGATTCGCCCAAGTAGTATGACATTATTTAAAAAAAATCCTAAATCGAATGTGAGACATCACGAAGCTCTAAAGTCACATCATTACCCTTTTGATAGATAACAAAGAAAGTAATGTGATTTAAAAAGTGTTTTCTATGGAAAAAGTAACTTTTCTTCTTTACAAAATGTAAGTAGTGATATTTCCTCCTAACATAAACGCGTGGGCCATGTTTTATTACCGTTAAAATTTCACACTTCAAGAGGGTCCATATTTGTAAAACTATAAGATGATACGATGAGATCAGTACTAATGAGCGTCTTATA
Organism: Schoenobius gigantellus; assembly: GCA_963935595.1. NCBI lineage: Eukaryota > Metazoa > Arthropoda > Insecta > Lepidoptera > Crambidae > Schoenobius > Schoenobius gigantellus. Next base: position 27,586,110 of record OZ012551.1, read on the forward strand.
TTAATGGTACGAAATCTATTTTGTAGGTGAATATTTAAGTTTAATTAAAGCTGGAATACTCGACAACTAAATAGTCATTTGCAAGTTTATCAACAATAGCGAGCTAGAGTGATTTTTAAGTTTTTTCAATTACATGTTATTCGAATAATATTCGGACTGAAAATAATATTCATGAAGACTGGATATTATATTTATTCACAAATCTTAAATTTGAATTTAAGCTTGCATATACATTATGTGGTTCTCAACGATTTTCAAACTGTTTTTAAAATTCTTCTGAAATTATCGAAATAAACAATAAACTTTTTAGTACACGCGATTTAAAGTCAGTTATCAATATGGCTGAAGGGGATTTATGGTTCATAGCTTTAACTAATAATAATAAACTCGAAGTTGCTACTAATCATATTTGTAATTTGATTTTTACTTGTATTACTTTCAGTACTACTCTTTAATGCTAATCTTAAGCACACCGCCGAAACACTTCAATATAAAGATTTTGTCTTGTAGCTCAGTTAATGTGTGTAAACTAAATTCTGAGTCCGTTGACGTTTGCTGTGCTATCTGCTTGAGTTGTAGGTACCCACATCGCTAATCATCACTAAAGACATTCAATGAATACGGGTTCCGATGGATCGATAGAGACTTAAAAAAACGGCCAAGTGCGTGTCAGGACACGTGCGATGTTGGACTCCGTACTTTCATTATCATGAGGGGTGGTATAGTTTTATTTTGCCATAAATTTCTTATGCTTCGTTATTCATTTTTATTACCTATTTGACTTAACCAACAGCTTTATGCAACTAATTTTCCATTGAATTTGTATGAAATTTTCCTTCACCATGTACATTTCATAAGTTGGTCGACTATAACTCTAACTTGTAAGCCCTACATATCTGTGATAATTTTCCTATCACACTTTATATTTTTAAAACTTAACAACGGATCACTGAATCGAAAAATAGTGTTCACACATCCACAATATTTTTGAAAGACAAAGAAAATAGTGAATAAATTAAATTTCCACTTTACATATAGGGGAGGTACTCAATTTTTGTTCCACATTTTATTTTACGACTTTACAGCTTTCTATTGCCTATAATCTCTGAGCTAAAACTTGGACAGACAGACAGACAGATGGACGAACATGGCGAAATTATAAGAATTCCTTTTTGAGTATGGAACCCTAAAAAGATCTAATTATTTATTATCATCATCACCTATTAATTTATTATTAACGTTAACTACAGTATTACTAGCGAATGCCATGGGCCGACTACAACACATATGTATAACCGGTTCTAGTACTATTTTTACAATGATTATTATCTGTAAAATTAAGGATTGTCATTTTTCCTCAAATTATCTAACCAATTCTTCAAATTATTGAAATCATCATCATAGCGACATCACTATCCGTTTAGTTCCGATCATGATGAATACTGTATATTGTCTTTCTCTTAATATGTGTTTTAATTTCGTATATTTTAAAGATAGACAAACGTAGCATTATTCTGATGGTTGCATTTAGTCTATGGTCAAACTGAAATTCCAGACCCCACCTCTATCCAAACCAAATTCTGAATCGGCGCCTGTTTGTAACATTCCATTCTGATTGTTGGATAGAACCCGTTTGCTGTTCATAACTTTCAGATAAGGGTCCCAATTTTGTGATATTAATTTTACAAATGAACTAACGGCCACTAGCATTTGCACTTTATCGATAGATTGAGCAGATCAATGGGCTAATACTTATCCTAATGTGGGTGTAACCAATGAGTTATTGGAACCAAATACATCTTACACCGTTGTACCGGTTCCTAATGTCTGCAATGAGTAACTGGTGTGTTACTGCGTGAATTGTTATTTATCACCGCACATTAATTGTGTTGTCTATTAGCAAAGCACGGTGCTAATATATTACTGCAATTCAATTATTATTGCATAAATCATTGCTAAGATTTTCTAGTATTACACTGCTAAGATTTTCTAGTATTTCTTGACTTTGTAAACCCAAACTGAGGTTGACTGTAAATACATACTTTACGTTTGCATCAGCTTAGTGCAAATTGTTTTAGTCTTATCTGCAGATTTTATTTATATCTCTATAACATTTTTCTTTTAGATGACTACAACTTGTTAAGTATATTCGTATGAAATTTGTTATATTAACCGGATCAACTACTTTCATTTTAATACTACTACAGCGATTGATTCGAATTACAATGAAACCAAAGTTGTAATCGTAATGCTCGCGGTTCACCTGCGTTATAACGAATAAATAAACCCAATAATTTTTAAATCACACACATGCGTGACTAACAGATACGTTTTAGTATGTTGTTAGTGCCCCTGACGTTAAAACTTAGTTTAGTAGCCAACTTCGCAGATGTAGCCACTGCATTAAGTAAGACGTTATTTTTAACGGTTTCAATAACGCGTGTTTCGATACAGGCGTTAAAGCTAACATTAATACTAACACTAACAGCGCAGGTGATCCCTAGCATAACGATAGTGACAATGACCTAACGGAAGCGCGAAAGCAAATCGCTCGATACGAGTTTATCTTGTATTAATTCAGTTATTTTCACTTATGGAAATGCTCCGAAGTCTTCAACACGTGAACTATTAGAATCCGGTTAGAAATTACGATAATAATTATTCCAGATTCCGGAGCTATTCATATCACTAAGTTGAAATTTGGAAATTGCAAGCTTATATAACATGCTATAGAAATTTTATGTATGAGTTTGATTCCATTGGTTATTTCATTATATTTGAAAAATGATATTGTGTGTTACAATTTTCGTTGTAAAAATATTGGTGATAGAGATAGTAGGAATGTACAGATAGTACAGAAAGTTCTAACACTTACAGAATCAAAATACAACTAATCGATTTGTGTGGTCGTGGCATCACTAAAATATCGGACTCTTTTCGAACTTCCCGTAAATTTCGTAAAAGTCTAACACTCGGTTGCACCAAAAAGTCGTACTTCTCACGATTTCAGTTTTACTTTATCCTTAACGTTTAAAATGTCAAAAAGAAAATGTTAAATCTATGTCGTTAATTGTATATATCCTAGTCGAACAACCCATTATTACGTATTACGTTAACTTTTCATGTCACATTTTACGAAATTGTAAAACGTAAGACCTGATGCAACCGGCCATAAATCATAAGTATGTAACAAATGAAAAACTCAAAAATACCACAATTTATCTTGTCTGCGTCGTGTGTGGTCTAATTTCTCGTTCAAAAGGCATGTTCAGTACAGTAGTGAGACGTATATGGGTTGACGCCTAATGACCTTTACCCACAAATTCACTTTGGAAGGTTACTTCTTTCAAAAGCATCAATTAAAATTGTTTTTTCTTTTTTGCAGATTCCAAATGGCATCGGATGTTGCGTCACATATAACGCGGACAGTGTTCGTGTGTTTAGTTTTAGCTTTAGTTAATGTAAGTATAAAACATTTCTTATTACAATCTTAACATTCCTTCTTCCTTTACTATACATATAAGAGGTCCGTCAAAAGAAACATAAATACAACTCAACAGAAAAGTTCTGTTGAAAGGAAACATTGTAAGCGAAATGAAATTGAAAATTAGAATGAAACATTGCTGCTAAGACGCTAAGCTCCGTCTGCAACAAAAAGCCGACCTAGAACAGCATTGAGTAAGCAGAATCGAAACACCGTCCTTGGTGAGGTCGGCATTCGAACCCGGTAAAATGTAGTTGCGAGCTGTCACCAGCGTCGTATTGCGATCTCCTAGCTTTCCTATTTGGCAGCGCAACAGTCTCAGCATCCGCTCCATTTGAGCCTGTCGCCACACTAAAAGAGTGCACTGGGTTATCTTTAAACGCGGTACGAATGGCAGCTTCTTTGTGCGCGTACGACGTCCACACACAGACTAATATCAGTGTGATACGAGAACTTGGATTCTTGGTAGTTGTGCGCGAGTCCAGCGCTTACATGCAGACACTGACTAGTGCGTTTCTATGAAGATTGCTTAGAGTTCTTTTTTTACGAGAGTGCAGGCGCGTCCGGTGGCATACATAGCGGACATATCGCACGCTGGCAACTGGACCGTACGTGTAAAAACTTACGGATAGAATACGGTTTGCAGACTGGCGCGTCTATATCGATGATTGCTTGGTTCGATATATAAGTTTTTTGACACTTATCCATCGCCCATCGAAGTGTGATTTGCAAATGATTGGACCTATTCCATGTCTTATAAGATGTGTTACCGTTGATTTTCTCTAACGTTTCAATGTTAAACTTGGTTTGACGCTACAATATCATGGTTTATTGCTTTCGTCTCGTCATCTTATCTCAGTGTTTTTTTTTATTGCGTGAAGTAAATTTCCTAGACTTCTGTAATTCTAGTAATAATATTATAAGCTAATCAAAACTATGTTGTCAATTAAACAATGATGTGAATACTATACCTATATATGTTACTAAGATCAAAGTTCAAATTCATAATTTTAATGGAACTCCAACAATAATTACAAACAAAAATTATAGGATCGTATCGTTCGTAACCCTTTATTCTACCATAAATCATGGAAGTGGGAAGCTCTACCTAGTGAGCCTATAAGAGCCGTTAAATTTATAACGCATTGGAATATCATTAATCATCACGGAATGGATCCTCAGTGTGTGAATATTGCGTTAGCAGCAATAAACTTTCTCATTTGCTTCTGTAGATATGTTTAGATTTTTGATGATCCATTCAATGTCTCATGGTGGGCGTGGCTTTTGACTTTGATCTGTAATAATTTAAAAGCAAGTTTTGAGACATATCATATTCAATGATTGAATAATATAGGATTCTGGCACATTATGACAACTAACATAACTTTTGATATGGCCACCGTATTTTCCTTATTTTTACTTATGACTTTCGAACAACTTCGTTCATTAAAATGTAAATTTAAAACTTGCCTTCAGCTATAGGAAAATTAATTTCGTGACCACCAACGGGTAAAAACCCCTTTTCATTATGATTTATGTCAAATAAATAGTTTTCAACTTTTACATATTATTTAGACTTGTTAAGTCTAAATAGTTTTCAAACATTGTTTACAATATCCTTTTATTAGTCGACCTAGTCGACAAATGACGATAAACAAACTTAAGAGCGGGCGTTGCTCCGCAACAATACAGTTCCTCGATAAATATTGTCAAGGTGATAGTTAAACCAACGAAGTATAAGACTCCGCTATAGGTTAATACAACCGCAAAATTACCTTCCTTCGAAACACAACATACGGCATATGTTCATTTCCACCATAGGGGTACTTACTATAGTTGATTTTTAAATTTACATCTACTAAAAAAACATTTTATGTATTAATACCACAAGGAACTTAACTAACTAAGCCAAGAAGTATCTTATAAAAACAAAATTAACCTTATTTTTTTGATGAATGACACCAGAGTTGAAGTAAGTGTTATGAATAGTAGTCAAACTTATAGCTTTTCTGATATCGTGAAATTGTGTAAGTTTAAAAGTTACGTCTCATGAGCAACCCTAGTTGACGAATCGTCTCCCCAGAAAAATGCACATACGTCCTGCCGTAGTAATGGGTTGTGAAACCGTGCGAAGTCACTAACATGTGATCCATTGTGTGTGTCACGTACCATCGGCTCAATTATCTATGGCTAATTACCCACCGACCGAGTTCCTCCGAGTAATCGCAAAGAATTGACGCGACTTCCTGGCTAGATTAACTGTTTGTTTAACCTCCTTGGCATTTGTCGTGACGGAATACTGTCACATTCGAGACCGCGCGAAAAGCTTATTGCAGTATTAACAGAATCCTAACAAGAAACCAGTGTCGATTGATACAGCGAATATTCTTACTAGATTTCCAAAATAATGGTACGGTTATATTATGGCTATATGGTATTTAAGGAGCTTGGTGGCGCATTGGCGCGTGCGCTCAGCGAACGATTGCTATGGTGAAGCAACGTTGGCTGTGGTCAGTCCTATGATGGATGACCAAAACACAAAACATCTCAAGCTCCTCCGTGCTTCGGAAGGCACGTTAAACAGTGGGCCCTGCGCCAGATCTTGCCCCGGTCGTGTCGGCTAACCGTCCCATCGGATTAGGCGAGTGAAGGAACAGAGAGTGCACTTGCGTTTGCGCAGTCACTTGTGCACTATAATATCTCCTGCGCAGATGGCTAGTCTCTGTTAAGATTGGCCGCCGTGACTGAATATCGGTTAGGAGGACATTATATGGTATTACTATCATAGTTGTGAAATAGGTTAAATTTTATACTGTTTCATTAGATACACTTAATTCACCTTATGAAATTGAAATAGGCAGAGTGAGGACTTAAAGATAGTAGTGAGCGAACTTAAATTATGCAGTCTGTATCTGCACCAGCAACATCTATTAATTTACCACGACCATTTGCATTTGAATGTTTGCTTTGCGCTTAAGGCACATCAACACATACCTTTGGAATCACATCGAAAGGAGCGCAGTTAGCACATTTCGTTGAAGGTCACTAGTTTATGGATTTGAAATGCACCAAACATGCAATTTGCTGTGCATGCACTATGAATAATGCAAAGGACACTGTCGTCTAAGCAACAATAAGATACGTCGCGTGCTTACGTGAGCCGAATGATGGAATCGTAACGGTCTGAAATTTGCCCATTTACGGAGCCTGATGAATATGCAGATCTCAAGATGACGCCTAGTCTTGGAATGCTAACGGTTGGAACACTTCAACAATGAAACACATGAGTTTGGATCTGATCTGGCTATCGAAAGTAATGTGATTCCGGTTTGTAGATGCATCAACTCCGGGTTAATTGCTGGTGGTCAACACATAAACATCGCTACGGAGTTTGTTCGGATGATTTCAATAGGCGTCTGTTGCATCACTTGCTTATACATTCAAGTGTATTTTAAAAAACTTGTGTGGTAATCGTAGCATAAAGTCTGCGATTACTTTCCCTCTACGGTTCTTTACTGCAAATTGTGTTGTCGAGATATAATTCTTTATTAAATTTGCTGACGAAACGGTTACAATTTCATTTGAAAAGCTCGCCTATTTCATATTGTGACTGTGTTTTATTAATCTCACATCATACATGACGCTGTAATTTTGTCGTGTAAAATTTCTAGCCCATTTATCCTACTTGTTTATCGTTTCCTTTCTGCACAGATATTATCTCAGTTGTTTGCACACCTGTAACAGACTTGCCACACTTGTTGTTAGTTGTATCTACAGCGTTTAATCTGATTAAAACAAACTTTAGTGAATGCCACATCTTTAGCTGCTGAACGGTACTAAATTTATTTTGATAATGTTTTTTATGCACTACTATTTTATTAGAATGTTATTCTATTGTAATGTTATTTGAGTGTTTTATAATATTTACAGTTATTATGTCAGGTCCTACCAAACATATTTCTATACTGCGATTACCTCGTAAGAAGAATTCGCATGTCCGTTTATCACTTTTTAAAATTAAATAGCAATACTCATCATTTATTTGATACATCAAATTGAATATGTTTGATTCTATTTTCTGCACGCCCAAATTTAATTATGATCAGAAAGCGATAAGTATCATCGCATCTAATTGAGAACATGAGTGAATGATGGTAAAGGTCAAGACTTTTGCCTTATTAAATTATTTCTAACGTTTATAATTATGTATCCTGCATGTGGATTCTAACAGTATTCATATTTACTTACTATTATAATAAATGCTTATGTTACCCTATCTGTCTGTTACTTTTTTCTTTAAATCACAAAACAAATTGTATACAGATAAAATCAATCAATCAGAATTATCACTAACATAAGTCTATGCCATAAAAAAGTTACTTTTTGTTCAATTTTATAACTTGTATACGCCGTTTAAATAGAACGCGATTATGGTGTTATAATGTAATCCTATTCGAAGAGTGATATATTCAAAATAAAGATATATTTATACAAAAGTGCTGCCTATTGCTCATGAAATTGATAATTTTTGCGTAATTGATTTTATGTTTTTTTTATTTATTTTATATTTTTCGGAAAGCTTACGGTTTAAATAATAACTAATCTCTAGGCTTATAAGCTTCCACATTTAATTAAAAAGAAAATAGAAACTTGGAATTGAACGGAGAGTAGTGAAGGAAATAGATTTTTCTCTTGTTGAGGTACTTTTGTGTGAATTCGACACATACAATTTTCCTCAAAAATACTCAGAAAGTGACTTAATTCTTGAGCTTGAAATTAAATCGCTCTGTGAATTTTGAGTAATTTATGCACTTTCTGTTTTTTGATGTGAAACATCTTTAGCGGCGGGTGAGTGAGACTGACTGTTAGCGTGGCGACGCGTCGCCGCGGCATGCGTCGCCATGCCATATGATAGAATTTTGATGTTCCACATCTGCCAGGCGTCCTGTGATGGCTTCTTTTTTTAATATCTCGAACAATATTTAAGTTGGTTTGGATTTGAGTATTTTCTTACAAATTCTCCTCTTACGCTCTCACTCATATTCAACTGATTGTTGCGGGACGAAAGATCCAAGGTTGTTGGCACTACAATTTCACCAATCTTGTGTTTGCTTAGGGTACTCCTAGGCGGTATGCTGTCACATTCTTTTATTAAAGACAAAAAGTGACAGTATACTTCTTAGGAGTTTCCTAAGCTAAGATAAGGTTGGTGAAGTTGGCCATAAGCCCCTCAAAAATCCTTGTGATCGCCACCTCTAACAATATTTTACTACTAGCTGAAATAAGTATGTCGAAAACTATATCGAAGTGCCCTCAAATATTAAATATAGACGCACTTTCAATAAAAACCGAAACGGTGTGTGGTAATTAATTTTGGGAAGCGTGGGCATTAGTAATTAAATTGGGCAGTCAACTGTCGTATTATAATGTATGTTATATTGCTCGTACTTGTGATAATATGAGTTATAGTTTGAACTATTTTATTAATGTGAGTTAATTTTACTGAAACAGTAGTGCGGGAATTAATCTTATCGATCGATATCAATTCATGTAAACCGATATTAGATGTTCATATTAGATATTCTACATATTTTGGAGTATAGTCATGACCGTTGTCACTGCGACCAATACTCTATTGTAGTGGTAGCTCTTTCAGTCGAATAAGTAATAAGAATTCTAGCTTTCCCTTTTATCTCTAGAAGACATAGTAACAAAGGAGGACAACCAAAATGGGCTTGGCCCTGAACAAAGGCCCAGAAAAAAATAAAACATACATAAAATTCTCTAATATTTTATATAAATATTGGTGCCTATTACGGAGTATCAACATAAAAATAATATAAAACAGATTTTTAATTGACTATTGATTTAGACGGTAACAGAGTAGTGCTGCCAGATACATCCTGACAAAAAAGTAGAAAATGTACATTTATCATGGTGTTTTTTTTAATTATAATAAATAGTTTTCATCAAATTAAGTCGTATATTTGCATGATTAGTAAATAATATTGTAAATCTCTGTTACGCTACCATTATTAAAGACAAGACATGTCTTTTAATAAAAAACCTATCGTGTAGTGTAATTAACTTGTAGTTTTTACATTTTGTATATTTTATTTTTCTTTGTCTAGCAACAATACTACTACAACTAGCAAAAAAAACACTAGTTACGTCAACTGTCAAGTATCTCTAAGTAGTTTGTGCTGTCAATGTTATTCGCTTTGTTGCCATTATAAAAATACTTACTTACTTGTTTCCTTTCAGTTGGTGTCTGTCTACATTTTGTTATTAGTTTCTTTGTATTTGCTTTCTTACTTGGTACTAAAAGTGTATTATATATGTAATGTGCTCATTGCAGACAACTCAAAACAATCAAAAATATGCCAATATTTTTATGGTTATGTCGAAGCCCAGAGTTCAAACAAAGTGGTTGATGTCCTTTAATTATCCAGAATCAAAATTGACACAGCGTATAAAATGCTAACGTACATTTCTTCTCGTTCAAGAATATGTGTGCTTAAACAAAAGCTACATTTTTTGCATTAAAGTTTCCCTATTGTCAGCTCTATTTGCACTTCTGAATCGAAAAAGCATTTTACTTTTACGGTGGCAGGTAAAAAATTGGGACTATTCAAAAGAGATTTCTATGAAGTCATGTTTGAACAAAGAATATTTTGATTTAGACTGAGTTGCCTTATCCCGGGATTGAGTTATAACAGACACATACCGAGTCTTCGGAATATTTTAATGAGTTGCAATCAAGGATAGTATAAAGAGTAAAAGTAATATTAATGTGATACCACTTACATTGAATTACACTGAATACATTCTTGGAATGAATGCTTTTTACATTATTCAAAATAGATATCGGCCATGGGCCATCCATAAAAAAAAAAAATACTGTTCCTCTGCTTACCTATAAAAGGTTCTTCTGTCGTATGATCTATTAATGTGATGAAAATTTAAAGGCTATTACAATGACTACATGTGTGCGATTCTGTGAAACTACAGACCAGACAGTGGTGGTATGACCTCTTAGACAAATGACGTATGTAAGTTGAGTAAAATCGTAAATGATTTGAAATGAGTACTATAACTTGTTAAGATATGTTGAAATCGACGGAACTGCGGCCACAAATAACACCCTGTCATTTTCTGCGACTAACAATTTCCTTATTCCATCATAAAAGCACGTGGCAGGTTAACGCTTTCAAATAGCACCACAACAGATCATAAAATCAGATTGTGTAGCTCGTTCGTATCTTGTAATAACCTCCAACGTCATATTTATACCCTGGGCTTCAATTTGTAAGTGATTATCAAACCAATATGGCTATAAGACAGCTGTAAAGAGAGCCGAGAACATTGTAATTTGTTGTAATACGTAAGTAGCATTAGCCGACGGGTTTGCGTGTCGCTCAAAGTTTTTGTGCGTACGCAGAATCCATTAATAGATATATGTTATTATGTTTTGTGAGGGGTAATTTTGTTCATTCACCATTGTGTCCCAATGATGACTCGGGGTGATGTCAATTATGCTCTGATCATATACCTGCTATAATTATGTCTTTAGTTATTCAACGTTCGAATTATAACAAGCCCCTTTTCTCTTTACCCATTTACTTCGGTTCTTTTTGATTCAAATTTATATGGTAGGTAGGTACTCGTACTTTCTATTTCGATATTTTGGATCTATTCTTTTGACCTCAAAAAAGTTGTAGATGATTTTGTCAAATCGTTCAGATTCTGTTTTAAGAGTTTACAGAATTTCTTGAGACATGGTCCACAAGCCACTTCATAAAGTAATAACTCAACATGTATTTATTTAATGCAATTATTGCCTATTAAGTACCAAACGATGAGGTAATTTGCTTTTTTTCCCACCACACTTCCTTTCCTGCTGCTTCTCAATCATGTTATAATCACTTCAGTACTATCTATTGTGTACAATTATATGATCGAGCGAGCGAATGACCCGTATTTCTTTATTACACGTACTGACACATACTATCTGTCGCTTGACCATCGGTTTATTTTAAAGGGAGTTCGGCTTATTTCGAATTAACAAAATCTTCATCATCCCCAACTTCAACAAATATGCGTCCTAGTGCTAGGCACAGGTTTCTTCGTTTGTTAGACGAAGAGGAATGGACGGGTTGGTGTTGGTGATGGTTTCGTTTCAAATTTTCCGTCTTTTCGTTGAGTTATAATTGCGGCTAACTCTTACTCGGCTCTTACGACATTCACGAGTAGAATCTTATCCAACGCTGGGGGATTCTGTGTATTCTGCACTTCGGTCCCTTTCTGTAACCTCTTCCTATTGGCTTATTCATTGCTATCAACACTATGGGGCCAATTGTGTTCACCCATAAGTTTTACAGTTGGTTCGGGTTTGATAGCTCTAAAGACATCAGGTTTGGATATCAAATTTCGCGGGAAGTAAGAGCGGTGACACAATGTATTCCAAGTCCGTCGCTGTACAGACATCATCACCATCATCAATAATTATGTAAACCAATCATCCACTGTTGGTTCACGCTAAGAAAGTGCAGGGTGTCATCTCCTGGTTCAGGGCGAGTTGGGAGCGCCAAAGCCTTGTCCGTTGGTTGGTAAGGTACGACGTGTGACGTTGAGGTTGGCTTGGATTCCGCAAGGTACTTTTTGGAACCTCTTGCACACTTTTGTTTAAAAGTAAGCACACTGTACACACTTTTAATTAAAAAAAAATAAAGGACGCAATATTTTTGTTTTAGTTCTTTATAATAATCGACAGAAATGAATGTCGTAGCTAGAAGCCAAAAGATTACCTACAGCACATTGGCAAGTCATACTCAGAACTCCGGAGTCCTAGACTGCTAAACAAAATATTTCGAAACTCAAAAATAATTTTCAACACAAGTAGAAAGATTGCTCATGGATAAAATTAATGCTTTTAAAGAGCAGACCGTCAAAAGAAAATCTTTATAAATGTAGGTTAAAGAAAGGCTTAATGTTTAATATATTTTTATGTCGAGCCATTATAAATTTTAATGTGGCTTACCGAATTAGTAGAAAGAGTGTGCCCTTTTCAAATGGCGCTTACCATTTGAAGTCATGTTAGCGTGATTGTTTCAGTCCTACGAATAAATGGTACAGTAAGCTCCCATTCAAGCTATACATTTGCACTACAAAAACCGCCGCTATTACGAGCGACATAAGAACGGTCCAAAGGTCAATCAGTATAGCTTGACAAGGAGCTTACTGCTTACTGTACCTAGTTTAATGTTTTTGTACCGGAGGTATAATGAAAACAGGTTATTGAGATTTAGTGAGACTCTGATATATATGAGAAATATATTTTGTATAAAAGAATGACGATTTATACGAGTATATTTATAAAAAATATGAGTGTTGTCTCTGTTCCTTTATATTTTTCATTTAATATAATAATTTTTGACTTGTATTGTTTGTGTTAGTCTTGTATAATTTTTTTAGCGAAATATTTTACTCCCAATTTTCCACCTCTTAATTTTAGTTAACTTCTAGCATCCGAACGATGAGAGTGATCTGATAACTTGATTGCAATGGATCTTGGTGTGTAAGAAAAATTGCCTGCTTTTCATATAGACCTTTTCACGGCACCAAAGAAACACTAAACCGCGCGTTCCAGCTAAATCTTCAAGACGGATGATGATTAAAGGAAATGTCATTTTAGTTTTCTCAAACTAAGCAATCGAATTACCATATATGTCTTTTGTTTGGTAGTCCTAACCGTAACTAAAACCCGTGTAAAAATGAAATCATTTGGGTCAATAGTACGAGGAAACTCATAATAGAACAGTTAGATACAGACGTAATGATAATTAAATTCATTGTTTTGTCGAAATTCACACATTTCAACATCAACGCGTGCCATCGGTGTACCAACACAAGAATCTGGTCTAGTTTAGTGTGGCGAATCTTTTTGCGGTTTAACAGTAATATAATTATGCACTACGTATTCAATTAGCGCCGCGAGAAAATGACATGTCCATCGTTGGAGGCCGCCAGTGTTTGTAAGCTATCATTATTATCATTAATGTGAGGCGAGAGAGCGGCTAGATGTGGCTTGTGGTTACATACTCGTAAAATATAATGCTTTTAACATCTATATTTAAGCGACTGACTACAACTCGGTTCTGTGACTTTCAATCGCTGATGAATACTGCGTGCTAAAGACATGCCTCCCGCGCCTGTTTCACTAGGCAAATAACCTCCTCCTTTGTGTGAAGTCGATTACAAGTCAAAATAATGATCGAAAAACAAAACAACCACACACACAAAACCACAGATAATAATAAAAAATGCATGGATAATAAATATTTTGGGTGCCTATTTGCTGTGGAAAGTTTAAAAAAGCAAGTGCAAGAAATACTTACGTCTCACAAACGTCGGATGTAAAATACGTAAAATAGGTGAATAATTCTTTAGCGAAACTAAAGAGTAATCGATGTACATTCATAGCATTGATATCCCCAACGAATAAATTTTTGCATATTTTCTGCTCCCATGACTACTCGTATTTATAAGTCACAGTTACATGACACGTTTTATGTGTTTATTTATCATAAAAAAATCAAGATTGTTGTTAAAAGTAGTATACACAAACTAATACAAGTTTTAACGTAGGTATAACGTATCATTCGAGATTTTTATCATGATCCAAGTTTGCTACATGTCTCCGAAAAATACATTCTTTACATTATGGCTATGGTTTCATTTATATCATGTAACATGATACGGCCCAGTCTATTGTTTAACTCTTAGGAAGGCAGCAAAAAAGCTAAGTAGTAACTATAGCCTACGGAATTAGACCTGTTAATTGCAATTATAGCTATTTGCGCCTTTTCAAACCACAACCTAGGTTGTCAGCACCTGTTTTGCTATCAGCTTCCACCTACTGAATTCTCTCATTTTGTCTTCACTCGTATCACTTCAATTATAGTTTTCTTCATAACCATTATCTAATTGATCGTTAGGTTGCGAACCTGGGCCAAGCGCCTTCCATTCACTATACATCGGCGTTACGTCAAAACCACCTGGCGCGGTGTCAATGACCTTCACACAAGTTATTGTAGTTGCGTGCGCGCCGACAGCACTACGTACGCCAAAATTTTGTACAGTCGCGTGCGTTAAAGGGCGGCAAGTAGTCAAAGACGTAATTCGATAATAATAATAGGTATGTCTTACTATAATATTAATGGTTGTTCTTATCAACTTACGATTAATTTAATTGCGTAAGTGAGAAGTGGATTACTTTTGAGTCCTGCTCATTTTCTCCTCTATAGTTTCGGTGCAGTGCAGGTTCGTAACAGATGTAGCTACTTCTTCACTTTAGAGCCTCAGGTATATTCTAGACACTGTAGACAGACAGAATACGTTATATTAGGAGTTAATATGCTACCCTGCGGTAACAAGTAATAAAATATTTACCTGATAAGAAATCTGAAGCGAAAGCTGATGTCTTAATGGAAATCCCTTAGTATGCTGTTTCCTACCGTATAATGTAAATAAATATTGTGCGATTCGGTCATACAAAGTGCATCAAATTGCAGCAATTCTATATGAAAGCAATTTTGAATCAACTCACGTAAACACATCACTAGATATGTACTTATTATCATATTATCATCAACAGTAAGAAATAGAGCAGTGATCTTAACAGTATTAATAACATCCCTAAGGAGTGCATCTCAAACAGATACTTATTTGTATATGTAAAGCTATTGCTATATATGTTTTTGTCAAAAAAGTGTTTAATTCTTGATAAATTAAGATAACGTTAGTTTTAGTAAGTAGCGTTCAAAATAATTATTGGGAGTGTCCAAAAAGACTCCACCCAGTATAGTAGTGGGGCAATTACATCGTTGTCTTGAAAGGATTGGTTCGTTGCCTATAGTAGTTGAGAAAATAAACTATTGTATTCAAATTTATTACGCTTATGTGCTTTGAGTGTTAACTTCCTAATAAAAAGGGAAGGGAATTGGCTAGAAAATTCTGCGACTGAAGATAAAGAAGTTTACTGTTCCGAGATAAACAGACGTATAATCGGCAGTTGAACTAAAAGTAGAAATTTTCCATTAACGGCTATTTATACATATCAAATTTCACATTATACCGTGAAATATAAATGAACAACATTATTTATCATTAAAGTGTTCTAAAATTCACATAAAAAACTTACAATGCGTGTACACAAATAAAATTAAACTCAACAATGTGAATGCAATATTTTACTTAGAATATTAATATTATAAGTTATAACTACTTCGACCTATAATGCACCAAAAAGTCTTAAGGAAATTATTATAGTTTAAGACCGAATAAAATTACTAAGTCTCTTTAATAAATAATTATAATGAATAAGTTTTAATTGATCAATTTATTTATTTAATTAAACTTTTCGTACATCATGTTATGCAGGGTGTACTTAATGCCAATGGCATTCTCTATCAGTCAACCGGCAATGTGTAAGAAAAAAGTAGATGGTGTACGAATTATATAACACAAAAAATAAAATAAACATAATAATATCTTTACATGGAGATAGCCTATTATAGATATTAAGATATATAATTGAGACATTCATACATAAATAAACAACCTACCAACAATATATTTAAATTATATAGATAATATAATTAAAATAATACTAAAAATAATTAGAATATACTGATATTGCTTTAATATAAACAGATTCAGGAAGAAAATGTCTACGTATTTGGTATTTAAAAGATGTCTTGCTACGAGCCAATCTTAGGTTGGGGGGTAAGCTATTCCACAAACGTATAACAGAGAGTGTGAAGGAGTCAGAGACAAACCCGGATCGATGAGCTGGAATTGAGACTGGCATACATTTTAAATCATCATCAATTTCCAAATATAATAAATCAATATAACAATTATCATTGCATCTTCGTAAAATATAGGTAAAATACATAGTACATCGTTAAATAGCTATAAAATCTACTTTCACAAAACTCTTTAGTAGGTGAGCATCATCACGTTTCGTCATTCGTACTAAAGCCGCGTGATACCCGAGTGGATTAAACACCACCTTACTCCTGCTTAACCTGATTTAGGTGTAACAGGTGAGTCCTGAACACAAAAAACGTCCTCAAATAGAATCTTACGTCAGTTGTGTTTGGTCACATCAAGTCTGAACACAGGTGGTCAGACGTGGATTCAGTATATTGACACTAGTGTTGTTAAAATCTATTGGACACTCGCAATATCGATGTTTCGAATTTGATTATATCGATTATTGTAAGCACGATTCTTACCAAAGCAGATAAGCTTATTAGATTATGCGTTTATAAGCAGTATATTATGCGATTTGAAATAAAATTAAGTTATTGTTAGAAGAATGTGAATTGACGGATTCAGAACATAGACACATGAGACGCCGCTTTCTTTTATTGCGTTGATTTTCACCTCTACAAAGATATGGAAAATTCGAAATAATCCTCCACTAGATAGCTTAGTGGAATGTAGGTAGTAGTGCTATTTCTCTTCATCTGATAATACTCCTGTACTCAGCAGTACGTATACGTTTATATGAAATATACATTCACGTTTAATTAATATGGGTTGAAGTTATGATAAAGTAATGATCGCATAGGTATAGCATAGATAATCGTGGGTCTCATAGTTAAAGATAATCGTGGGACTAATAGTTACAGATGATCGTAGGACTAACAGTTGAAATAATCGAACGATACTCTCACATCACTAGATTCACCAAGCGAAACGCGTTCTATACGTCATCAGCATGAACATTGAACAACGTTGAATATCGGTAATATTTTGCTCGACTGCTCAACGAGATTGTTACTACGGCAACATGTAGGTGCCTCAACATGTATATGGCATTCGATTAACAAGCCAATTACAATATTTATAAATATGTGTTCCCTTGAGATCTTACGTGTTGGTAAAAAATGGCTCTTTTTTTAAAAGAAAAACACTTTTTTAAAAATTGGCGAAAAACAAACTCACCTCAAATCTCATATGTTGATTGATGGCGAAAATGGTCACAAGATTAAACGTCTTTTTAACCGACTTCAAAAAAGGAGGAGGTTCTGTGTTCGACTGTATCTATTTTCTTAATTTTTTTATGTTTGTTCACTGATTACTCCGCCATTTGTGGGCCGATTTTTGAAATTCTTTTTGTAATCGAAAGAGTATACTCCTGATTGATCTCATTGTCACTAAGTCCCAGGAAAATCGAGGGAAACCCTTAAATTTCATAGGCGCGTCCAACGTGTTTCAAGATTTTTCTTAAGATATTCAGGAAATGCGTCTGGCAGTCATCATAATATTATCATGTTACTGAGCTGATGAAGGAAGGTTTCCGGTAGGTTAGGAGTTCGGGATGAATTCTTTTTATATAGTTTAGAGCGAAGACGTTTTATTTTAAGTTATTTTGGTGTTTGCCTCAAATTCTAATACGAAGCCGCTGTACTGTAGGTAGGTTGTCGCAGATAAAGAAGACACAGTAATCGTTGACAGTTTAATCCAGACTGCCGGTTACAATGGTATGAGCTTATTATATACGCTTATGACTAGGTACCCGCTATATAATAATAGATAATTATCATATTACCTTCATAACACTTTTCCCCGTTAAAATAACAATATACAAAAACAATAAGAACAATACATTGGAATTTGACATCATTTAACTTACTTATAAATAAATATTTACATCTTATAATTAATTTTTCTTAATCTACATTTTCGGATATTACGTGACCGTTGTTCGGGCTCGGGCGAAACAGGGCCGGCGGGCGGTTGTGGTGTACTAAATATTTCACCAGCCTCATCAGGCGGTGGAACATTCGGTAAAAGGCGCTAAGAGAGGCGATGTCACGACGAAGTTGTAGAGGCTCGAGGGTGTTAGTTGCCTCTACATCACCAATTATTCGAATAGCGCGACGCTGCAATCTGTCCAGAGCATCGAGGAGGTACTGAGCGGAGCCGTCCCAAGGTGCGAGCAATATTCCACGCAAGACCTAACCTGAGGTTTATACAACAGGCATAGTTGGTCCGGCGCAAAATACCTACGCACCTTGTTTAGGACACCGAGTTTCCGTGAGGCAGCAGTTATAACGGATTCGATGTAGTCTCTGGGGTTCAGATCGCAGCGAATGTTCATTCCGAGCAAGGTGATGTTACTCTGTGTGTAAAGGGTTGTGCCCTGAAGAGAAGGAGGGGGGAGGAAAGGTGACCTTTTCGCCGAGAACGCGCACACCTGTGTTTTCTTAGCATTGAACTCGACAAGATTGTTGGAACCCCATTCGGAGATGAGGTCCAGCGTCCTGTCGAGCTCAATGATAAGATTCTGCCTCTCCCTATCAATATTGCCACGAGCAGCTCCTGAGCTTCCGTGATATCCCCCATGCACTGTACTGTCGTCTACATAGCAATGTATACTTCCCAAGGAAAGCATGTCATTGATATGCAGAAGAAACAATGTTGGGGATAGAACGGAGCCTTGTGGAACACCAGCATTCACTGCCACGAACCGCGAAGCGCAGCCGTCAACGACAACGCGAATTCTACGCTCGTGGAGGAAGCTGGCAATCCACGTACAGAACTGAGCGGGCAATCCGTATGCCGGAAGCTTGGAAAGGAGAGCCTTGTGCCAGACTCTATCAAAAGCTTTGGCGATGTCGAGATGTTTCCGTCTTTAAGGTTGTTTAGATAAAATGTTCAACAATATCATACAATATGAATTTTAGAACTGTATGTTTTATATTTGTAGCGGTACAGTAAATCGAAATTATTCGAAAACGGGAAAGTAGCGCCTTAATTGCTTGTTAATGACCAATAACAATATCACAATATTGTTTTGTTACACGAATTGGTCATCTGTTGCTTAATTGGTGTCATAAAAACGTTTAAATATAGAAAAACATGTCAATTTATTACATTTGTGCTTCCATGCGGAAGAAATTGGAATTCCTATACGCACATACTTACGTGGTGAATCGTTCAGTGTCTCGTTTGTTGGCGTGACTCATGGAAGCTGCCGCTTTCTTTTATTTTTTTTTCTCAAATACTAACTCGCAAATATTTTAAAATGGACACAAGTACAGTACTTCGAGATAAATAATGGGCGTCGGCTAACTTCGTGTTTCCGAAGATGAACGACACATCTATAATGATATAGAGCTGCTCTTGTGATCGTAAATAATTTTTTGGGCTATATTACCTTTTGTCAATTGTCTTTGATAAGTTAGACGATTGTTTCCGATGTTTTCTGATGTTTTCCGATGCCAATTATTTATCTTGATGTCCTGTATTTATTTAGATATTCTGATATTCTAGCACAGGTTATATTCGTTTATTTGATTTACATATTGCTGTTAGTTATTTATAAGTGTGTAGTAATAAGTGTTAGTTTTAGATATTTTTTATCTGTTTTAAATATACTCAAGACTATATGAGAAAGGTGACAGACAGAGACAGGTGCCGAGGGTAATTGTGCTACTGAGATTACATGATAATTACTTTTTGACCTACTTCGAAAAAGGAGGAGGTTCTATGTTCGACTTATCTATTTTCAAAATTATTTTTGTAATTGAAAGAGTATACTTCCGAAGTGGTCCCACTGTCACCATGTCATGATCTGATGATGGGAACCTAGGCAAATCAAGGGAAACCCTTAAATTTCATAGGCACGTCCAACGAGTTTCATGTTTTTTTCTGAAGATAGTGAGTTATGTTCATCTGGTCGTCACTATATCTTGATACTGAGCTGATGATGGAAGGTTTCTGATAGGGTAGAAGTTAGGGGAAAGTTCTTTCCATACTGTATACAGCGAAAGATGTTTAATTACACGCTTTTTATTGAGTTGCTCTGTCTGTTGGTTTCTTTGTCACGATCAAATCTTGCAATCGATTTTTCGACCACTTCTATTGCTCCAATTGAGCTCAAATTTTTTCTACATATGTATTTCCGGTGACAATACAATATTTTGGCATATTGGAATCACAAAAATGCTTAGTTATAGTACAATTAAATAAAAACTAATTTTATATGGGAGGAAATCCAATGTCAATGATGTCAATTTTTAATTTTGTATGAAATTGTATACTTATGTCGACCATCAAGATTTATTAATTATTAGTTAGACTAAAAAGTTGTAAATAAAAAAACGTTAAAAAACTTTTTAAAAAACACGCTTTTACCAAAAAGACTAAAAACGATTAAAATCATTTTCATAGAAAATATGAATTTATTGTCAAGA
Source organism: Schoenobius gigantellus (assembly GCA_963935595.1). NCBI lineage: Eukaryota > Metazoa > Arthropoda > Insecta > Lepidoptera > Crambidae > Schoenobius > Schoenobius gigantellus. The sequence continues at coordinate 27,606,867 of OZ012551.1, forward strand.
CTAAAAACTAAGCGATCTAAAAAGTAGTAAAAGCGTGGGGCGTAATTTAAAGGATGTATTCCTTAGTTCAACTAAGTTTGTAAGCAAGAGAAGTGTAAAATCTAAAAGCCCCACGCTTTTAGAGTCATTGTGTTCTTGTACTACATCGCTAAAATTTTGAGAAAATTTTTGTGTTACATTTCTAGTTGTCTCAAGAAAATTTTTAAAATCCTGATTTGCTAAAAGTGTGATCTTATTTTATTTTCAACTTTTTGGTTTTTAGTATTTTTGGTAAAAGCGTGTTTTTTAAAAAGTTTTTTTAACGTTTTTTTTAAGTTAGTCTGGTGTTTGCCTTGGCTCAAATTCTAATACGCACTTATTACAACTAAAAAGATTGAAAAATAATACAAAAAAAATCGACTTCAAACACAACAAAAAGTCATAAATAATATAAGAATACCTACAACATCACAGTTTTATATTAAAGTCGGTGCCAAGCAAAGATCACCTGGAAAGTTTTAAAAAATATAAGAACAATAATGTAGTTACTTACTTAAAATTTGGCACCAACTTCAATGTAAAACTGTGATGTACTATGTACGAGTATTCTTATATTATTTATTACCTTTTGGTGATTTTGAAGTCTGGTTTTTTAAAACTGAAATATAGGTAATTGCCCAATAATATGTCAGTGATAAACTTAAGCTGCGTATTTTATAACATAAGTATACACTGATTGCCGTAGTAGATGAGCTCGCGGGTAGGAAACGATATGTTTTGGAGACGCTTAAAATCGCTAGTAGTCAAGTCTTGTCTTGTAATTATGGAAGGCTAAATGAACAGCATGGATATCGAATCTGTTGCAATAAGGGAAAACAAAGGTTTCAGTGCACGTGTAGTTGAAGATACTTTTTTCCGGGATATAGAGCGCGTTCCTGCTGAAAATGGGTATAATTAAAATGATTTTGTTTTATCTTTGATGATGATGATCATAGATAGCAGAGTATCCAATCTAAGGGAGTAGATTGTATAAAAAATCCTGCTTATTTATGCAATAAAACAGCTCTTTGCTATAAAGCAATACTAAGTACTAAATCAGTAAAGTTCGTTGATTGAAAAATAAGTAGAGTACTGGTAAGTTTTACTTTTGTCATTTGATATCAAACTTTACTGTCCTGTACGGAAAGTTCGAATTAACTTAAGGAAATATTTTGATCTTGAGATAACACGATTTGCTGTCATCGGTACATTCTGATGGTGATAATGTCAGATGCGCGTGCGCCGAACATGTCAATGACGCACTGCGTACGGTACGCTAATAGAATGATACGAGTAACACTAACATGAATGGAAAGGTGAAAGTCTTCTTTATTAGTAAGACGATACGAGTTGAAATGTACAAATAGATGTATAGTATGGGCGTGTCGTGTTGTGTCTGTAACGTTCCAGCCTAATTGATTGAGGATTCAATCAATATGGGCCTTTGCGTATTCACATCTTTGAAATTAACACAGCTTGGTTTATATATCGGTGTATAAACATCTACCATATTGAGATGTATATTTTATAGTTATTTTATTTATTTATTCTTTATGTACTGTGAACAAAAGCGGACTTGATTCCATGGTTATTTCCTCTCAGTCGATCTCCGGACCATTTAGATAATAAAAGGTTGATGCCTAAAACCAAATCATTACCAAGGGGGAAAACATATAAATTCGTCAAGAATTGTTCGATATATGAAAATAAAAGTATATACGAGTAGTTATATAATTGATTTAATGTCTTTACGATTCCTTGTATTAAATGAATTACTTAATAGCATTAAAATAAGGTTCTAGTAAAGATTTAGTATGTTTCTTACTAAACAATTTATTAGCACTGGATATTTAATAATTACGTAGGTTTATCAGTTAATATCATATATTTAAAAATATCTATACTAATGTTATAAAGAGGATAGATTTGTATTTTTGTATGTACGTATTGAATAGGCTCCGAAACTTATGGACCGATTTGAAAAAATATTTCACTAATAGAATGCTACAATATCACAGAGTAACATAGGCTATAGAATATTTTCTTTCGGGAAAATATGGAATTCCCACGGGAAAAACGAAGATAACGCGAGTGAAACTGCAAGCGGAGAGCTTGTCATTATATAAATGGAAAAATAGGAGTGCTAAAATAAATAGGAGTCCTGTATTACTGTAGTGCTGATGAAGTATTGTTAATTCAATTGATTCATAACATAAATACAAAGTATTGACTTCATTCATAGAAACCTTTGAAAAATGCTTGCAATATCGCATATTGCCTGCATAATAACCTATTGAACCTGAAATCTATTACGAAGCCAGCTCATTAGCATAAGCCATAAAGGGGCTGTCAAGTAGTATCCTGCTATTCCTGCTATATGGAGGCAGGAAATTGCTTTGAACTTTCATACCCAAGACGCTATGTTATTCGAATGTTTCAATTCCTGGATAACGAACCGTAATTGTTATGTAGTTGGCTTTGTAACGTCTACGAAAATTTATATTCCTAAAATGTGTGAGAGGGAATGATGTGAAATTTCTTTAATTTTGAATGACATAATAAAACGTTATTAATTTAGTCGTCTAGGAAACTTATTCAACAAATTTCATAAATGCTTTCAATGCGATGTCTGAATATTAGAACTTAATTGTTATGTAGGTAGTTGGCTTTGTAACGTCTACGAAAATGTATATTTCTAAAATGTGTGAGCAGGAATGATGTAAAATTTCTTTAATTTTGAATGACACAATAAAACGTGATTAATTTAGTCGTCTAGAAAACTTATTCAACAAATTTCATAAATGCTTTCAAAGCGAAGTCTGAATATTAGACCCTGTCCAGTAGGCTTACTCTCGAACCAATTCCGACCGATCGACATTGGGATTGCGATTTTTCGTACACTTATTTTACCGTGCATTGGCGCCATATTAGACCCTATTGCGCTAATTTGAGTGAATCATACTCAGTGTTATATAATTTTGTCAAAATTCCAATCCAACTTGGCGCTAGTGTTGCTACTCAAGCGTACGAAACATCACAATCCCAAAGTCAATCCATCTGAATCGGTTCGAGAGTAAGCCTACTGGAAGGGGCGAATTCGCTGTGATTTAACTCGCGCCAGCAGAGTGCACAAATACATTAAAATTGATTTAATTTCAATGTGTTTTATTGAATCATATTGTAAGAACAAAATGAAAACAGTTTTTACAACAGCATGTGCAATGCAACGCCACTCTGGTCCCGCCCATTTTCTTTGCATGTTGTTACTAGTACACATAGGCGTAGGTACAACTTTTCGATGGGGGGGGGGGGGGGGTCAGATTAAAACTTCAATTTGCCTAGTGTATACTGATACTTGGAAGAAAAGTTCATTTTATCTAGTGTATGTTGATTTTCAATGGGGGGTGTCCCCCTCCATAACTACGCCAATGCTAGTACAGATATGAATTCGTATTCTTAAAAGCTCCGCATTAAATGATGCCGATGCGAATGTGGATGCAGATGTCTAAATTAATGCGAATGATCCGCGTTTGCGGAAGCGGATGCGAATATCCGTATCACCCCTGCCATACTCTATAAGCATCGCGCGAGTTTGACGCGAGTATTTGCCGCGAAATCGCACAAGTCTGCCTTGACGGTTCACTTATCCCACATAACTTGACACAATCCTGCGAAAGTATGGGGCTCGAGCATGGCTATTATGAGGAATGTATTTATTGTTTCCAACCCCTTCATATGTATTTATGTTAACGTCTGTGTATCCACATAATTTTTTAAAAGATTAATGACAATTTTATTGCGATTCTCCTTCCGAATGTACCAAAGAATTTACTTGTGTGGCTACATCGGCTACTGAATGAGCGGTTTCCCTCATTGAGACGAGAGAAACGATAAAGCGGCATGTAATGAAAAACGCATCATGTAATAACTGTCGATACAGTAACGGCTGTTATTACCGTATTATTTTCAATACAAGTACCCCATTACTGTAATAGTGAGCAGCACGCGTTGAGAGCAATGATTCGTAGACTTACCTACTCATTCTCGCGGTGTAGTGATGGGGTGATTTAACAACATAAAAGTACTCAGTATTAAGTACTAAGTATTGACGGAAAATGTTTACAATGCTATTGGAATATCGAAATTTGTAGAAACGGGAACCATTCTGTCTGAAACAATATTGATTTAAAGGTTTTTTAAAGATTTTTTCTTTGTAAAATACCAATGAACTTTCTTGCTAGTATGTTACTGATGAATATCTATACTAATATTATAAAGAGGAAAGATTTGATTGTTTGTTTGTATTGAATAGGCTTCGAAACTACTGAACCGATTTTGATGAAAGTTGGTATAGGGATAGTTTGAGACCAGAGGAAGGATATAGAGTAATTTTCCTACGAAAAAAAATCTCACGGTAAAACAAAAATAACGCGGGCGAAGTCGCGAGCGGAAAGCTAGTAAAAGATAAAGCTGGTGTGCGAGTAGCTGTGTATAATAATTTTATAAAAAAATATTAATTGAAGACTAATGAGTTTGTTTCAAAAATTAACAATCCACCAAGACTTCGTCTTAGGAAACCCAACTTATAAGAATTATAAAATATTGTGTATTTAATAGTGAGTCGGTGTATAAGCAACATCGATACTGTCGCATTTTCGTCCTATTTATTTATTACCCTTCTTACCTAAGGTCATTGAGGCTGTTGTCCATATATAAGCAGCTTTCGTTTTTTGTATGTCTCAATCATCTTCTCAGTCCTTTTCAATCTGGGTTCCGTGCTGGCCACAGCACTACCACCGCACTTTTGAAAGTCACTGATGAGATTAGATACAGCATGGAAAACCTCAAATTACTATTCTCGTTCTCATTGACTTTTCAAATGCGTTTAATACTGTAGACCACGATATATTACTGGCATATCTTTCCCATACTCGAATCTCTCTTGCAGTTCTGGAATGGTTCGGGAATCTTCGTGGTCAAGCTGTACGCATCGGGGATGATTTGTCCGACTGGTGTGTATTCAGATCTGGTGTTCCACAAGGCGGTATACTCTCTCCTCTTCTTTTTGTGTTATTTATTAACGTCATCACTCACCATCTTCATTGATCTTACCATCTTTATGCTGATAATCTTCAGATTTATAAGCATATGGAAGGGTCCAGTTTCAACCAGGCTGTCCATTCCCTTAATTATGATCTCGATAGCTTATTTGATTGGGCTAGTAAGTTGGGGATTGCTGTCAACCCTGGTAAGTGTCAGGCTACTGTGGTGGGAAACTCACGTCAGTTAAGCAATATTGACATTGACAATTATGACCCTGTGAAGTACAATAATATCATAATTCCATTCTCGACCGTGGTTAAAGATCTTTACTTTGATAGCAACAACAAGCTGCCTTTTGGCATAAAACTCGCCAAAAATAAAATTATCTTCAAAAAAGCAGTTCGCTCTTTAAGTCATCGAGGCGGAATTCCTGATGTTCCATCTAAAAATTAATTAATTATCATCCATTGGACTGTATGTATGTATAGGTATAGAAAATGCCATATGGCATTAAATCCGCCATTTGTATATAAATTGTAAAAGTGTGCATTAAAGATTTAATAAATACATAAATAAACAAAGACCAAATCAATGTCAACGTCGTATTGTTGACTTTGAAAGGAATTCTGACTTTCTATAGAAAAGTGCTACAAATCCCCTCACTAATGTCACGCGCGGCACCATCGTCGCGTGCGCAGAGCAGTCACTAACGAGTAACCAACAAGTAAATTAGAAAATATACAGAAAAGGTGTAAATTAATAACGCTGTAACCGTATTTTATTTATTTATTTATTAACACTTTATGCACAATTATTTCTGTACAATGGCGGACTTTAATGCCTGGGGCATTTTCTGCCAGTCAACCTTTGGGTGATGCAGAAAAACAATGTATTAAGTAGATGTACCAAAAAACAAAAAAAGACTAATCTTAAAAAAGTTATATTTTGATATATTAGGTTGGGGAAAAAGTCTTTTCGCATTATAGTATGTATAAACTTGTAATAAAATCTCTTTGGCTATACTATTTGTATCTGGCTGGTTTTGGTATCATTGAAAGTTTAAATTTTAAAGAACATAATTCCAAATTCAAATTAGGAAAATGTGTGATTTTCATTTGTTTTTCGTACCGCCAAGATGAGTGAATCTATGAAGAAATTCGATACATTTTAAAATTTTACTACAAAAAAGGTAAAAATGCAACGCAAGCCGCGAAAAAAATTTGCGATGTTTATGGACCTAGTGCAGTGTCTGTGAGAGTAGCACAAATTTGGTTTAAGCGTTTTCAATCCGGAAATTTTGATGTCAAAGATGCACGTCGCTCTGGTCGCCCTATTACAGATAAAATGGATGCCATTTTTGAAAAAGTGGAGCAAGATCGGCATGTCAGTAGTTACGACGTAGCTGAAGAACTGGGAATTGACCACAAAACAGTTTTGGCGCATTTGAAAAAAACTGGGTACACAAAAAAGCTCGACATTTGGGTACCTCACGAGCTCACTGAAAGAAACCTAATGAACCGTGTACTCATTTGTGATTCTTTATTACGACGTAATGAAACCGAACCATTTTTGAAGAAGCTGATAACTGGTGATGAAAAGTGGATCACGTACGACAAGAACGTGCGAAAAAGGTCGTGGTCAAAGGCCGGTCAGGCTTCACAGACTGTGGCGAAACCCGGGTTAACTCGCAACAAGGTGATGCTGTGTGTGTGGTGGGATTGGAAGGGCATTATTCATTATGAGCTGTTACCACCAGGCAGGACCATCGATTCTGAACTCTACTGCGAACAACTGATGAGATTAAAGCAAGAAGTTGAGAGAAAGCGGCCGGAATTAATCAACAGAAGGGGTGTGGTTTTTCATCATGATAACGCTAGACCTCACACATCTTTAGCCACTCAGCAAAAATTAAGAGAGTTTGGCTGGGAGGTGTTAATGCATCCGCCGTATAGTCCTGACCTTGCGCACCTTCAGATTTCCACCTGTTTCGGTCTCTTCAGAATTCTTTAGGCAGTGTCAGGTTAACATCACGAGAGGACTGCCAAAACCACTTGTCGCGGTATTTTGACCAGAAGTCCCAAAATTTCTATAGCAATGGGATCATGTCCCTACCTACAAGATGGCAAAAAGTTATCGAACAAAATGGTACCTACATACTTTAGTTAAATGTAAATAAACTATATTAAAAAATGTTTTGAATTTTCTTAAAAAATGCGAAGAAACTTTTTCCCCAACCTATTATATAAAATTAAATAAAATCCCAATACATAAATAAAATATAAAAAATACAATAATATATATTTGCCTTCACTTTGCAAAAATGTAAGAATAGTTTAAGCCTATCCCAGAGTAACCTAAGTTTTTTGCTTATGACTACTCAACGAACAGCTTGCGTAACTTATTTTGAAAGCTAAGCTTGCTTGAGGAGTTTATCACTTCTTGAGGGAGGGCATTCCATAAAAGAATAGATTGAACAAAAAAGGAAGAATGAACTGTATCAGAATGGTGAGGGGACATTTGAGGAGACCATTAAAGGCAGAACGAAGAGTCCTATTATGGGAGGTACATAGGTACTGAAAATGGGCATTGAGGTATCTTATCCGGGTTATTGAGTAAAGAGAACAGAGTCAATAAGGTTCTGATGTCCCTACGCTGTCGTATTGGTAAAGACGAATCGAATGCAGTTGTTTAGAAGTCGGTCTAGTTTATTGAGTAGATCTGCATTCAGGTCGAAATAGCACACATCACCATAGTCTATGAAATTAAAAGGATGAAAAGGGATGGAATAGGGAAAGATTAAAGTCTGTACAAACATTTTTTTTAATATCACTCTGTAGGAAATTCTTTAGGTGGTATAGAATCCTTAAAATTCCAGTAACCTTTTGACAAATACTAGTCACCTGAGGCCTTTTTTTTTCTCGGAGGGAAATGCGTAACCGCACCGTACCCTATCGACCCGCCGGTCGGGCTATCGCCAAGGGGGGATTACCCGAGAACTCCAGGGCAGTCCCCAGACGGAGGGCCTTACGGCGGCGTGCACAGGGCCAACCGTGCACGCAGGCCTCCACGGCAGGGTCGGCCGGACCGGATTAGACGGACATCGCTTGTGCGAATGACCGCCTTCGCCTGCCTATCCGTCTGCGACGGATGGGAGCAGCTTGAGGATCTGCCTAATCGATGTACAGCCCTAAATCCTTCACGCTGTTACATAATGGGGTAATTTCTCCGTTTAAGACAACAGAATGGAGGCTTTGATATGCCACTCTTGACAAGCTAGGGCTTCCCACTATTATGACTTGACATTTAGTCGGGTTAACATGAATTCCAAACCGTTCAGACCAACTATTAATAGCGGCGAGGTCTTGGTTAATAAAATCAATGGCTTCATTCAGATTGTCCACATTAGCCTAAGTATAAAGTTGCAAGTCATCAGCATAAAAGTGATACGCGCAGCGAATATGATGGGTAATGAAATTTATAAAAATTGATTAAAAGAAGTGAAGATAAAATGCCGCCTTGAGGGACTCCAGCTACAAAGTTACATCAAGTGGAAGACGATTCTTTCCAGATAACTGACTGCTGTCGTCCCTGAAGGTATGAACAGAACCACTCAGTTGTCTTGCAAGAGACATTCAGATGCTTAAGTATTGTTAAAAGGATTTTATGGCTAACAGCATTAAATGCATTAGAAAAGTCAATAAGAATTAATAAAGTAACTTTTCTGTCCTCAATCCCAGTCCTTATATCCCCAGTCACCTTGAGGAGAGCTGTAAAAGTACTGTGACCGGTCTAAAACCAGACTGGTAAGGGCTGAGAAGTGAGTTTTTGTGGATAAACGCAGAGAATTGTTTGTGTACGCATGCCTAATTTAATTGCTATCGCAAAATATTGTTAAAATGAAACAGGAGGCCGATTCTCGTATTTTTAAGTTCGGCCAATCAGAACACAGGACATGTCGAGCTCCGCCATTAATTCTTTATGGAAAGTAGCTTGTATAGATTTGAGTGCTCGGGAGTAGTCGAAACATCAATTTTAAAATCACAAACCTGAAAAAAATATTGTTTTTTTTGTAGGTCCATGATTCAAATCGGTGGCGCTGTGGACTCGGCACTTGCCTTCCAATTGGGAGGTCGGGGTTCGAAACCCACCATGTACCAATATGTTTTTCGTTTCGAATTTCATATGTACATTTGTCTGACGCTCCTACGGTGAAGGAAAACATCGTGAGGCAACCTGCATACATCTGCGAAGAAATTCAATGGTGTATGTAAAGTCGACCAATCCGCACTGGGCCAGCGTGGTTGACTAAGGCCTAATCACCCTAACATAGGGTAGACTCGAACCCCTCGGTGGAGACGTATATGAGCTGTGATGATAATGATTCAAATTTGATGTATGGTTTTTATTTCTTTCCCATTGTTTTTAGTTATATTATTTTTTAATTGAAGTTATATACTTCAATTAAATTAAATATTTATTTACCGTATTGCATACGTATGCACAGTTTAACTATACATTGTTAAACTGTGCTGTAGGTGTGCATTTTTTGTCCTATAATAAACACATAAAATATTTTTTTATTCAAATTAAAATTATTTTATTGAAGGTAGATAAATAAATCTAATATAAATAATTATTACATAGAAAGATATAAAATTTTAAAACCGATCCTACAGATCAAGACAAGTCAAGTGACGTTCCTTCAAAAATGGCGGAGCTCGACTTTAATTGGCTGAGCTGTGACTACCCGTCGAGAACAAATTCAAATTGGATCTTTTTTCGATTGCGTCAGAATGAGCCCCCAGGTTTTAAAAGCCTTATTTGAGCACACTACGGTGTAAGATACATCCTGTGTGCCGACTAAGACATGTAGTTGGCAGATTCCTTCTCGTTTAAGGGCGAGATCCTTGCCCAGCAGTGAGATCTGCATATTATATGGTTTAAAGTGATCTTGGATTTGTAACAATTGTGGCGGAATTTGTGGTGATTTTGATCCATTCAAGATAACCTGTCAATCGAGGTCTGAAAGATCAGCGAGATTTCTTTTTTTGTAATTATATTAAGCTGTTTGAACATTAGTTTTACTCTACATAAATTTACTTTTAATTATACACTTCTCAAGTTATTTAGTATTACTCGTACATCAATATACGGGTTCGACTTAAGAAAATGGTGTCGGTGACTAAACGCTGCAATTAAATAATAATAATTTTTACTTTATTACAAACAATAGGACACATCTGACAAATAACAAATAGCACAGAACACAGGCCTTATTGCTCCACAGCAATCTCTTCCAGGCAAAAATGATGAAAGTAATTTAAGGGCAATTCAAATTCAAAAGCCTTTATTCAACATAGGCCTTATCCGTCACTTATTGACGTCAAAACAAAGAAAAAAATTCCAATTAGAAGGAAGGAGACATTATTTTCTAGACCCGTTCGGAAATTGGGAGAGCGCTCTCAAGAAGAACAGGCAGATGTTATTATCTCCTCTTTTAAATCGCCGTTTATAATATCGTTTCCACACGGAGAATCGACCCTCTGGGTTCAGATAACACAAAATTATGCTTTTTATTACAGCAAAAATTCCTATGAGATTGAAACATGGTGGTAAAACCGCAGAACGAAGTTTGTTGACCATTCTGTGAACTGCAGGCCTATTATGGATCTTTCATCGTATGGCATGATATAAATTTTGAGATAAGGAAGCCATGTAATGCTTCATTTGGTATTACCGATTTCCAATGATATCACCACTATGGCATGATTTCAATGGTGTCATCATGATATAATGAACGAACGATCAAAAATCTGACCGAAAATCTTATGACATGTTTTGCACTATGATTTCATCATGATATCATTTGCAAACCATGAGATCGGTAATAGGTAACTGGTATACATGAGTGCTGAATACTCCAATATTAAGTATCGTAATATTACATGTGACGAAAAAGAAATATTTGAACTTTCTTTGTTAATAAGAAGAAATAGCGTTTTTATAATACCGTTATTATAAAACCGATAACTTATGTGATGCATTCCCCGCATCATAATCGTAAACGCCAAGGAAACGTGGAACGAGTCGAGTGCGTGCCCTATCATTAAAATACCCCAAAATTAATCCTCCTTAATCCCGAAACAGCTTACGATTCATCTCGTTCAATGCTTTCCTCTTGCCATAACCGGTGATTACCCTAAAAGATACAGTAAACACCTTGTTCATGATTGAACTAAAACCCATTATTTACATAAATGCTCTCTTGTTTTAAACAAAACATGGTATATTACAAAATGAAAGCTAGGGATTTCATGTATGCTAGCAAGTTGTAATTTAAGAAATTATATTATGAATGGTCTGATTGAAGACTTTTATGGACCTTGTTTGTTTGTATACCTGGCTTGACTGAGGATTCTGTAATACAGGTGGTTTTAAGCCTAGTACAGACTCCAGCTCTTACAAATTAATTTTTATTTAAGCCATCAAATATTTAAGTGTAACCCTTACTTTTGTTGAGGGAAATAAAGAAAACCCCTTACTTGTTACTCTTTCACGCAAACACTACTGAATGAATTTTGATGAAATTTCGTAGGTAGACGTATTACGACACGGATTAACAAATAGGCTACTTATTATCGCGGAAAAGTAAGCAGTTCCCGCGGGAAAATAGATTAACGGTTTTTTTACTTTTAAGGCGAAACATAGTCCGCGGACTCAGCTATCTTCTATATTATAGACTGCAAAATTATTTTTCCTACGGGAAAATATTAAATTCCTACGGGAAAACAGCAGTAACGCGGGCGAAGCCGCGAGCAAAAAGCTAGTGTATGTACATAAAAATGGAATCTTTACTCATGCGTTCATGAGACGTGCAAACTCTCTAAGCCGGCAACAGGGGCTGTGATTACAGCCACGGCTTGCGCGGCCCACTTTCTGCAAAATATCACTGCAATTAAATCCCTGTAATTTCATTATCTGGATCGGGCCATTATCGCCTCCTTGATTATTCAGATGCCTGTGGGCAATTATCGCTGTATTTAACTTAATCACTTATTTAAACTTAATTGCTGTTCACAAAATTTATCTTACATTAACATGTTAAGTATCTGAATGCAATGTTATTAAAAAAGTAACAAGTTATTAATATACAAACTGAGTACTGTTATGTAACTTACAATATAATATCATAGAATTTTGTATAAAATTACAAGGACATATTTTCTTCTGCCTTTATATAATGTGTTTGGTACATACTCTATCAAGCAGTAACCTACCCATACTAACATAGATGTATTACAATTATGGTGTTTTAAAAAAATCAGAATTGTTGAATTTGTTTTGAAATCCTCCATACAAATAGTCCATATATTTGGAATTAGAACATTAATTTTATAATTTCGAAATTTTAATGACGCTTTACTATTAATATCTTATTATTCTTAGGGGTGTGTACCAAAAGAAGTAACGTCACGGCTTTCCTCATCTTAAAAGATACTGTAATAACTAACTTTTTTTAAAATAGAACAGGGAAGCTCTTGGCTTTCATTATACCTGATGGTGAGTAACGATAAGGCCTAAAGTGGAAGCGAGCGTCACCTGGGCTCCTCAACAACTGAGGAACTTGCTATCTTACCGCAAATTCTCAGAGCACATCAGTGCTATTAATTACAATCGTAACATATAATTTTATTTATTTTACTGGATTTTAATTCTTTTCGATATGCCGTACTCTTTAACTCTATACCTCTTGTACTTTATAACAAGACTAAACTGCAAATTACAATATAAATGTGGCATGCATTTAACCTTATTGTTATCAAGTTGGTTACACCAACTTATCAACCATCTTAGGTCAAGCTATATGAACATTTTGCAAATCGTTAATTAGGCTCTGATTGACTCTATTTTATTTTTTTTATTTATAACCCTTTATGCACAATCTAGTATACAAAGGCGGACTTAATGCCTGAGGCATTATCTGCCAGTCAACCTTCAGGTGATGCAGAGAATAAAGAAGTAGATGTACAAGTGATAACGATAAATTTTGAACATGTTTAATATGTGTATATATATACCTATGTGTATTTGTATATATATTATAAGTGTTAAAAGTGTTAACACAAAAGTAGTTAATTTGTATGGTATTTCTTTCTATGCAAGTAAATTAGTAGACGCTTATTGGACGTATTCTTGTTTAATAACCATGAAAACGTAATGAAATGCGTAATAATTAAAAGTGAAGACAAGAAGCGATAGCGTATTAAGTCCATTTTAATCACATTACAGTTGTAATGTATGTTCAGTAATTACGATAATAACTAATAGGAAACTGATTAAAAACCTCCACGAGACATCAATTAAGAACCTATTAAAAATAAGAAATCAACACGTTATTACCTCTCATCCGTTCTGTGAATAAGCAACTTCCTTTGCTGCACTTTTGCCTTGTAGAGATTAGATATTTGCTATTGATTAAGAGGGAAGTTTAGTTTGTTTTTATTCTGTGAACTATGAAAAGCACAGCTTCAGAACCTAGTTATAACCTTATATCTTACTTATCGTTGCATTCATTATAACCAGAGTTAAGCACTATTATAAATTCTGTGTCAGAATTTTCCAAACGCATAAAAGGCATATCGAGTCCACGCGACCATCATTACCATGGATTGTTCTTTGATCCGTTTGCATAAGCGAATACACATTGTAATATCGGAAAGAATCTTCGGTTCCATCTTTGTGATGAGTTTTACGAAACTTATGTATTTTACGAAGCTTAGAGTATTTACGAGTAGTATGTAACAATTCATGCAACATTGTGTAGCAATTTTTATTTTAATTCCTTCTAGTTTTTGTTGTTGTCTAAGTACTGTTTCCATTGGCAACTAGGTCTTTATTTTAACGGAATCATATGTTCAGGGATCAGTCGCTATAACTCGTACATGGATCACATTCAAATTCAATGTCGATTATTCAAATGGGCTTACTACATAATCACTTTTGCATGTCAAAAAAGCTACGCCAATGATTGACAAGTCTACGGCGAGGGACATTGTAGTGGAAAGGATCAGCAAATCCAGCAGGTCCCTCTTATCTGTGAAGAGAACAACTATTCTTCGCTCGATTGTAATCGTTAACTGTCGCTTGCGTTCGGCCTCAGTACTTTGTCATCCATCCTACTATTCAGGAGAAATCATACGGGCTGTTTTTCTATACAAACGTAGTTCCTTTTCCCTTTCTAATAGCCAATAGCAATAGTTGCTTTTTTTTAACAATGGGCACTATAAGCTGTTCCTATGTTTTCCATTTATTAACTTAATCATTATGAGAGACCTTGAAAAATCTAAAAACTCGGCCAGATTTTCTGCTGTATCAAAAAAAACCAGCAAACAAATTTGACGAGATTATATGAAAATGCAAAACATAGGAACACAGCTAAAGCCTAGTTTTAGAGCACCAACCTACGGGAACTACAAAACGTATATTTTGTATATTTTCGTAGGTATCTTCGATCTGAGCTGCCGTCGTCTCTATCGCGCTCAGTTTTGTTGTTCGGGCACTCAGCGCGAAAGCAAAATACCTTTTTTTGAACTCTCTCGAACTTTGGGGTTCCTCTTATAATTCTGTCTGTAGCTGCCCTGTATGAGATCAACAGGCGTTTAAAAAAGCCTGACATACCTTGCTTTTACAGATTTTCTTAGGTATTATGGTGCATTCACCTTTTGTGTGATTATGTATATTACTGTTATGCTGTTACACAAAAGGGGACTGGTACTAAGTGGAGCTACTCTTCTCCGAGACTCTAAAGCTTTAAAGCAGGTTATTATCTATTTCCCTGCGAAAGTCTAATTGGAGAGACCACCTGAGGATAATCGTAGAACTGTATATATAGGTATCGTTGATAGTCATATGGATTGCCTAATCTTCTTCTCTTTATATACCTATATAAAAATGAAACGCTGTGTGTAAGTCTCGCTAAATCTGGACGGCTGGACCGATTCTTACAAAATTTTCTGTGTGTATTGGGATATGCTCAAGGAAGGTATAAAAGTAAAGTTGAACCCAGTAGGTGGCGCTGCAATCGGGCAGGACAACGTATGCCGGACCCACTAGTCTTCTTATATATAAAAATGAAACGCTGTGTGTTTGTCACGCAAAAACTCTGAAACGGCTCAACCAATTCTTACGAAATTTTCTGTGTGTATTTGAATAGGTCCAAGGAAGGTTTTAACGTATAGTTGGACCCGGTAGGTGGCGCTGTAAATGGCGCGGGACAACGTCCGCCGGGCCCACTAGTCTGATATATAAAAATGAAACGCTGTGTGTTAGTCTCGCTAAAAGTAAAAAACGGCTCGACAGATTCATACGAAATTTTCGGTGTGTATATTTGAATAGGTTCAAGGAAGGTTTAAACGTAAAATTGGACCCGGTAGGTGGCGCTGGAATCGGGGAGTCTGCCGGGCCCACTAGTCTGATATATAAAAATGAAACGCTGTGTGTTAGTCTCGCTAAAAGTAAAAAACGGCTCGACAGATTCTTACGAAATTTTCGGTGTGTATTTGAATAAAAACTGGATTAAATTATGCTTCCGGAAAACGAATCTTAATTCTTTGGGTTGTAATATGCTATCGTGATTGCTCGTTAATTTTTTTATAATTATTTGTTATTTGTTAGCTTTAGTAAAAAGTTGAATGTCATTAAGGTATATTTGAGTAGTGAAACTCAGAAAGTAGAGTTTGTGCATTCGTGTCGCACAATATATTTTTTTTAATTGCTTCATCCTCAATCAACTTTGATCCATTACCCCACGATTATTATGCGAATTGCTTTGTTTTTTATGCCACCATTAGAAGTGGCAATCAAATGAAGCAATTAAAGAGATTGATACTAGCTTAATTCTGTTAGATTAAGAAATTATAGAGCGACGTGTCTACAATGTGATCTATAATTATTGTAATTCATTAATAAAATGTGGGAGAGCTTTCGTGCCGCGCCAAGTTCACTTTCGTTTACCTGTTAAAATGGGAAATATATTCGTTTCTCATGATTAATGTGGAGACACATTTATGAGTGTTGCATGTGCAGAATGAACGTAATGATTATGAAGAATTTCCTCATGTATAAAGAGAAAACGTGTTAGATCCGCAGTCGACACTTTCACTGCTTATGAGTCATTTAATAGTGATTAAATTAACAGTCAAAATAGTTTCAGGTTGCTTATGAATATACGAGTACGTTAACATATATATAATTACAAGTTCTATCCGCGAAGTCATTCTGCGATATTCTATATTGACTAATTCCTCATTACAAACAGTCATCTCCTTTTTCACTGTAAAAAAAAAGATTATATATTTTAGTGATTTTACATTATATTTTACTTAGTGATTATATATTTTAGAGAAGGACTGTATGTTGGATAATATAAATTAAAATATGTAATACCATTTTCTTGCAAATAAATGATTAATTGTTATGTCGCAGTCAATTTTCGATTGAATTTGTACAGGAATTGCTTGAAAAAGGAAAATGATGCATTTTTATTTCCGGGCAATTTTCCCTCCTTCGGAAGTCAACAAATATTTGATAAGAAATTACCCGAACCCGAGCCCGTTCTGGAATTTTGAGTTAAGCAATATATATACGCTCCATTTTTATATTTTTCAAAGAAAACAAGAGAACTTGCTTCTCTGTCACGCCTGCATCATCTATTTAGAATTACAACTCTGCTGTGGTCTGAAATCGGTGTACATCGAAAACAGAAAATGTGACGATATTTCGTTCATTTCATCGAATATCCGATACGTTTTTGCCTGTGAAAATTTAAATTACTGATGTTTGCCGAGAGCGGGCACTGTCCCACTCTCTCTTATGAAATTTTGCATAATGTCGGCGCGGTGCGTGCATTCCGCGATGGCGCGTGGGAACGCAATGCGCAGCGCCCGCGCAGTTCCTGGAACGATGAACGTTCATCAAATCACTCCTTGACACAGATCACCCAATTACAGAGATGACTTGTCTCATTGTAATGAGATTTTTGATTGTTTCTTTTTGTTGTTATCTAACGTATACTTTTCTTTGATTATGAATCAATGAGTTTATGAAAATCATTTAATTTGTGTATCTGTTTAATTATTTAAGACATTGTTCATATGGTGTCAATTTGCACTCTACTACGAATACTTGATGATCAGCTATTTCCCGTTATAAAATTGCGTTATAAATGTAACACGAAAAGGTATTTTATGCTTTGATGTCTGAATAGGTTTACTGTTTGTGGGGAAAAAGAAAAAAATATTATGATGATGAACTTTCACTCAATATTTGTAAGTCGGATTTCCTACATTATTTTTGAATTTCAACATATTTACTGACTATTTATGGAGTATTATTTTACTGGCAGCCAATACAGAAAAACACATTTGCAATTCTATTTGTTTCGAATCTACGTAGGTAAATTACTCTCCACAACGAAGATACAAACGTGAATCCTTTTGCCAATCATGCAATTTTATCGTAAATGTTCCTTTCAAAAATTGCGCCTCTTATGTTTACTCTGTTCGTTCGTGTACCACAATCCACGTCTTCGCGCACTCGGCACTTTATGGAGAGCCCTATCATTACCACTTAAGGAGCCGTCGTTCGATTTGTATATATCATAAAAAATCTCAATAACGATTTTGTGGTTATTCATTGCTACGAGTAAATTGATATTTCTAAAGGATCGCCTAATTTTTGCTGTACGCTGAATTCAGTTTTGTGTACATGACAAATAGATATCGACCCATCCGATGATAGTTATTGTAGCCTTATCATCACCACTTCAAACCATATACGTCCATCCATGTTTCATTCCAATGTTTTCTTAATATGGTTTGTTTGTTCCCCCAATGTCTCACTTAATGTTGATCTTAAGTGTTAAGAGAGCGCGTACGCTAGATTCTTTCTGATCCCGTTCCTAGTCACTTCCTTTCCACAAATCCTTAGCTGTCATATAGTTAATCAATTCCCTTCTATTTCACACAAACATTATTTATTCCTATTTCTGCCATCCCTTTCCCATTTTCCCGTCTTAGGCTAGCCTGGAAGAGACTGCTTTTTAGCAATAAGGTAGCATACTTGTACATATCTTTTTTCCTACTTTTGTTTTTATTTGTAATGTATTATTTGTGAAATAAAGGGTTTATTATTTTTCTTTTTTATTAAACTTATTTCTTTAGTGTACATTTTTACAATATCATGTTTGTGTTGTTTATCTGATCAATTTCTATGTTGTTAATTGTTTTGTGATTGTTCGATTTTTATAGTGGCTATCTACTTACTCTAATCAATACTTGCGTAATTAGTTATTATTTGTGAGAACCTGTAATTGGCTTTCTGTTGATATTTATAGTTTAAATTGTATGATTTTAGCTGTAGCTTTTCCTTAAATAAATAAATATTAATATTAAAAAAATACTATTATTATTACGTCCACTGCTGGGCACGGGTCTCTCTTTAAACAAGGAGGAACTGACTTACTACATCGCGTTGGCCAGACGGTGCAGGTGCAGAGATTTTTCTGAGTTTTCGAGCTCTTCGCAGAGGTCATGACCGTAAGCTCCATTGGTAGCTTTTACGACATGAAAGAAAAGTAGCGGCGAACATGTATTGTAAATATGTCCTGTAAACGTTTGCTACGAGAGTTACTTGCAACTTTGCGCTGTCAGCACAAAAATATTAATAGGGAAAACGGATAATTCGTACCTTATATATTGAATAATTAAGTAAAAGTCTTTAATGTGCTTTAAGCATCTTGAAGATAAATTTAATAATGGCCAATTAAATCCTATTGTATGTAATTAATAATTACATTATTTATAATCTGTGCAAACATATGTAAAAATGCACCTTTTTGGGAATTGGAAAAGCCTTCACGAGAAGGGCCAAGAAACTCTGAAGGATTATATACATTAACACCCAGTTTCTGAAAGGCTGTTGAGTGTTAAAATTAACTAACAAGCTGTCAATCTAATGCTAACTATGAATTGAGTTGCTGAAAGCTAAATCAACTTATCACTGTGTTAGTTGACACAGCTGTCAAATTTATTGCAAAATTATTAAGGAAAGACCCATTTTTGGTTTCCAAAATACATATGAATAAAACAAAATATATGATTTCAGCAATGTGGCCGTGTCTAAAAATATTTATCACTAGAAATCTAATTTTTAGAGATAAGTAATTTTTGGCTAATCAACGTTTCGGAAACTCAAATTGATTTGACACTGCTGTTAAGATGACATGGATGTTATGGCCGGTATACACTTTGTTTAGTTAAGTGCTTAGTGTTTAGTAGACTGTTTAGTGTTAAGTGATTAGTAGGTGCTGTCCATACACTGTTTAGTAAACGGTGTTTAGTTTAGTTGTTCATTATATGGACTAAACACTAAACAGATCTGTCCAGACGTGTTTAGTGACTGTTTAGCTGCAAGTGAGGGGGAAGGCGGGAGAACGGGAGGGGCGACTCGCAGAACGCGTTCCTATTCGCTAAACACTAAACACTTAACACTAAACAGAAGCTGTCCGAACGTGTTTTTTACTAAACACTTAACACTAAACAAGCCACTCGCACTAAACACTAAACAAAGTGTGTACCGGCCATTAGTTGAACATTATTTTGATCAGCCTTTCAGAAACTGGGGGTAAGTCTGCTTTTTAAAACGTGTAAAAAGTAACGTTTTAGTTCGATCACTGCGCGTAAGCTACATTAAAAGCTATGCATTTATTACCTTGTAATACAGCAGTCGCCGTGTTTCCTGGGAAACCTCACCTTTTCTTGAAAGTTTTGAGGGTCGTATCGGTCCGGAAATACCGCAGGCGACAATTCGTTCCGAAGGGTTATCTGCCACATATTTTGTTTAGTTTTTATGTAACTAATAAAGTCACCTGTCCTTGTCCACAGTCTAGTGCGAGAGCAGGAGAGCTATGGCCAATGAACAGGCCAGATGGCATGCCGGTCATCCAGTCTCTAGAAGTAATGTGCGGGAAGGACCACATGGACGTCCACCTTACGTTTTCCCACCCCTTTGAGGGCATCGTGTCGTCTAAAGGTATTTATTAGTTTGAATTAACAATAGCTTATACCTACACAGTTACTTAAAAATGTCACATAGGTATTTTAATAACTTTTTAAAAATATAAAAAATGAAGTTTTTCAAAAATCCATAATTCAGACGAATTTAGAAAAAGTTAAGATTGTGCCATTCTATTCTTCGATATATATTTTCGTACGGCGGGCTCTCGGTCTATAGTTATAGTTATTTAGGTATGTATGGACGACGAAGGATGAAGACATTTCCTTTTGTGTAAAATCTGACATTGCCGTACGAACTTTAGCCACAGTTTAACAATATTGTTAAACTGTGCTTTACCTTACAAATATTTGTAGCGCCGCGTGCATCAGCATAAATTTTAAATCTCTGCATGTTTATTCCTTCGCTTAAAAATGAACCAATTCTAAAAAGCTGGCAAGCGAAGTATAATAATGTTAGAGTGATTCGATGCATTATGAGGCAGTGGGCAATAAAATTCACATATGACTATTCGCGCTGCGCCGGCGCACCGCGCCGTAATCAGAGCGGCTCTAAATATGTGTTCTCGTATAATTGCCGAGGTTTCACTCACAATTATGACAGATAAATTGTGAATTGTTAATACTATGTGTGGCCCAAATACAATTTAATATAGCGTTTAGTTTATAGTAAACTATAGTTATATGTGTACGCGTGGACTTCCTATTTTGACTGGAAATTGTTTCAACACCTCCAAAAATGATGTATGAAATCACATATGAAAAAAAATGTATTTCACATATTTAGTAGTAATTCTATACAATTTCTTAACGGCAATTGGAAATGTATTTAAACAAATTCCGTCCCTTACAAGTGGAGTGGGTCAATACCCACTCCACTTGTAAGTTAACCACGCGAGTGAATGACATAATTATCATTCATTTGCGTGGTTAACTCACTAAGCCCGAAGCCTTAGTGAGTTAACTCTCAGGTGGGTTGGGTTAGGTTAAGTCAGACTCATGGTCGTTCGGTTAATTGGGCCTTCCTGATCCCCAACGTGCCAAAACGTCCCCAATAGGGAGCGGAAAGCCTCCAGAGGGAGGTTAAGTCGGGAATTGGGAAGCCAGGGGAATTACTACGATCGCTTATAGCAAGGTTAAAATAATATTGAAACAGAGTCACCGCTCTTGCTGCGTATTGCCATCCCGCTCTCAGTGCGGTTACAATATTATTTTGAGCGATCATGGTTAGGGGGCAGTTCAATAACCACTGGTGGACCAGCTCCTTAATTATGTAACGAAAATCAATCGCGATCGCTTTCGATTTTGACAAAAAAAATGTATCCATTGCTATTTTTCATTAGACAATCGACGCAGAGTCTTGTATTGACGCCGCAATGATTAGTAACTTCAAGGCAATCGTGATAGATTTTTCATAGACAATAACCCCCCAGAGTCCTACAGTAAAACTAGCAAGTGGGCGACCTAGTCAACTTAGCCCCTTGGTATCAATATAGTTAATTTTCTCGCCTTAAAAAAGGTTAGACTTGTGACCACGCGAATTAGAGTTCGATGTATTCCACTAATTTCTGTATGACATTTCACTCACTATATTCATACATTTCCTGTATAATGCTCCGCTACGTTCATTTTAATTATTATCTATTAATATAGCATTGCTGATTACAGAATCAACTGAGGGAATGAGTGTATAGCACTTTTCCCTTAGTTCAAATCTTTTAACACTTGGTAGGGTTGCTTGATGGAGATCTATTAAAGCTCGCTCTTGTACGTAACTTACATAACATATGTAACTTATTGCATAAATATGTTCGTGTGCAATAAATGATTTGATATATATTATTATATAATTGCTACTTATGATACATCCCAAAGTAGGCGAGCTTTTAGCTTTATTGTCAGGTTAGATGAAAGTCAACGGCATTCGTGTTGCGAATAAAAATAAATAGTAATTTCAGTCCTGTCAAAACTGCATGCACACCGTTCGACACCGTATTTTTAAGTGAAACGTTACAAATTACAACTATTTGACACTGTTTCTAGTTCTTTTTAAAAATGTTGTTCAAACTGTATGTTGTGCGTGTGCGCAGGTCAGCACGGCGACCCCCGGTGCGTGTACGTGCCTCCGTCTACGGGCCAGACGTCATTCTCATTTCGGATAGCGTACGCTAAGTGCGGCACAAAACCTGGTAAGTATCCTTTTTTAATTAAAAAAATGTCAGTCCGCAAAAAAAACGCATGGGATAGTAGATTATTAACCAAGGGGATAAAGTAGTGTCTTATGTCACGGGTTTAGACTTGAATCGCGAGCATAATGGTTACTCTATGGTTACCTACTCTATAGTTAGTGTCCAGAGTACATCGAGAGACTCACCAGCCTGCTTTATCCCTGCGAAGAATACTCTACTTTTCGCACCACCTGCGTATAAACAACAACAAATACGCAAGAAATAAAGCAGTTATTCACATCGATTTAATATTAAATCATTACTTATTATATATTACTTAAAAAGTCACGAAATTTCTATATTGATTCTATATTGAATTTCTACACAGAAGGCGTAGCTGTATATGCTTGAATCTACAAATGTACCTAATCAACATGGAAAGATTGTTTGATTTTGTTTTATTTTAGTGTCTTTGCGGATTTTTGTGCATACGTTGTCGATTCAGAATAATTACTTTGAATTTTTTGCCCACAATATACGATGACTATAAAAAGTTATGGTTACTATAAAAATTTAAGTACTTTTGGTGTTCCAAATACAAATTAATTCAATCCTTAGGGAGAGAAGGAAATTCAGTACAATGTCCAATCCCTTTTTCAGGGGCTTTAAATGACTTACTTTAGGTTGTGTTTACATGACACAGAATATGTAATTTTTGAGCAGGTGGTGTGAAAATAGTATTTTTATAAATCAAGCAGACAAGTATGTCTACCTACCTAATGTTGGGCGAATACCGTAGCATGGACGCTTGCGATTGCAACAGTATTTGCTCGGCTAGAGCCTCTTGTTTGTGTAGTTCAAAGCTACTACGACACATTAAATTTTGTCAGCCAAAGTGTATCCATCTCTGCATTGGAAAATACATTCGGCACAGAGTTTTGTATTGACACTGCAATCATTGGCACATTGGAAGCAGAGAATTTCATCATAGATATAAAAGCTCACGGAGCTGACGACCTAAAATGACACTATCATCACAAGTACTTATAGCCTTCCAGTGCATTCAATTAATAATTTAATTAAATTACTTTTTCCGTCTTAGTAAATTTTTTTAAGCCTGACTTAGTAATATTTTGTCTCGTTCCATCTTATAACATTTAATCAATGTTAGAAAAATACAATATAATCATAGAGTAACTAAACCGTGTGTAGACCTTGTTTCATTCATTCTGCAAATGCAATGCAAATACCAATAAATTACATGTCTTAAATTATCTCAAACTAGCTTTGTGCTCGCGGCTTCGCTCGCGTTATTTTTGTTTTCCCGAGGGAATTTTATATTTTCCCGCAAGAAAAATAGTCAACCGCTCGCGGCTTCACCCACGTTTCTTTTATCCCGTGGGAATTTTATATTTTCCCGTAGGAAATGTATATTTTCCTGTAGGAAAATAATTTTGTAGCCTAGGAGAATGTAGCATTCTAATAATGAAAGATTTTTAACCGACTTCGAAAAAAGGAGGTTACTCAATTCGACCGTATATTATGCTTCTTATTTTTTATTTTTGTTCGCGGATAACTTCGTCGTTTATTTTCGTAGTTTATTTATTAAAACTAGGATGTGATAATGGGATCCCATAAAAATCGAGAAAAATATTACATTTTTACGTGTGTCCAACGTGTTTTTTTTTTGTGTATATGTTACGCGATTACTCCGCCAATTGTTCACCGATTTTCAAAATTCTTTTTATATTCGATAGAGTATACTCCTGGGGTGGTCTCAAGGTCACCAAAGTCCCGATCTGATAATGGGATCCCATGAAAATCGAGGGAAACCCTAATTTAATACCAATTAGTTATTAAATTAGGGTATTAATTAGTTATTATATTAGGGTTTTTTCACTAAAAAGATTTCATACACTAAAAAGTTAAAAATAAAAAATATTTTACAAAAAATA
Source organism: Schoenobius gigantellus (assembly GCA_963935595.1). Taxonomy (NCBI): domain Eukaryota; kingdom Metazoa; phylum Arthropoda; class Insecta; order Lepidoptera; family Crambidae; genus Schoenobius; species Schoenobius gigantellus. Next base: position 27,631,122 of record OZ012551.1, read on the forward strand.
AAAACCGACTTCAAAAACACTGAAAAGTTAAAAATAATATAAGAACAACATCACACTTCTATATTGAAGTCGGTGACAAATTTTAAGACTTTCTAGATTTCTCTTTAGTTTCTTTATATCCACTTCTAACGTAGAGAAGTTTATAACGTCGTTCATTATAGAAGTAATATAAAGATTCTATCAAAAATGACATTCCTCCTTAGCAATCAAAGTTACATAATCAATTGCAAGATTAAAACCGCAGTAAGAGCATGATTGCGTTATACACTACAATATCGATCTCTTTGTTATAATCTTCCCCTAAGCGAACATAGACCCAGGCACGGTAATAGGCCCAGGTATAGATTGCTCTTTTTCAATTTTTAATCTAATATGATTACTTTCATGGCGTGTGTACGGTGCACACATTACCGATTCGGAGTATTTCGGAGGCCCCTTTTTTGAATTATTCGCCTGGCGTTGAGATTTCGTCAAAAATCAGCAAAAATCAACATGATGCTACAATGAATATCTATATCAATTTAATTTTCATCAAATACCTCGCGACTCATACAGTAAGGCAAGCTTTACATTTACACTACGGAAACCGCCACTATTACGAGCGACATAAGAACGGTCCAAATATCAAACAGTATAGCTTGACAAGGAGCTTACTGCTACGCATGCACCATCAAATTTAGTAACAATTTAGTTTCAGTGTTAAAAATAGTTTTATTTCATTTATGTGGCAATTTTGTAGCTCTACTGTAGGTCTGTTGTTGGCCGTACTGCCTGTAGGCGACTTTTGTCACTGTTTCTGTATTTTATTTAAGGGGAATAGCATAATTAATTTTATTTTTATTTAAAATTGTTTTTTAAATTATTAAGTTGGCAACACGGACCTGAAAAGAAGATTTTTTTTCAGAAAAGAAGATTTCTGAAAAGAAGAGTTTTTGTAGGTCCATGGTTGGCAATGAATTTATATTGCGAATCCGTTATAGTTTGTAGCCCACTAAATCAGCTGTTCCATTATTTTGTACACGCTGTATAAAATGTAAAATGTGATGATTGATGACTAACATTCACGTCAAATAAAGAAGAAAGAGAAACGTTTTAAATGATAGTTTAACCGTTCTACAATGACCTCGCCTTTTTGTTGTTCCTTATCCCGTACTTCGAATGTCGTACATATTACAATAAGAAACACGTGTTGCTAGTTTCTTTATTTCATTAACCTTTCGAACTCTGACACAGACTGTCCGGCGATGAGAATAACAAACGTATTTGTAAATTACAAGATTATTGTGGGTGTGTCAAGTCTGATTCACTGACATCCAAAATTTATGGATGTAGTCAATGAACGCTCTTGTCATTAAGATAGATGAAAAACAGCGTGCGAGTCGCGCGAATTAGGAGTAACGTGTAACTGGACATTTATTTTTTGGCATATTATGCATTCATAAGCACAAAAGTCGAGGTATTAGAGTGCAACTAGAATTAGCGTTCACACTTAAAATATGATGCAATTTGACAAAATTTGAAAAACACTGCGTGCGAGGTGCACTGTAATTTTCATAACATTAATAATCACAAAAAAAAAGGTTTTGAAGTGCGATCCGAAAATTTTATGCATTTCGAAAGCTTTGCGTGATTTTTAATCGAAGCTTACGCATGTACGCCATAAATTACTGAAAACCGATAATAATAAAGCGAATAATGTCAAATCAAAGTAAATTGAATGTACTCACGTAAAATTGTTAAAAAACTCAGGATTATTTCAACACTGGATTGATTCAGAATCATTAACGTAGAAAAATATTATTTGTTTTCGTAAAATATCATAAATACTATGTATGTATACTACACCTCAAGAACTACCATTGTTTTTACCTTACTAGGATTTAAAATTGTTGAAATTGCATAGCCGTAATACTCGTTGTAGCGCAAGAAAATAAGCTGTATCCGTTTTCAAATTTTATTTTGGATGTTTCAAAATGCACATGTATAAAGAAATGTTATAATTTAAAAATAATAGTCAAAGACATTGGCCAGTATATAATTCATAATATATTTCAAATTAGAATTCAATCCAAATGTATTAAAGGAAAGAATGTTCAAACAAAGCTTTCTAGAGAATATTTTGCGTTTCACTGTAATAGTTTTGTTTACTAGCTCTTCGAAACTACCACAAGAGTAACGTAAATAATCGGCTATTTAAATGAATTAAAATACTAACACTTCCAGTAGCCTTAGTCAACGTTTTTGCAAGTCCGCGTCGCAGCCTGTCTAAAACTTGCGGAATGGGCATAGCGCGCAAATGCGACGTTTAGCATAATTGCACTCGCCGCGCCATAGTGAATATGTGGACTCGGTATGCTTTTTCGGATTACTGACTGCGTACTGCGTATGTGCATTTGGATTAAAACAATTTAATTTATTAATATACTTTAATGCACAAGTTCATTTGTTTTCTAGCAATAAAGAGATTTTAACCAGTCAATCCACAGTAGTGGTGCTCATTGAGTAGGTACATATTGAAAAATGATATGAAAGTTTTGAATCCTTGGGGGTTCTCTCAATTTGAAATTTTTTCCAGAATTTGAAACTTCCTAACTAAGATACCTATAGCTATGAATTTAAAAAAATGTACTGTCATTCTATATTACATATATTTGCCATTCATTGTTAAAAATAACCTTCGTATCTAATGTTATAATTGATTTTATAATTTTTTTAGAGCATATCGCATTAAACTACAAAAATCCAAGGGCTACGGTTGCGTCAATATAGGAAAAGCATCTTTTGAAAATAAAAAAATATAAAATATGAAATTCTTATTGAGTATTTTTATGTCTATTTTTTTTATAAAAAATATTTTTGTCAAATGTAATGTCGTCAAATCACAAATCGCTATAAATACTATATTTATAATGCTTTGTCAAGAAAACCGCCTTTTAATTGTATCTGTATTAATTAAAAAATAAAGTTTTAATTCATTCAAATAGATATCAAATAGATATTGTAACTAAGCTATACATACATACTATATTGAACATAGTTAAATATTATCTATTCATAAGAATATTGAAATCAGGGAGAGGAAGAAAGAAGATTTAGTACATTATGAAGGTGTATATTTAGGATAAGTGAAATATATCATATCTTTTTAAAAGGGGATATGAATAGGGAACCTTATTCCAAAGTTAAGCGGCACGTTAAGAAAATGATTCAAGTGTAAAGCTTGACATACTGTGTAGTCTGTACCAACATCTATGAAATACCTAAGCCAGCGATACTTTATATCCCGCTGTTGCTTCTGCATTCGGCTACAAACAGAATTATAATTTGAACAACATAATATTTTATAATTAGGGTCTTTTTCTGTAGATTTCCTACTGACCCTTACTTCAGTACGATGCGTTAACGCATAGAGTTAGCTGCAGTATTTACTTTGAAAGCCGTTGTTTACGCTTATTTTCGATATTTATTGCGCATTTGTGCGGCTGCCACCTAGTTACAATGTTTTAAAATTGCTCATACGAGAGACGAGGCTAGTAGCGGTAATGCCTTTAGTTGTTGGTGAAGGGATTCATGTCAGATTTGAATAAATGATTTTCAACGGAAGGTATATATTTTGAATTTTATTAGTAACACCTGCGTAATGAGCAGGGTAATTCATAATTAAGACAATTTTATGATTGCTTATAATAGGTTTATTCTTAATTTAAATCTTTTTAGGATTTCTTACTTCAAAAGGAAAAAAGCAACCCATATAGGATTCATCCGTCTGTTCGACTGACAGACGTCAGTCTGTTCGTCTGTATGTCAATACCTTTTTCCCTGGAACCCGTAGAGATATCAAACTGAAATTTATATGAAATACTCGGTTCCACGGTATCTTTCAGTTGTAAAAAATGATAGTAAGTCAACGCAATCTGAACACATGACCGTTTATGTCGCATATTTTCGCAAATATAACGATTTCACAAGGGATTCAAAACCTATACGGCCTTACAAATAAAAACTTATACCGAGGATAATCCTCGGAATAATTTATTCTGTGTTTTGTCTTCTTTTAGCACATGTCAGATGTATTATGTCAAAATAAGACAACACACGAAATAACTATTCCGAGGTTATTCCTAGGAATAAGTTTTTTATTTGTAAGGCCGATGGGGTATATACTTGTCGTTGACCTAAGAATTATGAAATTTGGCATGAAGCAATTAAGGTCTCATAGCACATGTTGGAATTTTGGAATATCTACCTTGTATTAAATATCAAATTCCAACCTAACGAAGAGCAAACAATGTGATAATATCTTTTCTTAAACGCCCTCAGGTATTTAGGCTTACCGTAAAGCTTCATCGCCTAAGATCGCCTATTTCAACATTTACCGCTAAATTGTGCAAACAGATATTGCCGCCGTCGTCGTCGTCGTCTTCAAGCCGACACAGAATGATGAATGTGACAAATGAATGAGCCCGGATATGTTCGGTTTTTCTCGTAGCCAGTCACAGTTAGCCAGCCTCTGCTAGGGCCAATCAATTAAATAGTTAGCGAGGATAAGGTAAACTAACGGCAATTAACTAATAATATAGGTATCGCTGTGCCGTTTGATGCTTCGATTTTTATTGCGGTTGCTATAGTTATATTTCGATAAACATTGTTAAATATCCTTCGTAATGTATACTTCCATATTTTTTTTACATTTACAGTGTGTAATGAAAACCATGTGAACCCATTTAGGAGCATGTTCAGAATCGATATGTAAAAGTTATGGCGTCATTGAAAATTCAAAATTGCGAAATTAATTTTGAAATCCCTCATACAAATTAGTTGGAAAAGAAAATGTATGAGGAATTAGTAAATTAATTTTTCATGACTGATAGTCTGAAAGTAGGTCTGAATTTGCCCGAAGAACGGGTTGAAAGTAATACTTTTCAGCTCTAGGACGAAACGTTTTCGACTGACAGCTGTCAAATTATAAAAATGGAACTAGATCTATTGAAAAAAATACCATGAATCATTTCCATTATTATTTTACTCAAAAATGCATGTAATATGGTCATTATTTTGACAACCTTGTTTGAGCAAAGTCGACCTTGCCGTTCTTTTTCAAGGAGCGGCCGGCAAAGTTTTGCTGGCCGCTCTAACAGGCCGGCAAAACATTGCCGGCCGCTATTTTGACGTTTCAACGTTTCAAAAAATCAAATGCAAAAAGATTTTATTTAAAACACAGCTGTTTGTATTTATAGAGATAGGTACAAAGTAAATGAAGAAAAAATACAGCAGTCAAACACCGCATTAGAATTATCGCAAACTATTAGTAATATCAAATCGGGAAAGTCGGTGTTGAATTTTAATAACTGTACTTTTCATATTTGTCATTTTAATTAAAATTCTAGTTAATTAATACATTTTTTTTTAATTACTTTCTGGTTTTATTTAGATTAGGTACTTGCATTTTTGAGTAAAGCACTATACAAGCCTTGGCCTACAATGACTGCTTCGCTGGTCACGCTATGATTGCCTCGAGCTAGCCTAGCTACGCTCTAGGCCTTCCAGCTTGGCCATCATTGCAGCCCTTGCTGTCTTCACTGTAAAGGCCTCGACCTACGGTCTCGGCCTTTATCTCAGCTCGTCCATCAAGTGTTGCACGCTGACCGCGCTGTGTCGGCCTGGAGCTGCGCTGTCGGCCATCATCAGCGCGACCAGCAAAGTAGTCATTATAGACCGCGGCAGTAATGTACTATTAATTGTGCGACGTAGGAGGTTGCATGCTTACTAGCCTGGGTTTGCAATGTGTTCGATTGGCCAACCTCATCCTCGCATAGTTTGACTGTTTGCGTGCATAGTATTGCTAGGATTGAAATAATTAACCATCGTTAGGTTTTCTTCAGTCTTGATTTCCATTTACTAACCTTGATGTACTTACCTAGTTGCAAGAAAAGCAGACTAAGCACCTCGCTTTAAGTAATTTATGTATTATAATTTAATACAATTTTCTGTCGGTTTCAATACACTATACACAGATAGAGATAGTCTTACCGCAGTTTAGTAACCTATGTAATTTTTTGTAAAATAAAAAAAATGCTTAGCAACAAAACTATAGTAAGTTTACTTCTATCCTTGGATAGAATATTGAAACCGGCATTTAGTTGGCAAACAAGGAGACATTATGCCCACCTGTAAGTGGCTACAGTTGTCTTATAGTACATGTGGCTGCTGGTAAGAGTTGCAAATCTACAACCACTACTAGGACGCCAATGTACGTTGCCAACTTGTGCCATAAGATGCCCAGTCACAGTACCCAGTAATTTCACTGCCGTCTTACCCATGAAACGGGAACACAGCAACGCTAGCACTGCTGCTTAGCGGTGCGCAATATGTAAGGTAGGTAATTAAAGTTAGGAACTAATTTCTTTCTGTTTTGTGCAATAAGACCATATCTATGAAGCAGTAAAGCGCTGTCTTTATTAAAAATTGATCCCTCTGACTTCAATTTAAACATGTCAGTTCTCATTTCAACTCCTAGTACAAGGCAAGTGCGGGGAGTGCATAACGGACGGCGCATGCGACCCGCTCGTTCTGCGAATGCTGTATCACATATTGCTTCTCGGAACCGCACCCGCCGGGCCGCATCATAAGGCTCACCTTCCTCCAGCACGCCGTTTCCAAGACGCCAACCCTCAAAGCACTCCAACGCCAGTGCGAGAGCAATCCTTCCAAATAAACCCATGAATTTGCGACTCTATTGACTGATAATCTCAACAGATTAGTTGGCGACAATGTGAAATGAGTTTTATATCTCCCGTGATAGGGTTCCGGTGACTAAATTTGCAATATCAATGTGCTTATGGGTAGGTATAGATGAATCTGAAAAACAGTATGGGACGTTTTAGAGTTTACTATCGCTTGCAACTGTGATCGCAGAGCGTGTAGTTCAATCCGCGTTCTCCGGGCGATATCCACTTTTTGCGCGAGTTCATTCTGGTAGTCGCGGGTACGAAGCTTTTTTACGGGGAGGTATTCGTTTAGTAACCGTACCTACCGCTAACTGAGAGAGGGTTGAGAGAGCAACAGGCGTAATGCTCTCCTAATTTTCGGAACTGATACTTCTGTACTCAATTTTCGACGAGGTTTCACAGAGTACGAAACTCGTTCGAGGCATTGGGTATTCACTTTTACAACAAGATTCTTATCGATATACAAAACTTACCACTTAATTCAAAAAATAATTCAACAATTATTGTGTGTCGAAAGCTCACCACAAAGTAACGGATTATCTTAACGATTATAATTCATGAATGTAATTTGCTCTACTTATTGTAGTATGTATTTACTATTTGTAATTTTTGCTATTAATTGGAACGAGATAAATTATTTAAAAAAGAACTTTTTTTAAAACATGCTTTTAGTTCTCGTCAATACGAATCAAACGAGCTCAAACTCAATGGGGCTGTGACTGTGTCGTTTTATTGCGGAGTTTCTATGGCCACTTTTAGTTCTCGTCAATACGAATCAAACGAGCTCAAACTCAATGGGGCTGCGACTGTGTCGTTTTATTGCGGAGTTTCTATGGCCACTTTCCACCTCCAGTATTAGATCAGCTCCATATCATCATAATATTGCATTGTCACGCGATACGCATATGCGTGCATAATTTCATTTCAATCGGGAACCGGGAAGTGGATCAAATTTAACTCGCAAGACTTCATTACAGACACAGGGACAGATGAAAGTAAATAAAAGCTTGTAAAAGAGCAACCCCCGAGTCTCTGGCTCGCTCTTTTCGGGGAGGACATCAGCATTCCGAGTGAGTGGTAGCTTCAAATTACATACATAAATCTATGTCTTTCAATGAACTGATTTCGACGTTTTCAAGTATATGCGTCATACCCTCGAAATAAATATAAATGTTGATTTCATTTTAGGAATTCAACATAACAGGATTTTATTTTTATGAAAAACATCCTAATTTTCGATCATAAACTATCTGTGTTATAAACTATCTGTATTACTTTTACAAATCAAACTTTGATTTAATATAACACAAATAAGTTTACAATATTGTCTTAAAATCGATCGATTAAAGATCTTATCTGGATACATTTTATGTGTTCATTAGTTAAGTTAATTACGTAGATGTTGTTTGAAGTATGTGTAATTAACGTGCAAAGTTGTTGGCCACAATTATGTGTGTCCAACAGCTTTGACTATCGCGTTAAGACGCAGGTAGAGCCGTGTCGTAATGAGACGAAGCTGACGACACATTGTTCGTTTCAGACCTCCACGGCCAGTTCTACGAGAACACAGTGGTGGTCCAGTACGACAAAGACCTGCTGGAGGTGTGGGACGAGGCGAAGCGGCTGCGCTGCGAGTGGTTCAACGACTACGAGAAGACAGCGTCCAAGCCGCCGATGGTTATCGCCGATTTGGACGTGGTGCAGTTGGACTTTAGAGGTGCATTAGCGTAGCTATATTTACCACAGTAATTTTTATTTAATTTTATAGGAGAACAAAAGCAAATGGTGTCTTTTGTCTAGGTCTAACTCATTTCTAGTCGCACAATCAAAAATTGGAATTCTCTGCCAGCACACGTATTCGCTCCTTCTTGCAATCCCGGGTTCTTTAAAAGAGGCGTGAAGAAGCATCTTGCAGGTCGGCAAGGTGAGAGTGAGAGTGACTAGTGCGGCGTGTAATCTCTCTCCCGCACTACCTATCTTCGCATTTGGACTCTACTTCTACTTACCACCAGGTGGAATGGAGTCATTTCTAGGCCCCATATAAAAAAGACTACCTAATTTTGTACATATTTTATCGTTGTATAGTCTCTTATGCTTAATATCTTATATGTGGCAATATTTTGGAAATAGAGTTTCCAAAAGCTGTATGTTATGTTTGTTCGTACTATAAAAAGATACATATTTATTTGATAGAGATAGCAAGATAAAAAAGTACAACATTTGATTTATTGAATAAAAGATTTGATAACATGTTTATTTTTAAGTTCACGTTTATTACGACAAATATCTTATATATTTTATGTATTAACTGCGTATTTTTAGTGCTTACATGATTCATAGCTACTTTTAGTATATTGCGTGCGTCGCTAATAAAACATAACAGCTAAGCGATTCTAATATTGTCGGATATTATGCGATAGCTAAATAAGTAAGTTATTAAGTTAAGAATTAATGTTTTTAATGTACAATCAAACAAAATAGTTGCAGTCTTTAAATTTGACTTTATAATATGTTTAAAATTGACCTTATTTGGATGTTTAAAACTGACCTTATGTTTTTTGGATGGGGTTTTCTCAGCTTCCTGTGACAATTTTGAAAAATCCTTTCTTAGTGGGTGCCTACACAAGCCAACGAACCCCTGTATTTTTCATTTTTGCAATATCTTCATTGACTTATCAGTAACTAGCATTCAATACATTGTTTACAGATCGCGGCACGTAGCGTAGGTTAAACAAAATGGCTGCTATCTGCGTAGTATAAATCGACCCGCACTACGTTTGAGACCCAACAACCGTAGCAACGAATTATACTTAGCCATAGCAATTTTAATTTCGCAGGCAAACATTCATATAACACTTACGAGTATTTTTACGATTGCACCTGCGCAGATGGCGGCCATTTTTGTTCAGCTTACGTCCCGCGATCTGTTAATAAATTGGCAATGAACGGTTGGTTTGTAACATCGTGAGGCAACCTGCATATATATGCGAAGAAATTCAATGATGTGTATGAAGTCGACCAATCCACACTGGGCCAGCGCGGTTGACTAAAGCCAAATCACCCTAAGATAGGGTAGGCTCGAGCCCCGTGGCGGGGACGTATATGAGCTGTGGTGGTGATGATGATGATGATGGTTGGTTTGTTATACCTAATTCCGTGTTGTTTTTAGGGGACAACGTGGACTGCTGGATGGAGATACAAGCCGGCAAAGGCCCGTGGGCCCCGCCCGTGTCCGGCATCGTGCCGCTGGGCTCCACTCTCACGCTTGTCGTCGCCATCAATGACTATCGAGGTAAGGGACAAGATGGCGGTCATCAATTAATCAATCGATCCTTTCAACAGTCATGCTTTCAAGTTTCAATAATTGCGTATTTTTAATTATAAAAAGGCTAGCTGTGCCCTCGGACTATAAAGCTCAACACTGTTTCCTTTTTTTTGGATGGGGTTTTCTCAGCTTCCTGTGGGAATTTTGAAAAATCCTTCCTTAGTGGGTGCCTACGCAGGCCAACGAACCCCTGTACCGAATTTCATGCTTCTAGTTCCACTAGTTGGGGCTCTATGTTCATATCTCAGTCACTCACCAAAGTCTTTTTTAACCGACTTCGAAAAAGGAGGAGGTTCTATGTTCGACTGTATCTATTTGGAGGTGCTCCTATTGTCGCCATGTCATGATCTGATGATGGAATCCCAGGCAAATCGAGGGAAACCCTTAAATTTCACAGGCACGTCTTACGTGTTTTTCTTAAGATATTCAGGTCTTTACGTCTGGAGTCATCATGTCATGTTACTGAGCTGATAATGGAATATATCTGGTAGATAAGGAGTTCGGGAATAATTCAACACAGATTGCGCCATGCCAATATGATCTTTTAGTTCGCTGGACTTCCATGAATCCTAGTCATTGGCGTTTCTCGTTCAAACACTCCACTGGTTTATTCAAATAGGATTTTACAATCACTTCCACACGTTAAAGAAGCCACGCCACTGATTCACTAGTCTACGGAGGGAGAACTTGTACTGGAAAGAACCAGCAAGAAAACCAGCAAGGCTATTTTTTTCCCTGTATAGTTACAGAGTCGTTAATTGGAAGCAGACTGATTTGAGGTCAACTTCCATTGCAAGATTAGATGTGTCAGTTCACATTATACATTTCAATCTACAAATTAAGTCTAAAATTAAGACCAAGCATTGACATCATTCAGATAATCATTGACTTTATATTATCCTGTACTCTTTTACATTCAAAGGTGTTAATTTTTATCAAATCTTTAAGGGAATCAGATGAGAAGTGCCATGTTAATATTTAATTACATTAATTCAGCAGTATTTTAAGATCATATTCTGAGAACACGAGTTGTACATACTATAATTTAGTGAATATATTAACATAATAATTATTTCAACTACATCTAACCACGCCTACATATTCGTTATATTATAATATGAGACCCATTAAGTGAACTACATATTAATCTATGTCTTCCTTGAGACATAAAAACTAAGCAGTTGATGGCAGTGACTCACTATATAATAATTCCCTTAGTAATATATTATCAGCGATTCGTTCGAACGAACTAGACGAAGCGAATAGTTCGTTTTCATTCATACAAAGTACATATCTAATCTAAAATTTAGATTAGTGAAAAGTAAGCGATGAAAATTAGGTCTACAAAATTAAGACCATAAATCTGATATGACTATAATTTTGCAACATTAAAATTATTCATATTCTTATGAGCTGACCTAAGTAAGATACGCGTGGCATTGCTCAGACAGAATACGTAGTTTGATTTGAACTAAATATTTTAACGTTTTCAAACTTAACTTTTACTTATATCGGTGACTAGTTTTTGCCCGCGGCTCCGCGCGCGGTAAATTCTGGTTATCGTAGTAACAATTTGAAGTAGAATAGTAAGCGTATGATCGCAACCTAACCAGACTTTAAAAAACATAAAAACGATACCTATGTTGATTTTCAGACTTTGTTAGGTACCCCATTTCACACCTTTAGGGGTTGAATTTTGAAAAAGTCTCAAACATGTATTTTCTTACAGAAGTACTTCTGTGAAACTTCGAATAAAAAATCCATCTAATCTTATTTCTCCATACAAACTTTGGCGCCTCGTTTCACCCCCTTGGGGGTAAATTATAAAAAAATCCTTTCTAAGCGGATATTTACGTTATAATAAGTATCTGCGAGCCAAATTTCAGCGCAATCCGTTCAGTGGTTTGAGATGTCTGTTGATAGATCAGTCAGTAATGGTTGTCTTTTATATATACAGAAGAGAGGAGTCAATTATTTTTGTTAACTATTTCTTAAGGACATATTTTTGTTAACTATATCCTAAAGACGTATTTTTGTTAACTATTTCTTAAGAACATGGTTAAAGTGTCAGGTGAAGAAAAGATCTCTGTACCTGAGTCATCTTTATCTTATTGCATATTTCTGCCGCAGAGCCACAGTGCTTTCATTGCTATTTTTTATACAAATTAGTTGGCAAACAAGCATCCAGCCCACCTGATGGTAAGTGGTATGTAACAGTCACATATAGTACGTGTGGTTCTTGTGGGATTCGCAGCAAATCTGCGACCCCCAGAAGAACCACAGTGTACGTTGCCAACTTGTGACGTTATGTAAAGCCACGCTACCCGGTAATTTCAGTGCCATATCTTACCCTTTAAACCGGAACACAGCAATGCAAGCACTGCTGCTTGGCGACAGAAATAGGTAAGACGGAGGTACTCAAGCAGGCGACCCTGGTACAGAGTCTCCCTCCGGTATATTTCTATTTGAAGGGCACTGTAGATAGTGAAATTTATGCAGTGCTGATGAGCGTCGTACATTCTAGGCCTGCAGATGAGACCCTTGACGATAGCCCGGGCGCGTGAGTAGTGGTATCGTGTTGTGGACCCTACTACACGCGCCCTAAAGGGCAGCGAGAATATCAAAGGGTTTTAGTGGGTAAGCCTCACCCTCACCCGGAGAGCCCACACACGCTTGCCGTCTAGCCAACGGCGGGTATGGTGCGGTCATGCATTTCCCCCGAAAAAAAGCCTTGCAGATGAGTGAATCTTATAGGAACCACATGAAGGTAGTACCTTATAGTACCTTCTGTAGTAGTACCGTATAGTACCATACCATGTACCTTCATGTCGTCCCTGCAAGATTCGCTTATTGGTGACTGTATCTAACTTGCTTGCCATAAGTTGCCCAGTCTGCTTGTTTGCCAATTTTCTTGTATCAAAAAAAAAGAATTATGTTTTTCTAAGCTTAATCGGCATCGCAAAATATTCGATAATAAGGTAGTTTTTTGTTTATAACATTTTTTCTGTTTAAATATTGTAGTTCAATGTTTTTATAGGAATTTTCTGGTCACATTGCAGCGAAAGTTCCCGTCCTGTTTTCGCGATAGAACTTCACCATGTAGTACGAACATCCTGCGTTCGATATGATGAATTATTTGGTTAGACGTGAGACAACAATACCGTCGCTTCGTTTTCATCATTACAAGTGCGGCATTGCTTTTAAAGTAGTAGTAGCATATAATATTGGTCATTACATAGAAAGTTAAATTCAAACTACTCAAAGTAAAAATTTGTTCTTAGCAATTTGTGATAATCTGCTTGATATCTCTTATGCTTTACATCAATATAAAAAATCATGAATGATCAATGTGTCCACGGTGCTTAATAAACATCCATTTATTCTTCTTGATAAATATTCATAAACAAGGAATCTTAATTTGCTCTAAATAAATAATTTTGAATTATATATTAGTTATGGTCGCAGGATTCATGTCATATAAAATGCATATAAGAGAACCGCCAAGGAGAGGCAGAAATATTAGAAATATTCAACGATTTGCTACGATATCTGTTCTACTATTAATATCTATTGTAAGTATGGTAATACCGTTCCTTAACCCAAAGACCGCGGTAATGAACAACCAGATCTTAGATGAGAATAAAAAGTTAATGGTGATGCTTGATTTCATTAATTCTCTATTGATTGACGTTCATTTCGCGCCAACAATAGCTTAAATTACACAATGGAAGTAAACTTTTTTGTGGAAATTATACCAAATGTTTAATTTGGTTGTTGTAGGTATTTTATTTAACTGAATGAAAACTGATTACAATTTAAACATTTTTACACAAAAAAATTAAGATCAGGTTTGGTTCTGAAGTTGTTGTTGTTGTTGCTGATCACATAATTTGGTAACATCTTAATTATATAAAAGTTGTTTAGAGTGTTTGAGCACTCACAGTCTTAGTACAAAAGGCAATTTTATAGCTGTTTAAAGCTCAGAACAATAACTAATGTTTTAGTTATTGTTCTGAGGTTTAAAGTCATGTCAGTGTCTTAACTCATAAACATAATGCTGTCCCTGTCTTACTTATTATCAACAAAGTTGAAATTGCATAATATTTAAACTGATTCACTTTAGACAATTTTGTAAAGACCATTAATGTCAAAGTCCTCCAGTTCGTTTTTGTTGTATTTTTTAGATTGGTTCTCGCTTAAGCGTGCATTATCCTGTAAAGATAAAGAAGTTCTAAAGGGCCATACACAACGAAGCTGCCGACCCGCCAACACGGTCCAGCGGGTGGCCTATCTATACGAAAAGAATCGTGTCGGCAATATAGGTACGCCCGCGCGTGCTACCCACCGACACGTTTACGGTATGTCGGCAGCTTACGAGTATGTATGTACCTAAGCATGACCTAAGCGCTCAGTTGCTAGGCGACACTAAAGCTATATAGTTAGTATTTTTCGCCACATGGAGCGAGACAACGAATATAGTAGACATATAGACGAAAACTATCCTAGAGACAGTTACGAGTATCAAGTACACAATACAACGTCTTACGACACGCAAAAATCACTAATTGCTTAAAAAGTTTCTCAGCTTAAGCCGCACCTCCAAAAATTTTTCACTTGCAATCAGTGAAGTCGCCATTTAGTTCACCGACAAAAGTAGGCGGGTCGGCGGCTTTGGTGTGTGTTGCACTTAAGAACGATATGGACATGGCAGGGAGATGATAAATCCAGTCATTAGTTAAACACCAGTCTCAGTTAATGCGAGGTAGTGCATAGCAATTTGTAAAAAATCCACAAAACTGAATGTAATTAATATTAGCTCGTCAAATCTCTAGTCCAGAGTTAAAAAAAATAAAAAATCAAGTAGGCCTCCAAGTACACTCCAAATTATAATTTCAAGGTGTTCTATAATCGCGCAACCGTGCTCCGTATAATTATAACATCCAGTTATTAATAATTACGCACATCTGCAATCTCTCGAGTTTGGTGCCTCCAAAGTGGCCATTGTGCTCTCAAATATATAGAGCAAAAAGTTTTAAAATACTCGTGATTTGGTAATTTTATTGCTGTCGTTTCGCAGCGGGACCTGTTAAAGCTGTCCTGGAATAGAGGACTAGCTTATTATTATTATTAAAGCTTTTTAGCTTATTATTAAAGCCGTGGTGACGTGGTGATGACTTAATTTTTATTCGTGTTACAATTATTAGAATTAAAATGCACTCTGAAGCACAGGGGTTCCCAAACTTTTCCAATCCAACCTAATTATATGAATAACATGGACGGTATTGTATTGATATAATACTATTTTTATTCAATGTTAAACTGTATAGCCGATTATACAGAGTGGCACATTAAGATCGGTCAGTATGGGCATGTCTGTACCTATACAAAGATCTGTTCTTAGGAAGCATGTCATCGATTTTAGTGACAAGAAAAACTGCACACATAAATAAAAAAATACATAAATAAAAAACTTGTAAGTACTCAGTGCGGGAATCGAACGCGGTCGTATTAAAAATAATACTTAAGTTGGGATATCGATTGGCTTTTTTTTTTCATTTATTTTCGCATCAAACAGTCATTTACAGTAACAGAATGTAATCAAAACAGTTTTTACATTATACAGACCTTAATAGTGCCTAAACATAATACATGAAATACATGTTTTATTAGAGTTATAATATGATCGGACGTTACCAAATTAAATATTTTATCAGAACTTAAGATTAAATTGTTACAGCAAGTATATAAATCTATAAATGAAGTGACTTATTCATTTACATAAAATTCTCTCCAACGAATGTTTTATTCTATTAAGAGAAATGTGGAAGAAATCGATTTCGGTAAATTCCTTATTATAAACGTTGGTGGAACGGTACAGAAATGAGTTACGTGTATATACTTTTTTTCATCGTGGAGGAACAAATAGAGGTAAAGTTCGTGAGGAACTTTAAAAGTTATTGCAATTTTAAAAGTGTGGTACTTACTTTTGAAGCTCAGTGTAGATTGTTTGAGTATACCGACAAACTCTGACAAACTCTAGACATTGTAGAGTTGGTCAGAGTTTGTCGGCAAGTTTCAGCGTTTGTCGCTTGCGCGTTTCACAGATATGTGTGACTTCATTTTCTAAAATCACTTTAACGTTCTTCACGTTTTCCAAAAAAAATTATAATATTCAGGCCTTAAAAGTTGTAGAATTTAGTTGTTGTACTTATGTATACATGTTATTTTTGTTGAACTACAGGGATTATTCATTTTTTTCTAGTTTCAATATAAAAATCTTTTATTTTATTGAATAGCTTCAATAACTAAGTTTGTTTTGTTTTGTTGATTGATTTAAAAAATGTGATAATATTTTTTATACTTAGGTACCTAAGCAAAAATCATGTTGCTTTTATTTGATATGGAAATACAAATACATATTAATAATTAATCGCCTACTGTTTTTCTTTTCTACTGTTCACGGTAAAATTTTAATATTTCCAAATAATTACGGTTAAATAACGCTAATATAATTAAAATACGCGTACTCAATCATAACTAATCATATCCTATAGTTACAAGAGACGTTACATTTATTTGATGTTATGAGTGGCTAACGAAATCCATGCAAGTTAAGTTGCAAGACGTCGCGTAACCACGTTAGTATAGAAAATTGTTTGAAAAGTGGTTACGCGTAAATCCTTTAACTTGAATATAATATTACTTAATAAAGATATGCAAAAAAAATCAACACAGTTAATTAAAACTTATTCGTACTAATATTTTTTAAATACTTGTTAACAAAAAACGTGTTAATGTTATGACATATGATGAAAAATTGCTTAAAATTTTTACTTTCTCAAATAGCGACCTCGTGAGTTGCATGATATTGGCCTGACACGGCAGCATAGCTCAGTGAATTTTTGCCCATATAATATGGGCAAAACACTGATATTCTGCTACAACCCACGGAGGATATGATTGAAATTCCTGAAATCAATTTTCTCGGCACATAAATCAACAACATAATAAAACAGTACATACATAATTACCAAAAAATATAGATACAAAAATTGAAATGGACAAACAGTTTGTTTTTGTTAGTATCACTGGACTGCAACCCCCGCCAAGCCACACAGCCTATATGCATTGCGTTTGTAGGTTCCACACAATGTCCCCACCTTTACCAGATCGTAGATCTAGTAATAAAAGTCACGGGAAGCCACTGCATGCGGTCAGCGCGGGAACGATCAGCTCGGAGATCTTTAGGCTATATGTTCAACAGTGGCGTGGCGTCTCTTGGCTGATATGATGATGAAAATGAGGAGATACTAGCTTTTGGACACGACACTATCTGTGTCATCACGATTGCCATTTTCTCTTTAAAACGCATTGATTTACTACAAACGTTTGGTAGTAAATCAATGTTCAAACGGAACAAAAGTTGCAGAAAACAAAAGTTGTATTACTGTAGCATTATATTATCTGTGGTTGTATAGTGTTTTTATTTATGTACATACATATTGTAATCACGAAATTTTACGTTCTACGCGCTTAAAACTTCTTTGCATAGCCTTTTATTAAACCTCTATTTTCCGGGTCGAAATAAGTTACAAATTTTTGTAACTGGTCAATTTAGATTTCTATCTCGAATTCCCAAAACGTCTTAATGTTCCACGGCAATCCACCCGCTTTTTCGCGTAAGTGAATGCAATCAAAATGCCTGTTACATTGTTGCCATGGAGTTCAGGCTGCTTTTTTGTATTTTCACGTGGCAACAATTGGCGAGTTTAAGAAGACATTTTATCAGCTCAATTTATCAATAAACTGGTAGGATCCGCGGCCATGTCCTCGTGGTTCCGGTCCCGTTAGAATATCGGGGATACAAAATAGCCTTGTAATCTGTATTTTCGATTATTAGCTTTATAATCTGGATTACCAACAATTTAAATATACAGCTTCATCGCATTTATATAGTACTTAGTTTCTTTCTATAGTACTTAGTTTCTTCGTAAAGATGTATGTAACCTTTCAAGGCTACAAACATCTTTACGAATTATCGATGCAATCGTGTGCAGCGAGAGTTTGATCGTGTGCGATGCGACTTAATCGCAGTATGTAAGATGTATCCCGCTGGTTCCGAGGTCCACGATGGACACGTCGAAGTCGCCATCAGCGTTGCCAACTCTACTTCATTTGACGTAGATTCACGTATTTTTTGTCCTTACTAAAAACCTTTTACGTAAATCTACGCATTTGAAGAGGTTATTGCCTTTTTCGCCGCGTTCGGAATGTAGTTTCTGAGATAAAGAAACTATAAAGTTACTTTTTTAAAAAGAATGTGTACTATATGTCATTTATAATGAAAATTATCCATAACTAAAGAATCCATTATCTCAAAAAGGCAATCATCCTCATCATCACAGCCTACGACCTCGCACCGACGGGCTCGAGCCTACCCTAAGTTAAGGTGTTTAGGCCTTAGTCAACCAGGCTTGATTTTCTTCGCAGATGTATGCAGGTTGCCTCACGATGTTTTCCTTCACCGTAGGAGCGTCAGACAATTTTTATTTATTTATTTATTATCACAATTATTATACTTTAATTTAAACATAACACAGAGCTACATAAACCTTTTTAGGTTTTACCGAACACTTGGATTCACCATTAATCTTACTTAATTACACATTGTACGAGCACAAATGTACATATGAAATTCAAAAAACGAAAAGTACTGGTACATGGCTGTCTTGATGAACCCCGGACCTTCCGATTGGAAGGCAAGTGTCGAGTCCACAGCGCCACCGACGCTCCACACTACCACTACTTACCACAGATTAGATAGTAATTACCACGTAACTACTTCACCAACCGTGAAGGCTTTATTTCTGGTTTTCCATCTCTAGTAATCTTGTAGCGGTGTAAACTAGGAACCTTAGACCACTCTTAAGACATCCACGGGAAGAAATGGAGCGGCGATACTTAGAATTTATAGTATACTAGCTTATCGCCTGCGTTATTTTATTTTTTTTCCGTGGGAATTCAATATTTTTACCGTAATAAAAATAATTGAAAATATTAAGTAAAAGCTTTTTTAAAAAAGTCTCGTTGACTTACGTTAAGCAGTTATTAGTATGACACTCAAACAAAAAAAAATAACCCCTATTTCACATTTCTAAGGGGCGATTTTCAGAAACACTCAAACACGTGTTCACTCATTTCACTTATCAGCTTTAATACAAAATCCATGTTTCTAGCTTCAAAAATGACAGACTTCCATACAAACTTTTAATTCCTTTTTTACCCCCTTCAGGGCTGAAGTTTAAAAAACCCATTGTTACAGCTGACAATGCTGACATGTCCTATCCATAAACTACTTCCTGCTCAATCACATGTGCGCAGGTCAAATAGTTTTCGTCATTTTTCTTTATTAATGTTAAGCGAGTCAGTGTCTTTTCTCTTTTTCGATGTAAGGATATTTATAATAGGATTCACCGATATTAAATTTGTTTTGATTAATGGTTAAAAACAGAAAATAAATTACTACAAAATATTTTAACGTTTCAATCTATTTTTGGCGATTCTTTTGACTTCTCCCGGGTGAAGTTTACTAATAAAGAAACACAAAAGTAAGAAAATACTTGTCACAAACATCCCATGGAACTCGCGTTGTTTTCAAACTTGCAAAACTATCAAAAATAAAACACTATTCGAATTCCACACTTTTTCTTATTCACACTTTTCCGAATTCTAAATCATTTAGAAATCGCATTAAAATCTGTCGTAAAAAAATTCACACGACAATGTTTAAACATCAAATAAGAGAACCAATGAGTCTCACGTGTCTTTTCTAAATATTTGCCCCTCTTTGACAATATGCCAGCCGGCAACACTCGAAACTGGAGCTAGTTGTTAAGCGTGAGAGTTTTGACGTGAAAATTACAGGGAAATCGTCGCACGCGCCGGGGGAATTATCTTTAGCCGCTAATTCAATACTGCGCCGTCTAGGAACTGAGCTGACTGTGACACATTGACATGAATGGATTAAATTACTCCGCCATTGCAAAAGATATGCGAATAACACAACATACACAGCGCCTCATCGCTATTCTGTTAAGTTCTGTGACGTAACGGCTTCTAGAGGTAGATGATCGTCAATTTAGTTAGCTTTCAATTTTTTAGTTATGTACGTTTTTTCTGCTGCTACAACAATCTTCATGCCGTAATGTTTTTCTTGTAGTATAGATTTTTATTCGCAAAGTTCTCTGTTATCATATCATCTGATGATAGATCTTACAGTTTTTCCGATTACAGTAAAACTTACGTTAATTGTCACATAAAAACAGAGCGGCCTTAAAGAAACAGTAATTCCCACGTACTTAAAAGATTTTTTTTATTATATTGGCAAATAAGCAGGCTGCCTACCTGATGGTAAGTTGCTACTGATGAATATAGCACGTGGTTTCTGCAGGATTTGCAAATGTACAACCGCTAATGTACTTTACTAACTCGTGATGTGAGATGTCAAATTATTGTACACAGTAATAGTTAACTGCGTGTTTTACCCTTCAAACCGGAAAAGCGACACAGCAGCTGCTTGGCGGCAAAAAAAAGCAAGGTAGAGGTACCTATGCAGACGACTCTAGTAGTGAGTCTCCCATTCGTGAGGGTTACATAATATTTTTATCTATCTATCTATATAAATAAAACAAAGTCGAGTTAGTGACACCATTTATAACTCAATGATCTATCATTTGTTGGATTCGTCTCTGCCACGAATAACAGAAATATTAAAGATCGGAAAAAATCGCGAAAAAAAATATACAGTTTTTTTTATAAATTGGATTAGAGATCGATCACTTCACTACAAATATGTATCTCATTTGTTTTGAAAAAAGCATAATATAAAGGTATGTTAATTGATATCTGTACTTTTAGAATTTTCTATTTTCTATATTTATAAAGTATACTAATAAACTACCTATAACTTATTTTTTTTGTATTCATTCATTTCATTACGTCAATCCTCAATTAGATAAAAGTTAACACGCCATTCATTGACTGTTAGGCAATAGACTTACTCATAGTAAGACCTCACTTGTGTTATATTTTGCCTATTAGTTAGGTATATACAGCACAAATAAGTCGTAACACAGCCTTAGTACAATGATTTTAACTTAAAACACATAGTTTGCGTTAAAATAGCACAACTCTGCGCCAGTTCATCCGGCATGCGGTGTAAACCTTTAAAATTTCCGTTTCCACTTATCTATGTCTTAACTAGGGGACTCGCCGTGGTAATAATGGTGAGCAAACACATATGTTAACGGTACCCAATGGTAAAAAGTAAACTGGACAAATACGTCAGAATGGGTTTGCTTAACGGACTCGGTATCGAGGACGGCTTGATACAGTAACTGATCTGCAATAAAAATTACGCACTCTGAATTGCAAGGGCTCTATGTGAGCCAATTTATAGTGTTGCGGCGTTATATCGTGGTGCGTTTTGAAACCTAATTTTACTTTAGGGAAATCGAAATGATAATTATGCAATGTTGATAGCGCACGAAAATATCGGATTGTTCAAATTTTTTGGCATAAAATGTATTCTGGTATTTTTTGAGACTTCAGTTATTTTAATTTGCCATAGCTACAGCTTCCATATTAATATAAATATGTTGTCTTGAAGATGCTGTCGAACTTTGCAGACTGTAAATATCTTTAACGTGCAAGGAGCGGTCAAACCATTAAACTCTTCATGCAGACACTTTAACCCAACTTTAAAGCAGTTTCACTTATCTTGTTTAATGGAATTTGTTTCCGTCTGTAAAGTAATTTACACTGTTTACTTTGGTTAAGCGATTGTGGTTGAAAATTGTTTAATTTTCACTCACCTCTTAAGAACGGCTCGTGCTTACCGCAAACACTTGGACGCATTGTTTTGTAACCTGTTCGTGGTGTTTGATTATCCAATTGGGGCTTGGAAACGAGTCTAAGAAGCTAAGAAATTGTAAACACACAAGTACCCTCTTGTGCCTCGCCGCAGCATGTTTTGGATGGCATACCGGCACGTTTCGTTGCATATGTTTTGTAAGCACGCAAGATATCGGATATTATGATTGTTTAGACCATGGACAAATTCGGGAACTCTATTGGTTAGTAACAAATATTGTGATTCCCAAAATTGTAGAAGAAAACCGAAGAAAGGGTGGTTGGACTGTGTTTGCATGCAAAGAATGTAAGATGACTGACAGAGACGAATGGAAGAAGAAAACGAATTGTGCGGAACCCACATAAACGTGGGGCAAAAGCAGGGTGATCGATGAAATAGAATTCCTAAATTTGGTTCCAATTTCCTAATACGTGAGATTTAGAAAGATATCAAACGTTAGATTTTTACGTCAAACCAAAGAGGTAACAGATTACCAACGGTTCTATAGCATAAAATATAATAAGTAACAAGAATAATTACACCAGTCGATGTTCAAGTTATAAAGTGCACCTTTGATGTTTTCAACAACGAAAAATTCGGTAATTTAAAATTCGTGTACGTCTTTTTGTGCCCGATTCCAGTTAAGCTCTTGTAAGTGAAATAAAAAATGTCTTCAGCGGAAATTGGTCACACCTAATTTGATATCTGAACAATGTATTGTGCGCTTCGTCCGTGAATCAATACATCACTAGCCGGCCTCTTTTGAGAGCGTCTTTCTTTCTTCCTGCTTTTTCCTGTCGGCGGGAATTTTTGTTGAAGTGTTTGTTTTTGTGCTTGCAGGGGAATTCGACATGCGTGTGAAGTCGTGCGCCGCGTCAGATGGCTCGGGACACATCATTCAGCTGTCCGACGAGTATGGATGCGTTTTGCGACCGAAGATGATATCGAGGTATGGATATCTAATAAAAAATAATTTTGTAATAGCAATCGGTCTCCAAAGATTAGATTAGTGTATGAGGTTGAAAATGTAAGGTTACGAGTAAGGTCAATGTGGCATGAGAATTGTGTTTATTACGAGTAGTTTAATGTTATTGTATCTACTATTTGACTAAGCTACTACGTATTTGAATCTAACTATTTGACTGTTATTTCTGGTCGACTTTCCGATTCTTCGTATTCAATCTTGCCTACTTATTCACAAAGACGTAAACTGGTATTCCTCAATGTTCACAACGTAGTCTTTGTAGTTTTATATACATTTATATTATTACTAGCTGTGCCCGCGAACTTCGTTTCGCCTTACAATAGATTTCCTGTCATATTTTTCCCGTGGTATTCCCGTCATATTTTTCCCGTGGGAAAGTTACTCACGAAGGATGTAGCTTTCCAATGGTGAAAGAATTTTTAAAATCGGCCCAGTAGTTATCGAATTTTCCCATAGCAAAGAAATATTTTCCCGCGGTAAAAATTATAATATAGCCTATAACCATCAGGGACAATGAAGCATTCTAATGGTAAAAGAGTTTCTCAATTCGAACCAGTAGTTTCAAAGATTTGCGCTTACCAACACATTTTGCGATTCACTTTTATATAATATATAAAATCTCCTCGTGGATGTTGTAAGGGCCGGCTAAGGTAGTTCACCTTAATTACACCAACTTGTCTGGCTACTGTGGGTTAAGGACAATTTCTTTCCATTTGAGGAGAGGATATGAGGTGAACCGATACATTAATCTCGAGAAATGTTCTCAAGTTCATTGCTTTCGAATTGCGACAGAGGATATCAATATAAATAATCGTAAGTTTATGAATGATTTTACAGGTTCCTTAAAGCGAAGGCAGCCGACGAACGAGCGACCGTGATCACGTACGCCTTCTTCCACGCGTTCAAGTTTCCCGATGCGTTGAGCGTGCACATCCGGTGCAAGGTGGAGATCTGCAGGCACGGCTGCCTGGACCACTGCCAGCTGGCCGGCATACCTCAGAGGCACGGCGCTTTGGACCGGAAAGACGACAGGACGCACCAGGATCATAATGAAATCAAGTAAGTATTTGGGCTTTGTTCCAAATAAGTTTAGACCTCCTCCGTGGCCGTGCTTGGTTTGATTGGTGGTAGGGCTTCTGAGCCCGTTTGGTTAGTTACCACCGTCTTACCCAAGTTTGTCGCGATAATAATAACAATAATATTGTTGTGTTCCGACAATAGGAGGTAGCCAGTTTCTAGGATGCTGAGAAATTCCGGTGAAGTCTGCTTCCATCTATGGCCTTATCTTCACTTGCCATGCCAGATGAAGGCCAAGAGCTTCTCTGTTGTATGTAAAACATGGACCTACTTCGTGTCCACGCTCCAAAAGTGACCCACGAAAATCAGATCAAAAATTTAAATTCAGTATGATTCAGATCCAATCGCTCGTCATATAGTGAAGAATTGGTGCAAACGAAATTGAACACCACAGTAATGTCAACACAACTTAAATTGTTTATACATGCATGAAGATTTCGGAAGTTTTCGGACACATTTTTCTTGAAATTTATATTAGACCCGAAGTCCATATGTTTGTAGGTCAATGATGAAAAAAGAGTCCGGTTCTTTATTTAATAGGTACTCCAAAAAGCATTACAGGTAATCGGTGATAAGTGGGTAGAATTGCCGGTGGAGAACCACTTGCATTGATTTAGTTTACGGTACAAACATGCATTTACATTATAAGAATGGTAATAACTGTGTTATTTTTATTCAATTTAAAAATGCTAACTCACGTATCAAGGAAACAGTATGTAAAACCATAGACTAAGAATTCCAAGTTTAATGGGTTAAACGGTATTTTTTAAATCCATACCTCAATCCATCCCATGGTGTATGGTAACGACATGATGAAGCGGATATGATTCCTGCTCCTATTCTTCTTATCATCTAAAAGACGTCTTGAATGGGTTTGGACGATTCAAAAAAGCTATCAAGTCATTTTGAATGTCAATATTCTAAATATTTTTATTCTGATTGAAGTCAATCGGCTATTTTTCTTTGCCACGTCTTCCTGTCTCCGACAATTCGATGGCAGAAGCCAGCGACTTACGGTCATGCAATCTGTATTTTTTATATACAATGTGCTTGGTACATACCCTGTGAAACCGCAACCTAACCGTGCCATAGTCGTATAAAACTAATGGTGCTATTAAGAAATGAGAATTGTAAAATTAATGTTGAAATCCTCTATAGTATTTATTTATTTATTTATTTATTTAATGCTTTATGTACCTGCATAGAGTGTACAAAGGCGGACTTAATGCCATTAGGCATTTTCTGCCAGTCGACCTTAGGTTAGTTAAGAGACTATCAAGGTAGATGTACAAAATATCGGATATCGGATAGTAATAGTTGGATTTTTGAAAAAAATGTAATGGGAATTACCTAGTAAATTTCGAATGTTCAATGACGTCGTAACTATTATTATGATTATGTTAACATGAGCAGGTTTCGGCTTGATAGAGTATGTACAGTAAGCTCCTTGTCAAGCTATACTGTTTTACCTTTACCTTTGGACCATTCATAAGTCGCTCGTAATAGTGGCGGTTTTCGTTGTGTAAATGTAAAACTTGAATGGGAGCTTACCATACACTTTATATACACCTCCACCGACCGGTATCGTTGTGATTGCAGCGACTCGACGGCGGAGGACGGCGACATGTTCCCGGAGGAGCCGCAGCGGCTGCCGCTGGAGGAGGCGTTCGGCGACGAGGTGTCCGGCGACGCGGTGCCGGCGCCGGCGCCGCTGCCGCAGCGCGCGCCCGCGCCCGTCGTCGAGCCCGACTCGGACCACATGTCCGCCGTGCAGGAGCTCGTCGATGCGCTGGCTAGGCCCTTCACTGTGAGTATCTCCTGTGTTACCTACCAATAACATGGGTATTTTCCGCCACTATACAGGGTGTACCTCGATGCTCTGGACAAATTGCAGCGACGCGCTATTCGAATAATTGGCGATGTAGAGGCAACTAACACCCTCGAGCCTCTACAACTTCGTCGTGACATCGCCTCTCTTAGCGCCTTTTACCGAATGTTCCATGGGAAATGCTCTGAGGAGCTCTTTAACCTTATCCCTCCCTCTCCATTCCTTAACAGAAATACGCGCAAGGGCTTTCGGAGTCATCCTTACACTGTATCTTCCTTTTCACACCGTACCAAGAAATTCCAAGATTCCTTCTTCTGTCGTTCATCCCACACTTGGAATTCTCTACCTGCGCACGTGTTTCCTCCAACATGGGTTCCTTGAAAAGAGGTGTGAAAAAGCATCTTTTAGGCAAGGGGCGGGCAGGTAGGATAGTGGATGTCATCCCTCCTCTATCTGTCAACTCATTTGGGCCTGTTTCACCGCTTAACACCAGGCGGGAGGAGGTCATTTGCCGGGCCCTCCATAAAAAAAAGACGTATACCGAAGCCCGCGTCTACGCATTCAGATCATTAAATATAGCAATATAACGAAAAAAAATCAATGATGTGAAACGATATTAATTTTTAGGCTTAAAAAAACAACGATAATAAATACTACGCAATGTAACATATGCCCGCTCCTGGCTTGCGCGTCCGGATATCGCATCGGTGTTAGTGAGTCAGTGTGAGTGCGTGTAAAGCAAGACGAGTTCCCGCACAAGAGATTCCTTTTCAGTCATAAATTTTATAAAGAAATACTGATTTTTTCGTAGATGTTTCTTTGGACGAAATTTATCAAAATACATTGCGAACAGTTTTGTATAAAAATGTCGAAAAAAAATTTGTAACTTTAACCTTGAATATCTCGGCAACTATTAGTTTCACAACCATGGTCTAGAAGACAAAAACTATAGTGATGAGGGGAGCAATACGTGGGTTTCGGCTTTGATACCGGTCTTTTTACACCCTGTAGGTATATTTGCTTTCGTTATACCCACTCTAATTTACATTACTATGATATACCTACTTGCGTACCGTCTGAGGGACAGATAGTTTTATGCCCTTTCATGTGATAATCTCTATATTTTCTTATTGCAGTACTAATAAAATTGGCATCTTCCAGTGCTAACTTTTTGGATTCATCGCGCTAATTTACACTACCATACTATATAAGCCTTACATGTGATAATATCGATATTTTCTTATTGCAGTACCAATATAATATGTCTCTTACAGTACTAATTTTTTGGATTTTATACCCGCGGTAATTTATAGGACCATAAGTAGTATACTTGCTTACGGTTAAAGGAAGATATAGTTTTATTCCCTTTGATATATGTTTGATAATTTTGCAACAAAACGCAAATAATATTTAAAAACAAAGTGATGTATAATTTATTGTAAATGTCTATGCATGTGATTAAGAGCTGACTAGTTTTTTGCGCTCATTCCTATTATCACCTAAAATACTTCCTGTATGGGTGGTACGTCAAAAATTTGGACGATTCAACAAAGCTTTCTATAAAGTCTGAGCTGACTATTGCGTTTACATTTTTTGATTTTGATTTCATCGCGTTACTTTTTACACGTTTACTAATTACGTTATGTAGAGAACTGGAAATAATGTACTTCTTAAACCTCTCTTAAATATCAGGGGCTCAGTTAATTATTTAAAAAGATACAAGTGGTCACACCACCCACAGAATTATTATTTAATTACTGATCAAAATAAATAAGACAAAAATAGCACAGCTAATTATTATAACTCTGCGCGATAATTCCGTGATAACCGAGTACTCGCCGCCGTTGAGAGACAAGAAGTGTGCCCACGGTTTCGGTGCGGCTACTCAAAGAGTCTTGTCCACTGCTAAAGCCATGATAGCATAGTCGAGTCGATAACAGCAGTCTCATGGTTGGTAACTGCACACTCGGTAACAGCATAATCTTGAAGTCGGTAACACCTCTTTCTCAGGATCGTCCGTCAGACCTCAGCGATCGGGAGCGCTTCCCACAAGGCCCGCGTAACTTCGGCGACAACGTGAAGATGGAGCCCACGGGAGACACGGTCGCCCCGCCGAAGACACCGAGCCTCGCCGTGGCGGGCCCCCGCTCGCTGCGCAGGCGCAGGACGGTGCGCGACGCGAGGTCGGCCGACGTCGGCGTCTCGGGCATATACGAGGTCGTCTCCGAAGCCGACCTGGCGTTTGGTCCTTCGAGGGAGTCGGTCACCGTCTTTAGTGGAAGGATACGTGAGGATGTAAGTGTTTTTGAGCTCTAGCGCAGCAAATTGTACTACTATCGTCGTGTTTGTCACAAGATGTTTAAAAAATCTTCGATTTATGAATTTTGCATTTAAAAAAAAAAAATACTACCTAAAAGAAAATTTTACACCATATGTATTTTGTGTATGGTCAAAGAATGGTCACTCTTCTGCGCGATCTTTAATTTCACTACTCTATACTATAGGTCAGGATTGGTTAGATCTTCGACATGAAATCTGTGTGACAGTGGTACTATACTGGTGTAGTGTTGTTTTTCATAAATTTGTTTTTTTGTTGTGTTGTTTTTCGAAAATTTTCAGTTAAATGCCTACGATCCGAAAAAAAGTTTCACTTGCATCGTGGTTTCATATAACCACACAATAATTTTTATCGTCCATTTCATGGTGTTTGGTCGCTAACTTAGTATTTTGGTTAGGTCAGGTTAGGTTGAACTACCGCTGGGCCTGTCTCCAGGGGGTGCGTTCGGGGAATGGCTGGTCCGATCCCGAGCATGCCGCCACGGGGGGCGGAAGTTACTGGAGGGTGGTTTAGCCAGCTATGGGGTTTTTACCCGAGTCCGATGGCATATCCAAGGGGCGGCTTTGTCAAATTTTCAGTCTCTTGTAGAATTGTATTGAGATTTTCCCGCCCTAAAAAAAGAGGCTAGGTTAATCTGCAGACCAGATGCCTCAGACAAATGCCACACGCTAACTTTGCCGCAATCGTTCCGCAGAAAAAAAAGTACGGAAATGACACTAGCTTACGACAACCTCACGCTATTTTTTCCGCAGCTAATGTCATGTCCATACATTTTTCCGAGTAACAACTGCGGAAAAGTAAGCGTGTGGCGTTTGACTAAGGGGCAAGTTAATACGAGCCGGAATGTGTCGGCAGGTGGTGTACGGCATCTGCATGAGCGCGGTGAGCTTCGGCGCGCTGTTCGCGTCGGCGGCGGGCGCGGCGGCGGGCGCGGCGCTCGCGGCGGCGGTGCTGCTGCAGCGGCTGCGCGCCGCGCGAGCTCCCCCCGCGCCAGCGCCCGCCGCGCCCGCCGCCGCGCACTCGCTCGCCGCGTGGATGGCGCTGCGGCTGCTGGGCGCCGCGCCGCACCACTCGCGCGACGGCTGATGCTGACGGCCGACGGCGAAACAGAAGACTGTCGACGCGCTCACGAAACAAAGGCCTGTCGACACGCTCACGGAAACAAAGGACTGTCGACACGCTCACGGAAACAAATGACGACCAGTAGCGCAAGCACGAACATTTGCGTCGAAGTATATTATATCGTCAACGTGAAATATTAGTATGAGAATGGGCTAGATGACTAAAAAAAATTTCTTACTTTAATAGAAGCTCATTCATATAATAAACAGACAGAAAGAAAAAAATCGGTTTTCGAATAACTATAAAAACAACCAAGATAAAAGGTATTAAAGATTTTTCTCCATCTCTTTCTAGCAAAACGGCAATTTACAATTTACAAGGAGTTTATATGGCCGTACTCAACTATGACGTCACGGTTGATGTCGGATCTCTCTGTTTAATCGCTTCCAAATTAACTACTTAAAATGCTTGTATCTAATGTATTTCTAAGCCGATTTCAATTCTGATTTCACAGGACTGCATCTTTTTCCACGGTATTTTAATATTTTAGGACGAGACGTAAAAATTAGAATTCAGTCATCATCCCAATTGTACAGCGCCGCTACAGGGCGTACTTGGAACTAAGATTCTCATACAAAAATTTCACGATGACCTCATTGACGTTACGAATACTTTGACACAAATGTTCATGCTAGATTCATTTCATTCATTCATTCTAGATTATCGATAAAATTTCAATGTGGCCATAATGGCCACATTGAAATTTTATCGATATTAATATATAAATAATGCCCAAAATAACAATACCAATGTCCAAAACACACTCAAAACATCAGCAAGATAACGAAAAATCCAACTTTTTTAACAGTTTATATCGATATATCGTTTTATCATATCATGTTTCAGTGTTCATGGTATGGTACTGTAGTATTATATTATCTGTGGTATGGGGGCACAGGGGCAATTGCACTATTTACGAGCAAGCATAGATTTGTGGATCGACAAAGCATCTGATTCTGTCTTTTCACTCCATAAGAATATCCCGCAAAATTATCGATTTTCCCGAGTATGTAGATCATAGCTGTCAAATTTTGTTTATTGAGAATTCAATGCTCGCACCGCCGTTTCCGTATAATTTGACATCTGACAGCTGTCAATGTGTTGTCAAAATATATGGGAACGGAAACGTTTCTTCTAACTTGGTGAAAACGCTATATAAGTGCCCCCAGGGCCAATTCCTCTAACAAAGCACAGCTCGATCCATGGAGAATAAAGACGTGGAATCTCTGTATGTCAAAGTTGTCCTGGAAATTTAACAAAATAGTAGTAGACGCGCAGAGACCGTCGTTGTCGCTAAATTCCAAGAGGGAGCGGGATCTTTCCGGCACATTTTTTGATGTGAAACATCTTAAGCGGCGGGTGAGTGCGACCAACTGTGTGGTGACGCGTCGCCACGCGTCGCCACGCCATATAATACTTAGTATGAATTTTGAAGTTTTACATCTGCCAGGCATTCCGTGACGGCTCCTTTCGATGTGAAACATCTATAGCGGCGGGTCAGACGGACTGCTGGCGTGGCGACGTATGCCGTGGCGACGCGTTGTCACGCTTTCTTTTTATGCATATTCCTGTACAGAATAATTTAGATGTTTCACATCTGCCAGGCGTCCCGTGATGGCTCACATTTTTGGTTGTTTCATGATAAATAGTGTTTTTGATGTGAAACATCTTTAACGGCGGGTGAGTGAGACTGACTGTTAGCGTGACGACGCGTCGCCACGGCATGCGTCGCCACGCCACGAGTATGATAGTATGAATTTTGATGTTTCACATCTGCCAGGCGACCCGTGACGGCTCCTTTTATCACAACAAGAAAGGTTTATTAAATATACACTGAAATGTTTATCACTAATTTCGCGCTACTGACATACAACTATATAACTTCACTTCGCAACTGAGTAATCGGCGCGGCTCGTGGCAGCTTCTGGAACTATAGCTTTAACATTTTTTTGACGAATACCTCAATGAAACCACGTCAAGGAATATATACTACCGCGAAAAGAAGCGACACTTAAGCATGTGTGCTCGTAAAATCGCTCGCGGCTATGTGTGGGTGTCTTGATCGGCGCGCGGGCATTGCGCGGCGCGTGGGGCGTGGAAAGGCGGTCTCGGCCGAGGGCTGAGTCGAGCGAGCGAGCGTCTATGTCTGTGACTTTGTATCGCGCACCGTACGCACAGACTTACCTACGACCTACGATTCCATTTCAGTATCAACGCTAGCGTTTACTGTGTCCTCGTGGAGATTGGACTCCTTGTCATTATTCTTCATGACTCGACCGAAGCATGAAGAAGAAGAAGCAGAATTTTTGCTTCTCTAGACTTTTTTGTATATATTTGCTGTGCGTGTGTGTGTCTGTAGACAAAATAATGTTCTATCTATATATCTATCATTTTTTACAAATATATGGACCGAATAGTTTTTATTGTGTTAACATTCAATATGTTATTTAGCTTTTTTTGTTATTTAAGTAAGATACATAAAACACTGCCGAGGCACGCATCACAGAGTCTGGCAATGCTGCACTTGCCGGCCGCGCCAGTAATGTTTTTTTATTGCTTTAGAAGGCAGACGAGCAAACTATATTTTTAAAAGCTAGAGAAAATGTATAAGACATCAACGAACTACAGGATTTTTGAAACGATTATTTTCATGCCATTATTTAGTTTTGTCTACAAATTGACTATGATTTGTGTTATTTATTCCAAAAATTCAGTTTATTGAGTATTTTCCCCCACAAGTGTGTTGAAAAAGGTCGTACGATATACGTGCGTATATTGGTTATACACACTCGGCTCTATTCCGCCCTCGCCTTCGGTTCGGGCTGAAATTCCGCCTAGTGAGTTATAACTAACATACCGCACTTATATCGTAATCTACTATAACCAAACTAAAAGGAGCAGAAAAATACGTTACGTAAAGTTCATATAAGATGTATAGTGTTATGTCATTTATAGCGTGAGTATTTGTTGGATCTTTGCTGTTAAAATATAACCGTACTGAGGTCGCCGGCGCCTAACTTGTCAAGATTGTAATATTGTGATTTTACGCATGTACCCTCACGTCTTACAAAAATGGTCTCCATTATTCATTTTACATATTTGCATTCTTGCCAACAATATTTCAGTATTATTTTTTTTTTAAAGTGTCCACCGTTCTTGCCAATCTAATTCATAATATCCACCGTTCTTGTCACCTTAGGTGCCGCAACTGGACCTATCGTCTTTCTTGACAAATTTTAGATCGCCGGATCTGCATTGAGCCGATGTTTTAACGAAACCAAAAGATAAAAGATTACATTAAAGTGTATGGAAAATACTCGTAATGAGTTTCTAGCGTGTTATAGAATTTCTTGTCTTACGATAAATCTTATACAGCGTTAATTTTAATGCATCTGCAACCTCGCGGGATTAGATAGCTAACATCATTAACTACAACGTTTGTTTTACGAGTTTTAAGATAACTCAATATATTAAACAAAAAACAATTTTTAAGTTTTTATTGCACTGTCGTGACATTGATAAGTCTATGTTTCATTTATAAGCGACGACGAAAGACGACGCTACGCTCGCGCGCTGTCCCAAGTAACTGGTGATGCGCGTAGAGTTACAAATATTCTAGAAGTATATTAAATTAATATTTATTTTTGTATGAAAGTAAAATCTAAAGAATTATCAAAAGTTGTTGTTTATGATGTTGGCTATATAATCCTGCGAGGTTGCAGGTGCATTAAAATTGATCCTGTATACGTTCTAGCTATAGTGTCCGACCGATGCTCAGTTCTTGGCTGAAGCCGAAGATTCAATAACCCTCAGAAATTCAGTTCAAGATTGGCTAAAATTTATTAATAATTACGTAAGACGTTTATGGATTACCTTACAGCTTACCAAAAATAATACAACTTCAGAAACTGTAAAATAAAATATTTATTTACTCATTTCAAAGTAATTAACCACAATTAAGTTATTCAGTCTCAATTAAATATACCTTTATTAATAAAAGAATGTTATTCTTCACATATAAAATTGCCAAAGGAATATTCAATCCCTATTAGCGTTTTGATATCTATAAAAATATATTAAAGAAGCATTAGTAGGTACTTAATTAATTACTAATAATCAAACTGAAACGGTCATAAGTCACCTATACACTCCCTGCGTTCCAGATAAGCACTGCTACTTTGCTGGTGCTAACATCTGATGTTAGCCTCGTTTTGCGTTTCTTATAAGAAATGTCGACATTTTTAGCCGCGCTAATTGTTACAAATGAAACGGAAGGTACTGATTTTTTGTGCTGAATTTTGACACCTCACCTACTTAGTCCAGCAACTTAAATAATAATATAATTCAGAATTGGCTAATACTCTAAATATCTTTCAATGAATTTTTTAAATCCGCTGAAAATCCTTTTTGATTCATGAAAAAAAGATTCCAAATATAAAATTTGAAAGCTGTCAAAAAGTGGTATGAGAGGACCCATCTATTGGCATGGGTATTTTATGCTAGCATTTCGTGTTAAAAATGCTTAAATGAAACGCATGACAACCAGCAAGAAAAACTAGCATCACCGCTAATGAAACGCAGAGATGCTATAAATGTTGATATTTATGGCTAAAAATGCTTATCTGGAACGCACCCACTGTCAACATTTTGTGGAATTAAGTTCGTTCATCTGTCTAATCAAAGCTTTCCGCATAAATCTGTCCTGAACATTTGTTCACTAGTAAGACTAGTGGGGGAATAGACAAATATTTTTAGCAAAACCTTGGGCTTCGGCCCATTTTCGCCGAAGCCGAAGCTTTGGCCGAAGGTGCATTTTTTGACCCAAGGTAGCCGAAGCTTCGGTAGGACACTAGTTCTAGCGCACAATTGACGATTGCGCTGAATTAAAACGCTCACAAAAACAAAAGACAATCAACACGCAAGCGACAATCAGCATAATTCAAGACAAAAAAACGATCTGTCGAACATCCATCCACTCAGTGGTGCTGCTTTCCAAACCAAATCCAAAGAAACAAGTATTTTTGTGTCCAAATTGTAATAAGACATAAACAGGCATAAGTGGATTGCGTTTCTAAAGTTTTCTAGAGTCTGTCAGTTCGGTTCATATTTCTGTATGAGATGTAGAGCGGAGTAGATGTTTAGTTCAAGTTAATACCTACCGATCCTTAAAAAACTTATAAGGTAAGCTAGAAAGGTATGGAGCTTGTCAAATATTTTATTACTTATTACTTACTAATAGACTGACGCAAATCAGCGCTACACATTTTAAAAACTTTATTTTCATGATACCTGATTGGGTTTATCCCTTTGCAACATTAGGTCAGTTACTTTATTATTATTTGAATACGGGGTTTCCATTCTGCTCATTATCTTTTTTTTTTTCAAATTTTGTTATCAAAACATTTGATTGAATATTTCCGCAAATTGTGTTGTTAAAACTACGCCCTGTACGATAAAATTGATAAGCTTAAATGGAAACAGCTGAACCAAATAGCTTAAAATAAAACAGTGTTTTGTATTAAAATGAAGCTGTTAAGATTTTCTGAATTTTCATATAAGGTTCTTTTTTTAAAGATAGAATAGGTGTAGATTATAAGTACAAGTAAGTACTCATTATTTTTTAACACTTTTTTGTTATTGTATATTGTTTAAGAGAAGTGCAATAGTGCCTATACTGTATTCAATAACATTATTTGTATTGGACATAGCGATAAAATATTAACAATCATTATGTACAGACATGCTTCGTGTGCACGTTAAGATATAATAATACAAAAGTTATATTATTTTTAACTTGGTGCTTTTATCTTCTTGGCCAAGGTTAATGAACTAGTGGCTTGCAATCCAATAGTAATTGTATTATAATTATTTGCAAACTGTAATTTAGTAAGAGACAGCTTGAAAATTGTTTTAAATCTTAATTGATTAACTCTTGAGCCAGGTCCTCACGTGCTAACTCATAACAGAATGGTGCTATGCATAAACGGACCAAGTCCAATAATAATTAATTTCGATACTGGTCTACCCTCATCGAAATACTAAGCCATGGTCTAATTAAATAACTTTACTTGAATCAAAATGAATCAACGATCATGAATATTAATCTATCATGAATTTAAAATGATAAAATTTGAATTTTCCCTTTGAATTCATTTTCTGCTCTTTGATAGAAGATAGAGATTGAAGATACTAATCTTCTCAAAATCTGTCCAATGTTATCCATCATTCGATTTTCAAATTATGTGCCGTCGATATATAGTGTAAAAATTATATTGACTCTGTGTTTCAAGAACATAATAATGAGGTCTCTAGCATTTTCTTTTACGAATTTAATATTAACCAATATCTTGATACATAAGAAGGAATTCAGAAAATAAAAATAAAAGAGGATTTTCTTTATTTTTTGGTGTCGACGGACTATTTATCGATTGTTTTATAGTTCTCGATGAGTGTAGACTCGATGTTGCTCGTTGTGAATAAATAATCTTAATCTTATGCTGTACAGTAGTTTTTGTTTAATATATTAGTATTATTATTGGATTAGATGATAAGAATATGTTCGAGTCATGCCATTAGGATATGCTATTTTAATTTTAAATTAATAACGAAGAGCATGACCTGCTCAATAATAGCAATCTATGTTTTCAATATAAGCTTACTTACATAACAGATTTGTGTTAAACGCAACAACTATAGACTTTATATTGCTTATAATATTTAACGTTAAACATTTATAATCATTCGTAGTACGAGTAGTATTTAGATTAATATTGTTATAATATTTTTGTATATTGTATTTTGATGCGCTCATGTACTTTGAATGTATTCATTAAGTTTTAGTGCTAATTTTGAATTAAGTTTGCTCATACATAAGCTCGAGTGTTCATTGCATGAAAATATATTGTACTATGTGGTATTTTGAATCTACCACGCTTCACAATGCACAAGGTTGGGGTACTTGATGGAAAGTTATCAAAAAAAGTAATGAAACTTTCTCGACATTCGAGTTTCATCGGTGATCCTATTGATTTCATCAATACCTCTATCCCAGTTTAGTAACTAAGAGTCACGTTATGAATATAAAACTGAAGATGACTGTGGAATTCATAAAGGAAAACCTATACGTAAAATATGTACCACATAATAAATATTTTAAAACTATTAACACGAAGCTTACAAATGATTTTATTTAGTCTAAATACGTAGATAGAGTGTAATTATTATTTTTGTAATGTACCTACTGCATACACATAGACCAATGATAATTCCACTTGCATTTAAAAAGCATTTAATCATTGTATTGCTCTTCTTTATATTGCTCAAATGTTATTTAATAAATTATTTTATAAATGTTTAGAATACCTAATTAGATATACGAGTGTGAAAGATACGGGGGACCGTCAGCACTTTGACCAATTTTGAATCGATTAAAATAGGTGTAATCCTATCGATTCAACATTGGGTATCGATAAATGAGTCGAGTTCTCAGCCAATTCCTCATTTCTGTCGAATTACTTGACACCCAAAAATTTTGCATTTATTGTAGCAAATGTAAGCTTTGGAGTTTGCGAGAACTGTAGTTTCTCTAAGTGCAATTTTTTTCTACTTATAATAAATCATTTATACTCTTAAGTAGTCCTTTTTGTACTTAGTTTTTCTGGTTGCGGTATCTTTAGTGCAACATTATCTTTAGTGTAGTATTGGCTATGAATTAAGCGAGTGCGTATATTCTGCAGAAATTATACATAGGTTCACAACTATCGATCGTAGCTAAGCTGGGTACCCAAATCGGAAAATGAACGCGCGTATAAATGTCGAACGACCCAGATTACCCAGTATAATATGACAATGTTTTCTATAGGAAAATTATATCGCTTGTGTAAATCTATTTTGCACGCACTTTACTACGTGTATGCTGAAATATTCATTATTTGTGGATTTTTTCCAATTAAGGGAATATCTACTTCACTTTTCGGTTCCAGTATAGGGCTTCTACTTATATCTATTCTGAGACAGACCTATTACTCCACCTTTCTTTGTCTCTTGTAAGGTCTCTTGTAACCCGTGGACTTTGTGGGCTAGGACGCTCGTTCATGTTTTAAATCTATTGCTTCATTGATAGCCAGTATTACTAAGGGTGTTTATTATTTATTTATGAACATTGTTTGATTTGTAAATTATAGTTTCTTTGTATGGATGCGGTGGCGATGTTTATAGTATGCACCTGTTAAATGTTTAATGGAATAAATTGTACGTTGAATGTGATCTTGCTGTTTAATATTCAACCTTAATTTTACACCCTTCGATTGTAGACATATTTGAGAATCTACGTGATTTGCCAGTGGATATATGAATAAATAAATCTATGTATAGGTATAACAAGATCTAATACTTCTTACTATATTGATCGAAGGACAGTGGTACTAACGAACAAAAAGTATTCCAGACTAGCCGACAAGCACTTCTGCTAAGTAAAGAATGGCATCAGCACGTGTTACCTATTGACCTTGAAAATACAAGTACAGTAAGCTCCTTGTCAAGCTATATTGTTTGATCTTTGGACCGTTCTTGTGTCGCTCGTAATAGGGGCGCTTTTCGTAGTGTAAATGTAAAGCTTGAATGGGAATTCACTATGCGTATACGTCTTTCTTTAGGATTCCGTACCTCAAAAGGAACCCTTATAGGATCAATTGTTTTGTTTTTTTTTTAAATCGTCGCCCCACACTAGGATTTTCTCCTGTGTCGTGGGTGCAGTTACAAACATAGCATATCACATGCACATACGCTCAGACCGGAACAAATTTCTGTAGGCCATTCAAAATATTTGTCCCGAACGGGAATCGAACCCGCGACCCGCTGCGGAGTAGGCGATCACTCGACCTTTGCGCTAACCGTGTTGTCATAATTGCCGCAACTTGTTGTCCGTCTTTAAGTCTGTCCGTCTGTCTGTCAAGACCTTTTTCTCGGGATACTCGGGTCTACGGTTCAGCTGTGACAAAAGCATACTTGTAAATCAACACGATCAATGATATGACAGTTTATGTTTCATGGTGTTGCAAATTTTGAGATTTCGCAAGGAAACCCTATAGAGTACTTCCCGTTGACCAAGAACAGCTCAACCCTTTTTTTTATAGGGGCCACAAACAGGTATCAGTCATGGTGTCGCGGGCCGCATGCAAAAATATTTTGGTGTTAATAAAAAATGAAATTCAAAATTAACGATGTGTACTTAATGTAGGTACTTATGTTCTTTATTAATTAAAAAAGAAAAGGTCTCGTTCGGGCAACGCTCAATGCAACGCACCCCGGCAGAGTTTTTGAGTTACCTACCTATTTTATTACCTCGGTGCGCCCACAGTTTCTCTGATGGTTTACATTTTTGTAACCCAAGGTGGGCCTAAGTTACAAAAGCACAGCGGGCAGCATGCGGCCCGCGGGCTGCAGGTCGAGTATAGCTGACCTAGAAGCATGCGTTTTTTGGCATGAATCAAGGTCTTTGAAACAAGGTTTTACAAAGAAAAAAATTCTGAAAACCGTACATATGTACAGCCGGCTTCAAAAGTAGATAAGCATTTTTGAGCATTTTAGTACCATGTCACACCAACTATTCCTTTTATTTAGTATGATTAAACCTATATCGCATTAGCAATAGTTGGTGTGACACGGTACTAAAATGTTTACCTACTTTTGAAGCCGGCTGTACATATTTAAGAACTTTTATACTTACATAAGTTTATACGGAACTTTCGGCGCACGAGTCGCACAACGAGTTTTTTTACCACCTCTGAAACTTACTTTTTTGTAGGTAGGTAGAGGTATCAGTTATTTCTCCACTCTTCTGCCCCCGTAGCATAAACACCGTTTTCTTTGTTCCGCACGCGCTGATAGTGGTATCGCAGTGTGGACTTTACCAGGCGCGCCTATAAAGGCGCCGGGAAAGAACACCGGGAGGTTTTAGTGGGTAAGCCCGGCACTCTGCCGGGAGAGCCCCACACACGCTCGCCGTCTAGCCAACGGCGGGTAGGGTGCAGTTACGAATTTCCCCCCGAAAAAAAAGAGTTTACTTTGTTAAAATTGTTTTTAACCTTTCGTTGGTCGCAATAAATAACATTTACTTAATAAGACTAGTTCCATAGTTCCAGACAGTTTTCTACAATAATAATAAAAAAAAACGGTTTTTAGATTACTTTTTTCTTATCTTATCTTAGTAGTAGTTATTTTCCCGAAGCATGTTTGAGCAAAAACTCATGCGGACCTGATTTGGGAGCTCTAATTTACAGATTCTGGTAAATATCAACTATCAAAATATTTATTTTATGTGACACAATATACTTCACTCCATTAATATAAAATATATTTTCGCTACATGACTCCAGGAAAGTAAGAAATTCTCAATCTTATCAAACTTTCTTACGACAAGGCGTTGAAACAAGTCAATTATGTCCGAAGTTATCCATCATTCAAACGTTATTTTTATGCCAAAATGTTGTTCAACGTTTGCTTAAACTGTTGTATTATTTGTATGTTTATAAATGGATACTATAATTATTATGGATAAAATGAAACTACTATGTAATGTACAAGTATATATTTTGTACCTTGCGACGCGATTTTGTGATAGGCCTCTTAGCAACTAATCTTCTGTTTCCTTTCTTTCTGTAAGTAAGTATAATTATGGTATTCTAATCACGCCACAATCAACAATGTTATGTTTGCTTGCTTTGATGGCATGTTTTTTAAACACAACAGGGAAGCTCTCGTCTGCCTATCCCTTCCCTTCATCACTCACCTGATTTAAGAGGACTGTGAAGTGCCAATTCATGGCTCGAGTATGCACTTTCAAAATTAATGCATTTTGTTGCACACCGCTTAGAGTTGAAAGTCCGAGGCAAGTGCCCACATTTCTTATTGAAATATTGTTTCGGGCGATAACGGTGTTTCCCCCTAAACCTATACCAAATTAGACACTTGGTCGCATTAGATTCGGTATACCTTAATCTAGTTTGTACGTTTTGCTTTTTTGTAATTCAGTATAATTTAGTCAAGAAAAGATAAAAATGCTCGAGGTAGGTAGTTTTTAAGTTTAAAATATAGACATTTCGATGCTTATTATATTTTATTATATCTACAATATTATTAACAAATATGAAAATTGGACTATGTCAAGAGGGAGAAAAGCGTTATCGCTTTTTGTATGAAGATTTACAGCTTTTACAATCCTCTTAAGTGACTATAAAGCCCAAGGTGGAAGCGATCTCCACATGGACTCCTCAACAACTGAGGAACTGGCTATGCTACCTTCAATTGTCCAAAAGCAATAATGTTATTAACATTGTTATTGTGCCACTACCACCAACCAAAGTAAGCAGAAAAACTCGCCCCATGGGGATTCGAATCCCGCACGTTTGGATCATTCACACGTAATCTCAACCACTAACAACCGAGGCGGGTATGTTTTGTTTGGGGTTTGTTGTGTGAATAGAATTCACTCATACCTATACGGTAAACTTGTTAAGTTATGTATAACTTTCTGGTAGTACCGTATGCTCCGGACAGATACCAAATTGAGTAAGTTGGCAGTGATGACCCAATTACAAATGTGACGCATATGAAGCGATATACTATATCCACTAATCAACAAAGTCTAAGACTCAAGCCTATTTACGTAAATTACTAAACACTGAGGTATTTTATATAAACAATGTTAGATGTAAGTATAAAAGCGTAATTTTAGGCTTGTTTATAAAAAAAAAGTTTCAACAGTACTTACAAAAAAATGTTTTATTAATAAAGAAAAGAATTGATGCAAAAATGAATACAGATAGGCATTAAAAATGCTTCTTTTTTAATGTTGGTGTATGAAATCGTTAAAAAAATTGTAGGTGATTCATCAAAGGTCAGTTGGAGTCCTCCTAAAGCATTGGCTAAGGCTCTGCATCGTCTTGGCATGCTGAATATCAGATTATCAATAGTGGCCTGGAGTATTATGCTCCATGTCCGAGAAAGATGTAAAAAAAGATCTTGGTCTGTGTGTAAATTCTGAGGAAGTTGTTCCAAAGCCATTCTTCCTAGCAAATCCCAGACGTGCTTAATAGAATTCATATTGCAGGACTGGGGATGTCAGTCTAAGAGTGCGATATCCCGTTCACGAAGAACGTTCATCACTGGTCCTGCGGTATGTGCGCGAGCATTGTCTTGCATGAAGATGAAATTCGCCCCCAATTGGATTCGGTGTGGAACAACAATAGGTTCCACCGCCTCGTTGCGGTATTTTTCGGCATTCATGTTGCCCTGTATAAAAACGAGGTCCGTTCTACCGTCAACGCGAATACCGGGCCCAAACCATAATTATGTTATGGTAAGGATGAATTTCCTGAGGGTAACGAAGCCGTTCATGACGTCCAGAAGCTCGCCACACACGTATTCTTCTTGAGTCCGGGTGAAAACCAAACCTGGATTCGTCAGAAAACAGGACACGAGCCCACTCTTCTTCCGGCCATCGCAGGTGAATACGAGCCCACTGCCAGCGCTGAGCACGATTGCCATGTCGAAGCGCTACGACCCGTATACGAGAATGCACACCGATCTCGTGCAGTCTCCTCCTGGCAGTTTGAGTGCTGATAGCCACTTGATGTTTAAACATCAGGCTTTCAACGAGTTGCCGGGCGGTAGTTTTGGGCTCCCATTTGGCAATATTCTGAATAAAACGGTCTTATTACGGTGGTTATTCGATATCTACCAGGATGTCGTTCAGCCGTGTTCCCAGTGAGCCGATAGCGTTCCCACAATCTCCGGATAACTGACTGATTGGAGTGCATGGCATCCCCAACTTCATGTTGAGTACGCCCGACTAGCATACTCACAGCACGTAACATTTAATTTTAAGTTAAATGCCGACGTGGCATGATGTCTGATAAACCAGTCTTTAAGTTACAAAAGAAATTTAAAATATTCGATTAAAGATTCGATATCAATTAACTCAAATTGTATCCAGAAATGAGAAAACTTAAAACAGGAATAACGTTTTGCCGCGAAATATAAAATTTGGAACATTATTTCATCACGCTTTTATTTTGTTCTTAAATTTATTAGTGGTCTAAAATTTTTATTAAAGAGATTTTACAAAAAATGTTCGTCTTGGTGGTTGAGTCTGACTTTGTTGATTAGTGTACTATGGGGTACTATGATTATTTTGTGTAATAAAGATGATTTGCTCACTATTATTAAAATAGTCGATAACATTGAGCAGCATAAGTGGCAAATCTTTTGCAGTTCAAGATGTTATAAAAGTGACTAGATATTTCTTAATTAGATAGGAATAACAATAAAATATGAACGATAAGTTTTCGAATATGATTT
The DNA here is from genome assembly GCA_963935595.1 of Schoenobius gigantellus. Classification (NCBI taxonomy): domain Eukaryota; kingdom Metazoa; phylum Arthropoda; class Insecta; order Lepidoptera; family Crambidae; genus Schoenobius; species Schoenobius gigantellus. The sequence goes on from OZ012551.1 coordinate 27,673,795, forward strand.
ATTTTCTTTGTTTTACTCTTTATTATGAAATACAAGAGTGGGTGTACATTTCTTGCTAGCTCTGGACTTTGCGTCCATGTATCTTTCACAAAGTAAAAACAATGATTTGTAACAGCGATAGACTTTGTAACTAACATCGAAGAAACAAACGAATAACATTAAAAACACAGAAGAGGTACTCAGGTGGTATTATAAACATAAGTAAAGTAGTCATGACTACATTGACAACTATGCTAAAATAAATAATATTAATACTAATGACAAGTTATTTTAAAATATAGTCTAGCGGTCACCTAAGGGTTGATATACCATTAATATAAATATTTTCCGTTGCCTCTATGTCAAATATCTATAAGATTTGAGAAGAGGTAACAGAAGATTGTACTTAACAGATATCTAATACTACATTTGTGTACACAAAATATTTGTTCTATTAAAGTCGATACCTATTTCATATGATAACTATTCGAAATGTTGTTTCTTACACATCTGAAGTGATTGATCAATACACTTAAAATAGGAAACAGTTTAATCGAAGCTCAATAATACACACAAAAATTAATTTCTTTCTAATAGTAGGTTATCGTCTATATCTCTGGGTATTATTTTCTATTGAGCACTGGCGTAACACATAAATAAATTGAAATGAACTACATACTTCAGTCTCATCACACTAATATGTACAAATTCAGTTATTTATTTGACGTTACGAATAGAACCGACTTTTTGACATTACATGAGCGGTGGGCGGAAGGTGCGGCCTCGCTATCGTGGAGATAGCCGCGGTCTTCTTCTTTAGTGTAGTCATGGGACGGAGTTTAATGAAGAGCACTGCGGACACTGCGCACGAACACAGCAATGTGACGAGCAGAGCGCCAAGGGTCGCTGCGAATCCAGGAGTAGTCATACAAACAAGTCCAGGGGTCGGAACGATTTTAGGTGCACTTATCTCTTCTGACGTATCTAAGTTTAAGTCTCCGGCTGACACGACTCTTATGACCCTGTTAACGCCAACCTCTTTCTCGGGTGAGGTAGCGCGTCGCTGCCTCCTTACTCTTCGTTCGTCCCGCCTCGCTTCGGCACCAACCGGGAATGCGTCGAGCTGTGGAGGTCCATATTCAGCATGTGGCGCTATTAAGTTGTGAGCCCCGTCGGAACATTGCTCTGGGCAGCGGTATCTGCAAATCTGTATCGTACATTGGAAGTGAACCTCCATGGAGTCAGGGAACTTGAACGCTTGGAAGTGTGCGTAAGACAGTACGCTAGCGCTAGCACCAAAGTTCTTGATCTTCGTGAATCTTGACATCAGTTTCGGTCTCGTTACACAGCCTCGCCTATCGACTAATTGTATAGGAGCGCGTTGACCGTCATGAGCGACGCAGTCTCGAACCAACATATCGAATTTCGCGTCATCATCCTTGATTGCCAGTACCATCGTCATAGTCTGTCCGATTTTAACTAGACCGGATACTTCGGAAGCCCAAGGTCCCTTTCCGACTTGAATTTGCATCCAGCAGCCAACATTATCGCCCGCGAAATCAGCGCGTACAACATCGAGCATGTCGACAGGGAATGGTCTGAACGTCACAGCTTTTTCGTACTGATCGTGCCAGGTGCACCGTAGCTTACGAGCCTGATCCCAAACTTCTTGTACTTGTGGGTCATATTGTACAACAATAACGTTCTCGAAATATGTTCCAGCAGCGGCAACGTCTCCCCTGTATCTTGGGTCTCCACTACCGGCGGTACCGCAGGCGTGTGCCCCGATCTCGAACGAAGCAGATGATCGTCCTAGGTTTGGAGGAAGATGCACACACTGATGATTTGAATAGTGTCCCTTAGAGAACACGATGCCGAAGAATGGTTTATCGAAGCTCAGGAACACTCTCATGGCGTTCTTTTCACATTTCACGTCTAATGATACAATTTTGGGCATGTCCGGTGCTGGCGCAGGCCAAACATCTCCGGCGCCGCTGAACACTTTGTCGCTGGCTGAGGTTTGCGCGTCAACCGGTGGTGCTGGTGGAGGCGGAGGTCCTCGGAAACCAGGGCCGATGTCGTTCTTGTGATGATTCACTGGTGGCCCGTGCGCGAATGGTTTCGAATGCATCGCGTGGTGATTGGGAATCCTCGGCATGCCTGAAACAAAAAACATTTCAGTATTACCATAACAGAACAACTAAAGCCAAATTGAACTTCGTCTTATTATGCAAGTTCCCTCGTGTTGTTCTACTCATAACGTAATGATATACTGCATTGAAGAGTTTTAATTAAAACTTCTTAAAGCCCCATTGACACGTTAACGGCAAAGTTCATTACCGCCGGCTTCAAGCTGAATACACAAAGATTGAAGAGGGTTCTCGCATAAGTTACAGGAGATGTTAAAACGAATAATAATGATGTCGTAGAATCCCAAAATGTGAAAACAAACAAAATGATTACACTTTGAGGTTTTCTGCATGATGATAAATATAATATGCGCGAGAAGGCAGATGTAAAAATTAGAAAATATTGTAAAAGATATACATTTTTTAAAATTCTAAGTAAAATCAAATTATGTAATTGGATATGACAATGTGGAAATCTTTGGTGCATTGCTGCTGATAATAATATGTACCGAACATATGAGCTGAAAGTGAGGAAGGATACAACTGATGGTAATGTTCTATCTGAACAAATTCTTACTCTGTTAGAGCAGTAACAAGTTTTGCTAGCCTCATTGATAAAATATATTTATGTTTGAGTAAAACTCACAAGTTAAGTGAACTCGCAAACTAATCCGAAATTAGTATATTTTACCGCGAGAAAGAAACTAAGCATGAAATGCTCGAGTGAATGCCTTTTCAAAAATGTATACATATTGTTACAAAAAAAGTATCTCATTATCTTTATTTCAACATACCGTGTTGATGCCATAATAGACTCGACTGCCGAGGATTTATCCGATCCGAACGAAAATTCTGTATTGATCTCTTTTTACTTTGTTAAGCCAAAGTGGACTTTACTCACTGTTTATAGCTACTGAAAATTGGTTGAGCAAAATGTGCATTATGAATATACAGTGTAACGGAACACCGAACTAATATTACAGAGTATGTATCCATCAGAAGTAAAGATTCTGTAGGAAAAATAGTGGGGCTTATCAAGCCACTTTTTTGTTCCAAACAAACAAAATAAATTATTTTCTGATCCTAGGTATCGACAGCCCTACATCAGCGTAGCTTGTTTCTTCATTCAGTGTTTACTTTTCTTTTGTATTTATTCCATAGTCATCTGGTCTATGGTTGTCACTTGAAAGTTTTTGCTTTCAGTTTGATGTCGATTAACTCGATTTAGGTTTCCAGATCTAAGTTTGTTTCTTCATTCAGTGTTTAAATTTTTTTTGTGTTGATTTCATAGTCGGCTGGACTATGGTTGTCACTTGAAAGTTTTTGCTTTCAGTTTAATGTCGATTAACTCGAATTAGATTTCCAGATCTAAGACAAACACTAACGGCCTTATTAATAAAAATGTTATCATCTTCGGATTAGTTACTCCGTGTTTTGTTTTGTTTTGACATATGACAGCCAACACGTGCGGAAACAAGACAAAACACGGAGTAACTAATCCGAGGATGATCCAAGGAGTAAAATTTTTAATAATAAGGCCGCTAGGGTCCATCTCATATCTATCTATATGACCATGAGATATTATTTCGGCGTTCAGTGACATCCGGTATATATAACTGAATGGTTCGAATGATAGATTCGGACTTGTAAAAAGGGGAAAATCCTTTTTAACATACAACAGGGAAGCTCTTAGACTTCATCTCACCTGATGGTAAATGATGATAAGGCCGTAGGTAGAAGCCAGCTTCACCTGGACTCCTCAACAACTGAGAAACTGGCTATCTTACCTTCAATTATCGGAACAACAATTCTATTAACGTAGTTATTATGACGAAAAACTTGGGAAAGACGGTGCTAGCTAGCCAGGCGGGCTCAGAAGCCCTACCACCAGAATCGAGCCTTGGACTGGACCTCCCGATCAACACGCGGTGGTGTTAACCACTTGACCATGGAGGCGGCTAAAATCCGATTATTGCCAATTTTATTCTCCCCTTTTTACAACTCGGAATAAATTGAGCAAATACCTAATGGGTGGTGCGGCTGATGGTGTGGCGGGTTCTGCCTCCGGTTGTGAGGCGGCGGCGCGGGCGGCGGGGGTCCGCTGTACGCGTGGCTGGGGGTTTCCCTCTCAGCTGACTCCATAGCGAGCTGGTCCGATGACGGCTCGGCGGCGCTGCTGGCGTCCGAGCCCGCGCCGCCGCCGCCACCACTCTCGCTTGAGGATTGATCGCTGATAGCTCCATCCTGTAATTTACGACAAATATATTTCAATTAGGTGTCAGTGAAATTAAAATTTGTTCAAGTAACTTAATTATAGAAATATGTTGATAAATCTCTTTAAGCGTGAGCGTCGGTGACGCTTTGGACTCGGCACTGGCCTTCTAATCGGAAGGTCTGTGGTTCGATCCTGCCATGTCCCAATGTGTTTTTCTTTTTTCAAATTTCATGTGTACCTACTTACATTTTCTTGACGCTCCTACGGTGAAGGAAAACATCGTGAGGTAACCTGCATATAATCTGCGAGGAGATTTAAATGTATGTTTCGAAAATTATCATTAAACCAATTTAAGATTTCATCAATTGAATAATCACAATATCACTCGTATTTGCATTTCAAATTGCTACAAATAGAACAGCGCAGATGGTACCTATTCCTTGTTTAATAAATAATTTGTAATTTACATAAAAAAAGCAATTAAATTCGTTTGAAGCCATCAAAGTGCGAATAATTTTCTTTAAGTATCTACTGTACCGACGTTAGATCCAATTATTTATTGCCATCACTTATTCAACGCGTTAATTGGCTCGGACTTTGTAAGAACATTTTAATCTCACATCTTACACGACCAAACTCACCTTTTCATCTGCACCGACAGCTTTCACTACTGCGTGGGCCATTTTAAACGTTATTTAATATGACACACTGACCTTTTTCATATCTACACCTGTATCAAAAAATTATGTGACAACTGTTATAAACACTAATTCTGGGTCGCTAAGGTATTATTCGGGGGACTACGCGTGGACACGTGAAAGTTGTTAGAATCTGGTTCCCTATTCGTATATCATCTCTTGTCGCTGCTCTCGATTCCAAATGTTTCCACCGGACTGCGTTTCAGTGTCAAATGTTTTCTTTTTGTTAGAAATATTATATTCGTGGTCACCACGTTACGATATTCATTAGGTACGAACGATGTCTCAACAACAAGCGCTTCATAGACACAAAATACTGAAGGCATTGCAAATCGTATGAAATCTTTGTTGCTTATAATGATTCGAAGGTTGCTTATAAGGCCACCTTTCGGGTTTATTTTTCTGTTAGGTGTAATTATCTAATTTTTCTTTGTGCAGTAATGTATTCATTCATTCATTCATTCAATGTAGGTATGGTTTTAGTAATCATTATTAATATTCAGTTATTGTGATCAAAACCAAGTGCTTGATTAAAACGCACGTTCATTTTGAAAGCTTCATTCAACTTTGATTGCGGCTATTATTTGGTATGAATCCTTCGCCTTCGTTCGTACTATCAATAGAAAGTTTCACTGCCATACTAGAAAAAAAGCCCTTGTGATTTCCAAAACTTGTAATAACATTGTGGGTGTTGACATCTGTCAGTGAACTCGAACATTCACGAATCGTCAAGGCTTTTATGACTCTCATTTGTTTCGCCTCGAGGTAAGAAATTAGAAAGTATTGCTACATCTGGTGCGTTGTAGTTTTATTTTATTTTTTCAATAAGATTTATGATTGCTCGTGACTACTCCACCTTCTAAGCGTCAGGCAATTATAGGAGATTAGGAGTCGGATGGACATAACAGGGAAGACCGATTGTTACCTGGATGGTGTAATAAAATAAATAGGAGAAAGTTTCAATGAACAGGTACAGCGACGATTATCTAAATAATAGAGGATCGAATCGAAAACGCGTGTAATATTTTAAAAATAAATTGGATAAGATTCTTTTCTTCATGGATAGCATATTTTAGGAATGATTCGATTTATATTTATGTACTTATTGAATTATATGTTAGCCACACATCATTCAATAAATAAAATTACATTGGGAGTATTATACATTACGATAATGTATTATACATTACTATAATTAATTACATGCATTAATATAATACTCGTAATATATTATATAAATGTATAATACGTTATGTGTTATAGGTACTAAACTAAAAAAGCAATAAAAATATTACTGAAGTAACGTTTTAACGTTACTTCAGTAAAAATGTCCAAGCATGTTATGTATAACTATTTATCTAATTTAATTAATAAAAAGGGAAGAAATGTTTTAATATTAGATGATAACTAAACCAGTTAAGATTAAACTTAATATTTGCTTAAAACTACAAACCACTGATAATATACTCATATATTTCTACATTCATTAAAAATAACTAAAATTTGATATTTTTCCTAATAGGCCTAGAAAATGGCTTCATTACACCAGGGGCGTAATTCCGCTAACATTAACGTCGTTGTCGTGTCCTGATAGCGTTTCAATAAAACTGCTTTTGTCGCTTTTATATACATGTCCTGGTGCAATTTATGCGTACTACAATTTCTTGATCAGTCAATAGTGACTAATGTTTTAGTTAGTAATCGGTTCATCATCATCACCACAGCTCATATACGTCCCCACCGAGGGACCCGAGCCTACCCTAACATGTTAGGGCGTTTAGGCTTTTGTCAAAGCACGCTGGCCCAGTGCGGATTGGTTGACTTCATATACACCTTTGAATTACTTCGCAGGTGTATGCAGGTTTCCTCACGATGTTTTCCTTCGCCGTAGGAGCGTCAGATAAATGTACGTATGAAATTCGTGAAACGAAAAACACATTGGTACATGGCAGGACCGATCGCGGGCCTACCTATTCTACTCGGGGCACAGTCCAGTGCCGAGGCCACAGCGCCACTGACGCTCCTGTAATCGGTTAACTAATAATAACTGTCTCAAAAAGCGATTCTATTGAAGCGTCATTGACACGCCACAAATGCGTTAACGCCATCAAAATAAGTCCCCTGGTAGTAAATGGAAGTAGACTATAAATGAAGTCTAATAGTTAGTGCAGGAGAGAGAATACACGCGGCACCTGCCCTCACCTTGCCGACCTGCAAAGTGCTTCTCTACGCCTCTTTTAACGGACCCGCGGTAATAAGAAGCAGCACGTGTTCTGGCAGAGATTTACATTTTTTGATCGCAGTAAGACGGTAACAACGCAGGCCAACAAGTCTAGTCCTCAAAAGGAAGGGAGAAGGTGGTAATTTCAAACCTCTCATTTGACTATATTTTCCCAGTAAAGCTAACCATCTGTTTGTAGTACCTACATATTATTATTTACCATGGGGAAATTCCGAACCGAATGTGAGATTTAAATACCTCTTCTTATGCGAGTTGCTAGTTCTACGGCTTTTTAAATTAGCTATGCGGCAGAGCAAATCAACAACCGTGTGGGTTTCACTCTTGTTTACATCACTGTTATTATAGTTTCTAATGTACTTTAACCGTAATTATCTTTATTAATGATCACTAGGATAAAACTAAAAATTTATAAATGTTTAGTTAGGGTTTCTCTTGACGTTTATTTAATACAGAAGCTCTTGAAGTTGTGTCCTGTAGTTGGACTTGACATTTTTCGGTACCAAGTAGATATAATTAAAATTTTTAAATTGATCTTTTCCTGTGGGTTTATGCTTAATAAAATACTTTATCAAAACATATTATTTTGTACTTTGCACTTGGAGATCTGCTGTCATAAAAAGTTTTCCTGTGCTATGAGATCCAGGCTCTTCCTTATTAAACTACTAGCTGTGCCCGCGACTTCGTCCGCGTGGAATGGTAATTCTTGGCAAAAAGTTAAGTAAAACGATTAAGCACAAATTGATAAAAACATGTTTGATTCTTCATGTTAATGAACTCGAGATAACAGTTTCTCGGATTATTGACAAAATCTAGGTTCGTGTTCGAATATTTATAACATTTTATGAAATTCACGTTATCACGAACTTTAAGAATATAAATTGACAACAGAATCTAAGCCGACATTTTTATTTTAAAAGATTTATTTACTTTAAGTTATCAGTTATTTATTACTTTCGTATTATTATCAGCAAAAGAAGCAGTTAAGGAACAGCGTATTACAAATTTTATGTAACGATTTTACATTAAAATTTAATTATTTAATTATGTATCTGAAGTCAAAAGAAATAACATGCATTTTAGTATTACCAGTTTGAACCAGATATCCCAGGTTCCATTTTGTTTGTTCTTTAAGAATCTTGCTATAGGCTGTAGGTAGGTAACTAAGCTTAAGGTAATACTAATTGTCGACCAATCCGCACTGGGCCAGCGTTATTGACTAAGGCCTAAACAGTTAAACACCCTTAGGGTAGGCTCGAGCCTCTCGGTGGGGACGTATAAGAGCTGTTATGATGAGTACTAATTGCGTAATAAAATATATGTTATTCCTGATCATAAATAATTGTATAGTGAACAATTATTGTCTGCAACCTGCATTCACACATTGAGAATCGATATCGAAAAACTTTCAGAAGATAAAAATAAAATTCAATTTCCAAGAGAAAAAAAAACAGATAAACTATTTACATTGTTTAGGCAGGAGATAAAAATCACACTAGTCTTTCAAGATCTAACAATGCGGTTACATGTAGTAACCACATACTTGACAGTGTTGGAAATGTTTACGAATAGTAAAACGAACGAAAACGCAAACATTAAGAGGCGCGTGCGCTTCTGGAATGCCGTTGTTTTCTCTGACCTTCAATGTGGGAAGTTTTTTTGTCTCACAGACTTTTTAAAGTATTTATAAAACAACTTTTCACCTTTGTCACTTATTTTGGAGTTTTATTTAAATAGCACATAGAATCATTTTTCAGTTTAGTAGAATTTGTTAGAGAGGGAGCGCCCTCTCTGAAAATGTGCAGTGCATTATTGATTGTTTTGTAATGTTCCTTTATTGTTCAGTTGAAGGTATTTCTCAAACTCAAAAATTTCAATTTCACATAGACAACAGGCTATTATTAACACGTATCATACAAAATTCTAACTAATCGAGAATATAATGTCTCAGCTATTAAATTTATCGATACACGTGCACATCATCATCATCAACAGCTCATATACGTCCCCATCGAGGGGCTCGAGCCTAACGTAAACTAGGGCGATTAGGCCTTAGTCCACCACGCTGGCCAAGTGCGGGTTGGTCGACATCACACACAGTCTGTAAAGATATTCTTTCTTCACCGGTGTGTGCAGGTTTCCTCAAGATGTTTTCCTTCACCGTAAAAGCGTCGAATAAACGTACATATGAATTCAAAATTTGAAAACACATTGTTACGGCGGGGTTCGAACCGCTACCTCCCGATTGGAAGGCGACAGCCTTACGCACTACGCCATCGATTGTGCACATACAATTCCTCAAACATAATTAAGATGTTTGCAAATACAAGTAAAAGATGAAAAATATAATTAACTCCACACCTCTTCGAAAACTGGGAGAAGCCTTCACGAGAACTGGCGCGGCTTTGGTACTTATTGAATGTCAACATGATTTTAGGACGATTAAATATGAAAAGTCATTGTGTGGTGTTATCAAACCACGATGCAAGTGAAACCCTTTTTTGGATCATAGTCATTTAACTGAAAAATATCGGAACATTATTCGGTTTAGGGTATTAAAATTTTAGCTTTAAATCTTTTTTTTTTCTGGAAAGAAAATTATAAATAAAAAATCTAATTAATAAAAAAACAAATTAATAAATAAACAAAAAATCAATAAAAAAATCAATTTATGAAAAAAATAACTCTCTACACCAGGATCGAACCACTGCCACAGAGACAGAGTCAAAGATCTAACGCATACAGCAATCCTGCCCTATATGAATCTTATGATTTTTGTATAATGTGACATCCGATAGATAAATGAAAAAATTTGAGGCGATGTAAAAACGTTTCAATTTAAAACAGAATAACAATTAAAAAAAACTTAATAACAATGAGCGAGTGTCAAGTGATCATAAGACCATTGCTACATTGATGATCGTTGACAATGAAACTGCATCATCCAACTTTAGCAGGAGAAGGAAGACTCCTCAATAGGTGTGGTGATAATTGGGATGATGACTGAATTCTAATTTTTATGTCTCGTCATTAAATATTAAAATACCGTGGAATTGGATGCAGTTCTGTGAAATTAGAATTAAAATCGGCTTAGAAATACATTAGATATAAGCATTTTAAGTTGTTTATTTGAAGGCGATTAGACAGAGAGATCCGACATCAACCGTGACGTCATAGTTGAGTACGGCCATATAACCTCCTTGTTAATTGGCGTTTTGCTAGAAAGAGATGGAGAAAAATCTTTAATACCTTATATCTTGGTTGTTTTTATAGTTATTCGAAAAGCGATTTTTTCTTTCTGTTTATTATGTGAATGAGCTTCTATTAAAGCAAAAAAAATTTTTTTGTCATCTAGCCCATTAAGGTGCAAACAAACTGGGCTTACTCGTATGTGATGCCACGCCACGTTATGTGATTGGTCGCGATAACGACGTCACGTAAGCTAAGTGTAGTTCTAAATAATGATTTTTCATACATTTTCTATTAAGACCGATGTCTTCTGATGGACGTAACATCACATACGTGGCATCACATAAGCCCAGTTTGTTTGCACCTCTAAGATCATCGACTGGAGGCGCGCCGTCAAGAGCAGTGTGCCGCGGGGTCGTTGCGCCGTGATAATTTTACTTTCAACAAGCTCGCTTTAGTAAGTCACGACCGCTTTCAGCCGTCGGATCTCCTTTGAGTTTGGTCGGACTATTCATTTCGTTAATTGGTGATTGAAATCAATTGAAAATTTTGTCTTACGAAATCCCTCTGACGGTTTCAACTCCCATGAGTGGTATTTTACACGATAAACATGGACATTGGATGGAGGTCCAAGGAATGCATTTATAAACAACATTCACAATTCACATTGCCATATGCTAACCAGAGGAAGAAATAGTGACAGTGTCGTCTGAACACCTACATATTTTTCTATACTTATACAATATCTCATTTATTTTGCAGTCAGGTTATGTTTGTTTGTTAAGCCACTTACCTAATTATACTTATACAAAAAATGGTAGTGTTGTGTCGTTGCTATGTTTTAATCATAAGTTACATTAATTAATTACAACGGGTAATTTGATTGCAAGATATTTGAAAAATGCACTTACTGAAGAGATTTTTTTACATGTTGCTTTTCGATGTGTATCTTCGTCGTGTTTTTGAGGTTCATAAAAAAGCTGATTTGTGTACTACGAAAATAAATAATCATAGCTTCTTACCTGATAGTAAGTACATAATGCTAACGACGAAAATAAAAGCACTCATCTCATGGACATGTTAACGACGCGACGCACGGTGGAATAGCTGGTTATAAAATCTCAAAATTGTGGTGTTAATGGTCAAAACACAATTACAAATAAGGCAGCAAACGTATCATAGTTTTGAAATTAGCTTCAAAATCGCTGTTTTGGCAAAAACAGTATATACGTATATAGTTTGCATATTCTTCTCATATTATTTGAATATTTTGATTTTAAGTATTTTAACCGCCTCCGTGGTTTAGGGGTTAACACCACCTGGTATTCATCTGGATGCCCGGGGTTCAATTTCCCATAGGGGCACCAATTTTTCAGCGCTTGGTTGGTGGAAGGGCTAGCCCGCCTAGCTAGCTATCACCGTCTTCCCAATTTAGTAACAATTTAACATTGTTGTTTGCTTGTTCATGACTAGGTATATATTTGCTGACTACTGTGGACTGTTGCGAAGAAAACCCTATTATATGTAATATTAATAGTTTACTTTGAATGACTAATTAATTATCAAATATTACAGCGGGATCTCTCGGATTGAGTTGACATTATTTTGTAATTTGACATTATAAGACTGCTAGACTGACATTCTTGTGTATATGGATTATTCTTGTTTGTAATTTAATTTAATATTTCATTCATATAATTTGACATAGGTACTTATGTGATTTAATATTTATTGAAGTCTGTCATCTTAATTTAATTAATATGTAATATTCAATGAGCATTAAACATTTTTATTTGACATTGTTACCATTTTTTATATTTTTTTTCATAATTAAGCATGTATAATTAATTGATAGATAATATTGATAATTTAATTTCTATGTGCATGACTTACCCGCGCCGGCGTGTTGGATTATCTGTAAGCCGGTAGATACAATTGTTGTAAAATAAATAAATAGGTAAATGAGTTTAGGGAAAGCTTATCGTCACCTACCATCAGGTTTAAACGAAGGCTAAGAGCCTCTCTATTGTGTATAAAAAGTATTAATTAATTTATTCAAAAATAATGAATTTTCTAGCTAAAACATTGTGATAATAATTAATCAAGTGATCCAGAGAGCCTTTGAAAAGTTTTATACGAATATCAGTTTCAACGAACCAGTGCAGCAGTAATTACCATGACACATAACTATAAAGTTGAAATGTAGGGTGACACTCCCAGTAACCGACAGTACTAAGCATCAGGATCTAAAGTCCAATGTGTGTCGTCGCTGTGGGTCGAGCTATGACCGACGCCGGGAAAGTCGGCTTTTACTCTTTCCGCAGACTATTGTCGTAAATCGGCGTCCGCCAATGATGACTCGCCCGAGCAAACGGGTCCGGTATTGGGTCACACACCCTAGCCTTATTAGCATAGTGACATACCAATAAAACTCACGGTTATATCTTTATTATTTTGCGCGCGCTTTTGTTTGGTTTGTTTATTGAATAAAGAACTTCTAATCTAAAAGCTTCCTTATTTTTATGCGAGGGACTTCAAAGGGCGCCGCTTATGCCCAATTTCACTAACCTTGTCTTAGCTAAGACAATCCTAAAAAGAATGCTGTCACTTCTTTTCTCTAATAAAAAGAATGTGACAGCATGCCATTAAGATCGTCCTTAACTAAGACAAGATTGGGGCCATAAAAATATTAACATTAACATAGTATTCTTATTAGATATTTTTTATCTAATATATTAAAATCGCGTGTCACAGTGTTTGCAATCGAACTCCTCCGAAACGGCTTGACCGATTTTTATGATTTTTTTTGTGTATATTTGATAGGTCTGAGGCTATAGTCCTGTTTTTAAGCCCCTAGGTGCTAAGGGCTTTTTAATTTTGGGTTTGATTTTTTGGGTCTATATTTTTTTAATGATTTGGCCTCAAAAACACTTATAACCCTAAATATTCACCCTTCTATTGCCAACACGAATTTTTTGAATAGCGATTAGTATTTTTACTGGGGCGAAACGAAGTTCGCGGGCAGTTAGTATTTACATAAAATTTAATTCAATTTCATTAATAAAAAATGTATTTTGCATTGCCATGTGATTTTGCTTTTTTTCAGACAATCTTTTTTCCCTATCTACGTTGCCTACGATTGCTACCATTTACCTACGCTGCTGTGAGCATGAGCAAAAAGATGAGACTGAGAAGAAGCGATAGACAACATTCAAGGTTCAAGAATAATATTAAAGTACTATCATATAGGCAAAATAATCTTTTATCATAAGTAAGCTTGACTGAATTTAATATTAACCCATAAAGGCATTAAAATAAATTCCGGTATACGCCACTTTGTACATAACTTACCAATATTTTTTTTCCATTTATTTGAACCACGAACAGGCTTACAATTAATCATACATACACATAAAGCGTCGATGGCGTAGTGCGCAAGGCCGTCGCCTTCCAATCGGGAGGTAGCGGTTCGAACCCCGCCACGTACCAATGTGTTTTCAAATTTTGAATTCATATGTACGTTTATTCGACGTTTTTACGGTGAAGGAAAACATCGTGAGGAAACCTGCACACACCTGTGAAGAAAGAATTTCTTTACAAGATGTGTGTGAAGTCGACCAATCCGCACTTGGCCAGCGTGGTTGACTAAGGCCTAATCGCCCTAGTTTAGGGTAGGCTCAAGCCCCTCGGTGGGGACGTATAGAGCTGTTGCTAATGATAATAAAAACATAAAATTTATATAAACATAGTTATTGTAAACCCAGCATTGATGGTCACTTCGTAATTTTCAAAAAGGTATACTATGAAACCTTTACAGCTTTGAAGTACTTAGGTAATCTAATATTATACATGTAGGTAGGTACTTACATCTATCACTATATTTATTTTTTATATTATAGTTAATGAGATACAATTTTACTATGAGTACGAGACGTAATAGGTATAGTTATATAATATGTATAGTAGTATAATATACAAGTGAATGTGTGTTCTCGAGTGAAGTGAGTGCGTGTGTGTGTGTGTGTGCGGGTGGGTGTGTGTTTGTGTGCGCATGTGCGTGCGTGCTCGTTTTTATGTGCGTGTGTATGACTACAACATAAGTGTTGTGTCAGTATTTAACTTAAATTAATAAAATAGTGCATACATCTATGCTCTATCTACCTATTATAATATTTTGATATTATTTATACATAATTATATTACAAACCTATACTTTTTTATTCATTGTAACATACATAGTTTATAGCTGCATTATTAAAATGAAAACATTATCTTAAATTCTAGTCATCTTAAAAACTAATTTTACCTTAACCATATTACTAATTCTGTGCCTATAGTATTGTATAAAATTATTAAAACTTAGATATGTATTGTATAAAATTATTAAGTACCAAACCTTCTTTCATATTCTACCTCATCATCATCATCTTCATCATCTCAGCCGCACGACGCCCACTGCTGGGCATAGGCCTCCCCCATGGATCTCCACAACGATCGGTCTACCTATCATTGTGGAACTAACCTAATTCGAGACCTTGCCATTGCATGGTTTTTCAAATGAAAAACCAATGACAGATGAATATTTTTATATAGATCGGTATCGATAATTTTCGGCACACGTATTGTATTAACACGGTAATTGGTATTAATTTTAATTAAAAAAAATATTTTGTAATCGATATTTTAAAACTAACACTGATTTCTCCCCCTTTTTGTGCGCCGACGGCGGCGCCCTCTCGTCCATGGCGATAATTGATTACCTACTTGTAAATACTGAACTGGTATTAGAAACATTAAAAAAACAGTTTTAAAATCAATCTAATAGTGGCTGTGCTCTAAGAATAATGGACATTATTTGGTCAGTACCTAATTGTTTTTGTAATTGTAAATTATTTTTTTGTAAGCCTTTAAGGTTTCGCGGGTTTTGTTACACACTGTGTAAAAACAAAATAATTTAAATTTCCTTCTTTATATATAAAAAAATGAATCGTTGTGTGTTAGTCTCGTAAAAACTCAATAACGGCTGGACTGTATCTTACACAATTCTCTGTGTGTCCAAAAAAAAAGTAGGTCCAGGGAAGTGTCGGACCCACTAGTGTCTTTGTAAAATAGGTGGTACCTAATAAGAAGGTCAATTCCGCTAAATAAGCCACCGGCTGCGGCTCAGATTCGATTCGCCTGTAAATGTAAGTAGAATTGGATCTGAAGAATAATGGGCGCAAGAAACACTTATCAGCTTGAGCAGACAATTTTATCATTGATTTGTAAATTATGTCGTTATCATACATAAATAGTTAGTATTTATGTAACCAAATACATGTATAATATAATGTTTGTTGACATCAAAATTAATACACAATAAAATTTCCTTACGTTGTAACTAAAGTCTCTTCTGCATGTGCTTTTATGAAAAGGCAAATCAGTAACACTTTCCCCATAGACGAGGCTCTAGTTTTTTGAAGTCTGTACGAAGTTCGAACGACAATTTTATTATCTTCTCTTGTTTTAAATATCTTACGAAAATAACTAACAACTAAAATGAAAATAATTACTCAATATGTGTCTCGCTGCAGAACTGAATCTAATGCGATACCAAAAAAAAATTAAATCGATTTCAAGAACACCCAAAAGTTAAAAATAACATAATAATAAAGACAAAATTACATTTCTATACTGAAGTCGGTACCAAACGATGATATCCTGAGAGACTTAAAATTTAGCACCGACTTCAATTTTTATCTTAATTGTGAATTTAATACCAGTTCACCGAAGTAACTTAAAAGAATACGACCGAGAGTCAAGACGTGCATATTGTATTAAAAAAACTAACCTGTTACTTCTAAAAGATAAGGATCCTTCTATCATCAGCTCGATTCATGACTACCAGACGTAAAAATCTGAATAGCTTCGGTAAAAGCATAAAACACGTTGGACGTACCTATAAAATTTTCAAAGAATTATTATAAAATTGTATCATATGCTAATAGTACTACGAGTATGTATAATACGAGTATATCACACAGATTTTAATTGAAGTCGGGGAGGTTGATAATATGTATTAAGAACTCTTTTTTTTACAAAAAAATTAATTTGACTAAAAAGATTGAAAAAGTTTTTTTCAATCTTTTTAGTCAAATTAATACATGCGTATTAGAATTTGAGAAGAAGCGTATTAGAATCAGAAAGCAAAGGTTAACCAATATTGATCCTTGAGGCACGCATAATTAAAGGTGCACCAGCAGACTTAGTTTTGTTAATATTAATTTGTTATTAAGACTCAATAAGTCCAATTGCTTCTTAAAAGACACCATTTATTTAAAAATTTAAAAGGCTAGTGACCAACGCAGTCAGGTCAAAATATGACATCTCATTAACGCTCCTAAGCGAAAAAAATGTGTTTGGGAGGTATATTGTACAATCCCAGCATTTCTAATGAAAAAACCTTTGGTTAAACCAAATAGATCATATTATATGTATATGCAAAATGTTATAACTTGTAAATCTGTAATTATTACGGATTTGATTATGTGGGTCTCAATACCCGAAAGGTCCATCAGTTCCTCTTGGTACTGATCACGGACAGTGTCAGCGTCGTCAATGTGACAAAAGCTGAAATCCTAGTTGCACATCTTACACTTCTGCATACTAAAAGGGCTACAGCTTCAATAGGAGACGAGACTTGTAGTTACTATGGATATGTGTAGAGAAGTTCTCAAACGCATTGGCCACTGCAAATTTAAATAAACTTGCTTAAAATTATCTCTAGTTTGTACGTATAATTTATTTGCGGACAGTGTATGTACGGTAATTAATTTGCTGATTGGTAATAAATAAATTGATTGTCATTATAGCTACATCAGTATCTTGTCATAAAGGGGCAACAGATGAACCACAATAAATATTTAGGTTGTTCTAAGCTCTTTAGTTTCATATGATTTTTTGTATAACGATTTCTAATGTAAATTTGCAAATCAATCTATTACCAAATGAAAAATATAATTCTTCTTCTTTAATTATTAGAAAATGTAGAACAAAAAAGTTTCCTCGTAATATTTTTGAAATCAAATATTCATCTCGTATCAACATTGCGTTTCAAAATTACTTTCAATGTTCAACTGTTGCTTCGTTGCCAATGAATATTTTACAGATAGTAATTAATAAAATAATTATTTAAGATCCCATCTTGAAAAGCCTAAGTCAGATACAGCATTTACTCGTAATTTTGCACTGAGTTTGTGTATATATTTGTTACGACTTTACCCGTGTTTCCCTTTGAAGGTTCTTAATAAATTACTTTTCTTCTTCTGGATTAGAAATCATTATAAAAAGCAGCAAAGTATATTTTTATAATGATAAATGATAAATGATTAAATGATAGATGTTTCTATAAAAAATTGAAAGATTTGTTGGTCGAAAAATGTTTTTATAACATAAAAGAATTTTTAAGTTAGATCTTACTTTATTAATGTATAGAGTTTAGTATAATCTAGTAATGTTAGTTAATAAAAATTTCAAAGATAGTTTTTTAAGAGTTGCAACGCCCTTGCAGGGTTCATATTGCGATCTATATTTATAATACTTAACACCTAAATGTACACCAATATGATGCAATAAAGTTTATGACTATGACTATGACTATATATAAGCATTGGAGGAATTATTTTGACTTATTAGTCGTATTAGAAATCTTATATTAATGGCCCGAACAAGATTCAGTGGTCGCATTATAGAAATAGATAAAAACTCTACACAGCTTAGTGAATCTATGTAAACTCTGACGGTAGTAATACAACGATTTCATTATAGGAAATACAATCTACTGAATAAAATAAACTACAAAGTAGACATATTATTTGACTATCTAAAGAGCACTGAGTCATTCATCTGCAAATTTCCCCTCAAAAAGACCTTCGAAGGTACTCTGCCTTTTGCAGCGAACAGCGTCAGGTATACAGTAGCATTTATGTAATGTTGTGATTTAAAAAAGATTGCATAAGTAATTAAAACAATATGAAACAAGAAGACACTGACGTTAATAAAAACAGGCGTCACCCAACCGTCGCATTAATGACGTTTTCGAACGACTTAAGCTTTTTCAAGGTTATTAATCTTATCTTACGAGGTTTACTAGGTACTACGTGCGCGTATGACTTATCTGCCTCTTTAAAGTGCAATATTCTATAGATACGCCAATTGGCACTAGTTAAAACATTCAAAGAAGACTAAAAAATGTACCCAATTTCTGATTAGTATCTGCTTATGTATGACCTATCTATCACTTTGAATAAATCCAAGTACAACTTGATAAGTGAGCGAATCAACGAAGCATCGTGTAAGTTCTACCAGAAGCTTTAACATTGTTATCGGCATTGAAAATAAAAACGTGAGTGATGCTGGTTCAACAGTCTTGCCTGACTTGCCCGAGCGGGGTTAGCGGAACTAGTGTGGACAGGGCCGGCGCGTGCCCGCTGCCCATATCCGTACTCGGTCACCGGATCAGATTCTATCTTGTTCTGTTTTCGGACACGCCCCGATGATTCGTTGTGGTCGATTTTCCAATACCACACTCTATACTTATCGAAGGCGATTTATATGTTTTCCCTCCGCTATTAGTGAAATTAGCAGTTTGCGAGAAAAACGAAATGACGGATTACAGATCTAATTTTGACTGTATCTACTTCGTTTTGTATCATACATAACGAACGAGAAGAGATGTGTTATAGGTCGAAAAAAATTGGACGCTTCAAAAGAGCCTTCTATCAAGTTATATTTGAATACAGATTATTTTGTCATAATTGATATCATCTTAGTCACTATACTGCCCACTAAGGTATAACTTTCCAAAAAAAGATCGGAATTATTAAAAAGTGTATTGTGTATCTACACTGAAAAAAAATTGATAATATGTATCAAGAATGTGTTACCTTCATTCATGCAACTTATTTATATACGAGCGCACAAAGGTGCATGATTACAGTAATAAAGTATAGTTGGTTGGCCGTACTAAGATTACTTTTTAATGTCACTATGATGTTTGTGGCTTTTATTAAGGCGCATAGTGCTCCCAATGATCTGCGTTGATCGTCCCACACTGATTACATAGGAGTGAGTGAGTGAGAGTGAGGGGAATATTCAAGCACACCTTTACGCGTAAGATGAATTATTTCAATAAAAAATTAATAATGGCGAATAAGAAAAATCTAAAAAGACCATCCCCTAGAATATTGTTCCCTTTATTTATTGAAATCGAAAGTATGTGATTTAACCTAATATTTACGAAGCGATTAGGTTTATAGTTTTAAAATCGAGGCATGTTTGGGTCACATTTTAACCAAGTTTTAATTAATTTATCAAAAAATTAAAAAGACCATCCTCTAAAGAATGCGTTGAATAATAACATATCTTTTTTAAAGATTTTTTTATTCAATATTTATGAAGAGAACCGGTTTTTTCGGCAGTGATTTTTTATGATTGACGTTACTATGCGCCTTAAGAACTTGATCACTTTTTTGGCAAGTCGCAAAGCTTAATATGATTAATCATTTTATCTTATTAGAATTAACAATTATGAATGGTACGAACATACAATAAATTATTCTCGGAGATTGATATCTTTCTTTTCTCAAAAAGTTCCTTCAAATACAGAATTAACGAGTATTTCAAAAAGTAACAAAAAAAAAGTGGGTTTCAAAAAAGTAAGTCTGGTTTATAGAGTAAAAATAATTACATGTACCTATGTTGTATAGAAATATTTAATTTTATTAACAATTGTAATTTAAAATTTATTTATTCTGTATTGCATTTATTTTGGCATCATGTGAGCCTGCCGTTATTTGGGCGCAACACGCGATAACACACATACACACAACAACGCACTCCACACTCACTACACTTATCAATGACACTAGCGGTATATGAGGATGATATTAATTATTGTAAATTTCAATAGTACCCCCTAGCTTAAAAACAAAAAAAAAGTTTTTATGTATGTTTATAAGTGATAATAAGAACTGTATATAATATGTGTAAATACATTGTGGTAGGTACCGTAGTTTAAATTAGTTAAATAAGTTTTGTTAATGTAATGGAAATCAGTAATTGGCCTATGTTCTGCTTAGTGTAATTTTTTTTTTTAATATTCTATGTTTGTGCTGTTGATTTCAGTAAATAAATAAAAAAAATAAATAAATGTTTACAAAGGTGACGTCACCAAAATTAAATAACAAAGTTTATTGTTTTGAATATGTTTTTCTTATTAAGCGTTCAATCATTTCAAATTGATTGTCATAATCATTTGTGGTTTGTAGTTTTAAAAATGTTGATGATTTATTTTATTATATTTTACTCAAACAAGCCAAATTTTAACTTGATAAGCTACCATTTTTTTCAGTGTATCTTTTTGAAATGAAGCCCTGCAGAAAATAACTGAAATATTCCTTCTATAAAGTATTCTCTTTTGTACACAATTGTATGTATCTCAGTAACGAGAATGATACAATTATAAACAACTAAATACTTACGTGATTTTTAAAATAACTTTGTTTTGCGAAACAAATAGCAAACGTTGTGAAGAGAAACAAAGTGAAAACGTGGTTAAAACAATTATAATGAAACTGAAAAAATGCTAGCCAGCATTATTAACATAAATATATTTATGTTTGATTTGATTTAACTGATTTATTGATTATATTCTTTTCACTCCGGATAACTTTAACTTACCTCTTTAAAACGAAACTCGACATCAATTAACATCTGCCGCGCGACGAATCAATGCTCTACGAGTTATTCAACCTCTTGTTTAACATTATTATTATGTCGGACGTGTAAAGTGAAATAAGAAACATTATGGAACACACGAGAAAGCTCGGTTGACGCCGTAAATTAAATTGTCAGCCGTTCACTCGCCACTTTACTTAAGGATGGAAACAAATAACATTGTACCTAAGCACTCATGACACGCACGATTGTAGAAACTTGCGTAAAATACCGCAACATGAGATAAATCACGGGCGTCGCGTCGCGTCCGCAGCTCTGTGGCAAAAACACCGAAGCACATTTCCCTAGTTATAGTGGAAAATCGATGCTACTAACTCTAATCGATATAAATTATTCTTAATCGGTTGGAGATTTGTTGGTGAAACTCGGCATTACAGTGGTATTAAGTGTGTATTATAAATAATGTGTATTGCCTAGTTTCCTGCTGTGTGATAATTATAGGTAACCGAAAGCAAAACAATGAAACTAAATTCATATTGGCACATTGTCTACATAATAATATTGTTTATTTACGTTTAATTAATTTTCAGTTATAGGACGAATAATCATCTGGTTAATATGTAATATGTAAGTGTACAAAGTCACAGCGTAATTTTTTTAGATCTTGAAATATAAGTTTCAGAACAGAATCATATTTTCAAAATAAAAACGTCAAATAAAATGTTTAGAGTAATTATAGAAATGGTCAGTTATTATAGCAGCCAGTTTTATGTTCCCAATTGTTTTGAGTATTAAACTAGAAAAGTCTCAAACTAAAAATGAAATTACTTAAGTAAACGAAACCGAACGGTATCATGGAGAATAAATCTTTACATCTCGATTTAATCTGCGCACGCTCGACTGAGGTTTTAATAACCAGACCGTTCCATATGGCCTGTTAATTTATGCCCAATCATAGATAGCATCGGAAATGTTCAAGTCCCGACATCAGCGAAACCTGGCTCATGCAACGTTTCTGACTACGTTGATGCGTAACTCCGAGAATCGACGCTGCTAGCACACCGTAGCTGCTGAACTCATACAACAAAACTGCTTACCGAAATTCGCAGCGAATCATGACTATTAATATTGTGGCGAAACCCATAACGTTCAGTGAATGTGATACCCATTCCATAAATTATAACGTTGTTTCGCGTTAGAAATTTGGTGTCTGCCACAAATGCCACATTTGTCGTTTGCCGCCAACGCGGCCCGGTGGAGCGAGCGATCAGTGTTACTTTTAAAATATTAATAATTAAATATTTATTTTGAGTTATTTTATTAAAGAACTTTAAGAAATGGCATACATAGAGACCCGTAAAAAAACGACCTGGAAACAAACTGGAATACTTCACGTTATTACCAAACTGAGAAAGAGGCATCTTAAAACAAACCCCAGCGAATTAGCCAGTGCTAAGCAGCTGCCAATTGCAAAGTACCGATTATAGGAGCTCATGATAATGACTGTTATCTAGACTAAGTGTGTATATCATCGCTACATGCGGTGGTAAATTTATATGCACAGTGCATATATTAAGCTTTGCTTTCTAAGATTTATATCAGCTACTCTAATTTTTCTGGAGTATTCACAACAATTTCCCCTTATCTGAATGCCCGAAAAGTCAGGCAGATACACTACTGCCACCCAGTCTTTGCAATTTTCAGCTCCACGTGATAGCGTTTTTGGTTGCTGTCTCTAATTTCTCACTTCGACTTTCAACTGAGAATTTCAAAAATCACCAAAAATTATTAATCCTCGGCCCGAAATGGAGATTAGGCCTACGACCTAGTGCTCAACAGTCGCATAGGAGAAAGCAGGTATTATTTCATATATTCTGCAAAAGTATAACATGAAAATATTTTTAAAATCGCGCCCTATTAGTATTCAAGGTAATCGCTGAAACTGCACCGCAGCGAACCAAACGCAATTAAGTTTTACGCCTCGTTGGTAATGAGTGGTAGAGTGTCGCTTGGAAATTTCATGTCGCATTAAATGTAAAAATAAACAGTTCACATTTATGTTATTACCCGTTCGCCATTTCAACCCATTTTCGTCCCACTGCGCACTGACGGGTTCGGCTCTCCTCAAACGGGGAGCAATTGGCCCACTACACAACTAATGCACAGATAATATAATACTACAGTACTAGGGTTAGACAGGTGAGGTGGGTTGATATAGTTTCGTTTCCAGTTTTTGAATCCCTTCGCAGAGGGGTGACAGCGGTAAACTCTCATAATCGGCTCTAACACCATCCATGGGAAGAAAAACAAATAGAACGGCACGTGTATTCTTATAGGTTCATTTAAAAAACTTAGCTTTTCTTCCTTGTTCTACTCGTATGTATATTTATATAGCAAAGCAGTGCCACTTTATTGGCCCACCGTAAAACAACAGCAGACGTGACCAGCCTTAAAACTCTTTTGTACATCATATTATTGGTGCCCATCACTTACACTTAATAACAGGCGCAACCAATCATACAGAGAACGTGACTTGTGAAACCATAGACGGAAAAGCAAACTTATTTAGTAAACAAAAGATACGGCGTGTCATCCAATTTCTACCGCCTTGTCACGGTCTATTAGTCTTTGAGTGA
Source organism: Schoenobius gigantellus (assembly GCA_963935595.1). Lineage (NCBI taxonomy): Eukaryota > Metazoa > Arthropoda > Insecta > Lepidoptera > Crambidae > Schoenobius > Schoenobius gigantellus. The sequence continues at coordinate 27,697,596 of OZ012551.1, forward strand.
GTGCCCCCTCACGAAAAGTAGGTAGTATAATAAATAATATGTATAAAATTATTAAGTAAAAATAACTATTAGGAATAACCTTTGGAGTAATTTTATCGTTTAAAGCAATTGTTTACGCTGTTTACGTTTACTGCGATGGCCATTTACTACTCATATTAAGAGGTTTGAAAAGAAAAAATTAAACCTCGCTATTTTTGCATTTAACGGCAAAATTTTAAACTTTAAGGCGCATAGTGGTCCCAATGACCTTGCGTCGATCGTCCCACACTGATTACATAGGAGAGAGTGAGGGGAATATTTAAGCAAACCTTCACGCGTAAGATGGATTATTTCAATTAAAAATTAATAAAGGCGAATAAGGAAAATCTAAAAAGAATATTGTTCACTTTATTTATTGAAATCGAAAGTATATGATTTAACCTAATATTTACGACGCGATTAGGTTTAAAGTTTTAAAATCGAGGCATGTTTGGGTCACATTTCAACCAAGTTTTAATTAAGTTATCAAAAAATTAAAAAGACCATCCTCTAAAAATGCATTGAATAATAATATCTTATTTAAAGATTTTTTTATTCAATATTTATGAAGAGAACCGGTTTTTTCCGCATTGGGTTTTTTTTATGATTGACGACCCTACTATGCGCCTTAATATAAAAAATGTGTAAAAAATGTGTTTATAGTCTTGGTATCATTCTGAAAAGCATTGTATGAGCAATGTTAACATTTTATTGTAATACAGACTACTACGAATTAGTACTGTAGATACCTACTAAAATAATGTGAAAGCTTAAAGAAGACGGCCGGTTGCACCAAAAATTCAGGAACTCGTAAAAAGTAACGTAAAAAGTAAACGTATATCGTAAAAAGATGTTGCACCACGCTTTTGCGATACGTTTTACGGTTACTTATGCGGATACTTTTTACGGAGCTAACGCCCTGCTCATAACGCAAAAGTATAAATTTTGACAGTTCGCTTGTATTTGTATTTCATGTTTAAGGTTACAGCGTTTAAAATACAATTTAAATTCACTTTTCACCACATAGTTCACTATCCGACAATGATATTGAAAAATTATCCATATATTGTATAGTTGCCGTCGTCGAAGAACAAACATTAGAGTAGGTCAAATGCTCACTGAAAGCAGCGATTTTAACATACAGATACAAAGATATTATATGATGCATTATTAAAATTACTCAGGCATAAAAATCAGGCATTATCGAGCGTCGGTGGCGCAGTGAACTCGGCACTTGCCTTCCAATCGGGGGGTCGGGGCTCGAGACCCGCCATGTACCAATGTGTTTTTCGTTTCGAATTTCATATGTACATTTGTCTGACGCTCCTACGGTGAAGGAAAACATCGTGAGGCAACCTGCATACATCTGCGAAGAAATTCAATGAAGTATGTGAAGTCGACCAATCCGCACTGGGCCAGCGTGGTTGACTAAGGCCTAATCACCCTAATATAGGGTAGGCTCGAGCCCCTCGGTGGGGACGTATATGGGCTGTGATGATGAGGCATAAAAATATGAATTGCCACACAACAAAGCTTTTTCTTCTTATTTTCGTAGCTTTGACGTTTTTACGAATTCAGCCAATGTCATGAATTTAGTATTGTTTTGATTGATAAGTCATAAGTCCATAGCCAATGTAAACAAAAAACACTATCAACGTCACGTTTTGACAAATTAATAACATGTGTTACTACATGTAAAAAAAACTTTCATGGCAGTAAAAATCTACTAAGCTAAAATGGTAGAATTAACGCTTTATTCATATTAGCAAAGAATTTTACGGTTACATTTACTGGTATTTTTTTGGTGCAACATAAATTTACAGATTCGAAATAGTGACATATTGGTAGAAGTATAACGTATAACTGAATTTGTAAAAACATAGCAATTTTGGTGCAACCGGCCGTAAGGGCCAATTTTTTAATCATCTGATAACTATTTAGGTACTGTAGAATAAAAATTGATAGATTTTCTAAATAAAAGCTGTCAAGTGGACAAACTGCCATGTCTATCCCTCGGAGAATACTATCTGAATATTGAAAAATCGACCTTAAAAGCATTGCTATGAATACGAGATCAAGGAAGGGGTGTCTTGGACTGGGTGCTCTTTTGGACATAGGTACAATTGAATTTAACGTCAAGTTATTTAATGAATATTTAAGTAAAATTAACATTAATAAGGGTGCAGGACCCGATGGCATTCATCCAGTACTCATCCGTAACTGCGCCGATTCGTAACTGCTTGCCCTCTCGGGAATATTTTTAATTTATTTCTTAATAGTGGATGCGTGCCTCCTGACTGGAAACGTGATTGGTTCACACCTATTCCTAAAGGTAGTGCTAGCAATAATGTAGTAAATTATAGGCCGATTTCAAAACTGTGTCAATTTACTAAAATACAGGAAAAGATTATAACGGATCAGCTTTTCGGAGTTATGCATTATGTCATAGTTCTAAATCAACACCGATTTATTAAAAAGCGGGGCGTGGATAGCAATTTAATTAGTTTTACAGAGGAAATACTTTCAGCAATGGATTATAATACACAGGTAGATGCTATATATACAGATTTTGCTAAAGCTTTTGACAAAATTTCTCACGACAAATTGCTTTTTAGTTCTGGCAGCTCGGGATCTATGGCGACTTATTTAGATGGATACTGACCGTCAAAATTGTAGTCAGGCTAAAGTACTAAGTGGTTACTGTTCAATGTATAAAAAGATACCTACCTTCAGGGGTCCCACAGGGCTCACATTTTGGACCTTTACTATTTATTATACAGGGTGTAAAAAGACGTATACCAAAGCACGCGTCTACGCATTCAGACAATTAAATAAAGCAATATAACGAAAAATCTATGATGTGAAACAAAATTAATTTTTAAGCTTAAAATAAACAACGACAATAAATACTACGCAATGTAACGCGTGCCCGCGCCTGGCTTGCGCGTCCGGATATCGCGTCGGTGTTAGTGAGTCAGTGTGAGTGCGTGTAAAGCAAGACGAGTTTCCTGAGCAAGAGATTCCTTTTCAGTCATAAATTTTGTTAAGAAATACAGATTTTTTCGTAGATGTTTCTTTGGAAGAAAATTATCAAAATACATTTCAAACAGTTTTGTATAAAAAGCCCGTAATTTTTTTTTTAACTTTAACCTTGAATATCTCGGCAACTATTAGTTTCACAACCATGATCCAGAAGACAAAAACGATATGTTATTATATGCGGATGATACAAAATTGTTTAGAATTGTAGAAAATGATAATGATGCTTTGCTTCTACAAAAAGATCTGGACAGTTTTATTAACTTTTGCAAAAATAGTAATTTATTTTTGAATCCGGAGAAATGTCAAGTTATCTCATTCACTAGGAAAAAAAGTCAAATAAAATTCTCTTATAAAATTTTTGGAATGGAATTGAAGCGCTTGAGTGAAGTTAGGAATCTTGGCGTAATAATAATAATAGACTCCAGACTGTTCCTTGTATCTCACATAGATAAAATAGAAAACCATTCATTCAAGCTTTTCATATTACGCGTGCGAAACCCCTTTAAATCTGCAATACGTATAAGCTTCTGAACAGTTACGTGCGAAGTAGATTGGAATTTGCAAGTACAGTATGGAATCCCTTTCAAAAAATTCATCAAAATAAAATAGAAAAGTTACAAAAGAAGTTCCTTAGATGCTTTAATTATAGAATAGGTAACCATGACAATGACTATATTAATCATCCCTTTCATTTTATAAAGTGAACAGTCTACAGCAACGACGCGACCTTATAGATGTTTCTTATTTATATAAATTACTAAACAATATGGTGGATGCTCCTTCCCTATTGGAACAAATTTATTTCCGTATTCCTCGTAAAAAAGAAAGAAATGTTTGTAGAAAATATTTGTTGCAGTGAAACCCACTAACACCTACTACGCTAAAAATAGTTTTATTAAAATGACCTGTACCGTTTACAATGAGAGACATAACGGCCGGTTATACCAAAAATTCATTTTACGAATCCGTAAAAAGTAACGTATAAAGTATACGTATATCCTAAAAAGATGTTGCACCACGCTTTTGCGATACGTTTTACGGTTACTTATACGGATACTTTTTACGGAGCTCACGCCCTGCTCATAACGTAAAAGTATAAATTTTGACAGTTCGCTTGTATTTGTTATTCATGTTTAAGGTTGGAAAACGCGTTTAAAATACAATTTAAATTCACTTTTCACTACACAATTCACTATCCGACAATAATGTTGAAAAATTATCCATATATTGGATAGTTGCCGTCGTCGAAGAACAAACATTAGAGTAGATCAAATGCTCACTGAAGGCAGCGATTTTTATACACAGATAAACAGATATATATGATGCATTGTTAAAATTACTCAGGCATACAAATATAAATCAGCACACAATAAAGCTTTTTCTTCTTATTTTCGTAGCTTTGACGTTTTTACGAATTCAGCCAATGTCATGAATTTAGTATTGTTTGATTGATAAGTCATAAGTCCATAGCCAATGTAAACAAAAAACACTATCAACGTCACGTTTTGACAAAAATTAATAACATGTCTTACTACATTTAAAAAAAAACTTTCATAGTAGTAACAATCTACTAAGCTAAAATGGTAGAATTAACGCTTCATTCGTGTAGCAAGGAATTTTACTGGAATTTTTTTGGTGCAACATAAATTTACGGATTCGTAATAGTGACAGATTGGTATAAGTATAATGTATAACTGAATTTGTAAAATCATAGCAATTTTGGTGCAACCGGCCGATAGTGATTTGGATATTTTTAATACTAGTTTGTTCAATTTCAAAAATGAAATCTCGTAGTCATGTTTTTTTAAATGATATTGAATGGTAATATGAGATTTTTTAAAATAGTGGAGTAAAAGAGCTTTTAAAGTACAACTTTATATGTTTTTGAATAATATATGGGACTAATTTTATAGATGTTCTTTTGTTTTTTTGTAACTGTTTGTCCATTATTAAAAAAATAAATTAGGACAATTTTCCTGGGTTTGAAAACCAACTTATATCCGTCTTTTTTGAGCGGCAATCATGTTGAATTTACGTCAATGTTACTACGTTCATAGTGCTCTACTAATCAAGGCCTTTCATTTGATACCCATATTGTTGGGTTTGAAAACGAACTTTCATCCATTTCTTTTAGCGACAGCCATGTTGAATTTAGTGCGATTTTTCTAGGTTCTACTCTTGCTCTACTCTTTAAGGCCTTTCATTTAATGCCCATATTGGTAGGTTTGGAAACGAACTTTCCATCAACAGCTCATATACGTCCCCACTGAGGGGCTCGAGCCTACCCTAAACTAGGGCGATTAGGCCTTAGTCAACCACGCTGGCCAACGAACTTTAATCCACCTTTTTTGAGCGGCGGCCATGTCGAATTTACGTCAATATTGCTAGGTGCACAGTGCTCTACTCATCAAGGCCTTTCATTTGATACCCATATTGCTAGAATTGGAAACGAACTTTTATCTACCTTTTTTGAGCAGCGGCTATCTTGAATTTATGTCAATGTTGTTAAGTTCATAGTGCTTTACTCATCAAGGTCTTTTTTAGAAACGAACTTTGATCCACCTTTTTTGAGCGGCGGCTATGTTGAATTTATGTAAATGTTGCTAGGTTTATAGTGCTCTATTCATCAAAACCTTCATTTGATACCCATATTGCTGGGTTTCGAAACGAACTTTAATCCGCCTTTTTTAAACGCGCGGCCATGTTGACTTTAGGGCAATGTTCCTATTTTCATCGTGCTCTACTCTTACAATGCCTTTCGTTTGATACCCACATTGCTAGGTTTGGAAACGAACTTTTATCTGCCTTTTTTGAGCGGTAGCTATGTTGAATTTACTTCAATGTTGCCAGGTTCATTTCATAGTGCCGTGCACGCCGCCGTAAGGCCCTCCGTCTGGGGATTGCCCTGGTGTTCTCGGGCAATCTCCCCTTGGCGATAGCCCGACCAGGTGGTCGGGCTTGCCCGGGCGCGTGGGTAGTGGAGTCGCAGTGTAGACCTTACCTAGCGCGCTCATAAGGGCAGGGAGAACACCGGGGGGTTTTAGTGGGTAGGCCTGGCACTCTGCCGGGAGAGCCCCACACACGCTCGCCGTCTAGCCAACGGCGGGTACGGTGCGGTTACGCATTTCGCCCCGAGAAAAAAAAAAAAAAAAAGGTTCGTTTCATAGTGCTCTACTCATCAAGGCCTTTCATTTGATATCCATATTGCTGGGTTTGGAAACGAACTTTTATCGGCAGTCATGTCGAATTAGGTCAAAGTAGCTTCTCCATATCCATGTTCTTTGGGTGGATCCAAAAAAAGTGTTCCGTCATTTTAGACATTAGGATCAAGTTAAGTCAGATATTATTTAAAAATTATAAATATTAATCAATTATTTTAAATAGTTTTATATTGATGAAAGAGTTTGATTCCTTAGCTATAATGTTAAAAGTGAATTTAAAAAAATGAAATTATGCTTAAATGTTCTTCCGGAAAATTCTAAGCATTGTGGTGTAATCCATATCAAATTCTGTCCAGTAGTTTCGAAGATCTTTCCAGACAAACAATTTTTTTTTAAACTATTCTATCGTGTTCTGTTAATGATTTTAAGGCGACCTGTGTATTTTTTCTTATTATTTCGAAAACGTTGTCCTGTCCGATTACAGCGCCACCTACCGGGTCCACTGTATGTTCCCTGAACCTATTCACACACAGAAAATTTCGTAAGAATCGGTCGAACCATTTTTGAGTTTTAGCGAGACTAACACACACCGTTTCATTTTTATATATAAAAAGAAGAAGAAGATTTATAAGATTCACACTAACACTGTCAAATTTCACTATATTCATTAAAAAAACCTTTTTTAGATATTTAAATATAATGGGTAAATTGCATTTCTGTAATTTTCTGTAAAGTATTTAGTTTACTCCAGTCACCGTTTAAATTTGATCAGGCAGTTTTTTTTCTGATAAATTAGCGATTGTGAGATATTATAAACACTTCTTTATTATTATTATCTTTGAATATCTTCAAAGTTACGCTCGCTAATGGCGTTGCAATAACCATAAAGATTGTGGTCTGATATAAAAAGTTTTCCATGAAACTAACTAACAATTATAATACCTACTCGTAGTCCTATCCCATCTCAAGAGAGCCGACAACATTGCTTTCTCTTTACGGGGTTGCTAAATAATTATTTTGTGCGAATCAATTTTAAACTAAAAACTTAGATTTATGAAAACGTTACGAAAATGAGAATTTCACCCCCAGCGAACAATTTAGAAAACTTTTTTGTTAGTGTTACATTATGTTTGTCAATTAATTATTTTTTATTCTTAAATAAGACTTAAACGTATAATCATGGAACCTCACCATAAGTAACACTAGGAGCAACCCGATAACCAAGCCACGCCGCCGCATTTTATCTGTAGACAAAAGAATTATAATAAATTTGTATTCATTTTAAGCGAAGAAAGTTCAAATACCACTTATTGCGCTTTGCTACTTTGAAGTGAAAGTAAATAAATTCAACAAAGCGTTTATATGTGCGAAATATAAGTACTTACAATAGAAGGTTACAAGGAAATGGTGTTATTAACATTTAGAATTGATTTATCAAAGCTATCGTTTTTAGTTAAATAGAAATTAGAAAGTAAATAAAAAATGTGAAGATTCATTAAACTGTATGGAATGTTAAAAACTCTACAATTAGATCCTATTTGATTATATTACGCTTATTCTTACACAAATTTTCGTAACTTGCAAACTAGCTTTAAAAATTGTATAAAAACTAGAAGTTCGAATTTGAACGCAAAAAAAGCAAATTATTTAGGAAACCTAATACAAAACTTTAGATTTTTATAAAAGAAAAACTAACTGTGCCCGCAAATTGCTTTTTGCCATAATAACTGTCAAAAAATCTGTAGAGGGCCACCCCCGCCTAGAACTAATAGCCTAAGACCTAACAAATATACACAAAAAAAATCATAAAAATCGGTCAAGCCGTTTCAGAGGAGTTCGATAACAGGCACTGTGATAAGAGATTTTCATGTCTATACTAATATTATAAAGCTGAAGAATTTGTTTGATTGTTTGTTTGGTTGAACGCGCTAATCTCAGGAACTACTGATTCGAATTAAAAAAATATTTTTGTGTTTATTTATTTATTCACATACATATAAAAAAATTTATAACATTAATTTAATACGAGGTATATAAAAAACTACAAAGTTTTAAGCATTACCTCCGGAGACATTCACTATTATTTGACAATAACAACAATAATTCAACATGGAGGTAGGTTTGTATAAATATGCAGACATAATGCGTAATACACTATTACAGTGATAGTACGACGTCGGATTGATACAGGCTGTTCAACAAAGTACATTTCGAGAAAGTGAAACAAACAAAACAATGAATATTTTTTAAAGCCATCAATATTATTTTAATGCACTACCGTTCGTATGTTAGGAAATCATTTAGGAGTTTGCGCTTTATGTTATTTGTGTTAATTTGTGATTTTAAATCTGTGGGAAGGGAATTTATAAGGGTTGGAATAGTGTAACCCAGTGCTCTTTTACCATATAGGTTAGTATATTCCGGTGTCCATAATCTGTCAGTCTTAGTAACACGTGTTTCTCTTTGTTGCTTGTATGTGATTTGTAAGCTGCGATTAAAAAATTGTTCTAGCATACTTAACCTTATCGTGTATTGGTATTGGTTACTAAGTGTTGGATAGTCTATTTATCGAGGAAGGCTATAGGCTATATAACATCACGCTGAGACTAATATGAGCTGAGCATCAATGAAAAATATTGTAAAAACGGGAAGAATATATGGCGTAGTTCGCGGGCACGCACAGCTAGTATTAGATATCGAACAGAGCTCACATTGAACCACCATGAATAAAGTCACAACCATTGAAGAATTCGTGAAAAACGCAACGTAATCAACACATTATTTATAAACAAAAGAACAATTGTAACGCTGCACTCATTATCATGTATCAAAATGGCATCTCTCCCATAATGAACCTACTTGGGTCTGCCGTAGCTCCAGTTTCCATAATATTGGGGTCGGATTCCGGTGCGGTATTGTCGCATTGTCCCACGCCAATCGTAATTATTGCCATTGCGAATCTAACTGTGAATTAAGTAGACTGAAAGCCCTTGTGAGACATTGTCGATAAAGCTATACGTGTTGGTTTTTTGTATAGTATTAAAAACCTTTTGATAGCATTTGTAGTTAAAACTTCTGCACCCGAACTACTTGGTGTGCAGTGGTGGATTTGTAGCACCAAGTTCATAACTCTGATGAACTTTTCGAACCTCATCGTATTCCTTTAGACGTCATTAGCATTTTCTCAGCACATTCGGAATTGTATTTCGTAAATTAGAGGATGTCATTGACATGTTTGGGAACAAATTATGTAAGCTTGACCACTAGGTCTGAAAATTTAATTATTTATATAACGAAAAAAAGAAATGCAACTTCTATTTTGTCAAAAAATTAAAAAATATTCAGATAAGTGATAAAAAGTTATGGTGAAACGGCTCGCTACGTTATTACTCGTAGAAAATTACTATGACTAGTCATCGGTAAAGTGATCACAAGTACTACGTTACAATATGTACATACAAAACTGTGACATGTGATATATAAATAAGTATATTTTATATACCTGAAATACAATCGTATGTTCAAAGGCGGACTGATCTCTGAAGGAGATATTCCAGTCAACCCTTTTTTAAGGCGGCATATATTATGATGCGTAATGGCTAAACTGACTAGACTGCTCACTTGGGTATGGTTTAGGACTTCAGTCCACCAGTGGATAGATCCAGGCTTTCCGATATCCAGCTAAACCTCTTAGATCCCTAAAGAGAGCCTGTTCGGTATCAGGAAGACTTGCGGATGTAAATAAAATTTGTTTTACAAAAAATAAAACCGCCTTCAGAAACACTAATACGTGTTCAATATTTTTAGTGTGCTAACAGACGGACATTGAGCTTTTAGTATAGCCATTCCTACGACAACAACATTTTTGGAATGGTATAAAATGAAACAAAAAGTGAAGTTAGGAAGATTGTAGTCAGTTTTCATCTCACGCCAAAGAGACAATGACCAGAGAATCAACAGTCTGTTAATTTTTTCATTCGTAATGCTAGCGATATGTGTGGCATTTACATATATAAAGAAATCGACAATAAATGGCACGACCGCTCTGATAAATATAAACGAAAGTTCGCCAGCTCCATCGTCATGGCAATTTAGTTTAATACCGGCTGATATGAATAATTTCACAGCGAGTTCAAATTAAGAATACTTGTGGTACAATTTAATTGGCTTAATGACTGACTTCATTGTCTCGTAGGTTTAATGATGATTACCAAGTATGATTGACCTATTTTGTAAATGTATCCTCAAATTCTCTGTCAAACAAGAACCAACATATTAGAGGACACAATATTATTATGTCATGTTTGCCATAATTTTTTTGCTTTACAGTATCGTATACTATGAGTTACGCTTTGAGTAACAAAGGACAAGATTTGATTTACCTTCTAATTATATGCATATTTTATAACACTCATAACAAATATTATGTATTCGACGGAGAAATCAAATATTTAAAAGTACTTTCAGAAACAAAACTAAAATGAAGTAAAATATACGAATGGTTACTGTTACCTTTGCTCCATTGACTAGAATTGAGTCGATTTTATGTAGGTATGGTCATTTATTTATTTGTATAAATTATATTTATATAATTCCTTTCACAATTTACAGTGTTAAAACACGTCAATTGACTACTCACGCGCTGTCGCTTGTTAGTTCGTTGTGTTTTTGACTTGCTATTGCTTTATTATTTCGAGATTTCTTGTTCTTTACTACGTAGCTATAATAACGTTCTTTGATTGATTGCAATAATTATTATTTTGATAATTATAAAGGTATGGACTATATGTATAGTTCTAGCAAAATAAAATGTTACAACAACTAACCTCAAAATCTGATTCATCTATACTAATATTATAAAGCTGAAGAGTTTATTTGTTTGTTTGAACGCGCTAATCTCAGGAAGTACTGGTTTGAATTGAAAAATTATTTTTGTGTTGGATAGTGCATTTATCGAGAAAGGCTTTAGGCTATATAACATCACGATATTGTTATTTTAGCCGTAGCATATAAAGCCGTAGTAATTGATGTGGACGTACAATATTTACTAATGTCTTATTACACGAAAAGCATTTTTTCACTGCTGTTGGTATTGGGGCGAACAATGTATGGACGCAGAGCAATGTCCTTTACACAGTAACAAAGCGCAGAGGCATTAGTATATCCGATACAATAAACTCTTACTATATTTGAAATGAACCTGTCACTGAAATTGTACAAACGACGACGTATGGATGATTCATTCGCATACCATTTTTTTTGAGGCGGGGGAATCTCTTTACGATTCAACAAGGGGCTAAAAGCTGACAAGGCCGTCCCAAGGATATGCCATTGGTCTCGGGTATAAACCCTATACCTGGCTAAACCACCCTCCAGCAACTTCTACCTCCATAGAGACACACTCGGGATCGGCGTTAGCCATTCCCCGAGTGCGCCCCCTGAAGAGTAGGCCTGACGCAAGCGCCAGGTCTTACCTCTAAGCCCGGGCCAGCACGTAGCGTGGCAGACACGCGCAGACATTAGTTTTCACTTTGTGCATATATCTACCAGCACATAGTATGTCCATCAAGTAGCATGTGCAGTCGGTTTCAAAAGTAGATAAGCATTTTTGTACCATGTCCCACCAACTTTTAACAATGCAATATAGGTGTAACCATACTAAATAAAAGGAATAGTTGATGTGACATGGTACAAAAATATCCATCTACTTCTGAGGCCGACGTACAGCCATGTAGACTGAGTTGAGTTAACTTACCGACAACTTTATTTTAACTTTACAATCCGTATGATAAGAGTGCAGCGTCAATAACTTTTCCCTTCATTTCCATCTTATATCAATAAAACTACGATTCTCCAAATGAGACCGCGTAAAAATATATTAAGATGACATTTTTATTATGATGTACAAAGATCGCGCTCCGTTCGCTCGCTAGCTTACTTGCTCGATTGCGTAGTAAAATATACGAAAGGACGGACGTAAAAATAATATTTTATAATGACAATCATCAAATTGATGCGTTGGATTAGTTTGCATTGAGGCGATCTAAAATATGTATTTAGAAAGTGGATTTGTGTCGATACGAAAATAAAGTGAACAAAGTTAATAGGATTTCCGCTCTCGGTAATTTTGTGAGAACATACTTAATATCTTTAATCTCATCACTATAGGCTTTACAATATTTAACACAGTATTGTTAGACCTTGAAAAGCGGGACCGTAATCTGGTAAAATCCAGAGGGAGACTCTATGATACATCTGCTTCATCATAAAAAATTCTTTATAATTTTTATTTTGACTCACCCCAATGTATGGTGGAACTCCATAATTCACATTAAAATAGGTCCTTGATCAAAAATACGTTTTCAACCTGAAGAGCATTCAAATGCGTACTGCATTCATACCGAACAATCAAAGAATTTCCAATGTTAAGATGTTATTCAAAGTACGATGAGGGCGAAAGCCGGAGGGTGAAGGGTCATTGGAAACGTGCACGTTATCCCTTTTATCTGTGGGCCACGAAAGCGAAACCTGTTTGAAACCGCGGATAGGTCTGTTATTATCGCATCTAATCTAAAGCTGTAGAGAATCCTAGGGTTCTACTCCAAATAACGAAATTCGAATTCCGACATAACTGCGAAACGTCCCATATAAAATTTCGTCCCCTATTTTGAGGGGTTGGGGGCAGATTTCCAAAAAAAAAATATGCACGATTTTTTTATTAGTCAGAAATAGTCCGCATACCAATTTTTAGCTTTCTACCTTGAAAATTGCGGAATACTACATACAAACTTCCACCCCCCATTTTAGGGAAGTGGGCGGGTTAGAAAGAGACAAAAAGTAGCCTATTTCACTCTCCATCCCTTCAACTATCTCCACTTAAAAAATCAGGTCAATTCGTCTCTCCGTTTTGCCGTGAAAGACGGACAAACAAACACACACATACACTTTCCCATTTATAAACTTAGTATGGATGTACACAAAAAATAAGACAAGAACAATACTAAGGGAATTTTTGCCAGTAGACCTGCGACAGGTAGTTAAGGAAAAATGGTTTTATCTTTGTCATTAAAAACATCCATTTTAATTAATTATTTAGGAAAACACACAGTTTCAAGTCAGCAATCTAAAATTAATGAATTTGCGAGCATATAATAGAGCGGTAGGTATACCAGTATCGTCGTCATGGTCTTATAAAATATTTAAAGAGAGTCAATTTTGATTTTTTTCTCTATCTTAGAGCTTTTTTGGTTTAAGTAAATCAAGTGACATATTCAACTTCACTAACAGACTAGAATAATAAATAATCTAAATATATGAAGGAAATCTTCGCCCTTGCGGTAAGTGTTCAAACACACAATCATTAGCTCATTTATGGGGAAATGTATAACTTTTTACAACAAAGTCCCACAAAATGTAACTGACTTGCCTTTTGATAAGTTTAAAGCGCATGTAAAAAAGACTCTGATGAGTAAAGGATATTATAAAGTCAACGATTATTTACAAGATGCCAATGCCTGGTGTTAATTTGAAGAAATTATTAATGATAATAATGTAAATAATCGTGTTGTTGTGTATAACTATTCATTAAGTAGTTGGTAACGTTGTACTAAGAAGAGAACTGACAAATCTACATTTGTTATGGAAGTTGAGCTCAAATTTTTGCCTTGAGGTCAGCTTCCAATTGACGACTCTGTAACAATACAGGGAGAAAAAAATAGCCCTTGCTGGTTTTCTTGCTGGTTCTTTCCAGTACAAGGTCTCCCGCCGTAGACTTGTGAACCATTGGCGTAGCTTCCTTGACTTTCAAAAGAGATTGTAAAATCCAAGTTGAATAAAATATTTTGATTTTGATTATTTTCGATTAAGACAAGGTCAGTTTACGAAATCTAACGAAAGGTTTGAGCTTCCAGCGCGAAGAAATGATGAAGAATTCACTGATAAAGAAACAAAGAAATACATTATCAAAATAGGTGGTGACGGTTAATAAATCCTTTATATCGCTTAAAAATAAGCTTTCATGTTTACGATTTCGTAATTTTTAACGACACTACATCATAGTGATATTGATAGTAGAGCTTTATGGGAACTTTTTTTTCAATAAGGATGACTTTTTATCGTGTTTACACAATAACTGTAATTAATAATGGGCTGGATGACAGTAGCCGAAGATCGGGAGCAGTGGCGTGCATTAGGGGAGTCCTATGTCCAGCAGTGGACGAGTATGGGTTGATGACGATGATGACACAATAACGGGTTGATGTATCCAGTTTTCCAAAAATAATTAAAATACTGTAAATAGTAACGTTTTCGTAGGTGAACTGGCGAAATCTGAATTAAAGCTATGCAATAAAACAAACAATATTGCAATGCAATAACCAACCCCCGTGAGTGAGGAAATTTCGTAAACTGGCCTGGCCTTCATGTCAAATTTTAGTATTTTCCTAAGAAATGTAAGCACGTTTTGGAGAAACCAAGAGCAACTGTCAGTCTGTGAGGTGTTGAATAGATGATGGATGCTCAAAGATTGTTAATTCGCTTACTTGTGTATTTGCTGTAGCCGTAGTCATGTTAAGTAAAAGTACTTTAAACTTATGACTAACTAAATGTTTACTTTGGAAATTTAGGATAGACGAACAATTATTATGTTTGCATTTTTTTATAAAATATTATGTTTGCCTATAATATTTAATATAAATATAGCATGCTGATGTTGCATCTGAGCTGACTCAACCGAATATGATGATAATGACGATTGTATCCAATACTACTGTTCTTCACTCACGATGTGAATATTAATGTGTCTCGATATAATTCTCATCGTACCGTACACGAAACTTATGTTATCACGTAGCATAGAAATATTAAAGTAAGTACGAAAAATGCTGATGAATATTAAGTAATTTTACTTAATGTTGGAAGGACAAAAATGAAGTGAGATGATGCATCTCTACTACATTAGAGTTGATATTGATATACGAGTACGGGAATGAAAAATGATAAATAAACCTTCCCGGAGCGATTGCTAAATGCACACTGTAAGTAATCGTTTCTAAGTACATATCGTCGCACCTAATTAAAAAAAGTATATCTATGAAAAGCTTCAACCTTCAAGTCGTTTTGTAAAAAAGTTCCTTAAAAGTCGTTTTGTAAAAAATATTAAATTGTATCTAGAAACAAGACAATATTTACATATTTTGGGTCACCGAAAATGAAACTTCCACCCTTTTCCACTCACTCTCATTAGACCCCAAAAATCAATTTGAATCAAGTCGACCGCAGCCCACAGCAAAAGCGCGAACCACTCTTAATTGGGGGAGTTGACGCGAAAGTAAAGTGGTGGGCACATGATCGACTTTAATCACCGAATATTTGGGCGTTCCCTTGAAACGGGTTGTCTTTCGGGGCAAGTGGGCCGTGGGACCACCTGGAGAAAGTACTGCCGGAACTCTTTGTAGCTTTGACGTTTTTGCGGCCCGTACCGCCGGCGGAGTATGTGGCTCGTAGGGCTGCCGCGAGTTAATTACACAAGTGTGAAGATTAATTGCGCTACCTACTGGAAGTGTAACAAGGTCTGACTAATTATAAATGCAGCCGTGCAAGTAAAAGTGGTGTAGCTTGATGTTCAATTTTAATTAATGCTATGTTTAGTTCTTAGGTCTCTTCGTTTTTAAACATCGTCGTCGGCGTCGTGGGTCACATAGTATTTAACACCTTCCAATGGCTGCTTATCATATTTGTAGAATTATTGTAAAATTGTATGTAGAATATGTATTAAAATTATCTTTATTTAAACAAAATTAAACATATTTAATAAACTGGAAACACTACATAAGTTTACTGTAACAGCCTTAAGCGACAGCCCTGACGCTTGGTCCTGCATTGTGTAATTATAGGGTGTGCCCCACCTGTGCTTTATTACATTTCGCCGCAAGCTGGCGATCTTAAACGGAAAAGTGCTAATATCATCAGCATTGGTGCAAAATGCTTGACCGTTACCGTTTTTTTAAAACAATCCCAATAAAAAAGCTACATTAATCTTTATTATCATCAATTAACCTGTCTCATGCTTGAGACAATTGCGGTCATTCCTTAAAGGCGCAAGGAGAGCATCTTTCAGGGTATCATCACGAATGCATTCAGACTTCTCAAAGAACCTTAACAAAAAGTAGAAAAAGAAACCCACATTAAGGTATTGTATGTATACTTGTAAAATTTGATATCTATAATGAAAGCGTTCTTATCATTGACGTATAACGTCAACGGTTCTTATACTTCCTGCGATGGCAGGTTATGATAGGGCTAAAGGTAAAAGCGACACTCATCAATCATTCAAAAAGAAACTGTAATCAGATTAAATTGTCGAAGCAAAACAATGCTGTAAGCAGCATTGTTATCATTACAACAGGCTTCTTATGTATACGTGACAGATGGTTGCAGCTGTCCAAAGGAATTAGGAAAGGCTCTAGGTGCAACATCTAAATATTCCAGGTCCAGGAGGTTATGAATATCTCATTTCATCATCACGACTGTCGAACTATCAGTATTTCGGGGAGACAGGAAAGAAATTTATTCAAAACAAATTCAACCTGCTTAACAAGGTGTACTGAGCTGTTACCTCATGCTTAATGTCAAGATTAATGGTTGATAATTAATTATAAATGGCGATCTCTCATTGTTCATGGAATCGACACGAGGAATGTGCATTCTAATGACTGATAGCTTTATTTAATGACGTATCTATTACTTCAAACAAAATCAGCATAGCCACACAATTAAGAAGGCAAAAGCCATTTGTCTTAGAGACGTGCGCATCTTTATCTTCTCTATCTCTACGGATTCAATTGAAACTATCATTAATATAGATGGGTTCGATTCTTTGTTATGAAGATCAACGTATAAATTTTGTTGTCAGATCACTTTCATTGGTTGTGATGCAAACAATGGCAGTGGCGAAGGATTATTATTAAGCTTCCAAAGAAAGTGATGAGTCTTTATTTATGGTTCGCCAATGAAACACCAAATCGAATAGGGAGTTCCGTGAAATTATTAATAGTGATGGTTTTTAACTGACTTCAGAAAAGAAGGAGGTTATCAAATCGATGCGTGTGTCTTTTGTACGTGTATGTTACGCGATTACGCCGCCAATTGTAGACCGATTTTCAAAATTCTTTTTTTTTTGTATCTCCTGCGGTGGTCCCGTTATCACCAAAGTCAGGATTTGATGATGGGATCCCAGGAAAATCGAGGGAAACCCTTACATTTTATAGGTATGTCCAACGTGTTTCAAGTTTTTTTCAAAGCTTTTCAGGTTTTTGCGTCTAACACAAAGCGATTGCGAAAACTTCCCTTTGTGTGTCGGGAATGCGATTTTTGATGGAACCCCCAGTTTTTTTAGTGGGTAGGCCTCATTGTGGGAGAATCCCACATAACCGCAGTCAGGTCCCACTCCCACTGCGGTAGATGTAACATCTTTTTAACTGGGTAAAAGGTATTTGCGTCTAGTAATCATGAACCGAGCTGATGCTGGAAATTTTTTTAACTTGTAGGAGTTAGAGGTTAGTTCCTTGAATACAATAGGCACATATTGACTCTTTGTCATGTTATTTCAATTTACCTCGGTCTACTGGTATTAAAGTCACTAAAAAGAAAAAAAAACAAATAAAAAACCCAACTTCATAAACACTTAAAAGTTACAAAAATCGAAAAATTTACAATGAATAAGAATATTATTATCTATTATATATCATTAAATTTCTATATTGAAGTTGAGCCAAATGATAACCTCCTAGAATATTTCAAAATTTGGCACCGACTTCAATATATAAATTTAATGTTATCTGTATTCCTATTTTTTGTAAAGTTTTTCCATTTAAATGATTCAAACTATAACAGCAGAATCATCAATATTTCTTTATAAATTTAGATACAATGTTCGTTAAGTCAGAGCTTTAACTTTATGGCTGAGCAATGAGTTAATTATTTTATCAGAACTCACTTCGCTTCGGTGATCTCTTGTTAACTAGTTATATGTCTAGAAATTAAATCAGATTTGTATCGCCTCTTTGCTCAACGCAGTGTAACAAATCTCCTAGTTTAGATGGTGAACAACAGTGGTGAAATTCATTTCAAAACTAGCTGTGCCGCCCGCAAACTACGTTGTGCCATAATAATTGTCAAAGAAAATTCTCTGGAGAGGGCCACCTTTACAATCTAGGGGTATAAAAAATAGCCTACGACCTATTCTCATATCGACCAAATATACACGAAAAATCATAAAAATCGTTTCGGTGGAGTTCGATAACAAACACTGTGTGACACGAGATTTTTATATATTAGGTTAGTTTTTCTAAAAGATTTTAATTTTATTTCTCAGCCATTGCAACATTTTAGAATTTTATGGGATGGATGTGCGATAGTAGAGGTATTTAATTTAAAAACAACAATTAATGCTGTTGAAATGTAATCAAATGGCGTTTAATATTATTAGAGTAAAAAGATGTTTTGTGATGTGAACATGAACATTTATGTAGCATAGTTGCTAACAATGGGCAAATGAGAAAAAGCTTGTTATTCTCAACGCCTCTGAGACCAGACGAGTCTAGAACGATAACATTTCCCATGTAGCTATCTGCTCCACATCTGCGTGCGTTGCCCTGCGCGAGCGCAACGAAAACGAAAGTACTCGACAGTGTTACGCAGCAAGACCTAAAAGATTCGTTCATTCATTTGCCTGAAATCGATAATAATAGTTTTTGGATAATATCATTGTAATAATAATGCGCTCTGTAACAGTAGTGCAAGATGTCTTTTAAATAGATATCAAACAAAAGTGAGAGATATTTTTACTTTCTTAAGTAAATACATATTTTAAGTCAATTTATGTATTACTAGCTGACCGTATGCAACTTTGTTTGCATTATAACTAGCTTTTCCCGTAGGAAAACTTTTCCCGTCAGATTTTTCCCATAGGAAAATTACCCTATGTCCTTCCACTGGTCTCGAACTATCCCTATACCAACTTTCATCAAAATCGGTTTAGTAGTTTAGAAGCCTATTCAATACAAATAATCAAATCTTTCCTCTTTATAATATTAGTATAAATATAGCTTTCAGCTTACAATTTCACCCGCGTGTTTTCATTTTTTCTATGGGAATTCTAAATTTTTTCCCTAGGAAATTATTCCATCGCTTATGAAGGATAATGTAGGATTCTAAATGTGGAAGAATTTTTCAAATCGGTCCAGTTGATTCGAAGCCTATTTAATGCAAACAAACAAACAATCAAATCTTCCCTATTTATAATATTAGTATACGAGTAGACAACTCTTCAAGTGATGGTGTTACACAAACTTAAGGCCAATCGAGTTCACAATTTGACGAAAAATCGATATTTAAGCTTCTACTGCGAAGAAATGGTATAGAATCTTCTACACAAAAATTACCGCAATCAGAAAAGAAACGAAGAAATACAATAACCGAATCATAATTTTCAACGGCAGTGATATGACTTTTTACATAAATGAAAGCTTTATTATCTTCGAACACAATCACCATTTTTAATAACTGATCTAGTATTCTATAAATCTATAAAAATATTCTTAATAGATAATGTTTTCGTTCGTGAACCTGGCTAAGCGACCATTGATGCAATAATCATAATCCAATTGAATAAACAATCGCCCTGAAAGTGTAGAGACTTGTTAACTGGCCCATCATCCTCACAGCCTATACACGGCCCACTACTGACCACAGGCCTTTCTACATGGAAGAAACATGTGAGGATTAAGTGCCATAACAACACCACGTTGGCCCAATGTAGATTGGTGGGTACAAGCGGTTGAAATAGCAACCGAGATCGACGACTCGACGTGTTTTACGAAGCACGGAGGAACTCAAGATTACAAAGTTTTGGTCACCCATCCAGGGGGCCGATTACGGATCTCATGATTACAAATGATATCATGATGACATAAAATTTATTTGCCTTTTTACGGATCAACACTTCATAAATATGTCTTTCAAGGGTTATGGCATGATGACATTATCGAAATTATACCCTAGCAATCATATCAGTAGAGTAAGGACAAGTAAATGAGCATTTCTAGACATTCTAAATATTGCAAATTTATACCATGTCATGTCATAAACGATCCGTAATACGGGGGCAGGGCCGAACTATGGCGAAGGTTGCTTTATTTTCAATATCTAAAACCAAACTTTTTCGTCACCGAACTCCTCGGAACTGGTCCGTCTTTACATATTTAATTATACCGCTGAATGCTTCTAAAATTGACAATGAACTGTTTAGTGGTTAAAGAAGCTAATATAAGTCAACCGAACCAAGAAAACCGAACGAAAACTAGTAATGAATACAAAATCACAGAAGCAGTGAATTAAAAAGAAATCTTACTACCTCTACATAAGATGTATAATATTGTAAGTCCGTCGGAACGTATATTTACACTTTCACCAGTCCCGATTTGATGTTTCGAGTATTTTGAGAAGACTGGTCGTTGTCAATGCGTAGACATTGACATTAACTTCGATAACATTCCCACTCGTTTTATGTTTTTAAACGGGCCATAAACATCAGCTGTCAATTGTTTATTTTCAACTTGTAAGAAGAACAATAGTTTGAAATTTATAAGTTTATATTTTTTAGCTTTAATTCACATATATGATTTTTTAACACACTTGTTCGTATGTGGATCTATTTTTACCGGTTAAGATACATAAAGCAGCTCATAAAACACGCGTGTATTATAGCCGAGGCACGCATCACAGAGTGCAGCAATGCTGCACTTACCGGCCGTGCTAGTAATGTACTATATTTTTTAAAAGCTAGAGGTAATATAAAAGACATCAACGAACTACATGATTTTTCAAACGATTATTTTCATACCATCATTAAGTTTAGTCTACAAATTGACAATGATTTGTGTTATTTATTCTAAAAATTCAGTTTATTAAGTACTTTTCCTCACACATGTGTTGAAAAAGGTAATACGTATATTAGTTATACACACTTGGCTCTATTACGCCTCGTTAGTTTTATATAACCAACATACCGCACTAAGATCGTAATATAATATTATAGGTTGGGCACTGTAGCGTCTTATTACGTAATTGTATATTCTTTTATTATAAGTCTTTACAAATAAATGGCTACAGGTTGAGAACTCTTTTAAGTATTATGTGCGTAATTTTTGATTACTTTAATCCGATATACATTTTATTAACCTCGCTTTTTAGTGTCCATTCTCACGGAGCCGATTCGAAGTAGGGTAGACCGGGGGCAAAAGTAACAGGGGTCAATTAAAAGACTGAATATAACTTTAACACCGTTCGTTGTATTTGCATGTATGTATGTAAAGTGTTCCGTAGTAAACAAGGAACCCTTATAGTTTCCCTATGTCTGTCTGTCTGTCTGTTCGCGGTTTTACTCAGAGACTATTAGTACTAGAAAGCTGAAATTTGGAATGGATATGTATATTAATTATCCCAAAAAAGTGGTAGAAAAAAATATTGAAAAAAAGAAAATTTTTTTAGAGTAGCTTCCATACAAGTAAAGTGGGAGTATTTTTTTCTCGACTAACCCATCGTATGGGATATTGTTGAATAGGTCTTTAAAAAATAATGTAAGGTCCAGAACACCATTTTTCGATTTAGGGATCCGGTTCTGAAATATTTGATTTTAAAGTGCAAATTTTTGTTAGAGGTAAGTGTCCCCCCCCCCCCCCTCTATCTGCTAAACGGTTATATATAGAAATGTGAAAAAAATTACAACAGTAGTATATATTACGAAGTTTAAAGGAAATTTATCAGAGTTGAGTACTAAGTACAAACTAAAAAGTCATAGACGACCAACTTATAAATGTACTCGGAAAAGTAACATTTCATTGAAAATTAGTAGCGAATATAAATTTACGAACCACGTGAAGTAAAGGAAATATAAAATCATTGCAGCTTTAATGATAATAATAATGCCTTATTTAATAGCAACGTGTTATGAGGTGTGAGTGTGAACTCAAAGTTGGCATTTGCAACTACAGAACCCTACACTGCGCATGGCCCGACGCGCACTTGGCCGGTTTTTTCTTAGTGGAATCGAGCCTAGTCCTGATTCCGAACAAACTGTATTCAGGTTTCAATTTAATTAACACGTATAGTAACAAAGTTGGGTAAGTAAGCCTGTACAAGAACCCTATCACTGAACAAGTTGTATCGACATTCGAACCGCCCATTGAGTCCACCATATTAAGTCCAGCCCTCAGAAGCTGACTGCCTCAACTACACCACGAAGGCAGTTGAGCTTTATTATAGCGAAACGTAGTTCGCGCGCACAGCTTATGTAAAAATATAGTTTTTAATAATTTTTATTATAGTCGTGTTTAAATTGGAAGTTCACATTGTGATTTCCTTTGACTAGAAGCAATCAACTAGACTTTTCAAGAGTTTTCTACATATTGCCATATGTAGATTGTAGATATATCGTTAAAGTTACGTATAGAAAAGCTTCGTGTCACGCGTGCGTTACGATTTCGAGCATCTGTCACGGATTGTCGTGTCGTGTTCAGTGGTCGATGACCCAAAGCTCGCTTACTCTTGCTTTCGACAATACTTTTACTGCATTACTACAGCGGATACATTTATACATCGATGATTATGGGAGAGTGAAAATAAAATGCATTCTTGATTTCATTACTTTTTAGCTGTCGCTCGGCCACAGAGCTGATTAATCTTGTTGACCACTTCGATTGTATAAGAAAATAGTTATTTTTTCTTGATATAAAACTTTTGCAGTAATGCCCGCTTTATGGTTAATTTTTGTTATTATAATAAATTTGTTTTCTTAGCGGAAAATTGAAAGCATAAACTATACCTACGAATACGAAGAATAATATCACTCATAATATTATGTACCTAGTTAATAAATATCTTCAACTAGACGCAGGCGAAAATTGAATTTAAATTTAATGGTTTCGAAGTAACGAAATAGTGAGTCTATTTTTGAAATTAAAATCCTTAGTTTATAATTTATTTAACATACATTTTTTTAGGTTTTCGCTATAAGATTGTTTATTAATTTGTTAAAACTTTGTATTTTTATTGTAATTTAAATCTGATTACAATATAATGCCAACGCGTATTTTGCTTTTACATAGTAAGGGTAGGTAATAAGGGTCTAAGAAAAATAAACATATCTACAAATACGATAGGTTATTAGTATATTATGCTCAAATATTGGAGACGACGACGGCTTACAACCTAAAGAAGCGAGTAAAATGATAACTTGGTCTTATTGTCAATATGCGGCCATTAAGAGCTTTTCATGATGTTCTTAGAAGCGCCGACAGTTATGTTTAATTGATGAAGACAATGTGGCTCTGTCGCGTCGTAAACCCAGATCACAGACCCAATGGCACACATGGTGCTCTGTAAACATTGAAGACAGGTAGAGACAAGCCTTAACACTTTGAGCTATTAAACATGTTTGGAATTGTCTAAAAGCACTTGTCGATTGTCGAAACAAAAAAGGTTGATTTAGGAAACGACATAAGCTTTATCATATTAGCTTTACCAATTTGGCTCTTAGCAACTCATTTATCTGCTGACTGTTTGAATACCTTTCCCCTTGCCTTTACAGCAAAATGTCAATGAATTTAATTATAAACGACTAGCTTTCCGCTCGCGACTTCGCCCGCGTTATTTTTGTTTTCCCGTGGGAATTTTCTTCCCGTAGGAAAATTACCCTATGTCCTTGCCCTGGTCTCGAACTATCCCTATACCAACTTTCATCAAAATCGATTCAGTAGTTTCGAAGCCTATTCAATACAAACAAACAATCAAATCTTTCCTCTTTATAATATTAGTATAGACTAGCTGTATCCGCGAACTATATTTCGTCTTAAAAGTTCAAAGAAAAAACTGTAAGTCTTCTTCCCCCCGGGAACTACTTACTTCTCCGGGATAAAAAGTAGCCTATATGTTAATCCATGTCATAATCCGTCTACCTAGAAAATTTCATCCAAATCCATTCAGTAGTTTTTGCGTGAAAGAATAACAAACATCCAAACATCCATACTTAAAAACTTTCGGGTTTGTAATATTAGTAAGGATGTGTGGTTTTAAATTCTTTTTGTTACCAAAGCGTTTTCTGACATATTTACAAACGATTTAACTTTCGTACAAATTTCGTGTTAAAATTAAATTGTACAAAGTCATCAATCACCAAATTAAGTACGTACTAAACTCACCAACCTACAAGTGAAAGACAATATGTAGTGACGCGCTTAAGCAAATAAAGTGGGTATCGATAAATAAATCATCGCACTCGCCAAGAGTAGTCAAAAACGAAAGTAGAATCGATCTAAAATCAGTGCCGAAACATGGGATCGGATTGTGGTCAGTCGGCCGACTTTCTCCCGCCTCTAATTAGTACCATGTATCGATGGACCACCGCGGCGACTCTATATCGATAATGATTAAGTGATTAAAGGAGTGAGGAAATTGAACTCGCAGCAAAAAGTTTTGACACCCTCCTCGCGGGTTGGTGATGTTCTTGAATATTTTATACTAGCTTTTACCCGCGGCTTCGTCCGCGTGGATTTAGTAATTTGTGTAGCTTATTTTCTTATCCAATCTGCTTATATCCTTCCCCCCCTCCTTTTCTCCCCATAAATTATGATTTTTGCTAAAAAAAACCATCCTATGTCCTTTTCCGGGACTCAAACTATACGTGAGAGTGAAGAGGCAACAGTCAGACAGATAGACACACTTTCGCATTTATAATATTAGTATAAATAATAAGTAACTAGCTGTGCTTGTTATCTATTAGGAGTTAAAAATAGTTTACGACCGGTCAATCAGGGCAAGCTGTTTCGGAGGAGTTTGGTTACAAACACTGTGACACGAGAATTTTATATATTAAGTATGGGTAACTTGCGAGTTTAGAGATAAATAATTTGAAAATTAGTGTTTTAGTTAAAGAAGTGACGCTTGACGTGATACAGAAGCAAGGAACTTAATTATGCAAGTAGACTATAAATGTTTATGATATGTCCCATAAAATTTTAGTTATTATATTAAATTATTTTAAGATGATAGATAGTATTAAGATGAAATTTTACAATAATATGGCATATTGAAAGATTGTTGATCATTTGAATATTGAATAGTTATGCAAGAAAATTGTTGACTTTGTTTTGATATTTTCATTATCTGCCAATATATATTAACTTTAAAACACAGAGAAAATAGACAAAGACAGATCCTTCTGTTTTTTGTTGTACCTTAATGTTTACCGAATGTATTAACTCCTGTAATACGAGCATCATTTACCTATAGGGATACTTGTCGGGATTTGTATGTTTAACATTTGTGGCCAATTAATTAAGAATGACCAACAATCTAATCGTAACAACCACGTAACAAGTTATAGTGATCCGAATGCTAGTGGGGAAAGAGCCTTCATATTGGACTGAACTGAAATATTTGAAATATCAAGACGGAATTCGTTGGTGAAGGGTTTTTCGAGTTTTCCATTTCTTCACAATATTGCAGTAAACTCCCGAAGCTGTCACTCAGGAAGTCACAGGAAGAGACCGCATGCCCAAGTAGCACATTAGCGATGAATTAGATCATAAACAAGCTACATTACAGGCTACAGCTTTTGTGCAGATGTACTAAAGGATAGAACTAATCTTTAGACTGTATTACGGAAAGATTATACACTATTAAACAGCATAGCTGACTAATGCCTTTATAATGGGGAAAAAATATACTCAAAGCATTTAAGTAGAATTTTAAAATGATCTAATCCAGCTTATGTCTGCATGTGATACTGCTAGCTGATTTAGAAGTCCAAAGCTTGTTAACGACTGGTTAATATGAAAAATTCACCTCACTTGTAATGGTGCAGGCTGCATTAAAGTATTGAATAATGCCATTGGCTTTTAATTGGTGTACACTAATTCTATTCTAATTCTTCTTCAACGAGCTTGTTAATGGCTGATTAAAAGTGGATATGTAATCTCTACAAATGCCGTTACATTTATAAGAGAATCATTAATTCACCCTGAGTTGTAAATTGGAGTAGGTGCACTCCATCCTAATGCCAATGCATAAAGTGTAGCTGACAGCTATTTTACAGCTTTCGGCGTTATTTAAGAGTAAATTTAGATTATTGGTGTTTAAATTTCGTCAGATTTGCCATTTTTTTTCATAACGTGCGACGCGACCTCAAGAGTTACACGTACATACGTATATTTTAATACACTTTAAATAAAAATGAACAACTTAAAACCTTTGTCCGGTCAGCATAATGCTACAAGCTGGTACATAGACTTAATAACACCACTGTACAGTAAATAACTTTTCAAAAGAATTAATGGAGAATTTGTGCTGGTTAACAAATGAACTCCATTTTGGCATTACAGAAACGATTTGTTATTAATATCCAAATGCAATTTCTTAGTGATTTCAAGGATATTTGATAGCTTTAATTTGAAACAAAATATTTTCCACTTATTTCCTAATAAGTTAGAAAGCAATAATTTGAGTTATAAATCTATTAAGTATTCGTACACCATTTATCTTGTGAAATATTTTAGTTAAAACGATATTATTCTGATGGCGCGTGAAATATTTGATGTTATTACCTATACACATTTACAGTAAAATGATACTCGCAACTCAATTTACATACAAGCAGCATTTACATACTCAAAACCAACGTGAAAACTATTAAAAATATCTTATCTTAAATATGTCCGCCCGCGCACTTTAACAAACAATAAATGTCGTCTATCACAATACACAAAAGTAATAAAATCATTTTTTTTTGGTTATTTACCTATACTTTAATAAAAGCTGTTGCCAAGACTCAAAACATCTAAAAGCTGTTGAAGAGAATTAAAGTAGCTAAATCTTAGGCTGCAATGACTGTATAAGCCATTGTACAGGCCTTGTACAGCTATACCAATGATTATACTGCTGTAAACCAGCCACTATAATGCACAAGGCTGGCTAATTTGGGGCCCAAATTAGAATTACAAGGGCTGCGTAGCTAACTACACAGCCCTTATGCAGGAAACTAAAACAGCCTTGAGTAGTCACATATTCTATAATCAAGTCACTGTGCGGCTGTCATGTGCTACTTGGGTGGAAGGTACGTTAGTTGAATCAAGAAACAATTAATATGAAGTTATTATCTTTAGTGGAGATCCTATTTAGGCAAATACCGTTAGCGTTTCCGGAAATGGAGGACTTAAGAAAATGTTAGTCTACGCCTGACTCAGAGCCAAAATTCAAGGCCGATTCACACAACCGTTATCTTTGTAGCAGCTCCATGCTGTTATTTAATGTGACAGCGAAAGTGTTATATTCCTTTGCATTAACGCCTCTGTGTATTTTAGATTAAGTACTGTGCTGTAACAAACGAATGTCTGTCGAATGATAAATGGACAGTTCACCAATAAATCCATATTATTTGAAGTTGTTCCATATTTATTAAGTCCAAAGTTTTTAATGATTAAAAAATTCCGTGTCTTTTTGGCGTTTATCATCAGATTATTTAAATTTGTGGATTTTTTAGTTTAGTTCAATTGTACTCGCTTTTAGTAATAATGCTCAAGAGTTCCTAAATATTTTTTCGGCAGTCATTCTAGAGTGCATTATCGCAAGCTTAATATTTTTCATCTCATTAAACATAAATTACACATTTTATCAATGATTGTGCATTTTAAAAACAAAAAGAAGTGTATAATCATATTTTATTATTTCAACAGATAGGATCAACAAGAAGCGAAAATAACATTTTAAAATATAAACATACAAGGCCTATAAATTGTTTGGCATTGAATTAGTTCTGTGACTAACTATTCAAGCTGTCTTGGAAATCTATTTTGTTTTATTGTTAAAAATGAAAGTGAATCGTGAAAACAAAATCCCATACCCAAAGGCGTTACTAATTTTCATGAAAAGTCTATACTAATCGTCTTGCTTGAATGAAACAGTTTTTGCCGGCTAATCCATTGTTTATTTAATGCGCTCATCGGCGACTGTGATGCATAAAGTTAGCTTCACACGCTAATAAACGACACTGCCGTCGTTTCTTCTGGAATTCGTTCGTCGTTTACATAGTCGAGGGGAAAGTCTCGCTCGAACTTTTCTGAACGCTAATTGACATTAACAAACGGTCCTTTGTTATGCGATGTTGCCATGGCGAAAAAATCGCGGGAGAATTGACACGTCGCTAAAACAATAACCTGTTAATTCATCTATTTGTGACAGATTACAGCTTTTAAGTTTTCGAATTGAACTCTGGACAAAATTAACTGAAAAAATGCTCTGATGAGAAACTTTTAATCTACCTGTTTCGTTTTAAAACCTAAATCTATGAACTGATTTATGAGTTCGCTATTGAGACGCGATCTTCGAAAACAACATTGGCTACTGTATTTTTTTAACTATGTTTACAACTATGTTGGCAAATGCATACTGCCCACCTGATGATAAGTGGTAACAGTCACCTATAGTATACTTGTGGTTCCTATGAGAATCGCAGCAAATCTGCAACCCCCACAAGAATCAGTGTACGTCGTCAACTTGTGACATAAAATGTAAAGTTCACTGCCATATCTTACTCTTCAAACCGGAACACAGCAATGCAAGCGCTGCTGCTTTGCGGCAGAAATAGGTAAGACGGAGGTACTCAAGCAGACGACCCTGGTAGAGTCTCCCTCCGGTCAATAGGTCCGGTTCGTTGCAAAATAAAAAATCAAAGCATGATGGACTGAAGTAGGAGTCGTAGTTTGTTTCGAGTAGTTTTCACTTTTAGGTCTTTGAAAAACAAGTAAAACTGATGTTGTACATATATAAATAATTATCACTTCACTCATCAACATCACCTCAAACGACGCACTTCTCGGAAGAGGACAGGAGTTGGCCTACTACATCACGCTGACTAGACAGTTTCGTGTAAGGTTTTTTTGCAAGTTTGATCTTTAATCTGTTCTCACGACACCTAGGAGAACGGGGGACGGGAACAAAGTAAGTAGCGACCGTACAGTGAGATGTGTATTCGAAATCCATCATCGCACAGACATCAAGTATCACTCTGTGAAATCTTTTAATTTTAATCTTAATTTTAGCGAGGAAGCGCAGTGCCAGCGATTTACCTGTTGATTTTTGTTGTTTATATTTGTTTTTATGTTTCTCTGTTTTTTGTTGTTTTGTTAATTTTATTTGTTTATACTTGATAACAGTTTTTATCATAATATCTTTTTTACATAGGCATTTGAATAAGCTTCATTTCTTGACCATTGTACTGACCTACGAACGAGACATACATCAATCGGTTGACCACCGAAATGAATCGTACGAAACGATCGATTTCGATGTAAAACAACCTTTTTTACACATTTAAATAGCAGCTGTATAGCGCCACCTATAAACATAATCTATTAACACGGATACTACGATGTTGGCTGTGCCCCGGCGTCGTCTGCCTGACCCGTGAACTTTCTCCGTGTTCCGTTCGACTTGCAAATCTTAACATTTGACTTGTTCAGTACAAGCATAAGCGTTACTAAGCTTAAGCGAACAAGTAACAGCATCATTAAATCGAATACATTTTTTTAAAGAGAAATAAAGCGTGCCATTAGCGAAACAACCTTAATAATATTAAATCCTATTGCAAAAAACCCATGGATTGAGTGCTTCCGAATTAAGGTTGAAGAGTGTTTTAGAGCATATTGCTGACATAATTTAATGTAAGTACTACATAAGCTCTAAAGGTGCAATATTACAGATTAATAATATTTGACTTTTTATTCATTTTTACAAAATATTATGTTGAATCAATTTGAAAATGTTATAGAGCAGCACCGGATAAAGCGCGGTTCTTCACTGAAACGCCACGGTTACCCGGCGAAGTAAAAATGTAGTTTTTCACTTGCCGGCACTGGTAACGGCACGACATTGGGCGTTTGTCGATTAGACGGCACGGCACTGGTAATATGGCACCGGCCCCGGCATCGGGCCGGCGCCGCCCGTGCCGGGCTCTGTTTTTCCACTGGTCGGTAACCAGTGCCGGTCGACACTCGGTTTACAAAACATCCAACAATTATTGTGTTCTTGCGCCTGAGTGCTGGCATGTGGTCATTGACAATATGTTGTCAGTGCGCAGGTGATGTTGCGCTAGAGTCATAGGTTAGCGGTTGAGTGAATTGGTCTTCCTTATGCCGAACGTACCTCCATCGGTGGCGGAGACGTTTCGGAGGCTAATTAAGCCAGGTATGGGTACACAAGCGGTATAGCCGCTGTTGGACCCTAGTCCTAGCCATATCCAAGTAGGCGGCACGTCAACTTAGCCCATTGGCATCGTAAAAGATTGCCCCGCCTAAAAAAAGCTTATAGGTTAGCAAATCTCCAGTGACCTCTTTGGGCACCCGTCCATAGACAAGAGCAATCACTTAGCATCAACGATAATAAAAAATCGTTTTGCTGCACTTGCTTGAGTGCTTTTGGGCAAAATGATTTTTAAAATACTATATGCACGTAAAAAAGCTTTCCGCCCCTCTAGTTCGGCTAGAGCCTTTACAAAATAGAATCTCAACCAAAGAAAACTAGAGATGTATAGAAACTGTAAAAGGAAATTGTTAAAAAGAATATATACGAGTATAGTGGAGGTCCGATTGGAGTAACATGTTCCCTTTGAGTAAACCCAAATAAGAAATAAAGATTTAAAAAAAGTTTCACTTTAAAAGTATGTATAGTCACATGTATTTTCGGCGCGGCTGCATTTTGTTACATATCAAAGCACATCTTCTGAAATTTGGTCTTAGTTTTATCACAACATAACATATATTATTATAGTTAGAAATATAGAAAACTGTAGCACATTCATTTCATCAGTAAGATCATCAAGTAAAATCTTATGATAAATCATAAAACAATTTCACTACGAAATATATTCACAAAAAGGCAATTAATAATTGTAAATAGAACATTGTTACCGGATAATTAGGCAGCTAATACCCAGAAACCTATCGGCAAGATAAATTTCTAGGGTTCCGTACCTCAAAAAGAAAAAAATAGAACCCTTATAGGATCACTTTGTTGTTCGTGTCTGTCTGAGTGCGTGGAGGGGTATCACGTTAAAATTAAAGCCATATTCTCAGGTCTACTAAAGTCCCTTGAAACTGAAAAAATCAAACTTCTAAGTAGGTAGGTAAAAAGATACGACCATCTATACAATAAAAAACGCATATTTCGACACTCTTAAGGGAATTAAGATTTATGCTTCTCGTTAACCTAGAGTCATGAAATTTGGCAAAAAGCAAGGTCTTATATAAATAGCACAACTTAAGGAAAAATCTGAAAACCGGAAATATGTATTAGGAAGTTATACGGAACCCTCGTACAGTCCAACTCGCACTTGGCCGGTTTTTTTATGTTAGACCCAATTTTGGTTACAATGAATTAACAAACTCGAATTGATGCTAGGCAAGTGGAATGATTAAAAATTAAACATGTATCTAAAGATGAATGTAGAACATTAACATAGTTTTACAATAAGCCTTAACTCAGCTTTAACATTTCAAGTTTAGCTGCTTAACACAAGCGCTCATGACGTCAACATTCGGAAAAAAACATAGATACCTCTACGTATTGTATTTTTACACCTTTCTCCCTAACTCGGTAAATGAAACAAAAGCAAACACTAAGCGTGCAGTCAAGCCACTTTCCATTTTATAGCGTCAAAACTGCGCCCGCAAACAAAGGGTTCACTTCCCAAAGGCAGATATTAATTGCAATGCAGAATTGTTCCCACGCCGCGGAAGATGAGGCTTGCGATAAAACTGACGAGTCAAACGAAAGTTGAGAGAGCCAAGTGTGGAATTGCGAGGACATTGATATTATGAAAGCATATCAATATGATCGGTGTCTTTGAAGATTTATTAACAGGGGGCTTAGACAAGTGACAATTGTTTCATAGCAAAACGATAACTAAATTCGTCATCATCTCTGCGATAACGAAGACAAATTCCTAGCCAACGTAAGGATTAGCGATCGCTGTGTCGAATTGTTCCTTCTGTCAGAAAACAACATATTGGTTATCTGAATACTCAGAACTTTCTCGAAAAGAAATGGTAAAATAAACGTTTAAAATTAATATGTTCATTTCATTTTAATGAAAAATGAGTTGTTTCAGTAGTCTATGAAAGTTACGAAAAAACGATTCGCTACTTCATCGATTCGTTGCAAATCAATTTGTCTACCAGCTTACTTATCGATGACTTCGATCGATTCGCCACGTTATTTAGCGATGATATAATTATGTCAATTCCATACATTTTGTTCTTATCGAACTTCGTTATCGTTTTTAACTTTGTCTAGGCCCCCTGGACCGTTATCAAAATCAAAATATTCTTTATTCAAATATGACTTGACAAAAAGCGCTTTTGAATCGAAAAATAAATAAAACCAATAGAGATAAAAATTCGTCTCGGGAGGGA
Source organism: Schoenobius gigantellus (assembly GCA_963935595.1). Taxonomy (NCBI): domain Eukaryota; kingdom Metazoa; phylum Arthropoda; class Insecta; order Lepidoptera; family Crambidae; genus Schoenobius; species Schoenobius gigantellus. The sequence continues at coordinate 27,730,339 of OZ012551.1, forward strand.
TTTGAGTCCGCGTCTACCGCATTGACGTCTTAGACCTCTCGGCCACCGAGCTCTTACCAGCGCCGACGAAATCTTTAACCTATTGATCGCTTTTTGAACTTTTTAAAGCTAAGGTAGTCTTTGTTCCCTGTAAATAACTACGTATCAACATCTAATTTAGAGATCTTTACAGATTTCTTTAAGAATAAAGCAAACTTATAAATTTTTCACTTTCTCGCTTTTGAATCGTCGGAATTTTTACCTACTTTTTACCATTCAAGAAATTTTTAACTGCAGAGAAGAATGGGCGCAAAAATCTTATCAGCTTTATCAGAACTAACAACATTTACAATAAATTTAATACACTGCAATATTTTTACATAAATAGTTTATTCACATTATTTTTACATAACAACAACAATTTTGTTCACATTATAACGAGTAACGTCTAGAATTAACACCAGGCCTGCACCAGGCATTGGCATCACTCAAATAATTGTTGACTTTCTCATAAGAGTCCTCATAAGAGACCTTTACTCATAAGAGTCTTTTTTACATGCGCTTTAAACTTATGAAAAGGCAAATCAGTAACACTTTGTGGAATTTTGTTGAAAAAATTTATAAATTTCCCCATAAACGAGCCTCTTGTTTTTTGAAGCTTGCGCATTGATGCAAGTTTATTAATATTTCTTGTGTTTTTAAATGGTCAATATGGAAATTGGTTTTAAATGTTTTACAATTTTTAAAGACATAAATCAAATTTTCATAGATGTTGATTTCTCTAAATAAATCTCTTAGAGAATCTCTTGCTCGTAAATTATTAAAAGCGCGAACAGTTCTTTATTCAAGTACAATAAAACTTTCTATTCTCGCAGCCGATCCTCACAGTAGTATTCCATATGACAATGTGACGTGAAAATAGCTAAAGTAAATCAATGTTGCCGTTTCAACATTAGTAAGTTGTCTTATTTTTTTATTGCATATTCCGCAGAAATAATTAAGTTTATCTGACAAGGACTCAATATGTGGATCCCATTACAACCTAGAATCTAGTAAAATACCTAAAAATTATGTAAAAATTCGCATTGAGCGTTAAATACATATAATGACATAACATGACGGCGAATAATAAAGACAGACTTTTGACAATTGTTATTAAGTATATCAATGCATACAAATTGAGTAACTTCATACTATACATAATTAATTAATAGTTGAATTATCTGTGGATAATCCGTTTAAGATTCCATTTCAACGCAAAGAAATGAATATTGACAATTTAGATCTAGACATGGAAAAATAAGTTTTTAAGGTCAAAGTAGTAGAATCTGTCATAAATGGTTAGATCGATTATTTTAACCTTTCTTACGTTGTTTCCATTACAATCAAATTATATGTATTGTCACCAAATGTAGTTTCGGTCTAATATGGAATTCAAAATGCAATCTATTCAAAGTGTATTTCGCCCTGAATGTACATAGCGTTATGCTTTACTTCAAAATTTTTATAATCTTAAATATTATACATTTTGATTGTGATAGGGATGCACTATGGATATACATAATTATACAAGGCTAAGAAGTTCAATAAATTAATTACACTTCGGTATTTGTCCTTTGATATCAATAATAGTCTGCAAAGAATGTAATAAAGATTAATGAATTTGAAAAAAAACCGAATATGTCTCAAAATGGATAGATAGGTAGCTTTATCCTTCATGAAAATATTGGATTGATTTTTTACCAAAACCCATGGGATCAAAGATATCCGATAGTGAGCTGCAGTTATTTTATCAGCCATCAATTTCTGTACAACGAACTCGATTTCACAATTGTTGGTATTGACCGAACTTTTTCCTCGTTTGCGAAAAATTCCAACGATCAACTATTCAACTCCCAATTAAGGGCTAAGTAAACTGTTTACTTCATCTGTGATAATTGGTGAGAGCTGAACAAAAAATTGGACGATTCGAACCGATTCATATTGAACAGACTTACTGAGATAGGTTTCACCAATTAACGTTACTATTAAACGCCGATTAGACGAATGCCGGCGACGTGGCTTCCTGTTTATGATTGGTCGGCATCTTGTAAACGTCTGGTTAGACACATTAGTTAACTAGTTGCCTGAGAACACACGCTGGGTCTTTAAGCCCTTGCCACCAGGCCAGCGTGGTTGACTAAGGCCTAAACATCCTATCTTAGGGTTGGCTCGAGCCCCGCGGTGGGGACGTATATGAGCTGTTGTGATGATGATGACTGAGCACGTATTGTCGAAACGATGTAGAATTCTATTACACAAAAATTACTGTAGACTGATAAAGAAGCAAAGAAAGATTATAATCGACAAGAATTTCAGGATATACTTAATTCGTAATCACTTATTTTTAACGGTCAAATGTGTTTTCTGTTCAACGATTTCGTCTTTGTAATGTATTTAAGATGAATTATATTTTAAACGCGGTTACCACTTAAATCAAATTGAGAAATGTTACGCAGGTCACCCTTAAACTCCCAATTGTATCAAAGTAAAGAAATGTTAAACTGTATAAGATGAAAGCTATGTCAGTGACAATCGTGACATAATAATAGCAGCTATAAATTATCCTCGGCCATTTGATACATCGAGCTTCAAGGAAAAAGAAATGGACGTCTCCATTGATGATTGATTGCTGGTTTGCTTGCTAACCGATTTTTTATATTCACTAATAACGTAATGGAAGAAGTTTAACATAATAGGTAATTTTATTTTAAATCGGGATTTAGTATGAAAAGAATAGTGATTTATTTAGAATTGTGGCTTTTATGACGAAAAAACCGTGATGAGATTTGAATTGACTTAATAATCTTTGTAATCTATGTGAGTTATCCACCTATCTACGAGTACTTAAAGGGTATCATCAAAATGCATCACTTAGCACCTGGGTGCAGGAGTAGGCACCTTATCTTCTACTTATCGATCCTCACATACGGTTTAATTCTAAATAAACCCATCAACGTGAAACTAAGTCTCAGACACAGATTTGATGTCAACTTCTTTAAAAATTTGCCACTTTTAACGGATATATAATATGGTTTTAGTTTGAGCTTGATTGTGATTTAAAATGAAACCATATTAATTTAATAAAGAATACAAGTTTAAATACAATTGACTCGGGTCTATTTCGCGGTTAACAATAACTATATTGACTTACTGTTTCCCGACGTTCTTCAGCGGAACGGATACAAGGGAAGCATACGACGTCTGAAGAACAAAAGGCAAAGGCAAGTGGACGTTTGCAGAGTTCCCGCCTTTTTGCCTTATCTTAAAGGTGTTACGGACAAAATTGGAACAGTACTGAAGCATTACTCCATTAAGACTGTATATAGTCCGTTCTCCAAAGTATCCCAACTATTGCGGACACCAAAAGATATCGTTCCCTTGCAAACCCCTGGCGTATACAAGGTTGATTGCAGTTGTGGTAGTTCCTACATCGGGCAGACCAAAAGGACAATAGCTGAAAGGGTCAAGGAACATATCGCAGCTGTCAAAAACCTGCAAAAGGGTAAGTCTGCCATTGCTGAACATTTGCTGGATTCAGGAACCAACCACTGGATAGAACTGCACAAACCTCAGGTCCTCTCCACCGATCGTCACTATTATTCCAGAATAGCACGAGAAGCGGTTGAAATTAAAAAACATAAAAACTTCAACCGGGAAGATGGATACCGTTTATCAACTACCTGGAACCCTGTTATTAGCAAGTTTAGGCAGTGCGGTACTTGTAAAAAACGTCAGTGTGTAGATGTCGTGAGTGTGGTATGTCGAGGTACCGACGATACTGATAAAAATTCTGAAGATCAAGCGGAGGGTAGTCGTGAAACCCGCGCTTTGCGAAGACGTCGCTGAGCCTCGGCAGTCATCCCGTGACCACGGCCTGATGTAATTCGGCCGAAACGTCGGGAAACAGTAAGTCAATATAGTTATTGTTAACCGCGAAATAGACCCGAGTCAATTGTATTTAAAATGTGTACAAATCGCGGAAGTCTAAAAACTTTGAATACAAGTTTATTCAGTAAAAAGTTACGTGGAAATTAGTTACAATGCACGGAAAAAGAATTGCGAGGTAAACGTTGTAAGATAATTTTCTTAAAAAGTGATCCTTTGCTGTGAACTTCATTTTAAAGCAACCCTTCAAATGTCATTTTGCAGAGAAAATTCCATGCATGCTCAATATGATGCATGTCTATTGACTGTACATATAGGATCATTATATCATGTTCGCAGAAATCGTTTATCACACTGGCTCTGCCGTATGTGCACGAGCACATGTAATCCTGCGTGAACGTAAAAGTTCCCCCGACGTGGAGGTTATTTTTCGTATTTTTCATAGCAAAGTCTAATAGTAGGCTGATATTGTTACGTCTTGATTGAGATTAAGTTTGAGTGCTGAAAACCACCTGGTATTCAAATCGTAGCCTTTCTACGAGCTGCCGAGTAGTCTTATTGCCAATTTCAGCTACCTTATCGTAGCTTAGAAAGCTTCTAAGACGTATGGTCATTTTTTTGTCTTTAAAGAAAAGAATGTGATAGCATGCCGCTTAAGAGTATCCGAAGCTAAGACTAGGTTCGTTAAATTGGCCAGGCCCTCATTTGCTTATATTTTTTTGTAATAAACATCCGTGTCGCTCATTGCTCCAATTCCCACCAATTTACGCTTTAGTTAAACTGAACATAGGTGGCATACATTTTTGATTTAGAACACAATTTTAATCACATATTTATTTTAGTTTGAAGTTCGGCAGTGGCTAGTTCATTTTTCCATTAGTTTTATATAAAATGTTCACTTTTGGACGGAGTCTTAGACTGATGTGAATATGTTGGATTTTTGGAGAGATATTCGTGAAGACAAGTATGTTATAATAATGACTACTGCATCTGTATTCAGCAAAGCTTACATACTGATTATGGATTTCTCTTATTTATTTAAATCCTAAAGGCGTTTAAAACACGATACTATTTTGAAATACCTGGAAATGACAATGACAAAGGAAATATTAGTGCTCAAATATATTTAAACCTTAATCGTAATTAGCGAAAGGTGGCCAAGTCCCTCTCAATTATTTAAAAAAAATACAAAACGTCCTTTCGAAAATTCGTTTATACCGAATTTTTCATACAAATAAATGTGATACAAAACGTGGTATGAATCCTAGTATCCTTATTTCATGGACACATTCTATAGTGAAACAAGATTCCGAAGCATTCAACACTCAAGATTCCGAAATTGTAGCGAGTACCAGCAATTTCATTATCTACTATAAATGGGTATCTACTATTAATAAGCATCTACTATTAATAAGTTGTTAATTACTAAACTATTAACCACTGTCAGTATGTCCGTATAGTTTCTGATTTCACGGCTAATGAGAATGTCAGTTGTTATTCATTCAGTGTTTCATTAATTTTTTATTATTATGAGAATCAACTATTTTCCGGGAGTAGAAAATGTTTTATTCAAATTTTCTGCTCTTCTTTTATACTTTATCACATAAATAAAAATTTACATCAATGCTTTACAATGTGAAATAAAAATTGCCAAACAATCATAACCTTATAATTTTAATCAGCCGTTAAGATTGTTATCTCACTTAGTTTAAAATAATACACTGTCAAGCAAGATAAAAAGCAAAATTAAAATAAATTCTGTTCCTTTTTTCAGTAGACATAACGCTTTTGAAGAATACGTGGCTACTCATGCCTATAATGTTGATTAATGATTATCCCGACGATCTTTTGAAGCACTCTCTTGTGTATTTCACGATCGAATCACGATAAAAATATCGGAATTATTATATTCACTTGATTAGAATTCTTACAGAATTTTGTTATGTTATGACCGTGTTATTTTTGGATAGAGTATGTTTTTATATGTAAGAGAATTGTATAATTACGACCACGTTATTTTTTAGGGTATGTATTGTTGATTACTTTAGAGCAGGGGCGCTCAAAGTTGAACTGCTGGCGATTTACCTCAATATTGTAAGACTCCAAACGATCGACTCCGTGAGGTTGCAAGTATGTAAGATGCAGGATAAGCTTCAACCCGAATCCCTCTAGCGGTAGTCCCATTAGCCACAACCTTAGCAAAGTTATAAGTTTAAACATTAAAATTTCATATAAGTATAGACATAGTTAATTAAATAGTTAAAATTTATATATCCATAGAGAAATAAATGTACCGTATATAATGTTTTGGGAATATGTGTATATATATATATCTGTGTGTATGTATGTATCTATATGTATATATGTGTATGTACATATATGTGTGTGTATCTGTATATGTTTCATTATATACATAAGAACATGTAGAATAGTTCAATTTTAGGTGATGCGCAACTCACCCTAGATATAAGAGTAGTCGGACTTATATAAGAACACATAGATCAATAAGAAAATGTAAATAACAAAGGCACGGACCACGAGTCTGTGGTGATTATAACTAAATAATAATAAAAAAAAAGATGCAGGATTGTTGTCTAGGTAGGTAGGGTCCATCGCGGCGTCGGTATAAGTATCCGTATATACGAGTAGGAACGTTGTAGAATCTCATTGCCATGAATCCACGTAGAATTAGTAGGTAACGAAATAAATTAGTTTTCCGCAATATGTGTTTTTTTAGTCAAGGTAGGTGTTGATCTATTTAGAAAGTCAATGAAAAATCTCATACTTATTCAAACTAGGCTCGGCCTTCCGCATGGTTTATAAGCGTAACCCCAAACACGCCGCCCCAAGTTTATAGAAAAATCTGCGCAATCTAGCACCGCAAATTCCTTTGCAGCTTTTTGCCGCTAGCAGGTGGTTACTACGAAGAAGAAAGCGATGAGGGAGCTATTCTGGCCCTAATTAAGAATCAACTAAAACAGAAACTGTTAATTGATGTACTCGTACATATATATTATCTATATCGGTAATATTTTCTCAAGATCGACTCGATCGACCGTTTGAGCACCCCTGCTTTAGAGGATAGTAACCTACCCACACTTGCGTTTAGTCTGGAATAAATGATCTTGACCTACATTTAGAAAGTCGGGATTACATGTCCCCCATATTTTTATTGATTCTCAACGAGAAAGCTTAACCTTCACCTCCTTTGAAAGTAACGGAATAAGGAAAACAAGAAGGGGAGGACGATAAGATCCAAGATAGAGCTGAGTTTCACGTAAATTCTTCAACTTCAGAGACTATACAGTTATGTCTATTAAGTATTCCAGTGTCCTATTTTTTTCTTTCTGTATTTTACATTGATTAGTGAATGCGTGTAACAAGTTGTATAATAAATAATTTTAGGCGTTTTCTTACAAGAAAATAAAAGATGAGACTTTGAAAATCCATTAACATGTTGAGTCAAAGAGAATTGATGAGATAACTTTCTCGTTAATTAAACTTTAACTTCACTTTCAAGGGGAATATTATTCAATTATTAAATGTACTCATTTTACTTGAGAGCGTCAGTGGCGCTGTGGACTCGTCACTGGCCTTCTAATCGGAAGGTCCGTGGTTCAATCCTGCTATGTGCCAATGTGTTTTTCGTTTTTCGAATTTTATATGTACATTTGCCAACGCTCCTACGGTCAAGGAAAACATCGTGAGGCAAACCTGCATACCTAAGAAAGAACCATCTGCGAAGAAATTCAAAGGTGTATGTGAAGTCGACCAATCCGCACTGGGTCAGCGTAGTTGACTACGGCCGAAGCATCCTAACTAGAGTAGGCTCGATCCCCTCGGTGGGGATGTATATGAGCTGTGATGATGATAATGATGACTCTATATACTTCTTGTTTCGAAATCTGTTATTGTAATTTTGATATAAAGTTAAATTTAATCTTTCAGTTACCATTAATTATCCTAAGACAATTTTAACCTTGACCTAATAATAAGAAAAGGTTGATTCCTCTTGCCTCCATCAAGTGAATCTTCCATAAATTCAGTTTCACTCATAACGAGACATTAATCCGCTGGGCTTATTTCTTTAGCCGTAGAGTTCAAAGTCAAGACCGAATTGTTAATGTCAATGTTTACTAGATACTTGTTTGGCTTCGAGTCGCGAGCTAGAATTCCTTATTCATTGGGCCATAGAATTCAAAGTCACCACCAATGTTTTAATGTCTAAGCTTAGCTACATGTTTGCTACCACTATGCGGTTGGCACAAATCATATCTGGCCGTTTGTGGGTTAATGCTCACGTAATCAAATGCATGCTAATTTATTTTGGCACTTTTATCGTTAGGAAAGTTACCATAACCGTTTTAAAACTTGTATTTCGTGATAAAGTCGATAGTTTCGTGCATTTTTTTGGAAAATATGCAAGATTGAAGCTAGAGCTGTTAGCAACCTAGATTATTTTAAATAGCTCTAAATAACATAAAAACTGAATAAATATTTCGAATTTGAGTGTATCACGAGTATTTAAGTTTGTGTACTAAATTAATATTTTGTTACCTATTTAATATATTTTTACTAATCAAATATAAACATGTTTATAACATATTTTATGATAATAACTTGAAATTAATTTCTATTACCTACATGTTTTGTGATATTTTAATAAAGTGAATGATCTTTTGTTAGAAGTACTTATATTTTTTTTAGTTAATGATTTTGACCTAATTATTTTAATGTTAATATTTATTTTATAAATAATATAAATGTATTGACGTGATTAGCATTTCCGAAAACGTCTGGGCAACGTTAGTTTTCTAATACCTAATCTGCTGCATAGATAACTAGTGTCGGTAAACGACAGTAAATTTTCGATGAACCATATGAAAAATTCAAAGACATTACAAAACTTCTGGAACTATTTTCACACAAGAAAATTATGTCTATCTACGATAAAATGAGCGGCACTATTTTCCGGTAGCAAGAGCCGTTTACATCTCGCACCCACTGACCTATTTTTTTATAACTATACTGGCTGTCGCGAACTATGTTTCGCCATAACAAAGTTTAACGCAATAATAAATATTAAGGTCAATAACCGAGATTAAAAGTATCCTATCTTTTTAGTACCATATTATATCCTACAGTAAGCCAAATTTCATCAAATTCGGTTAAGTACCTAGTTCCGGAGTTTATCCCGGACAAACATCGTGACACGAGATTTTTATTGATAAGATACTTTGTGTATTTGAATTTGAATGTGTCAAAATAATTTCTTATACATTAAATAACAATTTTAATATTTTTTCTACAATGAAAATCAGTAAGTAAATAATTACAAATACACGTGCTTATAAAAAATAACATTAGTTATAATCGAAACCCACCTTCCAAATCACAGGAAAACAAAACTTTAACCACGCCGCACGGTCCAAAGCACAGTCACAGTTCGCACTAAAACGTTCGCACAGGCTTTCCTCCGAAAAGTTCGTGTCAAGATGATTAGGCGTAGTAACACGTGCGCGAGAGTTCGCCAAACACACAGGCACGGCGTGCGCGCAGCGGCCGAGCAGCAACAAGTGGTTGCGGCGCAGGTGGCAGCCTCCCTCTAACAAGGTCGCGCCCCCCCTTCACGCCGTTTCACCCAGAGAAAGTCTGCCTACATACATACCGAATTTCCGAACTGATCGGAGCCGCTGAATCAAAGCTCTGCGATGAATGGAGCGTGCGTAAGCTAAGGATTACACGCGGTGTTGCGTCGATCGTTTCGAATCTGATTGTAGTCTTGATAAAGCTGCTTGGGTCCGATTGCTGTCTGGGTCCGATTAAGTCATGTAAAATATGTTAAAATGTCTTAAAGATATTGGATGATTTTTTTTTATTTATTGAACCTAGCAAATTATTAAATCCCACCGGATGATAAATGGAATAGAGTCCATATGCGAAAATAGTGCAGGAGAGAGATAATTCGCTGCAATACCCACCCTTGTCGACCTGGAATTATACGATGACCTTTATGATTCGAGAAATAAATAAAATTAATAGATTAATTAAATTATCGTTCATTTCATTGAAATTTGACGAATTGAAATCTATTTTTTTTATATTAAGTATAAGGATTCATGATGGGTTAAAACTATGGAAAAAACACACATCAATTAAGTTTGTATTAAGGTAATCGCATTAGTGGCATTACGTATGTAACTCCATTGGCCATTGTTATTGCTAGTAGCCTATTCACATTGATGTCTAATGTACGTAAGTGTACATTAGACATCAATGTGAATAGGTGCAAGAATATTGGCGCATCATCATTTCACCCGAGACACGCTAACTGCTGGACATAGGCCTCCTTCCAATGATCTCCACACACATCAGCTCAGCGTATTTCTGTGATCTTTATCACATGGACAATTTACCTTGTTGGCCTAACAACGTTGCATTTTCTCGGTACGGCTTGCAATTCTTTGGGCTACGTCGGCGACTTGCGTTCCCTTTGCGGACCTCACTACATTTTATCGAACACACAGGGCAACTTCGGACATAACTCTCTCCATTGCCCTTTGCGTGACTTTGAGCCTTCTTATGAGACCAAACTCCCTATGTCATCACTGACAACTCGCTTGAGTTAAAGACTTTCGTCTTGAGGCACTGCGGTGTGGTAAAGAAAGAATATACCGCATAGCTTCCCAAACGCTACCCAGCCAATTTTGTTCTGGAAGTTGTACTTTACTAGATAGTTGAACTACTTATCTCACAACTTCCAGAGTAGAGCTTTCATCGTATACGGTTACTAAATGTGAAAATGACATGATTCGACTTTCGGTTTCGACATATCCGAGTTAATTTTTAGACCCCTATATTGGGATACTCTACAGAGGTCGATAAGAAAGTTGCCGAGGTTTTCAGGATTTCAGCTATGACCGGAATATCTGGAAAACAAACATGTGTAATTTTTCCGAGTTTATGTTGATGCGTAGTCCGCTCTAGAATAAGAAGTGAAGCATATCTTGTGAAAAATATCGGTGATATAATGTCGCCTTGACTCACGCACATTTTAGTAAGATTAAAATTAGATTTAAGGATTTAATTAGATTTAAAGCTTAAAGTTTAGGTTCTTAAACCAAGTTGGATCAAAGACATAGTTGCGTTTTCATGTAGAAACTGCGGCAATCAGATGTAACGATAGTTAATTTGGAACCACTGGAGTGAACAAAGCATAGCCCAGGTCTCGACAAAATGGAGTGACAAAATGGACTGATGAATGGCTTTCATATAGTCCACAAATGCCAAAAAAATATACAGAAGACCGAAGAGTATACTCTAGTCTTATCATCCTGTGACTACGAATGCTGTAAAGCGTTCCAAACATCGGGCTGAATAATTAAAATGCTTAAAACCAAATATATGCGAGTAAATACGAAAAGTGTAGTTTTATTTAAACTCTAGTCTTTTTGAATTACAACTTATTCTCGCTTGTGCGCAAGGAAATTTGTGATGATTCTTTAGAATTGCTTCCTAACGTCATGACTCAGGAAGTGATAGGTCTGTAGTTCTTTATTTGGGTCTTGCCAGAAGAAAAGTGTAATAAGAAAACTGCCACCATGCCCCTGTACTAAGCTTCAGATGTTTTGTCCTCGAGTATGACAGAGTTGAATAATCTACTCGCTTTCAGAGGCTCCGTTTTTATCGTGAGCCTTTGTTGTATTTGATCTGTTTGAGAGTGACATTAATCTCGTACAGCCTGAGCTCCGGGATATTTCTGGTTTTGTCTCAGATTTTAGCTCTAAAGATCGTGCCCTGTTAAAATGTCACTTCAACGTCACTTCAACATACACGTACGATCCACTGCTGGAAACTGATCTCTTTTTAGATGAAGAGGAACAGGAGACAAAGTGACAATTCAAAAACAATAATGAAGTTCGATAAAAACAAAATGTGTGAGATTGACATAAGCCATCGCTAAATAACGTGGCGAATCGATCAAAGTCATCGATATGTAAGTTGGTAGACAAATTGATTCGCATCGAATCGATGAAGTAGCAAATGTTTTTTCAAAGTTTTAATATTCTATCTACACAAAATTATTTATTCTTCATTAAAATGAAATGAAAATATTCATTTTAATCATTTATTTTGACATTTCTTTTTCATTCTTCAGTTTCGAGTACTTAGATAACGAATGTGTAGTTTTTTTGCATAATTCGACACAGCGATCTCTAATCCTGACGTTGGCAAGAAATTTGTTTTCTTTATCTCAGAGACGATTACGAAATTAGTTATCGTTTCGCTAAATAACAACATTGCCACTTGTCTAACCCCCCTGGCTTCTCCGAATAAAAGGCGTCCAGAGAAACTTACTCGTTATTTTGTAGCTTTTAGAACATTACCTTCATCATCATTATCTTTATTTTCAACTAGCTTTCCGCTCGCGACTTCGCCCGCGTTATTTAGATTAACGTTATTAAAGAAACGAAACATATGTATAATCTTTTTTATGACAGCTTTTACGTTGCCACAGTTTAAAATTGTCGTATTAAAACCGCTAAATATCTTGAATCCTACTTTAATTAAATATACAATGTATCATTAACCTGGTTTGAAATCTTTCTATGCTTTACATCAGCCGCGAAATTTTGAAAACAATTCCAAAATGACAGTTCACAACAGTACATAAATAACTGTGCGTATGCGAACATAAAAACGTCAGTCTGACATTTGATCAGCGCCGATAAAAATCAGCAATGAATAAATTACTTGACACGAATGTCTGAATGCTGGTACCGACGCCGGCGGCGCCGCGTCTGCGAAGATGACCATCGGTTATGACGTTGACATAAAAATTAAATATAATATAATGACAGCGGTACTTTTTTCTCGGAACTTGTTTAATAATTAATTTCATGCGCCTTTTAGAATTTGTGTTAATTTGTACAATGTACATGGAAAATATACAAATAGTGTAGCGCTCTACGTAGCGCTCGGAAATCCTTTAGAATTGGGGTCCTTGAGTAAAATGCCGTTTGCTTCTACTTTCTTCATTTGTTTTTTTTTAATGCAAGAATACATGTGTTTTTCATCATCGAGACATAAATTTTGATATGATAGTTCATATCAAAACGAATGTCGCCCAAACCCTCAAGATATTCTAGCTTATTTCAAACACTTATGGCGTGATCGCCAGAGTCAAAGCGTGACTTAGCAAGGTATCACCACAAAACATAGGCCTATTCTTTGCCAGAGTCGTGTCATCTTTGCGTAACGGATGCAGCTGATGAAATGAGAATTCACGGTAAGTAAAAAAATTTTCACCAATAATATTTTCATGTAAAATGTTACCAAGACGAAACCATATGGCTCGCACAGTCAAAAAGTTATCAAATCTCATGTAGAGCTAAGCTTTTAACTCTACACGCCAAAATATGCGACTTGGCCATTTCGATACGGTCACATGGGCGTAAGGTCAAAAATACATTTACTGTTTATTCATCATCATCATCACAGCTCATATAAGTCCCCACCGAGGGGCGTCGGAGGTCGTGTGCATGAATACCTCTGTCTTACCTATTTCTGCCGCAAAGCAGCAGTGCTTGCATTGCTGTGTTCCAGTTTGAAGGGTAAGATATGGCACTGAAATTACTGGGTACCGTGACTTTACATCTTAAGTCACAAGCTGGCAACGTACACTGTGGTTCTTGTGGGGGTTGCAGTTTTGCTGTGAATCTCACAGGAACCACGTGTATTATAGGTGACTGTTACCACTTACCATCAGATGGGCAGTTTGCTTGTTTGCCAACTTAATTGCAATAAAAAAAAACATTGGTACATGGCGGTCTCGAACCCGGGACCTCCCGATTGGCAAGCCAGTGCCGAGTCCACAGCGCCGCCGACGCTCATGTTTATTACTTTTTTGTTATACAATAGTTCTTGTAGTAAGACACCGCCAAGCTACATATTTTGACTAAGATGTAGAGTTTTCAGACCTCTAGCATCAAAATTCGTGGAAGTCTCATAAAAAGTTCCTTTGCCTAGTTTAAGGGGTTGGGGGGTAAAGTTTCAAGTTTTATACTTTTTCTGTTGTTTGTGTACTAATATTACCTTACATGCCAAATTTCAACTTACTAGAATTTTAGGAAGTTCCTAATAATTATGATGATCAGTCAGTTAGTCAGTGACGAAATCGGGGTAGATATTAATGAAATCTTAAGTATAAGAGCTATGCAGTTGAAACATAAGGTTTAATAAGTCTACTATTGACATTATATGCCAAGAATTTTGTTTATCCGGTATAATCCAAACCCAAGTTATGAGGGCTCGAAAGAACGTCGAAGCGCTTCGAGAAAAGGTACCTTAAGCTTCGTTTGGCTCGCCTTAGCGAGGGCACTTCCGTGTCCCCAGATGAAGTTTATTCGTTTCGAGATACACATAAATATACAATCAGTAGTGAAATCGAAGGAACTGTACAATTTGAAAATACTCCTAATATTTCTCAACATTTTACAATATACCGTCCAAATAAATAAACAAAATATTTGTTAAATAACGTACCAGAAAATCCGAATAAATAAACCTAAAACTACACACAACACGAAATGATTATGTTAGGGCTTTCTTGCGTTATTGTTAGAGCTAATATAAGAAGTAGCCATAAGGGTGATTTTTCTGTACAAATACGTACATCCCCTTTTTCCTTCCTGGATGTAACAGTAACAAAGCAATTTCTTCTTCTAGAAAAAAAATATGACCCCTATTATCATGTTCTTTTGTTTTCCTTTTTTTCTTAAGTTAATTATTAAAAAAGATCTAAACCATCGAAAACTTAAAAACTGGCCAGATATTTCGCCATATTCAAACAACTAGGAAATAATTTTGGCGAGATTATATAAAACACAGGAACAGAGCCAACCCTTTTTTTAAATTTTTAACGAAACTAGCAAAAAAGACGGGACTACGAAACTTCTATATTGTGTCATTTTCATAAAGTATCTTCTGCCCGAACCGCAGTTCTCTATCTCGCTCCGCTCGGTTGTTTGACAGCAATACATTTAACAAAAACCTATTTTTGAAATCGCTTGCTCATACTACTCGTTGTTGAGCGTGTTTAAAATAACGCCCAAAAACAGTGGCTATATCTGCTGAGTTTGCTACAAATATTAATAACTAACAATGCCCTTAACTTTACATATTTAAATGCGAAATTTAAATACATCGTAAATGGAGCCGTAGCATTGTATCTACGGACACTGCGCCATTTCCCCATTGATTTACTACCAAACGTAGATAACGCATGAACGTTCGAAAAGTGGGCCGGTGAAGAACTGCCCAATCGGGCCTCGTGCAGTTCTTTTCCACGCGTTGGATAAGTAATTTTGAGCATTATGTTTGAGAGTATAAAGTTGATATTTAATGTGGCTAGGTATGAAATGATGTAACTGCACACGGTTGTACTTCAAATAGTTGCCGTAATAATAAAGAATAAGGTTGAATTCGATAAATACGGTACTTTCTTTATGATAATTTTAATTCGGGTGTGCATATTCAACTACCTATTTAACAGCGTACAAATGTATAGTCGATTAGGTGACAGATTTCAAGCGCGTTTTGTATGAAGTGCTCTATCTACATTTGGTAGTAAATCAATGCATTTCCCGTAAAAAAATTACCCCCTTTCGAAACTTTGCTGTTAATGACAAACTTAAATTGAAACTTTTCTGTTCTGTTGTTGCAAATAAATGTTTAGTAAAACATTTTCGACGTTAAGACAAAGGGCACATGTGACCGACGCGACGGTACTTTTAATACTCAAACGACACCATCGACGAGAGTCATCGTGACTGTCAGTATTTTAATTCTCGAATTAATAGAGTCATTTAGCTCGGTATTATTGAAAAGCAATTGTTGACAATTTCTTCGTTTATAATCGATTTTTGGCTTCGTTCACACAATCAAGCGATTGATGCGACACTAATCATGCGTGAAGAGATTCGATGGATATTTTAGCATCAACTTGAATGTACAGTATAGAGAGATATAAAAAACGTTACATTACTTTTAGCACTTCTATAGTTAACGAATAGTAGAATTTGGGTATTCAATTGCTAATTACATATTTTTTACTATTAAGGCATCATTTTTATCACTTCTCGGCTCTCTGCTTTGACGGATGGGAATTTATTGTCATGTTGTTTTATAGGAGAGATATTCTTACCATTTAAGGGTGCTATAAACAATTCACTACTTAAATTAAAATAGAAAAAACAGTTTCATATCAACAAGGTGAAGTGGGAAAATTTAAAACTTTTAAATAACTATACACCAAAAACACCAATGGTTTTTTGGATTCATTTTCAAAATAGAGTCAGACTCTTGCTCATTGTTCACTAGCATAGAATATAGCAAATATATTGTCGAAAATTAAATATCACTTTCAAATTCAAATTAAAAAAATCATCATAGGCCTTTATTCAATAACAAAAAACACTGAAAAGTTTAAAATAATATAAGAATAGGTACAGACAACATCACACTTCTATATTGAAGTCGCTGCCAAACGATGATCCCCTAGAAAGTCTTTTCTCTCAATTTTTATAAGATCCCATCATCAGATCCTGACTTTAGTAATCTTGGGACCACCCCAAGAGTATACTCTATCGAATACAAAAGGAATTTTGAAAATCAGTCCACAATTGGCGGAGTAATCGCCTAACATACACTCAAAACACGTTGGACACACCTAAAACTTTAAGGGTTTACCTCGATTTTTATGGGATTAAATCATCATATCCTAACTTTAGTGACCATGAGACTACCCTTGGAGTATCCTCTATCGAATCCAAAAGAATCACCTAAATCGGTTCATAAACGACGAAGTTAAACCTCGAACAAACATAAAAAAAGCATATATACGGTCGAATTGAGTAACTTCCTCGTTTTTTAGAAGTCGGTTAAAAATCTAATTAGAAGGATACACTGGCTTATAAATGAGATAGATCCCATAAAATGGCTGCAGCATGGCCGTATTGCAATCAAAATACGGTCGTAAATATCACAATTAGTAGGTATCCGGACATTATTACATTTTTCAAATATTGTTCTTCAGTGAAGCAGAGGAACGCAACAAAATGCAGAATAATTTTCTGGGGCCTGTTAGCAAGCGATACAGATATTTTAAGAATTCAGAAGCATCGTTAACGTTGTTAGCGAGTTGCTTCAAGTGAGCATATTAGTTTGTGTGTATGTTCATACACACAAACTTTGTCGGCATCCTGGTTTTATTAACTTAGAGGATTCTATTTTATGCGGCAATTGTTTTGCGTGCGTATTCGATTTCAAAAAAAAACTATATTTCCCTAGGAAAGCTCAAAGCTACGTTTACAATATGATATAATACAAGTTGTCTTACAATGAACAAATTAAGTATTATACTTTGTTTCAAGAATTCGTACTTATTTGTACAAAACCTAGAATGGGTATGTAATAATATCTATTTGTATTATAATGTCCTCCTAACAGCTATTCGGTCACGGCGGCCAATCTCATCATTGACTAGCCATCTGCGCAGGAGATGTTATAGTGCACAAGCGACTGCCCAAACACAAGTGCACTCTCTGTTCCTTCACTCACCTAGTCCGATGAGACGGTTAGTTTACACGACCGGGGCGAGATCAGGCGCCGGACCCACTGTTTTTAACGTGCCTTTCGAAGCACGAGGGAGCTCCAGATGTTTTGTATTTTGGTCACCCATCAGAGGACTGACCACAGCTAACATGCTTGCTTAACCTTAGCAATCGTTCGCTGAGTTAGAAAATTTAATATTTTTTAATGTCATGATCATGCCCTTTACTAATACTAAGAACATCATTTTCAAAACCTTTATGTAATTGTAAGTAGGCTGTTATGTTAACACTAGGTTTGAGATTGACAAAAAAGACTGATGAAGAATGCCAGGTACTTTAAATGTATTTTAGGGTTGCCTGATCCTCTCGATACACAAAACGATTGCGAAAAGTTCCCTTTATGTGTCAGGAATGCGAATTGACGGAACCTCCTAGTATTTTTAATGGTTATAATTATACCTCAGTTCGGGAGGTGAGTCCCACATAACCGCAGGCGAGCCCCATAAGCACTGTTGTAGTTTTAATCTCTTTTTAACTATCACTATGGAGTCCAATTACCTATATTTCACTTAAATCACAGTGAGTAAGATCTTGTGCTATGCATTAAAAGTGAAGATATTGTCTGATTCTGAACAATAACTGTCGTCACTAAGTGTAAGAAATTCTTTCCAAATCACATTTTTGTCCTGGACTGCACTTAATTCAGGTGATTCGAATTTTTGAGTTGTCTAATTTATATATTAATTTTAAGTATTTATTATCGAATTGGGTAATGCGTGGGATTAATGTGAGCGGCATGCGATCTGTCTGCATCACACAGATTATGCTATTGCTATCATACACACAGATTTAAACGTACAAATTTCAAAAACTTCGAAGTCCAAACTTTTTTACAAGCGTCAACACTTCATCAGTTCAAGATGAAAAATGATGCAGCGTATTTTGAATAAAAGTATACTAGACATGAAGTTCAAAAGTCATCATCGTATCAAACTTTTATCGAATGAATCATTAAAGAAAGAGTTTTCGATATTCTTTATGCATATTAATCTGAAAGGCTCGTGAAGGTTAAAATAATAAATCACCATCATATTTATAACATGAATCATTTATTGGTAACACGAGTTGTACATGTTGTCAAAAGGAGCTTTGAAAATGATTAACTTTTTATATGTGTATGATGATTGCTATGTTAGAGACACTCACGCTTTCTTTAAATTAACTGTTTGTACGATTGACAATTATATCGCTGTCGGCCTGATTGGTATAAATAATTATGGTGAAGTGCTTCTAGTTAAATAATACAAAATCTAAAGCATCACACCATTACATCCTTAAAATCTTACCTCAGTCAGATTAACAATCCTCCTAGCTGATCTATGATTACAGTCAATTTCAACGAGACAAGTCATCTGCACGGGTGGTGTTAAAAGCCCTGTAAACGATTAAACATGTTTGTCAAACTTGCTTGACAAACTTCACGTTTTCATCAAACACGACGTCAATCTAGATTCTTTTCAAATACATCAAAAACGTAGTTTGTTTGACAAATGCGTCAAACACGGCCCTACACGAACAAACATGTTTGTCAAACACGTCAATTTGACAAACATGTTTGAACGTCTACAGGGGCCTTTACAGTGCATCAATGTCTGCGCAAACACAAGTGCACTTTCTGTTTCTACACTCGCATAGTTCGCTGCGACGACGTGACTCCATTTTCGAATCATTCTTCTGGCGACGAGCGCCCATCCATGTAAATCAAAATGATATTTACGGCGAGCACTTACAGCCAGACGAATGATCCAAAAATAGGACCTCGGAACGAGATCAGGCGCAGGACCCACTGTTTAACGTTTCCAAAACACGGAGATGTTTCCAGTGTTTTACATCATAAACCTGGCCGCGGCCAAACATTGCTTAACTTTAGCAATTGTTGGGAAAACTATAAAATAAGAAAGGAAGTGTCATTTTACTGCCTTGGTGACTTGTATTATATCAATTCTATATGCGACAAATCTTCTCCTTTAAGTTGTAGGAAGCTGGGATTAATTTCTATTACAATAGTTTTCACCTTATTATAGAGTAGCTGTGCCCGCGAACTACGTTGCGCCATACATTTTTTTTCCATTTTTGTAACATTTTTCATTGATAGTTAGCTCCTATTAGTCGCAGCGTGCTATTGCGTACCTTCCTCGATAAATGGACTTTCCAACACAAAAAGAATTTTTCAATTTGAATCAGTGGTTCTTGAGATTAACGCGTTCAAACAAACAAACAAACACTTCAGCTTTATAATATTAGTATAGATTTACCATTTGACTGACCAGTAAAGTATAGGACCGAGATAGTAACTCTACAAATTTTTTGAAAGCTCCATAAAAAATTTAACCATACAGGATTTGGTTGTTTTATCTCAAACTATCAAACCAGAATAATGACAACTGACAAAGATTATTGAATAATTGATGAAATTTTAATAAGTTACAAAAGCGAATATTTTTTTCTTGCCTACAATGAAATAGAAATTGCAAACACAGTACTTATCCGGTGAAACTGTCTTCCTAAGATAGGAGAGGACACCGTGGGAATACCTCGCGTTAAATAAATAAACGAAACGTGACCCGCGCCTTTGGATACCTTTTGAATATTTAAAATGATGAATCTGTAACGATGCGGAAGATTCACGATGTGAAGAGGTTTATTTTAGTTCGAACGCTTCAAGTGTTTAAACCCTAATAATTGTTAATAAATAAGTAGGTAACAAAGGGCCTATATTCAGGATTATACCTTTTAAACTACTAGAATGAAAGGATCAGACAAAAACGAGACATGCGTTACTTTATCTAATAAAGGACATCAGGCAAAGTCCTTTGAAAAAAAACCCAAGAATGTATAGCAATTCTATTGTTTTCAAAATAAATGTTGTTAATTAGTAATTAATAAAAAATATTTTGTTTTTTACAAAGGTATGTATTTTGAGAGTTATTTATGTTTAAAACTTTCATGTTAAAAACGTTTATTTATGTTTATTTTGGCTATTCGAACCCGGGTCCCTATACAAGTCTATTGCTTTTCGGACCTGATAGAAGCGTTAAAAGGGACCCCAGGTCCGTATAGTTCGGAAATGCTACGCGGACCTATCAAAAAAACTTATTGGGATACTTAGGATGAAACTGAAAACTGTAGGTTAGGTTAGATTAGATATTGTGAGCATGAAACTGAAATGAAACTGCATGTTTCATGCTCCGGGTCCAAACAGCAATCGACTTCTATAGGGACCCAGGACCGAATAGACACAGCATTTGTAATAATTTATTTTAGCGAAATGAAGGAGTTAAAATATAAATTTGCTGCTGTTTTAAGGTTCATGTAATACAAAATGTTTATAGGAGACAGAATAATGTTTATACACTTTTGGGTCTCATGTGCCTGATGTCATTTCTACCTGGGATTTATCCAATCCATTGAGCGAATCCTTGAGAAGTTATTTGTTAGGTATCTATAAAGTTTTATAACGCCATAATTATCGGAACGCCCTCTAGTAATCAATTTTCTTGACATTCATTAGAATACTTTCCCTTGTCTCCTTTTCAACAATTTCCTTACATTAACATTGTTAATGATGTTCAGATTTCATTACGGGTTACTTAATATGAATGTAGTAATCTTTTTTTAATACACAGCAGGGAATCCTTAATCGTTCCTGATGGTAAGTGATGGTAAAACTATAAATAGACGAGGTGAGCTTCATCTGGACTCCTCAAAACTGAAAAATTGGCGATGTTACCTATTATTGTCGGGACACAACAATGTTATAAAAAATGTTATTATGACGACAAACTTAGGTAAGACGATGGTCGCCAGGCAGACGGACTCAGAAGCCCTACCACCAATCAAACCAAGTTAATCGATGTCCGGACCTCCGGATTAATACACTGAAAAAATATTATTTTAGCAGAGTACCTTTTTGGCTCGGTTACAATCACATCGGTAAATTTTAACTAAGACTTAACTAAAAATATCTAAGTGAACTTGGTATAAACCAGACCTGTGTGTATTGCTAAATATTCTTGTCTAATAACAAATAAAACATTAATTATTAACAAATACCTTAATTGGTAAATTTTAACACTTTCAAACATGATCCAAAACTATTAAGTGATTTTGTCAACACTTAATAAGTATGCTGTTGTTTTTAAACAAGTTATTTCAATTGGTTGATTTTTACAAACATTTTTATTTAATAATAGATGAGTAGAACTTATTTGATTCCAACCTAATTGTTTATTGATTTTAATCGAGTAATTTTTGGTTGATTTTAAGACATCAACTGATCAATTGATATATAAGATGAATTCATTAATTCGAGTCACGTTACTTATTTCATTTTAAATGAGTAAATAAAATCGGTTAGTTATAGTAAACTACATTATTGCTAAACTATGTAACAACCGAGTTACCTAATTGGGAATAACCTTTAGAGAAATCAAAAAGAGGAATAACCGCTCTGCTCAGCTAAAACAACAAACAACCACGGTAAATTGATCTCGCACCCACTCATAACCAGAAACTCACTCGCGCTAACCGCTAGTGTTTTGTGAAAGAAGATCTGTAAACATCAACATATCTGAGTCATCGCTGCATTATACGAAATTGGAACATCGTGCCGTCATAAAATTCCTCGTAAAAAAGGGGAAAACGGCAGAGGAGATTTTTGAAGAAAAGTCAGCAGTTTATCCAGAATCTGGACCATCGTCCTGCCACAGTCAAACGTTGGACAAGTTGAAAGAACCCCCCCCCCCCCCCCGCACCGCACCGCCGTCACAGATGAAAACATCGCCAAAGTGAAAGAAATTGTACTGGAGGGCCGTCGAATAAAAATGTGGCAGATAGCAGAAGAGTTGGGCATCAGTAATCCTTTGCACATGAATAAAATTAGAGCCCGTTGGGTTCCAAAAATGCTGACGCCGCTCGATAAACAGCATCGAGTTGAAACTTCTATGGAGTTTATCGACTTCTGCAATGACTATTTGGACGAAATTTGTAACCGTATTGTCACCGTGGATGAAACGTGGATTCGACAATATGATCCAGAATCTAAACAAGGGAGAGAAGCCGCCAAAGAAGTTTAAGGTCGAAAAGTCGACTTCGAAACTCACGGCTACTATTTTTTGGGATTCGGAAGGAATTTTCCTCATTGTCTATTTACCAAAAAAAAACTACAATGAACGCCGCGTATTATGCAGCACTTATAAAAAAAAGTACGCAATCTTATTGTGGAAAAAAGAAGAGGGAAAATTAGCAAAGAAATTCTGTGTTTGCAAGACAATGCGCCAGTCCATACGGCGCGAATTGCGAGGCAAGCCCTTCGAGAAACTGGCTTTGATGAAGTGAATCACCCATCCTACAGTCCAGGCCTAACCCCCAGCGACTTTTTTCTCTTGAAAAATTTGAAAAAAGACCTTCAGGGAAGAAAATTTGGGGATGATGAAGAAATTAAAGCTGTCGTGAACGAGCATTTTGACTTCAATGATTCATCTTATTTTTTTAGTGGGATACAAGCAAATTGGCTGAGAAAACCGAGTAGCTTTTCAGCAGTTACCGAGTGAACTGGTTGTAACAATCCAATAAATTGTTTGAGAAAACCGAGTAACTTTGCAGCAGTTACCTAGTGAACCGTTAGTAGTAACTCAATAAATTGGCTGAGAAAACCGAGTAACTATGCAGCCGTTACCGAGTGAACCGGTTTTAGCAACCCAATAAATTGTTTGAGAAAACCGAGTAACTTTGCAGCTGTTACCGAGTTAACCGGTTGTAGTAACCTAGTAAAATTGGCTAAATGCAGTCGATTTTACTTTGTTGTTACTAATGAATGCTACTATGTTATCAATAAAGAAGTGTTATTAACAAATTGTAACGGTTAATACTTATCAAGTAATGATAACAAAGTTGACATATTTGATTTTAGCTATAAACTTTGCAGGCGT
Organism: Schoenobius gigantellus; assembly: GCA_963935595.1. Classification (NCBI taxonomy): domain Eukaryota; kingdom Metazoa; phylum Arthropoda; class Insecta; order Lepidoptera; family Crambidae; genus Schoenobius; species Schoenobius gigantellus. The sequence continues at coordinate 27,753,848 of OZ012551.1, forward strand.
TATATTGACAAACATGCTGGGTTATTTTCAACAGTATTTTATTTATTTTTAACCCTTACGTTTTTCCGTGTACCAAGTGATTTGAACCAAACAGACATAATACCCGTTGGGCAAATACTTCAAAACGTGGACAGTCTAAGGAAACGATACCTGTACTAAAACCGCGACTGACCTATAGACTGCTCTACCTTAACCGACCTGAACAAAGAATAATGGTAGGCTCTTTAACAGGACACAACACACTAAACAAACATCTACGTTATAAGGCGTAACTGACAGTCCCTCGTGCAGAGGATATCTGGAAGCTGACGAATCAGCTGCCCGGGTAATCCTGGAATGCATGGGAGTAGCCACACAACGGTCAGAAATCCTTGGTAGCCCGAGGTCACTCCTTGAAGCCTGTGAACGTCCTAGGAAACTTCTGTGCTTCTGGAAGAAGTTAGGTTGGTTAGAATAACTGGCCATCCCACACGCATAATGGACCAAATATAAGTATAAATGCGGAAAAGGGAGCCCACTACATTATAATACAAACCCACTAGACTACGCAGGCGGTTAAATCTGACAAAAGCTCCGAGATTATCGTGAGAGATAGTCATGGGAGGTCATGGGTTGCGCGAAGTAGCCCCTACGGAGTAGGAAGTGCTTAGATCGGCCATTTGTTTTCGTTAGCTCAATTTGTATTTATGAATTGATTGTTTGGAGATACTCGTAGATATTACTGTATTACACTACTTCAAAATAAATATTGGGCATCGAGAACATCGTGTTTCCGAAGATGACCGACACATCTAGGCATTTTAATGATATAGAGCTGCTCCTGTGATTGTAAATGATTTTTGAGGCCAAACTACTTTTTGTCAATTGTCTTCAATAAGTTGTACGATTGTTTCTGATGATTTTCGATGTCCATAACTTATCTTGATCTACTGCACTGTATAAAGATTTACATATTAACATAGAGTAAACCTGTTATTTCATTTTTATTAAGGTCGTTTTTATTAATATATTTCTCTTAGTTTTGAATCGAAAATTTAAAGAAAAAGAAACGGTTATCATTTCGTTGCTCGTCTTAGAGATTAGTCCGTGGCCCGTCTCTCTATAGGCCCTTCATCACAAGAGCGCGTACAGATATCAAGAAGTCTACAATGTGTTTTAGCTGTAAAAAATTGAAATTTGAAATTGAACGTCATTAAAAATATGACCGTTTACATTGCATATATTTTACGATTTCACAAGGAAATCAAATAGGGTTGAAAAGGCCGTCTTACAATACATGTTAAGGAAAAAGTCTGAAATACCGTATGAACTTTAATAAGTTTGTACGAAGCCCTCAGTACACGAGACCAACTCGCACTTGGTGGGTTTTTTTCTTTCTTTAAGTTTTCTGGTCGAGATTCTGCAATTGGAAACTTCTGCAATCGCTACCGTATTTTCGTCAAGATCAACTACTCGTATCTATGCTTACCCAGAGATTTAAATCTCTGTGCTTACCTAATAAGCCGCACAGCTGCTACCTAAGAAGAACGAAAGAATCTAGTTTCATCACATCCAATAAGGGCCCGGTCTCGTAATAATAGGTGTTCTAGCAGAATTATCAGTGAAGTAATATTTTTTTTGATAGTGAGGCCAAAATCTATTAACAAAAAAAAACTGATAAAATCACGGATTCTTAGGTTGAAATCGAGTTAGCTGTCTTTTTGGATGGCACCAAATATAATATGTAAAGCATACACAGTTAGTTATATCCGTTGTCCGTCCATAGATAAAACACTTTTTTCGTATAGTAGACGCAAGAGGAAGTGAAATCTGTAGGCGCATGTGTGCCGGCAAGGTCGCCAGTAGGATGCTCGCAAGTGGGCTGTTGTCGTCACTGCGCAGTACACGGCTGTACCGGGATGGCGAGCTCGCTCGATTGTTGTGCGATGTGCGATGCTTACTTCATCTTTTCTGCAGGCCTATTCTGTAACTTCGGTTGCTAACTAGAACTGTCATTTTTGAACGGTACTCAACATCTATTACTGCATCATGAACGCTGCCGTAACATATAAGATCACTAAACCAGTAATGGACATAATGTGTCTTTCAAAAATGGCAGTTCTAGTTACCAACCGAAGTTACAGAATAGGCCTGCTGGTCAATAACAACGCCGGAATTCGTAGAGATGTATTTCTAAATTCAGCACAATATGATAAGTTTCGATGGCACTAGTTGGATAGTTCAGACATATATATCCAACGTGTTATATTTCTTATTTCTGTATAGTATAGGGTGGATGTGTGGACATTCAGAATTTGTTTAAAACAAGCTAATCACTAGCAAAATATGTTATTTTATTATTTGTCATCAAAAATAAATAATATAATTATATTTTCTTAATTTATTCTTAATTAATGTTATCTGTACTTCTGATAGCATCAAAGCCAGTTTAAAAAATAAAAATTGTTGTTTTCCGACAATTAGAGGTAGATAGCCGATTCCTCAATGGTTAATAAGTTCACATGAAGTTTGCTTCCATCTTCGGCCTTATCAACACATACCATGAAGATGAAGACCATGGGCTTCTCTATTAATTAATTCTTTTTTAAACGTGATTATTATTTTGTTACATGTAGACAATGCATGCATATGAATAGATATAAATTATGTCAAATATACAAACGAAGATTAGACAATGATCAAGTGGATTACCACTTAAACATTGTCTAATCGCGAGATAGAAATATGAAGGAGTATCTATTAAGATACTCCTGCATAATCCTATCTAGATCAATCTTTTATATTCCACAATTTACATTAAATTTAAATAAAATAAATCATCCCACCTACTATATGTATTCAACACGTAAAAAAATAGTCAACAAATTCTCACCAATCTCAAACAAAATAAATGGCAATTTATACGACTGTCAAAACGTTCACAGGCGTTAAAAATGTAATTAATTTAATGTTTGATGAGAACGCCGCCGTCGCGTCGCACCGTTATTGGTCGAGTCGGCACGAAGAAAAGCGCGTGTGCCCGCCGCCCCGGATGTAGCACGCTCATTTCTCAGAGCCATGTATCCTGATCACATACGTACTCTCAAATGGATTCAGGCTGTCACCGCGTTTATCTATTCTTATCATATACTATAGTCTTATAGTACAACGGAACAGAAAACAATGCAATGCCTGTATATTACGGCGACCGTTGTCGCCGAATTCTCATACAAAAAATTGTTTATTGTATTCATTGTTTATTTTTATGAAAATTCATCATCTTACACGTCCCAACCAAGGGTCTCGAGTCTACCCTAAGTAAGGGTGTTTAGGCCTTAGTCAACCACGCTGGCCCAGTGCGTATTGGTCGACTTCACATGCACCTTTGAATTTCTTCGCAGATGTATGCAGGTTGCCGCACGATGTTTTCCTTCACCATAGGAGCGTCAGACAAATGTACACATGAAATTCGAAAAACGAAAAACACATTGGTACATGGCGGTCTTGAACCCCGATCCTCACGAATGGAAGGCAAGTGCCGAGCTCACAGCGCCACCGACGCAACAAAACAAGAGTTTTCATCGAATATGAAACAGTGAATAAGAAAGTCTCTTTTCGAAGCTGGTTATCTCACACTGGTTACGAATGCAAAAAAAAATCTCCTTTATTACTTGTTACAAAACAGTAAAAAAAATATTTTTAAATAACCGGTTATCAAACAGTCAGTTACCAATATGGTTGAATGGGAATATACACCGTCACACAATGAGAGACTTTGTGGAATTAACGTATATTCGGGGAAGAAAGCATATGCTTAAGTATGCCGAGTTACGCATACCTTTGGCACGTGCCGTGTTCGGTGGCAGACACAACATAACTCCACTTAAAAAAGTAGTCGACAACAATATAATTACGGTAAAAAGTTAAATAATTATCAGCAAAAGACGTCGTAAATGCCGCAAGCTAACCTGTTTTTAACACAGCTAATTGTTGTGTTCGATGGGATCTCAATCCATCATATAGAAGAACGCAGCTGCGGTGCGGGTTATGGGGTGGCATCGCACAGTACAGTACCCATAAGCATACGCTAAACGCCTAACGTAAAACCGTCTAGTTGGGTTAATCACAGTAACTCAATCGTTGAAAAAATCTTTGTGTAATTTTATGAAACCACGATGCAAGTGAAACTTTTTCTCGGATCGTAGCCAGTAAAACACTGAATTGAATTTTTTTAATTTTTTTTTTCAGTTTAGGGTATTGAAATCGCTTTTTTAATCTTAACTTAAATCTTTTCTGAAAAGAAAATTATAAATAAAATAAACTAATTAGTAAAAAATAAAAAGTAATAAAAAAATCAAATTAATAAAATAATAAAAAAAAACAATAATAAAAAACCAAAATCATAAAAAACTAATTTAGGAAAAAATAATAATAATAATAATAATAATAACTCTTTATTTCAGACCTTTTACAGTCCATAGCGGGTTAGTAACAAGAATTACTTAATACTATGTTAGTGACTAAAATTAATGTGACACACCAGCGACACACCAGCTACACACACTCGGCACTATTACGCCCCCGCCTTCGGCTCGGGATGAAATTTCACCTAGTTACAGCCACCATAACGCACCCACATCGTAATGTAGTACTATAAATACATTGATCAATTCACCAACCAGGTCCCCTGTGTGACATGTAGATGCAACCAATGTTCCAATAAAGGGGAATCCCATCTATCAACTAACACCTTCAGGATGCCGTTGGTACTGCCGCGAATTCTTTTTAGTAGTGCTGTGCTACGCTTTCTAATAATGGCATGAAAGCCATCGACTCGCGCCTCTAAAAACATATTTGAAGCACTGCAGAATCTCGGCAATCCCAACAATACCCTGAAAGCGTTATTATATTGTACCCTAAGTGCACTATATTCTCGCTGAGTATAACTGGACCACAAGCTGCACGTGTAAAAAGACTGGCAGAAAGCCTTGAAGAGAGTAATTTTAACGTCCTTACTACAACGTGCGAACCTGTGTGCCAGCATATTACAACGAACTGCGATCGCTCTACGTTCCCTGTCCAGGTCTATATTATCACTTAAATTGTCAGTTACCCAGTGTCCAAGGTACTTATATCGCGATACTCTTTTAAGAAATATGTTACAAAGTTTTAAGGGCAACTGACAAACATCGTGTTTTGCTTTTGCTGTAAAGATCATAAATTCGCTCTTGTTAGTGTTATATTTAAGACCATGAGCCTCAGCATACCGCTCGCAAATTTTCAACAATTTTCTCATTGCCCCCATTGAAGGACTCAGCAGCACCATATCATCAGCATAACTTATGTTATTAACACTGGTACCATCTATGTGACAACCCACGCCAGTGCGGCTGAGTTCCCCAATGAGCGCATTGATATATAAGTTAAACAGTCGTGGCGAGGTAATCCCCCCCTGCCTCACTCCACACTCAAGTTTATATAAATCGGAAAATACCCCTGCCCATCGAACACCATTTTTCTGGTTACCGTACCAATACCTAAGCAACGATATATATGTTTTAGGAAGACTAGATTCTCTTTTTAACTTTTCCCATACTATGTTGTAAGATACTAGGTCGAATGCCTTAGATAAGTCTAAATAACAGGCATAAACAGGTGTTTTTCGAGCTGTGTAGTATTGCACAGTCTGCTTGAGGCAATAAATTGCACTTTCTGTTGATAGCCCGGATCTGAACCCAAACTGTGCGTCATGTAATTGCAAATGTTGCTCCAGTTGTTTATCAAGCAGACTGTCCAGCACCTTTGCAACAATAGTAGCCAGAGAAATAGGTCGATAATTGGACATATCTGAAACATCTCCCGTCTTATTTTTAATAATGGGAGTTACAATAGTATACATCAAGTCCTCAGGCAGAAAAGAGTGACTCAGGCACAGAGAATAAAACATTGCCAAGACACGAGGCAAATGATTTCCTGCATATTGAAGGTGCTCTATGCTGAGGCCGTCGTGACCTGGAGATTTTCCCCTAGTCATATTCTTTATAATAGTTGAAACCTGTTTAGCCGTAAAATAGTTATTACACATTGGTAAGTTGTCATGACACTCATTATCATGTTACCATCATGTTCCCATAAAAATTTCAGCAAATTCGAATTATCCTGTTTGGTATTCAAGGCCACTAATAAAATTAATTAAAAAGAAAATTAAAATACATAAAAAATGGAAAACTTATAACAGGTATTGTGATTATGTAACATTCTCTGAACTACGTAGTGAAATCAAAGCTTTACAGAAATCATGTTATGTTGATTTTATTGCTAAATCAGAGAGTAACATTAACAATAACGTGAAACACTTTTGGACATTTATCAAGTCCAAAAAAGGCAATAACACAATCCCTGATTCCTTGTATTATGACGATTCTACTGGGTTTGACGGTTTAACGATTGCGAATATGTTTAACGCTTTTTTTCAATCCGTCTTTGAAACGGATTTAAGCGTTTCCATCCCCCAAACATCTCGTGAATCAAGTAGTTGCTTAATTCAATCAGTCGAAATATCTGCGGGGATCGTTGAAAAATATTTATCGCGTGTGAATGCTAGTAAGGGCTCGGGTCCTGACGGTATCCATCCTTACTTTCTGAAAATGTGTAGCAAGGAACTAGCGAGTCCGATCTCTTTTCTTTTTCGCTTCTCACTGTCGCGTGGAGTGATGCCTACCGTGTGGAAACAGTCATTGGTTGTTCCAATCTTTAAGAGCGGGGACAAACATAATATTCGTAACTACAGAGGTATATCCAAGCTCTCAGTAATACCGAAGCTTTTTGAAAAAATTATATTTGATACGTTGTTTTCTGCTATAAGACCTTACTTGATAAATCAGCAGCATGGGTTTATCAACAAACGTTCCACAGAAACAAATTTATGTGAATTTTTGGACCAAGTGCTTAGCGGTATGGATAATGGTTTTCAGGTGGACGCCGTGTATACTGATTACTCAAAATGTTTCGATAAAATTTCACATCAAATTCTGATCAGTAAGCTGGAGTATATTGGTATACACGGTGACCTTCTGAGGTGGCTACAGTCCTATCTCCTTAACAGGAGTCAGGCAGTTACTCTTAAAGGCTACATGTCCAGTTATATACCAGTGCCATCCGGAGTGCCCCAAGGATCACATTTGGGGCCCCTACTCTTCAATATATTTATAAACGATGTCATTAATTGTTTTCAAAATTCAAAATTTCTTCTTTTTGCCGACGATACTAAAATTTTTACACTAGTGAAATCTCTAGAGGATTGTATTGGTTTACAGGGGGACTTAAATCGATTATGTAATTATTGTAGTGAGAATAGACTATTTCTTAACCTGGATAAGTGCTGCATAATTTCTTATAGCAGGAAAAAACGACCACTTGAATTTAATTATACAATTCATGGCCAAACTCTTACGCGGTCGTCTGAGGTTAAAGACTTGGGAGTTATGCTGGATAAAGACTTGTTGTTTTCGTCTCATATAAATAGAATTACCACCAAGGCCTACAAGATGTTAGGATTTGTGTTTAGGCAGAGTGTTGAGTTTTCGAATGTCAAAACATTGATGCTACTATATAATAGCCTTGTTAGACCACAACTCGAATACGCTTCCACTGCCTGGAACCCTCAGTATTCAGTGTATATAGATGCTATTGAAAGGATTCAGAAAAAATTCATTAAAAGATTAAATTACAAATTTAAGAAATCTAACACAAATAAAATCGTTTCTCTTGCTCAGCGCAGAGAACAATGCGACCAATTATTATTATTTAAAATTATTAATAATTATATTGATTCGCCTTATTTGTTGAGTAAAATTTTATTACGTTGTCGGAGAGCCAATATCAGATCGTGTGATACATTTTCAATTTCAACTTGCCGTACCAACTACGCAGCCAACCGTTATATTCTTAGAAGTATGAAAACATACAATAAGAAATATTGTCACATGGATATATTCATGCACAAAATAAATAAATATAAGTTTTTGTTAAGACATAGATAGAGAAAAAATATTTTTGGTAAAAATATAAGAAATATTTATATTGGTAAAAGTAGCGGAAATTATAAATAGTACATTGTTATATCGCATATTAGATTATAATCTGGCATAGGATATTTTCTACCCATTGACTTGTTTAAATGTTTAAGCATGCTTGTAAGGCTTATAAAAATCTGTTTACTCAGTTAACTTTTTGTTGTTAAGATACTGATTATGTTACTATTATCTGTGAAAACTCTTTTGGCAAATGTATAACATAATTGATATTGTACATGTGTGTTATAAAACTGCTGTTTGTTTTCCTAAATAAATAAAATAAAATAAAATAAAATAAAATTATCCTCAGCACAGAGCCCCAACGACGCTGAGTTCTGAGAAGGTTCAACCCTAAAATGACACCTAAAAGCATTTGCGATCTCCGATGGTTCGTGCTTGCCAGCGACGCTCACAGGAAGGCTCGATTTACTGTTCAGATTATTTGTACATTTCCAGAATTTACCAAAGTTTCTATCTTTATGGTGTTGGGCAATTCCATCCATTTTCAATTGTTGCGACTTATTTTGACACTGCCGTAATTTCAATTTAAATATTTTCCGAGAGCTACACATATTCTCATAAACATCACCATTATCCGGCTTACCACATAATACCCAAGTTTTATACGATTCGCGAGCCCTCATATGAGCGCCCCTGACATGCACGTTCCATCCCGCAACATGCTTACACTTTCTTTTAAGTAATACTTTTTTACTATTTATGGCAGCATCAGAAAGTATACCCACTATTTTACTATACATAGTATTTAATATTTGCTTACAATTCATGTTTGAACATGTTTTATCAGCACATGAGTCCAAATTTTTGGGAAAATTTAATTCTCTTAATGCTGAATTGCACATTTCCTTATATTTATTTATTTCGAATAGATTCCTTTGACCCCAAAAAATTTTATTACTAGAAACAATAGGAGGTGAAAAGGAAATCTTCGGCTTAATCAAATTAAAATTACATTCTATTACTACATCAGGATCTACATCAGGATCGAACCACTGCCACAGATTTAAAGTCGAAGATCTAACGCATAGACCAATACTGACCTCTCGTATGTGAAATAGTGAAATTAAAGATGTCATGTTTTTATGTAATTCGATAAAATATAAAATTAATTATGTAAATTGACATACGATAGATGTAAGTACGAAAATATTTGAGACGATGTAAAAAAATTTCACTTTAAAATAATTAAGGAAGATGAATATAACAACCCTGTGAACCTTTAAAGGAGCGTACAAAGTTTACTAATAGCCGTACCAAAAAAAATTACAATTTAAAAAAATTATTAACGAAATAATGTCGACTATTTAATTGTCTTTAAAATCGATACATTTGAAAAAATGTTTCTAACATCAGTATTTACAAGTTAATGATGAAGGTATCTTTCCTGATCTCATGCGACCTTATTAATAAAAATTTTACTCCTGGGATCATCCTCGGATTAGTTACTCCGTGTTTTATCTTATTTTGACATATGACAGCCGACATGTGCGGAAACAAGACAAAACATGGAGTAACTAATCCGAGGCTAATCCAAGAAGTAAAATTTTTATTAATAAGGCCGATGAAGTATAGCAAGTTAATACCTTTATTTAAATCTGGAAATAAAAATGATCCTGCAAATTAAAGATCAATTTCGATTTCACCAGCACTTAGCAAAATATTTGAAAAAATTATTGTCAGATCATTTCACAATAGGCTAGTTGACCCTTTTTTAAAGTAAGGCTTAAAATGTTCATAATTGTTGTATTAGACCATAGCACATGAATATAATTTTTTTCGATGCCTAAAAAGTGCAAAAAATCTATTTTAAATTAAGATTTTCAATTTTGGACCGAAAACACGGTCAGCCATGATAGACTGTTGATTATCTGTGGCATACATCAAATGACGTCAGACTTATAGTAAACAAAGCACCGAGGCGAAATAACCTCACAAAAACAATGCTTTTTATTAAATATCACAAAATATAGTAAAACTGTAGTATATGGAACGGGACAATAGAACAGGAATTACCTCTTCAAAGACTCCAGGAAAGCTGTGGCTGTGGATTAGCCGTACCCAGTGATATAGATATGCGAAATAACTCTCGCTTAAAATTGATTAACACTCGCTTAAAGAAATCCTGTAACTATCTACTGAAACTCAAATGTATTTTTGCGAAAATCACATTAATGTAAGTACTATAAATGTATAACTCAATCTGTGTAGGTACTTCAGTTTCAACTTAAACAAAATAGAAGTTTTTAGGTTGTATGTAAAATCATTAATTAAATTTTTATCTTTCAGTTAGAATGAAAACTGACTGCAGCCGACCAACCAAATTTTAACGCCAGACGTAGAGAAAACTGGACCATTCACGCCTTTTTGATTTAATCTAAGTTATACACTGACACTAGATGATGTTTCAAAGAAAAGAATATGTACTTATGTCCAATTGAATAATGATGTCATGATGTAATTGAATATTATTTAAAAAGTAAGTATGTAATACAAACTATTCCAGTTTCATAATAATGAATATATTTATCTAAACAACTTTTACTTGAATTTACTGAGTACCTAATTAAAATTTGTTGCTTTCAGAGGTTACTTAATGAGAACTATTGTGTACTACCCTGTTCTCCTCTTGACAACGAGATTGATAAGGCAGTAAAAGTTGTGCAACATAATACAAAGCAGTGCATGCTCAGCCACATCAAAATGTGACCTGTCAACTAGAACAACATTATGTCAACAAAATAACACAAGTATTCATATACCAAAGCACCATAGAAGTAAATAGGTCCAGTTTGGTAAAACTGAAAGATGTTAAGTATATCTTCACTGATTAAACCTGCTGCCCACCACCAATCAACTGCAACATCTCCCAATAAATTGTCTGAAGTAAAGTGCTGCAAACCACCTATATCTGGCCAGACATTAAGTATTAAAAATTATTATTTCCAAGTGAGGAAAATTATGATAATGACATTTATTCATTAAACCTTTTAACCAAAAGCACAATAAAAAAGTTACTTCTAGTGTTTCACCATAAGCATAAAAGGGTAATCATAGATTGCTAAGAAATTAAATTAAAAAACCCAATGAAGTCATTTAACGAGCACTAACTTGGCCCGAGTATAAAAAAGCAAATACTATTGAATATTTATTAGAGTGACTACCTGATGGTTTAGTCAGCTTAATATATACAGGATATGAAAGCAGTATTAGGATATTAACTTACTAGAAGAAAGTAAATTTCAGAACGGCTTACAAGAATATGCAAGTTATCCATTTTAAAGCCGTATACAAATATATTAAATGTGATTGCTGTGTTGTCAGCCTTTGCTCTTCCTAATTTACAAGACCCTTCTTATTAAATAAATAATAGAAAGAATTTTTTTTTACGTACTTTATACATAACATCTAAAGATGACATAACAAATTTCTGTACTACATTAGACATTATGTTCTTCACTAAAAAAAACGTTGCATGTTTATTTGACAATAATGACTTGTAAAGGTTTAAGTTGAATTTTTTTTAATTTGAAATACTCGTACATGTGTTTTATTTTTCCCTTACACCTTAAAAGATAATTTTTTTATAGGTTTGTTGTTCATATTTATCATTGTTACTCAAATATATATGTTCCAAAAGTACAAATAGGTTTGAATAGAGTTAAATTAAATTTATTAATTTGTCATATATTGCCTTAGGGTCGCAGGTAATAAAAGTCCAAATAATAGTAGTGATTTATTATGAAGTAATACTTTCATATATTAGGACAAATGTAGTATAGTTTCCAAAATGGCACTATTTGATAAATCAGTTTGTTGAACTGACTATTACAGGGTATTAATAAAAAATGAAGAGGTCACATATTGCAAATTTCAACCCAAATCCTTAACTTTTATCCACATTTCATTATAGGTGTCTGCAACATATCCCACCAAAAATCTTCCCAACGAAAGAAACATCATGTGTTATGCACTGGCTTCATAGCACATGGAAGCTGTTATTCTTCATAACGAAGCTCGAACTAAAGAGCACTTCTGTATTGATGATTCCTGGTTTAGTTTTCTATGCACTTTATTCTTTCTTCATTGAAGAGGTCTTTAATTTTTTAAGAAATATGTCATTATCTGTGTCTGTGAATGTATATATATTTTTCCTCCAGTAATTTTCTTCATGCTTGACAAATGAACAACTGCCAATCTTTCTCTTTTTATGTTAATTTACAAATTCTTGCAGTACTACACTGGTATTTGACACATGATCCTGATGTTGCTTTTGAACATTTCTCTTGAAGTAAATACTTTTAGTGTTTATTTCACTTTTGAGAGATAGGATTCTATCCAATAGCATTCAACTACTGTACAAAATAGTTCCTCATTGTGATGGTGCAACCACACCAAAAATGCATGTTTGCAACTCTCTTCTGCCACTTGACAATCTTGACAAGTACACTTGTAACCTGTTCTTCATTATAACAGTATTGAAATTGTACTTATATTGTTTAGAGCGATACACAAAGAATCTCTTGACCATCAATCTGTCGATTTTCGGAAGATTTGTACTATCTGCTCTCACAAATCCAACATCAATGGTTGATTTTGCTATTAATGCAAATAATTAACGATATTTACACATATAATAACGGAGATTTGGACGATTTTTTGCCAGTTTTAGGAAAGAATAGAGCAAATCGACGAGTTGTTGAATCAAATTTGACATTTCTTTGTTTACTATATGTGTGACGTCACGGCCCTGACCACAGGATATCAAAGCGTTTACGGCGTGAGATAAAAAAATATTATTTCTAGCATTTTCAAATTAAAATTTTACAGTAATCATTCACTGTTATTTATTAAAATCGGTATATTGTGGAACCTTATGCCAAATACTGTTAGAAATAAACAATATTTTAATAAATTTTGATATGAGTCAACTACCCTATTAATAAAATCCTACATATAAACCAATTTGGCTTTACTAAGGGTCGTTGCACTACAGAGGCTGGGGATGCACTTCTCAAACACATTTTTGCAGCCTGGGAGTGTAAACAGGATGTGATCGGTATATTTTGTGACCTGTCAAAGGCTTTTGACTGCGTTGATCATCAGACTCATCTAAATAAGCCCAAGCATTATGGTGTGTCTGAAGAGGCAATTAAGCTTATTAAGTCTTATTTGTCCAATAGGGTCCAAAAAGTTGTAATTAACAGAACTGAGTCTTCTGGTGCACCTATCATTATGGGCGTGCCTCAAGGATCAATACTGGGACCTATGCTCTTCTTAATTTATATTAATGACCTCCCACACTTCTTCAATAATCTGTACGATACAGTACTATTTGCAGATGACACTTCTTTAATATTTAAAGTTGACAGAGGAAACGGAAATACTGACGTTGTAATTAGTACTCTTTTTAAAGTATTGCATTGGTTCACTACGAATAATTTGTCATTAAACTCGAGTAAAACTAAATGTATTAAGTTTTCATTGCCGAATGTTAGGAAAGTGGATAATATTGTGGAAATGAATAATCATACTGTTGAATTCGTCGAATTTACAAAATTTTTGGGTATAACACTAGGTTCTATCACGGTTACGTTGTATCAAATATAAGGTACGGCATTGTTATTTGGGGCAACTCTGTTAAAATTAATCGAGTTTTTATTGCGCAAAAGCAATGTATAAGAGCCATAGCAGACGTTAATTCATGGACCTCCTGTAAGCCTTTATTCAGGTCTTTCGGATTATTGACGGTTCCTAGTATTTATATTTATGAAATCTGTATATTTCTGTAATCTAATAAGCTGTGCAATCCCAACTCAAGGACCGTTATTTGCGGTAGAAATAGTATGGCAATGTGTGTCAGAATATATAACAAACTACCGGAACCATTTAAGACTTTTCCACTACGTATATTAAAACGACGCCTGCATAAATTGTTAGTAGAAAAGTCATATTATTCAGTTGACGAGTATTTGAATGACAAAGTATTAATTTAATGTGAATGTACTTATATGCTATTTTAGAATATTTTAATTCAGTGATTGTTTAAAGTAATTAATATAATGCGAATCCTAATGGTTGTTTATCGAAACAGTATTGAATTTTATTTGACAGAAGTTATTAAATTTGTATTTGTATTTTTGTAATTGACATTGAAATTAATTTATAAATGGTGTGTAATATGAATATAATGTTAATGTGAATATAATGGTCACAAAATGTTGCATGCTGTAGAACAGTAAAATATGTGTAGAACTTAAAATTTAATGAACCACCTATTTGTAACCATATTTTGTGCAATAAAGTTATGATTATGATTCGAATTTGCAGTGGGATCCACATATTGCGTCCTTGGCAAATAGACTCAGTTCTGCGGCATATGCTGTAAAAAAAATGAGACAACTTACTGATGTTGAAACGGCAAGACTGATTTACTTTAGTTATTTTCACAGTGATATGTTATATGGGCTACTACTGTGGGGATCAGCCGCTAGTATAGAAAGTATTTTTGTATTTCAAAAAAGAGCCGTGCGGGCTATTTATAATTTACGAAAAAGGGATTCTCTACGTGATTTATTTAAAGAAATTAATTTTGGTTACCTCATGCGCAAAATTGAAAGCCCCAATTGAGACTAAGGAAGATCTTCTGCATTTGTTGATGGAATGCAAAATTAACGAGACACTTAGAGATAAGTTATTAATAGATACACGATGTCCTAAGCAAGATATTCTGTTTTGTTTCACTTAACGTTTAGTTCAAGTTTTATTTGTGAAAATAGTAAATGTATAATAAGTTTTATAAGATTTTATAATAAAATCTCTAGAGTTAAGAAAACAAGTGATGTCTGTCCAAGTTTAATTGTAAATATATTAAGAATAAGCTGGCTTAACCATTAGGTGTATAGCTTAATAATAAAAGATTTTAAAAAAATATACCTATTGACTTTAGCAGGACAGTATATTTATGAAAATTTGATTTATGTTTATAAAAATTATAACACATTTGATACCAATTTTAAATTTCATAACTTAAATACAAGAAATAAAAATAAACTTGCCGTTCCAACGTACAGGCTCCAAAAAACTAGAGGCTCATTTATGGGGAAATGTATATCTTTTTACAACAAAGTTCAACAGAGTGTTATTGACTTACCTTTTCATAAGTTTAAAGCGCATGTAAAAAAGACTAATGAGTAAAGGATATTATAAAGTAAATGATTATCTGAATGATGTCAATGCTTGGTCTTAATTGTAGACTTAATTAATAGATTTAAATGTATAATGTACACTAACGACACTAACACATCTAATCTTGTAATGGAAGTTGAACTCAATCTTTTACTTTGAGTTCTGCTTCCAATTGACGACTCTGTAACAATACAGGGAGAAAAAAATAGCCCTTGCTGGTTTTCTTGCTGGTTCTTTCCAGTACAAGGTCTCTCGCCGTAGACTTGTGAACCAATGGCGTAGCTTCTCTGACGTTCAAAAGTGATTGTAAAATCCCAATTGAATAAAGGATATTGAATTTGAATTTGAATATCGACATCGACGAGGTGTCGCCGGCGCATAAAGCGGTGAACAATCGCTGTTTTTTATAAAATATGCGAGGTTAAATATTTATTGGAGTTTTAAAAATGGCATACATGAAAATCATCATATATTGATTCTAAACTTGCTCTTAATAGGGTTCACAGCATTTTTGTTACACACTGTACGTATATTATTGTTCAGAACATTAATGAAGTTGTGTTTGTAAAACCCACATTTTTGATAAATTAATTTCACCTTGAAACAAAATCACTTAATGAATCACTTTGAGCTTAGATCATATAAATCTTGCAGTTATTTTTTCGATAGAGACAATATTTGAGATTGTGGTCCTTTTCGAATTTTTATATTTAACTAGCTGTGCCCGTGACTTCGTTCGCGTGGATGTCCGAAAATAACAATATCGTGATGTTATACAGCCTAAAACCTTCCTCGATAAATGGACTATCCAACACAAAAAGAATTTTTCAATTAAAACCTTTTTCAATTAGTTCCTGAGATTAGCGCGTTAAAACAAACAAACAAACTTTATAATATTAGTAATAATAAACTCGCTTTGGTTTCTTTTTTATTCGCCGCTGTCACACACCACTTACCTAACGGCCTGTTTGTAACACTAATCGGGTTAGTAAAATTAATGTAGTATTGCGTGGGAGTCCTTAGCTGGCATGAGGGTTGGCCCAATGCGGTGTCGGCGCCACACGCTTCAGTTATGGTTCATTCATCCGCCTATTGCCAAGGACAATGTCCAGTTCACTGACTCCAGGAGGGGAAGCCTTTATTATGGGTGCGCGGTATCCATGTGAATCGCTCAGTGTATGATGGGACCGCAGCAGAAAGCAAAACATTATTTTTCGCATAAACTCAAACATTATGAATTCCATATCTTTGAAAACCTTCTTTGAAATAAATTGTTCTTGCAGTCCAGTAGGGTTACTCTTGAACCATTTTCGATGGATCGTCATTGGGATTGGGATTTTTCATACGCTTGAGTAACAACACTAGGGCCAAATTGGATCCGTATTTTGAGAAAATTTAATAATACTGAGTTTGGTACACCCAAAATCCGCACAATACGGGCTCAATTTGGAGCCAATGCGCAAAAATAAGCGTACGAAAAATCACAATCTCAATGCCGATCGATCGGATTCGGTTCAAGAGTAACCCTACTGGGCCAGACAGTGGCCAATTTCTTAGCATGCTCGAGTAGCCGGTAATGTAATTTGAAAATGGAACAATAGTAGATTACCTAACAAGTGAAAAAAGGGTGAATTCTTTTCGGGGCACTAAGTTTTATCCTGTGCGGATCAAGGGATACAAGATACAAGAGACGAGATGAATTTTTTTTTCACGTGTTAGATACTTTACTTTTTTATTACATTTTGGTGGTTTTTAGTATGTTTTTAATATCGAGAGTGTGCAACCTCTTCACGTTTCGTTTTTTCTTACTATAATCCGTATATATTCGCACATTTTCCAAATTCATTTTTTTTATTCACTCAGTGAAACAAAGAGCTTTTTATTCACTGTTTTTGAAGAATCGCGAGCCCTTTGTCGAGTGTCAATGGTAAAAACTCCTTTAAAGCCCGTACATGATTACAAAAAAGGTAACTCAACGTTTTATTTATTTCCGTACTGACACGATAAAAAGAATGTCCCGTTAAATTAATTTCAAGGAAAAGTAAAAAAAAAAGAAATCGATATTTTGCTTTGCTATTATAACAGACTTCGTTCTGTCAAAAGTTATTTACTCTGTGATTTGTATGGGAAAAGAAATGTGTTATATGTGCTATTTTCCACGCAGTATTTGTTTTTTCTTTCCATAAGAACCTTCCTTATGTCTTAAGGAAAATATGAAAAAAAAAACAATTAGTCGAATCCACCGAGCAGTGACTCTTTTACGAGTTTTGCACTTTTGGCGATCCATTTTTATTTATATAAATCACATGCTGTACCTACCCGTGAACTACGTTTTGCCAGTAAAAATACTAATATCACTATTAAAAATAGGTGTTAATGTTAGAAGGGTGAAAATGTGGGGTTATACCTAAGTAATTTTTGATGCCAAATACCTTATAAAAAATAAAAAACGTTTCACTATAAAATTTTGACCAAAAAAAAGTTCTGGAGAGGGCCACCCTTATCACCTAGGGGTATAAAAAATAGCCTACGACATTTTCTCAGTCCTACCTAATATAAAATACAAAAATTTTATAAAAATCAGTCAAGCGTGGTTTCGGAGGTGTGACGCGAACTATGTTTCGCCATAATAACTACGCCATAAACACTGTGACACGAGAATTTTATATATTAGATGTGCCCGCGAACTACGTTTGGCTTATATTTTTTGGATTATCCTTACTTAGTGGGTCTACACAAGCTAACGAACCCCTGAACCGAATTTTAGGGTATTGATAAAATACAAACTAACGAAAATAGATATAACGTGTAAGATATAATGCTCCAACATTATGCAAAAACACGAAGAGAAAAAAAAAGTAGTCTACTCTCATTGGAAAATTGTAGAGCAGCAAGAGAACAACGACATATGATCTAATCTAATTTAATTGTTAAATGTTACTATTGTCGTCATTTGCTGTCGAACTGACTTTATTAATAATAATAGTGTCTTATTATCTATAGTTAAAATTAAAAGAAATAAAAAAACCATTCTAATTAAATTGTCAAAATGCCATTTCCAATCCATGTTATCCAATACAAAAATATGAGTGTTATAAAGTGGCAAACCAATTAATTTTGGTCCAATAAAAGTTAATCTTCTGCTCACCTACTAAAAGAATGTTATTTATAGGCTCTATTATGATAGACCACTATTGAATGGCATGTCTGCCGTATCATTATCATCACCAATCATGTTAATTTGATAGTGTAGAGTGAGCGTTCTCAATATTTACCGAATTCATATAACAGGTGTTGACTCGGAAACAGTCGTCAGTGAACCCTCACAGTGTGCCTAGGGTTCAGTTTGCTAACAATGTCACATCGACCAACTTTAGTTACAGTACAAACCTCGTGGCCGATATAAAACCGGTCACCAGCCCCCTAACCATGATCGCTTAAAACAATATTAAAACCGCGCTAAGAGCGGGATGGCGCTATACGCAGCAAGAGCGGCGTCTCTGTTTCAATATTGTTTTAACCTTGCTATAAGCGATCATGGTAAGGCCCCTGATCGTCAAAGACGTAACTGAGTGCAGAGCTACAATCAAAATGGTACTTTAAGCCTATACTTTCAAAGATGACATCAGGACAGATAAACTAACAGAGGTAATAAATATAGCAGATGTTATTCTTTATGATGAATAAACGAAAATGAACAACACAATAAGCAGGGCGAGGTAATTTTATCGAGCAAGTATATCGAAGCTGACAAATGCGTTATAAAAAATAACCGTGAAACTTTTTGTGCCGAATCACGAGCCAGTGAAAAGGTTAACGTCCACTCTTTGCACCGTCACAACATTGGATTAGCAAATCAAAATGCAACTATGTGTTTTAACAGTTGTTTTCGACGGAACGCCACATAATTTGAATATTGTAGTCATTTGATGTTCAGGTTACGTAAAATCGGAAGAAAGTAGCTTTTTTTAAATTTACTTGCTCCTAACAATTTTCTTTGTATATTGTTAATGTATGTAATATGCGAATGAATATATACGTTTGTAATGAGGAGATATTGCTATTAGCAAGTTGTTATGCGTATACTATTATCCTTCATAATTATTAATATATATAAATATAATCATTTATAAGTATTATGAAGTTGTGAAATTTAAGATCTCATATTTTTGTGTTGCCTCAACCATACGACATGCTATACGAGTAGATGGACAAACAATTTTGAGACGATGTATTTCACAATAAAAGTAGTTCAAAAGCAAAGTATTGGGTATTTTTATTGTTTATTTATTACATTTATACAAAAATCTGCTATTCGAATATGCATATTTTAATAAGGTTTTCGATTCTCAGCTTAACAACAGAAATGGCACAATGTAAATCATTACCAATGTCAAGTTTATTTCTATACTTGGTTTTAATCGCTACTACGGCAAAAAATACTCTTTAACTACTTATAGGTATTAGTGGCCCCCCTTTGCAGGTCTGTGCATCCCCCTTGGGTGACGCGCTCTCCAGTTTGAGATTCCCTGGTGCAGTATTTTACTTGGAGATTTCCATCTCATCAAACAGGTATTATAGCGTTAAACTGCCATATTTTATGACGTCTACGGGAAGAGAGAGAGAGAAAGCGGTCAATTTATCCGACACCATACGGACAGAGGGACGAATTACAGGTAGAGTTAAGTGTGACCCACATAAATCAGCCTTTTTGTGAGTGTTACGTTTACTTCACTATAACCACAGAGTTGACATAATTCGATCTGTGATTGAATCAACTCCTGGGTTTTCAGCTTATGACTTTATACAATAAGCAGCTCAACTATTTCAATTAAATTTTTTTAATAATAAAGATTTAAATTGCATTGAATGTAATCATCACCTGATGTATTTATAGGTTTTTGATAGACAAAATTTCATAGATACGAGTAATATGAATTTCATGCTTTCATCTATTTTTCATTCATCCATTTTTCACCTTCAAACGCGAATAGCCTTTAATACTACTCTTCACCTGGTAAATAATCTTTGCTCTACAAACTTATATGATGCCATTTCAGTAGCACCACCGATACAATTTAATTTCTTCCAACAAAGTCGACTTTGTCACACAGGTGTCAAGGAATTCAGCGAGGAAAAATTAACGAAGAATGCTCTGACGAGCACTCAACCTAAATATGTCCGATAGTCGATAAGGTCCGCCTACGTCTGATGCTGCGGCACCTTGTCGCTTGTGGACGTTTGGCTCTTATTGCTATCGAAATAGAATCAGTTATCGCCCGCTTAGCTCCGTCTAAAATATGTAAGGTCTTAACACCGACCGCCGCGGCTACTTTCCATCGTGTCAATAAGAGCTTTCGCTATCTGTGACCGAAACGCTTGCTTTGTTTGTTTTACTTGTTTGTACATTCTTTTTTGAGCACCCGCAGATTCAACTTCATCTGTGACGAATACTTTCAATGGGTGTGCTAATTTACCAGCAATTCTGTTTGGAGGACGCTCGTTCAAAGTCAATCGGTATTCACTTTCGCTTGAAAGGATACGTAAGTATTAAATAATACACAGACAGCTGATTACCAAACGGTTCCTGTATTTATTCGTAGGTTTTGGAACAGTATGATTTTTGGTGGTTATAGCTAAAACATAGCATACCTCGAATAAATTTACAAGTAGTCGATTCGGATGTTGCGATAGCCACTGAGGAGAAAGCAGATTAGACTGCTGGAATCATGTCAGGAAAATCTTATGAGCATAGCCGCCGACGTGCTATTGTTTTTCGCCATCTTCAAACCTCCAATAAATAGCTACTCCATTCATCAGGACTTCCGCGGCCTACATCATAGGCTCATTTGATTGCCGAAGATTATTTATACTGAACTTATTAGCCTTTTCTCCAAAACTTATTCTTGTTATTTAAACTTATTACAACTATTGTATTCATAAAAAGCCACAAAAATCAAAGTTATTGATGCCGCTTTTGAACCATTTTCATTGTTTACATAAACAATATGTTACTCGCTTAATGACACATTCGCCTCAAGGGAAATTCGTTAACACTAATTTATATCACGGCTTGCGTTTAATTTGACATATACTGAATATAGCTTCTGAGTCAATGATTCACCTAGTAAAGACTCCACCGTCACAGCATAAATCCATCAAGCTGACAATTTTCTGCACGGCGCAGTTTTATTTATTTACCCGCGTCAAGATCGAGAATTCTGCTGGTGTGGCCCGATCGCAAATCACACAGTCTACGGCCGGTTTACCGGACATAACTTACCACTCATATCCCAAAAGGGTAAAGGGTAGCCAAAGTGATTTTATTGATTAAGTATCAAGAATACACTGTTGCGCACTACGTTAGTACTGTTGGTTATTCTGTGACACTACCAGATAATTTAATTCAACGTGTTAACTCATTGATGTCTCTTAAGGCGCATAGTAAGGTCAAACATAAAAAATCACTGCAGAAAAAACCGGTTCTCTTCATAAATATTGAAAAAAAAAATCTTTAAAAAAGATATGTTATTATAGATAAAATAAAGATATATTATTTCTTTAGAGTATGGTCTTTTTAATTTTTTTATAAATTAATTAAAACTTGGTTAAAATGTGACCCAAACATGCCTCAATTTTAAAACTTTAAACCTAATCGCGTCGTAAATATTAGGTTAAATCGTATACTTTCGATTTCAAAAAATAAAGTGAACAATATTCTAGGGGATGGTCTTTTTAGATTTTTCTTATTCGCCTTAATTAATTTTTTATTGAAATAATACATCTTACGCGTAAAGGTTTGCTTAAATATTCCCCTCATCCTCACTCACTCACTCCTATGTAATCAGTGCGGGACGATCGACGCAAGGTCATTGGGACCACTATGCGCCTTAATGGTCCTTGTTCTCGTCTTGTAACGCTCTGACTGTGTAGAGTAGCCGCCATCCTTTACTTACATTATGGAAATATGTACTGTTAATATTACAATTATGTCAATAGAATAAATTAAAATGAAGCTATCGTTGAATGTTAAAAAGCCGCGGAGTTAACGTTTATTGCGGATATCACTAAAGGGAGACTCTGTACCAGAGTTGTCTGCATGGGTACCTCTATCCTAACTATTTCTGCTTCCAAGGAGTAGTGCTTTCATCGCCGTGTTCCGGATTAAAGGGTAAGACAAGCAGTGAATCAACTGTGAATTGGCGTCTAGGACGCACAAGCATTATTCAAAGACGTACATTGACGTCCTTGAAGGGGTTGTAAATTTTCAAGTCTTTCAGGAACTACTATCCTGTGGACAACTACATGGGCAACTCTATCCTATATATTTATTATAGGCCATTTACCATCAGGTGCAACTAAGTTGTACAAGAACATAAGTATTTAATTTAAATAACATTACCTACGTATTATTAATTTTCATATGTGATTTTTATATTAATTTTGAAACTCTATACCAGGGGTTCCCAACCTTTTACCCTATGCGCCTCACCCAACATTATGCTAAAATACTAGGCCCCCCTAGGGGCCGAAATGGGGAGTCAATATAAGAAAAGTAAACAAACGATGAAAATATTGGCGTGTTTAGTTTTATTCAAAAGTAGGTAATCAACTAAGAAAAGTAATGAGAGCACTGTGGCTTTACTTTATTAACCAATTGGTAAATCCTTAGCTTCATAGTAGTCAGTGCACAGCGAACATAATTTTTCTCAATATACTTTATACATTTTAATTTTGGAGCCGCTCGCTGCGCCCCCCCCTTGATTCACTCTACGCCCCCCAAGTGAGGCGCACCTCACTGGTTGGGAAACCCTACTCTATACAAACAAGCGCTTCTTACAGTTGAAAAGGCTTCGAATTTCAGCATTTAAGAATGATTTTGTAATTAATTGCCATGAGAAAGACATGAGTATAACTACCTATTAAGTTTCGTCAATGAATTAAAAAATCACCTCGATTTGGAACATGAATCATTGAGCAACTTAAAAATGTTACAACGACTTAGAGTGCTCTTTACAATACACCTTATTACATTGCTACTTGCGGATATAATCGTCCGTTTACAACCTCTAATCTTCGACCAACATAGAGGATGAAACAGTAATTGATAAATCGATGAAATGTAGCCGCTATAAAAATTGCGAACCGATTATGTTGATAGAACCAGTTTATCATAAGTATTCGCAATAAAATCATTTTACTTTCTCTTAGAAAATCTCACCGGAATTTAGATCGCATTACATTGAAATCGGCGCACGACTAATTATTTTGGTTTAATTTATTGCGTAAACTTATCACACGCTTGTGTGTAGTCGCTAGCAGGGTTGTTGCGAATATCAGCATCAGCATCAGCATTAGCAACAATCGATGCTAATTTTTAATGCCGATAAATAAAAACGTAACGTGTTCGTTGAAGGCGGGATCTTGCACGAGTCAGGTGGAGTTTTAATATAATCAGTTATACCAAAAAAGAAGTCAGTCAGTGTGTTTTGTGTTCCCTCATTCTATTGTTTTTTCGATGTAAATTGGTGGGATGCTAGTGAATAATTATGTTACGTGCATAGTGGAGACAATAAATCAGTAATCCATAAACTATATTTAAATTGATAAAGCCTCCTTTAAGTATTACTTGCCTTTCATTCACGTAATATATCACGTTTGCTAATAATTTCATAGTATGATCAGCATCTGCATCAACATCCACTGTTACAGTCAAAAGCTTGATCAGCAACAACCCTGGTCTCAAGGTCTTATTACAGACTGAATAGAAAGACTTGTAAATGGGTGAATCTTGAAAGGCTAAATTAACACTGTCTGAGGCAAAAAACTACCCATTTCGTATAAATTATAATGTAAGTTATTTTTTTTCTAGTAGTTTAATGTTTGATTTACAAGGGGCATGATAGTTACTCTATTTAGTTTAGCTGATAACAATTGAAAAAAAATTAAAAGCTTTGAAAATTGATTCCCCTGAGTTCTCCCTTTTACATTTTTGGAACAAACCATAAAATTTACACCAATTTATAGTTGGAAATTTGAGAATTGTTGTGATCATAGCGTTGAAGGATTAGTTGTTAAATGAGTAAAAAAATAAATTACGTCTGTACTTAACGTTGTTTAAAAAAATATATAAAGTTTAGGTTTGTCCGAAGGCAATCATTGATTCCCTTGGCGCGTAACTAAACTACATCCACATCGCTATACGAACGTCTTGGGAATGCGCTCGCACACTGTCGCGCAAGCTTTAACATTGTGAGGGGAGGTCGCGCGATTCATTGCATCAAACCGAATTTACGTAGGTAGCAACAAGGATGATTATTCTTCGTCTATGGTAGCAATTTGATTTCCCTGGCTTTGTTTCACTAGGTTATTGATTACCCTTGCTAAATTTTAACTTGTTATTTTAATAGTTTAGAGTTAGCCTAGTTATACTAGGGTATAAATTACTGCATAAAGGGCTACTAATTAATGTATGATTGCTACTTATCCTAAATACATAACTTAAAACAAAATTAACAAAAAGTATACTTTTCTTGACTCCATTAGTATTGATTCCCCTGGCGTTTGACCAGGGTAATCACTTTTTTTCTAATTTCTGAGAAATAAATGTAAAAGAAATTAGAAAAATTAGAAAAAATTTACCCTGATCAAACACCAGGGGAATCAACGCCAATGGAATTTTAAGGTTCAAGAAAAGTATACTTTTTGTTAATTTTATTATGGTGAATTATTAAGGAAAAGTGCCAATATTGAAACTAAAAGACTGGTTAGTTTTTACTTTTAAATAAAACATTGTATTATACAATAGTTTCAATAAATTATGACTCCCTTGCCACCTATTATTGACTTCCATGTCACAATTTTTTTATCTTCGGAACGAGACTAGTTACAGTGATGCCTATTTGATAAATGTGTTTATAGTTATGTAATATTTATAGTTTTGTATGTAAAAGTAATAAATGTTAAAAAAAATATCTGCCAGGGGAATCAACTAAATACGCCCAATTTCAAGATTCACCCAAATAAATTAAAACATTTTAATGATGAATTAGGTAACGGATTTCTAAATCAAACTAAAATTATCGCCATTTCCACGTGGCCATACTAGTTTTTACCCGCTCATTATCTTGTGAAAAATATCGCTCTTGTAAAAAGACTCGATCAAAAGCTTCTTACACCGCCTTCTTCTTATGTCAATTATTAATTAAGCAAACGCTTTCTAGCATATTCGTTTGCTTTATTTTCTAACAACAAATAATTATGTATGCTAAGCGCACACTCTCCGAAACAATATTTGAATGATGATAGATGCGCTACCGTATATAGGTACTCTGAATACGGTGACAGTTTTAGTGCCTGTGTAGTAACTAGCCCTTCGGAATTCCTTCTCGCTAACCATTATTAAAGTAACTTAAAGATTTTGATTTCAATATCTTTAAGTACTTATAATGGTTAACGACATGATTTTACTTAGTAAATACTAACTGTATTTTATAATTGTATCCTATTTTGATTATTGCGCTTTATTTTATCAATACGCTATATTATTAAAACAGTGAACGCCTGTAATTCGCATATATATTAAATTTGTAAATTATTGAAACTTCTCAATGCATTTATATGATTGCTGATGGTATTCCTATTAAATAAAAATAAACCATGACAATTCAAATTAACACCAACACGACGTCGTCGACGCTAGCTCGCCTAGGGTAGGACGAGTCCCTCTCACCTGCCCAAAGTGAGGAGGGGGGGAATTCGCAAAACCTAAAAAATTACAACCATATGGTTTAAATTCCCACTTAATGTCTCGTTCCATCTTTTCATAACATTTCCCAATCTACAATCCATACAAAAAACCCACCTACTGTTGTAAGTAGTAATGAATCCTTAAAGTAAATAAGGCCCAACCGCCCACATCTGTCCAAGTTAATTGCTGTAGCAACGGCACTAAGAATGTAAATTAGGCCCGCCTCGGTAAGTCAGGTTTACAAAGAATCGTGGTCAAATTGAACAAGCGCCCACTTTTTTCCCTTCGCTTTCGTATGAAATATTTGGTTTTAAAACAAACCTATTTTCACCGGGCTACTTTACCTCTTTTAATGACCCTAATTTATTTTTACAATTTAATTGGTCGTAGTATGAAGTAGTAAATTTAACGTATGTTATTATGAGATCTAATATCAATAACAATCTCGATAATATTCCCGATATTTAAATCTTTAATCTTAATTTGTAAACTTTAGAAAACTTTCTTTGCATATCTCAGGGTCGATGGGATAAAGGTAATATCGCAATTGTTAGGTATATATAAAAAATCTAATCTATATGACAAAATGATCTATATGATACAATAAAATTTTCTACGG
This sequence comes from Schoenobius gigantellus, assembly GCA_963935595.1. NCBI lineage: Eukaryota > Metazoa > Arthropoda > Insecta > Lepidoptera > Crambidae > Schoenobius > Schoenobius gigantellus. The sequence continues at coordinate 27,780,477 of OZ012551.1, forward strand.
TTAAGAGCCCGCAGTCTTGCAGACTTTACTTTCTTGTAGGACAACTATTTATGTGTATTGCAATTTTAACTAATTTAATCACACCAGAACTAAACAAGTAAATGTACAATACATCAAAATACCAAGCCAATAAGCCAACTAATTAAACGCAAGCAATGAAATAGGCATAAAATAAAGATTTGGTATCGTTTAAACTCTCTAAAATTAATTTGTGAAGAAAAGGTTCAAGTACATTTCAAATATAATTCCTTAAGCACATGCCGCTCTACGTTTGTACACCATGGCCGATTGACATGGTTAATTAAAACCTCAAAAAATCTCACGCCACTCTCTAGTTTCTACTGCAGCCTTTTTTTTTCTCTCGAGGGAAATGCGTAACCGCACCGTACCCGCCGTTGGCTAGACGGCGAGCGTGTGTGGGGCTCTCCCGGCAGAGTGGCCAGGCCTGCCCACTAAAACCCCCCGGTGTTCTCTCTGCCCTTATGAGCGCGCTAGGTAAGGTCCACACTGCGACTCCACTACCCACTAGTTTCTACTGCAGCCTCGAAAATCGCAGCACATTTTCTCTGTCAGTTTTATAAAGCTTACTTTAAGTCATAAAGATGGGAGCATTAAGAAATCTTCGAATTACTATATTTATTGTATATTTATCTTTATTGTACACAAATGGATAAGGAAAGGTATTACAGAGAAGAACAATGTACAAGGGTGAGCTTATCTCTATGAGAGATTAATGTGAGGTGTGTAAATCAAAATTGTTGTTATATTAAAAAGTAAAAGGGAGCTACATCTGCCAACAAACTGTTATACAGTTCGGCAGAGTAAAGCGATTGTTGTTACATGGTTATTTACGTGAATAAACTATTATTTTTTATTTTTAATGTGAACATTTCTCAGCTTAAGAGCTGGTTTTACCTGTAATCACGTACCTGAAATCATTATTATTATTATGTTTTTATTGATGCCTGAGAATTATAGGATGTCACATCCGTAAAATTTTCTCAACGTACTCGTACGAACAGATTGATCACAAAGTAAATAGAAATTTGCGTGGCTTAATAGTGTAATGAAGTTATCAAGTTATGATTTACTACGCACATATGTATAATACTAACCAAGAACTTTTATCACAGTATCCAGATCTAAGAATTTTAACTGTCTAATATAAGCTACAAACACTTAGAATTGTTTAAATTATTATTACTATTTATAATTCAGTACAGTAATCGGTAAAGTATTTTCTTACTTAGTTTTAATATTTTTTTTATTATAACTACTGTTTTCTTAATTAGTATATGGCTACCTATGTTAAAATAGAGTGAATATGAAAAAATCTGAACTATCTTTATTAAAGTTTGTATCCGAACCTAAGGCAATGTCGTTATCGAAAAAAAACGAAACAAAAACAGACTCCCGTGCGTTTTGACCTATAACAGTATTCTCCCTCGGAGATCCACTGAAACTCGAAAGCAAAACTTGAATCACGACGTTGATCTGACCAATCCGAGAGCATAGTTTGTCCATCAAATGTTGTATCGTAATAATGGGGAATTCTGATTGGTTGAATGCCACGATTCCCAGAAGCTTTACCACGATCGGTTAAAGCAAGGTTCAAACAATATTGACACAGAGACACCGCTATTGGATCATATTGCGCTATCTTACCCTAACTGCAGCCATAATACTATTTTAGGCATTCATGGTAATAGTCCAATTCTACTAATATGTTACAGCCAATCAAAAAAGGGCAATGAAGAGGGCTATGCTCGGGGTTTCTCTACGCACAGAGCGCACAGATTGACTACAAATGTTCGATGACGTGATAATCTAGCGTTCGCATTGATCGAAAGCAACGGTTTAGTTTCGGTTCAGGTTTATAAGTAGAATTTGTCCCCTGTTTGTTACAGCTTTGATTTTTTGTGGAAATGGCCCCGGGTCCCTATTTTGTATCATTCGTCTCGTATCGAGCGCTCGCCAAGCGTCGTCTGCGCTTGATTTCTATTGATTTTCGTTTCTTTTGCGACGAAAACGAATAGAGCACTTCGACGAAAATCTATATTGTTTTGATCTTTGTCGAAAACAGAACGAAAATGAGTAGAAATCAAACAACGCTCGACAAGTACTCAACGCCTGACGAATGATTCATACATAGAGCCCCTATTCGTGTCGCGCGCTTCATGGAATGTCGCAGACGCTGGTCGTCTTCGTAACCCGGATTGTTTTCTATGAGACAGGCGGATACGCCATTAAAGTGCGTATCTATTTGTCGCCTAGAACGTTTTTTTTTTCGTAGGAGAAATGTGGAGGGAAACTTAAGTAAATAATTCCATAACTCTTCTGTCAGTTACGTATGTGAGTATTTATATCCGATAGGGTAATAGAGGATTTATGATTGATGATAATAATATGGAGATACAAAGACTACAGCATCATACCACATTAACTGACATATATAAAAATACGTACAATTTAGTAGTAACACAGAAGTAACATAAAATTTTAAGTAATATATGCCACCCAACTTTTTTCTTTCTTTCAATGTGGAAAGTGACATACCAATCGAAATGTTTTTTTAAACAAAGTTAGCAAACAACCAGCCTGCCAAGCAAAGAACAAAAACTTGTAGGTCCAGTATACGTTGCCGAGTTGTGACATAACATGTCAAGTCACAGTACCCAGTAATTTCACTGCCAGTCTTACTCTTCATACCGGAACACAACAGAAACAGCTGCTTAATGGCAGAAATAAGTAAAATAGAGGCAGACGACTCTAGTAAATACTGAGTCTTCCCTCTGGTAAATATCTGATATGTGTATAATGTTATAGATACTGCTTACGACGAACTGATAAATATCTGATACCTATGTGTGTTATGTGTATGTTGTGTACTAGATATCTACTTCGTACGATGAACGGTCAGTGTTATTGAAACTGATAGTGTTTGTGTATTTATATATCAAATTGCTATTTCCTTTACCAGTTTTCGTAATATTCCTAGAAGTTAGTTATGAATGTGTCATAGTATCCAAAACGGTGAAAAAAGTTAACATCGATAGAAATATAGAAACAGGACATTGAATAAGAAATCTTATATGTATAGCTTACTTCTCATTAAGTTTCTTGGCGTTTCACAGTGATGTTTAATTCTATTTTTTTAATCTAAATTCATATTCTTTTTAGACTTATACATATTAGCAGGTATAAAGTATAATGTTGGCAGGTATTGGATATTTTTCAATGCTCATACATCACTCATTTGCGCCTAAATCCGTCTTTCATTAATTACCTGATTCGGAGATAGCGGCTTAAATTCTAAAGAATATCAATAGAGTTTTAATCGTTGAAACAATAAAGATAATTAGGTCAAGGATGTTACGGGACTCATGAAGCAGGAATGTCGAAGCTTAAAAACTGGCTTCGTTTATCTCCGTCACGTAGAAAAACACCACGAAAGTGCGCGCGTGCTCCGTTTAGTATGGACAGTGCAACCCTATGATTCCACACGCAAACTAATTCGCGGAGAGGAGAATGACCATTTGCGCTCGGCACTAAGAAAGTCACAGACATGACAGTGTCAAAATATTTTGAAAATATGTGAACCAAAAATCAGCCTGATAAGGCTAATTCTCTAATGGGAAATTATTCCAAATTAAAATTTAATTATAATAAAAGGAAAATTATCATTATTACACCAGTTTAAGGTATTATTTACAAAATTTTTGTATTTGTGTCATTTGCAAGCATACAAAATAATAAAATTACTTAACCCCAATTATTATTTTAAAATAACCTTCGCTGTGTTCAGGAGGTATTCGGAAGGTCTTGATACCGGACTTTCCAGTGGTACTCCCTGTGAATCGACGTCACAGCATACATACATAAATTCATAGTATACTTCTCAAAAAAACGCATCAGCGTTGTCTATAAGCCCACGGCCACAGCTACCGGCGACAGGGCCTGATGTGACGTGTGAAGCGATGCTAACACAATGGTCAACATCATCATCATCATTTCCGCCAAGAGATACGCAGTATGGGACATAGGCCTCCCCATAAATTTTCAAACCGATCAGCAATGCGCTTCTCGCATCCAGTGGCTTTCCGCGACCTGCAAATCGTCGGAACTTATTCGGGGCCTACCAACGCTGCGTCACCAGTAAGCGGCCGCCATTCGAAGTCCTTTTCAGTCACAACGTCAGTTAGTCGTCCGGGCGATGTGTCCTGCCCATTTCCAGTAAAGGTTTTATTATTTTTTGTTAAAAACAAACGTGGCCCCAAACTAGGATTTTCTCCTGTGTCGTGGGTGCAGTTACAAACATAGAATATCACATGCACATACACCCAGACCGGAACAAATTTCTGTACTTCATACAAAATATTTGTCACGTACGGGAATCGAACCTGCGACCCGTTGCGCAGTAGGTGATCACTCGACCTCTGCGCTAACCGTGTCATCATCATCATCATCATCACAGCTCATTCGGGTTCGAGCCTACCCTATGTTGGGTGATTAGGCCTTAGTCAACCACGCTGGCCCAGTGCGGATTGGTCGACTTCACATACACCATTGAATTTCTTCGCAGATGTATGCAGGTTGCCTCACGATGTTTTCCTTTACCATAGGAGCGTCAGACAAATGTACATATGAAATTCGAAACGACAAACACATTGGTACATGGCGGGTCTCGAACCCCGACTTCCCGATTGGAAGGCAAATGCCGAGTCCACAGCGCCACCGACGCCGTGTCGCTCATACATTATTTGACTTAATAAGTGACTGTTTTTCCATTCTTAACATTTATAGCTCTACGACTTTAAGTGTAAATACATTATGTGCAGGCGCAACGTGCATAATAAAAGCTTCGTCCCGCTGACCGCTTTGAGATTAGTACAGCGCAGAGAAAACAGCGGACAGGCAAAAGTAAAAACACTTTCTGCACTGTTTTAGGAAAGTGCATGCCCTTAACATTATGTCGTGTGTTGCGTTTTCACTAAAATACACATGTCACTTAAAACAACGCGCCTTCAATCAATGACTGTTTTTCCGCGGCCGGGCCCAAACGAACCAACAAAAGAATTATTGTTTGTGAGCATTTGAATATTTTTGATGTATACAAAAATCTAGTAGATTTATTAACTTATTATAATTATTTAATACTAGCTGTGCCCGCGAACTATGTTTCGCCTTAAAAAGTTCAAAGATAAAACTGTAAATCTACGTTCCCGCGGGAACTACTTACTTTTCCGGTATGCATAACAGCAGAACCAACATGCGTAGTTGGTGTTTTGCGTAGTTGGTGTTTTGCTAAAGTGTTTTTTTGCGTAGAGTTGGTATTTCGCGTTTGTGGTCTTATGCGTGTAAACCACATAGGCTCGCGTTCCCCAATTATATGCATGTGTAGAAATTACAACGAGCTGTAATCTAATTGTGATGTTGACATATTCTTTGACAAATTTAAAACATATAAAGATAGAATAAAAATTGAATTTATAATTAGTTGCTTTATAATACTGTTTCTTTTTGTAAATCTTCATGTACTCATAATTAATGGTCAATGCCATGTATATTTATAAATGCCCTAAAGTTATATAATTGTGTTAATATATGCATGTGATGTTAATGTACCTAAATAAATAAATAATATTAAAGTTGATTAAAGTGTTAAGAAAAGAATGATCACGCACTATTATAAAATAAAGTAGCCAACATATATCTGTATTACAGTGTACGTATATTCTTATAGTACGAAGACAATAATCAGAAAAAATATCGGGAAAGACATAAAAAACAATATTTACAAAAGTGTTTCAGCTGTGCCACAATCAAAGCAAGAGCTTTTGACAGAATGTTGTCAATAATAATAAATTAATAACATTGGATCTTGGTTGGATTGGAAATGTGTTGCTAAGCGCAATACTCCAGAACGTGTAGATCGATTCGGTAAACATCTCTTTTCAAGTATTTGTTGGATTACGGAAAAGGTCCAAAGAGGAAAGATTTATATGTTTGCATTGAATAGGCTCCGAAACTACTGGACCAATTTTAAAAAATCTTTCACCATTAGAATGCTACATTATCCCTGATTAACATAGGCTACAAAATTATTTTTCCTACGGGGAAATATAAATTAGATCACCAAAATATCGCATTCCATATATATAAACACCAATAAACTTATAAAATCACAAAAATAGATAAACAAATTATCGCGTAGTATTAACCTCTCTGAACTTGTCAGGTTTTAATTTTAAAAAAAATTGTATAGCAAAGTCACTTCCGTTATTATTTTTTCCGACACCAGGCAACTTTTTTTCAACACCCGACGTTCCTTTCCATATGCAGACTTTATATGTAAGCATGTCGCATTAACGTAAAATACTTACGAGTATATAAGAATTATTTTAAATAAAATAACCCTATTTTGAATCAATACTTGTTGCATTCGGAATTCAGAAAAACAAGTATTGATTCAAAATAGGGTTATTTTATTTAAAATGAATCTTATATAAGTATCGTCCTCAAATAAAGTCCATTGTTTGCTACTCGTAAATACTGTAACAAAATAGTGATTTAAATATTTCATTTCATAAAAAAATATTAATGGAACGAAACGCGTTTTTGTGACAACTGCTAAATGTCACTGTCGTTTTATTGCAGTTTTCTCGCTGCATTTGCGTCCGTTGTTTACTGTGCTGTTATTTTCTGATATTTACTTACCGCCCCTGTTTATCTCTATGGACTGATACCTGCTACCACTCGATTACCTCGCTACTGACACCGAACTCCGATTTTCATCGCTTTTTGGATGTGTTTTGTGTATCAAGATGAGGTTAATACGACCTAGTTTAATGACTGAAGGTAAACTATTAGAAACTTATTAAAAAGGACTTGATTCAAGTGACTATAATCAAAACTATTTTACCCAAAATAATTTTTAAATGGCAAAATCATAGCGTGAACATTTGCTACCGATAATCTGAATTAGGTGTGAAAACGAATCTTTTGGCGTTTAGTACTTTCAACAAGTTTTTTAAATATTGCAATAAAATCTGCTACTATTTCCGAAAATAAAACATTGCTATAAATTAAAATTGATAACTACATCTCCGTCCATAAAGAAATTGTCCATGTTCTTCCTACGGGGTAATATAAAATTCCCACGGGAAAACAGTAACGATGGCGAAGCCGCGAGCGATAGGCTAATTTTCCCGGTGGAAAATATAAAATTCCCACGGGAAAACAAAAATAACGCGGGCGAAGCCACGAGCGGAAAGCTAGCGAAGAAGTAAACTGGAAAAATGTCGGAAAAAACTTTAAAACACTATTTCCGAAAACAGGAACTTTCGACAGAGCAACGTCTGTCGGTACGGCCAGGATATGAATAATTTAGTTGTGTATAGTTATATAAAACAAGCTAATGTTGAGAGATGGTATTATTTTTAGAATCGCAAATTCTTTAGAAACTACAAAAATATCGCCAAATCTCTAGCGTGTTATGAATTCAGCACTCGTATTACGTAAAACGCACATCAAATTTGATAACACTATTATGAATATTAATTGAAATAAGATGCGCTTTCCTAAAACGGTTTTCGGTTCTTTCGTTTAAATTTTATTTAATTACTTGATATTATCGCAATAATAGACGATAAAATTTCTCATTTTGACATTATTGGAGAAACGATTCGATTTATTATTACAAATCCACTTCTCGTAATAAAATTATTTTACAAGAAGTGGATTGGTATTGGTATCGTCAATTACGTAATCATTAAAAAAATAATTATTGAATGATTATTTATATTGAATAAAACACACTGGGCAATTGGGCGCTAGTCATTAATTTAAAATGCGGACGCACACTAAGAAGGGATTCTAAAAAATATTAACCATAAAGGGATGTAATTATATATAAAGTTTGTATGCAAAAATCTTAAAATTAGCAACGATTTTGATAAAACTTGAGATTCATGCTTTTCATTGAAATATTTCATTGAACACGTGTTTAATGGTTTATTGGAATTCACCCCCTTAGGGTGCAAAATAGGGGTTGAATGTTTCTGTGGAAAATATTTAAAATCTGATCCAATTTCTATGAAATTTATTACCCGGGCTTAAATAGGCTACAAAATTACCGAGGAAAAACAATAATAACGCGGGCGAAGCCGCGAGCGGAAAGCTAGTAGTATATACTATTACCGTGTTATGTGTCTTTGAGCTTCCCCTTATACAAGTTTATTTTTTAATTATCACAAAATATTTGTGTGCTTGTACAGACAAGCAAACTGAACAACTTTCACTATGGAACCAACTTTGAAATCGCAAAAAAAAAATCAGCTGTTCCATACATCTAGGTACAGTGAATGTTGAACATTTGTATGGAACAGCTGATTTTTTTTGCGATTTCAAAGTTGGTTCCATCGTGAAAGTTGTTCAGTTTGCTTGTCTGAACAAGCACACAATTTTTGTGATAATTAAAAAATTACCTTGTATAGCTAATGTGAAGATTTTTAACTTAAATTTTAAACCTTCCGTGTAATATCCGAACCATTTTCTTGCCTCTTCATGACTAAAAATTAATTAACAACTTTTTGTACAACTAAGTTAACAAACAAGCATCAGGCTGCTCGTCTGATGGCAAGCGGCTCGGTAGCTTATAGTACACGTGGTACCTGCAAATCTACAACCCCTACAAGGACGTCAATGTACGTTGCCAACTTGTGACATAAGATGCCAAGTCACTGTACCCAGTAATTTCAGTGCCCTTACCCTTCAAATCGGAACACAGCAATACGAGTATACCGCAGCTTGGAAGCAGATATAGATAAGATGAGAGGCAGACGACTCTAGTATGTACTGGAGTTTAGATAGAGGGGTCCATGCAGATGACTCTGGTACAGTCTCCCTCTGGTGGGTCGACCGTTCTGAAGGGATATACGTATATGACATACATTTCTGTAATTGATATAAGCATCTACATGTACATAGTGTAAATGTTGCAAAAAAAATCCTTTTACACAATGGATCAATTGTGTAAAAACACTTAAAAGTAAAAAATAAGATAACCACAACATCACATTTTATATTGAAATCGGTGCCAAAGATTTTCGAGAAGATCATCGCTTGGCACTGACTTCAATATAAACATATGATGTTGTGTGTAAATAATAAAATCCCAAGCCCGTCCACAGACTGCTAAAACAATAGAGGTCTCTGCGTGAAACCGAGCACAAATAGCTGAATAGCTTCAGAAAAAAACATAAAGCACTTTGGACGTGCTTTAAGAATTTAAGGGTTTCCCTTGATTTTCCTGGGATGTCATCATCAGATCTTGACTTGAACCACTACAGGAGTCTATCGAATACACAAAGAATTTTAAAAATCGGTCAACAATTGACGGAGTAATCGCCTAACATACACACAAAAAAACATACGCAACGAATGGAGAATCTCTTCCTTTCTAGAACTTAGTTAAAAATGCACCAAAATTATGTGCAATTCAAGAATCAAAGATCTATCTCTAGCAAAGTTAATGTGTTAAACTTAACACGTTTGATTACTACATAGACTGGACATATGACCCTCCAATTAACGATTTGACTTATCAAACAAATAAGTTCTTGTTTTGACGATGACAAAGATGAACCTTGCCCCACAACAAGGCCATAAGATCCGTAGAAGAACTAGAGTTACCGACATAGCCCAAAGAATTGCAAGAATGTTGCCATAATACGTCTACCGATTTTAATTACCGACACATAAACCCAGAATAAAATAGACTGGAGAAAAATGGAGCAAAAAAAACACTTTCTACCAGCACCGGTCGACCAGTCCGGTCGATCAGGATTTTGACCGGAAATAAACAGAAGTTAGCTAAGAGGCAAAAGTCATTTATCACTATTTCCGGCGTGAAGCAGTTTCATAATGAAAAGTGTTTAATTTGTTGAACAGTTTACCTAATGTTCTAAATCTGAAGGGTTATTAACTATGGGTTACCTACTCAATGTCAACAAGCAAAATATCAACAGTAAAAAATTATCGCCTAGACCACCTACGAGTACTTCGGCGCAGTTGAACCCCGGTTCAATCTAATGGTGTTCCGCATGCCCAACTCCCTGCTTTCTCCCAACCTTTCTGCTCCCTATATGGAGGGCAGTTCACCAAGCGAATACTCATCACCAACCTATGTCTGTCCGTCGATCGGTCATTGCAAATTCATAGAACCGTTCCTGGATTGGTTGAGTGAAATGAGCTTATCCCCATGTCATCCATGTCATTACAAATGCAAGTTCGGGCTGTGGCCGATGCTTAAATGTCCTTATAATTTCACAAAAGATCCAATGCGGTCCAAGAGTTGTGTGAACTTGAATCGCGAGCGTAATATAGGACGTCCCACGGAAAATTGAGCGTATGTTTTTGATTCAGAATCTTTATTTTTTTTAACCGACTTCAAAAAAGGAGGAGGTTCTCAATTAGATGCGTATGTTTTTTTTTGTGTGTATGTTACGCGATTACGCCGCCAGTTGTGGACCGATTTTCAAAATTCTTTTTGTGTTCGATAGAGTATACTCCAAGGGTGGTCCCAAGGTCACCAAAGTCAGGATCTGATGATGGGATCTTATAAAACTCCAGGGAAACGCTAATTTAATGAGTTTTAAGTTGAGTTTAGGGTTTCTTTCACTAAAAAGATTTCATTCACTAAAAAGTTAAAAATAAAAAATATTTTACAAAAAATAAAAACCGACTTCAAAAACACTGAAAAGTTAAAAATAATATAAGAATAGGTACAGACATCACACTTCTATATTGAAGTCGGTGCCAAATTTTAAGACTTTCTAGGAGATCATCGTTTGGCACCGACTTCAAAATAGAAGTGTGATGTCTGTACATACCTATTCTTATATTATTTTTAACTTTTGAGTGTTTTTGAAGTCGGTTTTTATTTTTGTTAAAATATTTTTTTCGCTTAACAATACAAGATCTATTTCTATCAAACTTAAAAAGTACTTTTTGTGTTTTAAATACAAATTTATTCTTTCCCTACGCAAAGAAGGGAATTCAATGCATTCCATCACTGTTTTTAGAGGTTTTAAATTACTTACTTTCTCAACTCTCATATAACTCAACATAGTTTAGATGACACAGAATATGTCATTTTCGAGCACTTTTCTCAGGTCCGTTGAGGTGGTGTGAAAATAAATTTACGTCTCTTGCTGGGCAGCGCCTCATCTTAGATCATTTACCTACAAGCGCCAATGTGGAAATAAAAGCATACAAAATATCACAATCTCAATGTCGATCGATCGGAATTGATTCAAGAGTAAGCCCACAGATACGCAGGAACACACATGCGATATAATATGTAATGATTGTCATGATTTATGCGAACAAGAACCAATGTTGTAAATAGCGATTTAAAAGAAGAGTTTCTTGCCTGTTCTTCTCGATAAAGATCTTTCAATTTCTGAACATGTACGTGTAGAGTCAATTTCTTTTCCTATTTGTGTTTGCAGACATGTTCATTGTGCTGAGGATTTTCCTTCTAATTAGAATGTTGCTTTGTTTTGACGTCAGTAAGTGCCTTTAAAGGCCTTAGTTGAATAAAGATTTTTGTATTTTGAAAACTCCCTTATACAACTGTGACAATGACTTCTTGCAATAACCATTTTTTTAAATGCTCTTACAATGCCCGCACGATGATGAATTTTGAATTGTCCCGTGCACCCCTCGAAGATACGCAAACAAAGATTCATAAAAAATTGTCATCATCTGATTGTGTGTGTTATTACTTTTACGATATCGTGAGTCCGTGGAACTAGTAAACTTGACGTGCGCTAGTAGGAACTTGAGCAAGTTCACTCCTATTTGCCATATACAGTGACCGTGTAACGTAAGATACTTATAGGTAGGTATATCAAGTAGTTGCGTCCAGAAACCAGCTCCGGCTATGCATGGGTAGCAAATGCATAGTACCGGCCTAAATTAATTTGGTTTCTTTTCAACATATAGACGAGTACGTCCCGCTGCTGAAAATTCAAATTTAAAAATCTTTATTCAACATACGTAGGCCTTTACTGGCACTTATTGACGTCAAAACAAAGCAAAACATTTTAATTTAAAGGAAACATATTAACCTTGTATGTGCGTGCATACATCCTGAATATGTACTCAAGATCTCTGCAAATACAAGTAGGAAAGAAAAAAAGCGGATTGGGACTACTGGGAGAGCCTTTTCGAGAAGAACAGGCAAGAAACTTGAAAGGTCAAAATTTATTATCTCCTCTTTTAAATCGCCATTCACAATTTTTTTTTTGTTACATAGTCATTGAAAGTTAAAAAATACAATCGGTATGCTTACATACACTTAAAATATCAAAAATGTTATAAATTTATACTCTAAGTATTATACAATAAATTATGTTGTTACCAAACATTATGATAACTTAGTCTAATTCAAAATCAGTATCAGTACTCTTCTTACTACTCGTATATAAATGTCGTTACCAAATACAATATTTGTCAACATAAATAGTTATTATACACAACAACACGATTATTTACATTATAACGAATAATAACTTCAAATTAACACCAGGCATTTGCCTACCAGAAACCTTTAGCAGAAAAATCGTTAGCTCAGTAACATGATATGATGACTACGAGATGCAAATACAATACCTGAATATCTTCAGAAAAATCATGAAACATGTTGGACATGCCTATGAAATTGAAGGGTTTCCCTCGATTTTCGTGGGATCCCATCATCAGAACATGACTTCATGACAATGGGAGCACCTCAGGAGTATACTCTTTCGATTACAAAATGAATTTCGATAATCGGCCCACAAATGGAGGAGGAATCGGAGAACATACATAAAATAAATAGATACAGTCGAACATATAGAACCTCCTTTTTTGAAGTCAGTTAAAAATATTTGCTATTCGAACATACAGGCTTTAAAAAACTAGAGAAAACTAGAGTAGAGAAGTACTACCTTTTATGAGGAAATATATAGCTTTTAAAAATTTTATAAATTCTATAAACCCCTTTAAAAATTTGGACGAATCAAAAGTGCTTTTGTAGGAGTCACATTGATTTACTATAGTAGCAATTACTAAAACGTCAATTTTAAAATGTTTGATCTGTGGCTAGTTATCAAATGATGTAATTTCACACGGCTGTACTTAAAATAGTTGCCGTAATAATGTAGAATAAGGTTGAATTCGATAAATATGGTACAGTGAGCTCCCATTCAAGCTTTACATTTGCACTACGAAAACCGCCACTATTACGAGCGTCATAAGGACGGTCCAAAGGTCAAACAGTATAGCTTGACAAGGAGCGTACTGTACTTTCTTTATGGTAATTTTAAATCGGACGTGCTTAATCAACTATACATTATATCAGCCAGTATTAATGTATAGTCGATTAGGTGACAGATTTCAAGCGCGTTTTTGTATGAACTGCTCTATCTACGTTTGGTAGTAAATCAATGAGGAGTCATTGAATGAATATTATTTTTATACGAGTATTTCGATTTTATGTATGCTAATTCCATCTCGGCTGATGGAAGCTCAAAGAGTTCATCATAAGTAGGCTGCCGAAACTATCCAGCGACACAAATTTTGCCAATACCCTCCAAACAGAACCTGTCCATAGTCACACCTGCTCGGAATATGTAGCCCGAACAAATAATTGAAACAGGTTTGTCAGCCAGCGCATTATATTGGGCATTAATTACCGCAAACTCAACTGAGATGGTGATTTTCAAATTTTAATTTGTTTATAGGAGAAAGTTCACTTATTTATATTCTAAGCACTTTTTGAATGATAACAGGTGTTGGTGGTAATTTGAATACGTAATTAGTCACTAAACAAAGTTCGTCCGTCTGCCTGTTTGTCTAGGCGCGATAAACTTTATAACTGTCGAAAGATTTTATTTTCATTGCTTACGGTCGCAGACGAGCCAATGGCCCACCTGATGTTAAATGGTAACCACCGCTCATAGACATCCTACTCATAGACTACCTGGAGAGAAGTGCTCTTCTTAAGCCTCGTTTGAAGGAGGACATATCGTAGCGCTCAGGAAACACCGCAGCTGGGAGTTCATTCCAGAGCCGACACGTACGTGGAAGGAATGAACGCTAAAACCGAACTGTGCTAGACGAGACGTAGAGTAGGATGTGTAAACAATATATTATTCAATAATTAGCTGAAGTATGACGCCGGCTTTTGACTTAGGAAAAATCGTGACTACAAGGAGTACAAAAAGATACTTGTATTTATGCATAATATATTTTACGCTTATCTCTGAGAAGGCGGTGTGGTTTACTGGTTCGCAAATTAAATTTTTGATTTGATAGAATTAATAACCCTTTTTTACGAAATGGAATGCTATTGCGCAATGACTAGTCGACGTGCGTATGTGAGACTCTCCGCGGAGTGTACTGTGATACATACCCATATACACCAACCTCGTCGTCGATCTAATTGATTGTTGGGACGAACCAGGATCTAGGGACTGGAATAACCCTATTCTCCGGACTACCCCGGGACTAACCAGCTATGGGCCAGGTTATAACGCCTGAGAATTAACTAGGTACTCAAGGTAAAATTGGAATAGGCATCCAATAAAAACTGTTATGCACTTAATGTAGCTCCGCATAGATTAGACTAGTGACTAGACCTAGCCTATATACAATAGATTAGATTAGACTTAGCCTTTGGAATTAAGTCTGCCTCTGTACACAAAATATACCGAAAAAATATATAAATAGTTAACACTTAACAGTACTTATAAATAATAGCAGCCCGGAATCGTTCGAAGATTGGAATTCCCAAATGATTATAGAAACTTCGAAGTTCGAGGACTAAATATTAATGATAACACAAAGACGCGGCTTGCCGTCGCAAATACTAGTTATGAATAAGTGTGACCATCCGTTCCGTTTCTTCAAAATATAGAGGTAACTATTTATTTACATTGAACTTAGCAATATATTGTAGACTAGCTTTCCGCTCGCGACTTCGCCCGCGTTATTATTGTTTTCCCGTGGGAATTTTTTACCCGTAGAAAAATTACGCTATGTCCTTCCCCTGGTCTCGAACTATCCCAATACCAACTTTCATAAAAATCGGTTTAGTAGTTTCGAAGCCTATTCAATACAAACAATCAAATCTTTCCTCCAAATGTTACGATGTAAATGAACTTTCCGGTCAAAACTTGCACATTTACTTTTTAAATGATTTATGCTTTATTCTTAATACATTTCATAGTTACACAATGTACGATTGTAAGTATTATGTAGGTATAACTATAATGCAGTATAGTGTTCCATGGTGTTTTTTAATATGTAATTTTATTAAGATACATAATAATATAATAATAATAAATATAATTTCCAAACTTGTATAAATTTGAATTGTTCTCTTATGGATACTTATTTTTTACCCGCAGCTCTTGGCCTTCATCTGACCAGTAGGGTTACTCTTGAACCGAATCCGATCGATCGGCATTGAGATTGTGATTTTTCGTACGCTTATTTTTGCGCATTGGCTCCAACTTGACCTCGTATTGTGCAGATTTTGGGTGACCTAACTCAGTTTTATTAAATTTTCTCAAAATACGGATCCAATTTGGCGCTAGTGTTGTTACTCAAGCGTATGAAAAATCACAATCCCAATGACGATCCATCGGAAATGGTTCAAGAGTAATCCTACTGATGGTAAGCGAAGACAAGGTCGGATTTGGAAGTGAACTTTACCTTAACTCCCAAACAACTGAGGACTTTGATTCTGTTTTAATCGTACCATTTTTCCGTAACAGCGATTTGGAGGCTGTTTTTTTTATTTATTTAGTTATTTTAAAAATTTTAAAGGATATACGAAAATACTGGAAAAGCTGTATAAATTCGTTCATTCAAAATAACTGAATTATTATTTGTTCCAAGATTATCTGGAAGAGATTGCTTTTTGATAAAAAGCAATCTCTTCCAGATAATCTTGGAAGACAAAGACAGCATATAATTATATCGTGCACTATTGTGTCCTTTTAAGATTTTCTGTATATATGAGTTTCTCTTCAATCTATAATATATATAGCTGTCCCATTCAAACATAAAAATGTGGCCGCCACACAGTGACTCAACCCGATAATGGCATGCTGGACCCGTCCGGGACATTAACGAATGTCCCATACAAAATGATAACAATTCCCTTTTGTTAGTTCAACATTAACCGTCGTGTAACTAATACGTGTCTATTACTCACTAAAAAGTTCCTCATATTTTAAAGTTTTTAAAATATTTATCAAAAAAGAAATAATTCTTTTGAGAAAAATTTTAAGTATAGTCAAAAATGAATATTATATATTTTGTGCTGTTGTTGTTGCTTAATGTGGTGGTTGGTAAATATATTGACAAGAGGAAATGCCCTGAAGTGAGAGCCATACCCCATTTTGATATATCACAGGTAAGCTTTGCAATCACTTTCGCATTCTAATGAAAATTTACTACCTACTATACGAGTATGTGATGACTAATCATTTGAGTTTCGTCAACGGCGAGTTCCTGGTTCCTGGCCATTTCTGAATGTTCTCAGAAGAATAGATTGCATATTTACATAGGTATAAAAAAAGGAGTTTCGTCGAAGCATCTGATGGCCAAGGCCCGATATCAACGAGCGCAAAAAGAAAACCGCGGTATATTATCTGTGACCGCAGTAAAGCTCTCCCATCGATCAGGGCCTTCAGAGAGTTGAATTTGATCTTTTGTAGATCGAGGTGTAGAGGGCCGTCAGTAGGCGAGCAAACGCTGACGAGGTCATGGAAGTGTCCGGAAGGGTTCCCATGACCTTGTCCAGCAGCGAGTATAGATATTGAGTTATAAGCAGGTAGAATATAAATCATCCTTGTACCAAACAGGCTTACATTAAATCCGGGCTTTTTCCGGAATTAGTCCCGTATCCCGGAAGGCTTTTAATAATAGCTATAAGTATATATTTTTGCATATTTTCTCCTTTTTAAAATGCAAAATATAGAAATATTATAAAGTGCGCTTGTATTTGCAACTATAATGCCAAATCACTTCAGCCGTAATATACGTAGTCTCTACATGTTAATGAAAATTTTAGCAGAAAGGTGTAAAAACATCTGTGCGGGTTACAATAAAACACCGAAGAGACAAATTTTACACACGCATAGAGACTTTATTCAATAAGTTTGCCAGTTTATATATGAAAACGGATGTAGCGTTGTTATTAGAAAGAGACTTAAACGAACAGGACAGTACAGTTCTGTACAGCCTACAACTTATACGAAAGTATTCTTTGGAGGCGGTGACGAATTAGACGTTGAGCAGACGACGGATCAGACAGGACAGCCTCCCTAGACAAATGCCACACGCTAACTTTTCCGCAGTCGTTCCTCAGAAAAAATGTATGGAGATGACATTAGCTGCGGAAAAAATAGCGTGAGGTTATCGTGAGCTAATGTCATTTCCATACATTTTTTGCGGAACGACTGCGGAAAACTTAGCGTGTGGCATTTGTCTAGGGCCTCAGGACAGAACACTTGTCCGCGAGACAAGAATGTAAGCACTATGCAATCCTATATAGGAGATAATGCACACTTAGGACAAACAAAGTGAATGATATCGCGAACATAACGAAACTAGGGTGGAAATCTCTGTTTAATGTTCGTCGTCTGCTCAGAGCCATACGTACATACAGTGGTCATTTCTGTCCGGCGGACAAAATGTCCATCATCTGCTAAGCGCCATATAGTCCAATTTAATAAAAAAATATTAATCAATGTTTTCTAAAGTTCATATCCATTAGTATTTTCACAAAAGTACCTGATTACTTCCATTGAACATGAACTCATCATATGGAAATGGACTACCTATAAGTATTATTATAATAATTGGTTATTTTTATGAATTGGTACCCAATCCTAATGCGTAGGCAGCGGACGTTTGATAACAACGAGTGTGTCGTTAAATTTCATGACGTATTAATTTTAATTCTGCTCGGTTTATGTTTTGTATTTGCGTCCATAATGATAGCCTATTATGATTAGGCATATTCAGATGAAGCCCAACGTTTTTCTGGGGACTATTCTAGTCACACTAAAGGGCACCCATTATTTGTAAAGGTTTGTGGCACTAATTCTTATCTACGCCTTGCTGCAGGTGTAGCACGGGCTGACAAGACTGGACTCGAGTCACGCATTATCTCACAATTTCAGTGACTGTGTATCTGTTGTAGCAAGGGCTTGAATACTTTAGAAGATGTAGCAGCAGGCGGAGAGCAAAACATTTGTGATAAAACTCAGTCACATGTGTTCCTTGACTAGCGTCAAGAAAATTTATCACGTCAGTCACACTTAATAGCCGCCACCGTGCTACTCTATAAGACATAGAGATTATGTCACCGAAATTGTGAGATAATGCGTGACTCGAGTGCAGTCTTGGCAGCCCGTGCTATACGCCTGTTGGATAGCCTTCGTGAAGCATTATCGGTACCAAAAAACGAATTACTTTAATAAAATGTTACGACAGTAGAGTTTCTTAGCCTTTTTAACCTTAAAAGCAACCTAAATAATAAAGCCTAGATTATCTTAGATAACTGAGATTTTCAACATTAAGTATAAGTGTTTTTTTTATATAAAATTGTTGGGTACCGACAATAAATGATAAGACAACCAGTTCCTCGACTGTAAATGAATCTAGGTGAAAGCCCATCTTCAGTCTTACTTTCCGTCACATACCATCAAGTGAGATGATGGCCAAGAGCTTCGTATATAAAAACTAAAAACCCTTATTATATAACATGCTTTTAACTCCTTAAACATGATGCTGTTTCTATCTAGTGTTTAGGTTGACCAGAATCCAGGCACGAATATCGTCTTTTATATCAAATAAGTATATTTTTCAATCAATTTTCAAAAGGAATAAGTGTCGTTCAATCCAATTATCCAGGTATTGCTAAATACGAATTTATATTCAATTTTCGCCCTTAAGTCCTGGTAACACTTAACACGAAACAGCCTCATGTTCAAACCATAACTAACTTAACATGTTAAACGACGTTATGAAGTAACACCTTAAATGTTTATTAAATGTCCTGACCTTTTTAAAGTAGAACGTAAGGGTGATAAATCCAAATTCAAATTAGCTATATTTGTACTCGTTAAAAGGCGACAAGTCCCTAATCAAACAATCAACAAAAACAGTAGCAAACGACTTTAGTAGAGTCATTGTCGCATTGTGTTCATGCGTAGTGTCGATACAAGCTGACATTTTAATGGAACATGTTCAAAAGAAGACATCCGACCGCGTCCATTTACATAAACTATTCAATAATACGATTGTTCCTTCGAAAGCCAATACATTCGGCTGCTCACTTACAAGGCATTGTATGATTTCACTTTCTAATTGGCGGAGCTTCTGTGCTTCATGATACATTTTCTCCGCAGAAATATGCAAAGATATACAGAGAAATGGCTCGGCTTTCAAAATGTCATACCCTAATCTTGTTTGTATCATCCAATCGTGGTTTGTTAATAAGATTTGATACAAAAGGCGCTATTAAAAAATTTTACCCGTAAAATCATCATTTCAGCCAAGAAATGCCCACTGTTGGATATAGGACTCCCCCATAACGCGCTTTACTGCCCGCGACCACAGATATGACAGTTTTTCGCATTGTGCCGCGACATTACCAGATCGTGGGTCCACCTTGCGATGGGCTTACCAACGCTGCGTCTACCGGTTCGCGGCCGCCACTCGAGGACCTTACCTCCCAACCTTTCAATCCTAGAAGCAATGTGCCTTGCCTTTAGGCTTTTTTATATGCTATGTTGGTCACTGTTGTTCTTCTACGGATCTCATCATTTCTGATTCGGTCACGTAGAGAAACCCCAAGCAGAGCCCTCTTCATTGCCCTTTAAAGGACGTCAAGTCATTGCAAACCGGCCTCATCAGAGTTTCGTACGCCATCACTGGCGACACTGGCTGCTCGTAAAATAACAATTTAAAACTGCCGAATGAATAAGAACACAAAAGTAACCATTTTATTACCATGCAGAGTAATTTCTTAATGCTCGTTTTTAGGTTATTTTAATTAAGCGTGTTGTTATAAGCACAGTTCGTTTGTTCAGTGGTCACCACTTTGTATTATATTGTGGTCATTAGTTTTGTGTTCGCATTCAATAACTCCATTTGAGTTACTTAAGGAACTAAGAACTTTCATAATTGATACATAACTGTAAGGATCATTGAGTACTTGATCATTGGAAATACGAGTACAATTATGTGTTACTTACTTTTTTAAAATGTATTATCGCGTACATTTTGTTTTGAAATGCCTCAGAAATGACTTCAAGCCATATAAGAGAAAAATTTAACAACCTAGAGAAATGTTATCTTTCATCTATGTTATCGATATCAATGTAAGACGCGTGTAGAATTCCCACTAACTTTATTATTCGTTGGACTTGTAAGTCTATATCGAAAAAAAGAGATATCTACTATCCATTTTAATATCTCCTGGGGGAGACCTTTGATTCTGAAGTGAAGTTATGAGGCCAAGAAAGGATCTTCCAAGTATGATCAAGCCTTTGACCGGACCACTGAACCGTAACACGGGCAAAAAGCGAGACTTTCATATACCTACGAGTACAGTATTATGGAGTACTATTATATATTCTGTGACACAGGCATGAATTAAATACAGGCACCCAGGTAGGTATCATGAAATAGAATCGAGTATGTGGGCATTTCGGCACACCATTTCCTTCCCATTGCTTCTTTGCAATCTTCTACTATTCTACAGCATCACAATTACAAGTGCCAGTTATGTCACATCTAGCTAGACATTAGCTTTTTTGCAGAGGTGGAATAAATCTTACAGACGCAGCGGTAGAGCATGTATGAACTCTCAGGTAAAAACCGAAAACCCACTAAAACAACTACATCCTATTACATCAAAATGTCTTGCACTTGGCATAAGAATAACTAATAATACGAGTATAGAAGCGAAACTCCCGGCCGTCGAGCGCTCAAGGCCACGTTATTTACCTACCGTTTGATTTCCGTTGAACGGAATCGCCAGTCAAGGCGCGCACCGTGTGTTTCAGGTACCTTGTGAATGTTTTCCTATTGATTACATGATTAAGCTTTTTATAAGAATGCGTATTTACTACGCGCTGAAGTTTAATAACCGAAACTTCAAATCATCTACAAAAACGCCATCTTTTATAAATATCAGACATTTGTAAATATTTCTGTTGAATTGAAACCTTTTAAATAAAAATGATTGAATACTTTAAAATTATTTTTATTATACCTACCCTAGATACAGATACCGTTTTATTCGTAATATTCATTACATGTCAAAGCTAAAACAATATAATGTATCGAATTTCTAAAGCTGTCATTGTAGTGCAATTTTGAAACTCTGTAAGTATGGGATTTTTTTTGTCAAGTCGGGAATAATTCTAATTATGAGAAACTTTGGTACTGCTATATATATTTTTATCGACCTTTGTCACTGTTCCATATAAAATTTAAATACAATCAATACTTGATTAAAATTATGAAACAACAGATTTTTTTTCAAGTGAAAATGTTGGTCTGATAGTAAAAAGTGAGCTTAGGTTTTATCCATTAGTACATTCATAACTTCAACTGTTGGGCTATACACGTAGGTACGATACCTAAATTACAAACCATTTTTGTACATCGAAATTCGAAACATTTTAATGATTTTGTTCTCGAGGTGTAAGCTCAATTAATCAAAAATAGGCAGGTTCTTATAACTACGGAATCAAAAAAACTAAAAATGTGCGTACTATTGCTAAAGATAGTCGCTCGCTCGCTACACTTGAAGTACAAAATCAATAAGACTCGGTGTATGCTCAGTTTCTCATTTAATGTAAAATATGGAGGTACCTATATAAAAAATATTGTAGTGGTAACCATACGTCCATGTGGTGACCCTAGCGGCGTCCGCAGACTACTGCGGGGCATTACAGGGGGAAGGGCGCTGTAGGTATGCAAATAGCGGCATTTGGCGCACCCACAAAGGAGATTCGCTTCTATACTCGTATTATTAGTTATTCTTATGCACTTGGTGCGATTTCAGCAGGTCTATTATGGATCTTTCATTGTATGGCATGGTCTACATTTTGAAATAAGGAAGTTATGAAATGGTTCTTTTGGTATAACCAATCTCCAATGGTATCATCACTGTGGCATAATTTCAATGATCATCATGATAATAATACAATGAACGAATGATCAAAAATCTGACAGAAAATCTTATTTTTCGTTTTGCACAAAGATTTCATCATGATATCATTTGAAAACCTGTAAGGCCGGTGATAGGCCTGCAGGCCTATTGAATCATTATTCGCGTTAAGCTTCAAAGAAATGCTATATGTTTTGGCGTTAATATTTAAATTGGAGCAATTCATTCTTACGTATTAAGTTGATTTTTACGTTACTTTAAAAATTATTTTAAAAAAATATTGTAACCGGCCGTAATGTTTGCCTAACAATAATGAGATAATCTGGGTTTGACACATGCCTAATCTACCTCATATCCAGACACCTACAACAAATACCACTGTAAATTATAATAACGCTATAAGAGGTTAATCTTATTCGTTCTACTCCTTATATTATAGTAAGAGCAAATATGTAAATCACCGTTTGATATTATGCCTTCTTTACTGTCAGAACATTATAACAATTGCCATAGTGATGTCAAACGCAGAGAAATTATCACTACATGGAAACCATGGAAAGTAATGGTTACAAACCCTATGATTTGGAAATAAAATCAGGGTTCCTTTTACATTTGAGTAAAACATTAACTTTTCATAGGTAAGATTATCATCGATCTGTTATTATTATTTAAAAGTATAGGTACTCAGGGAATAACTCGTACAACATTGTTAGCTTAAAGATTTCAAATACCTAGCCATGTGAAATTTGCAATAGAAACATTCCCGTGTAAATCGCTAGCCGAAGTTGTACTTTGGCGTAAAATACTCGCGCAATATCAGAGTTGCGATGGAAATAAAACTGATTACTTTATCACGTCATTTCATTATTTCGTTTTAGCTTCAAAGTGTTTAACAGCAAGTACTCATTGGTAAAGTAATTATTAAAGAGTTAGAATTCGCGCTTTGCTTTGAAAATTTTTTCGTATAATTCCTACAAAATAGAATAAGGCAATGTTGAAGATACCACAACATCAAACACAATTTTCCCTGTAGACTTTTTTAGAAAAATGCTTCATCCTTTTTTAATATAAGTATAAAATCTTTAATCCTTGACCATAAAATAGTATAATAAGAGCACAAAGAATATAATCATTGTCATCACAACCACAGACAATATAATACTACAGTATCACAACAACGTACCTACCTATATGCGTCCCACCACTGCTAGGCGCACACAGAGTTAAGAAGTAGGTCATAATATCACCACGCTGCAACAGCAACCGGGCCCAACGGCCATCCGAAGCAAGGAGAAACTCGAGATCTAAAAGTTTTGGTCACCCATTCAGGGTCCAACCATGGTTGGATCCTGAATATCTACTAAACTTTCGATATTAACAGCAAAGGTTGCTTTGCTGTTAATATCGAAACCAAAGCGTTCGAACCACGCCACAGAGCTCCTCAAAATACTATAGTGAAATCAAAAAAAGATATTGTTACGACGCCTAAAGACATTCGTTTTTGCACTCCTACTCGTAGATATCGTGAATGACGTCGTAAAACGTTCTCGAACGGAGTCTATACCTCTCCTTCCTTCACAAGAACTTGGAACTTGAGGGGCCTTGCAATTGCTCTCTCCGTTGAGATGGCTGGCTAAATGAAATATAAGGAAAGATACCCCAAATCTTTCTATGTCAAATGTTAACCGGAACCAACCGGACCAACATCGTTCCTTCAATCTATTTCAGCAGCTGCAGCAACCTTTTCAACAGCTCAGACGTAGCCGACGCGTAATTGCAAACCTACTAAGCATTTTTTGCGTATTTTTTAAAATTCAGCACAATCTAATAATGCTATTTTTTTTTGCTGCTGCTGTTGTGGTTGTGATTATGTCGCTGAAATTGTGAGATAAGCTAATTTTTAAAACTTGAGCTGTTTTAATTTGATCTGTACCTATAAGCTTTTGATTACTGAACCTAATAAAAGTATGAGTGTATGTATGTATGTATAACATTATGTCAATTTAATTCTTATATTTTTATTACATCTTACTTATATTACGTAGATCAATATTATAACTGATAGTTATGAGTGTATAAAACTTGGCTAATTCTATTTTTAAATTTAAAGCTACAGAACAAAAACAAATATTCTTAGTTCATGCCTATGTCCAAACAAGCAAGTCTATCATAGAGTACGTACGTTATTGTAAGTGCAAAAAAATAGTGCTTATGGGTTAATTATTATTATGTCTTGGAATAAAGAATATTGCAAACAAAAAAAACTTAACAATACTTTGAGAGGCACTTTTCTTTCGCAATAATAACGAGATCTTAAGTTATTCCGTGTTGTATTATGTTTTATTTTTACTTGTGAAAATAAGACAAAACATGACTAATCCGAGGATGATCCAAAGTGTGAGAATAAGACAAAACATAGCTAATCCGAGGATGACCAAGAGTCAAATTCTTGTTTTATAGCCGCTTAAAATATTAGGTAGTAAAATAAGTTTCGCTTCATATGAGCGTAAATATAATTCGCGAAAGAATTTCTATGCGGTACGTACAGCATTTTGGATTTGCATATAAAAATGGAAATAGGAAATTCTTCTGAGAAATGTCTGAGTATTTTATTTTTCCAACACAGCCCCGAACTCTCCGGAGATTGATAACACTATGTAGGTGTAGCCTAACCTAAATGCCTCCGTATAGAGGAAGCTGTAAGTACTCGTACTTACGAAAAAACTTAGTTTTTTGATAAAGTTATATCATCTTATCTTTTCCAGATGCTGGGAGATTGGTATGTGGTAGAGTATTATGCCAGTGCTGAAGAAGCACTATCTTACAGTTGTATGAGAGCAGTACTCACTGAAGAAGATCATGTCACAGTCGCAGGTATGTTATAGATAAAATTAGGCGTAAGTAATTATGTCAATCTAATTTTATTCACCGATTTTATACCGAACAATTGTTCTCACAAAATTAAAATATCTTTATTCTGTGGTAATGAAGCATACATTTACGTACATTATAAAAGTTGTCAAACAAACTTTTGTATTAGATAACCCCTCTCAATAGACATGCAAGAATATTCTACTTGATATAAAATTTCGAAAATATTAACAATATTTACAAGCATGGCACAAGCAAATTTTGATTACCTATAGGTTGCAATAGACAAATTTAACCACCTTTGGTCTGGTGGTTCATCTGAAGATCCGGGGTTCGATTCCCAATGGAGGCAGAAGTGTTTCTGCTCGAATTGGTTGGTGGTAGAGCTTCTGAACCCACCAGGTTAGCTACCACCGTCTTACCTCAGTTGTTGCCATAATAACTATATTATTAACATAATGTTTCAACAAATAAGGTCGCCATAGACTTAAAAGACGTCG
The DNA here is from genome assembly GCA_963935595.1 of Schoenobius gigantellus. Classification (NCBI taxonomy): domain Eukaryota; kingdom Metazoa; phylum Arthropoda; class Insecta; order Lepidoptera; family Crambidae; genus Schoenobius; species Schoenobius gigantellus. The sequence goes on from OZ012551.1 coordinate 27,806,097, forward strand.
GTGAAGTCATCCTAGGATACTCTATAATGACGGTCGTATGTTACAGCCTCACGACGACGTCATGTTTAGATGTTTCGACGACGAGTTTTCGTGACGTTTTTAAGACGGACCACCTAGGACATCCTTACGACGACAAGTAATGACGTAACATGAATGAAAGAGCGTGACTTGTAAAATACAGTACACCAGGAAAAAAATATAAATAACCACCATCACAAAATGAAAAAGAATATAATAAATTAATAGTAAAAAAATATTATTAAAAACAATCTTATTTTAATGCCCTAAAAAGAGGAAAATAAACTTTAATTTATTTATTATAGTGGTCAAGTAGTGGTACTGTAATGGTAATCTGTAGGACGTCTAATAATGACGTATAAACTGCTGTCCCAGAATCGACGTATTATTGACGTTATTAAGGCGTCTAAACCTGTACAACTATATACATTAAAATGACTTAAAAACGACGTCTTTTATTGGTCATTGACGGCAGTCTGCTACTTGGGATGTTAGGATGATGTAAAGTAAAAATAGCTTACTTGAATTTCGACTGATCGACATGGGGCTAGTGCTCAGACTATAGAAAAGCTAGTGATTATTCGAACACTTGAGTTTCCACATTTGCGCCAATTTAGACCCGTATTGCGAGGATTTCGAGTGAACCAAACTCAGTGTTAATTTTCTCAAGATATGGATCCAATATGGCACTAGTTTTGCTAGTTAAGCGTTCGAAAAATCACAATCCAAGTGTCGGTTGATTAGAATCGGTTCAAGATTCGCGTTCTGTTCGTGTCAAGTTTCACAGCCAAACCTTTTTTCCAGACGGCACTATCGAATGGACGCCCGGTGTAACTATGAACTTTACATACCGTTTCGCCGACGACCCCCTGGGCGAGAACCTCCTCGGGAACATCACCTGGAAGGTTGACCTGAACGCACCTGCACATTGGACCCACTCGGAACTTACGTGTAAAGGATTATTTCAGTAACTAGAGTTAGAGTCACCTCTGCGAAGCACACTGTCAGCGACAGCGTCCCAGCTGAACTCTGGTAAACTCACTCACTCACTCTTCTTCCAGTGCGGTGAGAGTTGAACTAGCTATAATCAGTTACCTCAATTTTATATTGGATGGACATTAATTAATTGCATTGACTTTAATTATACTCGTAATTAGTATGCTAAAAGTTATATTCACTAATTAATACTCTAAGACTACTGGCAGTGATGAAGTACATATTTCTATGATCGAATCTTTACCGTGCTAAAGAGCATTCCTGACGTTTACCCCAACCTAATAAGAAATATTTTGCATAATTTAAAAACAAATATCTAAGCCAGATGATGTAGACCCATTCTTTCGCAGAAACGGTTTCATAGAAGAATCTTTATAATAAGCTTACTTGCTATATAGCAATCAGTTGAGAGTTGAGAGACACCCACTCATCATAACAGCTCATATACATCCCCACTGGGGGACGAGCCTACCCTAAGTTAGGGTGTTTAGAACTTAGTCAACCACGCTGACCCAGTGCGGACTGGTTGACTTCACATACACCTTTGAATTTCTTCGCAGATGTATGCAGGTTGCCTCACGATGATTTCCTTCATCGTAAGAGCGTCAGATAAATCTACATACGAAATTCGTAACACGAAAAACACATTGGTACATGGCGGTCTCGGAGCTCGGAACGGATTGGAAGGCAAGTACCGAGTCCACTGATGCTCTTAGCTCCCAGCTGAGAGACGCCCACTGCTGGACATTAATCCTCACCGAAGGATACCAAGTCGATCGGTACTATGCTGCTTGTATCCAGTGGACTTCTGCGACCTCCCAAAGATAGTCGGTCTGCCATGTGGAAGGCACTAATGCTGCATCTCCCAGCATTTGGCTGTCAGTTGATGAGCTCGAGATGTCCACTGTCACCTCCCCCCTCTTCTCTTATGAATTTTCTATACATTTTTTTCCAGACGATGGCATCTACAACACGTACGTCCTGGACACAGAATACAAGACCTGGGCGTTGCTTCTGCACTGCGCGGAGCAGAGGGAGGGCACCAGGTGGCTAAGCGCGTTCGTACTTTCTAGAAAGAAGACCTTGCCTAAAAATGTCATGGCTTACTTAAGAGATAAGCTGCCTAGGTAAGTTGTGTAGAAAACTTTTTTTAACCGACTTCAAAAAAGGAGGAGGTTCTCAATTTGACGCGTATGTTTTTGTGTATATTTTACGCAATTACGCCGCTAATTGTCGACTGATTTTCAAAATTCTTTTTGTATTCGATAAAGTATACTCCTGGGGTAGTTCTAAATCACCGAAGTCAGGATCTAATGATGGGATCCCATAAAACTCGAGGGAAATCCTTAAATTTTACAGGTTTTTTAGATTATTTTCCGAAGTTATTCACTTATTTGCTTCTGGTAGTCAGGAACCGAGCTGATGGTGGAAGGATCCTTAACTTTTGGACTTGACCTGACCTGACCTGACTTTGGACCTGAATTTAATATCAGCTCCTTTTGAGACTTTCTATGAGATCATCGTTTGGCACCGACTTCAACATAGAAGTGTGATGTTGTTTGTACCTATTCTTATATTATTTTTAACTTTTCAGTGTTTTTGAAATCGGTTTTAATTTTTTGTAAAAGAGACGTAGTAGTTTTTAAAACTATTTACAGAATAAGTTCCATACAATTTTTTTTTGTAAAGCTCTTCAAAGTTAAGAACACTTAAGAAATTCTAACCGTTGTCGAGCAGTTTTTTTAAGCTGTTAGCCGTAGGTTCAATTTTATTAACTGACCATGTCTTCTATCTAGATACAACAAATCCCAAAAAAATGAGGAAAGAAAAAAATGTTTTTTTTAAATCTTTATTTATATTAAGACGAATTTATATTGTGTGACGTAAATTTTAAAAAAGTTAACTTCATGTTAAATAATCTAGAAAAATGTCCAAGAACTATTAGTAGATAAGTTTTTTTTCTTCAACTCGATTTTTTCATACATCTATCGCATTACACAAAAACATAAGATCTTTCACTTTAGATCAGTGTGGCAGTGGTTCGATCTTGGTGTAGAGCGTAATTTTTTCATAAATTTGTTTTTTATTATTCTGTTTTTTTATTGTTTCTTGTTTATTTTATTAATTTGCTTTTTAATTTTTATATATTTTTTGTTTTTTTTTACTAATTAGTTTTTAAGTTAAGATTAAGAAAGCTATTTTAATACTTTAAATCAAATCATTTTCCGATAACTTTCAGTTAAATGCATCGTGGTTTCATAACACCACAAAATGATTTTTTCATTCTCATTTTCACATGTTTTTACAGTTTAATTTTCGCGCAAGAATGTAGAGACGTAGACATAGCGATATTCGTTAAAAATTGGTTCTACTTCAGTATAAAAAAATACACAAAAATAAAACTGACTTCGAAAACACCAAAACGTCATGAATAATAAAGGAATACATACAACATCACAGATTTATATTGAAGTCAGTACTTTTAAGTATATACATTGTTCTTTTTTTTAGATTTTTAGAACTTTCAAGGTGATCATTTCTTGGCACCAACTTCAATATCAAACTGTGATGTTGTGTGTATTCTTTTATTATTTATGTCTTTTGGTGTTTTTAAAGACGGTTTTATTTTTTGTAAAAAAATTAAATCTTTTTAGTTAATACATTTAAGAATTTGAGCCAAGGCAAACACCAGAATAACATAAAATAAAACGTCTTTCGCTCTAAACTAGTTTCAAAAGAATTATTCCCGAACTCTCAATCTATCAGAAACCTTCCATCGTCAACTCAATAATATGACATTACGACTACCAGACGCAAATACCTGAATATCTTAAGAAGAAACATGAAACACGTTGGATGTGCGTATGAAATTCAAGGGTTTCCCTCGATTTTCATGGGATCCCATCATCAGATCATGACATGGTGACAATGGGATTACCTCAGGAGTATACTCTTTCGATTACAAAAAAAATTTTGAAAATGGGTCCACAAATGGCGGAGTAATCGCGTATCGCACAAAAAAGGTTACCTACCTATTGAAACGCATACCTACCTAACGTTTTTCGTCATAAACTAAAAATACATAATGTTAATAGCCATAATCGTCACTTACCATACGTCTTTATATCAAAGTTTGGAGTCAAAAAATTTAAGTTAGCCCACCAGGATAGCTTGATCCCATAGGGGATTGGGCGAATCAAAAGAGCTCTATATCATGTCATATTTTATTATCTTCACTCGTCTTTATCCTGTTACTAGTATTTTTCACACAATCCATCATAGTCTGACAAATTCTCATGTAATTATGTACATAAAAGTAATCTTATTTTACTCTTGTCTTAAATAACATGCTTAAGCAATTTCAAAGGTAACCTCGACTTTTGGCATCCAGCCAAAGCTATTTAGGCTTCGCAGCCAAACTAGAAATCTCATTAGGCCTGTGCAGCCAAGTGGATGTCCACAAAAAAAGTTCACTTCACATTTTATATAAATCCTGCTTTATGGAAAGTTGAAAATTTAAGACTACAACCAATTTTTTGAAAGGAAACAAGGTAATTGATTGTACCCTTATTGTTACAGGTACGATGTGGATTCAAAGTATGTGTTTCCTATATCTCACAATGACTGCGTCCCAAAACCAGCCAAGGCTGACTACTCTCCTATATTAGTAGAGGCTGGCAACAAGATCCCAAGGAAACCAGGAATCACGTACAATGTTGATGTGGATCATTAAATTTTGTCATTTTAACAATATTATTGAGAGTTATGTGATAATATGCCGACCATTTTTGAAATGTTTTTATTTGAATATATCACACACTACATCACTCGATAAATGTAGGACAATATTTCAAAGCCTCAGTTGTCATTTTTTCAATATTTTTTTATTAAACTTTTGCCAAAACATATGAAAAATATTTTGAAAAATAATCAACTTTTTAGTGAAACTGTAATATTATGAAATTATATTTTTAAGTAATAAAGGTTAGTTTATATAGATCTGTTTTAATAAGTTTTGCGACACCCTAAGAAGTAGACAGACCAACAATATAATAGAAGAATGGTTAACTATTTTTATATTTCCACCGACTTGTAATCTGACTGCGTGATCCTAATTTCACAGCCATATCAAAATATCTGAAACAAAAATCTGAGCAAAAAACTTTAACTTGGCAAAATCTGCATGGGTACCGCCATGCAACAGAAAAGTAGAAGAAGTAGGACAAGCGGTTCTGGATAATTGTCAATGTAATTGAATTTTTTGAATCACGGAGGATTCAAAACTGACCAAAGTATGAGAGGAAGAGCAGAAAGAACAGTATGAGAGAAACTATGAGAGGAAAACAAAGAGGATTCTCGTTAGCTAGAACTAACGAGAATTTTTTTATACAACTAAGTTGGCAAACTTCCCACCTGATGGTAAGTGGTAACAGTCACCTATAGTACAGTAATCTCCAAGCTTTACATCTACACTAGGAAGACCACCACTATTACGAGCGACATAAGAAGGGTCCAAAGGTCAAACAGTATAGCTTGACAAGGTGCTTACTGTACATGTGGCTCTTTTGAGATTAGCAGCAAAACTGCAACCCCCACAGAAACCACAGTGTACATTGCCAACTTGCGACATCTGATGTAAGATCACGGTACCCAGTAATTTCACTGTCATATCTTACCCTTCAAACGGGAACACAGCAATGCAAGCACTGCTGCTTTGCGGCGGAAATAGGTAAGACAGAAGTACCCAAGCAGACCACCAAAATAGGTAGGTATAAACTAACTATGTATAAATAGATAATATCTTCGAATGTATGCATTCTTATATGCGCATACCTGCAATAATTTATGTATATGCATGCATACATCCGAATACAAATCATAACATATGTAGACACGAGAGAAAGATACAAAGTAGAGTGGAATTTATTTGCAGCTTGTAACAACGTGTCAACATACAATTCAGTCATTTACAAATATTAAAAATTAAGATCAAATAGCATTGTAGTTTTTGAGAAAAATGCATACAATTTAAAACATATTTCATCATCATCATCATCATCACAGCTCATATACCACCGAGGGGCACGAGCCTACCCTAACTAGTTAGGACGATTAGGCCTTAGTCAAACCACGCTGGCCCAGTGCGGATTGTTTGACTTCACATACACCTTTGAATTACTTCGCAGGTGTATGCAGGTTTCCTCACGATGTTTTCCTTCACCGTAGGAGCGTCAGATAAATGTAGATATGAAATTTGTTAAACGAAAACACATTGGTACATGGCAGGATCGATCGCAGGCCTCCCGATTCTACTCGGGTCACAGTCTAGTGCCGAGGCCACAGCGCCACCGACGCTATCTTAACCACAGCGGACCCAGCGCCACCGACATATTTAAATGTGACAAAATATAATAATAGTGGTCAATATCAAGTCACACTAAGACAATACACGGTTATTTTTTTATCACCCTGGAAAATTTTAGGGACGCTTCAGGACACATCCAATATTATATAAAAAATAAAAAAAATGAAATAATTTTTTTTAAAAAAATATTTAAAAAAAATAAAAAAATCTCTAAAAATGCTGCTCTCAACTAGTGCAGCATTTTTTGTATTAAAAAAAAAAATAAAATTAAGGTTATTTTTTTTATTTATATTTAAATCATTCTAATACCATGTCGTGAAGCGTCCCTTAAATTTTCCAGGGTGTTAAAAAAATAAACGTGTATAATCTATTTAAGTAACAGTAATTTCACGACAGTTTCATTAAAAATACATAATTATTTGAGCCTGCGTGCGTACGGAAGCAATTTCGGGGGTACGAGGAAAACCGTAGCGATCGTTTGACACACGAGAATATCGCGTGCGAATAATAAAATTTGCAGTTTTTACGACTTTCCACTTCATTTAATAATGAAATATTAATGGCGAGCGTACACGCCGACTAGATAGGGCACGAACGTACGCGTCGTAATTAGTATGCTCCGAGGGTTCCGTCCGTCGGCCATACGTAGGCTCACATCGACAATATCTTTTTGACATTCAAACTTGACCGTGTCTAAACTGACCGACAGTAATACGGAGCCAAGTAAAACATGACGATTTCCACATTTATCCGTTTCGAAGGCGAAATTTTCCAAAGAGCAACTACCACAGAGAGGTAAAAAAAAATACAAAAATTACTGGGTGCTAAATTTTAAGACTTTCTAGGAGATCATTGTTTGGCACCGACTTCAATATAGAAATGTATGTTGTCTGCAAATTTTGAAGTGGGTTTTTAATTTATTTTATATTTATATAGAGAATTTAATACCAGCTCACAGAATTTACTAAAAAGAATATGACAATGGATCAATACGTGCCTATTGTATTAAATGAACTTACCTCTAACTTCTAAAAGTCAAGGATCCTTCCATCGTTATCGTGACTACCAGACGCAAATACCTGAATAGTTTCGGAAAAAAACATGAAACACGTTGGAAGTACCTATAAAATTTAAGGGTTTCCCTCCATTTTCCTGAGATCCCATCATCAGATCCTGACAGTGGTGATAATAGAACAACCGCCGGAGTACACTCTATCAAATACAAAAAGAATTTTGAACTTCGGTCCACAATTGGCGGAGTAATCGCGTAACATACACACAAAAAAACATACGCATCGAATTTAGAACCTCCTCCTTTATTAAAGTCCGTTTAAAATCGACAGCCTTTTATTGGCAGTTTTATACAACTAAAATGGCTGGTATACACTTTGTTTAGTTAAGTGCTTAGTGTTTAGTAGACTGTTTAGTGTTTAGTGATTAGTAGGTGCTGTCCATACACTGTTTAGTAAACGGTGTTTAGTTTATTTGTTCATTATATGGACTAAGCACTAAACAGATCGAAAGTGTTTAGTGAGTGTTTAGCTGCAAGTGAGGGGTGAAGGTGGGAGAGCGGGAGGGGCGACTCGCAGAAAAATAGAACGCGTTCCTATTCGCTAAACACTAAACACTTAACACTAAACAGAAGCTGTCCGAACGTGTTTTTTTACTAAACACTTAACACTAAACAAGCCACTCGCACTAAACACTAAACAAAGTGTGTACCGGCCATAAGTTGGCAACAAACAGGCTGCCCATCTGATAGTAAGTGGTTTCTGTTGCAGTCGCCTATAGTACATGTGGTTCCTGTAATATTTGCAAATGTACAACTCCTACAAATCCCCAATGTACATGTAGCTACATGATCTTGTAGCTAACTTGTGACATCAGATGACATGTCACATCACAGTACCCAGTTATGTCACTGCCTGTGTTACCCTTCAAACCGGAACACAACGATGCAAGCACCGCTGCTTTGCGTCAGAAATAGGCAAGATAGAGGTACCAACCAACAGAAGTGTCTAGTATTGAGGTTCCTTCTGGTAGGTAAGTATTTGAATCAAGAAGCCATTTAAATAACGAATTTTAAATGGAAAATAAATATTATACATTAAGGATCGAGCATCGGTAGTAGATAGATAGATAGATATCCGACGCTCTAATGTAATGCGATGGGCGTTGTAAAGCGAAAAAAAGACCAATGGAATTCGTGTAAATACGTAAAAAAGGATTATTCAACAAACATATTCATTACGATTACTTAATTATCAAACATTAACATGCAAATAAGCAATAAATAGGCGTTCGTTATGAAATATGTTCAATTACTTACACATGCAGAAGTACTCGTTTGAACTATGTTTGCTTGCATATAATACGAGTATCTTTGTATTTACAATTTTGACCAAAGACAATCTTCACGTTTGAATAAGTTTTTAATATTTGTAAGCTAAGAAGCATCGTATATTATTTATCAAAAATCTGCCTTATTCCTTATCTACGAGGAGATTGCTTCTTTCCTTCTTGATGCAAAATACGAGTTACTGCTTGCTACGATTTGCGATAGCAATAAGAAGTAGAAAAAGTTAAATAAGAAACTTTCTACGTTATTTACACCTACAATATTCGATTGATGCTCGTAAATGCTTACATTTATGATTTATATATTAATAATAATATTTTTTATTCATAAACACAGCTTAGAGATATAACAGACATACTCGTAAGTAAGCTCTCATTGCAGTGGCCCGCTGGCTTCCAAGCTAGGTATAACCTGTGTTTAGGAAGAGAAGACAGTGGTTCAGTCTCAGTAATTAGACAGGGCGAGCACCCGAGTGTACTTAATGTTACAATATTTTCATTTATACTTATTTTTTATGCCACCACTTACTTTCTCTGCTTGGCCCAATGATTGACTGGTATAGGTTTAAGAATAGGTGGCAGGCTATTTTTTATACCCTTGGTGATAATGGTGGCCCTCTCCAAAAAATTTTGAGTGTTTAGCTTTATTAAAGCAAAACGTAGTTCGCGGGAAGAATATTTCTAATTCTGTCGTCAACATTTAGTACCGTAGGCATTAAGTATATTCTTTGACACAGTTTCTTAGTTCAGGCAACTTGCGTAAAGATTTCGTATAAGTATGAATTGTTATGTTTTTCATGACACCCAACTATGATGGCTAACGTACGGACGTGCGTGTTTTTGTTATTCCTTGTCACCAGCTACAAATTTGTCACAGCGCAGGTAGGTTCATTAATTTATATTCTCGTTGTATTTAGAGATTTTTTTCTTGATAAAATCATCTTGACATTGATTGTAAGTTTTATACATAAAACCGAAAATAAAACAATAATTATTTAACGAATGGCCAATTATTGTGAAACAAAACATGCCATAGTTTCCTTACTTTAAAATAAATTAGTTCGTAATATAAAAGATACTTAATTTGGTAACGTATTAGATATTAATAACAGTCAAAATATTTTCACATATTTATTTTCCACTTCATTTTTTACCAAAATATCGATTGTGAAAGTTTTTCAGTCACAATCATGCTAGGATCATCTAAAAAAATAAAATGTCTACAGTACTCCTGAAAATATCAAAATTCAAAGTAGTCGACAAATCTTCACAAATACTTGTTATTTTTATAGTCAAGCTTTCAAACAGAAATTTTGAGAAGATTTTGAATAATTAAATGTCAAATAAATGAACTCCAAATATATAAATAAATTCAAGAACAATCAAAAAAAGAACAGTGAAAATAAGTATAAGATCTATTGTTCAACTTCATCTCGTTGTAGGTAAGTAATTAAATTTTTTCAAAGTCCATAACGTAATGTTAATTATGCTTTAATAAAGAACACTTTAATTTGCACTAATACTTTTTGGATTTTCTGTAGGCCATACAAAACATTTGTCCCGTACGGGAATCGAACCCGCGACCCGTTGCGCAGTAGGCGATCACTCGACCTCTGCGCTAACCGTGTCGTCCATTTTTTATATTTTCTGATCAGGATAATTAGCATAATTTTACCTAAAAATGCTATTTAGTACTACCTTTTGACGTTCAAATGAAGGAAATTACTATTCGAACAGAATATCGCAAATTAATGCCTTTTGGCTTGGCGGAATGGTCACAACCTTTGGCACTTTTAAAAAAGTTATGTCAATTACCTAACGATAAAACTGAAAATACGCCAATAACTCTTTTTTAATTTTTTGATTATAGAGAACCACCTGATTATTTATTTACTGTTTTATTGATGCTTTTCTCGCAACTTTATCAAAAAATCGTTTAATACACGAGCGGAACTCTGCTATTAGACATTTTTTTTAAAGTAGACTTGAGTGCGTTTGATCACAATCTTGCCTGATGGAAAGCGAAGATGTAGTCTAAGGTGGAGCACGCAAACTCAAGTAGTATCTGTTCAATCTTGCCTTGAAAATCCCCAAATTATATTTCGCATGATAAAATTGAGGAAGCCAATCGTTTGGGGTACGAATGGGTGGAATGTCGACTACATAAGTAGTAAACCCTCACCGCGTCGTATTGTTCGATAGTGAAATGGTGCTGGTGGTATTAAGCTATGCAATTCCTGAGCACACTCGCCGAAATGCAACCTGTAGAATACAGAAAGACAAGCGACTAGACGGCGATGTTCGAGGTCTGAAGCTTTTTATTAGCCGCGCGGAACTATTATTTGAAAATAGTTGACTTTCTGCATTTGCATCAATAACTTACATCATGATTAGACGTGCAGAAATGTCATTTGATATATTTTTCGCACTTGAATCAAAACCTACTATTTTAAATAACACGAAGCAATAGAGCACATTTTTTTTAAATCTTTATTTATTTAAGGACTTTTGTAATAAAATTACATGTCAGTCCTATCGTAACTCCAAGAAGATAAAAATTATTATGTACCCTTATATTATTCAGATTCTTTTAAGCTTTGCGCTATGAATTTGAAGGTCAACAAAGCTTTAATATATAACTTTGATATTTGTGAATGTTCCTTTTTTGCGAATCAGTACATTTTCAATCACCACAAGATGAGAAAGAATACAGAAAAAGGGATTTCATATAAAGCCGTCGGTCGTCATAGTGGCCATGGCGATTCTCTTATTGCACAGACTATTAGTCAGTGTTTCTTTTTTTTGTCGATTTTCACAGCTAGATGCTGAAGTCGTTCATACTTCTATTAAGAATTTTTTCTATTATCTCTACAATCAACAATTCAAAAGTAGTCACACCTGAAAAACAAACCTTCATGGCTCAATAGTCGCAATTACCCGTGAAGAACTGTTTGAATTCGTATAAATATTCAAGTAGACCGTTTTCAGTGCGATATTGTCACGAATTCATAGAAAAACACTTGATGTATCTGAATTTTTCTAAAGTAAAATGAATATCAAGTATCAAATTATCTACCTTAAAAATGTATTTAGAGCTACTGATCATGTTCTCAGTAGGGCATTTCATTAGAATTAATTAAAAGCAAACCAAGAAGATATTCAATTAAGTGATGAAATTAACAAAAGGCATTTTTTAAAATCCATTTTCATTACAAAAAAAACTTCATTTAGATAATTTAATATACAAGAGCGTCGGTGGCGCTGTGGACTCGGCACTTGCCTTTCAATCGGGAGGTCCGGGGTTCGAGACCGCCATGTACCAATGTGTTTTTCGTTTCGAATTTCATAATTACTATGTACATTTGTCTGATGCTCCTACGGTGAAGAAAACATCGTGAGGCGCCCTGCATACATCTGCGAAGAAATTCAATGGTGTATGTGAAGTCGACCAATCCGCACTGGGCCAGCGTGGTTGACTAAGGCCTAATCACCCTAACATAGAGTAGGCTCGAGCCCCTCGGTGGGGACGTATATGAGTTGTCGTAATGATAATTTAATATTTTGTTAATTACTAGCTTTAGCCTGTGTTTTTCCTCTCGAAAATGTTATATTTTACCTTAGTAAAAGCAACAAACTACGAGTATAAAGCAGAATCTTTAAAAACTAATTAAACAAAATTTGTGGTTACATTTATATATAAGCTATAAATTGTGTAACTGCTCAATGTTAATTATTTGCCTATATAACGCAGTTACAATCTTTCAATCCCTTTCTAGAAGCTATGCAATTATCAACTATATTACCCTGCAATAAAGCAGTCGCCGTGCACGAGAATATTTCCTGGGAAACCTCGCATTAAATGGCAGTGGGCAGGACATATAGCTTGCAGAACTAACGGCCGTTGGTGCGGAATAGTCTTCGAGTTGTGACCGCGTACCTAAAGACGCAGCGTTGGTAGGCTCCCCACAATGTCGCCGGAACGATCCGGTGAAATTCGCGGCTTTATAAGAGATTCCTGGGGGTGACCTATGTTCAACAGTGGGTGTCTCTTGGCTGAAAATATATTGATGATGAGTGCAATAAGATAATAGTCTTTGTAGCGCATAATAATAATCTGTAAATAGCTATTAATTAGCTATTATTGTCATAGTATACTTTTTTAAAGTATATTGAAATACAATATCATCATACAATTGTCTGTTCGCCATCCTTACTGCTATCGGACCGCACTTTAACAAGGATATACTGAACACCCATCTACCGATGTTGTTATAGCCCACGTTCGGGACTCGAATGTGGTGCAACCTGTTCTGTGAGGACAGCGACGATGACTCCGACGACGACTCGTACGATTACGATATCTTCGGCATCTTCGACGTGTGCGCCGGCTGCCCGAGCACGTCCTCGGGCGGCTCCACCACCAAAGCCCCCATCACGCAGAAACCAGTCGCAATCATGATACGTGAGTACTTTAGGGCTCAATCACCATTTTGTTTACATACATGACCTTAAAAGTTACTTTTACATTTTGTTATTTTCTGTACATATTAGAAGACATCTTCTACATGTGTTTTTGCAAGATTCGCGAAACTGCACCTCCACAAAATTAACCTGTACGTTACCAACTCGTGTCACCCAGAAATTTCAATTTCATCTACCATAATCTCCTGACCCAATCCCTTATTAGGGCATCCCCATTAACAAGTCAATTTATCAGAATCTCCAAACCAACGCTAAGCTGCATTCACAGTATAAACAAAAAAGACCATTTTGAATATAACAAATTGACAAACTACACTCACCGCTGCTTTGTGGCCAACATAGGTCCAAAATTGGAACTTTATTACTAAATTCAATAATTTCAACTCTAGTGGAGTATACGGGTAAAGGGAACTGATCCGTGCACCGACCAGTGGGTGCACGGGTCATCACCAGTAATTTACCCTGTAAACTGCAGCAAATGTATTTAGCTAAGCACTAAATTCGATAACAGCAATACCATCACCAGGTCAGATGAGTGACAGTGACCCAAGTTTCTCTCTGGTATAAAAGGTAGCTCACTATCAATTCAGAAAAACAGTCACTAAGCTCCCTATATTATAAAAAGACAGAGGAAGACTTTATACCAGAATCGACTACATGGGTACCTCAAAGGACCATTTACCATCAATACCAGCCTACTTGTTTACCAACTTAATTGTAGAAAAATAATCAATTCCTTTAACAGAATTATCGGTAAACAAACAAATAATCTCATTCCAGCACCAGCCAGTGGCCTCAACTTAACAGTGAGCAGTTCTGGTGGGTCAGTGCTCATGAACCTTATGCCGTGGGCGGCAGCGCCTGCTAAGGCACCCGCGGCGGCGGCGGCCGGCTCCGCGCCGCCCAGTACAACCCCCGCCGCCCAAACCACCACCACAGCCGGCAGCACCAAGTCGACCACAGCCGCGGCCACCACGAAGAAACCATAACTCATCATAGATTCATAGTGTAACATTACCGAATTTTTGTTTAATAAACTGCCTAAAATAATTTGAGTTTTCCGACTTCACATAAATAAACATTATTTCATTTTCCGTTTAGTATAACAGGCATGGGCAAGAAACATTTGAGTCCATTTTATATACCGGGTAATTTTTAATGCATCAACAACCTCCCAGGGTCTGATTCTAGTGCTCAGATGCAACAACTTTTTGTATGGGACCAACATCGAAATCGCAAAAAAAATCCACTTTCCCATACTAAAGTCTCGATCAGCTAACCTAGTTTGTATAGGAAAGTGGATTTTTTTTTGCGATTTCGATGTTGGTCCCATACAAAAAGTTGCTGCATCTGAGCACTAGAATCAGCCCCTGGGAGGTTGTAGATGCATTAAAAATTACCCTGTATATGGTGGGTTTTCAGAGTGTGATTCTTGCATGATCGAAAAATATTTCTTCTTTCAAATAGCGTGAGCTACAAAAATATTCATACAATCTTTAATTTTCCCTACCGTCCACCCTTTTTTTTTCGAGGGGAATGCGTGACCGCACCATACTCGCCGTTGGCTAGACGACGAGCGTGTTCTCTCCCGGCAGAGTGCCGGGCCTACCCACTAAACCCCCCGGTGTTCTTCCTGCCCTTATGGACGTGCGTGGTAGGGTCCACACTGCGACTACCACTACCAACGCGCCCCTACCGTCCACCCTAGTTCAACAACTGAAATGCTGCTGAAAATGGTGGGTAATACGACGGGTTCTTGCTGTAGTACCACCGCCGACAAGCACCATGTCCACACCCGCTACGACCACAAGGAAATAATCATAGGACGTGATATAGAATAATAAACACTAATAAATTTTCATTTGACAAACATTGTCTATGATTATATTTCCAATTTCAAGAACAGTAAGGACAATGCCTTTGGTATCGGCGAATGAGTGTGAATCTTGTATTACTATGTTGAAAAGAAAAATATTTTACAAAAAATAAAAACCGACTTCAAAAACACTGAAAAGTTTAAAATAATAAGAATAGGTACAGATAAAATCACACTTCTATATTGAAGTCGGTGCCAAACGATGATCTCTTATAGTCATTGACGTATATTAACGTCAATGCTTATAGTCTTAAAATTTGGCACCGACTTCAATATAGAAGTGTCATGTTGTCTGTACCTATTCTTATTATTTTTAACTTTTCAGTGTTTTTGAAATCGATTTTTATTTTTTGTAAAATAATTTTTATTTTTATCTTTTTAGTGAATGATATAATCTAATGAATACAAAAAGAATTTTGAAAATCGGTCCACAATTGGCGGCGTAATCGCGTAACATACTCGTATACACAAAAAAGAACCTCTTCTTTTTTTGAAGTCGGTTAAAAAATAACAACCAACTTCAAAAACACTTAAAAGTTAAAAATAATATAAAATACAAACAACATAACATTTCTATATTGAAGTCGGTGCTAAAGTCTAAGATTTTCTAGGAAATCAGCAGTTGGCACCGACTTCAAAATAAAAATGTAATGTTGTCTGCGTTCTTATATTATTTTTAATTGTTTTTAAGTTGATTTTCTTTTTTTATTTTTACGATCTTCTTAGTGAATTTAATAGGTACCAGCTCACCGAAGTAACTTGAAAGAATACCACAAAGAGTCAAAATGTGCCTATTACTGCCTATTGTATTTAAAAAACTAACCTCTAACTCTCAAAAGTTAAGGATCCTTCCATCATCAGCTTGGTTTCTGATTACCAGACGCAAATATAGCTTCGGAAAAAACATGAAACACGTTGGACGTACATACCTATAAATTTTAAGGGTTTCCTTCGATTTTCCTGGGATTCCATCATCAGATCCCAACTTTGGTGACAATGGGACCACCGCATGAGTATACTTATCGAATACAAAAGGAATTTTGAAAATCGGTCCACTATTGGCGGTTTTCGCGAAACATACACACAAAAGAAACATTATACGCATCGAATAGAAGTCGGTTAAAAATATTCCTCAAATTTTAATATGACTGAAATACTATATTAAGACTTAAGATTATATTTAAGTGGTGATTTAAAAGATCTCGTGAAGACTCTCCGGATTTCCGAATTAATGTAGAGTCAACTTTTTTCACCTTCAATTTATACATATTTGCACAACTTTAAGTTTGGAAATTAGGAATGTTAGCATATACAAGGCTAAATAACTTCCCTTCGAATAAGAATTTTATATTGATTTTGATGTCATTAGGTACTCGTACCTGTAAAGGCCTATGCTGAAATAAGATTTTAGGCATTTTTTTGCAAGACAGCTTTGCCAATATCATAAACTTTGCATTAGCTACACAATTAACATCTTCTGCTTATGAAATTGGCCTGCTAAATCGTTAGGGTTTATTTCAAGTTTTATATACACGGTTATTTTTTCATCACCTTGGAAAATTTTAGGGGTAGCTCGGTAGACGGTATACGACTCATATTGATAAAATAATATGTGGTTGCATTTTATACCTCTTATGAATATAACAGATTTTATACCTTTTTTTCCGTTGGGAACGCGAGGTTATGTCGGACTCTCCGGCTGCTGAAGGCAAAGTGAAATCTAGCCTACCGACTAAAGCCCAACGATAGTCCTCAGAGACGCCGTGGCGCGAGTACACTCATCACCGCAGCATGCTCCTCGTCATCAGACAAACAAAGTGAATGCGCCTTGCCGGACAAGGTCATGAAAACTCTTGCGAACACTTCCACGACATCGTCGGTCTCTGTTCGCCTAGGGCGAGCCTCTTTCACCCTCCTAGAATGGGGAAGAAGATCCCCGGGGCATCCTAGGGATCTACGACTGGCGGCAACCCGTACAAGTCTGGACCCCTGCTAATTGCTGTCAAGAGGAAGAAGGCGGGCGTAAGTCCACCTCCTTCGCCTCGTTCCTCTACTACGGCAACGGCACGGAGCGGCCAAAGGCTCACCTAAACGTGAATTTGAATATTGGAGATTATTTTTTTATTGCAACAGTCTTTTGACATTCCTAGTATGTATATTTTACCTATAGGTAAATTTGTAATAAAAGTAAATTGTCTGACCAGGGTTATCATTTAGACTTTTCTAATTTTGTGAGTCGGATTGTTCTCCACGTGTCTCGTCTCAAGGACGCGTTTGAACTTTTGAAGGATGTCTTAATAAAATATATTTTGCAGACTGATCCTTATAAAGACATTTTGTACAAAATAGATATGGCAACAGTGTGATGATAATGTTCGTTGCTGGTCAAAAGCGGAAGAGAGAATGTGTAGTGACCGTCAGTGGTTGATTGACCTTCCCCTTTACCAAGGATACTTAATTCTTCGTACTAATGAAATTCGGAAAATTAAAAATTCAAATTTATTACCATAGGTAAAATAAATATCATGTTTTTGAATAAAACTGTGTCTTTTGTATTGTAATATTCTGATTTTTTGAAATCGGAATATGCAAGTTCGTAATTGCATAGCATATTTCCGGGTGCTCCCAGTCTGAATACTGTCTTTATGAACTCACTTTCTTATTTCTTTGAGTTATTATTGAATAGTGCAGAAGCAAAGTACTATATAGTGTCTCTCGTCTGAGTTCTTATCTGCACCATTTACGGTGTTGGTCAATGGTGCAAAGATTCTGATTACAATGAGGGTAACACATGTATACTGAATACGTCATCGCCACAAACACATTAGAAGGACATGTTTAGGAATTCAGGTGGACGTCTGTGTATTGCGTCTGTAAGCCTCTGTAACTCGATAGCATTGTCACGCACGCTGGAAGGAGAACTAGTATCACTAGTCTGAGCGAGCTAGAAATGATTGCATGGCGTAATTAGGTAGGCTTATAAGATTAAACATAGGACAGGATGTGGTTCAGTCCAAAAGTTGCTGATAACTTTTTGACTGAACCACATCTCGTCCTATAACATACACTACTTACCGTCGGTCGCGTAATCTATACTATACTTACTTACTACTATTATAAAGAGGAAAGATTTGATTGTTTGTTTGTTTGTATTGAATAGGCTTCGAAACTACTGAACCGATTTTGATGAAAGTTGAGAGTTGGATAGTTCGAGACCAGGGGAAGGACATAGGGTATTTTCCTACGGGAAAAATCTGATGGGAAAAGTTTTCCTACGGGAAAAGTTAGTTATAATGCAAACAAAGTCGCACACGGTCAGCTAGTGCTTGTACAAATTGCTACTGATGTGACATTTAATATTGTATGCAGCGCTACGTCACCGAAGATCAGCAGCATTAATTACGCTTATGACACGGCCCCTTAGTTATACCGCATTAATGGTTGGTCACTTAACATGTTCCAGAATGTAATATAATGGAAAGGGAAGTCACAAAGTCTGGTTATATCATTATACCATACCATACATGAGCGTCGGTGGCGGTGTCGGCACCCGCCTTTCAATCGGGAGGTTCGTGAGTGATGCACCAATTTGTTTTCGATTTTCCAATTTCATATGTACATTTATCCGACGCTCTTACGGTGAAGGAAAACATCATGAGGAAACTTGCATACATTGGCGAAAAAAAGACTTTTCAACGATGTATGTGAAATGGGCCAACCCGCACTGGGTCAGCGTGATTGACTAAAGGCTAAAACACCCTAATATACTAATTAAAAGAGATTTTTTTGCTCAGAAGCTCTACCAAAACCCAACAAATACTTCTGCTCTCCCCGGGAATCGAACCCCGAATACCCAGAACAATACCGAGTGGTTTTAACCACTAGACCACAAAGGCGGTTAAAAATAAATTAAAGAAAAAGATTTGTTCCGGATTCGTTGTATTCGTAGAAATATTTTAATAAAAATAAATCAAATTCGTAATAATATTAAAAATCAACGTACAAACTACGAATTGTCACTTATTTTAATGAACAAATTAGAGACCAAAAATTCTTCATAATAAAATCAAAAACAACTTGTCCCTAATTTACACTACTATGTATCTAATGAATAAACTCAAAAACTACTGGACCGCCCTCAAAAATGCTTTTACTGTTAAAATGCTGCATTATCCCTGATTAACATAGGCATACAAAATTATTTTTCCTATGAGAAAATATTAAATTCCCACGGGAAAACAAAAACAACGCGGGCGAAGCTGCGTAAAGTAAAGATAGTGTAAAATTAAAGAATGGAGTTAAAATTCTTCTCTGCATATATACCGCATCATTTTGTTACGTTGCCAAATTTTGTTGCATTATGCATAATATTATCGTATACTAATGGGCTCGGCAGACGTTGTCCTGCCCGATTACAGCGCCACCTACAGGGTCCAATTGTACGTTTAAATGAAGCACACATAGAAAATTTCGTAAGAATCGGTCTAACCACTTAAGAGTTTTTGCAAGACTAACACACAGTGTGTCATTTTTATATATAAGAAGAAAAAATACTAGTGGGCCCGGCAGACGTTGTCCTGCCCGATTCCAGCGCCACCTACCGAGTCCAAATTTACGTTTTAGCCTTCCTTGGACCTATTCAAACACACACAGAAAATTTCGTAAGAATCCGTCGAGCCGTTTTTGAGTTTTAGCGAGACTAACACACGGCGTTTCATTTTTATATATAAGAAGAAGAAGAAGAGAAGATATACGCACAAGACGTCATTGAAAAGTCACTTTCAAAGCTACATCATTTAAAATCACGTGATGTGTGTAGTTAAGATGTTGCTGTTTGTATATATTACGACAAATCTGGAATACGACTTATCTTGATTAGGACGAATCTAAAATTTGACGAGTTAGGAACACGACTAATCGGGAATAATGAAAAAAAGAAGTTGACATAGCTGTTCGTTAACAAGGGAACACGTAATACACGTGATAAGATACACGTTAATAAGTTTTAAGCCATTTACGTTAATTCGATATTTTTAACCGACTTCAAAAAAGGAGGAGGTTCTCAATTCGATGCGTATGTTTTTTTTTGTGTGTATGTTACGCGATCACGCAGCCAATTGTGGACCGACTTTTAAAATTATTTTGTATTCGATAGAGTATACTCCTGGGGTGAATACTCCAATAGTTGTCCCAAGGTCACCAAAGTTAGGATCTGATGATGGAAACCCATAAAAATCGAGGGAAGCCCTTACGGTATTACTACAAAAAGTTTTGAAACACTGTGTGTTTTGTGTTTATGTTACGCGATTACTCCGCTAATAATTGTGGACCGATTTTCAAAATTCTTTTTATATTCGATAGAGTATACTCCAGGGGTGGTCCCAAGGTCACCAAAGTTGGGATCTGATGATGGGATCCCATGAAAATAGAGGGAAACCCTATCGAGGGAAATTGAGAGTGAGCTGGTATTAAATTAAGGTTTCATTCAATATATAGATTTCATTTACTAAAAAGTTAAAAAAATATTTTACAAAAAATAAAAACCGACTTCAAAAACACTGAAAAGTTAAGTATAATATAAGAATAGGTACAGACAACATCACACTTCTGTATTAAAGTCGGTGCCTTTCTAGGAGATCATCGTTTGGCACCGACTTCAATATCGAAGTGTGATGTTGTCTGTACCTACCTATTCTTATATTATTTTAAACTTTTCAGTGTGTTTGAATTGAAGACGTTTTTTATTTTTTGATAAATATTTTTTTCAACACACTTCCTCATAAAGTGGCTCTAATCCCATGGCAATTAGGCACATAATGACACCTATAATCAAACTGTGACTTTTTCATTACTATTATTCACGAGTGAGTAATAGTTTTTTTTTAATATTATTGGTTGAGTTACGCTTACACTTGCGCTAAAATGCTATCCGCGAAAAGCCCAAAAAAAGAAACCTCATTTTTTAGTCTATGGCCGATGCGCACGCATAGGAAAACTGATTAATTTTTCCCGCCATTACGAAATTTATTAGTCTATGGCCGATGCGCGCGCATAGGAAAACTGATTAATTTTTCCCGCCATTACGAAACATTTTTCACAACTCGTCTCGTTTTCTCTTTTGAAGTTATTTAGTTAGTTATTAATTAAGATGTCTGCAAATACAATTTATGAAGAAAATGATTTATGTTGTACACCGCCCGATATAAGATGTGAAGCCCAGAACGTTATGGAAAGTTTACTACCAGAAAACTCAAAGGAAAAATATCTATTAGCGTACCAAAATTTCATACAATGGCAGAACAACAAGAATACGCAGTCTTTTTCAGAAAATGTGTTCATGGCGTACTTTAAAGAATTATCTTCTAAGTACAAACCTAGCTCTTTGTGGTGTATTTACTCAATGTTAAAAAGTACAGTCCGAACAAAGAATGGAGTGGACCTAAAAACATACTCGAATTTGTCAGCTTATCTAAAGAGACTAAGTATCTGATGGATTTAGAAGCAAAAAATCAAAGGTTTTATCATCTGATGATATTGAAAAATTTATTAAAGATGCTCCAGATAACCAATATTTGGCTACAAAGGTTAGTTAAATTAATTTTAATTAAATATTTAATAACAGCTTGTGTTGTGTGTTGACCTTAATTATTGTTTCTTTTGTTTCAGGTTGCTTTAATATTTGGTGTAACTGGTGCCTGTAGGATACAAGAATTAACAAATATAACTGTAAAAAATATATAGAGAACCATGGCCAGATGCTTTTAGTTCCTATCACGAAAAATAAAATACCTAGGTCATTCACCATACACGGTCCATTCTATGATATTGTTAAGAAGTATGAAAGTTTGCGTTCGCCAAAAACAAAAAATGACCGTTTCTTTCTAAATTACCAGAATGGTAAATGTACCTGTCAGCCTATAGGTATAAACAAATTTGGTTCTATGACTAAAGAAATCGCTAAGTTTTTGGGTTTAGTAGATGCTGAGAGCTACACTGGACATAGTTTCAGAAGAACTTCAGCTACATTGCTGGCAAATTCAGGAGCTGATATAATGACTTTGAAGCGACATGGCGGGTGGCGATCTAGCAATGTAGCAGAATCATACGTAGAAGATTCCATACAAAACAAGAAGGAAATTTGTGCAAAAATCACAAAAAGAATTAATCTTGATTCTGAGATGCATCCTACTGGCGAAATACCAAGTACGTCCAATGATTGGATTTCACCTACCTACACGAATAATGAACCATCACAAATAACAATAGAACATGAAAGTATTTCAATAAATAATCTATCTGATGAGACCGCTATGTCATCAAAAATAGTTAATTATAATTTTACTAACTGCACATTTACTAATTGTTTCTCTAAGTAAACTTTTTATCTACTATGTAAAATGGTTTTTTATTTAAGTATTGTTTTATTCAGAAGTGTGTTGAAAAACGTTGTATGATACACGTGTGTATTGATGGTTACCGTCCTCGGCTTCTTAAGACCCTCGCCTGACGGCTCGGGCCTCAATGCGCCTCAGCGGTAATCACCAACATTACACACTTGTACCATAATGTACTATTATTTCACATTATCTTGTTGCAACATTTTGAGTGCGAATGACATTGCGCATTTTGTGAAAAATTAACACATACTTAGACCACATTGTTCATACACACACTACGCACGCTTCGATTACGGAAATGTTACGGTACAATGATAATATTTTTTTATGCATATTGAATTAACGAATACGATTTACGTGTTTTGTTGATTATTGCATAAGTTCGATTCGAATGAATTGATTCATGCATTGTTTGGACCACTTTTAATGAGGTAGCAGAACACATTAATAAATAAATAAAAGCCTTTTATTTCCTCATCAATAAATTTTTTGTTAAGAATTACATTTTTACAATTTTTTTTATAATTCTTAAATATGCCTACAAATATATTTCATTTTTTAAATGAAGTATTTACATGTGACAGAGAACATGTAAATTCTTTAAATGAATGTAGCGTAAAATTGATCAGCGATTCAATAGGATTTCCGATGTGTGTGACAATTCCGATTTTATAATCGATGATGAAAACGAGAAAATTAATAATCAGCGAGGTTCTTCATAATATTATATAATTAATATAATGTTTTCTTATTTATTTAATAAAGCTAATCAACTAAATACTCACAGAGTTTATGTTACAAGATATTTTTATGTATTTTAATTAAACGTACTTAGGCACAAAAGTTACAACATTCCATTTAAACAAATTGAATTAAGTAAAACACATAATTTTTTTTATTAATATTTTTAACTAGCAGTCCCGACAGACGTCGTTGTACTGTAGACAGCTCAGAGGAATAACTTAAGCATTAATGCTTTAGTTATTGTTCTAAGGTGGAAAGCGCCCGAACTGTCAAACACGTAAACATTTTTGCGTGATTTTCCTGATTTTACTTTGCGTAAGAGCCTTCTACAAAGTATGACAAGATTAAAAAAAAATAATCGGTTAAATCGTTCTCATGTTATGGCGTGACCAAATATAAATAGGGATCTACGCGAACTACGTTTCGCAATAAAAACTGTAAAAAAAATGTAGAGAAGGTCACCCTAAGGGTATAAAAAAATAGCCTACGACCTATTCTCAGACCTATCAAATATAAGTACACAAAAATTTCATAAAAATCGGTCAAACCATTTCGGACGAGTTCGAAAACAAACACTGTAACACGAGATTTGTATATATTAGACAAGTTGTGTCCGCGCACTACGTTTCGCGATAATAATTGTCCAAAAAACCCTTTTTTTATTGCTATTAAGTTGGCAAACAAGCAAACTGCCCACCTGACGGTAAGTGGTAACAGTCACCTATAATACATGTGGCTCCTGTGAGATTCGCAGTAAAGTAAAACTACAACCCCCACAAGAACCACAGTGTACGTTGCCAACTTGTGACATCAGGGGCCTAACCATGATCGCTTACAGCAAGGTTAAAACAATATTGAAACAGAGACACCGCTCTTGCTGCGTATAACGCCATCCCGCTCTCAGTGTGGTTTCAATATTGTTTTGAGCGGTCATGGTTAGGGGGCAGATGTAAAGTCACGGTACTCAGTAATTTCACTGCCATATCTTACCCTTCCAACCGGAACACAGCAATGCAATCACTGCTGCTTTGCGGTAGAAATAGATAAGAAGGAGGTACCAATGCACACGACCCTGGTACAGAGTCTCCCTTTGGTAATCTAACATAAAACTTGTAAAATGAAAATTGGAGACATTAATGTTTTACTACGTCTATAATACTGCGGAGATTGCGAATATGTGTTATATACAGGGTGTCCCAAAAAATAGTGTCAAGCGAAAGTCCAGAGTTAGAGCACCTCTTGGAGTACCCGAATCACCCCCATGTATGTTCCGCGATTATTCGTAGTTTTAGATTAATAATTTTTTTTCTGACTTTTTGAAAATTTCGCTCTAAAGAACTTAAAAATTTTTAATAAAAAAAAGTTGAACATATTTTAATGTTTTTCTTTATGAAACTGAATTATCTTTAGTGCTTCTTTTATGTCTAAAATAATCAGCTTCGTAACTTTAGTGGAAATTTAGAAAACAGTAGTGTAAAGTCAAAATTTGAATGTTAGTGAATAATTACTTAAAAATTCATCTTTAAATTAAAAATCTAAACAGGCAAATTCATGGTTTCTAAGTATGTGTAAAAACTTCTCTAGACTCTCTGCTTTTATAATAATTAAAAAAAAAGTACTTAATAGGGCTACTTTGGCTTAAATCGGCCATCAAAGACAGCAAGGTGAAAATTTCATAAAACTCGACTTCTGAATAATTTTTTTAAAAATTCCAATTATTTATTAATGAACCAAAAATGATTGTAGAAAGGCTAAAAATTTATTATTTGAAGGTCAAAAATAACTGTTCCTGCTGCCATCTTTAATAACCTTTGAAGGTTTATTATAACTTAATAAATGAAACAAAACATTATTTTCAAAGTATTTATTATTCGATCGCTTAAAGAAAGTTTTCAAAATGACGACCTTCGTGCTCAGTACATATTCTACATCGTCTAAAAAAGTTTTCTTTTAAATTTATAAATGCAATTCTGTTGTTTTTTATTGTTTCTTCCGCTTGTCTTAATTTTGTTCTTAACACTGTGACGTTTGTAATGTCCTTGGCGTATACTAATTCCTTGTAGTATCCCCAGACAAAAAAATCTATGGGGTTCAAGTCGGGGGACCGTGGCGGCCACGCAATGGGCCCTCCACGACCGATCCATCTGCCTGGAAATGTTTCAGACAAATGTTGTCTAACATTTCTAGCAAAATGGCATGGAGCGCCGTCGTTTTGAAAAATCATATTTCTCCGCGTTAATAGGTCTACATCTTCTAATAAGACGCCGAGATCACGTCGTAGAAATTGCAAGTAGGCCTCGCTGTTCAGTCGGTCCGGTAGTTGTTTCTTTTGTTATTCACCAATCAGCTGTCCGTTTAGGATGCCTGACCACAAATTGATACTAAATTGTTCTTGGAAATTAGATTCCCTTGTGAGGTGTGGATTTTCAATACTCCACGAATGGTAGTTATGCGCATTAAACACCCCACATCGCTTAAAATGTGATTCATCAGTCCATAGAATATTTTTAAAGAAATTTTCGTTTTCAGCTTGTCTCCGTAACATTTCCTGACAAAATGCCACCCTTCTCGGGTAGTCTGCGGGCTTGAGCTGCTGAACTTTCTGGATGTGATATGGGTGAAAACGCTCTTGATGAAGTATTCGATGTGCTTGTGATTTCGGAATTCCGATTCGACGTTCTATTGTTCTTACACTAACTGATGGATCTCTCACCACTTCTTCGACCACTGATTGGACAGTATCTGGGTCACTCATTTCAGATGGGCGCCCCGATCTTCTACCTGGTAGGCGTCCTTCCATGTAAGAGTTATGTACTCTTAAAATCATGCGATGATCAGGCCAAGTTTCAGGCTGAGGTCCACCTCCATTTTGTACTTGCTGCCGGAACAACCTGGCTGCTTCAGAAGCATTTCCTCTTGCATATCCATAAAAGTAATGCATAAGAGCATATTCTTGCGATGAAAAAGACATCACAAAATGAAGAGCTTGAAAAGTCCGTTAAGAATGCCAAATTTGTCAAAATCCCGTATTCACACAAAACCAAATCGTAATCGCACTCAAGGTCCGTAAAGAAAGCAAAGTTCGTCAAATAATCACAAATGAGCGTATCGTACGTAAGGCGCAAACAAAAGCAGGCAAACGACTGGCGCCAGAACACAATAGGCGCTCGGACTACACCCCCCGCCTCATCCCCTTGTCACAAAGAATAGCATTCCTCAGTTACAGTTATCCATTTCGCCAATGAGAGTGAGAGAGATAGCAATAATGCGGTCTCTTTCATATCCTCTCACTCGGGCAATTTTTTAGCAGGTAAGTACTGCGTTACATCCAACACTACAACCGATGTGATCCGCGAGAAAAATATTTAAATATGGGTTTCATGTAGTTAATTTTTGCTAAATTGTAATTAATCTGAACCTTAGAAATTATAAAAAGACCAGATATTTTTTTTATCATCTGATAGGAATTTGGTAAATTTTATGAAATTTTCACCTCGCTGTCTTTGATGGCCGATTTAAGCCAAAGTAGCCCTATTAAGTACTTTTTTTTAATTATTATAAAAGCAGAGAGTCTAGAGAAGTTTTTACACATACTTAGAAACCATGAATTCGCCTGTTTAGATTTTTAATTTAAAGATGAATTTTTAAGTAATTATTCACTAACATTCAAATTTTGACTTTACACTACTGTTTTCTAAATTTCCACTAAAGTTACGAAGCTGATTATTTTAGACATAAAAGAAGCACTAAAGATGATTTAGTGGCAAAAAGAAAAACATTAAAATATGTTCTACTTATTTTTATTTAAATTTTTTAAGTTCTTTGGATCAAATATTCAAAAAGTCAGAAAAAAAATTATTACTCGAAAACTACGAATAATCGCGGAACATACATGGGGGTGATTCGGGTACTCCAAGAGGTGCTCTAACTCTGGACTTACGCTTGACACTATTTTTTGGGACACCCTGTATATTTTATATACGATTTACACAAAACCAGATTATCACCTCAAGGAACATTCTTTAAGCAATTTGTGCTACGATCAACGGCAACGGTTCAGTTTCGACTCGGCTCTGACCTATTAGTAAAATTGTCCCTCTAGTAAGGTTCACACAAAGATCGCTTATGGGAGGCTAATGTATAGGGCATTAGCCGGGGCTTTAGGGCCGCTTGTGCGTTGCAGGATTAAGTTTTTATCCCTGAGTTAACTATTATACTAGGGTTAAATAATTAAGTTTTCTTGCACTGCCAAGTGTTAACACTAAATCATGGGTTAAATAGTTAACTTAGCCCGCCGAAGTTAAATTGCTAACTCTAGGTTTAAAACATCATATTTGTGGGATTGTGAGGTTATAATGAGGTGAAGCCCGCCGAAGTTAAATTACTGACTCTAGGTTTAAAACGTCAAATTTGTGAGATTGTGAGGCTATACTGGCTTAATGTGTTGTGTGTTTTTGTAGAGAAAACATTTTATTTTATTAATTTCTCTTACAATGATGGGTGACTTTTTGTTTTCTGATGATGACGAAGAAATTATCGACTATATAGTAAGTTCAGTTTTTTTTAAATAGGATGAGTTGCAGAATGGATTGACCTGCCAAGCTGTTTGTTCTTATAAAAAGAGTAGTGTCGTCAGTTTTCATATTTTCAATAATATTTTTATATTTGAACAATACTGAATTGTTGTCACTCAAAACAAACAAACGAGATACTTTACCATGCAAAACCCCGATTTCACACATAAATTACAGGACACCATTCAACATAAACTCCCAAAAACACCACGTCATTTCAAATCTGACATAACACAAGAGACATAATGGAAATTGACAGAGATTTAAATCTCTGGAAATTAGAAGATATGATAGTGTGAAAGATAAAAGAATAAGTCAGTCAGTACAAAATAAAATTGTTGGGTTAGTAAGCCCTGGGTTATTTTCTGTTCGTGCAAGAAAACTCAGAGTTAAGAAAAAATATATTAACTTTGAGTTAGTAAACTCGGAGTTATTTTGTTATCTCCAGATTTCCGTGCAAGCGGCCCTAAATTTCATTTCAAAGCTACTAAGGCCTGACTACAGACCTGCATTATTATGAATAACGCGTAATGCATTGTAATTTATCCATTGATATTTTAGTGCAGTAAAGTAAAATAATTTTATACGATGGCCATGCTTAAGCTATTTATTTTAAGCTCAAACGGTCTTACCACAAAAAGTTTTTAAACACTGTCTTAAGTTAAACACTGTTTAAACATGATGCTGTCTCTATATTTCCTTTGAAAACAAATGAAACAGCATCATGTTAAAACAGTGTCTAACTTAAGACAGTGTTTAAAAACTTTTTGTGGTAAGGCCGAAATTGTTTTAACTTACTTTTAAGTCCTTCTTATTAAAAAAATTAGATCGCAAGTATTTTTTGAAGCTACATATCAATAGACCAACAAAATAGAAACCATTCAATAAACAATTTGTTTCTGGTCTATTACCCATTTAACAACGTTCAAAACTTACAAAAGATTCTAATGGCTCCGAATAGGGATCCCACAAAAGGTCGTTATAGATCGTTAAGCACCCTTTTTTACAAGGACAACATCTGTCAAAGCGTATTTAAAACGATTCGATAAGTTTTGACAGCCCTATCGTAGGATGCGCCAGCGCAGTGCAACGGCAATCACCCGGTCGTTGAATCCAGAGCGGCTATTCTCATAAATGAGTAATAGTAGTTTTGTACTCGACATTTGCTATACAATGCGGTGGGATATTGTACTGTCTAATGACGCAAGATCAACATGGACAGCAATATACGATGAACAAAGGGCTTGAAATATCGGATATCGATCATCAGGGTTGCCCCTCTGGCGAGCGATATATCTTTGGATTTGTTGTTTTTTCGGAAACTGTATGCGCTTAATTAGACATCACATTTCGGGGAAACGTCTTTTAATCACTAAATGGTTTCTGGTAAAACTATTTCGTTTGAAAATAGTACCAATGTTGTTACCAATTTAAGTAATAAGCAAGCATTAAAAGGGGTAACCTTTCCCTAGGATGATCAGCGTGATAATAATTCCGAGCAAATATATTTCGTTGCATCTACTTTGCACGTTTTGAAAATGACAATGCATGTATTTAGTAACATATCAAAAGTATAGAGAACTGTAGAATGTAGATTGATTTATCGATCGATGCGTTTAACATCCCAGCATAGTTAACAGGATGTATTTTTTTTATGGTGGGTCCGGCAAATGACCTACTCCTCCCGCCTGATGTTAAGCGGTGAAAGAGGCCCAATGAGTTGACAGATAGAGGGGGGACGACATCCACTATCCTACCTGCCCGCCCCTTGCCGGCCGAAAATATGCTTTTTCACGCCTCTTTTGAAGGAACCCATGTTTGTAGGATAGAGGAAACACGTGTGCAGGTAGAGAATTCCAAGTGTGGGATGAACGACAGAAGAAGGAATCTTGGAATTCCTTGGTACGGTGTGGAAAAGAGGATACCGTGTAAGGATGACTCCGAAAGCCCTTACGCGTGTTTCTGTTACGAAATGGAGAGGGAGAGACTAGGTTAGCGCCAACTCTCAGTGCGTTTTTAATTTTTATTTTGAGCAATCATGGTTAGGGGGGCATGTAGACGACTTTGGTATAGAGCCTCACACTGGCAGTGGGCCAATTGCTCCTGCTCAAAGGAGCGGCCCTCGCCCAGCAGTATGAGCAGTAGGACCTATGATGAAGATGGAAGTTACAAGGAAAGTTTATTGCATGCAGTTCATTAGAAACTAATCAAATATAGATAACGAAGTCTGCAGTCTGTAATAGACCTGTTTCTTCCCTGCTCTTCTCGTGAAGGTTCTCCCAATATCCGAACCTGTGTAGAGTCACTTTTCGCCCTATTGTATTTGCGGACAAGATGAAATTATTTTTGACGTCTGCACGTCCGAACTGATGTAGAGTCACTTTTTATCCTCCTACTTATATTTGCAGACAAGATAAAATTATATTGGACGTCTGCACATTGTATTTGCCGACAAGATGATATTTGAAAATCAAT
This sequence comes from Schoenobius gigantellus, assembly GCA_963935595.1. Taxonomy (NCBI): domain Eukaryota; kingdom Metazoa; phylum Arthropoda; class Insecta; order Lepidoptera; family Crambidae; genus Schoenobius; species Schoenobius gigantellus. Next base: position 27,836,382 of record OZ012551.1, read on the forward strand.
AAAGAGATTTTTAAATTTTGGTTTTTCGTTCGTACACTATATAGGTAAAGAATTGCCAGATTATCTTAGAGATCGCTGTACCTACAACGCACCTTCGAAATGGGTAGATCCCGATCAAACGATCCAATAACCCCGCGTCGCAGCAGGAAGACTCGCCACATTTTGTAATTAGGAAACCGGCTCGGTAAAAGCAGCCTTCCGTCATAGTCGGCAGGGAAGCATCATCGATGTCTATCGAGTAGTATCGAGTCGCCGTGTCGTCGCACGCGCAGCCCCAGTCGTACCGCGCATTCCGTACTAAGCGGCCGGATTGTCAAACTGTCAAAGGTTCACGGTCAATGACTCGTGGAGAAGCTTTTCGACAACAGAGTACTATTATAAATCTGTGACTGATTTGATTGATCGGACTGAGGTGAATCGCGGCTTTGTTTGTTTTTTTTTCTCGTGATAGTGAATCATGATGTGTTTTTGTTTTAATAAAAAGTATTTCTATGGGGAACCAAAGGCATTTGTGTTAAGTTATGTAACAGAGATAACATTTTTTTTAATCTACTATAATTATGTATCTTTTTATCTTAAAATGTATAACAGCATAATAGCTTATATAGAACTGGCTATCTCTATTTTTTTTCTAATTTATTTCACGATCTTAAACAAACCCAATATATTTCTGTTTCTTTTATAAATATATTCAAATATACAATATAGATGAAGGTAGACAAGGCCCATATAAAGATTTTGAAAAATTTTGCGTACTTTTTTAGAAAACTTTCAATAAAAACCTAAAAATAATGTTAATTACCCAAACTTTTGAATACTTAAGTTTACTTATCAATATTAGTTATTAAAAAACATAAGTTAATGTTAAATAGTATTTATAGCAATTAAATTGCGATAATGTTTATTTCGCTGACATTGAAAATTGATGGATTGTTCCACTTTGAGCTCTTGGGATTACATAGTGGCGTGAGACTTTTCTCAGCGACTGTACCTATTATTGGTTGTTTATTGTCTATTTATTTCGTATTCGAGGACCTTAAAATATATTTTATTAACTGTTTATTCCCATTCAAATGTAATTGATTACTATTATAACTTCAGTCAATTTTACAAATTTTGTATACCTACTGCAGATAAGTTTCAAACTTGTAAAATCTTTGTATCACACCTATCAATTTATATAAATATTCTTTAGTATTAATTAGTTCAATTGATAAGCGTTGGATGCGAATTTTGTACACCTAACTTTTAGAGTTAGGTGTACCTAAGTATCTAATTAAAATCAGACTATGCGTCTGCGTATGCGTTGTATGCGGTGTGCAAAGTAAGTCAACATACTTACCTACCAATTTTATATACCTAGGTTTTTTTTTCAGATGACCCACATCTTTACCCATGTGAAGCATTGAACCATCAAATCAACTCATACATATTCATGATTGCACGATAGCAAATGACAGTCAGAATGCAAGTAAAGCTGTTTATGTTTCTGGTCGCGTTGTCTCTGGCGCCCATGGTCTTCTCGAGGGTGCGAAAATATTCGAAACACCAAAATAATGCGCTATCGAAGGCAAGGTGCGACTTGGTGTGCTTTGAGTCGAGCAAGGAGACCAGGTCTGAGGTAATTATTTTCATTATGAGATAATTGTATTAGAATTATCATCGGTTAAGATAATTCTAATGATGCAATGCGAAAGAGATGCCTATAGTTAGAATTAACAGAAAATCGATGTTATTCAATGGATTCTCTGCATTGTTGCATTGTTTACACCATTAGCATAAAAACAATGTTCCCACCAAAGTTATTCTCATGATATCAATGAAATATACAAGTGTCATAATATAGAGTAGGTGCAATATCTCTTGTAGTGTAAAAAGTTATCGGATAAAGAATTGGGGACCAAACTCTACGCACCCCATCTCTACAAAATCTTAGTCGTAAAGAGTAGATAAGTCGCATCCCTGTTGAAGGAATCGTTACTTTAGGAGCCGTTGGCAAAAATTAACAACTAGTAAATTAACAAGTAAGTAGATATATTTTTTAATACCATAAGAAGGTCTATGTAACTTTCGACTCTTAGTTGCAGAACTACTTCAAGGTGTGACTAGTTTCATTTGTTTCCACTGATTTACCTAAACAGACAATATCTAGAAGTACAGATAATAAATATAAAAGTACCTACGTGTAATATTTTTGTAAGATTCCTTCTTGGTTTGTTAACAACTAAAACGTAATCCATTGATTCCACAATCTAAATAAGTTCTACATTTTTTAAGAAAGCGCATCCTACTATCTGTCGTAGACTTTAATCACTGTCATTGACTTTATCTGATTTAATCCATTCACTCAAACTATAATACACAGCCCTGTCTCAATTGATAAATAAAGCTCACAGCGTAAAAGCTTAATTGAACGCATGAATCATGTTTAAACAGAGGGTTGTCTGTTAGTTTCAATCTGTTTGATACATTGCGGTTAATGCACCATGGACGGATCATTCAATCAGAGGAGAAAATGTATAATTCGTCGGTTTTAATTCTGTTCGTTTTAAACATATTATTAATACGTGAAGCATTTGTAATGAAGTCTTCCGAACGGTGTTCTTGGTTATCTGTCAAAGCATCGATCACTACAGATCGTCAATTATGTTCGTTACCTCATAACTCCTTCATTTATCAACCAATTTAGAAAATTCTTTTTTGTTTGAGAGGGCATACTTCTCAATTGGCCCCATCGTCACCAAGTCAGGATCTAGTGACGAAATCCCAGGAGAATCGAGGAAAATCCCTAAATGTTATATTCACTTCCCACGTGTTTTATGTGTTTTCTAAAGCTATTCGGGTATTTGTGACTCGTAGTCATGAGCTGAACGGATAATGGAAGGCTTCTTGACTTTTAGGAGTTGGAGGTCAGTTTTGTTTTGTCACCCTTAGTTGTTCTTTCAAGTAACTTTGGTAAGCTGTTAGTAATTTTATAAAATAGATGGAAGCAACAAATATTTTACAAAAAAATAACACCGTTTTCAAAAACACAAAAAGTCAAAAATAATATTAGAATACACACAAAATCCGTTTTTTTATTTTAAAGTTGGTGCCAGATTTTAACTCGCGGTCATCGATCATCCGCACCGACTTCAAAATAAAAATCTGATGTTTTGTGTATTTCTATAATATTTTTGCATGTTTGTGTTTTTAAAAATGGTTTTTATTTTTTTGAAAAATATTTTTCCTTCGTACGGTTGTCGAATAAGCGACTAGTTACAACATCACAGATTTCAACTCAAACTTTGATAGAATAGGTATTATAAATGAAGACATTTCCATCCAAAAAAGACCACAGGTCTTAGGTTTAGGAAAACAAGAATATTACTACATCTCGAGGATCTTTATGGATTCAGACAATAATATTAATTATATTCTGCCTACTTACTACTTACACTTTTTATAACAATTTTATAAACAGTCGCTCAATCGCATGCCTAACCATATTTCGATTAGGTTAACAACATAATCTATACTTACTTACTAATATTATAAACCTGAAGAAATTGTTTGGTTGAACGCGCTAATCTCAGGAACTACTGATTCAAATTGAAAAAATCTTTTTGTGTTAGATAGTCCATTTACCGAGGAAGGCTTTAGGCTATATAACATCACGCTGTGACTTATAGGAGCTGAGCATCAATGAAAAATGTAGCAAAAACGGGAAAAAAATATATGGCGAAACGTAGTTCGCCAGCTAGTTAATTTATATTAGGATAAAACGTTTTTACTTTATAGTGTCGCTCAAAATGTCGGTCCCAAGAGCAGAAGCCGGGGACGTGTCCTAAACAAGACAGTCCAAAATGGGCAGCTGCTTGCGTGGAAGCGTGCAACGCTGATTCCCAGTGCGACGGAACCCAAAGATGCTGTCATCAGGGTTGTGGATCCAGCTGTAGTGAGCCAGTCGACCTTCACAGCTTACCAGGTGGGTAACGACCTGCACAAAAACGCCGGTTCAACTAGTGTTACGACAACTTAGACTAGCCTATAAGAGCTTGGTCCATTCAATGTGCAGAACAAAACATTGTATTGTTTTTGGTTTGATAGCGTTTAGATTTTTCAATACAGTTGTTAAACATGGCACACTTTCAGAGGCTATAGTTGTGATTCGAAAATTGAACATTTCACACAGTCGTGACATACTTTTACGAGCTTGATTATACTTTTGCAGTTTAGTTTTTTAATGTTCTTAAGTCAGTTTAAAAAGTTTAGTAGCAGAAAGTTATCACACAAAGAATAAATTCGACTGGATTTTATACGAGGAAAAGTTATGCGTAATACATAAAAAAAATATACGCGTCGAATTGAGTACCTCCTCCGTTTTTTCGTCGGTAAAAATGAATGACTCCGTACATTACATCTTAGCATTGTATTCTCAAAAAAGTAATAAATTTATTACACAACAAATGAAAATTTTCAAACAATGGCGCACTTTTGCAACTGGACATATTTGTTTTTCATTTGTTTTTTTACTATTTCATTTGTTGTTTTACTATTTTGATGTCTTTTTTACAATTTTTTCTGCTATTATCCACAACTGTATTGAAAAACGTCGTGTGATATACGGGTGTGTAGGCTATTGCAAAGTCGCGCTCGCGACATTAAAAACCCTCTTCTTTGGCTCGGACTTGTTATCAGACCTCGATTGCAATAACCCACCTTCCACCCTTGTATCACAATATACTAATATGTAATCTGACATGTGTGTCCCCAATAAAATATGATAGAAAAGTAACCCTGTACATCCAAAAAAAATATTCTTTACATGATTGCTGTGTTATTCTTATTGGATTATTTGACAGCGAAACGTGCAAGTTATATTTAAAAATATAATATAGACCTCTATTTAAGGTCTTCCTGCTTTGCCGATAGTGGATAAAGTGAAGGAGAAGAAACGATCTGTCCTGGTGCAGTGGTCAGATGGCGTAGGTGACGCGGCAAGAGCGGTTCCTGGAAGAATACTGTACCTTTTGGAGGAACAGAATCATGTAGGCCCTAAATATGAGGAAACAAGATTAGGGCAATGGAATTTGCTGATGAGGACAAACAAGTAAGAAAAAAATGTATTAAGCATTTTCTTCAAAAATACAAAATACATTGAAATATGAATAAAATTAATACTTGTATAATAAATTTTCCCGCGCTAGACGAAATTTTTCTTTATTGATTTTATTCATTTTTGAAATAAAAAATGTAATGATTATAGCCATAACTTTACATAAATTTAAATACAACAGAACTTTCCGGATTTGCTCCAAATATTTGATTTTAAACATTTTAATTATTTTATCCGACGATTCAAACACTTTTCAGCGTTCGTGGCCATACCGTGGCTCTTAAAATCTATGTAAATTCAAAATTATAGATCTTACTCGTGTAAAATAAAAGACAGCGTTGTTTACAGATTATGAGTAAGTATTTACTCACACAATACCTTTAGCAAAGTATTCAGAAACAATCGGAATAGTTTTCACGCAAGAGTATTTGACGTGTGAACAGTGTGCAAATGGTCTTTCAATCTGATTGCATAATGGATGTTCAGATTGTTCAGTTACTATTACCGTGGTTGCGTATTCAAAATCGCTACCCCTTTGGGAACGACAACCCTTTCTGAGTGTCGTTCGTTAATTGCATCGCGACCAAATTCAGCGAGTGAATTATTCCGACCACTTTCTATTACGTGACTTCCCCGCACAAATGTGTTATGACTGTGCTCATCGTTCCATAACGAAGTAATGACGTAAAGCAAGCGGTTCTTAGCAAGTGAACGTTAAAGATTAGTAGCCTTTTTTCATGGAGTGCTTGATGTTCGGTGACTTTTTATAAGTAAATGTTCTGTGGCTTTTTCATGTACCTTATTAAAATGTTAATGTAGTGCACCTTTAACTAGATTTGTTCCAGTTTTTTTTTATTGCGTAAGTCAGTTGTTGTTACCTGTTATAATCACATACGTATAATATAAGAATCGTACCTTTTCAGGTATGTACAGAAATATATCTTTATGCAGATATAAATAAGATATACTTATTATCTACTTATAATTTTAAAATACTTTTACTAAAGAGAGAGTAGTATTTGCTTGACTGCAAATCAAATTGAATGCTAGTTAGGTAGAGCTTCTGACGGACGCGCTGTCATGTTGCCAGCATGCAAGCAAATTACTAACCAACTACAGTTACGCCCATCACTCACATGAATAAAAACTGATTGTGAATAATATACCTACTGTTTTCTAATATACCGTTTATTAATTTTAGAACGACGAATTGAAATAAGAGGGACATAGTGGGAAAAAGGCACTATGCGAAAGGAATATGGTGCGAGAGACATTTTGCTACCTGTAGACATTTTGCGAAGTGGGCATTCTGCGTCCAAACGAAACTGTTTAATCTAAAGTCGCATTTTGCAATATTAGGGAATTTAGATTGAATGATCTTGACAAATCCAGTTTGAACATTGATCGACAAATTAAGGTCCTAATTTAGTGTGGCGCACGAGAGGGGTTCGACGCATGATTAGTTTAGATAATAATATTTTCGTATGAAAATCACTACCTAAAATGGTTCTTTCGTGCCATGATATTTAAGTACGAGATCTAGGGGAAGCCCGGGCAAGACGCATATGTTAAGGGATAATGTAAATGAAACCACAATTTAATAATCAATAGAACTCTTTGTACTTTTAATTTGTACTATGTTTGATCATCTTTGGAAAATAATGACATAAACTTAAAAACTTTAACGATTTCTATATTAATAATTAGCATTAACAAAAAGTAGCAATTATCCGTTATGCCCGGAGGGGTCGGGCAAAACGGATACGCCCCAAGGGCAAAAAGGATAATGTTGAATTAGTTAAGATCAGTCTTCGCATTCATCACAAAAGTAGCTGCCAACTCCTACATAAGAAGTACAGTCTTCATGCGCCCAACTTCTGCATTGATTACACTGAATCCAATCTTCGGCTGGTGGTTCAGTGTATTTGTCAGCGCACACTAAACAGTAAAAATCTGGTTTCGGGTTTTTGTTTTGTTGTTTGACTGAGGGTCTTTTAGTTTTAGTCTTGCTGGGGCCTGCTAACTCTGAAATCTTGGTCTTCTTATTATTTGTCTTCTGAAATTTTAATGCTTGCTCAGCTTTGACAGGAGTAGACGTTAACACCTCTGATTTCTGCCTCTTGTGTTTGCGGTCTGTTTTAGGAGCACCCATAGTTGGAATAGGTCTAATTTGAAATGGCGTAAGGCTCGCTGCAGGTTCTGGATGATTTTCTCCTAGTAAATGAGCTGATCCTACTTCCAGTATATTGGAACTAGGCAAAGGTGTAATAGACCTTTCAGTCGCTATTTCTGAAATGACTGACTGTTTAGAAGATTCAGCTACTGCCTCCTTTGCGGTCACTGGTGTTGCTGGAGAATCGTTTAAAGCGCAGACGGTCACAGTAGACGATGTGCCATTAAAAGGTTCTATGCCCACTGTCGACTGCGCATCATTTACAGAACCTTCAGTCATAGAAGAGGGTGTTTCAGGAAAAGGACGGTCGGTCATCGTTGATGGAGCGTAATCTTCGTCTCCAAAAACATTTGGATCATAAGGCCAAATTCCCGGTTTTCTAAACCCATTAACAGCATTCTGGACCGAAGCACTTTTGGCGTACGCTCCCCCAAATAGTTTTGCCATATCGTACTGGTTTACAATACGGCCTGGGTGCATTTTTTGAAAGGTATTCAACTCTTGTTCAAAATATTTTTTAAGGGGTCCATACACAGCCACATCTAGAGGCTGCATCCGGTCAGTTGTGTGTGGGGCAAATGACAAAAAGATGATGTGATTTTTTGATGCAAATTCTAAGGCTGGATAAAATTTATGCGACTCGTGATTATCGAGCAGTAGTAACACTTTTCTATTTTCTCTTGGACGAACCTTTTCGACAAAATATTGCAACCAATTCAAAAAAGCTTCTCCATTTATCCAACCGTTGTCAGTCACGCTGGCTTGTGAGCCTGGCGGGGCATTATCTAGAAGTCGTTCTTGCATACGTTTGCGCGCAAATATGAAAAAAGGTGGAACAAACGTTCCAGCTGCATTACAACAACATATGACAGTGGTTAATTGACCCCTTTCTGCACTGCATATTACTCCGACTTGCCTCTTGCCTTTGATTGACAAAACCTTGGGTGGTTTAGATGTACTGCTCTTTATTCCGGTCTCGTCCATATTATATATTGTAGTTGCATCGAAATTGTATTTCTCTATTAGGCTCCAATAATTGGAATAAAATAACTCCACTTGTGGCCTATTAAAGCCTCTTGTTCTTGCTAATGATGTTGGCTCTGGCGCTCTTAGTACAATTTCTGGGTGTCGCCGCTTGAAACCAGAAAACCAGTCGTCTCCAGCTTTGCCATTTTTAAATGGATGAGAAATATGATTTCTTGTTGCATAATCATACACTAGTGCTAAAAAATCTGAACGAGAAAGCCCAAAAAACAAACTATCCAATTTTTTAAGATACAAACACAGCTCTTCTTCTTGTTCTGGACTAAAAACTGGTGTAAACCTACCCAATTTCTTTGAATTATTCCCCGTCTTCACATGTCTCTGCAAAGTTGTAAACGGAATTCCAAACTTCTTTGCGGTTGAATTTATAGATTGTCCGTCATCTTTAACAGCTCTTACTGCTCTATCGAGTGTTTCTTCTGACCATGCTGCTCGATTACTTTTACGTTTATAATTAAACACCATCTAAAACAAAAAGTTGTCATAATATTTTTATGATTTCATTGAAATTGAATTTAAAATACCCTACCTATAATTAAAGTTGTTAAAATACGGTTAAAATATTTCTTACTTATAAAGAAGATCATGGGATAACTAAACGGGCAAAACGGATACCTATCCGTTTTGCCCATATCCATTTTGCCCAAAACGCTCATATAAGAATCAAGTCAAGACTTGAAATAATTTTAGTAGGTAAACAAAAAGTAATGATCACAAATTATACTTAAATAAACGTGCCATTGAATACATAAAACATTTCATAGATAACTAATGACTAATACAAAAAGTTAATGTACAAACCTTGACAGAAATCGTAACAAAACAACGATATTTCTTTTTTTTTCTTTTCACAACGAATGCACTCGCGTATTGTTTTGGTTGAACTGTCATAGCGTCGCCGGTCGCACGTGACACGGCTAGAAAATTTGTCAAAGCGCCATCTATTACAGATTTATGGAAAAAACAGTTATTCTTCTTACCCACACTATGCTTCTTACCCGGGCTTCCCCTATACCAAATGGACGTCGAATCTAATACAGTACCTATCTATCCAAGAAAAATGTCTACATAATGAAATTTTAATTTCAGTTCAGTTCAATATAGTATGAATGCCTAAAAATATAATATTTTAATTCGAATCTTATTGTTATGCTAGACTTTGCTTGTAAAATGGTTCTTTCGTGCCATGAGATTTTAGTAGATCTATACCAAATGGACGTCGAATCTAATACAGTACCTATCTATCCAAGAAAAATGTCTACATAATGAAATTTTAATTTCAGTTCAGTTCAATATAGTATGAATGCCTAAAAATATAATATTTTAATTCGAATCTTATTGTTATGCTAGACTTTGCTTGTAACGATTTATCACTGTTTATTCCTCTTTTTGTATTTTAACCGACTTCAATTCGATGCGTATGTTTTTTTTGTGTGTATGTTACGCGTTTACGCCGCCAATTGTGGACCGATTTTCAAAATTCTTTTTGTATTCGATAGAGTATACCCCTGGGGTGGTTCCAAGGTCACCAAAGTCAGGGTCTGATGATGGGATCCCATAAAAATCGAGGGAAACCCTTAAATTTGATAGATACGTCGAACGTGTTTCATGTTTTTCCCGAAGTTATTCACGTATTTGCGTCTAGTAATCATGAACCTAGCTGATGGCGAAGGATCCTTAACTTTTGGACTTGACCTGACTTTCGCTCACCTTCGGTGAAGTGGTATTAAATTCAGGTCTAAGGTCAGGTCAGGAAGGTGAGGTGGTATTAAATTTACTAAAAAGATAAAAATAAAAATATTTACAAAAAATAAAAACCGACTTCAAAAACACTGAATAGTTAAAAATAATATAAGAATAGGTACAGACAATATCACACTTCTATATTGAAGTCGGTGCCAAACGATATCTCCTAGAAAGTCTTAAAATTTGTCATCGACTTCAATATAGAAGTGTGATGTTGTCTGTACCTATTCTTATATTATTTTTAACTTTTCTGTGATTTTGAAGTCAGTTTTTATTTGTAAAATATTTTTTATTTTTAACTTTGTAGTGAAAGAAACCCTAATTATTAGCGTTTCCCTCGATTTTCATAGGATCCCATCATCAGATCCTGACTTTGGTAACCTTGGGACCACCCTAGGAGTATACTTTATCGAATACAAAACGAATTTTGAAAATCGGTCTACAATTGCCGGAGTAATCGCGTAACATACACACAAAACACGTTGAACACACCTTAAAATTTAAGGGTTTACTCGATTTTCATGAGATCCCATTATCAGATCCTGACTTTAGTAACCATGGGACCACCCTTAAAGTATTCTTTAGCGAATACAAAAATAATTTTGAAGACGTAATCGCGTAACATACAAACAAAAAAACATTTGCATCGAATTGAGAACCTCCTCCTTTTTTGAAGTCGATTAAAAACATTCGCATCGAATTGAGAAACTCCTCCTTTTTTGAAGTCGATTAAAAATAAAAAACCGACTTCAAAAACACTGAAAAGTTAAAAATAATATAAGAATAGGTACAGACAATATCACACTTCTATATTGAAGTCGGTGCCTTTAAGACTTTCTAGCTAGGAGATCATCGTTTGATACCGACTTAATATAGAAGTGTGATGTTGTCTGTACCTATTTTTATATTATTTTTAACTTTTCAGTGTTTTTGAAGTCGGTTTTTATTTTTTGTAAAGTATTTTTTTGTTTATCTTTTTCGGTAAAAACTTTTGAACGCTGATACCAAGTTCATTTGTTTTGTGGTAAGAGATGATAAGGGACACACGCTGAGGGGCTAATATGCAATTAAGGGAACAAAGAAAACTTGATACCTGCACTTTGGTATTTCACACACGAAAATAACATTATTGAATGCGAAAACTGAATAAGTAGAATCCTATATATGATTATTTATTTATACATTATGTAGAAATATTGTTGTACTGGGGCGGACTTAATGCCTGGGGCATTTTCTGCCAGCCAACCTTATCAGGTGATTCAATTATCAATGACTTATCATATTTTAGGACAAAGGCATCGTTGAAGAGTCTTTTGAAACCGGGTCGTTGGTACCGGTTCCGCGTCGCCGCGGTCAGCGCATCCGGTACCAGAGGGTTCTCGGCGCCCAGCTCTCCGTTCACGCCGAGGAAGGGACCTCGGCAGCCGCCCGCGCCCAAAAAGCTGAAAGTTCGACCGGTGAAGTCAGACAATGGTAAATTTATATGAGTACTAGCCCACGATTAGTGAGGATGACGATATTATGCCAAACAAAACCTATTTTTGCCTTATATTACAATTATCCTCTAAGAGTCGTTTGAGCAATTCTTCTTCGTAATCACTCTGAAATTAAATTTCTTATTGCTTATGACACTTTTAACTTGCATAAATGCTAATGTAGTTAAATTGATTGTTATGTTTTTAAATTTTTATGATTTAGAGAGCATCGGATAGGGATTTATGAAAAATAAAGTTTTATTGTAAAAAGGAGCCTAAGGCGCTGGCCACACAGAAAAGACGTAGGGCGAGGACGCGTCGCGGACAGGGCGCAGACGCGGGGCGCCCGTTTAGTTTACATTCATACAAAATGTATTGAAGCGTCGTCGTGACACAACCAACACAGACAGAAAAGACGAGGCGCAGACAAGAGACGCTTAAGCTTAAAACAAACTATTGTGTCTTGTTGTGTTGTGACGTGTCAGAAGCGTATTGGTTTCATACATTTTATATGGCTAGAAACACATTAGCGCCACACAAGTTTTAAAATCGAGGCATGTTTGGGTCACATTTTAACCAAGTTTTAATTAATTTATCAAAAAATTAAAAAGACAAATTTTTTCTGCAGTGAATTTTTTATGATTGACCCTGCGCTATATGCGCCTTAAAAATAAAGGACGCCGCGCCGCCCTGACCGCGACGCGTCCGCGCCTTAGGTCTTTTCTGTCTGGCCAGCGCCTAATATGTTTTGTGGAGCTGCGGAAATGCTATACACACATATACCGCCTTTTGCTGCTACCTTAAATTTTGACTAGATGATTATAAGGCATATAACCATGCTATTATTATTATTCGACGTATAGTTTAATAAAGAACACTAAGACTAAATCATTTTGAAACCATAAAATGCAAAATTTCGATCCAATTACATAACATACCTACGTTACCTTACATGTCTAATTCAATTATGCTTTGTCCAGGTACTGTTACTGTGAGATTGGAGTGGAAGGAGCCGAAATCTGATCTACCTGTGATCCGCTATAAGGTGTTCTGGAGCAGACGTGTCAAGGGCCTAAATGGACCTCTGGACTCAGTGTTCGTCAAACATGAGAGTGTGCCGAAGGTGATCCTAGCTTCTACAATCCCCTTTAAAGTAATCAATATTATCTTCCAAAACATGGCCTGAAATTCTTTTAATTTAATTCACAACGGACACTTTCTCGTCGAATTACCAAAGTTTAGCATGCGTCAACTAAAAAAAATACGTAGGAAACAAGCTTTCCAATATGTGGATTTGTTCTTAACCGTAATTATTCTTAACCGTAAAATACGTGCCTTCTAATTACCCACGTTTACATGCGTCCAGACAAGGCCTTAGAGTGTACCATAAGTGAAAATTAACTTCAAAAGTAACAAGCATCATGTAAAGTGAAAATATAAGGAAATCTTCTTCATTATAGGAACAAAACTTTGTGGAAATAAACGATCTCCAGCCAAACTCCATGTATTTCCTACAAGTACAGACAGTTAGTCAATATGGACAGAACAAATTGAGAAGTAATAGAGCATCAATATTCTACAACACGACCGCTGGTGGAAGCCATGTTCGCGAGAGCCCTCGAGTTGGTAAGTATCTGTCAAGTCGTTTTCAGGAGCAGTCGAATGGTGATGTTTTTATACAGCATAGGGTATTACTGTATTTCCGTATTAAGCAATTTACAGTATCAAATGAACAATTACACACTATAGTTCGATTCTAACAAAAAGGCAAAATGTAAACAAACTTGATACCTACTTAATTCTCTTTCATGGTACATACTTTAAACATTGTTAAAAGAGAAATTAATAGGTTTAAACAAAAAATTAGTTTGAAATGTTGACAATATAATAAATTAATAAAGCTTGATGAATAACCACGTTTAAAAAAAGAGATCATGCATATACTCGTAGGTATTTTGAGTATTTTTGTTTGGGATTGACAATAAACACTCTCTCTGCACGAATATTTTATTTTCTCTTGTATTGTTTCAGACTTGCCGCCTCAGCATTTAACTCAAAGTCGAGAGAGAAAAATAAATGGACTGAAACTACATAAGATTATTTGGTTTAATCATAAACTGAAGGCGAATATTAGTTGGGAGCCGATCGTATCAAACAGCGAGCAATATAAAAGGTAACGTCAAGCAATTTCCAGTTACTTACTATAAAAATCGTCTCAAGTTGCGTCAAATGACTAAGGACTTAGATTATTTTAAAGGTTATAATAATAACTTTGTACCGAAAGAAAAATTAAATTAAAACAAGGTGTGTAAGGGGTGCGGTGACGGATTATTAATATCTACATGTGTCGCCCTGCCACTCCCCTTTCTTCCAGTGGGTGTCGTAAGAAGAGATTACTAAGCACAGACAGGCATAGGTATAACTGGTATAAGTTTTCGATAGGGGAGGGGGTCCAGATGAAGACTTCAATTTCCCTAGTGTACCTATACCTAAAGAATTCTTGCATTCTAATCACTTAAATATTAATAAAATATCACCAAAATATTACTAGCGGCTTACAATGCTCTAGTTCCGGCGTCCTAGTGAGGGTCGGCGGGCGACATGGTTGGGTACTGTGTCGCCTGCATTGCACTCGACCCCTACGATTATGGAAGCAGCTAGGGCAAACTAGCTGGTCCCATACCTCTGGTGGAGAAGGGAGGCCCGTATTTTTCTTAGCATTACGGGCCAGGCCAAGTGACTTACGCGTGCCAGCGTCCTGCGCATGCACGTAGTCGCTTATCTTTTGGCCGGAGAGGTGCTACCGAGGGGTTTAGTGGGTAGTCGCGGCCTAATGCCGTGTAGTCCCCTGTCACACACACCCTTGCTTTTTTTTCGGGAGGTGGGAAAATGCTTTTACGCATTCCTCGTGGTAGGGCCAAACCACGAGGATATGTGGGACTCCCCAGACTGTGCACGGCCCGAGCCTACCCACTAAAAACAACAGCTCCTCCGTCCGTCACAAGACAGGGGGAAGGGGACAACAGCCAGGCCTTATTCCCGCTGACTCCCTGCCTGTGACATGTCCGTTGCCGAACTCTCCAACTGGCTCAGCTACTTTGTGGAGCGACACAGAATTGCGTCGCTCTACACCCCGAAGTTGCTTTTTTATTGTGGTTGTCTTCCACGCGGTCCGACGCTCAGTGCGCCGAATCCCCGGCCCGCTCAGTGCGGGTAACGGGTTGCCCGACGGCAGACCCCACTGGATCCACCGCCGCGCGGTGAGCCGAAGCTCGGGGAAAATCCCCAGCAGGTGCAAAGCACCATGGCGATAAGAATCGCCTCACCTCCGCCAGCCGAAATCGACTTCCAGCGAAAAACACACAATTAATTCTTATTTTAACCTTCCTTCTATGCTTTAGTTATTGTTGAGGTTCTAATAATAGTTCTAATGTCATCTGTGACATTAAAACTATTGTTCTAATGTCATGATAACGATAGCGAGTGCTCGCTTTGAGTTTGAGGCGGTACGGCCGTACCGCCTCGTCAGTAAAAACGAAAAGAAGAGTTCTCGTGTTTTGCAACATGAATTTGCTTTATCTTACGGATGTTGTCTGCTTTGTTTACATAACCAAATATATAAAAATAAGAAAATATTACAATTCATCGGCGCGTCCGTTCGCTTTATGCATGGATTACATTCCTCTGTTTCATCTTCGAAAATGCTAATACCAACAGAATATGAATTCAATTAAATCGCGGCCTAACCTGGCTTCAGCAGAAATGAAGGCCAATTTTAAAATCATGTCACTTACGATACCTATATACTATAGTCTTTGGCATCTAAAATTAACTTATTGTCGACGTTACGAAGCGCATCCTCGCTCTCCGAGATGCACAAATTGTGTGTGAATATGAAATCATTCTAATCACAATCACAAACAACTTAAAAATCCACACAATTGGCTAGATGACAAAAAAAAATTTTTTGCTTTAATAGAAGCCCATTCATATAATAAACAGAAAGAAAAAATCGGTTTTCGAATAACTATAAAAACAACCAAGATATATGGTATTAAAGATTTTTCTTCATCTCTTTCTAGCAAAACGGCAATTTACAAGGAGTTTATATGGCCGTACTCAACAATGACGTCACGGTTGATGTCGGATCTCTCTGTCTAATCGCCTTCAAATTAACAACTTCAAATGCTTGTATCTAATGTATTTCTAAGCCGATTTTAATTCTAATTTCACAGGACTGCATCTTTTTCTAAGGTATTTTAATATTTAATGACGAGACGTACTTTGAATTCAGTCATCATCCCAATTTTCGCCAAAACCAATCGAGTGAAATACATACACCTTGCTATATTAAGCGGGTGAGATTGTACTCAATCGAGTGCACTCCGTAGCGTTCTCGGACACTCCAACACTCCCGAATGCACCCGAAATGTTCTCGGACGGATTTCGGGTGACGGAGTGCACTCGGAGGATGTTTTCGAACGCAGCCCTGTCAGCCGTTAGGCGAAAATTACTTTTCACCATGAACTTAATAATCAAAACTATTACTTAGGTACTTAAATAAATCCATTGATTATTAAATCCATGCTCTTCACTAGCGTTCAGAAATACGAGCGGAGTACTAATTAAACTAATTTGACAGGATTAAAACTATTGCCATCTCTGTTTTTCTCTAAAGGATTGAAAGTGACGGCTTTATGTTTAGAGCTGTCAAATTAGTTTAAGTAAGTTGTTATAGTTATTAATTGGTTGTAAGTTATAAATCCATGGTTGTGTGTCTGAATCGACACCAATGTCATGCTTAATTTTATTACAGGTATCATGTGCAATGGAAAACGATAAAATGCCACAATCCGAAAACTCCAAAAAAAGAGCTGTCGGCAATAACAGAGGTAATATAAAAATTTTAGGTACCTATTTAAGTAGGTAGGTAGTACAGTAACATATCAAAATATTATTGACGGTCACATAATATAAAATGCACGAAATAGGGAGGTATACACGGTGATGAAACACCGTGTATACCTCCCAATAACCAATAAATAATCAATTCCTTATCTAAAACTAATTACCTAGGTATTAAAATGTGTTTACACGTAATGTCATTCAACATGCATTCAACCCAAAATTTTCTTGTATATTATAGTATCATCATCATGTCTATGATTTACATGAAAATTTTGGGTTGAATGACATTACGGGTAAACACAATTTAATAATTAGTTTTCGATAAAGAATTGCTTATTTATTGGTTACTAGTGGGCCCGGCAGACGTTGTCCTGCCCGATTACAGCCCCACCTACCAGGTTCAATTAAATTACCTACAAACCTTCCCTGGAACTATTCAAACACACACAGAAAATTTCGTAAGAATCGGGCGAGCCGTTTCTGAGTTTTTGCGAGAAAAACACACAGCGTTTCATTTTATATATAGAGAAGAAGAAGATTATGAAACACCGAGGCGCGTTCAGCAACTAAATCTTTTACTCCCTCTTTCATATGGTTTTTATTTCTCTCTCTTTCTAGCCCGTGGAGACCCGGGCCCCTAATCAGGCGGTCTGTACGGGGGCCCGCGACTCGCAGCCGCGCCGTTAGGTATTGCCGCGCTCGGCCGTAGGTAGCTTTTGTTTTTGTTTTTGAAATCAAATTTTTAGGATTGAGTGTATCACAGCTACATTTCTGAGAAGCTATTGAAACAAACTAAAAACTTATCTATGTTTGAAAGCATTCCGATACTTATTTTATTAGTTATCGGAGATCAAAGCGGCCATTATTACGTTCAAAAAATAGAAATAATAAAATGCTCGTAATTCATTTAATTATGAATCCTTATCTAATTAACTGTTATATGTTTATTCCTTATTAAATAAGCTATCCATACGTAGTTTTTATTTTATTGTAGGCACAATAATTTATTTTTTTGTAATTTTTTAATTGTGAGGTGCGCGCGCGCCCGGATTGCGTAATGCATTACGTCACAGAAGGAATTTTTTATTTTTTTCTTTTTTCATTAATAATATTTCCCAAAACTATTGTATATCAAAATAATCTTGAAGATTACAACTATAACAATATATATGGTTATTTATTGTTTTATAGTGTTGTATGTTTAAAAAAAATTTTTGAAAAAAAAAAATGTTTTCTTTGGGTCTTGCGCAACCTACCGAACATTTTCGCCCTTTATTAATTTAATTATGAATCCTTATCTAATTAACTATTATAAGTTCATTCCTTATTAAATTAGCTATCCATACGTATTTTTTATTTTATTGTAGACACTATAATTTATTTTATGCAATTTTTTAATTCTAAGTGCGCGCGCTTTGAAGGGTTACGCAATTCATTACGTCATTTTTTTTTTTCATTAAAAATATTTCCAAAACTATTGTATATCAAAAAAATCTTTAAACATAGGGCTATAATAATATGTATGGTTATTTATAGTTTTATTGTGTTGTTTTACTTAAATTATATGTTGAAAATAAATTGGCGTCTTGTTCTACCGCGGAGCAATTTACCGCGGATTTATAAACTAAATATACAATAAAATACAATTGTTTATGCTAATTATTACTGGAAATACTGTAAACAAAAGAAATAATATCACTTTACATACCTTTTACGATAAAAAAACAGCGATTTCAACCAATTTATTCCTAACTGACGTTCACTAACGGTGTAACCCAGTGACACAAAATGAGTGAACGCTTTGACGTTTCTAAACTTTTTATTTTCAAAAAGTTAAAGTTATGGTTAACGAGTATTTGGTACCATTTCAAAGAGCATTTAGTAGTCTATATGCCAAAAAAAACAGCAGGCCAAATAAAGCCTTACTTGTGACACAATAACGTAAAAAGTCGGCCGAGAAATTCCGTCATCATATGATGTCGCGGGCGTCAAGGCCTTTTTTTCGTGTCATCATATGAGTACGCCTGGGTCCCAACGGGCTAGTAGATGACATTATAGAATATGGCCGCCAATCCGTGCGTTCCGAATTGCGATAAAAGCATTGATTTACTACCAAACATAAATAGAGCACTTCATACAAAAACGCGCTTGAAATCTGTCACCTAATCGACTATACATTTGTACGCTGTTAAATAGGTAGTTGAATATGCACACCCGAATTAAAATTACCATAAAGAAAGTACCGTATTTATCGAATTCAACCTTATTCTTTATTATTACGGCAACTATTTGAAGTACAACCGTTTGCAGTTACATCATTTCATACCTAGCCACATTAAATTTGACGTTTTAGTAATTGCTACAAGAAAATATCAACTTTATACTCTCAAACATAATGCTCAAAATTGCTTATCCAACGCATGGAAAAGAACTGCACGAGGCCCGATTGGGCAGTTCTTCACCGGCCCACTTTTCGAACGTTCATGCGTTATCTACGTTTGGTAGTAAATCAATGGATAAAAGCGATAATATCGCGAATCCGACCAAATTAAATGCTCACAAAATATAAGGGCTATTGAATCAGTAGGTTATGTTGTGACTTTGGTCGGATTCGCGATATTAACACTTTTATCGTTTTACGGAACGCAGGGAATATCATCCAATCACATAAGAGTATTTCAGTAATAAACGTCAGAGCTAGACGTGGGTCGTTACGTTATTTTCAAGAAACGTAACGAAACCGGTTACTTGGTCGGCGTCACCTGTTTCAAAACTAGTGATTTTTGTAACTAGCTATTTTTATTCAGCTATTGTGATTGTTTGCATAAATACCTCCACCAACTATATAGTTACACACGAAACGAAAATAAGTTAAATCACTATCAAAGTGTTTATAGCTATACAGTTAAATCAATAAATTAACTTCCCTTCATACTTTATTTAGGCTTAGGACTGACTGCATTAAATGTATTTATGATTGACTAGCTTTCCGCTCGCCGCTTCGCCCGCGTTATTATTGTTTTCCCGTGGGAATTTATATTTTCCCGTAGGAAAAATAATGTTGTAGCCTATTTAAGCCCGGATAATAAATTTCGTAGACATTTGAGCAGATTTTAAAATTTTCCATAGAAATTTTCAACCCCTATTTTGCACCCTAAGGGGGTGAATTCCAATAAACTATGAAACACGTGTTCAATTAAATATTTTTAAGAGCATCAATTATAAGTTTTATCAAAATCGTTGCCAATTTAAAGATTTTTCCATACAAACTTGCAACCCCTATTTCATCCCTTTATGGTTAAAATTTTTAAAAATCCCTTCAGTGTCCGTGCACATTTTGAATAACTGTCCAAATTTCACGATTCTACCATTAGTGGTTACGGCTGTGCGTGCGATTAGTGTTTACTAGGAAACTATGATTTTAATAACATTTTTTTATATTATACACATGGACATTTTTTATTTTTTTTTTGTTTTATTTTAATTATATGATAGGTAATGGAGTTTATGACCCTATCAAAAATCTTTTTCGATCTAAGTTAATATTTAAATACGTCAATTGGGCAACGACTCACACCCAACAATCACAGTAATAACGCATTTACAAAAATCACTACTTGTAATTTGTCTCGAAACTAGTTATTCGGTTACATGCCACGTAGCTAGTTATTGTAACTAGTGACGTGAAATAACGCCCACGTCTAGTCAGAGCGTTTTACAACCATCAAATTCAATGGTTGTTCGGTTGTATTGTAACTCGCGCCAACACTCTAAGGTCTTGAACGGGCGGTTGTTTCACCCGCGGCCGTACCGCCTAACTCATAGCGATCACTCGCTATCGCTGTCGGGACATTAGAACAATAGTTTTAATGTCACAGGTGACATTTGAGCTATTGTTCTAATGTCACGAAGGCGATAGCGAGTGATCGCTATGAGTTAGGCGGTAGCCCCCCCGGTTGTCACGCTCGAAGGAATTGAACGGGGTTAGAGCGAAAAGTTGTACTTCACGCGAAGGCTTTGAACGCGCCTCCGTACCACATAAATAAATAGATTTAGTGACTAACCTGAAGTAAGCAACAAATAAAATTATTAGGTGGCAATTCAATTGCCACGTGCGGAAAATAGAAAACTGCTTAAAAGGTTTTCGGTAGGAAAATCGACAAGCATAATTATATTTTATTTGTGTACCTATTCATAAAATAACTGTTCATTTCTTTTTTAGCTTGCAACGTTTGAGATCTATGAACTCAATTACCGCTGCAGTTATAAAATCAATGTGGACAAATTGAAAAAGTCATCAAAATTGCCGGATTCGGAGTTAATTATTACAGTTCCTGGGTGTGAATATTTCAAACAAAGGATAAATACTACAAATCTTAATTGTGAAACTTGATACTCAATTAAACACCGAATTACATAACTTAGATATAAAACATAGGAAAATATTGTAAGATAGTAAAATGTTATGTTAGTAAAATTATGTAAAAAAAATTAGAATAAAAAATACAAACTCGGTAAATTATTATATTATGATAAATTGATTATTAAAGTAAACTTTAATCGTAATATTTTATTTCTAAAATTGATGTAATGGGATCGCTATGCGTTTGATTTCATGTGAACTGCTTATTCACAGTACACCTTTTTCACATACATTTTACCTTTTATCATGAAACTGGTACCCAATTAGAATAAGGTAAAGGGGCTATTTCGAGGCTAAAGTAGAAGGAGGAAGTACTGGTGACCCGCTACGTGGCGAGTGATGCGGCGCGCGATGTAATAAATACGGACGCCGCATGCCTCTGAGCTGGGCGTGATTATCCAGAGGATGTAGTCAAAGTAACATATGCGTTCAATTAAACCCATATGTAAGGATATGCAACTAAAACCTAACTTCAATGCAACTTAATCTAATGTGAAATGTCATTGCAGATGAGTGCCGAAAGAAGTAAATATAAATGCAAGGCGAGAGTTGTTGCTAAGACTTCTAATGGAACACTGATTTATAATATGCATTCCGATATAAAGAAATGTCAGGTTGCCGATCATTGCACTTCTCAATTGTTGGTCGCGATCAAAGTGTAAGATTGACGCGCCTGATGATAATGTATTGCAATAACATGATTTTATGCGTTTAAATGCTCTGGACACGTTGCCAGTAGCTGTTGTCAGGAGGTAAAATAAGTCAAAAATAAATTAAGAATAAAAAATTCTTAATTTGCACTTCACAAATTCTGAGAAATACAATGTGCTCGCTGTGGTTTGTACACTGTTTTGTGATCAATATATGTTCGCAATATGAAAGGCACGTTAAAAAGGGGATCCTTTGTTTCATCATAACATGATTTAGAGATTAGTCAGCTAATGGTATGTACGATATAAGGTTAAAACAGCCAGGAATGAATATTCAATGAATGATTTCTTTTTGCAATACATGGTCCAAGTTTAGTATTGGTTTAAACCTGAGGCTGTCTCTATTTACTCTTTTTAACCGACTTCGAAAAAGGAGGAGTTTCTATGTTTTAATGTATCTATTTTTTTTAATGTATGTTCACCGATTACTCCGCCATTTGTAAACCGATTTTCAAAATTCTTTTTGTAATTGAAAGAGTATACTCCCGAGGTGGTCCCGTTGTCACCATGTCAGAATCTGATGATGGGATCCCATAAAAATCGAGGGAAACCCTTAAATTTCATAGACATGTCCAACGTGTTTCATGTTTTTGCTGAAGATGTTCAGGTATTTGCATCTGATAGTCATCAATCATGTTACTGAGCTGATGATGGAAGGTTTCTGGTAGGTAATGAGTTCGGATATAATTCTTTCAGTACTGTTTAGAGCGAAAGACGTTTTATTTTAAGTTGTTTTGGTATTTGCCTTAGCTCCAATTTTAAGACGCATGTATTATAAACTAAAAAGATTGAAAAAAAATTAAAAAAATAAAATTAAACCGACTTCAAAAACACCAAAAAGTCATTAATAATTTTAGAATACATACAACATCACAGTTTTATATTGAAGTCGGTGCTAAGCAATTATCACTTGGAAAGACTGGAAAAATGAAAAGAACAATTAACATACCTACTTAGTTACTTTGGCACCAACTTCAATATAAAACTGTGATGTTGTACGCGATATGCATACATATGCATGCAAAATTTCAGCTAAATCGGAAACCGGGAAGTAGGTCGAATTTAACTTGCAAGATTTCATTACAGACACCGGGACAGATGAAAGTAAATAAAAGCTTGTAAAAAGAAATCATTTTGAAATTAATCATTTCTAAACAATACTATTACTATAGCAAATCGGCAAATTATTATTGATAGGCAACTATCCATCGACATTCGACAACACTACAGCCGACCTGCCCCCCTAGACAAGACGTTTTTCGATAATCGCTAACGCAATCGCTAGAAAGAAAATGTATGCGATTTGACATAAGCTGTCGCTTAGCTTTCGAGCGCAATTGTCAAATCTCATACATTGTCCATTTAGCGATTGCGTTAGCGATTATCGAAAGGCATCTTGTCTAGGGGGTCAGATCCAGTATCGAGTCGCTAAAACGCGCGATTCCGATGCCGTGCCCGAACGTAGGCAGTCGCCAAATCATAATAATAAAATTAGCATGTGTGCTATGGCTCTTATAGTCAAACAAAACAGCCTAATGGCCGGTACACACTTTGTTTAGTGTTTAGTGCGAGTGGCTTGTTTAGTGTCAAGTGTTTAGTAAAAAACACGATCGGACAGCTTCTGTTTAGTGTTAAGTGTTTAGCGAATAGAAACGCGTTCTATTTTTTCTGCGAGTCGCCCCTCCCGCTCTCCCGCCTTCACCCCTCACTTGCAGCTAAACACTCACTTAACACGTCTGGACAGATCTGTTTAGTGTTTAGTCCATATAATGAACAAATAAACTAAACACCGTTTACTAAACAGTGTGGGGACAGCACTTACTAATCACTTAACACTACACAGTCTACTAAACACTAAGCACTTAACTAAACAGAGTGTATACCGGCCATAACTGAAAATGAAGTTACTGCATAAAAAAGGGTTTAATTTATGCTAGCAAGCCGCCCCACTCCCGCCCTCCCAACTGGGTCAGCCCAAGCGCCATCTTTCGTATTCACGATAAAAAATGCGGTGGTAGGTAAAACTCAAATAAAAGCACTGATTTGTAAATCTAACTTTTAATTCATACTTTATGGTTATTTGGAGTTGGACTGACAAAATTACATCATAGACAGGAATTAAGTTAACATACCAAAATGTATTAGCACATAAATTTTATTAATCAAAATGCAAATAAAAAGGTTATTGTTCACGAAAGTTCATGAGAGTTCAAGAGAAAATTTGGCGTATTACAAAGTTAGAATCAGAATATTTATTAAGATTTTTGTTATGTACACTATCTCTTCAAATTAAAGTCACTGTATTTTATGTAATTTAATAACTTAAAAGTGTTCTTCTTCATTATTATGATGATAAAACTTTTATCATTTTTTTAAGGAAACCAGAAGGTTCCTTTTGCAGTTTCACGTCATTAAAAGCATATTGTATTCCTTGTTTAGCACTTCAATAAGTTCACTCACATACACTACACTTCACGTTTTATTTTGCTCCACAAGCAAAACTCTATAGGCGTAAGATCTTGCGAGGGCGCGGGCTCAGCACCGGGCTGCCGCGCGCCAGAGCGGCGCTGCGGCCGATTCACCGGTCACCGAACTCTTCGGTGAGATACTCCCTCATATCACGATGGTTGTAGCAGTGCATATCTTACTAAAACTACAGTCCTCTCAAGGTCGTCAACAGAGTGTCTTTCAGCAGTCAAAACAATCGTGCGAAGCACATTAAAATAGGTTACGCTCGTGAGTCGACTTTCAAACGTATACACTGACCCGATATTGAAACGTCGTCGTACATGTTTTGGGAGATCGCTGGTCTCCCTCGTCCTCGTTTCATCTATAATAATGTATAAATTTTCTGTAATTATTTCTATTGTCTTATATTTATGAAATTACAAAACACAGTCGAATGATTATATATCTACGACAATACAAAATGAACTTGTTTACAAAAAGGAGGAAATAGCCGAATTTACGAACATGTCATCTGTCAAATAAACGTCAGGGCGGTTTTCACCCACCTATTTCACGGGGCGACCGGTGCGTCGTCGAGCGACGTTTACGAATGGCTATACATGTTATGTATGTGGTGCGTTCCGAATTGCGATAAAAGCGATAATATCGCGAATCCGACCAAATTAAATCGTCACAAAATATAAGAGCTATGAATCAGAAGGTTATGTTGTGACTTTGGTCGGATTCGCGATATTATCACTTTTATCGTTTTACGGAACGCAGGGATGATCGTCGTGCATTCACATTGGGGGGTTTCAAACGGCTAATACGTCATCGAGCGTCGTTGGGTGACGTTTACGAACGCAGCCCTGGTCCACTTTTTTAGATGTCACGTCACAACCTATTATATTCCTTGTCAAAATTAAAATGTTGCTTTCTCATTAGCACATATCCTGTCTAAGCTCCTTGTTTTAGAATTGTTATACTTGAGAATTTAAATCTTTTTTTTTCATCCTATCTACATTGCATAAGAAATACTAAAGACAATACATAAAACCTGTATTTTTATCTGCGTAAGAAATGTTAGCAGATAAAGTAGGTTACTACTACACCAAAAGATATAGGGCCTCTAAAAAGTGGCCCTTAATCTTAATTGTAGTTCACAATGAACTTTCTATTAAAATTATATAATTAAAAACATTCCATATTATCTTTAGAAACAAAAATAAAGTAAAATAACTAAAGTATTATTAACTATAGAGAGTATAGAGAGTATTAACTATAGAGAGTTCTGAAGATATCTTTTATTTCAATCAAACTCATCTTATAAATGCATATTTTGTAGCTGAATAAATATAATACATTAAAAAATCTTATTTTAGTCAGAGTTAAAAAATACTAGGCAAATTAAGAACTCATCATTAAATATTTTTCTACTAAATGATTCATAAATTTTAGATCTAGCAACGCAAACACTCACTATTCGCAGGATTCGCTCGAACTTCATGTTTTACTTTTGCAACCCTCGTAATGTCAAAAGTGAATAAAATATCTTCTGAATTTTATCATATTTTTATATAATAATTCTATTATTCCTGTGAATTGTCCCAATATAAAATGTAAAGTTCAGTTCACTCAGTTTTAATAAAGGCACTTTACATTTCTTTATTATTCTATTTAACTCTTAGAAAATCTTTATTGAAATATCTCTTTTTAGATATCAAGTCTTAAATGTTTTCTATTAATGCACAAACAAAATAGAGGTTTTCACGATTTTTGGTGATTTATTTACTGTAGTATGTAACCGAAGTATTCTTGAGTAAATATCAAGTGGTGTTCATATATTAAGTCGGATAATTATTACGAATTTGTTCCCTGGGCGTAACCGTGTTATCCTTGGACTTGGAAGGCTGTGTAAATTATGATTTTAAATTAATATATTACTGTGAACTGGTGTACCTACTGTTTTGTGTCCATCATGGCTGAGGATGAAGTGCTTTTCGACGATGTCTACGAATTATGCGAAACCATTGGAAAGTAAGTAGTTTATCAATTCAATAGAAGTAAAATCATGTGATTCCCTGTTCCATGCTGGGAATTCCTGAAAACTTTTGTGATTATTTAGTTGTCTAGCTGTTTATGTTTTGAATTATATTATTCTAAAATAACTCACATTGCATCAAAAGAACAAACCCAAAATTATTTTGGAATATTTTCTGTAAAAGATTTTTTTTTAAATATTCAAAACAAAAAAGTAAGAAAGTTACCTAAGTTAAAATATTTCTAGAAATAATATAAGTATTTTATTTATTGTAAGTCAATAAATAACATTACATTACATTATAAAAAATATATTTAATTTCTATTCTACTCACTGGTCCCTCTCATCTCTCCCTGGCCAGGCTAGACTTTTATTTACTTTGTATAGTAGTTATAGTTAGTTTTAAGTTTACTTTATGTACAGGTTGTGCCCTCCTTATTTCTGCCTTTGTTTACTGAATATACCGGGTGTAACTGAACACCCCAATAACATTTAAGGGGCATATAAGTTAGATACTAAATGGACCTTCAGTGCTTGTCTGAGACCTAGAATCCCAATACTTTCAGAGTTATTTGATTTCAAACTGAAAGCAAAAACTTTCAAGTGACAACCATAATCAGCTCTTAACACAAAAGAAATTTAAACACAAAATGACACGTGACAGACGTGAGCGTAGTATTCCTCGTATGCTTACATAGGGTTTTCGGCACTTAATACCAAAAAATAATTTATTTAGTTTGTATGACGTGAGCGTAGTATTCCTCGTACGCTCACGTAGGGCTGTCGGCACTTAATACAAAAAATAATATATTTAGTTTGTATGGGAAAAAAGTAGGTTTGTTAGCCCTAATATTTTTCCTACAGAATCTCTACTTCTGATGGATACATGTTATTGGTGTGTTCAGTTACACCCTGTATACACAATTTCAAAATAACCAATAAATAATCAATTCTTTATCAAAAACTCATTATTAAAATGTGTTTACAGTAATGTCATTCAACCAAAACTTTCATGTAAATCATAGTATCATCATCATGACTTGTCTATGATTTACATGAAAATTTTGGGTTGAATGACATTACATGTAAACACTTATTTTTTTTTTTAATCTAGTATTTTAAGAGGCTTTAGTTACTCACAGTAACCATGTCAGCCTCATAGGGGCTCTCCGGATCGTTACTCAGCCCAATGATTGAGAAGTTGGTCATGATTCACAATTTCGTTCCTTGAATGATTGTTTTATAAACCTATATATCTGGCCCGCTGTACCACCTACACATTCCCGCAATATAAGATTTATCCCACCATTCCTCAGATCTAAATTTGATAAATATTTATCTCTGTTCTCCTTTGTCAGAGCACATTCCATCAAAAAGTGAAGGAGGTCACATTTTAATAATGAGTTTTCGATATGGAATTGATTATTTATTGGTTATTTTGAAACACCGTGTATAACTTCTAACTCTTAATACTGAGGCGCGTTCAGAGCCTTCGCGCGAAGTACAACTTTTCGCTCTAACCCCGTTCAATGCCTTCGAGCGTGACAACCGGGTGAAACAACCGGCCCGTTCAAGACCTTTGAGTGTCGGCGCGAGTTACAACCGAACAACCATCGAATTTGATGGTTGTAAAATGCTCTGACGTTTATGACTGAAATACTCTTACATGATTGGATGATATTGGCGGCCATATTCTATAATGTCATCTACTAGAAAGAGAGAGAAATAAAAAATCATGTGAAAGAGGGAGATAAAAGATTTGGTTGCTGCAATCCGTTCAACGCCTTTGAGCGAGTTAAAAAACAACCTGACAACTACACCCAGAGGCGCTGAACGCGCCTCTGATTTTTACTTTCAGCACCTTCCTATTCCTTCATTTTTTGCCCGTAGCCTTCTGCTCCGTGACAGTTACAATTTTGTTAACTAGACAAAATGACAACACACAAATAAAAATATTTTAATAAAAACTTTATTGGCTTTTGTTCCTTAAACTAAGTGCAGGCCCTGGCAAACATTTCAAACATTTTTACAGATAAAAAATTCATCTGCAGTTACAATATTTAATACACTGGCCAATTTTTTAATAAAGATAAGAGAAAAAAAATAAAAATAAAAACCTCGGCAAGGTTTTTAGGATAAATATAATAATTGTAAATCTGTAATATTGTTTTCAAAAAAAAATAAATGCCATATCTTCCTGCCTTGAAAGTCGATAAACAAAACTCAGGGTGCGAGGATATATATCAAATTTTTTCATAAAAATCATTGATATACAGGATGTCCCAGAAGCCGACGTCAAGCCGAAAGCAGGCGGTAGACTAACTCATATGTTATCAGAAAAATATTTAAAAAAATCTAAGTCACCTATTTAAAAAAAAATCTAACATTGAAAAAAAATTATATATATATATATCTATTTTTTGGTTTGCAGAAAACTGTTATAATTTACCATGAATATTAGCTTAATGGGCTAGGTCTCTTGGCTTAAAATCTGAATAAAAAATATGCTATCAAATAAACATCAAACATCTGTTTATAAAAATTGCTTTTTATAAATTAAACATTTGTTTATAAAAATTTTTACTGGTTTTCAAAATTATTTTTTTTTATAATCTAGCTTTGCCCGCATTGTCTTTGTTTTTCCGTGGGAATTTGAGATTTTCCCGTAGGAAAAATAATTTTGTAGCCTAGATGTTAATCAGGAATAATGTAGTAATCTAATGGTGAAAGAATTTTTGAAATCGGTCTAGTTGTTTTTGAGTTTATTCATTACATTCTACATACAAAACTTTCCTGTTTTTATTGTATTAATAGTGTAGATATACTACTACTTTTTATGAAATTTTTTGTGTATATTTGGCAGGTCTGAGAATACGCCGTAGGCAATTTTTTATAAGGGTGGCCCTCTCCAGAATTTTCTGATAATTATTATGGCGAAACGTAGTTCGCGGGAATAGATAGAAAATTGCATAAAAATTATAATGTATGGAACAAAATAGGAATAGTAATTAATAAAAGGCATGTAATAGTTTCATTCTGAATACAATGTAAGAAACATATATTTGTCTATACATATATCTGATATATATCGGATATATATAAAAAATCCGATTTTTTTATTTTTATTATAAAAATCTAATTTTTTCGCACCCTGAAAAAAATCTAATTTTAGGGAAACATTTTTGTTAGCATAAAACTTTCTTACTTAAATCACTTGCTTAAACTGGTAATCAAACCAATTAAAATAGTACAATATTTTCCATACGACACTGCTAGCACAGAGGTAGAGTGATCGCTTACTGCGCAACGGGTCGCGGGTTCGATTCCCTTACGGGTATTTTGTATGGCCTACAGAAATTTGTTCCGGTCTGGGCTTATGTGCATGTGATATTCTATGTCTGTAACTGCCCCACGACACGAGAAAATCTTTGCGTGGCGTGGCATGACATTTTTTTTTCAAAATAAGGTAAAAGATACTATCCCTCTTTTAATCAGATGCCACCTAAAACTATTATTCAGATGCCACCTAACTCAGTATTATGACCACAGATTTACGATTGATGTTGTCAGCTATAGCTATCCACTATCACCACTATCTTCCATAAATTGTACCAAACTGGAAGAAAGGCCTTTTGCTGAAATGGGGATTAATTACCTACATCTGGTCCTCTAGATCTCACCCAGATGATGTCAATGACAAGGTTCATCAAATAAGTTTCATTCTGAGACTGCGTTTTTTAAATAATATGGCTGAGGCATTTCATTTGTACCCTCTTTTAGGTGATAGCTTTTCCAGCCCTCTCTCTCTTCTACCTTTGCTTTCCCAAATGTATTTACTTTCTTTAAACTCATATACTTATAACTTAGTACCTACCTACAAAAAAAAAGTGAAAAGGAAAAAATATGTAATCTTCTTTTTTGACTGAAGAAGATAATGTTTTATACATTTTTTGCATAACTACCGTTTCTGTTAACTTAAAGGTCTGTACCAAGTAGGTTATTACACACATGATCACAGAGGTGGATTTTGTTCTTCAATCTCATAGAACACTTGTTATGATCCACAAAATTTATTTTAAGACATGATGTACTCATGTAACATACAGTAAGCTGTCACTGACAATAAATCAATGATTTATATTGCATTTTATAGGGGCCCATTCAGCCTGGTGCGGCGCTGTGTTCATCGACAGACCGGTCAACAGTTTGCTGTGAAGATAGTAGATGTGGCGCGTTTCACTGCCAGCCCTGGATTGAGCACTGCTGGTTAGTTCATCATCACCATCCCAGCCATTAATTGCACACTGCCATTTGTAAGCCTCCTGCTTAATGCTAATAAATAGCCTGTTTTTAATACCTCCTAAGGGGGTTTAGGATGTGTCCCACCACGCTGACCCTGTGTGTGCGCCACAGGCATGATAGGAGTGCCACTGGCCTAGTGCAAGTACCACTGACCTGATGTGAGTGCCAAAGCCTCGTCTGCTGGTCGTCTGAGTGCATCGCAAGCTATTATATTTGTTGTTCAGTACTCCGTACTAAATGTAGCTTTCGAACTGCTGTTACACCTTAGGGACGGACCGCATACAAAACATAAATTACGTCTTATTTATCGGTAACATAGTTTATTGAACCTGTGATATCTACACGAATATTATAAAGCTGGACATTGACGATCAGTTTTTCGCGTCAGTCTAGATGTAAAACTGTGGCGTCACTCCAATGGTTTTATGCCAACTAGATTTGCCCATTCACGGGCGTCACTCCGGCTCTTCAGTTTTCGACCGGCCGGGCTGTTTAAAGAACGTGTACTACCTATTTGTGTCGAGAAAAAAGTGGATTCTGATTCTGAAGAAACATAAATTCTTACTGCGGTTACTCTTTGTTGCCAAATACTTACCTAAAAGCAAAAAAGAAAGCAATGGATGAAGGAATGACTTATAAAAAAAGAAATCAATTAACTCACGTCAATTAAAATAGGAAGCAATTCATCTAGAGCTTTTTGTCGATGCTGTTTTGTTTTATAATTTTTGTCCGATACTTTCCACAAACATTCAGAATTTTTATATTTTTCAATAAATTCTGTCATTATGACACGTCTAGAGGACAGCGACGCCGTCATTGTATCAACAAAATACCATACACAGCAGCACAGCACGCTAAATCACCGCGCGGCGCGGGCGCTGCGACGAACTGACGCGATTGGCATGACGATCACACATTCACGTTCAGTTTGGCGCGACGCACCGGGTTGGATTTATGGTAGCCCCGGAAATTTCGTGCAGCGTCGTCAGTTAAAACTCTGGAGTGATGATTCGACACTCACGATCAAATTTAGGATGGATGTCAGTTCAACTGACGCGCAAAACTGATCGTCAATGTCCAGCTTTAAGCTGAAGAGTTTGTTTGTTTGTCTGATTGAACGCGCCATCTCAGGAACTACTGGTGCGAATTGAAAAATTATTTTTGTGTTGGTTAGTCCATTTATCGAATAAGGCTTTAGTTAGGCTATATCATCATCACAGCTCATACACGTCCCCACCGAGGGGCTCGAGCCTACCCTATGTAAGGGTGATTAGGCCTTAGTCAACCACGCTGGCCCAGTGCGGATTGGTCAACTTCACATACACCATTGAATTTCTTCGCAGATGTATGCAGGTTGCCTCACGATGTTGACAAATGTACATATGAAATTCTATACGAAAAAACACAGTGGTACGTGGCAGTCTCGAACTCCGACCTCCCGATTGGAAGGCAAGTGCCGAGTCCACAGCGCCACCGACGCTCGCTATATAACATCACGATATTGTTATTTTCGGACATCCACGCGAACGACGTCGCGGACACAGCTAGTTGTTCAATAAAGTTTATTAGTAGTCTTTGTATTTAATGCTGCTTTCTCTTTGTATAGCGTGGTTGACTAAGGCCTACTCACCCTAACATAGGGTAGGCTCGAACCCCTCGGTGGGGACGTATATGAGCTGTGATGATGATGATGATGATGTCTTTGTATCGAACTATGCTGGCGCTTTTTGTGCCTAGCGCTACGTGACTGATGATGAGCAGCGTGGTTTACGTGGATGTGGCGCAGTCTTAATACGAGTTCGGTATATGAGACGTGCCGAAATCTATACCCAATGCCTGCATTTATAGAGAGAACGAGAGGGAGGCTCGGTACTTAGTGGTCTACGCGGGTACATCAATCAATCTTATCTATTTCTGCAGCAACAGAAACAGCAGTGCTTGCATTGTATTGCATGTTCAAGCAATTTGGATCGATGGACATTGAGATTGTGATTTACGTACTCTTGAGTTGCACTTGCAACATTAGCGCCAAGTGGGATCCGTAACGGATCCGGTTTGACCAATCTCAGTGTTAGTTAATTTACTCAAGATTTGCGGTATGCGGATCCAAATTGGCGATGAAGTCGCAATTCCAGGAGTACGAGATTTGTCGGAACTAAATTGAAACGTAAGCCTATACCGTAATTGAAGGTTGTAAATTTTCGAGTGTCACAGGAACATGCAGTATAGGACTGGTATGCTGTAGACACACACCATCAGCCCAGCCTACTATTATACTATTCGTGAAATTCGACTGCACAGCCCAGTAAGTTTACTCTCGAAACAATTCCGATCGATCGACATTGGGATTGTGATTTTTCGTGCGCTTGATCAGTAACACTAGCGCAAAATTGGTTTCGGTTTTTGTGAAAATTATATAATACTAGCTAGCTAGCTGTTGCCCGCGACTTCGTCCGCGTGGAATTGGGTTATTACGTAGGTCACACTATAAGTTTTGCGTAACAAAAAAAAAACAACATGTTATAACCAAAATATTGTGTTTATTGCTTTTCAAAATACTCTCCTTTACATTTTAAACATTTTTTCATGCGATCGAACCATTTTATAAAACAGGAGGACCACAGATCAGAAGGCATGTTTTCTACGTGCTGATTGAACGCTATCACTGCCTCTTCGGAGTTGGTAAAAGTAAAACCTCTCATCAAATCTTTGATTTTGGGGAAAATACAGAAATCACAGGGTGCTAGGTCGGGGCTATGCGCAGGATGGATGACGAGTTGTACTTTTTCGGAAGCTAAAAATGATTTTGTTTTGTTGGCCGTGTGTGAAGAAGCGTTGCCATGATGTAGGAGAACGCGGCTTTTGGGTCGTCTTTCGCGAACTTTTTCTAACACCCTGGGTAAACAAATGGTAGAATAACAATCGGCATTAACACTCTTTTGATCTTCAAGTGGAATTGTACAGATGGGACCCGTAGCTGAGAAAAAAAACGTGATCATTGTTTTACCAACGCTTCTCGCCTGCCTCCCTTTTGTTGGCCTGTTCTCATTTTCAAGCACCCATTCACAAGATTGCTGTTTTTTTTCGGGTTCAAAACAATAAATCCACGTTTCGTCTCCTGTGACAGTGTCATAAACAGCATTAGAATGTCCGTGGTCCTACTTCAGTAGCATCTGTGAGCACCATTTCACGCGAGCCCGCTTCTGCTCCGCTGTCAGTTCATGAGGGATCCAACGACAGCAAAGTTTCCGAACTTTCAATTCTTCGTGTAAAATTTTCTGAATTTGGCTCATACCAATCCCCAATAGTCCTCGAATTGTCTCATAGGTAATCCGCGGGTTTTCTTCAATTAGCCGCTTATCAGTAGCCACATTATGTTCGTTGACGGCAGTTGAAGGCCGCCCTTCACGAAATTCGTCATGTAAAGAAACTCGACCTCTCTTGACCATTGGAAGCAGAATTCAGCAAACCATCGCCTCACGGTGCTCAAACAAGGTGCTTCTTTCCCAAAAGCATTTTGAAGGCGAGCGGCAGTCTTGCGGAGAGAGATAACTTTTAAAATCATAAAAAATCATCGCTCTAAAATCTTTTCGACTTAATTCCATTTTCGTTACGTACGTAGAACTTTGATGTGTGATAAAAAACAATTGACAAATCATTTCCCGCCAATTGTTTTTTTTTTATTACTAAGAAGGTTGCAACGTTTAAAAAAATATAACATTCGAAATTCAAATAGTTAATTCCAAAAAAAAATTTCGCTAATTTAATATCAGATTTCGATGAAACAAAAACTGTATGTCCTTCCAAACTAAGCTTAATCTACCAGTAAAATAAGCATTAAAATCTGTTCAATACTTCCATACAACCTTTCATCCCCCCTTTCAACCCCTTACAACCCTTTTTTCGCATAAAAAAGGAGCCTATGTCCTTTGTCAGGCTCTAGACTATCTGTGTACCAAATTTCATTTAAATCGGTTCAGTAGTTTTATCGTTAAAGCGCGACAGACAGACAGACAGACAGAGTTACTTTCGCATTCATAATATTAGTATGGAAGTATGGATTGAGTTTGGTGCACCTAAAATCCGCGCAATACGGGTCTAATTTGGCGCCAATGTGGCAACATAAGCGTACCAAAAATCACAATCTCAATGTCTATTGATCGGAATTGGTTTGAGACTAGGCCCACAGAAATTATTAACTACTGTCATTTTGAAATACATCTATACAAATAAATAAAATTGAAGTGTCTGTTTGTAATGTCAAAAAAACAAGTTTTTACTAAATGGGTATGAATGTATCAAATTCAAATTCAATATCCTTTATTCAATTGGGATTTTACAATCACTTTTGAACGTCAAAGAAGCTACGCCATTGGTTCACAAGTCTACGGCGGGAGACCTTGTACTGGAAAGAACCAGCAAGAAAACCAGCAAGGGCTATTTTTTTCTCCCTGTATTGTTACAGAGTCGTCAATTGGAAGCAGAACTCAAAGTAAAAGATTGAGTTCAACTTTCATTACAAGATGAGATGTGTGAGTGTCTACAATTAAGACCAAGCATTGACATCATTCAGATAATCATTTACTTTATAATATCCTTACCATCCGTATATCGGGTACCAATAACAAAAACACATTTAAAAAAAATTGTCTGTCTATCTGTCTGTCTGTTTGTTCCCGCTAATCTCCGGAACGCCTGGACCGATTTTGACGGGACTTTCACTAATAGATAGCTAATTATATAAGGTATAACATAGGCTACTTTTTGCTAAAAGTTACGTTACGAAGTCGCGGGCACAGCTAGTTTTTAATAAATTACTGAGCAGTTTTATTATGACAACGCGACGTTCTTCATAGCAGTGTGGGGTTTTATTCTTAATGGATATAAAGTGTACTTCTTCTTTTTTTGATTTGTGGCAATTGGTCGTTGGAGAGGATAGCAAAGTGTACTTCAAAATGACATTTCTGAGGTGGCAACTGAAGTAAGCTGGTGGGTAATCTGCTTGTTTGTCAGCTTGTTGTATAACATTGTTGCAAGATTAATTGTTATGAGGCAATAGTGGAATTCGATTAGAAAATTCAAAATTCAAAATTCAAAAATCTTTATTCAACTTAGGCCTTTACAGGCACTTATTGACGTCAAAACAAAGCAAAACATTCTAATTTAAAGGAAACTGTTAAACTTGTAGGTTTTGTAGCAGGTAGCAGCGTAGATCTTCTTGATGAAAATAAAACAATTTCTTGTAGACGCGGACGTACGTATATATTTTTTTTTTTCAGAGAAGGAGAACCACAGACAGATAAGTATCTTAACAGAATCAAGCAAAGGACAACAAAACATTAGATCATAGTCGTAGACCTAGAGTTTAAGTTGCTAATACAAAATCTAAATTAACACTCCTCCTCAACTTAAACTTTGTTACAAAATTAACCATTACTCCAGCAAGACAAAATATTTATTTGCATGTATGTTTACACAATCCCTTTGCCCTAAAAATAACAGTGACATTCACTTCACCATGACATTTCTTTGACATTGACATATCACTTCTAAAAGTAAAACAAATTAAAATCACAAAAAAAAAATACACAAACTTTACAAATTAAAATATTAGCATTTTTCTATACCTATAAGTTGTTTTAAATAATTGAAAAGTGGTTTAGAAAGAGCCTTTGTGAATATATCAGCTAATTGCTGTGATGAACTGACATAATTTAGTGTGATCAATTTATTGTCAATTAAGTTTCTAATAAAGTGATGTTTTATGTCGATGTGTTTTACTCTGCGACTATTTTCTCTATTTTTAGCTATTTGAATGCAAGATTGATTATCCTCACATATTACTACAGTGTCACAGTTAATGCCTATGTCTTTAATTAATCCTTTAAACCATATAGCCTCACAACAAACTGAACTTAAAGCCATATATTCTGCTTCAGCTGTTGAAAGTGAAACAGTTTTTTGCTTTTGAGTGGACCAAGATACAATATTATTATATAACAGCATACAATAACCAGATACAGAACGTCTATCAATAATATCAGATGCC
The DNA here is from genome assembly GCA_963935595.1 of Schoenobius gigantellus. NCBI lineage: Eukaryota > Metazoa > Arthropoda > Insecta > Lepidoptera > Crambidae > Schoenobius > Schoenobius gigantellus. Next base: position 27,872,799 of record OZ012551.1, read on the forward strand.
CAATCAGCATCACAATATCCTAAGATGTTGTTATGAAATTCTTTAACTTTATATACTATACCATAATCAGATGTAAGTTTAAGATATTTTAATACTCTTTTCAAATAATTATAATGTTCATCTGATGCATTATTCTGAAATCGACTAAAGTAATTTATAGCAAAAGATAAATCTGGTCTTGTACATATCACCAAATAAAATAAAGAACCAATTAACTCACGATAAGGCATAGTACATACATATTCATTACATTTTTCAAGTTTTAAATTTATTTCACAGGGCGTAGCTACAGGTTTACAGTTTTGCATTTTGAATTTACTAAGCAATTGTTGTATATAACTCTTTTGATGTAACTTTAAAACTCTGTTATCAAAATCTCTCACAATTTCAATCCCCAAAAACTTTTTTATGGAACCTAGAGTTACCATTTCAAAATTCTTACTTAGGTCATCTTTTAATTCATTTATCTTTGCAGTACAGTTACTAATTAAAAGTATGTCATCGACATAAATGAAGATATACAATTTAAAATCTCTATCACTACAGATATATAAACAGTTATCATAGCTAGAACACTGAAAACCCTTCTTACACATGTATTCATGAAATACCTCATTCCAACAACGTGCACTTTGTTTTAGACCATAAATAGAACGGTTAAGTTTACATACCATGTCACCTATTTTCTTCCCAGGTAGATTCATGTAAATCTCCTCCTGAAGTACACCATGAAGAAATGCTGTTTTCACATCCATTTGCTCTACCTGTAATCTTTCTTTATTTGCTATGACAAGTAAAGAGCGTAAAGTTGTAAGTCGTCCCACAGGTGAATAAGTTTCATCATATTCTTGTGATTGGTATCCCTTTACTACCAATCTAGCTTTGTAAATATTATTTTCCTTCCTTTTGAAAACCCATTTGCTATCTATTATATTCTTATCTTTAGGTTTTTCTACCACAGTCCACGTCTTATGTTTTTTATGTGACTCCAATTCCTTTTTCATTGCTTCCTTCCACTGATCTCTTTCTTCGCTAGCTAAAGCTTCTTCTAAACTAGTAGGATCTTCTGAACATAACAATGCACAATGGTAAGTTTCATAATCTTGGAGATAAACTGGTGGTTTTCTTGATCTTTTTTCTTGTTCATTACTTTCACCTTTTTCTTTATCTTCTTGTTCTTTTTCTACACTTGTCTGTTCTTTCTCTTGTATACTATTTTGATAACTATCATTTTCACTAATTGAATCATTTTTGTCATTTGTATAATCATATGTAAATTCTTCACGAATATGTTTTTTAGTTTGACAGTTAATATTACTATAGTTACTATTATTAAATATCACATCTCTAGCTCGAATAATTTTGTTTTCTTCACTATCCCATAACTTAAATCCATTAATGCAGTATCCAATCAGGTAATATTTTTTAGACCTTTCTTCAAATTTTCCTTTATTCCTGTGTTGAGATCCTTGATGAACATATGCTTCAGTTCCGAAACATTGAAATTTATCATAGTTGGGAATCTTTCCAAACCATAATTCTGCAGGTATAATACCGTCTTTAGTAGGTAATCTATTAATAATATATGTTGAAGTATAAATTGCTTCTCCCCATAACTCTTTACTAAAATTGGAATCTGATAAGAGCGTTCTAGCCTTCTCAACAACCGTTCTATTGAAGCGCTCGGACACACCATTCTGTTGTGGTGTATAACTTATTGTTACTTCTCGTTGTATACCCTTTTCATCACAAAACTTTATGAATTCATTGTTAACATATTCTGTTCCGTTATCGCTTCTTATTCTGGCTATTTTTGTTCCAAATTGAGCTTCTACTATGTTCACATATTTTTTAAAGCATTTCAACACTTCATTTTTGCTTTCTAATAAATATATGTATGCGAAATGGCTGTAGTCATCTATAAATGATAGTATGTATTTTTTGTTGTCATAGGTAGATGGTGTAATGGGACCACATAGGTCTGTATGTACAAGCTCTAATATTCTATTGCTGTTTATTTTTTGATTTTTATTAAAAGGTAATCTATTCTGTCTTCCTTTTAAACATGGCTCACAAAGTTCTTCGTTTTTAGTTTCATTAAAGGAAATCAGGTTTCTCTGTTTAAGACTATTTAATTTCTCCTGAGATGCATGCCCTAATTTCTTATGCCATTCTAGTGCTTTACTTGTTATACTGTATGCTTTGTTCGCTTGTTTCATAGATTCTGCTTTAAATTGAATTAAATATAGATTATTCTCTCTTGTTCCTTCTTTGATTAGTTTCTCCTTGTAATAAATTTTTACCTTCTCGTTATCAAATTCAACTTTGCAGCCTGCCTTTTCCATTTTGCTTACAGAGAGGAGATTGCATCTACTTTGTGGTACAAATAAAATGTCCTTTAATGTTATTTTTGAATTTGATTCTTTAAATTTTCCTTTCATCTTAGCTATTATTCTTTCCCCTTGCTTTGCTGTACTGATGCTAACTGGTGTTTTTAATTCTTCTATGTTCTCCAAGTATTCATCAGTATTAATTATGTGATCGGTAGCTCCAGAATCACAAACAAATTTCAGCACATTTTCTGTCTTTGTGGATGTCATTACTTCAATGCATGAACTAAGAAATGAAATATTTTCTTCGTTTTCTTTTCTTTCAGTATTCAATGAATTCTTGTTCTTTATATAGGGTTTCTTAAATTTACATTCTGCCTTCATGTGTCCCTTTTTGCCACAGTTATAGCATTCAAATGGAAAAGATTTTCTTTCTTCTTTCTTAAAAATATTATTTTCTTTTGACCAATGTCCATACCTTGGTTTATTTTTCACATTTTGCTGTCTTTTGGCTTGGAATACTTCTGTACATTCTTCTTCTTCTGAAAATCCCTTTTTCTTAATTTCTTCATCTAGCAAACGGCGCCTAACGAACTCCATAGTTAAATTTTCTCCACTTATAGTTTCTATGGCAGATACAGTACTTCCATATGATGATGGCATTGCTAATAGCAGATAACATATTAATTCGTCTTCAGATGGTTTCGCGCCAGATTCTCTAAGTTGCCTTGCTTGTTTGTCAAATTCAAGAAAGAAATCTTTTAGAGTATTTTTCTCGTTGTATTTAATGGTCAGTAACCGTTTTCTTGATAGTAGCTGTGAAGATATCCCAGTTTGTAAGTAGCTTCGTTTTAGTTTTTCTATTATTTGAAAAGGCGTGGTCACATCTTTAATTACTTCAAGATGGCTGTCGGCAATACTTTGAACAATTATGCTTTTGCACTTCTTGGATTTCTTTGCGTCTATTTGTTTTTCTTGTCCACTTATTTCGATTTCTTCTAACAAGTCGTGTTCTTCTAGTATTACCGTAAGACGAAAAAACCAATTTCCAAAATCGGTACCAGCAAAAGGGATGATTCCGAATTTGTTCTTTTTGTCGTCCTCCATCTTGAGGTTGTGCCGTTTAACAATCGGAAATTTCTTTGTTGAATTTTCTACCTTCTGGAATTCTATATATGGTGATGATCTGGGCCCATAACCTGTTAAACTTGTAGGTTTTGTAGCAGGTAGCAGCGTAGATCTTCTTGATGAAAATAAAACAATTTCTTGTAGACGCGGACGTACGTATATATTTTTTTTTTTCAGAGAAGGAGAACCACAGACAGATAAGTATCTTAACAGAATCAAGCAAAGGACAACAAAACATTAGATCATAGTCGTAGACCTAGAGTTTAAGTTGCTAATACAAAATCTAAATTAACAGAAACATAAATTTAACCTTGTATGTGCATACATCCTGAATATACCTACTCAAGATGTCTGCAAATACAAGTAGTAATGAAAAAAAAAAAAAAGTTGAATCTACACCTGTTCGGAAATTGGGAGAGCCTTCTCGAGAAGAACAGGCAAGAAACTCGAAAGGTCAAATTTTTTATCTCCTCTTTTAAATCGCCATTTACAATTTTGGTTTTGTTACATAGTCATTGAAACTTTTAAAAAAAATACAATCGGTATGCTTACATACACTTAAAATGTCAAAAAATAAGTTATAGACGTATACATTAATCATAATACAATAAATTATGTTGTTACCAAACATTTGATAACTTAGTCTAATTCAAAATCAGTGTCAGTTCTTTTCTGCCAACAACATTTGTTAACATCAATAGCTATACACAACAACACGATTATTGACATTATAACGAATAATAACTTCATATTAACACCAGGCATTGGCATCATTTAAATAATCGTTGACTTTATAATATCCTTTACTCATTAGAGTCTTTTTTACATGCGCTTTAAACTTATGAAAAGGCAAGTCAGTTACACTATGTGGAACTTTGTTGTAAAACGTTATACATTTCCCCATAAATGAGCCTCTAGTTTTTTGGAGTCTGTACGTTGGAACGGCAAGTTTATTTTTATTTCTTGTGTTTAACTGGTGAACGTGGAAATTGGTTTCAAATGTATTATAATTCTTATAGACATAAATCAAATTTTCATAAATGTATTGTCCTGCTAAGGTCAATATATTAATTTCTCTAAATAAATCTCTTAGAGAATCCCTTGTTCGTAAATTATAAATAGCGCGAACTGCTCTTTTTTGAAGTACGAAAATACTTTCTATACTAGCAGCCGATCCCCACAGTAGTAGTCCATACGACATAACACTGTGAAAATAACTAAAGTAAATCAATCTTGCCGTTTCAACATTAGTAAGTTGTCTTATTTTTTTAACTGCATATGCTGCAGAACTAAGTCTGTTTGCCAAGGACTCAATATGTGGATCCCACTGCAAACGTGAATCTAATGTAATGCCCAAAAATTTGGTACAATCAATGAATTCAATAATTTGATTATTCATTTCCACAATAGTATCCACTTTCCTTACATTTGGCAATGAAAATTTTATACATTTAGTTTTATTTGAATTTAATGATAAGTTATTAATTGTGAACCAATGCAATACATTAGAAAGAGTACTATTTACAATGTCAGTATTTTCATTACCTCTGTCAACCTTAAATATTAAAGAAGTATCATCTGCAAATAGTACTGTATCGCACAGATTGTTAGTGAAATGTGGGAGATCATTAATGTAAATTAAAAAAAGCAAAGGTCCCAATATCGATCCCTGAGGTACACCCATAGTTATAGATGCACCAACAGACTCAGTTTTGCTAATAACAACTTTCTGGACCCTATTGGACAAATAAGACTCTATAAGGCTAATTGCTTTTTCGGTGACACCATAATGTTTGAGTTTATTTAAAAGAGTCTGGTGACTAACGCAGTCGAAAGCCTTCGACAGGTCACAAAATATACCAATCACATCTTGTTTACACTCCCAAGCGGCAAAAATGTGTTTGAGAAGTGCAACTCCAGCATCTGTCGTGGAACGACCTTTGGTAAAACCAAATTGGTTCATATGAAAAATGTTATTACATGTGAAATGATCTATTAACTGCTGAGATACAATTTTTTCGAATATTTTACTAAGTGCTGGTAGAATCGAAATTGGTCTGTAATTTGAAGGATTGTTTTTATTCCCAGATTTAAATAATGGTATTAACTTGCTATGCTTCATGAGGTCGGGGAAGACACCTTCATCAATACATTTATTGAATATCAACGCGAGTTGCGGGGCAAGTTCTATTATAACCGATTTGATTATGTGGGTCGAAATACCCCAAAGATCTTCAGTTTTTTTCGTACTAATCATACGAAATGTTTTTAGCACAGTGTCAGCGTCAATGTGACAAAATTTGAAAACCTTGTTGCACCTCTCTACACTCTGCCCTAGGAGAGCTACAGCTTCATCAGAACACGAGTTGAGACTACTTGTAGTTTCTATGGGTATGCGAGAGAAGAAGTCTTCGAATGCATTGGCAACTGCCTTGTCTGATTTGATTGTTTCATTATTGATTTCTAATGAGAAAGAATTTGCAGTACTTTTAAGTTTACCTGTTTCCTGATTAATGATATTCCAGGTGGTTTTTACTTTATTTTTAGATAAACTGATTTTGTTACTTATGTACATAGCTTTTGCGGACATGCACACTTTCTTAAATGTTTGAGAATAATTCCTAACATAATTTATGAAAGAGGGGTCACTAGAGGTTACTTTTAAAGCGTAAAGGTCAAACAGTTTCCTTCGACTTTTGTATATACCCGGAGTAGCCCAGTCACTGAATTTCTTACTCCCGTTTTTGACTTTAATGACCTTTTCCTTGAATATATCATTACATTCATTTTTAACTACATGGAATAAATTATTATACAGATTATTGGCGTTCGTCACCTCGATCGACAAATTTGCAGTTTGATTAACAAGATTTTTTTTAAATTTCTCTATCCCGCGTTTGGTTATAGGTCTACAGGTAATCTCACGTATAGAACAAACATGATGGTGCTCGAACGAAGCTAGTTGACCGCTGTGGTCAGAATTAATGCAGTTAATAATTAACTTATCTTGTACATTACAGTTACAAAAGATGTTGTCTAAGCAAGTAGCAGACGTAGCTGTAATTCGGGTTGGTTCTTGAAAAATATAATTCAAGTTAAATGACTTAAATAAATTAATAAATCTACTAGATAATTGTGATTCCTCTAAAATATTTATATTAAAGTCACCGCATACAATGATTTTTTTAGTTTTGCTAGATACTATTCTTAATACATCTTCCATACTAGATTCAAACTCTGAGTAATTTCCAGAGGGGGGTCTGTATACACATATTATAATAAAATTATCAAGTTCCACACATGACAGCTCAATGATTCGTTCAATGGAAAGAGAAACTATGTCTTTTCGTTCTTTAAACTGTAAGTCATTATGTAAAATGATTAGGGATCCACCTCTAATAGCTGTTTTTCTAGTGAATGAACTCACAATTCTATAATTATTTAAACTTATTAACAACTCATAATTTTTTAGCCAATGCTCAGTAATACAAAGTATATCTATGTTTTCATAGTCTAAAAATAAATTTATTTCTAAGTCTTTTCCAGAAAAGCCTTGAATATTTTGATGAAATATCCGTAAATATTTGGGCTTTCCTTTGGTCAGTACCTTGCAAGAGGCTACCTCTTTTGTCTTAATATTTAATTTAAATTACTTGGAACTTGTTCCAAGACATTACTTTGAGTGTGTTGCTCAATAAAAGCATTGTCAGTAGCCAAATTCTTGGCTAAACATAAAAAATAAAAGCTTAGCGAACCTGCTAATTGTTTTTTTGAAAAGGTAGACAGATATAATCTATCTTTTGTCAGATAAATCTTATTAGGGGCACATGTCAACTTGTTTATATCAATGATATGAAATTTTTTGGAGTAACAAGTCAATACATCTAGTGTCAGATTTAATTTGTATCTCATACTATTCTCATATTCAGATAAATGATGGTGGTAGGGAAATGTATACATAATTATTTTATTTACTTCCAAATTTTCAAACTTCGAATAAAATGTTTTTAATTGAAATTTGTTTAAATTACCCCTATTTCCCATTAATAATATCAGATTATCATTACTATTAAAGTTATAATTAGAAATTTTATCTACCACATCTTGGAAACTGGAGCCAGGCATACAATAATTTATGACACTTTGCCCCAGCTGGTTTGATAGCAAGTGACCCATATTCTTACCTATTTCATCACAGAATATAACACATTTCGATACGGGCAGCCTGGTCTCACCCGTAACTATTGACTGACGTACCTTACTGAGCGCAGAAGATGTATGACTGGGTACACAATTATTGTTATCCAAATTATTAGTTATATTGCTATCCAATATTAAATTATGGTTACTGTTATCTATAGTCTGTTTCTCCAGAAGGGAATGATAACGATCTTCATTGAATTGACAGAGTGTGGCTAACTCTGTCACTGACTTAATAAGCTCCTTATTTTGGTTTTGAGCACTTTCATAGTTTTTTGTTATATTTGACAAAGAATTTTGTAAATAGCTAATGTTATCAGTTAGGTCTTTTATGTCCCTGTCATACTTACTTCTGCTTTCTTTTAGTTTTACATCAAAAATGTCTAATGAATCAATTAGACATGCACGCTCTTTTCGTAACTTGATATTTGATATAAATACATTATGCTTTTTAATGAGGTATTGTGTTTTTTTAATAAATTTATTGATTTTACAATATTTCCTAAGTTTCTTTTTACTGTGAAAATAGAGTGGCAAATGGTTTTCTGTTGCAGGTGAGTTGGTTTTCTGTTGTAGAGTTCTACATCTCTATCTTTTAGATCTTCTTCTTCTTTCTTCTTCTTCTTTTCTTTCTTATATATAAAAATGAAATGCTGTGTGTTAGTCTCGCATAAACTCTGAAACGGCTCGCCCGATTCTTACGAAATTTTCTGTGCGTTTGAATAGGTCCAGGGAAGGTTTAAACGTACAATTGGACCCGGTAGGTGGCGCTGTAATCGGGCAGGACAACGTCTGCCTGGCCCACTAGTCTTCTTCTTCTTCTCTTATTTATAAAAATGAAACGCTGTGTGTTAGTCTCGCTAAAACTAAAAGAAGGGCTCGACGGATTCTTACGAAATTTTCTGTGTGTGTTTGAATAGGTTCAGGGAAGATTTAAACGTACAATTGGACCCGGTAGGTGGCGTGGTAATCGGGCCCAATAGTAAAAGATAAAGATTTGAAAAAAGATAGAGATACCGTATTTGTTTTCATACGCTTTTAAAATAATGTTTTCATACAAGGCAAAAAAAAACATTTTATTATTCATAATGAGTAAGGTTAGCAGTAGTAATTTGCAAGTCAATAGAATTCCCACGAAACCTCTCTTCCAAGGACTTCCATTATTTATCTGCTTCATTTATTAAAATATTTATAAGGCTCTGTCATCCGCTTGGCGAATATAAACTTGCCGAACTGTCTTCCCTCGACGACGCGACGCCTGTGTTGTAAAATATAAATGTGTCCCCGAAACTTGACCCTTCTAGTCTAGAATAATTATAAGATTCCCTCGCATAGCACGTTGACTTTATAATAAGTCAGACCCGATTAAACTAAATGAGTTAAATTCATTTTAACAGTTTTAACGATTTTTTTAAAGCAATACAGATCGTTGCAATTAAGTTGAATATTGGCTGCCGTCTGGGCGGGTGCTGCCATTGTAAAAAGTGTTATGTGAATTTTTGCTTGCGAAACTAAAATTGCTAGATGTGTTAAGAGGAAATCGTAGAGTCCGTTTTTTTCATACAAACGTAGTCCCCTGTTTCCTTCCTGGATAGTGGCAGTAGTTGCTCTATTTTTTTTTCCAATAAAATTAATGGCCACTATAAGCATGTTCCTATGTTTTCCTTTTTTTTATTAAGTTAATTATTAAAAGAGATTTAAACCTTCAAACACATAAAAAATCGACCTAATTTTCTGCTGTATTTGAACTTCCAGCAAACCAATTAAAGAAGATGTTATAAAAAAAACAAAAACATAGAAACACAGAAAAAGCCTTGCTTTAATTTTTTACGCAAAAAGTAATTAAATTGGTCAATTTTTCGCGGAGAAAACCTGACAAACAAAAATTATAAGGCTGTAGGAATATTGATTAAAAGACTTAAGATTCTGCATCGGAGTTGGTTGGTTTGCGGCCTAAATATTTAATAGTCACAAGTTGAATAGCAAGTTTTTGTACGCGTGAAAACTTTCCAGTGTTTCCTAGAACCATTAAACGTTATGAATATTCATTTCGCTCAAGCCCCATAGTTTCAACATTAATGTACCCTAGCCATGATCACCAGCAGATTTTTTGTATACAATTGAGTTGGCAAACTATAAAGACTGCCCATTTGGTAGTATGTAGCTACAGTCGCCTATAGAACATTCCTTCATGTAAAATTCGTAAATATGCAACTCCCATAAGGTATCACAGAGCACACAGGCTCTAGTCACAGTACTAGTCTAACACTGCCTGCGCGATTCAAACCAGAAAACGAAGATACAAGTATCACTGCGTTGCAGCAGAAATATATATGACAGGAACCCGCGCAGAGGAGTCAGTACCGCGTCTCTTGTAAAATTTATTTATTTATTTAATCTTTATCGTACATAAAACAAAAGATGTACAAAAGGCGGACTTAATGCCTGAGGCATTCTCTACCAGTCAACCAGTCAAATTCGGCTGTATTACTTCACATGGAATGACGCAGTGCAGCGGTGATACGTAAATTGTATTGTGCTAAAATAATATATTTTAAATACGATTAAAAAATACGATAAGGAAAAAATTTTTTTTCAGATCTCAAGCGTGAGGCTACAATATGTCACATGCTGAAGCATCCCCACATCGTGGAGCTCCTCGAGACCTACAGCTCCGAGGGCATGCTGTATATGGTTTTCGAGTAGTAAGTTTATTTCAAAATGGTATTAGCAGAAATCCGCAATAACTTTAAACATTAAACTATTATGGGTTAAGCTCGCTTGGTACCTGGTTATTAGAAATAATTTATTTTTTAACTAAACTCTCATTATTAACTGATCTAAATGATTTTCTTTAACATAAACAGCTCTCAGAGGAATTATGATCCTGGGATATTTTATTGGGCAGCTCGAAATAAAGCAATCTCGATAGTCACAGAATCCTATAAATTGACTCCTTATCCTTACTTGTAATCCGTAATGTAATCTCTGGTCATTATTTCATTAAATAGTTAACTATCAAATCTATACTGACAGCGTGATCAATTGTATTTATCGCGATACAGATACATACATGTCTATGTATACAACTATATTTACTTTATTTACTAAGTAATATATTTACTTTGTACTACTATGTAGACAAGCTGTTAAGAATTGAAGTCTCAATTTTGTAATATATGAGATGAGAAACTCTTTTTACTAGTTACTTTAATTTTCAATGTTTTCGTTTATTTCAGCATGGATGGATCTGATCTATGTTTTGAAGTGGTACGTCGAGCTACGGCCGGGTTCGTTTACAGCGAAGCTGTTGCATGGTATGTATGTGGTAAATAAAAATATCACAAATTTGTTGACACTAGGTAAACGAAATGTATTGTGTGAGACTTACTTACACTACACTGTAAGTAGAAAAGTCAGGGATAATTAATATAAAGTAAGTGTTGCAGAAGGTTTTCACATTAAATAGTTTATTTAAGTCAAACTCAAATTTGGGATTTTTGGTTGTATGGGTAAAGTCACTAACGATACGACCAGACAACCATATTGGGTTCTCAGCCATAACATGTTACACGAGTTAAGTTACTAACAATTAGATCAGTCTCATTGGGTGATAGGTTATCCCTGCGTTCCAGATAAAGCACTGCTACTTTCTGAGGCTAACATCTGATGTTAGCCTCGTTTTGCTTAACAATGCGTACCTTCCCACTCAAGGATACGCAGATGACCTGGTGGTCCACATAGTTGGAAAATGTCCTTCAACTATATCAGGTCTCATGCAACTCGCTCTTAATAAGATCGAACAATGGTGCTGCCAGGTGGGGCTGTCTGTGAACGCCAGCAAAACCATAATAGTTCCTTTCACTAGGAGGAGGAATTTAGACGGCCTCAAGCCTCCTAAACTGTTTGGAAGAACTATTGAATTCTCTCAGAATGCCAAATACCTTGGGATCCACCTGGATCAAAGACTTAACTGGGGTATACATATAGGCAACATTATCAAGAAGGCCAAAGCAGCGCTAGGTATCTGCCGTAGGCTAACCAGCTCCAGGTGGGGACTGAAACCTAGTCACCTTCTCTGGCTTTACACCGCTGTGGTAAGACCTATGGTTAGCTACGGGTGTATAGCTTGGTTTAAGCAGACTGCAGTAGGGACCACCATAAAGGCCCTGGAAAGCCTGCAAAGATGTGCCTGCTTGATGATTACGGGGGCTATCTCAACTTCTCCCATCCTTGCAATGGAGGCTATCCTGAACCTCCCACCACTCCACCTGTTCATACAGGGGGAGGCTAGGATGGCAATGCTCCGAGCTGTGGAGGGGGGCAGATCGAGATGGAAATCCCAAACCATGAGGAAGCTACAGGGCAGCCTAATGGTTAATCCTGTCATGGCAATGCCAGCCGATGCCATGATTGAAACTTTGGAGTTCAAGAAGAACTACAAGGTCATGATTCCTAATAGGGATGAATGGGACAAGCAAGTCCCTGAGCCCTTTAGGAAAGCTAACCAGACATGGTACACTGATGGCTCTAGAAAAGAGGGCCAGTCAGGTGCAGGTGTCTTCGGAGGTAGTGCGAAATCCAGGAGAACCACGTGCCTGGGCGCATATGCCACCGTATTCCAGGCAGAAATGTATGCCATTATCGACTGCGTTCACGCAAACATGTCGAATGAGGGTAAGAACATCCTCATCCTGTCAGACAGCCAAGCTGCTCTAAAAGCGCTTGATGCTGTAGAATTCAAGTCCAAAATCACCTTAGAGTGCAAGAAAGCCTTGAATGAATTGGGGACCAGGAACTCGGTAATGATTGGTTGGGTTCCAGGCCACTCCAATATCCGAGGCAATGAAATTGCCGACGAACTGGCGAGGGCTGGTTCCGAGAGCGCTCTCATAGGACCAGAACCAGCTTGTGGCATTTCGAGGGGGATTAAAAAGAGAGTCCTCAGAGATTGGGTACAAACACAAGCCCGACTCCAGTGGGCCCATTCCCCTGGACTACTGCACTCGAAATTGCTCATTAGGGAATTTTCACCCGGAGTTGCAATACAAAACCTCCAACTAAGCAGGGGCCAATTAAGGGCGCTCACTAGAGCCCTAACTGGTCACTGCAAACTCAACAAACATCTGTATAGAATGGGCCTGACTAATGTTCCCACGTGCAGATTTTGTGGTGAGGATGAAGAGACACCATTTCACATTCTTTGTGAATGTCATGCTCTCATCCACACAAGGAGCCGAGCTCTGGGTGGACCCAGTCTGCCACCACATGATGCGAAGGCTCTGTCTCCAAAGAAGGTTATTGGCTTTTTCAACGCCGCGGGCCTATTTGGAGACCTTTAAAATAGAGGGGTCGGCCACAATAGATCTGTACAGGTCGCAGTGGCCCGCTGGGGGACGCCCCTCCGTCGCCCCTAGTATCCCCTCGAACTCCAGATAGATAGATATATAGCCTCGTTTTGCGTTTCTTATAAGAAATGTTAACATTTTTAGCCGCGCTAATTGTTACAAATGAAACGCAAGGTACTGATTTTTCGTGCTGAATTTTGACACCTCACCTACTTAGTCCAGCCACTTAAAATTTTTAATAATATAAATCAGAATTGGCTAATACTATAAATATCTTTTAATATTTTTTTTAAAACCGCTGAAAATCCTTTTTGAATCATGAAAAAAAGATTCCAAATGTCAAATTTGAAAGCTGTCAAAAAGTGGTATCAGAGGACCCATCTAATAGAATGGGTATTTGATGCTAGCATTTCGTGTTAAAAATGCTTAAATGAAACGCATGACAACCAGCAAGAAAAACTAGCATCACCGGCTAATGAAACGCAGAGATGCTAAAAATGTTGGTATTTATGGCTAAAAATGCTTATCTGGAACGGGCCGTATGATAAGTTATGTGTGGAAATGTCAGCCATAATAATTATACCTCCTGAGTTTAGGCCTCTACGGAAAGGTAGACACTGAAATTATTTGACAGTTAGATAGTTCTATGATAGCAAATAATTTTTGGGGTCATAACTTGTTAGTAGCATCAAAGCTGTATATTATGTGATCTTTAATTAAAAAATGTAATTCTTTTAGTGTTAACACGATCACTGTATATATTAAAGTAGATATTGTGTTTATCAGGACAGACGTCTAATTATTCAATTATACACGGATTATATGCGTTTGTTTTGGGCTTGTGTGGAAACTATGATTGTTCATGGTATGTTTCAAATTGCATTATACATATACAGAAAATCCTAAATGATATGAAGTGGTTTTATTCATTATGTTTTCTTAAATATATTCTGTTTTAATGCACTATGGACATAAATGTCGTAAACGTTATATTTTTATTTTCATTTACTACGAAATTATCATCACTACTACTTTACTTCATGGTTCAACTATGCCTGTTATATAAATAAAACTAAGGTTAGGTCTTGCGTGGAATATTGCTCGCACCTTTGATCATTCTTACACTGTATCCTCCTTTTCACACCGTACCAAGAAATTCCAAGATTCCTTCTTCTGTCGTTCATCCCACATTTGGAATTCTCTACCTGCGCACATGTTTCCCTCCTGCTACAACATGGGCTCCTTCGAAAGAGGCGTGAAAAACCATCCTTTGGGCCGGCGGGGGGCGGGCAGGTAGCATAGTGGGTGTCGTCCCTCCTCTATCTGTTAACTCATTTGGGCCGCTTTCACCGCTTAACACCAGGCGGGAGGAGGTCATTAGCCGGGACCTCCATAAAAAAATTGATTATCTAAGCCTCTATCACAGTGAACGTTTGCAATAATTTCATCAAACCCATCCCCCCAGCCACTACATGCGCCAGATACTGGAGGCGCTGCGCTACTGCCACGAGAACGACATAGTGCACCGCGACGTGAGGCCGCACTGCGTGCTGCTGGCCGGCCGCGACAACTGCGCGCCCGTCAAGCTCGGCGGGTTCGGGGTGGCCGCGCAACTGCCGACGCCTGCGTCGCATCGAGCTCCGCCGGGTAAGTCTGCGTCTACACATCGTCTTGTCTTGTTAGTCATAATACGCCTACCTCTGGGCATATGCTTCCCTACTGATTTGAGCCGTCCACCAGCATAGTACGCTCAGCGCGGGATAGTTGAGCCCTCATCATCGTCATCATAGGCGTAGCTATATCTTTTAGAATTAAAACTTCAATTTGCATAGTATATACTGATACAGAATTAGTTCTTTCTATGTAGTGTGTAGTAGTCAACTTCACATACATCTTTCAATTTCTTCGCCAATGTATGCAGGTTTCCTCACTAATCTAGGCCAGATATGTGTTTAGAGGAGGACCGCAGGCCCAATGCAACCGTAACTGCAATGCTCTGTATTGAATCTGGGGCCCAATTCAGCTAATAAGTTACAGCTGAATCGAAACTAAACCTTTGCGATCGACCAATCAGAACGCCACCTTATCACGTCATCGAACAGTTGCATGACAATATACGCGCTACGATTGGTCGATCGCAACGGTTTAGTTTCGATTCGGCTGTAACTTATTAGCAGAATTGGGCCTCTGATCAATTGAAGTTTAAAACATGTAAAACAAAAAAGTATCTATTTATGTTTCTTTGATTTTTTTATACAAACATGTAAATCAAAAACAGTAAGTAAATTTTGCGTCACTAAGTTCAAAATAATCCTGTATTTCATCTTTCATCATCTTTTTTAGTTCTTTTACTATTTGATAGCTTCTATAGTATCATCATTAATATCTCAATATGCCAGAAGAACCGGCAACATGACTGGTTTTGGGAAAACAGGAAATCGTGGGTGTATAATGATTACTGTTGTAATCTTTGTCAGCTTATAGATCCGAAAAAAACATGGATTTCTGGTGTAAGATGTGTTAGATAGGATTGTTTCGATTGTTGTAAACATCGAGTGGTATATAATTTGTTGGTGACGATATTCAGTTCACTATCTCCGTTCTAAGCTGTTTATAAGTCTGCGTTATGAAGTTAATGACTAGTCAAAAATATATTTTGTGAAAGAAGAGTTGTCAAAATTCTTTTTAAAAGGGCAGGTGCACGGGAACGGGAAAAATAGTAAGTAGTAAAACATGCTTTGTGCTTAACCGGTGGTCTAAAGCATCTGAAGTGAACTAAGGATTTAGAAGTTTGTAAAGAGTATGCAACCACAAAACTCGCGTTAAATCCTTTTTTTTGAGAATGTAAAATTTAATATTGATAAATAAAACACTATTGGCTGTGAACAATTTTATTTTAGGTATATATTGCTCCTGTAAAATAAGGGTCGGCCCACATGGAAGCCACGGTAATAGTGTATTATAAAACCGTGTCTAGGCGTATTTTACGCCGCTTATTTTCGGCTCCGTAGTACGTATGTTGGTGGTAGAGATAACTTCTTGTGTTTGACGTCAATGACTGTCTTAATATTTTTGTATTAAAATGGTGAATATTTTTTTTTTAAATTTGATCGCTGCGTTTAAATTTTGTCTAATGTGATTGATGTGAGAGTTAATGTGGTAGGTATAATTTAGTATACGCGGCTGAAGTTGAGCGATGTAAATTTATGCTGAGATGTGATTCGACCTCATGGCTGGGCGCTTACCCCATGTCAACTTTTAAATATAATTTAAGTGCTCACAGCTATGTACTGCAATAAATGATGGTTTCTTCTAAATGAATTATAAGATTAGATGATCCGTTCACTATGAGAGAGAGAGAGAGACACAGTCTGTACAAAGTTTTTCAACATACATAGAAACATTATTCTATTTCCAATATTTCACTAATCTGGACAAGTAAGCTCAGATCTGAATACAACTTGACCCCAAGTTATATTGTACAGAACTGGTGATGGACACACGGCCACTTATGGGTCTTATGGGCCAAGCGTATCTCAAATCAGACGAGTATGGTAAGAAACCAACAATTTGGAACTCTGTGACTTACTGCATGGACTTATTGTGTGCAAATGACAATTTCCACTGGCTGTATCCTAGGTGTACAATTATAAGAAAAAATTTAGAAAATGATGTGTTATGTTAAAAATGCAAATATTACTAATGGGATTTAGATGTGTGTTAACTGTTAACTCGATATAATCACTTTTATACATCGAAAACACAATGAAGATCACCAAAGTTAGTTATCATTATACCGGGTGTAACTGAACACCCCAATAATATTTAAGGGGCATATAAGTTAGATACTAAATGGAACTTTGGTGCTTGTCTGAGACCTGGAACCCCAATACTTTCAGAGTTATTTGATTTTAAACTGAAAGCATAAACTTTAAAGTGACAACCATAATCAGCACTTAACACAAAATAAATTTAAACACAAAATGACACGTGACAGATGTGAACGTAGTATTCCTCCTACGCTTACGTAGGGCTGTCGGCACTTAATACCAAAAAATAATTTATTTTGTTTGTATGACGTGAGCGTAGTATTCCTCGTACGCTTACGTAGGGTTGTCGGCCTTTAATAACAAAAAAATTATTTATTTAGTTTGTATGGGGAAATAAAAACTTTTGTTAGACCTAATATTTTTCCTACAGAATCTCTACTTCTGATGGATACATACCCTTAAATGTTATTGGGGTGTTCAGTTACATCCTGTATATTTTCTTAATATTTTAATGTTCAACATAAACCTGCCTGTGGAAATTGAACACTTATCATCAGCACATTGTGTTGTCTATCACCAAACACCACCTGTCTTATGCGGCAGACATTAGGGGGCAAAATCGCTTTAACTCAACACTTACTAACCGGATGATAGCACATTATCAATCACAATAACCCTGCCCTTTTACAACTCAGAAAAAAAATCGTCAAATATTAACATTTCAAATATAATTTTTATTACACGATATTGCTATACTATAGAGCTGTAAACAGAATAAACTGATGTTGTATTGTACTTAATTTGTTGTAGTATATGATATGAAAGAGTTGTTTGATATAGTTCTTACAGTGTAAACTATTTTGTTTGAAGCACAATATCCTTGCATGTGATTGTTGATAGCCGAAAAAAGGCACTAGGCAGACTATATCTGATTGCAAAGTGGTACTCATAAGTATCACATTATCTTACATACATAATTTTATTTATTGCTAATTTGGGATTTTAAGTACAGTAAGCTCCTTATCAAGCTATACTATTTGACCTTTGGACCATTCTTATGTCGCTCGTAATGGTGGCGGTTTTCGTAGTGTAAATGTACAGCTTGAATGGGAGCTTACTGTACAACAGTTGCGAAGAATTGATTTTTTATTTAATACTGCCCTAGAACGGTATATTAATACAGAAACATAGATAAATAACATAATTTACACAAGCATCCATCTCTGTTAACCCTGAATAACCCCAAACCATCACCAAACTAACACTTACATCGACCAACAAATACCAAATTAACTTATCGCACTAATTGACAGGTGGCATTGCAGGTCGCATCGGAACCCCTCACTACATGGCGCCCGAAGTGGTGTCCAGCCAGCTGTACGGGAAGCCGGTGGATGTGTGGGCCGCCGGGATCCTGCTTCATGTATTGCTGGTGGGATATTTGCCGTTTACTGGCACCAGAGAGAGGCTGTTCGAAGCTATATGCCGCGGAAGACTGAGAGTAAGTATTACACATGTACCCACCTTCATTGAATAATTGTTGTTCTTGCTTTCCTTGTACACTTCGACGTGCAGGACCTCCACAATGTTCTCAATCCGCTGTGATATTTTTCGATGATTCGAATTTTAAAACACTCGTAAATACATCCCTAGGTTTTTAATAGAAGTAGGCCCGTCTAAAGTAACGCATCTGTCAGTGGCTCCTTCTGTTTAGGAGCTCGTGCGAGCGTTGGTCCGCCCCTTGCTCGGGAATTTTCTCGGCGAGAAGTAAGTAGCCCTTTTCGACTGGGGTGGGTCGCCTTGTTATGGTGATGCAGCTGGTAATGACGGTGGTGGGTTACGGCCCAGTGTGGCGAGGTCGTCTGGAATAGTCTGGCGGCCTGGGAACATAGGAAACAATATTGTGGAGGTGGGGCCCGTTGTCGGCGCTGTCGAGCATTCGACACGTCAGTCTGGCAGGAACTTTTTTCTGGCAGGAAATTTAGAATACATGTGTTGTAGGAGTTGATTATGGGAAATCTCCCTCCCAGATTGTAGATATTCGAGACTAGAGAGTTGCCTACACCAATCCGTCTGGCCAGCGTGATGAAGTAGGGGAATTTTTCTTTGTCTATGGAAAGATCTGTGCCAAGCAGTGATATTTAACCGCCTCCGTGGTCTAGTGGCCGAGACCACTTGGTTATCAGCTGGCGTTCCGGGGTTTGATTCCCCATTGGGGCAGAAGTTTTTTGTTTGTTTGTTGGTGGTAGAACATCTGAGCTTGCCTGGCTTTTGGCAAGTTTGTTGTCATAGTAACATTGTTGTGTTCCGACAATTGGAGGTAAAATAGACAGTTCCGCAGTTATCGAGGAATCCCGGTGAAGCTCCACCACCTTCGGCATTATCATTACTTATCATCAGGTGAGGATTTTTGTTATTGCAATTAAGTTGGCAAACAAGCAAACTGCCCACCCACCTATAATACATGTGGTTACTGTGAGATTCGCAGGAAAACTGCAACCCCCACAAGAACCACAGTGTACGTTGCCAACTTGTGACTTAAGATGTAATGTCACGGTACCCGGTAATTTCAGTGCCATATCTTACCCTTCAAACCGGAACACAGCAATGCAAGCACTGCTGCTTTGCGGCAGAAATTGGTAAGAGGGAGGCCAAGAAGGATGAAGACCAAGAGCTTCCCTGTTGTTTATTTTAAAAAAGACATTTTATGTGTGGATGGCTGTTTCAGGGGCCACTCATACATAGATAAATACAATATTTCTACTTCTGAAGTTAACTACACATTCATATATCAGAATATTGTTAGTAATCAATTTCTATTTTAGTTTGACGCTCCACACTGGGACGATATAAGCGATGCAGCCAAAGATTTGGTGCAGCGCATGCTGACTGTGGACCACACTCAAAGAATCACCATTCAAGAAGTACTGAATCATAGATGGATTCGGGTGAGTGACAACAAACTCAATGTTCAACAAATAGGCTTTTTAATGATCTGTGTTAGAAACGAATTGACAGACAAATACAAATGTATATTGTTAGTCTAGGGCTGAAAGTAACTTATTTAGTTCCGAGACGGGGTTTGGAGCACGAGCGTCCTGCGGGACACAGAGAGTACACAGACGAGATCCATTTGCCTGCCCACTGTACTTTTACTTGCCACCAGGCAATCGTTATTAAATTACCCGCGTATACACGGTTATTTTTTATTACCCTAGAAAATTTTAAGGACGCTTCAGGACACATCCATTATTCTAAAAAAATAAAAAAAATGAAATAAAAAAAAATCTCTAAAAATGCTGCTCTCAACTAGTGCAGCATTTTTTGGATATTTTATAAAATTAATAGAAAAATTAAGTAAGTGAATTATCTTTTTTATTTATATTTAAATCATTCTAATACCATGTCGTTACGCGTCCCTAAAATTTTATCTGGGGTGATAAAAAAATAACCGTGTATATCACATAATAGGCAAGATGAACAAAAAAATTTTTTTTGCTTTAATAGAAGTTCATTCATAATTAATAAATAGAATGAAAAAATCTCTTCTCTTCTAGCAAAACGGCAATTTACAAGGAGTTTATATGGCCGTACTCAACAATGACGTCACGGTTGGTGTCGGATCTCGCTGTCTAATCGCCTTCAAATTAACAACTTAAAATGCTTGTATCTAATCTTATGTATTTCTAAGCCGACTTGAATTCTAATTTCACAGGACTGCATCTTTTTCCACGGTATATTAATATTTAACGACGAGACGTAAAAAATTTGAATTCAGTCATCATCCCAATCATAGGACCGCGACAAGCAAAACCGCATCCACTTGGCGGGCACAGTGGAGGAGCTGAAGAAGTTCAATAGTCGCCGTCGTCTCCGCGCGGCTACCCTGGCCGCGGCGGCCGCCGATGATGAGGAGGAGGAGGAGCAGCCGCCGCGACGCCAGCTCATGTTGGAGGAGGCCAATGCGGCGGGTGAGCTCTTGATACTTCCCCTTTCTAGGGTTCCGTAGTAAACAGGGAACCCTTATAGTTTCGCCATGTCTGTCTGTGTGTCTGTCTGTCCGCGCTTTTACTCAGAGACTATTAGTACTAGAAAGCTGTAATTTTGTATAGGTATGTATTTTAATCATGGCAAAAAAGTGGTAGAAAAAAATTTGGAAAAAAATATTTTTTTTGGTCGCTCCCATACAAGTAAAATGGGAGTAACATTTTTTCTTCTCGACTAACCCATCGTGTGGGGTATTGTTGAATAGGTCTTTAAAAAATAATGTAAGGTTCAGAACACCATTTTTCGATTTAGGGATCCGTTTCTGAAATATTTGGTTTTAAAGTGCAAATTTTTGTTAGAGGTAAGTGTCCCCCCCCCTCTATCTGGTATACGGTTATACAAGGTTATTTTTTAATTTGAAATCGCAAAAAAATCAGCTGTTCCATACATTTAGGTTCAGTGAATGTTGAACATTTGTATGGAACAGCTGATTTTTTTTTGCGATTTCGAAGTTGGTCCCATAGTGAAAACTTTGAAATCGCAAAAAAAACAGCTGTTCCATACATTTATTTAGGTTTAGTGAATGTCGAACATTTGTATGGAACAGCTGATTTTTTTTTTGCGATTTCGAAGTTGGTTCCATAGTGAAAGTTGTTCAGTTTGCTTGTCTGAACAAGAACACAAAATTTTTGTCATAACTAAAAAATAAACTTGTATACAGGATGTCCCAGAAGCCGACGTCAAGCCGAAAGCAGGTGATAGACCAACTCATATATGTTATCAGAAAAATATAAAAAAAAATCTAAGTCACCTATTTAAAAAAAAATCTAGCATTAAAAAAAATGGATAAAATTTACACCCTGTGACGGTTTTTTCACTGTTGTTGCTACAATTGACTTTTCTAAACATTTTCTTTTGTTTTGTAATCCTGAATAATGTTTCTGTATACTCTAATCTAAAATTTAAAGCCAGCTGCTCCAAATTAGAAGAATATGCCATTTTTATCTAAATTAAATATTCAAAATTAATTTTTCGCATAGCTTTAACAAGCTGTACTGAAAAAAAAATGTACTATGCGAGTTTGGCAAGTAACTGCAAAAGTTGGCGCATTCAATAAGGATTCCAAAATGGTATGATACTTGGTAGATAATTTCTACGATTGCAGACTATATTTTTTTTCCAAAAACAGGCAGTTTTGAACAAATTTTTCTTACGTGCTTAAAATTTATTCTAATGTACCCATGGTTTGCTTTAAGGCCGTAACTTTAACATTCTAGTTTGAGTGAGACCTGGAGAGTCATTTTACGAAGTGTGAGAGAGACAGATAGTGAAATAAATAATTAAATACACAAAAATTGTTTAACATAATTTATTTAAATGTCAAGATTTACAACAGGTGTTCAAACTGTCTTCCTTCAGCTCTAATGCAGGCTCGACATCTTCTTAAAAAAGATCGGGCTATCAAGCGGGCGAATCTTCCATTATTAACAAAATCATTTGCTTCTATTATTCTTTACCGTAGGTCAGTCACAGTTTCGATTGGCTTTGCGTAAACTTTTTCTTTCACCGCTCCCCAGTAAAAGAAATGTAATGGATTTAAATCTGGGGAACGGGCTGGCCACGAGATAGTACCAGATCGTCCTATCCATCTGCCTGGGTATTCCTCATCGAGATATTTTCTTTCTGAGCTGGTATAGTGAGCTGGGCAACCATCTTGTTGAAACCACATATCTCTTAGAATGTTAAGAGCCATTTCACAAAATTTCGCTGCTCAAGTTTAGGTAAATGCGGACGTAAGGTGCCGACGGCAAAGTCTGTGTTCGAGCGAGAGACCACGCGACGCGCCAATATAGTGTGACTAGTCAGCCAGTGTAAATTGATACTTGAATTTATTATTAAGTTTATGTTTTTACTGAATATTAGTAAGTTACGAAAAAGGTTTATTGGAAGATATTTCTTTATAAAAGGTAATTTGTTTATTTATTTTTCTTTTCTTTTAAACGAACTTCAAAAAAGGAGGAGGTTCTCAATTCGATGCGTACCTATGTTTTTTGTCTTTTCTTGTGTATTCGAAATTCTTTTCGTATTCGATAGAGTATATTTTTTTGGGCTGGTCCCATTGTCACCAAAGTTAGGATCTGATTATGGATCCCATGAAAATCGAAGAAAACCCTTAAATTTTATAGGTACCTCCAACATCAGTAAGTAGTAAACTTGTTTATAGTAACTGTTTTCAGTCATAATCCGCCAAAACTTGATCATAACGATAAGTCACATAATATTTTTCTAAAAAATATATGTATTTTGCGAAAAAGTAAAAAAAAAAAAAACATTCAACTGATTTTGGTATGGATCATGAAGCAAATACAAAGAGGAGGTGCCCTATCGCGTTTTCCGTATGAAATCAAGTGAAGCCGGAAATCGGGGTGCGGGGGGAGGGTGCGCGACGCCACTGTCACCGTGTAGCGAGTAGAATTACTAAAATGCCAGCATTATTGACGTTAACATAAAAGTTCCGCTATACATTACTAGGTGGCAGTAAAAGATACATTCGTAGGAGAAAGATAATTATGTTAAAAGATACATTCCTAGGAGAAAGATAATTTATTAGGTGCTGTGTCAATATAATCTAAAAATAAAAATCGTTAAAACTGCTTATATTAATTCACGTGTTTTGTTTTCGCCCTTAATACATCCTACGTTTTCGTTAGTATTTTTACTCGCCACTAGAGGGCCTTTTGTGCTTTATCGGGACATTAACAGAAGCGTCCATGTGGCGTCGAACATTCTAGAAGCAATACGTCAAGTAATAAATTAATAATGCTTGTTTAATGTACTTACAAATGGAAATATATTTTTTTTTCGTTCACTTTGTTTCTGTCGTCTGTGTAACTTTTGCACGATAGAATACAACATTTCATTTTGTATTTAGGTAATTTAAAACTAAAATAAAAGAAGAGCGTACGACGTCCTAATCCGACAGATAAAAAGATCGACTGATGTCAGCGCCTCTGGCGTTAAGTAGCTAAAACTAAAAATGTGTGACGTCAGGACTCTGGTGATAGGAGCTGGACCTAGGTGCTTATAACATCTCCTCTTTGTATTTGCTTCATGGTATGGATGAGTTCAATTAAAATTCGCATCTCCTTTGCTACACAAGGTGCTATCTGAACTAAACTTCATATAAAAATCAAAATTTAGTATGAAAAAAAAGTCAGTCACACTTGGCCATTTTTTTATAAGTCCAATATGTGTGTCCTCATTAGTTGTGGGGGTGTATGGGGGGTCAAAAATGTCGTTATTTTTTAGCTCCGATGCACCGTTTTCGAGCTATAAATATTTTTCTTCAAATTATTCCTCACGAAAACAGTCGAAAATATTCTAAGTCGCGGCTCCATACTAAATAGAATCAAATCAATACTGGACAAACGATAAACGTTGAAGTGGTTGTCGTTATGTCATGGACTGTACATGTCCTGTCCAGTTGCTAATCCGTCCACCTGAGAATCTGTCCAGTTGCGAATCTGTCCACTTGCTTCGGAGGGAAATTTTTTAACTGTTGGCTCAATACAAAAATCAGTTAGGTAATTTTTTACTTTTTCGGAAAATTTGTCTACAATTTTTAATAACTATGATTTTCACCAATTGAAGAAAAAAAAAAGCGTGTTTAGTCTGTTATCTATGTATATTGCTCCGAAATTTCAATCTCCTAGTTATATTTCTTTTGCCATATTAATAAGCAGAGTGATTCAATCAATATTCGTACCTATTAGTGCGGTACTATTCATTGTACCGTACTAATAGGTATAATGAATGTAATTATTATTTATAGGTGTTCAACAAATTTCAAATATTAAAATTGCTGTCAATATTTAATATCGATAACTATTCATCGATATCAATCACTAAACTAATGTAATTTGTACACGTTGCATACTTCACGGCAGTGAGTTTCTGTGTGAGTGTGCGTTGTGATTGCAAAAGGAAAGTGATCCACCATTTCGGAACGGCGGCCATATTGAATTTAGAGCAATATTACTCACTGTATCGTGTTTCACTCCCAAATCCCTTTCATTTGATACCCATATTGGGTGAAGGGCAAAAGAAAAGCGATCCGCCATTTTGGAATCGGCGGCCATATTGAATTTGGAACAATGTCACTCACTCTATCGTGTTTCATCCTCGAAGCCTTTTCATTTGATACCCATAGGTTGCAAAAGGAAAGTGATCCATCATTTTGAACGGCGGCCATATTGAATTTAGAGCAATATTAGTGACTGTATTATTAATAATAGTAGAGAAATAGTATTAGTGACTGTTTCACTCCCAAATCCCTTTTATTTGATACCTATATTACGCGAGTGGCAAAAGAAAAGCGATCCGCCATTTTGGAACGGCGGCCATATTGAATTTGGAGCAATCTCACTCGCTGTATCGTGTTTCACCCAGGGACCGGAAAACCCGTTCATTTGCTTAAGCCGTTCGAAAGGGTAACCCATTCGTATGGTAACCCAGTGGGCTCGGTAAGCCGTTCAACAGGTTTCCCAACAATAACGATAACCCGTAAAATAGGGGTTACCACCCACAACAATAATTTACCGCTTACCCAATCTTAAAGGTTTTTAGTGTTTATATGCGCTTAACCGCTTACTGTTCGGGTTAGGGTAACCCTTTCCCTCACGCACACCGAGCGATTGAAATAGCACTGCGGGCGCAATAACGCCAGAGTTCGGTTGCGACCTTCGGCAAATATGCGGTGCAAAAGCAATCTACACGCGATATACCTAAGGTCTAAAATATTTTTTACAAATTAATCAGCGTTTAGAACGGTAACCCATTTGGGGGTTTTTGATATCGGTTAGCGGTAACCCGAATTAACTCAATCGAAGGGATTAATGTGTAAACCGGTAAGCCGTTTGAAAGCTTACCGTAAGGCAAAGGGTTTAAAAAACCAGCATTATAAAATACCCCATCAAAACCCTAAGGTTACCGGCTATAACGGTAACCGGGTCCGGTCCCTGGTTTCACCCTCGAAGCCCTTTCAATTGATACCCATATTGTATAGGTTGCAAAAGGAAAGTGATCCACAATTTTGGAACGGCGGCCATATTGAATTTAGAGCAATGTCACATACTGTGTCGTATTTTACTCTCAAAGCCCTTTCATTTGATACCCATATTGATGGGGTGGCAAAATAAATATGATCCAACATTTTTTTTAATGGTGGCCATTTTAATTTATAGAGGTGACACTACTTAAGTCTCAAGTAGTAGTACTCAAAAAACACTTTCATATTGTATAGTAGTGTTACCAGACAAACATTTTGCAAAATTTCATCCCAGTTAGATTTTCAACACGTTATATTTTTCTTGTAAGATAGCGAAAAAAAATTTCTGCTTGAAAACGATCAACTCGGGCGGATCCTAGTATAGGTCCTTGTCCAAATTTTTTATTTATATTTCAAGAATTACGACGATTACGTAAAACAGCCTTGTTTGCAAACAGCCGGCGCAAACTGACACAAGTCCTACCTCGATGAGCGCTCGCGCTCGACTGATTGACGCGAGTTTTTTTTACCATACAATTTGTTGCATTTACGGCCGACGTTTGAGGGGTGATAAAAAATTAATTAATTATCTTTTTATTTTAAAAATTATATCATTCGATTAGTTAAAGAACATAGATTATTTTGACATAGCTTTTTAATTATAAATATAGTTTTAACAATTCTAAAATGAACGTTAAAGTGTCATCATATTTCGTAAAAACTTGTAATATTTTTTTAAAGAAATGGGACGCTTAATTAAAAAAGCGTCTTTCCAACTGGCAACAAAAATATATTTCTGATATCTTGTGATTTTATTTTGGTAAATTTATTGGAGTTTTCTTGGAGTTTTAGCCGTTTTTGTTTGTCCATTTCATGACATTCTGCCAAACAAGGTAAAGAAGAACGATTATTTCTATAAAAACTGAAGCAGTAAAAGAAAATCTCTTCTTACAACTGGCAACAATAAGAATAAACCTATTTTCCTCTAGTATCGATTTGTATGAAAATCGTTTTTGAAATAGTAAATTTAGCGCAAGAAAATGTCATTTTCGTGCAAAAAGTGTAAGAGGCCTCTTAAGTGGCTCATCTTCCAGTAGATTTGGTAAATCATTTTGTAAAAAATGTAAATAAACTTCACTAGTCAAGGCGTCTGGCAGCTCAAAAGGACCTATTATTTGTCCATTTAAAATTCCGGTCCACATATTCACTTTAAATCGATATTGTGATCTATCTTGCCTCATCAAATGAGGATTTTCGATATGCCACTCGTGTAAGTTGTGTAGGTTCATGTAACCATCTTTTTTAAATGTCGACTCATCTGACCAAAAATTTTTTTCGAAGAATCGCGGATCTTCTCTGTGTTTTTGTAGCATTGTTTGACAAAAAGCAACACGGGGTCGATGGTCCCGGGGTAGTAGAGTTTGTACTCGCTGTACGTGGTACGGGTGTAGCTGATTTCTTTGCAAAATCCGATGGGCTGTACTTTTGGGTACTCCTGTGCTTCTCTCTATTCCACGTACAGAAATACTCCGATCTTCTTCGACAATGTCTAGTACAACGTCCTCGTAAGGGGGACGAAATCTTCTTTCACTATGTACTTGGTTCGGCAGTCGGCCCTCTGAGAAGAGTAATCGGTGCACATTTGTAAAGACTCGATGATCCAGAAAACGAGCTGCATTTGGGTACCTCTCACGATAAAGTCTAGCTGCAGCGTTGGCATTGCATCTACATTCCCCATAAATTAAATGTATGTTGGCGTATTCTTGTGTCGTGTACGCAGACATGGCGGCACTACACAATTACACAATCAACGATAAGTAGTCCGGAGCAAAGCAAAGGTCGTCGGTAGAGAAACTAAACAGTCCGAATCCAAATCACAAGCAATCAAGTCCAATAAACGAAGCAGAAAGTGGTAAGCACGAAATCAACACGAACGAATACAAAAAGATGCGCAGTAAGCGAAGGAGCGAAACGTACTGATGTGTATTGTTTGTGCGTTAGCGAATAATTGGCGTCACTATCTGTCTCACTAAGTTATTCTCTGAAGTTTCTACACGAAGACTTAGATCTGACTACAACTTTCCAAAAAAAAAATTAGGAATTAGCAGCATTGGTCGCTTGGGTGTCAAACAATAAATTATGATTGAAACCTTTAATTATAATAAATAAAATCCATAAAAAAACATAAACGGTTTAATGTGCATAGTTAGGGCATGATGTATGACGGCATTGTGTGTGTGTAATGGTTTATGCAATGGCACAGATGAGTAAATAGTTACTAGCAACGGTGTGAACGCATGGGATCGATCTTGGACGCCCGTTGCTGGGCGCGCCGTTACGGCTCTCCTCGGGCAAGAGCTGAAAATCAGTGCTTTGTCTTAAACTTAAGACAAAGAACCCACTGAGCGCGCACCTCTTTACATCACTGTGTCACACATACATACGACAGAGTTAGTGACTGTTGTTAAGTAACTGTTCCTGTTTGTTGTTTTAGTAGTAATCGGCTGTTTTTATATATATAATGTATGTGTTTGTGTGATGTAAATAAACGTTTTATCTATCTATCTATCTATCTAACTTACTTTTATATCAACCAGCAGCCAATAAATATATATATATATGAAAAATGTTTATAATATGTGTATTCAAATATATAATAAAGTGCCAAGTGACATTAAGATTTTGGACAAGAATAGGTTTAAGATAAGTTTGACAAAATGGTTGATTGAAAGGTGTTTTTATAGTGTAAAAGAATTTATGAGTTTAAAGCATTAACAAAAAATAAAAAAGATGATATGATATTGCTCTGCTCATTAATTGTTTGTGACATATATTATAATTTATTTTTTTACCTAATAATGTTAATAATAATATATTAATTTTTCCTTTAAATTTGACGTTAAATGATTATATTTATGTAAGTATATTAATAAAATAGACATTGATCAATAAATTAGACGTAAGTAAGACTGATTGTGTGTAATACAAGAATGTTAATTAGATACAAATAATGATTATACCAATATTGATGATAATAATTATGTTGACTATAGCATGTAAAATTAGTAATACATAATTTAATAATTAAGATATTTAAAATACAATGTAAACATTTGCACAGTGACTTAGTTCAATTGGATATGTGAGACTCTAAAGATTATAAAACATGTAAGCACCATATTCTAGCAAATAAACGATACTATTACTATTACACTTCCACTTCGTAAAATAGTCATTTTACGAAGTGGATGTGAGACTCGCCGTCTCTGTCACGTTAGGGTCACTATCTGTCTCGCTCATACTTCGAATCTCTCCGTCTCTGTCACGTTAGCGTCAATATCTGTATCTCTCACACTTCGTAAAATGACTCTCCCGGTCTCACTCAAACTAGAATGTTAAAGTTACAGCCTTAAAGCAAACCATGGGTACATTAGAATAAATTTTAAGTACGTAAGAAAAATTTGTTCAATACTGCCTGTTTTTGGAAAAAAAAATTGTCTGCAATCGTAGAAATTATCTACCAAGTATCATACCATTTTGGAATCCTTATTGAATGCGCCAACTTTTGCAGTTACTTGCCAAACTCGCATAGTACATTTTTTTTCAGTACAGCTTGTTAAAGCTATGCGAAAAATTAATTTTGAATATTTAATTTAGATAAAAATGGCATATTCTTCTAATTTGGAGCAGCTGGCTTTAAATTTTAGATTAGAGTATACAGAAACATTATTCAGGATTACAAAACAAAAGAAAATGTTTAGAAAAGTCAATATTTGTAGCAACAAGAGTGAAAAAACCGTCGCAGGGTGTACATTATAACGATTTTTTTAAATGTTAGATTTTTTTTAAAATAGGTGACTTAGATTTTTTTTTATATTTTTCTAATAACATATATGAGTTAGTCTACCGCCTGCTTTCGGCTTGACGTCGGCTTCTGGGACACCCTGTATAGACACGTGAAAAAAATTACAACAGTAGTATATATAACGAAGTTTAAAGGAGAACTATCAGAGTTGAGTACTAAGTACAAACAAACAAGTTATAGACGACTAACTTATAAAATGTACTCAGAAAAGTAAAATTTCATTGAAAATTAGTATATAAATTTACGAACCACGTGAAGTTAACGTAGGGACCAAACTACTGGAAACATGAAATTCGGTACAGGGGTTCCTTCAGCGCGCCAACTAAGGAAGGATTTTTCAAAATACCTATAGGAAGTTGAGAAATCCCCATCAAAAAAATTAAGGAAGTGACAGTGCTGAGCTTTATTAAAGCAAAACGTAGTTCGCAGGCATAGCTAGTCGTGTATAAAACTTCCTTCAGCCAAGTCCACCACCTGAAAACCAGCACTTTTGGTACAATACTGCAATAGACTTAAAATGCGTTTATTACAGTTTTCTGACTAATGTATGATATTTAACAATGCTCATGAAATACGATTAACATTCCATTGCTTTTGGCAGCCGTAAACCTGGTTGTGGAGTCGTTGGACGACGTGGCGGTCCTCCAAGACGGTCCTTCGTTCATGGACCCGGATCTTTTCCACAGCGTGCTTGATGACCTGCAGCTGAGAGCCCTTTTAGAGGTACGTTCATATAGACTATTCATTTACATTACAATCTTATTTTAAACTATTCGTTACATAACGTTATCGCCAATTATCATGGAGATGTGTCTAAGTTCGTAAGAAGTAAGATAGTATATCTTACTAAGGGAGCAAAATAATATTTTTACGGCGAGGGCGCTATTTTGAATCACGAATGGAGCGAAGGATTCAAAGTACTTCGCCCAAGAGTTATCTGTACATTTTATCCCCTCTACGAAAAAAAAATAGAGTAAAAGAACTTTTTCCATTTCTTGTAAATACGTCTAAAACACAATCAATCTCCAACCTTCAGATGTTAAATCTAGACTTTCACTAGATGAACTCATTTTTCCGTAAATGAATGTTTTCGTACTCGTTTGTTAAGACCCAAGTTATACTTCGGTTTTAGCAGATAGAGTATAAACTAGTGAAACAATCTTGATTGACGCCTCCATCGCTTTCTATGAAAACCGCAAAACTCGGTCCAACCGGCCGTTGTACGGATTTGGTGGCGCATTATCGCGGGCGCTCAGCGAACGATTGCTAAAGTTAAGCCACGTTGGCTGTGGTCCGTCCTATTATGATGACTGACTAAAATACGAAACATCTTGCGCTCTTCTTGTTTCGGAAGGCACGTTAAACAGTGAGTTCTGCGCGTGATTTCGCCCCGGTCGTATCGGCTAACCGTCCCATCGGACTATGCGAATGAAGCAATAGAGAGTGCACTTGCGTTTGCGCATTCACTTGTGCACTATAATATCTCCTGCGCAGATGGCTTCTGCGCAGATCTTTGTTGAGATTGACCACCGTGACCGACTATCGGTTAGCATCATTAGGTCTTCTAATGTTGCTGTGCCCGACAGGGTCCACAATTTACTTATAACAAATCAAAAATAAGGTCTGATTTCATTGTGGACAAGCAATTAAGTATTGAGTACATTATTATAATGTTATGACTACACTCAGACACAAATTCGAGAAACGCTAAAAATTTGCTTCTAGGTTTGATAACGCTGTGTATTTTAGCGTACGAAACCATATTTAGTTGTACCAGCTTCGCTACCAAAAAAAATTCCCTGCGGAAACCAGTTGTGCGATTTTGTTGAAAAAAGACCACCATTGAAAGTTTCCGTTCTTCAGCAGGTCACAAAATGGGAAAGAACAATGGCAAACTCTTTTTAGTGAACATGCATGAACAATATGCCAAACTATAGTTTTAATTCCTTAGTAAAATAATAGCACAATGAATATCCTACGAAGTCTGGACAAAAAGTTATAGACGTATAAACTTTAAGAGGTTATTTCTTAAAACCGTAAATAACGTCGTCGAGAATCGAAATCCTTTGGCGAGCTGTAGTCAGCAGTCATGATAGGAGATCTCAGTAGCCCAGTAGCAGTCAAGAGTTACTCAAAAGCATTTAAAATCAACAGCAAAAATTTAAGTACGCAAAGCAACGCACAAACAAAACAAAACAGCAAAGTTCGGACCAATCTCTAATTAGTCTGTGGTCAAATAGACAATTGTGAGCGCGCTCTTTCGGATATTATTCTGCAATTGTTCTTTTGTCAAAATCCGCTATGGCCTTGGTCACGAATCCTGGATAACAATCAAACGAACGCATTAAAGGTCAATCGAACAATCGATATGATTTTGTAAAGGTGGCTTGAATCTATGTAAAAAGGGTAGTGTTCCTCTAAATTTGTCCCCGAGTTTATGTTGTGCGGAGTTCGCACATTAACGGGGGCTCCTCTCGCGACGCAGGCACACCCCGGACACTCCATACAACGTTCGCAAATCAATTACCTATTACTACTACCTAAGCAAATGACGTTTATACCATTTCCCCCCCCCCTCTAAAAAGCTTATTTTATTCACTGAAAACAGTGAATAAAAAGGCGAAGCGCCAGAAACGACTTTATGTGTATTCTCGAACATTAAATTCAAAATTCAAATTCAAAAATCTTTATTCAACATTGGCCTTTACAGGCACTTATTGACGTCATAATTATTTACACGTATCGATTATTCGATATTAGATGTTTTGAATTTTCGATATTTTAACAGATCGGTATTTGAGTTTTAGCGATTCCAGACGTCGATATAATGATAGTAGGTATTTAGGTCATTCGATATTTTAATTTTGAACGTCGACATTTTAACTTTAGATATTCAAATACGTGCCCTTCAATCATCATGAATTACGGTCGCGATTCAGTCGTTAGAATCCTTCACTTGCTCGTGATTCAACTATGGCCCTCGCTTTAAATCCGTCCTATATTCACTAGTTGCATAATGTACATTGTACACGCGAAAATGTGTGCGTGGAATCTAGTAGGGTTGAGTGCGTGGTTATCAATCGAAATGACGTGAGAAGTGCAGCGTCTGCTTTCTCTTTTACTCGCATAGCGCCGTCTCTGTTATCGGCTGGCGCTTGCGCTTATATTCGCCCGAGCGAACGCGTTCGCCCTTGTTTAAGTGTCTGTGATGTCTACAACGAAGTGCGGGGCGGGGTGAGGTATTTGAAATGAGTGCGGGGAGGTGAGTGGCCGTTCTGTATCGAGTACCTACTATTATATATTCCGTGGCGCAGGTGTACGACCGCATCGCGTGCACGGTGGTGGTGACCAGCGGGCGCGCGCCCGCGGCGGAGGGCCGCCAGCGGTGCCGGCAGGCGCTCGACGCGGCGACGCGGCTGCGGCAAGGGCCCGCCGCGCCCGCCGCGCCCGCCGCACCCGCCGCAGCCGCCGCGCCCGCCGCAGCCGCCGCCGCCGCCGTGCACGAGCTGCGCCGCGCGCTCGCGCTGCCTCACCTCAAGGTAGGAAGTAACGAGTAGTAGAGACTGCGGGCGGGGTTCGCGGGGGACGGCTGTGGCACGGTGCCCCGCGCCTAGCGCCTGAGCTGCGCCGTGCGCTGTTAGGAAATAACGAGTTAAGCGAAGGCCAAACCAAAGCGTTCATAGTGCGCCCACGATCACGTGCACGGTGGCGATCAGATGTTGTGTACGAACTCGTAGCAACGTGTTCACGTCGACGCGTTCGCTGATTGGCCGCGAGCGTCCTGTGCTGCGTCAGCACGCGTCGGTCGCTAGGTCGCTAGGTAGGTCTAGGGTTACCATTTGACAGGCGTTCGCCGCATTTGACAGGCATTTTACGATTTAGACAGGCGTGCGGCCGGCGCTACGCTGGGACAGGCATTTCTGAACTTCGCGGGTCTCAATAGCTCAAATACATTGGCGTAGGTAAGGGTGAGGGGGGGGGGGGCGTAATCCCCCCCCCCCCCACCGGAAAGATATACTTACGGCTATGCTCAAAGACATACTCCAATCATGAGACGGCATTTTTCCGAAAAATCAGGCGTTTTGTGCATCCTCAACAGGCATCCTCCCTGACATGGATGGTAACCCTACTTGCGTCCGCGATCAGTTCCTGTCTGCAGAGTTTGCACGCTGCACGCAACGTTATTGTTTCTAATTTGATGGTATTTTCATAATGTCGAATACAAATACAGAAAGAATAATCAACGAAATTAGCAAGCGTCGTTTACTTTATGACACTTTACATCCAGAATAAAGAAATAATAGAAAGAAGGATTCTATAGTAAGTATAGAAGTAATTGCGGATGCGAGGTATGGAATTTACCCTCTATTTGGATCCAAATCCTATTCTTTTTCCTGAAAATAGTTATTTTCACTATAAGTGCGGGAAGCCGTCCCGAGCCGAAGGCGAGGGTTGACAGTCGGAACGAGTGGAAATGACAGTCCCGCACGTGTATTTAACAACTATTTTTAATACTGTTGCGAAAAAATTAAACAATAAATACGTAGCAACCGTATGTAGCAATGTACCTGCTTTTGGACTTTACAGGTAAAATATTCACACTCGCATTTTCAGCAATTAAACATAATTGCGGTGGTGTTAAATCAATTAATATGTTATCAGTCACTCATTTTATAGAATTATTAAACTTTTAAGCAAATAACAACAATCAATAATCACGCAGTGAAAATTTTAGAAAAATGGCGCCAAATATGTCGTCGTACGTACACAGCAGTGACAAAGCAAATGCGTGCTATGCTTTTCTTGCCGTGTTTTTAAAAGCAAGGTCCGGCCGTGCTTTTTGTTATGCTTTGCTTTTAGGCATGCTTTTACAATACAAAATCTGGTAGACCAGTCAGATTATTTAGCGGAATCTTAACATAGCATGCTAGAAAAAAGCAGGAAATAGCAAAATGTGTGTCAGATTCTAGACATTTGACATTTGGTAAAGAAAAAGCACTAGTGCGTAATGGTGGTCACATCCCGCACGCTAATCAGCCCTGCAATATAGGTACTACTTTTTGAGCAACTGTATTAAAAAATAATTTTATCCTTATTTCATTAGACAGATGTAAAACTATTTTACTTAAAATATTTTGACACAATCATGCCGTTCATTACTTTCTTCATCTTCTGCAATAGCTGCTAGAAGTAATATTTCTTCTTCAGATTTATTGAATTCGTCTCCAAACATAATTATTTAAACAGTTCCCGCTGCGAGCTATACCGCACGGTTGAAGACACGAACGTACCACGGATGCCAGTTGATTGCTAATTTGGTGTGAACAGTTTCTGCACGCACATAGGACGCTTACCGTGCACGCCATCGCGGACGCAAAATGAACGCGTCGGTTTGGTCAGGCCTTAATAGGCAGGCATTGCGGCGTCCGTGGGTGACGGCTGTGGCATGGGGCCCAGCGCGTGAGCTGCGCCGCGCGCTGGCGCTGCCGCACCTCAAGGTAGGAGATAACGAGTAGTGGGGACTGCGGGCGGGGTCCGCGGGGGACGGCTGCGGTGGCACGGTAATAGTGTACAGTAGAATGACTTCATAGAAACGGTCGAAACACGCGCTATGCCTACGCGCCTCGATCTGGGATCGCACTCGGATCGCATATGGCTACAAGAGCTGTCACGAATGCAGTTCGCGGGTTCGCCGCAGGGCATACGCACGAGTCAAACGAGCGCACGGTCGGTAAGCGAGCAGCCCTATCGCGGGCCACGCACCTAGCGATGACGAGCGGCCGTAGATATAAAATTTCAAAGAGGGGCCGAGTCCACATACTGTATTATACTATTACCGTGGCTGTGGCATGGGGCCTCGCGCCCAGCGCGTGAGCTGCGCCGCGCGCTGACCTGCCGCACCTCGAGGTACGACCGATGGGTACAGATGCCGGCACTCAAGTTGGCGAGAACGGGAGATGTTTTGAACGAATTTCGGACACTGAAAAATAATAATACTAAAATATTATTGGCCAAAATGGAAATAAAATGAAAAGCAGTCCATTTTTGTTGAACACGAGGGTACACGCGCAAAATCAGAAAATCTTGCCAAGTTAGGCGCCAGCGATTGCCTCATGCTACGTTTTTGGTGGTATGCTAGAAATAGAAACATCTTGCGGCATTTACGACATGCGGCAGCTCGTTTTTGGTCTACCTCCTTAATTGATCGAAGGGATTAGACACTGTAGAATATGAATGATCAAGTAACTTTAGCAGCAGCTTATTTAGTACTAAACCTTGCAGTTAGACAACGAAAGAAGAATAAAGTCTGAATATTTTTCATTACACCACTCCATCACCTATTATTCTCACTTTCCAAAACAAATACAAGCAAAACGTAACCTACAAACTGTTTTATTGCACCAAAAATGTCGCATGGAATCCATCGTGTTCGGATACAAGCTGCGACAATCTGCTACATGATGCAAAGTGTTGTCATGCCGCACGATTCTTGTCACATTTTGCGACATTTTTAATTATTGTAGCATGCGGCCTTGTGGCATGTCGCAATACCGCACAATGTTGTAAAACGTACGCAATGGCCTAAAACAGCCTTAATGGCGACCACGGGGGGCGGTTGCAGCACGGGGCCCCGCGCCCAGTGCGTGAGCTGGCATTGCCGCACCTCAAGATACCGAGATAGTAACAGGGACCGCTGGAGGCGGTGTAGATACTCGCCTGATACTATTAACGATCTCGCTAAGGCTCGTTTATTAAACACCCGCTCGTGTTTTAATAATTTCGTTTATGTGACAATTACATAAACTTATATAATTTCTCAACTTCGTGCCATATTTACTTTTTAACACAAATTAATTACTTTCCATAACTCTCCGAATAAATCTCACAAACAGTCGACAGCCTATTAAAAAAACCACTGATTAGACTTCTAAACAAAGACTGCATTAAAATCACAAAACACATTTCACTAAGCGCTAAGTAACGTGCTGTACACAAATAAATACTTACTACAAATTTGAAAGACTTGCTATTTTATGTTTACAAGCAAAAGCCATAATTGATAGGTAGGTAGCTAATGGCGGCCTTTTGCCTATAAAGTTTTAGCGATTAAAACAATATACAACATTGCTTATTTTTTAATAATGCCACTTCAACCGATTGCAACGGTACACTGTCTTTTTTCTTCCGTGTTTGCAAAATATTCCTACATGCATTCTCCACGTACACTACAATCTTCAATACTTAATAGTCCCAACCAGCCCAGTTATCTTAGAAATAGTTTTGAGTTCTTGTGTTCCTGACATGATAGATCCCTTCGTTCTACCTTTCCTCCTCTTGGTCTCCTCAAATGCCCCTCCCACAAATCTGATATCACACACTCTTCTTTTCTAGTCCAGTAGTTGTTATGGAATGCTCTCCCACTTGACGTCAGAAAGTCATCAAGCAAACTGAGTTTTAAAAACAAATCACGAAGGCTATACCACGAGAATTTTTTTAACACCTGTTGATTAGGAATACCCAGATTATCTTCGAAATACCGTTTAGAATCCATTTTCGTTTTATGGTTTTGTATATTAATAGTAGGCAAGTATATATTAGTTTATTTTATTCATTATATTTATGTATTAGTATTTTAAGTATATACCATTATCCAGTAGGTATTATTTCACCATTATAAGTACTACATCTATTTCCTTTTCTCTGCACCACCCAAAGGTTGACTGGAAGATAATGCCTTTGGCATTAAGTCCGCCTCTGTACATAATTGTATTGAAAGACTAAATAAAAAAAAATCTGCCTAGCAGCGACTTGTATGGAGAATAGGAGCTTTAAGTTTGCTGTCTATCCGCAGGCAGCGCTAGTGTCCTTGTTTTACTTTCGTTTCTTTTCGTTTCGTTGAAAGTTGGTGCTGCCTCCAATTTAAAGAGTAATTTATCAATAAAAAAAGTGTTGTCTGTTTTTTAACTGACTTCAAAAAAGGAGGAGGTTATCAATTCGATGCGTATGTTTTTTTATGTGTATGTTACTAGATAACACCCCTGATTGTGGCCCGATTTTCAAAATTCTTTTAGTATTCGATAGAGTATACTCCTGCGGTAGTCCCATTGTCCCCAAGGTCAGGTTCTGAATTTATACAGGCTCAGGATAGGCAATCCCTTTTTGTCTCTATGGGATTCGCGCCACTGGAAACGCCTTCCTACACCGTTTGTACAACGGGAACTGATACCGTCGGTCGAGGCCAGCACGCCCCTACTTTTCTAACCAATAAAGTTTCATAAGGCTTAAAAAATTTGGTTTTGTTTCGAGTTTTCGATCTGCTCAAGCAGAGGTAAGCTCCCTTAGTCGGCTCTTATAGCATCCACGGGAAGAAAGGAAGTAGCGGCACTGCATATCTGATAAAAGGCTAAAGGTTAGTTAATTACTGCGGCATCAATGTAGAGCACAGACTATTGGGAACTAGAAACTTGACATGCATACAAAAAGGATTTTTCAAAATTCCCACAGGAAGCTGAAAAATCCCCATCCAAAAAATAAAGAAAATCCGACAAAGTCAATGAAGTAAAAGAACAAAACGGGCGTAAAATGTTTTATTAAAATTTGTTACATACTTTATTGTCACATCATGTCAATGGAAAATTCCTGTGAAAATCCAATTTTTTTATATCTTTACTGTGGTAAGGTAAAAGAATCAATAGTCCATACAACCGTTCTTTTTGCTTATTTGTTGAAAGTTGTCATTTTATTCCACAATATAATATAGTTACATATATTATCAATTTTTAATTCCTAATCAATTTTCACGAAATCCGTAAGACGTCTAAATTGGATATTGATACGTAGGCTATTATCAACAGCGAGTAAAGTCTACTTTGGTTCAATAAAGTTAAGAGAAACCAATAAAGTTGAAATTTCGTTCGGGTTGCATAAGTCCTCGACGGATCTATTAACTTAATTTAATGAAAATCTGTTTAAAAGCCCAGTAGTATTTCTGATCAGCAGGACTTACTGCGTCCAAGAAAAATTGTCGTGGCTTTGTTAACATAGCGGTTCCCCGCACGACCCAATAGAGTATATTTATATGTTACCGGTAAAATGAAATCACCCTAGGGGAATCTTTGAAGCCTTGGCTTTGTACGCTACACGATAAATTTGAACAAAATGCCATATTTCTATTTTTTGTTACTTTTTTGTTACCACACTGAATTTCGAACAACAAGTGATCCGTGCGGAACTTTGTTTGTTTGACAATACTATAGGAGCGTTTGCTGTATAACGTGAGACCCTTTTTCGCGTCTATTATTTTATTTGGTCTGTACGAAATACAACAGTGTGTTCCGTAATGTTAGCTCCGGTGTTTAAATTCAAGAGTACGAAACGTCAAAATATCAATGTCAGTTGGTTGGATTATTAATCTTGAAACTTAAAAATTATGCCCCGACGATAGCATCGAACAATATTCTTTTTTGTAAGGCCGGTTTCAGTGCTAAGCTGACCGTCCGGTGCGTACCTTCACTCCTCACGATACGTACTGACTGACCGTCATGTACTATTCAGTGCTATCCTGACCTTAGAGCATTCAGACGGAAGATGGCAAGGCTGGGGGAACCCCTCTGCCAATTTACGTTGACCATATGACCATACACGTTATATAACACTAGTTGACGCGCGGCCGCTGCCATTAGGTGTCATTTCGTATCGCAAGCAAGAGCTCGTAAAAATGGTTAATTGGGCAGTTTCCGCTTGCAAAAGACTATCCAGTAACTCAAATCTTCAAGACTATGGCGTTTCCTATCACATGTAATTGTAAAATATACATAAATGTGTTTTATTTAAGTACAATTTTGAAGTAATTTTTATGCCGTTACGATAGAAAAATACAATGGTACGTTGGTAGCTTAACACAGTACACGGGCATGATTTGCGGGCGATTGCGTAGATACACATTAATTTGTCGATGTGTGTGTATTTCTTTATAGTAAGGTAATATTTTCATAGTGTGCGTATCTGTAATTGAATGCTAGATTTTCATAGTGTGTCATGCGTGTTTATCTCGCCTCCCGCAAAATGTGGCAGAAAACTGTATACTGCGATTTGTTGCGTACCATCCCTAGGCTAAATGATCTAAGATCCTGACCAACAAAACGACCGTCCCTCGGTGCCTATATATTTTATCATGTTCACTACGAGATCGCTCGAAAAGTACTTTTGACGAATATAATACGTACAATACTTTCAGTGGGTTCACCGGTAGGTGCAGCACGAACGAGTTCATATGTTTTCAAAGCGCGTCGGTCAAGTGACGGTACGCATGCGGACGCGGTCGACTGACGACCGTCCACGTACGTAGCGCGTAGCGCCGTGCGCATCTAATTATGGCCAGTGTAGCACTGAGGTTTATAAATTTTCATATAAATGACGATCATACCGACGTACGTACCTATAATCGGTCCAGGACTGACGATGACGTAACCGGCCTGAAAAAAGAATAAACGGAAGGAACTTACTTCTCGTACAGTTAATTTATCAATATTAAAGACGGCCAAGCAATTGCAATATGAATAACGACATCAAAATCGGATTGCATTACTCGCTGAATATAAATCGTGGACTCTGAAAAATCAATCGTACACAATTTCCCTAATCGGTTCATTTCGCCGCATTGACGACACGGTCGGTCGGTCGCGTTTCGCGGAGCGACGGGCGGCGACGCGTATTTACGCCGGTAACACACCTCCGCCGCGGAACTACAGTAGCGAAACCGCTGAGTGATTCTCCCGCGTTGTCGTTTGTACGGCGCGCGAGCTCTGGCGAGCGTATCTGCTCTAACGTGGACATTTAACTATAGCGCTGTCTTTGTCGCGCGCGGATCCGCCCGATTTGCTCAGACGCCGTCTATATCTCCGCGTTCGATTCGCCGTTTTGTTTATGCCTGACTATGTGTCGCGGATTCGCCTTGTTAGTTTTGCGGCGGAGGTGTGCTACTGGCATTACCGTGTGACGGCGGTGCTGAACAATACTTATTGGTGCACACGTGCCGAGAATACGAGAACGCGGAATGAGGACGCACGCACCCCCAGTATCCATAACTCGGTCGCACAACACTCCGGCATATCTCCGAAAACAGTCTCGGTAAATAACTGACCACGGGCTCTGATTAGATATTAGCCGACTTAATACTTCATAAGTTCGGGGGTACTTTTCGCCAATCGGGTAACTGTTCCAATCACTCTGACAACAGAGTCGGGTTATATAATTACAACATTTATAACTCAAGAACGGCTGGGCCGATTTTAATGATCTATGATTTAATGGATTCGTCTCCGCTCCGAATAGCAGAATAACTATTAAATATCGGAATAATTCATGAATAAAAAATACACAGAAAATTATTCCTCAATTGACAGCTCACTTCACTACAAATTTGTCTGTCATTTGTTTTGAAAAAAGCAAAAAATTAGCACGACATTTATAGACTGTTAAGCAGGGTGTGATGTGAGGCGTCAGGAGACGAAATAACACAAGAAAAGTCGAGTCTTAATTGGTTGTTTATTGAAATAAAAACGGTTTTCATAGAATTTTCAAGTAGGTCAATGCGTTTTACAATGACATTTAGGTTGTTTAGAAAAGTATCCGATTGCATGTTACATGTTTACCTTATAGAAAATAGAATATTAATTTATAATAACACAATATCATTTTTATACGTCATCGATGATGACGTCGTGCACCACACTACAGGGGTAACTGCTAAGCGCCGGGTCAGGTAGTATTTTTATAAAAATCAAAATTATATATGTAAAATACTACTATAATGCTGTCGATTTAAAAGAGGATGCAAAAAATTAGACCTTCAGAGTTTTTAGTTCTCGAGAAGGCTCTCCCAATTTCCACTCAAAATCTGCAAGTAGGGTAGATTCACATAGGGATTTTATAAATATATATTAAAGTGAGAGAAAAAAAACTTAAACGGCAATGCATGGGAACGTCATTCCCAAACCATGTGACTTATAATATTGTCATCTTCATCTGCAAGATTGTAACTTGCAGTATAGATTATGCAACTAATGGGTATGCGACTTTAGGTACTTGTTCTGAATTCTGATCA
The DNA here is from genome assembly GCA_963935595.1 of Schoenobius gigantellus. Classification (NCBI taxonomy): domain Eukaryota; kingdom Metazoa; phylum Arthropoda; class Insecta; order Lepidoptera; family Crambidae; genus Schoenobius; species Schoenobius gigantellus. Next base: position 27,914,580 of record OZ012551.1, read on the forward strand.
GATACCGCTACAAACCACCCGCGCGCACTACATAAGTTTCAGTTATTTGCCATGTTACATACTCGTATAAGTATCTAGATCCTTTGTTCATGTTTATTGCAAGAGACAAATAATAAACTTTATTACTTAGGGTAGTATTCACTTTCTGATTTGTATCGTCTCTATTGAATTATTTTTTTTATACATGAATTGATCATGTTTGAGATCATATTATTATACTGTTTTTTTTTCTTCGGTGAACTAAGAGTATTTAGATTTAAAATTTGAGTTTTTTGTTATATTGATTGCATCTGTTTTCTTTTATTATTTGTATTTTCAGTATGCTTGATAGTGTTGCTATCAACCTATCGGTTACAAGTTTTCGCATAACTTAAAATATCTGGAGACGCATTTTTTAAACCATTACAATTCAAATTCGCATTCGAAATCTTAAGATTCGAATACGAATTTCCAAATTCATAATTTTTGAATTCATTCCCTGAATTCTGCAACGAGTGGTCCTACCCATCACTCGTTAAGATTTCTATAATAGCATATACGCAACGTACTTATATGTTGAGTTTTACGTGCTATTCATCGCTGGCTTTTTACACTAATGAGTTATTGTCATGTTATTGTTTACTGGTTTGTATTTTTTCCGCGTGACAATTTGTTTTAATGACATCACTGAATTCGAGTGATTCAAAAATCCTTAAAATTGGGAAACGTAATAATTTCGTACATGATTTGTATACATGTTCGAATTCAAGATTTATTTCTAATGATTCAAAAATGCGTCTCCACTCCAGGGGCCCTACCGCCTATTTCATAGCGATCACTCGCTATCATGACATTAGAACAATAGTTCTAATGCGCGAGTGATCGCTGTGAAATAGGCGGTATGGTCGTGGATATCTTATATACATGCTATAATAATGACGTACGCCCGTATCTCTGAAATATATCCTGCTTCTGATTCGTTTTCGTTCGCGAAACTAGGTCATTCGGACTCCACGATATTTCCGGGCGCTATCAAATATGTTGTGTGAAGGTGTTGACGACTAATCAATCCGCTCGAAGTACCTCACTAAAACAGTTTTATTTCACGTTCGTATGTGTACTATGTCCAAGGGATGTATAAAAACCGGCCTCGGAACACTGAGGATAGTTCATCAATCACGGATAGCGAATCTGTTTGTCCGTTTAAAGTCATTCTTCTTAGGTTCTAAAAAATAAGATTACTAACTGAATAGGCTTTGAATGGCAACTCGGTTGAGTGGCGTACGGAAACGTATTCAGGATACTCTCGGTCCTTCTACCTTAGCCTCTCAAGACGACAGTCTTCGTGTGTGTTGTCTTTATCAAGTCTTCTTCAAGATACAGATGACTACTTTTGTTATATGACTTTGTCGACTGCTACATCGATTCTTGTTTTTTGTCTAAGCCACATTACAATTTCAAATAAACAGAATATATAAAAGTTAGATTTGCTTGTAATGTACTCCACATTAGAAGCAAGCTTGCCTGAAAGAGAAAAATAAATACATTTATTTGATCCAAGTAATAAGAAGTTGCTTACCTTTATTGTTTCGCAAAATATTTTCAGCAATGATTTGTTGGCTCAGCATATTGAACAACGGCCACTTATAAAGTGCTAAGACATGTTTTCCGAGGACAAAACTGTGTTATTTGTATTCCGACGGGACAAAGTGGCCTGATTCACCCGCTCACTTGTTCCTAAATTTCTTGGAGCTTATTGTTATTCTTTGGAAATATCCCTCCGAGTCTCCGGGGTGGTTTGGGGGAAGGAGTATTTCGTCTCTGATATTCCAATAAGTATTTTAATACCTTATTGAGTTCACACCAAATGGTGGAGTGTATTTTATATTTCGGTCCATTTGAATTGATTTCCATGAATCGTTGTGTTTAGGAAGTTATAATTCTTCTCCAATATTTTAATTCAACTATCCCCTCACGAGTATTATAATATCGTATTATACTGTCGTGTCTCACGTTAATTTTTGTTCACGAGCCCCCGTTCTCTTTGACGAGGGTTACCTTACAATACACAATACACGCAGTTATGCGAATTGCACTTGTTAACAGCAATCTATTGTTGCAAACTGTGCGAACTGTCAACCCTCTTTTCACTAACGAATGGCCCCTGTGCGACACTCCTATCATTAGACGTTATTAGGGATCGCGCGTATTATGTCGGGCCGCGGCAAAAAGTTGCGTCCAGTTGCTTCTTTATAATTGTTCATTTTTGGTGTTCGTGCGATGCTTTGCCCTCCGATACATGTTTTTATTTAGCTTGTTTTGTCTTTAAATAACGTAAAAGTAAAATAAATGAACGCTACTCTATCAGAGCTGTCCACACGGTGGTCTCGATTATCGGTAGTTTACTGTTAGTACTGAATGTTAAGTCCGATGCGTTGAGTGCCCCGATTCACTCTGGTCTTCTGCCCGATATAACGTGTACGCTTCTTTACAAGTTTACAGTCGTCCCCTGTAAAGCCTAAGCAATCCAATGTGTAGCCCTTGCTAAGCCAATTTTCGACTTTGTCCTTTTGTCATTAGAACATGATTTTGAAACATCAAAGTACACTTTAACAAAAAGCTCTACGCTTTTTGTTAAAGTGTACTTTGATGTTTGATGGCAACACTACAAGTATTGTTCTGTGAAGTGTAATTTATAATCGGTTATTTGTCAATAAAGCTGTTGAGTTCGATTGAATATACGTAGGTGTGTATTCTTGACAGAGCGTTCTGCGTTGTAGAGTAGATGTACCTCTTGTTTTTAATTACCTGCATAAAGCTAAGGTAAGGAACGATAGCTAGCTAAGGGACAAACTCAAAGGAATTAAAAACTCACCATACGCATGAGAAACATAAGTATACTGTCAGTCATCATGTACTACACGTCTTTACATTACAAATTTCATAAAAATAAGATGCATGTAGAATTTCTTCCGGAGCTCATATTCCGAGAGATTCGCCCGCCCTGACATCTTATTTGTCATGTCGTGTCGGGATGTAGTTTCTGTTGCTTTTATTATTTATGCTCGCGTGTGTGCACTCGGATTTTTAATAGGTATGGTTATAACCTGGAACAGCTTTGATGTTTTTTGTAAAATGTTGAATTTTTAAGATGTTGCTGTATACTTTTACATGTAAAATGTGTTATTGTGTTACTTGGCGTTTAAAATAGTAATAATCTTTATTTGCTCAAATCGCGGCTACAATTATCACATTAAAGCAGAACACCTACTTGGTTATTGTATTGGTAATCTCAAAATAGACATGAAATAATTAATTCATATGAAACATCACACATAGAAAATGCACAGAACCATAATACAATGTCAACAATAAAAAAATAAGTTATCATTAGATGCTTTATGTCACTTAAACGTGAATAATATTTTTTTTATGCAATAATTATAATATAACTGGTGACAATTAATTGCAAAAGTTATTTCGTCAGCTAAACGTCAGTCCTCTAGTGTCAGCTAAACAACACCAAGAATATTTCAAAACTAATCCACTGTCTCTCTCTGTGCGCAGTTCCCTCGTCTCCTTTATACGTGTCATGAAGGACTATGAACTGGAAATTCACTCCCGCGATATAAAGTTGTCAAGAACTTCGCCCGGAAAAATTTTTGCAGCTGACATAAAGTAGAATCGCGGAACTGCGTACTTTCAGCTTGGAGTTTGTGCATTTGAGTTTGGTGCGGTACCTAGTGAGGATGCAAGTGCCTTTTTGCTCCCAGCGGTGTTTCATAAACCGTTCGCATTTCATTTCTCGTTTTCCGCTTTAATGTTTTCTGATGTTTGGTGCATTCTCGATGCAGCTTTATATTTTGCGACGAGTTCTTTCTGAATGATTGGGTACATCTGGCGCCGGAGAGTAACAATCTGAAATAGCTTTTATTAGAATAGGGAATCAAAACTTATAGGACACTTCGTCGAATTAAAATCATGAAAATTGGCAGAAAGCAAAGCCTTTACAACAGCACACATTAATAAAACTGAAAACCGGAAATATGTAAGTAGTTGGGAGCATATACAGTATTACTTTTTTATCACCCTGGAAAATTTTGAGGGACGCTTCTGGACACGATAGTAGAATGATTTAAATATTTATAAAAAATATTCACCTAATTAATTAATTAATTTTATATAAATTTTCTAAAATATTAAAAAAATAATGCACTAGTTTAGTGCAGCATTTTTAAAGATATTTTATTTTTTATTCTAATGGATGTGTCTTGAAGCGTCCCTTAATTTTTCCGAGGCGATAAAAAAGTAACCCTGTATTATACTCAGTAAGTTTGTACGGAACCTTCGGTGCGCTAGTCCAACTCGCACTTGGTCAGTTTTTGGTCATCAGTTTACCTAGAACTTCCCATGTTTGAAAAATAGCCTACCATTTATAATATTAATGGGAGATTATTCGAAGGAGGAGCTTCGAAGGGACTAATTAAATAAGTGAAGACTGCTTTCTAAATCTCACTTAAGACACCTTTTGGGTGGTAATTATTCGTTAGATATTTAAATGGGAATTATTAATTCATACGGCCTCGCCGGCATTACATTAAAAAAGTTTGCCGTTGAAAAATGCGGTGTCGTTTATTTTGAGTCGCCGGCTTTCGAGATTTTTTTCGCAGAATTAGCGCATAATCCCAAAGGTCGGGCATTAATCATACCCTAATGACTTCGGAGTCGGCAGTTTATGGAGGAGCGTGTGTGCCAAGCACAGATAATGCGCTTTAATGCAACCCGGTGCTATCTAGATAGAGATCGATCAGTGTGTGGCTTTATCCTTTTTACAAGTATTTTTATATTTACTTTCATCTGTCCCGGTGTCTGTAATGAAATCTTGCAAGTTAAATTTGTTGACCCACTTCCCGGTTTCCGATGGAGCTGCATGCATATGTATATCGCGTGACAATGCAATATTATGATGATATGGAGCTGATCGAATGCTGGAGTTGGAAGATGACCATAGGAACTCCGCAATAAAATAACACAACCCAATCGAGTTTGGGCTCGTTTGATTCGTATTGACGAGTACTAAAAGCTTGTATTTAAAAAAAATACAAGCTATTATTTATATTTACTTTCACCTGTCCCGGTGTCTATAATGAAATCTTGCAAGTTAAATTTGACCCACTTGATTTTTATTAAGTACTAGCTGTGCCAGCGAACTACGTTTCGCCGTATACTTTTTACCCGTTTTTGCAACATTTGTCATTGATGCTCAGCTCCTATTAGTCGTAGCGTGATGTTATATAGCCTAAAGCCTTCCTCGATAAATGGACTATCCAACACAAAAAGAATTTTTCAATTTGAATCAGTAGTTTCCGAGATTAGCGCGTTCAAGCAAACAAACAAACTCTTCAGCTTTATAATATTAGTATAGAAGTATAGATATCGCGTGACAATGCGTGACAATGTAATAAAATAAAAGCTTGTATTTAAAAAAGTTTTTTTTAAATAACTAGTGGTTACACCAGTGTAACAAAACAGTGTAATCATGGGTCAGAAGCGAATTTTATTTGTTTCACGGTTGAAAATGTATCACAACAGGGAAGGGACATTTTTTTAATGCCTTACATGTAGGTTTTAAAAATATTGGACACGTATGTTGTCTCTTTTAACCGACTTCTAAAAAAAGGAGGAGGTTTCTCAATTCGACCAAAATTTTCATGTAAATCATAGACATGATGATGATACTATGATATACGTGAAAATTTTCGGGTTGAATGACATTACGTGTAAACACATAATTAGTTTTAGATAAGGAATTGATTATTTATCGGTTATTATGAAACACCGTGTATATCCTTTTTTAATGTTTGTTCGCGTTTTACTTCGTCATTTATGAACCGATTTTGATGTTTCTTTTTGTATTCGATAGAGGATACTCCCAGGGTGGTCCCACCCTTGCATTGCTGTGTTCCGGTTTGGAGGGCACTGAAATTACCGGGTACCGTGACTTTACATCTTAAGTCACAAGTTGGCAACGTACACTGTGGTTCTTGTGGGGGTTGCATTTCTGCTGCAGCTGTTACTACTTACCATCGGGTGGGCAGTTTGCTTTTTTGCCAACTTAATTGCAATAAAAAAAAACTATTTTGAAAAATTGAGTTGAAAAATTGAAACTTGTATTTACGAAATTGTGACTGTGACGGCCGCGCCTCGACGTCTACTCGTTTATAAAGACCAACTTGCCCGCTACTATCATAAATACTTAAATTATCCATCTATATTTATCATTTTAAATAATTATTTTCTATAATTATAGCGAATTATTATTATTCATAGTTTTTGCACAGTGTTAACATGACCATTGTAGACATTTGATTATTATAATGTCCTACTTCACCTTCATAATAACTGATATTAAATGAAACGATTAGTATGTCAACAAAAATACACAAAATCTGCTACCATATTAATTAATTAATATATAGATCTAATAATAATCTAATAATAAATCCCCCATGACGAGAACCTCGTGAAAGCTGAGAAGGACAAGCTCAGCAAGTACCTTGACTTGGCTCATGAGGTTACCGCCATGTGGGATGTGGATTCAACTGTCATTATCCCGATAGTGGTGTCTGTGAATGGTCTAATTGCGAAGAGTCTTGACCAACATCTTGAGAGACTCTCGCTAGGCGGTTGGATCAAGAGCCTGATACAGAAGGCGGTAATCCTTGGCACGGCACGAATTGTCAGGAGGTTCCTCACCCTGCAGCCCTAACCACCGGTAGTTTGGGCACTGTCTCGCTGCCGATGGAGGTTTTTTTATAATATTTATATTTTTTATATTTATGTTGTAAAAAAAATTATATTTAAGAATTTTTTTTATAAAGGACATAATAATAATAATAATACTTTTTTGACACAATTATACATATTAAGATACAAGCACTCCAATATTTAAAAAAATATTGTGCCAAAGGGGTACTTTCAGCTTAATGTTGCCAAGAGAGGCAACGCTGATTTACAAAGTACCCTTTGACTTTTTGCTGACATTAAAACTGTGGGCTCTATACAAATTATAAATACTAATCATCAACATTTAAAAAAGGACATTAAAATTACTTATTACATTATAATATTTACAAAATATTTTTTAAAATTGTTCCAAAATTGCTAAATAACAAGATAAATAAAAAACTATATATAAACATCATCAAAGATCACTAAGACGATGGGCACAGGTTAGATGAGTTCAATTTGAATTTATTTGACCGTTACGATTGTTTTTTGCATCTTTTAAACTGTATTTTATACGGAAATATCCTAAATGATTGAATGTTATGGACTGGTTTTATTTTTTTTAATATCTCTGCTTCGATGCACTTTGGACAAAACTTATTTCTTTATTGTCCATCTACTACAAGATTTTTCATCACTGGCCGTGGACTTGGGACCATTATTTCTTTATTGTCCATCTACTACAAGATTTTCATCACTGGCCGTGGACTTGGGACCAAAGTTATGCGTCCTTTACCTAAACCCCCTTTTCTACTTGTGTATTTTGTCAAAACAAGGAAACGTGTCTGATTTTTTTATTATCTAACTGACGGACTATTGACTAGATTCTTCAGTTTTGATGTTGAATATTACAACTTGACTGTTTTGGATATTTTTTCGCTTCTGGGTTATGATGTAGGCAAAAGAGATGTTTAATTTTGTATGGGGAATACACCTGTACATGGTATTAAAAAATAGCTACATTAAACCCTGATCCTATGGTACATGATTTTCTCGAAACAAATGAAAAATGTTAATGTAGGAAGCGTTTGAAATATTCATAAAATAGCAATATTTTTTAAGATGGCGGCTGCTTGTCAAATTATTGCTAAGTCATTGACAGAATGTCAATGTCAGGTGGACCCGCTCTTCCATAGCTAGTATTATTCTAAATCTATTTATTATACAAACATTTTGTTTATGTTGTAAGCATGCATGTGTGTGAGTGAGTATGTGTGTGTGTGTGTGTGTGCATGTGTGTGTGTGTCATACTATAAATATCTATTGTCTTATTTTTTGGGATAGACGAATTAAGTACTTTGTAAAGAACTCACGAAATTCTTTGTAGCTATTACTCAATATAAAGCACATAATGAGTAATGAAGGATAGTTCCTGTTGGTGATTTAAAAACTTCGGCACAAAAATAACACAACAACAAAAACTCGGCATCAACATTCAAAACGGAATGCATGCGGAATGTTTGTAAAATTGTAACACAGACTAATATTAAGTAACAAGTAACGACAAGTGATATAGTTTTTACTGGGAACTTTACGGCTTTGGACCAATGATTTTTGCTTCTTGAGCTGCCAGATCATGAAAATAATCATACTTTTATTTTATTTTCTACAAAAAAAAATAGACAGTGTACAAATATTTTGATAAATACAATTGAATGTACGTAATTTGTACTATTTTTGTGATACTGTACATGGTCTTAGTATTTTTATAAACATCTCCTTTGTCTGCTATTAGGAGCTACATCATAATATACTATTTATAAAATACTAATAATACTACTTAATCTATCTACTTCTATTCAAGGGTTCTGAAACTACAATACCGATTTTTAATAATTCTTTTGTCTTTGAATTTCGCTTTTTTATTTCGCTGATCCTCTTCAGGATCTAACAAGCGCAAAATGGCTAAGAATTTGAATTTGAATATTTAAGCGTTTGTATACTGTCCTAGAATTGGCCACGGCTATCGCTTGCTATAGTTAAGCAACGTAGGCGGTGGTGAGGCTTATGATGGGTGACCTAAAATGTAATCTCGAGCACACGACCTGCTTCGGGGTGAATCCGTGAACTATCGGAACCGCGAGTGAAGGTACAGAAAGTGCACATATTTGCGCACATTTGTGCACTATAGGCCACGCGTAGACTATTACTATAGTTCAGCGATAGACTATTATAATAATTAGTTATACTGGAAAGTAAATTTGTATATATTTCTCAGTAAATTAAATAAAGGGCATCCACGATATTACTCTGAACAATGGCGACCATTACGGATGACTGGAGTAGGACCATTCTTCACTGCGCAGTTATACGTATTCCAACCGAACCAGGGTATAGTTGGAAATGAGCTGTCGACTTATTGTTCCCGAGAAAGCGATCGGAATATTGAATAAGGTAGTAAATTGATAGTTACTTGGAATAGAAATATATGAAAACGAGTATTATTGATGTATGGTAACGAACGACATAATTTATTGTGAACTAGCTGTACACGCCATGCGTTGCAATGCCACGTAAATGCCATTTTTTTTTGCTAGAAACCCCCAAGGGCGTCCCTAGAACACCCCACCAAAGTTTCATTACAATCTGATGAATGGTTTCGGAACCCATAGAGGACAAACATACATACATTGATTTTTATTTATACAACATATAGATGCTATACTTCTGATAAAGCTGGTAAGTTTCTTGCGCCTTCTTATCAGTTAAACCTCGTCCTATTGGGTAAAAAATTGGACGATTTAAAAGGGCTTTCTATCAAGTCATTTTTGATCGATTTGACCATTCTACTTCGGAGCTTATTCTTTGCTCTTACAGAAAAGCGGTTCTTCGCAGAGTTAAGGCGACAGATTGGTGAAGCGAATGTTTTCGTGGATCTCAAACAAAAACTTTTGTGTTTAAAACATATTTTACTAGTAAGATAAATCGAATCTAGATATATAGATAGATTCTTTATTGCACTCATCACAATTTAAATACAGTAGGTACAATATGGTTCTTAATATTAATGAGGGCAGAGGCATTTAATTCTTGATACTATATAATGTATAATTTCGAAAAGAAAGAATTAATCGCGATGCTTGCCCTCTTCGTAGTATGTCTAAATTAACTTTAGCAACACAGAACACAGAATGAGCAGTGCCTCCCTAAATCCCTGGTCCGTTTGTATGAGAACTGATGATCAAGTTTGACTCAGTCACAAACAGAGCGAATCATAGTCGCTCGTCACACTTGCACAATCGCATTGTTATCGCAAAGCTACTGCGACATTATAGTTAGTGATGCCTTTCTTTGTTTGGTATATAATCAAAGAGTATGCCTTAGAATGCATTTATTTATTTATTCACAGTGTAAACTTACAGCTAGATCTAGCCAACACGCTTACAATGTTTCTCACTTAATAAAGTTACTTAAAATTATGAAAACACACAAATATATAATCACAAACAACATATAAACTAAGTTAAGCAATAATACAATAACACATAAGAAATAAACCTCACAAATTTCCTGACTAATGACCCAAGAGTGTCAACAAATATATCGGCATCCGGGATCTCAACAAGGAAAGTGTTGAGAAGGCGGAGAGCTCGAGGGCTATTATTAGCAATTGCGCGTTCTATAAAGCAATGTGTGGATATTCATGAAGAATGAATTTTGTAACCGTATAATGTAATTATTTGAAATGAAGTACTAAGTACTTTAAGTACGATTAAAAGAAATCACTGTAGTGGATTTTATGCCTTGGCTTCGTACGTTACACGATAAATTTGAACTTGGTGGTGGTATATTTTTATTTTTTAGCCTATCAATCGTCACTTACACGTTCGAATAAAACTATCGATCAATCCATGCAGAATTTTGTTGGACGTCGCCCTCGCCGCGTCTTTTATGATTTATTTGGTCTGTGTCTAGCAATATTTTATCTGTTCCTATTTAAAACCTTTGCACTGGTTTGACTGTTACTTTCTTGAGCGTCATAATTTCCATCCGTTTTCTAAGAAATGTATTTTCTATTTTTCAGATGCTATCCTGTATCCGTTCCCGTCCCATCCCCGCCTGAGATCCTGAGTTCCTGTTCTTTCGAATATAAGTTGTTATTATTTATGAATTATTTTTGTAAGTTTTAATTTCGATTTTTGTTCCTTTTTTTAGTTTAATAAAATTTACTTCTAACCTGTCTCGTTTTCTTTATTTCATATTCTCTGTTTGGTGAAGTTTGATTCGTTTTTTTTTTAAATATTTAATTAAACTTTTTTCGTAATATTTAAAATAGTACTTTTCTTTTCGGACAATTATCTCATTACTAAAGTATTTTTTATGTTCTACGTTATTTGTAACATGAAGTAACGAAAAAAATACCTACATGTTAATATAAAAACAATAAGGTTTAGGAATGTAATATGGCGAAATGAAATGTTCGTCAGTTTTTAAAACAGTAAACATGAAATTTATTTGAATGTTAGTCGCGCTGTTTTTTTTCGCACTGAGCGAAGCGAGCGGAGCATCAAACTGCTTGAAAAAGAAATTCATTGGCTTAAACTGTAGGTTAGGTTATTACAAGGTGATTTTAGGAATTACATACATTTCCTAGGAATTGTATACAATTCCTGATTACATACATTTCCGTTAACATATACACCACAACACGCAATTGTGGCAAATTATTATCTTTCCTATTTTGACCAAAGTATTAATATAAAATTGATAAAATCACAAACGCATCATATATCCTCGCCTGGATATCTTGGAGAAGGTACCAAGGTAAACACCACTGGATTAGCCTTCTGTTGCCCCTTTTTATCAGTCTGAATGCTGTTATGCACCGTACCTGTTGATGGCTGGACATGGAACTAACCTTGCTTGGGAAAACCCAATTTTCCGGATCACCCCGGGATGGCCTGACCACCTACGGGCCAGGTTTTAAGAGGAAACACCAAGGTCGAGAGAATTCAAAAATAAGTATTTGTAAAATGTATTGCTGTCGCGCTGTGTGTCCGAACAACTGAACGAGCGCGATAGGGACAACTGCACCGAAAATACCTATGAAAAGTGCACAAAATATACGTTTCGTAGTCCCCTGTTTTCTCCTCGACAAATTGATCGATTTACTTTTTGCGTAAAAAATTAAAGTAAGGCTTTTTCTGCGTTTCTATGTTTTGCTTTTTTCATATAACCTTGTTCAATTTGTTTGCTGGACGTTCGAATACAGCAGAAAATTAGGTCGATTTTTTAGGTTTTCGAAGGTTTAAAATCTCGTCTAATAATTAACTTAATAAAAAAGGAAAACATTGGAACAGGCTTATAGTGGCCATTGATTTCATTGGAAAAAATAGAGCAACTAGTGCCATTATCCAGGAAGGAAACGGGGGACTACGATTGTATGGAAAAACGGTCTGTACGATTTCCTCTTAACGCCTGTGACCTGTATCCTGAACATAGAGGTAATGCTCTGATGCGCGCAGGCCATACTTAGGGTGGTCATGGAAGGTGAGCGTCAGCGTCCCCCTCTCATCAGCCAGCATCTTATGACTACTGCCTCTCGGTATATTTTCAGGTGTTTCATGTTATACGTGTTAATATTGAAGATGAAATAGCAAGCATGTACGTTACCGAAACAAGACACAAAGTCTGATATTGTGAAAATAAAAAGGTGCATCCGATACTTTTCTAATTTTGTTATGAAGTTGAGCACTGGAAGGAGATAAAGGTACTATTTGCTCTGAGGCCAGCTTTAAATTAACTACAGCAATATGGCGATAGAAAACAATAGCTCTTGCTGGTTTTTTCGTTGGCTCTTTCTAGTACAAGGTCTCCCGCCGTAGATTTGCGAATCATTGTCGTATCTCCTTTGACGTGCAAAAGTGATTATGTAATAATCCAATTTGAATAAAACATTTTGAATTTGAAGCCGCCGCTGAGCTCGGCCGTATAGTCGTAGTGGTGACATTGCGGCGTTTTCTTCTGACAAGCGACCTTATACAGGTAGTGGCCAAAGGACGCATATATGTTCAATAAATATCTGCACCATGCGGTATCAGAAGCTGTCCTACTGGCGCCTAACCTACTCCAATACTAATAGACAAATCAATCGCCCGGTAGTCAGCAGATGTGATGAGTAGTGGTATGAACTCTTAGGTTAATAATAAATATAGAACTATCAAAGAATATTGTATAGCTGAATAAATACCGTTCCAGCATCATTGCTGGCACTCGCATCAGGTGTTTATTGTTCCACTCCCACTTTAAACGAGGCCACGAAATGTAATAAAGAAAGATAAATGCTCACAAGTTTCTTCTTATAAAATTTTATCCCGAAGTACGCTGAGATTTGAATTGCTTTGAGAAAGTGAACTATAAGCCGGCTTTGTTTCTTTTATATCTTTTGTACTTTCTGGCTTTGTGAATCTATAATTTCATATTCATACAATACTTATATTACATAGTTATGTTTATATTCGAATTGTGGAGGCAATTATATCTAACTTTTCATTTTCACGAAGTCATTTTGATAAAACTTCACGAGTAAATAGAGATAGATTTAACCTTTAGTAAAAAGATACATTGTAATTTAATGGAAAATCTTACAGAGGGTAAATAGAGTAATGGAAGAAATGTCTTTAAGTATCTTTTGGTGATTCAATTGTTCAGGTATAGACTTGATACAAATTACTTATTCTGACTCTAGTAGGTACCCAAAACTTTCGTAAAATTTTAACAAATATTGAAATACAAGTAACTGCTATTGAAGTGTTTGTTACTTCTCATATAAGTGTTAATACCGAGAATACGCCTTTTTTCGGCTGCGCCTTAGTTACCTACGATTTTTATAACAGCTTATTACATAGAACCTACCTATATACTTATCGTTACTAACACCGAATCTCATTCGCCCATCTTAAATATTGAAGGGAAGAAACCAGAAAACCATATAATATTCACGCATTCTTCCCTAGGCGGTAACGAAAAGCAGATTTCTAGTGAACGACTGTACTCAGACCCATTTATTATGAACAGCTGCAACAAACAGAAATAAATTAAGTACAAGCCTAAGTGCACGTGTATTGTGTTCTCCATGTCATTGCTGAGCTTCGGAGCTTACATGTCAAACACAAGGCCCATTACGATGCCAACAAAGCGTGCTCCACAATGAGGGAAGTGCACGCGAATGTAATATTCGGGGTATTGTCAGGCGCTCAGGCGTTCATTAACAGGCGACGTAAATGCATCTGAAGTGTGTCGCGCGGCGTAATTATGAAATCACTTGCATTTGGCAGTGACTTTGTGCATCTTTGGAATTGTATAGTTTCCACAGTTAACAGCAATTTTAAAGCCTATGAAATGTTGGTTTTATATTATTGGCGGTTTGCATGGTGGGTTAGGAAATAAAAAGAACTCCTCATTCAGATAGAAAAATATGCACAATATAATACACTTAAAGGAATGAAATAAACCGGCCAAGTGCGTGTTGAATCCGTATAAAGTTATCTAAGATATACAAGTTTATTTTTTAGTTATGACAAAAATTTTGTGTGCTTCTTCAGACAAGCAAACTGAACAACATTCACTATGGGACCAACTTCGAAATCGCAAAAAAAAAATCAGTTGTTCCATACAAATGTTCAACATTCACTGATTGAACCTAAATGTATGGAACAGCTCATTTTTTTGCGATTTCATAGTCGGTGCCTTAGTGAAAGTTGTTCAGTTTGCTTGTCTGAACAAGCACACAAAATTTTTGTCATAATTAAAAAATAACCTTGTATAAACGTAAATTTATCTCTATATATACTTATATAATAAAATCGTAGGGGTACAAAAATCTGTAATTGCGAAATATTAAGAAAAAAAATACACAGGTCGCCTTAAAATCATTAGCAGAACTCGATAGAATAGTTTTTAAAAAAATTGTTTGTTTGTTGGTTTGTTTGTTTGTTTGTTTGTTTGTTTGTTTGTTTGTCTGTTTGTCCGGAAAGATCTCGGAAACTACTGGACAGAATTTGATATGGCTTACACCACAATGCTTAGAATTTTCCGGAAGAACATTTAGGCATAATTTCGTTTGTGAATTTAATTCACTTTTTATTTTTAGTGAAAAAATACCATATAAAATTTTCGAATTGGCTTTAGGTAGAAAAACAACATGGCGCACGTGAAATTATTTTGACAAGTCTGTCACATAGTACAGAGAGAAGGTATTTTCTTCCACGAAGGAAAGGCAATGGAACTACGCCATACAGCCTGATCTTAAGTAATTGGATTTCGAAAATTGAAAGGCAGGAATGAAGTGTTTCACATAGTACAAATAAAATTTAATATTTTCTGTTAATGGCTGTGCCCAACTGGATTTCGCCAACCAAATTGTCTTTTTCTTATGTCGTACCGTGGTGGTAAGGCAAAAAGATCAAGCCATACAACCAATGTATAAAGCATTTTTTATGATAATACTTATCGAGTGACCATAAAATTTGTAGATTGGTTTAATTCTTGACTAATTTTCACAAAATCGGTACAATTTTTGAAATATTTGAAATGTTGAAAAATGAAGATACTCTTTTCAAGGTATTTTGAAAGATGTTATATGTTTTTACATTAGGACTAAGGAATCAAACTCTTTCATCCATTTAAAACTATTAAAAGTAATAGATTAATATTGATAATTAAAAAAAATATCTGACTGCAATGTTCTGGGTTACGCGTAGAGGGATGGGACGGGACTCTTGATCCTAATGTCTAAAATGACGGATCACATTTTTTTGGATCCACCCAAGGAACATGGATATCGAACGAAGAACCTAAAGAGTAGAACACATTGAACCTAGCCACATTGACTTAATTTGACATGACTGCCGATAAAGTTCGTTTCCAAACCCAGCGATATGCATATCAAATGAAAGGCCTTGATGAGTAGAGCACCATGAACATAGGAAAATCGCCCTAAATTCAACATGGCCGCCGCTCAAATAAAACGGATAAAAGTTCGTTTTCAAACCCAGCAATATGGGTATCAAATGAAAGGCATTGATGAGTAGAGCACTATGAACCTAGCAACACTGACATAAATTCAACATGGCCGCCGCTCAAAAAAGGTGGATAAAAGTTAGTTTCCAAACCTAGCAATATGGGTATCAAATGAAAGGCATTGATGAGTAGAGCACTATGAACCTAGCAACATTGACATAAATTCAACATGGCCGCCGCTCAAAAAAGGTGGAATAAATTTAGTTTCCAAAACTAGCAATATGGGTATCAAATGAAAGGCCTTGAAGAGTAGAGCACTATGAACCTAGCAACATTGACATAAATTTAACATGGCCGCCGCTCAAAAAAGGTGGATAAAAGTTAGTTTCCAGGCCTAGCAATATGGGTATCAAATGAAATGCCTTGAAGAGTAGAGCATTAGGTACCTAGGAAAATCGACCTAAATTCAACATGGCCGCCGCTCAAAAAAAAAGGATAAAAGTTCGTTTTCAAACCCAGCAATATGGGTATCAAATGAAAGGCCCTGATGAGTAGAGCACTATGAACCTAGCAACATTGACATAAATTCAACATAGCCGCCGCTCTAAAAAGAAGAATAATAGTTCGTTTCCAAACCTAGCAATATGGGTATCAACTGAAAGGCCTAAAAGAGTAGAGCATTATGAACTAAGGAAAATTGCCCTAAATTAAACATGGCCGCCGCTCAAAAAATGGATAAAAGTTCGTTTTCAAACCCAGCAATATGGGTATCAAATAAAAGGCTTTGATAAGTGCACTATAAACCTAGCAACATTGACATAAATTCAACATGGCCGCCGCTCAAAAAAGATAGATAAAAGTTCGTTTCCAAACCTAGCAATATGGGTATCAAATGAAAGGCCTTGAAGAGTAGAGCATTAGGAACCTAGCAAAATCGACCTCAATTCAACATGGCCGCCGCTCATAAAAAAGGGATAAAAGTTCGTTTCCAAACCTAGCAATATGGGTATCAAATGAAAAGCCTAAAAGAGTAGAGCATTATGAACTTAGGAAAATTGCTATAAATTCAACATGGCCGCCGCTCAAAAATGGATAATAGTTCGTTTCCAAACCCAGCAATATGGGTCTCAAATGAAAGGCCTTGATGAGTAGAGCACTATGAACCTAGCAACACATAAATAAATTCAACATGGCCGCCGCTCAATAAAGGTGGATAAAAGTTCGTTTTCTAATCTAGCAATATAGGTATCAAATGAAAGGTCTTCAAGAGTAGAGCACTATGGACCTAGCAATATTGACGTAAATTCGACATGGCCACCGCTCAAAAAAGGTGGATAAAAGTTCGTTTCCAAACCTAGCAATATAGGTATCAAATGAAAGCCTTGAAGAGTAGAGCACTATGAACCTAGGAAAATAGCACAAAATTCAATATGGCCGCTGCACAAAAAAACTGTTAAAAGTTCGTTTCTAAGTCCAGCAATATGGGTATCAAATGAAAGGCCTTGATCAGTAGAGCACTATGAACGTAGCAACATTGACGTAAATTCAACATGGCCGCCGCTCAAAAAAGACGGATAACAGTTGCTTTTCAAACCCAGCAATAGGGGTATTAAATGAAAGTAGGCCCTGAAGGGTACCTAGAGCAGCCATGCTCTAAGTGTGTTCCGCGGAACCCTAGGGCTCCACAATACCCCTATAAGGGTTCCGCAATAATTTAGAAAAATCAAAACACCCTCTCTGGTCGTACTTTTATTATGCTTTTTAATAAAGAATACACTTTTAAAAACTATTGTTTTATTTTAGGGTTCCGTCAAGTATTTCGCTTTCCAAAAGGGTTCTGTCACCAAAAAAGTTTGAGAACCGTTCCGGGGCCTATTGGATGTTCGATGTTAGATGTTACCTGTGTCCTTCGAGACCGTGATAATGCAACAATCGTGAACTAACTAACAATAACTCCAAGTTTGTGTGTTGGATGTTAGTCATCACGGCGAGTTTGCTAACCGAACTATGCCAGCAACACTATATCGCACAGTACACGTTACAAAAACGGAAGTCTCAATACATTTTAAGGCTAACCGCATAAATACGTTTTTTCGCATTCGTTTTCTGAATGCGGGCATCCGAATGCATCAAATCTATACAAAATACTCATTGACTGCCGCACACGTTCGTTTTTATTACGAACGGAACACGTTCTGTACGTACGTTTAGGTAGAATGGTAGAAATCTCGAATGAGAAGAAACGAACGTCTGCACTACGTTCACGAAACTCCGCGTCTGTATTCCGTGATCGGATATCGAATACGGAAAACGTATTTGTACAGTAACCCCCCCATTCATGCTATACATTAACTCTACGCCAGTATTACGAGCGACATAAGAACGGTTCAAAGGTCAAACAGTATAGCTTGACAAGGAGCTTACTGTACGACCAGTCAAAATTGGCAAAGTTGTCATATCCAAAAAATATATTTTGTTGGTGTTACCAACACCCATTATAAAATCTAAACTTTTTTCGTATACAGTTCTAATTTATTAACAATTATTTATTTTAATTCGAAACATGAATACGATAAAGATTATTCTTGCAACTGTGTAGTTCTTTCTACTGAAGAAGAATTTAGTAATATCAATAATGTCTCTAAAACAATAATTATACTTAGTGTTTATAGTAATATGTAATGTATTTAATTTTGTGGACTGTTAGAAAAAGAGCATTACGAACCTACGAAAATTGTCCTAATTTCGAAATGGCCGATGCTCAAGAAAGGCAGAATAAAGTTGAATCATTATGGAATAAAATGGAGGAAAAAACTAAACACTGTGTTAAGTATTTTGATGGCGAAACGTAGTTCGCGGGCACAGCTAGTATCCTAATAAATTTACGTTTTTCATATTTTCCCCTTCACAACACATGCGCTGTAATATCTTGCTTTTTGCCACATTTCATGATTCTAGGTCAACGGAAAGTAAGTACCATGTAGGTTTTGACTCTCGTGTGACCTCGCAAAATTTACGAAAATATGCGAAATACATAAGTGGTCATATCTTTGATCGCGTTGACTTTTTAACCGACTTCAAAAAAGGAGGAGGTTCTCAATTCGATGCGTATGTTTTTTTTGTGTGTATGATACGCGATTACGCCGCCAATTGCGGACCGATTGTCAAAATTCCTTTTGTATTGGATAGAGTATGCTCCATAATCAGATCAGATCCTAACTTTGGTGACCATGGGTGGTCCCATGGTCACCAAAGTTAGGATCTGATTCTCCCATAAAAATCGAGGAAATCCCTTAAATTTTTAGGTGTGTCCAACGTGTTATGTGTGTATGTTACGCGATTACCTACTCCGCTAATTGTGAACCGATTTTAAAAATATTTTTTGTATTCGATAGAGTATACCTACTCCTTGGGTGGTCCCAAGGTCACCAAAGTACGGATCTGATGATGGGATTCCATGAAAATCGAGTCTTTCACTAAAAAGCTAAAAATAAAAAATATTTTACAAAAAATAAAAAAACACTGAAATGTTAAAAATAATAATATAAGAATAGGTACAGCCAACATCATACTTCTATATTGAAGTCGGTGACAAATTTTAATACTTTCTAGGAGATCATCGTCTGTGGATTTGGTTACTAGCGATAGGTAATTGACATAAGCTCCATACAAAAAACGTCAAAATTCTGTTTCCGTAAATAAACCCAGTGATAGATAGGATATTTAAACCGGTCGTTAGTCGGCTCTTGCAACATCAAGGAAATAAATCAAATTCAATATCTTAAATTAACTCACAGCCAAGCTGGTGAACCAGCCGTGGGTATTGAATAAGAATTTAATTTACCACTGCTCAAATATTAGTACCTACCTACTTCTCTTGGAAGCAGAAATTCATAGCCGCCATTCTATTGAAGTAACAATTACATTTCAAATTACCGCTCCCCTAAAAGTTTTTATTTGTCGCTTCTCGAAAATCCTGTAATGATTAGGCGTAGCTACTTAATTTTACTTAGAAACGAAATAAAAGCATCTCTGATTTTCTAATTTAATTACGACGTTTTTTCTGTGTGTCGTAAAATTGCCCTGTCTCTACGGCGATGAAATAAATCTAATAAAAATTCCGAATACTAATGTATTTTCAAAGATTTTCAACTAATACCTTAGGCGGGACAACGAGGTCGATGGGTGTGTTAGCTTTTTCAGCATCGGATATTTATTTTAAATCTGACTTTATGTTATTTGAATAGTAATCTGAATGATTATTTGTAAATAATTAATGCTAAGCTTACTAGCTGACCTGAGAATCATTCGTTGGTAATAGAAAGGTATCGCTGTTTTTTCTTCTATATTTTTAATTATTGTGTTATTAACTAGCTATGCCCGTGGACTACGTTTCGCCATAATGTTTGCCAAAAAAGATTTGTGGAGAAGGCCACCCCTTCGAAGGTGTTCTATAACAAACACTGTGACACGAGATTTTTTATATTAGATATAAATAGCAAATATCACGACGCCTTTTTTTATGGGATAGGGGGCAAACGAGCAAACGTATCACCTGATGGTAAGTGATTACCGTCGCCCATGGACACCCGCAACTCCAGAGGAGTTACAAGTGCGTTGCCGGCCTTTAAGGTAGGAATACGCTCTTTTCTTGAAAGTTTGAAGGTCGTATCGGTCCCGAAATACCAAAGGTGACAATTCATTCCAAAGTTTGACTGTACGAGGCAGGAAACTGCGAGAAAAGCACACAGTTGTGGACTGCCAACCATCTAACTGATGGGCATGGATTTTTTGTCGCGTGGAACGATGGCGGAAAGAGGCGGCAGGTATGAGACCGAACAATTCCTCGGAGCATTCCCCGTAATATTATGCGATAGAAGATGCATAGTGAGGCGACATCTCTACGCAGCGCCAAGGTATCAAGCCGATTAGAAATTTCCTGGCAGTCGACGATTCGAGTCGCTCTCCGCTGGATGCGGTCCAGTGGGAGAAGCTGGTATTGGGGCGCCCCTGCCCAAAGATGAGAACAGTATTCCATATGAGGCCGAACCTGCGCCTTGTAAAGCTGTAGGCGGTGCGCTGGACTGAAATACCGTCTCGATCTATTGAGCACACCAAGCTTCTTAGAGGCTAATTTAGCCTTACCCTCCAAGTGGCCACGGAACTGGACTTCGCTTGATATGTCGACACCAAGGATCTCAATATTGACTGAGGCAGATAGGGGAATGCTCTGAAAGCGAGGAGATACGACAAATGGCATTTTCTTGGCGGTGAACGCGCAAACCTGTGTCTTTGTAGGGTTAAAACGGACTAAATTAAGTCGACCCTAGTTAGAGACTTTCTCTAATGATGTATCAATTTCAGACACAAGTTTATTCCGGCACTCAATGACGTTTTCCCGAGAAATGTTCGCACGGCCGTTATAGGAGGTGTCTTTCGTGCTGTCATCTGCATAACAATGAATGCCGCAGATTTGCAGCATATCATTAATATGCAAAAGGAATAGTGTAGGTGATAGCACATATCCTTGGGGGACACCAGCATTTATAGACAGTGAGTCTGAGCATTCACCATCAATTAAGACCTTTATGCTTCTGTCTAATAAAAAACTGGTGACCCATCCACATAGTTTCTCGGGAAGCCAATACGAAGGAAGTTTACAAAGAAGCGCTTTATGCCAGACCCGATCGAAAGCCTTCGCGATGTCCAAACTTACTGCCAGTGCCTCCCCCGTGCCAGTGTGTCAAGTAAACTAGAAGATCACCAGCAGAGCGACCCCTACGAAAACCGTATTGTTGGTCACTAAGCAGCTGGTGATCCTCTAGATACTGAAGAAGCTGGCGGTTGATAATCGATTCCATTATCTTTGAAAACAAAGAGGTTATAGCGATCGGCCTGTAGTTGGACGGATTCGAGCGGTCACCTTTCTTAGGGATCGGATGCACTAAAACTGTCTTCCATGAAGTTGGGACTACGCCAGATGAGTAAGAGAGCCGAAATAAACGCATTTTAAAACCGGTGCCAACTCTGGAGCGCACGTCTTCACCACGATAGGAGGGATACTATCGGGCCCACTCGACTTATGGATATCCAGGGCGAATAGTGCTCGACGCACTGAGCTTTGGTGGAACCGAATATCTGGCATAAAGCTCTTGCACTGCGGTATGGTTGGCGGTTCCTGTCCCCCGTCATACAAAGTCGAGTTGGAGGCAAAGAGTTTCCCAAAAAGATCGGCTTTCTCTTTTGAATCATTGGCTAACGATGTGTTATCCTTGTGCAGTGGTGGAAAGGATGGCGTGCAGAAATTTCCCTGAATAACTTTGGCAAGAGACCAGAACGCACGAGTCCCCGAAGGAAGACGCTCTAGTTTCTCGCCAATTCTACTGATGTGCTCCGACTTCGCTCTTGCAATGTCTCTTTTGAAGGATCTGGAGGCATAGTTATACTGCTTTTTTAAAGCGCTGGTATTTCCATCCCGAGACGTCACCGCATTTGCCCAGGCTTGGTAGGTTTCCTGTTTCCAGCGAGACGCCTGCTCTCTCCAAAGGTAAATTATAAGAAAATGCAGTCAAAAACTAACAAATACAATGACTTTGAAATTTGTGAAACGACTACCTGTCTGTTGGAAACATGGAAACATATTTATTTTTCTGTTTCGTACCTAACTCGTTGGTTGGGCAAAACATAATATAAAAATAATGTAAACATATCTTTTTACTATCTGATGTAATAGTGGTCTGCGGGGGTCTTTTCTAGTTAGGAAATTCTCAGTCGTCCCTACTTCGGAGTTTAGAAATATATGTTTAATACCTTTCTGACCCATGGTTACACTGTTTTTTTACACCGGTGTAACCACTGAGTACACTTATGATCAGTGGTCACATTTAAAATTGAAAAAGTTGAAAGATAAAACTTCCTATTGGGCTAGTAAAAAAGTTCTTAAAATGTTATTAAAATTTTAATTTATTGGGACTACCGCATGGTCTCTAGAAAATGACCTATCGTTATTTCTTCGTGCGATAGTTCCAATTGATTTGCATGATGAATAAAGAAGGAACTGACTGACTGACATATTAACGCACAGCCCAAACCACTGGGTTTAGATTCCAAACTTGGCATGTAGGTGTAGAGGTGTACTTAGAAAGGATTTTTCAGAATTCACCCCCTAAGAGGTTGAAACGGGGCTCCATAGTTTGTATGAGGAAACGAGATAAGTTAGACTATTTTATTCGAAACCTCACAGGAGTACTTCCATCGATAAATGAGTAAACACGTGTTTAAGTTTTCACAGATTGCAACCCCTAAAAATGGGCAAATGGGACGAGAAAGTCTTAAAATCAACATGGGTCGTCTTTTTGTGGTATAAAATGAAATTCACCTGTTGCCGGTTCTCAAAATGTACACTGGCTTTTGTTCATCTGTCGATGAATCACAATAATTATTACTACTAATACTGGCCAAGCTGTCACATCGTTAGTAATATTTGTATCGGTCATAGTATGCAAATTCGATATTATAAAATAAATACTTAATGAAAACTCAATATGCCTCGGGTGTCAGGCGGGGATTGAACCCGCACCTACCACGTTCCGGGTGGATGTGCTAACCATTACACTACCGAGACCCAGATAGGTACATCATATCCAGACGTTACAAATAAATTAATAGGTTTTAGGTCAAAACAGAGGATATTTGCAGAAGTAATATGTAAGTGAAGCTTACAGAAGAAATTCAACATGAATATGATTCATGTTGAATTTCTTTTATCATTTGTAACTTTAGCGTAATTCCATCAATGTTGTACGTATAATACCTTCAACTCCATCCGGTCATAGTATTCCCATCCTAGACAATAATTTTAAGCTTCACTTACATTATTACTTCTGCAAATATCCTCTGTTTTGACCTAAAACCTATTAATTTATTTGTAACGTCTGGATATGATGTACCTATCTTTAAAATGCAGCTGGATCTTGAATTATACGTATTGTTTGCGCAGAAAATCCCACCTTTTACAAGCTTTTATTTACCTATACCTATCCCAATATCTGTAATTAAATCTTGAAAGTAAAATTTAACCCACTTCCCGGTTTCCGATTGGGCTGAAATTTTGCATGCATATGTAGATCGCGTGAAATAAATTGAAATTGAAAAATTTGATGACCAACAAAGCATAACTGAGCAAGAGGTTTGCCACAATTCGTACTAAAATAACTTCTATTTTGCTGTGAAACATTTGATTCGAAACGTATGACCTAAAAATAAAAATTAATATTTTTGCATCAAATGAACTTGCTGGGTTGTGAAAACAGCATTTGTTAGTACAGTGAGTCTCGTTAGTGTCCTGAGGGATTACGTATGCAAATACGGTCAGAAAAAAAACGACTACAATACTGTCTTTTATTTGCACGAGTAGGTACTACACATTTGAATAAAACTACACTTTTCGGATTTACTCGCGTATATTTAGTTTGAAAATATTTTAAATATTTAACCCGACGTTTCGAAAGCTTTACAGCATATGTGGTGTAAAGCGTCATCCCGTGACCATGAATGCTGTAAAGCGTTCAAAACTTCGCGCGAAAATCGCTAAATAATTAAAATGTTTTAAAACTTAAAATAAAACTACACTTTTCGGAGTTACTCGCGTATAGAGTAAATCCGAAAAGTGCAGTTTTGTTTAAAACGACTATCATAGAAACTGTAATGCCTAATATTTCTATGCTTAAGTCTTTTTTGTCTGACTGTATTTAGTCGGTACCTACATGGCTGTGAGTAGTTAATAGAGTTGTCATGAAAAAAAATTATTTTAAGGAAGCATCACCATACTAATAACATAAACATAGTAATGTTCAATACTTAGTTCATTATGTCTTTAGAAGTATAAGAATGAAAAACAACATGTACATATAACAGGTTTATGTAATTAGATAAAGTGGGTATTAAACATTATACATATAACATATAATAATTTGTAATGATTTTCAAAAATATCAAAATACAATACCATATCGAAGTATAAAATCAAGAATTACCTACTTTTAATTTTTATCTAAGTTTTACAAAAACAAATATTTTGTCATAAATATAAACTATGACAAAATCGATCTTGTATTAGTTTATAGTTTATAGCAGCGTTTCCCAACCAGTGAGGCGCGCCCGACTTGGGGGGCGTAGAGTGAACCAAGGGGGGGAGCGGTTACAGAACTAAACTGTATAAAGAATATTTATTAAAATTGTCGATATAAACTCGCGCGACGCGGACGGTGCCACCTATGCGAAGTCAGCGACACGTTGCAATCATCTTTTGAATAAAACTAAACACGCCAATATTTTTATCGTTTGTTTAATTTTCTTATTTTGACTCCCCATTTCGGCCCCTAGTATTGTAGCATAATGTTGGTTGAGGCGCATAGGGTAAAAGGTTGGGAACCCCTGGTTTAGACTACTAAAACGAAGGAGAATAGGTATTAACGAGTATTAATTAATTAGCCGCGTACCTATAAAAATATTGTCTTCAGCACGAGTGTTGTTCACTGTTTGACGAATATGAATGCCGTTACCAAATTTATTGACAAACTTGCCTCTGACGGCTTAAGCCCTTAATATTACATTTGTGCCTCATTCATGACTGCCACGACAAAGGAGATATCGGTTCACAAAGGATCGGTTATTAGAATAAATTATTCGCGAAGTCGACTTCGCTACGGGCAATTACGTTTCTGTAGGTTATCCTCTGAGATTGAAAAGGGTTATAAGGGAACTCAAAGATGGGATGCTTTATGTGAATTCTATCAATTTTTGTTTCTTATTTCGTTTCAAGGTACCTAACAGACCCGTGTTGGGTTAAATCCTGTTTTTGTTTCAAATACCTACTTTTTGGCGTCGGTGGCGCTGTGGAATTAGCACTTGCCTTCCAATCGGGAGGTCCGGGGTTCGAGACCGTTATGTAATAATGAGTTTTTTGTTTTTCGAATTTCATATGTACATTTGTCTGATGTTCCTACGGTGAAAAAAAAACATCGTGAGGCAACCTGCGTAGGTATGCGAAGAAGTTGAATGGTGTAGTAAGTATGTAAAGTCGACCAATCCTCACTGGGCCAGCGTGGTTGACTGGCCTAATCAGTAATCACCCTAACATACGGTAGGCTTGAGCCCCTCGGTGGGGACGCATAATATATGAGCTGTGATGATAACCTACTTTTTGCATACCACTGATTTACGAAGCTCTAAGAAAAATGCTTGGAAAATATTTGGAGAATATTATTAATGTGCTTCGTGGCGTTGCTAACGCTACCGTCTTATCCTCTAAGTATTGTCAAGTCAGTTCGAAAATCGTTCTTGACTTTATATTGCTTCATTTAATATTATTAAAAGAAGATTTGTATTTTTGTTGTTGTTTTTTATTTTTGTTTGTAATGAATAAACGTGAAAACTATTGGATGGATTGATTTTTTTTAATTCTTTCACAAATATTCTACATTATCATTAAGTAACATAAGCTATAGAATTATTTTTCCTACGAAAAATATAGAATTCCCAAGGGAAAAATCATAATAACGCGGTCTAAGCTGCGAGCTGTAGTAACGTAGAAAACTCAACATTAAATTGTTCCGGTTATCCGCGTGAATATCGGCGCCTTGTTATTAAAATGTAATTATGGTATTTTTAATACTCTGCCTTTGTAAAAAACTCCAGACCCCTTAGACAAAAAAATTATGGAAACGGCTTTAGCTTATGACAGCCTCACGCTATCTTTTTCCGCAGCGAATGTCATCTCCATTTTTCTGCGGAACGACTGCAGAAAACTAGCGTGTGGCTTCTGTCTAGGGGGCCAGGACGCCAAGGTTATTCCATAGCACCGCTAAAACAGAAGGTTAGGCTAACCATTCATATATTGCTTGATGATGATCCCTTTTTCCTGTTAAAAGTACACTACCATTCGCCCCAATTCACATATAACATCACTTCAACGCAACCCACAGCTTCAACCCATATACTTCTTCCATACGAGTCTCTTCTCAGACGTCGAGGAATTGATATACTACCACCACAGGTCAATATCTCTTCGCAGAGGTGTAATGTGGTATTCCCTTTGTCGGATTTTACATAATCCTTAGACGGCTTTTACGACAGCCACGGGAAGAAAGGGAGCGCGCCAAATATTCTAAATCACAGAAAGTCTGTGTTCCAAAGCCACAGAATACAACACGGTGGACCCTGTCGGGTACATCAATATTAGAAGAGAGGAGGCCATAAATTAATAACCTCGTATCAGATCCAATTTTAAAATCATTACACGTTTTGTGAAAACTGGTTAATAATTGAGCAAACTTCCGAAATGTTGTATTTGTGACTTTGTACTTTCTTTGATATAGTTAATAAGACGATAAATTAATGAATCAATACAAAAAAATCGACTCGAGCGGCATTTGAACCAGCTGTGTTTTATGCTCTCCAATTTTTCTTAATAATACACGCACAAGCACGTGAGCTTGAACCATTCTTATAAGCATAAGGCGCCATTCATATCGGTACGCTCATCAAATCTACGAACTTTAATGTAAAAAGTTTTCATTTTGGTAGTTTGGAATTTCTCTAACGAAATTGAGATAGTAGACATTAGATTGATTTGTTACTATTTGGTAGTGAGAACGTAGACGTCATAACAATGCTTATTAAAGCTATAACTGACTACGTAATATAGCTTATAATAGCGGCGAGACCGAAACCTATTATAAATCCACCCAATCTATTGATCTAGTGATATTTGATTTTGTATTCAAACAGTCAAGGATAAGGTTCACTTTGATCCTTTCAGGGTTGACGTAGATTCGGCTTACATCAATAATGTGCGTTAGTTCAACAAATTGATGTCTATTTTGGTACAAGCGGCGATAATAATGTGATATTATTTGCGAAGTGTTCGTTTTATTCGAGTGGAAATCGGGACGTTGCTAAGATACGGAGGTATCTATTGATAAATTTACTCGTATATTACTCGACGAGTCGGCGCGTCTCGTCTCTGAGCAGTTAGCGAATCGTATCCGAGTCGTGCGTGACATTGACATGTATAAACATTATGATGCTTTATTGACTTAGATTATTTAGATATGTAAAGATTGAATGTGAAATTACTTTTTTGCATCATTTATTAAGTTCATTTATATTTCTCATATGGAGTATGCGTGTCTTCGGAGAACCTTCCCGGGCGTGAGCTCCCAAATCGCATTCGGCATCGTCGGTGATCCTAATATCACGGCCTTAATAGAGACGCTGGAGCAAAGGAGAGAATTTAGTGCTCTCTGCACGCTACATCGTCTCCCTAAGGACTGTTTGCAATTGGTGCCATCGTCACCTTTTACTATAGCACTACCCGCCACCGCAGTAGAGTTTATCCGATCACGTGAAACTCCGAGCTGCGGTGTTTCCTAAGCGCTACGATATGTCCAACTTCAAACGAGGCTTAAAAAGAACACTTCTCTCCAGATATGTAGTAATTGAGCTTTGCCCCTGGCATCGTAAATGTCATCGGTTCGCCTGCCAGCGATAGCAATAAAAAAAACTCTACCTTTCTTCCACTTCTGGCGCTCATGCTACTTTCGTTGTGTCATCCATCACTTTATATACCTATCTATTGCCGGTTTCAATGCAATCTAACCTTTTCTTAATATCAAATTTGATGACTGGTCAGCAGTTTTCAAAATCACCCTTTTCCTAACGCAAACACACGTCTCGAGGTCGAATGCCTGTACGTGAAAGTTTTTGTGTTTTGTACCCTAATTTGTTCTCAGAACATGGATATGTATCATATGTATTTTGCATTAAGATCTCGATAGTAGGTACTATTGAGCGATAAATTATTACCGGGTATTGGTCTGGAGGTCCGGAGTTCGATTCCCCATTAGGGCAGTAGTTTTTCTGAGTGGTTTGTTTGGTGCTAGAGCTTCTGAGCTCGCCTGGCTAGCTACTACCGTCTTACGTAAGTTTGTGTCCATAATAACAATGATAATAACTTTATTTTGTTCTGACAGTTAAAGGTAAGAAAGACAGTTCCTCGGTTGTTGAGGAGTCCAGGTGAAGCTCACTTCCAGCTTCAGGTGAGATGAAGGCCAAGACTCCAAGAGCTTCCCTTTTGCGTATACAAAAATTGGTGTCAGTATAACAATGAAAAATGGGTTCATTACTCAGTTATTCATATTCAAAATTTCTTAATTGTTGTAATTGAATGTCTTGGTTGCTACGGCTATATTCAGATTAATTAACAGCTAACCCCAATAAGTCTAGATAAGGGAGTTCGCGACGCAGGTGTACGCATTAATTAGAACCATAATCAATTAGCCCGACAGATTTGTACACAATATAGCTAGAGTAATTATCGAAATTTACGTCTGATGATGTCATTTGATGACTGATGATGATACGTTCTGTAGCGCCCTACGCGCGCTCCGGGATCGTTGGGAACTTGGGACGTTAACTCAAACCATTTAGATATATTTCAATCTGTTCTATTTCTCAACTCTTTTTACGATCTCTCAAGTTACAATGTTACAATGTTGCAATGCCGCAATGTAATGTGTGTAATGTGACAGATACTCCTGGTGATCGTCCTTTATATGTCAATACTTCTAGAATGTTCTCATTCTATATTTAAAAGGGTGACATTCCTTGCCACTGAGCACATTTATGCAATGAGGTGGAATGCGGTGTCATAGACGCAAGGTCACCACATTCCCCCATGTGGTGACCTCCTTGTCACCCTTTTAAATATAGAATGAGAACATTCTAGAAGTATTGACATATAAGAGACGATCACCAGGAGTATCTGACACACGTTCCCTAGCAACGACAATAAAATATGGGGAATATTTTGTAATGCAAAATCTCCACGTATTACCAGGTTTTTTGACCAACACCACTGGTGAAGCGTACGAACTCCGACAATTACGAATTATATTATTTTTTAACACTTTCTCTTGTTCTGAAATTATTTTACATTGTTCACTGGACATTCTATATGGTGCCCTTTGAACAGGAACTTCATCTATAGTGTCTATTTTTACTTTTAATAAATTACATTTGCCAAGCTCATTTTTATCAAATGCAAAATATGACCGATTATTCATAAATAAATTATTTAATTCATTGCGCTCATTAAGAGGCAAACCTTTACACACATTGAATTCTATTCTTTCGTCTGCGACAGATGATTCAAATGTACATTTATCATCTTCCGACACTAAATTACAAGAGTACAAATAATCACTTTTCGATAAAATTTTCGTTGCTGGCTGTACGACCTCAATGGTGTTTTCAATTCTCGCAACTTCCGACTTTAACATAAACTTACAAACCATCTTTTTTATCTGCACTTGACCATTCGTAAAATCTAACAATACATCATTTTGATACAAGAAATCTTGTCCTAAGATCATGTCTCGATTTATATTATTTACGACATAAAAACTATGAACAAATAAGACATTTTCTATTATGATATTCAATCATATTTTCCCTAGAACACACAAGTTCACACCATTGATTGCCTTCAGATGCAAAACGCCGGCGTCAATTATTTCTCCAAACATATCCGCCACGGACTTCGATATAACCGAGACTGATGCGCCCGTATCCATCAAAGAACATATTTTTTTATCTCGACACATTACACGTATAAATGGAACGAACTCACTTTTTTGAGGGGTTTCTTCTTGCTGTAACGGCGATTGAACAGTCCCTCGAATCACATCAAACGCCTCTACTTGTTTAGGTGCATCTGGCCTCCAGCCAGCACGCACATTTGTATTATCCCCGGCTGCATTTCCTCTCGTAGATTGTGGTCGGGGTCTAAAATTGTAACGGGTCTGGGAGTAATTTGGTTGGGAGTAAGGAGGATTTGACACCGTCCCGGTAGGTCCGACAGTACGTCCAGCTGGTTGTACTCGAAACCTGTCGTCACCTGCTCCCCCTTGCATATGCATAGCGCGTGGTACAGTAGCCACGTAACCACCAGGCCTCACGTTCAACGAGAGTTTCCTCTGTGCCGTAGATTCAACAATACCATCACTATACACATCTTTTAGCTGTTTTAACACCTTTTTCAGTTCAGCCTTCGTCGCGTATATCTGTGGGGCTAATTTGTTTTTTAAATAAAATTCACAATTTTTTATAAAATTTTGAATAAAACATGCTTCATCAATCGCAGTTCCAGCTTTCGATGCGAGGCTTTCTAAAGAATAAAAAAACGTTAATGCATCTTCCTCGTGACCCTGTTTCCGTGCAAAAAAATTGGCGATCGGGTTCGTAGTTGGAGCAAATTCATCACTGATTTTCTTCCGTAAATCTAGAAATGCAATTGTGTCTGACAACATCGATTTATAAAATAATAGCGCTGGACCCTCTAAATAAGCCCCCAATACAAGCTTCTTCGCCTCCGCGTCAAATTTGTTCACCGCAGCTATAATATCAAATTGATTAAAAAAATCATGCACATCACCAGATAATCCATCGAATCGCTCCATGATGACTTCTTTGCTTCTTCTTCAATATACGCAGTTCAATATATGTAGTTCCAAATAATACCCGGCGCCTCCACCATGTAGCGCCCTACGCGCGCTCCGGGATCGTTGGGAACTTGGGACGTTAACTCAAACCATTTAGATATATTTCAATCTGTTCTATTTCTCAACTCTTTTTACGATCTCTCAAGTTACAATGTTACAATGTTGCAATGCCGCAATGTAATGTGTGTAATGTGACAGATACTCCTGGTGATCGTCCTTTATATGTCAATACTTCTAGAATGTTCTCATTCTATATTTAAAAGGGTGACATTCCTTGCCACTGAGCACATTTATGCAATGAGGTGGAATGCGGTGTCATAGACGCAAGTAGGGCATCGGAACCGGGTTTTCCCGGTTCCAAAAGAACCGAGAATTCCCGGTTCTGAGGGTCCCTGAAAGAACCGGTTCTGTAAATCGGAGAATCGGTCTTTTCGGTTCTTTCGGTTCTTTCTTAAAATAAATTTAGAAATACATCTCTTTATGCTAAATATCAAGTTATTATCATATCATAATATTATTTTTACTTACCTCTCCCACATAATGACATAAAACTTATTCCACAAGTGTGGATCTAGTCACATTTGTGGATTCAGTTTCAACGTCGCATTATAACGTATCGACAATGTATTAATTTTTGCCACTACAAAAGTCATTAAAATTACCATTATTTCACTGTTAAGTTAATTAATAACGCTATTATATTAATATGAGAAAATAAAGAATTTTTTAAGGGATTCGGCAACGTTAACAGTCGCTGGTTAGCAAAACTGGCAGACGCGCTGTGAGTGGGTGTGTTTTTTTGTTGACGCCGATTTGATAAGTGAGTAACTTTAAATATTAATGCATATTGTTACCATTATTTGTATCAATTAATTGAGAATATTTATTGTCATTGCAATCAGTTGAGTATTACGCTTTTACTCCTGCGGGCTAAACATATTGGAGGGAATAGAATAATAATTATACCAGACTTGGCTGGACGGACATGCGCCCGTGTGTCTTGATAACGTTCGTTGTACCTATGTATTTCTCTTTTCTAACATTACTTTGTTTTTTAGCATCCAATTATGATAATTGTGTGTAATTTGTGTTGTATTATCGCAACTACGAAAAGACTGTGATTTTAAAGAAGTCATTCAAAATTTCAGCCAAGAAACGCCCACTGTTGGACATAGGCCTCCCCCAGGGATCTCCAAACTGATCAGTCCTGCGCCTCTCGCATCCAGCGGCGTCCCGCGACCTTCACCAGATCGTCGGTCCACCTTGTGGGAGGCCTACCAATGCTACGTCTACCGCTACGCGGCCGCCACTCGAGGACCTTTTCGCCCCAACGGCCGTCACTCCTGCGAGCTATGTGTCCTGCCCACTGCACTTAAGGTTTGCAATTCTTTGGGCTATGTCGGTGACTCTAGTTCTTCTACGGATCTTTTCATTTCTGATGCGATTGAGTAGAGAAATCCGGAGCATAGCCCTCTCCATTGCCCTTTGAGTGACATTAAGCCTTCTGATGAGACCCATTTTAAACGGCCACGCCTCAGTTCCGTACGTCATCACTGGCAACACGCACGAATTGAAGACTTTCGTCTTAAGACACTGCGGAAGATTGGCCGAGAATATGCTGCGTAGCTTCCCGAACACTGCCCAGCCGAGTTGGATTCGTCGATTTACCTCTTTCTGAAAATTGGACTTACCGAGCTGGACTAATTGCCCCAGATAAACATATTCATCAACAATTTCTAGTGTAGAGCCTCCAACGTTCACAGGAGTGGGTACTTCATGGGAATTCACCATGATTTTGGTCTTGTCCATGTTCATTTTAATTTTAAGACCCACTTGTTGGGAAACTACAGAGGTCTTCGAGCATTATGCCTAGATCCTCTTACGGTTTTAGCCATGACTACGATATCATCGGCAAAACGAAGGTGAGTCATGTACTCGCCGTTTATGTTGATGTCGACTCCTCTCCAGTTCAAAAGTTTAAATACATCCTCCAATGCAGCTGTAAATAGTTTCGTCGATATTATTACATCGCCATATCTCACACCACGTTGAAGTCGTATTAGTTTCGAG
The DNA here is from genome assembly GCA_963935595.1 of Schoenobius gigantellus. NCBI lineage: Eukaryota > Metazoa > Arthropoda > Insecta > Lepidoptera > Crambidae > Schoenobius > Schoenobius gigantellus. The sequence goes on from OZ012551.1 coordinate 27,947,942, forward strand.
TTTTGGTCCTAAATGCGGGCTGACATAGTGGCGTTTTCGTACAATGACTGCAACACTTGGATATACCTCGGTAGTCTATTTGGAACCTCTGGACTGACCTAAGCACAGCCCAGGTCTCGATCTCGAGAGAATCAAAAGCTTTCTCATAGTCCACAAGCGCCAAGCATAGTGGCAGATTATACTTCTTGGTCTTCTGTATAACCTGCCGCAGCGTATGAATGTGGTCTATGGTACTATAGCCTTTACGGAATCCGGTTTGTTTGGGAGGCTGGAAGTCGTCAAACCTGCGCGCGTGACGATTCGTGGTGACTCTCGAGAACAGCTTGTATACATGACTCAGGAGCGTGATGGGTCTGTAGTTCTTCAACTGGGCCCTGTCGCCCTTTTTGAAGAAAAGTGCCACCACGCCCCTGTGCCATGCCTTAGGCGTTTTGCCCTCGAGTATGACGGAGTTAAATAAAACGAAGTGATTATTGCTAAATAATACTAAAAATAATTTTATAATTTTGAGTATAATTATAAAAATAATAAATAATGTGATTTACAATAAAGTGTCTTTATTAAGATCCATTCTCCTTTATTCATTTTGTTTGTAGAAAATAACTATATAAAAGATAGCATAGCTTATCAACTAGAATTTATCAAAAACCCGAAAGAACCGAAAAAACCGGGTACCCGGATCCGGCTTGAGTTTGGAACCGAAAGAACCGGTTCCTAAAATAGGGCCGGTTCTCGATGCCCTAGACGCAAGGTCACCACAGTTCCATATATCCCATAAATGATGATTAATAATAATAAATTCATTTCTTTAAAATGCACCAATGAAAATTGAACAAGTGGAATATACAATAATGGTAATAAGGTCTAAGACTCAACATATTGCTGCCGCCTAGGCTAACAGCTGCTGATATTCTGTTCTGACCTGTCCTTTTAAAGTTAGTACCACAATATAGAGAACGATACACTAGCCCGACTCAGGCGTGTCTTTGAAATTTATACCTAAAGCTGAACTGGGCGCTAGGGTTGGTGCCTACAAAAAATCGGTGAACGTATACGTACACGCCGCGCGTGAGCGGAGCGGCGTATACGTCGAGCACAACAATCTCGGCCGGCGCGCGGCGGGCGTGACACTGCGTTGCTATGCCGTTCAGAGCATGCTTGGCGGCCGTGTAAAGGCGCCTCTTCACAATGGACCATGATGGCCCATCAAATGATCGTCTATCAATGCCGCCATGATCGGGCAACTCTCCACACAATCGTGAACATTCATTTACTAACTGTTTACTGTTATGATAAGACGTCTATCAAAAATATTTTACAAAAACTAAAAACCGACTTCAAAAACACTGAAAAGTTAAAAATAATATAAGAATAGGTACAAACAACAACACACTTCTATATTGAAGTCGGTGCCAAACGATGATCTTCTAGAAAGTTTTAAAATTTGACACCGACTTCAATATAGAAGTGTGATGTTGTTTGTACCTATTCTTATATTATTTTTAACTTTTCAGTGTTTTTGAAGTCGGTATTTATTTTTTGTAAAATATTTTTTATTTTTTAGTGAAAGAAACCCTAATTTAATACCAGCTTACCTTCGGTGAGCTGGTATTGAAATTCCTCGCTTTTCTTGGGATCCCATCATCAGATCCTGATTTTGGTGACCTTGGAACCACCCCAGGAGTATACTCTTATCGAATACAAAAATAATTTTGAAAATCGGTCTACAATTGGCGGCGAAATCGCGTAACATACACACAAAAAAAAACATACGCATCGAATTGAGAACCTCCTCCTTTTTTGAAGTCGGTTAAAAATGGACATCGAAGAGATTATCGCGGCAGCGGCAATATTTTTACTTAGCTCTTATAATCATCTACTTAATGTGCGTGAAAAAAGAAACATCATAGAGTAAAATTTATTCACCGAGAAGTCTACACTGTACTCGAGACAAATACGTACTGAGTAATCGGCGATTGTGTGGACGCGTATGCGATCATGGGCCATAATTCCTTTGATGTACCGACAATTTACCGATTGCTCACGATTACCGGCGATGATGGTCGCTCATAGACAATCATGCCCTCTACACAATCGTGATTGTGTATACTTGGCTATCATGGGCCATTGTGAAGAGGCGCCTTCAACGACGTTTGTATGTGTGCGTGCGCCGATTCGTCCCTTTATATGCAGTCGGGCTACTGTATCGTTCTCTATATTGTGTTAGTACTGTTTATTACGCTAAATGCGGTACAACAAAAAAATGTATGGCATATCATCCACAAAAAATAGTGAAAAGTCTGAATCAGCTAGCGTTACAAAACATAGCCCATTGTCAGTGCATCAGTTGATTGCTTTAAAAACAGCCAGTGCAATACTTTCCTACGTAAAGATTTGCATGATTGATGCGCACCAACTCGCCCAGAAGGTGGTAAGTCATTCCAAATTTTCACGGCGGCGAATTTAAAACAACCCATTGCACTGTGCTTTGTGAATATAGATCGAGCAAGCATAAGGCCTCGATCTCGCAGGCAAGATACAATTTTTTTAAGGACAATTTTTTCATAAAGGCACATATAATACTGATAAAGGTAATAGGAACTTTCGTTTTGCAAGACCAAGTCCTAGACCACCACCACGACTGATCCATGCAATGTTTGAGCAAGACTCTTGCTCAAGTCTTGCATGGAGCGGCCTTGGTCTTGCAGTCTTGCGAAACTCGTTATGCAAGACCAAGTCCTAGACCAACACCACGACTGACCCATGCAGTGTTTGAGCATTGCTCAAGTCTTGCATGGATCGATCGGCTTTGGTCTTGGCCTTACTACAATAAGCCGTTCTTGGTCTCAGCAAGAGTCTCGCAAGACTGCAGACGAAGACCAATTTTGGGCAACACTAATCAAGATCGTCGCGCCATTTCCGTCTAGGTCGGCCACATTTTCGACGGCCATCCTGTTGGACACACTCGGTGGCGATCCTGGCCCACCGGTCCGGCCCCTTGATTGTGTAACAAAAATCGTTCGCCATCGCTTTCAATTTTGACAGTCAAAGTGCTTCCATTACTATTGTTTGTCAGACAGTCGACACAGTCTTGTATTGACGCCGCAATGATTAGTAATTTCAAGGGTAGCCGTGATAGACTTTTTCTTAGACAATAACCCCTCGGGTCCATTCGGCAGACTTGACCGGGCCAGTTCCACTTTAACCTGGCTTTCGCCACACCTACATCGGCTATTCCAGTTTAGGGGCGCAGCGTGATGTTCCGGATTTTATCCGTAAGCTTGACACCTAATATACTGCGTTCTATTGCCAACGAATTAGATAATATGAGAAAATAATATAGATGTAGAAAAAAGATTGGTGTTTCTGTATGTGGTTGTTCGTGTGTGACTACGTGAGTGTGTGAGTAATGTGTGTGTATGCATTTGAGTGGTATACGTGGTATGTGTGATGTGCGTGCGTCCGTGGGTGTATACAGATTGCCCAGAGGTCGGCGTCAAGGTGTAATCGGATGAAAGGTCATGTCATGGTCGTTATCAGAAATGAAATACCTATATAATTATATGACAGTTATAATACATTTATAACTGTAAGTATTACACCTTATTTTTAGTTTCGCACCATCTTCAGCTGCGGAAGAGCGGAGAAGCTGGCCGAAACAGTATTACTAGAATGAATGAATGAATAGTATATATTCATTCATTCATTTATTGCACAAAGAACAACTTAAAAAAACAACAAATTATAGAAATACAAACACAAAAGGCGGCCTTATTGCAAAATAGCAATTTCTGTCAGGCAACCTTAGGGTTAAGTAAAGAGTGAACGCATAAAATGTATTATTATTACATTAAGTACTACGTATAACAATATTATTGTTAAACGTAGTACTTAATGTAGCCAAAACTAATGGATTCTAATTTGTATCATCAACAGGCTTTTGAACTTCATATTAATTCAACCTATTTTGAGCAAAACTTTGGGAATCTTTTCTCTTTCTTACCCCTGAGTATTCTTATCCCTGAGTATTGTAGGCTAAGATGATTTTATTATGTTACTATTGATACGAGGCGATACATACGCCTATGCACACCAAATACCAAACTTCATTCTGCGCCTTAACATTCCGTCTACAGCGGCGCTATACCTAAATGTTTCATAATTTGAAGAGTTATGAATTTTCTTAATACTTGGAGACTTATATCCATAGAATCTACGTGGAGTACCGTAGTTCTTGTTTATCAAAAGGAACTCCCGAAACTTTGCAAGATCAAAACAGGCTTGTGATATTAACTGTATTTTGCCTGAGGCTATCCTTGTAATGCTGGTAACTAGCGTCCTGTATACACACAGGAATCAAGAAAGTTATATACATACAATATGAGGATAAATTACAACGGAAAAGTTTTAAGTGTACAGTAGAATTGGTACTGCCAAATTGGTATTGCCGGTTTAGCAGAATTGGTACTGTCAAATTGGTATTGCCGGCTTAGCAGAATTGGTACTGCCAAACCATTAGACGTCATTTTAATATATCTACGAATATTCTTAGGAATTTTGGAGATTCTTCGGACTTGTAAATGTCAATAGATTTATTATTATTTCATGATAAAGAGGAAACGAACTGTTCTGGATACAGTTCGTTTCCTTGCTGTACCTGAAGTAAAAAAACAACAAAAGCACCACCTTGCTGTACCTGTTAAGTAAGTGCATCGAAGTACGAACATCCTAAATGAATCCCTTTCTGTATCCGGGGACCGATAAAGTGTCTTCGATTTCCTACCAAATTTAATCAGGCCAAAGTGCGAAATAAAATCGACGATTACCTTGCATTTTTTCTTCTCTCACTTGGGTCGTGGCTATATTCAAGGTAAGTCTCCCAGGAAATCGTTTGAGGCAGCGCGGTACCTTCAAATTTACGTGTACACGTGTTTTGCTGTAAGATTAAATAGAATATTGACTCTCTAAATCGATGGAATTGTACATAGAAATTGTGCACTAACAACTTAAACAGGGTTATAGTTTTTAAAACCTTTCAGGTTCTGAATCTATCACTCAAAACATTGGTAAAAAGAAATTAAATAAGTAGTCGTATACACAGATTTACAATCTGTGTTCCGTACCTTAAAAAGAAAAAACTGAATTCTTATAGGATCACTTCGTTGTCCGTCTGTCTGTCAAGACCCTTTTTCTCGGAAACGCGTAGAGATATCAAACTGAAATTTATATCAAAATTCAGGTCTACGGTCTCTTTCAGTTGTCAGAAAATCAAACTTGTAAGTGAATCAAAATCAGTGCTTGTCGGTGACTAAAAATCAGGAAATTTGATAAGCAGCAAGGTTTTATTTATAGCATATGTTAAGGAAAACAAAACTGAAAACCGAAAACCCGTACTTAGTTAGGAACTTATATATTCTTAGGTAAGTTTGTACGGAACCCTCTGTGCGCGAGTTCAACTCGCGCTTGGCCGGATTTTTGTAGAAGCAATTACATTAACCTACTAGAACCCTACGCCTGCATTTACATTTTATCGTTTTAGGAATAGCATGATATGAAATTTTTAATTTAAATAAGTACTAAGAATCACCGAGCATTGCAAAAACGTGTTCGGTCTTTTTATGCCTTATATCGAAAATATTGGTTATTTTTAATGTAATGTCAGGTCACTGCGCGATCTTGAGACCGTTCCGGAGGTGACAGAGTACACCCGTGTCCACTCCAGTACGGTGCGCCTGATTTTCGCCAGAGCAATCTGCGCTGAATTTCACTTTTGTTTTCCAAATATCTTTGTCTGTTTTCGATTTTCGTTTTTGATGTTTTGTTAGAAATTAGTGTTCCCTTTGGGTTAATTCTTGGTTTTGGTTTTGTATTTTTAAATATATATTTAGTATTTTTGGTTAGGGTTTTTGTTATTTTTTTCGGTCCCTGAAAACCGAAATAGCAATATTTCGGTTTTCCAGGTTTTTGCTTAATAACTTTTTTGTTATTAGGTTTATTTTGGTTTTCTTTTATCTGGAAAATATTAAGTAGTAAGCTTTTTCGTTTAGTTAGATCGGCATTAGGCCTGATTTTTATTTAGTATTTTTAATTTCGTTTTTTAGTTTTTGCATTTTGCGCAAGTGCGTAATTTGTATGTTTTGATATTTCATTTTTGTTTTTCTCATTTTTCTCGGGATCTATAAGTTGTAGGACTTTCGGGTCTTTTGCAACTTATAGGTCTCCCTTGTGTGCATCTTTTGATACTACTTGCAGCGTCCTAGTAGCTCTGCAAGTGGGTCAAATTAAGCACTCAGGAATTTTTGGGTCGAAAATTGGGCTTCCCTACATCACCTCGGTGCTGTAGGTGGCACTCTTTTGGACCAAAAAATCCGCACTTAGAGTTAGTTTTTTGGTGTTTTTATTTTTCTAGGGTTAGTTTTCGGGTGTTTTTACGTGGATACATAGGTTTAGTTTAGTGTAGATTAAGTATTTCGTGTTGTGTTTTTAAAAAATATTTCGACGATCCACTTGTTTGTGCTTGCCGGTGAGTGAGCTCCAATTAGTGAAAAGTTGTCGAAGTAGAATTTTGTAGGTTAGGTTAAGTTTTGAATTTTTTCTTTCTTAATTTTTTTGGTGTTTTTTAAGTTGTATATTGTATTTCTGTTGTTTTTTTTTTTATATTTTTATTTATTGTATTCGGTGGAGACATATAATTCTGATCTCGCCGACACAATCTTTGGTGGACAGGGTCCACGTTTGGAGCATGTCCGACTCGGACACTATGTCCGAGACGGATGGCGCCAATGAGAGGGGGGCCGCTAAGGGGGTCACCCTGGAGAATGGAGACGCGGGGGTGGTATCCCCCGTGTTATCAATGAGGAGTGTCGGTGGGGGTGCGCCCCACCAAAACGTCGGCAGTACGCCTACAACTCGCCCTGCATATAGGGAAATAGAGCGCCTGAAGAAGGTTGTTGCGAGGAAGCGGTCGAATCTAGGCCGCTTCTTCCAGGATCCATTGGTCACGGACCTGGACGCAACAACCGAGGCGGAGGAGGTAACCGCGCCTTATGCCCCGAAGGTTCCCCGAACCCGTAGGGGTAGAGGAGGCTTATCGCACGGTGTAGGGCTCTCCCAAGCCAGGCGGGAACTCCAGCAGTCAGAGGTCGACACTGACTTCGAGTCGGACTGCGAAACGGAAATGGAGAATGTAGCGGCCCCCTCTAAAAAGGGGAAGGGCAAGGGGAAGCGCTCCCCTGAGCCCACTGCCGATCTCTTGTGCGGCAGAGCGGAAGAGAGTGCAAAGGCGCTCGTAGAGGTAGCACGCAAGTCCCGGAATCTAAAAGGAACTTGCGTGAAGGAAATCAAGGACGCCTCTGACTCGCTCGTCGAAATCGTCCGGACACTGGCGTCCAGAAACACCTCGGAGGAGATGCGTCGGCTTCAAGCCGACAACAAACGCCTTCGGGGTCAACTGGACCTCCTAATGAGCGAAATGAAGGCCCTTCGCCGGGCCTTCTCGGAGCGGGGAACCGAACGCCCGAGGGGCCGTAGAGCGGTGGCCGCTGCCACTGTTGTGGAGAATGTCGAGTCGGATGCTATTGCCTCCGACGACGAAATGGAGGTGGAGCTCCCAGAGGTGGTGCTGCCGGAAACTCAGCCGGCTGAAGTCGCATCTGCCACACCCGCTGTAGGAATCTCCAGGGGGGAGTTTCTGGAGAGCATGGAGTTCATGCAGCGAGAACTCCTGGCCCAGGTGGGTTTTATGGTTTCGGCCCGCCTTGAGGGCCTAGAGGTGGATGGACGGCTTATGCCGGCCCAGGTTCGGAGACCACCTCTGGCAGCAGACCGCGCAAGTCAGCCGCAGCCGCAACCATTGCAGCAGCGATCGGGGACAGCCGCAACAGGCAATACCACTCTTGCCGCGCCGGCTAATATGCCAAAAGCGGCAAGAGTGATCAAGAGGAGGACTGAGCTCCCAACACCTGCGGTGGTCCCCTCTTCGTTAGAGGTCACGGCACCGGCCGAGGGCTCTTGGTCCGTGGTTGTTCGGCGCGGCCGCAAGAAGCCGGCAAACGACGGGACGTTGCCCAAGAAGGCCGGGACCTCCGGGGCCACCACGGTGCAAGGGGCGCCGAAGCTGCCCAAGGCGCCACGCTCCCTGGCGGTGGTGGTAGCCCTTAAACCAGAGGCGGTGGCCAAGGGTCTCACTTATGGTGAGGCCATTGCTAAGGCTAAAGCTTCCGTCAGCCTTGGCGCCCTTGGGATCGGGCCCGCCAAATTTCGAACGGGGATAACCGGGGCTCGCATTATCGAGCTCCCGAAGGAGACATCCCCGTCCCAAGCTGATTCGCTGGCGGAGAAGCTGGGTGAGGCCCTAGGGGACGCGGCGAAGGTAACGCGTCCCGTCAAAACGGCGGACATCCGGGTCATCGGCCTCGACGACTCGGTGTCCGCCGAAGAACTAGGCCAGGTCTTGGCACAGGCCGGTGGCTGCTCGGCCCATCACATAAAGGTGGGTCGTGTGCATACGGGGGTGCGGGGTGTCGGGGCGGCCTTCGCCTCGGTGCCCGTCGAGGCGGCGAAGCGCTTGGCTGAGGCCGGGCGGCTGGAGGTTGGATGGAGTTCTGCCTCCATCCAACTTCTGGAGCAAAAGCCCATGCGGTGCTTCCGCTGCATGGGCATGGGGCACCCCTTACAGCGGTGCCCCTCCGCCAAGGACCGCAGTGGACTCTGTTTTCGCTGCGGTTCCGAGGGGCACAAAGCAGTGGACTGCACAGCGGTGCTAAATTGCGCTGTTTGTGCAGACGCGAAACGGCCGGCCACCCACCGCATGGGGGGTATAAATTGTAACCCCCCGCAGGTCAGAGGTCGTTTGGCCCCAGTAAAGGTGACCGTGGCTCCACGAAGCCTGGCACCACCGACGCCGCCGGAACCGGCCGCCGCTGTGGCCCAGGAGGAGCAAATGGAAACCACCAATGCCTAGTGGTCCCATAAAGCTCCTCCAGGCGAATATTAACCACTGCGCCGCGGCACAGGACCTCTTGTGTCAGACCGCGGCGCAGTGGGGTGTGGAGTTGGCGATTGTGTCGGAACCGTATTACGTTCCGCCGCAGTCGCCAAACTGGTTGGTGGCGGCGGATGGTTCCGCCGCCTTAATGCGGGTGGCGCGTGGCACAGCCCCCTCTCTCATTTTAAGAGAGAGGGGTACTGGCTACGTGGCCACCATGTGGGGGGGAATGTTGGTCGTGTCGACCTACTTCTCTCCCAATCGCAGCCGGGCGGACTTCGCGGTCTTCCTGGCTGCGTTAGAAGGGGTCGTCCGGAGGACGGCCCCGGTACCGGTACTGATCGCGGGGGACCTCAACGCATGGTCTACTGCGTGGGGGTCTTCCAGAACCAGTCCGAGGGGTGGAGACTTGGAGTCCTGGGTTCTGTCCCTGGGGCTCCAGGTTTTGAATAGGGGCTCCACCCCTACCTGCGTCCGGGTGCAGGGCACGTCCGTGGTGGACGTGACCTTCGCCACCCCCTCCCTCGCCTGTCGAATCAACGACTGGCGAGTGGAGGAAGATGTGGAGACTCTATCGGACCACCTGTACGTCCGATACGAGGTCTCCGCGGCATCCCAAGGGGCCCCGAACCGCAGGGGCTCCGCGGTGAGCGCCTTCCCTCGATGGGCGCTCACCAAGCTCCGCCCGGACGTGGCGGAGGAGGCGGCGATGGTGCGGGCGTGGGCAGAAGTGCCACCCCACCTCGCCGGGGATGTCGATGGCATGGCGGAGCTCTTTGCAGACGACATGAAAGTCGTCTGCCAAGCCGCCATGCCTAGGGCGCAGGCTTGCCCCGAAAGGGGGCAGGTGTACTGGTGGACGCAGGTGATTGCGGACCTGCGTACCACCAGCATGAGGGCCAGGCGCGCCTACGTGCGGTGTCGTAGGCGTGCTAGAACTACACCCGACGAGGAAGCTGAACTTCGTCGGGTGTATGCGGCAGCCAAGAAGGCCCTGCGGAACGAAATCTGCAGGGCCAAAGAGGAGTCTAGGGAGTCGTTTATACGGCTCCTGGACGACGATCCGTGGGGTCGTCCATACCAGGTGGTGAGGGGGAAATTCAAATCTTCCGCTCCCCCTACCTCTGCTATGGACAGGGGGCTGCTAGATCGGGTGTTGAGGACTCTGTTCCCCGATCCCGGTCCGTTCCAGCCCCCCAGAATGGTCCCCCCGGATACTCTTCCGGTGGAGGTGGCTGCCGCCATCCCTCCCGTGTCGAACGTGGAATTCGACACGGCGAGGGATCGGTTACGGCGCAAAAAGAAGGCGCCGGGACCGGACGGTGTCCCAAGTAGGGTTCTGGCCCTCGCCCTGGGACACCTCGAGGAGCGGTTCCGAGCGGTGCTTAACCTATGCATTGCCTCGGGCCGCTTCCCCAGTCGGTGGAAAGTAGGCAGGCTCTGCCTGTTAAGGAAGGAGAGCCGCCCCGCGGATTCCCCGACTGGGTATCGGCCGGTGGTGCTGCTCGATGAAGCCGGGAAGTTTTTCGAGAAGATTCTCGCTTCCCGCATCATCGAGCACCTAGAGGACCGGGGGCCGGACTTGGCTAACAACCAGTTCGGCTTCCGCACCGGCCGGTCCACGATGGACGCAGTAGCCCTCCTCAAGAGGTGGACTGAGGGGGCCACAGCTCGTGGGGAGACTGTTGTTGCGGTGTCTCTTGACATTCGCAACGCCTTCAACAGCCTTCCCCACGATTGCATAAAGGAGGCACTCCGTTTCCACCGGGTGCCTCCGTACCTCCGCGCTCTCGTGGAGAGCTACCTGGAAGGCAGGTCAGTTCTCTATGAGGGACCGGACGGTCGCGTCCATACGTGGGCAATGGCGGCAGGTGTACCCCAGGGATCCGTACTAGGTCCTCTACTGTGGAACCTGGGGTACAATTGGGTCCTGCGAGGCGGCCTTCTGCCACGAACGGAGGTCGTCTGCTTCGCCGACGACACACTCGTCGCGGCAAGAGCCAAAACGGGGGAGGAGGCGGCCCACCTTGCGTCGGTCTGCACCTCTTTGGTGGTCCGACGCATCCGCCTCCTGGGCCTGGACGTGGCCCTCGATAAAACGAGGGCCATGAGTTTCCACGCCCCCCGTCGCAGGATCCCACCGGGGCTCCGAGTCCGAGTGGAGGGGGTCCGTATACCGGTTGAGGCGCACCTCAAGTACCTCGGCCTGGTTCTGGACCCCCGATGGAGTTTCGAGGAGCATTTCAAGCTCCTCACTCCACGGCTGTGTGCCGCCGCAGCCGCACTCGGACGGGTCCTCCCTAATGTGGGAGGGCCAGGATCGGCGTGCCGTCGACTGTATCACGGGGTGATACGGTCGATGGCACTCTACGGAGCCCCGGTATGGGCGGAGTGCCTCTCCCCCCGTGCGGTGGCCCTCTTGCGACGTCCGCAGAGGGTCATAGCAACCCGGGCCGTGCGAGCTTATCGCACGGTCAGCCACGGCGCGGCCTGCGTTCTTGCGGGCCAAACGCCGTGGGATGTCGATGCACGCGTCCATGCGGAGGTGTATCGACATCGGGTTTCTGTCAGAGAACGGGGGGGGACGATCCGCTCCTGAAGAAGTGGAGCGGGTTCGTACCCAGGCGCAGAGGGAGGCTCTGCGTCGATGGGGTGAGGCGCTCGCCTTCCCAGCTGCCGGCCACCGGACGATAGAAGCGATACGTCCGGTGTTGGAGGAGTGGGTAGGGCGCCGGCAGGGCAGTCTCTCGTTCCGCATGGTGCAGGTACTGACCGGACATGGTTGTTTTGGTCACTACCTGCACCGGGTCGCGCGTCGGGAGGAAAGGCCGCAGTGTCATCACTGCGACGCTCCCGACGACACTGCCGAGCACACCCTGTTGGTGTGCCCGGCCTGGCGACGCCAGCGCAGCGAACTCATCGCTGCGCTGGGAGGCGGCGACCTCTCGCTGCCCGGCATGGTCGTGGCCATGCTCCGCGGCGAGGCGGAATGGGGGGCTGTCGCCTCCTTCTGCGAGGACGTCATCTTGCAGAAGGAGGCCGCGGAGAGGGAGCGGGAGAATGATCCTCAAGCCGCTCCCATCCGCCGCAGACGGACAGGCAGGCGAAGGCGGGTATTCGCACAAGCGATGCCCGTCTAATGACCCTGCCGTGGAGGCCTGCGTGCACGGCTGGCCCCGTGCACGTCGCCGTAAGGCCCTCCGTCTGGGGATTGCCCTGGTGTTCTCGGGCAATCCCCCCTTGGCGATAGCCCGACCAGTGAGGTCGGGCTAGCCCGGGCGCGTCGATAGTGGTAGTCGCAGTGTGGACCCTATCACGCGCGCCCATAAGGGCAGGGAGAACACCGGGGGGTTTAGTGGGTAGGCCCGGCACTCTGCCGGGAGAGCCCCACACACGCTCGTCGTCTAGCCAACGGCGAGTACGGTGCGGTCACGCATTCCCCTCGAAAAAAAAAAAAAAAAAAAAAAAAAAAAAAAAAGGTCACTGCGCGATCTTACAGATCAGAAAGTCAAATATGTGATTCTTTATGTCTTTAGCTAGACGACTAGAACAGAAAACGCGATTTAAAGATTTTGCCTCGTAACAATTTATTTTTTTAAATTAACTCTTATAAATAAGAATATTCAGGATTACTAGTAAACGGTATTATGTATTCATTAAACAGTTCCTTAAATAAGTAGACATCATCGGTATTTAGAATCGTACAAAAGCATTTTTTTCTAATCATTATAGTTATTTTTTTATAAAATTATTTGTATCTTGTCGCTTACGTCGATTTATTTCTAAACGAACTGATTGCATGGGGGCATTCACGACTTTCATGGCAGATATAAAGACTAGCTTGAGCTTGAGCACGGGGGGCGCCCCGCGTTTACGTATAGACCACGCCTCCCATTGTTTGATTCATTTTCGATGTTGTCAATTGTTGGAACATAACAATGCAATGCAATCAACTAAATGTGCGCTAAAACGATGGCGTACCTAGTACCTTATAAAGCACAATACTAAGAGATAGGAAGTTTCCACAATAGGCACTGAAACTAAATCCCCAAGACAACAATACGTCTGGACAGCGCAGCGCAGGCTCATATCTCATCTAGAAGCGAGCTGTCCATTGGTACTAAGGAGTGATAAATTATACATCAATGCTCTGCAACTACAAGATCATTACTCACATTGATTGAAAAACAGCTTATGTAATTTATTAACTGAATCCAAGAGCGCTAATCGATTGGATTCAACCGAGAAATGGGGGAGTCATTTGAGGAAATGACATGCTTCTTAGATTCAGATGACTTTATTGCTGACGAAATATAATTATACATATCAATGACGTATTATATCACACTGCTTCGTTTATGTACTTGTATTGAGAAGCAATGATTTCTGTCTGCATAATTTTGCATCTCGTGACGTTGACGAATTGTCCTCAATTTTTGATTCCTATCAGAATACCTAGCATATTTTATTACAATCTATTATCGGGTAATTGATTCCGTATTTTCTACTGAAATATTTATAAATACAACCCCTTAAAAGGAGACGTTCTCATCTATAATTTATAAATACAACCCCTTAAAAGGAGACGTTCTCATCTATAGACACACGCACAGCCGTAACCGCTAAAGGTAGAAACGGGAAATTTGGACAGTTGCAGTTTTAATTCAAAATGCGGACGCACACTAAGAAGGGATTTAAAAAAAATAACCCTAAAGGGATGAAATAGGGGTTGCAAGTTTGTATGGATAAATCTTTAAATTAGCAACGATTTTGATAAAACTTGAGATTCATGCTCTTAAAAATATTTTATTGAATACGTGTTTCATGGTTTATTGAAATTCACCCCTTAGGGTGCAAAATAGGGGTTGAAAGTTTCTATGGAAAATATTTAAAATCTGCTCCAATTTCTTTGAAATTTATTATCCGGGTTTAATTAAGCTACAAAATTATTTTTCCTACGAGAAAATATAAATTCCCACGGGAAAACAATAATAACGCGGGCGAAGCCGCGAGCGGAAAGCTAGTGTAATATAAGTAGCATCAGTCACTTTATTAGGTGATGGTGTATTAGTTAAGACTCAATGATTAATATCAAAATAAAAAGGTTATTTTTTCTCCTGTCATTATTATTGTATTACCACTATATTCATAATGATATATACTCGTACGTCGTCATTTAAACTGAAAATCTGTGGTGACGACCACACCTTAATTGAGTTTAACCACAGATAATGAAAGGGCTCAATACAGTGTTGATAATGGCTTATTGATGTTTGCAGTCAGTTTATTTTACAGTAAATAAAATTTATATATAGATTTCATATTAAACGGAAACCTGTAGATTAGATTGAAATCTCTAAAAATGCTCTTGCAATAAATATGCTCTTATGACGTAAACATGTTGAGAAATTTACATTTCTATTATATAATTACTACACTGCAGTACTGTTATTTGCTGGCGCCATGGCTGCCATGTACCAGTGTGTTTTTCGGTTTTCGAATTTCATATGTACACACAGCAACACGCTAGGCTTTACATGTTGACTTTGAGACCGCCCTTATGTCGCTCGTAATAGCGACGGCTTTCGTAATACAAATGTAAAGCTTGACGTGTTGCTGACTCTACATTGATCCGACGTTCTTACGGTGAAGGAAAACATCGTGATTCAACCTGCATGCATCTGCGGAGAAATTCAAAGGTGTATGTGAAGTCGACTAATCCGCACTGGGCTAGGGTGGTTGAAATGCTTTAACACCCTAGTTGAAATGCTTTAACACCCTAAATTAGAGTAGGCTCGTGCTCCTCGATGGGGGCGTGTATGAGCTGTGATGATGATGATATTATTTTATATGTAATTTTAAACCAATCAATGTTGATATTGCTTGACGCTCTCCGAAGTGTAATTGTTTTTTTATTTGGAAAACTTAGCACGCCAGTTATCATCATGTACCAAATTTGTTGCGCAGTGGTATTGCTTGTTTGGCGAGATTATGACTCTATTTCTCTGATTATACAAAACATATTTCCAGAGTCATAACACGTTATTTTTTAAAGAAAACTCACATTAGCATAATTAACTTTATCACTTCTCATTACTAGAAACTGGAATGAATAATAAGTACTATTTAGTAAAGAATACTAAAAAAGTTTAAGTTTAACGGCGCAGTTTTTTTAAAATAAAGGCAAACAGTTTTACTATAAATCGGCGTTAAAGATTGCATTAAAGCATCTATACTAAACATGGAAAAAAAGATCGATACGCATAAAATTTAATAACGCTGCCGCTGGCAAAATATTTAATAATCCAAGTGTCGAACGCCACGAAGCTCTTTGTGTTCAAAATGTTGCCACGGCCGATGACGGCGTGAATCGTAAAGCGGCGGAAAGCTTCACTTTGCCGACCATAACTTCTTTTGACGAGATATTACCACACTTTCAAAGCAAATGTGTCACTGATATTGATGTCTGTATGTAACACGATATGGTTACATTATTGGAAGATATAGTTCGGTAAGCTCGTGCAGTCTACGCTGTGCGTTGGGAGTTAGATCTTTGCAGAGATTGATGTGTACATGGTTAGATAATTCTTGATTCACGTCTATGATACAGTTCTGAAAGTGGCTACAGAGAATTTTGGATTATATTAGACGAAAAAGAAAATATCATAATACATCAAGGAAAATAAACTATTGTACGAAGGCTACCTCATACAATCACTTGTTGACTTCTGAGGACGAAACGCATAGGCGTAGATTATGAATAGGTATCCTATTGATAATCAACGCCTTTGCATTTCGTCAATTTAGATTACTCCTCTAAAACGGCAGAATGATGAAGAAGTATTATGGTTCTTAATCATTTCTGTGCGGGCAAACCATGGGCGGAAAGCTAGTAAAGCTAAAGCTCTTTTTATATTGTCAACTTCAGCACATAGTTCACCACGAAATATGCAAAATGTGTGATACATGTCGTCACTTTATTCTAGCGTCATAATAGAGAAAATGTGGGTTTCTTTCAATAAAATATATGTTCCATTCATTGCATTTCGCTCGTGATGTACTTTATATTTCATCTTGAAAAGCTTCTCTGCGCTCTACTCGCTCTGTGAGTGTTCAAATATTGCTCGGCAGTGCAAAAAGTGGTGGCATAATGAGAGTATTCCTTTGGCTCGTACTTTTAGAATACTCTCGCAATAATACGCTCATTTAAAACGGAATGCTGGTCACGTCTTGTATGCACTTGCCTTGTTTTTTTATACGTATTACTCTAGCTAAAGATGGAATGTGACTTTGAAATACCTAGTAGTTAATATTGATTGATAATTTTGTATTTATTTTTCACTGTGAAGTTTTATTTAAATGTTAGATTTTATGACACGTTTAATTTGTATCAGGAAATACATTGTATTTTTGTCTTTATTTGGATCTAGAGAAAAGTGTTAAAGACGTGACACAAAGTGCAAAACATTTTTTTTATTGTCAAATAACAAGTATTAATAGCGTCAGTAGCGCTGTGGATTCGGCACTTGCCTTCCAATCGGGAGGTCGGGGTTCGAGACCGCCATGTACCAATGTGTTTTTCGTTTCGAATTTCATATGTACATTTGTCTGACGCTCCTACCGGCGAAGGAAAACATCGTGAGGAAACCTGCATACATCTGCGAAGTAATTCAATGGTGTATGTGAAGTCGACCAATCCGCACTGGGCCAGCGTGGTTGACTAAGGCCTGATCGCCCTAACATAGGGTAGGCTCGAGCCCCTCGGTGGGGATGTATATGAGCTGTGATGATGAACAAGTATTTGTACGTATTGATTGTGTAAATGCAGTTATCAAAAATAAAAGATTTTGTACTGTGTGCTGCAACCTCTATAGCTACCTATGTTAATTGTTTGATTGTAGTTACATTTTATGTAGATGTAAATCTCTAGAACTAAATATAAGCAGGTAAAGGTTGCGCCACAAAGTGCAAGAACTATCATTTATTTCTTTCTAGACTTACGAGAATGAAATATAACTTTTTCTCCGAATCAACAATTTTTCTGGGGCGGTGGGAATAACATAGTTAGGTAGACGTTGCGGTACAAAGTGAAAACTTTAACAACATTATTGTGTTTAAAGTAATTACATGTTATTCCTTTTGTTTCAGGTAAGTCTTCGTGAAATTCCTACAAGTTGTCGTTATCGGTAAGTGTCTAGTTATCAAAGACAGTCACCACGCCTGCCTGCATCCAACGGCTTTTCAAGACCTTCAGCAGACCAGCGCAACGCACTACATTGTGAAGGCCTACCAACGTACCAACATCTCGTCTCATGATACGGCAAGCCTTCGGGGATTTTTCAGGTTGTGTCTCGCGCATTGCCATTTTAGGTTCGCAAGTCTTTAGGCTATGTCGGTGACCTTAGTTCTCCTAAAGACTTTTACATACTGCGGCTTCATGCAGCGATATAGTCGTGGTGTAAACGCGTGTGAATCAATGTGCAGTGATGCAATCGACTGTATCGCTATATAAATTCGCAGTGTGCAAATGGCCTTTTTAACACTTGCCCAAATTATCTATTTGGCTAAGCTAACGTAGGACTTGGTCCACCAGCTATTCCGCTGGTCTTGCCATACCCGGCTTACACTCGAGAACCCCTCGGTCCCCTTTTGAGGGCATATTGTGTGTTAAGGCCCGATTCGACGTAGAGAACATCCTATAACCATTTTTGTTATTGAAATCGACCCACCACATAAGTTTTGATTCGGAAATATCGGTACATAAAAAATAAGATTAGACAAACAAAAACTGTAAATACTATTCGAAAGTATGTTTTTCATAAGCTTTATTTTAACATATACTTTAAACATGTATAAAAAGTGTTGTTGACAATTTCTTCGGAAAACCCTGTTTTTGTCATTTTTACGCTATATCTCAGTGACTGTCCAGAGTGTTAAAAGTTAATTACTTAAATCAATGTTTATTAAAAAATTTATTATTTCTATAGATTTATTGACTATTTAAATTGAGCTGATCTTCCCAAAAAGGTTAAGGTATTTTTAAAAATTTTAGTTTTCAGTTTGTAAAATTAATAAACTCAAATCTGTCACAGTAAAAACTGGTCAAATGTAAGCTTAGGCTCTTGTTTAACCATCTGGGTTATATTATTTATTGATGGTAGATTTTGATTCGTCGAGCTCTGAACCAAAGCGTACAGGTGGGTCGATTTCATTACAGCAGGTAAGTAAGGTATTTATGTTGGTATTTATGAAAATACCAACATAAATTATTTTCATGGTGTGACCGTATTATGGCTAAAACAATTTTGTCACTATTTTGATTTCACTAGTGTCGTAGATTTCTGCCGAATTGCACGAACTATTTAATATTTAATATTCACAGTTACTGTTGAATTTATAATGTTTACATGCAGTTACCCTAAATTTCATGACAATATTTTTAATGTTTGCGAAATGAGAATATTAATTGAACATTGCTCATTTTATGTTTATACGAAAAAAATTAGGTTCAATGCTAACATCATTTGTTAATTCGTTTGCTATCACAAGAACTATAAGGGTTAGTTTAGAAAGTCTATGTACAAAAGGAACTATTTACTTTTATTTAAACAGTGTTGTCTATGAAACTGTATAAGTACTTACACGAAATTTGTTTACCGACCTACCAACAAGAGTTCGTATTACAAATTCATTTTTATGACACAATAACATGCAGATTAGGTGAAATGGTTCTAAAAGACCCTAGAGCACGGAACAGACTTAACAATATAATAACTCCTATTCTGAAATTCTCTGAATATACACAAGTAATCTTTATTAGGTAGAAACGGTTCTTATTGTTTCATTCAAATCTTTGTGTCGTAAGCTTCGGCGATTTTAAGATTTTCGAATAAAAAGATAGAAGTTTGATCTGCATGTAGATTATTAATTTTATATTTTGATAGCTTTTCAATGCTATTCACAAACATTCAAATAAATCTTGGTCTGCGCTGATATTTTGACAATAAGAAATAACTGCAACAATATTATAGGTTATTAATGAGATTATGCTAAGAAATCCTCACCATTGACAATTGATTCTCAGTTCATTAATATGAGCTGTGTTTCTTTGTTATTAGTATCTTAGTAGAAAAGTTGGTATAAAGTTTTTGTCATCATGATGGAACAGGGATTAATCCAGTTTATTCCTACTAATTGAAAAATGCTGTAAAATAATACCAATAGCACGGTAATACAATAGTATTACAACGGATAATGATACTATTGGTACGGTAATAACCGTGCCAATAGTATCATTATACTCTCAAACGGATATTATTTTCCAATACCTCAACTTGTGATTTCTTCAGATAAAATGACATCTTTCTAGGATATCATTTTTCGTAGAACCGATGAAGTTTCATAAAACTGAACTTTTCTCAATTTTCATCTAGTATCTTGCCGACGTAAGACGATACTCTTGTGTATTCTATATCGCTTAGCTTTATCCATTTCGACGATATTATCGTCGACATCTTGTTATCTTGGTCTAGCTTGAAGTTAGGATTCTGAATAGCCATAAATATTAACCATACTTGCTGGTTTGATATTTTCGGTATAAAAAAATATTATGGTAGGAATTGTCATGTTGTTTTGACTAACAAAACATTGATTACGCTTAAAAGCTGCCATGAAAGCTCGCATATTGTAATTGTTGCCGAAACGTAGCGACGTCCTTCTGCGGATCCTGTCGAAACCAGTCTTTTGTTTGAAAATCCTTTGGTCGGCTTTTATTTTCTATGTCCTGTGTATTTATTTCCGTCTTTTTTTACTGTATGCTTGCTTTATAGCTTTTTTAATCTTATTTATGTGCAATCTGATCTGATTTAAATATTATTTCATTCTTATCATTACATAAATATAACGAACTCAAAAAAGAGGTATGTACTTACTCGTACCTTAATTATACCTCTGTTTCATACCATTAGATGATTGGTAATGCTAATGACAACATTATTCAAAAGTAACGTTTCTATAACGAACACGATTACTTAACACATTTCCTCTATCTTATTTTCACACGCTCTGGTTATATATCCGCCTAATGCATATACATATAAACATATTTGTATAAGAAATTTTCATCATGCGGGTGGGTTGGCACAAATTACAGTTTTCCCTTGTTATGAGTTTGATACTTGGGTCATGCTTCCTCGATTAATAAATTCTATAAATGTATTTACAATTTTAAAAAATGTATAATAAACTATTTAACATTTATAATACACTATTATTCATAGGTAAACAGGAGGTATATACACAAGCAGATTATTGTTAAAGTATTGTACTTTCAAAGTCGTATGCGAAATCATATTCTGGTGCTTTGAATAAAACCTCGCACAGGTTTATAGAAACATACTCGTATATCGATACATAACCCAAGGAGTCCTGAAGAAATGAGTCCTTTGTCCCTGGGTTCATTGTTTGCATTTTTCTCTCGGAATGTAGCTGTTTTTGTATCTGTGTTGCTGTTCAAGTCTCCATTAATGTTAAAGTATGCGAGACGTGATAATATTACTATTGATATTGGCGTGTAATTTAACTAGGACCAGTGTTCCACTTTGTTGAGCAAATTAATCAGAGGCATATATTTTGGTCTCTTATAGGCATCTAGTTAAAACTAAGCACTTGAGCGACACTTAATAAATGTGTTTTACGCTTAAATATGGTTAAGCAATCATTAAGTATTTGTCAGTAATGGTAAAACACGAATATGCTTGAAACGCGTTTAGCACTAAAATTAATTTACTCAGAAAACAAAAATTGTCTTTTAAAAAAAATGTAGTTTAGATCTTTAAAAAATCCAACAAAAATTATCTGTGTTATGTTCCCTAATGTTCATTAAGAACGATTCATACGCTGCTACACTTACAGTGTTTTCCCGTCGTACTAGTACTAGCGTTGCTACTATTGGTCGTAGTACACGGGTAACTTTTTTTGCTCGTGGTACTCCTGACGTGTCTGGTAGTACTACGAGTGATTAATTTATATTTATTTACGTAGGTAGTTTCATATCTCCCACGTAAACGGGATGCTGAGAAGTTAATTTAATATCCACATTACCTTACGTGCTGTATATCGTTACGGGATATTGAATTATTGGAGGTGCGTTCAAAGGGTTACTTTCATGTAATTTAGGAAGCACGCTTTGTTTAATATGAGAGCAACAAACAATTTAATAATTACAAACATTTAATTCGCAATAATAAATATTGAGGCCAATAATAGAGTTAAAAACTATCCTGTCTTTTAAGTTAGACCAAATTACATACAGTAAGCCAAATTTAAATATAATCAATTATTTAAGTTTTGGACTTTATTCTGGACAAACATCGTGCGTGACGCGAGCTTTTGATAAATATAGATAGAATATTCAGACTTAGTTGGCTTAGGCAACATTCGCAGAAGGAAATGGAGCAGATTTGACTTACTTATAATCGCATACTTGTAGGCTTCTGAATAAAATGCTATGGTATACTTACATATAAATAATCGTGCGTTTATTCATACGGCTAAGTCAGTAAGTCGAGCGAAATGAGTAACTGTGCCATAATTTTTTCCATATGTGCTACTTATGCTTGTATTTCTATGGTTTAGATATGTCATAAAAAGTTGTTAGCTCATAGGCGCTGACTCGTGCCAACTTCAGTAAGCTTAAGGGTCAGCCATACTTCTGTGTTTATTCGTTTCTGCGTAATTATTTTATTTGTTCTGTCAAAGTTACTTAGACAAGTTTTGTTTTGACGAAGTGAATAGACGCAATGCCGCCTATAAATTTTCTGTGGTAACATCTCTATAAATGTTGATTCTTATTTTATATTAATTACGTATATGAAGTATTATGATGCACAAAATTTATATTTTTTATAATTACAGTAGAGGTACGTCAACTGCATATTTTTTTCGTGGGAACAACTAAATATTTTGTTGGATGAATACATCGTACGTTAATACGGTATGTCCAACGTATAAGTATGTATCTATCAACACGCACCATCAAACATTTCTCGCTGATTAGACGTTAAGCTGCCGAAGAATTGATGATGTCGGTTTTCGTTTAACCCGTGATTAAAGAGCACGCTAACGTCCAGATTTAATGGGAAGATAAATGGTATCGATTGACCGTATTTGCGGGGCCAACTCGAGCGATTCGGGGTGCTCGGCTTTAATTATTTCATTTGGATCATACGTGCCCTCCGCCGCTTATCTCGCAACCAGTGCAGGAAACCGACTCTCTTTTTCCGTTTTCAATTAAGTTATCTTTTGTTGTGCATGAATCGTTTATCCTCTTGCTTGTGTCGTGTGTTGCGTAGACGTATTCATAAATTGACACGAGCTAACCGTTTAAATTTAATTGTGCTGCTTGCTTTATCACAACGTCATCATCATTATACAGTCCCACTGCTGGACAGAGATCAATTCTTCAGTCTGCCAATTTGAGCAGAGACCGGGTCTGTTCTCAAATAGGAGTAATTGGTCATTTTCATACACTGACCACGGGTTGGTGTGGTGTTTCGTCTCGAGATTTTCATCTTGTCGAAGAGTTGTAACTCTCCTAGTCGACTGTTACCTCCACGGGAAGAAAGGGAGCGATGACACGTGTATTCTAAATCTGTTACCGCATGTACAATTGCTATTATTTGAAATTGAAAAAATTGTTTGGGTAAATTTTTTGCGTATCAACATTGACATATTACCTTTATGGATATTGTAACGGATTATGTCAGTGCTTAGGTATTAGTGATAAAAAATCATCTGCCAAAACACGATATGACATAGTGGCTTATCGCGGTGAACTGTCAAAATATAATACGTTTTATCGTATTTTGACAGTTCACGCATTTTTGTGGTCATGCTGCGGGGTTGGGTTGCGAGATTTAGGTGAAGTTTGCCGCCTCTTTCAGTCTTATCGTCTCCTTCATATGAGTGAATAATAAGAACTTCGTGAACTACCACCAAGTTTAAAATGTCATAACATATATTCAAAATAATGCTTTCTAAAAATGTTTTATACGTTATAACAACCTTTATATGTGCCAATTTATAAAGATAAATTTTATATTTTGGCATTTAAAGGTAAATTGCCGCTTTAGCTATTAAAAGGCTATTATTTAATCTTTTCTATGGCTGCGGCGTATGGTGGCCTAGAATATTTGCGATCAGGTGCACCTGAATGCTTAATATGCCTGTGCTGGTAATTCCCGGAATCGCAGGATTTTAACTGGATCAGCCGAGCTAACTAAAAGCGAGGAATTTATATCATTGCAAAATAACTTATAAGCTATGTATTTACTTGGGGTCTTACCAATTTGCTTAAAGCGTGGTTAAAACAGCATTGAAACAGAGACACAGCTATTATAGCATATTATTATAGCGTAAACCCGCTTTCGCTGTGATTTTAATACTGTTTTATACGATCATAATAAGTGGGTTAAACTGCATAAATACACACTACATTATACAGACGTATACTCTACAGTCTCCTTTACATTAAAATTTTCTTTGTAGTTGAGTAAGAGAAGTAAAAAAATGAGAACCGAAGCAATTCGTATAGTAACTCTAAAATTGTTAAATTATTATTTTTTATTTCCCATAACTACATTTTTTTTTCACAGACCAAACTATTTATTAAAATTATTTTACAAGTTCGACTTTCCAATGACACAATTGGGATGATGACTGAATTCAAATTTTTACGTCTCGTCATTAAATATTAAAATACCGTTAAAAAAGATGCAGTCCTGTGAAATTAGAATTAAAATCGGCTTAGAAATACATTAGATACAAGCATTTTAAGTTGTTAATTTGAAGGCGATTAGACAGAGAGATCCGACATCAACCGTGACGTCATTGTTGAGTACGGCCATATAAACTTCTTGTAAATTGCCGTTTTGCTAGAAAGAGATGGAGAAAAATCTTTAATACCTTATATCTTGGTTGTTTTTATAGTTATTCGAAAACCGATTTTTTTTCTGTTTATTATATGAATGAGCTTCTAATAAACCAAAAAAATTTTTTAGTCATCTATAGCCAATTACTTTTATATGACTATGTTTACATGGATAGGCTTCGGCCGGATACGGTATTGATCAAACACAGTGTATAAAACTGCAAATGAATCGTATGAAGCCATATTATGTCTCAATTAACCACCACAAAGTTTGTAGAAACGTTCAAAAATTAGGCTACACTCTGCCTCGCAATACAATAGAATTAGCGTCTCCCATTTTGGCGCAGCGTATACCTTGCTAATCTGCGAATCCGTGACTCACCAGTTTTAACTACTTCATTAGGTTTAGAAGTTAGTATCGAGCCGTGTTTAACTTTAACATTGAGTTGGGGGAGTTAGTGTTGAGAATTGAGTGTTCCCTCAAGATTAGCCAAAGCATACCTTTCTATACCCCTTATTTATCTATCCAGAATTTGCTTTGTTCTCTTAAGTGATTTATAAACAGATTAAATACTTAGGTACTGTTCTGAAAATAATTGTCTTTTCACAAAATTGATTTTATGGTAGCTGTACATCAAACTCTTTGTAGCTATTGTTCAATACTTCCTTTAAACCCACTCGAAACTTTATAAGGTAAAAGATTATTTATGATGCGTGGGATTTTGCTTTTCGAACTTTATTTTCTTAACTCAGACCTAGTACCTACTTTAGATCGAAGAAATTATTCAAAGTGTTTGTTTGTAAATATGATAGATAGATAAATAGATAGATAAAGTCTTTATTTACAACCTTCTCCATCACACACAAACAAAAAAAAACTAAACATAAAATTAAGAATATAGTAGGTAGGTACCTAATCCAAAATTACGTTGTGTGCGCTGCAGAAGTGTAAAAGGTTTGCAACTCAGTGACTGGTTTTACTCACATCAGGATGTGAGCAAAGCACTGGTATTCTGATACAACCCGAGGGCTTCTTGTTAATTAAAATACTAGGAAAATTTTAACAGTAAATGGCAAAGTTATGTGTATCTATATGTTATTATATATATTATTATTTGTATACAGTGTGTATAAATTTATGCATATGAGTCAATATTGCAAAAAATCTGGAAACTGTAAAAAGGAGAAGCAGAAAAATAAAATTCTAAATTATTGTTTTATATTATTATGTGAGTAAATATGGAATACGGTGTGCATTACCTATCCAGCAGAATTAAAAAAAGATCATCCTGTCAATTCAAATGGCAAAATCCGCTACCGAGTACCCCTTTGGAACACCCAGAAGTTGTTTTTGTAAAAGAAATAGTTTAATATGTTTTTTGAAAGAAAATTTAGAAGATAATTGTCTCAAAGGTGGAGGTATGTTGTTCCAACATTTGGTAGCTAGGTAGCGAAAACCACCAGTGAAGGCCACAGTCTTATGAGGATGACATTCCAAGAGCCATCTGCAGGTTCTGGTACCATACCTATCATGAAATGGTGATTTTTTAAGTTTCGAAAAGAGATATGTCGGCTTCCCAGATTTCAAGACATCAAACACCAAACAAGCAAGGTGCAGATGTCTCCGCGAGCTCATATTCAGCATGGATGCCTCATTTAAGTATGGTGAGATGTGACTCCTGGGAGGTATTTTGAAGCAGAAGCGACAACATGCATTCTGCACCCGCTGTACAAGGCGACGAGTTTTCGACTGTAGACGTGGACCATACACCAAGTCTCCATAATTAAGCCTGGACAATATCAATGATTCACATAAAGTTATACGTACCTTTTCACTAAGGAGGTTTCTAATATTGTATAAAACCTTCAAGCGATAAAAACAGGATCTGACTCGATTCAGTATATGGGTCTCAAAACGCAGATGCCTATCCATAGATATACCCAGATTCTTTGCCTCATCCACCAGCTCAATGGTCTTCCCCTGAATCGCAACCACTGGGTCACCTTTAAGAACTTTAGCAATTTGATTTTTCGAACCAAGAATTAAGTATTTAGACTTATTTGGATTAAGGACCAGACCATTTCGCTCCGACCACAACGCAACACTATTTAGATCTTCATTTAGTTTAGAGATAAGCATACCAGTGTCAGTTGGATTGGCTGATAAATATAATTGTATATCATCAGCATATAGCTGATAGTTTGAGTGTTTGATGACTCTGACAACATCAGCACTGTATATAATAAAAAGTAAAGGGCCAAGTATAGAGCCCTGGGGGACACCACGCTGGAGGAGTTTAGGTAGAGACACTGAGAAAGTGCCATCTTCTTTAGGAAGCTTAACTGATTGCCAATGGTTTTTTAAATAGCTATCAAACCAGGACAGAGATGCAGAATCGACACCGTAATAGTGAAGCTTCGACAGGAGTAAAGGTACATTTAAACAGTCAAACGCACGGGAAAAGTCCAAGAGAACCATTGAAGTACTGTTACCAGCATCTTGTTCTGTGAGCACGTTATCGACTACATCAAGCAAAGCCGTAATGGTACCCATACCCCGACGAAACCCAGACTGAACACACGGTAGAATATTGTTACGTTCAACAAAACAACTAAGCTGATTGTAAACAGCCTTTTCAAAAAATTTGGATAGATAGGGCAAAATACTAATTGGCCTCAGTTCTTTCAGGGTAGTTGGGTTATTTACCTTTGGCAATGGCAACACAAAGGCGGATTTCCAGACAGTAGGGACCTCTCCTGTCATTATAGATTTATTTATAATAGAAGTGATGACTGCAAGGGTCCGAGGAAGCGTCAGCAAAAGCATATCCCTACTGATCCCATCCACACCTACTGCGTAGTAAATGAAGATGTAATATACTTGGCCACATCATTCTCATGTACCGGCTTCAACTTTAAAAGGTCATTCCCGTAGTTGTGAAATTCAAAATACGTTAACTGCGACAACGGAACCGTGTCACTTCCCGGGACGTCAAGAAAATGGTCGTTAATGGTGTTTGGGTCATTAAAGCAATCGGAAAGGTAGTCATGCTTAGAAGGATCTGTTAAAATATTTCTTTTTAAATTTTTCCAGAGTGTTTTTGAATCTTTAAGATGTGAGTTAATGTGAAATCAAATGATACTATACCTGCTTTGTTGTGTATGTATAAAACAAAACATTTAAATAATTTTCTACGATACACGTTTGTTGTTATGGATTTGCTCGTCTTTATTGGCTTTATTGGCATGTTGTACTTAAGGGGAAAATTATTCAATGCCTTTAGAATAACAGTTGCATGTGGAAAATTTGGGTGATTTAGTTACGACTTCAAGAAAGTTAAGATTACTAAATAAATTGACGAATTAACGCTACTATTCAATTGTGAAATGATATGTTAGAAAAGATATAGTGGTCTGACATGTTTTATATAGAAAGCCTGTCAAGGTTTTTTCTTTTGTGCTATATTTGCATCATCTTAATTAGGGTAGGGGTGTGTGTATGAACATGAAACACATTGCTTAACTAATTGTCGTGTAACACTTCTTGATTAATAAGAATTTTGTATTGTTGTTAACATCAATAAGTGCCTGTGACTATGTTTAACGATTGACAAGTCAGTTTTTTATCAAAGAATCACTTCACAGCGAAAATAACCTTTATGGTCAGCCTAATTTGTCAATTTCGTAAGTTTGATAGTCCACTTGCGCTATTGAAAAATGGATGGCAGTGAATGAATACGGGCTGCCTAAGACAGGAATAGTTGGTGCTCTTTAGGGTAGGCCTACGTTCAGCAGTGGAGGACGATAGGCTGATGTGAAGTGACTGCAATATTAATAATTTTTAAACTGAATCCGTTTAAATACATTTTTGTTCGTTACCCTTTAGCGGAGTTCATAACCCACAGAGTAGATATGATACAGGCACCTTTACGTCTGGCGTCATTTTTCTTTGTTTGTTATTTGTGTTTGTTGCCAAAATATGATATTCCAAGTTTCCGAACTTAGAGGCGTGATTCGTAGGTTAAACTGCATATCAAGCTACTCTAATATACTATAATTCTATTTATAATATTTCTACTACCCGATATAGGAATCTTGAATTGGAATGGAGACGGATGAAAGAAGAGTTCACGCGGCGGAGATCGGAATGTTAGGATAGCTGTGTGGGTAACAAGAATGAAAAAGATGAGGAATGGTCAGTCAAGGTCCAAGGATGGCTCAGTCTTTGGAGGGTAGCGAAGGCGACAACATGCTGAAGAGGCCACGTGGAGCGACGAAACGCGTGGAATCTAGTTATTTGCATGTTGATGTAATACCTTCCGGCAAATATGTCAATAGCGGAGGGAGGGCGTGCCGTTGTAACATTGGCCTGTGATACTGATGTTCCCTTATCGCATGCGATTGAGGGAAGGCGTGCCGTTGTAACATTGGCCTGTGATACTGATGTTCCCTTGTTGCATGCGATTGAGGTGCCGTTGTAACATAGGCCTGTGATATTGATGTTCCCTTGTCGCATGCGATTGAGGGAGGGCGTGCCGTTGTAACATTGGCCTGTGATACTGATATTCCTTTGTCGCATGCGATTGAGGGAGGGCGTGCCGTTGTAACATTGGCCTGAGATACTGATGTTCCCTTGACGCATGCGATTGAGGGAGGGCGTGCCGTTGTAACATTGGCCTGTGATACTGATGTTCCCTTGTTGCATGCGATTGAGGTGCCGTTTTTAACATTGGCCTGTGATACTGATATTCCTTTGTCGCATGCGATTGAGGGAGGGCGTGCCGTTGTAATATTGGCCTGTGATACTGATGTTCCCTTGTTGTATGCGATTGAGGTGCCGTTATAACATTGGCCTGTGATACTGATATTCCTTTGTCGCATGCGATTGAGGGAGGGCGACCGTTGTAAGTTGTAACATTGGCCTGTGATACTGATGTTCCCTTGTTGCATGCGATTGACGTGCCGTTATAACATTGGCCTGTGATACTGATATTCCTTTGTCGCATGCGATTGAGGGAGGGCGTACCGTTGTAACATTGGCCTGTGATACTGATATTCCTTTGTCGCATGCGATTGAGGGAGGGCGTGCCGTTGTAACATTGGCCTGAGATACTGATGTTCCCTTGACGCATGCGATTGAGGGAGGGCGTGCCGTTGTAACATTGGCCTGTGATACTGATGTTCCCTTGTTGCATGCGATTGAGGTGCCGTTTTTAACATTGGCCTGTGATACTGATATTCCTTTGTCGCATGCGATTGAGGGAGGGCGGCCGTTGTAACATTGACCTGTGATACTGATGTTCCCTTGTTGCATGCGATTGAGGTGCCG
This sequence comes from Schoenobius gigantellus, assembly GCA_963935595.1. Taxonomy (NCBI): domain Eukaryota; kingdom Metazoa; phylum Arthropoda; class Insecta; order Lepidoptera; family Crambidae; genus Schoenobius; species Schoenobius gigantellus. The sequence continues at coordinate 27,977,186 of OZ012551.1, forward strand.
TTATAACATTGGCCTGTGATACTGATATTCCCTTGTCGCACGCGATTGAGGGAGGGCGTGCCGTTGTAATTGTAACATTGGCCTGCGTAGTAAGTCCCAATTATTGACATCTTTGCCGTAAGGTTTGCTATTTACACGTAACAGGAACAACTACTACTCATTAACAATTATATAACAGAGTTTGAAAGTAACACGAGTAACAAGTAACAGACTAACATAAGAAGTAACAGACTAGCGTGGTATGGGCTTGTTATATTATCAGATCTAACTGTAACTGAGTAATATTCATGTCCTTACCACAAGAGGTAAGGACATGAATGTGAATCGTGAAGCCATACCGAAAAACAAGTAGCGCTCGAACGACCTTCACTCTACCAAGGCTCCACGCCACAGAACACATATACCCAAGGGAAGAATGACAACTACATAGAAAAACACGTTGGACAAATTTGGACTGTGCTGCCATCTTACTGTGGCCCCACGCACTATCTACGCGGTAAAATTCAAAAGCAGTATAATATTATTTTTTTATTGTAATCGTAATTTATGGAAACTAGATAATATGCAATGATTTTAATTATAAATCATTGCATATTATTTTCTAGTTTCCATAAATCACGTCAGAATTCGCAGAATAGTAAAGGTAAAAATTAAATAAAAGTATGACAGTTTTATTTATGTTTTATTGTGTTCATCTTCTTTTTTAATGCTAGTTTTGAAGCAGATTCTACATATTCTCGGTTTTTTAATGTACAATACCTTTTAATAGTTATGTGAAAAACACTATTTATAATAATTTTTACATATATTGTGACATATTTCTCACACTGTTTCTAAAAGGTGAAATTTATATCCTCATAGAGGTTTTTTAATAACGATGTTTTTAAATCCAATATTGATGATGACATAAAAAAGAAATTATCGCATAGAGTAGCACAATCTTCAACGCATTTAATTAAATTTCTTGATGCATAAATTAATTTCTTCTTAATGTCGACATACTCTTTACATTCTGCGAATGAATGTACATTTTCTGTCAACTTTAATATCTTCTCACACACACCACAAGTCACATTTAGTTTTTTTTTATAATAAACGCACATAATAAAGACAAGCTTGCATTTCAGCTGAGTCGGTCATGCTTGCTTCAAAAGTGTGGTCCACTGAAGCTAGCATATTGATCACAATATCAGGGGCTTCTAGGGGTTTTACTTGTTGGCTTGTGTGTGGTGTAGAAAACATGTCCTTGAAATTATTTATTATTGTATAATAAATGTCTGTTTCACAGTTTCCTGACCCTATGTGGGTTAGAAATTATAGATGTTTTCAATCCACCTATAAAATTGTGAGGCAGTAGGATTGCAATTTGCACAATTTGCCTGGATTGAGCCAAATAAATTTTCCACTGCATCCTGCTGTAGCCGACGGGTTGACAGAGATTTAATCCTGTTTTTCTTTAAGATTTTAAATATTTGCAAAATACCTCTTAAAGTCCAGACCCACCCATCTTTCGAAGGTGGTGGGTGGTGGGCTCCGGCATCAAAAAAATTTTCATTAGTTCAAAATGTTTGAAATGCGGCGAGTTCATGGTTTGTTGAGTGTGGTTTGCCTCTCCTCAAATCAGCAGAGTCGCTATTTACAGCGACAAGTTCCACCGTTGTAATTGCACCTGCAGGCAGTTCCCCTGAAAATGTAATAAAAACTAAATAATGAAAATTGTCAAAACTATAGAAATATATAAACTAGGAATTCAGGCAATATTTTTCCTAGGAGCCATCCGACAGTCCAACACTAAAACTCTTATTTCTTCTAGCTGTTCCTTATTTTGCATTGTTAGCCAATATTCACCCTCACAATGAGAAATCTTACATTCCAACATCTGGATGAAATATTTTTATAAATATTACTTTCACTTAAAATCAGCTGCTATTTGTTAATTTTTTATGAACTTTGTAGGAATTGTTTAAGTATCTCAAGGTATTAAACTAAACTAGAAAAAATTAATCAGGCCTGCCCCATAGCATGATCAACAAAACACACTATGATAAAACAGTTTAGTGCTTTATCATTCATATTGCTTTATTGTTTTATCATAATTATTGTGTTTCAGTGTTCATGCTATGGGGGCTGGGGTGGGAATCGAACCCACGGCTTTTCTTAATCAGAACTCTTTGCTCTGAGCTATAAATTTTAGTTTAGACATTTTTAGGTATTCATATCAAATCTTTATAAATTTTCAGGTTCAGATTAATTGATATAACAATATAAATTATTATGTAGGTAAGTTTACCTTGGGATATTTTTGCAAACATGCCTGCAGCCACCGAATGACTCAAAACCTGAGCTGCCTGAGCTAACTTTCATCTTTTCTTTGCAATTAGGGTTAAGGTGATCCTTCCTCAGTGATGGAGCAAACACGAAATTTGGATTTACATTATCTCGGTCATAAAAGTCTTGAATGTGACTCCACTTGGCAATGCCTGTAAAGAAATAGAACTATTTTTAGAAACCAAGTATTTTTTTCCTATATTAATTGATATCTTCTAGACAAGTTTTTATTGTATATTGTTTAAATAAGGCTCATTCATATCTAACTGAGTTCCAAATTTTTAATTTATAGTACAGTAAGGAGTAGAGTTTGGATGCGTTGGTGGTGCTGTGGACTCGGCACTGTCCTTCTAATCGGGAGGTCCGTGGTTCGATCCTGCCATGTACCAATGTGTCTTTCGTTTTTCGAATTTTATATGTACATTTGTCGATGCTCATATGGTGAAGGAAAACATCATGAAGCAACCTGTATTCATCTATGATAAAATTCAAAGGTGTATGTGAAGTCGACCAATCCGCACGAGGCCGGCATGGCTGACTTAGGCCTTACTACCCTAACCCTTGGGTAGCCTCGAGCCCCTCAGTGGGGACATATATTATGAGCTGTGATGATGATGATGATTATGAGGAGTTGTAGTTTAGTTATAGTACAGCCTGCATAGCAATTGAAATTGATAATACAGACTTTACCCATAGTGCTCAGACTCGGACATTTGGATGGAGTGCAAGCACTATTGATAAAGTATGCTGTCTCAATTTGAAATGTTAAAAATTTGGCATTATCAATCAATAAATGAACCATAGTCACACCACTGAACTGTCTAAATAATCATTATTAATATGCAACAAGAGCACTTTACAGGCGGCATATAACTATCACAAGTCTTAGGATGGAGTCCACTCTCAGGACTCAGCATCCACACATTGAATGCATAAAATGCTAGAAATATTTATTTTAACACAGATATAAACAGGTAGGATGTATACAAAAGCTATTTTTATTCACCTTGTCAAAACCAATCGTATCTGGAACAGCATGTTTGGATAATCTCTTCTCTTCAACATTAATAAAGTCAATAGTATTTAAATAATCTTATAATCCTTTGCTCAGCATATAATTTACGTTGGAAGTCCACAGATGACCAACTGTCATTTGGAAAAGAATACTTGGCCCACATTTCACATCTGAAAAAGAAAATATTATGAGCGAAAGTTCATTTATCATTATTATATTTAATCTACAGAATTTAGAGACTATTATAATTTTATGTTCTTGCAGTAAGGCTAATAGAACTCAAAGTAGTGTTATCTCTTTTATTGTGAACATAACCGCTACCGCTTTAACAGGGGTCTTTTCTGTCTTTCTTTTTTATTGTAGCATTTGGTTGTTAGAGAGGAAAACAACCATTACTGCTAGTGTCAAGTGCCAGGATAGACAGTTTCATAAAATAATTTCGCGGATATTTGAGAGAAGTTTTCAACATCGTCGTTTGAAAACTGCGAGGAAGGCTTGTTGAATAACAAAAAAAGGACGTGACAATGTCAGAAGTATTTAAACTGGTCAATTTCAACACATACCGTCGAATATTTGTTGTTCCTGGCTTTGGAAAGCGATATAGTATAATGTTTGCATCATCTTGTGGTGAGATTCCACACTTGAGACATTTTCTCTTCAGGTTATCAGGCATGTTCCCTGACAAACTATTGTTCAAATTGACACGTTTTAGAGTCACTGTCTCAGGAAAAGCAATTAAATTTAGGTAACAACACGAAAAAGAACTCAAGTTTAACACAAAAATCAAAATGTCTCCAAACGAGTATTTCTCACGTAAAAATACAAAAAGTCACTATCAAGAAAAGTCGTTAAATCTAAAGCAAGCACATTTCGATATTACTGCGTAAATACGCAATGGAGAAACAAAAGGAAAATAATTCATGCGCCGGCAACATGTTAAAAATATAAATTCGGACATATTTTTTTGTGAATGTATGTTGCCAGTCCTAACATTGAGTTTACATCCATTATCCATTTAATAAATAATCTTCAAACTCGTCTTTCTGGATAATTTTAAACAAAATATACTTAGAAATATTAACTTTAGTTAAATAACGCAAATTTATGTTCTAAAAGATGTTTGTCATCAGAAAATATGGTTAACATCTAATGAATCTTTTGTTATTATTTACTACCATTTTAGGATTTTTAGAAACATGTTTTTTGAGGTAACACTCGATGTATCCCTAGTAGGTATGTCTCATTGCGCCAATAGAAAAGTCGACCGCCCCTGCTCCACGCCGACCGACTTGCCGTAGGTGCAGGCGCAAGAATGGTGGCACTACCCCCTCTCCACTTCCCACACAGTAAGCAAACGGAGCTGATTTTTTTTGCGCGATTTTGAGTTTGGTCCCATAGTAAAAGATCTTCATTTTGCTTGTCTGAACAAGCACACAAAATTTGTCTCCTGCTGGAAAAATAACTAGGTATATGTGACATGTGTATATGTGTGATTAAAAATATGTATTCTTTCTTTTTCATATCAAATTGTCATATAAAACTATAAGCACGACAGTGATTATGAAATCTTGTCATGTCTTCTTTCATAAAATATTAATCCGCCATACAATATCTAATAACTTTTAACAAACTTTATTAATAGCAGAAGGATGAACAGGATCTTACGTCTGTTATGTATCCACGATGAGCTTTCAATTTCGCATTTAAATTAACCTCATAATAATATTAGTAGGACGAATACAAATTTACGTCTGTAATACCTGCCTCGTAACGGCACACAGAGACATTATTCGCGCGCAACATCTAATGCAACAAAATTATGACCTGCTATGCCTGATACTGGGCGCACGATATGGACCTGGTAATTAATGCTAAAAAAACCAAACTGTTACATATACATAGCAGTCACAATAATACCTTAAACGAGCCGTACATTGTATCTCATGATCATGGCTGTTTCCACAAGAAAAGCTCTCATTGTTCGCGTCCTATAATAGAAAATGTAAAAAAACACACTTGTGATAAATTGAGAGCCCTGCTTAGCAAGTTATATGTTCTTAAATATAAAATGCCATATGAAGTTTTAAGAATGTTATATTTAGCTTTAGCTGACTTAAGCATAGAATACGGTCTTAGTAGCTATGGCAAAACTTCTATTACTTATTTAAACAAAATTTATAATTTACAAATAAGACTACTAAAGACTATAGTACCAAAACACATTAAAAATAAATACTCAGCAGACTATTCTGAACTGTTTAAATATTGCAAGGTTTTGTCTGTATTTAACAAAATTAAAGTAGCAACCCTGAAGAATGAGTACAAAAACCTTCACTTTTTGAATAAATATAAAAGATGTAGTAACCTCAGACAACCGAAAAAAGTTAAAATGTTTATATTTACCTAAGTATAACAAGGCTTATGGCAAAAGATATGTTAAATATTTTCTTCCATTAGTGTTAAATACTCTGCCCACTTATCTGTTGCAGCGATATTTAGCTGACTGTAAATCTATATACGTTCTATAAAAAAGTATCTATTAGAAAATAACCCACACTGCAATTTTCTGAGCAGTTGATTGTTGTGAACTTATGTTTATAGCTATAATAATTATGACAATGTGAACAAACTCGTCATTCGACTCATAAACCTATTCGGTCTTATTACAAAACCTGGTTTAAACCTGGTCTAAAGTTAGTCTTGGTTTAAATGTAGTGCGCTTTCACTTGTGTCAATATACATAGATAGAGACAGCTTCAACTTAGTCCTGGTTTAAACCAGGTCTAATTTTAGTCCATGTTTTGTAATAAGATGGTATAGGTTTTCATCGATATGACATTTCTTTTGTAAAAAATGTTTTGAATGTCTTGTACAATAAATGAAAAAAAAACTGGATATCCATAGTAAGTTCTTATATCCATATCAAGGTCTTATAAAAATGTTAACGTTTGATGCACCTAGGTCCTAGGTCATCAATATTATATGACAGAAATGCATTCGACAGTCTGCAATAAACTGAGCGCAGGATGGAAATTTTCATTTGATATTCTATTTTTATGAGACAGCTTGGGAGCAGAATCGCAAATGTTCTCCCTATAAAGTGTCACAGTGAAATCGTGAAGGCGTAATTTGTATAACGATTAATATTTGATCGAGTGTACAAAAGGTGGACTTAATTGCTGAGACATTCTCTACCAGTACCACCGTACCAAGAAATTCCAAGATTCCTTCTTCTGTCGTTCATCCCATACTTGGAATTCTCTACCTGCGCACGTGTTTCCTCCATCCTACAACATGGGTTCCTTCAAAAGAGGTGTGAAAAAGCATCTTTTAGGTCGGCAAGGGGCGGGCAGGTAGGATAGTGGATGTCGTCCCTACTCTATCTGTCAACTCATTTGGGCCTCTTTCACCGCTTAACATCAGGCGGGAGGAGGTCATTTGCCGGGCCTTACATAAAAAAAAAAAAAAAAAAAAGTCAACCCGTAAAATGTGAGAATGTTTGAGAATTCACAAAAAACTCACAAGATTTTGTCGATTCCGAATCGATGAAGCGTCTACTGTTTTCAACTGACTTCAATGGTTGTCAATTCGATATTCGTCTATAATATTGTTGAAATTGGAAAATATTTACCGTAAATATTTTTTTAATACCTATATTGAGATTCGTTTTTTCCTAAAGTATTAAGCGGATTTGTCCATTTTAACTAATATTTTAACTTAATTTATTCAACTTAGAGAACAGTGCAAATTTCAGTGAAATTGGGTACGGTTGATTTCACAATGGTCAAGAAATAAATCTCTTCGGCGAAGACAGGATAATCAAGATCGAACTTCACTTCAGGTAAGTTCGTTTGATCAATTAATAATGTGTTAGAAGATACTTACTTAGTGAACGAAGGAAATGATGTATCTCACTAAATAGTTTGAACGAAAAATCGTTTTATGTAAAAATAAAGAGACTAAGTATTTAGTTTTTCTGGTTTCATTCCATATGTATGGCTTCAATAAACCTAATGTTTTCTTTATAATTCTTATATTTTAGAGCAGCCATACTCTAAGTGTGTGATACCCCTGTAGGGGTTCCGCAATAATTTAGAAAAAATCAAAACACGCCTTTCTGGTCGTACTTTTATTATGTTTATTAATAAAGAATACACTTTTAAAAACTATTGTTTTATTCTAGGGTTCCGTCAAGTATTTCGCTTTCCAAAAAGGTTCCGTCACCAAAAAACCCCTTTCGGCGTCTCCAAATATTTTCATTGTTCCTGGAAACAAAAGTCGTTCATTTTCATTCATTTTCTACGCGACTGAAAACGAATGACCGATATTACGCTAAAACGTGGCCCGGCTTTACTGTTACGTTTTCACTATTATCGCGAAAAGAAAATAAAGTTCGCAGTGCAAACAGCACCAGCATTCAATATGGACCTCGGGTACATTAATTAATGCCGCCATCACGCTGACTGTAGTTTGTTTTATGAGTCTCGAGAAAATGTTGCCTATGAAAATTCCGCCAGACTTGATGTGTGTCTCGTCATCCATCTGTAATTTATCAATTATACCACCAGGCGTCGCTTAAGTATTTTTGCTGTCAATCAGACATGCTTGTTTTCTTGGTTCGTTTATACGGTGAAGTATACGGATGTTGGTCCCAAGTCTAATAATTTTTGTAATGAAATCAGACATAGTATTGGTTATTGCATTGTGCATTTTAAATGTGAAGTAACACAATGTAAGCATTAGTACTGTAAAATAATACTCCGGACCTATTAATAAAAAATTTACTGCTTGGATCATCCTTCGATCATTACTTACTCCGTGTTTTGTCTTGTTTCCGCACATGTCGGCTGTCAAAACAAGACAAAACACGGAGTAACTAATCCGAGGATGATCCAACGAGTTAAATTTTTATTAATAAGGCCGTCAATGCTTTAGTAGGTGTTACTTTTTACAATAAATTTCCACAGTGTTACTGATTTGCCCTTCCATAAGTTTAAAGCGCATGTAAAAAGACTTATGAGTAAAGGATATTATAAAGTCAACGATTATTTGAATGATGCTAATGCCTGGTGTTAACTTGAAGATAGAAGGTACTACTTGTATGTTATAATTGTAAAGAATCGTGTTGATATAACTATAACTGTTTATGTAAATAAATATTGTTGTATTTGCTAATGACAAAGTAAGGAGTGAAGTGACACTAAAGTGATCTAATCCAATGGAAGTTGAGATTAAATGTTTGTTTTGAGGTCGGCTTCCAATTGACGACTCTGTAACAATACAGGGAGAAAAAAATAGCTCTAGCTAGTTTCGGGACACCTTGTACTGGAAAGAACCAGCAAGAACTGGTTCTTTCCAGTACAAGGTGTCCCGCCGTAGACTTGTGAACCATTGGCGTGGCTTCTTTGGCGTGCAAACGTGATTATGTAATAATACAATTTGAATTCACATTGAATTTGAATTTGTGTACTGTACCAATGTGTTTTTCGTTTCACGAATTTCATATGTACATACATCTGACGCTCCTACGGTGAAGGGAAACATCGTGAGGAGACCTGCATTCACCTGCGAAGTAATTGAAAGGTGTATGTGAAGTCAACCCATCCCCACTGGGCCACCGTGGTTTGACTAAGGCCTAATCGCCCTTACTAGTTAGGGTAGGCTTCTGCCCCTCGGTGGGGACGTGTATGAGCTGTGATGATGATGATGATGATGATGATGATGATGATAATGGTGATGATAAGACCTTACTTCTTGCCAAAACTCACGATTCTAAGTCAACAGGAAGTACCGCATCGGTCCTATTACAAAATCTGACTTAAACCTGGTCTAAACTTAGTTTTGGTTTAAACCTAATGCGCTTTCACTCGTGTTAATACATACAGTTTCTATGGAAAATATTTAAAATCTGCTCCAATTTCTATGAAATTTATTATCCGAGCTCCTTAATATAAATAACAGTTTTCTATATAATAGGTTACAAAATTATTATTCCTACGGGATAATATAAAAATCCCACGGTAAAACAATAATAACGCGGGCGAAGCCGCGAGCGGAAAGCTAGTTTGATATAAATTTCAGCTTGATATCTATGCGTTGCCGAGAAAAGGGGTCTTCACAGACAGACGGAAAACGTATAGTGATCCTGTAAGGGCTCCCTTTTTTATTTTTGAGATATAGATCCCTAATAAGTTTGAACGCTTGAGAAAGGTCCACAGGAGCTTCGTCTGATTCAATTGGAGCAGGGGGATGTTGGCTGAAGTCCCCGTCAGATGTTATTCGGATCGTCTTACATCTCAATAAACGCTGTTGATGGATTAATCAATCTGACCATCGATTTTTGTTAACGATATACCCAGAATATAGGTCACTAGACAAATACGACAGTGTTTTTATTTTTTTGATATCTTAAAAAGTGACCGAGTTATAAGCGTTCAAAGTTGCCGTGCCGTCCGGATTTATAAAGCGAGTCGCGGAACGTTGATGACGTCACAAATCGACAGCGGGGAGAGGCACGCGCGGCCTGACGTACTTCGTTAGCTCTGTGCTACTGGTGCGCGCGATTTTACGTGACTCTAAGATGTGAATCAACATTATGTCATATAATAAATACTATGTAGTACCTATGTGTACAAATTCAACTATTAAAACGCCTACAAAACTATTTTTTGAAGTGCCATTGAATGCCAAAAGGCGTAAAAAGTGGATGAACGTTATGAAACGGGCCCTAAGACCGTTGGATTTTGTTGTGATGACCATTTTGATGTTAGTAAAATAATAATAATTTTTATTTATATCTTCACAATGGCTTACATTATAGGTACTACATCTTATTCTCTAACAAGTATATTTTATTTAAATGACAAGCCTGTGTGACAAAATTCCGGCCCTCCACCCTCTAGGATTAAATCAAACTAAATAAACATATTAAATACTTAGATAATAAACATAATAAAAACATTTTCATAATAAATTTATACATATTACATTATTATTTTTATTATAATATGTAATTAGATATTCTAAGCTTCAGGGTACCTATTACCTACTAGAAAATAACCTATAACTAAGTTGTATTACGAGGTGTTTTGGTGTAATGTCTTCTTTTTGTCACTTTATAAACCACATAGGTATGTATGATTAAAATATGTTGACGGTAAAATGAAGGTCACAAAAGGTTTTACCGTCAACAAAAGTCAACACAGGTACCCAATTTTATAGAAAATCTAGCGGCCGCCCGCGGCTTCGCCCGCTTGGTGTTTGGTTTCTTTATCACGCCACAGCAGCGCCTTCTGGCGACGCGATGAATAGTAGCTGAGCTGCTGAGTGTTTTACGTGAATCCTGATGGAACTATAATTTTTTGCTGGTTGAAATCTCTTTTTCTGTAGGTATATGCAATGTATATGCAAACTTTCAAGATGATCGGTTAAGCATTTTAGGTGTGAAAAAGTAACAAAAATAAATCAACAAACTAATTCACTTTCGCATTTATAGTATTAGATGGGATTAGGATACGATTCATGTAACCTAAACATGTACACCTACCTATAGACACTCACCCGTTAGTAGGCACCTACTAACTTTTGAATGAGTATCTTAGACCTGCGGGTATTTGATTTGCTTGTTGGTCCTATATAGGTACGTCTATAGTATTTACCATTTCCCAGCTGTTTTTCTTACCAAGCTGAACGCTTTTTAATAACTCTCCCGCCGTTGGGTGCACGACGAGATCTCCTGGGGCTCTCCACCCAAAAGGACTGATCCTAGAGTAAGGCCTACCCGGGTAGAAACCCCTTTGATGTACTCTCTGTCTCCGGAGGTCCAGAGGTAGGTAATCGGTACCGATGGTCCATGGCGGTGATTGCGCCGTGAACACCGTTTGCCTACCTACCTAATCCTAAATAGGTGACACCTACGTATCTATTCTGTTGATTAGTTTTTATTGTAACTTCATAAACTTGTTAACTTTCAAACTTATCGCATTATTCCGCTTCAAAAAAAAAGGCAATACCACAGAAAATACACTTGATTGTAGGTATGTACACTAAACTGTTTGACTTTATGAGTCGTAGAACATACATTTGTAGGAGCTACAAAAAAATAACTATGCATGTAACTATTATTTCAGATTGAAAATGACATGGAAAATTAGATCAAATATAAATTGGTTGGAGGAAGACTAGTACTTAAAAAAATATGCTTGCCCTCTTAAGTTTTCTTGTCAGCAAAAGACAGTTAAAAAATTAACGATCTGAAGTGCAAAAATGTAGGCAAAAAGAACTGATTCACAAGATACCTACTCTATGAAGATATACCGAATCCGATCACTTCCGAACATATTGAGGAAATTCGGTTTGAGTCCTCGCATTTCCGCTGCTATATAATCACTATTTTCGGAAAAATATTGAGTCACCATAAAACTGTCTTCTTTTGGTAAATTATCTGATTGACCATGTGGAAATCCTTTCTCCATTGTTGTAATTAAAAGGCTAATAAACAATAAAAGTCAAGTTACACGGAGCGCAGTAGGTATGTACGACACAAAACTCAGAGCAACTGCGACTAGCGAGCGAGCGGCTGCCGGCTGTCGATGTGTGACGTCACCTACCTAGAGCGCGCGTACTTGAAAATTTAAATAGCGACCGTAACTTTCGGCGTTAATAACTTTAAAAATACTGCATCGATTTTAATGAAATAAAAACTATTGACATGTACATAACCATACCTCTTATTTAATGTGTGTTTTATTGTAATTTTCAAACCTATCGGTCACATCAATTGTGATATAATGAGATTGCCCGACGTATAACCCATTTACCCACCTGACCTGACAATATATTTTCAGTAACGGTTTGCTTTAAATAAGTGGTTCTTAACCGGTAGTCCCCGGAAGTAGCCGAAGTGGTCCGTGAAGCCACCCGAAAAATTATATCATAGACTGGCTGTGCCCGCGACTTCGTTCGCTTGGATGTCCCAAAATAACAATATCGTGACGTTATATAGCCTAAGGCCTTCCTCGATAAATGGACTATCCACCACAAAAATTATTTTTCAATTCGAACCAGTAATTCCTGTGATTCCAACAAATAGACAAACTCTTCAGGTTTATAATATTAGTATAGATATAAAAAACAACCCATTATTCATATGCTCTATATTGGTCTAGAGCTGGCTTGGTGGTCCTAGGTAAAATGGTCCCTCTTCCTTCACTAAAAGGTTAAGAAACGTAATTTAAACCTAAATTCACATATACGACCGCAGCTTTTAAATATGCATAAGTTAAAATATTTAGTGGAAGTCGTTTTCATTATAACGTCGAAATCATTGATACGTGTAAATCATATTGTCTGCCCATTGTTATATGCGTGCCCAATGAATGTACAAACAAACATTTCACTTGGTTTGCTTAAAAACAAAAATTCAAAACAAAAATTCGAACGTATTTGTTAAGGAACAAATCGAGATACGAAATTGTTTCGACGTTGAAATGAACAAAAGTGTTTTGTGATTGTATTATTAGGGACGTTTATTTTATGTTGATTTTTTTAGGAGCGTTACGTTTTGATTGCTAAAGTTAAGCAAGTAGTGTTCTGATTTTGTGGCCAGTAGAACTGAAAAGAAGATCACTTTAAACCCACACTTTATTTATCACTAATGTCAAGTTATAATATGTGATTGAAAGGATTTCTGCGAGTGCTCAAAGTGCTAACAGAAGGTTAATAGGTGAACAATCACTAAGTTATATAACAAAAGTGTTTTCTTAGTGTTAACTTTTTGTGAATGCACCGCTTTTCGCGACTGCATGAATCAAACAGAAGTTCAAAAGGTGAACAATAAGTACGTATGTACGTAATTGTTGTTGTTAGTTGTTATTACGTACGTACGTAATAACAAAAAAAATGCGTTGTATATTTTTTGTCATACCTTAAGAAAGCATTGTCAAAATGGCCTACGACCAATTCTCCGATCTACTAAATGTACAAAAAAATATTCATAATTCTTGATTTTTATATATTAGATAGAAGGCTAGTCATTTTTATAGTCTAAGAAAAATTGTTTTTCGGCTTGCCACCATCGACTGGCCTAATAGACGCGATCGACCGATTGGTCATCGCTGTTCTTTAAGCACATCATTATCAATATCGTCTTCACGCACGTTCACGTTTTGTGTAGATGAAGACGCTATTTTGCGTGCGCCAAAGTCAATAGTCGCAATGCAAAATGACGAACTAACGACGCGGGTCGCAGAATGACAATTTTGTCACCCGTGCGTCACGGGCTTGTTCGCCGGTCGGCGAACGAACACAAATGTCACCTAGTAGTCACGTCGTAGCGTGCGCGCACCTCCACAAGACGGGTACTCACTTAGAAGTGTAGCACGTAATGCATCTGATACTGTATCAAATATGACGTGTACTTTCGTACGTAGGCGCAAGCTAGTCACTAGTATGCAGTATCAGATACACTACTGATACAGTATCATATACTTACGTGCTACACTTCTAAGTGAGTAACCGTCAACATATCCACGGACTTGATAAGAGCGACGAAACAGTTACCGTGGCATAAGTCATTAGTGCGCGCTAGCTCTAAGATAACCGTGGGTCACATAAGTCCACTATGGCTAGGCTATGGCTAGTAAATAAATTTTGTTGAGCTACATGCAGTGTCACTTTCACAATGCTTAAAATTTCATTTTTATTTTCTTCTGATACTCTCTCAGACTGTCATCAAGTATTTGCATTTTATTCCCACGTGATCGCATTCAAGTTACTTTATGAAAGTATAGGATTACGCAATACTTGCGTGTGAACAAAGAATATTGGGGTTTATATTTTTTGGTTAAAACGATGGGATGGTGGAAACTTTTGGACGGCCGTCTCCTAATGAAATTTGTTCTATCCAGTCACGTTAACTCGACGATCTATTTCTATTAGGCAATTACTGTTGCCTCCTGATAAATGGAAAGTTTGTACTAAAAAGAATATATGGCTGCATGCACCTGTTCTCACTATAGGAAAATCTTATGTGTGAATAAATGTGATCCTGTAAAATACCGGCCAAGTGTGAGTTGGACTCGCGTACCGAGAGGTTCCGTAAAAACTTATTTATCTAAGTATATAAGTTCCTAAATATGTATATATTTACAGTTTTTATTAACATCTGCTTCAAGACCTTGCATATTGCTAAATCGCATGATTCTAGGTCAACGGGAGTACCCTATAGCGAATATGCGACATAAACGGTCATATTTTTTCATCGCGTTGACTTAAAATTTGATTTTTTCACAGCTGAAAGACACCGTAGACAGACAGATGGACAGACAGACAACAAAGTAATCCTATAATGGTTCCGTTTTCTCCTTTTCAGGTACGAACCCATAATATAGAGTATGTTTTATGTGATGCATTTTATTAGTTTCAATCCCAACAGCTCATATACATCCCCACCGAGGGGCTCGAGCCTACCCTAAGTTAAGGTGCTAAGGCCTTAGTCAATCACGCTGGCCCAGTGAGGACTGGTCGCCTTCACAATGACGTTCACCTTTGAATTTCTTCGCAGATGTATGCAGGTTGCCTCTCGATGTTTTATTCATATGCTCTATATTGAGTTAGTTGCTTAACTGACTTTATAAAAATCCTGTATCTTGGATTAAAAATATCCAAGCACAAATTCTTGACAGATATCTCGTTATAAAGCCGACACATTCTTACAAGAGGATTATAAAAAGAAGTGTTGTTTTTATATGTTTGTAAATAAAATGTTTTGTTAGGTATTCGGGGATTGCACTTTGTAATTATATTTAGTTTACTTAAGAGGTTGGAAGAATCAATACCACTATGCAGGATCTTATGCAAATATATAAGGTCCTGTTTCTTGCGACGGACAAGTAAGGTGGTTACTTTAAACTTCATGAGCCTCTCACTATAACCAGCGAGACTGCGACGAGAAATTGGGCGATTTAATGAAGCAAAGCGGAATTATCTTCATTAGCTATAAGTATTGATTGATTCATTCGACTTATATGTCGATACTCATACTACTCGAACGACGACGACGTTACAAAATGTTAAACGTTTTTAAAATTTGATTCAATCTAACGGAATTATCCAACGAAATCTATACGATGGCCGATTGCCGCCGATGAGTTACAAAATTGCCCCCTCTGATTATGATTACATCTTTCACAAAATCTATTTTCTGATATGCCCCGGGCACACGTGCTTCCGACGAGAAACTTCTAAAAGGGCTTAAAGAAATTTTATATCGAGGCAACTTTGGCTAGCACAAGTTTCCGTCGACACTTCGGAAATTCTCGACGCTATCTGAAATTCTGAAATCATGTTAAGTTACGAGCAGTGGTTTTTAACTTGTTTTTTTTTCACTTGCTCAAATATTTGAATACATTTACGAGTGAGTAGTACCTAAGTATAAACAATTCATTAACTAAGTTTCAAAAATTTTTACACAAAATAAAAACCAACTTCAAAAACACTTAAAAAATACAGATAACATTACATTTATATATTGAAGTTGCTGCCAAATTTTAAGTCTTTCTTGGATATCATCGTTTGGCACCGACTTCAACATAGAAATGTAATGTTATCTGTATTCTTATATTATTTTAACTTTTAAGAGTTTTTGAAGTCGGTTTTTATTATTTGTACAAAATATCTTTTTATCTTTTTAGTGAAAATAATACCAGCTCACCGAAGTAGCTTGAAGGAATACGACAAAGAGTCAATACGTCCTTACTGAATTTAAAAAACTAACCTCTAACTCCTAAAAGTTAAGGATCCTTCCATCATCAGCTCGGTTCGTGATTGCCAGACGCAAATACCTGATTCGGAAAAAACATGAAACACGTTGAACGTGCTTATAAAAGTTAAGGGTTTCTCTCTATTTTCCTGGGATCCCATCATCACATCCTGACATTGCAGTCGATCCGCAGAAAAAATGTATGGAGATGACATTAGCTACGGAAAAAATAGCGTGAGGTTGACACGTTCCAATGTAATTTCCATACATTTTCTCTACGGAACGACGGCGGAAAAATAAGCGTGTGGCTTTTGCCTAGGGCTAATGCGCAGACGGTGCGGTTCCTCGTCCGGCGTCTATTCGCTCTGGCCTGCCCCTTTTCTATGATCATTTAAAACAGTATTTAAATCGCTTGAGAGCGAGATTTATTTATTTATCTATAACAGTTTTACTTTGTGGCTTATAGATTAGGTACCCGACACGCCAGCAAGTCGTGCATACAGAAATAAAATTATTATTATAATAACGTATCAATAAATTAAGTATAACAGAAAAATGTCAAAATGTCTGAAGGTATAGATAGTGCATCTGCGTTTGCGCAGTCTAGTGAAATGTGATATATCCTTCGAAATCGGCCGCACTTGAGCGAAATTGGCTAAGGCAAAGGCCACACCGGAGGAGGCAGGCTTAGCGGTCAAAATGCTTCGATAGATACTCGTAGTGGCCACACTGGCAGCGCGCGCCTGGTGATTTAAAGTGTATTTATAGACATATATTTTGTTATAGTAAATTGTCTCTCTTTTAAATTTTTCTAGAAAATTGCTTCTTAATTTGGAAGTAATCGAACATGTTGAGTACGTGTTATTAATATGTCGACCTCTACTAAATGAGATTTTAAGTGTCATACAAAAAAGTACAACATAATAATAACATCACTTTAAAACAATTGTAAAATTTCGGTTACATCTTGCCACAATTTTTTAACACACATAAATTGTTTAAGTAACGTGTGGAAAGGAATTCACAATGGCTCGTTTTTATAAACAGAGGGCTATTATCAATCAATTCCTCCACAATTCATCCTAGGAAGCAAATAAACGACGCGTCCGTTCGCCTCGCTAACCACTAAGCCGCTATCGAGGCGCCAAGCGTCCCACCAAGCGAGCGGTGGGGCCGTGCGCATAGCGTGCAATATGTTGGTTCACTGGGATGAGTCATCGAAGCGACCAATTTGCCGCTAAGAGTCCCCGCAGACTGCAGACTTTATAGTCGGCTGATATTTTAGTCGGGTTGGGTTGCTAGTGCGCACACTGGGCCAACAAAACAGTTGGGTTGGACGTGAGTGCGCAGACCAACCAACAAATAGTCGGCCGATTGATTACATTGGCTAGAGTTGGTGAAGAGATCAGTCGTGTGGAATGTTGCCTAGAACTATTCTTCTTGCTTTATACTTGAAAAAAAGAAGAGATAGGATGAAGAAGAGAAATCGAGAGTACTGGGTGCATCCCATCTACAGTAATATGACAGTAATAGATTATTGCAAGGAAAGTTTTACACAACTGCTTCACAGACTTTTCCCATAAGTTTTTTTTCAGATTAACATAACAGTACTCTTTTAACTTTTTAATAGAGCGCGGGTCCTTTTTCAATTTCTTAAATTAAAATTTCGATATATGTTTCTACAAGCAGCGACGAAGTCGAATGCATCACGTACAAAGCGTACGTACACGCGCACGACCTTTCAGGCATCCAACGTAGAGCGAACTGAAGCTATCTGCCGAGTCGGCCGATAAAACAATCGGGCGGTCGGCCGATAGCTCGCCGATAGTTTAGTTTGAAGGCAATTGTGAAGCCCATCAAACTTTTTTGTGGGCCGATACTTAATCGATATAATGTGCGCACTTGCATACATCTTCATACAAATTTAGAAGCCGACCAAACTATCAGTCGATAAAAAGTCTGCAGCCTGCGGGGACGCTAAGCGTACCGCGGTGTGGTTGTGGCCTGAGAAAAGTTATTTCTGCAAGGCGGACTGGAACTCACTAAAGACTAACAAAATCATTTTGTGTCATAGCCTATCGGGACCGTGTTAAGCCTCAATTTAAGCACAATGCGGGAAGCGAAGGACACGGACTGTTGTTTTATTTATGAATAAATTAAGGGTCCGAGCGTGCCGGCCCGTGTGATCGGCCCCGAAATTGAATTATTTCCAGTTCGGCCCGCCCTGGGTGATCGGCGCTCGAGCTAGGCATCCGCAATTTACATAGTTGTCGGACACCACGAAGGAAATTTGATTTATGCAACCATTTTGTCTGGCCGCCCGGTCCAATGTCTTCAGCCGGTTTTTGTGAATCCGAGCGTGCTCGCAACTTTTGTTCAGGTAATTTTTGTTGAGATTTTGGATGACCGGAATTTGGATACGTGTAAGGTACAATCTAAATGTATCGAAGACTCGTTGTCCATGGTTCCAACTTACATTTTACCACCGAGTCGTACTCATTGCAAGAAGGTTTAGTACACCTCTCAGTGTCCATATTATCGAGTATCATTTTGAAATTTTCTTCCTGCGCGATGATTTGCATTATCGTTGGTTAGGTTTTTTTCGTGATGGGAAATCTGTTTCGCGCTTCCATGCACCATTTGACCTAAGTCGGTTGGCCTAGCAATAATACTGACAACATTCAAACAATAATAAAATAAGTTTTAGAAAATTTCATCTCGGACAGGATTAGAACCTGAGTCTTCAACATAACGTGTGGACGCCATGACTGATTTAAGGCTGAGTCACACAGGTCAGTGAAGTCACAGTTTCGACACAGTGTCGCTACCCTGACAATTATTCTTTCGTACAATCTCTTTCTTTCACTTTTGATTTATACTGTTCGGACAGATGGCAAGATGCATTATTTGATTAAAGTGGGCAAAAAAGGAAAAGTAGAAAAATATACAAAAGCTGGCGAAAAGGTAAGTAATGATATAAATATATAAAAAATTATCCACAATAGGAATGTTTGTACTAACAGTTCGAAAAGTAGGCATTATAAGAAAGTTGGCAAAGGGGTTACAGACCACTCAGTCCCTGTGTCGAAATCTCAGACCAAAGAAACTATGGTAAGAATAAAGCGGCCGGTCCGCTCTCACAAAGCACCGCGTTGTTGTTGGAGATAATCTGCCGTTGAGCGTTAGCGGGTGCATTTTATAGTTCTGTGATATTTTTGGTTTTTTTAATAAACTGAATAAAGAAAAACATCATAAGTGTGGATTATTGGATGCTGCATCCCTAGTTCTTTCCGAAATCTTTGAGTACTACCACAAATTATTGACACGTTTTTTGTAGGTATTTCATGTCCTTTGGTTCCTTTGGTTTCTTTGGTCTGAGGTCGAAACAAACACTGACAGGTGACACAGGCGTGGTTACGTTCATAGAGAACGTATGAAAGAATAATATGTATATCATGATGGAGGCCAGCCAGAGTTGTAACTTCATTGCCTTATTACACCATTAACGAACACTTGAACCAAAATTAAATCGTTACCGTTCCCATATATTTTGACATCTGACAGCTGTTAAGGTGTTGCCAAAATGTATGGAAACGGAAACGTTTCTGATTTGGTTAAAAAAATAGTGCGTTAATCCCACTGGCCCTTAACCAACCCGACCAAGACGATCCTTATTAAACCAAAAAACCTTATGCACAATTATCAGTCAACATATCGACGTATCAGCATCCAATTTAGATATGTACAAATTTCGTGAACAATGGTTAAGAATAAAGCAATCTGTAAATATTATATTTGTGACTTACAGCATTGTTACGATTCGATAGTTACAGGTTGAAGAATCCCTTTTGATGACAATGGCGCGTATAAGCGAAAATAATTTCACCTTCTGGCAAATTGCAGAAGCTGGTGAAGACGTCGATTTTACAGCAGCTTACCATCAGGTACAACGAAAGGTTAAGAGTTTCCTTGTAGTAAATGCAATGTGACCTCATTTCTCATGTTTCCCTGCTAATTTTTAACGCCGCAGTTTATTCGTATTTCTCATTAAGTCAATTGGAAATAACATGAATTCGATTAAAATAAAACATATATTCGTTCAAAATGTTCGTGTAAATCTTCACCCTGGATAAACAATGAAATTTAATAAGATCGTGCCTTATCTTTGCGAGTTAGTGAATTAGTTTGTGGTTAATCTCCTCAAGCTTGGGACAACAGACTTTCAAGATATTCCACTAGTTCAGGCCATAGAAATTGATCGTGGACAAAAAACTTAATCGGACCGAATTAGTTCCAAAGAAAAACGTTTTGACCTGAAAAGGTTTTGTTGTAAGAAGTAAAGAGTAAATAATTTCGAACACAATAATTTGAAATATGATTCTAAATAAGATGCATTGATTTTTTAATCAATTATTTATTTCAAAGTTTATATTAATTGTCGTTGCGTCGGCCACACTGAAAAAAATGGTAGCTTATCAAGTTAAAATTTTGCTTGTTTGAGTAAAATATAATAAAATTAATCATCAACATTTTTAAAACTACAAACCACAAATGATTATGACAATCAATTTGAAATGATTGAACGCTTAATAAGAAAAACATATTCAAAACAATAAACTTTCTTATTTAATTTTGGTGACGTCGCCTTTGTAAACATTTATAATTGTTAATTCTAATAAGATAAAATAATTAATCATATCAAGCTTTGCGACTTGCCAAAAAAGTGATCAAGTTCTTAATAAAATCCACAAACATCATAGTGACATTAAAAAGTAATCTAACTACGGCCAACCAACTATACTTTATTACTGTAATCATGCACCTTTGTGCGCTCGTATATAAATAAGTTGCATGAATGAAGGTAACACATTCTTGATACATATTATCTTTTTTTTTTCAGTGCAGTATTTTAAATAGAAACCAAATTAAACTTGTACACACGGCAACCGGTGTATAGGGTAAGATATGGCAGTGATAATTACTGTCACGTTATGTCTTGTCACAAGTTGGTAACGTACATTGTTTGATTTGCTACAAATCTCACAAGAGCCACATGTAGGTACTTGTAGGTGACTGTTACCACTTACCATCAGGTGGGCAGTATGCTTGAATGCATAAAAAATGCTCTCATAGTAGGTATACTTGAAAGATGTAAATGTGACTTCGACAACGTTCCAAATCTTGTTATCATATCTTGATTAGCCTATATTATCCCACTGCTGGGCAAACACCAAGGACGTTCCAAATAACAAATTAAAGTATTACTAGCTATTAATTATTAACATATTAAAAGTTTGCATGGTATGTACCAAGCACAATTTGACAGCAATAACTGCTCTTAATTAATTTGAGATCTGTAACCAATATTTTTTTAGATGTAGGTAATGTATATGTTTAAATGTCATAAATACATTCTGTATCATTATTGCCATTTCTCAGAATATTAAAAATTTTCGACTTGTATATAAATGCATATCCTATAATGCAATCCACCATTTAGTACCGACAGGAAATTTGACTCCTATTTTGCCTCACAAATCATCGCAGAAACTCGATAACTCGTCGCCTACTGTGAACCCCAAATGTGAATTTAAATAGATTGTACGTGTACTATCGAGTGAAGTGATCTTTCTTCGACAACCAGATTCGTATACGACAACTACCTGTAAAGGTGAAAGTCATGTTCTTTTAAAAAAGTACCGATTGTACTGTAGTGTTGGCAAGTGATGTAGTCAAAATCATTGTGATAGAGCTGTTAGTAGGAAACACTGGAAAAGGCTCGTTTTAGTTATTACAATCTGTGTAACTACTTCTCATCCTTTACATACATATATCATCCATACAACAATCAGCAATAAAGGGCAATGATGACAAAGTTTCGTGGAAATGCTTACTGTAACATTAATTGTAGTTAACATTTTAATTTGCAGAATTAATTAACGCGACAATGCTCGACTTATTGTAACAATGCCGTACTGTATCAACCTCATTATTGTTTAGAAAAAGTCATGATCAACTTTGGTGCGGTCACCCGAAAAAAGGTTTGCTTCAACGAGCTCGAGAAATTAACGTTTTGCACACATTATAAATCCCCTTGCAGCTGATCTTGGTTTGGCAACGCTAACACGTCAGACCCCTGTTTCCCGTGAAAAGAGCACAAGCCGCATTAAAAGTCCGGCTGTTTTGAGCCAGGCTTCGGTGTGTGAATGAAGGCGGGGGCGCCTGGACCGCGCAGCCTCCGACGCGCCCGGACTGCCAGTCGACTCCGCGCCGAGCGGGAATCGTAACGCGTCCCCTCTAAACACGTGGCACCAACAGTGAAACCAAACGAGTGTTCAATTCTTTGTCGTCGTAAGTAGTTCTGGCGCCTCAAATGCGGCACGCCGCTTTTGTCACCCAATCCTCTCAGGAAACTGCGGCAAAACAGTCGGACCATAAAGCAATTGCTACACGCGTCGGTTTTCGGTCGTTAGGGGGCAATTACTTGATGTACGTGGTCCCTAGTCACCTGGCTGTCTAGAGGTCGTCTCTTAGATGGGAATTGATACAATATCGCCTCGTCCTTTCAAACATTTCTTATCAAGCATCGAAATCTTATCAAACTCTGTGTAGTCATATTTGTGACATAATTTATTCCTTAAATCGCTTTTACCTCTTATAACCTTTTTTGACATAACATGTTTTGATGAGTCGAATATTTGCTCCCTAATTCATTCCTTTAAATACAATTTTAAACTTAAAATTCGTATAACTTGTATTTGGTATTGTTTTCTTGAATACGTATATTTAATCGTTTCGGGGGTTAAAACTTTCCTGAAATCTCCACTTTAAGTTGTTTCGCACTCAATTGTGTCTTTAATGTGTACCTTTGTAATACTAGCTTTCCGCCAGCAGCTTAGCCAAGTATTATTTCGTTTTCCCCTAGGAATTCTATATATGCCCACAGTAAAACAACCCATACCATAAAGCAAAAGCTTTCAAGGGAAATTTCGTTAAGTTTTAATGTGAATCAAAATAAACTTTTAACCCCTATTTCGCACTTTTGAGTGTGAACTTTTCAAAAATACTAAAACAATTCAACTCGTCGTTCAAGGGTTAAATTTACACACTGTATTATTTTACAGATATTATGATATTTAAACCATTTAGACAACAACAAAGATGTCATACTTCGTATTAAAAAACGTGGTTCTAACTTTGTCTTGTTTCAAACCTGATGCTATTTCACTTGTGTTAATAAGGGTAGATAGAGACTGCGTCCCAAGACCAAGCTTACACCATGTTTTGGGTTTAAGAGGCTGAGTAACGCCAACAACCTTGAGACATGATTTGTACTGGATTACGGGCGCGGTGCGTTATTGAAATTGAGCTAAAAAATCAAAACATATAATGTTTTAAAGAAACTAGTGAGTTATTTGAAGGTATGAAATATCAAAATTATCAAATTAAGTGTAACGAGTTAATTCCCCGAAAATCATTAAATAAATGACCTATGTTAAATAACTCTGATTTTCTTCTGGAAGCTGTTTTTGATGGGTGTCTTTAGCGAGAAATTTAGATTAAAATTTGTTTTTGGGACATGGATATGCTCATAAATATTTTTAAGAGTAACATATATATTTTTTACTATGGTATATTAAACAGGTTTTGCTAAAAAAAGTTTTAAGTGGGGCTCGATGAGCTCGGCTCAGAGTTGTGAGCCTCTTTTAATGTCTTACGCTTAAATTTCTGTATTTGCACAAAAAGGAACTATACGTTAAAATGGTTAAAATACATAATCTTTTATTGATTTCATCTATTAACATGTCAAGATTTAAATAAACTTTATACATACTCTGTATATTGACAGTGAATATAAACATATTATCAATATAATTTAAAACAGGCAAATATCACCGAAGGAGTTACATTGCATTTATTTTTTGAAACAGAAGTCCTTCATCTATTTGTCAATTTGACGCCACCAAAACATTACAAAATAAAGACCTTCGCAGAATTTAATTGGTATTGCAAATGTATAACCTCATTACGCTACCCTCTTCATGGTGGCTTTGGGTAATACATTTTCGGGAAATATCGAATGCCTGACCCTCAGTTTCATTTGCGAGATCTGGGAATTCGGTGTGTAAATAATACTCGTTTTTATCTGTTTCGATAAATTTCGTGTAATATTTTTTTAACATGTCCATTGGTACGAGTATGTCCCACAATTCAGGTAATTTGTCACATAGGTTTAAGTTTTTACAGTAGGTGTGGGATAAAGTAAATAAAAATCTTATTTAAAAAACTACTGAATCGACCATGGAGAGTTGAAAAAGCTTAAATGTAGACGTAAAGATTTATTTTAAAATTTATTGTGTGCACAATGAACATAAATTAAATTAGATTGTTAAAAAATAAAATAATTAACAAAGAATTGTTGCTTATATTCTTCAAAAGAAATAGACACAAGATTTAATAGAGAATTCATATTGCCTAATAAAATAGAAGAAGGTACATCAAAATTATGATGACAGATAAAGCATTGATAATCTAAATTGACCAACGCGATGAATACATATTATGTACATAAAAACTTTGTTAACTACCTTATTTACACCCTAACACTTGATCTTGTTTTATAATTCACTGCTGTTTCAGAAGGACTCGCCATTTTTACCAGGCACCATTTATTTATGTGCCCATGACAAACGTTTACGAGGCGACGATAAATCAAACGATAAAGTACAGGCGCATCGTTTAAAATTTAAGAGACACGTCGAGGTGAAACACTTCTTGTTTTTATTGCCATATATACGACTTTCATCTTTCGTATTGGATCTTGTCCTAAACTTGTTAACGTTTTACTTCAAATACCGAAAGCTAATAAACATATCGGAAAATATAAGCATTGTAATCTCGAAAGCTTATGTTGATGAATCATCAATCCGTTTCTTGTCCTACTAAAGTATTTATTTTATATCGAGCTATTAGTTTATCTTTCATGTTTATGAATGATTTTCTAAGTATACTTCAATCCACAGTAATATCCCAAGATGAAACGGCTCTATTTTCAATAAAGCCAGAATATTGCCTACTTACCATCGGATATTGCTAGACCTCTTCTAATCGGCGTGGAATATTGAGCGTTAATCCTCTCTGGTTGATGAATCGCACATTTTGTATTGGCCATTAATTTCGCTTTTGTTTTAATGTCTTACTCTACCTATTGAGTTTCGATTTCTTCTTTAAATGTAACAATATTACTTGAAATTGGAATCACTTTCACGTGTGTATTATAACAGATTGCTTATATTTCTTACTTGTGACGTTTAATTATTTTACGCATGAAAATTAAAATTTCAATATCATGATGAAATTCTTTATGATGAGTTATGAAATGTACAATATCAGTATTATCGCAAACACAACAGCGTTTCTGGACCCAAATGAGGACCTTTGCCTACCTTCGTTATTTTCGGAGATTTTCTTGTGATGTGAAATTCTTTCAGTCGCTAGGGAATTGTCATATAAAATGTCGAACATATCATGTTGTCTACAGTATTGATAAAGAAGGTGATAAGCAATGTTTTCTTGGACTGTATGAAAATCATTTGTACTTAAAAATGTAAATATTTCGTTTGTGAAATGTGTTGTACAATTTTAGCTTGTTATTGAAAGAATATACGACAAGGCTCGATATAAAGACGTTAGACGAAGGCTACATTATGTATTATCTAATTAAATTTGACTCAACAGCTCCTTTGTAATGTGTTTTCATTCGCATTGAAAAACTGTGATATAATTTGTACAAAATAATATAATCATAATAAAAATTATACGTTTATTGGATGGAAATTTCTGTACTAGTAAGTATCTACAAAAAGATAAACCACAAATTGAGTATAGAGTAAGGGTTAATGAAAATCAACTATTTAATTAATTTATTCCAACGCGTCATATAGATACCATTAAACAAATGAAGTGTCGGCTCGGTTTTGACATGGTGCGAGAATTGTGGCTTATTAATATTCCATTGTTATTATCAAGGAGGTTTGTACAGATTCGTTAGTAATGTAATAAGATAATCTTATTGTAATAATTATAATCGTATTTTTAATTATTCTATGCCAGTATATCCAGTCCCAGTAGTCTATTAACAATCTCATCTTAAATTGCTAGGCAATGGTAATCGTGGCTAGATAGAATATCTTCTCGTTTCAGGAAGTTAATTTTATTTTATTTATTTAGGAAAACAAACAGCAGTTTTATAACTAACATGTACAAAATCAATTAAGTTATAACATAGTAACATAGTCAGTATCTTAATAACAAAAAGTTAACTGATTAAACATAGTTTTTTATGAAGTAAACAGCACTTTTTATAAATTGCTTTTTTATAAATACTTTTGTTCACTCGTATTTGACTCAACCAAGTTAATAGGTACGCATTGACGAAGGTACGATTCGGTAATTGGAATGTATTCAAAACGTAACTCACTTTTTATCGATGCGATTTATTTCGCCGTCAGCCTTTCAACTGAATTAAGCAATCCGCGTCCTATTTTTTTCTTTCGTGATGTCTGCTAGTAATATAGAATTTGCTCGTGCTGCTTTTATTTAGTCGGTCAACTGCCAACAGAAACATTTTTAAAAATCTACATCAATAATGGTATCCTTCTTGAAAAATAAAATATGACATAATGTTTATACAAACTCCCGTTTCCTATTTTTAACCGACTTCAAAAAAGGAGGAGGTTATCAATTCGGTTGTATTTTTTTTTATGTTTGTTACCTCATAACTCCGTCATTTTTAAACCGATTTCCAAAATTCTTTTTGTATTTGATAGAGTATACTGCAAGGGTGGTCCCAAAGGTCACAAAGTCAGGATCGGATGATAGTATCCCATAGAAAATCGAGGAAAACACTAAATTAATATTAATTTAGGGTTTCTTTCACTAAAAAGTTAAAAATACAATTTTTTTTACAAAAAATAGCACCGACTTCAAAAACACTGAAAACTTAAAAATAATCTTCTTCTATATTGAAGTCGGTGACAAATTTTAACACTTTCTAGGAGATCATCGTTTGGCGCCGACTTCAATATAGAAGAAGATTATTTTTAAGTTTTCAGTGTTTTTGAAGTCGGTTCTATTTTTTGTAAAAAAAAATTTTCTAAACTCCTACAGTATTTAAATTTGACTAATAAAATACTTGGGGTGATTTTGATGTACGAGTATCAAACTCATTTTTGATGTATACTTACACAATGATAACACTTCGGTTATTGGTACTTTATCCTGATGTGTATTGACGTTTATATTGAGTTGTATATTAGATTTAACATTTGAAATACCTCCTCGCTGTTTCACAGCAGCGTTATGACCCGAAACACCTGATTACAGTTCACAACCGATTCCACTCCTAGGGGATTAATTTTCATAAACCCTCTTAAACTGCTCGCATCCCAACATCGATTGAGGAAACTGGGAAAGTTGACCTGAATGTTGATACTTACATGATTTGGATAGGTGAATCACACACGTAAGGTAATTTAATTGAATTTTATTTATTTAATAAAATAAAACAATAATAAAAATAAGTTGTGTAAAAGTGTAAACGAACTAACAGCACTGCTATATACTATAACATGCATCAATTTTCTGGATAAATAATCAGTACGTTTTTAAATTGTGTTATCTTGCAAATATTAATTTCACCCCGCGTCATCATTGCGCATAGCCGAATACCTAATAATATTGGAAATTTACAAAAACCATTAGAAAAATTGCTCAGTAACTTACCAGATTAAGCATTGGTATCGGGAATATTAAAGATCTCAAATGAAACTAGAACAATTTTCAAAGGTTATTGTTATGAGGAAATAATTTGAGGTTACGCTCCCTAGGGGAGGCGGGGTCATCTAGTGTAACCGTGACCCACTTTCGCCGGAGCCAAGGTGACATCTCGTTTCAATCCCGAGTGATTTTATCCACTGCTCAAAAACAAAAACATTAATATTTTAACATTCTTAGGCTTGTAATAATAGTCGCATCTCAAGTCAGAGTTCGATCTTGAGTTGCAGTTTTGACGTTTAATGTATGGCACATCTGTCAAAAACAACAGCTCAAGATCGACCACGTACTTGAGATACGACTATTTATACGAGCCTAAATGTATGAGCACGCATTGATTCTACTTTGTTAAACAGCCAACTTGATTCGACATTTAGAAAATTTAATATCTGACTGCTAATGAGTCAGGTTGAAATGTAGTTTCCAATATTGGTGTTTAAATCAGACGAACATATTCGCTTCAATGAAAAATGATCCAAATACAATTTCAATGTTGGCAGTAGATAAAACAGCGTAAACGCGTACTACATGTTTAATGAATACTTCGTGTGTAATCATCGTTATTAATGCGGATTTCGGAGCTGTTCCGTTACAATTTCGCGTTTCAACCGACAACAAAATTGCCATTTACTTTAATTTTCACAACGAGACTAAAGTTGGGAAGTTATGGAAGTAATCAACGGTGGCGAGTGACGGCTTTTGGTGTTGGCTTGCTTACGTACTTTGTGTCACCGCTGTATTCGTTTTTTTTATCTCACAAAAACTATTTTCTCTAATAAGTTTATTTTCGACTATTTTATTTTTTCCGACATTAAACGGACTGTATGGTATACGGTCGACGAACGTACAGATGCGAAATACTCCTATGCATACGATAAGTTTTTTGGTAAATATTACTTGTGATATGACAGCAAAAATTTTCTGTACTGGTCACGATATAACAATATTAACAACATTTATTATTTTTACGTAACATTCTAGTTAAAAATTTGTAATTTCTTCAACAAAATCAACCAGCAACAGTAGGTTACGAAAAACAATTCAAGTAGGTACAATATTTAGTGTTCACAAATTTTTTTATCCAACCCACGACGTAAGCCGAACACGAAAACAAATTATTGCGACACATTTAAAGCGTAGAACAAACAAACCCCTTAAAACTGTCTCATATACTGTTTTGCGCCCTGTGATCCAGAATAGAGGCTTCCCTCATTCTCAATATCGTATTATGTTTCCATTAAAGCTTGTTGACTTAACCCTTGAGGAGAACATCGGCTGCGGCTCCGCAGGCGCGTATCTGAGCTTTATGATGCAGGGAGCCGTGGTCTACGGGTGATTTATATTCATTATCTCGTTCAGGTGTGGAGCGTCACATTTTTATAATGCCATCTGAAGAGTGCTTTTCTCCAACATAATATGATGTTTCTGTCATAACTTCAACATTCTATAAACATCTTACGAATACATAGATACGAATAACGGTCGTTAAAGTTATCTGTATTGGAATGAAGCAAAGGACCGATCCAAATTCCAGTAACGCTGCAGATGCATCTCATTGTGTTGCACTACAGAACTGATGACCCAATGACCCATATTTCGGTTGCAGCCAGCATTCTATACCCAACCTTTTGTTTTCTGGCACGGAATCTCGGTTATACTCCTGAATATTCACGATGTTATTCACGTTAGGAAGGGTCCGAAAGTCGTATTTTGCATGTCATCTTTTGTTGCTGCCTTTGTTGGGCTCTTTTTTATACAGCAATCATCTGACCGCATATAAAGTATCAATTGTCCGGTGACGAAGGTTGTCGTGTTAGCTTAAAAGTTACCCGACCTCACCGTTCTGTGCTATTTATGTTTCATGCGGAGCGACTTTTTATTTGAAAATTAGGCCTATACTTATATGTCCTTATTGGAAATTCATTGTAACTTTTCTTGAGAATGAATTCTGTTTCTGTGTACGTCTTCAGTAAAATTGAAAGATAATCATTCAAAGAGATCCTCTCAAAAATAAAATCGCATTTCTGTCATCTTCTGCATTAAAGCAAGGCGTTAAAATAAACACCCAACATTTTGATAACATTTTATGATATGTTTAAATTAATTCTTTTATGATTCCAAACTATGTAAATAGCTGTCAAAAACTTCATCACTTATTATCATATACACTTGGTGAATGTGTTAGCCAATTAAGTTAATGTAAACTAGCCTCAATCGACGTACCTACGACTCATTTATTCTCTTCGTTTGTGCATTAGTAAAAGTGAAAATAAGTATTTCCCAATGCTCCAGGGCTCGTTTTAATTGTCATTCTGCAATCAGAGGCGCCTCTGAAATTTAATGAATCGCATTTGGGCTAAGGTTTTTGATGGTGTAAACGATGAAACGACACTCCGTTCTAATGATCAAAACGTATCTGGGACAATATTTTTTATGTATCTGCGTTATGTATTTACATTGAATTCTTCAAACAAAACAACATTCAAACAAAATAACATTTAATAATGTCCTTTTTCTTATGGTTATTGTATAAATATTAGGTTGTTTAAAAATAAAATAAATAAGTACAACAAAAGTTTAAATGCATTTCGTCCAATTGGTGACAGTATACCTTTGCCGTAATCCGCCGTTAATGTTGCGACTTGCTTCCGTTGCTTTGTGACCCAGTTTAAACTCGCACAAGAAGATGATACGCAATTGCTTATTTCTCATATTAAGTCATAAAATTAATAATCACGATGTTTACAGTAAAATGATGAATAAATGATAACAGCTAACCACGGAGAAATTTGACCACTTTAAAATTACATATAACATTTATAAAAAACAAAAGAAACATTATGTCAAAATAAAGGCTTTGAACAACCTAATATATACATACACATAACAAGTAAGCTGGTATTCGTAAAGCTTAACGCTAGATCAACAGAAATGTTGGAGAACCAAGTCTTAAAATCTATTAGCGTTTTAAACAGAGCGAGATTTTATTGTTTTTTCCTCGTCGTTCTGCCAATCGCTAGGCTCACTCAACCGGTAATTCGGCTTAGCACTTAAGTCCTTGCTAATTTATCCCGGCAGCCCGCTTAGGTCGATAACGCTCATGCCATCGAATTTTCTCATTTTCCAATTAAAAACGGGCACTGACGTGAATTCTTTGTCGTGGCACGGCCCGAATATTTTATAGCAGCAGTCCCGAAGGAAATTAGTACTTGGTGCAATTGCTCATTGTGCTTTAAGATTCTGGCGGCGCCTCGTTAATTTTTTGGCTTTTATTGCCTGTTACTGCAAACCGTGCTTGAAGCTTGAATTTTTTTATATTTCAACACAAGCGCGCCATTGAAAATATTACACCATGAAATTCATTTTTCCGAATTATCGTGAATATGTAATGTTAGAGAAATACGATTAGTATACCTACTAACCACCATTTGCACCAAGTTTGAAGTTTTACAATTTCAAAACTTAATACGTAAGAATAGATTTTTCTACTTTTTAACCGACTTAAAAAAGGAGGAGATTCTTTTTTTGACTGTATCTATTTTTTTACCGATTTCGAAAAAGGAGGAGGGTTGTTTGTTTGTTTGCATTGAATAGGCTCCGAAACTACTGAAACGATTTGGAAAATTCTTTCACAATTAGACTCTTACATTATCCCCGATGAACATAGGCAACAAAATTAGATTACGGGAAAATATGAAAATCCCACGAAAAACAAAAATAACGCAGGCGAAGCTGCGAGCGGAAAGCTAGTAATTCGATATTTCTATTGATAACTTATAAATATTATGTAGTAAATAAGATACGAAGCTAATGATACTTGGTCCAAAAAATTTAATCAGAACTTTTTGTTTGATAGAATTTTCTATACTCGAGTACAGGTGGAAAAAAGAAGCCGCGTCGTCAAAGCCTACTAAACAATACTATTTCCGAAGCTTGACATACTGCATTTCTATTTTGCTGTCTGGTTTTGTGCAAACGTGACATCTCATACAGAGAACAAGGCTACGGCAGAAAGATTTCTTCCGCTGGCCTTACGTGTTTCGCTATTTCTTTTACAACTGTAAATAATTCACTGTGTAGCACCGCAGCCGGTGATATGTGTAGTGCTTTCTTTCGTTCCTGAATGTAAAATGGAGTTTGTCTTCTTTATTATTCAACAGACGCATTCTACCGTCACCGGCTTGCTAACAGTTTAAAATAGTCAAACTGTTGGATTTATTTTTGTTCACGAATCTAAGTATTTGTCATTTTCTATTTCCGCATATTCTAATCTGCTATATTGAGAAACGCTCGTGAACATTCAGAAAAATAAAATCAATCACGAAATTTTTCGAATTATGAAACCGAACTAGCCCGGATACGATGCAATTGCATATCTATAAATTAATGTTGTTCCTGTTAAATTCTAAGTCTTTCAAGAAAAGCTGTACCTTTACCTAATTCACATTGGTATATGGCAGGATTGAACCCCGGACCTCCCGATTAGAATTTAGAAGGCTAGTTGCAGTCCACAGCGCCACCGACGCTCTACTCGTATGAGAAGCAATAAGCATATCATGTATGCCCACAGTTTTTTTAGGTGTTTCCTTAAGATCTAGAGTGTGCACACCAGAAATAAAGTGTTTTACAAAATTTTATCAATTTTTCATTTATAATCAATTTTGTCGTAAACGATTAACTCCTTAAGCGTGGTGAAATTCGAAGGGATATCAATCAATGAATGTCAAACATCTTTTAACTTAAGCCTTCTTATATCCCCAGTCGAGGTTCGAGGTATTATTTAATAGCGACCCTTCCTGGTTCACATAAATACCATCCTATTTTCTGTGAGTAAATTTCGAATCAACTTCACCGACACTTCCGTGTATGTATGTTTAATACGCACGGGTATTAAACATTCATTGAATTTCGTATAACAATCCTACTGTGATTACTACTATGATCATAATTCAGTGATCATGTGTATTTTATGGGCAATGATATGATAAGCATTAAATTATTAAATCTTTATGCATGACGTATACCAAAGCGGAGTTAATGTTAACGCACCTATCAGAATTTTTATTTTCTATACAGCGAAGTTCCTTGGTAAACCAGTGTTATACGTAAGTTTGCAACCGCAAACACAATTCTGTTAGCTTCGCGTGAAAGTTTCAAGTTGAACTAGCACAAACCAAACGTATTGATATTCAATTCTCATGCATTTTGGCAAGAGAACTCAGCAGCCACCGTATTGAGAGCACTGTTTGCTCCGAAATTGGAGTATTTCGGTATGAAGTAAGCTTCATCGCGCAAAGACAAAGTTTCTCCACCGCGAACTATATAAAATATCTTTATTAGCTTTACATTGCTATTCGCTACCACGTAAGCCCACCCAGGGCTTTGTTCGGTCTCGGCGCTCAAGCAGATGGCGAAACTTTCATCGCGTCCCAATTGATTTACGGTCTTCACTGTTCTCGCCGAATGCCGCAGTTTTCGACGGAGTCTCGTTAAAATAACGCAATGGATAGGTCAAGTGATGGAGTCTTGTGAGTGCGAGCAAACAAATACGGCCGCGAGCGTCTTCAGAACCTGCGTCTGAAAGTTGAGGTGATCCGTGATCCGGCCGTGTATGAGTAAGAGAACACGGAGTATACCGTCGTGCGGGGGATGTGTCCGTAGCGCGGGGGGGAGCGTCGAGCGGAAAGGGTGTCGGGCCGGGAGCGCGACGAGTGGTGCCCGCACGAGGCGCGGCGGCATGCGCTGACGTGCGCGCGGCGCTGCGCGTGCTGCGGCGCGGCGCGATGCCCTGACATGGAGGAGGGCGGCTACTGGCGGCCGTCGTGCTCGACGCTGTCGCTGGAGCAGCATGGCGGCGCGACGCACCTGTGCGCGCGCCACGCGCCGCGGCCGCCGCACCGCCACGTCCCCCACGCGCACCACGCGCACGCGCACCAGCACGCGCACGCGCACCACGCGCCGCACGCGCAGCACGCCACCTCGTGCCCGGTGCACAGCCCCTTCAGACAGCCCACGCCGGAATATTGTGCAGCGCATTCACAGGTGAAGTTTTATATACCTAACTTAAGTTGGTTTCTTCTTTCTTTTTCTCTCTAGCCTTTCCTGTTACATTGTGCGTGCTGAAATTATGTGGAGTGCTCTTCCAAGTAACACACGTAAAAGTACTTTTATAACAACAAATTTAGGGAAATTGTCTACCTCAACTTTCGAATTTATCATAGTATGATGCGTTATATGCTATTTATACAGACGCGTCTACGCGTTCAGACCATTAAAATTAACTTATATAAAAAATATTGATGGGAATCGAAATTTATTTTTAGGTTTTAAAAAACATCTGCAAAAAGTACTACGCAATGTAACGTGCGCTCGCGTGCTACGGATATTGTCTCTGCGTGAGTCAGCGGCTCGTAGTCGTAACAACAGCGCCAATTGTAAATATTACGCGTTGTAAATTAAAAACTTTTATTTGTTAATAAATACTGATTCTTTCTTTGATGTTTCTATGGACGAAAATTAACAAATACTGTTCTCGGCAGCTTGTATAAAAACCCTGAAAAAATAATTGACACCTTAATCTTAAATATCTCAGTAGGTAACTATTAATTTCAGACAAAAATGATATTGACAATGGCTTCAGTATGTGGGTTTCGGCTTCTCGTTTGGTCTTTTTACATCCTGTATATGTGTCATATAAATGTACACCATCTTTCCGCCCATATGTTATCAATGTTATCATACAACATTGATAACATATGGGCTGGCTGAAAGAGATAAATTCGCCGTTGTACATTGTATGTTTGTCGCTATTGATTTGTATTGGTTGCGTACAATAAAGAATATATTACTACATATAAGTAGTAGCCATAAAGCCGAATCTACTTAGCACCAATCAACGAGAAACAGTGGCGCTCAAAGTGTTCAGAACTTTGCAAAACAGAATGATTGATTGATTAATTGCTTTCATTCAACATGTAGTGGAAAAAAATCGCAATACCAATGCGTCAACGGACTCAGTTCCTATACAAAACGAACATGACGAGCAACATGTGAAACGTGACGCACGCTAAATATTGCCCTGTAGATAGACTAGACTACCGACTTTTTCCGTTACGATTTCGTCTGTTCTGAAGCGGTCTTTTTGATCTGCGTTGTTCAGATTATTTTCGTCCTTTGTATCCTCGCGTCTGAATGATTATTTTAGAATAGCAATACAATTATATACGTCTACTTTGGGCTCGGATCTCTCCCTACGCTACGCCTATACTACGCCCATACGCTGCGCCCCAAACAAATCAGTGCGTCTACCCCCCTAGACATGCCTTACGCTAACTTTTCTGCAGTCGTTCCGCAGAAAAAATGTATGGAGATGACATTAGCTGCGGAAAAAATAGCGTGAGGTTCGTCTGTGACTAATGTCATTTCCATACATTTTTTCTGCGGAATGACTGCAGAGAAGTTAGCGTGAGGCATTTGTCTAGGGGGGCTGGTTTTAATGTTCTAACGCTACATAAATACCAGTCGCGCTGATTTGTTTGGGGTTTTCTATCTCTTTCCAAGGGTTATATGGTAAACTCTCGTAGTCGGCTGTTACAATATCCACGGGAACAAAGTGAGCGACGACTTGATATAAATTTGACGAAAAACCTTTTTAATCTGCGTATTATTAAATTGTGTCGTATATCAGTAACTCCCACAAATTTTGCGGCGCAATGAAACAGATAAATACATCGTCGTTCTAAACATCAGATCTCCGCCCCGCTGGCTGGTTCGTTTATTTCCAATAATCTCTCGCCATGTTATTTATTGTAGAAATTCTGATAAAACGTCAAAAAGTTTTAATACAATTACCGATGAGTGGGCAAAAATTACTCGCGAAACAGTTTCGCAAAGTTTGTCACCGAAGAGAATATTGCTTAAGTATATTTTTGTATTTCCTCGGAGAAATGATTGATATTATTGATTTATTGTTGTTTTCTTTGTTTTTTTTTTCGTTTCATCTAGAAAAATAGGTTCGAAATATTGTTATAAACATTTGACTGATATTGACATTTTATCAAGATATTTATTACAAATATCAATTTAATTATTAACAAATTCACAAATACTTATTCCTTTCATAAAAAGTTGTGAGATATGAATTTCCTTATTCTGTGCGTTTGGTAAAAAAAATCGCGCGTGCACATACCTACGTTTTATTTTTTTATTTGAGAGTGAAAATGCTTATAAAGTGAAAAATAAAAGATATAGGTATCAAAAAAATTTACTCCGTCAGGATACGAACATCTTTAACAATTATCGTGTTGGCGCAAATGTAAGTGAAAATTTGTCCATTCAGAACTAAATTTCTGTATTACTAATTTTGAGTGTTTGTTCCAACTGCTCCGAAACGGCTTGGCCGTTTTTAATGAAATTTTTTGTATATTTAATTTTTTGTATATTAACAAAAAACATTACGATGATTAAAACATATTTTCACATGAGTGGCATATTTTTACTAGTTCTGGGTTTCCTGCCTAAGTACAGTACCCACGTCTCGTCTCGTCTCTTCGTATTTTTGATATGGAACACTATAGTAGGTATATGCGAGCGAGACGATGGGAAACGAATCTACATCTACAAAAAAGATAGGAATGCGGGACACATTAGATAGACGATTTGCGGGACTATTTTATTAAATATTGCAAGGCGGGATAACAACTGTCATTCCGGGACGGTCGCGCAGAATGCGGGACGGTTGGCTTTGTAATACTAAGCTGTTGAAATAGGCGTGATCCTTACCTTTGATTTCCACAGCTTCTGTTTACTTCCTAAAACATACGCCAGAGCCAAAACTGTCTGAAACTCCCTTATGTTTACAACGGAAAATCATTCCGAAAAGTTGCATAGTTGGGAATTATAGATGAGTTGTTTCTCTGTGAGCTCTTCTGATGTTCTTTAAGCTTCAACTGTGCATTCTTGATTGAACTTGTTCATCTTATAAATTCACAAGCCTCCCTTAAACTTTTTCATTGACGTTCCGTTCTCGAACACAAAGCTGCCTTTGCTATTCTGTGCCATATTTTACCTGGTAGAAAGATTATTTCTCTCTTATAACCGAAGTTTTGGACTTAATTACAAGCTTTTATTTTTTACCTTCACCTGTCCGTTGTCTGTAATGAAATCTTGCAAGTTAAAGTTGACCCAATTCTCGGTTTCCGATTGAGCTGAAATATTGCATGTATGTGTATATCGCGTGACAATGCAATATTATGATGGTATGGAGCTGATCTGATGCTGGAGCTCGAATGTGGCCATAGGAACTCCTGAATAAAACGACACAACCCCATCGAGTTTGGGCTCATTTGATTCGTACTAATCAGTACTAAAAGCTTGTATTCAAAAGTTTTTTTAAAAATAATGTTATTATAGTGTAAGTACATAGAAATAGTGTGATTTGCCTAGTAATTTTAATAAATTTTGAATTTTGGCTCACATGTTTTTTACAATTATTTTCTGAAATACTGAACTAGTTTGGTGCAGTATTTTTAGATTTTTGATTTTTTAATTATTTTTTATATTATAAAGGATGTGTCCTGAAGCGTCCCTTAAATTTTTCGGGGTGATAAAAAGTAACCCTGTATAATCAATAATCATAAGGGAGAGTGCGTTCTCTATAAATGCGTAGTGTTGAGGTTATTGCAGCAATAGAAGGTTATAGCAAAAGATAGCTTTGAGTTTTAAAACATATAATAAATCTCTATAACATGCATAAACACCGATACCAAACCATTTTCTTAACAACGTGTTATTACCATAGAAACAGATACATAGACAATCACAGCTACTTAAAATAAACCTACAACACTTCCCCTTAATAACACTTGTTGAACATAAAAATAACAAAAACAAAGGTTAATTTATCAAACCTAACTCATGGCAACAAAACCTATGCTTAGGCACAGTCAGTGGTTTCGTCAACACGTCGGCTGTCATTTCAGTCGTACTTTTATACCGAATGTCAACAACCTCGTTTTCAACACACTCTCTGACGAAGTGATACTTTACATCTATGTGTTTTGACCTGCGATGAAACACCGGGTTAACTGCTAATTTTTGTGCAGACTGGTTATCGCAGAACAAGGCAATCGATGAAGTAGTCATACTTATATTCAAGTCACTTACTAAATTTCTTAAAAATACCGCTTCCTTGGCCGCTTCGCACATAGCTATGTACTCGGCCTCTGTGCTAGACAGAGCAGTACAGGACTGCTTCCGACACTCCCAGGATACAGGCTTTCCTGCAAACGTAAAAACGCAACCAGAAAATGATTTTCGATCCGCGGAGTTTGAGGCCCAGTCTGCATCCGCGTAGCCTTCAAGTGAGCTAACTCCCAGCTTTTTGTATACTAAACGTACATTTTGAGTATGCTTTAAATATCTCAAAACATGTTTTGCAGCATTCCAATGTTCAAGAGTGTGACAGTTATTATACTGACTCAAACAAGACACAGCAAACGTAATATCTGGTCGGGTAAACACACTCAGGTACATTAAACACCCAATCAATTCCTGATAGGGTACAGCGCCAGGCGGCAATACCTTGTCATCTGTAAACCTGACATTTGGATCTAAAGGTGTGCTAGCAGGTTTACAGTCTTGCATTTTAAACCTAGTCAAAATTTTACTAATATGTAACGACTGACCCAATTTCATTACACTATTGACTCTATCGCGTTCGACACTTACCCCTAAAACGTGTCGTACCGATCCTAAATCTTTAATTTTAAATAAACTTGACAAATCCGATTTCAGTAAATCCGCTAGAACCTTATCATTATAAAACAGAAGAAAATCATCAACATATAGAGCAATATAAATCACAGAAGTATTAATATTCTTAACAAAAATACAAGGTTCCAACTTGCACTGTTTGTAGCCTCGAGATATAAGTGAATCTCTGACTTTTTTATTCCAGGCACGTGGGGCCTGTTTAAGTCCATACACTGCCTTTTTTAACCTATAAACTTTTTGCTCATCGCCAGCCTTGATGAATCCCTCGGGTTGATACATATAAATTTCTTCGTCAAGTACACCATTCAGAAATGCTGTCTGAACGTCGAGATGATCAACCTCTAAGTTCATTTCAACAGCAACTGACAATAAAATTCTGAGAGAACTGTATCTAATAACAGGAGAAAAAGTTTCAAAATAATCCTCCCCAAACTTTTGTGTATACCCCTTAGCCACTAACCTGGCCTTGTGCCGGGTTACCTTCCCTTCAGAATCACACTTAACCTTGAAGATCCACTTATTCTTAATAATATTTTTACCAATAGGTGGATCAACAAGCTCCCAAGCGTCATGCTCTGCAAAGGAATTCATCTCCTCTTTCATTGCATAGCGCCAAACATTTGACGAAAGAGCTTCGGATATATTTTCAGGCTCACCTGGTATCGTACAGAGATAGTTCCTAGGTCGCAGATTGTATCCATGTTGTGGCATAGGCGGCTCTACAGAACCATTGCATTCTACGACTGTACCATCTACTTCCTTCCCCTCAGTTGTAGAAGTCGATTCTGAAATAGGCACAGCCACCTCATGCACATCATCATCTCGCTCTTCCCCTCCATGAGATGAAGTGGAAGATCCCTCATCACTCATGGGAAAATCTGGGAAAAATATTGTCACACTATTATTCTCAGAGATTGGCATTGGCTCTTTTCCGGGGAAAACAGTTTCATTAAACACTACATCACGACTTCGTATTACACGTGATGTAGTCAAATCAAATAGCCTGTAAGCTTTACTATTTTCCTCATACCCAATAAACACATATCGTTGACTTTTAGGATCTAGCTTAGTTCGCCTTACAGAGGGAATCTGAGCAAAGGCCTCGCACCCGAATACCCTCAAATTACCATAACTTACCTTATTACCAGACCAAACCTCTTCAGGAATTTTTCCTGACAACCTCCATGACGGAGAACGATTTATTAGGTACACAGCTGTACTAGCTGCTTCTGCCCACATCTTATGATTGAGACCCGACTGCAGGAGTAAACACCTTACTTTTTCCATAAGCGTCCTGTTCAGTCTCTCGGCAGACCCATTTGCTTGTGGTGAGTATGGGGGAGTAACCTGATGTACTATACCTTTACTGCTAAAAAATTTTGTTAACTCAGTGTTTACAAATTCCTTCCCGCCATCAGACCTAAAGACTTTTACCCTACTCTCACACTGATTTTCTACCAGAGAAATAAAATCTTTAAGTGTAGGCGCAACTTCGCTCTTATACTTCAGAAAATAAACAAAAACTTTTCTTGAATAATCATCTAGGATAGTAAACACATACCTTTTTCCGGAATACGAGGCCACCGGCATAGGACCACACAAATCGGAGTGCAATAACTCAAGACGATTTTTCACACATTTCTTACCATCATCCGATTTAAATGGTTTTCGTGCATGTTTACCTAAAATACAAATGGGACACGAAACATTTTGCGTGTTGTCAACAGTACAGTTAATGTCACTCACGTTTGTCAAAGTTTTCAAATAGTCATAACCAATATGTCCAAGTCTGTCA
Source organism: Schoenobius gigantellus (assembly GCA_963935595.1). Lineage (NCBI taxonomy): Eukaryota > Metazoa > Arthropoda > Insecta > Lepidoptera > Crambidae > Schoenobius > Schoenobius gigantellus. The sequence continues at coordinate 28,017,692 of OZ012551.1, forward strand.
TGCCAGCATTCTTTTGTCACTTTCAAAGAACTTAGTGCCAAGCCCCGTACAAAAAGTTTATACACACCTCCTATCCCCTGTAGCGAAATTAAAACTAAATTGGAATTATGATTATAAATTTTACACAAACTATCAACAAATTCAACGCGAAATCCATTCTTAGCCATACAATTAACAGATAGTAAGTTAACACTTAGCCCTTGAACAAACATAACATTTTTAACAAGTACATCAGTTTGTGAAAATTTTAACACCACCTCACCAACACCCATACATTTTAAACTCTGACCACTAGCAACAGAGATCTCCGATTCACTTACTCTAAAGTTTTGTAACCAGTCACGATTCCCTGTCATGTGATAAGAAGCTCCGCTATCGATGTACCAAGATGTATCAAACACCTCCGTAGCGACCATAGCTACATTACCAACACTGGATTTTTGTTCTCCACTAGTACTGGCACCACAGTTTTGCTGCTTACAGAACTTCTTCGAATGACCAGTTTTTCCGCAACTCCAGCATCGTAGAAACCGGGTACTATTTTCCCGTCGAGCAGCGTTCTGCTTCTTATTTCTTACGATCAAACAATCAGCATCGGAACTATTCCACTTCTTATCTTGAAGTAATTTAGATTTAACGAGGTCAGTTGAAATATCACCTTCGAGACTCTCTAGGGCCATTATCATTGGCTCAAACCTGGGAGGTAGACCCTGGAGCATTACAGCTGCTAAAAATTCGTCTTCCAGCGGCTTCTCCATAGCTTTCAGCTGTTGAGCCAAGCTCAGGCAATATATTCCTCCATACTAGGGAACTCATCTAGTTTAATAGAACAAAGACTCCTAAGTATAGACAATCTTCTTCCGAGACCTCGATCATCGTATGCTTTCTCTAACTTCGTCCATGCATCTTTGGCCCCATCAGCGTTTAAAACATGGGACACACAGCTATCTTCTATCATCAAGCAAATCTTTGACAGTGCACGCTCGTCTTTTCTTTTCTTCACCTCTTCAGGCGTTTTGTCATCGGTGGGGTATCCAATTATGCTGTACCAGAGTCCATCATGGAGAAGAAGATTCTTCATATGGAACTTCCATAAAACATAATTCTCCCTTCCGACCAGTTTCCTGAACGGAACAGAAAACGACGACGAAATATCTGTATTTGCTTCAGCCATTGTCTTTCCTACTGGGCCCATAACCTGTTGAGGTTATTGCAGCAATAGAAGGTTATAGCAAAAGATAGCTTTGAGTTTTAAAACATATAATAAATCTCTATAACATGCATAAACACCGATACCAAACCATTTTCTTAACAACGTGTTATTACCATAGAAACAGATACATAGACAATCACAGCTACTTAAAATAAACCTACAACACGTAGTACCGCCCGCAGCAATATACACCAAACGATGTGTTTAGGGGTGTAAGTAGATAAGGTTGAGTTTGACGAGGGTGCCATGAGGTAATCTCCCAGGCTAACCTCACTCGCTCATGGTACAGTCTGCTAACCAAGCGAAAAGACTGGCTCTCCCTTTTTTTTCTTTTTTTTCTCGGGGGGAAATGCGTAACCGCACCGTACCCGCCGTTGGCTAGGCGGCGAGCGTGTGTGGGGCTCTCCCGGCAGAGTGCCAGGCCTACCCACTAAAACCCCCCGGTGTTCTCCCTGCCCATAAGGGCGCGCTAGGTAAGGTCCACACTGCGACTCCTCTACCCACGCGCCCGGGCAAGCCCGACCGACTGGTCGGGCTATCGCCAAGGGGGAATTGCCCGAGAACACCAGGGCAATCCCCAGACGGAGAGCCTTACGGCGGCGTGCACGGGGCCAACCGTGCACGCAGACCTCCACGGCTGACTGGCTCTCCCTAACAATCTGCAATAAGCCAGAGTTAGAGATGGTCCAAACTCCTTGTGATTTGTCCAGTGGCGGGTGTATTGCGGTTGACGCGATGAAAAGCCAGGAGCTTTGCAAAAGTTAATTCACGGATGAGCAAATACCGCCGTGGTAAAGATATCTGGGGCTTCTCGTTCAAATGGACTCATGTGTAAAATGCGCTTTTGAACATGCCCTTTGCCGCCACTGTAAAAATTAAACAGTGTAACTAACCTGTAGTTGCTCTTACTCGTCAAACCAGTCACGATTTCTCGATTCGCCGCCTGCACCGAATACGCCCGGTGGATCGCGAACAGGGTGCTCGCATCGAATGACTTCCATTTGCATTTCGGATGAACGGAGATGATAAATTAAGGCGGCGTGAATGAAATTTCACGCCCGAGTTCTTTCCAATATACGAATTTGGGGGGGACGTTTTATTTGAAAAGTCGAGACGGCAGCCTAATTTTGAAATCCAAATTGTATGTAGGAAGATAAGTGCTAATAATGTGAAGAAAATCAAAAAGGCTTGGGATAAAAAAATGCTATATTTAATTTTTATAACCGAAAAGGACACCAATTTAAATGAAAATATCTTCGGGCTTAACTCTCGTATATTTAACCTACTCGTGCAAATAAAAGTCAACACCTATAGAGCAAGTCACTGTTTAATTTTTACAGAGCCATATCAAATATCTTGCATACGATTTATTCAATAAATTAACTCATAAATTAAACAGTAACACGCTTCGCTAGTTTTCAACAAAATTATTCAAATATTCTTTATACTGCATGTATGGATTCCTATTCCGACCTCGTGGGCACTGTTAGTTAAGTAAGCAACGTACGGAAATCGAGCAAAGGAAATACGAAATACTAAATTATAACAAAGCCTACTCGACTGACTTTACAAAGGGCTTAGAGTCTGACACACGAAACATGAGCTTGGAAAAAAAGCGGCAAATTCAAAAATTCTAGCTCTGGTAATACTGTCTACAGAAGGTAAAATACATTTTGATACTTGAAATATTCTAATATTTTTTTATTTATGTAGTAATTTAGAATGTTAAATTTGTGAAAGGATTGTCTTTTTTCCTTGAATATAGTAGGAAATAAGGAGTTTATGCTTTTTTTAAATTAAATATTAGGTAATGTTTAGTTTCAATTAACTTCCAACAATGAACCTTTTATAGGAAATCGCTGTATTTGGATTTCATGAATGTTAAAATTATCTAATATCTGTAATATTTCGACAGAAATTAAGAAAAAAATATTATGAAATTGTTTATTACAAAGTATCAAAATCACCATGTTGAACTAAACTACATGGGGACATTGTATCAGTGTTGCTACTTGAAAAAATGTCAGGTTCATGTTTCGTGTGTCAGACTCTACTTTACCGGCTTACAATCATCTAAGCTGGATACACACGAACATATGCTAATAGTGAGCCATAGTTCAGAATTAGCGGCGATATATTGCAAGGTTAATCGCAATAACGGTGACAGAGTGGCACTTTGTCTTGATTGATGGTCACGTAAATTATGTGAGGGATTGATGCGGACTAAACGCCAACATGCGTGTGAATGACAGCGGCTGACGTCTGAGGACCGAAAGTTTTACATGTGCTGCGTGTGACGCCCACAACGAGCACTGGCGGCGAAAAACCCTACTGATATTATACCAGGCTGACACATGTCATAAGTTGGCAACGTACACTGTGGTTTTTAACCGACTTCAAGAAAGGAGGTTCTATGCCTTTATGTGTTTGTTTGCGATTATCTCGCGTTTGACAGAATCGATTTGATGCTGTTTTCAGAAAAGTATTTGTTACATTTAGCTTTTGGTCCAACAGTGGTCGTCTCTTGGCTGAAATGATGATGATGATGAGGTTTTGGTATTAGGCAGACTTACTGGAGTCGTATCTCCATGAGTACCTCAATCTTACCTCTTTCTTCATCCAGGCAGCGGTGCTTACCTTGCTTTCCGGTTTGAAGGGTAAGACAGGCAGTGAAATTTTCGGGTAATGTGACTTGACATCTTACGAGTATGTCACAAATTCGCAACGTACCTACACTGGGTCCTTGGGAGTTTGTAGATTTAAAAATTATACAGGTGCTCACATATTATTATTTTTTCCATTTCACTAGCTGGCCAGATCTTAAATGTAACCTTTATTTTTTAACGAAAAGAACTCAACTTAAGTAAACTTATAATTTCGCTCAACTTAACCAATTTTAAAAAGCTGGCAGGTATTTGAATTAAGCAATTTTCAGAATGACTCGACTTATTTGTTGGAGCCCGGAAATATTGACTTCAGTTTCAAGAACGAAAGCCGTAAATTAAACTGGAAGTAATTTTGATCCATTTCGCCGCGTCCAATCTTTATTTAAAATACTTATCTCTATTTTCATTTCAAATACCAGTAACGCCCTTTTCTCAAACCGGTTTAAACAATGTTTTGTAAATCATTTTCTCTTCATTCTCTTTTCTTTGTAAAGCATGTTATTGTTTTTTTGAAATGAATTGTGCGTAAAGTTAATATTACTTTTTTCTTGAAATCCAAATCCTCGAACAAATTTAGTTATTAGCGGCCTAATAACTAAATTTGTTCGAGAACAAATTTAGTTATTAGGCCGCAACTGACAATATGGTCTTGTATAACATATTGTTGCGCCGATGGTATAAGACTTCCGGCGTGGTTTTCTTGGCCTTAGAACCGTTTTCAGCGGCCTGAAAACGCAGTTCAGCGCGTTTCAGGAGGTGCTCTATCACATACTAGAATATCGAAATTTTACCCAAGTTGCCGTTGTTTTCAGGCGCCTGAAACATGTTTTCAGTCCGTTTCAGGCTACCCTCTATCGAACCACATCATAACCTGAAAACCCGTTTTCAGGCGTTTTCAGGACCCCTTATGTGCCTTTGAACCACACTTCGATATATGATTAAATTTAAGGAAAAATAGGAGTGAGTGAGATAGCACGATAAGAAAGAGACAACAATAGTGGGCACCTTCCAGAGATAAAAGATAGATCGAGATGCATCTAGAAACTTCTAAACGTGCTGACAGACAGAGATAGAACATGCTCATAAAGATAAACATAATCGGGAATGCGATGGAACTTTCTAGACAGACAAACAATCGATCGGGTATGGAATGTTCTAGAATAGAACATTCTCGAATGTCTCGGAAGTTCACCGGTTCTATTGTAGAAGCGCGAAGGCATACACGGAACTTTCTAGAAAGACAAACAATCGATCGGGTATGGAATGTTCTAGAATAGAACCTTCTCGAATGCCTGGAATGTTTACCGGCCCTACTATAGAAGCGCGAAGGCATACCACGGAACTTTCTAGAAGATAAACGATCGATCGGTTATGGAATGTTCTAGAATAGAACCTTCTCGAATGTCTCGGAAGTTCACCGGTCCTACTACATAAGCGCGAAGGGTACCACGGAACTTTCGAGAAGAGAAGATAAATAATCGATTGGGTACGGAATATTCGAGAATGGAACATTCTCGAATGCCCCGAATGTTCGTCGGCCCTACTATACAGGGTGTCCCAAAAACAATGGATAAGCCTGTAACTATAGATGGACTTCATCATGACCTCCCTTATCACAAATTTTGACCTTAGTGAAAATATCACGGTTTCAGAGATATTTATTGTTTTTGTTTTATTCAAAAATTTCCAAGTGCTATTAGTTTTTATACTGCCATTTCTACAAATGGAAAGCTTTTTCGATTTAGTTTTTTTTTTATTTTACAAGCGATAGTTTAGCTATCAAAAACAAAGATTTAAATTTAACAAACTAGCGTAGAGTGTTTAAAATAAATTAAAACACAAAGAAAATTAAGAATGAAATTAACTTTCTCTCTTGTTTGATCAGCTACAGTGTGAAAAAAAATGTAGGACGCTCATCGTGCCCATTATCTTAAAAACTTGCTTAGCTATTCTAGATTCCAAAAAGGTATCATAAGCCTAAGCATTCTAAATATGTTTAATTTCATGACTACTTGAATAGCAAATAGTATTAAAACTTCAAAAAAATATTTTTGTCGTAATAATAACTCTCAGCTTCTGTAGTAATGTAAAGGTGTAATGAGCCTAGGTATTCTGTATTTTTTAATCTCATGACTTCTTAAAGAGTATGAAAATTTCAAATTACTCGTTAAAAATCACATTTTTTCGTAAAAAAAATCAAAATTGAACTTGCGCACTTATACACGTCCTAGACATTTTAATAAAGAGGAAACACTAAGGTCGAGAGAATTCAGAAATAGGTATTTGTAAAATGTATTGCTGTCTCGCTATATGCCCAAACAATCGTTCTGACCGCGAAAGAGACGAATGCAGTTAGGACCGAAAATACCTACAAAAAGTACACAAAATATACGTTTCGAAGTCCCCTGTTTTCTCCGCTAAAACTAGACCGATTTAATTACATTTTACGTTAAAAATTAAAGAAAGGCTTTGACTGTGTTTCGCTTTTTCATATAATTTCGTCAAATTTGTTTACTGGATGTTTGAATAAAGCAGAAAATCAGGCCAATTTTTCAGGTTTTTAAAGGTTTATATCTCATTTAGTAATTAACTTAATAAAAAAAGGAAAACATAGAAGCATGTTTATAGTTGCCATTGATTTTTTTTTAAAATAGCACAGCCAGCATATTATCCAGGAAGGAAATAGGGGACAACGTTTGTATAAAAAAGGACCTGTACGATTTCCTAACGCACGTAACCCGACTTTTTATTGTAAGCAGCTGCATTTTGGATGCGAGTCCACAGCTCCGCAATCGAGGATACTGGCGTCGCGTACACGGACTTTACTAGCTTTACGATTTGGATATTGTTTGTATTTGTGATACCTTCTGACAATTAGCAATCGTTATTAGGACTTTGAACATGCCTAGACATCAGTACACGACATTCGAATATGCAAACACTTATGGCGAGTGTCAAGGTTATGCCAACGTTGCTGCTCGACAGTACGCAGAAAGGTATGAAATGTAAATATTACTTTTGAAAGAGTGAGAAATCACTTAAACGAAAATTACCCAAAAGGTCGAAAGCCGGCTTTGTCCTATTTTATGGCCACCGAGATCACCGGATTTAAATCCCTTGGATGTTTTATTTGAGGTGTCTAAAAGACCTCGTGTACGCGATGTCAGTATCCTCGATTGCGGAGTTGCGGACTCGGATCCAAAATGCAGCTGCTTACATCAAAGTCTGGTTAGTGGGGTTACGCGTACCGCATTAATCATTCTTTTATTAAAAGGTCTAGGATGTGTATAAGGGCGCAAGTTCAATTTGATTTTTTTTACGAAGAATGTGTTTTTTAACGAGTACTTTGAAATTTTCATACTCTTTAAGTAGTCATGAGATTAAAAAATACAGAATATCTAGGCTCATTACACCTTTACATTAACACAAAAGCTTACAGTTATTATTACGACAAAAATATTTTTTTGAAGTTTTAATATTATTTGCTATTCAAGTAGTCATGAAATTAAAAATATTAAGAATGCTAAGGCTTATGATACCTTTTTGGAATCTAGAATAGCTAAGCAAATTTTTAAGGTAATGGGCACGATGAGCGTCCTACATTTTTTTCACACTGTAGGTGATCAAACATGAAAGAAAATTAATTTCATTCTTAATTTTCTTTGTGTTTTAATTTATTTTAAACACTCTACGCTAGTTTGTTAAATTTAAGTCTTTGTTTTTGATAGCTAAACTATCGCTTGTAAAATAAAAAAAAAACTAAATCGAAAAAGCTCTTCATTTGTAGAAATGGCAGTATCAAAACTAATCGCACTTGGAAATTTTCGAAAAAAACAAAAACAATAAATATCTCTGAAACCGTGATATTTTCACTAAGGTCGAAATTTGTGGTAAGGGAGGCCATGATGAAGTCCATCTATAGTTACAGGTTTATCCATTGTTTTTGGGACACCCTGTATAAGCGCGTAGGCGAATGCAGACGGACAGTTCTTTTCAAGAGAGCGAACCGAGCGGATCAAGCTATACATAGTGAAGAATTCTGTGTGTTCAGTGCTTAGTAACGTCTTACACTGAAGTGATTTGTGTCCATAGTGTTACTGTAAAGTTTTCAGTGATTGTAAAGTAGTTTTCAGTGTTAAGTAAAGTTGCTTAATTGGTGCTTAATTAAATCTTATCTCTAATTGTCGGTGTTTCGCGATTTTCTATTGAACACCCACCCCACAAACGTAACAATATGTATACAAGATCATAGAGATGTATTTCATTTCAAGACTGTGTACAGAACTTGGCACTCATTTATATCTCAATTCTGTTGTCGGATTCAATTCTGAAGTCGCACCATACCATAATATTGATCTTGGCTCCCATTTTCACATTTGTATTTTTGGTGTGATATCATTACTGTTGTAAATTCATTTCTTATCATTAAACGTGATAAGTAAAAACTACCTTTCATTGTGGAGCTTATTGTGCTACGAAGAAAAAATAATGCACTATTTGTTGTCTAATAAAATCAATCGATTTGAAAACATTTTAAAAACTTAAAAATTCACTTAAAGCTGGATGCCAAATTTGAACTTCCTAGATCTACTGGCGGTTAGGTTTTTATGTTAGTCAGACGTAAAAACTACGATTTTTGAACGTTAATATCAATATAACTAGGAGTACTCATTATACATACATATCGGTAATACAAATATCTAGGAGTACTCATTATACATACATATAGGTAAGTCGTATGTTTATGTTAAAAAGGTTTTGAGTTGAAGCGATATACATACATATAGGTAAGTCGTATGTTTATGTTAAAAAGGTTTTGAGTTGAAGCGATCAAAATTTTCTTCAAATGATTCGTCTAAAATAACACACTCGCCACTTCATTTGACTTGACACACTACGCGTGTCTAGATCCCATTATGTACCCATTTTCTACAGAAGCTCGGTGGTGCAGTGGCAACAAATTGAGTGTTATAGTGTGCTGCACAATATCGCTTCAGCTCGGCGTGCTATTGCTAGGGTTCAGCAGTGTAAAATCTTTAACTTTTATATACAACAAATTTGCCTAACAAGCGGGCTGCACCGGATGGTAGGGGCTACAGTCACCTATAGTACACGTGGTTCCTGTAGGATTTGAAAATCTACAACTCCTACAAAGACACCAATGCATGTTACCAACTTGTGGGTTACCTATCATAAGATCGAACATTTTTTGACCGAATTTCATTTAACCGAAAACTTTTCGACTATTTTCGTTTCGTTTTTTTTTACTTCGTCGAAATTACGTTTGCCACTGTATCATTTGATCTATTATCAATTCGATTATTTTCGTTACTCCAACGTTTCATTTGGTCGATTTTTTTTTACCGAAGTTATGCTTAACCGAAATAACATTTGTTCAAAGTATTGTGTTTCCGAACATGCTAACAAAGAAGCAAGCAAGCATGCAAGCAAGCCTATAGTATGCAAGCAAGCATGCAGCATGCAATATGCAGCAAGCATTGCAACATGCAGCAAGTATGCAGCATGCAACATGCAGCAAGCATGCAGCATGCAACATGCAGTTTGATGCTTCGCTCGCTTCGCGGACTGCACACCCGTGCACCCCTCGTTCTTTTTGCATGACCTGGCTCATTGACCTTCGGTGTAATAGCACAGAGGTTAAATAGATACACAACATAATGTAACATATGTAGCCAAATAATATTCGGTAAAATGTTGCTTTGGTGAAGTGAAAGTATAATTATGGCAAATGAAAAAAGTTCAAAAGAAACTTCGACCAATAGTAAACGAAATATTTTGAAAATCGGTGAAACGTTGTTCGGTAAAATAACACCTATCTCAAATGATATTTCGATGATTTAAAAATATGGCAAACAATACATATGGCAAAAAAGACGTCGGTGAACCGTTTTCGATCAAATGAAATTCGAACAAGCAAATTTCGGACAAGTGATAGGTTCCCCAACTTGTGACATTAAATGTTGAGTCACAGAACCTAGTAATGTCACCTTTCAAACCGGAACACAGCAATGCAAGCACCGCTGCTTGGCGGCAGAAATAGGTAACATAGTGGTACTCACACATACAGGTGATTCTAGCATAGAGTCCGTACTGCTCCGTATTTCGGAAAGTAGAGTGGATTCCGCGTCTAGTCGTGTAGGGGAACCTTCTATCTGGTACATTCTATCTGGACTATGCGAGTAAAGGAAAAGAGAGTGCACCCGTATTGTAGTTGTAGCTTTTAAAGCAAATTAATCAAGCAAAAAATACTCTGTTCTATTCTATTCCTGTGTTTGCGCAGACACTTTTGCATTTATAATATTTCCCGCGGGGTGAGACTATGTTAAGATCGGGCGCTGAAAATGACCGTACTTTAGTTAGAAATTAGCTACCAAATATAGTCCCGAAATGAGACTTAAGTCTAAATTCGTATTTGTGTCATTATACGCATGTTTCGTTGTGTGGCGAAAGTAGGCTGTACTTTACTGTATGTATACTCGTACATGTGCTATAATAAACAATTATTATTGAAATCGAATCAAAGATCTAACCGAAGTGATCAAAGATAAACAAGTCATACATTTCATATTACTAGCAATATTTCTTGTATATTTTAATCGAGATACGCCGTTTTATATCTTAAAAGGAAATCCAGGAAATAGTTACTGAAGCACATCGGAAACGAGATTGAATCTTTCAAATCCAGTCAACTGAATGTTGACTGCATTCGAATTACCTATTCCAGCTTTCCCTGTTCTCCGTGACACGTGGATTGGAGCACGTATTTCATTTGTTTTCTCGTACCGAATTTAAAAATAATCAAACTTAGATTTTTTTTCATTTATTCATCAAACACCACACGTGGACCCACCAGTGGGACATTTTGGTGGGACCACGGGTAATAAGTCTATTTTAATATTATCATATTTTGTTTATGTAGCAATTACATAAGCTAGTTTGCTTATTTGTAAAAGGAAGTTGTAGTATATATAAAAAAACGTTTTCAGTATTTTACCGAGTTTTTGTACCTACCAGAGGTACTCTGTTCTGAGTGATCTGCATGGATTCAGGGATTTCGCCGTCAAGCTGTGTTTAGTAGTGATATAACTGTTACTAGACCTCTTAGGGCAACGTAACAAGTTGGCAACGTTCTTAGTATAAGTTGGAGATTTATGAATTTTTCAAGAACCACCATCAGATGCGCAGTTGTCATCAGTTACAACTTTGCGTATATAATTTAAATATAGTTTATTATCTAAAAATTACGAGTATTTACCAGTGTACAAGGTAATGTTTATGTTAATAAAAAAAGATAAAGAAGAATGTTAATAAAGAAAAAAAATATTTTTAATATGCAAGTAACGCATATATTTTGCAGACTGAGTTTTATTGGGAAACCTAATTATAATGTAAGCTTCAGAAACGAGTGAAACACATGTGCTGAATAAATTTTCGTGTCGCGAGCATCTCTCGGGATATCAATTATTCGGCCGCTGCTCTGACAAACTCTATGCATTTCCTACTAAATCCGCCATCTTGTATTATAACACTGTTTTGTGTTTTTTACATTTATTTATCGAGTGCCCGCCTGGTGATATCAATGGTATTTTATAAACTATAGCTATTGCCCGCAACTTCCTCTGCGTGAAATTCAGTTATGTCACATGTTCCCTAGGAACTCATTGAAATTCGAAGTAGCCTAAGCCCTTTCGATAGCTTGAGTTATCTACACCAAATTACATTAAAATTAAATTGATCGCTTGTGCTTTATGACTTTGACAGTTCACTAAATTTCAAAACACTTTTCTTTAATTTCATACTAAAACGAAAAGCAATAGGGAACTTACCCATTCAGACATAAAAATAATAATGAAGCATGAAAACCATGTTACACAATCGATAGATAGATTATCAATATACACGCTATCAAAAAAAAATGATGTTAATTTTAAACGTTAATATTTAAATTGGTTTTGCGATCAAAGCGAGCCTTTATATTGCTGTTTTGACACTTAGACTATTCAAGTCTGATGATAATAATAACTATTTGAAGTTTTGCCTAGAGACAGTCGAAAACCCAGTTTTAATGAGCAGAGTTGATATTTTTAGACGAAGGATGCCTAAAGTGTCAAGCTATTGAATGCTTGTTGCGATAAAATATTCAGATTGTTTTGGTTTTTAATACTGGCGGCATTGAGGTAGTAACACCAGTAGAAGTGGCAGACATATTTTTTTATTGCTGCAAGTGTCGGACATTACTAGGTCGCTGCCAATCTTGAGTATAATGCATTCTTCAAACCTCTATTGAACAGGGATTTTTAGTAGGATTCGCTAAATACAGCAGTGGGGAGTTCGTTCTAGAGCCGGCACGTTCCTGGTAAAAATGAGTGCTGAAAGCGAACCGTACTAGACGATATTGCTTCCAGGTAATATGGATGAACCCCACTGCGGTGTTGAGTGGTACGATAATAGAAAGGTCACGTCAGCAAGTCAAACAGTTCCTCGGAATACTCACCGTTGTCGTAGAAGAGATCGTAGAACACACAGAAGAGCCAAAGTCCCTCCGTGAGCGCAAGTGACTCTATGAGTCCATTAGATTGGCATCTCCGTTTATTCCAGCAGCTCACTTTTGCAGGGAGTCAAATGGATCAAGCTTAAGCGCCCCCGCCTACAGATGCGAGCAGTATAGCAGCAGCGAGTAGTCCACGTACGAACAAACTTGGGCCTTATAAAGTACGAGGCGTTGATAGGGCGTGAAGTACCGCTTCGCAAGTGCCTTGCTATCCAAATGCCTCCCAAATCGGACCAATCGGATCATTAGAGCCAGTTCGCGCGAGCGCTTTATCGACGTTTCAGCGCACGTTATTTCTATCATCTCGAATAGGTTTTATGACTTTACTTCTATGCTTGCGCTTCTTAATTGTAGATACGAAGGCGCTTATTTAAGCGTCGATGACAAAGTGCTCAAGCCAACGAACTCTTAGCTAGGCGTCGTGACGTGACCCACTCATCGTGGTCAGTATTGCTATAAATGTTTTCAATGGATCTTAGTGGAATCGCTTTGCTTTCTAGCCTTTTCCTTATGTATGTGTATATGTGTGAGTGTATGTGCGCGCGTGTGTGCGTGTGTGTGTGAGTATGCGCTTGTGCTTCTCTCTTTGTTGCTTAATTTTTGTGTGTGCGTGTTTGTGTATTTATGTATACGATTGTGTCACTATTTCAATTGCCGAGTTGTAGTGGTATACATAACTGAAACATTCATTCGTCCTCGAGAAAGCAGTCTATTTTTATAAAATACTAGCTGTACCCGGCATGCGTTGCAATGCCACGTAAATGCTTTTTTTGCTAGGAACCCTCACGGGTGTCCCCATAACACCCTACCAAAGTTTCATTACAATCTGATGAATGGTTTCGAAACGCATAGAGGACAAACAAACATAGTAATACATTGATTTTATTTATATAGACTAGCTTTCCGCTCTAGACTTCGTCCGCGTCATTTTTGTTTTCCCGTGGGAATTTAATATTTTCCCGTAGGAAAATTACCCTATGTCCTTCCTCTGGTCTCGAACTATCTCTATACCAACTTTCATCAAAATCGGTTCAGTAGTTTCGAAGCCTATTCAATTTAAACAAACAAACAATCAAATCTTTCCTCTTTATAATATTAGTATAGATGTGAGTATTTATGTTCTTGCACGTAAAATAGCGAGCAACGAGTGCCAAAGTATAATTACGAATTAAATGATAAACTTTACTTGTAATAAGTCAATTACATATTATAATTGACAATAGATATTAGGAGTAGTATAATAATTCACTATGATTTATACATTTTCATGTTTCTGTAAATCAATTTCATCTGGTTTGTCGTGATTCAAGAATTGATCCAGAATTTCTGAGCGTTTGCCTTAAAATATCTTATGAGATAGGGCTAACAAATATCTAATTTATTGTGAATCAAAATTTGGATAACCCTTAAGGCTTGAAACAATAGCACATCAATTGTGGTCTAAAGCTTTTATAATTTACGGTTATAAATGCTTTCGACCACAAATATTATTAGTATACTCTGTCAATAACAAGTTATTACTCGCCCAACAAGTAATTGGGAATAAATTGTAAGCGTGCCCTGGACTATCAGTGCTTAGATTAACAAGGTCTCATTTCAATTTTCACCTCGTATTTTGGGCGGTTTTGTCGTTGTCATGGCAACGGCTCCGGTTGTCTTATTGATTAATTGCTTAACACGATGCCTTGATAAACGGCATGAGTGATACTCTGTTTCAATTTATTTAGTTTTTCTACACGGAACTTTGTACCTTGCATTCAGAGGAATAAGGTCATGTCTCGGCTGTTGTTTGTTATTTAAGGAAAAATCTGTAAGTCACGTAAGCCATGGCAGATTAGTACTAATGGTATTTTCTACCAGATTATTAGCGTACGCACAGTTTATCTTTAAACATATTGCTGTATTAGGCTTTTCATGATTTTTATTACTGTCAATGTTATTGACGAAAATGACTTAATGAATAATGCGTTCTAGGTTTTTTTTACTATTTTTAGTGTATCTGCCATCCGCCTGTGCTCGTTTAGAACTAGCCTTTAAATGCCAGATAAGCTTATCCCAGTTTGAAAGTAGAAAAATTTGCTAGCAAGCTAGGTATTTTGGTTTCTTTTTGCCACTTTACTATCCAAGAAAGGAAATTAGTTTTATGTACACGAAGCGAGAGTTAACTTAAAATCAAAATGAAACCTACCATCCATTCAGGGCATTTACCTATTAGCTGATAAGAATAGGCGCATAAAATCAATCAACTTAATCAGAAGTACCGACGTTTATAATAATTTATGTCGTTTTTATACACATTAATAAAACATATAATCATTTAAATAATCATTGACTTTTTAATAACCTTCTCGCATAAGACTTTTTATATGCTCTTTTTGCAGAAAGCTATTTTTATTGAATATTCGCTTTTGCTTCGACATATACAAACAGTTCCGAAGTTGACAACAGAATTCATTGAAGCTATCCTAATTAGCTTTCACAGGAAATTAGTGACAAAGAACCACAAACATAATATACCATTGAGAACTTTCTTTATTGTCTTCCTGGCCTTGTTTATCTCCACACAGGAACATTAACCGAAAACGTATTTTCAAATATAAATGTTTTCCGTTATAAACGCCATAACGACAGTTCGCCGTCGACACCAATAGCGATTGCAAAGAAGTCGAGTCGAATATCGTAAACACGCCCACCGAACATCGCAATAAAAGTATAATCATGTGCCATCTAAAATTCATATGGACGCGTGCAATAAAATGGCAATGCCAATGTTACGCATGATTGTTACTGATTGCTCCGTTCGATTGCAAAGCAATATCGGCCGTTCGCTATGTTCGCTCTTTGCGTTGCGATTAGTCTGGTTATCAGCCTCGTCCAAACCGACTATTTGGCATCTAGATATTTCCACAATTATGTGAAAGATGGACGTAAGTTAAGATTTTATGCCGTACCTTATACTTCTTTGCTAATTAGACTTGAATAAACTACTATCATATCTGGTAATCAAAACATGGTAAAGGCAAATTCAAAAGATTTAACAACATATTGCAAAAGTGAATATTATAGGAATAGCATGAGAACGTGTGTAAAATGAGGTTTACAAATTGTGTGCGCATGGACTGAGGAGCCATATTCAAGAAATCAATATAAGGTCACGTCCTAATTTAGTTAATAAGTTGATTTTGTATGTGATATTATGGAGTACAACATATCAGTACAATATATCAAAAGTTTGTTTTTTTTTTAAATTTTAACTTATGTAATTTATAATGTACTTATATAATAAATGTAACAAAAGCTTTTATTATATGTCAAAAGTTAGATCAATTTAACACTTAAATCTGACAAAGTATTTTTTCTGTGCATTTTTGAAATTTAAGACACCGGACACAATTACTATCCACTTAATTCAATCAACAAAAAATGTTGGTCCAGTATTATTGAAACTCGAGACGATCCATATACTTGTCCCACTTGAATTTCTACGAAAATAATAAATCAATTATACATTCGACTGCATGATCATTTAATAACAAGTTTTTAATATAGAAATTAAGTTAGAACATTGTCTTAAATTGAAATTTCAAATCATTTTATGTGGCTCCCTCAATCCTGACGTTTTGTATATAAATGTTTGACACGTAGTTGCGTGAAAGCAAAATAGAATCAAAAGGGGCACTAACACTCAGAAGATGTTTTCGATAAATAATTACATACAATCCAACAGTGCAGACATTCCAGAACTGACGAAAAAAACTTTACAATATTCTTTAGGAATACCATGTTAAGGATGACTATATCAAGATTAGAACCCAGAACAGACATAAATAATTATACATTCATATGTTTACTAGTATTGCTGTGAGTTCCAAAGGGCTCCTCCATCCAGGATATGGATTAACTAATTTGTTATTAAATCAGCCCCCGTAGCACGTCCACCAAAACAGGATATGATAAAGCGATTTATCGCGGTGAACTGTCAAAATACGACGAAACCCTATTGTATTTTGACAGTTCACCGCGATAAACCGCTTTATCATATCGTGTTTTGATGGACGTGCTAGGGGGGTTGGGCGTGAACTTAAATTGTTTCCAGATGTGGCTCTCCAATCCGAACGCCCACTACAACTTGTGAGGACTAAAAAAACTTTTCATGCTAGTCAATCTAATGGCCTATCATATTATGTGATTTGACGATCTAATTATGTTATATAATGATTTCTTAATAACTTACTAACTTTTAATTGGCACCAACAGCATTTAATCTTTCTTGCATATTAAACAAAAATATAACATTTCTAAATAGTTTTGTAACATCACAAACAACTCAGAGACATAAATAAATGTTTGTCAGTCAATATATTTTATACCAACTGTAATCTGCGATATTACTCTGCAATATTATTTAATACTACTACGAGTATAAAAGATACATGGTTTTTGTTTGCATCAGTTGTAATATCGTGAACTATTTGACTACCAATATCGTTTATACCGTGAAATTGGAAAAATGTTTCGGCTCTATTTAAACAGAGATATTGTCGAAAATATAGACGAACACGAACGAACGAAGACCAAGATATAGTCGAAAATATTTTGGCAATCACAGATTATCTGAATGGAAATGTACTGTTGACAATCAAAGGTTTGCTTGTAGTCGTGAACGAAATAATGCGTAATATTATTTAATAGGAAGCAGATTCGTGCTTGCTTTCCTTTGTCTTTATTTATTTTCTGTTCAGGTTTTTTCCTTTTTTAGAATATTTTACAGTATGTATCTTCCTGTTCTTTAATTGCTTGCATTTTGTTGTGTATTTTACCCTCCGTTTTATGAATTTCGTAATATTAAGATGTAAATATTTGTATTAGGGACGCGGCATTTTTTTTTGTCCACGCTTTAAAAATGTTGTTCATTTATTCGATTATTCGATAGCACAGAATAACATTAGTTATTGCTAGCGTACTTAAACCAAAGTTGACCTTATTACTGCGTATCAACATCTTTTCGTTCATTTTTTAGTACTTACTGAACCAAATTTGATTATTTTTAGAAACTGGCTTGATTTGAAAAAGCTTAGGCTAGAAACAAGGTCACATACAACAACCTATAACTTATCATTATCAAAATTAACATCTATATTATGTATGCAGGATAGCATGTTGATTTTATTTGCTACACAGCTAGACAATTGTAATTAACAGAGCTCAAATAACAAATTTCTGATGAATTGTACCATAATAATTTCCCATTCCGCTCTAATTCGACATCGTAAACAATTTCAGGCGCCCAAATTATTGCAGCTGAAAATGTTTTACGTTGATGTTTGTTAGTGAAATATCTCTCTTGAACTTTATTACTGTCCGTAGTACAATCGACCTAATGTCCTGTCAATTAACATTCACCCTTATTGCACAGTTGTAAGGATGTAACTCGCCCTCGTCCGTAACCATTGTTTTAATTCACCTTAAAACTAAAAACTGCGCACGTAAACTATGAATTTCATATTGCAGGTCCAGTCGATGGCCCGTTTCCATCGGTGTTCAGGAATGCTCCTTACTATTGCTATCAGGTCCCATTGAAGGGCCCGTGCGACAGTATGTTCATGGTGTGGTTCTACGACGTGGTGCGGAGAAAATGTATGCCTATGTTTTACTCCGGGTGTGGAGGCAACGAGAATAGATTCACGAGCAAAGGTTCCTGCCAAATCCACTGCGACCGCAGTAGACGCATTTGAAATTTTGATCTTAATTATATAAAGAAATTAATCAGGATATCAATTTCACCATCAAAGTCCTGCCTGACCACGAAGAATGTAATTTAACTTTAATTATAGTAACGCATAAAGCACAAAATGATGGCCTCATCCAACCTCTCGAGATTAGTTGGACTATTGAGACTAATCCGGTCAATCAGATTTCAGTTTAACGAAATGAAGGCAATTCAAATATATTTTTCGATCTTGAGGAAACAGCAAGTGAATAGCAATAAATATTTCATTTCAGCGATTCTCAATACAAATCTTTCTTACATGCTAAATTAAGTGGTTACAAACATCATAGTATAATATAATATTTTTCTATAAATGTTGAAGACTATTCCTTCAATAATGCTCATTCGTAGCATTTGTGAATGATACGATAATACGTACATGGCCCACATATTCTTCCCTTCTGCGAATTCGTATAAATTTTACGTTCCATTTTACATATACTTCTCTCTGGAATTATTCGCCTCAAAGGATATTTTTGTATTCATCTTGAAATGGATCCCTCGTTTGTTATGAGAAGTTGCAAATAATAACTTGCTTTTGAAAAATACAAGTCTAGAATATTTTTCAAATGTCGCCACCACAACAAATGAAAATCTAGAGGTCTTAAAAGAAATTTTGTAGGGCGACACCTAAAGATAGCATAACAAAATTTTGAAGTTGTGATCGCAGTAATTGCTTATATAATACTTAATTTTGTACATTAGACACTTGTAAAACTTGTTGAAAGCAGCCTCTTTAAATTAATTGTTTTCCTGTCCTCATATGAAATATTTCCTTCTTCCCTTTCTTGACTCCCTAATTTTAGTAATTGGATAACTACAAGAGCTCGCTTTGAGGATAAGAGTTAGGTTGTTTCCAAACTCACTGCCGAGCAACAAAAAGCGGAAACTGACATTTTCTTACTATGTATCAAGCTCTGCTTTTAACAGTAAAGGCGCGTTTGAAATAATGCGAACTAGGTCGAAAACGCTAATCAAATTCATTACTATATACGCATAAATGATTATTGTTTTTCCTGATTTTCGATGTCAACTACATCGTGTATTTGGGGTCTGAAATATACTGAGCCAACCTCATGCTATCCAACCTAGCTAACTACTGGACGCGGCTGTTTCTCTTCCTACCCGCATTAGTCTAAAATGGGAGCAGTATTGTTAAGCCATCGTCCACGCTACACATCTGTCACTTCACTTGTCTGTACAAATAGAAAACGCCCCGAACAAATTGAAAAACTCGACTACTAAAGACCTTTTTGAACGAGCTGCTGCCAAACCCAATTGTTTAGGCCTATAAAAACTTGAGGCTCCAGAAATGTCTCGGAGTGTTTTACGCCTGTCCGCGGGCGCTCCGGAAACATGGCAGCGAATAAACTTTTATAATGTCCAGTTGGCTCTTTCAAACAACTGCCGCTTACTAATGTCCTTTCGAAACAATTTGGGATCGTAAATTGCGTGTAATAACTTTGCATTGTCGTTCTACTGTGAGGAACTTCTTAATGAGTGTACGTACAGTGATTTTGTGGGACGGTACCTATACAATATTGTGAAACTTTTTGAGTAATGACCATAGTTTTGCATGAAATTAATGTTACAGTAAATTTTGTAACCACAGCTGTAAATGTCTGAAATTGTATTTTTTTCTATATCAGTGAGTGTAGTTGCTATAAACTTTTTAATAATAATATTTATTTGTCAGAACGTGGTCCAATAGATATTAATACATTATTGAGTCCTACATATTCTGTCGTTAATCGTGCAAATATTTAATATAGATTCATTTAAATGTAGCCAAAAACTATCCATCCATAAGTTATATTAGTAGGTACTTAATTTATAAAATTACAATTACATCTTTATTTCATTTTCAATATCAATTTTATATAATTTACTAAAAAATGTCACACTTTAATCGATTAATTTAAAATGTCAATTATAATTCATTATATCTATTTAACAAAATTTTTATTTATAAATATAATATCATTAAAGTTAAATTCTTTACGGGTCGTATATATTCTGTCATACAACATATTCTGTCTTTCATCGATGTGCAATAATACATATAAATTCATTTAATGATTATGTAATCTAATAATACGTACCGATAATGTCATGTTATATTAGTACCTGATTTATAAAATTTCAATTACATCTTTATTTTGGAATGAATTAACTTTATTGGAAAATATGTTAAGAGGCTGACAGCTCTGAGCCGAGTTCATCGAGCCCCACTTAAAACTTTTTTTTAGCAAAACCTGTTTAATATACCGTATTAAAAATATTTATGTTACTCTTGAAAATATTTTAGAGAATATCCATGTCCCCAAAACAAATTTTAATCAATATTTCTCGTTAAAAAAACGCCAAAGACACCCATCAAAAACAGCTTCCAGAAGAAAATCAGAGTTATTTAACATAGGTTATTTAATGATTTTCGGGGGATTAACTCGTTACACTTAATTTGATAATATCGATGTTTCATATCTTCAAATAATTTACTAGTTTCTTTAAAATAATATGTTTTGATTTTTTCGCTCAATTTCAATAACGCACCGCGCCCGTAATGCAGAACAAATCATGTCTCAAGGTTGTTGGCGTTACTCGGCCTCTTAAGGTTTATTTAGAAGTTCTTAGTACCTGCTATATTTTATTATTAAAATTTCAATAATGCTTGGTTATGAGACCGTGCGACAGAGGGCGTCCGGGCGTCCGGACGTCCGTCGCGGGAACCCGCGGTGGGCCCCTTCGCAGACATAATAAGTGCGTGGCGACCTGCCGCGCCGGACTTCCGCCTCACGTGGCGCCTCAAGCACAATTTTGTAGATTATTTGTTCACTTCCCTTCTTGGTTAAGTTGCAGTCAGTCGTTATGAGCAACCATTACTGCCAAACTCGTGTTTAAGGATAATCTATACTTACAAATACAAATATTATAAAGCTGAAGAGTTTGTTTGTTTGTTTGAACGCGCTAATCTTAGGAACTACTGGTTCGAATTGAAAAATTCTTTCTGTCTCGGATAGTCTTTAGGCTATATAACATCACGATGCGACCAATAGGAGCGAAGAATAGAAATTGACGCGGACGAAGTCGCGGGCAACAGCTAGTTTGTTGATATTCTGCCAAACTAACAGTCACGTAGACAAGAGAAATAAAAGCAGCTAATCAGCCCATATGTTACTAATTTTCAATAAATACCTCCTTTCACGTGCTCTGTGCGCAGACACGCCAGAGCGTGCCCCGTCCCTCACGCGCCGTGTGATGGGCGACTTGGGCGAGCCGCTTTACGCATTACGCAGTATCTATGAATTTGCATGAAACAGCCAGCACACTAGGGCAACGCGCGGACATGCAGCGCGCGAGTGCCCGCTAAACGCAGCGGGCGCCCTTAATGTAATGTTGTTAAATATTTTTCATTCCTCATGCTCGGAAAGGAGCGTTTCCTTGATCTGAGTATTGGGAGGAAAACGCTAGTTCCCACCAGCGGGCGGGAAATTCTCATACTATTTACTTCCCTCCTTAGGGCGGAAAGTAAAATTTTAAAAATAGAACTGAATTAGGTTACGTACATACAATCTTTGGTACAATGATAATAAAAGTATTTGGCTGAATGGCCAGTAACAGGTAACGCGATGTGTTCCAAATTTAAAAATACCTGTGAAAAAGATAATTTTGGCGGGAGGGGAATCTGTTACGCTGTACCGAAATCTTGATTGTGTGATTTAGGTATTTAAGAAAAACAATGAATTCAAGCGATTCTGAAATTTCGGCTCCAGATTCAGTCACGAACGAAGCAAATACAATACTCGAAATTTTTTTGCCAAAAATTTCAAAGGAAAGATATTTAAATACATATTCCGACTTTATGAAGTGGCGAGATGCAAGGAATATAAAATCATTTTCTGAAAATGTATTTCTTATATACTTTAATGAACTATCTCATAAAGTGCAGGCGTCTACGCTATGGAGCAGATATTCAATGCTTAAAAGTACACTAAGTGTAAAACACGATGTCGATATGTCATGTTAGGAGTATTTTTATTAATAAATTTTATTAGAAAAGCTATTTTTTATTTTCCTTGCATTCGAAATGAAAAGTAGAGTGCTACACACGGGTAAAAGGAATCAAACCCTACTCGGACTATAGCCGCCCTCGCTGCGCTCGGGCGTCTAACAACCTCGTAGGGATTTATTCCTTTCCACCCTTATAAAGCAATCTACTATTTCATTCCTCATGCTCGGAAAGGAGCGTTTCCTTGATCTGAGTATTGGGAGGAAAACGCTAGTTCCCACCAGCGGGCGGGAAATTCTCATACTATTTACTTCCCTCCTTAGGGCGGAAAGTAAAATTTTAAAAACAGAACTGAATTAGGTTACGTACATACAATCTTTGGTACAATGATAATAAAAGTATTTGGCTGAATGGCCAATAACAGGTAACGCGATGTGTTCCAAATTTAAAAATACCTGTGAAAAAGATAATTTTGGCGGGAGGGGAATCTGTTACGCTGTACCGAAATCTTGATTGTGTGATTTAGGTATTTAAGAAAAACAATGAATTCAAGCGATTCTGAAATTTCGGCTCCAGATTCAGTCACGAACGAAGCAAATACAATACTCGAAATTTTTTTGCCAAAAATTTCAAAGGAAAGATATTTAAATACATATTCCGACTTTATGAAGTGGCGAGATGCAAGGAATATAAAATCATTTTCTGAAAATGTATTTCTTATATACTTTAATGAACTATCTCATAAAGTGCAGGCGTCTACGCTATGGAGCAGATATTCAATGCTTAAAAGTACACTAAGTGTAAAACACGATGTCGATATGTCATGTTAGGAGTATTTTTATTAATAAATTTTATTAGAAAAGCTATTTTTTATTTTCCTTGCATTCGAAATGAAAAGTAGAGTGCTACACACGGGTAAAAGGAATCAAACCCTACTCGGACTATAGCCGCCCTCGCTGCGCTCGGGCGTCTAACAACCTCGTAGGGATTTATTCCTTTCCACCCTTATAAAGCAATCTACTATTTCATTCCTCATGCTCGGAAAGGAGCGTTTCCTTGATCTGAGTATTGGGAGGAAAACGCTAGTTCCCACCAGCGGGCGGGAAATTCTCATACTATTTACTTCCCTCCTTAGGGCGGAAAGTAAAATTTTAAAAACAGAACTGAATTAGGTTACGTACATACAATCTTTGGTACAATGATAATAAAAGTATTTGGCTGAATGGCCAATAACAGGTAACGCGATGTGTTCCAAATTTAAAAATACCTGTGAAAAAGATAATTTTGGCGGGAGGGGAATCTGTTACGCTGTACCGAAATCTTGATTGTGTGATTTAGGTATTTAAGAAAAACAATGAATTCAAGCGATTCTGAAATTTCGGCTCCAGATTCAGTCACGAACGAAGCAAATACAATACTCGAAATTTTTTTGCCAAAAATTTCAAAGGAAAGATATTTAAATACATATTCCGACTTTATGAAGTGGCGAGATGCAAGGAATATAAAATCATTTTCTGAAAATGTATTTCTTATATACTTTAATGAACTATCTCATAAACTGCAGACGTCTACGCTATGGAGCAGATATTCAATGCTTAAAAGTACACTAAGTGTAAAACACGATGTCGATATGTCATGTTAGGAGTATTTTTATTAATAAATTTTATTAGAAAAGCTATTTTTTATTTTCCTTGCATTCGAAATGAAAAGTAGAGTGCTACACACGGGTAAAAGGAATCAAACCCTACTCGGACTATAGCCGCCCTCGCTGCGCTCGGGCGTCTAACAACCTCGTAGGGATTGATTCCTTTCCACCCTTATAAAGCAATCTACTATTGTCTGTCAAATTCCTCATAGTTTCTAGGCGTTTCGAAACTATGAGGAAGAAAAGAAACAGTGAAAGAGAAGTAAAATTAATAAGTGAAACAAAGAAACATTTAGTTAATCAAAACAAACAAAGCCCTGATTTTATTGATGTACACTTTAATTTAAAAAAAAATAATTTACTTTGCTGGTGAGTACCCAGTTTATAGATGTAGATTTCGCAGTCCTCGAATTACGTATACGAAAGTAAATTATGATTCGCGATTATGCGCTCAAATCTTTAAACGTCACGTTGAAGATATAATTAATTATCCGACAGCCACAGACAAGAAATGATGAGCCAAGTAATGACAAACGGCACAGAGATTGCGAAAGGAATACTCGAAAGCCGGTTACGACTGGAGTGGCAGATTTTGAGTTGAGCAGCCGGAATGCTCTATATGAAATTCTGCTCATGCCTGTCTCAATAGAAATTGTAACGTTGCGCATCGAGTCACGAAAATCCTAATATTTCTACATTCCGCTCCAAACGCAATGGCCGCGACTGACATCTGTCACTATTTCTGACTCGATTTAACTATATTCTATTTAGGTACGCGGTGTCTGACCTGATTTGTTTTGATGCCTCTGTTTACCTATACAATGTGAAAATTTAATGATGCTGTCACGTAGCAAGCGAGGCTTCGCGAGAATATGAACACTTTAAACTGAGTTGGGGCGTATTTGATTGGTGACCTCGGAGAGAAATCATTTTGCTAGCATTTGTAGCAAACATTTGAATTCCTTACGTGCTGATATTTTTCTGCTCGATTTCGTTATTGGTAGAGTTTGCCATTCGATCTTGACTATCGTATCTAAAGGATCTCGCGCACGGAGCGGTCACGACCAGTGGTTGCACGCGACCAGTTAACTAAAGAACCATATGAACGGTCGATCACTTTGTCGCAGTGACCAACTCAAATGGGCTGTCACGACTGGTCGTGGTCATGTGCGCGCGGTCCCTATGTCTCTTCCCAAATTTTCCCAAAATAAGACATTGTGTATCATGGATATTATAAGTAGTAGTAGTAGTAGTATATGTTTGAGAAATCAGGTTTTTGACCGCCTCCATGGTCGAGTGGTTGAGACCCACCCGGTATTGATCTGGAGGTACGGGGGCAGTTTATCTGCTTGGTTTGGTTGGTGATAGGGCTTTTAAGCCCGTCTGGCTAGCTACCACAATACTCACAATGTTAATAAATAACATTGTTGTGTTCCGATAATTAGCGGTGGGGTAGCCAGTTCCTCAGTAGTTGAGGAATCCATGTGGACCTCGCTTCCATCTTTGATGTAATAGTCACTTACCTTCAGGTGAGACGAGTGAAAGAGATCTTCCCTGTTGTAAAAAAAATCTCGACTATGCAGCCTTCTACTAAGCATTGTGCTAATGCACATAACGTGCTAGTGCACAATGCTTCGTAGAAGGCTTCGAAAAACATCGTAGACGTTTCATTGTCATCGTGAAATGTATTAGAATACAAAGTAGATTGATTATGATAAAGTCCTAAAAGTCACGGCGAACACTGAAGACTACATGAAAAAAAAAACTAAAAGTTAAAACATCAAGAAATACAACAATAACAATGCAATAAAATCGGTGAGACAAAGGAACAAAACATTCTTGTATTTGAGAAAATTGTATGACCGAGTTTTGGGAATCTCGCGCCAGTAATGGAATTCTGAATTTGTGCCAAATGCTATCGAAGTTCGTCATAAGTTTTTGAAATATTGCTTGAAATGGAATCGAGAGAAATGTGTAATATTAAGCTTTCGTTCTATTTCACTTGAAACAAAGTCATTCGAAGGCAATCCGCTGCTGATAAAGTGTTGTATGGACCATTTCGTCATACAAGCAGGCTTAAGGAAACCGTATGTGCAATGCCACAGCTAAGGGGAGGGTTGGGGGTTCAAAGGGATTGATCCCCTTCCAAAAAAAACATTAATAAATACTAATTAGACTGCAGTTGCAGTCTGCACTGCAGTGAGTGCGCCCGTCTTACTGTTGTTAATACTCGTACATAACATTATAGTAAATCATCGCAAACAATTCCCTACCAACTGTTATTTTTTTTACGTCTGACTGTATGAAAATCGTTTGTTCATACGTCCTGTAATCCTACGAATATGAATAAACAATTTACATACATAAATATGTCTTGATTAGTTAGATATGTCTTGTCACCTCGCGACTTACTGATGTAACGTCCCGCGGGACTATTGGAACAAAGCATTGGTAGAGGTCCCGCGATGGGACAATTCAACGGGACTAGTGGGATAGACCCTTGTCGAGTCCCCGGCATAGGGGACTGCGATGGAATAGTGAGTACTGTATAGTCCCCTGGGGACTGAAGTGGAATAGTGAGTGCTTTATAGTCCCCTGGGTGTCTGAGCTAGGGGATTCTAGTGGAAAGAGTGGCTGACCCGTAGTAGAAGCAATTTTTTTTGTCCAACGAATATCGAGCTGATAATATGCCCACGTTCTACGATCGCAATATACGAGTATTCCTGTAAGCTTGTGATACGCAACAAAATATGTCGTTGTATGTTTACGCTTAGCTAGTCGATCGGTTCTTACATCACACGTGGGGAGTTCCAGAAAATAACCATCGATACCCCAGTCGGTGTACAGCGTGAGGCATGCCCCGCGTGACTCGTTGGCGTAAAGAACACCAAAAACAGATATCTGCCGCGCCACATACGCGGTATCTGTCGCCCAATGAAAACACGCTGTTATAAAAGTATGAATGAAATTAAAAAATCCGAGCAAGTGAGAGTTGGCCTTGCACACCGAGGGCTCAGTACAAATGTATCTAAGTATACAAGGTTATTTTTTAATTATCACAAAAGAATTGTGTGCTTGTTCAGACAAGCAAACTGAACAACTTTCACTATGGGACCAACTTTGAAATCGCAAAAAAATAGCTGTTCTATACATCTAGGTTCAGTGAATGTTGAACGTTTGTATGAAACAGCTGATTTTTTTTTGCGATTTCAAAGTTGGTCCCATCGTGAAAGTTGTTCAATTTGCTTATCTGAACAAGCACGCAATTTTTTGTTATAATTAAAAAATAAACTTGTATAAGTTTCTGTCTGACTATAAGTACACGATTATTTTTTTATCACCCTGGAAAATTTAAGGGACGCTTTACCACATGGTATTAGACTGATTCAAATATGAATAAAAAATAGCTCACTTACTTAATTTTATATTCATTTTATAGAAAAATCCAAAAAATGCTGCACTAGTTGAGAGCAGCATTTTTAGATATATATTTTTATTAATTTTATATTTAATTTTTTTTATTTTTTATATGTGTCCTGAAGCATCCCTAAAATTTTCCAGGGTGATAAAAAAATTACCGTGTATACATATTTACGGTTTGCAGATTTTTTCCTTAACATGTTCTATAAGATCTTGCTTCGTGCCGAATTTCATAATTCTAGGGTCAACGGGAAGTAAGTACCCCATATATTTTGATTGATATTTGTGATATTGTCAAAGCGAAAATATACGACATGAACTGTTAGTTTTTGATCGCGTTGACTTAAAACTTTACAAGTATGATTTTTTCACAGCTGACAGACCGTAGGCCCGAGTATTTCACAGCTGAGAGACCGTAGGCCCGAGTATTTCACAGCTGAGAGACCGTAGGCCCGAGTATTTCACAGCTGAGAGACCGTAGGCCCGAGTATTTCATAATTTATATGAATAGTTTCATATTACTGACAAACAGACTGACTGAGGGACAACGAAGTGGTCCTACAAAGGTTCCGTTTTTCTTTGATGTACGGAATCTTAAAAAAGAATAACGAGTAATAAATAAGTAAGTAAAAAATTAAGAAACTAATGGCCATTTTCACCAACCTCTTCTTAGCTTAGGTGACTCTTAGGTGGCATGCTGTCACATTCTTTTCATTAGAAACAAAAAGTGACAGCATACGTCTTAGGGGCTTCCTAAGCTAAGTTTGTAACGGGTGAGGAGTAGGTTCAGTGACGACGCAGTGGTGCAGTGGTTAGGAAGTAAGGCCGTTAATAAATAATGCACCAAGAATTGTGTCACTGATATATATATATTATTCCATCGTTATAAATATAATTAAAAAGGCACTACATAAGTGCCTTTAAGATTTTATGATATTCGTTAAATTATTTCGTCAGATTTATAGAAAAAGGTGCTGATAAAAATATTAATTTATGTTAATTAGCCATCGCTACTTTTTCACGTTTCGATGTCCGCAATTGAGTGACGGGAGAGACGAAATTAATTATGTCAAAGACATAAGATTTGAAATGCCGTCAGGTTAGGCGGGAATGCAACGAGTTGCTATATGTAGAGTATAGCACCTCGTTACAAGTTATGGTTGGTGAAATCGGCCATAAGAAACGTATAAAATTATGCGGTGTTCTTACTTTGAATACAAATACAACTCTTTGGCAGCCACTGTGAGTACTTTTGATAATGAAGCGGGTTGCTGGCTTGTAATTATAAACAGGCGCATTCGGGTTGGGTGTCACGAGCACGAGTGACAAAATCGTTACGAGGGAAGTTTGTTGAGAAACTTCCAGCTGCTGATACAAAGTTGTATAAATTTGTAAATAGTCCTGAATGAAGGAAATGTTGCTTGCAAGATCTCAATTGGTGTGCTCAGAAGAGTGAACGGCAGTATTCAACTGAGAAATAAAATATTTAATAATAATTAGACAACTGGTAATATTACTCGTATATTTAAAAGGAATGTCATCTCGTATGATTCTTTTTCTGCATTTAAAATTTTGAATATCTTTATCAACAATGAATAATAACAACTAAACTTTTAATTATTTATTAGGGTTCCGTACGCCGGAATAAAAAAACGGACCCTTTATAGGATCACTCGTGTGTCCGTCTGTCTATCGGTCACAGTCAATTACTCGTATCTCCGAATCTACTAGACCGATTAAGTTGAAATTTGGTACACATATCAATTTCTGTGACCCAAACGCAGAGGTGTGAAGTGAATAGATGAAATCTGTATAATAGGCTAGGTGACCCTTTTTTAAAGTAGGGCTTAAAATGTTCATAATTGTTGTATTAGACCATAGCACATGAATATTATTTTTATCGATAGCTAAAAAGTGCAAAAAATCTATTTTAAATTAAGATTTTCAATTTTGGACCGAAAACACGGTCAGCCATGATAGTCTGTTCATTATCTGTGGCAATGACGTCAGTCTTATAGTAAACAAAGCACGGGGGCGAAATAACCTCACAAAAATAATGCTTTCTATTAAATATCACAAAATATAGTAAAACTGTATATGGAACGGGACAATAGAACAAGAATATAGAATTACCTCTTCAAAGACTCCAGGAAATCTGTGGATTAGACGTACCCAGTGATATAGACATGCGAAATATTTGGTTAACACTCGCTTAAAGAAATCCTGTAACTATCTACTGAAACTCAAATGTATTTTTGCGAAAATCACATTAATGTAAGTACTATAACTGAATAACTCAATCTGTGTAGGTACTTCAGTTTCAACTTAAACAAAATAGAAGTTTTTAGGTTGTATGTAAAATCAAATCTGTATGTGAATTAATTAAATTTTTATCTTTCAGTTAGAATGAAAACTGACTGCAGCCGACCAACCAAATTTTAACTTGACCAGAAAACTGAGAGAAAACTTGACCATTCACGCCTTTTTGATTTAATCTAAGTTATACACTGACACTAGATGATGTTTCAAAGAAAAGAATATGTACTTATGTCCAATTGAATAATGATGTAATTGAATATTAATTAAAAAGTATGTAATACAAACAAAAATATCAAAGTTTCATAATGAATATATTTATCTAAACAACTTTTACTTGAATTTACTGAGTACCTAATTAAAATTTGTTGCTTTCAGTGGTTACTTAATGAGAACTCTTGACAAGGAGATTGATAAGGCAGTAAAAGTTGTGCAACAAAATACAAAGCAGTGCATGCTCAGCCACAACATCAAAATGTGACCCGTCAACTAGAACAACATTATGTCAACAAAATAACTCAAGTATTCATATACCAAAGCACCTTAGAATTAAATAGGTCCAGTTTGGTAAAACTGAAAGATGTTATATCTTCACTGATTAAACCTGCTGGCCACCATGGCTGGTAAATTTCAGAACAGCTTACGCAAGAATATGCAAGTTATCCATTTTAAAGCCGTATACAAATATACTAAATGTGATTGCTGTGTTGTCAGCCTGTGCTCTTCTTAATTTACAAGACCCTTCTTATTAAATAAATAATATAAAGAATTTTTTTTTCTTTACTTTATACATAACTAACATCTAAAGATGACATAATAAATTTTTGTACTACATTAGTCATTATGTTCTTCACAAAAAAAATGTTCTATGTTTATTTGACAATAATGACTTGTAAAGGTTTAAGTTGAATCAAAATATTTTAATTTGAAATACATGTTTTATTTTTCCGTTACACCTTAAAAGATTTATAATATTTTATAGGTTTGTTGCTCATATTTATCATTGTTACTCAAATATATTAAATGTTCCAAAAGTACAAATAGGTTGAATAGAGTTAGATCAAATTTATTAATTTGTATATATTGCCTTAAGGTCGCAGGTAATAAAAGTCAAAATAATAGTAAAGTGATTTATTATGAAGTAATACTTTCATATAATTTAGGAAAAATGTAGTATAGTTTCCAAAATGGCACTATTTGATCAATCAGTTTTTTGACATACAGATTGTTAAAACAAATACCTATTATAGCTAATATTGTCACCTTTTGAGTGTTTTCAAAATTACATACTGCTAGCAACACAAAAGTATATAAGTTTTGCTTCAGCACAAAACATCTGCATCTATACTTGAGTTAAGTATACTGTTCACAGTTTTCCGTCTTTGATAATTAACATTTTCTTCAGTAAAAGAGCATGACAATTTTGTATTAATCTAATTTTATGGATACCGTTTGTTGAATAGACTATTACAGGGTATTAATCAGAAATGAGGTCACATTTTGCAAATTTCAACCCAAATCTTCATCTTTCAACTTTTATCCACATTTCATTATACTCGTAGGTGTCTGCAAGATTTCCCACCAAAAATCTTCCCAACAAAAGAACCATCATGTGTTATGCACTGGCTGACTTTATAGCACATGGAAGCTGTTATTGTTTATAACGAAGCTCGAACTAAATAGCACTTCTGTATTGATGATTCGTGGTTTAGTTTTCTATGCACTTTATTCTTCCTTCATTGAAGAGGTCTTTTATTTTTTAAGAAATATGTCACAATCTGTGTCTGTGAATGTATATATATTTTTCCTCCCAGTAATTTTCTTCATGTTTGACAAATGAACAACTGCCAATCTTTCTCTTTTTATGTTCATTTACAAATTCTTGCAGTACTACACTAGTATTTGACACATGATCCTGATGTTTTCTTTTCAACATATCTCTTGAAGTAAATACTTTTAGTGTTTATTTGACTTTTGAGAGATAGAATTCTATCCAATAGCATTCAACTGCTGTACAAAATAGCTCCTCACTGTGATGGTGCAACCACACCAAAACTGCATGTTTGCAACTCTCTTCTGCCGCGTGACAATCTTGACAAGTACACTTGTAACCTGTTCCTCATTATAACAGTATTGAAACTGTACTTATACTGTTTAGAGCGATACACAAAGAATCTCCTGACCATCAATCTGTCTATTTTCGGAAAATTTGTACTATCTGCTCTCACAAATCCAACATCAATGGTTGATTTTGCTATTAATACAAATAATTTACGATATTTACAAATATAATAACGGAGACTTGGACGATTTTTTGCCAGTTTTAGGAAAGAATAGTAGTGCAAATCGACGAGTTGTTGAATCAAATTTGACATTTCTTTGTTTACTATATGAGTGACGTCACGGCCCTGACCACAGGATATCAAAGCGTTTACGGCGTGAGATAAAAAAAGATTATTTCTAGCATTTTCAAATTAAAATTTTACAGCAATCATTCATTGTTATTTATTAAAACCGGTATATTGTGGAACCTTATGCCAAATACTGTTAGAAATAAACAATATTTTAATAAATTTTGATATGAGTCAACTACCCTATTATGGGAGATCATTTTTGGGGGGAAGGTGGATAAAAAATTTTTTTGAAAACTGCATTGTGTGACATATCAAATGAAAGGTCTTGTTGTAAAGATCTTATATGTATTTTTTTGTTATTTTAGAATAAATAGTTTCCAAGTTATTCAAGAAAATAGACGAAAATTGACCATTCCTCCCCCCATTTATCTCCGAAACTACTGAACCTAAAAATACAGCAATTAGTTTTCTACTTATAGATTATAGGAAAACCTATAAGAAGTCCGTGATATTAAAATAACGTGGTAAATCACTCAATATAGGTAACATCGTACGGAACCCTCTTCGCGCGAGTTCAACTCGCACTTGGCCGGTTTTTAATTTTTTGTTATTATACCTACTATTCTAATATATGTACATAATTGGATACTGACATCTTGTTACTACGATATATTTGTTAACTGAGGTTAGTGTAACTAAATTTGGTGCTGTTGGTCCATAATTAAGCAGCCCGCGAATTCCAGTGACGATGTTGCGGTCACAAACAGACATCTCAGAATCAGCTATAGCTTTGCCGTATATTTGTCTTTGCATTTCACGCTTAATTAAAATTACTGTTTCCGTTTCCTTGATGTATGGAGCGGAATCACATGTTTGTTTCGGTAGTTCTACCATGTTTTCCTATGAGGAATTGTAAGATCGTGATTAAGTATCTCGAAAGCGAAGAGAGAGAGAGAGTAAGGTATAACGAAGTAGGCGTGAAACAATAAAATTAGAATCTCTCCTATACAATTCCATACAAATAGCACAAATAAAACGATAGAAAAAAACTCTTGGCAGCATAGACTCATACTATATATATTTATCTGTATACATTACTGAA
Organism: Schoenobius gigantellus; assembly: GCA_963935595.1. Taxonomy (NCBI): domain Eukaryota; kingdom Metazoa; phylum Arthropoda; class Insecta; order Lepidoptera; family Crambidae; genus Schoenobius; species Schoenobius gigantellus. The sequence continues at coordinate 28,050,759 of OZ012551.1, forward strand.
ATTAGCGTAATATTAGCGTTCATCTATAAAATAATTAAGAATGTTTTAATATTCCAGAAGGCTAAATTCTCTATTATCGCATTACCTACAATGTCATGTTCAGATATTTTTACAAAAGTATTTGTTTCGACTATTTTAGGTAGTTGCGAGTACTCGTTGTTAAAACAACATGCTTTAACAAGCAGCGTACAATAAAACGTTCCAAGCTAAGTAAGAAGAAGAGTGTGCCAAAAGAGTTTGTTAGGCAAATCTGTAATCAGGTATTTACTTAAGCGCTAACCTTCGCCCCAACTAAAGAAGGCTATTAGTATTCCGACGCCAGCAGCCAAGAGCGTAGCACAGTTTTATTGGGCAAATTTTCATGGCGATGCGAATAAAAGTGAGGTTCAGTGTGCATGTTGCAACGAGGCGTTAGTAGTAACAACGTGTGAATTTTATCTCATACAGCGATCTCAGATTTAGCGTCTTTCTTTAATTTGAAGTACATTTTTGATAAACCACCAGTAGTAATATTGAGAGTCATACAAACTTATTTCTGCCTATTTCAATAATATCACAGGTTTTCTCGTTGTCGAATTTTATAAATAGCCACATTTTTGGGTGTTACTTATATCCGAAGAGCGTCGATGGCGCTGTGGCCTCGGCACTGGACTATGCTCCGAGTAGAATCAGGAGGCCCGCGATCGATCTTGGCATGTACCAATGTGTTTTACGTTTCACAAATTTCATATGTTCATTTATCTTACGCTCCTACGGCGAAGGAAAACATCGTGAGGAAACCTGCATTCACCTGCGAAGTAATACAATGTGAAATCAACCAATCCGCATTGGGCCAGCGTGGTTTGACTAAGGCCTAATCGCCCTAACTCCAAGACAACCTCATACAAAAAGCTCTCGTGAAGCCCGAAGAACATGGTCGAGGTATAAGTATAACTTACCATTAGGTATAACTTACCATTAGGTGGGATGAACGCCCAGGACTTCCCTGTTATATGTATTAAATAAAAAGACCTCGACCATGTTGTTATTTATTAACATTGTTAATAACAATGTTAATAAATAACAATTATTAACATTATTATTAACAATGTTAATAACAATGTTAATATCATTGTTATTAACAATGTTATTAACATTATTATGTTCCGAAAATTACTTAGAGGTTAAGATAGCCAGTTCTGTTGTTATTTATTAATATATTATCAATTGTTATTTATTAACATTGTTAATAACAATGTTATTAACATTGTTATTATGGCGACAAACTCTGTCCCGACCCGTCCACCCACTGGACTAAGGCGAGCTCAGAAGCCCTACCACGAACCAAACCAAGAAGAGAATCTTCTGCTCCCGTGGGGAATCGAACTCTAGACCTCTAGATCTAGACCGGGTGGGTGGTTGATGATCACATAAAAAATATTTAACAAAAAATAAAAACCGACTTCAAAAAGACAAAAAGGTCAAAAATAATATAAGAATACTTACCAATATTTCATTTTTATTTTGAAGTTGACGCGGACGATTTTATTTTGATTTGGCACCGACTCCATAATAAAAATGTAATGTAGGTTCTCATATTTTTTGACTTTTATATGTTTTTAAAGTCGATTTTTTAAATTATTATTTTTAGTCTTTTTAATGAATCTAATACCAGCTTACTAAAGTAACTTGAAAGAATACAACTGAGGGCTAATTCGTTTCCTATTGTATTTAAAAAACTAACCTCTAACTCTTGAAAGTCAGAGTCCTTTCATTATCAGCTCGGCTCATGACGACCACACCACACCAGTCGCAAATACCTGAATAGCTTAAAAAAAACACGAACCCGTAGGACGTGCCTATAAAATTTAATATCAATCGGAAAATATATATTTTTAAATAAAAAAAAAGATTTTTCCAAGTCGGTTAATAAATGAGAGTTATGAGGTAACATACATAACAAGATAAATTATAAAAACAAAAACATTTAAATACAAGCTTTTAGTACTCGTCAATATGAATCAAACGAACCCAAACTCGATGGGGTTGTTTGGGATTGCGGAGTTCCTATGGCTACCTTCCAGCTCCAGCATCAGATCAGCTCCATGTCATCATAATATTGCATTGCCACGCGATATTAGCCTTATGCATGCAAAATTTCAGCTCAATGGGAAACCGGAAAGTGGGTCAAATTTAACTTGCATGATTTCATTACAGACACCGGAACATGTTAAAGTAAATAAAAGCTTGTAAAAAAGAACATACACTCGAACTGATAACCTTTTTGTGAAGTCGGTTAAAAAATGTTACATGAATCAATGGTTTATTAAATTCCGTATCATTAAAGCATCTAGATCTACTTAATTCAGTACTTTTAATATAATATCAACACCATTATTGTCACCGTAGAGCTTGGATGACCTTAGCTCAGGGGTATTCGGAGAGTTAAAAATATAATGCAATTTTATTAATTCTATTTAATTTACAATTTTGTGCAAATACATTCTGTTAGTCCGAAATGCCGTTATTGACAAAGTTTCAAACGCAAACAGCGTTTGAAACTTTGTCTGTCTCTATGGCATAATAGAAAAATCTATTTCCTTAATAGGCGAAAACAGTTAGACAGTTTTCTTGTTACATTACTTCTTTCTAATGTTATCACAAGTTTTTTCCATCCGCAGCTTCGACACCAACACTACTTATTTGCTTGTAGCATAACTCACTCCTCGCGTAGTTGGTATTACGAACACGTCCTGAACTTTGTGGATGAAAACTATTCCTATTTGTTGTTTCGCCACATTAACTCCGCGCATTCGTAGTGTTACTAACAGCTATTTAATTGTTTAGCGAATTCTGAAACACGCAACAAGCAACAGAAAGGCTACGATTACGATACTCGATTTTATCAAATTGACTTCATTTGTTCCCCTTAACTTCAAGTGGAAGCATGCTTCTTTGTCTACAAAATTCTTTTTGTATTCAATTCCTGCGGTGGTCCTACTGTCACCAAAGTCAGGATCTGATGATGAGATCCCAGAAAAGTAGAGAGAGAACCCTTAAATTTTATAAGTACGAGTAAGTCCAACGCATTTTATGTTTTTGCCGACGCTATTCAAGTATGCGTCTGGTAGTCACGAGCCGAGCTGATGATGGAAGGATCTTTAACTTTTACGAGTTAGGGGCTAGTTTTTTAGTACAATAGGCACATTTGGATCCGTTGTCTGTATTGTTTCAAGTAACTTCGGTGAGCTGGTATGAAATTCTCTAAGAAGATAATTTGTTTTACAAAAAATAAAAACCGATTTCTAAAACACTTAAAAGTTAAAAATAATATAATATCAATACAGACAACATTACATTTCTATATTGAAGTCGGTGTCAAACGATGATCTCCTAGAGTTCTAAGTCTTAAAATTTAGCACCGACTCCAATATAGAATTGTCTGTATTCATATATTATTTTTAACTTTGAGTGTTTCTGAAGTTAGTTTTTATTATTACTAATTTTTTTTTGGAATTCCATATAACAACAAATGTTTTATCGTTCATAGATCCTCATCGATCACCCTATTTATTTCAATAAATTCACTCTATTTTTTACGCATACATTATTGCAGTCTTATAAAAATAGGCCATTACAAAAATTAATTAACATAAACATAATCGTTATTAATTTTATCAATCGATGTATAAACATTATTTGATAATGAGACTATTAAATTGAATTTCAAGACGCCAGTGTGTATTTCTCGACTTTAATCAATTTGATACGAGCAGTATTAATCACAAATAAAGCCAAGCTACCACGACAGCAATTTGTCTTAAACACGCCCCCATTAAAGGGGGTAATCACGCAGAATCCAACGAAAGTTAAGCCACAGCCAAGCGCGAAATTACTTCGGCAACCGCGCAGTTTTATTTGACGAAACATCAAAGTTGTTCTATACGGACTATTCAAAATTTCCCCATGCGCTAAGTTTCACAAAGAAAAGGACGCGATGCTAAAGTCAGTCGTTTGTTCTACGGTGCTGAACATTAGTAATTTTGTCTAATTTGTAGTATACACGGCAACGCGTCTGACTTTACATATTTAGCTTTTCGGAGGTTTTCGTAGCGCGAGTGTAAAACTTGCCATGTGGCTGACTGTACATAATTAGCTCGACTTTCAACTATGCTTTATTTTGTTGTTTTTGTTAAAATATTTCATTGTTCTCTACCTCGCGTTCAAATTAAGGCTTACTAACTCAAATAGATGTTCAACAAACATTTTGCAAAGATTTCCTTATAACTTCAAAGTATGCGAAGAATTCGTAACACAGCATTGGTAAATCAGTTGTATATTTTTCATAAAATTGCACTGTTCGGATTTACTCGCATATATTTGGGTTCAGACATTTTACTTATTTAATTTAACCCGACGATGTAACGAGATGACAAGCTGGTGGGTGTATCATGCACGGTACTCGTGCAAATAAAAGACAGTATTATTTTCATCAGAGCGTGTACTAAATTTGCGTTTTTTAGTATTTTCTAATGTTTTCATGAACTGTGTTCTTCTTTGTATATAACTTTGTTTATAATAAATAAATAATATGATATAATAATGACATTGATTATAAAGTCACCGCATTTTTAATAGCAACAGCAGTGATGTTAAAGTTATGTATGTTTGTTATGACCTCTAATCTTGTTTTTTTTTGTCATAATGTTGTTTTGTGTCCCGTGGTTTTAAAGCTAAAGAAAAATAATTGTAGATTTTAAATTTAAAACCCACGTTTTTGAAATAACAAAGAATGAAATAAAATTAAAGAATAAACAACCTAAGAGGAATTAATAATGGGGCAAGTCTCCATCGTAATGTTAACATCATTTAGACCAAATATAGACACTAAGCGTGTTAGACATGTCGTGGTAGGCCAAAATATACTTTTATACAATGTATCCAAATGTATTTACAGCTGCCGCACGCAAGCGGAGTGTATCCGGACAGACACCACGGAAAAGATAATAATACTTGTACAGTACACCTAGCACGAACCACTATCTCGTTATAGTATCGTTATCGTATTTACTTACTATGAGATAATAAATGGACAGCTAGAGACATTATCGTAAGACTCTCGTGAGCTCGTAACGTAACGATAGTAAAATCTAATATCTTTCACTGTAAAATACTCGGTGAAAGATATTACGATAGTTAGCTGTCGAATAAAACGATACGACATGTCAAAAGTGAGTTCGTGCTGACGATTCTCATACTAAGCTCTCGTTAACTATACCATTACGATACCAGTTAGTTCCTTAATCGACCGTAGCGGCGCTGCTATTATAGTTTTTATACAAATAATACGATTACGATAACCATAACTATAGTGATTCGTGCTTGGGGCACAGTAGTGGTACTCCTTTGACCATAAAAAAGCCGACATTTTAAATAACTAATCTTTGAGCATCCAAACTGAATCACGCCACGTATGTTATTAGTAACTAGCTGTGCCCGCGACTTCGTCCGCGTGGAATAGTAATTTTTGGCAGCATTTTGATTTTTGTAGACAATTTTTTTAAAGTTCTTGATAAAAAGTAGCCTATGTTATACCTTATAGCTATCTATTAGTGAAAGTCCCGTCAAAATCGGTCCAACCTTTCCGGAGATTAGCGGGAACAAACAGACAGACATTTTTTTTTAAATTTGTGTTTTTGTTATTGGTACCCAATATACATTCATACCCATTTAATAAAAACTTGTTATTTTGACATTACAAACAGACACTTCAATTTTATTTATTTGTATAGATTCTGAAGCTTCACATCTCTATTAGCTGGAGCGATAGGGATGTTGCTGATGATAAATAATCAAGCGCGCTCAAGATAGCGCGCGACACGTTGGCATACACTGTTGGCCTTATTAATAAAAATCTTACTCCTTGGATCATCCTCGGATTAGTTACTTCGTGTATTGTCTTGTTTCCGCACATGTCGGCTGTCATATGTCAGAATAAGACAAAACATGGAATAACTAAACCGAGCATGTTCCAAGGACTAAAATTTTTATTAATAGGGCCGTGTAAGTATGCATTAATCCCATAACGCGGTTTTGCACTCGCAGTGTGTGTGTAACGGTATTAGACGTACTTATCTTGTACTTAAGCATGTAGTGACGGAGGCCTACAGACACTGGCGGCCACAGGCTTGGATTGTTACGAGATGCTGAGCTGAGCCGGTGTATGTTTGCTCTTATCTGTGTCAGTCGCGCAAATAGTATGCATGAAAATGTCTATGGACACGAGGTACTGGCAGATCTGAACGATCTGAATACTATTTAAGGTCAGAGAACCCACAGAGGCGGAAAGCGGAACGGTAGCGGAGCGAATTTTCTTGTAATGTTCGTGTTGCTATGGACTCCGTCACACAGAACGTCCTGTTCACGGGCACGGGCTGCCGAGACTGGACTCGAGTCACTCCTTATCTCACAATTTTAGTCACATAATCATTTCCTAAAAAGTAGCACGGTGGCGCGTATTTAATGTGACTGACGTGATAAATTTTCTTGACGCTCGTCAAGGAACACGTGTGACTAAGTTTTATCACACATTCCTTAGCGTCCAACTGCTGAGGTTGTAGCTGGAGCTTTAATACTTTAGAAGTTTTGTTATTATACCTACTATTCTAATATATGTACATAATTGGATACTGACATCTTGTTACTACGATATATTTGTTAACTGAGGTTAGTGTAACTAAATTTGGTGCTGTTGGTCCATAATTAAGCAGCCCGCGAATTCCAGTGACGATGTTGCGGTCACAAACAGACATCTCAGAATCAGCTATAGCTTTGCCGTATATTTGTCTTTGCATTTCACGCTTAATTAAAATTACTGTTTCCGTTTCCTTGATGTATGGAGCGGAATCACATGTTTGTTTCGGTAGTTCTACCATGTTTTCCTATGAGGAATTGTAAGATCGTGATTAAGTATCTCGAAAGCGAAGAGAGAGAGAGAGTAAGGTATAACGAAGTAGGCGTGAAACAATAAAATTAGAATCTCTCCTATACAATTCCATACAAATAGCACAAATAAAACGATAGAAAAAAACTCTTGGCAGCATAGACTCATACTATATATATTTATCTGTATACATTACTGAAATTAGCGTAATATTAGCGTTCATCTATAAAATAATTAAGAATGTTTTAATATTCCAGAAGGCTAAATTCTCTATTATCGCATTACCTACAATGTCATGTTCAGATATTTTTACAAAAGTATTTGTTTCGACTATTTTAGGTAGTTGCGAGTACTCGTTGTTAAAACAACATGCTTTAACAAGCAGCGTACAATAAAACGTTCCAAGCTAAGTAAGAAGAAGAGTGTGCCAAAAGAGTTTGTTAGGCAAATCTGTAATCAGGTATTTACTTAAGCGCTAACCTTCGCCCCAACTAAAGAAGGCTATTAGTATTCCGACGCCAGCAGCCAAGAGCGTAGCACAGTTTTATTGGGCAAATTTTCATGGCGATGCGAATAAAAGTGAGGTTCAGTGTGCATGTTGCAACGAGGCGTTAGTAGTAACAACGTGTGAATTTTATCTCATACAGCGATCTCAGATTTAGCGTCTTTCTTTAATTTGAAGTACATTTTTGATAAACCACCAGTAGTAATATTGAGAGTCATACAAACTTATTTCTGCCTATTTCAATAATATCACAGGTTTTCTCGTTGTCGAATTTTATAAATAGCCACATTTTTGGGTGTTACTTATATCCGAAGAGCGTCGATGGCGCTGTGGCCTCGGCACTGGACTATGCTCCGAGTAGAATCAGGAGGCCCGCGATCGATCTTGGCATGTACCAATGTGTTTTACGTTTCACAAATTTCATATGTTCATTTATCTTACGCTCCTACGGCGAAGGAAAACATCGTGAGGAAACCTGCATTCACCTGCGAAGTAATACAATGTGAAATCAACCAATCCGCATTGGGCCAGCGTGGTTTGACTAAGGCCTAATCGCCCTAACTCCAAGACAACCTCATACAAAAAGCTCTCGTGAAGCCCGAAGAACATGGTCGAGGTATAAGTATAACTTACCATTAGGTATAACTTACCATTAGGTGGGATGAACGCCCAGGACTTCCCTGTTATATGTATTAAATAAAAAGACCTCGACCATGTTGTTATTTATTAACATTGTTAATAACAATGTTAATAAATAACAATTATTAACATTATTATTAACAATGTTAATAACAATGTTAATATCATTGTTATTAACAATGTTATTAACATTATTATGTTCCGAAAATTACTTAGAGGTTAAGATAGCCAGTTCTGTTGTTATTTATTAATATATTATCAATTGTTATTTATTAACATTGTTAATAACAATGTTATTAACATTGTTATTATGGCGACAAACTCTGTCCCGACCCGTCCACCCACTGGACTAAGGCGAGCTCAGAAGCCCTACCACGAACCAAACCAAGAAGAGAATCTTCTGCTCCCGTGGGGAATCGAACTCTAGACCTCTAGATCTAGACCGGGTGGGTGGTTGATGATCACATAAAAAATATTTAACAAAAAATAAAAACCGACTTCAAAAAGACAAAAAGGTCAAAAATAATATAAGAATACTTACCAATATTTCATTTTTATTTTGAAGTTGACGCGGACGATTTTATTTTGATTTGGCACCGACTCCATAATAAAAATGTAATGTAGGTTCTCATATTTTTTGACTTTTATGTTTTTAAAGTCGATTTTTTAAATTATTATTTTTAGTCTTTTTAATGAATCTAATACCAGCTTACTAAAGTAACTTGAAAGAATACAACTGAGGGCTAATTCGTTTCCTATTGTATTTAAAAAACTAACCTCTAACTCTTGAAAGTCAGAGTCCTTTCATTATCAGCTCGGCTCATGACGACCACACCACACCAGTCGCAAATACCTGAATAGCTTAAAAAAAACACGAACCCGTAGGACGTGCCTATAAAATTTAATATCAATCGGAAAATATACATTTTTAAATAAAAAAAAAGATTTTTCCAAGTCGGTTAATAAATGAGAGTTATGAGGTAACATACATAACAAGATAAATTATAAAAACAAAAACATTTAAATACAAGCTTTTAGTACTCGTCAATATGAATCAAACGAACCCAAACTCGATGGGGTTGTTTGGGATTGCGGAGTTCCTATGGCTACCTTCCAGCTCCAGCATCAGATCAGCTCCATGTCATCATAATATTGCATTGCCACGCGATATTAGCCTTATGCATGCAAAATTTCAGCTCAATGGGAAACCGGAAAGTGGGTCAAATTTAACTTGCATGATTTCATTACAGACACCGGAACATGTTAAAGTAAATAAAAGCTTGTAAAAAAGAACATACACTCGAACTGATAACCTTTTTGTGAAGTCGGTTAAAAAATGTTACATGAATCAATGGTTTATTAAATTCCGTATCATTAAAGCATCTAGATCTACTTAATTCAGTACTTTTAATATAATATCAACACCATTATTGTCACCGTAGAGCTTGGATGACCTTAGCTCAGGGGTATTCGGAGAGTTAAAAATATAATGCAATTTTAATAATTCTATTTAATTCACAATTTTGTGCAAATACATTCTGTTAGTCCGAAATGCCGTTATTGACAAAGTTTCAAACGCAAACAGCGTTTGAAACTTTGTCTGTCTCTATGGCATAATAGAAAAATCTATTTCCTTAATAGGCGAAAACAGTTAGACAGTTTTCTTGTTACATTACTTCTTTCTAATGTTATCACAAGTTTTTTCCATCCGCAGCTTCGACACCAACACTATTTGCTTGTAGCGTAACTCACTCCTCGCGTAGTTGGTATTACGAACACGTCCTGAACTTTGTGGATGAAAACTATTCCTATTTGTTGTTTCGCCACATTAACTCCGCGCATTCGTAGTGTTACTAACAGCTATTTAATTGTTTAGCGAATTCTGAAACACGCAACAAGCAACAGAAAGGCTACGATTACGATACTCGATTTTATCAAATTGACTTCATTCGTTCCCCTTAACTTCAGGTGGAAGCATGCTTCTTTGTCTACAAAATTCTTTTTGTATTCAATTCCTGCGGTGGTCTCACTGTCACCAAAGTCAGGATCTGATGATGAGATCCCAGGAAAGTAGAGAGAGAACCCTTAAATTTTATAAGTACGAGTAAGTCCAACGCATTTTATGTTTTTGCCGACGCTATTCAAGTATGCGTCTGGTAGTCACGAGCCGAGCTGATGATGGAAGGATCTTTAACTTTTACGAGTTAGGGGCTAGTTTTTTAATACAATATGCACGTTTTGATCCATTGTCCGTCCGTATTGTTTCAAGTAACTTCGGTGAGCTGGTATGAAATTCTCTAAGAAGATAATTTGTTTTACAAAAAATAAAAACCGATTTCTAAAACACTTAAAAGTTAAAAATAATATAATATCAATACAGACAACATTACATTTCTATATTGAAGTCGGTGTCAAACGATGATCTCCTAGAGTTCTAAGTCTTAAAATTTAGCACCGACTCCAATATAGAATTGTCTGTATTCATATATTATTTTTAACTTTGAGTGTTTCTGAAGTTAGTTTTTATTATTACTAATTTTTTTTTGGAATTCCATATAACAACAAATGTTTTATCGTTCATAGATCCTCATCGATCACCCTATTTATTTCAATAAATTCACTCTATTTTTTACGCATACATTATTGCAGTCTTATAAAAATAGGCCATTACAAAAATTAATTAACATAAACATAATCGTTATTAATTTTATCAATCTATGTATAAACATTATTTGATAATGAGACTATTAAATTGAATTTCAAGACGCCAGTGTGTATTTCTCGACTTTAATCAATTTGATACGAGCAGTATTAATCACAAATAAAGCCAAGCTACCACGACAGCGATTTGTCTTAAACACGCCCCCATTAAAGGGGGTAATCACGCAGAATCCAACGAAAGTTAAGCCACAGCCAAGCGCGAAATTACTTCGGCAACCGCGCAGTTTTATTTGACGAAACATCAAAGTTGTTCTATACGGACCATTCAAAATTTCCCCATGCGCTAAGTTTCACAAAGAAAAGGACGCGATGCTAAAGTCAGTCGTTTGTTCTACGGTGCTGAACATTAGTAATTTTGTCTAATTTGTAGTATACACGGCAACGCGTCTGACTTTACATATTTAGCTTTTCGGAGGTTTTCGTAGCGCGAGTGTAAAACTTGCCATGTGGCTGACTGTACATAATTAGCTCGACTTTCAACTATGCTTTATTTTGTTGTTTTTGTTAAAATATTTCATTGTTCTCTACCTCGCGTTCGAATTAAGGCTTACTAACTCAAATAGATGTTCAACAAACATTTTGCAAAGATTTCCTTATAACTTCAAAGTATGCGAAGAATTCGTAACACAGCATTGGTAAATCAGTTGTATATTTTTCATAAAATTGCACTGTTCGGATTTACTCGCATATATTTGGGTTCAGACATTTTACTTATTTAATTTAACCCGACGATGTAACGAGATGACAAGCTGGTGGGTGTATCATGCACGGTACTCGTGCAAATAAAAGACAGTATTATTTTCATCAGAGCGTGTACTAAATTTGCGTTTTTTATTATTTTCTAATGTTTTCATGAACTGTGTTCTTCTTTGTATATAACTTTGTTTATAATAAATAAATAATATGATATAATAATGACATTGATTATAAAGTCACCGCATTTTTAATAGCAACAGCAGTGATGTTAAAGTTATGTATGTTTGTTATGACCTCTAATCTTGTTTTTTTTTGTCATAATGTTGTTTTCTATAAACAAGTTTCGAACAATGTTTTGTGTCCCGTGGTTTTAAAGCTAAAGAAAAATAATTGTAGATTTTAAATTTAAAACCCACGTTTTTGAAATAACAAAGAATGAAATAAAATTAAAGAATAAACAACCTAAGAGGAATTAATAATGGGGCAAGTCTCCATCGTAATGTTAACATCATTTAGACCAAATATAGACACTAAGCGTGTTAGACATGTCGTGGTAGGCCAAAATATACTTTTATACAATGTATCCAAATGTATTTACAGCTGCCGCACGCAAGCGGAGTGTATCCGGACAGACACCACGGAATAGATAATAATACTTGTACAGTACACCTAGCACGAACCACTATCTCTTTATAGTATCGTTATCGTATTTACTTACTATGAGATGATAAATGGACAGCTAGAGACATTATCGTAAGACTCTCGTGAGCTCGTAACGTAACGATAGTAAAATCTAATATCTTTCACTGTAAAATACTCGGTGAAAGATATTACGATAGTTAGCTGTCGAATAAAACGATACGCCATGTCAAAAGTGAGTTCGTGCTGACGATTCTCATACTAAGCTCTCGTTAACTATACCATTACGATACCAGTTAGTTCCTTAATCGACCGTAGCGGCGCTGCTATTATAGTTTTTATACAAATAATACGATTACGATAACCATAACTATAGTGATTCGTGCTTGGGGCACAGTAGTGGTACTCCTTTGACCATAAAAAAGCCGACATTTTAAATAACTAATCTTTGAGCATCCAAACTGAATCACGCCACGTATGTTATTAGTAACTAGCTGTGCCCGCGACTTCGTCCGCGTGGAATAGTAATTTTTGGCAGCATTTTGATTTTTGTAGACAATTTTTTTAAAGTTCTTGATAAAAAGTAGCCTATGTTATACCTTATAGCTATCTATTAGTGAAAGTCCCGTCAAAATCGGTCCAACCTTTCCGGAGATTAGCGGGAACAAACAGACAGACATTTTTTTTAAATTTGTGTTTTTGTTATTGGTACCCAATATACATTCATACCCATTTAATAAAAACTTGTTATTTTGACATTACAAACAGACACTTCAATTTTATTTATTTGTATAGATTCTGAAGCTTCACATCTCTATTAGCTGGAGCGATAGGGATGTTGCTGATGATAAATAATCAAGCGCGCTCAAGATAGCGCGCGACACGTTGGCATACACTGTTGGCCTTATTAATAAAAATCTTACTCCTTGGATCATCCTCGGATTAGTTACTTCGTGTATTGTCTTGTTTCCGCACATGTCGGCTGTCATATGTCAGAATAAGACAAAACATGGAATAACTAAACCGAGCATGTTCCAAGGACTAAAATTTTTATTAATAGGGCCGTGTAAGTATGCATTAATCCCATAACGCGGTTTTGCACTCGCAGTGTGTGTGTAACGGTATTAGACGTACTTATCTTGTACTTAAGCATGTAGTGACGGAGGCCTACAGACACTGGCGGCCACCGGCTTGGATTGTTACGAGATGCTGAGCTGAGCCGGTGTATGTTTGCTCTTATCTGTGTCAGTCGCGCAAATAGTATGCATGAAAATGTCTATGGACACGAGGTACTGGCAGATCTGAACGATCTGAATACTATTTAAGGTCAGAGAACCCACAGAGGCGGAAAGCGGAACGGTAGCGGAGCGAATTTTCTTGTAATGTTCGTGTTGCTATGGACTCCGTCACACAGAACGTCCTGTTCACGGGCACGGGCTGCCGAGACTGGACTCGAGTCACTCCTTATCTCACAATTTTAGTCACATAATCATTTCCTAAAAAGTAGCACGGTGGCGCGTATTTAATGTGACTGACGTGATAAATTTTCTTGACGCTCGTCAAGGAACACGTGTGACTAAGTTTTATCACACATTCCTTAGCGTCCAACTGCTGAGGTTGTAGCTGGAGCTTTAATACTTTAGAAGTTGTAGCAGCTGTCAGAAAGCAAAAAAAAACCGGCCAAGCGCGAGTCGGACTCGCCCCTGAAGGGTTCCGTAGGATTTATGACGTATTAAAAAACTACTTACTAGATCTTGTTCAAACCAATTTTCGGTGGAAGTTTGCATGTTAGTGTACATCATATATTTTTTTTAGTTTTATCATTTTCTTATTTTAGAAGTTACAGAGGGGGGGGGGGGGACCCACATTTTACCACTTTGGACGTGTCTCTCGCGCAAACTATTCAGTTTAGAAAAAAAAATATTAGAAACCTCAATATGATTTTTGAAGACCCCTTTACTTACCAAGTTTCAATAGTGTAGTTCTTATAGTTTCGGAGAAAAGTGGCTGTGACATTCGGACGGACAGACAGACAGACATGACGAATCTATAAGGGTTCCGTTTTTTGCCATTTGGCTACGGAACCCTAAAAATATGTGATGAAACTCAGTCACCCTTGACGATCGTCAAGACATTTTTAGCACGTCAGACCCACTTAATACTTGATACGCGCCACTGTGTTATCTTTAACACATAGAGATTATGTCAGTAAAATTGTGAGATAATGCGTGACTCGAGTCCAGTCTTGGCACAGCCCGTACTACGCCTGCTGGTAGATATGAATGAATCCTTCCCCGTGTATCAGCAAGCTTTTAACAATTCATTCACAGGCAAGTCAAGGTTTTCTATTTGCTGAAGTTCAAATTCGTTTGTCGAATTCACTCGTTTATCATTCCCTTTGTGGAAACGGAGTATTTCACAACAATAGGTTTTCCGTATCGTGGTTCAAGCGTTTTGTTATAAGTTTATTCTCACATATTTTATAAGCGCCTTGAATATTCTGAACTTTCGGTGAATCTTATACGTGTGAAATGAAAACGTATATGCTTCTTTGAACCCTTTCACTGTAATGATTAATATTTCGATACCATCATTAATCTACATAGATGTTTGCTGAAAAAAATGAAGTGTGTTTTATGAACGAGCAAGTCTCTTCCTTTATAAAATTATGCAGAATAGATTTACCTTATTAAAAAAATATAACAGATATATAAAACTACATGGATGGACACCAACTCCACTTTTCAAGTAATCCGAAAGTTTTTATAATGTGTGTAGGTTTGTTGATATCATTAGCATTTTTTAAAAATAATTACAATACTTTGAGTACATTTTTCGATTAGTCGGTAAACGGATCTCCATTAAATGTAGTCACCTCCGTGCTGTAATGGTTGAGGCCATCTGGCATAAATTTGGAGGTCCGGGATTCAATTCCCCATGGGTGCAAAAGTTTTACTGCTAATTTGGTTGATGGTTAGATGCCACCGCCGTATCTAAGTTTGTCGCCATAATGACAATGTTAATACCATTGTTGTGTTCTGACCATAAAAGGAATGACAGCAGTTCCTCAGTTGCTGAGGAGTCCAGCTGCAGCTGCTTCCATTTCGGCTTTATCCTCACTTAAAGTCAGGTAAGATAAAGGGCAAGAGCTTTCTTGTTGTGCGTGAAAAAGGTAATATAGAAATGAAAACATAAGTAATGAAAAAGTTGAGATATGATCCAAAGACCATTTTGACTTACCTACCTGAGCTTTTTTATTTTTGTTAATAAAACAATATTCGTAATTACATTTAATTAAATCTTATGCTGACTGATAGGGTGCCTCAATGCGGCCTAGGCATTTTTCCATCTTTAATTAAAAGGTTTGGTTGGTAGATATCTCTCGATTTGAAAATTGGCTATAGCTTTGCCATCTTTAAAAATCAAAAAGCAGGACTTGCCTGTCAAAATAGCCAGACTTTTGGGTTCCAAAGCCGGACTTTTGAATACCAAAACCGGACGCTAAAAAAAGGTATTAATGAAACACATAGTTACTTTAAAATAAAATTTTAATGAACATTATTCGTGATCATACGTTTCTTTTGATGAAACACGGTTTAGGTGATCAGTTTCCTTAATAATTGTTTCATAAAATTGCTAAATGTCTTAAATTAAATTCGACGATCAACATTTTGGCAATGGTTTCTGGATTTAACCTATTCCTTTGCGTTCAGTTGCGAGTGAGTCAGCCAATCTCGTCTCGCTCGCTCGTTCGCTACTGACTGAAGTGATTGATTGAATTGATTGAACGATAGTATAAACAACCTAACAAAAGCCGGACGGGCCGGACGCAGTCAAATTTGGCCGGTCAAGAGGTCAAAAAGCCCAACACTGTCCGGCTTTATCCGGACGGACGGCAACACTACTTGGCTACAATAAAGGATGTAATATGTCTTTACCTATATGGAATTCTATTTTCAAATTCAATCATTTGTTTATTGAATAGGCTTTTGTTTTTACTATATTTGAATATTTTTAATCAGTATGGACACGATACGAGTAGTTATGGAATATAAGTTTCGTCGCGGTAGCAATGCGACACAAACGGCTCGCAACATAAACGACGTGTACGGAGCGAACACTACAAAATAACACACCACCCGTTACGTCTCCGACATGTTAATTTTGATCTGAAAAATGAACGCCACGTGGTCGTCCGCAAACTACAGTCAACAACGACGAATAGTGCGATTGTCAATCTGCCCCCCTAGCACGTCCACCAAAACACGATATGATAAAGCGGTTTAGCGCGGTGAACTGTCAAAATACAATAGGGTTTCGTCGTATTTTGACAGTTCACCGCGATAAATCGCTTTATCATATCGTGTTTTGGTGGACGTGCTACGGGGGCTGAGGCCACTGAGTCAGCAGCAGCTTTCGACGTAAGCTTCAATAGAATATTGGTCCATTTGCTTTAAATTGGCAAGGTAAAAAAAATTAAAGTGAATATCTCACGATGTGAACGATCGCCAACGCGTCTTTTGTTGCTAACCAGACACAGAAACGAGGGGATTTTGAATAGTATTGTCGCTTGCAATGTAAAATGGTTCCACTTTGAGCATTTAAGCGGGCCTCGTGTTGGTTAGACCGTGGTTAGCTGATTTTTTCGCGATTTCATGATTGGTCCCTCCCACAGTGAAAGTTGTTTAGCTTACTTGTCTGAACAGGCACACAAAATTTGGTTCCTGCTTCAAAAGTAACTCTGTATATATCGGTATTAATATAATCGGGCTTACCTCCGGTATTGCAGTAGGCTTACTCTTAAACCAATCCTGATCGATCGACATTAGGAGTGTGAATTCGTCATTGAAGTTCTAACACCACGTAAGTCATTTTTGGCGGAAAAAAGACCACACGACGTTTTTCGAATTCTTCGCATTAATTACAAATTCCTACTAATATTATAACGGTTTTATTTCTCCTAATGAATCCAATGAAATTTATGTAAGTAATGGAATGGCATTATAATAGTATATTTATGTATAATTGTGCAGTTTTTTCATTCTTCGTAAAAGTTGCTATTTTGACATACGCGGTGTTAGAACTTCAACGACGAATTTTTGTACGCTTATTTAGCAACACTAGCGCCAAATTGGATTCATTATTTATTATTTATTTATTTAGGTACATACACAGCTTACATCCGAAATAACACTAAATATTATTGAAATGGTGCTGGTCTAGGATGCAAGCCAAACAATGTACACATAATGTTCCTTAAAAACGACTTTTAAATTACACACAGAAAAAAAGATTAAACAATGGAAATAAAACTAAACAATAAATGACATACCCGGTTGAAACATACACAATAAAAAAAACTATTAAGCCAACTATTAAAAAAAATGCATGCACAAACGGAGACTTAAAAAATGTAATATAATAATAGCAATATTAGACACAACGTATAGTTCTAATAATAATAGCGAGGTTTAATTGATATGTTTTTTGACAAAATGCTTGAATGATATGTACCCGCGCCCAAAAATATCGAGATCAGGGTGCCTAGGCACCATTTCATTAAAAACTCTGCACATACGCACAATTGGATTATAATATGACGTGTTATTTTTATAGACGTTAAGTACAAAGAAATTTGGTTTTCTGCGTTGGTATCTGGTGTTAATATTAATATTTGACAGTAAGTTAGGTGAATTAATCTGAGAATTCATGATCCTGTAAAGATAAAGGAGGTCAGAGTGCAGGCGACGCAGATGCAAACTTGATAATTTAAATTTACTCAGTAAGTCGTCATATGATAATCCACGAGTGCAAACATTCGAACGATAGCAAGCCAGTCATTCGTATCTTGAGTGAAAAACACTGAGTTTGATTCACCCAAAATCCACACAATATCGGTCCAGTTTGGCGCGTACGAAAAATCACAATCTCAATGTCGATTGATCTTAATTGTCTCTAGAGTAAGCCTACAGGGGTCGATAGGATACGGTAGCTTATCATCATACGGCCCGTACGCTGGTTTACCGCTTAAGTGCTAAAAAGCTAATTGTACGCACGTACTCGTATATACGCACGCCAACTAAATCCGGTGAAGGATTCCGTCTCTTTCTCATATGCGGTTAATCCCAGGGCCAGAGTCCACGATTAGGCGTCGTAATGGCGCTGCATTTAAGACAAATGACGCGCGGCGCCGCCCGAAATTATTCCGTCCTCATACAAGGGAGTTAACTCGAATTAACGTGTGTTTCTAGTTGAAATCCTGATCTCGAGTTTTAAGTGGTCACTTATTTTGGTATGTTTAGGATCTGTGTTTGCAGTTAATATAATTGCAAAAAAGCTTTCGATAATAATTTACACATTATCATAAATTGGAAGCTAACGGGTATGAGAATGATTGTATGGACGGACATGCTGTATTCCTTCGCGCCAACAGTTTTGAACGAATTCCTATTGGACAGAAAAGATACGAAGAGAAATGAATGCATACCTTTTATATGGAAATTCAACATCAGACGCTGTTTACTAAAGCGATATCTATATGCTTAAAACGACACGTTATTAACTAAAAGTTATAATTAGTAACGTAATAATTACAATTAGTAGCTTGGCTAGTGCATGTGATTAATTCTTTGGTGCGCTACTGTTTCAAAAATATAGCTTGGTGGATAGTTAAAAAAGGAAGAGAGAGAGCTTAATTATTTTCTATAGCTTACCGTAATCTAGAAGAAAAAATCTCAGAATCGAATTTCACGTAACTAGTTTCTCGCGCGACTGAGCCAGACATCATTGACGGTTAGCCACGGCCTAGGGTTTGCGGACGCCCAACGACCCCGGGCCGCTGACTCGGTGACCTGCTTCTATCCTCATTAACGTGCGGACACGGCGCCGTGTCACAGGCTACAATGCGAACACTTACTTATTCAGCACTCCGTAACTACTTTTCGGAGTAAGGGTGTGTTCCCTGTAATGTGCGAGGAAGCTGAGGGGTGTGCGAGAAATCAATCAATTGTAGGACTTCGTATATCTCATTAAGTGCAGCTTTGGCGCGAAAAGGCCTAATAATACCACATAAATACACACAGAACAAGCGAGAAATGTGTGCGAGAAACGCGAGCGAAATGCTTATAAGTACCATAATTATGGAGACACTCGCTCCGTCTCTGCTCCCCGCGCGGCGCCTTTTAGACTCGAGCTTTGTTAAGGGCCTTGTAAACAATCAAAGTGTTTGTCAAATAATCTGATAGTGTACACCTATATTTTGATGTTTTTGCCAAGCAGCTATGTGGTTGACATGTTTAATAAAAGTTTGGGTTGACTGCGCCACATGTTTGATAAGGAATGTTTATAACAGTGCTCAATAAATGGAAACTCATTATGATAAAGAGACAAAAATCCACTGAACGGAGGCTTGGCGAATTTTTTCGCCAGTAGTACAAAATTATTCAAACGTATTCGATCTTCTAATGACTATTTACTCGTTCACGCACCCACTAGTCTTCTCGCACATCTTTGGTGGAAACGTTCAAACCGTTTAAAGTTTCTCTACGCAACCTCGCACCGCTGTTATCCTGACACATTACTGGTGGGAACACACCCTAAAAGTTCCTTCTCATTCTGTCCTAACACGCCGTTTCGTAATGGTCAGCAAGAAAATACATTTTCTGTATTTCGTTTTCCTGGTTTTTGCTTTGTTCAATCCTTGATTCATTTTTAAAATTAATGGTTTAGCAAGGTACGTGCATTTTGGTGTAGGGAGTAGCTGGTGTCACTGTACCTATGTATGAAACAGCTCTATATATAAACAGATTTATATTTCTTAAGGTGACCTCTTTAAAATAAAATATATACTTAGACTACACAATATGAAGTATACTGAACAATATGAAGGATATTGTACTAAGAGGGAAACCATGACTTGTAGATTGTTCCACTTAAAGTTATACCACATGTCTATATTGAATAACAATTTTTGACTTTGAATACTCGAGGATGACGACAAATAAAATGAAAATAATATTTGTAAAATTTTGCCACAAAAACAACGCTGGTCATACTTAATACTTTTTGCCACGGCTATTGAGTATAATTGAGGATCTTACTGGAAGAAAATGCGTTTTTTATTCATCAAAGACGAATTATCATAATTATTAAAAAATATACTACAGTTTTTAAAATAAATCATAGGCAATTTTATAACACCTCCAATCGAATAATAGCACAGATTTAATCGAAATTCACATTCATCAACGCAAATTATTTTTTAATATATAAAATTTTCGTGTCACAGTGTTTGTAATCAAACTCTTCCGAAACGGCTTGACAATTTTTTTGAAAAAATGAAATGAAAAAATGAATGAGTCTGAGAATATGTCGTAAACTTTTTTTATACCCCTAAGTGATAAGAGTGTTTTTCTTTTTAATTATTATGGCGAAACGTAGTTCGCGGGCACAACTAGTAGGTCATCATCATCATCATCATCACAGCTCATATATATCCCCACCGAGTGGTTCGAGCCTACCCTATGTTTGGGTGATTAGGCCTTAGTCAACCACGCTGGCCCAGTGCGGATTGGTCGACTTCCCATACACCATTGAATTTCTTCGCAGATGTATGCAGGTTGCCTCACGATGTTTTCCTTCACCGTAGGAGCGTCAGACAAAGTAGTAGTCAGAGCGTCAGCTAGTAGGTAATAAAATAAAATAGGGTGATTTACACATATAGATCGAACTGACCGATCAATCCGTCCCCTCTAGCATGCAAGTCTGTCGTCAATTCAAAACTGCAAATTGCATTCCAAAACGACAGCTCCGAGTCAGCGAAATGAGTTGCTTGGTAAGGGGGCGTGGATCGATCCCAAGTTGACAGTAGCGAAATAGGGAACTACAATGCCATATCTGTTAATACCTATTGAGTCAAGAAGTTGATTAATCTGTGGGATTTTCATTACTATTTTATAAATATTCACATTCAATTAACACAAATAGTTATGTACAATTCCAAAATTATTTACATTTAAAATCTAGTCTATCAAAATCAACTACTTATACGGAATACGGTTTCCGATTTTGCGAGACTATTGGCCTTTTCACTGTCGTAAAAACCCTCACGTTGGGAATTGGAATCCATATCAGATTTACTGTACTTTTCTTAGCAACTTTAAAAGTTTTTCCCCATACAAACTTTGCCACCCCTTTTTATACCCTTGGGGGGTTGATAGTCAAAAATCCTTTCTTATCGTATGCCTACATCTTATGAGGGATATGACCACTACATTTTACGCCACTACGACTGGTGGTTTAGGAGGTGCTTTGATAAGTCAGTCTTTCAGTCAGGATGAAGGAGAATGTCCATTTTCGTATGGGGATACGTTAGCAACTAACGTCAAACCAAATTTACTGTCAAGAGTTTAGTTTTTTAATTAACTTTTCATTACCAACGAGATTTTCTCAACATTTAACCACATTATCGAAATATTAAAAAAATAAGAAAGCTCATGAGTATATTTATTTGCAATTTTAAAGCGTCGTGATTACTCTAATATTTATTATACTTATAGGTATGTGTTTTAAACCGTATTGCTGAGAATTTCGATCTTCAACTCCTTGATTCTTCATCATCTTGTCAGGCATCGCATGAACGCCTGCCAGCGTTTACAAACAGAGTACTATCTCGATACGAAACTTTAAAGTCACTAACTCGATTCGCAATGACACAAGAGGCACAATCTCAACACTGTCAATAGTTATTATAGACGTAAATTAATTATTCAGTATGTAACTACCACAACGGCAACGGCTCCAACGCGGAAAAAAAACATCATCGACCTATACAAACTTCAACAAACGCCATAACCAAATTCACACTGACAGTATATTAAAGGAGATGTTCCCATCTATAGACGCACGCACAGCCGTAACCGCTAATGGTAGAAACGTGAAATTTGGACAGTTATTTTAATTAAAAATGCGGACGCACACTAAAAAGGGATTTAAAAAAATGTTAACCCTAAAGGGATGAAATGGGGGTTGCAAGTTTGTATGGAAAAATCTTTAAATTAGCAACGATTTTGATAAAACTTGAGATTCTTGCTCTTAAAAATATTTCATTGACCACGTGTTTCATGGTTTATTGGAATTCACCCCCTTAGGGTGCAAAATAGGGGTTGAAAGTTTCTATGGAAAATATTTAAAATCTGCTCCAATTTCTATGAAATTTATTATCCGGGCTTAAATTGGCTACAAAATTATTTTTCCTACGGGGAAATAAAAAAACCCACGGGAAAACAATAATAACGCGGGCGAAGCCGCGAGCGGAAAGCTAGTTTCATAAAATACTAGGTAGATCTCAGAACAATCACTACAGCATGCTTTAGTTATTCTTCTGAGAGGTAGATAGAATAAAATGATTCAATAGAATTCCTTTTAATTATTTTGTACTATCGAATGTAATCGGATACTTTTATTAATCATTATAAGATTGCAATAGTTACGCTTAAGCGTGACAGCTTAAGTCTACACTGTGATCAATAGATTCTAAAATCTGGAACTTTATTTATTCTTGCGATTGCACACCTTATACAAATCAAAATACGGGTAGCGGGTGATATTTGCACCTCGAGGGATCTAAATCATTCGTAATCTCCCCCAAATGCGGGTCATTGATTTCCTGTGAGGAAATAATTATATTCTTACTATTTTTAGAGCAACTTGTATTACTATTACATTCTACGTAAACGTACTACTAACTTAACATAAATGTAGCGTAAGCTACTATTATCCTATATCATGAGCAAAACCGCCGAACAACATGTCAGGAGATGGATTTATGAAACAATAGAATTCAAATTCGCATTCGAAGTCGTAAGATTCAAATACGAATTTCCAAATTTACTATTTCTGAAAATAAATTCTGTGAATACTGCAACGAGTGGTCCTACCCACTCGTTTTCCATTAACGCTAGTAAAATATACGCAACGTATACGTTCCGTTTTACGTACGATTTATCGCCGCTTTTTAAATAAATGACTTATTTGTATTGGTGTTTACTTTTTCTGCATGAAACGGAATCTAATATAGAATTTGTTTTTAATGACAACACTGAATTCGAGTGACTCAAAAATCTTAAGTTAGGAACAGTAGAAAATAATCTCGCGCATGATTTGTTTTCATGTTCGAATTCAAGATTCACTTCTCATGGTTCACAAATGCACTCCAGTTAGAATCAAAAGTAAAGAAATACAAAAAAAAACTACTATCATGATTAGCTTCAAGCGTGAAAGCGATCATGTATTATGATATCATCCAAATAACGAGTGCAAGTCCAAATAACAAACAGAAACTCAGTCACATTCACACAGACATAATATTCGTTGACATATGAGTAGCGCGTGACTCCTTTTGTATTCCACTTTCGCCCGGCCTAAATGAGTTTCTGTCGCGACAATGGCCGGAATCCCTTACCTCCAAATTAATTACAGTACTTGGGACTTCATAACGCCTTGTGGGATATATTCGAGTTTCTACATCTCGCGAAACTTATTACATTATATACTTTTCCGTCTGATTAAATTCGTCACGGCTAAACTCAATAAGCTTTCTGTTAAGTGTCATGATACAAATATTCCCATTTATCAGTCTTAAGGTTGCCTGGAAGAGATTGCTTTATAGCAATAAGGCCGCCTACTTATACATTTCTTCTTTTTCACGTTTGTTTCTTTTGTTACGTGTTATTTGTGAAATAAAGAGTTAATTGTTATTATTATAAAAAGTACAATTGTGTAAGACAATTATTAGATGTATCAATTAAAAGTGTCTAGCCCGAAAATTATAGATGGCGCGAATTTTGCCGCCGATTCCCACAACAGTTTTTTTCTGCGAAGAATGTTGTTTTACTCCTTGGCCCTCTCTCTCGGAAGGTTTTTATTAATAAAATGCCGATCCAATACCCCGTCAAAACGCAAAAATCGGACAACAAACAAATTATCAAATTGACATATGTATGTGTAAGTTGCGCAAGTAATATCCATAAAGGTTATTCCTACAAATTCAGTGCGATTGTCACACAAATTTCCAAGAAACACCTTGATGCGGGAACACGAGAAAGTCATATCTCAGGAAATACTGATAAATTTATGTGACAAGACGTATTTCCGCTTATTGGATTGCTGCAGTAAGTGGTCCTCTGTCGATCAATAACTAATAATTCGTTCCATTGTTTCTGTACAAACCTACGAATACGTAATGTTAGTTTTATTGACAAATACAGACAGTAGATCAAGCTAATGGAAAATTATTATAGAGCAATTTCAAATCTCACCCTTTTTTAAAATTACACCCAGGAGGGTTAGAAAAACGATATCTTTAGATTCGTTACACGCAAGATACGTACGTACATACAGGTAAGCTTTGCACACGTCATGAAGTGAGTTCTTCATATAAGTAACTTGACGCAAGCTGTGAACAATGCCCAAAATATTTTATGTGTGATACTTCGAAATGTTCGTTTCGAAACCTTCGAAAACAGAATTATTATTCTTTATTGTTCGCCGGGTTTCGAAAAAAGAAAAACAATTCTGTTTTCGAAACTGATTTCGAATCATTCAAAAGTTGTCGAAGGGGTAGGGGGTGCGTGTTTTTTTAATATAACAATTGTTTATTTTGAGTCCATTTATCTTGTTTATATATCACGTAGATAACTTATTAATAATTATAATGTATGTATATTCCGCTTCGAAAGTGGTTAAGCGCATTTCACTTTTAGCACGATTAAACAAAATATTGTTAAGGTAATCTTATTAACTGTCAGTAAATTATTGCAAAGTAGAAGTATATTTCACTTTGCAATAATTTACTGTGGTATTTTATAAAGCGAAAAATAAATTTAATCTTAAGTTGATCAACTGCTTTTTTTGCTGACTATGCATTTAAGCAGTTTCCACACTTAGGCATGAATTTATTTGAATTTATAACTTTTGTAAAAAGAACACCTACTTCTGTTAATACACTTCGTCGATCGGTCATTAATAGCAGTTCATTGTTTGTTGCAGGTAATGGAGCGACAAAAATTACATTCCCTCCAATTTATGTAGGTAGGTGTGTACTGAGCTTATATTTTCCTGTTCCAGCCAACGCTACATTCGTGTATACGGATATTTTCCCCGGTCGTGTTCAGGAACTGAATGAACGTGAATATTTTTTTTTGTAATCTTTTGTTTGAAATTAACACTGAAATAATTGAATCTTTTACCAATGGTGTCAGTTGATATTTTATTTAAGCAATTTTATTGTAACATTTGTTTGATATTTTAGAATTCTATTTTAATTTACATGTAGTGTTATTCAATTCTAAAGCTTAGAAAGAAAAACGCTTCTGAAAACATTGGTTCTACTCTTAAATAGAAAACAATAAAAAAACAAATACTTATATTAGGAAACTAGGTGCTTTGTTCTGACGATTCCCACATTGATATTTTCACAAAATGAAATTGTAATTTCAATATTGTTATCTGAACAAACTCAGTGCATCTCCAAACCATTAGTTACAACAATACACCGTCTGTTCCGCGAGATATTCTTTGTGTAATTAATTAAGTTCCCCGAACTCCATATCTCATTTATTACGCAACTCGATTCTATAACTGAGACAATACTGTCACATAAATTTGTATTGAAATATCCAAACCATTATTCGCGCTAACATTTCGGCCTCATTTTGTCTCCATTTAGGCTTGCGTGTCGCTTCCCGGCGATAGTTAATTTTAGACTTTACCGCTGAGTTAATAAGTCTTTCGGATGGTATAACAGCTAGCTCCTAACCTCAGTTTTATGGTCGCTCGTGATACGATGTCGCATAAACTCGAGGTTCATATTCGTGCGCCTGAAGGCCTCTGTGACAACGTGATAAGTTTCCAGTCTTAGCAGATTATGTATATTGTTATGAAATATGACACCTAAGTAAGAACACAGTGTAGCATTTTAAGACTAATACACATGAAAATAGATTTGAGTATACTTTGAAAATACGTACTTTCGCTGTGGGTAGATACTTTTTTAAGCGACAACAATTTAGAAACACCTTCCTTAAAATCGTTATTTGACGTCTGACACCTAAATTGAATCTATCATTTTAATCGTTTTCCTTTCGTTAACGTACCAAATTTTTCTTAACTCATTCAAAAAGGTTGTTCATCACTGGAAGTGTTATGCTGAAAAATATTTTCACACGTACAAATTGTATCGTATATTGGCAATCGAGTTACAACAAAGCAATCACAGAATTACTTTGTACGCACTTCTTACAAATAAACTGACCAATGTATGGAATCAGCTTTAGGCGTTTGTGTTGAAACTTTGAAACGAAGTGAATCATTCAAGTGGGGTTCATAATCTCGATTCCAATATTTTATTAAACCTTCCTTTTGATGATTTTCATTGCCCAATAAAATTCTCTTTATGTGTCTATCGCTAAATCGTGAAGAATATTTTTTTATTGCAGTATATAATAGGCTCAGATTTAATATTGGAATTGTTTGTCTCTTGAAGGTTTCCAGAGAAATTATATTCTTGAAAAAATGAGATGCTCTACCTATATGTATTCGTAAGTTTCCAATTGACGCGCTATTAATTAATTCTGAGTTCTGTCTGGCGTATTAATGTTCTAGAAAAAATTATAAGTAGTTATCCAGTTAGGTTATAAAATGTTACAAGATTGAAAAATTCTCAAACGTATAATGATTCTGAATTATCATCTTTCTTAATGTTTTACTAAACTACAGTTTAAATAAATATAAGTTAATTAGGTACTTTGACATCTTTCAATTCAAAGTGTACGTAAATCAAATCTTAATGAATGATTTTTTGTAGACATCCATTTTATATAGCTGTCTTGATTCTCAGTTATCACGAACCATTGGCACTTGTATAGGTATCCCAGAATCAGATGGCAAATGTGGACCTGAAAATTCTTTAAGAAAAAATATTAGGTATTAGGTAGGGTAGTTATTTAAAACAATATTTAAAACTCTATTGTTAGTATATAAATTATTGTTATAAATCTAATACTAATATTTTACAGAGGAAAAATTTGATTGTTTGCTTGCATTGAACAAGCTCCGAAAATACTGCACCGATTTAAAAAAAATCACATTAGAATCCTACATTATTCCTGATAAACATAGGCTACAAAATTATTTCTCCTACGGGAAAATATAAAATTCCCACGGGAAAACAAAAATAACGCGGGCAAAGCTGCCAGCGGAAAGCTAGTGTATATATTTTTTTTATTAAAAAAAAATATTGTTTTTATTGCAGTAAATTCAGTTTTGTATTTGCAATTAGATTCTGGCACACCTATAGCTTCAAAATTTTTCAAAACATATACACAAGCGGGTACTAAGAAAATGTATCCTTACCTAATAAAATGCAAGGGTTGGAATGCATTTTGCGATGCAGCTTATCGTGCCGCCCATGTTGCGAATTTCAGTGCTCGTAAAATCAGACCATCCGCAAATTCCATCGCTCGCAAGACGACATAATACAAAATATGGAATGGAGCCAACGAATATGTCTCGGGCAACTATTCTCTGTATGACTTCGGATTCATATCTCTTACTTACATATTTCATGTGTCGCGGAGTAGTTCCAATTAGGAAGTTTTCTCTTTTAACTCTTTGTTTTTGTATCTTTTCTATTTGCTACCGCAATGAATGTCACCAAGATTTCACTACTACTTGACTAAAGTAAATATTTATGAAAATTTTATTACAACAACCTATAAATGTTCTACTAGGTACTGGGAATGAGCAGAGGCTCTAGGTTCAATAGATTGGGTTCAATAAGAAGAGTCTAATTAGAAAAAGGTCGTAGGAGCATCGGTGGCGCTGTGGACTCGGCACTTGCCTTCGAATCGGGAGGTCGGGGTTCGAGACCCGCCATGTACCAATGTGTTTTTCGTTTCGAATTTCATATGTACATTTGTCTCATGCTCATACGGTGAAGGGAAACATCGTGAGGCACCTGCATACATCTGCAAAGAGATTCAATGGAGTATGTGAAGTCGACCAATCCGCACTGGGCCGGCGTGGTTGACTAAGGCCTAATCACCCTAACATAGGGTAGGCTCGAGCCCCTCGGTGGGGACGTATATGAGCTGTGGTGATGATGATGATGAATTAGAAACATATAGAAGTTAGCCTTCTTCACCAAGCTGGCAAGACGGGTTGCTGAAGGGTTTTGTTTCGAGTTTTCCCTCTTCCGGAGATGTTACAGCGGGGAACTCCCTTAGTCCGCTCTCACGGCATTCGCGAGAAAAAGGGAGTTGCGGCACAGTGTTCATTCTGAATCCGTCACCCCACCGCATTTATCAAATTTAAGGAACACTTCCGGTTGTTGAAACACTTCCGCAAAGTTTTGCAGAACAAATTCAAATTTGTGAAATAGGCTGTATATGTTTTTCGGTCTGTTTTTTTTGTAAATTTATGACTGAGATTAATGTATGGATTTTCTTAACTTTAATGTGAAAAATAGTTAAATAACGATAGATACTTTTCGGATATTATACAAAACCCGTGTCATTTGTTATGATCACTACCCGATATAAAGGCCATGAAAGCGATATTGTTAGAACAGGAATGTAAATTTTATAATAAATACACCATCGTAAAATAAATCAAAATCCAAACCGCTTTCGCTTCGGTTGAACCAATGTTATCATATATCAAAGCCACTGTATGAATAAAATTTTGCGTTTTCTGTGCGTTTCTGTTTCCACATTAACGCGCTACTTTTCCGTTTTCGAACATTTTCGATTGACTGTACCGTCATAAATATAAAACATACAGTTCTAAAATTCATATACGATATTGTTGAACATTTCACCCGAAAAGACAGAAGCATGATTAATAATATTCCACTCGATAGAAAAAACAACCAAAGTTCACTCTGTTCAATGTTTTAAAACAACTGTGAATCAGAAAATACAATAATAAATGACATAAAAGTTTTACCAATAGACGTGCATTTTAATTGTCTAGAAAATTTGCAAAAACACAGCTATGCAATTAACATTTATACTCGTATTACCTTGCAATAAAGCAGTCGCCGTGCACGAGAAGATTTCTTGAAAATTGTTGACGCTCGCTGGTGTCATTGTTGATTGTCGGTATACTAAGGCCGTTCATGCACAATCACAAATCAAGTCAAATTATTTATTCGTCAAGCTTTATGCTGCGACTGCATCGTGAACTACAATAGGCCCATCAAATTAGCTAAACCTGGACATAATTCAATAACTGTAATTTTCTTTTTCAATGACAAAGTATTGTTAGTTATAGATAAAATAATAAAAATTAAACACTTTAAAACTCCGCGTCAATGTAAAAAAACAAAAAAAGTACATTTTAAAGACATTTTGATTCCATAAGTGCAGCATAATAAATAACCTTGTAAATGTGCTTCTGTTATGTTACGATTCTTGCATTCCAGTTAAATAAATTAAAATTAAACTAATTAATCATTCGGGACTATCATTAATAAAGAGTATTCGGTAAGTTACAGAGTTTTTGGCTTATCTTACAAAACATAATAGATAACTATAATTTAACAATTTATTCTGAACAGTATATTATATGTATTCTTAAATTATTAAAAATTAATCAGATTCTCTTTGCGCAGATTTCTACAGTCACAAATATTTGTAATTTTTAGAAAACCTAAAATACATAACTACTTCAAAAGTGTTTAATTTATCCCTTCAAAATATTGTTAGCACTATAAGAAATAAATTAAACAATAAAAGACCACGATTATACATTAATTGATATTTTTTCTAAGTTACATTCCAATGTAAACGGTATTTCCTGCAAGGTCGTAATTAGGTACTTTGTGTTGAGCTTCCGACCGTGCTGTCGCAACGCAAGCTGCGTGCACTAGAATAGTCGTTACAAGGTCAATGATAATATTCAATGATTGTCAAACTTTTATGAACACGAAGATCGATAATAACTAAATTGTTCAGGATGATATAATATAAGATGAATTACGTATACCAATTAAGGTCTCAGTTTTCTGTATTAAAAAAAATATGTTAGATGACAACAATCAAATTATAAAATATTTTTAGGGTTCCGTACGTCCGAAAAAAAAACGGAACGCTTATAGGATCACTCGTGTGTCCGTCTGTCTGTCGGTCACATTCAATTATCTCCGAATATACTACACCGATTAAGTTGAAATTTGGTACACATATCAATTTCTGTGACCCAAACGCAGAGGTGTGACGTGTGAATAGATGAAATCTGTATATGGGAGGTCATTTTTGGAGGGAAGGTGGAAAATTAAAAAAAAATGTTACGGACCTTCTTCACGCGAGTTCAACTCGCACTTGGCCGGTTTTTAGGGTTCCGTAGTAAACACGAAACCCTTATAGTTTTGCCATGTCTGTCTGTCTGTCTGTCCGCGGATTTACTCAGAGACTATTAGTACCTACTAAAAAGCTGTATGGGTATGTATATTATTCATGCCAAAAAAGTGGTAAACATTTTTTTAGGGTAGCTTCCCATACAAGTAAAGTGGGAGTAATTTTTTTTTTCTGGACTAACCCATCATGTGGGGTATTGTTGAATAGGTCTTTAAAAAATAATATAAGGTTTAGAACACCATTTTTCGATTTAGGGATTCGTTTCTGCAAATTTTTGTTAGAGGTAAGTTTCTCCCCCCTCTATCTGATAAACGGTTATATATGGACACGTGAAAAGAATTACAACAGTAGTATATATAACAAAGTTTAAAGAAAATCTATCAGAGTTGAGTACTAAGTACAAACTAAAAAGTTATAGACGACCAACTTATAAAATGTACTCGGAAAAGTAAAATTTCATTGAAAATTAGTACTGTAGCAACAGAACAGACACTCAATACTGTAAGTTGATGGTCTGAACGTGCTGACAGAGATGGCGCCACTGTATGTAATTGTATTGGTGCATATGTGACAACAGAGATGGCGCTGTTGTAAATTATAACGCGATTACGTTATGTGTTAATCAGATGCATAATGCTCGAAGGCCATTGTTTGAATATTCTTCCTTGGAGCTTATCCTGTGCCGACGGCTTCCCGGCTTACTTAATAAACTACCTGCGATAGATATCTGGCTGATGCGAATGGGTTCCGGTCCATCAGCAACGTGTTGTGAGGTGTGTGTAAACTCAAAGTTGGCATTTGCAACTACGGAACCCTACACTGCGCGTGGCCCAACACGCACTTGGCCGGTTTTTTTATGGGATAGGGGGCAAACGAGCAAACGTATCACCTGATGGTAAGTGATTACCGTCACCCATGGACACCCAACCCCAGAGGAGTTACAAGTGCGT
The DNA here is from genome assembly GCA_963935595.1 of Schoenobius gigantellus. Lineage (NCBI taxonomy): Eukaryota > Metazoa > Arthropoda > Insecta > Lepidoptera > Crambidae > Schoenobius > Schoenobius gigantellus. The sequence continues at coordinate 28,082,247 of OZ012551.1, forward strand.
TGCCGGCCTTTAAGATAGGAATTCACTCCAAAGTTTGACTGTGCGAGACAGGAAACTGCGAGAAAAACGCACAGTGGTGGACTGCCAACCATCTAAGTGATGGGCATGGATTTTTTGTCGCGTGGAACGATGGCGGAAAGAGGCGGCAGGTATGAGTCCGAACAACTCCTCGGAGCATTCCCCGTAATATATGCGATAGTAGATGCATAGTTATAGGCGACGTCTCTACGCAGCGCCAAGGCATTAAGCCGATTAGAAGTAGACGATTCGAGTCGCTCTCCGTTGAATGCGGTCCAGTGGGAGAAGCTGGTATTGGGGTGCCCCAGCCCAAAGATGAGAACAGTATTCCATATGAGGCCGAACCTGCGCCTTGTAAAGCTGAAGGCGGTGCGCCGGAGTGAAATACTGTCTCGATCTATTGAACACACCAAGCTTTTTACAAGCTAATTTAGCTTTACCCTCTAAGTGGACTTCGCTTGATATGTCGACACCAAGGATCTCAATATTAGCTGAGGCAGTTAGGGGATTGTCTGAAAGTGAGGAGATACGACAAATTGCATTTTCTTGGCGGTGAACGCGCAAACCTGTGTCTTAGTAGGGTTGAAACGGAGTAAATTAAGTCGACCCTAGTTAGAGACTTTTTCAAATGATGTATCAATTTCAGACACAAGTTTATTCCGGCATTCAATGACCTTTTCCCCAGAAATGTTCGCACGGCCGTTATAGGAGGTGTCTTTTGTGCTGTCATCTGCATAACAATGAATGCCGCTAGTTTGCAGCATAATATTGTTACGTTTGTGGGGTGGGTGTTCAATAGAAAATTCGCGAAACACCGACAATTATGAGATAAGATTTAATTAAGCACTAATTAAGTTACTTCACTTAACACTGAAAACCACTTTAAGCACTATTGACACACAACACTTCACTATAACACGCTTCCAAGTCGCAATGATCGCTCCGAGTCACTTTGTATCGCTTAATCCGCTCGGTTCGCTCTCTTGAAAAGAACTGTCCGGCTGCATTCGCCTACGCGCTTATATAGTAGGGCCGACGAACATTCGGGGCATTCGAGAATGTTCCATTCTCGAATATTCCGTACCCAATCGATTATTTATCTTCTCTTCTAGAAAGTTCCGTGTATGCCTTCGCGCTTCTACAATAGAACCGGTGAACTTCCGAGACATTCGAGAATGTTCTATTCTAGAACATTCCATACCCGATCGATCGTTAGTCTTCTAGAAAGATCCGTGTATGCCTTCGCGCTTCTACAATAGAACCGGTGAACTTCCGAGACATTCGAGAATGTTCTATTCTAGAACATTCCATACCCGATCGATTGTTTGTCTGTCTAGAAAGTTCCATCGCATTCCCGATTATGTTTGTCTTTATGAGTATGTTCTATCTTTGTCTGTCAGCACGTTTAGAAGTTTCTAGATGCATCTCGATCTATCTTTTATCTCTGGAAGGTGCCCACTATTGTTGTCTCTTTCTTATCGTGCTATCTCACTCACTCCTATTGAAAATTTAGTCATATATCGAAGTGTGGTTCAAAGGCCCATAAGGGGTCCTGAAAACGCCTGAAAACGGGTTTTCAGGTTATGATGTGGTTCGATAGAGGGTAGCCTGAAACGGACTGAAAACATGTTTCAGGCGCCTGAAAACAACGGCAACTTGGGTAAAATTTCGATATTCTAGTATGTGATAGAGCACCTCCTGAAACGCGCTGAACTGCGTTTTCAGGCCGCTGAAAACGCTTCTAAGGCCAAGAAAACCACGCCGGAAGTTTCTTATACCATCGGCGCAACAATATCATTAATATGCAGAAGGAATAGTGAAGGTGATAGCACACATTCTTGAGGGGCACCAGCATTTATAGACAGTGAGTCTGAGCATTCACCATTAATTAAGACCTTTATGCTTTTGTCTAATAAAAAGTGACCCATCCACATAGTTTCTCGGGAAGCCCATACGAAGGAAGTTTAGAAATAAGCGCTTTGTGCCAGACCCGATCGAATGCCTTCGCGATGTCTAAACTTACTGCCAGTCCCACCTCTTCGCCTCAATTGCCTCTGCCCAATGATGTGTCAAGTAAACTAGAACATCACCCGCAGAGCGACCCCTACGAAAACCGTATTGTTGGTCACTAAACAGATCCTCTAGGTACTGAAGGAGCTGGCGGTTGATAATCGATTCCATTATCTTTGAAAACAAAGAGGTTATTGCGATTGGCCTGTAGTTGGACGGATTCGAGCGGTCACCTTTCTTAGGGATCAGATGCACTAAAGTTGTCTTCCATGAGGTTGGGACTACGCCAGATTAGTAAGAGAGCCGAAATAAACGCGGTAAAACCGGTGCCAACTCTGGAGCGCATGTCTTCAGCACGATAGGAGGGATACCATCGAGCCCACTCGACTTATGGATATCTAGGGCGAATATCTGACATAAAGCTCTTGCACCGCAGTATGATCTGCGGTTCCTGTCCCCCGTCATTCAAAGTCGAGTTGGAAAAAGAGTTTCCCAAAAAGATCGGCTTTCTCTTTTGCATCATAGACTAACAATGTGTTATCCTTGTGCAATTGTGGAAAGGATGGCGTGCAGAAATTTCCCTGAATAGCTTTGGTAAGAGACTAGAACGCACGAGACCCCGAAGGAAGACGCTCTAGTTTCTCGTCAATTCTACTGATGTGCTCCGACTTCGCTCTTGCAATGTCTCTTTTAAATGATCTGGAGGCATAGTTATACTACTTTTTTAAAGCGCTGGTATTTCCATCCCGAAACGTCACCGCATTTCCCCAGGGTTGGTAGGTCTCCTGTTTCTAGCGAGAAGCTATTTTGGAGGATTGACCAATCCAAGGTTGGAACCTGCCACTAATGGGGACTACTGAAGAGGGAATGAAAATTTCCATACCTTGCAACAGCACATTGGCAACAGACTCAGCGGCGATGTTGGGATCATCCGGCAAAAAGCAAACCTGCCTCCAAGGGTAAGACGCAAAAAAGGACCACATCCCATCCCAGTTTGCTGATTTTTAGTGCCATATACGGCGACTACATGCAACTCGAGGTCGTTCCACGCACGTGAATGGCACCGTACTCCTAATAAGGCAGTGGTCCGTGGAGCCAAGAGGGGCGCTGACAGATATGAGGTAGCCATCAGGATGAGAAGACAGCAGAAGATCCAACAGTGAAGGTTCCTGGCTCTCCACATCGGGAATTCGTGTGGGCGTAGTGACCAGTTGTGTCAAGCCATATGCAAGAGCGAAAGCGTGAACAGATAATCCCGCATGATCGGTCTTGCTTGAACCGAGCCATGCGGTGTGGTGAGCGTTAAAATCGCCAAGTATCACGATCTCTACGCGTGGGATCTGCTGCTGCATAGAGTCTGTAGCCATTTGGAGGTGCTCGATGAGTTGGTCAGTTTCGGTATCACCGCTATGGGACCTATAGAGGCACGAATAGACGCGGGGATGGTCGTCGCTGTCTACACGGAGCCATAAGGTGGAGAGATCCCTACTTTCAAGATGGCTGAGGTGCTGAGAACAAATATCGACTCTGACGTACACGCACACACCAGCCTTAGGTGCGAAGAGGTGTTCCACTCCGTACCCTGGGTAGGAGAGATAAGTGCCCGCCGGAGATGATATCTACGTCTCGGTCAAAAAGAGCAAGGCCGGCTTTGCTGTCTCGAGGTGGTGGTGGACAGTATTCAGGTAAGAGTAAAGCCCCCTGATGTTGTAGAAGTCCACAGACAGTGTGGCAGGGGATGCCGTGGTTTTGCTTTTGCCTCAGGTATGGTGGAGCGCTGAGCATTACCCGGCGTGGGCTGCACAGCGGTCCACCCTCGTCGCCAATATTGGAGGTGACCTCTCACTGCCAGCTGTTATCGAAAAAATGGTCAGCAGTGAGAGGTATTGGGAGTCTATGACCGCTTTCTGTGATTAAGTCCTATTGGAGAAGGAAAGCGCAGAACGGGACCGCGAGAATGATCCGAACGCGGATCCGTCCCGCAGGCGGCGGTTGGGCAGAAGAAGATGAACTTACGCCCTCCATCAACTGCCGCAGGGGTCGCAGTGACGGAGTGGGGCCCCCGTCACTCACACTAATGACCCTACGCTTAGGGAGTGTCTCAAGGCGTTCTATAGACACTCCCAACCCTGAAGAGGTACCCGGTGTGGCCGGGCAGCATCGCACTCGACACACAAAGCGATTGCGAAAAGTACCCTTTGTGTGCCGAGAATGCGATTAGACGGAACCCCCCAGTATTTTTAGTGAGTATGTCTCGATTGGCGGGGCGAGTCTCACATAACCGCAGGCGGACCCCACTCTGTCTGCGGTAGATTTAAAATCTTTTATACTGGGTTAAAAAAAAGGTATGGTTGAGCGCGGTTTACGAATACGAAGGGGGCCTAGGGCGTCCACGCCCAGATATATTGCGTCCTGAAATTGGATGTCCAGAGAGGAATTCTCCAACGCTAGAGCAGTTGGTACCCTCCTGGGGTAACAATCTATTGAACTGCGCCATCATAGGGGGGTTGGGCCTCCGGTACCCTCACTCACTCGACGAAACACAACGCTTGCTTCACGCCGGTCTTCTGTGAGGCCGTGGTATTACTCCGGTCGAGCCGGCCCATTCGTGCCGAAGCATGGCTCTCCCACGGTCACTTACACAGAAGAACCAAATAGGTAAGCAGATATAACTCTAAAGGTTGCGTGAGTATGAGTTAATCATACAACAAATTATACCTACTTATCATACAATAATAAGTTATATTATTGTATGATATATGTAGGTTATAAATCTAAAACCTTAATACACAAAAGGTACGTAGCGTAGGTATCTAATAATCTTGGTAATCAAATGTGACTACTGTTTGAGTAGAACTTAATGTCGGTTTGTTTTTCTTTGCACTTTTTATGGATCATTCATTGGTATAAACAGCTCAACTTTCTATAATAATTGTATATTTTCATCAGAAACGGACACAAAATATTCGTCCCCACGCCTTTTACTACTAGCTGCAATTAATTTATTCTGTCCTATTAGACCTACATTCACCACATCCAAGTTTAACGCACATTTACATATCCTACAGTTAGAAAATTGCATTTTTAAATCTTTTCTGTAATAAAAACCCGACGCGGTAGGTACAAAGCACGCAAATTTTGAAGTAAGCAAACTCGACTCGTATCTCGCCCGGCGCGCGGGCGCTACGCTCGCTCCCCATGCACGGAGGGACACGCTCCATACAAGGGCGGTCATAAATAGTTAAAGTCCTGTTACTATCAATACATTGTATTATTTTAGTGACTTATAGTTGTAAAAGTGTTTTAGGAACATTAAAATGAAAGAAGTACATGTATTTACGGAATAAAAAACGTTTACTTCAGTAAAAAACAAATATAAACAATAACATACTTTTACCTAAATTTATCATGAACAAACACTTAAAAATTGGAATGTAAAACATATATTTTAAATAAAATAAGAGTCAAAACATTGATAACATTATTTAATTATAATAAAATAATAGAAATAAATAAATTAAAATTAATTAAATACAAAAAAAACAAAACAACTAACAAAATACAAATAAATTATTCTTATTCTAACAATATTAAACATGTAACAATTCTATTACATATTACTTATTTATTTGTGACAGAGTATTTTTCTTTTTAGGGGGAAGTTTCCGAAGACTTGTAATATAAGGATCTGAATGTAATAATAGTCGTTGTATTAAATCTTGATTGGTAACTTCGTGACATTTTTCGAGTGTGACTTCGTCTATAAATTTTGATATACTTATTTGTCGCTTCAGCAGCTTCTTCGGAAAGTTCTCCTATAGATAACAATGCATAACTTATAATATCTGATCCATGTACGAGCACCTTGTGGACAGAAGCAGGAAGACTATACCACGGATATTCCTCGACCAGGCTGTATGCTGTTTGTAATGCATAGTCTTTAAACTTGCATTCATTAATTTTATGTCCAGAAGATAACGTTTGTAATATTACACAACAACGATCTATGAGATCCTTATTCAAACCTGTAATTTCAGCAGATACAGCTGATTCCAAAAAAAACTTCCTGGCCGTGTTTCCGTCGTTAGACGTCCCGCTTCCACCACTACGCGGCTTGTCAACTATTAAACCTAATCGTTCCCTAAACTGGGACTGTACATATTGTTTTTTATTTGATAACAATTGTTTATCGCTATCTAACCTAACTTGCCATTTTTTTATGTCTAATCTATATGAAAGATGAATAAAATATTCGAAGAAACGTATCCAAGAATGTAGGTGATAAATTGGTATCTACTCTCTATTACAGGTTTTTGTAAACATTCGTCTATTTTATTCATCTCTTTAGGGGTAGCATTACATATATAACATCTACTTGTAGATGTTTCACTTAAAGCACTACAAATTTTACCATCTACCATTGAAAGCTGCAACTTATGAGAAACGACCAATTCACGATTGTCGATCTGAATAAAAGTAGGTTGCAAACTTTCAATTTTATCCTTAAAATAAGCTTCCTCTTGCAAAGACACTGCTGTGCTTTCTTTCAAAAATTGAAATCGAATAGGACGGCAGTACCTAGTGGAAGAGGGTCGAGGATTTTTCCATAAAATTTTACAATTATCTTCAGCTAATTTTACAATAATTTGAAGGGGTACATAAGATGTTACAAACAAACTACTATCTTCTAAAGTTGAATCTGAAAAAAATTGTTTGTATTCACTATGTCCAGTGCTGCCATCGAATCCCCATTTCCCAAGTAAAGAGATATTAGACAAACAATCATCAGGAATCTGATCTAAGACCTCTTTTTGAGATTCAAGGATTCGAGAAGCTGTGTGATCAAAAAGACTTTGTAATTCAACTTCAGCTGAAGACTCGGAAACAGTTATATTAGAAGGGTAACATCTCTGTTTCGCTTTAGTAATTTGTTGGTAACATGGTAATACATTAGGAGAAATCTTACTATTAACAAAGTTTTTAATTAATAAATACTGATGTTTTGTCAACTGAGCATCAGTCACAAGTGACAAGACATCATCAGTGCTAACTCTAGATATACACGAATCGAATGAACAGTCTGAAACATCAAGCAATGCACTCACAGTAGAATCATCAGACTTTGACAAATCAGCTACTCTCCGACGTTTAGTCCTTTTACTACATTGCGTAAAAGGTTTTCGAGGACGACCACGTGAATGACACGGCGACGTTTCAGACGGAGTACATTGCTTATTGTTTTTCACAAGTTGAATTTTTTCAATAACATTAAACCAATCGGAATTCTTATATAAAAGCTTGGTTTTATCCCTATTACATTTTTTCCAGAATCGAGCAATAGCTTTACATAAATTATTAACAATTTTCTCTAAATAATGAATATCAATGTTCTCAGCATCGTCGTTCAGAGTAGTCAACAAACTTTGTAGGACTTGACGACACTTTTCCGAGTCATTATCGGTATTGACAGTTAGCCATATTTCAAGAATATGCATTCTTGAAAACGAGCATATATATAAATTGCCTAAAACAAAAAAAAAACGGTTAAAATTCAGTCACAAAACCTACACAAAGCACTAAGACTAAATAAACTAATTTCGTAGCAAATGCTACGAGATAATCTGGCAACCGTAGCACCCTTGTCATCGCCAAAAGGGCAGATAAGGGCAGCCAAGTTTTAATTTTCCTAAGATAAGAAAGTCTAAAGATTATGGTGCAATATACCTCCATAGTCGGAGCGAGTGGGAACATATTTAAAAGTTTATTCAAACTTTGAATATTAAAATATAATACTCCAAGAAAAGTCGCCTCGTAGCAATGACATACTAAAGAAAATATATACTAAGATACAATTAAAATAAAAATATTAATTATTACATACCCTGTTCTTGGATATCCATTTCAGAAAAAACTCACACAGCACTCACAGGTCCCGCAATGACAACAAATGACGTCACGCTTTTTAATGACTCACTGATAACAGTATTTACGATTGGCGATGCGCTCTCTTTGAATGCACAATAGATAATGAAGGCGCACTCTAATTACTGACCTATTTATAGTTTCAGAAGGTACCGCAACTATCCAATGTAACGACAAGGAATAAAATGTAAAACAAGAAAGCAGGTTTTTAAGATTTATGACCTATGGATGTCCCACAGTGCCATGTACCTAACCTACCTATCTACTTTTTCGCGCGTATTTCCAATTAAATTATCTATTTCATAAGCGTGAGATTAACGTGTTTAATTTTGATGAAAACAGGATTGTGGGACACAAAAACCTATTATTAAACAAAAATGTCACACTTACGATTTTTAACTTCTGAGAAATACATTATTATTTATAAACGTAAAAAATAAATGTTTAATTTTTGTTTTTAATATCTAAAAAGACGCAATTTAGCTTAACCAGATACAAACATCATAGTTACCATTTTCGCTTATCTAGATATTGAGATCAGATGAATACTGTGAAAAAAAAACATACATGCGAATGTGGTTTCAGTTTAATTTTGCTATTAGGTGATAGCATTTGAATGCACCTCAAAATTATACTAACAAGGTATTTGGTTACATTATTTGCTTGAAGAAAGAAGTTAGGTAATGTACTAAACCTCAAGATTTTTATAGAAAACGGTTACCAGCGCAAATTTTTTACAACATATATCTCATTAATATTTGATACTTAATAGTAATATCCAATAAAATCATCAAAAGAAGGAGTTGTAGATTTATGTCCAGGTTAAGCTAATTTGATGGGCCTACAAGTCTTCTATTAAGATACATACGTACCAATCGAGCCATGGCAACTTGAATGAGCCAGCATGGTGCATCAGCATCAGTCATCTAGAGTTCTGTTGTCGACTGCTCTCTCGCGCTGTTCAAACCGACCTTGCAGACTGGCTAAGGAATCGAACTCTTTCAACAATTTAACACTGTTAATATTATTAATAACTATATTGAATGTAATTCTGCGTAGAAAGTTTCTTTTCATCTTGGGAGTTTACATTTGTACACTCCAAACTAGTAAGGCGTTTAATGGTCGACCGATTTTTATACGGTTTCTTTTGATCATAAGTAAGAAATAAGAAAATGATAATGATCTTTGTATTTTGATTATTCACTGCTCAAGCACTCTGTGTGCGCCCGTCCATAAAGTGTGAATTGTGTATGTGACTTGTTTCCGCAGTCGCGCGGAAGCCGCGAAGGCGGGAGCCTTGCCTGTTATGTATTCTGTTCTGTGCCCTAACGTCGCTAATAGGCTAGTTGACCCTTTTTTAAAGTAGGGCTTAAAATGTTCATAATTGTTGTATTAGACCATAGCACATGAATATAATTTTTTTCGGTGCCTAAAAAGTGCAAAAAATCTATTTTAAATTAAGATTTTCAATTTTGGACCGAAAACACGGTCAGCCATGATAGTTTGTTGATTATCTGTGGCATACATCAAATGACGTCAGTCTTATAGTAAACAAAGCACCGAGGCGAAATAACCTCACAAAAACAATGCTTTTTATTAAATATCACAAAATATAGTAAAACTGTAGTATATGGAACGGGACAATAGAACAGGAATTACCTCTTCAAAGACTCCAGGAAAGCTGTGGCTGTGGATTAGCCGTACCCAGTGATATAGACATGCGAAATAACTCTTGCTTAAAATTGATTAACACTCGCTTAAAGAAATCCTGTAACTATCTATTGAAACTCAAATGTATTTTTGCGAAAATCACATTAATGTAAGTACTATAACTGAATAACTCAATCTGTGTAGGTACTTCAGTTTCAACTTAAACAAAATAGAAGTTTTTAGGTTGTATGTAAAATCATTAATTAAATTTTTATCTTTCAGTTAGAATGAAAACTGACTGCAGCCGACCAACCAAATTTTAACGCCAGACGTAGAGAAAACTTGACCATTCACGCCTTTTTGATTTAATCTAAGTTATACACTGACGCTAGATGATGTTTCAAAGAAAAGAATATGTACTTATGTCCAATTGAATAATGATGTCATGATGTAATTGAATATATTTAAAAGTATGTAATACAAACTATTCCAGTTTCATAATAATGAATATATTTATCTAAACAACTTTTACTTGAATTTACTGAGTACCTAATTAAAATTTGTTGCTTTCAGAGGTTACTTAATGAGAACTATTGTGTAGGTACTACCCTGTTCTCCTCTTGACAACGAGATTGATAAGGCAGTAAAAGTTGTGCAACATAATACAAAGCAGTGCTTGCTCAGCCACATCAAAATGTGACCTCTCAACTAGAACAACATTATGTCAACAAAATAACACAAGTATTCATATACCAAAGCACCATAGAAGTAAATAGGTCCAGTTTGGTAAAACTGAAAGATGTTAAGTATATCTTCACTGATTAAACCTGCTGCCCACCACCAATCAATTGCAACATCTCCAAATAAATTGTCTGAAGTAAAGTGCTGCAAACCATCTATATCTGGCCAGACATTATTAAAAAGTATTATTTCCAAGTGAGGAAAATTATGATAATGACATTTATTCATTAAACCTTTTAACCAAAAGCACAATAAAAAAAGTTACTTCTAGTGTTTCACCATAAGTATAAAAGGGTAACCATAGATTGCTAAGAGATGAAATTCAAAAACCCAATGAAGTCATTTAACAAGCACTAACTTGGCCCGAGTATAAAAAAGCAAATACTATTGAATATTTATTAGAGTGACTACCTGATGGTTTAGTCAGCTTAATATATACAGGATATGAAAGCAGTATTAGTGATATTAACTTACTAAAAGAAAGTAAATTTCAGAACAGCTTACGAAGAATATGCAAGTTATCCATTTTAAAGCCGTATACAAATATATTAAATGTGATTGCTGTGTTGTCAGCCTTTGCTCTTCCAAATTTACAAGACCCTTCTTATTAAATAAATAATATAAAGAATTTTTTTTTACGTACTTTATACATAACATCTAAAGATGACATGACAAATTTTTGTACTACATTAGACATTATGTTCTTCACTAAAAAAAATGTTGCATGTTTATTTGAAAATAATGACTTGTAAAGGTTTAAGTTGAATCAAAATTTTTTAATTTGAAATACTCGTACACGTGTTTTATTTTTCCCTTACACCTTAAAAGATAATTTTTTATAGGTTTTTTGTTCATATTTATCATTGTTACTCAAATATATATGTTCCAAAAGTACAAATAGGTTTGAATAGAGTTAAATTAAATTTATTAATTTGTCATATTATTATATTGCCTTAGGGTCGCAGGTAATAAAAGTCCAAATAATAATGAAGTAATACTTTCATATATTAGGAAAAATGTAGTATAGTTTCCAAAATGGCACTATTTGATAAATAAGTACCTATTATAGCTAATATTGTCACCTTTTGAGTGTTCTCAAAATTACTTAATACACAAAAGTAGGTATATAAGTTTCGCTTTAGCACAAAACAACTGCATCTATACTTGAGTTAAGCATACTGTTCACAGTTTTCTGTCTTTGATAATTAGCATTTTCTTCAGTAAAAGAGCATGACAATTTTGTATTAATCTAATTTTATGGATACCGTTTGTTGAACTGACTATTACAGGGTATTAATAAAAAATGAAGAGGTCAAATATTGCAAATTTCAACCCAAATCCTTATCTTTCAATTTTTATCCACATTTCATTATAGGTGTCTGCAACATATCCCACCAAAAATCTTCCCAACGAAAGAAACATCATGTGTTATGCACTGGCTTCATAGCACATGGAAGCTGTTATTCTTCATAACGAAGCTCGAACTAAAGAGCACTTCTGTATTGATGATTCCTGGTTTAGTTTTCTATGCACTTTTATTCTTTCTTCATTGAAGAGGTCTTTAATTTTTTTAAGAAATATGTCACAATCTGTGTCTGTATATATATTTTTCCTCCAGTAATTTTCTTCATGCTTGACAAATGAACAATGCCAATCTTTCTCTTTTTATGTTCATTTACAAATTCTTGCAGTACTACACTGGTATTTGACACATGATCCTGATGTTTCTTTTGAACATTTCTCTTGAAGTAAATACTTTTAGTGTTTATTTCACTTTTGAGAGATAGGATTCTATCCAATAGCATTCAACTGCTGTACAAAATAGCTCCTCACTGTGATGGTGCAACCACACCAAAAATGCATGTTTGCAACTCTCTTCTGCCGCTTGACAATCTTGACAAGTACACTTGTAACCTGTTCTTCATTATAACAGTATTGAAATTGTACTTATATTGTTTAGAGCGATAAGTACACAAAGAATCTCTTGACCATCAATCTGTCGATTTTCGGAAGATTTGTACTATCTGCTCTCACAAATCCAACATCAATGGTTGATTTTGCTATTAATGCAAATAATTGACGATATTTACACATATAATAACGGAGATTTGGACGATTTTTTGCCAGTTTTAGGAAAGAATAGAGCAAATCGACGAGTTGTTGAATCAAATTTGACATTTCTTTGTTTACTATATGTGTGACGTCACGACCCTGACCACAGGTTATCAAAGCGTTTACGGCGTGAGATAAAAAAAGATTATTTCTAGCATTTTCAAATTAAAATTTTACAGTAATCTTTCATTGTTATTTATTAAAATCGGTATATTGTGGAACCTTATGCCGAATACTGTTAGAAATAAACAATATTTTAATAAATTTTGATATGAGTCAACTACCCTATTAGATACATCTAGTGACAAACAAACCCAGCGCTCTCGGTTTCTTGTCGTAATGGGTCTCTCACCGCGCCATCTTTATAAAATAAAATCTAGAACCTTGATTCCTTAACTAATATATTAAAGCGCGGATGTTTGTGTTTTCCTGTTATGCCTGTAAATGTCAAGATTTGAATATTTGTTACTTAATAATGGAAATGAAATGACTTAACGAATTCGGATGAATAAAAATTTGGCTTACAAATTATCAATTAATAATGTGGACAAAACTAATTATTCCGTTCTATCCCAGAAAGAACCTTAGGGGAATGTTGCTAGTTACATATTTTGTATAATATTAGTTTTTCTTGGAGATATTTAAAAAAATCTTTTAAAAAAATCTCAAGATATTTTCGTCCCCAAATGTTCCTAAATCAAATTCGGTCAAAAAGTATTATTATCAAATATCGTTAAGACTTCTCTTACTCTCTACTACTCAAATCTTAATCGATGATGAATCGTTATCGCAGTTAATTTGGCTTAAACTTTGCCTTTGGCTGAAACTTTTAAATGAAATCGCGCTGTGCGACTGGATTTTTACATTCTTGTTTATTATGTATAAAAAAACTGTTTGCTCCGGCTAAGAACTGCAAATTACAATCTGAACATATACCTAACCACAATCACCATAGTATATTATTATCATAAAGTATATTATTATTTGTCAACGAATTATTTATATACATGGTTCGATATAATTTATTCTTCAATAAACATCAATTCCTGGGATTTGTTGCTAAGACGTTTATCAATCAATCAATCAATCAATCCATTATTTATTGCCAAACCATAATGTAAGTAGGATCATACATAAAATGTGAGACCAATGTTATGTCGGGTACGCATAATAAGGGCTAGGAGAGAGGAAACTCATATGATTCATTAAAAATACTCGCAACTTAATTTAATTTATGAATCTAAATTTTCGTATCAAATTTTGTATAAACAATATAAGTATTTTCATTAAAATATTCATTAGTATCATAGTAGCATCTATTAATTAGGAACTGTTGGGGTTAGGAACTTGATAAAAGTGATGTGAAAAAAATCCTTTTTTATAATGCAAATAAATGACAGAAATTATTGGGATATCAAGTCAAATCAAATGATTCGAACAGCAAACTGAAAGTTTATTTACCTGAAACTTAACTATAAACTTAAAGTTTTGCACAAGTTTTATATTGGTGTTCGTACGGAGCACTGCTAAACACATTTGCTCTTTAAAATGAAATCCATCTTAAGTTACGGGCAGAGTTGAGCGCGAACCGATTCGGAAAGTTTTGTATAGATCCGTTTGCTCTGTTCGTTTGTCAGAAGTTTGCATCGACATGTTTGCACTCGCAAAGTTTAACGTTTCTTTACGTAGCAGCCGTTTAATTAATACAATAAACAATGTACATTTGTTTTTTATACATTGCAATCAAAGTTGTTTTTGTGTACATTATACACACATATAATTATAAACAACGGATAATATATAAAAAGAGTCTTCATTTCTTTACTTTTGCACAATAAAGTAATATACTCGAATATTCTTTGTCAACATACGGACCTTTTTACCAGCGCATGATTTTTATGAATTTTTATTTCAATTGATAGGATTTATTGAATTAATAGGAACAGATAAAAATACAAATAGATAGACACATGTGGATAAATTCTTGGAACTCATCATTTCAGTCATCATAAATATATTTTAAAAATGTTCTCTTTAGTCATATTATTTAGGCGAGGAAAAAAACCGAAGACTGCCGATTTGCAGACAGTATCACTTACCATATGATCACAATAACAATGTATTCTGTTAGTAAACAAAAATCTGTATTTTAAAACACTTCCCGCACATTAAAATTTTGATAAATTCACGCATAAAATACTAACAGATTTTTTTTATGAACGCGAAATAGATTCCGCGAAATCTGTTGTACATACGAGTATATCACGTGCGTAGCTATGCCCAACGCATCAGCCCGGAATTCAGTATTTAAAATTCCCTGCAGTATTTCCAAGAGCTTTTTGAGCTTATTTTAAAAGCTTGTTTGTAGTTATTAATTTGTTATTTACTGATTAAGAAAATGTTATTGGAATTTCGTAATAGGAAAGGAATGGGATTTCGGAATGGGAATTTCGTAAATTCTCCAAATTCCCATTTTAGTGTTTACATTAAAATTTTATGAAAAAGCTTTGGACATACCCATATGCATTGCTTTACGATTTACTGACTTTGCATCAAACAAGGTCCAGGTGCAGAAAAAGTATGATATTTAGAAACTATCAAAAACTCATAATTCATTCTGTTTACAATGAAAATTAAAACATAGCTTTTTTTGTCAAATATACTTTTTACTCAGATTGTCAATTGTACGAAACATTACTTAGAATATTTGTTACTCAGATTAAATATTACTGAGTTTGTCAAATGTACGAATTTCGTAATTTATATCTAGTATAGTTCATGTCCCACATAAAATGAAATTCGGGCCGAGTTGAGGCGGTACTTCAAACAATTCCCCTCTACAACGCAGCCAAGTAAACAACTTACGGATGTCAGCCCGCCGTTCTTCCTGCTTGAACTGTACAACATTGAATGTGTTGACAACGATAAGTTGTAATGAATTGGGTTTAAAGCGAGGAATTTCAACGCAAACGATTACTTCGACATCGGGCGCTATGATGTAACATCAGACTCAGAGGCTCAAATTCGAAGCAAATAGGAATTTGAGGAATTAAAATACTTCAATTAAATACCTTTAATTTAGTAGATTCTCTGTAGCAGCCATAGTGGAAAAAATAAATAGTACATTCATTTATGCACAAGGTTAGACATTTGTCTTTAATAATCAGTTTTAGTGGTTCATTTAGCACGTTTTCTGGATTTTATACAATCAAGTGATGTAATCCTACCATGTAACCAATTGCCACATTCCTTGGACAATACCCGTATTAATATCAATTTTTTGTATGATTGTTATTTATTAGTGAATGCCTTGTAACTATTTGATATACTTAAAAACCTTTTCCGCTTCTTCACTTAACTACCCTAATTCAAATTGTTATATGATTCTCTAGCTAGATACGAACTACCCGCTGACGCTACACATTCGCATTGATATACTACATGTTAGGGCCCCTAACATGTAGTCCATCAATGCGAATGTGTACACTGCATGTAAGGGTCCCTTACATGTGGTGTATCCATACGAATGTTTACACTACATGTTTATACTACGCGCTAACGCTACATATACGCATTGATACACTACATTTTAGGGTCCCTAACATGTGGTGTATCAATGCAAATGTGAAGCGTCAGCGGGTAGTTTGTATCTAGCCAGGAAATCATAATATGCGTATGCATAGCGTCAGCGTGGTCTGTTTCTAGCATATTATCTGATATTTCGTGCGTAAGCTATGAACCGTGTGTGGATGCTCTACCTACTCGTACATATAAAGTTGACGCTGATGCTACACGAGCATTGAGAGCATTATTAACATCCAATATAGATAAAAAATTCAACAATGAAACTGGAAAAATACCAAATTTTTAACTTACTGATCAAGTTCACATTGAATATATATAATGCGACTAATATAATTCGGTCTTAGTTTGAATTTTACTTAGAATGGTTTCCATGCCTCAAAATGAAGATTGAATCCTGAAACAATCACTCGTTTATCTTTGTCTATCAAACCCTTTCTCTCGAGACGTGTTCGAAGGAGCTTGAAATTACACTGAAATCTATGTTATTGTTTATGTACAAATAACGTCATCTACTGGTATTTAAAACTTGGAAATCCAAAAAAAGCAAGTTGGTGTCGCCAAAAAATGGTAATTCATATGTCATCTCGTTCAAAGTGTTCTTTGCTTTTTTTGTTTTTGCTGTCAGAGTTAATCTGTGTAGACTACACAATTACGTCTGTAGTGTCGTTAGTTGCCATGTTTGATTAGTTTGGATGGTTTTAATAGACTGATATTGACTGTGTTTTATTTATCGACTCTGAATAAACGACCGTGTCCCCAACTCCGGAAGATACAGCACTGAATCAAACGGTTCGGCCCTGAAATTGCCAAAGATGGCTTGCGGTCAAAACAGGGTGGGGGGTATTAAATTTATCACTCGCTTATCTCTAAAGGGAAAACGCCCTTGCGTGAAAGTTTCTCGTATAAAAAGACGTGTCCGCTGGCGCATTTATCAGTCGGAAGCGCTAAAGCAAAAGGTGTTTCTGTTTGCCCGCTCGATATCAAGCGAAATATGCTCTTACACGTTTGAAGCAAATATTACATTTTTTACATAGAAACGTTCCCCGTATTGCTTAATGTTCGTTTCTGAATACGTATCTAATAATGTTCACGTGCTCATGACTAACAAAATGGAATTTCATTTATAGGGAGCAGACCCTTTGTTACCTCGATACGAATATATAATAGTGTCACGGATAACTAAGAACTGAAAACACAGTGTTCAATCGTTTAGTTGCTGTAACCGCATAATAGTTTGTACGGGTTTTCTGGCCCGCACTTTTACGGATGGTGGTGAAGGAAACACGAAGTAGATTTCAATGTTTGTAATATAGAAATTGCTGACACTATATAATTGAGTACATTAAAATTTGCTTATTAGTAATGCTCTTATAAGCTCGTGAAGATTTTCTCTCTCTTGACAATCGTTCTGTCAAATTTATATCTCGTAAAAAAGAAGTGACAGTGGAGACGAGAGCGAACCTCTTTCGTTGCCACAAGTTACTTTGTATGAAGTATGTTCGGAAGTTTAAATTTCAGAAACAGATCTATTGGTGCTTGGAGTATAAATAAAACAAGCTCCTTATAGCATGTATGTACTTTACTAAGCCATTTAAAATAATGTTCTATCGATTTTAAATCTTATGTTGGAATTAGTTGGAAAAAATTGATAGTTTCGAATGATGAGCGGGGCGAACTGAAAACTCAGGGGCAATTACTGCCCAACGTTTAGATTTAATAAATCTGTTTGATTGTAAACGACTTATTTACATCTTTAGCATTTTTTAAATTTCTAAGAGGACCTTGGCAAAGCCAAAATCGAAATACGGTGAGGGGACACGAACAAGACGAGATCAGGCGCAGAACCCACTGTTTAACGTGTATTTTGGTCACCCATCATAGGACTGACCACAGCCAACGTTGCTTAACCTTAGTAATCATTTGCTGGGAGCACGCGCCACCAAGCTCCTTGATTACAATGCTAATAACGTTGTTGTGTTCCGAAAATTGAGGTAAGATAGCCAGTCCTTCAGTTGTTGAGGAGTCCACAGGGAGACTCAGTACTAAAGCCGTCTTACCTATTTCTGCCGTCAAGTAGCAGTGCTTGCATTGCTGTGTTCCGGTTTGAAAGGTAAGGACAGGCAGTAAAAATGGATACTGTGACTTGACATCTCATGTCTCAAGTTGGCAACGCATATTGGAGTCCCTTTTAGGGGTTGTAGATTTGAACCACACGAACTATAAACGAATGTAGCTACAATCTATGAGATGGATAGTTTGCTTGTTTAAAAAAGTTTAGGTGAGACTCGGTTAAAAAAAACCGACTTCACAAAAAAAAGGAGGTTATCAATTCGATTGTTTCTTTATTTTTATGTTTGTTACATTATAACTCTATTATTTATAAACCGAATTGGAAAATTCTTTTTATGTTTCAGAGGGTTTACTTCTCGATTGGTCTCATTTTCACCAAAATCGGGATCTGGTGATGAAATCCCACGAAATTTATAGGCACGCCCAACGTGTTTCATGTTTTTTCTGGAGTTACTTAGGTATTTGCGTCTTGTCGTCATGAGCCGAACTGATGATGGAAAGATCCTTAACTTTTAGGAATGAGAGGTTAGATTTTCAAATACAATCCGTACGTATTGACCCTTAGTTGTATTATTTTAAGGTACTTTGGTTGGATGGTATTAAATTCACTGAAAAGATGATAAAGAATATTTTGCAGTCTGTGCCAAATCAAACTCATGATCATCGATCGACTTGTGTGTTTTTAAAGTCGGTTTTCTTTTTTTTAAATTTTATAACGCACTGTCAAGATCGCCTCCGAGTGGAGGGGTCCGTATACCGGTCGAGGCGCACTTTAAGTACCTCGGCCTGGTTCTGGGCCCCCGATGGAGTTTCGAGGAACATTTAAAGCTCCTCGCTCCACGGCTGTGCGCCGCTGCAGCCGCACTTGGACGGGTCCTCCCTAATGTGGGAGGACCAGGATCGGCGTGCCGTCGACTGTATTACGGGGTGATACGGTCGATGGCACTCTATGGAGCCCCGGTATGGGCAGAGTGCCTCTCCTTCCGAACGGTGGCCCTCTTGCGACGTCCGCAGAGGGTCATAGCGACCCGGGCCGTGCGAGCTTATCGCACGGTCAGTCACGGCGCGGCCTGCGTTCTAGCTGGCCAAACGCCGTAACATGTCGATGCACGCTTTCTCGCGGAGGTGTATCGACATCGGGTTGCTACTCATGAACGGGGGGGACGATCCGCTCCACAGGAAGTGGAGCGGATTCGTACCCTGGCGCAGAGAGAGGCTCTGCGTCAGTGGGGTGTGGCACTCGCCTCCCCAGCTGCCGGCCACCGGATGATCGACGCGATCCGTCCGGTGTTGGAGGAGTGGATTGGGCGCCGGCAGGGCAGCCTCACGTTCCGCATGGTGCAGGTACTGACCAGGCATGGCTGCTTCGGTCACTACCTGCACCGAGTCGCGCGTCGGGAGGAAACGCCGCGGTGTCATCACTACGACGCTCCCGACGACACTGCCGAGCACACCTTGTTGGTGTGCCCGGCCTGGCGACCCCAGCGCAGCGAACTTAACGCTGCGCTGGGAGGCGGAGACCTCTCGCTGCCGAGCATGGTCGTGACCATACTCCACGGCGAGGCGGAATGGGATGATGTGGCCTCCTTCTGCGAAGAAGTAATCTCGCAGAAGGAGGCTGCGGAGAGGCGGGAGTAAGATCCCCAAGCCGCTCCCCTCCGCCGCAGATGGATAGGCAGGCGAAGGCGGGCATTCGCGCAAGCAATGCCCGTCTAATGACCCTGCCGTGGAGGCCTGCATGCATGGTTGGCCCCGTGCACGCCGCCGTAAGGCCCTCCGTCTGGGGATTGGTGTTCTCGGGCAATCCCCCCTTGGCGATACCCGATCAACTTGGTCGGGCTTGCCCTGGCGCACTGGTAGTGGTAGTCGCAGTGTGGACCTTACCATGCGCGCCCACAAGGGCAGGGAGAACACCGGGGGGTTTTAGTGGGTCGGGCTGGAACTCTGCCGGACCAGCCCCACACACGCCTGCCGTCTAGCCAACGGCGGGTACGGTGCGGTTACGCATTTCCCCCCGAAAAAAAAGGCCTACGCGGAAATAAGTGTTCAAAGTTAAAACCCTCAGCATCAGAACAGTTTTTTGGTATTTTCTGATATTTATTTAGCTCCAAATTCCTACGACACTGGAACCTACATGGGTAAAGTCGTTACAATAATCCTTCACAAGGGAACTGGAATTTCCGGAAACAGCTTTTGTGTTAATATTAAATACGTTTAAATATTAAATGCACTCGCTGCCGGACCACTGCGCCGCAGGGCTTGAAACAATTTCATATTGTCACATGTAAACGTGTGAACTTATCGGCGTCCGATATTTTGCACCGATGATATTCGACATGGATGATAATTGGATGTTACATTTCCACTGGCTCACTGCTACTGCGGTTTCGTTCGTAATTTATTCACGCTTTATTTTGTATCGTGAAATAGGTTTTGGTCGTCTGGTTAAGCGCGATAAACCTTAAAAATGGCCCCGACCAAAATAAAATCCTTGATCCGTCCCTTTTTTGTCTAGTAACTGGAGGGAGACTCTGTGCCAGGGTCGCCTGCTTAGGTAGCTCCGTCTTACTTATTTCTGCTGCAAAGCAGCAGTGCTTGCATTGCTGTGTTCCGCATTGTGGTTGACTAAGACCTAATCAACCAGCTTACCCTAAATAGACTAGAGCCCCTCTGTGGGGACGTTTATGAGCTGTGATGATGATAAAATTTTTGTGGAGTGAGGAAGGTGGTTTTCTTCCCTGTGGAATCAGGACCCACGATGTTATTATTATAAATTTACTATAAATGTTCCTACTTAAATTATATTTCACCTTCCAGCTAAAGGCAACTAATTAGTCCAAAACAAACACTGCGACTCTCTCATGTGTACTTGGGTGTAATTATTTCATCTCTTTATCTTGTTTACTGTCGATATTATCTAAACCCCCTATTTTGCGTCGGCTCTTCCACTGTAGCGTTTATTTAGGACGTCCGGTTCACGCAAACACAAATTATCACTTAGAAGCTGTTACATAAACTTGTGAAAAATGTTTTTCCTTAGGCCCGGTGAGCGCCCGAGGCATGGGCCTGTTTGACTTATTTAATACTTGTTTGATTTGGATTTCCCGTTGGCCGATATAAATATTTTGATTTTAGTATGAAAATATATTTTTGTACAATAAGCTATTTGACAATTTTTAGAAAACAATTTTATAATTATTCTATATAGTATATAAAATTCTCGTGTCACAGTGTTTGTTACCAAACTCCTCCGAAACGGCTTGACCGATCTTTATGAAATTTTTTGTGTACATGCGATAGGTCTGAGAATAGGTCGTAAACTATTTTTTATTTTGGCGAAACGTAAGTTCGCCGTTATTATAGCGAAACGTAGTTCGCCGGCACAGCTAGCATATTATAATATGCATATTTCCGGGAAATCAGACCTTTTATCTTTAAAAATTAATACTAAAATTTAAACTTCTAAAAGCGCGACAACAATGCTGTTGCTGTAATAGCGCCAAACATGACGTGCGTGACGTTACACGCAAGTAAACAAGTTAGTTGATATATGCAAAACAGTACTGATAATCAGTCGAGGAATCTGTGTTTACTTGCGTGTGACGTCACCAGTGTTACGTCCAATAATAGGTGTTACGTTTCCGACACAGATAAAATGTTAAAAATTATTCGCAATTTTTACGAAATATCCAAAATATATTCATAAATTAGCGTGACAAAAAATAAAATTATGCTTTTTTATCCTATTATCTATTAGGGACCATAATTTGTAATATATTTTCCTTGTTGTAAAATAGCCTATTGGACATAATATCGTCGGTTATAGAAGTAAATATGTAATCGAATAACCTATTCTATGAGTATGGTATCTGTTAACCGCCTCCGTGGTCTAGTTATCGAGTCCACCCGGTATTGGTCTGCTGGAGGTCGAGGGTTCGATTCCCCATAGAGGCAGAAGTTTTTCTGCTTAGTATATGCTTGGTGGTAGGGCTTCTGAGCCTGTCGCCAAAATAACAATGTTAATACCAATCCCCCTCTAAAAAGTTTATTTTATTCACTCAAAATAGTGAATAAAAAGCACTTTTATTCACTATTTTGGTGTTTGAATTTAGAACACACCGATATATTCGACCTCCATCTCAATGCTGTACAGCCTACTTGCACAAAAAATACTCGATATTAAATGTCTATTTTCGCTTACATCTTTCTTTTTGTCGTAGTCATGGTATAAAGTAATATTCTTGAATAAAACGGATTTATACCGAGGGCCATGAATGACTCGCGTCACTTAGGATTCTAACACAGGAATCACTGGCTGCGCTCGTGATTCAATCATCATGAATCACTCCCTGCGGTCGGTCGTGATTCAGTCGTTAGAATCCTTCACTTGCTCGTGATCTATGATCCTCGCTTTAAATCCGTCATTTATTCACTAGTTGCATAATATACACGAGTACTATTATATCACTGTTGTGTTCCGACAGTTAGAAGTACCAATTGTTGATACCAAGTTATTAACAGTGAATAAAGACTTCTTTGGCTTAACGAAGACTAAAGGAGATCAATAAGGCTAAGAATTTCGTCGGGGCGGCTAAGAGCTCGGTGGCCTAGTTGGTCAAGGCGTCAACACTGTATGTTGGAGACGCGGATTCAAATCCCGCCTGTGACGAAATTTTTTCTTTGTCGATTTTATTCATTTTTCAATTTATTTAGCATTTTTAAAGAAAATACCAATTTCTATATCAAAGTTAGAAGTAAGACAGCCAGTTCCTCAGTTTTCCAGAAGTCTAGGTGCAGCTGGCTTCCATTTTCGACCTTATCTTCACCCACCATCAGTGAGAAGAAGAGCTTCCCCGTTGTATGTAAAAAAATCAATCATCGCCATAGCCACCATACACGGTGTTGGGCATGGGCTTCCCTATAAAGGGGGATTGGGACAGTTGCATTGCTACCACATTATGCCAGTGTGGGGAGGTGGGACCGCCAGAGACTCGTTCGTTAATCAGCAAAGTGTCAGCAAAGTGCACCGCTAGCTGATTAGTTAGCCTAGGATGTTATTTGGAACTCCTTACATCTCCATGTATGATAAATACGAGTAAGTAAATAAAATAAAAGCTTACCTATTCGCCTGTATACATTTGTTTGTACACACACACATACACACGCATTTGCATAAAGGCGCCTGTTTGTGTTTTCAGGGACTGTGGAAAATATGCATATTCTACTTATCTTGTTATTGGTTTGATCTCTTTAAAATTATTGTTTTACTAGCTTTTGCCCGCGACTTCGTCCGCGTGGAAATCCTTTTTTATTGATCCCCTTCACAAATCCCCCCTCCCTTTTACATCCTTAAGGAATGATTTCGGGGATAAAAACTATTCTTTATCCTTCCCCACAACTCAAACTATCTCCATACCAAATTTCACCTAAATCGGTTCAGCGGTTATTGATTCCCCATATAAACTTCTACCTCTCTTTTCTCTCTACCATTAAGTGGTAATTTCTGCGATAAAAGCTATCCTATGTCCTGTCCTGGCACTTAAACTATGTCTTTATCCAATTTCATCTAAATCGGTTCAGTAGTTATGGTGTGAAAGCGCGACAGACAGACAGACAGAGTTAATTTCGCATTTATAATATTAGTAAGTATGGATTTATGTTTTTGTTGTGTTTTGTCTGTCTGAATTAATGATTTTGTTATTCTTTCCATTATTTGCAGATTTTATATTTCAAAAAGTACCATGTGTACCGAATGAAAAGCGGGTGATAATATTATGAGAACGCAGACTAGAATCATTTCTATATAGCTGAACACTTGGAAGGTTAGGGATTAACGATACAGCTTTATTTAATGCAAAATTAGAATAAAAATAGCAGCAAGGGCGAAACCGTTTTTCAAATGGAGACTTTAAATTCGTCAACATCGCAAATTATCAGAGTTTCGAGCTCCGCTCATTACTTAGGGTAATATTTCAGTCAGCCAAGCAGATGATCCACTGTCTTTTTCTGCTTTAATTTAATGAGTTCTCTAACTTTTTGCCTTAATAATTTATCTGATTCTCGAAGTATTAGCCAGAGAATTGCCATTGTGAATGTTGGCTTTTTAGGATTTCGTAGCGTAATCGTAAATTTTCCTAACCGGGATCACGTACAGACTATTTGTAATTAAATAACTATTTGACTTATTTGGCCAAAAGTATTTACATTTTTTATTACGTTGTATTTTTTAATCTGGTTCGATTTCCGCTTATAAATCAATATTTGACTGTAGTTTTTCATTTTTGTTTGAAACTGTTGGAATGTTTCCTTTCAGTAAAATTTGCAGTCATCTCTGTATTCTGCCTTCCAGCTATCGTCATTAATTCCCATCGTCATTACTTGTATCGTAAACGCTTGAAATCCTTAAGCGACTGGTCGCTAAAAATCGTCATTCATCATCTGCGATAATCTATAATATATATAGCTGGATGGAAATATGTCCAGTTACCATGTTCTTTATTTATTTTTTGTTTTTTCAATAAGCGTTATTTCCACAAACACTTAATCAATTTGTGTGATTAGTATCAAATCTAAATTCAACTCTCGACTCATCTTCACCAGCAACTAATTAGGCTTGCTGATTAAAATTCCTTTTAAAAGTACCTAGCTGTGATATAACACTTCGATTCGCGAGATTTTCCACTGAACTCTGTATAATGGGGTAGCAGTCTTTTGTTTCTTGTTTCTGAATTCTTCGCTCTCCTATTATTTGAATGCTTTTTATACCTTATTTCCAAGTGTTAAGATATAAAGTAAGATCGCTGAAGCAGTTTGATAGTTAATATTTGCTTTTACTGTCGATGTGCAATGAGTGGTGTAAGATTGTTTGAGGGGTGAGTGAGTTTGTAAGAACTTTTTACTGCGTTTATTGCAACTAGTCAACAAGACGAAGCGAAATAAGATGAACTCCCATTAGTACCACCACGTCTAAAGCTCGTAAAGGTTTTTGCTTCTCGAATTTCATATGAACATTTATCGGACGCTCCTATGATGAAGGAAAACATCGTGAGGCAACATGCATACATCTGCGAAGAAATTCAAAGGTGCTTGTGAAGTCGACCAATCCGCACTGGGGCAGTATGGTTGACTAAGGCGCAGACACCCTAACTTAGTGTAGGCTCGACCCCTCGATGGGGACGTATATGAGCTGTGATGATGATGATTATGACCAAATAAGTTCTAGCGATGTCTATGAATCAAACCTCACTGGTTGTCATGGTGCGACTAATGGACTCACATTTGGTACTGGAATGAAACAATCCGCGTGCTTCGATTCTAAAATTGCGTCAAGTGAATAAAAAAGTTCACATGATTGATCGAACTGTACGGTCGAACCACCTAGCGAGAGGGGTATTCTACAGGTATTAGAAACAAGTTATTTCGCATTAATTGTACGATTAAATCATTTCAACGAATTGAGTCAATTTTATTATAAATTATTATATATCATACATATTTGATTAGATTTTCTGTATCGCGTGTGAGCAAATTTATGTCCTGTTTCGTACGTGGGCAAATATAATATGAAAACATTGCATCAGGTGTTACGCTCTGTTATCTATGGGATTCTATGATAAATGTGGTTTACAAAGGGCTTTATCGTCTGAATTCCACGGCATTCGTACTCTCTTCTATTTCAAAACTCCTGGTAGCATCCTATATTTTAACAAAACTTACAATCTTTACTCCTACAGACTAGTGTGCAGTTCAAAAGTACTTCATTCTTTATCCTTATAATGTTTCCAATTATCATTTTTATATGTCACACATGACAATTATTTAGTTATATGTGATATAGGTACTGGAAGTGTGCAGTAATAAGTAAGTTTGAGTCTTTTTATCCGTATGTTTTACAATAATCCTTTTTATATGTGTGACTATTATTTAGTTACGTGTGATTTTTCGAGGACAGCCCAAATATTCAGTATTATTATTTTTTAGTACTGATGGCGTGAGGACTTCAACAGCTGTTATATTTTCAAGCTGCTTTCGAGAAAAGCTCATAAAACTCCCGAGTTTGATAGCGAGCTCGTGGAGGTATCGAAGTCAAATATTATTCCACTGCGAAGTTTTAATGTTTGCATATGAAATAATCCAATTGAAATTCCGGCTCAAATACCGATCCCCTTATAATGGAGCCGTTCGTCGCCAAGAAATAGGTCACACGGATATAGGTCACTTGAAACTTTTACGGGGTCACGGCTATGTTTCCAAGATACACGTATTATGTTTATCACCTGAGAAAATATGTACCCGAAAATACAAAGTGGGAAAATTTTTATACTTACTATTTTATTTTCTATTGTTGTGAGTTCCCCAATCATTGAATCCCATGTATGTAATATGAGATGAACAGCATTTGTTACAATTTCGGCAATAATTCTATACCCAAATCGCTACTGCCTTATACCATAAAACTCTGTAATATGGTTTCCAGGATCCGGGATTGAATTCTGGAAGGGGAGATTGTCCAACGAAGGAGGCAATTGCCGACATTTCAAAAAATGTGGTACTAAAATCACAAAGCAATTTGGGGATTCGATCATGTTGGATACTATATATGTTATCAGAATGTATTACCCGTTAAATTAAAAGATATTGAAAATAACCCTAAATGGCCCAAAAATAAACAGCGCAGAACTTATAACAGTAAACGTCTTTGTCATTCATTTTGAAAAACTCAACCTTTTGCAGAGGCCTACCAAAATGCTACGCCTACATTAAAGTCGTTTTAAAATAAGCATGTTTTGAAACTAAACATTGAAGTACATAATTGATATTATGGAATATTACAAAACACGCGTTGTCTTTTTATGTGTGTCATGTCATTACTATAATAGAATAATAGTAAATGCGTAGTAGTGATATAATTGTTAATGAATATTTAATTTTGATAAATGAAAATTTTTTGAAAATGTTTACCACTAATTCACTCAAATAGGAATGGAATAAAACATGAATGAATTAAACTTCGAATAAAAACTACTCGGTATATTAAATATCATAATTGTGTCGCCTCCAGAACAATGAATGGAATCGAAAAAAAAAATAAAAAACAAAATATTAATGGAAGTAGAATTGAACGAGCTCGTTAGTTCGAGTTGCTGTTGACATTGTAAAGGTGAAGCTGGAGATAAAGCATGATTTCTTCGGCAATTGGTTTCCCTATGTACCTATATACAGCGATTGAAAAGAGTTGATTCTTACGCAGATTTTTATATTCTTTTGTCACAATGGGTAACTTTGTAATAATTAAGACAAAATTGGAGTATATGAGATGCAAATTCTTCAAATTTACGCGTAACACCTCGTGAAGCCTAGCGTTTTAATTTTATAATATTAAAAAAATAAAATCTATTGACCATCAAAGAATAACCTTGGTGGTGATTTTGTAACTCATCGATTGATCGGCAATCGTTATCAAACTGGATAACTTAATGAAGAAAAGCGGTATTATGTTCATTAGCTATAAGTATTGGTTGACTTATTCAACAAATATACCGAGATCATTCAGACGACGACGTTACAGAATGATAAACATATTAAAAATCAGTTTTAATCAAACAGAATTATCAAATCTATACGATGGCCGATTGCCGATGAGTTTCGAAATGACCCACCTTATTTAAAAATATTACAAAAGCAAGAGAATACACCAAAAAAACTCCTATTACTTAATCACAAAAAATAAATGGAGACAAAAGAAAACTGGCTCATCTTGTGCTGCACAACGCCTTTCAAAGCCTCATTCAGCGCTACTTTCGAACAGTCTCTTCAAATGTATTTATTTATTTTAGTATGCATTCTATTGGACATATTTATTATATGAATATGTATGATATAAGTTGTAACCTTTTTCGGTGAGCATGAGAGAGAATTGTGAGTACCATCAGGTCGTGGGTAAATTTTTTACAAAATTTCAAGAGCCTACCTGGAGAAGTGTATGGATATATTTTTAGAGGGCGCCTCCATACAGATGCAAGCAGACTTCAGATGTGGGAAGGATCTAATAAAAGATACAATCTAGGTAAAACATGCGTTTTATTATTAATTTTTTTTTTACATTTTCATACCATGAAAAATTATGATCGAGGTGTACCTTATATAGGCTATGTATTTACTTATATAGGTAACTAACCTAACTAAAACTAACCTAACTAAATTGGAACGCAGCTTATTTAAAATTAAATAGGTACCTACATCAAGGCAACACCATGGGAGGCCTAGACCCGAGGAACCATCTTCTTCATAATCTTCTCATCTTATCCTCTGAGCAAACTCATAGGAAAATATAACAAATTGGCACAGCAACTAATTTCGCCTTCACTTCTACGATTTGCTATATAGCCCCGTCGAATCCAGGTTTGTCTTGGTGGTATTCACCAGATGTGTAGGTAGTAAAACAAAAAAAATAAAGGGGGATGGGAGGTTTCCCCAAAATTGGTTACCTTAGTATAATTAAGACAGGAACAAAGTACAAAGAATCAGGACCAAAGGACCGGTAACAAGGAATAAAAACCCTAAAACAAAATAACAATTATTAGAACGTGGTCATGTAATGGCGGACCTACGCCACAAGCAGAATTGCAATAAAAATTACAACTTACCATGTTCTCCATGGGTTTAATATAAAAAGTCAAGAGTTAGTATTAACCCAGTCCATGATGGGTTTCAATTAAGAAAGTAAATTAGTTAAGGTCAGCTCATATCGAGCGACTGCTCTTCCACGCTGCAGAACGGGAAAGGGCCGGATTTAATCGACCTCATTCTGACATTGACAAATGACAACGTCAAAGCGAAACAATGGGGGTCAAACAAGGAATCGGGCCGCAATTCATGCACCGTAAATACTATCGATACCCAGAT
Organism: Schoenobius gigantellus; assembly: GCA_963935595.1. Classification (NCBI taxonomy): domain Eukaryota; kingdom Metazoa; phylum Arthropoda; class Insecta; order Lepidoptera; family Crambidae; genus Schoenobius; species Schoenobius gigantellus. The sequence goes on from OZ012551.1 coordinate 28,111,260, forward strand.
CAAAAATACTTATACCGCTGCACTAGCTCCACGGATGATCAAAACACAATAATATTCTATTCACAGACTCTACAATAACCATCATACATCATAGACTTTCACAAATCTATGTTCTACCTAAACTATGGAAGCTATCCCGCGAAGCGCCTAAGTGTCTTTCTAAATATTATTAAGAGGTTTAAATATCTAATTAAAAACTACTTACTAAAAAAACACAACTTGAAACAAGACTAAAACATCACATAATATATTTATTACTTAGAAGTGGCAGAAGGCTTCGAGTTCCTTTGCCTATTCACAAAAGAAACGTTCAGAGGAATGTTGACACTGACATTTTATTATTAGGTAAACAAATTACATAATGTTTTTCGAATGAAAATTGCGATTATATCTCTCACAAAGCAAAAAATGTTGTGATGGTGAATATACATATAGTGTTACAAAGTATTATTACTTACAACAATTATATGCGTATTCTTTTTTTTGACGGCACACTGCCATATCAATATAAATACCCGTTGACAAAGGTTGACTGAAAGAGATCGCTGTCAGCGATAAATCGCCTTTGCCGACATTAGTTTTCAGTGTTTTATGTTATTGTTTCTGTTTTGTTTGTGTGCAATAAACTATTAATCTATTTATTAATCAACGTTACTTATACAATATTAAGTCGTTAGGACGTCAATACGTTATGTCAAAGTCGTGAGTTCGATTCCTGCCCGAGACAATTTTTTTCAATTTTTAAAGAAAATGCAAACTCAGAAATATAAGACGTCAACAAGGCTTCATCATAACAGCTCATATACGCCCCCACCGAGGGGCTCGAGCCTACTCTATGTTAGGGTGTTTAGGCCTTAGTCAAACACGCTGGCCCAGTGCGAATTGGGCGATGTTACATATACCTTGAATTTCTTCGCAGATGTATATGCAGGTTGCCTCACGATATTTTCCTTCACCGTAGGCGCGACGGATTAATGTACATATGAATTTCGAAAAACGGAAAACACATTGTCATATCACAGGATCGAACCCCGGACTTCCTATTGGAAGGCAAGTGCTGATTCCACAGCGCCACCGACGCTTCTCCTAATAACGCTTGACCTAGAAAAACCTGATGGCAAGTGACTCTATGATAGAGCGCTTTAGCCAATTTGCTGGTTCTTTAAATTCCATGAACATCGAGGAAGGTAAAGAGTTCCATTGTCTAGGGTAAGGGAATATCTACATTGTAAATTTTACAAGATGAATTTTGGTAAAATTGAAAATGACTCCGATTTCCTCTGTTTACTTAAATAATTGTAAAATCAAACACGGAAAATGTATAATGAAGCATAATCCAGCAAAATGGACGGCGGTCACGTACTTACAAAGCGTTTCCAACTGAATAACTGGTAACAATAAAAAGGGATCCTTAACAATTTATTTGACTGTGAATAATAAATACACATTTTAAACAAGTTGAATCTTATACAACGAAGCGGAAAAGAGCATTGTCCAAGGCGAATGTTGCTTTTTAACCAACTTCACAGAAAGGGGGGTCTTTCTCAATTCAACTGCTCGTTTTTTATGTTTTCTACCCCTTCATAAGTCATAACACTGTTATTTATTAGTAGATCGATACTCGAAAAGCAAGTGGACCAGACGGCATTCCTGCGATTGTTCTTAAGAAGTGTGCAGCGGAGTTGACTCCGGTCCTGACGCGTCTATACCGTCTGTCGTTCTCTGCTGGTTGTGTGCCGAAATCTTGGAAAGAGGCCAATGTCCAGCCGGTTCCCAAAAAGGGAGATCGTTCTGACCCGGCTAACTATCGTCCTATAGCCGTCACTTCCATTTTGTGCAAAATCATGGAGAGGATCCTAAATACCCAGCTGATCCGTTATCTGGAAGGTCACTCGTTACTTAATGACCGACAGTATGGATTTCGTCCTAAACGGTCAACAGGTGATCTTCTAGCGTTCCTTTTGCACAAATGGGGTGAATCTATCGATAAGCGCGGCGAATCGGTGGCTATTAGTCTCGACATCGCCAAAGCTTTTGATAGAGTCTGGCACAAGGCTCTTTTTTCCAAGCTTCCGGCATACGGATTACGCGCGCAGTTCTGTACGTGGATTGCCAGCTTCCTCCACGAGCGTAGAATTCGCGTTGTCGTTGACGGCTGCGCTTCGCGGTTCGTGGCAGTGAACGCTGGAGTTCCGCAAGGCTCCGTTCTATCCCCAACATTGTTTCTTCTGCATATCAATGACATGCTTTCCTTGGGAGCTATACATTGCTATGCAGACGACAGTACAGTGCATGGGGAATATCACGGAAGCTCAGGGGCTGCTCGTGGTGATATTGGTAGGGAGAGGCAGAATCTTATCATTGAGCTCAACAGGACGCTGGACCTCGTCTCCGAATGGGGCTCCAACAATCTTGTTGTGTTCAACGCTAAGAAAACACAGGTGTGCGCGTTTTCGGCGAAAAGGTCACCATTCCTCCCCCTTCCTTCTCTTCAGGGCTCAACCCTTCACACACAGAGCAACATCACCTTGCTCGGAATGAATATTCGCTGCGATCTGAACCCCAGAGACTACATCGAATCCGTCATAACTACTGCCTCACGGAAACTCGGTGTCCTGAACAAGGTGCGTAGGTATTTTGCGCCGGACCAACTATGCTTGTTGTATAAAACTCAGGTTAGGTCTTGCGTGGAATATTGCTCGCACCTTTGGGACGGCTCCGCTCAGTACCTGCTCGATGCTCTGGACAGATTGCAGCGTCGCGCTATTCGCATTATTGGCGATGTAGAGGTAACTAACACCCTCGAGCCTCTACAACTTCGTCGTGACATCGCCTCTCTTAGCGCCTTTTACCGAATGTTCCATGGGGAATGCTCTGAGGAGCTCTTTAACCTTATCCCTCCCTCTCCATTTCTTAACAGAAACACGCGTAAGGGCCTTCGGAGTCATCCGTACACTGTGTCCTCCTTCTCACACCGTACCAAGAAATTCCAAGATTCCTTCTTCTGTCGTTCATCCCACACTTGGAATTCTCTACCTGCGCACGTGTTTCCTCCATCCTAAAACATGGGTTCCTTCAAAAGCGGCGTGAAAAAGCATCTTTTGGGCCGGCAAGGGGCGGGCAGGTAGGATAGTCGATGTCGTCCCTACTCTATCTGTCAACTCATTTGGGTCTCTTTCACCGCTTAACATTAGGCGGGAGGAGGTCATTTGCCGGGTCCTACATAAAAAAAAAAGACAGAAAATTATTCATTATTTTTTGTTTGAAAGGTTATACCACCCAATGGGTCCTATTGTCACCAAAGTCAGGATCTGGTGATCTCAAGTACCTCGGCCTGGTTCTGGATCCCCGATGGAGTTTCGGGGAGCATTTTAAGCTCCTCGCTCCACGGCTGTGCGCTGCCGCAGCCGCACTTGGACGGGTCTTCCCTAATGTGGGAGGTCCAGGATCGGCGTGCCGTCGGCTCTATCACGGGGTGATAAGGTCGATGGCACTATACGGAGCCCCGGTATGGGCGGAGTGCCTCTCCCTCCGTACGGTGGCCCTACTGCGACGTCCGCAGAGGGTCATAGCAACCCGGGCCGTGCGAGCTTATCGCACGGTCAGCCACGGCGCGGCCTGCAAACGCCGTGGGATGTCGATGCACGCGTCCATTCGGAGGTGTATCGGCATCGGGATGCTGTTCGAGAACGGGGGGGACGATCCGCTCCACAGGAGGTGGACGATCGAGGCGATGTGTCCGGTATTGGAGGACCGGCAGGGCAGCCTCACATTCCGCATGGTGCAGGTACTGACCGGGCATGGCTGCTTCGGTCACTACCTGCACCGGGTCGCGCGTCGGGAGGAAACGCCGCAGTGTCATCACTGCGACGCTCCCGACGACTCTGCCAAGCACACACTATTAGTGTGCCCGGCTTGGCGACGCCAGCGCAGCGAACTCAACGCTGCGCTGGGAGGTGGAAACCTCTCGCTGCCGAGCATGGTCGTGGCCATGCTCCGCGGCGAGGCGGAATGGGGGGCTGTCGCTTCCTTCTGCGAGTACGTCATCTCGCAGAAGGAGGCCGCGGAGAGGGAGCGGGAGGCAGATCCTCAAGCCGCTCCCATCCGGCGCAGATGGATAGGTAGGCGAAGACGGGCATTCGCACAAGCGATGCCCGTCTAGTGACCCTGCCGTGGAGGCCTGCGTGCACGGTTGGCCCTGTGCACGCCGCCGTAAGGCCCTCCGTCTGGGGATTGCCCTGGTGTTCTCGGGCAATCCCCCCTTGGCGATAACCCGACCGGCTGGTCGGGCTTGCCCGGGCGCGTGGGTAGTGGAGTCGCAGTGTGAACCTTACCTAGCGCGCCCAAAAGGGCAGGGAGAACACCGGGGAGTTTTAGTGGGTAGGCCTGGCACTCTGCCCGGAGAGCCCCACACACGCTCGCCGTGTAGCCAACGGCGGGTACGGTGCGGTTACGCATTTCCCCCCGAGAAAAAAAAGAAAGGATCTGGTGATGAAGGGAATGCGTGACCGCACCGTACTCGCCGTTGGCTAGACGACAAGCGCGTGTGGAGCTCTCTCAGCAGGGTGCCTGGCTTACCCACTAAACCTCTCGGTATTCTCCCTGCCCTTATGGGCGCGCGTGGTAGGGTCCACAATGCGATAACACTACCCACGCGCCCGGGCTAGCTCGACCAAAATGGCCAAACTATCGCCAAGTGGGGGATTTGTCCGCGAACACAAAGACAATCCCGTGATGGAATCCTAGGAAAATCGAGTGAAACCCCTAAATTTTGCAGGCGCGTCCAAAATGTGTCAAGTTTTCTCTGAAACTATTCAGGTATCTGCTTCTGGTAGTCATAAGCCGAGCCTATGATGGAAAGGTCCTTGATTTTTAAGGAGTTAGTGTTATTATTTTATTTAAAGTCAATTTTTACCTCATGATTATCGATCATCCGTCAAAATAAAAAAGTGATGTTGTGTTTTTTTCGATTTTTATTTTTCAATATGTAAGTTGGTAACTGCATATATGTAAGTTGTGTGGCGCTCGTTGGCACATTACGTATGCGCTAACGATTTTTTAAAAAAGGCAACGTTGCCTGTGGTCAGGCATATGATGGGAGACGAACAATGAGAAACATCTCGACTCCTTGTGTTTCGGAAGGCACGTTAAACAGTGGGTGCCTACTCGTGATCTCGTCCTGAGTCGTGTGGGCTAACCGTCCCCTCGGACTATGCAAGTAAAGGAACAGAGAGCGCACTTGTGTTTTCGCGAATATTATTTTATTTTTTGATAATAATTTCCCGCCATATACATTCTTCCCCGCTCCTTCCTTTTTTTCTCTCGAGTACCGACCGCTGTCGCGCAAACAAATCGCGCCGCGTTAAAAATTCGCAAAAGTTGATAACTTTCAATTTGAATTGTCGCGAGCGTTTAAAAATACTCAATAAAAAAATAGCAACTTGTGTGTATAAAAAAATTATAAAAGTACAAAGCTAGCGAAGAAAGAAGAAATAGCGAGCTATAATGCCGCTCGACTGAAAAGTAAGTGTTGCTGCTTTAAGATACGGTACTCTTGTTCCTATTTCTTTTACCGCTCGCCCCACAGAAATAATATTTAAGGTTATGTATCCATCAGAAGTGGAGTTTCTGTAGGAAAAATATTTGATCTAATCAAGCTACTTATTACTAAATATCTTTTAAAAATCACTTACTGACTATTATCTGTCACTGTAGTTCTATGATAATCTATATGTTTGTTATGTTATATTATGTGTGTGTGTGTGTGTGTGTGTACGTGTGTGTATGGATGTTTGCTTTTACAGTGTGTGTTGTATTTATTTGTGTTTTGTTGTGGTTATCGCTTTAAACATTTTACTTTCAGTTTAATGTCGATAACCTCGGAATTAGGTTTTCAGATCTAAGACAATCATCTCTAGGGTCCATAATATAATCTCTTTCCTATATGACTTGACCTTTAAATATTATTTCAGCTTTCAGTTACACCGGTATTGAATGCTAATAAATCGTCTCAAAGGGCTTATTCTAAGTGGTATCATAAATACGGGAGGGGCTTTTTTGTTCTTTCAAGTCGGAGTGGATGATTCGATTTTTGCGTTTTATGTAGAGTATCTGGGTAGCATTATCTTATTTCAACAATAAAAAAACAGTATTGGCCGTCAAATACTGCAATCACACAGAAAATGTTACAAAATCGAAATCAAACCACAAATTATTATAAACACAATTAAACTTTATCAAATTTCGTAAACCGCAATCGTCAAAGACAATCAGTTGGTACCACCGCAATCGTCAGCCCCTTTCACTGTTTACAGACCGCTATTGTTCTTGGTTTTAATTTATTGTGACGCAATTCTGCGACTCGAGCACTTTGGCGGCTTTAATTATTCTTTCTGTCACAATGATTAATTCGTAAATGAAGTGTGAACCTATATTGGCTTTTCATTTACATCGCAGACAAATTAAGAGCACCGCAAGTTACTGCAATGAATACTGGTGGGCGCTGAAATTACATTTTCTACAGATGTAATAAATTAATATTGTGCGATATGTACATCTGTATTTACAAAAGCTATTGGTAATATATTTGTAAAAGGCAAATGCAGTTCTCTTTAAATACTCGTACATACCATTTTTTCTCGGGGAGAAATGCGTGACAGCGCTGTACCCGCCGTTTCTAGATGGCGAGCGTGCGTGGGGCTCTCCCGGCAGAGTGCCAGGCCTACCCACTAAAACCCCCCACGTCACGGTGTCGTCACGGTGTCCACAACGCGATACCTCTAATCACGTCCTCGGGCTAGTCTGACCAACTGGTAAGGCTATCGCCAAGGGGGGATTGCCCGAGAAAACCAGATGAAGCAATCCCCAGACGGAGGGCCTTACCTTACGGCGGCGTGCACGGGGCCAACCGTGCACGCAGGCCTCCACGGCAGGTTCATTAGACGGGCATCGCTAGCGCGAATGCCCACCTTCTCCTGCCTATCCGTCTGCGGCGGAGGGGAGCGGCTTCGTAATCTGCCTCCCGCTCCCTCTCCGCAGCTTCAAATACTTACCTATGTTAAATACAAATTATATCTCAGGCTTCGGCAGAAAGCAGAAAAATAAACACAATCGCTTTCCATTAAATTTTTGAGATTTGACTGGGCGTTGAATAAATTACGACAGTTTTGCCGGTTTTATCACAATAATTTTGTTGTCTAATAAGAGTGTTAAAGTCGGTAGTAGACATTTTTATGACTTTTCTGCGTTTTTGCTTACTTTGATTACATAGTCTTCAGATTACGCCCAGGAACTAGCGGACCACGGGCTACAGCCGCCACAGATGATCGATACATTATAACGAGGTGCTGCACTACGTCACCACGTGACAACATGCATTTGAATGTCTCGAGGAATCTTCGTCTGTACGCGGTGCAGGTACAACAACACCTTCGTGACGAACGTGGAGTTGTCATAAGCGCATAAGAGTGTATCTATACGGAAGTGATAGAAGACAGAGACTGTACTGTCGCCCTGGAGAACGTCATGCTCAGTGCTGTGTCGAAGAAACCGTTACTTAAAGTGGTGGCTCTATAACGGTGTGGGGCGGCATATCCTACAAAGCACGAACAGAACTGGTTTGCATCGAATTCAATGCTCAGTCATGTGGATTGGCTGCAGAACGATATATCTGTGATATCCTTGAGGACCATATGGTACCTTACGGATGAGATATTTCTAATATTTCTATTGCATTATAATGCAAGACCCCAGCAAAAATTGTTACTCAATAGCATACGAACGTTGGCATTAGTGCCATGGATTGGCCAGCACGGAGCCCTGATTTGAACAACATCAAACATCTTTGGGATTAATTAAAACGCAGGGCCTGAGTTAGTGTTCCTGCCTCTTTAACACCTGGGCTCAGAATGGCGATAGACGAAGAATGGAAGAACACGCCCCGAGACTTCATTGTTAGATTGATAAAATCAGTGGTTACAAGGATGCAAGCAAATATCCATGCTAGAGGCGACAACACACATTACCAAAACATTAATTTTAATTGTTTCCCGACGTTCAACTAAAGTAAATGAAATGTTAATATTTATAATGAACCTATTGGTTTTTACAATGTATTAACAAAGTATTGGGAAATGTTGTTCCATTCTTATTCTATCGCCATTAACTAAATATAAGTAATTTTAATTTTAAAAAAAACACATTGAAAACATAATTATGTGTATCGCTTTCAAGCAAACGACAGAAACAAAATAATTGCTTAAACACATTACACACATTTAAAAAAAATGGTCAATGACAATCACAACATAATTGTTTGTTTCAAGTAGGTGTTTAAAATCTTTTCTACGACAGTCATAAAAATAAATCGCGACTGTTATATTAAAATGCCCCTTAGCAAGGAGAACTAAGCTCTATTATATAATCTTGCCAGTAAAATTTATAGGGTTGTAAATTTTCCTTTCTTTGTTTGAGAAAATATCGGAAACAAATAAACGCAAATTTTGGAGCCTTTCAATGACTAGAAAATGATCTGATTTAAGCCCAAAATATCTGATAGCGACAATATCCGACAAAATAAATGTACATTGAATATGCCTGGTTCGAGTTCCCGTCGAAGCGAACGACTAAACACGGAATTATATGCTTTCTGTTTGTGTATGTAAATTTTTTTATACAGTGTGATTTTTAATCTATGACGGCTTGGGAAAATATGTAACCATACGTGACATAGGCAAGGCAAACTGTTTTACGAGCCCATGAGCTTTTTTTGTGAAATCAATAAATCATTTTTAAATTAATTACCACCGTCTTACCTAAGCTTGTCGTCATAATAACAATATTTATAGCGTTGTTGTGTTCCGCCAATTAGAGGTAAGATAGCCAGGTCCTCAGTTATTGAAGAGTCCAGGTGAAGCTCGCTTCCACCTTCGGCTTTATCGTCTTCCCTGTCATCATTAAAAAAATAGTTAATTTCTTGATTAAGATTGAGTTGTTCACGCTGAATGAAATTATTTAACAACATTCTTTACAGAGTTTGATTCTGTTTCATGTAGGTATGTATTGTTTAATTGTATCGAAAGAAAAATCCGGTCAGATTTTTTTTACTGTCAAAGATTAATTTACGTTTAAAAACATCTAAACCTGTAGGCCAAGGAAGTGAAAACATAAAATACCTTTTTTAACGTAACCATAGTCAATCACAAAAATGTAGATTACAAATTTTTCGGAAGTACATTTACATTGGCAACACTTATAACAGCATTGCATGCTTTTGGATATGAGCAATAATACAACGCTTAACATTCAAACTTTACTGAGAATTTTTTTGCTATGCCTCACACGGATAACCACACTAAAATGTGTAAAAGATAAACCTGAAAATCTACGTTTGTTGCACAGGAAATATTGCAGAATATACAAAACAGCAAGAACAGCGAAAAAATGCAAAGCAAAACATAAGGAAGGAGGCCGAAAAAGAAAGCGCTTTTGTTTTCGTAGCCCGTAGCATTGTGGATTCGGCGAGATCCGTAGCGAAGAAGCACTCCACGAGTCTACGACGACGTAGGCATGCAAACATCGTCGTAGCATTCGTAGCACAGAATAAGTAATTTCGTAGCTCGTATAGATAATAAAATAATGTAGTATTTGCGTCTGATTTTTACATCTGACTTTTGCTACTAGAACTTTTATGAGATTTAAATTGTGTTGCATTATTTCATGACATGGACTGGAAATATGAATTATGGCCAAAAAGAAAAATCAATTAATCAAATAATAATAAAATTTTGCTGCCGCCCGCCTTACTAAATATCGGTCGTAACAATAATTGGGGTGTTGACAAAAATTTCCGTCATGTACGAGTATATTAACAAAATATGGATACGTATTTTTTCTTTCTTTACTTAATCGAAAACTTGAGGCGATACATTTTGTAATCGTAATCTTAAATCGTTTTATTTTATTCGACAAAGCAAAAAGTACGTATCTTATATTTCTTTTTATCTAACTGACGGAGTAATTAAATTTTCATTCTTTTATACAACTGAGTTAGCAAACAAGCAAGTTGCGCACCCGAAAGTACGTGACTGCAGTCATCTATGGCACATACAGATCCTGTTAGATTTGCAATTCTACAACTCCTACATGCACGTCAGTGTACGTTGCAAATTTTGACATAAGATGACAAGTCACCGTGTTTTCATTGCCGTGTTCATACCGGAACATGGCAATGCAAACACTGCTGCTTTGCAGCATAAATAGGCAAGATGGAGGTACCCAGACGACTCTGGTACAGTCTCCCTCTGGTAAATTCTTTATATTCTATCATCCAATAGCTTTTCTGTGTCTATGTAATGTTGCGATAAACTAACTATAGCGCAAATCGATACATACTTTAGCACCAATAACCAAACTTGATACGTCATACTTGTAGTAAACTGTATCGAACTCGGCCACGCGCTTTGCATTCCTCGCGTAACGCGCAACGGCAGCCATGTCCAAATTTACATATTGCATTCCCGGCAACCGCGAAATGTGATATATGTACATACTAATGTTGCTCCTCTGCTTTTAGTAGCACAGCCTCCGTTTTTATTGGATCGAGAGTGCGAGGGCCGCGTGGGCATAATCCGTTTCGGTCCGCGCTGACTTTTCACTGGAACAAAACCGTTTAAATTGAATTGTTTCAGTTTGCATGAAGATTTTTTTGCCAACAAAGCCGCTGGAATTTTTTGACTTTAACTTGTTTTCTTTTCTTTGCTAAATGTTTTCACCATTGTTGCATCGACATCAGCGTTATTTACCATATATACTTTTTTTTTTATTTAACAACATCCACAGATCTTAAAGTTTTTACAGCTAAAACTTATAACTAGGACTTATCTAATGACGAACTTACATTTTAATATTATTCTTATAGTGGGTAGTGTGTGTGTGTCTGTGTGGTGTGTGTTTTTGTGTGTGGTGTGTTGTGAAGCAATTTATATTACACTGGCGTAGTAGAATTTCCGGTTAGGTACTTATTTTTCGAAAAAGTACATATTTTTTGAGTGTACAGTTCGTGGGTCAACTTTAAGTATAAGTTCGTAAATAAGTTGGTTCTTATAAATTCATTCGCTATTTTGACGCATTTATCGGTGAATTGATGGAAACTATCTCGAGACTATCTTTAACAAAAAAAAATTTTGAACTTTAAGCGGGTTCGATTCCCGGGTGATGCAAGTGACATTTAGAAAATCTTTGAATGAAGTTTTATTTTTTTCTAAATATAAAGGAATGTATCCTTTATGTAAAACGCGTCGTTTGTGTTGTGATACTATTCTAAAATGATTTCTATTCTAAAATAATCTATCATATGTATTTAATTTTATTTCAGGGCCCATTGATTATTTCCACAATGTAGTATAATTATTGGAAATATATATTAATAGGAGTTAGGGAAGTACATTATATCAGTTGAAAACACAGTATAATATAAACTTTAATACGCATTTACATATTCAACACTGTGTTGTAGTTAGATCTAGTGTTATGAATATTAGAACACGGTATCGAGTGTTATGCAGATAGGCTTGTATTGAACCCACGGCTCATAACTGACACTGTTTAATTAACTCGACTGTCATGTACTCGAATATTGTGTGCTAAACAGTGGCGTAAATTTATACTTTGGTGTAAAGCTGCCTCTATATTAGTTAAAAACATGTTTTATCTAGTGCTTACCCGTAGTACTACTGTTGATTCTACTGTAGATTACGTTTAAGAACGAACAGAAGTAGAAGTACTTCTGATAGTTCTTAAAGCAAGAACAAATCACCAGAATTTTTAATTTTTAAACTAGATTTATTTGTATGACCAAATGCCTCAAAGCGACTCGTAATCTATTCTAATATTATAAAGTGGAAGATTTGATTATTTGTTTGCATTGAATAGACTCTGAAACTACTGGACCGATTTAAAAAAACACATTTAGAATCCTACATTATCCCGGAACGTAGGCTACAAAATTATTTTTCCTAAGGGAGAATATAAAACTTCCACTGGAAAACTAAAATAACGTGAGCGAAGCTGCTAGCGGAAAGAATAAAAATATTAGAAAATGCTCAGAACCATTTGGCGTTTTTTAATCAAATCGAAAAAAATATTATATCGGCACTATGATTGCTAGCCTATACGTCCTTAATAATTTCCTATTACCGCGATCACGCGGTGTGGCTAAAAAAATGATTACGAGAACGGTACACTCTTGTAAATTGTTTGTCAACTTTTTCTACCTAATCTTCGAGATTTTACTGGAACTTAAACTTAAGGAACGAACGAACCTAAAGAATGAACTTAAATCAGAGCGTTCTAGAGTTAAAAACGCCTCTGTTGAAGCACCATTATTGGCCATTACGGTCTATTATGAAATCTCATTAGTCATATAAGCGAATTCCACTCATAATGATCACGAACCGCAGTCAAACCAATATTAAACTATAACGTAGTAGTGTTTTGTCCAATTAAAATGCTACACTATGCTTAATACCAATAGGATATGCGGCCGCAGGTCCGCCATATTAGCATTAGTAATAGTGGAGCTAAAATAAAAGGTATTTCAGAACTCGCATAGTTTGTTATATTTTTATTTGTCCGACATATTATATAAAGCCGGTCACAGCAGATTAGAATAAGAACAACAATGGAAACAGAATACCTACAGTACCTTGTCATAGACATTATGGGCAATTAACCGGCGCACTAAAGCTCACTAACTTTACTTTCGCATCACACTAAAATAAGTGAAAACCTCTTTTATTACACTTAAGTAATTTATTTGTGTAGTAATCGTGCAAAGCAAAAATTTATTATGTATTTGAAATGATTGTTTTTATTATTCCCTTATTTAAAATGATACATTAAACAGAGAGAGCATAACCTTTTACCGTGAGAGCGATGAGGACACGTGGGTCGAGCGACGTTTGCTTAATTTTTTTATAGTATATAAGTCTAACTAAAATGCTAACTGTTACTTAAAATTAATATTTATAGTAAGTAAATAGATTAAAAATACCTAGTATAGAATATAGTATAAACAGTGTCAAATTATGTTTACAGCTAGATATATTTCGTAAAGGGTTACACATAAATGGAGGGTTCGCAGGTACTTATAGCTCAGGATATTCCTTATTAAGTACCAGCTGCCTAAAATTTAGTTATGCCTAGTTATGTTACTTGATTGTTAAAAAAATGGTGTATCTGTGCTAAATAAATAAATTATTAAATTTTATTTTTTTCTTCTCTCTTTTGAAGGGGTATTATTATTATTATTAATTTAAGTCAGTGTCAAATCACTAGATGTGTTCATTTTTTTACAAGCATTTATATTTTATTACTTTCCCGGTTTCTGATTGAGCTGAACTTTTGCATGCATGTGTATGTCACATGACAATGCAATATTATGATAACATGAAACTTCTCTAGTGCTGGAGCTGTAAGGTGGCCATAGGAACCCCGCAATAAAATGACACAACCCCATCGAGTTTGGGCTCGTTTGCTTTGTATTGACGAGTACAAGAAAGCTGTAAAAGCTATCAAAAAAGCTTGTATTTAAAAAAGTTTTTTTAAATAATTTAACTTGTTTCAAATTGCCTTGTTGACGCTGTACTTTTTAACTCATTTTAAAACACGTGTCCTGTCATAGCAAACACTGTGAAACGAGTAACGAATATGAATCTCAAATAAGTTCGTGAGACAGGCGCGAGATGCAAATTCAATAAACCGTGTAAGCGGTGCGGTCTTGTGTCCTCGCGACAAAGTGTCTCGCCGCTTTGGTGTCAAGAGTGACGCAGCGTCGCGTCGTTTTGTCTCGAAAAGACTCGAGACGGACAAAGGTCTGAGGCGCCCTTGATCTCGAGACTTCCAGTTACTGATTGCTGGGCATTGTCGCGAACGGTGCGCTCGTGTTGGTTGTTTGTTACGCCGGATTGTAGATTCTGAAAGGTTCTATGTGTTGGTTTCGGAAAATAGAAACTTAGAAATTTACTTGTTGGAACATGTGTCTAAGGATGTTTTTATGGAAAGATATAGGTAAATATTTTTATCGATCGTATGGATTCATCATTATCACAGCTCATATACGTCCCCACCGAGAGGCTAGAGCCTACCCTTCATGTTCAGAATCGATATATAAAAGATATGGCGTCATTAAAAAATCGAAATTGTAGAATTCATTTTCTAATTCCTCATACATTTTTTCTTCGCAGACTCTACTATTTGTTTGGGGGACTTCAAAATTAGTTTTAAAATTTTTAATTTTCAATGACGTCATAACTTTTATATATAGATTTTGAACATGCTCAGGGTTCAGGAGATTTTGTTACACACTGTATATTTTGCTTGCGTTGACTTACTAGTTTCATGTTTTCACAGCTGAAAGAGGCCATGGGCCCGAGTATTTGATAAAAATTTCAGTTTAATACCAGTTTGACAAAGGTACAGACGGACAACGAAGTGATCCTGTAAGGGTTGATTTTCCTTTTGAGGTACGGAACCCTAAAACATTGACTTTAGCTATATCTAAGATTGATTATGTTTGGGAATGCATGCCTTAATTATTTTTGGCATATCAAGTAATTATTTTGACAAAATTGTAAAAGCATAATGTGTAATGCTTTGATTATTTCCACTAACAATTAGCTGTTTAAACAAAATATCAGTTAAACCTTTTTCAAACATAGGGACACGCAGACTATCTTTACACATAGGAACTATTAATTCTGGAATGTTTTTTAAGTCATGGCTTATTTGCAGTACAATAAATATGGACATATTCTCTCTCTCTTTACCTTCCCTCATATTCAAGTACGGAATAGCCTTAGTTCGTCGTTCTTAATTAATTTAAACCTGTCTTATGCACGTGCGTCCATATAATATTCTAAAGCTAGTGCACCGTATAGAAGCTCGGAATAGAAACGATCATAAAACTTGGAAATAAATGCGGCGGTGCGAACTGCACTAGAATTTCATTAGTTCAAATGAGCTAGGTATTGCAGGCTAATTCTGCTATTTGGAAATTGGTATCAACAGCTGTCAATGTTGCAGCCAGTAACCAGTTAAGTTTAAACTTAATTATGGTCTAGTGCACCTGTAGCTCGTCCAATATTTTGTTCTAAAGTGGCGATAAGAGATAACACAATACTGCATTGGCTTTTGACTACTTGATGCTACCTGAAGGCTATAGCGGCCTCCGTTTTTAGTGGTTGAGCCCATCCAGTATTGATCTGAAGGTCCAGGGCTCGATTCCCCGTGGGGGCGGAATTTGTTTGCTTGCTTTGGATGGTAGTACAGCTTTTGAGTCTGCTTAGTTAGCTACCACTGTTTGACCTAATTAGGTTGACGTAATAATAACACTGTTGTGTTCCGCTAATAAGAGGTATGATAGCCAGTTCCTTAGTGGTCGAGGAGTCTAACTCCCTAACCACAATATAGAAAACGATACAGTAATTTGACTCCATATAAAGGGACGAATCGGCGCACGCACACATATAAACGTCGTTTACACGGCCGCCAAGCATGCTCTGCAGGCCTATTATGGATCTTTCATCGTATGACATGGTATAAATTTTGAGAAAAAGAAGTCATGAATTCATTTCGTATTACCGATCTACCAATGATATCATCATTTTGGCATTATTTCAATGTTGTCATCGTGATATAATGAACGAATGATCAACAATCTGAGCGAAAGTCTTATTTCTCGTTTTTCAAAATGATTTCATATAATATCATTTGAAAACCATGAGATCGGTAATAGGCCTGCTGAACGGCATATCAACGCAATGTCACGCCGCGCGCCGGCCGAGATTTTTGTGCTCCACGTACAGGCCGCGCCTTTTTTTATAGGTACCAACCCTTTTTTTTTTTTTTTTTTTTTTTTTTTTTTTTTCTCGGGGGGAAATGCATAACCGCACCGTACCCGCCGTTGGCTAAACGGTGAGCGTGTGTGGGGCTCTCCCGGCAGAGTGCCAGGCCTACCCACTAAAACCCCCCGGTGTTCTCCCTGCCCTTATGAGCGCGCTAGGTAAGGTCCACACTGCGACTCCACTACCCACGCGCTCGGGCAAGCCCGACCACCTGGTCGGGCTATCGCCAAGGGGGGATATTGCTCGAGAACACCAGGGCAATCCCCAGACGGAGGGCCTTACGGCGGCGTGCACGGGGCCAACCGTGCACGCAGGCCTCCACGGCAGGGTCATTAGACGGGCATCGCTTGTGCGAATGCCCGCCTTCTCCTGCCTATCCGTCTGCGACGGATGGGAGCGGCTTGAGGGTCTGCCTCCCGCTCCCTCTCCGCGGCCTCCTTCTGCGATATTACGTCCTCGCAGAAGGAGGCGACAGCCCCCCATTCCGCCTCGCCGCGGAGCATGGCCACGACCATGCTCGGCAGCGAGAGGTTTCCGCCTCCCAGCGCAGCGTTGAGTTCGCTGCGCTGGCATCGCCAAGCCGGGCACACCAATAGTGTGTGCTCGGCAGTGTCATCGGGAGCGTCGCAGTGATGACACTGCGGCGTTTCCTCCCGACGGGCGACTCGGTGCAGGTAGTGACCGAAGCAGCCATGCCCGGTAAGTACCTGCACCATGCGAAATGTTAGGCTGCCCCGCCGGCGCCCAACCCACTCCTCCAACACCGGACGAATTGCCTCAATCGTCCGGTGGCCGGCAGCTGGGGAGGCGAGTGCCTCACCCCACTGGCGCAGAGCCTCCCTCTGCGCCAGGGTACGAACCCGCTCCACCTCCTGTGGAGCAGACCGTCCCCCCCGCTCTCGTACAGCAACCCGATGCCGATACACCTCCGAATGGACGCGTGCATCGACATCCCATGGCGTTTGGCCCGCAAGAACGCAGGCCGCGCCGTGGCTGACCGTGCGATAGGCTCGCACGGCCCGGGTTGCTATGACCCTCTGCGGACGTCGCAGTAGGGCCACCGTACGGGGGGAGAGGCACTCCGCCCATACCGGGGCTCCGTATAGTGCCATCGACCTTATCACCCCGTGATACAGTCGACGGCACGCCGATCCTGGTCCTCCCACGTTGGGAAGGACCCGCCCGAGTGCGGCTGCGGCGGCGCACAGCCGTGGAGCGAGGAGCTTAAAATGCTCCTCGAAACTCCATCGGGGGTCCAAAACCAAGCCGAGGTACTTGAGATGCGCCTCGACCGGTATACGTACCCCCTCCACTCGGACGCGGAGCCCCGGTGGGATCCTGCGACGGGGGGCGTGGAATAACATGGCCCTCGTTTTGTCGAGGGCCACGTCCAGGCCCAGGAGGCGGATGCGTCGGACGACCAGTGAGGTGCCGACCGACGCAAGGTGGGCCGCCTCCTCCCCCGTTTTCGCTCTCGCCGCGACAAGCGTGTCGTCGGCGAAGCAGACGACCTTCGTTCGTGGCAGAAGGTCGCCTCGCAGGACCCAGTTGTACCCCAGGTTCCATAACAGAGGACCTAGTATGGAACCCTGGGGTACACCCGCCGCCATTGTCCACGTGTGGACACGCCCATCCGGCCCATCGTAGAGGATGGATCTGCCTTGCAGGTAATCCTCCACGAGGGCGCGGAGGTACGGAGGCACCCGGTGGAAGCGGAGTGCCTCCTTTATGCACTCGTGGGGCAGGCTGTTGAAAGCGTTGCGAATGTCAAGAGACACCGCAACAACAGTCTCCCCACGAGCTGTGGCCTCTTCAGTCCACCTCTTGAGGAGGGCCACCGCGTCCACCGTGGACCGACCGGTGCGGAAGCCGAACTGGTTGTCAGCCAGGTCCGGCCCCCGGTCCTCTAGGTGCTCGACGATGCGGGAAGCCAGGATTTTCTCTAGGAACTTCCCGGCCTCGTCGAGTAGCACCACCGGCCGATACCCAGCCGGGGAATCCGCGGGGCGGCTCTCCTTCCTTAACAGGCAGAGCCTGCCCGCCTTCCAACGACTGGGGAAGCGGCCCGAGGTGATGCTTAAATTTAGCACTGCCCGGAACCGCTCCTCAAGGTGTCCCAGGGCGAGGGCCAGAACCCTACTTGGGACACCGTCCGGTCCCGGCGCCTTTTTTTTGCGCCGGAACCGTTCCCTCACCATGTCGAATTCCACGTTCGACACGGGAGGGACAACGGCAACCACTTCCACCGGAGGAGTGTCCGGGGGGACCATTCTGGGGGGCTGAAACGGACCGGGATCGGGAAACAGAGTCCCCAGTACCCGATCCAGCAGCCCTCTGTCCATAGCGGAGGTAGGGGGAGCGGAAGATTGAAACTTCCCCCTCACCATCCGGTACGGACGCCCCCACGGATCATCGTCCAGGAGCCGTATAAATTGCTCCCTAGACTCCTCCTTGGCCATGCAGATTTCGTTCCGCAGGGCCTTCTTGGCTGCCGCATACACCCGACGAAGTTCAGCTTCCTCGTCGGGTGTAGTTCTGGCGCGCCTACGACAACGCACGTAGGCGCGCCTGGCCCTCATACTGGTGGTCCGCAGGTCCGCAATCTCTTGCGTCCACCAGTACACCTGCCCCCTTTCGGGGCAGGCCTGCGCCCTCGGCATGGCGGCTTGGCAGACGACTTTCATGTCGTCTGCGAAGAGATCCGCCATGCCGTCGACATCCCCGGCGAGATGAGGCGGCACTGCTGCCCACGCTCGCACCATCGCCGCCTCCTCCGCCACATCCGGGCGGAGCTTGGTGAGCGCCCATCGCGGGAAGGCACTCACCACGGGGCCCCTACGGATCGGGGTTCCTGGGGATGCCGTGGAGACCTCATATCGGACATATAGGTGATCCGATAGGGTCTCCACTTCTTCCTCAACTCGCCAGTCATTAATTCGACTGGCGAGTGAGGGGGATGCAAAGGACACGTCCACCACGGACGTGCTCTGCACCCGGACGCAGGTAGGGATGGAGCCCCTATTCAAAATCTGGAGCCCCAGGGACAGAACCCAGGACTCCAAATCTCCACCCCTCGCGCTAGTGCGGGAGGACCCCCACGCGGTAGACCACGCATTGAAGTCCCCCGCAACTAGCACCGGTACCGGGGCCGTTCTACGGACGACCCCCTCTAGCGCAGCCAGGAAGATTGTGAAGTCCGCCCGGCTGCGATTGGGGGAGAAATATGTTGATACAACCAACATTCCCCCCCACATGGCGGCAACGTAGCCAGTGCCCCTCTCTCTTAATATGAGAGAGGGGGCTGTGCCACGCGCCGCCCGCATTATGGCGGCGGAATTATCCGCCGCCACCAACCAATTTGACGACTGCGGCGGAGCGTAGTACGGCTCCGACACAATCGCCAAATCCACACCCCACTCCGCCGCGGTCTGACAAAGGAGGTCCTGTGCCGCGGCGCAGTGGTTCAAATTAGCCTGGAGGAGCTTTATGGGACCACTAGACATTGGTGGTCTCCATGGGCTCCTCCTGGGCCATCGCTGTGGCCGGTGCTGCTTGTGGTGTCGGGCTCCTTGGGGCCACGGTCAATTTCACTGGGGCCAAACGGCCCCTTATCGGCGGGGGACTGCAGTTCATGCCCCC
Organism: Schoenobius gigantellus; assembly: GCA_963935595.1. Classification (NCBI taxonomy): domain Eukaryota; kingdom Metazoa; phylum Arthropoda; class Insecta; order Lepidoptera; family Crambidae; genus Schoenobius; species Schoenobius gigantellus. The sequence goes on from OZ012551.1 coordinate 28,130,801, forward strand.
CATGCGGTGATTCGCTGGTCGTTTGGCGTCCGCACAGACGGCGCAATTCAGCTCCGCCTTGCAGTCAACCGCCTTGTGACCCTCCGACCCGCAGCGGAAACACAGCCCGCTGCGGTCCTTAGCGGAGGGGCACCGCTGCATGGGGTGGCCCATGCCCATACAGCGGAAGCACCGCATGGGTTTCTGCTCAAGAAGTTGAATGGAGGCAGAACTCCATCCAACTTCGATGCGCCCGGCCTCAGCCAGGCGCTTAGCTGCCTCCACAGGCACGGAGGCGAATGCCGCCCCGACGCCCCGCACCCCCGTGTGCACACGGCCCACCTTGATATGGTTCGCCGGGCACGCACCGGCCTGCGCCAGGATCTGCCCCAGCTCCTCAGCGGTCACCGAGTCATCTAAACCAATGACCCGGATATCTGCCGTTTTCACGGGACGCGTCACTTTTGCCGCGTCCCCTAAGGCTTCTCCCAGCTTTTCCGCCAGCGAATCAGCCTGAGACGGGGATGTCTCCTTTGGGAGCTCAATAATTCGAGCTCCGGTTATCCCCGTCCGGAATTTGGCGGGCCCTATGCCTAGGGCGCTGAGGCTAACGGAGGCCTTGGCCTTGGCTATAGCCTCACCATAGGTGAGGCCTTTCTCTACTGCCTCTGGCTTGAGAGCCAGCACCACCGCCAAACATCGCGGTGCCTTAGGCAGCTTTGGCGAAGGCTTGGAGGCCTCAGCGGAAGCACCTGCCTTCTTGGGCGTCGCCCCATCCACTGTCGGCTTCTTCCGACCTCGCCGCACAACCGTCGACCAACCGTCATCGACCGGTGTCGCCACCGGCGCCGTAGCCCCCGATGAAGAGGGTACTGCCACTTGCGCAGAGGGCGTAGTCTTCCTTCTGACCGCTCTTGCCTCCTTCGGCATATTTGCCGGCGGGGCAAGAGTGGTGTTGCCCATCGCAACTTTCGCGGGCCGTTGCGGTTGAGGCTGTGACTGCGGCTCACTTGCACGGTCCACGCGGTGGCCTTCGAACCTGAGCCGGCATAAGCCGCCCGTCAACCTCCAGGCCCTCCAGTCGAGCCGAGACCATAAAGCCGACTTGTGCCAGCAGCTCGCGCTGGAGGAACTCCATACTTTCAAGGAACTCCATCCTGGAAATTCCTTTCGGCGGGTGCGGCCTCAGTTGGTACGGCCACGGCTGGGGCGGCCTCAGCTGGTTGGGCCGTCGGGAGCTGCACCTCCGGCAGCTCTTCCTCCATTGCGTCGTCGGCGGCAAGGTCCTCCGACTCAGCGCTTTCTACTATCAGAGGGGCCGTCTTTGCACAGCGGCCCTTTGGGCGTTCTACCCCCCGCTCCGAGAAAGCCCGGCGAAGGGCTTTCATTTCCCCCATTAGGGAGTCCACTTGACCCCGGAGGCGTTTGTTGTCGGCTTGAAGCCGACGCATCTCCTCCGAGGTATTTTTGGACGCCAGAGCACGGACAATCTCGAGTAGAGAGTCGGAGGACTCTCTAATCTCCCTCACGGACGTCCCCTTGAGGTTTTTCGATTTCCTCGCGACTTCCATTAGCGACTTCGCTCTCTCCTCAGCTCTGCTGCAGAGATGTTCAGCAGTGGGTTCGGGAGTGCGCATCCCCTTTCCTTTCCTTTTGGGAGCCGTTACGGCTTCCGTCTTCCGATTCGACTCCCGACCCGACTCCCGACCCGACTCCCGATCAGACTCCCGATCCGACTCCCGATCCGACTCCCGATCCGACTCCGACTCCTCAGAGTCGGCCTCTACCTGCCTGAGCTCTCGCTTCGCCTGCGAGAGCCCAGCTCCGTGCGATAGGCCTCCCCTACCCCTACGAGTTCGGGGAACCTTTGGGGCGTAGGGTGCCGTGACCTGCTCCGTCTCAGTCTCCAGGTCCGTTGCTAACGGATCCTGGAAAAAGCGGCCCAGCATGGACCGCTTCCTTAGAGCGGGCTGTGACGTCGCTGGGAAATCCACCTCCGCCGGCAACGCCGCTTTTGTCCCGCTACTTATATCCCTGTAATCGGGACGAGACGCATTCAGGCGTATGCGAGAGCTGCGACGGGGCGCTGCCCTCCCGACGTCCGAGACTGACAATTCCGGGGACACCACCCCCTCGACAGCCGTAACCACACCATCATCAACCGGCGAGCGGCTTTTTTGTCTCCCAGATTCCACTGGGAAAATCAGGTTTTTCGGGTCCCTAATGGGCCCCCCTTCACCAGCAGTGTCCGTCTCGGACATCACGTCCGAGTCGGACATGGCCCAGTCGTGGACCCAGTCCAGTAACGAATTTGTTGGCGAGAACAGATTAAAAATCTATTTCTCGCACAACAAAAAAAAAAAAAAACAATCCAAATCGTAAGCAAAACAGTTTCACTGATCCAAAGCCAAGTCGTACACAAAGATCGTCAAAGTAAAAAAAGAAAATATAAAAATATAACAATGAAAATAGAACAAACCTTAGTCTAACCTAAACCTACAAAAAAGAAACTAAAAACAACCAAAAATCCCATAAAAAAAAAACAAAACAACAATTCTTGAACTTAATAAAATAGAAAATAATATAACCAAGAGCAACAAAATAAAAGGCAACGTATAAACAATACCAAGACAAACTATTTATAGCCGCGCCGGGGCAATGACCCCCGCGCCACTGGCACAGACACTGACTTACAAAAAACGAATACCTTATACCTAGGGACACAAATAACCTACAATTTATTGACAACAAACAAATGATGAAGTAATGATTTGTGTGTTTGACTTCAAACACACAAATTATTTAATAAACAAGACAGCAGTAACAACGAAACAAGAACGAAAACGACAATGATAAAACCATACAAACAAACGAGTTAGACCAATCGAGATCGATACAACACAATAGGAAAGGACGCGCGCGCTCGCTGTGGCAGCTCGCTCGCGACCTATAGGTACCAACCCTAGCGCCCAGTTCAGGTTTAGGTATAAATTTCAAAGACACGCCTGAGTCGGGCTACTGTATCATTCTCTATATTGTGCCCTTACCATGATCGCCTATAGCGAGGTTGAAACAATATTGAAACAGAGACGCCGCTCTTGCTGCGTATAGCGCCATCTCGCTCTCAGTGCGGTTTTAATATTGATTTGAGCGATCGTGGTTGGGGGGTTGGTCTCGGCAATCACTATAGTCTATTCAAGATAAGAAGGTTCCCGTGACAGGTCGAAGTTTTTCGTTTCATATATACTAAAGGGTCTTTTATTAAGCGCTTCCTATCTTTAACTTTAAATAAAACAAAGTGTGTATGTGATATCATAAAAATTCCATCGATGCCATTATGTGTGGAATATAACATCATTCAAATGTCCGCCGCGGTTTCTCTGGGTGGCGCGCATCCGAGATGTCCAATTTTCCATGACTGGTGCATAAATCAGGCTGAATTTGACCGATGACATGGGTTATGGTAGCTTAGAGGGCCACTGTGGTTTGTGGCTTATTTGCATAGACCTAAGACTTAAGAAACCTCCACCAAAAACGTCTAATTGGGTCAAATCGCACGATCTAGGTGGCCAGTTCACATCACCTCCATGTGAGATGACCGTGCCCTTAAATCGCTCGTGCAGAATATCTAATGTGGCATGAACTGTGTGGCACGTAGCGCCGTCTTGTTGAAACCACACGTCGTTGGTGTCCATATCGTCCAATTCAGGCTAAAAGATGTTGGTAATCATCGACCTATAGCGCTCGCCGTTAACAGTAATGGCTTGACCAACGTCGTTCTCCAAGAAATATGGACCGATGGCGCCGCCAGCCCAAAATGCCCAAAATGGACACCAAACAGTGACTTTTCGGAATGCTCATGGATCGTTTACTGAACCAGTGGACTCAAAATTACCCACCACACTGCGAATAGTCCTCTTGGTAGGACGATTATGGCGACAGTAAAAAGGCGAAGCGCGCCGAACGTGGCCAGAACAGAACACCCATTTTGATAAAAAAATATTTGCACGTGTTGTTGAATGCTATATCTGTCTTAGATATCTGTCAGTGATTTGGCAAAACAGACTGATGATTTGACAGCCAATTTGACAGATGTAGCTTTAACAAGATGGCCGCTATCAACTGTCAAAGTTCGGAAGTCCCTATTGGAAGACCCTTTAGTTTCCGTACGTTTTAAAAATATAATTTATCTCTTTAAGCTATTTTTATAAAAATGCAATAATTAATTCCACATTAAATAAAAACAAGAATATCAGTTCAGTTAAATAAAATTATAATTCTGATAATTTTTTTGTTCAATATAAAATATTTGTGTAAAGTCTATGCACTCGACTCGTTCCGATTCACGATTTAAATACATACATAATTAAACAAATATTTTTTTCAGAATTATAAAATATATTCTGTGTAGAATTATAGATAACTTTGTTCATTATTAGTATTCATCAAGTTCAATATTCATTATTAGGATTATTTTTTCAAAAAGTCTCCTTTATTGAAGGACCTCAAACAACCTTGATCGTAAATGAGCTACTGTAGAAAATAAAAATAGCAATTGGGTCCTTGTGTCGCACTATGAAAACAATTGACAATAACAAAGTATGTCAAGTAGACAAATGATAATGATAATTTAATACAAATTGAAAATAGCAAAATAATTTGTATGCGAAATAGTAGATAGTCCACAGCCGTGAGCTCGAATCATTTCCCTAATTGATTTCGTTACGTTTCGAAAAGTCTGCAGGGAGAAGATAAAGAAAGAACTCTACGAAATATTTTTATCATATCTCGCGACTTTCGCCGCCTCAGTTCTTTCAAACTTATTAAGCTCCATCGTATTTATTTATTGATTCTGCGTCCGAACGACAACAATTCATCTTTGTGCCGGGTTTCACGAAACTTCAAAAGGTTAGATGCGATAAGAACAACCATTAGTCAAAAACTTAAGTGTATATATATGTCTGCTCTTTGCGATTGTCTCGAACTAACAATTTCTAGTCCTAATCTTGCTGAACGTCTGAACGTTAGAACTTTGAATACGCAAATATTTAGTATGAGTATGCCAATTTATTTGTATTGTGAATTTCGAATTATTGTCTTACTGTGAATTATAAATATGAAAACATGTGCATTAAAATTGTTTTTATTAAAAATAAGTAAACTCTGGTTGTTTGCTTTCTGTATTATTTGTTTTATGTTTGTATAACAATTATTAAATGTTCAAAGTACTGCATATCAAAAATGATAGTTATTGTGTACCTACTACAAATAATACTTAAAAATAAGATACTTATAAAAAGTAGATTTCATACAACTATTCGATTTTTTCGCTGGTAGTAGTGTAATAATACTATTATCAGATGTGATATTTGATGATATTTTATATGCGATAGTGAATGAAATAGGGATAAGCAACCTCTCGTCTGGACGAGACTAGTACGACTTATTGTTCCTTAAGTAATATTTTTATTTATAAAATCTTATTATAATACAATTTTATATTTTTCTTAAATAACAACCATATTATACTTAACTAGCTTTCCGCTCGTGACTTCGCCCACGTTATTTTTATTTTCCCGTGGGATTTTTTTTTCCAGTAGGAAAATTACCCTATGTCCTGGAACTATCCCTTTATTTGGGAGGGGGGAATAGTACATTGTTACCCTAGGGGTGAAAGTAACTTATTTAGTCCCGAGACGGGGTTTGGCGCACGAGCGTAGCGAGGGCGCCTATAGTTCAAGGGACTAAATAAGTCTTTAACCCGACGTAAACACTGTGCTTTTCATTACGATTACAAAGAAATAAAAAATAAAAATATGAATTGACTAAAAAAAATAAGTGAATTTTATTTTAAAAAATCAACAACTTCTGATTTAGCCTCTTCCCTTATGAAATCAGGTGTTCAATCCATATTTGAATCAGATGAACTCAAATCTCTGCTATACGGAGTATAAACAAAACTCCATAACTCGACAAAACAAGTGAAGATCGGATTGCCGCTTTTTCGCCCATTTTGTTTTTTTTCTGTGACCGGACAGTTATTCAGCCATTATTTTTCATTTTCACCATTGAAAAAGTGATAAATATTTTGCAGAAATCTATGTTATTTTAAAGAAATAGTTGAAAATAAATTATAATTAAGTAATTTAAAAAATATATTTTTTAATTAATACTTAACATGTTTCAATAGAAATGTGAAAATAGAACTAGTTTCGTTTTTATAAATTGACAACTGTCAGTTGAAAGCGATTCTCCCTAGGGCTGAAAAGTGTTACTTTCAACCCGCTCCTCAGGCAACTTCAGACCTACTTTCAGAGTATGAGTAATGAAAAATGCATTTACGCATTCCTCGTGGTCGAGCCAAACCACGAGGATATGTGGGACTCCCCAGACCGTACACGGCCCGGGCCTACCCACTAAAAACCCCCCCAGCAGCTCCTCCGTCCGTCACAAGACAGGGGGAAGGGGACAACAGCCAGGCCTTTTTCCCGCTGACCCCCTGCCTGCGACATGTCCGTTGCCAGACTCCACCTGGCTCAGCTACTTTGTGGAGCGGCACAGAATTACGCCGCTCTACACCCCGGTTGGTTTTTTATTGTGGTTGTCTTCCACGCGGTCCGACGCTCAGTGTGCCGAACCCCCGGCCCGCTCAGTGCGGGTAACGGGTTGCCCGACAGCAGATCCCACTGGATCCACCGCCGCGCGTGTGAGCCGAAGCTCTGGGAAACCCCCGGCAGGCGCGAAGCGCCATGGCGAAAAGTCGCCTTCACCCCACTACCTTCAAAGGTAGCCGCCCAAATCAGGCTTCCGGCGAAAGCCACACCTTTTCTTAAGACAAGAAAAGGGGACTTCGCCCTTCCCCCGCATGAAGCGGGTGGCCAAACGAAGTGGCCCGCCAAGTTGAACCCGGCCATCCCACACCCCTCTCTATGGGGTCCTCTCGTCAGACTATTAGCCCGCGGCAGAAAATCTGCCGGGTTGCCCAGGGTGCATCACAAGGAGGTTGTCTGACATCGCACCCCTCCTTGAACTATCGCTTTTTTTTTTTTTTTTGGGAGGGGGGAAAATGCTTTTACGCATTCCTCGTGGTCGAGCCAAACCACGAGGATATGTGGGACTTTCCAGCGGACCGGGCCTACCCACTAAAAACCCCCCCAGCAGCTCCTCCGTCCGTCACAAGACAGGGGAAAGGGGACAACAGCCAGGCCTTAGTCCCGCTGAACCCCTGCCTGCGACATGTCCGTTGCCGGACTCCCCGTCTAGCTCTGCTGCTTTGTGGAGCGACGCAGAATTGCACCGCTCTACACCCCGAAATTGGTTTTTTATTGTGGTTGTCTTCCACGCAGCCCGACGCTCAGTGCGCCGGGCCCCCGGCCCGCTCAGTGCGGGTAACGGGTTGCCCGACGGCAGATCCCACTGGATCCACCGCCGCGCGGGTGAGCCAAAGCTCTGGGAAACCCCCGGCAGGCGCGAAGCGCCGTGGCGAAAAGTCGCCTCCACCTTGCTACCTTCATAGGTAGCCGCCCAAATCGGGCTTCTGGCGAAAGCCACACCTCTTCTTAAAATAAGAAGAGGGGACTTCGCCCTTCTCCGCATGACGCGGGTGGCCACACGAAGTGGCCCGCCGGGTTAAACTCGGCCATCCCACACCCCCCCTCTATGGGGGTCCTCTCGTCAGACTATTAGCCCGCGGCAGAAAAACTGCCGGGTTGCCCAGGGTGCACCACAAGGAGGTTGTCTGACATCGCACCCCTCCTTGAACTATCCCTATGCCAACTTTCATCAAAATCGGTTTAGTAGTTTCGAAGCCTATTAAATACAAACAAACATACAAACAATCAAATCTTTCCTCTTTATAATATTAGTATAGATAATAATAATATATTTCATAAAATGATTTTTACATAAACTCTTTGTGAATAGTGTCTAAGCATAATAATACATGTGTCATAAGACACCGCTCTTCCATTATCACCAAGTATACAATTTTATGCATACTTAACAAATAAAATATCACAACAACAATAACAATGAGGCCAATGAGACTTTTTCCTATTATGTGAAAGGCCTTTTTAGCAGTCAAGCAGCTTTTAGATGCTGCCAGATAACGTCTACATATTTTGAACCCACATTTTTAAATTACGAACAACATTTAATTAGCAAACAGAACGTAATTTGCATCAATACAATAGGCTAGATGACAAAAAAAAATTGTTTTATTAGAAGCTCATTCATCTAATAAACAGAACGAAAAAATTGCTTTTCGAATAACTATAAAAACAACCAAGATATAAGGTATTAAAGAATTTTCTCCATCTCTTTCTAGCAAAACGGCAATTTACAAGGAGTTTATATGGCCGTACTCAACAATGACGTCACGGTTGATGTCGGATCTCTCTGTCTAATCGCCTTCAAATTAACAACTTCAAATGCTTGTATCTAATGTATTTCTAAGCCGATTTTAATTCTAATTTCACAGGACTGCTTCTTTTTCCACGGTATTTTAATATTTAATGACGAGACGTAAAAATTTGAATTCAGTCATCATCCCAATTCTTAATATAGAGTTGAGTGTTCAAAGTTGTGTATATTTTCATTGAACTAGTCATGTTCCGTGAACTAGTGCGTGGGACGATAAACCTATTAGAACTATGTACATAGAAACATGAGTTTTACTAAGTTCTTGTAGCAAGCCCTACTCAGCAATTGCTTAAACAGAATTCGCCTTAAATTATATTAAAACTAGCATTTGACGCGTGTGTTTACTCGTAGCTAACACGATTTCGGCTCTAACTAAAAATTACGATTCTCATGTAGTCCCAAATAGTTTTTGTGTTTTAACTATAAGTCTATATATGAATGAGGTGCCTTTTATTTTAATATGTATGTCATCGTCCGTATAATGCGTCAGACATGAAATTTTCGATCTGCTTTATTAAGATTCTGTACCGTAAATGGAAAAAACCTAAGCTTTATCACTTTCTTATCCGTCTTTTTTTATTGCACTAAGTTGGCAATCTAGCAAACTGCCCACCTGATGATAAGTGGTAACAGTCAGTCAACATACATGACTCCTGTGAAATTCGCAGCAAAATTGCAATCCCCACAAGAACCACAGTGTACGTTGCCAACTTGTGACATCAGATGTAAAGTCACGGTACCCACCCAGTAATTTCACTGCCATATCTTACCCTTCAAACCGGAACACAGCAATGCAAGCACTGCTGCTTTGCGGCAGAAATATGTAAGACGGAGGTACCCATGCAGACGACCATGGTACAGAGTCTGCCACCGGTCTGACTATCAAAACCCTTTTTCTCGGGAACGCGTAGAGATATCAAACTGAAATTTATACCAAATACTTGGGTCTACAGTCTCTTTCAGCTGTAAAAAAATCAAACGTAAATCAAAGCGAACAAAAGATCTGTTTATGTCGCATATTTTGTGATTTCACAACGGAATCAAAACCTATAGGCTACTTTTCTTGACCTAGAATCATGAAATTTGGTAATGAGCAAGGTCCTTATAGCACATGTTATGGAAAAAATAAAAAAACCGTAAATATGTACATAGTTCGGAATTTGTATACTTACAAGTAGATAAGTTTGAACGGAACCGTTTATACGCGAGTCCTACTCGCACTTGTTCTGTTCTTTTGTATATAATTCACAAATCGTGATTTATGGTTTAAGATTAGGAATTTTATGGTTGGGTGAATTACATGAACTGCCGACGACATAATAAGACATTTTAATTTTGACCTGGGGCCTTATTCTGCTAGCGTTAATGCATTTATGACGCGTCAATAACGCTTCAGTAGCATTGCTTTTTGAGATAGGTATTGTTGGTTAACCGATAAGTAACTAAAACATTTTTCACTATTGAGTTATCAAGAAATTGTTGTACAGTAAACGCCGCGTCAAGCTATACGTGTTTTAATAGAAAAATCGACTGTCCTCAGCAATTTAATAAAATTACTGTCCTCAGCTATTTAATGAACTCAAAATCCGCATTCCATTTCGATATCCTCGCATTAAATGCCCCATTTAATATACCTTGTCGAAAAATAGTTTTTGGCTCTAATTCTCCCATTTCAAGACTCAGCAAGCTGGTAAATGACCTTTTTTTCGCGGGGAAATGCGCAACCGCACCGTACCCACCGTTGGCTAGACGGCGAGCGTGGGGTTCACCCGGTAGAGTGCCAGGCCTACCCACTAAAACCCCTCGGTGTTCTCGCTGCCCTTTAGGACGTGTGTGGTAGGGTCCACAATTTGACACCACTACTCACAAATGAGCATAGACCTGAGGCTCATTCATGCATTGTTGAATCAATTAAAGATTGATTGATTCGACAATGTATGAACGGATCCAAATAAAGAAAGGTAATTTTTAAAAGTAGTTGTATTTTTTTTTGTTCGTCATTAATTTTAACGCTCGTGTTGCTCATTGCGTGATGTATTTACCTATAAGAGTGTGTTGCACTTAGTTTGTTAATTTAGGATTTTTTTATAGTGTAGGTACTAGCGCGGTAAACAAATCTTGGTGAATTAATAAATAAATACTCTTTGACCTCTGGACCACTATTATATTTTAATATTACCAATACCGTCGCTCGTAATAGCGACGGCATTCGTAGTGCAAATGTAAAGCTTCACTTCGCGCTTACTCTACGAATAAATTGCATCAGGAAAAGCGTATAAAAGTGACCAACGCAGTTTAATTCAAAAGGCTATCAAGACATGAAAACAAAGCTTAGTTGAACAGAGGGAGACTCTTATCTATTTCTGCCGCAAAGCAGCAGTGTTTGCATTGCTGTGTTCCAGTTTGAAAATTTTACCTTTTTGACTTTACATCTGATGTCACGAGTTGGCAACGTACACTGTGGTTCTTGTGGGGGTTGCAGTTTTGTTGCGAATCTCACAGAAGCCACATGAATTATAGGTGACTGTTACCACTTACCATCAGGTGGACAGTTTGCCTGCTTGCCAACTTAGTTGCAATAAAAAAATTGAATTAGGACCCTGCCCATCGCTCGAGTAATGTCATTTAATTTTTGAACACCTCATATCGTGAATGTAAATAAGCCCGTAAAACACCACATAAAGATCTCATCGGATTGACGTGATTTTCTATCGTAAATTATGGTAGATTTTATCGTATCATTGACATTTCAAACTTCCTTTTTGACAGAGGGATGGCCGAAAAAAAAAAGATAGAATCTGGTGGCACCTTCATAATTTTACATGATTATGGCGAAATCCAAAAGGGAAACGCCACCAAGCAAAAAGAAGAAGAAGAAGAATTTTACATGAATAGTTCATGTTCAAATTTAAATATTCGAATTTCACTAAAATGTACACTTAAAAGTGAACCCGTAATTAAATGGCAGCGGCGACCGCTGGGAATCAAAATTACAAAGGGTGCGTGGGACCTCGCTATGCTGATGAGACCTCAAGGGTCTGACTGAACCATTGAGGTAATATGTATGGACTGAACACATGTTGATTGCAAATGAGCAGTTGCTAATGGAACTCCACGTGTTAGTTATACCATTCACAATCTGGGTTGTTATTAGTATTAGGTTGTTTTAAAATAAATGGCGATTTTTTGATAAAAATGTTTAACATTTATATTGACATAATGTATCTTTTTTATAAATGTTATATGTCATTTTAAAGTGCTCGAATTTCTCCGTGGTTAGTTCTTATCATTTATTCATTATTTTATTGTAAATATCGTGATTATTAACTTTATGACTTAAGGCGCATAGTAAGGTCAATCATAAAAATTCACTGCAGAAAAAACCGGTTCTCTTCATAAATATTGAATAAAAAAATCTTTAAAAAAGATATGTTATTATTCAACGCATTGTTTAAAGGATGGTCTTTTTAATTTTTTGATAAATTAATTAAAACTTGGTTAAAATGTGACCCAAATATGCCTCGATTTTAAAACTTTTAACCTAATCGCGTCGTAAATATTAGGTTAAATCATATACTTTCGATTTTAATAATTAAAGTGAACAATATTCTAAAGCATGGTCTTTTTAGATTTTTTTATTTGCTTTTATTAATGTTTAATTCAAATAATTCATCTTACGCGTAAAGGTTTGCTTAAATATTCCCCTCACTCTCACTCACTCACTCCTATGTAATCAGTGCGGGACGAAAGACGCAAGGTCATTGGGAGCACTATGCGCCTTAACATGGAAAATACGTAATTGCGTATCATCTTCTTGTACTAGTTTAAACTGGGACACAAAACAACGGAAGCAAGTCGCAACATCAACGGCGGATTACGGCAAAGGTGTATTGTCACCAAATGGACGGAATGCGTTTAAAACTTGGACTACTTCAGCCACCAATAGAAAAGAAACCAATTTTGCTTCACAACAATGCGATCGCACAATAGGCTAGATGACAAAAAAATTTTTTTTGCTTTAATAGAAGCTCATTCATATAATAAACAGAAAGAAAAAATCGGTTTTCGAATAACTATAAAAACAACTATAAGGTATTAAAGATTTTTCTCCATCTCTTTCTAGCAAAACGGCAATTTACAAGGAGTTAATATGGCCGTACTCAACGATGACGTCACGGTTGATGTCGGATCTCGCTGTCTAATCGCCTTCAAATTAACAACTTAAAATGCTTGTATCTAATGTATTTCTAAGCCGATTTTAATTCTAATTTCACAGGAAGTGCATCTTTTTCCACGGTATTTTAATATTTATTGACGAGACGTAAAAATTTAAATTCAGTCATCATCTCAATTGACCCTATAAATAATTAACCAGTTGGGGTACGAAATCTTGCCACACCCACCATACTCGCCAGACCTTTCACCCACTGACTTCCACTTCTTTAAACATTTGGACAACTTTTTATAGGATAAATGTTTTAGAAACCAAGACGACGCCAAAGAATGCTATCAATGATTTCATCGTTTCCAGAACTCCGGAATTATACAAGATTGGCATAAACAAGCTTGTATCTCATTGGTTAAGATTTATTTAATAAAATTATTCTTATTTTGACTAATAAAGTTTTGTTGTACTTAAAATACACACACACATTAAAACCGCCGTAAATTTTTAAACAAACTAATAAAATTGGTGGTTTTTGCATTAAAACAAAAAACACATTATTTGATTGAAATGTTTTTTTATTAAAAATAATCACATATTATTTAGTTACTTGCTGTGCCCGCGAACTATGTTTCACCATAACAATTTTTCAAAAAAACCTTATCACCTAAAAAATAGTCTACGACCTATTCTCAGACAAAAAATATCATAAAATCGGTCAAGCCGTTTCGGAGGAGTTCGGTAATAAACACTGTGACACGAGAATTTATGTCTTCTTCTTTTCTTCTTATATATAAAAATGAATTGCTGTGTATTAGTCTCGCTAAAACTGGAAAACGGTTCGACAGATTCTTACGAAATTTTCTCTGTGTGTTTAAATAGGTCCAGGGATAGTTTAAAAGTACAATTGGACCCAGTAGATGACGCTGTAATCGGATAGGACAACGTCTGTCGGACCCACTAGTCTTCTTCTTCTTCTTCTTCTTATATATAAAAATGAAACGCTGTGTGTTAGTCTCGCTAAAACTCGAAAACGGCTTGACCGATTCTTACGAAATTTTCTGTGTGTGTTTGAATAGGTACAAGGAAGGTTTAACGTGCAGTTGGATCCGGTAGGCCTGAATAACTTACATGTAAGTTATTCAGGCCAAGGCCAGGTTATTTACACTTTACAATGTTTTGTTGCTTCCAACTTCTCCGGCACAGTTCTCTTTTCGGTCTGCTTCTTCGAGTCGTATTTGACGCCGAAACTATATTTTACTTGATGTTCCACCCCGCAGCAGTGATTTTCTTTTATACTCTTTACCTGCATATGCCGTTCGGCTATGGAACTCTCTAGGTATTAAGGGGGCTCGTACGCTGGAGTCCTTTAAGAATCAAGTCCGAAATAACAAACCAGTCTTTCATTGTCCATATTAAGCTACTACTGCACCCATCCCTAATTTGAATTTCCTTTATGTATTTGCCTGGTCCACGGTTGCCTGGAAGAGATTGCTTATTATTGTTATTGAAAATTTTCTGTTTGTAATTATATCTTTGTGTGAAATAAAATGTTTATTGTTATTATTATATCAACTCTCTAGTTACATAATTCATAAGTAGGTAAACGAGTAAAGTTGCAGTTGTACGATTAATCGAACCTCAGTCCCTCGGACTTGTGGCCTATCATAATAACAACGCTCTTGCGTTACTCTCCGCAAAAGCACATGAGCAGTGCCATTTTTGGGCCAGATAATTTATGTATCATCATCATCAACAGCTCATCATCACCAACGAGGGGCTCGAGCCTACCCCACCCCTACTCCAATTTATGTTTAATCTAATGTATTTAATTAGCCGTGTATGCTTGGTCTAAATAAACTTTTCATTTATTCATTTGATCGCAGAATCGATACATCTCTGCTGCTGGTTTTACCTTCGGAACCATTCGAATTGCGCCGCTGTTAACGCAATCTTCGTAATTGCAATCTGTAGTGTACATAATTGCAGTGAAGTAACCATCGAATGAATTCAATATTGGTTATTCGATTTTAATCAATCGAATTCACCTTCATTTCGATTTGTCGAATGAATCGCATGTTTGTTTACCAGTTAAATGAGATACGTTGAATTGATTCCAAATGGATTCTATTTTTTTTTCTAATAAATGATTTGTAAGTTTTCCATCATCATCGTCAAGCTTTATAAAGTTATACCACGATCCGAAACAGTTTTTTGGAGAGTAGATATATTACAGACTACATTATAATGTTATGACTAATACATTTGCAAAAAACAAAAGCATCTTATGTAGGTTTTGTACTTTAATAAGACCCCATTTAACACCTCTTTGGACCACCTTGGGTGTAAAGGGTTTCAAATTACCCGTAACAAAACCCAAGTCGACCTCACATGAGACTTATGTAATTCAAAGTTACAACATGCATTCCTAATGCAAACGCATAGATTGGCACATTTCTAGAATGACTTTGAGTTACGCAGTTTCGTATCGTCATTTCCATACATACGTATCACCCGTTTAACGTATCGCTAACGTTAAGTGACGTTGACTAAACGCACGCAATGATTGCCCACGTGCACGCACGCACACACGCACGCACGCACACACTCACACACACGCACACACACACGCACGCACGCACACACCCACGCAAACACGCACTTACAAACTCTCACTCGATATGCGGACCAGTTTGCTGGGATAACTTAAAACTGCCTTTGTAAGGAAGATCGATATCATCCACTAATGGTCACGCCATTGACCAGATTGATGAGGAATAAATTTAATATCGGTATTCAATGGGAATTCTTATAACCCGATACCATTTCGTGTACCGTAAAATAAAGGAAAACCAAGTCACTGATGAAGGCACAACAGTTCCTATTCAAACAACAA
Source organism: Schoenobius gigantellus (assembly GCA_963935595.1). Taxonomy (NCBI): domain Eukaryota; kingdom Metazoa; phylum Arthropoda; class Insecta; order Lepidoptera; family Crambidae; genus Schoenobius; species Schoenobius gigantellus. The sequence continues at coordinate 28,146,262 of OZ012551.1, forward strand.
TCCTCAGATCCCCTTATCGCACGTTAAATGAAATAACAATGCTGCGGCGTCACCGCCTGGTGCGATTGCTCGCTCGCCGGAGATAGCGAGAGATTGACATCTTAACAACATTGAATTCGGAGCTGTCGCCTCTTCGGTAATGTAGTTGCGTGAAATGCGCTACACAACATGAATTTAGATGCGTTGTCGCTAAGGTACCTGTTGTGTCTAGGGTTGCCAACCCTACTATATAATATAGTATCCTACTCGTACTGTATTTGTTGGTCAAATACTATATTTCCAAAGAACATAATATAGCAGGCGAAACTACTATATTTTCTAATCATATTTCAATTTGAGTCAGAAGAGAATGTAGTCAGAAATGCATAATGGTTTAAAGATTATTATTTCATTTCTTCTTCCAATACCAGCAACTTCTGCATTTACAGAGCGCATCTTTTCCGTTATGAAAAATAATTGGTGAGGTGAGTATAATCGGGCCAATTTTCATTAAATACAAGCAAAATCGATGGTATTTAACTATTCTTAATCTTACAATATTTATTTATTATTTAATAGCAGAACTGAAAGAAATCATTTATAAATTTTGTTCCGGTTTTGATCATACTATATTTGTTTTAATTTTTTGCCATCTGCCATATTTTTAGAGGTGACTTTTTAAAATAATACTTATATGTGATTCTAAAAAAGTTGGCAACCCTAGTTGTGTCTATTAATCTTGTGTTGATATCTTTGCTAGCTATAAGGAGATAGGTAGGTAATGTTTAAACTATTACTACGAGCAGAATTACAAATTCAAAGTACAATATTGTTAGTTGTTGGTTATATTGTCTAGTGATAAATTAGGCTTCGAATTAGATGGTTCTAACAAGACCCAATAAAAGGTTTGTTTAGTTCTTATTGGTCGGTTATACGGTTGGTGTCAAGAGTCGATAATTATGTCATAACCAAAAATGTGACATTTGATTAAGTCAACTTGCAATGCATGCGATGTTATATGTATGTAGTGACAAATGTGAAAATAATTACTGTGATTAATAAACCTCAAACAATTCAAATCTCTAGACTTTTAAGTCTACCTATATAAAATAGTTACCTTGTCTTTTTACTGTCTACCTTGATTGCATGATTTTATTTTTATTATTGTGCAATTTGCATCGGTAGCGCTGTGGACTCGGCACTTGCCTTCCGATCGGGAAGTGTGGGGTTCGAGACCGCCATGTACCAATGTGTTTTTCGTTTTCGAATTTCATAACGTACATTTGTGTCACGCACCTACGATGAAGGAAACATTGTGAGGCAACCTGCATACATCTGCAAAGGTTGAATACCTTTGTTGTATAAAGTGTATGTAAAGTCTACCAATCCGCACTGGGCGAGCGTGGTTGACTATGGCCTAAACACCCGAACTTTGGGTAGGCTCGAGTCCCTCGGTGTCCCCACCGGGACCACGATATGAGCTGTTATAATGATGATGATGATTGTGATATAGGAAAAGTGTGAATTGAAATAAAATCTAGTGCAAATAGAATGCTTAGATGATTTAGACATGCAGAAAGGGTAGATGACAGAAATTTACAAGGTAAATATAAGTGGTCAAATTGTTAAGGGACGACTGGACAACACAATGAAAGAGGTTAGAAAGACCTTGTGAGCAGCGTGTGCGTTTGCGTGTTTTTAACCCAGCCCACGCCGGATTTTGCACCTAGTTCCTTATAATAAGGAAAACATAGAAGACCATTCGCTTGCGCCATCTTTGCAAATCAGCATAAACAATAGTAAGTAATCAAAAAGTGAGTAAATCCTTACATATTATAAAACAAAGTCCCCCGCTGCGTCTGTCTGTCTGTCTGTCTGTTCGCGATAAACTCAAAAACTACTGCACCGATTTTCAAGCGGTTTTCACCATTCGATAGCGTGATTCTCGAGGAAGGTTTTAGTATATAATTTGTGAAGTTGTTGTATTTATTTCTATGTACATTAACGATATTTGTTGAAGATGTCGGGAAAAAATAAATTTAGGCGAAACGTAGTTCGCGGGCACAGCTAGTTTTATATAAATTCATTTCATGAGGTTTTGCCACGATTGGTCGATTTTTCTACGGTCCAATTATGAAAGGCTTATTGAGCACTTCTCCTATCCATTCGGCAAATCGGCTTGAATACTATCATAGTGCGTAATAAATTCGGTATCTCAACAGGTGGGCGAGTCCTGGTTGATGGATGGTTCGCGCGAAACAGTATTTCTTGCCGTGGTGGAAAATAGACTGTTACTCTCGCATTCAATTACTACTCTCAGTTTCCGAACAACTTGTTACTTTTTGTTGTTGTTACTTAGCTGGATTGTTTGTTTCACTTTGCATATGATTGAATTGAATGTATGTTTATGAAGTTGTATGTAACGACAGCTTGTATAGTACATAGAATTTTAGGCTTCTTGTATTTTACATACTAATCGTAGGGTTGATAGTTAATAAAACTTCGTGTACTTAGTTGATAATGAATAAGTTATTGTGAGAGCTGAATTGTCAAATTTTATCCAAGATTGCCCACTGCTGGGCAGTCCACGTCACCGAGGATTGGCCTTCTACATCACACTAGCAGATGGACTAAAAAGGTTCCGGTTTATGTGTATCATTTTTTAAACATACCAAAATTGTAAAACATAACTACATATATTTTTATTAGAGAGTTTCATATTCTCCAAATCAATTTTATTATATAAATTGAAGTATAAACAAATAGATTGGTTTGTCTTTTTATACTTTTTATAACTTTTTATACATACTTATGAAAAAATACAAAGCATCGTTTATTACACCGAGGTATCTACACTTATTATTACAAAATCTGAATACCAAAACTTTGCTAATTAAGTTTGCGTTTCCGCAGTCATCCCTGCTACCTAATTTATTTGCTGGCATTTCACCCTCAGTGTAAAGTTTCGTAAAAACAACCTTTTACGAAACTTTTTTAATCCGGCTATAATTATTTATTTATAGTTTAGAGTTGGTGTTTTATAATGACATGATTTCATTAGAGTTAGTATTAATAACCACCTCTTATAAAGTTAATTAAAAATAGGTTAAAATTATTACCAATGCACAAAATAAGATATTGTAGCATACTTAGAAATTTGTTAATTGCTTCAAATTGAGAATTTCAAAACCCTTACAAATTCAGACTATCACGTAATCTAAAGGATTGATTTAGCACAGATATGTAATGTGCTAAGAGTGAGTGCTATTCAATAAGTTATTAATATCATATACACATTATAACATCATGAAGACTGTTTAACAGCACGTTACATCATGAAAAGTAGTAGAAAATGTCGGACTGAAACCTTTACTTTTCAAGAACCAATTTTCGAGCACAACATATTTCGAACACCCATCTCAACAAATTCAAATTAATACTGTTATGTTTGAAGGTCAATAAATAATGCTCTATACCTCCCCGTATTGGAAAAACGTTAAAGGGAAAGAAAATGAATATTGTGTCGGAGTTTCTAACTTCGGTTCTGTTGGAATATTCTCGTCGGCAACTTCCAAAGACTGTTCCATCTTCCCCGTCTGCGTCTGATTTATGCACATAAAACAAAGTGATTGTTTTAACCAACTTTCAAATTGGACGTTATTGTTACCGACCACGTCATTTATCTTACACACTTGTAACTCTAAATGGCAGAATCTTATTTAATGCAAACCGGTGTTCGGGCTTTCATATATTTAGAGAATATGTCACTCTTATCTGTTGACTTGTAAAAATATACGTTTTAAATAAAATGATCTGGTTGTTTATATCATGGGTTTATATGTACATCATTATAAGATATCTAAAATATCTTATTTACATATCTTACAATTAGACTAATTTTATCATCAGACCGAACTTTACACCAATTCAATACCGAATGGTCTAAACACTAGACCACGGAGATAGTTTGAGAAATAGTGAAAACTTACGTAAGGCAGCAGCGCAAGCGGTAGCTAGTCAAGCGTATTTTAAATAAGTTCTACCACCAATCAAATACGGGAAATCCCCACTAAACCTCGGCGCCAATATCATTTGGCGGGGAAGTCCGGAATCGAATAAACAATCGACAGACCAATTTTATCCCACATTCGCCCTTATCGACATTATTGTTTTACAAATTTGTGTATTGGAGCGAGTTACGTAAGCTACCACGGGTTACGATAAATAAAATTATGTCAATATTGGAATTGGAAGAAATGGAATGGAATAACAATTTGTTGGTGAGAAAATGTTGAGATTTGTGTTGTCTGTTGGGACTTTTGTAATGGGTACTTTGTCCTGTTTTAACCAAAAAAAGGTATCTTTTAGTTAAGTGATAGTTTAACGATGTCCCTTAAGGTGCGGCCAGTTCACGAAATCTAACGAAAACACCGATGTTTGTGCTTCTAGTTTGAAGGAGTGGTGTAATTATTACATAAAAGTACCTACTGTAGACTGAAGAGAAAACATAATAAATGGCTTGGTAATCCCATTAATAAATTCTGTAATGTCCTCATAAAACGGTAATATTTTAACGATTTAGTAATTTTCAACAACAGTCATGCTATTTGTTTACAAATAAGGTAGCTTTTTTATTGTTCTAGTATAACAACTGCTTAGATCTTTAATTAATGATCAAGTATTAAATAAATCAAGAAAAATATACCAAATACATAGTAGTAATTTCGTTCATGAACCTAGCGAAGCGATTTTAAAACTATAATAAACCATATGCATTGCAATAGTCAAACCCTTCATGGAGGAGTAGATTTCTTCATCGCGTTACAGTAAATCTGTCAAAATATTACCGTAACTCGATCAAGAAATATAAGGTCAAGAATTAAAACGCAATAGGTATATAGTAATTTTTATGATAGTAGGTAATCTAATATACATATTATAAAAATCTCGTATCACTATGTTTGTTATCGAACCCCTCCGTAACGGCTGGACCGATTTTTATGATTTTTTTGGTAGGACAGAATAGGTCGTAGGCTGTTTTTTATATCCCTAGGTGATAAGAGTGGACTTGTTCAGAATTTTTTTGGACAATTATTATTGGGAAACATAGTTCGCGGGCACCGCTAGTAATATATAAATATGTCCTCTGTAATTTGGGATCATTACTCAATTTGGCATTTGAATATAATTGTATTGAATCGAACCCCGTATTAATACAGGGAATGAGTATTCGAACCATTTATGAGTAGATGTTCCATAATTCAAAAGCTGTGTTATTACTTCCTTTTGAGGCGTTAAAATATATGACACCCATATTTTAATGTCATTATCAAAATCTACTGAAAGTAATCTACTGAATGCGATAATTGTATAGACGTCAACTGAGAGTCCGTTTGCCTTCTCTGAAGCCGTATTTTATTATCTGTGCTTGAATGTCTACTATGAAACGATTATCCGTAATTTCGGTCCCGTCCGTAACCCGAACGAAGTACGTGACTTGTAGCTACCATGAACTATTTTCGGATTCGTAGGTTGAGTACGGACGCATAGACAAGTTACGTGAACGAATGATTGAAAAAGATTTTTTATATTGTCTTCAAAAAATCCGGTTATGACATTAATAATTAAAATTATTTGTATGTAAACACTTTTGATTTAATAAACTACAGTAATTATTAGCGGAAAGTTGCGTATGTTATTAAAACTGCCAATTTTTAACAAAAACATGTTGTTGTTACACTTTAACGCGCCATGACAGCCCGGGTTCTTAGTCTGTGGCAAAGTGGCCCCCGACAGGTGATAAACCTTCCTAAACGAGAATGTCACGTTCCACTAATAACATTTTGATGTTAAGGGGATATTTCCAGCTGCAGCATTATACACCTAAATTGCTGCTTTTGTTTATTTAATTTTTTTTTGTGATGACATTTTTAAGTTTTTCGGAAATATTTTTTGCTTTTATTCACATGAAGTTATACTTTCAAGTGTTTCCTACGACTCGCACCTTGCACCGAATTTAATTCTTCTAAATCAAATAAGAGCAATAGTAATTTTTTTAAGTGATAAGTATTTGCAATATTTCTTAATACTTAAGTACACCTTCTTAGTAGTCAAACAAAACCCAAACTGATATAAAATTGACAATAACTCACTTATTTCTGGAATAAAATGTTAATCCGAAACTCTTACGGTAGCACTTGAGTTCTCGTGAGAAGAGAGGTTGAACGCCCGAAAAACTGTATGTCAAAATCGAATTTTCGTGTCGGGTTCGAGTGATCATAGTAAGTTATCCGTAACATCAAACGTCAAACTCCAATTTCGTTCCGTTGACGGGCCCGTAGTATTTTCGTGGTAAGAAACAGCCCGAAATTACGGAGGTCGTCCGGGTTTCGTGTGTTCATTGTAGACCCCCAGGTCGCGTGCGTTTTTTACATACTGTAACCGCATGACATCAGGTGGGAGGTGTTAACGTACACTTGTTTGCCACCCATGTTGAATAAAAAAAAATCTAAAAACAACTTTTTACCTCGTCTCATTCCCTGGAATATATGTATGTCTAGATTCAGTGAAATGAAAAAAGCACCTATAGATATGTCAAACATAGGATATACATCGGGATAGATAGAATGAATGGCGTGTTCTGTCATGTGTTATATAAATTGGTGATGCGTTACGGTTCCGTACAGTTCGCTTGGATAGACACTGGAAATGAAGCCATATTGGTCTTTGTGTGTCGGCGTCGACGACTTTTTGCGGTTTGGCTCGAATCGAACTAACTACCCAACGGCTATAAAGCAAAAATTTGGATTGCCCTGAATTGAACTTATATTCAAAAACCTATTTAATGTTAAGGGTTTTTGAGGAAATCATACGGGCCGTTTATCCATGCCAACGTAGTCTCCTATTTCCTTTCTGGATAATAGCAATAGTTGCTCCAGTTTTTCCAAGAAAATCTATAACCACTATAAGCATGGTTCAATGCTTTGCTTATTTTTAAGTTAATTATTAAGAGATAAACTATCAAAAACCCAAAAAAGCCGTATGGTGTCGTGGGACACCCGAGAGGAACGAAGTTCTTTATGCTATTCGACGAATATTTCATTAGATTCATTATATTTTAAGAATACGTTTTTTTTTGGTCCGGGTGTCGCAAAGGGTGCATCAAAAATAGACTAATTTTTCTTCTCAAATTGTCAAAAATCATAGTTATTAAAAAGAGATTCGTATTAGTGTCATTATGGCGCATGTGATGTCGTGCGAGTATTCACTCCGATGTACCGTTTCCGAGATATAAACATTTTTGTTAATATTTTTCTTGAAATTATGCAAAGTTGAAATTCCATTAAAAAACTGAAATGAGTTGAAATTTCTGATTCCATTCTAAATACGGTGAAATTCGTTCCAAAATTGGCCAGATTTCCTGCTGTATACAAATATCTCTCAAACAAAGATGAGATTATATGAAAAAAAAGCAAAGCAGAAACACATCCAAAGCCTTTCGTTAATTTTTCATACAAAAAGTAATTAAATCGGTCTAGTTTTAAAGGAGAAATCAGGGTCTATTAAACTTTTCATAGCCATCTTCGGTCATCGCGCTCAGTACTTACTCAGGCTTACTCTTGAACTAATGGATGGATCGCCATTGGGATTTTGAATTTTCATACGCTTGAGTAGCAAGACTAGCCCAAAATTGGATCTGTATTTTGAGAAAATTAAATAATACTGCGTTTGGTTCATCCAAAATCCACGCAATACGGGCTCAATTTGGAGCCAATGCAAAAAATAAGCGTAGGAATAATCACAATCTCAATGCCGATCGATCGTATTTGGTTCAAGAGTAAGCGTACAGCTCGTTGGCTGAGCACAGCCGCTACAGCAATTTTCAATTCACAAATATCTATTTTTGAATTCTCTCGACCCTACTGTTTCCTCCTAAAACTTTATCCGATTCGAAACCTAATCATAACTTTATACAACACTCTTAAACTATATTGTACCTTAAACAATTTCAAACACAAAAGCTTTTTGTTTTCCGAATAACATATTTCGACTGTATATTAATCAGATTCTGCGTGGATCCATTATTCAAATTCGGGTTGTCACCGAAACCCACATTGCAATAAACTGTATTTTATCTGGACGGGTGCTATACACATTTAACACGCGTAAACTTGGGCTTTAGCATTTTTATTTTGTAATCCCGTGACCTGTGCTTTTTTAAACTGATTTCTCATGGGATTGGTACAACCAACGTGGGTAAAACTATAGAACGCATCTAGAGTACTAATAAGCGGAGGAATTGTGCTGTCGTGATGTTAATTAAGAACCATGTTAAGTTACATAACTTTGTAAACATATTGGTGCTGATTGGTAGTTTATAACAGGGGAAGGTCCTAATTAAAAATTTTGTGAATATTACGTATAGTTTGTTCTCTTTGTTGTAGTTTACATATTTACAGTTTGAGTGCAACTTTAAGGCATACTACAAACCGTGTACCAACAGTTGACTTCGCGGCAAAGCTTAAGGAACAATCGGTTCGAGATTAGCTTCTTGAACGCAAGAAGTTGGCTAATGGACTGATCGTATAGACAGCGCAACATGTCATTTTATGTTTATAAATATGTCCAATACTACTAGTAATTACATTTTCAGAGATTTTTAATTAGATTTGCAGTTTATTAGTACATGCGTGCATCATTTAATTGTATGATTAATTTGTATCGCTGTTGGAATTCCCTCATAAAATATTTCGTATGAAACGAGTAATTGTAGATTCATTTAAGTAAAAACTAGCCTGAATAGAACACGAGGAAATATCGAACATGTACCGTCATTCACCATCATACTAAAATGACTTAGAATATTAATAAGCTACGCTGACCTGCAATGAAATCGACCCACCTCATAGGTGTCCATTTGGAAATATCGATATATAAAAAATAAAATTAGACAAACAAAAACTGTAAATACAATTTAAAAGCATGCTACATAAGCTTTATCTTAACATACTTTGAACGTGGATAAAAGAAGTATTGCGTACAATAGACTTATTTCTTCGGAAAACCCTGTTTCTCATTTTTACGTTATACGCAATCTCTGGTGATAAAAGAAATTTGAATCAATGTTTATTAAAAAATAGCTTATTCCTACAGATTTATCGACCCTCTAAATTAAGCTGATTTTCCCAAAAAAATTTAGGTATTTCTAAAAATTTTTGTTGTTAGTTTGTAAAATCAATAAACCTAAATCTGTCACTGTAAAAACTGGTCTAATGTAAGCTTAGGCTCTCGTGTAACAAACAGGGTTAAAAGATAATTATTCATTGATGGTAGATTTTGATTTGTCGAACTCTGAACCAAAGCGTAAAGGTGGGTCGATTTCATTGCAGGCAAGTGTATTTTGCATACCTTTAATACAATATAGACCGATAGCGCTAGGCTTTTTTGATGTCATAAGTTTCAAAAATTCTAAAGTTGTTTATTTTTTGCATGTCGATGCAGTCGTACCTATGAAGCTTATTATTGCGTTTTGTGTCACATCTGGTACTTGCATTTTCAGTAATTCGATGATTTGTGATTGATTATTTATATTCAAATTAAAACTGGCAAAATTTATTTAAAGTTTAAAATAATTATGGTACCATATCTAGGAGAGCCTGCGGAGTGTGCAAACCCAGTTTGTGTCATCTTCATCCAGAGCAAACTGACATAGAGTCAGTATTTAAGTACACTACGAAAAAAAAATTACAGTTAATGAAATAACTATTTTCTATCTCAGATCACTTACATATGCCTATTTAATAAATTTGTGGCAATTTGGATCACGCAATTTTAAGATTATTAATTATTTTCCTTTTCCAAGCTATAAACGCTTCAAAAAAATATTAAAATAATTAGAGTTTACACATTTAATATCATAAATGCATGAAAAGTCGACATTGTAAATTTGTGTCATTTTCATGCACGATAAACATAGAATGAATAAAACACAAAAACAATGGTTACGGTCGAAGCGGGTCGACGCGCGGCGCGACGCGGGCGAGCGGCGGCGGGTGACGCTCGCCGTTCACCTTCGTTTGGTAATCACAGCTAATTCCATTCAGCCGTTAAAGCATGATTGATTAACAAACATACAAACACACGCGTAGCACTAGGAACTCGAGAAACATTTTGTCTACTCCTTAATATTATTTTTCTCTCGTCGACTAATCTTCTCGTGTACTTTGTGTTACTAGTGCAATGTACTATACTTTGTGTTACTAGCAAGTGCAGGTATAGCCTCTAGATAGAATAATCGTTTCTTACTATAACTCGAAGAACATCCAGTAACTTCCTTTCTTTTTCATTTAATTTTTCCCGCTTCAATACATTTCGGATTTCTATATCGCACACCTAGATCTAAGCTGAGTCAATTCAAAAATTCGTGATTTTTTAGTTATCCTTGTATTCGAAAGCTCGCTGATCATATACATCTATCCGGCATAACAGTTTCGGTCAAAGCTTAAACCAGTCGTCGTTAGATAGAAATAGCTTACCTTGCTGAATCAACGCATGTCAGTTCTTCCCACCGAAACAAGTGTATTGTCAGTTGACCTCCGCTTGTTATTTTTTGTTTTCTTTGAAAAAAAAAAACGTCGCCCCACACTAAAATTTTCTCCTGGGTCGTGGGTGCAGTCACAAACGTAGAATATCACATCCACATATGCCCAGACCGGAACTAATTTCTGTAAGCTATACAAAATATTTGTCCCGTACGAGAACCGAACCCGCGACCCGATGTGTAGTAGGCGATCACTCGACCTCTGCGCTAACCGTGCCGTCGTTGTTTTGGAGAGTGTACGTATTAGCATAAACGAGAACACGGTTATTTGGATTTGTTGCAGTTTTGATGAAGAAATATATGTGAGTTCATTTGAGTTGTTACAGTGTTGATCAATTTTCTGTCATATTAGTTCGGGATGTTTCTACTTGCTTCAGTATTATTTGCTAAGGTATGTAAATTTATTTTCATTACTCATACTCTGAAAGTAGGTCTGAAGTTGCCTGAGTAGCGGGTTGAAAGTAATACTTTTCAGCCCTAGGGAGAATCACTTTCAACTGACAGCTGCTGTCAATTTTAAAAAAGAAACTAGTTCTTTTTTCACGTTTTTATTGAATAATGTTCCGGCTTTCTGTATACAGCCACTCAATTACAGCGCGGTATAAAATTGAAATAACATAATGTTAAGTATTTAAAGAATATATTTTTAAATGACTTTATTATAATTTATTTTTAACTATTTCTTTAAAATAATATAGATTTTGGCAAAATATTTACCTTTTTTAAATTATGAAAATACAAAATAATGGCTGAATAGCTGGCCGGCCACAAAAAAAAAACAAAATAAGCGGGAAAGCGGCAATGCGATCTTCATTTGTTTTTTACATTTGTAGAGTTTTGTTAATACTTCCGTATAGCAAAGATTTGTATTAACTGTTAATTATATTTGTATAACATTGTGTTTATAATTAACACCATGAGTTCATCTGATTCAGGTATGGAGTTAACGCCTGATTTTATAGGAGAAAACAGGCTAAAAGCAGAAGTTGTTGATTTATGTAAAATAAAATTTACAAGTTTTTTCTTTAGCTAATCCATTGTTTTATTTTTACTTTCCTTGTATTCGTAATGAAAAGCACTGTGTTTACCTCGGGTTAAAGACTTCGAGGTTACTTTCACCCCTAGGGTAACAATGTACTATTTTCATTACTCATACTCTGAAAGTAGATCTGAAGTTGCCTGAGAAGCGGGCTGAAAGTAATACTTTTCAGCCCTAGGGAGAATCACTTTCAACTGACAGCTGCTGTCAAATTTTAAAAAAGAAAATAGTTCTTTTATCACATTTTTATTGAACCATGTTCCGACTTTCTATACAGCCACTCAATTACAGCGCGGTGTAAAATTAAAATAACATAATGTTAAGTATTTACAGAATATATTTTTTAAATGACTTTATTATAACTTATTTTCAACTACTTATTTCCTTAAAATAACATAGATTTGGGACCAATTTTCACTATTTTTTTAAATTATGAAAATGAAAAATAATGGCTGAATAGGTGGCCAGCCACAGAAAAAAAAACAAAATAAGCGGGAAAAGTGCGAAAGGCAAGGCGATCTTCATTTGTTTTTTCCATTTGTAGAGATTTGTCAATACTTTTGTATAGCAGAGATTTGTATTAACTGTTAATTATATGTGTATAACTTTGTGTTATTAATTAACACAATGAGTTGATCTGTGATCTGATTCAGGTATGGGGTTAACGCCTGATTTAATAAAAAAAAGCGAGCTAAAGCAGAAGTTGTTGATTTATGTAAAATAAAATTTACACGTTTATTCTTTAGCTAATTCATTGTTTTGTTTTTATTTTCCTCGTATTCATAATGAAAAGCACAGTGTTTACCTCGGGTTAAAGACTTATTTAGTCCCTCGAACTATTGGTGCCCTCGCTACGCTCGGGCGCCAAACACCGTCTCGGGACTAAATAAGTTACTTTCACCCCTAGGGTAACAATGTACTATTGTTACTATCTTGATTTGACTTTGATTTGGTGGAACAACTTGTAAATTGCTAGTTCACCTAGTTTTGTTAAAACAATTTTTCTTTAATATTTTTGTCACAAATCATGTCATTTTGAATATGTTGACTAAATGTTTATTTAAGGTATTATAGCGTCTATTTGAAATGTATATTGTTTTAATCAAATTATCTACCACTTTGTTTTAAAAGGAGATGTTTTGAGTTAATGAATAAGTAAAACTTGCTATACCTACTTTTTTCTAGAGAAAAATGAAGCAAGGCCGTTTTCTTGTCAACATTGTAAAAGAACGGTATTAGGAGAACCCACTAACAGTAAGAGGCGAAGAGTCTAAAAAGTCTGTAAATGTATAAGCAGAAGAGAATAAACAAAATAGGGCAACAAACACAGCCGTGGTGACCAAACCATTCCATTGTGAGAAATTAAAAATGACTTTTATAGTACGTCATGTGATGAAAGTTTAATAAATGACTCTGAAAGAGATCCAAGCTGTGTCCGGCATGTATGATATTTTCTTAATTTCAATTGTTGATCAAGTATAATAAGATAAAAGTGCCATATCAAGTACAAGTATCATGAGAAATTTGTAAAAGAATTTATTTTTAATTAGCACTTAATAATTTTTAGATGTTTCTATTTTTAATTACACAACATTACTCTCTTACTGTTGGTTTTTATACTTGGATTTTTTGTGCTTATTCATTCGATATTGCTATTCGAATACTTTGAATAATACGAATATATCGAACTTTTACTGGAGGGAGACCTTGTACCAGAGTCATGTGCATGGGTACTCCCGTCTTACCTATTTCTGCCGCAAAGCAGCAGTGCTTGCGTTGCTGTGTTCCGGTACATCTTAAGTCACAAGTTGGCAACGTACACTGTGGTTCTTGTGGGGGTTGCAGTTTTGCTGCAAATCTCACAGGATTCACTGATTGTTACCACTTACCATCAGGTGGGCAGTTTGCTTGTTTGCCAACTTATTTGCAATAAAAAAAACTTATTTATTTATAGCATAAATAAATGACACCACATTTTTAGTTAAATTACTAGTAATAAGTTATAAAATATCAAAATTAATATTAAAATAATAAATCACAAAATATCAATCTCAAAGTCTTCGAGACTAATATTTTGTGATTTATTAATAGCACCACATTTTTTTATATTTAAGTCTTATCTGTTAAAGATTAAGACAGTTTTTGTGAAGTAATAACAGAAAAATGTCTCATTTTTTGTTCCCAATTAGTTCAGAGACAATTATTTTTGATTTGTTAGAAGTCTTCAATTCGTGCGTGTTGCCAGTGATGACATACGGAACTGAGACGTGGCCGCTTACAATGGGTCTCATAACAAGGCTCAAAGTCACCCAAAGGGCAATGTAGAGGGCTATGCTCGGGGCTTCTCTACGTGATCACATCAGAAATGATGAGATCCGTAGAAGAACTAGAATTACTGACATTGCGAATTGCAAACCTTAAGTGGCAGTAGGCAGGACACATCGCTCGTAGGACTGACGGCCGTTGGGGCGGAAAGGTCCTCGAGTGGCGGCCGCGTACCGGGAGACGCAATGTTGGTAGGCCTCCCACAAGGTGGACCGACGATCTGGTGAAGGTCGCGGGAAGCCGCTGGATGCGGGAGGCGCAGGACCGATCGGTATGGAGATCCTTGGAGAGGCCTATGTCCAACAGTGGGCGTCTCTTGGCTGATATGATGATGATGATTAAAAATATAACAGAATAATTCACTCAATTATACCTATGTGAATGGTATGGGCCCGACAAATGACATCCTCCCGCCTGATGTTAAGCGGTGAAAGTGGCCCAAATGAGTTGACAGATAAAGGAGGGACGACATCCACTATCCTACCTGCCCGCCCCTTGCCGGCCTAAAATATGCTTTTTCACGCCTCTTTTGAAGCTCAATCCTTCAACATGGGTTATGTTGAAGGATTGAGGAAACACGTGCGCAGGTAGAGAATCCCAAGTGTGGGATGAACAACAGAAGAAGGAATCTTGGAATTTCTTAGTGCGGTGTGAAAAGGTGGATGCAGTGTAAGGATGACTCCGAAGGCCCTTACGCGTGTTTCTGTTAAGGAATGGAGAGGGACGGATAAGGTTTAAGAGCTCCTCAGAGCATTCCCCATGGAAAATTCGCTAAAAGACGCTAAGAGAGGCGATGTCACAACGAAGTTGTAAAGGCTCGATGGTATTATGCGAATAGCGCGACACTGCAATCTATCCAGAGCATCGAGGAGGTACTAAGTGGGGCTGTCCCAAAGGTGCGAGCAATATTCTACGCAAGACCTAACTTGAGTTTTATACAACAGGCATAGTTGGTACGGCGCAAAATACCTACGCAACTTGTTCAGGACACCGAGATTCCGTGAGGCGTGTGAAGGTTTGTGCCCTGAAAATAAGGAAGGGGGAGGAAAGGTGACCATTGAGAACGCGCACACCTGTGTTTTCCTAGCATTCGTTCTTGAAGTCTCTAGGGTTCAGATCGCAGCCAATGTTCATTCCGAGCAAAGCGATATTGCTTTGCGTGTGATAGGTTGTGCCCTAAAGAGAAGGAAGGGGGAGGAAAGGTAACCTTTTCACCGAGAACGCGCACACCTGTGTTTTCTTAGCATTGAACTCAACAAGATTGTTGGAACTCCATTCGGAGACGAGGCCCAGCGTCCTGTTGGGCTCAATGATAAGATTCTGCCTCTCCCTACCAATATCACCATGAGCAGCCCCTGAGCTTCCGTGATATCCCTCATGCACAGTACTGTCGTCTGCATAGCAATGTATACTTCCCAAGGAAAGCATGTCATTGATATGCAGAAGAAACAATGTTGGGGATAGAACGGAGCCTTGTGGAACTCCAGCGATCACTGCCATGAACTGCGAAGCGCAGCCGTCAACGACAACACGAATTCTATGCTCGTGGAGGAAGCTGGCAATCCACGTACAGAACTGCGCAGGTAATCCGTATGCTGGTAGCTTGAAAAGGAGAGCCTTGTGGCAAACTATCTACTAAAAGCTTTGGCGATGTCGAGACTAATAGCCACCGACTCGCCGCGCTTATCGATAGATTCACCCCATTTGTGTAAAAGGAACGCTAGAAGGTCACGCTAGGACGAAACCCATACTGACGGTCATTAAGCAACGAGTGACCTTCCAGGTAATGGATCAGCTGGGTATTAAGGATCCTCCAAGATTTTACACAAAATGGAAGTGGCGGCTATAGGGCGATAGTTTGATCTCCCTTTTTGGGAACGGGCTAGACATTGAATGAATGAATAAACACTTTATTTCACATTAAACACAGGACATTACAATACACATTATATTGGCAATAGGCGGCCTTATTGCTAAGGTAGCAATTTCTACCCGGCAACCTTAGGGCTAGGAAAGTAGCTACGTATTCAAGATACAGGATAGTGCACTAAAAAGAAGAAAAAAAAACTAAGTAGAATAAATTAACAATTAAAATTGATACCTATACATATAACTAAATATATAAATACAATACATACAAGACATTGGCCTCTTTCCAAGATTTCGGCACACAACCAACAAAAAACGACAAATAGTATAGACGCGTCAAGACAGGAGTCAACTACGCTGCACACTTCTTAAGAACAATCACAGAAATGCCGTCTGGTCCATTTGCTTTTCGAATATCGATCGACTGTAGCTCCGTCCGCACATAACGCTGTCTGATGCGGATATCGGGCATGGTGCTGCCACAATATGACAGTGTCGGAGGTTGTGCACCACAGTCATCGACACGGGAATGAGCCGCGAAGAGTTTTGCCAGGAGGTCAGCTTTCTTCTGCGGCTGATAAGCAAGTGAGCCATCGGTATGTCTCAGGGGTGGCAGCGAGGGTTGGCAGAAGTTTGATTGAAAGATCGGCTACCCGTAGGGTGCGCTAGCAGTTCCTTCTGATCCACTTGTGCAACACGCTGAGCATCCGCTCTAATGTAAGCCCTCTTACACAGCTTGGTGGCATTATTGTAGGCTGTTTTCAGTAGGCTTGTGTTGGGATCCCTGGAAGCTCGACCTCTGATCCAAGTGCGGTAAGCCAGCTGTTTGTTTTTTAAACAGCAGAGGCGCACTCGCGATTGAACCAGAGGTTACATCTGTGACTACTGACGAAATTGAAATGCAGAATATAATATTCCATTCCTAGTATGATTTCGTCAGCAACAGAGGTAGCGCAGGAGTTCGGGTCCATCTCACTGAAACAGCGCTGCCACCAAGGTAATAATCCCGCATACCGTCCCAATCTGCTGACGCATAAGCTACAGACGGCGTGCTGCAACTACAGGTGACCGTCGCGACACCTGAGGCACTGAGACGGATACCAGGCAGTGATCCGAAGATCCTAGTGGAACTCGAATCACCACCTGATATCCGTCAGGAAGATTTGTCAGAAGGTCCAACAAAGAGGGTACTTGACCAATAATATCTGGTACCTAGTATGCTGGGTAACCAATTGTGTCAGGTGGTACGTGAGAGCGAATGCGTAGGCAGTCCTACCCGCATGGTCAATTTTAGAGGAACTTAACCACAATTCGTGGTGAGCATTGAAGTCCCCCAAAACACTAGCTCGGCGGAAGGAAATCGCTCCTGCACGTCATCTGCCACCCGACTTAGATGTTAAAAAAGTCAGTTGTCTCCAAGTCACCTCGATGTTAACGGTAGACGCAGACTTAAGACACTGCAATGAGTGCCAAAATCGACGTGTATCGCAAGAAGGGAAACGGAAGGTTCTTCCAAACAAACGTTCTTCCAAAACGCAGGTGACGACAGCAAACGTCCGCCCGGACAAACAAGCAAACACCTGCCTTCGCCTTGAACAACTCCTTAAGAGCGTAGCCGGGGTAATTAAGGTAGCTTGTCGGTCGGGCAGATAAGATAATGCGTCTCCATCAAAAACAGCATTGCTGGACGGGGTGTCATGAAATTGTTGGGACAGCTAAGAGGTTAGAATGGAGCCCGCGGATGTTAGCAAGCCCCACCTCGAATAGTGATGTTTTGATGGGATAGTGCACCGATGTACGACCAGTCCTAATATAGTGCGCTGACATATTTGTTGGAGTGAGAGAGGCGTTAAATTACGGTGTCGTTGCAGCCCGTTAACTATTAACGGGCGTAGGCCTATTTCGCCAGGGAACTGCCGATAGCTGATTTGCGCTGACCCTCCGCACGGAAGGGCTCCCGAACCTCCCCGGAAGTGGCCGCCGGAACCCACCGTCCGGTCACCAACCGGCACGACGGACCACCCCGAGATTATGCGATGCATGGTGGGGCAGCCTCAAGGACTGGTTAGGTCCGCTTGGGCCCCTGTATTTTACCACGGGCGGCCAGCGGAACAGCTGTTTCTTCAGATCTTCCTAGACGGAGGGCCAACGCAGTCAACCTGGCATTGGGTCGACGGAAGCCCACACGAATCGCAGCAACGACCCCTCAAGCTCTGGCTGTGCGCTGACTGATCTCGAAACGTGGACAAGAAATAGCCTTTTTACGGGTTGACGTGTTTTACGTCATTCGCACGGTGGTCGCTAGCCAGTCCGGTTTCTCAAGCGCTACCACCAGAAGTTGGTCACTCCATCAGCACCACCCGAGGATCACGTGTAGGGTCTCGAGGTTCAAACCTACGGACGCGAGCGACTCCAATCCCCTATTATACATTTATATTAAATTTTTCATATTTTTTAAATATTTCATTTCATGTTAATGTTTTATTATTAATTTTATATTTAAAACAAAGTTTAACAAATTATTTATTTAAATTTTGTTGTAGACTAAGTTCAACTCAAAATGGTTCAATAAAACTGATTCACGTCTAAATGTAGTGTATTTTTTGTACAAAGCCACCACCCTAAAGTGTAACAACTCAAAATAATCAATTATCTGTAAAAAGGATTGATTCTTAGCCGAATTTTATAAAAACAGTGATATTTTACAACCTATTACGATTTTAAATTTTATAGGGTTTCATAAGTTCCCTCACAAACAAATCTCCTGAAAAATATAATTTTTTGAATTATCTCAGTTTAGTTCTAGCTGTGCGATATATATTTCGGGAAGTTTTGTGTAGTTTTATTTCAGCACGGTCCTTGAAACAATCTGTTTTTCCGTCATCCCTAACAGTAACAATGCTTGATTCTACGAACTTTAATCGTCAACTTTCTTTGACAATTACCATATTAACGTCTAGTATGACACCATATATAATACATTTATTTTCAATCTCCATTTTAGTCTCCATAATGTTAAATCTCAGAATAACGCACGCACTCGTTTGTCGCAACTTGGAAAGATCGAAAGTGCCTAATATAAACAATCAGCTCAGCGCGTGCCACGCGCGCGTGTGACTGGCCGGTGCCCGCCGCCCACGCCTGCGCGCTTCCCCGCGCTCGGCGTTCGTGCAAAGAAGTTGGTATTTTTTGAAATAAAAGGATTTCGTGGATGAAAACAACACAAATTATGAATAGTGTTTTGTTACAAAATAATAATTAGAAACACGTGAACTCTAATAACTTGCATTTTATTTTGAGGATTTTACAGGGTGTTGTAGTAAAATAATAAAATATCTATACATCTCGTGGATGAATTTGACACAAAATAGTTTAAACAACAGATACTAGTATTCTAAAACGCATAACACCTATTTTACCAATTGTAATATTCTTTCAGAGCTAGTTGGGCGTCATGTTAGCCACTGGTTAAAAATTAAGATTCTCGTGGACAGAGATGACACAAAATGCCTATGTACATCAGATACTACTTCGTTATTATGATGAAAGTAAAATTTTCATCTCTAATTTTGTTTTCGTCCAATACTGATTGAAACGACAAATACCTAAATTTCTACCTATGCAAGTACCTAGAATGACACAAAATATTTTTTTAGGTTGGGCAAATGGTCTGGAAACTATATGCGAAAAACAAACAACTTTAATATTTTTGAAACTTAAAAACCTAGCGCTACGGGTCTAATATGCAAAGATGAACAAGCGAGTTGGGCAAAAAATAACTGACTTGACCCAACCGCATATTTCAATTTTGCGAATTGGCAAATACGCGGTATTGCAAACTGCACTTGCGCGGCTTTGCAATCGCATTGTTTTATTGGAAGCTTTTCGCGAGTTTTACGAATCCACTATTCACCAACGTGGAATTCGTGTTGCTATGTACCTTTGTGGTGCTCACCTCTAGCCAATATTTACCTACGGCTCAGGATAACTAATCAAGTATTCACTACACGTCGAAGTGTTTGTCTTTTTGTTAATTACAAACGCACGGCACATCGGCGGAGCTCTTTGAGCTGCCTCAGCAAACATCGAAATAAATCAATATTATTCGCCGCTAATGCTCGCGTTTAAGAGGCTTTGTTTTGTTTACACCCTTGTTTACACTTAACATTATTCGTGGCGTCGTCGGTAGGATTTAAGCATTCACTAACATTTAATTGACACTAAAAGCTCTTTTCACATTTTTTTGCCTTGAAAAACTACATTTGGTTCTGTGTTTTACACACAACAGTGGAGCACGTTTCACTTGTTGATAAGTGCCAATGAGGAGCTTGGTGGCACATTGGCGCGTGTACACAGCGAACGTTTGCTAAGGTTAAGCAACGTTGGCTGTGGTCAGTCCTATGATGGGTGACCGAAATACATACACCTCGAGCTCCTTCAGAAGCTCGTGCTTCGGAAGGCATGTTAAACAGTCGGTCAGAACGGCAGGACCCACTAACCTGGTCGTGTGACTATCCGGGACATCGGACTATCGTGTAAAGAAACAGAGAGTGCACTTGAGTTTGCGCAGTAGCTTGTGCACTATAATATCTCCTGCGCTGATGGCTAGTCTCGGTTGAGATTTACTGCCATGACCGAATATCGATTAGGAGGATATTATTATGAAGTGCCCATAAGCCCAAAGATGATGGAAGCGAGCCCTACCACCAATTTTCCACGATTACCACAATTTGCCGCGTAAAGGTGCGTTCGTTAATGCTCTATGGAGCTTGTATGCAAGTATGTGTATGCCTGTCGGCGCGCTGCATCTACACAATATGTCGTGTTTAACTTACTAGGAGTGTCTAGGGTCGATGTGAGATCGTAGATGGCACGGGGCGTTTTCGCTGTAGCAATTGTTTTGCGATGGCTCAGCCACTCTGCTTGGCACAGAACATTTAAAATAGCGTATGTCCATTGATTTTTCAAGTCCATGGGTATGTCCTATATTTTGACAATTGACGCATCCGTCAAAGATGGTGACGTCGTTTCGTCCTGGACGTCGTTTCGTCCGGTATTCTGCTGCGTCATTCGTTCAAGCTCGCTCGTTCTTTTGGATTATTTTAATTAACATATTAAAGATTAGGTAAAAATGAGAATTAACGCGATAGATTACTCAATACCTTTTTAAAATGCTAAACGTTTCAGCCAGGTTACACCGACCGGTCACAGGCGGACTTTAAAAAGGTATGAGTAATCTAACGCGTTAATTTCCATTTTTTTACCCATGTAAATCATGCAACGCGAAAGTTTAAAAGTTATGTTAAAGATCATACTAGACCCTACGTTAAACTGAGTATTTAGTTTAAGTAATATTTTGAAACAATAGCTTTGAATGGTTGTTTTACGTTCCCTATACTAATGATTTAGGGGTTTTGATGTAATTCATTTTATATCAAAATATATGTGCCTTATCCACGCGTAGAAACTCGTAACGCCGTTCATCAAATTAATATTACACACATCTAAAATAACCCAATTTACAGACATTTACATAATAATGTTTCTTTCTCTAAATCAAGTCAGATCAGTATTAGTAAGTGTTGTATTAGTATTTTTTAATTATTGAAACTACCAACACTCAAACGGATGCATAAATGTTATGTAAAAAAATGTTTTTTTTTCAGTCATGATCGAAAAATAATAATTTAGATATCAATTAAGCATTGGTTAGAATTTTTAATTTTTTTAAATATATAACAATTTTTTACACCTAGGTAAGTTTGGTGAATTTCGTTACTATGTAAATAATGTACATAAGTACTTAAATTCTTTGATTATGTGCTCTTACTTCTTCACTTTTTACTTTATGTACTACCTTTCCTTTATGTACTTCTCAATAAGGATCATGGACACAAAGGGTAAATCGGAATTGAAGTAAAAAGCAATAAGCAGCGAACAATCAAGAAAATGACAAGCTAATCTGTAATTACTGCGGTAGCGAACAGACAATATTGGGCGATTCGCGTGAATAACGCAAGAACCAGTATTGCGGATAGCTTTCCCTATTAGATCGAGGTCACGCTTGCTTGTAATATTATCATGTCAGCTAAAATACGCCAACTGATGGACGCAGGGCTCTCCCAAGAAGAGATAATTTGGGCTGTGAGGTGATGATTGAAATCTAGTACCTACTCTGTGTGTGATGTGATGCAGTTGCTACAATGTAGTTGGTCATCTTACTGCAGCGATACAATCGTGATGCAAAAGAGCGTCAGCTTGCATCAACGCAAACGCGATGCAGTTGCTGGCCGTCTGGTTACAGACCAGGGATGTTACCGATATTTGCATCCACATCCGCAAATGCGGAATCAACAGCTCATATACGTCCTTACCGAGGGGCTCGTGCCTACCCTAAACTAGGGCGATTAGGCCTTAGTCAACCACGCTGGCCAAGTGCGGTAAAAGCGTTGAATAAACGTACATATAAATTCAAAATTTGAAAACACATTGGTACTACGTGGCGGGGTTCAAACCGCTACCTCCCGATTGGAAGGCGACGGTCTTACGCACTAGGTACGCCATCGACGAATGCGGAATATTCGCATTAATTCAGATATCTGCATCCGCATTCGCATCCGCATCAAATAATGCGAACGTTTTACGGACGCGCATACATATCTGCAACATGAAAAGAAAGTGGGCGGGAGCAAAATGGCACGTGCCCTGCGCGTGTTTGCTGTTGTAAAAACTATTTTGATTTTGTTCCCAAAATATGATTTAACTAATTTGATTTTCATGTATTAGTGTATTTTCAATTTATATATCTTAAAAAATACTGATATCTGCATCCGCATCCGCGGCTGTGAACCTCTAATAATCCGCATCTGCATCCGCGGATATCAAAAGTTCAACATCCGCAACAGCCCTACTACAGAGATACAAACACGCCTGTGCATCGATACAAACGACTGTATCGCGACTGCAGCGCTGCAAAAGTGAGTATAGGGCCTTCGGCTTAGGTTGTAATACTCAATAATTCTCATGAGACTATAACATGGGGTTCTTCATGAAGGCTGATAAAAAAGAAAGACAACGCGCGGGTGATACCTACTCCCTGTGTTGCACACATCCAGAGGTATAGTATATCCTATTTATTCAAAACAAGATAGAATTTACAAATATGAAATAATTATTGTCTAACATGCGAAGTCTTCTATTCTGCCGTATTCTAGACACTTGACTCGAAAATGTCGACGCCGCACTATACGACAGCTATGAAAAATCTTCTTCGTTGAAATTATATTAAAATATATGGAGTAACCACTCCCAAATAGACGACCATTTAAAAGTAGAACGAAATCCAACAGGTGCCGAATCCTATATTAAAGCTTCCCATTTGAATATTGAACACCACCCTCATTAATAATTCATTGTGCGCCGTATATTTGAAACATTTCAACTGTTATATCATTTGAAATATGTGGATTGCTTGAACCGCAAATTTTCTCCGTCGAGTCGTCAAACAATCGCTTAGTCTTTTGGAATTTCTCTTATAGGCGAATTTGCGCGATTGTTTGCTATGCAAATCTCCCGGTGGGTTTGCTTTTTCGCGCGTTTTGAAAGAAGCATCTACATAACAGAATCCTTGTGCTAATATTTCATGATTAGAGCTTTGATCTCTGTCGATGTTCTTTTTCTCAACGTTTTGAATTTTCGTCATCGTAGTCATGTTCTTCATTACTAAAGGTCGTGTCTTTAATGAAAGTCCTCCATAGATCTCCAGTTTGTCTTCATTTCTCCCGATGTGCGGCTTTCCTTAGGGCGGTTGTAACAGAGAGCCCGGTGAGAGTGACCTGATCACACCAACGGCTAGGTGATCGGCCGCGGGGTCTCTAATTTCTTCGACCTTGCCCACCACAATTATATTTTTTAAATGTGACCAAAAAAACCAAGAATATGCTGAAAGCATATCGTCGAGAGCCAAGTTTTTTATGTGGAGCTGATCGAGAATATTAGACTTATTTGTTCTTTAAGCGGTCCATGGTAATCGGAGCATCATTCTCCAACACTACACCTCAAAAGTGTCAATATTAGCCCAGTCCTTTGCTCTTATAGTCCATGTCTCTTATGCGTAAAGAAAGATTTGGATTATAACCTAAATTACAAGTATTATTATCATTAAATCAGTGACAGATTTTACAAGCTATATTACCATCTGCATACTGTTTCCATATCTATACTCTGATGGACATTTTTATGAGAAACACCGTATTTTTTCAATGATTCCATTTATGTGAATTCAAATTCAAATTCAAAAATCTTTATTCAACATAGGCCTTTACAGGCACTTATTGACGTCAAAACAAAGCAAAACAATCTAATTTAAAGAAATTATATTAACCTTGTATGTGCATACATCCTAAATATACTCAAGATGTCTGCAAATACAAGTAGGAATGAAAAAAAAAAAAAAGTTGATTCTACACCTGTTCGGAAATTGGGAGAGCCTTCTCGAGAAGAACAGGCAAGAAACTCGAAAGGTCTAAATTTTTTATCTCCTCTTTTAAATCGCCATTTACAATTTTGGTTTGTTACAGAGTCGTCAATTGGAAGCTGACCTCAAAGCAAAAGTTTGAGCTCAACTTCCATTACAAGAATAGATGTGTTAATTCACATTATATAAGCTATCTCTGAGAGAAGTGTGTGAACTTAGATTATAAATAAATTGCTCTCACTGAACGTTTCTTTGAAACAAAACGCAATACATTGTTAAATATTAAAATTGAGAGTTCAAACCCAAGCTTTTTTGTCCGTCATGTAATCAGACACTTTATAATATGCTTTTTTAATAAGAATATAACACTAAACTTTAACACATTTCTTGATTCAAATATGTTATGCTGCTAGAGTTTGTACTTGATATTTTGTTAGGAAACACATAGAAATCAAGTAGACGGTATGGCAAAACATTTCCACATATATATTTTTACGTTCTTCGCAATCGATGTTTATTGTGGTGTTAATGGTAATGTGGTATTAATTGTACTTGTTTTTGTTCCAGGTAAATAATGATGGGGCTCTTTAGCGTAGGACCGTAAGTCTGGCAAAGAAAAGTAAAAGTTGTTCAACTTGATGGTTTAATAACAGGCCAAAGTTATCCTTGCCGCCGCCTTGGGTTCGATTCCCGTACGGGACAAATGTTTTGTATGGCCTACAGATCGGAACAAATTTATGTGCATGTGATATTCTATGTTTTGTAACTGCACCCACGATACAGGAGAAAATCCCAGTGTGGAGCGACGTTTTTTTAAATAAAAATAACACTTGGGAGTCGTTCAGCTTGAAGCTCCGTAATACTTGTATTTGTTGGCACTATATTCTAATATATAAAAATCTCGTGTCACAGTGTTTGTTAATCGAACTCCTCTGAAACGACTTGACCGATTTTTATGCATTTTTTATAATATTTATAACATTTATTCTTATAACATTTTATAACATAGAGCATAGGTATTAGAAGTCACAACTGCGTACAGCTCAGTGAATCGGCTGCGTGCCTTTTTCCAACCAATACCAAGATATTACTGACACATCGGATTTTCTTGACTTCTTTCCGAAATCCCACATACCTTAAAGATTGTTTCTCTTTACGATCCCTCCTTAGGTAATCGCCCATTATGTTCAAATCATGACCTCACCTTGAAACAAACACTCCTATCCACTCGACTCAGTTCTTTTTAGACTCCTTTTCCGTGCAAACTGTCCCGCTCTGGAATGTTCTTTGATAAGCACCAGAAAGTCACGTTCACTAGAGCCCATTAAATTTGAACTATCTTTTATCTGTTTATATTATCTATTTGTTTGTTCATTTGATATGTTATGTATTTGTTCATGTTCCTTATTGTCTTTTCCATCCGAATTATAATTTTCAAACCACAAATACATAAGTAAATAGCTGTATTAATTTGAATTTGGAATTCCTTAGAGGAGATATTTGAGATCAAAGTGGCCAGTACGGCAAAACGCCAATTTCATATGTAAGGACCTAATATTTGTTTGTTCATTTGATATAGGTATTATGTATTTGTTCATGTTCCTTATAAAATACATTATCACACACACGTTACTATTTTCAATTATTTTTTTTATTAGGCTTACAAAACTGGAAACAATCAATTGGTACACATGTGACAATTTGCATATCATACTAAACATTAATCAGATTGATCCATCTTGATGTCAGTACAGCATGCTTCAAATTACCTTATAACTACTGTTAGGGTTGGCATAGTAAGGTTTGTTTGAGTAAGGTTTACAAAAATATCAAAAACTCTGAGCTCAATAAAAACGTTATATATTTACAAGAAAAGTCAAAAAACATTAACAGAAAATCAAAGCAAAGTTCAACATGACATTGTCAATGGCAAGGCAAAAACATAGATATAAAAGTCTAAGAAAGACTCCTTAACAACTACCTTATCCGGCAAGCCAAATATATAATTATACTAAATATTGGACATTTGACTAACATTACAAATTGCAAATTGCTTTTCTTATATTATGTTTCGCTGAGATCAGAGAACCGTTGAAAGTGTCAAAAAGGAAGCGTATAGAGTTGTAGAAACTACACATGCGATACAACAGAGAGTGTTGACCAAGACGTGACTTATAGAAGGGAAGGGTAAATGTCATTCGGTTTTGGACCCGGCCAGCCAATCCAGGTACTGTAAACTGCAGACGTGCTAAAATATTAGGTGAAAGCACATGATTATTAATTATTTTAAAAAGAAACAAAATATCACAGAATTTTCTACGGATATGCAGAGAGGTGTTATGGAGTAGTGGACACACCGTGACTCGTAAGAAGTAAGATGATAGCACTTTCTGTCCACGTAGCTTAGGTAGTAAAGGAAACGCCTTTGTTTGTACACGTTCCAATCTATCTGAGTGGACCTGGTAGCAGGGGCTCCATACATTGCTGCAATACTCCAATATACTACGCACGAGACTATTGAAGATTAGAATAGTAAGGTAGGTAGGTAATCTTTTAAAATTTTCATTTGGCGTTGTTTCGATTATATTCTTTTTTGTTTTAAGCTTTCCCATGGCCCTTCTATATACTTTCCCTATTCTCTTTCTCTTCGTCTGCCTAGAAGATATTCACACCTATTTCTGTATGAGTTATTTTGTATTTTTTAATATCTAACTCCTATTATGTGGAATAAAGCGACTTACATTTAATCGTTCCCATAACAAAAATACTTTTTAATAGAAGTGCATACATAACCGTTTTGTTTTTCTCACTGTCTCCTTTGCATTTTAAGTGACCACTTTAGAAAACAGTCCACAATTAAGAGCAGATGTTTAATGGGGTCATCAGAAGAAAATGTTCGTGCTATTTGAAACGAACACTGGGTGCATATTTAAATACCCCTCCCAAGGTAATTATTTTTGCTGAGAAACATTAGAGCTCTTTGGGAATTATTTTATTCTCATCCTAAATACTGATAATACGTTTTGAATCGTACTCAGTGCACAGAAGTCTGCCATTTTGATTTTAATTAACGGCTACTAGGAAAAAACTGAACTCGTATAGGATCACATCGTTCGTCCATCATGTCCATCCATCCATGCTGTCCATCTGTCTGTCTGTCAAGACACTTTATCTCAGCCTCCCTAGCACGTCCACCAAACCATGATATGATAAAGCAGTTTATCGCGGTGAACTGCCAAATTACAATAGGGTTTTGTCGTATTTTGACAGTTCACCGCGATAAATCGCTTTATCATATCGTGTTTTGGTGGACGTGCTACGAGGGCAGGAACGCGTAAAGATATCAAACTTATATCGAATTGGTATCAAAAATTCAGGTTTGCAGTTTCATACAGCAATGAAAAAATCAAATTTATTTAAGTCAACGTGATCAAAAGGTATGTACGTTTATGTCACATATTTTCTTTTGATATATTTTGCGAATTCACGAGGGAATCTAAACCCATCACAACTTGTTGACCTAGTATCGTGAATTTTGGCAAAAAGCATAATCTTATAGCACATATTATTATTTTCGTTGTTGTATTTAGGTTTGGTATGGACAAGCATCATCATCACAGCTCATATACCTCCCCACCGAGGGGCACAAGCCTACTTTAACTAGTTATGTTAGGGTGATTAGGCCTTAGTCAGACCACGCTGGCCCAGTGCGGATTGATTGACTTCAAATGCACCTTTGATTACTTCGTAGGTGTAAGCAGGTTTCCTCACGATGTTTCCTTCACCGTACGAGCTTTAGATAAATGTACATATGAATTCTTGAAACGAAAAATACATCGGTACATGGCAGGATCTATGGCAGGCCTCCAGATTCTACTCGGGGCACAGTCCAGTGCCGAGGCCACAGCGCCCTTGACGCTCCATGGACAGGCATATAAGAACTCAATAATTTGTGTTAACTAGATATTTTCTTTTAAACTAATTTTTACATTCTTGTCCTAAGGTTCTAAAAGTGACACAAGATTCTCTTGTCAATAAAAAATTAAATTATGATATACACAATGTGCTCCAACTATGGAACCTACTCGGTCTCGCGTCACATATTAAGGAAGCACCTGAAAACCGTAAATAAGTATGTAGTTAGAAACTTTTATCCCTAGATAAGTTTATACGGAATCCTTGGTGCGCGAGTCCAGGTCGCACTTGACCCTTGTTTTGTGGACCTAGCAAATTAATCCAAACTACCTGATATTAAGTGGAAGTGGAGTCCAAATGCGAAGATAGTTAGTGCTGGAGAGAATACACGCCGCACTAGCTACCCTCACCTTGCCGACCTGCAGGTGCTTCTTCGCGCCTTTTTAAAGGACTCGGGGTTGTAAGTAAGGATGGAACATATGTACTGGCGGAATTTAATTGTGCGACATACAAATGAGTTGCCAAATTTCTTAGCTTGGAATGGTAGCAACAGTGACAATACCTAAGAGGAAAGAAGAAGGTAGGATTAGGGAAAAAGCTCTTTAGAATACTCTCGCAGTAGTAAAGGCAATAAAACCCGCTTAGTCTCGCCACATCGCGACGTTCTAATTTTGTTGGTCACCTCATCATCGCCAATGATGAAGAGATTAAGCATAGAATTAGTACTTGGCACAGCTTCTCCAGAGTCCAGATACCATTCCAAATCCTTTCTAATAGGTAGTTTATTTTTCCAAAGTTGTTGACCTGAATGAAATATTTGAAACCATGTGACCTCAATGTGAGTAGGTTTTCAGAATAGTAATGAAATTCTCGGCCTGACCATTCCGTCAGAAGGTAGCTTGGCACCGAGCCACTTCCGTCAGTTTGGCGCATACCGCGCTCCTAGGAAATTAAACTGCGCAAAAACTAAGTCGCCTAAAATATATCACGCCGAGACTTGCATCACTGCATCGGCCAAACGGGCTTACTGACGTTTCAGATGGATCTGTTCCAACTTCAGATTGCTGCATTGCTCGCGAAGATGTAGATTCGCGTTTGTGATATGGACTTTCAATGTTGATGTATAGTCGACCAAAATATAATAACCGACTTCAAAAACACAAAAAGTAAAAAATTACCATCAGCTCATGTACGTCCCCTCCGAGAGGCTCGAGCCTACCCTTCACTAGGGTGATTAGACCTTAGTCAACCACGCTGGCCAAGTGCGTGATGGTCGACTTCACAAAGCCTGTAAAGATATTTTTTCTTTGCAGGTGTGGGCTATTTTCCTTACAATGTTTTCAATTACCTTAAAAGCGTCCAATAAACTTACGTTTACATTCAAAATTTGAAAACACATTGATTGGTACGTTTTTTTTTTGTATTTGAATGTTGACTTTTTGTCTCGGTTTTTATCTTTGTATTTTTTAAATCTTTTTAGTGAATTTTAGCTCACCGAAGTAACTTAAAAGAATACAACTGAGGGTCAATACGTGTCTATTGTATTAAAAAAACTGACATCTAACTCCTAAAAGTCAAGGATCCTTCCATCATCATTTCGGGTCATGACTACCAGACGTAAATACCTGAATAGCTTCAGAAAAAAACATGAAACACGTTGGACGTGCGAATAAAAGTTTAAGGGTTTCCCTCGATTTTCCTGTGGTCCCATCACCAGATCCTGACAATGGGACCATCTCAGGATTATACTTTATCGAATACACAAACAATTTTGAAAATCGGTCTACAATTGAGAACCTTCTATTTTTTGAAGCTGATTAAAAAAAAATTTACCTCTCTTTCATTAAAATACGTTGGCGACTGAAAGATGGCTCTCTTCTTTGTTTTAATTATCGTCCACCAGTTTAGCCCCTAAACTTGTTTAACTTCCCCAAAGTTATCAGTTCAGTTCGCTCTAATTTTATCCTCTTTAAACTGCTGTAAATAAACCTTATAAATAGCCGGATATTTTCATTAATGGTCCAAAGGATTTACCATGCGCGCCTCAAGGTGTGAAACAATATTCAAAGAAATTATTATTTTCAGTGATTTTAAATATAATTGATGTGGTATGCTGTTTTACCGTTTCGTTAATCGAAAACCCTCATAAGCGATGTACAAAAAAAAAACAACTTGAAATCTTATACATATAAAACGTTTAATATCCGAATCATTTGTCTTCATAATATTAGTGTCCAAAACATTTACCTACTATTGATATTTAAATCGATTTTTGGCATATAGCATATAAGGATACAAGTCCTCCAATAAAAAAGAAGCTTTTACGTGACTGATGACAAGGAATTTTGAGACAATTATAATAATGGAATAGACGAAAGTGGAGCTCTTATTCGCGTCGCTTGTTATATGGTCAGCGGATATCAGGCAAATAGTTCTGGACGCATTG
This sequence comes from Schoenobius gigantellus, assembly GCA_963935595.1. Taxonomy (NCBI): domain Eukaryota; kingdom Metazoa; phylum Arthropoda; class Insecta; order Lepidoptera; family Crambidae; genus Schoenobius; species Schoenobius gigantellus. The sequence continues at coordinate 28,176,911 of OZ012551.1, forward strand.
CGGGTAAGTCCGACCCTTGCTTGGTTTCCAGGTCAGTTTACATAAATTACCCTGGGCTGAGTGTGTGATATAATTTATTTTGTCACACGTGAATACCGTTCTCTCGGATTCAATGGAGGGAGAGCATCACAGGGTTACGATTTATAACTGTTTTTCCGTACAATTGCAATTTGTGTCCATTGATGTTAAGCTATGGTCGTTGCAAAAAAATCCATTTACTTTATATAAAGTGAACATTAAGGTTAAATAAGTTAGTAATGTAATAAGATACTGCAACTACCTGTGATAGGATAAACCTGGGGCGTTGACTATTAGGTAACGTATGAATCCCTATTCAGTCATTACAATAATGTTTCTGAAATTCGCTTGCTCTGCTTTCTTAAACTTGAAAAAGAAAAATATTTTACAATAAATAAAAACTGACTTCAAAAACACTGAAAAGTTAAAAATAATATAAGAATAGGTACAAACAACATCACACTTCTATATTGAAGTCGGTGCCAAACGCTGATCTCCTAGAAAGTCTTAAAACTTCAATATAGAAGTGTGATGTTGTTTGTACCTATTCTTATATTATTTTTAACTTTTCAGTGTTTTAATTTTTATATTTAACTTTTTAGTGAATTAAAGCTTTTTAGTGAAAGAAATCCTAATTTAATACCAGCTCACCTTCGATGAGCTGATATTAAATTAGCGTTTTCCTCGATTTTCATGGGATCCCATCATCAGATCCTGACTTTGATGACCTTGGGACCATCCCAGGAGTATACTCTATCAAATACAAAAAAAATATGAAAATCGGTCCACAATTGGCGGAGTAATCGCGTTGCATACACACAAAACACGTTGGACATACCTTAAAATTTAAGGATTTTCCTCGATTTTCATGGGATCCTATTATCAGATCCTAACTTTGGTGACCATGGGACCACCCGTGAAGTATACTCTATCGAATACATAAAGAATTTTGAAAATCGGTTCACAATTGGCGGCGTAATCGCGTAACATATACAAAAAAAACATACGCATCGAATTAAGAAGTCCCTTTTGAAGTCGGTTAAAAAGACGGCGATGTTTTATGAAGATATTGTATATGTTTACGTACATAACTACATACGGGTAAACATAAAAATAATAAAACTCAATAATTGAGAATATTTAAATTATATTTCGTACATAAGACATAAGAAAGTAACAGAAAGGCAACAAAAACAAATGAACATCGAATATACAATAAATAAGAAAACTTTGTTTGAAACCAAAGAGGTTGGCTAGGTTTTTACAATACGACTACTACAACGCAAATTAATGAAAGTGGAAACCAAAATAACTAAATCTACGACTTTTGGAAGCTTATCTCGCGGAAGCTATCGCATAAGCACGCACTACTATCCCAACCCACTTATTTTAAATTTCTAGGAAACCTGTTACCTGGGAACCGTATACAAAAGAAAAAAGCAAAAAAGAAAATTGACATATCATCTCAAGAAGCCTTAAGAGAAGATACAGCTTAGAGAATGGGCGCGCGAAAAAAATTAAGTAAACAGACTTCTTCTCTTAAGATTTCGTTTCTTTTATATCTATTTTTAAGGCGCATAGTACGGTCAATCATAAAAATCACTGCAGAAAAAACCGGCTCTCTTCATAAATATTGAATGAAAAAATCTTTAAAAAGGATATGTTATTATTTAACGCATTATTTAGAGGATGGTCTTTTTAATTTTTTGATAAATTAATTATAACTTGGTTAAAATGTGACCCAAACATGCCTCGATTTTAAAACCATAAACCTAATCGCGTCGTAAATATTAGGTTAAATCATATACTTTCGATTTCAATAAATAAAGTGAACAATATTCTAGGGGATGGTCTTTTTAGATTTTTCTTATTCGCCTTAATTAATTTTTAATTGAAATAATTCATCTTACGCGTAAAGGTTTGCTTAAATATTCCCCTCATTCTCACTCACTCACTCCTATTTAATCAGTGCGGGACGATCGACGCAAGGTCATTGGGAGCACTATGCGCCTTAAGCTATTGCATACCTTTTATCACGGGCTTTGAGCGCGGCGACCGAATCAAGAAATTCCGTAACGAAAAAAACCTAACACCTCCCACTCCGACCGGCAGGCCTATTCGCTAACTACGGTTGGCAACACTAGAACTGACATTTTTTTAAAATATTTTATATCCATTACTAGTTAAGTGATCTTATGCCTTACGGCAGCGTTCATGATAGCAGTAATGGATGATAAGTTCCTTTCAAAAATGACATTACTAGTTAGCAACCGAAGTTAGAGATAGGCCTGCGGCACAGCGAGCGGTGCGGCGTTGAAAGCCGTGCATCGTCTAACGTCGTTTCAGTTCGGCAGACTTCGGCACGGTGTTTTGACGCGGTATTTTCCAGATATTTAGACGATATCAAGTCTCAAACTTATGTTTCTTATTTCATACCATAAACCTATAGTTTCAATGATAAAAATTCCTGAATAACCTACATGTATTGTAAGATAATAAAAAATATTTTAAACAATATTAACTTCTTATTTATTCAATAAAAGACAAAAAATTGTTTTCTTATCGATCATCACGCTCAAAAAGTGTAACTTGAATTAATATCAAAGAAAAAAAATACTGCATAAAAAAAATAATTATAACTGCATAAGTTGATAAAAAATGCTATGCAATAGCTTTACTGCGGCAGTCCACGAGTGCCACTTTAATTTTTTATTCATTTATTATATCGTATTATGTAACTGTGTGTCACTGTGTGGCTTTGCAGCCAACATCCTTTTTGACTCGTCACAATAACAGCGCTTTTTTGTCACTCCGCCCACCTGTGGGTGACTTAGAAGCATTATGCTGAGACAGGGTCATTTATTGCCTTTGCACACCCTCTTGCTACTATTATTTTATTGTTATTTTTTCTTTCGTCGTTTTTATTAGCTTATAGTCTCTTGCGGTCTTTGTTGTATTATGTGTGTGTGTAACCAGTACTGTTTTTTTTTCTTATCTACTTACTTATTACCGAAATGTCACAAAACGCATGAGTGTGTGATTATAATTGAGTTTTTATAGATTTTTATTTCCACATTAAATAGACTTTACAGTCATATTGGTCTTATCTTTACCTTGATGCCATTTTCACAGCTCATATACGCCCCCACCGAGAGGTGCTCGCGCTTATCCTAAGTTAGGGTGTTTAGGCCTTAGTCAACCACGCCGGCCCAGTGCGGGTTGGTCGACTTCACATACACCTTTGAACTTCTTCGCAGATGTATGCAGGTTGCCCCACGATGTTTTCCTGTTTTGCATCGGAGGGTTGGAAGCCGGTTTGCTCCAGCTACCTCCTCCAGGAAATTTCCCAGTTCCCGAAAGTTGCCCAGGACGTCCTGGACCCGGGCTGCCCAGGTACTTCTCCCGGTATGTTGCCACCTCTCTGCAGCACATGGGCAGCTCCTCTGCCTCAATTCATTGAGGGTTGTCCGTGATACCCAATGTAAAAAGATGTCTGTTACAATAGATGTGTCCCGTTAATGCACCTGTGATTAGGAATCCCTACGTGCTTAATATAAAAATAATCAGGTCTCTGTTCTTGTTAAGAACAAAACGCAAGTTACAAATAAAATAGCGCTCGATATTGTGTTACCGTTTTATTTTCGTCTCTCGACTTTGTCCAAGTCTCGTTGCGCCACGGCAATACAATAAGAGGCGCAAATCCTTTCATATTTCGACCGAGAACTACTGCATTCCGGCGAAACTCAATCAGCATCTCGTTTCCGGACAGCGAACTAGCAATTTTGAAATGGAATAAAGATGGGTGACGCTCGGGGAGTATTACGGTGGTGGGCAACGTAGTGGTAACGTTGCCAGTACATTACATCGTATAATTAGGAAAAACCCAACGACCAAAGGTGCTTTGAACTCAAAAACAAATAATTAACGGCTGGTTTCTGCGTCGTCGATCCCTCCTGAGGATGTTGTAAGAGACCCAACGGCTGGTTTCTGCCTCGTCGATCCTTCCTGGGGATGTTGTAAGAGACCCAACGGCTGGTTTCTGCCTCGTCGATCCTTCCTGGGGATGTTGAAAGAGACCTAACGGCTGATTTCTGCCTCGTCGATCCTTCCTGGGGATGTTGTAAGAGACCTAACGGCTGGTTTCTGCCTCGTCGATCCTTCCTGGGGATGTTATAAGAGACCTAACGGCTGGTTTCTGCCTCGTCGATCCTTCCTGGGGATGTTGTAAGAGACCTAACGGCTGGTTTCTGCCTCGTCGATCCTTCCTGGGGATGTTGTAAGAGACTACTAACGGCTGGTTTCTGCGTCGTCGATCCTTCCGGTGGATGTCGTAAAAGACGACTTACGGCAGGTTTCTGCGTCGTCGATCCTTCCTGAGGATGTCGTAAGAGACCTAATAACGGCTGGTTTTTGCATCGTCGATCCTTTCTGTGGATGTCGTAAGAGACCTAACAGCTGGTTTCGGCGTCGTCGATCCGTCGTGGATGTCGTTAGAGACTCCAAACGACTGGTTTCAATATTCTATCTATTTATTTATTTATTGTTATTACAACTATTTTAACATTCATTTTAAAAACACTTGCCAGTATAAATGCAAACTCACTGGAGTTTTTCCGTAGACCGTCATTCGCTGTAGTTGTTGTGTCAGTTGATGTGTAAAATAGATTAACTACTTTATTTTTTTTATTGCTAGACATCTATCTGTCATGTAATGGTAATGCGGAGGTACCCCAGCACGCGACCCTGTTACAGAGTCTCTCTCCAGTAAAGGGTATTGAAAGCGGTCGTTAGAGAGTTTGTGCAGTAACGCCTCCGCAAGAGATAAAAAAACACAAAATAAACCATATACCAACCCTTTTGTCAGGCTTGATGTGGTAGACCAATTTATTCCTCTTCGTCTGAAAACACTATTGTGATGACCAAATTTCTATCTGATCTCTCGCGGATTTTACAGCAATCCTGATAGAAACTGCTCGCTTTATTTATTTACTCCTTTTAAGTTCTTCTGGAAGTAGGAAATGCCATTTTTTCACGATATTGTAAACGTTGCCACCATAAAGCGGGAGCAAAGACGCGCGATACAGCTAGTTCAGCAATCAAAGAATTCACATGCTATCGATTTTATGGAGGGAAATGCTTCGCTTTGATGTAGTTCTTTACGCTTCGTACGATATGCAAAGAAAAATGCGCTGGGAAACGAAACACTAGCTTACTTTAATGTTGCTTTTTTAAATAATATTTGATGTTGAAATCTTAGCGAAGGGGATTGTGAATGCCTACCATTACAAGAGTAATTTAGATCTCCAAAGTGTTATTCTAAATACATTAATGAGGAGTTATAAAACTATTATCGGGAAGAGAAATTTAAATATTAACACGGAAATAAAAGTAAATTATGTCGTAGCTTAAAATTTCAAAAGCATATTAATTAATTATGTAATGATGTTTCCACGAATCTATAACATTATTACTGAAATTAAATTCGACCGTGACTTCGTCTGGCCTCTGGACTATGGATTATCATGATACCTTTCCGATGGTTTATATTAATTGCGAAACTGACCCCGGTGCCAACAAAATCAATAGTGATTCAAACAGCACAAGATCAGTGCCAACTTTTGAAATTGCTTTGGGAACAAAAAATAAAGTAATAAGAGGATTTATCCATTCTACATCCGAACGCGTCCCGAACATTTAAGTGTTAGGTAATGTTTCCGTTCGCTGACGATTTTCCTAGTATATACGACCCGACGAAAACACATTCCTGTCAAGAATTTTGATGATCGCTGTAACGGCCGGCTGCACCAATAGACCCGTAGCGCTAGGTTTTTAAGTTTCAAAAATATTAAAGTTGTTTGTTTTTCGCATATAGTTTCCAGACCATTTGCCCAACCTAAAAAAATATTTTGTGTCATTCTAGGTACTTGCATAGGTAGAAATTTAGGTATTTGTCGTTTCAATCAGTATTGGACGAAAACAAAATTAGAGATGAAAATTTTACTTTCATCATAATAACGAAGTAGTATCTGATGTGCATAGGCATTTTGTGTCATCTCTGTTCACGAGAATCTTAATTTTTAACCAGTGGCTAACATGACGCCCAACTGGCTCTGAAAGAATATTACAATTGGTAAAATAGGTGTTATGCGTTTTAGAATACTAGTATCTGTTGTTTAAACTATTTTGTGTCAAATTCATCCACGAGATGTATAGATATTTTATTATTTTACTACAACACCCTGTAAAATCCTCAAAATAAAATGCAAGTTATTAGAGTTCACGTGTTTCTAATTATTATTTTGTAACAAAACACTATTCATAATTTGTGTTGTTTTCATCCACGAAATCCTTTTATTTAAAAAAATACCAACTTCTTTGCACGAACGCCGAGCGCGGGGAAGCGCGCAGGCGGCGGGCACCGGCCAGTCACACGCGCGCGTGGCACGTGCTGAGCTGATTGTTTAGGCACTTTCGATCTTTCCAAGTTGCGACAAACGAGTGCGTGCGTTATTCTGAGATTTAACATTATGAAGACTAAAATGGAGATTGAAAATAAATGTATTATATATGGTGTCATACTAGACGTTAATATGGTAATTGTCAAAGAAAGTTGACGATTAAAGTTCGTAGAATCAAGCATTGTTACTGTTAGGGATGACGGAAAAACAGATTGTTTCAAGGACCGTGCTGAAATAAAACTACACAAAACTTCCCGAAATATATATCGCACAGCTAGAACTAAACTGAGATAATTCAAAAAATTATATTTTTCAGGAGATTTGTTTGTGAGGGAAACCCTATAAAATTTAAAATCGTAATAGGTTGTAAAATATCACTGTTTTTATAAAATTCGGCTAAGAATCAATCCTTTTTACAGATAATTGATTATTTTGAGTTGTTACACTTTAGGGTGGTGGCTTTGTGCAAAAAATAAACTACATTTAGACGTGAATCAGTTTTATTGAACCATTTTGAGTTGAACTTAGTCTACAACAAAATTTAAATAAATAATTTGTTAAACTTTGTTTTAAATATAAAATTAATAATAAAGCATTAACATGAAATGAAATATTTAAAAAAATATGACAAATTAAATATAAATGTATAATAGGGGATTGGAGTCGCTCGCGTCCGTAGGTTTGAACCTCGAGACCCTACACGTGATCCTCGGGTGGTGCTGATGGAGTGACCAACTTCTGGTGGTAGCGCTTGAGAAACCGGACTGGCTAGCGACCACCGTGCGCATGACGTAAAACACGTCAACCCGTAAAAAGGCTATTTCTTGTCCACGTTTCGAGATCAGTCAGCGCACAGCCAGAGCTTGAGGGGTTGTTGCTACGATTCGTGTGGGCTTCCGTCGACCCAATGCCAGGTTGACTGCGTTGACCCTCCGTCTAGGAAGATCTGAAGAAACGGCTGTTCCGCTGGCCGCCCGTGGTAAAATACAGGGGCCCAAGCGGACCTAACCAGTCCTTGAGGCTGCCCCACCATGCATCGCATAATCTCGGGGTGGTCCGTCGTGCCGGTTGGTGACCGGACGGTGGGTCCCGGCGGCCACTTCCGGGGAGGTTCGGGAGCCCTTCCGTGCGGAGGGTCAGCGCAAATCAGTTATCGGCAGTTCCCTGGCGAAATAGGCCTACGCCCGTTAATAGTTAACGGGCTGCAACGACACCGTAATTTAACGCCTCTCTCACTCCAACAAATATGTCAGCGCACTATATTAGGACTGGTCGTACATCGGTGCACTATCCCATCAAAACACCACTATTCGAGGTGGGGCTCGCTAACATCCGCGGGCTCCATTCTAACCTCTTAGCTGTTCCAACAATTTCATGACACCCCGTCCAGCAATGCTGTTTTTGATGGAGACGCATTATCTTATCTGCCCGACCGACAAGCTACCTTAATTACCCCGGCTACGCTCTTAAGGAGTTGTTCAAGGCGAAGGCAGGTGTTTGCTTGTTCGTCCGGGCGGACGTTTGTTGTCGTCACCTGCGTTTTGGAAGAACGTTTGTTTGGAAGAACCTTCCGTTTCCCTTCTTGCGATACACGTCGATTTTGGCACTCATTGCAGTGTCTTAAGTCTGCGTCTACCGTTAACATCGAGGTGACTTGGAGACAACTGACTTTTTTAACATCTAAGTCGGGTGGCAGATGACGTGCAGGAGCGATTTCCTTCCGCCGAGCTAGTGTTTTGGGGGACTTCAATGCTCACCACGAATTGTGGTTAAGTTCCTCTAAAATTGACCATGCGGGTAGGACTGCCTACGCATTCGCTCTCACGTACCACCTGACACAATTGGTTACCCAGCACACTAGTTACCAGATATTATCGGTCAAGTACCCTCTTTGTTGGACCTTCTGACAAATCTTCCTGACGGATATCAGGTGGTGATTCGAGTTCCACTAGGATCTTCGGATCACTGCCTGGTATCCGTCTCAGTGCCTCAGGTGTCGCGACGGTCACCTGTAGTTGCAGCACGCCGTCTGTAGCTTATGCGTCAGCAGATTGGGACGGTATGCGGGATTATTACCTTGGTGGCAGCGCTGTTTCGAACTCCCGAACTCCTGCGCTACCTCTGTTGCTGACGAAATCATACTAGGAATGGAATATTATATTCTGCATTTCAATTTCGTCAGTAGTCACAGATGTAACCTCTGGTTCAATCGCGAGTGCGCCTCTGCTGTTTAAAAAACAAACAGCTGGCTTACCGCGCTTGGATCAGAGGTCGAGCTTCCAGGGATCCCAACACAAGCCTACTGAAAACAGCCTACAATAATGCCACCAAGCTGTGTAAGAGGGCTTACATTAGAGCGGATGCTCAGTGTGTTGCACAAGTGGATCAGAAGGAACTGCTAGCGCACCCTACGGGTAGCCGATCTTTCAATCAAACTTCTGCCAACCCTCGCTGCCACCCCTGAGACATACCGATGGCTCACTTGCTTATCAGCCGCAGAAGAAAGCTGACCTCCTGGCAAAACTCTTCGCGGCTCATTCCCGTGTAGATGACTGTGGTGCACAACCTCCGACACTGTCATATTGTGGCAGCACCATGCCCGATATCCGCATCAGACAGCGTTATGTGCGGACGGAGCTACTGTCGATCGATATTCGAAAAGCAAATGGACCAGACGGCATTTCTGTGATTGTTCTTAAGAAGTGTGCAGCGTAGTTGACTCCTGTCTTGACGCGTCTATACTATTTGTCGTTCTTTGTTGGTTGTGTGCCGAAATCTTGGAAAGAGGCCAATGTCTTGTATGTATTGTATTTATATATTTAGTTATATGTATAGGTATCAATTTTAATTGTTAATTTATTCTACTTAGTTTTTTTTCTTCTTTTTAGTGCACTATCCTGTATCTTGAATACGTAGCTACTTTCCTAGCCCTAAGGTTGCCGGGTAGAAATTGCTACCTTAGCAATAAGGCCGCCTATTGCCAATATAATGTGTATTGTAATGTCCTGTGTTTAATGTGAAATAAAGTGTTTATTCATTCATTCAATGTCTAGCCCGTTCCCAAAAAGGGAGATCAAACTATCGCCCTATAGCCGCCACTTCCATTTTGTGTAAAATCTTGGAGGATCCTTAATACCCAGCTGATCCATTACCTGGAAGGTCACTCGTTGCTTAATGACCGTCAGTATGGGTTTCGTCCTAGCGTGACCTTCTAGCGTTCCTTTTCCACAAATGGGGTGAATCTATCGATAAGCGCGGCGAGTCGGTGGCTATTAGTGTCGACATCGCCAAAGCTTTTAGTAGATAGTTTGCCACAAGGCTCTCCTTTTCAAGCTACCGGCATACGGATTACCTGCGCAGTTCTGTACGTGGATTGCCAGCTTCCTCCACGAGCATAGAATTCGTGTTGTCGTTGACGGCTGCGCTTCGCAGTTCATGGCAGTGAACGCTGGAGTTCCACAAGGCTCCGTTCTATCCCCAACATTGTTTCTTCTGCATATCAATGACATGCTTTCCTTGGGAAGTATACATTGCTATGCAGACGACAGTACTGTGCATGGGGGATATCACGGAAGCTCAGGGGCTGCTCATGGTGATATTGGTAGGGAGAGGCAGAATCTTATCATTGAGCCCAACAGGACGCTGGGCCTCGTCTCCGAATGGAGTTCCAACAATCTTGTTGAGTTCAATGCTAAGAAAACACAGGTGTGCGCGTTCTCGGTGAAAAGGTTACCTTTCCTCCCCCTTCCTTCTCTTTAGGGCACAACCTATCACACGCAAAGCAATATCGCTTTGCTCGGAATGAACATTCGCTGCGATCTGAACCCTAGAGACTTCAAGAACGAATGCTAGGAAAACACAGGTGTGCGCGTTCTCAATGGTCACCTTTCCTCCCCCTTCCTTATTTTCAGGGCACAAACCTTCACACGCCTCACGGAATCTCGGTGTCCTGAACAAGTTGCGTAGGTATTTTGCGCCGTACCAACTATGCCTGTTGTATAAAACTCAAGTTAGGTCTTGCGTAGAATATTGCTCGCACCTTTGGGACAGCCCCACTTAGTACCTTCTCGATGCTCTGGATAGATTGCAGTGTCGCGCTATTCGCATAATACCATCGAGCCTTTACAACTTCGTTGTGACATCGCCTCTGTTAGCGTCTTTTAGCGAATGTTCCATGGGGAATGCTCTGAGGAGCTCTTAAACCTTATCCGTCCCTCTCCATTCCTTAACAGAAACACGCGTAAGGGCCTTCGGAGTCATCCTTACACTGTATCCACCTTTTCACACCGCACTAAGAAATTCCAAGATTCCTTCTTCTGTTGCTCATCCCATACTTGGGATTCTCTACCTGCGCACGTGTTTCCTCAATCCTTCAACATGGGTTCTTTCAAAAGAGGCGTGAAAAAGCATATTTTAGGCCGGCAAGGGGCGGGCAGGTAGGATAGTGGATGTCGTCCCTCCTTTATCTGTCAACTCATTTGGGCCACTTTCACCGCTTAACATCAGGCGGGAGGATGTCATTTGTCGGGCCCTCAAAAAAAAAATACATTCACATAGGTATAATTGAGTGAATTATTCTGTTATATTTTTAATCATCATCATCATATCAGCCAAGAGACGCCCACTGTTGGACATAGGCCTCTCCAAGGATCTCCATACCGATCGGTCCTGCGCCTCCCGCATCCAGCGGCTTCCCGCAACCTTCACCAGATCGTCGGTCCACCTACCAACATTGCGTCTCCCGGTACGCGGCCGCCACTCGAGGACCTTTCCGCCCCAACGGCCGTCAGTCCTACGAGCGATGTGTCCTGCCTACTGCCACTTAAGGTTTGCAATTCGCAATGTCAGTAATTCTAGTTCTTCTACGGATCTCATCATTTCTGATGTGATCACGTAGAGAAGCCCCGAGCATAGCCCTCTACATTGCCCTTTGGGTGACTTTGAGCCTTGTTATGAGACCCATTGTAAGCGGCCACGTCTCAGTTCCGTATGTCATCACTGGCAACACGCACGAATTGAAGACTTCTAACAAATCAAAAATAATTGTCTCTGAAGTAATTGGGAACAAAAAATGAGACATTTTTCTGTTATTACTTCACAAAAACTGTCTTAATCTTTAACAGATAAGACTTAAATATAAAAAAAATTTGGTGCTATTAATAAATCACAAAATATTAGTCTCGAAGACTTTGAGATTGATATTTTGTGATTTATTATTTTAATATTAATTTTGATATTTTATAACTTATTACTAGTAATGTAACTAAAAATGTGGTGTCATTTATTTATGCTATAAATAAATAAGTTTTTTTTATTGCAAATAAGTTGGCAAACAAGCAAACTGCCCACCTGATGGTAAGTGGTAACAGTCAGTGAATCCTGTGAGATTTGCAGCAAAACTGCAACCCCCACAAGAACCACAGTGTACATTGTCAACTTGTGACTTAAGATGTACCGGAACACAGCAACGCAAGCACTGCTGCTTTGCGGCAGAAATAGGTAAGACGGGAGTACCCATGCACATGACTCTGGTACAAGGTCTCCCTCCAGTAAAAGTTCGATATATTCGTATTATTCAAAGTATTCGAATAGCAATATCGAATGAATAAGCACAAAAAATCGAAGTATAAAACCAACAGTAAGAGAGTAAACATTTCCAAACAAAATTGAAGATATTTAATGTTGTGTAATTAAAAATAGAAACATCTAAAAATTATTAAGTGCTAATTAAAAATAAATTCTTTTACAAACTTCTCATGATACTTGTACTTGATATGGCACTTTTATCTTATTATACTTGATCAACAATTGAAATTAAGAAAATATCATACATGCCGGACACAGCTTGGATCTCTTTCAGAGTCATTTATTAAACTTTCATCACATGACGTACTATAAAAGTCATTTTTAATTTCTCACAATGGCATGGTTTGGTCACCACGGCTGTGTTTGTTGCCCTATTTTGTTTATTCTCTTCTGCTTATACATTTACAGACTTTTTAGACTCTTCGCCTCTTACTGTTAGTGGGTTCTCCTAATACCGTTCTTTTACAATGTTGACAAGAAAACGGCCTTGCTTCATTTATCTCTAGAAAAAAGTAGGTATAGCAAGTTTTACTTATTCATTAACTCAAAACATCTCCTTTTAAAACAAAGTGGTAGATAATTTGATTAAAACAATATACATTTCAAATAGACGCTATAATACCTTAAATAAACATTTAGTCAACATATTCAAAATGACATGATTTGTGACAAAAATATTAAAGAAAAATTGTTTTAACAAAACTAGGTGAACTAGAAATTTACAAGTTGTTCCACCAAATCAAAGTCAAATCATTCGAATACAAGGATAACTAAAAAATCACGAATTTTTGAATTGACTCAGCTTAGATCTAGGTGTGCGATATAGAAATCCGAAATGTATTGAAGCGGGAAAAATGAAATGAAAAAGAAAGGAAGTTACTGGATGTTCTTCGAGTTATAGTAAGAAACGATTATTCTATCTAGAGGCTATACCTGCACTTGCTAGTAACACAAAGTATAGTACATTGCACTAGTAACACAAAGTACACGAGAAGATTAGTCTACGAGAGAAAAATAACATTACGGAGTAGACAAAATGTTTCTCGAGTTCCTAGTGCTACGCGTGTGTTTGTATGTTTGTTAATCAATCATGCTTTAACGGCTGAATGGAATTAGCTGTGATTACCAAACGAAGGTGAACAGTGCGTACGGCGAGCGTCACCCGCCGCCGCTCGCCCGCGTCGCGCCGCGCGTCGACCCGCTTCGACCGTAACCATTGTTTTTTGTGTTTTATTCATTCTATGTTTATCGTGCATGAAAATGACACAAATTTACAATGTCGACTTTTCATGCATTTATGATATTAAATGTGTAAACTCTAATTATTTTAATATTTTTTTGAAGCGTTTATAGCTTGGAAAAGGAAAATAATTAATAATCTTAAAATTGCGTGATCCAAATTGGCACAAATTTATTAAATAGGCATATGTAAGTGATCTGAGATAGAAAATAGTTATTTCATTAACTGTAATTTTTTTTTCGTAGTGTACTTAAATACTGACTCTATGTCAGTTTGCTCTGGATGAAGATGACACAAACTGGGTTTGCACACTCCGCAGGCTCTCCTAGATATGGTACCATAATTATTTTAAACTTTAAATAAATTTTGCCAGTTTTAATTTGAATATAAATAATCAATCACAAATCATCGAATTACTGAAAATGCAAGTACCAGATGTGACACAAAACGCAATAATAAGCTTCATAGGTACGACTGCATCGACATGCAAAAAATAAACAACTTTAGAATTTTTGAAACTTATGACATCAAAAAAGCCTAGCGCTATCGGTCTACAAGTTTTACGTGAAAGGGAACAGTAAAACGTAATACGTATATATGGTAAAAAACTAGCAAGGGCGAGTTGAACTTGCGTACCGAAGGTTCCGTCTAAATTATAAATTTCTTATTACATATTTACGGTTTTCAAAATTTTTACTATATGTGCTGTAAGCCATAGCTTCTTACCGACTTTCATGATTCTAGGTAAACGGGAAGTACCCTATAGATTTTGATGCTCTTGTGAAATCACAAAATATGCGACAAAAACGGTCATATCCAAGTTTCATTTTCACAGCTGAAAGCAAGGCTCGGATACCGGTAAAATTTTCAAACCGTTATCATGTACTTACTTGGCGCAAAACCTTTTCGTTACGGTTTTCTTTCAGTTAACCGTTTTTTAAACCCTTTTTTAACCGGTTTTTGCAAGAGTTTTCACATAAAGGTCTTTATCAATAAACCGGTTCGAACTAATAAAAACCGGTTAAACAAACGCAAGATTGATACTGTTTAGTGTTATTCAGTGCATACTTCACTTCCTTACAGTTTGAATAAGTGTTGTTTGCGTCGTAATTAAAGTATATACCTCTATCTTCTTTCGCTTCTACTTATCTTAAATACTTACAAATGATAGTGGTTTATAAATCCACTACACAAATCAGACGTCAACGTAAGTACATACATACGTTAAAACGTACTGCGCGGCCATACGCGTCTTCAAGTCAATAACACGTTACAATGTCAATTAAACCGGTTTATTTAGGTTATAGTAAAGTTGTTATAACTATAAAAAACGATATTAATAAGTATATTTTAAAACGGATCTACGCCTTGGCTGAAAAAGAAATATAAATTTCAGTTTGATATCTCTACACGTTCCTTAGAAAAAGGGTATTGTCAGACTGACAGTCGAATAAACAGACTAGGAACTTTACCTATTAGGGTTCCAGTTTTACCTATTCAGGTAGATAACCCTAAAAACTTAAAGCATTAAGTAAAACTGTAACGGTGAATGTCAACATAATACGTAAGAAGCTTTAAATACCTTACCTATACGATTCACACCATATTTGTTATTTGACATGTTTTAAAGGTTACAAACGTCAAAGTAAATCGTGAAAAGTCGAGTCGAGCAGAGGTCGAGTGATCGCCTACTGCGCAACGGGTCGCAGGTTCGATTCCCGTACGGGACAAATATTTCGTATGGCCTACAGAAATTTGTTCTGGTCTGGGCGTATGTGCATGTGAGATTCTATGTTTGTAACTGCACTCACGACACAGGAGAAAAATCCTAGTGGTAGGGACGTTTTTTGAATTAAAAAAAAACATTTGGTATACTTGTGGTGCGGACCACGAAGCTTCATGGTGCTGACTATCACGGCTATTTTCACTCGATCAACACAGTGTTATAAATTTATGATTTTCATCACTTAGACCACCCTATGAACGATATTTTCATTTTTAATTGGATAACTAGCAGAAAATGCATATACTGGGCATTAAGATCGCTATTTTTGTACACTCGATTGTCGTGCAAAGTAGGATTTGTGTGAGTCAGTATTAACAACCAAACAGAGAATGTAATCACTGTCACTGCAAGTTAAAATAAATGTTATTTCACCTAATGATTCAATTCTAAAGCAAACTAATTTGGATACAGCGAGTTTTTGGATACAGGAGTAACTATCTGAGTGCAAGGTAATACGAAACGGCTTACATACGTGTAACTTCAAAATCTTTCCAATATTAAGACTTGGGCCTGAAGTTGGATAGTTATCCTATAAGTGAATCCACGAGTATGATTGCTGATGCCACTACGCACTGGAATTTCAATCATAAAATACTACAATGTTTATTTTAAATTAAGCTTAACACATAATATTTATAATCTGACTACGTTACATTAACCTAATTCCACGCGGAACTTCACAGCGCTGCGCAAAAAGTTCACAAATTTTATTTTGCACTCGTCCTTTGGAGCGCTCTAACCCGATTAAGTATGGGACTGTACGCTAACACGATCAGTGGGCAACTCTAACAGACTTATAAAATAACTTTTCACTTACTACACACTAATATCCGTGGGACTATTTCGTATTCCGCTGATGTTTCGCGCGGAACGAACGTGCAAGTGGACCGCGCCAGTAATTGTTCTTGGCGAATCCAAAGGATAATATTATGAAATGTGGACTGCGAAATTAAAATTGTTTTCTAACCATTCCAGTGTGCCATATTTAGTTTTCAGTTTAATTAAACATTGTTGACGCTCATACAGTACAATAAAGATCGGATGGATTGGATAATTAGTTAAAGGTTGACTTTATTGCCAGTATAATGATAGTAATATATTTAAAGAATAAATTGTATTATTATGTACCTCTACCAATGTCATTTTATGTATGTAACGCCTATTCAATTTTATTAAAGGATATTTTTATATATTGCCTGTGATTTATATTTAATACAAATATTGAGTTTGATTTGATTTTTAAAAAATGTGATTTACTTGTGGTTTGTTTAATTTAATTTATTTCGATTTGACTTTGATTTAATTTTAATTTAATTTTAACTCAAACTTGATTTAATTGTAAATTGTTTTTAATTTCATATTTTATTGTATATTGGTTTGATTTATATGGAGTCTGTTTCTGAAATAAAATAATGTTATTTATTGTTTTATTTATTTTAATAACCACAAAACTATAACACTAGTACCGTAGAATGCTGCAACTTTGCCTGGATTTTGAAGTTTTTTGTGAATATCTCTAAACCTATACATTATTATGACTATTAATGAGCTTTAGATGGAAAACAGACCTCATGCCTTGCTAGATAGAGTCCAAATCTTTTCAATCCTTGCAGTTCTGCTGAATTATAAGTATTCAAAGACGTAGGCAAAGTTGTGTGAAAAAGACGCAACATTGCCTGCAAAGATACCGCAATTCACAATACGCTTACACTTCCAGTATTTTTTTCCCGAATGCGTTGGACACCGTGTTTATTGTCTCCCGTTTAATAAATGCAATGTAGGTATTATTATTTTTTTCACAGTTCATAGGCAAAGTTGTAGCAGGTACCACAGACTTCCCATACAAAAATGTCGTGGACTGTAGGGTTGAACCAAAAAAAATACAGATTATTTATGTAATAATTTTTATTTATTTTTTGTTAAAAAAATAAATATTAACAATGATCCGTCGAGGGATCGCCAACTGATTTTCTGCTTTATATGAGGGAATAGTTTTGTTTCGTACGAGATCAGCTGCCAAACTTAACATTTCTCCCGAGTAATCGGCGTACCTACGAGCGCCTGGTTTTCTCCTGCTTCGCTTTTAACTGCAAAAGAATTAAGTCTTATTTGAATATCTATAACACAAAACATTCCAGAAATGCAAAAGAATTGTCGAGGTGTATATACATTTTTCAGCTTAAATCCTATATGACGTTATAGTTATCATGTTCGGTGGATTATGGTCGTAGCTTGATATACAACTTCCAAAATGTTATGGCACAAAAATAATTATAAAGAATTTAGATATAGGTATGTTAACAACGTTAATTTTCTGTAGTCTATGATTTTACTAAATCTGTACGATTATTACATATTATGATATGATCAGACAATACTACAGAAAATTAAAGTTACTGTATGAATATCGCTTTTTCTAATTATTTTTGTGCCATGAGATTCTGGTATACCTATACCTACCGTAATTTCATATACTAAGATCATAATATATTGGTCTCGAAATTTGAAAATTTTTGGAACTCTGTTTTAATTTCAGATAAACATATTAGAGAAAAGTACTGAATCAAATTACTTTAAAATATATAATTAATTAAATGCAACTAGTGACAACCCTAGACCTAGGCAAAGTTGTGTCACTCAAGTTAACAAAACAGTACACAACATTGCCTACTAGATTATTTTGATGAAATCGTGTCCTTTTAACATTAATTTCAAGCAATACGGATAAAACACAGTATTAACTTACCTTGGAATGTTGTTTTATCACCAAAACACCTTATTTACAGTTGAAATTGAAAAAGTTAACCAACATCAAAAAAAAATCACCCACACGCACCGGTTTTTGTCGTCAAACTGACAGAATCTGATTGGTGTTACTATTATAAAAAATGAAAAATATGTTGCCCTGATAACCAATAGATACTACCAAATGGTAGAAAACAAGAAAATAGTTAGCAAACGCGAAATATCGTATTTTAAATGAAATAGGCAAAGTTGGCCATTGTTGGCAAAGTTGCAGCGTTTTACGGTAGCCATAAATTCAAATGAAATTTATTTTGGGCTGTTGATTGGTAGGTATACCTATCAATATTCTTTGCATAAATATCGCACTTCTATTGCTAGTCTAACACGTGTCGTTAAACATTGTATCCCAGTGAACGCATTTGTTTGTCTCCATTTTCCTATCTCTGTCCTCTATTTTAAGCTTTATTTTACACGTTATTATTAGGTTATATCTTTACATAGTAAACAAAGTCACTTTCCGCTGTCTGTACGCTTAGATCTTTTAAACTACGCAACGGATTTTAATTTAGTTTTCAGCAATAGATAGTTACCTATTCAAGCGGTAGATTTATATGTATAACTAGCTAGCCGCCCTGGCTTCGCACGGGTAATCCTACTAATATTATAAATGTGAAAGTGTGGATGTTTGGATGTTTGTTACTCATCACGCAAAAACGGCTGAACGGATTTGGATGAAATTTGGCATGCATGTAGCCTTTGACATGGAGAAGAATAGGCTACCTTTTATCCCGATTAATTGAGTAGTTCCCGAGGGAAAATTGAAAATGGTTCATAATTGAAGTCCACGCAGACGAATTCGCGGGCGGAAGCTAGTAGTTTAATATAAATTATCCACGCTGGCAAAGCCGCGGGCGAGTCGCTAGTCTTTTCATAAAGATAAAAGTGTTTTAGTTCCAAATATTGAAATGAAAAGCTACTAAGCAACAGAACCGCCGCCGCCGTCTTGTCTTGTAATTGAGATCACACCGTATTGATCTTTAGGTTCGGGGCTCAATTCCCTATGGGGTAGACAAATTCTGAAACAAAAAGTTGTTTTAAATACAATTAACTCGGGTCTATTTCGCGGTAAACAATAACTATATTGACTTACTGTTTCCCGACGTTTCGGCCGAATTACATCAGGCCGTGGTTGTTGTCTTGCCTCAGCTTGTTACCGTAGCAACTATGTTAATAACATTCTTGTGCTTCGAAAATTAGAGGTCAGATAGCCAGTTCCTCAGTTGTTGCAGTCCAAGTAAAGCTTGCATCCATACACCGAAATTAGACGGTTCATCAAAAGTGATTAATTTTTGCGATGAATGGTAAATGATGAACAGCGTATGCATTGTTAGTATTGGCGGAAGCTTTCATCGCGAAGGCACATTCTGACGAACATCAATTTAGACATTTCATTTTCGGTTTTTCGTCGACGAAGCATCGAAAATGAAAGCAAAAATGAACCGTCTAATTTCAGCTTAGGCTTATAATTTACCATCAATGAGATATGTTTAAGAGCTTCACTAGTTTCCCGAAATACACGTGTGGATCGTAAATGTGAAAATTGAGATGAGAGAATGTAGATGAGAACACTACATTCTCAGTGATAGCCAAGCGACTCTTAAAGCGCTTCTGTCATATAAGGTGGAATCCAAACTAGTGCATAATACGATTGAAGTGTTAAATAAACTAGGTAAGGTAAACACGGTACGTCTAGTTTGGATACCAGGTCACAAGGGTTTCGATGGAAACGAAAAGGCTGACGGTCTGGCAAGGAGGGGATCGGAAACACAATTGGTGGGACCGGAACCATTTGTCGGAATCACTGCTAAAACAGTCAGCACAAGCCTTAAAACTCAATCGCTAAGGAGGCACCAGGATGAATGGGCCAACCAAAAAGGGATGAAACACGCCAAGCTCTTCATGGGCATGGACAATTGGCTCAAGTTTGCACTGAGCTCCAGCAGATCCCAGACTCGTTTAATACTCGGTGCTCTGACCGGACATTTTGGCACAAAGAAAATGCTAACTAGGATGGGACTTGCCGATTCCGAAATCTGCAGGGCCTGCATAGAAATGGAAGAAAGCATGGAGCATATACTATGCCACTGCGACGCTCTAGCGGGCAGGAGGTTAAGGCTGACGGGAATTGGTTATCCAAAACCGGAAGACTATAGGGCCATGCCGCCAAAGGACATCATCTAGCTCATGGGCATGGTGGACTGGACCGTTGGTGGCGACGGCTTAAGGGACTAACAGCTAGGGGAAGCACAAAAGATCCATAGTGGGTCGAAGTGCGAAGGCTCATAGCTTGAGTCACCCCACTCCATAAGAAAATATTGTGATCTGTGTCTATCCCTATGGTGATGAGACGTGAATAATGTTTGTTTAATTCAATCAAGTATCGAATCGAGCGAATTTGATCTCTTCAGAAGATCATGCGGATATTCGACACATAAACAAATAAAATCTATTGTACGTTTCGCTTTATTTCGTTAATTAACGGAAAACATTCCAATACACGGGAAAATGCGACCCTACAATCATTTAAATACGTGAATACATTCTATTTCCGGGGCTTGCACTGATTGAGTCGGACTCGATGCGAGAAGCGCTCAGCGATGAGCAAATTTTAATGGTTTCGATTAAACTCGTGAAACGAACGAATTTGTATCGAAATTTCGTGCTTGATAATTGCTCATCGAATTTCATGTACGATTTCATTATTATAATGTGAGGCACAGCAAGTACCCTGCTGGACTAGGGCTGCTTAGATTTCTTAATAACATGTCCATTATACACCCGTTTTAAAATTGGTCGGTAGTAGGGCTTCTATAAGTCCGCTTATGGCTAATTTACACTTTGTTAAGTAGCAAGTGCGAGTGCGAAGTGACAACTTCACAGCGTAATTGTTAGCTGTGAAGGAAGCGTTCACACAGTGTATAGTATTTGTTTCTTGCAAGTCCGTATGTTCTATGCACTTGTCAAACCGATAATGTTTACACACTGTTTAGTGCGGGTGAAATTGCGAGTGCGGTGCGCGGGGTGAGGTCGCTTCTAATCAGTTTACTTCACACCTGCACTTCGCACTCGCACTTAACACTTAACAGCGTGACCGTTTACACGTTG
This sequence comes from Schoenobius gigantellus, assembly GCA_963935595.1. Lineage (NCBI taxonomy): Eukaryota > Metazoa > Arthropoda > Insecta > Lepidoptera > Crambidae > Schoenobius > Schoenobius gigantellus. The sequence goes on from OZ012551.1 coordinate 28,197,909, forward strand.
TTTTTACTTGTCACTTCACACCTGCACTACGCACTCGCACTTGCTACTTAACAAAGTGTAAATTAGCCTTTTCTACTACTGTCTTACCTCAGTCATAATAACAATGATAATATTTTTTTTGTGTGCCGACCAGAAGGAAGGATGAGTCCAGGCTGTCCAGGTAAAGCTTCGCACATGCGATACCCGTCTAATGACCCTGCCACGGAGGATGCCTGCGTACGCGATTGGCCTCTTGTACGCCGCCGTAAGGCCCTCCGTCTGGGGATTGCCCTGATGTTCTCGGGCAATCTCCCTTTGGCGACAGCCCGACCAGTCAGCTTGGGCTAACCCGGGCGTTTGAGTAGTGGTGTCGCATTGTGGACCCTACCACATGTGCCCTTAACCACAGGGAGAACACCCGAGGGTTAGTGGGCATGCCTGTTACTCTGCAGGGAGAGTCCCACACATGCCCGCCGTCTAGCCAACGGAAGGTACACGCATTTCCCCCCGAAAAAAAGGTAAAGCTCGCTTCCATCTTCGGCCTTTTCGTCCCTTACCATCAGATGAAAGCTCCCTGTTGTGCGTACATTTTTCGTACAACAATACTCTTAAAATAAGACTACCTATGCCATGACATCATTAGACATAAAAGTACCCAATTACGGAAATGAGCTGTGAAAATGAGTAGTCACTCATGATATTCCTCAAACAAAACACATGTAGGAAACATTACAACAAACCTTTGAAAGTATGAAACGCAAACACAATTACACAATATTTTTACCTGCAATGCTATTTGAAGTTTCTCACTTCTAACCCTCATATGCACTAGTGAAATCATCTTAATTATTTTTATGACCTACGTCGTATGTGTAACCCACACATACGACGCACCAAACCAAAAAAGCAATCACAAAATTACTAAATACTGCATAATAATATTTCTTAAACAATACCAGCTTTCAATTTTATCCCATTAGACAGTCAGGCGAGCCCTAGAGCCGTTGTAATGAAAACAAATCGTTATAGAGAGAGGCACATCAAATCACCCACTATAAAATAATAAACGCCTTATTATATTCATGTCAGGATTTATCGCCATTGTTCCTATATTTTCGTTCTATTAGATTAGCCTTCAAAGATAAACGAGTCTATAAAATAATATCCAATTTTCTCTTCACCCTTAGATAAATTCGCCAATTGTTTTAGGTGGGCGGGGTATTTTTTTATGGAAATTTATAATTTTTTTATGTTCTTTTTCACGGTATAAACAATAGATAGGACACCAACTTGTGTTGCACCCTACTGATCAACACACATGGTTCTGTGTTCTCAATAAGAGGCTGGTGAGTGAAAGCCCAAATCCCCCTTTTCTTGGGGAGGCCTATACCCGACTCTGGATTTTATATAAAGTTCACATGATGATGAACAGTTAATTGAATAGTGTTGATATGTTCTACAAAACAGAAATTTTATCAATGGAGACGCTGGAGCAATGGAGACTTTTTTTACATACAACAGGGAAACTCTTGGCTTTCATCTCACCTGGTTGTAAGTGACGATAAGGCCGAAGGCGGAAGCGAGCTTCGCCTGGACTCCTCAACAATTGAGGAAGTGGCTATCTTACCCCTAAATTGTCGGAACACAACAATGCTATAAACATTGTTATTATGGCGACAAACTTAGGTAAGACGGTGGTAGCTAGCCAGGCGGGCTCAGAAGCCCTACCACCAACCAAACCGAGCAGAAAAATTTCTGCTCCCATGAGGAATTGAACCCCGGACCTCCCGATCAACACCCGGTGGTCTCAACCACTAGACCACGGAGACGGCAGCGGCTTACTTTGGTTCTCTTTACGTACTCTATCGGCTCTTTGGCAGAGAGTGCTCTGAGGAACTGTTTACAATGGTGCCTTCGTCACTTGTTTACCATCGCACAACCCGCCACTGTAGTAGAGTTCATCCATACCACCTAGGATCGATCTGGTCTCAGTTCGATTTCAGCGTTCATTTCTTCTACGTACGTGCAGGCAGACTGTGGAACAAACTCACAGCTGCGATGTTTATTGAGCGCTACGATATGTCCAACTTCAGACGAGTTTAAAAAGAGCACTTCTCTCCAGGTAGGCAGTAACTGAGCTATGCCCCTGACATTGCAGATGTCAAGGAGCGGTGATTACCACTTACCATCAAGTGGGCCACGAGCTCGTCTGCTACCTTCGCAATACAAATGTAGGTAATGGTTTTCAAATGACATCGGTAGGTATGATATTTTGAAATTTTGCAACTTTCCTTCTCATACCTACCTACCTATACACTCCGCTTATAGGTTTATTTATTTCATTTTTACAAATGTTTCTTATAAATTTAGAATTATCACAAAAAGTATATAAAAAGATCATCATCACAGCTCATAATACAAAATTCTTTTTTCACTCGTTCACCGTCCGTGCAGCTCAAATGTGGAATAGATTGCCAGCTGCTGTCCGGGAAAGCACGTCAATTGGTACGAGTATTTTCAAACAGAAACTGAAAGAGCACTTATTAACTAACTATTAATATTATGTGTGTGAGTGTGTGCGAGTGTGTGTGTGTGTGTGTGTGTGTGTGTGTGCGTGTTTGGGTGGATGGGTGTGCGTGTGTGTATGTGTAAAATTAATTTATTTTTTATGTTTTAATTGTTTTTGGTGCACAAATTATATTTTATTTTGTTCCCGCAATTCGAGTTTTAGTACACCCGCTAGGGTTGGCTGGTAGAAATCTCTCATAGAGATAAGCTCACCCTTGTACATTGTTCTTCTTTGTAATACCTTTTCTTGTAAATTTGTGTACAATAAAGAATATATAATACGTCCTCATCGAGGGGCTCGAGCCTACCTACTCTCAGTTAGGGTGTTTAGGCCTTAGTAAACCACGCTGGCCCAGTGCGGATTGGTCGACTTCACATACCTACACCTTTGAATTTCTTCGCAGATGTATGCTGGTTGCCTCACGATGTTTTCCTTCACCGTAAGAGCGTCATACAAATGTACATATGAAATTCGACACTGAAAAACACATTAATACATGGCGGATTCGAACCCCTGACCTCCACATTGGAAGGCGTGTGCCGAGTCCATAGCGCCACCCGACATATAAAACGATGATATAAAGTGATCGTTAAATATTAAACAGAAAAATCAATCGGCTAAAAATGAAATATACATATCTTAGAATTGATTTACACAAAGTGGAAATCTTTTTGTCGTATTATTAAATTTTAAATAAATAATATTATTATTTCATATTTGTGACTTTTCATTTTTTTAATTCAAAGTCAAACTCCAAAATCTTTATTCAATAAAGACCTTTACAGGCACTTATTGACATCAAAAAAAAAATAAAGTGGCGCTCGGGGACTGCCGCGGTAAAGCTATTGCATAGCATTCTTTATCAACTTAAGCAATTATAATTATTAATTTATTTTATTTATGCAGTTTTTTTTTCTTTGATATTAATTCAAGTTTTTTCTTTGATATTAATTCAAGTTACACTTTTTGAGTGTGGTGACCGATAAGAAAACAATTTTTATTTTATTTTATTGAATAAATGAGAAGTTAATATTGTTTAAAACATTTTTATTATCTTACAATACTACATGTATTGTTATTCAGGAATTTTTATCGTTGAAACTATAGGTTTATCATATGAAATAAGAAACATAAGTTTGAGACTTGATATCCACTAAATATCTGGAAAATACCGCGTCAAAACACCGTGCCGCAGTCTGCCGAAACTGAAACGACGTTAGACGATGCACGGCTTTCAACGCCGCACCGCTGTGCCGCAGGCCTATCATAACTTCGGCACAGATTACTTAATAGTTACTACGTAAACTTCGGTTGCTAACTAGTACTGTCATTTTTGAAAGGAACTTAATCATCCATTACTGCTATCATGAACGCTGCCGTAAGACATAAGATCATTTAACTAGTAATGGATATAAAATGTCTTTCAAAAATGACAGTTCTAGTTATCAACCGTAGTTAGCGAATAGGCCTAATAAAAGCTTAAAACATAAAAATCTTCAACCAAGAATCTAATTAACTAAATTATTTAATCCTTGTATGTACACACACCCTAACCATTATTAAGATGTGTGCAAATACAAGTCAAATGAAAAAAAAAGAAAAAGATATAATAATAAAAATAAATTGTAAAATGGATGGATACCTATAAATCAATACGAGAAAAAATTTCGTCTCGTGCGGAAATCGAACCCGCGTCCTTAAACCTACCGTGTTGACGCCTTCACCACTGGGCGAAGACGCAGATTCGATTCCCACCCGAGACGAGACTTTTTATTGTATTGATTTATCAATTATTAATTTCTTTAAATTTGCTTAATATCAAATTATTATAAACAAAATTCATAAATATTGTGATTAGTATGTTAAGGATTATTAGTCTCGAAAAGATATCGATTTCGGCCCAAAATGGGTACACAAAATGAAGTATAATTTCGACTCTCGATATTATGTCTTAACGAGATTTGAGGCCCTGGACCTGAGGCTTACCCCCGAACCAATTCCCATCCATTGACGCTGAAATTGATTTTTCGCACACTCGAGGTGCCACATTGGCGCCAAATTATATCCTTATTGCGCGGAATTTGAGTGAACCAAACTCAGTGCTACTTAATTTCCTCAAGATATGAATCTTATTTGGTCCTAGTGTTTCTATTCAAGCATACGAATAATCACAATCCCAATGTCGATCGATCAGAATTGGTTCAAGAGGCCTCCTCGTGTGGCTAAGATTACAATTTCTTACGGAAGTTCACGCTCCAATATAACAGTGAAATTACGCATCAAAGTACCTCGATGGGAAAGATAGTTTATATTTTAATTGGAAGCCTCCTAACAAGGATCGGTGGAGCTTTGAAAGCGTCGGACGATGAAAGAGCAAAAGTAAATAGACAGCCTAGAGAGGCGGCCGGCGGGGACTGCGAATAGTTAAGAGACCGGTCTCGCCCTTAATGAGAATAAATGAAGGCATTTAGCACATTTCCCCATCTCACTTGCGACTCAAACGTTTTGTAGGCAATGCGGAACGAACGACGCCTCGGCGCTAAGCTTCCTTGTTACTTTCGCTCACCGAACACTAGCGCTGTAGCCCGGGAAATAATTTTCTGACAAGTATTGACATTTTTTACAAAAAATAAAACCGAATTCAAAAACACCAAAAAGTCTTATAATATAAGAATACATGCATTATCACATTTTTGTATTGAAGTTGGTCCCTCTATGTTTTATGACAACTCCTTTGCCGTTAAAGACATTAGACTTTGGAATTTCTTGAGACCATAAGGCGAGCGCCATCTCAGGCGAGGAATTTCAACGAGCGAGCCCATATGTTCCGCACTTAAAAAACATTTAAACGTTTTGCCTTTCTTTACGTATATGTACGTATATAATATATGTAGTTTATGTATTCTTATTAACTTATTAATGACAATCATGTTGTATATGTATTTATTTAATATGTCAGAATTTCACGGTCCCGTGTCGTCTGATTCAAATTAAACTTTCTCTTACTGTCAGGTTGCCTGGCAGAGATTGCCACTTTGGCAATAAGGCCACCTTTTGTTAATAAGGCTTTAAGCGCATTTCTTGTTAACTGTATTATAGCAATAAATTGGTTCATTCATTCATTCAAACTTTCCGTGATCATGAACGCGATGACCCTCATCTCGCGACACGAAGGCCGTAATGCTTTCGAAATATCGAGCTTAATAATTAAAATGTTTTTATAAATCAAATCAAATCAAATCGTTTATTTGCTGGAATATTGTTGGCGAATGCCATAAAGTTTGATTTGTCATGTGTGACATTGTTTCATGTTTCATTTACAAATGGTAAATTACAACTTGTGCGGTTCACTCAATGAATAGAAAATTACTGAGACCTAACAATTAAGACATAATATATATTTGTACAGCTGTTAGAACGATATAAGTGATTTTTTTATGATGTAAAATTTAGCTTAATAATAGTGAAAACAGTAGGTCAGCATTCTATCTTTTTACATTAGAGGAACTATTTTACAATCAGAGAAAATATAAGTATTAATTAAGCACAATTCATAACCACATTCAGATAATGCTGACAAATATATAAAAGAGTAGCTCCAAGTAAAGAGAAAATCACCATCCCTCGGTTGGAATTGATTGGCGCTGTAGTGGCTACCCGGCTATGTCGTCAAACGTATGACTCTCTTGATTTTATTTGCCCTACATATTATTGGACTGATTCAACAGTAGTTCTTACGTGGATCAAGAGTGAAAGTTCATGGGCGACATTTGTTAGTAACCGGGTGAAAGAGATTCGTAATTCGTCCAATATTGCAGATTGGTATTACGTTCCCGGACATCTTAACCCAGCTGATTTAATATCGAGAGGCTGTGACGCCAAATTTCTTGTAGAATCTAACTGGTGTTCTGGTCCTGAATGGCTAAAAAAACCAAAATGTCAATGGCCTACTAAAGTACACTGTGAAGATGAGCTAGCTTTCACAGAAGTTAAGAAACAAGTTCATGTTTGTGTCGACGTTTTGAAGTCTGATTTTTTGAATAATATACTTTATTTTTCGAAGTATTCACAAATTGTTAGAATGGTAGCGTATATTCTAAGATATATTTATAACTCGCGAAGTCGAATTAAAAACATTTGTAGGAAAAGTGTTGTTACATTTGAAGAATTTGAGCAGTCAGAAATGTTGATTGTTAAATTGATCCAACATGACAATATTGATTACATTCATAGTAAAAATTTGACTACGTTCATTGATAGTGATAATATAATAAGGTTAAAAACAAAGTTACTTTTATTAGAAACTGCGGAGAGTATTCGATTCCCTGTAGTATTGACAGCAAAAAATCCAATAGTTCGACGACTAGTTGAAGAGCGTCATATAGCTTTACAGCATGCAGGGCATAATATTTTAGTCGTAGATATTAGAAACCGGTTTTGGATTATAGGGATAAGAAAGTTAGTTAAGTCTATTGTAAGTAGTTGCGTAGTTTGTAGGAGATTTTCTGGAAAACCAGCCACTGCGCCAACGGCACCGTTACCAGTAAATCGTCTCGAAGCAGCTGCACCTTTTCAAGTCACAGGGGTTGACTTAGCAGGCCCCTTAATACTGCGAAATAGCACTAAATGTTGGGTGGTACTATTTACCTGCGCAGTGTACAGAGCCGTTCATATGGAACTAACCGTATCTTTGTCAACTGAAGCATTCCTACTGTGTTTTCGTAGGTTTATAGCACGTCGTGGTCGTGTCAATACGGTGTATTCGGATCACGGTACGAATTTTGTAGGTACAAAGAATTTACTGGCTTCATTAGATTGGGATAAAATTCAAAAACAGTCGTCAATTGATCGAATTAGATGGATATTGAATGTCCCTACAGCTCCTTGGTGGGGAGGGTTTTGGGAACGATTGATTCGTTCCATTAAGGATCTTTTGCGCAGAGTGCTAGGAAAATCGTGTGTTTCATATGAAGAATTGCACACGATCTTATGCGATTGTGAAGCAATCATAAATTCGCGGCCGTTAACTTATATCGGAGATGATAAATGTAGGGAATTTGCGCCAATTACTCCATCGTGTTTTTTGCAACCTCTTCCACACTCTGATCTCACTCCTGACTTAGACGAAATCGATGACAAATATCTTACAGCACGGTCACGCTATTTAAATAAATTAAGAGCAGATTTTCGCCATCGATTCAAGACTGAATATCTAAGCAATTTAATTCAGCGAGGCAAAGAGAGATCGACAGCCTTAGGCTTAGGTGACTTAGTGTTGATCGAGACACCAGAGAAACGTGTCAAATGGCCTTTGGGTGTTATTGTTGAGGTTCTTCCGGGGAGAGACGGCATGCCACGAACAGCCATCATAAAGACAGCATCTGGTAGGAAAGCGCGTCCCTATCAGAGGCTGTATCCTTTGGAGGTGACGGCAAGAGATTACGTAAGGGACTAATAATTTTTTGGTTCCGTTTTATTATTATTTTATATTGTTATGTTTTCCGCGTTTGGGAGGATGTTGGCGAATGCCATAAAGTTTGATTTGTCATGTGTGACATTGTTTCATGTTTCATTTTTATTGTCAAATAAATTGTTCACTCGGACGATAGCGTATTTCTGGATTCCATTTATTTTCACGTTTATTTCACATTATATACAGCACAATTGTATTATAAATATGGTTTTACAAGGTGTTATTGAAAAGTCAAACGAACTTACCTGTAAGTGAAGTTCGACTGTAATTATGCGAAGCTGTTGTCTCGTCCGAAGATGATGAATTAACTAATGTAGTCTCGGCTATTTCACTCTCTGGCGTCACATAAGTTTAAAGAAATATTTCGTAAAACGAAACGCAGCCGCACCGCACGTCACTCCCTTTATCTGTAACTAACTTCATTAATTTTAAAGCATTATGATTTTACAACAAGGGGAATTATTAATTATGAATATAATTACCATTCAAAGGGTTGGGTGGGACTTCATCATCTTCGGACGAGACAACAGCTTCGCATAATTACAGTCGAACTTCACTTACAGGTAAGTTCGTTTGACTTTTCAATTATGCTCACTGTTGTCTCGTCCTCAATGATGAATTAACTAATGTAGATGTTCAAAGACTAGTTGTAAAATCAACAACATTCATTAGGAGATACAATAATTTGTACACAATATTTATTATTTATATGTAGGAACTACATACATAATTTTACATTCTAATATAATAGTATTGGTAATAATCAAAATCTTTATTATTATTATCAAGTTTTCAATACAGTTTTGCTGGCAAATTCTTCACTCAATGATTGGTCTGTTATAGAATCTGTCAAAACAGTATTTGATTCTCCAGTCCAACCAGCCGTTCTTCGAATATTATCAATATTGACACCTCTTTTAAAAGCTATAGAGCATGAAGCATGTCGTGTGCACTGCTGTGTGCCGAAAAAAAACTAACATCAATTCCACTTTCTTTCATCGTTTGTTTAATCCAACGGCTGATAGTACTGGCTATTACACTTTTATATGGTTTTCTAATTGAAAAAACAAACAAGTTATCACATGTACGAATTACCTTAGTAATGTCCATATAAAATTGCTCTAGCTGGACAGATCTTCTTATTATCATTAAAAAAAAATGGTAATACTAGGAAACGTTGGCATCTATTAGGTGCCGATGTCTTAATAATCTTATCTAATTTTATAGTGACACAATCATTTTTTACAATAATATCTTTAATTTCATTTAAAGACAGGTTTGGAGCTCTTTGGCCTTTAGCTAATGCTTATAATGAAACAGTTTTTTTGGTATTTATATCTAAAGAATTACTACCTGAATAGCTGTTTTCAATAAAATTGAGTAATACTGACACATCCCATGTAGTTATATTTTGGTGCAGTGGGTCCAAGTTTGAAGAAGCCTTTGAAGAGTCTCTTATGGTCGATTTCACCAACCACCACCTAGCCCAGGTAGCCCCCAAGACGCATGCTGACACTTTTTGTCTTTTGTGACAGCATGCCACCTAAGAGCCCCCCAAGCCAAGAAGTGGTTGGTGAAAATGGCCATTAATACTGCTATCGTTACCTAAATGCGATCCTATCAAAAAAGGTAATGCAGATCGTAATGAGCTAAGGCCACCATAAGACAAACCTTCACGGAATCTTTTTGTACAAGAGCCTCCGAAATTTAGGTGAAAATACATTAAAATTATTTAGCCTATCTGTTATTATCTTTTCTAACACTTAAGACTCATACAAAAAAAGGAGGGAATACATAAAATAAATATAGATTCCAACTTAGAGTAAATGCATCAATTGCAAATGCATTTTTTGGGTCTGGATGCCAAGAAACATATTAAACACATTTCATACTGGTTCTTGATGCAAATAAATCAATAGATGGCTGTCCTAAATCTTTTAATTTTTTGTTTAAAATATTTTGTTCATAATTCCCATTCTGTGATATTTAACTCTCTTCTAGATTCAAAATCATCAATAATGTTCTCTTTGGAATTATTATAGCTTTAAATTTGCACAATTGCCAAATAATTTTAGCAATATCATCTATCTAAAATTGTATGACAACATGATATGTTTATTATTGTTATATATTTATATATATATTTATATATCTATATTTATGTATCTATCCATTTATATTTATTTATATATTTGCATATTTAGTATTCATTTTATCAGCATTTTGTATATCTTATTTAATAGTAACAAAGAGCTTGTAGCTTTTATTATTGTTTTTCCCAATTCGCACACCGTCAACAAACATTATCACATTTTACGGGTTGACTGGTAGAGAATGGCTCCGGCATTAAGTCCGCCTTATGTGTACTTGTTCATATGTTGTACGAAAAAACTTAAATAAATAAATAAATATCATGGAGGTGAGGGTATTGAACCCCTCCCTGTCTATTAATATAAGATACTGCCATTACATTGTCTATACGTAATAGTATTTTACAATTATTAAGATCTTTTGTTAAGCATTTTTACCCAAAAAATGCTGCTATCAATTCTAAAGAATTTATATATAACTAGCTGTGCCGGCGAACTACGTTTCGCCATAATAAAAAATATTTTATGACCTATTCTCAGACCTACTGAACATACACAAAAAATTTCATAAAGATCGGTCGAGCCGTTTCGGAGGAGTTTGGTAACAAACACTGTGACACGAGAATTTTATATATTAGATTTACTTTCTTCCTCAGTCCAACTGCCATTAGTTGTCTCAGTATTAAAGGAGATGTTTAATTTTGTATGGGAAAAATGCCAACACCTGTACATGGTATTAAAAAATAGCTAAATTAAACCCTGATCCTATGGTATATGATTTTCTTGAAACAAATGAAAAATGTTTATGTGGGAAGCGTTTGAAATATATTTTTTTTGTTATGAGATTTACAGATTTTAAAATGTTTTTAGTCCACCATGTTAAAACTTGTTTACATTGGTTGTCAAAAAACAGTAGAAACTTCATAATTATCATTATTATATTTGAAACTGAGATATTTAATTCTTTCTAATTGCTTTGGTGTATAACATACCATATATAGATCAATAAATATTTTATTGCCGGGCACACAGATATTAGAATACCTACCTATAACTTTTGCTAAAAAACTGATTGACATAAATTTTTTGTTCTATAATAGCTTAGAGGCAATTTTGTCTTTTTTCTTATTTATTTTTATTAATAAGAAATCCTAATTTGTTCAATGTCTGAAAAGTCATATTTATATTGTTTTGACAGTTTCTATATGAATTATTTATACAAAGGTAGTCTTCTAAATATGATAATTGATATTAAGTTTTTTCTATAGTGTGCAATCATTGGTTTCATGATTTTTGTGAACACAAATGGTGCAGTACATAGTCCAAAAGGTAGAACATTAAATTGGTAATATTTTACCTTAAAAAAGAACCTTAGGTACCTCCTGCTTTTCTCATCTATACTTACCATATAATAAGCGTCTTTTAAAAAATAGAGAAGCTAAATAATAACTTTTGTTAAGTAATTTATACACTGTCTCATAGTCTTGAACTTAAAATGAAGAGTACCATTAGGTTTCTTAATTAAAAATATATAGAGAACAGAACTGGTCCCTTTCAGGTTTAGAAAATTCTATAGCTTTTTTATTTAACAATTTAATAAATTTCTACATCTATCATATTTGATTCCGTTTTTGAAAACATATTATTTAAAGGAATATTATTCTGATAAGGTTTTTCTTTAAAGGGAATATATATTTACCCTTGTATCCAAGTTTTATCATCAGTAAAATTCTTCCAATTATTGAAAATTATTTCAATCTATCTACCTTGGGAACGACTTCATGTTGTGCTGTTTTCCAGCTGTTTTCGCCTTCTTCCTCTCCCTCTGTTTTTTGATGTTGTAAGATGATGTCGTCCTGGGTGTGTAATGATTTTTCATCGCTGGACGGGGAGGACCCCACCAGTTTAAAGACTTCTATACTGGAGTATTTACCGTTATATTAGCTGCATTCTGTTTTGAAGTAGGTTTTTTACTTCTTTCTGGAACCTTAAGGTCTTAACTTGATTTCTGGACAGATATTGCAGTTTTTATTTTTTCAGACAAATTATAGAAGAGATATATGTCAAAGGTTCTGTTTGTAATAGGGAATCTTTCATGTCCCTATTTTGTGTGGACATAATGAGTGCTCTACACATTCACCTCCGCGTGTCCAAAAAAAAAAATTCATCGCAAAATAATTTACAAGCCTCATTTACTTTCCTAATGATTGTTGGTTTATGTTCTTTTATGTCATTTTGACACATAACTATAGTGTAGTTCCAAGGCATTATGGAACAGTTGACAGCTGTTTTTGTCTTATTTCAATCAAATGATCTCATTTTTTGATGTATTCACTTATTGCCATGTTCACTTCGGGGTTAAGTTTAGGAGCAATCATTAAAGGGCAGTTATTGAAGGGTTTGTTGTTACTTATCTCATCTGATAATTTTACTTCCTCCTCTATATCTGGTATTTCTATTTGTACTGCTATTTTAAATTTCCTTCATTTGAAACAGATGGAGGTGCATTTTCTCTATCCTCTATAGAGTAATCAAAATTATTGTGCATTGATTCGATATTGTCTTTCATGTTCCAGGTGTAATGATTACAAACCGTAACCATGTGAGTTCCCGCAGAACTCCCCTTGAAGGTTAGGTAATTATAGTAATGATTGCAAACCATAACCATGTGAGTTCCCGCAGAACTCCCCTTGAAGGTTAGGTAATTATAGTAATGATTGCAAACCATAACCATGTGAGTTCCCGCAGAACTCCCCTTGAAGGTTATGTTTATTGTAAGTACTTTACTTACGTACGTACTTTCCAGAGAATTTCAATAGAAATTTGATTGTTCTTTTTAATACACATACACATTGTAACTTTGTAACACACACTGATAACTTCTTGATCCAAATTGGCCAATTTTTCAAATCTATGTTGTACTTTTCTTATTGTTCTCATTAAATGAGCTTTTTCCTTCTCGGGAGATCTTTTACTTATTGTTATTTAATTATTTATTGAAATTTATTTAACAACCAAAAGAAAATACGTGATGCCGTTGAAATGACATAAAAACCGAATGAAGTTAGTTACAGATAAAGGGAGTGACGTGCGGTGCGGCTGCGTTTCGTTTTACGAAATATTTCTTTAAACTTATGTGACGCCAGAGAGTGAAATAGCCGAGACTACATTAGTTAATTCATCATTGAGGACGAGACAACAGTGAGCATAATGTTCAGTTTTCCGTCATATCCTATCGATAGTTCGATGTGCAAATATATTTAAGTTAATTTAAGTTTCTCAAAATGATACAATTTCTCAAAGGGACACCCAGTAAAACAGATTATACAGTATAATTTCGTTACAATTTTACACGATAGATGACGTACAGATTATCATAATTATAAAGTCAAGGGATTCTTAAATGTCAATGGTTGATCATAGTGATATAACTAGTTCAAAATTTATGTATAAATGTCACGTGAAATTATGTCAATAATGAATACAATTTAAAACAACACCAATATAATAACAATGTCAAACAATTCGAATAAGTCAATGTAATAAATTCAAAAATTAAATCACGAGATCAGATATTAAGTATTATACAATGATTACATTTACACATATATGTCATTTATTTCAAATAATCTTATCCTTTATATATTCGTCAAATGAGTAATACATTTTGTTAAGTAAATAATTGAACAATTTATTTTTAAATTCGTTAGTATTGGTACATGTAATACGATCGGGTAATTTGTTAAAAACTCTTATAGCCATGGAGTAGGTATTTTTTGAGCATAAAGTTAGTCGTTGATATGGGACATATAGTTTGTCACCCTTTCTACCTCTATAGGTGGTCTTTTTTTTAAAAATAAATGTTCATGTTGTTTGAGAAATTTGAAAAATGTATAGACATGGTAGTGGTAGAATATTTAACATCTTAAATAGGGGCCTACAGCTATCTAGATAGTCTGCACCACAGATGGATCTGATACATTTTTTTTTAATTTTAAATGCTCGTGACATATCAACAGAATTTCCCCATAGTATAAGACCATATCTCAATAGTGATGGTACATATCCATGGTAAGCAATAAGAGCTGTCTCTTTAGAAGTTATTTGTCTTATTCTGTTTAGTGCATATACGAATCTATCAAGCTTACTCACTAGTATATTAATGTGTGTTTTCCAGTTACATAGTTCGTCAATTGTTATGCCCAAAAATTTTATGTCGCTAACATTTTCTATTGCATTATTGTTAAAAATTATGTCATTATTAAGGATATCGTCATTTTTTGTTTTGAATAAGATGTATTTTGTTTTATCAATGTTGATTTTTAAATTATTTTGTGTCATCCATTCAGCAATTTTGTTTAGGTTTCTATTTGTTATGTTTACTAATTCATTTTTATTTTGAGATTTCACGACGATCGTAGTGTCGTCTGCAAATAATATGCATTTTTCATCAATAGTACTTGGCAAGTCATTTATGAATAGGTTAAATAGAAGCGGAGCTAGTATGCTACCCTGCGGAACTCCACATCTATTGTTGTCATAGTTAGAAAAGTATGTTTTCCTTAGATTTCCAATGGTTTTAGAAATTTCAGTACGTTATTGGCGATCTGATAGGAAACTTTCAATCAAAAAGTCGAAACATACGCGAGCAAATACGGAAAAATGTTGTTTCATTTAAATGAGTAGGTAGTACCTACTAGTGTAAATGAACACTATTAAAATCAGTCAGTCCGAATTAGCGTAAAATATCAAGTAGCGAATATAAAAATCACTGTAAATATTAATTCGATCGGTGACTTTATTTATCTGTCAGGTAAACACAGTTGCCGGTACCCGTATTATCGTCTACTTATGGCGGGAATATTTTATGCACAACATGTCGCGTTGGCTACAGGCAGATAATCTCCAGCGAAAAGGGTCAAGCAAGACAGATAACGAAACGTTGTATAAGCAATTCATGTCCCGTCCAGGCATACAGAGATCGCTTATCCTCTAACGTAACAAGGAACGCAATATAAATTGTCTCCAATCTTCCTTTGTTGCTGTATTTGTTAAGCTATCATAGTTTTTTTTTTATGTAGAATGATTTCTAAAGGTTCTAATTTTAGGAGGAAACACTAATGTCGAATGAATTTAAAAATAGGTACAGTCGAAACCGAATATAACGACATCGCTTACAACGACCTATCTGTTATTACAACCGAATAGCAAGGTCCCGGCTGAATCCCTATGTAAACTATTAAGTAAACATACCGCATAAAACAACATCGGATACAGCGACATATCGCTTAAAACGACGACATATCGAAATTCATCGGCAATAACGACCAACCGTTTACTTGTTCCAGGAAAACAAAACAATACGAATGATTTTCAAACTTATTACTAATCTAGGTATATTTTGACTTATTATTAGCTACGCACTTTCTCACACTCCCACTCCATCCGAACCTCTTCCGCACTCTTTGCCATTTGACCTTGCATGTTTCACGACTTATTTAGTGCTATAGTTGAGTGTGAATGACTTGTTGATTTTATAAGTTTTGGTTTAGATCGTGTGTTCATGTGTTACCATGTCGCAGAAAAAGAGGAAAGTGTTTAATACTCGTAGTATCACATATAATATGGAGATTACAAAATGGCGAGTAAAATTGCAAAGGAATGTGGGATCTCACACTCTTCAATATCAACGATTTGGAAGAATATTGCTTACAACAACTACCGGACATAATGTCTGAACTCCGAAGTTAATGGTCCCTTCAATGCTGTTATATCCGGTTTCGACTGTATTTGCTGAATGTATTGCTGTCGCGCTGTGTCCGAACAAACGAGCTGAGCGCAATAGAGACTGCAGCTCGGACCGAAGATACCGATGAAAAGTACACAAAATAGACGTTTCGTAGTCCCCCGTTTTCTAAAACTAGGCCGATTTAATTACTTTTTGTATTAAAAATTGAAGAAAGGCTTCGACTTTTAAAAAGGAGGAGATTCTCAATTCGATGCGTATGTTTTTTTGTGTGTATGTAACGCGATTACGCCGCCAATTGTTGACCTATTTTCAAAATGGTCCCAAGGTCACCAAAGTAAGGATCTGATGATGGGATCCCATGAAAATCAAGCGAAACCTTAATTTAAATTAGGGTTTTTCAATTCACTAAAAAGATTTTATTCACTAAAAAGATAAAAATAACATTATTTTACAAAAAATAAAAACCGACAAGTGCCAAACGATGATGATGATCTCCTGGAAAGTCTTAAAGGGGAATGGCGATTTTAGGCCCAAGAATGCACAATAAGTTTGATGCAGCAGAAAAATATAAAATATTCGTATTTCATTTTTCGTTCTATCCAGATATCTCTAAATGTTAGATTATATCTTCTTCACATAGTATAAAAGAAAGTCGCTCCCATTGTCTATTCGCTTAGATCTTTTAAACTATACGCAATAGATTTTAATGAAGTTTTCAGCAATAGACAGAGTGATTCAAGAGGAAGCTTTATATGTATAACTAGCGATCCGCCTCGGCTTCGCACGGGTAATAGTGTATCCAAGCTGGCAAAGCCGCGGGCGGAGCGCTAGTTTTAAATAATTATACAATATTAAAACGATTGCAGGAAGTGAACCATTGCTATGCTATTAGCTGCCAATGTCATACAACTATAAGAAAGGTCCTATTCCCGCCTTATATCTAGATGGCGCTGACCTATAAGGTTGCTAACTTAAATTTTGTTGATAATTTATACTGAATCATGCCTGAAAATTAATAAAAAGTTGTTTTAATAATAGTAAATTACAAATAATTCTACAATATTCCGCCAGAACAATTTTAATCTTTATCAAAAAGTTTAATCCTATTACACGGTTTCTACGGTTTCGCGCTAGATGGCGAATACAATTAAGCACGGTGCGGTCAGTGCGGTGCTTAGATTGTTATAATACTTTTTTACTAGATGGCGCTTAATTTAATGGATAATTGTTAACATTCAATAATTATTATTTTTTTAATTCTTTCTGTGTATATTATAGGAATTGTAAATGATATCTCATGTACACAAATATTAAAAGAAGTAACAAAAAGTGTATTTTAAGCTGTAAAAAAAAGAAAAAATACACGCGGAGAAATTAACTTCGTTATACCCGATGCTCCGATACATTTTAATCTTAGAATAATAACGCATAGAAACCCAATCGGCGCGCACAATTTGAAGCAACTAAAACTAAGCCATAAATGGCTCACTACGCCGGACAGCTCCGCAGTGTTCAAGGTCAATGTACTTCGAATGTAGGTATCTCTCGTAAAATAATTAATAATGATAGGATTAAACGAACTTACCTAAAGTGAAGTTCAATCCATATTATATGAAGTAATTAGTCCAAGGTATAACTATTGTAGTAACGCCTCCTCCCGCTACTAAATACTCGAATTTTAAAGACACCATTAAAAATATTAAAAAAAAATACACCTGGCAACTCCACCGTCACCATAGCTCATTAGTTTAGAGTATTAGGTATATATAATTGGGTTAGTAATTTATTACTTCAAAAGGGAAGGGTGGGATGCTCCATACCTTGGACTAATTACTTCATATAATATTGAACTTCACTTTAGGTAAGTTCGTTTAATCCTATCATTATATTCATAATTAGTCCAAGGTATAACTATTGTAGATGTTTAGAGTTTTTGATAAATAGGTAAACATTAGTACCTATTTACTAACTATCAATAGGTATTCAATAACATTAAATATTTATCTCATAATGTAGATAACGTTTACTAGTGTGAACAGTTTCATGTTAACCATATAATAACTATAAATTTCAAGAACTACCAGCCGTGGCAAAAAGGTTTGCCAATCTAACTAGCGTGGTATATTATAATATTTAGCAAATATTGATAATTTATTAGATCATCCAATAGTAGGGATATGTCACCCAATGTGTTATCTAACTCTTTGTAAGTTTCGGTTCCCTTTCCAGATTGAAACCTAATGGGATTTCAATGTACAGTACAGAGACTCAATTAATTTTGCCTCAGTGAAATATTTGTAAGTACAGAAGTTAATAATGAATATCAAATACATTAAAAATAATTTAGCCTTAGTCTGTTCCACAAATAAACTACATAATCGCCACGCGAAAATGTAATAGTAATAAAATCCTGAAATCAATCATTTACCTTTATAGGTACCTATTTGTACTTTGGAATGTCCCATGGACAGAGTACATAATCGCCACGCGAAAATGTAGAATTAACAATTCCTTAGGACTGTCCCACGGACAGAGTACATAATCGCCACGCGATAATGTAGAATTAACAATTCCTTAAAATCATTCATATGCCTGGACATATATTTGTCCTTTAACTTGTCCCACAGACAGAGTACCTACATCCTCGCCACGCGAAAAAGTAGAATTAACGATTTCCAAAAAAAAAAAACATTAATGTGCTTTGAAAGATATATGTCCTTCAGCCTGTCCCACGGACAGAGTACATAATCGCCACGCGAAAATGTAAAATAGTGATTTACTGAAAATGTTTATTCGCCTTTAGAATATTATAAACAGTTAATCCTGCCCTATATGCATGATAATTTGAAGCATATTGTTTGGAGGGTGATGAATAAATAGAATATTAATATGATAGATGAACAATTAGATTAACTTTCCTCCATTGTTTGCTTTAGTCATCTACTAATGGATTGAGTAGTAGTATTTTAAAAGTGTAAAATAAATTTATCAAATGTTTATTTCTATGGTCCTTTATTATTTGTTACTTCTAAAGCAATAACAAAGTTCTCACAAGTAAAATATCTGGAATAATCTTTAAATAGAGAAGAGACAACTTGCTTAAGTGTCGCTGTCATAGAACTTTTAATATCTCTTAAAATAGCCATCTGAATTTGAAAAAACTATAATTAATACATAACTAATTATGTATAGGATTTGTGACTTTTTGGGCAGTGGTTTTGCTAATAATAGCAGTTTTTAATGTCAGTTTTCTTGAGTCTAGGTTATTTCAATGTCAGGTTTCTAGATGACCCATGCTTAAGGTAATATAAAACTATGGCAGGATTGCATATGCCATATTTCATTATGCTAACATACATTGGCTTTGCCAGACATAGTCTTTTAACTCGTTTTATCCATTTTTTAATTTTATCATCTGACCTTATTCTATTGCCTATAGTTAGATAATTGGTGTAAAAGCTGAACAGTGAAAATGCAATGATAGATGCTATGCTTCTGCTTTAAAAATAAACATAAGATTTGAAAAAAGAAACTTTTGGTATTAAACCATTGGATAGATCTGAATGAAACATTATTTCTTTATAGTAAGCCTGAGTGGTAATGGTCTAAAAAGGAAATACTTAGATTCCTTAAGCTCTGTCAGTTATAACTCTGCAAAAATTTCAAAATCAAAGAAAAGGAGTTTCTTCTTCTTTTATAACAATATTAATCCTATGGTAAAAGTATCAACATTTGAAACATAAGACTATGCCATGATTACATGTATATTATAAAATATAATTTATTTATCATATAATCATATATATATTTTATTGAAATGTGTTACAAATGAATCAATGCATCACAAATCTTAGAAGTACATTATGTCCTGCGACAGTTTCCAACTTACATCTGCATTGAGACTACAAGATTTAAAATCAGCTTTAATATTTTGAAATTTTATATATTAAGCAAAAAATCAGATACTGCTAGTTTCACACCACCGCCAAATGTTTAGCAAGATCAATTTGATTGATATCAAACTGAGATTTTTCTGTTAATATATGTATTGAAAGTATGGTGTTATCTATTTCTAATAAAATATCACATCTACTTGAGAGGTCAGCAAAACATCTTAATGCATAATTATGTATCTAACAGTTCTAAGAAATTGATACTGTCTTGCTTTTACCATTTAATTACTGTCAGTTGATAATACACCTGAGAAAATTTCTAAAGAAAATGTTTTGGAAGTACTCCGTATCGCAGAATCATTTTACAATACTTTTCATATACATAAGCATGTTGTAATTGCCCCCCAAACGTTCAAAGTCATAAACTTATATCTATCTGAGCTCTTAGTGTAAACAATTAAACTGCCATTCCTAATGAAATATTGAGCAAAATTACAAACCAAATTTATTTATAAGTGATGATGACTAATAGTGTGATACATTTCCTTTCTATTGCACTTAATCTTTCTTCTTGTGTGAGGTATAGTAAATGCTCACTTTTTGCGGATGACATGAAGATCTTCCGACCTGTCAAAACTATGACCGATGCAGATTTGTTGCAATCTGACCTATCTAGGGTTCAAGTGTGGTGTGAAAGAAACCACATGTCTTTGAACGCTTCAAAATGTCAACATATTACATTTACAAAGAAACAAAATCCCATCAAATCGAATTACAGAATAAATAACGAGATAATTCAAACAGTTTCTCAAATACGTGATTTAGGCGTTATAATTGATTCTCGCTTATGTTTTATTCCTCACTATGATGCTATTGTATCTAGGGCAGCTAAAACATTAGGATTTATAAAGCGGACTACAAAGGACTTTAAGCAGAATGACAGCAGAATCATACTATTTAACTCACTAGTTCGAAGTACGTTAGAGTATGGTAGCGTAATATGGAATCCGTTATATGAAGTTCACTCGACCCGTTTAGAGTCTATCCAACGCTCCTTTACTAGGCACTTGGCATGCAGGACCCCTGGGCTCAGCAGTAGGTGTGCCTACGAGGACAGACTTCGGTTGTTCTCAATGACTACGTTGGCACACCGCCGGAGAATGTTGGATCTCACTTTCTTGCACAAGGTCTTAAATGGTGAATCTGTGTGTCAGGAGGTTCTTGATCGTGTAAGCATTAGCGTGCCACGCTTGTTTTCCCGTCGCTGTTTTCCGAGATATTTCTTTAATGTCCCAAAAAGCAGAACCAATGTAGGTAGGAATGCACCTGTGTCAAGAATGGTAAATACCTACAATAGCTGGCATAAAATTTTTGATATTGACATTTTTCACGACAGCTTGCGTAAATTTAAATTTAAAATATTGCAGACCCATAAATGAAAATAGCTATTAATTATAATTGTAATTTTCAATCGTATTAATACATACTGTTATACAGGGTGTCTCAGAAACAATGGATAAACCTTTAACTGTTGATGGATTTCGTCGAAACCTCTCTAATCTCAAATTTTGACTTTAGTAAAAATATCTCGGTTTTCAAGATATTTGATAGTTTATGATTTTTTTTAAAAATGCCACCTTTGGTTGGTTTTTAATGTGTCATTTTTACAAATACGGACTTTTTCTGATTCAGGTTTTTTTAGCTTCTAACGGAATAGTTTAGCTATCAATAACAGTGGTTAAAATTGAGCTAGCTAATCACGAAGTGCTTGGAAAAAACAATGTTCCAAAAAAAATTTAACAAGAAATTATTTTTCTTCGTGTTTGGTCTGCTACCATGTAAAAAAATGTATGACGCTCATCCTGCCCATTATCTTAAAAAAATGCTTAGTTATTCTAGTTTCAAAAAAGGTATAATAAACTTATGCTTAATGTATCTCTGAACTTTTATTACTGCTTGAATAGCAAATGGTATGAAAATTTTAAAAAGATTGTTTGTCGGATTAATTATTTTTCGGATTAATTTTATTCGGTTAATTTAGTTTTCCAGTATTAAGTTTATGCTTTCTTGACTTTCTGACTGGTTGAATAGCAAATAAAATGAAAATTTGAAAAAAAAAAGGTTTTTTTTCCACTAATAAGCACTTAAAGTTTATTTGTAAACATTCGTTTGCGAGTCACAGAGTTGAGAAACGTGTTTTTTTTGTGGCCCCTGCCTGCCACATGTCTCATCCACTATGCGCAAGCAAAAAGGAGCCTTATCATTAACAGCATAAGCATTTGCAACCTTACCTGCTATCGAATTTCCTGGAAGGACTTTTTTTACCTGCGTCTGATCATTGGGTTCTTTGTTACGATTGTTAGTGTCCTTCTGAACTCCGGTTGTGACCCACGCGTGTTTTCTGTATTCGAGAGATTCGATAGAGCTTCGATGATTTTAAACGACATTTTGCTGTGATTTTGGACTTGACTAGCTTTGCGATTCGGATATTGTTTGTGCTGTGAAACCTATTGACAACTGGTGATCATATGGACTTGGCTAGCTTTACGATTTGGATATTGTTTGTGCTGTGAAACCTAACTGACAACCAATACATAACACTGAACATGCCTAGACATCAGTACACGTCGCGCGAATATGCAAACATGCATTTCGTTTATGGCGAATGTCGAGGAAATGCTAACGCTGCTGCTCGTCTGTACGCAGAGAGGTAAGATTATTTATTTTCTCTTTAATTCAATCAATCTTATTTTTTTTAAATCACACACATTTATTGCAACTTTAGTTAAACGTATCAGGATGGGTCTTACATTATGTTATCCTTCTAAAAATAGTCACACGCCGTGTTTAATTAGATTTTAAAATTAAATGAATTAGTAAATTTAATAACGTCATTTTTTGTATTAGGTACCCCAACGCACGTCACCCGGACTATCGAGTTTTTGCTCGGGTACATAATTCGTACTGCGAAGAGAGGCTTCCAGGAAGAGGCATTGGTGGTGCAGGGCCAGGAAGACCAGAAAGAAACGACGATGAAGAAGTAGTAGTCCTCGACGAAATAGAAGAAGATTCAACACGTTCTGTGCGTGGAATTGCACGTCGAACCGGCATTAATAGAAGCAAAGTGCATCGCATATTGAAAAAATACCTTTTGCACCCTTTCCATATTCAAAGGGTCCAAACTCTACAGCCTGCTGACTATCCGCGCAGGATTGCATTCTGCCGAATCATGTTAAATAAAATAAGGGAGGACCCGCAATTTTTCAATAAAATTTTATGGACGGATGAATCCTCATGCCGGACAGATGGATATTTCAACATCCACAATCTACATAGCTGGCAAGTTGAAAACCCACATTTGATGAGGGAAGATCGGTCCCAAGTTCAATTTAAAGTTAACTTGTGGACTGGGATTATTGACGGACAGGTGATCGGGCCATATGAACTTCCAGCTACACTGAATAGTGAAATTTACCTTAATATTTTACAAAATGATTTACCCGGCATGCTAGAAGATGTCAATTTAGAAGTGAGGCGGAGAATGTGGCTTCAGAATGATGGGTGCCCAGCTCACTACGCAATAGTAGTAAGAAATTATTTAAATCAACACTTCCCACAAAGGTGGATAGGCCGGCTCGGCCCTATTTTATGGCCGCCCAGATCGCCGGATCTAAATCCCTTGGATTTTTTTTATTGGGGATGTCTGAAAGACCTTGTCTACGCGAGGCCAGTATCCTCAATAACAGAGTTGCGTACTCGCATACAAAATGCAGCTGCACACATAAAACGTCTGGTTACGCGCGCCGCATCAAACTTTCTTTTATAAAAAGATGTAGGGCGTGTATCAGAGCGCAAGGACGCCAATTCGAACATTTATTGTAAATTTAATAAAAAATTAAAATTTCATGTTGTTTTATTTCAAATTCTTTATTCAAACTAAGAATTAATAACTATTCCGAAAAAAATCTTTTTAAAATTTCATACCATTTGCTATTCAAGCAGTAATAAAATTTAAGAGATACATTAAGCATAGGTTATCATACCTTTTTTGAAACTAGAATAACTAAGCATTTTTTTAAGATAATGGGCACGATGAGTGTCATACATTTTTTTTACATGGTAGCTGACCAAACACGAAGAAAAATAATTTCTTGTTTAATTTTTTTTGGAACATTGTTTTTTCCAAGCACTTCGTGATTAGCTAGCTCAATTTTAACCACTGTTATTGATAGCTGAACTATTCCGTTAGAAGCTAAAAAAAACTGAATCAGAAAAAGTCCGTATTTGTAAAAATGGCACATTAAAAACCAACCAAAAGTGGCATTTTTTAAAAAAATCATAAACTATCAAATATCTTGAAAACCGAGATATTTTTACTAAAGTCAAAATTTGAGATTAGAGAGGTCTCGACGAAACCTATCAACAGTTAAAGGTTTATCCATTGTTTCTGAGACACCCTGTATAACTTGTCCTTTCTGTTTTCTTTTTGTTTATCCATTTTTATTTGTATTTTATAACGTAAGATTAAGATTTGAAAACTGTTGTAAATTAACCTTTTGTTGTAATGCTGTGCATATCTATTATAGTTATATGCACTAGGTATGTAATGTGGAATGATATATATTTTAATGTACTGTGTATATAATGTTGATGTGCCAAAATAAATAAATAAATAAATAAATCTTTAAGGTCATATCGAAGGAATATATTTTAAAACCTAAAAATTATTTTACATTGAATAAAATTAGTAAAATCTTATTTAAAAAAATAATAATAAAGCCTAGCTATTGTAAACCGTTATAAGTTATAGTTTAAAATTATAATAACTAACATTTCTTATTGATTTATCAATATTTTAATCAAGTCGTCAAACATTTATTAATTTTAATTATTATTATGTTCTTTATTCAGCTTTTTTCTTAAATATATACCTATATATATATTACAATATAAAAATACCTCTTTTTTTTTAATAAAAATACCTGAAATTGACTTGAGACAAATGGTTAAGGTATGTATGTACTGTATTTAACCCGCATGGTAAAAGCAATTGTATTCATACAATTATTCAAACATAAAAACTAACAATTTTCTTCGTTATGAATAATTTGGATGTAAATATTATTAGTGCATGCATTAATTTAATCAAATCTATAACATGAAATCTTCATTTGAAAGTGTAGATTTTCAATAAACTTATTATCAACTTATTTTAAGGAATCATTATTTTATTTTAAAATAAATCTATGGAACCATCCTTTTAGGAATAGTAAAACTCTAGAAATCTTTGCATGGGGCCAAGCATTTCTGCTACCTATGCAGTTGTTAATTTGTTTGTATAATTATCCATTTCACAATATTTATTATTGTCTAGTGGATAATAAAGTTGATTCAAAATAGTAACAAAATGTATTACATAGTCTCTTATCCACTTTTAAAATTAATTGACCTCGGTTATTTATTCCCACGATGGGTAAAAATATGGGATCTATGGATAATTGGTTCGAGACTGGCTGCTGAAAACAGAGCATGTTCATTCGTGACCTGAATGATAGTTGAGGTTGGCCCTCTCTCTATGAGCCTCTCCGAGGAGGATATTGTTAGAAATTATTACAGCACACAGGCTGCTTATTGCAGCACACAGGCTGCTTATTGCAGCACACAGGCTGCTGGTAGGTTTTCAAATTAGAAGCAAATTTTTGAGGTTTTTATGGCTTATATTTTAGAATGTTTATCATTCTTTTTATTACTGTAAATAATTTTACACTTTTATTGGAGTACAAATATTCATCCCTCTTATTGCTTTTAATAGCTTCTATTAGGTCTTTTATAAAAGCATAGTCATGTTTCCTTCTGATCCTGCTGTACTGACATTGTAAACTTATTGCATTGTAATCTAAAGACATCACTCAGATATTTTAAGAAGATTGTTTGGAAATTGAAGTCAATACTTGTGATATTACAGCTATTGCAAAGCTCATTTCCTTTGACTTTATTTTTCGAGTAATTTATCTCAAGTTTTAGAAGGATATTTGGAATTTCCATGTTATGTTATGGACCACCTACAGTTTGCAGTTTTCAAGAAACTTTATCTACATAGGCAACCTCAATTAAAATATTTTTCAATGCAATTCTTTGTAAACTTGGTCATAAATATAAACTACTCGTATATACCATAATTTCCTATAAAGGTATTTGTGCTTTAGCCTATATCCAATGAATAGAGTTCATAATCGAGTAGGTACCTAGATACATCATCTAATTCATTTGCCTTGATAGGTAACGCTTTCCCACGGAAAGCAGGCAGTTTTAAAAAATATATTTCTTATTATAAAATTTTATCTAAATTTATTGTATCTAGGTCCTCTTGCCAAGCTAAATCAAAATTACGACGCATCTTCAAAACAGGTAGGTACTTACTGTTTCGACATCTTGGGTTATTTTCTTTATGTTAAGATAACCATTTTACTTTCGAACAACTTTTGACATCTTTTCTCCATTTTTATCACTGCGTATCTGGATTTTAGTTTTATTTAGATAATCACTTTGAAAACCATCAACATGTAAAATATGTGTCAGCTGCGTAGAGCGCGAAAAAACGAAATGAGCTATGGTGACGGTGGAGTTGCCAGGTGTATTTTTCTTTTATATTTTTAATGGTGTCTTTAAAATTCGCGTATTTAGTAGAGGGAGGAGGCGTTACTACAATAGTTATACCTTGGACTAATTATGAATATATTGATGACTTGTGCAGTTGAATGGTATCACAAGACATCTGAAAAGATTATAAAGTGTAATAACATTGTTATCACAGCAAAGATTTAAAAATTGTTTAGTATTTTATTCATATAAGATAAATTATACGAAACTTTTCATTTCAATCGTTGTATTGCCAGTTTGGAAACATAAATGTCCCAATTTAACCGACTAAACAGGTTATGAATAATATGAAAAATGTTTAGGTATCTACTTATCCTGTTTATAATATAGGTTTAATTTGAAGTTAAAAAAACAACGCATCGAAGAGCGAGACGCGATGCGTATGATTATTTTCTAGAGAATCGATTGGGATTTCTAATACAAGCCATATTGATCCTAAAAAAGAAAAAAGGTTAGGGTGTAGCAAAGGGAGTGCAGCACTTAGAAAAATTTCACCGTATTTTGTAAGAAGCCCAGGACTTATTTTCGACTGTTTTTAGAAGACTTACCCGCGACTTCGTCTGCGTGGACTTCAATTTTGAACAATTTTCTATTTTCCCTGGGGAACTACTTAAGAAATCAGGATAAAAGGTAGCCTATGTTTTGTTCCATGTCAAAGGCTACATGCATGCCAAATTTCATCCAAATTCGTTCAGCCGTTTTTGCGTGATTGAGTAACAAACATCCAAATATCCAAACATCCACAATTTCACATGTATAATATTAGTAGGATTTTCTATTTTCCCTCGGGAACTACTTAAGGAATCGGGATAAAAGGTAGCCTATGTTCTTTTCCATGTCAAAGGCTACATGCATGCCAAATTTCATGCAAATCAGCCGTTTTTGCGTGATTGAGTAACAAACATCCAAACATCTAAACATCCAAACATCCAAACGTCCACACTTTCACATTTATAATATTATATAATAATATTAGTAGGATAGTAGAATATTAGTAGGATAGGATTTCAACTTTAATTATATTTCAAGAAAAGTATTAACAATGACATGACAATTATTTCTTTTTAAAATATACGCTTTTTAGTTCTTATATAAACAGAGATTTGGCAACTTTCATTTCATTTCTGTCTTTACATAAAAACATAAAACATAGATTAGGTACGACAATTGCGACATTCAACAACATGAGCACAAGATGAGTCCCTCATTTTGGGAAAACAACTCCTCGGTGGCGCGCACTGGCAGCCCCGTCATATCGTAGTGTGCGTGTGTCGCGCGTAAACAACTTCACACAGCGGTGTCTTTTTGCTTCACTTTAATTATCGCGCTCAGTACCGGACTATCCTTCTAAAAATTCGTTTCTGAAATATTTGGCAAATTTTTCTTAGAGGTAAGTGTCCCCCCCCCCTCTAACTGCTAAACGGTTATACACGGTTATTTTTTTATCACCCTGGAAAATTTTAGGGACGCTTCAGGACATATCCATTATTATATAAAAAATAAAAAAATGAAATAAAAATTTAAAAAATTTAAAAAAATTAGATAAATCTCTAAAATGCTGCTCTTAACTAGTGCAGCATTCTTTGAATTTTTTTGGGAAATTAATATAAAATTAAGTATGGGAGTTATTTTTTTATTCATAGGTAATTTAAATCATTCTAATACCATGTCGTGAAGCGTCCCTTAAATTTTCCAGGGTGATAAAAAAATAACCGTTTATATGGACACGTGAAAAAAAATACAACAGTAGTATATGTATACAAGGTTATTTTTTAGTTATGACAAAAATGTGTGCTTGTTCAGACAAGCGAACTGAACAACTTTCACTATGGGACCAACTTCGAAATCGCAAAAAAAATCTGCTGTTTCATACATTTAGGTTCAGTGAATGTTGAACATTTGTATGAAACAGCTGATTTTTTTTTGCGATTTTTAAGTTGGTCCCATAGTGAAAGTGTTTCAGTTTGCTTGTCTGAACAAGCACACCAAATTTTTGTCATAACTAAAAAATCAACTTGTATAACGAAGTTTAAAGGAAAACTATCAGAGTTGAGTATTAAGTACAAACTAAAAAGTTATAGACGAAAAATTAGTACTGAATATAAATTTACGAACCAGGTGAAGTTAAGTAAATATAAAATCATTGGAGCTTTAATCATAATAATAATTACTAATTTAATAGCAACGTGTTGTGAGGTGTGATGTGAGTGTGAACTCAAAGTTGGCATTTGCAACTACGGAACCCTACACTGCGCGTGGCCCGATACGGTTTTTTTAGAAGTCGGTTAAAAAAGGGTTTATTTTTGCCACTCCTAAATTTTTTAGTAGCTCAAAAATAAAGAAAAGAGTTTTTGTGTTTTGCAACGCGAACTTGCTTTATTTTACAACTGTTCTGCGCAAAGCTTTACTTACTATTTGCAAACTTTAACTTCTACATAAAAACGAAAGCCACTAATCACAGAACAATCATCAGGCGAAAATTACTCCACTTTGATTCTCGAACGTTATCAATTACCTTGTTCTCGAATGAGAGGGAATGTCTGGCAGAAAGTGTCAAAAATGTATATAGCGCCATCTATCGTGCTCTTGTATAACTACATAAATCTATGTAATCACTGCTGTGCACCCTAGGAGCGTGTGTGCTTTGTTGCTTTTAGAAATATCGACAAATTTTGGATTTGATACAGCTCGCTCCATCTATTGCTCGTGGTTATAACTAATTTTAGAAATGTTAGACATTGACAATCCTTTCTTTATATCATCCTTGCTATTAGTGATATTCTAACTTGCTTGTGCAAGAAAATATCTTAAAATTGATAACTATTTTCGATGTCAAATCGATAATATCATTTTGGTACTTTATAAACAACTAAATAATAGCTTTTTATAGCCACTGTATTATAATATTAGTATTCAAATGAATGAGGGCTTTTTTACATTTTTCGGGTTCTTTAAACGAGGGAAAAGTTTAATATAAGGTCTCCTAAGTCGTTGCGTTTTATGGTATTACCTGCTCAATTTTTAGATGATGTTCTCGTCATATATGACAATAACATAGACTAATAAACAAATTAAGAAATCTTTATATCTCCGCAATGTCTTCCTCAGTAATGGGTTGCCCGTTGTATAACATTTATTACTTCCTCATGACACAATGTGTACAATTCTTAATATTATATTAGTAATGTAATGGACATAAATAACATATTACCATAATGGTTAAGTTATACCATCATCCTTGGTTATACATTTATTGATTTTACGAAAAAGAAAAAATACATTAAAAAAACGAGTGTGCTTATGACCACACGACTGAAGTGAAACTTCTATGAGAGGAAGAGAGAAAGAAAATGTGCGCGCGCACTGCTGTCTCTTGCTTATATCCCCCACTTAACTTCCGTTCGCCTTGCCCGATCACACTTTTCGTAACGCGTTCGCCAGCTTACTCCCCAAGTCAAGCGTGCCTAAAGAAGTTTCACTTCAATAAGATTCACCAAGTTTTTTTATATTTTTTCTTTTACCAAATTAATTCTGGTATTATCAGCTATTATTTTCACATTCGTTTATATGTGTATGGCCATCTGCCATTCCCCTTTGACACTGACTTCAATATAGAAGTGTGATGTTGTCTGTATACCTATTCTTACGAGTATATTATTTTTAATTTTTCAGTGTTTTTGAAGTAGGTTTGAATTTTTTGTTAAATATTTTATAATTATTTTGTTTTTAAAACGTCGCCACACAATAGGATTTTCTCCTGTGTCGTGGGTGCAGATACAAATATAGAATGTCACATGCACATACACCCAGACCGGAACAAATTTCTGTAGGCCATACAAAATATTTGTCCCGTACGGGAATCGAAGCCGCGACCCGTTGCGCAGTAGGCGATCACTCGACCTCTGCTCTAACCGTGTCGACTATGTTTCTGTTTTGCGTTTTTTTTCATATAATCTGGTCAAATTTGTTTGCCGGATGTTTGAATACAGCGGAAAAACTAGTAAATTTTTGGGTTTTTCAAGGCCTTGAAATATTAACTTAATAAAAATAGGAAAACATAGGAACACGCTACCTGTGCCCATAGTTTTTTTAAATAGAGCAACTAGCCATCATCCAGGAAAGAAACGGGGGGACCACTTTTTTTATTTCTTCTTAACAGCAATGCTACGAGTAGTTAATCATTGAACAAATAATTTTATATCGATGGTCTTCACTTTTCGCGTACTATAAAATATCGCAGAAGATTTCTAGTGGTTTTGGAAAACCTTTGGTTATACGGTCCATCATCATATACAGGATCGAAAAGGGATGGCTGTTGAATGGAAAGTAAATTAAATGTCCTAATTAAACGTTCCATTTTTAAAGCATTAGTAAAACGGCGTTCTATGGTAATTGACTGACTAACACCTCTTTCATCTTAAAACAGTGTTAGATAGCGCAAGAAAAGTGAACAGAAACTCAAGATAAAGGATCAATAACAGTATACGAAACACACATAAATATAAGAAAATGATATCTAAATGGCTTTACTGTGCTAATAGACTTTGCTTCTTGCCACATTTCATGATTCATTAGGTCAACGGAAAGTGCCCTATAGGATTTGATTCCATTCCCATTATGAAATCACTATAATATGTGAAAGTATGCGACATAATCGATCGTATCTTTTTATCTATCATCTAAGTTAAGTACTTACTATGTCATATTTTCGTTTTTCAGCTACCTTGCTTCTTGCCATATATCATGATTCATTAGGTCAACGGAAAGTACCCTGGGAAGAACCCTATAGGTTTTGATTCCCTTGCAATTGTGAAATCACTAAATATGTAAAAGTATGCGACATAATCGATCGTATCAATTTATCTATCATCTAAGTTAAGTTCTTACTATGTCATATTTTCGTTTTTTAGGTTTAATTCACATGTGCTAATAGACTTTGCTTCTTGCCAAATTTTATGATTAATTAGGTCAACGGGAAGTACTGCACATGCTCCGGGATTTTTAAGGGGGATTTTCAAGTAATCTCTCACTTCTTCGTATTTGATGCGTATTTCTTCAGTTAATCTGGTACAACATTGCTCTTAGGCTGTTTCTTGGTAACTCTCTACCACAAAAGACGATCGATGCTAATCGCGTGATGTCTTAATTCGATATTCAATCAAATACATTCAAACATGACACTATGTCATGGAGCATAAGACGCGCGACCTTTTTTTTTTTTTTTTTAAGTTGGGAAATGCGTTACGCATACCTCGCGCTTGGGAGGCGCGAGGTTATGTCGGATTCTCCGCGGCCCCTGGCAGGCGGGATGGTATGTCCACCAGGGAGTGCAATGCCGCGGCCTAACTAAAACCCAACTATGCTCTCACATGCGCCTTGGCGCGAGCGCGACAACCGCCGCCACATCCTCCCCGTCATCAGACGAATAGGATCCGGCGACGGGAGTCGTCCCGCTTCCGGACGAGGTCATGAGAACCCTTTCGGAAACTACCACAACCTCGTCGGCGCGCACTCGCCCAAGGCGAGTCCCTCTCACCCCCCCAGGTTGGGGGGGCCGGTGATCCCCCGGGGCATCCAGGGGATCAGCAACTAGCGGCAACCGATGCAATGCAGGGCCCGGGCTTCCCAAGCCTGGACCCCGCTGATTGCCGTCAGGAGGAAAAAGGCGGGCGTAATTCCGCCTCCTCCGTCCCAGCCTTTTGCGGCGGCACGGGTCAGCAGAGGGATCTTCCTCCCTGCCCCTCTCCGCCGTCTCCTTCTGCGTCATCACGTCCACGCAGAAGGAGTTCACCGCATCCCACATAGTCTCCCCCTTCAGCATGGCACAGACCACGTTCTGGAGGGAGAGATCTTCGCCAATGATGGCGACCATCGCCCGGCGCTCCGAGGAGAAGGCGGGGCACACCGCCAAGGTGTGCTGCGCGGTGTCCTCGGGGGCGCCACAATGGTGGCACCCGGGGGTCGTTTCGCGCCTAATACGGTGCAAATAGCGGCCAAAGCAACCATGGCCGCTGAGCATTTGCACCAAATGGTACGACAGCGACCCGTGGTGCCTGTTCGCCCATGTCGAGAGGAACGGGTGCATGGCCTCGACGGTCCTGGATAGAGTGTCCGATCCGGAGGCCGAACCCGTTAGCTCATCGGACCACAGGCGAAACATCTCCACTATGGCCTCCTCCAAGGCGGAGGCCCTCTCTCTAGGCGCTATGCGCCGGCCGCCATCCCGAGCGTCTACGCGGACGCGGTAGGCCGCAGCAAGGACGTGGGACGCCAATTCCCAAGGCGGGGTGCCCGCTATTAGGTAGGCCGCCGTGTGGGACACCGTGCGGTATCCCCTGATTGCCCTCAGCGCCATGGCGCGCTGTGCCCTGTGCAGGCACGCGACAGCACGTGGGTTGAGGGCGTCGGCCCAAACGGGAGCCCCATACAGGGCCATACTTTTGACAACGCCTGCGTATAGACGTCGGACTGTCGGGCTCGGGCCCCCCACATTGGGGAGCAAACGCCCAAGGGCATCGGCTGCACCAAGGAGGCGAGGTTCGAGGCGGCGAAAATGCTCCTCGAACCCCCACCTCCCGTCAATGACAAGCCCAAGATATTTGATATGCCGCTTGAGCGGCACCCTCTCACCCGCGACCACGATCTCCGCGCCCGCGGGGACACCTCGCCGAGGCCCGTGGAAGACCAGGGCCTCCGTCTTGTGTAGCGCCACCCTGAGGCCCAGCAACTCAACCCGCCGAACTACTATGGTGGTAGCCACCGAGGCCAGCCGCAGAAGGTCGTCGAGATCCCTCCCCCGGATGGTAATGAGTGTGTCGTCTGCATAGCAAAGCAGACGCACTCGTGGGGGGAGGGCACAGCGGAGGATGTAGTTATATCCCACATTCTAAAGGAGGGGCCCTAATACGGACCCCTGTGGGACTCCGCGGGACATCCCGTGGCGGCCGGCCAACTCGCTACGTTCGGCGAAGAGAACCTCCCTGTTCTGCAGATAGCTCTGGATCACAAGGAGGAGGTACGGGGGGCCCCATGGTAGCGCAGCCCCTCAAGTATCACCGAAAACGGTAAACTATTGAAGGCATTGGCGATGTCCAAGGACACCGCCAATACCCTCTCTCCCCTCTCTGTGGCCTCGCTCACCATCCACCGCAATCTAGTGAGGGCGTCAATGGTCGACCGACCTGCTCGGAACCCGAACTGAGAGTCCGAGAGGTCGGGACCAGTCTCCGACAGGTGTTGGACGAGGCGGGAGGCAATGATTTTCTCAAAAACCTTCCCTACCTTGTCCAACAGCACGATGGGGCGGAAAGCAGATGGGTCATCTGGAGGACGACCCTCCTTCCGTATAAAGCACAGTGTGCCATTTTTCCAAGGTTTCGGGAACTGTCCGATGCGAAAGCAAGCATCGAACAGTTCCCGAAACCTGTCTCCGAAGTGTTTGGCACACAGCGCCAACACTTTCCCAGGGACCCCATCAGGCCCCGGGGCCGTCTTCTTCCGCCTCAGTGGGGATATGGCATTGCCAAACTCCTCGTCCGTAATGGGAGGAGGAGAAGTACCCACGACTGAGGGGAGCTCCACAGTTGGTGCGACCATGCGTGGAGGGGAGAATCCCGGGTCTATGGGAGGAAACAGGGCCTGCACCACAGACTGTAAGAGGCCTGAGTCCATGGACTCCGTGAGAGGGGCGGCTCGCGTTCGCAATTTGTTGCGCGCAGCCTTATAGGGCCGCCCCCACGGGTCCCGGTCCAAGCCCTGCAGCATCTCGTCCCTCGCCTCCTCCTTGGCGCGGGCGATAGCCAGCTGCAGGGCCTTTTTCGCCTCTCTGTACTCGTTGTACAGGGAGGCCTCCGACTCCGCGTTCCGCACGCGCCGCCTACGGTGGCGCGTGTAGGCCCTCCTCCTGGCAATACATGCCGCTCGCAGGTCCGCGATTTCCTGGGACCACCAATAAACTTGTTGGCGGTCCCTCGGAGGGTGCGCTCTGGGCATAGAAGCCTCGCACACCTCCGTAAGGCCATCGCGTAAGCGGACGGCGGCCTCGTCCACATCTTCGTTGTCCATGGGCCGGGAGAACCAGTCCTGGACGATGGCAGCCTCCTCGGCCTTCTCCTCGTCGAGGCGAGTCAGGGCCCATCGTCGGGCTCGATCGTTGCTCGGGGGCTGAGGGGGACGTTGGGTGGGAATCTCAAATCGGATGTAGCGGTGGTCCGAGAGACTCTCCACCCCCGTCACAACCCTCCAATTCCTAACACTGCGTGCGAGGGCGGGGCTCGCAAACGACACGTCCACGATCGACCCGCCCCGTTGGCGCACGCACGTGTGGGGGCTCCCCGATTGAGCAACGAGAGCCCCGACGCAGCGGCCCATAACTCGACCGTCTGCCCGCGGATGTCCGTCGTTGGGTTACCCCACACGACGGACTTGGCGTTCAAGTCCCCCATAAAGAGGACCTGGCGCGGGGCGGCTCGCCTGACAGCAGCCCCTACTACCACCAAGAAGGCCTCGAAATCGGCCAGAGGCCTATTAGGAGAGAAGTACACCCCGACAAGGGTGACCTTCTCCCAGTTTGCCACCACGTAGCCCGCTCCTCTCTCAACTACTGAGAGGGGGCTACTCCCGGGCGCTGAACGCCCTACTATCGCCACGGAGCTGTCCCTGTCTCCAGCCCAATTGGGCCGATCAGGGACATAGTACGGCTCCGCGACGATACCCACGTCGATGGTCCACTCTGCCAGAACTTGCATGAGCAAGTCTTGAGCCCTGGCACAGTGGTTCAAGTTTCCCTGGAGGAAGCTGCACGGACGACCTAAGTCCATTAGGGCTCCATGGCAGCTCCCTCCACGGCCTCGCTCGGAGGCATTGCCCGCCGGTCTACGGGGGGCTTTCCTCTGACTGGGGGGGCTTTACAGTTCTTGCCCCCCAGAAGGTGATCGGCCGGTCTTTTGGCCGAGGCGCATATTATGCAGCTGGGCTCAGCGCTGCATGTCGAGCCTCTGTGGCCGGTCTTGCCACAACGGTAGCAGTGCCCACTCCGGTCCACTTCGGAGGGGCACGTTTGGCGGGTGTGACCCGCACCTAAACACCTGAAGCAGCGCCATGGACGAGCTTCCAACACTTTTATTTGGACCGAACTCTACCCGATGAGGAGCCGGCCCTGAACCACCATTTTGGCGGCAGCAACGGGGCACTGCACAATTGCAGCCCCCAGGCCGCCTCGTCCTTCCCGGATTTCGCTGACCACCACTTGGTCAGCGCTGCAGCCACCTTTGCTGGCAATAGCGGCTGCCACCTCGTCCTTATGGACAGAGTCGTCCAGCCCGGAGACCCTCAGGCCTACCCTTTTCACAGGCCGGACGACCTTGGTGACACCCGTTAGGGCCTCCTGGATTTTTTCAGCCAGGAGGTCTGCCTTCTCACTGGCTTGAGCGCCAGGGATCTCTATTATCCGTGCACCCGTCGCCGTATGGCGGCAGGAAACACGGGTAATTTCCAGGTCGGCAACTTGTATTTGTTGCCGAGCCTTCGACAGAATGTCGGCATATGTTATGCCGTTCTCAGCCGCGGCCGGGTCAAGCGTGACGATGACCGCGGCCGATTTTGGCGGAACAAGCTTGGGTGCAGAATGCTTAGGCTTTGCCTTCGCTTTAGGCTTAGGCTGGGTGGCGGTGGCGGGTGGACGCGCCGTCTTTGCCCTTGCAGCCCCAGCGTAGCCAGCCTTTGGCATCGCCGCCGGCTGCTCCGCTCCCGCCTTCTTTTCCCTTTGGCGCCTTCTGCGCCTCTGGTTCCTTGACTCCACCGCTTTCCATTCTTGCTCGACAGGGGGCTCTACTGCTTTTGTGGCAGGAGCCTTCACCCGAGAGGTGGACGGGACGGGCGGCGGAGCGGATGTCCCTTTGGAGCTGGTTTGTGCTGGCTCGGCATCCGCCTTCTTTCCTCGGGCGGGTTTGCTCGCCGAGTCCGAGTGGGCGGCAGACTTCTTGTCTGCCGCAAGAGGGGGCCTTAATCTCTCTTGGGGAGGGAGGCGTTTCTCGACCTCCCCCAGACGGGTATTAAGAATGTCCCCAAATGTCCGAAGGATATCGGCCTTGAAGGCCTCCAAGGCTGGATCACTCCGGACGTCCGGGGCAGGGGCTTTTTTCTTGGCGCCCTTCGGAGGGCGAGCACTTTGGGCAGTCCTGGGAGTGGGAGCAGGGGGCAGGCAAGGAGACATCGTCCTCACATCTGCCTCTGGCTCAACCACATCCATCCGGGTGCTGTCAGTGGCCGGGGGATCGACCCGCTGGGGTTCCCTTTGGCGCTTGACCGCATCCAACTCGGCCCTGAGGTCGGCGACCATGCGCCGCATCTCTACCATCTCCTTTTTGAGGGCCTCATTCTCGGCCTTCAGTTTGCGAGTGTCCTCAGAAATGGACTTCCGGGACACCTCGCGAAAGGATTCCTCTAAGGAAGCCACCGCATTCTTCAGGGACTTCTGATACGTCCCCTTCAAATGCGAAGACTTTTTGGAAACGTCCAATATTATGGCGCAGTCCGAGCGGACCAGCTCCTCAATGTCGAGGGCGGTTCTACCGGTCGGATCTGCTGTCACGTCGGCGTCGAGTCGGTCCGCATGATAGCGGGCGCGAAGTTCATACGCCCTTTTTTCCGCCTCGGCAATCTCCTTGTCGAGGCGAGCCTGGAGCTCCTGTTGCTCAGCCGCGGCCAGCTCTCGCTTGGCCTGGGCGAGCCCCACGTACTCCCCGGTGGTAGGGGGGCGTCCGCGCCCGCGTCCTTTCCCTTTGGGAGCCACTCCTTCCGTCGAACCCTCTGTTTGGACGTCCATGTCTGAGTCAGGAGGTTTCGCCGGTCCTATCTTTTTTAGTTTTCTATCTTTCCGACGCCGCGAGATGTTGTACGCCGCGTCAGAAGTACCATCCGTTTGAATGACCGAGTCTGCGATGGAGATCACGGACTTGGCCGATCTTGAAGATGAGTCGGATGTTGATCCATCTTTGCATCTCTTTCTGGACCGAGACGCAACCGCTGTCTCGGTTTTCTTGAGCCAATTCTTGACATTATTTACATAATTTGAGGACGACGCCGAGCCAGACCGCGATCGCGTGGCTCTAGGCAACTCCTCATCGCTCCCAGAACGGAGCACCACTCCTTTATGTACAACGTGACTATTTACACTCCCACTAACGCCTCGGTTGCGCATAGATTTTTCGGACGGGGGATCACCGGCAACCCCCGAACGCCCGCTCTCAACGGGTTCGCATAATATTGTCGCATTCGATGCAGATGCGGAAAGTTGTTTAGCCGTCCCCAGATACGCACGGCTGCCCGCAGCCACCTTACGTGGTCCTACGGGGGGGACTGAAACCCCCTGGGGTTGTTTTGTTTTGTCACAACTTTCCATTTTTTGTCATTTAGGGACGACTCCCGGGGTGGGCCGCTTGGGACTGGACACCCTCCAGCCATTCATCCCCTCGGCACGGCCCGAACCTTAGGATTAGGGATTTTTTAGAGTGGTTTACTCCACTTGGTCCGACGCTCCGTGCGCCAGACCCCCAGCCCCGCTCAGTGCGGGGTCCGGGTTGCCCGACGGGGGCCTGTTACACAGGATTCCCCGCCGCGCGGGTATCGAACACGACACCACTAAGGCGCAGAGCGCCGACGCGCTAAAGCGCGACCCACCGCCGAAGCGGCCATGCCACTGAGAAGTGGACGCCAGAAAACTCTGGCCACACCACGACCCGAAAACGGGTCCACCGGCGACACTCACACCCCTTCTTGACAAGAAGGGGGGAGTTCACCAAGGGGGTAATTTTTTAGAGAGGTTTTCTTCCTCGCAGCCCGAAGGCCCCCGGCCCCGCTCAATGCGGGGTTACGGGTTGTGTGACCGTGCAATGCCCGCCCTGAGAAGGGCAGGCGGCCACACACCAGTTTCTGTCCGCGCCGGCCGAAGCCGGTACCCCCCATATCTGGGGGGCGTTCCCCTATCCGCAACCCGGGGACGCGTCCGATGGCAGACTGGAAACTGCACACGGAGGAAACTGCACACGGAAAGACGCGCGACCTACCCAAGGAGGTCAACACAGTACCCTATAGGTTTTGACTCCCTTGTGAAATGTGAAAATATGCCACGTAATCGGTTGTATCTTTTTATCGTGTGGACTTTGAAGAAATAATTTTTTTTCACAGCTGAAAGAGAGCATAATAATATAGACTCGAGTACGAGTATTTGAAATAAATTTCAAATTGATATCTGTACGTGGTCCCGAGAAAAAGGGTCTTGACAGAAAAACGGGCAACAAAGTAATCCTATTTATATAAGGGTTCCGTTTTTTTTTTCTTTTCACGTGCGGAACACTAAAAAGGAAAATTAATTATGACATACCCCACCGCGAGGAAAGTCAAGGAGAAACCAGGAAAAAACAAAGGACGAATTAAATTTTAAAAATATTAAAATATTCCCGCCTGACGTCATGCCGCCGAGTTCGTACAAAACAATTAACCGGGTCCAACTGTATGTTTAAACCTTCCTTGGACCTATTCAAATACACACAAAAATTGGTAAGAATCGGTCGAGCCATTGAAGAGTTTTTGCGAGACTAACACACAGCGTTTCATTTTTATATACACGGTTATTTTTTTATCACCCTGGAAAATTTAAGGGACGCTTCACGACATGGTATTAGAATGATTTAAATATAAATAAAAAAAATAACCCCCCTCCTTAATTTTATATTAATTTTTTAAAAAATACAAAAAATGCTGCACTAATTGAGAGCAGCATTTTTAGAGATTTTTTTATTTTTTTAAATATTTTTTTTTAATTTTTTATTTTTTATATAATATTGGATGTGTCCTGAAGCGTCCCTAAAATTTCCCAGGGTGATAACAAAATAACCGTGTATAAGATAAAAATAACTCTCACAAAATCGGCCAAACAGATACACGTGATGGGACCGAATGTGTACAACAGGCTTCCACAGTCAGTCGTTGATGCTCCGAGCTTCACTTCGTTCAAAAATAAATTAAAAAAATGGCTTACTACACAAGCATTTTATGATATTGACGAATTTTATAAAATAAAAATAAGTAATAATAATTAATTTATGTATATTTATTAATTTATAATAATTAATGTAATAATATGGAATGATATAATACTGTAATGTAAAAAATTTACCTGTAATTGAATAATTATCAATAAAGTATGTCTATGTCTAAGCTATTTTAAATATTGCAATAAATCCTCTCAATGTACTTTATTCCCGTCAAAAATAAGAATTTATCGTTAAAAACAACTGTCGTGTCGAATTTACTTTTATCACGGCCGCAAATAAAATGCTTTTTGATTATGGCTCGACGTGCTCGGAAATTACACAGCGTCAACATCAATCCCTTGGGCGGGCTTGGAAGCTGGTGTCAAAACACGTGACAGCCTTGACAAGGGCCCGACAGCAGCCGTTGTATTAATATATGTGTGGCCTGCAAACTTGTTCCGTGGCTTGGTCAATTTACTGCGTACATAGAGAGCGAAATTCAGTTTTTACTTGTATGAAACCCCGACAATGTAAGAGTATTGACACTTGTAATTTTCAGGGTCACTTTGGGCGCATGAGCACAGCTCTTACTTTTTTAAATCTAGTTCAAAAATAGATATGAATGAATTGCTTTTGACTAAAACATGTAATTTAAACTTTTTTTTAATCCGACTTAAAATGAATAAGTACTGTAATACTGAGAAGATATTGTAAGATTGACATTAGCTTTCTTATTTACAACTCCTCTATTCCTCTCCTACTCCTTTCTTATCCTCTGTCCAATCGCAGATTCGATTCTGAAAGTCACATCCCGTATCGTTTTGATGCACCCCAATAAAAAGTGATAGATATAGAGATTCCGTGATAAGATTGTTTTCCGACTCAAAAATTTTCAAATAATCACTAAATGCGTTTTAATCAACAATATCGTTTGCTATGTCAAGTAAAATCTAGCAGTTTAAATCGACCAGGCTGCAGATATAACTTTGACGTTGATTTAATGCGAGATTGAAGCTAATCGACATTGGGCAAGACGTTGACGCTAAATCCTACTAATATTATAAATGTTAAAGTGTGGATGTTTGGATGTTTGTTACTCAATCACGCAAAAAGGGCTGAACGAATTTGGATGAAATTTGGCATGCATGTAGCCTTTGACTTGGAAAAGA
Source organism: Schoenobius gigantellus (assembly GCA_963935595.1). Taxonomy (NCBI): domain Eukaryota; kingdom Metazoa; phylum Arthropoda; class Insecta; order Lepidoptera; family Crambidae; genus Schoenobius; species Schoenobius gigantellus. The sequence goes on from OZ012551.1 coordinate 28,238,525, forward strand.
ACATTCCTTAAGTAGTTCCCGTCGGAAAATTGAAAATTGTTTATGAACTAAGCCGCAGGCATACAGCTTTGAAATTTGGTATGCATGTCACCTATGCTATGGAAAAGGACATGTACCTACTTTATATTTCTTAATGATCTCTCAAGTGGTCCCGTAGGAAGATTAAAAATTGTTAACGAGCGAAGCTTTAGACCCAATTCTGAAGTCCACGCAGACGTAGTCGCGGGCAGAAGCTAGTTTAAAATTAAATCTAGTTATTGTTATAAAATCTCGATTTTGGAGAGCTCTTGCAAGTGGCCCTTAGAACTGCATTTGGAATACAGCTATTATGAACGGAGCTGTAATAAACTACTCTCTAAATTAATAATGGTGGTTCTACTTATTTTTTAACATCATACGTCCAAGGAGCAAGGTCCATGACAAGTACATACTCAATTAATAATGGGTGGTTCTTCTTATTATTTTTTACAATGTAGCTATCAGGTGATCAGGTGATTGCTATCTATCAGGACTGTTGAGTCCTTTTTTATTGGCGCATCGCGATCGTAACGTGACGCAGCGCACACAGTACTAGTTAAGCGTAGTACAATACATACAGGTCACATATACCTAAGAACCCCAAAACAACATAATTCACTGCTCACTGCGGGGCACGACCAAAGGCCTAACTCATTGCGACGCGCGATGGCTATAGCGGGGCACTAACGGTACCATTTTAATTTGACGACTTTGCTATAGTAAGCAGTACGAAATCACAAGACGACCTCATAAACTAGAAGTTTTTTTTTTATACTACGATGCCGGCAAACAAACTTACGGCCCGCCTGATGGTAAGCAGTTACCGTAGTCTATGGACGCCTGCAACACCAGGGGCATCACAATCGCGTTGCCGACCCTTTAAAAACCTATTTACTTCCTTCTTGAAGAACCCCATACTGTATTCCCCGGGGAAAACCTCGGCAGGGAGCTCGTTCCATAACCACAACAAGTTAAACAATTAGCGAGTGCTAGGTGACACAGTGTGGCCGCTGGTCTCCTTTGATGAGGAAACATGACCAGGTCGGACTGGTTAGTGTGAGTTTAGTGTCGAAATATCCATAACTGGTGTTGGCAAAGGTGTTGCAAACTCCCTTAGGCGGCTCTTACGACATCCACGGGAAGAAAGGAAGCAGTGACACACGTATCCTTAATCCGTCAGTTGTTTAATTTGATCAAGTTAAAAATAAACACCAAGGTAAAAATAAATCCTGGGAGAGGCGTATCCAGCGGTTTGGGGGTCTCTATGGCTGAAATGATGAATGATGATGAAAAACAAAATAATTTCCAGGACAAAGGAAACTAGTACAACTTATTATTGTAATGAAGGCCTATTGTAGATAAACAAATTACTTGTCTCTGTTTTTAACACATTACAACTTGTCTCAAACTATTTAAATTAACAGACTTCTCTTGATTTCTCTTCAGTTAAATACTCATTTATTGGTTTAAGAATTGATATCATGCATTATTATTTACTTTTCTAGTGAGTACAAGTTTATCTTTTTTTATCCTTTATCCCTATTAGTAGTATAATTTACGGAGAACCTTCAGGAACAATTTCTCTTTAAATACATGATTAAAAAATTTTCTCGCACTTCAAATAGGGTCTTAACAATTCAGCCGTTGAAACATGTATAATTTTATGCGAAAAGCGCGAGTATTGTGCGGGATTTAACATATAGGTGAGTTTTTCAGCTTTCCTCGCGTTTTGTCGACATTTGAAAATAACAGGGAAGAGCCTCTCGAGACACATTTTAGCTAACTGCTTGCCCATTAACATAACGAGGAAAACATCGTGAAAACATTGTCGCTCGCTTTACTGAGTGCTAATCAATCTAATTTGGCACATTTTTTTATTTCCTCCCAGTATTCCCTTATTGGTGATGGAGCGTCTTATTTATTGGGTCATGTTTGCGGTTATACGCGTAATTAGTCCAGACGCTCATTAAGTAACTTGACTTTACGATCCCCATCGCTTCCAATATTACAGTTTAAATTCATCGCAGCGGCAATAAGACGATTGTCCATTTTAATAGTGATAAGAAAAGATCTTGAATTACACAATAGTACGGCTGTAAGCTCTTTTCAAATGAAATCTATTAAATCGAATTAATCTTAATTAAAATATGACTTGATAAAACGTAAACCTATTAGGTTTCCATCCGGTCAATTATTCCAGACTAGTAACGTTCTTACTCCCCGTTCTGTCCAAAAAGTAATGCATTTTGTTTATTGTTAGATTGACACAACCTCAGGCATAACGGTTTTCCATTTTGGCGTTGCATCTGTTTGTTGAGTTGTTTGAGTTGCATCTGTTTTTTAGTTTTAGTTAAATACAATGCTGTTTTTAGTTACATCATATCTGGTGTGTATTGCGAATTTCATAATGTTAAAAATTTCGACCAATTTCGGACCAAAGACAGGAATTTCGTTTTCGGAGTCACTGAAAATGTTACTGTAAGGGCTTACGGTGAATCAATTTTATCAAAAACACATGTTAATGAGTAGTACAAAGCGTTCAAAAGCGGTCGAGATGTGCCGCTAAACTTTCTGTGTCTCATGAGTTGATCTGTACCATTTTTAATAATCACTTGGGCATGAAATATGTTGCCGGGCATGAAACAAGTAGTCCACAGTCCCGAAGCTTCTGAATTTTCTCCAAAAACTCAAAACGCATAAGAGTTGGTAAGGTCTTGGTAGAACGATTCAATGCCGACCCAACATTTATGATACCTACGCATTTTTACTGGTGATGAGACGTGTTTACGTTACGAGTTTGACATGTAAACTAATCAATGAGCTTCGGAGTGGCACCTTCCAACTGAACCGAAACCGAAAAAACCACACCAAAGTCGATCAAAAGTCAATGTCATGTTGACTGCTTTCTTTGTGTATTGCAGTGTCGTGCAATCGGAATTCTTGCCAGAAGGTCAAACGGTTAATAACGAATATTATTTGAGCGTGATGCGGAATATTTGTGGAAAGAAAATTCTTGGAATTTGCACCACGATAATGCGCCTCCGCACAAGGCCATCATTGTGAATGAATTTTTGGCCAAAAACTCCACCTTATTCACCAGATATGGCTTCAGCGGACTTCTTTCTTTTTCCTAAACTCAAATTGCCACTTTGTTGCCATAAATCCATTCTTATTCAACACATAAAGGAGAATTCGCGGCGAGAACTGACCTCAAGCCCGGAAAAAGCGTTTAAAAAATGTTTTGATGTTTGAATTATTCGTTTGCGTAAGTGTATCGTTTCTGCAGGCCAATTATGGATCTTACATCGTACGACATGGTATAAATTTGAAAAAAAGAAGTCATTAAATGCTGCATTCCGGCGTGAAACTTCCGGCGTGGTTTTCTTGGCATCAGAAGCGTTTTCAGCAGCCTAAAAACGCAGTTCAGCGCGTTTCAGAAGGTGCTGAATATCGAAATTTTACCCAAGTTGCCGTTGTTTTCAGGCGCCTGAAACATGTTTTCAGTCCGTTTCAGGCTACCCTCTATCGAACCACACCATAACCTGAAAACCCGTTTTCAGGCGTTTTCAGGACCCCTTTACCCCTTTGTAGCACACTTATATGACTAAATTTTCAATAGGAGTGAGTGAGATAGCACGATAAGAAAGACAAAAATAGTGAGCACCTTCCAGAGATAAAAGATAGATCGAGATGCATCTGGAAACTTCTAGGCGTGCTGACTGACAGACAGCACGCACAGGCGTGCTAGACATGCTTACAGAGACAAACATAATCGGGAATGCGATGGAACTTTCTAGAAAGACAAACAATCGATCGGGTATGGAATGTTCTAGAATAGAGCCTTCTCGAATCCCTCGAATGTTTACTGGCCTTACTATAGAAGCGCGAAGGCATATCGTGGAACTTTCTAGAAGATAAACGATCGATCGGGTATGGAATGTTCTAGAATAGAACCTTCTCGAATGTCTCGGAAGTTCACCGGTCCTACTGTAGAAGCGCGAAGGCGGTACCACGGAACTTTCGATAAGGAAAGACAGACAATCGATTGGGTACAAAATATTCGAGAATAGAACATTCTCGGATGCCTCAAATATACGCTGGCCCTACTATACACAGTGTTTCATAATAACCAATAAATAATCAATGTGTTATCTAAAACTAATTATTAAATTGTGCTTTATGATTAGTTTTAGATAATAATGTCATTCAACCCAAAATTTTCATGTAAATCATAGACATGATGATGATACTACGATATACATGAAAATTTTGGGTTGAATGACATTACGTGTAAACACATTTTAATAATTAGTTTTAGATAACGCATTGATTATTTATTAGTTAGTAGGAAATACCGTGTATAAGCGCGTGGGCGAATGCGGACGGACAGTTCTTTCTAAGAGAGCAAACCGAGCGGATCAAGCGATACAAAGTGACTTGAAGCGATCATCTGCGACTTGGAAACGTGTTATAGTGAAGTGTTGTTTGTCAATAGTGCTTATAGTGGTTTTTAGGGTTAAGTGAAGTGACTTAATTAGTGCTTAAGTAGATCTTATCTCTAATTATCGGTGTTTCGAGAATTTTCTATTGAACACCCACCCCACAAACGTAACAATATCATATGATATCATATGCAAAACCATGAGATTGGTAATAGGCCCTCCAAAAGAGCATACTTTGAAGGAGTTAAAATTTTTGATGAATAAGTAACTAACATTTTGTGTAGGTATTATTTATCTTTTCCCGGTACTATTTTGACAGAGTAGTAAATTATTGTTTCCCGATTAAATTTGTAATTTAGCCCAGAATTTCGTTTGCGCGTGATAGTGACTGATGGAAACATTATCGCCATATTTTCTATAAGATAAATGATTCTGTAGTGACCGCATTACATGATAGGCTATTTATCGATAAGTGTTCATCGATCATAGAGGTGATTGATGCAAAAGTCACAGGAAAATCTATCATCTTACGGAGGCTTATGGTTTTCATTTTTGCCAAAACAAAACTATGATTTGTGAATAAAGTTAAAAGGTCCGAATATCAAGGTCTATATAACACCTCTCTTACTTTATGAGGAGGTTTTTATTGAGGTCGCAATAAATGGTAATTTAGGTCTTGAAGCTAGATTGTTAACATACCCAAGCTTTTAGGCTGTTAGTTAACTTTTTATTATAGCAGTCATAGAAACCACAAAACGTTCGACAATATGTTACGATGTTTATTAATCATAATATATTTGAATAGTTACGATCTGTTAATTTGGGAACCATTTCTTTAAAATATTTTTCGAATACTATAAATGCAATTCAGACCAAAGTTGAAGTGAGGACTTGACTTTAATGTCAAACGATTCATACTTGCCCCTAGTTACGCATCAACATTATATTATTTGCTTTGTGATAGATATATCAACTTAAGTTTAACCAAATCAAAGTTTGTAACCGGACCAAAAACAAATAGTTTTTTCAACCATTGCATACTTATTGTATACTGTTAATCTTGATTTGTTTCAGGTATACTTATTTGGTGGCTTCAATACTCAAAAACCCTTCTCTACTTATGATTAAAATTTGATTTTGTATATAGCTATGTGGTATATATAAACAAACATGTCCCCTTGAAAGTAGGTAGCTACTTATAATCCGCAAAGAATCCAGAACAATTGGATGAAAGTTAGTCCTATTTATCTTAAAATGATCCTATTATCTGTAGATACTTCGAAAAATTCTCAGAGAATTTCTTCACCGCGAACTTTCTTTAAGATTCCATTGAACAGTCTTAATGAAAAGAGTGCCCATTGATTGAGGTTTCCAATTGGAGATTCATGCTATTTTTAGTTTTCGAGCGCGAAATTCAGTTCATTACATCTTTGTTACAGGTAAGGCTTCTACGCTGACTGCGAAGATTTTTAAAGAGGAGGCATTACAAAGACCAGTGTAAGTCAAATACTGATATTAGCGGAGATAAATTAATAAACTTCTAAAGCTAGAAGACGTGGTTGAATTGTAACAATTTAGATAATGATTTATATCTTTCTTTCTTATATCACAAAAACGGTTATTATGTTCACTTATATGCGGTAGAAGTAGGCGCGAGAGGTATTCCGGCAAAATCCTTATACACACTGTTAAAAGATCTAGGCTAATCGAGAACGTCCGTAAGCTTAATATTAAACCGCGTAACAAAGGCGGCACTGACGGAATCATATCAAATATGGTTAAGCAGAGAGAGGAGCCGGAGTGGTGAAGGTGAATGTTGATGCATTGTAAAGTAGCTACTTAAACCTGCACCTGGGTCGTAACGTAAGCCCCAGGCACTGCTCTTGGCTCTTTTCTCTGCAACGCGATGGACCCGGCACCCGCACGGTGAACCCATGGAATGCTAAGTTATCGTCTTACAGTCACAACAAGAAATCTCTTGCCTGCTTATCTCGTCGAATAAAAGTGAATTAATTCCACAGATTTATCGACCACATAAAAGATTATTTACATTTACGTCATCACAGCTGGGAGTTTTTGGTCTAAGAAAAGATCTGTAATCATTGCTTTAAATTTGATCGTCAACACATGACCTCCCCTCGTATAAAAGACAGTGGGCGTTTTTCAAACTCGTAAAGCTGCAATGAATGAATCACTGTCAAGCTTAAAAGTGACCGTAATACATTTTGAGTTTCAAAATTAAGGGACCGGTTGAAAACGTACAGTCAGGGTACTAAACCTTCGTCAATTATTAAACTCATTCCTTTATAAAGTCATAGACTCTTAGTAACTTTTTAAACCAAAGTACTAAGTGGATATGTGCATATAAAATTATACTTACTTGAAATGAAAACAATGGTCTTAATAGTATACACCTCTGTTCTATACCTAGTTTCATACCAACATCAAACCTTTTTAATGTCAAATAAACAACTTCGTAAGAATTCCAATCAAATATATTCTATTTAATTGTCAATGTGTGTCAGTGTCAATTTTTTCTCTTATTACCTGTCACTATCAGTCGATTAGCCTGTTACTGCCAACGTCAATGCGATATTAATTTCTGTTTCGTTTGAAATGAAACGTTGGCAGGACTGATAATTGCCTCGGGGCAAGCAAATGTCGACTTTGATGTGACGAACCTTTTCTTACCCCGGCTATGAATAAAGTCTTCTGTTGATTTTTGATTTTGCGTCTTTATCGTTAAAGTAATGTATTAATAGGTTGACAGGTTTGGCAAGTTTGATCGTAGGGCAAAGAAGCGGAAATCGAAATACACAAACAATGTGATATCGATGTTCTATTCATTTCAACGCAAGGAACATAAGACCAGAGGCCCTAGACAAATACCACACGCTAACTTTTCCGCAGTCGTTCCGCAGAAAAAAAATTATGGAAATGACATTAGCTTACGACAACCTCACGCTATTTTTTCCGCAGCTAATGTCATCTTCGTACTTTTTTTTTCTGAGAAACACTGCGGAAAAGTTAGCGTGTGGCATTTGTCTTGGAGGGGCAGGTCGGTTCACATTATGGCGAATAGATTGATGTTTAAGCTTTCAGTGTAAAAAAAATTCTACGGCAAAAAAATTACTTTACACTGAAAAAGAAATCAAATCAAATCAAATCCATTTATTGCATTCATGTGGTGTAAATTGATATAAAAAGCTGGTACAGTACCATGACATGAACCCTGAAAAGGGCACCGCAACATTTACATAATTTTAATATAATGATTAAAATATAAAGAAGTTATATAACTTTAAACATATTATTTCATAATTGTATTACATTAATATTATTCTATTTCTATTTCTATTTCATTCTTCCTTTATTTATTCATTAATTTATTTGCATGCACGTATGATAATGATAATGTTTATTTATTTGTATGAAGAGTGGTACAAAAGGTATTACATTCATTATTAAGTCGCACACAATTCACCAGTCACTAGCATGCAATAATTTATTGTTACACAATTTTAATTATACCAAGGCATATTTCCTTTGAATACATTCATGAATCAAATTAATTTTCGTCTTTTACAAAAGTCCATGAATTCCTTAACAGAATAAAAACAATTCTCAATTAACCAGGTTTTCAGTGTCCTTTTAAATGTATTTATAGGTAAAATCTTGAGATCATTCGGCAAGAAACATCTGAATGAAACAAAGAAACATCTGAATAAAATGGCTTGGTGATGCCGTAAAAAATCAAATTAATAGAATAAAACTAAACTTCCATGTTCACCATTTCGTATTTTTCGATGACAGTAATATGATTTCATTTACAAAAAGTATCGCTTTTTGTCGCTCTAGCACAGTAACAACTGCATAGATTTTTTAAAATGTTAGTGTTTTAATTTAAAATGTAGAAATTAGTAATGTTTTCACTCGTTAACCTGGCGGAGCGACAGTTGAAGCTATGCAATAATATAACTAACGATATTTTAATTTTAATACAATAGGCAGGTCCCGTGAAAGAGTAGAGTTCGTAAATTAGCCTGGCGTTAAATAGCTTGAGTCACTAACTAGATCTGGATACAACATCCGAATACCCTTAATTTTTTTTCAAGCATAAATATCTTCACAGCTTTAATGAACAAGGTATTTCACTAAACAATATCTAATATATAAAATTCTCGTGTCACAGTGTTTGTTACCAAACTCCTCCGAAACGGCTTTACCGATCTTTATGAATTTTTTTCTGTATGTTCGGTAGGTCTGAGAATAGGTCGTAAACTATTTTTTATTACTTATGGCGAAACGTAGTTCGCCGGCACTGCTAGTTATTTATAAAAGAGTGCCTTCAAAAATCACTAGCGAAGATAATTGCTTCGACAGTTTCGCTCCGAAAGAGATTGTGGATAAAATTAGTCACAATTAGGACGGCCGAGGCGAGCCAACAAAAACCTTTCCCGGGAAGTTATACGTTGTGAAACACGGCTATTACATGAATGTCGCCATTTAGAAGTCTTCCTTTTTTAAGTTTTTTATGTGTTTACCGTTTCTATTATATATAACCGCTATAGTCATAATTTTAAAGGTTTTCTATCACCAAGTCATCAGTAAGACGCAAATAAGTTTTGGAACATAGGAGAATGAGATTCGAATTATTAAAATATTAATGCATTGACTACAAGAACAACAACTAACTCCAAAAACATTTAAAAACGGTTAACCATCGTTCCAATAACCAAAAAAGGGTCAATTTCGAAATGTTTTTTGATTTAAGACCATTTGATATCAACATTCTAAAATTATTACAATGTCCTTTGTAGTAAGGACCTTCTTGTATTGATCCTAACAAAATTAGAATTCAACGTATCTTTAAATGTCAGCGAGGGCTCTAGAAATAAGCTTACTGAATATTTATTTTTATCTCTAGGCGTCGAAACGTTAAGTATTCTTATAAAAATCAATAGATATAGTAATAAATCCTATCATTATAAATATAAACCTTGAATATTTCATATATTAAGTGACGCTTCAAATTTAGTAGCATCTGCGAGTATTATCATTACCACAGCCATCTTACACACTAGACCAGTATTTCTTAACCTCTTACGACCTTAATAATAAAAATTTTACTCCTTGAATCGTCCTCGGATTAGTTACTACTCCATGTTTTGTCTTGCTTTGACATATGACGGCCGACATGTTCGGAAACATGACAGAACACGGAGTAACTACTCCGAGGATGATCCTAGGAGTAACATTTTTATTAATAATGCCATTAGTGACGAGGGACCATTTAACAAATATCTGTCTGTCCATGGACCACCAACTCTAGACGTAAAAAAAGTGTTTAAGTGTTAAGTATAACGGGGTTATTTGGTATATCTATAATATAATTTTTCGAGTAGTTTCGCGGACCACTTCGGCTGCTTCCAGGAACCACCAGTGGTCCGTGAACCACCGGTTAAGAACCACTGTCCTAGATAAAGGTCACCCTAAAGGGTGAGGTCGAGTTGTAGGCTTGGGCTGTCTCCTACTAATTCAGTGCAGGTTGTTGGTAAACACCGTAGCCTCGTCCACTGGACGGCGGTATGCACCGCGGGGTAGGCTTGTGTCCAGTCAGATGGTTTTCGGATTTTTTACGGGAGTGTAAAAGGTTGTAACTTGAATAGTAAAATGATCGAAGGTGTCCTCTTCCGTTTGTATTAAAATCATATCCGCTCCAATTAGAGCACCTTTCTTATTAATCTAGCTGGTTGATTCTAGCGCAAACTCTGAGTAGTGTTCTTCACTGTGAATTTACATCTGTCGGAAGTTTACCGGAGGGAGACTCTGTACCAGGGTCGTGTGCATGGGTGCCTCCGTCTTACCTGCCGCAAAGCAGCAGTGCTTGCATTGCTGTGTTCCGGTTTGAAGGATAAGATATGGCGTTGAAATTACTGGGTACCGTGCCTTTACATCTTAAGTCACAAGTTGGCAACAAACACTGTGTTTCTTGTGGGGGTTGCAGTTAGCTGCGAATCGCACAGGAACCACATGTATTATAAGGTGACTGTTACCAATTACCATCAGGTGGACAGTTTGCTTGTTTGCCAACTTAACTGCAATAAAAAAAATCAAATATATAATTTGTTCAAGCGGTTTCTTTAACATCCACTTCGTCAAATTGTATCTCTTATAATAATAACCATAGCAATCTGGAACATAATTTTGTAGTAAATAATGTATATACTCGTAATCTAATATATAAAATTCTCGTGTCACAGTGTTTGTTATTGAACTCCTCCGAAACAGCTTGACCAATTTTTATGGATTTCTTTGTGTATATTTTGTATAATAGGTTGGTATTGAGGTAGGTAATATAAAAATATCGCTAGAAGTTCATGATCAAAGCAACTGACATGAGCTAGAGGTGACATTCTCGCATTCTGATGGCGGCAGCCGAAGTGGTGAGACGAAGAAATACAGTACGGAGTGTGACGGAGCTTAATCTTAACACAGCATAGGGAAAATAAAAGTTTCCTAATTTCACAAACTGTATAAACGATATTGTATAAGATCTTATCTTACGATCTAGTCTAATAAAATAAATAAATTATTTATTTATTTGCCATCATGTGCAATACATAGGTGTTATAATGAGTACCTTGCTTAAAAGCATGACCCTGACCAAGTGTATGTCAAATCAGTTTTGAAATTTGTTTTAAGTGTCAACATAAAATAAATGACTTTTTAAAATTATTATGATTAGCAAAAATACATATAACATTTGGGCATAAATTACAATTCAGTTACATATCATATTGAATTACAAATAGTATAATATATAATATTAAGATAAAGGTTAATACAGTTTTAATGTTATATGTAGTACCTCTAATAAATAAATAAATACATATAATATTGGATGTAAATTTTTTGATCTGGTAACGATCCTCCTTCCTCTTATGTTTGGTTCCGCAAGTAAGCATTTTTCTACAAGTGACTTTTTCCATCAGGTTTGCTAAGCTTATTTGTCACCTATGTGGAAACTAAATTATTACTTATTACACTGCTTTAGTTTTATTTCGCGATAATCAGATCATACTTTTGTCGTAAATCTCGCGATACCTACCTATTCCAACGCAACAGTCAAAAGCTTATCGAAAATCTTTACAAATAAATCGTACATTAGAAAATAAGCCCTTTGGTTCATGTTTCCAAGTATGTATTCAACTTGACCTTTGGCTATTTTGTCCAGAATTCTTGCGCAAGTGGGCAGTAAACTGTCAGCCATTTTGCCCGGTGTGGCCCCAATAAAATTTAAGTGTCGCCAAAGGTGCCTTCGTGACCGGCCATCCTCAAAGATCCTTTATAGGTTATTGTCACGTTTTTTTCTGCTGATAATTAGCAACATTTTGTATTGGTGTCTGATTTGAAAGGTTTGTGGTTGTCCGGACCTAAAAACGCCGCATCGGCAGAATCATAATATGATTCGTACTATGAATAGAGTGTACCTACTTCATCATAAGCCATTATTCTATTTGATAGCTTTATATGAATAGAGCTTGTAAATAGAGCTTGTAGAGAATCGATTACCTATCTGGTCCTCAGTTTAAAGTATTCTCTATTATCCGAGTTATCAGCCACGATCAAGAAACTTTGTATATCAACACCCATAACTACACCGTGATGAATCACGCTAGATAAAATTTGATATGAAAGTTGACTCTATACTACACTGCGCAGTTTCCCATCACGGTTCTCAGACGGGAGGAAACGATCACCGCATGCAGCCTCAAATCGCGGCAGATAACCGCTCCTTCAAACCACGCGATGATGGTTTCCCGCTAATGTGTAGTGTGTGTAATACGTGTAGTATGGACCTTATTCTTCCGGGGTAGAACCTATCGCATATTGCGCTTTATCTTATGAATGGTTTGTAGCAAGTAGCAGGTGGTTGTATATATTCAAATCTCCATATGGAATTTTCGACTTAGAAATACAAACTGAAAAAATGTCAGCCGATTCAAATACAGCAAATTCTTTTAAATACAGTCATAAAAAGGAATTGGATAAAAAAACAATAAATTTTAACAATAACGCTAATAAATCCAATATAAGTATCATAAACAAATTCCTTAACGTAAAAATCCTAAGAGTCTGGACGAAAAAAATCAGCTCCAGGATAAGAGACTAGTAAAGAGAAAGTAATAATATTACTTTGCGTTTACGCTACTGGGATCCATAAAATACCTTTGCTCCTCATTGGGAATTCCAAGAAATCGAGGTGCTTCAAAAATGTCAAGTTTCTCTTAATTTACAAAAAGAAAAAGGCGCATGGATGAACACTGAAATATTTATTGGCTGGTACGACAACACTTTTATTTCTGAAATAAACAAATGTAAGAACGAAATTGGTATACAAAGCGAATTTCTACTTTTACTGGACAATGTGCTAACCCATTCTTTGGCGAAACAGTGACATAGAAAGAATGAAATGTTTAAAAATTTTGCCTCCCAAATCGAATAATTGTTACAATGGATGTATCCAAGTTACGTCCATTGTTATCTTTTGATGCAGATAACGCGGAAGTTGCTCTGTCATCTTGCAAGCAAATGAATTTAAATAAGAGTTGTTACCTATTGTACATTCGTGGAATTTAATTGAAAGGAAAACTTTGAACATAGAATTCGATACGGATGATTCTTGATGCATAAAAATGCACCTCAGACTGGATGCGAACCTGCCTCTTCAACATACCGTTTTGACGGCATTAGCACTTAGGCCTTATAAAATGCAAAGTCACAAATATGAGAAGGATGCTGAGGACTTATTAAATGCAATATCGCAAATATGAAATAGAAGATGGATTCTTTTTGGGAGATATAAATAAATAAATATTAAAGTACAAATATAGTAGGAATGTTTCTTGATAGGAATCCTTTGTTTTTGATGATATGGACGTGGGGAATCGAATCCCAAACCTCCAGATCAAATATGACAAGACCACGGAGGCTGTTGAACCTTAACCTCTGAACTTACACATAAGCTCATTTTATCCTCCTCGCATCTGTTAATTTCACGAAAGACACTTTACATCTCTCTCAGTTTTAGTGTATATGAGTTTGAATACCTAACTACTTTACCACGCAAGCACTGTAGCATTGGCAATTCTAGTTAGTCTGTTTATAATGGAACGAGTTACGAATTCAACTACTACCTACTTAGCTGACTCAGTTCGTTGACTTTGGTTTTCATAAATTGTGTTTAAATACGCGCCGTGCGAAGTTTGTGGCGTAAGTTAACAATTAGGTAACAAACTGGTATTCAAATTTCCATTAATATGTGAAGTGCTACACTGGAACATTTTAATATTGTACTATGACAGAATTTCGACATGGGTAGGCACATATTCACGCCTTGCCTAGAACCTGGTTGCAGACTTAAATGCATTGAACTTGCATTGACAAGGTCGTTGTCGTTAATGTGGACGCAAAAAGTGTGTAATGTTTGATCATTATCATATCAACTACCTATTGCTGAACATAGGCCTTCTCCGAGAATCTCCATATCGATTGCATCCATCGGGAAGCGCCTAACTTGTAGGGGGCGTATTAATAAGTCTGCATCTCAGCATCCTGCGGCCGCCAATCGTGGACCTTACCTCCCTAACTGTTGTCAGTCCTGCGAGCAGTGTATCCTGTGCACCGTCACTTAAGGTGTTAATATTTCTTGGGCAATGTCGGTGAATGATCTTATAATTTCAGATTCGATCGCGTAAAGAAACATCAAGCATAGCCATTTCACTTTGGGTGACTTTAAATTTACTTAGAAGGTTCATTGTAAGCGACCACTTCTCAATTCCATATCTCATACATAACGCACTTTTATGCCACGTTTCGTGAGACATAGGTACTTGTTAAAGGTTCATAAGTGTCTTCTACAAACGTAAAAAATGTCTAGTCTGTTTTGTGGACAAATGGTCACTGCGGTGAAAAGCCGTCTCCGCAGGGAGACATCTTGACATTTGTACAGCTTACCTGTCCAATAACCGTGGCCTCGATATCCTTGACATTTATAGATGGCACGTCAAATATCGCCCATTGAGTGCCGGCATGCGCGGACAATAATTTCTGACTGTGCCATTGAATGCTCCTTACTTTTGTGAGTGAATGTGGGCTATCTCGTAGTTTGACGTGCATTCAACGGCGATCAATTCTATGTGATCCATTCGCCAAGACGAGCCAGCGGAAGCGTAGCACAACCGACTTTTAACAGAGTTCAAAGAAGGACGAGGTTCCATGTTCAACTGTATTTCTTTTATGTATGTTCACGGATTGCTCCGCTATTTGTGGGACGATTTTCAAAATTCTTTTTTGTAATCGAAAGAGTACTTTTAAAGTGATCCCATTGTCACCAAGTCACACCTCGGACACTCCATACAACGTTCGCAAATCAATTACCTATAACTACTACATTAGCAAATGATGTTTGCACACGCGCAAATGTGTGCCTGGGATCTAGTAGGGCTGAGTGCGCGGTTATCAATCGAAATGACGCGAGAAGAGCAGTGACTGCCTTCTCTTTTACCCGCATAGCGCTGTCTCTGTTATCGGCCGGCGCTCGCGTCTATTCGCCCGAGCCATCGCGCGAGCTCTTCTGTATGTATCAGTGATGTCTACAACGAAGTGCCGGGTGGGATAAGGTATTTGAAATGAGTGCAGGGAGGTGAGTGGCCGTTCTGTACGTAGTACTATTAATATCTATTCTGTGACCAAGTCAGAATCTTGTGATTGAATCCCAGGTAAATCGAGGGAAGCCCTTAAATTTGATAGGTACGTCAACATGTCTCAATACCTATTTAATATCCCGTACAATATTTTGTTGAAAAGTGTTTGTGTCAGGGACCGTGGTAGGGATGTTTAGGGCGCTGAAAAATATCACACGTGACGAAAATTCACCTTACCTGCTCGCGAAGCACTCTGCTGCCTCCTGAGCGCGGAGCACAGGAGGCTCTGGAGCACTGGGCCAGTGTGTAGTAGATGCTTTATAACAGAGATTGCGAAACTTAATATATAATAGTGCCATTTTTACAAATGAACTTTAAAAGTAGTAAGTATTGATGTGCCAACATACAACTTTATAGTGAATGAAGGAAATAAAAACTCAATTTTTTGACGAATAATATTCCCTTGCGTGCACAGTTGCGTGCCACCAATCGCACACGAGCCATTGCCATGCCGGAATAGACTAGGTTTTTCCTTCTTTGTTCGCAATTAAACTATTGAACGTTTTTATCGGGACTTAGAAGTTTACCCTTTACAGCTTGGATTTTTTAGCTGCATGAAAACAAGCATTCCTGCGGGAAAAATCAAAAACGCAAGCATGGATGAAAAGTTACGTGAACATACATTATTTCAATTGGCATTTTAGTAGCTGACATATTCCTAAGTATATAGATTCTCGTATTTTCTGCGTAATGAGGTGATAAAACCAACCTCTGCAACGCAGTAAGGGAGATGGCTGAAGTTAAACAACATCCGGTGCGGTCAGCTCCCTCTGATACGTGATCGAAATATAAACGCATCTCCGCTTGCGCACTTTAGAAGATATTTTGTCTGCGTCCAGTTGGTGGATTTAGTAATACTACACGCTCCCACCACTAGCGAAGTATATAAACACATACAATCTGTTTTTATCATGGGTGTATGATGTACTTATCTTAGAACAAAAATGATGCTGTCGAAATGTCTGTGAAGAGGAAATTTACTCATGTCTAGCTTTTACAAACAAAGTAACTTTTTTTGTGGAGATGGCTGAATCCCATTCTTGGAGAAGGCTTGACCCAGCAGTAAGCTGAAGTGATGATGATGACAGTTGCTGCTAGTTGTGGTGGTCTAGACAGATGCTAATTCGATGTAAAATTGGTAAGAAGACTGCTATTATATAAATCAATAATCGTTAGTCATCGAACACTAAAAAGTAATTTCAATTTAATGAAGCCGTGTTGAAACAACTGCAATTGATTGGGCGGCCAATGGCTCCTCAATAATTTATTTGCGATAGGAATGCTGCCAGAAGCGGGTAAAAAATTTCGCGCTCCCGATTACATGGCGCTGGGTAGATGGCCGTTTTGTTTTATTTCTTACAGTTTTGGCACTGTGTCGACATATATTTTCAATAATAGAATTCGCGACAGTACAAGTTATGTTAAGTAAGTACTCTATCTGTCCGACTCTGCTGAGGCGCTGTACTCGTACAGTAAAATATATCCCGAGATACTGTGCTGTTAAAGTATAATTTTCATTATGGTTGTGTTATAAATCAACCTCTGTGGTTCGTGGTTTCTTGATATCAATCTATCAACACCAAAGGTGACTTTGTAAGGCAGTCGTCTCTCGCCTATTTCAGCCGTCATGAAGCGATGTTTTTTTTATTATTTCTTTTCATAATTATCTATACAACAATACATTTTTAATCTGCTAAACTGTAAAACAGTTTGTCGGCAGTAGTTCTCGTCCATTCTATAGTACATTTCTTTTTATTTTAATAATAATATTTTTTTGAGCTAATACTATATACAACGCGTCTCGCAGCAGCCCCCCCCCCCCCCCCCCCCACAAAAATTACAATATTTATTTAACCTTGCATTGCTATCTTTCGGTTGGAAGAGTAAGGCAAGCGTGAAATTACTGGGTACATGAGGCCTTTGTAAAGGTTGTATATTTCTTAATCTGACAGGAGCTTCATGTACTATAGGCGACTACAGCCACTTACTATCAGGTGAGTATTTTGCTTGTTTGCCAACTTTTTAATAGAAAAATCTCGTACTGATGATTGTTGTGGAACAAGGTTCTTGCATTTGAATCCTGGTTACGTGAAATTGTTTCTAGTGATTTGGTTGGTGGATCTTCTTTTTTTAATAAACCTGACTAACTATCATGTAATGTTGCTGAAATCTCTGTATGTTGCGAGGCAGTCACCCTTACAATTAGATATCTTTCGTAAAATGCTGGATGACGAGATGCAATGGGAGGTTCGATCGACCGATCATCGATCGGTCCATCTAAGGACAAGATGACAATAATCCCCGCCCCAGCATGGATCGCCCCAACTACGACAAGATGGACATTCCCATCAAAATAGTGTTATATATGCTAGGGAATTGTACGTACACCTGACGACTGACATACTCGTACTTAGGAAGGCACATATAATAGCTTACTATTATATGTGCCTTCCTAAGTATGGAGGAGCTTTTTTATTCGCAATAGGTCTACGTTTGACCACCAACTCGCCTTTTTTTTATTGCAGAAAGTTGGCAAACAAGCAAACTGCCCACCTGATGGTAAGTGGTAACAGTCACCTATAATACATGCGGCTCTTGTGAGATTCGCAGCAAAACTGCAACCCCCACAAGCACCACAGTGTACGTTGCCAACTTGTGACACAACATGTAGTCACAGTACCCAGTAATTTCACTGCCATATCTTACCGGAAACAGCAATGCAAGCACTGATGCTTTGCGGCAGAAATAGGTAAGACGGAGATACCTAAGCAGACGACCCTGGTACAGAGTCTCCCTCCAGTAATATATGCCTGATGGTATACTCGTATAAGCGACGGTGTGGTCGAGGATGGAGCACGTAGATCTAGATAATATCTATTCACTCTAGCTTTGAAAACCCCAAGAATGTAGCTCTCAGGAAACAAGGACGACAAGGTTAGCGCAGAGGTCGAGTGATCGCCGTCTGTGCAACAGGTCGCGGGTTCGATTCCCGCACGGAACAGATATTTTGTATAGCCTACGTGGGCGTATGTGCATGTGTTATTCTATGTTTGTAACTGTACCCACGACACAGGAGAAAATCCTAGTGTGGTGCAACGTTTTTTATCAAAAAAAAAGGAAGGCGACAGAGAGCTCAACTCCTGTGCAGTACGTACCAGAAAAGTGGACCTAAAATGCTGTGTACGGATTTTGGGCATTTCGATCAGAAATGGGTGGTAATGAGCCGACCTCCTGCTCGTCCTGTAGTGGAAAGGGGAGGATGGAATAAGGTCGTGAAGCTCTTGCGCACACTCACCGAAATGCAATATATAAACGATGGACAGAGATGTCACTTTACGGCGGTGCTCGAGACTAAGCAGCTTCTTTCTTGACAACTAGTTTCTCGTCTCTGATTAACCTCACAGCTCGCTGGTCCACCGCTTCCAAAGCCTCTAGCTGATATTTAGCCGATCCATCGAAGAGGTGGCAGCAGTACTCTACACACGATCGGACTTGTGCCTTATATAAATGTAGCAACTGCTTAACCTTATTGAGGATGCCCAGTTTTTTACCAGCCAGTTTTGCGAGGTAAGCCCCAAAGTTGAGTTCTGAAGTTAATGTGAGTCCCGGCAGCTCAAGACGGTCTTTTAAAGGTATAGGCTCAAGACGGTCTATATTACATCTTGAAAAGTTGGGGACGTTGGGAACTGACTCTTTTTGGCGGAGAAAAGGCAAGCTTGTTTTGTTAGTGTTGAATTTGACGAGATTTTCGTCACCCCAGTCGGAAACAGCTTTTAAAGTTATATTCATACGCTCAACCATGCCTTCTCTCATGGCCTCTATGTCTGACTTTTTGGTCTGTGGACTGGAAGTATACTTCTCCACAACTTTGCTGTCATCAGTTCTGCGTAACCTTTGCAGTTGCTGGGCAGGTCATTGATGTGCAGCAAGAATCGAGTTGCTTTACTTTAGCTATCATTAGCCGTGCGCACACGTCAATGCGTCACCAAACTCCTCCTTATTGTCGTATGAATGTCAGTCATAAAATGGAGCTCCCTGCCAGCACACGTGTTCCCTCATTCTTACAATCCCGGGTCCTTTAAAAGAGGCGTGAAGAAGCACCTTGCAGGTCGGCAACGTGCGGGTGGCTATCCTCTCTCATGTACTAGTTCCTTCGCATTTTGACTCCAATTACTTTTCGGTGGAATGGGGTCATTCGCTAGGCCAACTATAAAAAAAAATATCTTACTCGCTTCTCTACATATTCAATCTGCCTTTTTTGAAAGCAAATTTTGCATTTAGATTTAATAATTACGAGTATAATCGGAATGAGGAAAGTCCCTTCAGCGGTTAAAAATATTACGAGTCCTGTCATGTCTCCAAAATCTGCCAGGAGCCCGCGCTACGAAACTCGAATTGCGGCTTAGCGGGGCGCAGAAAACGCATTACGATTTAAAATATACATTTCCGGCGCTCCGCCAATCGTTTCGCGTTAGAAATGTAATATATTCTTCAATATATTCAAGCCCCGACCCAGCTATTACCGTTATCTACCTCGCTTCACCTGTCCGATTAGCCCCGTCCTTTGTGTACGTATTCTAATTAAAGTTTCCTTTGGACTAATTTTCTTGTAAATTATTAAACTTTGTAATTAAAATTTCTCTTGAGATGCTCGGGGGAATCTTTGGAGTTACCTTTTCCTTGTGAAGGAGTTGTGGTTGTTTAGAATGATTTCTTTTTTCTGTAATATTATTTAAGTGCTTTTTGAAATCTGTGTAGCGGATACACCATGTTTGGTCAATACCCCCTACCAAACCGAAACCTTTAACATAGTCATATAAATGTTATGGTGTCATTGTATTTGAAATTGTAAAATTCAATTTGAAATCTCCCACACAAATAGTAGGTTAGGTCTTTTAAAAAAGGTATTTCGAATTTTCAACGACGCCATATCTTTTATATGACTATGTTAACGTATGCAAGGGAGACTCTGTACCAGGGTCGTGTGCATGGGTACCTCCTTCTTACCTATTTCTGCCGCAAAGCAGCAGTGCTTGCATTGCTGTGTTCCGGTTTGAAGAGTAAGATATGGCACTGAAATTACTGGGTACCGTGATTTTACATCTGATGTCACAAGTTGGCAACGTACACTGTGGTTCTTGTGGGGGTTGCAGTTTTGCTGCGAATCTCACAGGAGCCACATGTATTATAGGTGACTGTTACCACTTACCATCGGGTGGGCAGTTTGCTTGTTTGCCAACATAGTAGCAATAAAAAAAATGCAAGGTGTTAGTTATATAACTAAACCTCAGACACCCCAATATATTTTTATCATGAAAGAATTATATAGATTAATAAATTAAATTCGCGGATTATTTACGAAAACATGTCCAAATTTCCGTTTTGTTGTATATCTTGCAAAGGACATTGCTTTGCGTCCATACATTGTTCGCCCCAATACCAACAGCAGTGAAAAAATGCTTTTTGTATAATAAGATATTAGTAAAAACTGTACGTCCACATCAATTACTACGGACAAGCTTCGAAATCGAATTATACACGGTTATTTTTTTATCACCCTGGAAAATTTTAGGGACGCTTCAGGACACATCCAATATTATATAAAAAATATAAAAAATTAAATAAAAAAATAAAAATAAAAAATAAAAAAAAATAAAAAATCTCTAAAAATGCTGCTCTCGACTAGTGCAACATTTTTTGTATTTTTTAAAAAATTAATATAAAATTAAGGATGGGGGTTATTTTTTTTATTTATATTTAAATCATTCTAATACCATGCCGTGAAGCGTCCCTTAAAATTTCCAGGGTGATAAAAAAATAACCGTGTATATCAAAATGAATAAGATTTTGAGGTTAGCTGAAGTAACACTTTATTTCGTTAGAGCAATACATATAGACCATACCTATACAATTATTAAAAAATAATTATTGCAATCAATCAAATAACGTTATTATAGCCACGTAGTAAAGAACAAGAAATCCGAAAATAAAAAGCAAGTCAAAAACACAATTAACAAACTAACAAGCGATAGCGCGTGAGTAGTCAATTGACATATTGTGTTAACGTTGTGAATTGTGAAAGAAGTTATTAAAATCATAATTTACACGAGTAAAAAAAATCCATACCTACATAAAATCGAATCAATTCTATTCAATCAAGCAAAGGTAACAATAACCATTCGTTTATTTTATTTCATTTGGTTTTGTTTCTGAAAGCACTTTTAAATATTTTTAATTTGTCCGTCGAAAACATATATTTGTAATGAGTGTTATAAAATATGTATATAATTATGACGTAAATGAAATCTTTGTTGGTCATGGGGCGATTTTCGACATTGTCCTTTGAAACTCTATGGTCGCGCGCCTGCGAATGCGTTGTTGCCATTGACGTATACGTCAATGATTGTTGCTGATAAGCTTTCGCGCCACGGCGCTGCCGATATGTAAAAGACTAAAGATGGCAGAGTTAAATAAATTTTAAAAGCGGCGTAGTTGAAAATTAAATTTTGAATAAAATCAGACCCATATTTTTTATTAGTGGAATTGATTTTACTCTCGATTCTGAACAAATTACACGTACGTGCAATGCAATCGACCCACCTCATTGGTTTGTCGATTCGGATATATCAGTATATAAAAAATAAGATTAGACAAACAAAAACTGTAAATACAATTTAAAAGTATACTTAGTAGATTAATGGATAAAGGAAGTGTGTCTGACAACAGACTTAGGGAAGTCAGCTCAATGCGGCAATAGGAGGCAAAGCGGCCACTCTTAATTTTTCGATAACTAAAAACGATAATGCGACGTTGCTTTTCTGCCATATAGGCAGCAACCCGACCCGACCAGTAGGGTTACTCTTGAACCAATTCCGATGGATTGTCATTGGGTTTGTGATTTTTCGTACGCTTGAGTAACAACACTAGCGCCTAATTGGATCGGTATTTTGCGAAAATTTAATAATACTGAGTTTGGTTCATCCAAAATCCGCGCAATACGGGGTCAATTTGGAGCCAATGCGCAAAAATAACGAAAAATCACAATCTCAATGCCGATCAATCGGATTCGGTTCAAGAGTAACCCAACTGCACCGAACAGTCGTTTGCTGGCGATCGGAGTAACCGCGTGACCGCGGTGAGATGTGCAAGGTTTTTGTGCATTTAATTTAAAAATTCCAAGGTAAGTTCAATATGTTTTGATGAAACCTCTTAAGAATTCCATTTTTTATTACACGTATTTTATTACTTATCTATTTGGTTTTATTTATGTAACATTTATTCTGACATGTAATAAATAATATAAGCTAAGTTCATTTTGAGAACAAAATGGTGCAAAAGGACAAATCGGTCCGGGCAAAATGTCCAAGAACCACTATGCCCTTTCTTTCATGAGTGATCCGCAATCAATAAGTACGACAGTTAAATTTTAACATTTATTCTATAAAAACTTGTCAAAAATTTTGACATAAGCACGTCTTAATTATTGGCAAGTTCCTTGCTCCTTCTAACTAAATCGGCATTCAAATAAAATAACATTAAACAAATTAAACCTTTGACACTTTGAAATTAATTTCTTTAAATCTTGTCGTCGGTATTTCGTTTTTTTCTGCTCTTCTTTCATGTTGGCTTTTCGCTTCTATTTTTATCTTTGACTTATTTTTACTTGGAGGAAAACCTCATTCTATCATCTAGTTAACGTTGATTTTTCAATGTGAACTGTCGGGAACCCGAACCTCCTCCCTTACCTAGGCCAAAGGGGGTGGACTCTTTGAACAACATCAATATAGCTTTTCGAAAGCTTTTTAATTATTTCTTTAGATTGCAGTAATGTAGGTAAGTATATTTTTTTAAAGATTTGAAAAAAATATACTTACTCTACAACGCATGTAAAAGTTGTGGTTAGGTATAATAATTATCGAATGAAATTCTTTCATTCTTATCAGAAAGTGACCCAAATATGTCATGATTAAGCAGATTTCAAGAATTTCCACAAATTACAGTCTGTGATTCAAACTTTTAAATGAGTATTTACTTCAAAGCAATAATAGCCAGACGCCATTATCCGTCCTTTGCTTTGCTCTTAAGATTCCGTACGAATTTTTTTGAAGCCTTTTATCGCTTCGCCTCGCTACTCAAAGCTGTAAATCTTATATATTATGCCATCCGTCACGTCATATTCTCGTGTTACAGTCTCTCTCAACGACCTCCAAGCAAAGGGAACAGATAGACGATAATAACTCTTGATTATATCGACACAATGCTTATATTGCCAGCATCGTCGACTTCCGTTCAGGCTTGATTAATTGAGCATTAATGCAAGGAATTTTCAATGCTGATACACATCGCTTCTCCTTTTAGGGATAATTTACATAGTAGCTTCAGATTTCGATTCGCTCTAAAAATTTTTGCTTAAAAAATATATAATACTAGCTGTGTCCGCGAACTACGTTTCGCCATTATAATCACCTAGGAGTATAAAAATTGTTTACGACCTATTCTCAGACCTACCGAACATACACAAAAAATTTCATAAAAATCGGAGGAGTTTGGTTACAAACACTCTGACACGAGATTAAAATGAGAGCAAATCGGCCTTAGAATGGTAAGTACTTCTGGTTTTTTCAACAATCGATAACAGTGTTGAATTGTTTGAAATATAATCGATTTAGTACAGCACTTAGTAATGATGCATCAGGTGTGTTTACAAAGTAAGCTAGACATATTAATCTTCGGAAGTATAATTTAATTCAATGTATTAAAAAATAAACTAAATGATGGTGATAAGTTATTAAAACTTATACTACATGTAGGTACTGGATATGATATTGAAAAAACTATTTTAACACGAAAAACTTAACAAGGTGCGTTTATAAAGCAACTTACAAGTCGGCTGAAATGAAATTCCGTTTTATTTCTATTAAACACTCAAATCAGAGATTTTTTTTTGATATACAAATCATTCGTGTAACGTTGGGTCCAAAATGGGGGATCTCCTTTTGTGTGCAAAATTAATCCTGATATTGCAAAAAATAGGCTGTTCTATACACATACTTAAAATCCACTCAACCTAAATGTATGGAACATCTGATTTTTTTCGCGATTTCAAGACCGGTCCCATAGTAAAAGTTGTTCATTCTCCTGCTTCAAAAGTAACCCTGAATTTATGTTTTTGTTTTGTTTCGATGATTTTTTTCGAAGATGTACGAGTATATTAATAATGTATGAGTTTGATACAGAGCTGATTGTCATCTTCACTATTATTATAAAGAGGAAAGATTTGTATGTAGGTATGTATGTAACGAATTAACTCAAAAACGACTGACCAATTTTCAAAAATTATTTCACCTTGGAATGCTGCACTATCCCAGATTAACATGTGCTACAAAAGTACATTGTTCACCGCGAGATGAATCGGACTTTCTCCCAAGTGCTACATAGTGCTTTTTTAAATGTTCCTTACAGGTGTAGTATACACCTGTAAGGAACATTTAAAAAAACTTATTTCACTAAATTTGTTTTAAATAGAATTATGTACTCTAGTTTAGCTTAAGCGTTTTTCATTACCGAGGGGTTTTTATAAGTGCATAGTGCCAATTTCTTATCCGCGTTGTAGATGCAAAGCAGCACCATCTATTGGTACTACTTAAATTGAGTGACAACTTAATATGGTATAGTACCGATAGATGGCGTTGATTGGTATCTTCAGCGCGGTTAAGACATTGTCACTGTACGCCTATAAATACTCCCCGGTCATAAACAATGATTTACATAAACCAGTCTTGAAGATTGCGAAACTAAGAAAGCAGCTTTAAGTGTGGTACCTGTTTTTTTAAACATACTCCCTCCCTCGCTCCTAGTTCCAGGGTACTTAACAAATACGAAAATATTATTAAATTTGTACGGGTGTCACACCTCAAGTCAATATCACTTTCGCTACTGTAATTCGACATTTTAACTTTTATTACATAATAAACTCACGCGCGTTAACAGGTTAGAAATTGAATTTAGTACAACTTTTCCTCCCGCTAAAACACGTTTGACATGGATTTTCATATAACTTTTCCTCCCGATTATATTGGTCGTAGAAAAGACTAACTTTCTCTTTCATTTTTGAGGGAATTATGACTGCTGTTCCGATCAGGTGTAGTATAAAACTTTTGTTTCTACGAAAAGATATAAAATTCCCACGGTAAAACAAAAACAACGCTGGTGAAGCTGCGTAAAGTAAAGCTAGTTTTAAATATTTTTTTCTAATCTGCATCATTTCAACACCACTATTTTAAAACTTAACATTATTTCTCTCGTCATTCCTTGTACAGTTTCTAATTTACTGTCAGTACTTTTACAGCTTAGTGTAGGTAAATAAAAATAATAATTAATATGTGTGCGTGTCGGCGTTCTTTTAAAAAAATGTTTCTTAATTTCCGGTCGCAGTAACCTAATTTTATGAAAAGTTTTTACTTTCTGCAAAGTTGAAAAAACACGAAGAAAACTTGTCACTGCCGTACAAAAAAAAACAAACTTTTCATCACAGCCGGATTCAAACAAAATAAAAACTTGAAAGATCACGGTCGGAATCTTAAACGTTCACGTTCAATTTAAATAATAATACAGCCTTTTTATTCTTTGCGCACTTCACTAAGCTACCACAACAAGCAAATGAATAATTCAAAGTGCTGTTGCTTTCCCAGTCCCCGGCGACCTACATATTACAAATGCATCCTTTCTGCACTGCAAGATTCTTCCGTCATTCCGATTTTATAGGGAACGGGAGGCCGGACAACTGATTGCCTCGTGAACGTTTAAGTGGATCATTTTTAAATTCATTCTGGTACCCCTTTTATGGAACATTCGCCGGGCATCGAGCGCTCGACTTTCACTGATTTTTGTTTCGATTTCGACAAAAATCGACATAATATTACAATGATTATAGTTTTTTATAATATGTGACATTCATCTCTTAAAAATGCTAAATTAAAAAAAAAATGACGAATAAGTCAATATATTTTTATGGGTTTTTTACTTATTAATTTATTCATCATTATTTACTATTATTAAATCAATGTCATTTTATTTTCATCAAAAACGAAATGAAAGTATATGTATAAATGGAGCGAGACGACGCTTGACGAGCGCTCGACGCCTGACGAATAATTCAAAAATGGAACCCCAGAGCCGTAAAAAAAATGGTGTGCCAATGATCCGACTATCCGTGCGAGGACTTCGTTTGACAGCTTTTCGTTAAATTTAAATTTTCTTTGTCGTCATTCCTCGTTACTATTGCGACGTGGAGCTATTTCGTTTTAATTGAAGTTGTACTGTTTACTTTCTGTTTTGTATTTGTTAACCGTTCACAAAAAGGAGGAGGTTATCAATTCGGCTGTATGTAAGTTTGTTTTTCATGTTTCTTACTTTTTCCTTGCCTCATAACTCTCTGTCATTTATTAACCGATTTGGAAAAATCTTTTTTGTTTGAAAGGGTTATACTTCCCGATTGGTCCGATTGTCACGAAAATCAGGATCTGGTAATGCAGTTCCAAGATTCCCAAGAGAATCGACGGAAGCCCTTAAATTTTATAGGCATGTAAAACATGTTTCATGTTTTTTCTGAAGCCTTTCAGGTATTTGAATCTGATAGTCATGAACTAAACTGATGTTAAAAGGATCCTTGACTTTTAGGAGTTAGATGTTAGTTCATAAAATGCCTAATCTTCCTAGTTTAGGGCAGGCTCGAGCCCCTCGGTGGGGACGTATATGAGCTGTTGATGAACGTGTATTGCCTTCCAACCGGGAGGTCAGGGGTTCGAGACCCAATGTGTCTTTCGTTGTTTAGATTTCATATTTACATTTGTCTCACGCTCCTACGGTGAAGGAAAACATAGTGAGGCAACCTGCATACATCTGCGAAGAAATTCAATGGTGTATGTGAAGTCGACCAATCCGCACTGGGCCAGCGTGGTTGACTAAGGCCTAATCACCCTAACATAGTAGGCTCGAGCTCGGTGGGGACGTATATAAGCTGTGATGATGATGATGATGAACCGGTATTCACAAGCGCAAATTTGCAAATTGTATACCTAAGTAAGTAAGATCTCTAACACCCAAATAACCATAGATTGTGAGACTACATGGTCATTATGGTCTGCATGCAGATCGTCAAACTATCTTAACGATAACTAACGATCATGACTGGGACCATGAGTGCTGCATAAAAATCCGAATGCTTAAAAGAATGGCCGTCCCCGCCGCGGCCCTAAAAGAATGTCTCGCGACAAATTGTCCGCAAGCAGGAGAAGGGCCCGCGGATAAGCGGCAGTTTATCGTTAGAAATAAAGAAACTGCTGGCAAATCGTCGCAAACGATGAGTGAATTTTCACAGTCACATTCAATCATTACGTCATCGCTCTTATCGAGTGGTCCGTAACTTTGTACCGGTCACCAGCCCCCTTAGCATGACCACCAAAACACAATAATTATGATAAAGCGGTTTATCGCCGAAGATTTTAATTTTTTTTGCAATTTCGAATTTTCAATGACGCTATAACTTTTAAATGACTATGTTAATATGGGTAGGTTTCGGCTTGATAGGGTGTATACCAAATACCTTGTATAATAATAGTACCTACTACGTAACCTAGTTCGATTTGGAAAATAGCTTAACCCATTCAGTGCGGCGGACGCCCATCGGCGTCAAGTGTGTTCCTTGCCAGATGCGGATGACGCCGATCGGCGTAAACTTAAATTGCTCAAGAAAAAATTCAATTTTAATAGTACGTTTATGAAATATCGATAAATATAAATCAATTATATCAGATAATCGCCCATGTTAATAGTTTCTGGATATTTCACTTTCAAAAAAATTGCGTTTTCCGTCACTGGTGCGGGTGACGCCGATCGGCGCTTTCCAGAGGTTGAGAACCATAAAATCTCTGTGTATAGTAAATTAGTCTTGTTTGAAAATTTTGTTGTAATTGTTATAAATAATTTTACGAAAAAATGATTTAAATTATCGTCCATAAAAAAAACAGAAACATGAATAAATTTTTGTGTTTGGGTTTTCTCAAATACGAATTGGTTATTTTTTTTATTACTTTAGTAATGAAGTAGTTGATAGGTATTCTCACCAAAATATTTAATAACCATATGGCAATCAAAATATTTAATAAGCTTTCGCCTGACATTATGAGTCAACCGATGGAAAAAAATATTCAAAAATAAGTTGCTTCATTGGCTCCTACAGCACAGTTTCTACTCAATCAAGGAATATATGGAAATAAAGACATTTTGATTAAAGACACATTAATAATTTTGTATTGTTGACATTTAAAATAATATGTAAACATATATTGACATTATTGTTATATTGAATTAAAATAGAATTAACTACATTTGCATGCCTATAGACACAAGGCAGAATATTGTGGAAACTAGTAATAAGAAACATTGTCGCCCATCCGAATGTATTGCACACAATATTGTGCAAATAAACATTCTGATTTCTTATTACGTCCGACAATTTTAATTGTTTTTAACCGACTTCGAAAAAGGAGGTTCTATGTTCGGCTGTATCTATTTTTTTATGTATGTTCACCGATTACACCGCCTTTGTGAACCGAATTTCAAAATTCTTTTTGTAATCGAAATAGTATAATGCCATAATCCCGAGGTGGTCCCATTGTCACTTTGGTCTGATTGCCATCGTTGATCTGATGATGGGATCCCATGGAAGTCGGGGTAAACCCTTGAATTTCATAGGTACGTCCAGCTTGTTTCATGTTTTTGCTGAATATATTCAGGTATTTGCGTCTGGTAGTCATCATATTATGTTAGTGAGTTGATGGTTGGTTTCTGCCCCTATAGCATGACCACCAAAACACGATATGATATAACATTTGGTGAACTGTCAAAATGCGATAAAAACGTATTGTATTTTGATAGTTCACCGCCATAAACAGCTTTATCATATCGTTTTTTGATGTTCATGCTAGGGGGGCTGGTAGATTAGGAGTTCGGGAATAATTCTTTCAAAGCTTTTTAGAGGGAACAGCGTTTTATTTTAAGTTATTCTAGTGTTTGCCTTAGCTCGAATTCTAATATTCATGTATTAACTACAGGGGTAGTACCATTTTGGTACTTCCCCCCTACCCAGACGGTACGATCGTCTTCACAGGTCAGAATCGAGAGTTACAATAAATCGCTCCTTCGACTCCGCCTTAGCCTCTGGAGATCTCTATCTTCAGGGCCTGATGCGCCTCCTTGTATGCTTAACGAAGCGTTTTCTCTTCGTTGAGCGTCCTACGTATGGCGTGCCGCCTGCATCGTAAGTAGGCTCTTAGGGTAGTGGTGCGTAGATCTACAATTGTCTGCGATCACCAGTATACTTGGGGCCCTCGTTCGTGAGGCTTTGCATTAAGATAGCCTTGAAGTCTTCCACGAAGTGCGTCACCATTGCGTTAGCATCGCCAGCGATATGAGATTAGACCACTACCGCACCATGCTGCCTCCAACGCCACCCCCGGCTAGAGTTGGGTGATCGCCCATCTAGGAAAGGCGGATGCACCAGCAGCTCCCGCCGCCCTCGGAAACATCGATGAATAAAGATTGCATATTTATCTGATATACAGTGTCATTTTTAATGGACCAACAACCTCCCAGAGGCTGATTCTAGTGCTCAGATGCAACAACTTTTTGTATGGGACCAACATCGAAATCGCAAAAAAAAATCCACTTTCCCATACTAAAGTCTCAATCAGCTAACCTAGTTTGTATGGAGAAGTGTTTTTTTTTTTGAGATATCGATGTTGGTCCCATACAAAAAGTTATTGCATCTGAGCACTAAGATCAGCCCCTGGGAGGTTGTTGGTTCATTAAAAATGACCCTGTATACCGGTGATCCAAGATGCTCTCCTCCTCGGTCTCCAGTTTCCAGTCTCTCGTCCTGTAGGCGAAGGATGCGGTGGCTATGGCCACATGGATTATCGACGTCCCTTGCCACCGCACACGTGCTGGGGTGGCTCCCCTGTTGAGATCCCAGGCTCAAGGCCCAAGACTACTAGCCTGCCCCTAGCGTCGGTAGCGGAATAACCCCAGACACGCGACTTTGCGTTGAGGTCACCCTCTACTAGTACTTTGTAGGACGGCGTCCTCCTAACCAGTCCCTCTACCACTGTTTAGGGAAAAGTATGTGGAAACCACCACCATATTACCCTACTTGATGGCCAAAAATAACCCGGCCCTCCCTCCATTAAAGAAAAAGAGAGTGCCAAATTTCCAGCCCCTACCACAGCAGCTGCCAAGCCACCCGTAGACCCGGCCCCCCTAGTGGATCAAGGTACCATGTACAGCACGACTACGACTGCGAAGTTTATCCGCTTGGAGAAGATTACCCGCGGATCTTCTGGCCATTGGCTGTGTCCATGGATGTCTCCTCCCTGAGGGGGTGTGGTGGCATCTATGAAGTCACCACTCTTACTGGCAATAATATACCTCTCACAGGGTGCCTGTGGTTTGATGGGTGGCCGGTCTCAGAAGTCACGGCACACCTCAATGCTTCACCACAGATGAAAGCCGCATGTTCTTGCGAACCGTAGCGGAAACATAGTTTGCTGCGGTCTTTGGCCGAAAGACAGCGTGACACAGGGTTCGCAATCTCCATGCAACGAAAGCACCGCATAGGCCGTTACTCTAGTAGTTGAATCGAGGCACAGCTTAAACCCACTGTCACTCGGCTAATCTCTTTCACCTTTTTGGCCACTTCCACTGAACCCGCTGCAAAGGTTGTCACTACCCCCTGGCTCCAGATGAATTTTCTCTACTCTTACGTGGGCGGGAGGGCTGCCTGTGATGGATGCCAAAGCTTTTCTTACATCCTCTGCGGACCCGAAGTCATCCAGACCAGTGACAGCAGCCAGCTGGTCTGCTGGAGGTTTCTTTAGGGAGCTCCATGATTGCAGCTCCCGTAACCCCTGCATGGGATACTGCATCGATGCCAAAATCGTCCAGCCGAACGGACGCTTAAGCCTTAGCTATAATGCCCTTATATGACGTAATCTGTCTTCAGGGCTTTTTGACTGCCTGCTACCCTTAGGTTGTGGCAGAATATCAGTGCTTTGTACACATTTTTGATGTGGACGATAGCGATTACTGAGCCATGACGTTTTGCACTTCTGCAGCACACACATACTGCCACACACGGTATATGTCGGTATCTCTATTTATTGTTATATTTTTATTTCAAGTCGTGACTGTGACGCATGTGTGTGATGGAGAATTACTACGGAGGGCCACAATTTATGATGACAGTGGGTCAAGCTGCTCTCTTAGCGTCTTGTTGTTGGCTTTCAGCCTACGCACTTCATGGTTTCGCTTCCGCAAAGCCAAAATTCTTACGATTTCAAGAAGAGATTTTGAAGCTGTCTTCAGCTCCAGCGTGCTCTTAAGACCATGTGACTTCTTCGCCACCTCAGTTATAGTTGAGGCACTTTACTCCGCCCTGGCGCAGTTATTAGGTAGGTCGTTCCACGACCTTTCGACTCCTTCCCTGAGGTTCTAAGGAAGGTCCTTGAAGGTATAAGCACAGTCATCTCGTCTTGCACATCTACCTCGGTATCCGTGGACTCTGAGTCCGTCGTCCCTTCAAAGTAGCAGCCCATCGGTAGACGCATTTTAGGTGCGAATATAGGACTTCCATGCTCTGGTAGCGCTACACTCGCTATGAGGTTATCTGCCTCAGATACCACACCAGCAAGCGGAGCACGAGCCGCGGAGACTGGACTTGAGTCACGCATTATCTCACAATCTCAGTGACAATAATCTCTATGTCTTAAAGAATAATAAACCGGCGCGTATTTAGTGTGACTTACAAATTTCTTGGCGTGCCTGTGCTCCGACTGCTGTGGTTGTAACAAGGGCTTTAATACTTTGGAAGATGTAGTAGGAGTCAAAGAGCAAGAAATTTGTGTTAAATCTCACACGTATCCCTTGACGAGCGTCAAGTATTTTTTATCACGTTAGTTACGCCAAATACGCGCTGCCGTGCTATTCTAAAGACATTGAGATTATTTTACTGAAATTGTGAGATAATGCGTGACTCAAAGTCCTGTTTTGGCAGCCCGTGCTCCGCCTGCAGCGGCCCTACCGCCTATCTCATAGCGATCACTCGCTATCGCTATGAGATAGGCGGGAGGGCCGCAGTTTCAGACATGACAGATTCTATGGACCAGTCACAGGCTCTGCCCACGACTGATTCTGAAGTAATATGCTATGTTATTTATATATAGCAAACTTAATATGAACATAAAACTACAACTTAAAGATCTCAACTTAGCACTAATAAAGTCAATAACTTATTCCTTCGCACAGCTCAAGAACCTCGACACCGGAGCACGCTGTAGCGAGATTTCGGCTACGTACACTACAGGCTTTTTTTGCAAGTCACAACGAAATCACTTGCCTAGCGTCACTTTCGCGATTTTAACACCCTAGTCCGAATAACTGATAATTTGTGTAGTAGACAAACAACTTAAATATGAGATCGCACATTGCCTGAACGCCAATAACAACACGATCACGCGAAGTCCCTTGACGGCTGTTCGCACCGTATCTCGTGCACAGTCCTAACTAAAAATAGTATTAAAAAAAAAGTCTATTGTTTAGAGAAATTAAAGCAAAAATTAAACGCAGTATAATTATGTTAAAATGCTATAATTTAACGAATATTTCTAAAAATATCTAAAATGTTTATAACCCCTGCAAATTTATAAAATTCTTTATATTTTAATTTTTTGAGTACTTTTAGTAGTAATTAGAAGATAATTATGCAATTTTATAAATAGAAAGCAAATTGATTTACTGTTTTTGGCCATAATTGTTTAAAAACTTCACTTATAACGTAAATTATTATTTAACACCCGAAAAGGTCACAAAACTTTAAAACAATATACTACAATACATTTTAATTATTACAGACGTAATAATTAAAATGTATTGTATTTTTAAATTGCAGTTTTTGTGTGTTTTGTGATTAATTATGCGATAATATGTACAAATTCCTTATTCAGTGCTGGAAACGCCGATGTGCGTCTTTTTTTAGTCTTACGAGGTGCGGCGGACGCCGATCGGCGTCGTCGATTAAAACGCCCCGCATCTGACTAGTACGAGCAATTTCGGTCGCCGCATTGAATGGGCTTGCAAAATATTGTGTCCATTAACCTTATACTTGAGACACGGTCCAGTTAGGACTAATGCAACCATGAAAGTTTACATATTGTTTGTATCTATATTAATTATTTAATTTAAACACATAAAGAAAACATGAGAAGGCAATAGAATTTTTAATGGAAATACAAAAACCTTTGTTTCTGGAAATAATGAGAAACTGCAATCTATTTTTTAAAGTTTTGTAACTGTTTCTTATAACAAAGTTTTCATGACATACAAAACCCTTTTCATCCTAAGCTACAGAAAGGAAAGCTTTTACGATTTTGTTTTTAAAGATTCTTAGTCATCTTCGATTCGAAAAATATGAAAATCTGTGCTCAATTTCATATAACTTTTCTAGTTGTAAGAGTACCTATGTATAATAGATACTGGGGAGTATTTTTACCAGTTTGTAGCTGTATTTCGAAATTCGTTATGAAATCAATACAAATTTTACCGTTTCGTTGCTCTGGTTCACACATAATATAGACGAGATTCAAGAAATACGCACTGGCGATATTTATTGGCCAATGCAACCAATAATCTCGTTGAATCGAAAATCGTCTTCGAGCAATATATCACTGAAATAGAAACTTTATCGCAGCCTCCATCTGTTGGATTTATTTCAATCTTTTCATATAATAGGGACTGTGATATATACCGTTTGCTCGTTCTTTACCCCGTTCAAGGACTGAATAAGGTCTGTTATAAATGTTATAATTCATGATACGGAAACTAAACTTTTATTACAATTGTATTGTAGATTTAAATCGTCTGTATTTTATGTTAATCATCATCATTTCAATAGCCAAAAACCGCCCAGTGTTGGACATAGGTCTTTCCCAAGGATCGCCAAACCGATCGGTCCTGCGCCTCCCGCATCCAGCGTTTTTTTGATAAATAACCCAAATCGTGTATTACATTTAAATCTCACCATAGCTCATATACGTCCCCACGGTGAGGCTCGAGCCTACCCTAAGTAGGGGGTGTACGCCTTAGTCAACCACGCTGGCCCAGTGCGGATTGGTCGACTTCACATACCTTTGAAATTCTTCGCAGATGTATGCAGATTGCCTCACGATCACGATGTTCATTCAATGTAGGAGCGTCGGACAAATTTAGGTACATTTAGCATTCGAAAAACGAAATACACATTGGTACATGGCAAGATCGAACCCTGGACCTCCCTTTTAGAAGGTCAGTGCCGAGTCCACTGCGCCACCGACGCTCATCACACTTAAACCATAGGTATTTACTCGAAAAACAAGTTAGATCAATAAATCGCGGCGTTAACACGTCTCATAGCAAATTAGTATTTTATTTTTATTTTGTACGTGTAATCTATTTTAATTATGGAGGCGAATTTTGCTTTGTAATTGATAAATTACTCGTATCTTGTACAGTGTACCTTCATTTATTCCTTAAGTTCTTTGGATTTGGAAGCACTGCTTGTAAATGGTTTGAGGCCTATTTCTCGGGTCGATCGCATAGGGTACGATGTGCACAAGACGATGGCAGTATGGACATTTCAAATCCACTATCTATTACGAGAGGTGTAATTCAAGGCTCCATTCTGGGCCCTACATTATTTGCCGTATATACTTCTAGTATCACTGAAGTAATTTTTCACTATCACTACCACCTTTATGCCGACGACACACAGCTGTATATTCATACAACCCCTACTGAAACAGATGTATCATCGGCCGTGTCCAAATTGAATAAAGATCTAGGAACTATTGCTGAGTGGTCTCGTAAACATTCGTTAATGCTAAATCCG
This sequence comes from Schoenobius gigantellus, assembly GCA_963935595.1. Classification (NCBI taxonomy): domain Eukaryota; kingdom Metazoa; phylum Arthropoda; class Insecta; order Lepidoptera; family Crambidae; genus Schoenobius; species Schoenobius gigantellus. The sequence continues at coordinate 28,273,732 of OZ012551.1, forward strand.
GCCAAAAGTGTCCAAATTATATTAGGCACTAGAAATCAAATGGAATCCATCAGAAGTGTACAAGTTAATGTAAAAGTAAATGACGTACCTGTACCTCGCGAAAATTGTGTTCGTAATCTGGGGCTGTACATGGATGAAAATCTACGGTTTGAAAATCATGTTGGGCGTAAGGTCGGTCAGTGTTTTGGTGCGCTGCAGGTTTTATATAGATTGCATCGATACTTATGTGCTAATGTCAAACTACAACTGTGTAACACCTTAGTATTGTCACATCTTCAATACTGTGATGCTGTGTATGGTCCTTGTTTGTTAAAGAAGTCTGAAAATCAGATCCAGAGGGTACAGAACGCTTGCTTGCGATTTTGTTTCCCAATAAAAAGGAGGGATCATATTACTCCACACTTAGTACAGAATAGGATTCTGTGTATGGGCAGAGTCAGAGACATGAAGTATGCTTGCTTTTTATATTCCTTATTTAAAACAAATATACCGCAATATCTGCGGAGAAAATTAATATTTAGAACGCGTAGTTCAAATTTAAGGGATCTTGGTATCTTTTTGTCTCTGCCTTTACATAGAAAAAGTGCTACGAGAGGACGTTTTGTATTCGCCGCTTCAAAGATATGGAACGATCTACCCCCTCCCTTGCGGGAAGGTTTTTTAATGTCCGAGAACAATTTCAAGCGTAAGTGCAAGCAATGGTTCCTCGAAGAACAGTACAAAGCGGCTAGAATATTGTATAATTTGTAGAACAATTGTTAAGGATTTACGATGTACTTGGCTGACTAGACTCAATATATAAATACTTACATGACATGCTTGAGTCTGACTTGCTGTTGTCATTTCTTTGTAATGTCTGTATGCGTGAGGTTGTGGCAGAATATTAGCGACAGTTGATTACTCAGCTGTCAGATGCTGAGCCATAAGCCTATTTGTTCCGAATAACTTGTTTATGTGTTAATCGTCCCATTGTATTTTTAATGTAATTTGGAGCAAATAAATACTTTTATTATTATTATTATTATTTCGCTGACAACATTGTGATTATGTCTCAGACCCCGAAATACTTAGGCACACTGCCCGACGATCTCTGTAGAGTTTCCCAATAAGGGGTTTTAAAATGAACATGACAAAGAAGAAGAAAATTAAGTTGAATCTTAATAACGTTTCCACTCCTGTAAGAGTAGGAACCCAACGAAAAGTTGGTGACGAGTATTTACTTACCTAAAACTCCCAAGTTGGTAGGTCTAACTTCTAGAACAGGGTTTCCCAACCAGTGAGGCGCGCCCCACTTGGGGGGCCTAGAGTGAACCAAGGAGCGGCACAGCGAGCGGCTTCAGAATTAAACTGTAATGATAAGATCTTCGCTGTACACTGACTACTATGAAGCCAAGGATTCCCCAATTGGTTAATAAAGTGCAGCCACGGTGCTCTCATTCATTGTATGCTTTACTTTTCTTAGTTGATTACCTTCTTTTGAATAAAACTATCGTTTGTTTAATTTTCTTATTTTGATTCCATTTCGGCCCCTAGGGGGGCGTAGTATGTTGGGTGAGGTATATAGGTCAGTCAGGATTTCATCCGCCATGGGCGGGTGCGGGCTTCGGGCATTTGATCGCCCCTTGCCCGGGCATCTTCTCGGCGAGCGGCAGCTTGCCGGTGTTGGGCACGTCACGTAGTGACGGGCCCCTCTTCGCCACCCCCCTGTGCTGCGACTCCGGGATCGAGCAGGCCGCGGCTTACACTGCGCCCGGAGGAGCGGTGGGGGGAGGAGGGAGCCATTGGTCTTCGTGGGGTGGTGGTGTCATGTCCGGTGGTGGTCGCTTAGGCGAGTCACGCGTGCGAGCAGTGGGGTCCCGCGGCAGACTACAAGCCGTAAGCGACACGAGGTCTGGTCAGGTGGTGGTGTCGTCAGCGAAGTCTCTGACGAAGCGGAGTCTTGGCCGGGGTGGGTCGCCTCGTCGTGAGAATGCAGCTGGTGATGGTGGTGGTGATGGAGGTGGTGATGGAGGTGGGTCACGGTCTCTCTCCGCCCTGGGCGACAACAGGTCGCGGGGCAGCGCTCGTCCGGAAGAGTCTGGAGGCCTGGGAACATAGGGAGCAATGTTGTGGAGGTGGAGGTGGGGCCCGTTGTCGGCGCTGTTGAACATTCGACGCGCCAGGCGGGCGACGAACTCCTCCACCATCGGCATCCGAACATCCCGGGCAATGACGTCATTCCTGACGTAGCGCCCCGCGTTCGTCACGACACGGAGAGAGACGTTCTGGACCACCTGCAGTCTGGAACGCTGGGTCGGGGAGCACAACGCATACCACGCTGGGGCAGCGTAGGTTAGCCGCGAGCGAACGTAGCACTTGTAGACCATCAGTTTCGCACGCAGCGGCAGCCGGGATGCCAACACCGGGCGCAGGATGCCACGGGCCATCTTGGCCTGGTTGACGACATGGTCAACCTGGGGCACCATGCGCAGTTGGCGGTTGATGCGGCATCCGAGGTACGCAACTGTGGTCTGCCAAGCTACGTCCTGTCCGCGGAGTGTTAGCGGCGGTGGCATGCGGCGCTGCGACCCGACCAGGATGGCGGCCGTCTTACCCACGTTGACGGCCATCCTCCAATTGTCCAGCCATGTCGGCAGGCGGTCCAGCAGTTGCTGCATCCGGGCGGAGGCGAAACTAACCTTCCGCGACGAGGCGAAGAAGGCGCTGTCGTCGGCAAATAGGGCCAACACCACGTCCCGCTGTCCCTCCTGGAGCTGGTCTTGGAGGGTGGGGATGTCGTCGGTGTAGGCGGCGTACAGGCATGGCGAGAGGCAGCTGCCCTGGGGCACTCCTGCGAGGATGGGGCGTGGCTGGGAGGTGGCGTCCTCAACCGAAACCACGAAGCTCCGACCCTGGAGAAACGACGCCAGCAGTCTCACGTGGGCGGGCGGCATGCTGGTGGCGGCCAGCTTGAAGAGGAGACCGGGATGCCACACACGGTCGAAGGCCTTCTCGGTGTCCAAGAAGACCCCTACGGTGTGGTTGTCCCGGTTCATGGCGGCCGCGAGGTGGTGGAGCACGCGCGCCAGCTGGAGCGTGGTGGAGTGGCCGCTGCGGAATCCAAATTGCTCATCCCGTAGTGGGACGAACGGGCGGATCCTCCGCAGCAGCAATCGCTCGAACAGCTTGGCCACGTGAGACAGCAGCGTAATGGGTCGGTAGCTGGACGGGAGGCGCCTGTCCTTACCCGGCTTGGGGAGGACGATGATACGCCCCATCTTCCAGGCCACGGGGAAGTGGCCGGTGCGCAGGATGCCGTTGAAGAGCCTGGCGAGGGACACCAAGCCCCTGCGGGGCAGCTGCCTGAGAGCCGCGGAGGAAACGTTGTCGGGCCCGGGCGCTTTTCGCCTGTTGAGGCGGAGCACCGCCTTGCGCAGCTCTGCGGGGGAGATAAAATCATCACCCCGCAGCTGCGGCGCTGGGGCCGACAGAAATTCCTCGACGCGGCTCAGCACGTGCCTGTGGTGCTCGACGACAGCGCAGTCGGTGGACGCTGGGTGTGGGGTGAATACCTCCTGTAGGTGGTCAGCCAAGATGTTGGCCCGGTCTGTAGCATCGTAGCATCGCCTGCCCGCGTTATCCAGCAGCGGGCAGACAGGGGCGGCGGACTTCGTGAGCTGCCTGTTCAGCCGGAAGAGGTCAGCGGTGCTGTCGGACACCTGATCCAGGTGACTCTCCCAGGTGGCACCGCGCCATACCTTCACGGCCTCGGACAGCTGGGTGGTGAGGCGGTTGAGCTCCGTCTTGACCCGCGGGCACCGGGTGCGGGCCCACAGCTGGCGCAGCTCGCGCTTCCTGCGCATCCGCGCGCGCAGGTGGGCAGGTAATTCCTCCCTGCGTGACTTCGCAGGGGGGAAGGTGGAGGCTGCCTCCTCGGCAGCGCGGATGCGGGTGCAGATGTTATCGGCGGCCGCGTCCACATCCTCCGGAGAGGAGAGGGGGCCACCGAGCGCGAGATCGTTGAGCGCCGAGCTGAAGGCGCCCCAGTTGGTGCGGCGGCGCGGAGCTCTCGCCTGCACGAAGTCGGCGGCTGTGCTGGTGGTGATGAGGATGGGGAGGTGCTGCGTGTCCATGTCGTACAGCACCTCCATGGAGACCGGGCAAGGGATATTTTTAGTAAGGACAATGTCCAAGACATCTGGCTGATACCTGGCGGAGGTAGGAATGTGTGTAGGGGCGTCCGGCCCCACCACATCGGCGTCAAGTCCGGTGGCGGCATCCAGAAGCATCCTCCCGGCGGGCGTGATGCAACGCGACCCCCATTGAGGGTGCTTCGCATTAAGATCGCCCGCCACGAGAGTCGGCGTGTCGTCGCCGAAGAGCCCCTGGATGTCGGAGAGTTCTACTCTCACCCTCACTCCGATGGTACGAGTGGAGATATAGGGGAGGAGGTCGAGGTCGTCATGTACCACGTCGCGGCGAACTAGGGCTGCCACGCCTCTCCAGGCGCGGCCCTGCGATGTTGACTCGTCGCGGTGGTAAACGTGGTAGTTGGGCAGCCGGAAGGTGTTGTGCGGGAGCAGGAAGGTCTCTCCCAGGAGGATCACGTGCAGATCCTGCGACTGGGCGAGAAGGCGCAGCTCCTGCGCCTTGTTCCTTACCCCCCCGGGATTCCAGTAGAGAACCCGTCGATGGCCCGGTTGATTGCTGTCTGGTGGTCGCCTAGCTCCGCGGCCATCGTCAGTTGGCTGATCGCGGTTGCCACCGCGACCAGTGCCGATGCGGTCGAAGCCTGCGGGAGCGGGCGGGTCTGGGGTGCCAGTTGTGGTGGCTCCTGGCGCGGCTGGTGTGGCTGCCGCGGCTGGGCCGGCGGCAGGAGTGGTAGCTGTGGTGGACGGGCTCGGGGGTCCTGCGGTGGGCCCTGGGACGGGTGGGACCTTTGCGGGCGGCCGACATCGCCGCCTCCTGCTGGGAGGCTGGGTGTCGTCGGGGCGGCTGTTGAGGGCGGCTCGACGGCGCTGGAGTAGAGGCCGCCGCAGGTTGGTCGGAGGCAGCGGCGCGTCGGCCACGCCTGCCACGACCACGACGTCTACAGCGTTTTACCACCTCACCTCTGGTGGTCGGCGGGTTGGCGGGGGGGGGGGGGGGCAGAGTAGGCCCCATTGGGGCCTCCAGATCATCGCCCCTGGAGGGCGCCGGTTGGTACAGGGGCGCCTGTTGGTGCGGGGGCGCCTGCTGGTGCAGGGGCGCCTGCTGGCGCGGGGGCTCCTCCTGGCGCGGGGGCGCCTGCTGGTGCGGGGGCGCCTGCTGGTGCGGAGGCGCCTGCTGGCAAAGGGATGCCTGCTGGCACGGCGGCGCCTGTTGGCGCGGGGGTGCCTGCGGACGGGTCGGCACGGGGGGTGGCACTTTCATGCCCCTCTGCCTGGCCTCCCGCCGGAAGGCTGGACAGCGGCGGTCATTGGCCGGGTGCGGCTTTGCGCAGTTGGCGCACGTGGGCGGCTGGTCTCGTGGGCGCGGGCATTCGGCGGCGATATGGTCGCCAGCGCAACGCACGCACTTGGTAGGTCGGTGGCAGTTGGCCGAGGCGTGTCCGAACGCCTGGCATCTATGACACTGCGGGGACCTCCCGCGGCCACGCCATCCCTCGATGACGACCCCCGGCATCATGAGGAGCTCCGTTACCGCATAAAGGCGGGAGAGCTCCTGCGCATCGAGTTGCTCCAACTGCAAATAAAAGAGGCAGCCGGAGCGGCCGCGTTGTGGCGGAATGTGGCGAACGTGGGTGGCGACGAATCCACGCTCCCCGAGCGCTGCCTGAATCGCTTCAGGTGGGGTGTCAGAAGGCAGCCCTCGGAGTGCTGCCTTGGAGGGGAGCTCGCTGGCCGGTGTGTGGGCGTACCAGGTGATGGTAGGGTCCCTCTCGGACGCCTCAACCAGGTACCGCTGGACCACACGGTATTCTTCTGGCGACGTCGGTATAAACCGCACTCCTGTGCGGTAAGGGCGGGCGTTAGGCGACTTGCCGAGCTTGCCCGCCAACACGGTGAAGTGTCGGGTCCACTCCGGTAGGCGCTCGACAACGATTGGGGGGTAGCCGCGAGCCCTGGCGGCGGCTGGAGTCACCGGCTGGTCGGCGGCGGGGGTGTTCGACTGGGTGGTCGGCGCGGAGTCGGCAAGTTGTGTGGGTACTCGTAGACGAGGGCTAGGAGGCGCGGCGGTGAGGCCGGCGTATGTCACCGGCCCCAACTGTGAGGGGGTGGCGTCTTGCTCGCTAGACATCGGCGCGAATGTCGCGTACGATGTCGACGGCGTAGGTGAGAGCGGAGGTGGGTCGGACATGGCCTCACCTGCTGCGGTACTGACCCCGGCTGAGGCCTCATCGCTTGGAGAGGCGAGCGAGGTGGTGTGGTGTATATAGAAGCCCACCTCGGGTGAGCTTGATGGTTGACGGTGGTGGTCCGGAGGCGAGGGTCCGGTGCGGGGGCGCTTGTCGTCCCCGCTGTCCTCGCTGCTGGTAGGACTCCTGGGCCGGGGCTCACGGCTTCGGCCGCCGCTCGTACCGGCGGGCTGCGTTTCTCCCAGAAACGCCCCATCGGTAGTGGGCGGGGCGGCTTGGGCCGGAGCATCCGGCTGCGCAGCGGCCGCAACAGCCCGGTGCCCGACAGGCCGTAGATACGGCCCGGGGCGAGTGGTGGCGGTCGCGGAGGTAGTAGTGGTGGTGGTGGTGGTGGTGGCGGCGGCCACGGCAGCGGCAGCGGCGGCGGTAGCGATGGCGGAGGTGGAGGGCCTCATAGCGCGAGGCTCGCGCGGGGGGAGGGGTTTATCCCCTGGCATTTTGACGGCACAAATACAGAGTAATGGACAGCACTTGGTAGATAGTTTTCGTCACAAACACTGAGGGCGATCACCCCTCCCTATTTTTACAAAAAAGGGAGCGGGTATGCGCAACACACGCACAACACAAACACAAAAGCGTCAATATCGCGGGTAGGAATGAGGTTCTATGTCGTGAGTGTTAATAAAAACTCGACGTGGGTAGATGTGAATCCACCCACGGAGCGGGACGGCGCGCGGGGCGCACAATGCGCGCGGCGCGGTACGGTGCGTTCGCGGGGGGAGGCTCGCGGGTGTAGGGGCTCAACGATTGCTCGGAGCACTCCTGGCACGACCGGTCGGCAACACTCGCGGAACAGCACTTGCACAGTATATAGGGAAAAAGGTTGGGAACCCCTGTTCTAGAAGATATTGATTGACGAATCAAACTCGGCTGGGTAGCTTTCGGGAAGCTACGCAGCTATTTCTCGGATCACTACCGCATCTGAATAACTCAAGACGAAAGTTTTTAATTCATGTGCTAGTTGCTAGTGATCACAGTGTTACTAAGACGAGGCCGCTTACAATGAGCCTTATGAGAAGACTCATAGTCACCCAAAGGGTGAGTGCTATATTCGGAATTTCTCTGCGTGATCGAATCATAAATGGTGAGATCCGCAGGAGGACCGCGGCCACCGACATGTCCAAATAAATTAGAATTAAGACTAAAGGAAAACTCTACTCAGTGCGACGAATGAGCAGAGTTTTCTTTTATTAGACGAGATAGTGTATCTACATTTTTATAGTACACACAGCAACACGACACGACGTCAGACTTTACATGTTGACCTTGAGACCGCTCCTTTGTCATTCGTAACAGCGACGGCTTTCGTAATGCAAATGTACAACTTGGCGTGTTGCTGACTGTACATCAATGCTTTTATTACATACTAGCTGTGCCCGCAACTTCGTCCGCGTATGTTAAAAAAAGTAGCCTATGTTATACCTTATATAATTATCTATTAGTGAAAGTAAAAGTATTATAGCTATCTATTAGTGAAAGTTCCTTCAAAATCGGTCCAGCCGTTCCGGAGATTAGCGAGAACAAACAGACAGACAGACAAAAAAAAATTAAATTGTGTTTTTGTTATTGGTACCCGATATACATTCATACCCATTTAGTAAAAACTTTTCATTTTGACATTACAAACAGACACAAATTGTATTTTTTTATCACCAGGCTCTCACCCCATGGACTATACCTACACCAACATCAAGTAATGAGAAATACTTACATTGACTCATGAAGAAATTAAAATAGGTTATCTATCGTTAGATTGGCTGTAGAATTGAAATAAGTGGGAGAGTAAAAGGGGGTGTGTGAGTGAAACGTGCATATATAAAATATTGGCACTGTACTGTCAAATCCTCATCATCATTACCGCGGTTCATAGATAAATCGCCAATCTATAAGATTGTTAACGATTCGTGTCGCCTCCGTGAGGTTGTCAAGGAAATTACATACTGCTTTATATTGCGAGGCTGACGTCGGTGTAGGAATTGCTGAGACGTGACCGAGAGGCTGACTCGATACTATAGCACTCGATGGTGCAATTTGGAACGAATCGAGAGCGATTTCGATAGGGTTGACAACTTAAGCTCCATTGACACACTAATCGCCGCAAGATTTTTCTTTGCTACCCTCGAATTCCTTTTTATTGTAAATGAGCTAAGCGAGATCGCTACCATTATTTATGAATGTTACTAATAAAGTCAATAACGATTTATGACACTGGTGTAATACCAATTTTTTATGCTAGTGTGCTTAAAGTTTCTACGTTCTCTAGCAGTCACAAAAACTTCAAATTTACGTGTGCTATTTTTGTGGCAAACAACGACCAACATGATATTAAAATATTAAATGATTTTATTTTTTATTTATGTATAAATATTCACATACAAGGATCACAAACATACTCGTACATATATAATGTTGCCAATAAACCATTATAGGTTTGTCCTGACAACAAAGTTTACATTCGACACTCGGTTTTGAGTTCAGATAAAACACTAATCAAATAACATGAGCGTCACTAATTATCTTATAAAAATATTTTTACCTACTAGATACACACCAGAAAAACGGTACCTGCCTATTTGTAAATAATAAATTATGAAAAACCCATACTTCCAATTTCAACAATAACTGAGCAAGTAGGTAGGTCTACAATAAATTTTAGCAAGAATAGTGCACAAGAAGTTCGGAAGAATATCACCACAAACTGTAAACAAGTTCTGCAGAATTGCATATAGGATGTTCCGCTTAGTTGTACGAACAGATTATGATTTGTATTATTTCATCTATATTTTAGTAAGTTTGTTTTAAGTGAGCTTAGATAATTTCTGTTTTGATTAATAATATAAGTAAGTATTTTAATAAGTAAGTATATATTTTATTATTTAAATATTACTGAACCAAATGTTGATATATTTAATAGTTTGATATTATTACAGATCAATTATTATGTGTATTTATATAGACAGTTAATATATAAAAGTGTAGTGCAATATATAAATGTGTAATGTAAACATATGCATACATATAGATCCATACAAATACATACACACGTATGATAATAGCGTGATGCACTGGCCGTTAAACCTGGAGGTCCAGGTTATGGTCCTGCCATGTATCAATGTGTTTTTCGCTTTTCGAATTTCATATGTAATCTACCTGACGCTACTACGGTAAAGCAAAACATCGCATCGTGAGGCAACCTGCATACATATGCGAAGAAATTCAAAAGTGTTCACATAGACGACCAATTCGCACTAGGTCAGAGCGTCATTGACTAAGGCCTTAAACACGCTAACTTAGGGTAGACTCGAGCCCCTCGGTGGGGACGTATAGGAGCTGTGATGATGAACTACAAAAGTCATATGCGCGCTGCTAGCAAAACTAGCAGAGATTTTACATTACCTCTGGCTTCTGGTATAAAAATAAATACTTTATTGAATAATCACAGACCAGAACTATGTGAATAAATAATATTTTGCGTGAATACTAAAGAAATCTATTAATTGCACCCGTCGTTTCTATAATTTTATACTCTGCTTTTATGCTTCACCAAGCTTTTTCATCACAATTAGCATTCACTTTTTTATCACCATTGTTAGTTCAAACCAACACAATTGAATTTAACCCTATCACCAGATGAAGACTATTAGTACTAAAGTCCGCGAAGACGCGGGTACCTCTACCTTAACTTTTTCTCCCGCCAAGCTGCGGTACTTGAATTGCTGCATTCCGGCCCAAATAATAAGGTGCATTCGGAAATAAGTATGATTGAGAACAATGTCAATACCACTGATGATATTCAGCGGTCAGCTATATTACAAATGGCACAAAGGATCACAAAACCACCTCAATGGACCAAAGCGTAAGACAGGCAGTGAATTAACTGGGTACTATGACTTATTAGGTCAGAAGTTGGCAACGAGCATTGGGTCCTTGCAGAGGTTGACTTGCAAATCTTACAGGAACCACGTAATATCCTGTAGCCACTTACCATCATGTGGGTAGCCTTTTTTCGAGGGATATGCGTGACCGCACCGCACCCGCCGTTGGCTAGACGACGTGCGTGTGTGGGGCTCTCCTGGCAGTGCCGGGCCTACCCACTAAACCCTCCAGTGTTCTACCTGCCCTTATGGGTGCGCGTGGTAGGATCCACCCCCCTGGCTATAACTAATTATGTTAAAAGAAAAAAACCTAAGTGCGAGAACACCGAGGGTTCTGTACAAACTTATCCATATAAATACACAAGTTTTTAGGATTTTTCCTCCAGAGATACACTTTCCCCATAGAGACATAACTAGATATTTACATTTTTTTTCTTGACAAGTGCTGGAAGACATTGCTTTTTGCCAACTTGCATGATTTTAGGTCAACGGAAAGGAGCCCATAGCTTTTTATTCCCTCGCGAAATCGCAAAATATGCGACATAAACATTCTCGTCTAGCACAGTTCAGTTTCAACGTTCATTTTTTCCACGTACGTGTAGGCTCTGGAACGAGCTCCCACCTGCGGTGTTTCCCGATATGTCCTACTTCAAACGAGACTTGAAAAGAGCACTTATCTCCAGGTAGGCAGTGGCTGAGCTGTGTCACTGGCATTGCAGATGTCCATGAGCGGTGGTTACCACTTACCATCAGGTGGGCCAGTGGCTCGTCTGCCACCGTTTGCAATAAAAAAACGGCCATATCTTTTGATAGCGTTGACTTACAAGCTCGATTTTTTCACAACTTAAAGAGTCCGCCCCGCGTATTCTATACTAGCTTTGGCCCGCGACTTCGCTCGCGTTAAATTCGGGGTAACACGGAAGATTTCCAAAAAAAAAATAAGGCAGGTATTTTTCGTTGGTAACAAAGAGTCTGTGTACCGATTTTTAGCTTCCTACCTTGAAAACTGCGAAAAGTCCCATATAAAATTTTACCCCCTCTTTTAAGGGGTTGGGGGTAGATTTAAAAAAAATGATGCACGATTTTTTTGTTAGTCACAAATAGTCCGCATACCAATTTTTAGCTTTCTACCTTGAAAATTACGGAATGCTCCATACAAACTTCCACCCCCCATTTTAGGGAAGTGGGGGTTAGAAAGAGACGAAAAGTAGCCTATGTCACTCTCCATCTCTTCAACTATCTCCACTTAAAAAATTACGTCAATTCGTCGCTCCGTTTTGTACTGAAAGACGGATAAACAAACACACACACACACTTTCCCATTTATAATATTAGTATGGATAAATGTCAGCTTCATATCTCTACGCTTTCCTGAGAAAGAGGGTCTTGACAGACAGATGGACAATGATGTGATTCTATAAGGGTCCATTTTTCCTTTTGAGGTACGGAACCCTAAAAATATAAAAAAATAATATTTAATTAATATGCCTACGCAATCGTATTCTGATGAATTATATGTCATCCCATATTAAATGTTCATACAAACAAAGGATTAAATCATATACGAGGATGTTGCACCGTCTTTTAAGCGCATTACAAAGGATATCGTTGAGTGCTTACCTTTTTGCAAGCTTAAAACAAGCATCTGAGCAAAGCTCATAAAAAGTGTCTTAACCGGGACAGAAAATATGCATCGAGGTTTTTCTGTTGGTATCGAGTTTCCGCACGATTTACATAATCCTCAGGTAAAGCGAGATTTGAATGTAGGCAGCCCTATATTTACGTCTAGTGATTTTTGCATTTTTATTCCTTTCTAGGAGAAGAACTGTATGTGTTAGCGAATTCCAACCGTGACCTAGTTTTGATCCTTCCTTAGGAGTATGAATTGTAACTGGTCCACAGCCCGGTTATATTCACGATACCTGGGGGCCTCGACAAAGTAACAATTCAAATACGATAGAGTTAGAAAAAAAAAACAAAATGTATGAGAATGATTCGTTATTGTGGAATGGGTGGGTGGTTTTGACGTTATTGGGTCGAAATTTCGTCAATAAACAATCAGAGGGCTTAGACAAAGCTGTTACTTTGTCTCGTTGGCTTCTTCTTCTTAGTCAAGTTGGCTCTCCACCGAAAAAAGTTGTCAACTTTTGTTGACAATACCAGTTGACAGCACAAAAGTTGTCAACTTTTATTCGGTGGAAACTCGGCTTTTCATTAACTTTTGTTGACAACTTTTATTCGGTGGAGAGCCATCTTCAGGTCGTCCGCGGCTATGCGATAGTTGTGGACGGAGGCTCAACGACATCTTCGTGAAGCTCTAATTTCTCAAACTAACTCTTAATAAATACACACGTGATATACAAACGTAAAATTTAATTTTAAGATGTGTTCTTATCGCGAAAGTCTAAAAACTTTTATGGCCCTAACTTTTTTAATAGGTACCTACTTGACGTTTTCTTTTAAAATATTTTTTATTGAAACCGTTAGCCGGTGTTGGCATGCTGCACAAAATATTCAGGATTTTAGCGTAGACTATGTGGTGTAAAGCATATGCGTAGTAGAAACATAATAAACATTACACTACCAGTACCCTTACAGTACACGTTACAAACAGAACTCAAGTCATTTGCACATACAGTAATACTGCACGCGATTCCCACTGGAATAACATAAAGTTATGTTGGGCTTTGGGTGCTAATATATCACCCAAGTCTGGCCAGTTTAACACTTAGGGCAGTGCTGCGAGGGAGTACCTCCAGTGTATCCTTCACACAAGTTGGGTTTTGCGAGCATTTTCCTAGGGCAACCAATGCCTACTTACTAGCGGTGTTCAATATTCCGAAACTTGAACTCTGTACATGCATTACACTGAAATGCAGTAAGCGCAGAGAAGTAGAAGTGTAGTTATAATTATGCGTAGAAAACGAACTAAAAGATGGACAGATTTTTATTTACACCAAAGAGTGAAGTTTCTAGCTAAGACCTCGAACATTCTATGAGATACGTATAGCAAAGCGACGTTACAATATTATCGCGACCTTTTGGAACATCTTTTACCTATTATTTTTTGTTTGTTTTTTATCGCGATTCCAGAACTTCTCGTTAAAAACTTTTGGACTAAGCTAGCTTAGATTTTTGAAAAGTTAGCTAGTTAGAAACTTTATGTCCAATATCAGATTTTTTTTCTTTGTAGACGTAAAACATGCTTCGACATAATGATCCAATTCACTTACGGAATTCTTGATAGATGTAACATGAAAACAATTCGCACAGCGTTATTTTCCAATTTGCACTCAAATTTTCGCGATGCTTGCCACTTCGAGTGGGTCTATCCATCATCTTGTCAAAAATGGTTTTGTTTAGAACGTCCATCGGCTGCTTCTCGCAGTCAACGAGAATTGATGGGATAAAAGTTCCATCTGCAAAAAGACCTTCCCCCCAGATTGTGGCGATTGTGTTTACGTAGCAATAATGAAAGGGTGTTCTTTGATGTCTTCTAAATGTAACGTTAGATATTGCGTATCTGATATAACCTATTTAATATAAAGTGGGTGAGTATAGATGCGCATCCCTGAAATGTTAATGTGTAAAACAGGTCATACTGATGGGTACATTATTGTAATAAGCATATCGTTTGTTATCCTACATACGGGTTTCCGAGTAAAGGACTAAAATTCTAATGTTAAAATAACTCAGAAATCGCAATAGTGATAATTTAAATATCAGATCACATTCAAACTGGGTGTAACATTTAATTGCTTGTCCTTCTGAAACTTAAGAATAACGCTTAAATTGACCCAATAAGGTTCCAAATTGTCTTTTTGAGTACATTGAGGAAACTAGACCGCCTCCGTGATCAAGTTATTTGGTAAACCATCGTATTCTGATCTAGAGGTTCGAGGTTCGATTCCACGTGAAGGTAGAAGATTTTGTTTTGCTGGTGGTATGGCTTCTGACTCCGTCATAATAACAATGTTAATTAATTATATTGTTGTGTTCCGACAACGAAGAAAGAAGAGGTAAGTCCAGCCCCCTATTTCACCATCTTGGACACCCCCCTAGACAAATGCCACACGCTAACTTTTCTGCAGTCGTTCCGCAGAAAAAATGTATGGAAATGACATAAGCCTACGACAACAGGTGATACGTCTGCTCGCTTGCCCCCTATCCCATAAAAAAAACATCACGCTATTTTTTCCGCAGCTAATGTCATCTCCATACATTTTTTTCTGCGGAACCACTGCGGAAAAGTTAGCGTGTGGCATTTGTCTAGGGGGCTTCTGTGGTTCGATTCCATAAATAAAATTTCGTCTTGGATGGTGACTGAACCCGCGACTCCCAACATACCGTGTTGGCGCCTTTACCTTGACTTGACGACATTTTTAACTTTACCCTCTTTTAAATAAAACTACACTTTTACTAGCGTATATTTTAACTTGAAACCATTTTATTTATTTTAATTAAATGTGTACTACTCGTACATATAAAAGACAGTATTATTTACCCTCCTTTGTTCTCTGTTAAGCCAAAGTAGTCTCTTTTCACTGTTAATAACTACGTTTCAACATCCAATTCGAACCTATGCCTGACCGAGACGATGTTGTTTCTTTGTTGATTTATTTATTTTTGCAATTTATTTAGCAGTTTTAAAGAAAATGCAAAGTCATATATAAAATTGGTACGTTTGCTTTATTCTTATCTAGTTTTCAAGAAATCTGTAGATTTCCAAATTAAATGTTGATACGTAGTTATTAACAGTAACAGTGAAAAAAGATGACTTTGGCTTAACAAAGAACGAAAGAGATCAATACAATTAAAATTTTCGTCGGGGCTGGTAAGAGCTCGGTGGCCTAGTCGGTCAAGGAACACGGTATGTTGGAGACGCGGGCTCATTCCCCGCCCGAGACGATTTTTTTCATTTTTACAGCTAACTATTCCAACTAACATTTCATTGCCTTACTGGCCCGAGACGATTTTATTTCATTAATTTATTTTTCAGCAGGTTATTCCCACTATCATTGTTTAATGCTATACGATGTAAGGCAACCCTGTCATAGCGTTTAAAAATACAAATAATATATTACCGGCAAAATAATGTCACCAGTTACTTATAAAAGTTGTTGATGGACTAATTCCGATCTCACGAAAATTTGCCCGTCCGTAATCGATATGGGAATTCGCTGCGTCTTCTCCGTATCTAAGAGGGTCCCGTAATCGCTCCTTCACTCCCAAGTCCTTGAGATCCTAAAGGAAGCTGTAAACGGATACCTCCTTCATATTGTCCGGGTGCGTTCGGAAATCGCTTGCGGGCTAACGTGAGGTACCATTCCATTTTTTCCCGAACAATCTTGAGCGAAACTATATTTTATTTTTTATTATACAAACTGTTCTGGCGAACATCGTAACACCTTGAAAGATGACAGAAGTGTACGGTATTTTCCATACAAAATTAGCATTATTTCTTTATATGATTTTTCAGATTTTCTATAGGATTTCCCCTATTATTTTGCTTTTCAAACCACCCCTGCATTAAGGCAGGGGTGGTAAACATTGAAATCGGTCAAGCCGTTTTTGAGTTTTAGCGAGACAAACGAACGGAGATTCCTTTTTATATATGAAGAAAAAAGAAGATTTTGTCATTTTGCACGTCTCATACTCGCGTAATGTTTCGTATTTTTGGCTGTTTGGGTTGAAAAGAAAGGATAAGATATTAAATTGTGATATTTTGACAGCTACTACTGGCTTCTATTGTCAATAATAATTGTCATCATTTCAAAAAACGTAAGTATGAAATCTACGGAACCAACTTAATCTTAAATATATTATTTTAAATATTTTAAGAATTTTATCCTACTCGCGAAATTTAAAGATATTCAAAAATCCTCAATACTTACTAAAATTGGAGGGGTGGCGATTTATCTTCGTGCTAACATTTCCTACTCTATTCTCAGTCACTCCCCACAGCCACCTCCTCTCAATACCGCTGAGCATCTTTTTCTTGACATTTCTCTGTCTCACACTCGGATCCTCCTGGGTATCTATTATAGTCCATCCCTGAGAGTAGACTACTTTGCTTCCTTTGTGCAACTCATTGAAACCTTTACTCCAGCCTTTACACATACTATTCTTATGGGTGACTTTAATACGTGTCTGGCAAAAAATGATTCCCGATCCCAAAAACTGGTCACATTAGTAAACTCTTATAATCTTCATATTCTTCCTCTACAGGAAACACATCGTTTTCCTAATTACTCCCCGTCTCTTCTCGACCTAATGATAGTGTCTCCCCTAACATGGTAAGCAAGCATGGTCAATTTTCCGCGGACGCTTTTTCATACCACGACCTGATTTATATTTCATATAGTGTTCGCCCACCGAGATCTAAACCTAGCATTTTACTTCGGCGAAATTTCGCCAAAATGGATGTAGGAAAGCTTCGTAAGGATGCTGCTGGCTTGGACTGATTAGATATACGTGACTGTTGACGATCAAGTGAGACTTTTTAATGCTCGTCTGACTGAACTTTATGATACCCATGCTCCTGTAAGACCCATTAAAATGAAACTTTTGCCTGCTCCGTGGCTTACTGACGATATCCGTGTTTTAACGAACAAGAGGAACAAAGAAAAAACTAGGTACAAGCTCAATCCCACCGTTGAAAATCAGATAAGGTACAATACCGCAAGAAATCGATGCAACACAGTGATAAGAAATGCCCAAAGACGCCATATACATGTCAACTCTGTCGAAAATGAAGACCCAGCTAAAGTCTGGAAATTCCTCAAATCACTTGGTATTGGTAAATCTCGGATGCGTAGTAGTGACTTCAAAGTTGACATCAATCTTCTTAACTTACACTTTACCTCAACTTCGCTCTTTAGTGGTGATCGAAAAGCCGATACCTTAAATTACCTTTCTTCATTACCTTTACCTGATTACACTCCGCTCGCTTTTGAGACATTTACGGATAGAGATGTCAAGAGAACTATGATTTCTATAACTTCTGGTGCTATAGGCAGTGTATAGGCAGTTGCATTAGTCGCAAAATGATCTTCCCTATCTTAGATATCCTTACCCCAATCATCACCCAAATCCTTAATAATTCCATCACGTCTGGTGTATTTCTCTCTGCATGGAAGGATGCTTTTGTTATTCCTCTTCCAAAGAAAACTAATGCTGGCTCTTTTTCTGATTTTCGTCTAATTTCCATTCTCCCGTTCCTTTCCAAAGTCCTTGAAAAACTTGTCTATAAACAACTTCTCAGATTTCTAAATGTTAACAAAATTTTGAACCCTTTACAATCCGGCTTCCGCGTGGGCCACAGCACGACTACTGCTTTAGCTAAAATCACTCACGACCTTCACCAGGGCATGGAAAATCGCCAGCTTACACTACTGACGCTGTTAGATTTCAGCAATGCGTTCAATTCGGTGGATTTTGATGTGCTCACTAGTATCTTACGTTCTCTTGGCATATCTCCTACCGTAATTGACTGGTTTCATAATTACCTATTGGAGAGTCGGCAGCAGATACGCATTGAGGACTCCTTGTCCGATTGGTGCACTATGGCTGCCGGTGTCCCCCAGGGTGGCGTATTGTCTCCGCTTCTTTTCTCGATATTCATAAATTACATTACGCAATCACTTTCATGTCTCTATCACTTGTATGCTGATGACTTGCAGATCTACACGCAAGCCCCACTATCTGATTTTTCACAGGCTATCTCGGTAACCAACACTGATCTTAGTATAATTAACAACTGGAGTAAATATTACGGTCTTGTCATTAATCCGAATAAAACACAGACAATCATTATCGGCAGCTCCTATTTCATTTCACGTATTGATTACACTTTGCTGCCAGCAGTGATCTTTGATGGAACAGTTATTCCATTCAGCAAATCTGTGAAAAATCTAGGTATAGTTTTTGATCAGTGTCTATCATGGCGACTTCAGGTTGAGGCTGTTCGCAAAAAGCTGTTTGCCGCATATTATTCTATCAACAGATTTCGTAACTTTCTTCCAATGGGTACAAAAACAGTGTTAGCTCAGACACTCCTACTCTCCATAATTGACTACGATGACGCTGCCTGGGCGGGTCTATCGGAGGAGTTGCTAGATAATTTGGAACGTTTACAAAATGTGGCCATTAGGTTTATTTTTAATCTGCGTAAATATGACCATGTTTCTTACTATAGTTCTCAACTTAAATGGCTTCCAATTCGCCAGCGCAGAGATTTACATGTTTTATCCCTACTTTACAATGTTTTGTTTCTTCCAACTTCCCCATCATATCTAAAGTCACAGTTCTCTTTTCGGTCCGCTTCTTCGAGTCGTGTTTTATGATCGAATTTTAATTTAACTCTTGATATTGCACCCTTCAGTACTGATTTTCTTTCATACTCTTTTCCCGCATATGCCGTTCGGCTATGGAACTCTCTCCCTGAGAGTTTTAAGAGAGCTCGTACGCTGGAGTCCTTTAAGAACCAAGTCCGAAATCACTTTCTATCCTTAAATCCTTAGCTAAATCAGTCCTTCATTGTCCATATTTAGCTACTACTGCACCCATCCCCGATTTAAATTTCCTATATGTATTTCCCTGGTCCAAGGTTGCCTGGAAGAGATTGCTTATTAGCAATAAGGCCGCCTGTGTTGTACATCTGTGTTGTTTTTGAATTTTTTTTGTCTCAATATCTTTGTGTGCCATTGATATACTACCAAACGTAGATAGAGCGCTTCATACAAAAACGCGCTTGAAATCTGTCACCTAATCGACTATACTTACATTTGTACTCGCTGATATATCTATACTTCAATATGCACGCCCGAATGAAAATTACCATAAAGAAAGTACCGTATATTCAACCTTATTCTGCATTATTACGGCAACTATTTTAAGTACAACCGTGGGAAGTTACATCATTTCATACCTAGCCACAGAGCAAACGACGTTTTAGTAATTGCTACAAGAAAATATCAACTTTATACTCTCAAACATAATGCTTGAAATTGCTTATCGCGTTGTCGCTCCAACGCATGAATGAGATAGCACATCGTAATACGATGCCCGTGCGAGCGAGACGATTGTGATGTACTGACACTGACGCGAAGCGACATGTTTATTCTCAGAATAACATGCTTTAGTTATTCTTCTGAGTGTTTATTATTAAAATAATTGTTTTTATTGGTTTTTACGTATAAATCAAATATTTGAATACATGATAAGATGTGTAATGAGTTTACTCACGCAAAATATGAAATCCCGTCTTTTTTCTGCCGTTTCTGGCTATTGTTACCACAATTTTTGAATGCGCACTTCGGCATGTTTACGTGCCGACAGCTAATCACTCACTATGGAAAGGAACTACACGAGTCGCGATTGAGCAGTTCTTCACTGGCCTACTTTTCGATCGTTCATGCGTTATCTACGTTTGGTAGTAAATCAATGTTGTGTGCAATAAAGTATTTATTATTAAAATTGACAGCATAGAATTTCATCAGTTGTTAACTTTATGTAGGTAAACATCTTTGTAGATTGACATAATTTTTTTCTATTTTTAAAGGCGCGAGCTTCAAGAATCCTACGGCACTTTCGTCATTTTAGAAGCAGCGTAAATTAAAAATGAACATTGATATACAAAATAGTCATTGATATACAAGAACAGCGATATATAAAGTCTTCAGCTTTATAATATAGAATCCAGCTTTATATAATATAGATATAATATAGTATAATATAGTACTTATAGATTAATTTTAAAAGTTTAAAATGTAAAAAAAACAAAACCTTCATCTGGTCACTTCGGACATTTGCCAGTTTTCCGTTTCGCTAAATCAGTTGAAAATGAAGATGAAATCAAGGCACACTTGGCTCGATTACTGATGAAGTTCAAATAAATAATTACAATAAGGTATAATGGGTTATGTTCTGAAAAGCGTCGGGATATGTTGCCCACGACACATTGTACCATCGATCGTACAGCTCGCCATCGGCAGGGAACACCCTAACACTACACTATAGAACCAAAATGCTCGTACTGTACGATTTCGACGGGGAGAAGGATATAAAAAGGTTTTTGAAAGGTTCGGCAACGCGCAAGCTATTCCACCGTGCTGCGAGCGTCCATCGGCTGCGGTATCGCGTAGCGTAAGGCTACGTTAAAAAAAAAATAAATGTAATAGTATACAGAGTGTAACTGAACACCCCAATAACATTTAAGGGTATGTATCCATCAGAAGTAGACATTCTATAGGAAAAATATTAGG
Source organism: Schoenobius gigantellus (assembly GCA_963935595.1). Classification (NCBI taxonomy): domain Eukaryota; kingdom Metazoa; phylum Arthropoda; class Insecta; order Lepidoptera; family Crambidae; genus Schoenobius; species Schoenobius gigantellus. The sequence continues at coordinate 28,294,248 of OZ012551.1, forward strand.
GCAAACAAACCTACTTTTTTCCCCATACAAACTAAATAAATTATTTTTTGGTATTAAGTGCCGACAGCCCTACGTAAGTGTAGGAGGAATACTACGCTCACGTCTGTCACGTGTCACTTTGTGTTTAATTTGTTTTGTGTTAAGAGCTGATTATGGTTGTCGCTTGAAAGTTTTTGCTTTCAGTTTAAAATCAAATAACTCTGAAAGTATTGGGGTTCCAGGTCTCAGACAAGCACAGAAGGTCCATTTAGTATGTAACTTATATGCCCCTTAAATATTATTGGGATGTTCAGTTACACCCGGTATATTTACCAAAGAAAAGGTAAAGGATGATGAAGGAAGGTACTAAAAATAAACGTAAAGCTAGCTAAACTATCTACAAAATAAATAAAAATAAATATCTAGCCTATTCAGGGTAGAGAGAGAGAGATGACTGAGTAGCTCCAGTAGGCGTAGCACGGACTGTGGACAAAACGGGACAAGAGACAAATAACATATTTCTTCTCACTCTCTCATATAATAATGAAGCGAGAGGGGACGAGGGTTAGTCACTTTCTCTTCTACAATCCACGCGCCATGCTAGGCCTGCTGCTAATTCTATGCTGGTAGCAGGCAAACAGGCGGCTTGTGGGTGCCTCAGGTAGCTGCAAGCAGGCGTAGGCAGGCAGGCAGGCAAAAACAAGCTCAGCTGTTCCCCGGCGGCAGCAATACATGCAGTACATTGATTTGTTTTATTGCAGCAAGCGTAGAATACCTAGAAATATAGTTGTGTGTGCGTAGCAAACGGACTGAAAGATTTAATAGACCTCGGAACATTTTAGACAGCGCAATGAAACGTTACAGCGGTAACCACCGTAAGCTTGTCTGCCATCTTGGTGGTATAAAAAAATATTTTTACTCATCCTATCATTAGGATGAGTAAAAATATTTTTACATGTACAGTACATCTTATTGTTTTATTTTTTGTATAATAATCACATTTTAGAAGCGAAATGGTTTCTTCTCGAATGCTTTTCCGTTATTGAGATGACCCTATTGGCGCCTTAACCTAACATGAAGAACATTCCGGCGATGTCCCTTATCAGTAAAGTGCTTCTAATGATTTCCAATCAAAACTTTTCCGTTCAGCTTTCGTCACTTTTACACATTCAAAAGCCATCAGGGAGCTATCAACGTCACAAGACAAACTTTTCACTATTCGGGATAACGAATTTCTTCCTTTCATGCGACTTTATTACTTTTTCAAAAATAAGACATTTGATTTAATAAAAACAATAATTTATTTGGTTTTGATTTTGACCCATGAGAAATTTCAAAATATGCGAAAACGCGCGCCTTTTGATAAATTTGACTTTGACAGCTGAAGGTGCCCATGTCCGAATATTTGATTCAAATTGCAGTTTGATATGTCTACGCATTCCTGTGAAAAATAGTCTTGGCAGATAGACAGACGGCGAAGTGATTCCATTATAGGGCTCTATTTTTTGGAGATACAAAACCCTAAAAATAATAGAGACGATAACTTAGCATTCCATGGATTCACCGTGCGGGTGCCGGGTCCATCGCGTTACAGAGAAAAGAGCCAAGAGCGGTGCCTGGGGCTTACGTTACGACCCAGGTGCAGGTTTAAGTAGCTACTTTACAATGCATCAACATTCACCTTCACCACTCCAGCTCCTCACTCTGCCCAACCATATCTGATACGATTCCGTAAGTGCCGCCTTTGTTACGCGGTTTAATATTGAGCTCACGGACGTTCTCGATAAGCCTAGATCTTTTGGCAATGTGTATAAGGATTTTGCCGGAATACCTCTCGCGCCTACTTAATTAGTATAAAAATGGCGTAACACAAACATTTAATATACAGGGTGTCCCAAAAAATAGTGTCAAGCGAAAGTCCAGAGTTAGAGCACCTCTTGGAGTACCCGAATCACCCCCATGTATGTTCCGCGATTATTCGTAGTTTTAGAGTAATAATTTTTTTTCTGACTTTTTGAAAATTTCGATCTAAAGAACTTAAAAATTTTTAATAAAAAAAAGTTGAACATATTTTGATGTTTTTCTTTATGCCACTGAATTATCTTTAGTGCTTCTTTTATGTCTAAAATAATCAGCTTCGTAACTTTAGTGGAAATTTAGAAAACAGTAGTGTAAAGTCAAAATTTGAATGTTAGTGAATAATTACTTAAAAATTTATCTTTAAATTAAAAATCTAAACAGGCGAATTCATGGTTTCTAAGTATGTGTAAAAACTTCTCTAGACTCTCTGCTTTCATAATAATTTAAAAAAGTACTTAATAGGGCTACTTTGGCTTAAATCGGCCATCAAAGACAGCAAGGTGAAAATTTCATAAAACTCGACTTCTGAATAATTTTTTTTTAAATTCCAATTATTTATTGATAAACCAAAAATGATTGTAGAAAAGCTAAAAATTTATTATTTGAAGGTCAAAAATAACTGTTTCTGCTGCCATCTTTAATAACCTTTGAAGGTTTATTATAACTTAATAAATGAAACAAAACATTATTTTCAAAGTATTTATTATTCGATCACTTAAAGAAAGTTTTCAAAATGACGACCTTCGTGCTCAATACATATTCTACATCGTCTAAAAAAGTTTACTTTTAAATTTATAAATGCAATTCTGTTGTTTTTTATTGTTTCTTCCGCTTGTCTTAATTTTGTTCTTAACACTGTGACGTTTGTAATGTCCTTGGCGTATACTAATTCCTTGTAGTATCCCCAGACGAAAAAATCTATGGGGTTCAAGTCGGGGGACCGTGGCGGCCACGCAATGGGCCCTCCACGACCGATCCATCTGCCTGGAAATGTTTCAGACAAATGTTGTCTAACATTTCTAGCAAAATGGCATGGAGCGCCGTCGTTTTGAAAAATCATATTTCTCCGCGTTAATAGGTCTACATCTTCTAATAAGACGCCGAGATCACGTCGTAGAAATTGCAAGTAGGCCTCGCTGTTCAGTCGGTCCGGTAGTTCGAACGGACCAATCAGCTGTCCGTTTAGGATGCCTGACCACAAATTGATACTAAATTGTTCTTGGAAATTAGATTCCCTTGTGAGGTGTGGATTTTCAATACTCCACGAATGGTAGTTATGCGCATTAAACACCCCACATCGCTTAAAATGTGATTCATCAGGCCATAGAATATTTTTAAAGAAATTTTCGTTTTCAGCTTGTCTCCGTAACATTTCCTGACAAAATGCCACCCTTCTCGGGTAGTCTGCGGGCTTGAGCTGCTGAACTTTCTGGATGTGATATGGGTGAAAACGCTCTTGATGAAGTATTCGATGTGCTTGTGATTTCGGAATTCCGATTCGACGTTCTATTGTTCTTACACTAACTGATGGATCTCTCACCACTTCTTCGACCACTGATTGGACAGTATCTGGGTCACTCATTTCAGATGGGCGCCCCGATCTTCTACCTGGTAGGCGTCCTTCCATGTAAGAGTTATGTACTCTTAAAATCATGCGATGATCAGGCCAAGTTTCAGGCTGAGGTCCACCTCCATTTTGTACTTGCTGCCGGAACAACCTGGCTGCTTCAGAAGCATTTCCTCTTGCATATCCATAAAAGTAATGCATAAGAGCATATTCTTGCGATGAAAAAGACATCACAAAATGAAGAGCTTGAAAAGTCCGTTAAGAATGCCAAATTTGTCAAAATCCCGTATTCACACAAAACCAAATCGTAATCGCACTCAAGGTCCGTAAAGAAAGCAAAGTTCGTCAAATAATCACTAATGAGCGTATCGCACGTAAGGCGCAAACAAAAGCAGGCAAACGACTGGCGCCAGAACACAATAGGCGCTCGGACTACACCCCCCGCCTCATCCCCTTGTCACAAAGAATAGCATTCCTCAGTTACAGTTATCCATTTCGCCAATGAGAGTGAGAGAGATAGCAACAATGCGGTCTCTTTCATATCCTCTCACTCGGGCAATTTTTTAGCAGGTAACTACTGCGTTACATCCAACACTACAACCGATGTGATTCGCGAGAAAAATATTTAAATATGGGTTTCATGTAGTTAATTTTTGCTAAATTGTAATTAATCTGAACCTTAGAAATTATAAAAAGACCAGATATTTTTTTTTATCATCTGATAGGAATTTGGTAAATTTTATGAAATTTTCACCTTGCTGTCTTTGATGGCCGATTTAAGCCAAAGTAGCCCTATTAAGTACTTCTTTTTTTAAATGATTATGAAAGCAGAGAGTCTAGAGAAGTTTTTACACATACTTAGAAACCATGAATTGGCCTGTTTAGATTTTTAATTTAAAGATGAATTTTTAAGTAATTATTCACTAACATTCAAATTTTGACTTTACACTACTGTTTTCTAAATTTCCACTAAAGTTACGATGCTGATTATTTTAGACATAAAAGAAGCACTAAAAATGATTCAGTGGCAAAAAGAAAAACATTAAAATATGTTCTACTTTTTTTTATTTAAAATTTTTAAGTTCTTTGGATCAAATTTTTCAAAAAGTCAGAAAAAAAATTATTACTCGAAAACTACGAATAATCGCGGAACATACATGGGGGTGATTCGGGTACTCCAAGAGGTGCTCTAACTCTGGACTTACGCTTGACACTATTTTTTGGGACACCCTGTATAACATGAGGTATATTCTAACTTATCTTTTTGTTTCATACTCGTCTTTAACCAATTAACTAGAACACACTGTAATGATCCTATATTAATCATCATATTTTACCTTCGTAGTAGATTAATACATCGTGAAAATGTATTAATAATACAAATTTTTCATCGATCAGCTCTTTGAAAGGAGCCGGCCTTTGTTCTTGGCAATTGACATGAAGCCCTCGCAAAGATAATTACGTTACCACATCGCTTTGATGGTAGAGGCGGACTTTTATTGCTTTCAATGTGCGACGGTCTAAAAAGAATATTATCGGTTCTGGAATTAGTTTCTTAAGCTTATTTAGCTCTGGTAATTAGGGCTGATATAATTTTGAGAAATTCGTATAAAAGTTGGAAATTACTCGTATAATTATTATTAAGGACTTTTATGTCCAATTTATTAATCACCCTGTCAATATACATCATTTGCTGAGCGTTAGACTCTCAAAAGTTGTGTTGGGCCATCTTTCATCATACCGGATCAGTGCAGGCTGGTTAGGACTGCCACAACCTCGTTCATTTATCAGCAGGGTGCTGTAGGCTTAGCATGGTCCAAGTGTGACCAGAGATTAATAAATACTGTCTTCCTTCTCCCTCTTTCATATAACAATGAAACGAGATAATAATGGGACTGATATAAATAAGTTAGACGGGCTTTGCCCAGTTACAAACTTTTACAAAGATTTTCCAACAATAACAATACAAAAATACGCTACCTAAAAACTAAAACTGGGTTGTCAAAAGGAAACATGAGGTTCGAGAGAATTTGAAAACAGGTATTTGTAAACTACATATATTGCTGTCGCGGTTGTTCCTGGTCAAACGAGCTGAACGCAATAGAGACAACTGCAGCTCGGACCGTAAAATATATATGAAAAGTACACAAAATAGACGTTTCGTAGTCCCCTGTTTCTTTATAAAACTAGACCGATTTAATTATTCTTTTTTCATATAAACTCGTCAAATTTGTTTGCACTTTGCTAAATGTTTAAATATAGCAGAAAATCTGGTATTTTTTTAGGTTTTCGGAGGTTTTAATCCCGTTTAATAATTAACTTACTAATAAATGGTAAACAAAGGGGCATGCTAATAGTGGTAATATAATAATATGTTTGAAGAAAAATTAAGCAACAATTGCCATTATCCAGGAAGGAAACAGGGCACTACCTTTGTATAGACAAAATGTCTGTATGATTTCCACTTAACTAACTCATCATTTCCCTGCTAATATGCCACTCTTATGTGGGGTCGGCGCAACAAGATTTCTTCTTCCGTTCAATTCTATCATATGTCATCGCAACTGCGATGTCTCAGTTCTTCGCATGCATATCCTTCTTCACGCAATCCATTCATACTTACTCACGTGTTCCTCCACCTTGATGTTCATCTACATTCATGTTCATAAGCCTTCGGCAATATGACCCCTCCCGCCATTCCTCATCACTGTCATAACATGCCAATACCGCGTCAACATGTTACTTCTATCTCTGTCAATGGTGCTGCTTTCAAATAGCCTCTTATATGTATATTCATTGCTAAGCTTTTCCATGTAGTTACCATTTCAACATTCCATATCTGCTACGTGAGTACTTTTTTCATCCATCTCCTTGCTAACCGTATCTTCTATCTACAAATATTTACATCACAGTTTGACTGATCAAACTGTGAACTGTGAGGTTGTTCATTGAGGTTGGACGGAGATGCAACCTCTTTTTAACACACAAGAGGGAGCTCTTGACCTTCATCTCACCTGATAGTAAGTGACGATAAGGCCGAAGGTGGAAGCTAGTTCACCTCAACATCTGAGCTATTCACCTCTAGTAGTCAAAATCACAACTTTGTTATCATGGCGACAAGCTTAGGTAGGATGGTGGTAATTAGGAGGGCATCGTGGCTCTACCACCAACCAAACCCTGGAGGAAAACTTCAGCTCCATGGGAATCGAATCCCGGACGTCCAGATCATTACTGAGTGGTCTAAATCATTAGACCACGCAGTTGGTCTATCCGGTTCTTCTCTATTTTGTCAATGGCCTACATCAGGCGTAGCACGGACCGTGGACAAAACGGGACAGTAGACAAATGACATGTTTCTTCTCGCCTTCTCATATAACAATGAAGCAAGACGGTACAGGGTTAGTCACTTTTCCTTCTATAGTTCACGCGCCATGCTACAGGTAAATAAGTTACAGCCGAATCGAAACTAAACCGTTGCGATCGACCAATCGGAGCGTGTATATTGCCACTCAACTGTTCAATGACGTGATAATTTGGCGTTCTGATTGGTCGATCGCAACAGTTCAGTTTCGATTCGGCTGTAACTTATTAGCAGAATTGGGCCTCAGGTAAGTATGTCCTATCTTCCCTCTGACCAGCAATGGACGTTTTATAGCAGAATGATACGACGAGCCATTTAAGCAGACTGTCAGTTGCCTATGATGTGATTACCCGAAGACTGAGCGCATACAGCCAAAGCTTACATAATAACGAACTAGAGCGCGCTCATCAATGTCGCTCGTCATACGGCGCATGACGTGCACTGCGCCCCCATTGTTGCCGCGTCAACTTTTGTTGTGAATTTGCGCGGAACAAACGGAGCCCATTGTTGGGCTTCTGCGCTGAGCACCGGCTGCGGCCGTAATCTCCCCGAATAGATAGTCACTAGTTCACCACGTAACAGATACCGGATCGCTGTAATCAATTCACGGGGGATTATTTGTCAGATTGCTGTGGCTGAATATTACTCGTACCTACGTCTCGCCTATTATAGGTACCTATTTTCTTCTATCAAATGAACTATTCTGTCTGTAATTAATTTTTTCATGAAGTGTGAGCACTTTGTAAGCTATTTGTTGTCACTTTAAGCAACAAACATTTTGTGATTATTTTTCATCCTTCCATTGCACGTAGGTAACGTTTGCTAATTTTATTTGGACGATAAATCTTTCTGAGTTTGTAATTGAAAATGTAGCCTTTGTTCTTCCTTACGGTCAAGAACTATTACTATATACCGAATCGAAATCAGTCCCGCAACTGCTGTGTATAATTATGTGAACTCACATCGAATAAAAAAGAGTTTTTGTTTACAAAGGCACATGGAGTCCTACGTGTACAATATAGCAACGCGTTCCATGTAATAATTATGGCAACCTAGCATTTGTGGGTACAGGGATGTTTGCAAACGCGCACGTTAACATGTTCTATGCAACTTTACGGAAACGTTACCTACCCTGGTGCATCAAATGTGTGCCAGCCCCAATAGGATCCTATCCTAGCGATAACTGGTGAATGGTTTGATTGTCCACTCATTCAGCATTGTTGCTCACTTCACATTCCAAAATACCAAAGAAAAAAGCGTTTGAGTAATTTTATTTTTACATGAAATTCTTTGAATGGACCTATTTTACAGTAACATTTACCGCCTCCGTGGTGCAGTAGTTAGGATTACATTGATGTGGTAGTCCGGGGTTCGATTCCCCGTGGGGGCAGAAGAATTTCGACTCGGTTTGGCTGGTAGTAGGGCTTCTGAGCCCGCCTGGCTAGCTACAACCGTCTTACCTAAGTTTGTCCGCTTTGTCCCCATGAGAACAATGTAATAATGTATGTTGTCGTCCAATAATAAGAGGTAAGAGAGAGCCAGTTCTTTGGTTGTTAACCTTTAAGTATGGACGTGTAGCCTCGCAGGCTCCGGGTGAATGTTAGTTTCTAAGTTTTGTGTACTTCCCCCCGCTCCCAACACTTGAGTAGCTCAGTAGCTTCAGTTTTAGTATCAAAACTACCAGCGAAGGAGGAAATTACGCCATTCAATGAAAAATACGTGAGTAATACTTATCTAAAAATCTTTTGTAGCCTGTCAGGCTACACGTCCATAGTTGTGTTATAAAAATATTTGTAAGCAACTTTGTTCTTTTTTTAGATTTTCTTGTAAACTTTAACATATTTATGTTGGAATAGTAAAAAAATAAAAGGGAGTATGATCAATATTTATTTTTTATAATTTCTAGTTGATTTTACGGCTAAAAACGTAGTTGTACTTAAAATTACCTAAAATGTGCCATTATATTTTAATTTTGAATGTTTCTAGAATTATTATAAAAAATTGGCTTATATATTCACGTATTTTTACTATAACTAAACCATACTTTAAGTTAAATATAATATTCAAGCTATTTAAAATAATTTTGTTAAAAAAAAACAGTAGTTAATATAGGAGCCTGTGAGACTACACGTCCAGGATAGTGTTATGAAAAAATGACGTCCATACATAAAGGATAAAAGTCCAGGTGCTGCTCGCTTCTCTCTTAGGCCTTATCGTCACTTACTATCATGTGAGATGAAGGCCAAGAGCTTTCCTATTGTGTACAAAAAAAATATAAATACACTATCATAATATTTTTTTGTACATAAATTTATCAGTGTATGTTTTTCTGAAAAATTGATATGTATATTTGATTTGTTAGATGATTGAAGCAATTATACTCCTTTTTACGTTTGCTAATTACTCACAGTAGATTTAAGTAATATTAATTAAATAAGAAAATGATGCCGGTAAAATCTAATAACAACTAAGTTAGAATAAACGACTCTTCTTCTTTGCTTACTCCCACTTTGTGTGGAGTCGGCTCTCCTAATATGTCTGCATCAAGTTCTGTCTTGGGAAGCCGATTAGAGCTTTTTATTAGAATTAAAATAAACGAAACTACTTCACCAAAAAGTGAATTTTATACTCGAAGCATTCCGAATTTATACATTAAGCAGACTGTGATAATAACTACAGCCAAGTGTGCCACTTTCGCTAGATATTACGGAACGTTATTGGTAGTAAGTTATAAATTTCCCTTCTATATCGTTTGCCCTTAGAACAGTACGAAATTTGGGCCAACATTATTAATAGTGCTATTAAGTCCGATTTATGTCTTAATACAAATCATTGTATCAGTACACACCCATGAAAAAGGACGTTAAATAACAAGGGCTTCGAATATTCGTAATAGCATTTTTGTTTAGTATAGTGAACTAGCTGTGCGAGCGAACTATGTTTCACCTTAAAAGTTGAAAGAAAAAACTGTAAATCTACTTTCCCGCGGGAGCTACTTACATTTCCGGGATAATAAGAAGCCTATATGTTAATCCCTGTCGTAGTACGTCTACCTACAAAATATCATCCAAATCCATCCATTAGTTTTTGCATGAAAGAGTAACAAATATCCTCACAACAAAGTTTTGCGTTTTTAATATGAGTAAGGATTTTGTCTTATGTACTAATAGCACGCAGTAGGTGCATGAGATCAGCTCCACGCTCCACACCTGATAATTTCTTTTGATTGATATGTATCGGTACTATCCCAACTAGCAAAATAATCCTGGAACGCAATTTTTTAATTCTATATGTATGGACTTATAAAGCTTCTATCATGGTTTTGGTATTTGCTACTGCACGTTTAACAGCATATATGAGTGCTGTTTTTACTTAAGTATGTACGTTTAATCCCATAATTCGGACTTATTATAGGCTCATACTTCGTGGCTATTGTTTGATAAAGACTCCTATAAAAGCATGGAATAAGAGTAATTGCACTCAGGAGTAATTACTCCGATAACTCAGACTTATAATATAACTTCTCAGAGCCTTTTCGGGACTTATATGCGGATATAATTCTCATATAGTCCTAGAGCAATGATCCTCCCTAGGGTAGTTTAAAAACCACTTTTTGCTGGTTGGGATGTTGATTGATATGTTAATAAAGTCTAATGTTGCGTAAATGTATAATGTCAACTAACACATCTAACTTTGTAATGGAAGTTGAGCTCAGACTTCTGCTTTGAGGTCAGTTTCCAATTGACGACTCTGTAAAAATACAGGGAGTGAAAAATAGCCCTTGCTGGTGTTCTTGCTGGTTCTTTCTAGCCGTAGACTTGTGAACCATTAGCGTATAGCTTATATGACGTGCCAAAGTGATTATGTAATAATCCAATTTGAATTTGAAAAAAGTATAGCTGTTATAAATTCTTTCATGTCCCAAGTTGTAAATGTGCTAATAACAATAGCTCATGAAGTCATGATATAGGTTGACCAGAATCTGAAGGCAAAATATGTAGAGCCGAAGTTTCTTTGAAAAATATTATTAAGGTAGTTATTAAAAAAATCATTAAACCTCTATTGTTACTCTATAAATTATTAGAGATTCGAAGTAGTTATGTATTATTAAAGAGAATAACTTTATTTTTCTTCAGCTCTACATTTGCCATCAGATTCTGGAACACCTATGCTAGTTATTTTGAAAATATACACAAAGTAACAAGCAGATAAATCCTAAATTTTAAAATCACTACCTTCTGATAATGATTTTACGTTAGTGTTTGACTATTTAACTTACGCACTACAAGGTCTACAAGTACCTACTTAAGGCGCATAGTGCTCCAATTTCGCCATTCACGATGTATCTCCTAAAATATTACTAACACAGAAAAATCTAACAAAATTTTATTTCTCAGGACATGTTTAATATGCTGTAATCATTTTCAAATAAATTTATTTAGCTCCATCAGAACGTAACCCAAACATGCCTCAGGTGGTTTGACCGCGGGGTGCGATGTCAGACAACCTCCTTGTGGTGCACCCTGGGCAACCCGGCAGATTCTCTGCCGCGGGCTAATAGTCTGACGAGAGGACCCCCATGGAGGGGAGGCGTGGGATGGCCGGGTTCAACCTGGCGGGCCACTTCATGTGGTCACCCGCCTTATGCGGGGAAGGGCGAAGTCCCCTCTTCTTGTGTTAAGAAGAGGTGTGGCTTTCGCTGGAAGTCGATTTCGGCTGCCGGAGGTGAGGCGATTCTTATCGCCATGGTGCTTTGCACCTTCTGGGGATTTTCCCTGAGCTTCGGCTCACAGCGCGGCGGTGGATCCAGTGGGGTCTGCCGTCGGGCAACCCGTTACCCGCACTGAGCGGGCCGGGGGTTCGGCGCACTGAGCGTCGGACCGCGTGGAAGACAACCACAATAAAAAACCAACCGGGGTGTAGAGCGGCGCAATTCTGTGCCGCTCCACAAAGTAGCTGAGCCAGATGGAGAGTCCGGCAACGGACATGTCACAGGCAGGGGGTCAGTGGGAATAAGGCCTGGCTGTTGTCCCCTTCCCTTTGTCTTGTGACGGACGGAGGAGCTGCTGGGGGGTTTTTAGTGGGTAGGCCCGGGCCGTGTACGGTCTGGGGAGTCCCACATATCCTCGTGGTTTGGCTCGACCACGAGGAATGCGTAAATGCATTTTCCCCCCTCCCAAAAAAAAAAAAAAAAAAAAAAAAAAAGTGGTTTGACCGCGAAGTTCGACCAATCGAACGAAGCGAACTTTTTTATCCACATAATGAAATTTCTGAATCGAACCACTAGATTTCTAGATTCTATACGGACTACTAGATTCTATAGGACCACGTAGTTAGATTCTCTAAGACCACGTAGTGCGTCCCCAATCTGCTCCCATCCACCGCAGACGCATGGCCAGGAGAATGACTCTGCCGTGGAAGCCTGAGTGCACAATAGGCTTCTATTAAAGCAAATTTTTTTTGCTTTAATAGAAGGTCATTCATATAATAAACAGAAAAAAAACGGTTTTCGAATAACTATAAAAACAACCAAGATATTAAGGTATTAAAGATTTTTCTCCATCTCTTTCTAGCAAAACGGCAATTTACAAGGAGTTTATATGGCCGTACTCAACAATGACGTCACGGTTGATGTCGGAGATCTCTCTGTCTAATCGCCTTCAAATTAACAACTTAAAATGCTTGTATCTAATGTATTTCTAAGCCGATTTTAATTCTAATTTCACCGGAATGCATCTTTTTCCATGGTATTTTAATATTTAATTAGAATTCAGTCATCATCCCAATTGGCCCCGTGCACACACACAGCCGTAAGGCCCTCCGTCTGGGGATTGCCTTGGTGTTCTCGGGCAATCCCCCCATGGTGATAGCCCGACCACCGGGCGTGTGAGTAGTGATATCGCGTTGTGGACCCTACTACAGGCGCCCTAAAGGGCAGGAAGAACACCAGGGGGTTTTATTAGGTAGGCCTGGCACTCTGCCGGGAGACACATACGCTAGCCAAAGGCGGGTACGGTGCGGTCACGCATTTTTGCAATTAGCTAAATCATGCACATTTTTCGATAAATAAAATAAAGTGAGCAATATTTAAGGTGGTGGCTGTTTCAGATTTTTCATGTTCACAATTGTTTTTTTAATATTTTAGCTTACACACAAGTATTTTATTATAGGTTCCATTCAATCGCTCTCATTTACACTCAAATTATTACTGCGAATACCAATTTCTATTAAAATGTTGTGTACTTATTATTTGTTTGTACGTTGTGTATTTAATTTGTATCTCACCATAATGTTTTATTCAAATGCAAAGTAAGCCCGCTAATATATCTCTTTTTAGCAAACATCGGGTTTCGCGACGTAAAAAGGTTGCTGGGATGTGGGGTGGGGGGGACCGTTCGCTCATAAATTCAGGTGTACTGAATCGAAAAGGACATAAAGATGCCTGACGGATTTTTGCGCGCAAATATTCAATTGCTAAAATATGTATGTTGGACAATTTGATGTGGTCTGTGCGTCATAATTCTTTCCTACACATTGGTGTGGATTAGCCCTCAGAGCAGAATAAAAGAAGTGGTCTTTTCACCCCTTCCCCATTCACCAGATTTTATGATACGGTATAAAAGAATTTTAACATTTACGTACGTAAAATTTTTCATATTCGAAACATCCTTATTTATGCTATGTATAACAGGGCGGATTTGATATAAACACTTGATTTTAATCAGTGATTTAAATCGCGATTAAAGGAAAGTAATTTTTAAATTATATTTAAATCAATACTTGTTTACTGCAAGTCAAAAGTGTCAAGGGACTTCCGTCCGACATAAAAAACAGCACGCACACACTGTTTACCTATTGTGCAATGCTGTTTACCTAGGTTTACCTACACAGTTAGGGGATTTCTTTTATTCTCTTTCATTTTCTTTTTTAATTAATTGTCAAATATGACAAAATGCTATTGTTTTTTGAGTGATTGACTTTTAGAAGAACTTTTTGATTTTAGTTAATGTAATAATATTTTTTGTTATATTGAAAATGTTATTTTGGATATTGTTAACATATTCATCATTATCACAGCTCATATACGTCCCCACCGAAGGGCTCAAACCTACCTAAGTTAGGGTGTTTATTTAGGCTTTAGTCACACTGACCCAGTGCGGATTGGTCGACTTTAAAATTCGTCGCAGATGTATGCAGGTCGCCTCACGATGTTGTCCTTCACGGCAGGAGCGTCGGATAAATGCATATGAAATTCGATAAACGATAAACTCATTGGTACATGGCAGGATCGAACCATGGACCTCCCGATTAGAATATATTAATTATTCGCGTTAATATATTAATTTAGATAAAATTTCAAGGTAGAGGATTATATTCATAGGTTCAGGGCTGTAATGTAACTATAACCCGTTACGTGAGTGCAGTGGGTAGGTGGGTCGGTAAATGGAAGATCCAGTTTCCGTTACCGATATTTCCTTACATCCATACTAATATTATAAATGGGAAAGTGTGTGTGTGTGTTTGTTTGTCCGTCTTTCACGGCAAAACGGAGCGACGGATTAAAGTGATTTTTTAAGTAGAGATAGTTGAACGGATGGAGAGTGACATAGGCTACTTTTTGTCTCTTTCTAACCCCCCACTTCCCTAAAATGGGGGTCGGAAATTTGTATGGAGCATTCCGCAATTTTCAAGGTAGAAAGCTAAAAATTGGTATGCGAACTATGTGTGACTAACAAAAAAATCGTGCATCATTTTTTTTTAAATCTGCCCCCTACCCTTTAAAAGAGGGGGTGAAATTTTATATGAGACTTTTTGCAGTTTTCAAGGTAGGAAGCTAAAATTCGGTACACAGACTCTTTGTTACCAACGAAAAATACCTGCCTTATTTTTTTTTTTAATCTTCGGTGTTACCCCGAATTTAACGCGAGCGAAGCCGCGGGCAAAAGCTAGTAAACTATAAATCATACAAAAACACGTTTAAATGGTTTTTATTAAATTTAATGGTACAACAATGAGTCAAAGCAAGGCTTACAATAAATCAATGAGTACCTACTTTATGAAGGGTTACTAGTTACTGGTTTTTGTGTCCAAAATTAGGCATTTCCGCGCTAGATTTTAATCTGTACCTAATTTTTGAGACAGAAGCCAGTTCCGTTTTTAAAGTAGGTAAGTACTCATTGATTATTTTAAGCCTTGCTTTGACTCATTGTTGTACCCTTAAATTTAATAACCATTTTAACGTATTTTTTGTATGATTTATTCTATAGTTTATGTTGGGAACCCCTAAAAATGGCAAATTTTAAAAACTTCAAGGACAGGTAGAGGCCACAAGATGACACAGATATTTAATTAAACTTAATGATAATCGTTACCTTTGTGTCAAAACGCAACTTTTGATACTTACCTCTTGCGTAGCCGTAACTCAAAATTTTGTATGATTTATAGTTAATGTTACCCCTAATAAAAATGGCAAAAATTTTAGAAACTTCATGGACCAGTAGAGGCTTCAAGATGACAAATATTTAATTAAATTCCCCATACATGGACGGGACAGCCTATTAAGTCGTACAAAAAAGGAATAAAATGAATTGTACGTGGGTACTATCATGTCGCCATCATTTTCACTTGCTCTGGTCGCGCTAAGCATAGAGGAAGGAAGTACGCTAAGATTAGGCGCGTTGTAGAAAATTTTCAGCGCCGTCTATCAACGAATCCGTAAAACAAATCACTTCCTCCATGCTCTGATTGACCCGAGCAAGCGAAAATTATGGCGAAATGACAGATTTAAAGTACGTGCTCATCTTAGATTATTATTCGTAGGTACTGATTTCATTTTTTTGCATGAAATTAAATATCTGATCAATTAAAACTCTTAAAATAAAGGTAATGTTTTTGTTGCAGGTAATAATGGCAGACTTCAAGCTTTTCGACACTGTTAAACATACGTGAGTCTAAACGTAAATCACTTTGTCGAATGATATTATTTGCACTAAATATTGTCTAGATAAAATTGTATTATTACCGTTGTCAAAAATTTTTATATTTTTGGTGGGTAAAGCGCCTTCTGTGATTTTGGAGATTAACTTCTTAAAGCTCCACTTGTTCTCACATCCAATGCTTATATTTAACAGCGCCACCTATGGACAGTCAAAAATTTTAATATTTTTGGTGGGTAAAGCGCCCTCTATGATTTTGGAGATTAACTTCTTAAAGCTCTACTTGTTCTCACTTCCAATGCTTACATTTAACAGCGCCACCTATGGACAGAGGCTGGCAACGCCTCGAATGTTGCTCTGAAACTCTCGGTTGAAAGCTCTCTGGTAGTTTTTTAGTTCGGCATCACCAGCAAAGATGGCGCTTTTCAAGCAAATAATTAACTTTAAATTTGTTTTATAATTGATTATGTCGATGTCAGTTATTTAGACGTTAACGAGGAACAACTCAATAAGCCCAGTTTGCGAAAATATGACCACATCTCTGAATTTTGTAGAAAGCTCATGTGGTTTCTACAAAATTCTGAGATGTTCTTAACTTATTGACACTGCCTTTCCTTTTTAAGAATTTTTTTACATTTATTTACTTGTGATTAAAAGTAAATAATTTTTCCCTAGCTCCGAATTTAACACAAAAATAGTGAAATTCTGGATCCACCCTCTTTTGCAGTCTAAGTAGCGTGCTTATGGAATGACTAACATATTGCTATCAGGCGTGTAAAGTCACTAGATATTTTTTTAAATCATTGAATTCCTACTATCTGTCACTGTAGTTCATATTATGTTTTATGTGTATGTATGTTTGAGCTTGTTGTAAGTATGGAAGTATTTAACAGTACCTATGTCTGATAGTTACGTAAGTGTATTGAATGCTGACTTGAATATTACGTCACTAAGCGCGTTCTTTAGAGTGTTCCGAAAAGCTTTCTTTCCTAAGCCCACTTATTCCTTTCTTTGACTAAACTTGTTGGCCTGCGTTATCACCGTCTTACTGTGACTGTCAAACAAACGCGAACTAAGAAATTTGGCAAATCATTTCTATTTCGCACAATCAAAAAATGGAACTCCGCCACCACACGTGTTCACCTTCTCACAAAAACAATCCCGGGTCCTTTAAAAGAAGCGTGAAGAGCACCTTGCAGGTCGGCAAGGTGATGGTGGCTAGTGCAGCGTGTATATTCTTTCTCCTGCACTAGCTATCTTCGCATTTGGACCCCACTTCCTCTTACCATCAGGTGGAATGGAGACACAGAAAAAAAAACTTGATCCAAAATTTTACAACTTTTAAAAATGCCATGGTGGTATCACATGGCTTAAAGTATAATAAATACCAGAAAATATTTCCATAACGGTGTATAAGTACCTTTCCCTACAATATGCTATTGTATATACTCGTAGTTTGGGTTTAGGTAGGTGTGTATAATAGTATCAGTGTACCAAGGCAAGTTTAATAACATTATTCACTTACACAGCATCTAGTTTTACGATGTAACACAAAAGCATCAATCTGGCCTTAACAAAAAGAAAAACGACACCCCTTTTTCATTCGTGTCGAGTCTGGAGGCCACCGTGGACACAAACAAGTATCCCAGGACCGCAATCTAATTCGCTTAATCCCTTTCGGATGTTTTAATACTAATAAAACTTGCCTGCCGCAATTGGATCAAGTATATTTTCGTTGGGGTTTGGGTACAGAGGGCCCTTTCCACCAATTCCAATAACTTGGAACCAACCGAAAACGGAACTTTACATTCAATAAATCCAAGAGCATAGATTGTTCTTGAAATGTTTCGTGATTATGCTCGGAGTACAAAAACACCATTAATTCAACCTATCCTTATCGATCTACACTGATACTGAAAATCAGTGCACGACATTTGGGAGGAAATTTTTAGAAGACTACACGTACATGAATCTGCGATGGGGTGAGAGAAGCCAGCAAACTCAAAACGTTCACGAAAATGGTGGGGATATAAAAGATTGTGTGTGATGTTAAAAAGACGAAGAATTTGAAAATTTCTTCGAAGCCAGATAAGAAGCCACTTGAGTGACTTACTTATGCGTGAAATAAAATGAGTGTTTTTAAATCGTAAGCTTCGACAGAGGACTGCGTTCTTGTAATGCGAGCTCAGAGTGGTATGTACTCCAATTTGAGCCGATATGATTGTATTGTATCATTATGAGTGGCTAATACCAAGAAACCAGGTTTGGGTCGGCTTTGGCTTTCTAGTGGAACTGGCCCTCAGCTCCCACCGTTGGTACTGTGATTAAGTAAATAGGTTTTACCTTAACATTGATTACATTTTTAAGGTTCCAAAACCGAATCTTAGCAAGAAAAGATTGATTTTGTTTCTCTATATATCTATATGTTTCTGATCTGATCTGAACTGATCATCTCCACCTACTTGGTATGCAAGTAACTAACAATCTCAACTTTGGTAGTTACATAGAAACCGTTGCCAAAATTGCAGCTATGAAGCTCGGCATTCTCTCCAAGGTTAGGCGGTACTTCACACCGGAACAGTTGCTCCAACTATATCAAGCACAAGTTCGATCTTGTATGGAGTACTGCTGCCACTTGTGGGATGGGTCTGCCAAATATCAACTAGCGGCCCTTGATTCTATTGATAAGCGTGCTAAGACCCTCATTGGTGACACCAAATTAACGGGGGCCAGAGCCTCGAACATCGTCGTAAGGTGGCATGTTTATCGGTATTTTATATGATATATCACGGAGAGTGTGCTTTGGAATTACATGAAATAATTCCGGCTTCTCCTTTCCATCTCAGGGGAGCCAGACGGCGGCTGGGGTTCCACCCTTTTGTCATTGATATTCCAATTAAACGCACGAAGCGATGCGCTTCCTCATTCATATGGCGAACGGCAAGGGAGTGGAACTCTTTGCCCGCGGATTTGTTCCCTGAGCAATATAACTTGGAGTTATTCAAGATGAGAGTGAATAGGCACCTTCTGGCTAGGCGTGTCCCATCTTCGGCCTCATCATCACTTTCCATCAGGTGAGATGGAGGCCAAACGCTTATCCAGCATTCATAAAAAAAAAAAAATATGTAAAATTGCTTTTTTCGCTACATTGAAAAATACAACGCTTGTTTTGCAGCTGCTTCGTTAATAAAATGATTGTCTTTGTTGGATAAGCCACAAGTTATAACTTTATAACGTCGTGACTTTTACAAATTATTGATAATTATTTTTAATATCCTTTAAATATACTTAACTAATTTTAAGTAATAAGCATATTAGCTCCAATGGTTGAAGTCTTTGAAGACCATGATTGTTAACACGCATTCATATTTATTCAAAATGCATCTTGCCGAATTGAAAAGAAAAACCATTCACAGACTTTTATTATTTTAAATTTTTTTGCGGACTACTATGTGGAGGTTTTTGAATGTTTTATTGAAATTTGGCACAACAATCGCGAAGTGTACCGCCATACATTTTCCATAGGTACAAAATTACCATTATTTCTTTATGTTATTTTTTAAACCAGCACGAATAAAAGAAAAAATGAATATACAAATGGGTCAAGTCGCATTTGAATCTTAGTGAGACTAACAAGCGACAATTCATATTTTTATACATACATGTAGGTACTTAGACAATTCTTAAATGCGAGAATTACGGCCGTAGCACGCCGTAACGTTCCTTAGAAAATAAAGAGAAGAACACTGAATAGAAATTCTTGTAATATATACACAAAAGTGATATTCACCGAATCTGGAAACCTATTCACTGACATTAAAATTCAATATATGAGCCCTTACCTACATTATTAAAAGTATTAATAATAATAATATTTAATAACATTGACGACGTTCGCTGTAGCGTATTAATTAAAATGCTCGTAAGTGATTTATGTCTGTCATTGGCGAAATTGCTCTATTTATGAATTCAAAACGTGATTAATCTTGCGCAAGCTGGATAAGCTTCTAGATTACCGTAGCACTTCGTGAATACGTAAATACGACCAAGCCGCCATATTGAATTGTTCTCCGCCATGTTATTTTGGGACAAAAGTCGAATCTCGATTTCAATATTGTTTCAGTCATACACACCTTCTTTAATGTTCCCGCGAATTTCGTTTCTGTTTGTAACTGTTTATAGTCAATTCTTTCGGCCCATGTCTCACCCTTTCAAAGTTAATTTGAAAAGAAAAGTCCATATCCTTCTACAAGATTATGACTACTTCTTTGTCAACTCAATAGTTCTGAATTCACCTGAATAGCTACCACCCCCTTACTTCACTCCTTATCCTTGAAAGCAATGTTTGCAGAATAGGGAAGCGACATGTACTTACTAATTTTTTTTCAACGTTTCGACATGTAGATTATTTATTGGGGGCGTAGTTTATCTTTTTCTTACGCAATCATAACTTTTGACGATATATGCGATGGATTATACGATGCACTGATTCTTTCTAAATTGAATTATGTTGACACGGTGTTCGGTGCTTGCTTGCTGGCACGTTTTCGAAAATGACTTCTGCGTGTTCAAAATGCCTGCATTAGATTCTGCTATTCTATCCCACGTCGAAGCACATATTTCACCATACATAAATCAATTTGGATTCCTTCATTTTGCCACGCTACTGTTTGGGGTTATAAAGAACCAAAAGTCAGTTTATTTGTATGAAAAGTTAACATTCTCGAGTCGTAAACGCCTTTCCATATTCCTGATAATGAAGCTGTATAGGACGGCTGCCTTTCGTGGCAGTTTTCGCTATGATCCAACTTTATTCTGCCTTTCTTGAACAGCGGCCATTTCGAAATTAGGACAATTTTCGTACGTGCGTAATGCTCTAGGTACTCTTTAGGGCCTTTCATTTAATACCAATATTGCTGAGTTTTAAAAGGAACTTTTTCCGCCTTTTTTGTGAAGCGGTCATGTTGAATTTACGTCAATGTTGCTACGTTCATAGTGCTCTACTGATCAAGGCCTTTCATTTGATACCCATATTGCTGGATTTGGAAACGAACTTTTATCCGGAATTTTTTGAGCGGCGCCCATATGAATTTTGTGCGATTTTCCTGGGTTCATAGTGTTCTACTCTTTAAGGCCTTTCATGTAATGCCCGTTGGTGGTGCCCAAAGTAGACTCCACCACGTCGGCGTTTCACCGACTTATGTTGCTGAATTTTATAACCTACTACCAGCTCTTAGAAAATTGGTATTACTTACCTTGGATCCGATTGGTCTCCGTATGTAGCCGGTGGACTTCCTGAGCTAGCTCGAAGAAAGTCGCGGCTCCTGAAGGGTTGGTGTTAATCCAACGATGGAGACCGGAGCACTACATAGGCCTATTAGGCCACCAATACCCGAACTTCGCCGACACTAAAACTTTGCCACTATTCACCGACACTAAAACTTGGCGGAACCTCGCACCAACAATCACTTGGTGCGCCGCGCAATACTATTTGTTATATGTTTTATTGAAACGAAAAATCACCGCCCGCTCATAACCTATTTCAATGTCATTCCGTATTCGACTCGACTGACATGTTACATGCGGCCGGCCGCCAAAAGGCTCTCACTGCACAGACTATAATGCAGTGTTGCCACTCGCTCTTCCTCGAGCGTAAACATCCCCCCGCTCCGGACAGTCCCGGACTGTCAGGAGCGAGCTACGGTTCGGTGCGAGCTACGGAACGCATTGGATGTGCTAATCTGTGCTCCGAGTGTGCCCGCGCCGTTTTTATTGTGTTTTTGCAATTTTTCTTCGCTTTTTACCATCTACTGTGTTTATTTCTTCATATATTACTGTACTGTGTATTTGTTTCGCGATAGTGACGTTCCTTAATAGTGATTTAAGCCTACTTAGTTTGTGTCGTCCGTAGCTTTAATCTTGATTGTTTTCATCCCTTTCGCGAGTGAACGCTGAAATTTGTATTTAAGTAGTGACTGTGCAACTGTTTTCAGTGCCTTTTGTGTTAAAACAACAATTTTCTGTCGAAATTCGAAATTAGTACGCCGCCATCACCGGGGTGCGCGAGGTCACGTACGCCAGCTGTCGACGTCTATTCTTGCGGCGCCCCGCGGTCCGTGCCCCCTGTCAACTGTCAAGTTCAATTCTTGCACTGTCAGTTGACGCTGACAGCGCCATTCGATCGGCGCCATATTGGGACGTCCCCGTGGTCCGACTCAGGGAGTACCTTTTGTTATTTCAATTGACAATATTATTGATCAATATTGATTGTGTTTTGAACTATCGTATCATTATTGTGCAAACTTTTGTCTATTTGTTCTTTATTTATTTGTTTGCAAACTTGTGTGCCACTGTATATTCTGTAGTGTGGACTGAGTCGTGAACGGGGATGAGTGGTCCAGAGGGGGGGCGTCCCCCCCTTTCGGGCTCCGGACAAGAGGACGAGCTCTTTCGACCGCGATCGTCGCTGCATCGGACTCCTCCACCGCGACGTATGGTTGTCGCTCCTGCGGACGATCAGATGACCACTCCGCCGTATCAACCTGCTTCGCCACCTAAGGAGGTGCTGGACGCTGCGGAGGCCGCCTACGCGGCTGTAATTCAGGCGCATTCCCCGAAGACCTCGCTGCCACCACCGGTCAACGCTCCAGCGGTCGCTGTACCTACTCCTGCTCCGACATGAAGGACTCCCAATCTCGCAGTCGTCTCTCTCCTGAGAGACGACATGAAGGACTCCCAATCTCGCAGCAAACGGCCCGAGAGGGGCTCATCCCACGACACTTCGGCTGACCAAAGTTCCTGTAGGAAGCACTTCATCCAAAACACTACGGGACTAATCCAGTCATTTGGGTCAAAGGTACGAGCTACTGTAGACAAAACCAACCGTTTCGTCCAGACCTTGGGGCTTGGCAGCTCCAATCGATAGGTGAACGTGTCCTGGACAGGTCTGTATTGCACTCCTAAAACAGACAGTAAATCTGGAGTGTTGGCATTCTCAAAAATATGAGGCTCCTGCTGGTGGTCGTCTGGCAAGTCACACAAAAGCTGAGGTGAGTTGGACATCCACTTCTTCAGTTCATAACCACCAGCCCCGAGAAGAGCAATTAGTTCATCTCGCAAAATTAAGGCTTCCTCGACACTAGAGGAGCCCGTACAAATATCATCCACAAATGCATCCTCCTTGAGAACCAAGGATGCGCGAGGGTATAGTAACCGCTCACGTTCGGCGAGTTCCGCAAGTGAGCGAATTGCCACAAAGGGGCTCGAACGCAAACCATATGTATTGGTGTTCAGCTCGTAGACTAGCATGGGATCTCTGGGATCCTCCCTCCATAATATGAGCTCATATCGTCTTATCGTCCGGGTGAATCACAGTCTGCCGAAACATCATCCGGATATCGGTCACAAAGACGACGGCATGGCGACGGAAGTTGGTCAATACATCGCCCACCTCGTGGTGCAACTTCGCTCCAGCATGCAGACATTGATTCAGCGAAACTCCGGTAGACGTAGGAGCTGACCCATCAAAAACAACGCGTATCTTCCCGGTGGAAGGTTTCAAAACCGCGTGGTGAGGAAGAAAATTATGTTCCTCGTTTCGCCAGTCCAGTCGCGAGACCGACATGTGCCCCAGTTGCTCATATTCTCGCATGAAGTCGACATACTTCTGTTTGAGGTCGGAGTTCCTACTCATACGACGCTCCATGGACAGCAGCCGCTTCTCGGCCAACGGCCGGGAGCTGCCAAGTGAGGGGCGAACTGACAAAAAGGGCAAACGAGTGATCAGCCGTCCCGAGTGAAGGCGACCTGTATTGTTCTGGTAGAACAACTCACACTCCTCGTCTAAGGGGTTCACTCGCTTCACGGTAGGTGGCTCTTCCACCTCCCAAAACCGTTGAAGGACATCCGATAAGGTGGAGCTAACAGTTATGTAACTGTCCACCGATGGAGATGGTGGGTTATGCCTAACTGGTCCCATCACTACAAACCCAAGCGATGTAGATAAGGCTACCAGCCCACCCTTCTGTAACTCTCTCCTCTTCCCACAATACACGCGGCCTAGAACATCGGCACCGAGCAATAAGTGAATCGGACCGGTTCGGTGGAAGGAAGGGTCAGCCAAGGTCAATCCTGATGTCGCATCAACGACAGCGCGCGAAACGTGCTGTTGCGGAAGTTGACCAACAACCTTCTCATAGACAATCGCGGTAGCGCCAATTTTAGGCGCTGAAGAGAAGTGGGGGGAAAAGGAGAACAAAACCTGACCGATCGGATCCGGGATCCGCAGGTCTCCGATTCCTCGTACCGATTCAAGGTATGGAGATGTGTTCAAACTCAACTGCCGGACCAGCCAGCTGGAGGCAATGCAACTCTGGGCTCCCGTATCCAAAAGGGCGCGAACTAAAACAAAGGTGCCCCTCGGGCCCCACACCTGTACGGAGGCTGTTGGTAACAGCACCTGCTCCTGTGGGGGGGTTGCAGCCGACAGTTGGTTTAATGAAAATCCTCCCGCATTCCACGCAACGGGGGGGAAAGGGGGTTCAAGGAAAAATGCGTGCGCGGCGGAGGAATAGGGCGCTCAAGGCGCTCGAGCGGGTCCCAATCCGGCACGTACTGGCCCCGATCAAAGCGGCATCAGGGGGCCGGGCGGTGCCCATTATGGGTGAAAGTTGGGGGAGCCCGCGATAAACGAGGTCTCTCCATCAGAGGGGGAGAGAAGCGTATCGGCTCCCGGCGTGGCTCCCTAATTACCGCGGCCCAATCCCGCGGTGGCGCCTCAGAAGCGGCGCGTCGATCCCCCCCGCCCGTAGGGGGGTGTAGCGCCCAATCCTCTTACGGGAGGGGGGGCGCCTGTCCAATCTCCGCGGAGGGGTGGCAAGCCCCTCCGATCTCCTCGGAGATGTGGGTGACCTACGAGGGCCCCCGCCCGTGTGCGAGTCCCTCTCTCTCAGCACCTCACGAGTGTCTTTATTATTAAAGCACAAGAGGGGGTGATGGGCCCCTCCACAACAGTGGCAATCTCGTGGGTGGGGGCAAGCCGATGCCATATGAGCCCCCAGGCAGCGGTAGCACCAATTCCGCTGCTTGGCCATATTCCTACGCCCCTCGGTGCGTAGGCCAACAAATTTGGGACAGGCCGGCAAACGATGGCCATCCCGCTTGCAACATTTGCAAGGCATCGGCCTCTCCCCGTGTGGAGAGTTCTGCCGCACTGCAGTATACTGCTTGTACGGGTGGCGCTCTCTCCGTGGCGCTGCCCGGGTCGCCTCATAGCGGCCTGTACTCGGTCCTGGTATAGGAGCCAGATCCAAGTGTTCGGTCATCCGACACTCATCCTCCAAAAATCTGAGGAGATCCGAAA
The DNA here is from genome assembly GCA_963935595.1 of Schoenobius gigantellus. Lineage (NCBI taxonomy): Eukaryota > Metazoa > Arthropoda > Insecta > Lepidoptera > Crambidae > Schoenobius > Schoenobius gigantellus. Next base: position 28,319,312 of record OZ012551.1, read on the forward strand.
AGGGGGGTAGGTACGAGGCACTATTGCCCCCATACCTTTGTTCAAAGCGCCCCTTCATCTCCATGGGAAGCTTATCGAGGATGAGGTGGAGCAAAATAAAGGACCACTGGTCCACCGGTAGATCAAGTCGTTTGAGCGCGTTAATGGCGCTTAGCAGCGTTCAAAATCTCCTTCCTCAATGAGGAGACCCGCGATACTCGTGGCAGCCCTAAAATGGCAGCCACATGTGTGTCCGCTAGCAAGCGAACATTCTGATACCGGGCGGTCAACAACGCCCTTGCAATCTCATAACTGTCATCGTTGACAGGTAGATGCTGGACAAGCACACCAGCCTCTCCACGTAAGGCATAGAGCAAATAGGCCAATTTCTGGCTAGGGAACAGGTCGTCCCTCGAGTGAACCAGGCTATCAAAGAGGTTAATGAACCCCATCCAAGAAGCCAGGTTCCCATCAAAGGTTGGGATGTCTAAAGTGGGCAGTCTGCCCAGCAAGCCGGCCGGGGTAGGCTTGACCTCCCTGGGCGTGCACGACTCACCCCTCCGGGCGGATAGGATTGCCTGAGCCTTGTTTATAATCACATCCGCCTGTTCAAAACACTGATCATAATCGGCATTAAATTGGTCGACTGCCCGCAACTCAGCGGCACCCTCGGCTGGGTGGTCGAGCAGATATTGTTGATGAGCAACGAAAAGCTGCTCCAATTCCTTCAAGCGAGCAGGTACTCCCTCATGCTGAATTAACAAAGCCTGTTCTCGGTCTGGTCGGTCTACCAAAGCGACGGCACTAGCAAACCATCTCAAAATCTTTTGTGCACCCGCGCGGGCACCACTTAGCGGGCTGACTGGCGGGACCATTTTGCACCAAAATTAATAAACACTATAATAATACACGGACAAACAGACCGACAACCGCAGATAATAAAACAGATCGGGAGGAACTTCAAAGGCAGAACGAAATATATAAACAAACCAAAATCAAGTGTAAATGCTAGAACTTAACTAGAACAACAAAGGCATTTAACAACAGAATTTTTCAAACAAATTAAATTCAAGCATTATGTCAATAACTTAACAAACATAATATTCAAAGGCAAACAAAACAAAATCAAATGTAAAATGCTAAAACTTAACACAGCAAAATAGTGTATTACAAGTTTACAACAACAGCAAAGTCATTTAGCAGCAAAATTTTTTAAACAAAATAAATTCAAGTATAAGTTTACAACTTAACAAACAAAATATTCAAGGGCAAAACAAAGATATGAAAAAACAAACCAAAATCAAATATAGGTAAATGGTAGAACTTAACTAGAACAACAAAAGGCATTTAACCCCAATTTTTCATATACAATGACAATGACAACTAGTTAGGGAGATCGGTCCACAAATGAGATTGTAGTCGGTTTAAAATCAGCAATCAAAACCAATTAATATGTATTGCCCGTTTGGACAACCAACAAGATTACAATATTAATTGTACAATACTAATCAAATACTAATCAATCAATCAAATCTAAGAACCACGCTCTGCTACCAAAAGATGGTGGTGCCCAAAGTAGACTCCACCACGTCGGCGTTTCACCGACTTATGTTGCTGAATTTTATAACCTACTACCAGCTCTTAGAAAATTGGTATTACTTACCTTGGATCCGATTGGTCTCCGTATGTAGCCGGTGGACTTCCTGAGCTAGCTCGAAGAAAGTCGCGGCTCCTGAAGGGTTGGTGTTAATCCAACGATGGAGACCGGAGCACTACATAGGCCTATTAGGCCACCAATACCCGAACTTCGCCGACACTAAAACTTTGCCACTATTCACCGACACTAAAACTTGGCGGAACCTCGCACCAACAATCACTTGGTGCGCCGCGCAATACTATTTGTTATATGTTTTATTGAAACGAAAAATCACCGCCCGCTCATAACCTATTTCAATGTCATTCCGTATTCGACTCGACTGACATGTTACATGCGGCCGGCCGCCAAAAGGCTCTCACTGCACAGACTATAATGCAGTGTTGCCACTCGCTCTTCCTCGAGCGTAAACACCCGTATTGTTAGGTTTGGAAACGAACTTTAATCCACCTTTTTTGAGCGGTGGCCATGTCGAATTTACGTCAATATTGCTAGGTTCATAGTACTCTACTCATCAAGGCCTTTCATTTGATACCCATAATGCTGGGTTTGGAAACGAACTTTTATTCGCCTTTTTAGAATGTTGAATTTCCATCAATGTTGCTAGATTCCTAGTGCTCTACTTTTCAAGGCCTTTCATTTTATACCCATATTGCTCGGCTTGGAAACGAACTTTTATCCGTTTTTTAACAATGACGATGATGAATTTATGGCGATTTTCTAAAGTTCATAGTGCTCTACTCTTAAAGGGCTTTCATTTGATACCCATATTGCTAGGTTTGGAAACAACCTTTTTTCCACCTTTTTTGAGCGGCGGCCATAATGTATTTATGTCAATGTTGCAAGGTTCTTAGTACTCTACTCACCAAAGCCTTCATTTAATACCCATATTGCTGGGTTTCGAAACGAACTTTTATCCGCCTTTTTCGGACGGCGGCCATGTTGAATAAAGGGCAATTTTCCTAGATTCATAGTGCTCTACTCTTGAAGGCCTTTCATTCGACAACCATATTGCTAGGTTTGGAAACGAACTTTTATCCGCCTTTCTTGAGCGGAGGCCATGTTGAAGTTATGTCAATGTTGCTAGGTTCATAGAGCTTTATTCATCAAGGCCTTTAATTTGATACCCATATTGCTGGGTTTGGAATCGAACTTTTATCCTTCTTTTTTGAGTCTGTTCAATTTTGAACTGAACATGTAAATTTTTAACTTAGATAATTTTAAATTATGGTATCAAAATACTCAATTTATTAAGCTGGCAACATTATCGCTCTCTTCCTTTTTGTATTTCACCGTAGTCACATCGTGTCTTGTAATTTATTTATAATAAAATAAAAAACAGTACGTTTAAAGTTATAGTTGTTTTATTAAACAGACTAAGTGGTCCTTCGAGTAAAAAGTATAAATTTCGTTAGTGGAGTGCAGTTCTATTCCCCTTTTCGTTGTTGGTGTCGTCCATACCGGCTCAACGACGGCCCGGGTGAAGCGTCTATTACGCAACAAATCTCTAGAAATACGTCAGAGGACGGCTCCAAAGTGTATTTTCCGGCTATTGCGGAACACAAAAGAAGATATTAATCCGAATTTGGGTAAAATTGGTGAAAAATCATCGATTCAGTTTCAAATTCCATGTGGTCGTAATGTGCGTTAGGTTATACGCCATTTTTCCTGTGGGAGCGAGAAAGACGATCAGTTAATTCATTCGCTCATTCGTGTGACGTCACAAAATGGAGTAAAGTGTCAACTGTCAAGGTGAAGGCCGTCAAAGTGACAAACAGCTGTCGTAGTGGCATTTTACGTAAACAAACAAGAACTTGAGCATTTTTGCGGCTACTACGTGTTTTCTCCAACAGTGTTATTACTTTCAGTACAAAATAAAAGCCCAATACATTCGTGTAAAGATGCCGGACGAAGATCTAAAGCGTTTGCGCATAAAACGGGGCAATCTGAAGGGAACCATAACAAGGATAGAAAACTTCGTCAATGATCCAATATCTTTGGCTTCGGCGAGTGAGGACATGCTACAAGCACGCAAGAATAAACTTGTAAACACGCTCAAGGAATATGAAGAAGTAAACTTAGACATTTTATCACTAGAACCGAGCGATGATGAAAATGTTGCTGACATTGAAAACCAGTATTACAATGTGCTTTCTAAATTAAACCTACATCTGAAGAGTTTAAAAATAGAGGAAGTTGCTCAAAGCACGAACGGGTCTGCTTCGAAGTTACCAAACATTGACATTCCTTCATTTGATGGTAAGGACTTTACCAAATTTAAACCTTTCATTGACTTGTTTAGTGCGGTAATTAATAATAATAAGTCCTTGTCCAATGTCCAAAAACTATTTTATTTAAGAAAATACTTAACTGATGACGCATTATCAGTAATTATCAATTTACCTTTAGTGAATGAATCTTACCCTGAAGCAATTAAATTATTAAAGAAGCGTTTTGACAACAAGGCACGATTAATATCTAATCATATCAGTATTCTATTAGATTTACCAAGCATGCAAAAGGGAACTGCAGCCTCTATAAGGTGTTTAATTTCTGAAATTCAACAGCAGCTATATGCGTTGAAAAACTTAGGTCAACCTATAGACCAATGGGATATGCTATTGATATCCATAATTTCCAAAAAACTTGATTCTTATACTAATAGGGCTTACCACCTTGATAGAGTGGATATAAATAAGATACCTACATTAACTGAGTTTTTAAATTTTTTAGAAAAACGAGCCATAGCCTTAGAGGATAGCTCACAAAGTAAGAGTACTTCCTATGACAGTGCTCAGAAATATAATCATTTAAAATCATATAATCATTTAAATATTAAAGCAAGCAATATTGTTTCTAATGATAAAAGTTTGTGTGAATTTTGTAAAAAGCAAAATCATGCTGTTTTTATGTGTCCTAAATTTAAATTGGCACCGATAGAGAGTCGCTCGAAATTCATAAAAGATACAAATCGATGTAATATTTGCCTCAATTCGCATACAAACAAATGTAGATTCAATTTTAAGTGCAAATTTTGCAAAAAATCTCACAACTCACTATTGCATGAAAATGATAACTCTATTGAGGAAGTAACCTTGTGTTCTAAAAGCAGTGAAGAGATTCTTCTCCCTACGGTGCAAGTGAAAGTTATGGATAGGTTTGGTCATGTTTTGTATGTGAAAGCGCTTCTCGACAGTGGAAGTCAAGGTTCTTTTATAAGACAAAGTTTAGTTGACAACTTAAAATTAGATGTTCATACAGATAAAGAAATTACTATAATTGGGATTGGCAAAAAAGCATCTCATTTAAATAAAACTGTAAATGTATCAGTTTATTCCTGTACTCATGATCTTAAATTCAATGTTAAATGCCATGTAGTGGAAAATATTACCTCACGATTACCACAAAAATACATAGATATGTCTAACTTAAATATCCCACATAATATCAAGTTGTCTGATGTAAACTTTAACATTCCTTCTGAAATATCACTTTTATTGGGTGCAGATTTGTTTTTCAAAAGTTTATTAGGTGGATGTATTAGATTAAAAAGTGGTCCAGTCTTACAAAATACTCTGTTTGGCTACATTATTGCTGGATCTATGGATTGTAATGAATCGTCTTGTAACAGTGGTAATATTATTTCTTCAAATATTGTTCAATGTGAAAATGAAAATAATTTAGATAAAATTATGAATCAATTTTGGTTAGCTGAAAAATTGCCTGGCGAGTCAGTGAAGGTTACTCCTGAATTTACTAAAGCTGAAAATTCATTTGTTAAGTCCGTATCCTTAAAAGATAACAAGTTTTCTGTCGACATGCCTCTGGTTAAACCTTTGGAAGAGTTTTTTTAACATAGGAGATAGCTTTTCGGTGGCTTTTCAGCGATTTCTCTCTCTAGAAAATAAATTTAAACATGATCATGAGTACTACAAAAAATATAAAATTTTTATCAATGAATACCTACAATTGGGGCACGCCAAAGTAATAGGCATAAATAGCTATGATATTTACAACTCACCGGTTTATTTCCTTTCTCACCATGCTGTACTCAACGAAGACAGCGTAACTACCAAAATTCGTGTTGTCTTTAATGGAAGTATGAACTCCAAACTAGGTGTTTCTTTAAATGATGTCCTTTTGAATGGACCTGTCATACAAAATGAATTGTTTGATATTCTTCTTTTATTTAGAACTTATCTTTATATTTTGATAACAGACATTAAAATGATGTTTCGGCAAATCCTAATCAATGAACATCACAGGCAGTTGCAAAATGTCCTGTGGCGAGATGACCCATCAAAACCTATTCTTTGCCTACAGCTTCAAACTGTGACCTATGGTCTAAAATGTTCAACCTTTCTAAGTGCACGATGCCTCTTAGAATTGGCAATTAGATTTCATGATAGATATCCTCTTGCTGTTCAAGCAATAAAATCAAATACATACGTAGACGATATACTCTGCGGAACAAATGATAATAACACTCTAATTCAGCTGAAAAATCAGTTGATTGATTTGTTTAAAATGGGAGGATTTATGTTACATAAATGGTCCTCCAACTCAAATGAAGTTTTAAAAGATATACCTACAACCCAAAGATATTTTGATCAAGTTGATTTAGGTAAAGATGATGTGATAAAAACACTAGGTTTAAAGTATGACATTACTTCTGATAAATTTATTTTTATGTGTCCTTCCTTTGATGAAAATAAGTTGTGTACAAAGAGAAATATTTTAAGTTTCATCGGGAAAATGTTTGACCCATTGGGACTTATTGCTCCTATTATTATGCTTTTTAAAATTTATATGCAAAGACTTTATTATCTGAAATTAAACTGGGACTCTACTTTACCATCCGATGAAATGGTAGAGTTTAAAAAACTTTTGATAAAATTAAGGGTCATGCAGCCTATTGAGGTTCCTCGATATGTTGCCTCAACAGAAGCATGTTTGGTTGAAATTGTGGGGTTTGCTGATGCATCTTTCAAAGGGTTTGGCTGTTGTTTATACCTTAGAACAGTTTGCAAAGATAACACTGTTAAAATAAAACTATTATGTGCAAAATCTCGTGTTTCACCCTTAAGTAGATCGCACACTACCCCGCAACTTGAACTTAATAGCGCTCTACTTCTTGCACAATTGGCAAATAGAGTAAAAAAGTCTTTAACAACTCAGTATCCTAAAATCAAAACATTTTTATATGCTGATTCCCAAATTGTTATATACTGGATTAACTCTAGTCTTCATAAAGTAAATTCCTACGTTTCAAATAGAGTAAAGCAAATTCAAAGTCTATCCACTGATTGTGTGTGGTCATTCATTAAAAGTTCAGAAAATCCCGCTGATCTATTATCACGCGGTGTTGACCCTGACAAATTACAAGCTTGCTCTCTATGGTGGACTGGTCCACAAAACCTATCAAATTTAGAGTATGAACATAAAGCTTTCCAAGCTACCTTCCCTATAATGGATGAAATTCCTGATTACATAGAGTCAAAAGACACTCTATTTCACTCTACTACAGTACAAAGTTGTAATCTATTTTGTGTGATAGAGAATGGGTATAATATTTATAATAAATACTCTGATTTTCTTAAATTGCAGACACAAATTGCATATATGATTCGTTTTAAAAATAATTGCAAAAAAGGTAGTATTAAAAACACTGGACCTCTATCTCCTCAAGAATATGCTGAGGCTCTTAAAGTTATAGTTAGATATATTCAGTCATCCTTTTTCTCAAAAGAAATACTGTCACTTTTAAATAATAATTTATGCAATTCTTCTATAAGCAATTTGCATGCCTTTGTTGACAAAGAAGGTATTCTTAGAGTGGGAGGCAGATTGGGTAATGCCCCCAATATAAATTATGATAAAATGCATCCCATCATCTTGCCAAAGTCGTCGAACTTAACTAAGTTATTGATTTTAAAAGAACACAAACGGCTATTACATGCTGGTGCAAAGTTAGTATTGTCATCCTTATCACAAAAATATTGGATCATTAGTGGGTTGCGAGAGGTAAAGAAAGTTTTGCATTCTTGTATCAAGTGTTATCGCATAAAATCTGAAGGTGCAAAACAACTGATGGGTTCTCTACCTGCAGACAGAGTGACTGCTAATAGACCATTTCATACAGTTGGAGTAGATTTTTGTGGTCCCTTTAATTTAAAGGTTGCAAGAATTAGAAAACCTATTATAACCAAGGCATACATAGCTGTTTATGTCTGTTTCTCCACAAAGGCTATCCATGTAGAGCTGTTGACTAGTCTCACTACTGATACATTTTTAGCTTGTCTTAAGAGGTTTATAGCAAGACATGGACTACCTAACTGCATATACTGTGATAATGCTAAAACATTCAAAGGTGCTGATAATCAGCTTAGAGAATTATATAACTTACAAGCTTCCCCCAGCCACAAAGATTCTGTCTTTAGATTTTGTTCAAGTAATTACATTAATTTTAAATACATTCCAAGCTACTCTCCAGAATTTGGTGGACTGTGGGAGGCTGGGGTAAAAAGTTTAAAATATCATTTTAAAAGGGTCGTAGGTGATATTGCACTTACCTATGAAGAACTATATACTGTTATTACATAGATAGAGGCTGTGTTAAATTCCAGGCCATTGTGTTCATTGCCAGCAGATATCTCTGATTTAAATTATTTAACCCCAGGCCATTTCTTAATTGGTACTCAACTAACTAGTTACCCTGAAGTTAATTTTACCAATGTTAATATCAATAGACTTAAATTTTGGAATATATGCTCTAAAATAAAACAAGACTTCTGGCATGTTTGGCATAGAGATTATTTAACAGAATTACAAAATCGAGTAAAGTGGAAGCAAAATAATGTAAATTTAAAAATAGGAGATTTGGTTATTGTTAAGATGAGTAATGTTGCGCCAATGAAATGGCTTATGGGGAGAATTGTTAAAGTTATTCCTGGCCCGGATGGTATGATAAGAGTTGCTCATGTTAAAATGTCTGACAAAGTTTATGTTCGTTCCTATAGAACTTTATGTCCCTTACCTGTGTCAGAATAAAATAAATATAGATTTATATACATACATTTACATAACAAATATATACCTATGATAGATATATAAAAATGTCATAGATGTAATAGTAATACTATAGATATACTTAATAGATTAATAAATATAATATAATAAATAAAAGATAGTAAAATATGTTTGATACCTAATAGCAAACAAATGAATGTCTGGGCAAAGTAAATATAGAGACTAAATTATTTTTGTTATGAAATAAAATTGCTTATTGTTACAGTATTTTTAAATATTCATTATAAATGTAAATTAAAGAAAATATAAAATTTTTGAAAAAACAAAAGTTTACTTACCCACTCATGATTGTTTTGTAAACATTTAGTTCCCTAAAATATAAGTTTAAATTCTAGTTTAAACTTAATTGTTTAAGTTTGTTGCCATTCTTACTTGCTATAAACATTATAAAATGTTGAATTTTTAATAGTTGCCTTTGTTCAGTTTAGACCACACTGATTTGTATTCCCTTGTATCTACTGCCGCTGGCCAACTATGTTCAATTTTGAACTGAACATGTAAATTTTTAACTTAGATAATTTTAAATTATGGTATCAAAATACTCAATTTATTAAGCTGGCAACATTATCGCTCTCTTCCTTTTTGTATTTCACCGTAGTCACATCGTGTCTTGTAATTTATTTATAATAAAATAAAAAACAGTACGTTTAAAGTTATAGTTTGTTTTATTAAACAGAGTCGCAGCCATGTTGAATTTATGTCAATGTTGCTAGGTTTATAGTGCTCTACTCATCAAGGCCGTTTATTTGATACCCATAATGCTGGGTTTGGAAACGTACTTTTATCCGTTTTCTTTGAGCGGCGGCCATGTTCAATTAAGGGCGATTTTCCTAGGTTCATAATGCTCTACTCTTCAAGGCCTTTTATTTGATACCTATATTGCTAGGTTTGAAAACGAACTTTAATCCGGTTTTTTTTAGCAGCGGCCATGTTGAATTTAGAGCGATTTTTCTAGATTCATAATGCTCTACGCTTCAAGGCCTTTCATTTGATACCGATTTTGCTAGGTCTGGAAACGAACTTTTATTCACCTTTTTTGAGCGGCAGCTATGTCGAATTTACGTCAATGTTGCCAGGTTCATGGTGATCTACTCATCAAGGCTTTTCATTTGATATCCATATTGGTGGGTTTGGCAGCGAACTTTTATCGGCAGTCATGTCGAATTAGGTCAACGTGGCTAGGTTCAATGTGTTCTACTTTTTAGGCCCTTCGTTCCATATCCATGTTCCTTTGGTGAATCCAAAAAAATGTGATCCGTCATTTTAGACATTAGGATCAAGAGTCCCGTACTCCCTCTACGCGTAACCCAGAATCATTGCAGTCAAATATTTTTTTATTATTAATATTATTCAATTACTTTTAATAGTTTTAAATGGATGAAAGAGTTTGATTCCTTACTCATAATGTAAAAACATATAACGCCTTTCAAAATACCTTGAAACGGGTATCTTCACTTTTCAACACTTCAAATATTTCAAAAATTGTACCGATTTTGTGAAAATTGGCCAAGAATTAAACCAACCTACAAATATATTTGTGACATGATATTGTCATAAAAAATGTTCTAAACACTTAATTGGTTGTATGGCTTTGTCTTACCACCACGGTACTACAGAAGAAAAAGGCTATTAACTTCTTGGTTGGCGAAATCCAGATGGGCACAGCCATTAACAGTAAAGGTTAATTTTTTTGCACTATGTGACAGACTTGTCAAAATAATTTCACGTAGGTACGCCATGTTGATTTTCTACATAACATCGAAAATTTTATATGGTATTTTTCACCAAAAATAAAAAGTGAATTTAAACAAATGAAATTATGCCTAAATGTTCGTCCGGAAAATTCTAAGTATTGTGATGTAAGCCATATCAAATTCTGTCCAGTAGTTTCGGAGATCTTCCCGGACAAACAGACAAACAAACATTTTTTTTAACTATTCTATCGTTTTCTGCTAATGATTTTAAGGCGACCTGTGTATTTTTTTTCTAAATATTTCGCAATTACAGATTGTTGTACCCCTACGATTTTATTATATAAAAGAGAAAAGATAATAGTTATTTGTTATACATGAGTGCAAAGCTGCTTTTTAACCGCGTGCTCAACTTTGATGACCGAGCAAGCGAAGGATTCTAAAATTGAATCACGAGCGCAGCGAGTGATTCAAAAATTAGAATCCTGAGCGTTAGCGAGGGAATCAAAAGAGCACAAGGTGAAAAATCTTTGCACTCGAGTGCAACACGTAACTTTTCATCCCCCCTCAGCGAGGAAATGACTAAATGCAAAATAAAACATTTACAATCACAAGCTACTTACTACTTTTCATTTCAGTTTAGGTACATATTTACTACAACATTATGATAGTTAAGTATTTCAGAAAAATATTTATTTATGTATAATAATAATAAAAAACCATTTTTTTTATTTCAATCACAATGACTTAGATCTACGCTTACAAAGCCCAGTTCGTTAAGCCAGAGTGAGAGACGGAACCCATACTAGGATACCCTGTGTTACGGGCTCCGGCCTCCCTCCGGTTGTTTTTGCTTAACAAATAAAGAAAATAAAAAGAGAGAAAAACGTGTTTGTGTGTGTGCGTGCGTGTGAGTTTGTGTGTGTGCATGTGCGTGTGTGTGTGCGAGGGGGTGTGCATGGGAGTGTGTTTTTGTGTTTATACCAGCTTATGAAAGTGCGTGTGTGATCTTTAGTGCGAATCCCTCCGTAGGTACACTAGTGTGACTCACTCGTTTATCCTAACTAATATTATAAAATATGCAAAAGTGAATTTGTTTGTTACGCTATCACAACTAAACCACTGAACTAATTTTATTGATATTTGTATAGAGACAGCTTAACTTAAGACTTTGGGTAGTAGGACATAGGCAAACTCTTATCTCGTATTTTAATGAGTATAATATATATTTAATCCCTTTAAAAAAATAGTAATAATAATAATATAAAAAAACTAATAACAAAAAAAAATACTTTGACTTATTTCACAGTCTTCAACATATTTTCAATCTCAGAATAACATTTCTGCCGCAGGAAGTTGAAGACTTTCTTCTTGCAATTAAAATAATTCTCAGGATATATATCAATAACCCGATTGACTAAATTATATAAATAGGGCCCTAGGAAGATTTGTTGACGCTGTGCAAATGGCGAAAATGATGTGCGGTTTTTGAATATTATATCTTTTCTTCTGAATTTTGTCAAATTTAAAGAATCAAACGTCGTTTTAGTGTGGTTAAATAATATTGATTTTAAAACATATGACTGTCTAACTGTAAGCACATCAATATCCATATAAAGTTGATTTGTAGGGTATCTGTACGGCTTAAACATCATTACTTTTAGTATAGCTCTTTGCGCTCTCTCAACTTGTATCATATGATTTTTAAATGTTCCGCCCCATGTTATGATACAATAAGTTACGATTGATTGGCATAATGCCAGATAAGTAGCTTTAAGAAGTTTGAGATCAGTCACAGATCTGAGTCGTTTAAATACAAATATTAATTTCCGGATTCTTTTAGTAAGGATTTCAGTATGATATTTCCATGATAATGTGCTGTCTAGATAAACACCTAAATATTTTATTACATTTACTCTCTCCAAGTTAATACACGTACAAGAATCAGTATTTGCGCAGTAATGGGCTTTTATGTGTATGTTGGTGGGTTGATGTTGACTTAACTTCGTGAATGTTAAATACTTGGTTTTATTTATATTAAGTGTCAGTAAATTTAGGTTTAACCACTTTTTAACTTTATTAAGGCCGCATTGAGCTGTACTATTTAATTCTTGCCAACTATCGCTGTGAAAAACAAGGGCTGTGTCATCAGCAAAAGCAACTATCTTACCATTATCTAATTGCATATCACATAGACTGTTAACATATATTGTAAAAAGAGTAGGCCCCAGTACGCTCCCTTGGGGAACGCCGTAAGTTATAGGATGTATATCACTTATTACATTACCAATACGCACTCTTTGATATCTGTTCTCTAAATAGCTTTTAAAAAACCGTAAGGCCGTGCCTCTAACGCCTATCAGTTCCATAGCATTTAGAAGTCGAGGGACAGACACAGTGTCAAAGGCTTTTGCCAGATCAAGGAAAATTGCTAAACATTTTTTCTTATTTTCAAGTTTTTGCACAATATGGTTAGTTATATCATTCACTGCTTGTTCTGTTGATTTCCCTTTGACAAATCCGTATTGGTTACTAGAAATTATTTTAAAATTTTGTAAATATTTGGTTAATCTTTTATTCATGAGTCGTTCGAAAATTTTTGATAAAGAAGGTAAAATTGAGATTGGCCTGTAATTACTGACACTGGTTCTGTCCCCAGCCTTATAGATGGGTTTAATTAAAGCTGTAATAACAAGTAATACGTTTTTTAAATTTGTTTTCAAGTTTCTTATTTGTAACAATACAACAAAATGGCGCGCGCAAAGCAAATTCAAAACAAAAGTACACCATGGAGGTTCAAAGTCTGAGTTCTTAACAAATTTAAAAAAAGTTGTATGATAAATTCGACACCATGGAGATGGAAGTAAATAGGTTTAATGATGTTTAGAAATCACATACCTAGTGCACGCGATGTTCTAAATTCAAATTTACTTTAACCTCAAGCGGATAAAAACGGCTTTGGCGGTCAGATATCGAATAGCAAAAATACTCTTTCCGAGATGGGGGGATGAAATAGTACATTGTTACCCTAGGGGTGAAAGTAACTTATTTAGTCCCGAGACGGTGTTTGTCGCACGAGCGTAGCGAGGGCACCAATGGTTCGAGGGACTAAATAAGTCTTTAACCCGAGGTAAACACTGTGCTTTTCATTACGAATACAAGGAAAGAAAAAAGTAACCCATTGAATTAGCTAAAGAAAAAACGTGTAAATTTTATTTTACGTAAATCAACAACTTCTGCTTTAGCTCGCTTTCTCTTATAAAATCAGGCGTTAACTCCATACCTGAATCAGATGATCTTTTTGTGTTAATTAAAACACAATGTTATAGACATATAATTAACAGTTAATACAAATCTCTGCTATACGGAAGTATTAGCAAAACTCTACAAATGGAAAAAACAAATGAAGATCGTATTGCCGCTTTTCTGCTTATTTTGTTATTTTTTCTGTGGCCGGCCAACTATCTAATCAGCCATTATTTTTCGTTTTCATAATTAAAAAGATAGGAAATATTTGGCCCAAATCTATTTTATTTTAAAGATGTAGTTGAAAATAAATTATAATAAAGTCATTTGAAAAATATATTCTTTAAATATTTAACATAATGTTATTTCAATTTTTATACCGCGCTGTAATTGAGTGGCTGTATAGAAAGTCGGAACATGGATTTAATAAAAATGTGAAAAAAGAACTAGTTTCTTTTTTGAAATTTAACAGCAGCTGTCAATTGAAAGTGAATTTATTTCATTGTAATTATATTGTTTTTGAAATCTAATCAATATACGAGTATAAGGTCCTTACATATGAAATTGGCGTTTTGCCGTACTGGCCACTTTGATCTCAAATATCTCCTCTATGGTTAGGAATTCCAAATTCAAATTTATACAGCTATTTACTCATGTATTTGTGTTTCGAAAATTGTAATTCACTTGTTCTTTCCTCCATTGTTTTGGACTTTTCAATCAATTGTTTTGTTTTCGACTTTTTTGGAGTCAATTTTCGCTTGGGGCATGGTTTGGCTGGTTCGGCAGGGTTCAGTCATTGCGATGAGCACTTGCGATTATCGTACAGGACCCACTTTTCATCACAAGTAATGATTCGATTTAAAATCCCTTCATTATTGTGCCGGTTGAGTAATGCAACGCAGCAGTCAACGCGCGTTTGTTAATTTGCTTCACTCAATTCGTGAGGTACCCACCTTTCAAGCGTTTTCACCTTCCCAATTTGCTTCAAGTGGAGTAAAAGAGTTTTAACACTAACACCGCAGCCTGCAGCTAACTCGGACGTGGTTTGCGATGGATCCGCTTCATTATCAACTTTGGTCTCCGGCCGTCCACGGGGCTTGTTCTGCAGGTCGAAATTTCCAGAACGAAAACGTTGGAACCAAAAACGCACAGTGTTTTCTTATGCGGCACTGTCGCCATACACATCATTAATCCTTCGAGCCGTTTCTGCAGCACTGGTGCCACGGTGAAACTCGTACTCGTAAATAACGCGATATTTCAAGTTTTCCATTTTGTAAACTGAGTGACGCAAAGAAAAAAAACAATTGAGGAAAAAACAAGTGAATTATAATTTTCGAAACACAAATACATGAGTAAATAGCTGTATAAATTTGAATTTGGAATTCCTAACCATAGAGGAGATATTTGAGATCAAAGTGGCCAGTACGGCAAAACGCCATTTTCATATGTAAGGACCTAATATTAAAACAATATGATACTTAAAATAATATCACTTGCTTATATCGGCTTAATTCTATGCTGTTTATCACTAATATTTTATGCTGTCATCATTACCTATAATAATTGTAATATTTTTTGATCATTAATGTTTATTTTAATTCCAAGAAGCAACTCATCATTTGAGAGCAACTTGAAATTTTTAGACACTTCACCAATAGCTTTTTATATATTTAACATAATTTTCGAAGTATAATACATTCAATTTCGCATCTCCGCGAACGCGTTACCCGCCTCACCGGAATGGGGTGTGACGTGGTACCCTTTCACGTCAATTTAAGTAAGAGCGAAAATATTTTGAATATCGTTAAAGCTTTTGTACCCGTCGACCTTGGTTTAATGTTCGGAATATTAAATTTCCCTTGATACACGGCACGTTCACAACACCTGTAGTAAAGGACTCGCTTCGAAGAATCATTTCGAAACAAATAAACAGAGTAACTGACATATCCAATGTAAATATTCACTTTCATAAGTTTCATAGCCCAAATATAGATGATGCATAAGGATTAATTGGATAGAATGTTTTTATTTTCATCATTGTAATATGAGTTTGGCGTTTAAACGTGCTAAGTTATTTCTAATGTTATTTACCCTGGGGTTTGGGTAACCTAAGGAGTTTAGCATAGATTTCTAATGCATGTTGCAGGAGTTATACAATTAAGCCGACCAGGCGTCCGGCATTTTTCGGCACATCCCGTTTTAGTAAAACTAATACGGATTACGAACCAACATAATATGATCCAACCAACCCATAAAGCACCTGGTGAGATGTGAGGGATGCGGTAGTTTTTGTAAGTTTATGCTTTAAAATTGAACAATCATTTTTTTAATACTAGACGCCACGTGACTAGAGCCACTTATCAATAAATGGGCAGCCATTTATTGATAAGTGGCTCTAGTCACCCTATACCTGTAAGTTTCGCAACTTTGTTTTATATACAACTAAGTTGGCAAACACGCATACTGCTCACCTGGTGGTACATGGTAACAGCAGTCACCTATAGTACTACATGTGGTTCTTGTGAGATTCGCAGCAAATCTGCAACCCCCCACAAGAACCACAGTGTACTATCACGAGCACTTCCGCCTGACCATTTAAAAATTTATTCGCTTGAATCGTGCGGAAACGCCGGGCTACGCCCCCTTAAGTTTTGGCCTATTAGAAAAGAAATACTCTTTCTCTCTCTAATCGGCGTTGGGGGGTTCCTCGGCGGCTTGGTGGCAGGCCGAAGAAGAATCATTTATTTCATTATTCCATGTCTATTTGAGGTCGACGGGGTGGGGCTAGAGAGCGCTAGTGCAAACGAAAATGAGCGTAGTGGTGATCAGGCGGAACTGCGCGCGATAGTACGTTACCAACTTGCGACATAAGATGTAAAGTCACCGTATATACCCAGTAATTTTACTGCTATATCTTACCCTTAGGAGCGTCGGTGGCGCTGTGGCCTCGGCACTGGACTGTACCCCGAGTAGAATCGGGACGCCCGCGATCGATCCTGACATGTACCAATGTGTCTTTCGTTTCACGAATTTCATATGTACATTTATCTGACGCTCCTACGGTGAAGGAAAACATCGTGAGGTAACCTGCATACACCTGCGAAGTAATTCAAAAGTGTATGAAAAGTCAACCAATCCGCACTGGGCCAGCGTGGTTTGACTAAGGCCTAATCGCCCTAACTAGTTAGGGCACAGATTAGATAATAGTTATGGTTAGGGTAAGCTCGTGCCCCTCGGTGGGGACGTATATGAGTTGTGATGATGATGATGATGATCTTACCCTTTAAACAGGAACACAGCAATGCAAGAACTGCTGCTTTGTGGCAGAAATAGCTAAGACGGAGGTACCCAAGCAGGCGACCCTGGTACAGTCTCCTTCCGTAAAACTTCCGACTGAAGGTAATTCACGGTAATCAGTAATTTCACTGCCTGTCCTACTCTTCAAACCGAAACACAGTAATACAAATACCTCTGTATGGCGGCGGAAATAGGTACATCGAGCAGATGACTACATGGTACAGTCTCTGGTGAATACTCAAAACTTTTTGTATTATCCCGGCATACTTAACTATTTTCAATCACGAATTGTTAATAACAAGTAGTCCCTGTTTTAATCCTGAATCACCTATTTTGAACGTTTTTGTTCCTTAAAATTAGAAATCTGGTTAGCCTGTACAGTAAATATTTCCCATTAAGGCCGTTCGTACACAGCGTTACGCAAGTCTCCGATACCCGTCGATTTTCGTCTCCAATTTACTACAAATTGACGTATAAACAAAAAGTCTACGACGCGCGCTCGTGTACGTAACTGGATAGGTACGCATTTTTGGAACAATAGAATTCAAATTTGCATTCAAAATCGTAACATTCGAACACGAATTTCCAAATTCACTATTTTTTGAATATTCGTTCCGTGAATTCCGCAACGAGTGGTCCTATTCACTCATTTATCATCGTCCTACTAGTCTAGTAGAATATGAACAACGTATTCATAAGTATATACGAGTATGTTCCGCATTACGTACCATTATCGCTGGTTTTTCAAATGAATAAGTTATTGCGCGCCTGTTTTAATTACTTTTGCGTAAAACGGTATCTGATATAGAATTTGTGTTTAATGACAACACTAAATTCGAGTGATTCAATAATTCTCGAAATTGGGAACAGTAGGAAATTATTACGCACACGATTAGTATACGTGTTTGAATACAAGATTCTCAAAAATACGTCTCCTGTTTGAATTTGTTTTGCAGAAATCGCTTGGAGAGTAGAGTCGTCGGGTATCGGAATGCGTAGCGTTACGGCATAAGAATACCGGTCGGTTCTTGCAAATGACATCTTTTATTTGTCTGCCAATAACAGACATTGTACGGGCTAACCCGTCGTCGTAGACGTGGCCTGTTTGAAATTATTATGAGAGACATAAATAAAACACGGTTGAACAATATTTGAGATGAAAATTGTGCTTGTTATAACTTGTTCTGGTATTCATATCAACTCGCATATGCTGACAATTGCTACATACATGTACGATTGCGATAACTTTCAAAAAACTCATGCATTTTTTTGTATTTATTCACCTTGACTTATTTAAAAGAAGGCGAGAATTTTGGTGAGTTCTCGTGCCTTGTAGCTGGCAAACAAGTCCAGCTGGCTGGATTTCTAACGAACATGCATCACCTCAAGGGTGTCCCACTGATCGAATAAGAGTTACAAGGATTACATTCCAGACGGTCAGGGATTGCTTAAAAGCGACACCGCACATGTCTGTACCTGGCATATCGAGTAGTATGTAGACCAGCCCCTTGATTGTGTAACTCAAAATCTATGGTGATTGCTTTCAATTTGACAACCGCAGTACATCCATCACTGCAATATGAAGGGAAATCGGCACAGAGTCTTGTGTTGACCGCGCAATGGCTGTCAAATTAAAGGCGATCGCGATGGATTTTTTCTTAGACAATCCCCACTGGTCTTCGTACATTTGTTCTTTGAGCGTTATGTGTGTCTGTCTAGTGTGTATGGCTATGGACTAGTAGAAAACTCATCCATATAGTCTTTTATGAGATTTTCGACTACGATCAATCTCAACACAAACTTCGTGGCAGTTAAAAGTGCACAAGTGTCTACGCGACATGGAAAGACTAGGCGCATACCTTTTTACGCTGGGGCCTAACGTTACGTCGGAACTCCTCATGATGCCAATACGTGTAAGGTAATCAATAATGTAATTAAGAAAACAAACCGACCAAGTGCAAATTTAATGACTCTAGGTCAACAGGAAGAACCCTTGTTAAATCGCAAGTTATATTATTTGTCTTACAAATTAGATTTTTTACAACTGAAAAGACGGCGTAGGCGACGGGCGTAGCCCCCAATATTTGATACCAATTTCAGTTCGATATCACTAGACGTTCCTGAGAAACAGTCTTGACATACAGACGAACCGACGGACAGACGAGTAGATGGACAACGAAGTGATCCAATAAGGGTTCCTTTTTTCTTTTGAGGGACGAAACTCTTATAATAATACTATTCTAATATTTTACATTTTCAAGACCCCTCTAACATCGTTTTATGAGCGAACACCTTTTCAAAAAAGATTTACGTTAATGGATAAAAGCAAGCTCATCTGTGACCTACGACACTCTACAGCGCTTGTTCTATCAAAAGTCTATTCATTATTGACGACGATAAAAGCCGCTCCAGCGGCCCTCTAAAACTGCTTTAGCATATTGCGACCTTAACTTGGGCACGTCTTTAGGCAAGCCAAATAGAGACGCGAGCACTTCACGACGATACATTATGCACCCGTGGAAGCGCTCTTGGATGAACTAAGTTGAAGTGGTTCTTCAGTTTTGCCAGTCTGTCTGGTTAAGCAATATTTCGCTATCATTCATGCGCATTATATACAATTATTGCAGTAAATTTATAGGAGAACGTTTCCCAAATAAATATAATATTGCATATTGACAAAAATATGTAAAAATAGCAAATATTGTTTTGTTAAGTAGCGACATGTACTACTCAGTACCCACCCACGTAAAATGGGGCAGCGAGCCAGATTTTGGTGTTCTGTATAGATGATACTTATGTCCTTTTACTGTATAGACAGAAACTACCATCAGAGGCATCATTTTTATTTTAAGTATATACCTACACATATTTATTAAATAATTTTACTTCTCAACGAAAGTTATCCTCTTTGTCATTATTGTTACACGGTCTTTAAATACTTTTGCTAAACCTTAAAACTCTTTCCTCAAGATCGACTGACTTATATTTTAGCTATCTGAATGATCTGATCTTCATGAAATAAAATTAATAATAGGAAGCTAATAGTTATATAGCAATGGAATACATACTTAACATATTCGCATTCCCTTTCCTTTCATTTCATATTATACGAGTATAGATCCCTTTTAATATGGTGAGCTACTCGTATAAGCTATTGAGAATATGTTTGAATTTTGTAACATAGTTTTTAATTATTAAATATTTGATTTGTGCGACTGTTCCAATCACTCCGACAAACATTATCATATTTATCTTTATAGAATCAAAATCATGTTTATGAAATACTATTTTTTAAATGTAGGCAATTTAAAAGAAGACACAAAAAATTAGACCTTCAACTTTCTCGCCTGTTCTTTTTTCTTTCATTGTCGAACAGATGTAGACGACGAAGTGGTTGTTTGTGCCTTCAGCTTGGAGATCTCAAACCTACAAATCTAAACAACATGGAGAGATTAAATGTTTATTTTATTTTGTTATAAATATTTTAATTTCTTCGCGGATTTTTGTGCATAATATATTGTCGATCCACAATCATTATTTTTTTCGCTAACAATATCAAAATTGGGTTTCTTCTATCAAAGTTTAAGTACTTTTGGTGTTTCATGTACAGATTAATTCAATCCCTAGGGAGGAAAAGAAATTCACAACAATATTCAATCCCTGTTTTTTACCTTACTTATAAAGACAGGAGTAGAGCCTTTCTAGCAATAAATTTATTTACACACACGTAACGCATCCGCGAGTTCAATCTTATCAAATCGATTGCGTAAAACGATTAGGCGAAGTGTTTCGAGTTCGTTTTTCCGAGACCCTGAGGCGAAATCAAATAATCTCCATTTGAATGGTCATTAACGCTCGATTCATCAGAATGGCTATCACATTAATCCAGGCCATTTGATCGAATCTCTAGATTACCTACCCACAATGGACAGTAAATAGCCTAGTTTACGTTCTCTTGTGTACCTGTTTTGATTTCCTAAGATGCTGCTTAATCGATTTGTCAGAAATGAGATATCGATTCGAATTCGTTTGGTAGTCCTGTTTTAATGAAAGGTGCGTTCTAGATAACGACGAATTTGCATCATTTTCAACATTTTTAGCATTAACGTGTTTAGTTTATTAGCCTTTGGTGTTAACTTTTCGTGCTGGCTTTCGTATGTTCCATTTAAACATTTTTCCCACGAAAAGCCATGTAATGTCCTCCATCAAATATCCATGCTAATAAATGGGACTGATACCACTTTTTGACAGCTTTCAAATTTGACTTTTGGACTCTTTTTTTCATGAATCAAAAAAGACATTTCAGCGGATTGAAAAAAAATATTGAAAGATATTTATAGTTTTGGCCGATTCTGATTAATATGATTAGAATTTTTCAGTTACTGGACTAAGTAGGTGAGGTGTCAAAATTCAGCAAGAAAAATCAGTTCCTTCCGTTTCATTTGTAACAATTAGCGCGGCTAAAAATGTCAAAATGTCTTATAAGAAACGCAAAACGAGGCTAACATCGGCTGCTTATCTGGAACACAGCTATTGTATTTTTGTGCGAACTGAATCGAAGGTTCGGGTGTGCTTAAATTTAATAGTGTTTACATTTACTCACCACGCTTTAAACTCTTTTCAACGGCCGTGGTCACGAAATAAATGGAAATGTTGATTGTCTACCTATCATCTTTTTGCGAAGTAGACGTTTTGCGAATAAGCCTTTGTTACCTGTTGGTTTTGTTGTTACTTTTCTCGCAAAATTGGTACTTCTAAATTTACTGAAGTAATTTATTTTATTGGCGAACCGTTATCTCCTCTTCAAAGATTCCGACTTCTCGACATCTGTATCGAGTTACTTAAAACTGGCCAAGTGTTGGGGATCCTAAAGAAGATATTATTTATTATCACGCGAAGAAATTTAACGTCTTGTTTGTTTTTCATTGATTAGAGCTCAAGAGTAAATACAGTCATGAGTTTTCTTTGTCCTATTTCGTTTTTTGTTTTTATTGCCATCGGTGGCAGATGAGCCAGTGGCCTGAGTAAGTGGTGACCAATGCTTATGGACATCTGCGATGCCAAGGACATAGCTCAGGTTAGGTTTATTATAAGGTTATGTTCCTATTCTTTATGCCTAATAATAGGTACACGCCAATGCGATTTGGTACTAGTGTAGAAATAGGTTCTAGGCGCGGCATGTTTCAATAATATTATTTAAAATAAAAATATTGTTAGAGCTTATAGTTAATTAGACATTAAAAAAATAGTTTTATGATGTCGATCAGACAACAGAAGTTAGAACTAAAAAGTAATGCTAAAACAGTTTTTCCAAATGTATGGTTGTATAATGTTAATTATGTTACGAAAAGTATGACACATAATCTTATATGCGAGTAAATAGGTACCCATTTTGTGCCCCTTTGCTTTGTGTATTTGTCAAAGCGTGATTAAAACATTATAACACATGACAATGTCTTTATGTCGCCCGGACTGAACTTTATTTTGTATAACATGCACGAGTATTGTGTAATTCGTTAACCTACTTTCAGTTCAAAAAGCATAACTCTCATTTCCCACATCAAACTTGAGACGTAAATATGTTTTCAAGTTCGTCGTATTCAAGTTAAAATTTTAGCATTTTCAATTCTTTGTTTATTTCATAAAATTCACAGCATTTATATGTTATAAACTTACGAATTAGTCCCTAACGCCAGATATGGATTTACACAATTTAAAAAAGATAATTTAAAGCACAATGCAACAACATTTTTTACGTTGACTGGTAGTGAATAGGTAGGTTAATTAATAAAATAGCCTTTAAAAATAATATGTTTGTGTATGTGAGTATGTGTATGTAAAAATATAATGAATAAAGTTAAATTAATTATTTATTAAAATAAAGTTAGAATTAGATTTCTTATTAAGATTACTTTGTCGGCTTGAATTTTTGTTTACTCGTATTAAATAAATCCGTTGAAGATGCATTAAATTTATTGTTACATCTTAATAACGCATAGAAGGATAGTCCGGTACTGAGCGCGATGATTAAAGTGAAGCAAAAATGACACCGCTGTGTGAAGTTGTTTACGCGCAACACACGCACACTATGATATGACGGGGCTGCCAGTGCGCGCCACCGAGCAGTTGTTTTCCCAAAATGAGGGAACTCATCTTGTGCTCATGTTGTTAAATGAATGTCGCAATTGTCGTACCTAATCTATGTCTTTATGTTTTTATGTAAAGACAGAAATGAAATGAAAGTTGCCAAATCTCTGTTTATATAAGTACTAAAAAGCGTATATTTTAAAATGAAATAATTGTCATGTAAATAGTTAATTCCTTATTTCTAATAATGAAAGATGTACGTACCTACCGCGTATAATAATCTTCATTAATCCGTTAATTGTATTTGTTTTCTTAACAAATGTCACTTTGATAATGCTGTTAGGTATGTCCACATTGTCTTTTTCGACTCATATCATAAAAAGTTTATTGTGTTTAAAGAATACTATACAATTTTTTTTTGTTCTCATAGAAAAGTATGTCGAATAAAATAGTTCAGAACATGACTACGCAACCCCGTCACCTGTTTTCTTTTGTGATGGCGGGGACTTCTCCCCTAGAGCCCTCCTGTTGCTACACAATGTAGGAGCTGGATTATTAAACTCCATATAAAAATCCGAATGTAGTATGAAAAAAAGGCAAACTCACACTTGACCATTTTTTGATAAGTCCACTATTCATGTCTTAATTATCGGAGGAGTATGAGGGGGTCAAAATTTTCGTAATTTTTTAGATCCGATGCACTGTTTCCGAGATATAAGCGTTTTTGTTAATACTTTTCTTGAAATATAATTAAAATTGAAATCCTATCCTACTAATATTATTATATAATATTATAAATGTGAAAGTGTGGACGTTTGGATGTTTGGATGTTTAGATGTTTGGATGTTTGTTACTCAATCACGCAAAAACGACTGAATGGATTTGCATGAAATTTGGCTTGCATGTAACCTTTGACATGGAAAAGAACATAGGCTACCTTTTATCCCGATTCCTTAAGTAGTTCCCGAGGGAAAATTGAAAATTGTTTACGAGTTAAGCCGCGTGTAGACAGCTTTGAAATTTGGTATGCATGTCACCTATGCTATGGAAAAGGACATGTCCTTAATGGTCTCTCAAATAGTTCCCTTGCGAAGATTAAAAATTGTTAACGAGCGAAGCTTTAGACCCAATTCTGAAGTCCACGCAGACGAAGTCGCGGGCAGAAGCTACTAATATTATAAATGTGGAAGTGTGGATGTTTGGATATTTGGATGTTTGTTATTCAATCACGCAAAAACGGCTGAACGGATTTCGATGAAATTTGGCATGCATGTAGCCTTTGACATGGAAAAGAACATAGGCTACCTTTTATCCCGATTCCTTAAGTAGTTCCCGAGGGAAAATAGAAAATCCTAGTAATATTATAGACCCAATTCTGAAGTCCACGCAGACGAAGTCGCGGGCAGAAGCTAGTAATATTATAAATGTGAAAGTGTGGATGTTTGGATATTTGGATGTTTGTTATTCAATCACGCAAAAACGGCTGAACGGATTTCGATGAAATTTGGCATGCATGTAGCCTTTGACATGGAAAAGAACATAGGTTACCTTTTATCCCGATTCCTTAAGTAGTTCCCGAGGGAAAATAGAAAATCCTAGTAATATTATAAATGTGAAATTGTGGATGTTTGGATATTTGGATGTTTGTTACTCAATCACGCAAAAACAGCTGAACGAATTTGGATGAAATTTGGCATGCATGTAGCCTTTGACATGGAACAAAACATAGGCTACCTTTTATCCCGATTCCTTAAGTAGTTACCCAGGGAAAATAGAAAATTGTTCAAAATTAAAGTCCACGCAGACGAAGTTGCGGGCAGAAGCTAGGTAGTTACTTCTAAAAACAGTCGAAAATATGTCCTGGGCTTCTTACAAAATACGGTGAAATTTTTCTAAGTGCCGCACTCCCTTTGCTACACCCTAACCTTTTTTCTTTTTTAGGATCAATATGGCTTGTATTTAAAAATCCCAATCGATTCTCTAGAAAATTCTCTAAAATCATACGCATCGCGTCTCGCTCTTCGATGCGTTGTTTTTTTTAACTTCAAATTAAACCTATATTATAAACAGGATAAGTGTCGCCTAGATAAGTAGATACCTAAATATTTTTCATATTAATCATAACCTGTTTAGTCGGTTAAATTGGGACATTTATGTTTCCAAACTGGCAACACAACGATTGAAATGAAAAGTTTCGTATAATTTGTCTTATATGGATAAAATACTAAACAATTTTTAAATCTGTGCTGTAATAATAATGTTATTACACTTTATAATCATTTCAGATGTCTTGTGATACCATTCAACTGCACAAGTCATCATTATTAATTATTTTACGAGAGATACATTCGAAGCACATTGACCTTGAACACTGCGGAGCTGTCCGGCGTAGTGAGCCATTTATGGCTTAGTTTTAGTTGCTTCAAATTGTGCGCGCCGATTGGGTTTCTATGCGTTATTATTCTAAGTGTTACATATTCTTTTTAGGTATACGACATGTTAGAATTTCTGGCATAATTTGTTATTATAACTGGTGTTTGAAAGAGTTGACTAGTATTATGTTATCTGTGAGTGTGTCTCGTGTTATGTTGAGTGTGTCTCGTCTCGGCTCTTAGTTGTTTGTTGTTTCAAACTGTCTGGAGTAAACGTTTGATGTTTCGCAGAGATTTTTCTGGTGTGCGTATAAAATAATTCCGAATCCAGTGGCGGCTACGATACTGCGTAAACAAGTATAATGTTACTACACGTGTCACCTTGTCAATTAAAAGTGGTAGGTACCTATTTAGGGTGTGAGAGCTTCGCAATTTTATTTCTACGCTCTTATTTTTTATATAAGTGTGGGGCGACGTTTTTTTAAAAAAATGCACTCCGGGAGTGCCGGCAGAAGTGAAAACTTAAGTATTAACGTTGTGCGTTTTGGATATTTTGGAATGGTAATGGAATAATTTTGCACGAATTGCTTTAATTATCAGAATAAAAGTACTATCTTTTATGTGGTAGAATACAATATTTATTTATTGCGCTATCGTACACAAACATGACAATTTATATTACATTAAAAAGTTTATCCCTCAGAAAAATCAACTTCCTGTTGTAACGTTGTGCGTACATAATTATATAACTAGTAATAATGAATCAAAATCTTTACAATTAAATTAAAAATATGATCAAAACAGACATTAATATACTACTTAAAAACGTAATTTTATAACAAATAAATAATATTTAATTTATACTAATGTAACGTTGCACGTTAACTTTATTCAAATATATAGAATTAACTGCCTAAATTATATAAAAATATATAAATAAATAATCTATAAAAAGAAACTAAATACCTAATAAATCTTGTAATAACAAAAAAAATCATCTAATTAACTTAATATAATTAACCTATAAATTTTAATATATACAAACTAATACGTACCTTAAAAAATATACGGAACCGTAAATTTAATCTAATGCGTATTCGCAAGCGTTTTGACTCGCGGATCGCTAAAACAACAGAGCGATCGGACTGGTTTTAAAATATAAATGCATTGCCCGTCGCAGCTCCAGAGACACACAGCCTAAGCATTTGCCCCGGAAGGACGTATCGCTCGCCTTTAATTTTGCCACGGCGACGAGCCATTGTTCCGACTGTATAATTGTAATTTTACAAAATTCCTTATAATTAGTACCTACTAAAAGGTGACGATAAGCGTATAAAACTGTAATCCTGTTGTTCCCGCTGGGGTGAGTTGACCTTATTTAAATACGTTTTGTACTTTTTGCGTGCTCATTTGTTATATGCAATCTGCTTATGCGTTGTGCCGCCGTAAGTGCTTTAATTACCTAGTGCGTTACTATTGAAATCCTAAATTCCTAAGTACCTAGACTGACCTAGGTATCCCCTAATTACATGGCGTTTACGGGCACAACGAGGCGGGCGGTTTGGACTTAGCCTTACATTGGGAATTCTCGAAATTCCAGGATCCAGGTTCCAGTTAAAATAACAAGCTAAAGCTTCAGCTAGCTAGACGCCGGATCTACCGGAAGACCTACCTATCTATCTCGCTAATTGGCGGAGTCAGCGGGATAATTCCACGCTGCCAGAACATTCCCCTGTGACGTCATCATCGTGCTCCAGCGCGTAGAGGAACCTCAGGCCAGTCTATCCTTCCGAATCAATAATACCTATATGTATTCTCGTCATATTGTGTGCTGCGGGGAACGAATAAAATTAGATGGCTGTGATCGACCCACCTTCTTTTATTTCATAACTTATGTACTAACTTTCTGTAACGCCTAACGTTACAGTGGCGCCTTATTACGTGGTTTCTTTGTTCTCCTAGGCTCACTTTTATGGTGGGAATTTTTTTGGCTGTTCTAAATTTTTTTAGCATTTCGGCGAGCGTCTACGTGTGAACGAAAGGTGAACACTATCTACATAACTGGTACGTAATTTTTATTTTTCTGTGGTGCTATAGTAATTATTTTAATTTTGTACTTTGTATTTTCTTAGTAGTTTGGTTTTACTTGCAATCAGTAGTACTTTGGTGTGTATTCCAAATTAGCTAAAGTGTAACCTCTAGTGACCACATTTTCTTAAATCTACCCTTTTAAAAAAAAAAAAAAAAAAAATTAACAAATTTTTGGAATACGTATCAGTTTGTAGCCATTTTATTTTAGTCATCCTAATTTAGTTTCCTAAAACTATTTATTCTTTCTTTTCGCTTTAATATTTTAAACCGTTCTAAGTAAATATTTTTCTTCACCTATCGTACGTAGTATATTTTTTCTTTGTAAAGATCTGCATACTGAGCTACGCTTTTTATTTTAATTATCTACCTTTTATTTTATATCATTTTTATTTTTGGTTGCATTTTTATTTTGTTGCCTATATAGTGAGACTTACTGTGATTTTGCACATGTATTTTGCAATCTACTGTTGTATTTTTTTTAACCAAATACTTGTGATTTTGTACTAATATTTTATTTTATTTTCTACTGTTTTTCCATTTTTCTGAAATAATGGCAACTCACCCTTTCAACAACATTAAATATTTTTTACTAAATAAAAATGAGTTAACGTACGAAGTTTTGATTCGCGGCGTTGAACCAGCTTCAACTGTTTTTGAACTAAAAAAGCAAATTTCTAAAATTGTGCCTTCACTGCCTAGTTCTGATATTTTAGAATCTGGCCTAAACATTGTTGACGATCTGGCTGCTGCTTCCGCCTCTGTCGACGAACTTAAGACGCGGGTTGCAACGCTTGAAACCAAATTCGATTCCGCTCAGTTTGAACGCTCGCGTGCCTTGGCTGCACATTTATACTATCGGCTAAAACGCATTAGTACTATTACAACATCAACATCTGATCCGACGTTAACTACCAGTTTTAAAAATGTTAACATGACTTTTAAAAATATTTACACTAAACTTAAGGCTATGACACCTGAAAGTCAACCTCCTAAACCTGAACCGCAAGCTTCAACATCTACAATAGTGATTAATTGTGACCATTCCTTGGAATCTAAATCACCTAAATTTGACGGAGATAGTTGCGTGCGTGTATTCTTACAAAAGCTCTCTGAGTACACCGCTGCTAAAAATATATCTGATGAAAAACTATTAAATAACGCTTCACAGTTTTTCATAGGGAAGGCTTTGCACTGGTACCGCAGTTCTAAAGACTCTTTCAAATCTTGGGTTGACCTCGAAAAGAAGCTAACTGATGATTTTACACTATTTGATCATGACTACCGACTACTAAAAGAAATAGACAATCGCACTCAGGGTGAAACAGAGAACATTGTTATCTATCTATCGATAATGTCTCAATTGTTTTCACGATTAATCGACCCAATATCTGAAAAAGAACAGCTCAAAATATTGCTACACAATATTCGGCCTTCCTATGCGAATGTCCTAGCGTCCAACCCGACTGCCATTGAGTCTATCTCGGCTTTAAGTACTGTTTGCCGTAACTACGAGAAGTTTGAAAGCCTTACCTCTCAATTCCGTGAACCTCCTAAAGTATCGGGTAGTACTATTGCACCTGACTTAGCTTTTCATCATCCCTATTCTAATAAAACTAATAATAATAATAAATTTAATTTCGACTTAAAAAATTACAACTATAAAAACTATAACAACAAAAATTACAAATCGACCTATAATCCTAACTACAATAGATATGGCAAACTACCTACACCAGTGAACTCCCAAGCTATATCTAAGCCGGTGTCATCTATTAATTCTGGCAAACCTACGTTCTGTCCTCGCTGCCGTACGGACAACCACTCGCTTCACGAGTGCAAGCAAGATCGCTTCCCGATTTGCTTTAAATGCGGCAAAAAGAATGTTAAATTTCCAGATTGTCCTACTTGCCAGTCTACTAAATCAAATGAACAGTCAAAAAACTAGATACGTCTAGTGACTGTGGCAATATGAGTACTAAATTCAATGAAGACGAATGGAATGAGTGGTTGAATACTATTAAAATTTATTTTGCTAGTTATTCTGTTGCCTCAGTTATTAACTCTAAACCTGCAAACGATTTGCGACCATACGCTGCTATCAGAATTCGTGGCGATAAATTGTATGGACTGTTAGATTCTGGATCTGCTGTATCTATCTTAGGTAGTAACTTTCACCAACACTTTGTAGACTCTGGTTTCACATTGCATAATTGTGATAGGTCCATGAATTTTACTGCTGCTGGTGGCCAAATTTTATCTGCTATCGGATATATTGAATTACCTGTATCTTTTGAAGATCAACTACACATCCTAAAACTTTATGTGATACCTGCTGTTGAATCTTCCATAATTCTGGGTATTGATTTCTGGTCCTCGTTTAATCTTTTTCCAACCTTTTCCAAATCTATAACGTTCTCTAAGGATACTAACTTTGAAATTTCTGCCCTCTCTCAGTCATCTAAAATGATCCATTCCTATGATGAGTTAACCGATCTCCAACGTACTTCTGCTGATCATGTCATTCATCTATTTGAAGACATATCAACTCAAAAACGCGGCCTTGGCCGTACTTCCTTGGTTTCTCATCGCATTGATACTGGCGACTCCCTACCTGTGAGACAGAGATACTACCGAATGTCTCCCGAAAAAATCCGCATCCTGTGTTCTGAGTTGGATGAAATGCTGGCACTCGGTGTGGTGGAACAGTGTGAGAGCCCATGGTCTTCCCCAGCCCTATTAGCTAAGAAAAAGGACGGTACTCCACGTTTCTGCCTCGATAGCCGAAAACTCAACTCGGTGACTAAAAAGGATGCATACAAACTACCGTACATCTCTGCTATCCTGGATAATCTGAAAAATGCCAGATACCTATCTAGCATAGACTTATCTAAGGCATTTTGGCAGGTGCCAATCGCTGAGGAGCATCGCGACAAGACTGCGTTCTATATTCCTACCCGTGGAACCTACAGATTCGTTACAATGCCCTTTGGTCTCACCAACGCTCCAGCTACCCAACAGCGCCTTGTCGATAGTCTATTCTACGGCCCAGAATTCGAGAACTCTGTCTTTGCCTTCGTCGACGATATTGTGACTGTCAGCTCGGATTTTGAATCTCACATTAGCATGCTTCTCAAGGTTCACCAAAAACTCAAAATGGCGAATCTTACCATTAACCTTGACAAGTCATCCTTCTTCAGGAGTGAGCTCAAATACCTCGGCTATGTCGTCAACGCTAAGGGACTACAGGTTGACTCATCTAAAGTCGACGCTATTTTAAAATTTCCTGTTCCTACTAACAAAAAGGAAGTTAAACGTTTCCTTGGTACAGCCTCTTGGTACCGCCGCTTCGTACCCAACTTCAGCTCGATTGCAGGACCCCTAAATAAACTGACTTCCTCTACAAAGAAGTCTGGTGGTTTTGTGTGGACGAAAGAAGCTGAAGATTCCTTCTCCAAGCTAAGGGAGTGTCTCATTTCTGCCCCTATCTTGTTGTGTCCTGACTTCAGTAAGCCTTTTGAAGTGCATACTGATGCCAGTGACTATGGTGTTGGTGCGATGTTGACCCAAACTACCGATGGTGTCGAACATCCAATTGCCTTCATGAGCAAGTCGCTATCTGCTCAGGAACGCAACTATAGCATAACGGAACGCGAAGCCCTAGCTGTCTTAGTTGCTTTAGAGCACTGGAGGTGTTATTTGGATAATGGCCAAAAATTCATCATCTACACTGATCATTCTGCTTTGAAATGGTTCATAAATCTAAATAATCCCACTGGTCGCTTAGCTCGATGGGGTATTCGTCTCTCTGCGTTCAACTTTGAAATCAGACATCGGCGGGGATCTGAAAATGTCATCCCTGATGCTCTCTCCCGTGCATGTCTTGTCTCTGCTATCAACACTACACCTTACGATCCTTTGACTACTGCTGACGATTGGTATCGTAACATCTTTAACGGCTGTCAGAATAACCCTACTTCCTTTCCCAACTTCGTAGTCAAAAACAAACGACTATATCGTTTTATGAAGTCCAAATGTTCTCTGCAAGATGACTTCCAATGGAAAGAAGTAATTCCCTCAGAGGCTAGACATGACGTGATTCTACAGAATCACGCCTCACCTACTGCCGGTCACTTTGGTGTCATGAAGACCTATAAACGTCTTTCACTAAACTTCTACTGGCCTGGCATGTATGTTGACGTCGTGAAAGCTGTTACATCCTGCGATACCTGCCTGTCTTTCAAATTTCAAAACCACTCTCCTCTAGGCGAAATGGGCGAACCTAAAATCTGCTCCAGACCCTTCCAAACAATTAGTGTTGACCTTGTTGGGCCTCTACCTCCAACAAGAAAACAACATTGTTACATTCTCGTAGTTACTTGTTGCTTCAGTAAGTACTGCTTACTGTTTCCAATAAGGCGAGCTACAGCGGAAGTGGTCACTAGAATCCTAGAGGAGAATGTTCTTTTAGTTCATGGCATACCATCTACTGTCATCATGGACAATGGTAAACAATTTGTTAGCGCTACCCTAAAACAGATGCTTGCTAAGTACAAAGTTCCCAACTTGCATTTTACACCTAAGTATAGCCCTCACGTAAACACTGTTGAGCGCTATAACAAGACTATTGTTACCGCTATCTCCACGTTTATCTCGAACGATCAACGTGTGTGGGATCAACTTGTACCTAAAGTACAATTTGCCCTAAACAACTCTGTGAATGAGGTTACAGGCTACTCACCCTCATTCCTAGTGCACGGTCGTGAGCTAATCACGTGTGGCTCTCGCTACGCTGACGCTGAATTTGATGATGAGGTTATCTACCAGCCTCGTGATCACTACGCTGAAAACCTAGGTACCCTATCCAGCGTTTTCGATAAAGTTCAGCTAGCGCTTCTACAAGCGCATGAGAAAAACCGCACATCGTATAATCTACGCAGACGAACTGCTGAGTTCAATGTCGGTGATACGGTGTGGAAAAGAACTTTCTATCAGAGTGACAAAAATAAATATTTCACCAAAAAACTTGCTCCCAAATTTACTAAGTGCAAGGTGATTGAAAAGAAATCTCCTTTGGTATATGAGCTTGGTGATTTGAACGGCCAATCTCTCGGTTTGTGGCATATCAAAGATATAAAGTTAGTGAACTACAAAGACTAGTATCCCTGTTATTTTTCTACCAGCCTATCTATCGAAGAGTACATTGTGTACATTATGATGTATTCTGTGTTGGAGTAGTATTTTTCTAAGTATTAACTCTGTTCTTTAGGTATTGTATGAATGTAGTTTTGAATGGGGATGTATGATTAGTTGATTCGTCAGATAGGTCTCAGTCGGATTTTGTTCCAGTAGCAAAATCCTTCGCTAATTGGCGGGGTACTGTAACGTTGCACGTTAACTTTATTCAAATATATAGAATTAACTGCCTAAATTATATAAAAATATATAAATAAATAATCTATAAAAAGAAACTAAATACCTAATAAATCTTGTAATAACAAAAAAAATCATCTAATTAACTTAATATAATTAACCTATAAATTTTAATATATACAAACTAATACGTACCTTAAAAAATATACGGAACCGTAAATTTAATCTAATGCGTATTCGCAAGCGTTTTGACTCGCGGATCGCTAAAACAACAGAGCGATCGGACTGGTTTTAAAATATAAATGCATTGCCCGTCGCAGCTCCAGAGACACACAGCCTAAGCATTTGCCCCGGAAGGACGTATCGCTCGCCTTTAATTTTGCCACGGCGACGAGCCATTGTTCCGACTGTATAATTGTAATTTTACAAAATTCCTTATAATTAGTACCTACTAAAAGGTGACGATAAGCGTATAAAACTGTAATCCTGTTGTTCCCGCTGGGGTGAGTTGACCTTATTTAAATACGTTTTGTACTTTTTGCGTGCTCATTTGTTATATGCAATCTGCTTATGCGTTGTGCCGCCGTAAGTGCTTTAATTACCTAGTGCGTTACTATTGAAATCCTAAATTCCTAAGTACCTAGACTGACCTAGGTATCCCCTAATTACATGGCGTTTACGGGCACAACGAGGCGGGCGGTTTGGACTTAGCCTTACATTGGGAATTCTCGAAATTCCAGGATCCAGGTTCCAGTTAAAATAACAAGCTAAAGCTTCAGCTAGCTAGACGCCGGATCTACCGGAAGACCTACCTATCTATCTCGCTAATTGGCGGAGTCAGCGGGATAATTCCACGCTGCCAGAACATTCCCCTGTGACGTCATCATCGTGCTCCAGCGCGTAGAGGAACCTCAGGCCAGTCTATCCTTCCGAATCAATAATACCTATATGTATTCTCGTCATATTGTGTGCTGCGGGGAACAAATAAAATTAGATGGCTGTGATCGACCCACCTTCTTTTATTTCATAACTTATGTACTAACTTTCTGTAACGCTTAACGTTACACTAACTTACCTAATTGGTGGTGCCCCAAGTAGACTCCACCACGTCGGCGTTTCACCGAGTAAGGAATTCTGGGTTGATTGCTGCTGCCCCACTACCCGCTCATAGAAAGGATTGTGGCTTACCCCGATTCCCGTTGTCTCCTCCGTAGCCGGTGGACTTCCTGAGCTAGCTCGAAGGAAGTCGCGGCTCCTGAAGTTCTGCAGTGGATCCACCGGTGGAGACCGGAGCACTACAAAGGCCTATTAGGCCACCACGACACACACGCGATTTTGACTGCACAACACAAAGCGGGCTTTCGCACCCCGATATTAGGTGCGCCGCGCAAATCACTATTTGCTTGAATATTGTGTATTATATTTTATGGATGCCCGGACATCATTATAACCTCTACGCATGTCATGACATTTCGACTCGACTCAACTGACATATCACATGCGGCCGGCCGCCAAAAAAGCTGTCACTGCACAGACTAGAATGCAGTGCCGCCACTCGCTCTTCCTCGAGCGTGAACATCCCCCCGCTCCGGACAGTCCCGGACTGTCCGCCAAATCAGTCTAAGGGGAGGCGAGAAAGAGTAGCGACCGCGCGCTTCAAAACAGAATCCCCAACTAGGACCTCGGCAAACCTGGGCACACCATCAGACCCTAGAGTAAGTTGGACAATGCGTCCGCGACGCCAACGTAAGGGTGGCAGGTTTGGGTCCTTCACTAACACGAGGTCTCCAACCCTCGGTGGGTTTGTCTTATCTGACCACTTAACGCGCTGTTGCAAAATGTGTAAATATTCAAGGTGCCAGCGGCGCCAGAAACTCTGGGTAAGCTGCTGGAGCAACTCAAACCGCGAAAGGCGTCCGGGATTGATATCTCTATAAGGATACTCGGGCAGGGCGTTAAGTGGTCTGCCTATCAAGAAATGGCCCGGCGTGAGGGCCTGCAAATCGTTCGCGTCGGTAGACAACGGACATAACGGACGCGAGTTGAGAACCGCCTCAATCTTATGAAACACCGTCGCGAGTTCCTCAAACGTGAGAATAGTCTCCCCAATAACGCGGCGAAGGTGAGTCTTGGCGGCCTTTACAACAGATTCAAAAATCCCTCCCCAGTGAGGGCAAGACGGCGGGGAGTATCGCCATGTTACCCCCCTACGGGAAAGTGTGGATCCGATCTCAATATTATTTTTATCTAAAAATTCACAAACTTCTCTTATATGTCTATCAGTGCCCTTGAAGTTCGTCCCACAATCGGACCGAATTAGAGAAGGCAGTCCCCGGCGGGAGACAAATCTGCCTAACGCTGCTAAGAAAGCGTCCATGGTGAGCGCACTCACCACCTCCAAATGAACGGCTTTAGTGGCCAAACAAACAAACACACACAAGTAAGCCTTTTCAGTCTTAGCATTACGGAGTCGCGACGTTTTTATAGTGAATGGTCCCGCAAAATCAGTTCCAACTCCTAAGAAGGTCATCGATTCATTCACACGATCAGCAGGCAAATCACCCATTTGGGGCTGCATCGTCTCGGGGCGTAAACGATAGCAGGGCAGACATCGAAAGATAACAGATCGGATTATTCTTCGCGCTGACAAAATCCAAAACTCCCGTTGGAGGAGCGCGGTCAATGCATTACATCCGGCATGAGCATTCTTCACATGGCGATCAATGATCAACAATCGCACCAATGGTCCGTTCTTGGGGAGCAACAGGGGATGACGTGATCTATAAGGCAAGTTAGCGTGCCTCAATCGGCCTCCTACACGCAACAATCCTTTATCATCCAGAAAGGGAGTCAAACGCACCAAGGGTCCCTTCAGTTTGGACGTCCCGGTACGGAAAATCTTAAGTTCCGGTTCAAACGCTCTAGACTGGGTCATACGCACCCAATGCAGAAGAGCATCTTGGCGCTCCTGCGGTGAGAGGACCGGACACAAATCTTTGTCCTGAGGCCGGCGACAATTTCGTATAAATCTTCTTATCCAAGCGGTCACGCCGAGCAACTTGTCCAGAGAACTGTAGCGGTCTAATAAAAATTCCCGCTCTGGAGCCGCCATAGTCTCGACAGCGTGAACACGCAAGCCCGGATTTGGTACCTTCACCACAGCTGGTGTGGAAGGCCAAGACGGTTGTAACAACCAGTCGGGACCCCACCACAGAGTGTGGTCAATAAGCTGAGGGGCTTCGCTGCCACGTGATGCACAGTCAGCAGGGTTTATTTCACCTGGCACGTGGCGCCAAATCAACGTGGCCTTCGAGGCCTGTATTTGGGATACCCGATTGGCCACAAATACTTCCAGGGAGTGGACGGAGTTCTTAATCCAACACAGGACAACCTGACTGTCGGACCAAGCAAAGAGCGACTCAAAGTCCACACTACGTCCCAGGGTGTCAACAACGTGGTTCATCAACCGAACCAGAAGAGTAGCTCCAGACAATTCTAACTTCGGAATCGTTAATCGAGTCCGAAGTGGAGCAACCTTACTCTTAGCAATTAGCAAGTGGAGCTTAACAGCTCCTCTATCATCAACCGTCCGGATATATACGACGGCTGCGTATCCACTCTCAGACGCGTCACAAAAGCCATGAAGGCTGGCCGTAAACCGTCCCTTAGGCAGTATATGTCTAGGGATACTAACACGGTTAATGTCGGGGAGAGACAACATGAAGGACTCCCAATCTCGCAGCAAACGGCCCGAGAGGGGTTCATCCCACGACACTTCGGCTGACCAAAGTTCCTGTAGGAAGCATTTCATCCAAAACACTATGGGACTAATCCAGCCATTTGGGTCAAAGGTACGAGCTACTGTAGACAAAACCAACCGTTTCGTCCAGACCTTGGGGCTTGGCAGCTCCAATCGATAGGTGAACGTGTCCTGGACAGGTCTGTATTGCACTCCCAAAACAGACAGTAAATCTGGAGTGTTAGCATTCTCAAAAATATGAGGCTCCTGCTGGTGGTCGTCTGGCAAGTCACACAAAAGCTGAGGTGAGTTGGACATCCACTTCCTCAGTTCATAACCACCAGCCCCGAGAAGAGCAATTAGTTCATCTCGCAAAATCAAGGCTTCCTCGACACTAGAGGAGCCCGTACAAATATCATCAACAAATGCATCCTCCTTGAGAACCAAGGATGCGCGAGGGTATCGTAATCGTTCACGTTCAGCGAGTTCCACAAGTGAGCGAATTGCCACAAAGGGGCTCGAACGCAAACCGTATTGGTGTTCAGCTCGTAGACCAGCATGGGATCCCTGGGATCCTCCCTCCATAATATGAGCTGATATCGTCTATCATCCGGGTGAATCACAGTCTGCCGAAACATCATCCGGATATCGGTCACAAAGACGACGGCATGGCGACGGAAGTTGGTCAATACATCGCCCACCTCGTGGTGCAACTTCGGTCCAGCATGCAGACATTGATTCAGCGAAACTCCGGTAGACGTAGGAGCTGACCCATCAAAAACAACGCGTATCTTCCCAGTGGAAGGTTTCAAAACCGCGTGGTGAGGAAGAAAATTATGTTCCTCGTTTCGCCAGTCCAGTCGCGAGACCGACATGTGCCCCAGTTGCTCATATTCTCGCATGAAGTCGACATACTTCTGTTTGAGGTCGGAGTTCCTACTCATACGACGCTCCATGGACAGCAGCCGCTTCTCGGCCAACGGCCGGGAGCTGCCAAGTGAGGGGCGAACTGACAAAAAGGGCAAACGAGTGATCAGCCGTCCCGAGTGAAGGCGACCTGTATTGTTCTGGTAGAACAACTCACACTCCTCGTCTAAGGGGTTCACTCGCTTCACGGTAGGTGGCTCTTCCACCTCCCAAAACCGTTGAAGGACATCCGATAAGGTGGAGCTAACAGTTATGTAACTGTCCACCGATGGAGATGGTGGGTTATGCCTAACTGGTCCCATCACTACAAACCCAAGCGATGTAGATAAGGCTACCAGCCCACCCTTCTGTAACTCTCTCCTCTTCCCACAATACACGCGGCCTAGAACATCGGCACCGAGCAATAAGTGAATCGGACCGGTTCGGTGGAAGGAAGGGTCAGCCAAGGTCAATCCTGATGTCGCATCAACGACAGCGCGCGAAACGTGCTGTTGCGGAAGCTGACCAACAACCTTCTCATAAACAATCGCGGTAGCGCCAATTTTGGGCGCTGAAGAGAAGTGGGGGGAGAAGGAGAACAAAACCTGACCGATCGGATCCGGGATCCGCAGGTCTCCGATTCCTCGTACCGATTCAAGGTATGGAGATGTGTTCAAACTCAACTGCCGGACCAGCCAGCTGGAGGCAATGCAACCCTGAGCTCCCGTATCCAAAAGGGCGCGAACTAAAACAAAGGTGCCCCTCGGGCCCCACACCTGTACGGAGGCTGTTGGTAACAGCACCTGCTCCTGTGGGGGGGTTGCAGCCGACAGTTGGTTTAGTGAAAATCCTCCCGCATTCCCCGCAACGGGGGGGAAGGGGGGTCCGAAGAAAAATGCGTGCGCGGCGGAGGAATAGGGCGCTCAAGGCGCTCGAGCGGGTCCCAATCCGGCACGTACACACCCCGACCAAAGCTGCATCGGGGGGCCGGGCGGTGCCCATGATGGGCGAAAGTTGGGGGAGCCCGTGACAACCGGGGTCTCTCCATCAGAGGGGAAGAGAAGCGTATTGTCTCCCGACGTGGCTCCCTAATAACCGCGGCCCAATCCCGCGGTGGCGCCTCATAAGCGGCGCGTCGATCCCCCCCGCCCGTAGGGGGGGTGGGGCGCCCAATCCTCTCACTGGAGGGGGGGCGCCTGTCCAATCTCCGCGGAGGGGTGGCACGCCCCTCCGATCTCCTCGGAGAGGTGGGTGACCTAGGAGGGCCCCCGCCCGTGTGCGAGTCCCTCTCTCTCACCACCTCACGAGTGTCTCTATTGTTGAAGCACAAAAGGGGGTGATGGGCCCCTCCACAACAGTGGCAATCTCGTGGGTGGGGGCAAGCCGATGCCATATGGGCCCCCAGGCAGCGGTAGCACCAATTCCGCTGCTTGGCCATATTCCTACGCCCCTCGGTGCGTAGGCCAACAAATTTGGGACAGGCCGGCAAACGATGGCCATCCCGCTTGCAACACTTGCAAGGCCTCGGCCTCTCCCCGTGTGGAGAGTTCTGCCGCACTGCAGTATACTGCTTGTGCGGGCGGCGCTCTCTCCGTGGCGCTGCCCGGGTCGCCTCAAAGCGGCCTGTACTCGGTCCCGGTATAGGAACCAGATCCAAGTGGTCGGTCATCCGACACTCATCCTCCAAAAATCTGAGGAGATCCGAGAAGGGGGGGAGGTACGAGGCACTATTGCCCCCATACCTTTGTTCAAAGCGCCCCTTCATCTCCATGGGAAGCTTATCGAGGATGAGGTGGAGCAAAATAAAGGACCACTGGTCCACCGGTAGATCAAGGCGTTTGAGCGCGTTAATAGCGCTTAGCAGCGGGTTCAAAATCTCCTTCCTCAATGAGGAGACCCGCGATACTCGTGGCAGCCCTAAAATGGCAGCCACATGTGTGTCCGCTAGCAAGCGAACATTCTGATACCGGGCGGTCAACAACGCCCTTGCAATATCATAACTGTCATCATTGACAGGTAGATGCTGGACAAGTACACCAGCCTCTCCCCGTAAGGCAGAGAGCAAATAGGCCAATTTCTGGCTAGGGAACAGGTCGTCCCTCGAGTGAACCAGGCTATCAAAGAGGTTAATGAACCCCATCCAAGAAGCCAAGTTCCCATCAAAGGTTGGGATGTCTAAAGTGGGCAGTCTGCCCAGCAAGCCGGCCGGGGTAGGCTTGACCTCCCCGGGCGTGCACGACTCACCCCTCCGGACGGATAGGATTGCCTGAGCCTTGTTTATAATCACATCCGCCTGTTCAAAACACTGATCATAATCGGCATTAAATTGGTCGACTGCCCGCAACTCAGCGGCACCCTCGGCTGGGTGGTCGAGCAGATATTGTTGATGAGCAACGAAAAGCTGCTCCAATTCCTTCAAGCGAGCCGGTACTCCCTCATGCCGAATTAACAAGGCCTGTTCTCGGTCTGGTCGGTCTACCAAAGCGACGGCACTAGCAAACCATCTCAAAATCTTTTGTGCACCCGCGCGGGCACCACTAAGCGGGCTGACTGGCGGGACCATTTTGCACCAAAATTAATAAACACTATAATAATACACGGACAAACAGACCGACAACCGCAGACAATAAAACAGATCGGGAGGAACTTCAAAGGCAGAACAAAATATATAAACAAACCAAAATCAAGTGTAAATGCTAGAACTTAACTAGAACAACAAAGGCATTTAACAACAGAATTTTTCAAACAAATTAAATTCAAGCATTAAGTCAATAACTTAACAAACACAATATTCAAAGGCAAACAAAACAAAATCAAATGTAAATGCTAAAACTTAACACAGCAAAATAGTGTATTACAACAACAGCAAAGTCATTTAGCAGCAAAATCTTTTACACAAATTAAATTCAAGTATAAGTTTACTACTTAACAAACAAAATATTCAAGGGCAAAACAAAGATATGAAAAAACAAACCAAAATCAAATATAGGTAAATGCTAGAACTTAACTAGAACAACAAAAGACATTTAACCCCAATTTTTCATATACAATGACAATTAGTTAAGGAGATCGGTCCACAAATGAGCTGGTAGTCGGTTTAAAATCAGCAATCAAAACCAATTAATATGTATTGCCCGTTTGGACAACCAACAAGATTACAATATTAATTGTACAATACTAATCAAATACTCAAATCTAAGAACCACGCTCTGCTACCAAGAGATGGTGGTGCCCCAAGTAGACTCCACCACGTCGGCGTTTCACCGAGTAAGGAATTCTGGGTTGATTGCTGCTGCCCCACTACCCGCTCATAGAAAGGATTGTGGCTTACCCCGATTCCCGTTGTCTCCTCCGTAGCCGGTGGACTTCCTGAGCTAGCTCGAAGGAAGTCGCGGCTCCTGAAGTTCTGCAGTGGATCCACCGGTGGAGACCGGAGCACTACAAAGGCCTATTAGGCCACCACGACACACACGCGATTTTGACTGCACAACACAAAGCGGGCTTTCGCACCCCGATATTAGGTGCGCCGCGCAAATCACTATTTGCTTGAATATTGTGTATTATATTTTATGGATGCCCGGACATCATTATAACCTCTACGCATGTCATGACATTTCGACTCGACTCAACTGACATATCACATGCGGCCGGCCGCCAAAAAAGCTGTCACTGCACAGACTAGAATGCAGTGCCGCCACTCGCTCTTCCTCGAGCGTGAACACTAATTAATATTTACAACAAAATCAAATAAAAGCACAATTTAGATTTTTCCTAACAAAGTAAATAAATTGATTAAAACTGTCTCAAGTGACGTGTGACTTCCAGTACTTTTGCCAGCCGCTATTGTTCTCGGCCGGCTTACGTGGACCTCTCAACGCACCTCGACAGTTCCTGCGGCCATTTGAATTTTAATTGGTCTTACGAATTTTCGATCAGGGTCACGTGTCCTGACGGTCACGTGTCCTGACGCGAGTTTAACATTTTTTACCCATTACAAAAAAAGTGTACAACGCCGCTAAAGAAGTTCTCACTTCAAAAATCATCCTCGTAGTCTTAGGTATCCAATTTGGCAAGCGTAACTCCTAGCATGTTCGGCTATACGTTGCACAACATTTTTAAGTACTGTTAGTCTCTTTTTAACTTTATTTTACATGAACAGACATTGATATTAAATACTATGATTTTTGACATTAATTATAAATAATTTATTAGGCTTATATACCAATCGGATACATCTTTGAATTTGTTTATATTTCTATGTCTCTGTTTCTTTTTTGTAATTTTCATATGCCTACAAGGCGAATCATTGCTGTACACTACCCATTATTTAGAACACCAATGAATATGAATGAATATCAACATTGCTCAATGTTGCCAGATTGCCGCGTGGCTTGCTTGATTCTCTGCAACATTACTGTATGAAAACTAACTGTCTATAATAATATATGTTAATAACAAATACAAATATAAATAATATATCTTTAAAAAACTCTGTGACAATTTACGTAAAATAGTAGTAACCATTTGACATGATCTGTCACACGAACGAACCAAATGGAATGTAGTTCTAACAAAATATCCTTGAATCTTTATTCTGATATGCATAAGTTCTTTTAAGTGTTTTTTTTTTTCTCTTTATTTTTAAAAGGAGCTTTTGTACATACAGTAGTATACATGTCAGCCCCATTGTGACTGTTATATATCTAGGTACCTTAAATAAATAAAACTATAATCTAAATTAAGCTACTACAAACAAATTTGTAAATCAAAACAGCTTTCTTTGAGGTAGGGTCTGCTAAGATGCTTTGAAACACACCCGTGTCAAGTGTATTGATTTTTAATTCTGCCATCAAGTCTGCTCTTAGGGCTTTATTTTTGACACATTCCACCAATAGATGTTGAACATCATCGATTTTGCCACAAATCTCACAATTAGGGGTGTTTACTTTTTTCATTAAATATGCGAATTTGTTAAGTGGCATATGTCCAGACCTAAGCCTATGAGCTATAACAACAAATTTTCTACATATATTAATATTATTAAACCAGGGAATATGTGGTGGTTCTGACTGCATTGTCTTATACCAAATGCCAGTAGACAGCGATTTCTCATCAAAATAAGTTTTCCAATCCTTATGACCCTGTTTTTTAAATTTAGGTAAATATTCTACATAACTTGGCGTATATTGTATGGATTGGCCTTCGCTAACGCCAAGCTTGGCTAGGCTGTCAGCTTTCTCATTACCAGTCAAGCCTATATGTGATGGAACCCATCGCAGTCTCAGTTGCCTGTTATGTTGATTATATAGTTGTTCCAGTATAGCATAAGCTATTGGCGTTCCTCTGTGTCCAGAGGTACACCCAGCTATATGCTGCAGACTACTTTTACTGTCCGTTAAAATGACAACTTTATGGTAAGCTAAATTTTTTGTATATTTAAGAGCTTCTAAGATTGCAATCAGTTCCAGCGACATAATTGATATGGGCGCGGTAATATTAAAACATTGACCATATTTAATATTTGAGTCATAAAAGGCTGCCCCTGAGCCCTGAGCACTCTTTGAACCGTCAGTGTATATTTTATACCAATCGCTATATTTTAAACTAATTTCAGTCAGCACATCATTTTTTAGTGAATTATATTCATGAGATTTCTTACTACGTTTTACAGATTCTAAAGTTGTATTAATAAAATTATCAGATTGAAAATTCGAAACCCATGTTGCTAACTTGAACATATGAAGCGGATAAGTTTTACTAATATTTTCATTTTTGGTTCTTTCAAAAATTGAAATTAAAAGAGGTTTCTTTTTATTTTGCCAGTACCTACCGGAGCAAAGAGTGCTCAGATTTTGTAATGACCTTAAAATTAGGTTGTTGTCCCAGGAATGACATTTGAGACTAAATTTAAATGCCAAATATTCTCTTCTAAGTTGCAAAGGCGGTACACAGAGTTCACACTCCATGACTTGAATAGGTGTACTCCTAATAAAGCCACCAATAACTCTAAGAGCCCGATTCTGCACCTTATCTAATTTATAAGTATGTGTCTTTGCGCTATTATCATACATAAAACAACCGTAATCTATACGACTCCGTATAACCGCT
Source organism: Schoenobius gigantellus (assembly GCA_963935595.1). Classification (NCBI taxonomy): domain Eukaryota; kingdom Metazoa; phylum Arthropoda; class Insecta; order Lepidoptera; family Crambidae; genus Schoenobius; species Schoenobius gigantellus. The sequence continues at coordinate 28,362,941 of OZ012551.1, forward strand.
ATGTACAGTCTTCGAAGGTGTTTAGGGTGTATTCCCCAAGACGAGCCAGCTAGTACTTTCAATAAATTTATAAATTTTTGTGTCTTTTCACAGGTTTCATTAATGTGTTTACTCCACCGCAGTTCTCTATCGAGCCACATACCTAAATATTTTATATTGTTTTCGCAATTTAAAGTTCTTTTATTAACTGTTAAATTAATAGAAAATTGTTTGTAACCTCTTCTAAACACACAACATTTTGATTTGGATGCTGATAGTTCTAAGCCTATATTATTAAGTAGAATAATTAACGAGTCTAAAGCAGCTTGTAGTTTTTCTTCGCTTAAACTGAGTGATGAGGTAGAGTAAAAAACAAAATCGTCGGCATACTGTAGTTTTGAAACATTTTGAATTTGTTGACAGATTTTGTATGTCACAACATTAAAAAGCAAGGGAGACATCGGGTCTCCTTGCGCTAATCCTCTATGTGTCCATCGGCATAATACCTGTGTATTTTCATTATTAGTCCTTCTGATTTTTAAGTGCCTTTCATAGAGAAAAGATTGGACATAATGGCATTCTTCTTCCTACTCCAATCTCGTCTAAAGTGGCAGTAACTTTGTCTACTAAAACATTGTTATAGGCATTGTCAATGTCAAGAAAACAGGCCGTTGTAGGAACGCTATTTGTAAAACCAATTTGTATATCAGTTATTAAACGAACAAGAGAATCTAAACACGACTGATTACGCCTAAATCCAATCATATCTCTAGAAAGTATTTGATTTTTCTCCACAAACCATTATATACGTCTTAAGAGCATTATGTGAAATATTTTACAAATACAAGACATCAAAGAAATAGGTCTTAATTTCTGTTCTACGTTGTTACAACTAACTTTAGGAATGGGCAAAATTAAAATGCTACGCAACTGTTGTGGCAAAATGTTTGTTAAAAAATGTTATTATAAATATGTAAAAGAAACTTTTTGGCTACCAATGGTAAATTATAAATCATTGAGTAAGTAACATCATCCTCACCTGGTGCTGTGTCGGACTTTTTTAAACTGTTTTCGAGTTCTTGTAGAGTAAAATCTGCCTCTAGTTGAGGGTTAAATGAATTGAATATCGGAGTCGCCAAAGGTACAGAATCAGGCGCCAAACTGCATAAAAGATTTTCCTCCTTTTGTTTGTCAACAGCACTATGAATTCGCTTATTGCCCCTCAACCATTGCATACGCTTCCACATCTCTGGCGCAGACGTTGCGCTGTCAATTTTGTCACAAAATTTTTTCCAGCTTTCGTTTTTGGCTTGTTTTATTAAGCGTCTAGATTCGTTTACTGCCTTTTTTAAAATGTCCATATTTTTCGGGGTTGGATTTCCTCTAAATTGACTAAGAGCTCGTCTACGCTGCGCCACAGACTTTGACAATGCAGGATTCCAATAAGGCTTAGGTGTGAACTTAGCAGTAGGATTGGTGCAACATCTTTTAATCGGAATACTATTATCGGCTGCCAGAGTGATTCGCGATATTTTTTCCAATTTGCTAATTTGTAGTTCCTTTTTTTGACTATGTTAATTTCTTGGCGGTAATTAAGTCGCATACTAATAATTAAATGATCGCTTCCTAGACTTTCATTAGTGACAGACCATTGGAACTTAGTTGCTATGTCTGCAGATATAAAAGAGACATCTGGAGATGACATTTGGGTATTACCATCAACAAGTTTTATTCTAGTTGGGCTACTATCGTTAAGCGTCATATAACCAAATTCTATCGCCGATTCAAAAAGCTGGATACCCCTAGTGTCATTTTTATATGACCAGTTAGTGTGGTGGCCATTGAAATCACCTGCGATCAATGTTTTACCAGGCAGCAAGCTAAAGATATTGTCCCAATCCGCCTGTAATGTACGCACTGATGAAGGGCAATAAACAGATACAATATTATGCAAATTACTACAGTTTTGTAGTTTAACATGAATAATTTCAATACCTGAGTTTCGGACAACAATAGGAGACATTATACATTTTATAGATTTATGAATTACTACAGCAACACCCCCATATGAGTCATATCGATCGTTTCTATATATGTTGTAGCCACTTATATTTATTCGTGATTCTGGTTCAAGCCACGTTTCACTGAGGATAGCGACATGAACTTTTTGTTGGCTTAAGAAACAGTCGAAGTCGGACAACTTGGGTCTTAAGCTTTGTGAGTTCCATTGAATAATATTTAACGCGTTGTCCTTATGAAAACTATCCATTAATAAAATAATTAAATAAAGATTTTAACCACTCTCCCTCTTTAAATATAGCCATAAAAAATAACTTACATTCATCCAATACTAACTTCATAAACATGGATACTTTTTCTTCCAAATTATTATTTGCTAATACGATTTCTTTTAGTTTCTTAACAAATAACTTAAAATTATAGGTACTACGGTTATCAAAGTTTTCATGAATATTAGAGTTTGTTTCTGTAAAAATTGATTCAGTTAGCATCGCAGATTCACTATTTATTTCACTATGTTCCTTCTTTCTTTTTCTTATTATTTGATGAAGATTTTTTCCTTATGGTATTTTCTTCTCTATTTGCACAATCCATACTTTTTTGGTGGAGTATTTGTTCTGTCAAAACTGCGTCTCTATATGGAGTGTGCTGCATATCTGCATTTTGTAAAGAAACGAATGTTGTATCTAGATTCTTTTTTGGTTCATGTGTTTTCTTCTCTATCTCTTTGTGTCTTATATGTTTATATAACGCCTGTTTATAAGTGCAATTATCACTGTACATAAAGTCGCGAATTTCTTTTTCCTTTAGAAATACAGGACAGGTTTTATTTAATGCCTTTACAATTAACGCATTTGAATTGTTGAGTTTCGCAATTTGCGTGACCTTCTCCGCATTTGGGGCAGCGTATTTTTTTTGTAGGGCAATACCTTATCAGGTGTCCAAATTTCCAGCAACCAGAACATTGTGTTACTGGAAATTTATACGGACCCACCTTCAACCTGCAACCATACCCAATGACGTATGGGGGCAAAGTGGACCCTTTAAAGCATAAGCGTTATACAGTTTCACTTGCAATCCATTCACCATCAGCCAATCGTTTTAATCTTCTTGCGGATATTATATCAAAATCACTCTTTAATGTATCTAAAATTTCTTTTTCGGTTAAATCCACCTCAACGTTTTTGATAACTCCATAGGAGTAGGTTTTTTCATAAGTAAGCTGGCATCTGTATTGTAATTCTTGAAACTTGGTATTAGTAATTAATTTTTCGGCATCAATCTTATTATCAAACAACAGCATTACTTTATAGGGGCTTTTGTATTTAATATTCATCACATTGCAGATGTGCTCTGCTTTTAATAGTTTAGCCAAGCCAAATTGTTTTGGTAATGCTTGTTGCCCAGTGACGCACACCTCATATTTAATTTGTTCTTCTGAAGTCAGGTTTAATTCACTGTGTCCATTATAGGACCTACTCCTATTCAGTCGCTTAGGATTTCTTCTCACTGTCGTAAATCCTTCATCGTCTTCTCCGATTTCTCCACTTTCTGCACTTTCTTGTCGCATTCTTTTTTCTGCTTGTCTTTGTAACTCCAAACCAGAGTTATCCCATTCGTATTCTTCATGCGCTTGTTTCTCATACTCTTCACTATGATCACTTAATATCTCATCATCAATAAGTCTACAGTCTTCACTCATTACTATATCGGAGGGTATGTGAGAATAAATTAAGCATCTCAAATAAAAAACGTATAACGCGTGCACTCGCTATGCGTCGCGGCGCGCAACTGGTTTTAAGTCTTAAATAATTTAATTACTTACTTAAAAAGAAATAACCGCATTTTGAGCCAAATATTGTTTCTAAAGCTTAAAAGATGACAAAACAGTTTACTTGGTTTTATCTTTTAGTTTCTGGCTTGACAAATTATCGCTTTCCAAAACTCCGATGGAATGACTTCTCAAACGACATTTGAACTATTATATTTAATCTGCATTAGCCTCTTCATCTTCCGTGAACAGACAACGTTGCTAAGCAAATGTTTCTTGTTGCCAGTCAACACGACAAGAATTGCGTAGTGCGTTCATATTAATCGCATGCCAAGGTTGCCTGATGGATGGGACTGACAGATAGACAAGCAGAGTTTCGAGCCTACCCTAAGTTAAGGTGTTTAAGTTTAGTCAACCACGCTGGCCCAGTGCGGATTGGTCGGCTTCACATACACCTTTGAATTTCTTCGCAGATGTATCCTCATGCCTCGCCATGTTTTCCTTCACCGTAGGGGCGTTGGATAAATGTACAAAAACGAAAAACACATTGTTACATGGCAAGATCGAATCTCGGACCTCCCGATTAGAAGGCCAGTGCCGAGTCCACAGCGCCACACACGCTCCTTTGTTTTTACTATTTCGAACATAATATTATCAGTCATCATAAATTACAAACAAGTTTATTATGTAACCCATTTCCAGTGCTGTACTTTCACTTTAAAATGTTAGGAATTCCGAATTATACCAGACGTAGAACCTGCAATGAGAAATGTTTAGCTATCCAGAAACATTACTTTATCGAAACATTATGCATGTAAAATCAAAACCGCACATTATAATATGTTTGAGAAATATAGCAACTTCAGGAACTGCTCTAGAACAAACCCATTGTTCGGCCAGCTAATGAACTTATTATTTTATTGTAACAACGCCCGTGACTCTAATTATTCCTCTTTTGTCCCGTGTTAAAGTTCCGAGCCATCTTTCGCGCGTCTTTTTGTCCCGGAGTTGACACAATGAATTATTTACGTCCACTTAATTAATCATTCCCATGGAATCTCCACTTTCAAGTTGGCTGGGACACTTTATCTGTAAAAAGTTCTCGAGGGCATCGCTTTGTTGTTATTCGAGAAGGAAATAAATGTTTTTTGTTTGTTCGCGCAAAATGACAGGATGTTGCAGTTTAGGAGCCTGTATGATGAAAAGTTGGAAAAACTATCATTGCTATGTGATGTGTCTATAGCACGCGCTTCTTAAAATTTTCGATAACAATCAGTCACAGCATAGAATTTATAAAGCGTACATATGCTTTACAGATTCTATCGATATTTTTTTAACTGTCTAATGTGAATTAGTTTATTGAAATCAACGTGTTTCAAACTACTCGTAATTGTTCTTCAACAAATTCCTTAATATAAATCGTACTTTTCGGTCATTGCTGAATCATACTTAAAACTATGTGGGCTTAAATAGAAAAACTTAGTATTATAACATGTTAACACATCATCGCTAAAATGTGCCGTAAACCATAAAAATATGTGAGACCATAACACCATGTGAAAAATTTGTAACCAATTTCCAGAATTTCTCTTGAAAAAATAACGAAATCACATTAGAGGTAATCGATACAAATTTACCAAAAAACATATCGACATAGTTTTTGTTTGCGAAACAAAAATCAATTAACACCTCTTTTCCTATGTTAGTACTTCGTCTTATCCCATTATCCATTAGGTATGTTATGGAATAGGCATGAATTTTATGATCGTCATCAAGTTTTCGAGGTAATGTTTCTTAAAAAGATTTCATCCCTGTGATCGACTCTACCGATCCCACCACAGCTCATATTTGTCGCCACCGAGAGGCTTAAACCTACCTATTAATAATACAGTTTAGGCCTTAGTTCCCGCACCTTCAGGTTCATATACCTTTGAATTTATTGGCAGATGTACTTACATGCAGCTTGCCTCACGATGTTTTTTCCTTCACCGTAAGCGCGTCAGACAAGTAGAAGTTCAGTTTTTAGAAGTTCATATGGAACTTCTAAAAACGAAAAACATATTGATGGAGGATCAAACCAACCACAAAATTTATAGGATGTAAAGAAAGAATTGTTTATTTCTTGTGGAGGTAAAATCGGTTTATTCCGAAGCGCAATAGATTGAAGAGAGAAAAAAGTCGAAGACAACAGATGCGTTCCCTGATTGATGGAGACTTCACAATGATTTTGTCCCAAATTCGAACCCAACTACCCGGAAACTTGTAACACAACGGTAGTTATTGATAGTGGATAAAATGAAGGAGCTTTTCCGCTGGATATGGGAAAGGAAATTAATATTAAGACATAAATACATATCCTTGACTCAATATTCATTGCGAAATACGTAAAGAAAAAATATGTGCCGTCTTCACGTTTTGTTTTTGTCGAAAGAAATTATTCAATGGATCGTGTGGACTTAGCTATCTTACAAAATTCATACAGGTCTCATACGCGCCCTTTTGCACATAAACATAGAACTTGAATAATTTTATGGACGTTTCCTTTTTGTTAAAGAACAGTAAACACCATTAATATGTTATTGTGAAGGATGGAGTACTCAATTTCTCAATTATTAAGGAATTAGAGTGAAGTTCGCTTCCATCTATCATTCGTCACGTACCATTACGTTTGATTATGGATCTCATCTAACTTATAGTAATACTAAAGATGGATTAACGTTTCAATTAAAGTCTTCATTTACATGTTTTGAGATCTCAAAATATGAGATTTGATTCCATATCGAACACTTGGCTTTCGGATCAAAATAAAGCAAGATGGTGGTAATTAACAACGCGGTATTAGAATACCCCCCACTGGCGGAACCAACCAAATAAAATTTTCCATCTATAGAAACCAACCCCAAACTTATAGACCGACATAAGAATATATCAGGCTTGCATTGAATTTAATATTCACCGCAGTATCATTACAAGACAAGTGCGACTGCTTTCAATAAAGCATCATCATACTTGGACGTTAAACTCGCAATAAATGGACTGGTATAGCGTTGAATTTAGGAAGTGAAATTTTAAATAATTTAATATCTACACATCCACTTATATGACGATCTTCATAATCACAATTTTTCATCTATGATATTTTTCGAACAAAATGTCTTTCATGATATCCACAAAATATCTTAAAAGTGGCCTCTAATTATTTTACACTGCATCATTAGCTAGTTTTCCGTGTTCCTGCGTAATTTTTATTTCTGACAGTAGCTTATATCCACGACTTATATTTTTGAAAGCGCATAGAACGTGATCAATTTGACATAAGATAAAACCTTTTTACGTAAATCCGCTACGTTACTGAATCTCGAATCTCTCCTGTACATCTTACGTACATTTAGCTCGGTTTAAGCTAGTGTAATCCATGACACTGCATAAAAGCAAAAATGTTTTTTTTTTTTTGTGGCTCAGCAAAAATGTTTGCTTGATCGTTGCACAACAGATGTATAAACGGAGCTTTGAATATTTGTGCATTCTGTTATAATTATACAAAGACATTATAAGAGATAGACCGACAATACGCGCGGCCTCTAAGAAACCCCCTTCAACCACAACAGCGGTCAGGCGGCCGCTACTCATACTGTATTTGTACTGCATTCGACTGTCGAGCGCGCGTCAAGTTATAAAATACTTAAACATGCCCAAATAACTTCGTTTTGTAGTGTAAAAAACGAACAGTAATAAAAACAAAATCACATTGTAACATTATTTATTACCGATGAGTCTTAATTATGCTTATTTATTTAGCTATTATCATATCAAAATTGGTTGAAGGGGACTTCATACATTTCGTTTGCATTGTTGGTCTACTCTTATAATGTCTTTGTAATTATACATCACACTGTAGTTGTAGGGATTAATGCAATAAACCTTAGCAGGCGCGCGACGTATGACAAACGACTTAGCTTTGTAGGCAGAACGAGGAATGCAATATCGCTGCTATTTACATTGTTACTGCAGTCCCGTTTTGTAGTGAAATTTTGGAGCTGGTTACCAGAATGGTACTGTCAAGCTTCGAAACTAATTTAAATCGTTCACATTTCTAAGGTTAAAATCGATTCTTAGTATAGAGGCCATCCTTCGCCCTGTCACAGCGATTCTGGCTACTCATAACAATTAGAAATCACAAATATTATTTTAAATGTTTTTTTTAATAAGAATTGTGATGTCTGGTAATTTAAATGAAAAGTGCTATAATAAAAAGTAATTGTTAAGGAGTAGGTATATAGCAAAACTTCCGATAAAAAATGTCGGTAGTTGGTACTAACTACGCAGGCCAATGGTGCACCGCCCGCCCTACCTCAATCGCATGCGACAAAGGAATATCAATAATTAGTACCACCACATTTTGCTATATACCTACTCCTTAACAATTACTTTTTATTATAGCACTTTTCATTTAAATTACCATACCACTACCAGCCTATTAGGCGCATAACACATTGCAACGGACACCCCTGCGGTGTACGGAGGGACGAAAACCGCGCATGCGGCTGCGGCGGCACGGAACCGTGCCACCGTACGGTTTGCTCCGTATCACCGTCCGGAGCTGCGGTGCACGACGCACCGCATCGCCGCATTATCTATGTCGAGATCTATTACGCGTATGCACGTCCTTTCTACGCAAAAATCCGTACGATACTGCGGCTCAGTGTGGCATACCCCGCGGACCGCACCGCATCACCGTCCGGGAGTGCGGTGCCGTCGCGCGCGCCGCACAACCACGCGGGCATGCGGTGTGAGTGTGTTATACCCTGCGGTTTTTGTATACAAATTAAGATTCTTCAGTCAAAATTAAAAACCGCAGCGCCGCACACCGGAGCGGTGTCCGGTGCAATGTGTTATGCGCCTTAGGCTAGATGACAATTTTTTTTTGCTTTAAGAGGATTGTGAGGCTGTAAATTTTCATACAAAAAGCGATAACGCTTTTCTCCCACTAAACATAGTCCAATTTTCATAATTTTTGGAAATGTTGTAGATATAATGAAGATCTAGGTTTGTACGTTTTGATTTTGAAGAAATATTGCTCAGAATATAAATTATTAGCATCTAAATATCTATATTTTAGACTTAAAAACTACCTTGAGCATTTTTATCTTTTTTTGACTAAATTTTACTGAATTACGAAAAAAGCAAAACGTACAAACATCGTTTAAGGTATACTGAATAGAATGAGACCAAAAGTGTCTAATTTCGTAAAGGTTTAGGGGGGTAAAACAGTTATCGCCCGAAACAATATTTCAAACAGGAATTGTAGGCAATTTCGACCAGTTCTTGCAACTCTCTCTATCGCACGATACGGGTCGGGGGCAGGGGTATAATGGGGCATAATCTACTAGTGATGTGACATAATGTTATCGTAGTTATTGTCGACTAGGGAGGAGAAAGTAATATCGATATATCGATCAATACTGAAAGGTATTACTCAAGTCTACACAAATACCTTCTACATCAAAAAGTAAATGTCTTTTCGAATACGTTTATTGATTTTAGTGTTTTATTTTAAGGATCTTATTTCAATACAAACCTTATTTAAGGGTAAGCAGCCTGTAGCCTGTTAACTAACTGTAAATTCCCAAAATCAAATAAGAAAATAAATTGTAAGTAAGTATGTAGTTGTTTGATAACCGACTTCGAAAAAAGGAGGTAACTCAATTCGACCGTATACCTATATGCTTTTTTTTATGTTTGTTCGCGGATACCTTCGTCGTTTATGAACCGATTTTGATGATTCTTTTTGTATTCGATAGGATACTCCAAGGCTGGTCCTATGGTCATCAAAGTTAGGATCTGATAATGGGATCCCATAAAAATCGAGAAAAACCATTAAATATTTACGTGTGTCCAACGTGTTTTGTGTATATGTTACGCGATTACTCCGCCAATTGTTGACCGATTTTCAAAATTATTTTTGTATTCGATAGAGTATGGTGATGATGGGATCCCATGAAAATCGAGGGAAACCCTAATTTAATACTAGGGTATTATATTAGGGTTTCTTTCACTAAAAAGACTTCATTCACTAAAAAGTTAAAAATAAAAAATATTTTCCAAAAAATAAAAACCGACTTCAAAAACACTGAAAAGTTACCGGCACCGACTTCAATATAAAAGTGTGATGTTGTCTGTACCTATTCTTATAATTATTTTTAACTTTTCAGTGTTTTTGAAGTCGGTTTTTATTTTTTATAATAGATATGTGCAACAAAGACACACAGTCAAAAGAAATTCGTTTTTTGTTTCTTGTGATAGGTATTTGTTATGCATTGTATGTTCGTTATCGTATTCTAAGTTGCTCACAAACTATTTTTCGTATAGCCAAGTTGGAGCAGCTAAAAAACGTGTAACAAACTATATGCAAGTAGCGTTATTTTCAATATTATTTTATTTGTACTCGCGTTATGCAATCTACGAATGTATAACAAATACAAACGACAAAGTAAATAATATATGTAGGTTAGGCAGGGTAGGCATATATTTGGAGAAGGCACCCTTCGTACGGTTTTGACGTTTTTTTTTTCATTTTAACAATATAATTTAAAGCACCTGATTACATATAATCCTACTAATAGGTTTTTTTTTCATACGACAGGGAAGCTCTTGGCCTTATATCGGATCACAGCAATGCTATTAACATGTTATTATGGCGACAAACTTAGGTAAGACGGTGGTCGCTAGCCAGGTGGGCTTAGAAGCCCTACCACCAACCAAACCGATCAGAAAAGCTTCTGTCCCCAATGGGAATCGAACCCGGACCTCCCGATCAATACCCGGTGGCCTCAACCACTAGACCACGGAGATGGAAAAAAATAAATTCTAAAACTATTAGTATAACTAGTTATTTACTTAATAAAACGCCTGCGTTTTTTAATTGTGGATGTCAGTCCAGTCTACTTTTTTAATGTCATCTAGCCACCTTTTCCTTTGGTATTCCGGGCTTTTCGAGGAATCTTGGGTTTGAGGATCAATTATGGAAACTCATAGAGGGATCAGTCACAGAGCCCTGTTGTTAACCCTGATTCCACCGACGCACATTATTTTTGTTTTGCTGCTGACTAATTTCAAAGATGGATGGAGATGGAGCTAGTTGCAGATGATGTTACGTTTGGCTTATTAATAAAGAAATTGAGGTGAACATCACCAACAAAAATAATCATATAATTATTAAAAAATATTATTCATCATCTAAGCCTTTTCTTCTACCATGGCGGTATAGGCCTCCTTCAACTTTCTCCATTCCGTTCTATTTTGAGCTACTCTAATCCAGTTTGTGCCCACCATCTTGACGATGTCGTCCTTCTACCGCATCTGTGGTCTCCCGTTGGGTCTTTTACGGTTCCATGGCCTCCACTCTAAGATAGTTCTGCACCACGAGTCCGGCTTTATGGCTATATGTCCAGCCCATTGCCACTAGACTTGAGCTTTGCTACGTGGTGTGTAATGTCCGAGACCTGACGCCGTTTTCGGAACCAACTATTCGTTTTCGTGTCCCGGAGTGTTACTCCTACCAATTTTCTTACCATTGCTCTTTGTGCCACCTCTAGTTTGTGGACGATGGCCTTAGTTGTTATCCATATCTCGGCTCCATAAGTAAGCACTGGTAGGACACACTAGTTGAAGATCACTACTTTATCACACTATTTTATGCTAATGCTCATATTAAAAGCAAAGCCAAGTTCTGCAAAAGCTGCCCAGCCCAATCAAAAAAATATTATTATTATTTATTATTACTTTTTATTTTTGTATCCCTGTTCCTATTTAGTTTGTATGTAAAAGTATTATTATATGTTTAATGTTTTATTTTCAGAAAAGATTCACATCTCAAATGCAAGTTATTTTAATTCAGTATAACACTCATCTTAAAAAATGGCATTTTCCTTAGACAGGTAAATATAGGATACATACTTTCCTAACAAAAAGTCCTCACCCTCAATCCTATAAGTTACCTATAGGGATACCAAATAAGTGCCTTCACAATAAATTTCAATACAGAAATAATTTACGAAATGTAAATAAATTCTGTATTCCGAACCTAATCTACTAAAATATTATGAAGAAAGAAGATTTGTTGTTGATTTGTTTGTATTTTTGTTTGTAATGAATAAACTCAAACACTACCAGACTGATTTTAAAAATTCTTTGGCTAATAGAATGCTACATTATCACTGAGTAATATAGGCTATAAAATTATTTTTCTGTGTGAAAACATAAAATTCCCACACGAAAAATGAAAGTAACGATGGCGAAGTTGCGAGCGGAAAGGGAGTCAGAAATATAAGCAACGCAAAACATTACGAACGATAGAATAATAATTTCGAGCTCTCGCGCCGGCCGCCGCCGCCGAGTATCGTGGCCGAGTCGCGCGCTGCTGTGTCGTAGTGTGCGTGAAAATTTGCGCATGTTGTATTTGTGGTGTAAACGCCAGACCGGAGGCCGAGCGATGTGAAACAGATAGCATTTTAGAAAATACCTACTCGCGCCGCGCACGATTACTTCACAATCCTCTTAATAGAAGCTCATTCATATAATAGACAGAAAGAAAAAATCGGTTTTCGAATAACTATAAAAACAACCAAGATATAAGGTATTAAAGATTTTTCTCCATCTCTTTCTAGCAAAACGGCAATTTACAAGGAGTTTATATGGCCGTACTCAACAATGACGTCACGGTTGATGTCGGATCTCTCTGTCTAATCGCCTTCAAATTTAAAACTTAAAATGCTTGTATCTAATGTATTTCTAAGCCGATTTTAATTCTAATTTCACAGGACTGCATCTTTTTCCACGGTATTTTAATATTTAATGACAAGACGTAAAAATTAGAATTCAGTCATCATCCCAATTAGTAATGGACTTCCGAAAAATAACGCCTGACACCATTAATTATAATAAAAAGTTTTAATAAACTTTCTTGTTATATGAGGGTGAATTGGTGAAGTTAAAAAAATTGTTTCGTAGTATTCATCTTATAAAATAGTAACAATTTTGTGTATAAAACATAAAAAGGAATAGAAAGGAAGGCTCTTTATTTATACATTTTTTGTATTCCGATTCCAAATTTAACTTGAATAAGCTTAGCCGTTTGCCCATTAACTACCAAACAGCCCAAACATATAATTGCACCTTTTCAATATCGAAAATCCACACTCATTCACTACAGAGACAGATCAATTAAATCAACTGCATTCCAATTGCAATGAACAGAACACACATGCAAGACGTCTGCTTTGTGTTACATTGAACGGAGTGGCGGTCTCTTGGTCGAGAATTCGAGATTAAACACGTCACTCCTTGCACCCATCACAACGGGTACGGAGACACGCTCGGGAATTGCTTTATTGTTTACTAAGAAGGGGAGATTCTTATATCGAGTCAAACACGAGACGAGAGCGCCGTATTTCAAAAGACGTTCACGATAAATGCTAAGCTGAAACTTTTATTTCTCAACGAGATCTGGTTAATATTACCATTTTGCTCCCTTTGTTTCGTTATTTCACTCTGGTGGATCCGGATTAGTATTCCAAAGAAAATTGTTGGAGACGCATAATTTGTTAAAAGATAAAAAGGTATTTTGTTCTTATCGAATTTCGGGCAAGTCATTTCAATCTTTTTTTTATTTTAATTTTCAAATGGTGTGCCAACAAAAAATTGTAGATTTTTTCTCATTTTGGGTAATAAACGTGGCTATTGGGTATGTGGAAACCTTACACAGCTTTACGAATGTATAATATACGAAAAATATGAAATCCATTAAAATATCATTTGATTTAAAGCGTTGTACGCCTACAATAGCTTCACAGATAACTTTCATTAAATTTTTATACTTTTTTGCAAATAATTCTCATTAGATTTTCACTATATTCTAATCTTAGAGCATTCGGCTAAATGATCTAAGATTCTAATAGGTTTTATAATATTTTATAAATAAATCAGCTAAATAAACACGGTGTTTCATAATAACCAATAAATAATTAATGCGGTATCTAAAACTAATTATTAAATTATGTTTACCCGTAATGTCATTCAACCCAAAATTTTCATGTAAATCATAGACATCATGTCTATGATATATATGAACATTTTGAGTTGAATGACATTACGTGTAAACAAATTTTAATAATTAGTTTCAGATAACGCTTTGATTATTTATTGGTTATTATGAAACACCGTGTATATTGGATATAACATTGTGATAAGTGACTACACGACCAATAAATATTTTTTTTTAAAGTAGATCCTGCGCCTTATTCACGGTGTTTCATAATAACCAATAAATAATCAATGCGTTATCTAATAGTAGTTTATGAAATAGTCACATAATAGGGGGTCTTAAAACACTAGTGTGTGTTTAAAATTCGAGGCTTGCCGAGAATTTTAATAGTACCACACGAGTGTTTTAAGACCTAATTATGTGCAATTTCATACACTACTTTATCTACACTCATGCAATCAGTGGTTACCTAAATTAAATAAAAGACACAAAATTAAAACAAAATCAAACTCATTTATTCTAATAATTATTTGCATTTTGAACAGTGCAATTGTGAAACTAATACAGAAATCTAAAACTACATACATTTATATTATTTATTATTTTAACCAATAACAGCAAAATAATGAATGAAAAATTCAGAGAAATGGCGCCAACACCAACATTCTACCGCGCACGCGCCGCCATAGACAATGTACTGGCACAAAAGAAAATTGTGACAAAACCTCCTTGGTCGGGCTTCGTCAATCGAACTGTATTTTATTGGAATTCGAGTTACATTAAAGTACTGGTTTTGTAGTGCGAACCTGTATTATAATGTAATTTGTAAAAGGCCAAGGCCTTTAAGTTATGCCTTTAAAATATTAGTGTTGAGTTCTTAATATTAGAATTAGAACATGAGTGTAGATAAAACTAATTATTAAATTGTGTTTACCCGTAATGTCATTCAACCCAAAATTTTCATGTAAATCATAGACATGATGATGAGACTATGATTATATATGAAAATTTGGGTTGAATGACATTTCGTGTAAACACATTTTAATAATTAGTTTTAGATAACGCATTGATTATTTATTGGTTATTATTATGAAACACCGTGTATATGTATTGTCATCAATTTAATTGAGTTCAATATAATTTCACATCAATCAACATGCGCTATCACCATCAATAATGGCTTAAGTAATTGGCAGTGCAATTATATTAATTAACACAATATTACGTGTGTGAATTCAAATAATTTGCTGCGTGTTGAATAACTTAATAAACTAAGCTTTTCGAATTCCTGTAACCACTTTAGCAGAATATATTTATGAGACCTGACAAAGTTTTTTGTATAAAACATTATGACAAACTCTGTCTTTTCTATATAACGACAATTAGAATAAAACGGTATTTTCGTTCAAAGTTGTTTGACGGGATACTCACTGTTAGAATAAATACGTCCTGAATTAAGGGTTTAAAATAAATACTGCTTGATAGTCTCAAAATAGCGTTCTCGGATATATTTTTGACTCTCTATAGGCAATGCATCTCATCCGATTTATAAATGGAGTTCTATCTAATTGCGTCTGAGCAAAATGTCATGAATGATAACTTTGGGTAGGACCCACATGTCAGATCCACGTATTTTTTCAAAGTTTAACGAGAACTGAGGCGCTTTTGTGGTTGGCTATTACATGATCGCTTAGAACATCGTTTTTCAATCTTTTTAAATGTTAAACATTCTGGCATACCCCTGGCCGCAGACAGATAAAAGTTATGATATATAAGCGAATACATCTCACTGAAATTATGTTTTTATTGTTGTGTAAAACCTTACTTTAGCCAACGTAGTTGACTAAAGGTGCAAGCATACTGGGCTTATGTGATGCCACGCCACGTTATGTGATTGGTCGCGTTAACGACGTAGTAGTTGTAAATAGTGTAGTTCTAAATAATGATTTTTCATACATTTTCTATTAAGACCGATGTCTTCTGATGGACGTAACATCACATAAGCCCAGCTTGTTTGCACCTTAAGGCCTAAACACCCTAACTTAGGGTAGGCTCGGCCCCTCGGTGGGGACATTATTTATCTCTAAGGTGAATCTGTCTCATAATTTTGACTTGTAAGACGATTCCTAGAATCGTTCGCAATGAAAGCTGTGTTAACAACGTTGAACAAGAATTCGTTCAAATTTCTCGAGAAATCAGTACAGTAAGGGGTACAGATACTACTAAACGTTTAAGGTTAATAGATTTATTATTCATCTCCCGAAATACTCGTAGACTAGACAAGCTGCGTAATGCCGAAGCATCATTCAGTATTTGATAAAAGACAATCGGACCAATTGTGTTCCCTTCTGAATTGTTATTGATTTCTCATCAAACTCTTTCGGGCCTTTAATTTCGGAGCGTTTCCAACCTGCTCTCTAATCTCGGGATTGCCAACGTAAATTCCGTTGGACCAAAAGTTGCCGACTCCGCAATGAGGTATGTAAACTTGATTAATTGCCGCTCCTCCTTTGTACTCTGAGGATGAATTTATAAGATTGAAACGATCAATTATAAAGTTTGGAGCAACACGTTGTTGCCGTTGCAAATTGTTGAGCGGTTTGTGATTTTTGGTGGGTTGGTGTTTCAATTGAATTTTCAGCCACAATTTTCCGAAACAATATTTAAGTGAGTTGAGTTAATAAAGAAACCAAAGTGGGGCCAAAGATAAGTTATAAAATAAATCAAAGCAAAAAATAAAAACCGATTTCAAAAACACTTAAAAGTTAAAAATAATACAGAGAATGTTACATTTCTATATTATTATCGAAGTCGGTGCTAAATTTTAAGACTTTCTAGGAGATCATCGTTTGGCACCGACTTCAATATACAAATGTAATGTTGTCTGTAATCTTATATTATTTTTAACTTTTAAGTGTTTTTGAAGTCGATTTTTACTTTTTTTTTATCTTTTTAGTGAATATAATACCAGCTTACCGAAGTAACTTGAAAGAATATGACAAATTTTTTTACAAAAAATAGAACCGACTTCAAAAACACTGAAAACTTAATAATAATATAAGAATAGGTACCTACAGACAACATCACACTTCTATATTGAAGTCGGCGCCAAACGATAATATCCTAGAAAATGTTAAAATTTGTCACCGACTTCAATATAGAAGTGTGATGATATCTGTACCTATTCTTATATTATTTTTAAGTTTTCAGTGTTTTTGAAGTCGGTTCTATTTTTTGTAAAAAAAATATATTTTTAACTTTTTAGTGAAAGAAACCCTAATTATTAATATTAAATTAGTGTTTTCCTCGATTTTCTATGGAATCCCATCATCAGATCCTGACTTTGGTGACTATGGGACCACCCTTGCAGTATACTCTATCAAATACAAAAAGAATTTTGGTAATCGGTTTAAAAATGACGGAGGTATGAGGCAACAAACATAAAAAAAAAATACAACTGAATTGATAACCTCCTCCTTTTTTGAAGTCGGTTAAAAAGGTCAAACGTATCTATTATAAAAAACTAACCTCTGACTCCCTAAAAGTTAAGGATCCTTCCATTATCAGCTCGATTCATGATTACCAGACACAAATACCTGAATAGCTATAAAATTTAAGTAGTCCTCGATTTTCCTGGGATCCCATCATCAGATCCTGACTTTGGTGACAATGGGATCGCCATAGCATCTATCGAATACAAAAAGAATTTTGCAAATCGGTCAAAAATTGATGCAGTGATCGCGTAACATACACACACAAAAACATACGCATCGATTTGAGAATCGCCTTCTTTTTTAAGTCGGCTAAAACCATATCCTTCTCCTGAAGTATAATCAATCCTATAGCTTATACGAGTTGTATGTGGTTTGTTGTGAAGAACACCACTGTTGTTGTCAATAAATATTGCAGTTATCTAATGGCACTTGAAAGTTGGTAATACTATTTTAGGGGACCGTACCTGAAAAGAAAAAAATCAGAACCCTTATTACCATTATCCGTTTGTCCACCTGTCACCTTTTCTCGGGAATGCTTAGAGATATCAAACTATAATATATATCAAAAACTCAGATCTACGGCCTCTTTCAGCTATGAAAAAATCATACTTGTAAGATCCATAATCAAATGATATTATGACGGTTTGTGTCGCATATTTTCGCAAATTATGCATTGAACTGTAAAGTTTGGTTAGAAGCAAGGTTCAATAGCACATGTTAAGGAAAACATTTAAAAACCGTATGTATGTACTTAGTTAGGAACTCATATAGGTTACTTAGATAAGTTTGCACGATGGAACCCTTGGTGCGAGGGTCCAAGTCGCACTTCGCCGCTATTTACGTAATTAACAATTTGCGACGACACATTGAAATGTGGCATGGCCTTGTACGTACGTCGTTTTATGTTTCTAGGACCTAGAAACATAAAACGACGTACGTACGAGGCCATACCACACAATGAAAACCTATCCTTTCCTATGACCTAGAATCTAGGTCATAGGGAAGGATATGTTTTGATTCCCGTGTGAAATCGCAAAAAATGTACCACACGGTCAATTATTCTAATCGCGTTGACATAGAAATTTGATTTTTCACAACTGAAAGAGACCATAGAACCGAGTATCCTTCCTTACATATACATATAGTACTGTAGTATTATTATCTGTGATATTAGTACATAGTATTTATAAAACAAAGTCGCTCCCGCTGTCTGTACGCTTATATCTTTTAAAGTACGCAACGGATTTTAATGCAATTTTCAGCAATAGATAGAACGATTCAAGAGGAAGGTATGTATATATGTATAATTAGCAATCCGCCCCGGCTTCGAACGGGTAATAGTTTAATATAAATACTCCACACTGGCAAAGCTGCGAACGGTCGAAAGTCGCTAGTTTGATATAATTTTCAGTTTACTCTACGCGTTCCCGAGATAAAGTGTATTTACAGACAGACGGACAGCGATGTGATCCTAAAAGGTTTCCGTAATTCCTTTTGAGAAACGGAACCCTCAAAAAGAAATATAACGTGTACCTACGATATTTTTTAGTAGTCTATCAGACAAAAATTTTAAAAATTGTCTGCTACCGTATTCAATTACATACTAAATAAGCATAATAAACATACACAAATAAATTCAGACATTCGATTTAATGAAACGCATACTCGAATGATAAAATTCAATTTACATTGATTGCATTTTTCAATTATCGGGCATATATCTAGAGCGACGTGAAAAATTTTGTAGAGAGCGTTTAACGAGCGGCCAATTCATTTCACTGTTTCGTTCGACCCCCACTGGTTTTATTGGCAATAACACTTGCGCCTTAATTACTGTTGTCGCAAACATGTCACGGCACGCTCTAATTGACACGTACGATGATCTGTGACTAATATTTCTTTGAAAGGAAGAGGAAATTCTGGAAAATATGCAGAGCCGTGTTGTATACAGCTATCGTAAAACGCAGTGGGTTACAAGAGATGAGTGCTTGCAGTAGAGAGGGGTTATTAGCTTGCGGTTTTCAGATCCACATTGCCATGTTCGTCAGCGTAAGCGTTAAGCCGGATTTATATTTGTCTGACGTGTTGTGTTGTGATGCTCTGTGGTGTGACGGCTAGCGTTCACATCTATGTAAGTATCGCATTCTGAGGGGTTATTGTCTATGAAAAAATCTATCGCGATCGCTTACGATTTGACAGTCGCCGTCCATCCATCACTCCTTTATAAAAGGATGTCGGCGCAGAGTCTTGTATTCACGGTGCGATGGCTGTGAAATTGAAGGCGATCGTGATACATTTTTTCTTAGACAACAAGCCACCTGATGTCTTGTGACGATTTTTTGAATCAATACAGTTGTAGCTCGCGGAGAGATCACACGTTCAATGTTTTTCCACAAACCTCTATTTCTTATTTCTCCTATCTCTTCTCAAACAGCTGATCTAATGGACTGATCTTTGTATTCTTTACATTTTGTATCATAAATAATTTTATATTGTCTTACTATTTCAGTCAAGTTCTTAAGTTCAAGCTCAATAGGAAAAAAAATCCCCCGATTTTGAAACATTCTTCATTGGTGCTCCGCTCCTATTGGTCTTAGCGTGATGATATATAGCCTATAAATGGCCTCGATAAATGGGCTATCTAACACTAAAAGAATTTTTCAAACCGGACCAGTAGTTTCGGAGATTAGCGCGTTCAAGCAAACAAACAAACAAACAAACTCTTCAGCTTTATAATATTAGTATCTTATAATTTTATATTGTCTTACTATTTCAGTCAAGTTGTCCATATTTTCAAATATATTTTTTATAAATATTTAGAAAAAATACAAGTACCGACATGTCACAACAACACAGACGCGTGCACACTGCCCTGATGCCGCCACTTCCTCCCCTTCCTCGTCTCCCCCACCCCCGGCACTCTGACGCGATCGGGATTTTTTCTGATGCGATGCGACACAACACAAGCCATCACAACAGAGCGCGTCACGCTAATATAAATCTCACGATACTAAATGTATGAAACTCATACTGTTCTGACGCATCACAACACGCCACGTCAGACAAATATAAATCCGGCCTTATTAGTATGTAAGATACCGTTAGCTAAGCTCGCACTGAAATTAAAAATAATACTAACGTCACTCTATCTGAGATTAATTTCTTTCTAATCTGTCCTTGTCCTAATTTCTTTCTTTTCAATCCGGAATTAATGTTTATATTCAATTTACCTAAGTGCAATTTAATCCTGTCTAATCTCATCAGTGACATTGACTTTACCTGTTTTTCGAATTAATTGTTTTGTTTTTTTTTCATTATAATTATTGAAACTGAGCTATAAGATTCCGATCAAAATCAGTATTAAAAAATGGAAATTACATTGCTAACCTGATGATTTAAAAAATCAGATCAAATAAATGGTCACCAACAGCAGTAAATTTTTATTTCTATTTGCTTTACATTCATGTTATAACACCCGAATTCTATGTATTGGAATTTCAAAGCAAATTCAAACGTATTCTTGGAAATTCGATTTTATCGATGTAGCGGTTTCAAAGTGCGCTACTTCAAAAGAAATTGGAAATATTCATGAGATCAATCACACGTTGATCTGTCCGCAGAGCCACAAGATTGTCTTTAACAAGAGATACTTTCTGTTATCTTCTGATGAAAGAGATGGGAATAGATGAAGGTATTTCCAAAACGCAAAGCATTCTTATGCAACGTTTTAGTTACCTACTTTATGAAAACAAAACGAAGTTTTTTATACGTTATATTTTAAACCATCTCCGTGGAATTATGATCATCCTGAACGCAGTCGCAGCTTACTTGCGTCTTTCGACTCGCGTGACATGCAGACAAAAAGCCCGATACCAGACGAGGAAATATTTCGTCAATTACTAACCTACCAACCACTCTGTCCATATGGTTAGCCCTATGGAACAATTTTTGTGCGGTTTGATTAGTGGTAAGATTTGTGACTGCACCTAGAAATGACTATCGTACCTATAGTTGGCTTTCATAATAACAATTAAAACATTGTTATTATGAAGGCCAACTGATTTGGTGTATCTTTTTTTTATTAATTTTGTTTTACCCTTGCTCGCCGTAAGACCCCAACATTGTTTTGTTCAAACTACGAGTATCGGGGGTAAAGTAACCAGTTCCTTTCTCCTTTAGCAATCCCATGTGAACCAATGCCAAGAGCTTTCCTGTGGAAAACACCAAGATTTTCTATTTCTTGTGATGTCCCGATACTTGTAATTTTCGCATCTTTCAAATAGTATAACTGCTCATGTTTTGCATGGGAATTTTGGAAAAAATCAGTATGTTATTGGCTTTCTAATGTTTTAGAAAATTTTATCAGAACCTATGGATATAATGTAGGATTGCGGAACGAACTTTAAAACGTCTTCTATATTTCCTTCCTTACAAAACACACGAGCTCGCTTCCACTTCCCATTCCGGCTGAGTCTTTGTTTACATATCTAACTAAAGAGGTTTAGAATCAACTAGAATCACTTGATTTTCCGTGCGACCTATTTTACTAAAAACTTTGTTTTGTTTGATATCATAAATCTTTGAGTTTTGAATAATAGCATTTAACGGTGTAACTACAAAAGGTTGTAAAATGCTTTCTAAAGTTAAACACAGCTTATAAACTTTATTCTGTCTCTATCTATTCTTTTATAACAAATCAAACAGAATCATGCTTAAACTTTAGATAGCGTTTTGAAATTTGTGTAGTAATACTGTAACTACTGTTTGCACCAATTTACGTTTTATGATTTCGTAAAAGTAACAATATAAATACGTAAGAATTGTACCATAATCTAATTTTATCCTTTATGTTTAAAAAGGTTAAAAATACGTCGTGAATCATATATTTAATAGTGAAACGCCCCATTCTTAGGTATTAAGTTGTTATTTTTTACGAAATCGTATAACGTAAAACTTGGTGCAACCGGCTCTTTCTAGTTTTTGATTGCCGATTTTACGGTGAATATCTAATTTTTTTTAAAGTAAAAAATATCAATAAACTTTTTAAAAGCTTACTTTGTTTCACTCAAGTTTCTCGTTTCTCATATGCACACTCTCACAAAATTTCTTTTTTTATTACGTAGGTAGTTGTGTGTGAAATTTTATATCGAAGTAGTGTATATGAAAAATAGTAGAATTTAACTTAATTGGCTTACCTAGTTTGTTCACAGGAATCGAATTACGTAGACAGACACGCTAATGGCTCTGATAGGCTATGTTTGTGATGACGATGATGATCATGATAAGTGGGTTAAAATCTATTTAATTCTCCAAATATATATGTCTATTATTTTTTGTTACATAACAATTAAAAATAATAGATATACTTTTTGTCGAAATAATCTCGTCGAAACTTCTTTAGACAACTAGGTACGTAGTAGAGTAGGAGTCAGTAAAGGAGTGGGGGTTTGCTACGTCACAACTCACTAGAAAATATACTAAGGCGTACATTATGTAATATTTGAAACCAATTACGTGCAAAATACTTCACCATTTTTTGTGTAATCCTGATGGACATAAAAAAAGTTATTCAACACTTATTTTGGGTGATAATATTGTCATAAGCTTAATAATATATTATGTCATATTTTCGTAGGGCTGTGCGAACCGTATTCTGAAATATAGTATTGGCTTCTATTTTGTGTAGGAGTATTTTATAATCTACAATACCAATAGAGTACGCTTAAGTGATTTATCGAACATCGTAAAGATCGAACGAGACGAAAATAACAAAGTTTCGTAAACTTAATTGGAAACGAGATTATTTTTATACGTGAGAAAAATGCTAAATAAAGTGAAAAAATGATGAATAAATCAATAAAGAAATATTTCGTCTCCAACAAACCGTGTTGCAGCTTGACAACTTCGGCCACCGAGCTCTTACCAGCCTCGACGAAATTCTTAGCTGTATTAAGAGGATTGTGAAGCTGTAAATTTTCATACAAAAAGCGATAACGCTTTTCTTCCTCTTTACACAGTCCAATTTTCATAATTTTTGAAAATGTTGTAGATATAATAAAGATCTAGGTTTGTACGTTTTGATTTTGAAGTAATATTGCTCAGAATATAAATTATTAGCATCTAAATATCCATATTTTAGACTTAAAAACTACCTCGAGCATTTTTATCTTTTTTGACTAAATTATACTGAATTACAAAAAAAAGCAAAACGTACATACAAACATAGATTAAGGTATACTGAATCTAATGAGACCAAAAATGTCTAATTTTGTAAAGGTTTGGGGGGGTAAACCAGTTATCGCCCGAAACAATATTTCAATAATAAATGTAGGCACTTGCCTCGGACTTTCAACTCTAAGCGATGTGCAACAAACTGCATTTTTGAAAGTGCATACTCGAGCCATGAATTGGCACTTCACAGTCCTCTTAATCTCCTTTATTCTTTGTTAAGCCGAAGTAGTCTTTATTCACTGTTAATAACTAAGTTCACTGGTAAGAGATCCGTGACCGTGAAGTGGTCGACGTTGAAGACGCGGGTTCAAATCCCGCCTGTTCACGCTCGAGGAAGAGCGAGTGGCAACACTGCATTGTGGTCTGTGCAGTGAGAGCCTTTTTGGCGGCCGGCCGCATGTCAGTCAGTCGAGTCGAAATGTCATGACATTGTTAGAGGTTATGTGCGGGCCGGAATAAAATGTAATTTAAGTTAAATAACAAATTGTGTTTTGCGCGGCGCACCTAATATCGGGGTGCGAAAGCCCGCTTGGTGTTGTGCAAAAGTATTATCGTCGCGTGTGTGAGCCGTGGTGGCCTAATAGGCATTTGTAGTGCTCCGGTCTCCACCGGTGGATCCACCGCAGAACTTCAGGAGCCGCGACTTCCTTCGAGCTAGCTCAGGAAGTCCACCGGCTACATACGCAGACTGAACGGAGACAAGGTAAACATTATCTGTATCGGTTTTTGGATTCAACAATCAAAGCATCAAGTCGGTGAATCGCCGACGTGGTGGTGTCTACCTTGGGCACCATCACCGCCCGAGACGAATTTTTTTTTCATGATTAATTTATTCATCATTTTTTTAAAACGAGCTATTTGTATATTGCAAAGATACTGTAATTTATGATTTAAAAGACAAATAGTTATTCAATGTTGCGAAAAGCATCAAAATATGTGTTTATAATGAGAAATAAGTACTCTTTTTCACGCTGTGTACTTAATTATATGTTCTACCTAAATGAAAATAGTGGATTATTAAGCATTTACTTTTTTAAGAAATATAATAATTAACACCCTTGCTGCGCTTACGCTCGCGATGCATGACCACACCCGTCATATTATAAGACACCTTCTTTATCCCCGAGGAAAATACTCTACTTTTTATAATTGATGGTGTCAGGCGTTATTTTTCGGAAGTCCATCACTAATTGTTAAGGAGTAGGTATATAGCAAAACTTCCGATAAAAAATGTCGGTAGTTGGTACTAACTACGCAGGCCAATGGTGCACCGCCCGCCCTCCCTCAATCGCATGCGACAAAGGAATATTAATAATTAGTACCACACCAACATGCAAATACTTAGATTCGACGCGTTTCGCCACTCCACGTGGCATCATCAGGATGTTGTCGCCTTCGCTGCGCTCGGACGACTCGAAGTAGCAATCTACTATAAAATAAAAACAAAAGCGAAAGAAACAGTATTTATTCATACAGTATTACTATATTGTATTATATATTATTATTATAACTATAATGAAGAATGTCTTTACTATAATGAAGAATGTCTTTGTTATTTGTTATAGTCGCCTCCGAATCATTTACCAGTTTCCTTTTTATTGTGCTATCCTTTAATCCAGCTATAAGTCTATCCCTTAGCATTTCATTTAAATTTGCTCCATAATTGCAATTTGTAGACAGCCTCTTTAACTCCAACACGATTTCCCCTACCGACTCATTTGCATTCTGATTTTTCTGATTGAATTTGTACCTTTCTACAATTTCCGAGCTGCATGACTCTAAATGTTTCATTAGCACTTCCTTTAACGCCTCATAGGATTTAGAACTAGGCGCATTTGGGACGCACAAATTCCTTAAAATGTTATACAATTTCGGCCCAATGACTGTTAAAAATGTCGCCTTTCTCCTTGTTTCCTCAATTGTGTTGCATTCTACAAAGATTTCGAACCTTTCGATGTACGTGGAAAATTTTTCTTCACCATCATATTCTATAGACGCCGTTCCCAACAAAGATATTCTTCATTATAGTAATACTGTATGTATTATATACAGTATTATATGAATTTTAAATTCATAAATTATTATATTACTAAGAAAAGTAGCTTTCTATATTGAAAAAACGTCGCCCCACCCTAAATTAGATTTTCTCCTGTGTCGTGGGCGCAGTTACAAACATAGAATATCACATGCACAATACGCTCAGAGCGGAACAAATTTCTGTAGGCCATACAAAATATTTGTACAGAAGAAGTGGCTGTATGTGCTTAAATCTTGCTGTATCTGCTTTTTACTTTGAAAACTAAAGCCTGCAAATGTAAACAACATGTTGGGTTAAATTTTTGTTTGATCTTATTATATTTTAGTGTTTTCTAGATTTTTGAGCATATGTTATCGATTGGGGGCTGCAAGCATGGACTTGTCGATCGACATAATATCGACCAACAAAAGCATCTGTCCTTTTCACTCCTTAGGAATATCTGTCAAATTTATCAATTTTTGTCGAGTATGTCGATTTTAGCTGTCAAATTTTGTTTATCGAGAGTTCCATGCTCGCAGGGCAGAATCATTATTTTATCGACTAGCAATATAAGATTTTAATACTCTTTATATTCCAAATACAATATAATTCAACCTTTAGGGAAAGAAGGACATTAAGTACAATATTCAAATCCTATTTTAGAGGCTTTCAATGACTTACTTTATGTTGAGTTTACATGACACAAAATATATAACTTTTGAACAGGTGGTGCAAACAATACTTTATTTGTCTCAAGAAAAGTTGGCAGTCCTAACCTCACGCCTATAAAGTTCCGTATTACTTTTTCCAGCTTAACTTGTTAAGGGTATGTCCCTTAACAAGCTTAGTAGGACTACCTCACGTTTTATCCTACGCCCTCTACAATTTTACCTTTGTTTCCGAAGTTAAAAACTCAATACACAATGCATAGGTGAACGAAGTTTGACTGCAAGAGAAATGTTCTCTCGGGGCTACCGTGTCGGTTCTGTTTTGTAATCCCTATTTTTAACTATTACTCAGGACATGGGAAAATATTGCGGAAATACTGAGGGCGAATGAAAGAGGTAAAGAAATTAAGATACTTAAAGCTTTGTGTTGTAATTTCTTGATGGAACTCCATGGTATCTTGTTATTAAAACACTAATTACACTAGTTCCACTTGAATCTTTATTATATATAAGTTATTGCGACCGGTTTCGATACATCATCGATATTAAATTAAGATAGAACTTGTGGAATACTACGTTTATTCCGCAACAATTGTAGCTATTTAAGACGAGGTTTAGCATTTTGATTGCGACTTATGCGAGTAGTATTGACAGCGGAATATCCTACTTCTTCAAGTTAAGACAAGTGTTAGGAGCTAGCAGAGTTAAGACTACCCTGCCCCCAGATTTAGCTTAGCAAAATAAAAAGAGGTCAATACGGTTTAAGTTTCGCTATGGTTGGATAGGAATATACATACATAACATACACATATGGTCTAGTGGCCATAGCAGCAACACGGTATCTTGAAAGACGCAGGTCGGGAGGCAGCCCCTGCCCGAGGTGACTCGGTTGTATTGGCTTATTTATCTATCTTAATTTATCTATCTTGTTTGTTACCAATCTCCTCCGAAACGGCGTGACCAATTTTTATGATTATTTTTTTGTGTATATTCGGTAGGTCTGAGAATAGGTCGGAGGCTCTTTTTTATACTCTCAAGGTGACAAGGGTGGCCCTCTTCAGAAATTTTTGAGTGTTGAGCTTATCAAATCGAAACGTAGTTCGCGGGCATAGCTAATTTAGCAATATAAAGTCGTCATAATTTTTTTTTAATAGTGTGGAAACCTTATTCACCTTGAAACGCACTCCTCACCAATCGATCAGCCTAAGTTTTCGTGTAACAATCGGACAAGTTTATATTGTATCGCGCAATGCCCATTATTTCTGGATCCCAAGAGTGAGGACGTGACGATGTTATCATCGCCAGAAATTATGACGAGACCCTGCTCGCTATCGGAATAATAAAATACGTGAGATTTTTCACCAATTCGCCCCTGAAATCGGCGATGACTGCCTTTCTATACAAGTGTAAATGGTTGACTGGGCGACCTTACGCGCTATGGACTGGAATTCTACAACAGGCACTAGGTTAGGCACAGTCAGCAACATGTCAGTCTTAACATTTGCACAACGAAAGTCATCGCTATTACGAGTAGTGTTGCCACCCGTACTTTATAATAAAGTATTGTACGTTATTTCGGGTAAATGTACTCTATACTTTATGCCAACGATAAAGTACGCGAAAATAGTTTATTTGGGATTAGTTTAATAGGGATTGGAGTCGCTCACGTCCGTAGGTTTTACCCTCGAGACCCTACACGTGATCCCCGGGTGGTGCTAATCGAGTGACCAACTTCTGGTGGTAGGGCTTGAAAAACCCGACTGGCTAGCGACCACTGTGCGCATGATGTAAAACCCGTCAAGTGGCCATTTTTGTCCGCGTTTCGGGATCAGTCTGCGCACAGCCAGAGCTTGAGGGGTCGTTGCTGCGATTCGTATGGTTTGTGCGGGCTTCCGTCGAACCAGTGCCAGGTTGACTGCGTTGACCCTCCGCCCAGGAAGACCCGAAGAAACGGCTGTTCCGCTGGCCGCCCGTGGTATAGTACAGGGGCCCAAGCGGACCTAACCAGTCCGTGAGGCTGCCCCACCATGCCACGCATAATCTCGGAGTGGTCCGTCGTGCCGGTTGGTGACCGGACGGTGGGTCCCGGCGACCACTTCCGGGGGGGTTCGGGGGTCCTTCCGTGCGGAGGGTCAGCGCAAATCAGCTGTCGGCTGTTCCCTGGCGAAACAGGCCTACACACATTAACTATGCGAAACGCGGCAAGGACACCTCAGTTTCACGCCTCTCACTCCAATAATTATGGCAGCGCAAAATATTAAGACAGGTCGTACAGCGGTGCATTATCCCACCAAAACACCATTATTCGAGGTGGGGCTCGCTAACATCCGCGGGCTCCATTCTAACCTCTTAGCTGTCCACCACCATCTCGAGACAGCCCGTCCAGCAATGCTGTTTTTGACAGAGACGCAAATTATCTGCCCGGCCGATACAGGCTACCTTAATTACCCCGGCTACGCTCTTGAGGAGTCCTTCAAGGCGAAGGCTGGTGTTTGCTTGTTCGTCCGGGCGGATGTTTGCTGTCGTCGCCTGCGCTGTTTGGAGGAACCTTCCTTTTTCATCCTTGCGGTACACGTTGATTTTGGCACTCATTGCCGTGTCTACGTCTGCGTCTACCGTTCCCATCGTGGTGACTTGGAGACAACTCGACTTTTTGAACATCTAAGTCGGGTGGCAGATGACGCGCAGGAGCGATTTCCTTCCGCCGAGCTGGTGTTTTTAGGGGACTTCAATGCTCAACACGAGTTGTGGTTAAGTTCCTCTAAAACTGACCATGCGGGTAGGACTGCCTACGCATTCGCTCTCACGCACGACCTGACACAATTGGTCACCCAGCACACCAGGGTACCAGATATTATCGGTCAAGCGCCCTCTTTATTGGACCTTCTGCTGACAAATCGCCCTGACGGATATCAGGTGGTGATTCGAGCTCCACTAGGATCTTCGGATCACTGTCTGGTATCCGTCACAGTGCCTCAGGCGTCGCGACCGTCACCTGTGGTTGCAGCACGCCGTCTGTCGCACTATGCGTCAGCAGATTGGGACGGTATGCGGGATTATTACGCATCTGTTCCTTGGTGGCAGCGCTGTTTCAATAGGATGGATCCGGACTCCTACGCTGCCTCTGTTGCTGACGAGATCATACTAGGAATGGAATATTATATTCCGCATTCCAATCTCGTCAGTAGAGGCAGACGTAACCTCTGGTTCAATCGCGAGTGCGCCTCTGCTGTTGAAAACAAACAGCTGGCTTACCGCGCGTTCTTTTTGGCGCCTGGCCAAAGCTGTGCAATCAAACTTCTGCCAACCCTCGCTGCCACCGCTGAGACATGCCGATGGCTCACTTGCTCATCAGCCGCAGGAGAAAGCCGACCTCCTGGCAAAACTCTTCGCGGCTCATTCCCGTGTCGATGACTGTGGTACACAACCTCCGAAACTGTCCCATTGTGGCAGCACCATGCCCGATATCCGTATCAGATAGCGTGATGTGCGGGCGGAGCTCCAGTCGATCGATACTCGAAAAGCAAGTGGCCCAGACGGTATTCCTGCGATTGTTCTTAAGAAGTGTGCAGCGGAGTTGACTCCGGTCCTTACGCGTCTATACCGTCTGTCTTTCTCTGCTGGTTGTGTGCCGAAATCTTGGAAAGAGGCCAATGTCCAGCCGGTTCCCAAAAAGGGAGATCGTTCTGATCCGGCTAACTATCGTCCTATAGCCGTCACTTCCATTTTGTGTAAAATCATGGAGAGCATCCTTAATACCCAGCTGATCCGTTACCTGGAAGGTCACTCGTTACTTAATGACCGACAGTATGGGTTTCGTCCTAAGGGGTCAACAGGTGACCTTCTAGCGTTCCTTTTGCACAAATGGGGTGAATCTAACGATAAGCACGGCGAATCGGTGGCTATTAGTCTCGACATCGCCAAAGCTTTTGATAGAGTCTGGCACAAGGCTCTTCTTTCCAAGCTTCCGGCATACGGATTACCCGCGCAGTTCTGTACGTGGATTGCCAGCTTCCTCCACGAGCGTAGAATTCGCGTTGTCGTTGACGGCTGCGCTTCGCGGTTCGTGGCAGTGAACGCTGGAGTTCCGCAAGGCTCCGTTCTATCCCCCACATTGTTTCTTCTGCATATCAATGATATGCTTTCCTTGGGAGCTATACATTGCTATGCAGATGACAGTACAGTGCATGGGGGATATCACGGAAGCTCAGGGGCTGCTCGCGGTGATATTGGTAGGGAAAGGCTGAATCTTATCATTGAGCTCAACAGGACGCTGGACCTCGTCTCCGAATGGGGCTCCAACAATCTTGTTGAGTTCAATGCTAAGAAAACACAGGTGTGCGCGTTCTCGGCGAAAAGGTCACCTTTCCTCCCCCTTCCTTCTCTCCAGGGCACAACCCTTCACACACAGAGCAACATCACCTTGCTCGGAATGATCATTCGCTGCGATCTGAACCCCAGAGACTACATCGAATCCGTCATAACTACTGCCTCACGGAAACTCGGTGTCCTGAACAAGGTGCGTAGGTATTTTAAAGGGAGAAAAGGGGTGTCAAAGTCAATAAATTAACATGGTTAGCGTTTTTATTTTTTATCGGGTCGCCGAACTCGAAAATAACGATGATTTTGAAATCCAACGTGACGAACGTGAAATAACACCTCTGTTGGGGTGCAACGGGGTTGAAATGTCAAAATATTAACATACGTGTCGTTTTTTTTTTTTTTGGTTCTAGACATTCCAAATTTGATACATAGGTTCCTTACAAGGTGTAAAATCCACCCCCTAAGGGGGTAAAATGGGGTTCCATAGTTTGTATGGGGAAACAGGATTAGTTAAGATTATTTTGTTCGAAACTTCACATTAGTATTACTAACGATAAATAATTTAACACATATTTCAAGTTTTAAAAGATTTTTCATACCACCTGCTCGACAATGTTCAATTAGATCCCCCTTAACTTCAACGTAAAGCAAGACATTATATCCCAAGGGATATAATTTTGTATGAAACTCCCAAGGGATTAAAGTGTTTTAAATATGGAACATAAAATTTGTATGAAAATTAAGCATAGATGCTAGCTTAGGAAGGCAAAGTTTCTACGCCCATACAGCAGTAGCGTGCATCCACTAGAGACAAAGACATTCTACCTGTGTAAATAATGTTTTTATAAAATCTAAATACATAATTTCTTTACCAAAATTATAAAATATTTATTTACATAACACTGCCAGCTAAAATAAACAATTACATTTCACTTTATTATTTATTGATAAAATACGTTTTATGTAAAAAGCGCCATCTTTTGACGGCCACCATTAACTATCGATTAAAACGAATAAAAGCAGAGTAAAGCAAGAACACTAACGCTGCCAGCGGATAAACAGCATTTGGAAAAATTACGCGGCATATTTAAAAATAAATAATGTTTCTACAATTTGTTCCATAATTTGCACCAACAGTATTCCGTTGTATTGTTTTCATAGCTAAAACTTTGCCGCCAACGCCATTACGTATTTCAAAATTGTAATATCTTGTTGCTTACGTTAATAAAGTGCTTAGTGGAATGTGTTTTCTGGCATCAATAATACAGTCTTTTTAGAAGTTTATTCAGTGTTTTATTGATAAAGTTTAAAAACGTAAGTAAATGTCCAGGTGCTTCAGATTTTTTTTTATTTGGGGTCAATAGGTTGTCGACTATTTGAGATTTATTTCGACAGTTGTGTGTAGTAATTAATTGCTGTTTCAAAAGAAATATACAACTAAGTTGAGAAATTTAAAAAAATATTTGATACCATTTTATTGTTATCAAATTAATATTCGTCCTGCGTGCTACTAAAGGTCATTGACAGGGTGCAGCAGCTGATCGTATCGTATTGTAAATCGATATGTAGACTAAGTTCATACTTGTTATATTATTATTAAATATGTTTTAAGTTTTTGTAATTTAGCTTTACTTAAGATATAATTATTGCGCGACGTGTTCGTGCTTGAGAAAAATAAGTTTTTTTTTTGTATTTTATGGTTTTCATGATAATATCATAATTTTAACCATAGTTATAGTGATAGTGATAATGATAATGTGACAGTGTTTATGATGAAAATTACCACCTAAGTAATTGGTTATAGAGCCCTGAGTTTTTATTGTCTCGCAGATGGTATGAAAAGTAGAGTGTTCACCTCTGGAATAAAGCAGTGTCCTCGTCTTAGGCGACTTGAACCCCTCGCTTTACTTAGGACTCTACATAACTCCCTCGCTTCGCTCAGGAGTTAAATTTTAACTCCCTCGCTACGCTCGGGAGTTAACTCTAGAGTCCTTCGTTACGCTCGGGGTTCAATATGGCGCCCGTGACGTTAGACACTGCTTTAATCCCTTGGTGCATAATCTACTATTATCCCCTAAAAGGAGAAAAACGGTGACAAAATAAAAAAATCAACATGGGTATCGTTGCTATGGTTTATCGGGTCGCTGATTACGAAAACAACGACGATTTCAAAATCCAACGTGGCAAACGTGAAATAACAACAAATATGAAATTTTAGTTTTTTTCTGCCATACACTTTATAACTTAACTAGCTTTCCGCTCGCGACTTCGCCCGTGTTATTATTGTTTTCTTTCCCGTGGGAATTTTTTTCCCGTAGGAAAATATTACCAATAAAAAATACTATACCAATTTTCACCAAAATCGGTTCAGTAGTTTCGAAGCGTATTCAATTCAAACAAACAAAAAACAATAAAATCTTTCCTCTTTATAATATTAGTATAGATTAATGTGAAGGTGTAATAATATTTTATTTAATATATTTCTGCATTTTGACACTACTGCGCATGTTTTGACAAGTAAAGAATTAGGAAATTTGTTAATAGAAATTGAGAAAAGAACCCTCGAAACTAATGCTTATTTTTGGTCCCTGATTTCTGTACATTTCCCGTGTTAAGTTCATCCCAAAGTTTGGTTCTATTGCTACCACCTTCAAACATGGCTAAAAATGATGTTCTTAGGGAAACACTTTAAGCGCCAGCCGTTTTTATGCCAGTAAGGTTTTTTGTCAACCAACCACCGAGCCGAGACACGAGTTGAGTATATTGTATGAAGTTATATCTAGAATGATAATACTTCTTCGTTACAAACCAAAGTCATAAGTAAATTCAGCGCAGACATACTCGCGGGGCGCGTGATATTTCTATCAAAGTCAACCGCTCATTGGTCCAATGCCACTAATAAGTTACATCCGATTAGGAACTAAGCCGTTGCAATCAGCCAATCGGAGCGCATATTATATTTACATACGATTGTTCGATGGCGTGATAATGTGGCGCTCTGATTCGTCGAACGTAACGGCCTAGCTTGGTTCAGCGGTGGCTCATTAGTGAAATTGGCCCTCATATCGTTATAAATGGTATTGACGTATCCACTCAAGTTCGCCTTCACAATTTTATTTTTTCGTCTGATCAACGCTTTGGATTGATGACGAGAGTGGTGTGATGACTGGTGCCTATATAGGACCCACCTTATTATTTTTAGCTTATAAATCTTATAATACACTAGCTGTGCCCGCGAACTACGTTTCGCCTTATAAAAGACTTCAACGCGTTCTTAGTTATATCTTCTATATTTCTCCCGTTTTAGTAACATTTCTCATTGATCTCTCTCCTATTGGTCGTAGTGTGATATTATTATTGCATGGCCTAAAACCATCCTCGATAAATACTTAGACTATGCAACACAAAAATAATTTTTCAATTCGGACCAGTAGTTCTAGAGATTAGCGCGTTCAACCAAACAAACACACAATCAAACAAACTTCAGCTTTACAATATTAAGTATAGATAATCTCACTATCTTCTTTTTCAATAAAACCGTTTAAGTAACTTTAGAAAAATAATATTTTTAAATTTCTAGCTTTTTTATTATGTACTGTATTCTACTAGTCAAGGCCTTTCATTTGAAAATCATATTGAAGGGGGTTGAAATGAAATGTAATCCGCCATTTCATTTCAACAAAAAAAAAATTGACCCAACAACAGCAATAGCAAGCTAAATAACAACGTTCCAAAAACAGCTTGTGATTCTACCAAAAGACTAAAAATACTTTTTTCACATGACCTGTTCAAAAATGACATATTCTGTTTCATGTAAGCGCAACATAAAATAAGTAATTTAAAACCTCAGGGATTGAATATTGTATGTACTGAATTCCCTTCTTTCCTTAGGGATAGAATTAATTTGTATTTGGCTCACAAAAATACTTAAATTTTGATAGAAACCCATTTTATAATGTTAAGCGAAAAAAATGATTCTTAATCGACAACATGTTCAGAAATCCGTGAAGACACAAAAACATAATAAAATCAAACAAATAATTTTTCTCGCCA
This sequence comes from Schoenobius gigantellus, assembly GCA_963935595.1. Classification (NCBI taxonomy): domain Eukaryota; kingdom Metazoa; phylum Arthropoda; class Insecta; order Lepidoptera; family Crambidae; genus Schoenobius; species Schoenobius gigantellus. Next base: position 28,397,538 of record OZ012551.1, read on the forward strand.
TCTGCTTACATTTGTAGGTTTTAGTTTTGAACCGACTTCGAAAAGGGAGAGTGTGTGTCTATTTTTTCAAATTACAAAAGCAAATGGTGTTAAGCACATACAGCTACTTCTTCTGGATAGTTTTTCGATACAGAAGTTACGTGACTTCTTAAATAATATAGTTGTACCTAATAATTAATTAATAATAGGAGCGTCGGTGGCGCTGTGGACTCGGCAATTGTCTTCCAATCGGGAGGTCCGGGTTCGAGACCGCCATGTACCACTGTGATTTTCGTTTCGAATTTCATATGTACATTTGTCTGACGCTCCTACGGTGAAGGAAAACATCGTGAGGCAATCTGCATACATCTGCTAAGAAATTCAAAGGTGTATGTGAAGTCGACCAAACCGCACTGGGCCAGCGTGGTTGACTAAGGCCTAATCACCCTAACATAGGGTAGGCTCGAGCCCCTCGGTGAGAACGTATATGAGCTGTGATGATGATGATGATGACCTAATAATTAGTATTAAAGTAATGTGATTTTAAATAAATGCTATATTTCTTTCTTATTTTTCTTATTTCTTTCGTATTTGTTTCTATTGTCTCGTAGGTGGTACGAAAAGTAGAGTATTTTCCTTGGAGATAAAGCAGTCTTAGTCTTGGTTAAGCTTAAATCCCTCGTTACACTCAGGACTCTATGCTTAACACGCTCGCTACGCTCGGGAGTTAAAGTTAGGGTTCTTCGTTACGCTCGCGCATTGAAGTCGACGCCCGTGACATAAGACACTGCTTTATTCCCTTGGTAAATAATCTACAATTTTAATGCTGCAGTGAAATTACTGGGTTTTGCGACTATACATTACTATGCCTCAAGTTGGTGACGTACACAACATGCAAATATGCCCATATTTGCATGTATGCATGTGAATCTTGCAGAAACAACGTGAACTATGCACGGTGTTTCAAAATAACCAATAAATAATCAATTCTTTATCGAAAACTCATTATTATGTCCCATCTCTAGCTGTTTATACGTAATGTCATTCAACCCAAAATTGACATGTAAATCATAGTCAATTTTGGGTTGAATGACATTAAGTATTAGTTATTTTGAAACATTGTGTATAGGTGACTGAAGCTACTTGTTATCAGGTGATCAGTCTGCTTGTTTGTCAGCTTAAGTATATTATATTTTGGCCCCCCTGCATCCCAACGTGGGAATAAACGCAATCATTTTGACATCACAATTATGTGGGCAAGCTTGGTTGGTTAGCTGTATTGTTATTGGCGTTAGATCTGTGTGCCAAACTTCGTAGATGCACCCACTTTGTCGACGCATTAATTTTAAGGTATTCAGGGGGGTTATTGTCTAGGAAGAAAATTATCACGATCGCCTTGAAATCACTTATATTGCGGCGTCAATACAAGACTGTGTCGACTATCTGATATAAAGTAGTAATGGATGCACTTTGACTGTCAATATTGAAAGAGATCGCGATACATATTCGCTACACAATCAAGGGACGAACGTGTATTACGTCGTATGCGGAGTTGACACTTATATCAATGCAAGTGAAGTCCTTGCATTAAAAAATACTTGTGAAATAACGATATGAATTAATAAAATCAGTTTAAACTACCACGAAAAAAGAAAGCTATCTTTTTGGTCCATTTATCGTTGTCGCTGTCCGAGCATTACAGAAATTCTAGGTGTCATAAGCGTTACTAAAGTCCAGAACGAAAAGTCATCTCGCTATTCCGAGGGTTAAACATTTTTCAAACTAATTCTTCTTTGTATCTCAAAAGCTTTGTGCTCACATTTTAATGCCTTTGCTACAGTACAGACTAAAACCAATTACCAAAGAAAAATAACATTCCAAAGGAGCAACGAACTACAAATTATTAGACCTCAAAATAATGACACGGAATTTCGGGATGAATTTGAGTCATTTTCTAATGTCTTTTGGATTCTTCTTTATCACAAAGTTACCCGAATCTAGATCGAGTTAATGCTGAGCATTGATGTTTGAATAGAATTTAAGGCAAATATTGAATGTGAAACTTTGTTACCCAATGTATTTTGTTTATTTTTCATTACTTATACTCGAAAAGTAGGTCTGAAGTTGGAACTAATACTTTTCAGCCCAACTGACAGCTGTCAAATTATAAAAAAGAAATAGTTCCATTTTCACTCAATTACAGCGCAGTGTAAAATTCAAATAAAATAAAGTTAAGTATTAAAGAATATATTTTTTTTAAATGACTGATATAATTTATACTAATAATCTTTAAACAATTACTTATTTAGTCCCTCGAACCATAGGCGCCCTTGGCTCGGGCGCTATACCCCGTCTCGGGACTAATTCAAATTCAAATTCAAGGGGTTTTAGTGGGTAGGCCTGGCACTCCGCCGGTAGAGCCCCACACACGCTCGCCGTATAGCCAACGGCGGGTACGGGGCGGTCACGCATTTCCCCCCGAGAAAAAAAAGGGTAACAATGTACTATAATATTCCAGAGTATATATATATATATATATATAAATTTATATCCCTCTATCCAGTAGGATCCACCATCTCGATCCACCAGCAGATACAGTCATTATCTATTACAGTCAGTCATATAATTATGTACAGACGATAACATGTTTAGATTTGTTGCAAAAAAAATTACAGTCCAAAGATTTAACTTCAAGCCTGCATGGCCTGATGTCATGTGTACCGGCTTATCTTATATACTCAATTATATCATCCGATGCATCCCACATATTTCGAAATAGTGTCTTTTTTTCAATTGTGGGAATTAAAAGAAACCATCCCTGAGAGGAGTCGACCTTAGGTAGGCATGAACTAAACTTGTACTTACTTTGTCGGTAAGTATATACAAAAATGGATCGTTACGGAGAAGATTAGCATGGCCCCCGGGACAAAATGTCAGGCTTAATCGTGAATTGTTAGTTGCTTAACATTTCTTTCAAGACATTTCACATTTATATACTCTTCAGCTCTCTGACCACGATCGCCCAAAACAAAATTAAAACTGCACCGAGAGAGAAATGGCGATATACGCAGCAAGAGCGGTGTCTCTTTTCAGTATTGTTTTAACCTTGCTATAAGCGATCATGGTAAGGCCTCAGCTCAGTTTCAGAGGAAAGTTGATCGAGTAGCGAGCCGAATTCCGCCCGCCCTTCGTTCAGTCAGTCGGCTGGGAAGCGGAGTACAGCTTACCCGCGTCGCGGTCGCCGGAAGAAATCTCGCTAACATTGCGAAACTTGACTCGATCCACGATAACAGTTGACGATCATAGTACCACGTGATACTGCTTGTTAATTTTTCCGGCAATAATATACGATACAGTCACCGGGTCAAATAATTGACGATCAATTTATACTCATCGATAGCGTGTTGATAAACATTTAAGTGATACGGTGGGTTTTATGTGATGCATTCGACAAACTTATTGTAATTGTTTGATGATTACTTGACAAAGGTATATTAAGTGATAGAATCGCATATTAGGACAGCTGACAATTTGATGAATTTGACTAGCTATTAAATAATACACGTAATGTTTGTCTAATTTGGTGATCAGAACAACAGACTATCTAAGTTTACTGGACTCGAAATAACGTTGTAGACTATTGACAATTTGAATACCACTTGCGATTATACTACCCAGTACGATGTTCAATGCTTGTGAACTTCACCAGGACTGTTGTTATGTTATCCCGACAACTTGCTGATAGTTAATGAACAGCTAACTTTTTTATAAGAAAAATGTGATAAGTTATTACTTCGTAAGGATGCTGCGATGATTCAAAGCTGAGTTTCCAGTATGCTATGCTATGTAAGTTTAGTTATTATTCATTGCAAAAAACAGTTTAACGATACACATTACTCGTTTAAATATCCGACACATATTTTTCAAATCCAAATAAATAATGAACCACAAAGTGGCCACCTTTAGCAATAATTCGGATTATGATTATTCCTATACATACATTTAATATATGCCTGAATAGTTCAAAAAATCTGAAATATCTATATTGAGTTCTTGACTGATCTATTTTTTGTAGAAACGTTTTTAATTTATCATAATTAATAAAAAACGAATGGCGGCGCTAGTAGTAGGTACTGTGGCCCCTTATGAGTAAATATTAGAAAAATCTTACTAATTTTAAAAATAAAAAACTTGTTAAGGCAAAATTTTTTTCTTCACAATGCAGGGGCGGACAGTAAGTAATATATATTTGTGCAAATGCGGTATCATAAGAATAATTTATTGTCTTTATTTTTCTATTTGGTATTGTTTCATTCAAATTTCTGCCCACAAATTTAAAGAACTTATGCATATTTTGATTACGTTCGGGAAATACAGGCGAAGCTTGCCATATTCGGCCTTATCGTCAATTATCTTTAGGCAGCATTAAGACAAGCTATGAAGAGCTTACTTATTTAAATTATAAAAAGATGCATAGAAAATGCTAATATTTTTAATTTGCTTTAACACAAGTTTCTTCGTTCCAATACTGTGTTGTTACATTTATTTATACATATCATCTTTTATAAGAGAACAAAACGCGAATTTACCACAACAAGGATTTATCTCTATCAGAATTGTATTACACTTTGTGATCTAGCAATGTACAGAAAAATAGGAATGTACGTACAACAAGAACTGTTGCTATACTGGGTATACATATATTCATAGTCTAGGTATATTGGATTCTTAGTCAATTTATTTACACTGCCGCATCATCGAGCATCGCTTCAGTTCAGCACCTCTCTGATTGACAACTTGTCCGTGCGTCGCCGGGCCACTTCACGCCAAGGGCAAGGGAGCTATTTTTAACCGACTTCAAAGAAGGAGGAGGTTCTCAATTCGATGCGTATGTTATTTTTTTTGTGTGTATGTTACGCGATTACGATGCCAATTGTGGACCGATTTTCAAAATTATTTTTGTATTCGATAGAGTATACTCCTGGGGTGGTCCCAATGTCACCAAAGTTAGGATCTGATGATGGGATCCCATGAAAATCGAGGGAAACCCTAATTTAATTTAGGGCCAAACGATGATTTCCTAGTTTTAAAATTTGTCACCGACTTTAATATAGAAGTGTGATGTTGTCTGTACCTATTCTTATATTATTTTTATCTTTTCACTGTTTTTGAAGTCGGTTTTTATTTTTTGTAAAATATTTTTAACGGTTCTATGTTCGACTGTATCTATTTTCTTTTTTATGTATGTTCACCGACTACTCCGCCATTTGTGGGCCAATTTTCAAAATTCTTTTTGTAATTAAACGAGTACACTCCCTAAGTGGTTCCATTGTCACCATGTCATGATCTGATGATGGAATCCCAGGCAAATCGAGGGAAACTCTTAAATTTCAATGGCTCATCCAACGTGTTTCATGTTTTTTCTTAGAATATTCAGGTATTTGCGTCTGGTAGTCATCATGTCATGTTACTGGGCTAATAATGGAAGGTTCCTGGTAGATAAGGAGTTCAGGAATAATTCATTCAATACTGTTTAGAGCGAAAGATGTTTTATTTTAAGTTATTCTGGTGTTTACCATGGCTCAGATATGCATGCATTAACCCAAAAAATAGAAAAAAATTGTTTACAAAAAAATAAAACCGTATTCAAAAACACCAAAAAGTCATAAATAATACCTATTAGAATACATAAAACATAACAGTTTTATATTGAAGTCGGTGCCTTTACTTATGACTTTTTGGTGCTTTTGAAGTCGGTTTTATTTTTTTTATTGAATCATTCATATGGCGTTAAGCGCTCGTCGAGCGTGGTTTGCACACGATCTATGTTAATTTTAGTTTCGTTTTTGATGAAAATCAATAAGTGTTAGGTCTAAAATCAATATAATTTCGATTTTCATCGAAAACGAAACGATAATTTATTAAAATCGAACGAAGATGACGTTCGACAGCGCTCGAATGGTTCAAAATAGAGCCCCAAAGGCCTTATTTTGAATCATTCGTCTGGCGCTTGTCGAGTCGCGTTTGTGCGACATTTCTTTTAATTTTTTTCCATTCCTTTTTGATTAAAATCAGTATAATATTAAGTATGTTTTTAAATATTTATCGTTGTAGTTAGTGGTAGGGCTTCTGAGCCCGCCTAGCTATAGCTACCTTCATCTTATCTAAGTTTGTCGCTCTAAGAACATTGGTAATAATATTGTTGTGTTCCGACAATCAGAGATAAAAAAATAAAAAATCGCTTCGATCTTTGTTCATATCGCCAATTGTCTTATTATTCGGTCTTATCTGGTTAGATGAGGCCAAGAGCTTCACTGTCTTGTATAAAACATAATATAAAAAAAATATTTTATCGTAATATTTTATTGATTTTGATTCAAAACGAAACGAAGTAATAACGTTTGATGCCAGACGAATGATTCGAAAATAGAGAGACAAGATGGGTTGCAATCGATTATGGCGGTTTAGAGTACTGTAGTGTTGCCTGGAATCCTTTCTATGATATATATAAAAAAAGACTAGAGAGTGTCCAAAAGCGGTTCTTATGGCATCTCACTTATTCTTGCAAACTAGGCAAAGTAATTAAAAAATATGATGAAAGATTGTCCTATTTCAAAATGAGTTCTCTATCGGATCGAAGACGCATGCACGATATGATGTTTTTGTTTAAACTGGCGAATGGCATCTTAGAAACCCCAGATTTTTTTTTTAAAAAAAAAAACGTCGCCCCACACAGATTTGTTACACAGTCTCTCATTTTCTGCACCTTTGAAACTTCCTCGTGCATCAAGATTCAACATCTTAATCAACTACAGCAGCAGATCCAATCTCGGCCATAACGCGCCATTGAATCGTCTCATCAGAGTATTTAATGATTTGGCCAAGACTAAAGATTTAGATTTGTTCGCAGATGGCATTCGCCAGTTTAGAAAGTGTCTAGTATAGATCTGTGTGATTGCTCTTTTTTATTATACTTTGTTTCCTTGTAATTTTAGCTTTACACGTTAGTTTATATGCTCACATTATTATTGTTAATTTATTCCTTAACTTACTTAATACTGTTGCTTCTAAATGAATGATGCAATGATGTCGTCACCTTTAATTATAATATCATTTAGCTTTAACATATTTTAATGAAATATATATTTGATTGTGTTGATGTATATTATGTTGGTGACCAATAAATAAAAAAAAAATATATTAATAAATAGAGAGTCAAGAGGGGTTGCAATGGATTATTTACTTTTCATAGTCAATTGAACAACAAAAAGTTACATTTTAACTATATGAAAAGCATCCTTTTCAATAATAAAATCTTAAATCTAATCTAAGTATGAGTTATGGCCTTCTTTTATTAAAAAAAATATCCATAGTAAATTTCTACAAATGAAATGTTTTTAATCTTGTTAACGCCAATAAAATATACGAAATTGTTTGAACCTCGCGCCTCACACCTTCCCTAATTCCCTTGTGCGGCGCACTAGTTAACAAAAAGACAACATCGCAAATTCTTATAAGTTAGTTGTTATCGAACCGAACACTCATCGCTGTCACTTTGTCGCCGCACCGGAACGCAATCGTGCGCATTTTCCGATTCCGCAGTCTTAATTATTATATAATATGAAGTAGATACGAACGTGTGTCCATTTGTATAGTGGTACGATAAAGCTCTCTTAATGATATTTCATTGATCTCCTTTAATATAATATCTATCTAAAAGATAGAAAACATTGTGTATTTTACCAAGATCAACTTAAAACCCTTCCGATAAAAGAAAACCCTGAATCTTGTATTCACAGAAAATCGGATTAATAAATAAATATCAGGCCACAAATATTCCGTTGCATTTATTTCGAAACCGCGCTTTTAATTATAATTTCAAATTGCCAAAACCAGAATCGGATTGAACATAATGAAATATTAATGTGTTGAAGTACCTATAGCTTATTTTTGCAAGTGAATAAATTATAAATATTGTATGGTAATGCTTACTTATTATGTGGTTGAGTTGTGCTGCTCGTAAGTACATACGACAACAGATTTTGAATCATTCATCTGGCGTAGAACGTCGCTTACACTGGATTTCCAATGATTTTCATTTCGAAAACGAATGAAATTAAAAATAATTTTAATTTACACCGAAAATGACACGAAAACCAAAAGGTATTAGGCGCAAACTATACCTACCCCACGCCAGATTAATGATCGAAAAATTAAGCCCATGGCCAGACTTTATAGTAACTCTTATGTTGCTCGTTACAGCGGTAGTTTTGGTAGTTTGGCAAAGCTTATGAGAAATATTGTCTACTAAAATAAAAGCGCTAAATGCTTAAAGTCTCCTTTTTCAAATTTTTATTTATTTATTACACGCTGCGTAAAATTTGCAACTACTTACTCGTAATTACTCGAATTTCTTTGTATAATGCAATCGATAAAAGTTAAATGACAATAGTTCTTTGAATCAGAAAATAAAATGTTAGAAGAAATTCATTTTCTAAGTATGGCTGCAAATTCTGGTAAGGATTCTTTCGAATCATGTCAGTCGATAGCTCTTTTATTCGGTAATGTCAATGAAATTGAATTTAGATACACCGCACATATATGCTATTAGATCGCTCTAAGGCTATAAGGTTCGAGACAAAAATAATATTGCGAATGTGAAGGATCGGTGACTTTGAATGATGTGTCAATGTGTTTGATCTTTAATTGTATTACTTTCTATTTCATAAATTCATACATAAAATTACATACATACATATCCATTCATAATAATGCTGCGTAGAATATTTACAATTTGTCAGTGGCGACGGCTTTTTAGTTGGATGGATTTTGTATCGCTAATAGATCACTCATCATCTAATAGATCACTTATTTTAATATCAATTTTCTAAATTATAACATGCCTTTCATATAGAACATCATCTTAGACGAGGGATATTAATGATTACACCATTTATTTGTCAGCTTTGCCTCATATAATACCATTTTGTTAAAAGTATTCTTCTCTAGCCTTTCACTGTCGAACGTGATCTTAGTTGAAGGATATTAATGATTATACCTTTTTTTATAAGCTTAAACTCATATTACATGATGTTGTCAAAAGTATTCTCTTTAGTGACTTCTTTAAACCTTAACCAGCTCTCAACCACCACACCGCAGGGTCGAATAAAGTATGTGCTCCGTTTTATTTATTTATTATATTACTAAAAAGGCGCCAGCAGAACTGTATCGTAATAATTCAGACGTATCGTCTTTTACGTCGCAAACGTCGTATTTCTCCCACGTACTTCATCTCGGAGGAGCCGTTAAACGATACGCTTTTCATGAACTGTCTCACGTCAATATATTTTGTTCAGCTCATACCGTTTGATATATTTGACTACGCAACTGTGAAGAAAGGAAGTTTACTGACCTGCCTGCGTTGCTACTTGACCTTCGACTTGTATGTTTGTAGAATTGTCTCTAATTTCACACTTGGAAGCTACTAATATGTCGACCCGTGACATAAATAGATTTACCAATTGTCTGGCATTTGAGATCTGATTGCTGATTTCTAGTACCTTTTAGTTTAGTTTCGGATTAATCTTAATAAAGCCTAGACATCACAGTCTCATCGAATGTTGGTATTAGGACAATTATTTATGTATTGAAGATATTTATTGGTATATATATACACATCGTTTGATTACAATGAGTAGTATCCTAGCCTATAATATCATGTTTGTCAAGAATTATATTTACAAAGTTATCGGTTTAAAAGAATCAACACATTTAAATACTTAAAATGTTCTTCTTTTTTATACCGCTGAGATTTTTGGTTGATATTTGCTTTATCCATTGGAATAGTATTGTATTCTCGTTGATTAATTTAAAAATTGACAGTTGATAGAAGCCTGCAGAAAAACAGGAAGTTCTACGAACGCAGAATTTATTATCCTACGAAAATAATGTATATTTGTGGAATCGTAGCAAATGTCCAGTTCATTCATGTATATTTGATTGAGCATTGTTTTTTTAATACTGGTACTTTGATATTTCACGAGTATTTTAAAAAAAATCATCTTTATGTAAAATGCAACAAGCATTGACTTGTCCAAATAGAAATCAAAGCAGTAATGATTAGAATAAAATGATACAGAACCAAGAAACTAGTTTGATAAGCAGATGAATGTTATTGCTAATGTACGAGTACCTTAAGGAATAGGAGTATAAATAGTCAATTAGAATCTTACGTTGTTTCTCAGAAGCACGATTTTCTTTTGTTCCCGTAATATAATTAGCACTTGATTATTTCGTTATCAATACCCGCTCTTTAGTCACTTTGGAGTCTGACGAATCCGTATTATACAAGTATTATCAGCTTTGTGAGCGTTTGTTTTACGACGAAAACATCAAATACTGTTGACGTGGCATTTGACACGCACTTAACGCTTTAACTACGAGGTAAGTGACCGCTTACATGAGTAAATAAATAAACATTGACGAGGTTTATGAGTTGCATCAATCTCGAATATTCTATTGCACAAAGACGACTTGCTAAACAACTATCAGATCCGCAAACGAAACCATGAAGTTATCAAGATTTTAATTTTTTTAAATTTTCAGCCTTGAACTTTGAAATCAGTAGTATTGCAAAGTTAAGAAAGATTTTCTATTTGAAAATTAGGACAGGCAGTAAAATTACTGGGTATACTCTGACTAAACATCTTATGTCATAACTTGGCAACGTAAGTATACATTGTGCATCTTATTACGGGGCCAGATTTATGAATGTTACAAAAACCACACGTATACTATTCTTGACTGGCCATTACTTTAGTATCAGGTGGGCTGCATATTTGCCATATTTGTTTAATTAAGCAGTTAGTTGGTAGTAATCTTAATAACACAGGTTGCGTTTAATTTTATCAGAAGAAAAATAAAAAATATGTAACTATTTTATAAGGAAGTAAATTATTAAGGCATTGTTAAAATAACTTGACAGGCTCTTTTGAGGCGTTTAAAAAGATCAAATGAAACAACAGGAACGGGCAGTTTTCCCTTGTCACATGTTTGGCTTTAACATCACTTCCATTCGTAATTTCTCTGCCAACTTTAAAAGAGGATCCAGCCAGACACATAAAAGAAATCATGAAATTCTATATTCACCGAATTAACGTAAAAACTCAAAAGTGGTCTAGAGAATAGGTTAATCCAAGGTTAATGCGATACTGAAACGCTCAATAAGTTTTTCTCATTTTATTCATACTCATTGTTATGGATATAAGGTGGTTTCCGTTTACTGTTTGTATATTTACTTTTATCTCTACTGACAAGCTTCTTGTCTCTCGTACGTTTCTTCTTTCGTCTTATGTATGACCTCGTTTGCACGAAGTCCGAAAAACACAGGTTACCTAATCTAACTAATGTGCGGAATTTGAAGAAATTTCAATGCTATATAAATCTTATAAGCTTTCATATTTCTTCTAATTCCCCACATAAGCTTATAAAAAAATGTTTAGTCTATAATAATATTGTCAGTACAAAAAAGATGTAAATACGTAAATCCAACGAAAAATCAACGCTTTTAATAAAATATTTCTATAAAAATTCTTTGTTTATACAACGTGTTTACAAAAGAGCGCAAAACCCGTGACATCCCAACTTCTTTTATATAAAAGAATCAAACAGATTGTGTAAGTAAATCCTCCCGGATTAGTTACGAAGAAATTTCCATTACTTTATTAAAGTGAAACTATTTTACATAGCCTCAAATTTTTTGTTCATCTATCGCAAATTTATCTGTGCGAGGCCCGAAAAGGCTCTGCCTCAGCATGTGCCCAATTGCGAAAAACTGTACAACGACAAACAACAAACAGTCTATAATAATCTATATGTGTAATCTAAAATGGACAAGAACAGCTTCAGAGACATCAGATTTTTATAATTAAAGCAACGAGCAACTGTGACACTCCAATCTAAAACATAGCGAAAATACAATTACTACAAGATTAGATAGTGAAACCGAACAAAAGCAAACAATAAAGAGATCCTTGTTATGTACACTATAATGTATGTGTGCGTACAAAAGAAATTGCATAAAAATTAAAATCTGGAGATCTACTCTATTTCTACGAAAACCGAAATTTCAAACGAAATTCGAACGGTTCTCTTCGATTCGAATATTAGTTCGATCGAAAATAATTTGACAGATAAATTCTCCAAACCGACTTTAGTTTACGAAAGTTCCAAACGAAGAATTGAATTTGACAGTTTACTTTTCGAAATGTTAACCTCAAATTAACGAGCACAAAAGTGTTACCTTTAATATTCATAATGTGAAATTGCTGCTGGAATACCTTTGCTTGAAGCTACTTTGCGTGAGGAGTGTAAAGAGCGTAAAAAGACCCGACGTTGCCTCGGAAATAATTTAAATTTAGCGTTGATTCCCGACTATTTGACAATTAATAATTAAGAAGAGCATCGATTTGGTATGGGGTAACGTAGCTTGTCATTTTAAGCTAAAATAGGTAATCATCTATATTATTTAAATAGAAGCTCAAAATATACCTATTGATAATTACCAATAAAAATCTTACTTACAATTTAGAATACTTGACTTGAAAACAACCAACACAACACAAAATGTAACTGTTCTACGATACGACTGAAACATTCCTTTCTAAGAAATGTGTCGCGATAGCGGACCATAAAAACACATTCGAAAATATTGCTAAACCACTTATGGAACTTCTATTCACTTTCTATTTTATACAAACTCAAATTCCAAGAAATCGTGATTGTACTCATTTTGAAAAAAAATACGGGTTGCACTCCGGGAGTGCCGGCAGAAGTGAAAACTTAAGTATTAACGTTGTGCGTTTTGGATATTTTGGAATGATTATGGAATAATTTTGCACGAATTGCTTTAATTATCAGAATAAAAGTACTATCTTTTATGTGGTAGAATACAATATTTATTTATTGCGCTATCGTACACAAACATGACAATTTATATTACATTAAAAAGTTTATCCCTCAGAAAAATCAACTTCCTGTTGTAACGTTGTGCGTACATACATAATTATATAACTAGTAATAATGAATCAAAATATTTACAATTAAATCAAAAATATGATCAAAACAGACATTAATATACTACTTAAAAACGTAATTTTATAACAAATAAATAATATTAAATTTATACTAACTTACCTAATTAATATTTACAACAAAATCAAATAAAAGCACAATTTAGATTTTTCCTAACAAAGTAAATAAATTGATTAAAACTGTCTCAAGTGACGTGTGACTTCCAGTACTTTTGACAGCCGCTATTGTTCTCGGCCGGCTTACGTGGACCCCTGTCATTGTTCTCGGCCGGCTTACGTGGACCCCTCACCGCACCTCGACAGTTCCTGCGGCCATTTCAATTTTAATTGGTCTTACGAATTTTCGATCAGTGTCACGTTTCCTGACGCGAGTTTATCATTTTTTACCCATTACAAAAAAAGTGTACAACGCCGTTATAGAAGTTCTCACTTCAAAATATCCATAAATAATTAACTATTTTCTAACAAATTACCGAGAAAATCGCATATATAGAAGAAAAGAAGTTTTCGATTTACTCTATTGACCCCGAAAACCCTTTACCCTATCCACTCCACCCCATTTAACGGCAATAGTCTCATTCCATTCGTTCCTCATTCGTTCGCGAAAGTTGTCTGTGGAAACAAAATTATTGTGTGTATTCGAAAATGAAATAGAGTCAAGACACTTGCGAAATTTCGTTTGATCTTCGTCCGTTGACGAAAGTTTGTTTAGAATAATAGAGTAAATCTCCTGTTCTTTCTTGTCAAAAGATTTTGACATATGAAAATTGACATATGTGTCTCAAAGCGGCCATCGTGCTGATAGCCCCTTGTTTGTAAATCCACGCTGGATTGGAACCCAAATTAGATGAGTACAAAAGAACCTAATCAACAGAAACATTGATAAAGCATTAACTTGCTCGTGCGTCGACAATCGAACGTAACCGTTGTCTAAAGCTTAAGCTAACGCTGCCGCTGGTTTGGTGCCCGAACCAGGGCATAGCCCTGATTGAGTGCTCTGCAAATAAGGGTTGCGGATTCCCTGACAAATGGTATCCCGGCCGACGCTCGCACAACTTCGCCGCAAGTTAATTCACATGATCGAATATATTACTGTGAACTTACACTATTTGCCATGAATTCATAATGAGTGTAAATAAGAGGGTGACCTGACCTTTCGTCTAATCGGATTTTGGTTTCTTTTTTTGAGAGTTAACTTTCGTATCTTTGACTTTTGTACACATGTTTGATCTTCTCCTAAACGGTTGAACAAGTCTTGAAATTTCTTTTGTGTTTGAGCTGGTCTTTCGATAGTTAAGATAGATTGACTTAAGAAACCAGCAGGTGGCGCTGCAAACCATTGCTGGAACAGGTTTGACAACATGTACATCGACACATCCGACTGAGAGATACAGCCCAGCTGACCTCATTTCATTTTCCGTCTGACGGGTCACAAACGACTTTTAACCTACAGACCCCGTAGGCAAAGTCGCAGCTCATTTATACTGCTGACACTGTCTCAGGACGGTTTGTTCAAAGACCTTTCCTGGTCCGAAAGTGCTCTCCATTGATGTTCTAGAGAGTGGTTGAGCCGAGTAAACTAGAGAACTAGAGCTTGTCTAAGCTGAAATGTTGCGTCCCATTACCGAACTTACGCACTGAAGCAAATTTAAAATGTGGACGCACTACACATTTCGTAATTGCCGGAACGCACGCGACAGGTTGTTGAGCGGATGTTTCATACAATGCGCCAGCGCTGCTCGATACAGAGGGCGTTGGCGGATTTATCACTCGACTAGTCCGCCGTATAGATCCATAGTTCACGGAATAGTCAATGATTCTCACAAAGATGAAGTGTAGTTATTAATATTAACCCACACTTAAAGAAAGGAGCGTCGGTGGCGCTGTGGACTCGGCACTTGCCTTCCAATCGGGAGGTCTGGGTTCGACCGCCATGTACCACTGTTTTTCGTTTCGAATTTCATATGTACATTTGTCTGACGCTCCTACGGTGAAGGCAAATATCGTGAGGCAACCTGCATACATCTGCGAATAAATTCAAAGGTGTATGTGAAGTCGATCAATCCGCATTGGGCCAGCGTGGTTGACTAAGGCCTAATCACCCTAACATAGGGTAGGCTCGAGCCCCTCGGTGGGGACGTATATGAGCTGTGATGATGATGATGGTGACACTTAAAGATAATATCTAGACGGCTATACTCACGAAGGAAAATCGGTTATCTTTGAGTATATCTCATAATAGTTTTAACAAGTTGACTAACCAACACAACTAAATCAACTTATTTATATTGGAGCGCGCATTACCGAGCATTACCCACTGAATTGAAGTCTTTTCTATATACCCAAGCAGTCTAGTCAACTTAGCCTTAGAGTCGTAATATTATCTCGCCTTAAAAAAGTATTTAACGACACATTTGATTAAATCAGTTAGATGATGAAATGGAATTGTTCATGAGATATTGTGTATTGTCAGAAAAATGTGCCGACAACAGTCTGTTATAACAACAGATCAGTTATCCCAGACAACAAAAAAAATCTTATCAAATATGTGGTGTGTTTCACAAGTGGCCAATATAATTTTACATTTTGTATTTACTATTCGAATACACAGTTCCAATTTTGAATACAACTCTCAGTCAGAACTCTGCTTGCAATCGCGTTTTATAACTTGGCGCATACCTACACAAGTACTCAGCTTCTCGGTGTCAATGCACGGAGGCAGAAGTTTCTGAAATGAACCCTTAATTGTACACGGCTGCCTGGTCTTAAGTCCCCAAACCTATGCGGAACTTGGATAGACTTGGATGAGGGTAGTTTCTGGAACTCCAAACGCGACGGATCCAGACTTAACTCGCTCAGTGAGATGCAAACGCGCAAATTAATTAAGTCATTACGCTAGTGTCGTTAAATGTAATTGTACCACTTTAAAATGTACAGTCACCCACAAATAGATCGATACGGTCAAAGTTACAAAAATATCTATACTTTAATGTTAAGTCAATAAAGTCGTATGTATATTATATTTTTGTAACTTTCGTATTGATCCTTTTGTAGTTGAATGTAGGTACCTATTATTAAGACTTTTTTATGTAGAGTTTGGTTTAATAAAAACTATATTGTATTAACCGAGAGCCTTCTGAGCGATGCTCATCAAGGAGGAAGGGGTTCAATCTTGACCAAACCGTTAAAATATTATAAATAGTTATTTCTTTATGTTTGTAGTTGAAAGTCTAAAATTACTGAATTTTTAGTAATTATCTCACTATTAAAAAACTACATTAACCAGAACTACAATTGTGTCTTATACAGAATGAATTCTTGTTGTAGAAAGACAGATAAAAGCACTTTATTTTGCACACTAAATAACGGATACTAGGACACAATACGAACGCAATAGGTGGCTTTGTAAGTAAGCGATTTCTGCAAGGCATCCTATAATATAGGTACTTTGTCCTACTTACCTAGTGTTTGCCACCACATGATGGTGTGGCTAATGAGACTCCTGGAAACCTCCTGCTAACATGTTTATTATTGGGGATAACCAATATGGACTAAGTAATAAAATTGCTCCACAACTTAATAAATGAAACGTACTGCCGATGAATTAAGTACAAAAGAACATAAAATTCGAAGAAAGTTTAAACACATCTAGGAATTCCATCATCAAGCTCAAAAGAATGCTATGGGATGAGATTATTAAGAAGTATGAAAATTTACTCAATATCGACCTAAGAAAGAACGCAATGTTTAACTTCAATTCGCCGGCTCAAGAATAACGAATAGGCACTTCCAACTTAAGAAATTACTTACAGTCTATTAGGACAGGGCGTGTGAATATCTACAAAGGGAAGGTCTCAGTTGAACTAGCGAAAATAAAAAGTCCACTCGAAAGTGGTCTCATCACAGCTAATATAGGACTGGCAACTCACCTTTTGTGAGGGCGCAAAAGAAACTTGGCGAGCAAATTTCACGCGGCAAAAAGATAAAATTTTCACTCAACCCAGAGAAGTTTCGAGCGCAGTGGCCACAATGTACATAGAAAATTTACAAAGTGCCATTTATATTAAACAAGTCCTTTGAATTGGGTAGGTAATGTATAAATTCTCGCGTTATTTACGAGGCGAGTCGTTGTTATCATGTTCAATTAGAACTATGCTCTGGAGGAGCTGGTTAAACGCGATTTTTTTTATATAATCCTTTGTTCTCCAATTAGCCGCTAATTTTGTTATAGGTACCTAATTTTTTTAAGCAAACGTAGTCAATAACATACGAAAACTTTTATTGTACATAGTTGTCTATTCAACTAAACAGATAATGTGGTACCGTAAGCTTTCTTAAGAAAATTTAAGAAATAAAATGTGTTATTACTAATAAAGCATTGAAATACATCGCATTTAAGTCTAAAAATATCACTGTTAATTTCCTTCATTCCATTTCTTTAGTTTGGCGCTTCAAAAATTACTTTTCACTTGGGACTTATAATCATTATCTTAAAACTTTCCAGTTGCATACGATACGATGATTGAAAAGAAGAAATATATTTCAAATGGTGATAATTTTAGATCATCTCTTATACCAACCAATCAATGTAGTACTTCTGTTAGTCAAGCGTCAGGAAATACCTTTGCAGGCTCATTGACGTCAAAAACAAACAAAAAATGTTTCAAAACAAACGGTGATATTGGTGTCGCCGTGTGACCCATATTTACAGTATATGTGAAGAACAACAGTTCGAGGAAGTTGAATAAGTTTGAAAGAATGATTTCACATTCTACCTAGTATTAATTAGGGTTTTTGATTCTAGGCATGACCACCTGAAAAATTCCGAAATCGGCAACATTAGACTTAACCAATCATCTATAATAGTTAAAACCCGACAGCTAGGGTGGGCTAGGAGCGTCCACTATCTCGGTGGTACGGTTAGTCAAGTAGACGAAAGGAAAGATGAGCATAGGCCTTACCTAACAAAGTTAAAAATCAACAGAAATCGAGAAGACAATGTGCGAATGGGACTGGGACATTCTGCGAATGAGAAGTTTTAAAGCACTGTAACATTCTGCGTGTAAACCAATATAAGATCGTTGTAAAATCTTGTATGCGAACGCAACTCAACTACAACATGTTTCCTAATACAAGAAGTATAAAGAATATAAGTTGACTCCAATCCCAATATCCGCATAGGTATACTATGCGGATATTGGGATGGCCTTTACGAGAAGAACGGACAAAAACTTTCATATAAGTATAACATGATTATAGCATTGTGTTTAATATTTATATTTCATTTCATCATAGACATTATATAACTACTGTTGCTTTTGACAAAGCAACAGTATTTTACAGCACATGCACTCACCAAATCACTATTATGATATTTGGACCTTGCGTTCGTCCGCTCACATTGATCGCTGATCGTTGCAGATAAATAGAAATTTTTTGTTTGCATTGTCACCAGAACGGCTTTCCGAACTCCGTAGTTCCCATTCTCATCATGACATTACCGTTTGTACTTTTAGAAGGAATTTACCGTGCGGTTTGGGTGAAGGGGTAGCTAAAGCATATTTTGAATGTGTTCATCGTTAGCATTCGCGGTTCTTGTGCTTAAGTAAATAGCTGGGATGTCTTTATTGTTAGAAGTTCTACTTTCAAACAGGGACTGTTTACCGGTATGAATACGAGTATAACATTTATCTGTATGACGTCATTTAAATAAATTTCGGTAGTAGTTTATTTCAGTACAGAAATTATTTTTCTGTACTTAATTTTTTTTGTACTTTAATCATAATTGTACAGATATCATTTAACTCTTATTATTTAAAATACTGAAATAAAATCAAACCATAATGGGTGGGACGAGGGCGGTCCTTTACGTTAGTTCATCTTCACGTGTCTTCGTGCCTTTCACAATTTGTGTGGTTAATGACACGTATTTATTGCTTTATTGGTTTGTATATACCGACGAGAACATAAAATTGCAATACAATTATATTTTTAAAATGGAGGAAGATAAACACCAGCGGTTAAAGGAGTGCATACGTCACGATTTTAATTGTTTAGGACAATGACGAGATATTTAGGAAAATGATAATGCTCATGAGTCTAGTTTTATACTTATAGAATACGCAGCTAAATGAAAATAAAAAGAATTTAGTATCTAGGTAATAATTTTATTTGGTTTAAAGTATCACAATGACCGTCAAAATATTAATATAAGTCGAACTTTTTAGACTTTTATAAACCTAATTGCTTTATTCAGATCTTAATAAAAGTTAATCGTGGTAGGATTGTCGTGTAGGATTGAATTTTTGTTATACATTAACAAATGTATAACAAAAAACCAGTTTACCTTGATTCTAAATAATATATATTATTATTATCATTTTATATTGAGATCTTATACAAATCATCCGTTATAACCAAAAAAACTAAACGTAGTCATTTCTTTCATTTCCATAATTAGAAAACTTACTAATTTTTTACTCAATATGATCCTCGTTTATAAAAGAATATGCAGTCATAACAACTGTGATATGATATGATCAAAATAATGGTAAATATAAGTACCGTTTTTGTGTATAGGTATATGTTATTTTTTGGAATATATTTTATCTTGTCTGCACATTCTACGCTGTTCGCATATTGCAAATAAAAATTATTTGTTATCTCAATCCGATGCTTTCTTACTTTTTTAACCTTCTATGTTTCTAATTGGTTTCTCTTATCAGAGCACATGTATTTGATTGTGAACTTAATGAGCCTACATTTTGATTCTGTAAATTTATTACTCTGTTAGGAAATTAAGTACCTAGATTTTGTAGTCGTTTTTTTTGCTTGTGTCATTTTTTTTCTTATTAACAGTTGTATTTTTCTTTGTATCTTTATATTGAATAGCTGCACTTTTTACTTTTAAATGATCCTTCTTTATTAACTAGGTTGCTATCCTAAGAATTACCCGCACCTTGCTCACTAGCAACTGCTTTTACTTTAACTGCTTTGAATGTTGATTGTTTTCCTTTTTTCGTTGTATGTTCCCCTAATAGAAAATTATCACTATTATACTTTGTTAACTACATATAACACTTAATCTTATCCCACGCTAGGCGGGGTTAGTACGCTATATTTTTTTCTCCCACTAACTTCTGTTATTCGTCATACTTACATTTACTCCTTTTACTTCATATCATTCCATCCATTTCTTCACGCATTGTATTCATTTATTCTTTGGTCTCCTACCTGCACATCCATTTACGTTCATATTCACTATCTTCATTTACATGGCATTTTTTCCTCCTCAACCCAAACCATCTTAACCACTCCCTAATCTTTTCTGTATTCGGCGCAACTTTCAAACTTCCTTTAATATCCTCATTTCGTACTTTATTTCTTGTCACCCCTATGTCCATCTTAGTATTCGCATTTCATTAACATGCACTCTTTTTTATCCTTCTTTTCCATTACTTACGTATAATAGTTACCTATCGTATAAATACATTCTAATAAATGTACTAGCTGAAGAAATTATTTATTTGTGGAATTCCCCTTTCACTTTTTGCGTTGCTCTTATATTGCGCGAGGGCTTTTTGCTGAATTATTTTCTTCTTTCTTTTTAAATTATTTCTGTCTCTTTTTTCTTTTTCTACAGTTAGCAATTCAGGATCATTTTTTCCTCAGGACAATAACTTATTGTTCTGAGAGTTTTTATTTCTGCGTACCGTCACCTTTGACATAGGTTTTCAAAATCAAATCAAAATATTATTTATTCCAATATGACTTCATAGAAAGCTCTTTCGAATCGGTCATTAAAAATCATAATCCATTTGATACCAATTTCCAAATTCACCATTTAAACACAAGAAATAACAATAAACTTACCTTTCCGACGTACAGGCTTTAAAAACTAAATGCTTGTTTATGGGGAAATGTATAACTTTTTATAATAATATTCCATAAAGTGTTACTGATTTGCATTTCATAAGTTTAAAGCGCATGTAAAAATACTCATAAATTGAGCAAAGGTTATTAATTACTTATTATAAAGTCAACGATTATTAGAATGATGCTAATGCCTGGTGTTAATTTGTAGATATTATTAGTTTTATTGTTAAGAATTGTTGTATATTAACTATTTATGTAAACAAATATTGCTGTGTGTGGTATTGATACACCCTTTTGTAAATGTTGGTACATTTCTGATGTAGCTGTTAAGTTCCTTGCGTCCATTCTTCTTATCAGCTAAAAGATGTCCTGAATGGGTATTCAGGATATCTTTGACTGTTGAATGAGTATTGAGGACTTTCTATACTAGTAGTATTCCATATGACATGACACTGTGAAAATAACTAAAGTAAATCAATGTTGCCGTTTCAACATCAGTAAGTTGTCTTGTTTTTTACTGCATTTGCTGCAGAACTAAGTCTGTTTGCATAGGACTCAATATGTGGATCCCATTGCAACCTTGAATCTAGTGTAATACCCAAAAATTTGTAAAGTCGATGAATTCAACAACTTAATTATTCATTTCTACAATAGTATCCACTTTCCTTACATTTGGCAATGAGAACTTAATACATTTAGTTTTATTTGAGTTTAATGATAAATTGTTCATTGTGAACCAATGCAATACTCTAGAGAGAGTACTATTTACAACGTCAATATTTTCGTTTCCTCTGTCAATCTTAAATATTAAAGAAGTATCATCTGCAAATAGTACTGTATCGCAAAGATTATAAGTGAAATGTGGGAGGTCATTTAATGTAAATTAGGAAAAGCAATGGTCCCAATATCGATTCCTGAGGCACACCCATAATTATAGGTGCACCAGCAGACTCAGTTTTATTAATAACAACTTCATCCCAAGAATTCAATATGTGGATCCCACTGCAATCTTGAATCTAGTGTAATACCTAAATATCGATCTAATTGTAGAATCGATGAATCCGACAGTTCGATTAATCATTTCCACAATAGTATCAACTTGTGTTGGCAATGAGAATTTAATACATTTAGTTTTATTTGAGTTTAATGATAAATTGTTCATAGTGAACCAGTGCAATACTTTAGAGAGAGAGTAATATTTACAACGTGAGTATTTCCGTTTTCTCCGTCAACCTTGCTCACTAGCTGTAAGGAATAATATTAAAGAAGTATCTTCTGCAAATAGTGCTGTATCGCACACATTGTTAGTGAAATGTGGGAGGTCATTAATATAAATAAGAAGAGCAATGGTCCCAATATCGATCCTTGAGGCACGCGCATAATTATAGGTGCACCAGAAGACTCAGTTTTGTTAATATAACAACTTTCTGAACCCTATTAGACAAATAATACTCAATAAGTCTTAATTGCTTCTTCAGAGACACCATAATGCTTGAGCTTATTATAAGAGTTTGGTGACCAACGCAGTCAAAAGCCTTTGATAGGTCACAAAATATACCAATTACATCTTGTCTTGTCAATACCAGTTACACTCATTATAATATTGCCTTCCGTCAACAGTATACCGATTTGTACTAATTATTAAAATGTTATATTTGATCTTAAACAAATGCATTTACGAACTCTCATCATTATCCTCAAGATTTGTCATTACTATTCCACATAATGTCATTCTTCTCAATGCGCGTCATTATCCTGGTAGCCCAAATTCAGGACAATGACGTTAGGGAAAATGATGAAATCGCAAAAAACTTGACCTAATATGTTTTACGCAAGTGGTATTTCAAAAAAAAAATATAATGTTAAATTATGTTCACAAAACTTCCATATTTTGCAATATGAAAAAGACTTACAATAGGACAGAATGAATATACACGGTGTTTCATAATAACCAATAAATATTTTATCGTTATCTAAAACTAATTATTAAATAGTTTTTCCCGTAATGTTATTCAACCCAAAATTTTAATGTATATCATAGTATCATCATCATGTCTATGATTTACATGAACATTTGGGTTGAATGACATTACGGGAAAACATAAATGACGTTTGTAATGAAAATTTTTGGAGAATTAATTTTAAAGGCTTCTTGCAAAAAACCAACGCTTTGTATCTTCACCAAAGCATGTGTTCGACTTTGGTGCGGGGAGGTCTGTTCACCCTGCCACAAGTTTCCTCCCCCCTCTCGTCTCTAACTCAACACTAAATTGAAAACAAACATTGCGCAGGACAATGACGCGCATTTTTGGAACACGAGTTTTTTCTTTATTGACTTAGCGGGTATTGGTAATTTTATCAAAAGTATGAAGCTTGATTAGTTATAATTACAGCACACAATAGCCAATAGCTCAAAGAATTCACCTTTTTTCATATTATCCAAATATAGTAGCGCATGAGCCGTGGCGACACGTGAAAAAATTGCAATTTTATTGGTTTTATTTTAACAACTTTTTTATTATTAATTTATTATAATCGAGGCTTAGAGGAACATTTTCGTTGATTATTTTACCATCAAAAAAAAATCTTTTAAAAAAATATACACACATTCTCGAGAAATTTTGAAAGACATGAATTTAGGGCCTTTCAAATATTGACCCTGTTATTCTAAGTGGTGGGATATAGATTTTTGAAGTGAGAACTTCTTTAGCGGCGTTGTACACTTTTTTTGTAATGGGTAAAAAAATGTTAAACTCGCGTCAGGACACGTGACCGTCAGGACACGTGACCCTGATCGAAAATTCGTAAGACCAATTAAAATTGAAATGGCCGCAGGAACTGTCGAGGTGCGGTGAGGGGTCCACGTAAGCCGGCCGAGAACAATAGCGGCTGGCAAAAGTACTGGAAGTCACACGTCACTTGAGACAGTTTTAATCAATTTATTTACTTTGTTAGGAAAAATCTAAATTGTGCTTTTATTTGATTTTGTTGTAAATATTAATTAGGTAAGTTAGTATAAATTAAATATTATTTATTTGTTATAAAATTACGTTTTTAAGTAGTATATTAATGTCTGTTTTGATCATATTTTTAATTTAATTGTAAATATTTTGATTCATTATTACTAGTTATATAATTATGTACCTACGCACAACGTTACAACAGGAAGTTGATTTTTCTGAGGGATAAACTTTTTAATGTAATATAAATTGTCATGTTTGTGTACGATAGCGCAATAAATAAATATTGTATTCTACCACATAAAAGATAGTACTTTTATTCTGATAATTAAAGCAATTCGTGCAAAATTATTCCATAACCATTCCAAAATATCCAAAACGCACAACGTTAATACTTAAGTTTTCACTTCTGCCGGCACTCCCGGAGTGCAACCCGTCATTTTATTTTTGCATTTCATCCACGTTAAGTGAAAGCATGTAAAATCAAACACAGCCCAAGCATAGCTTCCGTTTTTAACGTCATTCATACCCATAATTTGTTCAATTTTCCGCAATTAACCTAGCTAGCACCCTGACACGTAGTTTTATATAGGCACATACCTAGTTAAGGTAGATAGGCCCTTACCTAGATAGGCACTTACCTATTATTAACATAGGTTACAAAGACTTTTAGAATAGGTATTCAAATCGTAAACATCGCGTTTTATTTTATTGAATACTATTAAACTTAACATAATAAATAAGGTAACTACTTGGTTAAATATTAAGACGAAGGTACTTATTTTTATTTTCATTGCACATCCTTCTATCAAACACGAAGATTCGTTGCTTGTTTTACAATATGAAAAATATCCGTGCACGGCATTTCTACGCTTCCTACCCATTGCAAACAAAAATGATTGATATTGCGTTAATTAATATCCACTCTACAGTATGTAATCAAAACATCTACGATCCCTTTATATGAGTACACCTGTTGCAAGTTGCAATGTGCGATTTGAGCTCAGCGGCGGCGCGCATAGGCACATATTTTTCCTCACCCGTTGGGGCCCCTTATCCACCTGCCCCGCGTCCAGTGACGCCCGCGCGTATGATTTCAGTACAGAAATAAAATAAGGGTTAAATAAGTGTATAAATGAAGAATATCGGTACAGAAATTCGCCTTGTATAGAATTTTAGTACAGATATTTTTACTGATACTATATCAATATTTTATACTGATAAGCAGTCCCTGCTTTCAAAGAGTGGTTTAGTACCTAGTAAGAAGCTTTGCCTATACACGGTTATTTTTTTATCACCCTGGAAAATTTTAGGGACGCTTTATTAATATAAAATTAATGAGTTATTTTTTTATTCATATTACAACATTCTAATACCATATCGTGATGCGTCCCTTAAATTTTCCAGGGTGATAAGCAAATAACCGTGTATATTGTGAATGTTATGAAAATGAAATCTAAAATCAAGAATCGAATTTCACCATTGTATACAATGGTGAAATACGCTATATCATCACGTACAACTGTGTGTGAAAACCCTCGTTATAACCGACTTCATTTATGTATATTATTGCTGGTGGGTATATTGGTTTTATTTTATAGGTACTAGCTTTTGACCGCGACTTCGTCCGCGTGTAATTGGTAATTTGTGTAGCTTATTTTTATCCAATCTACTTGTATCTTTCCCCACAACTTAAAACTATCTCTAGGTATACCCAATTTCATCTAAATCGGTTCAGTGGTTATTGATTCCCCATACAAACTTCCAACCCCCTTTTCACCCCCTTAAAGGATGATTTACGCGATAAAAACTATCCAATGTCCCCGGGATTCAAAGTATCTCTATACCAAATTTCATCTAAATCGGTTTAGCGGTTTGCCGTTTGAACGTGAAGTGGTAACAGAAAGACAGACACACTTTCGGTGGATCAAATTATGATTATTATAATTATCTGGCTTCTAACATATTTTGTTAAGTATATTGTTATGAAAACAAATAAATATGTTATATATGCTGTAAATATTATGTAAATTTCTTTTTACAATGAATTATAAAATGCCTTGTCATGCTTACTTTTCAAATAATTGTAGATTACCTAATTTGTTTTACCAAGAGTGTTAAAAACATTGTTTCTATCTGAAATGTATAAAAAACATTTATCGCAGTAATTCATAAGAACAGTAAGTGAATATATTCGTAAAAATGTATGCTAACAATAACCGGACTCCTTATATCTTGATTAAAGTTAATCAGATCAAATGCGAGAGATAAATTAATTTCACACATTTCGGGCGCTGATATATAAATTAGATAAGAGCCCACCATGCTTTTAACGGCATCGTAAAGCTCCTGAATTGAAAAAAGTACTCGTATCTTATGTCGTTAACCTTACGTTGAATTTGTTTTGTGTGCTCATGATATAGGATGTGTAAGCCGGTGCTACACAGCTGCTGTTCGCAACACAACAATGTTATTGCAATGTTATTACGGCGACAGACTTAAATAAGACAGTGGCAGTTAAGAGCTGATTAAACTATTCAATTTGTAGAAATTCTAAAAAGGAACGTCCTTATTAGAGTCAAAGAAGAGTGATCACACTACACTAAATTGAATCCTTAATTGGACTGCCATAAGTGGATTTTCCACTAGTTTAAATTTGGTGTTTTGGAACCCCTACTTGGTGGGAAAAATTCGTTTCTGGTGTCTAATGGTTTTTTTGGGCATCAAAAGTCAAAAATATAAACATATGAACCTCATTTAATGAACTACTAATAGTCTGTCATTCCGAAACGTTATTCCGAGATTCCGCCTAATACGAGTTATTAGGAACGGACCATTATTTTCTTCAAATTAATGTTTTTTGAAATAATATAACTTGCCAACAATACATACTAATCTAAAGAGAAGTATAAAAAGAGATTTTTTGTGAGTAAAACTTTTTTTGTATAAAAATTTTTAGCTGGTTAAACACTCTTTCTACTTCGGCGTTAGACCATGGCCAGGAAATAATGGAAAAGAATGAAATTTAACAAGGAATTGCAATACAAGAATAGAATAGTTTATGCATAAAAGTTCTAAAAATGAGTTTTTACGAGTATGTTTGAGAATAGAGCCAAACAAGTGTTATGGAGCTAAACACGTTATTTTAGAACTAGCACATTGTTAAAAGATTCAATTTCAAAAATCTTTATTTAACATAGGCCTTAACAGGCACTTATAACGTCAAAACAAAGCAAAACATTCTAATTAAAAGAAAACATAAATTCACTTTGTATGTGCATACATCCTAAATATACTCAAGATGTCTGCAAATACAAGTACGAATGAAAAAAAAAAGGTTATTTTGAAGACGAATTTAGCTCTATAGAGCTAAGTTGGCAACATTTTGTCTGTAAATTGTAGACAATTTAGGAAGTAGAGCAGTTGGAACCCTCCTTGCTTCATAAATCGTATCCAATCTGTTCTAACTGCGATTTCACCTTCTACAAATTGAATAATGTAATGAGCTCTTTAGTCGGGCGGGCTCAGAAGCCCTACCACTAACCAAACCAAGCAGAAAAACTTCTGCCCCCATGGGGAAGAACCTCCAGATCTGAACACCGTGGTCTTAACCACTAAACCACGAAGCATTATACGAGTTTAGATATTGCTAAAGTTTGGAATGTTCACTGTGGTGCCCTACCATGATCGCTTACAGCAAGGTTAAAACAATATTGAAACAGAGACACCGCTCTTGCTTCGCATAGCGCCATCCCGCTCTCAGTGCGGTTTTAGTATTGTTTTGGGCGATCATAGTGAGGGCCAGGACACTTAACAGGTTTTCGCGATGCTTTGTTGTACTCTTAACGTTGTTGAAATATATCATACTTTATTTGGCTTTATTAAATAATAGGTAATTATTGTTATTTGACAACATGATCAACCCGAGTCCGGCATATCCATGGGGTGTCCTCGTCAGTCGGCCCCTTGTCGAATCCGTAAGAAGGATTTTCCCTCCTAAAAAAAAGGGATGAATTTTCGAAGAACACTAAAAATATAAAAAAACACTTTAAATTCATGAAACTAAACTTTAATGTTCATGGTTTCTGTAAAATATTTATAAAAGCTTTGCGTGATTTGCGCACGAACATTTACACGTCTAATTTTGGAATTTGGCAGCTGATTTGTAAGTGGATTTGAATAGAAATGAACTTCTCTCTTTTCCTTCAAATCATATCACCATCACAGCTCATATACGTCTCCGCCGAGAGGCTCGAACCTACCCTAAGATAAGTGTTTAGACCTTAGGGCTGGCCCAGTGCGGATTGTTCGACTTCACATACGCTTTGTTGAATTTCTTCGCAGATGTATGCAGGTTGCCTCACTGTGTCCTCCTTTACATAACAACAAATGTACATAATTATGAAAATCGAAAAACTAAAAACATATTGATACATGGCAGGATCGAACCCTGGATTTCCCGATTAGATAGCCAGTGCCGAGTCGACAGCACAGCGCCACCGACGCTCCCAAAATCGTATAATCGTTACAAATTACTTGTAAATGAACATCTACATATACCTAATACGATATTTTTTCAAATAAGCACACATTAACTGATCAACCTAATTGTTATTAATCAGTTTACCACTCGCGTTTTATCTAAGGGGTTTAATTAGCAAACAAAGGTGCCTACGTCATAATTACACACTGTATCGAGTCGGATTAAAACCATCAATCAAATTAAGCACGCACCACAATAATTAACGGTAATATACACAAAATTACCGTGACATGCGAGTTGTAAGAGCTTTTAATTGACGAATGTTAAATTGATTACGAGTAGGTACATTACGCCCAGTTCATTATTATGGAATATGATGCTGGAAATTATTTGTTAACCGTGGAGAGGAGACCAGCCAAGCTTTCATATTCGATGTGTTTTGTATGCATCTGATTGTAAATATTTGTTTATATAGGTACGTCACACCCAAGGCCTTACCATAATACCAGCGTTTCTGTGACAATCTTATGTGTCGCAGAAGCTTTTTGTTGAGGTAGGGTCCTTGTTGACTACGCTAGAATAAATTATTTTGTTTTTCACTTTTTTTATATTATTGATGACTATATTCGTAAAATTTAAATATACGTACTAAATGCTGTTGTTTATATTAATAAAGTGTTTCTTTCTTTCTTTTCCATTGATTTACTACCAAACGTAGATAACGCATGAACGTTCGAAAAGTGGGCCGGTGAAGAACTGCCCAATCGGGCCTCGTGCAGTTCTATTTCATGCGTTGGATAAGCAATTTTGAGCATTATGTTTGAGAGTATAAAGTTGATATTTTCTTGTAGCAATTACTAAAACGTCAAATTGAATGTGGCTAGGTATGAAATGATGTAACTGCACAAGTGCACACGGTTGTACTTCAAATAGTTGCCGTAATAATAAAGAATAAGGTTGAATTCGATAAATACGGTACTTTCTTTTTGGTAATTTTAATTCGGGTGTGCACATTCAACTACCTATTTAACAGCGTACAAATGTATAGTCGATTAGGTGAAAGATTTCAAGCGCGTTTTTGTATGAAGAGCTCTATCTACGTTTGGTAGTAAATCAATGTTCTTTTCATATTATCTACTAGCTGCGCCCGCGAACTATGTTTCGCCTTATTAGTTTAAAGAAAAAAACCGTAAACCCACTTTCCCTGAAACTACTTACCTTTTCGGGACCATAAGTACCTATCCTATATGTAATCCCTGTCGTAATCCGTCTACCTACAAAAATGTCATCCAAATCCATTCAGTGGTTTTTGCGTGAAAGAGAAACAAACATCCTCACAAACTTTACTGTTTAATTAGTAAGGTGGTAGGTACGTAAGTGGCTGCTGTGGGCGGCCCCTTCATGCCCGTAGCACACCTCCGCCGCGAAACTAACAAGGCGAAACCGCGTCGAATAGTCAGGAACAAAAAAAACGGCGAAGCGAACGCGGAGGTGTAGATGGCGTCTGAGCAGATCGGGCGGAACCGCGCGCGACAGAGACAGCGCCATAGTTAAATATCCGCGTTAGAGCAGGCAAGCTCGCCAGAGCTCGCGCGCCGTACTAACGACAACGTGGCGGAATCGTTTAACGGTTTCGCTACTACAGTTCCGCGGCGGAGGTGTGCTACCGGCGTCAAGGACGACGACTCAATGAAGGTCTAATCATGATCGGCCAAAACAATATTAAAACCGCGCTGAGAGCGGGATGGCGCTATACGCAGCGAGAGCGGTGTCTCTGTTTCAATATTGTTTTAACCTTGCTATAAGCGATCATGGTCCGGCCCCTGTACACAGCTATATTGCTGCTTGATTTAAGGCACAGACAGACATCCTCATTACAAGCACGAAAGCGTGTTAGCAATTGCCGCATAGTAGCACGTGTTTCAAGCAAGACATTGCTAATAATGAGCATGCATTTTTTCGAGTATTTGCCGAGCATGCTTATTAGCATGCTTTTGATGAGCATGTCTGTCAGTACCGCTATCATTCACAGCAATGCAAGCAGCGTGGCTTGGCGTTAGAACTAGGTATGGTATGATAGAGGTACCCCTGCAGAAGGCTCTAGTACTTGAGTATCCCTCTGGTCTGGTAAAGTGAACAATATATTATTTTAACGTTAATTAGTTCCGTGATAAGCATCAATGATTTAATAAATTACTACATTGCCACTGATATATTATATGAATCAGATATTTTGTCATAAATTGAATCCAAAACTTCGTATAGTGAAATGTCTTTATATGTAGACAAAGCTGTGTAATAACTTTTCTAAAAACTCCGCCTTAAGGGCGGCACAAATATATTGGTAGCACTATTAATTAATTTGGTTCGTAATATCTTGTAAGGTATTAAGGTTAATACAGCAGTTACACAGCTATCTGGCTGAATAAACATCAGGCTTTATACTCGGTACCTTATAGGAGATAATTCCCCGTTAAGGCGCCTGCTCATCTAAATCACAGGAATCACTCGACAAAACAGATAGGTATAATGTTATTCTACAAGAAATGCATGATGTTTTTGTTATACATATAATTTTGATAAATTTATTTCACTTACACTAGAAAGCAGCCAAACTTGAAACTTAATCTTCCGTTGAATTTAAGTTAAACAATGCAATTTGTATTTCAATAAATAAAGTGAACAATACTTGAGATGATGTTTTTTTCATATTCGCTTCATATTATATTTATTACTGCTACTATAATTCAGCTTACACGCGAGAATTTTCGTACATATTACCCTCATTCATACTAACATTCAATTAGATAATTATTAGTGTAAGATGAACTCTCCAAGCAGTACTAAGCGCCTTAAGGCGCATAGTGCTCCCAATGACCTTGCGTCGATCGTCCCGCACTGATTACATAGGAGTGAGTGAGTGAGAGTGAGGGGAATATTCAAGCAAACCTTTACGCGTAAGATGAATTATTTCAATAAAAAATTAATAAAGGCGAATAAGAAAAATCTAAAAAGACCATCCCGTAGAATATTGTTCACTTTATTTATTGAAATCGAAAGTATGTGATTTAACCTAATATTTACGAAGCGATTTTATAGTTTTAAAATCGAGGCATGTTTGGGTCACATTTTAACCAAGTTTTAATTAATTTATCAAAAAATTAAAAAGACCATCCTCTAAAGAATGCGTTGAATAATAACATATCTTTTTTAAAGATTTTTTTATTAAATATTTATGAAGAGAACCGGTTTTTTCTGCAGTGATTTTTTATGATTGACGTTACTATGCGCCTTAACCAATGTACCGAATTACCAACTTAACGCGACAGTAGCATAACTGCATGTTGCTAAGAGGCGGATTTGGAGCTTAGCTTACATAACCTGAAACGAACGACTGCATTTGGTAACCGCGCTTGTAAAAGCCAATGTAGTATAAAAGTTTGTCCCCGGTTTTGTTATGTGATTTACATATGTGATTTTAGTAGTTTATATACTAAAGCTTCCTTTTAGATGTAGATGCAGTTATTCAAAATAGTAGGAAACTTACTGTAATACAGATTTACTTATTATCTTATTTTTGGAGTAATACTTTTAGAGTAGGACTGATTTTTTTGTCCATTGTGTTATATCGTAAAACTAATAGTATAACTAGTTGGACTAACCCCTTCCTACGAGCAATTTGCATCCGTTCTTAAAAACTCTGCTGTCTTATCGTTAAGTAAAAAGCTTCGTAAGGGATCCAATTATAATTATGTAAGCATTCAGTTCGAATTACAAAGTCTGGAAAAGAAGTTACACAATGCCTAAGCCACATAGTGTGGTCTTAACTGACAGGACTTATTAGAAAAGCTGAGACATGGACTTTTACGATAGTCCGTGCGCCTGTAATTAAGTTCTTATAGGGTCACCTTAATAAAAATACAGTGCGCATCCTGAAACGTACCTACTTTTATTTTTCTTTTATGTTTCCCATGGTAGTTTCATTAGCACGCTAATTTTCACGCCTAAGCATGCTACGTGCTATGCTATTTGCATATTGACGCGAATATTGTCAATTTCGTTTATTTTATCAACTTTTGAGAGAGTCACAAATATCCACCCATCCATTGTCACAAATATTCTTTTTCATAAAATATAAACAAATATACAAACAAGCAAACAATATTTTGAAACTATTCTGTCATGTTATCATGGCGTCTAATCTAATAAAGGTTAGGTATTTCCAAAGCAAACACTCGAATCATCGTACGACAAAGGCGGCATTTATTATAAAACACAGAAAAGCTCTCTCCGCTGATGAAATAATCCTGATAGATAGTAAACGATGTGCGCGTTGAAAATGTGTGTTTTTATGAGCTTTTCAATTAATAAATCTAAAAGGGTGTATGTAACTAGTACAGTAAGTTCCTTGTCAAGTTTCTGTATTTGACCTTTGGACCGTTCTTATTTCGCTCGTAATAGAGGCGGTTTTCGTTGTGTAAATGTAAAGCTTGAATGGGAGCTTACTGTACTATACGAGTAAAACATGTTTTAAAGGGTTTAGGGCTTGAACTTTGATAAATAATCTTTAGCCGAATTCTTCTTCAAAAATTACACACGTTATTTCATGATCGACTTTCGAACTACATGCTACATACATACATATAGTGCTTAAGCTCTCATGGGTATGATTTTTCCTTCGGTAAAAAGCTGCCATTATCACTCTGGCCCTCCAGCTGTACTTCAATCATGTTGATCACATCGATTCATCGCTCAGTTACAATAAGATAGAAGAACGAACGCTTTTTTGTTATACTAGCTAGAGAATTGTTGATAAAAAATCTTATGCCCTAAATGCCTTAACTTTCATGAAACTTTTCTGCGGCTCAATATTTATTCGCATTTCAATTTTCGAACGTCTCTGATCTACGTTATATCGGATATCTGTTATAGCGTTGTGAAGTGATTGCAGCCAATGCGATCCTATGCAAAGCCATAACTAACTAAACACGCATTAGACGCCTTAGGATATCAAATTCCAATGCTTTTAGTTGAGTAATCCCGACAAATGTTGTCCATTATACACTCGCCGATCCATCAAGGTAATGTGAAGCCTCCTGTACACCGTCGTCGTCGGACAGAATAAATCTACCGCCAGCTGTGCTTTGAGAGTGTCGTGAAACACCATCGCATCAAGGAATTGATGTCCGTCTTTTGAAATGTTGCGGTGCCGACAATCGTGCAATAATGATTCGTAATAATGAGAAATGGTTTTTGTCTAAGACGGAGGAATTAATTCTGATACGCCGTAATTTTGAACTGAATAATATAAAAAAAAAACAGTATTTTCCGTGTAGTAGTTATAATTTGTAAAAAATGAAGTCATGAAGGGTTCAGAGAAATTAATGATAAATATGAAGAATTTCTTTATATCGGTTATAAATTTGTAATCAATAGTAATATAATTCAATTCGATAACATTGTATATTAATGAACGTCACTTTCTCTGTTTGCACGCTGTTTCTCTGGCTGGACACTTGAGCGCGGACGCGACTTATATTTGTTGGTAGATTTTGTGGTTACGTATTCCTCTAAAAGCTATGAAAATGTATTTCACAGACAACATTTAGTGCAATAACGTTAATCGCATTAGAACTTGTCCTAATTCCTGACACTGTCCGACGTTGTCGCCTAATGAAATCCGTGCCAGCGGGAATACCTAACGCTACATTACTCCGATACCAATATAGTATAAGAAAATTATATACTTTAGCTTTTAGTGTAAGAGTATACCGGGTTACTGAACGCCGAAATCTATAGCTATAGGTACTAATACTTACTAATATTATAAAGCGAAAGTTTGTTTGTTTGAACGTGCTAATCTCAGGAACTACTGATTCAAATTGAAAAATTCTTCTTGTGTTGGATAGTCCTTTTATCGAGGAAGGTTATTGGATATATAACATCACGCTACGAATAATAGGAGCTGAGCATCAATGAAAAATGTTGCAAAAACGTGAAAAAAATTTACGACACGTTGTTATTTTCCGACATCCACGCGAACGAAGTCGCGGGCACAGCTAGTAATATCTAGGGGGCATATACTCGTAGGTTAGATGTTAGATGGACTCTTGAAACTTGTCTTAGATCTGCAATCCTAATACTTTCCGAGTTTTGTAACGTTATATATTTTGGATGGTATGCAATGGATACTAAAATATGTAACCATTTTCAAACAAATTTCTCTAAAACAGAATATATATTAATAATGAGTCTATAGAGTAAATAGACAGGCTCAATGTTCCAATTCACGATTAAAGTTTTATCATCAGATCAAAGAAGACCTCGTCTTCTTAATCTTAATTGTCGAATCGTTATCTCAATGTGAAAATTTTTGTCCAAAAGGGATGCATTAAAAGATAAAAGGATTTAGTACGGGTGCTTTAGCAACTAAATTACACTGGGCCACTACACCAAACTTGCTCGAAAGTGCGACTATTTTGGCATTCACCCAAGAGGATTAATTTGGTTATCTTTGAACACGGTGCTAAATTCACGCCAATGAGTTCTATCAAAGATAAAACTTTAAAAAAATAATAATACAAAAACTTGGCTACGACAAGGTCGATAAAGTCGTTTGTCTGCTTCATCGGACCGAGAAGATTTGTCTCGGAGACCTTCTGATATATTTTCGTTCGGACTCGTTCTTGTGTCAGATCATAAAGAAAAATTGACTTTTATCTACAATGTAAAATATCGGTTATGCGAACCGACTTGGTAAATTTATTTCTTGTAATAAATTACATGGGGTGAAAAATTCAATTTTTATGTCAACATCCAAAAACAATAAAATATAGTTAGTGAGGCGAACACGAAAGAGCATTTGTCTTCTCACAGTAGCATTACTTTAGTATCGAGAAATGATAATAAATGATGGTATAATCGAACGAAACCCTTTCTATCAAATTTCTATTGAAGAAACAAAACATTACGTAACGTAAAAGAGGGTTATTAATGATGAAGCAGTTTATTCCTGTTTTTTGAAAAGCAAGATTATTATTACTAACTATATATTATTATATATCCTTATTACCGAACGGAGACTCTGTACCAGAGTCGCTTACTTGGGTACCTCCGCCTTACCTTTTTCTTCCGCAAAGCAGCAGAGCCTGTATTGCTGTGTTCCGGCTTGAAGAGTAAGGGTATATGGCAGTGAAATTACTTAGCAAGAAAAGCTTTATTATTATAATCTATCTGTCATTCATTACATACATTTTGCATAACTTTTCTTCGTGACGACAGGAATTTTTCAACTAGAAGCTTCATATCTTTCCCCACTGACGTAATTTTCAAAAATAAAAACCCTGGATCTGCTGGTAATTCAGCATACGCAGTAGAACCTCGAAATTCCGCTTTCATCTCCAGTCATATATCAAATGCGATGACAGTGTCGCCTCCGCTTGTTTGTCTCGTGTCAGCCATGGTTGCGAGTCGTTCCCCTAGCCGACACTTTCGTCGTCAGTAAATCAAGTTGCATGATTTAACTTGCTTCTCAGATTGAGGCTTGCAAATGCATCCTTGATACTACATTCTTGTGAGTTTGTGCGCGATTACAAACTAGATTATTGAATTTATTATAATAACCAAAGTTTGTTTCTGTCGGGGCAATCATTGTAAGAGAGCTTTAAAAATGTATTGCTCAACAGGAGCAACTGATTAGAATTACGTACTATTATATTTATGAAATGTTTTGGAATAACTCATTTAACAAAAGAACTATTATTTGACTTATGTCGCCAGTAGTTTGAAATAATTATGTAAAAGCAATCCTATAAAATTGAAGAATATTGGTAAAACTATCTGTCATCTTAGAATCAGTGTGATTTTGAAGAGAAGATTATTCGATTTGGAATTTGCGAAATACGACTCATGCCAAAAACACAATTTTAAAATGAAATTGATTATTATCTATCTTTATATACAGGGTTATTTGTAAAACACCTGCAACCTCGCAGGATTAAATAGCTAACATCATAAACAACGTTTATTCTACGACTTTTGATAATTTGCTAGATTTTACTTTCATACAAATATAAATATTAATTAAATATACCTCTAGAATGTTTGTAACTCTACGCGCATAGCGCGCGAGCGTAGCGTCGTATTCCATCGTCGTTTATAAATAAAACATAGACTTATCAATGTCACGACCAGTGCAATAAAAACTTGAAAATTGATTTTCCTTTAATTTATTGATTTACTAGCTGTGCCAGCGAACTACGTTTCGCCGTATATTTTTTACCCGTTTTTGCAACATTTGTCATTGATGCTCAGTCGTAACGTTATGTTATATAGCCTAAAGCCTTCCTCGATAAATGGACTATTCAACACAAAAAAAAAATAATTTGATTCAATAGTTCCTGAGATTAGCGCGTTCAAGCAAACAAACAAACAAACTCTTCGGCTTTATAATATTAAAAGTATAGATTTGAAAACTCGTAAAACAAACGTTGTAGTTAATGATGTTAGCTATCTAATCCTGGAAGGTAGCAGGTCTTTTACAATTAACCCTATATATATAAAAGGCTTTAGTGACTGACTGACTGTATCAATATAGAACCCGAACTACTGGAGCTACGAGTAGAAGCATGAAATTCGGTACAGGGATTCGTTGACTTATGTATGTAAGCGTCCACTAAGGAAGGATTTTTCAAAATTCCCACAGGAAGCTGAGAAGTCTCCATCCAAAAAATAAGAAAATGTCGACGAAGCCAATAAGTTAAAACAACATGACCGACATAAAATTCTTTTGTCAAATCTGTTACATACTCTACTGCCACATCAATGGATTTTTTTTTCAACCCCAGTAATATGTTTAGCGAATAAAAGGGCTTAAAGAGTAGTAGAGCACTAGGTTTGTTGAAGTTCTACCCAGCTGTTCGAAAGTTTCTTTTCTTTAAGGGGTGTAATGGCGTCTAAATGGGTCTACCGATTTTCATGTGATCTTTTGATCGAAAATAAGAAGATGATTATTAGCTTTATTTCATGAAAATCTATTCAACTATTCAAAAATTAATTGGCCAGCAGTATTTCTCGGCTACCGGGGTGCACTGAGTTTGCATAGCATAGCAGTATATACACGGTGTTTCATAATAACCAATAAATAATTAATGCGTTATCTAAAACTAATTATTAAATTGTGTTTACCCGTGATGTCATTCAACACAAAATTTTCATATAAATCATAGACATGATGATGATACTATGATATACATGAAAATTTTGCATTGAATGACATTACGGGTAAACACAATTTAATAATTAGTTTTAGATAACGCATTCATTATTTATTGGTTATTATGAAACACCGTGTATATACCCCGATGCAATGCATAAAATAAAACTAAGAATTATTTCCTACTTTAAAAGGGTAGTATTTTTTATATCGGGATTTGTTTTTTGTTCTTAAATTTAGGTATCCTATCCGTTTTTCTAGCATATCTGGAGTGATTTGCAATACTCTCTTTTAGTTATTCGTAGCCGTATAATTTACACGCGCACGAAGTCGCGGACAAAACCTAGTCTGTAATTAATATTCCATAGTCTTCGCTACACCAAAAATGAGTTTAAAATAAATTAACGCTCCATTTATGTTTCAAAGTTTACCTGAAGAGTTTGTAACAATTGAAAGTTATTCATAAATCTTTTCTTGTAAAATATCAATAAAATATTTTGCTACGTCGAATTTGTAACTTTGCTTAGTACAGTTTTATAATACATACATACATCTATATCTATACAAATAAATAAAATTGAAGTGTCTGTTTGTAATGTCAAAATAACAAGTTTTTATTAAATGGTTATGAATGTATATCGGGTACCAATAACAAAAACATAATTTAAAAATTTTTGTCTATCTGTTTGTCTGTCTGTTTGATCCCGCTAATCTCCGGAACGGCTGGACCGATTTTGACGGGACTTTCACTAATAGATAGCTAATTATATAAGGTATAACATAGGCTACTTTTTATCAATATCGATCCAGCCGTTACTATTCCACGCGGACGAAGTCGCGGGCACAGCTAGTACATTATAAAACTAAGTTTTATAATCATCACCATCATCAACAGCTCACATACGTCCCCACCAAGGGGCTCGAGCCTACCCGAAACTAGGGCGTTTAAGCCTTAGTCAACCACGCTGGCCAACTGCGGGTTGATCGACTTCACACACAACCTGTAAAGAAATTCTTCCCAGGTGTGTGCAGGTTTCCTCACGATGTTTTCCTTCACCGTAAAACCGTATTATAAAAAGTTTTATAATAAATACATACATTCATTCCTTATGGATCGGTTGAATGTTATTCGTTCAAAATACGCCACCTTAAATATGGCTTGCTTGTTTACATTGTGAAATAGACGGTAAGTGTTACAGTTCAATTTCAGTTCAGCAGACTTCCTGTTAGAAGCCACCTGCATGCTTCTCACCTCGTAAATTAACCGGGCTTATTACTCGCTATCGTGTTCAGAAGGGTAATTAGAAGTTTTAACCGCCTCAGTGTTTGCTACGACTGCTCGCAAAGTTGCTTGCGCGACTGAAGGTGGGAGGGAACCCTACGAGTCTTACGACCTTCGAACTTCCTTAATCTGATCTCGTTAATTAAAGATAAGAAATTCGTTTTTGAGTATCCTGCCTTGTTGTTTGGCTATTTTTATTTGTTGAGACCATTGATTTACTACCAAACGTAGATAACGCATGGACGTTCGAAAAGTGGGCCGGTGAAGAACTGCCTCGTGCAGTTCTTTTCCATGCGTTGGAGCGACAACGCGATAAGCAATTTTGAGCATTATGTTTGAGAGTATAAAGTTGATATTTTCTTGTAGCAATTACTAAAACGTCAAATTTAATGTGGCTAGGTATGAAATGATGTAACTGCACACGGTTGTACTTCAAATAGTTGCCGTAATAATAAAGAATAAGGTTGAATTCGATAAATACGGTACTTTCTTTATGGTTATTTTAATTCGGGTGTGCATATTCAACTACCTATTTAACAGCGTACAAATGTATAGTCGATTAGGTGACAGATTTCAAGCGCGTTTTGTATGAAGTGCTCTATCTACGTTTGGTAGTAAATCAATGGTTGAGACCAATAAGTATGCATAAATAAAAAGACATTGAAGATTTTATCATTTAACAACAATTTATTATGTAGTAATAAATTGTTTTTAATGGCGTTAATGTTGCTAGTAAATATATAAAATAGTTATAAAAAAACGAACGCAGAATACAATGAATAATGTAGTTATCACCGGTGGTAAAATCTTCGTGAATCTTTTCAGTGGTTGTACTGATTGTGTCTATTCATAAAATCAATTTTAAATCAAAGAAATTGCTTAGGAATAAAAGTTTGTTACTTGTTCAGTTTGAATCTTTCAACAGTTTCGTTAGTTTTTCGCAATGTCATTTGTAGAATAAAATGGCTTTCATCAACGAAACCATTTTCAGTTCGTCTGTGGAGACCCACAGACGAACTGAAAATGGCTTCGTTGATGTCTGCTTTTTGTTCGTTAAGTTAGCCATTTCACGAATGTGACGAAAAAAAAATCTATTGGAGCTTCCCAGTCTGGAGAAAATGATAGTGAATTCTATATAATACAAACTTAGCTTTATACTTTACTTTTTATAAAATATATTTACAAAATTCACAATTGCCTAATCATAGCAACAAAATATACATCTTATAATTATATACCACAACAGGCACCAACTTTGGTTTATATATCGTTACAAACTTGGAAGCAAAAAGGCAATCTTGAAATATTAGGATTACATCTGCGCTATCAAACATACATCATGTCGACATCTATCACAAGAGAGAAGAGATTTAGGTATTAACTTGTCGAAAAACATTAATAATGATTTCATTGATACTATCAATAATAATGAGTGAATTAATCTTATTATCCTATTTAGCCTATATTATCCCACTGTTGTGCAAAGACCTTCTTTTTCTGTCTCCATTAAATTAATACTAATAAATAAAAAGCTTTATTTGGAAATATCAAAATTAAAATGTGTTGGAATGGAAATTAACTAAAAAATTCCTTCATTGGTCACTTTTCTGTTGTCTGTGCCATTTAAAAATCTATTTCGTACTCGCATCCTTTGAACTATGTGATTTATTAGTCGTGCATGTCAGATTGCATGAAAGCTTTCATGTTTTTGTACGTTATCTATTTGTGAGAATGATATAAAAGTACTTTGCTGCCGGCGCCGTTTTGGAGTTTGACGTATCTGTAGTACACCTGTTACCGGAAATCCCGCTATATTTTGGTTTCAACCTTTTCCATTTGATGTCTTTTATCACGTTTTGAATCGGAGCCTTTCCATTCATACGACTTAACAAAAACGCCAATGTCATAATTCTGTCTGTATTTGCTATGAGTTCGACAACGAACACTGATCGTCAAGCAGTTTTTCGATTCACGGATTTCAGTCTTATTGCCAACAGTTACAGTTTATTTTTCGAAGCTGTAATATTAAAGTAATTCATATGACTGTGTGCTACTGTATTTGTCGGTATATCATCGGCTGACACGAACTGGTCATTATTCGTGTTACCTACTTAAATTTTGTCCTCGAGGGGCCCGGTTTACTTGACCGTCAAATTGGGAAAAATATACAGCCTATCCCTCGTCTCTACTTTCGTCTTTGAAGGAGCCGAATCATTAATTTTATCACTAGGCGTGTCGAATAACAGATACTTAAACATTGTTCTGCCTGTAATTTTGTTAGTATTACAAGCTTTTATTTATTTTCACCTGTCCCCTGTCTGTAATGAAATCTTGCAAGCTAAATTTGACCCACTTCCCGGTTTCCGATAGAGCTGTTATTTTGCATGCATATGCATATCGCGTGACAATGCATGCATACGCAATAATAAAAGCTTGTTTTTTTAAAAGTATTAATTTATTATTTATTATGTTTTTTTACTTGATGTTAGACTTAAAATTCTTTTGTCGATACAATATTTTTTATATAGAACCTAGCATTTTCTTTAAAATTCATATTTTCTTTATATTGGATGTTGATAAGTACATAGCTATTAATAGTGGATAAAGACTACTTTGGCTTAACATAGTTCAAAAGTGATCAATAAGGCGACACACTGCCACGCACCACGCTGCATGTTGCGTGTCGACGCACCTACGCGCGTACTTGCGGGAGTGCAGATCCGCATCATCATGCGGGTTTCTTACGCACTCACGCGCGTAGTTGCGTTTCCAAAATCAACGTCAAGCCCTTCCAAAATAACGCACGGCACTGCGAGACTCCGTGTGCCATACCTTGCGTCTCGTCCGCACCTACGCGCGTGGGTGCGTCTCTCTCCGCTTGTAGGCGCGTGATCTGCGCGCGCGTGGTTTAGTTTGCTGTGTGTTGGAGTGTGCGTGTTTTCTATACAAATGGAGATATTTACAAGCAACGTAAGAAGACGCAGTCACGCGCTACGCTGCGTGGTGCGTGGCAGTGTGTGAATGGCCTAAGTTAAATATTTCGTCAGGGTTAGTAAGAGCTCGGTAGTCGAGGGGTCTAGGCGTCAACAGCACGGTATCGCGGACGGACGCGGGCTCAAACCCCACCCGGGACAAAAGTTTACTTTATTGATTTAATGCATTTTCGATTCAATAATTATTTTAAAAAAGTAGTGGGGCACCGCAGACGTTGTCCTGCTTAATTACAGCATCACCTACCGGGCCAAATTGTATCTATTCAAAAACACAAAGAAAATTTCGTAAGAATCGGTCGAACCGTTTTTGAGTTTTAGCGAGAGTTACGAACGGCGATCTATTTTTAACCTCCGACGCAAAAAGAGGGATGTTATAAGTTTGACCTGTCTGTCCGTGTGTCTGTGTGTCTGTCTGTGGCACCGATTTAAGTGCGGTTTTTTTAATCGAAAGCATTGTTCATCGCGGTGGTTCTTAGGTATGTTTTATGAAAATCGGATTAGCAGTTCAAGAGCTAAAAGCACTTTGCCAAGACGATGTAGCTATTTTTTATTAGCTGCGTTTTGGATCAATTGGTATCTATTAGAATTAATTTCAAAATTTGAAAAAAATGAAATAAGAAATAAAATTAACAATTTTAAAAAACCCCGACCCAAAAAATCACTCTAAAAAGTATAAAAATATTTTTTATAGCTCCTTTTATAACTTGATTAAAACTCCCTACTTATATTTTTAAGATGAGAATCACCGCGTCGGGGGACCGCTAGATTCTTACCTTAATCAAGTTTAATATGACGAAACTAAGTTTAGGCGTAGATGTAATTTGAAACCGTCCATTAAACGTAGTAATTAATAGATGATTGATTAATTTTACTTCTTCAGAATATACACGGTTATTTTTTTATCACCCTGGAAAATTTAAGGGACGCTTCACGACATGGTATTAGAATGATTTAAATATAAATAAAAAAAATAACCCCCCTCCTTAATTTTATATTAATTTTTAAAAAAATACAAAAAATGCTGCACTAGTTGAGAGCAGCATTTTTAGAGATTTTTTTATTTTTTTTTATATTTTTTTAAATTTTTTTATTTCATTTTTTTTATTTTTTATATAATATTGGATGTGTCCTGAAGCGTCCCTAAAATTTTCCAGGGTGATAAAAAAATAACCGTGTATAGCGGTCCCCGTCGCGGCGATTCTCATCTTAAAAATATAAATAGAAACTTTTAATCAAGTTATAAAAGAAGCTAAAAAACGATTATTTTTATACTTTTTAGAGTGATTTTTTGGGTCGGGGGTTTTTTAAAATTTTATTTTTTACAAGCTTTTATTTATTACAAGCTTCTATTTACTTTCACTTGTCCGGTGTCTGTAATGAAATCTTGCAAGTTAAATTTGACCCATTTCCCGGTTTCCGATTGAGCTGAAATTCTGCATGCATATGTATATCGCGTGACAATACAATATGGTGATGATAAGGAGTTTTTTATTTTTTTATTATGATGATAAGGAGCTGATCGAATGCTGGAACTGATAGGTAGCCAACGTAACTCCGGGCTGGTTTGATTCGTATTGACGAGTACTAAAAGCTTGTTTTTAAAAAAAAGTTATTTTTAAATAATTTTACTTGTTATAAATAATAAGAAGAAGATTTATGTAATATGTTTCCGATTGTCTTAATCCATAAATTGCCTAAATACCACTATGTATTTAGATTTCATTTTTTAGCATCAGTATGTTGTTAATAATGTAACTTAGTCAGTGTTCTATACTTACAAGTCTGTTTCGCTGCTGCGAAACCTAATTTAAATCGGCTCCTACATAAACAACTAAATAATGAAACAAGGCCGTCTAAATCATAAGGCCGTAACTAACGTTGCTTATTTTCAAATTAGCATGTTAATAAAGCAACCGCAAGAGGGTTCTTTTGATTAGAGCCACCATAAATCCTCATATTTAACAGGGAATACAAACAGCTTGTTTAATTAAAAACTCTTCACGTCATATGTCTTCCTTTACTTTGACTTAACATTATCTCTTCCACGGATCTCCCACATGGGCGTTTTTTATCGGTTGATAATTATCATCATCATTTCAGCCAAGAGACGCCCACTGTTGGACATAGGCCTCCCCCAAGGATCTCCGTACCGATCGGTCCTGCGTCTCCCGCATCCAGCGGCTTCCTGGACCTTCACCAGATCGTCGGATAATAGTAGATACGTTATTGTGATACTTCATACGTTCCGATTCGCAAATGTCGGAAATTTTTGACGATCCGTACTAACTGCGTGATTATATTAACTAACTTTCCGTCCGCAGCTTCGCCCGTTTTTTTCGTGAATTTTTTTCCGTGAGAATTCTAAATTTTCCCGAGGTAATAACAATTAATAATACTAAGCAAAAGCTTTCAAAGTTAGTCCCGTTGAATTAGGATAAACAGTTGTTAGTTACTCAAACAAACAAAAATGTCAACCCCCTATTTCACATTTCTGAGGAGGGAATTTTGAAAAACGCTTTAACACGTGCTCACTCATTTGTAATTATCAGCTTGCATACAACATTTCAATCTTCAAGCTTGAAAAATGACCGACTTCCATACAATTTAAAAAAAAATAAGACCAAATAATTTAGGTTTTCGTGTTGTATCAGGATGTCAAGAAAAGGACACAAAGCAGGAAGGACTGGTAAGTCCTTCACCGACAAATATATATGATGTTGTCAAATGTATGTAAATGAGAGAAATCGTTGTCCAGGATCCATAGTCAAACAGCAAATAATTCCAGATACTGAGACAAAAACTGCTGAGTTGTAAAAAAATCAACTATCTTAAAAGCTGTAAGATACGTGATTCCAGGC
The DNA here is from genome assembly GCA_963935595.1 of Schoenobius gigantellus. Lineage (NCBI taxonomy): Eukaryota > Metazoa > Arthropoda > Insecta > Lepidoptera > Crambidae > Schoenobius > Schoenobius gigantellus. The sequence goes on from OZ012551.1 coordinate 28,442,273, forward strand.
CCAATGATAATAGATTTGTCGGATAGATTTTGTACATTGTAGAACTTTGTCACTAAAAAAGCGTGGAAGTTTTTTATTTCTTAAATTGTGTAAATTCTAAGGAAACCGGAAATTAAAATTCTGTGCCGTAAAAAGTAAATTTCGGAAGAATATACATTTGTGGTTCTTTTTTACGGACTGAATATTTACAGGGAAAAATTTAAGTAACACTTGAAGGGAAAGTTTGGCGTCTTTGGCGGCAGGAATGAGTGGGATCGATTTTAGAGCTTGCAAATAGTCAATCTTTTAAGTTCCGGTATAAACTTATATTTTTAGTGTAACGTTAATAACTTCGCGTCAATGCCATGCTACGAAGATGTGATTCACTAAAATGATATAATTCTATGTATACTAGGACCAAGATAATGTCAATTACGTGATTACGTTTATGTGTATATCGGTAATATGATACACGTATTTATTGTCTTCGCGTGATTCGTTATACCAAATAATCTACTTGATCAATTGGATGGTTTTCTTTCAATGATAAATGATATAATAAATCCAACACCACTCGGACATCACGCGAAGCAGACAAAAATAAACTATATTTCAATGTTTTATGGTAGTATTTCCTTAAGCTTACAGTACATAAAACTAGCGAGATAATTTACAAACATCGAACTTATTGGATGGCAAATGCCGGTTCATTTATAGGGCTTGTTCTCGCCATGGTTTATTGTCATGAAATTTATCGTATGTCCTCAGAATGAGCTTAAGGTCAACCATAAGAATATCGAGTTTTATTTTGAGTTTTCAATGTATTACATGTAGATGAAAACATTTCTCATTTGACTTATTTATCCATCACTACAGTATCACGTACCTAAGTTCTTGAATATTTTTCAATAGATAATTATGACCAACATTTTTTTCTGACCACGATTTAAATTCCATGTAAACTTTTAATCAGATTTAATACTTGGAATCTTCTGAAGCTGGCAGCAGCTAAAGTGGCGAAATGTTATTAAACATTTCGCAACTTTATTATTTTGTAAATTCACCGACAATCTGCAGCACTGCTGTCCCGTTTCGCAAAAATACTGGCATTGGAATCGTTTCTTTAAAAAACTGTATTGAAGAGACTCCGTATTTTTGTTACATTTGTTATTTAAGACTCTGCCCACTGTTTCTATTCCACATGGGTGCTTTCTTTTGGTTGCTGTCGTGTGAGAAACAATTCCTGTGTATTTTACGATATAATACATTGACACTGTTAGTAACGTTTATTTATTATTCCCTAATATATTTAGAAACTTTGCTTTTACTTTTACTTCGTCCGCGTAAATATCTAATTTTTGGAAATGTTTTATTTGAATGGTCATTAGAAAAATTATTTACTTCTATGAAATGAGCTATATAAATAGCCTATTTTATTATCGTACAATATGATTTACATTATACAGCAAGCTTTTGCAACATTTAAGTGTATTACTTATAATGTCAATTTATGTGACGCATCAGACTTATTGACTACAATTATTATTGTGTCTATGTAGGTATACTTTTTACCAAACTATGTAAAAAGTGATTCGTACGCTATTCGTAAAAGGACGAATTTGACCTCGATATTTTAAAATTACAAACAAAGCCACAGTTGATCGATCGGTTTATCCTGTTTTAAGAATAATCATCTCGCAAATCAACCTACATGTTTCATTTTTTTCTAAATTCATTTATTCATTCAATACCTTTTTTCGTATATTCGTTTAGTTAAAGTGGTAGTATCAAAATTATATAATGAACACAACATTCTGTTAATATTAAAATGACAGGTATAGAGTACCCCCTTTTATATAAACAATCACATTGCTGTCTGCAAATAATACGGCAATTGTCAAAGCACCTGAATATTTAAATCAAAAACGGTTACACCCCATCCTTTCTAAATTGAATCATAACTCGCGCCGCTAAATTGTAAATAGCCTCATTGAGATGCTCTCTTCTTGTTTTCTTGTATATTTCAATAGGACTTATTTCATTTCCCCGTGTCAGTTGAGGCTCGTTTATGTCGCCTACGCCCTTATTATGATAATGCGGAAAACTTATTTGATTTTCAGCTGCCGATAAACATTTTCAGGAAAATTTATCGTCTATTACGTGTACTGGAATTTTCCCAGCACTTTTTTCGCTGCCATCGTTAGTGCAATGCGTTAGAATTTTGCTCTCTTTATTATCTATCTATTTGCATTTCAGGATTCACACTGTATTTTTATTATCATTAATAATGCGAGATTTCAACAAAAAAAAATGTTTAACGTTTACTTGTGAATTTACAAAAATATAAAGTTTTGCACTAGCAACCGGACCTGGCAGTATCATCTGTCCAAAGTCATCAATGGAAGTGTTAATGATAATTTTATCATTGTTACTTCCTAATTGGTGACTTTCGCAAACATCAATATGGTGATTTTTCTAGTATATGTACTTTGCGGACATCCGACGGGAAGCATCTATTCCAATATGTTCAACTATCTGTTCTACCAGTTGAACACAACTTTACCGCCCGTGTCAATATTAGCATTCTCCTTTTATCAAAAGTTTACGACATTTCGCAATTATTACTGCTATAACACAGTATTCCGGCAGAATAGAACTAAAACCATGACTAATATGCCTTTCGTGGGGATAATTTAGGGAAAAATGTCATAGCACACGCTTTTGCTTTATTACCTATTTGGCTTAGGGTTCGTAGGGGGGGATGAACGTGTTATGATGAATTAGACACATTTAGCTTTTACGGATACAGTTCCCAGTGCCCAAAGTTGTATGCCAAGTTAGGTGTTTGCATACACTGGCAACAGTCCAACCAAAATGTCCGTACACCGCATTTTCGGCTTGCATGTGTTCCGTTTTGCATGGCAACCTACAATTTTATTATATTTATTAGCGCTTTATTCAAGTAGGTATGCGTCAAGTTTGGCTCCTGTTATCTCTTGTTGTTTCTCTTGATATTTTTTTTACACATTAGAAGCAAAAAGTGTTTTTCGTTCGTTGTTCAAAATCGTTAATACTAACTTTGCAAACATGGTTATTACTGTGCTTAAACAAGTTCTTATTAACATTGCGTAGGTATTCTGAACGTTCAAAAATCACTTTAACAACTTTATTGTCTTTGTTGTTTGAATAAGGCTGACCGCATAAATACGTTTTCCGCATTCGATTTCCGTATTCGTTTTCCGAATACATCAAATCTATACAAAACACATTGACTGCCGCACATGCGCTCTCTCTTATTCCGAATAGAACGCATTCCGTACGTACGTTTAGGTAGAATGGTAGATATCCCGAATGACGAAAAACGAACGTCTGCGCTAGGTTCATGGAATTCCGTGTCTGTATTCCGTGTTTAGAAATCGAATACGGAAAATGTATTTGTGCAAAGGCATTGATTTTAATGAATGCCCAGGAAAAGCAAAACATTCTTTTTTTTTTCGAAAATACCTATCAATATTGCCAATAATAACGTCGAAAAAATACTAATTAATTGTTTAAATGAATCCAATTATGTTTCGAGAATATTTTAATATGTTCACCAAACTCGGCCGACATGTTTTTCATGTAATCATATATTTACAGATATTAAATATTTGAAGGGTTCCATTACAAACTCTGTATTTTAAGTGGATTTAATAAAATGGGTTGTTAACAATATCTAATGTTGAGAGCAACAAAATGGAAACATTTAAGTGGAATTAAATTATAGTCCCGTTGGACCCACCTCAATGCTGTAACTCCATTATCGGAGTATGCGATCTTAAAACTATTGTGATAGCGAATAATTGAATGTTGAAAGAAGGTCGTCTGGCTGATCCGTCGATCCGTCTTCAGTAACGTCATCATTGAAGTTGCTTCTCGTTTCAATGGATTTGATTAATTAATTAACATTGAAACTAAATTTAGTTTATTAGTTTATTTAATATCCGTATTTTTTTTGTATAAGTATTTTATTTTATTTTATTAATTAAAGTAGGTATACTTTTTTATTATTATTATTATTAAGTACCTTCTTTGTTTGTGTTTACACACGTAACTACCATATTAAATACTTTTATATTAGTGACGGGGCTGCTGGGAGACATTTCGCTAAGAAATAAGCAGTGCCTTTGTACAGTGTTTCCATGTGTCGTATAAATATGTTCTTGTTGCTGTTTTTGTGTGTACATAAACTGTAAAATAAATAAATAAATACTGTTTTCAAATACAGCTGTGTTTCATATGATTGATGCTTTCGTTGTATTCTGGTTTCTAAAAAAGAATGGTGAACATTATTTGATCCCTTGAAAATCAAAGGAGACTGGCGGGTTTCTTAGGAGTATTCGGACTGATCACCTACACGAAAACTTTTAACTTCTCATCAAAGCTCAATCTATAAGACCAATGAAAATAGTTTAATATCTTCCCAAGAACTTCGAGAAAATTAGTTATAGTGTGTTGTAATGCTGACAAATACGTTTGGTTATGTTTTGGTTTAATTCACGATTTTGTCTTATAATTAACAGTAACTTATAAAAACCAGTTTGTATAATAGACGTAAGCACATATTTTTGTACCACAATAGGAAATACGCCCCATACTCCACGTGTTAGTGAAAATAAAATCGATCGCACAAACGCAAATTACCACAGACGAGTAATTATGAACATTTGTTGACATTCTGATCAAACATCGTATCAGTGTTGTCGCACTTAATAAATTAATTGATATGTCGATCTACTACATGTTCTACTCAAATCTTTTAAAAACATTAATTTCATATAAAATATAAAGAAATCTGCGATAAATAAATTAGTATTATAATTCAATAACTTGTAAATGTGTTATTTTCTCTGTAAAACTGGTTAATTCGCCAAAATCGAGTCTTAAAATGTATCGATTAAATTCAATGAAAAGGATTTTTTTCTTGAGTTTGCGAAGTTCTACAAAGATAAGATAATTACGTTAATAAAATCTACAAAAAATATAATTTTTTTTCATAAAAGTCTCAATCTTGTAGGACTACAGGCCGAAACCCGCCAGTCTCCTTTAAAATTGTTCTCCGACTTTGGCCAAGCCTGATGTGTTTTCGTTGTTGCTATATAAGATTATGAAAAGCTTGTAAAAACTACGATCTGAGGGTTAAATAGTGATCCAGTGTAAGATTTCAGGAAACGCATTTTTGAATCATTAGAAGTGAATTTTGATTTTTTCTTTTTCCAAACTCTACACCAACCCAGTTGGCCATTGTGATATTGTAATAATCTACGCCTATTCGCCTAATGCCAGATCCACACGCTTGCTAAACCTCAATAAACCCTCGCAAATACAAACGTGTGGATAGATTGTTCGACATGATTGGTCGCAATCGCTTGCAGCCGATCCGATCAGGTGTTGGTTTTTGGGCATAAATCAAAGTGAAATTGCCACAAGCGCTTGCGACGCTTCTACGTGTTCGTGTGCACTCGGCCTTACTTACCCCATGGTGTTGATTAGAGATTATAATAAATTTAAAAAAATGGCTAGGTACTACATAAACTAGGAAAGTAACTTAAATCTTTTTTTTTCTTATTTGACCAAACTAGATTAAGGTGTAGCAGCTTAATCTAGTTTCTTGTTTTCGTATACAATTTCGATTTACTGTACCGCCATAAATATATAATACATATAGCTCTAAATTCATAGATGATATTGTACATCGGACTGTAGGTATGTATATATTATATTTATTTTTTATTTATTTTAATAGCACCATATACTATATATTAGTTAATATTTTTATTATAAGTATATATACGTTCATTTTATTAATTTTGTTCTTTTTTTGTAACTATCTTTATATTGTTTCGTAGCTACGATAAGCACCGCCACCAATTCTCTGTTAAACCCAATGGTTGACTGGTAGATAATGCCATATGGCATTGAGTCCGCCATTTGTACGTACTTTTTTTTGTAACGTGCAATAAAGATTTAAATAAATAAATAAATAAAATATTGTTGAACATTTTATTTTAACATTCTTAAAGACATCGCTCACAGCATTATCTGTTTAAATAAAAAAAATATTAAAAGTATTTTCATCCCGTAGAATAAAGATTAATATTGACAATGAAGAAAAGCACACGTGTAGTCAGAATAAGTCTCGTCACTAATATTCATAATATCCAGACATCAATGGAAGATAACTGTGACTAAACAAACACCGTTAATCACAAACTTTTGGTTCGTATGCAACAGAACTCCCAAGTTTGTATACGTCTCTTGAGCAGTTTCAGGTTTTTAGTACGTACCGCATGTGCGGGGTGTAACCAATCTGTGAGTGGAATCACCACACACCCGAACATCGTAGGACTGTCCCGCCTACAGCGTACGTTCTAATTTCGAACGTACTGGCCACATATTGGTTGGACGAGAAATTCGTTAGCCAAACTTCTTGGTGTAGTGCAAACAATTCGACGAACTATGTAGATACGATTTGTCTTACGTGAGATGATATCACGACAGAGATTAGATTAGACTAGAATTGCAATTTATTCAATGCAGATCGTCCCATTCGCAAAATGTCACAGTGACGGAACATGTTTGAACATTGTGCAATTTCCCTTTCCTGTCGTCGATATCGTAAGAGCGGACTAAGCAAGCTTTACCTACATCTCTGAAAAAAGTATGGAAACTCAAAGCCCTACACTAAACAAAAATCAAGCCAGCGTTAAGTAGTAGGTAATTTCCCTTCGATTTAGGAGTAAGGAGAGACCTATGATCAACAATGAGACGGATATGGACTGAAATCAGATGTTTAATACAGAAGACATTGTCGGACATACTTATTTTATATTTAGCTTACATATTTTGTACATGTAATATAATTGAAATGTTTAATAAAACTTAATTGTTTCCTATGCGTTCAAATTGTGTTTAACGACAAAACGAACAAAGTTCATCGTAAGGTCAGGTCAATAGCTGAGGTCAAAAGGGATCCCAATACTCTGTACAGGATAAGTCCCGCAACATCGCTGATTGAGGAAACGATGATGAATGTTAAACAATTGTGTTACGAAAAAAAAACCCTAGAGGTGTTTTATTATGTCGACTATGCAGAAGGTAAAAGAAATCTTGATAAAATGATACTTGCACAAGTGCTAATGTAAAATCCAACCTCACATCACACAAAATTGCCCCGTTTTTATGCAAAAATTAATGTCAACACAACGCTGATGATTGTACGAAAGAAAATCCTATAGATATATTTTATGTCGGTTATGGCGTTGTACTAGTGAAAAAGTGTTAATGTTAAATTCGACCGGTCAGAGCACTTCACTAAAAAAATGTCCCTGTTTTTATGCAAAGAAATGTCAACGCAGACTTTCCATTTTTGGAACAAGAGCTAACATTCTCAAGAACACCCATTGTGTTAGGCCCTTTGCTTAGGGGCCGAGAACAAATGCGCCCCTCGGCTGTTTGAGTGGAAAACATGTTTTGGTTACACTAGGTAACACCACTTAGCCCTTCTTTTCCAATATTTCAGTGAAAGTGGTATACCTAATAGGTTTGGAATAAGTCAACATTATTTTATCGATATATAATAATGTAGATTTATGATAAATCGTCTTCTTTAGATCAAAAGTAAGTATGTACCTTGTTATACTCGAACAAAAAAGTATTTTGACTGTGTCTGTCAATCATAGTTTTAATAATTATTTAAATTTCGCTTTTAGGATTTTACAGCGATTTTCCGTTTATTTGAAAGACTTGGTCGTCGGAGATTAGTTTTTTATGGTAAAGTAATTTAGAAATAACAACGTCATAGTAAATATATATTAAATTGCAATAGATAATGAGATAATAAAAAAATACATTTGACATTCCTATATTAAAATGTAAAATATCTATATAATTAAACAATCTTCAACATAACTAGGTCGATGTTGTAAAACCGGCAGGCAAACATGGCTTGCATTGCATTGCATTGGCTCAGCAGTAATAATCTATCTGTAAATCTAACAAAAACAAAATATTTGCAATTTAGAAATTATAATAGCACAGAAAAAAATCTCACAATCAACTATAACGGTCATGAAATTGAACAAATAGACACTGCAAAATTTCTAGGTATAACATTAGATAAAAATTGTAATTGGTTAGAACAAATCAAAACTGTGTGTAGTCGGGTAAATAAATTTGTTTGCGCTTAAAAAAATAAGGAAAGTTACAGATGAAAAAACTTCTAAGATGGCTTATCATGGTTATGTGGGCTCAGTTTTAAAATACGGATTACTATTATGGGGTAATTCCTGTCATATTGATAAGGCTTTTTTATCACAGAAGAAATGTGTGAGAACAATATGTGGTGCTGGTCCACTAGATTATTGTAAGCCTCTTTTTAGGAAACTCAACATACTAACATTAACATCACTTTATATTTTAGAGGTAGGTATGTTTGTTAAAAAACATCCAGATTTATTTACCAAATCTAGTACGATTAAAAAATACTCGTCACGGGATCAAACTAAGCTAGAGCTTCCAATGATGTCAACACAAATGTATAAAAGAAATTGCTATTGTGCAACGATTTGAATTTTTTATAAAATTCCAAAAAATATAAGAGAGCAGCTGCCACTAAGTCGATTTAGAATTAGCTTAAGAAAGTGGCTCAGCGAAAAATGTTTTTACTCTATTAAAGATTTTATGAATTTCCGTGACAAATAAATACGAATCTAATGCAATAATAATTAAAATATGCTTATATTAATAAAATACAATAAATACTGTAATTGATAATCATAATGATTTAGGATAATGGTATTACAATTTAAAAATAATTTAAATTTCATGTGACATGTATAAAATAACGTAACAATTAATTTCTAGTTAATAAGTTCATTATTGTAACACAATTGTAGCTTTAATATTTGCATGTTGTATAAAACAGCGAAATGTGCTGCACTTAAATTAACGACATATCATCTTGTAACAACCATGTTTCATGCAAATAAATTTGATTTGATTTGCCTTTGAACACTGGTTTCAACAATCACAACCTCAAATGTAACTGTAACATAATTTATTTTCAAAAATGTTTTCGAGGAAAAACGGGTTCTTCTGGAGCGACGTTCTGTCAACGACCCCACCCACTACCTCATTTAAAATTGCAAGTTTGCACCATACTGTGACAAGCGTCAGTGGCGGTGTGACCTCGGAACTGAACTGTGCCCCGAGTAGAATCGGGACGCCCGCGATCGATCCTGCCATGTACCAATGTGTTGTTCGTTTCACGAATTTCATGTGTACATTTATCTGACGCTCCTACGGCGAAGGAAAACATTATGAGGAAACCTGCATACATCCGCGAAGTAATTCAAAGGTGTATGTGAAGTCAAACAATCCGCACTGGGTCAGTGTGGTTTGACTAAAGCCTACTCGCCATAACATAACTACGAGTAGTTAGGGTAGGCTCTCGTGCCCCTCAGTGGAGACGTATATGAGCTGTGCTGATGATGACATACTGTGAACATCTATTGTTGCAACTTGCCACATTTGCGCATGTCCATTGTTTTTTTTTACATACAAATTGACAGGGAAACTCTTGGCATTCATCTCACTGGTAAGTGATGATATGGCCGAATGTGGAAGCAAGCTTCACCTAAGCTCCTCAACAGCTGAGCTGGCTATCTTACCTCTAATTGTCGGAACACAACTTCAACCAATTAACCACAGAGGTAGCAAAACTTTGATGATGTTTGAACTTTGATAAGCGCAAAAGCCACCTGGCAAAGTACAAAGTGTGTGCTCAAAGTTTGAACACATAATCTAATGTCCGTGTCTTTGAAACAACTAATTACATGTTAGTTAATTGTTAATTACATGTCTGGATGGGTTACAATCCCTAGCGGCGTACCACAAAGTTCGTTGCTTGGACCACTGCTCTTCAATATTTTCGTAAACGATATTAGCTTGTGCTTCCAAACATCGAAACTTCTTTGCTTTGCAAACGACATGAAGATTTTCGCAAGGATACGCACATATTCTAATGCGATCTTGCTGCAGGAAGATCTTAATCGGCTTGAAGCGTATTGTGTTGAGAATAGACTCGTCCTCAACTCGGCAAAATGTATGGTTATGTCGTTTAGTCATAAAGCCAGCACTATATCGTTTAATTGTTCATTACAACAACAGAATCTTCAGCGGGTGCATACCATGCGAGATCTTGGCGTTACACATGACTCCAAGCTACTGTTTAGCGAACACATTGACGGTATGGTATCTAAAGCGTCTAAGGCTCTAGGATTTCTGATTCGTAACAGCAGAGACTTCACTGATGCTAAGACGCTGAAGATATTATACTGTTCCCTCGTCCGGAGTGGCATGGAGTATGCCTCTCAAGTTTGGAATCCAAGGTATGCTGTAATTGTACGAATTGAGATATTGTACCATTGGCGACGCTTTCGTCTATATATATAGGATCGAAAATATCCAAAAAAGATTTTTAAAATACTTATGTTACCGATCGACTTTGTCAGAAGCACCATCTCTTACCACTTAAAAATCGCCGCAATTTAGCCGACATCACATTTTTTATTAAAATTGCGTCTAACTATATCGATTGTCGCGACCTTCTGTCTTTATTGCAATTTTAATGTTCCCACTAGAAACTTTCGCAATTTTAAACCAATTTAAATTCCTTTGGCAGGAAGCAATTATAGGCAAAATTCTCTCCTCATTTCATCTCTCGCTCATTTTTACTAAGAGCTGGCAGTTTCTTCAATGATTTGTGTACGACTGTCGACATCGACATATTCAATGTAAATCACACTAGAGCAAGGCGCAAGCTTTTCAATCTGTATTTTGAACTATAGTGTTTTTATGTTTATATAATTATGTTTATATTATTGTTGTTGTAAGTTCAACTTTCATTAATAACTATTGTATGTCTAACTGCGTGAATCTGTAATTGGTTATGTAGTTGGCTATCTGTTGTTGAGTTTTTTGTTGAAATATATAAAACTGTAGATTCACCAAATAAATAAAATAGAATGAACAACGTATGGCGCCGGCTTAAGAAACTGTACTAGACACACTACAATCATTAATTAAAACAGCATACGAAACGTACTTCGAATCCCGGCATGAGCTGACGGTAACTATAATTAATGACGTGTCATTCAACACCGGTTATTGAATACTACACTGGCAGATAATGGTATAACGGAATAATTTCACGCCTAAAATAGGGTGTCTGTTGTTACGATATATTATTAAGACTCCCTCCACCATCTGTCTCTGTGTCTGTTCATTCAAAAATTACCGAACAAGTTTTTACGGACTTTTTACCGTTAGATGGAGTGATGCATGATGAAAGTTTTGATGTATAATAGATTAAGGTTAAAAAATGGTGATTTATTTTCTTTTGTAGATTTGAATAGTTTTGAATCACTTTTGAAGTGTCAAAAAATATGCCACCTGAAAGCTACTATCACTCGAAAGATGCTGGCTGGTGAGAAAAATGAGAGGCTGTCGTCTCCAGCAGGCGTAGCACGGGCTGCCAAGACAGGACTTGAGTCACGCATTATCTCACAACTTCAGTGACATAATATCTATGTCTTATAGAGTAGCAGGGCGGCGCGTATTGAGGCTGCGGTCCGATAACAGCGCTCACAGTGCTAACGATTATAATCGCCTTGTCTAAATTAAATAGAACACTGCAAAATGCTATCAGCATGCTTACGATTTCGGTCCGGAAGAACAAGTACATTCATTTTGAACCGAACGTGAGACTGACAGTTTGCATAAAGTGATTTCACTCCAGAGCATTAGCGCTGTAAGATCTATATGACGTTAACGGTGACGTCATGTGGCTCTTCATACCGGCTAACATTAGCGCGCTCACAACATTTCGTGACGCGTTTGAGCGCGCTAATAGTGACTCTTATTGATTTTCGGAACGCAGCCTTAGTGTGACTGACATGATAAAATTTCTTGACGCTCCTCAAGGGATACGTGTCATCGAGTCTTATCACAAATTTCTTGGCAGCCCGTGCTACGCCTGCTGGTGAGAGGATGTAATCTCCCATGAACAGCCTTGGCGTAAATCCCAGCTTGTTTTCACCGCTGCGCCTGTTCCCAGGGGGTGCGTTCGGTGAATTAGCTAGTCCAATCCCGAGCGTGCCTCCCCCGGCGGCGGAGAGGTTCCGGAGGTTGATTTAGTCGAGTATGGGGTTTTTACCCAAGCCCTACGGCGTATCCAAGGGGCGGCCTTGACAGCTTCAGCCCCTTGTGAAGCGTAGAAATTCCCTAGATAGTCCTAAAAAAGGTGTAGCCACGCGATAAGGTTGTTCTTGATGCGCGCTACTATAGGCCATAGGCCACTCGTCTGGAGATTAGCGTTATGTCAAGTGTAATTGGCCACAGGCATTAAGATCCGAACTGTAACCGGGCCGCCCCGGGTTGGTCCGGATAATTGGATTTTCCCAGTTCCTGGGTTACCTAGACAAGATGGACATGAGGTTGGTTTACGGAGTATGCTCCGCACACTGTGAGGTACGAGTAGATACGGCGCGCAAAAGCATTCCACTATCCGCGAGAAATATTCCTATAGTATAGATTTAAAACAACGATATACATTACAGTATGAAAAACTTGACACTTTTCATCAAGCTTACGTATTTCATAATTTCTTTTTGTCTCAAGTAGACACAGCAAAGATAAAATAAAAGTCTCAGAGAAGTAATAAGTTTATACAAGAAACACTGCATTGAATTCAAATAACTGTGATAATACCCACCAAGTATGCAATAGTAGTATTTAAAAGTCTAAAATGAACAAGAGATTTTTTCATCAAAAACTACCAACTACCTTTCTCCATGATCGTTGAGATATTAAGTTCAGTCGAGTCCACATTATTTATCGGACCTATAACTTGGTCCTCCAACTTTGCCAATGAGAAACGACAAAAGTGAATGCATAACTCATGCAGATTCTGAACTAGGTTTCCAATTCGCAGAATGTTCTATTAGTTTCTGCGCATTTTTCATTTCGACTAATCAAATAACGAAACTCGGTTCGTTAGGCTCTTCATCATTACTTCAACCTATAGGTCCTGCTGAGCGTGGGTCTCTTAGACGAGAGAACCTTCCTACTACTTCACCACGCTGGCTAGATGAGCTTTACTAGTGTATATGTAAGGTTTTGTTCCCACTTTCAAGTTTTTCATCTGTTCGCATAGGTAAACAGAGAGGTAATTGTGGTAAACTCCCACACATTCACGGGACTTTTTCTACCCGCCGATACTCTATTTTAAATTTGTCAAAGTACAATCAAAAAACGTTTGTTAAACGTTATGAAATGCTAGACATTGAATGTATACGCCCATGAACTACGTTTCGATTTAATAAAGTTCAACACAGTAGTATCCTTTGATTTCTCAGCATCCTGTGAGAATTTTCTTTCTGAAAAATACTTCCTCAGTGCTAAGACTTCAGGGCTTCATAAGCCAACGAACCCCTGTTCCGAAATTTCATGCTTCTAGCTCTACGTTGATGATACCTCAGTCAGTCAATCACCAAAGCTTTTTATAAATACAGAAGAAATACCAGTAGATACAGAGACAGTGGATTTTGCATTTGTAATATTTGTTCGTTGACAACAAACCACGCTGCACAGAAAAAGAAGCTATTTATTTTTTGAAATTGACACCGCGAAAGAAACGTTAAAAGATTGCATTCGGAACAATTCCTTGAGGCACGAAACTCGTAGACAATTTAAAGTTTTTATTTTAGAAATGTTGTTCTATCTCCAGGAGCTCGGCGTTCTCGACCATATCATTTGAATTTATTTCGACCAACATGAATTCAACTAGACACCGCGAGTGTGTTAGTTTTTGTGCCAAAAAAAAGAATAATGCTTCTTTTTTTAATTTGTTTCATTATGTCAGCAAAACCTTTATCTTACCTATTGCTGCCGCCAAACAGCGCTGCTTGCATTGCTGTATTCTGGTATGAAGGGTAAGATGAATACTTATCTTTGTAGTTATGGACTTTTGTTATATGAGATAAATAAATGAATTGAATTGAATAGGTGTTATATAGAGGGGGGCCGGGTGGGCCGTGCCCTCCCCAGATTAGTCTAGTGCCCCCCCCCCCAGGATGTTAGGCTACCGTTTCAAAATTCAATGATGGATACCAAACAGTGATAACTTCAAACAGAAACCAAGGGCCAGGCCCACCCCAGAAAATAATTCTAGATTCGCCAATGGATAAGATAGGCAGTGAAATTACCGGGTACTGTGACTTGACAATCTTGTGTCGCAAGTTGGCAACGTACATCTTTGTAGACGTTGTAGGTTTCCTAGTCTTAGAGGAAGAACAGTTATGTACATACTATAGGCGGCCAACTTTGTTGGATAAAAAAAAAGAAAGGGAACTGATATTGTCCGAAATATTCGTAACTCGATGACCTGATAATGTGGCGTTCTGATTGGTCCGAACGCAACGGTTTAGTTTCGCCACAGCGGTGGCTCATTAGCAGAATTGGCCTTCTTGGACATACGTCAAACGGGAGCGACGGCACCTCTTACCATTCCGCACGAAGTCTGTTTAGGAGACACTTTTTTGGATGAAGCTTATTTGTCTGCTTCTCAAAATCCAACTCGTTTTATGGCTAAAATAATCAAAAGATAAGGCAGAAGGTAGAATGAACCACATTCCGAAAGCAGTAAAAAGTTTATAGGTGCTTCACGCTCAAGATGATCTGAAGGAGACATTTATGAAATAGGTATGGAAATATTTTCCGAGATATCCACAAAGTTTAATAATTTAAGAGTTTTATAGCCTGTACAGAGGGGCTTTTGTCTTGTCAAACTGCTTTGAAAAAGTATGCAAAGTTAATAAATAAATTTATGACCAAGCTTAGCAATTTTTTTTCCACAAAGGATATATTTACTATTACGGAGAGGAATGACCTGACCATATCATCTGTGCAGAAACGTTAAATAATACATTATACTATACAGTATTTTTATATATTTAGTGTTTGTTATCCTTCATTTTTGCGGTCTGAATTTTAAAGCATATCAGAGAATGTCCACAAAAACCGAAAGCTGTGCTATGTATAATTAAAATGTTTCTTGAGATTTCATGTTAAAATTGTTTAAATCCAACCAAAAAGCCAACAATATAATTATTTGATTTTTATAAATATTATTAACTCTACGTATCTTAAATCGTAAATATTTATTAAATTGCACTCGTAGTGAAATTTTCTCACACAAATTAACAATTGGTCGATTTCCTTGTAATATAAACAACAAAACCGTACTTAGAAGAAGTCTAAAAAATCGGTATTAAAATTACACAAGCAACTATACCAAAACTGCCTCACTCGTATTTTGCAGCATAGTCGTGGAAAACTTTCGAAAGTCGCGCAAAACGAAACAGCGAGCGGCGATAAATAGACTTTTCACATACAAATCCCGCGTGGTTTACATCGGAACCCCGTGGCTTGTATGCTGATAATATACTTACACAACGTTGTTTTCCTTCTTTTATTTATGTTTCTGTACAGCAGCGTCACGAAAGTATCACCCGGCCTTTGTGAAAACTCGAAAACACATTAATAAATCTCAAGAATCGACTGTGACTCCGTCGACTGCTCTGTCTGGACTATGTCTTATTGGTGTAAGTTGTTTACGTATCCTTCGTCAGAAGGGTTCGATTCTTTACTAGTATTGCTGAAAGTTTTGCTCGATTCAGCATTGTTTACTTTGAAGATATTTTCTTATTTCTCTGTTCATCTATCATTGAAGATTGTACTGATGGCATCACAATTAATAAGTTTAAATTATAAACCTGTTTTTCACTTTAGTCACTATATATACATTAATAATTTGTCATTTATGCTAGTCACACTTAATATTTGTGAAACAGTTAACATACACTGAATGAAATTGTGCTTTAATGAAGCACAATCGCTATAATGTATTAAAAAAATCATTTTGAATTGTACTACTGATTATATACCAAATAGCGATATAAATGCTATAAATAAAATCACATTGTTTCATGAAAATCAAAATTAAATGACAGCTCACGACTAGTGGAAAGACCTTAGAGCAGTGTTTCTTAAACTTTTTTCAGTCATGGACCACTTTCACAAATTAAACAATTCCACGGACCCTGTCAAAAAATATTTTTGGAAATGAAAGAAAACCTTATTTATATTGTAATTAAAAATACTTTCATTGGCACTTTCATTACACTTACTACTAAGTTAATGAGAAGGGTTCTGCTGTTTGGCCTCAATGAGAACGTTAAATTGTGATTGTCTTCGACAAGGCAAGGTGCATGTCATGCTTACGTCGAATTTACAACACACTTGCCTAGTAAATATGTTTACAAACTACCCATTGCGGACCCCTGATACACAGGCTACGGACCCCTAAGGGGTCCGTGGACCCCACTTTAAGAAACCCTGCCTTAGAGCATAAGACTTTCAAGGCCTATGGAAATCTAATTTTATCGACTACTCATTTAGGATAGGTGATCCTTCTGTTACAGTACCGTCGAACATCCTTAGAATCTTAATGAATTGTAATCGGCTATAACACCCTATTATGTATTTATATCTTAATTAGTATGGTAATGAGGCTTCACTATTGTACGAAAATTCTTGTCGTCTTTATCAGAAATAATAATTTAATGACTTGAGATCGCTCACAATGATAATTCTTCAAAATGTGCTCTATCGTCTCAGGTGATATCAGAAAGCACATTTTTGTCATTAATTATGATTTATCATTCTCTATCAATAACGCGATAAAAGTCGACTGCGATCGGATATTCCAATATAAAACGAAAGTCACGAACAAGGTATCGCTTTGCTTTGCAGATTTTTACGTGTCATTTATTTTGTTTTTGAACAATTGTTTCTATGATAGCGTCGATTTATTTATTCTACCTGAGTGGCATCAAATATACTGATCATCTGATGCCAAGCTGCTCTCGAATTCTACATATTTAATACAACAAAAGAAAAACCTACAAGGAGCGCAGTGTACGTTGCCAGTTTGTGATATATTAAGTCACAACACCCATTAATTGCCACTGCTAGTCTTATACCTTTAATATATAAAGTGGTAATGCAAGCACCGGTACTTTGCAGGAGATAAAGGTAGAGTCTAGTACAGAGAACTTTGTTAAATTCTATAAAAACTAGTGTCCGGAATGACTTCCCTCTTGGGGGGACCTCAATTTCTACGCTGTCAGCACATCATCGCCCTACCTCACAGTCACTCGCATGAACATAACAAAACCTGCCTCTTATATTAATTTCACAATTTATATTTAATTTAACTACTTAAATAATTGGGTAGGTAAATCAAGTACAAAATTAGTCAAATCAATCAAAAAGTAGTTTAAATCAAGTAAACAAAACGTTGAATGTATAAACATTCAACGTTTTCTTTACTTCATCAAAACGTATCATAGTTGAATACATCTATACTATGTTTGTTTGTATTGCATAGGCTTCGAAACTCTCTTAGCGCCTTTTACCGAATGTTTCATGGGTAATGCTCCGAGGAGCTCTTTAACCTTGTCCCTCCCTCTCCATTCCTTAACAGAAACACGCGTAAGGGCCTTCGGAGTCATCCGTACACTCTGTCCTCCTTTTCACACCGTACCAAGTAATTCCAAGATTCCTTCTTCTGTCGTTCATCCCACACTTGGAATTCCTTCAAAAGAGGCGTGAAAAAGCATCTTTTGGGCGGGCAGGTAGGATAGTGGATGTCGTCCCTAGTCTATCTGTCAACTCATTTGGGCCTCTTTCACCGCTTAACATCAGGCTGGAGGAGATCATTTGCCGGGCCATACATAAAAAAAAACTACTGAACCGATTTTGACGAAAGTTGGTATAGGGATAGTTCGAGACCAGGGGAAGGACATAGGACAATTTTCCTATGGGAAAAAATATCCCACGGGAAAACAAAAATAACGCGGGCGAGCGGAAAGCTAGTAATAATATATGAACACAACAAAACATTGTTTGCCTGCTGCCTTCTGGTGGTAGCAATCCTTCCTGCTTCCTAAATTAATTCCACAATTTACTCACAACGTTTTTTCTCCTTCACCATAACGTATGCTATTATCAAAGCACTGTTTGTGTCATACAGAATTTATTATCTACCAAGCATTCCTCTTGTATAACCCACATCTGGTTATCTCCAAAATATTTCCCGGAAATTTATTCCAACATTTCTCGGTATTCACGTGTTGAAGTGCTGCATTTTAGTTCGCTCCATTTCTTTTTTATGGCTTTAATGTGAAATAAGGCTACCTTTGCCAGAATTGTTTTGTTTCCATGGCACACCGATTATATCTGAGTGAGCTTTGTCGACTATAACACTAAATTATAGCGACGAGGAAAGAATCCTTAAACTGTGATTTGTGTTCGGTTATATTTTGTTCGTATTCTTACAATTGGCTAGATGACAAAAAATTTTTTTTGCTTTAATAGAAGCTCATTCATATAATAAACAGAAAGAAAAAAATCGGTTTTCGAATAACTATAAAAACAACCAAGATATAAGGTATTAAAGATTTTTCTCCATCTCTTTCTAGCAAAACGGCATTTTACATGGAGTTTATATGGCCGTACTCAACGATGACGTCACGGTTGATGTCGGATCTCTCTGTCTAATCGCTTCAAAATTAACAGCTTAAAATGCTTGTATTTTATGTATTTCTAAGCCGATTTTAATTCTAATTTCACATGATTGCATATTTTTCTACGCTATTTTAATATTTTACGTCGAGATGTGAAAATGAGAATTCAGTCATCATCCCAATTCCGCAGAATGTGCCTAATACATGAACTTATTTTTTTTTTGGTTAATTCTAATAGAAACAAAAGTAACACTAACTTAACTAACTCGAGATGAAGTTCCAATTTTGTATAAATTTTAACATTTTTATTTCTACTTACAAGCTCATCAAATTATATTTTCATCCAGGAAAAATATCTTCTTACATCTTTTATATATCTCTTAAATTATAAATACGTATCTAATTGACATCACTGTTAAAAAAATATGTTACTAAAAGTTGACAAAGTAAGTACCTACCTACGTTACGCTCTCTCAACATCGGCACACCGTTTGTTTCAATAGAAGGATTTCGTCATTCTCACTAAAATTAACCTCCTGCAATGTTGGCATTACAATATCTCTTAAGCCCCGTACCCTGTAAGACGGTTCGTTAATGTCATAGATTATGACGCGTGTAACCCAGAAAAGCAATGAAATTACCTCCATAATAATACAACGCTTCCGCTTTGTAACGCGGATTTCATAGGTCACAGTACAATTAATATTCTAAGCACCTCGGACATTTCGGACTGTCACTTACATATTTCAATTTTGCCATATCGTGCTCTAGAAATGATAAAGTCGCGTGTATTACGGAGAATACCAAATGTGGAAATTTACTGCAGGACTACCGTTACATAACTTAATGGCACTTTGTTTGATATACGGTGGGGACTTTTTAGTGGCCGTGCTGTTTGCCCAGTTAGAACAAACGTCCAGAAAACAAAAAGCTATTTTCAGTGGTTCCATTGTATTATGTCATACCGAATTTTTGAGATTGTTCTTCTGAAACTATTACCTCCTCGCTGCTTAGATTTTGGAATTATTATCAAGTAGGTACTCCAAAAGTGTTTTACTGTTTGGAAATAAAATCTTATAATGCGACAAAGATAGCTATGTACAGTAAGCTCCTTGTTGAGCGAGCTATACTGTTTGACGTTTGGACCATTGTTATGTCTAATCGTATATGATCACATTTACCCTCTTGTACGTAGACTGGTACCTGATGAACAACATGGCTTCATGAGAAATCGTTCCACCAATACTAATCTTGCAGCTTTTACAAGTGAAGTACTTAATAACATGGAGGGTGGGGGGCAGGTTGACGTGATCTACACGGACTGCGAAAAAGCTTTCGACCGTGTGGATCACGTTATCCTTCTACGAAAACTCCAAGAGGTGGGAATATGTGGCAGTCTTTTAAGATGGATGGAGTCTTACCTTCGTAACCGAAGTCAGGCTGTGGAGGTGGGTGGATTTCGATCTGATTACATTTCTATTCCATCCGGTGTCCCTCAGGGTTCGATCCTCTAATGTATTCGGTCTACCTTTACGACATAGGACATGCATTACGACACTCAAAATTTTTTATGTACGCAGACGACACCAAAATATACATGAAGATCAGGGATCATTCCGACAGTCTCAAATTACAGGAGGATTTAAACAGACTGTGTAGTTATTTTACTGGAAATCGAATAAAAATTAATGAAGATAAGTGCTTGCATATTACGTTTACTCGCAAGAGGCAACCACTGTCGACTACCTACCTCATTGCTGGCATGGCAATCGCTAAATCTAATTCGGTTCGTGATCTGGGGGTACTCCTTGATGCAAAGCTAAACTTCAACGACCATATCGCAAACATTGTTACAAAGGCTTATAAGCAACTCGGTTTTATATTAAGGACTACGGCTCCGTTTTCGGACATTATGTGTGTAAAGTTGCTGTATTACTCTTTCGTCCGTGGTATATTGGAGTATTGTAGTTGTATCTGGAACCCTCAATATGTTGTCTATAAGCAAGCAATCGAATCGATTCAACATAAATTTACCAAACATTTGAATTTTAGACAGCAGTTGAGTCACCTGCATTATCCAGAGGCATGCGCGCGTCACCATCTGTTAACATTGGAGAATCGACGTTGCTTGCTTGACATGCTTTTCCTTCACAATATCTGTAATGGTTGTATTGATAGTCCCGGACTCACGCAACTTACGATTAATCTTAGGGCCCCTTCAATTAGAACGAGACATTATTTCATACACAGTGCGCTAAAACTAACTATGCACATAACTCTGTCATTAATAGGTTACACAATTTTTACCACAAGAATTTTTCAAGAGTTTCAGATTTATTTTATGACAGCAAGGCAAAGTTCAGGCATGAGATTGTAAGCTCACTATCACAATCATAAGACATGCACAGGTTTCCCACTTAAACTGACACTCATTTTTTTTCCTCATAAACACAAACATATAAGTACTCACTCAACACAATACTCACCTTTCATTTACATGCGTACAAATATTATAACTATGGACTTATTTCACCAATTGCTTGACATCATTTATATAGGTATATTATTTCTAATGTGATTTATTTTTATTTCTGACATAGTTTTTCATTTAATTGTGTTTTAATTTTAATATTTGACATGTTTTTAATTTAATTTTTGATATATTTTCGATTTGGGTTGAGATTTTTCATATGTTTTACTAATACTTATTTAATTTTATATAATTTTTTGATGTTTTAATCTTATTTCTAATCACTCGGAGGAGATTGTTTTAAAAAATGTAAATCCGTAATTGGCTGTAAGATTTAAGCTTGATTTGTACACAATGTATTTACTCCAAGAGCTGTGGATTTTGTAATAAACAAATAAATAAAATAAAAAAATAAAATAAAATGTCATTTGTAATAGTGGCGGTTTTCGTAGTGTACATGTAAAGCTTGAATGGGAGGTTCCCTTGTATTATGTCATACCGAATTTTTGAGATTGTTCTTCTGAAATTATTACCTCCTCGCTGCTTAGATTTTGGAATTATTATCAAGTAGGTACTCCAAAAGTGTTTTACTGTTTGGAAATAAAATCTTATAATGCGACAAAGATAGCTATGTACAGTAAGCTCCTTGTTGAGCGAGCTATACTGTTTGACGTTTGGACCATTGTTATGTCATTTGTAATAGTGGCGGTTTTCGTAGTGTACATGTAAAGCTTGAATGGGAGCTTACTATACAATTTGAAAGAAGAAATAAAAAATTTGCCTGTTCGTTTCGTGCTGGCTCTCCTAATATTCGGACAGGTGTACGTACATACCCAGGAGTCAACTTTTTTCCTTCAGATTTGTGTTCGCTAGCATTTATTTATCGCGAAATGTGTGTATTATTTAATAGTTTGAATATAATTCTTTAAATAAAGTATTTAAACAATTTAACAGTATTTTGATTGTATATAAAAAAAAGTCAAAGGCGAATTTACAACATACTTCAATAATTTCAGTTCTCAAACCGTTGCTCAAGAGCATTAGCAAGCTATGAACAGAGCTAAAATATGATAATAAATATTGAAAATCCATTAATCTTATTAAGTTTACACTTGGAGATGGAACATAGATAGCACGATTGGCGCTCATTGTTTAACTTTGAAATGAAGCAGTATCAATGTTCAAAGCAAATTAATTATGAAGCCTACCCAAAATCCAAGTTTAAATGCAAGTTTAATAAATTCAAGTGTGTCAATATTTTAGGATTGACAATGATGGAATTGTTTACGTCGTAGTAACTCAAATATTAGGATCAACATTTTTGCAAAACGATTTGTTTATTTTCTTTGAATTCTACTGTAGGATATATTTCTTGCATATTCCATTTATTCATGATTACTATGTCTTTATTCAATATTATTTAAAAAAGATTTGTTAAAAATATTTAAGTATGTACATACGTACAAATATGAAGATTACGTAGTCGTACTTGCGTTTAGTATTAAAGTCATTCTAAAATTAGACAAGCAAACATGCTCGTTTTTTCTACATGGCTTCATCATCAGCCACAATACATCCACTGCTATAAGTGCTATGCGATAATGATTAAACGTACAGGAAATTGATTTCAGATTGTTACAGTCAATTGTCAAAATCTAGGTGTATTTTTTTTAAAGATCTCAAGTCTATTACAGAAGGATTAAAAGAATAGGTAACAAAAATACGAGTATATCATCATGAAACTTGAAAGTAACAACTAGCAGATCATTATAAATTGTAAATTAATGATGAGGATCAAAAGTCTTTTGAAAATGCTCAAACAACTAGCATCTATATAAACTAAACTTGACAAAATGAATTTATACGAGGCGAGTGTTAATGAACAAGTTGATAAAAGACAATTCAGAAATATATTCACAATTACCAAAATTAAAGGTTTTGTACGACTCTCTTTGTGTTTTAATAATTCTTCTATATAAAAATATGTAATCACTTTTATAATTTCCTATGAGCTGGGTGATTTTTGGTGTTCTAAGAAAATCGAATGATATTTCTACATACACTATTCGTCGATTTCTTATAAATTCTATGATTTAATTTAATGTTATAGATTTCCTCAAGTTCACATTGGCGATTTATTTCTTTGTATTTTCAAACTGGCCAATAGAGTAACTCGTGCTGAGATAAAACATCAAATGTCGTTCGAAAAAGGCGGTCCCTCAAGTACAATGCCGGTCGTTTCAACGTTATTTATCGCTAATGATTCCATGGAATCCATCCGAGGAGCCTCGTTATTGTAGCACTGACAGTTAGAAAAAAGGTCCGGCGTTACTGCCTCCTGACGAGACATAACATTAACATAAGCTTGTGTGGGACCACAATTCCAATAGGCTTACGGTACCCCGCAACATTGCCAATTGTAATTCCGACAAGAGGTAACCAACTTTTGTTTATACTGTGACATCGTTGTGAGTTTGAAATGTTCCATTTGTTGATTTGGTTCATCTTGTCATTCTTTTCCTTGACATGGCGATTCGGATTTGGGAAAACCCAATTCATGGAAACAGGATCAGATACTAAAATAAACAATGATGCTTACAAATCTTTATTATTAGTGATATGCCATTTGATATTTTTGAAAACATGCTGATTTTTGTAAAAATGATGATACCTTCAATGTGTAGCTTCGGATTTCTTACTACTTCAGAACTGAGCCTTACTGGAATATAAGTTATTTTGACTACTTCCTCCAAGTGTAGAAATAAAGCTTTTGGTAATTTTTTGGAGAAAAAAATGCCGCAAAAAATTCAAATTTTAGGCATTGAACTCCTTAGGCGAATTGTCGTATAACGTGCAACATACATTTTATTATTTCCAATGACTTGTTTACCAAATATCTTCTTGAAAAACGCGAACAGTTATGAAAGAGAATTTATTATGTCAGATGCCGATTATTTGGCATGTCTTGAATATCACTCTTTTCATCGACGCCATTTGATATTTAAGAAATCGTTAATGGATCATACATAAAACGTCTTTTCTGAACACTTCCTTCACATTTCTCGTTTAATATTTGTGTTTAAGTAAATCCAATTATCTATAAAACTTCGGATGTTCGAGTATTAAGGCCTGATTATACCGCGTGTAACGGAATACCGAAATAATATTTAAGGTTGTTGATTAACAAAAAAAAATGTTTTATGACTATACTTTGTATTTTTAATACGCTTAACTGTTAAGCGTATTAAATCGAAAGTAGGCATATACTTAATAAAAATACAAAGAATAGTCATAAAACATTTTTTTTGTTAATCAACAACCTTAAATATTATTTCGGTATTCCGTTACACCCGGTATATTTTAGCTTAAAGACAAAATAAGGTTTACTGCTTGCTATTTTCGCATAATTTAATTAATTAAGCTTTACTTTTACTGGTATGATTTATTACTTCCACCTAAAGTTTGCCACTTATCGGATAATCAAATAATAATGCCTTCTACGTTACTCAAAAACTTTATGTAAAACTGTTTAATAAATTGCTTGCGGGCTCATAACTCCGTTTCGAGAGGGACGTCAAAGTCAAAGTAAAGGTTCTTTTTATAGTCACAAGGAATATTTTTAGAAATCTTCGAGTTGTTGCTACTAGGTAGTTCTACAAAGAGATTCCCGGATCAAAAATAGATTTTGAATGATAGCAACTTCTATTGTGCCTCTTTGAAGTAGGGTCTTATATTCAAATTACCTATAGAAAGAAATCTATACAAACCACATGGTATCTGTTGTAGTCCTCTAGTCTGGAAAGAATATTTGTTATTACGTCATATACTGTTATTCACTAAGCCTACACCTTTGGATGCAGATAGTTAAATTTGTATATACCTACCGACGTAATTGTTTAGCGACATACACTTCACCCCGCTATCAACTTTCATTCCTCAATGAACTTTGATTCGTCACCGGTCTGGAGCGGTGTATCGCTCGTGACTTGACAAAATTCTAATAGGAGCATTGGAATACTAACTGTCGCGGTATATAATACCGTAACGGCGCAGAAGTGATCACGGACAATACGACCCCTATTATTTATTATATAAGGTGACTTTTCAAACAGCAGTCAAATTTTGTGTGCTTGTTCATACAAGCAATATGAACAGCTTTTACTATGGAAGCAATCTTGTATGGCGAAAAAAATTAGCAGTTCCATACATCTGGGTTTAACGGATGTTGAACATTTTGTATGAAATTACAGATATTTTTCGCCATTTGATTTACGTTTACGTTTCCCGAATAAATTCAATTCAACTCAATAGCTTATGTTTATGGCATTGTATTAGTGAATAAATTTTTAAAATCGCTCCAGTAGATTTTGAGTTTATTCATCCTACAAAAAAAATACAACTCTCTTATCTTTATAATATTAGTATAGATTACAATGAAAATATACGCCAAACAAACCATTTGAAACATGACAGCCTAACTGTCTATTTATCTATATCGAGCAGTATCTACGTTGGGTGCTCCATCATTCAGGAAGTTAACCGTAGTTGTCGGATGTAAAATAAATATGAGTGATCACGTATCGAGTTTCCAAATAGCTAGATGTACTCATGTTAGTGCGGCTAACTGGATGACCAAAAATTTGAGACCACACTCTTGCTACATCCCACTGGTGGGGGCAAGGGTCTCCCTTGGAGGAGGAATGGACCTATTACTTTGGCCGGACAAGAAGGTGTAGGGTTTTGTTTCGAATATTCGTAGGGGTGTTATGGCGGTGAGTAACCTTAGTGGGCGCTTACGACATCCACAGGAAGAAAGAGAGGAAAGAAAGGGGAGGGACTTAACATTTATCATAAAATCTATAGAAAATTCTTTGACATTTGAACATGAAATTCGGCAGAAAGGCAGTTTATAGATAGGATTTTACAAAATTCAACCCTCAAGTGGATGAAAAAGAGTTGTAAGTTTGTATACGTCATTTTACTAAAACTTTGAATTTGGACTAATAAATAGACATTACTTAACACGTTTTAGTTTTTTTCAGAATTTTAGCCTCAAAAAGGTGACATAGGGGTTGAAATATTTGCGTATCACACTAAAACTACAAAACATATTTCAGCAGGACTTTTTAAAAGCTTCTGAATTATGATTAGTACTACGGGGAAATTAAGGATTTCCACGGAAAAATGAAAATAATGCGGACGAACTCGTGGGCGGAAAGCTGGTAAAAATAAAAGTATAATAATAAAACCAATTCCTGTTGTTTTTATTTTAAGGGAATGTTACTCATGTTGCCATAAGAGCATCTAATTATCCATATTTTTGTCAGAGAAACTTTCTTGAGTTTTTTTGCAGACTTATTGAAAAGAACGTAGCTAAGGTGTGATAAATCTAATGAGGCCACAATCGCTAACCACCCGAAACAATATTTCAAAAATACAGTGTAAACAATTGCCTCCAGAGGGCGAATTCTGCTTATGAGCTACCGCTGAACCGAAGCTAAATCGTTGCGATCGACCAATCAGAGAGCCACATATTGTTCGATGACGTGAACAATATGTGCGCTCCGATTGGCCAATCCCAACGATTTAGTTTCGATTCAGCTTCAACTTTTTAGCAGATTTAGACCTCAGGCACAGATTAGATAATAGTCACTACGTAACTAATATGTCTCCTCTACGTAACTAATATGTGCCTCAAGTCTTGCAACTCTAACTTGCACAGAGCGAATAACGATGTGAAAAGGATAGTTTTTTGGAAACAGCTACAAACGCCAGTGTATCGGCACTTCACAATTCGTAACGGCCGGCACAAAAAAAAAGAAAAAAATAGAGGTTTGAAGTAGCCGAAGTAGCCATTTGACTTAAGTTAGGACGTGGTAGCAATAGGGGGCGCACTCGGGGAATGGCTAGCGCCGATCCCGATTGTGCCTCTATGGGAGTAGAAGTTGCTAGAGGGTGGTTTAGCCAGGTATGGAGTTTATACCCGAGTCCAATGGCATATCCTTGGGGCGGCCTTGTCAGCTTTTCAGTCCCTTGTCGTATCGTAAACAGATTCCCCCTCCTTAAAAAAGGACGTGGTAGCAATAGAAAGTCTAGAAGTGATACTTTTTTTATGTTCAATAGATTTTGTGAGTACTTTGAGAAATTACGATGAAAAACTACATAGCTATCTAAATCAAGTAACACTCAGGCATTATTCATATAACAGTATTTCTATGTAATAAGACATAAAAAATGAATCGTTGTAATCCTACTAATATTATAAATGTGAAAGTGTGGATGTTTGGATGTTTGTTACTCAATCACGCAAAAACGGCTGAACGGATTTGGATGAAATTTGGCATGCATGTAGCCTTTGACATGGAAAAGAACATAAGCTACCTTTTATCCCGATTCCTTAAGTAGTTCCCGAGGGAAAATTGAAAATTGTTCAAAATTGAAGTCCACGCAGACGAAGTCGCGGGCAGAAGCTAGTAATAAATATACTTTTGGCAAAACGTTTCCGTAGTTCATGAATTGTAACCAGTTATATACTATTCTTATAATTAATCTTTATATAGTTAATTTTTCAATATATCTAAGCAGTTACATCACGTAATGCAAACGAGGTCATTCAAACCTTAAATTACTGTATCTGTGGACAGTTGCAAAGTTTTTGGTATAATGCCTAAGCCGTTGTTTATCTGTCGTATTAGGGCGTTATTGCACGATCCAAGTGAGCGAGCAAAGCGAGCGGCGCAATGTAAACTGCCGGAACCAGGGGGCCTACGGTGCTCGCTTGGAACAAAGTCGAAACAACATTGAAACAGAGACAGCGCTATTGCAGGGTATAGCGCTGTCCCGTTTTCGCTGCGGTTTTAATACTGTTTTAAGCGATCACGGTGAGGGGGCGATACGAGTTGGCAAACAATGATATCGCCATAGTTTCGAGGCCGGGTATATTGCTTTTGAGATATTGTACAGTGGTTTGCGCTACAAGCGTTATTGCTCATAAGCTTATGCATAATTTGTAGGTATTGTTTAACACGTACTCAACTACTTAGTACTTGGAAATGAAGGATAGTATAAACTAAGTGGTAAATTTATAATTACAGCTCATAGACGTGCGTAGGTACATTAGTACGCTACGTTCTAATCACTATCAACGATCTATTTTTCATATAACAAAATTACATTATCTCATCTGTGAATACCATAGATAGAAGATGCCCAACACATATTTTTGGAATGAGTATAACTTCAGATAGAGAGGGAGTCATTGCTACAAAAATTTAATGTCAATACATAGGATGTAGGAATTTTTATAAGCATCTTCTCAAAGCACCTTTTTTCGGTAAATGGCAGATTCTGGAAATGGCAGACTATGTTAACGGCAGATTCTGGAAATGGCAGATTCTTGAAACGGCAGATGTATAGTCAAATAACGAATTACCCTTCGTTCAAACCTTTCCAAATTCGGCTGTTTTTTTATTTATAGAAATGAGAAACCGCTAGTTTAGTTTTAAAGTATAATAAAGAAAATATAAAAAAAAACTTTTTGAAATACAAGCTTTTAGTACTCGTCAATACATATCAAACGAGATCAAACTCGATGGGGCTGTGTCGTTTTATTGCGGAGTTCCTATGGTCATCTTCCAGCTCCAGCGTTTGATCAACTCTACGTCATCATAATATTGCATTGTCAGGTGATATACAATCAATCAATCACCCTCAATCGGTAACCGGGAAGTGGGTTAAATTTAATTTGCAAGATTTCATTACAGACGCCGGGACAGGTGAAAGTAAATAAATGCTTGTAAATAAAGGTTGGGGTATGACGGCGCTGACATATCCTTTTGGGTAAAAAGAAAGGAAGAATTTGGAGAAAAAATAATGCTATTATAAAGTTTAGAAATTTTGGTTCAGATTGATTCACTGTTAGTGATATTATCCTACCAGTTCAACCAAACTAAACTCTTCAGCCTTAAAATATTGGTAAGTATGAATTATGAAAATCTTAAGACATGATTCTCCCCTGTATTTGATGCTTATCTTGTTTTACTATATTCAAGAATTTTATAGGTACGTGAGGTGATAGATGTTCCCTCCAGCAAAAGGTTTTCGCCTCCGAAATAAACATCATACTAAAAATATAATTGAACTCTAATAGAGAGCATTACTTCGAGACATTTCGCGCTAAAGCATATTTGTCTGAAATACATCACATATCAATTTTCCACAGGTAACCAGAAAGTAAAAGGTAAAGTAAAAGGTCATTGTTACATACATGAAACAACATCTATGTGTTCCTTTATCACCTCATCCGAAGTTCCGAACTGCGCAATAAAAAGAGTATCCCCTGACACCTCTACGTTGTACGTGAACAGTTAAAATGTCCAAAGACAATAGAAGGCTCTGAATAAATAAGTCTGAAGATATATATCTTGACCTTGTGGTGATTTGCACTGGATATTTCCCCGGAGAGATTCACAAAGGACCTTTGCTACATTATTGCGCAAAAAAATGGAAGGTAATATAAAACGATTATTATAAGGTCTGTTATTTGATTTAACACGAGTATACGTCAGTGCCTTTATTGCCGTAAAATTACCCGCTGAGATAAACGACAAGCTTAAATCTCGTTTAGCTTGAATTGTAACGACTTATTTTACTACCCAGCATTGAAAAATATAAGGGCTAGTAAGCACTTGTTACTATTTTAAAATAGCAAATATATTAATTTCTACGTAATGTCTTCCATAATTCCATAATTTGAACTGATCAAAGGACTTACAACGCTAACTACGTCCTTGAAATAATTTTTTTTATAAATATTTACTAGCAAAATTAGTCAATAGTCTTTTAAACAATACTTGACAAAATTTTAATCAAAAGTAGTATTGCCTAAATAGGCTGTGGTTGAAAGTTTTTGACTAAGCACGTCAATCATACCCATTTTTAACAAAAAATTTGCAACATTTCATGAACTTCAAACAAAGAAAAATCAATATTAATAGATAAATCATACTAACAGCCATTGGAAACAACTGGAATTATATTTGACGAGAGTAATCATGAACCATTTCCACATATATATTATGAAGGTGTAAATGAACACCCCAATAAGAAGTAGAGATTCTGTAGGAAAAATATTAGGGCTAACAACCTACTTTTTTTTCCATACAAACTAAATAAATTATTTTTTGGTATTAAGTGCCGAAAGAGCGTACGAGGAATACTACACTCACGTCATACATACTAAATAAATTATTTTTTGGTATTAAGTGTCGAAAGCCCTACGTAAGCGTACGACGAATACTACGCTCACGTCTGTCACGTGTCATTTTGTGTTTAAATTTCTTTTGTGTTAAGAGCTGATTATGGTTGTCACGTGAAAGTTTTTGCTTTCAGTTTAAAATCAAATAACTCTGAAAGTATTGGGGTTCTAGGTCTCAAACAAGCACCGAAAGTCCATTTAGTATCTAACTTATATGCCCCTTAAATGTTATTGGGTTGTTCAGTTACACCCGGTATAGATAAATAATATAGTATGAGTTCTCTGGATAAATATTGTAATGCACACATATATCAATGTACTGACATTTTCGATATTTACATTGTATCCTTGTACAAACAAATGTCTTCTCCAGGTCGAATGGTTTGGACAAGTAATGAGAAGGGTTCCGAAATTGAAACTAGTGTGGCTTAGTTAATTTCAACACAAAACAGTGTCCAAATAGAACGTAGGAGGATACCATTGTGTTAGCATTAAAGAAAGCCCTCGCCTAATTTTACATAACTGCCAAAACTGACTAAACCTCTGTGAAATTTTTCACATATAGTAATGTAACAAGCTCATATATGTGTATTTTAGAATAAAACACATGTTACTGATGTAAGGAGAGATTCACTCTAGATACGATCTTAAAATCATTCACTTATAATCCTGCATCTAATACCTGACTAGGTAGTTTAGTTACAGGTCATTTGAATATCCTTTGGGAATATCCAGTATCTCGGAAACATTGAACGGAAAAAAATACGAGGAACTATCCCAAGAACATACCAATACGATAATGTAGCTAGGGACATGCATGACCTTGCCATTCTCCAAAGTCTACTTACTGTTACAGTTACTACTAGTCTACTCACTGTTACTCTTACAGGCTCTTTAAATACAGAGTGGAAACTCAAAAGTTTTTGCAAAAATCATAAATAAAGTTTGTACAATCCTACAGAATCAAAACCCTTGAAATTTTGCAACAATGACAAATGACGATTGTATTCAATGTTTTATTATGAACAATGAGATAATAGAACAAAACATTGTTAAGGATGTGTAACTTTGTATCACTGTACAATATTCAGATATCTATCTATTTCTAGGAGCTCCCTTAGCTTAGGGCGACAAAGGCGACCCCCAGCGGGCCACTGCGACTTGTGCAGATCTATTGTGGCCGACCCTTCATTTTAATGGTCCGTTCGGAGCCCGGATTCTAGTGTGAATGAGAGATTAGCACTCATATACAATGTTCTACGATGTGCCCAACAAGTCCATAAAAATCATATTTTTTCGTAAACCACCTATTATGTACATTACGGTTAGTAATTAAGTTTTGAATTCAAATTCAAAAATCTTTATTCAACATAGGCCTTTACAGGCACTTATTGACGTCAAAACAAAGCAAAACATTCTAATTTAAAGGATGTAATCTGAACGTGATATCGTTTTTTGTCATCTTTACCATAAAATCTGCACATTAGGACATTATTTCTGTGCTGATGTTGCACTTGCGGTGATTAAGTGTAAGGATCAAGTAAGTGCCCTTAACTGGCCTCTGCTCACCTGGTAGTCTCGCATTGTGACTCCAGACGAGAATTCCCTAATTCGAGAATTGTCAAGTGCATTAAGTCTGGACACTACTGGGCTCAAGTCTGTACGCTACTGGGCTCAAGTATGCTTAGTCATATTAACTCCTCTGTCCAATAGGAGCCACCATCTCGATTCACCAGTGGCTTGATTAGAAATATTACGTTTGTCTGAACTGTCATTAAATTAACTTCATTCAATGCCTATTTGTGACATAATTAGCTATGCGAGGTTACCTATATAGTAGTATCTCATTCATACTATCTAAAGTCAGATTTTTAATTCGACGGAATTCTGATATTTCAGAAGAATACTGTCACTAGCATTTTAACATCCAACTTTCATTTGTATGCAGACGATTTTCAGATTTTTCGCCACTTCACTGTCAGCAAAGCCCTAAGTGAAATTTTAGCTATCAATGAGGATTTGGAGCACCTAAGTGGTTGGGCCGAATCGTATGGCCTACTCATCAATCCTTCTAAGACAAAGGCACTAATAATAGGCAGTAGGTATATGGTCAGTCAATTGGACTTAAATGGGTTGCCTTCTATTATGCTTAATGGATCTATTATAGCTTATAGCAAGCCAGCAAAAAATCTGGGCGTTGTCTTTGATAGCATATGAACTGGAAGGATCATGTGAACGAAGTAAGTCGTAAAGTATTTTCCTCTTTTCACACTCTCAAATCCCTTCAGTACTTCTTACCGGTACAGACTAGAATTTCACTGGCTCAATCTTTAATTCTTCCTATCTTGGATTATGCCGACGTCAGTTATCTTGACATCACGGAGGAATTACTCAACAAGCTCGAAAGATTTCAAAATGTTTGCATCCGATTCATTTTTGGGTTACGTTAATATGATCATGTTTCTCAATTTCGTGCACAACTTAAGTGGCTTCCTATCCGGCTTCGAAGAAATTCACGCATCCTTTGTTTTCTTTTTAATATCTTACGTAATCCTGCCTCTCCGTACTACCTTCGTGAGCGTTTTGAATTTGCTCGTTCTCCTGACACTATTTGTAGATCACACCTTCGCACGCTTCTACATCTTCCCGCCTTTAACACACAGTTTTATAAGTGGTCCTTCACTGTTCATGCCGTCAGATTATGGAACTCGCTGCCTCCTCACATTCGGGATATTCAAACTCTTCCTTTATTTAAAAAGAGAGTGAAAGAATTTTATCTCGCTTCTACAAAATAATTATTTTTAAATTGAGTGTATTTTTTTTTATCTATAGGTAAGTAAATTAATTAGTATTTGTTTTTGCTTATTTTCCTTGTATATATATATATATATATATGTTTATTATGTACTTATAGTTTTTAAGCGCTAGGTTATTTGTTTTTGTGTACACACCGCGTCTATATTTTTTTCTTAATTTGCGAAAATTTTCCTATTGTAGGTTGGCTGGAAGAGATTTCGCAAGAGATAAGTCAAACCTTTTGTGCCCATGTGTATGTTGTTTGTGTTATGTTCTGTATTTTAATGTGTACAATAAAATTGTAAAATAAAAATAAATAAATAAGAGTTGCTAACATTGAAACATTAAAAACAGAAAGCATTTTAGCAAATTAAAAAGTAAACCTTTCTAGAATTCAAGGTTTCCATTAGAAAAGCTTAAAAATTTATTGAGAATTTTTAAATGGTAAATAGATTTTTAATTGTCATATTATTGATGTTACAATAATTATTAAGGAAATTATTTTTCTTCTACAGGAATCCCTGACTAATAATCCATAGGTTGTTCTCCTTTCTTTAGGAAAACCTCTTTGTTTGTTAAATCTTCGCTTCTTGTAAAGACTCAATATAACAACATGCCTAACCTAATATTAAACAAATATTTACGCCGCTTCATGCACCGCGATCCGAGTTACGCAAACATTACTAACATTACGTTAAATACAAACGACGAGGACCGAATTGAATACGGTGATATTTATACTGTTTGCACGCAATCGTTTCGAACCACTTTAAACTCCTGTCAATGTCATTAATTAAACAGAAAAAAATGAATAACATAAATATTACAAATGTGTTGTAGATGAGATGGCTGACGCACAAGGTATTGCTGTGCTCCAGCTGCGCCCATACCACTGTGAGCAACCCCATAGAGCTAGTTTGGGGTTAAGCAAAGGGGCTTAAAAATAATATAGTTTAAAAAACCTTTAAGATGGCGGAAATGAAACAATTAATATTATCACAGCTGAAAAATGGCAAGAATGCATAAACCAATAAATAAAATAAGAGGATAAAATGTGCCCTCTGAATGATCTGATTGATAGTGGCAGAAAATGCCTCAGGCATTAAGTCCGCCTTTGTACATAAATAATTGTGCATAAAGTGTTAATAAATAAATAAATAAATAGTGTTTGTGATTCCTTTATAATCTGAGTCAATGATGATGACGACAATGTTGATTATGTGATAATGATTAAAAATATTTTCATTAAACAAATATGTTGTTTTACACTGTTTTTCCATTAAGCAAAAAAAATACATTCTACTTATTAGTGTGCATAATGTGCATTAAATGCACAAAACAAACACTATTTACAATGGCATTCATATAGTTTACTCGATTTAGTTATGTTTCATACTTTTGTTATTTTGTATTCAAGAAATTCAAAGCAGAAAAGGTTATTGATCTGACTTGTCTAAGACTGACATCTTTTGTAATGCCTTTGAATTAAAAATCACACTTTACATAGTCTTCAACCTAAACCCATCACTTGCTTGTTTCATAAATATCTAGGTATATTATAGTATCCATCTAATAATAATATAGTATCTAATAATTGCTACATAGTCTCCAACCTAAACCCATCACTTCATACGGGATTCCAGTTTAACCCTGGATTCAATCGAACGGGCAATCGAGGCTTTGCGCTGTGACATCAACACGTTAATTTGATCATGCTATCCGGCGGACTGACATATTGATTCCCGTCTTTGCCTGTGAATCGAGAGATTAGCAGTTAGGTATTGTCCGTGTTGGCAATTGCATTTTACTAATTATTGGTATGGTGGCAT
Organism: Schoenobius gigantellus; assembly: GCA_963935595.1. Classification (NCBI taxonomy): domain Eukaryota; kingdom Metazoa; phylum Arthropoda; class Insecta; order Lepidoptera; family Crambidae; genus Schoenobius; species Schoenobius gigantellus. Next base: position 28,477,292 of record OZ012551.1, read on the forward strand.
CATAGTTCCTATTATTTCTGAGTAACTTCCTTTTCGGTTTTATGATCTTGCTTCTGAAAGATCATAAAACCGAAATAGAAGCTTATAAATGTCATCACTCCTTGATGTTTGTATCTCAAGATATGTATTGGAATTTCAGAAACTTAAGGTGTCTAGAACTTTTAATGAAATATTATTCAATAGTTTTGTCAGTTTATTTTGGATTAATTTAAAAACTAAGGTAAAGTTAAGTAATACAATCAAGAGCTCTAAATATTTTTAAGTTTTTAAATAAACTTTTGTGATTTTCTTCGACATATTTGCTTCTTAGCTTGATCTCAACTTGCTTAAGATTACACACCCTTTGCAAAACAAGTGACAACACAAGAGGCCTCAATTTTTGCATTAGCTCGTTGCTCATAATGAGCTAAGGATATTGCTTTTAACCTTGACTAGCTTCCGCCCGCGACTTCGTCCGCGTGGAATAGTTACTTTGGGCTAACGCTAACTTTAACCCGCGACTTCGTTTATATAGGTGAGTAAGTACTGGGTCTTATAATCTTATATCATGTAGATTGTAGGTTATTCTCAAAAAAACTAAACTAATGAAATTTGAAAGTACTTCTGCGTACACAATATTTTTAATTTTGTTTTCTTCCGGCAGAAGTAGATAGCTAACTGGGGCCACCGCCCTTCCCCCTCATGACTGCCCGCCGGCTTTGCACATTGTGCGCGCAGTACTCGATCAATTTTTTGCTGTGATGTTATTTTAAAACTGCGATATCTCCTAAGATATTCATTTAAAACGAATGATGTAAAGGGCAATTTTGTTTAAAATTAAATACTTGTGATGAATAACGTATTCATTTGGATAAGGATTAATATCATGTTTATAAAAACACATTCGCAAATAATGCATCATGTTAGAACAAATTTGGTTAGCATAAAAAAAGTTATAGTGAGCTAGCCTTAAAAGATAGACATATGCTGTCGCAGACTTTTTTTTAGAACTTTCAAAGGGGAACAATTCTGTCATACATGATTTTTGCGAAACTTTAACCGTTTACGCAGCGCACGCAGCGGAAGCACTCAATAGGAAAAAAATTCCCCCGATTTTGAAACATTCTTCATTGGTTCTCCGCTCCTATTGGTCTTAGCTTGATGATATATCCTTGGTAAATGGGCTATCTAACACTGAAATAATTTTTCAAATCGGACCAGTAGTTCCTGAGATTAGCGCGTTCAAGCAAACAAACAAACAAACTCTTCAGCTTTATAATATTAGTATAGATAAACACTATTGAACACATTACTTTGGTCTTTACAGACTTTTATCAAAAGTGTCTATTTATGTTTATATGCTTAATATTTTTAATGATATTAAAACTAAACAAACAAAATAACCAAATATTAAACTGTAAACAACACTAATCCAAATCAAAATGGTCCATACAATTAAAAAAAAGACTTATAAAGATAAAGAAACCTTTGAACTTTCAGGTGTACATAAAGTACCCTGTGCTTTGAACCTTGCTCAGTCTCTCCCCTTTCGACTGTTCAGAGTTACTCATCCTCCAAAATCGATAAAGATTCGTAACCATTTTTTTATTTTGTATAACCTTAACTGAAATACTGAATAAAACAATCTAATTACATCTGATCGCCCCAAAAAGAGTTTGTAACGCGAATATGTAATAAATAAAACCGTTATTTTACTCATTTCTGCCTGATCGTTAACGGATACGACGTCACATATTCACACGAACCAATATAATGTTCAACGCCTACAACTTTGTTTTTTGTCTCTTTTACTTACTCGTTATTTCGATCTACTGTCGCATGTTATTCGATTACAAGAGCGATATCGATACAATCATAAAGTGATTTCAAGCATGTGCCGCGTACCGCGTATATCGATTTTGTTTCGATAGTTAATAATCGAGTAACATGATACGAGTACTATTAAGAGGCGTGATATAGGTTTCTGTAAAAGATATTGAAATTGCTTCTGAAAGTAAATACACAACACAATCGAATAGGTAAAACAGGTTCAGTGAAATTATTTAAAAAAATGGTTTTGTCATAGGACCGTGTGTCGATAAATATCGATTCTATAGCAGAAAAAAACAAGATTGGTTTACATTATTCATTCGTGCTTAAATCAACGCAAACAATTATTAAAAAATATCAAAATAATGGAGGAAATACATTAAAGCACAAGAGTTTTTAAAGAACCTTGAACATTGAGGATAGATCAAGGGTAGGTGGAGATCACCAAAGTCTTTTAAGTAAATTACAACGCTCCTATTAGGTACGTTAATATCTAAATGGCCATTCTATTTCCGTTATAGAATTTCACTTTAATGTCATCAAGCATTTTTATGGGCGATTCGTCGTGGATATGTTATTTGCGGACCGCTTTGACCCTTTGGGAACTACTTTCATCTTATGCGCCCTTAACGGCCGTTACATTAAGTTATGCGTCATCGATCTTAGAAAGATGGACGCACTGAACTAAGGCATTTGCCAACTTGAAATATGTTGTCATATCGCTTACTATCTCCCTTTAATCGTTATGTGCCGTAATTCAATTTCTTCTCTTTTTCCGTTGCCAGCATGGCGTGTAGCTATGGTGGGCTTTTACAATGCCTTTTTATTGACCAATTTTCAAAGGCAATTTACATTTAACATAATTCCAATTAGGATGTTAATTTATCGATGGCATTTTAGAAGTACTTTATCGATATTAGATGACATTGGAATTGTCTAGGGACGAACAAAGAAATTAACCCTGGTCTAGATGCTTTATCACTAATTATAATATATATAAATCCGTAGCGATAGTAACAGTAAAAAAGAGCTCTTTATTAAATCCTAAGATGTAAATGGTTTTTAACATTTTTACTGCGCTGGCAGTAAAAAACTACGAGTAAAAGAATGGAGGTAAATATGGGCAACTTCCAACAAGGTATTTGATAACAAATGTCCATAGACGTGATGGGAATATTTATCTTCGTCAAGGTGAGTATTGGAGAGCCTGTATTATTTCTGCGAGTCTAGTAATAAGTGAAAAGTTCGAGGAAGTAACTAAATATTAAGTACATATTTTATATCTGATTACGATGAAAGTTTTTTTAATGCCAATGAATGAGTAGGTACTCAAGAATGATGTGGCGTCACCAATGTTACCAAGCCACATCTAGAAACGAGAAGTTATAGTGTATAAACCACACGAGTAACTTCTGCTACTCCTAACCATACTCACAAACTTTCGCGTTTATTATATTAGTAAGGATCATACAGTTGAGAACGCTCCATTCCAATATCTCCTCCTTTTTGTGTAGTCGGTTACAAAGAATGGCAACACCATCCCCGGCCTCTCTCGTTCAAACACCGCACAAACATTCAAATGACATCTTTTGTATGATGAACATGAAAATGTGGACACAATTTTTGTCTTGTTCACTAAGACAATATATTAATGTTCTCATGGAGAGCGAAATACTTTTATATTTATCTCCGACATTAACGTAGTTACAGGATATCACAAGAAATTATGCGGCAGCAACATCCAAGTTTTTATTTATAGTTGATACCGTGTTGTTTGGTGACTGTAATTATGGTAATTTATCCGCTACGCATATGTTTCGCGAGTTTTGCAAGAAGTGTTAGGTATTAAGGAGGAAAATAATGTATTTGAATTTAGCAATGTATCTTTTCGTATAACAGAAACGTGGTTAAATTTCATCCAGTGAATTTCATTTTATGATCACGGAATTGAAGCTGGTCTGACTGAAACACCATGAATACTGTGGAGCGTTCGAAACGTCGAGCTAAATAATTAAAATGTTTAAAACTAAATATACGCGAGTAAATCAGAAAAGTGTAGTTTTATTGAAATAAAATTTTAATTGATAATTTTACAATTTTTGCACCATAACATATTGTAGCTGTATGATTTTAACATCTTTATTGAAAAATTTATGTTTTTGTTACAAGGCACTACTGACCCACTGTTATATGGAAACAGTAGGTCATATATGTTTCTGAGATTTATTTATTTGAGAATTATATCCTAGCGACTTTCCAGGAAGCTTTTCCTTCTTATTTTCCTTTATGTCGCAAACATTGCTAACATTATCAATTTTCACAAAGCAATGGCGTAATACAATAATGATTTTCACATACAATACGCCACTGACGCCCCACAATGTGATGTGTATTGGAGATGAGGACATGTTATCGATACAGTTGTATACTTGTGCACAATTTTAGATTTCGTCGCAGAAAAAATATCAAAAATATATATTATATCCGGTACCTACCTAACATGATACGTGATCATGCTGATTATAAAGAAATAACTAAAAATAAAAATTTACTTGAGTCCTTTCACCAGTCACCCAATAATGAAGGATTTTTAGAAATTAATATCGCTTTCAAGTAACGTTAGCGCAGAAAGTTTATATGGGATGCTACTGGTACTAAAAGTACTCATACAATACTTACTTAATTTTTAACAGAAACTAAAAGAAGTAAGATTTAATTAAAAGTATCTACTTAAAAGCACCTCTCGTACAACAGTCAGTTGTATACTTGAGTATAATTTTAGATTTCGTCGTTGAAAGCATTTAAAAATATCACAATACGGTACTGTACCTACGTGATTATATTGCTGATTATGAAGAAAGAACTAGAAACATGGAAATAAACTAAGAACGAGAACAAACCAAGAACTAAAAACTAAGTTATGATGTTTTCTTTGGACCTGTCTAGCTACTACAATGTTACCGATGTCGCCATAACAACAATGTTAATAATATTGTTGTGTTGAGACAATGTGAAGCTCGCTTCCACCTTCGGCTTTATCGTCATCTACTATCAGATGATGTAAAGGTCAAGAAGTTCCCTCACCCTGTTGTGTATAATAAATAAATTTCTATAGAAGGTGAAAGGTGACTGGTACTAAAAGTATTCATACACACAGTAAATAACCTACATGAACAAAATAAAGCGAGTACTTAAATAAAAATATCGACGCAGAGGCATCCTGTCGCACACTGTTCAGTTGATATCAATTTTAAGGCTGAAGTAGCCGCAGGCCCAGCTGCCCTGTGGCAACAGATAATCGGAACAGTATTGGCAGTGGATATTCCGATCACAGCCGCACGCTGAAAGCGGCCAAGCGAAAAATGAAAGGGGACAACCGAATCGCCAGACCAAAACGTTAACATCGGAGCCCAGAACGTCCGGAATAAATTGAATTTACATGATAACTGCTGGTTGTTCGTCTTGGCACTGGTTTGTGTTCCGATATATGGCGAGGTTTGTTGTTTGCTTCTGGGCTGCATTTTGGGTGGGCAATGCAATAAACTATTTTTTTTCTAGTATCATTTCTTTCTTTTTAAGTTAACAGGAGTAGGTACCACTGAGGCATGACGGATTCTGAAGTCGGACACTGACAAAGATAGTAGCTTCGGACACTGACAAAGATAGTAACTATTGATATTCTCGAAAGATAAAGGCATTTTGCATTTGAAATGGTACTAACGTCGAAAAGTTAGAAACATAAAACGTATCAGATAATAATATCCTTACAGCATATTACCTTTTCGAATTATTAGAGTTACAACTCTAATATTTTCGAACTTTTTATTTGGTTAAAAAGTCTCACAGTAGAGATTATTCACTTTCAGTTTCTACGTATTAATATCCAATTTTTGATTGTATTTCTAATTTGTTAAATATTAAAATATCTTACTGTTTATTTAATTCTTGTTTTACTTCAGTTAACAGTAGGATTTTAGGTAAATTAAAAAGGACACAACTTTTTTAAAGCTTTTAAGTAGCAACCTATGTATACTCGTATTTGTTGAATAAAGTTTTTATATTCTTTTAAAATATCTTTAAGTAAAATGCAAAATATAAGATTTGTATTATGCTTTATTCCCAGGATATTTTCACGATATGTGTAAAGATATATGAATTTGATGTTGATACGTAGTTATAAACTGTGAATGAATAACGTTCACTGTGGCTTAACAAAGTAAATAAAACTCATCGAAATCGAATTTTCGCCCGAATTGAATGGATTTCGTGGCCGAATGCTCGTACGGTATGTTGAAAACACATGCACTTTATAATTATAACATTTGTTATGTAGCTTTTAACACTCTGCACAGTCAGAGATTGCGTATATAACATAATAATAAGAAACAGGGGTGTATCGAATAAATAAGTCAGCAACACTTCGTTTATCGATGATTAGAGTATATTAAAATAAAGCTTATGAAAATATTATTTCAAATTGTATTTTTTTTTGTCTAAGTTTTTGTTTCTTTTTATCTAATCCTAATCTTATTTTTATATATTACCGATATATTTCGAATGGAAACCGATGGTGGGTCGATTTCATTGCACGTGACTCACGTGAGTGTATTTAACTTACTTTAAAAAGATACAAATATACATGTTTGTGAGACTGTGTCACGTTATGAAGTTTTTATGGTGCTACCCTAAAGCATTTATGTGTACTTATCTATCTAAATTTTTTCTTTTACCGTCTCCCTCGTTCGCTTGAGGCCAAAATGTTATAGTTACTGAAAAACAAGCTTATATCATCCCTGTGGGATTCTATTGGGGTAAAAAACACAGTGAGATATGAACGAAGGTCAACAACAAAAACTTTTAGGGATTATCATTACCCGTGTTGTAACTTTCCAGCTTTATATATCTTTGTCAAATAAACGAATGCTTTTGAAAGTTCATACTTCCGAAATAAAGTGAAGTGAATGTGCTGATTAGTGCATTAACAATATAAAATCCGAAGTTTTCGGGTCCATTTTGTCCAGTGGTAAGGTTAATCCGCTACATGAAAATACTATCAATTTGTAATGGGACTAACTGTGGAATTGTAAAAAAAGCGGTTGTTTCATACAAAAGTTCCATGACCAATTTCAGAAAATGTATGGGAAAGCTATTTTTTTCATCTACCGGATCGCCCTCCCACGGGGTTAAAACTAGTTACCCAAATGTATTTAGAATCGACTTTTGTTTCGAAGACAACATAAAAAGGTCCAACATTTATTGCATGACAAAAATCAATAATTATTGTTCGATTCGATGCTTTTGTTGGCATTCATTCTTTTCTTTTCTTCTTTTTGTGTAAGAATAATTTCCTTAATAGAGCTACGTCAATTCAGCAACTCACATGTACCTACTCAGAGTGCCCCACGAATTACAATGAACAGGATGTTTTCGCTTCCCACGCTACTGAAACTGGGCTAGCTTGGAAAAGACCTAAATCGCCATATCTGAGAAAAGTTTTAAGCTCAGCACTGGACAGCGTATTATAACTTTACTGATCTTCTTTATTTCATTCTTCATCTTCGCCACAATACACTTCTTGCTGCACATAGGTGTCTCCTAGGAAGGTTAGGGACGTTGATACGTAGTTATTTACAGTGAACAAGGTTCACTTTGGCTTAACAAAGTTCAGCACTCCAACAGACTTCAAACTTGTCCCAACTCACGATCGATCAAAATATATGGCCCGATCGTGCGCCAAGACGTTCCAACAGAGTCCAACACGCACGAACTGTCTCTCTACACGTGGAAGGTTGGACGAACAGTTGGAATGTTGGACGATAGTTTGGAGCCGGCATTACGCCGGCGCCACACGTTGACCCCAACGTTGGCCCCTAATGCCTTGCGCCCGGTTCCACGCGGTAGTCCAACGTTGCACCAACGTTGGAGCCAAATGCCATTTTCTAGATGGTCCCAACGCCACTCGTCCAATGCGTGGAGCCGGCGTTAGAGGTACCGGCGCAGAAGACTAGTCTTGCGTCTCGCGCTAAACTATCGATTCTCGAATGTTCACCGCCCGCCATTGTTCCAGGCTCTGCTGCAGGCTCATGACGTGGTCGCTCGCGAGGTGTACGGCGAGGAGTCGCTGCGGGCGTCGCCGCCACCGGTCAACGGGCGCACCACCGCCCCGCCTCCGGAAGACGAGGATGACACAGAACCAGAGTTCGAGAACGTGACCAGGGTGCGCCTCGTACAGTTCCAGAAGAACACCGATGAGCCGATGGTGAGTACGGTGGTTTTTTTTTCTTTCACAGCAGCGAAGCTCTTGGCCTTGATCTCATCAGGTGGCTAGTGACGGAAACGCCGAGGATGGAAGCGAACTTCACCACCGAGGAACTGATTATCTAACCTCCCAATTGTCGGAACACTATCGAAAAATATAATGAAAAAATTAGGTGTTCCATAAGGTGTTCAACATCTACTGAACCTCTCTAGATATATTGAATAGCTGCTTTTTCGCGTCTTCATGATTGGTCCCATATTGTTACATTGGTCAAATTGATCGTCTGAACAAGCACACAAAATTTGGCTCGTGACTAAAAAATTATCCTGTATACAGGATTACTTTTTTATCACCCCGGAAAATTTAAGGGACGCTTCAGGACACATCCATTTTTATATATAAAAAAAATCCTAAAAAAATACTACACTAAACTAGTGCAGTATTTTTTTTGATATTTTAGAAAATTTATATAAAATTAAATAATTTTTTTTTTATTAATATTTAAATCATTTTACTGCCATGTCCTGAAGCGTCCCTAAAATTTTTCGGGCTGATAAAAAAGTAACGCTGTATGAAACCGGCGAAGTGAGAGGTGGACTCGCGCACCGAGGGTCCCGCACAAACTTATCTATATAACTCCCTCACTATGTACATATTTACAGTTTTCAGATTTTTTCCTAAACATGTACTATAAGTTCTTGCTTCGTGCCAATTCTATGATTCTAGGTTAACGTGAAGTACCCTAAAGGACTTAATCCCTTTGTGAAATCACGAAATTTGCGAAAAAATGCGACAAACGCTCCCATCTCGTGATCGCGTTGGCTGACAAGTATGTTTTTTTCACAGCTGTAATAAACCGTAGACCCGAGTATTAGATATTTTCAGTTTGATAATATGTTTACGCGTTCCCGAAGAAAAGGTCGTGACAGACAGTCAGAGAGACGGACAATGTGATCCTTTTAAGGCCTACGGAACCCTAAAATGATACTACAAACGCTCCCATCTCGTGATCGCGTTGGCTGACAAGTATGGTTTTTTCACAGCTGTAATAAACCGTAGACCCGAGTATTAGATATTTTCAGTTTGATAATATGTTTACGCGTTCCCGAGAAAAAGGTCGTGACAGACAGTCAGAGAGACGGACAATGTGATCCTGTTAAGGCCTACGGAACCCTATAATGATACTAAATACAAGAAAAATTTCATCTGGAGCAGGACAAGATTTATACTTGCGTCTTGAGCGTACCGCGTGATGCCAGGACTGTAGGCTACCGACGACTTTGACTTTATCGACGATTTCAGATAATTATATTGTTTTTGTATGTATATACAGTCAAGGAATTTGACGCATAGAGATATCAAGCTGAAATTTGTTAAGAAAATTTGAACCTTGATCAGAATGTACATCCTGGTCCTCGCGGAATTAAATTGCAAACCACCGACTGATTTAGATGGCGCTGCCGCGCTGCGACCAAAACGGCGCAGCGCCATCTATGAAATCGGGAGGAACATATTGCATGGCGTCGGTCGGCGTCGCGTCGGTTGGTTCGTTTCTATGCTTGCTGACTAAGCGCTGTGACGAGTGAATAGTAGACCCTTTACGTTTGAAGATGGCGCTATTAAAATTATGAACGCATAGAAAATGTTTCGTTTCAATCAGAAATAGTGTCAAGCAAAACACCATAATAATTTGATCACATGCTCCAATGTATTACACAAATAAAAAAAAACAGCTTGGGTAGCAAAACTAAAGATCTTCCTACAAACAGCAGTCTAAAGTTAGTCATGGTTTCATTAGTGCAGGGTTTCTTAAAGTGGGGTCCACGGACCCCTTAGGGGTCCGTAGCATATGTATCAGTGGTCCGCAGTAGGTCAGTCTGTAAACATTGTGTAGTAAACTCGACATAAACATGACATGCGAGTACGCCTTGCCTTGTCGAAGACAATCCCACAATTTAACGTTCTCATTGAGGCCAAACAGCTGCACCCTTCTCATTAGCTTGAGTAATAAGTGTAATGCAAGGATCAATAAAAGTATTTTTTAATTAATATAAATAAGATGTTCTTCATTTTCAAAAATATTGTTAAACAGGGTCCGTGGAATTGTTTAAATTGTGAAAGGGGTCCGTGACTGCAAAAAGTTTAAGAAACTCTGCATTAGTGCTTAGGAGACGGACTTAGAATACACGTGTCGCAGCTCTATTTCATACCAAGTGGATGCCGTCCTCTTACCCAGTTGAACCTACTGACCATAACATGGGTTTTGAAAATTAAAAAAATCTACCGTCGTTATTTGATAAAATTAAAGCAAGAAACACATTTTATTAGAAGCTTTAGTCGATAACTGTTATTTATAGTGCCAATTACCGTAGTAAATTGAATAATTTCCACTTGTTCTTTGGAATCATTTTGGAATTGAAAAAGTTTGATTTTAAAATCGTTAAACATGTTTTCAATAAGGCATGTTATTATTACATTATTGATTTTATCGTAAAAAAACGAAAGTGAAAATAAAAAATAAGAAACATTATAATTAATATAGGTATAGCAAAATAACAATAACTTGATTTTTTGACACTTTTATTTGGCCGCGAATTCTGTGAACCCATACATGGACCCGTCGGCACAACCATAATATATTGAAATTTATGAGTAAATTAATTATTTTCTTTATTTTAGATCAAAACCTTTATCGCTACACAAAATTTTGAACAAGTTGGAGAATAGTGATGACCTGATCCCAGAATGCATCACAATGGAACCACTAGATAATGCTAAATTATGCTCTTTTACTGACGAAAATTCTGGTGAAAAGGATAATATTGAATTTTCTATTGAGAATACTCTTTCCCGTGTTAGATTTTTGATTTTTTATATATAACTTGAACCATTTCCATTGTTGTGACAATTCCTTGATTCAGACCCAATGTGATAAATTCGCAAAAACGGGGAGTACCAAGTGTTGTTTTCCAAGAAAATGCACCTGTTGAAGAGATGCATAGTATCGACAAAGGTATAATTCCTTATTATGGCGGTCAGAGTTGTTCGCAGTTTATTAGGGGTAAGCCGATAAGATGGAGCTACAAGTCGTTATCATCATCATAACAGCTCATATACGACCCAACCGAGAGGCTCGAGCCTATCCTAAGTTATGGTGCTTCTTAGGCCTTAGTCAACCACGCTGACCCAGTGCGGATTGGTCGACTTCACACCTTTGAATTTCTTCGCAGATCTATGCAGGTTGCCTCGCGGTGTTTTCTTTCACCATAAGAGCGTCAGATAAATGGACACATGAAATTCGTAAAACGAAAAACACATTGGTACATGGCGGCCTCGAAACCCGGAGCTCCCGATTGGAAGGCAAGTGCCGAGTCCACAGCGCCACCAACGCTCTTCAAGACAAGTTTGCGAGGACCAGATATTTTTTGCAAGTGGAATCATAACTGTTGTTACTGTTGCTACTAACGCGGAGGCCATTGAGTCATTACAAAAAATTTAACGTTTCTCGCGACATCCAAAAAAATATATAAACGTTGACTAATCACACGTTGTCAAAATCTACAAGAAAATTTGGGAGCTGTTGATCGTTTCGATCAGAATATAGGCCTGTCTGTCTGTACAGAACCAACGTCAGAGCCTGAAAATATTATTTTATTTGTCAAAGTATTGATATGTCACTGCATAATTCATGACCAATGTATCGTCCTGATGGTGGAGAGCTTGATCACGTTGGTTTTCGTAGGTCTGTTACAAGAGAGGTCTGGTACGTGGACCTTGTCCTGATGTGCCGAAAAGCCACCTTGAAGAATCAAGATACGATGAATTGAGTCATCTAGTAAATTACATCAATAAGATTCTAAAATGCAAAATATGTTAGAAGCCCTGCTTTTCAAATATTTGCGTGAAGTGTAACATACATTATTTTACATCCCAAAGAATGTCTTTTCAATTACCATACAAAACAACATTTTCGCAAAACCTAATATATTATAAAAATATTTATTATTATTAATACGAGTTCAATTATTTCTATTACGTTATTTGTGTTTCCATATACTGCTCAAAATATGTAAGTAAAAAGGAAGAGTTATGCCGACTGACCCCTAAGGCATATCATTTTCCAGCTTTTCCGGGGGTGACTATTTTTTTTACTATTTTTCCTGTGACACTAGGGCTATTTTAAGGCATATACACGGTTATTTTTTTATCACCCTGGAAAATTTAAGGGACGCTTCACGGCATGGTATTAGAATAATTTAAATATAAATTAAAAAAATAACCCCCCTCCTTAATTTTATATTAATTTTTTAAAAAATACAAAAAATGCTGCACTAGTTGAGAGCAGCATTTTTAGAGATTTTTTTATTTTTTTAAATATTTTTTTAAATTTTTAATTTAATTTTTTTTATTTTTTATATAATATTGGATGTGTCCTGAGGCATCCCTAAAATTTTCCAGGGTGATAAAAAAATAACCGTGTATAAAAAATCTCAATTTTCTAGAACAAAAATAGTTTCAGGCTTATCTGGCTTAAAACCAATTTAAAGAGTTCTGTTGATCGTTGTGAAATAGCTTTTGCCCCGCTTGAAGGATTTACGGCAGTCACTCCTTTAATGTTATTAATTAAATTTGTCTTCTATTACTTATCTGTGGTTTTGGCACAAGCTGACAAGCTGATGTCAATGAAAATGTTTTATACCCATCTACCTACACAACGCAAAGGATGGAAGTCCTTCATCTTGTTATCTCGAGGTTTTTTAGAATAAGTATTTCGTTAAAAAGGCATTTCAAAAATCCGAAAAATGCCTAAGACCGTCCGCTCGCAATTTACGAGCATAATGTCTGAGATCATCTTTGAGTTTAAGTAGGTAGGTAGGTACTTCTTATTCCGCAACGTTAAAAACTTAAAACGAGGAAGTGAATGAACTCATACCGCAAGTTTTTATGAATTCAACTGCACTTAGCAGACCACTTTAATCTTATGCGGCCTTAAAACAATTGAAATTAGATCATTGTCGCATGTCTTTATCATGTATTTTATACCAACATCGCGATTCCTTTGTTCCGTATTACAATATATATGTAGGTAGGATACATCGAGATAGGGTGGAAATTTCTGGAACCTAAAATTCAATAAAACGATGGTCAGCTCTTCTGCCGATAGATTTATAGCTCTGTTCCGCTCTGCCGGCCAGTGTTTCTCGAAATGAGCAATAACGCCCCCGTGATGTTGTTTGTGGGCACTCGCTTCTACAGGGGAGCGCTAAAGGGCTAAGGTGGAAATTGCTCACCTGAAAATAAGCCAGTACCATAATTATACCCTGGATTGTCGTGCTGATAGTGCATAATTCTTTAGACCATTCTCGTATTTCCGCGTACATAAGTTTGCAACAACACATCCGTTAGTTGTTTTTTGGTAAATTCTAGTCTGATTATGAAACTTACTAAAACGATCAGATTCATCATACGATTCACTTGTTGTCACTAACTTCGATCTTGGTTTTAATTTGAATACTTAAATGTTTCCGAAAATTTAATTTCTGGAGCTACATTTTATTCACCATTATTATTTTTACTAAGTACAAAGTTTCACAAAGTGTAACTGACTTGCCTTTTGATAAATTTAAAGCGCATGTAAAAAGACTGTGCACGACTGTGCCAACTTTTTATACTTTTTATAATTTCTATGTGTTTGTCTATTATTATTGATTGATGTATTGCACAAACTAATAAGTGAACAAGCTACGTTTTGATTTTCTATTGTTTCTTGTTATTATACAAATTTGGCTACAACGGCTGTTTTCTATTATAAAATAGAAACCAATAGTCCGCCAAAAAGACTAATGAGTAAAGGCTATTATGAAGTCAACGATTATTTTAATGATGCCAATGCCTGGTGTTAATTTGAAGATATTACTTATTATTATAAAGTAAATAATCGTATTATTGTGTATAAATATTCATGTAAACAAATATTGTTGTATTTGGTAAGGACACAGTAGGAAGAAAACTGACACATCTCATCTTGTAATGGAAGTTGAGCTCAAACTTTACAGGGAGAAAAAAACAGCCCTTGCTGGTTTTCTTGCTGGCTCTTTCTAATACAAAGTCTCCGCCGTAGACTTGTGAACCATAGGCTTATCTTCTTTGACGTGCAAAAGTGATAATGTAATAATCCAATTCCAATAAACTACATTAAATTTGAATATCCCAGCTGCAATATGCCACTGCCTAACATGCGCCTCCTGGAAATTTCCCACTGCAGTGCGTGTTGGTGGGAAGCACTAGAGGCTCTTTCGACGATCAGCAGGGTGTATCGCGAATAATATCAAAACAGAAAACCTATATGTTCAAATAAAGCGATCATGGAGGGGTGCTAGAAAAAAATTATTGTGAAAATGGGGTCTCTAAACGAAACAGGTTTGAGAATCGCTGGTCCAGACAGACAGGTGCGTGGGGCGGCGCTGCAGCGATGTTGCACGGGATATTGCGACTGTAAAGTGCATGCGCCATGATTTATTGATTTTCAGATGCCTAGGTACCCTATCCATCTTCCCCCGGGCACAGTGTGTTGGCGATTTTCGTGCAAAGATCTCGTGTGCCAAAGGACTTTGCATTTAGTGGTCTTTGTTTCTATTGTACTTTGTTGTTTTCTTGATCTTTCATTTTATTTTTCACGCTTACTCTTTTTATATCGCCGACACACCTTTCAATTTTTTTTTTTTTTATATTATTTGTTGTCAATTACGTGTTTTTTAAGTTTTGTTATTAGTATTTTTTTACCTTTTTTTCTGGAGTCTTCTTCGGATTAATTTGTTTCTACCTTTTTGTTGATTCTTTCTTACGTTGTTCTGGGACTTTTTAAAATGTAGGTAAGTATGGTTTCTTGGTTGTGATGGGCTCCCGGGCTAGATTAAATAGGGTGTTTTAAATGTAGGCGCGGGCGATGGGTGGGTTTTGCAACGTTATCCATGACTCCCTTACTCTTTCGTGTCAGTGTAAGGTTCGCGGGTAGGTCTATTATTATTCGAATTAGAACTCCAAGGTTGCAATAGAGAGAGCCTCTCGATTTGAACTTCTTTGTAAACTGTACTTTTATGAGAAACTAATGCTATGTCCTTTGTTACAGGGCATAACACTCAAGCTAGCCGATGACGGCCGGTGTATCGTGGCCCGCATCATGCATGGGGGCATGATACACCGGCAGGCCACTCTCCATGTTGGCGATGAAATCCGAGAGATCAATGGGACACCTGTCGCGAACCAGTCGGTCGCTCAGCTGCAGCGTATGCTGGTAAGTACTTACCGCAACAAGTAAGTAAGTACCACTATTTCCTTCGTAATCTTTGTCTATGGTTTGAATTTCATTTACTCTTTTGTTATGCTTTACGTTTGTTTACCCACCAATCTATGTTGTTCGTCGCATAATGCGAGTCATTAATATGCGGCGATTTTACTTCGTTGGTCTCTGTGGTTTGTATTATTTCTTTCACTCTTTTGTAATGTGTGATTCTTTTATATCTTTTTTTTGAAAATTCCAGAACTGTGATTGCTTACCATTTTAATTTGTTCGTCGCATATTGCGATTATAATATAATATGCGGCGATTTTTCTTTGTTAACTTCACTCAAAAGTCACACTACAGTATTGTAGGTGTGGTCTTTTCTTTACGAGTGAGAGAAAATTTCTCAAAATCAATTATTATGATGATAATGGGATGTGTTTTACTTTAGTTTTTGTTTTATTTTTAGAGATGTTTTACAAAACATCGGACTAATATGTCATTTTCAAAAGTATTGGTCGAGGTACTTAAAGTAAACCGCCATTTTCTTATCGGGCGTGGCGCATGCCGCCATTTTGCTTAGCGGGTGTGGGCGCAAACGTACACGTGATACAATGTAGACAATTGTCCATGAGTTTCTGATTTAGCGCAGCGATAATAAATTTGCACATTTGATCCTGAATTGTGTTGCGTTTTGATTTCTCTTTGTTATTTTACAATGGAAACGTGTCATTCAAAAAATATTCCGCTATCTTGAATCGTATAATTGAATGCGCATGCGTGAAATAGATATTGACAGTGCAACTGTCGACCATTAAATAAGCAATATGCATTACCTACATAAGCATCGGCCATTACATAAACAATTAGGCAGCCTTAGGCTAGAGGAGTAGTCTTTGGGTGTATAATAATGCACGGCAATTAAAATACCATGTCATATTGTAGCTGAATACAGTAGGTACTTATATTTTTATTGACAACTTCATGTTTTTTCATGGCAATGTGAGTACTTGAAATAATGTTTCTAATTGAAATAATATTTATAAATAATTCGTAAAACAGACATTTTACTGTTTTTCCTTGTTACTGTATAAAAATATATGCATGTTTTGTGTGCAGCCCTGTTTTACTCTCATAGAAGTAACAAAATCGGAGAGTGAGTTGTTTTTTAAATTTTGCACAAGCGCAGAAACGATCCACACCCCATAGTGGGCATAGCTGCGCATGCCTAGAAACTACTTTCTACCATGCCTTTATTTAAACACAAATCGGAAAATAGTTCAACAATTTTTTTAAAATTTAAAATGTCATTACGTTTGGGAGGCTACACAGTACATTCTCGGCCCATCTACCGTAGTCTCAAGACAAAAGTTTTCAATTCCTGCGTGTTGCCAGTGATGACGTACTGAACTGAGACGTGGCCGTTTACAATGGGCCTTATAATAAGGCTCAATGTCACTCAAAAAGCAATAGAGAAGGCAAACTTTAATTGGAAAACGTTAACCGGAAGCCTTCTTTCTGTATTGCTTCCAACAATTTTGTCAAATGTGTTATATGCTCCGGAACTGATTTTGAGAAAATTAAGTTGTCATCGATATAATTGACTGTAAATTCCGAGAGTCCATGTCGTCTTATAATATTACTCAATATCCTTTGGAAAATTGTTGAAGCTATCTTTAATCCAAACGGCAAACATGTCCATTGAAAGTGCCCTTCCTGTGTGACAAATGCTGTTTTGGATCTATTTTGAATTCGTAACGGGATCGACCAGAACGCCGAATTCACATCCAAAGTTGAGAAAAAAGTGCAATTTCTTGTTTTTACGACCAAATCATCAATTAACGGAAAAGGTTGCGCCTGTGGAATAACAAGCTTATTTAAGTCGCGGAAATCTATGCAGAGTCTCGTTCGTCTACCATCTTCTTTTTTATATGACAATGTCACTGGAGCAGCAAAGGGACTGTACGATTCTTCAATTAATTTTGTAGTAATTTTGAAGCTTGACTTTCTATCTCTTTCTTGTCTTCAATGTTACATCTATATTATGGTCTTTTACTACAGTACTTGTCAACGAGTAAATCAATACGAGCTTCATAATCTTTTACAGTCCCAATGTCATACTTATCTTTAGCAAATATAGACTGGTATTTCTGAATTAATTTAGCTATTTCAGCTTCTTGTTGACAATTGAGATGATTTATGGATATCTTAAAATTAGTATTGTCAACATGCTCATTAAAATTAATAGAAAAATTTCCAAATCTTTTAGCCGTTTCTCCAAATTCTTCTTCAAAACTTTTCATTTTGGATGAGGCCAAACTTTTTAATCATGTCCAGTCCAATCAAAAAATTATAATTAAAATTACTTTTGTTAATTACAAATACATTCACTTCTTTCTCAGTTTCAAGGATTTTTATTTTCAGTTTCACCATTCCGTTTGCTCTTTTTACACCATTAATCGTTGTCAAACTAACACTCTGGGCCCTATTTATGTCTTCATCTCTTAACTTCAGCAGCTTTGAATTAACCAGTGATATATTTGAACCAGAATTGTATATTCCCCAGGTCTCCAAAGTGTTATTATTCAATATAAACTTGACTTTGATTAATGGTGGCACCTTTAGTTTTTTTGGTCCATATCATTCAGTTCAGTCTCTACCGCAGAGTTATTAACGAAATTGATGGCATTGTTATACTTATTCTTTTCAAATCCAGTAGTCTTAAACCAGCATGCGGATTAAGGGTGGTATCTGTCAGGGATGTTGCGAATATTCGCATCCGCATCCGCAAATGCAGAGCTTCCGCATGAATTTGGACATCTGCATCCGCATCCGCATCGGCAATAATCAATGCGGATGATCATGCGGATGCGGATGTAGGACAAGTTGCGACAAGAAAGAAATTGGGTGGGGCCGGCGAATGGCGCGTGCCAATGCGCTCGACTTTAACCAATGCGAACGAAAAAAATTAGTGACAAGATCTGACGCATTTGTTGTGGTGCATCATTTGTTTCTTGTAAATAAATCATTATACGTGTTTGTTTGCGCTGTGGAATACTAAGACTCTAAGAATACTAAGTTTATATTATCCAACTCCACGTGGTCCTAGCGAAGAATTATTTAGTAGCGCGGGGTTAATTTATGAACTTTTGCGTAACCGACTTGAATCAAAGAAGGTGGCAGTATTACTTTAAATTAAGTATAATGCTCCCATTTTTTACAAGCTTTTATTTAACTTGCAATGTACGAATAAGTAAGTATGTAAATATGTATGTTCGGGTGAAATCTTGCAACTCAATTTTGAAGCAGATATCTTTAACTGATTGAGCTAAAATTTTGTATACACGTTCAGTTTGGATGACAATACTTGGTTGACTGTGTGACGTCATTCTAAATCCAAGATGGCGGCATACCCAAGATGGCGGACCAATTATTTTTAATGCACTCCTACAATATGGGTATCAAATAAAAGGTCTTGCTAAGAATAACTTGAAAAATAAAGTGACGTCACTATTAATTCAATATGGCATACTTCTAAAGAATCTTCTAAATCAATTTGAATTAGATATATTTAACCGATTGAGCTGAAATACTCTATAGACGTTCCGGGAAACGATAATGCAACAATAATGCTTTGAATGAGATGAACAGACTGAGAAACGTGTCCAGTGATAACTAAAAAGTAAAAAATAAATTAAATGTAAAAAAACCTTTTTAAAAACAAGCTTTTATTTAAATGCGCTAAAGAGAAAAAATAAACTTTTACTTATAACGTCATTTCACATTTGACACAATTTATATAACATAAAAGCTTGTCGCGAGATTTACTTTTGTAGATAAACAAGTAAATTAAATAATTTGTTGTGAATAATTTTATACATTACAATTTTCAAACTAAGTAAATTAAAGGTACTTAACCTATATTATCCCAATGGGTCGTTAACGACCCAAGATTAGTAACTACATTTAAATAGGTGGATATTTTTACTTTTATTAATAATCTGTACTAAGTTTATTCTGCCAATAACTTGAAAGTCTGAAGAACGTTTAACATTGATTTACAAGTTATTTTAGTGATATAATTTATTTTGAGAGCTGTTATAGTTTTTGAGTCCTATTTGGAGTAAATTTTCTGCGTGCGAGGTTGCGAAAAATGTAAGTATATTTTTTTTATCTATGTTCACAAGAAATAAATAATGTAACATGCTTGTTAGATAGATAATTGATAGAAATTAGGTATTTCCAATTATTTACTAAGCTGTTCTTAGTGTATAAGAGGGCCATAAAAATATTTGGGTCGCAAACGACCCACTGGGATGATCCCTTACCTTTTGTCTTTCTTTCATAGGTCATCGCGTGGCTTGAACACTAAGTATTTCGTTTCATTTTGAAAGTTTTATAGTACACAGCTAAAGAAGATGATGTTGGTCAATTAGATGTATACTTGGATCCTCCTCGTGATTGTCAGCAGTCTGAAAATGACTGGGAGACGAGGACTGCTCGGATATAGTAAATACGACTACGCAGCCACACAGCTGGTAATAAATCGATCAGAATTTCCAGAAGTTGTGGATGAAATTGAGATTTAGAGTAGCCAGATCCTTGTAAAATAGAATAAGAGAAGCCTATAAAACCAGTGCGAAAGTGGATACGAAAGATGGCACCGAAAAGCTTAGCCCTGAAAGTAAGGTGATAGACTTTTTGCAATTGTTTTTCGAATTTGGAAAAAAAAAAGATTTGGTAAAGAAGATAGTGATAACGATCCTATGGATGAGCACGTAAGTGTAAAATAGGTCAATGATTCCTTATGACGGGAGGTATGGATGCAAACAGCATTGGTTAGCCTATAAGATTTGGTTATAAGGCTGGTTAGGATTAGGAGTAGGTACCACTGTCGACATTGGATTTTCGCAGATCCTTGACTGCAGCTCTACTCCTAACCCTCACCTCGAGATGCTCCAGAACCATCAACCACGACTAGGCGATCTATACCCTCTGCTGTTCAAACACAGCATAATATAGAACATATTTTACAATATATAAGTATCTTTACTTACACTTCGCGGTGTTATTTCTAAAAATAAAGCCAACCAAATGTGCAAGAAACGTGGAGTCAATCTGCATGATAAGTGTTTCCAACTATGCCACACGTGATTTAATATCTTTGTTACTTTTTAATGTCATAATATAGTTTTCTTTTGATTTTACTAGTTTGTTTTATTTCATACATTTTAGGACATCTATTATCCCAGTGGGTCGTTAGCGACCCAGTCAAAAAACCTACTTTTTCCAGAAAAAAAATCAAAAATAATGTAAAAGCCCTTTATTTGTTCCTATTTTGAGCAACATTTGTGAATATCAGATATTTTCATGACCTAAATAATTACGGGCATATATGGGTTAAAAGCACTCTTTTAAGTAACTACATACAAGTAAATCTCGCGACAAGCTTTTATATCATATAAATTGTGTCAAATGTGAAATGATGTTATAAGTAAAAGTTTTAGTGTAAAAGTTTATTTTTTCTTTTTAGCGCATTTAAATAAAAGCTTGTTTTTAAAAAGGTTTTTTTATTTTAACTTCATTTAAGTACTAATTGTCTATACTAATATTATGAAGAGGAAAGATATGATTGTTTGTTTGTTTGTATTGAATAGGCTCCGAAACTACTGGACTGATTTGAAAAATTCTTTCACATTGAGAATCTTACGTTGTCCCTAATGAACATAGGCTATAAAATTATTTTTCCTACGGGAAACTATAACATTTCCACAGGAAAACAAAAATAACGCGGGCGAAGCTGCGAGCGGAAAGCTACTTAGAAATTAATAAAAATGTTAATAAATACTCTATCATTATTTTAAATTCTTAATTCATATACTTTTTTCTATAACATCTTAAACATCCGCATCCGCATTCGCATCCGCGGATGTGAGCCTTCAAAAATCCGCATCCGCATTGACATCCGTGGTTGTGAAAAAATCGGCATCCGCAACATCCCTGGTATCTGTTACCTTTATTCATTTTCCTACAAATATTGCACGGTTCCTTTTGAATTTACAGGAGTTACAAGTTTCTTCTTTTCATAGTTTTGCTTATTTACTAAATACTATAAGCTCTTTAATTCATTGAACAGATCTTTGGTTTCTTTTAACATTTTCCTGTCTATTCTGTCTGTTATCAAACTAGGCAATCCTACGGCAATTCGATCCATTAAAGTAGTCTTGTTCATCCCTTTATCAATTTCTAATAATAACTTCTCCTTTCTTATGGCATATTCCAGTAATGATCCTGTTTTATATCTAAATCCGATTGCGTACCTTACCGATGTCCAGCCTTTACTTTCATAAACCTCACAGAAATCTTCCTTCCATTTTTACCATTTAGATGTCAAGGTAAACTTTATCAACATTGAACTGTACCAGTGTAAGCATGATTTATCCAAGAACAACCTAAAAATCACAATCTTAGTTTCATCTTCAAATATTTCAAAGCGAGCACATTCATTTTCAAATGTCTCCATCCATTCCATCACATTTGAGCTTTCTCCAGTAAATTTTTCGATTACAAATTTTTCTGACATTTTCTTCTCATTAGCTTGCTTTTGTGCTTGTGTCTCTTTGCCAACAAGTTTCTCCAAATTCTTGACTTCAGATATACAGGGTTACAGGAAAAGTCGACCTAGATCCGTTAAGGGCGTGTAGTACACATCATTTCTGAATAATTTCACTATGGAACCCCCCATCCTAAACTTAACCGTTTTCGAGTTATTCGTGTTTTAATTTTTTTTATGAAAATGCCCAATTTTTCGGCTATTCAATTGAATATTTTGAATTTTTTTGATTCTAATGATTATTTTTTTGGTTTTTTACATGAAGAATGAGATAGTTAATGACCTCAATGACTAAAATTGCATGTAAGTTAAGTAAATAAGTCATTGCAGACGATCGAAACTTAAGAAAATAAGTACAAATTATAAAAAAATATTTTTCTTTTCTGGATATCTCAAAAAATTATTATGGCACTTGCTCTGCAGATGTACTTAAAAACATCTACATTTTATCAGCTATCCAACGAGGTATAACAACCTAGGGTTGTATTTAAACTCATAGAAAAAAACATAATTGAAAAGGTTCAGGTAGTAGGTCTAACGGGTCCCTCGGCTATTGTCCTTCAAGTTAATCCGGTGTGTGTGAGCGAGACAACTTACGATTTATGCAGGTGAGAGTGAGAAAAATAATGTGCAAAAACAAGTTTGGGGATACAACATGCCCACTGTGTTGTATTTGGTCGTTTGTTTGCTTGCCATCCATTTTAGTCTGCTCATGCGATTCGTCCATGGTAGATGCGAATTATTGTGCTTTCGGATTCCCACACGACTTGGCTTTGTTTCTGGACTGATTTTTCTAACTGTGACTACTGTGCTTGTTTACTGGACTCTGATTTGTGCTTGTGATACTGGACTGTTGAAAATGGCAACATACTCGAACGAAGAATATGCGGATATGTTTATCTGCTACGGATACTGCAATTGCGTGTCCGCACAAGCTCGGACTGAGTACATACGACGCTATCCCGACCGTCGAGTACCTGATGTGAGCGTTTTCGACGGAGTTTACCGACGACTTCGTGAAACTGGCTCTGTTTTGCGACGACGTACGGACTTAGGAAGACCACGTGTCATTGATGACGACGAGGAACAAGACAACGAAATCGTAGAACGGTTCAGAAGAGACCCAACCACTTCGACCAATATTGTTGCCCGTGAATTGGGCCTAACTCAGTGGAAAGTGTGGTTTACGGTTCATACGGCAGGCCTGTATCCATACCATTACATGCCGGTACATGTAATTGAAGAAGGAGATCCCGCGAGACGCATGGACTTCTGCAGATTCATGCTCAATGCAGATATATATTAATTTTAGGAAATTCGGGTCCTCGAGACCCGAATTTCCTAAAATTAATATTGTGGACAGATGAATCCAAATTCGATAAGGACGGGATTACTAATTACCATAACGCACACCATTGGGCTCCTAAAGAACTAGGCAATCCAAATAAGAAAAGAGTAAAGGGGTCACAACGACGATTTAGTGTAAATGTGTGGATGGGCATCATTTCCAACCATTTGATTGGGCCTTACTTTCTTCCAGACAACCTCAATGGTGAAACTTATGAAAATTTCTTAAGAGGTGACATAGGTGACCTACTTACTAGATGATCTCCCATTACAATTACTGCGGGACATGTGGTTTTAACATGATGGCTGCCCTGCTCATTTCAGAAGAAGCGTTAGGGAATGGTTGGACACTAACTATCCTAACAAGTGGATTGGACGAGGTGGGCCTTTACCCTGGCCAGCCAGATGTCCCGACCTGACCCCCATGGATTTTTATGTATGGGGGCACATGAAGAGCCTCGTTTACAGTGAGCCCAACCCCATATCGTCAGTGGAAGTTCTCAAAGAAAGGATAATTAATGCTGCTAACGACATAAGAAGAACATTAACCACTGGTGTAGTGAAAAGTGGACTACGTGAAAGAATGAGAAAATGTGTGCGAAATAGAGGTGGACACGTAGAACATGAACTATAAAATTTTATTCAAAAACATTAGGTGAATAAATGTTATTTTGAACTGATTTATTGTTTCATTTAGCTTACTACAATCACCGACGATCTGTACGCCAACGAGTTAAGCGTGAGTGACTTTGTATGCGAACTAGCGTTAACAACGCACCAATTACGTTTTTTTCCAAACAAAAGCCAGTAACTAGTCACTTACGCTCAACTAATAGTTGGCGTATGGTCATTATTTGTACGATCGACGATCTGAATAAAAAAAAATTCTATAAAAACTGAATGATCTCCTAGGTCAGGATAGCGGGACATCGATGGATGCATGAAGGTTGTACCTAGCCGAGGGAGGCCGTTCAGTAGTGGAAGCCAGTAGGCTGAAATGATGATGCTGAACTTAAGTCAAATTAATTAGATTAAATAAGCGCTATTTATTCTGACTGCCCCATGTAGCCTTAGAAACTAAGTTTCACCGTTAGACCTACTACCTGAACCTTTTCAACTATGTTTTTTTCTATGAGTTTAAATACAACCCTAGGTTGTTATACCTCGTTGGATAGCTGATAAAATGTAGATGTTTTTAAGCACATCTGCAGAGCAAGTGCCATGATAATTTTTTGAGATATCCAGAAAAGAAAAATATTTTTTTATAATTTGTACTTATTTTCTTAAGTTTCGATCGTCTACAATGACCTATTTACTTAACTTACGTGCAATTTTAGTCATTGAGGTCATTAACCATCTCATTCTTCATGTAAAAAACCGAAAAAATAATCATTAAAATCAAAAAAATTCAAAATATTCAATTGAATAGCCGAAAAATTGGGCATTTTCATAAAAAAAATTTAAACTCGAATATCTCGAAAACGGTTAAGTTTAGGATGGGGAGTTCCATAGTGAAATCATTCAGAAATGATGTGTACTACACGCCCTTAACGGATCTAGGTCGACTTTTCCTGTAACCCTGTATAAGGTTGTACTACTCCAGTCGATGTCATCTCTTCAAGAAAATATTTATTAAATTGTACGTTGTCATCATCATCCAAATACAGGGTGGAAAAAAACCGTGTTTGGAGGAAAAGTACCTTTAATATTGATGATGGCAAATTTTACTGAAAGGAAACATTCCTTTATTTTCAAAAATAATTAAAACTGCATTTAAAGATTTTTGAAAAATCGCCTGCTTGAGCCGAGAATTGAACCGGTGAAATGTGACAAAAAAACATTCTGTATTTTATAGTACCAACCGAAAGAGTCATTCATAAGGATCAAATTCTTTTAAGCAACATAGTTATCTTAAATTAAAGAAAGAGCAAGATTTTTTTATTGTTAAGCCCATTCACAGAAAAGTTGAACAAATATCTTAAATATTCAATCAACTCTATATAAAATGCGATACGTAGCGAATTCAGTCGAAGAATACGTCTGTGCATCTTAGAGCATTCATGTTAGGCTAAATGATCTAAGCTGTGCATACGTGAAAATGGGTCTCATTTTGAGTACTTCATAAGTTAAGAACTACTATTTTCAAGTATTTTCTTTAGATACTAAGTAAGCTTTACAATAAAAAAAAAATTTCTTGGTCTTTCTTTAATTTAAGATACTTTGTTGTTTAAAAGAAATTGATCCTTATGAATGACTCTTTCGGTTGGTACCATAAAATACAGAATGTTTTTTTTTGTCACTTTTCACCGGTTGGATTCCCGGCAGTTTTGATTATTTTTGAAAATAAAGGAATGTTTTCTTTCAGTAAAATTTGCCATCATCAATATTAAAGGTTCTTTACTTCTCCTCCAACCACGGTCTTTTTTTGACACCCGATATATATTTTTTAAAACACTTGATAAAGTTATCCATAAACTTCGTTTTTCATGTCTTTTCTTTAATGTACCACAAATTTTTTGAAATGTCGTAGTGTCCATTAATTTTTCATGATATTTCATAGGTTAAATTGCTTCTGACACTTTGTAAATTTTACCATCTTTGGTCGTTATTGAAGTAACGGCCATGATATTAGTTTTCGGATCATGGAAACTTTTGATCTCAAATTCAAATTTTAGCTTATCCATTATCGTAAGTGCCTTGCAAAAAATGTTGTTTTATAATATTGTATTGGCGTTCAGAATAAACAAAAATGTGTTGTTGAAAAATTAAAGAATTTTATTTCGGTATCATTTTTTACAACAACTTAAAAACACACGATAACAAAAATACATACCTAAAGAATTAAAGAAACAACATTTTAAGCTTATAAATTCGCCAATAAAAATTTCTATCTTGAACAATAATAACAAAATTAATTTATAATAAAATTAAACAATTCTTTCTCATGACAATTGACATCCTTCAAGTGTCTTCGTATCTTTTTATAGTATTTCACAAACAAACATAAACACTCAAGAAGGAAATAATCTAAGGAAACATAGGTATGATTCCTTACATATGTAGTTAGGAACTAATAAACATAGTTAGATTAGTTTGTACGGAAACCTTAGTGCGCTAGTCCAACTCACACTTGGCCGATGATCAATATTCAGTTAACTTTTATGATAGTTTGAAGGCTTTTTTATAGAAAATCTGTCAAGCCGCAATTTATAATTCTACAGTTATCCAACGATTGAAAAATTGCCCCTGAGGTATATTGCGTTATTCGTGCGGCGACGGACTTTAGAGTTCGGTCCTTCCCGTGGATGTATTAAGAGCCGACTAAGGGAGTTTACCGCAACTAGACGTCTACAAGGAGATAGAAAACTAAAACTTAAAACCTACACGAACCCGGCTGGCCAGCATAGTGTAGTATACCAATTTCCTCCTTGTCTAAGGAGAGACCAGTGGCCAGCAGTGGGACGTGTATAAGTTAGTGCGGATTTTACGTATAATCGCTCCGTGGCCTTGTGATTGAGACCACCTAGATCTGGAAGGCCGGATGGGGATGGATTTGTTTTGTTTGGTTTGGTGGGTGATAGAGCTTCTGAACCCACCTGGCTTTATAGCTACCACCGTCTTACATCAGTTAGTCGCCATAATAACAATGTTTGTAACACTGTTGGGTTTAAAGAATTAGAGGTAAGATAGTCTCCCTCAACTATTGAGGAGTCCAGGTGAAGGCCGCTTCCGTCTTTGGCCTTATCGTCACTTACCATCAGGTGAGGTGAAGGCCAAGAGCGTCCCTGTTGTGTTAAAACGTCCCTACATTTGACTATGAGTACGAACTTGTACAATGCGCTCATAAAAGGATATTGAGTCTTACTAAGTTTTCTTTTCACAGCGTGAGGCTCGAGGTTCGGTGACGTTTAAGATCGTCCCATCCTATCGGTCTGCACCGCCACCATGTGAGGTAAATAGACAAGCACTTGTACAGTTTTAGCTATATGCGGAGATCCAAATCTCAACGTAGTATGTGTCGTTTTTGAACATTACTAGATTGGATTAGCTGGTTTATTCAATATTGCTAGAATAGTAAAGTATCTGTGAGTTCTCTAGTTAAAATTACCAATTTGAACACCGATTACCAAATTTTAGAAATTTAAAGCTTGCTTTATGGCACATATTAAATGAAACAACGAAATAACTGCAACATTAAAATGGAACTTGACAAGCGCACATAAATAATTCTAATGCTTGTCCTTAACGCATTTACTGATTGGTTTCATGTTTTCTGAAAATATAAATTTGTTTTTTTCTTTTAACTAGCTTTTCCGGATTAAGCCTTCGCCCGTTCTAGTAAGTAGCGAGACCAGACCTGTGCTACTACGTCGTCCTGTTACCCATTTTTTGTTGTGTTTATGTTGTCTCACTCGGGCATGGCTGCGCGACCCCGCGTCTCCTCTGTTTCTGTGCGCTTGTTGTTCTTTACCATGGCTTCACACTTGTCGTCATCAGCAACTTTATTATCTACATCGTCAGTATCATATCCACTTCCTTCAACATCGTTTGTTCACGGTGTGTCATGGTTGCCGTCATTCCTCTCACGACCGTTATCATCAACTTCAACTCACGAAACTGATATATTATGTATAGACATGGCTTAATAGTTTGTTGTTTCATGTTTATTTTATGATTGCTACTGGGCATACCCTAGCTTTACTGATAGTAAATTTGAGCAAACCATTTCAGATCTTCGTGAGAGCCCAGTTTGATTATGATCCGTTGGAGGATGACCTCATACCCTGCGCCCAGGCAGGGATCGCATTTAACACCGGCGATATCCTACAGGTACGTTAAATATAGATGTAATGTGTGTGTACATTCTACAGTCTTAATATATTTTACGATATCAACATCTATTATATCTATACATCTATATACAAATAAATAAAATTGAAGTGTCTGTTTGTAATGTCAAAATAACAAGTTTTTACTAAATGGGTATGAATGTATAATACCAATAATAAAAACACATTTTTTTTTGTCCGTCTGTCTGTTTATTCCCGCTAATCTCCGGAAC
The DNA here is from genome assembly GCA_963935595.1 of Schoenobius gigantellus. Lineage (NCBI taxonomy): Eukaryota > Metazoa > Arthropoda > Insecta > Lepidoptera > Crambidae > Schoenobius > Schoenobius gigantellus. Next base: position 28,505,664 of record OZ012551.1, read on the forward strand.
GGCTGGATCGATTTTGACGGGACTTTCACTAATAGATAGCTAATATATAAGGTATAACATAGGCTACTTTTTATCAAGAACTTAAAAATATTGCCTACAAAAATCAAAATGATTCCAAAAGTTACTATTCCACGCGGACGAAGTCGCGGGCACAGCTAGTTATTAATATAATTTTCAATAAAGATACCGTAAAATTTTTATCTTCAAACTCTTTCAATACAATAGTTGTTGCACCATGAATTTCTAGATCATAAGCAAAGATGACTCCCACTGGTGGCAAGCACGGAAAGACGCTTCCGGCGGCTCTGCTGGCCTCATTCCAAGCCCTGAGCTTCAGGAATGGCGTGCGGCTTGCGTTGCTGCGGAAAGATCTACCACCGATCAAGGTTGGTACCCTCAACGTTAGACCGAACTCCACGAGTGCTTTGATTCCTGCGATAGCACCAATTTGAAGTTTAATTATTTATAGAGGTTATCACTCTACTTCGAAAACTTATAAATAGTATATCAACTTATAATACACAAAACATTTTGGAGCATTTTAATAAAACTCAAAATCTTAAAGTAAAAGTGCAGTCGTGGTCAAACAAAATGCTCGTGCCATTTACATGCGTAAATGTGTTTTAGTGATTCATTCGCCAAATCAAGCGTCAAATGTATTATATCGGTTTCATTAATTTTTAAAATACAAACTTCACCAGTAAATGGATCACACACTATTTACAACTTTAATTTTTTGTTAGTACGTGGGTCTATCTACCTATTGTGTTCTTTTTTCATTTTACTTTTATCTGTATGTGTGTAGTAATCTAAGTGTGAATTTATTTTTGCTTAATAAATATTTACTTAGATTAATGTTAGAAATTGTGACAGCTATTGAGTCCTTCTTTTTATTTTCCTCTTCAACTTCATACGTTTTGTATTTCGTTGCTAGTTCTTTATATTGGGAAAGTTTGTCTTTTTCAAATGAACATATTGAATTCATTCTTAACGGTGTGATAACGGTTTCATTAACATACTAATTTTGCTTTCCAACATTGTCATTGGATGAACCTGCAGTCGGTATGTAAAATTGCTTTCTTGTTTTGTCCCTTGAGTAATACAAGCTCCCATGTATCAAGTACTGCATTAAGACCCAGTTAACTTAATTGCATGGTCTAACGCCATTAAATGTAAAAAGTACTATTTTCCTGCCCTTTTGAGTATATATTACCCGCAGTATACTGCCAACACATTTTCTATTATGATTATAGTATTCGCTAATTCCGACTTGTATCAAATAGATGTATTTAAGGGAGTTTGTGTAACCCTTTGACTGTAATGTTTATTTGAAATGTTTTGTCAATACGAAGTAACTGTTACTTTCTCTTATTTATATCGGACTTTGTAATGAATTTCAGGATTAAATTTAGTTGACAAGTTAGGTAAAAATTTAGTATTATTTGGAGCACCACGTTATGATAAATTTAAAATATCCTAAAATATTATATATAACGAGAATAGATTTCTTTTTTAAATTGACAAAGCATTTCTCAAGTACCTATATGTGCCCCCAATGATATGACTAGTAGCGAATATACCATACCATTCCATTGCGTTGCATGAATTGTGTTGTAATGTTGTGCCGCTAGGAGCTGAAGGATGCGTCTCCCATACCGATGGATGTGAAAACACAGGTAACACTATAATTTTCGAATGATTAATTTATAGAATATTTAAGCAGCATGTCCTTTATATGCCTCGTTTTTGGTCAGGTGATTTTGTTTTGTATATAAATTCCAATCAAACAGGTACTCTTATAGATAGCAGTTTTAACTTCAATTTATCCTAACAGAAGCAACAGCTTTCATACTTAATTGAAATAGCTTTAATTGATCAAATAGTTAATAACATAAAGCTTGTGTTCAGGAGAAGCAAATTCTAAAAAAAGACAGATATGACAGTTAAAACTTCTGGGCTATTTGTCTATCAGATGACGATTTACTAGGGTCATCTGCTTAAATATTTAGATTCAAGTTATATAGATCAGGGGGCCGATTACGGATCTCATGATTACAAATGATATCATGATGACATAAAATTTATTTGCCTTTTTACGGATCAACACTTCATAAATATGTCTTTCAAAGGTTATGGCATGATGACATTATCGAAATTATACCCTAGCAATCATATCAGTAGAGTAAGGACAAGTAAATGAGCATTTCTAGACATTCTAAATATTGCAAATTTATACCATGTCATGTCATAAACGATCCGTAATACGGGGGCAGTACTGTTAAAACCATCAAAATCTGATCCTATGTGGAACATAACTTGGTGAGTTCTCATCGATATTACCAGAAAAAAGAATATATTTATGTGATCGTTGATGCAAGCGAATATACTTATTACTAGCAAGAAATACATACTTTATATTGTCTACTTAACACACGCAATACACCACTCTCTTAATGTGAGCGGTGAAAACTTATTTAAATCATCGTAATTTCGCATAATTCTACAATGGTAAAGTTAAACTATAAGCAAACTTTTGTAATTTTAATATTCGTGCTTTTCGTTGGTCTAAGAAATGTTACGGAAAATTACAATTCTTTGTTTTTATTTCGTGAATACCAAATATAGGTGCTTGTGTTCATTATTGTCGTTTACAAAATTATTTGTTATGTGCACAATCGTAAATGTTCGTGGCTGTTTGGCACATTTCTAATGGATCTATTCCAGGTAGAAAATTGTTGTTAGTTATAATTTCATCCTTATTACTAGTCGCCCAATGAACATGCAATTGTTTCAGTCAACTGTTCCATATTCGGGCGTAAGAAGAAGCAGCCCAAGGACAAATATCTGGCCAAGCATAACGCCGTCTTCGATCAACTCGATGTTGTCACTTACGAGGAGGTGGTGAAGTTGCCATGTAAGTTTTTTGGCGACAGTTCGTAACGTTCCATTTTATATCGTCAATATCTGTTTTATCACAACACAGTTGGCAATCAAGCCGACTACCCACCTGATGGTAGTAGTCACCTGTCTTATTAGTTCTTGTAAAATTGTCATTTGTGCAACTCCAAAGTTTGCAATGTTCCCGAACCAACACAACCCAACATGATGGTAATTTCACCGTAAATCTGTCTTATTCCGTAAACCGGAACATAGAAATGCTTTGTGGCAGTAATAGCACAGAATACTAAAGTATTACAATAGAGATATCAGTACTAAAGTACTAAAATAGAGATATCTTGTTACTCAAACACTAATTTAACAAATTCCATCTGATTCTTTATGATGACATTGCACCAGTTTGATATTTATAATTTCTTTAATTTTTCACACACGTGACTTTGACTACACCATATATATTACTTTATTCCCCTATATATTACTTTACTCTTTGGACTACACTGTGACACAGTTTAATTCGTATTCTATTAATATTGTCCGACAAAACGAAGTTAGGTACATCTAAAATAACTTTTGACGCCTTTGTATAGATCGTGAGGGTAGATTCATGTAAATATATCCTTCCCATGAACTTTGTTTCTTGCCTGACAACGATGTCTCGAAACCAGTCGCAATAAGTTAAATATAATGACGAATCGAGTGGAACTAGTGAAATTAGTGTCTTAGTAGCAAGATACTATGGAGTTCCATCAAGAAATTACAGCTTTAAAAATATAGAGGCACTCATTCAGATAAATCAGCACCAAGTCGTATTTCTTTCGCAGCATTCCAAAGGAAGACCATCGTGTTGCTCGGCGCTCACGGCGTCGGCCGCCGCCACATCAAGAACACCTTGATAGCGCGTCACCCAGACCAGTACGCGTATCCAATTCCTCGTAAGTTCACATGTTATCATGTTTGCGTATACTTAGGTCTACTGCAATAAAGAAATGCCTTGTTAATATCACCAACGCGCGTAGCATGATAAGGCTTTTTCCAAATGGAACTTGTCTACATCGAAAACATGTCCTTTTACATTTTAACTCTGACAAGATTTGCATTGTTTGGAATCAACAATATGTGCAGGAATATGGTGGGCAACATACTAGTTGTGTTACATACGAGGAGACAAACGCGACACTTTCTCCTTGTGTGATTACAATATACGTTTCCTCGTAGTCTTACTATTAAACTTCATTTTTTTTGTACTAACTGTGCCCGCGAACTATGCTTCGCTAAAATTTTTTGGATGGGAATCTCTCAGCTTTCTGTGGGTATTTCGGAAACTCCTTTACTTGGTGGGCGCTTACATAAGCCAACGAATCGTGTACTGAGCTTCATTGGCTTAGTTACTCCGTGTTTGGTCTTGTTTCCGCACATGTCGGCTATCATATGTCAAAATAAGACAAAACACGAAATAACTAAACCGAGGATGATCCAAGGAGAAATTTTTTTATTAATAGGACTGCATGCTTCTAGCTGTAGTTTGTAGATACCTCAATCAGTCATTCGCCAATAAACACAGAAAAAGTGTTTTCCTCGTGGATACAATAGGAATGATTGATCGAAGTAACGGATACATAAAAGTTGAGACGAATCAACAATTTTATAAAAATCTGTTTCGTCATAGATGCTTAATCTGCAAGGTCGATTAATTGACTGCACTCGCACAGACTGCAATTACGTTCGCTGTTATATCAACTATGTTTTCTTCCAGACACAACCAGACCACCTCGGTCGGACGAAGAGAACGGGAGACACTACTACTTCGTCACCCACGAGGAGATGATGGCGGACATTGCGGCCAACGAGTATTTGGAATATGGTACGTATTTTGAACATGGACTGTGCCATTATAAAGTCAACGATTGGCAATGCTATAGCTGTTAATTTGTAGAAATAGTATTGTGCATAGCAATTGGCAACGACATAAGTTATTTTAAATATCGATAGCTATATATAAGAATTTGGGCGATTCAAATGAATCATATTTGAATAAAAACTATTTTGAAAACTATTATCATACTAAAATTATCAAGCAATTTCAACATCGGTACTTAACCTTTACACGATGGTTTGAAACTTGTATTAGAGAAACTTGTATTTTTGAAGCTATGAAGTAGGTTTAACAAAGTAATTTCGTCAAAAACACAGTTATGGCGGCTGAACAGTATGGCGGCTGTACACTCTCGACGAGTGCTCTCGTCAAGTCTCGCCGAGAGGTCTCGCCCGAGAGACCTGTCACCGAGTGCTTACCATGTACACTCTCGTCTATTCACTTGCGGTTTTGATCACCGAGAGGATGGACGCGTTAGAAGTCGCTTCAACTGTTTCGCTATGCACTATTAATTATTATATGTATGTACACGAATATCATACAAAAAGAATTCAAAAAGAGTGGCGTTAAAGAAGATGGTGAATGGTCGCTATGCATCGAATAATAATAATAAAAACCGACTTCAAAAACACTGAAAAGTTAAAAATAATATAAGAATAGGTACCTATTGACAACATCACGCTTCTATATTGAAGTCGGTGACAAATTTTAACACTTTCTAGGAGATCATCGTTTGGCACCGACTTCAATATAGAAGTGAGATGTTGTCTGTACCTAATCTTATATTATTTTTAACTTCTCAGTGTTTTTGAAGTAGGTTTTTATTTTTTATATAATATTTTTTATTTTTAACTTTTTAGTGAATGCAATCTTTTTAGTGAAAGAAACCCGAATTTAATACCAGCTCACTGAAGGTGAGCTGGTATTAAATTCGGGTTTCTTTCAAATTAGCGTTTCCCTCGATTTTCATGGGATCCCATGATCAGATCCTGACTTTGGTGACCATGGGACCACCCTTGGGACCACAAAAGAATTTTGAAAATCGGTCCACAATTGGCGGCGTAATCGCGTAACATACACACAAAAAAAAACATACGCATCGAATTGAGAACCTCCTCCTTTTTTGAAGTCGGATAAAAATATGGTTACAGAGATGATTATAAGAAGCTAATCCAACATATTTTGTCATTTTTCGACGTGCAAATACTTATTCCGATGTGAAATATTATGATTAGTACGACTCAATTCACGTGTGTTCAGAGCGGTTGCTGGCTGTGCACTGCACTGGCGAGAGTGTACATCAATGCTCTCGCCGTTCCTCGCGAGACATGCCGAGACCCTTTGACTCGGGCACAAAAAACCGACACGGGAGCGAGAGCGGGCGAGTAAGCACGAGACATCCCGAGGCGAGCCGAGAGCTACCATGTTCACTCTCGCACTCGGCCTGTCTCGGGGTGTCTCGGCGAGAGTGTACTGGCGGCTGTACACTCTCGCCGAGACACCCCGAGACAGGCCGAGTGCGAGAGTGTACATGGTAGCTCTCGGCTCGCCTCGGGATGTCTCGTGCTTACTCGCCCGCTCTCGCTCCCGTGTCGGTTTTTTGTGCCCGAGTCAAAGGGTCTCGGCACGTCTCGCGAGAAACGGCGAGAGCATTGATTGATGACATTGATGTACACTCTCGCCAGTGCAGTACACAGCGAGCAACCGCTCTGTATACACGTGTCTGCAAGTTGTCAGCAACGAATCAAATATGTGAAACAATGACTGACTTACCACGTCCTGTTTCGAATGTTCGAAAGTATTGAAATTGACGACACGGTTAGAGCAGAGGTCGAGTGATCGCCTACTGCGCAACGGGTTGCGTGTTCGATTCCCGCACGGGACAGATGTTTTGTATGGCCTACAGAAGTTTGTTCCGGTCTGGGCGTATGTGCATGTGATATTCTATGTTTGTAACTGCACCCACGATACAGGAGAAAATCCTAGTGTGGGGCGACGTTTTTAAAAAAAAAAAAAAAAAAAAAAATCGTACTAATCATAATATTTCACATCGTAATAATTTTTGCACGTCGAAAAATGACAAAATATGTTGGATTAGCTTTTAGTATCATCTCTGTAACCATATTTTTGCAAATAAAATGATTTATTATTATTATTCGATGCATAGCGACCATCCACCATCTTCTTCTACGCCACTCTTTTTTTTTTTTTTGTATGATATGCGTGTACATACATATAATAATTAATAGTGCATAGCGAAACAGCGGAAGCGACTTCTAACGTGTCCATCTTCTCGGTGATCAAAACCGCAAGTAAATAGACGAGAGTGTACATGGTAAGCACTCGCTGACAGGTCTCTCGGGCGAGACCTCTCGGCGAGACTTGACGAGAGCACTCGTCGAGAGTGTACAGCCGCCATTAGGCTTACCTAAAAAATTCTTATGACTGAAAAAAATAGACTATTCACCCATATTTACAAGTGAAGAAGATTTAAATCGCACACAATTACTTAACATTTTTACCTTTGTTAGTTCACGAATCATGGCTGCCCTAATCTCAAATTCTAGTCCACCTAACGGCCTTAGTATAAAAAATGCTGGTTATTAAGCATAATTCACAAAAAGATTACCACTAATGACGTGTTTGTATGAAGGGATTACTCGTTAAAATCAAGGAAAGTTTTATATTATGTGAATACGGTTTTAGAACCGTGACAGTTGTTTTCACTGTTCCTTAATGACAAACTCAATCTAGGTACACACGAGGACGCTATGTACGGGACTAAGTTGGAGACCATACGGCGAATCCACTCGGAGCGGCGCATTGCCATCCTCGATGTGGAGCCGCAAGCGCTCAAGATCCTGCGCACGGCGGAGTTCGCGCCGTACGTCGTATTCATCGCCGCGCCGCCTCTCAACAATGTCGCGGATGTGAGTACTAACGCTGACTTGATTGCGTCCTGACAATAATTTGTATGAGAGCTGTCGATATTGTATGAGTTGCAACTCTCGCGTACGTACGTAGGTGGAGCTTGACTTGGTCACAGTTTTAAGGCGCTACATCGAAAATGAATCAAACAGTGGGAGGCGTGGTGTATACGTAAACGCGGGGCGCCCCCCGTGCTCAAGTAGCTAGTCTTTATATCTATCTATATCATAAAAAGTCGTGAACGCGCTGCGCCCGCATGCAATAAGATCGCTTAGAAATTATCGACGTAGACAAAATACAAATAATTTTATTAAAAAATAACTATGATGATTAGAAAAAAATGCTTCTGCACGATTGTGAATACTGATGATATCTACTTAATTAAGAAACTTTTAAATTAATACCTAATACCATTTATTTATTTAATCTTTATCGTACATAAAACAAAAGATGTACTAAAGGCGGACTTAATGCCCGAGGCATTCTCTACCAGTCAATCAGAAAAATGTTTACTACTTAGTAGGTAATCCTGAATTTTCTTATTTTTAAGAGGTAATTTTAAAAAAATGTATGGAGGCAACATCTTTAAATCGCGTTTCCGGTTCTTGTTGTGTCTAGCTAAAGATATAAAGAAACACATATTTGAGATTCAGAACTGTAAGATCTCTCAGTGACCTATGACATTACATTTAAAATAACCAATATATTCGTTATAGCGCCTTAACCTTGGTAGCGTCAGTTGTTTAAGTCGAATGAAAGGTGTCAATATTGTATAAGAGTTGCCGTTCTTGTATACGTGGACAGAGTTTGCGCTATCAATAATAATAATAATAATTTATTCACTGCTTTACAAATGAAAACTTAAACTATTTTAATAATATTACAAAAATGCTCGTTAAAATTACATCTAAAGTTCACGTCGGCAGCCGTAGTAGTATGAACTGTAAGTATTACAGCTGCCAGCGTCTTTCACTCTGAGCATAAGTATCTTTTGTCTCTTCAAGTTATCACCACAGCTCATTTACGTCCCCACCTAGGGTCTCGAGCCTACCCTATGTTAAGTTTAGGCCTTAGTCAACCACGCTGGCCCAGTACGGATTGGTCGACTTCACATTCTTTGAATTTCTTCGCAGATGTATGCAGGTTGCCTCACGATGTTTTCCTTCGCCGTAGAAGTGTCGGATGAATGTACATAATATGAAATTCGAAAAACACATAGGTACGTGGCAGGATCGAGCCCCGGACCTCCCGATCAGAAGACCAGTGCAGAGTCCACAGCGCCACTGATGAAAACAAAAGATCAATGCACTTGAAATTTCACTTGGACTTCAGTGGTTTAAGTGGCCTCGGTCTCTTAGTCAACATGTTAAGTATGCCGCATTTTCGTGCCTACATTGAAATGCCTGAATGCCCTTTTCACTAATACGACAACTTTGCACACAGTACGACGGTTCGCTGGAGGTGTTGGTACGGGAATCCGAGCAACTCCGGCGCACGTACGGCCACTGCTTCGACCTCAACATCGTGAACAACGACATTGACGACACTCTAGCCCAGTTGGAATCGGCACTCGCGCGCCTCAGATCGACCCCGCAATGGGTGCCAGTCTCCTGGGTCTATTGACACAATGACTTCTACCTCTAAGCCAAATAATGACGATCCCCAACTCGGCTACATGGTACTCGCGAAACTGACATCCATTCGCACCGAGTGCCAATGTTCCGAGTCAGTGACGCAATTGTTGCAACGTCGCCACCAGTCCACTAAGATCTGAGGATTGGCTCCACTGTGGATTGAATGCTACTCTTTCTGTGATCCATAGGTTGGAAATGGAACACTGCTAGAGTATTATTCAGTCCGATCAGTGGACGACGAAGTTCGTTGATTTAATTGTAATTTTATGCTGCGATGAAATCAATACGACGATTTCGTAATGTGCTTTACACGCAGCATCGCGTTTGCATCGATGCGCACGCGCGTTTGCGTCGCGTCTGTCGTGTCGCCGCAAAAAGTTGCAGCGTGTAAAGGGTCTGAATTTCCATTTCATATTATTCTTTTTCGAAACACAACCCAGTCGATACGTGGAACCTACGTTTTGTTTTGTTTTGTTGGATCATCAAAAGGTCGAACGCGACGATAGCTTTTGTACGATTTTTTTCCGTGTTGCGTAGCTCTCATTCAACCTATACATTTACACTACGAAAACCGCCATTATTACGAGCAACATAAGGACGGTCTAAAGGTGAAACAGTATAGCTTGATAAGGAGCTTACTGTACCCACATTCAGTCAGTGTTGGTCACAGCAACGGTTGAAAGATCTGGTGAAAAGTTATTGCCGCAATATTTTGAGGCGATACATTTGATGCAGTCGCCAAGAAAAACCTAATTTAAGTAATTATTTAAGCTCTAGTTCTAATGACATACCCGTCCTCGGTCGGATGTTGAGGTGCTTGTATAAAATCTTTTGCACCCCAATGTGTGACTGACGAAAATAAACCATTTAATTCAAACATAATTGAATTTTTTTTTGGTAAATTATCTACCTATGTATCTATACATAGCAGTTATGAATGAACATTAGTATTTAAAAATTACATAATTATACCAATAAATTACCTACTACCTATAAAAAGATACTATAATGATTTCTATTATATACAAGTTGGAGAGAGCGAGCGATCTATTAAGTGTAAATAGGTACAATAGAAACGTTTATGTAATTTGACAAATATTTACAAAATGTTTCTATACGATAAATATGTGACATATAACATTCACTCACTCACTTAATTTGGTGTAAAATTACTAGTTAGTGATAAAATTTCTTTGTCACTGTTTTCATTTGTATACAAATAATGTTTTATTGGTTAATTAAATCTAGGGACATATTGAATTTAATAAATTATAGTAATATAATGATCAAACTGTGGAATGTAATGTAAGTAGCGATTAGAAAGATTCTTTCAAAATATTTACAAATGTTGTCACTAATAATAATATATATTTTAAAAGTAATCCATAATTTACATGTGAATTTTATTATACAATTTTGTTGCTGTTTTATAAATTCTATTGTTCTGAATATTCATTCCAATTTGTGAGATAATTATTGTGTTGATAAATTATTATGATACTTGAAAATTATTCACTTAGTTTTGATTAGCAAACTGTTAAATTAAATATGAAACTTGGTCCGTTATTGCTATATGAATGTGTTATTTTCAGTCTTCTATGTATAGTATCAGACAAGCTTAAAATATGAAATCACATATCATTACAAAATGCGCACATTAAGACACAATGACTTATTACTTTTTACCAGAGGGAGACTATACAAGAGTCGTCTGCATGGGGACCTCTATCTTACCTAATCATATAAAAAACAGTGGGTGTTTTTCCACTACAACGGCACGACGTGGCATGGCACCACCGACGGCGACGGTACGGCGTGGCGCCGTGCCGTGCCGGTCATGCTGTGCCGTGCCGTCGCAGTGGAAAAGCGATCAATGTCTTGTCACTTATATGACCACTTCATGTAGTGACACATAGATTTGTTCGAAAAAATTTGGGCCTTGGCCTTGATCGGTTGGATTCAACGATTCAATTGTGGCTAGCTATGATTTATTAGTGGCAACAGCCTTCCGTTCCTTACGCGCGCTTGCAATTTGCAAAATTATCTGACGCTACTTGACCATTCTTGCTTGCAGATTTGGGGGGAAGGGAGGGCTAAGGGGCTCAAGCCTCCCCCACTTCCCAAAAAATTAGGTTCTGTCATTTATCTTTATTATTCCAATCGAACTTTTTAGTAAACATAATACCTAAGGTACAATTTTGTCATCAGTTATTCTAATCTACTGACAAGCCTGCCAATCTTGAATCCACTACTAGGTACCTACCGTAACTTTTATGTGCTGCCGAGCATGTCTAGTACTATAAATAGAAACTGTGGTTGTTTTAGTAATTATTAAATTATGTATAGCGATTTATGTGAACGTGCTAATACCTAGGCAATTGTTTAACAGTTATTTTAAAATAAATGAGGCGCTCCTAAAAGGGCGATATTAATATAAGTTTAAAATTAATCTACATTAATTTTATTAGACAATTTTGTTGTTGTTTTATAAATTATATTGTTCTTAATACTTAACATTTATTCAGTACAATTTGTGAGACAACTATTATGTTAATAAATTATAATGATACTTGAAAATCATTAACTAGGTTTTGCTGAGTAAATTATACAGGATTATTTTTGGACACCCCGCCAAAATTGGATATAAGATAAAGAAAGAAATATAAAAGGTCTGGGTTAAAAAAATGTCTGCGTGGCCTAGAACTGGCGAAAAATCTCTAGCGTGTACGAATACCTAACATTGCTAATGCCGTGGCCTTGCGCTGGGTGCTGTGCGCAATAAACAAACAAATGACCATCATTTTAGTTTACATACGGAAAAGTTAAAACAAAAAATGTGAAAAAATGTTATTTTTTTATAAATTGATGATTACCCTATAGAATGACAGGACAAAGTTTGGCGGGGGTCCAAAATAATATTGTATTAAATTAAAATAAAACATTGTTATTACTATTTGAATATGTTGTTTTCAGTCTTCTATGTATAGTATTAGACATGCCATAGACGAAGAATAATATAGACTGCCAATGTCATACAACTATAAGAAAGGTCCTATTCCCGCCTTATATCTAGATGGCGCTGACCTATAAGGTTGCTAACTTAAATTTTGTTGATAATTTATACTGAATCATGCCTGAAAATTAATAAAAAGTTGTTTCAATAATAGTAAATTACAAATAATTCTACAATGGAATATTGTAGAATTATTTGTACAGAACAATTTTAATCTTTATCGAAAAATTTAATCCTATTATACGGTTTCTACGGGTTTGCGCTAGATGGCGCTATACAATTTAGCACGGTGCAGTACTATTATCTATTCTGTGACGGTACGGTGCTTAGATTGTTAAAATACTAATATGTAATAATACAGAAACTACATGTACTATAGGCGACTGTAGTTGCTTGTTTGCGTTTTAATATTCAAACTATCTGTGGATTTCAATAAGTAGCGAAAGGTATTTGATATAAGCTTAACATGCGTCGAAATTCTATCTCCAGTAAACAAATCCAAGGATAGAAAGGATATTGAAACCAATCGTTAGTCGTATAAAGAATATGCGTTTTTCCACTGCAACGGCACAACATGGCATGGCACCGCCGCGGCGACGGTACGGCGTAGCGCCGTGCCGTGCCGGTCATACTGTGCGGTGCCGTTGCAGGGAAAAGGGATCAATGTCTTGTCACTTATATTACCAATTCCTCTAGTGATACATAGACTGTATTTGAAAAATTCAATGACATGATAATGAATCCTATTTTGATTGTTTGCCCCCATCAAACTTTTTGGCAAGCAAAATACCTACTACCTAAAGTACCATTTTGTTAAGTACCCAAAACTTGTCAGCTACCTTGCTCAGCGGGGTCAGTCCTGTATTAGCCACTGCCCTTACTTTCGTGTAAGTACCGCTGAGTATGTCGACGGAGTACTATACATAGAAGACTGTGGTTGTTTTAGTACTTATAAGTATATCAAGCGATTTATGTGAACGTGTTAAAACCTAGTGCAATTGTTTGAAAGTTATTTTTAAATTATTGGGGTGCTCCTATAAAGGGTGATATTAATTATTTTTTAAAATAATCTATAATTTAGGTAGGTACACATTAATTTCGTTAGACAGTTTTGTTGCTGTTTTATTAAATATATTTATCTAAACACATAACCTTTTTCCTTCCAATTTGTAAGACAACTATTATGTTAATAAATAATTCTGATTCTTCACTTTAATTTGTTCTTTGTTAGCAACTATTATATTTAATATGAAACATCGTTTGTTATTACTACTTATATGAATCTGTTATTTTTAGTCTTCTGTGTATAGTACTAGACAAAGGCCGCGACCCACAGATTGAAAAACACTTAGACAAAATGCGCACATTAAAACAATGGGCGTTTTCCCACTACAACGGCACGACATGGCATGGTACCGCCGGTCATGCTGTACCGTGCCGTCGCAGTGGAAAAGCGATCAATGTCTTGTCACTCACATTTACCAATTTCACTAATGAATCGGGCTTAAACAGAAACTTTGTTTCATCAATCGAAACCTATGGGTAAATTAAGCTTAAAACGTTAAATCACGTGATAATACAACCAATCGGAAGGCTTCTTATTGGTTGAACTTAACGTTTTAATTGCGGTTAGTTCTCCAGAATCCGCCACTGCCCTTACTTTCCAGTGCCGAGTATGTCAAGTACCTACTATACATAGAAGACTGGTTGTTTTCGTAGGTACTTATTAAATTAATATATCTAGCGATTTATGTAAACATGCTAATTACCTAGTGCAATTGTTTGACAATTATTTTCAAATTAATGGGGCGCTCCTATAAGGCCAAAACTAATGTTTTCGTGAGATTGTCTCCTGATTTTATTATTAAGAGATAATTATTAAAACAAGAGTATCTAATGCTGTAATTGTTACAATAAACGCCTAGCCAGAACATTCCATTTTTTGTACTGATACTTTTTGTTATTATTGATATACGAACACTGCTTAATTTTAATATAAATTTTCAATAAATGTGATTTATTTAAGAATCGAATAGTTACCTACCTACTTATTGTTTGCAAAGTTTTTTTTTGTATGCTACATAATTTATTTGAGGGCTATTGTACTTATGTATAGTTTTGTTTGGTAGTTTTAATAAATTACTTTCCTGTGGTTTTATGTTCAAACTGATAAATATCTAAGTCAAGGACTTATTTACTCACTTACTATAGAATAAAATATTCAATAACTTCTTAACAAATCAGTAGTAATTGTATCATTCATAATAATAATCTTTACAGATAGTTTAAATGTAAAATCACACGAATGAACATTATAGGTATTATATTATTAAATTATAACTAAATCTAACCACCTACTAACTCTATCTCTAAAAAATTGTGTTGACAGAGTTACATTGAGACATAAATATGCACATAGCTGCTATATTTTTGTAACAAGTAATTTGTCACTGCGGGTCTCAGTCTTGTTGGCGATCTAGGCGATCTAGGCGATCTAAGTTCTAGACGGAAGATAGGGGCGACGCCCATTTGAGAAATTGCTGGGCAAATTATGCACTATTAATCACCTGTTTCTTTTGTCGTCTCGTCTCAGCACGTTACACGCATCGATCTTCCGATTTGTCACCTCCTAAACACGAAAACAACCCGATTCACCTAGTTCGCCTACATCAACGGTCCGGCACTATAATTCGTATATAGAAATCGTGAATAATGCAACGTCAATCAAATGAATATTAAGCGGCAGTTGTGTAGCAATCAAAGTGAAGTATAAAAATGACTGAACGAAGGTAAAGTCTTATTAACTGTTAAAAATTGAATAAATCGCACAAAAATAAATATCGAGTTTTATTTTCGAACAACATTAAAAAAAAAAAATAACACCAAATGCATGTCGAGTCATGCCCAAGGTGGGTTCCGTACCTATTTGTCCACCGTAATAAGTATTTATGGACTGAATATTAAATAGTAGTTCAACTGGTAGTACAAATGATATACCAGGGTATTATTTGTTCAACCAGTTGAACTAGATATCCTAGTGTTAAAGTTGCAGTTTAAATTGTTCAGTGTTATGGGCCCACCAGCGGGGCTTAGCGGTGGGACCACGGGTAATGGGTTGTTAAATGCTTGCCTTAAATATATAATCTGTGACTTTGTTGCAGCGGCCATATTAGATTCGATTTTTCATAAAGTACTACAATCAAGTATCATCTACATGTTTGAGCTGACTGTACAAATTGTGCCGTTTCAAAAATCTATGCCATTTCCAGAATCTGCCGTGTACAGAGTCTGCCATTTCCAGAACTGCCGTGTACAGAATCTGCCATTTCCAGAATCTGCCATTCACCGAAAAAAGGGCCCTTACCCCAAACCCTCGGCTCACCGGCCCCCCAAATGGGGAGGCCGGTGATCCCCCTGGGCATCCAGGGGATCAGTGACAGGGCCCGGGCTTCCCAACTCAGGGTCCCGCTGGTTGCCGTCAGGAGGAAGAAGGTGGGCGTACATCCGCTTTCTCCGCCCCAGCCTTCTGCGGCGGCAAGGATCAGCCAAAGGGTCATCCTCCCTGGCCCTTTCCGCCTCCTTCTGCATCATGACCTCGACGCAGAAGGAGAGTCCACCACGTTCCAAGACATCTCACTCTCCAACATAAAACGCAGCACGGTGTGGAGTGAGAGGTCATCGCCCATTTCGGCGCGGCGAAAGCCGGACACACCTGAAGTGTATGTTGAGCACTATCCTCCACCACGTTACAATGCACGGAGGGACACGCTCCATACAAGGGCGGTCATAAATAGTTAAAGTCCTGTTACTATCAATACATTGTATTATTTTAGTGACTTATAGTTGTAAAAGTGTTTTAGGAACATTAAAATGAAAGAAGTACATGTATTTACGGAATAAAAAACGTTTACTTCAGTAAAAAACAAATATAAACAATAACATACTTTTACCTAAATTTATCATGAACAAACACTTAAAAATTGGAATGTAAAACATATATTTTAAATAAAATAAGAGTCAAAACATTGATAACATTATTTAATTATAATAAAATAATAGAAATAAATAAATTAAAATTAATTAAATACAAAAAAAACAAAACAACTAACAAAATACAAATAAATTATTCTTATTCTAACAATATTAAACATGTAACAATTCTATTACACTTTGTGACAGAGTATTTTTCTTTTTAGGGGGAAGTTTCCGAAGACTTGTAATATAAGGATCTGAATGTAATAATAGTCGTTGTATTAAATCTTGATTGGTAACTTCACGTGACATTTTTCGAGTGTGACTTCGTCTATAAATTTTGATATACTTATTTGTCGCTTCAGCAGCTTCTTCGGAAAGTTCTCCTATAGATAACAATGCATAACTTATAATATCTGATCCATGTACGAGCACCTTGTGGACAGAAGCAGGAAGACTATACCACGGATATTCCTCGACCAGGCTGTATGCTGTTTGTAATGCATAGTCTTTAAACTTGCATTCATTAATTTTATGTCCAGAAGATAACGTTTGTAATATTACACAACAACGATCTATGAGATCCTTATTCAAACCTGTAATTTCAGCAGATACAGCTGATTCCAAAAAACTTCCTGGCCGTGTTTCCGTCGTTAGACGTCCCGCTTCCACCACTACGCGGCTTGTCAACTATTAAACCTAATCGTTCCCTAAACTGGGACTGTACATATTGTTTTTTATTTGATAACAATTGTTTATCACTATCTAGCCTAACTTGCCATTTTTTTATGTCTAATCTATATGAAAGATGAATAAAATATTCGAAGAAACGTATCCAAGAATGTAGTGGTGATAATCCAAATTGGTATCTACTCTCTATTACAGGTTTTTGTAAACATTCGTCTATTTTATTCATCTCTTTAGGGGTAGCATTACATATATAACATCTACTTGTAGATGTTTCACTTAAAGCACTACAAATTTTACCATCTACCATTGAAAGCTGAAACTTATAAGAAACGACCAATTCACGATTGTCGATCTGAATAAAAGTAGGTTGCAAACTTTCAATTTTATCCTTAAAATAAGCTTCCTCTTGCAAAGACACTGCTGTGCTTTCTTTCAAAAATTGAAATCGAATAGGACGGCAGTACCTAGTGGAAGAGGGTCGAGGATTTTTCCATAAAATTTTACAATTATCTTCAGCTAATTTTACAATAATTTGAAGGGGTAATAAGATGTTACAAACAAACTACTATCTTCTAAAGTTGAATCTGAAAAAAATTGTTTGTATTCACTATGTCCAGTGCTGCCATCGAATCCCCATTTCCCAAGTAAAGAGATATTAGACAAACAATCATCAGGAATCTGATCTAAGACCTCTTTTTGAGATTCAAGGATTCGAGAAGCTGTGTGATCAAAAAGACTTTGTAATTCAACTTCAGCTGAAGACTCGGAAACAGTTATATTAGAAGGGTAACATCTCTGTTTCGCTTTAGTAATTTGTTGGTAACATGGTAATACATTAGGAGAAATCTTACTATTAACAAAGTTTTTAATTAATAAATACTGATGTTTTGTCAACTGAGCATCAGTCACAAGTGACAAGACATCATCAGTGCTAACTCTAGATATACACGAATCGAATGAACAGTCTGAAACATCAAGCAATGCACTCACAGTAGAATCATCAGACTTTGACAAATCAGCTACTCTCCGACGTTTAGTCCTTTTACTACATTGCGTAAAAGGTTTTCGAGGACGACCACGTGAATGACACGGCGACGTTTCAGACGGAGTACATTGCTTATTGTTTTTCACAAGTTGAATTTTTTCAATAACATTAAACCAATCGGAATTCTTATATAAAAGCTTGGTTTTATCCCTATTACATTTTTTCCAGAATCGAGCAATAGCTTTACATAAATTATTAACAATTTTCTCTAAATAATGAATATCAATGTTCTCAGCATCGAGAGTAGTCAACAAACTTTGTAGGACTTGACGACACTTTTCCGAGTCATTATCGGTATTGACAGTTAGCCATATTTCAAGAATATGCATTCTTGAAAACGAGCATATATATAAATTACCTAAAACAAAAAAAAACGGTTAAAATTCAGTCACAAAACCTACACAAAGCACTAAGACTAAATAAACTAATTTCGTAGCAAATGCTACGAGATAATCTGGCAACCGTAGCACCCTTGTCATCGCCAAAAGGGCAGATAAGGGCAGGCAAGTTTTAATTTTCCTAAGATAAGAAAGTCTAAAGATTATGGTGCAATATACCTCCATAGTCGGAGCGAGTGGGAACATATTTAAAAGTTTATTCAAACTTTGAATATTAAAATATAATACTCCAAGAAAAGTCGCCTCGTAGCAATGACATACTAAAGAAAATATATACTAAGATACAATTAAAATAAAAATATTAATTATTACATACCCTGTTCTTGGATATCCATTTCAGAAAAAACTCACACAGCACTCACACGTCCCGCAATGACAACAAATGACGTCACGCTTTTTAATGACTCACTCATAACAGTATTTACGATTGGCGATGCGCTCTCTTTGAATGCACAATAGATAATGAAGGCGCACTCTAATTACTGACCTATTTATAGTTTCAGAAGGTACCGCAACTATCCAATGTAACGACAAGGAATAAAATGTAAAACAAGAAAGCAGGTTTTTAAGATTTATGACCTATGGATGTCCCACAGTGCAATGGTGACATTTTGGGGTCGCCTCAAATCCGATTCGGTTCAGAGAGCGTCCGAACGATCTGTGGTTGCTAAGGATCTGAAAAAGGTGGTAAGAGAGCAGGGACCCATTTAACATGTGCTACGAGACCCTGGTTCTTGCCAATTTTAATGATTCTAGGTCAACGGGAAGTATCCCATAGGTTTTGACTCCCTTGTGAAATTGCAAAATATGCGACATAAACGGATTATCTATAGAAAAAATCAAACTTATAAGTAAACGCAATACCTACAAGTTTAATTTTTTCACAGCTTAAAAAGATTCTGTGGACTCGAATATTTGATATATAAATTTCAGCTTGATATCTCAACGCGCAAAAAGATCTTGACAGACAGACTTATACAAGATTAACATCCTTTAAGGCACTGGTGGTGAAGAAGCACTACATATATCTCTCATTAGATATTTATATAATCTACATCCTTCATTTCATTTATTTATTCCTTATACATTATTTATTGTAATGTCTTTATCTAACTTCTATTACCATCATAAAAAATTGTGTTCCACCACTGCTGATTTTTTTTATTATCACAAAAAATTTGTGTGCTTGTTCAGACAAGCAAACTGAACAACTTTCACTATGGGACCAACTTTGAAATCGCAAAAAAAATCAGCTGTTCCATAGAAATGTTCAATATTCGCTGAACTGTATGGAACAGCTGATTTTTTTTGATAATGATAGGATTAAACGAACTTACCTAAAGTGAAGTTCAATCCATATTATATGAAGTAATTAGTCCAAGGTATAACTATTGTAGTAACGCCTTCACCCGCTACTAAATACGCGAATTTTAAAGACACCATTAAAAATATAAAAGAAAAATACACCTGGCAACTCCACCGTCACCATAGCTCATTAGTTTAGAGTATTAGGTATATATAATTGGGTTAGTAATTTATTACTTCAAAAGGGAAGGGTGGGATGCTCCATACCTTGGACTAATTACTTCATATAATATGGATTGAACTTCACTTTAGGTAAGTTCGTTTAATCCTATCATTACATTCGTAATTAGTCCAAGGTATAACTATTGTAGATGTTTAGTTTTTGATAAATAGGTAAACATTAGTACCTATTTACTAACTGTCAATAGGTATTCAATAACATTCAATATTTATTTCCTAATGTAGATAACGTTTACTAGTGTTAACAGTTTCATGTTAACCATATAATAACTATAAGAACTACCAGCCGTGGCAAAAAGCTTTGCCAATCTAACTGGCGTGGTATACCTATTATAATGTCGATAATTTATTGGATCATCCAATAGTGGGGATATGCCACCCAATGTGTTATCTAACTCTTTGTAAGTTCCGGTTCCCTTTCCAGATTGAAACCTAATGGGATTTCACTGTACAGTACAGAGACTCAATTAATTTTGCCTTAGTGAAATATTTGTAAGTACAGAAGTTAATAATGAATATCAAATACATTAAAAATAATTTAGCCTTAGTCTGTTCCACAAACAAACTACATGATCGCCACGCGAAAATGTAATAGTAATAAAATCCTGAAATCAATCATTTACCATTATAGGCATTGACGTATATTAACTAGACGCGCTGTCCGGTACAGAGAAATTCAGCCAGTCAACTGGAGCCGATCGGCACCAGTTGAGTTAGTCGATCGCGGGCGATCGTGATAAGTAGCCGAGTTGCCGTGAAGATTGTATTGCAAATTTTGCGTAAAATATGTTTTAAAACTTTAGTGTGACAATTGAAAACACTGTTGTTAGAACGTATGAATATTGGTTTTGTATTTAAGGTTTGTATTACTGACTAATTATATATTATATTGATTAAAACAAATGAAAATGGTTTCCGAACTGCGATCTACGCTCGACCGCCTTGACTTTGTACGCTTGACCTTAGTTTTGCTGTCTCTTTTACTATCATACGAGCGAGCGAGTCCGCTACTGTCCACGCCCACCCAGCGCTGCCTCGCGTCGTGGCACAATTTTTGTTCGCAACAGCTTGTCTAGTTAATATACGTCAATGATTATAGGTACCTATTTGTACTTTGGAATGTCGGATGGACAGAGTACATAATCGCCACGCGAAAATGTAGAATTAACAATTCCTTAGGACTGTCCCACGGACAGAGTACATAATCGCCACGCGATAATGTAGAATTAACAATTCCTTAAAATCATTCATATGCCTGGACATATATTTGTCCTTTAACTTGTCCCACGGACAGAGTACCTACATCCTCGCCACGCGAAAATGTAGAATTAACGATTCCCTAAAAAAAATTTTTTTTATGTGCTTTGAA
Source organism: Schoenobius gigantellus (assembly GCA_963935595.1). Taxonomy (NCBI): domain Eukaryota; kingdom Metazoa; phylum Arthropoda; class Insecta; order Lepidoptera; family Crambidae; genus Schoenobius; species Schoenobius gigantellus. The sequence goes on from OZ012551.1 coordinate 28,527,032, forward strand.
AGATATATGTCCTTCAGCCTGTCCCACGGACAGAGTACATAATCGCCACGCGAAAATGTAAAATAGTGATTTACTGAAAATGTTTATTCGCCTTTAGAATATTATAAACAGTTAATCCTGCCCTATATGCATGATAATTTGAAGCATATTGTTTGGAGGGTGATGAATAAATAGAATATTAATATGAAAGATGAACAATTAGATTAACTTTCCTCCATTGTTTGCTTTAGTCATCTACTAATAGATTGAGTAGTAGTATTTTAAGTCTAAAATAAATTTATCAAATGTTTATTTCTATGGTCCTTTATTATTTGTTACTTCTAAAGCAATAACAAAGTTCTCACAAGTAAAATATCTGGAATAATCTTTAAATAGAGAAGAGACAACTTGCTTAAGTGTCGCTGCAATAGAACTTTTAATATCTCTTAAAATAGCCATCTTAATTTGAGAAAACTATAATTAATACATAACTAATTATGTATAGGATTTGTGACTTTTTGGGCAGTGGTTTTGCTAATAATAGCAGTTTTTTAATGTCAGTTTTCTTGAGTCTAGGTTATTTCAATGTCAGGTTTCTAGATGACCCATGCTTAAGGAAATATAAAACTATGGCAGGATTGCATATGCCATATTCCATTATGCTGACATACATTGGCTTTGCCAGACATAGTCTTTTAACTCGTTTTATCCATTTTTTAATTTTATCATCTGACCTTATTCTATTGCCTATAGTTAGATAATTGGTGTAAGAGCTGAACAGTGAAAATGCAATGATTGATGTGATGCTTCTGCTTTAAAAATAAACATAAGATTTGAAAAAATAAACTTTTGGTATTAAAACATTGGATAGATCTGAATGAAACATTATTTCTTTGCAGTAAGCCTGAGTGGTAATGGTCTAAAAAGGAAATACTTAGATTCCTTAAGCTCTGTCAGTTATAACTCTGCAAAAATTTCAAAATCAAAGAAAAGGAGTTTCTTCTTCTTTTATAAAAATATTAATCCTATGGTAAAAGTATCAACATTTGAAACATAAGACGATGCCATGATTACATGTATATTATAAAATATAATTTATTTATCATATAATCATATATATATTATTATTATTATTTTTTTTTAATTGAAATGTGTTACAAATGAATCAATGCATCACAAGTCTTAGAAGTACATTATGTCCTGCGACAGTTTCCAACTTACATCTGCATTGAGACTACAAGATTTAAAATCAGCTTAATAATTTTTTGAAATTTTATATATTAAGCAAAAAATCTGATGCTGCTAGTTTCATTTGGATTGATATCTGAACTGAGCTTTTTCTGTTAATGTATTGAAAGTGTGGTGTTATTTATTTCTAATAAAATATCACATCTACTTGAGAGGTCAGCAAAACATCTTAATGCATAATTATGTATCTAACAGTTCTAAGAAATTGATACTGTCTTGCTTTTACCATTTAATTACTGTCAGTTGATAATACACCTGAGAAAATATCTAAAGAAAATGTTTAGGAAGTACTCCATATCGCAGAATCATTTTACAATACTTTTCATATACATAAGCATGTTGTAATTGCCCCCCAAACGTTCAAAGTCATAAACTTATATCTATCTGAGCTCAAAGTGTAAACAATTAAACTGCCATTCCTAATGAAACATTGAGCAAAATTACATACCAAATTTATTTATAAGTGATGATGACTAATAGTGTGAATAGTGTGATACATTTCCTTTCTATTGCACTTAATCTTTAAAGTCATATCCAAGGAATATATTTTAAAACCTACAAATTATTTTACATTGAATAAAATTAGTAAAATTTTATTTTTATTTAAAAAATAAAGCCTAACTATTGTAAACCGTTATAAGTTATAGTTTAAAATTACAATAACTAACATTTCTAATTGATTTATCAATATTTTAATCAAGTCGTCAAACATTTATTAATTTTAATTATTATTATGTTCTTTATTCAGCTTTTTTCTTAAATATATATATATTTTTTACAATATAAAAATACACATTTTTTTTATAAAAATACCTGAAATTGAATTGAGACAAATGGTTAAGGTATGTATGTACTGTATTTAACCCGCATGGTAAAAGCAATTGTATTCATACAATTATTCAAACATAAAAATTAACAATTTTCTTCATTATGAATATTTGGATGTAAATAGTGCATGCATTAATTTAATCAAATCTATAACATGAAATCTTCATTTGAAAGTGTAGATTTTCAATAAACTTATTATCAACTTATTTTAAGGAATCATTATTTTATTTTAAAATAAATCTATAGAACCATCCTTTTAGGAATAGTAAAACTAGAAATCTTTGCATGGGGCCAAGCATTTCTGCTACCTATGCAGTTGTTAATTTGTTTGTATAATTATCCATTTCACAATATTTATTATTGTCCAGTGGATAATAAAGTTGATTTAAAATAGTAACAAAATGTATTACATAGTCTCTTATCCACTTTTAAAATTAATTGACCTCGATTATTTATTCCCACAATGGGTGAAAATATGGGGTCTATGTATAATTGGTTCGAGACTGGCTGCTGAAAACAGAGCATGTTCATTCGTGACCTGAATGATAGTTGAGGTTGGCCCTCTCTCTGAGCCTCTCCGAGGAGGATATTGTTAGAAATTATTGCAGCGCACAGGCTGCTTATTGCAACACACAGGCTGCTGGTAGGTTTTCAAACTAGAAGCAAATTTTTGAGGTTTTTATACATGGCTTATATTTTAGAATGTTTATCATTCTTTTTATGACTTTATATAATTTTACACTTTTATTGGAGTACAAATATTCATCCCTCTTATTGCTTTTAATAGCTTCTATTAGGTCTTTTATAAAAGCATAGTCATGTTTCCTTCTGATCCTGGTGTACTGAAATTGTAAACTTATTGCATTGTAATCTAAAGACATCACTCAGATATTTTAAGTTGAGAAGATTAAGTTGTTAAGATTGTTTGGAAATTGAAGTCAATACTTGTGATATTACAGCTATTGCAAAACTCATATCCTTTGACTTTATTTTTCGAGTAATTTATCTCAAGTTTTAGAAGGATATTAGGAATTTCCATGTTATGATATGGACCATCTAACAGTTTGCAGTTTTCAAGAAACTTTATCTACATAGGCAACCTCAATTAAAATATTTTTCAATGCAATTCTTTGTAAACTTGGTCATAAATATAAACTACTCGTATATACCATAATTTCCTATAAAGGTATTGGTTTGTGCTTTAGCCTATATCCAATGAATAGAGTTCATAATCGAGTACCGTAAAATGGGGTGAATAGAAAATGCGGGGTGAATAGAAAAAAAACGAGGAAAGTTTTTTCAAGAACAATTACTCGTTGACGGATATAGGAAAACTACTAAATTATTATATTTTTAATATGGTAACATTTTTTTTATATGGTAGCAACGCCGATTTGAAATGAAGTATGTCAAAAGTGATTTTAGTAACGTTTTTCAAAGCACCAGTTGAGCTGTGTGATTTTGAGGTCTACAAACTTTGGGTTTTTAACGAAAACTACGTTTCTTACGGTGTTGAAAACACTTTTAATCGATCTGTGGTTCCTCTGGGATAAATTTTGTGCAAAAGTAAGTACCATTTTTATAATAGTTTTTTATTATAAACGTAAATAATGAATTGTGCCAATTTTGGTTTGTATTTGAGGTTAATAGACACGGGGAAAAGGCGAATAGACACGTAGTATGGGGTCAATAGATACGGCATACGGGGCTAATAGTTACGGGAAGGGGTAAATAGAAACGAGAAAGGGGTCACTGGAAAAAATCCATTTAGGGTTGCCACGCATGTTTAGTTCTAGTATATTTAAATTTAACTTCCATACATTCACATCCCGAATCTAATTCGAAGCAAAGTAAGCACTTACATTGCTTAGGCGTCGAGCAAATTGTCTCAGTATGTTTCAACGTAAATATTTTTTTCTTTACCTAGAGTAATATCAGACGAGTGAGTGTAGTGTGCCTACTTAGTGCACCAGGGATCGTGGATTTGATCTTCGCCCAGGACAATCCTTTATGTGATGAACATTTCTGTTTGTTCTATCTGGGTGTTTATATTTATCTATATATAAAAAATCTCACGTCACAGGGTTTGTCCGAGATAAGCTCCAAAACAACTTAATCGATTTTCGTGTTTGGCTAATTGTCCAATTTAAAAGATAGGATTACCTTTTACCTCGATTATTGATTTTAATATTTATTATTGCGTTAAACTTTATTATGACAAAACGAGGATCGCGGGCACAGCTAGTTTATCTATATTAAAAATAACTTCGTTGGTAAGTGCTTAAGCTACGTATCACGGAATCAGATCAATGTTTGTGATGTTGTCTAACATTTCACTATATTTAACAAGCTTTTATTTAACTTGTTAATTTGAAGTTTATGTTATAAATCATTCATGTATGTACCTGTTTGTTCAAACAATGTGGTTTTGTTCCAGATACATCATCAACATGCCAAGAATCTATAAAGAAAATTTGCCAACCCTACACAATTTTTCTATTCACCTCGTATACCGTATTTAATCACCCCGGGTTCGAGGCGAATAGAAAATGCGTATATTTTTGAAGTTTTTGCTAAAATAAGAAGGGAAACTTAGTTAAGTTTGCTTTTGACAGACTAAATAGACCTAGACTCATATAGTTATTATTATTCCCTAGCCGTAAGTAAATAAAAACATAGTTTAAATCTTATCTAAAGTTCAGAATTGTGTCTATTCACCCCATTTTACGGTAGGTACCTAGATACATCATCTAATTCATTTGCCTTGATAGGTAACGCTTTCCCACGGAAAGCAGGCAATTTTAAAAATATATTTCTTATTATAAAATTTTATCTAAATTAATTGTATCTAGGTCCTCTTGCCAAGCTAAATCAAATTTACGACGCATCTTCAAAACAGGTAGGTACTTACTGTTTCGACATCTTGGGTTATTTTCTTTGTGTTAAGATAACCATTTTACTTTCGAACAACTTTTGACATCTTTTCTCCATTTTTATCACTACGTATCTGGATTTTAGCTTTATTTAGATAATTAAATCACTTTGAACAACATCAACATGTAAAATATGTGTCAGCTGCGTAGAGCGCGAAAAAACGAATGAGCTATGGTGACGGTGGAGTTGCCAGGTGTATTTTTCTTTTATATTTTTAATGGTGTCTTTAAAATTCGCGTATTTAGTAGCGGGTGAAGGCGTTACTACAATAGTTATACCTTGGACTAATTACGAATGTAATTAAAAAATAACCTTGTATATGTAAAAGGAAGCAGTATTGGGTTCATCCATTAACAGTTTTTCCCACATCTTTGATTTTAAAACTAATATCTATATACTTTATGTATATCTGCATATCCTTTAATACTTTTATCTTATCCCAAAGTACGGGTCGACTTTGTATTTCCACGATCAGTGCGTCAATATTTACATCGGCGACCGCTTGGGCCGTTGCGTTGTCGAAAGGAGCACTCGGCGACAACATCCTCTCATGGCTGCTCGAGCCAAAGAAAATAATCGAGCTCGAGCACTACTGACTGCGGCGCGCTCCGGTTTTTTTGCCACAGTGCGCGGGGTTTGACATAATTTCATAGGATGCAAAAAAAACCGTGTGGCGCCGCACCGCAACAAATCTATAGCAAATCACAGATTTTTTTGCCACATATAGGTTGAACAACAGCAGTGCGCGCACCTCCACTGTGGTTCATCATCACAGATTTTTGCGAGAGCAAACCGCAACATGCCGCACCGCACTCTTAACTAGTAAATTGAACAATAACTTACTTTTAACACCGGACGATAGGGGATATTCGTCCGGTGTTGGAGGAGTGGGTTGGGCGCCGGCATGGCAGCATAACATTCCGCATGATGCAGGTACTGACTGGGCATGGCTGCTTCGGTCACTCCCTGCACCGGGTCGCCCGTCGGGATAAACGCCGCAGTGTCATCACTGTGCCGCTCCCGACGACACTGCCGAGCACACACTATTGGTGTGCCCGGCTTGGCGACGCCAGCGCAGCGAACTCAACGCTGCGCTGGGAGGTGGAAATCTCTCGCTACCGAGCATGTTCGTGGCCATGCTCCGCTGCAAGGCGAAATGGGGGGCTGTCGCCTCCTTCTGCGAGGCCGCGGAGCGGGAGCGGGAGCCAGATCCTCAAGATCACATTTACCCCTTTGTACGTAGGGTGGTTACCTGACGAACAACACTGATACATGAGAAATCGTTCCACCAATACTAATCTTACAGTTTTTACAAGTCAAGTACCTACTCAATGACATGGAAGGGGGGAAGGATCAGCCCCTGAGCTTCCGTGATATCAAGTTCAATTTCAAAATATCCCCCATGCACTGTGCTGTCGTTTGCATAGTACCTAATATATTTCCCAAGGAAAGCATGCCATTGATATGCATAAGAAACAATGCTGGGGATAGAACGGAGCCTTGTGGAAATCCAGCGTTCACTGCCATGAACCGCGAAGCGCAACCGTCAACGACAACGCGAATTCTACGCTCGTGGAGGAAGCTGGTAATCCACATACAGAACCGCGCAGGTAATCCGTATGCCGGAAGCTTGGAAAGGAGAGTCTTGTGCCAGATTCTATCAAAAGCTTTGGCGATGGCCGCGCTTATCGATAGATTCACCCTATACGTGTAAAAGGAACGCTAGAAGGTCACCTGTTGATCGTTTAGGACGGAACCCATACTGACGGTCATTAATCAACGAGTGACCTTCCAGGTAACGGATCAGCTGGGTATTAGGGACCCTCTCCATGATTTTACAGAAAATGGAAGTGACGGCTACAGGGCGATAGTTAGCCGGATCAGAACGATCTCCCTTTTTGGGAACCGGCTGGACATTGGCCTCTTTCCAAGATTTCGACACACAACCAGCAGAGAACCACAGACGGTATAGACGTGTCAGGTCCGGAGTCAACTCCGCTGCACACTTCTTAAGAACAATCGCAGGAATGCCGTCTGGTCCACTTGCTTTTCGAACATCGGTCCGTATCTCGAACATCGGTTAACAAGAATCTTAATTTGTATACAAAAACCGCAGGGCATAATGGCAGGTGATGCGGTGCGGTCCGCGGGGTATGCCATGCCACACTGTGCCGCAGTATCGTACGGATTTTTACGTTGAAACGACGTGCATAAGATCTCGACATAGATAATGCGGTGCTGCGGGGCGTCGTGCAACGACCGGACATTGACATTTATTTTATTTCTAATTTTATTTTAGATAGATAGATATAATCTTTATTGCACACATGGGCATTACAAATCAAACATTATAGACAAAAAACTAATATGAGTATAAAAGGCGGTCTTATCGCTAAGAGCGATCTCTTTCAGACAACCTTAGGGTGGACATGGACGACAATGAAATAAGAGTAGATTATGTGCACATCATCAACAAATATATAAATACACTAGATACATAAAACTATAAATATGTATACATAAAATAATATATAATACTATATATATATTATTTTATGTATACATATTTATAGTTTTATGTAGTGTGATTGTCGGAACGCACCTTGATTGATTTTTATGTAGAACGGTGTGAACGGAACGCACCCTCTCTTAGAATGGCTGCCGGTTAAGCTCAAGGTACTCAGTGGTTTTATTTCACATTCTCCCACGAAATTGCTTACATTACAGTTTTTTTACATTTAATTTATTTTTTACTTTTTAGTTATCACTGGACACGTTTCTCAGTCTGTTCATCTCATTCAACGCATCATTTTTGCAAGGTCGTTTGTCGGAACGTCTATACAGAATTTCAGCTCAATCGGTTTAAGATATCTACTTCAAATTTGATTTTTAGCTTTAGAAGTACGACATATTGGATTAATAGTGACATCACTTAATTTTTCAAGTTATTCTTAGCAAGACCTTTTATTTGATACCCATATTGTAGGAGTGCATTAAAAATAATTGGTCCGCCATCTTGGGTATGCAGCCATCTTGGATTTAGAATGACGTCACACAGTTAACCGTGCATTTTCATCCAAACTGTGTGTATACAAAATTTCAGCTCAATGTTAAAGATATCTATTTCAAAATTGATTTTCAAGCTTTAGAAGTCCGCCATATTGGATAAATAGTGACGTCACATTATTTTTCGAGTTACTCTTAGCAAGACCTTTTATTTGATACCTATATTGTAGGGGTGCATTAAAAATAATTGATTCGCCATCTTAGGTATGCCGCCATCTTGGATTTAAAATGACGTCACACAGTCAACCATGCATTGTCATCCAAACTGAACGTGTATACAAAATTTCAGCTTAATCGGTTAAAGATATCTGCTTCAAAATTGAGTTGCAAGATTCCACCCGAACATACTTACATACATTGCAAGTTAAATAAAAGCTTGTAATGAACATGGACAAGACGAAAAATATGTCAAATTCCCATTTAGTACCCACTCTAATCCTGAATCATGATTTTTTGCCAGATGATCAATAAAATGATTAAGCTTGGAAATATTGGCAACAAAGAACCAAGACTCAACTTGTATTCATGTTCATATAAGTTGCCAAATTCTAAACAAATACTTATACACCGATTTAAAAAAGTTTGCAAAAATGAAAGTTATACCCACGCCAAGCCCGGATCCACTGTTGTGGGCACGATGGGCATGCCCACAACCCTAATATATTTGTGATGTTCGTCAGAAACCCTCTTTCCCTTCTTTTTGGTTCCTTTCTTCCTTCCTAACAACACTTCTGTTCATCATAACACCCAGCGCACCCTTGCCATCACCCCACTTCCCAATTTTACACTCTGGGAGATAGAGCACGAATGTATCAAATCGCATTTGAGCTTTATCTCCCTTTCATTCGCGAATCACTCAACCCACAAGAAAACAAAAAAGAAAAATACTTGTGACATCATACTTTTAAGGTCTTTTAGGAACTATAGGCTGATGACACTATATCTAATACAAAAAAAAAATGAATCTTTGTCAGGGCAATGGTTTTGTAAACTTCTATTTTCGGGTGGCTGTGACCACAACCTATTACGAGGGCTGGATCCGCGCTTGACCCACGCAGTAGGTAGTTGTACTCAATAATATTTGGCTATGAAGCATACCTAATAAAAAGACAGTTGATTGCTTACCAGACTAAATTAAGGATAAAACGTTTTTGATATTATAGGTATACCTTAAAGCTGATTGAGAGGGATATTGTAACCTCATAGGAACTGAAGCAGTTCATAAGCATGATTAAGTTTTAAGGATTGAGACACTTGAGAGGCGTAGGTTTGATTCCAGAAGATTTATTTAAATGCACTAAAAAGAATTAATAAACTTTTACACTAAAACTTTTACTTATAACGTCATTACACATTTGACACAATTTATATGACATAAAAGCTTGTCGCGAGATTTACTTGTGTGTAGTAACTTAAAAGTACTTAAAAGAGTACTTTTAAGTACCTACTCATATTTACTTTAAAAATTGTAATGTATAAAATTATTCACATCAAATTATTTACTTTTCTTTTTATCTATAAAAGTAAATCTCGCGACAAGCTTTTATGTCATATAAATTGTGTCAAATGTGAAATGACGTTATAAGTAAAAGTTTTAGTGTAAAAGTTTATTAATTCTTTTTAGCGCATTTAAATAAAAACTTGTTTTTAAAAAGGTTTTTTTACATTTAATTAATTTTTACTTTTTATTTATCACTGGACACGTTTCTCGGTCTGTTCATCTCATTCAACGCATCATTGTTGCAAGGTCATTTGTCGGAACGTCTATACAGAATTTCAGCTCAATCGGTTTAAGATATCTACTTCAAAATTGATTTTTAGCTTTAGAAGTACGACATATTGGATTAATAGTGACATCACTTAATTTTTCAAGTTATTCTTAGCAAGACCTTTTATTTGATACCCATATTGTAGGAGTGCATTAAAAATAATTGGTCCGCCATCTTGGGTATGCAGCCATCTTGGATTTAGAATGACGTCACACAGTTAACCGTGCATTTTCATCCAAACTGTATGTATACAAAATTTCAGCTCAATGTTAAAGATATCTACTTCAAAATTGATTTTAAAGCTTTAGAAGTCCGTCATATTGGATAAATAGTGACGTCACATTATTTTTCGAGTTACTCTTAGCAAGACCTTTTATTTGATACTCATATTGTAGGGGTGCATTAAAAATAATTGATCCGCCATCTTGGGTATGCCGCCATCTTGGATTTAAAATGACGTCACACAGTCAACCATGCATTGTCATCCAAACTGAACGTGTATACAAAATTTCAGCTCAATCGGTTAAAGATATCTGCTTCAAAATTAAGTTGCAAGATTCCACCCGAACATACATACATTGCAAGTTAAATAAAAGCTTGTAAAAAGAAAAAGAATCATTGTCTTCTTATTTAGTGTTAATAAAATTAATAGTTATATTTTCAATGATTAAGTTTGATCTCATTAAATTCATTGGTGCAAACATTAATTTTTATAGATAAAAATAAACAAATTATACACTAAGAGCATTTTATTTAACTTTACAACTCATCCAGTGTGATCCTTGCTTAAATCTATTTTGGTATCAAAACTATTCCTTAGTTAGCTGTACATCTCTTTTATGCGTTATTTTTATATTATACTTATTACTATTTACTTTTATTTTATACTTCTGGAAATGTAAAAAAGAAACTACTTAATCCATAGAAAACTATGTACTACTTACAGCATTCTTAAGGTTAGCAAATGAAAAGTCTATTGCTGTAAGTAGTGAAAAACCCTGTCTCTCATAACTTTAGAACTAAATTAAGTATTGCTTTGTATTTATACTATTTTAGTGAAATTGTGCACAAAAAATTATCTTTCTATTACGAATAGTTTAAAAGTTACGAATTTTTTTCCGAGTTTCAAATGGTTTTTTTGGTTCTGGTGTAAAATTTGGTTTTTGGTACTTACAGCATTTACGTTTTATATATATATAATTATACAAATATATATATAAACTACAAATATAAATAATGGTGGAAATACTAATTGCATGATAGCGACAGATAGTAAGTACTCCTTAACGAGCGTTTTGAATTTATTTAATGTCTTGACTTGTCTAATATACATTTAACTTAATTTTAATGTTTATTGTATTTTTCGTTGATTTATTTTGAATTTAATTTAATTTTGTTATATTTATGATTAATTTTTTTATTAATTATCATGTATTTTATTTTTAATGTTATATTATTATTGTTTTTTAATCATTATTCATGTTTATTCGGATGAGTTTCAATTTATAAAATGTAAATCCTTAATTGGCTGTAGGTTTTAAGTTTAATTTGTACACTATTTACTTTCTCCAAGAGCTGTGGATTTTGTAATAACCAAATAAACAAATAAATTCCTTAGCCAGACTCTAGCTCCCCTTAAGGACGTCACTAATAGCGTCACATCGCTTTCGTTGGCACGCAGACCGCATTGTTTGCACGTTATCGGTACCAGTGCAGAATAGCTCAATTTGGACCACGGTGCTCATACTGACCAATTATTAATCTATGTTATATATTTTGACATTGACAAGTTTTGTGTTGACTGACATTGACAACAACAACACAACTCAACGAACCAAACCAACAACATTTCCAACATTTTTTTACATAAAATATTTAAAAAAGAAGAAGAAGAGTGTTGTAACTTTTCTAAACGATTGTTGTCTATAATTAAATTATAAAAACTTATTTTATATCGTAATTACTTTATAATAAGCATTATAAAGAATGGCGCAAAGAGAAAGACGTTCAAATGCAGGCAATCGCATGGCTAAACTACTTGACGAAGAAGAAGAGGACGATTTTTATAAAACTACTTACGGAGGCTTTCAAGATGTTGAGGAGGACAATGATTACATGTAAGTCCAGTTACATAAGTAAATATATAATGAAAAATAAGAAGGACTGAAAATACATAATCTAATCACATTTTGTGTGGATACACGTCCTTTTTGGAAAAACTTCATTTAGATTTTTGAGGTTAGTTTCCTTAAAAAATTATATCATATCTATTGAAAGAATAACACCGATTATGTAAGAAGGAATCAGCAAATATTAATCATGTGTGTAAAATTTTTTCACCACCCAGAACTGACTCGGAGCACCTAAAATATAATTGGTTAGGTAAATTTTTTTAGGACCATCCAAAATCAATTCAGGGCATCTCAAACAGTTACAAATAGTAGGTTATGTTAATGTTTTTTGACCAGTTAGAAATTTCTTTTTGTATTCGATAGAGTATATTCCTGGGGTGGTCCCAAGGTCACCAAAGTCAGGATCTGATGATGGAATCCCATGAAAATCGAGGGAAACCCTAATATAATCCCTATAAACCCTAATATAATACCAGCTCACCAAAGGTAAGCTGGTATTCGGTGAGCTGGTATTATATTAGGGTTTCTTTCAATAAAAAGATTTCATTCACTAAACAGTTGAAATAAAAAATATTTTATAAAAAATTAAAACCAACTTCAAAAACACTGAAAAGTTAAAAATAATATAAGAATAGGTACAGACAACATCACACTTCTATATTGAAGTCAGTGCCAAATATTAAAACTTCCTAGGAGATGATCATTGCTTGGCACCGACTTCAATTTATAAGTGTAAAATATTTTTTGGTATTCGGCCAAATAGTGACATTATTCAGCCGAATACCAAATAGTTGCAGAATATTCCTTGCATCTCTAGTTTCATAGATCATTTGGTCGTGTAGGCAGGTAGCTCAGAATTTTTTTTTCAAAAACTATGAGTTTCCGCATCTCCCCCCTTTAAGGGGGCTTCCCCCTGTCTCCTCCAACCGCCACCCCTCTGCCTGCCGTAGGATACTAAAAAAATACCTTTGTTTTTCTATCAGGGAAGAAAAGGAAGCAGATGATATTGTTGATTCAGATTTTGACATTGATGAAAATGACGAGGTAGTTTCTGATCATGAAACTGAAGAAAAGCAGAAAAGAAATGTTGGAACAAAAGCTTATAAGGTAAATTAATAGACTGGTATTAATAATCAGTAATGAGTCACATTTAAATCATCATCTTGTATAGTAAAGGGATTTTAGTGGCAAACTATGTTTTTGTAAATAATATTGATTTGTCATCAATAGGACCCAAATAGAAGGAAAAAGGCTGTGAAAAAAGCTGCAGTTAAAACACCTAAAGTATTAAAACCGAAAGAGGCAAAGAGTGAGAAGATTGATAAATTTGATAAATCCTTTGATTTATTCAGTGGTATGTTCTTGTTAGTTATAAGGATTATTACGGTTAATGAGAATCAACTACTTTCGAATTTTTGATTTTTTTAATAGTTCTTGAGATATTGAGTTTTAGTAGAACACTCAAAATCTAATTTGAATGTTCTATTGAATATTAAATTTAATTTGAATGTTCTATTTTGTTTATTTTAGAACGCAAATCAATTAGACAAAGTACAGCAGTGAAATCAGCAGAAACTCTGCAAAGGATAAAAATTAGGTCAGAGCTCAAAAAGAAAAAACCAAAGAAAGTGGAAGAGAAGATGCCGACCCAGGAGGAACTACTAGAAGAAGCACTTATTACCGAAAAAGAAAATTTGAAGAGCTTAGGTAAACATTTACTAAAGCTTCGTTAGATAAGATAGCTTTGTAGACTATTGTGATATATATAAGGGAACATTAGACAGAAGTAAGAAGGCTTAAGGTCACTCCAAAGGGCAATGGCGAGGGGTGCTCGGGGTTTCTCTATGTGATCGTGAAATCGTGAAATGATGAGATCCGTAGAGTCACCAACATAGCCCAAAGAATTGTAAACCTTAAGTGGCAGTGGGCAGGATAGATGGCCGCAGGGGCGGCAATTTCCTTGAGTGGCAGCCGCGTACCAGGAGACGCAGAGTTGGTAGGCCCCCCATAAGGTGAAGGTCGCGGGAAGCTGCTGGATGCGGGAGGCGCAGGACCGATTGGTTTGGAAATCCCTGGGGAGGCCTATGCCCAATAGTTATGAAGCCTATAATGCGTCTTAACATTGTATCTTATCACATTCACATATAATCTTGGTGAAACAAACTATTTGTTTGTTGAAACCATAAATGAAGTTAAAGAAATACCTGACGTACTGTCACTAATAAACAAGGGATCCCATCCGTCCCGATAAAAGCGGGACAGTCCCCTTTTTAGAAATCATGAGCCGCTGTCCCCCGTACCCGAAAATGTCCCCCTTTAAATATATTGAAGTTTCACCAACCAATAAAACTTTTATTGCGTTCTCTTCCTTATTTAAAGAAGGGCCACCTTTTCGACCGCGGCCACTGTGTTTAGACCTAGATCCCCTTTGCCTATCACATTCTCAGTCCACACCTTTTGTCATCATTGGACAGTGCCCTTAGCGTCCTTTGCCTATGGTTCGTCCTTTGGCGTCTATAGAGTTTTACCATACCCTGTGGTATGTTTTTTTTTTGGAAGTGACGCCTTCGTATTTCAGAATTATGAGATCACTAAAATAAACTGATCTCTGGTTTTATATCTAGACAAGCAAACAACTAAATGGTCAGGTTAGTATATTTCAATTACATGCTTCACTTCTGAGCATTCTATCAAAATTAGAAATCAAATATATGAAAAAGAATACATTGCCATACTGCCAAGAGTACTGAATTCAAAACTGTTTTCAAATGGTGAAAGAATTAGCCCAATATAACTCGGCGTTTTAGACTTTGTAGTTTGTAATGGGTTTTCTATTTCTTGTAACTGTATGAATTTAGTTAGCGCAGACGCCAATAATTTGTTCATTACATATAACTCTTATATATTATAATATCTCTGATGTAATGTAGACATTTTTACATTCTACATTTGTCTCATTATAACGTAAAAATAACATGTCATGAATTTGTAAAATAAATTTCTTGTACAGCTAACAGCACATCAGGCTATACAACACTGTCAAATTCCTCTAAGTGATTATGAACCTTAAACTGTTAAGTTCAAAGTTTATTGAAAAAACATGACATTTTGTGGTAGCCTGATGTGCTGTTGACTGTACATATTCCTTGCTTACGTTACCACAGGCAATCTTCTAATGTGCAACAAAAACTGCCAAAGTGCTTTTAGTAAGACTAGGAAAATGAAGTTATACTTACTGATTCATTTTTTTATCTTTATAAGAGTTGTTATTTATAATGGGGGCAAACAGATATACTCATCAACATTAACCTTTGGTGGTCAGTCTTGTGTGCATTATTGTATAAAATCCCAACTATAAATTAGTAGGAACTAGAATTGATATAAAATATTACTATGTTATTTCCTTGTCTCACACATAATTTTTCCTATTATTATTTAATATTATGAGATTGATTAATGTATTTAATCTACTTACAGCTATTTTATGGAATTATTATATTATATTCTGTTTATGTTTCCGTTTTAGAAAAGTTTGAACAAATCGAATTGGAGCGAAAAAAGATAAGACCAACTAAGAAGACTATCACCGGACCGATAATAAGGTATGTTCAATATTTTATTGTGTTCTATACTCTTAAATAAAAAACTTACGATAAAAATATTTCGATTGGCATTCGTTACTTAAAATCATCCTATTTCGAGTTTATTAATTTTGAATTTATTATTTTTATAACGGTTTGGTTTGGTTCATTGCAAGATTTGTTTGCCTGATATACGAGTATTACCATAGAGAGATACAGTACTAGAATCGTCGGCGCAATTATCTCAATCTATTCTATTTCTGCTGCCAAGCAATGGTGCTTGCATTGCTTTATTCTGGTGTGAAGGGTAAGACAAGCTTTAGGTAGACATGTGCCACTTGTGCTATAGGCCACTGGAGCCACTTACTATGACATGCCCAACTTGCGTGTTAAATTATATATTTGGTCATAGCTTCCTATCTAGAAAGGAGTGGATTAAGGACATCCCCCACCACGCTGGACCGGATTGGGGTAGAGTGTTAGAGCTCTTTCATTCATCGGCAGACATGGTGAGGATCGTTTGGGTCTCGTAAGGTGTTATTTGTAACACACCTGATGGTAACTATGATCTTAAGTTATTAGCAATATTAAATTAACACGAGAAATTTTGTACTCTAACAATAATTAAGAAGTGTTCGTCAGTTCATTCTGCAATATAATGAAGAATCCTGATGAAGCTATTTTAGCCTTATTGTTTCTAGAATGTAAGTAATAATCTGTTAATAAAGTATTTAATAATGTGTTCGTTTATAACTCATTTTTAAGGTATCACTCCTTTGCTGTACCTGATTCCAGTGCACCGGCTGCCTGTGAGAATACAGGCTTAACACCAATATCTGATTTATCGCTCAGTGATATAATAAAAAGCGAAGAAGGTATATTACTTTATCAGGGTGTCCACTGCTAATGTTCAAAAAAATTCCCTGACTTTTCCCTGACTTTCCCTGACCATTTTTCAAAATTCCCTGACCAAATATATTCATTTTACAGAAAAATAAAATAGAATACTTTTTTTCGAAAATATTTAGTATTTTTTGTTGCAATTTTCAGACCAAATTGTATCTAAAACTAGCTTTACGCTCGCGACTTCGCCCGCGTTATTTTTAAATTCCCGTGGGAATTTTTTTTTTCCTGTAGGAAAATTACCTTATGTTCCCCTGGTCTACTATCCCTAAACCAACTTTCATCAAAATCGGTTCAGTAGTTTCGAAGCCTATTCAATACAAACAAACAAACAATCAAATCTTTCCTCTTTATAATATTAGTATAAATTTCATTTTTTTAAGTACCTACTTAGATAATTTATATTTTTAGGCACAGTATTTTTACACTGTAGAAAGTACACTAGCGAAAAAATAAACCGAGGCACCCTTCACCCTTGAGGTCAAATGCAATTTCCTTCAAGTGTTTGTACCTTTGTTAAATAAAAAATGCAAAAAGGCTCTTATTGAATACTAAGATACTCGTAATAAACACAATCGCTTTTCATTAATCTTTTGAGGGTTGACTTCTTCTTCAACCTATGTCCACCCACTGGTGGGTATAGGTCTCCTCCATTCTGCGCCATTCACTACGGGGTTGGGCTTTTCTTGTCCAGTTCTTGCCCGCTGTCTTTGTTATGTCGTCTGACCAACGAGCCAGCTGTCGACTATCGTTCCTTCGTCCTGTTCCGGGGAGCCACTCCCATTCGATGATCTTATTGCTCCACCGGTTGTCGATCCTGCGGGCTACGTGCCCTGCCCATCGCCACTTTCTACACGCAATGACACGAGCCACGTCAATCAGTTTGGTGTGCTTGCGTATCTCCGTATTCCAGATCCGTTCCCCCAGAGAAACCCTAAGCCATTTTTCTTTGTGCTACTGTAGGGCGTGTATATGTTGTCTAGTCAAGGTCCAGGTCTCAGCCCCTATCATGAGCATTGCTCGAAAGCTCGGCGCTTAAGAGATACAGGCATTTCACTCCAGAAAATGTGGGACATTTTGCTAAACGCGCCCCAACCTAGTTTTATTCGGCGTTCCATTCCATTGTGTTTGCCCACTTTTTTCAAGGGTAAGTAGCTACCCCAATATGTAGTAGTAGTCTACCTGTTCAACCACGTTTCCTGCAATCATTATGGGTCCTATGTTTGGATCCCTGGCCATGATCTTCGTTTTTGAGGTATTCATGCGAAGGCCCACCGACAGCTGAAGATCTGCAGCCGTCTTAGCAGAAATGATAATGTCATCTGCGAATCGCAGTTGAGTTAATTGCTCTCCATTTATGTTGATACTCCTACCAGACCAGTCGAGGACCTTAAATGTATCTTCTCAGCACGCCGTGTACAACTTAAGGGAGATTGTGTCGCCTTGTCGCACGCCTCTTTTAATAGGAACACGTTTCGAAAGGTGGAATTTCACTTGAATTTAATGACTTTTCTGCGTAGTTGCTTACTTTGTCTTTGAAGTCTTCAGATTACGGTTATTTTTGTTCCTAAAAATAGATAATCCGCTCCAGGAAGCTATACTCAAGCTGTCGCATTACTTCAATGGAGCCTTACTCATCGTCGGGTTGCTCAAATGTTAAGGCGTTTTTCGATGCAGCGCGTCTATAGAAGATACCTAAAGACTGGAGCCTTCAATCGACGCGCAGAAACTGATAGGCCATGGGTTACATCCTCCGCAGATGATCGATACATGCATTTAAATGTCCCGAGGAATCAGCGTCAGAACGCAGTGCAGGTCCAACAACAGCTTCGTGACGAACGTGGAGTTGCCTGGCCATAGGCGCGCGTACAGTCAAGAGAAGGTTAGCCAATCACAATTTAACTGCCGAGCTAGCCTACTAACTAGCCAAGCAAAATTAACTGTAGCTTAACGCAGATCACGCTTTCAATTTGCTCGTCAGCATATAGAATGATGGACAATGGATCAATGGACGCATGTTATTTTTTCTGGCGAGGCAAGAGTGTCTTTACAGAAATAATCGAAGACAGAGACTGTACCGTTGCCCTAGAAAACATTACGCTCAGTGCTGTATCGAAAAAACTGTTACTTATGATGGCTCCATTATGGAGCCTTCATAATGGTGTGGGGCGGCATTTCCCTAACAGCATAAACAGAGATGGTTTATATCGAATCCAATGCTCTTTCACGCGGATTTGCTACAGAACGATAAATCCCTGATGTTCTTGAAGATTTCGTGGTACCTTAATCAGGATGTATTTAAGATGAGATGTTTCTAATGTGCATGATAATGCAAGACCCTATACGCAATATTATACTCAGACGTTGGCATTCGTGTCATGGATTGGCCAGCACGGAGCCCTGATTTGAAACCCCATGGAATATCTTTGGGATGAATTAAAGCACAGGGCCTAAGATAGGGATCCGGCTTCTTCAAAACCTTATGGGCTCAGAATGGCGATAGATGAGGAATGGAACAACATTTTTCAAGATATCATTGTAAGATTGATAAGATCAATAGGTTCACATATGCAAGCAGTTATCCAAGCTGAAGGCAGCAACACACATTACTTATACATTGATTTTTGTTTTTTTTTGACTTTTCACTCTAGAGCAGAATAATTGTCTTAACGCCATACAATTTACTTTCAATATAAAACCTATAAACTTAACAACATAAAGGTGCGCATAAACTATGCGCGGCAAACTCTCGAACATTGGCTCGCACAGCGACCGCGCGCTATGTGGCCGGGGACGCCGCGCGCGGCAGCTCGAGCATTGCTGCGGTCGAACGTGCCGCGCGACGAACCGCTTCTTGTCGGTTTTTGAGACCGCATCAAAGGAGCTCAAGTTGTCCGCTTGCGCACAGTTGGGACGCTGTTTTGTTTCGGGGATTTGGCTCGCGCAGCGCATAGGTACTTACGTAAAACGGACGACTCATAGGTTTACAAGAACGAATCCGCCGCGGGATGTTCGAGCTGGATCGCTTGCCGCGCGTGGCAGCTGCGTTCTGCCAAATTATTATCTAAAAATTGGCTCGCGCGGCAAATGAACGTCTACCTCGGTCGAACGTCTTTATACGCACCTTAACTATGCCACTTATCAAAATTATGTTCATACATTTGAAGGAAATTGCATTTGAACTCAAGGGTTAAGGGTTGCTCGGTTGATTTGTCTGCCAAAATTATGATATAATGTGCAAACCTGGACATAAATAATTCGATAATCAAGATTAGGAATCATTCTACAAAAAGCATGAAGTAAACATATTCCTCATTTGACAATCACTGGGAAATTTGGGGACCAAACAGTGTAAAATCCAAATTTTTCCCTGACTTTCCAGGTAGCCTCTCGATTTCCCTGACTTTCCCTGACTGCCTTGAGCTTCCCTGACTTTTCCCTGACTTTCCCTGACTTTCCAGAATGTGGACACCCTGTTTATTATTATATGCATGGGACTTTTCTTTTGAATATAGAACACAAGTTTCTGCCAGCAACATTATCTGCATTGCCCCACGATTAGGTTTATTGATACATTTTTACAAATCTTTTTATCTGATAGTAAGTACACTAAAAGATACACTCAAAAATTATATTCCCACAAATTATTGTTGTGAATTCTAAAAATAAACAGTTCAAAATTTAAATTTAAAAAAAGTAGTTTGGTAACAAAAAAAACAGGCACTTATTGACGTCTAAAAACATAAAAATCTTCAACCAAGAATCTAATTAACTAAATTATTTAATCCTTGTATGTACACACACCCCAACCATTATTAAGGTGTTTATTTATTTATTTATTTATTAATGGTGTGTGCAAATACAAGTCTAATGAAAAAAAAATTGACTCTACACCTGTTCGGAAATTGGGAGAGCCACGAGAAGAACAGGCAAGAAACTCGGAAGGTCTTGTATTTTTTTGTCTCCTCTTTTAAAATGCCAACATTACAATATTATATTTCACAAACATTTTTTTTATAATATAGAAATGCCTGTCGGGGTGAGTGGAACAGTTACTCGAATGAAATTTATCCCATTATCACAAAGTGTTAACACCCTTTGAAAGTCAATTATCACATGTATTGTCAATCCCAAGCAGTTTTATCTGTCATATAATCAGACACTTTATAATATGCTTTTTTCATCATGATTGTGACTTTAAATTTATTCAAGTTAAGTATTATTTGGGATTTTATTGTAGAAGCGTACACAAAGGCCTTTGAAAGAATTATTAATTTTTTTAAGCCTAGTATTTGGTAACGCTAACATATTCTTTTGCCAAGTATTTACTGAATGAATATCACTGTTTTTACAAAAGGAATGTATATTTTTATGAACATATACTATATTCTCGGAAATATATTGCGACGCAACGGTCATAATACCAGTTTCTTTAAATGTTTCTCTCAAAGAGTCTCATATTTTAAGATTATAAATAGCACGAATAGCCCTTTTTTGCAACACAAAAACAGTCTGAATGTCGGCAGCATTTCCCCACAGCAAAATGCCATACGGCATCACACTATGAAAATAGGCAAAGTATACAAGTCTTGCTGTATCAACATCGGTCAGCTGACGTATTTTCCATACAGCGTAGGCTGCAGAACTAAGTCTCTTCGACAAATTATCAATATGTGGGCCCCACTGAAGCTTTGAATCTAAAGTAATATCAAGAGATACTACGGTATCCACAAGGTCCACATTTTTATGCTTTATGTTAACAGTGGTGTGAACCTCTTTAACATTAGGTAAAACAAATTTTATACATTTAGTTTTCCCTTCATTGAGGCACAAGTTATTCGCATTGAACCAGTTAATTATTCTTGAGATATAATTATTTACATCGTCATAAATTTGCAATCGTCTTTTAATTTTAAACATAAGTGAAGTATCATCTGCAAATAATACAATCTCATGCATGCCTTAAATATTAAACATAGAAAAGGACCAGGAATTATTTCCATTTTAACCGAGGCGCCCTGGGACCTCTCCCCGTTGACGTCTAACTTTCTGAATCCTCTCAGTCAAATTTATCTGCATATTATTACGATTTGAAGTTTTATAAAATTTTGTAAATTTCAGGCCAACATAGTTTGTCCCAGGGCAAACTGGTTTATCTTAAGCATCCTAAACATATCAGGATAAACAAGTTGAATCCAGAACTAGTTTAGTCTAGGCCGAATTTATTTTGAATTAAAATCTGTTGTAGCTATACTTATATTTGCGCCAATCATTGGCGTATCTAGAGTTCTTTTCTCTGGGGATTGGCCCATGATTTTGTGTGAAGTTATCAGTATGTTGGCGTGCATCATTGAATTTTGAATCGGTAGCCTGACATCCTGGGGCGGGCACGGACCACCCGGCCATTCTATATACGCCTATGCTCTCTATTCGCCCTAAATGCTGGGTTGGAAGTTAAAGCTTGTTTTGTCTCCCCCAGACTGGAAACCTACACCAAATTTACGTTCCCATATGTTTTGATATCTGGCAGCTGTCAAGGTGATGTCAAAATGTATGGGAACGGAAACGTTTCTGATTTGGTTGAAACGTATATATTGCGATCGCCCCTCAGCTCAGGGAAATATCTCCCAGACAGATCTCGTTTAGACAGGGTTAACTCCTCCCAGGTGCGAATCAAAAATAATAGTAGGTAATCATATATTTTGCTAATCTGATTTTGTCATCAGTTAGGTGCTTAGGCCTTAGTCAACCACACTGGCCCAGTGCGAAATGGTCTCATTAAGTAAATGTCATGTTACCTTGAATATTGAACCGATCTCCACAATTTTTGCAGGCATACTGGGTGCCAGTGAGATCTCTAGTATTCTATCTGAACCCAAGCCAGAGGCTGGAGAGGGTGAAAGCAAAGACGGCATTACAAAGATAGATGCCGACATCATTGGCCTTGAAGATGATTTGGAGCCCACTAAAGTAGCGTAAGTTTCATTGGTACATTTCACCGTCGTCTGGACCGATGAATATACATTGTTGGACATAGGACCTCCGCATTCATTGCCATCCGCGATTTTTATGATCTTATTTGTCCACCTTAAGTCCCCAAAGTCCGGCGGCGATCCATTTTTTGAATGTTAGTTGAGTTAGTTGACTATGTAGCATATTCTTTTGTTTGAATGTTGAGTCACGGTAATAGTATAATACAGTAAGTGATCTCGGTCCCTCTTTGAAATTTTATACCTACGGCCGTTCGGCATCGCTTGGTGCGTGGCCCGCGATAGGGCTGCTCGCTTACCGGCCGTGTGCTCCGTTTGACTCGTGCGTATGCCCTGCGGCGAACTGCATTCGTGACAGCCCTTGTAGCTATGCGATCCAATTGCGATCCCAGATCGAGGCGCGTAGGCATAGCGTGTGTTTCGACCGTTTCTATGAAGTCATTCTACTGTATATACTATTACCATCGTTGAGTGAACGGGTGACTTATTAAATTAATTTCTTTTCCTAATTATTATTATTAAAATCGATCCCGAAGCCAATTCCAACCGAATTATTTTCAGGGTGAGCGTTATTTCTGTTACGTGTTTTGTTTTTTTACATACAAGAAAATTCTTGGCTGAAGGCCAAGGTAAAAAAACACCATCACCTGACCACCACCTGACCACCACCATCCATCACCTGATGGATGGAAGTGACGATAAGGCCGAAAGTGGAAGCGAGTTTCGCCTGGACTCCTCCACAACTGAGGAACTGGCTATCTTACCTCTAATTGTCGGAACACAACAATGCTATAAACATTGTTATTATGGCGACAAACTTAGGTAAGACGGTGGTAGCTAGCCGGGCGGGCTCAGAAGCCCTACCACCAACAGAACCGAGCAAAAAAAATTCTGCCCCCATGGGTAATTGAACCCCGGACCTCCCGATCAACACCCGGTGGCCTAAACCACTAGACCACGGAGGCGGTAAAATTGTATTGTATATTGTTGATTATATCATTATTGTAACAGACATTTTATGATCATCTGCAATTTCAACATTTCGTTATTCCACGTTTTTGTGGTAATATTTTAGTAAAAAAGAGAAAATTGTTTTGCAGGATGGACGAGAAACCTATAAAGTTCAAGAAGGAAAGTGCTCCGTTCTATGAGAGGACCCTCCTTTCGTTTAAGGATGACATTAAAGATGAGGCGTTTAACCGCTGTTTTAGTTATAGGCAGCCAAAGAGGAGACGAGAGATGCTTTGCGCGGTGACAAAGTACGTATTAAGATGATAGCATCCATGTATACGGGATGGGGGGCGACAGAACGGAATTTGAGATATACTAGTTCTGTAAATGTATGTTATTAAAGTTGTTAAAGCGCTATGCCAACCTGAGCAATGTAACACGTGCTCTGACCACCCTCCCGATTCGCTAACTTCGGCTGCTAGCTCAGAAATATCATTTTGAAATACACTACACAACAGGCGGTTGCACCAAAAATTCATTTTACGAACTCGTAAAAAGTAACGTAAAAAGTAAACGTATAAGTATCGTAAAAAGATGTTGCACCACGCTTTTGCGATACGTTTTACGGTTACTTATACGGATACTTTTAATGGAGCTCACGCCCTGCTCATAACGTAAAAGTATAAATTTTGACAGTTCGCTCGTATTTGTAATTCATGTTTAAGGTTAGAAAACGCGTTTAAAATACAATTTAAATTCACTTTTCACTACATAATTCACTATCCGACAATGCTATTGAAAAATTATCAATTAATTGGATAGCTGCCGTCGTCGAAGAACAAACATTAGAGTAGGTCAAATGCTCACTGAAGGCAGCGATTTTTACACACAGATACAAAGATATATATGATGCATTATTAAAATTACTCGGGCATAACAATATAAATCACCACACAACAAAGCTTTTTCTTCTATTTTCGTAGCTTTGACATTTTTACGAATTCAGCCAATGTCATGAATTTAGTATTGTTTGATTGATAAGTCCATGGCCAATGTAAACAAAAAACACTATCAACGTCACGTTTTGACAAATTAATAACGTGTCTTACTACATGTAAAAAAAAAATTCATGGTAGTAAAAACTACTAAGATAAAATGGTAGAATTAACGCTTTATTCGTGTAGCAAGGAATTTTACGGTTACTTTTACTGGTATTATTTTGGTGCAACATAAATTTACGGATTCGTAATAGTGACAGATTGGTATAAGTATATCTGAATTTGTAAAAAATTGCAATTTTGGTGCAACCGGCCGTAACACTTTATGCACTGTGTTACAAAAATACCCGTAAAGCGGGAAGGGGGTTGAATGGTCCCTTACAAAGAGTCCATTTTCACTATTTGAAAACCTTAGTATCACTGTATGACTTACCGCCAAAAAAAAATCATTAAATTTTTCATTTATTTCATAGTCGTTTATTATGTCTATAATAATATTTTTCGGATGGCCTCGCGGACCACTTCGACTGGTACCAGGGAC
This sequence comes from Schoenobius gigantellus, assembly GCA_963935595.1. Lineage (NCBI taxonomy): Eukaryota > Metazoa > Arthropoda > Insecta > Lepidoptera > Crambidae > Schoenobius > Schoenobius gigantellus. The sequence goes on from OZ012551.1 coordinate 28,551,952, forward strand.
CACCAGTGGACCGCGGACCACTGGTTAAGAACCACTGTTCTAAAGGATGGAGATATGTAGATCTACCACGTGAATCTGAATACATATGTCAATGTTTACAGGAGACCGGCTCGCTACATCGACCCCGTGACCAAACTTCCCTACCGCAGCGTGGACGCCTTTAGAATAATACGCGAGGCTTACTATCAGCAATTGGAGGCCCGTGGAGACCGAAACGACCCGCAGACCGCCGCGTGGCTGCAGTTTCGCAGGGCAGATACCGCCTCCACTTACGTACAAATACACATCAAGTGAGGTGAGAGTGAAGTCTGTCTGTATCGCATTGGCAAGGTATCCAGCACACGGTGAAAAATGTCTGTATCGTGTGAGTATGCATACAATTGAATGTTGTATGAGTCCAGTTTATCACGTGTTCAAGATGACGAGTCAATTTTATTTCTTCGTAAAGAAAAGTAAAGGTAGAACTTTTTATTTTACTATTCTTTATTTTAGTAAAATTATATATAGAATTAATTTGTTAGTAAAATCATTGGATATGCATATAGTTCACTGATAATGAGACCACAATATTCAATAATAAAATGTTAATCTAAAAAAATATGACTTTATTTGTGCATGGAAAAATGAAATCTTCAATTCAGGTACTAATTTAATTTATTTCAAAATAAAATAAATAGTTTATAACATTAACCTTATATGCTAAGTTAGATTCAATGTCTGTACAATTGTACAAGAGCTTACAACTAGTAACTTAAAAGAAATAGGACACATGAATAATCAGTATGTAAACATTAAAAATTATACCTAAACAAGATTATCATAATTTTGTTAACTGAGTAGTAATGCGTAGTACCTTTGAATACCCAAAACGACTACTAGGATGAGAAGAATCATGGAAAAAATTCCATGAGAGAAAACATTAAAATATATTTTGTCATTTATAAATTAATAGTGAATGAATGATTTAATCTTATATCAGGTACACTATTTCTTCTAGGTTTTTGATTTAGAAGTTCTTTCAACGTGATAAGTCCTGATGCCTTTGTGTCAAGTCTAGACTGATATTTGGACGGGTCTGTAGTAGGCAAGTAAGGATATTCAGTCAAGTATGTTTGAGCATTCTTTATTTGGTTCTCCTTAGCGAAATCGTTCAGTTGAGACACAGCAATATCATACGGACTTATTTGATTCACTGTAAGATTTTCCATTGACCTGAATGCTTCTAACACAGCTTTTTTATGTGGAATGCCTCTCAAACTACCTTGGCGGCTTAATTTTCCTTCCGTAACATCACTAAATAAATCATCGACATTGAATTTTTCTGATATTTTCACCAGTTTCGAAGCATTCGCTTCCGTTTCCTGCAATTGATTCCATATTTTAGATATTTCAGATGAGGGCATAGAATGTGACTTGATGTTTTTTTTCACCCGTTTGGATGGACGACTTTCTTGAGATTCCGTCGAGTCAAATGAATTGTTTTTTAACAACTCTTCGCATTCATTCAGATTCCGCTGTTTCTTTGGTTCTCTTAATTCTTCTAGAGATTGAAAAAATTGTTTGGCCATTTTGAAGCGTGACTTGTAATCGTGTTTAACTTTTTCCATTTCTCTTTCTGGTGATGATTCTGAAGATGATTTTTCTGTACTGTTTTCAACAATTTCTAATTCGATATCTGAAAGACTTAAAAATGTAGATTCTTTTTCATCTTCATCTACAGTTCCTGTGTCTAATAAACAATTTTTTGCTGTTATATCAGTACTTATACTTTCAAGGCTTTTGTTCATTGAATTTTTTTTCGGTGAAATCATTGTCGCATTATTTTCAAGCCTTTGTTCAGTTCTCACAGAGTTCATCGATGAATAAGATTTTCTAACAGGTTCTGTAAAAAATTAAAAAAGATAATTAGATTTCACCAGGCAACTACATAACTAACCTAGATACGCAATAAAAAAACTTACCCGATTGTGAATTGTTTTTAAGCAGGTGCGTACTCGTGTGAGCATCTGAACAAACTCTGCTTAATTTTCTGCCATTCTTAGTTACTTTCGAACTTTGCGATACGCTTTCATATAGTGATATAAAGTTCTTAACATTTATTTTCGGAAGTTCATCACAAGACCTGTACTTATTTAAATCATTGTCTGACTGTTTACTTGTGGCCTTGCTAAATATATCCATTTCCGACTTACTAAAACATCTTCGTGGGTTATATACATTTGAATTTAATTCTGGCCGTTCCTTTTTATCTTTATCGAGACTTTGGATTTTATTATGACCATATCTATTTCTCCCAATGGTTATTTTTTCTTTAGAATAAGCAGTTTCGTCAAAACTTTTGTTGAATAAGTTACTTTTAATCCTGTTTCTCTTTTCTTTCATTGTTTCGCGAGGAGATCCAGTAGAATCAGATGATATCGATTTATTGTAGCATACTTTTTTTGAGCCTTTCCTGTCTTTATAGTTATCTGAGTCATCAGCGGAACTGGCAGTTATCTCACTTTTTGTGTAATCGATATTATACATAGATATAGATTTACGATGAACCCACGGTAGTTCTTCTGTATTAGTAATATTATGGAATAATGATATACGACTAGATACTAAACCACTGTCAGGACTAGCACCGCTAACATCTGTCGATGAATTATCTACGGTGCTTGGTTTTCCTAAAAAAATATCAATTTTGTTTAAAATTTGTTTTCTCGACGTACCAAAAAATCTTTTAGGACTCGTTTCGAAAGCTTTGAAAACTTCCTCTGATAATTCTTGTTTGACAGGCACCTGCGAATGTACCGTAATATCCAGTGTTTCTCTATCACTATTTTCATGTATTTTCTGCTGTGACTTTGTATGTAACTTATTTTTATGTTTACGTTTAAAACAAGTTATCTCTGTGTCTGCAGTTTCCGTTTCCAATTTATCGTCCCAGTACTTTTTCCATTTGGTAACAAGTTTTACATCAGATTTGGTATCTGTCAGTACTTCTTCCGGTGCTGATGATTCGGTTCTTATTATGTTTTGAGGAGCTGTAGTTGTTGAATGAGAAGGTATTGTCTCGAAGTTAATTGTATTTGAAATTTTTTTAACAACTTGCTTTCCCCGTCTTTTAGTTAGCGAATCGTTATATCTTAGGTGTTTGGACGACAGTCTCCTTTTCTTTTGAAGTTTAGAAGATTCTTGTGATTTAGCTTCAATAAGTTTTATTCGATCATCCCAATATTTTTTTCTTTCGAGTACTATGTTAGTGCGACTATGACTACCAAATTGCATTAGCTCTAAATTATCATTTTGAGTTTCCTTGATGTTATCTTGATTTTGAAGGGTTTGACTTACTGGATATGATTCAGTGACATTTGCCTGAACCTCCGAAATCTTTCCTTCTAGAGTATTCGTTTGTCTCTTCACATCTGCTATTTTTTCAGATGCAGAATCGACACATTTATCGTCTTCAATGGTGTATTGTACTTCCAAACTTTGAAGTTTGTTTTCTTCATTAATTGTTGTTGTTGATTCGGTTTCAGAGTAATCGCTGTACATATCGTTAAGTCCGGCAAATGCCACTGTTATAATATCAGATTCTACGTTTGACTGTGTAGATACAACCCTCGTAGGGTCTTTCGTCGTTGCAGTAATACTTCTTTCACTCTCTTCTATAATTGGTGTAAAAGTTGGACGTCGAGTCTCATTTTTTGCATTTTTCGATTCGTCGATATAACTGGATTTAAAAACATCACTTAGTACATCGCATGTTTGCCAGAGTTCCCTCTCAGCTGGACCCATTTTTGACAATTCTTCACGTTTCAATGCAATGGTCTCATCAATAGGATTTTTTTGCTTACCAACTGTCTCTGACAAAAGAAGATTATCGTTATTATTACTGTCAGGTGAACTGCTATTATCATCGATACTTACATACGCCGAGTCCCATATATCTTTTTTCGAAGTAACATTTGAATTTGTTGATAATGTTTCGTGTTGATTTTCACAAACACTTATTATTTCTACGTCTTGTGTGACATTTGAGTCAAGACTGTGAAAGTTTGAGGACATTGTTGAATGGATATTGGTTTTAGTCGTCTTTAGTTTTGCATCCATGTTTGAATGCAAAGGTGAAGAATATATTGGTGAGGAGTCCTCACCTGTAGTGACATCTGGAATTTTATTTTTCTCTTTATCAGTCGTCTTTGATTCTATAGATTTATCGTCAGTTCTTAGAATTAATGACGGCAAATTTGGTATTGGGGACGAAGCTCTTAATATTGGTGGCAACGACACAGGTGCGCCAATTATAAAATCTATAACTGGGATAGAATCATCTTTTTGTTCAGATTGATGATGTTGATGGATAAAAAATGGGTTTACAAACTCGTTAGCGTATATTTCCTCATTCATCTGTTCTATTTTCGGATCTACGTACACAGAATCGTTTCGGTTCTTAACATCTCCAGTTATTATTTTGTATACTGGTGTTTTAGGTCTTTCAAATGGTATAACATCAGATTCTATGAAATGATTGTTGTTTTGAACAGCAGGCACATTAATTTCATCGACTAGAATTTTGATAGGTGATGGTGGTATTTCCTCGTTTTGAGAATTATTTGTTTCGTATTCTGTAGAAACATATGTGCCCAGTTTCTTTTCGGTTATAAAATTTTCGTTGTAAGATTCTTCCAAAAAAGGATTGCTAGGCGACGATGTAATGACCGTCAAAATGTCGTCGACTTCGCTGTCGTAAGACATTGATATGCACTCTTGATTAGAAATCTGATTATTATTTTCTGTTTCATCTCTATTAGTGAATATTTCTGGCATGACCCGAGAAACTATGTCTTCCTTGTATGATTTCTCTGTTATTAACGAAACGCTAATCGATTCTGGTACGATATAAGTCTTTTTGATAACATCAGATGGAATGAATGGTTTTATGTGCGTGTCAATCAACGTTGAATTAACGATGTCCGGTATATCCTGCTGGCTTCGCTGTAGCGTGCTAACGTTTTGGTGTGTTCTGGCATCGTTTTTGTTGGATATTAATGTGAAATTGAAAATTTTACACACCTTGTTCATTATTATTACTTTGTTAACTATATTTTTAAATTTTAATTCTTTTTTTGGCGTTATTGATTCTGTGACTTCACTTTTTTGAGGTAATTGATCAGACTTAATGGTTTTCTCTGTTGACATTAAAAGTTTTGCTTCGTCATCGCTTATTTTTTCTAACGAACCATTCTCTTTAAGCAGCATTTTTTCCGTGACAAAATCGACAATTCTTAATACAACTTTTCTGTCCGTTTTGACATCTACTATATCAATTTCTTCTCCATCTTCTAAACAAAACGGATCATTCTCCAGAATGCTGATTATGTTTTTAGAAACAGTTACAGTAAATGGCGAGCCAACTATACTTTGTCCTCTACTTGTTATTGATATGTCATATTTGCCTTCAATATTTACGACGTAGCTTATTTTGATATGGTCAGGTCTGGTATCTGAATCAATTTCTATGTCATATTTTGTTTTAGGTATATGATATGTTTTGTTCATGTCATTTTTTCCGTAAGATCTTAAGTATGTTGCACCCTGTGTCAGGGGTAAAATATTTTCTGTATAATGTGATTTTGACTGCAGGCCTAAAAGCTTTTGCCGTATCAGCTGCGCCTTACCCAATACCGGTGGGAGGACTGACATGCCATATGTATCTCTAGGACCCCGAATCAAGACAGTTATTTCTCCAGGATCCAAAGATTGCTGTGATGTAGGGTACACTTTAAAGTGTGCTTTGGTTTTCACTTGCGCTGCTGTTAAACCCGACCCTCTGGCGACGTAGTCGAGAGTAAATTGACTAGTTTCGGGAGAGGTTCTTTGTGAACTTGGCTTTGAGACTGGAGGAGTTAGTTTCGCCAGGGACTGGCGAATGCGTTCCAAGTAGGTGGCAAGTTTCCATTCCTGCTGCTTGCTTAGAGAGTCGTCTGACTCCAGCTCTTGTCTAGAAAATACCTGAAAAAGATTAATGTTAAATTAAACTAAAGTGAACAAGACAGGACAGGCTAATAAATGCTAACAATAATTCCATAGTCATGAATTGTTCTATTCTGTATAGCTTATAGTTAGTCTATTTGCTATATTTTGCACTAATACAATAAAAGATTAGATTCATTACTATAGATTTATGTCCGTTTATAGAATTACTTTTTTTAGGATTCTTATAAATGACTTTAGAGCCGTATTGGTGCCGGACCGAATGTTTGTGTCATATGAATGAAAATCGCTTATGCATCGCACCGTCACCGTCACCGCACAAGAATTTGTACTTATGTATCGTTATAATTAGGTACATGAGTACAATACAAGGTTAATATCTTTCCTTTAAATTAGAATGTTTTGCTTTGTTTTGACGTCAATAAGTGCATGTAAAGGCCTATGTTGAATGAAGATTTTGGACTTTTTTAATGTACTAAAACTAAAAAATAATTCAGTAGGTCCTAGGTACATACCTACCATTTATCACACCTCTCATCATCCAATCTAGGGAATTGATCAGACAAAAAAAATAAAATCGTTGGGCGAAGCGTAACCTGAGTAAAAAACAATTTTATAATGATATGAGTGGTTGACTGTTGATAAAAATTCCAAGCGCCCAATGATTTCTTTTGTCTGATCAATGCCCTAGATTGATGAATGCTATAGGACAAAAAAACAAAATTGTTTTAAGATGGGTTCCTGGGCATTCTGGTGTCATTGGCAACGAGAAGGCCGATGAACTCGCTAAAACTGGAACTATAAAACCACAAATAGGACCGGAACCTTTTTGTGGGATTTCAAAGAACCAGGTACACAACTTTCTAAATGAACAACTTCTTAGAAACTCATTCGAACTCTGGAAATCTACTCCAGGGCAAGAACACGCGAAGGCACTAATACAAGGCTACTCGCGTAAACTAACTGACGAGCTTCTGCAGCTTAACAGGAAAAACATCAGTGCAGTCGTAAGAACCTTAACTGGACATTGCGGCCTGAATAGACACATGTTCAACCTCAAGATTAGGGACAACGACATCTGCAGATTCTGCAATCAGGAGCGTGAAACTCCTAAACACCTTCTGTGTGACTGCAGCCCACTGATTCATCGGCGTAGCCTTCATCTGGGAAGACACATCATGAGACCAGATGAAATACAAACTCTCCCAACCCAAAAAATCCTCAATTTCATAGAGGGTTTGGGCTTGAAGGAGATACTCTAACGGTGCTATAATTCACAATAGATCTTTTAGGTCGAGGTGAAAAGGCCTACAAGGCGAAAGCCCGTACAATAACAACAATAATAAATAGGCCTTTACAAGTTACATGCACTTATTGACGTCAAAACAAAGCAAAACATTCTTTTAAAGGAAAGATATTAACCTTGTATGTGCATACATCCTAAATATAATCAGAATGTCTGCAAATACAAGTAGGATTGAAAAAAAAGTTGACTACAACTATTCGGAAAATGGGAGGCCTTCTCGAGAAGAACAAGCAAGAAACTCGAAAGATCAAATTTTTTTATCTCCTTTATCTACATGATTATTATCTTTATTTTTATTTTCAACTAGCTGTGCCCGCGAACTATGTTTCGCCATCAAAATACTTAACACACTGTTTAGTTTTTTCCTCCATTTTATTCCATAATGATTCAACTTTATTCTGCCTTTCTTGAGCATCGGCCATTTCGAAATTAGGACAATTTTCGTAGGTTCGTAATGTTTTTTTTTCTAACAGTCCACAAAATTAAATACATTACATATTACTATAAACACTAAGTATTATTATTGTTTTAGAGACATTATTGATATTAATAAATTCTTCTTCAGTAGAAAGAACTACACAGTTGCAAGAATAATCTTTATCGTATTCATGTTTCGAATTAAAATAAACAATTGTTAATAAATTAGTACTGTATACGAATAAAGTTTAGATTTTATAATGGGTGTTGGTAACACTAACAAAATATATTTTTTGGATATGACAACTTGGCCAATGTTGACTGGTCGTACCATTGATTTACTACCAAACGTAGATAACGCATGAACGTTCGAAAAGTGGGCCGGTGAAGAACTGCCTCGTGCAGTTCTTTTCCATGCGTTGGAGCGACAACGCGATGAGCAATTTTGAGCATTATGTTTGAGAGTATAAAGTTGATATTTTCTTGTAGCAATTACTAAAACGTCAAATTTAATGTGGCTAGGTATGAAATGATGTAACTGCACACGGTTGTACTTCAAATAGTTGCCGTAATAATAAAGAATAAGGTTGAATTCGATAAATACGGTACTTTCTTTATTGTAATTTTAATTCGGGTGTGCATATTCAACTACCTATTTAACAGCGTACAAATGTATAGTCGATTAGGTGACAGATTTCAAGCGCGTTTTTGTATGAAGTGCTCTATCTACGTTTGGTAGTAAATCAATGGGTCGTACAGTAAGCTCCTTGTCAAGCTATACTGTTTGACCTTTGAACCGTTCTGATGTCGCTCTTAATACTGGCGGTTTTTGTAGAGTTAATGTATAGCATGAATGGGGGGGTTACTGTACAAATACGTTTTCCGTATTCGATATCCGATCACGGAATACAGACGCGGAGTTTCGTGAACGTAGCGCAGACGTTCGTTTCTTCTCATTCGGGATTTCTACCATTCTACCTAAACGTACGTACAGAACGTGTTCCGTTCGTAATAAAAACGAACGTGTGCGGCAGTCAATGAGTATTTTGTATAGATTTGATGCATTCGGATGCCCGCATTCAGAAAACGAATGCGAAAAAACGTATTTATGCGGTTAGCCTTAAAATGTATTGAGACTTCCGTTTTTGTAACATGTAGTGTGCGATATAGTGTTGCTGGCATAGTTTGGTTAGCAAACTCGCCGTGATGACTAACATCCAACACACAAACTTGGAGTTATCGTTAGTTAGTTCACGATCGTTGCATTATCATGGTCTCGAAGGACACTAAACACAGGTAACATCTAACATCGAACATCCAATAGGCCCCGAAGCTGTTCTCAAACTTTTTTGGTGACGGAACCCTTTTGGAAAGCGAAATACTTGACGGAACCCTAAAATAAAACAATAGTTTTTAAAAGTGTATTCTTTATTAATAAGCATAATAAAAGTAGGAGCAGGGTGTTTTGATTTTTCTAAATTATTGCGGAACCCTTATAGGGGTATTGTGGAGCCCTAGGGTTCCGCGGAACACACTTAGAGCATGGCTGCTCTAGGTACCCTTCAGGGCCTACTTTCATTTAATACCCCTATTGCTGGGTTTGAAAAGCAACTGTTATCCGTCTTTTTTGAGCGGCGGCCATGTTGAATTTACGTCAATGTTGCTACGTTCATAGTGCTCTACTGATCAAGGTCTTTCATTTGATACCCATATTGCTGGGTTTAGAAACGAACTTTTATCAGTTTTTTTTTGAGCAGCGGCCATATTGAATTTTGTGCTATTTTCCTAGGTTCATAGTGCTCTACTCTTCAAGGCCTTTCATTTGATACCTATATTGCTAGGTTTGGAAACGAACTTTTATCCACCTTTTTTGAGCGGTGGCCATGTCGAATTTACGTCAATATTGCTAGGTCCATAGTGCTCTACTCTTGAAGACCTTTCATTTGATACCTATATTGCTAGCTTAGAAAACGAACCTTTATCCACCTTTATTGAGCGGCGGCCATGTTGAATTTATTCATGTGTTGCTAGGTTCATAGTGCTCTATTCATCAAGACCTTTCATTTGGTATCCACATTGCTCGGTTTGAAAACGAACATTTATCCTTTTTTTGAGCGGCGGCCATGTTGAATTTAGGTAGATTATCGTAGGTACCCAATGATCTACTCTTCAAGGCCTTTCATTTGATACCCATATTGCTAGGTTTGGAAACTAACTTTTATCCACCTTTTTTGAGTGGCGGCCATGTTGAATTTATGTAAATGTTGCTAGGTTCATAGTGCTCTACTTATCAAGGCCTTTCATTTGAGACCCATATTGCTGGGTTTGGAAACGAACTATTATCAATTTTTTGAGCGGCGGCCATGTTAAATTTATAGCAAATTTCCTAAGTCCATAATACTCTACTGTTTCAGGCTTTTCATTTGATACCCATATTGCTAGGTTTGGAAACGAACTTTTATCCTTTTTTTTTGAGCGGCGGCCATGTTGAATTTAGGTCGATTTTGCTAGGTTCCTAATGCTCTACTCTTCAAGGCCTTTCATTTGATACCCATATTGCTAGGTTTGGAAACGAACTTTTATCTATCTTTTTTGAGCGGCGGCCATGTTGAATTTATGTCAATGTTGCTAGGTTCATAGTGCTCTACTCATCAATGCCTTTCATTTGATACCCATATTGCTGGGTTTGAAAACGAACTTTTATCCTTTTTTTGCGGCGGCCATGTTGAATTTAGGTCCATTTTCCTAGGTACCTAATGCTCTACTCTTCAAGGCCTTTCATTTGATACCCATATTGCTAGGCTTGGAAACTAACTTTTACCCACCTTTTTTGAGCGGCGGCCATGTTAAATGTGATCCGTCATTTTAGACATTAGGATCAAGAGTCCCGTCCCGTCCCTCTACGCGTAACCCAGAACATTGCAGTCAGATATTTTTTTTAATTATGAATATTAATCTATTACTTTTAATAGTTTTAAATGGATGAAAGAGTTTGATTCCTTAGTCCTAATGTAAAAACATATAACGCCTTTCAAAATACCTTGAAAAGAGTATCTTCATTTTTCAACATTTCAAATATTTCAAAAATTGTACCGATTTTGTGAAAATTAGTCAAGAATTAAACCAATCTACAAATTGTATGGTCACTCGATAAGTATTATCATAAAAAATGCTTTATACATTGGTTGTATGGCTTGATCTTTTTGCCTTACCACCACGGTACGACATAAGAAAAAGACAATTTTGTTGGCGAAATCCAGTTGGGTACAGCCATTAACAAAAAATATTAAATTTTATTTGTACTATGTGAAACACTTCAGTCCTGCCTTTTAATTTTCGAAATCCAATTACTTAAGATCAGGCTGTATGGCGTAGTTCTATTGCCTTTCCTTCGTGGAAGAAAATACCTTCTCTCTGTACTATGTGACAGACTTGTCAAAATAATTTCACGTGCGCCAACAGTTTTTCTACCTAAAGCCAATTCGAAAATTTTATATGGTATTTTTTCACTAAAAATAAAAAGTGAATTTAAACAAACGAAATTATGCCTAAATGTTCTTCCGGAAAATTCTAAGCATTGTGGTGTAAGCCATATCAAATTCTGTCCAGTAGTTTCGGAGATCTTTCCGGACAAACAGACAAACAAACAAACAAACAAACAAACAAACCAACAAACAAACAATTTTTTTTAAAACTATTCTATCGTGTTCTGCTAATGATTTTAAGGCGACCGGTGTATTTTTTTTCTTAATATTTCGCAATTACAGATTTTTGTACCCCTACGATTTTATTATATATAGAGATAAAACCGTTTATTTTTTTTAATCTCAAGTTATTCATTTTGTCATAGTGTACAGTATTCTACAAGTCAAGCTCTTTTATTTCATACCCATATTGAGGGGGTGAAAAATATGTTATCCGCCATTATGTAGCGCGGCAATCTTGGATTCGCAATGATACTGATTACAATAAATTGTATTGTCATCAGAACTAAAGAAAGTTCTGATGACAATACAATTAATGTAATTAAAACAAATGGAATGGGGTTAAAAATTCAACTCCAAATTTTGACCCAAACAATCGCTTATAGCAAGGTCAAAACAACATTGAAAGAGACACCGCTCTTGCTGCGTATAGCGCCGTTTCGCCCTCAGTGCGGTTTTAATATTGTTTTAAGCGAGGGGCAAGCTAAATAAAACTATTTAAAAAGGTTTATGTTTAACTTATCACCAGATATAGTAAAATATAACAGTCAAAAATAGTAAATGATCACCAAAATTAAAACCGCATTTTAATGTGAAATTATAACTAAAGTTTTTACATCTTGCTATCCCATTAAAGCAAATGACTCCAAACAAATCATTGTTAAGCCAAAAATAGTTAATGAACACCAAACTATTAACCACATTTTAATTTAAAATGACATGCAAATATTTAACATATCGTTATCCTACTAAAGAAAATTACACTACCCAAATATAGTAAATAAACTCCTAAAGTTTGACCCTTTACTATTGTTAAATGTTGAATAAGGTCTGCTTTTTAAAAATATGTTTTTCTTGAGAGTTTATTTAACCACATGCCTATACCTAAGGTTAAAAAATAAAACTCATACAATTTCAGTAATCGTTTTATAAAAATTAAACAAACATAGAAAGTCAGTCCTCTTATCTTCTGTAATAATTTTATGGCAATCATAGTGGTTTATCTAGGCAGAAACAGCGCATTAATTTGCTCGTTAAGATTTGGTTATCATTTACTACATTTGGTCTTTGAATACAATTTGAATTGCAGTCGTGTCGTGACTAAAACAGCTAGAACTATTGTAATTTTAGACTTTGTTTTTTGGTGTTAAGTAGGTATATATTTTTGGTCAAAGAGCTTAGGGTATTAAAGTATTTTTTGGTGGTCATTATATTTAATCCCAAAAAAATTACCGGTTCAACGCCGAGGTAGTGGTCGGCGATGGTTTGCGCGTGCCTCAACGAGAGCCTAGTGGGCGGGTGGCCGGCGCAGGCGCCCGGTAGCGCCGCGTCCAGTACCCCGCACAGGATCCAGCCGTGACGCCACACGGTGTCTAGGCGCTCCACCCTCACCGACCCCGCTTCCGCCAGCCATTTCAACACCTGCTGCTTCTGTTCTTCGCTCGAGAATACGACTGGAAAGATGTTAATAATAGTAGATTAATATACAGTTCGTTATCAACCAAAGACGTATAAAGGGAAGCAAACTAAACGTATCGTTCAAAAAGCGTGGCAACTTTACCACATGTAAACATTAATCACACACACAAACAATATTAATTTAATTTTATTGTAATTTCTGGAGTTTTATTAGTATATGATGCGTTAGAACACTTCGGGGCACAGCGCTTTACCATTGTTCTTGACCGATTAGCAGTTATTTTTATTTATAATCACAAAACAAAACATTATAATTAGCACAATGTCACGACGCCATTTGTCTCTTATTACGACAAAGTAAACATGGCGTCCACGTGAATGGCTTCGGAAATGTTTATGTGTGCGTTAGTAATGCCATAGACGAAAAACAGAAAAAGCGATATACCTATCACGTCACTTTGGAGGGAAAGTAAAAACGATATACATACTAATGACAAATGTGTGAGTAAAATTATGTAAAGTCTGCTTCCCTTTATATGTCTGTGTTATCAACAGCTCATATACGCCCCACCGAGGGGCTCGAGCCTACCCTTTAGGGTAGGCTCGATTGGGCGATTAGGCCGATAGGGCGATTAGGCCTTAGTCAACCACGCAGGCTAAATGCAGGTTGGTCGACTTCACACACAACCTGTAAAGAAATTCTTCACAGGCGTGTGCACGTGCAGGTTTCCTCATGATGCTTTCCTTCACCGTAAAAGCGTCGAATAAACGTACAGCCAACGTGCGTACGTGTAACTATACTAAATAAAAGGAATAGTTGGTGTGACATGGTACTAAATCTGCTAAAAATGCTTATCTACTTTTGAAACCGGCTTTACATCATCATCATCTCAGCCGCACGACGCCCACTGCTGGGCATAGGCCTCCCCCATGGATCTCCACAACGATCGGTCCTGTGCTGCCCGCATTCAGCGGCTTCCCGCAACCTTTGCCAGATCGTCGGTCCACCTGGTCGGGGGCCTACCCACTGAGCGTCGTCCGGATCGTGGTCACCACTCAAGAACCGTTCGGCCCCAACGGCCATCGGTTCTTCTAGCTATATGTCCCGCCCATTGCCACTTCAGCTGAGCAATCCTTCGAGCAATGTCAGTTACTTTAGTTCTCCTGCGGATCTCCTCATTTCGGATCCGATCACGCAGGGAGACCCCAAGCATTGCTCTCTCCATTGCCCGCTGAGCGACCTTGAGCCTTCGGACGAGACCCATAGTGAATAGCCACGTTTCGCTTCCGTAGGTCATCACTGGCAACACACACTGGTCAAAGACTTTCGTCTTGAGACACTGAGGTAATTTGGACGCGAAGATTTTTCGTAACTTCCCGAAAGCTGCCCATCCGAGCTGGATTCGACGAGAGATCTCTTTCTCGAAGTTGAATTTACCTAACTGGACTATCTGTCCCAGGAGAGCTATTATTAAATTACGTAATGCGACTTCGAAATCATGTGACTAATAATCACCGATTTTCAATAATTTTTATTTTTGAATATCACTTTGTGTCTACCTTAGTCACGGATGTGATTTCATTACGAGTGCCCTCACCCACTCGTAAACAAGTCATACATAACTGTGGAAACGTTGTTTATAGAACATATTGACAAGTTTGAAGTTGATGTTTGTTGATTTTGAGTTGGATTTAAAATTTGTCAAATAAGTAAATATACACGGTTATTTTTTATCACCCTGGAAAATTTAAGGGACGCTTCACGACATGGTATTAGAATAGCCACGTTTTTTTTAGTTTTTTTAGAGATTTTTTTAGTTTTTATATAAGTTTTTTTTTTCATTTTTAAAATTTTTCTATATAATATTGGATGTGTCCTGAAGCGTCCCTAACATTTTCCAGGGTGATAAAAAAATAACCGTGTATAAGTTTAAAATCTTTTAAATTTGTGTCACAAACAAACTTAGACCAGTATTTTCTTAAATTTTGGCCTAGTTGCAATGAATTTTTACCCGTATAATAACCGGTATATACCGAAAACGGCTACATTCTGCGTGGAACCGAACCCTTACCTTTATCTATGTTGGCAGCTCTGCGTTCGACTTTCAAAAATATTAGGTTGGGGAAAAAGTCTTTTCGCATTATAGTATGTATAAACTTGTAATAAAATCTCTTTGGCTATACTATTTGTATCTGGCTGGTTTTGGTATCATTGAAAGTTTAAATTTTAAAGAACATAATTCCAAATTCAAATTAGGAAAATGTGTGATTTTCATTTGTTTTTCGTACCGCCAAGATGAGTGAATCTAATGAAGAAATTCGATACATTTTAAAATTTTACTACAAAAAAGGTAAAAATGCAACGCAAGCCGCGAAAAAAATTTGCGATGTTTATGGACCTAGTGCAGTGTCTGTGAGAGTAGCACAAATTTGGTTTAAGCGTTTTCAATCCGGAAATTTTGATGTCAAAGATGCACGTCGCTCTGGTCGCCCTATTACAGATAAAATGGATGCCATTTTTGAAAAAGTGGAGCAAGATCGGCATGTCAGTAGTTACGACGTAGCTGAAGAACTGGGAATTGACCACAAAACAGTTTTGGCGCATTTGAAAAAAACTGGGTACACAAAGAAGCTCGACATTTGGGTACCTCACGAGCTCACTGAAAGAAACCTAATGAACCGTGTACTCATTTGTGATTCTTTATTACGACGTAATGAAACCGAACCATTTTTGAAGAAGCTGATAACTGGTGATGAAAAGTGGATCACGTACGACAAGAACGTGCGAAAAAGGTCGTGGTCAAAGGCCGGTCAGGCTTCACAGACTGTGGCGAAACCCGGGTTAACTCGCAACAAGGTGATGCTGTGTGTGTGGTGGGATTGGAAGGGCATTATTCATTATGAGCTGTTACCACCAGGCAGGACCATCGATTCTGAACTCTACTGCGAACAATTGATGAGATTAAAGCAAGAAGTTGAGAGAAAGCGGCCGGAATTAATCAACAGAAGGGGTGTGGTTTTTCATCATGATAACGCTAGACCTGACACATCTTTAGCCACTCAGCAAAAATTAAGAGAGTTTGGCTGGGAGGTGTTAATGCATCCGCCGTATAGTCCTGACCTTGCACCTTCAGATTTCCACCTGTTTCGGTCTCTTCAGAATTCTTTAGGCAGTGTCAGGTTAACATCACGAGAGGACTGCCAAAACCACTTGTCGCGGTATTTTGACCAGAAGTCCCAAAATTTCTATAGCAATGGGATCATGTCCCTACCTACAAGATGGCAAAAAGTTATCGAACAAAATGGTACCTACATACTTTAGTTAAATGTAAATAAACTATATTAAAAAATGTTTTGAATTTTCTTAAAAAATGCGAAGAAACTTTTTCCCCAACCTATTAGGATGTTTAGGAATTCGTGACTTCAAAGTCATCGCTGACTATTTAGTCAGCGGTGATTTGTAAATCGCATACGTAATTCAAAAATAGGTCTCCAGGTATACATAGCTGTCTACAACTTCAAGTTTAGTGTTCCCAATATTAACTGGAGTGGGTATAACATGGGCATTATTTTTCGCATCCCCTGCCCTACCGTTACCGTAGCCGCTACCGTAGTTAGGCATAGCAGGGCTGCTGGGGACTAGGGGCCGATTTATTTGTGTGTGATTCATATTGGGGGGGGGGGGGGGGGGGGGGGCTTTGCCATAATCGTCACGCTTGGCAGGCGGGTTGGCGATCGCAGTAGGGCCGAGATCTGAGGAGACGCTGCTGCCCGTCTCAGTTTTGCTGCGAATCTCACAAGAGCCACATGTATTATAGGTGACTGTTACCACTTACCATCAGGTGGGCAGTTTGCTTGTTTGCCAACAATCTCCCTTAGTCGCCTCGTACGACACCCACGGGAAGAGATGGGTTGGTGCTATTCAAGGCCGGCACATTGGTACGTAGCGGGGTTCGAACCGCTACCTCCCGATTGGAAGGCGACGGCCTTACGCATTACGCCTTCGACGCTTCTACTGTGAGTAGTTAGGGGATTGTGTTGTGGGAAATGGCCCTAACCCTCTTTCCTTGGGCCACTCGTATTATGAAGTTTGTGGTAAGTTTTCAATATCAATAGAAATTTTGTAAAAGCGAATGCCCAATGCCTTAATCGAGTTCCCTACTCCGTGAAGCCCGAATATTTATTTTCATTTCTCATATTCGGAAAGTAGTGTTGTTTTGATCAGATTATTGGGTGGAAAATGCTGCTTCCCTCCATAGGGAGGGAAATACTCATACAAATTACTTCCCACCTAAGGGCCGGAATGAACTTTAAAAATAGAACTGCTAGTCAGCTGTGAAGAGTTTTATGTAAAAATAACTAATAAAAAAAATGCTACGGCCGTGTGAGTTTCTAAACAGCCAGTGTGAACTTAGCGCAAACTCCTTTGAGCGGAATAAGCCACAAAAATTACGCGTTGAGTTCCATATTTAAAATTTAAAAGTCGACATAAATTGGCGGGATACTAATCTGTTATGTATCTGTGACGGAATTCAAAAAAATAGTCTTTTATGCTAAGATTTGAATATTAAAAATGAGTTCAAGCGATTCTGAAATGTTGACACCAGATTCGTTTAAAGACGAGGCAAATTGTGTTGTCAAAAATCATTTGCCAGAAATCTCAAAAGAAAGATATATTATATATTATCAATAAATAATTTAGATAAACAACTAGTTTTATTTTCCTCATATTCGAAATGAAAAGTAGAGTGTTTAACACGGGTAAAAGAATCAATTCCTACTCGGACTATAGCCGGGAATAAATACCTCGGGAATTGATTTTTTCCACCCTCGGTTAACAATCTACTATTCTTTAAATTTTTACCTCAAGGGCTAATTTGTAAATTCGTCTTATTGCGCGTTTTTGCAACACTTGATTATGTTTAAGGAAAGAAAGCAAAGTGGACGTTTTGTGACTAGACTAAGATGAGGTTAATGTGTGTGCCTATTAGGTAAGTCGACCAAAAGGTAGGGTCAGTCAGAGATGTGGTTTACCACACTAAGGTTAAAATCAGTTTCGCGACACAACACAATACGGTTGAATTTCCCTCAGTGTCGTGCTGACAATAACCAAGGTTTAGTGATATACCTTCGTCAAAATTCTGATTGACGTACGTACGGTTTGTAGATTTCTTGTGTATGATATACATCACCACCACAGCTCATGTGTCCCCATCGAGGGACTTGAACCTATAACGAGGTGCTATCAATACTGTAGATATAGCAACTCGTTGCATTCCCGTCTAACTTGACTGCATTTCAAACTTTATATTTTGTCTGAATGACATTCTGTTCTTCCGTCACTGATTTACGGACATCGAGACGTAAAGAAGTAGCGATGGCCAATTTAATGAAAATTAATATTTTTATCTGAAAAACTGTCTACTCATAATCATTATATCGTATAACGATTATATCTACTAAAAACTATAGGCACTTATGTAGTGCCTTTTTATCTTAATATTTGTAATTCTAAAATAATATATTCAGTGGCATAATTTTGGTGCATCATTTTTTAACGGCCCTACTTCCCTAACCACTGCACCACTTCGTCGTCGTTCAACACGTCACAAGCCTACCCAAAGTTAACATGTTTAGGCCTAAGTCAAGCCTTATATTAGCCATATTAGCCATCCAAAACAAACTAACAGTAAAAAAAGTTCTGTCATTGACCGAGAAAAAAGTAAGTGATGGTCTCTTTTTTACAATGATATAATTACCGTAGAAAATGGTAACGCGGTTCGCATGATAATTTTATTTCAAGACCGCGATTTTGGGTCACGATAAGGTCAAATGTGAATGCGCAAAGTTAAGTGAATATGTTGTTTTGGTAAAAGTGCCATAAAGAGGATAAGGTGTTTTTACACTTGGAATGTGATCAGATAATTTCCTTAGCTTAATAAAGTTAACAAAATTTATTTTACATGGATTTGGTAATTGGCTTTTGTAATTGATGTGTTTATATATTACAGAGCGTCGGTGGCGCTGTGGACTTGGCGCTTGCCTTCCAATCGGGAGGTCGGGGTTCGAGACCCGCCATGTACCAATGTGTTTTTCGTTTTGAATTTCTTATGTACATTTGTCTGACGCTCCTACGGTGAAGGAAAACATCGTGAGGCAACCTGCATACATCTGTGAAGAAATTCAATGATGTATGTGAAGTCGACCAATCCGCACTGGGCCAGCGTGGTTGACTAAAGCCTAATCACCCTAACATAGGGTAGGCTCGAACCCCTCGGTGGGGACGTATATGAGCTGTGATGATGATGATGATGTATTACATATCAGGTTACAGTACCGAGCAACCGATATGTAGACAAGCGCCGCTGCTTGACGACAAAGGTATCCAAGCAGACGACTGATACTGAATCTCCCTCTTGTGCATTTACTAGGATAAAAAAGTCTGTTGGTTTCATCATCATCACAACACTGATCTATACGTCCCCACGTGGGGCTCGAGCCTACCCTATTCAAATAGCTTTTTTTGTTTATACTGTGAATGCAGCCTAACGTTGGTTTGGGATTTCTTTTGAACTCATGAGATCACGTGGATCTCCCAGAGGATCGGGCTAGAGGATCCTGGTGGCCTAACTCCCCTATGTTAGGGTGCTTAGGCCGTGAATAAGTAAATTTCTTTTATTGGCATTGGAATTGAGTGCTATTGTAACTGAAATTAAGCGCTATTCGGCCAGGGGGCCGATTCTCACGGATACGAAAAATTTCAAATGGCTTTTTTTTCTCGATCGCTAGTCACAGCTTAGCCAATCACTTATTTCTTAGAAATACAAAGAAGTGACAAACCGATCCTACTTGTTGCGACATTAAACTGAGCGTCGTTCCTCCAAAAATGGCTGAGCTCGATGTGTCCTGTGTTGTGATTGGCTGAACTGACATAACCGCTCGAGAAATTCTCGAATTTTTCTCACTTTTTTGCAAATTGCGCGAGAGTTAGCCCCCAGTTAACCTTACCGGTACCAACTCAGGGGGCCTAGACAAAGTGACAATTCAAAAACGATAACGAAGTTCGATAAGAACAAAATGTATGGGATTGACATAATATGCTATCGCGAAATAACGTGGCGAACCGATAAAAGTCATCGATATCTAAGTTTGTAGACAAATTCATTCGCAACGAATCGATGAAGTAGCGAAACGTTTTTTCGTAGCTTTATTTAAACATTTCTTTTTCATTTCTCAGTTTTGAGTAGGTACTTAGATTACGAATGTGTAGTTTTCTTACAGAAAGAACAAGTCAACACAGAGATCGCTATCGCCAATGTAAGTAACGTTAGCCAACCGCAGCAGCTAATGTAGGTAAATAGTTTTCGGCAGCATTGATCGCAGCAGCAATGTTAAGGTGTAAAGTGTTTTAATATGATAGCATATATAGTGATCAACCAAAGTTTAAAATTAATTGTTTTCAGAACGGAGTTTTTTGCACAACAGAAAAGCTCTTGGCCTTCATCTCATGTGATGGTAAGTGACGATTAGGCAGAAGATAGAAGTGAGCTTCTAATTATCGGAACACAAAAATTTTATAAACATTTTTATTGTGGCGGCAAAGTAAGACAAGAAGTGGTTTAGCTAGCCAGGCGACTCAGAAGCCTTACCACCAAACAAAAATTGTGTGATGTGTTCTGTCAATCCAAAAATACGTACTAGCTCTGAACGCAGTGTCAATTTGCTTGAGGAATTTGAAGAGAAAACTATGCTGGCCCCAGAAGAGAGTGAGCAAAGTCGCAGGCGCCAAGTACCGCAGGGTTGTCAGGATCGCGTCGAGGGCCGCGGACCACATGCCTCGCTTCGGCTCCAATTCAGGATACTCTGGTATCGGGAACAACCCTGAAAAAAAATACTGCATTTAGGCGGCTAACAGAGCATCGACTTTGAAGGTTCTTGAGAGATGCAAGGGTGGTGGTGATGTGGTGCCTTAGGATGCATGATACGGAAGAGGATTTTTCGACATCCTGAGGCATGCCGACCCGTACCGTCTCGACAATTCGACATCGTCTCAGCCACAAAATCTTGCAGTTCCGTCTGTGCATCGTGCGAAGCCAACAGTCCCATGTTAAGCAGATACTGTTGAGTGCGCTTGAGTAAGATACTGTAGGATGTTGGTTGGTGAGAGGGAATGGAACTTCTGCAGGGAAGTGATAGCGCGGAAGAAGGCAGTGGAGAGGGAGCGGGGAAAAGCCCTTAAGGCACTCCGCTCCGAAGCAAATGGTTGGGCTGTAGAAGACGAGCTTACGCAGCCCTCCTTCCACGACCGACCAAGGCCTGCTGACGGCTAATCAACTGACATGTACACGTCTGTTGATTAGCCGTCAGCAGGCCTAGCACGTCGCGTGGACTTTATGGGATGGAACCGTCGTCCCGTATCGCTCCATTGTTATATGAGAGAACGAGAAAAAACATGTTTTTTGTCTCTTGTCCCGTTTCGTCCACGGTCCTTGCTAATGCAGGTACGGGGCGCAACAGCATCCCTAGTATGTCCCAATGCCACAATTATGTCGTCTTAGCTATTGCCTATTTAGGAATTTAATCCTTTTAATATAGTTTGAACATACCTAGTCATAAAATGCAATAAACTTTGTTATAATCAGATAGGTAATTGCAATGGTTTTTTAATAATGGCGAACCTTAGGTCTTATTTAGTGATTACAATGTTAATGTAAAACGGGCAACTACGTATATAAATCTGAAGCTTTTATCTTAAGGGGATCTAGTGTTGACAGTACTACCGTGACAATACTAGACGATGTAGATACTTATAACTAGGATTTATCCGAAAACGAAAACTGCATAAAATAATAAATATTAGGTATACCTACTGCAAAAAGGACAATTTAAATAGCAACACAAAACAAAGACATAAACATAATCTTCGTTTATAGACTCAGCATAGTAATATTAATATATTTATGGGAATACAAACCAATGCTTCGCGGGTGTGTCCTCACGAGTACAGTTTCTTCATAATCCTTAGCCAAGTCTTCTAGAGAGTCCGACATTATTCTTCTTATTTGTATTTTTATTTATATAATCGCGGAAGCCATCACTTCAAGTGATAATTTAAACCATTAAAATACAGATTAGTTAATAGTTACTACGTAAATGAAAGTATCCAGACTCTATTCAAAGTAATAATACCTACACTAGGGTGTCCCTTATTTTTCAAAGTTTTAAATTTCTAACGCATAGATCTTAATTTTGGAACTAACTTAATGGAACTAACAAGCAATAAAAAAAGTATTTTCTAAGTTGGTGACGTAAATTATCAAATAACAGGCGCAAAGTTCCCGTCTAATCGTCAAGTTCTTGCAGTACATTTGTGACTGTTAGTGAAAGCGCTAATCTCGTCACTCGGAAGTGTATTATATTTTGTGAAAAAGCTAGAATCCTTACCTGAGCTATAGCTAACTGTGTAAAAAAACTTTTGGATCTTCACCATGCTTGGAGGGAGTTACAAAAAAAATCTAAAAAAATACAAGATATTTACAAGCGCCGTGAGGAGGACTTTAAAAACAAATTTATTTGATATACCACACACTTATGCTTTGGAACGGATGAAAAGAACCAGGGCATTCAGGGTGTTTAGCGGATGTAGTCAAAAAGTGAGCCGAAAAAGAAAAAGGGCAAGACAAGAAAATGAATTGAGAGAAAAAAGATATGAGCAAATGTGTTTCGGAAGTTTATCGTCAGCTCTTACTACGCAAGATTCTTTAGAAACGCAAGGACATCAACTTACCAGCTCTGATGAAAGCCTTGAGTAACCCGTGCCATCCACCGTTTTATAATTCTTTGATGATGAAGTTAATGAACAAACCAAGACGAAAATTTTAGTGAACTTACAAAGAGAGAGCTTGTATGATTCTGGGAAGAGATACATTCCATCTGAAGAAGATATATCTGATTATTTGTATGGTAAGTAGGAATACAATACAATACTATTTTTTATAGTATTATCAATAAATTGATAATAATACTGCCGTTGCAGGAAAATCATTAAGTGATTTTGTATCTGTCAAGAGCACAAATTTATTTTCTCGATTAAAAATTGATAAGAAATTCCTCCAGAGACCCGTTTCTACATGGGATGAAGATGTTACCTATTTAGTTGCAAAAAGAAAAGTGCTTTCTTTAAGGGCAGTTAACGATACAGCTGAAAGAGCTGTAAAGCTTATGAAAAATTTTCATGGTTTGATCACTGCAAAGGAAGAGCAAAAGCAATTTTTGTTACGCTGTGTTCAGGAGCATAGAAATCTGTATCTAGCCAGACTAAAAAAGGGACCCTCAAAAGAAAAAATCCTGCCTGATCTGTAATTTTATCTTCTTTAATTAAATATTTTATAAAATTTAAGTATTTCAATTGATTTGGCTACATAATCGAAAGGGTTAAAAACAGCAATTTTCAAAATCTTTAGAGTTCTGTCGGCACGGGTTAATGTTGACGTAGGAAGATAAAATTTTGTATTTAAGTAAGTCTGGGTAGTTTAAAAAGGTAGGTAGTTAGTTGGTATGCATTTCGATATCTAAAAAAAATTTTTTTTCACCCATATAAGGGACACCCTAACCTACACATTCGCTGACATAAATGCATACAAAGGTTAAGTAGATATTGGACTAATTCGCGAAATGACCTGCAGTCGTATTAGGACTTATTCGCGAAATCCCTCATTCTAAATATGCTCTATTCGTAAAATACCCTATTATACCTACTTTGGACTCATTAGCACACCTTATTCTTAGCAGAGTTATGGCCAATTTCATAAACCTTGTCTTAGCTTAGGATACCCACTCTTAGGTGGCACGCTGTCACATTCTTTTCATTAAAGACAAAAAGTGACAACATTCTACTTAGGTGTTTCCTAAGCTAAGGTAAGGTTGATGAAATTGGCTTATCTAATGGGTTAATCCTTTAATTACAAAGTGTTACAAAAAAAACTGAAAAAGAAATTAAAGGCAAATACAACATTCGACCCTAGTAAAAGCTGGTATCTCAGTCAGTCTGAATTGCCACAGACTAAGTATTTTAACAGAAGATTGTAAAATAGGGTTTTCTTCAAAAATAGTTATTTTATTACTTTTCTACGTGTACTATTTTTGTAACACGTCGTATGCTGAGAGGCCAGAAGAAAGTGTATTTCTGTACACATTCTGTATGCGTTTACGTTAACGAATGCGCCTCGTTACTTAGTGCTAGCCTCAGGATAATATTTTAATTATTTACACAGTTATTTGGTCGTGGTTGATAACTATAGGTACCTACATGGTTAATGAAACGTAAGCCAATCGAATCAAAAGAATTTCTGAACAGGTTATTTGATTTCATTCACTGAAAGCATGGAACTTGTGATAGCGTAGGTAATGCTTATTTATCGCCAAATTAGTTACCGTAACATGAGAGTTCAAAATTTTAAAACATTCATTAAGGTACCGTTTATGTAAGCAGAATTAAATTGTTTTGAGGTTCAGCTATCTAATTGTGGCAATTGAATATTTAAAAAAATTGGTGACAAAGGCGCACCTAAGAAAAATATTAGGCGTTATATTTTCGAAGTCTAACCCTTCATTCATAAAAGAAAGCGAAGTGATGGACGGCTTAGTGTTTCCCTCTGTCAAATGAAAAATGACAATCATAGAACGAATTTTAACAGTGTACCTAGGTATTAGCTAAAATTGGTTAATGAATAACACTGCTTATCTAATAATAATAATAGCATACCTATAAGATCTTTAGTAAAGTGCGTGAACGTAGGTAGGTATACCGCTTCCATTGACGTATATTAATATACGTTATACTAATATACGTATAATATATTAATATACGTCAATGACCGCTTCTCAATAATTTGAACGCTTGTAATATTTAAGTGTACTTACCTAGTTTAAAACTTCGGAAAACTTACGTATTTACACTATAAGATTTCCCGTGAAATCGACTAGTAAATAGTTTGTAAATTGGTAAAACCTAAGAATTCAATTTGAAACACGAACTTGGTTTTTGACACTAGTTAAGTAAACATAATTTGCTCACACAAAAGGCGCAAGAAAACTGTTCTATACGAAAACACTCATGTCATCCCGATTATCTATCTCTTATCTGTGCTTGGTATACACCGCCAAGTGATATAGCGATAAGCTTCAGTGAATCATCTTTAATAATGAGTACTTAGGTGGTCAAGGTGCGGAGGTGTACACAGCTAATTTAGTTTTCTACTAAGATTCCAACTACAAAACCGATTCTAGATTATATTAGGCTTGTACCTATTGATAACAACATCTCAAGAATGCGATCAAATTTAAGGATGTTTTATATACTTATTTATTAGACGCCAACACTGCATCTTAAGATCGAGAAGATTGACTTTGAAATGTATTTATTAATACGCTTTAGGGCTTATTACATTAAACTTCTCTTACGAGTAGCTTAGGACAATCTTAAGGGGCATGCTGTCACATTCTTTCATGGCAAGAAGTGACTTAGGATTGTCATAAGCTAAGTCAAGGTAAGTGCATTTGGGCGTTAGAGTTTCGTAAGATAGCCTATTTAACCGGAGGTGCGGTGTAGTTTCTAAGTATGAGCAATTGAAAAGTACCTAAAGTGTGCTATGGTTGTAATTTTTTTTCTTGTTTGTTATTGCACCTGAATGTTAGGAAGATGGAAGTGAGCTTTATCTGGATTCCTTAACAACAGGAATTGCCCTTACCCACAATGTTATAAACATTATTATATGGTAACAAACTTAGGTAAGAAGGTGGTAGCTAGTCAGGCAGCTTCGGAAGCCCTAACACCAACGAAATTAAGCAGAAAAACTGCAGACTCCATTGGGAATCGATCGGTTTCAGTAACTATAATACGAAAACGGTCAATGAGTTATGCGGCAGCAAGCTGGTGCCAACTGAATACCTACGTACGGCAGCAGATCGTCAGGATTACAAAAGCAGAAAAAGGACTATGTCTGATGATAGGACGCTACAAGAGCTTCTTTAATAATAATAAGAAATTGTTAAATCTTTTTATATCTTTTAGAGAATTGCATGTAA
This sequence comes from Schoenobius gigantellus, assembly GCA_963935595.1. Classification (NCBI taxonomy): domain Eukaryota; kingdom Metazoa; phylum Arthropoda; class Insecta; order Lepidoptera; family Crambidae; genus Schoenobius; species Schoenobius gigantellus. The sequence continues at coordinate 28,577,866 of OZ012551.1, forward strand.
ATATTAGATAACAATTTTCTTTGCAAACCAGTGTATTCCAAACATACGCGATCCAGTGTTTACTAAACTTATGCAACCCAGTTATTCTAAACATATGCGACCCAGTGTCTTTCTTTGAGTTGACCAATTGTATTATTTCCTTTTCAAGAACATCAAAGAAAACTACTCGAACCATTAGGTAATCACTTTCATAAGCTTCCTAACCACCAAAACTACAATACCTAGTGATCGATCCATTTCAGATAATGTCGGATAAAACTAATCATTTTGGGAGAATAACGTGAGTACCTAAACACGAATATTGAGTTAGGACAAAAAAATGATTTCGTAGAAGATTTGTACTTGATGTGTCTAGAAATTGCTTTCTTAAATAGAGCTTAAAGGATATAAAAATGATAATAAACCTTTTTCTTACAACAACAAATGTGCTTACGTCACAGATATGACTATTTATTAATCTTTAAACTAATGTGTGTAACTCCGTTTTGCTTGACAATTGACTTTTGTTAAATAGCTTAAACAGTAAGGTAATGGGAATAATCGCAGATTAAAATATTAGGCGACTCGTTTACGAATTTCATATTTCAAGACATGAATTTAAGTGACAATTATAATTTTGCAATTTTTTCATTATTTACACAAGAATGCTGTATCTGAAGAACGGTGAAGGAAAACATCGTGAGGAAATCTGCACACACCTGTAAAGAAAGAATTTCTTGGTTGTGTGTAAAGTCGACCAACCCGCATTTGGCCAGCGTGGTTGACTAAGGCCTAAACGCCCGAGTTTAGGGTAGGCTCGAGCCCCTCCGTGGAGACGTATAATTATGAGCTGTTGATGATGATTATGGTTTAACTGAATGTAAAAAATATATATATATATATATATATATACACGGTGTTTCATAATAACCAATAAATAATCAATTCTTTATCGAAAACTAATTATTAAATTGTGTTTACCCGTAGTTTCATTCAACCCAAAATTTTAATGTAATAGACATAGACATAGACATGATGATGATACTATGATATACATGAAAATTTTGGGTTGAATGACATTACGTGTAAACACATTTTAATAATTAGTTTTAGATAAGGAATTGATTATTTATTTGTTATTATGAAACACCGTGTATACTTATATGATTAAGATGTGCCTTATTTATAATGACATTAGGTAGCCTATATTATTCAAAACAACTACAGACCTATAAGAAACTTGAATATTTTTGTAATTAATAAGTATAAACTACATACCTATACACCAGTGAGAATTAATCAACAATATTGTTAAGGCTTAGATTGTGTAAGAGAAAACTTTTTGTTTTTATTATTTTTATTAATTTGTCTGGCCCGAACGCGTCTGTGGTCGTTGTGATTTGTGATCTTTTGGATCACGGCTGTAACGATTCGCTAATTGGAGCTGAGCTTATTTAAAAATTTCAAAATCTTAATTTGGATAAGAAACGTAGAAACAGCGCTTAATATTAAATTGATAGTGTTGAAAACCATTTCATTAGCCGCTAGGAAAGTCATAAGTACATAATTCGTATCGCCTCTCCTTGTAATAAAAACAGTGAAATACGTAATATTTTAGTAGAAAGCTAAGTTCTAGAATATTGGCTCACAGAAACGTGACAATTTTATTAATGATTAGGAATTCTTTCCAAAAATGGGAATCCCTGAGTTTCAGTGCAAAATATCCTAGATTTAATAGCAGATGCATACTATTAGGTCCTTACATATGAAATTGGCGTTTTGCCATACAGGCCACTTTGATCTCAAATATCTCCTCTATGGTTAGGAATTCCAAATTCAAATTTATACAGCTATTTACTCATGTATTTATGTTTCGAAAATGTTTTTTCTAATTTTTTCCTCAATTGTTTTTTTTTCTTTGCGTCACTCAGTTTACAAAATAGAAAACTTGACATATCGCGTTATTTACGAGTACGAGTTCCACCGTGGCACCAGTGCTGCAGAAACGGCTCGAAGTATTAATGATGTGTATGGCAACGGTGCCGCAAAAGAAAACACAGTGCGTTTTTGGTTCCAACGTTTTCATTCTGGAAATTTCGACCTGCAGAACAAGCCCCGTGGACGGCCGGAGACTAAAGTTGATAATGAAGAATCGAAGGCTATTGTGGAAGCGGATCCATCGCAAACCACGTCCGAGTTAGCTGCAGGCTGCGGTGTTAGTGATAAAACTGTTTTAATCTAAGTACTTGAAGCAAATTGGGAAGGTGAAAAACCTTGAAAGGTGGGTACCTCACGAATTGAGTGAAGCAAATCAACAAACGCGCGTTGACTGCTGCGTTGCATTAGTCAACCGGCACAATAGTAAAGAGATTTTAAATCGAATCATTACTTGTGATGAAAAGTGGGTCCTGTACGATAATCGGAAGCGCTCATCGCAATGACTGAACCCTGCCGAACCAGCCAAACCATGCCCCAAGCGAAAATTGACTCCAAAAAAGTTACTTCTGAGCGTTTGGTTTGGTGGACTAGTGCTGGTGTCGTTCACTACAGCTTTATTAAATCTGGCCAGACGATTACGGCAGATGTCTATTGTCAGCAACTGCAAACCATGATGGAAAAGCTAGCTGCTAAACAACCGAGGCTGGTCAATCCCTCTAGGCCACTGCTGCTTCATGATAACGCTAGACCACACACTGCACAACAGACGGTTGCCAAATTAGAGGAGCTTCAATTGGAATGTCTAAGACATCCACTGTACTCTCCGGAACTTGCTCCAACAGATTACCATTTTTTTCGAAATTTGGATAACTTCTTGAAAGAAAAAAAATTCAACTCCGATGGGGCAGTCCAAACCGCCTTCAAAGAATTTATTGATTCCCGTCCGAATGGTTTTTTTAGTAAAGGGATCTATGAACTACCTATGAGATGGCAAAAGTGCATAGATAGCAATGGTACATGCTTTGATTGAATAAATATATTATCTTTAAAAAAATCGACTTTATGTTCCTCCCATACAAAACGCCAATTTCATATGTAAGGACCTAATATTAACACTGAGGAGCTATGAGTCGAGTGCACCAAAATGCTTTCACCGTGTGAACAAGCTCTATGTAGGTGCCACCAATATTTTCTCTTTGTAGGCTCTATACTATATCGATTAATTTAGATACCGTGTTATCTCAATTAAATTGGTTGTTGTAATTAGCCCTGTCGAATGTCGATTGCTTTAAAAATAAAGAATGTCTGTTTTTGCATTTCAGAATGCTCGATTTGCGATTCAGGCAAGTGATAAAGTGATAATTTTTGAAAGCAGAAAATGCTGTAACAATTTTCTGATAAGAGTTGTTTCGACTTTATCAGGAAGTGGCCCAAACCAGTTACAGTTTTTAAGCTTGAATTCATATCGCGTGGTTATTAGTCTTGGCTTAAACCACTCAATTCACTTGCTTATTTAAAAACTAAAATCAACATTCCTAAGTTAGTGGTTCTTGTTATATTTTTTTATTTGGTTCTTCTTATGGCCGGTATACACTTTGTTTAGTCAAGTGCTTAGTGTTTAGTGTTTAGTAGACTGTTTAGTGTTAAGTGATTAGTAGGTGCTGTCCATACACTGTTTAGTAAACAGTGTTTAGTTTATTGTTCATTATATGGACTTAACACTAAACAGATCTGTCCAGACGTGTTTAGTGAGTGTTTAGTGTTAAGTGAGGGGTGAAGGCGGGAAAGCGGGAGGGGCGACTCGCAGAAAAAATAGAACGCGTTCCTATTCGCTAAACACTTAACACTAAACACTTAACACTAAACAGAAGCTGTCCGAACGTGTTTTTTACTAAACACTTAACACTAAACAAGCCACTCGCACTAAACACTAAACAATGTGTGTACCGGCTATTACGCGCGTATTTTTCTATAAATTCTTCTTTTCGCTCTATGTTTTTACTCAGTGCCTAACAATGCTGCAATATAGGTATGTATGTCCGTTCACGTTTTGTTTTGAAATCTTAAAGAAGAGCTTTACTTTTAGACCTCATAGCAAAGCCCCACCTCAGCTGTTGAGTGCTGCCTAATCTCTGTCGGGTTAAGAGTTTTCTTCCCCATTCAGTACATTACTGCGAGTTCATCATCGTCATTGGATATTCCTCCCCCCCCCCCCTCCCCGGATCTCCAAACCGATAGGTCCTGCGCCTCCCCCATCCAGCAGCTTCCCGCGACCTTTAACCAGATCGTCAGTCCACCTTGTGGGGAGCCTACCAACGCTGCGTCTCCCGGTACGCGGCCGCCACTCAAGGACCTTTCCGCCGAAACGGCCGTCACTCCTGCTGCGAGTTAGTGCAAACCGCAAACAAATTATAATAATAGATATTAAAATGAAATACGGATCCAGAAAACAAAACTTGGTGTTGTTTTTACAACACAGACTCGATTACTGACTGGCAAATGAAAGGCGATTCTCGAACCAATAATCCCCGACTGTACGTACAGCATCAGATCACTATCTAATCTTTTTTCTTTGTTTTTGGTCTTATTATCATAAAAATGGAATAACTCTAACCTACAAAAGTAACAGATAGCTCTGAGAAAATCACTGCAATATTCACACGTCACAGTAAGTTTGAACGGTTTCAAGTCGCATAGTTTGTAAACAATGAGAAAACTCATTCATAACGGAAGCTCTTTATGAATTCTGTGAAGTGTGTTAACCTACCTTATCATACAGCATAACAGGAGCAAGACCTCAACGTAAACATACGAATGTGTTCAAGACACAATGAAACTATAAGCCTTATTTAAGGCAGATGAAACAAATTACGTACATACTTTTGTTGAATAAAGATTTTAGAAGAAATACTTAGTTAATATCTTATACAACTTAAAAGTATTATAATGTTGAAACTAGTTTATCAGATTAGCTGGCACTCCCTATATTTATTAGTGCCGCACAGTTAGTTTAATAATTTGTGACTGTCTGATGCTTGAAACAAAACTTTTTCAAGAAAATTAAAGCACCCAATTAGGTACTAGCACAATAGTGATTTGCATGATTTATACCTACTTACCACAATCCAAATAACTGTATTCCTAATTTAAAATATTGCATTAAAGGCATCAATATAAACGTTACTTATCGTAATCACTTTTAAGGATAGGTATACAAGAAATCAGCAAAATTTGGCACTTGCACATATAATTTTTGTAATACAGAAAAACTTTTAAGGACTACTGATAAAAAATTGAATAAGAACTCAAATTCAACATAATAACGTGTTGATTAACTGTAGAAACTTAAAAAAAAGCACTGATATTTCTTTCATAATACATGAAAGTATCATATACTTAGTTGTTTGAAAATAATCAACGATAATTACTTAGATAACACTGAGTTCGACACGTATAGCGCACTCCTACACATCGAGTGTAGATGTGATTCACTCTAAAAAATATTTATCACAGCGGTGCGTGTGTTATCAGATAAGGTTTTGTGCATTTTAGGGTTGCGATGATAGTGGATTCTAATGTTTTCGAGCAAAATTTATTATTTTATCAAAATTTTTTTATTTACCAAAATAGGAATAAAAGTTCTTTTTTTTCCAGCCTTCTAAAGTTTCTTGTTTTACAACTAAAGTATACAAAGTGGAGGCGTCGTAATGTAAATAAATTAATTTGTACATACCTTGTGACTTCTAATGCATGTATAAAAAAACAAACAAAATACCTAGCCGTTTTTTTACAGGACATTACTTTTCATTTTTTTATATTTTCTACACGATGTATTACTTCTCCCTATTGGTGTAAACAATTTGGTGGAATTTTTGTTTGATTTTGTTGGCTTCTAATGTTTACATCATGTATCGTTAACAGATATTTAACCTTGACGTTCTTACCTATCAGGACAGAGAAGAATGTGTTTATTGTGTTTGTCTCCATTTTTTATTACTTTCTTTGTTTGATTTTTTTGTAATTCAGATGTTACTTTGAATCATTTCAAAATACTGCTATTAACTAATATTGGTCGTTTCATTTATTGTCCAATTGATTGACAGCGCCACCTTAAATATGTTAATATTTTCTCGTTGTCTAATCCTACAGAACCTATTCCTAAAAATATTGGCGGTGATAACTATCTGATAGTAAATAAATGTAGAAGATTTCTTACGAGATGTAAGTATGTCAACCTTGCTTGTCTGATAACAAAGAACGATAAAAATATTACCTGATTCCACATGGTTCGATCGCTAATCAAATGTTTTGCGTCTGTGACTGAAAGCAACAGAATAAGGTTTCTGTTTCTACTGGCGCAGTTTATTATACTACGTTACGTTTTGTACGCCAGCGTTACTCTCTTTTTTACATACGACATCCGGCTCTTGATGATCTTGATGACGGCCTCACATGATGGTAAGTGATGATAAGACCGAAGATGGATGTGCCGAGCTTCACCTGGACTACTCAACAACTGAGGAACTGGGTATCTTACCACTAATTGACAATGTTATTAACTGCGGGTTCAGAAGCACTACTGCCAATCAAACCGAGCAGAAAAACTACCCCCATGGAGAGTCGACACCCGAACCTCAGAGACGGAGGTGGTTATAAATTAATGTTATAGGATAGAATAGAACTCACTCGCTATCGTTTAAGCTTTCGTTTATGACGTCATTTTGTGTTTTCGTACTGCCTGTGACAAAAGAACGATAGCGAGGGCTTCGCTAGGGCTGCAGAACAGCATGGCAGGAGCCTAATTCCGCTAACCTTAATGTCGTCGTCGCGTCGTAATAGCGTTCCAATAAAACTGCTTTTGTCGCTTTTATGCCCATTTTCTGGTGCAAGTTATTTGTACTATAATTTCTCGATAAGTCAATAGTGACAAATGTTTTAGTTAGTATTCGATTAAACCTACAATAACTGTCTCAAAAAGCGATGCTATTGAAACATTATTGACATGCTACAGATACGTTAACGCTAGCAGAATAAGGCCCCTGGTTTGCGGCAGAAATGAGCAAGGATAGAGGTACTCTACGCAGAAAACGCTAGAACGGAGTCTTTATGTAGTAATATAATAATAGTCTCTGGTTTGAAATTGTCTTTATATCTATTATTGCTATAATAAAGCATCTGAAGCAGAACTACCTACTGCGAAAACTAGCAATGGAGACTACGGTCCAGAATTAAGGTACCTACCTAATAAATTCTATGCACACCAAAATCATTTAACACAATTAAGTTATCTATTTTAAATCTTCTTAAGTAAAATGCTTCTTATATCATTTTCACCTTCATGTTTATTTATAATTAAATTAGATTTAAAATAGCGAAACTGAATTTAAAACATACACAGGCATTTGACGATTATACAAAATGACTTGAGCCAAGAAATAGCTCGATGCAATGTTCATAATCTTCGCATCACGTACCGATTTAAGATAACACGACTAGCTCTATGCACTATAATTATAAGAAATCTGTTTCTTTGGAATTACGACACAAACACGTTTTCTTTTTGAATAGGCAAACTTTCTAGAATCAAACAATAACTTCTACATATTAAGTTACAAATGCGTTCTAAGGGAAATTATGAACTTTAAATTTGGCATTGCGCCTGCTAATGTATTGCTGTCCTTAAACTTTAAAAGGATCTTTTTAAAGCTCTTGGCTTCCATCTTACACTGAGGGACTGACTATCTTACCTCTGTTTGTTGGAACACAACAATGTTATAGACATTGTAATTATGAAAAAAATAACCTAAAATTGTAATAGGATATAGGGAATGAACAATTGAAGTGATCTGCATACACGATTAGTAGTCATCTTTGCCTAGAATGTAAGTAGGTATGTGTAGATCATGAATCTCGATTAAATACGTCTGCGGCAGCGTAAAGCTCCGACACATGCCACCGAGTCAATTACAATTACTGACGTAATGTTTTGGTTCACTGTATAAATGTATAATCAGGTATACAATGTTGTATAGATTATCGAGTTCTGTCGATATGTTGCAAGATAAAGGTTTTGATTAAAAATTTTACGTGACAAACAGTGGTAGCTGCTGTGTTCCGATAGTTATCTCGAGGCTGATAGCTATCAGTTCCTCTTAGAAATAGAATATAATGGCTTAGAAATCTAGGCTAAGCTAGCGTTCACTTTCATCCTTATTTTTTTGCCTTATATGACGGTCGCTTTGAAGACATAAAGATGAATGTATTTTTAAAAAAATTAAGATCTCTAGTTACTATACATACTCTCAAAGGAATATATTAGGTTTTGAGGGCTATAAACTGAATCCCGACATATCTGTAGTCATACCACTGAAACGCCAATATTCCTGAATTCAGTCAATTGACTACATTTATGTATGTTGTAAAAGCTTATGCTTATCACCTAGTGCAGGTTGGTGTATTTGACAATTGCAAATACATCTGGGAGCAACGGCTTAACTAGCCTTTTGAGAGACGGAGGAGCACGAGATACTAAGTTTTTGGTCACCCATCTCGTGGCGGTACATCGCGAAAGCGTAATCGCCGCATTATCACAGGCCGGACGCGTGAACTACTGTACCACCGAACGCAATAATAAGACAATTTTTTTTATTGTCACAGTACATATTGTATTAAAAACACAACTTAAGTAACGACTTTTACTCAAGTAATTACTTTGACTTGACTATAGATACGAGTGTTAGTCTGCAACGGATCATTCTTCCATGAAACTTTCTTTTGATTGATTTTGAAATAAAATCCGCGCTCGCTTTCTATGGCTTTAGTGTCATATTTTCATTGCCATTGCTTTTATTAATTGGTCTGAGGATAACTCTTATATTGAACGCAAACTAAGTGAGGCTAAAAATTAATAATAATTTAAATGCAAACATGTACATTATCATCACAGCTGATATACGTCCCCACCGAGGGGCTCGAGCCTAACCTAAAGAAAGGGTGTTTAGGCCTTAGTCAACCACGCTGGCCCAGTGCGGATTGGTCGACTTCACATACACCTTTGAATTTCTTCGCAGATGTAAACAGGTTGCCTCACGATGTTTTCCTTCACCGTGGGAGCGTCAGACAAATGTACATACACATAAAATATAAAATTCGAAAAGCAAAAACACATTGGTGTACCTACGTGGCGGTCTCGAACCCCGGACCTCCCGATTGGAAGGCAAGTACCGAGTCCATAGCTCCACCGACGCTTCAAACAAGCATACTGCCCACCCAATGGTAAGTGATAACAGTCACCAATAGTACATGTGGTTCTTTTGAGATTCGCAGCAAATCTGCAACCCCCACAAGAATCACAGTGTACCTATACTTTGCCAACTTGTGTCATAAGATGTAAGGTAATGGTATCCAGTAATTTCACTGCCATATTCCCTTCAAAACGGAACGCAGCAATGTAAGGACTGCTGTTTTGCTGCAGAAATAGGTAAAACGGAGGTACCCAAGCAGGCGATCCTGGTACAGAATCTCCCCCCGGTAAAGTGCAATCTCTATTCCTTCACTCGCCAAGGCCGATAGGACGGTTAGCCGACACGACTGGGGCGAGATCAGGCGCAGGGCCCACTGTTTAACGTGCCTTCCAAAGTACGGAGGAGCTCGAGATGTTTCGCATTTTGGTCACCCATCATAGGACTGACCACAGCCAATGTTGCTTATCCTTAGCAATCGTTCTCTGAGCGCAAGCGCCAATGCGCCACAGAGCTTCTCAAAGCCTTGTGATTGACCTATCGGTATTAAAACGTACACTCAGGATGAAGTAAGCTCTGAGACGTATAATCAGATAATTGACATGTCAGCAGCAGTGGAAAATGCAGTAGGAAAATAAGCTCCTCAACATAGGACGGTTCAACATCAATACTGTAAATGGGTATTAATTTTTATTGCTTTTTAACATTCTGGATCATAATACGAATTTTACAAATATTCGAAAAATCTCGTTAGAAATTATAGTATTAAAGGTATTAAAAAGGTTACTTGGATTTTATTCAAATATAATATAATATGCTTCTTTTTATTTTTGTTAGCTTTTTAACCAGCTTTGAAAAAGGAGGAGGTTCTATGTTCGAGTGTATCTATTTTACATGTCATGATAATTTTATTCGATGTAACGATTATTCCATCACATAGCACCTTTTGTGAAAACTATCTTATATGACTTACGCAATTAATAAATTCAACTTAATAACAATGATAAGGACGTTATTAAATTAATTGCAACAATTGAATCAGTGAAGCTACTAATTATTGTTAAGCACGTCAACTTTTTATTCGTCAAATAATCTGCGTGTCGCACAATTTGCGTGGTTGCCATGCTTCTCGTGTTTACTGGTTAATGCAATTAAAATGAATAATGGCATCATGTCGGTGTAGCAACTAAGCAATACTCCTAAGGTAAAATGTAAGAAAAACAAAAGTAATTCTAAATTGTATGCAGGACTTCCGTGACGGAAGTTATGCAACCGCAATCTGAACTAAATCCAATATTGGATCGGGGCTTGTGTCAATGCATTTGATATTTTATTTACAAACAAGCAAACTACCCATCTGTAATGAAGTGGCTGCAGTCACCAATTTCTAGAGAGTTCCATCGGCATAAACGTCAGTCATTATACGATAGGTTATTTATCAGTCACGCATTGACTGCGGCGAGACTGATAGCAAAACCTATCGTCTCTAATGGAAGCCTATAAGTCCGGTTGATTTAGAGAAAAAAAACCAAATAGGCGAATGCGAGCTTCAGACTGTTAAAAGATTCGTTCGAAAAAAGTGGTATAAACGTATACGGTACGATGCTGTTTTTAAAGAACTTATTAGTGCCAGCAACTGGATCGATCGTCCTGCACTAATCAATTGAGTATGAGTGAGTGCGCATGAGAGGAATTTGAAAGAAAACGCTCGCTCTGAAATATCAAAATAAAAGAGAAATATAAGTGAACATGAAAAATTTTAAACAAACGCTTTTTGAATATTATTAACTTCATTCATAGAAAAGAAAACGCTTGATTGAACTTGTAAGTACTAAGTTTTTTCGTACGCTGATTTTTGCGAATTTGAACCCGTATTGTGCGGATTTTGGGTGAACCAAACTCAGTATTATTAATTTTTTTAAAAATACGGTTCCAATTTGTCGCTAGTGTTGTTACTCAAGCGTACGAAAAATCACAATCGCAATGACGATCCATCGGAATTGGTACAAGAATAACCCTACTGAATGGATGGTGGTTAAAATCGGACGATGCAAAAGAGCTTTTTATCAAATCATATTTTAATTAAGATTATTTTAATTTGGATTTAATACTACGGGCTGATTGATTCAGAATAACGTCCTTACCAAAACGCGTTGCACACTAACAATAGGCTAGATGACTAAAAAATTTTTTTTGATTTAATTTTAAGCTCATTCATATAATAAACAGTAAGAAAAAATCGGTTTTCGAATAACTATAAAAACAACCAAGATATAAGGTATTAAAGATTTTTCTCCATCTGGTTGGGCTTTATTTTTCCCTGTATATTTTTCCCATTATTTAATTTATTTAATTATAAATAACTAAAGCAACACCGCACAATTGTTACGGCAGTATGTCCATCAGCGCTTTCTTGGTGTTATTCGTGACTCAATTCTGACGGATGACGCTAGATGGCGCTCGGTGTATCGATTTTGAATGCACTTGTCATGTTTTTTACTTGCGGGTAATAGCACTAACTTATTATTCCGCGCCGTACGCGATACGCTGCTCCCGCTCCGCTTTGTGAAAAATAATTAATCCGCAGATAATTTTGAGCCTATTCATTGTAGTGCTGTAAAAATAGTGTCCCGCTCCTGAGGAAGAGATAATCGAAGAAGCACTGGTGAGTCGTTGCTGGCATTGCGCCTATTAACATTTTGTGTCTGGTGTTTGCTTTCATCATCACAGCCCATATACGTCCCCACCGAGGGGCTCGAGCCTACCCTATATTAGGGTGATTAGGCCTTAGTCAACCACGCTGGCCCAGTGCGGATTGGTCGACTTCACATACACCATTGAATTTCTTCGCAGATGTATGCAGGTTGCCTCACGATGTTTTCCTTCACCGTAGGAGCGTCAGACAAATGTACATATGAAATTCGAAACGAAAAACACATTGGTACATGGCGGGTCTCGAACCCCGACCCCCCGATTGGAAGGCAAGTGCCGAGTCCACTGCGTGTTTGTCCACTGGTGTTTGCTTTAGATTGTCTCAATTCTCCCGCTATCAAAAATTATTCTATCCGCACCGCACCTCATATGGTGGGCTATTTACACGCTCCACCACCATCTCTTTCTAGCAAAACGGCAATATACATGGAGTTAATATGGCCATACTCAACAATGACGTCACGGTTGTTGTCGGATCTCTCTGTCTAATCGCCTTCAAATTAACAACTTAAAATGCTTGTATCTAATGTATTTCTAAGCCGATTTTAATTCAAATTTCACAGGACTGCATATTTTTCCACGGTGTTTTAATATTTAATGACGAGACGTAAAAATTAGAATTCAGTCATCATCACAATTAATAAATGAGGCTTTAGTGCTCCAAACCAACTTGCACTAAACGAACGTGGAAATGACCAAACCCTTCTTTAATGGGAAGCACGTGCACAGTAATAGGCTTACTGTGGTTGGACGAAAAGGCGATGGTGGCATGAAAATGAAGCAACTTAAAAAACCCTTTTGACTCCAAACGCCGCTCGGAAAAAAATACGGCCTCACATTCTCCAATGACGTATTTAAACGTCAATTCGCAGCGATTACTTTAATTCGAACTGATGACAGTTTTACATAATGTGTTCCAATAAATCTTATAGCGTTAATGTGTCTTTCACAGTTCGTGTAAGCAGTTTCATAGCCGATCAATCTTCCAAGCGCTCTACAAATGCGCATAATCACGATTTATCTGTTTCACGTGGCCCGTAGATAAGCTAGAACAATTACCGTGATTGCATTCCGATTATTAAGTAATAGCTCTCCAATCATCCGTAAAGTATGACTGCTTATAGTCGATGATCTCGTATCAACATATATTACTTAATAATAAAATTTATTTTATAAAACTTTAACCGCCCTCCGTGATTTATTGGTTGAGACAAACTAGTATTAACCGGTAGGTTTGGGGTTGAGTTCATGGGGGCAGAAATTATTCTCTTCGGTTTGGTTTGGAAGTTGGTCAGGCTGTCGCCAAGGGGGGATTGCCCGAGAACACCAGGGCAATCCCCAGACGGAGGGCCTTACGGCGGCGTGCACGGGGCCAACCGTGCACGCAGGCCTCCACGGCTGGGTCATTAGACGGGCATTGCTTGCGCGAATGCCTGCCTTCGCCTGCCTATCCGTCTGCGGCGGAGGGGATCGACTTGGGGATCTTCCTCCTGCTCCCCCTCCGCAGCCTCTTTCTGCGAGATTACTTCTTCGCAGAAGGAGGCGTCAGCCTCCCATTCCATCTCACCGCGGAGCATGGCCACATGCTCGGCAGCAAGAGATCTCGCCAGGCCGGGCACACCACAAGGTGTGCTCGGCTCGGCAGTGTCGTCGGGAGCGTCGCAGTGGTGTCACCGCGGCGTTTTCTCCCGACGCGCGACCCGGTGCAAGTAGTGACCGAAGCAGCCATGCCCGGTCAGTACCTGCACCATGCGGAACGAGAGGCTGCCCTGTCGGCGCCCAACTCACTCCTCCAACACCGGACGGATCGCGTCAATCGTTCGGTGTCCGGCAGCTGGGGAGGCGACCCCACTGACGCAGAGCCTCCCTCTGCGCCAGGGTACGAATCCGCTCCACGTCCACGGAACGTCCCCCCTGTTCACGGATCGTCCCCCCCGTTCACGGGTAGCAACCTGATGTTCATACACCTTTGCGAGGACGCGTGCATCGACATGCTACGGAGTTGGGCCCGCAAGAATGCAGGCCGCGCCGTGACTGACGGTGCGATAAGCTCGCACGGCCCGGGGTCGCTATGACCCTCTGCGGACGTCGCAAGAGGGCCACCGTTCGGGAAAGCGTCGAATAAACGTACGTATTAATTCAAATTTGAAAACACATTGGTACGTGGCGGGATTCGAACCCCTATTTCCTGGTTGGAAGGCGACGTTCTTACGCTCTACGCCATTGACGCTTCTTGGAAGTCTGACATCCTTACACGCATCGACGCACTACGCTATCGACGATGGTTGAGATAGTGACGAATCAACTTAATCGAAATACATTTAGCTACATTGTTCACTGTTGTCTGATTATCATTGAGCGTATATATTATTTATGCGTCTTCGTCCATTCGTGTGTAACTGAAAACGTGTGTCCGTTTCGCTGTTTTGTTTTTAGTGGAGAACAAAAAGTAATTTGAAGAAACCTGTATTGTATAATAGTTCATTCATACTGCCATAAACACGTCGGAGTCATTACAAAAGACGTTCTGCATCGAAACGAGTTTTTAAATTTATTGGTCTTTGCGTGAAGATAGAGCAATAAATTAATTTGCTAATTGAACATTTTAATTTGCAAGGAGAATTTTATTCATGTTTGAATACTGATATTCGAAATTTAAATTTTATACGTAAAAAAATTGCAACTGTCTTTTAAGGGGTCCTTCGAAAAGAAAAACCGAACTATTTTGGATCATTTCGTTGTCCTTCTGTCTGGCGAGAACCTTTTTTCAGGAACACGTAGAGACATAAAACTGAAATTTAAATCAAATAATTCGTCTACGGTCTCTTTCAGCTGTGATACAATCAAACTTCTAGGTCAACGCGATCACAAGATATGACCTTTATATCGTACTAGCTTTCCGCTCGCGACTTCGTCCGCGTTATTTTTGTTTTCCCGTGGGAATTTTATATTTTCCCGTAGGAAAACTACCCTATGTCCTTCCCCTGGTCTCGAACTATCCCTATACCAACTTTCATCAAAATCGGTTCAGTAGTTTCGAAGCCTATTCAATACAAACAAATAAACAAACAAACAATCAAATCTTTCCTCTTTATAATATTAGTATAGATATTTTCCGAATCTACTAGACCGATTAAGTTGAAATTTGGTACACATATCAATTTCTGTGACCCAAACGCAGAGGTGTGACATGAATAGGTGTAATCTGTATATGGGTGGTCATTTTTGGGGGGAAGGTGGAAAAAAAAGTGTGACATATCAAATGAAAGGTGTCTTGTTGTGAAGGTCCGTGCTCTTTTCACGGAATCTTCTCATTGTGATCTATTTTATTATAATTATTATATTAAGACTTACGACTACTTTTTACTCCTAATCCAAATAAATAGTTAATCCTAAATAAATAGTTTCCAAATTATTCAAAAAAATAGACGAAAATTGACCCCCCCCCCCCCCCTTATCTCCGAAACTACTGAACCTAAAATTTTGAAAAAAAAATACAGAAATTAGTTTTATATTTATAGATTATAGGAAAACCTATAAGAAGTCCATGATATTAAAATAACATGGTAAATCACTCAATATAGGTAACATCGTACGGAACCCTCTTCACGCGAGTTCAACTCGCACTTGGCCGGTTTTTTTTATTTAAAATAGGCTTACATACTCTTAATTTCAATCCAACCTTGAGGCAAGGATAAGATCAATGCTGGGACGGGTTTGCTCAGAAGAATTATTCACTCTCGCGTCATAGAGATTCGGGTTGCATGAACACGGGAATACAGACGCCGCCAGAGAATTTTACACATTGACCACAGACATACAAGTCTGTGACATCGACAGTTCACACATTGACCACATACATATTATAAGTCTGTGACATTGACTGTGCCTGATGTGGGGTAGCGCTTTGTGCTACCAGCGGGAACATAACCAGACGAGGATGTTATCCAGCCGTGCGATTAGATTCTTGATGGTAACCATTTCTCAGGCTCATAATTTTTGTGTGAAGCTATCAGTATTTTAGCGTATATCATAGAATTTAGAATCGGTATCCATCATCATGGGGTGGGCACGGTTTACCCTGGCCCCTCCTCTATATGTATACGTCTATGATAGAACTTGAGCAAACTCTTCGAAGAACAGTAATTACTGTTAGGTACTATCTAATATACCTAGTACTCCATTGTATAGACACTTTATAATAATATAATATAGTTTTTTTATTGCCATAAATAACTATTTTGAACAAATGAGTTGAACAACGTTGTAAGTATACGAGCTGTGTTTTAGATAGGTATCTCCACTTTGCTGGTGCTGACATCTGATGTTAGCCTCGTTTTGCGTTTCTTATAAGAAATGTCAACATTTTTAGCCGCGCTAATTGTTACAAATGAAGCGGTAGGAACTGATTTTTCCTGCTGAATTTTGACGCCAGACCTACATAGTCCAGTAACTTAATATTTCAAATACTTAATACAAATCAGAATCGGCTTAAACCATAAATATCTTTTAATTTATTATTTAAATCCGCTGAAAAATATTTTTGATTCATGAAAAAAAGAGTCCAAATGTCGAATTTGAAAGCTGTCAAATCCATCTAATTGCATTGGTATTTGATGTTAACTTTTCGTGGCAAAAATGTTTGAATGAAACACACTAAATCAGCACGAAAACTTAACCAAAGGGTAATGAAACGCCTTGATGCTAAAAATGTTGAAAATGTTCCAAATCCGTGCTTATCTGGAACGCGCCTTATGACACAATTGCAGAAATTGGTATTTGTACAAACTCGTGACTTGCGACGCCCTCGACGTCTACTCATTTGTAATGACCAGCTTACTGCGCTAGTATCATAAATAATTATTGCCTATCTATGCCTCATAAATAATTATTTTCTCTCTGTCTACAACGTAATTTGCTTCTAACCACAACTTATGCGCGAAGATGAGCTTATCCAAAAAATCTGGGATATCATTTTAATTTCTAAGAATTATCATTTTATTTTCGTGACCAAAATGTTAATATGTTAATGTGACCAATGTAAGGCCAAGTGTAGGCTTGGCAATAAAATGCCAGAGTTAATATTATGTGGCAAAATATTATTCGTTCTCTGTTCTGTAACGTCTGTTTTCCCGTAAGTCAATATATTACAGTTGCTATGTACACACACAGTTCATCCAATTTTCCTTTGAACAGCAAGAAAAATACACCGACAAGTATTGTTTACGGATACTCGATCCTTAGTGGGAAAAGAAAAAAGTTTCCTCTGAATAATCTAAACGAAGGTTTTTTAGTGTAATGTATAAACTGAAGCGTATTTGTATATGCTGTTCCAATGTATGTGATAAAATTCTAAATTGTAATGTTTTACTATTGAGTCTGAAAGTAGGTACATTAAATGAACTCATTCCGAGATAGTAATTAAAACAATTTACTTGAAATTGATGTCTTGATCTGTAAATAAAATCTATCCAATGTTTGACTGGCGATTCCAAAGTCATTAAAGTTTCGTTAAACGTCTAGTCGCAGCTATTAAATTCAAAGTTATTATTCAATATCGATAAGATAGTCTGTAAAAAGACTTAATGTAGTGTGTAATAAAGAATAGATTTTCACGCGACACGACTTTAGAAACCTGCATGTTCATTTCAATGTGGCAATGAAAAAAGTTATTTCAAGATCTACCTACTTACTACACCCTAACTAATATTATAAATGCAAAGTCGTTTGTTACGCTTTCACGTCTAAACTATTAAACTAATTTTAATGATATTTGGTACAGAGATAGCTCAAACCCTTGGAAAGGACATAGGCTACTTTTTATGACGAAGATATACAGACGAAGTTGCGGACAGCGGCTAGTGATTATATAAATGTTTGCAACAAATGTTTCGTTGGTTACTCTGTAAAGTACAATTAGATCATGTGGGACATAAGGGAGAGAGATCTGTGCCCAAGTAGCATTGGGGGTCCTATAGCGGTTGATTAATGGTATAAATTTACTCGTTAAGCTGTCTAAGTAAGCTGTACAATAGCTCTATAGCGTGCTATACAGCCCTTGTGCGGCCAATTTGGGCACAAATTATTCAGCCTCAAGTTCATTGGTTTGTTACCGCTCGTCGCTTTTGACTTGACGATAATGCGCGTCTGTATCGAGTGACAAACGGCACGGTAAACACGAGCAATCGTGATCGATGATCAGTGCGAGGCTGTCAGCTCAGTTTACAAACACAGCGTTTTTATGAGCTGTGCCAACGTTATGCGTCAGAGTTGTGCTCTCCGCTCCGCCAATGATGTACTGTTCTGTCTCTCTAGGGGTGACTAGTGCGTTTTCACGAAGCCAGTACATTGATTGAGTTGCAGATACGTTAAGTGAACTTTCTGGGACTCAACGAGTTTATCAAGAGAAAGTCAACATTCTTACTTTCTTTAAAACACAGAAAGAAACACATCTAATTGGCATATCACTAGGAAATCTCTGACTTTTTTGCTTTTTAACCGACTTCAAAAAAGGTTCTCAGTTTGACCCTTATGTTTGTCCGCGATTATCTTGCGTTTGGCTGAATCGATTTTGATGTGGTTTTCAGAAAAGTATTTTTGTTACATTTAAGAGAATCTTATCTTTAAAAAGATTGAGTTTTTATTACAAAAATAGAACGGATATCAAAAACTTAAAAATGTCATAAATAATACTTATAAGAATACAAACAACATTACAGTTTTCACATCACATATTAAGGTCGGTGCCAAGCTTAGAGCATATGGTGCCAAGCAATAATCACCTGGAAAGTCTTGAAAAATATAACAACAATTTAATGTAAAACTTGGTGTTAAAATTTGGCACCAACTTCAATATAAAACTGTGATGTTGTTTGTATTCTCATATTATTTATGACTTTTTGATGTTTTTAAAGTCGGTTTTATTTTTTTTAATAAAATTAAATCAATCACTTACATTGCTTACTTTGGAAACAAAACATCATTATGCAACTGTCTCGATGCACCTAAGTACAGTATCGCTATACAGTCCGTATATACAGCGTACAGCTCTATAGGAGTTTTATTTTAAAACAAATTAGTTTGTCAATTTAAGAGAAGACGGGAATGTACCAAATTAATTAATAGTAAATACCGCAACCACGTTGGATCTGGCACCTGGCATGCTAGATGGCTAACAACATCCCAACCACAATTCGTTCGACTACCCACAATATCTGCAGGCATATCTGTAATTTGTGCTTTGGCACTTTTATAATACAGTAGATTTTTTTACGTTACATTCAGAATAATTTTTTAAAACTCGTTTTATTAATTGTTACTCATTGATGTATGTAGGTACTATGAAAGAACTAGATACATAATCTCGTGTAGGTAATAAATGTCGGAGTCAAAACTCTGCTCAGCGCGACGAGTGAGCAGAGGTTTTCTTTAGTCTATCAATAATTATCTGTGTTTAAGCCGATATTGTATACTATTTGTGCTTTACTTCTGAGAAATACGAGTACATTGAAGCTGACATGACTTGTCGCTATATAGGAGTGTAATAAATTTGTAAAAAAATGCAAAATTGTTGTCACTTGGTTTAAAAACGTATTTTGACACTTTCTACGGGCTAAGTGATTTTAAAAAATATAATTAATATATACTATTCCGCATCTCTTTGTTGACTTTTATGAAATTCAGTAAAAATAATTTCAAAAATCGATTAAAGCAGCCCTATCTCTATTGATGCTTTTATCGAATTATTTAATTTTTGTTCGTGATAGGTAGGTCCTGTTGTAACGAAACCAAACCTAGGCCTATGTTCGAATTCCCTCCATTGATTTTATCTCCATGGTTTCTTCGGGTCAATTATTTGATCAAAGAAGTATTGTTGTAGAAATATGACAATTAAAAATAATATTTAAAACTTTGAAGGATTTGATTTTGACAGGAATGTCAGGGGATATATTTTGAAATTTTTGTGCAAGCCGGTTGATCTTCGACGCACTCTATCATTTTGCATATTTAATTTGGATTAATTTGTGTATGCAAGGATTTGAGAATTTCAAGATATAAGTATTACAAGTCCGTATATCGAATTGTGAAGTCCTAAACTCCGACCGAAGTGAACCCACCTAAGTATCCTACATTTCGTAAGACAACACAACGCACCACACGTTTATTTGATTTGTTCTTATTGAACTCCACAAATAGAAGCTTATAGATTCTGTTAGACATGATACATCAGGTAGGGGCCCTGAAACAAATATCATTATCATCATCTTCTTCATCAATGAAATTAACATATAGTGAGCTCAATATTACACCACGTAACAAAGGCGGCACTTACGGAATCGTATCAAATATGATTAGGCAGAGAGAGGAGCCGAGGTGGTGAAGGTGAATGTTGATGCATTGTAAAGTAGCTATTGAAACCTGCACCTGGGTCGTAAGCCCCAGGCACTTGTCTTGGCTCTCTGCAACGTGATGGACCCGGCACCCGCACGGTGAATCCATGGAATGCTAAGTAATCGTCTCTGTTACTGAATGTAATTAGGTCACTCTGCAGAAAACCTGCACCGTTATTCAGGTTCCACTGTAAGAGGCCTGCATCGTTTTATCAGGTCACTCCAAAGGAAACTTGCTACGCTATATTCAGGTCCCTCTGAATAAGAAACCTGCACCGATTATTCAGGTCACCCCGAAGGAAACCTGCTACGCTATATTCAGGTCCCTCTAAGAAACCTGCACCGATTATTTAGGTCAATCCATAGGAAACCTGCAACTTTTATATTCAGTCCTAGTCTCTCGTAGAGATTCTATAGGTTTATTCCAATATCTGAGAATATTGAGTGAGTTTCGGATTATATTTTGCATTGGTCTCGGCTATGAAATACGCTCTAATAAGAACTTGTGTTTAATGTATTATTTATCTCATGACTGAATTATTTTGGCACTGTGAAGTGGTTGTGTTTACCTATAAAAACTTGAAGAGATGTGAAGGGATAATATTTTATTGGAATCATACTACAACGGCTACTTGTCAGAAGGTTAGGCACGTTAGTCGACTATTACTACAAAATATTTGCTTCAGTGTCAGAAGGTTAGGCACTGGAGTTGTTTCCTTTGACGACATTTCCGACACATCTTCTTTATGCTCTGATTCGGACCGCAGCCCCGGTCGTGACTAGACGTCTTTTGTTAGCTTCGTAATAATTTTAAGTTAATTTATTGTATTTTCGACAAATTGCTGTAAATTAATGCATTTTTAGAATTAGTATTGTGTTGAAACGCGGTTGTATTGTTTGTGAAGCGATTCGCGGTGCTATTTTATGTTTATCACGACAAATTTATGACGACGTTAACACCTACTGTCACGGATTTGAACGAGCCAACGAATATTTTCGAAGATCACGGCAAAAGGCTAAAATTTTAATTCCAAGCCGTTTGATTATCAAGAGGAAATACTTGGAAAAACTGAAATCGTGGAAAGTATCCGTGGTACAGAGCTAGCAAGAAATTCTTCAAGCTAATCAGTGACGGCAGTTTTGATGATTGACGGATTACCTACTCATACATAAACCGGGGGAGTATTGTATTTATTATTACACATTCAGTCCTCATTTAGGCAAATCTTAGAACATAGGTACCTATCTTACTCTCCAACATAGGCAGCACACTTATTAAAAGCTATTGAGATTTATCCAGTTTTACCTTAGAACATTCAATTTTCTGTTACATGTTGATTGTATGAAATTATTGTGTGAAATTATATGACAAATTATATTGCACATTTGGCCGCTCCGTACACGCTGAATTTCAAAAATGCGGTAGGTGTTCGGGTATTGAAGGACAAATGCTGATGACGTCATATAATGCGGCGCGTTCAGCGCGTGCTGATACTCAGTGTTACCAGATACACAGGAATTACCCTACATATACGCAGAAATCCCCAAACATATAATTTCTTGACAGATTATACATATAATACCATACGTTTTTATGGTAGTGGTTGTTAAAAACATAAGTAAATAGTAGTATATTATTATTACTCAGTGAATTGCAAAATGAAAATGCATATAATATGTATATACAGAGTTACTATTGAAGCAGTAGTCCCAAATAATGTGTGCTTGTTCAGACAAGCAAACTGAAATGGAACGAATCATGCAATAGCAAAAAAAATTCATTGTGTGGTTTTATGAAACTACGATGAAATTTGTTCCGGATCGTTGACATTTAACTGGATGGAGAATTTATATTTTAATCTTAACTTAAATCCTTTTCATCTTGTTTTTTATTATTTTGTGTTTTCTTATTGCTTTTTTGTTCATTTTACTAATTTGTTTTTTTTTATTCAGAAGAATAACTAAAGCATAGAAACCTAGCAAAAATAGCTACTGAACTTAATATATTTGACTCACTTTGCCATTAGGCGCTCCTAATAGAAGTTAGACAGAGACACGTATATGCAAGATGTTTTGAAATTATGTAGGTCGTCACTAATTCTCGCTTGTCAGTTCTTCTCCCAGTGATGTCGTGCTCATCACTCACCTAGTTTCAACGTCGATAATTATATTATGTAGGTATTTAATAGAACCCTAATACTAAAATGTCTTTATTACGAGAAATATATCATAAATAATTAAGGGTAGATTTTCTTATGTAACTTATCCAGCTAATAACTGCTGTGTCTCTTTGGCATGGTCAGGCTGGCCGTTCATGAGACTAAAAGCGGGAAGTGCGAGTGTCCCGTATAAAATTGTAGGCTATACTTTAAATAGAGACTAAATGTGGCGTTTGAGATTTTCCCTGACTTGTAGTGTAAGACTATATAACTTCACAAATTTCATAGTTCTAGCTAGATCAACGAATCATATCATAGTTCTCCATTTCATAGTTTTACTACTAAGTACATACAAAATTAAACTGATGGAAAATATCTGGAGCAAATTTGACTATGCTTTCTTGGACTCCAATTTCGTCTGACAATACACTTTATCCATATGTTTTTTATACATTGTCTTTAGGAAATCTGTAAAATAAAAATATCGACAAAATTTTACAACACTACGCATGATCAAGAAAACCTCAAAGTAATTTTCTAAAAATCGCTAAAACATAAAAATGAAGTTAATATTACTTATTGTTTTTCTACAAAATGATTCAGCGATATTTCATATGTATATAAGTGTACATATTAGCTCACATTCAAGTAACAATAATGAGAAAACATGCCAATTTAAGGTCAATAAATTTTGATTATTTTCCTTTCGCGACGAATGAGACTTGCAGCCCCAAACTACACAAGACATTGTGTTACGGAGTGCACAAACACACACTATTTGTAAATACCTAAAGAATTCTTGCTTTCTAATCACTTAAATATTAATAAAATATCATCAAAATATTACTAGCCACGGGACGCACAAACAAATATTATACGAACAATTCAAATAGTTCAAACTCGGATGGTCTATCTTCGATACAAGATACTATAGAATTTAGCCGTGTTATATATGTTTAACCAATTTTAATTTTTCACCAAAATGACAATTCAATCAATTCATCTAGTGACCACCTTGTGATATGCCAAAAGACAAATATTACTCATCTCTTTTTACACAGTTTTGTGCCGTATGTTAGAAAGAGACAAATAGCACACAATTAATTCTTGTTTTAATCTTCCTTCTATGCTGTATTGATTGTTCTGAGGTTTTGACCTTATTGCATTGTCAGTGTCTAATAATATATCAACGAAATGGGTCGGGAATAAAATTTTTGACCGTACCTACCAGTGTAGTATAGGTATAGGTGTTCACAGAAACAACTGTATAAACGATGATAATTGTTTTTATTCAGAACCATATCAAGGAAATTCAAATAAAGATTGGATGGTTTTCAAACATTGACTTTACGTGCGGTGGACTACATATAAGTATTACTACATATTACAAAAATAATTGGTTGTTATTATTGTTAGTATTAGGGAGGAACGCAAATAGTAATAATGGTATATAACAAAGGAAAAAAGGAAACCTTATAGAGTCATGTCGTTGTCTGTCTGTGTGTTATCTTCGTTGTTCAATTGTTTGAAGTCAATTACCTCGATCTACGGTCTCTTGCAGCTGTAAAAAATCAGAGAATTCACAACTTTACTTCCCATTGACCTAGAATTGAGATGATGACTGAAATCTAATTTTTACGTCTCGTCATTAAATATTAAAATACCGTGGAAAAAGATGCAGTCTTGTGAAATTAGAATTAAAATCGGCTTAGAAATATATTAGATACAAGCATTTTAAGTTGTTAATTTGAAGGCGATTAGAAAGAGAGATCCGACATCAACCGTGACGTCATTGTTGAGTACGGCCATATAAACTCCTTGTAAATTGCCGTTTTGCTAGAAAGAGATGGAGAAAAATCTTTAATATGTTATATCTTGGTTGTTTTATAGTTATTCGAAAACCGATTTTTTATTTCTGTTTATTATATGAATGAGCTTCTATTAAAGCAAAAAAAAATTTTTCAGTCATCTAGCCTATTATTAAATTTCACAAGAAGCAATGTCTATAGCACATGTAAAGGAAAAAATCTGAAATCCGTAGTACAGAAATGTTTGCATGGAAACCTCGATTTGCCGGTCCAACTCACTCTTGGCCGGTTTTTTTAGGTCAACGTCCATAAAAGATGCATACAACGACAGCAACATAGTGGGAGTATGAAATGGCGGATGTTAATCACAGATAGTAATTTACATCATGTTTATCCCATACGCGTTTCATCAAGTCTCAAGTTAAAACTTTCCCCATAACCGAAAGCAAGTTTTAATCGAAGATTTCCTGCACTCTTTTAGCTGGTTTTCATTAACCTTATAAAAATAAAAGTACTTGGGTATTATAAAATGGTAATATACCAAAGTATTTACACACTCTTAAGCCGCATCAGTAAACTTGAACATGGTTAATTTAACCTGTTTGTGAGATTTATATTATTTACGGCACTTACCTAACTAACAGATTTATTATTATGCAAAAAAAGAGCAGTGAATCGCAAATTTGGTATAAACTTATTTGATGCTAAGTTTTTCTCTTTTACATTTGTGTGCCATGTATTTTTTGTATTCTTTTTTCCAATACCTATGTACATAGTTAAAACAAGTTACTCAGTTTGTTCACAATCAATCTAGGTTTCTACATTATCAATAAATACATATGTGCAATTTTAACATCGATGCTGTCTGCATTTGTTACAGAATACAAGTAAAATCAGCGAAGCGATAACAATTTGCTTTACTACGCTACGCTTCTCATTGAATGGCATGCACAACTAATCAATATTTCTGACTGTGAAGTTCACAAATAAACAAATTTACTTCTTTTATTCGCGAATCTGTAATAGGTTAAGTAAGACGAATTACACAGTTTGTTTGTTATGACTTTTTTTGTTGAGAATAATCTGCACTCTTATTTGTAGTATGTGGGATTAATGTCAGCGAGGATAAAGAATTGCGTGAATCAAAAGTTTATTAATATTTACTCGTATTTACTTTGAAATATCGATAGATCCAAAACTCAAAAAAAAAAACAAAATCATTATTTTATTATATACCTTTACAGGCAGTATTGACGTCAAACAAAATGATCGAATTTAATTAACCAACAAATTATTAAAAAATGTAAGAAACTAAGATAAGCTGTCTAATATTTACATCCCAATCATAATTAAGATGTAAGTATGAAAATACATATAAAATGAAAAAAAGTTGACTCTACACCTGTTTAGAAATTGGGAGAGCCTTCTCGAGAACAGGCAAGAAATTTGGAATGTCTAATTTTTATGTCTCCTCTTTTAAATTGCCAATATTGCAATAATAATATTTCACAAACATAACATTGGTTTTATAAAAAAAAATGTATACAGAAATGCCTGTCAGAGTGATTGGAAGAGGTACTCAAATACATTCATCTAACAATCACAAAGTGTATACCTAATAATAGTCAAATTGACATTTTTTGAGCTTCCCTTTATGTGTGTAAAAAAAAACTTAAGTATTGGGTATAAGCTTTGAAGATTGGTGTTAAATATAGGTATATTGTTCTTCATTACAGCAACATGTGCAAACGTTTCGGATGGTAAAACACGAGGAGACTTTTTAGAGCTATTTCGGAAGATTTTTGCTCAGGTTATGAGGCAAACGCTATCAATTGAAGCAACTAATTAACGAAACAATGAAGCCTTTAATTGATATCGTCGGCATTGCTTGATAGATGGGTTGAGAAACTGTTACGTGAAATCTTATGTTCTGTGTGATACCGATTGTATCACTATAGAATATTTATAAAAATAGACTTCTTGGATTGAACATTAGAATTCAAAGAAAACTAATATACGAAATATTTGGAAGTTATTGTTTTTGGAGCTATATTTACCATAGCTGGCTTAAGTTTAGAATACGACATTATTGTGTTCAGAGACAATATATTTCGAAACAAAACCACGAAGATTCAACTCAAAAATTATATTTAAATTGCCATTTTTACTTCATAAATTAAATTGTGATCAGTTTATTTGAAAGTTCGAAGCATATAAGTAACTTATTGAATATACATTTCAAAAGCCTGCACATATTTTTTAAAATTACAGATTGCTAAGTTTCAAGGTTTCAAGCATATCAATCAGAAACTATACTTTCTTTCTGTTAATATTACTTTGTGACAAACTTGAAAACAAATCATCGATGCATAATGACCAAAGAACAATAAAAAATAAAGAAAAAGTGTAACATTACGCAATTGACGGCATATATAATTGCGTCTCTTGTATCAAAATTCTCCACAAATCTTACGAGCTGTTAAAAATTAACATGGCCACTAAATTGATGAGCGAGAAGAGATTCGCAGTAAAAAGTTTGAAGTCACGAACATCAAGTTTCGTAATCTGACGAAAGTGAGCTTGCATTATTGACCGTGGATGATCAAATCTAGACTAGGAAGCTAGTGTTTCAATGAAATCTAACAAGCATTGTTATATTTGGAAACAACGTTTCATTCGCTGTTCGATTACAATTATAGTCGTTATTTTCGCATATTTGTTAATGTTATGCAATTTTATGTCCAAACACTGATCTTAATCTAAGCTATCTACGTCAAGTATCTTCTTTAAATTAGCACTTTCAATATTCACATGGAGAAAATATTTGTGCTCTAGAGATCTTTCTGTTTTAACTTTTTAAGATGTCTATTTTGGCCTGGGGAATTATAATATTATGCTCTTTGATGGATTTTCTTATTTTAATACATTTTAGATACCGATTTAATAACCAGGAACTGGGCACTTGGGATTATCTATGGAATTATTTTTTACCTAGTGCCATAGATGATGCTCTTCTGGATAATCTCATTCCACCCAATGGCAAGTGTCGACAAAGGTAAAGATGGAAGCTGGCTTTGCCTGCATTCCTCTTTTTTTTTTTCGGGGGGAAATGCGTGATCGCACCGTACCCGCCGTTGGCTAGACGGCGGTTGTGTGTGGGGCTGGCCCGGCATAGTGCCAGGCCGACCCACTAAAACCCCCCGGTGTTCTCCCTGTCCTTGTGGGCGCGCATGGTAGGGTCCACACTGCGACTACCACTACCAGCGCGTCCGGGCAAGCCCGACCAGGTCGGTCGGGCTATCGCCAAGGGGGGATTGCCCGAGAACACCAGGGCAATCCCCAGACGGAGGGCCTTACGGCGCCGTGCACGGGGCCAACCGTGCACGCAGGCCTCCACGGCAGGGTCACTAGACGGGCATTGCTTGTGCGAATGCCCGCCTTCGCCTGCCCATCCGTCTGCGGCGGAAGGGAGCGGCTTGTGGATCTTCCTCTCGCTCCCTCTCCGCAGCCTCCTTCTGCGAGATAACGTCCTCACAGAAGGAGGCGACAGCCCCCCATTCTGCCTCGCCGCGGAGCATGGCTACGACCATGCTCGGCAGCGAGAGGTCTCCGTCTCCCAGCGCAGCGTTAAGCTCGCTGCGCTGGTGTCGCCAGGCCGGACACACCAATAGGGTGTGCTCGGCAGTGTCGTCGGGAGCGTCGCAGTGGTGACACCGCGGCATTACCTCCCGATGGGCGACCCGGTGCAGGTAGTGACCGAAGCAGCCATGCCCGGTCAGTACCTGCACCATGCGGAACGTGAGGCTGCCCTGCCGGCGCCCTACCCACTCCTCCAACACCGGACGAATCGCGTCGATCGTTCAGTGGCCGGCAGCTGGGGAGGCGAGTGCCTCACCCCACTGACGCAAAGCCTCCCTTTGCGCCAGGGTACGAGTCCGCTCCACCTCCTGTGGAGCAGATCGTTCCCCCCGTTCATGGGTAACAACCCGATGTCGATACACCTCCGCGAGAACGCGTGCATCGACATGCCACGGCGTTTGGCCCGCAAGAACGCAGGCCGCGCCGTGGCTAACCGTGCGATAAGCTGGCACGGCCCGGGTCGCAATGACCCTCTGCGGACGTCGCAAGAGGGCCAACGTTCGGGGGGAGAGGCACTCCGCCCATACCGGGGCTCCGTAAAGTGCCATCGACCGTGTCACCCCGTGATACAGTCGACGGCACGCCGATCCTGGACCTCCTACGTTAGGGAGGACCCGCCCGAGTGCGGCTGCAGCGGCGCACAGCCGTGGATCGAGGAGCCTGAAATGCTCCTAGAAACTCCATCGGGGGTCCAGAACCAGGCCGAGGTACTTAAAGTGCGCCTCGACCGGTATTCGGACCCCCTCCTGCCTGCATTCCTCTACAATTAAGCTGGTATAACTTATGAGTGATCCCTTCAGAGGAACTGAATCCTTCAGAAGAAGAAACTGATCCCTTCAGAAGTAATGAATTAGAATAAGTTACTCAATGTAATCATTCATTAGTTTATAAATTAAATCGAGTAAGTGCTGTCGGTTTTATGAGCGATTGGTAACAGCTAGCGAGTAATGGTGTATAGGATATACACCGTCTTTACAAAAACGACAAAATATGTATTGTATATATATGTATACGAATATTATAGATCGATCGAAGAAAAGATCGAAGCGTCGTCGATGGCGAAGTGCGTAAGGCCGTCCGTCGCCTTACAATCGGGAGGTAGCGGTTCAAGCCTCGCCACGTACCATTGATTTACTACCAAACGTTTGGTAGTAAATCAATGCCACGTACCAGTGTGTTTTCAAATGTTGAATTAATATGTACCTACGTTTATTCGACGAACATGTTGATTTAGTTTAGGGTCACTAAACATAATCAACATGTTCTTCTTAATCAATCAAGAACAACAAGTTCAGTTCGTTGTACGAGATTTTATGAATGATTTCCTCAGAGTGATTAATTCTTCCAAAATCGATGCGATACAAATTGCAATGATGACGGGCTCGTTGACTATGAAAAATTTTAATCAATTAGATAATAAACAAATATCTGAATCTTTCTTTTGTTTCGACAAATCAATGACATGAAACTACTGAGATATAAGTACTTAGTTATTAAAAGTGAAGGAGGGGCTCGATATGTCACAACGTGCTACAAAATATACATAGGCGCCACCTTATTAATCAATATAAAAGATGAATGTATATATGAACAAGATTTTGTCAACATACCAATTGAAGAACTGACTATTCTTGAATTAATTGTCGGAAAACAACAATATTATTCAAACAATTTAAGGTAACAGCTAGACGGTGTACGGCGGGTGTGATGTGAGCTACAACTTGTGTATTGCGTACACGAAATTTCAATCAGACGGGGTTGCCACAAATATAAGCAAATATATTGTCTTATACATAGTTTACTGAGATACCGGAGGGAGACTCTGTACCAGGGTCGTCGTGTTCCGGTTTGACGGGGATGCTATGGCATTGAAATTACTGGGTACCGTGTTTTTTAACTGATGTCACAAGTTGGCAACGTACACTGTGCTTCTTGTGGGGGTGGCAGTTTTGCTGCGAATCTCATAAGAGCCACATGTATTATAGGTGACTGTTACCATTTACCATCAGGTGGACAGTTTGCTTGTTTGTCAACTTGTTGTATATAAAAGAAGATAAAAGCTTAATATGACTCATCATCATTATCTCGATAAACAATATGGTAGCTTACCACTAAATTTACACTAAGTAGGTACGTGATTCAAAAGATACAGTACCTCTGTGAGTGACAAAATTAAATCCTGATTAAGATAACATTAAATGAAATGACATCAAATTTATTCATACCGAAAGCTTGACCATACATTAATTCAATAATCCTCACTAGATCGGATACCCTTAGCCCAAATACAATGACTAATCCTACAAGTGACATAAAAGTGGTTCCTCGGTGTTAGAATCAGCTTGTGTCATATTTTTCTATCTGTGAGGTGATTTATTCAGTCTTCTTCTAATTTGCGCAGTTAGTTGGTGAGACGGTCTTCATGTCGCCTTTTTAGTGCGAACGCACACGATCGACTATCGGTGACGGATTTTTCAACGGTAGAAAATAAAACATGGAGTTCTAAGTTTCAACGCACACGAACCACAAAAATCGGGCCGATTATCGTTCCTACACAAAGTCGGTCGTGTGCGTTCGCCGTTAATGTCTTTAATCATTAGGGTTGTCAAACATTTTTACACGAAATAAAGTATATTAAAGTCGGAGTTCAGAGACGGAAAGTTAACAGCATTTTACTGTTACTTTCCATCTTATGCACATGCACACTAAAAATACTACTAATGAAACACAAGAAAACAAACAAGGACCGAACGAAAAACCTTATGTCTTAAGCGCGTACTCGCATGTGTCAGTGTCAATCTTAACAATTTCAATTTGACATTGACAGTTTTGTTCTGAACTCGTTTCTGTGCTGCTCTCCACCGTGCGCCTAACACGTAGTTGGTATGAATAATTTGCACTATTTGAGGTAGGCACGGACGTATCACACACCGCACATTATTCAGCAGTGACGCTGAAAACAGTCGCTGGCGTGCGAACTCCTCTTCGCTGGCTAATGTTCACTTACAATCAAAATTTATTGGATTTTGATATACAACTAGTACCAATACAAAAGATTAGTATGGTTTATAAACTTAAATTTTATAGCTTAAAAAATATATGCTTATTTATATGTATGAGAGAGACGCAAGAATCGACTTTTAATCTATACTAATACATATTATAAAGAGGAACGATTTGATTGTTTGTTTGTTTGTATTGAATAGGCTCCGAAACTACTAAACCGATTTGAAAAATTCTTTCACATTGAGAATCCTACGTTATCCCTGATGAACATAGGCTGTGTAAAATTATTTTTCCTACGGGAAAATATAAAATTCCCACGGGAAAACAAAAATAACGCGGGCGAAGCTGCGAGCGGAAAGCTAGTGGTTTCTATATTGTAATGTGTAGTTGGGTTAATTCCATTTGTTTGTTCTTAGTCAATTCAATGTTGATTGTCTTTTCTATTAAACAAATTTTAGTACTTCTACATTGTGGATAACGGTGCTGGCTTTACAACCAACAAAATTATTGTGTAAGTATAATTGTATAGGCGTTTGTTTCATCCCAAATAAAGAGAATAAAATACAGTATTTTGTTCACATTATTTTTGTTTAACAGTAAAAAAGTATAATGAAGAGCAAAACAGTATAATACTGCTTTAACAGTATACCTAGTTGGGAATCCTATAGTGACCGCATATTTTTACTCTCCGCAAGTCCGACCGCAA
The DNA here is from genome assembly GCA_963935595.1 of Schoenobius gigantellus. Taxonomy (NCBI): domain Eukaryota; kingdom Metazoa; phylum Arthropoda; class Insecta; order Lepidoptera; family Crambidae; genus Schoenobius; species Schoenobius gigantellus. The sequence goes on from OZ012551.1 coordinate 28,609,444, forward strand.
AAAAGTTATTGAGAACAAATGTCGATTTTTCACTCTCAATTCACATATCATGTGGGGAATAGTCGAGATGTTAGCTTAATTTAAGTTATGTAGAGACTGCATGCATCCTTGGTCTTACATTACATTCGTCTAACAGTACCTACTTGTGATCCGTTTCGATAGTATTTAAGTCCCATGTGATTTTGTGACAATATTTATTTATTTGACGTTTTCAATAACAACTATTTATCCATTTTATTATTACAGATACAGACAAATACATTTTCCCTCTTAATAGTAATTTCTCGTAATATACAGTGGTCTATAAAACTGTTTAAGCAGTTTGTTTTTAGACTCAGTCAAGACTTATAAGAATAATAAATAAATATAATTATGTACTATGTTCAGTAATATCTTTTAGATTATATTTACGCAAGAATGCGGAAATTATGTTGTGCATGCGTAACGAAATATACAGAGTATGTATAAATATGCACACGCCCACAAGAATACCATCAAATAAATACTTTGTAATTTTTGGTTAAATACTATCTACATTTTGTTATTAGGTATTTTGCTAATAAGTACATGATACGTCGGTAAGATAATATTAGAATCTTATATGTACACTTCAACCACTAGTCTAAATGCAGGAGGAGGCAAAACATTGCTTTGTAATTTGAAAAACATGTAGGTACTTATGGTTATATTTACTGAACACTCTTTCGTGTATTGACATTGTATGTACTAATGACTAAAATAAACGAACGCTATTATTGTTAAGTAACTGAACACAGAACGTTTCATTTACTCGAATTTCGATTGTACAGTCGACTTCAAAAGTAGATAAACATTTTAGTACCATGTCAAACCAACAACAATGCAATATAGGAGTAACCATACTAAATAAAAGGAATAGTTGGCGTGACATGGTACTAAAATATCCATCTACTTCTGAAGCCGATCGGACTAATCTTCTTATAATCTATATAAATAAAAATGGATATTCGAAATGTATGTACGCCCATAACTTTCGAACGACTGCACCAAATTGGATGATTCTTGGTTTTATGTATTCGTTATTGTTAGCACAAGGTTTGTGTAATATAAAAATTACAATAATTTAAACAAACATTTCAGTAATTTAGTTAAAAAACATGTCGATACAAAGTACGCCGGGTCAGCTAGTAATATATAAATTAAATTAAAAATATTTTATTTCGGGCATATGTCCCATAGAACTAAATTACAATTGAAAAATTGACACAAAATAAAATAAAATAAATAAATTTACACATTGGGTCAAAATATGTATAAAATCAGTTCTTGTCATTGGCAATAATTCCGTAATCCATTGTCAATATAATTATATTATGGTCTTTGTTTGTTTTATATTTAAAACATACAAAATAAAAATTAATTAATATTTATATTATTGAACACAGTTACTCCTTAAGACACTGGGTGCCGCGAGTCGTATTGTTCAGTACAGGAGACACGAGTTATGAGAGCTATGATCAATAACAACAGTTTAGTATTTTAAATTGTGAGTGTGTGAGGCACAAAACAAGCAGTTGTTTTAGGTATTTTACAAATATCATTGTTTTGCAACGAACTACAGAACATTTGGGTATGTTGATAAACGGTCAGAAAGGTGTTTCTCACTATTTCGTTATTACATTGTATTATTCTGGTGGTAAAGGAATTCCTGTGCGTGCGCATGAGAGTAAAGAAATCCTTTACACGTTTTTCGGCAAACATGCCAGAGGCGCTACATCGCCAAGGGAGTTGCAGCATACATCAAAAAGCGTTATTATACTGTACTCTTAGGATGTTTATAGTGCGTTGTGTGTACTTCCACCACAACTGACTCGTATAAAATGCCTGGCAGTAGGCCTGGAAGAGCGTGATTTTCGCCTGTGCAGAACACTGCTTAAATCTTCTTACCAGCTGAAAATAAAAATGATTCGCCGTTCATTAGTCCCGCTAAAACTCAAAACGGCTCGACCGATTCTTACGAAATTTTCAGGGAAGGTTTATAAGAAACCTTCCACCATCAGCTCAGTAACATGGCATGATGACTACTAGATGCAAATATCAGAGGGCCTATTACCGATCTCATGGTTTTGCAAATGATATCATATGACATAAAAGTGTGAAACGAAAAATACGATTTCCGGTCAGATTTTTGATAATTTGTTCATTATTTTATGATGATATTATTGAAATTATGCCATAGTGATGATATCATTGGACATCGGTAATACGAAATAAAGAATTTCATGACTTCTTTTTCTTAAAATTATACCATGTCATACGATGAAAGATCCATAATTGGCCTGGTGAATATCTTAAGAAAAAACATGAAACACGTTGGACATGCCTTTGAAATTTTAGGGTTTCCCTCGTTTTGCTTGGGATTCCATGATCAGATCAGGACATGGTCTATCTCGGGAGTGTAATCTTTCGATTACAAAAATAATTTTGAAAATCGGTCCACAAATAGCGGAGTAATCGGTGAAAATACATAAAAAATACAGTCGAACATAGAACTTCATCCTTTTTCGAAGTCGGTTAAAAAAAACAAACACGTTGGACGTTTATATAAAATTTAAGGGTTTCTCTCGATTTTCCTGGGATCCCATCATCAAATCAATCATCTGATGCCATCCAGCCAGCCATCAATCATCTGATGACAATGGGACCACATGGGAAGTATACCCTTTTAAAGCAAACATCTTTTCTTGCTTCACGTTCGCTTAGAATACAAATTATATTAGACAGTGACAAGTTTAAATTAAATTGTGCTGAAAAAATCGATAGTTTTTTTTTTTTGTTTTTCATAGGTCCTTAGCAGCGAATGCAATTAATTAATAACAGTAAAAAATCAAAACTTATATCGGAAATAGGTACTTTAGAAAATGACGCATCGAATTCGCGGCGTATTTAACGTGGCGTGTACCGACTAGTCTATATTGACTAGTTATAGATATAGATTATCCGACGCCCCTACGGTGAAGAAAACATCGCGAGGCAACCTGCATACACCGGCGAAGTAATTCAATGGTGTATGTGTAGTCGACCAATCCGCACTGGGCCAGCGTGGTTGACTAAGGCCTAATCACCTTAACTTATGGTAGGCTCGAGCCCCTCGGTGGGGACGTATATGAGCTGTTGTGATGATGAGATATAGATTATGAGCACAGAAGAAATTATTTAAAGGCATGAGATGTAAGAAATTGCTGCAAAACAACCCTTTTGTTGCTGAGGGTGGAAAATATCATAATAGCACTAGCAAAGTTCATCCGACTTTGCCTTAGCATTCTGTGTAGTGTCTACGACTTGAGGCTTTAGTGTTCAGCATAAATATGCCTAAATCCTTTCTTACATTTTGGATACAATTTGACTAAATTCTGTTTACCATCGGAGGCCCCTTAAGGCACGGGGCCCTGTATCATTGATACGGCTGATACGGTGGTAGTTACGCCCCTGCATCATTATACGACCGATGTGCAGCTTGGACAAAAAAAAGAGAAAATGAGAGCGCAACTATTACAGTTTTGCACAATTTAAAAAAGGCAATTATGAAATAACAATAATACACTATCTAGCTGTGCATCAGTTTTACCACGGGAATTACTTTTTAGCTCCAGCTGTCATCGCTCCAAACAATTTTTTGCCAAACTGTATCTACATTTCACTGTAAGTGCGAACGCACATGACCGAACGCATGATATCGGTAACCGATTACTTGACGGTGGAAAATGAAACATAGAGTTCTACTTTGCAATGCACACGAACTACAAAAAGTCGGTCAAGAAATCGATGAATCCTGCACCCGTAGCATGAACACCCAAACACTATATGATAAAGCGATAAATCGATATGAAGCGTCAAAATATTTTAGATATAATGGCTTCCTTGAAATTTTATCGACATTAATATATTCACAATGCCCAAAATAACGATATCAATATCCAAAATATACTCAAAGCTTCAAGATAACTAAAAAAATCTAACTTTTTGAAACAGTTTTTATCGACATATCGTGTTTTGGTGTTCAAGCTAAGGGGCTGGCCGGCCCGATTATCGGTGAACAATGGAACGTTCGTAAATATGGGGGATTACTCTCTGTCACACCATGTTGTCACACCAGTGTGACACAGAATAATTTTTTTCCTCATGCGCATATGCGTTAACGCACTGCCTACTCACCGAACAGCAGTTGGCCGCTTACACTTGCTTATTTAAGAAAGGACGTGTCACTGATCGGTGATGGATGTACCAAAAACCTGTCATATCCGTTAAATCCATGACGTGCACATGTCTGCGTAGCTACCGACAAAGTGACAGACGTGTGCGTTGAGTTAGTCATAAGAGTCGGAGGAACAATTTGACTGATTTTATCGGGCCTCTCCAATAAGTCGATCGTGTGCGTTGTCGTAAATGTGCGCGGATCGCCTCACGGCATTCGAACAAAGTAAAAGGTACAAGTGACAGTTTTAGCAACAAAAATAGACTTTGTAGTAGAGAGTCCTCTCGCAGACTACCTTTTTCTAGACCAAACCTGATTTCTTTTACTAAGGTCATTTTTCTGTTCGACCAATCATCAATCAGCCATATGAAACAATACCAGCGCTCACCAAAAGTAATTAACCCACTTTCACACGTTTTCATGGATGGCGGCGCTTACATAAACTTTAAAAAATAAAAAGACCTCTCGAAAAGCTGTAAAAAATATTGATATCGTTTCGCGTGTCACGATTCGATTCATGCAGTAGGTATTATGTTATTAAAAATAAGACAAACTTGAAGGCTACGTTTTCAATGTGTGAAGTTTTCACTCAAGTTTCGATAATGGCAGCTATAATGGCTTTATCGTGTGGACCGTTCACTTCTTTGCTAACACAATATGTTGTGTAACTCATGGACATATGAGAAGTTCAATTCAATCGTATTCTACTGTACAATATCTGAATCAGATGGGCTTATCTCCTTACCAGGAACAGGAACTGAAAATCCATAAATTTTATTTAATGTACTTAGCGGTGTGTGTAGTTTAAGGTCAATAAGAAGAGTGTTCCCGAAGCATTGTACAATGCTTCAGGAACACTCTTCTTATTAGCTACCTAACCACGACTGGGAAAATATATTAAGGATTATCCTTAATATGACATGAATCTAACTAGACAATATTGATGTCTGTATGAAAACAAAGCGTGTCATTTTTCTTCGATGTTTTTTATATTTCGGGACAGTCACCCGATGATGTACTTAACCTTTTTTTTGGCGGGGAAATCTTTTTAAGATTCAACAAGGAACTGAAAAGTTGACAAAGCCGCCCCTTGGATATGCCATTGGACTCGGGTATAAGCCCCATACCTGGCTAAACCACCCTCCAGCAACATCTACCCCCATGGAGGGACGATCGGGTCGGCGCTAGCTATTCCCCGAACGCACCCCCTGGAGAAAAGCCCAACGGTGAGCCAGCCAGCACTGCTGACCCAAGCGCTTGGACTACTCTACGGAGGGGTCGCCAGTCGGCGATGTAACCTAATTTATCTTCTTTAAGTTTATTACGACTTACATACATCCATTCATGTCTGTGTCCATATTGCTGTTCTATGCGTCTTCGTTTGAGAACGTTTTGATTAGAGCCTCATGACCTTTCGTTCAATACAATCCGAAAATCAGTAAGATTCATTTCAGACAACGATTTTATCGATATCAACATTATATACCTCACCCAGGCCAGAGTTACGGCCGGTTTCCTTATTCCATCTATCTGTGGATTCAGTTACTAGCAATTAGGGTTGCCATCTTTATTTTTTCTAAATAAAGTACATTGGATTTTAAAGGTTGAAAAAAAAGTAATATTTATTCCACTTCATTATTATGTTTAAAAATATATTTTTCGTTACATCTAGCAACTTTATTTCACTTTATATTTTTTATTACACTAAGGGCCGACTTTTCAATAGTCAGATAACTCTTTACTGTTGAATAAATATGGCGATCTGACAGATTTTCTATACAACACTTGTCAAACTATCATATTTATACCCCAGATAAAAGTTAACTGACGATTGAAAAATCGGCCCTAAATCAATCAAACAAAACAGATAAATTTTTAAAATGATCTTGACATGTTAATGTTGACATTTGCGGTTACTTTATGTTTCTGGCGACCTCTACATAATCTATCGTTCCGTATTACGCTAACATTGTTACGATAAACTTTTTTTTGTATATTAAATGTTAAATGGATCCTAGAGAAATCAAATCACGCAAAATAAAGTATTTTCGCGTACTTGATCCTTGGCATAAAGTACAAATACTCGAAATAACGTACAATACTTTATAATAAAGTACAGGTGGCATGATAGGTATAGTTAGGTAGTATAGTGATAGGTATTTGACATTAGCTCCATACAAAGTACGTCAAAATTCTATCTCCTTTAAACAACTAAACAGATAGATAGCCTGGATAAGAATACTGAAACCGGTCATAAGGGAGATTACAGCAATTACTTATGCGAGGGGATGGAAAACTCGAAGCAAGACTGTAGAGTTTTGTCTGGCCCTCATCTCACCTGATAGTAAGTGGGAATAAGGCCGAAGATGCCAGCGAGCTTCACCAGAGGCCCAATTCAGCTAATAAGCTACAGCCGAATCGAAACTGAATCGTTGCGATTGACCAATCAGAACGCCACATTATCACGTCATAAAGCAGTTGAATGGCAATATAAGCGCTCCGATTGGTCGACCGCAATCGTTGTTTCGATTCGGCTGTAGCTTATTAGCTGAATTGGGCCTCTGAACTTGGACTCCTCTACAACTGAGGAACTGACTATCTCACCTCTAATTGTCGGAACTCAACAATGTTATAATATAACATTTGCTTACAAGCCGTTAATTTTTTCTTATTCGTAGGCATGGTGTGGCGAAGAAGAAGTTAGAGAAGTTTGCATTTTATAAATGACCCTTGGGTTGTATGTAATTTAATGTAAGATTCGATGAAACCTTCACTAGTGGTTCAAATAAATAAATAAAATAAAATACGGGGTACTCTTAACCACTAAGACATGGAGGCGGTTAGATGAGGTGGTCAAGTTAGGCGAAATTTCAATTGGTTACGACAGTATAAAATATGGCACAATTTTTTTAAATAAGTAACTTTATCATAAATCAGCTGCCTGCCCCGGATTTGTACGAGTATACTTAAAATCTTTGACAATACAACAATGTAAGAAACCATTAATTTGGAATAACCTGAATGTCACTCTGTTCCTGTTCAATGTCAATTTCGTCACTTTTTATACGAAAATGTTTAAAATTCAATTTTTTTTCATATTCTGTATGCTTTTTCAAACATTTTCTTTTATGCAAACCCTGTTCTGACAATAACGAACTCAACAAAATAAGAATCACCCATTTTGGTGCAGTCGTTTTAAACTTATGCGCGTACTATACATTTCGACGTCAATATTTTTTATTTATTTATATACCTAGATAGATAATAAAGAGCGTTTACGGAATGAAAGTAAAAAAAAATACAAAGGCACCTAATAAAAAGTGATGTGTTTGCGCTCGATCGTTATCATGATTGATGTTATCAATGAGATACAGGTTAATGGATTTAGCATCATGAGGTGTCGATACTGTTTGTGTAACATTAAAGGAAGATATGAATAAAATGGAAGCTAAATTAATTTTCGGTAACCGGTGTAGAGTCAATTTCTTTTTCTATTTGTGTTTGCAGACCTCTTGGGATTTAATTATTTATAGTTTTAGATGTTAATAGCTGTCTGTAAAAGTCTATGTTTAATAAAGATTTGTGATTTTGAAGTTATTTTATACGTAGATTTTTTTTATTAATTTGGGAATTTTCGCATCAAGATAAACACGACAGAAAGAAAATTTTTTTATACATAAAAGTTAGGTCACCTAATTTTTTTTTATCTTTATGGTTGCCTGATAGAGATTGCCGCCAGAGCAATAAGCCGCCTCTTGTTTCTTTTATTTGTACAAAATTACGAATAAGTGCCTTTTGTTAACAACAAAGTATTTATTCATTCATTCATTCATGGGTGTCTATCAGATGGATGTAATATTTTATACATATTTAGATCGTGGTAGATCTGTTACTGGTGCTGCAACTCAAATGTAGAGAAAATCGCAATACCATTGAAGAACGAACGGAATTTAGCATGTTAATTTAATAATTAATTTTGGTAATTTGCTAGGTAGAATGCAGCAGCACATTTTTAGTGATACCGAGAATAACCTACACTTTCGTCATAATATTTTCAGCTACAACACAACATAGAATAGGTACTCATTATCTTCATGTAACCGTTGCAAATACGCAATGACTTCAAGCGTAATGCCAGTGAAAACAGCTATTAGATTAGTTACATAGGAAAAGAGCCGAAGCCATATAAATCAAGCAGATAATTATGAAGTCCTATCGGTAAAAGTTGAGGCGTGCTCATAAGCAGTAAAAATAATCTGTTTACATTAATCTTCGCGTCATGGATTAAGAAGGCTATACACGTCATGTTCAACACTCAACAAGGCTACATCACTGCTTAAACTTGTAACTACTTTTGAGTTTTTTCTACACACTAATCGCTGAATATCATCAATATGTGCTTGAAATGCTATTGTTTTCAGATGGAGGTCTGTAAACAATAACTATTGTAAGGTTATGAAGCTCCACATATTATATTATTTCAATAATTCTTTCAACAGAAAATGGGACTATATCGCAACTACGCAAAATATTTTTTCATTCATTTCATTGGTTGTCTAATAAATGAGCTTACATTACAATACTATAGTAATATTTATTTGCAAGAATATGGTTAGTAATTATAATATTTAACATTTTAGAGTGTATCACATATTCTATTGAACATAGTCAATGTGCAAATGTTAGGTTAAGTATAATTTACTATTACTATATATTATACATTATTTACAAATGTGATTAATTCACAATTTTTAAGTCAATGTTTAGCAACACATAATATATTTTACATCTCTCATGTTCGGTAAGTAGGTCCTTATTACCCCCAAATGGGGCTTGTAGGTGACCAATTAGCGCTCTAGGGTAATAATGTAGCTAGAAAAGCCCTAGGGCTGTAAGTAATTTATTGCCAGTATGATGGTTAGATGTACGCGAACTTTTTGAAATAGTGAAGTGTTTTTTTAATTAATTACCGCCCTAGGGTTTTCCAAGCTACATTATTACCCTAGAGCGCTAATTGGTCACCTACAAGCCCCATTTGGGGGTAACAAGGACCTTCTTACCTCACAATCGAGATGTAAAGCAGAGTAGTTAGCTCGGGTGCAATTGATGCATTACAGCCCTTAGCTACTAATCTACTATTTTTTATACATCTGCAAACTGCCCACCTGATGATATGTGGCAACAGAAGCTTTACAGTACATGTACTCGTAGGTATGATTTATGTAATATTTGCAAACTTACAATACAACCTCTACAGAGTCTACATGAACCGTAACGCAATGTACGTCGCCAAATTTTGACATAAGATATCATTTATTTATTAAATCTTTATTTTTTTTGCACTATAAAGGTACAAAGGGCGGACTTAGCGCAACTAGGCATTCTCTACCAGTCAACCGAACGTAAAGTTAAAATAAATACATATTATTATTATTTGGCGCAAGAAAGGTGTCTTTAGAGATCTCTTACCTAACTATAAAATATTATAAGAGGAACTTGCATACATACATAACACAATATAATATTAACATGTGTGAGAAAATAAATAACTAAATCTGTATATTAGCTCGAACAATGCCAAGTTTGTGAATTGATGTAGTACTGACGAGCCAGCCTCGTAAATATATACTTACAGAGTGACGTACGTATACATAGCGGCAGATCATTCCAGAGTCGAATAGCTGTAACAGTAAATGAGGATGAGGAGAAACTGGAACGGTGAGCGGAAACTTCTAGGATAAGGTTGTTTGACGAACGGAGGTCACGACTGTGCGAGGAACTCAGGAACTGGAATCGGGACTTAAGGTACTGTCACTGAAATGTCACTTTACCTAGTAATATCACGACCGACAGAAATAGGTAAGATAGAGCAATGCAAACGACTCTAGTATAGAGTCTCCCTTATGGTATCAAGAAAATATGTCGATTATTTCTTTAGATAAAAATAGATTAACTTCTAAATATACCGTATATCGTCATATAAGCTTTAAAAATACCGTATGCCATCCGTCTCCCAATAACGGATGTGGAACACTTGTTTTGGTACTGCCTTTCTGCGCGTGGACTCGACTAACGGCCGGTTTCGTGAATTTGTTTGGTAACTGATACTTACGTATCTGGCGATAGGTATTTGACATGAGCTTCTTATAAAATTCGTCAAAATTCTATCTCCCGTAAACAAATCCAAGATAGGATATTGAAAGGTCCCAAGAATAGACCTGCGCCCGAATAGGGGTACATGAAATATAAATGAGTTGGAGTGACTAAAATAAGCGACTGTAAATACTCAACACAAGTGCACAGAGTCACACCTCAAAGTTACTATTTTTGTGCAAAACGTGACTTTGTTGTTTTTTCTTATGTAATGCACGCGTGTACGTAGTGCGATTTACCAAAACTGTAATTAAGATATTTTTTCGGACAATATGTATTAAGTTCGTAACCAATATTAGGTAAGCTCCTTTTTGTTAAGCAGCGAGAAAGATAATCCTGTGTATTTCTTAACGTTTATGTATCCGGTACGAAAGAACATATTTGTTATAGGTATGTACTATTGTTTTCTCTCTTATAATACATAAAATCAAGAAGTGAACGTATGCACCTATAGATATTTGTGCAAGTATTTCTCGGAAACTTTTAATTAAATTGTGGCCATTCCTTTTTTGACCTAAATGTATTTTAACTAAGTATGAGGAAAATGTACGTTTCGTCAAAATTGGGTTTGCATTTTTTAAGAAATGGAATAATATGTATGAAGTCCTGGTGTGTAAACGTGACGGCCTGGTTTGGTACTACGAGCTTTGGACGTGGAGACAAAAGAAAACATCTTAAAACTAGTGTTAAATTTTAATGGCAATATTACAAAATGTTAATATCCGAAAAGTAGCTGTTCATCTATCTATTCTATATTATCTATATGTGCGTGCATCTATAGATGTTCCCATCTATAGATGCACGCACAGCCGTAACCACTAATGGTAGAAAAGTGAAATTTGGACAGTTGTTTTAATTCAAAATACGGACGCCCACTTAAAAAAAATAACCCTGATCTGAAGGCATGAAATAGGGGTTGCAAGTTTGTATGGAAAAATCTTTAAATTAGCAACGATTTTGATAAAACTTGAGATTCATGCTTTTAGAAACATTTCATTGAATACGTGTTTCATGGTTTATTGGAATTCACCCCATTAGGGTGCAAAATAGGGGTTAAAAGGTTCTATGGAAGATATTTAAAAGCTTCTCCAATTTCTATGAAATTTATTATCCGAGCTCCTAAAAAAATAACAGTCGTAGAATAGGCTACAAAATTATTTATCCTATAGGAAAATATAAAATTCCCACGGGAAAACAATAATAACGCGGGCGAAGCCGCGAGCGGAGAGCTAGTGTGAGATAATTACTGGAGGGAAAAGTTTTATTGCCTCAATAATCAAATAAGTAAGTATGGCACAAGCTGAAACGAGAATCTGTATTTTTTGAACACAATAAACATTTTGGTAAATTAAACACAATTTATAAAAACTAGCAACGTCGAATAGGTAATTATTTACCTAATTACTTATTAGGTACCTACTATTAAAAACGAACACGTATTGTGTACGTAAAGTGTACGTAAGTAATTGTTTTACAGACGAGTCTATTACGGAGCAAGATAAACATTTAGTTTTCTCTGTTGGCCATAACCATATTTAATTAAACAAAAAAATCTGTTATGTATGGAGCACACATTCTTACGACTATAATAACCATCGTACATAACAAACAAAAAGAGAATAAAAACTTACGTGAGCGTTAATGGCAGTCCATTTTTCTGGGCCCCACAAATCTCACAGCACACAAACGGCGTAAACAGTTCTTATCGGCCAGTAAAAACGATAACAAAACTTTTTGCAGTTCGAAACGTTCGAAATTCAAATGCGGTGTATCCGCGCGGCCGCTCGAGGCGCGTGCGTTCCATTCATGTTCGAACAGAAATGGCTGCCGGCCGCGAAGCACCACAACACAGTCGCTGCTGTGACGTCGGCGAAAATGAAATTAAAAAAGAAAAAAAAATGCCCGAAGAAGCTCCACTGGATCTATTCTATAGTGTTATTGGTACGCTGACAGTACAGGTGAAAGTACTGTTCTCTTAATCTGAGATTTGAAAGTGCAAGCACTTTTTGCTTTGACTTGCAATCGATACGCTTTAGACGGGTCACCTCCTTAGCTCTTTGCTGGTTTCCTAATTTCCGTCGCATATTTCTGTATCGTTTCGCATAACGCGCTTGTGTAATTCAAATATAATCGGGAAATTTGCATCAGTTTTTATTGTGATTTGACGTATTGCAATCATAATTTCTTGTGACATAAGCATTTGTGGCTGACAAGATGGTGAAATATCCAATCTTTACTCAAAGTTACATAAAAAAATTGGTAGTTTAGTCAAATGATGTGTGAGATGTTTCGTTTAAGGCCAAAAGTAAGACACTCACAGGTATCAATAGCTTGTTCCATTCTTGACTCAGAAACGGAATGATCTTCGGAAACTTTAAAATTACTTGCATGTGCTTTTTTTTGAAAATGTATAAATAAAATTACCATTGAGTAAATTGCCATCAATACTATAAGTACTTCCTTTCCTTCGATAAACCGACTTCAATATCCCCCCTTTATAAATAAAGTTAAATATCCTGACTGATTGATTGCCTGCCTGAGTCATCATCGTCTAGAATAAACTGTTGTATCTATAGACATGAAATTTCGTCAGCAATTTTTATTAAAACGCTGGCATCCACTTAGAAAGGACTTTAGGTATACCCGTAAGGACATGGAAGTATGGGTTGTAAAAAATGAAAAAAAAAAAAACGTTGAATTTGTGTTAATCATTAGGGATGAAAATATCATTATCATTATCATTATCATTTATTGCTCTCCATAATGTTTCGATACAGGTGGTACTTACATATTATTACAGATCAATTATGGACCCTGTCGGGCACGGCATATTTAAAGTAGGAGAGAGGAAGCGTTTTTATATTAATGAGCAATTAAATTCTTATCTCATTATACAATAAATTATTAGCAATATGATCAGTAAAAAAGAATTGGAATGTTTCATTAAAATCGATAATTTTGTGGCATATTTTAAATTATTATTGTATTTATTTATTATATTATTTTATTATTGTATTCATATTTATCAATGTAATATTAATTATTAATCATCATAATAATAAATTCAAATATAGATATATTTCATTTAAAATTGCATGTCAAATTTACAGGAATTGGTTGCATTACATTTATTACAATTTATCATTAAAATATTCTTCGATACTGTAATAGCATTTGTTTATTAAAAATAATTTAAGCTTGTTGATAAATGTATTGTATTTAGTTTCATTCTTAAGAGATTTTGGTAATTTATTATATATTTTAATTGACATGACTAAGGGACCCGAAGAGTGCATTTTTAATCGCGAAGTTGGAAGATTCAATTTATTTTTGTGTCTCAATGTTATTTTATTTTGTATGTTTTCCCGCTTAGTATAATGTCCAGGGTATTTACGTACAAATTTACATATTTCAAAGATATAGACACAGGGCAAAGTTAATATTTTAAGTTTAACAAAATGAGGTTTACACGTATCTGTTTTGTCATTATTTACTAATATTCTGATAAGTTTCTTCTGCAAGGTAAAGAGAGATGGTGCATCTGTACTATTTCCCCATAATATTATACCATAGCTTAACCAAGAATGAGCATACGCATAGTAAGTGACAAGTGCAGTTGATAAGTCTGTAGTTTTCTTGACTTCTCTAAGGGCATAGCAAAATTTTGATATTTTAGCTCTTACTTTTTTTATATGTTGTTTCCAATTTATGTGGGTATCTATGGTTATGCCAAGCAAGTTAAACTCTTTTACAACTTCAAGTTTCAATCCCTCAAAAGCAAAATCTATATTTAATGTTGCCTTTTGGTAAGGGTGGAATGACAACAGTTTCGTTTTCGAGAAATTAACTTCCAAATTATGTTGTTTCATCCAATCTACTGTTTCATTAAGTATAGAGCTAAGATTTTTATTTAAGTTGGAAGTATTTTTGCATGAAATAAGCAAAGAGATGTCATCCGCAAACAGAACACAAGGCCCTTCTATAATTTTTGGTAGGTCATTTATGTAGATGAGAAACAATAAGCATCCAATCACGCTTCCTTGCGGAATTGAGGCGTTAATTGGCTTTGTGTTCGACCTAATGTGTTCTATTTGTCGCGTTTCGCTGTTGAAGAACTCTATTTCTACTACTTGTTGTCTGCCTGTTAAATATGATACGAGCCAATTATGAGCTTCTCCACGTATTCCTATTCCATATAGTTTATCTAATAGTATATTAAACTGCACTTTATCATAGGCTTTCGTCATGTCAAGCAGTATACCTACTGCGTATTGTTTATTGTTAATTATATTTAAGGCTTCTTGGACATATTTAAAGACAGCAAGTGTCGTTGATTTATTTTTTTGAAAACCATTCTGGCACTCATCAAATACTTTGTACTTCTCACAGAAATTATAAATTCGGTTACACATAGCTTTCTCGAATATCTTAGAGGCGGTTGGTAAAAGGGCTATAGGACGGTAATTGTTTGGGTCGGTTTTAGAGCTTTTTTTATGTATAGGTCTTATTAGTGCTTGTTTTAATTGATCGGGAACGACGCCTTCTTTAAATGATTGGTTTATCAGCTTATAAAAAGGTAATGTCAGCTCCTCAGCGCAGTATTTGACCAAATGTTGTGGAATTCCATCGACGCCATAGCTTTTCTTATTTTTTAAGTTTCTTAAGATTTTATTTATTTCATATGGGTCTACTGGGTTAAGAAATAATGTGTTCTCAATGGGATGAAGCACAGGAACGCTACTAAGTTTCGTACCAACTTTTTCACCAATAGATGCAAAAAAGTCATTGAAATAATTGGCTATTTGCTTTGGTTCAGTTATAGGCTTGTTATTTATTTGCAATTTTATGTTATGTTTTTCTTTTATAGGTTTTTTATTTGTCCGCTCATTTATAACACTCCACATTGTCTTTATCTTATTATCCGAATTTATTATTTTCTTCTTATAGTGTATTTTTTTAGCTACTTGTACAGCCTTTTTTAACGTCTTTTCGTATATTTTATAGTGTTTAGTTAAGATCGGGTTATTTAATTTACTTGTAATTTTTTTTAACAATCTTTTGTTTTTGCAAGAGCGCCTTATACCCACAGTTAACCAATACTTTTTATATTGTTTTTTTAATTTAATTTTTTGTATAGGTATGCAGTCGTTTAGAATATTTATTAGTGTGTTGTTAAACATATCATAATTTTCGTTCATATTGTTGTTTATAGATATAATATCGTTCCATTTTTGTGTGCCTAACTTAGTTTTGAAATTTTTCATATTTATTTTATTATATATTCTTTTATATGCATGCCAGGTGATTTGTTTAGTTTGTTGGGGCAGTTCTAAATGGACAATTGCCCCACTATGGTCTGAAAAACCAAAATCTCTCACCGATGCAGACAATTTATTATTATAAAAGTTGGTAAATATTAAATCCAAGCATGTAGAGGAAGTCTGTGTAACGCGTGTTGGCTGTTTTATATGTTGTTTAAATCCATATTCCAACATTAACTCTAAGAATTGGTTCATTTTCGAGTTATCATCTAAAACATTAATATTTAAGTCCCCTCCTAGAATAATATTATATTTAGAATATTTATTATTTATATATTTTAAAAGAAGTTTTAACTGTGTCATAAATATTTCTTCCTCCCTTCTATTCCAATATATAGTTATTAATATAATATTTTCATTTATTAGTTCACATGCACACATTTCTATAATATATTCAATTGACATACATGCAATTTCACATAAATCTTTGTATTCTATATATTCTTGAAGTAAGATACATACGCCGCCGCCCGATCTACTAGTACGGGAGTAGGAGGACGCAACCTTATAGCCGCTGATTTGTACCATATGCAACTTTTCCGGAGATAACCATGTTTCTGATATGCATATAGCCTTATAGGTTGGGTCTTGTATTACAAAGGCTTCCAGGATGTGTTGTTTATTAAAAAGGCTTTGTAAATTCTGGAATAGAAGATTAAATTGTTGGTCTGATTTTTCGAAAGGAATGGTTTAATGAGCTATTAAAATTAATTGAATCATTATTGTTAGTAATGAAACTTTTTCTCTGGTTTGCTTTAAATTGGTTTATTTCGTTATTTTCTTGGTTAAGGATTATCCCGTTCTTAATTTCAACTTTTTTGCCTTCTATGAATAATTGATTATTTCGTATAATTGCGTGAAGTCCTGCCTTTCTCGCTTTTATCATTTCCTCCCGCAATAAATGTCTTTCCTTTAATGCATTATCATCCAAAAATTCTGATATAGACAGTCTGGTTCCCTGGAAGCATCGACTGTTTTTTAAAACACAATAATTAATATTTATACTTAATGTGTTTTAGCGTTTTAGAAAATCCATTAGGGATGATAGAAGTACATATCGATCGACGCCAGACAAATTTATGAAAAATTCACCCGGTGTCGAGCGCTCGTCAAGCGCTTCGCTCTATTTTTACTTATTTCCATTTAATTTATGATGAAAATAAAAATAATTCTAATATTCGTTGTAATGTTGATTTTCGTTGAAAATGAAACGAAAATCAGTAGTCATCGAGTGCACACGACGCTAGACGAACGTTCGACGCCGCAGGCGAATGATCCAATAATGGGTGTCTATCAGAATACAGATTTTTTTGATATCGGTTTTCATTTTACCGAAAACTATTCCACTATTTTTAATATATATTTTTTTCAATTCATCGAATTTTTCATCATCGCTGTTTTATACCGTCGAAAAACGTTTCTAAAAAAAAATCTTTTAAATTGTTTTGATTACCAGAAAAACGGTAAGTATATCGAACTTACATTTCGTAAAAGTATTAAGCTATCGATGAAACTATTCGTAAAAACATGTTACAATATGTATCGAAACCCATAATACTTTTTCACATAACAACTTTTTATCGCAGTAGGTACAGGATGAGGAAGTACATACTTCCAGAGAATGAGCATTTGAAATAACTAACCTCAAAATTATCAGTTTCCACAAGCAATAAGTATGCATAAAGTCGATAATACACATAAAGTCGTTTCTGGCGCTTCGCCGGCCGCTGCCGCGGCACGTTCGCTTCGCTCGCTCGGCTTGCGCGCTTGGTTCATGTTCAAACCTACGCTCGTCGCTTCGCTCCTCGCTACCTATTTATGACCCGCCTACAGTTTCTACATATACCTACATATCTACATATACATATACAATCACTTTTTTTGAAGTAAAAATTGATGTTTCCATTATTTTGCAAACTGAAACATACGATGAAACAAAAATATGGGTAACAAAACTTCAATGTAACATTTTTTCTATAAAATGTATAAAACATGAAAAGAAATAACGATGAACTGTGTTTGTAGATAATAAATATTCGAGGAAACGAAAATGCGATGTAACCTAATTCTAGGGTTTGTTAAATATTGAAAAAAAAGTTCTGCGATTCGTTTTATGGGTAATGAAAATCGTTGAAAGTAATTGCGATAAAATGATGGATTCCCTCCAAAAATAGAGCCCCTGAGCTCCTGCCCCCCTAGTATGACCAAAAAAATACGATAAGATAAAACGGTTTATCGCACTGAACTGTCAAAATACAATACATTTTTAACGTATTTTGATAGTTCACAGCGATAAACCACCAGCGATAAAATAAATCATATCGTGTTTTGGTGGTCACGCTACGGGGGGTGCATCTTCAACATATCGTTTTGGCGCCGTAACCAAATAGGTTACCGAGAACTTATCCAACCCGAGCGGAATTTCAATTGATTTCTTGTTTGAAGCACTGGATTTAATTGGAAAATGATTTTAAAATAGCATTACAAATAGGTACTACTTTTGTAGCAAGAAGGGAAAATAATTTTGGTGTTAACTTTTCGACCCAAAAAATATCTAATATATAAAAATCTCGTGTCACAGTGTTTGTTATCGAACTACTCCGTAATGGCTTGACTGATTTTTGTATATTTTTTTGCGTATATTTGGTAGATCTGAGAATAGGTCGTAGACTATTTTTTATACCCCTAGGTGATAAGAGTCCTTCTCCTGAAATTTTTGGGTGTTGAGCTTTATTCAAAAATCTTTATTCGCAATAGGCCTTTACAGGCACTTATTGACGTCAAAACAAGCAAAATATTCTAATTTAAAGAAAACATATTAACCTTGTATGTACTCAAGACGTGAATTTATTAAAGCGAAACGTAATTCACTGGAACAGCTAGTATATCTATATAAAGTTATGTATGTTATTAAAAAGTTTCTGCCTATCTTACTAATCGAGACTTATTGCTCTTTTTTAAATGAGTGAGAGTCTGCCTTCATAATTCATAACTAGTTGGAACATATTTCTTGATAACATTAACCAAGTAGTTTGGCATTTTATTTGCTGAATGTATGAAAATGTTTGTCATTTCCTTTAGGTAGGTATATGACATTGTTATATCTCCCAAAATAACAAAGTTGGTAAATTATTTTGTTATGTTGATAATTAGTTAATAAAAATAACTAAATTTGTTGCTTCTAGAGAAGCAAAGGATGCATCCCTAAACGTGCAAACAAACTGGGCTTATGTGATGTTATGTCCATCAGAAGACATCGGTCTTAATAGAAAATGTATGAAAAATGATTATTTAGAACTACACTTAGCTTACGTGACGTCGTCAACGCAACCAATCACATATTGTGACGTGGCATCACATAAGCCCAGTTTGTTTGCACCTTAAAGGTTACTTGGTAAAGTATTTTAGAATATAGACTGCTTGAGTTGGCGGGAGTTGAATTGCAGTGACACAGCTAAAACAAACTTTTTGTCTATTTTTGTTTTCATATTTATCGTTCTTAATAATAATGTTTGTACTATTTTATTATGTTCTTGATTTATGTGTGATATTGATTTTGGAAATTTCAATCACAACCGACCTTGGGTTGTAGCAGCATATCACTGTTATGCCCATATTATATGGGTAACAATTCACTGAGCTATGGCCTTTTGTTCCGCTGCAATACACACAAGCACCTCATTATACGAGTAGATATACTCATCGATATGTGTACCTGCTTGTGAAATTGTTAATCTTTTTACATTTTCTTTTAAAATGTGACTTTGCATTTTCTTTTAAAATGCTAAATAAATTTTTCTTTATTGATTTATTCATCATTTTTCACTTGTTAATTTTATTTGGGATATTTGTGCGTGATCGAAGCAACAAGTAACTGTTTATCTACATGTGATGATATTATCATGTTCACGTTCATTGACATTATAGTTAGGTATGTCAGACCTTAACGAACGCTTCTCATTATCACTGTTAAAATTACAGTTATGCCCAGTATGTGGCTGTAGAAGTCGTCGTAAGCCTTAGACGTCGTTTTGATCGCGTACCTACACATCCCTACTCGTTTGGCTTTCAAAAGTGTTCTGTATTTCTAAGACAGGAAAGTCGTATAGGCGTCGCCCCGTGTTTGCTCTACATGCCGCCGTATTAGCATGTCGCTGTATTATTATCGCGATAACTTCACTTTTGTGTAAAACATCTCGCTACGAATGCTGATCGCCGTATTACGCGGCTGGCTACACGTGCTAATCACCTTTACTTTAGTGATGTGTGTGTCAGTAATAACGCGCTACTTTTGTTTCTCGACTGAAAATAATATTATGTTTTTGTATGAAAAGGAATCCGTTCAAAAGAAAATGCCGAAAAAGGCCTTAATCGACGATTTTATATGACAGGTGGAAAATTATACGATTTTCATGATTCGATAAGTTTTTAAAATTATGTCATCTCGTTGGTAGTCCTATTGTTGTTTTTATATATACAATTAAGTTGGGGAAGAACTAGGTTAGGCAACAGGCTGCCCACTTGACGGTGGATGGCTACTTACCTATTATAGTGCATGTGGCTCATGTAAGATTTGCAAGTCCACAGCCCCTACAAAGACGCCATTGTACTACGAACGTGACATTCTGCAAACGTGACGTTCTGCTCATAATATTATGACGTTCTGCGAACGTGACATCGTGCGCCGAGAGGGACATATCAAGCAAGTATGTTTACAGACGCTGGAAACTTGGAGAGAAAGTATACTCTTAATACTGAAAATAGCAAATTTCATACAAAAAATCCATTATGTTTAAAAAGGAGCAAAATTACATTTAGAAATTTGTGAAAGTACGCTTGACACATAAGTATTCACATCGTAAAAATAGTATCCTATACTTTTATGGCACCAATCGATAGGTCAATCATAAGGATCAAATTACTCTTACAAACATGCTATTTATATGAAAGGAAATTAATCGGGACGTGATAAATTCCTCTTTGGATTACGTATGTTAGATAATTATTAAAATGACAAAGAACCATTTAACCATCGTAGATGGTGGTGAGATAGTTCTGATAAAACTGCATTTAAACGCCAGTCACATTAGTTGAATAATGACAAATATGTCAGTTAGTAAAAATAGCAAAAGTGAAAGCAAAACCTAGTCTAAATGCGTTAGCCTTCTGACCACATACAATTTGTCTGCAGTCTGGCCTCATCCGGGTTGCAGTCCAGAATCAGCGTAACCCACGCATTCAAATGGCTATTGACTTTCGTCTTGGACTGGAGACCGCTTCGGCGGCCAAACATTTCGTATGCCGCAGTCGACAGTAATGTTGTTTTGGCCTTGAGATTGACTGACTATCATCATTCGAAGATCCGACGACGAGCGAACATCGTTCGATACTGGGGCCCTACCATGATCTCCTTTTAGTTTCAGAAGTGGCCGAAGGGATTGTTTCCCTACCGGGAAAAATCCGAAACTATGACATTTATGGATGGCTACGGCGCTGGCGGCCATTTTGTAAAGTGTTGTGGTTTTATTGTTTTGAGCAATCATGGTTAGGGGACTGGCCACATTCGGCATTCGACCACGTACATTGGGTGCTCCGGCTGTTGTTAGGACGAAAGCTGAACGAAGAATTAAGCATTTAGTGTGGCCTTTCAATGATTAAGTGCTAATTAATCTTATATCATCTGGCGAACTGACCCCCAGTTTCTGAAAGGCTGATCAAAATATTGTTCAACTAACATCCATGTCATCTTAACAGCAGTGTCAAATCAATTTGAGTTTCCGAAACGTTGGTTAGACAAAAATTACTTATCTCTATTAATTTGATTTCTCGTGAGAAATATTTTTAGACATGGGCACAGTGCTGAAATCATATATTTTGTTTTATTCATATGTATTTCGGAAACCCAAAATGGGTCTTTCTTTAATAATTTTGGAATAAATTTGACAGCTCTGTCAACTAACACAGTGATAAGTTGATTTAGCTTTCAGCAACTCAATTCACAGTTAGCATTAGATTGACAGCTTGTTAGTTAATTTTATCGCTGAACAGCCTTTCAGAAACTGGGTGTTAGTCTATGATCTCTTTAAAGTTGATAAAATTTGTTTTTTAACCGACTTCGAAAAAGGAGGAGGTTCTATGTTCGGCTGTATTAATTTTTTTATGTATGTTCACCAATTACTTTGTGGACCGATGTAATCGAAAGAGTAAATATATAACTCCCGAGGTGGTCCCATTGTCACAATGTCATGATCTGATAATGGGATCCCATGGAAATCGAGGGAAACCCTTGAATTTCATAGGCACGCCCAACGTGTTTCATATGTCTTCTTTAGATGTTCAGATATTTACGTCTGGGTAGTCATTATGTCATGTTACTGAGCTGATGATGGAAGGTTCATGGTAGATTAGGAGTTCGGCAATAATTCTTTCTTTGGAAACTGTTTAGAGCGAAAAACGTTTAAGTTATTATACGTGGTGGTTGCCATGGCTCAAGTTGTAATATGTATTAACTAAAATATTGAAAAAAAACCGACTGCAAAAACACTAAAAGTCATAAAAAATATAAGAAGATATACAACATCACAGTTTTATATTAAAGTCGGTGACAGGCTTTGATCACCTTGAAAGTCTTAAAAAATATAAGAACAGTTAATGTAGTTCCTTAAAATTTAGCACCGACTTCAATATAAAACTGTGATGTTGTATGTATTTTTATATTATTTATCACTTTTTAGTGTTTCTGAAATCGGTTTTATTTTTTTAAGAATTGGGTTTAATTTCGATCACGCACAATTTTGTTGGCTTTTTCGACAAACCAATTGCTGTTGCCTATATCGTCACCTGTCAAACGTATCGATGAAGGACGATAGTAAATGAATCGCTTGTTTTTAAAACAGCACTTTTTTTACAGTAGATTTGGTTTCCACAGAACATAAGTCCCGGACTAGTGATGTTTGGAAACCAAATCAATTTTTACGTAGCCTTAGGAATGTATTACAAAGTAAGAGACAAGAGAGGTTTAGTTTTAAAAGAGGTTGAACGAAACATAAACGATGATGTTGCCACACTAAAAAATATGCTGATTTTGAACATGTGCGCTTTGGAAAACTACCGATTCAAATATCTTACTATAATGTGAATTACAAATATAAGTGTTTTTATATTGAAAAAAAATTTGGTAAGCTGGAATTTAAATACCACCCCGTTCAAATAAAATAATAACTTCCAACGTTGGTCTATCAATTTAAAAAATATACATTGATGACCGTTTTTGAGCAATCAAACTAAACTCTTGATATTATTAACTACATAATCAATATTATCAAGCTGTATTAAAATTAAAGTAACACAGAAAATTGTCGTTTAATATTAATCGTTTGTTACTTTAAGTAGTACGCCTGAGACCGTTAGTAGCGGTCGTCCGTCTCGTCATGAATACAATACTCTCGTTGAATACAAGAAAAAATGCATTGTTCTCACAACTTTTCCCGTCGGTTTACAATTAGTCTTTAATTGTAACTAATCGGTTGTAACGGAACATGCGTATGCAGATCGCTTCTCGTGAGTGCATCGGAAAATTATCGACGTCAGCTGTTCCAACGGTACCTTTCTCGAATTATCGAGAAGCGAGCACATGCATGGTCAATTAGCAGCGTAATGTTACAATTTCAAATATTCATTTCTTTTTTAGAATGTTACAATGTTTTGTTATGTTACAACGGTAACATAGTAATGAGCTTAAACAAAAGTTAATGTAGGGAAATTTAAGCCAAGCCTCACAGTGGTTAACATTTTAGCATCCTAGCCATGATACGCTTTCCCAATTCTTTATGACAAGTCTTTCACATGGTCAATTAACAGCATAATGTTACAATTTCAAATATTTATTACTTTTTTATCAGTTTACAATATTTTGTTATGCTACGAAGTTAACAGAGTAATGAGCTTAAACAATAGTCAGTGTAGGGAAATTAAAGCCAAGCCTCACCACAGTGGTTAACATTTTAGCTTCACTGTCAAGGTTATCTGACTATGGAATTCGTTACCAGAAAACATTACTTGTGCGCCGTCTCTCGATGCATTTAAAAACGCGTTTTCTGCTGCTGGACATCATGTAGATATACTATTTCATGTAGTATATGGAACACATTTATTTAATATGTGTAGTTTATTGTCATTTTATTTATGGATAATTTGAATGTTGTTCATGTTGAGCAAATAAATATTATGATTATGATTACATAGCGTCATTATTTCGCATTTCAAAAATAAACATTCTTCTACCTAAAGGTTGCTTGGTAGAGATTACCGCCTAGGCTAGGCAATAAGGCCTTTTGTTAATTTTATTTTCGATTTGTAGAACATTACCTACGAATAAACGTAATTTGTTAATAATTAAGTATTTGTTCATTCATTGTGCATAAGCATACCTACCACAAATTAATAAAATTAGATGCGGGTGAAACAAAATGTGTCAATTTGTCAATCCATCAGAACGTGATGAATCAGACCGTTAAAGCAAAAGAGTTCACAATACAAAAATTGGGATACTTTTAGTTTCGATCAAACACTTAATCATTTGCTGGTAGATAAACTTTGTCGGTCTGTTTGTCAGCAGCTCTTGTTAATGCAAATTAAGTGCTTTCTCCGAATAGACGTTTTCAATTCTAATGAATACGGTTCGTACGTTCTATTGTTCCCGTCAATGCGTTTTCGCTATTTAAATAAACGTTGGTTATGTGAAAATGGTGTATCCGCGAAATGTCACTAATGGGATATTTAAGGAGAATGTCCTAATTACCCACCTAACTTGATAATACTAACTACTAGCGCACAGTACATTTAGTACAACTGCAGCAAAGGTTTTGTTAATACTTGAATGTCTTACAATAAGTGGACATAGAATTTGCGTGGTCACATAGAGATCATTGAGATGAGACAATTTTTTGCGAAAATCAAATAATGAAGAGAAGTTATTTTAGTGACAAGTCATCACAGTTTACTGCCGTCTTCAAAAATTGCGTCGGGCGCTGAGTGCACAAAACTACGTATACTGAGTGTTCTATAAAGGTAGAGACTGTGAACAGTCACCACAGTAAATGTCACAAGTTGATTAAGTATTTCATAGAATGCGAAAAGTTTGTAATGGAAAACCAACGACGATAACCTTTTTTATAAAACTACCACTAGGGTGCATAAAGGTTTATTAAAAATGCTTCTTTAAAGCTGATGCTGTCACGTTTTTTCACATATTGCCAGTGCAAGACGACATTAGAATTAAAGGGGCATTAAAAAGAAATAGACGTTTCTGCAACTGCCTGTAAATTGACATGCAAAAAGAAGGTTATCTATAAGTGGATACAGTCGCATTTAGGACATGAGACTGCTGTCAGACTGGTAAATCTACAACCCCCTTTTTTAACGTTGGGAAATGCGTTATGCATATCTCGCGTTTGGGAATGCGCGAGGTTATGTCGGACTCTTCGCGGCCACTGGAGGTAGAGTGCCATTTAAAGACCGCGGCGTACCGACTAAAACCCAACAATATCCATCACATAAGCCCTGGTGCGGGCATATCCATCATCGCTGCATCCTCCCTATAAACAGATGAAGAGGACACGCAGGGGACGGACGCGTCGCCATCAGACAAGGCCATGGCAACCTTTTCCGACACTTCCACGACCTCATCAGCGTCTGCTTGCCTGTGCCAAGCCCCACTCATCTCCCCGAAATGGAGAGACATTTGGCACATGGGCATTTGGAGCATCGACGACTGACAGTTACCTGTGCAATGCAGGACTCGAGCTTCCCAGGCCCGAATCCCGCTGGTCACCGTTAGGAGGAAGACGGAGGAGAAATTGCCCCCTTCTTCATCCTACCCTCCTGCGACGGCATGGATTTGCCTGTGGGTCGTCTTCTCTAGAGCGCTTTGCCTCCTCTTTCTATGTCATAACTTCGACACAGAAAGAGTTCATCGCGTACCAGGCTTCCTCACTCTCGGCTATCCTCGCGATTAAGGACGGGAGAGATTGATCGGGGCCGACGCACGACACTAGTGTGCTGCTCTGGGAGGAAAAGGCAGCACACTCTTCGAGGGTCTTTAGAAGCTTTACAGTGACGGCACTGGGGGGTCAGCTCACGCCCTATCCGGTGCAGTGCAGGTAACGGCCAAAGCAGCCATGACCGCTTATGATCTGCACCACATGGTATGTAAGTAACCCATGCTTCCTTTCCGCCCATGGTTTTAGCACAGGAAGCAGAGCCTCTACGTTCCTCCGGAGAGTTCCGGAGGCCATCTCACCCGAGCTCTCCTGCCAAAGGCGGAACCTTTCGTCCCGTGCCCCTTCTAGAGCTGTGTGTGACCCGCTCTCTCGGTTCTCGGAGCCATCAATCTACAATCCGTATAAGAACTCCAATACGTTGCCAACTTGTGATATGTACCCAGTACACTATACCCAGTAAATTTCACAGTTTATTTTCAAACCGGAACATAGCAATACAAGCACTGCTGTCTGGTGGCGGAAATAGATAGGATATAGAGGTACCCAAGGAAACGACTTTTGTACTGAGTCTTCCTCTGGTAAAACACTATTGAAATACGTTTAATGAATTTTTTTTAAAATATAAATTTCCATAGCCAATCATTAGTTCATAAATCTTATAATTTGTATTCAAAAATAGAATTAGTTTTATAGCAACGAACAAGTTTTAACTGCTTTGAAAATACTAGTTTCAATTAATCATAATTATCATGAACAGGCACTTTTAATAAAACCTTTTCAAGAACTTTCGGCAAAAAACATTATAACAACTAGCTAGATACATTGTTTAGCAACGAACTATGTGTTGTTTGTTGTTACTTCGACCTATAAAACCCTCCGCGCGGGCGCCTTACTATGACACCTTAGGGAAAGTTGAAAATAAAGGAAGTGTCGACACATAATGTTTTAACCGGTCACTGCACGGTTGTTTGTTAACTAGGCCCAAACGGGCTAGTCACAAAATCTATTTCCTGTATTAAATTTTATCTTGTATTAGATATCACGAAAGTGATTCACTTTAAAGCAAAAAATCCTGATTATGATTTTTGTATTACCATTATAAAAAAAGTTCATAAATAAACTTTATTTTTAACATTAAATAGAAGTAAGGGGTTCCGAATAATACCCTGCGTTACTCCAGTTTACTACTTAATCTCAGATAAATGCCACAGAGGTTAAAATAAAATGTTACCGTTAAGACAAATTTATCTTTTGTTGAAAATTCGTCTGATGAGTATGAATTTTGGGGAATTCACTAATAATTTCATTGGCATAAATTGTGACATAACGAACGTCTCCCTTTAATATACTCCTCCAACTAACGAATTCCTCGTCAAATATTTCATATAACCGTCTCTACTTTACATAACAGTGTAGGCATTTTCGAAGAATAGCTTCGGTAATTCCGTACAATAATCTGCAACTCTATCTTAACCTACCGGAGTGTTGTTATACTCGTAGGTAATAATAATACGTAGTACATACTATATCTCTGAACGGAATCGCGATTAGCCGACAAGTAGCGTTGTATCATAGCTTGGGGTTCAAGACAAAAGCGCCAAGTTTTATTTCTTTTTCTACGTTTCGATTTCTACTAATATTACTTCAATTTGCTTACCTACCTTATCGTCTGCGTTCATCTTAAGACATCAAAGGATACACATTTAAATATCATATAGGTACCATAAAAATGTTTATTAACCATAATATTTTTTTTTTATTTCTATTCAGTAAAGCATTACTCGTACATTTGTGTATTTGAACAAAATTATAATCTATCAAATGTGAGCAATGCATACCGCGCTGCTGTAATAGAAATAATTAAAGGTGCTGGTGAAGTCTCGGGAACATAGTTAAATGCAAAATGTTCTTACAAAAAGAACATTTTGCAGCCCTAGTAGATCAATCCAGATCTTCGAATCTCACAGGAACCACATGTGACTAATTATTGCGTGCTTACCAAAAAAGTTGAAACATCCCTGCATATTTAAAATCCCATTTTATGTCCTTATATACCTCTTACGATAGGAATTGTCCTTCTTTCAATCAATTGTTGAAGTGTCTTTCTTATCACTCTGATGACTTCCATTCTTCTTTCTTTGTGCACAGGATTATTTTATGGAACACTCTTTCTCCCGATCTAAAAACGTTGAATGTAGTTTTTATAATGTTAAAAGAAGACCATGTATTCTTATGTTAGTTTAGTATACTTTTGGTATAAGTACTTCTTCTTCTACGGATTTATAGTCTTTCTATTCAGTATTTTAGCCTGTTTTTTGGTATTGGCACACTCTCCTCAGTTTTCTAAATCAAAGGTCGTCCAGAAGAGATCGCTTTTAGCGATAAGATAGCCTTTGCCTTCAATTCTTATTAACAACTGTCCCCTGTAGTGTTGCCATCCGTCCGGATAAAGCCGGACAGTGTTAGGCTTTTTGACCTCTT
Source organism: Schoenobius gigantellus (assembly GCA_963935595.1). Classification (NCBI taxonomy): domain Eukaryota; kingdom Metazoa; phylum Arthropoda; class Insecta; order Lepidoptera; family Crambidae; genus Schoenobius; species Schoenobius gigantellus. The sequence continues at coordinate 28,637,634 of OZ012551.1, forward strand.
GTCCGGCCAAATTTGACTGCGTCCGGCTTAGTTTTGTTAGGCTTTTAATACTATCGTTCAATCAATTCAATCAATCACTTCAGTCAGTAGCGAACGAGCGAGCGAGACGAGTTTGGCTGACTCGCTCGGAACCGTGTGTTTCATTTTCTTTTATTAGCGTCCGGCGTATTCAAAAGTCCGGCTTTTGAAATATGTGATTTAGTCGATATTTTTGTCATTTTTTAAATTTTTTTCTTAATGTCCGGCTTTGGGACCCAAAAGTCCGGCTTATTTGATGGGTAAGTCCGGCTTTTTGATTTTTAGATATGGCAACGCTTTGTACTGTATTTAAATTGTGATGAGTGCAATAAAGAGTCCAACTATCTATATTTTATATAAATCTATATTTTATCTCCTATCTACAATATTTAATTTGTCACCGTTGCATTTTTACATGTCATCTACGTTGTGACTTTCAGAATTATCCTAAAGTCCCATGGCTGAGAATGCCTATGGCATTAAATCCGCCAAAATGTACTAATAACTTATTAGTACATTTTGGCGGATTTTGGCGTACAAAAAACTTATCGCTATTTCTTTCCAGTTAGACCGCCAAAAATTCCGTCTTAACCCACTCCCACCGTTCTCATTAATCAGAACGTTCCGGCTAATTGTGTTTTATCTTTATGTTACTGATTCGATTTCAGTGAGTTTGCACCGCGAGCGAACTTCCTAAGATTTAAAATCTTAGCGTAGAGCTAGGAGGTATCTAATTAAAATAACTACCTCAATATATTTAAATGTCATTGTAATGTTACGAACGTTTTGTTCGTTTAACATATATTTGAAGTTGAAAGATAAGTAGAGTTGTTATAGTTGGGTAAAGGAATCGTTCGATGTGATTGTTACCTAAAGAAGGTATATGTTATGAAAAATTTGGTATTTGCTTGAACGCGTCGTGTGATGTACCGGCCTCGTTTACGGAGACGCGGGGCGTCGCGCGTCGCGTGTGGCGTGGCGTCTCGCGGCGCGTCCGACGTTTTCTCTCTTTACGGTGGGGCGGCGCGTGAAGCGGCACTCACAATCGCACGCGTAAAGACAAACATATGACAATATACGATGTTGTTCAAAGAGATGCGAGACGGGAAGCGTGACGGCGACCGCCGCGGTGCCCGGCTCGATGCCCGCCGCGGCACCCGCGGCCCTTCCTCAAGCGTGTAGCGAAGCACGCGGCGGGCATCGCTTCATCGAGAATTGGGATGATGACTGAATTCAAATTTTTACGTCTCGTCATTAAATATTAAAATACCGTAGAAAAAGACGCAGTCCTGTGAAATTAGAATTAAAATCGGCTTAGAAATACCTTAGATACAAGCATTTTAAGTTGTTAATTTGAAGGCGATTAGACAGAGAGATCCGACATCAACTGTGACGTCATTGTTGAGTACGGCCATATTGACTCCTTGTAAATTGCCGTTTTGCTAGAAAGAGATGGAGAAAAATCTTTAATACCTTATATCTCGGTTGTTTTTATAGTTATTCGAAAACCGATTTTTTCTTTATGTTTATTATATGAATGAGCTTCTATTAAAGCAAAAAAATTTTTTTAGTCATCTAGCCAATTGTCGCTGCGTGCGCCGCCGCGATAAACGCCGCGTGAGACGCGCCATTTCAAGCGAAGGCCTGTAAAATCGCTTCTCCGTAAACGCACTCATACAACCCTTCCCTACCATAATAGGTTGTCACAACATGAAAATAATATTAGGTATAAACTTAATTTGACATTAGACTTAATGACAAATTATTCAAATAAAATCCATATTATTGACTATAACAAACTGACAATTGTTAGAGATAATGCTTATTTAACAAATGATAGATTATATCTATCAATGTTCTTAAAAAAACAATTAGCTATTTCGCTAAGATTTTATTTTTTAACTTTAGCCAAAAACATGGCTATAAACTCTTTCTCTGACAATGCTTTTATTGAGCAGCCCACTCACAGTAGTCAAATTGCTCCTATTAAGCAATACTCCTGTGATAATAAAACGACTGTCAGTAATAGTACTGATGATAATTTTTACAATTCTTTAAATTAAGTAATGAGACAATAGAGACATCCTCTTGCTTATCATTAAGTAGAAAAGATACAGTAAACTTTGTAAGTGATAATATATTGCAAAACCCATTTAATAACAAAGATAATGTAAATCTCATCAACTTGGTGCACCAGAACATTCAAGGAATGTCAGGCAAGGATCTGGAAGTAGAATTATTTTTAAACTGTAGTAATGTTGACATTTTTTGTGTAACTGAACATTGGCTTAAAAGCCATCAGTTTCTATTTAATTTCAGTAATCATTTGGTTGGTAGTTTGTTCAGTCGAGAAAAGTCAATTCGTGGTGGTTCTTTAATAATATTAAATAAAAAGCTGAAATTTAAGGATCGTAAGGATATTATGAGCCTTTCGATTGAGCGAACAATAGAAATAGCCTGCGTGGAGCTGGACCAGATTATTGTATTAAGTGTATACAGGCCTCCTTCAGGATTATATGACCTTTTTGAAGATATTATGGATGAAGTATTGAAAAAAGTGTGTAGTTCCACGAAACAAACCATTGTTTGTGGTGATTTTAATATTAATTTATTAGAAAATTCTAGTTTATCTATTAGGATTAAAAATCTATTTTGGTCATATAACCTTGTAAACTTATTTTTGGAGCCAACCAGAATAACTCAGTCGTCTGCCACATGCATTGACAATATTTATACAAATATTGTTCCTTTAGCAAAAAGAGTTTTTAATAATTTAGAATCTGACCATTCTGGGCAAATTGTTACCATTCCATTTAAACGTAAACGCATAGAAAAACAGAATATCACTGTTGTGCCAAAAACTGTTGGTCGCTTAGAACGGCTGAAAAATAATATTGGTATTAAATTAAATTATATAGGTTATGAAGAAAACCCAAATAAATAATATGAAATTTTTTTTCATACATTTTGTTCTGAATTTAAAAATATTTTTGTTCCAAAGACTATATCCGTTAATGGTACTTTAGCTTTTAGTGAATGGGCTACACCAGGCATTCACAAAAGCAGAATCAAACTTTTTGAACTTTATAATGAACGTTCATTTAATACTAAAAATCATTACAAGCTTCAACATGATACAGGAAATCGCTCATACAAACAGTTTATTTGAAGAGCTCACTCAGTCCCCTGGTGGCGAAAATCTTCTAGGTAATACTGTATCAAAGGAAAACAATAGTTTTGTACGTCCATGTAGTAAAAATAAGTTTAAAAAATATATTAAAATTAGCAAATTCATAGAGAAAACTCAGAAACTGATTAAAAAACAAAATTGCTTCAAAGTTAATATTAAACTTAGAAAAGAACGAGCTAGCTTGATGGATTCACTTGAGATTTTTGATGTAAAATTGAAAGAGAGCAGAGCATTCTATAACCGGAACACGAACAGATTAAATAAAATTATTGATAATCTTAATGTAAACATTGAACATTTAAACGATAAGTATTATAATGCTCAAAAACAGATTGGGGAATACATTCGGTCCTCACCAGATTTTGTATCACTATGCCAATATAATATAAATCAAACAACAGATCAGTTACCTATTGAAAATCAGTGTTTAGAGAGTAGAATCAGTCACCAATCTACAATACAGTCGCCTAATAAGGTGACTAAATCTTCTCCCAAAGGCAGTGTTCCTGATTGTGAATCCCCTGCTCAAAATAGGTACAACAACAACAATTCTACATCGAAATCAAAGGTGAACTATGTTATGTTTAGTGATGAAGTTGGAAAAGGTATGGGCTGCTTATTAAACAGTCAGTTAGAGCAATCTGTCATAAATATATGTATGCCAGGCTCTTCCTTTGATGAAATAATGAATAGTATTATTAATTATGATTTTAATGACAATGACAACCTAATCATACTGTTAGGGAATAAAATTGGTGTAAATAAATATTCCCTGCAAAAACTTTTAACTTATGTTAATAATTTAAATGTCAAAAGTGTTGTAATGTTCACATTTCCCTATTGTAATAAGTTTACAACAGAGGAAAATAAGTTAATATTTAAGTTAAATTCGACATTACATACCATGGCTAGTTACAATAATAAAATTCATATTATTGACATGAATAAATTGACATGTGTGACTAATAAATTCTATTTGACCGATGATAGAATATGTCTATCTAGATATTGTATTAAACAATTAGCTTCTGTGCTAAAATTTTATTTTTTAACTTCAACCAAGAACTTGGTTGGTAACCAAAATGACAATGCTTCTATTGAGCATCATACACTCAATGATAGTTTGGTATCTGTTTCAAGTAATTTAAATTAGTAAATAAGACAATAGAGGATATCTCTAGCCATGTATTGACAATAGAAGGGCCTCATTGTTTACGAATTGTTCACCAAAATATTCAAGGTTTTTCTGGCAAAGACTTAGAAATTAATTTATTTTTATCAGATGAAAATATCGACATATTATGTGTTACCGAACATTGGCTTAAAAAATATGAATTTATTACTTTTGATAATTACAGTATTGTAAGTTCATTTGTTAGACAGTCCGCAATAAGAGGTGGATCTTTAATTATTCTAAAAAATATTTTTCATTATTGTCGTGCTTTTTCTCACTGAATTGTTGAAATATTGGGAAATCTTAGTTGAAAGAAAAAAAACAAACTTATTCCTTTAGTCCGATACAAAATGAAAAGCTTTATTGTTGTAGGTACATAATTATAATACACATATGCATATGTTACTGAAGTACACAAAATCCCTCAATGCAAAGCACTTAACATAATGTTTAATTAATACAAGCCAAGGGCAGGATGGTTCAGGTCTGTTTGATCAATCTCGGCAGGTAAAAATCAGGTACAAATTGGGTACAAAACTACAAAATGAGGGGCAATAAAGTACACGAACAAATAGTTATAGGTTTCCTTTTTTTTTTAAAAGAGATTAGTAGCCTTCCCCGGAGCGGTTGTTAGTAGAGCGTACCTTCTGCTAGATGCTAAGTTTCCGCGATCACGGGTCAGAGATATAATATTCCAATTCCTTAGATTATTCTCTCTATATATGTACAATTCCACAGAATTCCTCCTTGTGTTAGGTTAGTTCGTTATGGTTTCTAGCTGTAAGGTCAAGCAGCGGAGCCCTACGGCCTCCGGTAACTGCCCTGGAGATTCATAGCACAGTGTTAGGTTAAAAATAGAATTAGATATGCCTATGATCTTAGGGTCAGTGGGTCTAACACTGAGTTCTGAAGGAATCCCAGTCAATACATTTGCACTTCATGTAATAAACATAGCAAATGAATTCTAAAACATAATTTTTAATAAATTGACAAATTGTCTTATTGGTTAGTTAATAAAAAGGACATATGGAGGGGAGAGCACCTATTTTGTGTATAATTACTGCTATTAATAAAAAGAAAACAGCTTAATTTGTGAGTTATTTGCCAAAGAAGGATGTGAAACTTAATATTGTAAAAATTTGGAATTTAGCAGGAAATTCGCAAGTGTTACTCAATATATGCCTTAATCCCACTAAGATGCCGCTCACTATCAGGTTTTTTTAATGAAATAGGGGATGGAAAAGGCGAATTTTGGAAATGTAACATGTTTGATTTAATAATCAATTTACCCACAAATAAAAATAAAATTAACAAAATCTGTTTTAAATCATGAAATATAATAAGTTAATTAGATACCTTATTGATTTTTTGCACTTATTGAGACAATAAATCCATTTAATTTAATAAATCGCGTGCCGGCGAGTAAATATAGTATTTTTTTCTTAGCTTTACTCTTCAAGCTGAAAACAAAAAGAACTGAATTTTGTAAATTCTTTTCAAATTAAATTCACACGGAAAACGAGAGAAATACCTATGGATTTTCTTCGCTGAAATTAATTTAAATACTTTATGATCTTCGAATCAATAACAAATTTCTTCAGTCGATGTCTCACAGACAAATCATAACATAGACGATAGACGCGTTCAAAGACTAAGGTGAAAAATGGGCGCGTTCCATCTACGCGCATACTAGAATCGAGGTCCGTTCACCGAATGTTAAGCGTCGTATTGGCGACGGAACCTTCCCTAAAACCAAATTCATTTCATAGCATGTGTGTCATGATGTGTCAAGTCAACGTACGGATCTATCGGAATTCTACAATATGCTATAAGTATTTCCAGCCCAAGTTATAAGCTTGGTTGAAAAACGAAACGTAATGAAAAAATTAACCATAAACAAACTGTGAATGCTTCCCAAATTCTATTCGACGAAACTATAATTATATGATCTATAAGCTTAAGTGTATTTCATTAAAATATGTCTATAGAAATGATCGAAACAAACGGTCTAAATGTCAAATTCCGAATTTTGAGAAAATCAACCCACCTAAATGGAAGCACGGGATTTTGGGCGAAAAAAAACTATCTTTGTAAATAAGGCCAGGATAAACGCGAGATTTATTTTGTTTATGCAAAAATTGAATAATGACCAAAGATAATTGCAAATGTCACTGACGTGACGTGAAACGACGTTGACGTTGACACTTGACATTGACATTGTGAAATTCCTTGACAAAGTTATTGTAATTACGATTTTAGTTGGGAAATTTGCGTTAAAACTACAGTGAAAGCAAAGTGTTTTTGCAAAATTAGTGTTTTATGAAATTTTAAGAAAAAACGGTGTTACAGTATCCCCCCAACCACGATAGAATTCAAGTAGGGAATTCGTCTGACGCCCCGTCAGCCTCAAAACCCTAACCAATCAAACAGAATTATCATAAATAGAATCAATTAGGTACTTAAAAACTATTCATTCGTGATAAACTCTGTACCCAATTACGCCTAACGTTATTTTTTTTATAAGTTTATTTATTTGTATTATATAAAAAATAAAGCTTTAAATATAAACGTGTGTAAATAAAGAATATTTAACATGCATGTACCTTAAATCTACGTAAATCCATTAATATGGTATGTTAAAGATTGTAATAAAAAACAACATTCACCAATAAGGTGACAAAATCTAGCGCGAAACTACTGCTGCTAGCACCTACATGGTTTTAAAAAAAATATTCACCCATAAGGTGGCAAAATCTAGCGAAACCACTTCTGCTAGCACCTATATGGCTGTGATAAATAGGTAAAAGGCATTATATCCTATGCCCATCAAATATAAGTAAGTAATAAAGAAAAAACTGTAGTGTCAGGACTGACGCCGAGATGGCGTTGTTAAATAAGTATATCTTGACACTAACAGAGTATAGCATGTAATGTCAACAACCACCGGTAGATGTCGCTATTACAGACATTTTGACTCTAATCGTCAAATAATAAGTAAAAAAAACAATAAAAAAGGAAATAATAAAAAATGAGTCGCATGTGTCGTTGCCCCTGATCGTCGATATTGATTTTCCTATGTTTCCAGCTAGATGTAACTTCCTCCATTATAAGAATATAGCAAAGGCTTATTTCTAGAGTTGCAAACCGCTCCTGTGAGGAATTCAAAATTAATTTTGTTGATTAGAGTAGAATACATATAAAAAATAATGAACAAGACACGTTTATATTTGTGATCTTGTGCTAAATGCATCTATCTAACCACATAACAGTTATACTAAGTACATACTTGTTCTTTAATTCTGGTATCAGATACTAAAGAAGTAATATCCATTTTATATATGTAATGGTAGTAATGATATATTTATTTATTTATTATAATGAACTAAGACACGTACAATATTTGTGTTTTAGATCTTAATGTACTTATGTAATGGTAATATCAATTTTGAAGATGTTAGGTATATGGAAACTTAAGTATCAAGGCAAATCAATAAAAAACGACAGGGACAGACACATGCAAAAACGCCGCCAGATGTTATATGGCCCGTTATCCTACACTCGGGTTCTACGAGACGCCAGGAAGAATGGCGGGGTGGGTATTCTGTGACCGCCGCACCCGCGGTGCATAAATAGTTTAAATGCTTATAAGAATATGGCTATTTTCATAAGAGTATAAAAATGAAAATTAAGTAGGTATTATGTTACTAGGTATGTAATTTAGTCACTCGAAGTATCTAAATTTTTAAAATCTTTTATGTGCCACTTTCCTATGTATTTTCCGTTCTCGTCTTCGAGCTCATAGACGAGGCGAGAAAGCTTACGTATAATTTTACAACGTTCATATTTAGGGGCAAGTTTAGCAGTAAAATATTTATTAGCAGAACTCTGCTTGTACGTACGCTTCCACACAAAATCACCAACATTAAAAGAGATATCTCTGCGTTTGTTGTTATAGTATTTTATATTCCTTTCATGGGCCTTACGCAATGACTCTCGGACTTTGATGAAAATGTCACCGAGGTGGCCAATATTAGACGCATGAGTATCGCGTGGTACCACAACCAACTCTTGGAGATCTTCGAAACCACGGTAAATACTACCATCTGTGACAGCTTCCCTACCGTGTACTAGCATGAAAGGAGTATAAGAAGTAGACTCATTTACTGAGGTGTTCATGGCAAATTGTATTTTATGTATGTTAATATCCCACGTTCTATGATCGTTCTCAACAAACGAGGAAACTGCAGTGATTATTGTGCGGTTATAACGTTCCACCGTATTAACTTGTGGACAATATACTGGACCCAAATGTACTTGCGGAATATTGTATTTTTCATATAATGCCTGAACCTCATGACTTATAAATTGCGAGCCATTATCAGACATCACCGTCTGTGGTATTCCGTGAACCAGAAATACATGGTCTTCTAACCTTTGCGCTATAACTTTGCCCGTTGCACGCCGTATAGGAAATAATAAACAATATTTTGTAAAACAACACACAACTACTAGTAAAAAGGTGTTTTGCTGTCGAGACATCGGCAGTGGACCAACTAGATCAATGCTGATGCACTGGAATGGTCGACAGCAGACCTTGGGTTCCCCCATAAAGCCAGCTGGCGCTAGTGAGCTATGTTTATATGAGTTGCAAGTGGCACAATTTTTAATAAATTCCTCGGTATCTTTATGCATACCGGGCCAAAAATACCGTAATTTTAATCTTTTATAAGTTTTTGCAACGCCTAAGTGCGCAGCAATTGGTTCAGAATGGTTACTTTTCATCATATCCTCCCTAAGCTCCTTTGGTACAACCTCTTTCCACTGGTAGTCACCACAGAGTTTGTTAGTGCTTTTTGTAAATCTAAAAAGCCTACCATCAACAATTTGAAAATTGGGACACGCGCGCGGCCTATCCGTGCAACGTTTTAATATATTGTTATACCAAGCATCGCTGGAAGTAAATGCGTCTACGGCTGCCACTGGTACAGAACGTGATAGTGCATCCGGTACGACGTTTTGAGATCCACTACGATGCTCAATAATGAAATTATAAGGCGATAGCCTACACCCCCAACGCGCTAGTCGTCCTGTCGGATTCTTAAGGTTTAAAAACCACTTTAGACTAGCATGGTCGGTAATAATTTTAAATTGTCGACCACCTTCAAGGTAAGGGCGGAAGTGTTCAACGACATGTACCACGGCCAATGCCTCTCGCTCTGTAGCGGAATAGTTACGTTCAGCGGGTGTTAGTGAACGGCTACAGTACGCAACAGGATGTTCTTGTCCATCTACAACCTGGGTTAAGGTACCTCCTAACCCGAAATCAGAAGCGTCACAGTGGACAGCAAAATCTTTCGAGAAGTCAGGACATACCAGAACCGGGGAAGTAGACAGTGCGAGTTTTAGGTCGTTGAACGCCTCGTCTGCCTCGGTCGTCCATTTGAAAGGGGGCGCGCTCTTACGGGTAGAAGTAAGAGCATTAAGGGGACCAGCTCTATGACTAAAATTTTTTATGAAACGCCTATAATAAGATGCAGTTCCCAAGAAACGTTTAAGTCTCTCCTTTACCCTACGTAGGAGCTGGAGGTGATCCTGGAAGGCCGTTGGGCCTTCAGGAGTAAGTAAAATTAAATCATCAACATATACGAACACCTTATTGTCAAACTCGGGCCCAAAGAGGCGGTCCATCAACCGCTGCTGCGTAGCTGGAGCTGCAGTAAGTCCAAAGCACATGACCTTAAAGTGAAACAAGCCTCTGCAGGGAATAGTAAAAGCAGTTTTCTCTCTGGACTCAATAGAGTCCAAAGGAACTTGATAATATGAAGACTTAAGGTCAATAGAAGATAAGTACTTAGCGTTTTTGAGCTGGTCTAGAATATGGCTAATATAAGGCATAGGGTAAGCGTCATGCTTTGATATGGCGTTAAGTTTTCGGCTGTCCAAGCAGAAACGTGATGACCCATCTGATTTAACCGCCAAAGTAACGGGGTTGTTCCATGCACTGCCGCTAGGCTCCACAACATCATCCTTCAGCATTTGGTCTAGGTGTTTATTTAATTCTGCCAGTTTAGCGGGTGAGACTACATAATACCGTTGTTTAATAGGTGGGTGGTCACCGGTATCAATTTTATGGCTCACTAAGTGTGTCCTACCTAGGCCTATCTTTTCTGCGGAAATGTCATCAAATTGCTTTATGACGTCATTGACCAGCCTACGCTCAAGCTTAGATAAAGTTTCAAAATCATGTAAAGCACGGCTGCCTGACATAACTGTGTACACCTGATTATTATTTTTATATAAATGTCCGCTATCCTCTAACAATGATAAAATATCTGGCGCAATATTAAATTCCTTCCAGAAATTTAAGCCAAATAACAACTCTGTAGCAACTCCAGGGACGACGTAAAATTTAATAACACGAGTTTTATTCTCTATCGATACTGGTAAAAATAAATACCCAGTTACTCGTGAAGTAGAACCATTTGCAGTTTTTATAAAGTCAAAGTCCTCAGACTTATGTAAAGTAGCGAAATCTTTAAAATATTTGTATGCTTGCCCTCCCACAATGGAGATCTGTGATCCTGAATCCAGTAATCCTCTGAATTCCAAGCCAAAAATATTAATCTTCAGATAAGCTCTGGTATCATTATAGGTGGCGTTAGTAGTAGCGTGAACCGATGTAACCTTACCTTTATGCGTATGTATGTTACTAGCTTTATTTACATTATTATAGAATTCATTGTATTTCTGCCTTGATTGTTCAGAATTACAATGTTTATTATAAAAATATACTGTCTTATGCCATCGGTTCACTGCTTGGCGTTTTTTGGAATCTCTGCGGTTGAAGGTTTTGAAGAAGTGCACTTTGGACAATTATTTGCATTGAACCCCTTTTCTCCACAACGATAACAAATAAGTACCCAAGGCGCCTTGCAATACCTCAAGCTGTGGCCATTTTTACGACAGCGGACACAAAAAAGATTATTTTGTGTATTATTCACTGGCTGAATTGAAGAGACTTTTGGTGGAGCCTTGCTACTACTATTACCACTAGTATTTTTGTAACACAAATCGGGAGCCAGAGAAGAAGTGGTGACCCTAGGAGGTTCACTGAAATGCACCGATCGCTCCTTTGCACCTTCTAATAACCTACATTTTTTCTTTAAATCAGTCCAAGATTCCACTGGGGCTAGAGCAAGCTGAGTAGTATAAAAAGGTCTTATATTAAACATGATAATGTTCAATTTATCATCATCAGAGATTGGTTTTGATAATCGAGAAAAATAATTTTGCATAATGCTGAGATAATTCACAATGCTTTCATCGGGGCCCTGAGTACGACTTCTAATTTCCTGCATCAAGCGATGGTCATAATCAGATGGAAGATATTCCTCGAGAAGCAAGGTCTTCAGCTCAGACCAATTGTGAACGTCCGACTTTACTCCTCGATACCAGCACAGCGCTTCATCAGTAAAAAGTTCAGCCGCAGAACAGAAAAGCTTTGAATCTGAAAGGCCACGAGACAAGCATAATTCCTCGAGGCGTTGTAAGAAAGCTTTAATGCATGTCTTGCCATTGAAGCGTAAATTTAGTTTATGCACGGAGCAATCATTAGCTGTGTTGTGTGTAGTTGCAGTGGAGTGCTCAATAGGTTGTTCAGGTGCCAAGCTACTTTTAAAATTATGACAAATATTATCTATTTTAACAAGAATGCTATCTAATCTATTATTCAGAGAAGTAATTAAAGAAGTAAGATTATTATCATCATACTCCGATAAAGACAAGCGACCAATTCTGTGGAATAAGTGGTGTGCAAGAGTTTGAATTCTATTTAACACCTTAAGTGATGACGGTTTACTTGAAGTACTTGTGATAAGTTTCTCAAGATCATCTAATTTCTTTTGAATTACTTTTAATTCAATATTGACATCAAGATCACAAGTCAGTATTTCATCAGAAGGCAGATCTTTATTGAGAGTACGGATCTGTGCTCTCAGAGCCATCACCGTGTCAGCTGGTTTCGAACCCCTGATCTTCACCTCATATTCTAGTTCATCTTTGTTAAGTAAATTAAAACTAATTGGTCTTTGCTCCATTTTTGTAAAAATATACTACGCTACGCTCTATTCTATATGAGAAGTTAATTTTACAATATTATTTATGTTATATACTCAAACTATGAACAAAAAATCTTAAAATATATTCACCTTTGCAAATGTAACTAAAATTTGTTTTTATTTATACCTATCTGAACCAAACCTGCATAGAATTCTTGTTATTTATCTTATAACTAAAGTGTAGTTAACTAGTGAGACCGGCAGACGTTCTCCTGTCCGATTACGGCGCCACCTACTGGGTCCAGTTGTACTTTTAAGCCTTCCCTGGACCTATTCAAATACACATAACATTTTGTAAGAATCGGTCGAGCCGTTTTTGAGTTTTAGCTTAACTAACACACAACGATAAAAAAAAATTTATTAAAGATACATACCGAGATGGATCAACACTATCTGAGCATTTGACCAGAATAATGGGCCATAAAATGCCACAAAACCTGCTGTATATTCGGGCGCCAAATTGTCGTGCTTTTTCTCACTGAATTGTTGAAATATTGGGAAATCTTAGTTGAAAGAAAAAAAACAAACTTATTCCTTTAGTCCGATACAAAATGAAAAGCTTTATTGTTGTAGGTACATAATTATAATACACATATGCATATGTTACTGAAGTACACAAAATCCCTCAATGCAAAGCACTTAACATAATGTTTAATTAATACAAGCCAAGGGCAGGATGGTTCAGGTCTGTTTGATCAATCTCGGCAGGTAAAAATCAGGTACAAATTGGGTACAAAACTACAAAATGAGGGGCAATAAAGTACACGAACAAATAGTTATAGGTTTCCTTTTTTTTTTAAAAGAGATTAGTAGCCTTCCCCGGAGCGGTTGTTAGTAGAGCGTACCTTCTGCTAGATGCTAAGTTTCCGCGATCACGGGTCAGAGATATAATATTCCAATTCCTTAGATTATTCTCTCTATATATGTACAATTCCACAGAATTCCTCCTTGTGTTAGGTTAGTTCGTTATGGTTTCTAGCTGTAAGGTCAAGCAGCGGAGCCCTACGGCCTCCGGTAACTGCCCTGGAGATTCATAGCACAGTGTTAGGTTAAAAATAGAATTAGATATGCCTATGATCTTAGGGTCAGTGGGTCTAACACTGAGTTCTGAAGGAATCCCAGTCAATACATTTGCACTTCATGTAATAAACATAGCAAATGAATTCTAAAACATAATTTTTAATAAATTGACAAATTGTCTTATTGGTTAGTTAATAAAAAGGACATATGGAGGGGAGAGCACCTATTTTGTGTATAATTACTGCTATTAATAAAAAGAAAACAGCTTAATTTGTGAGTTATTTGCCAAAGAAGGATGTGAAACTTAATATTGTAAAAATTTGGAATTTAACAGGAAATTCGCAAGTGTTACTCAATATATGCCTTAATCCCACTAAGATGCCGCTCACTATCAGGTTTTTTTAATGAAATAGGGGATGGAAAAGGCGAATTTTGGAAATGTAACATGTTTGATTTAATAATCAATTTACCCACAAATAAAAATAAAATTAACAAAATCTGTTTTAAATCATGAAATATAATAAGTTAATTAGATACCTTATTGATTTTTTGCACTTATTGAGACAATAAATCCATTTAATTTAATAAATCGCGTGCCGGCGAGTAAATATAGTATTTTTTTCTTAGCTTTACTCTTCAAGCTGAAAACAAAAAGAACTGAATTTTGTAAATTCTTTTCAAATTAAATTCACACGGAAAACGAGAGAAATACCTATGGATTTTCTTCGCTGAAATTAATTTAAATACTTTATGATCTTCGAATCAATAACAAATTTCTTCAGTCGATGTCTCACAGACAAATCATAACATAGACGATAGACGCGTTCAAAGACTAAGGTGAAAAATGGGCGCGTTCCATCTACGCGCATACTAGAATCGAGGTCCGTTCACCGAATGTTAAGCGTCGTATTGGCGACGGAACCTTCCCTAAAACCAAATTCATTTCATAGCATGTGTGTCATGATGTGTCAAGTCAACGTACGGATCTATCGGAATTCTACAATATGCTATAAGTATTTCCAGCCCAAGTTATAAGCTTGGTTGAAAAACGAAACGTAATGAAAAAATTAACCATAAACAAACTGTGAATGCTTCCCAAATTCTATTCGACGAAACTATAATTATATGATCTATAAGCTTAAGTGTATTTCATTAAAATATGTCTATAGAAATGATCGAAACAAACGGTCTAAATGTCAAATTCCGAATTTTGAGAAAATCAACCCACCTAAATGGAAGCACGGGATTTTGGGCGAAAAAAAACTATCTTTGTAAATAAGGCCAGGATAAACGCGAGATTTATTTTGTTTATGCAAAAATTGAATAATGACCAAAGATAATTGCAAATGTCACTGACGTGACGTGAAACGACGTTGACGTTGACACTTGACATTGACATTGTGAAATTCCTTGACAAAGTTATTGTAATTACGATTTTAGTTGGGAAATTTGCGTTAAAACTACAGTGAAAGCAAAGTGTTTTTGCAAAATTAGTGTTTTATGAAATTTTAAGAAAAAACGGTGTTACATTATAAAGAACGCAAAGATGTAATATCACTCTCAATCGAAAGAATTATTGAGATATCGTGTGTGGAGCTTAATAATCTTATAATAGTTTGTGTGTACAGACCTCCGTCGGGCAACTATCTGGAATTTGAGGCCACTATGGAGGATGTCTTGCAAATAGTGTGTAGAAAAAATAAGAAAATAGTTATATGTGGAGATTTTAACATAAATATCTTAGATTTATCTTCTCTGTCTAATAATTTTATTAACTTATTCAAATCGTTTGATTTGCATTATTTATTCAAACAACCAACCAGAATAACACCTACATCAGCCACATGCTTAGATAATATTTTTTGTAATTGTGAAATCTTGGAATGTGCTGTAATAAGCTTTATTAACTCTGACCATAGTGGTCAATTAGCCTGTATTAAACACCATCATGTTAATTCTGAAGGTGAAATAATTTGTAGACCAATACCAAAACGTAGTTTAAGTAAATTTAAAAGGAAAATAACATCTCAAATCGCATCTCTGCCGACCATAAATAAAGATGCCAATGTCTTATACAATAATTTATTTATTTTGGTGAAAACTGAAAGTAACAACATATTTCCACAAAAGGTAATTAAACTAAACGAAAATAGGACGAAATTTAGTGACTGGGCTACACCAGGTATCTATAAGAGTAGGAGAAAGCTATATGAACTTTATTCACAAAAAGCAGCTTCCGCTGATCCTGTTTTTTTAAATTATGTTAAAAAATACTCAAAAACTTTTAAAAATGCTTGTTTGGCTGCTAAATCTCTGTACATATTTAATAAAATAAATATGTCGAAAAATAAAATTAAGACAACATGGGATATTATAAATCAAGAAACCAGGAAAGTAAAATGTTCTGGAAACTCATTCTCGTTAGAAATAAACAATAACATTATTAAGTCGGACAATGAAGTTGCGAACGCTTTTGTTGATTACTTTTCTGAAATTCCTATTATAACTACCAGTAATCTAAATTCATCTTCCAATGTGGCGGTCACCCTCCTGGAGTCAAGTGTAGATAAGTGCAGCGAAACTTTGAAATTTAGCCATGTTGATTCGATCACTATCTTGAAAACTTTCCGTTTGCTTAGCAAGAAAAAGACGGAAGATCTTTGAGGCATCTCGACTCACATAATTCAGTCTATTATAAATGAAATAGCTCCTCAGTTAGCGCTAATTTTTAATACTTGTGTTGATGAGGGCATATTTCCTGATCTAATGAAATACAGCAAATTAATACCTTTGTTTAAATCTGGAGATAAAAAAGATCCCTCGAATTTTAGACCTAATTCAATATTACCAATATTAAGCAAAATTTTCGAAAAAATCATGTATAACCAGATATTAAGTCATTTATTAACAAATAAATTACTACATGGCAAACAGTTTGGCTTCACCAAAGGAAAATCCACTACTGACGCCGGAATAGCACTTCTTAAACATATTTTTGATGCTTGGGAGGGCAAGCAGGATGTAATTGGAGTTTTTTGCGATCTCTCCAAAGCGTTTGACTGTGTAAGTCATGAAACGCTTATTCATAAACTTAAACATTATGGTTTTTCAAATGAAGCAGTAAGTCTTATTAAATCATATTTATCTGACAGATTGCAGAGAGTTGTCGTTAATAAATCGGAGTCTGCCAGTGCACCTATTCTTATGGGGGTACCCCAGGGATCAATATTGGGTCCATTACTCTTTTTAATTTACATCAATGACCTGCCTTATTACATTAAAGACTTATGTGAGACTGTATTATTTGCAGATGACACATCATTATTGTTTAAGGTTGACCGAGGGAAACAATGCTCTGACGATGTAAATAATGCTCTCTCTATAGTTCTGTTCTGGTTTACAACTAATAATTTGTCATTGAATTCTAAGAAAACGAAATGCATTAAATTCTCTTTGCCAAATGTAAGGCAGATTGATACCCACTTAAATATGAATAAGGATGTAGTTGACCTTGTAAATAACACGAAATTTTTAGGCATTACTTTAGATTCACGGTTACAATGGGACCCACATATTGAATCCTTGGCTGGCAAACTAAGTTCGGCAGCGTACGCAGTAAAGAAAATCAGGCTTTTAACTAATGTTGAAACGGCGAGATTAATCTATTTTAGTTATTTTCATAGTATTATGTCATATGGATTATTGTTATGGGGTTCGGCGGCTCATATTGAAAGAATTTTTGTGTTACAGAAGAGAGCAATTCGCGCCATTTATAATTTACGGACTCACTTAGAGAATTGTTCAAAGAAATTAATATCTTAACTTTAGCCGGTCAGTATATTTATGACAGTTTAGTTTATGTACACAAGCATTATGCTACATTCGTTAAAAATAGTGATTACCATAATATAAACACAAGAAATAAAAATAAGCTTGCCGTTGCAACTTACAGGCTTCATAAAACTAGTGGTTCATTTCTAGGGAGGTGTGTAGCATTTTATAATAAGCTTCCACAAAGTATCACCGATTTACCAATTCATAAATTTAAAGTTCACGTTAAAAAGACTCTCATGAACAAAGGTTATTACAAAGTGAATGATTATTTAAGTGACCACACGATATGGAATTAGCTAGACTAGTTATCAGATGTCATGTTTGGTAACAACATAATTTATTGTATAATGCTTAGTGTTAAGCTTATCATGTTTTTCTGACATTTTAAGTGTATGTAAGCATACTTACTGAATGTATTTTATAACTTTCAATGACTATGTAACAGAACCAATATTGTAAATGGCGATTTAAAAGAGGAGATAAAAAATTTGACCTTTCGAGTTTCTTGCCTGTTCTTCTCGAGAAGGCCTCCCAATTTCCGAACAGGTGTAGAATCAACTTTTTTTTTTTTTTTTTTCATTCCTACTTGTATTTGCAGACATCCTGATTATATTCAAGATGTATGCACATACAAGGTTAATATGTTTCCTTTAAATTAGAATGTGTTTCTTTGTTTTGACGTCAATAAGTGCCTGTAAAGGCCTATGTTGAATAAAGATTTTTGAATTTTGAATTTTTGAATTTTTTGAACTAGCGATGAGTTTAAACTTTATGTGAAAACTTATTCCAAAGTATTCAAAAAAGCGTGCAGGCTTGCTAAATCTAATTATTTAAGCTCAAAAATAAAAAACAGTAATAATAAAATTAAAATGACATGGAATATTATAAATAATGAAACTGGAAAAGCGAAAACTACTAATAATCAATATTGTTTGAATATTGACGGTAAGAAGGTAACAGTTGACACAGAAGTAGCTGCAGAATTTGAAAAGATCTTTACTGACATTCCAGTCTCAATCACAAAGTCATTGGATTCCTCCCCCGCTATTGCTGAATCTATAATGAAAGATCATGTTGAAGCTTGTAATGATAAATTCAAATTTGTACACATTAGTGGAATGGATATAATAAAATCATTTAAAACTTTGAATATGAAGAAAACTGCGGATCTGTGGGGCAATTCCGTTGATGTTACTAAATCCGTAATTGAAACAATAGCTCCAATACTTGCTAACATTTTTAATGATTGCATTGACTGTGGTGTTTTTCCTGATCTAATGAAGCTGAGTAAAATTATTCCTTTACATAAATGTGGTAGCACATCAGACCCCAGTAATTTTAGACCTATCTCTGTGCTACCTACCTTTAGCAAAATTTTTGAAAAAATAATGTTGGAGCAAATGCAAATTTATTTTAATAGGAACAATCTTCTACACTCTAAACAATTTGGTTTAAGGAGGGGTCGCTCAACAACCGATGCTGGTGTTGAGTTAATACAACATATATTTGAAGCCTGGGAAGACTCACACGATGCGTTAGGCATTTTTGTGATTTGTCTAAGGCATTTGATTGCGTTTATCACGAAACCTTGATCAGAAAATTACACCACTATGGGTTTCGTGATACTGCACTGGATCTTCTACTCTCTTATCTAAGTGGAAGGATTCAAAAAGTAGACGTCAATGGAAAAAGGTCTCAAGGTTCCGCAGTTAAAATGGGAGTACCGCAGGGTTCGATTCTTGGTCCTTTTCTTTTTCTTATATATGTCAATGACCTCCCTGATTTTGTACAGGACAGGCATGGGATAGTATTATTTGCAGATGATACTTCACTTTTATTTAAAATTAAAAGAGGATTGCAAATGAATGACGATGTAAATAATTCTATCTCAAAAATTGTTCATTGGTTTAATGTAAACAACCTGTCACTTAATGAAGGGAAAACAAAATGTATAAAATTTGTTTTACCCAATGTAAAAGAGGTTCACACCACTGTAAAAATAAAGGATATAGGTGTTGACCTCGTGGACACCACAGTATTTCTTGGGATCACACTTGATTCTAAGCTGCAATGGGGCCCACATATAGATAAATTGTCAAAGAGACTTAGTTCTGCAGCTCACGCTGTATGGAAAATACGTCAGTTGACTGATGTTGATACAGCAAGACTTGTATATTTTTCTTACTTTCATAGTTTGATGTCATATGGCATTTTGTTGTGGGGAAATGCTGCCGACATTCAGATCGTTTTTGTGCTCCAGAAAAGGGCTATTCGAGCTATCTATAACCTTAAAATGAGAGATTCTTTGCGAGAAAAGTTTAAAGAAATTGGTATTATGACAGTAGCGTCGCAATATATTTATGAGAATCTAATATATGTTCGTAAAAATATTCATTTGTTTTGTAAAAATAGTGATATTCATTCTGTTAATACTAGACAAAGGAATATGTTAGCTTTACCAAATACCAGGCTCCAAAAAATCAATAATTCTTTTAGAGGCCTGTGTATACGTTTCTACAATAAAATAGCAAGTTGTATACAAGAACTTAGCTTAAACAAATTTAAAGTTGCAATCAAAGATGTACTTATTAAAAAAGCATATTATAAAGTGTCTGATTACATGACGGACAAAAAAGCTTGGGTTTGAACTCTCATTTCTAATATTTAACAATGTACTGCGTTTTGTTTCAAAGAAACATTCAGTGAGAGCAATTTATAAGTTCACGCACTTCTCTCAGAAATAGCTTATATAATGTGAATTAACACATCTCTTCTTGTAATGGAAGTTGAGCTCAAACTTGCTTTGAGGTCAGCTTCCAATTGACGACCCTGTAACAAAATCAAAATTGTAAATGGCGATTTAAAAGAGGAGATAAAAAATTTTGACCTTTCGAGTTTCTTGCCTGTTCTTCTCGAGAAGGCTCTCCCAATTTCCGAACAGGTGTAGAGTCAACTTTTTTTTTTTTTCATTCCTACTTGTATTTGCAGACATCTTGAGTATATTCAGGATGTATGCACATACAAGGTTAATATGATTTCATTAAATTAGATTGTTTTGCTTTGTTTTGATGTCAATAAGTGTCTGTAAAGGCCTATGTTGAATAAAGATTTTTGAATTTGAATTTGAATTTGAATTTGAATTCTGTGCGGGCCGCGCCGCGCAACGCCCCGCGTCTCCGTAAACAAGGCCTAAGTGCGGTTGAAAAGAAAAGAACAATTGAACGGCAAAAAAATATATTTAACTAAAATAACTAACTGCACATTGTCTAGAAGTAGAATCTCCACTTGTTTATTTTTATAGTAGTTTAGTCTTGCACGATTTTTTTTTTTTTTTTTTTTTTTAAAAAAAACGTCGCCCCACACTAGTATTTTCTCCTGTGTCGTGGGTGCAGTTACAAACATAGAATATCACATGCACATACGCCCAGACCGGAACAAATTTCTGTAGGCCATACAAAACATTTGTCCCGTACGGGAATCGAACCCGCGACCCGTTGCGCAGTAGGTGATCACTCGACCTCTGCGCTAAACGTGTCGTCATTTCTTCTTCACATTTTGATTGCTCGTGTATGTGTACCCAAAATTTTTATTTATTTATTTAGAAACAAACGGTCGTACAAATCACATAGTTTTAAGCATACTCGTATATCTAAAAATAGACCTATAGTTCCATTAAAAGAATTCAAAAATAGTTTTAGAATGGTTTTTTTTCGATACAGTAGGTTGTACAACAAAATATTTAGATAGTAAAATTATAAAATTAAAAGGATATTTCACACATAAATTGTATACAAACAGGTAACAATGCTAGGTATTGAATGACTTTTTTATGGAATTAACAGTGAAACAAAATATGTCTACATCTGCCAGATATTTATTTTCATTAAAAAGTTTACAGGCGCGTTTTATGAACATATTCGAGGAGTAACATGTCCTACTAGGAGAAATAAAAATGACTCTGCTATAATATATTTGTTTTTTCAAGTATGTAATCGTATGTTTTAAAATATGCATTTGTTTCTCGACAGTCAACAGGGTTACTTAACAGGTGATAAGCGAGAATGGTGGTTCGCTAGTTTTCACAAGTCATACAGCTTTCGTTCCGGCAAAAATTGATTCACACAAAATACTCGGATGGTGCCGACTGACGTAATTTTGTACAAGTCATTCCACTTTCCTCAATCAGCATCCATTCTTATTCAAATGTGAAACGGTAAGTGATTTTGCAGCCTTGTCTGTGTTCACTGGATTGAATGTGTTGAGTAGGTACTTAATTCTATACTTTCTTCGCCGCAACTTTTGGCCTTTATCTCACCTAATGGTAAGTGACAATAAGGCCAAATGTGGAAAGCAGCTTCATCTCGACTCCTTAACCCTAGAGTGGGCGCGTCTTTCCGTAAAACGTCAGTGGGCGCATGGGGAGCATTTTGCCGCTCGTCTTCTTGGACAAATTTTAAGTAAGTCATCATCATCATCATCATCACAGCTCATATACGTCCCCACCGAGGAGTTCGAGCCTACCCTATGTTAGGGTGATTAGGCCTTAGTCAACCACGCTGGCCCAGTGCGGATTGGTCGACTTCACATACATCATTGAATTTCATCGCAGATGTATGCAGGTTGCCTCACATTGTTTTCCTTCACCGTAGGTGCATCAGACAAATGTACATATGAAATTCGAAACGAAAAACACATTTGTACATGGCGGGTCTCGAACCCCGACCCCCCGATTGGAAGGCAAGTGCCGAAACCACAGCGCCACCGACGCTCTTTTTAAGTAAGTACTGCAATTTAATTAGTTTATTTTCTCAGGATTTAAGTGAAATTACATATAAGGAATAACAAATCAACATATTTTTTTTGAACTCTGCTTAAGGAACTTTGGTTTATAAATGACTTTAGATAATTTAACTTTTTCATATACTTTTATACCATAATATTTATCAAAATGGAAAAACATAACAAAATAATAATATATTTTCTAAGTCAGTAAGGAATTATTTAGCGAAATAGTCTTCACAAAAATATGTGCAATGTTCACTGCACAGATTTTGAACATCTGCAACACCTTTTTTTCGTGCGCCGGACGACACTCGATGGTAACAACCTACTTCTCAAGCGGCCCGCGCCGCGCCGCTCACCGATGTTGTTCATTTTTTCGGCCCGGGTGGCAAAGGATAGTAGGGGCAGCTACCAAAAAGCGCAAAGTTTACGCGTAATAGATTTAAGCGTGATTGAGTTTTATTGCAGAGGGCGGCAAAATGCTCATGGCGCACCCACTCTAGGGTTAACAACCAAAGCACTGGGTATCTTACCTATAATTGTCGGAACACAACAACGCCATCAACATTGTTATTATGGCGAAAAACTTAGGTAAGACGGTGGTAGCTAGCCAGGCGGGCTCAGAAGCCTTACCATCAACCAATCCGAGTAGAAAAACTGCCTCCATAGGGAATCGAACCCTGGAGCTCCCGATCAATACACGGTGATCGCAACCACTGGACCACGGAGGTGGTTAAGCTAAAGGTGCTTAACTCAAGTGGCTTCTAGCTGTACCAAGTATAGAAAAGGCTACAAAATCATCCAGACCATCTTGCAGCTAATAATTCTTGAAAATATTCGTCGTCTGAAAAAGAGACGAGACATCTATACTATATGTACCTACTAATATTATAAAGCTAAAGAGATTGTTTCTCTGTTTGAGTGTGTTAATTTCAAGAACTAAGGCGAGATTTCCCAGGAAATCTACTCGTGTACAGCAACTGCTTAGCCCCCCGGTTAGCTTCGTTGTGAGTAATGCCTTACACTACCATATATACCATCAATTAGAAAATCTTGCTTATGGCAAGATTTTCTAATTAAAAAAATAATATCATTAAGGTTTTCCGCTATTGTTCAAATTGCAAAACTAAAATAATGCGATGTTACTAACAAGGATTATCATTAACCGATTACCTAAAATGATTTCCATAAGATTTGACATAACTGTTTACTTTCCCTAAGTGAAATTTCAAAAGCCATTATTATGGCTTTAAGGGAACATAATGTCATGTGGTGTAGTATAATTGTTAGGAAGTGAAATAAAACTGTCCATTATGATTTTATTACGATGTGGGCACTCGGCACACAAAGTGAGGTGAGTATATACAATCAATATTTTAGTGTACTGACAAAGACAAAGATAGTATTAGATATGAATTTTGAAATGCTGTTTGGTAGGATTCTAAACCTTTCAAGGTTGTTCCGTCAGACAGCAATTGATAATCATAACAAAAAAATATTTGTAGTGCTGAACAGTTTATTTTTTATTGTCGATCAATAAATTTGTAAATTTATTGTACATACATAGAGCATACTAGTATTTCTTGTATTTTTTTTGTGTTTTAAACACATTTAACGATAAAATAGCCACATATAAGCATTAGCATTATGACTTAAGTATAAAGAATTATTTTGGTCTACCAAGAACAGAAAGTTAGCAGTCTAAAATGTGTTTTGTGATTGCCAAAATCTTTTCCAACCTTTAATTTAAGGTGTATTTTAATACAAATTCCACAACTCAATCTATACTAATATTATAAAGAGGAAAGATTTGATTGTTTGTTTGTTTGTATTGAATAGGCTTCGAAACTACTGAACCGATTTTAATGAAAGTTGGTATAGGGATAGTTCGAGACCAGGGGAAGGACATAGGGTAATTTTCCTTCGGGAAAATATAAAATTCCCACGGGAAAACAAAAATAACGCGGACGAAGTCGCGAGCGGAAAGCTAGTATATAATACTTTAACTGATCAATATTTTACTTAAAACTAAAATGTTTTGTACCAACATGATTATTTCATTATTGTGCACATACACAACTATAATCTTTAAATTTTTCTTGTACATAAGCATAATCGAATTCTTAAGCATGACATAGTTTATCGATATATCGACTGAAACTTTCTACAGGTACGCGCATCACTAGCCAATATGCGGTGGTCTGTTCACCGTTAAACAGGTTTCAATTATCTTAGATGTAGCACAGAAACGCCATAACAATTTTTACGACACGTCTTCGTACATCGTGATGGCTTACTTGAGATATTGCCGAGGTGATAATGTTGTTTGAAACACATTAATGTATCTGCTTATTATCTTTTTTTATACACCGTGAAATTACTTATTTTGTAACATTATTGTAGCGTTAGTGGTCACGCGATTTTATTTTACCTGAATGACATTTTTCACACCAGGCAATCTATATAAATTGATATTGTATTTTACCAGACTGTTCTTATGTTGCAACTTGCGACACTAGCACCAAAATGGATCTTTGCGTGGATCTTAAGTGAATCAGTGTGAATGAGTGTTCATTATTTTACCCAAGATCCGTGGAGTGCTGGAGTGAAGAATACTGATGTGACCAATAGGCATAAGGATCACATGTAGGCTTTACTAATGAAACCAAATCCAATCGATCGACATTGATAGTTAGCTAGTATGTATTTTCGCAACCATATACGTTTTGACTTGTAACACACAACTTAAGTTGTACGAGTATATTGGTTGAAGTTAGGGAGTGACTACAAAACAGGCATAGGGTCCCACATCGCAGTAATGGGCAACCAGACTGATAATGTATTCTTCTACAATCAGACTACAGTCTGATTGTAGTCTGTAATATGCTGCTATATATGTTCCTGTGCCCGAGTGTTCCTGAAATTCGGTGTGGGAACGCTGCCAGAGATTCATGATTTTTTATACATAACTGGGAAGCTCTTTACCTTCCTCTTATCTGATCGGGTGGAAAATGCAAGCAAGTTTCTCCTGGAACCCTCAGAACTGAGGAACTAGCTACCTGATCTGTTATTGTCCGATTTCTACTTAGCAAGCCAAGCTGAAGAATTTCTGTCCAGATCAGGAATCGAACTTCAGACCTCCAGATCAGAATGGGGTTGACTCTATCACTGAACTACTGAACGTTGTTGAAGTTCAGTGATACATAATCATATAAATAAAAATACTTGTAGTAGTGATATAAATAATAATAACATATACATTTTTATGATAATATTTGGACATAAAGCTTTTATCGTGGAAAAAGTAATCATTTATCGCGAAGAATAAAGTTAAGTATTGAAAACTCTACATCTACATGGGAGAGAAATTTTCTTAATAGTGAGTGCAAAAGCTTTTGATTTTACATGTTAGTTCAAATTTTTTTTCCAATAAAGTGGCAGAAATGAAATGAAAACCAACACATAAGCACTATGAAAATACCGCGTCAAAGTAACGCTTCATAGAGATTCGAGTGAAAGAAGCTCTTACAACTTTGCATTAATAAGCTACTTCTGTTGAAATATTATAACTTAACAGAACGTTGCCGTCAGAATGTCACCTTTTGAACAAACAGTAACATTAAAGTATGATGATACATTAATACTAACGAGTGTTATGGAGATGGGATTATCAAATTCATACTGCGACGTTTGGTTATTTGTGGTGAACTTTGACCAAACCAATTTTGTTCACATTGGTTCATTTTTGGTCGCAGATGAAGATATCGTTTTGAACATTTGCTTTTATTTTGGATGAAAGATTACAGAGATAGAGCATATCGTTTTTTACGAGTCCGTTTTTTAGAGTTCCGTAGTAAGCAAGGAAACCTTATAGTGTCGCCATGTCTGTCTGTCTGTCCGCGGTTTTACTCAGAGACTATTAGTACTAGAAAACTGTAATTTGGTATGGGTATGTATATTATTATTAATCATGCGAAAAAATGGTAGAAAAAATATTGAAAAAGTGGTAGAAAAAAATATTGCGTAAAGTGGGTGTAATTTTTTTTTTCTCCACTAGCCCATCGTGTATTGTTGAATAGGTCTTTAAAAAATAATGTAAGGTTCAGAACATCATTTTCGATTCAGGGACCCGTTTCTGAAATATTTGGTTTGGTTTTGGTGCAAATTTTTGTTAGAGGTAAGTGTCCCCCCCCCCCCCCTCTATTTGCTAAACGGTTATATATGGACACGTGAAAAATATTACAACAGTAGTATATATAACGAAGTTTAACGGAAAACTATCAGAGTTAAGTACTAAGTACAAACTAAAAAGTTATAGACGACCAACTTATAAAATGTACTAGAAAAAGTAAAATGTCATTGAAAATTAGTACTGAATATAAACTTACGAACCACGTGAAGTTAAGGCAATATAAAATCATTGCAGCTTTAATAATAATAATATAATAGCAACGTGTTGTGAGGTGTAAGTGTGAACTCAAAATTGGCATTACTACAGAACCCTACACTGCGCGTGGCCCGACACGCACTTGGCCCGTTTTTTGTTTTTATGTGTATTATACCGGCTCCAGACTCACGTGAGAAGTCTCGCGCGAGAACCGAGAAGCTATCCACACTCAGCGATCTTCTCATTTACATTCTCGGTCGTGATCCGGAATGGACGACAGTGGTACTGCCTTGGTATTGTGTGCGTTAGCACATTATAATCTCGTTAACACGAAAATTAAAAATAATATTAAGAAAAAATGGCTCAAAAGATGGTGGTTATTGACAAAGTACTTTTTTATAGAAAACGTTTTGCTTTCCACAAAATGGGCTTTGTGTGAAAATATTATTTAAACTTTAACTCTGTTTCATTTTTCCACATTTTTTACTCGTATGTCTAAAATTACTGAACTATAAAGACTAACGAAATATCTCAAAACAATTAAAATCTTCGTGAATTTAAATTATTTTCTTAATGATATTTATCACACATTATTTTGTTAAGCACTGATAGCACAGATGAGAGACTATGTTAAATGAAAGAGTATACAATAACTGTGAAGTTATCTAAATGATACTGATATGCATCAGACACCACAATGTATTTTTTTTTATAGAATAATTGGCACGAGATAACATGCGATCTACGCCACGGTCGCAGTCGCACTGAGAACAAACGAGAATGTGATAGTGTTCTCTTTTCTCGCCCGAGAAACCCTTTGAAGCGGGCAAAAAAACCGATACCGATCGGAGAACAGGCGAGCCCGAGAACGAGAAGCCGAGAAACCCATCACATTCACGCTTCTCGGGTGTTCTCGGGGGTTCTCGGCGTGAGTCTGGAGGCGCCTTTAAAACACCGACAAAACTGGGAAACCGCAAAAAAATTGAAACATCATTAAAACATTAAATTATGCGAATAAAGGAAAATAATGGGAATTGCTTGCATTATTTTTTTATATTTTTTCTTTGGATTTATCCTAACGTGTGAAATTATGGTTCCGAGTCTTTAATTCCTCCTTTTTATATTACTGATAAGCAAAACACAAGTAGGTATATAATTATGCCTTTTTTTCTTTTTGAATGTAATTATTTACGGTTGCTAAACATACGTTGTCTCTATACGACACTAACTGATGTTTATACTAATTATGTGTGTAAGGTTTTTATACACTTATGTGCAATAAAATCGACCACCTTATAGGTTTTTCTTCGGAAATATCGATTTATAAAAAATAACATTTGACAAACAAAAACTGTAAATACAAATTAAAAGTATATTTCATAAGCTTTATTTTCACATACTCTAAACATGGATAAAAGAAGTGTTGCTGAAAATAGACTTATTTCTTCTTTCCCATTGTTACGTTATACGCAATCTCTGTGACCGTGCAGTGTAAAATTAATTGAATCAATGTTTATTCAAAATTGATTATTCCTATAGATTAATTGACTTGACTGGCCAAAAAATTTTAGCTATTTTAACAAGTTTTGGTTTTCAGTTTGTAAAATCAGTAAACCTAAATCCGTCACAGTAAAAACTGGTCCAATGTAAGCTTAGGTTCTTATTTAACAAATAGGGTTAAAAGTTTTTGTTTATTGGTGGTAAATTTTGATTTGTCGAGCTTTGAACCAAAGCGTACAGGTGGGTCGATTTCATTGCACGTAAGTGTATATGTATATATTTTATAAATTTTTGTTACGATTATTCACTAGTCATATATAATAATCAAAGAACAAATATGCAAATATCAAATCAAATCAAATCAAATTATTTATTTCGGACATGATCCATATTTTGTTAGTAACATTGTGTCTTAAAACTAGTGTTAGTATTGGCTAAAATTAAAAACAAACTATTTACATTTTTCGTTATGTATGAAGCGAAATCCATCTCCATATAATAAATATGATAAATGTGACAGCTTTTATACAGAAAACTAGACTTACTAATAAATATAACAACTTTTATACAGAAAACTAGACTTTAGGGATCTCAACACTAGGCGCGACTACGACCAGCGGCCGCAAGTGATTAGTAGACACAGGAGACAAATCTCTGAATCATTAGAAGTGAATCTTGAATTCGAACACGAATACACGTGGGAAATTATTTTCCTCTTACGTTCCATTAAACAAATTCAGTGTTGTCAATAAAAACAAATTCTATATTAGATACCGTTTCATGCAGAAAAAATTAAAACCGGCACCACGAACTTGTACCACGAAAAACGTATAAAAGTGTCAAAAGCAGTTTTATTAAAACCTTATCTAATGTAGACACGATAACAGCGTTAAAATTAGCAGAATAAGACCTTCGGTTAACTATAGAACTATAAAATGTATGGTTAACCATAAACTATGGGCCGTCACCACTGGTCATGGCCGTCTAGTGCGAGAGGTCGCTTATTCTGAAACTGAAAAGAAGTTAATAAAAGACAAAGTCAAAGTCATTATTACTTAAGCTCGGATAACCAAATCCACCTAATCTCAGGGGTTACAAACCACCGACTGTATTTGTTTGTAACTACTACTAAATAGCAGTATTTCATTGCAGTGCATGTTTAGATTTTTCTAATGTCAATACAAACCCGCAAAGGTGACATTTCTTCAGTATATTCAGGATTCCGTACCTCAAAAGGAAAAACAGAATCCCTACAAGGTCACTTCAGTAGGTTAAAATTGGGGTTTCTGGATCAGATGAGATCCAAAAACCCCAATTTTAACTATTTTATTTATGCAATCAATAATTTTTATCAAATCAGCCAATTTCAAAAAAATTTGTCAATTCTACCGGCTTATCTATTAACTGTATATATTCGGTATATGAACCATTTAGCTATTATGTTTTCAATCTATAAAGTAACTAGCTAGGTAATCTACTAGATAATTGATCAATATTTATGAATTCATGATTGATCATTGTAGAAAGGTATTCTCATAATGAACTACATGACACAATAATAATTATAATCAATAAGTAAGCTGTCAATTACTTTTTGTTTTTAATTTATTTCTCAGTTGTGGTTATTAAATTACAGATTCAAAATTACAAATTATGTTGTGCATTAAGATATTAAATCGAATGTCATTGAGCACTCTTTTTGCATTGAGTGCAGTCTACTCAAGCTTTAATACATCATAAATGATTTATCATAATGGACAAATAAAAAAAACAAGATCAATTTAAATAAAATGATATATTAAAAAAATAAGCGAATTACATATCTACGGATATTTAAAAAAATCTAAATTATAAATTTTCCATGCTTCGCTGAATTTTTGTCATTAACGTTTTCGCTGAACTATATATGTCGTCAAAGAATATATTATCTCCGTTCACTACGTGCTGCATACATATATTTGCATTACAGTTACAAAGGATTTTGTTTTGTGAATTTTCGAACTTCTCTACATCATATATCTCTAATTGTATTATTTTTGTTCCACACTTAGGCATTTTGATGTAAGAATAATAAGTTTCATTATCATTCTTCCTCTTTGAACTATTGAATCCTTCCAAGGTATCGGTATCCTGTTGCTGCATATAGTTGCTCACACGCTGGGCAAGAGTTGATGAGTTTTTATCGGGATGAGTTGGTTGAAATGGAAATATTATATCACCAGAGTCCTGAAATATAAATACTCATCTTTAGTAACAAAATAAAAAATTGAATTGACTTTATAATTATTCTATTAAAACGCTCACGTCTTATTTCCCAGCTTTATAATATTAACCTCAATTTTTTAGACTCGAACAAAGACCATAAAATTTAGATAATAATAACAACATAAAAGCGTTTTGATAAGAGATTGAAAAATGGCCCCGAAAATGGTCTAATAATAAAACGCTATGCATTATTCGTACAATTTCAAATAACAATTAAACACTTTTTTTATTGAATATTTTTTGTATATTAATGATAAACTTAAATATGAGCAAATGTTATTTAACTTTTAAACTTACCGACATATTTCTCGTAAAAATTATCTCGCACGTTACGGGTGAATACTGGGACTTCGATTAATTAATGTAACATTTCGCATTTTTTCCTACAATATATAATGTTTTTCGACTGTTGATAGAGTTTATAATCGCATTGTAATTTACACATTCCAGTGCTTTTACGAATATGGTGAGGTGAAATAGGAATCCCTCGACGGAACGGCGCCAGTGTCAATGATGCATTGCATTGTTTATCTTTGTATCTATATGAATACATCAAATTGAAGTGTCTGTTTGTAATGTCGGAATATCAGTAAATTAAAAAAACTGTGAGACCACTTGGTAAAGTACCTAAAGTAGCTTTTTAAAGTACCTAACATACTACAAAGAAAAGATGTCAAATCTAATGTCTAGCTAAACTCTGAAAACGTCAGAGCCGATTTGGTGGGAATTTTTACTGGCGGATAGATAGATAAAACTAGAACAATACATACACTAATAGCAAATAGGCGGACTTATCACGGTAGGCGATTTCTGCCAGTCACTTCTAATTTTGGAATTCTCTTACCATCATAAACTGAAAATCACGCGGGCGAGGCCGCGGGCATAGCAAGTATATTCAACAAAATTAGCGTTACTGTTAGTTACTTAATACTAATTCTTACTGATGTTTATTTAGGGCTCGTATAGATTCAACTGTAAAATAATGACTGAAATACTAGTTAAGTATTATCTATTTTCGGATGTAGATCTGACTCTGCACTATATGTCATGAACTTCTTACATATATGGATGTAAATCACGTGAAATCGGGTATATTTAAATAGAACCGGGATGAAAGAGGATCATTGTGCCTTTACGGAGCAGAACACCAGCACCCAGCAGAGCCTTCCTGTATCCTGTTGAGTTCACAACATCAATAATGTAAGTAAATTTTCACATAAAAAGTCTCTGCCATATATTATTATAAGAGTGAAGTATTTATTCATGCATACATTAATGAATTCTTAAAGTATTATTCAAGTATTCATAATACTTATTATGAGTATTTGAATAAGTGTTTAGTAAGAACATAAATGTGAATAAATGGTACGTAATGATCATTGTTCAATATGTGAAATGCACTCCAGCACCTTAAGAATTATTACTAATCCTATTCAATAACAATTAAGCGACTGTCTGTAATTATTAATTAAGTAGTTATAAATCTATGAATAGTGTACTTAATTTTTGAAAGTGATTCCAATATCAATGCTTTATACACGTACAGTAGGCTCCACTTCTTATACATTTTGACCTTTGTTTGGACCGCTCTTGTGCGGCTCGTAATAGCGGTGGTTTTCGTAGTACACAAGTATAGCTTCTGCTACCTACTGTACCTAAGTTCAAAAATAAGCGGCAGTTAATATTATTATCTATTGACTTTGCTTAGGCTGTAATAGATAACACCTCCGGTTAAAAATGATACTAACAATAGGAACATTATTATGTTTCATCGTCATCATCACAGCTCATATACGCCCCCACCGAGGGGCTCGAGTCTACCCTATGTAAGGGTGATTATTATGTTTACCTAACTTTAATTAGGTTTCATCGTAATTACACAATTTTAAAATATGTTTACACAATTTTAAAATATGTTTCTATTTTTTTACAGGTCACGCAAACAAGTGAATGCTGATGCATTATTCCCATCTGATGATGAAGTACCCCATCATGGAGCTGAGAAGGGGCACAGGAAGAGGTCACGTTCCCCGTCACTCTGTACATCAAAAACCACCCCCACCTCGGTCTGCTCAGAGAAGTCGACTGCGTCGAGGAGCAAGAAGAAGTTAATTATCAAGCCTGTCTGTGACTCTAGAAAACCAACAGCTCGTGATCTTTTTGGGAGCGAAAGTGATGAGGGGGACGATCTGCACTCTTCACCGTGTGGTAAAAACCAACACCTCTTTTATCTTATATGACACGAAGGCTTGCGAACGGGCATTCAAGGCAAGTGTTTGATGACAAACATGGCACACATTTTATTGATTTACGGGTATATAAGTGCAATGAAATCGAACATGTGCAGCCAGTGAATCGCTGGCGACATGCGATTGTTTGCGTCAAGAATCGGACGGATGAAAACACTGACGCGTGGCAGCATCTTGCTAATTTCATATCAGCCACACGTAAAGAATACCGCAAATGTCCCCCTGCATTCATTAGTAATTATTATTAATATGAGATCACGGGCCTGAAAAATTTGTAGGTAGGTAGCTTTTAACGTTTTTTATATAAAAAACTAATATCTTATCATTGCTTATATAAAAAAGTGATTTTGAAAAAAAGTGTTATTATAATAATTAAACGTTTTTTTTAAATTGTGTTTTTTCTTACAGTGAAACCACTCTCCATGCCAAGAACTGATGATGTCAATTTGATAAAATGTCAATATTGTAAAATTGAATTACCTGTTAATGAATACCGATATCACTTGAGAACAAACTTACATAAATCAAATTGCATATTGAAATCAGAATTTGATAATATTGACATAATAGCTACGGCTTTCAAAAATAGAATAATAAGTTATCGCTTAAATCCGTCAGATGAGTACCTCATGCTGGAATCATTTCTAATGGACAATCAGAAACATATTATACAAGTAATCCGTGACTGTCTTGTTATTCACCAGTGTATTAAAATAAACTTTGAGCTATTCGCTTACTTTGTACAACTAAAGTCAAGCGAACTACATCTGAAGTCATTTAATACTAAATACGATGTAATATACCAGAGTACAGATATTGAAGAACTATTGATCAATATAATGCACACTTTCGAAACAAAAATATCTGAACTTGAACACTGTGAATCTGGCTGGTCATGCATATCAATGAGTCATTTAGAAATAAACATTAACAAATTTTGTCCATTGAGAGGTGGCACGTATATCGATTTGCCACGTGAAATAAAAACATCGAAAAGCTGTATAAATATTCGTAATAAGGACAATCATTGTTTTTTATGGTGTGTTGTTGCAAGTTTATTCCCCCAAAAGAATAATGTGTGCAGAACTAGTTCCTATCCACATTACTCTAATGTTTTGAATATAGATGGTATGATGTTTCCACCATCATATCGTGATATTAGAACTTTCGAAAGGATAAACCCTGAACTTAGTATTAATGTATATGGATTGAACAAGAAAAATGTTGTAACAGGCCCTTTATATGCAACTTCTTTTCAAAAAAATGATCAAGGTCATTACTGTTTAATAAAAGACATTTTAAGGCTTGTTAAACGTCAAATAACTCGTCACAAAGGCAAAATACATATGTGTGAGTTATGCTTACAATTTTTTACAAGCAAAAGGAAACAAGTTTTACATAACTGTAATAAAATTGTGACTGTGTTACCTGAAAAAAATACATATTTGCAATTTAAAAATTTTGAAAGACAACAAAAAAATTATTTTATTATATACGCCGAGTTTGAAAGTCTTCTTTTGAACTGTAATGAAAATCGAACAGAAAACACCCGAGTATACAAAGTACACGAACCTGCTTGTTTCGGTTATTATGTATGTTGCTCGTACGATTCTAGCTTAAATAAGTATGTATCATACAGAGGAGGCGATTGTGTTCAAATGTTTATGAAGCTTTTGATTAATGACATTAATCAGATTTACCACATATTATCTGTTAAAAATCCAATGTCACCTTTAACGTTAGAGCAGGAACAAAACTACAAAAATAGCAAGGTTTGTCACATATGTAAGAATTACCTATACGATGATAAGGTACAAGATCATGATCACGTTACATCACAATACCGTGGCGCTGCGCACTCTCTTTGTAATCTCAGATATAGAGTGTGTCCATATGTACCGGTAGTTTTTCATAACTTAACGGGTTATGATTCTCATCTCTTTATTCGTGAGTTAGCAAAATATGAGGGTAACATTAAAATAATACCCAAATCGAAAGAAAAATACATATCTATTACGAAAGTGATTGAAACTAAGAACACCTCATGTCCTATGCAAATAAAATTTATAGATTCTTATCAATTTCTGAGTTCAAGCTTGGAAGAGTTGTCAAAAAATTTAAATGAAAATGCTTTTGTAAATTTGGCGAAAGAGTATTGCGATGTAGAAAAAATAAAATTGTTACGTTATAAAGGTATTTACCCATACGATTATATGGATTCAATTTCTAAATATGATGAAACTACACTTCCGCCTAAAGAATATTTTTATAACAGTCTCAAAGGCGAAAATATAACTGAGGATGAGTACAAGCATGCGCACAGTGTATGGAAAATGTTTAATATAAAGTCTTTGGGAGAATATACAGATTTATATTTGAAAACTGACGTATTGCTTCTTGCCGATATATTTGAAAATTTTAGAGAAACTTCTT
This sequence comes from Schoenobius gigantellus, assembly GCA_963935595.1. Classification (NCBI taxonomy): domain Eukaryota; kingdom Metazoa; phylum Arthropoda; class Insecta; order Lepidoptera; family Crambidae; genus Schoenobius; species Schoenobius gigantellus. The sequence continues at coordinate 28,672,603 of OZ012551.1, forward strand.
TACGGTATTATAAACTAGATCCAGCTTATTATATCACTGCTCCAAGCTTAAGCTGGGATGCTATGTTGCTATATACAGGTATTCAGTTAGAACTGGTTAGTGATCTAGATATATATGAAATGATAGAAAAAGGAATCCGAGGTGGTCTAGCGCAATGTACTCTTCGTAACGCTAAAGCAAATAATAAATATTTACAAAATTTTGATAACTGTCAACCGTCGACTTACTTGATATACCTTGACTGTAAAAACCTCTATGGTTACGCGATGACAAAAAAAATGCCAATATCTGATTTTCGTTTTTTATCACCGAATGAAATATATGCATTAGATATCTTAAGCATACCCGATAATTCAAATTGTGACTATATTTTAGAAGTCGATATGGATTATCCGGAAGACTTACATGACGCTCACCGTGATTTACCTTTCGCGCCCGAAAAATTTGTCCCTCCAGGAAGTAAAAATTCAAAATTAATTGCTAACCTATATGATAAATCTAAATACGTCATACATTACATCCATTTAAAAGAATGTATTAATAACGGACTTATTTTGAAAAAAATTCACAGGGTGATAATATTTCGTCAAGAAAACTACTTACAAAAATATATAGATTTAAATACTCGGTTACGTCAAGCTTCGAGTTCTTCCTTCGAAAAAGATTTTTTTAAGCTATTGAATAATTCTATTTTTGGAAAAACTATAGAAAACAGACGCAAACAAATAAATATTAAATTGATAACTACTTGGCATGACTATAACAATAAGACTAACAAACAATTAGGAGCCGATATATTAATGGCGAAACCTAATTTAAAAAATATTACAATATTTTCTGAAAATTTTGTAGCTGTTCACTTGGCTCCAGAAAAAATAACTCTAGATAGACCCATATATATCGGGTTCAGCGTTTTAGAGTACGCAAAACAACATTTGTACAAATTTCATTATGATTTTATTAAAGATAAATATCGAAACAAAGCAAGATTGTGTTACACAGATACAGATAGTCTTTTATATTTTATAAAAACCCCTGATTTTTATCAAGATATGAAAAAAAACCTAACAATGTTCGATACCAGTAATTTTGAAGTAAGTAATTCTTATCAAATGCCTATAGTAAATGCTAGGATTCCTGGTCTTTTCAAAGATGAGCTTGGCGGTAATGTTATTACTGAGTTTACTGGATTAAGAGCAAAACTATATTGTATTAATAGCATGAAAACAGAAATAAAAAAAGCTAAAGGCGTATCAAAAGCAATAACAAAGCGAATGAAACTGAGCAATTACAGTACAGCACTTATAAATGATAAAAGTTTTAAATGTAAAATGAATTTTATAAAATCAATAAAACATATAATATTTTCTCAAGAAGTAAACAAAGTTATAATTAACAGAAATGATGACAAAGTTCAAGTACTTTCAAACCAAATTGAGACTTTACCATGGGGTCATTATAGTACTATACTATGAAATAAGGCTTACAAATATTTGCTTATATTCTTAATATCAATTTAGTATTTTTTTTACTAATACCTTCATTCTGATTATCTTTTTTTTAAAATAAGTGTTATATAATACATTGCAAAAATATATAAAGAGATATACAGATGTAACTGGTTCATAGTTCATGATGAAGTTCATTAAGCAGCATGAGTCATTGGAAGTTAATCATGTAAAACTACAAAATGAATCAAAAACCTTCAAATATAGTACACTTTTACCAAATTCTATACGATGTCTAATATGTGGGCCTTCTAATTGTGGAAAAACTAATGTTATGATCAATTTATTATTGCATAAAAATGGTGTTAAATTTAAACATATTTACTTGTATTCAAAAACAGCTTATCAGCCAAAGTATATTTATCTAAGATATATAATGGAGAGGATTCCAGAAGCAAAATTTTTCATATTTAATGACAGCAATGAAATTCTTCATCCTAATGATGCATTACCTAATTCGATATTTATTTTTGATGATGTTTTATGTGATAATCAATCTAATATTAGAAATTATTTCGCTATGGGGCGACATAGAAGAATAGACTGTTTTTATCTATTACAAACCTACTCAAAAATACCAAAGCAATTATTGCGAGATAACGCTAATTTGTTAATCCTTTTTAAACAGGATGAATGTAATTTAAAACACATATATAACGAACATGTGAATACAGACATTGTATGGCCTAAATTTAAACACCTTTGTGCTAAGATATGGCAAGATCAATTTAATTTTTTATTAATAAACAAAGATTGCGCTCTTAATGAGGGAAGATATAGGCAAGGCTTTGACATATTTATTCATTTTTAATACTGATGTATATAATAAGAGTATCAAATGCATAAAATCAATTGATTTTAATTATTAGTCAACAACGGTCAAGCAAGTTTTTATATTACGATGAATGCAGAAATCAAGGAACAGTTGATAAGGTTTGTTGACAAAATAAAAAATAAAATAAAAGCAATTGAAAAAGAAGAGAATGCTTCTAATTTGAAATTCAAAAAAGTATTTAAACCTATCACTGATAATTTAGAGACACTGATCAAAGCAAATGATAAAGATAAACCAACAATAAATTTTTCAATAGATATGAGTAAAAGTAACTCAAAAGAGGATCTTAAGAGTTCATCGGATTGTGATGATTTTGATGAATTGATCAAGTCAAGATCAGACGAAAGCGAAAAATATTTTGACTATGACGATATTGACGATAATAAAGACAACAATTCTTTAAAAAATGAAAATAATACAATTATGAAACTAGAAAAAGATGATTTTTATGGCTTTTATGATAAAAACCTTAATGTCCCATTTGTTATACGTAGCGAAAACAACAATTTAATGATGGGAAACTGTAAAGTATCATTTTATTATAAGATAAATACATTGAATTCAGAAAAAGATTATCTTGTGACTTTAAACGACAAACATTATGAATTAACCTCTGGCTTAAAAGAACTTCTTATGCGTAATAAACCCAACCTCAATTTAGTAACCGAGGTGGATAAAATAGTCTACAAAGATATGCTTTGTAATACAAACGCCCACAAGCGAGACTTTGATCCAAACGGGCGAATAAAGGGTGATAAAGGGTTAAAATATCGTCAAATCATCAAGCCATTATTTTCTGAAGAACCTTCTAAATATTCTAAAGAAATAAACAAAATAAAATGGCGGTTTCTTGCCAAAATTGAAAATATTTAAGACTAATACGGATTATATCTTTTGGGATGATCCTAATGAATTAATAGAAAGACTAAAACTTTTGATTGCCTCAAAAAATGCTGGTAATACTAATCATAATAATGAAATCATATCAATTATTGAAGAATTAAAGGAAGCACAAATTATTTCATAATAAATAGCCCATGAAACTAATATTTGAAATTAGTAAGAAAGAGTATATTGAACATGGACATTGATAAACATAGTAATCGTACAGAACTAAACACAGCAATCGTGCTGAATCAACGTTTAAATAAAATTGAATCCAACTCTAAAATCTTTGAGAAAGATTGCAATTTTAAAGAATTTCAAATTGATATATTACACAGAATTTTAAAATTAAATCAGACCATCAATATAATAATTGAAAAAATAACAAAAATTGAAAAAAGTGGGGAAATCAAGGAACTTATTCGAAACTTAAACAAGCATTATGAGCAAAGCAGATATTGTAAACGAAATTCATAAGAATGCAAGGATTAATTTTCCTAGAAGACAAGTGCTGTTGAAAGATATTGATGATCTATGGCAAGCAGATTTAATAGATATGCAGATAATGTCAAAAGTAAACGGTGGCTTTAAATATATAATTAGTAATCAGTTATTGATGGATTTAAAAAATTCGCATGGACAGTTCCTCTGAAACAAAAAAGCAAAGAATATGTGACGAAAGCATTTGAAAAGATATTAAAAGGTGGAAGAGTACCAAAAAATTTACAGACTGATCATGGAACAGAATTTTATAACGATAAGTTCAAAAATTTAGTAACAAAATATGGTATAAATCATTATTCAACCTATTCTACTAAAAAGGCTTCCATTGTTGAAAGATTCATCAGAACTTTAAAGAATAAGCTGTACAAAGCATTTAGCCTAAATGGAAATTATAAATGGAATAACGGGTTGCTTGCTAAAAAAACTACTTGAATATAATTGTACCGTTCATAGAACTGTGGGCCAAACTCCAATATCAATAAATCATAGTAACAAATCAAATATATTACAGAGGTATATTAGTATAGCTCGAAAAGAAACAAAAGAATCGAAAAATAAGAAATTGCAAGTTGGAAATTTTGTAAGAATAAGCAAATTTAAAGCTTGTTTTGATAAGGGTTACACTTCTAACTGGTCAACAGAAATATTTAGGATTTATAAGGTGCAAAGAACGAATCCTACAACTTATTTAATAAAGGATACTTATGATAGACCAATACAAGGCGCGTTCTATTCTCAAGAACTTCAAAAAACTAAACACCCTGATATATACCTTGTAGAAAAAGTTTTGAAAAGAAAAGGAAATAGTGTGTATGTTAAATGGCTTGGTCTTCCTGCTACAGAAAATAGCTGGATAGATAAAACAAATAAATTATATTTTTTTATTGTAAGCAACACTATGCCATCTGTTTTTATAAGATATATAAGTTATATCATGTTATAAATAGCTTACTACTTACTTGTTATTTAAACCATAAAGACTATTGAATCATTGAACGTTATCTTTAATTTAAAATAATATTATGAAACTTTGTAAAAAGCCGTGTTCTAAGCTACCTAATTCAAACGAAAAAGAACAAGCTTCAATAATAATAAAAAAGAGTCAAAAAGTGACTGGATCTGGTTTTAATAAAACTTTTAAAAATATAGTTAAAAATACCAAGAAACACATTAATAAATTAAAACCGAAATGTAAAAAAAAACTCATGAAGTTAGCGCATGCAGCAGCCCGAGAATTGGTAACAGATGCGGGAGTAGAATTACCGAGAGTGATACCCATTCCTAAAACTGGTGGTTTTCTACCATTAATACCAATATTTGCTGGTTTATCTGCTGCCGGCAGTATAGCCGGTGGTGTCTCAGGAATCGTAAAAGCTGTTAATAATTACAACGCAGCTAAAAATAAACTATTAGAACTGGAGAGACACAATAAAGAAATGGAAGCAATATGTATCGGCAAAGGATTACATTTAAAGCCATATAAAGATGGGCTAGGCATTTACGTTTCAAAGAAAAAAAACTGAATTCTCAGCTACCCAATAGAGCTTTAACTAATATCGATATAATAGAACACTCTCACAATATTCCTTTTTTTAGAGGTGTCTTTATGAGAGACGAATTACCATCTATGCCATTGCCTGTTGAATGTGGTGTAATAAATCTAGATAGTTCAAATAATTCTGGTACTCATTGGGTAGCTTATGGAAAAATAAATAATTACATTGAATACTTCGATAGTTACGGCAATTTAAAACCTCCCAAAGAGTTCATAAAGTACGCTGGAAATAAAATTAATTACAATTATAAAAATTTTCAGAATAAGCATCAATATAATTGTGGACACCTATGTTTAAAATTTCTCAAAACTTTTTGGGACAATAGAACAACAATGTCATATTTTAACAATATAATAATTCTAAAAATATGTAATGAATATTATACTATATCAGAAGAATCATATTTCATTCTGAGTATTATTAAGCTGTTAGCCGCAAAAAGTAGGCGTGATTTTAGTCGTTGTATAATAAAATCGATATGATTATATTTAAACAAAATTCAACTACGAGAGTTAAACGTGGTATATCTTCTCCTATATCGAAGGACACCACACGTGTCAATTTGTTAAAGACTAAAATAATTAGTAAAGAAAATAAAGCTTTCCTAAAATTACTTGGATTTAAAGTACAAAATGTTGCAAATAGGTGATTTACCTTATCATGATAACTCCATTGAAAGTTATGAGATTCATAGTTATAATCCGTACAACAATAGTTTTAAAGAAAATGATGAAATAAGAATACCTATTCACCAACAAGATGTATATGTATTACCTTCAGGCAGTTCATTATTCATAGAAGGTTATGTAAAAGTTACTTCAAAAGACTCAACAGAAAAAGCAGTGAAAAAAAATACTAAGTTTATCAACAATCCTTTATTATATATGTTTCATGACATAAGATATGAATTAAACGGTGTTGAAATTGATCGCGCCAAAAATAGTGGAATAACAACTACAATTAAATCGTACATGTCCATGAATCAAGGTGAAAGTAGAGCTGCCGCAGTTTGGGGCTGGAGCTTGAATGGTACAAAATCAGAAGATGGCCATTTTAGCGCTATTATACCATTGAACAAAATATTAGGATTTGCTGAAGATTACAATAAAATAATCATTAATTGTAGGCATGAACTTATATTACATAGAAGTAATTCCGCTTTTAACTGTGTAACCATGGATGAAAAAGATGTTATAGAAATAGAAATCCAAAAATTACAATGGCGAGTACCGCATATAAAATTTTCTGATCGCAATAAATTGTTACTGCTTAAACATCTAGAAAAAGATCGACCAGTGCAGTTAGCGTTTAGAAATTGGGATTTGTATGAATATCCGTTATTACCAAGAACCACTAAGCATTCATGGTCAGTCAAAACCGCATGTCAGTTGGAAAAACCAAGATATGTTATTTTTGGGTTACAAACAAATAGAAAATGTAATAAAACTCTAAGTTCTTCTGAGTTCGATCATTGTAAAGTGACAAACCTGACGCTATTTTTAAATTCACAATATTTTCCATATAATTCATTAAATTTAAATTTCACCAAAGATGAATTTTGTTTATTATATGAGTTATATTCTAACTTTCGTCAGTCGTACTACAACACTGGTATAGATCCGTTGCTTGATTTGCATCAGTTCAAGACAAAAGCCCCCCTGTTCGTAATTGATTGTTCAAGACAAAACGATTCGCTAAAAACTGGACCTGTTGATGTACGATTAGAAATTGAATGCTCTGATGATATACCCGATAATACAACCGCTTATTGTTTGATAATCAACGAATGACTTTTTGAATATAAGCCTTTAAGCAACATCGTAAGAAAATTATCATGAATATTATTGTTGATGTACAAGGGTTTAAGAGTGCAGAAAACGAGTTTATTCCAAAAGAAATAGCAATTATGTGGAACGACGGTGTCCTTGTACTGCTGATAAAACCACCATTTCCATTTTATGATTAGAATCGAAAAGAACGCATACAAGTATCATGGATAGAAAGAAATAGAGGCATTAATTGGAAAGAGAGATTTATACCCTATAACAGTTATAAGTATATTTTAAGTGAGTTTTTAAAAACTAAATGTATTTATACAAAAGGTTATGAAAAAATGATATGGCTTAAGAAAATATTAAATAACGAAAATGTAAATAATTTAGAAAATAACAATTGTCCTAGTTTAGAAAAACTATATGAAAAATATTCAAGTTCAACCGATATTAAAAGTTGTATTTATCATAGCAAAATATGTGCTTTAAAAAATGTAATGTGTTTGAATAAGTGGTGTGTAGAAAATAAATGTGACTCTTTTGTATCAATAAATGAATAAGATTGTAATCAAATATGGCTTTTTAAATTAATCCCCGACCCAACCCTATAAATATCCATTTTTGATTTTTACCGTATGGAAGAATTGTGAATAAAAACACACGGTAAACCTTATGTTAACGGTTAATGGTGTTTGGTGAACTCCAGCCTTAATGTTTGGAAAGTTCGAGAAAATAGTTATCTAGAAAATAAGTAAATTTTGGGAAAATAAGTAAAGAACCCAACTGACCACAGCCAAAGCTAAGCTCCAGAGTCTGCAACGCTTAGCAACTACATCGACCAGCGGATGTATGAGAACCACTCCATCAGCCTCCCTAGAATACCTCTTACAACTGAGACCTCTAGATCTAGTCATACAAGAGGAAGCGAAAGCAGCAGCCATAAGACTAAAATCGCAGGGACTATGGAAATGTAACATAGGAAAAACACACACGATAATCCTAGATTGGAGTACGAAAGAAATACCTCTTCTCGATGCACCGATCGATAGAATACCATGCCACCATGTCTTTGGCAGAAGATACGATATCCAACTAACAGCAGAATCAAAAGATTGCTCTGACATTAAAGAAGTAAGGATATACACAGATGGCTCCAAGACCACTTGTGGAACTGGGGCCGGCGTCTTCTCAAACGACCTTAATATCAAATTATCAATAACCCTAGATAAGCGGAACACCATCTTCCAAGCAGAATGCATTGGCATCACCAGAGCGGCACAGGCAGTTGCAGCTAGAGGTATTAGTAATCTTAACATAAAGATTATCTCAGATAGCGCATCTGTCCTGCAGGCCCTCCAAAATAATATTATTAACTCTGTCCTTATACTGGAATGCCATAACACGCTCCAAGCCATAGCAGATACAAACCGGGTAACTCTGCAATGGATAAAAGGACACAGCGACTCACTTGGCAACGACGCAGCAGATGAATTGGCTAAGAGAGGTTCAAACACAAAAGTGTATGGACCAGAGCCCTTACTGCCCATTCCACAGGCCCAAATAAAAACCTGGCTGCGTGAGAAAACCGAGAAACAACATCTAACAGAATGGAGAACCCATGGGGGATGCAAGCAAACAAAAGATGCAATCCCGGTACCATCCAAAAAGCTTGCCCGTTCCCTCATCAGACTAAAGAGAGACGAAATCCGAAAAGTTATAGCCACTATAACCGGACACTGTCTCCTAAACAAACACCTATTCACAATAGGGGTGACAGACAGCCCTCTATGCAGAGGATGCATGAAGGCGGAGGAAACGCCACAGCACGTCCTTATGGAATGCACAAGCGTGGCCGATCAACGGGCGAAACTTCTCCACTCCCCGGCATCAATGCCAGATGCATGTAGTAGCCCACAGAGGCTGCTGGCATTCTGGGAGGACCTGGGATGGATGGAGTAGAATAGAGGCTGATGTAAAGTCAGAACGCACAATGGCCCAATCATGAGGCTAAGTGCGATAGAGCCCAGCCAAACTAACTAACTAAGTAAATTTTGATCGAAAAAGTAAGTACATAAAAAAATAGAACAAGTAGTTACCTGAGATATCCTATAGCTAAAAAAAATACAAACCAAATAACACTCATATTTACTAAACTTTAAGTATTATTTATTAATTATATTTTTCATAAAACAGTTGAGTGAGCAATTTAATGAATAGATTAGTGTAGAAAATTTACGACTCTATGGATCTAATCCATATGATCGAGGCTCCAACTGGAGCCTCGATCTCAATTTCATCAACAAGAACAGTTGAATGGATAGATAATTTGGAATTGGTAGTTTTTGGATCTCATCAGATCCAGAAAATAAATTAAAAACAAAAAGCAATTGACAGCTTACTTATTGATTATAATTATTATTGTCTCATTTAGTTCATTATAAAAATACCTATCTACAAGTGATCAATCATGAATTCATAAAATACTGATCAATTATCTATTAGATTACCTACCTACCTTATAGATTGAAAACATAATAGCTAAATGGTTCATATACCAAACATATACAGTTAGGAGAAAAGCCGGTAGAATTGACAAAATTTTTAAAATTGGTTGATTTGATAAAAATAATTATTGATTGCATAAATAAAATAGTTAAAATGGGGGTTTTTGGATCTCATCTGATCCAGAAACCCCAATTTTAACCTACTCACTTCGTCATCCGTCTCTCTTTCGTTCAATAAGACCCAAGGGAATCAAAAGCTATAAGGCTTTTCATTGAATAGCTGGCTACACTACAATACAACCTCTCATTGTTGGTTACAATGTTACCACAGCATAGCATTTATGATTCGGCATACTCATAAACACATCAATTTCACTAGAGCTACGCAATAAACCACCCATCGCATTTTGATCAGCATTAATTCGACAGCAATTGCTCTCGTATGGTATACTAACTAACTCATGTATTATTTACGACCTCCAAGGTGGTCATTAATCTCTGTACAGATCCACAAATGAACGGTATTATTCATAGGATAGTGAAAACTGGACGGCAGCGATGCCGAACCGAAATGTTTTTGTTGCAATTATCTTCAGATTGGTCCATTAGGCTTTTTGTGGCGTCTCGGTTATGATGCTTATGGTTAATTACGTGTATTAACGTGGAAGAAATGCACGCGTTTATAAGGGCGCGGTCAGACCAAGAGGTAATAAATTCTAGCTGGAAAGTCAGTTTTAGTAACCTATTTTCTAGTTCAGGAAGAAATTAAGATTTTCGGAAGATGACAATGTAATAAGTGGCCAAATATTTTTCTGTTTATTCTATTAAAATAATGCATCTCTATGCCATATGCCGTGGTTATAAGAGCTAGTGATATACCTACTTTATATACACAACAAGAGTACAAAGGTGAATTTAACGCCTATGACACTCTCTTCACCAGTTGACTATAAGGTACAAGTTAGATGTTACGAGTCAAATATATACCTTATTATTTATTATTAATATTATAAATGCGAAAGTAACTCTGTCTGTCTGTCGCGCTTTCACTCCAAAACTACTGAACCGATTTAGATGAAATTTGGTGTAGACATAGTTTGAGTCCCAGGAAAAGACATAGGTAAGCTTTTATCGCAGAAATCACCCCTTAAGGGGGAGAAAAGGGGAGTGGAAGTTTGTATGGGGAATCAATAACAGCTGAACTGATTTAGATGAAATTTGGTATGGAGATAGTTTGAGTTGTGGGTAAGGATAAAGAATCCGCGTCTTCAGCATACCGTGTTAATGCCTCGACCACTCGGCCACTGAGATCTTACCAGACTCGTCGAAATTTTAACTGTATTGACCTCTTATAGTTTGTCATGCCATAGTAGACTATTCACTATTAATAACTACGTATCAAAATCCAATTTACAAATCTTTTGATAGCGCATCACCTTCAAGTTCATAGCCCATAGTTAACAGTTTTTGTTATATTTTAATTGTGCAGCTTGTTTAAAAGTGCTTAGTAAATAAAAAAAAATACATCTTAAGTCACAAGTTGACAATGTACACTGTGGTTCTTGTGGGGGTTGCAGTTTTGCTGCGAATCTCACACAAACCACATGTATTATAGGTGACTGTTACCACTTACCATCAGGTGGGCAGTTTGCTTGTTTGCCAACTTAATTGCAATAAAAAAATCCTGCCCGAGTTAAGATTTTTTTCTCGTATTGATATATTTATGTTTTAGTTAATCATGTAGGGTTATATTAGCATAGTAACTCTAGTAATAATTAACTAAGTCAATAATGCAACGCGAAAGCTTAAAATGTTATATTTATGTTTATTTTTTGTTGTTTACAGCTCTTGGTGTGTCTGTACCCTAATTGTATAAAAACTAAAGGATGGTAGACTGTTCGAATTGCGTAATCGCAATTGCTTTTATTAAGGATTTTTATGTAACAGACACATGGCTTTTCGTTTAAGATGTTTTATTAATTGATATAATTACGAGTATTATTCTCATATTGCAAAATCAACAAATGAACGTTATATTGCTTAATTCGCAAGAAGGGGCGAGGGGAAGAACGATGGAAGAATTTCAATATCATTGTTAGGCCCGTGAACAATTACACACGCCTGCCGTCTAGCCAACGGCGGGTACGGTGCGCTTACGCATTTCCCCCCGACAAAAAAAAAAAAAAAAGGCCCGTGGACAATTACAACATGAAAAAATAATGTGCCAACACAATTATGTTCCCTTTCTTTATAAAAGTCTACCTCCTCTAAACGAGGCGTGAAGAAGCAGCTTGCATGTCGGTTAGGTGAGGACGGCTAGTGCAGCGTATATTATCCCGCACTAACTTTGTCTCAAACCTCCATACAAACAAATAATCTACATACAAGTAATAACAACCTTTTGTGATGGAAGTGTTGGAGTGTGTTGAAGTGTTATAAGTTTTACCAGAGGGAGACTTAGTACCAGATCGTCTGCATACCTCTATCTTACCCATTTCTGCCGCCCAGCAGCGCTGCTTGCATTGCCGTGTTCCTGCTTGAAGGGTAAGACAGGCAGTGACATTACTGGGTACTATGACTTGGCATCTTATGTCACAAGCTGGCAACGTACATTGGGTTGTGGATTAGCAAGTCTAACAGAAACCAAAGGTATTATTAAGGTGACTGTAGCCACTTACCATCAGGTGGGCAGCCTGCTTGTTTGCCAATTTTTTTGTTTAAAAAATAATTAAACATACTACATCGCGTTTTATGTTCAAATAAAAACTACTCACCTGCGTGAACAGAACAGATATTGTCTTGTCAGGGAATGAATGTTGAAAAACTAAATAGTCTTCCAGTTAGATAATAAAAAAAGTTGTCACGTAATTAGAAGCTAATGTAGAGGACTTGCTACGGCACAAAATGCGTTGAAATATACACAGGTATGACGTCAATCTACATTTTGAATCAATGTATTGGCGCATTTTATCGATGCCGCGACGACGGCGGGAACTCGGGAAGTCGCTGGATGCGAGATATCAATGTATTGGCGCATTTTATCGACGCCGCGACGACGGCGGGAACTCAGGAAGTCGCTGGATGCGAGATATCAATGTATTGGCGCATTTTATCGACGCCGCGACGACGGCGGGAACTCAGGAAGTCGCTGGATGCGAGATGCGTAGAGCCGATCGGTTTGGTTGGAGATCCTTGGAGATCCTATGTGGAGTCCAACAGAAGGCATCTCTTGGCTGAAAAATAATGTCGACTGAGATTAAATCTGAAAAGATTAAATTAAACCCTCTTTGATTTAATCTAAGAATGAAGATGATGATATTAAAAAAAATATGTTCGTCATCCTTATTAAGTTTGATCTTAGACCCGGTTGCACCAAAATTTTTTACTCCGGACATACTGTATGGATTTATCATTTTGGGAAGTTATTGTTTTGGAAACTTGATGTTACAACTTGACTATTTAGGGAAATTACGTTTTGATACAGTATATATATACTCTTAATTGCATAAACACAAGAAAAAAGTTTGTGCAATAATATCGTATGTAAGGGCGCACTTATCTCTTATAGAGATCTCTGCCAGTCAATCCATAACATTAGTGGCATACGTAAATGTAGTAGACAACAAAACGGAAAAATATCAATACATAAATAACAATTATTCATTAATACCTATTCCTATATAAATATATAAATAATAAATAAAATATACCTGACGATCATTGAACTTATTCATATAGTTTTTTTTTTTTTGTAATATAATGTTGCTTAACGCGGGACCTAATGCTGGTATGTGATTGGCTATGCTGAATGTCACTTGGGAGACTGTTCCAAAGCTGAGCAGCACGAACGCTGAAGGAGTTGCGAAAAATGTGAATTGCTGCTTGGAACAACCAGCATGCGCACATCATGACAACTACGCTTAGGACGGGATGTAGGAGAGAGCAATTGGAAACGGGAGCGTAGATAGTATTTGGCGAGTTTGGATCTTATATAATATATATATTTTGATTGTATATTATATATTTTGATTTTTTTGCTCAATTTCAATAGCACACCGCACTGTGGGACATCCATAGGTCATAAATCTTAAAAACCTGCTTTCTTGTTTTACATTTTATTCCTTGTCGTTACATTGGATAGTTGCGGTATCTTCTGAAACTATAAATAGGTCAGTAATTAGAGTGCGCCTTCATTATCTATTGTGCATTCAAAGAGAGCGCATCGCCAATCGTAAATACTGTTATCAGTGAGTCATTAAAAAGCGTGACGTCATTTGTTGTCATTGCGGGACCTGTGAGTGCTGTGTGAGTTTTTTCTGAAATGGATATCCAAGAACAAGGTATGTAATAATTAATATTTTTATTTTAATTGTATCTTAGTATATATTTTCTTTAGTATGTCATTGCTACGAGGCGACTTTTCTTGGAGTATTATATTTTAATATTCAAAGTTTGAATAAACTTTTAAATATGTTCCCACTCGCTCCGACTATGGAGGTATATTGCACCATAATCTTTAGACTTTCTTATCTTAGGAAAATTAAAACTTGGCTGCCCTTATCTGCCCTTTTGGCGATGACAAGGGTGCTACGGTTGCCAGATTATCTCGTAGCATTTGCTACGAAATTAGTTTATTTAGTCTTAGTGCTTTGTGTAGGTTTTGTGACTGAATTTTAACCGTTTTTTTTTTGTTTTAGGTAATTTATATATATGCTCGTTTTCAAGAATGCATATTCTTGAAATATGGCTAACTGTCAATACCGATAATGACTCGGAAAAGTGTCGTCAAGTCCTACAAAGTTTGTTGACTACTCTGAACGACGATGCTGAGAACATTGATATTCATTATTTAGAGAAAATTGTTAATAATTTATGTAAAGCTATTGCTCGATTCTGGAAAAAATGTAATAGGGATAAAACCAAGCTTTTATATAAGAATTCCGATTGGTTTAATGTTATTGAAAAAATTCAACTTGTGAAAAACAATAAGCAATGTACTCCGTCTGAAACGTCGCCGTGTCATTCACGTGGTCGTCCTCGAAAACCTTTTACGCAATGTAGTAAAAGGACTAAACGTCGGAGAGTAGCTGATTTGTCAAAGTCTGATGATTCTACTGTGAGTGCATTGCTTGATGTTTCAGACTGTTCATTCGATTCGTGTATATCTAGAGTCAGCACTGATGATGTCTTGTCACTTGTGACTGATGCTCAGTTGACAAAACATCAGTATTTATTAATTAAAAACTTTGTTAATAGTAAGATTTCTCCTAATGTATTACCATGTTACCAACAAATTACTAAAGCGAAACAGAGATGTTACCCTTCTAATATAACTGTTTCCGAGTCTTCAGCTGAAGTTGAATTACAAAGTCTTTTTGATCACACAGCTTCTCGAATCCTTGAATCTCAAAAAGAGGTCTTAGATCAGATTCCTGATGATTGTTTGTCTAATATCTCTTTACTTGGGAAATGGGGATTCGATGGCAGCACTGGACATAGTGAATACAAACAATTTTTTTCAGATTCAACTTTAGAAGATAGTAGTTTGTTTGTAACATCTTATGTACCCCTTCAAATTATTGTAAAATTAGCTGAAGATAATTGTAAAATTTTATGGAAAAATCCTCGACCCTCTTCCACTAGGTACTGCCGTCCTATTCGATTTCAATTTTTGAAAGAAAGCACAGCAGTGTCTTTGCAAGAGGAAGCTTATTTTAAGGATAAAATTGAAAGTTTGCAACCTACTTTTATTCAGATCGACAATCGTGAATTGGTCGTTTCTCATAAGTTGCAGCTTTCAATGGTAGATGGTAAAATTTGTAGTGCTTTAAGTGAAACATCTACAAGTAGATGTTATATATGTAATGCTACCCCTAAAGAGATGAATAAAATAGACGAATGTTTACAAAAACCTGTAATAGAGAGTAGATACCAATTTGGATTATCACCACTACATTCTTGGATACGTTTCTTCGAATATTTTATTCATCTTTCATATAGATTAGACATAAAAAAATGGCAAGTTAGGCTAGATAGTGATAAACAATTGTTATCAAATAAAAAACAATATGTACAGTCCCAGTTTAGGGAACGATTAGGTTTAATAGTTGACAAGCCGCGTAGTGGTGGAAGCGGGACGTCTAACGACGGAAACACGGCCAGGAAGTTTTTTTTGGAATCAGCTGTATCTGCTGAAATTACAGGTTTGAATAAGGATCTCATAGATCGTTGTTGTGTAATATTACAAACGTTATCTTCTGGACATAAAATTAATGAATGCAAGTTTAAAGACTATGCATTACAAACAGCATACAGCCTGGTCGAGGAATATCCGTGGTATAGTCTTCCTGCTTCTGTCCACAAGGTGCTCGTACATGGATCAGATATTATAAGTTATGCATTGTTATCTATAGGAGAACTTTCCGAAGAAGCTGCTGAAGCGACAAATAAGTATATCAAAATTTATAGACGAAGTCACACTCGAAAAATGTCACGTGAAGTTACCAATCAAGATTTAATACAACGACTATTATTACATTCAGATCCTTATATTACAAGTCTTCGGAAACTTCCCCCTAAAAAGAAAAATACTCTGTCACAAAGTGTAATAGAATTGTTACATGTTTAATATTGTTAGAATAAGAATAATTTATTTGTATTTTGTTAGTTGTTTTGTTTTGTTTTGTATTTAATTAATTTTAATTTATTTATTTCTATTATTTTATTATAATTAAATAATGTTATCAATGTTTTGACTCTTATTTTATTTAAAATATATGTTTTACATTCCAATTTTTAAGTGTTTGTTCATGATAAATTTAGGTAAAGGTATGTTATTGTTTATATTTGTTTTTTACTGAAGTAAACGTTTTTTATTCCGTAAATACATGTACTTCTTTCATTTTAATGTTCCTAAAACACTTTTACAACTATAAGTCACTAAAATAATACAATGTATTGATAGTAACAGGACTTTAACTATTTATGACCGCCCTTGTATGGAGCGTGTCCCTCTGTGCACCGCGCCCGTAATCCAGTAGAAACTCATGGTTCAAGGTCGTTGACTTTCCTCAGCCTCTTAAGACTAGAGTTTTGAGTGAAGCGAGAAATTTAAGCTCACTAAAGACTGCTTTATCTCCGAGGAAAATACTCTACTTTTTGCACCACCTACGAGAAAATCAAAACAAATACGTCAGACATACCTACAGCATTTATTCAAAATCATGTTAATTTAGTATTGAATCATAATATAATTTCATATATGAATTAATAATTAATAAAAACTACACATAGAAGCGGCTGTTTCTTTATGCCTTTTTGCTTGAAAAACTAAAACCTAGAAATATAAACAATATGGCGAGATTTAGTACATTACTGCCGCGGTCTATAATGACTACTTTGCTGGTCGCGCTGATAATGGCCGACAGCGCAGCTCCAGGCCGACACAGCGCGGTCAGCGTGCAGCACATGATGGACGAGCTGAGATAAAGGCCGAGACCGTAGGTCGAGGCCTTTACAGTGAGGACAGCAAGGGCTGCAATGATGGCCAAGCTGGAAGGCCTAGAACGTAGCTAGCCTAGCTCGAGGCAATCATAGCGTGACCAGCGAAGCAGTCATTGTGGGCCAAGGCTTGTATAGTGCTTTACTCAAAAATGCAAGTACCTAATCTAAATAAAACCAGCAAGTAATTTAAATAAAAATTTATTAATTAACTAGAAATTTAATTAAAATGACAATTATGAAAAGTTAACGGCAAGGTCGACTTTGCCCTAACAAGGTTGTCAAAATAATGACCACATTACATGCATTTTTGAGTAAAAATTTTTGTTTGCTTTTGTTATACTTTAGTGTCTTCATGGATTTTTGTGCATGTTATCAATTGAGATTTTTAAAGGTTAAAAATTACTTATCTTATGTTAGGTTTCGTTTTAAAGTTTTTATGTATGCAAAAATTAGTAGAACAACCTATTCCTACGTATCGACAATTAGTTGTTCTGTGGTATCGAATCGATTTGTACGTCACTTTTTCGAAATTGGAAAACGTAATACTTATATCAAATCCTTCCTTTGGATTATTTTGGTTTTGGTTTCTACCTGCAAGGATTTAAAGCCTATACCACCATACAATTCATTGCATGATGTGGCACTTTCACTCTAGATGTAACACTTCAACACAACAACACGACGTTGACTGACTTTACATTGTAAGCACGAATTATATTAAAACGAAAACATTTTTTATTAATCTTCGATACGAGCATAATGTTCAACTTTATCAAACGAACATAAGTCATGTAGCGTTAATGTTATCTTAACGCGTGAACACCTCCATTGTGCATAATATTAACATTCATTAGTTCTTTCCATAATTTAGATAAATGGTGCGCCACATTATGAAGTGGAGGTAGATACTAAATGCATAGGTACATCATTGGTCCAAGGATACTATACAAGGATATTATATGCGAAATTCCACTTATTGTAAAAGAATGTTTCAAATAAAATAAGCTTATGATGAGATCATTATTCAATTTGTTTGATTGTACATTACTCGTAGTATAGTATTATTGGAATAAGGCATTTCGATGGAAATAACTAAATAGGGTAATTGACAGGTAATATTGTTGGCAACCCATATCCCTCTCCTCTATAATGGGCATTGGGCATTAGTCATGGTCTAAACACGATGCTGTTTCATTTTTCAGTCATGAGCAAGACTAGCTTTAAACAGCCGTTAAACAACGATTTGTTGTGAGGCTAACAGTGAACTAGGATTGTTTTTTTTTTAAATTAAAACACAGCAATATGCTTTCATTTGATATAAAAATGGTTGTCAACTGCGCCAATCATTGTATGTATTCTAATAAGGTGGCGACAACTTTAGAGAGATATAGATACAGTTAGCAACACGTCAAGCTTCACATTTGCAGTACGAAAGCCGTTGCTATTGCGACAACATAAGAGCGGTTTATATGTAAAGAGTAGTGTGTTGCCGTGGGAACTCCAACCTCAAAGGGGTAAAGTGGGGGTTAAATTTTGTATGAAGGTAAAATTCAATTTCATCCAATTTACTTGACACTTGGAATATAGTGTTATCAACTAAAATGATTAAACAAGTATTTTGAAATTTATTATTAATATTTGTGTAAACTCTAACTCCTTTTAGGCATAACGTGGGGATTGAAAGTTTGAGTGGAAGTAAAAAAAATACATAATTATCATCAGATTTAAAATAAAACGTTGCGGTAATAGGAAAGACGGTAAGTTTGTATGAAAATCCACACAGAGAAGGTCGCGAGTGGAAAGCTAGTAGTATGTTATTGCAATGCTTCTGCTCTTGAGTCATTAATAAGACGAGTCGAACTCAGGAGGCTCGCCTTAGTTACGCGGAGTACTGCCTACTTACTACGATCTACGTAGTACAGCCTTCTTACTACTAGCTGTGTAGTAGGTACTGCCTCCTTATTGCGATCTGCATAGTACTTTTCCTGTTTACAACGATCTGCATAGTACTGCCTCTTTACAACAATCTGCGGAGTACTGCTTCCTTAATACGATCTGCGTGGTACTGACTCCTTACCACTATCCGCGTAGTACTGCCTGCTTTCTACGATCTGCATAGTACTGCCTTCTTAATACGATCTGCGTAATACTGAGTCCTTACTACGATCTGCGTAGTACCTACTGCCTCCTTACTACGATCTGCGTACGATCTGTCTCCTTAGTACGATCGCTTAAAGCAGTATTAAAATAGTAATCGGAGCGAGATGGCATTATCGCTGTAATAGTGGTATATCTGTTTTTATTTATCATGACCTAGCTTTAAGTGATCATGGAATAGGCCCTGAGGGCCATTTCGACTTATAAACGAGAACCGAAACTGAACCGTTGCTTTTGACCAATCAGAACACTATATTATAACGTTATCAATCACACATTTGAAGGTCAATCTATGCGTTCCGATTGGTCGGACTTCATTTCATCTGTAACTTATTAATTTAATAAGACCTATGGATAGCGAGGCGGCGGCAGCGTGGAGTTGTGCGTCGGCAACACGCAAAAGATTATAATTTTGCGTATAAGTACTATAGCTTAGTATTAGGCGGGCAGGCTGTATTATTGAAAACAAAAAAATACGTAATTGACATGTTCAGGAGTTGTCACAGTATCCCTACGATAAAAATGCTTTTCAAATGACGCAATAATTTAAACGCACCAACGTGACTTGGCGTATTAGCGCCAAGAATAGCGCTGCGCTCGCTTCTGTGGCTTCCGAATGCGCCTGAAGAGATTCTGCGCATAATTGCATTAGCAGTCGGATTGTTACGTGCATAAGGAAATCATAAACGAATTAATACAGGTACCTATATTTATACAATACTAGCTTCGCCCGCGTTATTTTTGTTTTCCCGTGGGAATTTTATATTTTCCCGTAGGAAAAATAAATTTACAGCCTATGTTCATCAGGGATAACGTAGGATTCTTAATGTGAAAGAATTTTTTAAATCGGTCCAGTAGTTTCGGAGCCTATTCAATACAAACAAACAAACAATCAAATCTTTCCTCTTTATAATATTAGTATAGAAAATTGGCAAACAAGCACACTGTCTGACGGCAAGCGGTGCAGTCACCTATACTACTCCTATATGTTGTTCCAGTATAAGATTCTCAGATCTGCAATACCTGCAAGGACGACATTGTAGGTACAGTACAGACAGCAACACGTCATTTTGTACCTATTACGAGAGTCGTCGCTATTACGAGCGTGCCTTTACTGTTATTTACTGTTAAGAGCAGTCAACTCAAGAAAAAAAAAATAATCGCGGGCAGGGATGTCTTGATGTGTACGTATTGGCGACCGAGCTCTTACCAGCCCCGACGAAATCTTTAGCCGTATTGATTTCTTTTGACCTTGTCAATTTCAATTTATTTAGCATTTTAAAAAAAGTGCAAAGTTCTATATAAAAAGCCGTCTCAAGGTCAAAAACAGGATCTGCTGGTGATCTTCTAGTTTACTTGACACATCATTGGGCAGAGGCAATTGAAGCGAAGGGGAGGCACTGGCAGTAAGTTTGGACATCGCGAAGGCTTTCGATCGGGTCTGGCACAAAGCGCTTCTTTCTAAACTTCCTTCGTATGGACTTCCCGAGAAACTATGTGGATGGGTCTTTTATTAGACAGAAGCATAAAGATCTTAATTGATGGTGAATGCTCAGACTCACTGTCTATAAATGCTGGTGTCTCCCATAAGGATGTGTGCTATCACCTACACTATTCCTTTTGCATATTAATGATATGCTGCAAATCAGCGGCATTCATTGTTATGCAGATGACAGCACGAAAGACACCTCCTATAACGGCCGTGCGAACATTTCTCGGGAAAATGTCATTGAGTGCCGGAATAAACTTGTGTCTGAAATTGATACATCATTAGAGAAAGTCTCTAACTGGGGTCGACTTAATTTAATCCTACAAAGACACAGGATTGCGCGTTCACCGCCAAGAAAATGCCATTTGTCGTATCTCCTCGCTTTCAGAGTATCCCCTATCTGCCTCAGCCAATATTGAGATCCTTGGTGTCAATATATCGAGCGAAGTCCAGTTCCGTGGCCACTTGGAGGGTAAGGCTAAATTAGCCTCTAAGAAGCTTGGTGTGCTCAATAGATCCAGACGGTATTTCAGTCCAGCACACCGCCTACAGCTTAACAAGGCGCAGGTTCGGCCTCATATGGAATACTGTTCTCATCTTTGGGCAGGGGCGCCCCAATACCAGCTTCTTCCACTAGAGCGCATCCAGCGGAGAGCGACTCGAATCGTCGACTGCCAGGAAATTTCTAATCGGCTTGATACCTTGGCGCTGCGTAGAGATGTCGCCTCACTATGCATCTTCTATCGCATATATTACGGGGAATGCTCCGAGGAATTGTTCGGTCTCATACCTGCCGCCTCTTTCCGCCATCGTTCCACGCGACCAAAAATCCATGCCAATCACTTAGATGGTTGGCAGTCTACAACTGTGCGTTTTTCTCGCAGTTTCCTGCCTCGTACAGTCAAACTTTGGAATGAATTGTCGCCTTCGGTATTTCCGGACCGATACGACCTTCAAACTTTCAAGAAAAGAGCGTATTCCTACCTTAAAGGCCGGCAACGCACTTGTAACTCCTCTGAAGTTGCGGGTGTTCATAGGCGACGGTAATCACTTACCATCAGGTGATACGTTTGCTCGATTGCCCCCTATCCCATAAAAAAAAACATGTAAAGTCTGACTTCTTACTGTGTGGACATATGATGTTAAGTCATTAATTTTATTATCTTCTCATATAATAGCTTTCAGGAACACAGTGATGCAGGTACTACTGCCTTGTAGCAGAAGCTACCCGCTCAAACAACTTAGTAGAAATTAGTATCAAAATTCACTTGCGTGATTAACAGTTGAAAAGCGTAGAAGAAATACAATAAGATGGTAAGTTTAGTGGTCGTCGTTTGCTCTACATAACTGGCTATCGATTTAAAGAGCTCTAATGTTCAGCGGAGCTGATCAATAGTTATAGATTTAATTAAAATGTGGAAATAAAAACATTTTATCACTTTCACCATCTTAAGTATTGGATGAATTTTCGAAAATCTGTGCATAGTGTGCATATCCCTTTCCAGAACTCTTCTGTTCCGAATTTCAATAAAATTTTCATGTTGTAAATATTTGAATTTCTTTATTGATTGAATTTTCAATCATCCTCCAACATTTTTTACCATTGTTTCAAGTTGGTTTAAACATCTATTTAATTTAACAAAAATAAAAGAGCATTATGATTAAACTTTTGGAAACATTTTTCATTTTTTTGTATAGCGTTATATTCATATTTCAGTGTGCGTAGTTAGACAGTATAATTTGGCAATCTTCCGTAAGCTTTTAACAAAGTTAACATGTTCAATATGAGTAAATGAGTAATCGTATGGTTACATCGTAAATTATTTCACGAATGTCACGGCCATTGATTAGGAGCTTCCCAAGTTTTTTGCGCGCCCCAAGCCAGCGTGCAGCGGAACAAAACAAAGCGGAGTAACTTTCCTAATTAAAATTTCGCCGTCAACTGCTACTGTGATGGAGCGTAGAAATAAGTTCGCTTTTTCCAACGGTACGTGACGGCAGAACTGAGTTAATTCCTTTGCCTTTGCCCGATGGAGCTAAGTCGAGAGCCTGGTTTTTTCTTTCATTGGTTCAGTGTTTTAGAAGTTCCGACTTCTATTTATGTCTTGGTTTATTTACCTACACCACAGATTTAAGTTCATTTATTAGTTCAATGTTGTCTACTTGTTTTCGAATTTTATTTAATGTAAGTCTATTTTCTGGGATTTGTTTTCTTATTACTTTTTTGTTTATTACCGTTTCTCATATTCGGGGAAGTAGCGTAATGAAAAGTGGATAGATAATACTTGTTACATTACAGTATAGAACTAGGATATTGAAATACGAGTATTATTTTTAGATTTTTAATTCTTAAGACTAAACCAACATTATGTGGAAAGGAAATCAAGTGATGCGAATTGTATACAGGGTATAAGTGACGGTGTCCCATTTCTTTTAACAGTGAGTTCAGACCATGATCCTAATTTGAAAATCATTGAAATTTTCTCCCGGAAAAATCATAAATTTACCATTTTTTTTCTAAATTTTCTGCTGTATTATAACTAAGTTAACGTTTAAAAATATCTGTAAAAAAAACCACAATAATTACACAAAAAATAAACTTCGCAATGTAAATCGTATTACATTTCCATCATACTGCGCGCGGAATCAGCTGATTGGGTCATCGAACGTCAGCGCACTGGTGTGAGCGGAACAAAAATGATGCCGGTGCGCCGTACATCGCGAAACATGACATGAATAAAAATTAAAACTCCTTTTTATTCGCTTTAAAAGCTTTTTCGGGAAAAATGAACACCGCTAAACAAATATTACCATTGATCTGAACTCACTGTTAAAAGAAATGGGACACCGTCACCTAAGCCCGGTATAATTGTTATTTAAAAATATTTTTTGTAATTTTTCTATTTTTGTAGTTATCTTATTGCTCCTAAATCCGACATCATGAGGATTTGCTTGACTTTGTACATTATTAGTTTGTCCTGTTCTATACAATGGTATACGGTTGGCCAAAAAACAGGGTTATTCATGCTAAGGTTGAAATTCTGTTTTGCTATATAAAACAGCAAATTTGATTTCTCTTGCAATAGCATACTAATAGTTGCTAACTTTAGATACTTGTTTTATACTCGAGGTTTTGTCAAAAATCGAAAAGTTGACTTTAGCCTGAGTCACTTAAGTTGAGTTATTCGTCAATTGGAGTGTAAAACTTCAGATTTTACTTTTTTTTCGTCAACTCGCTCGTGAAAATCTGACGAATTTATCTTAGAACCAACTACAAAAACATTTAAACAAATTTGATGTAGCTAACAACTTTAATCGAATTAACAGACTTCATACGACTTGAGTTAAAATAAAACAAAACATAATTTTTGACAGACGTAAATGATTTTGTCGGTTCTAGGTACCAGGATAGCAGAATCGATAAAAAGGTTTTTCACTCTTGATTCACAAAGAGTGTGATCACGGGTCGCGATCGCCATGGGAAAACCTCTTCGTGGTTTATGCTTCCCTGGTCCCCGAACTCCCGTGGGTTCCTCTGCTATGACTATTTTAGTCAATTACAGCTAGGAAAAAGAATTCGAATAGTTAGACGTAACACTGTTTAGATTTTATAAAAGTTTTTGTTCCTCTTTTACGTGCACGCGAGTTGACGACGCGTCAGTTTCGAACAAGCCCTTAAGCCCTACGGATGAAGTATATTTTTTTAAGGCAGGGAAATCTGTTACGAGGCCAAGGGACTAAGTTTTACTAGACTTCCCACTTGGGTTTGCCGGAACTCTGGTCTAACAGCGGCTATTCCGCTGGCATTCCTGTACCCTATATCCTCCGATACCCCTCTGCTCCCGATGGAGGTACGTTGGGATCGGAAAATCATAACCTTTTTTTTTGGAAAATTTATAATACACATTTTTGAAAACAGAACGTTGGATATAATAAACTCTACCTCTTTCATTAATACGCATAGTATCGTCAAAATAATAGAGCCCCACCTGAGCGCCTTTGCCAGATCGTGGGGACCACTCGAGGACCTTTCTACCTTAATGGCCGTCAGTCCATTCGCGTCCAATTCTGCCAACTGCCATTAAAGATTTGTAATTCTTAGGACTATGGCGATCACTTAAGTTCATCTTAGTTAGGATGATGAGTTTGTAAGTACCTACCATTATATATTTTGTTTGGAAAATTTATAATAATTTTTTTTAAAACAGTCTGTCGTAAAAATACACTGAAATATGGAAAAAATTGCGAACGAAAATAAGCCAGGCATTTTTTAATTTTTAGAGGATTTTTAAAGTGTTCATGCCAGCCCTATCGAACCAGCCCGCCCTATCCGAACAAGCTAGTAGTTATAGTTTTATTTTGACACGATATTTCGATTATACTTTAAGATCCTACTTATCTTTAAGTAATAAATTTCAACTCTGGCTTGATTTTACTGTAACGCTGTAGTTATATTCGTCCCTCTACAGTCTACAGTCTCATGTTTTAGAAAGTTTCAACACAAGTTTGTCCTCTATTTTCTGCCCTCGAATATCAGACGGAAGCTTTGAATGCACCCGACAAAAAGGAAATTAAGGATAGAATAAAAATTTTGCAATCATCCCTCTATTCCGGTGTTCACGTTTCATTTGAGTTCAATTACCTCCACTGCGCTGTCTCGGCAACAATTTTCATTATTTCTCTCTTTGAGTTTCCCGCTTTTAGATGGGAAAGACTTGTTCTTTTTTTGACTTGTAGTTAGGACCAATGTGATTGTAATGGTAAATAGTATCATCGCCCTCTGCTAATGTAATAGCATAACAGATCCTCTCCAGTATTAAAGTAATATCAATAACCAAAATTAAATAAACTGGTGACTGATATTACAACTTTTAGGTCTGGAACATAGGGGCCCGTTTCTTGTTAAGGGTGCAGATTATTTTATTTTACACCTGATGCTCAAAAAGGTAAGATAGGAAATCTCTATCTCTAGATAGGAATCTCTGTGTAAGAGTAATTCCGAAGGTACCAATGCTCAGAGCACCCTAACAATTGTCTGTCGAAGCGCTGGCGCTCTACCCACACTAGACCAGCTTGGTAGATTGTGGTCCAAATTCTACCTTGTTGCCTTCATTATTCATAATATTGCATTTATAATACATTATAATGCAATGTGTAGCAGAAATAACGCACAGCCCGAAAGTTATTTGTTTGGAATTAGGTTCTGAATCGATTTGCACTGAAAAAATAAATACTTAGTTTGGAAAAAATCTAACTAGGTAGTTTAATCACAGTCACCCGCTGGGTCAACGTTCTAAACAAAGAAAATGATATATGTATCATTTTCTTTGTTTGGAACGTTGACATGGTACATTTTTACATGGTAAAAATAGATATTTTTAAATGCAGTTGTATCTGGAATAAATTTTTTCAACTAAAATTGCGTTTTATACTATGGTAAGTGTAGGTATCTAAGCAGAAAAGCAAGTTTTTATCTGTTTAGGTCATTCATACGTTACGCTGTACTCGGTCGCCCCACGCGGTGCGTAGACTGCCTGCCCATCCTTTACCTTTGTAATGAGAAGAATTAGTTTTTAAAATATTATTAGTTTCTAAACTTGTTGAATTAAAATTAAGTTTTATACTATGGTCATTGTATTTTGGCAACAAATATTAACATTTACTTCATGAAAAGCAAGTCGCTAGCGCTACCACCTATTTAGGTCATTCATACGTCGTGCTCTACTCCCTCGCCAAAAATGGCCGAAATTGATTCATTTGGACATTACTAACAAATTACTTTCAGGGTGCTTTTTATTTTTATTGCACCTTTTGTAGTCTGTCATGCTTAGTTAACTAGAACCTACACAAAATACCTACGAGATAAACATATATATAATTCGTGATTTCAGCATTGTGAAAAGTTTCAGCCGGACATATTTTCCACGTGCCCGAACTCCACTTGACCGGGTTTTATTAAAAACTTGTTCCACGATTTACTGCTAAACTTTTTGAAGTATCTACTGACTGCTAGCGGTCTTATTCTATTTGCCTGAGTTTTGTGCAAGTAACTTTTGGCACTCTACTCTAGCCTTCGAAAATATTGTATTAAAAAAAAACTATTTTAGGTGTTGGGTTATGACGAATAACACTATGATAAGAGTATAATGTAAAACCGCCATTATAATTTACACTTGTCATGTGCGTGGAAGTTGAGTGGTGAGCGAGAAAAAATATATCAAAAGTTTTCTAACGAAAGGGAAACATCGGCAACGCATCCTCGCATTGCTGCGTTGCTATAAGGTCTGCTTATTTCATAAACGAAATTTCTTTCAGCAGACCTGCGAAAGGAGAAATTGAAATATAATAATATTTGTGTCTACAGCAGAAAACGATCGAACATTTAAAAAAATGATAAAATTAAAGCCAAACTAATAACCATAATAGATAAAAAAATAGAAATACCAAATAGTAGAGCTTTGAAGAATTTTGAAAGTCCACACATAAATGGCGGAGTAATCGGTGAAAAAAAAAATTTTACATTCCAACATAGTACCTCCTCTTTTTTTGAAGTGGGATAAAATAAATATATCATAATTGAGTGCTTCTCTTCATAATATAAAATATTGTAACTATGTGAGATGAAGTGCATATTAGATTTGTAAATAAGTAGATATAATTAAATGTAAGTTTAATTTTGAAAGTAATATCTCGCAAATGTAGTGTAGCAAACGTTAGTGATGTAAAGTATCTATTGAGCGAATCAAACATTGACCTAGGATTTTTTTTCAACAAAGTTGTCAAATAAGCAGGGTGGCAAATGGCTACAGCCGCCTATAGAACATGAAGTTCCTGTAAGGTGGAAGGTAGGCAGCCTGTTTGTTGCCAACTTCGTTGTCTATACCGCAGATAATATAATACTACAGTATCTATACTAATATTATAAAGAACCAAGATTTGATTGTTTATTTGTTTGTTTGTTTGTATTGAATAGGCATCGAAACTACTGAACCGATTTTGATAAAAGTTGGTATATGGGATAGTTCGAGACCAGGGGAAGGACATAGGGTAATTTTCCTATGAAAAAAAAATCCCACGAGAAAAGAAAAATAACACGGGCGAAGTCGCGAGCGGAAAGATAGTGGAGGATAAAACTTAACACCGTGTTAAGCATTTTGATGGGGAAACGTAGTTCGCGGGCACAGCTAGTATAAAAAAAATGATTTGATGAACTGCCTATAATTAGCCATATTAATTAATAAGTACGTCCACGTTTATTCAAATACATTGCCATTATAGAATACAGCCTCAATAAAATGAGTTAAGTTCCGAGCAGCGACAAGAACTGTAATAAATCGTGCTCCTCATTAACTTAATTGAAATAAAGATTTTTAATTTAGATTGGCCTACAGAGGTCGCTATCTTGCTCGGTAATAGCTTCCAAAATGCGTCACCTCGCCTCACTATCCTAATATAAGTTTGGTTTTGATAACATTAATAAAGTAAGTTCTGAGCAATTTATTTCCCACGCATAAAAGTCTATGGGTTTTTTCGTATTTAAAAAGGTACTATGTGGAGTTTGTATAGTAACTTACGAGTAACGATACGATCTGTAATTATTAGATTTTAATAACACCGAAATTGGTTTTCGTTTTCCTAAAAATATTCAAATTTAACACTGTAACTTAACACACACACATGCACACAAAGTGGTCTTTACTTTTTTAAAGAAATAAACATTGCTCATTGTTAATGGCCATGGATTCACCTTGTTTAGAAATCTGTATAGATTTCGTGAAAACTGGTAGGAGTAAAAAAAATACTCCTTGGATCTTCCTTCGCTTAGTTATTCCGTGCTTTGATTATAAGACCAATCACGGACTTACTACACTTATGTGCAATGAAATCGACCCACCTTTACGCTTTGGTTCAAAGCTCGACAAATCAAAATCTACCATCGACAACTAATATCTTTTAACTCTGTTTGTTTAACAAGAGCCTAGGCTTACACTAGACCAATTTTTACTGTGACAGATTTAGTTTTATTGATTTTACAAACAGAAAACTAAAATCAGTTCATTTTAAAGGGTCAATAAATCTGTAGGAATAATGAATTTTTGAATAAACATTGATTCAATAACTTCTGACACTCTACACAGTCACAGAGATTTTCAAAAAAAAACGGGGTTTTAAAAAAAAAAAGTCTATTTTCATCAACACTTCTTTTATTTATGCTTAGAGTATGTTATAATAAAGCTTATGAAGTATACTTTCAAATTGTGTTTACAGTTCTTGTTTGTCTAATCTTATTTTCTATATACCGATATTTCCGAATCGAAACCTATGAGGTGGGTCGTTTTCATTGCACGTGAGTGTATTTTGAGGATGTTTCAAGGAGTATTTTTTTTTATCAATAGGACAGTAATTGTTGTATGTGTGGTGGCGAATTTAGGATACATATGTCGCCACTCTCTTTCTTCCCCTCTCTGCTTCCCGTGTGTTGTATGAGCCGGCAATGGGAGTTTGCTAAGTGCTAAAAGATAGAAAACGCGAAGCAAAACCCCACGTCACACGGTGGGTCGAAACTGCTATAATTGGGATGATGACTGAATTCTAATTTTAACGTCTCGTCATTAAATATTAAAATACCTTGGAAAAAGATACAGTTTTGTGAAATTAAAATTAAAATCGGCTTAGAAATACATTAGATACAAGCATTTTAAGTTGTTAATTTGAAGGCGATTAGACAGAGAGATCCGACATCAACCGTGACGTCATTGTTGAGTACGGCCATATAAACTACTTGTAAATTGCCGTTTTGCTAGAAAGAGATGGAGAAAAATCTTTAATACCTTATATCTTGGTTGTTTTTATAGTTATTCGAAAACCGATTCTGTTTATTATATGAATGAGCTTCTATTAAAGCAAAAAAATTTTTTTAGTCATCTAGCCAATTAGGGCAGTAGGGAATTTTTCAACTCCCATTTTAAAAAAAATAACAATCCAGAATTAACCAAGCTCTAATAAAATGAAAGGGCAACTTGGGTGCAAGGTGATACCGTAGGATTGTACCCAACAAGCCAAAGTACTTATCTAAAGTAGTGTTAAGTGAAGCGCTTTATGATGCCAATTGAAGCGAATACTTTAGGGATTTTCAAATTAGACTACTTGATGCGTTAATGATGCGTATTTAATTTTAGTAGTTTACAATAGTGCAGCTGAAGTCGTAATGAAATAAAAATTTAAAGTTACAGTTATTTAAGTCAAAAAAAGCCGTTCATTTGAATCGTCAAGCTTCTCATTGGCCTTCTTCGTAGATGCATTCGGTGGACGTCTGTAACTGGTTGTAGACCCGATGACACGTGAAGATAAACGTTGCCATTATTATAAATTTATTTGTGTTAACGCTTCCGTAGGGATAAGTCTTAACAAGTAGTATTGTTCATAGGCAAGGTTTGATAACCTAATATAATATTTAACGTTTCCTTCTGATTACATTTTGTATTTGTTTTCGACG
Source organism: Schoenobius gigantellus (assembly GCA_963935595.1). Taxonomy (NCBI): domain Eukaryota; kingdom Metazoa; phylum Arthropoda; class Insecta; order Lepidoptera; family Crambidae; genus Schoenobius; species Schoenobius gigantellus. The sequence continues at coordinate 28,702,812 of OZ012551.1, forward strand.
TAATTTAATGCCTGTTAATACTGCCAAGGATAATGATTGGAGTCAGTCTTATCCGGTGTTATGTGCAAAATGTTTTCATTATCATCACTGCCTATAGAAAATTTATTCAATTTACACACGCATCGTTTGTGAGGACGCGTCGCTCCCCGCTTTGCATCACACAGTGGGCCGAGATGCGAAAATAAAACTTAATGAAAAAAGCGGCTTCATTTAGAATTCCGACCGTTGTAAAACAAACTCGGGTAGCTGCGATATATTTGTCGGAATTAACCGGTGCGGTGGGTACCGGGCAGTGTGGCAGAATGCAAATTTATATGCAATAGCTTTCCCTACTGTGCACAGATGTACATTGAATTTTTTAACTATGCATCTGCTTTTGGGTTTATCCATGGTTTGCTTTTGGCTTGGCTTATGGCTAGTTGTGTTAGAAAGTTGCCCATAGCTTGGTAAGTACAACATACTTTTTTAACATTCTCTCTTTTGGGAAAGCGCTTTGGGAAGCTTCGAGAAAGGTAAAGCCGGACTCTTCGCGGCCACGAAGCAGTGTCGCCCAGAGACTGCGGCTTACCGACTAAAACCCAACTGCCCGCTAAAACTCATTAGAAGCAGCTTACCAATAAGTCTGTGGATTTGCATTTTTTTCTTCGATTGGCCAATTGACAAGAAAAATCAGAAATTAAGTCCTGCAAGATTGTGCGTTTTTAATTAAATTACATTTTACCTAACTTTTTTATTCATAATTATTTTTTACGAAATCGGTGAATTTTTTTTATGGAGTGCCCGGCAAATTGACCTCCTCCCGCCTGATGTTAAGCGGTGAAAGAGGGCCAAATGAGTTGAAAGATAGTTGGAGGGACGACATCCACTATCCTACCTGCCCGCCCCTTGCCGGCCTAAAGTTGTAGGATGTAGGAAACTCGTGCGCAGTTAGAGAATTCCAAGTGTGGGATGAACGACAGAAGAAGAAATCTTGGAATTTCTTGGTACGGTGTGAAAAGGAGGACACAGTGTACGGATGACTCCGAAGGCCCTTACGCGTGTTTCTGTTAAGGAATGGGGAGGGAGGGATAAGGTTAAAGAGCTCCTCAGAGCATTCCCCATGGAACATAAAAGGTGCTAAGAGAGGCGATGTCACGACGAAGTTGTAGAGGCTCGAGGGTGTTAGTTGCCTCTACATCGCCAATTAATCGAATAGCGCGACGCTGCAATCTGTCCGGAGCATCGAGGAGGTACTGAGCTGATTGAAATTTCTAAATAGGATGTTGATACAGGCACGTATCTATTAATAATAGCGATTAAAGTCTACTTTGGTTTAACAAGGTATCAATAAAATTGAAATTTTCATTCGGATTGCATAACTCCTCGGCGGACTTAAGTCATGACGTCAACAAGATATGTTTAAAGGTGTTTTATAATTTTTTTCACACATGTTTAGGCTAAGGGATCAAACTCTTTCAAGTATTAACACTATTATCAATATTAAATTTTTGTCGTATTGTGCCTGACGGGAGTGATAGTGGGTCAAGAATCCTAGACCCTAATTTACAAAATGTCGTATCAACTTTTGTTTTCAACGCCCGTAATATGTGTATGAAATGAAAGAGCTTGAAGAGTGGGCACTAGGTTTGATTCAGTTCTGCCCAGCAGCTTTTTTTTTTGCAGAAAGTTGGCAAACAAGCAAACTGCCCACCTGATGGTAAGTGGTAACAGTCACCTATAATACATGTGGCTCTTGTGAGATTCGCAGCAAAACTGCAACCTCCACAAGAAACAAAGTGTACGTTGCTAACTTGTGACACAAGATGTAAAGTCACAGTACCCAGTAATTTCACTGCCATATCTTACCCTTTTAACCGGAATACAGCAATGCAAGCACTGCTGCTTTGCGGCAGAAATAGGTAAGACGGAGGTACCTAAGCAGACGACCCTAGTACAGAGTCTCTCTGATCGAAAGTTTTATTTGCTGTTTCCCATTTGTTGTGTTATGGATAAAGCCCTTTAATGAAAGGCTGTTCAGCTGTTCGAAAGTTATTGGCAAGCAGTATTTCATGTCAGCAGGGCACACTGTGTCCAGGAAAAGTTGCCGTGAGCTTGTTTACATAGCCGTTTCCCGACGCAACGAATCAAAAAAAACTAAGAATTATTTCCTACTTTTCAAAGGGCAGTACATATGTTTACGTTTGGGGCTTGATTTTAACTGACTTTAAAAGAAGGAGGAGGTTTTCAATTCCATGTGTTCGTGCCTTGTCCTTGTTGCACAAACACATTGATATATTTGAGTAACTTGATGAATGAGAATACCTTGATGATTCCAAAATACGTTTATTTGTACTTGTTTACAAATAGGTGGTGGAGTGCGCTCGGTCGCACGACTTCTTGCTAAGTGACGTTAGTTAACGTGCGATATACAACATTATGCTGACCCGCATGAAATGGCAATGTGCGGTGCAATACCGTACACCATGTGTCTATGTTTTTTTTTGTGTGTAGGTAAGTTACGTGATTGCTCCGCCAATTGGAACCGATTATTAAAATTCTTTTTGTATTCTATAGAGTATACTCCTGCTTTACCAAATTATTACCAAAGTCAGGTTCTGATGATGGGATCATAGGAAAATCGACGGAAACCCTTAAATTGTATAGGAACGTTCAACGGCTTTCATGTTTTTTTCCGATGCTATTCAGGTATTTTCGTCTGGGAGTCTTGAACCGAGCTGATGATGGAAGGATTCTTTTGTTTTAGTAGTAAGTGGTTCGTTTTTTTAAATACAATAGGCACGTTTTGAACCTTTGTCGCATTCTTTCGAGTTACTTCCGTAAGCTGGCATTGAATTCACTAAAAAGATAAAAAATACAAAAAAATAAAAATTTGGCAACTTACACTGTGGTTCTTGTGGGGATTCCAGTTTTGCTGCGAATCTCACAAGAACCACATGTATTAAAGGTTGCTCTTACCACTTACCATCAGGTGGGCAGTTTGGTTGTTTGCCAACTTTTGCAATAAAAAAAATCAAAGTTAAAAATAATATAACAATACAGATAGCAGTAGGCGGTGCCAAACGATGATCTCATATAAAGCCTTATTTGGCATCGATTTCAATATAGAAATGTAATGTTATTTGTATTCTTTTATTATTTTAACTTTAAAGATATTTTGAAGTCGATGACAACAACAGTATCTTGAGATCGATCTCGTACTTGAGATGCACTTATTAATACGAGCCTTAGATATTACTCTAAGGTAATAGTATATACCTACAGTAGACCGACGCAGGGCATACGCAGCACGAGCCAAACGGAGCGCACGGTCGGTCGGTCAGTCGCGGTTAGGGTTATCCATGCCAGGGAGGATGCCTGTTGAGGATGCACAAAACGCCTGATTTTTCGGAAAAATGCCTGTCTTTCCGACGTTGGGGGGGGGGGGGGGGTCCAGATTAAAACTTTAATTTCCCTAGTGTATACTAATACTTGGAAGGAAAAGCTTATTCTATTATCTTTCCAGATCCCAAGCCTACGCCAATGTATTTGAGCTATTGAGACCCGCAAAATTCTGAAATGCCTGTCCCAGCGTAGCGCCGGCCGCACGCCTGTCTAAATCGTAAAATGCCTGTCAAATGCGGCGAACGCCTGTCAGATGGTAACCCTAGTCGCGGTCAGTGTTAGTGCTCCTGCAGGTCGGTAATAGTGGTTAGTGAGCATAATCATGGAAGCGAGCGGGCCAACGCACCAAGCGATGCCGAGCGGCCGTAGGTATAAAATTATTTCAGAGGAGCCGAGTTGACATACTATAATATACTATTACCTACTGCTATTACCGTGTTGTGTGTTTCAAGCGGATAAGCCTACGGATACCGCTACCACGGTAATAGCCGTACTATTACCGTGCCGCTAATTAATAACTATCACGGAGAAAAATGAAAATGCCAGTAAATTTTATGTCTGGGGCGCCAACATTATTTCAGTAATAGGCGTCGTTTTCGCAAAGAATATTACTAACGGCGTTAACACTCTCCGGTAACACAGAACACTTCCTCAATCAGAACCAGTTATGCGTTCATTGGGAGCTCTCATTAATCACAATCAGGTCAAGCGCACGCTTTATTAAGTTATAATTAGAAGACCTTCAAGGCGACGAAGAACAATCTGAGGATCGTTATTGTTCTTTGCGCTGATTTAGTTGTTAAGATTACGAAACTGTGCGAGAAAGAATAGCGAATAATCAAAACGAACTTTCCACGATATGTAATGGGACGCATCACATAGCAATTTAGTGCACTGAATAAATTTTAAACATAAAAAAGTTAGTCTGAAGTTTTTTCATCGATATAACCGAAGCCCTATTAAAAGTATAATAATATTTATTTTTAAGTAATATTAAATTACTATTGACGTTTAGGCATTGAAACTTAGACTTCATTCGCAACGAAGTTTCTAAAGAACAAATCAATTTCGATTGAGTGGAAAACATTTTGACAACTTATCAAATAACACTTGAATTCCAGGTTACAAATTTTGTTTGCACGATATACGTATAATTATGATTATGAATAAATAAAGGGATTTTTTAAACTTTTAAAGTTGGTACCCAATAACTGAAATGAAATAAAATTTACTTTATTTCGTTGGCATGAAGCATACACTTGAAAACGTCAAAATTAATTTATTGAAATAAAAAAAATCTACCAATTACTCCGAACGTTTATCTTAGCGAGAAAAGCGTGCCAAAAACTCAGGGTTTGCTCTTTTCAAATAAGTTACAATGAGTTACAAATAAGATTCATATTTTAATGTACATACAACAAAATAAATTGGCAGTCTGTCATAGAACCAAGGGGATTATATCCATGAAATATTATCCTTAAGATAATCCGTTACTTTGTAGTAAGGTAACTTATGGCACAGAATAGATAATAGTACTACTTATGGTCAGTTTCAATATTCTATTCACAGTTTTTTCACTTAAGCAATCTTTGCTATTTTTAGTGAAATAAGAATCTATCCATTTATCTCAGTTACAAAAAGGCACATGTCCACTGCTAATAAATATTTTCAATTAAATGTATTTAACCACAGGCAATTGGTAACCTTGTGCATCTGGAAGGCTCATTTTGATTCTGTGTCTTTCTTTTAACGTTCTTTCATGTCAACTACAGTAAAGCTGATTTACAGTATTGAAAGCAGCGGAAGCTGAGAAACGTGATTCCTAGGTTTGGTCAGCATTTGAAACAATACCTTCCATTGCAATGAAGGCGAAGGTCTACGAGCAGTGCCGTACCGATGCTTAGATACGGAGACTAACAAAACTATGAAACTGATGTTTTCATCAAGGAAGTTTTCGATGAAGGAAAAAATTTGCGAAATAACTTAGGCATAGCTCTATGCGTAGCATAGAGCTATGCCTAAGTTAAAGTAGAATAAAATGTAGATCCGGTCTTAAACTAAGCTGGGAGATACAGTACTAATTACAGGAGTTTGAGATGATCGAAATTCCTTGCCCGGATGGACAAAGTACATTAGATATGAAGACTGATGAAGTGGAGGTCTTGGCACAGAATAGATCAGCACACACGTACACATGGAGAAATACCTAAGTGGTGATTGCAGGATATTAGAGTGCACACAGAACGTGATTGGTTGAAGAAGGCTAAAGACAAAAAAAAATAAAGAAGACGGTGTACGATACGAGTACCTACGCTCGAACATGAGAGCTTTGAATATCACTATAATTAACAACTTAAAAATGAACAATAGAAAAAAACTTCTTATTTCGCTGTCGTTGCGCAAATTGCAGGCGGTCTTAAGCGCTTTTGACGCCGGTCAAAGCAATTATGTCTCATACATAAACGTTGCAAGTTCAATTTACTTTGGTAGACGAAATCATTAATGGCTGTCCTCAACCTACAAAAACCTACCTAAGACAAAACTTAGTAATAGTCGCTCGCGCCAATCCATACTGAATGCACCTACGCCCGCCACGCCAAATTAGTTTTTATTCACATCTGATAAGATCTATGCCACAAGCAGAATATCAATCGAAAGTTTGGTTAAATGTTCTCACTGTACTGTACAATTAAATTACGCCCTTACTGCGATAAGGATAAAGTTATTGTTTCGAGTCGTCTAGAGTCTGCTCAAAACCGCAAACCGCAGACACCTGCTAAGCCAGGAACCTAAGTTTATGAGAAATTGTTGTTTTATAGGATTTTGTATGCTTCCGCTATGTGCGCCGTTGTAATCTGTAGCTTTGAAGTGACAAATAGTGGTGCAATTAATCAGATTCCACTTGGGGATCCTATTCATGAGTTCCTTTCATTGGTAAATTTGCGATGAATATCAAACGTTATTTTGTTCCAAGGTTACAGAGCTCAGGTCACATTTCATAAGAAGAGACGTAACTTAGTTCTGTTGGAATGTGTTCATTGTTGATATCATATTTTCGCTGACCAGCACAACTCTTTATATAGTAGACAATAAGCATTGTATTAACACATTACTTATGTAGCGTTACATTAATTGTCTCAAAGAATGAAACCTCCTCGGTGGACTCAAAACACATGTAACTCAGATTCTGACATTCAAATGCAACTGTACATATAAGAACCTATAATTTATTGGATAGAAGTTTGATAACAAGCAGCATACAAAAACAATAAATAGAATACTAAATCTAAATACCTAATATACGAACCTAAAATAATATTATAAACTAAATTAAAATCACTAATTAAAACTAAATTACATTGTATTACTGTACATTGTATTCCAAGCTTCAAAAACTCTGACATTATATTCTCGTCAGCAGAAGAATCTAACTATACCTTGGTTCTTTTTCCTTCGACCACCTTCGGTGAGGCGAAGGTTAGCGTTATCCGTACGCTGTAAATACAATTATATTTGTAATTAGTCCAAGGTATAACTATTGTAGTAACGCCTCCTCCCGCTACTAAATACGCGAATTTTAAAGACACCATTAAAAATATAAAAGAAAAATACACCTGGCAACTCCACCGTCACCATAGCTCATTCGTTTTTTCGCGCTCTACGCAGCTGACACATATTTTACATGTTGATGTTTTTCAAAGTGATTTAATTATCTAAATAAAACTAAAATCCAGATACGCAGTGATAAAAATGGAGAAAAGATGTCAAAAGTTGTTCGAAAGTAAAATGGTTATCTTAACACAAAGAAAATAACCCAAGATGTCGAAACAGTAAGTACCTACCTGTTTTGAAGATGCGTCGTAATTTTGATTTAGCTTGGCAAGAGGACTTAGATACAATTAATTTAGATAAAATTTTATAATAAGAAATATATTTTTAAAACTGCCTGCTTTCCGTGGGAAAGCATTACCTATCAAGGCAAATGAATTAGATGATGTATGTATGTAGGTACCTACTCGATTATGATCTCTATTCATTGGATATAGGCTAAAGCACAAATACCTTTATAGGAAATTATGGTATATACGAGTAGTTTATATTTATGACCAAGTTTACAAAGAATTGCATTGAAAAATATTTTAATTGAGGTTGCCTATGTAGGTAAAGCTTCTTGAAAACTGCAAACTGTTAGATGGTCCATAACATATCATGGAAATTCCTAATATCCTTCTAAAACTTGAGATAAATTACTCGAAAAATAAAGTCAAAGGATATGAGTTTTGCAATAGCTGTAATATCACAAGTATTGACTTCAATTTCCAAACAATCTTCTTAAAATATCTGAGTGATGTCTTTAGATTACAATTTCAGTACACCAGGATCAGAAGGAAACATGACTATGCTTTTATAAAAGACCTAATAGAAGCTATTAAAAGCAATAAGAGGGATGAATATTTGTACTCCAATAAAAGTGTAAAATTATTTACAGTCATAAAAAGAATGATAAACATTCTAAAATATAAGCCATGTATAAAAACTTTAAAAATTTGCTTCTAGTTTGAAAACCTACCAGCAGCCTGTGTGTTGCAATAAGCAGCTTGTGCGCTGCAATAATTTCTAACAATATCCTCCTCAGAGAGGCTCAGAGAGAGGGCCAACCTCAACTATCATTCAGGTCACGAATGAACATGCTCTGTTTTCAGCAGCCAGTCTCGAACCAATTGTCCATAGACCCCATATTTTTACCCATCGTGGGAATAAATAACCGAGGTCAATTAATTTTAAAAGTGGATAAGAGACTATGTAATACATTTTGTTACTATTTTGAATCAACTTTATTATCCACTAGACAATAATAAATATTGTGAATTGGATAATTATACAAACAAATTAACAACTGCATATGTAGCAGAAATGCTTGGCCCCATGCAAAGATTTCTAGAGTTTTAATATTCCTAAAAGGATGGTTCCATAGATTTATTTTAAAATAAAATAATGATTCCTTAAAATAAGTTGATAAAAAGTTTATTGAAAATCTACACTTTCAAATGAAGATTTCATGTTATAGATTTGATTAAATTAATGCATAGGTACACTATTTACATCCAAATTATTCATAACGAAGAAAATTGTTAATTTTTATGTTTGAATAATTGTATGAATACAATTGCTTTTACCATGCGGGTTAAATACAGTACATACATACCTTAACCATTTGTCTCAATTCAATTTCAGGTATTTTTATATAAAAAAAAAGTGTATTTTTATATTGTAAAAAATATATAGGTATATATTTAAGAAAAAAGCTGAATAAAGGACATAATAATAATTAAAATTAATAAATGTTTGACGACTTGATTAAAATATTGATAAATCAATAAGAAATGTTAGTTATTGTAATTTTAAACTATAACTTATAACGGTTTACAATAGTTAGGCTTTATTTTTTAAATAAAAATAAAATTTTACTAATTTTATTCAATGTAAAATAATTTGTAGGTTTTAAAAATATATTCCTTGGATATGACTTTAAAGATTAAGTGCAATAGAAAGGAAATGTATCACACTATTAGTCATCATCACTTATAAATAAATTTGGTTTGTAATTTTGCTCAATGTTTCATTAGGAATGGCAGTTTAATTGTTTACACTTTGAGCTCAGATAGATATAAGTTTATGACTTTGAACGTTTGGGGGGCAATTACAACATGCTGATGTATATGAAAAGTATTGTAAAATGATTCTGCGATATGGAGTACTTCCTAAACATTTTTTTTAGATATTTTCTCAGGTGTATTATCAACTGACAGTAATTAAATGGTAAAAGCAAGACAGTATCAATTTCTTAGAACTGTTAGATACATAATTATGCATTAAGATGTTTTGCTGACCTCTCAAGTAGATGTGATATTTTATTAGAAATAGATAACACCACACTTTCAATACATTCACAGAAAAAGCTCAGTTTGATATCAATCCAAATGATCTTGTTAAACATTTGGTGGTGGTGTGAAACTAGCAGCATCTGATTTTTTGCTTAATATATAAAATTTCAAAATATTATTAAGCTGATTTTAAATCTTGTAGTCTCAATGCAGATGTAAGTTGGAAACTGTCGCAGGACATAATGTACTTCTAAGATTTGTGTTGCATTGATTCATTTGTAACACATTTCAATAAAAAAATAATAATAATATATATATGATTATATGATAAATAAATTATATTTTATAATATACATGTAATCATGGCATCGTCTTATGTTTCAAATGTTGATACTTTTACCATAGGATTAATATTTTTATAAAAGAAGAAGAAACTCCTTTTCTTTGATTTTGAAATTTTTGCAGAGTTATAACTGACAGAGCTTAAGGAATCTAAGTATTTCCTTTTTATACCATTACCACTCAGGCTTACTGCAAAGAAATAATGTTTCATTCAGATCTATCCAATGTTTTAATACCAAAAGTTTATTTTTTCAAATCTTATGTTTATTTTTAAAGCAGAAGCATCACATCAATCATTGCATTTTCACTGTTCAGTTCTTACACTAATTATCTAACTATAGGCAATAGAATAAGGTCAGATGATAAAATTAAAAAATGGATAAAACGAGTTAAAAGACTATGTCTGGCAAAGCCAATGTATGTCAGCATAATGAAATATGGCATATGCAACCCTGCCATAGTTTTATATTACCTTAAGCATGGGTCATCTAGAAACCTGACATTGAAATAACCTAGACTCAAGAAAACTGACATTAAAAACTGCTATTATTAGCAAAACCACTGCCCAAAAAGTTACAAATCCTATACATAATTAGTTATGTATTAATTATAGTTTTCTCAAATTAAGATGGCTATTTTAAGAGATATTAAAAGTTCTATGACAGCGACACTTAAGCAAGTTGTCTCTTCTCTATTTAAAGATTATTCCAGATATTTTACTTGTGAGAACTTTGTTATTGCTTTAGAAGTAACAAATAATAAAGGACCATAGAAATAAACATTTGATAAATTTATTTTAGACTTTTAAAATACTACTACTCAATCCATTAGTAGATGACTAAAGCAAACAATGGAGGAAAGTTAATCTAATTGTTCATCTATCATATTAATATTCTATTTATTCATCACCCTCCAAACAATATGCTTCAAATTATCATGCATATAGGGCAGGATTAACTGTTTATAATATTCTAATGGCGAATAAACATTTTTAGTAAATCACTATTTTAAATTTTCGCGTGGCGATTATGTACTCTGTCCGTGGGACAGGCTGAAGGACATATCTCTTTCAAAGCACATAAATTTTTTTTTTAGGGAATCGTTAGTTCTACATTTTGCGTGGCGAGGATGTAGGTACTCTGTCCGTGGGACAAGTTAAAGGACAAATATATGTCCAGGCATATGAATGATTTTAAGGAATTGTTAATTCTACATTATCGCGTGGCGATTATGTACTCTGTCCGTGGGACAGTCCTAAGGAATTGTTAATTCTACATTTTCGCGTGGCGATTATGTACTCTGTCCATGGGACATTCCAAAGTACAAATAGGTACCTATAATGGTAAATGATTGATTTCAGGATTTTATTACTATTACATTTTCGCGTGGCGATTATGTAGTTTGTTTGTGGAACAGACTAAGGCTAAATTATTTTTAATGTATTTGATATTCATTATTAACTTCTGTACTTACAAATATTTCACTAAGGCAAAATTAATTGAGTCTCTGTACTGTACAGTGAAATCCCATTAGGTTTCAATCTGGAAAGGGAACGAAACTTACAAAGAGTTAGATAACACATTGGGTGGCATATCCCCACTATTGGATGATCTAATAAATTATCGATATTTGCTAAATATTATAATATACCACGCCAGTTAGATTGGCAAAGCTTTTTGCCACGGCTGGTAGTTCTTGAAATTTATAGTTATTATATGGTTAACATGAAACTGTTAACACTAGTAAATGTTATCTACATTATTAAATAAATATTGAATGTTATTGAATACCTATTGACAGTTAGTAAATAGGTACTAATGTTTACCTATTTATCAAAAACTCTAAACATCTACAATAGTTATACCTTGGACTAATTACAAATATAATGATAGGATTAAACGAACTTACCTAAAGTGAAGTTCAATCCATATTATATGAAGTAATTAGTCCAAGGTATGGAGCATCCCACCCTTCCCTTTTGAAGTAATAAATTACTAACCCAATTATATATACCTTATACTCTAAACTAATGAGCTATGGTGACGGTGGAGTTGCCAGGTGTATTTTTCTTTTATATTTTTAATGGTGTCTTTAAAATTCGCGTATTTAGTAGCGGGAGGAGGCGTTACTACAATAGTTATACCTTGGACTAATTACTTCATATAATATGGATTGAACTTCACTTTAGGTAAGTTCGTTTAATCCTATCATAATCATTCCGTGACGTGAAAATTTAAACACGGTCTATATACGTACTTCAGCCCCAGTAGCATGAACACCGAAACACAATATGACAAAACGATAACTCGATATGAGCTTTCAAAATATATTGCATATAATGGCCACATTGAAATTTTATCGACATTAATATATAAATAATGCCCAAAATAACAATACCAATATCCAGAACACACTCAAAAACATCAAGATATCTAAAAAAAATCCAACTTTTTTAACAGCTTATATCGATATAACGTTTTATCATATCGTGTTTCGGTGGCCATGCTAGGGGGGCAGAATGTGTTACATGAAAAAGTCCTATAATTCGGTTGTTCACGTTAGGTAATTTTAACAAAGAGATTAATCATGAGGTGTGTTGTCTGTTCCTTCGCCGGTCTAGATTCCTTGCTTAATGTATGGTCGACTAAGAAAGGGTTAACGACTTTTGACAAAATCGCGTATAAGCAAAAGGTAACGTTAGAAAGTGTCAGTATGTTATTGCAAAGGAAAATCAAGTGTTGTTTTATGACTCAAAATACAGTCATAGTTGTGTAATCCATATTTTTGTCGACTATATAGTTAATGAGTTTTTTACACAACTTAATTGGCAAATTAGCATACAATAGTATTTTGTTTATTTTCAATAGGTTTGCACTTGACCCAGAATTACCTGACGGTAAGAGAGACTGGTACTATGATGGAGCGCGCTTACCTAGTAAATGCCCATTCACCCTTTTTTTAAAAATGACCCAGATTATAATGGTCTGGAAACACCGAGGGAGGTTCCTTAGCGACACCAATTAGAAAAGGATTGCCGAAACGTTTAGTACGGCAAAGTGGAATGTCCACAGCGTAGGGATGAATCTCCGACGCTGAAAGAAATGGAGCAAGAGATCTAAAACTATGAAGGTCTTGAGCGTGTTCTCCAAAATGTATCTTATAAAATACCGACAGACAGGCCGCTCTACGTCAGTCCTCGAGGTTTTGGAGTTTGGTACTCATAAGTTGCCTATAGGACATTGGTTCTTGTAAGATAAGCTAATTTACAGTCCCTACAACATGGGTGGCCAAAATTTTGATCACTGAGGTCAACTTGGTGTTTGGTTTTTATTGCATTCATAATAGAAAATGTCGATTCGCAAATAATGTATTGTCATCTTTTTCTGTTCGGTTTATTTATCTCTTGGGAGCTACTTAAATCGCCTTTGCGGGAGCTACTTAAAACCCCTTGACCACCCTTTTTTTCACGGTGGGAAATGCATTACGCATACCCCGCGCTTAGGAAGGCGCGGGGTTATGTCGGACTCTCAACGGCCCCTGGGGGCAGAGTGCCAGCCAGGAACCGCGGCCTACCGACTAAAACCCACCAATGTCCCTCACATACGCCTTGATGCGAGCACGGCCATCATCGCCGCATCCTCTTCGTCATCGGACGAAGAGGACACGCCGAGGAGGGCCGCGTCGCTTTCGGACAAGGTCATGGGAACTCGGATGAACACATCCACGACCTCGTCGGCGTCTGCTCGCCTAGGGCGAGCCCCTCTCACCCCCCCCAAAAGGGGGAGGCCGGTGATTCCCCGGGGCATCCAAGGGATCAGCGATTGGCGGCAACCGATGCAATGCAGGGCCCGGGCTTCCCGACCCAGGGCCCCGCTGGTTACCGTCAGGAGGAAGAAGGCGGGCGTAATTCCGCCTCCTCCGCCCCATCCTTCTACGGCGGCACGGATCGGCCATGGGATCCTCCTCCCTGGCTCTCTCCGCCGGCTCCTTCTGTGTCATCACGTCCACGCAGAAGGAGTTTACCGCGTCCCACGTCCTCTCTCTCACCAGCATGGCACAGACCACGTTCTGGAGGGAGAGGTCATCGCCGATAACGGCGGTCAGTTCACGACCCCTTGACCACCCCTGCTCTTACGTTGTCAACTTTTGACATAAGTTGTCAAGTCATAGAACCTACCAAGTAATTTCACAGCCCGTCTTGCCCTTCAGTCCGGAACATTGCTTGTCGGCAGACATTATTCTTTTGTGTTTTTAGGGTGAAAAGTTATTGGTCAAAACATTCTGTTGGTTAAGCATTTACTGACGTAAAGTTATGTTGGCGAAACGTTTGTGGGTGAAAAGTTCTTTGGACGAAAAGTTTATGGCTTAAAGATAATGTTGACCAACGGTTCGTGGACCAATCCAGTGTTGGTAAACCGTTTGAGTTTCTCCGCATTTATTTGTTAGGATAATAATATTTATTATTTCAATACGCAGAATTTTGTTAAATAGACCCAGCATATGTACGATAAAATCAGACAAATACAATAAAAAAATGCACGCAGTTTTGCACATTCTCGGACAATTCGGACGGCTTTCAAATGGCGTGGTGAAAGGTTTTGACATTGACGTTCGGCCGCTGATGTCGTCCATTTAGATTGGATGCGTGGATTTCAAACCGTTTGGAAATCCAAAGCTGGACGACGACGTCCATATAATTGGCTTACGTTTCTAACATTCACGAAACGATTTTGTAGGATGTCTACTCCATTCGGACTCATGGACGCATCGTCAATGGGTACCTTTGGATTTCGTAATGCAAATAAGCTTAACGTGTTGCTAACTGTACCTTCATATTTTGCACTTACAGGACAGGAATACAAACGTTTTAGGAAATCAAATTTTTGTTTTTTTAATGAATGAACCAGTTAAACCGTCTCCGTGGTCTAGTTGAGACCAACTGACGTTGATAGGGAGGACCGGGGCTCAATTCCCATGGGGCAGAAATTTTTCTGCTCGGTTTGGTTGGTGGTAGGGCATCTGAACCCATTTGGCTAGCTACCACCGTCTTACTTTTAAAAGTTTTCGCCATAACAATGATGTTAATAGTATTGTTGTGTTCCGGCAATTAACGGTAAGATAGTCAGTTGCTCAGTTGTTGAGGAGTCCAGGAGAAGCTCGCTTCCACCTTCGGCCTTATCGTCACTTACCATCAGATGAGATGAAGGCCACCAACTTCTCGGTTGTATGCAAAAAAAGTTAAGACATTAAATAACATTTAAGTGCCTGTACGTTGTGCATCTAATAATAAATAATGGGAATTGGCAACACAGCTGTAAATCCTTTGCGGTGTAAGATGGGTGTATATTAACTTCAGGTAGCAGTAAATCGAGCAACTTCCACAGTCCCAACTTCTGAACGGACGTCACTAATGACTTCGGTGATTATACTTACGTACTATTGGGCAGAACTCGCAGTTAATTCATTACTAAAGTGTAGGTATGAGTGCCTTGGAAATAACGTCGGGATTTTGCGAATCGAAGTGCGATAAGCTTGCTTCACTTGCATCTTTGCTGAGATTAGCCAACCTGGCCGAAAATTGGACCTGGTCAACCCAACGACAATTGTTTGAGGAATCCAGACCTTTTTTATTCAGGTAAAAAAGAATTTATTTTTTAAGAGAATAAAAAGACTGGAATAGAAACACTTCCACCGAAAATTGGTTTGAACGAGATGTAGTAAGTAGTTTTTTTAATACGTCATAAATCGTACGGAACCCTTCATAGGCGAGTCCGATTAGCACTTGGCCGGTTTTTTGCTATTATCACTTCGTTCAAAGAAAACAAACGGCATGGGTCACCACAATTGTTGTTCTTACTACCAAAAAAACCATATTATGTGTAGTGTAGGTACTGCAAATATCATGCAGTTTCAGAAATAGCTATTCATGGTATAGGGATAGTAAGTAGATTTCACTATTCACATTAATATGACGACACGAGGTGGAAAGTGGCCACAAATTAGACCCGCGCTGCGCTCAGGCGAGCGGGAAATTTAATAAAAGTTGACCCCTAGTTTTTAGTGCTATATACAGAGTGTCCCAAAGTTCAACTAAGATAGTTAGTTTATGTAATTGTAGCAACTTAAAGCTATTTCAAGCAGATATTGCAACTTATATTTTTTGCAAAAAAAGCGTAACTTACTGAGCAGCGAAAGCGAGTCAGTAACATCATTAAGAAATAAATGCTACATTAAATTATTACTGTAATTTGTATTATTTAAAGAATGGCCATCTGTATATTCGAAAATGTAAATGTTTTTTTCTGTTGACGTTTGTATTCTAATAATGTTGTGTATTGTGTTCTTATGCGTGTGCTATCTGGAAGTTGGGAGTTGAGTGATGTATCGTGCGGTGGTTGGTATTACGTATTATTTTATCTAAGTACTAGCTGTGCCCGCGAACTACGTTTCGCCTCAAAAGTTCAAAGAAAATACTGTAAATCTACTTTCCCGCGGGGACTACACACTTTTCCGGTATAATAAGTAGCCTATATGTTAATTCCTGTCGTAGTCTACCTACAAAATTTCATCCAAATCCATTCAGTAGTTTTTGCGTAAAAGAGTAACAAACATCCACACATTCATCCATACTCACAAACTTTCGTGTTTATAATATTAGTAAAGATGTCATTGTGGTACAGTATAAGCGCCACGACAAACTTTTGATTTTCGTCCATAATGGCGACGGCATTCGTAACGCAAATGTAAAGTTTGACGTGTTGCTGACTGTATTTTTTGACGTCAATAAGTACCCGGGTTTTTACGTCAATTAGTGCCTGTAAAGGTTTGTATTGAAATAATATTGAATATAGATTTTTTAAGCTTGAATTTATTTTCAATAGTTTGTATTAAAAAAGGAAGTACAAAAAATATAAGTGCACACAATAAAGAGCTATTTTTATAAGACATTTAACACTAGTAAGAAAATCTACAGTTTAGTCCCCGAGAGAATGCGTTTTTGACAGGGCGTGTCAGTTCCTTATTTATACTAATATTATATAATATATATTATAAGGATACTTATTACTTACAAATATTATAAAGACATAGGTATAGAGGAAAGATTTGTATTTTTGTATGTTTGTATTGAATAGGCTCCGAAACTACTGGACTAATATAAAGAGAACTGCATTTTGGATAATCCGAAAATGCGCCTCATTCCATATACGTACATAAGACTCTTTTAGGACCTGTCAAAAACGCATTTCCTCGACGGCTGACCTACAATTTATTTGGTCACTTTTTGGAACATACTGTACGCGTAACGTTAATTCCCGCCTAGGTCATGGGGGTACCATGTGGAAGTAACTACTATTACCGGTGTGAGCGCACCGCTACACTCACTTTATGGTATTTGTGCGTCAGGAACTCGAAAGATTTTATATTCCTTGCTGATTTATGCCGAATGCTGCATTGAATGTGGCTTGACGCAAATAAATGTTTGAAGAATTAACCTAAGTTCAGCGTGAAAGCTCGACAGACTTTCATTTCGCTTGAAACGTGGTAAATTTATGTTTGCATATAAATTTACATCAGGTAAGCAGGTAAGTTACATATAAGACAGGTAATTATTATTGTCTTATTAAAGTTTGTTCATAAAACCTACAAGTTTTGATAAACAAACATAACTTTTTTAACATAAAATTTTTTTTCGGATCGTAGGCATAAACTCAAAGTTTTCGGAAAATTATTCGATTGAAGGGTATTAAAATTGCGTTTTTAATATTAACTTAAATCTTTGTTCTGAAAAGAAAATTATAAATAAAAAATTTATAAACAAAAAAGCAAAAAAAAAACAAATTTATGAAGAAAAAAAAACAGTGCTTTACACCAGGATCGAACCACTGCCACACTGATTTAAAGTCAAAGATCTAACGAATAGACCTGAGGGCCTATTACCGATCTCATGGTTTTGCAAATGATATCATAGTGCAAAACGAAAAATACGATTTCCGGTCAGATTTTTGATCATTTGTTCATTATTTGATGATGACATCATTGAAATTATGCCATAGTGATGATCATTGGAGATCGGTAATACGAAATGCAGCATTTCATACTTCTGTTTCTCAAATTTATACCATGTCATACGATGAAAGATCCATAATGGGCCCTCAGTCCTGACTTACATGAATCAGTGAAATTAAAGACCTCATGTTTAATTGTAATGCGATATGCGATAGATGGACCAAAAAATTTGAGGAGATGTAAAAAAAGTTTCACTTTAATATACAGTCATAATTTAGTGTAGGAAGAGGCTCCCAGAAAATTTTAAAGTAAGTACGTACTTATAGTTTAAAATTTTCTGGGAGCCTCCTCCTACACTAGATTAGGGTTCGTACCAACAAATGAATCTCAAAGTTGAGATTGATCTTATGCAGTTTTGACGTACCTATGTATGGAACACGTGGCAAAAACAGAAGATTACCATCCTAGGGTCAACGAAGTCAAAACTGCAAAATGTAGATCGGTTTGAATGATTTGTATTATTTATCTATTGTGTCTATTGCTCACTGCATCATAGAGATGTAATAAGTAGTTACGCCAAGTACCTATGCTTCGAGTGAATGCTTAAAGTAACCTGAAAAAAATAAGATTAATAACCAAGCTTTATGGAAACAACTGTACTCCACGGATTGAAATGTATTGTAAACAATAATTAAGGTGGAATTGCGACCGTATATAAATAGTTTAATTTAGAAAATCACAAAAGTATTTAAATAGAACAAATCAGACAAAAGAAATGTATTGATTTGAAATTGAATATTATTTAAATTAGATAACATCTTGTACTAAGTGATCATAATACAGGACTATCGTAAATACGTCATCCAAAACACAAGATGTCAATATTTATAAGAAAAATACGCTGAAATAATACTCTTCAGCATTGAAATTTATGCAAATTTATACAATTTCAAGCCGCGGTCCCTGTATAAATTAGCCGCTGTAATAACAAAATAGGCTAGAAACTTTTTAATAAAAACACGTTTAATCACAGCCATTAGTGTTTTATAACGCTTTACATGAATTCTTTATTAGATTTACATTCTATGATGTATCGATTTCGTTACAAAAAAGTATTGTGTTTGGTTATACTTATTGATATAATGAGTTTAAGGAATTTATACATACCTATAGAATTACAGTTACCTTTTGTGTTAGTTACTCAAGCCTGCAAAATATGGATGAATTTTAAAACCCATCTTACTCCGGTAAATGACTACACTCTTGTTGGATACGTGATGGATTGTGTATGGATTGTGTAGACTCAGCCTGTGCTTCACTATTGTGTCATAATATATTTTAATTGTTAAATGGCCATATTCTGGCTGACTTAATTGAGGGCTGTCATATTCATATACCTAAGAGCAAAGAAATTCTATTCAAAATTCTTTGCTGTGTGGACATGTACCCACCTATAAGAGTGGTCATGATATATTTTAAACCGACTTCAAAAAAGGAAGTTCTATGTTGACTTTATGGAGTGATGCTAACTGTGTGGTTGTCACTTCATGGTTCAATTCACAAGAGCTTCTTCAGATTTTCAGGTTCCTTCCGGTCAAGCAATAACTACAGATATCTAGCGTAGACAACTTCGAACAACGATAGCGAAATTGTAGCGAGGCAGCCCTTAATTGTCAAGTAATATTCACCGCAATTGCTGCATGATAACAAAAGCCGGTCTAATTTGGTAACTCTACTGGATAAATACCTATCTACGCTGTCGGTTATGTGACCTGTCAACGCTCTTCTGACCAGACTAGGATGTAAATACCTGACAGAAGACCGTAGCCAAACTCTGTAGAATAGCGGGATGCTATAATGGAGTGACGCTCTGAGTCAAATATCATGCTCCAATAATTACTTTCCATCATAATATGGATCATATTCTTTATTTTATTTTGTAGGACACATAACAGAATATAGTTACAACAGCACAAACAGATAAATATAAGTACATAGTTTTAAACTATACTCCAAAATTTTAAGTGTATTTTTTTAACAGTAATTTAAAGGAAATAATATTCCCGAGCACTTCTTCGCATGCCCTTGTACAGTTACACAGAAAAATGCCCGAAAATATCACTTCCTCCTCACATTAATAACTTAAAATATTTTTTTACAATATATTACATTTACCTATGTATAGTTGAACTAATTTAGGATTACAATATCGAGCCCTGTATATGTTTGTGATATTAATTGAAGCTAGCAGAGATGAGAACTTGTGAGGATAAAGAAGCTCAGAGCGCTTACGTCTAATTTCGAGAGAAGTCATATTATAAAATTTATTTAAACTGTCCATGTAAGCAGCCAATTTACGATGCAAGACCTGGTGAAATGAGAGGCTTCTTAAGAATTTGCGTTGAATACTTTCTATGTGGTTGGTATGAACAGCATAGAAAGGGGATTACAGGCGACTAGGGCAATATAATTGTTAAATCTCAGGTACAATTAATTTTCACGCGTGAGGCGTCAATTATTCCGAAAGAAAATGTAACTCAGAGCAGACCATAAAAGCGGCAGTAAGTCATGAACAGTGATGTCAAGGGGAAAGGCAATAATAAAAGAAAGTTTATGAGATTCAACGAAGACCCCGGCCTTCGCGCAATAAAACCTACGTAGGCATTACATAAATCATCGTCCTTCCCGTCTAATAAACGAAAAAAAGGAATTTGGCATATTTTGTCGAACTCAAGCGGCGGGATCCTAAAGGGCATCCTTCTGAATTAGAATAATGTTAATTAACAGAACAACGAGGAATTGAAATAGAAATACGTGGGAGAATCAAGATCTTAAAATAACCTTGAAAATGTTGTGCAGATTATTTTATCGCAGCATTTCTTTTTTATCAGTTATTATGGGAATGTCTCGGAATAGGATGTTTAATTTAGTCCTAGATCAAAACTTTTAGTGATTCAAAATAAATCTTTACCGCCTCCGTGGTCTATCGCCGCGGGGACAAATTTTTCTGCATGATTTGGTAGCTGATTTGAAAGGGATTGCAGGCCTGTCTGACTAGCGTATTTACCATACACCGTCATAGACTTTCAAACCTTTATGATAGTGTTATTAATAAGCAATGTTGTCCTTCAACAAGATAAGGTAGTCATGGTGGAAAAATCCAGGTAAAGTTCACTTTCATCGGCCTAACCATGCATCAAGGGAAAAAAAACACAGTTTCATATAGGCCAGGCTAAGCTACTTCAGCAATCTATACTTTGTTTGATTGAACGCGCTAATCTCAGGAACTACTGATTTAAATTGAAAATTATTTTTGAGTGGTATAGTCCATTTATCGAGGAAGGCTATTATAGGCTATATGTAACATCATGATGTAATTTTCCGATATCCACGTGATAGAAGTTGTGGGCATAGCTAGTGTTATATAATTCTTTAATGCACATATACCTAACACTCACAAGAAAACAAAATACAGATAGAACGTGTACAGAGCTCTAAAAGAGATTTCATTCAGCCAACCTCACTGGGTGTTAGGTATTAGGTGATAGAATTTAAAGTGTGGGAAAAATAAAATGCAATGGATATTTAACTATAGGTACTAATAATATTATAAAGAGAAAAGATTTGATTGTTTGTTTGTTTGTATTGAATAGGCTTCAAAACTACTGAACCGATTTTGATGAAAGTTGGTAAGTATAGGGATAGTTCGAGAGTAGGGGAAGGACATAGGGTAATTTTCCTACGGAAGAAATCTGACAGGAAAAGTTTTCCTACGGGAAATGTTAGTTATATATAATGCAAAGAAAGTTGCATACGGTCAGCTAGTAAACAGTATTTTTAAAACTAATTCTTAATTGGAAATTTAGTGGAGAAACATCTATGCTTTTATATTTTCTCGTACAGGAAAAGCTCTTAAAGATTTTCACAGACAAAAAATACATGCTCAGTTGCAATATTTAGTACAATAGCTTTGACTGCACCACAGCCTCCCAAGACAAATGCCACACGCTAACTTTTCTACAGTATTTCCCCAGGAAAAATGTATGGAGATGACATTAGCTGCCGAAAAAATAGCGTGAGGTTATCGCAAGCTAATGTCATTTCCATACATTTTTTTTGCGAAACAAAGTAAGCGTATGGCATTTGTCTAGGGGTCAGGTTTTTTAATCTAATAAAATAATCAAGATGTTTGCCAGGACTTGTAACCGTTCCCCGTTTACTTAGGTACTAATGATTCCTTGTCAAGCCTTCAACAGATCCGATCAATCGCCTGACAGAGAGCGGCATTTACAAGTGTGTTGCCGTATAAGAACTGCGGACCTAAAAAGACCGTACCGGCTGAATAATTGTATGATAATGATATATGATTCATTTTGGTAGTCACTAAATGGCCAACATATTAGCAATTCGTATTGCGAATGGAGTGCAATTCATCTTATGCCAGTTCTTTTATTTCACAGCTTTGTATGAATATTCGTAAGGCAGGTCCGAAAAAAAAGTTAACACCGAATAAAGAATCAAGGTACATTGATCTAGGGCTGTCGACACATAGGATCAGAAAATAATTAATTTAATTTATATTGAAACGCTCTTATATTTAGCCCCAATATTTTCCCCATAGAATCACTACTTCTGGTGGGTACAAATACTTACCCTTAAATATTATTTCCGTGTTTCGTTATCATCATCATCACAGCTCATATACGTCCCCACCGAGGGGTTCGAGCCTACCCTATGTTAGGGTGATTAGGCCTTAGTCAACCACGCTGGCCCAGTGCGGATTGGTCGACATCACATACATCATTGAATTTCTTCGCAGATGTATGCAGGTTGCCTCACGATGTTTTCCTTCACCGTAGGAGCGTCAGACAAATGTACATATGAAATTCGAAACGAAAAACACATTGGTACATGGCGGGTCTCGAACCCCGACCCCCCGATTGGAAGGCAAGTGCCGAAACCACAGCGCCACCGACTCTCTTTTCGTTATACTCTGTAATAATTCACTTACGACTCATAATACATATACATTATTTTAGTATTCATTCATCAACAGCTCATATACGTCTCCACCGAGGAGCTCGAGCCTATGTATACTAGGGCGATTAGGCCTTAGTCAGCCACGCTGGCCAAGTGGGGTTTGGTTGACTTCACATTCACACATAGTGGTGGTGCCCAAAGTAGACTCCACCACGTCGGCGTTTCACCGAATAAGGATTTTTAGGTTGATTGCTGATGCCGCCACTACAATCAAAGAATTTCACTACTTACTTGGATCCGTTCGGTCTCCGTATGTAGCCGGTGGACTTCCTGAGCTAGCTCGAAGGAAGTCGCGGCTCCTGAAGTTCTGCTGTCTGACCGAACCGGATGGTACACTTGCCTATTAGGCCACCAATACCCGAACTCATTAACGAACACAAAAGCTTTGATACACTATTCCCCGACACTAAAGCTTTGCGGAACCTCGCACCAACAATCACTTGGTGCGCCGCGCAATACTATACTATTTGTTGGATAATTTATTGCGGCCCGGACATAACCTCTAACAATGTCATTCCGTATTCGACTCGACTGACATGTTACATGCGGCCGGCCGCCAAAAGGCTCTCACTGCACAGACTACAATGCAGTGTTGCCACTCGCTCTTCCTCGATCGTGAACATCCCCCCGCTCCGGACAGTCCCGGACTGTCCGCCAAATCAGTCTAAGGGGAGGCGAGAAAGAGTAGCGACCGCGCGCTTCAAAACAGAATCCCCAACTAGGACCTCGGCAAACCTGGGCACACCATCACCCCCTAGAGTAAGTTGGACAATGCGTCCGCGACGCCAACGTAAGGGTGGCAGGTTTGGGTCCTTCACTAACACGAGGTCTCCAACCCTCGGTGGGTTTGTCTTATCTGACCACATAACGCGCTGTTGCAAAATGTGTAAGTATTCAAGGTGCCAGCGGCGCCAGAAGCTCTGGGTAAGCTGCTGGAGCAACTCAAACCGCGAAAGGCGTCCTGGATTGACATCTCTCTAAGGATACTCGGGCAGGGCGTTAAGTGGTCTGCCTATCAAGAAATGGCCCGGCGTGAGAGCCTGCAAATCGTTCGCGTCGGTAGACAACGGACATAACGGACGCGAGTTGATAACCGCCTCAATCTTATGAAACACCGTCGCGAGTTCCTCGAACGTGAGAATAGTCTCCCCAATAACGCGGCGAAGGTGAGTCTTGGCGGCCTTTACAACAGATTCAAAAATCCCTCCCCAGTGAGGGCAAGACGGCGGGGAGTATCACCATGTTACCCCCCTACGGGAGAGTGTGGATCCGATCTCAATATTATTTTTATCTAAAAATTCACAAACTTCTCTTATCTGTCTATCAGTGCCCTTGAAGTTCGTCCCACAATCGGACCGAATTAGAGAAGGCAGTCCCCGGCGGGAGACAAATCTGCCTAACGCTGCTAAGAAAGCGTCCATGGTGAGCGCACTCACCACCTCCAAATGAACGGCTTTAGTGGCCAAACAAACAAACACACACAAGTAAGCCTTTTCAGTCTTAGCATTACGGAGTCGCGACGTTTTTATAGTGAATGGTCCCGCGAAATCAGTTCCAACTCCTAAGAAGGTCATCGATTCACATTCACACGATCAGCAGGCAAATCACCCATTTGGGGCTGCATCGTCTCGGGGCGTAAACGATAGCAGGGCAGACATCGAAAGATAACAGATCGGATGATTCTTCGCGCTGACAAAATCCAAAACTCCCGTTGGAGGAGCGCGGTCAATGCATTACATCCGGCATGAGCATTCTTCACATGGCGATCAATGATCAACAATCGCACCAATTGGTCCGTCCTTGGGGAGCAACAGGGGATGACGTGATCTATAAGGCAAGTTAGCGTGCCTCAATCGGCCTCCTACACGCAACAATCCCTTATCATCCAGAAAGGGAGTCAAACGCACCAAGGGTCCCTTCAATTTTGACGTCCCGGTACGGAAAATCTTAAGTTCCGGTTCAAACGCTCTAGACTGGGTCATACGCACCCAATGCAAGAGAGCATCTTGGCGCTCCTGCGGTGAGAGGACCGGACACAAATCTTTGTCCTGAGGCCGGCGACAATTTCGAATAAATCTTCTTACCCAAGCGGTCACGCCGAGCAACTTGTCCAGAGAACTGTAGCGGTCTAATAAAAATTCCCGCTCTGGAGCCGCCATAGTCTCGACAGCGTGAACACGCAAGCCCGGATTTGGTACCTTCACCACAGCTGGTGTGGAAGGCCAAGACGGCTGTAACAACCATTCGGGACCCCACCACAGAGTGTGGTCAATAAGCTGAGGGGCTTCGCTGCCACGTGATGCACAGTCAGCAGGGTTTATTTCACCTGGCACGTGGCGCCAAATCAACGTGGCCTTCGAGGCCTGTATTTGGGATACCCGATTGGCCACAAATACTTCCAGGGAGTGGACGGAGTTCTTAATCCAACACAGGACAACCTGACTGTCGGACCAAGCAAATAGCGACTCAAAGTCCACACTACGTCCCAGGGTGTCAACAACGTGGTTCATCAAACGAACCAGAAGAGTAGCTCCAGACAATTCTAACTTCGGAATCGTTAATCGAGTCCGAAGTGGAGCAACCTTACTCTTAGCAATTAGCAAGTGGAGCTTAACAGCTCCTCTATCATCGACCGTCCGGATATATACGACGGCTGCGTATCCACTCTCAGATGCGTCACAAAAGCCATGAAGGCTGGCCGTAAACCGTCCCTTAGGCAGTATATGTCTAGGGATACTAACACGGTTAATGTCGGGGAGAGTCGACATGAAGGACTCCCAATCTCGCAGCAAACGGCCCGAGAGGGGCTCATCCCATGACACTTCGGCTGACCAAAGTTCCTGTAGGAAGCACTTCATCCAAAACACTACGGGACTAATCCAGCCATTTGGGTCAAAAGTACGAGCTACTGTAGACAAAACCAACCGTTTCGTCCAGACCTTGGGGCTTGGCAGCTCCAATCGATAGGTGAACGTGTCCTGGACTGGTCTGTATTGCACTCCCAAAACAGATAGTAAATCTGGAGTGTTGGCATTCTCAAAAATATGAGGCTCCTGCTGGTGGTCGTCTGGCAAGTCACACAAAAGCTGAGGTGAGTTGGACATCCACTTCCTCAGTTCATAACCACCAGCCCCGAGAAGAGCAATTAGTTCATCTCGCAAAATCAAGACTTCCTCGACACTAGAGGAGCCCGTACAAATATCATCAACAAATGCATCCTCCTTGAGAACCAAGGATGCGCGAGGGTATCGTAACCGCTCACAGTCAGCGAGTTCCACAAGTGAGCGAATTGCCACAAAGGGGCTCGAACGCAAACCGTATGTATTGGTGTTCAGCTCGTAGACCAGCATGGGATCTCTGGGATCCTCCCTCCATAATATGAGCTGATATCGTCTATCGTCCGGGTGAATCACAGTCTGCCGAAACATCATCCGGATATCGGTCACAAAGACGACGGCATGGCGACGGAAGTTGGTCAATACATCGCCCACCTCGTGGTGCAACTTCGGTCCAGCATGCAGACATTGTTTCAGCGAAACTCCGGTAGACGTAGGAGCTGACCCATCAAAAACAACGCGTATCTTCCCAGTGGAAGGTTTCAAAACCGCGTGGTGAGGAAGAAAATTATGTTCCTCGTTTCGCCAGTCCAGTCGCGAGACCGACATGTGCCCCAGTTGCTCATATTATCGCATGAAGTCGACATACTTCTGTTTGAAGTCGGAGTTCCTACTCATCCGACGCTCCATGGACAGCAGCCGCTTCTCGGCCAACGGCCGGGAGCTGCCAAGTGAGGGGCGAACTGACAAAAAGGGCAAACGAGTGATCAGCCGTCCCGAGTGAAGGCGACCTGTATTGTTCTGGTAGAACAACTCACACTCCTCGTCCAAGGGGTTCACTCGCTTCACGGTGGGTGGCTCTTCCACCTCCCAAAACCGTTGAAGGACATCCGATAAGGTGGAGTTAACAGTTATGTAACTGTCCACCGATGGAGATGGTGGGTTATGCCTAACTGGTCCCATCACTACAAACCCAAGCGATGTAGATAAGGCTACCAGCCCACCCTTCTGTAACTCTCTCCTCTTCCCACAATACACGCGGCCTAGAACATCGGCACCGAGCAATAAGTGAATCGGACCGGTTAGGTGGAAGGAAGGGTCAGCCAAGGTCAATCCTGATGTCGCATCAACGACAGCGCGCGAAACGTGCTGTTGCGGAAGCTGACCAACAACCTTCTCATAAACAATCGCGGTCGCGCCAATTTTGGGCGCTGAAGAGAAGTAGGGGGAAAAGGAGAACAAAACCTGACCGATCGGATCCGGGATCTGCAGGTCTCCGATTCCCCGTACCGATTCAAGGTATGGAGATGTGTTCAAACTCAACTGCCGGACCAGCCAGCTGGAGGCAATGCAACCCTGAGCTCCCGTATCCAAAAGGGCGCGAACTAAAACAAAGGTGCCCCTCGGGCACCTGTACGGAGGCTGTTGGTAACAGCACCTGCTCCTGTGGGGGGGTTGCAGCCGACAGTTGGTTTAATGAAAATCCTCCCGCATTCCCCGCAACGGGGGGGAAGGGGGGTTCAAAAAAAATGCGTGCGTGGCGGCGGAGTAGGGCGCTCAAGGCGCTCGAGCGGGTCCCAATCCGGCACGTACTGGCCCCGATCAAAGCGGCATCGGGGGGCCGGGCGGTGCCCATGATGGGCGAAAGTTGGGGGAGCCCGTGATAAACGGGGTCTCTCCATCAGAGGGGGAGAGAAGCGTATCGGCTCCCGGCGCGGCTCCCTAATAACCGCGGCCCAATCCCGCGGTGGCGCCTCAGAAGCGGCGCGTCGATCCCCCCCGCCCGTAGGGGGGGTGGAGCGCCCAATCCTCTCACGGGAGGGGGGGGCGCCTGTCCAATCTCCGCGGAGGGGTGGCACGCCCCTCCGATCTCCTCGGAGATGTGGGTGACCTACGAGGGCCCCCGCCCGTGTGCGAGTCCCTCTCTCTCATCACCTCACGAGTGTCTTTATTATTAAAGCACAAGAGGGGATGATGGGCCCCTCCACAACAGTGGCAATCTCGTGGGTGGGGGCAAGCCGATGCCATATGAGCCCCCAGACAGCGGTAGCACCAATTCCGCTGCTTGGCCATATTCCTACGCCCCTCGGTGCGTAGGCCAACAAATTTGGGACAGGCCGGCAAACGATGGCCATCGCGCTTGCAACACTTACAAGGCAGCGGCCTCTCCCCTTGTGGAGAGTTCTGCCGCACGGCAGTATATTGCTTGTACGGGCGGCGCTCTCTCCGTGGCGCTGCCCGGGTTGCCTCATAGCGGCCTGTACTCGGTCCCGGTATAGGAGCCAGATCCAAGTGGTTGGTCATCCGACACTCATCCTCCAAAAATCTGAGGAGATCCGAGAAGGGGGGGAGGTACGAGGCACTATTGCCCCCGTATCTTTGTTCAAAGCGCCCCTTCATCTCCATGGGAAGCTTATTGAGGATGAGGTGGAGCAAAATAAAGGACCACTGGTCCACCGGTAGATCAAGTCGTTTGAGCGCGTTAATAGCGCTTAGCAGCGGGTTCAAAATCTCCTTCCTCAATGAGGAGACCCGCGATACTCGTGGCAGCCCTAAAATGGCAGCCACATGTGTGTCCGCTAGCAAGCGAACATTCTGATACCGAGCGGTCAACAACGCCCTTGCAATCTCATAACTGTCATCGTTGACAGGTAGATGCTGGACAAGCATACCAGCCTCTCCACGTAAGGCAGAGAGCATATAGGCCAATTTCTGGCTAGGGAACAGATCGTCCCTCGAGTGAACCAGGCTATCAAAGAGGTTAATGAACCCCATCCAAGAAGCCAGGTTCCCATCAAAGGTTGGGATGTCTAAAGTGGGCAGTCTGCCCAGCAAGCCGGCCGGGGTAGGCTTGACCTCCCCGGGCGTGCACGACTCACCCCTCCGGGCGGATAGGATTGCCTGAGCCTTGTTTATAATCACATCCGCCTGTTCAAAACACTGATCATAATCGGCATTAAATTGGTCGACTGCCCGCAACTCAGCGGCACCCTCGGCTGGGTGGTCGAGCAGATATTGTTGATGAGCAACGAAAAGCTGCTCCAATTCCTTCAAGCGAGCAGGTACTCCCTCATGCCGAATTAACAAAGCCTGTTCTCGGTCTGGTCGGTCTACCAAAGCGACGGTACTAGCAAACCATCTCAAGATCTTTTGTGCACCCGCGCGGGCACCACTAAGCGGGCTGACTGGCGGGACCATTTTGCACCAAAATTAAGATACACTAAAATAATACACAGACAAACAGACCGACAACCGCAGACAATAAAACAGATCGGGAGGAACTTCAAAGGCAGAACAAAATATATAAACAAACCAAAATCAAGTATAAATGCTAGAACTTAACTAGAACAACAAGGCATTTAACAACAGAATTTTTCAAACAAATTAAATTCAAGTATTAAGTCAATAACTTAACAAACATAATATTCAAAGGCAAATAAAACAAAATCAAATGTAAATGCTAAAACTTAACACAGCAAAATAGTGTATTACAACAACAGCAAAGTCATTTAGCAGCAAAATCTTTTAAACAAATTAAATTCAAGTATAAGTTTACAACTTAACAAACAAAATATTCAAGGGCAAAACAAAGATATGAAAAAACAAACCAAAATCAAATATAGGTAAATGCTAGAACTCAACTAGAACAACAAAAGCATTTAACCACAATTTTTCATATACAATGACAATGACAATGACAACTAGTTAGGGAGATCGGTCCACAAATGAGATTGTAGTCGGTTTAAAATCAGCAATCAAAACCAATTAATATGTATTGCCCGTTTGGACAACCAACAAGATTACAATATTAATTGTACAATACTAATCAAATACTAATCAATCAATCAAATCTAAGAACCACGCTCTGCTACCAAAAGATGGTGGTGCCCAAAGTAGACTCCACCACGTCGGCGTTTCACCGAATAAGGATTTTTAGGTTGATTGCTGATGCCGCCACTACAATCAAAGAATTTCACTACTTACTTGGATCCGTTCGGTCTCCGTATGTAGCCGGTGGACTTCCTGAGCTAGCTCGAAGGAAGTCGCGGCTCCTGAAGTTCTGCTGTCTGACCGAACCGGATGGTACACTTGCCTATTAGGCCACCAATACCCGAACTCATTAACGAACACAAAAGCTTTGATACACTATTCCCCGACACTAAAGCTTTGCGGAACCTCGCACCAACAATCACTTGGTGCGCCGCGTAATACTATACTATTTGTTGGATAATTTATTGCGGCCCGGACATAACCTCTAACAATGTCATTCCGTATTCGACTCGACTGACATGTTACATGCGGCCGGCCGCCAAAAGGCTCTCACTGCACAGACTATAATGCAGTGTTGCCACTCGCTCTTCCTCGAGCGTGAACACATAGCCTGTAATTAATTTCTTTCTTCTCAGGTGTATGCAGGATTCCATACGGTGTTTCCTTCACAGTAAATTAATTAAAACATAAACATTTGTAGTAAACAGTATAATTATTTTATTTATATAAATAATAATTTAACTGTGTATAAGGTAATTAACAAATGCTGCTTTCGAATTCGTTATTGTATTATTTTATATGGCAATTTATCACTGATAGATTCAATGAGAGTCCAATGCTATTTCTCGTAATATCTGACATTTAAAAACTATACAGTCTATAAAATACTTAGCCTACACCAAACCGATGTAAGAATAAAGAGAACTAAGTAGGTATAGTACTTTCATTAGCCATATAACAATGCGCAGCATCTACAAATACGCCCAACACGGCCACTATGCAGATATTATGAGAACGTATTTCCCCTTTCGCCGAGAATAAAACAACGCCTAGAGGCGGCGGAAGGCAATTTACCATAAATCTAACTGAAGATGGAAATCGGTAGGCGCTTTTTTAACAATGCCGCTGCCGTTGTTCGAAAAAGCTACGCTATCTAGTGAATCGCATCCTTTCGAATATTGAGCGTTAAGGAGTGTTCGTTTATTCAATATAATACATAAATTTTACACAGGGTTACTGTATGCTCAAGAGCCAAAATAGAAAATGTCACATTGAAATCAACAAGACCGAAAAACCTTCAGAATTTAAAATTTTAGTAATGATATTTATCGAATAATGTATATTTCAGTTTCGACAACAGCATATTAATTGCTACAACTCATTTTTCTGTGCTACAGTACTTACTACTATTATCCTATTGTACCTACGGATATTTTGTTAATTTTTCTGTACATACAATACTTACATACTAGCATATTTTTATTTATTTCATAATTTACTACACTACAATATACATGTTGTAAAATTATATCAAACAGTACAATAGCGAGCTTATTGCTCACAGAAATCTCTTTCATCTTACCCGTAATGTGACAAGTGCATGGATATAAGATATTGGCGTACAATATAACATAACTAGCAATAAACTAAACTTCATATAATATATGTTAAGTAAGATTAGGATTTTTAATATAAATATAACAGAGAAGCTATTGGCCTTCATTTCACTTCATGGTAAGTGGATAAAGCAGATGATGAAGATGAAAGCGAGGTTCCTCAACAACTGAGGAACTAGTTATCTTCGTTTGTTTTCCGTGGTACCATTAGATTGATAGTACCTCTAATTGTCGGGACACAACAATGCTATAAGAGGGTATTATACCATCCTAAATTTAGGATCCGATATTTAGTCGTTCCTGAATTCAGAGAAGTCTAATCGCATTTAGGATAGGTAGCATCCGATTTAGGATGCCGACTATCGCGACAAACTTACGTAAGTCGGTAGTAGCTAGCTGGGCGGGTTTATAAGCCTTATCACCAACCAAACTAATCAGAAAACCTTGTGCTCTAATGGGGAATCGAATCCTGGGTCTTCAGATCAATAACGGACGGACTCAACTACTAGACCACGGAGGGGTTTACTATGTAGGAGGAAAAAAATCATTTCTGCGCTGTTCCGCACCAGAAGACGAATTGGCGTGGGGATGTGTGGGACTCGCCTGGTCTAGTGCCAGCGGTACCCCCTAAAAACTCCATTATGCTTCGTGATGAGTCGTGGGTTTGAAGTTCCAGCCATGATTTTTCTTCGACGTCATCACGATCCATTATTGCATCTTGTCTCCGGACGTACCACCTTGCGATTTTACACACTAGGTTCGTCGCCGCATCCAACTATACCTTCTGGGTAGTAGGCTTATCTTATCTTAGAAGTGGGGTGGCCCAAGTTAAAAGCTTTCGCACTTCGACCCACTCTGGATCTATTGTGCTTCCCTGTGTGTTAGTCCCTAATGCCATCGCCACCATCGGTCCAGTTCATCGTGGCCATGACGATTGATGATGTCCTTTGGTGGCATGGCCCTGTAATCTTCCGGTTTTGGATAACCAATCCCCGTCAGCATTTGCCTCCTGCAGGCTAGAGCATCGCAATTGCACAGCAAATGTTTCATGCTTTCCTCTTTATCCTTGCAGGCCCTGCAGATTTTGGAACTAGCAAGTCCCATTCTGGTTAGCATTATCCTAGTGCCAAAATGTCCGGTGAGAGCACCGAGCATTAGGCGGGTCTGGGGTCTGCTAGAGCTCAATGTAAATTTGAGCCAATTGTCCGTGCCCATAAAGAGCTTGGCGTGTTTCATTCCATTCTGTTTGGCCCATTCTTCCTGGTGCCTCCTTTGAGATTGAGCTCTTAGACCTGTACTGACTGTTTTTGCGGTGATTCCGACAAACGGTTCCGGCCCTACAAATTGTGTTTCCGATCCCTTTCTTGCCAGACAGACAGCCTTTTCGTTACCATCGAAACCCGTATGGCCTGGAATCCAGACTAGACGTACAGTGTTGTCTTTACCTAGTTTGTTTAGTGCTTCAATTGTGTTAATCACTAGTTTGGATTCCACCTTGTATGACAGAAGCGCTTTGAGAGTCGCTTGGCTGTCACTGAGAATGTAGATGTTAAGGCCTTTGCGACCTTTGTCTAGATTCTCCTATTCACATATACAAGGATGGCGTATGTTTCAGCTTGAAACACAGTAGCCAGCTTGCCCATGCCGATTGAAATCTCAGTTTTATTGCAGTATATTCCTGCTCCTGTACCAGATTTCATCTTTGATCCATCTGTGTACCAAATCATGCTGTTTCCCTGGGGTGAGCCAGCCCCTTATCCCATTCCTCCCTTGTTGGGATGTGTACTTGGAAGAGTCGCCTAAATACGTATTTAGGTGTCATTCTGTCGCTGGTCATTTCCAGCAACAGATGCTCTTCTTCAGCCTTAAATGCCGTGTGTCTTGATAGAGGCCTGTTCACGCTCCACAGGCCCAAAGTTCTGAGACTAGTAGGCTTACTATTTAAACCAATTTCAATCAATTACGCGCTTTTGAGTTACAAAACCAGAGTCAAATTGTATCCGTATTCCATATTTTTTATACAAGAAAGTTGGCAAACAAGCATACTGCTCACTGATGGTAAGTGGTAACAGTCACCTATCTCTTCTTTTTCTATATATAAAAGGAGAAGTTCCCATCTATAGACGCACGCACAGCCGTAACCGCTAATGGTAGAAACGTGAAATTTGGACAGTTGTTCTAATTTAAACGTGTGTGCGGACGCACACAAGATTTTAAAAAATTTGAACCCTAAAGGGATGAAATAGGGGTTGTAAGTTTGTATGGAAATTTTGAAAAATTAGCGACGGTTTTTCATAAACATTTCATTGAAATGTGTTTCATGGTTTATAACAATTCACCCCCTTAGGGTGTAAAATAGGGGTTGAAAGTTTCTATGGAAAATATTTAAAATCTGCTCCTATTTCTATGAAATTTATTATCCGAGCTCCTAACTAATAAACAATAGCTACAAAATTATTTTTTCTACGGGAAAATATAAAATTCCCACGGTAAAACAATAATAAGGCGGGCGGAGCCACGAGCGGAAAGCTATTCTGTAATAAATACATGCAATCCCCCGAAGAACCACGGTGTACGTTGCCAACTTGCGACAAGTCACGAGCTACTGACGCCTTGTGGTATGTCAAGAATGCTGAGCTCCATATGGATCTAGAGCTGCCCACGATTCAACAACATCAAACAAATCTTGCTCTGAGCGGTTCTTCAAAGCCGCAGAAGAGCACACCAACCTTCTATTCAAGGGGGCGGTGGCCTATGACCCCCTCCCTCGCGGCACTACTACCGCAGACCCCGACATGTCTTGTCCGACCCTCTCGATACCATAACGCAGGATCTTCTCAACCTGCAAATAGCGGCATCAGCGCCGTCATCCCAGTCCTGATTTATCCGAGCTGCCTTCTGTACGTTCGAAATTACTATCAGATACGATCGACCCACTCTGGCCCCGATCGATTTCAAGCGCATACGCCCTAGAAGCCTAGGGGAGCGCTGCATCGTCCCCTCTCCTGAGGTCGCTATCCGATGAAGCCTTAATGAAGTTCGGGTTAAAGGCGTAAGGCGAAGTTTAGTCGGTAAGAGACAGACATAACCTGTACAGCCGGCCGTGAGGATTCTCCGCCTCCACTCTCGCATGGGTGGAAAAAAAGGTACCCAGTAATTTCACAGCCATATCTCACCCTTCAAACCGAAACACAGCAATATGCCAGCACTGCTGCTTTGCGGCAGAAATAGGTAAGACGGAGGTAGACAAGCAGGCGACGGATTATCCGGATATGCCGGGGATCTCGTGAAAATTAATTAAATAATGGATATTTTACCTCCTGTCTGTTGAATGATTGATCTCTTCCTTGATTGTGTAACAAAAATCGATAGCTATCGCTATCAAAGTGCATTCGTTACAATTTTTCATCAGACAGTCAACACAGATTCTTATATAGGCAATGCAGTGACTAGTAATTTCGAGGCGATCGTGATAGATTTTTTTCTTAGACAATTTTTTCTCTTTTACGCTACACAATGAAAAATATATGAATAACTCGTAAAATGATTTCGCGGTTCAAATTTAATTAATATATTGCGTATCAAAAACTTCGTACACTCCTAGACAAGGGACAACTTTATTTTCATTGGTAAGTACGTCGCGCAGCTATGCGGGTCAATTTTCGCCATGATACTAACATTAAAACAATTCAGGCTCACCATTTTCAACGGGCAGTTGCTTTGGTCAACGGAAGCCGCACGACCTCTATATATTTTGGCGGTTACCAACCCGGCCTGTTTGTTGTAAGAGTAATACGTTTTAATTAAATATGTATAAGGCCAACGCAACGGGGTGCTGTCATCCGCACACGTTGTAAAGATCTTAATTGAAAATTGGGGAAAAATATGGCCGCAAAACGTTTAAAGCATATTTATCTTTCCTCAAATTTTGCGGATACACGAACGAAACTTGCAATGTTTTATTTCGAATTTTCCACCCGTCTTTCATTAAGCCCGGATATCTTATATTCCATTATATATTTTGTTAGCTGTCCCAAAAGTTGGGAAATATCCCGAAACTTTGTGATCGCAAACAAAACCGCTTATAGTTTCGGTGAAGTGGGTAATCCTTATAATTATTGTCCTCAATAAACAGAGCGGGCGTGTTTCGATTGTTTATTAAGTAAAAACCGGTCAGGTGAGAATGGAATCGCGTGCCGAGGGTCCCGCACAAAATTATCTAAGTATATTAATTCTTAATGTATACATTACATATGTACCAAGGGTCTTACGGATATTCGCATCCTCATACGGAAATGCGCTATTATAATATTCGCATCAATTAAGGCGGAGTTTTTACGGATGCGGATTCATATTTGCATTAAACTGAAGAAATTAAACTGAATTAAAATGAAGAAAGGCTTTGGCTTTGTTTTTAAGTGTATAGATTTGTGTTGTACCGTTTTTAAAATTACGACCACATGCGGAGGGGAGGGCACTGGTGCACTGAGATACGAGCTCCCGTTTAGTTCAGTCACCAGTCTCTCTCAATCTTATTTAAGTGTGAATTAAGATTGTTTGAGATGAAAATAAGTTACCTATTATTATTATTATAATTGGAGGATAAACGCAGGGGCTTATCGTGAGAGGTACACAAGTACTGAAAATGAGAACTTAAATAACCGGCCGGATTGCCAACCAGTTTAATCGATGCCGATGCTCAGATAATATGGTAAAATTTTCTTAAATTGAAAACGAATCGAATGCAGTAATAATCCAGAAGGCGGTCATGTTTAACAGCAGTATAAAATAGTTCCTAAATAAAAAAAGGTTGAGAAATTAGATAAGAATCACCACTTTGCTGACTTCGTTTGTGTTTCTTTTATGAAAATTTATTAACATTTTTAGCACCGCTAATTGTTACAAAGCTGGTTTCAAAATTTCAAATAATACAATTCCGAATCGGCTTAAATTCAAATTTATTTCAAATTATTGTTTAATTCCTCTAAGAAATCTCTTCAATTCATGAAAACAAGGCTTCAAATGTCAAAACTGTCAAAAATAGTATCTGAGGACCCATCTAATAGACTGAGTATTTGATGCTAACTTTTCTTGGTAAAAATGTTTAAACGGAACACACGAAATCAGCACGAAAAGTTAACCACCAAAAGCTAATGAAACGTGTTTATGCTAAAAATGTTGAAAATGTTGCAAATCCTTTCTTATCTGGAACGCGCCTTACGATGAACGTAACATTTTGTTTTTACAAGCTTTTATTTACTTTCACCTGTTCGGTGTCTGTTGACCCACTTCCCGGTTTCCGATTGAGCTGAAATTTTGTATGCATGTATATATTGCGAGACAATGCAATATTATGATAATATAAAGCTGAGCTGGAAGGTGACCATAGGAACTCCGCAATAAAATGACACAACCCCATCGAGTTCGGGCTCGTTTGATTCGTATTGGCGAGTAATAAAAGCTTGTATTTATTTTTTTCATAATTTTATGTTTAAATAAACACGTGACAGAATATGGGCTTACGTTAAAAAGTACTTCTATCTTCTCTATGCCCATTACAGTAAACAAGAGCTATGTGTTTTGCCGCCTACCCTTGACTCACGGCACCATTACATAGAGTAATGGAGCTTTCTTGCGGCATGTGATATTATTATAAGCTACAACCAAAAATTTACATTAACGACCGTGTTTACTGCTTTTGTGTTGGAGCAAATGAGTATTTAGAACGTTCCAGTAATTTTGTTTTCTTCTGACGGTTTCGGCTATTTAACGACAATCGCGTTAGATTTAAACGATGGGAACTGTGAACGTCAAATGTATTGTGATTGGAAATCTATTAATTACACTTTTAAATCTGTTTCAAGCAAAAGAAGGTTATATGTTCCTCTGTGTCGATGTTTTTTGTATGTTCAACGAATTTTTAAACTGCTTTATCTGCCAATATTTAATTTTGTACGAATTGCATGTCACATCACATATCTACAGCAGACAATGTTAATGGTTAAGTGTTATATAATTTTTGGTACAGTTTAGTTTCAGTCTCTTCTTAAAATGTTAATAGGTATCATTTTTAAACTAGCTTGATTAATTAGGTACAGCTAGTAACACATCAATCATGTCATCCGCATTACGAAAGTCATCGCTATTACTAGCGAAATAAGAGCGGTATCCGTCAACATATAAAGTCTGGCGTGTTGCTGTGTGTATGTATACTACGTTTGCATTGATGGCACACGATTTCAAAGAATAAACAAAGAATCGAAATCATCGTTACATTGCAGCTTATAAAGCGCATACTCATATAAGTAAGCTATGAAAGTCTAGTTCACTAATGAGTGTGGGGGCCTACAGTCTGATTTTTAATGCGACGGAATTCTGACAGATGTAATCCATAGACAAATCAGATACAAATAACCTTTTTTGCTTAGATTTTTTTAAATATTTAATAGGTATCAAAAAATATGAAACAGAATTAGATCAAGTAATGACATTGTAAATAGTGTTTGTTTTGTCCACTCAATGCACACTAGTCCGCTCCGAATGTAAATTTTTAAGTGCTAAATGGCAAAACAGAGTAAAACAAAATATTTATTAATTATCATCACTTATACAGGGTAATTTTTAAACCATCAACAACCTCCCAGAAGCTGATTCTAGTGCTCAGATGCAACAACTTTTTGTATGGGACCAATATCGAAATCGTAAAAAAAAATCCACTTTCCCATACTAAAGTCTCGATCAGCTAACCTAGTTTGTATGGAGAAGTGGTTTTTTTTTCATTGCTGGCAACACTTCTGAAATGTCAGAATTCCGTCGAATTAAAAATCAGACTGTAGTGATTCTGAGATACAAGCAGATTTCTGCCTGCTTCAGATACCAGTCTCTTACCTTCATAATCATTTTCCCCTGTTTAATCATCTATATACAAGACGCACGCACAGCCGTAATAACCGCTAATGGTAGAAACGTGAAATTTGGACAGTTGTTTTAATTCAAAATGCGGACGCACACTAAGAAGGGATTTTGAAAAATTTTAAACCTGAAGGGATGAAATAGGGGTTGAAAGTTTCTATGGAAAGTCATCGCTCGTTCCAAATTATGTTCAGTCACACTGCATCAATGGCTATCGCTTGAAGGTTCTGGCGAATTTTTGAAGCAACTATGAATAGATCTCATGGAACTGCTACTAGCTTGGATTTTCAAAAGTTCATTCCTCGACATCAAAATAAGCAGATTTGCGTTGCGGTTGAAGTGAAGCAGGAGATCACGAGGCTCCCCCTACGGCGCCGAAAAGTTTCTGAAGTCACATTATTAAATTTTGAACTGGAAATGTGTATGGCCGCGGCGCTCCGTTTTGTTTAAGTACAGTCACAGAGTGAAATGGTTCACCAGCTATCAAATTAATTCATTCTTTCGTTTTGCGAGCACTTAATATTTCTAACTTTGACTTAACACGTGCTGAGCAAAGCTGTCTGCTAGTTCTGTAACGTTGTTTTCTCAAAGCGGCATTGATTTGAATTTTTCTGTCAACATCAATTTAAAACACATATTCAGATTCGATTATTGGCTTTACATAAACATTGCAATATAGTCCTTATGATATCAATTTGAGGAGTAACCTTTTAATGGGGATGTCCGGGGTTCCATCCTGTCATGTAGGTATCAAAGTGTTTTTTGTTTTTTGAATTTTATATGCACATTTGTCCGACGCTCCTGCGGTGAAGGGAAACATCGTGAGGCAACCTGCATACATCCGCGAGGAAGTTCAAAGGTGTACGTAAAATCGACTTATCTGCTCTCTGGGCCAACGATAAAGGCCTAAGCACCTATACTTAGGGTAGGATCGAGTCTCTCCATGGAGGAGGGTTCGGCGGTTTTTGTATAAGCCGCCAAACCCTACACCAGCGTCGTCGCAAGATGGTACTAGGCTACGGGTCGGAGGCGGCCCGTAGCTCATAGCACGGTTCTCAGGAGGCAAGCATGCTTTTTGTAAAGCATGTTATAGAGAAAACGGGGACTTAGCCAAATATCCCGTCACAGGAGAGGTCGTTCAGCAGACGTCCAACCACCACTAGGGGGTAGCGCGGTAGACTGCCACAGTTCCCGGGCCCAATACCTCCTAATGGTGGTGGAAGAAACGCAGACGGTTTTTAAGTGGGCGCAAGCCCCACATACACTTTTCGTCAGCCCCTGACGGCAGGAAGTGCGCTAAGGCATTTTTCCGTCTTAAAAAAAGGCTCAAGTCTCTCGATGGAGACGTAGGTATTGATGATATCGATTCTTTTTTTTTTGAAATGGTGTTACATCAATGCAAGCGTCGTGGGGCAACGTAGGTATTGATGATATCGATTCTTTTTTTTGAAATGGTGTTACATCAATGCAAACGTCGTGGGGCAAAATGATGGGACAACTCAATGGAACTAGTGGAATAGACAGACATTTTCTGTCAGTATATTGACGAAAGACAACGATTTTCAACCAACGTGTTACCGAAAGACCCTTGAAAACAAATAAAATAATCATTCTAAAAATACAAACCCATTTTCGTAATCTCTGTTAAAATAGTCTATGCAAATTTAGATGGACTGAGGCACGGTAATATTACCGTGACTAAGGTTACTAGGGGTCACAGATAATAGTTGAATGTCGTAAATTGTTTTTTTTTCAATCAAATAAAAGGAGATTCGTTGAGACAGTATATTATATTACACTTACATATTCTATACTATATTTCTAACCCTATTTAAGCAAAATGTTGCCCTATGAAGTTAACATAAAATATGGCTACTTCTGACTGCTTAATTCTAGCCTTAAACATTTTTCAAGAAGAGATTGTTAGGATTGGTGGGGTAGCCTTTGAAAAACACTTCCTGTTTACTAAAACTAAAGAAGAAGACTTTTGTATAATCGTGCATGAATCATATTCAACTCTGAAGTGATGATATATTTGGAACAATAAAAATTGAAATAACATCAAAAAATATAGATACGACAGTACAAAGCAATGCGGTCAGGATTAGCATTTTAACACGTAAATGACTTAAAAAGATGCTAATGTTAAAAGAACATAATTTTTAACTGACTACAAAAAATTACGCCGCCAATTGTCAA
Organism: Schoenobius gigantellus; assembly: GCA_963935595.1. Classification (NCBI taxonomy): domain Eukaryota; kingdom Metazoa; phylum Arthropoda; class Insecta; order Lepidoptera; family Crambidae; genus Schoenobius; species Schoenobius gigantellus. Next base: position 28,743,021 of record OZ012551.1, read on the forward strand.
TCAAGAATTTACCTTATTAAAGTCAATTTCTGAAAATGCAACGCTGCCGGGGGAATTTTTGTTTTTTTTTAAATTTATATTAAGTAGTTTACGTTGGTATAGTATAAATATAGTTTAGTACCTATAGTTATGTTTATTGTAGTACTTTTTAATAATTTCTACTTCACTGGTTAGTAATTGTTATTGTACGTTTCGTAGTACGAGTAAATTATTCATCCATTTCATGTCGATGAAAAAATTGTAATTATAATATTACTAGAAGTCTTTTGCTTGACAACAAAAAAATAAAGCCGTTCGTACAAAATGCTACGCGAATCTCTGATACTTGGTAATTTTAATCTCCCAGCGATAATCTCAATACAAATTCATTGAGGTTTTTACATAGCACGCGTCACCGACTGTATGTCATACATCAATTTGTATTATGGTACGACTGCCACAAATCACTAAACTCGCCAGGTATTGGTGATTTGTGTAGCGCTGTGTACGTGTGGGCTTAAATGTTAGTATTAACCTTCTTATTCCTAAAAACATACGCATCGAATTGAGAACCTCCTACTTTTTTAAAGTCGGTTAAAATAGTTTCTAACTTGTGATGTTAATATTCAACAGCGCTTTTTAAACAAAACCGTGAAAATTATGCAGTATTCTTTGCTAGCAGGTTAATCCGTTAAATGCAAGTGAATTTTTGGGGCAACGCTAGCTTGAAATAAGCGCATCAGCAGATCCATGAATTTCAAACTTTCCTTACTGTGAAAAAAAAAACGTAGATATACTCACCCCTTTTACGCATGGAGTGACCACGCATTATAGCTATTCCCGTAGGCACAGCCTTTCAGCAAAATATCCCGCCACCCCAAGCATTTGCGGCTGAAAGCACATTGTCGATACCATCATTTTGTGTTGTCTGCATACGCAGAAACGTTACGCACAGCGACTAAAACATTCGTAGCACTCTACATTGAACCTTCACTTACTGACACAAGCCGGAAGGACGTTCGAATCAAGCAATGTATGTGACGCTTAACGATTCAGCTACTTTTCTGCTGCAGGTATTTTCAAAGAGGAATAGATGGTGTAAGATAAGGTCACACAGGGTGCATATTTGATCGAAGGAAAAAAGTGTCGTGTCACGCGAACTCTGCGGTTGTTTTTGTTCGGTTCGTATGATTTTGCAAACGTGTCAGTTTCATTTTGCTAGAGACGTGCTTAATTTAGCAGATGGTGGTGTTTGTGCATTGTAATGTAATTTAACATCATTAAATGTGACGATGACATAACCTGGTATCTTTATCATTGTGATTTATGCGGCGTTATGCCGTTGGAAGTCCTTCCTCGAGAATACACATCGGTCCTGCGCTGCTCTTATCCATCGGTTTCGCGTGACGTTTATCAGATTATCCGACCACTCTGTGGAAGACCTAGCAACTCTCTGTTTTCCGGTTCTAGGCTCCTAGGCTTATATTTTTCAATTACGCTATAAATGTTTAAAGCAGTAAGTCACCACCAGATTACGTTGTACATACATGAAATGTGACCCTTTTTCACTCCACAGACTCGAATGCACAGAATAAATGCATTGATTTTAAGAAAAAAAAATTTTTTACGTATAAAACATCTGCCAAAATCATGCAGCATCCCGAGATCAATGTCATTTTTGAGATGCAATTTATTAACACGAACCTGAGTCCTGTGTCCTTCTTTGTATTTTTGTATAGGCCTTATAGTTAACCATGATAGCCCAGTGCGGATTGGACGAGTTTACTTACATACACCTTTGTATTTTTTTGGCTGATTTACTACAATTTCTAAAATTGGAGGATTGGATATCTTGAGGGGCGTACACAATATCCATTAGACTTCGGTGAGTATAAAGGAGCTTTTCGTTAACGGGCGTAACGGCGGGAAGACTTCCGTAACGCATTTCGAATAGGTCGTTTTTGTTGATGAAGGAGATCTGATGGGTGATTTTGTAACTCATCGATAATCGGCTATCGCATCGATTTGATAATTCTGTTTGATTAAAACTGATTTTTAATATGTTTAACATTTTGTAATGTCGTCGTCTAAGTAGTCTTGGTATATTTGTTGAATAAATCAACCAATACTTATAGCTAATGAACATAATTTCGCTTTTCTTTATTAAGTCATGCAGTCTGATAACGTTTGCTGATCAATCGATGAGTTACAAAATCACCACCCTTTCTTTCTTTTTCTTTTCCTCGGGGGGAAATGCGTAACCGCACCGTACCCGCCGTTGGCTAAACAGAGAGCGTGTGTGGGGCTCTCCCGGCAGGGTGCCAGGCCACTAAAACCCCCCGGTGTTCTCCCTGCCCTTATGGGCGCGCTAGGTAAGGTCCACACTGCGACTCCACTACCTAACAAAATCACCACCCTGGTTACTATCTGCCATGAGAACCAGTTTCTTTGCCCCGGTCATTGGTCATTCATATATTATTATTGTTTATAAAGAAATAAAAGGCTAAATGGTCTTTTGCGTTTTTGGCGTTTCGCTTATTTGGTCAGTTGCGGAAATGTATTTTTTAAATACGCAAAAGGCCAAATTTGCGTTTATGATCCTATGCGTCGAACCGAAATAAATGCATTGTGTAAATAATTGTATGTAAGTTATTAGTCTAAACTTTGCACCCATATTTACCTTATCCATATACATAGATATCAATTCTTTTATCGGCGAAGTCAACAACAACACATTCTTTGATCTCATTTTATCTGTTGGGGATTTTGGTACTATTATTAATATCCCTAAGTGTCCCCGCAGACTGCAGTCTTTTTATCGGTCGATAGTTTGGTCGGCTTCTTAATTTGTATGAAGATGTATGCCAGTGCACACATTATAGCGATTAAGTATCGACCGACAAAAAAGTTTGATGCGTTGCACAATTGCCTTCAAACTAAACTATCGGCGAAATCGCGACCGCTCGATCAGTATGGCCCTCTTCTCTGTCCGCACACTGCCCGATTGTTTTTTAACCGACTTCGAAAAAGGAGGAGGTTACTCAATTCGACCGTATATATGCTTCTTTTTTTATGTTTGTTCGCGGATAACTTCGTCGTTTATGAACCGATTTTGATGATTCTTTTTGTATTCGATAGAGGATACTCCAAGAGTGGTCCCAAAGTTAGAATCTGATAATGGGATTCTATAAAAATCGAGGAAAACCATAAAATTTTTACGTATGTCTAACGTGTTTTGTGTATATGTAACGCGATTACTCCGTCAATTGTTGACCGATTTTCAACATTCTTTTTGTATTCGATAGAGTATACTCCTGGGGTGGTCTCAAGGTCACCAAAGTCAGGATCTGATAATGGGATCCCATGAAAATCGAGGGAAACCCTAATTTAATACCCTAATGACAAATTTTAAGATTTTTTAGGAGATCATCGTTTGGCACCGACTTCAATATAGAAGTGTGATGTTGTCTGTACCTATTCTTATATTATTTTCAACTTTTCAGTGTTTTTGAAGTCGGTTTTTATTTTTTGTAAAATATTTTTATCAGCCGACTCGCCTGATAGCTTCAGTTTGCTCTGCGTTGGATCGTGCGCATGCGTTTTTGTACGTGATCGATTCGACTCGTTGCTGCTCGTAGAAACATAAACTTATCCAAAATTAATTCAAGAAATTGAAAAAGGATGCGCTCTATAAAAATTGCTCTTGAAGGTTCAATAATTCGATAATATGAGAAAAAAAAATCCCGGGAATCCAGTAATTTAGAATGAATTGTGTAAAACTTTCATTGCAATAATCTCTTACTGTAGATAGGATGCACCTAGTACTCTCGATTTGTCTTCATTATCCTTTCTCTTCTTTATTTTCAACTATAAAGCCAGAAGAATACTTCTGGGCAACATTCCGTTTTATTTAGTATGGTTACATCTATGTTGCATTGTTAATATTTGGTGTTACATGATACTAAGATGGTTATCTATTTTTAAAGTCGGCTGTACATAAACAATATTCAATCCAAAGTACATATTTATAAAAATATATCTATGGAATATTGCGAACACACTCCCGTGCCGAAAGAAAATATCGTAAACCATTTAACGCTCTCAAATCTACCAAAAGCAGTCAATAATATACGAGACAGAGACATGAATATTTCTATAACATTTGACACTACATTATAATTCCTAAAGTTAAGTTAAACGCAAGGACCTGAAAAAAAGACGGACAGAGCGTTGTTGAATCACGAGTAAAGCATGCAAATGACAGCACATTTGTATGTGTGCGTGTCTTGCTTGTTCGTTGAAAAATTAGAGCTTTTTGTCTTACCTGGTACATTTGGTGAGTGAAGGTAGTGTAGTACAAACACATCAAATTGTCTTATCTTGCATGCTTCACATTTGTTTAATGCCACACTACGTCCTTATTTTTTGTAAATGCGTCCAAACGATGCAAAGATGCTTAAATGAGATTCTGGAATTATCCTCTGGGTCAAATAAGTTGTCTTCATTCACAACGGGAATTTTCCCCAGAAATACAGCCACGTCTTCATGTCGATCGATCATTGATCAGCTTATCCGTCGCAATTTCACATTTCACTTTTGCTGACAATTTTTGATTACTTCTAAAGTTACATATAGCCTTGTGTCGCTTTCTATTCATTCTTTTTACTTCAACCTTTATGCTAAATTTTTTAATACATGCACTTTACATTCTTCGAACTCTTCCGCATGTTCATCGGTTCATGTTTTGAGATTGTTATATTAGGAACGGATTTGTGTAGACATAGGATTGCTCGATAGGTACATTTAGTTTTCCCAGGAGAGGGAGCTCATGGTGGCCCATGATGTGTGTTATCTGCTGCTTCCGGCCGTATTTCGCACCATGGTCTTCTGTGAGGCGGCCATAAATAGAAAGGAGAGAGGGCGGACCCGCGAAGAGACCCTTAGAGGTAGCCTGGGACTTTATCAAGATAGCTTAAAGCAAGGTTCATCATCACAGCCCATATACGTCTCCACTGAGGGGCTCGAGGCTACCCTATGTTAGGATGATTAGGCCTTAGTCAACCACGCTGGCCCAGTGCGGATTGGTCGACTTCACATACACCTTTGAATTTCTTCGCAGATGTATGCAGGTTGCCTCACGATGTTTTCCTTCACCGTAGGAGCGTCAGACAAATGTATATATGAAAATCGAAACGAAAAATACAGTGGTACATGGCGGTCTCGAACCCGTACCTCCCGATTGGAAGGCAAGTGCCGAGTCCACAGCGCCACCGACGCGCCCGAAGAACAGTAGGGAATGGTTAATTATGCGACTGTACAGGTGGCGAGTCCAGCAATTACTTACGGGCGTATTTGAAGCAGTAAAGAGGCGTGTAAGGGGAACCTTTTACTACCGTAATACTTACGGTTGCAAGGGAAAGAGGTCTACTGTCAGGTTCTAGTGACAGCGGACATCACGACATCACACTATTTTAAGAGTCATAGATAAACAATGGACTCAATTCTGTGTCCCCGCCGCCTAAATAAAGCCAAAATGTCTAAATTTAAACTTAATTTAAATGGCCGGTTAAGCAAGTGCTATAAGCATACGATGACAGGCCAACTAAATTTAGGCAGAACTTAAGCGTAATTCTAAAATATCTAAGATTGGTTTAATTCTGTTTGTATTGCTATGGTAAAAATATTAAAAGTGCATGGATCTTGTTGTTAAAGAAACTAAAACGCGCTTGTTTATATAACAGACATAACAGTAAACACTTTTACTATAAATTTTTATCTTTTTTTAACAATATAGTTTTAACTAATAACAATGTTTTTTATTTTCCTATTTTTTTAAGGCAAAAGCAATTAATTTGGGCAAAATTTAAATTTGTATCCCATTTGTTGTTAGGATTTGTATTTTTCATTACCAAAATGGCGGATTTTATCAAGGTTTTAATTTTAATCAGGATGATTTTTTAGTCGCCGAAAAAAATAGTAAGTTTAGGATGTTTACACGTAAAAATATCACGTCTAGAATAGCGTTTGGACGGCTAGCTATGTTGAATTGACCGTCTAAAATTAGAAACGTCAGATTCAAATTAGCAATGTCAGTTGAATTCGACAGTTACCGTAGAATAGGAAAATGGTTTAGCGACACCTAACTAAAATTAGGAAACTTAACGGCCACTTCAGAATTGAGTCCAATGTTAATGTTAAATGATGGATACGCTATAAAATTAACATATTTGATTCGGAGTATGGTACATCATAATTATGATACCGAATACTTTATTACTACTGAATATGAAATTAGCATATAAAATCGAAGCAAAAGATTCATGGATTCGAAAATAAGGTTTGCATGAGTGTAAAATATTAATGGCTTTGTGCACGAAAGTAGCGCCACCCATGCGTCTGGTGAAATATTAGGTGGTCCGCAGAGTAGAGTTTTCCCAGAATCCAGATTACCCTGTCTATGGACAAGATAGACGTCGAGGTTTTGGCACTGTTTATATATGTCTGTGATGCCACGCACATTGTAGGGAGCTCAGAACAATAACTAATGCATTAGTTATTCTTCTGAGGTAGGGAGCACGGCTTCGTGTTTGAAACATTATTGTCTTGTCATTTAATTTAGGTGGTTATTTTAAATGTTCGTCACATCCCGTCATTATAAAGTAAAAAAGCCGCCTTTTGTTATTTTGCTTGCTATTTCTAAAAAAAATTACGTATAAACATCTTTTGTTAACAATAAACTATCAATTTATTGTGAAATGCACCGTAACCGCTAACAGTGAGCCCACCTTCTTGTTTGAGCGACAACTCAGAAACCCTAGTAGTAATTTATGGTTAGTTCTCTAGTTTGTTACGCCCAAGAACACACTTTATTACACTAGGGAAGCGGGAAACGGCCAGTTCAATACGGAGTTGTTTAAATTTATTTAAAAGTAGGTATCTAGTTCGTTGGACTTAATTTATAACCTAGTTGAGGCGTCAACAAAATATGTGTGGTGAACTCGACACTATATGAAGCATCGAGGAGGTAAATAGACTAGAACGGAGATTAGTGAGTGGTGCGATTTTTATGCGCGACGATTGATCGAATACCGTAAACGAACCGATGGAGACCGATAAAGAAAAACGGAATTCGGTTCATCAGCTTTAAGTATTGGTCGGTTCGATTCGACAAACGCTAAGACCGCCTCGACGATTTATCCACAGAATGCTAAGAATTAGGGTCAATTTTCGTAAATACTGTTCATACTTCGTTCATTTTTTATCGTCCTAAGGTATCAGGGTATCATGTTTGTATCATGTATGGGTATTATATGAGGTATCATGTACTTAGGTATCACAACTCACAGCGGCACAAGTGTATGTCAATTTTCCTGGGATCCCATCATGAGATCCTGACTTTCGTGACAAGGAGACCAATCGGGAACTATGCCCTCTCAAACAAGAAAATCCAAATCGGTTAATAAATGACAGAGTTATGAGGTTACCAACAAAAAAAAACATACAATCGAATTGAGAATCTCCTCCTTTTTGTAAAGTTGGTTAAAATAGCATTTTTACCCCCATTACCTTCAGCCCCACCGAGGTCGCGTGAACTCACTCTCGTGAATGTCGAGCATTAATTAAAAAACTAGAATTCTATCGGAATATAACCACTTTATATAACCAGGCCTAATCGCCCTAACATAACTAGTTAGGGTAGGCTCGTGCCCCTCGGGGTGCGATGTCAGAACACCTCCTCGTGGTGCACCCTGGGCAACCCGGCAGATTTTCTGCCGCGGGCTAAGAGTCTGACAGCTGCCCCGTGGAGGGGGCGTGGTGTGGCCGGGTTTAACCCGGCGGGCCACTTCACGTGGCCATGTGGGGCGTCACCTCCCCTTCTTTTTGAAGATGGGGTTGTGTGTCGCCTGGGGACCCGCTCGCGGGTCATGGCGCGTTGCGCCTTGTGCCGTTGCCCCTTTGATCGGGTTGGTGCGGGTCCTTGTTGAGCTTCGGCATGTCGTTGTTCCGAGTCGGTGCAAGCTCGTTGAGCTTCGGCGTGTCGTTGTTCCAAGGACTGAGGCTGACCCGATCAACGTGTGGCTTCGGCACACTTGTGCGGCTCCCATGAGGGGGGCGTGGGATGGCCGAGTGCTACTCGGCGGGCCACCTCGTGTGGCCACCGTGGCCGCTTTTTGCGGTGGTTCGGCGCTTTGGCGCCGCTGAGCTTCGGCTCGTGTGCGCGGCGGTGGATCCAGTGGGGTCTGCCGTCGGGCAAGCCCGTTACCCCGCACTGAGCGGGGCCGGGGGCCTGGCGCACTGAGCGTCGGGCCGCGTGGAAGAAAACCACAGTAAAAAATTACCACCCGGAGTATGCCCCGGGAACTCCTCTCCATCTCCATCTTGGAGAGGGCGTGAGGGGCCCGCCATTGGTGGGCAGGTGCCGCGGACGGGGTTATGGTCGGTCTGTAAGGGTTCCCACGACCTCGTTCGGCAGCGGCGCGTCCTTTGGACGTGGCTGCGCTAGGCGCCAAAGAGGGCATATCGAGGGGTTTAGTGGGTAGTCGCTCGCTGCGGAGTCCCACACACCCTTGCTCCTGCGGGGGCTTGGACGGTGCGCAAACGCATTCCCCTCGTAAAAAAAAAAAAAAAAAAAAAAAGGCTCGTGCCCCTCGGTGGGGATGATAACCACTTTAAAATGGCGTCGAGCTCTTCCTCTACACGTTTGCTAAGCCGTGTATGCAATTAAGTCTCACTCTGCATTTGTAAGCTTCGTCGATCTATAAATAAGAATTTAATATGAAACTATCATTGACATATACGTCGTATATGTCAATGGAAAGTATGTATGTTTGATTATTTGTGGTGTTTGATATGCAGACGTTAATGGTCGAATGGTATCACTAGTCCGAGGTGATAAATTGGAAGGAAAATATATTTTCGTTTTCACGCGACAATGACTTGTGTAGGTACGAGTATACTTTATTTTGTAACATTTGTTTATTCGTGTCTTCTAAATAATTGAAGAGACATTTCAGAATATATGTTAGAGGTTTTATACCGCATATTCGGGCAATAGATTTAAACAGACGTGACTTGTCAATAATTCAAATGTTGACACTGGTTTATATGGCTATACAAATTGTACTCATATTTTCATTGATTTTATAATATATTTCTATTTACGTATCCACGGCATTTTAATCCGTTAAGGAACATCCACAGGCTATACAAATTGTACTCATATTTTCATTGATTTTATAATATATTTCTATTTACGTATCCACGGCATTTTAATCCGTTAAGGAACATCCACAGGTTATGGGCCCTTAATAATGTCGATCAAAATAGAGTTATTGAATCGTGAAAATTATGATACGTGGAGGATACAAGCAGAAGCAGTTTTAGAAAAGAACGATGCTTGGGGATTTGTATCGGGTGAGAGAGTAAAGCCAGATATAAACAAGGACGGTGCGGAAGCTGTGAGGGCATGGACCAATGGAGATCGTAAAGCTAAGTCTGATTTGATTTTGTCTTTAAGTCCGAGTGAACTCAAACAAATACGTGGGTGTGAAACAGCACGAGATGTATGGTTGAAGCTTCAGAGTGTGCACGCGTCGAAGGGTCCTGCCAGAAAGGCGACGCTGCTTAAACAGCTGATTACATATAAAATGGAAGAGAGTGATGATATTCACGAGCATTTGTCAAAGTTCTTTGATGCGGTTGATAAGTTGGAGGATATGGAGATAAATATTCACCAGGACTTATTGTCTATATTGCTATTGTATAGTTTACCGTCATCCTATGAGAATTTTCGTTGTGCCATAGAAACCCGAGATGAACTACCGAATATAGAGTTTTTAAAGATTAAGATCTATGAAGAATATAGTTCTAGGAAACAGAATGATGTTGATCCATTGCATGAGAGAGCATTGTATGTCAGACGTGGTGTAGTATCAAAGAGAACAACTAATAAAAAGGAGAAAATCACATCACAAGGATTCAAATTCAAATGTTTTAAATGCAAAGCTTTTGGTCATAAGGCATCTGAGTGTAAAATGAAGAAAGCTACTAATGTTGAATCAAACATCACGGAACAGAATGAAGATGAATCAGATCTGAAATGTGAAAAAGAGAATGATGTTTTCGATAGTTTTGTTATGTCTCCAATACAAGCGAAGAAGGATTTATGGATTCTTGATAGTGGCTGCACGTCGCACATTTGCAATGATGAACGGAATTTTTTTAATTTAAAAACACGTAACGGGAAGTTAAATATGGCAAACAGTCTGTCGACAAATGTCAATGGCAAGGGAAGTATTAGATTTTTTGCTAAAAATGATAATAATGTTGCACGAATTGAATTCCATGATACATTATTAGTTCCTGATCTTAGAAGTAACTTAATGTCTGTTTCTAAATTGACTGATGTAGGTTGCGAGGTAGTCTTTTTGAAAGATTTTGCTGTTGTCAAAAGAGATGGTAAAGTTAAATTGACTGCAGATCGTATAGGGGATTTATATGTAGTTAGGAAGGCTAAGGAAGAAGCTTTAGCGATAGGCAACGTGGTGAATGTCTGGTCATGGCATGAGCGAATGGGACATTTGAATGCGAGAGATCTAATGAAAGTTTTGAACGCTAATGACATGAATGTGAAGTTGACAGATGTGAGTGTATTGAGTGAATGCGAGACTTGTGTGAAAGGTAAGATGACAGCATTACCTTTTCAGAGATCCAATAGTCCGTGTGATGAAGTATTAAAAATTGTTCACACTGATGTTGTAGGTCCGATGCGAACTACTGCAATTGGAGGTGCAAAGTACTTCGTGACTTTTATCGACGACTGTACGCGGTGGTGCGAAGTTTATTTCTTAACCAAGAAGAGTGAGGTATTTACAGCATTCAAAGTATATAAAAGCTACGTTAAGAATATAACAGGTAAGCGAATTAAATATTTACAATCGGATAATGCCATGGACTACTGTCATACAGAATTTGACAAATTTCTTAAAGATCAAGAAATTGGGCGAAGGCTTAGCATTCCTCATACTCCTCCAATGAACGGTATCAGCGAAAGGATGAACCGTACATTAGTGGAGATGGCTAGGTGCTTACTATTATCTTCAGAGCTTAGTCAAGGATTTTGGGCTGATGCTGTTGCTACAGCCTGTCACATTAGAAATCGCTGTCCTACTAGTAGTCTAGACGGAATGTCGCCGTATGAAAAATGGCATGGTAAACCGGATAAAATAAATTATTTGCAAATATTTGGCTCGAAAGTATTTATATTGGATAAAAATCCGACAAAAGATAAATTCGCATCTAGGTCCAAAGAAGGAATTTTAGTTGGTTACCCTAGAGCTTCTAAAGGCTATAGAGTTTGGTTACCTAGTGAACATAAAATGGTTGTTGCGAGGGATATAAGAGTCTTAGACTATAAATATAAAAATGTTAGTGATAAGGAATCAAATGTAGGTGCAAAATGTCTTGATTATTTTGAACTTGATTTGCTGGATGAAACGGATAATAAAAAGCAAACTGTACAAATTGACGCTATCGGGCAATCGGATATTGGAATCTATGGTTCAATAAATAATGAACGGATTGAAGGTTCAGTACAATCTGACCTTAATACCAATACCCAGCCGTCATCTTCTAATGGAGAAACCAGGATAATGAAACGGGCACCTGGAAGACCTAGAATAGAAAGAGGTAAGGTTGGGCGTCCCCGGAAGAGTTATAGGATGGTTGAAGTAGAGGAAGAAGAGGATAGTGAAGAATCACAAGACGAAGAATTTGTTGGATCGGCGGAAGTTTCATTACAAGAAGCACTTTCTAGTGATGAGAAGGAAAGCTGGATGGAAGCTATTTTAAATGAAATTGAAAGCATTGTTAGGAATGACACTATAGAAATAGTAAAAAGACCAGCTGGCCGAAAAGTAGTTGGATGCCGATATGTTTTAGTTACTAAGCGAAATTTTGATGGAACTGTAAAGAAGAAAGCCAGGTTAGTCGCAAAAGGCTTTAGCCAAAAGTTTGGCGTTGATTACAATAAAACATTTGCTCCAGTTGCAAGACTTGAAACAGTTCGACTGTTAGCCGCATTTGCTGCTGAATTAAACCTTAAGATCCACCAAATGGATGTGAATACCGCATATTTAAACGGGTATCTCGAAGAAGAGGTGTACATGCGGGTCCCTGATTTGCTTTCTGAAAACCTAGTTAAACTTATTAAGAAGGGAGATGTGAACTCTGTGGTTTATAAGCGAGCTCAAAAGTTGTTACAGGCTCTTCAGGAAGGAGGAGATGTATGTCTGTTGAACCGTTCATTGTACGGACTGAAACAGGCGGGCCGTCAGTGGTACTTACGATTAGATCAAAAACTGAGAGAGATTGGGTTAACACCTACTGTTAACGAGCCATGTCTATATAATCAGAAGGATGAGGATGGTAATATATTATTGGTCACAATATATGTAGATGATATCCTCATAGCGTCACAGAAAGAAGACTATATAGAGCGTTTCAAAAGGGAATTATCAGAAGAATTTGAGCTGAAGGACTTAGGTCCAGCAAAGTGCTGTTTAGGAATTGAGATAGACAGAAGTGGTGAGGGAATATATTTATCACAAAAGGAATATATAAAACGTATTTTAAAGAAATACAATATGGAGCTTTGTAATACAGTTTCTACGCCAATGGAGGTTGGGATGAAATTTAATGAACAGAATATATTTGAAGACAAAGAACCTTATCGTGAACTAGTAGGGGCGCTGATGTATCTAAGCGTCGGAACGAGGCCTGATATAACCAATACGGTCTCGCAATTGGCGCAGTTTACTAATTGCCACTCAAAAATACATTGGGCTTGCGCTAAACGTGTTTTGCGTTATTTAAAGAAGACAATAAACTATCGTCTGTTCTACAAAAAGACTGCACAGCCTTTGCAAGGTTACTCCGATGCTGATTGGGGCAGTTGTACATTAGATCGACGATCGTATTCAGGTTACGTTTTTACACTTGGTGGCGCGGCCATATCATGGAAATCTCAGAAACAAAGGTTAGTTGCTACGTCATCTACCGAAGCTGAGTATGTTAGTTTGGCTGAGGCTATGAAAGAGTGTGTATATCTGAGTAGTCTGCTAGATGAAGTTGGTTTGAAAGAGATGTCATGCACCACAATGTATGTCGACAATCAAGGAGCTATATGTCTTGCTGGTGATCCTGTGCCTCATGCCCGTAGCAAACATATAGATATAAAATATCATTTTGTTAGAAACGTTATTAAGGAGAAAAATGTGATCATTGAACATTTGTCGACAGACCGCATGGTTGCGGATATCTTAACCAAAGCCTTATCGAAGGCTAGACATAATAAGTGTATTAGTGGCTTAGGGCTTGCCTGAAATATGCAGATAAAAGGGGGCGTGTTAGAGGTTTTATACCGCATATTCGGGCAATAGATTTAAACAGACGTGACTTGTCAATAATTCAAATGTTGGCACTCTGGTTTATATGGCTATACAAATTGTACTCATATTTTCATTGATTTTATAATATATTTCTATTTACGTATCCACGGCATTTTAATCCGTTAAGGAACATCCACAATATATATTATACTTGAAAGAAATAAATAATAAATAAATTTTTATTTTAGTAACATTACAGTTAAGACAAGATTAAATATAGGAAACATATAATCGTGAGCCTGAACTAGGATTAACCTGTGTTTCAGGCAAACAAACACCTACTATAAAAAAAACGGAAAATCAAATGCAGAATCAATAACATTAACAATAGCTACAAAAGCATTATTATTATGGACACACACAACACACACCAGAAATCAAACAATACAAAATACCTTTCTACTACTAATAATTTTTCTGTATCTTCATACGACATATTTTGGAGAGCTTCTTGGAGAAGTGTCTTAGTTTTATAATAGGTACAACTATATATACTCAGTTTAGCGTTTACTCTGTTATATAGAAATGGGCCCAAAAATACGTAAAATCTGTGCAGAAAAGTATGTTTAGTTCCTATATTTTGGCAACAAACAATATCTTTACGTCTTTTGTTAGTAATTTCAGTGCTAAAAGTAAGTGAAGAGTGCCGTTTGAGAATAGTGCTGTAAATAAATAATTGTCTTACAGTTAATACTTCACAGTTCTTATATAAGAGGTGTGTAGGGTAAATAAAGGTGCGAAATGTATATACCTTTAGTACTGCTCTTTGTGCCCTCTCAACCGTTATTAAAAGCGTTTTAGCAGTGCCACCTCATGACGTAATGCAATAAGTAATAATAGATTGACATAATGAAAGGTAAACTTGTCTCACTAGCTTAAAATCTGCGATGTCACGACGTTTTCTAAAAACAAATATTAATTTGCGGATGCTATTACATAAAGCATCAATATGATATTTAAATGTGAGGTGTTCATCTATTATAACACCCAGGTATTTTAATTTGTCAGTGATTCTAATATTTGGACATTTACACATATTATGATCCTTACAGTAGTGAGCATAAAGATTTTGATGAGTTAGTGCAGTCTTAGATTTACGAAAAGAAAAATGTATATATTTAGTTTTATCAGCATTCAACGTTAGTAAATGATTCTAAAGCCAATTGTTTACAATATTAAAACCTTGCTGCGCACATTTATAAACATTCTCATCTGTGTTCGCAGAGAAAATTAGAACAGTGTCGTCAGCATATGAAATGATTTTTCCGCAATTAATATTCAGATTACAAAGATCATTAATATACATCAAAAATAAAGTCGGGCCTAATATACTTCCTTGGGGAACACCAAAAAAGGTATTGTTCATCTCAGAGCTGACGACACTATCGATTTTTACACATTGCGTGCGGTCTTCCAGATAACTTTTAAATAATTTTAGTTGAGTGCCTCTTATACCTAATGACTCAATCTTCTGTAATAAGATGGGAACAGAAACAGTATCAAAAGCTTTGGATAGGTCGAGAAATATTCCCAACGTCCGGTTTTCTCCATCAAGTTCCTGTACTATATAATCAGTAAGCTGATGCACATCGTCCGCTGTAGAAAGTTTCGATCTAAATCCAAACAGATTTTTGGAAAGCATGGAATTTTTCTCTAGGTATTGGACAAGACTATTATTAATAATTTTTTCTAATATTTTCGATATTGATGGAAGTTTCGAAATGGGCCTGTAATTTGATATTTGCTCTCTGGTACCCGATTTATATACCGGAATAACAATTACTTTTTTCAGACACTTTGGAAATATTCCGTCTGCCAATTTTTTTTTTAAATATATGTGAGAGGGGTAATCAAGATATATTTAAATTGTTTTAGAATTTTATTAGATATGCGATCCCAGCCAACAGCAGAATTGTCGTTTAAACCCATAATAATCTGTTCAACATCGGCCTCATCGGGATTCAACAGCACAAAAGATTTAAGCGAATTTCTAGTAGAGATCTGGTCGAAAAACGGTGATGTAAATGTGTGATTATGAACTTTTTCGGCCAAAGTTTTTCCAATGTTAACAAAATAATCGTTAGCGCTGTTGACCGAGTTCTGCTGAGATATATGTTTGGGTAATAATACAGAAGATGACTCACGCTGCTGCGATAGAAACGTTACGTTCTTGACATACTTCCAAACTTTTTTACTATCCGTACCCGCCTTCTCTAATTCAGACTTATCGTAATTCGACTTAACTTTTTTCAAGAGGTCGTTACAAAAATTTCTATATCTTTTGTATGAAACTTGAAGACTTATATTCGATAGATTGGATTTGGCCTTCATATGAAGTTTATACTATCGAAAAACATTGAAAAAGACGTGTCATTGTTTATTTTTTATCAACTCCTCGTCAGCGCTATGATATATGCCTCGTACGATAGCACCATGATCGCTTACAGCGAGGTTAAAACAATATTGAAACAGAGACACCGCTCTTGCTGCGTATAGCGCCATCCCGCTCTCAGAGCGGTTTCAATATTGTTTTGGGCGATCATGGGACGGGGGCAGATCTGATTTAGTCTAGATAAATAGCAACAATCACATATGTAGGTCTGTCGCGTCCGTCGGATAATTTGTCGCAGTCCGTACAAAGTTTTATTTTGTAGATTAAAATAATTGTATTTATTTATCTTATCTAAAAATAACTTATCCTGAGCGGGTGACTGATGAGTTTTAAGAAGTTGGTTGTGAAAATGATGATTATCTTCATATCTCAGGCAGGTATACGATGTGATAAGCTAAACAACTGATAAATGTAAGGCCGTTTACACAATTTTCATCTTAATAAACAATAAAATGCAAATAAATTGAATGAATCCTTAGCTTTATGTCAGTGACACCAGCCTGGGCCAGCGTGGTTTGACTAAGGCCTAATCGCCCTAACTAGTTAGTTAACTATATAAGAATAAAAACAGCGTTCTACAGTACTGGATCCCTTAAGAATCTCATTTGCAACAACAAAGAAAAAGTTCCTATTGAAAATAAGAGTGGCATCTACAGCCTATCCTGCAATACATATGGAAGGATATATGTCGGACAGACGGGGAGGAAGTTCAAAATTAGGATAAATGAACATATAGCTAGTTGAAAGAAGAAAACCCAGTCTTCAACTTTCGCGGAACACCTCTATGATGAGGGACACGATTTTGACCCATCAAAAAACGTAAAATATCTTCATGTCGCTGACAAAGGAAGAAAGCTCAATCCTTTAGAAGCAATAGAGGCGAATAAACACAAGATTAACACCCGCATTCTGAATGACCAAACTTGTCTGTCTACATCGCCCTTATTAAATTATTTTAAGTTGTGACAAAAATATCAAACTATATATTTTTAAATTAATATTAGTATTTTTAAATTATATTCATATTTTAAATTATAATTTGTAATAACTTGACATACCAATGTAATATCGACATTTTAATAACTTATGACATTGCACCAATTTGATATTAATAATTTTATCTGTAATAACTTGACATGCCAACGTAAAATTTAATATTTTAATCACTTATGACATTCCACCTATTTGATATTTATAACTTCATTTATTTTTGATATACGTGACTTTGACTGCACTGTTTGATTCATCTGCTATTAATATTGTCCAACAAAACGAAGGTACATTCAAAATAATTTTTGACGCTTTTATAAAGATCGTGAAGGTATATCTATGTAAATATACCCTTCCCATGAAATTTGTTTATTGTCTGACGATGATGTATCGAAACCGGTTGCAATAATTTAAATATAATAAAGATTCAAGTGGAAATAGTGAAATTAGTGTTTTAATAATTAATAACAAAATACCATGGAGTTCCATCAAGAAATTACAAAACAAAGCTTTAACTAATTGTAATAACTTTTAAAATTTCGTGCGATATCAATATAATGAAATAAATATTTGATATATAGAAACAGTTCGTGTAAACAGGCCTTAGGCCAATTAAGGTGACTATAAAACGAACGCGCACCGGAAAATGTTGTTTCATTCCTACACAGCCATAGCGTTCGGACTTGGTAATGGCAAAGAAACTTAGTTATTTCAACGGAAACGGCTTTGCCGAACCTATCAGGTACATGCTCCACTATGGAGGGCAGAAATTCGAAGACATAAGATACGAGCATTCAAAATGGCCGATCGCAAGTGTTAAGGAATGTAAGTACTCTTATTACCTCGTACTACGGATTGTTTATGGCGTTTTTTTTTCGTTATAAGTAATACAGATTTGCTCATCCGATACTTTAGACAGTCAATAGTGGATTAAAATACAAATTATCTTTTTGTTACTAATATTTCGTATGGCGAGGAAGTAAGATGATAAGAACAATTTGAGTATATTAATACCATAATAGATTTCAAACAAAGACTAATTTAATAAGATTAACTGGAATTTAAAAGAAGTATCGACTATTAGAGAACTCACCAACAAAACCAAATCCGTTTGAGTTTGTCCATAGGTCATAGACAGACATTGATTAAACATAACATGTAAATAAATAGCAAAACTTCTATAAAAAAGTGACAAGGACATATTTTGACTTAACATAGGTAATTATTAATAGAACGTTTCGTTATAGAGCTACAATATTCTCTCATTGGTTGGGTTTTTCATTAATATTAAAGGCGGAGAAAGATAAACAAAATAAAAAGAGGAACATTTCACCGTTTTCTTCACATTTAAAAATAATTTCAAGCATTGATAACACAGAAAATAAAGATATGAAAAAAAAGGTATAAGTACTTAATAAAAAAAATAAGACGTCTTTTGTTTTCTTTACAAAGCGCTTCCCTTCGGACAGATGCCATTCTACGAAGAAGGTGACAGATCCCTCCACCAATCGTTGGCTATCGCCAGGTACATAGCCAGCCAGACTGGCCTCTTGCCGTCAGATCCTTGGGAGCAGGCGGTTTTGGATGCTGCTGCTTTAACCCTCTATGATTTTTGGACTAAATCCAGTAAGTGGTCATTACTGGCCGGCGGCAACGCAACATTATCATGTCTTTAATAATCATTTGCTCAATATTTACTACTATCCTAAAACTCCTAATCATATTCTTATGCACAGTCTATTCTTCTTCTCTTTTGTCTTACTCTCCTAACGCTGGCGCTGCTTCCCACATTTAAATATTTTTACCCAGAATGTATGCATCACTGCATCTCTATCTATGTATGGAAAGACCATTCATGTCACTGGTGCTAAATCAAATTTGTTACAATAATGTTAATTCCAAGGAAGTAATATCTCACAATTTCCTTGTTTAATTCTTACCTAGCTATTGATATCCACACAGATATGTTGTTCTTGTTGCTTTACTACATTATAATATGAATCAGATTTAATTTTGTACCATGACTTAAAATAAATACATATAATTATATACATTAGGTATAGGTATATACAAAAACTCATGCAGATTTTATTAAACAATTGTGACCCTAGAATGCTTAAATCACTTTTTAGAACCCCATGACTACAGGGCTGAAAAAGATCAAACCAAAAAAGATGCGTTTGTCAAAAACCTTTTCGAGGAACATATTCCGTTTTACTTCAGTAGATTCGAAAAACAGCTGAAAGCGAATAATGGATATTTTGGAGGAAAGGTATGTTTTTAATTAATAATTTTCTTAATTTATTGCCATTTTGATTATTACGCTTAGGGTAGGCTCGACCACTGAGGAGGGTAGTGCGACACGCAAACGTAAACAACAGCTCTGTGCAATAAATTAAATATAAATTAAAAGATTGTGATCTTATAAGTGAATTTAAGTGCATATTTTAAAACAATCAATAAATTGTATAGATGTTTGCAAAGTGAAAAGTTTATATAAACTGTTTTTAGTGCAAAACACACCGTTAACTGTCTTAGAACAATACTACGAACGAAGTATTGACCGTCATGCTCGGAAAACAGAGTGAATAAAAAGTGTATAGTGAAAATTTTCTTCATATTAAAATGACTGTGATTTGAAACAAACAAACAAATAAATACAAGTGAGTAAAGAAACAATTCGAAATTTTTAAATAACAACAAAATTTACAAGCGCCATCTATGAATACATTGTCGTACTAGCTGGCCCAGTATAGACAACTCCATATCAAAATAGCAAGAATCAGCCTCATATCAATACCTGATTGCGACAGAGGGCGCAGTATTGTTGAAATTATTGAAATTGATTTCAAATATTAATACACAACATGCCTACTACATGTGAAGGTTGTCTTAAAAAACTACCTAGAAGGGAATATCTTGTTTGTAACATGTGCAATTGTACATATGACTTAGACTGCGCTAATGTGTCCATCCAGCGATTTAACAATACTATGACAGCTGATCATAAAAATGCATGGAAGTGTCCAGCTTGTATTTGCAAGAAACCAAAAACGGGAAACAATAATACTCCCGTGCGCCTGAAGGAATATGAAGAAACACAGCAAACATCACCTGCATTACATTACATCACTACTAGAAGAAATATACCTATAACAAACAATGAAACGGTCAACTCCGAAGACTTAAGCATCCTTGGTGATACAATGGTTGTAGAAAATATAGGAACCGGGAAAACATTTAAGCACACCGATGACACTCTACAGAATTTAAGCGAAATAATAATGCAAAAACTACAGGAGAAAAATTAAAATATTGTATCACAGTTAAAAATAGTTATAGAAACAGAAATTATCACAGCAATTAAAGACTTACTTGAACTGAAACAGAACACAAAATATTTATGTGATGAAAATGAAAATAGAAAAATAGACATAGAAAAACTTAGTAATATTATAGGAAATCTCCAGCAAAAAAGTTCTGCCTTAAAAAAGAAAATAAAATCAATGGAACTTAAAATTTTGTCATCACAAAAAAGCATAAACCCTAAAAAAAATTAAAAAAATTCGTCCTTTTTGGTTTTCCAGAATATTTCAAGGAGCTTGAATGTAATTTGTATAACAGAATACATGGTTTGTTCCTGGACATACTTCACGTTGATTTGACAGGCTATATTGAACACACATATAGAATCGGAAAGTACACTAAAAATAAAAAAGTAGACCACTTGTCATCGAACTGATCAGCAAGAGAATGGTCAAATATGTAGTAGAAAATAGAAACTGCTGCTATGGAACCGGCCTTTCAGGTTTTTTGGATAATGCAGCGCGTATTCAATTCAAAACCATGCGAGAAGAAATGATGTTAGCGCGAAAGAGAGGTTACCATGCCGTGATAAGGAACAACGAGCTATTCATAGAAGGGAAACAAATAAACATGAAAGACAAATCACTAAATATCAGAGAAGATTATCAATATCGAAATGGCAGGAAAAATATACCACACAGCGACCAGATTCACCAACCACAAGATCATACATTTCGAGACTACGGAAACCACAGAACAACACTTTAAAGTTCTTTACCAAAACATGCAGAGTCTATTTAATAAACAGGAAATCCTGGAGTCATTTTTAGAGCAAAATTCTTTTCAAGCCCTATGTCTATCAGAAACGTGGCTTACACATGGAAAACTTCAGCTGCTACAAATAACTGGATATAAGATAGCAGCCTCATTCTGTAGGGACAGTCGAGCGGGAGGCGGCGTCTGCGTCTTATTAAAAGAACATACAGATTGCATAGAGGAGAATGAGATAAGTAAAATGTCTATTAGAAGTCTGTGCAGTTAAATTAACCAAAGTAAATATGTTTATTGTTGTTATGTATTGGAATAGACGAGAGGAAATAGTTTTTTACAACCAATTAAATTTAATTTTAAAATATAGAAATAAAAAATATTTAAAATATAATATAATAATAAGCGGAGATTTTAACATTAATATGTATTTTTTTTTTTGACACATGTCACATTAATGTATAGATCACATTTTTAAAAACTTCAATAACATACAACAAACCTCAGTAAAAGAACTAGGTTTCTCAGACCACGCAGGGACAATTATAGAATTTAAAATACCTAAACAATTAACACACACTATTTGGTACATAAAAAAGCAAAGCTTCACTAAGGATTCGATTATACAATTAAAACACAACTACAACTAATAAATTGGAATGAAATACTCTGTGACAATAAAAATGTAAACGAAAATTATAATATATTTCATAATATTCTAATAAAAATTAAATAAATGTATACCCCTAAGAAAATCTAAATTAATCAAACATAAAAAAAACATGGTTAACAGTAGGAATATAAAACAATCGAATAATAAAATAAAAGCAATGTGGAGTATAGTAAATGAAAGAACAAATAAGAAGAAAATTAAGCAAAAATGTAATATACAACTAAAAGAAAATAATTTATTATGTTCAGATCCCAACAAAATTGTTAATATTTTAAATAACTTTTTTGCGTCGATTGGTAATTCTATTTCTTCGGCAGGTGGCAGCACTGGCGCCCCCGGGCTCTGCCCCACCCAAAACACTATATTCCTTAGCCCTGTAGAAACCCATGAAGTTAACAAAATTATTAGATATTTGAAAAATAAAAGAAGTCATGGTTTTGATGAACTACCACCTCATTTAATGAAGGAATGTGCTGACCAACTAACTTCTCCTTTTACCACGTTGATAAACCAATCTTTCCAGGAAGGTGTTTTCCCCGAGCTATTGAAAAAGACAATTATCAGACCGTTACACAAGAAAAACGACAGAACTGACCCAAATAACTACCGTCCCATCCCACCGTACCGTACCGTATTTCCCATACCGTATTACCCACAGCATCAAAAATCTTTGAAAAAATTTGTTAATTTTTTCGAAAAATATAAGATTCTTGATGATAGTCAAAACGGGTTCAGAAAAAACCGCTCTACCGTTTAGGCTATTTTCAAATATGTGCAAGAAATAATAGAGATATTGGAAAGTAAGAAGTATGCTATTGGAATCCTATTAGACATGACCAAGGTATATGACAGGGTACAGCATAATATATTATTAAGTAAATTATATGGAGTTGGCATTCGAGGTTTGGCTCATAAATGGAAGACAGACAGCAGTACGTAGAAATTGAATATTTTGATTACGCCAATAGAGAAATAGTTAATATCCGATCAAACTGCAAAAATATAAATGCGTCAATACCTCAAGGAAGTGTTGTTGGATGTCTTTTATTTTTAATCTACATCAACGACCTTCCTAAAATCATGGATGAGCCCTGTATCTTGTTTGCAGATGATATTTCGCTACTCACATCTTGTCAAAACGGTACAAATATACAAACTAAATTAAATAACGTATTATCCAAAACTTTTAACTGGCTAAGTGAACATAACCTTGAAATAAACTTTAATAAAACTAAACTCATGACTTTCCATCCATACCAAAAAACACCATTAAACAATATCAAAATTGAATGTGTAAATGAATTTATTTTGCTCGGCTTAAGCATAGATACTAATTTGAAATGGAAAGCCCACATTCAAAAACTTAAATCTAAATTATCCAGCTTCGCATATGCCCTTCAGGAGGTTAAAAAAACTACTGACCTTGATACAGCTTTGGTCACATATTATGCATATGCTTATGCATGGCTTAATTATGGAGTTATTCTGTGGGGAAACAGCACCGACGCTCCTTCCCTATTCATACTTCAAAACAAACTAATTCGTATTATAGTCAATCTAGAACAAACAGAAAGTTGCAAACCGTATTTTCAGAAACATGAGATTCTTTCCCTGCCCTGTATATATATTTTAGAGATATGTAAATTTGTCAGAAAACATACTGAGCTTTACACAAGATGTACTAGTGAAATATTCCTTAAGACATAAAAATAAATTAATGGTTCCAGCTGCCCGCCTTAAATTATGTTCATCTAGCACTTACAACATATTAATAAATATTTATAATAAACTCCCCGAAAAATTAAGAAGTGAAAAGAACGATAAAATATTTATAAAATTTTTAAAACAAATATTAACTCATAAATGCTATTACAGTATTCAAGAATATATGAATGATAACATTTAATAAAATAAAATGTAATTAAACGATAATATTTATAAATCATCTAAATCATATAAAATAATATTCTACTAATATACAAAAGATTTTAAAACACCACAAAATACATATAATAATGAATAATATTAATTAATACTCTAATATCGGTTACCAATAAGATTAATTTTATCTATTTTAATATAAATAATACGTATAAAAATGAATAATATTAATTAATAATCTAATAAAATGTTGTCTATTTTAATGTAAATAATACGCCCTCGTCTCCTCTTTGAATTGCGATACTCGACAGGGTCCATAATTTGTACTTTTTAAAAGTATTGAGTATTGAGTACCACCGAGGAGGTCGAGCCTACCCTAAGTTTGGGTGTTTAGGCCTTAGTCAACCACTCTGGCCCAGTATGGATTGGTCAACTTCACATGCATCTTTGATTTTCTTCGCAGATATGTAGTTGCCTCATGACGATGTTTTCCTTCACCGTAGGAGCGTCAGACAAATGTACGATATATGAAATTCGAAAAACGAAAAACACATTGGTAGTTACATGGCGGTCTCGAATCCCGGACCTCCCGATAGGAAGGCCTAGTCCACAGCGCCACCGACGCTCGCACTGTATTGAACAATAAATTAAAAATTACGTATTTTTTGTTTCTGTTACTTTAAAATTATCAAAGTTTTATCCAATCTTCTGTGTGTCTGTACTTAGTAACGAGACCTTGTGACCTCTGTTCGTGGCAAACTCTAGCTAAGTAATAATAGGTAACGCCTTCAATGTTATGTATTCCGATTTCCGAGATTATTTAGCGTGACTTGCTACTACAATTAATTATATACCTACTGAAGATGTAGTTCTTTCTCAATATTTATCAACATCACTCAGCGTTGTTCTTTAGCGAGAATAGCGAGTCGAAAATAGCAATCTTAACCTCTAACGTTAGCGACTAGACCTTGAACATTGCGTGGTCTCAATTGTGAGTTAACTTTCTCAGACATTGTGTATTCCTCACGGTACTGAGCGCTCGGCTTGTGTACAGGGGGCCTTTTTTTTTGAGGCGCGGGAATCTCTTTACTATTCAACAAGGGACTGAAAGCTGACAAGGCCCCCCTAGGATATGCCATTGGACTCGGGTAGAAACCTCATACCTGGCTAAACCACCCTCCAGAGCAACTTCTACCTCCGTAGAGACACAACTGGGGGCCTAGACAAAGTGACAATTCAAAAACGATAACGAAGTTCGATAAGAACAAAATCTATGGGATTGAAATATTATTGTCTTCGCGGTGAATCCTTCAAAGTCATCGATTTTTTAAGTTGGTAGACAAATTGATTTGCAACGAATCGATGAAGTGGCGAATTGTTTTCTCTTAACTTTCGTAATTATTCAAGACAACTCATTTCTTTTAATCATTTATTTTACAAAATTTTTCTATTTCTATGTTTTGAGTACTTAAGTAACCAATAATAATATGTTGTTTTCTTACAGAAAAAACTATTCGACACAGCGATCGCTAATCCTTACGTTGGCTAGGAATTAGTTATCGTTATCTCAGCGACGATATCGTTTCGCTATAAAACGATCGCCACTTGTTTAGGGCCTCTGTATGCTCCCATTCAAGCTTTACATCTACACTAGGAAAACCGCCACTATGACTAGATACATAAGAACGGTCCAAAGGTCAAACAGTATTTTCTTTTTCTGTATATTTGTATAAGTGCATTTCCTATTTGTTTTTAAGCTATACACACAGTAAAAAAAACCAATTGCTGATCCTAAGTGTTCCAACCCCATGTGGAGAGAGCTCTGAGATACAGGCTTTATACGCTTAGTTCAGCCACCAGTCTCTTACAATCTAAGATACACCTTAGTTATAAGATCTCCTGTATTATTTTTTTGAAGATTGTAGAGAAGAATAATAAACGTATTATTATTATTATTATTACTATACAGGGCGTCCCAAGACTATGGGACATGAAGGGAAAGTACCTTAAATATCGTAGATAGAATATTTTGCTGAAAGAAGACTTTATGTTATTTTTAAAAGTTACTAATACTTAATTCAAAGATTTTCTAAAAATTACTTGCTTCGTCTGGGAATCGAACCGGCTTAAATGTGTAAAAAGAATCCTCCGTATTTTTATGATGCCAATCGAAAGAATGGACAAAAAACAACAAGTCCTCTTAAGTAACATAGTATCTTAAAAGAAAAGAATCACGTAAAATGTTTGATTCAAATTTCAAATGCATCCTCTGTAAGCTAGACAAAAGGCAAAAAA
The DNA here is from genome assembly GCA_963935595.1 of Schoenobius gigantellus. NCBI lineage: Eukaryota > Metazoa > Arthropoda > Insecta > Lepidoptera > Crambidae > Schoenobius > Schoenobius gigantellus. Next base: position 28,768,753 of record OZ012551.1, read on the forward strand.
AATAAATAAAAAGAATGTTGTTCTTAAATTTGAAAATGGAAAAATTTGAGAGGGCGTTTGTGCTTCGGATTTTTATCTGTTTAGTTTTCATTCACTTGCTTGCACGCGTGTTATTGTTATAATTTATTGCGAACATTGTATATGAAGCAAGTTTTGACTTAATGGAAGCATACTTTTTGAACAATAAAGACCTTTCTCGAAGTTTTGCGGTGGTATAGCGTAAAATATCCTGACAGACAAACACCATCTCGTCGCGTTTTAAGGAGGCTTGTGATTAATTTGAAAACTTTAATTGTTCGAATATCCTGATTTTTTGTATAATATTATTTGGACAGATGAATCTAACTTTAATAATAACGGCATGTACAACCGCCGCAATAATCGTATTTGCTCCAAAGAAAATCCCCTACGAGTCACCGAAACGAATAACCAAGTGCGTTTTTCATTCAACTGTTGGTTCGGAATTTTAATAAACCGGGTTTTCTTAATCCATTTTTACCAAGGAACCTTGAACACAGAAAAGTATTAAGAAATACTTCAAATTTTAAGAGACGAGATAAGAAATCTCTCCCTGTCGGAGCAACAAAAGTTAATTTTCCAACAAGATACGGCAACGGCTTTCCAACCGCTCATAATAGTCGGAGAGCAGCAGAGTTTCTGGAGGAATGATTTTCTACTTAGATTGGTACAAATGGACCGATCAGATGGCCGGCAAGATCACCAGATCTAACACCGTTAGATTACTTCTTATGGGGATCCGTGAAAAATTTTTTGCAGTCATGAAGCAAGCATGCAGCAAGGGCTTTATTGTTCAAAAAGTATGCTTCTATTAAGTCATTTAGTCCATTTAGTCCAATAGTCCATTAAGTCAACTTACTTCATATACAATGTTCGCAATAAATTATAACAATAACACGCGTGCAAGCAAGTGAATGAAAACTAAACAGATAAAAATCCGAAACACAAACGCTCTCTCAAAATTTTCCATTTTCAAATTTAAGAACAACATTCTTTTTATTTATTTTTTTTGCCTTTTGTCTAGCTTACAGATGATGCATTTGAAATTTGAATCAAATATTTTACGTAATTCCTTTCTTTTAAGATACTATATTACCTAAGAGGACTTATTATTTTTTGTCTGTTCTTTCGATTGGCATCATAAAAATACGGGTGATTTTTTTTTTACATTTAAGTCGGTTCGATTCCCAGATGAAGCAAGTAATTTTTAGAAAATCTTTGAATGCAGTATTACTAACTTTTAAAAATAACATAAAGTCTTCTTTCAGCAAAATATCCTATCAACGATATTTAAGGTACTTTCCCTTCATGACCCATAGTCTTGGGACGCCCTGTATACGCTAACCCGTGGCTTTAAGGTTGCCAACGTAATATTACGCTTTTTGTTATATTCTGTTCCATGGTTATAGGTGTCTTGTTTACGTATTTACTGATAATGAGAATGTAACGTTAAGCCTTCTTATTGATGGTTCAAGTGTACAAAAATATTTATTGTTTAATTTTCAACTCAAATTTGTTGATACTATAAAGTACTTAACAATATTTTTTCTTTCTCATTACAATAAGCGTGATTGAACTTTAATGATTTTACAGTTGAGTTGGGCTGATTTTATCCTAGTCGGCATAGTGGAGCTTGGAAACCTGTTCTTCAATATCACCATCGAGGCAAATTACCCAACCGTCGAAGCTTTGTTGAACACAGTACGAAGTTTGCCGAATGTTAAGGATTATATTGCTAACAGAAAACCCTATACTTTTAATTAAATTATTCTAACATTAACCTGCTTTTTAATGTACCATCAGCAAACAATGTTTTTCAGTTTTTCTATAGTTTTTCCACATTTATTATAGTTTTTTAATGGAGGGCCCGGCAAATGACCTCCTCCCGCCTGATGTTAAGAGGAGAAAGAGGCCCAAATGAGTTGACAGATAGAGGAGGGACGACATCCGCTATCCTACCTGCCCACCCCTTGCCGGCCTAAAAGATGCTTTTTCACACCTCTATTGAAGGAACCCATGTTGTAGGATGGAGGAAACGCGTGCGCAAGTAGAGAATTCCAAGTGTGGGATTAACGACAGAAGAAAGAATCTTGGAATTTCTTGGTACGGTGTGAAAAGGAAGATATAGTGTAAGGATGACTCCGAAGGCCCTTGCGCGTGTTTCTGTTAAGGAATGGAGAGGGAGGGATAAGGTTAAAGAGCTCCTCAGAGCATTCCCCATGGAACATTCGGTAAGAGGCGCTAAGAGAGGCGATGTCACGACGAAGTTGTAGAGGCTCGAGGGTGTTAGTTGTCTCTACATCGCCAATTATTCGAATAGCGCGAAGCTGCAATCTGTCCAGAGCATCGTGGAGGTACTGAGCGGAGCCGTCCCAAAGGTGCGAGCAATATTCCACGCAAGACCTAACCTGAGTTTTATACAACAGGCATAGTTGGTCCGGCGCAAAATACCTACGCACCTTGTTCAGGACACCGAGTTTCCGTGACGCAGCACTTATAACGGATTCGATGTAGTCTCTGGGGTTCAAATCGCAGCGAACTCTGTTACTCTGTGTGTGAAGGGTTGTGCCCTGAAGAGAAGGAAGGGGGAGGAAAGGTGACCTTTTCGCCGAGAACGCGCACACCTGTGTTTTCTTAGCATTGAACTCAACAAGATGGTTGGAACCCCATTCGGAGATGAGGTCCAGCGTCTTGTTGAGCTCGTGGAGGAAGCTGGTAATCCACGTACAAAACTGAGCGGGTAATCCGTATGCCGGAAGCTTGGAAAGGAGAGCCTTGTGCCAGACTCTATCAAAAGCTTTGGAGATGACGAGACTAATAGCCACAGACTCGCCGCGCTTATCGATAGATTCACCCCATTTGTGCAAAAGGAACGCTAGAAGGTAACCTGTTGACCATTTAGGGCGAAACCCATACTGACGGTCTTTAAGCAACTAGTGACCTTCCAGGTAACGGATCAGCTGGGTGTGAAGGGTCCTCTCCATGATTTTACACAAAATGGAAGTGACGGCTATAGGGCGATAGTTAGCCGGATCAGAACGATCTCCCTTTTTGGGAACCGGCTGGATATTGGCCTCTTTCCAAGATTTCGGCACACAACCAGCAGAGAACGACAGACGGTATAGACGCGTCAGGACCGGAGTCAACTCCGCTGCACACTTCTTAAGTACAATCGCAGGAATGCCGTCTGGTCCACTTGCTTTTCGAATATCGATCGACTGTAGCTCCGCCCGCACATCTCGCTGTCTGATGCGGATATCGGGCATAGTGCTGCCACAATGGGACATTGTCGGAGGTTGTGCACCACAGTCATCGATACGGGAATGAGCCGCGAAGAGTTTTCCAGGAGGTCGGCTTTCTCCTGCGGCTGATGAGCAAGTGAGCCATCGGCATGTCTCAGCGGTGGCAGCGAGGGTTGTCAGAAGTTTGATTGCACAGCTCTGGCCAGGCGCCAGAAAGAACGGCTACCCGTAGGGTGCGCTAGCAGTTCCTGACCCACTTGTGCAATGCGCTGAGCATCCGCTCTAATGTAAGCCCTCTTACACAACTTGGTGGCATTGTTATAGGCTGTTTTCAGTAGGTTAGTATTGGGATCCCTAGAAGCTCACCCTCTGATCCAAGCGCGGTAAGCTAGCTGTTTGTTTTCAACAGCAGAGGCGCACTCGCGATTGAACCAGAGGTTACGTCTCCCTCTACTGACGAGATTGGAATGCGGAATATAATATTCCATTCCTAGTCTGATCTCGTCAGCAACAGAGGTAGCGCAGGAGTTCGGATCCATCCCACTGAAACAGCGCTGCCACCAAGGGACAGATGCGTAATAATCCCGCATACCATCCCAATCTGCTGACGCATAGTGCCACAGACGGCGTGCTGTAACCACAGGCGACGGTTGCGACGCTTGAGGCACTGAGGCGGATACCAGGCAGTGATCTGAAGATCCTAGTGGAGCTCGAATCACCACCTGATATCCGTCGGGGCGATTTGTCAGCAAAAGGTCCAACAAAGAGGGCGCTTGACCGATAATATCTGGTACCCTGGTGTGCTGGGTAACCAATTGTGTCAGGTCGTGCGTGAGAGCGAATGCGTGGGCAGTCCTACCCGCATGGTCAGTTTTAGAGGAACTTAACAACAACTCGTGGTGAGCATTGAAGTCCCCTAAAAACACCAGCTCGGCGGAAGGAAATTGCTCCTGCGCGTCATCTGCCACCCGACTTAGGTGTTCAAAAAGTCGAGTTGTCTCCAAGTCACCACGGTGGGAACGATAGACGCAGACGTAGATACTGCAATGAGTGCCAAAATCGACGTGTACCACAAGGAGGGAAAAGGAAGGTTCCTCCAAACAGCGCAGGCGACGACAGCAGTTATTTAGTTATTTAGTACTGCTTCTTTCTGGACCTACAGAAAGTATTAAGGTCTGGGGTTTGATTCCCCATGGGACATATCGTTTCCTGCTGGATTTGATTGGTAAGGTTAACGAGCCAAGCTGATTAGCTTCCACTATCTTACCTTAGTATCTCGCCATAATAACAATGTTTAGTGACATACTTCGATGTGTTCCGACAAGTGAGGTAAGATAGCCAGTATCTCACTCGTTTAATAATCTCTAGATGAAGCTGGCGTTCATCTTTGGCCTTTTCATCACTTACCAATCAGATGGAATAAAGATCAAGAATTTCCCTGTCGTGAGTGAAAAAATATTACGCACGCAACGTTTAGAACGTGTTAATGGCTCTTTGTGGTGCGGTAACAATCACCGGGTTAGTAGAAAATCCCCATGTTGTAGGGAAGTCCCTGTGAGCCCGCCTCAAGTTACACTGTGTGGCTTGCGGTACAGTAAGTTACGTGAATGTATTCCACCCGGGAAAAATGTAGAGACATTTAAACTTCGCCAATATCAAGGATTCTTGAAGCATTGTAACACTATTTCCATGGAATACTATACACTAATCGTTTTACAAAACGTTTTACAGTTGTCTTGACGCAATGCTGTTTCTTTGTGTCGCAACTTCTAATAAGGGAAAAATGAAACAACGCCAGGTTTAAACTGCTTTAACTACAAGTTAACAGCAACTAAATATTGCATTAGTTTATAGTTATGACTGTGATTTACAAAAAAAAATGATGGCATTAAGGAGGTATTAATTGGAAAGATAATAGGATAATAGGAGATATAATTGAAAAGGAGAAATAAACGTGGAGTGAATAAAATGTTGTTTAGTCCTAATTAGTAATCAGTAAGTATCAGGGTCGCCTGCATGGGTACCTTCGTCTTACCTATTTCTGCCGCTAAGCAGCAGTGCTTGCTTTGCTGTGTTCCGGTTTAAAGGGTTTTTTTTATTGCGATAAGTTGGCAAACAAGCAAACTGCCCACCTGATGGTAAGTGGTAACAGTCACCTATAATACATATGGCTCCTGGGAGATTCGCACAAGAACCACAGTGTACGTTGCCAACTTGTGACATCAGATGTAAAATCACGGTACCCAGCTACCCAGTAATTTCACTGCCATATCTAACCCTTCAAACCGGAACACAGCAATGCAAGCACTGCTGCTTTGCGACAGAAATAGTTAAGACGGAGGTACTTACCCATGCAGACGACGCTGGTATAGTGTCTACCTCCTGGTAAGAGTAAGATATGGCAACAACTGGGTGGGTACTGTGACTTTACCTTATGTCACAAGTTGGCAACGTACACCGTGGTTCTTGTGGGGGTTGCAGATTTGCTGCAAATCTCACAAGAGCCACATGTATTATAGGTGATTGTTACTACTCACCAGCAGGTGGACAGTATGCGCTAATTTGCCAAGTTTGTTGTATAAAAAATATGTATTATCATAGCATAATTATTTGAAATTAACCTCAAGTTTAAGACCTAAGAGCTTGTGCTATTTTAGGAGCAATCCATAAGCTTTCCAGTCCCTAGACAGGAATTACGCTGCCGACCTTGCTGTCAGATAAATAATGGCACAACTACGAAAAATATAGATTATTATTTTGCTAATCCCGCGAGCACGTCTGGGAGATGACGTCAATCCAGCCTACTCACTTAACGATATAAAAAGATAAAGTAACTGTTGTTTATGTTTTGTACTTAGAAATAATTTTCGATGCGATAAAAATGTGTGGAAATTAACAATCTTTTACACAAACATTCAACAATCTATACTTACAAAACAATATTTGGGTATTTTTAAAAATTGCAGGGAAATCAATAAGTGCACTGGCGGTGCCTAAGTAAGGCCGCAATGGCCGGCATTCAATATTGTTCTTCTTTAAGGCAGGAGAATAGATGATTTAAGTAACTTAAGGCGCTATATCGAAAATGAATCAAACAATGGGAGGCGTGGTCTATACGTAAACGCGGTGCGCCCCCCGTGCTCAAGCAGCTAGTCTTTATATCTATGTCAACAAAGTCGTGAATGCGTTGCGCCCGCATGCAATCAGATCGCTTAGAAATTATCGACGTAAGCGACAAAATACAAATTATTTTATGAAAAAATAACTATAATGATTAGAAAAAAATGCTTCTGTACGATTCTGGATACTGATGATGGCTACTTATTTAAGGTACTTTTTAATTAATACCTAACATCGTTTACTAGTAATCCTGAATATTCTTATTATTAAGAGGTAATTTCAAAAATAAAAAGTATCGAGGCAAAATCTTTAAATCGCGTTTTCGGTTCTGCTCGTGACTAGCTAAAGATATGAAGAAACACATATTTGACTTTCAGATCTGTAAGATCTCTCAGTTACCTATGACATTACATTAAAAATAACCAATATTTTCGATATATCGCCTTAAATTCATTACACAATTTGCTTTCAAACATAAAAATCGAGGCATGTCTGGGTCACATTCTGATAAAGTTCAAATAAATTCTTTAGAAAATTACATATTAGGTACGAGTACAACAACTTGTTTTCAAACGTTCTCGCAAGTGAAGTGATTTTCTGTGATTGAGAGCAATAATGTTGCCTTATGTGGTTACCGTATCTTGTAGATGCGTGTGTTAAATATAAATCAGGGAGAAAGCTAAATTTTAATACATGTACTCTCGGTGGGGACGTATATAAGCTGTGATGATGATACTATTAAAATATAATTTGATACATATTGTTATTTGTTGACTAAAAATATCATGCCTTGTCATCTAATGTGATTCTACCATGCGAATACCTATTTCACATCATGTTGCATTTAAACAAACATAAAACACGTATACAAACATAAATATTTATGTGAACATAGTAACAGCTTCACTTTATCTCACACACAGGCAGACAACAAGATAATTCGGTTGATAACGAAGCAAGGCTCATGTTACACTATCGAGACAAACTTTAAAATTAACTAATTACTTATCTACTATTTTTTAACAAATATTAATTGGATTTCTTGATTGGTTTCAGTATCAACATCATCAAGTCCTCGTTATCATAAAATTGTTAGAGTTCGTCTATTATTTATTATTATTATATGTAAGGTTATACTCTCCTTACATTACAATGCTCTCCTTATACCTCCTACAATGAAAACTTAAATGACAGGCAGTCGGAATAATTACAGAAGAATTTGAATATTTAATATTAGTTATGGGCTTGCAAGAAGAATGAAGATGCTTAAACCTTTGAAATGTTATTTCCAAATTAAACAAGCAAATTAGATTTATTTAGATTAGCACGTGTGTAACCAGCTTTACTTTTGGGCTATTTACTGGCAAGTATAAAAGAAATGGTAACACGATTCTACTTGTCATTCAGAACCGGAGCGATTTGTGTAACAAAAATTTGCAAATAATATCCGTACAAAAGTCATGGCGAAAAAACTGCATTATTTCAATATAAATGGCCTTGCTGAGTCCATCCGGTACATCCTCCACTACGGGGGTCAGAAGTTTGAAGACATCAGGTACAATCGCTCCGAATGGCCCATTGAAAGTGTTAAGAACAGTGAGTATTCAACTTGTGCTTTATGCATGCATTACTTCATCAAATGACTTATGATGGTTCCCTTAAAATATAGTGTTTATCTTTTTGAACATCTCAGAAAACCCATCTTTTGCCTCCACTTCAGTGTTTTTGTAGCTTTCAGGCTCATAGGTTAAAAATGAGGTGGTAGGCAGCTCTCGCCTTTTTAGTCGGTTCGCCTTCTTTAAAACTTTGTTCACTATCATTTTGTTACCGTACCTGACGCAAATTAATCATTATACATGCTGACGTTGAAGAAGACAAAAAACTTCAATGGTGGAGTCTTGCTTTAATAAATAGTGCATACATATTCTCTAGGTAGGTCACGCTTAAACGCTTTAGCCGCCTCCGTGATCTAGTGTTTGAGATTACCGGGTGTTGATCAGGAGGTCCGGGGTTCGATTCCCAGTGGGGGCAGAAATTTTTCTGCTCGGTTTGGTTGATGGTAGGGCTTCTGAGCCCGCCTGGCTAGCTACCGCCGTCTTACCTAAGTTTGTCGCCATAATCACAATGTTAATAGCATTGCTGTGTTCCGACAATAAGAGGTAAGATAGTTCCAGTTCCTCAGTTGTGGAGGAGTCCAGATGAAGCTCGCTTTCACCTTCGGCCTTATCGTCATTTACCATCAGGTGAGATGAAGGCCAAGAGCTTCCCTGTCGCATATAAAAAAAACGCTTTTAATTCTAATTTGATATCGTCATTGAACAATTAATTGAACTTATCGCCATTTTCCGTTACCCAATATTCATTTTACCCACACGGAGACTCTGTACCAGAGTCGTCTGCATAGGTACCTCTAACTTCCTCCTCCTTGCGTCGTTATCCTTAATGCTGAGGGTCGTGATCTCACTGTAGTAGCACATTTTTGCGCCATTTAGCTCGATTTCAGCACCACCTCTACATTATTCATATCTATACAAATAAATAAAATTGAAGTGTCTGTTTGTAATGTCAAAATAACAAGTGTTTACTAAATGGGTATGAATATAATATCGGGTACCAATAAAAAAACACAATTAAAAATTATTGTCTGTTTGTCTGATTGTTCCCGATAATCTCCGGAACAGCTGGACCGATTTTGACGGGACTTTCACTAATAGATAGCTAATTATATAAGGCTACTTTTTATCAAGATCTTAAAAAAAATTGCCTACAAAAATCAAAATGCTGCTAAAAGCTACTATTCCACGTGGACGAAGTCGCGGGCACAGCTAGTCTAAATTAAAATTCTTTATTTTACAGTTCTACCCTATGGTCAGCTGCCGTTATACGAGGAGGGCAATGAATCTCTCAACCAGTCAATAGCCATCGCCCGCTACCTGGCCAGCAAGACTGGTCTCCTGCCTTCAGATCCTTGGGAACAAGCTGTACTGGATGCTGTTGTTCTGACTATCAATGACTTTTGGTTAAAGACGAGTAAGCGCACAAACTTTATTAATATAATTAAGGCCTTACTAATAACCATTGTATAAGCCTGATTTAGTTAAACAGTGTTTTGTCACGTTCACTTGAATGACATTTCAAATTCCAACAAAAGAGACAAAACACTGCTTAACTATACAAGGCTTAAACTATTGCTTAACTATACTGGAGAAGGAAACATCATTTTCTGGGAGACCTCATACATCCGAGCGGGTGCTGATAGAATATGAATGTGTAGAGGATACATCCGTAGAGACCATACGGAAGCACAAAATCCAAGACCCACAAATATACACAGATGGCAGTAAAATTGATGAGGGGGTTGGAGCCGCCGTCTCGTGGTGGGTAGAGGGAAAAGAAACCGCCAGTTACACATTTAGTCTCGATCCCGCCTGTACGGTCTTCCAGTCTGAACTGTATGCTCTGCATAGGGCGATAGAGATGGTCCGGAGAGAGGGTGTCACCTCAGCAACAATACTGAGTGACTCCAGATCCTCATTGGAGATCATCACGAACCCCAAAGCAGGCCATCAGCTAGTGCAGAGGATACATGAAGACATCAAAAGTATCAGAAGGAACGGTGGAGAGGTCAAACTGTTCTGGCTGAGAGCACACGTAGGCACAGCGGGAAACGAAAGAGCAGATGAATTAGCCAAAAAAGCAGCGCGGGTAGTAGACGGAACGCGGGACTACTGTGAGATCCCCGTGTCGTTCGTGAAGAATAAGATAAGGGAAGAGACGATCCGAAAATGGCAGGATAGGTACGTTACCTCCTCTACAGGAGGAGTCACTCCTCACAAATGGTTCTTTCCAGATCAGGCGAAAGCCTATAGCTGGGTCAGGAAAGAAAAACCATCACCTCGTCTGATACAAGTCTTCACGGGGCACGGGGGGTTCGCAGAATATCTGTACCGATTCAAACTCGGTCGGTGGCGCAGTGGACTAAGAGCGTCGGTGGCGCAGTGGACTCGGCACTTGCCTTCCAATCGGGGGGTCGGGGTTCGAGACCCGCCATGTACCAATGTGTTTTTCGTTTCGAATTTTATATGTACATTAATGTCTGACGCTCCTACGGTGAAGGAAAGCATCGTGAGGCAACCTGCATACATCTGCGAAGAAATTCAATGATGTATGTGAAGTCGACCAATCCGCACTGGGCCAGCGTGGTTGACTAAGGCCTAATCACCCTAATATAGGGTAGGCTCGAGCCCCTCGGTGGGGACGTATATGGGCTGTGATGATGATTCAAACTCAAGGACAATCCATATTGTGAATGTGACCCCGGGGAGATTGAATCGGTATGGCACGTGATCCTGGACTGTCCCAGATTTGCCAGTGCCCGCCATGACTTAAAACATAGACTAGGCAAGATAGTGATAAGAAAAGAGAATATCCATGCGCTACTGATGGATAAAAAGGCAAAACCACCCTTAGTGCAGTTTATACAAATAGCAGCCGATCTGGCAACACAGCGAAACAAGAACTGTACTCCACCAGCGCAGGGGGGTGATGATGGGTCGGTAAATATGGCACCACGAACGCGGGAACCTTACGTGGCCCCAACGATAACGCAAATGCAGTGGTTGAGCGACGGAGAAAAAGGAACAGTAGGTCTCCTCACAAGGGCTGTGGCGTTGTTAATGGATAGTGCAGGAGAAAGGATTGGCATTAGTTTATGTATGTCCAGAACAAGGAAGCACGTTGCCATATCACCTGGCCTAGCAGTTCTGCTAAAAGGCAGCACTACCAGGGCGACCATTAAAAGAAAAGTGTTTGATGCAATGCCTGAGGTGATGCTCGCAGGGCAAAAATGCCGGATTGTACGTTTCAGGAATAAGTCGATCCTGCTCCTGGACTGGCACATTGACAAGTCGTCCTTTACTATAGCGGGGGAACTGCTGTTAAACATGGACGGAGACCCAAGAGTCATCAGCGTGGATGTCATGAAGGTAGATCTCGAGAAAGGGAAAGTGTCCGATTACACTCCCTTATTGGAAGCCTCCCGAAAACACAAAATTATCGTGTACGAGGGAAGAGGCCAAAACCTCGACTTTCTGCTCAAAGACCACGAGCAGACTCCACGCAATGAACTAACAGAAAAGGCTCAGCCCGGGCACAAAGGCAACACGAGGAGGCGATGCAAGAAGCAAACGAAAGAAGACGCCTCCAATCACAAAGACAATCCCCGACAGACGACCTCGTCAGGGGCATATCTGTTGCCCTGGGCCACGCTCGTCCTCGTAGAACAAGCAGTGAGACAGTACCGGACTCGGTCCCCAAACATAGAACGGTCTCCTCACCCAAAACCACACTGGCAGACATGGGAAGGGTGAGACCGCCATCCAGAATAGTCACTGACCGGGACGGAGATGACCTAGTCAACGCCTATCTAGAGTACCTGGGGGACACTGCGGGCGACGCTGCAGGTAAAACACACCACCTGCAGCAAGATACTTGAGGCATTTCAGATAAACGCCCGCATGTTACTACAGGAACTCCTGGACGGGGCGAGGGCGGTGGTCTATAACGACACCGGGACTGTGGTGGCGGGAACTCGCCCTATAGATAAAAAGCAGATGGCGGCGTACAGTGGCACGTCAGGCATGGTGCTGGTGGATCATGAAGCAACTGACGAAAGGGGAGCAATCACTTTCTGCACACCGATCGAGGACCCAATAGTGGTAATTGCCAAGTGCACCCGCTTCATGCTGGAGGACCGAATTCTAAAAACGGCGGAATCCGTGAGTGGAACTTGAATCTCCGAACCATGGGGTAAACTGGCAATCAGATGGGTTGACGGTGTGCCGGGTTGCGGGAAGACCACGTGGCTCCTCAACAACTTCCAAATGAAGGAAGATATGATCATCACTAGCACACTCGAGACGGCAAAAGAACTGTTGGACAAAGTGACGACTCGATTCGGGGCGGTCGTGAAGGGGAAAATAAGAACCATTGCCTCAGTTCTCATCAATGGTGTGGAAGCATCAAAACGCCTTTTGGTGGACGAAGCTCTCCTAGTCCATTTTGGAGCTATCATCATGGCAACAAGGCTGACCGGGGCAAGAGAATTGGTACTAATGACCGATACAAATCAGATCCCCTTCATAGACAGAGACAACCTGTTCGAGATGCGTTACGGAAGCCCCGCCGCCATCACGTCGGTAACAGAAAAGCTCCTCTGCACACACCGAAGTCCGATGGATGTGGTGTATGCCCTCCAAAACATCTACAAGGGTATTTACACATCACGGCAAGTGCTGAGGTCCATGACATGCAGAATGGCATCGGAGGCGGTGTTACGAAGGGGCAACCCAAATACTCCTTTACTCAAGACGAGAAAGAAGCATATGGGAGGGAAGGGTTCGGCACCGGAGAACAATCTAGACTGCTGACGATCCACGAAGCACAGGGACTAACGTACGATCACGTGGTTGTGCTCAGAGGAGCAGAAAGGAAGAACCCTGTCCACGATAGTGTCCCTCACGCGGTGGTTGCCATTACCAGACACACGGTATCCTGCACCTACTTCTACCGGGAGTTGAAGGAGGACGACGCAATTAGACGTCTCATTGCCCTTCCCATCATAGCAACAGATGAAGTGATCATGGAGTACAATAAAAAAATGGTGCTCAGGGCCCTATCAAGCGGAGCGACCTTGGTGTAAAAAAAAAAAAAAAAACCGGACGTAACATATTATTATATATTATGCCAAATACGAGTATACTAACTGACCAAATCTTATAAAATATTCCATACATAAATTATTAACATATAGTATAATATTATTAAGATATATATTTGAGTATAATTAAGTATATATAAGTATAAATAGATATTATTAAGATATATATTTAATTTTTTAAATTGATTGAGTTGCGCAACTCACCTTAGATTAGGAGTAAAAAGTAGTCGTAAGTCTTAATATAATAATTATAATAAAATAGATCACAATGAGAAGATTCCATGAAAAGAGCACGGACCACGAGTCTGTGGAGTGTTAAATTAGTAATAAAAAAAAATAAAAAAACTATACAAGGCTTATACAATGGTTATTAGTAGGGCCCTTAGTCGATAGTAAACCTTTATTCGATTATAGAGAGCGTCGCCGCCATGTACCACTGTGATTTTTTCGTTTCGAATTTCATATGTACATTTGTCTGACGCTCCTACGGTGAAGGAAAACATCGTGAGGCAACCTGCATACATCTGCGAAAAAATTCAAAGGTGTATGTGAAGTCGACCAATCCGCACTAGGCCAGCGTGGTTGACTAACGTTTAATCACCCTAACATAGGGTAGGCTCGAGCCCCTCGGTGGGGACGTATATGAGCTGTGATGATGAAACCTTTATTTATTAATATGTATTATATTTACCAAAAATCGTTGTCTTCGATTTTATTAGAGCGACATTGGTACACAAAAAGACGTTTAATTTTTAACATATTTTTTTTTTACTAAAAACAGACATTTGTAGCGTTATGTCGTTGTCAATACGTTGTCACGCGGCATGATAGTAGTAAACTAAGATTTCTTTAATAAAAAATAAATAAAAACCGACTTCAAAAACACTGAAAAGCTTATAATAATATAAGAATAGGAACAGACAACATCACACTTCTATATTGAAGTCGGTGCCAAACGATGATCTCCTAGAAAGTGTTAAAATTTGTCACCGACTTCAATATAGAAGCGTGATGTTGCCTGTACCTATTCTTATATTATTTTTAACTTTTCAGTGTTTTTTAAGTCGGTTTTTATTTTTTGTAAAATATTTTTTATTTTTAACTTTTTAGTGAATGAAATCTTTTTAGTGAAAAAATTAGGAATACTCTCAATCTCAAACCTCGATTGTTATGTTCACCTGTCGCGTACCCCGATCTACTCTCAATCTCATGACTCCTCTTCATTATCGGCGAATACAGACGATCACGCGCGAGCACGATAGTGTAGAGGGCATATTCGGCTGTACTCGGCTGTGCGCGCCGATGATCGTCTATAATCGCCTGCGACCCGTGAATTGTCGGTTTTCGGGCACGCGTCAAAGGGAATCGCCTGTGGTTGCTTATAACAGACGAACGTGGACGATCGTGTGGATACTTGCACGATGATCGTGCCGATTATAGACGAGCACACGAGCAACGATCATCGCCGATAATGTAGTGCAGACATCAAACCTCGATTGTCATGTAGACCTGTCGCGTATCCCGATCTACTCTCAATCTCATACCTCGATTGTCATGTTGACCTGTCGCGTACCCCGATCTACTCTCAATCTCATCCCTCGATTGCCATGTTGACCTGTCGCGTACTTCATGTAGTAAAACATTGTGTCAACTTTCAGAACCACTCGAATACATAACAGAGCAAGACCCCACCAAAAAGGCCGCCATGATGGCCCACATTCACGACGAACTCTTTCCTTACTACTTCAGCAGGTTCGAGAAACATCTTAAGGCGAACAACGGGCACTTCGGCGGAAAGGTATGTTTAAATTTAGGTATCTGTGGAAATATGAAGTAAGGATAGGATAAGCAATGCTTAGTTGTTATCTAACAATAAGCTAGATGACTGCACTACATTATATCCTTAGTTTTTCTGTAAGGGATGAAGGTAAACGAATGCAGAACAATCTTCTCCTTTGATAAATTCGTTACGAAACAGTGAAA
The DNA here is from genome assembly GCA_963935595.1 of Schoenobius gigantellus. NCBI lineage: Eukaryota > Metazoa > Arthropoda > Insecta > Lepidoptera > Crambidae > Schoenobius > Schoenobius gigantellus. Next base: position 28,783,834 of record OZ012551.1, read on the forward strand.
ATTTCTTTTGAAATAACCAGTTATCAAACACTCAGTTACCAATATGGCTGAAGGGAAATAAACGCCTTAACAATCTTTTTTATGCTAGTACAAAATTTAAAATCCAATTTGATTTCTGAAAAAAATAAAAACCGACTTCAAAAACACTGAAAACTTAAAAATAATATAAGAATAGGTACAGACAACATCACAACAATATATACAGTTATTATACCCACTTAGCAGCCTGGCAGGCTGGTTGCTTACCAATTTAGTTTTATAATAAATAATTTAAAAATTTTCCTTTTGATTCCAGCTGACTTGGGCTGACTTCGTGCTTGTCGGTATATTGGAAACTGCCAGCCTTTTCTACAATGTCACCGTAGATAAGAACTACCCCACTATCGCTGCTTTGCTGAAAACAGTTCGGAGCCTACCCAAAGTGAAGGAATACATTGCCAACAGAAAACCATACACACTTTAAATAAACGTATTTAAGTTTATAAGTAGATTGTTTTGTTTACTTTATCGTCGCTTCCTTTGCTCTTCGCTCGAGCATGTTTTTAGGGTTCCGTAGTAAACAAGGAACCCTTATAGCTTCGTCATGTCTGTCTGTCTGTCTGTCCGCGGTTTTACTTAGAGACTATTAGTACTAGAAAGCTGTTATTTAGTATGGGTTTTTTTTCTCGACTAACAAACTGTGTGGGGTATTATTGAATAGGTCTTAAAAAATAATGTAAGGTTCAGAACACCATTTTTCGATTTAGGGAACCGTTTCTGAAATATTTGGTTTTAAAGTGCAAATTTTTGTTTGAGGTAAGTGTCCCCCCCCCCCCCCCTCTATCTGCTTAACGGTTATATATGGACACGTGAAAAAAATTACAACAGTAGAATATATAACGAACACTATCAGAGTTGATTACTAAATACAAACTAAAAAGTTATAGACGACCAACTTATAAAATGTACTCGGAAAAGTAAAATTTCATTGAAAATTAGTACTGAATATAAATTTACGAACTAAAGCTAAGGAAATATAAAATCATTGCAGCTTTAATAATAATGCCTAATTTAATAGCAACGTGTTGTGAGGTGTGAGTGTGAACTCAAAGTTGGCATTTGCAACTACGGAACCCTACACGGCGCGTGGTCCGACACGCACTTGGCCGGTTTTTTTGGGCATAAATGAATCCTGAGTGAGACTTTTGAGTGCTGATGAGAGTTTCCACCCTCATCATCCATCTGTTATTTACCAGGAGCAAGACATAGCTTTAAACCTATAAGCACTTGTGTTCCAAATTTCAGCTCACACTTAGCACTTTTATATGAGGAGCCGGTATTTGCGCACGTTGTAAGTCCAGTAGACTTTGCTCAGGTTTTGTCGCCAGAGAAAGCTACATATAAGTGCAGTCTTGTACTTATATTTAGCTTTCTCTGGCGACAGCTATACAATAAGACGAATAAAAACAAATCTGAAATATCTCAATATAAGTAATCATCATCACAGCTCATATACGTCCCCACCGACCGAGGGGTTCGAGCCTACCCTATGTTAGGGTGATTATTAGGCCTTAGTCAACCACGCTGGCCCAGTGCGGATTGGTCGACTTCACATACATCATTGAATTTCTTCGCAGATGTATGCAGGTTGCCTCACGATGTTTTCCTTCACCGTAGGAGCGTCAGACAAATGTACATATGAAATTCGAAACGAAAAACACATTGGTACATGGCGGGTCTCGAACCCCGACCCCCCGATTGGAAGGCAAGTGCCGAAACCACAGCGCCACCGACGCTCTATAAGTAATAATAATAATAAAATGTTATTTCAGACCTTAGTCCATAATGTGTTAGTAACAATTTTGTACTTAAGAACTAGTGTTAGTAAGGATACAGTTTTTTTATACAACTATTTAATTGCCCCTGTTATGCAGCTGTATGTACACCGCGGCACATCATTGGGAAGTGCCAGTTGGTTAGAAGCACATTCAGCACTGGGCAGGTGGTACCGCGGAACCGGGCTAACATGGCCGCGCACAGTTTTCTCATGATGACAAAGAATTCGCACACTGATGCCTTCTTTTTCATCATGAGAAAACAAACTCCGCGTCCGCAAACAATCCTGAATCACTACAACGCCACGGCAGGCCCAGCAGAACCATGAATGCATGCAATATAGCAGAGGGCTAAATAATTATGATCTTATCCTGTATCTGAGGGCTGATTCTAAAAATATATCAAAACCGAACCTAAAACGATTCATTACGATGTATTTCAGTAGCTTATAATAAAAATAAAATAATTTACTTTAATGAATTTTGAGCAAAATTATTTTAAACTGTATTTATTTTAATTTCAATTAAATTATTATGACATTTTTTAAAACTGTGTTTCAAAAATAACGTTTTATAGGATTTAATAAAATATATCTGAGCATTGTTCGGTGGAACGGTTAAGGGGCCTAGACAAGGTAACAATTAAAGAAAAACGATAATGAAGTTAGAAAAGAACAAAATATAGGATGATTCCAAATTATGAATAATTTTTATACGTTCGATACAGAACGTGAATTTACTTTGTCTACAGGCCCGGTTTATATTCAGCTTAGATTTTGCAATGGAATTGGCGATGAAAATTGTACATAATATATTTATGATCATCGTACTAGGTTAGACTTATTATGGGAAGATAATATTTATTGACAAAATCAAGGATGCTTTGTACGTGATTTGGAAGAATATTTAAATGAAGAAAAAAAACGAGTATTTATGAGGAGTCTGGGTGTGATTGTTGTGATAATAAGTATGAATTGCGACAATATATGCGACCACTAATGTTCGTTATCGGCCCATGTTTGTATCATATTGATCATTGATTGCATAATGTTGAACTAACTGCTTATTTGTTTTGGTATTTTGTATCCGTAAAACAAGTTTTATCGGTTGTTGGTAAATTAATTTAAATTTTATTGTTGATAAGTTCATATTTAGTGCAAGTCGAAAGACTGATTCCGATGAATTTTTGCACGTGGAACAGATTTCAACGTTTTTGAGAATCATTTCAATTTCACAGCCAGTAGGTCCTAAAATGAACATGGACAAGACACGATTTATGTCAAATTCCATAGTCGTACGGTGATGGGCACCGTGAATTTTGGAGGGAGAAAAACGTTATAAAAGACGATGAAAAATTAAACCCTTCATTTAAAAAAAGAAAAAAAAAAAACAAAAGTTTAAGTATTGTAGACAAGATGTTAGAAAGTCTAAAATTTAAGACGAAGAATGCACGACGATGTAAATTTACTCTGTATTACATATTACCAAGTATAAAGATGATATGATCACATCACTCCTTGCCATTCAGTGCCGGAGCGATTACACTACGTAACATAGCAATGAGAAAATTACACTACTCCAATTTCAATGGGCTCGCCAAGTCCATCCGGTATATATCGCCAAGTCCTAGGTCCACTAGAGGGGACAAGAGTTCGAAGACATCAAAAATGTTCGCTCGGAATGGCCAATTGGAAGTGTTAACAACAGTAAAGTACCTAAAATAATTTTTTATTTTTATTTTATTAAATCACCAACTTTATGTATGAATTTGTTCTATTTAAAAAAAGAATGCAGTGTTTCTTTCATTGAAATGAAGCAAAAGCATTAAAATTTTGCAACGATTTTACATATTTATTTTGTATAGATACGTTCAAAATCGTTTCTCTACCTACATAAAACAATTAACCTGATTAACCTGTTTAGACTTGTCATTAAAAAATGATTTCAGTAATTTAGTATTTGCTATGCCAAATTTTAATTGATCATTGCTCAACGGCACCGTCTTCAAAAAAAACGATGTTGGTATGTTGGTATTTTTACATTATTTTAAACTTTTTTGTGTTTTTGAAATCGGTCGATCTGCATACATTAATAATAATAATAATAAACTCTTTATTGCACAAAAAACATATAACAAAAGAAACAAATGTAAAAAAAAGAAGAAATGTACAAGTAGGCGGCCTTATTGTTATAAAGCAATCTCTTCCAGGCAACCTTAAGATAGGAAATATGGGAAAGGAATAAGCAAGGGAATAAGCATTATATCTTTTTATATTATCTTTTATATTTATTTTATATTATCATTACTAAGCTATTATGATTCTGATCCTGTCAGTGGGTTTTTTGAAATAATAACTACTTTTTTATTATGCAGTGTCAACAATTTGTCTACTGGCAAAACAGGATATCGGTTGAGGAAGTCACTATTGTATCGATCTATACCACCACTTACAGAAATCATGCCGAGAAAGTTTTCGAGCAAACATTACGGACTCTTTGTAAGAACGACAAGCGGGGAAGTCACGTAAATTAGTTTTGTCTAATTACTTTCAAAGTTCACCCGTTCGTCCGGAGTTGCCCAAAGGTTAGTTGGGTCGGGCGTATTGCTTACAGTCTCTCCCAAATAGACCCCTCTTCCTCTTGAGAAAAAGATTATCCAGACTTTTAATTGCCGAACTTGAGACATTTGTCAAGGATATTGTTGTTGGTGATATTTTAGTAAAACTTTTATCTCGACCTATTATTCGAAGGAGGTTTTTTGAGCGCGCCATTTTCGTTTGTGGACAAAAAAGTAAAAAGAAGGGTGAATGCTACAAACGCTTCACTGTATGAGTTTTACCCTGAACTGTTAAAATATTCAATGCATCAAGCATTTTGAAGTTACTTGAAATCATAACTAAGCTTTCATGATATATTGGTTCTTTAGCGGAGAGTGCTCTGAGGAACTGTTTGCAATGGTGCCTTCGTCACCTTTTTACCACGTACCACTTGCCACCGCTGACCGCAGTAGAGTTCGTCTGTATCATCTGGAACTAAATCCTCATCAATTGGAACTGAATGAGTTACAAAATCACCACCCTGGTGATTTTGTAACTCACAGATTGATCGGCAATCGTTTTCAGACTGGGTGACTTAATGAAGAAAAGGGGAATGATGTTCATTAGTTAAAAGGATTGATTGATTTATTCAACAAATATACCGAGACTACTCAGACGATGACATTACAAAATGTTAAACATACTAAAAATCAATTTCAATCAAACAGTATTATCAAATCTATATACAATAGCCGATTGCCGATGAGTTACAAAATCACCCACCTGGTCTGGCACAGTTCGGTTTCAGCGTTCATACTTTGGAACGAACTCCCAGCTGCAGTGTTTCCTGAGCGCTACGATATGTTTTACTTTCAACAAGACTTACAAAAAAAACTTCTCTCCAGGTAGACTGAAACTGAGCTATGCCCCTTGGCGGTGGTTACCACTTACCTGGAACCGATCTCGTCTAGCACAGTTCGGTTTCAGCGTTCATTCCTTCCACGTAAGTGTAAGCTCTGGAACGAACTAACAGCTGCGGTGTTTCCACCAATAGCAGTAAAAAAATAAGACATACAGTGTATATAAGTTTGAGTATAAGGTGTAAAAAACATATCAAACATTAAGATAATTTATATTTTCAAAAATAATAGCGCTCCATTATGATTGTTTGGAACGTAAAACAACTTTGTTAAAAACAAAAACTGGTTGATAAAACCCATTTTATTAAAACATAAGAGATTGTTTAGTGGTTTAGGCATATTTTTATAAGTTCTCAATCTATTAATATCATAGTGGTGGTGCCCCAAGTAGACTCCACCACGTCGGCGTTTCACCGACTTGTATTGCTGAATTTTATTCACCGAATACCAGCTCTTAGAAAATTGGTATTACTTACCTTGGTTCCAATTGTCTCCGCCCGTCTCCTCCGTAGCCGGTGGACTTCCTGAGCTAGCTCGAAGGAAGTCGCGGCTCCTGAAGTTCTGCAGTGGATCCACCGGTGGAGACCGGAGCACTACAAATGCCTATTAGGCCACCACGACTCACACACGCGATTTTGACACAAAGCGGGCACTCTTTTGCACAACACAAAGCGGGCTTTCGCACCCCGATATTAGGTGCGCCGCGCAAATCACTATTTGCTTGAATATTGTGTATTATATTTTATTCCGGCCCGCACATCATCCTAACCACAAATTATGACATTTCGACTCGACTCAACTGACATATCACATGCGGCCGGCCGCCAAAAAAGCTGTCACTGCACAGACTAGAATGCAGTGCCGCCACTCGCTCTTCCTCGAGCGTGAACATCCCCCCGCTCCGGACAGTCCCGGACTGTCCGCCAAATCAGTCTAAGGGGAGGCGAGAAAGAGTAGCGACCGCGCGCTTCAAAACAGAATCCCCAACTAGGACCTCGGCAAACCTGGGCACACCATCAGACCCTAGAGTAAGTTGGACAATGCGTCCGCGACGCCAACGTAAGGGTGGCAGGTTTGGGTCCTTCACTAACACGAGGTCTCCAACCCTCGGTGGGTTTGTCTTATCTGACCACTTAACGCGCTGTTGCAAAATGTGTAAATATTCAAGGTGCCAGCGGCGCCAGAAACTCTGGGTAAGCTGCTGGAGCAACTCAAACCGCGAAAGGCGTCCGGGATTGATATCTCTATAAGGATACTCGGGCAGGGCGTTAAGTGGTCTGCCTATCAAGAAATGGCCCGGCGTGAGGGCCTGCAAATCGTTCGCGTCGGTAGACAACGGACATAACGGACGCGAGTTGAGAACCGCCTCAATCTTATGAAACACCGTCGCGAGTTCCTCAAACGTGAGAATAGTCTCCCCAATAACGCGGCGAAGGTGAGTCTTGGCGGCCTTTACAACAGATTCAAAAATCCCTCCCCAGTGAGGGCAAGACGGCGGGGAGTATCGCCATATTACCCCCCTACGGGAGAGTGTGGATCCGATCTCAATATTATTTTTATCTAAAAATTCACAAACTTCTCTTATATGTCTATCAGTGCCCTTGAAGTTCGTCCCACAATCGGACCGAATTAGAGAAGGCAGTCCCCGGCGGGAGACAAATCTGCCTAACGCTGCTAAGAAAGCGTCCATGGTGAGTGCACTCACCACCTCCAAATGAACGGCTTTAGTGGCCAAACAAACAAACACACACAAATAAGCCTTTTCAGTCTTAGCATTACGGAGTCGCGACGTTTTTATAGTGAACGGTCCCGCGAAATCAGTTCCAACTCCTAAGAAGGTCATCGATTCATTCACACGATCAGCAGGCAAATCACCCATTTGGGGCTGCATCGTCTCGGGGCGTAAACGATAGCAGGGCAGACATCGAAAGATAACAGATCGGATTATTCTTCGCGCTGACAAAATCCAAAACTCCCGTTGGAGGAGCGCGGTCAATGCATTACATCCGGCATGAGCATTCTTCACATGGCGATCAATGATCAACAATCGCACCAATGGTCCGTCCTTAGGGAGCAACAGGGGATGACGTGATCTATAAGGCAAGTTAGGGTGCCTCAATCGGCCTCCTACACGCAACAATCCCTTATCATCCAGAAAGGGAGTCAAACGCACCAAGGGTCCCTTCAATTTGGACGTCCCGGTACGGAAAATCTTAAGTTCCGGTTCAAACGCTCTAGACTGGGTCATACGCACCCAATGCAAAAGAGCATCTTGGCGCTCCTGCGGTGAGGGGACCGGACACAAATCTTTGTCCTGAGGCCGGCGACAATTTCGTATAAATCTTCTTATCCAAGCGGTCACGCCGAGCAACTTGTCCAGAGAACTGTAGCGGTCTAATAAAAATTCCCGCTCTGGAGCCGCCATAGTCTCGACAGCGTGAACACGCAAGCCCGGATTTGGGGCCTTCACCACAGCTGGTGTGGAAGGCCAAGACGGCTGTAACAACCATTCGGGACCCCACCACAGAGTGTGGTCAATAAGCTGAGGGGCTTCGCTGCCACGTGATGCACAGTCAGCAGGGTTTATTTCACCTGGCACGTGGCGCCAAATCAACGTGGCCTTCGAGGCCTGTATTTGGGATACCCGATTGGCCACAAATACTTCCAGGGAGTGGACGGAGTTCTTAATCCAACATAGGACAACCTGACTGTCGGACCAAGCAAAGAGCGACTCAAAGTCCACACTACGTCCCAGGGTGTCAACAACGTGGTTCATCAAACGAACCAGAAGAGTAGCTCCAGACAATTCTAACTTCGGAATCGTTAATCGAGTCCGAAGTGGAGCAACCTTACTCTTAGCAATTAGCAAGTGGAGCTTAACAGCTCCTCTATCATCGACCGTCCGGATATATACGACGGCTGCGTATCCACTCTCAGACGCGTCACAAAAGCCATGAAGGCTGGCCGTAAACCGTCCCTTAGGCAGTATATGTCTAGGGATACTAACACGGTTAATGTCGGGGAGAGACAACATGAAGGACTCCCAATCTCGCAGCAAACGGCCCGTGAGGGGCTCATCCCACGACACTTCGGCTGACCAAATTTCCTGTAGGAAGCACTTCATCCAAAACACTACGGGACTAATCCAGCCATTTGGGTCAAAGGTACGAGCTACTGTAGACAAAACCAACCGTTTCGTCCAGACCTTGGGGCTTGGCAGCTCCAATCGATAGGTGAATGTGTCCTGGACAGGTCTGTATTGCACTCCCAAAACAGACAGTAAATCTGGAGTGTTGGCATTCTCAAAAATATGAGGCTCCTGCTGGTGGTCGTCTGGCAAGTCACACAAAAGCTGAGGTGAGTTGGACATCCACTTCCTCAGTTCATAACCACCAGCCCCGAGAAGAGCAATTAGTTCATCTCGCAAAATCAAGGCTTCCTCGACACTAGAGGAGCCCGTACAAATATCATCAACAAATGCATCCTCCTTGAGAACCAAGGATGCGCGAGGGTATCGTAATCGTTCACGTTCAGCGAGTTCCACAAGTGAGCGAATTGCCACAAAGGGGCTCGAACGCAAACCGTATGTATTGGTGTTCAGCTCGTAGACCAGCATGGGATCCCTGGGATCCTCCCTCCATAATATGAGCTGATATCGTCTATCGTCCGGGTGAATCACAGTCTGCCGAAACATCATCCGGATATCGGTCACAAAGACGACGGCATGGCGACGGAAGTTGGTCAATACATCACCCACCTCGTGGTGCAACTTCGGTCCAGCATGCAGACATTGATTCAGCGAAACTCCGGTAGACGTAGGAGCTGACCCATCAAAAACAACGCGTATCTTCCCGGTGGAAGGTTTCAAAACCGCGTGGTGAGGAAGAAAATTATGTTCCTCGTTTCGCCAGTCCAGTCGCGAGACCGACATGTGACCCAGTTGCTCATATTCTCGCATGAAGTCGACATACTTCTGTTTGAGGTCGGAGTTCCTACTCATACGACGCTCCATGGACAGCAGCCGCTTCTCGGCCAACGGCCGGGAGCTGCCAAGTGAGGGGCGAACTGACAAAAAGGGTAAAAGAGTGATCAGCCGTCCCGAGTGAAGGCGACCTGTATTGTTCTGGTAGAACAACTCACACTCCTCGTCCAAGGGGTTCACTCGCTTCACGGTAGGTGGCTCTTCCACCTCCCAAAACCGTTGAAGGACATCCGATAAGGTGGAGCTAACAGTTATGTAACTGTCCACCGATGGAGATGGTGGGTTATGCCTAACTGGTCCCATCACTACAAACCCAAGCGATGTAGATAAGGCTACCAGCCCACCCTTCTGTAACTCTCTCCTCTTCCCACAATACACGCGGCCTAGAACATCGGCACCGAGCAATAAGTGAATCGGACCGGTTCGGTGGAAGGAAGGGTCAGCCAAGGTCAATCCTGATGTCGCATCAACGACAGCGCGCGAAACGTGCTGTTGCGGAAGCTGACCAACAACCTTCTCATAAACAATCGCGGTAGCGCCAATTTTGGGCGCTGAAGAGAAGTGGGGGAAGATAGAAGGAGAACAAAACCTGACCGATCGGATGCGGGATCCGCAGGTCTCCGATTCCTCGTACCGATTCAAGGTATGGAGATGTGTTCAAACTCAACTGCCGGACCAGCCAGCTGGAGGCAATGCAACCCTGAGCTCCCGTATCCAAAAGGGCGCGAACTAAAACAAAGGTGCCCCTCGGGCCCCACACCTGTACGGAGGCTGTTGGTAACAGCACCTGCTCCTGTGGGGGGGTTGCAGCCGACAGTTGGTTTAGTGAAAATCCTCCCGCATTCCCCGCAACGGGGGGGAAGGGGGGTCCGAAGAAAAATGCGTGCGCGGCGGAGGAATAGGGCGCTCAAGGCGCTCGAGCGGGTCCCAATCCGGCACGTACACACCCCGACCAAAGCTGCATCGGGGGGCCGGGCGGTGCCCATGATGGGCGAAAGGTGGGGGAGCCCGCGCTAAACGAGGTCTCTCCATCAGAGAGGGAGAGAAGCGTATCGGCTCCCGGCGTGGCTCCCTAATTACCGCGGCCCAATCCCGCGGTGGCGCCTCATAAGCGGCGCGTCGATCCCCCCCGCCCGTAGGGGGGGTGGGGCGCCCAATCCTCTCACTGGAGGGGGGGCGCCTGTCCAATCTCCGCGGAGGGGTGGCACGCCCCTCCGATCTCCTCGGAGATGTGGGTGACCTAGGAGGGCCCCCGCCCGTGTGCGAGTCCCTCTCTCTCACCACCTCACGAGTGTCTCTATTGTTGAAGCACAAAAGGGGGTGATGGGCCCCTCCACAACAGTGGCAATCTCGTGGGTGGGGGCAAGCCGATGCCATATGGGCCCCCAGGCAGCGGTAGCACCAATTCCGCTGCTTGGCCATATTCCTACGCCCCTCGGTGCGTAGGCCAACAAATTTGGGACAGGCCGGCAAACGATGGCCATCCCGCTTGCAACACTTGCAAGGCATCGGCCTCTCCCTGTGTGGAGAGTTCTGCCGCACTGCAGTATACTGCTTGTACGGGCGGCGCTCTCTCCGTGGCGCTGCCCGGGTCGCCTCATAGCGACCTGTACTCGGTCCCGGTATAGGAGCCAGATCCAAGTGGTCGGTCATCCGACACTCATCCTCCAAAAATCTGAGGAGATCCGAGAAGGGGGGGAGGTACGAGGCACTATTGCCCCCGTACCTTTGTTCGAAGCGTCCCTTCATCTCCATGGGAAGCTTATCGAGGATGAGGTGGAGCAAAATAAAGGACCACTGGTCCACCGGTAGATCAAGTCGTTTGAGCGCGTTAATAGCGCTCAGCAGCGGGTTCAAAATCTCCTTCCTCAATGAGGAGACCCGCGATACTCGTGGCAGCCCTAAAATGGCAGCCACATGTGTGTCCGCTAGCAAGCGAACATTCTGATACCGGGCGGTCAACAACGCCCTTGCAATATCATAACTGTCATCATTGACAGGTAGATGCTGGACAAGTACACCAGCCTCTCCACGTAAGGCAGAGAGCAAATAGGCCAATTTCTGGCTAGGGAACAGGTCGTCCCTCGAGTGAACCAGGCTATCAAAGAGGTTAATGAACCCCATCCAAGAAGCCAGGTTCCCATCAAAGGTTGGGATGTCTAAAGTGGGCAGTCTGCCCAGCAAGCCGTCCGGGGTAGGCTTGACCTCCCCGGGCGTGCACGACTCACTCCTCCGGGCGGATAGGATTGCCTGAGCCTTGTTTATAATCACATCCGCCTGTTCAAAACACTGATCATAATCGGCATTAAATTGGTCGACTGCCCGCAACTCAGCGGCACCCTCGGCTGGGTGGTCGAGCAAATATTGTTGATGAAGAACGAAAAGCTGCTCCAATTCCTTCAAGCGAGCAGGTACTCCCTCATGCCGAATTAACAAAGCCTGTTCTCGGTCTGGTCGGTCTACCAAAGCGACGGCACTAGCAAACCATCTCAAAATCTTTTGTGCACCCGCGCGGGCACCACTAAGCGGGCTGACTGGCGGGACCATTTTGCACCAAAATTAATAAACACTATAATAATACACGGACAAACAGACCGACAACCGCAGACAATAAAACAGATCGGGAGGAACTTCAAAGGCAGAACAAAATATATAAACAAACCAAAATCAAGTATAAATGCTAGAACTTAACTAGAACAACAAGGCATTTAACAACAGAATTTTTCAAACAAATTAAATTCAAGTATTAAGTCAATAACTTAACAAACATAATATTCAAGGGCAAACAAAACAAAATCAAATGTAAATGCTAAAACTTAACACAGCAAAATAGTGTATTACAACAACAGCAAAGTCATTTAGCAGCAAAGTTTTTTAAACAAATCAAATTCAAGTATAAGTTTACAACTTAACAAACAAAATAGTCAAGGGCAGAACAAAGATATGAAAAAACAAACCAAAATCAAATATAGGTAAATGCTAGAACTTAACTAGAACAACAAAGGCATTTAACCCCAATTTTTCATATACAATGACAATTGGTTAAGGAGATCGGTCCACAAATGAGCTGGTAGTCGGTTTAAAATCAGCAATCAAAACCAATTAATATGTATTGCCCGTTTGGACAACCAACAAGATTACAATATTAATTGTACAATACTAATCAAATACTCAAATCTAAGAACCACTCAAATCTAAAAACCACGCTCTGCTACCAAGAGATGGTGGTGCCCCAAGTAGACTCCACCACGTCGGCGTTTCACCGACTTGTATTGCTGAATTTTATTCACCGAATACCAGCTCTTAGAAAATTGGTATTACTTACCTTGGTTCCAATTGTCTCCGCCCGTCTCCTCCGTAGCCGGTGGACTTCCTGAGCTAGCTCGAAGGAAGTCGCGGCTCCCGAAGTTCTGCAGTGGATCCACCGGTGGAGACCGGAGCACTACAAATGCCTATTAGGCCACCACGACTCACACACGAGATTTTGACACAAAGCGGGCACTCTTTTGCACAACACAAAGCGGGCTTTCGCACCCCGATATTAGGTGCGCCGCGCAAATCACTATTTGCTTGAATATTGTGTATTATATTTTATTCCGGCCCGCACATCATCCTAACCACAAATTATGACATTTCGACTCGACTCAACTGACATATCACATGCGGCCGGCCGCCAAAAAAGCTGTCACTGCACAGACTAGAATGCAGTGCCGCCACTCGCTCTTCCTCGAGCGTGAACACATAGGAATATATATTTTATTTTATATTGTGCAAAATAAGAGTTTGACTCGTTTGCTAATGAACACAATGATAGTAGGAATGTGCAATCAAAATCTTAAAAACACAATCGATTCACCACTAATAACATTTAAGCAAGACAAAAGTTTATGATATCCAAATTTCCTTAAGCCACTTCTAATAACACCAATCCATTTGGATTTGCCTGCCATCTTAATGCACCCGGTCAATTTAGCTTAAAAGCGGTTTCTTGCCTTTATGAAAAACAATTTCTTTTAAGATGTCTGTTTTAATAAGCTCTTTTGTTAAGGGGAGTGCTGTTGTGCTTCGTTTGCCTGTAATCTGGGGTCAAAGGAGGAATAAAACGCTATATAGCGTCCTAATTTGTCCACTTCTCGCGACCTTTGTCAGTGCTTTTCAAACTCAAGGATTTATGGAAAATGTGAAAAGTGAGATCATGCCGCTTATGACTCTTTTTAGTGGCGGAAAAGCGTATTACGTCTTTTGAATGTGTGTGACATGTCAAAATGCCCAAAATGGTAATTAAAATTATGCCTAGGAAACGCTTGTTCTATAGGTACCTAATAATGGGAGTTAGTCCACCAAGATCCCCTAGCTTAATCCCCCAAGGGATCCATGTGAATTCGTTGGATAATATTCCGAAAATTTCAAAGAGTTAAAATAATTCGATATCGTTTTCCGACAAAATCTAAATGGAGAAATGCTGGAATTTTGAATTACTTGGGCCATGTTTTGTAATTGGGTTTTCCATGAAGTATAATTTATAGATAGTCTAAGCACAATACTGTATTTTATTTGTAAGAGTACTACTCTTACAACCAGCGTACTTATATTTTGATTTGTAAACATTTCAAACAATCGACACTTTTCAAACTAACTTCTTTGTTTTATTAATGCTATAGCCATTTTCTGACAAAGATGTCGGGGCGTTTTGGCCCCTCCGACAGCACGATTATAGCGTTATTTTAAGTTTTGTAACCAAAAAAAAAATATTATCATCATCATTACAGCCCATTACGTCCCACTACCGGACTACTACCTCACTGGCCCAATGCGGATTGGTGGGTAGAAATAGTTGCAATAACCACCGAAACCAAGATCTTAACGTGCCTCCTGAGGCATCAAAGAACTCGAGATCACAGTTTTCAATCACCCATCCAGGGTAAAACCATGACAATGGTCGCTTTGTTATCAATATCGAAACCAAAGCGTTCGAACCATTATGCTACCAATAAGCTACTTTTTCCATAAAAAAAATATCCTCACTGCTATTTTTTTGTAGAATCGCTTAATTTAAACACACTGAACAATGTGGGGACCTTGCTATCAGAAGTTTGGCCAACTCAACAAAAACAATAAATAAAAATTCAGCCATATACCCATGGACTATAGATAGCTTTATGAAACTTCACTATACAACTTTAAGGATTTGAAACATTCGAATTGATTTGAATAAAATCAATTCGAATGCTTCAAATCCAATAAAGGTTAGCAGCTTCTTCTCTAGTTTTTATCACTGTAGAAACAAGAAGTTTTCAAGTGGGGATGCACCGGGATATACAGCGTTGGTTGGTAGGCCGTCCACAAGGAAGAACAAGTTTTAGGAACGTTCAAGTGTTAGGAAGTCCTTAGAGGAGGCTCTACTGAATTGTTAACGATGAATTATGTTGATCGGGTAAATAATTATTATCAACATTTCTAGGGGTTTGTTTAATGAATGAATGAATGCATGAATAGAGGTTTGTTTATCACAAAAAATACAATACACAATGTAACAAAAAAAATATACTTAGAGATAGATTTTAGGGCAAATAGGTAGGCCAAAAAAAATATACTTAGAGCTCAGCATATGCCGAGGCACAGAGAGAGTGCTTGGATGCTGGTATTCTGCGGATACCATTTTATTTAACACTGCAGATACCATATTTTCATATTACACAGTAACGTTAGGCAATGCGCAGATAGCAAAGCTCTTTCTGTTGCTCAATAAATTGTACCTTTACAATTTATTAAATAAAAGGCACATTTATAGCTATTTAGATGGTCATCGTCACAGCTCCTATACTTCCCCACCGAGCGGCTCGAGCCTAACCTAAGTTAGGGTGTTTAGGCCTCAGTCAACCACGCTGGCCCAGTGCGGATCGGTCGACTTTACATACACCATTAAATTTCTTCGCAGATGTATGCAGGTTGCCTCACGATGTTTTCCTTCACCGTAGGAGCATCAGACAAATTTACTTAAGAAATTCGAAAAACGAAAAACACATTCATACTTGGCGGTCTTCAATAGGCTAGATGAATTAAAAAAAATATTGCCTTAATAGAAGCTCATTCATATAATAAATAGAAAGAAAAAATCGGTTTTCGAATAACTATAAAAACAATAAGGTATTAAAAAATCTCCATCTCTTTCTAGCAAAACGGCAATTTACGTGAAGTTTATATAGCCGTACTTAGCAATCACGTCATGATTGTTGTCGGATCTCTCTGTGTAATCGCTTCCAAATTAACAGTTTAAAATGCTTGTATCTCACGTATTTCTAAGCCAATTTTAATTCTAATTTCACATGATTGCATCTTTTTCTACGGTATTTTAATATTTTATGACGAGACGTGAAAATTAGAATTCAGTCATCATCCCAATTCAACCTAGGACCTCCCAATTGGAAGGCTTGTGCTGATTCCACAGCGCCACTGACGCTCTTCAGGTCGACTCTAATAACTATTATTTAGCAATGAAAACGTACCGTCTCCATATTGAAACAAACTTTACAAAAAATATCTTAAATATCCAAAGGATTCTGAAATTATTATCACTACTTTAAATGATAAATAAATATAATACAACGTTGTGTTATTCGGCTTTTTGGGCGTCCGTCCAGTAAATATATTCTAAATTTAATTTTGAATGTTCCAATACTGTAACTATGCTTCAAAGGAGGAGGGATGTTATTCCAGCATTTCGAAGTCGAATATCAAAACCTGACATGGAATGCGGCTCTGTCAACAGGTTTTGTCAAATCGTTTCACATTATTCGAATTCTATTGTTAGTTTCGTTAGTAAGACTTCAGCGAAATTTCACCTCAGCTCTCTGTACTTCAGAAGAGACGATCGAGAATGAAGAACTAACTAAACATTTGCCCGAGGCGGGCTGGCGATGGCGTGACGAGCTTTGTTGGCCATAAAAACAACCAACTGTATTATTGTAGTGTAGGTAATTGTTTTTGCAAAGGAATGACAAATTGGGAATGAACACGCACTCCAAAGTCAGACTGTAGTGCGGCGATGGTTATATACTTAATTGATGTTAGCTTACGTCGAATGTTGTAGATATATATATCATTTATATTGTTACTTTAAGTACAAAGCCTAATGGAAAGAGAAGAATAATTTATTCGGCTACAAAAACATAATAATACAAATTGGTAAGTCAAAATGACCGGTCTTCAAAAATATCTACGAATATTAGTGGCATGTGGCTCGATATAGGATCTTGTGGAGGCTTTTGGCCAGCAGTAGGACAATAAAGGCGGGGAGAATAAAAGTCAAAAGGTCCCTATACCTTAGCTAATGCTTTTGGGTGTCCGACGCAAAAGCGCTGATTTTCAGGCAGGACCTTCGCCGTGATTGCTTTCATGGCTTCGACGCACGAGACGACCTCAAGAATTTTATTAAAAACTGCACAGCTTAAACAACATTACAACAATATATCACACATTTAATACTATCACAAAATTTAAATTAAAACAATCCTTAACCATACCACCATATGCCATTAACTGTGCAAGCCCAGTTGGACCGACATCTGACTGAGAGATATTGTGACCTCAATCTGGTCGCCGGTCTGGGTGGTTATTGTCTAAGAAAAAATCTATCGCGATCGATTACAATTTGACAGTCGCAGCCCATCCATTACTCCTTTATAAAAGGAAGTCGGCACAGAGTCTTATGTTCACGGCGCAATAGCTGTCAAATTATAAGCGATCGTGACAGATTTTTTATTAGACAATAACCCACCCGGTCAGAAACGAATTAATCTGGTGACCCCTCCCTAGGCGAAAGTAATCTTCACGTAACTAGCTTTGCCACTAGCTACTTGGTTTTTAAGCGTTAAAACCCTCTAGTTGCAGTAGTTCGGTTGGTGGTTCGGTTGACTGCACTAATGCAACTTTTTAGTAGCAGAAGTCCGGTTGAACAGCGTGAAACAGGACGAATATATACCGAATGAAAAAAAGTAAATAAACACAATAGCACTGAGTCAACTAGCCCTTAACAAAGAGCCTTATTAAACGTAGGGCGGCGTTGGTAAGGGATGAAATATTTCAGACCACCCGCCAAGATTATCAACAGGTGTGCTCATGTAATAAGTCATAACTACCACAGAGAAGGAGCAAGAAGTTCATTATACTGCAAATGTTTTGCCGTAAAAATATGGGGAGTTAATTAATAAATGAATAACATCATCTTGTAAATTTGCAGGCAAAGAGATCAACAAATCCCATAGTCACTTAGGAAGATTGTGTGTAAATAACGAATTTGGGAGACGCGCTGTATAAAATATTTTGTTCTATTACTTTTTGGAAAGGGCATTTATTAACTTTCATCTTATAAACTTGTATTTGGGCCACAAACAAATGTGTTTAAATGCTGAGCTATTACATATGGGATACGTACGCGTTCTATATAATTAGTGTGAAGTTGAATCTCACGTTTTTCTAAGATTCTTATTTAGTAAAGAGTTTTACGAATCTTAAAACAGTAGTTTCTAGATACCTAGTTTGCATGAAATGCAAGTCCTATATTATTATTATGTTGCATTTTTTTATACAACTAAGTCGGCAAACAAGCAAACTGCCTACCTGATGGTAAGTGGTAACAGTCACCTAAAATACATGTGAATCTTGTGAGAATAGCAGCAAATCTGCAACCCCCATAGGAATACAGTGTACATTGCCAACTTGTGATATGAGATGGAAAGTCAAAAAGGAACACAGCAATGTAAGAAATAGGTAAGACAGAGGTACCCAAGCAGACGATCGAGGTACAGAGTCTCCCTCCGGTGAATTTAACCGGTGAATTGTTAACCCTTAAACCCTATCCTACCCAGGGATTTTAGGACCCCAAATGAAAATAAGTAAATACTTTTGGAATATGAAACGATTTCAAGAATATACCTTCAGTCTTCAAGGTGAAGGCATGAGGGTGGAATGGAAATTCCTTAGTGGACTGTAAGGCGTGGTTCTACTAAACTGAGGGTTAAGTTGATAACTAATGTAAAAAGATATACACGGCTGGTGACACAGTAAATGGATCTTTTGGAAACAAAATCTGCACTACTTGCCTTGCGGTGTGTGTATGGCGGCTTGTCTATCGACCTCAATTATGGCCTTATGGGCCGCAATGCACGTTCCGGCGCCGGCATTTTCTTCGGATCATTAGCAGCGAGATAGAGCACCAGTTTCTTCAGCAATAATCACAAACAAGCACATATAGCGGAAGCGCGAATCTGCGTCCTTCTTACTGATAACCGATCTCTGAGAGACTGGCGGGAGCAATGCGTTGACGCATTGCGATGCGGACATGCCATCTCTCTCACACACATAGCATTTGGCGTAGTACAAAAAGGGATAGGTAAGGTATAGGAAATATAAGGCACAATTGTGTCACCTGCGAAATAAAGCGAATAAGAAATATAATTATTTACTTTTGTTTTTGAAATAGATAATTATAAAACCTGATAAAAACAGACTCGAAAACATTAAACTAATAAACTTTTAGATTTTTTTAAAAATATTATGGCGTTAACAATACTATAATAATATTTAAAACGACATAATACTCACTGTTTACCTCTAGAGTTGACTTTTCCTTAAAATTTTGCATACACTTTAAATCGATTTCACGTTCAATCGTTTGTCAGAATGTTACGGATATGAAGGTCACGTATCGATAGAAAAATTTTTGTGCCTCCGGATTTAAATAAGATGCTTGTAAAGACCTTTTTTCCTGCCATGGATTATGGTGACATGTGCAATCTCGATATGAATGCAGATTAATCAACAAACGTGATCGACTTCTGAATAATATTCGATTTGTTTTCAATCTACGAAAATTTCACCATAAATCTGAACATCAGCTTCGATTGAACTAGCTGCCCATAAGACAATATAGGCACTTTAAGACAATATAGGCACTTTAAGACAATATAGACACTTTAAGCACTTTGTTCACTATTATTAGATAGATAGATATATCCACTATACACACTATACACACTGTGTGCCACTATACACACTGTATACGAAGAATTAATTAATAAAATATTACTTTATTTCATCATCAATTGCAATAAAACTTACATTAAGCCGAAAAATATACCCATTCACAATCACCAGCCATTCTACTTAAGACAAAATAATTGCTAGTTTTGTCCAAATACAGAAATAAAATAGTAAATTGAGGTAACAGTGTTAATCATAATTCCACAAATATAACATTTTGTGCAAATATTACCTTATTACTCTGGGGTCCAATGAACCCTAAAATCGTGATAATTCCATCTAAAATCTATCAGAGTTGGCGACGTTATTAAGGATGGGACGGCGTCGAACGTTGTTTCTAAATGTAAAAACAAAATCAAGGATTTGGGTTCGCTAGACTCCTTGGAGACCCCTTGGTTTGGAGTTTAAGGGCTCAACAGGGCGCTTTCTAG
This sequence comes from Schoenobius gigantellus, assembly GCA_963935595.1. Classification (NCBI taxonomy): domain Eukaryota; kingdom Metazoa; phylum Arthropoda; class Insecta; order Lepidoptera; family Crambidae; genus Schoenobius; species Schoenobius gigantellus. The sequence goes on from OZ012551.1 coordinate 28,803,559, forward strand.
GAGAAATGTGGCCAGTTTGTTTGACCGACAATTTACTAAAGGTCACTTGATAACACGATATGATTGTGGATGTTGACGGCTACCAACAAACGGCATCTTAAGCTTAAAAAAGATTACGAAACGCCGAAAATGACTGCATATGATTCTTTATTATTATAATATTCTTTATTGTACACAAATTGACAAGAAAAAGTATTACAAAGAATAACAGTGTACAAGGGTGAGCTTCTCTATGAGAGATTTCTACCAGCCAACCCTAGCGGGTGTACTAAAATTCGAATTGCGGGAACAAAATAAAATATAATTTGTGCACCAAAACCAATTAAAACATAAAAAATAAATTAATTTTACACATAGACACACGAACACCCATCCACCCGCACACGCACGCACACACACACGCACACTCGCGCACACACACTCACACACACACATACTATTAATAGTTAGTTAATAAGTGCTCTTTCAGTTTCTGTTTGAAAATACCAACTGACGTGCTTTCCCGGACAGCAGCTGGCAATCTATTCCACATCTGAGCTGCGCGGACGGTGAAGGAGTGAAAAAAGAATTTTGTATTGGATGTAGGTAGGACAAAAGTGTTTACTCAAAAATGCATGTAATGTGGTCATTATTTTGACCTTGTTTGAGCAAAGTCGACCTTGCCGTTCTGTTTCAAGGAGCGGCCGGCAAAGTTTTTATTTAAATTACTTGTTGGTTTTATTTAGATTAGGTACTTGCATTTTTGAGTAAAGCACTATACAAGCCTTGGCCCACAATGACTGCTTCGCTGGTCACGCTATGATTGCCTCGAGCTAGCCTAGCTACGCTCTAGGCTTTCCAGCTTGGCCATCATTGCAGCCCTTGCTGTCGTCACTGTAAAGGCCTCGACCTACAGTCTCGGCCATTATCTCAGCTCAGCCATCAAGCGCTGCACGCTGACCGCGCTGTGTCGGCCTGGAGCTGCGCTGTCGGCCATCATCAGCGCGACCAGCAAAGTAGTCATTATAGACCGCGGCAGTAATGTACTATTGTTACACAGGAACGTATAGGGCGAGGCGAGGAATAGGAAGAGGCAATGTGAGGGCAATGATATGACTTTATTGTAAGAACCAAATTAAAAAGTTGGTTATTAGAAGATTCAAGAATCCATACAATCCATATTAATAATATAAATGCGATATAGACACACGTATATATCTCTGTTAACGCTAAACCGACTTAGATGAAATCTGGTATAGAGATAGTTTGAGTCCCGGGAAAGAATATACGATAGTCTTTATCGCAGAAATCATCCTCTAATGGGGTGAAAGGGGGGGGGGGGGGGTTGAAAATTTGCATGAGGAATCAATAACCGCTGAACCGATTAAATGAAATTTGGTATGGAGATAGTTTGAGTTGTAGTTAAAGCAGATGGCATAAAATCAAGCTACCCAAATTACTATTTTCCAGAGTAAGTAGAGGGCATAAGCAAGTAGAGCTGAAGGTGTGTAATGGAATACAATACCTTAATTGTTATAAAATATATCTCGTTATTCGTTAAGGGAACTGTGTCCCACAAATATATACGCTAAATCTTACGCAAAACTTGGAGGATCGAAGTTCTTTACCCTGGTCACGCTCCCAATGGGTATATACATAAAAAATATTCGACGAATGCTAACGCTGGGCCCCAATGAACTACATAGTTCAAAACTTCTGCAACAGTTTACTGGGAGTTCATTAAGAACGTCGGTCGTTACTTTATTGTGTGGTCAAAGTGACGGGAACCAGCAGTAATAATATTGGTAATAAATCTTTATTTCAGAAAAAAAGCAACACATATACAAGGTTACTTTTTAATTATCACAAAAAAATTGTGTGCTTGTTCAGACAAGCAAACTGAACAACTTTCACTATGGAACCAACTTTGAAATCGCAAAAAAAAATCAGCTGTTCCATACAAATGTTCAACATTCACTGAACCTAGATGTATGGAACAGCTGATTTTTTTTGCGATTTCAAAGTTGGTTCCATAGTGAAAGTTGTTCAGTTTGCTTGTCTGAACAAGCACACATTTTTTTTGTGATAATTAAACAATTAACTTGTTAAAACAAAATACAATTAAAAAATGTAGCTATTATATAGCAAAGAAGACTTTAATTAAAATAGAATGAAAATCTATTTTCTATTCGTACTTCGATGTATGAATAGCTAGTGGTTTAAAAATAAAAAAATCGGATTTGACGACACATCATAACAATTTGGGCTACACTACTATTTTTGTGTTCATAATTCTATGAAAGCCAAATAAAAATCTTGCCCGTAATCGTAACTGATGAAAAGAGAAAAAAATCAAGTGGCCCATATTTGAGTGTATCAGTTCTCGATATGATTACAGTACTTATTAATAATCATTACGACTGATACGGGTAATTGTGCGCTGGTTCAAGATTATACTAGAAGCACAAGCTATATTTAAAATTTATCTAGAGAGGGCTGCTGCATTTGCATAATTTACTATGTTTGATATTGACCAGGAAAAATTCCCTTCGGAGCATAATGTACAATACGCAAAATGTGCACGACACGCAAAATGAGCAAAACGCAAAATGTACAATACGCAGAATGTGCAACACGCAGAATGAACACCACACGCAAAATGAGCAAAACGCAAAATGTACAATACGCAGAATGTGCAACACGCAGAATGAGCACCACACGCAAAATGAGCGAAACGCAAAATGTACAAGAAGAGCTGTGTTCACATCCTCTCGGCAGTTGGCACAGTTCCAATTCACAACCCTTGGATATAGAAAACCCGAATTAACTACAAAAACAAATTTATTGAATTAATTTTTATCTCATGTACCAACTTAACAAAAAAAATCTATTTTAGCTCAAAGTTAAATAAAATTTGATTTGTAGTCCGCCCTGTTTTCTACAAAAAAAAACTAAAAATAAATTCTTATCATACATAACCAAACGCTGAAACTGGGCTAAATATCTCAGACCGTATATGTAAGTAAACAAAATGGCAATCTCAGACACATAGTTTTCCCTTTCCAAATATTTACAATGACAAGTAACATCTAGTATAAATCATTTTCACAAAACAATTTGCGACTGTAATTTCACTGTTTTCAAGTTGTCCCAAATATCTGTTATATTTTTTGTCAAACAAAACATCGTGTTTCCTTATATTTCGTTTTGGAGGTTCAAATAATCTTTTCCGATTTTTTCCGTCAGTAAATTTGGCTTCTTTTCGTAATTTGTGTATAAAAAACAACAATTTTTTTTTTGGGATTTTGACTTTCAAACGCCTGTGCCATTCACACAGACGCTCCCATCAAATAAAACAGAGAACATGAAAATAAAACCCTTCGTCTTGCTTCGTCATCGTCGCCGTGAATAAGGCCTTAGGCCCGTGTCGTACATTTTGCGTTTTGCTCATTTTGCGTGTGGTGCTTATTCTGCGTCTTGTACATTCTGCGTATTGTACATTTTGCGTTTTGCTCATTTGGCGTGTCGTGCACATTTTGCGTATTGTACATTATGCTCCGAAGGGGAAAAATTCAACATAGAGAATAACCAAAGAAAACTTAAATATCAAAAAACTTTGTCAGATTGAAAAATATATATAAAAAGTACAAACTTCTGAAAAAGGTTGCAAGCACGCAGAGGTGTCCGCAACATCCTACACACCCCTCATGAGCCACATTAATAACTAACTGGACTCAGCTGGCAACCTAACCACTTTGGGGACTGGCCTTAGTAGAGTACCGCACCGCCAGCGATGGTCACTTCGACAACGCGTATGATGCCGTCCTTGCTAGGTCGAAGCGCTGTAATATGACCACGGGGCCACATTCCTCTAGGTACAGTAGTGTGATTCCGTAAAACCTCACTTTAAACTTTGAATCTGATTCCGCAGTGAGTTCTTAGATTGGCATTCTCAAAATTCGAATGTAGATTCGAAGTTACTAGAAACTATTAAGTAATCTGTGCTACAGCGCTACACTTGCGAGCGTGGTAGCGAGTGGAACTAGAGTACCGTGAGATTTTGACATTATAAGTTTTTGATGACGTTTGAAGTGGCATTCCGTAAAGGGAATTCCTTTATCACTTCGAAGCTCACTTCGCACACGAACTCGAAACGAAGTGTCAAATAAAACGTTGCTATGTTGTGAGCTTAGATCATTTAACCTATGGATGCGGTACGCAACAAATCGCATTGTAAATTTTTCTGCCACTTTTCGCGGGAGGCGAGGTAAACACGCACGCACACTACGAAAATGTAGAATACACTTACAGAGACGTTGTTCTTATGTTTACGAACACACACTATGAAAATATTACCCTACAATGAAGAAACACACACACATCGACAAATTAACGTGTATCTACGCAATCGCCCCACCACAAAGAATGAATGTCCCTAGTGATGTGACACAAAGAATAAGTAACTATTTGGGTCGTCGTGAGTCATCATATCAGCCAATATACGCCCACTGTTGGACATAGGCCTCCCCCAAGGATCTCCATACCGATCGGTCCTGCGCCTCCCGCATCCAGCGGCTTCCCGCGACCTTCACCAGATCGTCGGTCCACCTTGTGGGGGGCCTACCAACACTGCGTCTCCCGGTACGCGGCCGCCACTCGAGGACCTTTCCGCCCCAACGGCCGTCAGTCCTACGAGCGATGTGTCCTGCCCACTGCCACTTAAGGTTTGCAATTCTTTGGGCTATGTCGGTAACTCTAGTTCTTTTACGGATCTCATCATTTCTGATGTGATCACGTAGAGGAACCCCGAGCATAGCCCGCTCCATTGCCCTTTGGGTGACTTTGAGCCTTCTGATGAGACCCATTGTAAGCGGCCACGTCTCAGTTCCGTATGTCATCACTGGCAACATGCACGAATTGAAGACTTTCGTCTTGAGACACTGCGGTAGATGGGCCGAGAATATGCTGCGTAGCTTCCCGAACGCTGCCCAGCCGAGTTGGATTCGCCGATTTACCTCTTTCTGGAAGTTGGACTTACCGAGCTGGACTATTTGCCCCAGGTAAACATATTCGTCAACAACTTCCAGCGTAGAGCCTCCAACATTCACAGGAGTGGGTACTACACGGGAATTCGACATTATTTTAGTCTTGTCCATGTTCATTTTAAGACCCACTTGTTGGGAAACTCTACAGAGGTTTTCGAGCATTGTGCCTAGATCCTCCACGGTCTCAGCCATGACTACGATATCATCAGCAAAACGAAGGTGAGTCATATACTCACCGTTTATGTTGATGCCGAGTCCCATCCAGTCCAAAAGCTTAAATACATCCTCCAACGCAGCTGTGAACAGTTTCGGCGATATAACGTCACCCTGTCTCACACCACGCTGAAGTCGTACTGGTTTCGAGTTTTGGTCCTGAAGGCGGACTGACATGGTGGCGTTTTCGTACAATGACTGCAACACTTGGATGTACCGATAGTCTATTTGGCACCTCTGGAGTGATCTAAGTACGGCCCAGGTCTCGACAGAATCAAAAGCTTTCTCATAGTCCACAAACGCCAAGCATAGTGGCAGATTATACTCCTCGGTCTTCTGTATAACCTGCCGCAGCGTATGGATGTGGTCTATGGTACTATAGCCTTTTCGGAATCCGGCTTGTTCGGGAGGCTGGAAGTAGTCGAACCTGCGTGCGAGACGATTCGTGATGACCCTCGAGAATAGCTTATAAACATGACTCAGGAGCGTGATGGGTCTATAGTTCTTCAACTGGGCCCTGTCGCCCTTTTTGAAGAAAAGTGCCACCACGCCCCTGTGCCATGCTTTAGGCGTTTTGCCCTCGAGTATGACGGAGTTGAATAGCCGCTGCAGCGCTTTCCGGACTGGTATTCCACCCGCTTTTAGGAGTTCGGCTGTAACTCCATCATCACCCGGTGCCTTGTTGTTTTTAAGCTGTTTAAGAGCCACACTAATCTCGTACAGGCTGACGTCTGGGATATCTTCGGTATAGTGCCGGGTCAATTTGGCTCTAGGGTCTGTAGCCGGAATAACAGGTGCCTGTGATGTTGCGTAAAGCTGTCCATACAAGCGTTCGATCTCGGCCATAAGCTCAGGTCGGGATGTAATGACTCTGCCGTCCTCTGTCTTCAGCTTCGTCAGCAGACTCTGACCGAGTGACAGATCTCTTGCGAACACTTTGGAGCCCTTGTTCTGCTCAATGGCCTCTTTAATACGTTCCGTATTAAATCGGCGTATGTCGCGAGTCAGGCACTTAGAGATCTGTTTGTTGAGTCGCCAACGAGCATCTTCAGAAGACTGCCGACCCATTCCACGCCTTTCCTCCATCAGCTTAGCTGTCGGCTCCGAGATCTTACTTCGTTGCTTAGTACGGCTGGGTTTGCAAAACTTTGCACCCACCGTAAGGACAGCTTCCACAACCCTGTCATTATAAGTGTCCACATCCGTGCAGTCCTCCAGGCAATCGAAGCGATTTTGTAATTCGAGTTGAAAGCGCTCGGGGTTTTGGATCTGGATGGCTTCGGGACGGAGCGCAGACTTCACCAGTCGATACCTTTCCGCTTTTGTGTTAAGATTCAATGCGCCTCGTAACATTCGGTGATCGCTCCCCGTGTTAAACGAATTGATCACTGAGACGTCATTGAATATGCGGGTCTTAGTCGACATGATGAAGTCAATCTCATTTTTTGTCACGCCATCCGGACTTCTCCAGGTCCATTTTCGATGCAGCCGTTTTTTGAAGAAAGAGTTCATCATATAGAGTCCCTCTCTCTCCATGTAGTCGGCTAGCCCAGTGCGGGTTGGTGGGGTGCGCCAGAGCCTCGTCTGTTGAACAGCAGGGTGCACCGCGTGCAGGTGAGGTTGACTTGGGTTCCGTTAGATAAAGTTCGGAACCCCTTACACCCCACTGTACGTTACTGTTTCGTCAGTGCAAACGCACGGTTACAATAAACTGTATTTTTATAACTATACGGCTGTTCGGCTAGAGTTGATAAAAATACAATGAAGACAGGGTTTCTTAAATTAGTGCAAAGCGAGGCCCGCTAATTATTATTAAAATGCTTTAATAAGTTTTTTGTGTGAAATACAGCAATTTTACTTGCTGTTTAGCTGATCGACTGAAATAAATATATATTTTCAGTCATAGGCTTAGGTATAATGTTTCGATGGGGAGGGGGGGGGGGGGGCGAATTTATATTGTCAGTTAACGAAACACAGTAAGTGCTCCGATGCGTAATCATAATTTTTATCAGCTCTCGGGGAACAGACTAGCTCTCTACTCAAACTAGCTCTCTGCTCACGACTTTGTCCGCGTTGATTTGATTTCTGATTTTTATTAGTTGTTAGTATCCCACAGGATCCTTATACTTTTTCAGCATACATTTTATAAATAATAATAATATAAGACTATTTACGACGTCACAGTTTTCTATTGAACTCGGCTTCAAGACAACCCGCGAAAACGCGGTTAACGGTGACCGCAAACAATAGTTTTTCTATTTTGTCTGCTGTCTGGCAGTCAACGTGTAAAATTAAATAGAAGTACAGTTGAATAAAATATACTTGAGAGTTTATGAACATTTTGCATCTTTTAAGCCTTTCGAAAAAATAAACAAAAAAACTAAAAGTACAAAAAATAGCTCTTTTTTTGTACTTAACCTTAACTACAACATAAAATTTAGAGGACATTACATGACATTTTTCTAACTGGAGTATTAACTTACATTGCATTTTGTAAAATACCAATATAGATTATTTAATAGGCTTAAAGTCAAGTGAGACGCAGTCGAAAAATTGGTTAGAGTAAGTAATTGTATTGGAAAAGTTTTTTAAACTACAACGCAAAGTTGCATTTTGTAAAATACCAATATAGATTATTTAATAGGCTTAAAGTCAAGTGAGACGCAGTCGAAAAATTGGTTAGAGTAAGTAATTGTATAGGAAAAGTTTTTTTAAACTACAACGCAAAGTTGAAGCAAAATAATAAGTAATATTTTCTTGATATTTTTTTGTTCAATTAAATTCCACTTAAATTTCTATTTTAATCTTATACTACCTATAATCCATGCATGTGATATTAACATTATTCTAACTCATAACTTCGGAGTGAATGATAAATAAAAATATGAATAAGCATCATTCACTCACGTTGTCCCAACACTAAGCAAATGCCCGTGTCACAGATAATATAACGCCCGTGTATTGTGTTGAGCTACCATCGTACCATTGTATTTTTCTATCGTAACGGTATAAAAATTACTTCAAAATTGTAAACAAATAAAACACGTTAATGTATATTTTATACTTACATGTGATAGGAAACGCCATGATCTCGAAGATTTGAGTAGCTGGATCGCCTTTTTCAAGAGGAAACGGCACAATTAACCATTTTTTGGAGCTCTTAGTGCGACACGAAAACGACACGAAATGGCAGCGGCCGCGCGTCAACTAGTTTTATATAACGTGTATGGTCATATGGTCAGCGTAAATTGGCAGAGGGGTTCGCCCAGCCTTGCCAGTTGCCGTCTCCCGTATGAATGCTCTAAGGTTGTGAGTGAAAACAGGCAAAATTTATCATCATAGTTTAAAAATACATTTAAAATTATTTCTGAAGGTGATAAAAACTACTTCTGAGGTATTTATTAGAATTTTATCGCTACTAACTCGTGATAATGACTATGTAAGGGTATCTTGTATCTTATGCGAAGTGAGCGTGAATATCGAAGTGAGATGCGAGCTATTGTTCGAATTTTACAGAATCGATATCCTGTACTATCGGCGATGAGGACGAGATCACCAACGTTCAAATTTTGTGCGATGGCGTTGTTGGGAGACCTTCGAAGGGCGATTTAGGGGAGATATTCCTTAACCCAATGATTCCAAAACATATCAGCTATACGCTGTGACTTCTTCCAATTCTGCTCCTCATGCTGATAAAATCTCCAGTGTAAGTTTTGATGGGGCGACTAGGTGATGATGAGCTGATGAGAAAATATAACGGGATGAGTGCTTCTGCGAAGTCTGGTTCTGATGATACGAGTACGTTGGTTAACGGGCGACTGTTGACAAGCGCTTCCACTTCCATCAAAACGGTGAACAGAAGTTCTTCCCTGGGTGTCCGTTCTGTTAATAATGCAATCTTAACTGTGCGCACTAAGCGTTCTCACGCTCTTCCCATGTTAGATGCTTCTGAGGGAGATAGGCTTTTCGCAAGATATTGTTAGCAACGACGAATACAGTTCTTTATCGGATAGGACTCTACACTGTGTACCTCAACGGGCGATGAACCAGCGTAAGCACGTCACAGCAGTTGCATCTGCTGAAAGCCTATATACTATCTCCAGGTGGATGGCTCGCGTTCTCATGCAAGTGAAAAGTGTGACGAACCGCTTTTCACGTTTGATAGTTTAATAACAGTAATGGGTCCCATGTTGTCCAAGCCATGGTTGGTGAAATGGGTTTGGTTTTGCGAATGACTCATTGTGCACATTTAAGGGGTAACAGGGTGAACAACATTTCGGAGATGTAGTATACAATATTTTTGTCGGAGTAAAGGGTTATTTATGATGCAATTATTTAACCCATGTACAGTAATTTTTTGATATTGGGATACCAAGAGACGAGTCGATTGGTGTCTGCCATCTAGGATGATAAGATTCAAAAGTCGACATTTGGTTCTGGTTTTCTGTCGATTATAAATTTATTGCGTGAAAATTAAAGGAAATCTGGATTGTAGTATTTTCTTTTGTGAAGAATTTGTGCTTCAGAAGTATAAAATTTGTATAAAACTTTAATTGGTAATCTGCGAGTAACCATTTACAGATATCCTCCTTATTTTTATAAAAACAAAACAAAGTACTCAAATTTTCTAATTCTTCGAATAAAATTCGTAAATTGCTGATTGAAAGAAACAAAATGGTGAAATGTAGTGCTTGTGAAGATAATCCTTCGGTGGTCGAATCCATACGCTGGGTCAAATGTCTCGGAATCTAACATAAAGAATGCGTCGCCTTCCCGGCTACGGTAACCTTACGTTCTTGGGTGTGCCCGGGTTGTAAATTAAAAATCCTTAGATAAGACAATTCATCCAGCCCCGTGAAAGGGGTAGCCGATGACGACCAAATTGCATCTGCGAGCTCTGAAATTTAAGATGACATCGCATATAATACTACGGAAGACTTCAGAATCGATGTTGCATTTGAAATTAGTTCTTTTCGCGAAAAACTGAAAGCTGTTAGAAACGAGGTCCGTGAAAGTCGTATGGAGATCACTGAATTTAAATCAACCATGGCCATATTCGTATATGACAATAGAATGAAAAGCATGGAGGACAGGATTACGATTCTTGAAGAAAAGCTTAGCACAGAAACGGGACTGCATACCAAGCTAAACGAGACCATCGATGAGTTGAAGGCTCAGTTAAACCGCAGAGATCAAGAACAACTTTGAAATGTACTTGTATTTACTGGAATCCCGGAACGAAGCGGTGAAAACCTATCGAGTATAATCGGAACTCTGTCTGTCAAACTAGGCGTTAACTTTGTTGAGCGGGACATCGGGAGTCGCAATAGAGCTGATAAGGAGTCGGCTGTTCAGCGTCCCGGGCTGTTGCGATATGTTTTACCCGGCGATCAGCTCGGAACATATGATAGAACCGCTTAGACGCAGAATGTCCACTTCGCAAAATGTCTACAGGTTGCAAAATGCCCCTTTCGCACAATGTCCCTTTCGCACAATATCTCTTTCGCACATCGTGGCCCGTGTTCGGCGCACGATCACAACAGCTGATATTGAATCATCTGATCCGCCGAACCGTATTTACGTCAATGAGCCACTTATTCCCCTTAATGGACGTCTATTTTGCCTTGCCCGGCAGGCCAGTATGAAGCTGCAGTGGAGATATATTTGAATAATACTCGTATATATACCGTGCGTCCATCGTCCTTTTAGTGAAATTTTTCTACCAATGGTTGGTGCCAAAATATTGTTTTCCGAATAATAGGAATGATCGTATTATTTTTATGAATGATGTTTAGTAAAGTGATCTCAACTGTTATACCCGATTCAGTTGCTTTCACTATTTAAGCATGAAATAATCTAAAATTTGAATATAAGAAATGAAATGCTAAATGTTATTGAAGGTCCAACCATCTTCCCGAGGGATTAAAATGATTAGAATAAGATGTTGTATACGTACCTTACTAACAAGACGATCCATCATTACCAATTACCATCAAAGCTGTAGCTGAATTTCATGCATTGCCATTAAAACACACACATATGCCTTTTATGCGCCACGCTAGCACCTACTACGTGGGACGCAAAGAGCGGAAGAAATGCTTCACTTTCTATAAGTAAGGAAATGAAGTTCTACCCACTCGGGACTCGTTTAGACTTTGCTGTAATTGGACTTAACTTGGCATTGTTTGACGCCAGTTTTGAGCATACTCTCAGATTTAAATTGGGACAGTTTGTTTGCAGCTGATTTGAACTTCGCACCGCGTTGATTGTACAAATAAATTTATCCGTAATTATTTGGTGCCAACTTCTTATTTACCTGGGGGTCTACTCTATTTCTACGAAAAACGAAATTTCGAACGAAATTTCGCATGTTTCCTACCACGGTTCTTTTTGATTCCAATATTCGTTCGACCGCAAATAGTTTGACAGATATATTCTCCAAACCTACTCTAATTTACGAAAGTTCGAAACGAAGAATTGAATTTGACAGTTTATTTTTCGGAATTTTGACCTTAAATTAACGAACACAAAAGTGTTACCTTTTGATATTCGTAATTGTGAGATTTTAAGTAAGTTAATGTGAAATTGCTGTTGGAATACTTTTGCTTGAAGCTGTTTTGCGTGAGGAGTATAAAGAGCGTAGAAAGACCCGACGTTGTCGCGTCGATTCCCGCCTGGGGATACAAAATTGCACTCAGTTGAATAATATTTGAGAATTAAAATCGATAATTAAGAAGAGCATCGATTTGCTACGGGGTAACGGAACATGTTATTTTAAGCTAAAATCAGTAATCATCAATATTATTTAGATAAAAGCTCAAAATACCTATTGATAGATAAGTACCAAAAAGATTCTCACTTATATTTAGAATGCTTAACTTGAAAACAAACAACACAACACACAATGTAACTACGACTGAAACATTCCTTTCTAAAAAATGTGTCGCAATAGCGGACACTAAAAAATCACACTTAAACATTGTTAATCCACTTAAAATAGAACTTCTATTCACCTTCTATATACAAATTCAAATTCCAAGAAATCGTGATTTTTTCATTTTGACAAAAATGTTTGAGATTATCCATAATTAATTTACTAGTTTCTAACAAATTAACTAAAAAATCGCATAATAGGTAATATAATTATCGAAGAAAGGAAAAAGTTTCCGTTTCACTCTATTGACCCCGGAATCATTTTACCCTATCCACCCCATTTTACGACAATGGTCTCACTCCATTGGTTGTTCATATTTTGTTTCACTCTACTGACCCCGGAAACTTATTTGATTCACTCTAATCACCCAACTTTACGGCAATGGTCTCATTCCATTCGTTCTTCATTCGTTCACGAAAGTTGTCTATGGAAACGAAATTATTGTGTGTATCCGAAAATGAAATAGAGTAGCGGCACGTTCGAAATTTCTTTTGATTTTCGTTCATTGACGAAAGTTCGTTTCGGAGAAACAGAGTAGCAGCCCTGGTTCATTGCCTGCTGAGCTTGCGATAAATGACCTAGAATTTCCTTTATATTTATCCACACCAAATAACCGGTATTCGTTCAGCTTCTTGGCCCGTTTGGTGCTGATCCTCAGTATTTAATTTCTTGGTTTCCCCGCCAACACATAGCTCGCAGTACTGACGGTCGTTGGGGTGGAAAGATCCTCGAGTGGCGGTCGCGTACCGGGAGACGCAGCGTTGGTAGGTGAACCGGCGATCTGGTGAAGATCGCGGGAAGCCGCTGGATGCGGAAGGCACAGGACCGATCGGTTTGGAGATCCCCGGGGAGGCCTATGTCCAACAGTGAGCGTCTCTTGACTGAAATCATGATGATTATGAATTTCTTGGTTTACGGTACTGTCATCATCATCATATCCACCTTATTACAGCACGCTAGCTAGCCGGATTGGTGTAGGGTTCTGTTTCCCATCTCTTCATAAAAGTGTAAATGTGTTAGTCAGCTCTGACGACATCCACAAAAAGGAACGGAGCGGCGACAAATATATTCTTAATCCGGCACCGTACAGAGCCTCTGTATGGTACCGGATTAAGAATCACCTGTATAGTTACTGATAATTTAAGTAGTTATATAGTACCTATATCTATACAAATAAATTAAATTGAAGTGTCTGTTTGTAATGTCAAAATAACAAGTTTTTACTAAATGGATATGAATGTATATCGGGTGCCAATAACAAAAACACAATTATTTTTTTTTGTCTGTCTGTCTGTCTGTCTGTCTGTTTGTTCCCGCTAATCTCCGGAACGGCTGGACCGATTTTGACGGGACTTTCACTAATAGATAGCTAATGTAATTATATAAGGTATAATATAGGCTACTTTTTTATCAAGTTCTTAAAAATTGCCTACAAAATCAAAATCCTGCCAAAAGTTACTATTCCACGCGGAAGAAGTCGCGGGCAAAGCTAGTTTATAAATAATTTTATACAATGTCAATAGTTCAACTCAGAGTAAGCTTATTACTACCATTAATCATAAAAGTTTCATACAAAAGCTAATATAGAAATCTCTCTTTATCTTCACTAATAACAGTTGTATCGTAAGATTTAATAATAAAAACCGTAACAGCCTGTGGATTTCCGAGAGAACAGGTTTTATTGAGCAATCAAAGTAGCTATGTAGCTCCCAGAAACGAATTATGTTACCTTGATTATCCGCTGCAAATCAATTAAAAATCTCATTTACGCTAGACAAGGCGGGATTGAGTGCTGAGTATTAGTTACGTTTACAATGTTTCAACTGTTTGTTCTCATCAGTTTAATATGTTCCTTGTTTACAACGTCTGTTTTTGGAGGTTCATTTAAATATGGTAATGGTAAACATCAGAAAATATTTGTAACAATTTTTTCAATAACTTCCATTTGGACAACGGCTGTATTAATTTGGGAGGTAAATCGTTTGTAGAAGTAAACAAAAAAAAAGGTTTAACTTAATCGGTACCAAAATGTTCACTAGTTGTAAAAAACTGGCCAAGTGCGTGTTGGGCCACGCGCAGTGTAGGGTTCCGTAGTTGCAAATGTCAACTTTGAGTTCACACACACCTCACAACACGTTGCTGATGGACCGGGAACCATTCGCATCAGCCAGATATCTATTACAGGTAGTTTATTAAGTAAGCCAGGAAGCCATCAGCACAGGATAAGCTCCAAGGAAGAATATTCAAACAATGGCCTTCGAGCATTATATGCATCTGAATAACACATAACATAATCGCGTTATAATTTACAACAGCGCCATCTCTGTAGTCACATACGCACTAATACAATTGTATACAGTGGAGCCATCTCTGCCAGCACGTTCAGACCATCAACTTACAGTATTGAGTGTCTGTTGCTACAGTACTAATTTTCAATGAAATTTTACTTTTCCGAGTACATTTTATAAGTTTGTCGTCTATAACTTTTTAGTTTGTACCTAGTACTCAACTCTGATAGTTTTCGTTAAAATTTTGTTATATATACTACTGCTCTAATTTTTTTCACGTGTCCATATATAACCGTTTAGCAGATAGAGGGGGAAGAAACTTACCTCTAACAAAAATTTGCACTTTAAGTCAATTATTTCAGTCTATTTGAACTCTGATCCCTAAATCGAAAAATGGTGTTCTGAATCTTATATTATTTTTTAAAGACCTATTCAACAATACCCCACACGATGGGTTAGTCAAGAAAAAAAAATTACACCTACCTACTTTACTTGTCTTACCCTAAAAAAAATTTTTTTTCAATATTTTTTTCTAGCACTTTTTTGGCATGAATAATATACATACCCAAACAAAATTATAGCTTTCTAGTGCTAATAGTCTCTGAGTAAAACCGCGGACAGACAGACAGACGGACAGACAGACAGACATGGCGAAACTATAAGGGTTCCTTGTTTACTACGGAACCCTAAAAATAATGTGCTCATAATGAGATGGTGTGCTTGAATCCATGTTTTGAGTTTTTAGCGTCTATGCTTGGCATTATAATTTTATAAAAACAACACAATAATTTTCGAGCGTCGGTAGCGCTGTGGACTCAGCACTCGCCTTCTAATCGAGGATGCCTAGCTTTTTTGCCGCTGTTTGCGCTTTAGACTCAATGGTATCCCTAAAATTAAGACTGGTAGTCAACCTCATGCCTAGGAGTTCGAGGCTATCTACCACAGGAACATTTGCACCTCGGACACTTGGAGTTAGCCCAAAACGATTCCTTTTTGCGCTGAGAATGCCTGTGTTTTCTTGGTTTTAAAGCTGACCAGATTGTTTTCGCCCCACTGGGAGACAAGAGTTAAGGCGCGTTCATACGTTTCACCATGGCCTCTCTAGACAGGAGAACTTCATCCCTGCTGGCCCTAGCGTTTAACAGATACCTGTCCACGACTGTGCTGTCATCCGCATACCCAAAAATGCCTGGGATCAGCAGGTCCAATAACAATTAATATTTTAATTTAAATAAAGTCACCGGCCTATGTTCTTAAAGTAAGTTATTCAATAAAATAGTTTTTTCTTCCTCCTGTAAAATTTGACTAAATGAGATACGAAGTTTGATAATTAAGGCAGCGGTATGCAAATAAATGCAGGCTGTGTGTTACCTGCCAGAGGTAACACACAGCCTGCATTTATTTGCATACCGACCGCCGCTCCGCTCGGAAAGTTGAAAAGAATGTTATATGAATTACTATTACTATTTAAAAAAAATACGCTTGTTTTTAATACTTTTGGAATTCCTTATCGGCTTTTTGTGTTCCAAACTGTAATATTAATCAGAATCGTTAATTTTTAATTTTCTTTGTACAGACTTCCAAGGCGACTACTTCTTTCACCCTGCTCTTAGAACATCAATACTAGAAAACTGTGAAATAACTGTACCTAAACACATTTGTGATTTGAAATGTATTCGTAATCATATATGTTTGAATGGAATATGTTTGTGCGTTGATGATAAAACCATAAAAGATATTGATGGTACGTACAAGTCATTTCAATTATTTGAAGAGCAACAATCTCTTAAATGATTTTGAAATAAGATAATGATTTCCCTGATATTAGGTCACTACAAAAATAAAAGAAAAGCCTTAAGATTTTGACGATATTAAATTGATTGCAGATAAACCTGCAAAGTATAAATCAGACAATAAAAAATACAGTCTTCGATCCACCGATGATGATGACAGTTCCTCGTCGGAAGAAAGTAAAGGTATGATAAAATATGGACAATAGATATTTTTTAATTTTATATACATATAGTAACAAAGAAAATGTTAACAAACCAATACCGCATATATCCGCATTATGGTCACGACTATCCTCTTTTAATTTCTTAGCCTGAAGTTTTAGTAGCAGGTCTTTCTAAGCAAACCAAATTAATACATAGCGACGTAACTTTTCCCTTGGCTACACCTACAGACCAAACACGGCGCGTGGACTATAGCAAATAAGGTGACTAACCCTCCTCCCGTCTTACTTCAGTTTTATATGAGGGAGTGAGAAGACACGTTATTTGTCTCTTGTCCCGTTTTGTCCACGCGGTCCGTGCTACGCCTGCTACTGGTTTAGTCAAAATTGAGTCTCGTAGCCTAGACTCAATTTTTTAGGCAACAATTAATGAAACTCATAACCCCGAAAAAAAATGTATTAGTTTCCGTGCAAGATGCAATTGCAACTTTGCTAAAGAAAAATTATACGATTCCGGTCAACTTGATAAGAATCTGGTATAGCATGACATACGTCATTCTCAAGGCATTACTGCTGATAAAGCCCTATATTGAAAAAAATATGAAATTCAAAAAACAACACAGGAATAATGACATAAAATTTCACTAAATCAAGTATCATGTGATATTTTTTGGAACCGATTCTTTCTTTGGATTTAATATTTGACTTTTTATATTTCATACCACATCAAGAACTGGTTCAGATTCGTCCCAAAAAACCGGCACTACGTCATCACATTGCTCACTTCTGCCCTAATCTAAATAAAGCAAGGGAATGTGTCGAAATATGCATGAAGGTTGGAAAACCAGCATTTTGTGGTAAAGATCACAAATGTTATTGTGGCCACAAATATAAGGATCCACCGTCAGTCAAGGACGAAGATGTAAAAGAAGTATATTCTCAATTTCGGGATATGTACAAGAAATATTTGAATAAAAACTTTACCCAAAGATACATGGATTAAGTAAGAACGAGAGTTTTATTTTAATAAACACAAATGCATTTATTTTATTAAATAACATGTTATTTTACTAGATTTTCTGAAATTGCTATTCAAAGCAGGGTCCTTCAGCTTAGAAATTTTTGAGACTTGGATGTGTCCCGTTTGAAACAGGATGCTGTCGGGTTCGACTGGTCGGAACTACTAGCGGCTGTCTCTATTGATGATAAGGTGTCCATTTTCACAAATCAAATTATAAAGCTGTATGACTCGCATGCCCCTTTGCGACCAGTTCGTGTTAAGCATTTCCTTGCTCCATGGCTTACAGAACGTTTAAAATGTTTACAGAATGTTTAAATTTGCAATATATATATATATATATAAATGGGTCTACGATTGTTTAAAAATGTACGCGTGCTAGATTATATGGTCATAATCTGTTGTTCAGATGGAGACCTAGAAGTCTTCATTTTTTTAATTAAGCATCTTTCTTGTTATAGGATACATGCAGTTTGATGCCATTTCAATCCAGTATATTGTTTTCAACTCAAACTTTTTGTAGAATCTACAAGACCTCATTCACGAATAAGTTCCAACAAATTTGGATATTAAAGCCAAAGAAAATATTACACAACACACAGAATATTTCATTAGATCCCCCAGAAGTGGGGTACTGAATTCGGACTCGATCAGAGCTTGTTCTCAGTCTGATTTATATGCCGCTAACAAATTCGCAGCCCGACTGAATTTTAATTACTCTCAGCCGAATGGAAGCTTCGTTGTGAAGTAGTTTTGGGCAAACATTGTCTCGTGTAACCCGTTTGATTGCTTAACCCATTGTTATTTACAAATTAACTTTGTTATGATTTATATTGTGACTAGTGATGGAGGTACCTAAAAATTTTACAAAAATCTATTATAGAGAGAAATTAGGTTTCAAACGCATTTTGGTGTCTAATCGTCTTTAGTGTAAGATATAGGTACAGAAGATATAATCTCATATAGGTACAGCCTCTTGTACGTACAACCAATCCGCACTGGGCCAGCGTGGTTGATCGAGGCCTAAACACCCTAATTTAGGGTAGACTCGAGCTCCTCGGTGGGGATGTACTTATATGAGCTGATGATGATGATGATAATACAGCCTCTTGACATAGTGGTAGCCAAGTCACCCTTAAAAACGTAAATGATGGAACGGTGGCAATCACATTTGAAATCATAGTATCAAGGATATTCTTTTTAATACTTCTACAATGCATTCATCTTCAATAAAAGAATTTTGTAATAGGAAGTAAGTATTAGCTATAAATGTTGTTTGAGCCGACTAAGGGAGTTTACCAGAGTCACATTTTTGTGAAGAGATGGAAAAATGGAAACAAAATGACCTATTCCTTCTAACTTGAACGCAGGCGCTAGCGCAGGAGCCTCTGCGTAGGTAAAAGGAGGCACTCACCTTCCCAGCTGCTGGCCACCAGACGATTGATGTTAATCCTTCGGTGTTGGGGTAGTAGGATTGGGCTGGCATGGTAGCCTCTTCTACCGCATGGTGCAGGTACTGATCGGACGCGGATGCTTCGGTCACTTCCCGCGCAGTGTCATTCCGCCGAGCACACATTATTGGAGTGCTCAGTGTGGCGCTCTCATTGTAGCGAGCTACGCGCTGCGTTGGGCGGCGGTAAATCCCTCACTCCCAGTAATATAGTGCCTAAGATGCTGGCAAATGAGAGGGAATAGGAAGCTGTTGCATCCTTTACGCGGACATCCTTGCAAATCACAATCCTTCTTCTGCGAGATTACAAATCTAATTATAATGATTGCGAGGCAGCGGAGAGAGAGCTGGAAACGATCTTCACGCCGCTCCCCTCCAGGGCAGATGGCTGGGTGGTAGAAGGACGGCTGTTGCTTGTGATAAAGGTGGCCAAGGTGGCCTATTATTGCGTGCATTAGCACGCAATTATTGACCACCCGTCTAGTGATTATTTTTATATCTAATTTATATTGATTAAGGCCCGGCCCGTAGCTGGCCGGGCCGTCCCGAGGTGATCCAGAGAAATTGGGTTTTCCAGTCCCAGGATCGCCACTTCGACGTACATCTTGTCCTGAGGACAAGACGGACGTCGAGGTGGTTAATTGGGTATACCCTACACTGTACGAAGTGAGTCCCAAATACGCCTGTCGACTACCCATCTGCATTCCACCTCGTTAAAAAGGGATGCACCACGAGGAGGCTGTTTGACTTCGCACCCTAACTAGATTCTATCCCCTTTTATTCTATGTTTCCCTATGTGGGTAATTACTGATAAAAATATTGTAGGTTTGTCAATTTTGGATAGATCCTGAGAACATTTCTGTCATAATTCTTGATACATATATAGTTTCTGTTTTAATACGTAAGGTACATTATTACGACCAACGGGATTTATTGTCAAAGAAATATCTTACGCTAAAAAAGCGTTACTCTAAACTAATCGAACAAAGAGCTAGAGCTAGAACAAGAGGATTCTTTCTATTTATTGATCTTTTAGTGTCCTAAACGAAAGTTTACACTAAAATTTACGGTCGTTTTGAGCGTTAACCTACACCAAAAGATCAACAAGCAAGGATGAGAACCAAGAACTAGAATTCTTGCACAATAGTTATGTTCCGACAATCAGAGGTAAGATGACGTGTTTTTTCCTAAACTTCTTAACAACTGATTCTCAGTTGTTAAGAAGTTTAGGAAAAAACTCGTTTCCTTCTTCTGCCTTCTCGTCACTTGACATCAGGTGAGGTAAAGACCAGGAGCTTCCTTCCTATGTGTAAAAACCAAGACTATATATTGTTTGAATATCACTCTAAGCCTACGTATTCAACGTGATCAATGGGTCTTTTTAAAAAGCTTCTGTCTTATAGTTTAGAATTAGGATCATCTCAACTATGGAAAATACTGAATTTTCACAAAAAATACGAAAACAACGCGGGCTATTACGGGTGGAGAGCTAGTCAGGTATTATATAGGTAAGTGAAATATAAAACAATTTGTTACTTTCACAAATATCCTTTTTTTGTCAGCTGTTCTCATCTTAGGGGCGCAGATGCGTACGCGAGAGGAATGTTGTGGAGTTAAATTAATCTGGCTGCCTTGATGACTGATTGGCGCCATCTGTTTGAAGAATTGAGCATACCGCATACGGCCCATGTATGCTGATTAAAATGTAACTTACGTATGTTAATCTTTACCCACGTAATAGTTGTTTTGTTGTAGAAATCTAGTGCTACAGTGGTACAATTATTTTGTTATTTGAAATTGTATTATACGTTGATATACCATAGTGCACTTTGTAAAATACGTGTCGCGAGTGCTCTGAAGAGCTTTTTTCTCTAATCCCTTCCTCTCCATTCCTTTTAAGGACTACACGTGCTGGTCTGCGTTGTCACCGTCATATTTTTTTTTTTTTTTATTAATTTAATAAAAATACAATTAAATTGAAAGTCCTATTTTGTCATTATTTTATAAATTCGTCAATCCTATAGTAACATTGCTCAACAAGCCAATTCTTTAGTTTTAGTTTGAAGGACCGCGTCGTCTCAGCACTTGTGATTTCATTCGGTAGGCGGTTATAGACTGTCGGTGCCATTACATGAACTAACTTTGCCGTTTTCGTAAGCCGTCGGGGTACTGCTTTTAGTTTTTCCCTATATCTAGTCATGTAGCTGTGGCTATCACCTTGTTTACAGTATTCACCGAGGTGATTTCGCGCATACATAGCGGCCTGCAAAATTACAAGCCCCGGGACTGTAATAATTCTAAGGGAACGAAAGATAGGTCGTGCTGGAGTGTCCCACGGAACTCTGGCAATCGCTCGCACCGCCCTCTTCTGCATTCTAAATGCCCTCTCCCAGTCGGCAGCTCTACCCCAGAACTCGACGCCGTACTGCAATAGGGACTGTACTGATGCGAAATAGCAGCTCCTTGTCATGTGCGGCTCCAGAGTCGCCGATACGCGCCAGAGCGCAAAGCTTGCTCGACCCACTCTCTCGCATAATTTTTCAATAAACGGTTCCCATGATAGTTTTTCATCAATCTGAAATCCCAGAAATGATGATGCCTTAACCTGGCTTATAACTCCACTTTCCAGGGCTACACGTAAATGTCTATATGGACGACCAGCAAGATTGAAGTGCATAAAGTTGGTTTTTGTAGTATTGAGTAAGAAACCATTCTGGTTGAACCATTGATGCAGCCTCTTCGCCACCGTATTCAATCTCTCCTCCAGGAGGTCGAGGGTGGGCGCCTGAACAACGGCAGCAACATCATCCGCATACATAACGGTGTGTGCCAAGTCAATACACTCCGGGAGATCGTTCAAAAGGATGGAAAATATGATATTGGACAGTGAAGAGCCTTGGGCCACTCCTATCGAGGTACCAAGGGCACCCGACATAACTCGTCCCCCCGCTCCAGTGACGACCTGAGATCGATCCCCTAGAAAACTACGTAAAAGTGAAAGTGCCGGGCCATCGAGCCCATAATGTTTCAATTTTATAGTTATAACATCATGATCGGCGACATCAAAAGCCTTGGACAAGTCGCACATGATGACTGCCACATGCTGACCGCGCTCCCGAGCCTCCAATACGTGTCGCACGAGCTCCCGCGCGACATCCGTTGTCGACTTTCCCGGTCTATACGCATATTGCCTGTTAGAGAGGGAATCATTCGTAGCTAGAAATTCCATAATTCTTTTACTGAGACCGAATTCAAAAACTTTTGCAATCCCAGGTATTATGGAAACGGGCCGATAGCTATTTACATCTTCGCGACTTCCCTTGCCTTTGTACAGAGGAGAAACGCGAACATTTTTGAGCGCTCGAGGGTAGCACCCTTCCGTGAGACACGCGTTGAATAATTTTGAAAGGATGTACGACAGCGGCGCTGCGACTGCACATAGAAGAGAAGTTGATATTTCATATATATCTTTAGTTGTCTTACTTTTAATCCCTTTCAATATGATGTTGTGGACCTCTACAGGTAGGAAAGGACGCAGTCTGATCGAACGGTCGGCCGGGGGCCTAGCTGCGGCCAGCGCAAGCTTCGCGGCCGCGACGTCTGCGCGCGGCGCGCCGCAGGTCACAGCCGCACCTACAAAATGCGAATTCATTGCATCGGAAGCACATAAGGGGCTTGGATACTTAGAACCGTCGGTTTGCCGAACGCACTCGGTGAAGTCCCGATTCCGTCTACATCCGCCAGTTTCTAGCCTGACGACGTCCCACATTGATTTTGTCATATTCGATGCACTTTTAATAATATTACAATAGAAATTTCTACGTTCATTACGAATCCTGTCATCAAACTGTTTTTGAAACTCATTATATTTATTTAATAAAAGAACATTTGATGGGAATTTACGACATAAATATTTTATTTCCCTTAGTAAAAATTCCAAACTACTAATTTCTTTTGTGACCCAGGATTTGTGATGTTTTTTCGCGTTAATGCGTTTTAAGGGAAAGCACACATCTAACAAATTTTTTAAAATATTTACTATTGTTGTAGCTAATTCACCTGCTGACAGTCGTCTCTCACTTAGCTCATACCAATCTACGCTTTCTATGGCAGCCACATAATTTGATGTGTTAGCACTATTGTAAGAGCGAGCACTCTGAGGGGAGACTGCGCGCACGCGCACATCGCACATCAGTTCTGCGCGCACACCATAGTGGTCGCTCAGCTGAGCGTCCACCGCACTCACGCGCACAGACCCCGTCTCCACCCGTTGTCTGCTCACATACAAATGATCAATACTAGTACTGGTCGTGGCTGTCACCCTTGTCGGAAAGTCGACAAAGTTGCAATAGTCATGACAATGTAGGATTTCGTTTAATCGCTTCCGGTCGCTATTTATTGAACATAAAAAATCTACATTAAAATCGCCTAAAACAACGCAGTCCCTCTCACTATCAACGAGTTTATCTAGCAAACGATCTAAACAGGGAAGAAACTGCGAAACATTAGTCAAATTAGATCTATACACACATATAATACATAAATTGTAATCAGTTAGTTCTACAGCGGAAATTTCACATACTTGTTCTACTGAAATAGATGTAAAATCAATATCCTTATACCTAATATCTTTCCTGACATAAATACATGACCCGCCATGGTTTATAGATTTTCTACAGTAGTAGGAACCTAAGCTATAATTATTTATATGTATTACATTCAGTTCAGATTCTTTCAGCCAGTGTTCTGTCAAGCAAAGAACTTCACACCTTAGACATTTTTCTAATACCACTTCTAACTTACGGGTTTTGTTCTTGAGTGCTGCAATGTTTTGATGACATACCACGACGCCGCCGCTGACAGATCCGTGCTTGCGATCCGTGGGTGTCTCCGTGTTGCTCCCTGGGTCATTGTTTGACGCTGTTATCGGTGGACGCCGCGGTGCTGAGCTCGCTGCCCCGCTGGGCACGGGGCCGGTAGCGAAACCACTCCGTAAAACGAATGCCAGCAGGCCAGACAGTTGGACGTGTCACCTCATCATAAATCTTCTCAGACATACCGATAATAAACGAGGCGTGGGTCTCAGTTTTTATTGTGCGTTTTTCAACTTGAAAATCCGATTTTGTAATCCTATTGAGGTAAGCACGAACCATGTCAGTAGTAGTGTCAGGCTTGAAAGACCATGCCTGAATGTATCTAACTCTCTCCGCGACTTGGAGATCGTCTTTGTTTTCAGCAGTCCCTATAACAACGGAGGTCTGTTTCCGTCTGTGACGCTTGTTTACAACCTGCCATTGTTCATTTCTTTTGTCCTCTGTAAGTGATGGTGATGTGACGGCTGTGGTCTTAGTTAATTGTACAGTATCTGCAGTGGAACTTTGGGAAGTAATTTTACTATCACAAGTCAAATTATTTTTACTGCCAATGTGTATGGCGTTATTGTTTGTGTTTACTGTTGTATTCACATGTCCATTGCGGCGTTTGCTTGCGGCACTAGAGAGTTCAGTGAGCGCAGCCGTGGCTTGAAGGCGCGCGGCGCGCGTGGGCCGCTTCTCCATCGCTGCGGCGCTCGTTTGTGATACCGGGACGCTTGTAAATGATTTGCGGGTAGCAGCCGGTGCACTTCCAGTATCATTAGTCGCGTTAAGTTTATTAATTATTATTGATTGTTCTATTATTTTACACTCCAGTGATTCAATTTTATTCACTAGGTTCGCCACTGTTTGTTGTAACTCGCGCACAATACTTTCGATTTGCTTAGACATTTTAATACGCCTTTTACGTAATATTTAAACGCAGAGCACACACGTCACGCTCGCGCGCTCTCGAACGTAGTCTCATACTGTGACTACCATTACAACGCGTACAAATAAATTTGGTAACTAATTTCTTTGTCGCATTTAAAAAATGGAATTCACTGCCAGCACACGTGTGCAAAGCAGCCCTCTTACAATCCCGGGACCTTTAAAAGAGGCGTGAAGAAGCACCTTGCAGGTCGGCAAGGTAAGGGTGGCTAGTGCAGCGTGTATTCTCTCTGCTGCACTAGCTATCTTCGCATTTGGACCCCACTTCCACTACCATCAGGTGGAATGGAATTTGCTAGACCCACTATAAAGTTAATTAAAAATATAAACATAATTTTGCTAATGAAACTCTTATCTTATGGAATCAGATGAACACATTGTGTTAATAAAAATCTCTGCTTTACGGAACTACAAACGAAACCCTATAACTCGAAAAAACAATATTAAATAAAGGTCGCTTCCCGCTTATTTCCTTATTTTTTCTGTGGCCGGCCAGTTATTCATCCATAATTTTTCATTTTCATTATTGGTAAATACTTTGCCCACATCTATGTTATTTAAAGGAAATAGTTGAAAGTAAATTTTAATAAATTTATTTAAAAAATATATTCTTTAATTAATACTTAACTTTATGCTATTTCCATTTTAAATCGCGCTGTAATTGAGTGGCTGTATAGAAAGTTAGAACATGTTTCAATAGAAATGTGAAAATAAAACTATTTTTTTTACTAAATTTTAACAGCTGTCCGTTGAAAACGATTCTCCCTGGGGCTGAAAAGTATTACATTCAACCCGCTCCTTAGGTAACTTTGTAACGAGGTGCTATACTCTACATATAGCAACTCGTTGCATTCCCGCCTAACTTGACTGCATTTTAAACTTAATATTTCGCCTCAATGACATTCTGTTTTTTCGTCACTGAATTAATTATCAGGGACATCGAAACGTAAAGAAGTAGCGATGGCTATCTAATATAAATTAATATTTTTATCTGCACCTTTTTCTATAAATCGGACGAAATAATGTAACGGATATTATAAAATCTTAAAGGCACTTATGTGTATGTTTATATTTCGGTAAGTTTTTATATTATGTTTGTATTTCAGTCTACAATAGTCGTATATTTGTTACAGAGTGCCTTTTCCTTTTATTTTTATTAATACTTGTAACGGTGGAAGAAAAATATATAAACAGTGACGTAACCATTGGTGCTTCATTTGTCGGCCCTATTTCCCTAACCACTGCACCACTGCGTCACCTGCTGCTCACCACGTTACACTGGCGTCCAACGTCCAACAGACCTACTTTCCGAGTATGAGTACCTAATTAAAAAAAATATTTCTCTCCCAGTAGATATTTTCATATTCTTATTTATTTATTTATTTTTGGCACAGTAACAAAATACAAATTAGTGACGATTAACAAAATGTGAAACGAGTAAAATAACTTTAAATTTGTACCTCGATGACAACTGCGCACAACATGCACTAGGACGTCATTGGTAAGAAACATCAGTCTATTTTATAAAAAAAACTAGCTCCCCCATAATAAAAAATAGTTTACGATCTATTCTCAGACCTAACGAATATGTAGAAAATATTTCATAAAGATCGGTCAAGCCGTTTCGGAGGAGTTTGGTAACAAACACTGTGACACGAGAATTTTATATATTAGATATCGCCAACAAAATTTTATTGTCATTTTGGAATTATTGACAATTTTGGTAGAAAACTAGAAATTCTGAATGTATAAGCAATAACACACATTATTATCCATAATGTCCTCCTAACCGATATTCGGTCACGGCGGCCAATCTCCACAGCAAACGTTGCTTAATCTTAGCAATCGTTCGCTGAGCGCAAGCGCCAATGTGCCACCAAGCTCACCAAGATTATCCATAAACATACAGTACATAAACACTTCGACTAGTATTTGGATTAACTCAAATATCTAGAAATAAAATCGCCTAAGTGTTGGACTCGCGCACAGAGGGTTCCGTACAAACTAATCTAATTATATAAGTTCCTTTATATTTATTTACGGCTTTCAAATTTTTTCTCTTACATGTGTTGTACGATATTATTTCTTACCAAATTTTATGATTCTAGATAAAGGAACCTCTAACTCCTTAAATTTAAGAATCCTTCCATCATCAGCTCGGTTCATGACTACCAGAGGCAAATTCCTGAATAGCTCCGGAAAAAAATTATTTTACAAAAAATAAAAACTGACTTCGAAAACACTGAAAAGTTAAAAATAATATAAGAATAGGTATAGGACAAACAACATTACACTTCTATATTGAAGTCGGTGCCAAGCCAAACGATGATCTCCTAGAAAGTCTTAAAATTTGTCACTGACTTCAATATAGAACTGTGATGTTGTCTGTACCTATTCTTATATTATTTTTAACTTTTCAGTGTTTTCGAAGTCGGTTTTTATTTTTTGTAAAATATTATTTATTTTTAACTTTTTAGTGAATGAAATCTTTTTTTAGTGAAAGAAACCCTAATGAAATACAAGCTCACTTTCGGTGAGCTGGTTTTTAATTAGCGTTTCCCTCGATTTTCATGAGATTCCATTATCAGATCCTGACTTTGGTAACCTTGGGACCACCCTAGGAGTATCCTCTATCGAATACAAAAAGAATTTTAAAAATCGGTCTACAATTGGCAGCGTAATCGCGTAACATACACACAAAAAAAAACACGCATCGTATTGAGAACCTCCACCTTGTTTGAAGTAGGTTAAAAACAGATCGTACCCTTTAGGTTTCGATTCCTTTGTGAAATCACGAAATATCATGCAATAGAATGTTACATACACGGTTAAATATTAGGTCCTTACATATGAAATTGGCCTTTTTGCCGTACTGGCCACTTTGATCTCAAATATCTCCTCTATGGTTAGGCATTCCAAATTCAAATTCATACAGCTATTTACTCATGTATTTGTGTTTCAAAAATTATAATTCACTTGTTTTTTCCTCAATTGCTTTTTTCTTTGCGTCACTCAGTTTACAAAATGGAAAACTTGAAATATCGCGTTATTTACGAGTACGAGTTCCACCGTGGCACAAGTGCTGCAGAAACGGCTCGAAGGATTAATGATGTGTATGGCGACAGTCCCGCAAAAGAAAACACAGTGCGTTTTTGGTTCCCCGTGGACGGCCGGAGACCTAAGTTGATAATGAAGAATTGAAGGCTATTGTGGAAGCAGATCCATCGCAAACCACGTCCGAGTTAGCTGCAGGCTGCGGTGTTAGTGATAAAGCTGTTTTAATCCACTTGAAGCAAATTGGGAAGGTGAAAAAAAAGCTTGAAAGGTGGATACCTCACGAATTGAGTGAAGCAAATCAACAAACGCGCGTTGACTGCTGCGTTGCATTACTAACGGCACAACAATGAAGGGATTTTAAATCAAATCATTACTTATGAAGAAAAGTGGGTCCTGTACGATAATCGGAAGCGCTCATCGCAATGGCTGAACCCTGCTGAACCAGCCAAACCACGCCCCAAGCAAAAATTGACTCCAAAAAAGTTACTTGTAAGCGTTTGGTGGACTTGTGCTGGTGTCGCTTACTACAATTGAGGAAAAACAAGTGAATTATAATTTTCGAAACACAAATATATGAGTAAATAGCTGTATAAATTTGAATTTGGAATTCCTAACCATAGAGGAGATATTTGAGATCAAAGTGGCAAGTACGGCAAAACGCCAATTTCATATGTAAGGACCTAATATTTTGATTGCATGTGACTTATAATTGTAGATCCGAGTATTGGATATATTTTTAAACCGATTCTGCAAAAAGGAGGAGGTCATCAATGCGATTGTATGTTCTTTTTTCGGGCCTGAACGTGTACTCCTTAAAAGGAAAAGAGAAAATGGGATTGGCAAAACATGAATAATAACTTATACATGCAGTATTTTTGTATCTGTGACTTGTCCAAAAAGACGACAAAATCTTGTTGATGACATTTTTAAACGGTTTTATTTAGCTTGCCCTGTTTGTTTGTTTGGGTCCCTTCCTGTTGACAGATTGATCTGATATTTGGTACACACCTTTAGTTCTGATGATAATACAATTTAATATAATCAGTATCATTGTAAATCCAAGATGGCTGCCGCTGCAAAATGGCGGATTACATATTTTTTCACAACCTCGTCAATATGGGTATCAAATAAAAGAGTTATTTAAATAATGTAGAATACTGCACACTATGACAAAAATAAAAAACTTGAAAATTAACAAGTAAAAAAATAAGTTAAATAGTTTAATTGAAAATAAAAATAATAATGATGTAGATAATGTACTAAAAGCTAAAAAATAATTCATGAGGTCCTAGGTACCAATCATTACACCACTGTTCACACAAATCTAGGGCATTCATTAGACAAAAAAATAAAATCGTGGGGCACTTGAAATTTCTACAAAAATGCTATTTACATATTTATTCAGGTTACGCTATGCCCCACGATTTTATTTCTTTGTCCCATCAATGCCCTTGCTAGATTGATGAGGAGAGTGGGGTGACTGGTACCTAGGACCTACCGAACTATTTTTAGCTTTTAGTGCATTATCTACATCATTGTTATGTTTATTTTCCATAAAACCGCTTAATTAAAAAAAATATAGCTCGTGAATAACAGATAAATAATGGTCGGGCTGAAGTTTTCTTGATTTGATTGTAATGTATCAATAGTTGGAGTTTCATGTAGCGAACCATCCTACCACGGTATCAAACAGAATAAAAAAAACCCGTGTATACAGAAGTATTATTACATTATACACTCTTCATATTATGTTATACTCGTATTTATTTGTTCAAGACAGTTTACCTACTAAATCTCGCATTTGTTCTGACAAAACCTCGCACCCCTTTCATTTAGCATCAACATTGAGTTTGGGGACCTACGTGCCTATTGTTGTAGAAAACAAGTAAAATTACATTATTTTTCATACGATTTGTCCTTTACCTTTAAACAATAAGGTTAATATTTCTGTGGCCCTTGCTGGCAACGAACTGGCACAAGCAAGTATATTTCGATTAAATATTCTATTTGAACTTAGTGTTCCATTGTTGCTTCATAACGGTACTAGCCGCACGTTCTCAGTTTTAGGTGGTTTAAAGCGTTTGTATATATTTTAGTATGTTCGAATTACATTTATTATTTATAAAAAAAATAGTATTCATACCTGAAGTAAAGACATGTGCTGGATCGATCGATAAGGAATGTAAAAAGAAATACGTTTCTTGAATAATCCATCATTGTGGTTGTATTGTTTGAGACTGGTTCACGTTTAAATTGTTGAGTTAATGCCATTCTATTTTCGATGGTTACCTGAAAATGTTGGTCAGTTTGGTACGGCTTCTGATGACAACACCTCAGTTTCCATCATCTTACATTTATCGATCTCTATTATAGTAGAAAAAATATTAACGTCGTTGTATTTCAGCCAAAATTATAGGTACAGTATTATTAAATTGTTTTGTCTAAAATCGCAGAAATTAAAGACCCATCTATACTAATATTATAAAGAGGAAAGATTTGATTGTTTGTTTGTTTGTATTGAATAGGCTTCGAAACTACTGAACCGAATTTTGATGAAAGATATAGGGTAATTTTCCTACGGGAAAATATAAAATTCCCACGGGAAAACAAAAAGAACGCGGACGAAGTCGCGCGCGGAAAGCTAGTCACTAATATACGGGAAGTACGTCCAGATAGAAATGAAGAAGCTGCGGTGGACGTGCGGTTCGCATACCTACGTAAACGTACAGTAAGCTCCATGTCAAGCTATACTGTTTAACCTTTGGTAGTTCTTATGTCGCTCGTAATAGTGGCGGTTTTCCTAGTGTAAATGTAAAGCTTGAATGGGAGCTTACTGTACTGAGTTGACGCGTAGTAGTGTTGGCGTGTGGCATAGCGGACAAGCCCCAGAAGTACTGTTTGCAAATGTATGCATATTTGACGGAAGCCACCCGATGCCTTTACCTCGTTTTTGCTGGACCTCTATCTCGCGGCAGACACAAAAGGTATTGGCTTGACGTCATAAGAGAATATGCAGAGCAGAGCCTATCGGTAAACGAGAGATGATGTACAGCGCCCCTAGACAAGACGCATTTCGATAATCGCTAACGCAATCGCTAGAAGGAAAATGTATGCGACTTGACATAAGCCCTCGCTTAGCTTTCGAGCGCAATTGTCAAATCTCATACATTGTCCATTTAGCGATAGCGTTAGCGATTATCGAAAGACATCTTGTCTAGGGGGGCAGTGCTGGTAGAAGAAAGAAGAATTAGTGAAAAAGCGGACCTGACAATGAGCCGGCAAATCGAATGATTTCAAAGTACGTAATGCAGATTTCTACTTTTGGCAGATTGTCACTCATCATATCACTTTTATAATACCAGTACTCTTGAAACCAATTTCGATCGGTCTATATTAATATTATATATACAGGGTGTCTCAGAAACAATGGATAAACCTTTAACTGTTGATAGGTTTCGTTGAGACCTCTCTAATCTCAAATTTTGACTTTAGTAAAAATATCTCGGTTTTCAAGATATTTGATAGTTTATGATTTTTTAAAAAATGCCACTTTTGGTTGGTTTTTAATGTGCCATTTTTACAAATACGGACTTTTTCTGATTCAGTTTTTTTTAGCTTCTAACGGAATAGTTCAGCTATTAATAACAGTGGTTAAAATTGAGCTAGCTCATCACGAAGTGCTTGGAAAAAACAATGTTCCAAAAAAAAATTAAACAAGAAATTATTTTTCTTCGTGTTTGGTCAGCTACCATGTAAAAAAAATGTATGACGCTCATCGTGCCCATTATCTTAAAAAAATGCTTAGTTATTCTAGTTTCAAAAAAGGTATGATAACCTATGCTTAATGTATCTCTTAAATTTTATTACTGCTTGAATAGCAAATGGTATGAAATTTTAAAAAGATTTTTTTCGGAATAGTTATTAATTCTTAGTTTGAATAAAGAATTTGAAATAAAACAACATGAAATTTTAATTTTTTATTAAATTTACAATAAATGTTCGAATTGGCGTCCTTGCGCTCTGATACACGCCCTACATCTTTTTATAAAAGAAAGTTTGATGCGGCGCGCGTAACCAGACGTTTTTATGTGTGCAGCTGCATTTTGTATGCGAGTACGCAACTCTGTTATTGAGGATACTGGCCTCGCGTAGACAAGGTCTTTCAGACATCCCCAATAAAAAAAATCCAAGGGATTTAGATCCGGCGATCTGGGCGGCCATAAAATAGGGCCGAACCGGCCTATCCACCTTTGTGGGAAGTGTTGATGTAAATAATTTCTTACTACTATTGCGTAGTGAGCTGGGCACCCATCATTTTGAAGCCACATTCTCCGCCTCACTTCTAAATTGACATCTTCTAGCATGCCGGGTAAATCATTTTGTAAAAAATTAAGGTAAATTTCACTATTCGGTGTAGCTGGAAGTTCATATGGCCCGATCACCTGTCCGTCAATAATCCCAGTCCACAAGTTAACTTTAAATTGAACTTGGGACCGATCTTCCCTCATCAAATGTGGGTTTTCAACTTGCCAGCTATGTAGATTGTGGATGTTGAAATATCCATCTCTCCGGCATGAGGATTCATCCGTCCATAAAATTTTATTGAAAAATTGCGGGTCCTCCCTTATTTTATTTAACATGATTCTGCAGAATGCAATCCTGTGCGGATAGTCAGCAGGCTGTAGAGTTTGGACCCTTTGAATATGGAAAGGGTGCAAAAGGTATTTTTTCAATATGCGATGCACTTTGCTTCTATTAATGCCGGTTCGACGTGCAATTCCACGCACAGAACGTGTTGAATCTTCTTCTATTTCGTCGAGGACTACTACTTCTTCATCGTCGTTTCTTTCTGGTCTTACTGGCCCTGCACTACCAATGCCTCTTCCTGGAAGCCTCCCTTCGCAGTACGAATTATGTACCCGAGCAAAAACTCGATAGTCCGGGGGACGTGCGTTGGGGTACCTAATACAAAAAATGACGTTATTAAATTTACTAATTCATTTAATTTTAAAATCTAATTAAACACGGCGTGTGACTATTTTTAGAAGGATAACATAATGTAAGACCCATCCTGATACGTTTAACTAAAATTGCAATAAATGTGTGTGATTTAAAAAAAATAAGATTGATTGAATTAAAGAGAAAATAAATAATCTTACCTCTCTGCGTACAGACGAGCAGCAGCGTTAGCATTTCCTCGACATTCGCCATAAACGAAATGCATGTTTGCATATTCGCGCGACGTGTACTGATGTCTAGGCATGTTCAGTGTTATGTATTGGTTGTCAGTTAGGTTTCACAGCACAAACAATATCCAAATCGTAAAGCTAGCCAAGTCCATATGATCACCAGTTGTCAATAGGTTTCACAGCACAAACAATATCCGAATCGCAAAGCTAGTCAAGTCCAAAATCACAGCAAAATGTTGTTTAAAATCATCGAAGCTCTATCGAATCTCTCGAATACAGAAAACACGCGTGGGTCACAACCGGAGTTCAGAAGGACACTAACAATCGTAACAAAGAACCCAATGATCAGACGCAGGTAAAAAAAGTCCTTCCAGGAAATTCGATAGCAGGTAAGGTTGCAAATGCTTATGACTCATGTGCTGTTAATGATAAGGCTCCTTTTTGATTGCGCATAGTGGATGAGACATGTGGCAGGCAGGGGCCACAAAAAAAAAACACGTTTCTCAACTCTGTGACTCGCAAACGAATGTTTACAAATAAGCTTTAAGTGCTTATTAGTGGAAAAAAAACCTTTTTTTTTTTTCAAATTTTCATTTCAAGTCAAGAAAGTCAAGAAAGCATAAACTTAATACTGGAAAACTAAATTAACCGAATAAAATTAATCCGAAAAATAATTAATCCGACAAACAATCTTTTTAAAATTTTCATACCATTTGCTATTCAAGCAGTAATAAAAGTTCAGAGATACATTAAGCATAAGTTTATCATACCTTTTTTGAAACTAGAACAACTAAGCATTTTTTTAAGATAATGATGGCAGGATGAGCGTCATACATTTTTTTTACATGGTAGCAGACCAAACACGAAGAAAAATAATTTCTTGTTTAATTTTTTTTGAAACATTGTTTTTTCCAAGCACTTCGTGATTAGCTAGCTCAATTTTAACCACTGTTATTGATAGCTGAACTATTCCGTTAGAAGCTAAAAAAAACTGAATCAGAAAAAGTCCGTATTTGTAAAAATGGCACTTTAAAAAAACCAACCAAAAGTGGCATTTTTAAAAAAATCATAAACTATCAAATATCTTGAAAACCGAGATATTTTTACTAAAGTCACAATTTGAGATTAGAGAGGTCTCGACGAAACCAATCAACAGTTAAAGGTTTATCCATTGTTTCTGAGACACCCTGTATGTTTTGCATACGACCAGTTCGTTTGGGGGGCGGAAAACTCTTCGCCCTTAACCATAACCAATCTCCGGGTTGTACTTGCGTCCGTGATATACGGAGCCAGAATAGCATGTTAAAACTACCTTAACCTAAGTAATAAATAAACAAACTCACTATAGCAAGTGTCCCATGCAGCACCTGAACATCAGCGGAGAGAGGAGCACTCCTCTGTGGTCAGAGCCCAGCCATGGACCCTGAATATCTTCTAGGAACACTTACTCACAACACAGTGGACGTGACAAACAATTATATCAATCAAAATCAACATACACAGGGCCCTAATTAACTTACCAAGACCCCTGATTACTTAAATAAGGTAATAATTAAATTCGCGAGTCGGCCGCATTTCACTCGTGCGCGCTGTCACCGACCTATCAATACGCCTGATAGTATGCGACTACTTAACAGGAGTGAATGTAGCGCGTGCCCTAGATTTCCGAACAATGTATATATATAATAATAGGCAGACGGCCTAGAGGTCGCAGCCTAATGAGATGGTCTGACTAGATCCGCTCATCACTGGACACGAACTCTACGATGTACGGCATGCCGCTAAGAACACGTAGCGCGATATAGTCCGGAGCAAACTGATTCCGCGGGGGAATCATGGCCCTCAGTAATGAGGAGCACGACGCGAAGAGAGAAAAACATTAATATTGTGACATTTGATTTATATTACGATGCAACAGCAAGCGACAGTAGATATCGTCGCTCCGACAACTGCTGCCGACGCGTCGATCGACGGCTCCCACCGATTGCTATCGACGGCTGAAGTACCCTCTGCCTGGATATAAATATAACTTTTTATATATTATATTTGTGACATATGTCAATATCCTTATTACGATTTATCCCAAAGAAGATATGGTTAGATATGTAAGATGTGGTCGTATATTGTAGCATGTTGAGGAAAATCATTTACTAGTTCACACAATACTTAATTACCAAACGATCTTCATACAGTTTCTTTGCCGACTTCAAAAGCAGCGTGTCTGTTCTCGTAGTTTCGAATCCATTAATTATGAGCTAGTTCCGCGCCATACATCACGGAATGAACAAAAATAATAGTTGACAAGCCCCAACTTTATCCCTGGGGATCGGCTGTCAGATACATTCGTGAACGACTTTCGGGGTCATGAATTGGAGTCTTAACGCTGTCGGTATTGTAGCTTTTGTTTGAAATCATAAAAATTATTTCATAAATTCTATATTTTGCTATAAAATTATTATTTAGCGTTCATTCGTTGTTTACACTTACCTTGGTGTCACAGCGTGTCGCTTGTGTAACCTTAGTCAGGCGAGTTCACGAAATGGAACTCTTTTTATTTATTTATTGTAGCTTTAACTGTCGCTTTGCCAGGTTCAGGAAGGGAAACATTAAAGATTTGCATAAAAATGTAACCAGTGGACTTTCTAAGTTTATTGCTTGTTCTTCTCGAAAAAAATCTCCTAATTTCCGAATAGGTGTAGAATTAACTTTTCGGAGTATGCTGCTGTCATTGAAAATAATCAATTACAATTATAACTTTGATATTATATTATTTTAAAAAATTATAAACAAAATTATATCATTTGTGTTAGAACGATAGAAAAGGTAATCTTTTTTTAACTGTAATTTAAAATAATTAATTACAATTTAAAATTTATATTATTCTAGCTGTTTCCACGAACTGTTTCGGCATAATAATTTTCAAAAAAAAATTTGGACAGAGCTCAGAAACAGAGCTTATTCTCAGACCTACCAAGCTTACGCAAAAAAAATCATAAAAATCTGTCAAGCCGTTTCGGAGGAGTTTCAATACAAATACTGTGACATGAGATTTTTATATATTAGATTAGTTTATAAACAAAATTATATAATTTGTCAACAATAAAGTATTTTTATGGTGAAATTAAGAAATTTTTTACAGGGTTATTATTATACATACAGTGAATATTCTTTTCAGTTGTTGCGTTTCTCTTTCAGTGTGCAGTAATGTTTATGTAGTACAATTCTACTCAAGATGTTCAAACACAAATCTTTTCGTCATGCTGTGAACTGGACTGACTTAAAGTCAAGCAAATTTATGTTTAAGATCCAGTTGAATTTGGAAGGCATATTAAGCAGCGGATCAGTTATTACCAAGTAAAGTATTCGTATAGTATCCAGTCTATGGTAAGCAATGTAAGGGAGCATCAACTAAATTGTGTGAAATGAAATTTATTTAATTATTTTTTGATTAATCAAATTAGTTGAAGTGTTATAAAAAGCACAAAGCAACGTTTTAGGTTTTATAAAAAGTTGACTATTTTTAAAGAATATAATTCAGAATACAATTATTTTTTGTTGAATCGATACTAAACTGCAAAAACACCGAAAGCAATGTTACTATAACAATGATTTTCCTTTTCTGTCCCCGAGAAATAATTACATCTATTTTCTTGTACACAAGAAGTTAACAAGTTTAACCAAAACTAGATGTAGGTATTTTTATTTCAAAATATCACTCTTTTAAACTTCGTAAATTGTAACTTGCTTTTCTCCGAAACAAGCGTAATTTTAATAATGTATTTAATTAAGCTGTATTATGAAACTAAAAATTTGAAACAGGGTGGCACAATTTCAACTCAGAATGGTTAAATGTTTTGGTAATGAAGCCAGTGCTAATATCTAATCCACGCGGTTCGAATAAGACTCGCAATTTGCACTCTGTCCTTTAATATTAAGCATAATTCACATCATCGGGAATCTAAGCCTGTTCCATTTCGTCTATCGGGGCACGGAGGCCTCCATTAGCTCGTAAAACGAGTAACTTAATTAATGTGTCCGAAAATTCAGAATGAATTATCAGGTGGAAGTACGCGCCCGCTTCACGAGAGTCAATTAGCAAAATAAAACATAATTCATTTCAATAATTCACAGAAGAAACTTTGCCCTTTTGTGTCGTCCTTGTCTGCTGTGTGTGCATCCTATCTTACCGTGTACGCAACGGCGCGGTGTTGCCGTCTCTTTCTAGCACGCCAGCGGAATTGCCCAACATCGAATGTTATCTCCTTTTCGAGAATCTACAGTGATTCCATGCTATAAGTTGCTCTATTATGTTATTAGTTTGAACAATTTTTTTTTCTCGTTATTAAAATAAGGTTACGTGAATTTTTTTTAGTAAAGTAATGAAAATAAAGGAAAATCCTGATATTTATTCATGCTTACAATTAAGTACAAAATGCGTTTTTTTTTCTTATACACAGTTATTTTTTTATCACCCTGGAAAATTTTAGGGACGCTTCAGGACACATCCATTATTATATAAAAAATGAAATAAAAAATCTCAAAAATGCTGCTTTCAACTAGTGCAGCATTTTTTGGATTTTTTAGAAAATTAATATAAAATTAAGTAAGTGAGTTATTTTTTTATTCATATTTAAAACATTCTAATACCATATCGTGAAGCCTCCCTTAATATTTCCAGGATAATAAAAAAATAACCGTGTGTTTTGTAATCAGAGAGCAATAAATTGTTAAACGATTTTAAGTAGAGCATTCTTCGATGCCGCGCAGCCTCACTTCGATTGGCTACGGATCTCCCTCGTAGCTCGTAGCAACGCGAGGCTGTCGTGCGGGTGATCCGCTACGGGACGCACGTCTACGGCGAAGCGCTACGGCTCGGGACCTTGACACCGTTCGGCCTCGGCGACCCCGCCTGTGGTCCCGAAAATATTCGGAGACCGATCGCGATTAGTGTTTTGTGATTTGTAAATGACATATTATTAACTTTTCGTGTTATCATTCCTGTATTGTGCAGTCTACAGGCCGACACGTGTTTACCCCGGGTAAGTTATTTTGCTACATAGCTTTTTACGCTTTATTTTTGTTCGTTTGTTATTTAAGGTACAATATTTCCTGACAAAATTTTCAAATGTACAGTTTTAAATGTACAATAAACAGCTCCTCAATTTTAAGGAGTCCATATGAAGCGATACTTAACATCAGGTAAGATGAAAATAAAAGCTTCCTTGTTGTATTACAAAAAAAAAATAAAGGGAAAAATAAATAAAAATAAGTAAAGTGTGTTGAAAATATCTTTGAAGTAAAAATTTACCGCAGAATTAAAAGCCACTGTGCTACTATCTTGCTATTGTATTAAGTAGTAGGTAAGTATGTTTTCTTACTAATGGATACTACAAATTAAAACTAAGGAGCTTACCTGCCTCGATATTTTTTTTAATATTGCTAATATTTATCATAGAAAATTATTGTTGCCAACAAATATTTCTTATCGTTGTTATGGATGAAATTGTTTTATTTGTCTACATTATGCTTTAAACTAAACTTATACCTATTACTAATACGAAAATGTCTGTAGGTTGATTTATGTCTATGACTTATTTTAATTTATTCACGCAAAAATATTGGACATATTTTGGTCAAACTTCGCATGTATTTCTTTGAGAATCCTCAATTACTACATGCTTCTTTTCATCCTGAATTTCTACCGGTTCGCTATCTACGCAGATTATACACATAAAACGCGAGGAAAACATGATATTGTATATTATTATGATTAGGCTCCCTGCGTAGCAGCGCTCCCTCATTTCAAAATTATTTTAGCGATATTCATACTGAAGCATTACTGTAGATAAATGTTGTGTATAATCGTATTAAACAACAGTATTTTTGTATTTAATAAAATTTTCGACACAGACTCTTTTAATATAAATTGTATTATAATGAGTACATAATATAAAATACTCTTTATCATATAACATCGTTACAAAAAATGCTTTTAAAAATATTGACAAAGAAAGTTAACTCGGTCGCGTTCATAAGACAGTGTTGAAAATTTTGGGAAACACAAAAAGGTTCATAACATAATGATTTCAATAAATAATTTAAAAAATCAAACACAGTTACCATGAATATAAAAATAAAACAATAGAATAAAATTCGAAACTCTATATTTTGATATCCCCTATATAAAATTTGGGTCTGTGAAAAATGTACTTATGGGAAATTAGAATAATTTTAACAATTTCGAATTTTTATTGACGCCATATCTTTTATATCAATATGTGAACATGGGTAGGTTTCGGCTTGATAGGGTATTGACCAAACACCTTTTATATTTGTCTACATACATATAAATACATTATACCTAGTCATCCATGTAATGTCAAAACATTCAGTGGGACATGATTCAAAGATTATGAAGAGCTGGATAATTTCAACTATAGTGTTATTATTAATTTGCTATTTTATGAACGAAGATTTGCCAGCACGATCGTTGGTGTATTACGATTATTATAATGTACTTGATTAACACAGAATATCATAAATCAAAATTTGATTCAACTTGAGAACTTAATTCAGATATAAGTATACGATTTTCGAGGTAAACGTATGTATCGCTATTTAATTAATGGGGGTACGCTTTTCATAACTACAAATCTGATTTTAGACATTTTAATTACTCACTAATATTTTTTAGAGATTAAGATAGTATGTTGAAACGAATACGCTCCACTAGTCTTCTTCACGACTAATACAAGTAATTTTGACGGGGACAATGTGAGTAGGATAGGAATGCAAGAGACGTAGACGTAGGCAGCATAATTTTGCTGCGGTCTTAAGGTAGTTTAGGTGCTGCCTCAGGTGGGCTATTTAGTGGAGCAACAAACGATATACTCTTATCTACGCATATTTTAAATATGATGTAGGTACGTCTATTTTCCGAATTTTAGGAAAGGCACAGGAAGGAGTAACTAGTAGAAATGTCACAAGAATAATTTGGTAAGTTCAAGCTGCAAAGCTGGTTGAAAAACTTTTGAGGTCCGATATTTATTTATATAAAAACGCTTGCAGCACATTACGGCAATCGACGAGCATAAATTTTTGCGTCATTGCTTCTGTAAGAAAAGGGGTATACCATTTTCTTACGTATAAAACGCCGCTAGATAACGCGGCGTAGGCGCATAGAATGAATTGATGATCGCAATACGTCGCTCAACGCGTACTGCGCTGGTATGACGATGATGAATATCTTAATCTTGTGTTTCAGAGTTTCCGGCCACCGTTACACCATGTTAACATCGTAACTTCTTTAAAATTTAGACAAGTAATTTACTTTTACGTAAGAATTTTCGCGTACGTGTTTGTTCAGTGTCATCTATCATTTGACGACACGGTTAGCGCAGACGTCGAGTGATCGCCTACTGTGAAACGGGTCGCGGGTTCGATTCCCGCACAGGACATATATTTTGTATGGCCTACAGAAATTTGTTCCGGTCTGGGCGTATGTGCATGTGATATTCTATGTTTGTAACTGCACCCACGACACAGGAGAAAATCATAGTGTGGGGCGACGTTTTTTTTTTAAAAATCTAGTACCTAGTTCAATGATTGATTGAATTGAATTGAATGATTTCAATGAACGACGACACGGTTAGCGCATAGTCGAGTGATCGCCTAATGCGCAACGGGTCGCGGGTTCGATTCCCGCACGGGACACATATTTTGTATGGCCTACAGAAATTTGTTCCGGTCTGTGTTCCATTCTATGTTTGTAACTGCACCCACGACACAGCAAAAAATCCTAGTGTGGGGCGACGTTTTTTATAAAAAAGAAAAAGAGAAAAAAAAAAGAAAAATGATTATGACCATCGCTGGTCTTAACAAAATGCGAAGTCAAGTTAAGATTGGTTTCGTTTCTACTGTAATTCATTATTACCTACCTTGTTTACGACACGGTGAACGTTAACCTTAATCACTCGGGAATTCTTGCAATTAACAGAAAACAGGCCTAATGCCGGTTAGTGAATGATTTATAACAATAGCGTTTTAAGTGTTCCGGGAATAAGCGCTTAGGACAAGTTTGCTGGAACTGCGACATTAAAATAAGAACATTAAGGCACATTTAGGCGTGAGTAATGTTCCAGCCTTTCAATCAATCTTTCAACTGAGCTTAGATCAGCTCTTTTGTAGAACAAGTTTTTTTTCCGAGAACGTTTTCGATTTTCTTTGGATTTGGCGAAGTCGTTAGCGTAATATATTCATGATGTTATCCGTTGCTGTGCGGCAAACAGTTATCCGTGCGGTGACGGATTTTGAGTACACGTGTCACAACTTCGTTCTTCGGATGTCGTGAGAGTCGACTAAAAATTAAAATATAAACTTCTGGATGGCCAAAAAATCAAAATAAATGTGGTTAAAGGATAGGATCTCCTCCTCCAGGAGAGAGACGATAACTTAGCATTCCATGGATTCACCGTGTGGGTGTCGGGTCCATCGCGTTGCAGAGAAGAGAGCCAAGAGCAGTGCCTGCCCAACAAACATTTGACCCGACGGATAACTCTTATTTTATAACCTAAAGAGGAATAAGAACGATATACTAGCTGCGATTAGACCTCATGGTGATTTAAAAGAGTTTACAATCTATCGTTTTACTTTAAGCTATTTTTTTGGATATCTATCAGAACCCTAAGAGTTTGGTATTAAAGTTTTAAGAGTTAGAATAGCGAATACTATCGCCATTATGACGGTAATAAAGACTCTTATTTTATAGTTTTAGACGATTTTATACCTTTGATATCTACTACGGAAATAAACAGAAACTCTTTGGTGAATTGGATGAGTCTTGTGGTTGTTGTCATCCTTTTCTGGGCACATGTGACCGCTTGACTGACTGCTTCCCGTATGTTCCCAAAACCTTATCATGACGTCGTACGAGTAATGGCCCTTTTCTAAAAGAACTCTGTATCCCACCAGTATGTGCCTAGCTGTTCCAGGTGCTTCGTCACACGTCAAGCATGTTTTTTCTGTAAGTATGTGTTTATCGTAACCAACTTCTCCGGAAATATGGAAAACTCTAAACAATACCCTTTTCATCTCGGGACAATCTATAAAGATACTAAAGGGTTAAACTGACTCGACACTTCATTTGTGTATGCCGTAGGACATAGCCGTAGACCTTTTTTAAGGGCTTAGGACTCGGAACCACCAGTTTTCCACCGTTGTCCCTACACTCGGCTAAGCTATGTCCGGTCCTTCTCCGCCTCAATGGTTACCGTTCGGATCAGAAAGAAGGCTGGTTTACTGAACATAACACTGCGATGTAGTAGGGTAAATCCTACTTTTGAGAAGAGACCCCCTACTCAGAAGTGGGACGTATATTTATTGAACTGATGATGATGGCGGCAAACAGAAGCCCAACCGCACTGTAAATGCTATCAAAACCGTTCCGCAACAAAAACGCTGTCCAATCACAAATTCCGAATCACCGTATCGCACTAACGTAACGTTTCACGTTCGATGCGTTCCATAGGCGCCGCTGGCC
The DNA here is from genome assembly GCA_963935595.1 of Schoenobius gigantellus. Lineage (NCBI taxonomy): Eukaryota > Metazoa > Arthropoda > Insecta > Lepidoptera > Crambidae > Schoenobius > Schoenobius gigantellus. The sequence continues at coordinate 28,846,028 of OZ012551.1, forward strand.
GCTGCGCATTTCCTTTCAACTAGGGAATGCAAATCTCGCGAGATTGGGACTCAAGCGAGATCCCGCGAGTTTATGAATAAGTTTGGAGTGTTTTTTATGCAAATAATCACAATATTTGAATAAATTAGGAAAAAAATAATAAATATTATAAGATAAACATTTATTTTCACGAATTTTTTAAACAGACTTTTATGTATCATACATTGTTTGACGTATCTGTCTATAATTTTTTAATAAACTTCTAAGTAGTAAACTTTGACATACGTATCTATCAAATAACAAATGAAAGAAACAACCAGTCTTCTCTCCTAATATCAAACAAAAATCTTCTAGTAATAAAACAGTTCTTTCATAACAAACAAAACGAGAAGTCAAAAAAAATTAAACTTATTATCTAAGTTGAGTTGACTATTAAACTGAGATATTATTATCAATTAAATGAAAGTAATGAAACTATATCTACTCAGTAGATCCATTAGATATTACAGATTAATTAACAACATATACCAATTAGACTATTTTATGCTCAAGTTCAATCTCGTTAAACTCGCGAGATCTCGCCTTTTTTTCGTCCGAGATCAATCTCGCTAAAAAGGCCGAGATCTCGCGAGAACGAGATTGCATTCCCTACTTTCAACGCATAAATTTTTTGACACCGTTTATCTGCAATAGAAACGAAAGCGTTATCAAAATAACGTTTAAGAAAAGTTCATTAATTAACACTTTGTGCGGACATAAATTGTATTATTTAATAGCATGAGACTTTTTTACAACAAATTGGAATTTGCTAGTGCGGCAGATGCTAGTACAGCAAAAAATCTAATAGGTCCTCCTATTAGATTTTTTGCGGTCGTTGGGCGAATAATTCAAACAAAAAGATTTTTCAAACAGTTCCGTGTATCTAAATCTTGTTCGAATTGTAATAATTAATGAATTAAAGTCTTTTATACGAAGTACGAAACGCGGCGAGATTCGACATTGAAACAATTACGTATATGCACACACTGGTGTCTGTGCATCTTCACTACTTTGACTAATTTGCTACTAAGGTATTGTGCTTGTAATAATTTACTATTATTTACAGATTTTAATTAGCGTGCAATGCCTCGTTACCAAGTCTTAACAAACCCAAGTGGAAGATTTAAAGTATTTGTCTGTGTCACAATTATCTGTAGCCAAGGTATTGCACCAGCATTGAAGAGTCAAATCATATTGAGAAAGTATGTAAATTTCCACAAACGAGAAGAAACAGTGAACAAATAAAAAAGGGAAATTGAAAATTTTATTCTTCTTCTTCTTTATTAATAAATAGAATTAAATCGAAAAAATTTAATAATGAAAAATAAACAACAGCTCAGATATATTACCAGTCCACAGCTTAAAAACCAGTAGGCTAATTCACGTATTTTGTAATAGTCAAAATGTCGTTAACGTTTAGAAGTCGTCATATTGAAAAACAGTCATAAATCCGTATTCACGTGTCATTTCGATAGAACGATTACTCGATAGGATCGCAACTCGGCGATTTGTCAACTATTTCAAATTGAAGTTGCCATTACAATTCTACCAAATAAATTCAAATACTTTTTGTTGACGAAAACATGCAGAAATGTTGATTAATTTTGTAGAATGATGATTTTTATCAAAATTATATTGCACCTACATGACTTTCTGCAATAAATCTAAAAAAATACGTTAAGTTCTGTCATTTTATGGCTTTATTGGAAAGAAATTCGTTGATGAGCAATAAAAAAAATTACGTATGTCAGTGTTAGTGTCATTTTCTATTATTTGCGAGTTTCGAGTTTCTTTGTATTTTGTTATTTCGCTGTGATAGTTTCATAGCGTCAGACATACGCCTCCCCTAAGGATCTCCATACCGATCGGTCCTGCGCCTCCCGCATCCAAGCGGCTTCCCGCGACCTTCACCAGATCGTCGGTCCACCTTGTGGGGGGCCTACCAACACTGCGTCTCCCGGTATGTTGCCACCACTCAAGGACCGCCCCGCCCCAACGGCCGTCAGTCCTACGAGCGATGTGTCCTACTCACTGCCACTTAAGGTTTGCAATTCTTTGGGCTATGTCGGTAACTCTTCTTCCACGGATCTCATCATTTTTGATGTGATCACGTAGAGAAACTCCGAGCATAGCTCTCTCCATTGCCCTTTGAGTGACTTTGAGCCCTCTCATGAGACCCATTGTAAGCGCCCACGTCTCAGTTCCGTATGTCATCACTGGCAACACGCACGAATTGAAGACTTTCGTCTTGAGACACTGCGGTAGATGGGCCGTCTCTCTCACTGGCTTGGTCCAAAAGTAAGAATCCTAGTCCCAAACTCATTTTTTTACGGAAAAAAGCACACAATTTTAACAAATTATGAACTTCTGTTCAACGACTTAGAAATCGTTTAATTTGACGTTTAATCGCTGACATTCGATCAAAGTAAACGTCAAAATAATAGGTGAATACCGCGGAGGCAACGATCCAACTTCGATTATTGTACGTGAATACGCTTAAACGAAATCGACTTAAACAAAATCGTGCGATTAATACGTGAATACGAAAAGTGACTTCAGCGATCAAATCGCTTGCATGTCGTTGAAGTTTTATTACGTGAATTGGGCCACAGCTTACAGAGATAGAAACTTGTTAAAGCTCTGATAAATTTCGCATAATGTAATGAATGAAAACAAACATACAACTCTATATTTGTGTATGTTGGTTGTAACGCTTTACTTTGGTAAAGGTTCAATTGCGGTTCGGATGAAAGGATTAGTGCGATACCGATTTTCGTCTCGACCAAATCGCATTCGAAGCGAATGCTACATGTTACCAAAACCAAACCCCAGCCCTTAAAATTAGTGCGATCGGCGAATACAACTTACGAAATAAATTTGAGTGAGCCACTTTAATGAATTAACACTTTTCGAATTGATTCGGATTTTAACATTAATTATTTAATCCGATGCTTAGAACGCTTTTCACAATGCGTAACTCATCTCAATGAGGACTCATCCCGTGATAACGATTACTGAATAGTCCGCAAATCATCGAGCAAACAATTTTGAAGTGTTCGCAGGGTTTTTGTTACACAGGTTTGCAGGTTTATATGTACGAGTATGTAGTTATGTATTTCTTTCGTCATCTCAGTCACAACGTCCACTGCTGGGCCAATTCACTCCTGATGAGGATAATTTGAGTCATTTCTTCCCACAACACTGGCCTGATGTGTTTGGGTTAACAGTTAACCTTTTACCGCGACAGAACTTAATGATAAAACGATGTATAGCTGTAGCCATATTACTGAGTAACGGCCAGGACAGATTGTATAATCAGATGTGTCTGCCAATTCTAATTATTCAAGTGTAGCAAAGTGAATCTTTAAGACATATTGATACAATAAAAATAATTCCTTTTGTATGCAGACACACGAAATTTACAGTAAATAACTCAGATGTATAAGGGCGGACTTATTCTGTCACGGTTTTAGGTACATATTCTGCCGCGAAACAACATTACTTGCATTGCTGTGTTCGGGGGCTACCGCCTACCGGCTTTGAGATAGGCGGTAAGGCCGCTGGTTTGTATGGTAAGACAGGCAGTGAAATTGCACGGGTGCTGTGACTTGACATCTTCGGTCTTATTACAAAACCTGGACTAATCCAGGTCTTAAGTTAGTCTTGCTTTAAACCTCGTGAGCTTTCACTTGTATAATATACTCGTACATAGATAGAGACAGCGTCAAAACATGGTTTAAACTTAGTCCTGGATTAAACCAGGACTAAGTTTAAACCATGTTTTGTAGTAAGACGGCTTATGTCACAGGTTGGCAACGGCTATATGGGGGCCCTAGAAATAAATGTCATTTGCCAATCTTACAGGATGCACATGTACTATACGTGACTGTAGGCACTTCAAATCAGGTGGGCAGCCAGGTTGTTTGCTAACTTTACTGTCTAAATTTAAAACTACATCACTACACAATCACTATATTTATGTATGTTTGTTTAACAAGAATAAAATAAGGAAGCTATAGATAATTATGTAGTATCGTAGATGTAAATGTAAAATACAGATTTTAGAGATGGTATAAAAGGATAAAATAATATTTTTTTACATTATTTGAAATAAATAATCAAATTTAATTTTAGACGCCTTGCTATGAAATATATACGGCAAATATATCACATTACTTATTATATCTAACGAAACAAAAAAAAACGAACAGAGCTCTAGTTCCATCATTAACTGAAATAATCGGGACAAAAGAATACAAAGGGCTGCCATCCTTTTAAAGGAGGAAATTGTTTATGGCAATCGCACGTTCATCGCGTTTCATGCGATATGCTCGTAAAACATTTGAACATCAATGTAGATACATGCGCGCGCAAAAGACGTACAGTTATGCCGGCACCACACTTCGTTATGTGCTATGCCACGCTGTGCGTTAAGCGGCTCATTCACCCGCATACGACGTGTGGAACATGGGTTCGTCTAAGTTTGCATAAGCGCGAATAGCGAAAACGTATATCCGTCGACGTGTCGGTTTTTAAGCACGCATCAAAGGATGCAAAATAAGTCGCAAACGCACACAGCGCCCAAACTTTGTTTGCTTACTTGCTTACTTACAGTCACGACTCAACATATGCGGCGTTGTTAGTTGGTTGGTGCGAATATTTTAAATAGGTCGCCCCACACTAGGATTTTCTCCTGTGTCATGGGTGCAGTTACAAACATAGAATATCACATGCACATTCGCTCAGACCGGAACGAATTTCTGTAGGCCATACAAAATATTTGTACCGTACGGGAATCGAACCCGCGACCCGTTGCGCAGTAAGCGATCACTCCACCTCTGCGCTAACCATGTCGTCGTCTTTTTGGAGCTGTATCAAATGCAGCCCTGCATCTAGGACCCAAAAGTGGTGATCTTTTAGTGACTTTGTACTTAAACAATGTATTGTTATTTTAAAAAAAAATATCTGCGACCACTGTCAACACGTTCATCGTAGTGCTGCTTTGTTGTATTTGGCAAGACACATATTTGCTATGTTCGGCACTCCGGCACGAGATGTGGATGGCATGTTCGTTGTTTATGCGAATAATTATTTTTGCGAACACGGCGCAGTCATCTTACGCATAACACTAAGCATATATGAAGTGTGGTGCCGGCATTAAAGTGAACACATAAAAGGGGTAATTACTTCTCTAAATTTCGAAGACATAAACACCAATAATGAGACACACCTGCTTAAACTTTATGGCTATTAATTTGTGATTCTCAACATCGACTATTATTAATCCATTTGAATGAATCCTGGAAGCTATCATTTTTTTAAAATTTTATTTAATTCCTTTACGAAGTGAGCTTAATGTCACTTAAAGACCCATTTTCATACCATTACTGGCATTCTATTTTACACTAAACGAAATGAATCTTACCTTGTATATGAAAACGATATTAATTGACAATTTTATTATAAATGTCTTTCAAACAATTGTTTGCGAAACGGTGTCTTTAGTTGTAGGAACTCTTTAGATATTTCAATATTTTTGCGCCATTGGAAAGTTACCCGAGGAAAACACGATTTTCGTTAAAAATAATATGCAAAATTTAACAAAAAAAATAATTTTTGTTAAATTTTTATCAACTTTATAAGAATTGACCCAAATATGGCTTGGTCGTAACACTTGAATATAAATCACAACGTTAATTTTGAGTTAAAACATGCACTTTAATGTTCCATATACAAAGTGAACAACATTTCTTGTCGTGATTGTTTTAGTTTTTTAATAATAACTTTTAATTATAATTATGTTTGATTTTAATTTTGCGTTTGTATACGCACGAGAATTTTCATACCCCTCCTTCGTTCTCATTCACACTCAAATGATAAGTGTGGGACAATAGATCCAAAGTCGTTGGTGGTGGGGTTAATAGACGTTTGCAGCCAGAGTTACTTACGCGTTACTAGCCCAAAACCAAACGTGGCCCACTCAGAAGTACTTGCGACAACGCGTTTTGTCAACCTGACTCTGCGCAAGTCTGGCAACCTCACGCAACAAGATCGTTGGTCGCGGTCTCGTCTTTTATAAAATAACCCAAAGCTTGCCTTTAAAAGTCGTGAAAAAAAAATATATGCTCCACTCCGTCGTCCCTTTTGAATTAGTCACTGAAATGCAACAAGGTTGATTTACCAAAACTTAGTGTAATGTAATTAACAAAAAAGGTTTCAAAGAAGAATTTCCAAACATCTTCGTTCCAAATCGGTGACTTCGAGCCCTTTGATCTTGAGGCATCAGTTTGGGAGATTACATTAAAAACTTTCCACTGGGTATATCATTTTTTATTGCTAATAAGTTGGCAAACTAGCAAACTGCCCACCTGATGGTAAGTGGTAACAGTCACCTATATAGTACATGTAGTTCCTATAAGATTCGCAGCAAATCTGCAACCCCCACAAGAACCAAAGTGTACGTTGCCAACTTGTGATAAAGGCACAGTACCCAGAAATTTCACTGCCATATCTTGCCCTTTAAATCGGAACACAGCAATGCAAGTACTGCTCCTTCTGCGAGGACGTGATCTCGCAGAAGGAGGCGCGTGTTCCCTTACGCGCGCCACCAACTCCCTGAAGCAAGCTGGGGATGAAATGGCCCGGCCGGCTGACAACCGGTCGGGAGACACTTTTCTTCCCCTGGCCTGCCCGTCTGGGGGGTCGAATTATGGCACTTGTCTACCCTCCCGTAGAGGTGAGACCTGGCGCTTGCGTCAGGCCTACCCTCCAGGGGGCGCACTCGGGGAATGGCTAACGCCGATCCCGATTGTCTCTCTACGGAGGTAGAAGTTGCTAGAGGGTGGTTTAGCCAGGTATGGGGTTTATACTCGAGTCCAATGGCATATCCTTGAGGCGGCCTTGTCAGCTTTCGCCCATTGTTGAATCGTAAAGAGATTCCCCCGCCTCAAAAAAAAGGTATAGTCCAGTAAGAAAGGATTGTTGTTGTTGTCCAGTAGGAAAGAAAATTGGTAAAATTATTTGATTTGATACATAATACATTCGTGCGGTGATGTCGAAAGCTCTGACTAACGGAGTTTGACACAAGTACAGTGGACGCCACATCATGCTTTGCATTTACACTACGAAAGCCGCCACTATTATGAACGCCGTAGGAGCTGTCTAAAGGTCAAATATGACATGGCGCAGTGTACACCTCTGGTTTTTTTACATATGACTGGGAAGCTCTTGGTCTTCATCTCACCTGACGTAAGCGACGATAAGGCCGAAGGTGGAAGCGAGCTTCACCTGGACTCCTCAACAACTGAGAAACTTGCTATCTTACCTCTAATTGTCGGAACACAACAATGCAATTAACATTGTTAATATGGTGACATAACTTAGGTAAGGCGATGGTAGCTAGCCAGGCGGATCCCAAGCCAGGCTGATTCAGAAGCCTTACCACCAATTAAACCGAGCAACGAACAAACCGAGCAAAAAGATCAACACCCGAGTTTGTCAACCACCATGCCATGGAGACAGTTTAATACACAAACTCTGCACCGACCCATCTGATCGGCCCCCCTAGACTAATGCCACACGCTAACTTTTCCGCAGTCTTTCCACAGAAAAAATGTACACTGCGGAAAAGTTAGCGTGTGGCATTGGTCTAGGGGGACTGGCCCCTTTGTCAAAGGAGTGGCACGTGCCTATCAGTGGGATGTATTGGGTCGAGGTAATGAATAACATTTTCTACCTTTTTTGGGAGGGGGAAATGCATACTAAGACCCCTCAGCAGCTCCTCCGTCCATCACAAGACAGGGGGAAGAGGAGTACAGCCAGGCCTTGTTCTCACCGATCTCCTGCCCGTGACATGTCCGCTGCCGGACTCTCCGTCTGGCTCTGCTGCTTTGCATTTTCTACCAGGAGCAATTCTTGCCCAACTGTGTTATCTATATTATAGTAGTTAGTGATGCATACAAATGATACGGCAATTTAGCATTTACTTAAATAAAATTTTGAAATAAACAGGCTAAATGTGATATCTATCATAGATACCGCATCTATCATCGAGGGGTCCCCTCCGAAAATGACTTTACCCCATGCTGCGTCGATTGAATGTCCGACGCGAAGTCGTCACAGCGGGCTTAAGGGTAGCTGTCTATTACAGCAACAAGTTTTTCGTTTGACGGTTCAAATTTAGTGTCTGTGATGGGCACATGGATTTAATTAAGTCCATGGATGGGCATGACACTTAAGTTATCGACTGTTCATTTACAATACATTATTAATTTAGTTGTGGAGTGTCAATAAAAAAATAGTTTATTAATTAACGTTAAAAAAATTTCAATCAAATTTAAATTCTTATTTCTATAACCTATAATGTAATCTAATCTAATCTAGTCATACAAGAGGAGGCGAAAGCAGCAGCCCTAAGACTAAGATCACAGGGATTATGGAAACGCAACATAGGAAAAACACACACAATTATCCTAGATTGGAGTACGAAAGAAACACCTCTTCTCGATGCACCAATCGATAGAATACCATGCCACCATGTCTTTGGCAGAAGATATGATATCCAACTTACAGCAGAATCGAAAGATTGCTCTGACATTAAAGAAGTTAGGATATATACAGATGGCTCCAAAACCACTTGTGGAACTGGGGCCGGCGTCTTCTCAAACGACCTTAATATCAAATTATCAATAACCCTAGATAGGCGGAACACCATATTCCAAGCAGAATGCATTAGCACCAGAGCGGCACAGGCGATTGCAGCCAGAGGTGTTAATAATCTTAACATAAAGATTATCTCAGACAGCGCATCTGTCCTGCAGGCCCTCCAAAATAATACCATTAACTCTGTCCTTGTACTGGAATGCCATAACATGCTCCAAACCATAGCAGATACAAACCGGGTAACTCTGCAATGGATAAAAGGACACAGCGACTCACTTGGCAACGACGCAGCAGATGAATTGGCTAAGAGAGGTTCAAACACAAAAGTGTATGGACCAGAACCCTTAATGCCTATTCCACAGGCCCAGATTAAAGCCTGGCTGCGTGAGAAAATCGAGGAACAACATCTAACAGAATGGAGAGCCAATGAGGGATGCAAGCAAACAAAAAACGCAATCCCGTTACCATCCAAAAAGCTTGCCCGTTCCCTCATCAGACTAAAGAGAGCAAAATCTGAAAAGTTATAGCTACTATCACCGGACACTGTCTCCTAAACAAACACCTATTCACAATAGGGGTGACAGACAGCCCTCTATGCAGAGGATGCATGGAGGCGGAGGAAACGCCACAGCACGTCCTTATGGAATGCACAAGTGTGGCCGATCAACGGGCGAAACTTCTCCTCACCCCAGCATCCATGCCGGAAGCATGAAGTAGCCCACAGAGGCTGCTGAGTAGGATGGAGGCTGACGCAAGGTCAGCACGCACAAGGGCCCAATCAAGAGGCTAAGTGTGAAAGAGCCCAGTCAAACTAACTAACTAACCTATAATGTAACATTAAAATCTGACAAAATTATTGATAGAATTATAACGTACACAATGAACGTAGGCCTGAACAAGGAGCAATCTATTTCAGGCAGACAACATACGCATTTTAAGTATGGACAATCAAATGCAAAACTATACAATAAATGAAAATTAAGCTACATAGAGAGACGAGAAATCGATCAATACAGATTATTTTGTACACGTACAAAAATTCAATAATATAATGAAACTTTCAAACTGAAACAGAAGGATAGGCTTTGACGAGAGTATAAAACTAAATAGAAATCTGGTGAATATTAAATAACAAAAGAACACATCAAAGACCAATTCTGTAAGTTCAAATGGACGGCCGTTCTTTGTGTAATCAGATACATTTTCCATTTCAATGCGAGGGCCTAAATGAAGGATCGTTTTAAAAATTCAGGGCGTGGGCTGGAGAGCACTCTATGCTTAGCACGCAGTTTACTTGGAGGGCGGGCGGCGCCCTTGTTCTATGAATCGCAAGCTGTAATTGTTTAGTTTCATGAAAGAAAGCTCTTGAGCTCTGCTTATTTAAGTTTGCAAGGGAATTTTGAAGGGGCGCCGAGAATTAGGCATTATCGTGGATTATTCAATAAATTGTTACATGAATAATTGATGATGCTTTCAAATCTGTAGAGTGCTATCGGATCAATGTACGAGTATGTGCCTGTCGTGTCTCTGTTGATTTCGCAAGCGTCGTTGAATGCGAATGCTTGAGCAAGTTATTTCGTATTCCACAAAAGAGGATATAATGTTGTCAATAGTTTAAAATGTAATGTAAAAAATGATTAAAGTGTATGTAGAACACTTACAAATAACATTTCAGTATATTATGAATTTTCAAATCTTGATTATAAATATAATACAATGTTTTAAAAAATTAGACCTTCCGAGTTTCTTGCACTAACAATGTTTTTTTTTGCATCAATTTTACGCCTGTAATTTTGATAATTTAAAATGGAGAAAGCTCAAACCTGAACGATCTTTGATTGTAAACAAACCTTGTAACAGTATTCCGATTAGAAAACACAATATTCGCCTTTTAGGAGTGCAGGTATCAAAATTGGCATCTAAATATTTATTTATTCCATAGTGTCTAGTATAAATATTGTCTCTTTGAGAATTTTCATTTATAAGGTTTTTGTTCTGAAGTTCACATCGAGCACTGAAGTAGATTTGAAACAGTGGTAGTAAATGACAGTGATCATTTGAAATGGAGTCACAGTAAAATTTCAAACTCTTAACCCACTCTATAAAAAGTGGTCCGAAACGACCCTTCACGCTTGGCCTCCGATTTAAATTTATAAAGCAATCCCTAACAATTTTAGCTCGATGACCGGTGGTAATTTTATCTTAACCCTGAATCGTGAATGGTTCGTCAAACAAGAGAACTTTGATCGCCGGTCCCAGCCGACCGCAGGCGGGTCCAGGCGACCCGTATGCGTAAAAAATTCAAAAGCCACCATGAATATAAACTTGTAGCCGTCCCATAAAACTGGGTGTGTTGGGTCGAAGGGCTTTTATTAACACCTCGGCCCTGTTAAGCAACGATAGCTGACGCACAAAGGAATCTTCGGAAAACTTCTTATAATAATGCATATTTTGCTTGCTATAAGTGCTTTGTATCGGAATACATTACCGAAGTACGGATAGATCTGACGATATTCCTATTGTATATTTTGTCCCAACCTAATGCCATTGTTGCTTTTTGTATACCTGCATTGTTGTGAAGTGAAACTTCTAAAAAGGAACCATTCTTGTTCTTTTCAATATTTTCTTCTGATCCTCTGCAATATACCATTTTCTACTTAGAGTCCATTACCAGTAAAGGTTTTTATTGGTTACACTTGCAGCTGTCGCAAAATATTTCAGCAATATTTTTTTAAACACGTACTACAAACTGTTGACTACTTTATCTGTGTATCAATTATCTGCCTTGAATTCAACTGAATTCGCTTTAATAAAATTTTATTAAAACCACGACAGCATCAGCAAAGCGGAGTGTCATCCTCTAATAACAATGACGAACGATACATCACATGAATTCGCAATACATTTCGGATGAAAGTGGACCGGTGCGGTCATAATCGCAAAAAGCTTTTGTTTAGGGAAAATCCAGTGGAATGGAATATTTGCCTGTGTATCTTAAAGCGAGAGAGCTCGCTGGCTACGATAAATTTGGACAGAACGCATACCACGTGGACCTTCACTGCTATAGCTCCTGAGTGGGCGAATAAGAGATTATGTTTAGACTATTGGTTCAATATTTCTTTTGTAAAAGTTATATAATTACTTTTTTACAAAAAAATAGAACCGACTTCTAAAACACTGAACACTTAAAAATAATATAAGAATAGGTACAGACAACATCACACTGTAACACTTGTTTTTCAATACTAGCTAGTAAGCACAAATTCTTAATTTCACTTTAATAAATTTCTTTAATTCTGAAATAAAACATATAATTACTCAAATAACATTCATCACTGTTATGACAGATCTAACATCTGATGTAGCTTTTTCTAGAAACTTTTTAATTCTATGAGCGTGCAAAGGGAGCTCCATACAGCCTTCCCCTTGTTTCGTCTTAATATGAACATTTTAAGTGAACCAAGATAATTGCAACTGGATTATATCCGGTTTTATGTTAATATTTACTTACTTACTTAGTTAATAATAATTCTATTCTCAAGTGGACAAAACATTCAATTTTATTTCTTTGGGTGAACTTCTGCTTTGGCTAATGTTGAGTCTGGATAGGATATTATTGTGTTTTGATCATCCGTGGAGCTAGTGCGGCGGTATTAGTATTTTTGATCTGTGTATCGATAGTATTTACGGTGCCTGAATTGCGGCCCGATTCCTTGATTGACCCCTGTTGTTTCGCTTTGACGTTGTCACTTGTCAATGTCAGGATGAGGTCGATTAAATCCGGCCCTTTCCCGTTTGGAAGCGTGGAAGAGCAGTCGCTCGATATGAGCTGACCTTAATATTTTTATCCAAACCCATCATGGGATGGACTACTTTAACTCTTAATTTCCTTATATAAAACCCATGGAGAACATGGTAAGTTGTAATTTTTATTGCAATTCTGCTTGTGGCGTAGGTCAGCCATTACATGACCACGTTCTAATAATTGTTATTTTGTTTTAGGGTTTTCGGCCTTAGTTTTCTGCCTTAGTTTTTTTTTATTTCCTTACACTTTCCACAATTACAATAATTAAGGAGGGACTGCCGCTGTTTGCGAGTCTTCGGGCAACTATTTGTAACATCTAACCTCCGATTGATTCTCATACTTGTGATTATGTGGGCCTGAGGTAATACCTCTTATATTTTTTTAACTCAGAAATTCATTTCAAAATTATCGTTTTACACAATCGGTAAAGTACCCCTAACGAACCCGTGGAAGGGAGCAGTCACCAGCTTTTTGCCTTTGTGGATGAAGAAGATGATTCCCCCACTGGTGTAACTTACCAAGTTATTCTCTACTTGCACTTAAATGTACGATCCTTAGATTAAGCTAAGTAACTTTTTGTTATTTAATAAACCGCATGTTGTACCTAAATTGAGTATTTTATTAGATCCTTCCCACATCTGAAGTCTGCTTGCATCTGTATGGAGGCGCCCTTTAAAAATATATCCATACACTTCTCCAGGTAAGCTCTTGCCGAGATTATAAAATATTAACCCACAACCTGATGGTACTTACAATTTTCTCTCATGCTCACCGAAAAAGGTTACAACACTTCTATATTGAAGTCGGCGCCAAACGATGATCTCCTAGAAAGTGTTAAAATTTGTCACCGACTTCAATATAGAAGTGTGATGTTGTCTGTACCTATTCTTATATTATTTTTAAGTTTTGAGTGTTTTTGAAGTCGGTTCTATTTTTTGTAAAAAAAATTATTTAACATTTTAGCGAAAGAAACTCTGGTATTAAATTTGTGTTTTCCTCGATTTTCTATGGGATTCCATCTTCAGATCCTGACTTTGGTGACCATGGGACCACCCTTGCAGTATACTCTATCAAATACAAAAAGAATTTTGGAAATCGGTTTAAAAATGACGGAGTTATGAGGTAACAAACATAAAAAAAAATACAACCGAATTGATAACCTCCTCCTTTTTTGAAGTCGGTTAAAAGTCAATATTAACAAGAATACAATTTAATGAAAACATTAATACAATAAGTTGTTAATAATATATAAGGTCAAACTCAATAACATATACCATATTCGGTTCTTCGCTTTTTCTATTTTCATACTGTCTTAAAATAAAAAAAAATAACAAAAATAAAAACCCACTTCCAAAACATAAAAAATAATAAAAGAATATAAACTCAAACAACATTACATTTTTGATGTGAAACATCTATAGCGGCTGGTCAGACCGACTGTTGGCGTGATGACGCGTCGCCACGGCATGCGTCGCCATATGTATAGTACCAGGCGTAAGCGAGTTATGCATATTACAGTCATTTAGAAAATAATTTCGATGTTTCACATCTGCCAGGCGTCCCGCGATGGCTCACAATTTTTTTATTTCAAACTCGGTGCGGATGATCGATGATGACATGTTCAAATTTGGCACCGAATTCAAAATTAAAATTGTAATCTTTTTGAAGTCGGTTTTTCTTTTTGTTAAATATTTTTTTATTATAATATTTTTATTGAATTTAATACCAGCTCACCAAAGTGATTTGAAAGAACACAAGTGAGGGTCAATATGTGCCTATTGTGTTTAAATAAACTAACTTACTTACTAACTAACTCTTAAAAGTCATCCACCATCGGCTCGGCTCATGACTACCAGATGCAAATACCGGAAAAGCTTTAGAAAAAAACCGAAACACGTTCGACGTGCCTATAAAATTTAAGGATATTCCTCGATTTTTCTGGGATCTCATTATCAAATCCTGACTTTGGTGACAATGAGACCAATTGGGAATAGGAATGGCAGAGGTAAAATATAACAAACCTAAAAAAGAACAAACATTCGAATTGATAACGTCCTCCTCTTGTAAAGTCGGTTAAAAATCATACAGTCGAGTTGATAACCAATTCTTCTTTATGAAATTACTCTTTCAACACCTAAACCAATCACCTAATAACGTAAGGCATATCATTTAAAGCATTAAGCACTTGAATGATACTTATTAAGTATATTTACTCCGAATTGTTATATTCATATTAGGTACATAATAATCTTGTCTTTTATTTGCACTTTTTACATTTAGCAGGAGTAAGACTGTAAGACTGTAAGACTGCATCCAGGGTTGTCTGCATGGGTACCTCCGTCTTACCTATTTCTGCCGCAAAGCAACGGTGCCACCATTCCGGTTTGAAGAGTAAGATATGGCAGTGAAATTACTGGGTACCGTGACTTAACATCTGATGTCAAACTTGGCAACGTACACTGCGGTTCCTGTGGGGGTTGCAGTTTTGCTGCGAATCTCACAGGAGCCACATGTATTATAGGTGACTGTTACCACTTACCATCGGGTGGGCAGTTTGCTTGTTTGCCAACTTATCGCAATAAAAAAAAACATTCAAATTCGGATAATAAGTGGCGAATAATAAAGGAACTCTTAAAAAATTTAATCAGTCAACAATAACACTTGTTCCTGACAAAATAACAACTGCGGAGCAAACAACATAATCGTTTATTTATTCAACTCATTAATTCTACCTAACCTCCGCTGAACTTAGCTTTTCAAAGTACTCCTTAAATATTTTAATCTGTTCAAGTGAAGAGCACTAAAGTTGATTATGTTCGGGCCATTATCATTAATATTCATCGTCACAGCTCCTGGGATGTCCATTTTAATTATTTGCCTAAAGTTGACCATCTGAGAGGCCCGTTAATATATTCAATGTCATGTCTCAAATTATTAGTTATTTTCTATTAGTTTAGGAGCTTACATTTTAAGCTGCTTAATGATTTCAATTATTGATTTATTGAGGAGGAGGACGTTAGGAGATATTGTTTTATTCAACGAAAAGTAACATATTATTATGTAAATTTCAGGAATAATAATATGTTTTGCTATGGTTTTCAAATAAATATTTTTTTTTATGAAATGATTAAGTATAGCAAAAGTCTTTGAATTTATTTTGTGGGCAGTATTATTTTGTTCGTTTCACTCCCTAAATATTTTCAAGAAAGCTTTTATTTTCAGAAATCTCAACAAGGCTTTGTACTTATTTCTATACAAAGAGTTCACTCTATTAATAAAATAAAAACCATCTCGCCTGTCTCGGAGCCACGTACTTAGCCAGATATTGAGCTTACATATTGAACCATTATTTAAGTCTGTAATAGGGACTTATCGGATTGCCGCTAGTGGCAGGAAAGTTCACGACTCCGAGCTAGCTTTTGGGAGAAGACCGAAAATCTCGATATCAACTGTCGCGTTTGTGACTAACTGGCTCAATGAGGCATTATATGTTGTAGTTAATATAATAAACTTCCACTTAATGTAACTAAACTTCTGCTACATAAATTAAAGTCTCACGTTAAGCAAACATTAATGAAGAAGGCGTATTATAAAGTTCAGGAATATTTAGATGATAAAAATTTGTGGGTAAATTCGAATATGCTCGATTCTTCATTTTAAATATGAGATATTAATATGTGTATATAATAAATTAATTACATTGTAAAGGAAGACGTCATAAAACACATTTTTTTATTACTATAAATGAGCAAGTAGTCTTTTATTTTATTATAATTAATTATTAAAGTGAAACTTAAACTTGTGAATTATGACTCTTTCCAAACCTATGAAAAATGTAAGGGGAGGATAAAACTTGCTGAGTTTCTTGCCGGTTCTTCTCAGAACGAGGCCTCCTGGTAGACGCTTGAACCGATGGCATCAAAATTGACGTTCATAAGTGTACAAATTGTACCTAAATGAATAAAAAAGTTTTGACTTTCACTTTGACTGTAGGAAACACCAAACAAATACTTTGTTACAACAAAAAGCATAACGAGAAAATGTTTTTCAATCAGAAATGTCCAACATTTTATGACGAACCTAAGCTTTACGCGGTATACATTAAGCGGTAGAAGCACACCAAATTCCCGTTTAAGAATTCGTACGTTGCTATGCCTTCATCACAATCCGGCTCAAGATTAGGGGAGTTGAAATGCTGTTACGTTAGAAATATGGAAAACAAAAGAAAGTGGGAGTTAGTGAAATTCCTTTGGCCGTAAATATTATATTTCATAGGAACCCGCGCCTTGTGTGTGAAACAAAAAGAACAAAAGAATCCGCAGACGCTTACAAAACGCCACTCAAAGGAACAATGGCACTTAATTAATTTTCTTTCGGCTAAACATAAAAGAGTACGTGCACAGTGGAGTTGAGACAGTATTGAACAAATAGACGATAGCTGATTGCGCACTACTAGAGTGGTTAGAACGACGAATTCATCTTTATTTATAGAATTTTTAATTTAAGCGTAATGCGGAAAATTTCATAGTTGGTATCCATGTGGTGTTAAACGTTGAAAGGAGAGCATGTCCGTGGCAGCCTTGTTGACTACTTTTGGATGATTCCGAAATCGTTTTGGATTTTAATATGATTTTATGACAAGTATATTTTTCGTTATAAATAACAAACTACCAAATAACACAACAAAAAGACATAAGCATATGATATGTTATATGACTATTCTATAGTAACGTTGATAAATTCGCTTAGTTTTACTTATATATCGTGCGAAGTAACATTATGTTCGGAAATGTTGTTTTTCTCTGAGACACCCACAGAGGCCACAGACGTATAAAGGAAAGCAGACTTAACATAATTTTACTCACACATTTGTCATAATGTATATCGTTTTTACTTTCACTCCAAAGTGACATGATATATCGCTATTTCTGTTTTTCGTTTATGGCGATACTAACGCACACATAAACATTTCCGAAGCCGTGGCAGACGCCAGGTGGACGCCATGTTTAGCTTTGTCAAAATAAGTGACAAATGGCGTCGTCGTGACATTGTATTATAATGTTTTGTTTTGTGATTATAAATAAAAATAACTGCTAATCGGACAAGAACAACGGTAAAGTGCTGTGCCCCGAAGTGTTCTAATTCTAACGCATCATATAATAAAGTTCCAGAAATTACAATAAAATTAAATTAATATTGTTTGTGTGTGAGTAATGTTTACATGTGGTAAAGTTGCCACGCTTTTTGAACGATACGTTTAGTCTGCTTCCCTTTATACGTCTGTGGAGTCACCTTAACCTAAATTCGCCTCTCATTTCCTTGCATAAGAAACAAATCAAAGTTTCAAACCATAGCCGGTAGCAAGTACGCTTCGTAAGAAATGCTCAAAGTTACGAACGGCAGCGACACCGTTTCGTTTCAAACATAACTTGCTCTCGTGCCTCGTTTAAGGCGCATAGTAAGGTCAATCATAAAAATTCACTGCAGAAAAAACCGGTTCTCTTCATAAATATTGAATAAAAAAATCTTTAAAAAAGATATGTTATTATTCAACGCATTCTTTAGAGGATGGTCTTTTTAATTTTTTGATAAATTAATTAAAACTTGGTTAAAATGTGACCCAAACATTCCTCGATTTTAAAACTTTAAACCTAATCGCGTCGTAAATATTAGGTTAAATCATATACTTTTGATTTCAATAAATAAAGTGAACAATATTCTAGAGGATGGTCTTTTTAATTTTTTTTTATTTGCTTTTATTAATGTTTAAATTAAATAATTCATCTTACGCGTAAAGGTTTGCTTAAATATTCCCCTCACTCTCACTCACTCACTCCTATGTAATCAGTGCGGGACGAAAGACGCAAGGTCATTATGCGCCTTAAGCACTTACTTTAAGCAGAGAAGTGAGATTGTCAATTTTGAAAGCCAAAATAGATATTATACAAAACTAAATAGTTGTGTATTTTGTTTTGATTTTTTTTCTTTGTTACTGTCTCCCACCAATAGATAAAGATAAGTCATTTGTATAATTTTTGTCTCCACACTTAGACAATTTATTTATCATGTTTCGCAGTCATCTTCATATGTATCTGGAGCAATTAGTTATTCTGTGTCTGAAGTGAGAATAACTATACTTAGGCTTACTAATATTATAAAGCTGAAGAGTTTGTTTGAACGCGCTAATCTCAGAAACAAATGATTAAAATTCAAAAATTCTTTTTGTGTTGGACAGTCCATTTATCGAGGAAGGTCATAGGCTATATAACATCACGCTATGACTAATAAGAGCTGAGCATCTATGAGAAATGTTGCAAAAACGGGAAAAAATATATGGCGAAACGAAGTTTGCGGGCACAGCTAGTAGAATCATAAGCTAATCTCTTTACGCTATTCTGTCAATAATTTGTCAATTGGCCGTCCAGTAATTTAGTTTAATATAATTATTAATATAATTTAAGATATGTTAGTTTTTTATTTCCTCTCAGTTACACGATTCTCCTTTTAAATTAGACGAGGCGTAATTAACTTACTACATCACGTTGGCCAGAAGGGTTGATACATGTTAGGGTTTTGTTTCGACTTTTCCATCTCTACGCACAGGTGTACTTGCGGTAAACTCCCTTAGGCTCAATTTATACCGCCGCGGAATGGAATGGAAGCAACTTCTTGCAACGAAATTGAACATAGCATAATAAACCTTATGTGAACTGAATAACATACAAACTAAATACGAGCCAAAAGCAAAGGGAAATCTCAAGAAAGCGCGAGAATTCGCCGGAGGACGCTACTTTTTTTTGACCCGTATTTAGTTTGTATGTTGTACAATTGACTACGTAATAATTATACTATGTATAATTTTGTTGCAAAAATTCGCTTCCATCCCATTCCGCGACAGTGTAAATTGAGCCTTAATCGGCGCTTACGACATCTACGGGAATGGAGCGGCGACACATGTATTTTAAATCCGCGTGGATTTTATCGATTGTTCTTCACCTTACAACAACCTTTATACTTAAATACGCAATACGCAAATAAAATTACGCAATTTAATGCTTTTATTGTTGTTTTAACTTATGCTTTGGACCTACCAGCGACTGGCATAGATTAAACAGATGTTGCAAGATCAGAAATTTATATACCAAATGCAAAAGTTAAGAGTTGTGAGTTGCAGCGTTTTCGGAGCGGCCACTTTAGTCGATTGTTTTCGACGAGAAAATTTTACTTTGACTTTTCGAAATAAACGAAGTTTTTAATTAAAAATGTAGCCCGTCGATTTTCTTTCGTTAAAAACACCGTGAGCTTTCTGTTTTATTTGGAAGTAACTTTTGTCGAGTTGAGATTTTGTTTAAGGAAAGCGAGCAATATAAATACTCGCTTTCTGGTCTTGGACTGAGCATTTTATTTAAATGTGTGCGTTTTACATAAACGACATTTTACTCGTATTGTAAATGTTTATTTAAAGTTTTACTTCTCACAATGAGTTTAATTAGATACCTAAGTATTTAAGAAGTGGAAAAATATTTTCGCACGTAAATATTGTTTTTACTTGATTGCTGTTTGAAAAGTAACACGTTAAAATATTTCTCGTTTTATTTAATAAGATTTAACCAAACCTTTAGAAACGAATAATTTAAATAATGAAATCAAACTAATAGATAACCCTATAATGTTATAAAAGATTTTACAAAAAAAAAAATTACAACGTTTTAGGAAACATTACCGGCCCCTTTCCGTCTTATTACAAAACATGGACTAAAGATAGTCCTGGTTTAAACCAGGACTAAGTTGACGCTGTCCCTATCTATCTATATTGACACAAGTGAAAGCGCACTACGTTTAAACCAAGACTAATTTTAGACCAGTATTAAATCAGGTTTTGTAATAAGACCGTTTATGTTTATAGAATAGAAATGAGATCAGCAACCGGACGACTTAGGCCATCAACATATTGACATCAATAACATCGCTATGTAGAAGTAGCCATAAATTCCGGAAGTTAAACGTATTCAATTTACTACCAGAACATCCGAACGTAAACCATAAAACTGAGCACCGTGTGTCCTACAATTTGACAGGCAGCGGTTTTCAACACTGTAGCGTTGCTTACGCCAAATAGACGCGTACGACGAAAGTGGACCGTATCTCACAGAGATAAGGCACGAAGATGGCAGGCGAGATAAATGTGAAATGCTTCACATTGTGTCAATTGTTAACATTGTTGTTTTATGGAAGCGTGTGCTGACTGCTGACAAAGACACTTCGCGTCACAATTAAGTTTTACATTTTGTGTATTCTGTGGAAAATTGTACATTTGATTTTTGAGACGTGAAGGAGTATGCTTGTTTTGTTTCCGCAGTTTCGTCGTTTCAAAGACCTTTTGACAGTTTTGCAATTCTTATTTCAACCTTCCTTATTTTGATAACAATCTATAACAACCGTTTGTTATTACTTGATGGATAAGTAAACAGTGTAATTCATTTTCTATAAATATTTCTATAATCAAAGGGGCAATGCTGCAAGTATCCTTGGTTCTTTTGCGCCAGGAGCGAATAGGGGTGGTTTGCTCGAATAATGTTATTTTTTTAGCTTTATTTTTTATTTTTTTTACGAGTATGTGTTTAGATTTAATTATACCTTACGAGTTTATACTTGTATATATTAGTTTAATATAGTAGTTTAATATAGTTTTACAAAAAAAATATAAAGAAATATATTCTAATAAACCTAAATAAATTATTATTTTGCTATGTCATTGGTATTACTCAGCTTTTAGAGGCTCCAAATTTCTTTGATGCGTGCGTAACACAGGCCCTCGCTTCTAAAATCGGCCAAACATTATAATAGATTCAGACCAAGCGAATATGTTGGCCATTCCTGCGAGCTAATAAAACCTACGTACTTCTCTTTGGACCAACGTTTAACACTTAAAGCCAAGTGAGATGAAGCAAAACCTTGCTGGAATATTGGAAGTGAACCTAAGATGGTTCATTTCCAAAATGCTGATGGCTTTAGTGTGGAAGAAAAGTCTCAAAAATGTCTATTAGTATATGTTTTATTTCTCCATTCAACAAAATGAAGGTTGTTTTGTCCGTGGTGCATAAACCGCCCCACAACATGACGGTTTTTGCATTTCACTGAGAAACAGTTGCAGTAGATTTGGGACATTCCCGTATACATAATACGAGTAGTCTAGCATCCTGTTATTGAACGATTATGAGCCTGCTCGATGTTTTTCCAATATTCCGTAGCAGCGCGGCGGGCGCCTAAGTAAACGACACCTCTCTAAGCGATTTTTTCACCTTTATCTGTGCGGTTTCTATCGCTTTTAATTTTAAATCATTATTGACTATACTGTTGAACGACAGATTCGCGATCTCAAGCGAGTCATTTTTTTCAATCTTGACCAGAGGATTTTTCATACGGCTTTTTTTAACCTCTAAGTATGGACGTGTAGCCTCACAGGCTCCGGGTGAATTTTAATTTCTAAGTTTTGTGTACTTCCCTCCGCTAACCACACTTGAGTAGCTCAGTAGCTTCAGTTTTAGTATCAAAACGACCAGCGAAAGAGGAAATTACGTCATTCAATGAAAAATACGTGAGTAATACTTATCTAAAAATCTTTTGGAGCCTGTCAGGCTACACGTCCATAGTTGTGTTATTAAAATATTTGTAAGCAACTTTGTTCTCTTTTTAGATTTTCTTGTAAACTTTAACTTATTTATGTTGGAATAGTAAAAAAAATAAGGGGAGTATGGTAAATATTTATTTTTTATAATTTCTAGTTGATTTTACGGCTGAAAACGTAGTTGTACTTAAAATTACCCAAAATGTGCCATTATTTTTTAATTTGAATGTTTCTAGAATTATTATAAAAAAGTGGCTAATATATTCACGTATTTTTACTATAACTAAACCATACTTTAAGTTAAATATAATAGTATTCAAGCTATTTAAAATAATTTTGTTAAAAAAACTAGTTAATATAGGAGCCTGTGAGACTACACGTCCAGGATAGTGTTATGAAAAAATTACGTACATACTTAAAGGTTAAAGCTTATGAGCAGGCTTGACCTTATCTTGCCTAGTTGGGACGGAAGATTGGGACTAAGGTGGATTCATTAAGTGCCGATTCATCGGGTACAAAAGACCCAGGTTTCAGTATTGTGGGAACATAGAGGGGGAGAATTCCACTTCTTCACAGTACGCATTATAAAAGGGAGGCCAAACTAAGCGGCGTATGTGGAGGCTACAATTACGAGTACCTTTGGTTTTGGTAAGACTTAAAAATTAAAAACATCGAAACAAATACGTTTATGTATGCTGCTGAATTGTGAGAAAAAATGTCAAGCCAAGTAGGTACCCAGTAATCTCACTGCCTTTCTTACCCTTTAAACCAGAAAACGGCGATGCAAGCACCTCTGCTTGGCGTCAGAAATAGGTAAGGTATTGGTATCCATGCAGACGCCTGTGGTATAGAGAGTCTCCCTCTGGCAGTTCAATACATAGCAATTACGATGATAACGCCAATTATTACATTGATGATACCTTTATTCTAGAAGAATTTCGAAGGAAGAATAAATTTCCATGATTAAATCAATTTTGACGTTGCTATCTGGGAGTGAGCGTTGTTCGCGGTTTAGAGGTTTGGTGGGGTCATGCCGTGATATTAATATTATATATGGCAGTGTGTTTGGTGCGTAGCCTTGTGCTCAGATAAATAGAACTTGTTATTTCATTCGTTATGATGATTTGCCACGATGTTCACTCTCAGCAGTGTTTTGGTGTGTATTAACTAGAACTTCAGAAACTTGTGGTTAACGATTATATAACTTAGTTACAGATATACTCATTACAATACTCATTGTGATGTCGTTTGTTGACCTTAATAAATGATAAAAAGTTCATAAGCTTTTTCTCTTCCAGAACAGTTGATAGTGCTGCCGAGCTAGATATATCGTTTCGTTCTAAAACTATTCTCAGTTATCTCACACTGACATGTTCCCCCATATTATAGCTATAGGTAGGCCTTAAAACAGTCGCGACTAAATTTAATGACAAATAGATTTCGTAACTAAGAATCAATATTAAAATAGCACCAAGATGAACGAAATAAATTATTATGAAAACAAACGAAAGCACAATTCATTCCATATTTAAAATTTTGTAATAAAAATTTTGTCAACGTTATTTTGGGCTTGTATTTAATTTCACTGTTTGTCCTTTCAAATTGAACACAACAATATTTAAGCAGTTGCTTTGCGGCAGTAATAGGAAATAAATTAGAATCCACACAGATGACTCTGATACATAGTCTTTCTATTGTTAAATTCTAGTTTCATTTGAAGGAACATTCATTCATTCTACACCTTTTCTTCGCCAAATGAGATAGTTTTTACAAGATATAAACTTGATTCTTAAGAAATCCATAAAACCTTATGGCATTCATTATTTTCTCACTTATGCTACCATCAAACCGAATAAATCCAGACATCAATGTATTATTAAAATTTATTCAGTAAAAGAAAAAAATATTATTATAGAAACGACAAATATTATTATTATAGAAGCCACTCGATAGCATCAATACAATATTGGGTTTTCTAACTCCAACACTCCTTTGCGGGTTGTCACGCCCCATCAAAATTATCGCAGTCATTACTTTGATGTCCAGATCTGAGAGCCCTCCGTTGAGATTCTGCTAATGCACAGCAATTTACCCTCACATCCATTTCCTCTGTGACACGATAGCTTAACGAAACCATTGCATCGAATGCTGTCGAAAAATATTCTATAAGTTTCAGTTTAGTTTTATTGTAAGCTGACTTTCTGTAAAAAAAGATAAATTATCATTAGTCATCTGAATTGATTACATTATTTTTCGTCCTTAATATTTGAATGGACTAAGTTAGCAAACAAGCCAGCTGCCAGCCGAGTGGACGAAAGTTGCCTAAAGTGCATGTGGTTCCTGCAGACTTTGCAAATTTACAGTCTCTACAAGTACCTCAATATACGTTACCATAAGACGTCAGGTCACTCACAGAACCCAGTAATTACACCGCAACCGCAATACAGCCATGCAGGCACGCTTGGCCATATTATCTATTCTGTGGCTTGGCGACAGAAATTAAGAGGAAACACTGAGGTCGAGAGAATTCAAAAATAGGTATTTGTAAAATGTATTGCTGTCGCTCTGTGTGTCCAAACAACTGAACTGAGCGCAATAGGGACAACTGCAGCTGGGACCGAATATACCTATGAAAAATACACAAAATATAAGTTTCGTAGTCCCCTGTTTTCTCTGCGAAAAAATGACCGATTTAATTACTTTTTGCGTTAAAAATTAAAGCAAGGCTTATTCTGTGTTTCTATGTTTTGCTTTTTTCATATAATCTTGTTTAATTTGATTGCTGGACGTTTGAATGCAGCAGAATTTTTTTTAGGTTTTTGAAGGTTTAAAGTCTCTTTTAATATTTTTTTAAATTAACATATATTATCCCACTGCTGGGCAAAGGTATCCCTTTTAATAATTAAACTAATTAACTTAACTTAATAATTAACTTAACAATGGCATTTTAATAATTAATTTAATAAATTGATTTAATTGGAAAAAATAGAGCAACTAGTGCCATAATCCAGGAAGGAAACAGGGTACTACGTTTGTATGGAAAAACTGCCTGTACGATTTCCTCAGGCACGGAGTACATAACAGCAGATGGAGGTTCCCGCCCAGACAACTCTAGTATTGAGACTCCCACTGGTATGCTTAGTTGGCACTAGTGCTTCCCAAAATTTGTCTTAGTCTTGCAGTCTTGCGAGACTCTTGCTGCAAGACCGAGGCCAAGATCGGCCTAATTGTAGCAAGACCAAGGCTCATCCGTGCAAGGTTTGCTCAAATATTGTAGAGTTGTGTAACTTAGGAGTGATTGATTCACAAGATATATATGTGTCTCAAGGAGCGGTTATATCGGTATATCACTTCAGTTTCAAATAATGGAGGTTCCCACCCAGACAACTCTAGTATTGAGACTCCCACTGGTATGCTTTTTTTTATGTAAGGCCCGGCAAATGACCTCCTCCCGCCTGATGTTAAGCGGTGAAAGAGGCCCAAATGAGTTGACAGATAGAGTAGGGACGACATCCACTATCCTACCTGCCCGCCCCTTGCCGGCCTAAAAGATGCTTTTTCACACCTCTTTTGAAGGAACCCATGTTGTAGGATGGAGGAAACACGTGCGCAGGTAGAGAATTCCAAGTGTGGGATGAACGACAGAAGAAGGAATCTTGGAATTTCTTGGTACGGTGTGAAAAGGAAGATACAGTGTAAGGATGACTCCGAAGGCCCTTACGCGTGTTTCTGTTAAGGAATGGAGAGGGAGGGATAAGGTTAAAGAGCTCCTCAGAGCATTCCCCATGGAACATTTGGTAAAAGGCGCTAAGAAAGGCAATGTCACGACGAAGTTGTAGAGGCTCGAGGGTGTTAGTTGCCTCTACATCGCCAATTATTCGAATAGCGCGACGCTGCAATCTGTCCAGAGCATCGAGGAGGTACTGAGCGGAGCCGTCCCAAAGGTGCGAGCAATATTCCACGCAAGACCTAACCTGAGTTTTATACAACAGGCATAGTTGGTCCGGCGCAAAATACCTACGCACCTTGTTTAGGACACCGAGTTTCCGTGAGGCAGCAGTTATAACGGATTCGATGTAGTCTCTGGGGTTCAGATCGCAGCGAATGTTCATTCCGAGCATGGTGATGTTACTCTGTGTGTGAAGGGTTGTGCCCTGAAGAGAAGGAGGGGGGAGGAAAGGTGACCTTTTCGCCGAGAACGCGCACACCTGTGTTTTCTTAGTATTGAACTCGACAAGATTGTTGGAACCCCATTCGGAGATGAGGTCCAGCGTCTTGTTGAGCTCAATGATAAGATTCTGCCTCTCCCTATCAATATTACCACGAGCAGCCCCTGAGCTTCCGTGATATCCCCCATGCACAGTACAGTGCATGGGGGATATCTGGATATGGGGGAAACACTAGCTGCCAATTATTTTGTAAAAAACTAGCTTTGCGTTCGCGACTTTGTCCACCCTATGACCCTATGTCCTTTTTTATGTCCTTATGTCCTTTTATTGAGGGTTAATTTTGAAGCAGAAGCAAAACTTAAGTGCAAGCTGAACAACTTTTACTCTGGGAGCAATCTGCAGTATACATTTAGGTTAAGTAGATGTTGAACGTTTGAATGGAATAGCTGATTTTAAAATTTATAGTCCCATAATAAAATTTAATAAGGAAAATTATTCGATTTAAGGGTATTAAAATCGCGTTTTTAATCTTAATCTTTCTCTTCTGTAAAAAAACAAAAGTAATTAAAAAAAAACAATTACTTAATAAAATAAATAAATAAGCAATAAAAACAACATAATAAAAAAACAAATTTATTAAAAAACAGTGCTCTACACCAGGATAAAAACCACTGCCACACTCATTTAAAGTCAAAGATATTACGCATTAGACCAATCCTAACTTATATGAAATAGTGAAATTAAAGATCTTATATTTTTGTGTAATGCGACATGCGATAGATGGATGAAAAAACTTGCGGCTATGTAAAAAAAGTTGTTCAGATTGCTCGTCTGAACAACCACACGAAATTTGGGTCCTGCTTCAAAAGTTACCTTGTATATATTTTTTTTATTTTAAACACATTTGTTTACCTTATTTCACATTTATTTAGTTACGTCGATAGATTGGAAACAGTCATTCATCTCTCTAAGTAGGAGGTAGTGATCAAAGCATTCTTTGTTCCGGCTCCGAGCAACAAGCTTTTGTATTTCGCAGCCGGAAGGCCTTCTAATTGCTTGTTCAAGCTCCATCGAGCCGATTATGAGGTTTTTGACATGTTCTTTAGAAGCTGTTTGCAGCCGGTTGATTGTGCGGTTTTCTTTATTCACCGGAAGCTTATAAAATAATACTGTGGAAGAATCGAGATGGAATTATATTTTTTCTTTTTCAAATAGCTTTGATTTAACTTTTGCTAAATTATGTTTGCCGTCTGCAGTCGTACGTTGTGCGTTCAATAGTCCCATAATCTTTTGAAGGTACCTATCGTTCTTTTGATGAAAACAGTCCTTGTTACAAAATATTGATTTAATTATTAACTTGTTCGCATTTTATTATATGTATTAAGACAGTTTCTTCACATTTTTGGGGTTTCAATGTTTTCTGATATTTTATCAACAAAATTATGCATAATAGTCTCTATTCTCAAAATTAAACACATATTAATTAGCAATCTTTTATGTTTAACCTTTGTATTGTTGCTAGACGATTAAATATGAAAATTTTAGCTTCATTTCGACGTTTGATTTCTTCAATTTATTAACTATATCAAACGATTCAAAAATAAATTCAACCTATGCGTTAATTAATGTTGAAGAGTGATTGTATTCCGCCATTGGAGCCAAAACTCAATTTCCCCGTTGCAAATAAGCTATGAATGATTTTCGCACAAACCACCTAAAAGCATTAAAATATGTAAAAAATAACATTCGTGGTAACCTACTTGGTTTAAAATTTTTACACTTTGCCCTTATGAAGATAAGTGAATACAAAACCAAAACTCACTAGCTCTGTGTATCCTAAACCTAATATCTCAGAGTACTTCAATTGATTAGAACTACCTACTTCCAACAGTAACGTGATACACCGACATTTGACGGGATACATTGTGAATAGAGAATGGCAGAATGGACAATAATCCCTTTGCTCCCTTTATTGAAGAATAGTGCTATTGTTATAAATGACAATATACTTAGTCAGCCCACAGAATTGGTATATCTATATCGAAGCAAGATATTTACATAGCTCTCTATTTCTAGGCATAAAAATTATTGTCATAAAATCATATTCCATAATTTCGATTGAAATAATCGTCAAGACGCATAATAATCAGGAAGCAGAATGGTAATAAACATAATATTGTGTGGCAGAAAATCATTTGTCATAAGTATTAAAACCCATAAACTCGAAACACAGAACAACTTGACGCATAATTTTTCAAAGCTTTTGTTTTTTTTTTTTTTTATTAATGTTTAGCATATTAATCACAACGAACAATACGATTACGCAGAATTTCTCTAGGCATAAACTTGCGCACAAGCATGCAGCAATGTAAGCAAACATGCAGTATGCATGCAGCATGCAAGCAAGCATGCAACATGCAAGCAAGCATGCAACATGCAGCAGGTATGCACAGTGCAAGCAAGCATGTACCACGCAAGCAAGCATTCACCTTGCAAACAAGCATGCACCTTGCAAACAAGCATGCACCTTGCAAGCAGACATGCACCTTGCAAGCAAGCATGCACTTTGCAAGCAAGCATGCACATGCATGGTTTCTGTCACGGCTCCGACGCTGCGGGGCTCTGGCGGTCCCACGCGAGCTTATCGTCGCAGATGGTTTTCGCTCACCACCGCAGCCTCGGATTGCTGGCCGGCTTCGCCGGCCATCCTCAGCCACGGCGGCGAGCGTTAAAACCACCTGCTCCTCAGCTCGCGGGCCGCCTCACCCCTCCGCGCCTACGCGGGTTTGAATTACACTCTAGGGGTAGGACAAACAAGACTACGTGGAGTCGGTTTTGCAGCGATTAGTTTCTGTCATTAGTAGCATAAATGAATTATTTTGTCAAATAAAAATCAATAATTATATACTATGAAAAAATTATATCAAATGAAAATATAGAATATTCGAGTATCATATTTGAATAAAATAATATATGAAATGTTAGTATAAAAAGTTTAGTAAAACAGAGTAAACATTATATCCTTTAAAATAAAATCATTTCTAATTATAATAGATGCCCCAAAATATTAGGGATATCATTAATTATGACACTTATAATTATGGAAAATCATTTTAGGACTACCAATATTATGTCAAACGAAATTAGGGATTTCATTAATTATGCTTCATAAAATTATGCCTTTGGATAATTGTGCCTTATACAAATTATGCAAAGAAATAATTATGTGACGTTAATGTTATGCTTTTCGATTATTATGCTTAGTGATTTATGCCAAGTGTCTTTATGACAAACAATATTATGCCAAATGAAAGGTCCCCTATTTACATAATGTACTTAAGATTATGTTACATTCATCGCGAGTAACGAGATGAAAAAACCTATATATTATTTATGTGCTGAAAAAAAAGCCTTAAAATACAATTTATTCAAACAAAGAAAGTCTAAACGGAACTGTGGCGCTAACAGGCCTTCTACAAAAATGTTTTCAGTTACTATTTCGAGTGTATTTTAAATCTGTTGTTTGGGAATTTTCAAAATCATGTTACAAAGCTATAAACATGTACTGTTTAATGTTAAAATCACAAAGAATAAGCAAGCCTACTAATAGATTATTAATTACTACAAATAAGAAAAATAATTTTAGTCTGGTCGAACAGTCTTACACGTGGCCTACACAATCGAGGAAGTCACAAATGTAATTAAAATCCATTATACACCCACGCAGGAAAATGAAATAAACAAGCACATCAAATAACAACATTACTTTATTTATATAAAGTAAAATAGCATGCCAACATTATTTTGTATCCAAAAGTAATTATTTCGGTGGAAATGCACGGAATCAGATTAATTAGCCTACGCCCCGGTACAATGTTATTAAAATTAACGTATTGGTTAACGTGTAATTAAAGCTCATGTTTTTGTTTCGTTATTGCGACGTCCAAATGAATTGACGGTGTTGGTCAATGTAACTCTGCCATTTACTATATATTTGTGTTCATTGTCGATGTTTTGATTATTTACATCATCGTAAGCACGGTAATAGTATACTTATACCGTGTCGTAAGGCAGGACTTGCGTATCGGATCAGATGCATACCTACAATAGAATACCTGACAAACTTTAATCTAATTGCATTGCGCCTAAATCTAATATCTAATTGCATATTATAGGGTTAAAGTCTTCTCCGATGATAGTCAACATGTAATGGAAAGTGTCTAGTAGTACTGGCGTAGGTACTCGAACTTTTTACGAGCTATTAATAATTTATATCTTCTGCATAGTATTTTTTTATCAAATTCATTTTTTTGTTCTGTTATATGACGTTAATTATTGCGTTTGAAGGCTAAATTGATAAACATATTATGACAACGACTATCATATTACCGACGAATGTGGCGCAATGGGCAAGGCAAATTGCTCGTCGGACCGACGGTTGTTAGGGCAAAAAGGTCCTCGAGTGGCGGCTCGAGTGCGCTGGATCCGTGCAGCGCAGAAGCGATCGGATTGCAGATCGTTGTTACCTTTTGAGGGGAGAAATGATAAACTATCTCGCGTTGCGATTCATAACTGTTTTTCCATGCAGTAGTATTTCACTTTCGCGTGTCTACCCCAGATTTCCTCAAATTGGCGTCACCTACACCGGGTGGCCCAGTGAATAGCGTCAGTGGAGCCCAAATTATACGCTGTACCTCCGGGCCTGGGTAAAGGAATTCGTAAGTGTATTCCATTTTTGAAAATTAAAAATATTTTTTCCTGGTACATTCATCATTGTGGCTTTCATGATTGAGACATATTTTAATCTATGTTTTCAAGCTATGTTTGTACCTCCGGGCCTGGGTAAAGGAATTCGTAAGTGTATTCCATTTTTGAAAATTAAAAATATTTTTTCCTGGTACATTCATTATTGTGGCTTTCATAATTGAGACATATTTTAATCTATGTTTGTACCTACTTAATTTCATACGCATATAATATTGAGCGTATGTGTGAATGAATATAAAATAGTCAAACAGCCACATGGTGAAAACTTTAGTCCAGTTCCCTTGCATGTGAATCAGGGACGTTTGATTGGAGATATAGCTATATTATAATATGCGCATCAAGAATTTTTAACCATTTCATAAACGAATACAAAAACATTTGTTCCGTTTACGGAATGATTCAAGTGCTTACTTATCTTGAGTTAAGTCTTAATTAGCTATGGCCATTAAGCTATGGGCTTCCACAAACTGAGTCTGGCTATGTTAAATAATTCTCTACTCTAGTTTTCGTTCTAAAAACACTGTAGGTACAGTAGGTACAGTATGTCGTACGTCACGCTCCTTGCTACGTTTTCTTCGTCCGCAAAGCGGCGTACAGATATTAGGTAACCCGCTTGTGATTGTGGTGACATCAATTTCACTTTCATAATGCTCCAGGATGTTTTATGGAAGACATTTTTATTTGTGCGTTCCTAAAATATTTCACAAATCAAAAATACCTATCTACTATAGCACAACGCGTTTAAAATTAATTATATCAAAACGATTTTACTTATAAAAGTAATATTACCGTTTTATAGCTTTTTAAAACTAAATAAAATTAAAAATCACTTTCCAAATTGCTTAACATTTGATTGACCGTTTCAAAACAAATAAGTATACTTTTTAGTCTGACACTTGTAACATACCTACATAAAATAAGCAAAAGCGACATTTTACCAACGAAAACTTTGAACTATACAAGTAGACAACTAAAACATAAATAATCTTCGATAATACACCTGCATTGTACTTAATATTTAAAACACAAATAGGTAGGTGTATCTTGTATTTGTCACTTTTTGGTCCGGAACGTTTAACGCGCCAGCTACTCGAATCCGATGATAAACGTCAACACGTAATATACAAATTCGACGCTTTTTAAAAACACTCGTTCTTACAGACATACATAATTAAATGACGATGTTGTCGATAACAGGTTAAGCAAAAACATGTGCACACTAACCTATTATTTCAGAAAAAAATTCCTCACACTAAAAATAAGTAAAAATATATTTTTCTATAACGATGTAAAGAAATATTATTGTGTATGGTAACGACATAATTATTGTATATGTCATTAATTAAGTTTTTTTGCGCTCATTCTTCGTATGAGCCAAAATACTTGTATGTCTTGAATGGCTGGTAGGTGAAAAATTTGTTTGAAAAAGAGCTTTCTATCAAGTGATATTTAAATAAAGAATATTTTGATTATGATTTAAAAAATGTCTTTTATTATAATATCTTAAATAAAAATTTTCTGATTTCTGCTACTGCTATTCAATCAAAAACCAAATTATACGTATTGCTAGCATTCAGCTATACCTGAGGGTTTCTCTCTTCTAAGGCTGGTCCCATTAAGCAAATTTCGATTATATTTCGTATGAAAAATTTGCCGACACCGGAAGAAAAAGTTCACTAACGATGTCAATTATAAAGCCCGTTTGGTAAAGCCCCGAAAACCCCTTCACAAAAGAGGGTGGCATTAAAACGTCTGTAAGCTTATAAAAGTTGACCCCACTTCTTGTGCACATGTTTTCGTGTACACGGATTGCACACACCTGACGCCGGCTAATTGGATTCTTTACATGAAAATTTTGTCCCTTCAGACTAGTGACTATCCAATATAATTTGACCCCCCGTACGCCCGTTTCGGAGGCGACAATAGGGCAAATACCGCAATTCAATGGATATGGTGGGCCAGGCGATGGTGGACGGAAACCATTGTGACCCTTCCCAGCCTTGATTAACGTTTCCTAGCTTTTGTGTAAAACCAGCCTTTTAATAAGAATTAATGTTGTTTTCTGCGTTCAGTCGCAAATGGGCTATGGGTGTAACCGTTTAGAAAGTGACATGTTTATTAACAATGTTTCTTTTTATAATCAACGTTTATAATCGAATAAAATCTGTATTGCATATAAAACAAACAACAAACACCAACATTTATAAAGGACGCACAATGGTGACCGTATCTCGTAAAAAAATAATATGATTGGTTATTTATGTCTATGAACGTCTGCGTAGCCGGCAGTAAAAGGGCGTTGAAAGCGAGTCAAACAGTTCATAAGATTCTAACCAATAATCTTAGGTACAGCTTAGGTACAGTACATCCAGATAAATAAAGGGTATCAGAAAACATCTGAAACAATCGTCTAACTTATCAAAGACATTCGAAAAAATGTAGATTGACCCTAAAAATCATTTACAATCACAAGAGCAGCTCTATATCATCATACTGCCTAGATGTGTCGGTAATCTTCGGAACCACGAAGATAGCCAATGCCCATTCCTCATCTTGAAGTACTGTGTAGGTAACGTTATAATCTCGTCGTTGGCGCTGTGGACTCGACACTTGCCTTCCAATCGGGAGGTCTGGGGTTAGAGACAGCCATGTACTAATGTGTTTTGCGGTTACGAATTTCACATGTACCTACATTTGTCTGACGCTCCTAATGTGAAGAAAGACATCCTGCATACATCTGCGACGAAATTCAAAGGTTTATGTGAAGTCGACCAATCCCTACTGGGCCAGTGTGGTTGACTAAGGCATAAATACCCTAACGTAGGCCGATCGAGCCCCTCGGTGGAGACATATATGAGTTGTTATGATGAACGGTTTTAATTTAAGGTACAGATGGTAAAATACACATAATGAGTCTTGAATTAGCATTACCTATATAGGTTGTTTGAGCTGTCTTTGACCATACAACTCCTGTGTGGGTAGATGGAGAATGCCAGAGCCAGTTCTCTTGATCAGAGACCCAATCCTACAAATAAGTACAGATGTATAAGAACTAAACCGTTGCGACGAACCAATAGGAGCGCATAATATTGACCTTCAACTGTTCGATGACGTGATAATGTCGCGGTCTAATTGGTCGAACACAACCGGTTAGCTTCGGTTCAGCGGTGGCTTATAAGTATTAGCAGAATTTTGGCCTTCTGAAGAGTGCATTGTGAGTAGTTGATGTAAGTTTGAATTCTGTCAGCTATAATTCGGAACGCTTTACGCCCTTCATATTAACTAAGTACCTCAACTCACCATAAAATCGGAATCGTTTGGTTACCTCTCTATTATTCAGGAATCGTTCAATTACATCAGTATCAAAATAGATGACAACGTTGACATTTAAATTAAACTCGAGCGTTCCGGTAGACACTCCTAAAATTAGCTATTTTTCAATTTAGACAAGAGGAGAACGTTTCGCAACATTTTAATTTCCGACGATGGCCATTCCATTTCCTTCGGGGAAAAACGAAAATACTTGAAAAATAAACGCAAAGCAGGATTCGGCTCTAAGAGAGGCTCGCGAAATGACTAGGCATTAAGTGTTGGCCCGATACTCCGGCTGAGCGGTTTTTGCTATCATTACTCTGTTCCATTGTAGATAGCAAAAACTTCTACAACTTTCTATTTACGAGGATGCTGGCTGTTTCTTGGGTCATGAATACCTCGTCGATCACTTGATGAGAGGTTAACTCAGCTTTTTAGAATGGGTTTAGACTTAACGTTTATAATGTTAATCTACCTTTAATCGCCTCCTGAAACGCTGTTTTTATCACACTGATGTACTCTTTCCTACTCCAATCGATTGTATGAAAAAATATCCACTTGGATGTTATCCTTGTTTTTCCCAGAATTTTGACAGGAAAATATCCTCTTTATTCCCGTACTAATATTTTTTTATTAAATTGTTGGCCTCGGAGTGGTCTATTTACGGGAGTTGGTTAGAATAACAATGCCCTTAGCACTGTTATGCCAACGGTTTAACGTCAATCGATGAATATTAGATTACCAAATATTTATTATATTTTATTTCATGTCAATTTCTAAACATTATTTAATAATTGTTCATTCATATTAATATATGAATGTTCCATGACAATAAAACAAATATACTTAATAAATAATGGTTAGTTTATATCACATTCAAATATATTAGAAATTTTAATAAAATCATACAACTTCTATTTATATAACTTTCTAATATTAGGTACCTTGCATCTATAGCTGTAGGTCCGAGATTACTCGAAACCGCGATGGAAAACGATAGAAAGGAAAAATATATAGTATGTCAGCGGTGTTAGGTTAGACGACACTGTAAGCAATAAGTTGTTTACCTTATAAATGGTGAAAAAATTATTAATATACTCAATGTACACAATCAACATAAAGTAATAGCTGGTTATAATGATGGTAGAATTTTTTTTCTATAAAGAATGGAAACAGAAAAAACCAAGGTGTTTATTTGTTCGAACTTTCTAAATATCGCTTTCGAACAACGGATTATACATATTTCCAGGATATGTTCAGAAATAGCGTGGATCGTGGTGGTGTGTGAGTGTACATATTTGTCTTCTGCAGAGAATCTTACGATACTTATATTCTCGAAATAGAACATATTTTGAGAGTATACCCTCTGGAAAAAATTTTGTGGGAGCCATGAGGCTATTTGACAACATTGAAAATATACTTGAAATTATAACAGGTAATCCTATTAAATAATAGGATAAAAAAGCATAATTTATTTTATTTCAGGCTAATTTATTAATTTTTTTGATAAAATTTGCAAAATAAATTTCGAATATTTATTTGTGTCGGAAACGTCTATGATTGGACGTAACTCTGGTGACGTCACACGCAAGTAAACATGCACTGGTTCCTCGATTGATTATTAGTACTTACTATTCTGCATTT
Organism: Schoenobius gigantellus; assembly: GCA_963935595.1. Taxonomy (NCBI): domain Eukaryota; kingdom Metazoa; phylum Arthropoda; class Insecta; order Lepidoptera; family Crambidae; genus Schoenobius; species Schoenobius gigantellus. Next base: position 28,882,032 of record OZ012551.1, read on the forward strand.
ATGTCAACTAACGTGTTTACTTGCGTGTGACGTCACGCGTGTGACGTGTTTGGCGCCATTACAGAAACAGCGTTTTTGCCGCGCTTTTATAAATTTAAAGTTTATTATTGATTTTTATAGATAAATAGATCCGATTTCTCGGAAATATTAATGTAGTATGCATATTATAACATATAGAATAATTTAAAATTATTTTCTAGAAATAGTCAAATAGTCAAAGTCGAATAAGCCTATACTAGGAAAACAATGATATAGCTTCATAGCACGTAAGAGTAGACACACGGAACATCCGAACTCCAACCTCAGTCATTTGGTATCGACGGAACTTTTAAATTACAGGAACACAGTAAAATTGTGGCTGCGGCAGTAAATTTTTGGTACTTTCCCAAATTAACGAGGCCAGGCCAAATTGACGATCTACCACAAATCAAAACGAACAAAATGTTTACTCAGATGCTGTCTCCTTTTTCTTTATAATCTGTGGAAAACAATACCACAATTTCACAGTATACGATTTGAATAATATCAGCGTTGGTATTTCTAATATATATATATATCTGCGCACGCCTGCCTCTCTACGATAATCCCATTCATCGAAAAAAGTTAATCCTGCGACTTAAACGATTAAATTCTGCCGCTCCGGTTTGCTGAATTGAATAATGGAATTTGGCCTCTTTTTTTCCTTGTGATCATTTAGATAAGTACGTTGACATTTAAATGTATCAATTATTCGAGCGTACTAATTCTGACTGTATCTATTTTTTGAGTCTAATCGCAAGAAAGTGGAATGGTTATATATAACTAAGATATTCAACGTTGCTATACCTAAAATTACTTTTTGACGAAATTGTGTATTTCTTTTAAGTAAATATGGTATTTTCCATTCAAAGTATGGGTCGGAAGAATATGCAAACATCTGTATTTTTTTAATTCTTTATTTCTATTTTGGATATGTGAATTGCAGAATAAGAACTTTAAAATGAATAGTTTTCAATGTGCTTAATGATTTTAAATTATTTATGTGTCAAATACTATTCCAAGCTCTACAGTCCAGCATAACGTAATGCGTTTGTTCGCACTTTATACTACAGCGCGCAAATTATTTCAAAGTCAAAATTAAATTACTTATTCGCTAGACATTTACAATACTTCAAAGTTATTTCATTTATAATTCCTACCTACTTCATAGAGCTAATAACTTTAATAAAAATGAAATATTCCGTTTCCTTTAAAAATATGTTTAGGTTTGTAAACATTTAATGGGCGCAAAATCATAAGCAACATTCAGAATGTTAATAAAATAGAAATTTCATTGTTAATGAAAGCTCTTCAATATTTAAGGTTGTCTGTTAAATTAACTTAAGGATTGCATCGCCCAACCGGCACTATAGCCGTAACCGCAGTCCCTAGGGAACAACTAAAGCGTCAGTCGAAGAGAAATTGCGGTTTTTGATAGTGTGAAGTTCCTTTACGAGATTAGATCTGTTTGACGAAGACAGATAAACGTAGAGTCAGTTAAAATCTTATGTATTTTCTTCAATATTTACCTGGGGTTAGAAATTAACTCTTCTGAATAATCTTTTATAACTAATGTCCGGTATTTTTAATTTTGAGGTACCGGCAATCTCGAAAGATTGGATAGCTAACATAATTAATAATTTACAAAGTTTGTTTTACGAGTTTTAAGATAAACTCAATACATTGAACAAAAATCAATTTTCAAGTATTTATTGCACTGTCGTGACATTGATAAGTCTATGTTTTATTTATAAACGACGACGGAAGATAACGCTACGCTCGCGCGCTGTGCACGTAGAGTTAAAACATTCTAGAGGTATATTAAATGAATATTTATTTTTGTATGAAAGTAAAATCTAACGAATTATGAAAAGTCGCAGAACAAACTTTGTAGTTAATGATGTTAGCTATCTAATCCTGCGAGGTTGCCGGTACCTCAAAATTAACCCTGTATAAATATAAGTGAGGTCTGTGTACAAATATATATTGACGTATATATAAACGAATATATTAAGCAAATATGAGAAGCAGGAGGGTTTAAGCGGAAGCTTTTTAAAAATGGATAAAAATGACAGCACTAATGCAACTCGCTAAACCAATTTCCTTTTCAATTTGAAGCGGGCTGGATGCAGCCATCATGGCTGATGCCGGCAAATTAGTTGATGCACGGAAAGTGGCCCGGAGTAATTTATATAGGAGATTACTGTTTCATCGCGTATTTTAGTCGATTTATTTCGTGTATATTGAAGTAGGTAATTAGAGAGAAGGTGGATTGTGATGGACAACTTTTAAGAATTCAAATAAATAATAGTTAAGAGCCAAGTCCACGATGACACCAACGTTCCCGCATCGACAAATAAACACGACAATAATTTAAAGCCTATATATATATAATACTGGATGTGTCCTGAAGCGTCCCTTAAATTTTCCAGGGTGATAAAAAATAACCATATATAAATGTGTGAAATATCGAAATGATTTTAATAATAAATTTGATAAATGATAAATTTGAATGGTTACACTATTCGTATATGCGCCTCTGTACAATTCAAAGCAAAAAATGGTATCCACGAATTCGGATTTCGATAAACTGCCTCTATTGCTCATTTCGCTGTTAATTGGACATTTGCGTGTTCCGTTTATATTCGTATCTTAAGGTTCAACATTAATCTTGCTACCATTTATTTAATGTTATTCCCGAATCAGTATGTGATTAATAAATAATAGTTCACGATGTTGCTTTTTGCGTACAATAAAACGTGCGTGCTTCGTTACATAGAAATCTTTTGTATTGAGGTTAGGCTTAAGTCGTTTACTTAGACATATACAAGGTTATTTTTTTGTTATGACAAAAATTTTGTCTGCTTGTTCAGACAAGCAAACTGAATAACTTTCATCATGGCACCAACTTTGAAATCGCAAAAAAAATCAGCTGTTCCATACATTCAGGTTCAGTGAATGTTGAACATTTGTATGGAAGAGCTGATATTTTTTTTGCGATTTCGAAGTTGGTCCTATAGTGAAAGTTGTTCAGTTTGCTTGTCTGAACAAGCACACAAAATTTTTGTCATAACTAAAAAATAAACTTGTATATAAAACCAAGTCGTTAAGTCTTAGTTTAAGTTTTATTTCTTCACACAAATAGCTTTGTGTCTTCAGTTACTTGACAGTATAAATAGTTGAGTGTGTGAGTGTGCATGGTCCGTTGCCTCACTGATCTGTTCAACATGCGTGTATCATCCAATCAGCCGAAGGCTAGGGGTGACTATATCACCGTATATCGTATATTCAGAAAGGTTGCATCCAGTTTATCTAAAATTCGGCTCATGGAGTGGACTGTACAGTGTGTTTGAAACTTTTTTATAGTGTGAATGTGGATTACAAATATACGATTCTTGTATTCGTTATTGAATTTTATTTTTAATTAATATTGATTGAAATTTAAACAGTTAATATGTAATAATAATTTTATATACGACTAGCTGTGCCCGCGAACTACGTTTCGCCATCAAAATACTTAACACAGCGTTTAGTTTTTTCCTTCATTTTATTCCATAGTGATTCAACTTTATTCTACCTTTCTTGAGCATCGGCCATTTCGAAATTAGGACAATTTTCGTAGGTTCTTAATGCTCTAGGTCAGCGGTTCTCAAACTTTTTGGTGACGGAACCCTTTTGGAAAGCGAAATACTTCACGGAACCCTAAAATAAAACAATAGTTTTTAAAAGTGTATTCTTTATTAATAAACATAATAAAAGTACGACCAGAGAGGGGTGTTTTGATTTTTTCTAAATTATTGCGGAACCCCTATAGGGGTATTGTGGAACCCTAGGGCCCTAGAGCATGGCTGCTCTAAGTACTCTCCAGGGCCTACTTTCATTTAATACCCCTATTGCTGGGTTTGAAAAGCAACTTTTATGTATCTTTTTTGAGCAGCTGCCATGTTGAATTTACGTCAATGTTGCTACGATCATAGTGCTCTACTGATCAAGGCCTTTCATTTGGTAACCACATTGCTGGGTTTGAAAACGAACATTTATACTTTTTTGAGCGGCGGCCATGTTGAATTTAGGTCGATTTTCCTAGGTACCTAATGCTCTACTCTTCAAGGCCTTTCATTTGATACCCATATTGCTGGGTTTGGAATCGAACTATTATCCATTTTTTGAGCGGTGGCCATGTTGAATTTATAGCAATTTTCCTAAGTTCATAATGCTCTATTCTTTTAGAATTTTCATTTGATACCCATATTGCTAGGTTTGGAAACGAACTTTTACCCGCCTTTTTTGAGCAGCGGCTATGTTAAATTTATGCTAGTGTTGCTAGGTTCATAGTGCTCTACTCATCAAGGCCTTTCAAATGACACCCATATTGCTGGGTTTGAAAACAAACTTTTATCCTTTTTTTTTGAGCGGCGGCCATATTGAATTTAGGTCGATTATCCTAGGTTCCTAATGCTCTACTCTTCAACGCCATTCAATTGATACCCATATTGCTAGGTTTGGAAACGAACTTTTATCTATCGTTTTTGAGCGGCGGCCATGTCGAATTTATGTCAATGTTGCTAGGTTCATAGTGCTCTACTCATCAAGGCCTTTTATTTGATATATTGCTTGGTTTGAAAACGAACTTTTATCCATTTTTTGAGCGGCGGCCATGTTTAATTTAGGGCAATTTTCCTTAGTTCATAATGCTCTACTCTTTTAGGCCTTTCAGTTGTTACCCATATTGCTTGGTTTGGAAACGAACTTTTATTCGTCTTTTTTGAGCGGCGGCTATGTTGAATTTATGTCAATATTGCTAGGTTCATTGTGCTCTACACACCAGGGCCTTTCATTTGATACCCATTATGCTGAGTTTTAAAACGAACTTTTATTCTTTTTTTTGAGCGACGGCCATGTTGAATTTAGGTTGATTTTCCTAGGTACCTAATGCTCTACTCTTCAAGGCCTTTCATTTGATACCTATATTGCTAGGTTTGGAAACTGACTTTTATCCGCCCTTTTTGAGCGGCGGCTATGTTGTATTTATGTCAATGTTGCTAAGTTCATAGTGCTCTACTCTTCAAGGCCTTTCATTTGATACCCATATTGCTAGATTTGGAAACTTATTTTTATCCACCTTTTTTGAGCGGCGGCCATGTTGAATTTATGTCAATGTTGCTAGGTTCATAGTGCTCTACTCATCAAGGCCATTCATTTGATACCCTAATTGCTGCGTTTGAAAACGAACTTTTGTTCTTTTTTTTGAGCGACGGCCATGTTGAATTTAGGTCGATTTTCCTAGGTACCTAATGCTCTACTCTTCAAGGCCTTTCATTTGATACCCATATTGCTAGGTTTGGAAACTAACTTTTATCCACCTTTTTTGAGCGGCGGCCATGTTGAATTTATGTCAATGTTGCTAGGTTCATAGTGCTCTACTCTTCAAGGCCTTTCATTTGATACCCATATTGCTAGGTTTGGAAACTAACTTTCATCCACCTTTTTTGAGCGGCAGCTATGCTGAATTTACGTCAATGTTGCTAGGTTCATAGTACTCTACTCATCAAGGCCTTCCATTTGATACCCATATTGCTGGGTTTGGAAACGAACTTTTATCCGTTTTATTTGAGCGGCGGCCATGTTGAATTTAGGGCGATTTTCCTAGGTTCATAGTGCTCTACTCATCAAGGCCTTTCATTTGATATGCATATCGCTGGGTTTGGAAACGAACTTTATCGGCAGTCATGTCAAATTAATTCAACGTGGCTAGGTTCAAAGCAGTATTCGAAAAAATCGTTTTATCCGAAGTATTCGAATACCGTATAATTTAGTATTCGAAATATTCTAATACCAATATCGAGCGAATAATGCATGCCCTAGTTCTACTCTTTAGGTTCTTCGTTCGATATCCATGTTCCTTGGGTGGATCCAAAAAATGTGATCCGTCATTTTAGACATTAAGATCAAGAGTCCCGTCCCGTCCCTCTACGCGTAACCTAGAACATTGCAGTCAGATATATTTTTTAATTATCAATATTAATCTATTACTTTTAATAGTTTTAAATGGATGAAAGAATTTGATTCCTTAGTCCTAATGTAAAAACATATAACACCTTTCAAAATACCTTGAAAAGGGTATCTTCACTTTTCAATATTTCAAATATTTCAAAAATTGTACCGATTTTGTGAAAATTGTTCAAGAATTAAACCAATCTACAAATTTTATTGTGACTCGATATTATCATAAAAATGCTTTATACATTGGTTGTATGGCTTGATCCTTAGCCTTACCACCACGGTACGACATAAGAAAAAGACAATTTGGTTGTCGAAATCCAGATGGACACAGCCATTAACAGAAAATATTAAATTTTATTTGTATGTGAAACACTTCATTCCTGCCTTTCAATTTTGGACTTCCAATTACTTAAGATCAGGCTGTATGGCGTAGTTCCATTGCCTTTACTTCGTGGAAGAAAATACCTTCTCTCTGTACTATGTGACAGACAAAATAATTTCACGTGCGCCATGTTGTTTTTCTACCTAAAGCATTGTTCGAAAATGTTACATGGTATGTTTTCACTAAAAATAAAAAGTGAATTTAAACAAACGAAATTATGCCTAAATCCGGAAAATTCTAAGCATTGTGGTGTAAGCCATATCAAATTCTATCCAGTAGTTTCGGAGATCTTTCCAGACAAACAGACAAACAAATATTTTTTTTTAAACTAAGTATTATAGAGATTTATATATTTTTTTTATTGGGTGTTGTTTGCTAAAATAAACACCATACCACAGACTATGACTGTGACACTTATTAACAAGATTTATAACGCTTTGGAATATGGACTTGTTACGAGTTTTGTTGTAATATTCGTTATAATTAAGTAAAACCCCTATTTTTATTATATTAATAGTTGGATAACCTTTACAAAACACTACGCTAATACGATTTAATATTAATGCTATGTTGCCAGTAATCAAAATGTTTAAGACATAATTTCAGGTGGTACAAATGGTTTAAAGAAATGATTTTTATTATTTTTTGAATTTTCAGATTTTTTTACATAGAACAATGTAATAAAACCCGAGATACTACATGTTTTGGGCATAGTTGTATGGAAGAAAAAATGGATCCTATATTACAATATAACACTATAGTTTGTCTGGCGGGCATTAAAGCTATTTTCAACTTTTTCCTCAACAAAATTATTTTATTTGTGTAACTATATTTAGAAGTTTATATGTATAGGATGTCTGGTGAAGGTTGTAGCTAAGGCAACAAAATCAAAAATAAAAGTCAAAATATATTTTGAATCCATCGGTGAATTTTTCACCTACTTACTTAAAGGCCGCCTTATGTTACCTTTTTTCATGTAAAAAAATGTACACATCGTTCCATTAGCAATGAAGCATTCATATTTTGTTCACTTTAGTCTCTTAGAAATTGCGTTCAATATTTCACACACAGCTTGTTTGTGTTCTGAAACATAGGATATTTTTTTAAAGTATCGGAACCCTTTTCGGAAATTCACGCAGGCGAAATTGGGCAAAAGGTAGTTATTAGTCTAGTAGAAAATCATCACAGTAACAACTGAAAGTATCCTTACTCCACTCACAATAATTCCGTGATTTCTATTTTTTATCTAATTAATTTGTTCTCTAAAATTTAAAAGTATTGAAAAGAATTCAAAAGTTTACATTGTGTGATTGTATAATCCCATTTTCTCCAAAACACAGGTCTAACCTAGCTTAGAGGCCAGCGGATTGTACCAATGCAACCCATAATTTAAGCTGTCAAACTCTTTGTGACTTTAGAAAGTGTAAAAATAGTCTACATGTGAAATAAATTATTATTATTATTTCCTTCATTATTTTCAAATTCTCCGCAACACCTCTCTCCTACTAGAAAGAGGGGCGGAAAAATTACACCTCCGCCAGGGGAGACCAGAGGGACTATTAGCGATCTCATGGTTTTGCAAATGATATCATAGTGCAAAACGAAAAACACGATTTCCGGTCAGAATTTTGATCATTTGTTCATTATTTAATGATGACGTCATTGAAATTATGCCATAGTGATGATATCATTGGAGATCGGTAATACGAAATGCAGCATTTCATGACTTCTTTTTCTCAAATTTACATCATGTCATACGATGAAAGATCCATAATTGGCCTGCAGACGGGCAAAGGCTTAGGGCGATGTAGAGAGAAACCGACGAACAATTCTCGCATTATCGAGCAAGACTGCTCGCTGGATCTTTGATATATTTGGCCCGTCACGGAGGCTCGTCCGCCTTAGGTGATCTTTTAGGCTAGTTGGGACTAGGCCATTTTGTCGACACTACGACTGGGATGATTTCAGTGGTCGCCACCCTCCACATTCCGGCCACCTCGTGTGCCAGGTCCTCCTGGTATTTCAGCTTATCAGCTTCGGCTTTCACGAGGTTCTCATCGTACAGGATGGTGACATCTACTAAAAATACGCTTGACTGTTGATTGTTATTATTCACAGACACATCCATACCACAATTACCACCGAGCTCAGTGTTTTCTGAGATATCCGATTTTGATTCAAAAAATGGTTAAGGCGCATAGTGCTCCCAATGACCCGCCCCGCACTGATTATATAGGAGTGAGTGAGTGAGAGCGAGGGGAATATTTAAGCAAACCTTTACGCGTAACATGAATTATTTCAATAAAAAATTAATAAAGGCGAATAAGAAAAATCCAAAAAGAATATTGTTCACTTTATTTATTGAAATCGAAAGTATATGATTTAACCTAATATTTACGAAGCGATTAGGTTTACAGTTTTAAAATCGAGGCATGTTTGGGTCACATTTTAACCAAGTTTTAATTAATTTATCAAAAAATTAAGAAGACCATCCTCTAAAGAATGCGTTGAATAATAACATATCTTTTTTAAAGATTTTTTCATTTAATATTTATGTAGAGAATCGGTTTTTTCTGCAGTGATTTTTTATGATTGACGTTACTATGCGCCTTAATCACTTATATTGTGACTGATCGTACTAGTCTTTAATCAAACCTGAAGCAATTCCAAATGAGTAAAGAACTGCCTACTTATGTGACTATTGGAATATCAGACTCTTCTCTACTCAAGGGCTATCTCTATTCTAATGGCCGCTGTGATTGAGTATCCGCTAAGAGCACTGTTAGGTTCACACAATATTATTATTTTGCTATTCTGCCTTATTAACATTCAAAGCAATAATTCACGTAAATCAATTCGTAATATAACAGAAAAAATAGCGGAAACGTCAGATTGTAGGATAAACAAGATATATTTATTATGCGAATGATAGGAATTGTGAAGGGAAAAAACATTCCTATTCCACATTACTCTTATATTAAACGTAACAAATAACAAACGAGTTTCGATGTAACATTCACTCCTGATTTATTTTGTTATTTGACGTGAATTTATGAGATTAAAGTATAGATTTATCTAGTATACAATAGTCGTAAACAAAACATTATTACCAAACTGATAACTTAAATACAAAACAACAGAAATATATAACATTTTTTTATACAACAAAGTTGGCAAATAAGCAAACTGCCCACCTGATGGTAAGTGGTAACAGTCACCTATAATACACGTGGCTCTTGGGAGATTCGCAGCCAATCTGCAACCCCCATTAGAACCACGGTGTACATTGCCAACTTGTGACATAAGATGTAAAGTCACGACTGCCAGTAATTTCAGTGCCATATCTTACCCTTCAAACCGGAACACAGCAATGCAAGTACTGCTGCTTTGTGGCAGAAATAGGTCGGACGGAGGTACCCAAGCAGGCGACCCTGGCACAGAGTCTCCCTCCGGTCTATCGAATATATCTGTTAATATAAGTTAATAATATAATTTTAAGTTAATAATGCTCCAATTTTACGATAAGGAGGGCTTAAGAAAGTAAGAAAGTTAAGAAATTACTAGAAAAAACAATTTATTTTTATTTTAATAAATAGACCACAAACGAGTAAACTTGTAAACTCAGCCAAAATTATGGTCAACAAAATATATTGTAATTTAAATTTGACTTTTTTTTCTATCGAAATGTAACTTGGTCAGCTTTGTTGATATTCTTATAAAAATTATTCATGCTCTCACTGATCAGTTTGTTCAAGGATGGATATTTACTGTAGTCAGGATCATGGTCTATAATACTAGGCATAAGAAGGGGCAAAAGGGGGTAGTGGACCTTCTACCACCGCGCTGCCAAGACGCCTAGACAAAATTATTGTATATATATATATAACCTTAATTAAACTAAATATTTCTAATTCAAAACAATACGTAAACCAAACAATAATTAAAACCAAGTTAAAATGTTAGTGAACAGGGAGCTCTGAAGCCTTGTTTGTTGACAGGCAGATTGTATTCTGATTGGTGGTTCGCAATTATTTAATTTTGGTGCATTTTAATTTTTTTATAGCAATGTTCTCCAGTCATAGACAAAGTAGAGTATACATTGCTCGGAGTAATTGAAATGTGACGATTTGAAATCTAAATGTAGAGTGCACTCAAGATAAGTCAGCGCGTGGCTAAAATTGTTGCCAATCTAAAATGGAATCCACCAAAATTTAAACTGTTTCATGTTCATTCTCTATCGCAATCCCAAATCGTTCATGATCATTCATATAATAGTATTTAAATTATATAAAAATATTTGTAACAGTGGAAACATAATATAAAGCGCCTCCATTCGCGCGCTGGCTAATATAATAATTATCTACACTAATATTAATGTTGCCAACCTGAACAATGTAATATTATTCCAGAGAAAATTATTTCAGACATCGTTCATTAAAAATGACAGCATTACTACGACCTCGAAAATTCAGCTTTAGTACTCGTTAGAAGGGACTTAACGCGAAATTAACGGTAAAATGTAAAACAGATTCACGTTTCGTATTCACACGCCGACATACACAAACACAATTAAAAGTTGTCTCCCGAATTTACATGTAAATTATTGTGTGTTAATTATACTTCGCAGGGCACGGGTTAGTTTAATTAATTTGCATCTATCACTTTTGTGTGAATGGTTTAATGATTGTAAAGAGGTTCGTTGACTAGCTAGACTCATTTCGAAATATCGTCCATGTGGTAACCAAGGGGTAGATAAGGTTGTCAGATGGTCGGGTTTCGTCTGCATTATTCCAATATTTTATCTGCTATCCGGGTACCCAATCTATTTCTATATATATAAAATAAAGTCGTGTTACTTACACTATTTATAACTCATGAACGGCTGAACCGATTTAGCTGAAAATTGGTAAGGAAGTAGCTTAGAGCCAGGAGACGGACATAGGATAGCTTTTATTGCAGAAATAACCCCTGAAGAGGGAGAAAAGGGCACCCCCCTTTTCTTTGGTATGGAGATAGTTTTAGTTGTGGGAAAGGATAAAGAATAGTTTTTATCCCCGAAATCATTCCGTAAGGGTGTAAATTTGTAAATGGAATCAATAAAAATGTATTCCCACGCGGAAGAAGCCGCGGACAAAAGCTAGCATTATATAAAGTAAAATATTCTGCTTAAAAGCTTTTCCTAATATTTCTACAAAACCGTACTTAACAGTTACTATTTACGTAACTGGGAGGCTAGCATAAGCAATGTAACAGCTCAAAAGCAATAACGAATTTAAAAAAGAACTTAATGTATGGGAATGATTCTACATCACGAATCATCATCATCATTCATCATCTAAAGGCTCTAAAGTGTCGTCACGACAGTTACCTCAAAATCCAGACGAAATTAACGCTATGTCGTGTTTTTGGCTTAGGTAAAGTGTACTTGTTGGCTGCGTAAAAGCCGTTCAACATAGATATAAAGTTTCTTTCAAAAATAACAATTCTAATTAGCAACCGCAATTAGTGAATAGGAGTCCCTATTAACTGCTAAAACATTGCCTCACTTGTCGATCCGTATAGTTTAAGGATCGGGACTATCAAAAGAACTTGTCATGTCCTTCCTGGTTATATGAAACCCTAAACTAATTGATTATTGTGCCGTTACCTTCAAAATATCATAATCATTATTTAAGTTATCACAATTGGACTTCCCCCGCCTAACGGGCGACCCGGGGGTGGGGGTCGAAATTTCAATTTCCGAACGGAAGAGATAAATTTCTCGACGCTTATTGACGTTTCTGTAGCTCGCAGACGTTCGCCACTCCACGATTGATTGCACTGTCTGCCGGATAAATAAAATAAGCCACCTCGTATAAAGAACCTTTCCGCACTCACGCGTATTCACTTCCTGTTCACGGGCTAATGGTTGTGCGTTGAACCGGTTCTTCCTTGGATGTGTCATAGCGTTTCCGGATTTGGGAATATTGCGCGGTTGTCATAATTTACTTTGTGTGGTGCGTAATGATTTTTTCAATTTTATATTTGTTCAAAAAGTGGTGGGAGTGTCGGTGGTGCTGTGGACTCGGCACTGGTCTTCTAATCGGGAGTTCCGTGGTTTGATCCCGCAATGTACTAATTATTATTATTTTTTAAAACACGTCGCCCCACACTAGGTTTTTTTCCTGTGTCGTGGGTGCAGTTACAAACATAGAATATCACATGCACATATGCCCAGACCGGAACAAATTTCTGTCGGCCATACAAAACATTTGTCCCGTACGGGAATCGAACCCGCGACCCGTTGCGCCTCCCCGCACCGGCTATAACCGCCTGGTGACTCTACTCAGAGAGCGGGACACCCCCCGTGGTGATGTCTCTCTGAGCTAGAAATCCACCAGGTTAGGTAAGCCAAACGAGGCTTGAGGACCCACCAAAGTTCTCGCCTTCTTACAAATAATCAAGGTGAAGCTGTAACAGCCATCTGCGGCTAACAGCATAGGTCCTTAAAAAAAAAAAGACCCGTTGCGCAGTAGGTGATCACTCGACCTCTGCGCTAAACGTGTCGTGTGTTTTTCGTTTTTCGAATGTTATATGTACAAAAAAAAAATATTTGTCCGACGTTCCTACGGTGAAGGAAAACATTGTGAGGCAACCTGTATACATCTGCAAAGAAATTCTAAGGTTTATGTGATGTCGACATATCCGCACTGGGCCAGCGTGGTTGACTAAAGCCTAAACACCCTAACTTAGCGTAGGCTCGAGCCCCTCGGTGGGGTCGTATTTATTTAGAAAGGAGACTTTTCCATGTGTGTTTAGCATGCGGAAAGTTAACTTCTTACGCACTAGTGCTTATTGCTTTCCTTCTGCATATAACTTCCAAATGCAAGAAGGAGATCTTTAATCAAACGTTTTTTTTTGTATGAAATGACTATTTTACAGCATAAATACTATTAATACATCAACAACTGTTCTCACTGTAATGTTAATTATCACTTGTTCGAGGGTTATACGGTTTATCATTAATTTCAATTCCTTGTTTTATTTTTTCACAAATGTATTCGTATGTATTTGTTCAATGCACGTGCGGCAATATAGTCATTACCACTCGTCCCTATCTTTGCCCTAAGGCTTTCATTTACAAACTTGGATTGAAGAAATGACATACTTACCGCACTTGTATCGAAATGTACTATTATAGTCCTTCGTAAGGTTCAGATGTTGTGTAATGAAACCAGATTTAACCACCTCCGTGGTTTAGTAGTTGATACCACCCAGTGTCGATCCGATGTTCGGTGAGGGTAGTAGTTTTCTGCTTAAACATCGTATAGGCATAATTTGTCAATCGTAAACACACGTTCCAATATTAATAATCTGGATTCGGAATACACGTGTCGCTGGATGTCGTTGAAGGGAATTATAGCAATAACACCTCTGCTAAGAGATAAAAAGATAAAACAAAACTCTACATCAAACAGTCTGTTCAGTGTGACGTAATAGGCCAATTTCTTCTCGTAGAGAGACTCGTGCCCAGTACGAGATTTTACTATCAAAATTAACTTATCTACTTGCACTCGGTCAGTTATTTTTTAAATACTGCAGACATAATGGGTCAGTAAAAGAATCCTCAATATCTTCAAAAGCTTTTTATGTATGGCATTTAATATAAACACAAAAAAGAGCTTTACAATTAATTACATAAGTTACTAGCTTTTGAACACGATTTCGTCCGCGTAGTAATTCTGTTCCTACCTGACATGTCATTACTATATTCTACCTCTCTTCCAATTTTCCGGTACAAAAAGCCTAGGACTTCACATAAACTAGCGAGAGCCCTTAGTTCAGCCCTGCCACATAATTCTTTCTCAGCTAATCTCTTAAACTCATAAACTCTAAACTTGCCAACTGAATTTCACGCAAATGAAGTCACGGGCAACAACTAGTCTATATTTTATAAAGCTAGCATTTTAGCAGATACAGAGGTTTAGGTCACTGCCCTTTTCCTGTAGTGTTATTTAAAATATTGGTAACTTATGATATTGAAGAGATTGTATCTATCAGAAGTGGAGATTGGGATTTTGGAATATTGGGGCTAATCAAGCAACATTTTTTCCCATACGAACTTAATTAATTATTTTTTGATCCTAAATGTCGATAGCCCTACATAAGTGTACCTGGTTTCTCTATACAAACTAAATAGAATATTTTAGATCCTAAATGTTAACAGGCCTACAGGATGTTTCTTATTCAGTGTTTACATTTCTTTTGTCTATTTATTCCATAGTAAATTGGACTATGGTTGTCATTAGAAAGTTTATAAGCTTTTAATTTAAAGACAGTTAACTAGGAAAGGATTAGGTTTCCAGATCTAAGACAAGCAAATAAGGTCCATCTGATATCTTACCTATATGCTCCCTAAATATTATTTCGTTACATCCGGTATATTTATCGTTTATACAGCGTCCATATAGAATAATCAAAAGCATCATCAACCAAACCGATATTGCTTACGGTGTTCTCAAACATCATGGTTTGCTCATCCCGCCGCCTCCGTCGCCCGGGTCTAAATAGCCCCTGGGAGCACTATTATCCGCAAGACGCGAACGAGATTACCTGTCTGTTTACATTTCGTTTCTCCTATTTGTTTTTGTTCAGCTGCCTGTTCGCCTTTTTCTTTTGCATTCTGGCTCCTATTTCTACTTTTTGAAGAAATAAATATGTTTACAACGTGATAACGTAAATAATTTTGCACATTATTTACGTTATCACGTTGTAAACATATTCCGTGCACATAAATGTGCACGGAATAAACATGGTAAGGTACATACATTGTATTTAAAGTCACTGTATAAATTTATTTGTTATCTTGACGATTCAGTAATGAAGTGCCGTGATTAAGTTTTAGATACAATGACAATAAGAATATAAATATGAAGTAATTAATTGTATGTGAAATTAGTTTGTAGAGAAAAGCTGACGGTTCAACTATTTCTCTCGCGAAATCTCTTTCGTGATTCGCTGATGAATCAGTCGTCATGAATTAATCTTAATTTCTTAGAAATTACCCATACCTAAACAAAGACGGGGCGTTTTTACAAACAAGATTTTACTTTTTTTTTCTCATAAAATTTTATTTAAATGTAAATTCATGTCAAAATTCGAATAAAAGACCTTAATTCTGATTAATCAGTTTCCAGTCTTCCTATGAGCGCGAACGCGAAGTCCATTTGTTTTTCGGTCAATGGTTACGTTTAAAGATTTCTTAAAAAGTGACAGTAAACGTCAACGTAATAATTAAGAATGTGTTGATCCCGGTTGTTCCTCTTTTAAATATGTATACGATTTAGGCCATATCACAAGCACGTCATTTTTGACAGTTTCAGATAAAGTAAAACTGAAATCGCAATCCATTTGCTTCACTTGCGTCGTAACGCGTTAATAAACGCAATCATTTTGACATTACATATAAATATCTAACAGCTAGTGTGTTAATTGGTATGTGACATATTGTAGTGGTGTTAGTCGTTAATTTTTTATAGCGAGCTCCGTTTCGCCATATTTTTTTTCCCGTTTTTGCAATATTTCTCATTGATGCTCAGCTTCTATTAGTCGTAGCGTGATGTTATATAGCCTTTAGTCCTCCTCGATAAATGGACTATCCAACATAAAAATAATTTTTGAATTTGAATCAGTAGTTCCTGAGATTAGCGCGTTCAACTAAAGAAACAAACAAACTCTTCAGCTTTAGAATATTAGTATAGATAAAAGTTAGAAACAAAACCAAATTCTCATATAAAGGACACATATAATTAGCCCTGTATACAACCCAAATATATAGATCAAGATATTTACAAATACAAGTAGGAGACAAAAAAATAGCACATTGTTACCCTAGGGGTGAAAGTAACTTATTTAGTCCCGAGACGGTGTTTGGCGCCCGAGCGTAGCGAGGGCACCAATAGTTCGAGGGACTAAATAAGTCTTCAACCCGAGGTAAACACTGTGCTTTTCATTACGAATACAAGGAAAGTAAAAATAAAACAATGAATTTAAACTATTGGTGCCCTCGCTACGCTCGGGCGCCAAACACCGTCTCGGGACTAAATAAGTCTTCAACCCGAGGTAAACACTGTGCTTTTCATTACGAATACAAGGAAAGTAAAAATAAAACAATGAATTTTTTTAAAGAAAAAACGTGTAATTTTTTTTACATAAATTAACAACTTCTGCTTTAGCCCGCTTTTATTTCTCTTATAAAAAAACTCCATACCTGAATTAGATGAACTCATTGTGTTAATTCTTAACACAAGTTACACAAATATAATTAACAGTTAATAAAAATGGAAGTATTAAAAAAACTCTACAAATGGAAAAAACAAATGAAGATCGCATTGCCGCTTTCCCGCTTATTTTGTTTTTTTTTCTGTGGCCGTTTCAGCCATTATTTTTCATTTTCATAATTTAAAAAATGGTAAATATTTTGCCCAAATCTATGTTATTTTAAAGAAATAATTGAAAATAAATTATAATAAAGTCATTTAAAAAATATATTCTTTAAATACTTAACATTATGTTATTTCAATTTTACACTGCGCTGTAATTGAGTGGCTGTAGAAAGTCGGAACATGGTTCAATGAAAATATGAAAAAAGAACTAGTTCTTAAAATGTGACAGTTGTAAGTGATTCTCCCTAGGGCTGAAAAGTATTACTTTCAACCCGCTCCTCAGGCAACTTCAGACCTACTTTCAGAGTATGAGTAATGAAAAATACTTAACTCTACACCTGTTCGAAAATTGAAAAATCTATTTACTTAACCTAAGAAAAACGAGTTACTTAACAAGATGGAATGTTCAGCATTGCCGCGGAAAGCAACTTATGGCCGTTGAAAAAGGAAGCGATCTCACTAAAATTCGTACATGCATTTGGCAACGCTACATAGGGTTGGCGTCATCCGGGCTTAGCACAAACGTTCCGTTGAAATGTTACTGCACGAGTGTACGGTACATTAGGCTGGGTGCAGACGTCGGTCGGAAGCTCTGGTACGGAATACGGAGCACGGGAGCGTGATGTGGGTACATTGGGTGCGGTTCTATTGGGGATTACTGCGAATCTCAATTACGAAGCAGCCGAGGACAGCTATAGTTTCATGGTGTAATATCCTATAATCTTTTAAGAGAAGGTACACATAAGCTATTGCATCCTCAATCAAAATTATATGAAATACCTATTTATTTTGTGGTTTCTGATTGGGATAGTTTAAAATAGAAAAGAAAAAAAATACAACGAAGCATGGAATTTGTAATTTTCAATTCCCTTCTAATTCTTTCCCTAATAATTTTCCCACGTTCTCCTTTCCTTTTAAGCGCTAAACTTGCTGGCTTGCGTTGTCACCGTCTTACTATGACTACCATTCCAACGTGAACTAAGAAATTCGGCAACTCCTTTCTATATTACACAAACAAAATATAGCGCTCTCTGTCAGCATATGTGGCAAGAAGCCCAGCAGGCCTATTATGGATCTTTTATCGTATGACATGATATACAGCCTATTATGGATCTTTCATCGTATGACATAGTATGAATTTTCGGGTAAAGAAGTCATGAAATGCCTCATTTGGTATTTCCAATCTCCAATGATATCATTACTATGGCATAATTTCAATGATGTCATTATAATAAATGAACGAATGATCAAAAATCTGACCGAAAATCTTATTTTTCGTTTTGCACTATGATTTCATAATGATGTCATTTGAAAACCATGAGTTTGGCATTAGGCCTGCGGTTGGCAAGGTTAGGATGGGCTAATACAGCGTGTATCCCTCAGCTGCAATTTCGCTTACTCGCACTTACCTACTTGGACTCTACGTTCACTTACCTTCAGATGATGATGTAATTTTTTTATACAATAAGGTTGGCAAATACACAGACTATTCACTTGACAGTAAGTGGCTACAAGTCACCTATAGTACATAATGGTTTTTGTAAGATTAATTTGCAAAGACCCCACAAAGACCTGTGATCTTTGTGTAGTTGGCAACTTGTGTCATACTATACCTAGTCACAGTAGCCAGTCACTGCTAGTCTAAAATGCGTAAATTAGAGGTATGCTAATACATATTTAAGGGGCCACAGTACCTACTACTAGCGCCGCCATTCATTTTTTATTAATTATAATGAATTAAAGACGTTTCTACAAAAAATAGAACAGTCAGGAACTCAATATATATATTTTAGATTTTTGGGAGCCATTCAGGCATAGATAAAAAGTATAGGAATAATCATAATCAGAATTATTGCTAAAAGTGGCCACTTTAAGTAATAATTATGATTTCGACTATTCTATACGATTAATGTGTACAAAATACGTAAATATAAATCTGAAGTATCTATATTGAGTTCTTGGCTGTTCTATTTTTTGTAGAAACGTCTTTAATTTATCATAATTTAAAAAACGAATGGCGGCACTAGTAGTAGGTACTGTGCCCTCTTATTAGCTTATCAGTGAATTTTGTGTAATGAGGATCGGTTGACATCAAATCATAGTGACATTGCCAATAACCACTTTGCCACATTTCCATTTCATATAAACATATAGTACCAGAATAAACTAGTATATTATTCTGGTACTAATATACTAGTGAAATACTCGTACCTAAACCGCAAGTGTGTCCGCTTCACAAACACACGTGTTATAGCTAGCTTTGCAATGCTCCCGAATATTCTAATGGATATGAAAGTTTCTGTGAGCGGAACACTGCGTGTATACCAGTTGGATTGAAACGAAGTTGTTTCAGGTTGTATAGGCTTTGAGGCGCCCGACGGCGCCCGATCTTCCGCCTGTTACTGCTAGTTAGTTACGTAACTGTAGTTCAAATGTCATTATTTTAACTAGAATCCCACAGATTAGGCACATCGTTTTCTTAACCAACTTTGTTTATCGAAGTCTTCCAAAATGATGGTTTGACCGATTTTTATGACATTTTTGTGTATATTTGGTGGGTCTGAGAATAGGTCGCAGGCTATTTTTTAAGTCCCTAGGTGATAAGGGTGGCCCACTCAAATTTTTGAGTGTTGAGATTTATTAAAGCGAAATGTAGTTCGCGGGCACAGCTACGAGTAGTTCTATTTATATAATATTATTGTATAAAGTATATAGTATGGACTTGAATTTGAGAAGGGAATAAAAGGTTAGGACACGAATCAATATCTAACCACAAATACGAGATCCTAATTTGTTTTGAGCGAGTATTATACAATGTCAAAATATTTACTTTCTGGTACTTAAACATAAATATTTATTGGTTATTGGTTAAGTTATAATTTTAGTACCGCAAACATATTTATTATTTCCTTTTAAAAACCAGCGCTCTCCCGTAATATCCAAATCTAACCAAACTGTTTGACCTGCCCCATCCCAACATAAAAATAAAGACGCCATTGTTTGAGAATCATTCGAAATTCGGCGAATAACGTCGCCGAATGTAAATAATAAAAGTGGCCGCCGAGTCGTGCCCCGCGAATGTTTGAATCCGCTGCGAGAATATAAATTGAACTAATTTAAAAGCACATAAAACGGCGTGCGGCCTACAAGAATGAGGCAAGGAATTACAAAGTCAAAAATAAACGTAATTCAGAGGCGAATTGAAAAACCTTGTGTGCTTTGCTTAGGAACTTTGTCTTATTCTCGTGAGTGTTGGGTATTATAGGAATTTTGAGTTTTGGCTGTGAGAAAAAAAAACATAACAACGATAGGTATTGGAACATATAACATAACCCTTAACAGTTACAGCGATCTTTTTGCACTCTCTTGTGTGTATTGGTTCATGTTTCGTTTCTAACACGTTGTACTCTCAGGAACATTGGTAATAATCATCTGTTTATTTATTTTGGATGGCAATTCATAAAATGTTGTGCAATTACCTATTTATAAGTAGCTAGCAGTACTTTGATTGTAATCGTGTCAATTGTATTTTCGATTTAACTACCGACGGCTGTGCGTCTCGGATTGAATAAACTTCATTTTCTCAAACATGCTCGGAAATGTAGGCATTATTGTAGTAAAAAGAAGACACAAAGTTTGTAATTCTTGGCTCATGCATTACTTTAGGCCAGGAAAGTAAGTATGAAAATGCATTATTGGCCGCTGCTCCAATGTTTTTTAATTTATCTATAACTTGAATTATGTAACTTGTCATACAGCCAATTGCTACCACATTATAAAAAATGCACTCTTTGAGCATATACAACGTGTCTTATATCTCCCCATAAAAATTATAATACTTATTTGATTTTATTAAAACTATCAAAAGTGCCAACCTAAAACTAAAATTTGACAATTAAATTCGATTGATATGACAAGTTATAGTTATTAAAGTTGACACATTCTTTTCGGTTAAATGAATATTATAATTTTTATGGGGAGTTATTATGAGACACGTTGTAAGTGTTATGAATATGACAACAATTTTAATTTTTGTTGCGAGAGAAAAAGTCATAATCTGCAGTATTACATTTTTGCGTAAGATATGATTGGACTGTATGGGCGTTGTTTCCTTTGCACTAATTGAAAATTAAAAAGTATAACTAAATGCTAGGCTGTTATAATTAATTAATTGTTTGATTTGTTTTTTATTCATATTATACTCATTTGTTTCCAATTCAATTCAATTCAAAATCTTTTATGCATACCATGATATGTAAAATAGGTGGTTCACAAAAAAATAAGATCACTAAGGACCCGTTGGGCACGCAATCGTTGAACAAGAGAGAGGAAGCTTATTATTATTAGGTACCTAGTATTGTTTTATTTACAGATCAAAAAGCTAAATTATACGAAGATCACGGCAATTATAAATATTTGAATAAATAGATAACATTAAACAATATTTTAATATGAAAGGTTTTTATTTATATGGTATTGTTATTACACTGAATTTCATTATTAATTCCAGTATTACGTCTTTCATTATTTCCTCGCAATTATTGAGAAAAGCACTATACATATCTCGGCGGGAATGGGATTGCCGGACTCGTAATAATTGTCAAGGCCTCGCTCACGCTCGCGGCCTTGAAAGCATTACTCGTCCGGCATTCCCTAACTTCTCGGCCTCTGCAGTAATGTACTATTACATCAGCCGCATCTATTACAGTCTTTGTATTGATATTTGTATTCAGTAAGTCATCAGATTATTTTTGTCTATATGATATATCATATTAACTTAATTTTTATTTGGTTGCAAAGTCCAAAATACTTCTTTTGCAAGCTGACTCAAAAAAAAAAAAACAAATAAACAAACAAATGCTGAGCGTGTATATAGATCCTAACAAATGCAACCAAAAAATTTATTCCTACAGTTTACACAAACCTTACGAAACAAAGAGAGCTCGGATCGCGAGAGATTCTCATTTTATATTACATTCATTCATTCCTGAAAACCAATTATTTTCCAACTCTTTGCTTTTTATTTAACTTGGTATTTTTTGTTTTGACTAAATTGTTCTCCGTTTTTTCGTGTTTCCCAAAACAATTCGCTCCAATTTGCCAATCAATTTGGTAGCAAATGAATTGTCCAATTTACTTTCATCTCGAATTAATGTGGTCGTTTCGACAATCTTGTGTTAACTGGCCGTTAGTTCAAAATGTTTCTGACAGATTATTTGCCGACTGTCAATAAGAGTTGCTATGAATCTACATTTCTTAGTTACCGCAGCAATTATGGTAACTAACTAAAAACTACCAAAACTTTCGATTTTTTTCCTAAGTTGTAAAACGCAATATTATAAAATGCGATATGCTATTGTTGATTTTTAATGCCTATGCCTGCTTTTTGTCGAAGAAGTTCCAAAGTTATAAAATACAACATTACACAATGTGGTATGCTGTTGATGTTATAAAATGCAATATTATAAAATGCGGTCAGCTGTTGATGATTTCTAATGTCTATGACTATTTTTAATCGAAAAAGTTCCTAATTTATAAAATGAAATATTATAAAAAACGATATGTTATTGATGATGTCTAAAGCTTACTTGCATACTTACATTAAAAATGCGAAAGTAACTGTCTGTCTGTCTGTCTATTAAGCTTTCACGTCTGAATGGCTAGACCAATTTTTTGTAAAATTTGGTATAGAGATAGCTTAGGCAAGGCAAGGTAAGACAGGCTACTTTTTATCTAGAATTTTAATGAGTTTCCTAGGGATGGCGGAATATTATAAAACTCGCTATCTAAGTGCATTCCGCACAGGCGAAGTCGCGGGCTTATCAATAGAAATAATAGACAATGATGTGGATTGTGCATATTTTATGTGTTATGTCCACTTGCTAGTTGTGGTCGACGTATAAGTGTCACAAACACTAAGATAAATAATCACTTTTAGTGACTCACCCATAACAAAACCTTCACAGGCATGTACGCACACGCACACACACACACAAAGAGATGCTCATTTATGAGCTACTTTTTGCTTTTTTATCGATTTATTTTCATTAATGTGGCATTACCTTACCTTTTTGCTTTTTAATCTGATTAGGATGTATTTATAAAAACTGTAATCTTCCACTTACAATTGATTTTGTGCAACAACATTGAAATTATGTTTGTGCAAATCTCGTACCTAAAACACTTTTAGAAATAAAATATATTATTACTATTGGAAAAAAATGGAATAATCTACAGTTTGTTGATCTAATGAGCTTTGCTGTGTGTATCGCGCTGCCATTATCTCTGGCACAGTATATCTCCAAAAATATTACAAAGTGCTATATAGTTATATCACATGCATGCACGAAGTTATCCGCGAACAAATATAAAAAAAGCATATATACGGTCGAATTGAGAAACCTCCTCCTTTTTTAGAAGTCGGTTAAAAATAAATATTGTCGTTGCTTAACCACATTAGCACTTTACATTAATTTGCTAAATGTAAGATCATTAAAAGTATAATTATTGGTGCTTAAGAAATGTAATATCCTGTCATTTCTTATTTACTCAAAATTTACATTGATAAATATTTACTGCTCGTGTTTCAGATTTCCTAACCAACGTCAATAACCAAGTCATAACATAAGTCTAAGCGTTAGTAAAAACAATCGAGTCAAATAAAAAATAAATACTAACAATCGAGTCATATAAATAAATAAAAATAAATAAATTGTTCAGTGACAAATTCAAAACCACGATTTTCGAAATGGCTATCCTGTCGAATGTTGTTTTTAAGTGGCGAATAAATCACCAAGGATTTTTGTGATGATTCTATGCTAAGCGATCCCCACATCAAATTTATGGCCGGCCAGATAACCCGTATCGCCCAATCGAGGGGATTTGGTAATGCCCCATAAATAAGCGGTAAGCCACGACAAGTGAGCCGTGGTGCCATACTCTTCGCTCCCTAAATGACATTGTTAGTAACTTATACCTTTTTTTAAAGAACCTATGCTGTTAGCCGCAGATGGCTGTTACAGCTTCACCTTGATTATTTATAAGAAGGCAAGAACTTTGGTGGGTCCTCAAGCCTCGTTTGGCTTACCTAACCTGGTGGATTTCTAACTCAGAGAGGCATCACCACAGGGGTGTCCCGCACTCTGAGTAGAGTCACCAGGCGGTTATAGCTGGTGCGGGGAGCGGCTACAACGCGAGCACGCCTCTAAGGCTCGGACGCTTGAGTTCACCATGTAGTGGGCGGTGGGGAGAAGCGACCACGCACATATCTGTACCTGGTATATCGCAAACTGTGTAAACCGGGCTTTCGCACTCTTGTTCTATGAGTGCGGTGTGTGGGACTAGTGCGTGAGTGCGTGCAGTGTTTGATAGTGAGTTAGAAGGCGGAGGGAGAAGATCGTTCGCTCGTGTGATCGGGTCGGGGGGATCAAGGAGGATGTTCCTCGGTCGACGATTTTTGGCCGCTACACTACGTAAGAGGGTGTAGTCGACCGCCTGTCTAACAAGGGAGTTAGGGTGGACGGTGGCGCTAGCGAAGTAGCGTTGGGATAGATCGTGAATGTAAGTAACTTATACCCGCTTAGTTAGTACCTTTTTAAGCAACTAATTTCGCAAACAAGCAGCCTGCCCACCTGATCGTAAGTGGCTTCGTCTAATAGTACACGTGATTCCTAGTTCATCATCACAGCTCATATACGTCTTTTTTTTTTACGGTGGGAAATGCATTACGCATACCCCGCGCTTGGGAAGGCGCGGGGTTATGTCGGACTCTCCCCGGCCCCTGGGGGCAGAGTGCCGCCAGGAACCGCGGCCTACCGACTAAAACCCACCGATGCCCCTCACATACGCCTTGATGCGAGCACGGCCATCATCGCCGCATCCTCCCCGTCATCGGACGAAGAGGACACGCCGAGGAGGGCCACGTCGCTGTCGGACAAGGTCATGGGAACTCGTGTGAACACATCCACGAGTTCATATACGTCTCCACCGAGGGGCTCGAGCCTAACCTAAGTTAGGGTGTTTAGGCCTTGATCAACCACGCTGGCCCAGTGCGGGTTGGTCGATATCACATACACATTTGAATTTCTTCGCAGATGTATGCCGGTCGCCTCACGATGTTTTCCTTCGCTGTAAGAGTGTCCGATAAATTTGTACATATGAAATTTTTAAACGAAAAACACATTGGTACATTGTGGTCTCGAACCCCGGACCTCCCGACTGGAAGGCAAGTGCCGAGTCCACGGCGGCACCGACGCTCTTTCTTAGGTTCCTAGTTGCAAATGCAAAACAACGACTCTACAGTACGTTACCAAATTGTGACAAAGATGTCATCTTTCTCACAAGTGTTTTTGAATCTCAAAACACTCGCGTAGCATCATTGGGATAGTTCGGTATTCTTTGGGGGAAACATGCGAAACAAAATCTGCAATTTGTGAGCACGCTCTTGACGGACCCAGTCAGTAAGATTTGATAGGCCACATATCCTCGTTAAAGAACATCGATTCATCCCAACGATTCTATGCGAGGCTATTGAGATTCAAAACACCCGAATTGTATGTGATAAACCACATATCGGAGACCACCGATTCATCCCAATGATGCTTCGCGAGGTTATTGAGATTCAAAAATACCCCAATTACAATAGAAATAATAGTTGGAGTAGGTATACCAGCTGCTCGGGAATAATAAAATCCCAAGCCCGTCTACGGACTGTCAAAATCATAGATACGTGAACTCCGTTTGCGTGCAAACGGACATACAACGTACAACGGACGGACCACATAAATAGAGCAGATAAATCTGACGTTGATTTTACTCTACGACTCCCACCAGCTTTAGTCATCTCGTGACCAGGAATACTGAAAAGCTCCTAGGCGTCCGGCTAAACAATAAAAATGTTGACTAAAACCAAATATCCAAAAGTGTTTTGTTTTAATTCAAAAACTAAACAAAAATACATAGCCGTTTAGTTACAGGACATAATTTTAAACATTTTTACACGAGGTATAACTTCCTACTTTACTTATACTATGCGGTAGAAGAAGACGCAAGAAGTATTCCGGCAAAATCCTTTATACACATTGCTGAAAGGTCTAAGCTTATAGATAACGTCCTTGAGCTCAATATTAAAGCGCGTAACAAAGGCAGAATTACGGAATCGTATTAGATATGGTTAGGCAGAGAGAAAAGCCGAGGTGGTGAAGGTGAATGTTGTTGCATTGTAAAATAGCTACTTAAACCTGCACCTGGGTCGTAAGCCCCAGGCACTGCTCTTGGCTCTTTCCTCTGCAACGCGATGGACCCGGCACCCGCACGGTGAATCCATGGAATGCTAAGTTATCGTCTCTCTCTCAGCCGCTAACATTAGGTAGTGTGTGCCCAACCCAGTATGGTCTCTAGATACGCCAATGAGCGAGAATGCATTTTTGACAGGGCCTATCAGTTCCTCTTACCTATGACGAGTATAATTAGAGTCCATATTCGAGAACTGCGTTTTGGATAATCCAAAACTGCCACTTATTCCAAGTACATAAGCTTCTGACAGGACCTACCATAAACGCATTCTGTCGGAGGTCATCGGCCCCGTATCGGGGTAAACAAGATTATTCGGTCGGTGTGTATTGTTATCATTTTAGTTGGTTCCTAATTTTCACATCATGGGTATCACTATCAGATACCTACTGAAACTTTGCTATTCCTGCCATTCGGGTCAAGGAAACACTTTAAAATAGATGTGATTATTGTGTTTACTTTTAATCATTTTTCAACACTTTTAAACAATTCAATCTATTCATTATGAAACAATTCGAATACTTAACTATTATTACTTAATATTGGCCGTTATTCATTTCATCAATTTTATTATACTGACGTTTTTACCTTGTATATAAATTGAGCTTATGACGTTCTGCTCCCGACTGAACTGACTGAGATCTGATTTAGGGATTTAAATATCTACACAATATTACAAAACAAAATAAAAATTAAAGAAAAAAGTCACTACGCCTAACTTTTAACATTTTAAAGGCGGTCATATTTTTTCTATAATATTATAGAGGTGGAGGCTAGTTCTACTTCCCTGGTAGGTACCTACTAATTCAAGACTCCGAACTGATAATTTCCCTGAAAAAGAGGAGCTAAACAAGTTTTTGTCTGACCCGGGGATCAAAATTGAGACCAGGATTAGCAATCGAACTTGACCAACAATTAACGAGACAAATTACAAAATAATACACTTAAAACATGTATGAGCTAGTAAAGCCATAAACAAAAAAAAAATAAAAAATTACATTCATAAATGATTTTTGCCAAAAAGTCTAAATTAAAATGAACGATTGCTCGAGACATCAAATACTTGGTGTGTAAAATCAATCTCTCGTAACCATATAACATTCCGTCATATTGCCGATAAAGACACGTCGATTCAAACACTGTCGGAGACAATATCCATATTCATTCCTGAACGGAATATTATTATCGATCAAAGATCTTCCCTCCCATTGGGCCGTGCAATAATTTTATTGACGATTGAAGCGTAACAAGCAAATCTATCGGAAGAAATCCCGCGTACATGCTCTGACCCAAATTCCCTGAGCTAAGCTTAGAGCTCGGGGTAATAGAAGAGCATTGGCGTGTGCTATTACAGAAATTAGAGAGGGTTTAATGCTCCGACGCATATTGTAAATGATGGCCTGTTTCAATAGATTCCGTTGATTTTTTTATACCACAAAGTTAACAAGTAGGCTGCCCACCTAATGTTAATGGGACGATTCAGTCATGTACTAGACGTGCAGTTCCTGTATGTATAATACCCCAATGTACGTTGCCAACTAATATTTAAGATGAATAATCAGTACCCAATAAAAATAAAAATAAATAATGTGTCTTTAAATTTTGAATTCATATGTACGTTTATTCGACGCTTTTACGGTGAAGGAAAACATCGTGAGGAAAGCTGCACACACCTGTGAAGACAGAATTTCTTCACAGGTTGTGTGTGAAGTCGACCAGCCCGCACTTGGCCAGCGTGGTTGACTAAGGCCTAATCGCCCTAGTTTAGGGTAGGCTCGAGCCCCTCGGTGGGGACGTATATGAGCTGTTGATGATGAAAAAAATATAATACATGTTATGCACAGCTTTATGTAATTTCACTGCCTGCCTTAAAAGTGAAGGATTTCAAACCAAAACACCACTGCTTAGTGGCAGAAATACGTAAGAGATGACGGAAGAGGTACTCGCGCAGATGATAGGTACTAGACTCACTGATTATCTCTCTGAAGATTGTAGTACCTTTCTATGTAAATATATATATATATATATATTTGATAAAATTTCAAACAAAAAAGATATCAATATCATCCCCAAACCACAGTTAGCGTACTGTGGTTTGGGGATGATACTGATATCTTTCAAACAAAAAAGATATCAGTATCATCCCCAAACCACAGTACGCTAACGTCACCTCATAGACACCTCACAGACAATTTAACAATTCGCTGTCATCTTATGTCCGGCCTATGTCCAGCAGTGGGCGTCTCTTGGCTGAAATGATGATGAATGTTGTCATCTTGCTGGCCCACTGCTGGTACGTAAAGACCTCGTACACTTCGCAGGGTGCATAGGAGGCGGCAAGTTTTGGAACTTTTCAACCTCACCTTTTTCAATGTATTAAAATGAGAAATTAATAGTGTGAGGATTTGTGTAACAATGACAAATTACAGAGACACAGCAACTGCTTTTGATTAGATTTCGCGCATGTAATTTTGGATGGTCAAATAAAAATACAAAATTAATCCTTATAGTCGATTATTAATTAAATGTAGATGAAAATTAATAATATTTCTTAACACACGCTGATTATTAGTAGACCTAAGGAGTCATGCATTCTAGTTTCTAAATCCATCAAAGGATTGCAGCAGAAGTTAATATAAATCTGATGATTCTCAAATGCAAATTGGCTTAGAAATATATTATGTCAACCATATAAGTCTCGGTTATTTTGAACAATCTCGTTTTATTTGAAGAGCTTTTTTGTTATGCTGTCACAAAATTGCACAAGTTGTAATAACTTTAATTGCTTTGAAAATACGAAGCACATAAGATTACAAAAACTCAAACTCAAAAATATTTATTCAACATAGCCCTTTACAAGCCCTGTGGCCAGGTGGTTCGACCGCATAGTTCGATCGATCGAACAAGCACTTATTGATGTCAAACAATTACAAGAGTCTAGTTAAACAACAAATTAATGTAAAATTGTAACAAATTAAAATAAGCTTTGTATTATTTGTATGTATGTAAACCTTGAATGTACATACACTCCAACCATAATTAAGAAGGAAATAATATTCAGAATCGAATACAATAATTTCATACAAGTTTCACAAAGCAGTACCTATAATGCCTAAAGTTATTACGAAATAAATGTTTCTTTTTCATTAACAACATGGTCTGTAATCGATTCTTATCCCGCGAAAAAAGGAAAGGTTAAAGATATCTATGTATTTGTAGCTTTATAGAGCAAATTGTTTCAAACTTTGTTCCGCTCGCTAACTCCACTCGCTTAGGCTGTCTTTCTCGGTGAAATACAAATCCTCCGGGAGTAGGCTTACAAGCGCTGCATTGTGCATTCGAGGTGTATAGAGAAAATCTATTGGAAATAAACTGGGGATGTGCTCCGTCTCGCCAAGGAACTCCACCGTGTATTATAGCCTGAAAATTTCCCTTTTAAATCTAGTATCAGGTAGATTTCTTACCAGGAAGCGCAGGATAACATTATTTTATTCATAGTAGCAATAGAGTATGTTTATTTTGTTTACATATTCACATTTTGTCATTTGAAAATATGAAAATAATTTATATTAAGGATGTAGTTTAAAGTAAGACTATATTGACAAGAATTAGTTAATGTTTTTGTCAACATACTACATCAGACCCAAAGACCGTTGCAAATCGTTCAAGCCATAATTTTCTTATTTTGGTGTGTAATTTGTATTTGTTTAGTAATTATTTTGTATATCGCACTAATGCCTGTGCAGTCTAGTGTACCGTGTACCATAAATCAACACGATCAACATGACATTCAATAAATTGTTAAATTTGTTAGGATTATTTGTTAGAAGTAAGTTATAATGTAACAATTCTTGGTGGTCCAAATAAATAAATAGTAAACCTTTCCAAGCCTCAATCTTGGTATGTAAACTAATAATCAAACATTAATCTAACTGGGGTAAAATACTGGTTGAAGTATGGTTTTTGCTTCAGCAACACTCTTAAATTATGAAACGTATTTTAGCGGGATTTTCTTTGAAAGCTTAAACATTATTTTTACTATGGGAAAAAAATTCTACAGGTAAAACGAAATATAACGTAGGTGATGCTGCGCGCGAGAAACTCATACCTAGTTTATAATATTATAAAAGCATTTCATATGAAAATCGACGCTTTTACGGTGAAGGAAAACATGGTGAGGAAACTGCACACACCTGTTAAGAAGGAATATCCTTACAGGTTGTGTGTGAAGTCAGCGCTGTTGACTAAGGCCTTATCGCCCTAGTTAAGGGTAGGCTCGAGCCCCTCGGTGGGGACGTATATGAGCTATTGATGATGATATGAATATAATTTAATAACATTAACCGCCTATATCACAATACCCGTGTAAGCTTTAACCAAGTCATTCATCAGTTATAGTGTCTTACCCATCTATAATTTATTATTATGCATTGTGAAACCTACCTACTACCGGACCTAAGTGTAACTCTATCCACATAGCATGTATACAAATATTAAGCGGGACCATTTCCCAAATAATTTCGTATTGTGGAATAGACTTATTCGCTCGTAAAATAATGCTTGGAAATCTAAAGGCAATCTAGTCGGGGACAAAATGGATCAGCCGGCAGGTCGGCCCCATATTTTTATATTAGCTCTCGAATATTGGCCGAACGAAATTGGGGCTATTGAGAAAACTTGAGTCCTTGGAAAATTAAATGAAGGAATATCGACGCCGAGATTGAAATTTTGGTCGAGTGATGAACTTGCGTACTCGTGTTAGCAGTCCGGGAATCGGATTTTACAAATAGCCTTATTATTTGAGAAGAGTGTTCGTTTTTTCTGCCGATGGTTTTGAGAAATATTATACACAGGGGAGCGCACACATTGAAGTCGAGTAAAGTAATGGTGGAGGCAAGCATGGTAATATTAGTTCCTTACATATGAATTAAGCGTTTAAAGCATAGCTTAAAAATATCCACAACATTGCAGTAGTCATGGTTATCCTATTTACGCTACTTTATGCCTGCAACTCTGCACTGTATGCCGGATGGGAATCGTTCCCGCACTTCGATGATTTACATATAAGCGTCGAGTAGGTAACAACGTCAATTAAATTTTGTGCTGGATAAATAAGTTTAAATAAGTTTAAAATAAATATAAGTTTTTGTTAAAACATAAATAAAAATGTAGTTTTGGTAAAAATTATAACATAAGTATTTATATTGGTAAAAGTAACAGAAATGATAAATATTACTACAATGTAATGTTCAACAACGAGTTTCACATGGGACACAGTATTTTCTTTTCTTTTCTTCTTCTGCTGAGCGTAAGACTGCGGCTACGGAGCGTAGTGCATAAGAGGGAGCGTCAGTGTCTACGACACGGATATCAAAAAACGCCTCCCTTTGTGCAATCCAAACTCCACGACATGCAAGGTCCCCACGTAATCCTGGATCGCCCTCGGAGATTACTGGTTCCTTTGTAACGTTTCCCCAAGCTTGCTGACAGAGTTCTTCAAAAAGGTCTCGTATTTCGTTGTCTACGTGTAATGAGGCCGCCGGTTTTGCAGCATAGGGCATGATCTATGTTGAAATCATCGCTGCCACAGCCATCACAGGTCGTGGGCATATGGATTGGTGTTCGATGGTATCTGATAGCGAGGGCATCTCTGAATTCGTGGGGTAAAAGATCAAAGTTATCTTTTTTCGTTGGTATTAAAGAAAGCCAAGTGGAGGTTTTAACTTGAGTTTTATCTGCTATTGATCTTTCTATTGCTCTTTTTCGCTTGGGTGGGATTTTTGTTAAAATTGACTCGAGGAATTCGTTATCAAATCTTTCTTTTTCTTTTTTGCTTTCACGTTTTGCTTTTTGTAAGGATTGGTTGTGTTCTCCCAGATTAAAGTCGTGAGAATTGATTAAAGATGTTGATAGTAATATTGAGCCTTGTCTTGAAGTTTCGTATGAACAGTTTGGTGTATTGAAGGGGTCAGATATGGCGAGACCTCCTTTATGAACAGGAAGTGAGAATAGTTGTGCTTCAAGTTTTGTAGTTTCACCGCCGAATAACGTTGGTAAGAAATTATTATGAAGTAAGTTGGTTATAGGTTCAAAAAATTCTTCTGAGTTTTTTATTACACGAAGTAGGAAAGACCATTTAAATTGGGCTGCTTTGGTTAGGGCAGTGTAGGCGGCTTGAGGCGAATCTTTGCAGATTGTCGTTAACTTTTCTATAATTGCCGTCCATTTTGTGACTTTGGTTTTTATGAAATCTTCCTTTCCTGTTCCTATGTAGCTTCCTAGAAAGCGGGAACCGGTTACAATGGACACATTAGTACTGGAAAATATTTTTTCAGCGTCGGGTTTGTCTGCCTCTGACACTATTAGAAATGATTTTTTGCCTTGTGGAAAGTAACCGAATAATGGTCCTGTTTTGTTGATATTATTCCACCAGTGACGTAAATCGTGAAAGTTTCCCTGTGCGGAAGAGTCATCAGCGTACCAACATTGCATTACATTGTTTTCTGTTTTGAGTTTATTTATTATTGGAAGAGTTGCGAGTGCGTAGAGTGGCATGGCCAGATGATCTCCTTGGGTTACTCCTTCTCTGCTGTATAGTCTAACGTTGGAGTCGCGAAATACAAGTTCGGCGTGGCCATTATAGGTATTGTAGAGAAAACGGGCGCAGTGAGGCCAGTATATTCTTGCTTGCCACAGGGCAAGTTGTCTATTCACGGCGTTGAATGCATTATTCGCGTCGACAAGTAAAATTCCCCAATTTGAACCAGGCATGCATTCATTTTGAAAAACGTTGTTCATGGCGTGAATGGCCCCTTCAATGCTGCAGCTTAGTCCACTGCAAAGCTGTGACTGGCAACATGCTTCGGTGACTTCAGAACCAGTTACTTCGATCATGCATTTTGAGAGTATTCTACGTAGACATTCGCCGATGCCAATTGGTCTTACGCCAGGGCATTTGTCTAGTGCTACGAGGCGGCTAGACATTAGTGCTTGTATTTGAGTCCAAGGTACGGTTTCGTTACTTAATTTCATTGTAAGCTGCGCTACAGCTTCTCTCAGGTGTGCACTTGCCTGACCAAAGCGAAGAAGGAAATCGCACCAATTTTCTGACGTGGATCCAGTCGGACCACCTCTACCATGTAGTTTCCTTGTTACTTTTTCAACATGTTCGCTATAGTGACATCAACTTAACATCAACATCAACTTTAGTACAATGTAATGTCGCATATAGATTATAATCTGGTATAGGATATTCTCTTCTCATTACTTGTTTAAATATTTAAGCATGCTTGTAAGGCTTATAAAAATCTGTTTACTCAGTTAACTTTTTGTTATTAAGATACTGATTATGTTACTATTATCTGTGGAAACTCTTTTGGCAAATGTATAACTTAATTGATTTTGTAGGTACATGTGTGTTATAAAACTGCTGTTTGTTTTCCTAAATAAAATAAAATAATAAAAATAAAGTACATGTTTTTTGTTAAATATTTTCTGTGAATGACAGTATCATTGATATGATGGAAAGAATGGCAAGTCTCCAAAATAGTCCTGTATTATTGTTATAGCTTCAGCGTGTGGTTTTACATGCATTTGTATTTTGATTCCTGTGATTTTGTTACTATATTAGTTAAAAAGCCATATCGCCATAATTATTATCAAGCCTAAGTCTAGTCACCCACGGGTGCAGAATATGAAACTTTGATCACATCACATCACAATAAAAGCAAATATTTTGTAATTTTCTTGAGGTAGGTATTTTCAGATTATTACTATTACATTTATAAATATTGACCCAAGCGTTGATTTGTGTAAAACGAATAGATATATTTGTGTCTGCTTCAGATCCAGCAAATCCATTTTGAAAAATATTGGTTTATAGGCAACAAATGATTTAACTATGCCTAGTGTAGAAACTATCTCCAACAATTATAAATTAAATATAGGTACTGTATAAGTAACACTAAGGTTTGCCAACCTACGCCATTGACAAAATGATTCATACAATAACAGGGATCGCCCCATAAATATATTAGGTTGGGGAAAAAGTCTTTTCGCATTATAGTATGTATAAACTTGTAATAAAATCTCTTTGGCTATACTATTTGTATCTGGCTGGTTTTGGTATCATTGAAAGTTTAAATTTTAAAGAACATAATTCCAAATTCAAATTAGGAAAATGTGTGATTTTCATTTGTTTTTCGTACCGCCAAGATGAGTGAATCTAATGAAGAAATTCGATACATTTTAAAATTTTACTACAAAAAAGGTAAAAATGCAACGCAAGCCGCGAAAAAAATTTGCGATGTTTATGGACCTAGTGCAGTGTCTGTGAGAGTAGCACAAATTTGGTTTAAGCGTTTTCAATCCGGAAATTTTGATGTCAAAGATGCACGTCGCTCTGGTCGCCCTATTACAGATAAAATGGATGCCATTTTTGAAAAAGTGGAGCAAGATCGACATGTCAGTAGTTACGACGTAGCTGAAGAACTGGGAATTGACCACAAAACAGTTTTGGCGCATTTGAAAAAAACTGGGTACACAAAAAAGCTCGACATTTGGGTACCTCACGAGCTCACTGAAAGAAACCTAATGAACCGTGTACTCATTTGTGATTCTTTATTACGACGTAATGAAACCGAACCATTTTTGAAGAAGCTGATAACTGGTGATGAAAAGTGGATCACGTACGACAAGAACGTGCGAAAAAGGTCGTGGTCAAAGGCCGGTCAGGCTTCACAGACTGTGGCGAAACCCGGGTTAACTCGCAACAAGGTGATGCTGTGTGTGTGGTGGGATTGGAAGGGCATTATTCATTATGAGCTGTTACCACCAGGCAGGACCATCGATTCTGAACTCTACTGCGAACAACTGATGAGATTAAAGCAAGAAGTTTAGAGAAAGCGGCCGGAATTAATCAACAGAAGGGGTGTGGTTTTTCATCATGATAACGCTAGACCTCACACATCTTTAGCCACTCAGCAAAAATTAAGAGAGTTTGGCTGGGAGGTGTTAATGCATCCGCCGTATAGTCCTGACCTTGCACCTTCAGATTTCCACCTGTTTCGGTCTCTTCAGAATTCTTTAGGCAGTGTCAGGTTAACATCACGAGAGGACTGCCAAAACCACTTGTCGCGGTATTTTGACCAGAAGTCCCAAAATTTCTATAGCAATGGGATCATGTCCCTACCTACAAGATGGCAAAAAGTTATCGAACAAAATGGTACCTACATACTTTAGTTAAATGTAAATAAACTATATTAAAAAATGTTTTGAATTTTCTTAAAAAATGCGAAGAAACTTTTTCCCCAACCTATTATACGATTGTTAACCTAAAAGGAGCGATAGAGAAGATTTACGGGGGTCGAGTTTGATCCCCTTAAACAATAGGTTACGTAAAAGGCATGCGAGTGTATTGTGATATAAATTTTATCAACAAAAAGGTCATTCCATACGATTCTAAGCACATTAAATGGTTAAATTTTATACTTTTTAACCGACTTCAAAAAAGAATGAGGTTCTCAATTCGATGCGTATGTTATGCGATTACGCCGCTAATTGAAGACCGATTTCCAAAATTCTTTTTGTATTCAATAGAGTATACTCCTGGGGTAGTCCCAAGGTTACCAAAGTTAGGATCTAGTGATGGGATCCTATGAAAATCGAGGGAAACCCTTAAATTTTACAGGTACGTCGAACATGTTTCATGTTTTTTCCGAAGATATTCACGTCTGGTAGTCACGACCCGAGCTGATGGTCGAAGGATCCTTAACTTATAGACTGACGGTATTAAATTCAGGTCCAAGATCAGGTCAGGAAGGTAAGGTGATATTAAATTCACTAAAAGGATAAAAATAAACAATATTTTACAAAAAATAAAAACCACAACAAAACCACAAAAAATTGTTCATCTTTTGGCACCAACTTCAATATAGAAGTGTGATGTTGTCTGTACCTATTGTTACATTATTTTTAACTTTTCAGTGCTTTTTGAAGTCGGTTTTGTTTTTTGTAAAATATTTTTTTCGAGCATTATAAACGTGTTTAAGACTAAAGATAGATATCCTTTACACCTTGAAATCCTTAACCTAATTCCTAATTGAAGTCTTTAACCTAATGAATTAATTTCGCCATATCATTGAAACTTCTATATTTTATCTGAACGAAAAAGGAGCAATAAAGTGAATCAAAGAGAATTGACTGTATCTGATGAATTTAGTTGATTATTTAAAGTTCATGATTGATAAACATTAGTTAGGTGCACATAATAGTGACACAAACTACAACAAGTTAAGAATAAACATGTCACCGTTTGTAAAAATTATATTCCGGAAGGTACATGATGGATGAAACACTTAAAAGTAATTAATGTAATTAAATCAAAAGGCTGGCTGGAGTGGTTTTTTTATGAACGAGCAAATAGAAGACTCAAGAATCACTGGTTGGCGCGCACTTTTGTTCATATTAAAACAGCTCCGTTACAGCATAATTGTTAGCTTATGCGATTGAGAGCGTCCAACTCGAAGTTTAACATAAGATAATGCTTTTCAAATACGATTTCATAAAAGCGGACATATTTCAGAGCAGCTTTTTAATTTTAGCATATTTAATCAGATGGACTAAAAGATTTTTCATCTCCCCATCTCGGAAAGAGTATTTTTGCTATTCAATATCTGACCGCCAAAGCCCTTTTTATCCGCTTAAGGTTAAAGTAAATTTGAACTTAGAACATCACGTGCACTAGCATGTGATTTCAAAACATCATTAAACCTATTTACTTCCATCTCCGTGCCGAATTTATCATACAACTTTTTTTAAATTTGTTAAAAACTCAGACTCTGAACCTCGTTGGTGTACTTTTGTTTTTGATTTGCTTTGCACGCGCCATTTTGTTTTGACGTCGTAATATTATTATTATGAAACATGAAAATAAAAAAACGTATTATTTGTTATACCTAATATAAATATTTTTCTGTAATACTTACCTATCATAATGTTGTAGTAAATATGTAAGTACCTAAACTGAAATAAAAGTATCTTGTGATTGTAAATATTTTATTTTGCATTTAGTCATTTCCTCGCTGAGGGGCGATGAAAAGTTACGTGTTGCACTCGAGTGCAAAGATTTTTGACCTTGTGCTCTTTTGATTCCCTCGCTAACGCTCAGGATTCTAAATTTTAAAATCCTTCGCTTGCTCGGTCATCAAAGTGGAGCACGCAGTTAAAAAGCAACTTTGCACTCATGTATAATAAATAACTATTAATCTACTTCATCCTTTTAATAATAGTGTAACTTATTAAATATCGATATTTATGACTTTATGCGTATGAAGAAATACTTTTATTTTTTGAGTATTGAGTAAGAAAACTGTCATATTTAACTTAAATATAAATTTCTTATTACATTTTTCTACAGTGTAACAATACTGTAAGTAAATAAATAACACAAAAGTTATGTCAGTTCAATACATAGAACACAGAAAGACTCTTTCTGTGTTCTGTGGTTCAATTCATTTAAGGACAATTTTCACTGTAATTCAATGAAGAATGAAACTTGTTTTTTTTAAAAAAACGCTGTGTGCAAGCACTATTTCAAGACTCAGTATTTTTTCCATAAGCGAGTATACCATTATTTTTAAACCTCTTAGTTGGAATTAAAAAGCAGCGTTTCTTTAAATAAATATGTCGTCCTCAGTGGGTTCAAATGGACGCCCTTTAACCGAGTTAAAATAAAGTCACCAGTTACGATGTCTGTCTTATTTTCACACAGTTCAACAACTTAGCAGATATCCCTAAAACAAGGAAATAAAAATGCTATTTACCATACCTTAATTAAATTCTTTTGTTTCAATAGATTAACGAGCCGCAATGATAAGCTTGATTCGATTTTTAAATGTAGTAAATAAACAAATAATATGTACCAATACAAAAAATAAAAGAGTAGCGTTTTTCCACTACGATAGCATCGACTGCTAGCGGTAAAGCAAAAAATGAACTAACTTCAAAAATACCAATGAAAAATTTTAATGGGAGTTGGTGCCAAATTTTTGACTTACTTTGTTTCCCCGCATTGTAAAATTTTCAATAGATCATCTCTTGACACCGACTTTAACATAACTAACAAATGATTGTTTTTATTCTAATATTTATGTATCTTTATTACAACCTTTTTCTTTCACGC
Source organism: Schoenobius gigantellus (assembly GCA_963935595.1). Taxonomy (NCBI): domain Eukaryota; kingdom Metazoa; phylum Arthropoda; class Insecta; order Lepidoptera; family Crambidae; genus Schoenobius; species Schoenobius gigantellus. Next base: position 28,920,331 of record OZ012551.1, read on the forward strand.
ACATTAGAATTTGATTCGAAATAAATACCTGAATAACTTGAATGATTACGTCTAACTCCTAATTGCCCTAAGAAGCTGCACCATCCATCGTCAGCACGCCTGACTCTTGAAAGAATACTAAGTGTAGTACGTACATGCCTACAATATTGATAAATCATCCTTTGACACCTTACAGTCTCCTAACAGCCTTTCCGTCATCAGCTCAGCAACATGACATGATGACAATACAAATACATGAAAAGCTTTAAAACAAGTTAAATTGTATTTTTTTAATACAAGCTTTTAGTACGCGTTAATATGAATCAAACGAGCCCAAACTCGATGGGGTCGTGTCGTTTTATTGCGGAGTTCCTATGGCCACCTTCCAGCTCCAATATCATCATAATATTGCATTGTCACGCGATATACATATGCAATTTCAGCTCCATCGGAAACCGGGAAGTGGGTCCAATTTAACATGCAAGGTTCCATTACAGACACCGGACAGGTGAAATACAAGCTTGTAAAAAGTTATTATCATGTGTGGCTTAAAGAGGGATTCCCATGAAAACTCCCGGTGATACATAAAAATACATACAATCGAACATGGAAGCTCCTTTTTGAAGTCGGACAAAAATGTATGAAGTTTTATGTTACGCTTTTCACTTATAATACTGGCGCTGGTAACGAACGGTCCGATATTTATATACAGGGTGTAAAAAGACGTATACCAAAGCCCGCGTCTACGCATTCAGACCATTAAATAAAGCAATATAACGAAAAATCAATGATGTGAAACGAAATTAATTTTAAGGCTTAAAAATCAACGACAATACGCAATGTAACGCGTGCCCGCGCCTGGCTTGCGCGTCCGGATATCTCGTTGGTGTTAGTGAGTCAGTGTGAGTGCGTGTAAAGCAAGACGAGTTTTCCGCGCAAGAGATTCCTTTTCAGTCATAAATTTTGTTAAGAAATACTGATTCTTTGGACAAAAATTATCAGAATACATTTCGAACAGTTTTGTATAAAAACACCGAAAAAAAATTGTAACTTTAACCTTGAATATCTCGGCAAGCGGCAACTATTAGTTTCACAACCATGGTCTAGAAGACAAAAACTATAGTGATGATGGGAGCAATACGTGGGTTTCGGCTTCGGTACCGGTCTTTTTACACCCTGTATTTTTGCTGTTTCTGTTGTTGGAGCTCGCGCCGGTCCGGACTGGGCAATGGAAACCGGGCAAGAGAACGTCCACGATAATGTTCACACTTCACGAGAGTGTATTCGAGTCACGTCTACAGCGAAACACGGACCAGAGACGAGTCCTTGCAATTGGATCTGTTAACGAAGCTGAATTTTTTTGAATTAATACGTGTAAGTCCCGAGTTCATTATGTAATTATTAACTCCTCTGACGTAATTGTCACAAAAGGTGACCAAAATATTTAAGGGGCTTAGAAATAATGCAATACTCATCTAACTATTTCAGTTTTCCTATGTCAGATTTTGCCCGGTTATGAACAAAAAGTCGCACTAGCAGAACGTCTTTCAGGCCTCCACAAATAGTTGCTGAGACCTGTGGCCTTTCATCCTACCTACGTCTATTTGATTCCTTACGTACCGGTCAATGTCACCGTTATGATGGATAAGTGAACAATAGAGGTGACATCATACAAATTTAATTCATGAAAGCAGTTAGTCAAATCATTTAATTTCGTGAAAATCGATAATTATCTGTCCTCTACCAGTTCTTGATCTAAAACTGTAAGGAGACAAATACTACCTTTCTTTATAAATTAATGAAAAAAATAATGAAGAACAGATCAAAAAAATTAAATATGAAATCTCAAAGGACACGGTCTTATAATAAGGCATAAAAACGATTGACTATTCATCTGGGCTGTCGATTGTGACACCATTTTTGTTGTTATTATCATGCAGCGCTATTTGCAGCGATAAGTTTATTGCGATTAAAACTTTCAAAGCGGCGTATCAACGATGCAACCGCTTGACGAACGCGAATTGCTCTTACAATGCACAATGTGGTTTACTATAAAGCTGAAGGGTTTGTTTGATTGTTCGTTTGTTTGGTTGAACGCGCTAATCTCAGGAACTACTGATTCAAATTGAAATAACATTTTTGTGTTGGATAGTCCATTTATCGAGGAAGGCTATAGGCTATATAACATCACGCTGCGACTAACAGGAGCTGAGCATCAATGAAAAGTTTTGCAAGATCGGAAAAAAAATGTAAGGCATGTTTGTTACTTTCGCACATCCACGCGAAAAAAGTCGTGGGCAAAGTTAGTTTAAATATTATTATATAAACGGCTAAACGTAAGGCGGTCCCATTACATTACAACTTCGTTTTTCGGTCGCCTTCTTGTAAAACGGCTTGTTGTACGATATGGTTGCTACACAAACACCTCAAACATTCCCAACTTAAATAAAGACATCTGCAACTACAAATAGGAGAAAACAATTAGAAGAGCCTTTACGAGGAGAATAGGTAAAAAACTCTGACCTTATTAATAAAAAAGGTCAGAGTTTTTATTAATAAATATTTCACTCCTTGGATCATCCTTGGATTTGTTACTCCGTGTTTTGTCTTGTTTCCGCACATGTCGTGTGTCATATGGCAAAACAAGACAAAACACTGAGTAACTAATCCGAGGATGATCCAAAGAGAATTTTTATTAATAAGGTCGTGAAGGTTTATTATATTGTACTATAATTATTAGCACAATAAGTTATGTTTGTCAGTTCGATTAAAATCTATCTGTATGCTAAATTAACATCAAGGGACCAAACCAAACATCTAAACATGACGCTGCACATTAATTCCACCAGTTGGTAGTTTCAGTAAATTAAAACACTTCTTTATAGTAGCCACTTTATAGTAGCTACTAAGTTCTGCCTCATAGTAGTGAAAATTATTTCAAGCGAAATTTCTTTCTTTCGGAACGGAAACTGCTGATTGCCCATTCTCAGAGGCAATAAAGAGACCAAAAAATCCGGCCCGGCGCGGATCGACCAACCGGGTGCACTTTTTGTGGCTCCACAAACTTTAACTATAAAACCGCTTTTTTAACTGAGCGTATTTTCACCTGAATTTTCTTCATTCGGAACTATTTCACTGCTTCCCCGCTGTAGAACTAGGGTCGTAAAGTGGAAATGGGTTTCTGGGAGAGCAACTTTTCTTCTGCAATATTGCCAGATAAGGAAGTGAATAGATAAATGTCAATTTGGAGAGTACCTACGAATGAAAAGGAATTATTATACAACTTCCAAGTGAATAGATAAATGTCAATTTGGAGAGTACCTACGAATGAAAAGGAATTATTATACAACTTCAATAAGTCTTTTCAGGATGTTAAGGAATTTCGAAAATAATCCCAATAGTACTGTCTGAACAACTGAACATCAATCTGTCAATGTTTTGGGAATATATTGAAGACTAGATGTGCCCGCGACTTCGTCCGCGTGGATTAGTAACTTTTGGCAGCATTTTGATTTTTGTAGGCAATTTTTTTAAGATCTTGATAAAAGTAGCCTATGTTATATTATACGTTATATAATTAGCTATCTATTAGTGAAAGTCACGTCAAAATCGGTCCATCCGTTCCGGAGATTAGCGGGAACAAACAGACAGACAAACAGACAAAAAATTTTAAATTGTGTTTTTGTTATTGGTACCCGATATACTTTCATAGCCATTTAGTAAAAATTTGTTATTTTGACATTACAAACAGACACTTCAATTTGATTTATTTGTATAGATCTCTCAAACTCTTCTGTCTCATTCACTTACTTACTCACTTTTCATATTATGACATATTAAACAAGTCTCTTAGATTTTTGAAAGTTTTTTTTTATTTAAACCTCGCCGATCGTAACAAAATAAGAATTATCCAATTTAGTGCAGTCGTTTTGAAGTTATGCACGTACATACATTTCGGCGATTCATTTTTATTTATATAGATAGAAGATTGAAACCAAAGGCGAATAAAAACATAGCATCTGCCGGCTTATCTCAATTAATCTACAACTGTATCGAACACGGACTTCAGTATTGTCACGGAATTCAGATTTGTTCATCGGCTGAAAAATTTAAATTCATCCCGATATTGCCTCTAGAGAGATCTAAAATAAAATATCCAGATTGTGTTAATTGCCAACATATTTTGGATGTTACGTTGCGAATGCCGTTAAAATCTGAACCTTTTCCGCGTTACGATAGAATGTTGAAAAGAGGTGCCATTGGTTTCGGGCAACCGAACAAAGTTGGCTTAATATATTGAAATTTAGAGGGCGGGAAACGTCAAGGATTCGTATTGAGGAATTACGAAGCTCCCCCACGAGATTTGATTTGATTCTTTTATTTCGTGTTCGGCGAAGGTTGAAGTCGATGCAAACCATAGTTCGTTTTGTTTGTTTGGTATTAAAACAATAACTCTAAGTTGCCCCTTAAAACTTATCCAGCTCGAATGAAATTCCAATGATGTTAATGTCTTTGTTAAGTCTGTGTTCTCTCTGTTAACTCTTTGTTCTCAACTTTGTTAAGAGACAGTAGACCTTATTTACTAGCTACGTTTCAACATTCAATAGTGACTATTCCCATTTACTATCAAGTGGGCAGTGTGCATATTTGCCAACTTAATTGTATAAAAAAGTACTTATGTCTTTGCAATTTCTTTGGGACCTCGGGCTGGAACCTGGGTCATCAATCAATATACCGTGTTGACGCTTTGTCCAATTTGGCCTTTGAGCACTTTTGTACTTTGTTAAGCCAAATTAAACTCTACTCACTATTAATAGCTAAGAATTGACACTCGATTTAGAAATGTTTACAGACCTCGTGAGAACTGTTTAAAAATAAAGCTGTTTTTAAACCCCAATTAGTCTATACTAATATTATACAGAGGAAAGATTTGATTGTTTGTTTGTTTGTATTGAATAGGCTTCGAAACTGCTGAACCGATTTTGATGAATGTTGATATAGGGATAGTTCGATACCATGGGAAGGACATAGGGTAATTTTTCTACGGGAAAAAATCCCTAAAAGCTAGTGATTTATAAATTAATAAAACGTAAGCCCCCATTCAAGCTATACATTTACACCACAAAAACCGCCACGATTGCGAGCGGTATAAGAACGGTCCAAAGGTCAAAGCTTACTCTACTATTTTATTTTTTTATTTTGGAGTTCTGTAAAAGTTACACACACGAAATACATATCGCTTCATTGACAATCTACTCATTATGCAGTATCCGATAAAATCTTAAGCTTTTGTTCGTGATGAAAATGTATTAGGTACGCAATGTTAAATGAAGCGCTTCATGATGCATCATAAAGCATAATAATAAAGCATGTCGATGCCAATTGAAGAGAATCCTTTTAGGGATTTTCAAATTAGACTACTTGATGTGCAAATGATGCGTCTTTAATTTTAGTAGTTACAATCGTGCAGTAGAAGTCGGAATGAAAGAAAAATTTAAAGTAACAGTTATTTAAATCAAGAAATGCCGTTCTTTTGAACGGTAGAGCTTCTCATTGGTCTTCCTCGTTCATTTTTTTTTATTCCACAAAGTTGGCAAACAAGCAAACTGCCCACCTGACGGTGTGCAGTGGTAACAGTTACCTATAGTGTATGTGGCTCCTGTGAGATCCGCAGCAAAACTGCAACCTCCACAAGAACCACAGTGTACGTTGCCAACTTGTGACTTAGGATGTAAAGTCACGGTACCCAGTAATTTCAGTGCCATATCTTACCTTCAAACCGGAACACAGCAACACAAGCACTACTGCTTTGCGGCAGAAATAGGTAAGACGGAGGTACCCAAGCACACGACCCTGGTACAGAGTCTCCCTCCGGTAATGATGTATGCGGTGGACGTCTGTAACTGAGATGATGCTAGATGGCAAACGTTGCATAATTATAATTTTTTTGTGTGAACGCTTCCATAGTGGTAAGTTTTGACACGCAATACAACTTGAAAAAAAAAACAATTACCTATACAGTCACGCTCTGCAATAGAAATCTGAAACAATACCTTCATTATCATTATCATTATCATTTATTGCTCTCCATAATGTTTCGATACAGGTGGTACTTACATGTACCTTATATCAACCCAGCATCCAATGTAGTGTTCTGATATAAAAAAAACTAATTAGTGAATTTTACCCGTTATCGTATATAAATGGCCTATTGACTAGAAAAAATCCAGTATTTTTTTATACGATGTTATAAATAATAAACAATACTCACGAAAATCATGATATTCCTTATTATACAGTCATTCACATTATCGCGAGGAGCGTAAGCGAATCGTGATCCTGGCGTTGTATGATGAATTATGCATCCCTACTCCGTAGGGGAGTCCTGTCTGATTTAAGACCCCCCTCCTTTTATTGCACACCCTTGCTATTAATTTTGAATATAACGTAGCTTTTCGGTGGATGGCTAAAATGATCGAATCTTCCGACGCTCCAGAATCGCGTCTAATTAATATGTATAGCTAAAATTGTATACTGTTTTATGCAGGGCTATATTTGTCTGTAGCAAATTCGGGTAAGGTTTATTGCTTAATAAAGTTAATTCTACTTAAAAACCGGCAACTGCGAGGTTTACTTGCGCAGCGAGGGTTCCGTGTACAAACTTGACTCGTTCCCAACTAAGTACAAAATATATGTTTTTCTTTCTTAACACGTGTTGTAAGACAACGCTTCATGCCAAATTTCATAATTCTAGGTCAACAGGAAATACCATAATTCTATAGGAAATACCCTATAGGATAGCCTTGTGAAATAGCAAAATATGGGTCTTGACATATGGACAGACAGAAAACGAAGTGATCCTATAAGGGTTCCTTTTTTCTTTTGAGGTACAGAACCCTAAAAAAAGCAACTAAAAATGCGTATAAACAAAATATCAATACATTTAGTTTAAGTTTATAAACTATCAATAAATATTTGTCAATATCGGTCTTGCTTTTAAATTCAGATAGCCAAAGCGAATGTGGACTGCAAGATTCTTCAACTTTGGTCAACTAATAAAGAATTCTTACATTCAAAATACTGTAAAACTTTTTATTGTTTAAGTTCTGTAAAATATTTTTGAAGAAAAACATATTTAGGAATTCTTACAAAACAGAAATGCAGTACCTCGCCAAATTACTGGTTCGATAAATAATTAATCCCATATAAATAATCCAGTCCGCCCCAATAATAAGGCATCAATAATGAACTGCAGCTTAAACACGAACCGAAATTAATATGCAGACCTAACTGCAATAAATGTGCTGATCAAAATCGAATTTGACGCTATCTGCAGTTTTGGCAACAATTACATGGGCAACACATGTCGTGAGTATGCCGTTTTGAACTCTATAATACTGCATTAGAGCCTAAATTGTTCAATGTACGCAGCCCCTCATTATAACGAAGGGTAATGGGTTCATTTGTTGATCAGTTTCGTTAGGTGCTTATTTAGGCACACCGAATTTATTCATGAAATTTAGTGGTCGCGTGTAGGTACACTGATTAATACATTTTCGTGTTTGATTACAACGGTAGGTTTTATTAACGATATTATATATATTATCAAAGACATTATAAGAGTAGACCAACAATGCAAACGAAATGTATGAAGTCCCCTTCAACCAATTTTGATATGATAATAGCTAAATAAATAAGCATAATTAAGACTCATCGGTAATAAATAATGTTACAATGTGATTTAGTTTTTATTACTGTTCGTTTTTTACACTACAAAACGAAGTTATTTGGGCATGTTTAAGTATTTTTATAACTTGACGCGCGCTCGACAGTCGAATGCAGTACAAATACAGTATGAGTAGCGGCCGCCTGACCGCTGTTGTGGTTGAAGGGGGTTTCTTAGAGGCCGCGCGTATTGTCGGTCTATCTCTTATAATGTCTTTGTATATTATATTCAGTATCGTTTATCTACTCAATTGTTCGAATTGGATTATTACATAATCACTTTAAAACGTCAAAGAAGCTAATATGCCAATGGTTCACAAGTCACGAGTCTACGGTGAGAGACCTTGAACTGGTAAGAACCAATAAGAAAACCAGCAAGCTTCCTGTATTGTTGCAGTCGTCAATTGAAAGCTGACCTCAAAGCAAAAGTTTGAGCTCGACTTCCATTACAAGATTTGATGTGTCAGATCTCTTCCTACTGTACCGTTACCAAATACAACAATATTTGTTTACATAAATATTTATTCACAATAACACGTTTCTTTTCGTTTCATAGAAAATATGAAATATTAAAATACAATGGAATACATTCCATGCCGTGTATTGTTTGTATTGTGATATTTTATTATTTCTCCTATGTACCCTATGTATATGTATAGATTGTTTCGTATTTGTTTTTTTCTTGCTTTTGTATATATTGTATAATTTAATTAACACTTTGTATATAGGTTATTAAGGTATGAAATAAATATAATTTTAAAGGAATATCTTAATGTTAATGTTAATTATAGTATTTCGTAATTGATATTTTCGCTAATTCAATCGTTATCGTTGAGTGTAATTAAGTAGTTAATTTTATTAATCTTTATTTATTTAGAATCCCTAAATAAATATTTATCTCGTAGATAATGACCATAACATTGTACCTAATTCTTATTGGTTGCCATAATGAAGTTAAAAACGACATCATCAGATTCTTATCTTTTTTATTATTTGTTTCAGGTAATGCACAGCAAATGAACTTATCCGACTTTAATCTCGTCGAAACGGTACCAGCTCAATTTGCGCCCATTATTAAATTGCATCCAGACAGATTACTCATACGCCGCCGTGCCCGGTCGCGTTCTCAAACGGATATTTGCATATTACCTGATACTCGCGTACTCCGCTAGGAAAAGCTTATTAGAATGGAAATATTCTCATATTTGTTACCGCCTACCACTTTTTACGGTTTAGTAGATATTCGACTTATTCGCAAAATGGCTCACGCCAAAAAAAATACGCCGATTTTTATTAGGTCATAAGGTTTACCGTTCTCTCGAAACAGATCGACGTGCCGCTCATCATAAGAACCGAACCAATCAGGGGCCTAATTCCGCTAATGTCTATGGCGTGTCAATAACGCTTCAATAACACTGCTTTTTGGCAAGGTAATTGGTGGTTGAACGAGAACCAGATACAACATTTGTAACTATTCACTTATCAAGAAACTGTAGCATGAATAAAATGGACCCCGAAAGCGTATAAAAGTGACAAAAGCAATTTTATTGATGCCCTAAAATTAGCAGAATTGAGGCCCAGGCTGGGGATGGTTGACACTACGAGAATGTCCCTCTCAATAATTAATTATGCGTTATTGATGTGTATGGTATGATCCGGTCCAGAGAATTACAGTATGCATCAAAAGAAGTGTAATTTAATCTGAAAGGGTTAGAAAATATACGATATGTAATAGACTAATGCACTCAAAAATCTCAATTAATTAGCCATATTAGACGTGCTACTTTCTGACCGAAAAAGATTAACTACACTTTTCCGGTCTTATAACAAAACCTGGTCTAAATTTAGTGTTGGTTTAAACCTAATGCGCTTTCACAATAAGTCAACTTAAGTTTAGACCATGTTTTGTAATGTCGAAATCGCCGTTTATTTCTATGAGGTGTTATCGACATCACCAAAGCATGCGCTATCTCAATAAGTTGTACAGCTAACTTCGTTCGACAGTAGCTCTTCTATCTATTCCGTGATAATAGTACAAGAAAACCCGCCACATATTACGTTAAAAGTAATTGACGTCACTAAATGCGACAGAGAAAGTTCTTTTTTAGCACTCCTGGACCTGTAGCCTTTACGTCGCCTAAACCACAATGTCTTAAGAGGAAAGTCTTTAATCCCACCAAAAATATTATGTAAAAAACTAGCCAAGTCTCGATGGAGCTGCTTGTTTATCTCTAAAAAGTAATGAAATCTAGACAAAGTCGTGCCAAGTCTAAGGTTCCTTACTGCAATTTCTTTATTATTATAGTTAATGTTGTGTGACTTGGCCGTTGAACATTCTTTATACGTTAGTGGGTACAAGTCAACGGCCAAGTCACACAACATTAACTATAATAATAAAAAACTTTGTCTAGATTTCATTACTTTTTAGAGATAAACAAGCAGTTCCATCGAGACTTGGCTAGTTTTTTACATAATGTTTTTGGTGGGATTGCATTTCTTTTTGTAGAAACGTGAGCTTATTGATTTATTTTATTAGATTTTCTTATTTGACACAGTTTTTTTCTTTGTAGGAGTAGTATTTTTATTATTACAAATATTTCTTTTCTTTTTTTCGGTTCTGATTCTGCGACGTGTGCGGGTATCACCGCCACTCTTAGTCCAATGCATAATATTTTGACCAAATTTTGATCAAAATTAATATTTTAGTGTAATTTGTTTAATTTGTGTAATGTTAGAGTAGAATAAAGTTAATCGTTCGACTATTTCTTCTTGTAAACTTGTAAGTATAAGTATAAAAACCAGTGTAGTCTTATCCAAAGTTTTCCTTTAATTTGTTTATATGCGTAAAAGCAGAAGGGGAGGCATTCGCCCAGCAGTGGGACGCTATAGGCTAGATTAAATTAGAAGATGTGTCCCACTACGCTGGATTTTTGCAATGACAGTCGATTTTTTTATGTACCAATAGTAGAAGGGGGCATTACCATATCTCTAATACAGCTGAGACCAGCTAAGGGTTCTTCATCAGATACTTCAGACCTTCGATTTTTGACATCAATTGAAGCGGCCCACCAAGTTGAATATTTGTTGTAAATGCGGTATGTCGATATCTCTAATTCTAATTTGGTTGGGCTCTTGTGTTTTCTAATCAGAGTCACAGGTACTCCAGATCTTCGATTATCCTAGTTTTTATAGTTTTCCCTATATGTGGCTATTAAACCGTAACTCTGTACCAAATTTTAGCTCGAGTTTATGGGAAGTACTAGTTCTATTTTGATGATCATGAGTGAGTGAATGTCAAAAATGCGAAACTTTGCTTTCGCTTAACTTCGGAACTAAATGACCTACAGACTTGAAATTTTTGGATTTTAAGTATGTGATTATAGTTTACTGGATGACGAAAATTTATGCGTTCTGGTCTTATCCAGAGGTTCTCAAATAGGGGCCTGAAAATGCGGCGGAATGGTTCCAGTAAAGGATGGTACGGCAGTGTTTGCTTCGCGCTCGACTTGGCGGGGGCACTGCCGTGCCCCCAGATTAGTGCGTCCTACCTGCCATGTTATTTGGGGCCGAAACATGGCCACTCACGATAGGGCTGGTCCACAAATTTAAAGTCGTTCAGCGAGCCACGGAAAGGGCTCGAAGTCTCTCTAAAGGATCAGATTCGGAACGAGGTGACCCAACAGATAACGAAAGTTATCGACATAGCTCACCTGATTAGCAAGCTTATGGGCTGACCACATCAACCCCAGAGCCGACAACAATTGGGAGAAATCTATACTTACTTAATATTATAAAGCTGAAGAGTGTGTTTGTTTGTTTGCTTGAACGCGCTAATATCAGGAACTACTGATTCAAATTGAACAATTATTTTTGTGTTGGATAGTCCATTTATCGAGGAAGGGTTTAAGCTATATAAGATCACGCTACGATTAATAGGAGCTGAGCATCAATGAAAAATGTTTCAAAAACGGGGAAAAAAGTAGTATGGCGAAACGTAGTTCGTGGGCACAGCTAGTTATTAATAGAGTGGACACCAGACGTCGGCAAGCGAAGTGTAGGATGCCGACAGACTAGGTGGAGCGACGATCTTCGCAAGGTGGCTGAGAAAGGCTGGATGAGAGTAGTCGCGAATCGTGCTCAGCTTGCTGGCATGTACTTGAAGTGGTCTATATCCAGCAGTGGACGTGTGTGGGCTGATGATGGACCTGCAACCAGAGTATCATCCGCCTTCGCTTCGTTACGTTTACGTTATGCATTCTGTACATTTTGAACTTTCCTACCTTTGTTATCGTTTTCGAATTGTTACTTTGTTCGTTAGGCCCCATGAAACCCGATATTTTAGATGATCTACCTACGTAATAGCCTTTTGTAAGGCATCGACGTTGTTGGGTTTTTCGTACAGTCGTAACAATGAGAAACTAACAAATACATACCCCGCTCTTGCCGCCTTCGTGGTCTAGTGTTTGAGACTGTAGAATGTAGATCGGGAGGTCCAGGGTTCGATTCCCCATGGGGCAGATGATTTCCTGCTCAGTTTGGTTGGTGGTAAGGTTTCTGTGCTCGCCTGGTGATCTAGGTAGCACGGTGATACCTAATTTTGTCGCCATAATAAAAACGTTATTTTTGTGTTCCGACAGTAAAATTGGTGAGATGAAAGATAACACAGTAGACAAAAAAATAGCTTTAGAGACGTAAAAGAAAAATTAAGCAATTTTCTTGTGTGTTTCTAAAGAGAATTTCAACGCTAACAATTTTGAGAATAATATTAGGAAAATAATTTACAAGCGCCATTGAAACGCCTTAATGAAATTGATTGACTAGACGATTGCCTAAGACTAACGTTTCCAATAATTTGGCTTTAATTAAAATTCAATATTACAGAATTCTTAGCTCTAACAACATTGTAACTTGCTAAAATTATTAAATTATTATAAGGATGTTTCGCTTAGTAGTAATATTTGATAATGATTGGCGTTTATTGATTTAGTTAATAATGTTTGTATCCCCAAGCGGTTTCTTGAAAAGGAGAGTATTTTCTTCAAGGTAGGCAGCGGATTACCTACACATATCCCTGATATTGGTGAAGTTTATGATTGGCGATTACCTTACCATCAGGCAGGCCATCTGCTCGTCCACCATCTGCAAAAAACCGGCCAAGCGCGAGTAGGACTCGCCCATGACGGGTTCCGTAGGATTTATGACGTATTAAAAAAACTACTCACTAGATCTCGTTCAAACCAATTTTCGGTGGAAGTTTGCATGGTAATGTACATCATATATTTATTTTAGTTTTATCATTCTCTTATTTTAGAAGTTACAGGGGACACACATTTTACCACTTTGGACGTGTCTCTCGCGCAAACTATTCAGTTTAGAAAATAATGATATTGGAAACCTCAATATGATTTTTGAAGACCTATCCATAGATACCCCACACGTATGGGTTTGATGAAAAAAAAAATTTGAATTTCAGTTCTATGTATGGGGAACCCCCAAAATTTATTGCTTTTTTCTATTTTTGTGTGAAAATCTTAATGCGATTCACAGAATAAATCTACTTACCAAGTTTCAACAGTGTAATTCGTATAGTTTTGGAGAAAAGTAGCTGTGACATACGGACGGTCAGACAAACATGACGAATCTATAAGGGTTCCGTTTTTTGCCATTTGGCTACGGAACCCTAAAAAGACAGCACAAGATACATGTACATTTTTTTCCATAATTTGTTTCTCATAAATATATCCCTGATGTTTGGTGAAGTCCATGGGCAGTAATTACCTTACCATCCGGTAGGCCAGCTGCTTGTCTGCTTTCTGTAAAAAAGACAAAATGAGAAAGATCCAACTTTCATAATTAGTTATGCTTAACTTCTAAACCCACTAGGCAGCTGACGCAGGGCTTGTTAATTGTTTCCCCCAGGAACATGCAATAATTACATTGTAACATAATATGTGGACAGACAACGCTGCTAGCCACTTTGCAACTGAAGAAATGTACCTTGGGCATGCGAGGCTTAACTGATAACTCATCATCATCACAGCCCATATACGTCCCCACCGAGGGGCTTGAGCCTATCCTATATTAGGGTGATTAGGCCTTAGTCAACCACGCTGGCCCAGTGTGGATTGGTCAACTTCACATACACCATTGAATTTCTTCGCAGATGTATGCAGGTTGCCTCGCGATATTTTCCTTCACCGTAGGAGCGTCAGACAAATGCACATATGAAATTCGAAAAACTGATAACTAAAACAGTATAATAGCTGTGCCTACAAATCACGCTTCGTTTTCATGTAACTTAACACTTTAGTTTCCTTAATTTAGATGGGGATTTTTCAGCTTCCTGTGGGAATTTTGAAAAATCCATCCTTAGTGGGCGTCTAAACTGTTCAACAAACCCCTGTACCGAATTTTATGTTTCCAACTCCAGTAGTTTGGGCTCTACATTGATACCTCAGTCAGTCACTTACCAAAGTCCCCAAACCTTCATAACAGCTCGAATACGTTCCCACCGAGGGGTTTGAGCCTACCCTAAGTTAGGGTGTTTAGGCCTTAGTCAACCACGCTGGCCCAGTGCGGATTGGTCGACTTCACATACACCTTTGAATTTTTGCGCAGATACAGGTTACCTCACGATGTTTGCCTTCGCCGTAAGAGCGTCAGACAATAGTACATATTATTATGAAATTCGAAAAACTAAAAACACATTGGTACATGGCGGTCTCGAATCCCGGACCTCCCGATTAGAAGGCAAGTGCTGAGTTCACAGCGCCACCTATGCTCCCTTTAAAAAATAAGATTTTAATATATGTCGTGTCGACGAATTTTTTCATAGGTTTACTTAAAGATTTTTATTAAAACATTGTGGCTTGTAGGTATGTTATTTGTATAATAGAGAGCCCACGGTACACATTTGAAATAAATAAAATTATCGACATTTATTTTTCAAGTTATCCTTCACATTTGTTAATGTGAAGACGTAATTCAATTTTATTATACTGATTCTTGAACATAGAATTTGACGCCCGCTCACAAATATATTGGTTTTGATGTCACTGTTTCAACCATGTTAATTGCTTCTCATTTCCATGGAACAAGCCTCTAGCTTTGATCCGATTCTGTGTACTCGACTTAATACGCTGACTGAGATATATAATAGACATTTGCAATAGATTATTCCAACAGGTTTTGAAAGCCTATATAAGAGTTCATGGTTTCGATTCTAAAAAAATATATAAGTAGAGTTTTTAGAATACAAGGAACTATGTAAAGTTTCGAGAGCAAGGGAGTTGGTAAAATATGTCCACACGCTCATATTTATAGGGATGATTCATTGACGTATACGTAACTTATGTCAATGGGATGATTACTGATCTTTACGCCATCTGGTAGATTAAAAAAGATAATAATTACTAACATTTTGCGACGATTGATTTGAAATGTCACATGACGTCACACTTGAGATCATTTTGTATGGAGTTAAGAGTTTTGTCTGGATTCGCTTTATCTAACTAGGTTTTTAACTCAAACTCAAAAATCTTTATTCAATATAGACCTTCACAGACATGTCAAACAAAACATAAAACCTAATCAACCAAGAATCTAATTAACTAATTATTTAATCCTTGTATATACTTATTTATTTATTTTTATTTATTTATTATTATTATTAACATAAACATAGACATCATAAACACCATATCAAAGTCTTGTTAAAATAAAAAAACAACAAACATTGGTAATACCGAACAGGTGAAGTATTCGTTCAACACTGCAAAGTAAGGTATATAAACACAGAAAATAGATTACATTTTCACACCGTAATCAAATGATATTTATATGTTACGAAGGTGGTAGACAGGAACTTATTTTACAAAGCATAATCTTATTTATTTGATTTTTTAAGCTAAAGTAATATTCAAAGGAAATTAACTAATTAATTAAATTCAATTTAACTAGGAAAATATGTTTTCTTTTTTGCGGAATATTAACCCAATCGAAGACAAGTAGGTAAGTATAGAATTTATAAACGTGGTAAATGTATTTCAAATTTATAAGTATTACAAATACTTAAAATATTAAGCAAATCTTGACATATTATTATGACCAACTACTTTAGCTGTGTATTATTTTAGTTATTAATAAATTCATACACACACCCCAAACATTATTAAGATGTATGCAAATACAAGTAAAATGAAAAAAAGTTGACTCTACACCTGTTCGGAAATTGGCGCTGGATCTCTGTACACATGAACAAAGCGGACATGAACAAAAAATGACTCAGCACGTTATTTGTGACGTTAGTTGTGATTATTGTATTGTTAGAAAGAGGGAAAATGAATCTCTAAAATAAATCGAATACTTAACAGGAGCACAAAGATGTTATGTACCGAATCTTATACCTACACGAATTCTAATTTTCCTAGCAACAAGTAACAACCTGTGAATATAACAACGTCGGAGCCAAAATAAGGTACCCAACGCGTTTTAATCCCGTAAAAGTTTTAGTAATTTAAAATGCAACGCGAAAGTTTAAAAGTGTATAAGTAACAACCGTCCGCACCGCTTGTCGAGCCAAGAAGTGAAAATGTCATACGAAAACGTGGACTCGTCTCCCGCAGACTGCTCCACCGACAGGTCGCAACCACAGATTAAAGAGTCACAACCTAGGACCAAGCATCTATGGACGGAGCCATAAGACGTTGCCGTTCGTCTATGCGTGTATAGAGCAAAATATCTTGTATCCTTCTCTGTATTATGAAAATTAACACAAGTAAAAGAGATAGAATAAGTAAGTTTGGCAACGCCGCAGCGTCTGTGTGAAGCGTGTCATGTTGTGTCCGACTACTCGGTCAAAACATTGCGTTAGTGTTCGGGATTTTATAATTTTTTAAAGAAATCTATTAGTCTTAACAAAAAGTGAATTTAAAAATTGTTATTATGTCTTGTTGTGCTGTATATTGTGCGTCAAGAACGACAAAAGGTGGACTGAAAGACCCGGATTTATCATTTCATACGTAAGTTTCTGACAACAATATTTTATGCTTTACGATGAGATTTACTATAAGAAAATCAGTAAAACATTTAATTTCACTAAATCTAAGTCCTTTAAATCGCACCTAATATTGATAATAACCATATTTTAATCTTAAAATCAATGTAATTAAAAGGCTTTGTTTTGAACATAACTTTAGGGTTGTCTATTAAACAATACAGTTTTATCGATATCGTTAATCATACTTTCTTTCATTTTTTAGGTTTCCAAAATACCCGGAAATTAGGCGTCAATGGATAACGGCTATTAGACGTGATAACTGGGAGCCTACAAAGTATAACAGGCTTTGCTCCAAATATTTCGAAAAATGTTGTTTTGTTGACGGGTTAATAAAAAAACTTAAAAGTGATGCAGTCCCGACCATTTTTGAGGGATATCCAGCATACTATCAATCGGTAAAATTTGTGACCATTACACTACTATCGGTAGATCTTAGAAATAGATCTTACATAATTATGAAGTTATTGTATTTCTGACAGGTATGGGAATTTTAATATTCTGAATATAAATGTTTCAGGTACCAAAGAAGAGCAAAGCACCGCAGTGCGGCCGGCGGTGTGGTGGCCCCATAGTGGTGGAAGTCCGTGGTTGAAACCCCCCCATTAAAAAATCATTTTTCCTTGCTAAAGATCCTATTAAAATATATTCTTGTTAAACATCCTAGGAACAAAGAGTTAAAGAGAGAAAAATTTCCTTGAAAGTAATGTTAATAAAATGATTTAATAAATGTCGTGAATGAAAGAATCGAGAACAAAATAATGGACTAAATTGATTTTGGCTTTTAATAAAACAAATGAATAAATGTTCTTAATATCTAAATAAATGTTGTTAAAAGAATAATCTAGAAAAAAATAGTTGCTAAATTATTTTGGGCATTTGTCTGAAAACATGGGGGTATATAAGGAGGCATCCAAGAGTCGGTGGGCAGTTCAATTTGAGTACGACACAGCACAGTAGAGACGGGACCAAATCAGAAGAAAGAAAAAAGTGAAAGTGAAGAGTAGCATCAGAGTTAACACAACAGCGACTGCGGCGTCGTTACTACCAGCAAGAAGCGGACCTGCGAATCTATGAAGAATATCAGTAACGAATAAACTCCACTTTCGACGAACACTGGTAGTTTTCTGCCAATTTCTGAACCCTCTTCCATAACAACATGTTGTTTTAATAATAACATTCGTTTTTTTTTCAATTGAAATGTGTTTTATTTATGTTAGTATACTTTCACATAACATATATTTATGGGCGACATTGACATAAATTATGGACAAAATACAAATTTCCTATCGATATTAAACAATTACAACGAAACACTATTTACATCCCTAGTCACGCACACTAATACAAATCTAGAAACGCACACTAGCAAAAAATGGCCACGCCAAAAATCTAAAGACTCCGTCCAGTATGATGCTTGGTCCTAGGTCACAACACTGGTTGGTAAAACGCATGAAGTTATAGATAAAGATGGAGACCACGCCTTGAATACCTATTTGAGGCAATACCTCAGTATCGCTATCTCACTCTCTGTGGGCTAACCGTCTCTTTCAAATAGGGTAACCTTTGTTTTATTTTTTTCAGGACATCGCTATACTTTAATCGGGAATTATTTATAGCTGTATAAATGTTGCATATCAATATCCTTTAATTTCTACACTGAAACCGTTAGGTCAAACTTTGCTGCTCACACTGTCCTGCACAGAATCGTGCACACTTTTGAAGAGAGATTCAGCGACGTCTATATTTTCTTTTTAAAACGAAACCAATATACCTATCTCACATGTAGTGCGGAGACTGCCTCAATTTTGTGAATCATCCCAGTAAACAGAGCATCACACTCAACACACACACACTAAATAATACACATCCCACACATCCACCGGATCGAAATATATATTTTTTTACTTTTTTTAACATTTTATTAATTAAAATAAATCCTTGTATCCGTTTACGCTACATACAACAGATAAATAAATAAAATAAATCCTTGTATCCGTTTACGCTATTCGTAATTACCGTTTTCGATTTAGCCGTACAGATTCTGTATGATGAAATTTTGATTATCATGACCACGTCGTCACGTCGACGTATAATGTATAGGTTAATCGTCGTCTCAGCAGTCACCACTGATAGATTTAAGCCTCCCAAAATGAATCAGGGAAATTTCCAATCAACATCGGAATTGATTATTAAACTATTAAGTAGTTTAAATTAAACTATTAATATAAGTATTTAATTTAACTATTAATAAGATTAAAAAGACTTCAAATAAAAATACATAAAAAATTTGGATCACTTTAAAAACATCTGTTTAAGAAAGTATATTACGACTATATGGGACAAAATTCGGGGAATGATGATGTGCAAAAAAAACATTTTAAAATCAATATCATTTATTATAATGTTGATATTATATTACACAGCTCTGTGTAATTTCTGTCTATTTCCACGTAATTTATGAATATATTTTCTGTCTTCCTCTTTAAGTGAGCTCGTATACGCATATTAAAAGAAAGATTTAGTTAATTGCTTAACTATCGTAGTTTCATGCAAATCATTACAAAATATTGAGTCCGTGACCGAGTGGTTAAACATTTGCTGAAGCATAGTCGTAAAATGTTGTGATACCACATAAATTAACTTGTTAAGGTTGCTTATGTCTTCCAGGATATTGCGACATTGTATTTTACTTGCTGGACCTTCCAAATCGCAACTAGCACGTTTCAGTCTTGTATCCTTAAACGGACATTCACTTTTGTAAATGCCAGAACTGGTGCTTGGAACAGCAACATCAGTTATTTGGAACATTTACTCTTTATGTAAGGCACTTGTTGTCTGAAAATTAATAATAATGTTAACATTATGATGAAAACATATTATAATGTTGCATTTTTGTCATATATTTAAAATACTTAAATTCTAAACATGTAATATAAATCATTCATCAATGGGATGATATGCAATTCTAATTACAAACTGAATTATATATCCAGATGGGAGTGGCACATGATAAAAATTCACAATAAAGTATTATTTTCTATACTAAGTATTTAAAATGTATGCATACATAAAAAAACATATAGGCCAGAAATTTGATACTAAATGTATTACTAACCAATCATTCACAAATATATTGTTAATTTAAAATCTTTACCTTTAATGGAGATATTGTATGCCTTAAAGAAGGAACTGCTGTTTGTTTTAAGCGCCCTGTTGTAGTGTCATAATTAGATTCATTAAAATGTAAATTGCAAATCCTCACTTCCATTTTTGTCCATCTAATTTTGTCTTCAGTGTTATAATTGATAGCCACAATTTTCTCCGGGTACTGTCTTTAGGAAATCTAAAAAGAAAAAATATTGTTAACAATTACATAACTGTATAAAAAAACTAAAATGTATAGATAACAAAGAATAAGAGATTATATTAAGAGTATGTGTACATAACGAGTAAGAATCATAATCATGAAATGTATGCATTGCACATCTCGTACAAAATCTTGTATCAAAGAAAGTCTCAGATACATTTACATTTTGGTCGTTCTACATCAAAACGACTGTTTGTAAACAAACAAAATCACGTTACACAAATTCAATGAAATTCAACGTATATCTATATGATCTTGACTTATCAATCATTTACTAATATTTTGTTGGAAGCACCAACGAGTATTTTTGGAAGATCGAACAAAACTATGATTCTTAGATTACAATGATTCAATTTAAAAAATCACGGTTTAAAAATCTATGCGTGAAATTTTATATCACCTCCTGGACACCACGCACTATCACTACACAAGATTGCACCATTTTTCAATATCAATCAACGATGATTAGCGTAACGATAGCGAAAAATCTTGAACAAAGTCGTGAACTGCAAAGTAAACAACCGCCATATTGAGCCGATTTATATTGACATAACAGCGCCAATGTTGCCATATCGTCGGTCGGATTCATTACCAGAATATTTCCAAATTACGTGTTTTGAGCACGTTTTGAGATAACTATGTAGAATGGTAAGGAATTAAATATTTTTTTCCAAATCATCAACGGTACAACTTAAATTTTAGTTCTAATTGACAGAAAACTATTAATTCCAATAAAGAAAACAAAAATTTTGTATTCTTTTCGTTTTCAGTATCAATTTATTTTGAAATGTTCCGCGCTGCGACACTAAATTCTAAAGTGCATCCGGGCTTTAATAATGAAATATTTCTCAAAGTTCCAGTATGACTCTGAAATTCTATACCTAAAAGATTTCTGAATTGATTGTATTTTTATTTCATTACTGGTTTATTTAGAAATATTCCAATTAACTACATCTTAGATTTTCAGAAATTATTTAATTTAATAATTAGAATATTTCACAAAATTACTGATAACTCAAAAACTACACATGACAGCCTAAATCTTAGTTACACACAATAAACTTAAACTAGACTATAATCTTCATATTATTTAGTAAATAAAAAAAACACAAAATGATATCAAGCACAGATAAGAGAATACAAGTCTCAAGATAAAGTAAAATAAGATTTGAATATTGTCAAAAACTTAAAACCTCAATTACTCAGAACATGTGATTTTGAAATGTTCCATTAGGCACCTACTGTTTCCGACCGACGATATTACCAAGTCTGCAGGATATGTAATAATAATTCATTGACTCATTTATAAATTCATCATCTAATGTAACTTTGTATTTGAAATCGGTAATTGTAGTTGAAAAATTTTAATAAATATAAACTATTTGATTGAGCCCACAATCTAATGATTGTGGGCTAGTGTGTTACCTTTTTTAATGTTTTTACTGGGAGATTTAAATAAAGAAGTAGCAATACCGACCACACACTAAAAAGAGAGGTCAGACCACAGAGAACGAGATCGAGATATGTAGGTATTTGATTCAAGCTGTTGTGTGAAATGTGGTCTCCATCTTTATATCTATAACTTCATGGTAAAACGGTCTTAGACTGAAGTTGCCATTGACAATTTCCTTTTATTGCTAATAGTATTTTTACTTTTTACCTTTTTTACTTTGTTTTATTTACATTTTGGACATGTACATGTACTTGTGTTGACACCCCTCTACAGTGTTCTATTAATTATTATTATTTTCCTCCGCATGTAAATAAGGGTCTTAAATGCCTGGAATAAATACATTTATTATTATCCTTTATTTTAAATAGTTCTTAAATATAATTTTTTTTATAACATAAATATAAAAGATATAAATATTATAAAAAAACCTACACTTAGCGGGTCCATCGGCAGCGAGACAGTACCCAAATTACCGGTGGTTAGGGCTGCAGGGTAAGGAACCTCCTGACAATTCGTGCCGTACCAAGGATTACCGCCTTCTGTATCAGGCCCTTGATCCATCCGCCTAGCGAGAGTCTCTCAAGATGTTGGTCAAGACTCTTCGCTATTAGACCATTCACAGACACCACTATCGGGATAATGACAGTCGAATCCACATCCCACATAGCGGTAACCTCATGAGCCAAGTCAAGGTACTTGCTGAGCTTATCCTTCAGCTTTCACGAGGTTCTCGTCATGGGGGATGGTGACATCGACTATCATTACCCGGCGTTGGGACTGGTCTATTAGCACGATATCAGGCTTATTGGCTGCAATAAACCTGTCCGTGATGATAGAGCGGTCTCAGTAGAGCAAGGCACGACCATTCTCAAGAACTGGCGCTGGTGTGTATTTATAATACGGCACCTCAGTCTCAACAAGGGCGTATCGGAGAGTAAGTTGCTGGTGAATGATCCTGGCTACTTGGTTATGCCTATGCAAATACTCACTGTTAGCAAGATGCGAACAACCAGAGACTGCATGTCGGAGGGACTCCCCAGGGCGGTGGCATGCTCGACAGATGTCGACGGTTCCGTCCTTCATTATGTATTTTCTGTAGTTGTTCGTCTTGATAACCTCGTCTGCAATTGCACAGGCAAACCCCTCGGTTTCTCCAAAGAGGTCCCCAAAGCGTAGCCAGTTCACTGACGCCAGCTGGTTCACATCAGACCCAATAAGGGAACGATAGAACCGGCCGTGCAGCTCCTTGCTCTTCCATACGTCCTTCCGTGCTTATCAGTGCTTAGCACCGATGGTTTGCGCCAGTTCTCCTTCGCCATGGAGAGAGGTGTGAGGCCTTTATTAACTGCTACTACCTCTCGATGCACACTATTCTCGCTGTTACGGTAATACTCCCTGAGACTATACTATTATTATTATTGGCCTCCACGAGAAGAAGAAACTCGGAAGGTCTTTAATTCGACAAAGAAAATAACACGATTATTTTTTTTCATATCCGCTTGAATAGTTACAATTTCACACTTATGAATAATAATTTCAATTACAAACAAGTTAAATTTGTGATCCGATTGGTGTGTGTTTTGATTTAAACAGATTACAGTCTACAGATTAGTAATGTTGAACTGAAAATGAAGATCGATTTTGACTACCACAAGAGTTTGTTACCGCGTCTTCGCTCAAGCGATTAGCTCCTCAAATCATAAGGACGGTTAGTAAATGGAATTACTGTCCGAAAATTTTCTCGATTTACTGGCCCACTGTAATTATGATTATTAACACTATCCCAAGTAATAGGATAAATTAGAAACGAAAAGTTACACGCACGTACACATACGCTCTAGATGTTTCTATTCAGAGTCCAAGCCTTTAAGGGCCTAAAGGTATAAGCAATTAACAAACCTTAAGCCGGTAATTTTACACCGTAAATGTACCATTGGTACGCAGCTCCGTGTAAAGTCAATTCATGAACCGGCGCACAAACCCGACGACCTTTTAACATTCAGACAAAACAAATCCTTTAGTCTCCCTACATGGTGACCATCCGTTGATAAATATGTATGCTACGAGACAGGTGTTACCTAAGCCCGGATTAGGTAATTGCTTTCCCTTCCCGAATTATAAATATTTATTTATCCCTGATCTTATTATTTGTATAGGCTTCCGAACACGTTGATTTCGCCTTTCATACGCGCAGAATAAGGTTGATATTGGCATGTCGGTGTCACAACACTTGTCGCGTCGCCCGTACGGCTCATGTTTTATTTCGGGAGAGAAAAATTCTGTTTATGTTTACCTTCGTCCCTCCTGCGGTCTTATTGTTTCTTGCTATATCATTTCCACTGGCAATTGGCACTGAATTTACTTGCTAGGTATTAGTAGATTAACACGCATTCCGCAGCTGCAAGATATGCTGGGTTATTTTTTAATCTGGAGCCAAAACAGTCCCAACTGAGCATTTGTAACATGATGAATATATATATTATTATTTTTAAAAATCATCATAAAGAAAATCCTTTTATTTTTTTTTATTGCTGAAAGTTGACAAACAAGCAAACTGCCCACCTTGATGGTAAGTGGTAACAGTCGCCTATAATACATGTACTCGTAGCTCCTGTGAGATTCGCAGCAAAACTGCAACCCCCACAAGAACCACAGTGTACGTTGCCAACTTGTGACACCAGATGTAAAGTCACAGTACCCAGTAATTTCACTGCCATATCTTACCCTTCAAACCGGAACACAGCAATGCAAGCACTGCTGCTTTGCGGCAGAAATAGGTAAGACGGAGGTACCTAAGCAGACGACCCTAGTACAGGGTCTCCCTCCAGTACAATTATTTCAACTTTTAGATCTTGATTTAAATATAACTTTGAAAGAAAATTGTTGTACCTATATTTAGACCGCTCAACTATTTCAATCAGTCGAAAGTGATCTCGCTCGTCAAAACAACTTCTTTAAATTCGTTAGGTGTTTTCTTTAGAGGTATTTAAAAGTTTAATAAATTTAGTCAATAAAAACCTTTATAGACGGTAAAAATTAATACAAATTTCTCATTACCCGTGTGCATAATATCTAAAATATTTCAATATTTATCCTTGTATGGAGCATGTAAATACAAGTAGACGAAAAAATTGACCCGTGGTAATGCTGCCATAAAAATGTATTATTATTTAAGCGAACTACGTTTTGCCATTATATTTGTCCCGTTTTTGCAATAATATTTTAATTGATGCTCAGCTCCTATTAGTCTTAGCATGATGTTATATAGCCTAAAGCTTTCCTTGATAAATCGAATAGTCCTAACACAAAAATATTTTTTCAATTTGAATCAGTAGTTGCTGAGATTAGCGCGTTCAAACAAACAAACAAACTCTTCAGCTTTATAATATTAGTAAGTATAGATATAAATATATTTTTTTATTTGTCCGGTTAGAAGAGTAAGACAGGCAGTGGAATTACCGGCTACGGAGACTTATGTTACAACTTATGACTTATAATTTTATGTAACGAGTTGGCAACGTATATTGGCGTCCTTGTGGGGTTTTTAGATTTGTAAGTCTTATGCTTAGGGCTATTAAAGTAAACGAAAAATATAAATTGCAGTTTGATGTTATTTCCGTATAAATTGACAATAACAAGAATATATGTAACTATAGTAACCGGATCTATGCCTTAACATCCTCCCTACTTAGTTACATTTACCCAAACCCAAGCTATTTGCTAAAGCAGTAAGTCTTGGCTTATGCAAAGGTTTCGTCATCATGTCTGCGACTTGAAGCTCTGTTGCAATCTTGAGAACTTTAAGAGTTCCATCTGTAACTAATTCACGTATGAAAAAGTATCTAACACGAATATGTTTTGTTCTTTGGTGGTATTCATAAGGTGGATTGTGAGCGAGTTTAATAGCAGACTCATTATCCACATATAGTGTCGGTATATCCTCTAATAACGTCATTTCGCTTATTAGTCTTTCAACCCAAATAAGTTCACGCGAAGCTTCACTCGCTGCCACTAATTCCGCCTCTGTTGTTGATATAGCAACTGACTTCTGTTTTTGACTTTTCCACGCGATAGCACCACCAGAGAACACACATACAATACCAGTTGTTGAATGCCCTATTTTAGTATCACCAGCGTGGTCAGAGTCACTATAGCACTCAAGTATCTTTTTCTGGTTTGGTATGTACTTAATACCATGATTTAAAGTACCACTAAGATAGCGTAAAATTCTTTTTACGCGAGTGACGTCTCCTCTGGTTGGGTTCTCTAAATTTCTGGATACTATACCAACGGCATATGCTATGTCTAGCCGAGTGCCGACCATCAGGTAAGCTAGTGCTCCCACAGCTTGCCTATATTTAAACTCTACATCATTTTCATTCTTATCGTCTATATTTACGTCTTCATCTTTGAGAATTGGTGTCTTTGCTGATTTACAACTACTCATACCAAATCTTTCCAATAATTTCTTTGTATAAGCAGCTTGATTGACTTCTATAGTACCATCTGTAGATGTTTTTAATTCTAGGCCTAAGAAATATGAAGCCGGTTTTGTGGTTATTTTAAATCTACTTCTTAGTTCTTCCAGAAACACGTTTGCTTCGTTTTTGTCGGAAGACGCTACTAAGCCATCATCCACATACAATGCAAGCATTAGCCTTTTATTATTATCTTTATTTCGTATATATAGGCAAGGATCAGCTTCGCTTTGCATGAATTTTGAGAAAACTAGAAAATTATGGATGCATTCGTTCCAGCAACGAGGTGCTTGTTTTAAACCGTACAAGCTTCTTTTCAACTTGCAGACTTTACTTGTTCCGTCATGAAAACCCTCAGGCTGTCTCATGTATATGTCTTCTTTTAAACTTCCATTGAGAAATGCAGTAGAGACATCAAATTGAACTAGAGACATCTTGTCGTTGGCAGCTACACTCAGTAAACTTCTAATAGTTGCTAGTTTTGCCACTGGACTAAAAGTCTTATCATAATCAAGACCTTTCGCTTGAGAGAAACCTTTAATAACCAAACGTGCCTTATACCTGTCTATCGTACCATCAGGGTTTAATTTTTTCTTATATACCCATTTGCAAGAAAGAGGTTTTCGATTAGCAGGTAGGTCTACCAACGCCCATGTATTATTTTCTGTTAATGATCGCATCTCACTTTCCATAGCTCTTTTCCAGTGATCTGATTGTTCATCAGTCATAGCTTCCTTGAACGATGATGGTTCATCATTCATATCATTTTCAGCTGACATCACAAAATCATTAAATTTTATGGGTGCATGAAGATTTGATCGATCTCTCAGTACTCGTCGACTTTCTTCCACTGCCTTTCTTTCTATCTCTAAATCTTCATTAGTAGCCATATTTTCATTATCTTCTGGTGTGTCCAAGGTGTCTTTATTAGCTTTTGATAATGTATCTTTCAGATCTACTGTGGAATCTGAAGTATGAGATTCTTCAGTGTCAATTTGAAATTGTTGTGTAACATCGCTCAACAAATTCTCATTGAATATAACGTCTCTTGATCTTATTAAGGCGTTTTTCTCAACATTCCATAATCTGTAGCCTTCGTCTCCATCGTAGCCTACTAACACACATTCTATCGCTTTCTTGTCGAGTTTGCTTCTCTTTTGTTTCGGTACATGAGTAAAACATTTGCTGCCGATAATCCTCAAATGTTTAATACCTGGCTTTTTCCCATACCACAATTCATACGGAGATTTACCATCGACTTGTGTTGGCCCCGTTCTGTTAAGTATGTAAGCTGCTGTATTTACTAGCTCAGCCCATAAGCCCTGTGGAATATCGTAGTGTGCATGCATCATTGCCCGTGCCATCTCAACAATTGTACGATTCTCACGTTCACACGAACCATTTTGTTCAGGTGTATACGGCATGGTTAGGCGTTGTTTTATGCCATTTTGCTCCAAAATTTTACGTACTTGTTCATTTACAAATTCACCCCCATTATCACTCATGAACTCTTGTATATTATGACCAGTAGCCTTACATTGAGCAATTACATCTTGTAGCTTAAAATAAACTTCTGATTTTTCTTTCAAAAAATATACAAAGCGATACTTAGTGAAATCGTCTTTGAACAAAACGAAATATCTATAACCTGACATTGAATAGAGGAATGGTCCACATACGTCAGCGTGTATTAGTTGACCAGGTCGCACAGCTCTATCACGTTTGCCAAATTTCAAACGGTGAGCTTTTCCATATACACAACCTTGACATAGTTCCGAATTAAGATTGACATTGATATTATATTCTCTTTCCAAAATATGCTTAATATGTCTTTTGTTTTGGTGACCCATTCTCTCATGAAATAGTTGCAACAGATTTGATTTTGACAGTTGATTGACTTCAAAGGAATTCTTAGGAACAACAAGATCTATTTTGTACAAACCTCCTTGTTTCTTTCTTTTAACAACCAGCATTGTCTTTTCGTTAACTCGTAGGCAACAACTCTCTCTTGATGATACAAATGTGCTGTTCTCGAGCATATCTTGAGCAGCTAATACGGAGAATAGATTTTTGTGTACAGAAGGAACATACCAAACATTATTTAGAGTTATATCATGAAACGTATCGTTTACTTTAGACTTAATTTTGACAGTACCTCTTCCAATAGCCTGTATACACTGACCATTAGCTGTTGTAACAGTATGATTTTGTTCAAAATATTCAAAAGTAGTGAATATATCTGGTCTATTTGTGCAATGATTTGTAGCTCCATTATCTATATACCAAAATGCATCATCTTTTTTATTTCGACTTGAATCAATCGCTAACAGCATCATATTCGTAGTGTTCTCAGTACTGGTTGCATTTTTAGGTGGTTTGCCATCCGATTTCCACTTATGGCACTGTTTGACGCCATGTCCAACTTTTCCACAATATTTACATTTCCGATTTGTCCTTTTCTTTGAATTATTGGCAAATCTAACGCTTCAACATCACCTGTGCCTTCATATTTGCTTGATAATGCCCTTTCATGCGCACAAAGTTGGCTTGTAAGATTATCGATAGTGCGTTCTCTCTTGGATATGAGTAACCAACTGGATTTAAACGGGAAGTACTCTTCTGGTAAAGTGTCTAAAATTTTGCAGATGAGTAATATATCTGGCAATTCAGACTTCTCTATTTTCAGTAGTTCACCCTTCATATCATACCATAGGTTCTTTATCTTAGACAAGTGAGTCGCTATGTCATGGCTTTGATCTTTTTTATATCCAAAGAATTGCATGCAGAGATCGTAACTACGATCATCGGATACGCCATCGAACAGCCTATGCAATTCATCCCAGACTTCTCTCGATGTGGAAAATCTCATGACTTTTTGTAATGTTTCTTCAGACATATTCGTCGTGAGTAAAAGCAAAACCATACTGTCAGTTTTAATAAAATCCTGCAATTCGTTTTCATAGTGCTTTAGATCCTCTGCTGATGCACCTTGTTTTGGACAGTCGGGTGCTTTAAAAGTTCCATTCACTATGTTCAGAGCTCCTTTATGAGTATTGAGAAGTATTGTCATCTTATACTTCCATGTAGCCCAATTACTTTTGCCTTCTAGGCAACCGATATCAATTTTAAAATGTTGCATGACTTACGGTTTTTGTCCAGATTCAGCAAAAATATTAACGCTCTGCTACCATATTAAAGTAAACGAAAAATATAAATTGCAGTTTGATTTTATTTCCGTATAAATTGACAATAACAAGAATATAGGTAACTATAGTAACCGGATCTATGCCTTAACAAGGGCTCCACCTACGTAAATGTTAATGTTAGCGCCTGCGTCATAATACGCCTTACTGAATGCGTTAAAAATAACGGCTAAACACGGCGGCCACAACTGCGGAGTTTGATAAAAAAATCTATTAACGTCTAACGCCACTAACTATGCCGCATAGAAGTTAACGCGTTACGCTGTTGGCCACATCTGTTTAGTGTCAAAATTATCCCGTATGATAACGCGCAAGGACTCAGGTAGAGCCGTAGCATCACAGGAACCACAAATACTACATGTGACTGTTGCCATTTACCAAAAAGTGGGCACCTGCTTGTTTGCTAACTTTGTTGATTAAAAATCCATTTTTTATTTGTGTGTTTATAAAAAGGAAACTTGAACGCGACCTCTAGCTTATTTATAGGCATCGAAAAATTAACAGTTAAGGATTAAGTAATGTTTCTATTTATTTCAATAAATAAAATAAAAACAATATAGACTTTCAAATATGGTTGTAGTTTAGTTTTTGTCCGTATGTTCACTATGCAGTGTATAAATACATAAATGTAATAAAACTTCATATAAATTTCTAGAAAATAAGTATACTTCTAACTTTAATTCATATTGATCAGTGGCATTTAAAATGACTTTACTCAATTTCTCACTAATTAGCATTATATACTTCAAGTACGACTAGTTAAATACTTAAGTATCGGTAGTTATATTATGTACCCTATTATATACCCCTAGTACAAACAGAATGAAATAGTTCATTCATATCTTGGCTATAGGTACGATGCCTAGCGCAGCAGTTCGGTAGAGATGGCCAATAAATATGACAGTCGGAAAATTGGAGTGGATTTCTGCTTATTCGGCTTCGGACGAGCCTGCAGTTATTGCCGCGCGATAATAAAGCGAGATAGGGGCACGTTTCACGATTCGACATTTCGTTGATATTAAATTGCTTTGGAAACTTATTAGTTCTGAAGTGAGAAGGTGTTAGGTGCTGTTGGGGGTCTGAATAACGCCTTGCGGAACTCGAAAGAACCTCACGATACACTCTACCGATCAACCGAGGTGGTTCTGGCTCTCCTCACCAACTCGCATTTGGTAAACGAGGTGGAAGATGACCCAAATCCCCCCATTCTTAGAGCTTACGTCCAATACAAGAGTATTGTAGCATTTTTATAGAATTAAGTTGCCCAACAAGCATACTGGCCAGTGCCCACCTGTAGGCCTATTCTGTAACTTCGGTTGCTAGCTAGAACTGTTATTTTTTAAAGAAACTTAACATCCATTACTGCTATCATGAACGCTGCCGTAACACATTAGATCACTAAACCGCAGTAATGACCATAACCATGGTCATAACCATGGTTATGAGTGGGTCCACAAGTCAGTTATGAGTCGCCACATTTTATTACAGTTATGAGTTTCTGGTTATGAGTGGGCGCGAGACCGATATAAAGTGTCTTTCAAAAATGACAGTTCTAGTTACCAAGCGTAGTTAGCGAATAGGCCTGCTGATGGTAAGTGATAACAATTACCAATAGTACACGTGGTTCCTGTGAGATTCGCAGCAAACCTGCAACCCCCACAAGAACCACATTGTACGTTGCCAACTTGTGACATAAGATGTAATGTCACGGTACCCAGTAATTTCACTGCAATATCTGACCCTTCAAACCGGAACACAGCAATGGAAGCACTGCTGCTTTGCGGCAGAAATAGGTAAGACGGCGGCCCCAAGCAGGCGTACAAGATCTCCGTCCGGAAAATTTACTGAGGTAATTCAAAATTTTCATTGAATAGAGATTTCTAGAGGTACTTATTTATTGACGTCAAACCAAACACAAAAAACCTAATTAACCTAAAAACTAACGAAATCTAACTAACTATGCTATGTTTACAATTAACGATTCAATCCTTGTATGTACAGTCAAAGCCAAAATTTGAATTTTTAGCAATTTGACGATTAGTTTTTTGTTGACAGTTTGTTGCTGTGTTTAATGGTGCATATTTGTTTATATTGTTATTTGTTTATATTCCATAACTGTGCATAGAACTTGACTATTATTAAGATATCTTTTAATAAAATGTTGACTCTACACCTGTTCGGAAATTAAGAACGAGTTCTCGATAGGAACAGGCAAGAAACTTGGAAGATTAAATTTTTTGTTTCCTCTTTTAAATTGTCATCATCACAATATGGCATTACAAAATTTCATATAACAATATTATAATTATGTTACTTATACATGATTTTGAAAAAAAAATTGAAATGTGCGTAGAAATAATTGGAGCAAATCGAGCAGAGCAAACATTGTAGAGCTTTCAATTGTAGAGCAAATGGCATTTCAACTTAGTTGTTTCAATTTTTGACACTTTATTGATAAGTACATATTATTATTTTTGATCCACTTTATCCCTTAGGGAAAGGCAGAGGAAACTAAATCCGTACAGCCTAGTCTGTTGTCATAATATGTATAATTAATAAGGCCGTAGTCTAGTCTGTTGTAGTAAAGTCCACACGGTAGCACTATACACTTCATTATCTGTGCAACAAGGTATTCGATTCTAGGTACTCAAGTTCAACGCAGGTGAACCTTATAATTTATGCCGAATAACTATAAATAATTTACTGGGGGAATAAATTCAAACAGATTTTTCGCAACATTTACAAAGGAAAACTGTAATAATGAAACCGAACCAAAAACAAGAAAGCACGAACAATGGAGCACCTCGTAATCCCGATTCAAACGTCGTCCCGCGACGTGGATTACAATGCATGCGAATGTAAATTGCTTTCGAGGCGAAATTAATTTTGGCCATGTTAAATTATAATAATGAACGCGCTCTGAGTTTTCTTGTTCATTTACATGGGCCGGCCTGTGGGGGCGTCATGTTACTGCCACAGTGATATTCAACGTCAGATGTATGAAGGCTTGCTCCAACAAATTAAAAATCGAGCACCTACCCTTAAAGACGAGTTAACGATTCACGTTTGACCAATCAGAACGCTACATTATCACGTCAGCAAACAGTTGAATGGCAATATACGCGCTCCGATTGGTCGATCGCAACGGTTTAGTTTCGATTCGGCTGTAACTTATTAGCAGAATTGGGCCTCTAGACTCCTCAACAACTGAGGAACTGGGGGCTTAGATAAGTTGCGATCATTTCATAGCGAAACGATAACTAAATTTGTCATCGTCTCTGAGATAACAAAAACAGAGTCCCAGCCAACGTAAGGATAAGCGATCGCTGTGTCGAATCGTTATTTTTGTAAGAAAACAACATATTGGTAATCTAAGTACTCAAAACTGAGAAAACTGAGAAAAGGAATGAAAAATTAATATTTTCATTTCATTTTAATGAAAAATGAGTCATTTTGTCTAGTATATGAGAGTTATAGAACGTCGGTGGCACTGTGGACTCGGCATTTGCCGCCATGTACCAATGTGTTTTTCGTTTCGAATTTCATATGTACATTTGTCTGACGCTCCTACGGTGAAGGAAAACATCGTGAGGCAACCTGCATACATCTGCGAAGAAATTCAATGATGTATGTGAAGTCGACCAATCCGCTTTGGGCCAGCGTGGTTGACTAAGGCCTAATCACCCTAACATAAGGTAGGCTCGAAACCCTCGGTGGGGACGTATATGAGATGTGATGATGATGATGATGATGATGATGAGAGTTACGAAAAAACAATTCGCTACTTCATCGATTCGTTGCTAATCAGTTTATCTACCAACTTACATATCGATGACTTTGATCGATTCACCACATTATTTAGCGATGGCATATGTCAATCCAATACATTTTGTTCTTATCGAACTTCACTATCGTTTTTGAATTGTCACTAGCAGTGCCCGCGAACTACGTTTCGCTATATTTTTTTTCCCGTTTTTGAAGCATTTTTCATTGATGCTCAGCTCCTATTAGTCGTAGTGTGATGTTATATAACCTATAGCCATCCTCGATAAATGGACTATACAACATAAAAATATTTTTTCAATTTGAATCAGTAGTTCCTGAAATTAGCGCGTTCAACCAAACACGCAAACAAACTCTTCAGCTTTATAATATTATTATTAAGTATAGTAAAAGTAAGTAACTATAGGTGAAAGTGAAAAAACCAGCTTGATTTGTCTCAATAGCTGGACATCTCTATTGCTCTGTTTGGCTTAGCGGTGACTATAGCTCGATACAAAATTTTAATTCGAGCCTTATTTGCCCGAGTCGAGCTGTGGCCTCGGCACTGGACTGTGCCCCGAGTAGAATCGGGAGGCCCGCGATCGATCCTGTCATACCAATCTGTTTTTCGTTTTTCGAATCCCATATGTACATTTGTCTGACGCTCCTACGGAGAAGAAAAACATCGTGAGGCAACCTACATACATCTGCGAAGAAATTCATAGGTGTATTGAAAGTCTACCAATCCGAACTGGGCCAGCGTGGTTGACTATGGCCTAAATACCCTAACTTAGAGCCCCTCGGCGGGGACACGTAGGTATATGAGCTGTGATGATGATGATGATGATAATAAATAAAAATTTGAGCGAGTGTAAAGCAATAGTTATTTGTTATACATGAGTGCAAAGTTGCTTTTTAACCGCGTGCTCAACTTTGATGACCGAGCAAGCGAAGGATTCTAAAATTGAATCATGAGCGCAGCGAGTGATCCAAAAATTATAATCCTGAGCGTTAGCGAGGGAATCAAAAGAGCACAAGGTGAAAAATCTTTGCACTCGAGTGCAACACGTAACTTTTCATCCCCCCTCAGCGAGGAAATGAAAGAAAGCAAATTAAAAACAAAAGTACACCAAGGAGGTTCAGAGTCTGAGTTTTTAACAAATTAAAAAAAAATGTATGATTAATTTGGCACCATGGGGATGGAACTTAATAGGTTAAATGATGTTTTGAAATCACATACCTAGTGCACGCGATGTTCTAAATTCAAATTTACTTTAACCTCAAGCGGATAAAACCGGCTTTGGCAGTCAGATATCGAATAGCAAAAATACTCTTTCCGAGATGGGGGATGAAAATGCCTTTGTCCCACCTCTGGGACATGAAACGGCTAGTCATTAAAAATGTCCAGTAAGAAAAACTGTTTAAATTACAATTGTACGAAATTGATAGTCTTTCAAAGGTACTTCAATAATCAATATATCGACGTAACTATTTTTACTGCACTAGGGTCACAATTTATTACAAAATCACTATTTTATAAATAGTGCTGTAATACTACGAGTAAGCTAATGGACAACGAAAATATTTTGCGTTTGCTGCTTTTAAAGAAGGCTCGGGAAGGGTCGAGGGATTTGGAAATTTATCAATGGATTTCTTCTGTCCCGTAAATAATTTACCTTTTTCTGTTCTTTTTCGTAGCGTACACTATCCCATTGTTCTATAAGTAAAATCTTTTATGGTATAGTAACCGATCCAATAACTCACATTTATTATATCATAAATACAAATTCGATTTGCAATATTATTTGATTAATGTTGAATCTGACGGTTTTGCCGGAATGGGCTAGTAAAGGACTTGGTCGATTCTCATTAATAATTATGCAAGTTGAAATATTGGTATAAAAATGATTTAAGTACTCTGTATATCATTATTTACAAATTGATATAGGTACACCGATTTTCCTTATCGCGCCTTATCCTTCTGTTATCGTTATTAAAATCAAAATGTGAATTCATTCAAAGTACCATATGCATGTGGCTGAGTCTCATCATCATCATCATGACAGCTCATATACGTGTCCCCACCGAGGGGCTCGAGCCTACCCTAAGTTAGGGTATTTAGGCCTTAGTCAACCACGCTGGCCAAGTTCGGATTGGTCGACTTTCAATACACCTTTGAATTTCTTCGCAGATGTATTTATGTTGCTTCACGATGTTTTCCTTCTCCGCAGGAGCGTCAGACAAACGTACATATGGGATTCGAAAAACGAAAAACAGATTGGTACATGGAGGTCTCGAACCCCGGACCTCCCCATTGAAAGGCAAGTGCCGAGTCTACAATGCCACCGAGGCTCCTTAATTTAGCAATAACTATTATTGATTGTGTCTTTCTACCGTTAGTCGTATAGGGGTCGTTTAGGGGTGTCGCATTACGCCCCTGGCATTATTCTCACACTGTCAAGCTAGGTACAATTTTACAATAATAATACTTTTTTACCTGAAAGTTATCACACGGTTTGCGTTTGTAAAAGGGCCCCCGTATATAGCTTTGTATTGCAGATCCATAGCATAAATCAATGTCCGTTTACTTCTATCCTAAGACCTTAAAGTTATCAGGTGCCTCGTAAATACTGGATCAGATGCAATTAAATTGCGTGACGTACGATAAGGGCAGCATAATGCTCCAAATAGCCTTTATAAATGACGTCATATCCAAGCCGTGCCTTCCTGAATCCTGACCGGAGCATGCAATTGAGCTGGTGGCACAAGTGATGATAGTAAGGCTCGAGACAAGAGATTTCTTATTTTAGACTGGTGAAATTGTCAACATCTTCCAATGAATAATTATTATGGTTCATTTCTTCAGACTGCGCTTAATACTTGTGCAATTACTTTAATAAATATTATTTTTATTATAGTTAATTATTTGGCAGATTATAATATAACAGATCTTGGTTTTTATTCATCATGTTCCGTTTTATCATGTTCCGTAACCGAAAAATGCAAGGTTTTCTTTAACTACTTATGAGATTATTTTGCGTTAGCATTAATCTAGGGAAATAATGCTGTGGCGTTGACTTGTAATAGTGTGAAATACATGAAACCATACCTTCTTTAGTCTGCAGTTGATATCTATTTTCATCAGTTTCTCTCTAACCCATAAACGTCTTACTGCTGGGCAAAGTCTTTTCATAGACGTGGAAAAATTCGCTTACTACTCACGCTGGTTTAGAGTATTGGGTACCGGAAATACATTATAATTCTAAATCCATTACCCCACAGATACTCTTGAATAAAAAGTGAAAAAAAAAATATACATATAACTAACACAAAATATGTACTCTGGGTACACCAAGTCTTATTACAAGCTTTTATTTACTTTCACCTGTCTCGGTGTCTGTAATGAAATCTTGCAAGTCAAATTTGACCCAATTCCCGGTTTCCAATTGAGCTGAAATTTCGCATACGTATGCATGCGTAATTTCAACTTAATTGGAAATATCACGTGACAATGCAATATTATGGTAACATGGAGCTAATCTGATGCTGGAGCTCGAAGGTGGACATAGGAACTTCTTAATAAAACGACACAACCCCACCGAGTTTCGGCTCGTTTGATCCTATATGATGGTAAAAATAAAAACTTGTTTGAAAAATGTTTTTTTACTATTATTTTTATTTTTGCGTCTAATCAATGCTCTAGCTACTCGTAGATTGATGCGAAGAGTAGTGTGATGACTAGTGCCTAGGACCCACCTAATTATTTTTTAGCTTTTAGGACATCATCTACATTATCATTATTTTTCTTTCAATAAAATCAAAATTTTATCTATATTTTCAATTTTCAAGTTCTTCGTTTTATTTTTTGTATTCTACTAGTCAAGCTTTTAATTGGATACCTATATTAAGAGAGTTGAAAAAAGGTGTAACCCGATATTTTGTGGTGGCGGCCATCTTGGATTTACAATAATACTGGATTTTTTATTTATTTAAATAAACAGTTACAAACATAGAATATCATATGCACATACGCCCAGACCGGAACAAATTTCTGTAGGCCATACAAAATATCTGTCCCGTGCGGGAATCGAACCCGCGACCCGTTACGCAGTAGGTGATCACTCGACCTCTGCGCTAACCGTGTCGTCCGGATATAAGTACAATAATTATATTGCCATCTGAAATAAAGGTGTGTACTAAATTTGACACAGCACAACAGCAACAAATTGAGCAAGCTAAATAAAGTCCTTTTAAAAAAACACGGCGCTGCCTCAGATGGGTAACACCCGCTCTCTCTTATGTTGGAGACACACTCTCTGGCAAGGATTTGGCCTGAAGCTATTGGCAATTATAGCAGCCTATCATACTTCAAAGAGATGAGCGCGATAGCAGAGAAGCTTTCACGCGGACGCATCCTTTCACGTAGGTGTTAATGGACTGATTCAGGGGTGAATTCTTGGCGCTCTCTTGGACCTTTAGAGTAAATATCCCTTGGACGCCTCAGCTGGTTTCAACCAATTAGTATTATTAAGTAATTTAGAATCATAGTTTTTTCAAATTAGACATTCGTTGTGCACTTTAAAGTAAGCTTTCTATTTGCAGCCATCCGTGAAGCAAAGAAGCTTCGTTGTTACGAATGGGCTTATTTTTTAGACGGCTTGAAAATATTTGTAAGTAGTTTCTTAAATTTATTATAATTTTATCTAGAATTGGTTCTAAATCGATTATAATAAAATTCTATTTTTTTCCTTTTTCTATAACGTATCTATGTTTCGCTCTTCGACCGAAAACACTCATGAGCGAAAAAATGCAATAACACGTTGTAGCACATAGGAAGAGTGAGGCCACCAGGTTCCCCTAGCCCGATCCCCTAGGGGATCCACGTGAACTCATGAGTTCCATAGGAACAGATAGATTAACGGTAGTACTCGTTGTGGTGATAGATGATGTTAACGTATCATGACAGGCAAGTGACTTGCCTGCTCGATTACAACGATACATTATTTTATAAGTTTTATATTATAGACCAGTAGATAGTAGACTTCTGACTTTGCTACGATACGTCAGGAAATAATAACAGTCGCTTAGCAACTCAACTAAGATATGTCTATCTCTTACTGGCGATAGGATAAACAGGATGTCCCAAAAAGTAATGTAAAGCTGAAGTCCAGAGATAGAGCACCCCTAGCCTAGACAGATCCGAGTAACCCGTATGTTACCCGAGTATGTTCCACGATTTTTTGTAGTTTTCGAGTTATGATTTTTTAAGGTTTTTTTAATTGTTTCTGACTTTCATGACATTTTTGTGTATAATGATGTCAGAAACATAGATACAGCCTTCATTATTTCTCACGTAGCTGGATACATGACTAGCCATACAAAACCGTCACCTTTATCCTCAGATGTAAGCAACAAAAAAGCAAAACACACAAAAAAAGCATTTAAAAATTATTTAAAGGTTTGATTAAAAAAACATGACATTTTTCTTTCAATCCTATTTCATTTGATATTTTGGTCTGTCTAGGGGTGCTCTGTCTCTGGGGTTTAGCTGTACACTACTTTTTGGGATATTCTATATATATCTCATGGGCCATTCGTAGATTGCGACCGAACGAGAAAAGTTGTTTTTGTAGTTATTCAAGATAATATATACTCAAAGTTTTTGATATTTGACGAGTTTGTACAGAAACCGATTACCTTCCTAATTCACGAAGACATCTGACGTCCTGAATTCTTTTTTTTTTTTTTTTTATGAATGTTGGATAAGCGTTTGGCCTACTGCTACTATTATTTATTATTAATTCAAATTAGCTTTAAAGGTTAGTAAGCGAAGAAGCTTCCGGCACTGCCAATCCCACTAGAGGCTGGATTCCAATCCATTGATCCCACAGGACCCAATCAAAAGTCCGACGCGGAGTTTGCTAATGTTTGCGAAACTGGTGATATCCTGAGGGAATGTCGTCCAGAAAGTTGTACTGTCCCGTTATTCTAATCCAGATTTCCCGTTTATTTCACTATTACGGCTAATATAGATTTTGTGAAACACTTTTTTGTAATGAGAATAATATCAGCAAAATGATAATTTGAAATCCGTTATAGAAATTATTTGTTAGTGACCTATATAGCATCAGATGAGATTAGATTAATCGTGTACCGTTAGTTTTCACAGGAAATATTTAAAAATAGATTATTGCTCGTTGTTTTTCGTAACACTATATTTTATAATATCAGGAAAAAAATGAAGTCACAGAACCAAAGAAGCTATGAATTGTAACACTTCTAAATAGAAACTATTCAAGACAGAATTATAATTACACCCAGAAATAATACAACAAGAATTATGTGATTCCTGCAATATCCTAAAAGATTGATAAACAGCAAAATAAGAGGCTATATGGATCACAGTCTTATAATATTTCGATTGACATAGCTCAAGAGCAATAATAAATAGACACGAGCTAAGAGCAAATATTTTTCTAGCTTTTCACTTTAATAGAATTCCTTTCACCCGTAGACCTTTTCCAATGGGAGAAATTCATTGAATTTACGGACCATTACCGCACATACTCTGTGTATTTATATAAGTCTCTAAAGGACTTAATATATTCATCGCGATTGCTTTTGCTGATATATGATTTAGTTTATTTGATTCCACAGAATATGTATTGCCCTGATGTAAATATTTTAGTTATTAAAATGTTTCCGAGAAAATATCACTTGAATGAGATAGGAAAATTTTCTGTTAGTATCTATTTTCGTTATTTTAAATATTTAGTGCTATCATTATAATGTGAAAAGTAATGATGTATGTATGTGTAGTATCGTATTGTGGGTACTTATGTTATAATATTATCATGACGGTAATAATGTAAATATACTATGTCGGTAGTTACTTAGTGTTCTAGCCTAATTATATATAAGGTGCCAAGCTTCTGTGTACGCTTTGTCTGATTATAGATATCCTCCGAAACAGTGTGTCATTTGCTCTCCCAGTACCTAGATAGTTCATTGGCGACGAGGATCAAAATTCGAAAATGTCTTTCGGGAAGATTTGTGATTTCGACGTGCATTCAGGGAATTGGTCACTGTATGTGGAAAGGTTAGAAATGTTCCTGAAGGTGAATAAAGTGGAAGAAGAGATGTGGTTACCCACATTGATCACGGCGATCGGAGATGAATGCTACGAGTTACTGAGTAGCTTAGCAAGCCCAAGGAAGCCGGCGGAATTGACTTACGGCAACGCGATCACTTTGTTGCGACATCATCTCCACCCCAAGCCTTCGGTCATGGCAGAACGGTACAGGTTTCGGCAAAGGCGACAGCGGAGTGACGAGACGGTTGCTCAGTATATAACCGAGCTGAAAAAGTTATCCAAGAATTGCGAGTTCGGCAACGTATTGGAGGATAATCTACGCGATCAATTGGTATGCGGATTGCATAGCGAGATAATTCGTCAGCGTTTGTTTGCCGAAGACAATTTGACGTATGGCGGCGCAGTGAAGTTGGCGGGAGCATTGGAGGCAGCTGAGAGGGATGCGGCGATGGTAGATCGTATGACCTCGTCGGTAGAAATACCCCCAAGTGTTAATGCAGTAGGAGTGAAACGGGAACGAGCGGAACGCTCGCGTCCACGGCACTACAATCGGCCAACGGAAAACACAAGTTGCACGGCGTGCGGTCAGAACGGTCATAGCAGCGAGATGTGCCGTTATAAAACTTTTGTTTGCAGTAAATGCAAGAAGACGGGTCATTTACGTCGCGTGTGTCCCAGGGCTATGGGGAAGGATACCAGAGGGAGAAGGCGGGTCAACCTGGTGAAGGCTTCACGGGAGGAGGACCGGGAAGACAGTTCGAGCTCCGGGGAGTTGGAAGAACAACTGCACCAACTGAGCCTGAATAGTTACAAGCCGGTGAGTTTAAAAATACTTGTCGATGATGCCTGGATTCAAATGGAGGTAGATACCGGTTCAGCAGTGTCTTGTATTAGCAAAAAAACATACGAAAAGTTCTTAAAATCTAGATTAATGGAAAACAATGATATGATTTTTAAATTTTATGACGGTAGCTGTGTAAGACCGTTAGGGGTCATTAAGCCGTTAGTTCACTATAATAATAAGTGTAAAAATTTAGAATTATTTGTAATAGATGGAGGAACTACCTCATTATTAGGTAGACAATGGCTATCCGAGTTAGGTATAGAAATTTCTCACCTTTTTAATAATTGCCAAATGAATAATAATTCCTCTAGACCTGTGAATGTACACTCTAACCCATGTTTTAATGATGTTAAAATGTTAATCGACAGACATAAGGATCTGTTCAGTGGAGGGCTGGGGCGCTTCACTGGGGGCCAGGCCCAGCTGCGAGTGCGGGACGGGGCACGGCCGGTGTTCTGTCGCGCGCGGCCCTTGCCCTACGCGCTCAAGGCCCAAGTGGACGCGGAGCTGGATTCCATGCTTCGGGATGGTGTGATTGAGCCGGTGGAGTCCTCGGAGTGGGCCACACCATTAGTTCCGGTACGTAAAGCCGACGGGGGGTTGCGCATCTGCGCAGATTACAAAGTTACGTTGAATCCCGTCTTACTGGTCGATAGATATCCCTTACCGAGAATTGACGATTTGTTAGTGAACCTAAATGGGGCGCAATTGTTTTCAAAAATTGATTTGTCACAGGCCTACAATCAAATAGAATTGGATAAATCTAAAGATTATACTGTGATAAACACCCATAGAAGTTTATTTAAATATAATAGGTTAGTGTTTGGCCTTTCGTCTAGTCCAGGTATATTTCAACGCATTATGGCGAATTTACTTGGTAATATTCAGGGAGTAGAAATTTTCCTAGATGATGTAATCGTGGCTAGTAAAGGGGGGCGTAAGGAACATTTGATTACCCTAGAAAAAGTATTGGATAGATTAGAACAACATGGCATGAAATTAAAGAAAAGTAAATGTTCATTTTTGGTTGACGAGGTTAAGTATCTAGGCTATTTAATTTCGAAAGAAGGAATAAAAGTTGACAAGGATAAGGTAGCCGCCATCACTAAAATCCCACGACCCGTTGACGTGTCTCAGTTAAGGTCATTTTTAGGATTGGTGAATTTTTATGCTAAGTTTGTCAAAAATATTAGTAATATTTTATCTCCTTTATATGAATTACTGAAAAAAGGGGTAACATGGAAATGGTCGCAAGCATGCGAAGGGGCATTTCGTCATATTAAAAAAGTTTTGACGAGTACCGAAGTACTATCACATTACGATGTAAACAAACCCGTGACCTTGACATGCGACGCGAGCGCCAAAGGCATAGGCGGTGTGCTCACGCAGTGTACGGGAGCCAGCGGCGCGGAGCGGCCGGTCGTGTATGTGTCGCGCACACTTACAAATGCTGAGAAACATTATTCTCAAATAGACCGGGAAGCGCTTGCCATAGTTTTTTGTTTACAAAAGTTGCATCAATATTTATATGGTAGACATTTCACGCTCAGAACGGACCATAAACCGTTAGTTAGCATTTTCGGCCCTAAGTATGGTATCCCAACAATGGCTGCGAGTCGCATGCAACGTTGGGCTATCATACTCTCGGCGTACACTTATGATATCGAGTATGTAAATACAAAGCAAAACGCGGCGGATGGTTTGTCGCGCTTACCGGTTTCGAGCGGGAGCACGGGGGACTCGTCGTCGCTCGATCCGCCCGAACAAACTTATTTGCACTTTGCACAAAACGCATTATTGTTGGATTATAATAAGGTAAGGCAGCAAACATTACGAGATCCTCTGCTAGGAAGAGTGTTATTATACATTAGGGATGGATGGCCAGAACAGAATGAAATAAGAGAATTGCAACCCTATTTTAACCGGAAAAAAGAGTTGTACGAGGAATTAGGGTGCATTATGTGGGGACATAGGGTGGTCATACCGGAATCCTGTAGAACTCGGGTGCTCACGGATTTACACGAGCCACATATGGGTATCACCAAAACCAAGGCCATGGCTCGAAGTTATGTGTGGTGGGCAGGTATCGATGAGGAGGTGGAGGCGCTGTGCCGCTGCTGCGAGGTGTGCGCAGCGGAGGCGGACGCGCCTCAGCGGCACGCGGTGGTGTCGTGGCCGTGGCCGGCCCGCCCGTGGTCCCGGGTTCACTTAGATTTCTTGGGTCCCTTTCATGGTACAACTTATTTAATTATTATCGATGCGAGAACAAAATGGATTGAAGTATATCCGGTGCCGAGTACGGCGGCGAGGCATACCTTGAACATTTTACTAGAAGTATTTGCTAGATGGGGCCTACCAAGACAGTTAGTATCGGACAACGGTCCGCCTTTCACGAGTAATGACTTTACAAATTTCACTAGTAAACATGGAATCGAACACATATTTTCTGCTCCATATCATCCAGCCTCTAATGGAGCTGCGGAAAACGCCGTCCGTATAATAAAAAGGGTTATTCGAAAGGCTATTCGGAAAAAGGAAGACATTCAAATGTTTCTAAATACATTTTTATTACATTATCGAAATACCGAACATTGTACTACAGGAGAGAGTCCAGCAAAACTTATGTTAGGTAGGAATTTGCGAACTAAATTGGATTTATTAAAACCGGATAGAGATGGAAAAGTACAAGTAGCGCAAAACCGGCAACAAAAATTAGGTACGGACGCAGATCGCTGCTTGCGGCCGGGGGAAGAGGTATGGGTGCGTCAATATCAGGGGGGAACGAAGTGGATACCAGGTCATATAGTTGAAAAGTTGGGTACTACAGATTATAAAACGATCGATACTGTAGGTAGGGCATCTCATAGACATATTGACCAGTTAAGACGGCGATCAACACGTAGCTCCCTAGTAGCACCGACAACGTCGGCAGGGGAAACCCCCTCGCTTACTACCATACCGGCTACACCGGATGCGATATTAGCTGACGGGGAAACCATACGGGGGGCCAGCGAGGAATCCAGCTCTGACGTTACAGGCAACGAGACTGAGGTACAGTCTCCCGGGAAGAGTGACTCCCAGGCTCGTGAGCAAGGTGTAAGACTGTCACACCCTTCCTCTGCACTCACCTGGTCGCCTAGCTCTGTTTCGATAGGCAGACCATTACGAACATGTCGTTTGATGAATCCTCCCCGTTATAAGTTTAAATAGTGCAATATGTAATAATGTTTTTGTATTGAGTTAATGTTAAAAAAATCAAGTATGAATGTAATATTGTTTTGTTTATTTTATTTAAATTTAGATGTAGTGCTATAGTGTTTTAGGGTAGATTTACTTATATTTAATTTGTCTATACTGTGTGCTTAAATTGTTTTCTCATCGCTTGTTTGTTTATGTAATTGTAAGATTAGAGGGGAGGATTGTAGTATCGTATTGTGGGTACTTATGTTATAATATTATCATGACGGTAATAATGTAAATATACTATGTCGGTAGTTACTTAGTGTTCTAGCCTAATTATATATAAGGTGCCAAGCTTCTGTGTACGCTTTGTCTGATTATAGATATCCTCCGAAACAGTGTGTCATTTGCTCTCCCAGTACCTAGATAGTTCAGTATGTATGTGTTATATATGAATTCTGTGGTTTAGTGTAAATATTAGCACTTCGGATAAAATTTAAACTTTTTTTTCTTACTAGATGGTCGGCAAGGTGAGAATGATTGTGTAGAGTGTATTCCCTCATGCACTAGGTAGCTATCTTCGTATTTGCCATCAGGTGAAATGGTCTTTGACAAGGCCCAATAAAAAAATAATAAGTAGGACTTTGGTCAATTACAAATAGTCGAACAGTAACCGACATTATTTCGTGAGTAAAGATCTAGATATCTTTAAGTATGTCTCACGATAGTTTTAACAAGTTAATTACAAAGAGCTTTCTATCTATACATTTATATTAATAGATTATTTTTTCATTTCATTACCAGAATACATAAGTTCTGTAATGTATCC
The DNA here is from genome assembly GCA_963935595.1 of Schoenobius gigantellus. Lineage (NCBI taxonomy): Eukaryota > Metazoa > Arthropoda > Insecta > Lepidoptera > Crambidae > Schoenobius > Schoenobius gigantellus. Next base: position 28,965,302 of record OZ012551.1, read on the forward strand.
AGTTTATTTACACCGAAAGTAAACTAGCCGAAACCGCTTCGGATCTGTTTGTGTATCCATAGAGCGTTCGGCAGCCATTACAAGTGGAACAAACAAACAATCAGGGCTTAACGAACCCCAATTAGTCGGCTGCGAGCATCGAGCTTCCTCATCATTGTGGGAGTTCACTGGCTCGTCAATTTCTATGGAATAACAGTTGATCTCTGGTGATATAGCTTGAGCTGCCAATGTGTTGTAAAATTGAGGTGTTCTTTTTTATAGTAGCAGTAGGAGATGCAGTTACATTACAGATCCTGGTTAGACTTATAGACTTACAACCAGTTGCAGCAAGTTTTACGTTTTACGATTCCGTAAAAGGTAACAACTTAATAAAAATGGGTCGGTTCACTATTAAATATATGATTCGCGCCGTACAATTAACCTTTCTAAATGTATAAAATAATGGATAAAATAAAACTAAAGTTGAAACTAGAGGTGAGACATTATATACAAATCTTAAGTATTTATATTGACTTTTACTGTTACTTTTACGAAATCTTAAAACGCAAAACCTGGTGTAACCGGCCGTTAGTCTTAAGGTGCAAACAAACTGGGCTTATGTGATGCCACGCCACGTTATGTGATTGTTCGCGTTAACGACGTCACGTAAGCTAAGTGTAGTTCTAAATAATGATTTTTCATACATTTTCTATTAAGACCGATGTCTTCTGATGGACGTAACATCACATACGTGGCATCACATAAGCCCAGTTTGATTGCACCTTTAATCACTCGCGCTAATAAACTTGCATTGGTGCTCGCGTGGGGTCAAAATGATCCCAAATACAAATGAGCTGAAAATCCAAATAAATAAATAGGTAATTTAAAAAATCAACATACTAAACATTAACCACGGACAATTTTGATCAGAACAAGAAGTTTTCTTTAGAACTTCTAAAGTCATACAAAAATAATAATAATAATAATAAACACTTTATTCCACACAAAAAAATAAACATACATAACATTTTCAAAAATATTGCAGATGTACAAAAATGTACTTTAGAATCATCTCAATTACTACAACCGTTTACTGTTTCGTTATAACACCTTTTTAACCCTCTTATGTTACTCGAGTATTTTTAAATTTCTAAAACGTTAGACACAAACCACGATGATATAAAAAGACCTCCGCAAACAGGCAAAAAAATAACGTCGAATTTCCATCGTACTATGTATGCGGTGAATTTCTATGTCCCCTTCGCACTTCGGAAACTCCGCTACTAAACAAACGCAAACACCGCTCTAGTGAACTAATCAAACAAGAGAGGGTTCATACATCCGTATTACTGTTCGTTTCACCGCTGCCTGTATTGGAGAACCTATCCATTCGAATATCACCTCTATTCTACTGAACTTAAGGGTTCGAACTCAGAATACGTCATAATCGATTGAAATATATTCATGTCTCTATTAATTCTTAGTTGATACTAGACGCGGTCGTCGTGAGCGTCGGTGGCGCAGTGGACTCGGCACTTGCCTTCCAATCGGGGGGTCGGGGTTCGAGACCCGCCATGTACCAATGTGTTTTTCGTTTCGAATTTCATATGTACATTTGTCTGACGCTCCTACGGTGAAGGAAAACATCGTGAGGCAACCTGCATACATCTGCGAAGAAATTCAATGATGTATGTGAAGTCGACCAATCCGCACTGGGCCAGCGTGGTTGACTAAGGCCTAATCACCCTAATATAGGGTAGGCTCGAGCCCCTCGGTGGGGACGTATATGGGCTGTGATGATGACTAGACGCGGTGAATCCATTTATGGCAGACGAAGATAGCTTTCAGAGAATACGATATTATTCAGTTCAAAATGCGGGTAGGTATTTAAATTTAATAGTCGAAATGACTATAACATTGAAATGAAATTGTATGGAATATTTATGATGCATGCAAATATTTAAAAAATAATGTATGCTTAATGTATGCGAAAGATGGCGAGCTAATTGCAAAACATAGGCAAACAATAAATATTATGTATAAAATGTTGTAGTCTATGCATTAAAGATTAATAAAAAAATTGAGTTGTCTTGGGACCTTATTATAGCTATAAAACCGAAAACAATTATCCTTAGAAATTTTCCGAATGTGTGGTTTAAATAAGATGATTACAAAAACCTGATAGGTTTCATATATATTTTGTTCGTGCATTGACGGGTTAAGGATACGTGTGTCGTCACTTCCTTTCTTCCGGTGGATATCGCAAGAGTCGACTAAGGAAATTTAGTACTTACCACATTATACAGAGGTATAATTTGGACAACTCTATACAAGTTTATTTTTTAATTACCAAAAAAATTTTTTGTGCTTGTTCAGATAAGCTAACTGAACAACTTTCACTTTGAAAATGCAAAAAAAAAACAGCTGTTCCATACAAGTGTTCAACATTCACTGAACCTAGATGTATTGAACAACACATTTTTTTGCAATTTCAAAGTTGGTCCCATAGTAAAAGTTGTTCAGTTTGCTTGTCTGAACAAGCACATAAATTTTCTTTGGTAATTAAAAAATAACCTTGTATTTACACACAACAAAGAAGTTCTTAGTTTAAATCTCACCTGATGGCAAGTGACGACTCCTCAACAACTGATCAACCTCAGAATAACATAGTTGTTATTCTGAGTGATGAACTATCTACATCTTACCTAAAACAAGTGAATTATAATTTTCAAAACACAAATACATGAGTAAATAGCTGTATAAATTTGAATTTGGAATTCCTAACCATAGAGGAGATATTTGAGATCAAAGTGGCCAGTACGGCAAAACGCCAATTTCATATGTAAGGACCTATTAGAATGAGACCTAATAGAATGTAGCTTTCGTACCTAAACAGTACGCAAATTAACGTCTTCAGTCTTTATTGCTATGGCGACAAAATTAGAAAAGGTGGTGGTAGCTAGTTAGGCGGGCTCAAAGTTAGTAAATTTTACATATAGTTAACATTTTCCCAATTAATTTGCGTTTCTAAGATTTCATCTATTGATTTGGGTTAGTCATCGGAAAATTCTACCGGATGGAGAATTTACCGGAAATTTTATTTAAATGTTATCGAAGGGAGACTCTGTACCAGGGTCGTGTACTTGGGTACTTCCGTCTTACCTATTTCTGCCGCAAAACAGCAGTGCTTGCATTGCTGTGTTCCGTTTTTAAGGGTAAGATATGGCACTGAAATTACTGGGTACCGTGACTTTACATCCTAAGTCACAAGTTGGCAACGTACACTGTGGTTCTTGTGGGGGTTGCAGTTTTGCTGCGAATCTCACAGGAGCTACATGTATTATAAGTGACCGTTACCACTTACCATCAGGTGAGCTTTTTGCTTGTTTGCCAACTTTGTTGCAATAAAAAAATCACTAAATCTACCCTTGAAGGTGCATTATTTAATGTTATTTTGTTCAATAAACATTATAATAATCAAACCAAGTCCTAACACGATTTGACTAATATTTGCAACATTGATATACCTTTACAAAGTAATAATTAATTTAATCAATAGAAAAGTTATATGGATAAATTGTTACGTACCACCTGCCACCATAACACACGCGTGCTGCGTACTCAGTACCACTAATAACAAATTAATAACAACAAACTTTGAACAGCAATAACAATATCGCTAGCTACTAAGGAGCTCGTACGGATTTCCTGCCTCACATTGTTAGCGAAATGGTAATTAGTGTCTTAATGTCAGGAGCGCTTCCTTCATGAATAGGCATCGCCTTCCCGTATTACGTACGCTAAATGCAGATTATTCCTGTGGTCTCCACAACGATGGGGGCACTTAAAATTAAGTCAAAACAATCTCGGGATGATTTTATCTGCAGTAACCATTTAAAATTTTTGAAGTTCACAGTTTAATGTGAACTCGTAATTATGTTATAATATTTCTTAATCAATAAACAACAAAGATAATAATGGAAAAACTTATAAAACAGTACCTACACCTTATTGTCTTACTCGATCAATAATGTATGTGATATTCGGAAATATTCATTATTTCATGCACATTGCTCCTTATGTTCAGTCAGATCGTGAAGAGTGTGGAACTGTTGTCTGATAAACCGTTGCCCGACACACGTGTGAGTGACATAACTTTTTGACATGCCTTTGACCGACGTATACTTTTGAGTGGCATAAGTTTTGACCGACACCACGTTTGTCCGACATGACTTTTAACCGACAACTACAATTGTACGACATCAATTTTGACCGACGAACGTCAATTATGAACCGGCTTTTATTGGCAGCTTGAAATAAAAAAGAAAAAGCTGATAAATATGAAACTCACAAAAGTGAAAAAATACATAAACATCAATTCTTAAATACATAAAGATCTATATGTAAATAATTCCGTCGTTTACTGTGTAGTCTGAATTCACTGAAAAGTGAATAATTTGTAGGGAGTCAGTGGACGGAACGGGCGTGATGCGTAGTTACACAGCTAATCATGTTAGAGACGCATCCGCTCCGAAGTGTTTTCCGTTAGAAAAAGCACCATTATCGATACATTTTTTACGATAATTTCAATCAATAATTTCTCTAATTTCTTTGGTAATATCAATCAAATTTACAAGGGTGTCATATCATGACTCTGTCTTTTATTAGGTTAACTTTTAAATTTTTTATCGATAATTTCATTATAGTATCGATATAAGAACTCCGCCTGCGGCGTTACCCAAAACTATGTCATTTCGTCACTCGGCATCAGAAACTTTTAAGACTCAAATCGTTCCTCGCTGCCGGTGTTTGTTAATTCTTATGATTTCATGTTCACTATAATGTATAATGTACCTACCTAAATAGTAGACGTAAATTTACAAACATCAGTAATTAAAGTGGAAAAAAATATTCATATTTTATGTTACTTTTAGAAAAACTCTTATTACGCTAGATGCTACCAAAGGACTGTGAAATACATATATTTTATTATTGTTTACTTACTCGTCAGTAAATTACCCAATGATGGTTAATTTCAAAAGCTCAATTTTCTAACCATGAAAGTGAATTTTCGTGTTGAACAAGAATAAAATGGCATGGGAGCCCCTAACTTTTAGGCCGGGCTTGTTGACAGAGTTATCGTGAAAATCGATAAGTGAATTATCGATAAGCCGCCTCTCCCTAAGCCGTCGTTCAGGTGAGTGGTCGTAAACACGCCTACCATAAGTAATATTAGCTTTCGTATGACGTATCTACCGTTCTATAGTACCTTTAAAAATGATTTTGAAAGAGGGCGTCATCGATTTTAAGCAACATCTTATTTATTTATATTTTACTAGCTTTCGAATTTTTTTCGCGTTTTATTTTTTCAATTTTCCCACAAGAAATCTATACTTTCTCACAATAAAAAATTATCCAGACCTAAACGATTTCAAAGAAAGTCCCGTTTAAATACTTACATAAAGTAGTTTAATTGTGATACTCAAACAAAGAACAACACATTTTCGGAAACTTACTACATCATCATCATCATATACGTCCCCACCGAGGGGCACGAGCCTACCCTAATTAGTTATTTTAGGGCGATTAGGCCTTAGTCAAACCACGCTGGCCCAGTGCGGATTGGTTGACTTCACATACACCTTTGAATTACTTCGCAGGTGTATGCAGGTTTCCTCACGATGTTTTCCTTCACCGTAGGAGCGTCAGATAAATGTACATATGATATTCGTAAAACGAAAAACACATTGGTATGTACATGGCAGGATCGATCGCGGGCCTCCCGATGCTACTCGGGGCACAGTCCAGTGCCGAGGCCACAGCGCCACCGACGCTCTACAATAGGCTAGATGACTAAATTTTTTTTTTCTTTAATAGAAGCTCATTCATATAATAAACAGAAAGAAAAAATTGGTTTTCGAATAACTATAAAAACAACCAAGATATAAGGTATTAAAGATTTTTCTCCATCTCTTTCTAGCAAAACGGCAATTTACAAGGAGTTAATATGGCCGTACTCAACGATGACGTCACGGTTGATGTCGGATCTCTCTATCTAATCGCCTTCAAATTAACAACTTAAAATGCTTGAATCTAATGTATTTCTAAGCCGATTTTAATTCAAATATCACAGGACTGCATCTTTTTCCACGGTATTTTAATATTTATTGACGAGACGTAAAAATTTGAATTCAGTCATCATCCCAATTATATGTTAACTCATTATTATTTTTATTTTTTGTTATGTTAAATTATGTTATCATGATTCTGACTTTTAAAATCACGATGTCTCGCGTAAACTTGCATCCCTATATTACCTTTATAAAGGGTGAATTAAAATTTATAAAAATGTTAGTCCAATCTGTCATACTTTATTTTTGTACATAAACATAGACATAATTAAGATTTAAACATTTCGAATTCCAGCTAATAATAATATTAATGACACTTACTTCGTATTGATCATGTTGAATGTTAATGTTTTGTTATCATTTTAATTTTAATTAATAATAACTAAAAAATAATATAACCTGCTTTGTTTATATTTCAATATTTGCTTGCTTTGACCTAAGACATAATTATGAAAATGAAACGAAATTCTTGTTATGTTCAGGCTTAAAAATAAAATTGTCAAATTTTTATTGCTCAATTTAAATGCAGCCATTGAGTATGTAAAAGAAAGAGGTGATTCAATATTATAGTCGATTTGTTTTAGTTATTCTAAAGAGAACTCTGCATGCTTCACAAATTCTTATGTAGGTTTTAGGTCAAGCCCTTACGCCCTTAAGAACATGCAGTTGTTGTGTAAAACGGGAAACGTAACAAGCCACTCACAAAAATACATGTCAAAGAATAAAAAACATAAAACACAGTGTTTTGCTTAAAATCAAAAGTTCAGTAAAGGCCTGGAGTATTCTGGCGGTGATTTGAGTGAAGTGGTAATTCTGTTAGGACCCGATAAAAAATTTATATTATAAAGAAAATGCGAAGTCACGTGTAAAATTCACATGAAGTTCTTTTAACTACGAAAATAACAATATAGCTTGCATTAACATTATTGTGTATTGTGTTTTGAAATAAAAAAGGAGAAAAAAGGCTTTAAATAAAATCTACAAACAAATTGGTTTGATTATGTAATACCTGTGTTACACAATCCATGTAGGCACTAGCGAATAGATGAATAAGTAACTTTTTTTTATTGCCACTAAGTTGGCAAACAAGCAAACTGCCAACCCGATGGCAAGTGGTAACAATCACCTATAATACATGTGGCACCTGTGAGATTCGCAGTAAAACTAGCTGCAACCACCACAGTGTACGTTGCCAACTTGTGACATCAGATGTAAAGTCACAGTACCCTGTAATTTCACTGCAATACATATCTTACCCTTCAAACCGGAACACAGCAATGCAAGCACTGCTGCTTTGCGACAGAAATAGGTAAGACGGAGGTGCCCATGCACACGACCCTGGTACAGAGTCTCCCTCCGGTAATCCGGTAAAGTAACATAGTCTTGTAATACGAAATTGCTATAAATATTTAATTGAAAGCAATCGAATTTAATTTAAGGGGGAAATTTAAGTCAACATTGAGTGCCTCGCCAAATTCTAGTCAAAACAATGGAGCCAGACAGTTGGCAAATAGTCGTGCACTTACTTAATGGGGGAACATAATACGATGAGCTGAAGAGCTTGTAGCTGAAAGTACCTGTAATAAACTTATGTTTGAAACAATTTAGAAACCATTTTTAAGTCACTGACTCGACTTAACTTTCTTTTAAAAAACATTTTGTGGTTTTATGAAAACATGATTAAGTGAAACATTTTTTCGGATCGTAGGCATTTAACTAAAATTTCAGAAAAGTGTTCGATTCAGGGTAATCAAATCGCATTTTAATCTTTCATAAATAAAAAAACAAATAGTAATAAAAAAACAAATAAATAAGATAAACAGAAAACAATAAATTACAAGATAATAAAAAAAAGTGCTCTACACCAGGATCGAACCACTGCCACGATGATTGAAAGTCAACAATCCTGACTATTCCTGACTTATATGAAGTAGTGAAATTAACGATCTCATGTTTTTGTGTAATGCGATATGCCTATCGCATGGACGAAAAAAATTGAGATGTAAAAAATGTATTTTAATAATGAAATCAGGCTTAAGTGATTGTGACAATACAAATACTCGTACATGACGTTGATAAGTATTTGAGAAGTGAAAAATTTCGTAGTATTATTAAAAGCTTTAAAATGCTTTTCGGGTGATTACAAAACATAATTTTCGCGCCGCCTGCTTAAATTTTTTTTATATTTTTTTGAATAAATGCTGTTCTATAGTACATAACATACTCGTAGAATCTGGCATATAGGTGGATTGTCGAAATGTCCTAAAATATGTGTGTAGTGTAAAGGTAACTTTCACAGATGTTTCACTTTTCAGTTTTGGCTTAATGGAGATACTAAGAATAAAAAAAAATTCGTGGGTTGAGGGATAAGAGGTAAACAAAAACTCCTTTACTTCTTGTTAACAAATAAAGTAACTATTAACTATTACTGTGCAATTTCGTTTGTTATTCAAATATATTCTTGTAGTTATGATCATCAAAAAATTAGAAAACTTTGTCTATTATAAATACATTTGTTAGATCATAAATCAAGTTCCTATAACTGAATAGAAGTTTCAAAGTCTGCTAGACTTCGTGCCTTCGGAGAGTAATGATTTTGCTGCTCAAATCTTTAGTAGTTTTGAGGAGTAACATCATTACTCTACCCGGCGATATTTTATTCATCTCATGACTTACAGTTTGTTAGTATAAAAACTGCATTTGTTATTGGTTATTAAAGAGAAAAACAGAGAGGGAAGATGCTACAAGTGTCTACAAGTATATTATTGACAGATAAAACACAAGCGAGAGTAAGTGACGTACAAAACTGACATACAAAAAGTAATATTTATAAATTTAAAAATATGTCGAAAAGGTACCAGAGTGTCAATATTAAAAAGATATAAAAAGGTTTGGTCGAACATTTATAAGTATTCATCATATCCATTGATGTTGCCGACTTAAAAGTTTATTTTTCCGCAGCTGAAAGAGACTGCAGACCCGAGTATTTGATAAAAATGTCATATTCTCTCTCTGTCTCTACGCGTTCCAAAGAAAACCGGCCAAGTGCGAGTCGGACTCGCCCATGAAGGGTTCCGTACGATTTAGGACGTATTAAAAAACTACTTACTAGATCTCGTTCAAACTAATTTTCGGTGGAAGTTTACATGGTAATATACATCATATATTTTTTTAGTTTTATCATTCGCTTATTTTAGAAGTTAAAGGGGGGGGGGGGGGGGCACACATTTTACCACTTTGGAAGTGTCTCTCGCGCAAACTATTCGGTTTAGAAAAAAATGATATTAAAAACCTCAATATAATTTTTCAAGACCTATCCATAGATACCCCACACGTATGGGTTTGATGAAAAAAAAATTTGAGTTTCAGTTCTATTGTATGGAGAACCCCCAAAATTTATTGCTTTTTTTCTATTTTTGTGTGAAAATCTTAATGCGGTTCACAGAATATATCTACTTACCAAGTTCCAACAGTGTAGTTCTTATAGTTTCGGAGAAAAGTGTCTGTGACATACGGAAGGACAGACAGATAGACAGACATGACGAATCTATAAAGGTTCCGTTTTTTGCCATTTGGCAACGGAACCCTAAAAAGGTGATCTTATAAGTGTTTCGTTTTTTATCGTTTCAAGTACGGATTCCTAGAAATAAAAACATATCGAACATTTTAATTTCTCTAGTTACTTCTGATAAATAAGGGGCAGTCTGAAGAACCACCTCCGTTGTCTAATGGTTGTGGCCACGGGGCGTAGATCGGGATGTGCGGGGTTCGATTCCCCGTGGGGACAGAAATCTTTCTACTCGGTTTGGTTGGAGGTAGGGCTTTTGAACCCGCCTGGTTAGCAATCACCGTCTTACCTAAGTTTCGGCATAATAAAATAGAATTGTTGTCTTCCTACAATTAGAGGTAAGATAGCCAGTTCCTCAGTTGTTGAACAGTCCAGGTGAAGCTCGCTTCCACCTTCGACGTTATCGTCAATTACCCTCAGATGAGATGAAGGCCAAGAGCTTCCCTGTCGTGTGTAAAAAAAAAACAGAAAACTTTGGAATGTTTTTTTTAACGTGACCAAAGCTTAGTTTGGCTAATGTGCTAATGTTTCTGTCCTCCCGTTCGTTCATTATTCTATCATATATCCATGCTTTTTTATGTCACTTCTAGGCAGTTCGTCTACCTTCTTCAAGTCATAAAACATCAATAACTAGCTGTTGTGCTTACGTCTCTTACCATCTATATTTCCTCCGACAAGTTCAAATGTCACTCTCACCCCTATCAAAAATTCCGTATAGTAAGACGCGAATTTGGTATGGCACAGGCACAGATAGCAGCATTTAGAGGATATCGTTAGTATTTCACAACATTCTACGTAACGATGTTTTAGGCTGTTCAGTTTTATGTTCTCAGAAACTTGTATAAAGTATTATACGGACCAAAACACTTCGGAGATTTGTTTTTCAGACGAGATTCCATAGTAACCGTTGGACGGTTTGACGTTCGCTAGATACCCGTTGAAATTTACGACCTGATAAACCATCACCAGTTAATCTTGATCTCTCACAACAAACTAATTCGCTTAGCCGCCCCTTAAATTCCATATTGGGTGGATCGTCAGGGTTCTTGTTAACTTGGTCGTTGTATAAAACTTGCCTGCCAAATGGATTACCCCCGATTAAGTATGAGCGACCTCTAAACCGTAGGTTGACGCGTGATTAGGTTCAACCAGGGATTTTATGGCGAATGCAGCTTTATTTTTCAGTCATTTTTTATTCATCGTATACTTCGATCATTTCAACGTTCCATTTACTAGTTGGTATTAAGTGCGTTTTATTTATTCATGTTCTTTTATGTGTGCTAGTGGATAGGTGTTTTGGTATGCGTCAATTAATCTTTGATTGAATTTGAAGAAATGATGAATGTGTTTCGATACATGAAAGAGTGATTAATACCTACTTGTGTTAACTAAGTGAAACGGGTGAAGATTTAAATATGTTTTTGGTGCAAGCACGAAAAGCATGTCAAGTGAAAATTCTGCTCGTGTATGACAAAGTTTTCTTCAATAAAGTTGCGAATAAACGTCAATTAAGGAACAGCAATTAATATTGGAGTAAAATATGGGTTTTCGATTAACTTTTAAACAATAACATTTTTTTGCAAATGGAAAAAATTGTGGCCATTCAGAAAACTGCAAAGCTGCAAACATACTTTTGCGAACTTTACATTCATATAGTAATCTTATTACATTTAAACATTAAATGGCAATTAAAGTATTTGAGTTGATTAAATCACGCTATTTCAAGTAATTACAACGGAAAATGGCTGAATCTATACAAATAAATATAATTGAAGTGTCTGTTTGTAATGTCAAAATCACAAGTTTTTAATAAATGGGTATAAATGTATATCGGGTACCAATAATAAAAATACAATTTAAAAAATGTTTGTCTGTCTGTTTGTTCCCGCTAATCTCCGGAATGGCTAGACCGATTTTGACAGGACTTTCAGTAATAGATAGCTAATTATATAAGGTATAACATAGGCTACTTTTTATCAAGATCTTTAAAAAAATGCCTACAAAAATCAAAATGCTGCCAAAACTTAATATTCCACGAGGACGAAGTCGCGGGCACAGCTAGTATTTGATAAATCTCATTGAATGACAAAAAAGGCCTTCAAATTGCCATAGGACTAAACAAGTAAACATACGGAAATTGTGTTTTCTTTTTCAAACAGTATACTTATTTTTATTGTATTTTTCCGAAACAATGTTATCTTACAAAACATGACAAATATCACTTGTACTGGTTATCAATCAACCATTCGCCAAGCGAAGAAATATGTGCTCGCGACTTCGTCCGCGTCGAATAGTAACTTTAGGCAGCATTTTGATTTTCGTTGACAATTTTTTTAAGATCTTGATATTTATTTATTTATTTAATATTGGTACATTGACAAATTACAATCATTACATACTCTATTAATATAACTTAAAAACTAGGCTAGATTGTAATCCTAGATTAATGTACACAGCATGACGAAAAAGTTGCGAAGACATGTTTACAGCTATTTATCTTAGGTCTAAACTTACTAATGCATCAACATCTGCAGTATACCTACACAAATATTATACATATTAAATTATTATTTTTTGTCTTAAACTAAATCTAAACTATGTATGTCGAGAACCATAGAGTTAAGGACATTTAATTTTGCCTTCCAAAATATCACTGATCATCTTTTTGTACCGGGCGAACCTCCCTACGAATATGTCTAAGTCACTGTTCCTCCGCGTCAACTCATTATAAGATCTGCACATTCTTACGAGAGGGTTGTAATAAGATGTGTTATTTTGATATACCCGGACAGCAAACGTATTAGGGAACCGCGTTCTATATTGAGTCAATATGTGCAATGATGACAGAAGTGCTGGAGAGTCAATAGATGCATGTAGAATTTTGTAAAGGCAGAGTAGATCATATCTCTCACGACGAAAAGATAAGGGCATTACGTGAAATCTAGACAACCTATCACTGTAGTTATTCAACAACCGGCCAAACATATACTTTCGGCAGACGTATCTCATACATCGCCTCTGTATTCTCTCTATTCTGTCGATGTGGATCTTATAATAAGGAGACCAAATAGGGCAACAATATTCCAACACACTTCTCACTAGGCTGAAAAAGAGATTTAGAGTGCTACTCGGTTTTTTGAAGTCTTTAGTTGACCTAATAACAAAGCCTAAGAGTTTATTACTTTTCTTGATGATATGATCGTAATGCGGTCGAAAAGATAATTCCTCATCGAACAGGACTCCCAAGTCCCTTGCAACCTGCTTTCTGCCTATAACCTGACCCTGTATGTAGTAGGAACTATACCGTTTTATTTTCTTCCGAGTAAAGGAAATAACAAAACATTTATCTGTATTGAGCTTCATGTTATTACTTAAGCACCACCCAGAGATAACATTTAAGTCACATTGAAGTGATAAGCACTGAGTTTCGTCTTTCACATCCGTAAATATTTTTAGATCATCTGCATACAGAAGAGCAGGGCAAGAGAGGCGATCAATGAGATCGTTAATGAAGATAACAAATAATAGTGGACCCAGATGAGATCCCTGTGGTACCCCTGATGAAATTGTCATAGAGGAAGAAGTGTAGCCCCTTACTGTAACAAGTTGACTCCGATTGTTTAGATACGAAATTATCCATCTTAATAAATTTCCATGTATGCCGTAGTGGGAAAGTTTAGAGCACAATAAGGAGTGGTCAACCTTGTCGAAAGCTTTAGAAAAGTCCAAGTAAGCGGCATCAACTTGACCCCCCGAGGCAAATGATTGACATAAATAGTTTTTGAATTCCAATAAGTTACTGAGAGTAGACCTCTTTCTAACAAAACCATGCTGCTTTGTCGATATAATGTTGCTAAAATGATTATAAAGGTGGACATATACTAAAGACTCGAATAATTTTGCTAGACAAGAGAGTATACTAATGGGCCGATAATTAGAACATGTTGACTTATTACCGGCTTTATAAATTGGGATTATGTGAGCAGTCTTCCAGCGTGAGGGAAATGTACCATACTTAATCGATTTATTGAATAAACTTGTTAGTGGATAAGACAGTTCATCGGAACATTCCTTTATGAATTTTGCAGGAATTCCATCTGGGCCCACTCCCTTACGTGCATCAAGCTGTTTTATTTTATGCAATACATCTCGTTTATCAAGTTTTACGTCGCACAAGGAATAATTAATTATATCCGGTATATTGAGTGGTTGACTAGATCTAGACGTGGAAGGTTTATCAAAAACGGACCCAAAGTATTCCGAAAAAAGCTCGCAGATTCCTTGACCATCGGAAGACGTTTTTCCATTACAAGACATTGTGCGTGGAAATGAATCCCTGCCTTTTCTGTCAGTTATGTATCGCCAGAACACCCTGGGTTCAGTGGCTAAAGTATCTTCAACTGTCGATAGAAAGATTTTGTGACATTCATGTATAAGAGTTTTACATCTAGCACGAAGCAAGGAAAAAGTGTCGTAATCTCGAGGATTCAAATATTTTTTATATTTTTTATGAAATTTTTCCTTTTCTTTAATACATCTAATGAGAGCTTGATTATACCAACGGGGGTATTTATTATTATGTTTTTTAATTAATGGTGTGTTTTTGGATATAATATCGTAAATTTTACCGTAAAATTTATCAACACACTCATCCACGTCATCAGGATACAGCAACATATCCCAGTCAACAGCAATTAATTCCTTTTTAATGTTATAGTAGTCACAGCGACTAAAATTGTAACGCTCTTTGTATTTAGCTTTTAACGGAGCTTCGAAAACAACATTATTGACATCTATAGAATATGCTAGATGGTGGGAGTCAACGTGGCACACTGGCAATGTCTCAACAATGTTTATAGCGGAATCAGGTAAGTTAGATAGGACAAGGTCAAGATAACGATTATTTTTGTTGGGTATTGCATTAAACTGTGCTAAATTACAGGTATTTATTGTTTCCAAAAGTAAACATGCTTTGCGATCTTGAGGATTAGACCCGCTAGTGATATTTGAATCGGTTTGCTTTTTCCATGTTATATTAGGAGTATTGAAATCACCTAACAAGAGAAAAACATCGCCAAAGGGTGAGTTCAGTATAACATTTTGACTATTGGTATGAAATAAAGCTATTTCATTTATTGGTAAATCAGGTGGCAAGTAACATAGACAGACATGAAATGAGCTATTTCATTTATTGGTAAATCAGGATAAAAAGATAAAAAGTATTGTTAAGTTTGTGGGGTGGGTGTTCAATAGAAAATTCTCGATAATTCAGAGCTACTTCACACCACCTTGGCTTAGGTACTCCCGCCTGGATCCAATCGAAAATAGGTTTGATGTCAAGGTCCTCCTGTTGCGCTCGCTGCATGACTTCATCACTAACAGAGTCGTTTCTCAACATCCTTACGCAATCGTTGGCCTCTTGTTTCTGACAATGCTTACAGTCATCCTGGCTAGGTCTTCGGGAAAGGGCATCAGCGTTTTCATGTGATTTCCCTTCGTGGATCCTCCTTCTCGCTGGTCCCGTCTGAGCTTTAGGCACAGGATGTTCTTCCGTCACCCCAGGTGTGGGTGTTCTCGGGGCGATGACAGTGAGAACGCCATCTGAAGACAACTTCGACTCCAAGGTCTCTGGGTCACAACCATCAGGCAATGCATACCGCTGCTTGAATTGGCGGGAAACTAACACGTGACCATCCTTTGTCTCTTTGTGTTCACCTTCAATCAACACGTACCGGTCAGCAGTCTTCACAAATATCTCCTCCCGATCAAAATGGGAAACGTCCAAATTTATTTGGAACTCGTCCCTATCAGATTTCATTGTGGGTCCGACATCGCGGGCTACGCTGCGAGGTTCTTCCAAGGGCGAATGTACCTTCGGAGATGTATCCACGGCTGGTCAAGGTCGTCGCTCGCCCGCGAGATTAAAACTGGGACATTTTGACTAACAGCTAGCACTCGTCCCGCAGACCTTTACTCGCTGCGACTTCGGCTCAACGGAGCCTGTTCGCCACGCCGTTGGGCCTGTGTCTATGTTCTATGTTATCGGGGTCGGTTTCCGCACTTAATCCTTAAGGTGGACCATTGTACGTGAATTGGGCCTGTGTCTTGCCTCTTGTTCCTTTTCGGGCAACTAGACTGTATATTGCCGCGTTCTCCACAGTAGTAACATCTCGGGCCAAATTCGCGGCGGGGTGCAGCCGGCTCCTTGGTGGAAACTTCCTGTAACCTATATGTCCTAGAGTCCTGACGCACAGCTTCTACCTCAAGGGCATGGGCAACTGCGTCCTTCAGACTCCCATTGTGACCCAACCTGACAGCAGCTCTCACTTCCAAGTCCCGAATCCCGTCAATAAAGACCTGCACCAGCATGCTGTCCACCAATGAGGCCGATGCAGATTGATAAGCCTTCCTGACCAGCTTTTCTATCTCCAGGGCCCACTGCTACAATGATTCATTACGACCCTGTGTTCTATCCTTCAGCTGGGCTCTGAAAACATGCTCCAAATGGCTGTCACCATAACGGGCTTCCAGAGCTTCTAAAAAGCGGTCCTATGTCCAGGACTGTAAGAGCTCCTTCTCGCAGTGCCAACGTTAGTGCCGTTTTGGCCTGTTCCTTGTTCCATCCATTCGCCTTAGAAACGGACTCGAACTGGAGCTTGTATGCGGTCCATGACGAGGTACCATCACATGGAGGCACTTTAAATCTTCTACCTACTGGTACCGTTGCCTCTAGTCCACTGGCTACCCCGTTGGCGATTTTCATTTCTAGCTTCTTCACGTCGTTACTTACAGCCTGAAGGCGGTCCTCGAACTTGATTTCCAAATTGGTGAGATCCTCACGGACCTCCGACAATTCCCGCTTCCATTGCTTTGCAGCCTCTTGAACTTCTCGGAGGACACTCAGTTGTACATCCTGTTTCTTCGCCTGCTCCGTCCGGAGGGCACACAGTTGTTCCGCCTGTTGTCTGGCTTGTTCTTCTTTCCTCTTCGCCTGCTCCTCCCGAAGGGCGCACAGTTGTTCTGCCTGTTGCCTGGCTTGCTCTTCCTGCCTCCTGGCCTGCTCTTCCTGCCTCTGGGCCTTTTCTTCCTGCCACTTGCTTGGTCCTTTTATCAGGAGCAGGATTGTATTTAAATCTACTTGCGGCGGCGGCGGAGTCGCTGTAGAGGTACTTGCAGCACCCGCATGGGCTTCGGCAGCAGCCTGGCTTCGCGTCTGGACCCTCTCCGGCTCCTTATCTCGCGGCGTAATCGGCATTTTCTATCCCACTTCTGACACCAAATGTTACGTTTGTGGGGTGGGTGTTCAATAGAAAATTCTCGAAACACCGATAATTAGAGATTAGATTTAATTAAGCACTAATTAAGTCACTTCATTTAACACTGAAAACCACTATAAGCACTATTGACACACAACACTTCACTATAACACGCTTCCAAGTCGCAGATGATCGCTTCAAGTTACTTTGTATCGCTTGATCTGCTCGGTTTGCTCTCTTGAAAAGAACTGTCCGTCTGCATTCGCCTACGCGCTTCTACAGTAGGGCCGACAAACATTCGGGGCATTCGAGAATGTTCCATTCTCGAATATTCCGTACCCAATTGATTGTTTATCTTCTCTTCTCGAAAGTTCCGTGGTACCCTTCGCGCTTATGTATGCTTATCGCGTTATGTTCCGGAGATTAGCGAGAACAAACAGACAGACAGATAAAAACAAATTTAATTGTGTTTTTGTTATTGGTACCCGATATACATTCATACCCATTTAGTAAAAAATGTTATTTTGACATTACAAACAGACACTTGAATTTTATTTTTTTTATAGATAAAATGTTGGAAACAATGGTAAAATGATCGACTAAATATAAAACTTTGAACGCCTGGCGTACATCGTTTCCCACGAACAATCAAACAGTGGAAATTCTCGATACCAACATAATTGAATTACGTCTCATTCCAAGAAGGCAGACCTTCTGTTTGTTCATGAAAAATGCGTATTTATTGTATTTAAGTACTACTTCGTCGTAAGGTATTTTTGCCAAAAAAAAATAATTACAGCTATAAGTACGAGTGTTTAGCGATGGATAGTAAAAATGTTTTTCATTAAAATAACAAATTGCAATGAGAAAGCAACTCAAAAAACAGATCTTTGATAAGAAAGAAAGAAAGACGTTTCTGGCGCTTCGCCGGCCGCTGCCGCGGCACGCTCGCTTTGCTCGCTCGGCTCGCGCGCTTGGTTCATGTTCAAACCTACGCTCGTCGCTTCGCTCCTCGCTACCTATTTTTGACGTCATTAGGCATTTCTTTTTTAGGTGATATGTGTTTGAGGCCAAACGTTATTAGGCAATTTGTGTTTAGGTTTTAAGTATCGGACATGTTATAATTTGAGTTAAACTAAAGAAGGCTTCATTAGCATCGGTTACTTGTCAAAACCAGACATATGTAATAACAAAAATCGAAACTATCAAAAACCGTTGTCAATTTGAAAAAAATAAGTAAAGTATATATGATCTTTTAAAAAACGTTGCAAACAAGCAGAGGTGTCCGCAACACATATTTTTATTAGGAATATAGAACACTAGCTATAGCTAACCGTATGCAACGTTGTTTGCATTATAATTAACTTTTCCTGTAGGAAAACCTTTCCCGTCAGATTTTTCCCGTAGGAAAATTACCCTATGTCCTTTCCCTGGTCACGAACTATCTTATAAATCAATTAAGTGTCCACAGACAGCTGGTATGAGTAGGAAGATTCGATTCTGAGCACACGATAAAAAAAAATTAGAAAATGATGACAAAAAAAATGAACATACCACACAAACACAAACACGACAAACAAACTCACCACCAAACACAACACTGCCATCTACAGCTAGAGCATCACTTTAACGAGATTTATAAAAAACTAGCTGACCCGGCGTACTTTGTATCGCCATGTTTATTAACTAAATTACTGAAATGTTTGTTTAAATTATTGTAATTTTTATATTACACAAACCTTCTCCTTACAATAACGAATACATAAAACTCCAATTTGGTGCAGTCGTTCGAAAGTTATGGGCGTACATACATTTCAAAGGTCCATTTTTATTTATATAGATAAAAATATGTTTTTCAAATTCAATAATTATAACATTGGATGGAATAAGAGACAAACCTTTTGAGAATTTTCTTTAAAAACAGAAAAATCTCAATAAAGTTTGCCCAACCCGGGGATCGAACTAGGCACTTTTGACTAACTAGACTAGACGTGGATTCAGAATACTCAGTTTATGGGGACTCAAGGAAATTTAAAAACAAGAGCCACGAGACACGGTGACGCCGTCAAACGTCCGACAATAAATTTTTCAGTCTGCCATTTGAAGCGAAGACCCTGTTTTTTGCATATCTGAATGTGCTCAATTACAGAGCGTGATTGTATAGGCGGCGCAAGTCATAAGATTATAGTATTCATTGGCAGAAACTAATTATAAAGAACTCCTAATAATAATATATGTGATGTTACTCAAACATTATGTATGAAATAAATGTTTGAAAATGTGTCCAGTAATTTTAGGCTCTTGTCAAGTAATGTTGACTTGATGACTTTCAATCATAGTGTAAAGTTCTAATATTACTCTTTTTCTGGGAGACATTTTAAAATAGCATACGTCTGTTTTGAAGCGCACCTACGAGTATAATACAGTAATCAAGAATAATGGGAATCGGAAAACATTGAAAGCAATCGTCTACGTAGCTTTTCAAAGACAATAAGCGACAAAACCGGCCAAGCGCGAGTCGGACTCGCCCATGAAGGGTTCCGTAGGATTTATGACGTATTAAAAAACTACTTACTAGATCTCGTTCATACCAATTTTCGGTGAAAGTTTGCATGGTAATGTACATCATATATTTTTTTAGTTTCATCATTCTGTTATTTTAGAAGTTACAGGGGGGGGGACACACATTTTACCACTTTGGACGTGTCTCTCGCGCAAACTATTCAGTTTAGAAAAATGATATTAGAAACCTCAATATGATTTTTGAAGACCTATCCATAGATACCCCACACGTATGGGTTTGATGAAAAAAAATTCTTTTTTTCTATGTATGGGGAACCCCCAAATTTATTGTTTTTTTTTTCTATTTTTATGTGAAAATCTTAATGCGGTTCACAGAATACATCTACTTACCAAGTTTCAACAGTGTAGTTTCGGAGAAAAGCGGCTGTGACATACGGACGGACAGACAGACAGACATGACGAATCTATAAGGGTTCCGTTTTTTTCCATTTGGCTACGGAACCCTAAAAACTAGTTTGGCCCTAAACATCATTTACAATCACAAGAGCAGCTCTATATCATCATACTGCCTAGATTTGTCGATCATCTTCGGAAACACGTAGTCAGCCGATATTACTTATCTTGAAGTACTGTAAGTTCTTTGATATTACGATCCATTATTGATTTTTGAATACAATGCACAAATAATTACGCTGTATGATCGATAGTCAATGTCAGATAATCACTTTTACGGTTCATAATTCTTAATTGTATAAAGCTTACGTCTTGTTATTTGACGCAGGTATCTTTACCAAGCTACACTGTCTAAAATGTGACGGGTCGTTAGTCGTTACTCGTGGTCCCAGGAGGATAATTACTTTAAAATCTCTAATAAATGTGTTTAGAAAAATCGGAAATTGATTTATTTACTTGTAACAAAATACTTCCAGAGTATGCCTTATTTCTGTTAGTATAATTAAGACTGGATGCTCTTACAGATCTCTACAACTGACACGGCTTTATGCAAGCATCTTCATTTAAATCCAGCATAATACGCTAGTTGCTACTCTTATGATTTTGCGCCACAGCAGCTGCGGTTGAAGTTATATGCGCATAAACCCAAGAGCTTTACGTGATACTCAGCGATATTATTGTTATGAGTGATGTCGTTAACTTACTTTCGTCGTCGTCGAGATTTTAATGGACGCTACACGTGCTAGATGGCGCCAGTTTCGCTTATTGTAATTGTTATTTTAATATTTTTACGGCTCTTTTGTCAGGCGTTATTACTCGCTTATATGCGCAGATCTTAGTTGCGGTTATACTTTGAGAGTATTCAAGAATGTCTATAACTCAAATCTATTTGCGAAAACCAAACTTTTATTTCGTTTCGTTTTTTTTTGTATCTCAAGATTAATCCCAAAGCATATCTTGGATTTTATGTTCAAAAACTACTCTTTGTCTATGAGGAATTTGTTAATCGGTATAATTTGTCAATGATAAAATACGATCAAGGGGGAAGTTCACGCAATTGTTGTTGAATTTATGTTTCTGGCCCCATTTTCGGGCGAGTAGCACACAAATTGGTGGCCGCTAATGAATTAGACTCTTGGGACTTTCGGCTGTAAATATTGCGATTGAGATAGCGACCACTCTATAGAAAATAAATGGACAAAGAATTATTCTTGGCTATGGTTATCCAATTGTTTGTTGCGAGATTTACAACAGTTAGGCAAATAGTCAGAAGCTAGTTTAGATAGATAAAGGATATACTTTTTCTTTTATTTCGCTACTAGCAGTATTATATTATTATCTGTGCTACTAGTCAACCCTTTTTATTATAGTTTACCTATCATATAAAGGAAAAGTGAACAATGCATTACATTACATAGGTATTTACGTGCATGAACATGTCTGTCCATGCACGTAGGTAAGTATGTATTAATGTAACGCAATATATTACAAAGGCCCATGGCTCTGATAAGTTGAAAACGATTGAGATGTTAATCACATAAATTCCCGACCAAGAATCAAATCTCTGGTTTCGTCAACGTTTCAACCACGAGACCAGATAGTTGTCGGGATATGATATCATATTTGTCCGACAAATAATATACACTGTGTTTCAAAATAACCAATAAAAAATCAATTCTTTATTGAAAACCCATTATTAAAATGTCCCATCTCTAGCTGTATATATACTTAACTAGGTTTCCGCTCGCGACTTCGCCCGCGTTATTTTTGTTTTCCCGTGGGATTTTTTTCCTGTAGGAAAATTACCCTATATCCTTCCCCTGGCCTCGAACTATCTCTATACCAACTTTCAAAATCGGTTCAGTAGTTTTGAAGCCTATTCAATACAAACAAATAAACAAACAAACAATCAAATCTTTGTATAGATGTCATTCAACCCAAAATTGACTATGATTTACATGTCAATTTTGGGTTGAATGACATTACGTATAAACAGCAAGAGATGGCACATTTTAATAATGAGTTTTCGATAAAGAATTGATTATTTATTGGTTATTTTGAAACACCGTGTATATAAATGTGAAGATTTAATATTAAGCCAATAATTAAATAGTTAGATGACAACAACATTTTTTCGTAATTTTTGCATTATATTTTAAGTACTCAAAATTTATTCCCATAATACACAAAAGTGATAAGTATTGCGCCACTCGACAATCTTTCAGTGGGAGCACGTACCAGCTCGCAAAGAAAGAGATAAAATTAAAAGATTTCCCGTTGGAATCATTCCAAGTTCCTTTTAGCACGACTTAATTAATAAAAATGTCAGAGCAACTTGATACATACGTTGGACGTGCTTAGCAGTTTTTAAAGTGGAATGCGACGCTATTACAGACAAATGAACCGTGATATTGCTATTTCCAGGGTTGATCACACCTGGTGTCTTGAGAATGGCGGTATTACGTCAATAATGGATCCTATCTCCCTACATGGGCGTTAGGACGCGGACGATTCTTTGGAATTTCTTCTGGTTTGATTTCAAAAATAGATTTTCGGAGTTCGACAACGAAAAAACCAATTCGATTATTTGTTAAAATTTGGCAAAGTTTTTTTTAAAGACGAAGGCTCTTTGATCGACTGTATCTTTTTAACCTATTTCAAAAAAAGGAGGAAGTTTTTAATTCGATTGTATGTTTTGTTTTATGTTTATTACCTCATAACTCCATTTATTAACCGATTTAGAATTATTTTTTTGTTTGAGAGGGTATAACTACCCGATTGGTTCCATTGTCACAAAAATCAGGATCTGATGACTATACGAGTATAATATGTCTTGACCCTTAGTCAAGTGATTCAGGTGCACTGATAATTAAAAGCAGCACTTCTTAACAGTTAAGTGTGAGGGAATAATTCTTAAACTGCCAGGGGATAAGTCCTTTCAGTAAAAAATCAGTTTTAATATTATTTTTAATTTTTGATGCTTTTTGTTAGCTTTAATTGAGTTAAAGTTTACAGTATTTTAAAATATGTAGTTTAGAATTAGTTTAGTTTTGAAGAGTTATTATTTTAAGTTGATATAGGTAATATTTTATGTCATCTTTATTGTTTCCGTGTAAATTTCTTTTATTTACAACATAAAAAGTTAGGTGCAATATATTTCATATTTATTGAATATGCGCATTTTAATAATTAGGTACTTAATTTATTAATAACGTAATTTGTTTATTAAAAAATCAATACGAGCAAAGCGTACAGCGTAAATCAGTTTTTGTCATTTACAAAACAGTTGTTTGAAATATATTTATTTTCCACCTATTGATATTTTTAGAATTCTGAATTACTTTCAACGTTTTACTTCTGGGTTAATGTAAGGTGATTCCAATTATTATTAGGCTACAACAGATTCACAAAAGTAAACAAGCAAAAGGAAATTAAGTCATGTTTTCATAATTCCAGTGACATTAGGCCCCGTACATCATTAGTGGACCCGCGCCCATGAGGGCCACTTCGGTAATTTGTGCCCTAAAAGGGTCCCACAATTTATGTTTTTACCTGTCTTACGCAGCTGAGCTCCCTCCCTAATTCAAATCCATATGACTACAGGGACGTACTTGGCGTTCCGCGCATGATCTAATTAAACTTTAAAAAGTGTAAACTCTTTTTAATAGATTTATAAAAATGTTATTTTCGAAATTACTAATAGTGATAGACAGTTTTTCCTTGTAATAAATTTCAAAAAAGTGTTGATTTTCAAATTGTTATTGAAACGAATAACTTAGTATTTAGCACCACCATTATTCCATCTGTAAAACACCCGTTGCAGAGTAAAATTCTCCAACATTAGAATTATTACTCAGAAGCTCCGCGCAATTTTCACCACTTTCTAATAATTATATTTGAAAAGTTTCAGTTAAAAATTATACAAAAATTTTCTAGTAATTACATTAAAAATGTTTCGCAAGTATACAACGTGCCTCATAACTCCCCATAAAAATTATAATATAATTATTAAACCGAATATATGTATATAAGTATTTATAGAATATAATTAAATTCAATAATTCAACTTTAGAACAGTTTTAGGTTGGCACTTTTGATAGTTTAAATAAAATTAAATATTATAATTTTTATGGGGAGATATGAGACACGTTGTATAGTATTCTACGCGTTCAATGTGCAAAATTGTAAATAAAAGAAGTGTCTGCATCAATTACGCAAGCGTCAATAATTATTACTTAACATTTTACCGAACTCTTACCAAAAAATGTGTACACAAAACGTCTGTCAACAATGTAAGAAGCTAATGCCCGTAAGTGCAGAGGCTTCAAAGCTGAGAGTTTGTCATCAAACACATTGGCTATTTCTCACAGTCGGCCACTACTTATCAGGCCCTTTATGCGTGCCTGGCCATTAAGGGGACCTGCCCAAACTGTTAGCACCTTTGTACGCTAGGGCTTACGTAAGAGCGCTTTAGCTGAGGGTTTCTTTGTACGATGGAGTCGACATTTGTCCGAATACCTCTTTCAAAGCATATTTTTTACTTTAACCATTTTTCTGTTGAAGGATAACACGTTTAGATGCTATGCAACGGTGTAAATGCAAGATTTATGGTTGTGACAAAGTTATGAAAATGCTAATACACTTCATAACTCGCGGATTTTTCAATTGTTGGAGCTATAAGCAAGTATTTGTACTTTTCATATTAATTGTATTTTTAGAACAAGCTCTGAAAAAAAGGACTCGCTCATTTACAGACGTTAATTTACATAACAAAACGCTAGTTATTACTAAGGCGTTTAATGGACAAAAGATATCTTATAGACGAAATCCCGCTCAGAAATATTATACAGAAATTGTTATTGTACATGAAAATAAGTTTTCGACTGAAATAATGTCCTTTTCTTCTATTGAAATACAGCATCATTATTTTATTGTATTTCTTCACTTAGCTAGTGAATCGAATTTGAGCAAAGTTGAAGCGGATCGTAAATGACAATAAATAACTTATCATTGAAATAACCATTTCTACAAATGATTCCAAACATAATATAATAGAGTTGTTCAAAACGGCTATAAAATTCTAGCGCGTTCTATACTATTAGAAATACGCTATTAAAAACGCTATGTTATAGCGCGCTATATTTTAGGAAGCGTGTGGAGGCTCGTAGTGCGCTACGTCTCGTAGCATGCTACGTTACATGTAGCTAGTTGGATAATAATCAATCGCGCGCGATAAAGCGTACGGCAGGAGCAAACGTAGCAACATGTATAGCGTCTGTAGCTGTAGCGCTCATGCGACTATTGCTAGCTATGCACCGGCCGCTGCCCGTACGCTACGCTATATATTCATTCATAGTTCATTCATAGCATTATAGCGCTATAACTGTTACCTACATACTTACATAGCGCGCGATGAGCGCTATGAAAAGATAGCGCGCTATAATATTGCGCTATCCGCTATATTAACAACCTCTACATATGACTGCATCAGCACAAAACCGACAAATTAGAGACGGCCTATTGTTTCGTGCAACGCAATCACAAGTCCCCAATTCAAATCACCAGTAACAGTTCAATGGGGTCGCTAAGTCGTTCCGCGTTCGGTCTTGTCTGGAATACGTGTACAAAACCCATTATCGCTCGCTTCATTGCCGCCCCAATACAATAGCTAACATTTGTGCCTGAACAAATCCATTGATTTCGCGTCGAATTGGAATTGTTAGAGTTGTTTTTGTACATATAAAAGGTCCATAGCGATCGGTGAGGATTCCTCTGCATTTCAACAAAAAGTAGAGCAATCTTCGTCAATTGATGCGAAGCTTTTTAAGGAGCTTATCTTGTAATTTTAGTTAAGTAAGAGTTTGTTCGTTTGTTTGTTTGCTTTGACGCGCTAATTTTAGGAAGTACTGATTGAAATTGAAAAATTATTTTTGCGTTGGATAGTCCATTTATCGAGGAAGGCTATAGGCTATATAACATTACGCTACGACTAATAGGAGCTGAGCATCAATGAAAAATGTTACAAAAACGGGAAAAAATATATGGCGAAACGTAGTAATATATTAAGCAGCGTAGTTTTAATAATACGTGTTGATCATGCAAAGACTGCCCATTGAAATATGCCGGCAAGTCCTTGTGCTTGTCACATTTTCAGGAACACCACCTTATTACCGCATTCTCATTAAGTTCTTGCTGCAATATGTGTTATGTTTTATGTATGACAATATATATTTCTTTTCTCCGCCACGTGTTTCACACACGCGTCACGTACGTGGCTCGTAGCGAAATAAAGTAGGGTCAGCAAATTGTGAGGGTAGCTACAGATGGGCGATCTTTTTCGCTTGCATCGTTTGGTTTTGATGTGTGTAAATACCAGTTTGGACTACGAAAGGATTCCTTATAGATAAGATTTGGCTGTGTTGAATGACGTGTAATTAACAGGTCAATCGTGCGTGGGGGATTGGGTAAAAAGTACCTATTTATACTTTCATTGTTGAATAATTTTATTACTCAGACAACTTTTTTGAGATTCTTCTTCATTCCCCTCCTCATGATCTATATATTTTCCTTATTTTAAGATATTTTCTAAATCTATGTCAGTGTAATATAAGTCAAAAATTCTTGCTCGTGTATGATATGGCATGGGGTTATGAATGTAGTTGGTTATGATAAAACACAGTCTTCTCTCTGTTGTTATAAGATCTTCAAAGTATTAATCACAAAGGCAATCAAGACATTAATCAACTCTTAGCTCAATGTACTCGTACCAATTGATGATAGAATTAAATTACACGCTGAATAAATTATTTAAAGCTTATTGTTATAATTACAATATTTCTGATTGCGTTTTTTAAAAGCTAATTTTTAACATTGTTTTAAAGGTTTAGTAATAAAAAAGTCACGTATTATGAAATGAAATTAGGTAAAATAGAATAATTTAATGTTGGATCAAAATTGATGGGGTTTAAAATGTATCAAATACGAATAAGTATGTTTCTTTCATATTTGTTTTAACATTTTTATTTCAGAAAAAGCTTTCACTAATACAAAGTCATTTGTATAGAATTAATGTTTAATACATCAATATTAAAAACTGTTACTTTGATCCATAAATAATTAGGCTTGTATATTTTGAAATAAGGTCTTGAAAGGTACTCTTTTTACAATAATGCAAATTAAATTAATAGAATGAATATGTTTATTCATAAGATAAAGAGAGATAGGATACAAACTAGCTTTCCGCTCCCGGTTTCACCCGCGCTATTTTTGTTTTCCCGTGGGAATTGTATATTTTCCCGCAGGAAAAATAGCCTACCGCTCGCGGCTTCTACCGCGTTACTGTTTTCCCGTGGATTTTAGGAAATTTATATTTTTCCGTAGAAAAAATAATTTTGTAGCCTACGTTAATCAGGGATAATGTACGCTACATTATTCCTTATTAACATAGGCTACAAATTTATTTCTTCTGAAATGAAAATGGTGAAAGAGTTTTTGAAATCGGTCCAGTAGTTTCGGAGCCTATTCAATACAAACATAAATACAAATCTTTCCTCTTTATTAGTATAGATAGTATAGAAAAGATGAATAAGCAATAAGCCGTTGTCTATTTTGACCCTTACAACATTGACCTAAATTATCGGGTCAACTACCGCGCCGGAGCCGTGAAATAGCTTTATGTGTCATAAATACGGCTTTACGAACTTTGAGAAGTGCTTTGAGAGTTGCAAGGCAAGTAATCTACGACGTTAGACACATACATGATTAGATAGAGATAATACTTATTTACTTACTTGCATGAGATGTAGAAATTGTTGTATCTGGGAAACTTACTGAAATACTTATAATTTGGGCATATTTATATGTACATCATGGATATCATGGTTGAACGAGAACGTTATTTTCATAGAAATTTTATTTTATTTAACTAAACCTAATTTTGGGGCGGAAAGGTCCTCAAGTGGCGGCCGCGTACCGCGAGACGCAACGCTGGTAGGCCCCCCCCACAAGGTGCACCGACGATCTGGTGAAAGTCGCGGGAAGCCGCTGGATGCGGGAGGCGCAGGAGCGATCGATTTGGAAATCCCTGGTGGAGGCCTATATCCAGCAGTGGGCGTCTCTTGGCTGCAATGATGATGATGATGACATTTCTAATGTCGCTCCATAGGGATATTTAGTATGTTGTCCGTATCAAGAAAGCAATGATAACAGTATAAATAGTAACGACGTATAATAAGACCGGTGCCTTAGTAACCTTTTGTTACTTTTGCAAATAAATGACAGCATTTTTGTTTCCTTGTTGCAGGTTGACTGAGCTGGGAGAAATGCGCTGACGTCTGCGCGACAAGATGAAAGCCTTCAGCGCGTTACTGCTGGCTGTCCAGCTAGCATTAACCAGCGCTGGGAAGTGTACGACGTATGTAATTTTATAATGTATATAAGATGATAAGTGATGAACAAACGTATGGTCGATCTGATGTGAAACGGTAGCCTATTGACGCTAGTAACCAATGTCATTTGAGCGTTGCTTCACTCTGTCCAAAACAATCAATCCTTCATAATATAGTTATATTATGTACATATAGATATATATTTTATTACACTTACATGACAATTTAAAAACAGTATATATGGGAACGGAAAGGTGGTCGGTCAGACTTCCCTGTCATCTTCTCTCCCAAGTCATGATGTCAAACTTTAATAAAATTTCGTGAGGATAAAAATAATAATGTAATATCTCTCAATGAAACTGGTGGCATAAAGCAAAAAGGTGCACTGCTTGCAAAATAGCTTTGTATGATGAGCATTTTATCAATATCAACAACGAACGATCATCCAAGTATTCCTCCTCCTCTATCAAGTGCTACAAAATGTCTCTGCTCAAGAGAGTTTTGAAGAGAGCATTATACTCAAGGTAGACAGCGACCTAGCTGTCTCTCTGATATTGTGCGAAGTCCATGGGTGGAAGATTACCGTTTACCATCAAGTAGGCCGTCAGCTCCTCGGCCACTTATACAACAATAAAAATATTCCCTGTAGTTTGACTTTTTTTGTTTGTCAGAAAAAATTAACATTTTATATCGTATCGCTCTGCACGCGACCTCTTATGCTGGTTTTTATTTTTTTCATTAAGTGTTACGTTGCGTATTACATCTCACTAGTCTGTACGAGTAAGTATGAGTCTGCTGGAATACAACGTGACGTCAGTTGGCTGCAATCTTCCACGGGAAGTAGAGATCTTTCCCCAGACGCACTGGCAGCATAGACGATAAATGCATTACCACCTCTCCCTTTCTTGTAGCTGCGTACTTCAAATTACTTCAAAGTTATCCTTTGTGGCTAAACTTCGGAAATGCAGTTTCAAAGTTGTGTGTTACGTGTTTTCCACGGTTCTCGCTCTGAGATTCTTTATTACTTTGAACCGACGTAAACTGCGGTTTTATATATGAATTTATTCTGATGCTTGCTGTAAGATGCTATGTAAACTTTTTTCTTTGTGACGCTTTTGAGAAACTTCTACTGTAAGACTTTAAGGAATAAAAGTTAAAGAGGAAGTTATATAATTATAATATTACTTATATGATGAAATTTAAACTAACAGATAGCTAATTAATTTCATTAATTAGCTATTCATTTATTCATTAATTTTCACAATTATATTAAATTGTGAATTTTTTCGTGTGCTCTGTATTTATACGGTATTCTATAAAGTTTGTGCGCCATGAAGAGTAAAAAAATCAACAATTTCAACGCTGTTTGTATCTAGTAATTATTTGAACCGTCTTGCTAAATTCTTTTCAAGTCAGCTGTATGAATCCAACTTCTTCTTACGTCACTCTGGCTAGAGGGCTTGGTGTTTATTGGTTGGAGAACGAATGAAAGCTGATGTACTCTAGGGCTCGTATTAATTAATTCATCTCAAAGATCGATCATCAAAAATGCAGTATTGACGTTCATTACATGAAAAATCTTAAGATAGTATCTTAAAATCGATCTTATTCTTAAGATGCAGTTATTTAATACGAGGCTGAACCCGTTAAACGAGAAAGAGCTGTGTCAGTCAACTGTTGTCGAATCTGGAGCTCAATTCTGAACCATTCGTCGTCATGCCGTCGAGTGCTCGTTATGCGCCATTTTCGCTTGAATTTTTCATATTTTCATAATTTTTATGAAAATCTAAATTATATTCAAATTTGTTGTAATATTATATTAATGTTTAAATATTAATAGAAATCTAGCGCAGACGACACTCGACGAACGCTCGACGGCTGACGATTAATCCAGAAATAGGACTCCTGCTGGAGACATACGGACCGAAAGTGAACGCACCCGTTTCAATTACTGACTGCTCTGGTTTCTCCATGTCATCAACAGAGAAGTACACATCATCCAGGAAAAAGACTAAGCGCCAGTTCTTGTCCATATCGCGGCGTATTTTAAGGGCTTCGTTGGGGTTTAGACATTTCGTGGATGCGAGGCTTTTCTCAACGTTAAAAAAAGAACATGGACAGGATGCATTTCTATTAACATACTAACGATTTGTATCGTATATACCACATTTTACCTTTGAAAAACGAATCTTCAGCATGTATGTTTATTATATATATGCATATGGGGGGAGATATGTCGATGGCGTAGTGCGTAACGTCGATGGCGTAGTGCGTAAGGCTGTCGCCTTCCAATCGGAAGGTAGCGGTTCGAACCCACGTACCAATGTGTTTTCAAATTTTGAATTCATATGTACGTTCATTCGACGCTTTTACGGTGAAGGAAAACATGTGAGGAAACCTGCTCACACCTGTGAAGAAAGAATTTCTTTACAGGTTGTGTGTGAAGTCGACCAACCCGCACTTGGCCAGCGTGGTTGACTAAGGCCTAAACGCCCTAATTTAGGGTAGGCTCGAGCTCCTCGGTGTGGACGTAGGTATATAAGCTGTTGATGATATGGGCTTTAACGCAGTACATATTATTATAATCATATTTAAAAAATATTGTGAAATCCATAATAAGAAAATAGCGTTAGGCTCCAGCTCCCAGTAGACCGACTACCTGCCACCGACTACAAGCTACTGTAAGATGGGAGCAGCATTATGCGATGACTTGGAGATCCATGGGAAAAACCCCTGCGCAAGATGGGCCATCTTGAAAATGGCGATTGAAATCATGATGATCGTGAAAGCAATTGCGCTCTTGCGCTACCTATAATTGAGTGCCTATAGAACACCTACCTATAACAAATACACCTATAACAGTGTAACTGGATTGGTGGATAATTGCGCTAACCTTCTGCAGGTTGAGTTAAGCGCAATTCAATAAATATTATGAAGATTCCGTAAATAAACACATATGAGATTTACGGAATTTTCTTCCGGTCGGCAAAATGTTGTTTATTTCTTCGCTGAACATCGCCAAAGGGGTGCCAGCACGGCCCTTTGTATTTATTTAAAGTGGCTAATTTATTTACTCGTTTTTATTATATGAAGCGAACTCGCGACGCTCATCCAATAAATTCAGTTGAAGCGCGCTCCGAAGCGTCAGCAAACAAATATCAAAGACTCACCCTCTGCTGTCGGAAATGCAAGTAGGTATACGTTTCGCGACTGTGGACGCGTTTCGCTCGGAGACTATATTATTGAGTTTTCAACCGGGTTGCTTCCGCGACCGCATGTCGTTTGAGATCTCTGATAATCATTTACCGGAAGGGGATAAAATAAATCATCAGTGAATCTAAGATTATCTTAAGGAAATAAGCCTGTAAATAAAAAAAAGACTCAGAAACCAAAGTGTTTTCGTTTATTCGATACGATACAAGTGTATTTATTATAGATTTGATTATTTATACAACGAAATTAAATTTCAATGTATATGCCACTTAAAGGAGGAGTCTACAGTTGTTCTTCAATATTTTGTTATATCTTCATTCAAAACGTTAAATAAAAACCAACCAAGTACGAAAAGGACTCGCGTAGCAAGGGTTACGTACAAACTCATCTCAGTATTATCCAAGTTCCCAACTATATATTTACGGTTTTCAGATTTTTTCCTTAACATGCGCTGTAACACATTCATGATTCCAGGTCAGTTTGTTAGTTTGTTAGTTTTTATTTTATTTGCCAGAATATTGTAACAATTGGTGTTCTAAAGATATAATTCCACATATTCTACTGGTAGTCACTTCAGTGTGCAAATACAATTATTAATTTTTATGTCAATGAAAATTAAAATGGAGAAATACATGAGAAATGTCAGCAATAAGAAATTATAACAATATTATCAGAGAATGTCAAAACCAAATTATGCAATTACAACAATGTCAACAATTAAAACAGGACATGATCAGAAACAATGTCAACATAAATCTAAGATATGTCATTCAAGTATTCCTTAACTGAATAGTACATTTTGTTCTTTAAGAATGTTAAAAGTGCTCTGTGAAATTTTGTATACGTCAGATCTTTTATATCATTAGGTAGTTTATTATATACCCGTATTGCCATGCAGTAACAGTTATTAGAAAATATTTTCAATCTCTGAGAAGGAACAAACAAATCGTTTACTCTACGTCCTCTGTAATGTTGGTCACTATTTAGTAAGAACAACTGCAAGTGTTTTTTTACAATACCATAGGGAAGTACCCTTTTTTTTTCTCGGGGGGAAATGCGTAATCGCATCGTACCCGCCGTTGGCTAGAAGGGGAGCGTGTGTGGGGCTGGCCCGGCAGAGTGCCAGGCCTACCCACTAAAACCCCCCGGTGTTCTCCCTGCCCTTATGGGCGCGCTAGATAAGGTCCACACTGCGACTCCACTATCCACGCGCCCGGATACATAGCGAAGTACCAGGTGTTAATTATCTTGTGTAATCGCAAAATATGTGGCCCTATCTGTTGATCGCGTTAATTTACAACTCTAATTTTTCACAGCTGGATAAAATAGAGATATCAACATATAAGAGGGAGTTTTAAAGTCGCACCAGTTTCTCGGAAACTTTTCGAGGCCAGACTGAGACGGTATGGGCACGTGCTACGAAGACCTGATAACGATGTTGTTAAAAAGTGCCTTTCCATTGCTACACCAAAGAGAGAGAAAGAAGAAGTGTAAAATAGAAATATCTAATTGAAATTTATATCAAATACTCAGCTGTAGACTTGACCTGATAAACAGTTGTTACTCTACGCGATCTCACGAAAAGGGGTTTTAGCATATTACGAAGTGGTCCAATAAGGGTTCCGTTATTTTCTTTTGAGGCACAGAACCCTAAAAGTGGACAGTTAAGTGGAGATGCTTAATTAATCCCTAGCTAAGCTTTGTAGGAAAGCAAGCTAAGCGTTGTAATGACTATTTAAATTATAGGAATTTAAATTATTATTTTTTCACAAAAATTATCTTAGAGAATCCAGACAAGAGAGAAGACGTCTCTTTATCTCTCTATCTCATGACGTTATTTTCAAAATTTCATATAAGCCAAATTTATTGAAACACATGTATATATGAACAACGTAACAGTATTTTTGATATACTCGTATACCTACAGCAGATATATAGATCTATTGAAAAGTAAAGAATTGTGCTGCATTTCTAAATAGACAACTAAATTTTTATCCGTTTCAAAGTTACGGCTGGAAATAAATAGCCTGTACCACACTCGAAAAGGAACTCCGCCTGTGTAAACTTTAAAACTTCTATTTATCTTTTGAAGGCACCATTCCGCACATAAGTGTACTGACACAAATAGAGCAAGAAAGTTATCGGAAGCCTCTGTGCGCCAGCTCCAGAATGCTCCACCGATACACCGCAGTTTAGTTCTGTTCCGTTTGGACTGGTGCAGTTAACAGAATATACTGACCCAAACCGCGTTTCAGCTTTCCAACAACTTTGCGACAGGTCTTAAAGTTTGGAGTGACGTAAGTTTTTGATTGGGATTTTGAATTCTTCGGATGCTTGTCTTTGTGGTCGATATATAGGATACGTTGCCAAAACATAAAAAGCAACCGCATTAAAATCCAAGTCACTGTAACATTTTAACAATTTAGAACTTAGTAGTCTTCTTTTTAAGAGAAACATTAGAGAAACGAATTCAATTTTACTATTGTATTTCTCAATTTTAATTTTACGTATACTTGTAAATAGAATGGATTAATTTTGCTGTACAGTCAGAGATCTTTCACACTCACACTCCTTTTTTGCACTTTACATAATCACTTCGATGTGTCTATATTTACTACAGTTATTTTTAAACAGTGAAACCTTCAATGAGTACTCATATTTGACTAGCTTCTGCCCGCGACTTCGTCTGCGTGGACTTCAGAATTGGGTTTAAAGCTTAGCTCGTAAACAATTTTCAATTTTCCCTCGTGAACTACTTAAGGAGTCGGGATAAAAGGTAGCCTATGTTCTTTTCCATTTCAAAGGCTACATGCATGCCAAATTTCATCCAAATCCGTTCAGCGGTTTTTGCGTGATTGAGTAACAAACATCCAAACATCCACACTTTCACATTTATAATATTAGTAGGATTAGCTAAAATAAAAAAAATCAATATCACTATGATTGTGAACGGACTGTACATTTAAATCGAAAAGGAAAAGTTGACGTAACTAGGATCTCGAATCGAGAATGTTTGAATCAATTCTAGGTGATCGTAGAAATATTTCTGAATTAAGACTTCGGTTGAAAGGCGTAGTCCAACTCGAAAACTCAAGGGCTAACCCTTGGGAGTTTGAAAAGCACCCTTCCGAAGTCACGAAGTTGCTTCAATTAAATAGATGACTTTCTGAAATAAATCGAGTTTTCTCAACCCTCAACCGGAGTGACGTCAAGTAGTAAATTTTATTAGCGGAGGCAAAATGATTAATTGATTTTCGTCGGCACTGTCGTGTAGAGGATGACAAACAAATTCTCTTCAGACGGTTAAGTAATTTTCAGCCTAATGCCGAGTTTATTTTGAATCCATTTAAGTCTGGACTGGATGGTGCTTGACTAAATGAGTTTTATGGATTAACCTGAGATTTGTTGAACTTTTGTAGACCTTCACCAGATGATTGTGGCAATACAAAAATCTTATTAGGTTAGACACTTAACTATATTAGACTGATGATGGTGATGATTATTATCTTCATCTCAGTCAACAGACTCCCACTGTTGGAAATGAGCCTCCACCAAGGATCTCTAAGCCGATCGGTCTTGCGCTTCTTGCGTCCAGCGGCTTCCCGCGACCATCACTGGCTGATGATAGAATAATTGCCAACACAAAACACAAAAATCTTATTCTTTTATGCAGATTAGTTTATAAATAGGATGACCAGATAACTAACAATATCATAGTAATACTAATAACAGCGTACTATACATTTGAGGAGTAAAATAAAAATGTCACCGTCATCATCATTTCAAACGTACGTACATACGTCCCACTGCTGGGCTCATCATCACAGCTCATATACGTCCCCATCGAGGGGCTCGAGCCTACCCTATGTTAGGGTGATTAGGCCTTAGTCAACCACGCTTGCTCAGTGTGGATTGGTCGACTTCACAAACTCCTTTGAATTACTTCGCAGATGTATGCAGGTTGTCTCACTGTGTTTTCCTTCACCGTAGGAGCGTCAGACAAATGTACATATGAAATTCGAAAACTAAAAACACATTGGTACACGGCGGTCTCGAACCCCGAACCTGCCGATTGGAAGGCAAGTGCCGAGACCACAGCGCCACTGACTGCTGGGCCCAGTAGGAGGAATTGATCTAGTCCATTACACTGGCCGGATGGAGTGGTGTAGGTAGTTTTATTTCAAGTTGTGAGTGCGGTAAAATACCTTAATTAAGAGCTGCAATAGAATTAAAAAATAAGGGGCATAAATTATGAATAAATTTTAAAATGTAATACCTTAATAAGATAATATTTGGACATAATTTTATCCTTACAAGTTGTTATTCACAATATTCAAAGTAGGTGGAGATAATCCTACCTATACGAAAGAGGAAAATTTTCGTTAAATACCTTTTTTTATACAACATGGCTGGCAAACAAGCAAACTGCCCACCTGATGGTAGGCTACAGTCAGCTATAAGAGTTCCGTGCCGGACGTGCCACTGTTCACCCGTGTCCACCCCAGTACGGAGCGCCCCAAAAATTGCAATAGCAAATCTTGGTTTTTGGGTTTATCTTTGGTTGTTTCTTTTGTATTTTTTCGTTGTTACTTGTAAAAATTGGTTATTTTTTCCTCGTTATTTTGGTGGTTCTCGTAGATTTTTAAGTTTATAATTTCTATTTTTAGTTGTAGTTTTTCTGCTTTTTGGCCCCTGAAGGCCAAAATAGCAATATTTGGATTTTCTTTAATAACTTTTTGGTTTTTTATTGTTTCTTTGTTTTGTTTGCGTCAAAAAAATTTAGATTTTTTTGCGCATCTTCTAGTTTTAGTGACATATAGCCTAATTTTTGTTTTATATTTTTAATTTTGAATTTTAACTTTTTCATTTTGTGTGAGTGCGTCGTTTGTGTTTTTTCCGTTTATCTCGGGATCTACGGGTTGTAGGACTTTCGGGTTTTCTGCAACTTGTGGATCTCCCTTAGACGCAACTTTTGACACCACTTGTGGCGTCCTAGTGGCTCTGTAAGTGGGTCAAATTTTGAGTGTGGGAATTTTTGGGCCGAAATTTGGGTCTCCCTACATCACCTCGGTGTACTGTGGGTCGCACATTTTTCGTACCAAGAATTCGATTTAAACGGCCGTGTATTTATTGTTTGATCTGTGCTTTAAGGATATTGTTTGCGTAGTTTTTAGGTAGTTCTAGGTAGGGTTAAGATAGTTTTTAGGACTAGTCTTAAGTTTTGTTTTTGTTTATCTCGACGATTTTGTTTTTGTGGATTCGTCGGTTGACGTCGTGATCAACGCATGGCAGAGTGGTCCATATAGACATTGGACTTGTGTTTGTTATTGGTTTTGTGTGTTGACGAGTAAAAATTTTTAAATTCTGTTTTCGCCAACGGAATCTTTATTGGGCAGGACCCAGAATTGGAGCATGTCCGAGACGGACATATTGTCCGAAACGGACACTGCCGGTGAGGAGGGTCCCATTAGGGACCCTATTAAACTTGTTTCCCCGGGGAAATCCGGGAACCTGAAGAGCGGCACACCGGTCAATGGCAGTGCGAAGAAATTGGTCGCCGGTGAGGTGTCCCCCGTATTGTCACTGAAGAGCGTCGTTGGGGGTGCGCCCCGTCAAAGCGTAGACGACGTGTCCGAGACTCGCCCTGCTTATAGGGAAATCGAGCGGCTGAAACAAGTTGTAGCGAGGAAGCGGTCGGCACTGGGCCGCTTCTTCCAGGATCCATTGGTTACGGACCTGGAGGCTACAACCGAGGCAGAGGAAGTAACTTCGCCGTATGCCCCGAAAGTTCCTCGAACTAGAAAGGGTAGAGGAGGCCTGGCGCATAGTGTCGGGCTCTCACAAGCTAGGCGGGAAGCCAAACAGCTGGAGGACGACACTGACTCCGATCAATTGGAGTTCGAGCAGGAGCCGGAGGTCACCGCGGCCTCCTCGAAAAAGAGGAAGGGCAAGGGGAAGCGCTCCCCTGAGCCCACTGATGAGCTGCTATGCAGCAGGGCTGAGGAGAGCGCGAAGGCGCTAGTAGGAGTTACACGCAGGTCCAAAAACCTGAAAGGGACCTGCGTGAAGGAAATCAAAGACGCCTCTGACTCACTCGTTGAGATAGTCCGCACCCTGGCGTCCAGGAAGACCTCGGAGGAAGTGCGTCGGCTTCAAGCCGACAACAAACGCCTTCGGGGTCAACTGGACGTCTTGACGGGTGAAATGAAGGCCCTTCGTCGGGCCTATTCAGAGCGAGGGGCGGAGCGCCCGAAGGGTCGTCGTGTCGTAGCGACCCCCGCCCCCGAAATTGTGGCGACTGCCGAGTCGGAAGCTGTTGCCTCTGACAACGCATTGGAGGAGGAGCTGCCGGAGGTACAGCCCGTGAAGGCCCAACCGGCTGAGGTCGCCTCCGCTGAAGGGATCTCCAAGAGGGAGTTCCTTGAGACAATTGAGTTTCTTCAGCGGGAGCTGTTAGCCCAGGTGGGCACTATGGTTTCGGCCAGGTTCGAAGGCCTGGAAATTGATGGGCGTCTTATGCCGGCCACGGTTCGCAGACCGCCGCTGGCTACGGACCACGTGAGGCAGCCGCAGCAACGGCCAGTGGAGGCTGTGACGGCAAACACCACTCTTACCCCGCCGGCAAATATGCCAAAAGCGGCAAGAGTGGTCAAAAGGAGGGCTGCGCTCCCAACACCTGCGGCGGTCCCCTCCACGTCGGAGGTCACAGCACTGGCTGAGGACTCTTGGACCGTTGTCGTGCGGCGCGGCCGCAAGAAGCCTGTGGCAGATGATGCGGTGCCCAAGAGGGCCCCCGAGGCGCAAAAGGCGCCAAAGTTGCCTAAGGCGCCACGCTCCCTGGCGGTGGTCGTGGCGCTCAAGCCAGAAGCGGTGGCAAAAGGTCTCACCTATGGTGAGGCTATCGCCAAGGCCAAGGCTTCTGTAAGCCTTGGCGCATTACGAATTGGGCCCGCCAAATTTCGGACGGGGATAACCGGGGCTCGTATCATAGAGCTCCCGAAAGAAACATCCCCGTGCCAGGCTGACACCCTGGCTGCAAAGCTGGGGGAAGTGCTGGGGGACGAGGCGAAAGTGTCGCGTCCCGTAAAGACGGCGGACATCCGGGTCGTTGGCATCGATGACTCGGTGTCGGCCGAGGAGCTTCGCCAAGCTTTGGCAACAGCCGGTAATTGCCCTGCTCACCACATTAAGGTGGGCCGCGTTCATACGGGGGTGCGGGGTGTCGGGGCGGCCTTTGCCTCCGTGCCAGTTGAGGCGGCAAAGCGCCTGGCTGAAGCCGGGCGCATCGAGGTTGGATGGAGTTCTGCCTCCATCCAACTTCTAGAGCAGAGGCCCATGCGGTGTTTCCGCTGTATGGGCATGGGCCACCCAATACAACGGTGCCCCTCTGCTAAGGACCGCAGCGGACTGTGCTTCCGTTGCGGCTCCGAGGGGCATAAGGCGGTGGACTGCATGGCGGCGCTAAATTGCGCCGTCTGTGCAGACGCCAAGAGGCCGGCAAGTCACCGCATGGGGGGTATGAACTGTAACCCCCCGCCGGTAAGGGGTCGTTTGGCCCCAGTGAAAGTGATCGTGGCCCCGAGGAACCCAACACCACCGGTATCCTCGTCACCACAGGCAGCACCGACCGCAACTGCGGCCCAGGAGGAGCCCATGGAGATCACCAATGTATAGTGGTCCCACAAGGTTCCTCCAAGCGAACTTAAACCACTGCGCCGCGGCACAGGACCTCCTGTGTCAGACCGCGGCGGAGTGGGGTGTGGGTTTGGCGATTGTGTCGGAGCCGTACTACGTTCTCCACAGTCGCCCAACTGGTTGGTGGCGGCGGATGGTTCCGCCGCCATAATGCGGGTGGTGCGTGGCACAGCCCCCTCTCTCATTCTAAGAGAGAGGGGCACTGGCTACGTTGCCGCCATGTGGGGGGGAATGTTGGTCGTGTCGACCTACTTCTCCCCCAATCGCAGCCGGGCGGACTTCACGGTCTTCCTGGCTGCATTAGAAGGGGTCGTCCGAAGGACGGCCTCGGTACCTGTGCTGGTCGCGGGGGACCTCAACGCGTGGTCTACTGCTTGGGGGTCCTCCAGAACCAGTCCGAGGGGTGGAGATTTGGAGTCCTGGGTTCTGTCCCTGGGGCTCCAGATCTTGAATAGGGGCTCCACCCCTACCTGCGTCCGGGTGCAAGGCACGTCCATAGTGGACGTGACCTTTGCCACCCCTTCACTTGCCAGTCGAATTAACGACTGGCGAGTAGAGGAAGAAGTGGAGACCCTATCGGACCATTTATATGTCCGATATAAGGTCTCCACGGCATCCCAAGGGGCCCCAAACCACAGAGGCTCCGCGGTGAGCGCCTTTACAAGGTGGGCGCTCACCAAGCTCCGCCCGGATGTGGCGGAGGAGGCGGCAATGGTGCGGGCGTGGGCAGAGTGCCGCCCCACCTCGCCGGGGATGTCGACGGCATGGCGGATCTCTTCGCAGACGACATGAAAGTCGTCTGCCAAGCCGCCATGCCAAGAGCGCAGGCCTGCCCCGAAAGGGGGCAGGTGTACTGGTGGACGCAGGAGATTGCGGACGTGCGTACCACTAGCATGAGGGCCCGGCGCGCTTACGTGCGATGTCGTAGGCGCGCCAGAACTACACCCGATGAGGAAGCTGAGCTCCGTCGGGTGTATGCGGCAGCCAAGAAGGCCATGCGTAACCAAATCTGCAGGGCCAAAGAGGAGTCCAGGGAGCAGTTCATCCGGCTCCTGGACGATGATCCGTGGGGGCGTCCGTACCGGTTGGTGAGGGGGAAGTTTAAAGCTTCCGCTCCCTCCACCTCCGCAATGGACAGAGGGCTGCTGGAGCGGGTGTTGGGATCGTTATTCCCTGATCCTGGTCCGTTTCAGGCCCCCAGAATGGTCCCCCCGGATATTACTCCTGAGGAGGTGGCTGCCGCCATCCCTCCCGTGTCGAAAGTGGAATTCGACACGGTGAGGGAAAGGTTCCGGCGTAAGAAGAAAGCGCCGGGACCGGATGGTGTCCCATCAAGGGTTTTGGTCCTCGCCCTGGGACACCTCGAGGAGCGGTTCCGGGCGGTGCTTGATCTGTGTATCGCCTCGGGCCGCTTCCCCAGGCGGTGGAAGGCAGGCAGGCTCTGCCTGTTAAGGAAGGAGAGCCGCCCTGCCGATTCCCCGTCTGGGTATCGGCCGGTGGTGTTGCTCGATGAGGCGGGAAAGTTCTTGGAAAAAATCCTGGCTTCCCGCATCATCGAGCACCTAGAGGGCCGGGGGCCGGACTTGGCTAATAACCAGTTCGGCTTCCGCACCGGTCGGTCCACTATGGACGCAGTGGCCCTCCTCAAGAGGTGGACTGTGGAGGCCACGGCTCGTGGGGAGGCGGTGGTTGTGGTGTCGTTAGATATCCGCAATGCCTTCAACAGCCTGCCTCACGAGTGCATTGGGGAGGCACTCCGATTTCACAGAGTGCCTCCGTACCTCCGCGCTCTCGTGGAGGATTACCTGCAAGGCAGAACAATTCTCTACGAGGGGCCGGATGGACGCGTCCATACGTGGGCAATGGCGGCAGGTGTACCCCAGGGTTCCGTACTAGGTCCTCTACTATGGAACCTGGGGTACAATTGGGTCCTGCGAGGCGACCTCCTTCCACGAATGGAGGTCGTCTGCTTCGCTGACGACACGCTTGTCGCGGCGACAGCAAAAACGGGGGAGGAGGCGGCCCACCTTGCATCGGTCGGCACTTGGCCTGGACTGGCCTGGATTGACTGGATTGGCCTGGGCCTGGACGTGGCTCTCGATAAAACGAGAGCCATGATGTTCCACGCCTCTCGTCGCAGGATCCCACCGGGGCTCCGTGTCCGAGTGGAGGGGGTCCACATACCGGTCGAGGCACACCTCAAGTACCTCGGCCTGGCTTTGGACCCCCGATGGAGCTTCGAGGAGCACTTTAAGCTCCTCACTCCACGGCTATGTGCCGCCGCAGCCGCACTCGGACGAGTCCTCCCCAATGTGGGAGGGCCAGGATCGGCGTGTCGTCGACTGTATCACGGGGTGATACGGTCGATGGCACTCTATGGAGCCCCGGTATGGGCGGAGTGCCTCTCCCCCCGAACGGTGGCCCTCTTGCGACGTCCGCAGAGGGTCATAGCAACCCGGGCCGTGCGAGCTTATCGCACGGTCAGCCACGGCGCGGCCTGCGTTCTTGCGGGCCAAACGCCGTGGGATGTCGATGCACGCGTCCATGCGGAGGTGTATCGACATCGGGTTGCCGTTAGAGAACGGGGGGGACGACCAGCTCCTGAGGAGGTGGAGCAGGTTCGTACCCAGGCGCAGAGGGAGGCTCTGCGTCGATGGGGCGAGGCACTCGCCTTCCCAGCTGCCGGCCACCGGACTATAGAAGCGATACGTCCGGTGTTGGAGGAGTGGGTAGGGCGCCGGCAGGGCGGTCTCTCGTTCCGCGTGGTGCAGGTACTGACCGGACATGGTTGTTTTGGTCACTACCTGCACCGAGTCGCGCGTCGGGAGGAAACGCCGCAGTGTCATCACTGCGACGCTCCTGACGACACTGCCGAGCACACCCTGTTGGTGTGCTCGGCCTGGCGACGCCAGCGCAGTGAACTCAACGCTGCGCTGGGAGGCGGAGACCTCTCGCTGCCGAGCATGGTCGTGGCCATGCTCCGCGGCGAGGCGGAATGGGGGGCTGTCGCCTCCTTCTGCGAGGACGTCATCTCGCAGAAGGAGGCCGCGGAGAGGGAGCGGGAGAATGATCCTCAAGCCGCTCCCATCCGCCGTAGACGGACAGGCAGGCGAAGGCGGGCATTCGCTCAAGCGATGCCCGTCTAATGACCCTGCCGTGGAGGCCTGCGTGCACGGTTGGCCCCGTGCACGCCGCCGTAAGGCCCTCCGTCTGGGGATTGCCCTGGTGTTCTCGGGCAATCCCCCCTTGGCGATAGCCCGACCGGTTGGTCGGGCTTGCCTGGGCGCGTGGGTAGTGGAGTCGCATTGTGGACCTTACCTAGCGCGCCCCTAAGGGCAGGGAGAACACCGGGGGGTTTTAGTGGGTAGGCCTGGCACGCTGCCGGGAGAGCCCCACACACGCTCGTCGTCTAGCCAACGGCGGGTACGGTGCGGTTACGCATTTCCCCCCGAGAAAAAAAAAAAAAAAAAAAAAGGCTACAGTCAGCTATAGTTTCATTCCTGTTAGATTATATAGCAAATATTCAACCCCTACAGGAACCACAGAATACTTGTGGCGTAAGAAAAAAGTCAATGTACCCAGTAATTTAACTGCCATTACCTTACCCTTCAATCCGGAACACAGCAATGCAAACACTGCTGCTTTTCTGCAGAAATAGGTAAGAGAGAGGTACCCTTGCAGAAAACTCTGGTACAGAGTCTCCCACTGGTAAGTAACCTAATAACAGAGATTTACAGTAATATCTTTTTTACGTTAAAGGTAACAATGATAAATAACTTGGGCGGCTGTGAGAAACTACTGTAGTTGAGATACAACAATCAGTAAAAGACGATTATCATTGTGCATAAATCTGTCTTGTTATATTCTACATCAAAAAGGTCAAAGTTTTGAATATATGTATAATATCTACCGTCATTATAATACTAATGTTTACTTGGACTCCATTAACCACGTCAGAACAGAATAAACAGCAAAAATTAGGCGGCGCAGTAGATTGTTCAGCTAAATCATTAGCGTCTTGGACATCAATCACAAAGAATAGCTGACTATCTCCAGAATAATTACGAACAAGGGGATAATGAAAGAATGGGAGCAGGCACTTGATTGGCGGACAAAGAAGCGATGTCATGTTATGAATTCTTAACAAGATTAATGTATTGA
Organism: Schoenobius gigantellus; assembly: GCA_963935595.1. Lineage (NCBI taxonomy): Eukaryota > Metazoa > Arthropoda > Insecta > Lepidoptera > Crambidae > Schoenobius > Schoenobius gigantellus. The sequence continues at coordinate 29,008,668 of OZ012551.1, forward strand.
TGACAACTTAGAGGATAATGAAGCTTGGCAATGAGAAATTGGTTTAGCATAAATCTTATATCTTTTCACACGGATATGAATAAATGATTTTGTGTTTTTTACAAAATAACACAAAAAAGTTTAAAAGTATAATATTTGCAGTTCAAAATTTAACATTACCGAGCCAATTATACTAATATTTGGGATAAAAGCGAAAGTGAGTTTGTTTGTAAAGCTTTCACGCCTAAACCACTGAACTAATTTTAATTATATTTGGTATTGGGATAACTTTAACCCCTGCAAGTAACATTTTTATGAGTTCCCTAGGAACGCCGGCGAAGTCGCGTGCAGCAGCTAGTACATTATAAATAAGCTTAAGAAATGTAAAACGTGCTATTGTTAAAATGCAATTTTTTATTTGAAGACCTACAGCCATTTTGTGAACCAATGATGCGTTTTGATAGCAGTAACAACACAAGACTATCGAGAGCGTGAACTTGAAGTCTGATTAATTTTGTTACTAACTATGTAAGCATTGAGATAATATTGTGTTTTGAAAAATTCATAACTCACCACGGAATTACCTGAGGATCCACTCTGTTTACATCGACATTCAAACCCGGGCTTTGAAAAATGATTATCACCAAAGTTTAGCCGCTTCGAATTTTAAGTGTTCTGTCTCTTAGAAAACGAGTTTCTGCCGGGAGCTTGGGGCTGGGCTGTTCAATGGATCAGTTCAATTTACTGCCACAACAAAAGTTTTTAAAGATAACAATGATCCGATACTAGACAGGGAGAACCAATAGCGTTGTTTTTGTTTACCTTTGAAATGAAAATAAATCTGGACAATTCTCATTATAAAACTCAACAAAAATAATCTTAATAATATGTACAGCTCTTATAGAGATAGGGAAGTATACTAAATGATAAGAGGGATACTAAACTATTGTAAGAACAACTTTTTTATTAACAATCACGAACGAGTATGCCATAGAAGCAGTTACAATCTACACACATACTTAGAATCATATGATACATGTATCTAGTTAGTATAAATCTATAAATTAATACATATAAAAAGGTGGTTTATATATATATAAAAGCGAAATACCACTCACTGATTAATCACGAAATCTCAGAAACTATAACACCAACAAACTTGAAATTTGGCAGGTAGGTTCCGTATAGGGTGTAGACATCCGCTAAGAACGGATTTTACGAAACTCCATCTCTAAGGGGGTAAAACGGAGGGTTGGAAGTTTTTTATTGGTATAGATATAACTAAGAAAGCGTTGAAGTCTTTTAAGGCGAAACGTAGTTTGCGGGCTCAGCTAGTAAGTAAGTAGTAAGTGAAGGTTCTTATTTAGCATTGCTTTCATTATTACCTGATTACCTGGACTTAATGATTTCTTTACAAGAAATAAAGATAAACCTTACTTATCATGTAAATTAATGCTTTATTTGACCATAAAAACAAAAAAGCACAAAAAAGAAATACAAATAATAGTTAAAACGACAGAAAACAAAAATAAATTTATTTAACTATAAATAATTACTGGTCATATAGGTCTTTCTCTCAACTATTATGCTTCTGTGATGCCACAGAAGCGCTGGTGTTATGAGAAGCCCTGACAATAAGTGACCCACGAGATCTACGTATTTACTTTCATCTAAATTAAATAGTATCAAAGTTCATTAAAATTCATGTTTATGACGTTCAGTGACTGCAGAACCAACAAAAAAAAGAACATATAACTACACTTAGATGCACGAATTATTAACACAATCTATTTAATCTATAAAATATTTCTTTAGTAATTTCGTCGCGTAGTTTCAAATTAGATAAAAAATGGTTTACTATAATGGATATAAATAATCTGCTATAGTCATGATATGCAAGGTATTCTCTTTCCCACCGTCGGTTTTTTACTCTTGTAGTACAAGAAGTAAACCTTATATTTTAATACATTGCGGTTCCGAAACACAAATAAAACGATAAAAACCGATTAGAAAAAGTGCACTTTTTAAGTTCAGCAAAAAGTTTTACATCACTTACTCAGTAAGGAAGTTCCAACCACTCACAGCACTTGACCTGCTTTCACTTTTCCACACTCGCTCCTCCAATGAAACCGAGAACGTAATGGGAGCAAAAGCGTAATGTTCAAAACACATTTCAGAGAAGGTCAAGTGACACTTTATTTCTTATTTTCAACGCCGGTTTCCGCACTAACTGAAGGCGTTTTAATTTCTCACGCGTTTCCTTTGGCGTGTAATGCACTCTAGTGAAGAAAACGCTTTAGCTCAGAGAGTGAGAGTCGACCGCGAAAACGCCGTGTAATTCTGTATAATAAGCTCAGTTATTGCAGTAAATTGGTTTCTGTGCTGAAGCTGCTGGGATGTGGTTATCGAATATTTCGACGGTTATAATACAATTTTCATTTCGCATTAAGCTTAAGATGTTTGAAGTGGGTCTTGTTTTAGTTTTTGAATGTGCTTCGATCTCGTCGGCTCTGCATGGTGACAACATCGATTGCAAAAAATGTATATTCTATAATGTACACGGTTACATTTTCACAAATGGTTATACAATACAATTGTATAAGTGAGTCATGAACAAGGCTGAGCTTTTCTGTATAAGTGGTCACTACCAAACTTAGCAAATGTTAATAATATTGTAACTGACTGAAAACGTGTCCAGAATCTGTAACAAATAAGAAAATTGTGAATTTCTCAAAATACTTATAAAGAAAAATTACAATAAACTGTTTACTACGTATACACGGTGTTTCATAATAACCAATAAATAATCAATGCTTTATCTAAAACTAATTATAAATTGTGTTTACCCTTAATGTCATTTAACCCAAAATTTTCATGTAAATCATAGACATGATGATGATGATACTATGATATACATGAAAATTTTGGGTTGAATGACATTACATGCACATTTTAATAATAAGTTGTTTATTGGTTATTATGAAACACCGTGTATATAGACCTCATCTTTTTTGAAGTCTTGCGAATATGCAAACCAAATGAGAAACACGTGTAGGTTGAATTACTGTAGCCAATTGGTGTATAAATATCAATTTAGAATTACAATTATATATCAAAAGTCTTGAAACATACACAGTAGCTGTTAGAAACGTAGCGCGCAGCTTGAAATGTGGGGATCATTTTTGTATCCCCAATCTACATTTAATTGTTCTGGAACAAACAAACAAAGAAAATCCATGGATGCCCGCCAAGCTGCCGATCGAGCGAGCAAGGGCTGCGCGAACGAGTCGATTGAGATTTAAATCGCCATTTCCGTGCAGACCGACAGACTTATCGATATAATAGCACGGATTTATGGGGAAGAGATTCGTGGAAGTATAATCGTACCGAATTCTTTACACAATAGCATTACTGGATTAGGTAACCGATTTTCCTCGTATTCTTAATGTGACCGATTTATGTTTCGTGGTTATATGCTTGATACTTAGAGCATTCTAAATGATCTAAGGCCTGATACGAACATTTTCACTGTTTACTAGCTGACCCGGCAACGCTTTGCTGTGGCACAGTAGTTATAGTATATGCTTTGCTTAAAATTAAATAGTCAAATTCAATATCGTTTATTCAAATCGGATTATTACATAATCACTTTTGCTCGTCAAAGAAGCTACGCCAATGGTTCACAAGATCACGGCGGGAGTCCTTGTACTAAAAAAAACCAGCAAGAAAACCAGCAAGGGCTATTTTTCCCCCTGTATTGTCACAGAGTCGTCAATTGGAAGCTGGCCTCAAAGCAAAAGTTTGAACTCAACTTCCATTACACGATTAGATTTGTCAGTTCACATTATACATTTACGCAATATCAGATTAAATAAATATCGTATCAATGTAATACTAACATCCTAGTGGAATAGAATGGACTGTAGCATATAGAAATTAAAACACAAGGTCATCAGCTGTAGGTATGGTTACCCAACCCGAATATCCATGTGTTGTGTAGATAAATGGATAAATAGACTCACACCGTCGTCTATCAGAAGCTTATAGAACTCGCAAATTTTTGTCCTATATAAACATTAAATTCACAATAACAAATATTGAAGCCAATAATCGAGACAAAAATATCCTATCTTTTAAGTTGGACCTAATTACATACAGTAAATTAAATTTCATAAAAATCGGTTAAGTAGGTTCGGAGTTTATTCCGGACAAACATCGTGACGGGAGATTTTTCTATATAAAGATTGCATCCGCAACCACCGAGGGGCTTGAAGTTTCGGTGTTCTAGGCCTTAGTCAACCACGCTGGCCCAGTGCGGATTGGTCGACTACACATACACCATTGAATTTCTTAGCAGATGTATGCAGGTTGCCTCACGATGTTTTTCTTCACCGTAGTAGCGTCGGATATATGTATGTACACATGAAATTAGAAAACAAAGAACACATTGATACATGGCGGAATCGAACTCCAGACCTCCCGATCCCGATGTGTTGTTAAAATAAAGAGCATGCAATATCGTTTTAGGCTTCTATCGCTCTAGACTCTGCCAAGTAAGTGTTAATATTCGTAGGCAAAAATAAAGCAAACCCATTGTTAAGTTGCAACTTGATATACAACTTGGGAAAACGAAACTTAAGTGCCTATTTTGGTAACTAAACGTGATAACATTAAGGCAAATATAAGTTCCAACTTTGACGTTGTATACAAAACGTATGTGAGGCTATTTTTTATTGGAAGCCGCTAGCACCAGTAAAGTGGTTTACGCGCGTGACTCCATTGTCGGCCGACACTCGACAGGGTCCGAACGACCCGGCCTACAATAAATAAGTATAACGCCCTGATCGTGATCTAACGTTTGCTACGTGATTTCCTATCACCGATATCGGATAAAGTAGAAAATTTCCTCGAACAACATTAAATAGTTTTTCCGTTGTTTCCTTAGTCAACCCTAATATGAACAAGTTCAGAAACAAAACGAATTAATGCTGCTTTCAATTGTATACCGGTAGTTTTAAAATTAATTTCACGTTGCGTAAATTATTATTGCGTTACAGGAATTGACGTGATTCTTTTAGATGATGGCCTGACATTTGGTCAACTGTGGTCGCAGTTACATTGATTCAGGGATGTCACAACGCCAATGAGAGTGTAGATTAGTTTTTATTTACAGGCACTTCATTAAATTTATCGCGCCACCTATTCTGATGTTCTATAGACTGCGAACTAAACCGATGTGCTGCACTTTTTAACCGACTTCAAAAAAGAAGGTGGTTCTCAATTCCATGCGTATGTTTTTTTTGTGTGTATGTTACGCGATTACGCCGCCAATTGTGGACCGATTTTCAAAATTCTTATTTTATTCAATAGAGTGTACTCCAAGGGTGTTTCCATGGTCACCAAAGTTAGGATCTGATGAGTGGATCCCATAAAAATCGAGGAAAATCCTTAAATTTTTAGGTGTGTCCAATGTGTTTTGTGTGTATGTTACGCGATTACCCCGACAATTGTGGACCGATTTTCAAAATTCCTTTAGTATTCGATAGAGTATATTCCTGGGGTGGTCCCAAGGTCACCAAAGTCAGACTCTGATGATGGGATCCCATGAAAATCGAGGGAAAATCTCATGAATTAGGGTTTCTTTCACTAAAAAGATAAAAATAAAAAATATTTTACAAAAAATAAAAACCGACTTCAAAAACACTGAAAGCTAAAAATAATATAAGAATAGGTACAGACAACATCACACTTCGGAAGTTTTGAAGTCGGTACCAAATCTTAAAACTTTTTAGGAGATCATTGTTTGGCACCTACTTCAATATATAAGTGTGATGTTGTTTGTACCTATTCTAATATTATTTTTATCTTTTCAGTGTTTTTGAAGTCATTTTTTATTTTCTAATTACTCGGTTCTAAGTCGAGGAATCCATTCTCGCAATTAAAAGCTTAGTACTTGTTTAAATCAGTTCACGCCCAATTCTTGAATAGAAATAGCGATATGTGGAGAGGATATCGGTACGATGAAATTTCGACCACTGGCAGTGCAAATGGGTGAAACGTCAGGCATTCATTGTCATCGCGATAATAGAGCCTCGTCTTTTAGAGCCGTGGCAGATGTGTTACTGTAGCTTCAGTTTAATATAATAGTAGATTATGCACCAAGGGATTAAAGCAGTGTCTAACGTCACGGGCGCCATATTGAACCCCGAGCGTAACGAGGGACTCTAGTTTTTTTTTTTTTTTTTTTTTTTTTTTTTTATGTAAGGCCCGGCAAATGACCTCCTCCCGCCTGATGTTAAGCGGTGAAAGAGGCCCAAATGAGTTGACAGATAGAGTAGGGACGACATCCACTATCCTACCTGCCCGCCCCTTGCCGGCCTAAAAGATGCTTTTTCACACCTCTTTTGAAGGAACCCATGTTGTAGGATGGAGGAAACACGTGTGCAGGTAGAGAATTCCAAGTGTGGGATGAACGACAGAAGAAGGAATCTTGGAATTTCTTGGTACGGTGTGAAAAGGAGGACACAGTGTACGGATGACTCCGAAGGCCCTTACGCGTGTTTCTGTTAAGGAATGGAGAGGGAGGGATAAGGTTAAAGAGCTCCTCAGAGCATTCCCCATGGAACATTCGGTAAAAGGCGCTAAGAGAGGCGATGTCACGACGAAGTTGTAGAGGCTCGAGGGTGTTAGTTGCCTCTACATCACCAATTATTCGAATAGCGCGACGCTGCAATCTGTCCAGAGCATCGAGGAGGTACTGAGCGGAGCCGTCCCAAAGGTGCGAGCAATATTCCACGCAAGACCTAACCTGAGTTTTATACAACAGGCATAGTTGGTCCGGCGCAAAATACCTACGCACCTTGTTTAGGACACCGAGTTTCCGTGAGGCAGCAGTTATAACGGATTCGATGTAGTCTCTGGGGTTCAGATCGCAGCGAATGTTCATTCCGAGCAAGGTGATGTTACTCTGTGTGTGAAGGGTTGTGCCCTGAAGAGAAGGAGGGGGGAGGAAAGGTGACCTTTTCGCCGAGAACGCGCACACCTGTGTTTTCTTAGCATTGAACTCGACAAGATTGTTGGAACCCCATTCGGAGATGAGGTCCAGCGTCCTGTTGAGCTCAATGATAAGATTCTGCCTCTCCCTATCAATATTGCCACGAGCAGCCCCTGAGCTTCCGTGATATCCCCCATGCACTGTACTGTCGTCTGCATAGCAATGTATACTTCCCAAGGAAAGCATGTCATTGATATGCAGAAGAAACAATGTTGGGGATAGAACGGAGCCTTGTGGAACACCAGCATTCACTGCCACGAACCGCGAAGCGCAGCCGTCAACGACAACGCGAATTCTACGCTCGTGGAGGAAGCTGGCAATCCACGTACAGAACTGAGCGGGCAATCCGTATGCCGGAAGCTTGGAAAGGAGAGCCTTGTGCCAGACTCTATCAAAAGCTTTGGCGATGTCGAGACTAATAGCCACAGACTCGCCGCGCTTATCGATAGATTCACCCCATTTGTGCAAAAGGAACGCTAGAAGGTCACCTGTTGACCGTTTAGGACGAAACCCATACTGACGGTCATTAAGCAACGAGTGACCTTCCAGGTAACGGATCAGCTGGGTGTTAAGGATCCTCTCCATGATTTTACACAAAATGGAAGTGACGGCTATAGGGCGATAGTTAGCCGGATCAGAACGATCTCCCTTTTTGGGAACCGGCTGGACATTGGCCTCTTTCCAAGATTTCGGCACACAACCAGCAGAGAACGACAGACGGTATAGACGCGTCAGGACCGGAGTCAACTCCGCTGCACACTTCTTAAGTACAATCGCAGGAATGCCGTCTGGTCCACTTGCTTTTCGAATATCAATCGACTGTAGCTCCGCCCGCACATCTCGCTGTCTGATGCGGATATCGGGCATAGTGCTGCCACAATGGGACAGTGTCGGAGGTTGTGCACCACAGTCATCGATACGGGAATGGGCCGCGAAGAGTTTTGCCAGGAGGTCGGCTTTCTCCTGCGGCTGATGAGCAAGTGAGCCATCGGCATGTCTCAGCGGTGGCAGCGAGGGTTGGCAGAAGTTTGATTGCACAGCTTTGGCCAGGCGCCAGAAAGAACGGCTACCCGTAGGGTGCGCTAGCAGTTCCTGACCCACTTGTGCAATGCGCTGAGCATCCGCTCTAATGTAAGCCCTCTTACACAACTTGGTGGCATTATTATAGGCTGTTTTCAGTAGGTTAGTATTGGGATCCCTAGAAGCTCGACCTCTGATCCAAGCGCGGTAAGCTAGCTGTTTGTTTTCAACAGCAGAGGCACACTCGCGATTGAACCAGAGGTTACGTCTCCCTCTACTGACGAGATTGGAATGTGGAATATAATATTCCATTCCTAATCTGATCTCGTCAGCAACAGAGGTAGCGCAGGAGTTCGGATCCATCCCACTGAAACAGCGCTGCCACCAAGGGACAGACGCGTAATAATCCCGCATACCGTCCCAATCTGCTGACGCATAGTGCCACAAACGGCGTGCTGCAACCACAGGCGACGGTCGCGACGCCTGAGGCACTGAGACGGATACCAGGCAGTGATCTGAAGATCCAAGTGGAGCTCGAATCACCACCTGATATCCGTCGGGGCGATTTGTCAGCAGAAGGTCCAACAAAGAGGGCGCTTGACCGATAATATCTGGTACCCTGGTGTGCTGGGTAACCAATTGTGTCAGGTCGTGCGTGAGAGCGAATGCGTGGGCAGTCCTACCCGCATGGTCAGTTTTAGAGGAACTTAACCACAACTCGTGGTGAGCATTGAAGTCCCCTAAAAACACCAGCTCGGCGGAAGGAAATTGCTCCTGCGCGTCATCTGCCACCCGACTTAGGTGTTCAAAAAGTCGAGTTGTCTCCAAGTCACCACGGTGGGAACGATAGACGCACACGTAGACACTGCAATGAGTGCCAAAATCGACGTGTACCACAAGGAGGGAAAAGGAAGGTTCCTCCAAACAGCGCAGGCGACGACAACAAACGTCCGCCCGGACGAACAAGCAAACACCTGCCTTTGCCTTGAAGGACTCCTCAAGAGCGTAGCCGGGGTAATTAAGGTAGCTTGTATCGGCCGGGCAGATAATTTGCGTCTCTGTCAAAAACAGCATTGCTGGACGGGCTGTCTCGAGATGGTGGTGGACAGCCAAGAGGTTAGAATGGAGCCCGCGGATGTTAGCGAGCCCCACCTCGAATAGTGGTGTTTTGGTGGGATAGTGCACCGCTGTACGACCAGTCCTAATATTGTGCGCTGACATGTTTGTTGGAGTGAGAGGTGTGAAATTGAGGTGTCGTTGCAGCGATTAGCATAGTTAACGTGTGTAGGCCTGTTTCGCCAGGGAACAGCCGACAGCTGATTTGCGCTGACTTTCCGCACGAAAGGGCCCCCGAACCCCCCCGGAAGTGGTCGCCGGGACCCACCGTCCGGTCACCAACCGGCACGACGGACCACCCCGAGATTATGCGTGGCATGGTGAGGCAGCCTCACGGACTGGTTAGGTCCGCTTGGGCCCCTGTACTGTACCACGGGCGGCCAGCGGAACAGCCGTTTCTTCGGGTCTTCCTGGGCGGAGGGTCAACGCAGTCAACCTGGCACTGGGTCGACGGAAGCCCACACAAACCACACGAATCGCAGCAACGACCCCTCAAACTCTGGCTGTGCGATGACTGATCCCGAAACGCGGACACAAAATGCCCACTTGACGGGTTTTACGTCATGCGCACGGTGGTCGCTAGCCAGTCGGGTTTTTCAAGCCCTACCACCAGGAGTTGGTCACTCGATTAGCACCACCCGGGGATCACGTGTAGGGTCTCGAGGGTAAAACCTACGGACGTGAGCGACTCCAATCCCCAAGTTAACTCCTGAGCGTAGCGAGGGAGTTAAAATTTAACTCCTGAGCGAAGCGAGGGAGTTATGTAGAGTCCTAAGTGAAGCGAGGGGATCAAGTCGCCTAAGACGAAGACACTGCTTTATTCCAGAGGTGAATACTCTACTTTTCATACTATCTGCGAGACAATAAATATAGGGCTTTATAACCTATTACTTATGTGGTAATTTTCATCATAAACACTGTCATATTATCATTATGACTATAACTATGGTTAAAATTGTCACAGTATCATGAAAACCATAAAAAAAAGATTTGTTATTCTCAAGCACAAACACGTCACGCAATAGTTTTATCTTAAGTAAAGCTTGAAACATTATAAAAACATAAAACATATTATAATTATAATATGTATAATAAGTATGAACTTAGTCTACCCACCGATTTATAATACGATACGATCAGCTGCTGGACCCTGTCAATGACCTTTAGTAGCACGCAGGACGAATGTTAATTTGTTAACAATAAAATGTTATCAAATTTTCTTTTGTGACTCAACTTCGTGATATACTTACTCGTTTTTACTTTTAGAACACTAATTACTTATTAGACACAACTGTCAAAATAAATCTCAAATAGTCGACAGCCTATTGAATTGACCCCAAATAAAAAAAAAGCTGAAGCACCTGGACTTTTACTTACGTTTTTTAACTTTATTAATAATACACTGAATAGACTTCTAAAAAGACTGTATTGATGCCACAAAGCACATTTCACAAAGCACTTAACGTAAGCAATAAGACATTCCAATTTTGAAATAGGTTCATAATGGCGTTGGCGGCAAAATTTTAGCGATGCAAACAATATGCAATGCAACGGAATATAGTTACTGCACATTATGGAACAAATTGTAGAAACATTGTTTATTTTTAAATATGCCGCGTAATTTTTCCAAATGAAAGCTTTTAGCTCGTTAGTGTTCTTGCTTTACTTTGCTTTTTATTCGTTTGTATCGATAGCTTATGGTGGCAGTCAAAAGATGGCGCTTTTAGCATAAAAACTATTTTATTTAATAAAAAATAAAGTGGTGTTATTGTTTATTTTAGTTTGCACTATTATGTAGGTAAATAGTTTTATAATTTTGGTAAAGAAATTATGTATTAAGATTTTATAAAAACATTATTTACACAGGTAGAATGTCTATTTGTCTCTAGTAGATGTACGCTACTGCTGTATGGGCGTAGAACCTTTGTCTTCCTAAGCTAGCATCTACGCTAAATTTTCATACAAATTTTATGTTCCAAATTTAAAACACTTTAATCCCTTGGGAGTTTCATACAACATTATATCCCCGGGGATATAATGTCTTGCTTTACGTTGAAGTTAAGAGGGTTATAATTGTACATTGTCGAGCAGGTGGTATGAAAAATTACTTACTTACTTAGTACCTACCAGCTGTGCCCGCGAACTATGTTTCGTCTTAAAATAGTAATCCCTGTTAGCATATATAGTAATCCCTGTCGTAATTCGTCTGCCTACAACATTTCATCCAAATCCATTCAGTAGTTTTTGCGTAAAAGTGTAACAAACATCCGTACATCCATCCATACTCACAAACTGTCGCGTTTATTTTGTGTGCTCGTTCAGACAAACTAACTGAACAACTTTTACTATGGGACCAATATTGAAATCGCGTAAAAAATCTGCTTACCAGTCATAGCGTACAATGTATCTTACAACCATTCATTATTTCGTATGTGTAGGAATTATAATTAGATAGGCACACATTTAGATGTATTCCAACCAAAGTTTGCGATCCTTTAAGTCTAGTAGAGTGATGCACTGCCAAGGACAAGGCCCCTTATCTGATTGTTGAATTTTATAGGCTTATTGTTATTTTTCTGATATAAAATAAATTTAATGGATTTATACTATAATAAATTTATGGTAAATTAATCATAATTATGTTATGGTGTACTCTTATTTTTTGTGAATGTTGTGCACAATTGTTATCGTTTGCAAATTTGATTGTGATTTAATTTAATATTGATATTTTGATGTATCTGATGGTTTGTAAGCTGTACTTGTGTCATAAATAAATAAATAAATCAATGCTCAATATACACTGAACCTAAATGTATTAATTAGCAGATTTTTATTGCAATTTCAAAATTGGTCCCATAGTAAGCAGTTTGCTTGTCTATGAACAAGCGCGTAAAATCTGAGTGCAGCTTGAAAATTAACTCTATAAAGATAGAGCAACACACGCTTGGAATTAACATGTGTTCATATTATACGTTCATATTTAATCTTAGTTATGAAAGCATTTATAAACATAAATGATTTTGCATTTATACAAGGCGATGTCGCTGCCAACAGTTTTGTTTGTGTACACCTAACGACTTCCAAAGCCGTTTAGTTAAGGAAATTCCAGAATAGATCCCGCATTGGTGTAAACAGACTATTTGATATGAATTGTGAATGTTTTTGTTGGCTCCTAATGTTCACATCATGGATATCGTTAGCAGAGACTGTAGCTTTGCGCTCTCGCCTTCGAGGACAGAGGAACACAAAAAATGTGTTTATTTTTTTTCCTTCATTTCATTTTGTTATTTAGGTTGTTAAAAAAATGTTTTGTGGAATGAAGTTTGTTATGGGACATCGTGGAAATAGGGGCTAGCCGGCAAAAACGGGACGTTACAAAAAAGCATTACAGCGTAGTTATTATTATTTAACTCGACAACAACGCATCGGAGATCAGCCCCCTAACCATGATCGCCTAAAACAATATTAAAACCGCACTGAGAGCGGGATGGCGCTATACGCAGCAAGAGCGGTGCGGTGTCTCTGTTTCAATATTGTTTTAACCTTGCTATAAGCTATCATGGTAAGGCCCCTGGACGCGATGCGTATGATTCTTAGAGACATTTCTAGAGAATCGATTTAGATTTTCAAATGAAAGCCATATTGTCCGAATAAAGAAAAAAAAAGGTATTCTTTAAATATTAATAATTTAATTAAATATTTGTCGAATAGCATAAAGACTACCACAGGGCTTGTTTTATATAATTTGGATGTCAGGTTGCTTTTATTCGTTTTAAATGACTATATATTTTTTATTTAAGGTTCCCGAAACAAATTATAGTTACAAAAAAGATAAAAACATATACATTGCACAAAAATGAAGATCTGCGGCCTTACAAATAAAAACTTATAAACGTTTTGTCTTGTTTTGTCTTGTTTCCGAGGTTATTCCTAGGAATAAGTTTACAAATAAAAACTTATACCGAGGATAATCCTCGGAATAATTTATTCTGTGTTTTGTCTTGTTTTAGCACATGTCATATGTAATATGTCAAAATAAGGCAAAACACGGAATTTTTTAAACACAAAGCACGCGCGCGCGCCTCATGCGTGATTCATTCCGCAATATGGGGACGTTCAACGCCCTCCGCGCTTTTTAGCCCGGAGCCCCAGACGTGTGAGTGTGGATAGTGTTGAGAGTATACAAATTGAAATCGGAGGATGATATAAAATGAAAAAAAAATGTTTTAATTTAATTTTTATTCATTTTAAATTTAAATAAAATTGAAGAATATTTAACAGTGTTCAGGTGTTTACTGACTAAATAATGATGTCACCGTTTAAATGCAGGCGTAAAGTTCCGTCGCTCTGAGCACGGAGCCCGGCTCCGTCGCTCGTCTGTAGAGCAACTCGAATACTATGGGGAACTATGGGGATGACAGCTATCATCCCCATCGTATATCCGTCAGTTTTGACAAATACACTATGGGCATGACAGCTGTCAAAACGGCAATCACAGCGTGCCGCAACTTTAGTTACTGTTGCGGACAATAGCAACAAGTAATCGAATTTTATAAATGAATTTTTGATTTGTTCCTGATTCGTCATATTCCTGATTGGTTATATTCCTTATTCGACACTTTCCTAACTGGTGATATTCTTAATTCGTCAGATTCCTAATTCGCCAAATTCCTCACACGTCATACCATGTACATTTGCCTACAAAAACTTATTATAGAAATCCTCTACTTGTCTATCATGAAGCTAATGTCATTATCATTTTATTATTTATATCGAGTCAATGATATTGTAGTATAATTTTGAGAAGATGGCCTAGCAGACTTGTAATAATGATGCAACGAAGAAATGCATTTTATCGAAAGTAAAAGACGAAAAGTTACTGTTGCATTCTGGGTACATTTCCAGTATTTGAGTTATAACGAATTTGACAAATAATTTGCATTATGTGTGAAGTTAAACAAATATTATTTACATGTGACTCCGCCTTAAGTAAATTATTGTCTAGTAACCGTAGAACAAATTACTACTTCGCACGTGTTTGCGATCTCATTTGACTGTACAATGACGAGATAGGAATATGACGAATCAGGAATATGACGAATAAGGAATATGAACTGTTAGGAAAGTGTCGAATAAGGAATATGACCAATCAGGAATATGACGAATCAGGAGCAATTCGAATTTTTATATCGTGTGCAGTGTGGTTTTTAGAGTGCATTGTCGCTGCATCTAAAATCGCTAACTCTGTACCAGGGTCGTCTGCTTAGGTATCTCCGTCATAGGCGCATAACATATTGCACCGGACACCGCTCCGGTGTGCGGTGCTGCGGTTTTTAATTTTGACTGGAGAATCTTAATTTGTATACAAAAACCGCAGGGTATAACACACTCGCACCGCATCACCGTGCGGTTGTGCGGCGCGCGCGACGGCACCGCACTCCCGGACGGTGATGCGGCGCAGTCCGCGGGGTATGCCACACTGTGCCGCAGTATCGTACGGATTTTTGCGTAGAAAGGAGGTGCATACGCGTAATAGATATCGACATAGATACTGCTGCGTCGTGCATCGCAGCTCCGGACGGGGATACGGAGCAAACCGTACGATAGCACGGTCCCTCCGTACACCGCAGCGGGATGCGGCGGCAATGTGTTAAGCGCCTTACCTATTTCTGCCGCAAAGCAGCAGTGCTTGCATTGCTGTGCTCCGGTAGGTAATAGTAAGATATGGCAGTGAAATTACTGGGTACCGTGACTTTACATCTGATGTCACAAGTTAGCAACGTACACTGTGGTTCTTGTGGGGGTTGCGGTTTTGCTGCGAATCTCACAGGAGCCACATGTATTATAGGTGACTGTTACCACTTACCATCAGGTGGGCAGTTTGCTTGTTGCCAATTTAGTTGCAATAAAAAAATCTAGCTTCTGAAAAGCGGCTAATTCGGCTAGGTACTAAGAGAATCGTGTCTGCTGGGGTCCTTAGACATTTATGTCACATGAAAGCGAGCAACACACACAATAGTGACTGGGTCGCAAGCATCCAAAGGCTTTTTTCGAGATTAGAGCCTTATCGCAATGAAATGAACAAATGTGCAGGAAAACGCCAGGCTGCGTGGAAATTAGGCTATTACCTAATCTGATATGAAAGTAATGAAGAAAATCTTTCACCGCAGCCTAAGAGCCGTGCAATTTTGGAAATTGGCTGGCTTGAGATCGGGTCGTGATTGGCTAACGCAATTCACCAAGATTCATTTAATGTAAGCGGCAGTTATACCTCCAAATACCAATGCGAAATCATTATTTTTCTCAAATATGAAATGTAGCGGTCTCGGAAATGTAGGCATTATTGTAGTAAAAAGAAGACACGAAGTTTGTAATTTTTGGCTCATGCATTACTTCACCGGCCTAGGCCAGGAAACTAAGTATGAAAATTCATTACGGGCCCCTGCTCAAATGTTTTTGAATTCATCCTAACTTGAATTATGTAACTTGTCATACAGCGATTGCTGCCACATTATAAAAAATACACTCTTCGAGCATATGAAATATCAATAAAATCACAAGAAAATATGCTTAATTTTCGTTGCGAGAGAAAAAATCCATAATCTACAGTATTACATTTTTTGCGTAAAATAGGACTGGGCTCTATGGGCTTTGCTTCCTTTGCACTAATTGAAAATTTAAAAAGTATTAGTATTAGTGAATGCTAGACTACTATAATAAAATTAATTTATTAATTGCTTTATTCATATTATTTTTGTGTTCAGTATTACGTCTTTCAATATTTCCTTACAATTATTAAGATATTACTTTATAGTTTAATGATGAGGTATACCATTTATGTAATCTCAATAGTACATTTACAATTTATAGAAATATCATGCAAATAATTATGGAATGTCAAAGTATGATTGAATAACGAATCACTTAACCCTTATATTTCACACTTCACGCTGGCCTGGAGAGCTATTTTTGAATTACGTATGCGACTTCGAAATCACCGATGTGACTAATAATCACCGATTTTCAATAATTCTTATTTTTGAATATCACTTATGTGACTACCTTAGTCACGGATGTGATTTCATTACGAGTGCCCTCACCCACTCGTAAACAAGTCATACATAACTGTGGAAACGTTATCTGTGTTTTGTTTAGAGAACATTGACAAGTTTGAAGTTGATGTGTGTTGATATTGAGTTGGATTAAAAATTTTTAAAATTTGTCAAATAAGTAAATATACACGGTTATTTTTTATCACCCTGGAAAAATTAAGGGACGCTTCACGACATGGTATTAGAATGATATATGAATAAAAAAAATAACTCGCTTACTTAATTTTATATTGATTTTTTAAAAATCCAAAAAATGCTGCCTTAGTTGAAAGCAGGATTTTTAGAGATTTTTTTATTTTTTTGTATTTTTTTTTAATTTTTTTTTTATTTTTATATAATAATGGATGTGTCCTGAAGCATCCCTAAAATTTTCCAGGGTGATAAAAAAATAACCGTGTATAAATTTTTATTTCATTGTTTTTTTATCTAATATTGGATGTGTCCTGAAGCGTCCCTAACATTTTCCAGGGTGATAAAAAATAACCGTGTATAAGTTTAAAATCTTTTAAATTTGTGTCACAAACAAACTTAGACCAGTATTTTCTTATATTTTGGCCTAGTTGCAATGAATTTTTAGCCGTATAATAACCGGTATATACCGAAAACGGCTACATTCTGCGTGGAACCGAACCCTTACGTATGTGTGTACTTTATCTATGTTGGCAGCTCCGCGTTCGACTTTCAAAAATAAGATGTTTGGGAATTCGTGACTTCAAAGTCATCGCTGACTATTTAGTCAGCGGTGATTTCTAAATCGCACACGTAATTCAAAAATAGGTCTCCAGGAGAGCTATTTTTGAATTACGTATGCGACTTCGAAATCACCGATGTGACTAATAATCACCGATTTTCAATAATTCTTATTTTTGAATATCACTTATGTGACTACCTTAGTCACGGATGTGATTTCATTACGAGTGCCCTCACCCACTCGTAAACAAGTCATAACTGTGGAAACGTTATCTGTGTTTTGTTTAGAGAACATATTGACAAGTTTGAAGTTCATGTGTGTTGATTTTGAGTTGGATTTAAAATTTTTAAAATTTGTCAAATAAGTAAATATACACGGTTATTTTTTATCACCCTGGAAAATATAAGGGACGCTTCACGACATGGTATTAGAACGATAATTTTTAAAAAATACAAAAATGCTACACTACTTGAGAGCAGCATTTTTAGTTTTTTTATATATATTTTTTATTTTTTATTTCATTTTTTTAAATATAAATATAATAGGATGTGTACTGAAGCGTCCCTAACATTTTCTAGGGTGATAAAAAAATAACCGTGTATAAGTTTAAAATCTTTTAAATTTGTGTCACAAACAAACCTAGACCAATATTTTCTTATATTTTGGCCTAGTTGCAATGAATTTTTAGCCGTATAATATAAATAATAAATAAATAAATAAATAATTTCGTGACTTCAAAGTCATCGCTGACTATTTAGTCAGCAGTGATTTCTAAATCGCATACGTAATTCAAAAATAGGTCTCCTGGTGAGCTGGTGTAGCCTTTGTTAAGAATTTTATTAAATAAAGTACAATTGCATTGAACACTTTATTTTACAAACTAGCAGGATTATTTTCATCTCAACCATTACAAAATGTTGAAGTCCGTGCCTGTCTCACTAACAAATGTTAATGTGGTAAAGCATCATTTTGAGATAGAACTAGCTTTTTATATAAGTTGTTCTAATATAACGATAAGAGCGTCGTCGGTGGCGTTGTGGCCTCGGCACTGGACTGTACCCCGAGTAGAATCAGGGCGGCTAGCACGCAGGAGAATCGAAAATCGAATCGAAATCCGAATCGAGGAGTTTGTATGGCAATTTTATTAACGCCACGGCGGTGAGTAGCAGAACTAATAAAATTGTCATACAAACTCCTCGATTCGGATTTTTTTTTTTTTTTATTACTAATTTAACACTCCACAGACTCGTGGTCCGTGCTCTTTTCATGGAATCTTCTCATTGTGATCTATTTTATTATAATTATTATATTAAGACTTACGACTACTTTTTACTCCTAATCTAAGGTGAGTTGCGCAACTCAATCAATTTAAAAATTTAAATATATATCTTAATAATATCTATTTATACTTATATATACTTAATTATACTCAAATATATATCTTAATAATATTATACTGATTCGGATTTCGATTCGATTTTCGATTCTCCTGCGTGCTAGCCCCACAGGAGGCCCACGACCGAACCTGCCAAGTACCAATGTGTTTTTCGTTTCACGAATTTCGTATGAACATTTATCTGACGCTCCTACGGTGAAGGAAAACATCGCGAGGAAACCTGCATACATCTGCGAAGCAATTCAAAGGTGTATGTAAAGTCAACCAATCCGAACAGGAAACCTATTTTTGAATTACGTATGCGATTTAAAAAATCACCGCTGACTAAATAGTCAGCGATGACTTTGAAGTCACGAATTCCCAAATATCCTATTTTTGAAAGTCGAACGCGGAGCTGCCAACATAGATAAAGTACACACATACGTAAGGGTTCGGTTCCACGCAGAATGTAGCCGTTTTCGGTATATACCGGTTATTATAGGTACGGTTAAAAATTCATTGCAACTAGGCCAAAATATAAGAAAATACTGGTCTAAGTTTGTTTGTGACACAAATTTAAAAGATTTTAAACTTATACACGGTTATTTTTTTATCACCCTGGAAAATGTTAGGGACGCTTCAGGACACATCCAATATTAGATAAAAAAAAAAAAAAATATATATATATACACGGTAATTTTTTTATCACCCTGGAAAATTTCAGGGATGCTTCAGGACACATCCATTATTATATAAAAAATAAAAAAAATAAAATTAAAAAATTAAAAAAAATTACAAAAAAAATAAAAAAATCTAAAAATCCTGCTTTCAACTAAGGCAGCATTTTTTGGATTTTTTAAAAAATTTATATAAAATTAAGTAAGCGAGCTATTTTTTTTATTCATATATAAAACATTCTAATACCATGTCGTGAAGCGTCCCTTAAATTTTCCAGGGTGATAAAAAAATAACCGTGTATAAAAAAACTTAAAAATCTCTAAAAATGCTGCTCTCAACTAGTGCAGCATTTTTGTATGTTTAAAAAAATAAAGTGTGTTATTTTTTCTATTTATATTTAAATCACTCTAATACCATGTCGTGAAGCGTCCCTTAATTTTTCCAGGGTGATAAAAAATAACCGTGTAAGTTTACTTATTTGACAAATTTTAAAAATTTTAAATCCAACTCAAAATCAACACACATCAACTTCAAACTTGTCAATATGTTCTCTAAACAAAACACAGATAACGTTTCCACAGTTATGTATGACTTGTTTACGAGTGGGTGAGGGCACTCGTAATGAAATCACATCCGTGACTAAGGTAGTCACATAAGTGATATTCAAAAATAAGAATTATTGAAAATCGGTGATTATTAGTCACATCGGTGATTTCGAAGTCGCATACGTAATTCAAAAATAGCTCTCCTGGGCCAGCGTGGTTTGATTAAGGCCTAATCGCCCTTACATAACTAGTTAGGGTAGGCCCATGCCCCTCGGTGGGGCCTACCGTACAATGATGATGATATTCGATATTAACCCCTCACTGCGTTCTCCACCAATGAGAATTATTGGAAACTAACAAATTCCCCTTTTTGGCAATGTAAAATAAGTGTCCCTTTCTGAATATGATGAAACTGTGATGATGTAGTACAGTACAGACTGATTTGCATACGCACACAGTTTGTGACACGATGAAAATATTAACTCTTTTATAGCGTTTGTTTGTGACGCGTAAATTTAAATCGTTTTCGGCCGCACCTGCGTAAATTTGCAACGGAATGATTTACTTTTTTGGGAATATTGTGTTATAATTTACGGACGTTTGTTCTGGAATACATTTATAGACCATAATAAACGTATTTATTTTGATGTTGGTTAACCGTGCGCATTTTCTGTTTGAGTAAATATGCTTTCATATGAATCATTTTTGAGCCATTCTTTATTATAACAACGTTTTCAATGTTTGAATGATAACATACTTACATACCGCGAAGGTATATTTTCGTTTATTCTATAATGTAATCGCTGCAATATTTGAGTCAACTTTTTCATTACAAGTCCACATTAGCAAACTCTTGATATTAAAGCACACAGCGGCCTGCTTGATAGAGAAAAACTTACGATCTAATTTTTTGGTTGACAGTGGAGATCTTTCAATCATAATAATATCTTTGTAGTCCACTTTCCAATGTACTGGGCACCAAGCACAATTTTAGAGCGAAGACATAAAAATAAAAAGATAGATAGGTAGTTTTAGTATTATTCACCCGCTCGAGCGATGTTACGCCGTTTGACTCATTCCTTGAGAGCAAAATTTCTCAAAAACTTTGGGTATTTATTTGCAACACAGCAAATAATGGGTAGGGAGGGAGTATAAATCTCTTCGGATGCAACGTCTCGTATAATTATGGTCAAACATCACAAAGGTAAGTTTGTTTAACCATTAATTATACCACGACGTTGCATCCTCGAGATTTATATATTAACCAGGTAGGATGTTTAGAGTATTTTGAGAAATTTTTGATTAGGAGAGAGAAAAAAAAATAGTTTGTCGTTAATTCGGTATAAGTTGAGTTTTTTTTTTATAAGTAATTTATGTCAAAATCTTAATCAGTAAGTTAAGAGTTTTACGAGTATTACGCATGATAGACTCTTGATAGAATCTTGATAAAAATTTCCAAGGCACAGAAAATCATCTAAATAATTTATAATAGTAAACTCAGCACTTCTAAGATAAGATAAATGGGTTTAAAAAGCTTAGTGAAAATGTATGGAGCTGAATCAAGTGCAAAGGGAAGACATTGAAATTCATAAGTTACTTGCTCAAATTTAAATCTAAGATAATGTTTCGACGATTGATGCATAGTGACAAAAAAAGAGACATATAAATCAATGAACGCCATATAACAGAATTTAGACATCAGCTTAATAGCTGTTCGAATGTCGTCCATTTTAAAAGGCAACTCTGAACTTTATTGAAAGATAGATATCCAGTGCAGTTGCACTTAACATCATACTAAGGTAGACTAAGTATAGGAAAAGCGAATAGCCTGAACAGTAAAGGAAAGATCGAAGTATTAGGTATAGTGGGTGGGAAATTTAAAACCCATTCCAACGTAATAAGTCGATAATGTGCTGGTGCGACGTTTGCTTTGCCACTGAAAAATAAATCGGCTTGACTTTCTATGAAATTCAATATGCAATCACAAGCACAACACAAGAAGTTATGAGAAACGATGTGTTCAGGGCTTGAAAAATTGTGGACGCAGCTAATTAGGGTACGTTGGAGCGCGAGCCTCCTCAAACGCCGTGTAAATTTCCAACAACGGAGAGGAGCTACTCTCTAAATCTGTTATGGAATATTCTAATTTCAAATACGTAGTTCATTGTACTATTCTGCCAGTTTGCGGTCTTTAGGGCCATGTGAAAGAATTTGGAGTGAACAGTACAGCTATACAAGTTTATTTTTTAATTATCACAAAAAAATTGTGTGCTTGTTCAGACAAGCAAACTGAACAACTTTCACTATGGGACCAACTTTGAAATCGCAAAAAAAAAACTATTCCATATACATCTAGGTTCAGTGAATGTTGAAGATTCGTATAGAAAAGCTGATTTTTTTTTTGCCATTTCAAAGTACCTCATATGGGAGACCAGTCAAGTAGCGACAACTTAGATGTAGGCAATTAGGCATGGGATATTTCAAAAGCAATGTCAAAATCATATGAAATGACTTTTCTTCGTCATACTTCCTCTCATATGGATTGCTAATTCACACTAGGTGAAATTGTAGATCATATTCATTCCATTTCATTGTTGAATAAGTGGTAAGGCGCGCGAAGCCCTCTAGCGCAAAGCGAGCGAGTAGGAATACGCGTACTCACAATACAAAATGCGTTTGCATTTTCATTCAAACACCTTTTTTTAATGTCGCGAATTTTTCAAGAAACTACTAGGAGAATTTCATTGTTTAAAAATGTACACAACTTAGGACACATTATGTGGCGCGAAAATCAAACGACAGCTTTTACACGATGTAAAATTATATGAATAAAATTGATATGATTTTATTTAATGAAAATCAATGACAAATACGAATCATTTTCATGCTTACTAAATGACTCTGTCAGAACCCATGTACTGGCAGCATGAGATATGATAATACATACACAAGTAGATTTGGTCGCAAGCGTTAAATGCACGTTTAATGATGTTCGAAAGCTGTACAGCACTCGCCAAAGCTTACAACGACCGATGGTGTTTTAAAAAGTTTCGAAAAGTTTCTAGTAGTGTGACACACAAATAGCTTACACAAGCAAAGGCGTGGGTTACATGCGAAGGTACCTCGCGGTGGTATCTGCTGTGGTCGCTAGACGCGCTGGCCTATTTTCACGATACATATAACCTGCGTAAGAAGTCAACATGCGCAAGATACTTGTGCTGTGTACAAGCACCCTGTAAGTCTAATCTCGACGACCTGCACCTTGATGATTTGTCCGCATGGTGTACACCAATTGACAGTCAGCAGTTGCATTCGGTACCTATTCGACTGACGGATACTTCGATGCAGTACCTACGTAATCCCATCCGCACCCCACGCATTTGCGCAAACTAAGAGCCCATTCGCCCAAGCGCATTTCTAACATGCTTTAAAAAGCGTTCAAATAGAACAAATGCATTCCTATGTATACACGGTGTTTCATAATAACCAATAAATAATCAATGCGTTATCTAAAACTTATTATTAAAATGTGTTTACACGTTATGTCATTCAACCCAAAATTTTCCCAAATCCCATTCAAGAATCCCAAAGGCATGGACCACGAGTCTGTGTAGTTTTAAATAAACCAAAAAATAAAGAAAAATGCATTTTCCCCCCTCCCAAAAAAAAAAGGCAAGCTCGCCAAAGCTCGCGCGCTGTACAGACGACAACGCGGGAGAATCGTTCAGCGGTTTCGCTACTACAGTTCCGCAGCGGAGGTGTTCTACTGGCTTGAACGAACAGAAGTGAACCCTTCGATTCTAAACAGGCTCATAAAAGGGTTTACAGGGTTTTAGTTACACACTGTATAGCGACTGCAGCGCGATTGCAGATCTACTGTTTCGCTAAAAAAGCACAGTGTGTAATCGTCAGCAAAGCCCTAGTAATACTTTTAGTGTTACATAGCCTATGGGCTACAGAAACAGCTTACCGTCATCTGGTGGGCCACATGTACAGTTGTTTGGCACCTTAGTGACGTAAAAAGCTTAGAGAGTCGCCCCTCACGTCAATGGCTCGATGCGGAACCCAGGTCACTGTGTCTGAGAGCTCCGCATGAATAATTCATGGGCCAGTAATGAGCTGAGGGTCTTCGGCAACTTCGCTCTTGGCATCTGAGGCGTTCGGCCTTGATTTGAGTGAGGTGTTGCTGTATTCATTCCATCTTTACGGGGCTATATTACTTCGTCTTTTGTATTTCGAGAAGCGATGGAAAATGATAAGTATTGTGCCTTTGTCAAAGTTACTTTATTTGTCAGTAACTAACTATAAAAACAGAAATGTAATCTTTTAAAATGACTCTTAAATTTTTATTTATCATTACATTTCCCTATGCCATTATCATATGTAGTGTATCTCACACTACATAATTTCAGCTGCACTCGGCTGTGAGGCATACTTTCTAAATCAACCTCTACTTTCAGTTGGCCGATAGTTAGGGCAATCAAGGGACGGGAATATCCAGTTCCCCGGGTCTTAACTTACGTGAAGAATGACTCAGGACAACACAACACCTAGACAATCTCGACACAAAGCGACATATTCGTAAAATCTAAACGAAGCGCGAAGTAATAACTATTTCAAATATTATTCACCTGGGCAACCACTAAATTCCATGAACTCGACTATTTAGGACCGAGTTTAAGTTAAACGAGCCATTTAGACCCAACTAACTCCTGTAATAACGCTTAAGAGTTCGTTAGATGGAGCATGCAGAAGTCACTGTCACCGGCTGCGGTGCAGATGACATAAATAAATTACTAGTACTATCTAAAAATTGCTAGTACTAGCTACACTCCACTTGTTTAACCCGCCCCGCACAAACTCTTTTCGAGGACATAAGAGTTAGCTTGGCGATTCTTGATTTGTGCAAGATTCAGGTGGGTGAAACTGAATGGCTCCCAGAATTCAATTTGCTCCTCCAAAAGAGGAGATTTAGACAGAGAGCCATTGGCACACTGGAATCAAATGGTATAACCAAGAGAGAGTCCCGTTAACAGACTCTTCAGTACCTTTAAAAAGATTATATATCTCAAACAAAAAAGCGACCATGGGAATTCAGTAATCTTAAATTCTCATGGGACGCTATAACTTATAATCTGGATTTTTAGTATCTGGATTATATTATATTATTATTATGTTTCTTTCTTTTCTTTTCTCGACTTTACGTCGGGTTATGATATTGACGGACTATGTCAAGTCAGTAATATTTTGTTTTTCTTTTAATTTTTTTGTTGTTGCATAAATTTCCTAACTTATTATTATTATTGCGCAATTAATTTTTATTTCTTCCCATTTATTATTATTATTATATTAGTTTTTTGGTTTTATTACACGACTTTTGTCGGGTTTATAATAAATACCCCGTCCCAATCCCTTTGGGAAAAAGGGTAAATATTCCCACTGAACATTAAAATGCAATTTTGTATCTAACTATTAATTTTATGAATGTGGTGTTTTTGGCATGGTTGTGGATGTCTGCGTGTTTGGTGTATGATCGTCTTGTGTGTTATGAACAAAAACGGTATCTCCGAGTACTTTACTGAGGATGATGGATGTGTGTATTGCTGCTTGTTTCTGTAGTATGGTAATGTCTATGAATGAGTCTAATTTATCTATATATCTATGAAGGCTTTTGGCAACTACTCCTGTAGCGCCAATAACAATTGGGATGATAGTCGCTTGTGTATTCCACAGGCGATTTACTTCAGATTTTATTATTATTACTTATAATCTGGATTATATTATATTATATTATTATATGTTATACTAACATTAGTGCAATGCAAGAAACAGTGTTGCTAATATTCAACCAAACATCGTGTTCATTGTCAATATCTGTGCCCGCGACTTTGTTCGCGTGGAGGTCGGCAAATAGCAATACCGTGATGTTATATAGCCTTCCTCTACAAATGGACTATTCAACACAAAAATCATATTTCAATTTGAATCGGTAGTTCCTGAGATTAGCGCGTTCAACCAAACAAACAAACTCTTCAGCTTTATAATATTAGTAAGAAAGTAAGTATAGATAGAGAGCTATATTTTAAGGGGAGGGAAAGTATATTATCGTGTTCTGTTCGTATGGATAATTACACGACAATTTTAACAAACTGCTTGGCAAAATGCGTCGTGACAATGTGATAATGTGGCACAGTTTGTAATTATAAATGCGAAAGTAACTCTGTCAGTCTGTCTGTCACGCTTCCACGTCAAAACTACTGAACCGATTTAGATGAAATTTGGTATGGACATAGTTTGAGTCCCACGAAAGGATAAAGGATAGCTTTTATCGCAGAAATCCCCCTTAAGGGGGAGAAAAGGGGGGGTGGAGGTTTGTATGGGAAGTAATTTAAAAGAATGGGTGTTATGAACAAAAAGGAAATGAAACTGTAGTTATTGAAAACTATGTTTGACAATAATTTCAAATGTTAATTGAACTTATTGTCGAACATACTTTTCATTGCAACAGTCTGAAAATAATCCCAGTTGCAAAAAATAACTGTGCTCATGACACGTGAAACGAATTAATCCCAACACTGACGAACTATTTCATTCCGCCACTGTACAAACGATTTTTTCACGGCCCATAGTTTTTGTGCGAACATGAAACAACTATTCTTCTATTTTCAAAATCTTGTATGGTGTGTTCTTGAGCACGAGTGGGGTGCAATCTTCCTTAAAATTGTCGTGCTACTCTCAAAGTGCTTTAAGACGCTTCAAGCACAAATGCGGCGAGTGGGTCTGTAGGCCAGCGGAATTTTTTGTAATGTTTGTGTTGCTATGGGCCGTGCCGCACAGAAACCGCCCGCGGAAGAGGCACGGCGCAGGAGTATATTGCTTACCGCAGTTCCGCTACCGTCCCGCTTCCGCTTCTGTGTGTAGAGCGCTTATGCCGGTAGCACACCTCCGCCTCGGAGCTCTAGTAGTGAAACCGCTGCATGATTTTCCCACGTTGTCGTTTGTGCGGCGCGCAAGCTTTGGCGAGCTTGCCTGCTCTAACGCGGATATTTAACTATGGCTCTTTCCGCCCGATCTGCTCAAACGCCGTCTACAACTCCGCTTTCGATTCGTCGTCTTGTTTGTTTCGCGGCGGAGGTGTGCTACCGGCATGGAATGTGAAAAGCGTCTTTCATTTCTGCGTGCTGTCATCGATGTCACTACATCATGTTTGCTCTAGCTGCGTTGTGCAGTTGACTTCGAAATCAACACTTTGTGTTGTCAAAAATAGCACTGAAAGTATAATTAAATTGGTTTGTTAGAATTTACTGCACCGCCACAAATATAAAACGTACAGTTTTAAATTTCATAAGTACATGATAATATTGTTGAACATTTTATCTAAACATTTTTAAAGACAGAAACGAGATAAATCATATGTATTTCACGCTACTGAAAAAAAATCCAAAGATCACCCTGTTCATTATTTTAAAACAGCTATGTGAATCAGAAAATACAATAATAACTCACATAAAAGTTTCACCTATAGGCTTTTTGACCAATTTTATTTTATACCCCATTTTTTTTTAAATCGATTAAAACGTGAAAAAGTAACGTTTTAGTTCGGTCTCAGTGAATGATAATTGCATAGCTAGCTTCTAATGTCGCTTACACGCTGTGACCAATTTCCTGGGTAAAGTCTGGTAAACTCGCCTCGTCTTCTTGCTTGACTCAGCCACCAATGCCTTCTAACTGCGTCAAGCTCTCGTTGACCCCTTGCCACGTACGTGTCGGTCCGGTATGTGTGTATGCTGTCCACACGTGGTCGCAGTCACTTCCGGCAAGCTATTTTGCCGACGCCAGTGTTGCCAACATTGAAATACAGAGTAGACTCCCAGTAATCGTGCACATACAACAGACAATTACAACTTACACTTTTCGTTTCTTTCAAAAAGATCGTCACCGTCACCTCGGATAGGTTCGATTCTCCTTGTTATTAAGTTGATGTTTTTATTCTTGGTTTAGTTGGAAAGAGGGCTTCTGAGCTTACCTGGCTAGCTACCACCGTCTTATCGGAGGGAGACTAACAGGGTCGTCTGCTTGGGTACCTCCGTCTTATCTATTTCTGCCGCAAAGCAGCAGTGCTTGCATTGCTGTGTTCCGGTTTGAAGGGTAAGATATGGCAGTGAAATTACTGGGTACCGTGACTTTACATCTGATATCACAAGTTGGCAACGTACTCTGTGATTCTTGTGGGTGTTGCAGTTTTGCTGCGAATCTCACAGTAGCCACGCATGTATTATGCATGACTGTTACCACTTACCATCAGGTGGTCAGTTTGCTTGTTTTCCAATTTAGTTGCAATAAAAAATCTAAGTTTGTCGCTTTAATACCAATGTTAATAACATTGATATTAAAGCGACAATTAGACGTACAATAGCCAGTTCCTAAGTTGTAGAGGTATTCAGATGAAGCTTGCGTACATTTCTGGCCTTACTGTTACTTAACATTAGGTGAGATAAAGGCCAGAGCTTCGCTTTTGTGTGTAAAAATGGGTTATTGCCGTGGTTCACCTATATAGTTCACCTAAGTGTACAATACGAAAAAGAGCCCTTGGGTTCACTAGTAGGTCCATAAGCATTTATTAATAAAGTGCTGAAGAAAATTGAGGATTGGCTTTATAAAATTTCATCGAATTACTGCTATGTGTTAAAACTAAGATATAATCAAAGTTAGTATAAATAATGGGTCGAATATACTAGAAACGATTCACCTGAGTCTGATGAAACTGAATGTGTAGGGGGCTCAAGAATCCGTCTGCCGTAAGGCCCTCCATCTGGGGATGGCCCTGGTGTTCTCGGGCAATACCCCCTTGGCGAGAGCCCAACAGGGTGGTCTGGCTTGCCCGGGCGCGTGAGTAATGGAGTCGTAGTGTGGACCTTACCTTACCTAGCGCGCCCTTTAGGGCAGGTAGAATACCGAGGAGTTTTAGTGGGTAGGCCTGGCACTCTGCCGGGTGAGCCCCACATACGCTCGCCGTCTAGCCAACGGTGGGTGGGTAAGGTGCGGTTGGGCGTTTCCCCGCGAAAAAAAAAGGGGGCTCAAGAATGCTCGACTAAGACCCCCCAAAACAATTTTAGCTGCCGGATATGCGTTCTTAATATATATATTTTTTTTAATTTGGTATTAAATGTACTGTAAATTTGTGAAACGAAACTTAATTCCGCTACTTTTTTAGTCTAAGACCTGGATAAACCTTATGTGGCAAAAACAACTTCGCTGGAAATAGGTTAGAAGTTCGAGGTTTAGGATTTTAAAAAATCATATCTTCTAAATCAGTGTTTTTCAACGTCCAATTTACGTGCGATGACTTCACAAATCTATTAATTCTCACAAAGTTTTACATTTACAATCGTGTAGTAGGATTTTGCCCGTGCTGTGGCGGAATCAAGAATTAGAGTACACGTATAGCCTCCCCCCTTTACTTCCCTTTGTTTACGCTGCTCGATTTTTTCCTGCGGATGTTGTAAGGGCCTATTTAGGAAGTTTACCTCAGTCGCACCCCTGCGAAGAGATGGATAACTCTCTCTCTAAGAATACGCACAACATTACATTTTTATTTTGAAGTCGGTGCGGATGATCGATGAACACGAGTTAAAATTTTGGGCACCGACTTAAAAAAATGATATTTTTTTAAAATGTGTATTGTTATATTATTTTTGACTATGTGTTTTTGAAGTTGTTTTCTGTTTTCTGTGTTTTTTATTTTAGGCTTTTTAGTGAATTTAATACCAGCTGTGAATTAATATAATTAAGGGGCAATATGTGCCTATTGTATTAAAAAACTAACCTTTAACTCCTAAAAGGATCCTTCCATAATCAGCTCGGTCCACAACTACTAGACGCAAATACCTAAATAGCTTCAAAAAACATGAAACACATTAAACGAGCCTATAAAATTTAAGGGTTTCCCCGATTTTCCCGGGATCCCAACACCAGATCCTGGCTTGGTGACAATAGGATAAATTGTGAAGTATACCTACACAATCCACCAGCCAGTGTGATAAAGTGGGCCAATTCCTGCTCAACCGGAGAGACACATGCCCGCAGTAGGAAGCGTATTAATGTTGAAGTGAGTAAAATTTACCAAAATGTAAATTTTTTTATACAACAAAGCTGGCAAACAAGCAGGCTGACCACTTGAAGGCAATAGCTGCCTATAGGAAAAGTGGTTCCCGTAAGATTTGCAAATCTACGACCCCTGCAAGGACCACAATAGACGTTGCTAACGTGACATAAGATGTCAAGTCACAGAACTCAGCAAATCACTTCAGCCAGACAGGCTTTCAAATCGGAACACAGCAATGCAAGCGTTACTTGGCAATAGAAGCCTCTATTCCAATAAGTTCAACTACTACCTGTTCTACCAGTTTAACATATTGGACACATTTTCTTAGGAAAGATAAGAGTTACCCATACAGGCAGCTCTGGTGCAAAGTCTTCTCTGGTAATAATGATTCAGTCATAGAGCTCACAAAATTACTGGACAGAAATAGCCTATTTGTTCTAGTGAGCTTTCTTATTCCAGCAACAAAATAAAAAGGCTGTCCCTTAAAGAAAAATCTCTCGATTGACATGTTAGATACATCGACCGTTCTACCCTTATCAAACACGAGACACTATGGACCTATTTCAGGTACTTACTTATTTTGATGAGAGGATTCACTTGAACGTGTACAAATAAATCCTTTGTACTTGTTTCAGGATTTTGCTAGTTTGCGTCATGTTGCTTGTAAATAATAAGGAATCCACCTCACAATAGCTTCACAAAATCAATAGTGTAGGAAGTAGGTAGGTAGGTAGGAACGTCGGGGGAGCTGTGGACTCGGCACTAGCTTTCTAATAGGATGGTTTGTGGTTCGTACCTGCCATGTACCAATGTGTTTTTCGATTTTAGAATTTCATATTATATACATTTGCCGACGCTCCTACGGGGAAATCAGCACTAAATTCAAATTCAATATCTTTTATTCAAATTGGATTGTTACAATCTCTTTTGAACGTCAAAGCAGCTACGCCATTGGTTCACAAGTCTACGGCGGGAGACCTTGTACTGGAAAGAACCAGCAAGAAAACCAGCAAGGGCTATTTTTTTCTCCCTGTATTG
Source organism: Schoenobius gigantellus (assembly GCA_963935595.1). Lineage (NCBI taxonomy): Eukaryota > Metazoa > Arthropoda > Insecta > Lepidoptera > Crambidae > Schoenobius > Schoenobius gigantellus. The sequence goes on from OZ012551.1 coordinate 29,039,381, forward strand.
TTACAGAGTCGTCAATTGGAAGCTGACCTCACAGCAGAAGTTTGAGCTTAACTTCCATTACAAGATTAGATGTGTCAGTTCTCTTCTTACTACTTATTACCAAAAATAATTTTTGTTTAAACAAATGGTTATACATAACAAGACGATTCATTATCTGAAAAATTAACACCAGGCATTGGCATCATTCAAATAATCGTTGACTTTATAATATCCTTTACTCATAAGAGTCTTTTTTACATGCGCTTTAAACTTATGAAAAGGCAAGTCGGTAAGACTTTGTGGAAGCTTATTATAAAAGGTTATACATTTCCCCATAAACGAGCCTCTAGTTTTTTGAAGCCTGAATGTTGGAACGGCAAGTTTATTTTTGTATCTTGTGTTTAGATGATGAATTTGGAAATTGGTTTCAAATGTATTATAATTCTTATAGACATAAATCAAATTTTCATAAATGTACTGTCCTGCTAAAGTCAATATATTAATTTCTCTAAATAAGTCCCTTAAAGAATCTCTTGCTCGTAAATTATAAATAGCGCGAACCGCTCTTTTTTGAAGTACAAAAATACTTTCAATACTAGCAGCCGATCCCCACAGTAGTATTCCATATGACATGACACTATGAAAATAACTAAAGTAAATCAATCTTGCCGTTTCAACATCAGTAAGTTGTCTTATTTTTTTAACTGCATATGCTGCAGAACTAAGTTTGTTAGCCAAGGACTCAATATGTGGATCCCACTGCAATCTAGAATCTAGTGTTATACCCAAAAATTTAGTAAAGTCGATGAATTCAACAATTTCATTATTCATTTCCACAATGGTATCCACTTTTCTTACATTTGGCAATGAGAATTTAATACATTTAGTTTTACGTGAATTTAAAGATAAATTATTTATAGTGAACCAATGCAATACTTTAGAGAGAGTACTATTTACAACGTCAGTATTGCCATTTCCTCTGTCAACCTTAAATATTAAAGAAGTATCATCTGCAAATAGTACTGTATCGCACAGATTCTTAGTGAAGTGTGGGAGGTCATTAATATAAATTAAGAAAAGCAAGGGTCCCAATATCGATCCTTGTGGCACGCCCACAACTATAGGTGCACCAACAGACTCAGTTTTGTTAATAACAACTTTCTGAACCCTATTGGATAAATAAGACTCAATAAGTCTCATTGCTTCTTCAGAGACACCATAATGTTTGAGTTTATTTAAAAGAGTTTGGTGACCAACGCAATCAAAAGCTTTTGATAGGTCACAAAATATACCAATTACATCTTGTTTACACTCCCAAGCAGCAAAAATGTGTTTCAGAAGTGCAACACCGGCATCAGTAGTGCAACGACCTTTGGTAAAACCAAATTGGTTCATATGTAAAATGTTGTTACTTGAGAAATGATCAGTTAACTGATTAGATATAATTTTTTCAAATATTTTACTAAGAGCTGGTAGAATCGAAATTGGTCGATAATTTGAAGGGTCATTTTTATTCCCAGACTTAAATAGAGGTATCAACTTGCTATTTTTCATGAGGTCGGGGAAGACACCTTCATCGACACATTTATTGAATATCAACGCAAGTTGCGGCGCAAGTTCTTTAATTACAGATTTAATTATATGGGTCGAAATACCCCAAAGATCTTCAGTTTTTTTGGTACTGATCATACGAAATGTTTTCAAAACAGTGTTAGCATCAATGTGACAAAAGTTGAACACCTTGTTGCACCTCTCCACACTCCGTCCCAAAAGAGCTACAGCCTCATTGGGACATGAGTTGAGACCACTTGTAGTTTCTATGGGTATATGAGAGAAGAAGTCTTCGAATGCTTTAGCAACCGCATTGTCTGATTTAATAGTTTGGTTATTGATTTCTAAAGAGAAAGAATTCACAGTACTTTTGGGTTTACCTGTTTCCTGGTTAATGATATTCCAGGTGGTTTTTATTTTATTTTTAGATGAACAGATTTTGTTACTTATGTACATAGCTTTTGCGCACATGCACACTTTCTTGAATGTTTTAGAGTAATTTCTGACATAATTTATGAAAGCGGGGTCATTGGATGTTCCTTTTAAAGCATATAGTTCATATAGTTTTCTGCGACTTTTATATATACCAGGCGTAGCCCAATCACTAAATTTCTTTCTCCCATTTTTGATTTTAATTACCTTTTCTTTGAATATATCATTGCACTCATTTTTAACTACATGAAATAAGTTATTATACAAATTACTGGCGTTAGTCTCCTCGATCGGTAAATTTGCAGTTTGACTAAGAACATTTCTTGAAAATTTCTCTAGACCACGTTTTGTTATAGGTCTACAAGTAGTCTCACGTATAGAACAAACATGATGGCCAGCGTAGTTGACTATGGCCTAATCACCCTAAGATAGAGTAAACTCGAGCCCCTCGGTGGGACGTATATGAGCTGTGATGATGATGTTTAAATATTATTATTTTTTCTGGGTTCAAATTTGATAATTAATCATAAATTCTCCTTTTATGATTTTTTACATTAAAAATCTATAAATTCTGATACAATCTGACCAGAAAAGCTGTAGTAAAAATATAGTATTTTACTAGACACAATTTTGATTCAACCATGTGTACTTACTTGTACAACAGATATAAGAAAGCAAAACTTATGAAGCATTTAATTGGAATTGAGATACTGAAATCAGACTTTATGAACAATTCCTTCAATATTATACCCCAACAAAAGTCACAGATTTTTTTAATTTGCGTTACAAAATCCTCTACGTTTTATTCACAAGCTTTCCGAACTCCCAAAAATAAACATTACCATGTCAATACTTATCACCCCATGAACAGTATTGATGTTCAGAAAGGTTTTCGTCTTAATCCATTCAATGATTCAAACGACTCTGAATCTGAGGTGCTTATCTTAAGGTAGGTAATGAAAGATTTGAGCGCCAAAACCGTTGTTCATTTCTGCGTGATGTTATTGACGTCACCAAAGCATACGTATGTCTTTTTACTTTGCATGCTTACTTTGAGGTCATAACTTTGATTATCAGCTTAGAGAGAAGCCCTTCGTGTGTCTGTGGAAATATATTTGGTGAATTCGAATGTTTTAAAGAGTATTCTATAAAACTTTTATAAGCCATCCTATTGAGCGGCCCTTAACACTCATTTTTACCGGCCGTACCCGCCCGTCTCGTGAATGCGGTTAGGCATTTCCCCCCGAAAAAAAGGTTTTTAAAGTTTCAAGACAACAATCACAAAAATAACAATACAGATTATACTGAGAAATGGCCGCAGTTCCAGAACAAAAGAGTGCTCAGAGTCGAAGCACTCTCCACAAAATAGTTTTACCATAACATAACAGCTTATATAAGTACCCACCGAGTGGCTCGAGCCTACCCTAAGCTTAGGGTGTTAAGGCCTTAGTAAACCATGCTGACCCAGTGCCGATTGGTCGACTTCACATACACCATTGAATTTCTTCGCAGATGTATGCAGGTTGCCTCACGATGTTTTCCTTCGCCGTAGTAGCGTCAGACAAATGGACATATGAAATTCGAAAAACACATTGGTACATGGCGGTCTCGTACCCCGAACCTCTCTATTCGAAGGCAAGTGCAGAGTCCATCAGCGCCACCTGCAGAACAAATATTCAGCACCGAGATCGCTATATTTTCCGACCTTCGCATTTTCGGCCGCTTCAGCTGCTGCTCTTGATCTCATCATGGTTCGGTGGCGCAGAAACATTAAGCGAAAACACGTAAAATAAATTACCTATACACTTAGGTTAGGTATTATTTTAAATAGTCCATTTGGCACTTACGTTTGCCAGCACCACACCCATATCATTATATCGAGCGCGTGCGATGGAGGACTTTTGAAGTGCTCAGGTACCGACTATCAAGGTTATATTTTTCTGCTTATTATTTTCATTTAAAAATAATAACGATTGATGAATAAACTGAACCGACTAACAAGCTAAGAAATGACATGTACATGCCTATTAGGCATACGAAACATTTATTTAAAGTCTCAAACACAATGACAATAAAAGCTTTTCATTATTACCATATTATAACACATTGCAGAAACAATGTTAGGTACATAAATTCTAAGCGTAATGTTCATACCTCGATCCAATGGCATATTTTATAAACTGTATTGTATCCTAACTACGACCTCGTCCAACCCTTTATTGTTCGCGTAACTTTTGTTCGTTGCCTATATACATATTGGTTTTACGGTTATTTTATCAAATATTTATTGTGATTTCTAGCCGGTTGTGTATTGTAGCTCTGTGAATCGATATTAATTTTTATGTTGTAACAGACACAACTTTGTAAAGGTAATGGTAACGTAATTATCACAATCACATAAAGTAACAAAATTGAAAACCTATAATAATTGACCAATAAGGCAACATACGAATAAGGAAATTGACTTACTAAAGGAACAGACAACTTGGTGGATCTGGCGAGTAATTGACGAATTAAGAAATTGTCGAATAAGTAAAGTGTCATATCAGCAAGGCTAGCGATTAAGGAAATGACCAGTGATACGCTAACTCAATCTTCTATACGGTGACGAAGTAAGGAGCAATACACACTAAAGCCACCGACCCGCCGACACAGCCTGGCAGCGGCGCGTTCTATTATACTCTATTCAAGATTTAAGAAGGTTTCCGTGACAGGTCGAAGTTTTAAGTTTCACACATACTAGTTTCCGTGATTAAAAATATTATATTTTAAAAATTTGACGGTATCTCTTTACGTTATTTTTATCAGAAATGCAATAATTAATTCCACATTAAATAACAATAAGTATTTAGGTCCAGTTAAATTAAATTATAATACTGAAAAAATATGGACGCAATCGCAGTCCAGCAGTGGACTGCGATAGGTTGATTGATTGATTGACTGAAAAAATATGTGTTTATTACAAATAAAATATTTGTGTAAAGTGTATGCACTTGAATCACGATTCCTATTCACGATTCAAATACATACATAATTAAACAAATATTTTTTTCAGAATTATAAATAATTATATTTAACTGAACTGATATTCTTGTTTCTATTTAACGTGAAATCAACTATTGCATTTGTAATAAAATAACCTAAGGGGATGTTATATTTTTAAAACATAATATTTAAAATCGTGGAAACTCGTATGCATGAAACGGAAAACTTCGACCTGTAGCGGGAACCTTCTTATCTTGAATAGACTTTAAGACTTAATAATAGACTTAATAGACTAACATGTAAAGAATGCTGCAAATCAGCAGCATTCATTGTTATGCAGACGACAGCACGAAAGACACCTTCTATAACGGCCGTGTGAACTTTCTCGGGAAAACGTCATTGAGTGCCGGAATAAACTTGTGTCTGAAATTGAACCTTCATTAGAGAAAGTCTCTAACTGGGGTCGACTTAATTTAGTCCATTTCAACCCCTCAAAGACACAGGTTTGCGCGTTCACCGCAAAGAAAATGCCATTTGTCGTATCTCCTCGCTTTCAGGGCATTCCCCTAACTGCCTCAGCCAATATTGGGATCCTTGGTGTCGACATATCCAGCGAAGTCTAGTTCCGTGGCCACTTAGAGGGTAAAGCTAAATTAGCTTCTAAGAAGCTTGGTGTGCTCAACAGATCGAGACAGTATTTCACTCCGGCGCACCGCCATCAGCTTTACAAGGCGCAGGTTCGGCCTCATATGGAATACTGTTCTCATCTTTGGGCTGGGGCACCCCAATACCAACTTCTCCCACTGGACCGCATTCAACGGAGAGCGACTCGAATCGTCGACCGCCAGGAAAGTTCAAATCGGCTTGATATCTTGGCGCTGCGTAGAGATGTCGCTTCGCTATGCATCTTCTATACGGGGAATGCTCCGAGGAATTGTTCGGACTTATACCTGCCGCCTCTTTCCGCCATCGTTCCACGCTGCAAAAAATCCATGCCCATCACTTAGATGATTGGCAGTCCACAACTGTGCGTTTCTCTCGAAGTTTCCTGCCTCGCACAGTCAAACTTTGGAACGAATTGTCGCCTGCGGTATTTCCGGACCGATACGACCTATTCGTATTCCCACCTCAAAGGCCGGCAACGCACTTGTAACTCCTCCGCGGTTGCGGGTGTCCATGGGCGACGGTAATTACTTATCATCAGGTGATACGTCTGCTCGCTATCCCATAAAAAAAATCATGTCGGCCACATGCATGGGGGCAAGCCGCCGGCTTGCGACACTCAAACTTTAATAGTGACGTATGCTGGTATTGTAAGTGGAATGACGAAAATACAGAAATTATAAACGAAAATTGTCCTAGAGATACAGGCATACAGCACACAGTTTTTATGACACAGCGTCTTTCGATACGTGGCAATCACCAATTTCTAAAAAAGTTCCTCATCTCGAGCCGCTGATAAAGTTTTCCTACTTGCAATGATTGCTTAAATGAAACTGCCATCTAGCCAGCCGACAAAAAGCTGCCGAGACAGGGTGGTGAGTTGGCGGCTATAGTGTGTATTGCGCTTAAAACACGTGTCACTCTATTTACTCAGTGAGAAAGAGGTCTCATAGAAAGAGCATTTAAGGGAGCTCACCAATTACACCTCTGGGAAAAGATGGGAATTTTGAAACAAAACCTTACACAAACTGCTCTGCCAGCATGATGTATGTTAGGTCAACTCCTTGTCTAAGGGTCGGGTTCCACCTGTGTCGTAACGCGTACATAAACTAAATAGTTTTTAACAGCACACGTATATGTGATGGGATGTGATGTGATTAACACGTTAATCGGTATGCGTCATCATAAATGGCGTAAGACGTTTACAACGTTAACACTAACATTAATGTAGGTGGAACGTAGCTTAAGAGAGACCACGTCCGGTAATGGGATTTATATGGGTTGAAATGAGAGTAAGTGCATTATAACAGTTTTTTTTATAATTATACATGTGTAAACTAGCCGTGCTAACTGTTTCATCACAATCAATTTACTTACTGAAAAAATCGAGATAAATCTATCCTATCTTTTTAAGTTGGACCAAATTACATACGGTAACCTAAATTTCATCAAAATCGGTCAAGTGGTTTCGGAGTTTATCCCGGACACGAGCTTTTTATATATACATAAAGATGATTTCACCGATTTCATAAGAGAAAATTTTTATAAAGTATACATTCCTTATTAATAAAGGTTGTTCAAAATAAGTCGATTAGAATAATAATTAAGCCAGTGATGAGCTGCCTGGTTCTGTCATTTGACATCCTTGTCGCAAACGGAAATTACTCGCAAAACAGAACTTCAAATAAAACTTTCTCAAAGCTTGAAACTATTTTAGTCGCATATTTAGTCAAACTACGAGTTGAAAGCTAGGGTTGGCGTTGTCGGGTTGTTCTTATTTTCTATTTGGGTTTAAAAAAAAGTATACTCTTTTTAATATCTCCTTTTACTTAATTTAATATCTCTCTGAAATATTTAGAGGCAAGCATATCCTTCAAGGCACTGGTGAAGAAGCACTTATTTCATTTATTTTTTCCTTATACATTGTTTATTTGAATGTCTTTATCTAACTTCTATTACCATCATGAAAAATTGTGCACTATCCCACGTTTCTGCTGTTTTTCTTCCTTTCATCATCTCTTTTCTATGGTTGCCTGGTAGAGATTGCTGTGCAGCAATAAGTCCGCCTAATGTTTTTGTTCTTTTGTTATGTTTTTCTCTATGTAATTATGTGCTTTGCAAGAAAGTGTTGTGTATGTATGTATGCACTTTTTTTAACACTTTCTAGACTTCTTGTCTAGAACAAGACTAGAAATGTCTTGTTGACTCTGTATTCTAAAGAGTCTGAGATCATTTTACAGACCACTGGTAACTTTTACCATTCCACCGTGGTGTGTAGAACGCCTTTTTCGTTAAGCAAATAGCTTGATCCGAGATGCCTATACCGCTACCGAATAAGTGTGGATGCACACGACCAACTATCGGTGACGGATTCTTGACGCTGGAAAATGAAACACATTGAATTCTACGTTCGCACACGAACTACAAAAAGTCGGTCACCAACAAAGTGTGACGTATGGGTTGAGTCGGTGGGTGAAATTAGGCCTATTGTCGGGCCTGCAAAAAGCCGGTCGTGTGCGTTTGCCATAAGGATGTATCACAGCCGTGCGCCTCAAATTTTTATGGAGGAAAGGAGCGGGAATCATAATGACTTTCCGAAGCGTAACTTTTGAAACACCGAAGGTCTAGTTAAAGACTTGAGAGCCTCGAGCTCTACCGCAAGCATTATTTTGCCAATTATCGTGATTAAGCGTCGCGCTAATGAAATATACAGCCTTACTTTTTTATCACCCCGGAAAATTTAAGGGACGTTGTAGGATATGGTAATCAAAAAATAAGTCACCTTTTTAATTTTATATTAATTTTCTAAAATCTCCTTAATATTACTGCACTAGTTTAGTGCAGTCTTTTGTGGGATATTTTCAAAATTTTTTATATAATAATGGATGTGTCCTGAAGCGTCCCTTAAACTTTCTGGGGTGATAAAAAATTAACCCTGTATTAAACAATTATAATGAAGAAAACAACAATATACAAAGGAGGATGTACAGTCTTGTCTGTATGTTTTTCTCGTATACGTGCAACTAATAAAATACATTATAAAAAACACGAAATAATATTTGCACAACCTTTCCATATACGTTGATCAGTGACAAGAGTGACAACCCTGCGGCGTTCACAGCTCATGTTCAAACAGGAAAGCTTAGGCGCGACTATCAAACAGCATTCGGCATTCTGCGCACATGTAGGGGAATACAATAACTTGAACGTGTCCACGATTTGTCGCACTGCAGCTTTCTGCTCGACCGAGATTTTGATTAAAGTCTTCTTCAACATTATTCAGTGTTCATTCTTTACACAACGCTGTGACAAGAAACGGCAATTCACTTTTGTTTTTCAACGCAACGTTTTCATTATAATGTATCTTCGACACTATAATGCTTACTGTAGTATTATATTATCTGTGATGCTGATAAGTAATTGTTTGTGATGTATGTAACGACACATCTTTTGTAGAATAGCATATTGATGACGAAGTGTCATGAGTCATGTCACCTCCTAACTGACATTTTATATTTTTATGATTCTTTTGTTTATGGATTTATTTAAAATACGATATTGCATGTAATAGTAAGACCACAAAACTGCATTTCGTAATTTATAATGTCATTAAATAAAAATTCTTATGACGATAAATTTATTTTTCGTTTATAGCTTTTAAATAATAATAAACGTTTTTTCGTTTCCTCTAAAACCTTTCTATTGAGATAAGAGCTCATTACACTTTATCCGCGATATATGCCTAAAACTTAATTTTAATTATCAGTTAACAACATTAAATTTAAGTTTTTGTTCGTGTCCGCCTGATGAAAACGCAACATAGGAAACATTTTAATATGTTCTATGACACCTTTTTTTCTTTTCGCAGGGGTTTTTCGGTAGTGGCACCCGAGGTAGCTGTGCCGGCTAAGACCACGGCCATCCTCGTCACCCTACACGGCAGAGCTGGTGATGAGACCCTCGACCCGCTTAATGTCACAGTGAGACTCGAAACTCAGGATGCGGAGAGCGATGTGAAGCTGCTCACTACTGCTAGCCAGATGATCACCGGTAAGTGAACAGTATTGTAACTTATTGTACTGATATATAGTATATAACAAAAAGCCTGTGAACCCTTTTAGGACCATGTTCAAATGATTCTGCAACATTAAAATCAACGTACACAGTCATTACGATTAAAACGATATTATACGATGTATATCGATATATACGATGGTTTCAATGTTTGTCATTTTTTTAACCTCATTAATAAAAAGAATCAAAATAAATATTTAATCATTAATATTCTAAAAGTAATACCGATTGCTTGCCTCTTTGTGCGCCATCAGTTCCCCTTGTTTTCGCCGTTATTGATTATTTGTAAATACTGATGTTAGCAACATTTTTTTAAAATAAGTATATCAATTTTAAAAACAATATAATAGTGGATAATAATATTATACGCTATATGACATTATGATACGCTTGGAACCTACGCCAATACTCATGATAAACTATTAGATAGATTAGACTAAACTAGATAAAAATATAATAAACATAAACCACACCTGCACCACACATTAAAACATACATTTAAATCACACCACGCCGTCCCTCTGACGTCCTAATATAGTCATCATCACAGGCTATATACGAGTACGTCCCAGTACAGGGCACAAGTCTTCCTACATAGAATAAACACATGCAGGAGCATTGGCCATAACACCACCACCCCCCGTGTAGCATGAACAAAATAGAATAGAAAAGAACAATATCAATATCCAAAATTTACTCAAAACTTCAAGATAACAAAAAAATCTAAATTTTTTAACAGTATACATCGATATATCGTTTTATTACATCGTGTTGCGGTGGTCATGCTAGGGCGGCTAGCTGGCCTAATGCGGATTGGTGGGTAGAAATGGTTGCAGTAGCAATCAAGACCAACGGCCTAACGTGCCATCGAAATCTCATAAGTATCGAAGCAATGTTCGAATTGGAATTTGTTGCACACAAGAACTCCGAAGGATGCGATGTGAAAAATTCGCGTCACAAACACTCCGTCCGTGCTCACGCAAACTTGGGCTGAGTGCGGCAAGTGAAGGAAGAGCGCTCAGAATAAATATCAATTTACGACAACCCCGGGTATCATAAAGACATTTTGAGACGTCTACTAAACTTTAACAAGTCCTCCTCGCCTCTCCTCTGGCGCTTTCAAAGTTTAGATTGGGAATAATCGGTTTTGCATTTTTCTAAGGGCAACATTGATATCGCTAAGATTTCAAGCTGGCAGCCTTCTCGACGTCTTCAACTTTTATTTATTATACAGTAATACTCGTAACACCTACATTATTAGTAGGACATACTGTTTGGTAATGTTTATATATTTTTATGATTTTGTTTATTTTAAACTTTACTCCCTTAGTAGAAAAACAACTTAAAATTTTTCATTTATCGTGATTACAAGAGAGACAAATAAAGCCTTTTTAGTTTCTTAATAACAACTGATGGAAAAGACATGAGTGACATAATATTCGTGTCTATTTTTGGGGGTCGATGATGACCAAAATTTTTGAAAAAATAGTAATAGCTGTATAGCTTATACCCGTAACAAAATGGCAGCCCAACACGGAATATTGTTGCTAACTGTCAAAAAAGATTTATTTCTATAGTAGCACGGGTTATATAGACATAAAATAAATTATCTTTCTTTAATCTGGTTTGATATCTCATTTTTCCTGTTTGAAACCGTAAAGGACGTAACAAAAATGGGAAAACACAGAGCTACTAGTATATCTAATTACATGTTCTTTTTCTATCAGAGCCACGGTATGTTTCCTCTGTATCTCATGTTAATATATTATAAACTCTTGATACATAATAACACCTATTCCTAAAAGTTCTGTTAGTTTATTTCGATGACGCAGCGACGCTTTGGGCAACCTACATAATCTGAGTGATCTCTGTAGGACACTCGATAATGTTCTCCGGCTTTTTCCCCTTATTATCCCACTGAGGATTGGCCCACCAACTTTAATTGAAGGCGAGGTTTCCCATAATTACTCGTGCACGGGGACTGCTGTATTGCAAGGTAATATAGTTGATACCTACTTGCATAGCTGCTAATGTCGCTTACGCGCTGTGACCGAACTTAAACGTTAATTTTAACAAACGTTACCTTTGGAAAACTGGGGTACAAAATAAAAATGTATTTTACAATTTTCTAGACAATAAAAATGCACGTCTATTGGAGAAACTTTGAAGTCATTTATTATTATATTTTCTGATTCACACAGCTGTTCTAAAATATAGAACAGAGTAATCTTTGGATTTTATTCTATCGACTGAAATATTATTAATCATGTTTTTGTCTTTAAGAATGTTTAGATGAAATTTTCAACAATATCATTTATTATTACAATTTTAGAACTGTATGTTTTATATTTGTGGTAGTACAGTAAATCGAAATTGTTCGAAAAAGAGAGCCCTATGAATCTGCCGACTCATGTATTGGACGTCACTTTCTGAGAATTAGCGGTGTTTTTATCTCTGGTCCTGACAAATGTTCTCGGGTAAATAAACAAAGGTAATTGGATAATTGAAGAGGTGAGTTGCTTTTCTTCTGTTAGAACAATAATGTGAATAGATGGTTTGCTTACTTAGGAATGATTATTTTATATTACACATTTCCAAACATCGACGGATGTTAGAATACGTATGTCGCCTCTCCATTTCTATCCGTGGATTTTGTAAGAGCCGACTAAAGGCCAGTTCTACTATTCTATCTATCTGTAGATTATGGTTACTAGCGATAGCTGCTTGACTTAAGCACCATATAATTTACGTCAAAATTCTATGTTCAGTAAACAAATCTAGAGATAGATAGGATATTGAAGCCAATCGCAAGGAAATTTCCCACGGTACTTTTACCGTACTGTATTATACAGAAAGAGAATGCACATCGTTATATGGACCTTGGTGTCTTTTTGGAGTGAAGTACCTTAGGCGACATTGTGAAGATAGTGTCTAGCCGACAAAAACTGTAAGTACGTTACTAAAAAATGTTAACGTTCATATGCGTTATTAAATAACGCGTAAACAACGCATCGCAACAAACAACGCATTGAGACACGATGCGTATAATTTTTAGAGATTTTTTTAGAGATTCGATTGAGGTTTTAAATAAAGTCATATTGATCCTAAGAAAGGAAAAAAATTGTATTCCATAAATATTTGTCGAACAGCATAAAGAACTTTGTTATAATCTGTTGTCGAACGACCCCACACGGCTTTTTTTTTCTCCAGCAGGGTGGGAAAAGTTCTTAAATGTGATAAAGTTGTTGACTTGTTAATAATTAAAGAAAAAAGGACATGAGAAAGTATACCGCCTTGTGCGACACCAGAGCTGGGCTCGTACCAGGCAGAGCAAGAACATTCCTCACCGATGCACACAGCTTGCTGGCGACCACGAAGCTATGAGACGTGACCCTTTCAATGTTAAGGGAGAGATTCCCAAATAGGATAGAAAAGCAAGAAGTATAATCATAGTCCACAGTATTAAAAGTCGATGAGAACTACTAATTCTATGTAAATAATTATAATCCTTTAAAATAAAAGCACTTACGTAATCATTATATTCATCGTTTGCAAACAGCTCTTATTTCGCGTTATATAATAAGATTTTAAATCGAAGTCGAAAAATAAGTGCCGCATTGGAACTTGGATAAGCTTCTAGCTGGAAGTGGAACGTGACGCGCCACGACATTGACAAATGCCCACAGGTGAGCTCTTTCCTGATACGGAGGTGCTGAATGTATTTTTCTTTTATTCATAATAAACCATGACCTATTTTTTGGCTTATCATACCTACGTCACATTATTATGTAATCCTTGTACACGAAGAATACGAAGGTATCTTTACACTAGACTCACATTTACACTAGACTGCAAAGAAAACGGACCATTAACAAAATTCTCAATGTCTTCTTAAGCTAATTTTTTATTTATGTATCAAAAAAGAAATAAATTATCAATTGACTTAGAAATGCGGCATTTATATGGATTGGATCAACTAAAATAAACTGCATTTCAAGGCTTACTATTTCACAAAGCGATTGCGATAAGTTCCCTCTGTGTGTCGTGAATGCGATACGGCGGAACTCCCAGTATTTTTTGGGGATATATCTCAATATGCGGGGTGAGTCCCGCGTAAGCAATAACCATAGGCGGGCTCCACCGCCGCTGCGTTAGATATAAAAATCATTTTAACTAAGTTTGGCGCGATCTGTATTAACAATAAAGGCGACATGTAAGGTATTAACGTTTTTTTAAAATCAATAACATTCAACTATATTATATTGTTTGAAAATGTCGTCTTACGTCATACATGGCCAAATTCTTTTTCCTTACTTGTGTTGTGACGCAGTGAGCCCTCACTAAATTTAGAACCACTTATCTTAGTATTTTTTTATTATTTTGACGAAGCAAAAGATGATCTGCAGACTAATTATGTTACTGTGATTGCCAACAAGAATTGTTATTAAAAAAAAAATCTTTATATCTATTACTGGATAATGAACCCCGCCATAACAAAACTTCTCACTAAACTTCCCCCTTGGCGATAGCCCGACCAGTGGGCCGGGCTTGCCCGGGCGCGTAGGTAGTGGAGTCGCAGTGTGGACCTTACCTAGCGCGCCCTTAAGGGCAGGGAGAACACCGGGGGGTTTTAGTGGGTAGGCCTGGCACTCTGCCGGGAGAGCCCCACACACGCTCGCTGTTTAGCCAACGGCGGGTACGGTGCGGTTACGCATTTCCCCCCGAGAACTCCCAGTATTTTTTGGGGATATATCTCAATATGCGGGGTGAGTCCCGCGTAAGCAATAACCATAGGCGGGCTCCACCGCCGCTGCGTTAGATATAAAAATCATTTTAACTAAGTTTGGCGCGATCTGTATTAACAATAAAGGCGACATGTAAGGTATTAACGTTTTTTTAAAATCAATAACATTCAACTATATTATATTGTTTGAAAATGTCGTCTTACGTCATACATGGCCAAATTCTTTTTCCTTACTTGTGTTGTGACGCAGTGAGCCCTCACTAAATTTAGAACCACTTATCTTAGTATTTTTTTATTATTTTGACGAAGCAAAAGATGATCTGCAGACTAATTATGTTACTGTGATTGCCAACAAGAATTGTTATTAAAAAAAAAATCTTTATATCTATTACTGGATAATGAACCCCGCCATAACAAAACTTCTCACTAAACTTCCCCCTTGGCGATAGCCCGACCAGTGGGCCGGGCTTGCCCGGGCGCGTAGGTAGTGGAGTCGCAGTGTGGACCTTACCTAGCGCGCCCTTAAGGGCAGGGAGAACACCGGGGGGTTTTAGTGGGTAGGCCTGGCACTCTGCCGGGAGAGCCCCACACACGCTCGCTGTTTAGCCAACGGCGGGTACGGTGCGGTTACGCATTTCCCCCCGAGAAAAAAAAAAAAAAAGGATATACATATATAAAATATCATTAAAAAATGACAGTATGTATACGAAGTTAGATAATCAGCTCCTTGATCTATTATTGTTTTCATCTAACTGACGGATATATTTAATTAGATTCTGATTTTTCCATTATTCGTGTGATTTATGTTAGGTAAATATTTATCGTTGGCGACAACCTAAACTATTAACCAATTGATATGCAATAAATTCAACGCAAAACAACATAATAGATCTCATCAGCAGATTTATGATATAATACGACTGATCAATAAGATTAATATAATTGGGACATCAAGTTATCACTGCAAGTTCGAATTCACTTAGTAAGCGTCTAATTAAGTTAGAGAAATGATTGCTGGGAGTTGATGAATCAGCCTGTTAATAGCTCAAAGCGATTGCCAATCTCCTTCCACGATATCCGAGTGGGCCTAATGAATCGTGATTCAAGGGCTGATAATACTTGAGCCGTATGTAGTGTTGATAAACTCCGACTTAGACTCTGAAAAATACGGAGTGAGAGTGAGTTAAAACGGCTGCATTCAATAAGTATCTTAAGTCGAGCTGGAAATAGAGCCCGTGGAATATTATAATAGTACATTACGATATTAGTGCGTTAAGATGGTTATAACATGCGAGGCGGAATTTCAGCCCGAGCCGAAGGCGAGGGCGTAATTGAGCCGAGCATGTTATAACCAATACGCACGTATATCGTACGATGTTTTTTAACACATTTGCGAGGAAACAGAAAAAAAAACATTTTTCATACGTGGTTATGTATCTGTCCTTGGACATTGACGGCAGCAAGCTGTCGCATGCGGTTCGCGCTTCTGTTATTATATCTGGTGGAGTTGAAGTAATATATTGCTCATCTTCATTATTGAAAGTTGACATTTTTAGATATTCACAATACAAGTACAAAGAAAAGAAAATTTGAGAAAAATGGCGCGCGGATTATTTTCAGCCGTGGCTGCGTGAAAATGTTGGCGCTAGAGCATGCAGCCAAGTTTTTAAATTACCGAAAAAACTGTTTTTTTTTATTTTAAATAAACTCAATCTGTGAATGCACACTGTTGCTTTCCCGCCATTTTAACAGCGCGCTAGCGCTACCTACTGACTGGCGCCGCGCGGCGATTAGTTCGAAATTTGAATAGCAACAGCGCGCTGCTCACTAGCTGGAGTCGTGCGGCGGCGATCAGTTCCATATTTGAAATGGCAAATAATACTGTTATGAAATTTGTATGGACTATAACTTGGTAACTATTTGCTTTGGTAACAAATGCGTTTTTTATGACCCGCTTTACATATTTAAAACCGGTGGAATTACATCAGCTTTACGAGCAAGGGTGTTAAAAATAGGCATTTTGGTAAACCCTATATGTATAGAAATTACATAAGTATTCCTCGTATTTGCTCATGCCAGTTTCCTTGCGAAGAGTGGAGAAGTATTTTTCGATACGTGGTCTCTTCTCAAGAACTCGTTTTCCCTAACGATTATTGGTTCTGTGGTAAATGCAATCAGTTTACTGCCATCTTGTTTATCCGGTGAGCTACGTCGATAATTTTTGTTTTCGAACAAATTACTGGATTTTTTTCTATTTGGATCCGTCATAAATACTCCGAGCATAGTCCTTTTCATCCATTATCATCATTCATCTGCCACCCAATAAGTGTAATTGCTATAATCTTACTATTAAAAGTGCGACAGGCAGTCTCACTATAAGAGGAAAACTTATTTAGCTCGCTTTCGATGACATGAATTGCTGCTTCATCAGATGATACGAATATGCCAGGAGCTTTAGATGTAATGCGCCACTTAATAATAATAATAAATGTTTATTGCAGTTATTACAAAGAGATATTCTAAGTAGAACAGGTCCTATCTATGAAGTTAAAAACTTGACTTAGAAGAGACCCGCTCTTTCAACCGAATGCACTGCAGTACGTACAGTAACAATCTTACATATTATTTAGGTATGAGTAATTTATTATCTTAAAAAAAATTGGGGTTAAAGTATATTATTGAGTACTTATTATGTGCATTGTTAATTACTTCTCAACACACTTGCCCGTAAAGTGGATCTAATTTCACCGATTTTAGATACATGAAAATGCTCATAAAACACGCGTGTTTTATATCGCAAATAGTGCGGTTATAATTATAATTGGTGGTGCCCCAAGTAGACTCCACCACGTCGGCGTTTCACCGACTTGTATTGCTGAATTTTATTTGACTACCAACTCATAGAAAGGATTGTGGCTTACCCCGAGTCCTATGGTCTCCGTCTGTCTCCTCCGTAGCCGGTGGACTTCCTGAGCTAGCTCGAAGGAAGTCGCGGCTCCTGAAGATCTGCAGTGGATCCACCGGTGGAGACCGGAGCACTACAAATGCCTAATAGGCCACCACGACTCACATACGCGATTTCGCACAACACAAAGCGGGCTTTCGCACCCCGATATTAGGTGCGCCGCGCAAATCACTATTTGCTTGAATATTGTATATTATATTTTATTCCCAAATCACTATTTGCTTGAATATTGTGTATTATATAACCTCTAAGCATGTCATGACAATTCGACTCGACTCAACTGACATTTCACATGCGGCCGGCCGCCAAAAAAGCTGTCACTGCACAGACTAGAATGCAGTGCCGCCACTCGCTCTTCCTCGAGCGTGAACATCCCCCCGCTCCGGACAGTCCCGGACTGTCCGCCAAATCAGTCTAAGGGGAGGCGAGAAAGAGTAGCGACCGCGCGCTTCAAAACAGAATCCCCAACTAGGACCTCGGCAAACCTGGGCACACCATCAGACCCTAGAGTAAGTTGGACAATGCGTCCGCGACGCCAACGTAAGGGTGGCAGGTTTGGGTCCTTCACTAACACGAGGTCTCCAACCCTCGGTGGGTTTGTCTTATCTGACCACTTAACGCGCTGTTGCAAAATGTGTAAATATTCAAGGTGCCAGCGGCGCCAGAAACTCTGGGTAAGCTGCTGGAGCAACTCAAACCGCGAAAGGCGTCCGGGATTGATATCTCTATAAGGATACTCGGGCAGGGCGTTAAGTGGTCTGCCTATCAAGAAATGGCCCGGCGTGAGGGCCTGCAAATCGTTCGCGTCGGTAGACAACGGACATAACGGACGCGAGTTGAGAACCGCCTCAATCTTATGAAACACCGTCGCGAGTTCCTCAAACGTGAGAATAGTCTCCCCAATAACGCGGCGAAGGTGAGTCTTGGCGGCCTTTACAACAGATTCAAAAATCCCTCCCCAGTGAGGGCAAGACGGCGGGGAGTATCGCCATGTTACCCCCCTACGGGAGAGTGTGGATCCGATCTCAATATTATTTTTATCTAAAAATTCACAAACTTCTCCTATATGTCTATCAGTGCCCTTGAAGTTCGTCCCACAATCGGACCGAATTAGAGAAGGCAGTCCCCGGCGGGAGACAAATCTGCCTAACGCTGCTAAGAAAGCGTCCATGGTGAGCGCACTCACCACCTCCAAATGAACGGCTTTAGTGGCCAAACAAACAAACACACACAAGTAAGCCTTTTCAGTCTTAGCATTACGGAGTCGCGACGTTTTTATAGTGAATGGTCCCGCAAAATCAGTTCCAACTCCTAAGAAGGTCATCGATTCATTCACACGATCAGCAGGCAAATCACCCATTTGGGGCTGCATCGTCTCGGGGCGTAAACGATAGCAGGGCAGACATCGAAATATAACAGATCGGATTATTCTTCGCGCTGACAAAATCCAAAACTCCCGTTGGAGGAGCGCGGTCAATGCATTACATCCGGCATGAGCATTCTTCACATGGCGATCAATGATCAACAATCGCACCAATGGTCCGTCCTTGGGGAGCAACAGGGGATGACGTGATCTATAAGGCAAGTTAGCGTGCCTCAATCGGCCTCCTACACGCAACAATCCTTTATCATCCAGAAAGGGAGTCAAACGCGCCAAGGGTCCCTTCAATTTGGACGTCCCGGTACGGAAAACCTTAAGTTCCGGTTCAAACGCTCTAGACTGGGTCATACGCACCCAATGCAGAAGAGCATCTTGGCGCTCCTGCGGTGAGAGGACCGGACACAAATCTTTGTCCTGAGGCCGTCGACAATTTCGAATAAATCTTCTTATCCAAGCGGTCACGCCGAGCAACTTGTCCAGAGAACTGTAGCGGTCTAATAAAAATTCCCGCTCTGGATCCGCCATAGTCTCGACAGCGTGAACACGCAAGCCCGGATTTGGTGCCTTCACCACAGCTGGTGTGGAAGGCCAAGACGGCTGTAACAACCATTCGGGACCCCACCACAGAGTGTGGTCAATAAGCTGAGGGGCTTCGCTGCCACGTGATGCACAGTCAGCAGGGTTTATTTCACCTGGCACGTGGCGCCAAATCAACGTGGCCTTCGAGGCCTGTATTTGGGATACCCGATTGGCCACAAATACTTCCAGGGAGTGGACGGAGTTCTTAATCCAACACAGGACAACCTGACTGTCGGACCAAGCAAAGAGCGACTCAAAGTCCACACTACGTCCCAGGGTGTCAACAACGTGGTTCATCAACCGAACCAGAAGAGTAGCTCCAGACAATTCTAACTTCGGAATCGTTAATCGAGTCCGAAGTGGAGCAACCTTACTCTTAGCAATTAGCAAGTGGAGCTTAACAGCTCCTCTATCATCGACCGTCCGGATATATACGACGGCTGCGTATCCACTCTCAGACGCGTCACAAAAGCCATGAAGGCTGGCCGTAAACCGTCCCTTAGGCAGTATATGTCTAGGGATACTAAGACGGTTAATGTCGGGGAGAGACGACATGAAGGACTCCCAATCTCGCAGCAAACGGCCCGAGAGGGGCTCATCCCACGACACTTCGGCTGATCAAAGTTCCTGTAGGAAGCACTTCATCCAAAACACTACGGGACTAATCCAGCCATTTGGGTCAAAGGTACGAGCTACTGTAGACAAAACCAACCGTTTCGTCCAGACCTTGGGGCTTGGCAGCTCCAATCGATAGGTGAACGTGTCCTGGACAGGTCTGTATTGCACTCCCAAAACAGACAGTAAATCTGGAGTGTTGGCATTCTCAAAAATATGAGGCTCCTGCTGGTGGTCGTCTGGCAAGTCACACAAAAGCTGAGGTGAGTTGGACATCCACTTCCTCAGTTCATAACCACCAGCCCCGAGAAGAGCAATTAGTTCATCTCGCAAAATCAAGGCTTCCTCGACACTAGAGGAGCCCGTACAAATATCATCAACAAATGCATCCTCCTTGAGAACCAAGGATGCGCGAGGGTATCGTAATCGTTCACGTTCAGCGAGTTCCACAAGTGAGCGAATTGCCACAAAGGGGCTCGAACGCAAACCGTATGTATTGGTGTTCAGCTCGTAGACCAGCATGGGATCCCTGGGATCCTCCCTCCATAATATGAGCTGATATCGTCTATCGTCCGGGTGAATCACAGTCTGCCGAAACATCATCCGGATATCGGTCACAAAGACGACGGCATGGCGACGGAAGTTGGTCAATACATCACCCACCTCGTGGTGCAACTTCGGTCCAGCATGCAGACATTGATTCAGCGAAACTCCGGTAGACGTAGGAGCTGACCCATCAAAAACAACGCGTATCTTCCCGGTGGAAGGTTTCAAAACCGCGTGGTGAGGAAGAAAATTATGTTCCTCGTTTCGCCAGTCCAGTCGCGAGACCGACATGTGCCCCAGTTGCTCATATTCTCGCATGAAGTCGACATACTTCTGTTTGAGGTCGGAGTTCCTACTCATACGACGCTCCATGGACAGCAGTCGCTTCTCAGCCAACGGCCGGGAGCTGCCAAGTGAGGGGCGAACTGACAAAAAGGGCAAACGAGTGATCAGCCGTCCCGAGTGAAGGCGACCTGTATTGTTCTGGTAGAACAACTCACACTCCTCGTCCAAGGGGTTCACTCGCTTCACGGTAGGTGGCTCTTCCACCTCCCAAAACCGTTGAAGGACATCCGATAAGGTGGAGCTAACAGTTATGTAACTGTCCACCGATGGAGATGGTGGGTTATGCCTAACTGGTCCCATCACTACAAACCCGAGCGATGTAGATAAGGCTACCAGCCCACCCTTCTGTAACTCTCTCCTCTTCCCACAATACACGCGGCCTAGAACATCGGCACCGAGCAATAAGTGAATCGGACCGGTTCGGTGGAAGGAAGGGTCAGCCAAGGTCAATCCTGATGTCGCATCAACGACAGCGCGCGAAACGTGCTGTTGCGGAAGCTGACCAACAACCTTCTCATAAACAATCGCGGTAGCGCCAATTTTGGGCGCTGAAGAGAAGTGGGGGGAGAAGGAGAACAAAACCTGACCGATCGGATCCGGGATCCGCAGGTCTCCGATTCCTCGTACCGATTCAAGGTATGGAGATGTGTTCAAACTCAACTGCCGGACCAGCCAGCTGGAGGCAATGCAACCCTGAGCTCCCGTATCCAAAAGGGCGCGAACTAAAACAAAGGTGCCCCTCGGGCCCCACACCTGTACGGAGGCTGTTGGTAACAGCACCTGCTCCTGTGGGGGGGTTGCAGCCGACAGTTGGTTTAGTGAAAATCCTCCCGCATTCCCCGCAACGGGGGGGAAGGGGGGTCCGAAGAAAGATGCGTGCGCGGCGGAGGAATAGGGCGCTCAAGGCGCTCGAGCGGGTCCCAATCCGGCACGTACACACCCCGACCAAAGCTGCATCGGGGGGCCGGGCGGTGCCCATGATGGGCGAAAGTTGGGGGAGCCCGTGACAAACGAGGTCTCTCCATCATAGGGGGAGAGAAGCGTATCGGCTCCCGGCGTGGCTCCCTAATAACCGCGGCCCAATCCCGCGGTGGCGCCTCATAAGCGGCGCGTCGATCCCCCCCGCCCGTAGGGGGGGTGGGGCGCCCAATCCTCTCACTGGAGGGGGGGCGCCTGTCCAATCTCCGCGGAGGGGTGGCACGCCCCTCCGATCTCCTCGGAGAGGTGGGTGACCTAGGAGGGCCCCCGCCCGTGTGCGAGTCCCTCTCTCTCACCACCTCACGAGTGTCTCTATTGTTGAAGCACAAAAGGGGGTGATGGGCCCCTCCACAACAGTGACAATCTCGTGGGTGGGGGCAAGCCGAGGCCATATGAGCCCCCAGGCAGCGGTAGCACCAATTCCGCTGTTTGGCCATATTTCTACGCCCCTCGGTGCGTAGGCCAACAAATTTGGGACAGGCCGGCAAACGATGGCCATCCCGCTTGCAACACTTGCAAGGCCTCGGCCTCTCCCCGTGTGGAGAGTTCTGCCGCACTGCAGTATACTGCTTGTGCGGGCGGCGCTCTCTCCGTGGCGCTGCCCGGGTCGCCTCAAAGCGGCCTGTACTCGGTCCCGGTATAGGAACCAGATCCAAGTGGTCGGTCATCCGACACTCATCCTCCAAAAATCTGAGGAGATCCGAGAAGGGGGGGAGGTACGAGGCACTATTGCCCCCATACCTTTGTTCAAAGCGCCCCTTCATCTCCATGGGAAGCTTATCGAGGATGAGGTGGAGCAAAATAAAGGACCACTGGTCCACCGGTAGATCAAGGCGTTTGAGCGCGTTAATAGCGCTTAGCAGCGGGTTCAAAATCTCCTTCCTCAATGAGGAGACCCGCGATACTCGTGGCAGCCCTAAAATGGCAGCCACATGTGTGTCCGCTAGCAAGCGAACATTCTGATACCGGGCGGTCAACAACGCCCTTGCAATATCATAACTGTCATCATTGACAGGTAGATGCTGGACAAGTACACCAGCCTCTCCCCGTAAGGCAGAGAGCAAATAGGCCAATTTCTGGCTAGGGAACAGGTCGTCCCTCGAGTGAACCAGGCTATCAAAGAGGTTAATGAACCCCATCCAAGAAGCCAGGTTCCCATCAAAGGTTGGGATGTCCAAAGTGGGCAGTCTGCCCAGCAAGCCGGCCGGGGTAGGCTTGACCTCCCCGGGCGTGCACGACTCACCCCTCCGGACGGATAGGATTGCCTGAGCCTTGTTTATGATCACATCCGCCTGTTCAAAACACTGGTCATAATCGGCATTAAATTGGTCGACTGCCCGCAACTCAGCGGCACCCTCGGCTGGGTGGTCGAGCAGATATTGTTGATGAGCAACGAAAAGCTGCTCCAATTCCTTCAAGCGAGCCGGTACTCCCTCATGCCGAATTAACAAGGCCTGTTCTCGGTCTGGTCGGTCTACCAAAGCGACGGCACTAGCAAACCATCTCAAAATCTTTTGTGCACCCGCGCGGGCACCACTAAGCGGGCTGACTGGCGGGACCATTTTGCACCAAAATTAAGATACTCTATAATAATACACAGACAAACAGACCGACAACCGCAGACAATAAAACAGATCGGGAGGAACTTCAAAGGCAGAACAAAATATATAAACAAACCAAAATCAAGTGTAAATGCTAGAACTTAACTAGAACAACAAAGGCATTTAACAACAGGATTTTTCAAACAAATTAAATTCAAGCATTAAGTCAATAACTTAACAAACACAATATTCAAAGGCAAACAAAACAAAATCAAATGTAAATGCTAAAACTTAACACAGCAAAATAGTGTATTACAACAACAGCAAAGTCATTTAGCAGCAAAATCTTTTACACAAATTAAATTCAAGTATAAGTTTACAACTTAACAAACAAAATAGTCAAGGGCAAAACAAAGATATGAAAAAACAAACCAAAATTTAAATATAGGTAAATGCTAGAACTTAACTAGAACAACAAAAGACATTTAACCTCAATTTTTCATATACAATGACAATTAGTTAAGGAGATCGGTCCACAAATGAGCTGGTAGTCGGTTTAAAATCAGCAATCAAAACCAATTAATATGTATTGCCCGTTTGGACAACCAACAAGATTACAATATTAATTGTACAATACTAATCAAATGCTCAAATCTAAGAACCACGCTCTGCTACCAAGAGATGGTGGTGCCCCAAGTAGACTCCACCACGTCGGCGTTTCACCGACTTGTATTGCTGAATTTTATTTGACTACCAACTCATAGAAAGGATTGTGGCTTACCCCGAGTCCTATGGTCTCCGTCTGTCTCCTCCGTAGCCGGTGGACTTCCTGAGCTAGCTCGAAGGAAGTCGCGGCTCCTGAAGATCTGCAGTGGATCCACCGGTGGAGACCGGAGCACTACAAATGCCTAATAGGCCACCACGACTCACATACGCGATTTCGCACAACACAAAGCGGGCTTTCGCACCCCGATATTAGGTGCGCCGCGCAAATCACTATTTGCTTGAATATTGTATATTATATTTTATTCCCAAATCACTATTTGCTTGAATATTGTGTATTATATAACCTCTAAGCATGTCATGACAATTCGACTCGACTCAACTGACATTTCACATGCGGCCGGCCGCCAAAAAAGCTGTCACTGCACAGACTAGAATGCAGTGCCGCCACTCGCTCTTCCTCGAGCGTGAACAATAATCTATTTTTTAAAGCTAGAGGTAATATAAAATATATCAACGAACTACATTGATTTATCGTAGGAATGTGGATACGTCATCGAAAAAATGTTATAAAAATCATTTGATAAAATTAAATTAAATCAGCAAAGAGTTGTCTTAAAAATAGTAGGTAAATATTTTTGTAAGTAAATAAACTCTTTTACCACAAATACAATATGTAAACATTTATTTTCAGGCTATTATAAATTTTTGTCTACAAATTAAAAATGACTTGTATTATTTAATCAAAAACAAATCAGTTTATTTGGTATTTTTCCTCATAAGTGTGTTGATAAATGTCGTACAATACACGTGCGCATTCCGGTTACACTAAATAATTATCATGAAATGCCATTTTCATTTTTTCATTTTGTTAGAGTACTTTTACATTTTTGAAAAATTAGGGAGTATAATGTTCAAAAATCAGTTTACTTTGTTGTAAATTTTTGCTAAATTATTTTTAAATTGTATTGAAGCAAATTTAGTTCGCACCAGGCGTTGTTCAATGATAGTAAAAGGATTGAGAAATTACTTTTTTTTAATTGCTGTAAGTTGGCAAACAAGCAAACTGGTACGGCTGATGGTAAGTGGTTACAGTCACCTATAATACATGCGGCTCTTGAGAGATTCGCAGCAAAACTGCAACCCCCACAAGAACCACAGTGTACGTTGCCAACTTGATGATGATGACACCAGATGTAAAGTCACAGTACCCAGTAATTTCACTGCCATATCTTACCCTTCAAACCGGAACACAGCAATGCAAGCACTGCTGCTTTGCGGCAGAAATAGGTAAGACGGAGGTACCTAAGCAGACGACCCTGGTGCAGAGCTCAGTAAAAAAACTATTGCGCAAACACTCCATACAGAAAACGTAATCAGCGTTGAATTTCTCATCTCTATTTCCATAAAAAAAGCCTAAGTTGAGTAGGTGGTAGCATAAAGTGATTGCTAATTTCGTCTCAAAGAAATTCGATTTGCCTTACGTTCGCCGCCTAACGAACCGTACTGGTGTCAGCTGCCTCATCAGGCTGTTGGAAAAAAATAGATCTGTACCGTAAAGGCAGTCCCTTTAACGCATTAGGACGGGTCGTTGTTAAAGAGCTCGTGAAAAGATGTCTGTCCTCACAGAGAAAATAATATGAGGAAATACCTGAATTAAACGTCTGAATGGCATTTGAGTTATAACGATGCTTTGATTTTTTATACATGGCAGTTGCTTTGATGGTTTCTAAGATCTCGTAGTAGGTACTGGAGAATTATATGGCATTTTCTTTTTGAGACATCATTAAGAATATGTATGTATTTTTTGTTTGCTAAGAATTGAAATATTTAGGTCAGCCTACAAATTGTAAAATTTTAATGTCTTATTATGACTAAAATGATGCTTTTGAAGCGCCGACGGGTCTGTGACCTGGCCTTTTTATTGGGAGGTCCAGGGTTCGATCTGCCATATACCAATGTGTTTTTTTGATTTAATATATACATTGTGAGTCAACCTGCATACATCTGCGAAGAAATTCAAAGGTGTATGTGAAGTCGAACAATCTGCACTTGGGCCAGCGTGGTTGACTAAAGCCTAAACACCCTAAGTTAGCGTACGCTCGTGCGTCTCAATAGGGACGTATATGAGCTGTGATGATGATGGGTCGTATGCAGTTGTCACAGATTTCATGCATGTTAAAACGCCATCCCCTGATATCCGAGCGATCAACAGTCTCGCCATTTGGGGCTAGCCATAGGTGGTGCATGCGTTCATAAGAGTTCCTATGGGACCTAGATAAAGTAATAATTTAAGAAAGGTAACAATTAGTTCAAAAAGAACAAAATGTATGGATCACGAATCATACATTGCCATTCGAAACAGAATGTATGACGCAAACGAAATCAACGCGAAGGATACTTTAACTACAGGTCCTCTTTTGAATCATTCGTCTGGCATCGAGCGCTCATCGTCGTCGTCTGTGTTCGATTTCGTTTCTTTTGCGATGAAAATCAATAGAACTTTACGAAAAAACACAATACCTACTATTTTCATTTTCGTGGAAAACAAAACACACTCAACTACTCATACATTTGAGTTATTCGTCTGGCATCAAACGCTCGTTGAGCGTTGTCTGTGCTCGATTTCTTCTGAATATCGATTTGTTTTCGATAAAAGTCAATATAATATTACTACGAAAATCAATATCATTTCGATTTTCATCGAAAACGAAACGAAAATCAATATAATTCCAGCCTTTCTGACCCGTGGAACACTAAAGTGGATCACCTAGGTGTTCCACGGTTAACTTTATGTACCCCTGGTTCACCTAGGTGTTCTGCAATTGAAAATAATGTACCCGTGGTTCACCTATCTGGTGAAATACAAGTCATCCTAAATAATTCAAAAACTAAATGTTAAAATTGATAAAATTAAAGATTTTCAGGACAAGACAAGAAAGAAAACTGCCCTGCGAGCATGGACTTGTCGATCGAAACTATATATTTCCAGCCATCTAAAATAAATTCTTCCGGAAGTAATGGTACTGGTAATTTGTGTAAGCATTCGCAAAAATTCAAAAGAGAGAAAACCTGACATGTCATGAAATGAAAGTAACGTATTCAATCGGCATTTTTGGTTGTGTAGAAATAATCCAATAGATTTTAATATTTAGAGGTACAGAAAGTTAGCCGTAGAACTAAATCAACCAAGGGTACCTACAGAAAATTTACACCTAGGTGAACCAGGGGTAAAAAAAGTTAATCGTAGAACACCTAGGTGAACCAGGGGTACAGAAAGTTAACCGTGGAAAACCTAGGTGATCCACTTTGGTGTTCCACGGGTCAGAAAGGAATTCCAGCACAGACGACGCTCGACAAGCGCTCGACGTCAGACGAAAGATTCAAAAATAGAGGCCCAGGGGCTTTATTTTTGTCTGGTATTGAGCGCTTGTCAAGTATCGTATTCGCTTTTTTATTACTTATTTTCGTATTTGATGAAAATCAAAATTATATTGATATTTGTTGTAATATTACATTGATTTTTGTCCAAATCGAAAACAATGCCCGTGGGCATGCGCCTTAACAAAGCTATGTCTAAAACCAAAGCCAATCCACTCACGGCTGTGAGAGATGAAAATGGGAGATTGACGGAAACAGGGAGTGAAGCACTAGCTGTTATGTTTGATACACACTTCCCTGGTTCTAAGGTTATTAACTCTAGTGCAGACCAACAGATTCGTAGGGAAAAGTTGGGAACCCAAACCACGAAAGACAACTGGACGTCTGCAAAAAAGGTAGTAACAGAAGAAAGGGTCCGATTAGCAATACAAAGTTTTCAACCTTACAAATCACCTGGCCCTGATGGGATTTATCCCGCGTTACTACAACAAGGAGAATCTGTACTTGTCCCAATTCTATGCAGGTTCTTCAGAGCATGCATAGCATTTGGCTACATACCAGTAGCGTGGACACATATAAACGTAAGCTTTATACCGAAACCGGGCAAAGCTGACTATGAACAGCCAAAGGCATTTAGGCCGATAAGTCTCTCATCTTTTCTACTGAAATCGACGGAGAAACTCATCGACAGATTTATCCGGGACGGACCGCTTAGAAAACGGCTCCTACATGCAACGCAATGTGCCTATCAAGCAGGCAAGTCAAATAAGACTGCCTTACACTATGTTGTTAGCAGGATCGAAAAGGCACTGGATTCAAGGGAAGTATGCTTAGGCGCCTTTCTCGATGTAGAGGGTGTCTTTCACAAAACTACATTTGAGTCCATTAGCAGAGCGGCAAGAAAGCATGGCATCAATGACACCATTATAAGATGGATAAATTGTATGTTAGAGAGTAGAGTTATATCTGCAAGGATATTAGGCGATACAATGAGCATCACGACAACCAAAGGTTGCCCTCAGGGAGGAGTTCTCTCTCCGATACTGTGGTGCTTAGTGATTGACCCATTGATCGAAGAACTGAACAAAGGCCCACTGAACACGGTGGGTTATGCTGATGACATAGTCATTATGGTTAATGGCAAGGTGCCAAGTATGGTAGCCAGCCTAATGCAGGGGGCGCTACTAAAGGTCGAAGACTGGTGCAAGGAGACACGCCTTAGCATCAATCCGAAAAAGACAGTGATCATACCGTTCACAAGAAAGCGGAAACTCAATAACATGAGACATTTAAAACTCTACGGCAATGAGATATCATGGTCCACAAAAGTTAAATACCTAGGAGTTACCCTAGATAAAGGACTTACGTGGAAGGAACATGTAGACCTCACTATTAATAAATCCATAAGGACTTTTAACATGTGTCGATCTACTTTTGGTAAAACCTGGGGTCTCAAACCCAAGATACTCTACTGGATTTATAATATAATGATACTGCCGGGCATAACTTATGGCAGTATTGTCTGGTGGCCAAGAACAAATCTGGTCACATGCAGGAAAGTATTAAATAGACTCCAAGGACTAGCCTGCATGGCTATAACGGGGGCCTTCAAAACAACTCCTTCGGCGGCCCTGGAGAGATTTTTAGATCTTGAGCCACTGCACAGCGCCATACGAAGAGAGGCTATGAGAGCACTCTACAGGCTCAGAACTTTGGGCCTATGGAGCGTGAACAGGCCTCTATCAAGACACACGGCATTTAAGGCTGAAGAAGAGCATCTGGTGCTGGAAATGACCAGCGACAGAATGATACCTAAATACGTATTTAGGCGACTCTTCCAAGTACACATCCCAACAAGGGAGGAATGGGATAAGGGGCTGGCTCCCCCCAGGGAAACAGCATGATTTGGTACACAGATGGATCAAAGATGAAATCTGGTACAGAAGCAGGAGTATACTGCAATAAAACTGAGATTTCAATCGGCATGGGCAAGCTACTGTGTTTCAAGCTGAAACATACGCCATCCTTGTATGTGCACAGGAGAATCTAGACAAAGGTCGCAAAGGCCTTAACATCTACATTCTCAGTGACAGCCAAGCGACTCTCAAAGTACTTCTGTCATATAAGGTGGAATCCAAACTAGTGATTAACACAATTGAAGCACTAAACAAACTAGGTAAAGACAACATTGTACGGCTAGTCTGGATTCCAGGCCATAAGGGTTTCGATGGTAACGAAAAGGCTGACTGTCTGGCAAGAAAGGGATCGGAAACACAATTTGTAGGGCCGGAACCGTTTGTCGGAATCACCGCAAAAGCAGTCAGTACAGGCCTAAGAGCTCAATCTCAAAGGAGGCACCAGGAAGAATGGGCCAAACAGAATGGAATGAAACACGCCAAGTTCTTTATGGGCATGGACAATTGGCTCAAATTTACATTGAGCTCTAGCAGATCCCAGACCCGCCTAATGCTCGGTGGTCTCACCGGACATTTTGGCACTAGGATAATGCTAACCAGGATGGGACTTGCTAGTTACAAAATCTGCAGGGCCTGCTAGGATAAAGAGGAAAGCATGGAACATTTGCTGTGCCATTGCGATGCTCTAGCCTGCAGAAGGCAAATGCTAACGGGGATTGGTTATCCAAAACCGGAAGATTACAGGGCCATGCCACCAAAGGACATCATCAAGGTCATGGCCACGATGAACTGGACTGATGGTGGCGATGGCATTAGGGACTAACACACGGGGAAGCACAATAGATCCAGAGTGGGTCGAAGTGCGAAGGCTTATAACTTGGGCCACCCCACTTCTAAGATAAGATAAGATTGTCCAAATCGAAGCGAAATCTGTAAATGTCGAGCGCAGGCGATGCTCGACGAACGCTCAACGCCAGGCGAATGATTCAAAAATTGGGCCCCTGGACCTTGTTCGGCATCGACGCAGCCCTTATCGACGTGTTTTTTTCGTTCAATAACGAAGAGATAGCGGTGGTAATGGACGTGCTCGCGCCAAGGCTGTAAGGAGCATTGTTGGGTTTTAGTCGGTAGACCGCAAGCTCTGGATGGCACTCCGCCTCCAGTGGCCGCGGAGAGTCCGACATTGCCTCGCGTTATTCCAACCAACATAAAAAGACTTATTATTCTTAAGCGCCAAAATGTCTATCTTCACCTTATCAAACCAATAACCTATTTTACACTTACGTCGTTTTTATATAAAAACGTGCTTAGATGTGATATTGTCTATACGAATTTCTTATTTTTATAATTTGCTTATCTTACATTTCAGAAATATGTAAACATTTTTAATACAGCGTCCAAATCTTTTTCGCTCCACAAAGAGGCGGTTTCTTATTTGAATTTCAACTGAGACATGAATTACTGCCTACTTTATGCCCGAATAATTTCACTTCTTCACGTTTCCTCCGTGCCGGTACACGCCAAATTGAGAGACACAATTTTGTATTTTTCACAATGAAAATTAAAGGACGTAAATAAAAACTACACAAAATTAATCACAGGGTCGGTGATACGGGGAAGCAGGGAAGCCTTCAATTATTCATCCAATCCAATCGTTTCTCACGAGCCAGTGCCCCTGAATGCCAACTTGCTTGTTTGTGCGTCCGAACAAAACCAATCTCCCTAGATTTCTATGCAAAGGACTTTGCCAACAAAATATTATGTCGTATATTACGTCTTTGTGCTTATGGAAATGTTATGTCGCTCGCCTCGGGGAAAGGAATACCAAGCAACCATTATAGAACTTCAGTGGCTTTTAGATTCTTTCCATTTAAATGTCTTTGGTATTTATTTCGCTTGAGACAGTCGCGCTCGAAGTGTTGAGTTGAGTACGTTAATGTTTTTTTAGCTATTGACTTCTTTGTTAGAGATGTTTCTCTCTGAATCTGCACAGCTTTAATGTATTTTACACTATTATTTCATCTATACTAATATTATAATAATCATATACTAATATTATAAAAATCAAAATCAAAGTACCTAGCTAATGGATTCAGAGGGCATGAAACTCAAAGCATATCCATAGATGGTATACTTTTCATGATGATGGCCACAAATACAAATAAAATAAATTTTACAAAAAATAAAAACCGATTTCAAAAACACTGAAAAGTTTAAAATAATATATGAATAGGTACAGACAACATCACACTTTTCTATATTGAAGTCGGTGCCAAACGATGATCCTCTAGAAGTCTTAAAATTTGTCACCAACTGGTATTAAATTAGGGTTTCCCTCGATTTTCATGAGATCCCATCATCAGATCCTGACTTTAAAGATCTTGGGACCACCCCAGAAGTATACTCTATCGAATACAAAAGGGGTTTTGAAAATCGGTCTACAGTTGGCGCAGTAATCGCGTTACATACACACAAAACACGTTGTACACACCTAAAACTTTAAGGCTTTCCCTTGATTTTTATGGGATCCAATCATCAGATCTCAACTTTGGTAACCATAGGACCACCTTTGAAGTATCCTCTATCGAATACAAAAAGAATCATCAAAATCGGTTCATAAACGACGAAGTTATCCGTAAACAAACATTAAAAAAGCATATATACGGTCGAATTGAGAAACCTTCTCCTTTTTTAGAAGTCGGTTAAAAATAACGGATTTAACAGCAGACATGCCTAACTTATCATGCTGAGAGCAGAAAATGCAAGAGTCCGATCTTCTGAAGACTGACCTGCTTCGTTGCGGTTCTAAGGCAAAACTTGGCAGCGTCCAGGATGCCAACCAATATTTCTTATTGAAATGGCGTCACTGCAATGTCAATACCGCTAAAAGTGCTTCGCTCTGAAAATTTCATATCTCAACGCGATAACTGAAAAATTTGAAGAAAACTTTCCTGTAAGGAAAATATATGGACTTGAATCTGACTTCGATAAATGAGAAAATTTTGAAATGCGTTTGAATACTTACATTGAAGTTTGATTTTTCTTAAAAGATATTATCTAATATATAAAATACGCTTTTCGCAGTGTTTGTTATCGCACTCCTCCGAAACGGCTTAACCGATTTTTATGATTTTTTTTGTGTATATTTGGTAGATCTGAGAATAGGTCGTAGTGCCGATAATAAGAAATCGATCTGTACTATGGATGCGGGAATATAAATTATTAAACTACATGTGTACTGGTTATTAAGGAAACGATAAGTAGACTGTATCTTTGAATATTTTTAACGTTATAAATGCATGCAGTTTTGATGGATAGACTACAACTGCAAGGAAAACAAGTGAAGATATACAGTTGTAATAAAATGGATAATATATTATAAATAATCATGCAAACTTACCGAGAATACTCTACTTCTGTCTTGTGCAACCACAGAGTCCACTTGGAGGGCCCTCCGCAATTAATATAAAATAAAATATAGAATTAAAATTATAATTAATGTAAATGCAAACACGTTAGCTTTAGTACAAACCCTAGTGGTTTTTAAAAGCTATCCAAACTGTAAATATTGTAATTGTCTTGAAAAAAAATTATAAATGAAAAAAAAATATAGAATTTCACTGATTTAATATATATTTCGCACCAGTACACCATAACGTCACAATTGGTAACCTTTTGATTATTAATTATTGGTGTTTTATATTTTTGCGATGAATTTCGATTACATAGGTGTGCACGCAAAGCGAGTTAGGCGGCTATATTTTAGGCATTTACAATATTGTTTTTCTCTCAA
This sequence comes from Schoenobius gigantellus, assembly GCA_963935595.1. Taxonomy (NCBI): domain Eukaryota; kingdom Metazoa; phylum Arthropoda; class Insecta; order Lepidoptera; family Crambidae; genus Schoenobius; species Schoenobius gigantellus. The sequence goes on from OZ012551.1 coordinate 29,072,572, forward strand.
ACATGATAATTTAAAGATAAGCAATATAATTATTAAAAAATAATGTAAGTGCTAAGGTACACTAAGAAAGTGAGAAACATCATATTTAAAAGCATTAGTTATATGAAAAAAAATGGATAAATTGGAACTAAAGTGTAATGTAGCAGAGCCAAGTTGTTATATTGGCTAACTTCATCTACGAAAATAGGTTTACGTTTGAATAATCATTTTTTTTATAAAGCGCATTTACTAAAGCCGCAGTGAGCTGCCAGACAGCCACGGTTTGTTTTACTATCTGCTGGTCGCTTTTACGACGTGCCGTTTGCATAAGGTGAATTTGATAATACAGACAGTTGGTTGAATTTGTTATTAAGTAAGAAGTATTAAATTGATACTAACAAGCTTAAAAAACCAAATGGCTGTAGTACTCGCATTGTCAATTAGTTATTTAGTTTATTTGTACTAATTTAATACTTTTTACTGTATAACAAATACTTCTGGTCAAAAAGTAAAAAAAAATTGAATACTTTATCTTGTTATTAAAACACTAATTTCACAAGTTCCACTTGAATTTTCATTATATTTAAATTATTGCGACCGGTTTCAATACATCATCGTCAGGCAATCAAGATGTATCGAAACCGGTCACAATAATTTAAATATAATAAATATTCAAGTGGAACTTGTGAAATTAGTGTTTTAATAACAAGATACCATAGAGTTCCATCAACAAATTACAACACAAAGCTTTATCTATTTTAATACTTTATTTTTGAATATTGATGAAAGATCAATGTCCAAAATTGCTCCATGAACAGCAAAAATCTGACTTTATCATAACCGCGTATACATTTTATAGCACACGCAAATATGTACCCGCCGGACAAATCAAAATTATAGAACAATTAAAAGTCCTTTTAGAAATTAAAATAATTTTTAGTCCTTCGCTGGAGCGAATAATGAATGGATTCGTTTGTACAGTCAAGGAATTTAATTTGCAACCCACTTAGGGTTATATATCGTAAAGCAATGGCACCATAAGAGCTACGAATGTTGCTATGACGGCTGCATACACCGTTCACACCTAACTAGGCCTCATTTTACATATCTATTGGAATTTTCGACCTTAACGCATTGTCTGTATCTAACAATATGTAAAAAAATAGGTCAGGCATTAAGTCCATTGACCGGGCCTAGGTATAGACATTTACTTATTTGTTTTAATTACATATTTCGTGTCGTTAGGTTTGTCGTATCGAGTCCGCACACTTGTAACAGTATTAACCCTGTAGCGTTGTCGCGCCCGCCCGGCGTGTTTCCGTTTCAAATTAATTTTCACGCTGGCTTCTGTAAAGCAAGCTCACTTTATTTTTTCTGACGACCTCACCTCAAAATAGAGGTGGAGACTGGAGATGAGTAAACAAAAACATTGATGAATAAAAGCAGAGACAATACGCCAGCTGTCATTTTTTGAATCAATTATATACCACAGTTATATACGCACATAAGACCCTTGACAAAAAAATTTACAACCAAATTTTTTGTACTGTTTTTTTAACGCTTAAACACTCAAATCGACAATGTGTGAGCCTTAATCGCGCACAAAAGATCGTCAAGCAGTTCCCGTGGCGACTCCAGAGCCCGGAACGAAAAAAAAATTAGGTGTCAGAATGTTACTCACATTTCAAAAAAAGTGCAAAGTAACACTCTACATAAATATCAAATATGTACGAGTACGAGTATATATTATGTAGAGTCTGTGCCTAAAGAAAACTTGTAGGAATTGAGGGCGCTTCTGTAATCATCTCTTTCTGTAGGACATGCCTTGTGCGTTATATATATGTGCACAGGTATAAACTTGGTCACAATAATAGTGCATCCGTAAAATTGGTAACGTATTGACACCTCGAGGCGAGGGCAAGTTAATGAGGGGTTCCTTCAATGTAGAGCTTACATTTTGAAGCAAATTAGAACGAAAAAAGAAACAGTGACTTCATATGAAAACTAACGTAGGTCCATTTCTATGCAAAATAATTTTAGCACAAACCTACCCAGTGGCGGCGTAAAGGCGGGGTGAGGGGGCGCTCCGCTCAGGGTGCTAAGTTTCAAGGGGAGGGGTGACAACAACAGCTAAAAAACGAGTACAAAATCTCTATCTAAAAATAATAGGGGTTAAAGTATAAAATTGCAATTTTTTTTTTTCACCCTGGAAAATTTAAGGGGCGCTTCAGGACACATCCGTTATTATGTAAAAAAATTAAATAAAAAATAATAAAAATATCTAAAAATGCTGCTCTCAACCAGTGCAGCATTTTTTGGATATTTTCGAAAATTAATATAAAATTAAATACCTATGTGAGTTATTTTTTTTATTCATATTTAAATAATTCTACTACCATGTCGTGAAGCGTCCCTTAAATAAAAAATAATCCTGTATAACTTTATTACTTTTCTAATTTAAGAGCTATAAAAAAAATATTTTTTTATAACTTTTTGACCCTAGAGTGCATGTTTTGGTTACAATTTAATCTCAGAACTAGTTTAATAATATATTAAAAAGAATCTCAAAAATTACCCCCTATTTTTTTCGTCGGAATGTTGTACATTATTGACGATAACTTTGTGAAAACGAATTTTCTTGTCTTCAGAATTATGTTATTAATTAGTTTAAAGCCTATTGGCCAGTCTCTAAAAGTTTCATATAGTTTGCTTTATTGGTTGGAAAAATAAGCAATATTCTTAGAAATCTTCATACAAAATGATAATTTCATACTTTAACCCCTATAAAGGCACCCATTCTTGCATCTAGCTACTTCTAAAATCATATTTTGAAACACTTCGCAACTGTATTTATTTTTAATAAGTATGTGGAACGAGCGTCGCTGGCGCTGTGAACTCGGCACTTGCCATCCAATCGGGAGGTCGGGGTTCGAGACCGCTCTGTACCAACGTGTTTTCATTTTTCGAATTTCATAAATGCACATTTGTCTGACGCACTGGGCGGCGTGGTCGACTAAGGCCTAATCATTCTAACATAGGATAGGCTCGAGCCTCTAGGTGGGGACATATATAAGCTGTGATGATGATGTGGAAGGAAATATTCTTAGTGGCACTCGATTGAATAATAATAAAACGTACCTATTGTATAAAGCGCAACGTGATCGAATATTTTCGTGAAATAAAGTCTCGTAAGCATGTTTTATTTTATTTAAAGTAGGGATGCTTAATAAAAAACCACCCAGGGTGTCAATCTACTCTACGCCGCCACTGAACATAATATACATTCAAGCGTTCTCATAATAGCAGATATTATTTAATATAATACTAGCGCTAGCGCTTCTGCAATAGCTGACAGAAGGACTTATTCAGCCCCAGTGTTTATTTATAGTTAATTGTGTTTATTTATTGTTTCTTTTTAATTTTAATTGATCCTTTTTTTGTATATCTGTAAATAAAGTTTGGTCAAATAAAACGACATGCATTTATTTATTCATTCAAACGTCACTTGGAGAAAAACAAGATCACTTGCTAATGTAACAAATATGCTTCGTTTGATGTAAAGATAGAGGGGAGGACGTTAATCTGATTACACAGGCACTTCATCGGGCACGTCGCCTACCAACATTTAAAATTAAACCTCCTCGCTACGTAATTAAATTTTAATTTAATTCCAAATGCTGAGAGTTACAATGCGTACTAAATAGAGCTCATTTGTGAAGCGAACCCAGTGGCTCTCTAGCCCAATTGCTTTGAGAATTGCTTTCGCTTAATATGAGTGTGATGTCAGCCTGGTATTTTGCACTGGCTATGTAAGGGAGCATGTTCTCGTTGAGGTAATTTCTTGGCAATTTGAAATTTGTCTCGGTTCATGACGTCTTCAACAATATCATTTCTCAAAGCAAACCGATTGGATGGTAGCGTCACAGATGTGGCAAAGAAGTAGATGCATTTCGATTAACCGCAGATGAAGTAATAAATTTAATTTAAAAAAAACAGTGCAATATTGTCCTGCATCAGTTCATGACATTGGTTAGTTGAACTCGATTTAAAACCAAACGAACCCAGAAATACGAATGTTTTTGTGTTTGGAATAGGAAATTTTGTTTTTGTTATTAACTCTTTTGATCATTTCTTTAAATAATAGTTATCAAAAAATAAAAACCGACTTCAAAAACAATCAAAATTAAAAATTTATAGAAGAATAGGTACAGACAACATTTTTATATAATTTTTAATTTTTGAGTGTTTTTGGAGTCGGTTTTATTTTTGTTAAATATTTTTTATTTTTATCTTTTAAGTGAATTTTATACCTTCATGTCCAAGGTCAGGTCAGGTCAAGTCCGAAGTTAAGGATCCTTTCATCATAAGCTCGCTTCATGACTACCAGACTCAAATACGTGGAAAGCTTCGGGAAAACATGAAACACGGAAGTACCTATAAAATTTTGAGTTTCCCCTCGATTTTCATGGGATTCTATTATCAAATTCAGACTTTTGTGACCTTGTGACCACCCTACTAGGAGTATATTCTATCAAATACAAAAAGAATTTCGAAAATCGATCCACAATTGGCGGCGTAGTCTTGTAACATACACACAAAAAAAAAACAACATGCGCATCGATTTGACAACCTCCTCCTTTTTTGAAGTTGGTTAAAAATGCAGAATACTTATTTTCGTCCTTTGTTGGATTCAATTCCGAGCTCGCAATCTACGGACTCTATTTTAATAATAAATATATGAACAAAGTTATTTTTCCTTATAAAAATATCTCAAAATATTTATTTTGATTTTATCTAGTAACTCTACCTTTGGAAATACTTTCCCTAATTAGTATTGAAATCTCCCATACGAATAGTTGGGTCTGTGAAAAGAATGTATGGGGTAATTTTTTCTTTAATTTTCAATGACGCCATAACTTTTGTATGACTACTCGTATGTCAACATGGGTAGGTTTCGACTTAATACAAAAATAATTTTGAACTTACTTTACTTGTATAATACTTTACTTGTATTCTTGTATTTCATTTTTTCTTGTAGGTATTGATTTATTAATTTTTCATTAATTATTATAATGCTTATTTTGTATTTTTAAAGAGAATGTAAAGTCAGAAATATAGAAGTACGTATACATATTTTCATAACTATGTTATAGTGACATTGGACTTGTATTACGGAATTTGTGGTTAATCAAAACAAAACACGAGCGTGAATAAACTGGGCCCTTACCATGACCGCTAATAGCAAGGTTAGAACAGTATTGAAACAGAGACACCGCTCTCACTGCCTATGGCGCCATCTCGCTCTCAGGGCGGTTTCAATATCATTTTAAGCGATCATGGTTAGAGGGCTGATCAGTTCCAATTTTCCAAACGTCAGCTTACACGGAGCCAAATCTGATTCGACTCGTTGAATAGTGACGGACTGACACAAATTTATTCCAACTTTTAATTGAATCGCCTCCGAAGCGGCTATACTTTACTCAGATTCTAAGACAAACAGATAAGGGCTAGGATAACTAATAAATGTCCGATATTATACGGTGATTTTCAGTTGGATATAAATTATGATATTTATGTCAATTCTTGGCTCCGCTTTCTTCTTTTTTGCTATGGTGTCGTCTTTTCTATATTAGTAGTCTTTTCTATTTTAGAGTGTTCAGGCATAATTCATCACTTCATCATATTTAAGAAACTTGGCAAATTATATCTATATCACACACTCAAAATACAGACTTCTCTGGTAGCACACGTGTTCCCACCATTTTACAATTCCGGGTTCTTTTAAAAAGGCGTAATAAAGTATCTTTCAGGTTATCAAGGTGAGGTGGCTAATGCAGCGTGTATTCTCTCTCCTACACAAACTATCTTCGCATTTGAACTCCATTTCCACTTACCATTAGGTGGCAAATTCAGTAATTCTTGAGTAATGAAAATGACAAAAAAGTCAAATTACCTATAGGACAAGGGTAAGACGCAGAACTTCGGACTATCCCGGATTTTCCGGCCATCTGACAGCCCTGGGCCCAGCAAGGGTTTGTGTATTCACATTACCAAATCTTATTTTCCATTATACATAAAGTTCAGATAACAACACGTGGTCTCTTTAGACCACGTGTTGTTATCTATCCACGTTATCTGAACTTTATAGAAAGCGTATTAGTTTATTATTTTTAAATAGAATTTACAGTAGGCAAATCTAATTTGCCAACTTACGATTGGTTGCCACGGTTCTCCCTGGATGACCTACATAATTTGATCGGGCAAAAAGCCCTTTGCCAAGGCAGAAATAAATTAAACAGCAATACTTTGGAGGAATTTGATTTGAGCGCAATAAAACCTTAATCGTAACTTTTCAGATCGTTAAATGTGGAATTGGAACTCTTCTGAATTAATGGATTCATGATATGGTTGGCTCCTTTCAAGTTATCTGTGCTCGACGATTCTATATATTCTGCGTAGTTTCTCGGCGAATACAATTAACGTTTAAAATACGATTTACTCAAATTGTTGCATATCAAGGCTCTATATTTTGTTAATCGACAAAAAATAATTTGTGTCAGATTATATATTGGAGATATACGATATCGTAAGGAGTTAAACAAGAATACAATAAAAAATCTTTAAATATTGATATAATTGTCTGCTTATTTTACACAAATTCATTTAAACGAAACAAACATTTCCGGGTTAACTCGCCGTCTCGACTGCCCCCCAGCATCGTGGTAGCAGGATATCTGGGGGTGGAGGATACCTAGGTGATAAGGGTTTCCCTCTCCAGATTTATTTTTTTGATAATTATATAGTCGTAGTATGCAATTATAACGAAACGCATTTCGTGAACCTGCTTAAAAAAAATAAAACGTGTAATCAGTGTCGGGTCATTTTTTAAAAATATTCTTCATCTTCATCATTGTCATGAAGATTCATGACAATGCTACTACCTATATTACGACAAAGCTGTGCATATCTATAATTTAAATGCATATATGATACCTCTTTTTAAAATACTGTTTAAGTAACTTGCCTGTACATATGTATTTAGTTGGTAAGCCTTATCTAATAAATAAATAACTAAATAACAAAATCGCAGGTCTACAGCAATCACTACTTTAATATTATAAACGCGAAAGTAATAATAAACTCTTTTAGATATAATTCCGCCTTTGTCCACTGCTGTTTATTTAGTTACCTACTTGTACTGTTTTGCGTAATAAAAAGCATTATCTTACGCCGGGCATAACCAAGAGCGTCGGTGGCGCTGTGACCTCGGCACTGGACTGTGCCCCGAGTAGAATCGGGAGGCCCGCGATCGATCCTGCCATGTACCAATGTGTTTTCGATTCACGAATTTCATATTATTGTTACGTTTGTGGGGTGGGTGTTCAATAGAAAATCGCGAAACACCGACAATTACAGATAAGATTTAATTAAGCACCAATTAAGCAACTTTACTTAACACTGAAAACTACTTTACAATCACTGAAAACTTTACAGTAACACTATGGACACAAATCACTTCACTGTAAGACGTTACTAAGCACTGAACACACAGAATTCTTCACTATCTATCGCTTGATCCGCTCGGTTCGCTCTCTTGAAAAGAACTGTCCGGCTGCATTCGCCTACGCGCTTATATAGTAGGGCCGACGAACATTCGGGGCATTCGAGAATGTTCCATTCTCGAATATTCCGTACCCAATCGATTATTTATCTTCTCTTCTCGAAAGTTCCGTGGTACCCTTCGCGCTTACGTAGTAGGACCGGTGAACTTCCGAGACCTTCGAGAAGGTTCTATTCTAGAACATTCCATACCCGATCGATCGTTAGTCTTCTAGAAAGTTCCGTGTATGCCTTCGCGCTTCTACAGTAGAACCGGTGAACTTCCGAGACACTTCGAGAATGTTCTATTCTAGAACATTCCATACCCGATCGATTGTTTGTCTTTCTAGAAAGTTCCATCGCATTCCCGATTATGTTTGTCTTTATGAGCGTGTTCTATCTCTGTTTGTCAGCACTTTTAGAAGTTTCTAGACTAGATGCATCTCGATCTATCTTTTATCTCTGGAAGGTGCCCACTATTGTTGTCTCTTTCGTATCGTGCTATCTCACTCACTCCTATTGAAAATTTAGTCATATATCGAAGTGTGGTTCAAAGGCCCATAAGGGGTCCTGAAAACGCCTGAAAACGGGTTTTCAGGTTATGATGTGGTTCGATAGAGGGTAGCCTGAAACGGACTGAAAACATGTTTCAGGCGCCTGAAAACAACGGCAACTTGGGTAAAATTTCGATATTCTAGTATGTGATAGAGCACCTCCTGAAACGCGCTGAACTGCGTTTTCAGGCCGCTGAAAACGCTTCTAAGGCCAAGAAAACCACTCTGGAAGTTTCTTATACCATCGGCGCAACACTACCCCCCTCTAAAACATGCTCGTCCCGAGCATCGTTAGAACCGTGATACCTGGCCAATCGATCAACATGGACAATCTTGCCTGGACTGCGCTGATTCCGTTGTATGCGGTAAGTGACGTCGTTGATTCTGGTTACAACCTTATACGGGCCTTCCCAATCTGGAGACAATTTCGGGGATCTCCCTTTACGTCGCATCGGATTGTGCAACCACACCAACGAACCTTCATTAAATCTCGCATGATTAGAATTCCGGTCATATCGCGACTTCATTTTTTCACTAGCCTGAAGTCCATGTTCACGAATGTGATTGTAAACACCTTCCATTCGGTTTCTTAAGTCACTCACGTACTCCGTGATGCATTGTGGGGTATCCGGAGGTCGCCCTGTTAACAGGTCAGCAGGTAAACGAAGTTCTCTACCGAAATTCGCACTTGCTGGCGTGGCTGCTGTGCTCTCATGAGTTGCCGATCTATATGACATCAGGAAAAGGGGAATATGTCTATCCCAGTCTTTTTGGTGGTTCTCCACAACCTTCGCCAGGTGTCTCTCCAATGTTTGGTTGAATCTCTCAACCATTCCATCTGACTGTGGGTGATATGGTGTAGTTCTCGTCTTATGAATCCCCATGATTCGGCATGTTTCTTGAAATACCTGGGATTCGAAGTTTCTGCCTTGATCGCTGTGAATTTCGAGTGGCACCCCAAATCGACTGAACACCTCCATTACCAACTTCTCTGCCACTGTCACAGCTTCCTGGTTAGGAATGGCAAACGCTTCAGGCCATTTGGTGAAATAATCCATCACTACCAAGATGTACTTGTTTCCAGACTCTGATGTTGGAAATGGGCCTGCAACATCTAAGGCAATCCTTTCCCAAGGTGCTCCAATGTTGTACAACTTAAGCGCTCCTCTGCTGCGTGTATGAGGACCTTTGACTGACGAGCAGCTCGTGCATTTCTTACACCAGTCTTCCACATCTTCACGGCAGTGAATCCAATAGAATCTTTGCCGAATTTTCAGCAAGGTCCTTTTCACTCCAAGGTGCCCACCGGATATTCCATCGTGATAAAGTCTCAGCACTTTACTGACCTTCTTCTTTGGGACTATTATTTGCAAGTGCGCATCCTTGCCATTTGTCGACTCCCACTTTCTGCAGAGTACCCCGTTATGCATGACTAAGCTTTCCCACTGAGCCCAGTAGCTTTTCGTGGCTGTACTCATCGGAGCTACTTCACACCACCTTGGCTTGGGTACTCCCGCCTGGATCCAATCAAAAATAGGTTTTATATCACGGTCCTCTTGTTGAGCTTGCTGCATGACTTCATCACTCCACTCTTCGCTGACAGTGTCGGTTCTCAACATCCTAACGCAGTCTTTGGCCTCTTGTCTCTGACAATGTTTACAGTCATCCTGGCACGGTCTTCGGGAAAGGGCATCAGCGTTGCCATGTGATTTCCCGCTGCGATGTTCAATAATGAAGTCATATTCCTGGAGTTGTTCAATCCATCGCGCCACTTGACCTTCAGGGTTTTTAAACTCCAATAACCACTTGAGAGCAGCGTGGTCAGTCCTGATACGGAACTTGCGACCCAACAAATACTTGCTGAAGTGTTGCAATGTTTTGACAACTGCCAGCAACTCTCTTCGAGTGACACAGTAATTCCTCTCCGGTTTTGACAGCGATTTACTGAAGTAAGCTATCACAATTTCCTGGTCCCCTTTCCTTTGCGATAATACTCCCCCAATGCCAGTATTACTTGCGTCTGTGTCAACAATAAAGTCATTCTCTGGATCTGGGTATCCCAATATAGGTGTCTCACAAAGTCTTTGCTTGAGCTCGGTGAAAGATGTTGCACACTGATCATTCCAGATGAATGGTCGTTTTTCTTCCGTCAATTGATGCAAAGGCTTTGCTATATCCGAAAAGTTTTTCACAAACCGTCGATAGTATGAGCAAAGTCCCAAAAAGGCACGAACTGCAGTCTTATCTTTCGGCGTTGGCCAGTCCTTAACAGCGCTAATTTTCTCTGGGTCTGTCTGAACACCATCTACTGAAATGACATGTCCCAAATAGTTGACCTTGCGCTTAAAAAGCGAGCACTTCTTCGGACTTAGTTTAAGATTGGCAGCTTTTAGTTTAGATAAAACTTGCTCCAAATTCCTAAGGTGATCATCGAAGTTTTTCCCAACTATGATGATGTCATCCAGGTATACTAGGCAGGTGTCTCCCAACAGACCCGCTAAAATCTGCTCCATCAGTCGCTCAAATGTCGCAGGAGCGTTGCACAAACCAAATGGCATTACATTGAACTGCCAAAGTCCCTTTCCAGTAGAAAATGCAGTTTTCTCTTTATCCTGGTCCTTGATTTCTACTTGCCAGTAACCACTCTTCAAGTCCAGGGTTGAAAACCATTTCATACCGTTCAACGTATCCAAGGTGTCGTCAATTCGTGGCAGTGGATAACTGTCCTTCTTGGTAACGTCATTGAGTCGACGGTAATCGACGCAAAATCTCATGGATCCGTCCTTCTTCTTAACTAAAACCACCGGTGAACACCATGGACTCGTCGAAGGCTCAATTACATTACACCTTTTCATTTCTGTGATCATGTCTTCAACTTCCTTCTCCCTAGCTACTGGTACTCGTCGAGGTCGTTGACGAATTGGCGTAACATCACCAGTGTTAATTTCATGCCGCACTACCCCAGTTCTTCCGATGTCACCATCGTGCATAGAGAAGACGTTAATAAACCGCATCAGAGAATGGCGTGCCTTGAGAAGTTCATCTTTGGTGAGGTCACCCTTGCAGTCGCCCAGTAACCTTTCGATGTCCAAATCCGTACGTACCGGTTTATCATTTGCTTTGGGCCCTTTACAGCTCCGTATCCAAGAGATTTCCTCACAAGACCCGATAGGCGTTCCTTTGTTAAGGTCGTACTTGGTATCGCTTAAATTGAGAACCCGTACAAATGCTGCGGATGACGTTGTCACGATCGTGCGAGCTGTTATCCACGGTTTGTTTCCAGCTAACTTTTCTACTAACACACAGCAACGAGATCCTCGACCCGTATTGCATGGTAATTTTATCGGGACTAGAGCTTGCGATCTTGGTTGAAGAATAGTCCTTCTCGCACAGTAGACTTTTCCTTTCACTCCACCTTCCATAGGGATCTCTTCAATTCCAAAATTTAGGACGCCACCCTTCAAATCGATGTTACAGCCGAATCTTCTCATGAAGTCCAACCCGATGATGCAATCGTCGACGATGTTCGCAACGATGGCGTCGTGCCAGTATTTCTTCTCTCCAATTCTTACTGCCACCTCTCGCTCCCCCAGGACGAAAATGTGCTGGCCGGTAGCCGTTTGCAGCTGGAGATGCTTAGGTCGGACTAGATGATCTCTAGACAGGTGTTTCAACAGCCGAGGACTGATCACGGTACGAGAGGCTCCAGTGTCGATTGTGAGGTGGCATGGTATTCCTTCAACACTTCCCCTGATGACCAGACTATTTCCGTCACTCGCCTGTGAGATCATAACTGGGACATTTTGACTACTAGCCAGCACTCGTCCCACAGCCCTGGCTTTTACTCGTTTCCCTGCTGCGGCTCCTGCTCATCACAGGCTATTTGCCGTACCGTTAAGCCCGTGTCTTGCCTCTTGTTCCTTTTCGGGCAACTGGATTGTAAATGGCCTCGTTCTCCACAGTGGTAACATCTCGGTCCAAATTCGCGTCGGGGTGCAGCCGGCTCCTTGGTGGAAACTTCCCGCACCCTATATGTCCTGGAATCCTGACGCACTGCTTCTACCTCTAGGGCATGGGCAATCGCATCCTTCAGACTCCCATGGTGGCCCAACCTGACAGAAGCTCTCACTTCCAAGTCTCGAATCCCGTCAATAAAGGCTTGTACTAGCATGCTGTCCACGAATGAGGACGATGCAGATTGATATGCCTTCCTGACCAACTTTTCTATCTCCAGGGCCCACTGTTGTAATGATTCATTACGACCCTGGGTTCTGTCCTTCAGCTGGGCTCTGAAAACATGCTCCAAATGGCTGTCACCATAACGAGCTTCCAAAGCTTCTAGAAGGCGGTCATAAGTCCTGTCATTTCCCAGAGCCTCCAGGACTGTGAGAGCTCCTTCTCGCAGCGCCAACGTTAGTGCCGTTTTGGCCTGTTCTTTGTTCCATCCATTCGCCTTAGAAACGGACTCGAACTGCAGCTTGTAAGCGGTCCACGACGAGGTACCATCAAATGGAGGCACTTTAAATCTTCCGCCTACTGGTACTGGCGCCTCTAGTCCACTGGCCACCCCGTTGGCGACTTTTATTTCTAGCTTCTTCATGTCGTTACTTACAGCCTGAAGGCGGTCCTCGAACTTGATTTCCAAATTTGTGAGATCCTCACGGACCTCCGACAATTCCCGCTTCCATTGCTTTGCGGCCTCTTGAACTTCTCGGAGGACGCTCAGTTGCTCATCCTGCTTTTTGGCCTGCTCGTCCCGGAGGGTGCATAATTGTTTGGCCTGCTCGTCCCGGAGGGTGCACAGTTGTTCCACCTGTTGTTTTGCTTGTTCTTCCTGCCTCTTAGCCTGCTCCTCCCGGAGGGTGCACAATTGTCTGGCCTGCTCGTCCCGGAGGGCGGACAGTTGCTCTGCCTGTTGTTTGGCTTGTTCTTCCTGCCTTTTGGCTTGTTCTTCCTGCCACTTGCTTTGTCCTTTGATCAGGAGCAGGATTGTATTTAAATCTACTTGTGGCGTCGGCGGAGTCGCTGTGGAGGTACTTGCAGCACCCGCATCGGCTTCGGCAGCAGTCTGGCTTCGCGTCTGAATCCTCTCCGGCTCCTTATCTCGCGGCGTAATCGGCATTTTCTATCCCACTTCTGACACCAAATGTTACGTTTGTGGGGTGGGTGTTCAATAGAAAATCGCGAAACACCGACAATTACAGATAAGATTTAATTAAGCACCAATTAAGCAACTTTACTTAACACTGAAAACTACTTTACAATCACTGAAAACTTTACAGTAACACTATGGACACAAATCACTTCACTGTAAGACGTTACTAAGCACTGAACACACAGAATTCTTCACTATCTATCGCTTGATCCGCTCGGTTCGCTCTCTTGATAAGAACTGTCCGGCTGCATTCGCCTACGCGCTTATATAGTAGGGCCGACGAACATTCGGGGCATTCGAGAATGTTCCATTCTCGAATATTCCGTACCCAATCGATTATTTATCTTCTCTTCTCGAAAGTTCCGTGGTACCCTTCGCGCTTACGTAGTAGGACCGGTGAACTTCCGAGACCTTCGAGAAGGTTCTATTCTAGAACATTCCATACCCGATCGATCGTTAGTCTTCTAGAAAGTTCCGTGTATGCCTTCGCGCTTCTACAGTAGAACCGGTGAACTTCCGAGACACTTCGAGAATGTTCTATTCTAGAACATTCCATACCCGATCGATTGTTTGTCTTTCTAGAAAGTTCCATCGCATTCCCGATTATGTTTGTCTTCATGAGCGTGTTCTATCTCTGTTTGTCAGCACTTTTAGAAGTTTCTAGACTAGATGCATCTCGATCTATCTTTTATCTCTGGAAGGTGCCCACTATTGTTGTCTCTTTCGTATCGTGCTATCTCACTCACTCCTATTGAAAATTTAGTCATATATCGAAGTGTGGTTCAAAGGCCCATAAGGGGTCCTGAAAACGCCTGAAAACGGGTTTTCAGGTTATGATGTGGTTCGATAGAGGGTAGCCTGAAACGGACTGAAAACATGTTTCAGGCGCCTGAAAACAACGGCAACTTGGGTAAAATTTCGATATTCTAGTATGTGATAGAGCACCTCATGAAACGCGCTGAACTGCGTTTTCAGGCCGCTGAAAACGCTTCTAAGGCCAAGAAAACCACTCTGGAAGTTTCTTATACCATCGGCGCAACATTATGTACATTTATCTGACGCTCCTACACACGGTAAAGGAAAACATCGTGAGGAAACCTGCATACACCTGCGTAGTAATTCAAAGGTGTATGTGAAGTCAACCAATCCGCACTGGGCCACTAGGTTTGACTAAGGCCTAAACGCCCTAAAATAATTAGTTAGGGTAGGCTCGTGCCCCTCGGTGGGGACGTATTATGAGCTGTGATGAGAAAGAGAGAGAGAGTGAGAGGGTATAACCCGGGTCAATGAAAAAACGAATTAAAAATGGCATAAAATTGTTGTTAACTCACTATAAGTACCTTATTCCGCTGTCATTTCAGATTAGTTTCTTTATTATACTATATCAAATCTATAAAATATCATTAAATTATGGTTTAGACCAGAATTAAGAATTCCGAAGTTGGAACCTCGATCTTAAACTAATTAGTTTCGACTTATTACGCCAAACGTTGTTTCTCTGGTTTAGAAGCCTTAGAAAAAATTAGATTTTTTTAGAAGCCTGGCGTCATGGCTTTTAGCTACGTTACATAAAATTTACAAAAAAAATCCTCTCGGCCTAAGATGTCTCCTTGATGTAATGCGAAATATACAACCAGATTAATCATTAGACTTTAATCCTTTTATTGTTGATAAATATGGTTTTATTAGCATAAATCACATACATACGTAAAAGCCCGATCATCAATAAGAAAAAAACGAATGACAACCAAAAGTCAAGACCAAACTTTAACAAAACATATAGATATAATATATCAAACTATTTTACAGAAATAATATAAAAGTAAAAGTAAGTCAGTCGCAAAAGGCAATTTCAATACTCAGAGCAGCTGCACTAAACACGCCATCAAATCAAACCATCAAATGTGACAAATAAATCTGCGATAAACCAGCGCTAAACAAGACACGCATACCTAGTTTTTTGAGACCTGCTGCTCAACCTTGATTTCTGCTTGTTTCGTAATAACATTTTTCTTGGAACCGAAATGCTCATACCAAACCAAATTTTTGCTTAAACTATTTTTAAATCATGTATTGTAATGACGCTGTATATGTCTGTGACAATTGTTAATTTGCTGCCAAAATGAACCACGACTGACTAATTTGAATGCTAACCAAGAATTTCACGGGTGCTATTGTATCCAACTGTACAGGCTAGAGCCATCGATTACCCTGGTTCATTAAGAAGCTACATGGGCTATTAGTTGCTCCAACTATTAATCTTACGAGCTAGTTAAGCTGTGAAGACCGAAAATGTGTTTAGCTCTAGGAGTACACGTTGCATGTGTCCTTAATGAGAGTCAGCGGTAGCAGAGATAATTGACTGTGACTTGTGTCTCAAATTTAAATAGTTTCAATTATTAGAAAATTTATAAATGAATACACAGCATATATAAAATGTTATCAATAAATATATATATCAAGGTAGCATACCAACTTTCTCACCACATTAACCCATAACTGTCCCATTATTGGGCACTAGCCTCTTCTTAGATGAGGTGTAATTAGATACTAAATCACGTTATCTTAATCACCATGATGAATTATTTATTCTTTTAGAGTGTTAGTCATAAATATATTTTAAATAGGTAGTTCTGAATTTCGAATAGGCTAGATGAATGAAATAAAAAATTGCTTTAATATAAGCTCATTCATATAATAAACAGAAAGAAAAAAACGGTTTTCGAATAACTATAAAACAACCAAGATATAAGATATTTTAAAGATTTTTCTCCATCTCTTTCTAGCAAAACGGCAATTTATATGGAGCTTATATGGCCGTACTCAACGATGACGTCACGGTTGATGTCGGATCTCTCTGTCTAATCGCTTCCAAATCAACAGCTTAAAATGCTCGTATCTAATGTATTTCTAAGCCTATTTTAATTTTAATTTCACATTATTGCATCTTTCTCTACGGTCTTTTAATATTTTATGTAGAGACGTGAAAATTAGAATTCAGTCATCATCCCAATTGTGGTGTTGCAGAAAGTGCGGTGAAACAGCACACTTTCACCTATTTTATAACCAAATGGACAGATCCTAAATAATATTATTTTGGAAGTTAACGAACTTTATAATTTTCGACCCAAAAATATTTTCCGTGCCTTTGTAACATTACACGAGACGATTAAAACATTATGCAGTGTCCAGAATGATAACGTTGAAGGTTCTGGAAATAATATTAGGTATGTATACACGGTCTGCAATTAAAGTAACGAAAACGGTTTCTGCTGTAATATTGAAGGTAATAACACTTAAATATAATATTATGAAATCATAAATAAATTAAAGATAATTTAATAAAAATATATTAGAAATTGTAAACATTTTTTCGTTTCTTTTTGGTAATTGTAAAAAAATGCCATAAAATAAAAGACAATTAAGTATAAAGATTTTTTATACAGCTAAGTTCGCAAACTAGTGGGATATGTTATTTTGGTTGTTAGATCATTTTTTTTTGTTTTAGATAAAATTTAAATAATAATAAAAATATAATAATTTTTTTTCTCAACTTAATCCTTCACAGGCACCTATTGACGTCAAAACAAAGCAAAAAATTCTAAAAGATAATAAAACGATATATGTTAATTTAATGGAACCGAAATCTGAAATCATCAAACGGCTTAAGTAAAAATATTTTTTCTTGGTAATTTCAGAACTTGACTACTCACAGAATACACTTTGAAATTCTATTAATGCCATACATATTTTACCGAAGTTGCCCGCTCCATCGCTCATATAAAAACACTAGCACCACAATTTTCTATCTGAAATATTCCGTGACGGTAATAAATAAGCGAATGATGAATTTATTCAAACCAATTTCTTACTAATTTGATTTGTAAATATTTGTATCGCCAATATTTCTCGGCAACCCTAGCGCTGCTTAAGGCGAGCGGCTCGACTTTGATCTCTAGCCTTATACTTTTAAGGTCATTTAGCTCTGATCGAATAGCAAATTGGGTTATTTTAGAGTACGTTTGTCGCACACAGGGAGCGAGATTGGGGCGGGGGCGAGTATCCGAGGTAATCAAATTATCTTTGTTCACCGAAGCGCCTGGATTAGGAACGGCTCCTCTGTTTAAACACAATAGAACAGATAAAGATTGGGATAATCTCATTGAACACGGTGTTGGACGTCCAGGATGGAGACGCAAACGATTTTTTCCATTTGATAAGTGTATCGGAAAATTATGCAAATAATGCTATTGCCCTTTTAAATATTCTTATTTTAATAGTCTATGCGTCCATCGGGCTCTCTTTATCGAAATGAGCGATATTTTGCCCAAATATTTTTTTCCGAATATTCGGACTGCTTGTTTTTCTTTATGAATGGTTTTTAGTATTCTGGTCTCAACTGTTATACCCAATTCACTATCTAAGGTGATTAACACACTGTCACGTACGACGCGGCGTAGCGCGTGAAAGCGTGTTCTAACGTTGCTTGTAAGTATCTCCGTTTGAATAGAAAACACGCACAGTCCAACACACAGAAAATGCATCCACCCGCGTTTATGCAGATCACGCGCCTACAAGCGGAGAAACATGCACCACCGCGCGGCGGTGCGGGGCGAGACGCAAGGTATGGCACACCAAGTCCCGCAGTGCCGTGTGTGATTCAATATTCGAAATCGAAAATCACCCAGCTATTTGGAATATGAAATGCGATGAATATTAACTACAAATTCATAACACATTACTAGCGAACAGCTTTGAATGAAATGAGTCAATGCCGCCGTAAATCCACATAACGCAACTACGCGCGTGAGTGCGTAAAAAACCCTCAAGATGATGCAGATCTGCACTCCTTGCGGGAATGCAGATCTGCATCATCGTACGCGCGTAGCTACGTCGACACGCAACATGCAGCGTGGTGCGTGGCAGTGTGTTAATCGCCTAAGCATGATCTGTCTTAAAGTCTATGCTAAAATTAGCGCCTCAGTTTCAAGCTTTTATTACTTACTTATTATTCCTCGTGTTGTTTTCTAAGAAGGCTAGAGAAAGTAGGTTTGCATGGTATTTTATGCAGACAATACAGATCCTTCCTCGATGGTATATATACTCATCTACTGTGGAACTTCTAGATCTTAGTAGATATCTGTGGTAAAGTAGGAACATCATGAGTGAGATTTTATTTTAGGCTCGTTGTATTATAGCCAAGTTTGAGTTGCAACATAAGCGCTGTTTTTGGACACCGTAAATCCACGCTGGTTTCTGATTCATACCGAATACAAGTTTCATTAACAGTGAAAGCATCACATGTGGATCAAGCAATATCCTCCAGGTTATTGAACCGTGCATAAAGTTCCGCTCAGTATCTATGATATTATATTTGTAATTAGTCCAAGGTATAACTATTGTAGTGACGCCTTCTCCCGCTACTAAATACGCGAATTTTAAAGACACCATTAAAAATATAAAAGGAAAATACACCTGGCAACTCCACCGTCACCATAGCTCGATGCGTCGTAATTTTGATTTAGCTTGGCAAGGGGACCTAGATACAATTAATTTAGATAAAATTTTATAATAAGAAATATATTTTTAATACTGCCTGCTTTCCGTGGGAAAGCGTTAATTATCAAGGCAAATGAATTATATGATGTATCTAGGTACCTACTCGATTATGAACTTCATTGGATATAGGCTAAAGCACTAATACCTTTATAGGAAATTATGGTATATACGAGTAGTTTATATTTATGACCAAGTTTACAAAGAATTGCATTGAAAAATATTTTAATTGAGGTTGCCTATGTAGATAATATAAAGTTTCTTGAAAACTGCAAACTGTTAGATGGTCCATAACATAACATGGAAATTCCTAATATCCTTCTAAAACTTGAGATAAATTACTCAAAAATAAAGTCAAAGGATATAAGTTTTGCAATAGCTGTAATATCACAAGTATTGACTTCAATTTCCAAACAATCTTCTTAAAATATCTAAGTGATGTCTTTAGATTACAATACAATAAGTTTACAATTTCAGTACACCAGGATCAGAAGGAAACATGACTATGCTTTTATAAAAGATCTAATAGAAGCTATTAAAAGCAATAAGAGGGATGAATATTTGTACTCCAATAAAAGTGTAAAATTATTTACAGTCATAAAAAGAATGATAAACATTCTAAAATATAAGCCATGTATAAAAACCTCAAAAATTTGCTTCTAGTTTGAAAACCTACCAGCAGCCTGTGTGTTGCAATAAGCAGCCTGTGCGCTGCAATAATTTCTAACAATATCCTCCTCGGAGAGGCTCAGAGAGAGGGCCAACCTCAACTATCATTCAGGTCACGAATGAACATGCTCTATTTTCAGCAGCCAGTCTCGAACCAATTATCCATAGACCCCATATTTTTACCCATCGTGGGAATAAATAACCGAGGTCAATTAATTTTAAAAGTGGATAAGAGACTATGTAATACATTTTGTTACTATTTTGAATCAACTTTATTATCCACTGGACAATAATAAATATTGTGAAATGGATAATTATACAAACAAATTAACAACTGCATAGGTAGCAGAAATGCTTGGCCCCATGCAAAGATTTCTAGAGTTTTACTATTCCTAAAAGGATGGTTCCATAGATTTATTTTAAAACTAGCTGTGCCCGCGAACTACGTTTCGCCATCAAAATACTTAACACAGTGTTTAGTTTTTTCCTCCATTTTATTCCATAATGATTCTACTTTATTCTGCCTTTCTTGAGCATCGGCCATTTCGAAATTAGGACAATTTTCGTAGGTTCGTAATGCTCTTTTTCTAACAGTCCACAAAATTAAATACATTACATATTACTATAAACATTAAGTATAATTATTGTTTTAGAGACATTATTGATATTAATAAATTCTTCTTCAGTAGAAAGAACTACACAGTTGCAAGAATAATCTTTATCGTATTCATGTTTCGAATTAAAATAAACAATTGTTAATAAATTAGAACTGTATACGAATAAAGTTTAGATTTTATAATGGGTCTTGGTAACACCAACAAAATATATTTTTTGGATATGACAACTTGGCCAATTTTGACTGGTCGTACAGTAAGCTCTTTGTCAAGCTATACTGTTTGACCTTTGAACCGTTCTTATGTCGCTCGTAATACTGGCGGTTTTCGTAGAGTTAATGTATAGCATGAATGGGGGTGGGTTACTGTACAAATACGTTTTCCGTATTCGATATCCGATCATGGAATACAGACGCGGAGTTTCGTGAACGTAGTGCAGACGTTCGTTTCTTCTCATTCGGGATTTCTACCATTCTACCTAAACGTACGTACAGAACGTGTTCCGTTCGTAATAAAAACGAACGTGTGCCGCAGTCAATGAGTATTTTGTATAGATTTGATGCATTCGGATGACCGCATTCAGAAAACGAATGCAAAAAAACGTATTTATGCGGTTAGCCTTAAAATGTATTGAGACTTCCGTTTTTATAACGTGTACTGTGCGATATAGTGTTGCTGGCATAGTTTGGTTAGCAAACTCGCCGTGATGACTAACATCCAACACACAAACTTGGAGTTAGTGTTAGTTAGTTCACGATCGTTGCATTATTACGGTCTCGAAGGACACTAAACACAGGTAACATCACAGAACACAGAAAGAGGTTAGAAGGGCTATGTGGGCGGGGCACGGTAGCCACAACTATGACTAAATGCTCATACTTGTGGCCCCGCACCGCGAACGCGTTGTTTAATCACTGACGGACAACTACAGTGAGTGTATCGTGAAGCGCGGCGCTATAAATATAAACAAATGCCTTCTTGTGCTATAATTACTTGTAAAACAAGAAGTCAGGTGTCAAGTGTAGCTAAAGAAGGAATTTCTTTTCATCGGTAAGTAGTAAATTAATCATAATGACCATATTCCATAGATCATAATGTCAAAATCCACCAAAACTGATCATAACGATAAGTTACATAATATTTTTCTAAAAAATATACATTACCGGCAATGTACGCCCGCGATTTTTGCCATATTACTTAGAGCGCGTAATGTAGTACACTGCTTTCGGTAGTGACGCATTTGGCTTAATGAGCATTAACGCAGTAGTCGCAGTTCAAGAGATAGTGCCGTGCTAATCAAAAAACGCACGCATTACATTTTATCGATAAATGTATATTTTAAAATATTTGTATAAAGTAAAAATAACATATTATTTGTCACTTAAAATGCCATTATAATAATTATTACTTATCGATAATACAGAATGTTTGGCGAAGCTAACACCTACCCTTTCTAACATCCTATTCATATAAGTACGGCGATGTAATCAAAGATTAAAATTGTAAAATTAATTTCAATTTTCACGATACAATTAGTTCGATTAGTAAAAAATTATGGGCAAATTCTAAACTAATTTTACAACTTAGAATTTTTAATATCACCATAATATTTATATGACTATTTTAGCATAGGTAAGTGGCCATGCAAGACATGAAGATTTGATTACTTTAAAAAACACAAATTTACAGGTAAATATTTACTTTACAAATATTTACTTCTCCATCCAACTAAAATATCCTAACAACTAAACTATCGCACGTCCGTTTGTCAGATTATCCATTCTAGTTTATGCTATCAGAGCGGTGCATTATAGTATTATAGTTTTTCTTTTATTTTACGTCTAACCTACAACATTTTTGAGCTAAAAAGCTTTAATTTTGTTACATAGAAACAAAATATTACTTGAATATTATTAATTATAAACGTATAATGAAAGTAATAATTATTTTTTGGTTTTCTAAATATTTCAAATGGTTAAATTGCTGGCAATATTTAATATCGATAGCTATTAATCGATGTCAATTTGTCAATCACTAAAATAATGTTATTTGTACACGCGGCTCAGGACGTCAGTGAATTTCTGTGAATGAGGAGCCCAGTGAGCGTTGTGATTGGTTCAGCCCGATTTAGCGCGACTTTGCATGGGCGGTGCAAGGAAAAGAAGTGGGAGCAAAACTGGCGACAGCGGTTCCCGTACAAACGGTGCATGATTGCCTTTCTAACCTCTTTCTGTGTTCTGTGGGTAACATCTAACATCGAACATCCAATAGGCCCCGGAACGGTTCTCAAACTTTTTTGGTGACGGAACCCTTTTGGAAAGCGAAATACTTGACGGAACCCTAAAATAAAACAATAGTTTTCAAGGCCTTTCATTTGATACCTGTATTGCTAGATTAGAAAACGAACTTTTATCCACCTTTATTGAGCGGCGGCTATGTTGAATTTATTTATGTGTTGCTAGGTTCATAGTGCTCTACTCATCAAGGCCTTTCATTTGAGACCCATATTGCTGGGTTTGGAAACGAACTATTATCCATTTTTGATCGGCGGCCATGTTGAATTTATAGCAATTTTCCTAAGTTCACAATGCTCTACTCTTTTAGGCTTTTCATTTGATACCCATATTGCTAGGTTTGGAAACGAACTTTTATCCTTTTTTTTGAGCGGCGGCCATGTTGAATTTAGGTCGATTTTGCTAGATACAATATGGGTATCAAATGAAAGGCCTTGAAGAGTAGAGTATTAGGAATGCTCTACTCTTCAAGGCCTTTCATTTGATACCCATATTGCTAGGTTTGGAAACGAACTTTTATCTATCTTTTTTGAGCGGCGGCCATGTTGAATTTATGTCAATGTTGCTAGGTTCATAGTGCACTTATCAAAGCCTTTTATTTGATACCCATATTGCTGGGTTTAAAAACGAACTTTTATCCATTTTGTTAGCGGCGGCCATGTTTAATTTAGGGCAAAATTTCCTTAGTTCATAATGCTCTACTCTTTTAGGCCTTTCAGTTGATATCCATATTGCTAGGTTTGGAAACGAACTATTATTCTTCTTTTTAGAGCGGCGGCTATGTTGAATTTATGTCAATGTTGCTAGGTTCATAGTGCTCTACTCATCAATGCCTTTCATTTGATACCCATATTGCTAGGTTTGGAAACTAACTTTTATCCACCTTTTTTGAGCGGCGGCCATGTTGAATTTATGTCAATGTTGCTAGGTTCATAGTGCTCTACTCATCAATGCCTTTCATTTGATACCCATATTTCTGGGTTAGGAAACGAACTTTTATCCGTTTTATTTGAGCGGCGGCCATGTTGAATTTAGGGCGATTTTCCTATGTTCATGGTGCTCTACTCATCAAGGCCTTTCATTTGATATGCATATCGCTGGGTTTGGAAACGAACTTTATCGGCAGTCATGTCAAATTAAGTCAACGTGGCTAGGTTCAATGTGTTCTACTCTTTAGGTTCTTCGTTCGATATCCATGTTCCTTGGGTGGATCCAAAAAAATGTGATCCGTCATTTTAGACATTAGGATCAAGAGTCCCGTCCCGTCCCTCTACGCGTAACCCAGAACATTGCAGTCAGATATTTTTTTTAATTATCAAAATTAATCTATTACTTTTAATAGTTTTAAATGGATGAAAGAGTTTGATTCCTTAGTCCTAATGTAAAACATATAATATCTTTCAAAATACCTTGAAGAGAGTATCTTCATTTTTCAACATTTCAAATATTTCAAAAATTGTACCGATTTTGTGAAAATTAGTCAAGAATTAAACCAATCTACAAATTTTATGGTCACTCGATAAGTATTATCATAAAAAATGCTTTATACATTGGTTGTATGGCTTGATCTTTTTGCCTTACCACCACGGTACGACATAAGAAAAAGACAATTTGGTTGGCGAAATCCAGTTGGGCACAGCCATTAACAGAAAATATTAAATTTTATTTGTACTATGTGAAACACTTCTTTCCTGCCTTTCAATTTTCGAAATCCAATTACTTAAGATCAGGCTGTATGGCGTAGTTCCATTGCCTTTCCTTCGTGGAAGAAAATACCTTCTCTCTGTACTATGCTTAGATAAAGGATGAATAGATGGGACGTGACCGTATACCCGTAAGGGACAGACATAGATGACGTCATACCTGCCTAAAGTAGATGGGTATACCAGTGTTGCTTTAAGTTTTACCCTACTTTATGTTTATAGTGACTTTTACCACTATAAACATAAAGTAGGGTTGATTGAACTACGTATTTTTTTAAGACATTTTAATGAGCGCCCCTCGCTCAATAATATGTCTCAAAAAATAAAAGTGGGAGGAAGTTGCGATTTTTTATATTGAATTCTTCATTCAACCTTCGCCGCAGTCTAAAGTTATTTACACTTTTAAATAAAACTACACTTTTCGGATTTACTCGAGTATATTTTATTTTAAAACATTTTACTATTATTTATTTAAGCTATTATGTAAACATCTTTACAAATATAAGAAAAAATATTAGGAATCATAATCATCATCCACACGCGTCCACTGCTGGACATAGGCCTCTCCAAGTGCTCGCCACTGAGCACGATCCGCGACCACTCGCTTCCAGCTTTTGCCAGCTAGGCACCTTGCGAAGATCGTCGCTCGATAAAGAATACAGCGGGCAATAATCATTGTTTTTTCTTTATCTCTGCAGTTTATTTAAAATCCAATATTTACACATTTACTAAATATTTGTGAAGATTTAGAAAATGTATATTAAATTTTAAATAAACATTTTCTAAAATTATATTTCAATAGCACCGTTATTGTCATCGAATAAAGGACTTCGGCTTACAGAGATAAAATTCACTACAATACAGGTAAAAATTCACTTGGGCTGGGTAAGTTCAAGAATTGAACTACTGATACCGCACTCAATATGGTGCTAAAAGCCCAAAGTTGGTAAGCTTGCTCACAATGTGGAAAAAAGATCTGGCAAAGAACGCAAGATGCCGATGTAGATAGCTGGTTATTCTTAGTTGCCCGTCTTGTCACCCCCAACCTCGCCCCCGCTGGCGGCAACTTGGAAATAGCGCAGGACAAGACCAATTTGTAGATCTCTGAGGAAGATTATGTTCTGTCAAGTACCTATATAATTAATTAGAAACACTTGTTCGGTGCATAGAGCTATATCTACATCCTATGTGTTCTTGTTAAATATTCAGACAAAGTAGAGATATGAGTTATTTCATTTGGATTAGGCCAGATTACTAGCTATGGCACAAAATTGCTAATAAATCACAAACATTTTCTAGAGGCTGTCTACTCCTCGCCACTCACCAGCTGTTTTTGGGTGTGGTAAACACGTATTAAATTGCTTACGTACAAACTCATATGCCTTTGAACTTAAAAAGTGTAAGCACAGCGCGAATTTCCTTAAAGGTTCAGAATACTTTCTTTTGTCAACTCCTAAAAATCTTTTCAGAAAATCTCTATTGGTTCCTCCTACAGTATTTAAAATGTCCAACTACTAATTTTGCATCTACTAACTTACACTTCAAAAAAAAATAAAAGACCTTCCGAGTTTCTTGCCTGTTCTTCTCGAGAAGGCTCTCCCAATTTCCGAACAGGTGTAGAGTCAAATTTTTTTTTCATTTGACTTGCATTTGCACACGTCTTAATAATGGTTGGGGTGTGTGTACATACAAGGATTAAATAATTTAGTTAATTAGATTCTTGGTTGAAGATTTTTATGTTTTTTTTTGACGTCAATAAGTGCCTGTAAAGGTCTATATTGAATATAATAAAGATTTTTGAGTTTGAGTTTGAATCACTTTACACATTTACAAGTGTGACTACTTTTTTTCCCAATCGTCTAAGCGATTGACGCACTGGCCGTAGTTTTTTATTTGATGACCTCGCTGATTGTTTCAAACCCAGCATTTGAAGCCGCATTTTTCTCTTTCGGGGCGTATTCAAATTTGAACCGAAATCCAACACCGATGCGTCCTGAAACAATATGTATACAGGTTAAAAATAAAAGCAGGTTCTAATTTTACAACATTAAAAATATAAATTAATAAATTTTTAAACTGTATCTGTACTAATGGTCAGACTTGTTATATTAATAGAAAATGACCAAAATCAAACCTAACCTAATAATATGTTTGACCATATCAAAATACTAGAAAAGGATTTGGTACCTACCCTACCCATGTTAATCCAAAACTGTAAAATAAATTTCGAAATCCCCCATTAAAATAGTTGGGTTTGTGAAAAATAAATTTAGGTTTTGGCTTGATAGGGTATGTACCTTGTAGATATAATATGTATAAGT
This sequence comes from Schoenobius gigantellus, assembly GCA_963935595.1. Classification (NCBI taxonomy): domain Eukaryota; kingdom Metazoa; phylum Arthropoda; class Insecta; order Lepidoptera; family Crambidae; genus Schoenobius; species Schoenobius gigantellus. The sequence continues at coordinate 29,099,016 of OZ012551.1, forward strand.
TACTGATCTGTAAAAATAGTTTAGGAATAGCACCACTCCTAAGAAAAGTGCCTTTTTTGTTTTTCTGAATCCACTGTTGTTCAAAATGCTTAGAACACATTCGGGTATGCTTGGTTGGCTGCCAATTCAATCGACCAGTAGCTTTAACCCAACTGTTTTCGAGTAGTTATCTCCGAAGGAAATCTGTTAAATACAGACAAACAAGCAAATGGAAAGTCTCACTTCAAAAGAATTAACTTTGTTATCTAAAATGCTCAAAATTTTATACTTAAATATGTCAATATTAATGTAACACAGAAACTAATACGTGAGTTCCCTTTCACGTAACAAATTACCTACGAATCAAGGAAAAATAGTCGTAGCGTAACTGGTATCATTATAACCCGGCAAAATGTTATACGCGTTGGCTGTATACGTGGCCATATTGTATGGCGACATTCCTAGCTTGTTAGGTTAACAGTAACCTTACTACTTAGTTTGAAATTTCATGTTTAATCCCATAATATGATTGAGAACCATAGTAGAATGATAAAATATTGCAATATAACTTGTATTTAAAATTTAAAAAATAGTTTTGGCGCTTTTTATTGACACAATTTAGGTCTTACCTGTAAAAGGTTATATTTTCCTGTTTTCTAGCACTATCACTATCACAACCTTAAACGGAGCAGTGCACCATGATTAAAATGTTCAAATAGTTCATAATTACACTAATTAAAGTGTTAAATAATTACACAGTAAGCTATAATTCACACAAAAAATTTCTTCCACGTATTTGTTTAGCACCAGACGCTGGTGATAAACAATCCCCACTACCAGTTTCACCTATATACGGTGACAAAGACAAAAAAAAATATGCCGTCTTCTTCTTTCCTTTGGCAATGTGTATAAGTTTATCTCTTTTCCTCATGTTTGACGGCTTTTATAGCCCATCTATTCCATTCTATATCTATGGTACTATGTGACAGACTTGTCAAAATAATTTCACGTGCGCCATGTTGTTTTTCTACCTGGCTAAAACCAATTCGAAAATTTTATATGGTATTTTTTCACTAAAAATAAAAAGTGAATTTAAACAAACGAAATTATGCCTAAATGTTCTTCCGGAAAATTCTAAGCATTGTGGTGTAAGCCATATCAAATTCTGTCCAGTAGTTTCGGAGATCTTTCCGGACAAACAGACAAACAAACAAACAAACAAACAAACAAACAAACCAACAAACAAACAATTTTTTTAAAAACTATTCTATCGTGTTCTGCTAACGATTTTAAGGCGACCTGTGTATTTTTTTTCTTAATATTTCGCAATTACAGATTTTTGTACCCCTATGATTTTATTATATATAGAGATAAAATAATGATTCCTTAAAATAAGTTGATAATAAGCTTATTGAAAATCTACACTTTCAAATGAAGATTCCATGTTATAGATTTGATAAAATTAATGCATGCACTATTTACATCCAAATTATTCATAACGAAGAAAATTGTTAATTTTTAGGTTTGAATAATTGTATGAATACAATTGCTTTTACCATGCGGGTTAAATACGGTACATACATACCTTAACCATTTGTCTCAATTCAATTTCAGGTATTTTTATAAAAAAAAATGTGTATTTTTATATTATAAAATATATATATAAGAAAAAAGCTAAATAAAGAACATAATAATAATTAAAATTAATAAATGTTTGACGACTTGATTAAAATATTGATAATATTGATTTACATAGAAATGTTAGTTATTGTAATTTTAAACTATAACTTATAACAGTTTACTATAGTTAGGCTTTATTTGTTAAATAAAAATAAAATTTTACTAATTTTATTCAATATAAAATAATTTGTAGGTTTTAAAATATATTCCTTGGATATGACTTTAAAGATTAAGTGCAATAGAAAGGAAATGTATCACACTATTAGTCATCATCACTAATAAATAAATTTGGTTTGTAATTTTGCTCAATATTTCATTAGGTTTAATTGTTTACACTTTGAGCTCAGATAGATATAAGTTTATGACTTTGAACGTTTGGGGGGCAATTACAACATGCTTATGTATATGAAAAGTATTGTAAAATGATTCTGCGATATGGAGTACTTCCTAAACATTTTCTTTAGATATTTTCTCAGGTGTATTATCAACTGACAGTAATTAAATGGTAAAAGCAAGACAGTATCAATTTCTTAGAACTGTTAGATACATAATTATGTATTAAGATGTTTTGCTGACCTCTCAAGTAGATGTGATATTTTATTAGAAATAGATAACACCACACTTTCAATACATTAACAGAAAAAGCTCAGTTTGATATCAATCCAAATGATCTTGCTAAACATTTGGCGGTGGTGTGAAACTAGCAGCATCTGATTTTTTGCTTAATATATAAAATTTCAAAATATTATGAATGAATGAATGAATGAATGAAAATTTTTATGAAAATTTTTATTTACATGCAGAAACAAGACACACAGCGCATACAGAAAAAAAAACAATAGAACAATCAGACACTGAGGGGATTACAGGATACATTATAATAACATACCAAAGTGGAGTGTCTCACAACTGCATGGAAAAGGGAAACCAGTTCGGTATAAAGCCAGATTATTAAGCTGATTTTAAATCTTGTAGTCTCCATGCAGATGTAAGTTGGAAACTGTCGCAGGACATAATGTACTTCTAAGATTTGTGATGCATTGATTCATTTGTAACACATTTCAATTTAAAAAAAAAATAATAATATATATATGATTATATGATAAATAAATTATATTTTATAATATACATGTAATCATGGCATCGTCCTATGTTTCAAATGTTGATACTTTTACCATAGGATTAATATTTTTATAAAAGAAGAAGAAACTCCTTTTCTTTGATTTTGAATTTTTTGCAGAGTTATAACTGACAGAGCTTAAGGAATCTAAGTATTTCCTTTTTAGACCATTACCACTCAGGCTTACTGCAAAGAAATAATGTTTCATTCAGATCTATCCAATGTTTTAATACCAAAAGTTTCTTTTTTCAAATCTTATGTTTATTTTTAAAGCAGAAGCATTACATCAGTCATTGCATTTTCACTGTTCAGCTCTTACACCAATTATCTAACTGTAGGCAATAGAATAAGGTCAGATGATAAAATTAAAAAATGGATAAAACGAGTTAAAAGACTATGTCTGGCAAAGCCAATGTATGTCAGCATAATGGAATATGGCATATGCAATCCTGCCATAGTTTTATATTACCTTAAGCATGGATCATCTAGAAATAACCTAGACTCAAGAAAACTGACTGACAAAAAGTCACAAATCCTATACATAATTAGTTATGTATTAATTATAGTTTTCTCAAATTAAGATGGCTATTTTAAGAGATATTAAAAGTTCTATGACAGCGACACTTAAGCAAGTTGTCTCTTCTCTATTTAAAGATTATTCCAGATATTTTACTTGTGAGAACTTTGTTATTGCTTTAGAAGTAACAAATAATAAAGGACCATAGAAATAAACATTTGATAAATTTATTTTAGACTTAAAATACTACTACTCAATCCATTAGTAGATGACTAAAGCAAACAATGGAGGAAAGTTAATCTAATTGTTCATCTTTCATATTAATATTCTATTTATTCATCACCCTCCAAACAATATGCTTCAAATTATCATGCATATAGGGCAGGATTAACTGTTTATAATATTCTAAAGGCGAATAAACATTTTCAGTAAATCACTAGGATGGGAGTACCAGTCCCAAACCAGGTACCAGTGGTTGACCACTCGCATGTTCAATTGAATAAATTAAGAAAAGGCGGGCATTTTTTAAGAATGTTATTGTTTTGTTATGTTGCGTGTACTGTTACCAACCTTCGAAACATATTTTTTCCGAGAAGGAACAAAAAATATAGCTCCCTTGCTCTTTTTGTCAGACCAGTGTCTCGTTCACTTGCCTTCCAGCCGCCATTACAGTTAGAAGTGCAAGTTGACGAGGTAAGTTAAATCATTGTTAATCACATATTATTTCCTAATTATTGTCATGAAGTTGTATTATTTTTAAAATTTAGTGTTTATTTAAGTGGTATGAACTACTTATTTTTGTACAAAATGTCATTATCAAGTATTTTGAAAGATGGTTAACTACTGGAACACACCTTGTACTGGGTTCCTATTGTTGACCATCTGGTTTGCGACTGGTTGTCTATGGTGTTTTCGTTTTTTTCCTTTTTTTTCAAAGCGATGCTTTTGTAAAACAATTAAGAGCTTTAAGCCTACCTACCATTAAAATCGTATGCAGTGTGCCAGTAATTGACCACTGGTTTGCTATTGGTACATAGAAGTAAATAAAAGTGTTCCTATGGATGACCAGATTACAGTTTAACTTCGTTTCACTTTGTTTTAGATGAAAGATGGACATCTTTTAAATATTCAGAGGAAGATCTACTGAAGTGTCTCGACAAAATTACTTAAGGTGCTAAAGTCAATTCAATTCAATTTTTATGATAAGTGGCCAACATGTCGAAAATATCAAATTTCGTCTTCTGCTTAGGTACTTCCGTCTTACCTATTTCTGCCGCAAAGCAGCAGTGCTTGCATTGCTGTGTTCCGGTTTGAAGGGTAAGATATGGCAGTGAAATTACTGGGTACTGTGACTTTACATCTTATGTCACAAGTTGGCAACGTACACTGTTGCAGTTTTGCTGCGAATCTCACAAGAGCCACATGTATTATAGGTGACTGTTACCACTTACCATCAGGTGGGCAGTTTGCTTGTTTGCCAACTTTCTGCAATAAAAAAAATCACTCGACTGTTATAAACAAAGTGAAAATGAGACAAAATCTAAACAATCAAAAACATTGATGGATGTAATGCTGAAGTCAGTACTATGGTGTTATCTTCGGCGACCACTTTTAAATGGCCTGAAAAAGACGATACCATATGGTATAATAGTGACAGCATCGTTGAAGTTATAAAAGCACCTGTTCCTATAATACCAGAGGTTCGTATAAGGTTGAAGAGTTCGTATAAGATTTTCATATTTGTGTTTTAAGTAGGTACAACCTACCTACCTTTTACAGTGCCATTGAAAACTGTTGTATCTTAGTCAAGATAATATTTTAATAAATTTAAGAAAGTAAATTTGTTTAAAATAATAGTGTTTTATTTTATTAGCTATCTTCATTAGTTGTCAGTGGTCAACTATTGGTGCAAAAGTGGTCATTTATTGGAGCGCACTGGTCAAACTTAGGCACAATCCCGTTTTTGGTATTGTTCATGAAATCTATAAAAAACTAAAATATTTGGATTCAAATAAATTATCAATATTGCAGCGTTAGTAAAGAATATACAACTTTAAATATACATTTCGACATTAAAACTACATCATTCCAATACAGAGCATTTCAAAGTCAAAATTTGACCTTAACTGGTTTGGGACTGGTACACCCACCCTATTTTACATTTTCGCGTGGCGATTATGTACTCTGTCCGTGGGACAGGCTGAAGGACATATATCTTTCAAAGCACATAAAAATTGTTTTTAGGGAATCGTTAATTCTACATTTTCGCGTGGCGAGGATGTGGGTACTCTGTCCGTGGGACAAGTTAAAGGACAAATATATGTCCAGGCATATGAATGATTTTAAGGAATTGTTAATTCTACATTATCGCGTGGCGATTATGTACTCTGTCCGTGGGACAGTCCTAAGGAATTGTTAATTCTACATTTTCGCGTGGCGATTATGTACTCTGTCCATGGGACATTCCAAAGTACAAATAGGTACCTATAATGGTAAATGATTGATTTCAGGATTTTATTACTATTACATTTTCGCGTGGCGATTATGTAGTTTGTTTGTGGAACAGACTAAGGCTAAATTATTTTTAATGTATTTGATATTCATTATTAACTTCTGTACTTACAAATATTTCACTAAGGCAAAATTAATTGAGTCTCTGTACTGTACAGTGAAATCCCATTAGGTTTCAATCTGGAAAGGGAACCGAAACTTACAAAGAGTTAGATAACACATTGGGTGGCATAACCCCACTATTGGATGATCTAATAAATTATCGATATTTGCTAAATATTATAATATACCACGCCAGTTAGATTGGCAAAGCTTTTTGCCACGGCTGGTAGTTCTTGAAATTTATAGTTATTATATGGTTAAGAAAGCCGAAAATGGACCTGGATGAGTCCGGACGGTAATGTCAAAAATGAGATAGATTTTATCATGTCGACGAAAAGGCACATATTCAATGATGTCTCTGTGATCAATGCCGTCAAAACGGGGAGTGATCACAGACTGGTGCGAGGCACATTGAATATCAATATTAAGCTGGAAAGATCTCGACTGATAAAGTCTACGCTCCGACCAGTACCTGCGCAAATCCAAAACCCCGAAAGGTTTCAGCTCGAGCTCCAGAACCGCTTCGAAGCCCTTGAGAACAGCTTAAATGTGGACGATCTAAACAACATGGTGGTGGATACTGTCCGTACGGTAGGGTCTAAGTTCTTTAAAACCCGCCGTCCCAGAACAAAGAAACTCTCCGACAAAACGCTCCAACTTATGGATAGGAGACACGAAATGAGGCTGCAGAACTCAACGGCTGTTAGTCGTTACCGGCAGCTTAATAGGCAGATATCAAAGTCATTGACATGCGATCTTCGCCGATTCAATACGGCTTGTATTGAAGAGGCTATCGAGCGAAATAAAGGCTCCAAGGTATTTGCGAGATATCTGTCTATTGGGCAAAGTCAACTGACGCAGCTGAAGATTGACGACGGTAGCCTCATTTCGTCGAAGCCTGAGATCCTGAGGGAGATCGAGAGTTTCTATGGACAGTTGTACTCCACGCAAGCACCTGTTAAAAGCGAGGTTAGAGACCCCAGAGCCAAGCTTACTCGATACTATACTGATGATATCCCGGACGTCAGCCTGTACGAGATTAGTATGGCTCTCAAACAACTAAAAAACAACAAGGCGGCGGGTGATGATGGAATCACTACAGAGCTTCTGAGAGCGGGCGGTAAGCCGATACTTAAAGTCCTCCAGAGGCTCTTTAATTCCGTTATTCTCGAGGGCAGAACGCCTAAAACATGGAGTGAGAGTGAGGTCATCCTGTTCTTCAAAAAGGGTGATAAAACACTCTTGAAGAACTATAGGCCGATCTCACTCTTGAGTCATGTTTATAAGTTGTTTTCGAGAGTCATTACGAATCGTCTCGCTCGCAGGTTCGACGACTTCCAACCTCCCGAACAAGCCGGTTTCCGAAAAGGCTATAGTACCATAGACCACATCCATACGCTGCGGCAGGTTATACAGAAGACCGAGGAGTATAATCTGCCACTTTGCTTGGCGTTTGTGGACTATGAGAAAGCCTTCAATTCGATCGAGACATGGGCGGTGCTGCAGTCTCTCCAAAGGTGCCAAGTGGACTATAGGTACATAGAGGTGCTAAGGTACCTATACGGAAATGCCACTATGTAGGTTCGACTCCAGAACCAGAGCTTTAATCCCATCCAATTGCAGCGAGGTGTAAGACAGGGAGACGTTATCTCTCCAAAACTCTTTACCGCTGCATTGGAGGATATTTTCAAGCTTCTGGATTGGAAAGGATACGGCATTAACATTAATGGCGAGTGAAGTCTATTCTAGCGGTTGTGCATTTGAAGTTATTTTAAACTTGAGCTATGCAGAAGGCAAGAATGGCAAAGAATGTAAACCGCAAAGGTGGCTGTGACGTCTTTGGGATAAATCTGTCTTGAAAATGTAATAGAGGATGTTTTCATTATATACAGAAGAAAAATCTTGAAGACTATTCGAGATGCTGTTAGAGACGTAGCGTGGAAAGTGTTGTGACAATGTGATGGAAAACGTTTGTATTTGCTATGTGACGAGAGGTGGATATTGGGTAATTGCTATATTCCATTACTAATGACCAGACTCAATAAAGCATTCATGGTAAAATAACTCGTACTTTTGATTTTGTATAGCAGTAATAATAATTTAAATTATATCATTCGCATTTAGAGTTGGAATTTCACGAGCACTATCAAGAACAAACCGAGACGTGTTCAAACAAGCAAATAACTAAGTACTCGGGAATCTTGGACATTAAAAGACCGATGGCAGAGACCATGAATCCTCCGGGTTCGCTATCAGTTTAAGCTCCAGTGACTTCAAGGCAGAGTCTTCGGATCACCTGGGACGCTGAGCTAATCTCAACATTATGCCACAATTGCGCGAAGGAACTTGTAATTTATAGCGAGACCAACTTTTAATTGCCACCTTGTTCAAACTAGATTTAATGGCTTAAAGCTGGATTCATTTCCGGGAACCTTTTTTGAGTTTAAGCTGTGATCTGCTTTATGGTTTATTACTTCCGTATTAAATGCATTTATATTTAGGTACTTGATTGCTTTTTTTTCTGTCAATGTGTAAAACGAAAAAAATATGTAAGTATTATTGTGTGTGAGAATAACTCCTTTATGTTTGCTTTGTATTCTATATTAAATTGACGTATTTACTCAAAGACCTAGTAATATAAAGTTAGTAAGACACGTGTGGTCCTTGTTCAACAAAAAATGGATTTCTTACTAAGCTATCATGGTATCTTGATAGCCAATTGCGAAAAACAATAATCACCAATCATATTCAGGTAAACATATCTCTGATACTTTGTATTGTGTTGGATAATTGACAATTCTTCAGATGAAGGGTTTGTTATGCCTGGTAGTTTTCTTAAGAATGCTACTCGTAATAGCTACTCTAACTTAACCTTTAGCTACCGTTGTGTTGTTTAGGTAAAGTTTAATTTTTTTAAAATTTTAATTTTGATTTACATAACCAGCACAACTATCAGTCCTACGGCGCCAGCGCAATTAATCATAGCTATTTAGCAGGGTGGGTCTAAGCAAACTATTCAAGGCGTCTTCTTAGACCCCACGTCGGTACTTAAACGTTAAAATAACACCAAAAGCTAATTTCAAATCGTGAAAGTAAAAATTAAATAAACACTAGCCTTTCAATGTGAATTTTATGAAGGAAAAAGCTATCGACCAACAATAAGTCGTTAAAAACAAAAGCCCTGAGTAATCGAACCCATCGAAACACTTCGGCTGCGACATCTCCCCAAACAAAGTAAACAGAACAAAAATATTTTTGTATACATATCAGATGACACTGAAGCCTAAGCGAAATAAAATAAGCCTTGTGCTCTGTTGTAGTCACGTTTTCGTAGAAACAAGTGAAATTAATATAGTTATGAAGACAGTGTGAGTACTTTTAAAAAAGTCTCAACTAGGACTGGTTATGTTTGATGAGCTTGTAGTAAAAATTCTCAGTGGGACACAATTTGTGCGGAGGGGATTGCTCACAGCCGATACTGTTTCCAATGCGAAGAGTCTAAGCATAAGGAGGGTTACGGCAGCTCACAAGGCATGCCTCAAAGTAGTGCCGACATTCGATTTACAGGGCCTTATTCTGCTAGCGTTAATGCATTTATGGCATGTCAGTAAAGCTTCAATAACACTGCTTACCAATAACGAACTAAAACTTTTTCAATATTGAGTTATTAAGAAATTTCAGTATGAATAACTTGCAACAGAAAACGTATTAAAGTGATAAAGGCAGTTTTTTTAAACGCTATCAAGACACGAAAACAACATTATGACTAGCAGAATTAGACCTCTGAGCACTTATGGAACAGTGGCTCTAGTGAAGCTGAGCGCAACATGTCCCGTGTCAGAAGCGAGATTCGGCTCAATATGATTGAAGTTTGAGCCTTAAGCAGCAGAATGGAGATGGTATATAGGCCACCATCTAGTTCCGAAGACCACTTGATGCTGTGATCACTCGTGAGTCAATCGGATCTGCTCGAAAGCGCCAGGGTCTAAGGCAAAAAGGGTCACCAGACGTGCGGAGGCATTAAATGTACCGCAAGAGCAAAACCTATTCTAGCTGATTCGACTCAAATAGTAACAAATAATACCTATTAGGACTTTAAAATACTGATAGAGCGAACTGTCCTTAATATTTAAAAAAACATTATCTAGTAATATTGTAATTAGCAATTATTTACAAATTTATTTATTTATAATTTATTAATTTTTTCTTGATCAAAATATTATCTGTTGAGACCTGTAGGTACGCTTTTTTTATAGATTGACATGTACATTATTTTTGTATGTATGTACATTAGGTTATGTAAATCAAAATGGTGCCGTGTGTGTGCCGGCCTAGAATAGCACCAACCCATCTCTGCCCGTGGGTGTCGTACGAGGCGACTAAGGGAGATATGGCCTTAGGAGACGGGCAGCAGCGTCTCCTCAGATCTCGGCCCTACTGCGATCGCCAACCCGCCTGCCAAGCGTGGCGATTATGCCCCCCCCCCCCCCAATATGAATCACACACAAATAAATCGGCCCCTAGTCCCCGGCAGCCCTGCTATGCCTAGTTACGGTAGCGGCTACGGTAACGGTAGGGCAGGGGGTGCGACGAATCCCCGGGTAAGATCCGGCTACCATCTACGACGACTCGACCTGGCAACTTATAACACGCGTACACTGAGGACGGACGCGAAGTTAACGGAGTTGGAAGAAGCTATCAGTAAGCTACGCTGGGATATCATTGGTTTATCTGAAGTCCGAAGTGAGGGGGAGGACTCGATAATCCTCAATTCCGGCAACTTGCTGTACTACCGGGAGGGCGACCAACAGTCCCAAGGTGGTGTCGGGTTCATCGTCCACAAGTCCCTCGTCAACAACGTAATAACATCATCGTAATATCAACATCGGGAGTGTGTCGACCAGGGTAGCATACCTGATACTCAGAATATCGAAACGATATTCGTTGAATGTCATACAGGTTTACGCTCCGACCTCGACACACCCAGATGACGAAGTGGAGGCTATGTATGAGGAGATCTCTGAAGCCATACATAGCCACAATACCCACTACACGGTTGTGATGGGGGACTTTAACGCTAGGTTGGGGAAACGTTGCGGTGATTAGTTAAGAATAGGGCAATTTGGATTTGGGCACCGGAACACCAGAGGCCAGATGCTAGCGGACTTCATGGAGAAGGAGAACCTCTATATGATGAACTCCTTCTTCAGGAAGTCCGAAAGCCGAAAATGGACCTGGATGAGTCCGGACGGTAATGTCAAAAACGAGATAGATTTTATCATGTCGACGAAAAGGCACATATTCAATGATGTCTCTGTGATCAATGCCGACAAAACGGGGAGTGATCACAGACTGGTACGAGGCAAATTGAATATCAATATTAAGCTGGAAAGATCTCGACTGATAAAGTCTACGCTCCGACCAGTACCTGCGCAAATCCAAAACCCCGAAAGGTTTCAACTCGAGCTCCAGAACCGCTTCGAAGCCCTTGAGAACAGCTTAAATGTGGACGATCTAAACAACATGGTGGTGGATACTGTCCATACGGTAGGGTCTAAGTTCTTTAAAACCCGCCGTCCCAGAATAAAGAAACTCTCCGACAAAACGCTCCAACTTATGGATCGGAGACACGAAATGAGGCTGCAGAATTCAACGGATGCTAGTCGTTACCGGCAGCTTAATAGGTAGATATCAAAGTCACTGACATGCGACCTTCGCCGATTCAATACGGCTCGTATTGAAGAGGCTATCGAGCTAAATAAAGGCTCCAAAGTATTTGCGAGATATCTGTCTATTGGGCAAAGTCAACTGACGCAGCTGAAGATTGACGACGGTAGCCTCATTTCGTCGAAGCCTGAGATCCTAAGGGAGATCGAGAGTTTCTATAGACAGTTATATTCCACGCAAGCACCTGTTGAAAGCGAGGCTAGAGACCCCAGAGCCAAGCCGACACTATACCGAAGATATCCCGCACGTCAGCCTGTACGAGATTAGTATGGCTCTCAAACAACTAAAAAACAACAAGACGGCGGGTGATGACGGAATCACTACAGAGTTTCTGAGAGCGGGCGGTAAGCCGATACTTAAAGTCCTCCAGAGGCTCTTTGACGACTTCCAACTTCCCGAGCAAGCCGGTTTCCGAAAAGGCTATAGTACCATAGACCACATCCATACGCTGCGGCAGGCTATACAGAAGACCGAGGAGTATAATCTGCCACTTTGCTTGGCGTTTGTGGACTATGAGAAAGCCTTCGATTCGATCGAGACATGGGCGGTGCTGCAGTCTCTCCAAAGGTGCCAAGTGGACTACAGGTACATAGAGGTGCTAAGGTACCTATACGGAAATGCCACTATGTAGGTTCGACTCCAGAACCAGAGCTTTAATCCCATCCAATTGCAGCGAGGTGTAAGACAGGGAGACGTTATCTCTCCAAAACTCTTTACCGCTGCATTGGAGGATATTTTCAAGCTTCTGGATTGGAAAGGATACGGCATTAACATTAATGGCGAGTACCTAACACACCTCCGTTTTGCCGATGATATAGTTCTAATGGCTGAGACCTTGGAAGACCTGAACACCATGCTCGGAGATCTCAGTAGTGCTTCCCAAAGAGTGGGTCTTAAAATGAACATGGATAAGACAAAAATCATGTCGAATGCCCATGTTGTACCCACTCCAGTTAATATTGGGAACACTACACTTGAAGTTGTAGACAACTACGTATACCTGGGACAGACAGTCCAGTTACACTGAAAGAAATTTTTAGTAACAAATAACAAACATTTGAGTAACCTATTACATAAAAATAGTGACTTCACAACTAATGTTACTAGTAGCCAAATTCAGTTTTGTAAAAACAGTTATGTTATCTATAGCAAAACAAAAATAATTACTTCCCACCAAATATATAAACCATAAGTTACCAAAGTGTTTCGAGTAAATTACTAATATAAATGTATTAATAACAAAACTTTTAAGTAAGAATAGACCACATCTATGTTTACTATTTACGAAACTGTTTTGTTATAAATAACTATTTCTTCAATATTAGCATTACTAAACTGTTATCACAACTAAACTATTTTGCTATCTGTTACTAAACTTTTGATTAATTATAACTAGATTCTCAGATTAGTATAGCATCAATATATTGTAATCATGACCAAACTAATTTGATACCTGTTACTAAACTTGTGGTTAAAATATAGCTAGAGTTTCAGATTATTTACAACATCACTGTTATGTAATCTGTACCTGAACTTTTCAGTTAATAGTTACATTACTTTTAGGTTACTTTAGCGGTTTTTTCCTACAGGTTTATAGCTTGTAGCCAAAACTAATAATATGAGAATTTTCAGCAAGAAAGGCAAGCGCTGTTGAAACTCCTCATATATTAATTTCGACTACAAACTTGGGACAAATTAAAAACTAAATTGATTTGTTCAAATAAGTGAGCATTCATTAATTATCAAATTAATTAATTACAGAAAACTTTTAAATATATTGATCAACAAAAGAAATAATCACAGAACTATAAATAACTACGCCTCAACACTAGGCGGCAATCCTCTTTTGGTATCCTTGTCCAAAATATTGTTGGAGCTGCAGCTGGCAATGCTACCAGCGTGGTGGCATCGAAAATCGTGGTCAATTCTAGTGACTTGTACAATTATTCGAAATCGTCAAAGCGGCATAGTCCAGTAGCTCTTCATAAGACTCTGTAAAATAAAAACATGTTTAAGTTATCTGCATTAAAATAAGAAGCAAATGAAAGAAAAATATCACTGGGCCAAAAACACCAGCTCCCGTATTCGCTAACTTCGGTTGCTCCGAACTCTGAACTCCGAACTGTCATTGTGATATACTACTGAGTGTATTACACACAAAACTACTCGCTGAAAAAGCAATGGCAACGTGAGTTTTGTTATGGCAGAGTTCATTACAGCAGTATGATATTGTGTTCAAAATGACAGTTCGGAATTGGTAACCGAAGTAAGTGAATAGCTAAGTACACATTAGTCGCACAACTGTACGAAAAACGGACAAACATTTTCTTATAAAAATCAAAAAAGGTTTGTTCTGTTCACTCACCATTCAAAAATTTGAAATAGTCATTTCCAAGCCTCAGATATCAGATAGTAGGAATTTTTTTCCGCAGGTTCGTTTGCTTCGGGGGGGCTGCATTCATGAATACGGCATCACCATACAGTTTTGACTCTTCATGTGTACCATGATTCTTCTCTATTTTTGAAAAATATCACAAAGTTACCACTAAATGCCACTTGCTTTCTGTGAACTAGTGCGAACCGCAATGGCCGGTAAAGCGAAATGAACATTATATTCCTGCGTGTCACGTTTGATGCAAGTTCGGGTGGGAAATTACAATTTTTTTTTGTTACACGCAGCATCACTTTTATTACCTCTGACAAAACTATTTCGTTCTGGCTTACAAAAACATTGTTGTAATCAACATTATTAATACTAGTTGGTTTCAATCAAATATTTAATTTGTTTATAGCAACTTTGTAACACGATCTTAAACAATACTATTCAGTTGTAAACAATTTTTAGCTATGGTAATAAATAGCACAATAATTATGTAAAAGCTTAATTTAAGTTTAGCCAACTGTATGTTAGAAAATACTCTAAGTTTGTTCAATTATAGCAAAGTACTGTTATGTTACAAGGTACCGAAGTCGAATTTGACAGTAAATAACAAAAACTTTAGAAGTTCATAACCAAAATTAAATAACTGAAATGATTTTGTAAATTGTAACAAGCCAGGTGATCTAAACATAAATGAAATTAATTTAAAAGTTAACAAAGTTTTGCTAATCTTTATTTAACTCAACTAGTTTAGTTAATTAGTTTTTTCAGTGTAGGTAAGTCCAACTTCGAGAAAGAGATCTCTCGTCGAATCCAGCTCGGATGGGCAGCTTTCGGGAAGTTACGAAAAATCTTCGCGTCCAAATTACCTCAGTGTCTCAAGACGAAAGTCTTTGACCAGTGTGTGTTGCCAGTGATGACCTACGAAACGTGGCCATTCACTATGGGTCTCGTCTGAAGGCTTAAGGTCGCTCAGCGGGCAATGGAGAGAGCAATGCTTGGGGTCTACCTGCGTGATCGGATCCGAAATGAGGAGATCCGCAGGAGAACTAAAGTAACCGACATTGCTCGAAGGATTGCTCAGCTGAAGTGGCAGTGGGCAGGACACATAGCTAGAAGGATCGATGGCCGTTGGGGCCGAACGGTTCTTGAGTGGCGACCACGATCCGGACGACGCTCAGTGGGTAGGCCCCCGACCAGGTGGACCGACGATCTGGCAAAGGTCGCGGGAAGCCGCTGGATGCGGGCAGCGCGGGACCGATCGTTGTGGAAATCCATGGGGGAGGCCTATGCCCAGCAGTGGGCGTCGTGCGGCTGAGATGATGATGATGATGATGTACATTATTTGTTATTTTATTAACGTTTCTAGCGTAGGGTGCGCTATTATATTGTGTTTAGGAAATAAACTTGTAAAACGATGTAAAGAGCAAAATGTAGTTTCCTATAAAACCAGTTAGAATGACAAACCCGTCAATTCGACAATCAGTATATAAAATTAAAACTATTTTAAAACGACAACTAAAAAGGTTACATGGAAGTGAGAGATATTTACCCTTCAGCATTTTTTTTTTATATTTATATTTAAACGTTTCCTTTACATCGATGCATAATAGTTACAGCATATCAATATCGAAATTAAGAGCTAACATTTGGATGTTAAATTTGTCTACGTCATCAGTATAACGTACCGAATATACCATTAAATAGACAACACGAGGAAGGACAACACAAGGGATTTCTTTATCGGCTCAGCTACAAGCCGCTATTTCTCTTCACACTAAAAAATATAACCAAGGACATATTCCCGTGAATATGGCAATAAATCAGTGCCAAAAAGCTTTCCTTGGCCCACGTAAAAATAAAACAACGAAGAGTTTCGGGGCAGCATAAATGAAACAAAAATGGCTGAAAATTTTTAAGCCGAACATTATCCAGGTCCACTCGTCCGTCCGGCCGGCGAGCCGGGCGATTGATGGCTACAGTTGGGACTCCCGGCCTCCTTGACATCTGTTACATAAGTGCTATTTGCTAGCCACTTCAGCCGGGCAGAGTTGAGGCTCGTAAATAAGAAATGCTTTCTCTTTCCAATAGGAAAATTGTCCCATAAACAGCGCATTAATATTATGACCGATGGTATGACAGGATGGATTTTTGTAACCAGTTAGGTTCATTGTCCGTTACTTATCCACCAAAAACAACTGAATCTCAGACCTTATAATGTATTTAAGCAAAACTACACTTTTTAATTTTTTTGCCCGACGTTTCGAACTGAAAAGCTTTCGAAACATCGGGTTAAATAATTTAAATGTTTAAAATCGAATATACGCGAGTAAATCCGAAAAGTGTGGTTTTATTTAAATGTGTAGTACTCGTGCAAATAAAAGACAGTATTACTCAGAATGTAGCAGATAGCAGGAGATATTCGGCTCAAGGCGCAAATCTGGCGCAGGCGCGGACGCGTCACAGGAGTTTTCCATTCTATTCAAATTTCGTTCTAAATCTAATCAGGAATAAAGACGAAATTTAAACACACCGAACCGAGTGGTCTCGTCATACAGTCGTCCGCGTCATCTCGTTCGGTGCATTCAAATTTCGTCTGTCTGTCTGTTTCAGTTTAGTACGAAATTTGGAAAATTTCCGTGCCACGTCCGCGCCCGCGCCAGATCCTATGTGGCTTGCGCCTACACTGACACTACCTTTAAAGAAACCTTGGTAATTCAACGTAACAAATTAACTTTGCGAAATCTTTGTGTTACTGTTTTAAACAGCCCGAAGTAGAAGAAAAGTTCCTTTAGCCTTACAGGATCTAATAGTAATAGGTCATTTTAGTGCATGTGAGTGAGGTCTCTTAAACCAAGACTCACAAGGAGATCTATTTGATCGCTTGGCCCGACTCTTCAGCCGAGAGGAAATCTGCCTCCTATATTACGCTAGCCGCGACAATAGACACATTGATGCAGCATTACGTTTCGATATCGCCATATCTTAGTATAATAATAATAACAGCATCCTAACCGATATTCGGTCTAGGCGGCCAATCTCAACAGAGACTAGCCATCAGCGCAGGAGATATTATAGTGCACACGTGACTGCGTGCTCCTTCAAGCAAAGGTACATACAATTGCGGTAAAGTTGGCTGTTATAACACTAACAGGAAGAAAGGAAGTAGCGATAATATATGTCTTCTAAATCAGAGTACGTAAATTCTCACAAACGCTGATCAAATCAGATCTTCATTGCGTCAAGGCGAGAAAGCAAGATCATAAATTTAAGCATGTTTTAACCACAGTCGTGGTCTAATAATTGAGACCACCATATTGATCTGAAAGTCCAGGGTTCGATTATGGCAGAAGTTTTCTGCTTGGTTTAGTTGGTAGAGCTTCTGATCCCTCCTGACTAGCTACCACCGTCTTACCTAAATTTGTCGTGAAAATAACAATAAAAACATACCTAGTTATCTTCCGACAATAAGTGGATCGCAAGTTCTCACATACTCTATTCTGCATGATTCCCAACTAAGATATATAAAAGGCTCCATCATATTTGTCTGACAAAGGCATTAGCAAGGCTATTGACTCGATCGTTGACCATCGAGTTGTTTGAAGGTTGAAATGTTAAGGTTCATTTTCGATCAGTACATATACTAAGTACTTATAGCATTCCTTACTTTATTCGATTGATGGGGCGGTGGTTAGTGGTGACAAAAGCATTAAAGAACTAGGAAAAATTTAATATTTGTGTTTATTGTAAGGAATCCCATATAAAAATAGATCACAACTATGTTAAAAATGAAAATAAAAAGATTTATTGGAATAAAATGCAGTCTGAAATTAATAGTTTCATATCTCGCGCTAAAATGGATCTACAGCTCTGATGACGTCACTCCTGTCTGTCACTCATTCGTCGCTAACATTCACTCAATTCAAATATCACAGGGAAAGTTTCCATTAGTTTCGAATTAGTAATTTGAAATGGACTATCCATCAGCATCTTATAGTCGAAACAATGTTATTATTGTTCTGAAAAATAGACGTATGGATTCGTGTTTTGTGTGTGTCCATCAGTTTCAATGTTCGCAAGTAAATTGTTTTTAACTGGACCTTCTGATCCCATGTTGAAAAAATGGCTGTAACACGATAACCTTCTTTTCAGACTTTATGCTCTAAAAATGAAACACGAAAACTTACACCCTAGAAGTTTAGTTCCTTTTATTCCTACACTCGAAAACTCGACACTTTCACCAAAAAAGTTACTAACATGTCGAGACTAGCTGATGGTAGGTTTCTGGATTCTATTTTTACGAAACCAACTACCATTTTTTTACAGAAAAATGTAAATAATTTTCGTAAAAATAATGTTTACCTGTACATCTGACGGGACATAAAACTCGAGTGACGTCACTAGTTGTTGATTGGTAGATTAAGATGTGTTCCGTTTCGCGTATTTTTATTTCGCAATTATTAATAAAATTATTATTAACTAAAATAAAAACGTTGCCGTCATTCTTGTTTCACGTTTTTATAACATTTTAATTACAAATCGTTCATGAATATTACATTTGTATCTTCCCTAGATAATAGAATTATTTTATTGTGCATTCATAATCTCTCAAGTGTAGTGCTTTTGTATGGATAACACATACCTACTACTAGTGTGAAGGTTGAGTGCACTTTTTACAAGCTTTTATTTACTTTCACCTGTTCCGGTGTCTGTAATGAAATCTTGCAAGTTAAATTTGACTCACGCTCCGGTTATCGATTGAGCTTTTCGCATGCATAATTGTATATCGCGTGACAATGCAATATTATGATGACATAGAGCTGATCTAATGCTGGAGCTAAAAGGCGGTCATAGGAACTCCGCAATAAAACGACACAACCCCATCGGGTTTGGGCTCATTTGATTCGTATTGATCAGTACTAAAAGCTTGTATTCAAAAAAGCTTATTTTATTAATTTAACTTGTATAAATTGAACTATTGTTTAATTTATTTTATTATTAATATAGATAAGTACCTTGTTAACAAGAAAAAATTATATGACACTAGCGCAGATATGAGACACTGCACTATTCGCTTAGAGGCTGACCATAGACCGCATGTCTACGGACACTATGATTCAGTATCGTAGACAAATCTCGTAGTCCCACCGTAGCGGCCGACGCGGTCGGTTCGTCTACGTCGTAGCGACACGCACCGTCATTTCTGAATAATGAGAGTCGTGGTTAATACTCCGTTTAGAAAGTGCTCGAGACAGGCTTATTACAAAACTTTTGCAATTTATTCTTAAGGCTTGCTGAATTAATAAGAACTTAATTTGAATATTTTAAGAATAGTCGTAAACATTCGAGCCTATCTCGGCGTTGGAGTCGCGATGATTAAATTGGATGATTTTCAACAAAAGGAAATGCTTGAAATCTTAAATAAGATTGTTAAAACAATTTAAAGTGGTTTAAACAGCAATGCGCCGTAATTAAACACATAGCTTTGTCATATCAAATATAAAAATAGCTATTTTACAATTTGTTTGCACTGTAGTTTCAATAATAATACAAACAGATTTCATACTTTCTAAAATCATATTTGATTGAGAAAGGACTATGAACAAAATTGAGCAAACATTGATTACACACACGGAAGTCGAAAGAGCATAATGCATATTATTCAGATAAAATACTATTAAATTCTGACGTGGAAATACTTTATCTTCTATACTAATATCATAAAAGAGTCTGGAACATACAGGACGTTGGAACGGCAAGTTAATTTGGAAATTAGTATTAAATGTATTATAATTTTTATAGACATAAATAAAATTTTAATAAATGTCAATACGGAATGTTGAAGACGTAGGTTTAAATTATGTCTGAGATGAAGTTTTTCTAGTTTTAATGTCGTTTGAAAGGTCATGGTTATATAACTTTGTAATGGTAATATCACCTTTTAAGGGCTTTAAATAATTACTGCCAATGACACTATTAACTATATAGCTGCGTTATGTCTTCGTCTGCTAGAACAAGGATTTCTATAACGTCTTCCCGTTTGGAGAAGATCCAATGCTTTTAATGTCAATATTGGATTCTCCTTACGCGGATTTATGGAGTACTTAGATTCATGGATTTGTTTGAAAGACCACGTTGATATAAAGCTTATTACTCTACACCACACAAATGTTTGGGTTTACAATGAATGTTATCACGTTCCGAAATTTATATCGGTATGTTTCAAATTTATTGATAGCAAAACAGCTAGTTTTGAAATTTAATTCAATGAAACTTTTGCAATTAAATGCAACCTTTAGTTGCATAAATTATGCAACTTAAGCAATTATTAGAAGTAATGATACAACACTATCTAACTAAAAGATTATTACCAACAAAATGATGACAGAGCTATTATGTACAAGAATATTACGTATATTGGCATTTTTAATTTAAAAAAACGTCATTTTTAAAGCACGTATACGAGAAAAAAATTAAAAAAATCTTATAGTATTAATTATTATATATCTTATTATCGATGACATTACATTGATGTTAATTGGTTCAACAGTGACTGCAGTAATTTTTTCTATAGAAAGAAAAGAGACTTAAAACACTATCAACATTATTATCCGAACAGTATGCTGTAGAAATTCATTGCATGAGATGAAATTCTACAAGATTTTTTTTTCATATTGTCGTGCTTTTTCTTGCTGAATTGTTGAAATATAGGGAAATCTTAGTTGAAAGAAAAAAAAACAAACTTATTCCTTTAGTCCGATACAAAATGAAAAGCTTTATTGTTGTAGATAATTATAATACACATAATTATAATACACTTATGCATATGTTACTGAAGTACACAAAATCCCTCAATGCAAAGCACTTAACTTAATGTTTAATTAATACAAGCCAAGGGCAGGATGGTTCAGGTCTGTTTGATCAATCTCGGCAGGTAAAAATCAGGTACAAATTGGGTGCAAAACTACAAAATGAGGGGCAATAAAGTACACGAACAAATAGTTATAGGTTTCTTTTTTTTTGAAATTAGTAGCCTTCCCCGGAGCGGTTGTTAGTGGATCATACCTTCGATGCTAAGTTTCTGCGATCACGGGTCAGCGATATAATATTCCTGTTTTATATTAATATATTTAGCTCCACAGAATTCCTCCTTGATAATAGGTTAGTTCATCTGGCTCTAAAGTCAAGCAGCGGAGCCCTACGGCCTCCGGGAACTGCCCTGGAGATTCATAGCACAGTGTTAGGTTAAAAATATAATTAAATATGCCTATGATCTTGAGGTCAGTGGGTCTAACACTGAGTTCTGAAGGAATCCCAGTCAATACATCTGAATTTCAGGTAATAAACATTGCAAGTTAATTCCAAACATAATTTTCAATGAATTGTCAAAGTTTCTTATTGGTTAGTTAATAAAAAAGACATATGGAGGGGAGAGCACCTATTTTGTGTATAATTACTGCTATTAATAAAAAGAAAACAGCTTAATTTGTGAGTTATTTGCCAAAGTATGATGTAAAACTCAATATAGTGAAAATCTAGAATTTAACATGAAATTCACCAGTGTTACTCAATATATGCATTAATCCCACTAAAATGCCGCTTACTATCAGGTTTTTTTAATGAAATAGGGGATGAAAAAGGCGAATTTTGGAAATGTGATATGTTTGATTTAATAATCAATATACCCACTAATAAAAATAAAATTAACAAAATCTGTTTTAAATCATGAAATATAATAAGCTTATTAGATACCTTAGTGTGGGCGGAGTATTATCTATTGATAAAATTTATTTCTTTCTATTAATTTAATGAATCGCGCGCCGGCGATTAGAAATATGATTGAGCTTTTACTCTTCAAGCTGAAAACAAAAATAACTGACTTGACTTATGAAGTCTTAATGTACTTTTCAAATTAAATTCACACGGAAAACGAGAGAAATACCCATGGATTTTCTTCGCAGAACTAAATTTATAAAAACTTTATGATCTTCAAATCAATAACAAATTACTTCCATCGATGTCTCACAGACTAATCATAACCTAGACGATAGACTAAACCAACGCTCCACTTGCGCGCAGATTTGCGTTTATGTGGAAGCGACGGAGCCGAGGTCCGTTTGCTGAATGTTAAGCGCCGTATTGGCGACGGAACCTCTCCTAAAACCAAATTCATTTCATGACACTCGTAAGACTCTTAACTTGCTTCAAGATGTGTCAAGTCAACATACGGATCTTTCGAAATTCTACAATATGCAATAAGTATTTCCAGCTAAAGTTATAAGTTTGGTTGAAAAACAAAACGTAATGAAAAATTAATCATAAACAAATTGTGAATGCTTTCCAAATTCTATTCGACGAAACTATAATTATATGATCTATAAGTTTAAGTGTATTTTATTAAAATATGTCTATAGAAATGATCAAAACAAACGGTCTAAATGTCAAATTCCGAATTTTGAGAAAATCAACCCACCTAAATGGAAGCACGGGATTTTGGGCGAAAAAAAACTATCTTTGTAAATAAGGCCAGGATAAACGCGAGATTTATTTTGTTTATGCAAAAAGTGAATAATGACCAAAGATAATTGCAAATGTCACTGACGTGACGTGAAACGACGTTGACGTTGACACTTGACATTGATATTGTGAAATTAATTGACAAAGTTATTGTAATTGTGATTTTAGTTGTGAAATTTGTGTTAAAACTACAGTGAAACCAAAGTGTTTTTGCAAAATTAGTGTTTTATGAAATTTTAAGAAAAAACGGTGTTACAGTATCCCCCCAACCACGATAGAATTCACATAGGGAATTCGTCTGACGCCTCGTCAGCCTCAAAACCTCCTAACCAACCAAACAAAATTATCATAATTAGAATCAATTAGGTACTTAAAAACTATTCATTCGTGATAAACTCTGTACCCAATTACGCCTAACGTTTTTTTTTTTTTATATAAGTTTATTTATTTGTATAAGATAAAAAATAAAGCTTTAAATATAAACGTGTGTAAATAAAGAATATTTAACCTGCATGTACCTTAAATCTACGTAAATCCATTAATATGGTATGTTAAAGATTGTAATAAAAACCAAACCAAACATTCACCAATAAGGTGACAAAATCTAGCGCGAAACTACTGCTGCTAGCACCTACATGGTTGTAAAAAAAATATTCACCAATAAGGTGGCAAAATCTAGCGAAACCACTTCTGCTAGCACCTATATGGCTGTGATAAATAGGCAAAAAGCATTATATCCTATGCCCATCAAATATAAGAAAGTAATAAAAAAAAACTGTAGTGTCAGGACTGACGCCGAGATGGCGTTGTTAAATAAGTATATCTTGACACTAACAGTGTATAGCAAGTAATGTCAACAACCACCGGTAGATGTCGTTATTACAGACATTTTGACTCTAATCGTCAAATAATAAGTAGAAAAAAAAACAATAAAAAGGAAATAATAAAAAAATGAGTTGCATGGTGTCGTTGCCCCTGATCGTCGATATTGATTTTCCTACGTTTCCAGCTAGATGTAACTTCCTCCATTATAAGAATATAGCAAAGGCTTATTTCTAGAGTTGCAAACCGCTCCTGTGAGGAATTCAAAATTAATTTTGTTGATTAGAGTAGAATACATATAAAAATAATGAACAAGACACGTTTATATTTGTGATCTTGTGCTAAATGCATCTATCTAACCACATAACAGTTATAATAAGTACATACTTGTTCCTTAATTCTGGTATCAGATACTAAAGAAGTAATATCCATTTTATATAATGGTAGTAATAATATATTTATAATGGTATGAACTAAGACACGTATAATATTTGTGTTTTAGATCTTTATGTACTTATGTAATGGTAATATCAATTTTGAAGATGTTAGGTATATGGAAACTTAAGTATCAAGGCAAATCAATAAAAAACGACAGGGACAGACACATGCAAAAACGCCGCCAGATGTTATATGACGCGTTATCCTACACTCGGGTTCTACGAGACGCCAGGAAGAATGGCGGGGTGGGTATTCTGTGACCGCCGCACCCGCGGTGCCTAAATAGTTTAAATGCTTATACAAATATCGCTATTTTCATAAGAGCATAGAAATTAAAATTAAGTAAGTATTATGTTATTAGGTATGTAATTTAGTCACTCGAAGTATCTAAATTTTTAAAATCTTTTATGTGCCACTTTCGTATGTATTTTCCGTTCTCGTCTTCGAGCTCATAGACGAGGCGAGAAAGTTTACGTATAATTTTACAACGTTCATATTTAGGGGCAAGTTTAGCAGTAAAATATTTATTAGCAGAACTCTGCTTGTACGTACGCTTCCACACAAAATCATCAACATTAAAAGAGATATCTCTGCGTTTGTTGTTATAGTATTTTATATTCCTTTCATGGGCCTTACGCAATGACTCTCGGACTTTGATGAAAATGTCACCGAGGTGGCCAATATTAGACGCATGAGTATCGCGTGGTACCACAACCAACTCTTGGAGATCTACAAAATCACGGTAAATACTACCATCAGTGACAGCCTCCCTACCGTGTACTAGCATGAAAGGGGTATAAGAAGTAGACTCATTTACTGAGGTGTTCATGGCAAATTGTATTTTATGTATGTTAATATCCCACGTTCTATGATCGTTCTCAACAAACGAGGAAACTGCAGTGATTATTGTGCGGTTATAACGTTCCACCGTATTAACTTGTGGACAATATACTGGACCCAAATGTACTTGCGGAATATTGTATTTTTCATATAATGTCTGAACCTCATGACTTATAAATTGCGAGCCATTATCAGACATCACAGTCTGTGGTATTCCGTGAACCAGAAATACATGGTCTTCTAACCTTTGCGCTATAACTTTGCCCGTTGCACGCCGTAAAGGAAATAATAAACAATATTTTGTAAAACAACACACAACTACTAGTAAGAATGTATTTTGCTGTCGAGACATCGGCAGTGGACCAACCAGATCAATGCTGATGCACTGGAATGGTCGACAGCAAACTTTGGGTTCCCCCATAAAGCCAGGTGGCGCTAGTGAGCTATGTTTATATGAGTTACAAGTGGCACAATTTTTTATAAATTCCTCGGTATCTTTATGCATACCGGGCCAAAAATACCGTAATTTTAATCTTTTATATGTTTTTGCAACGCCTAAGTGCGCAGCAATTGGTTCAGAATGGTTACTTTTAATAATATCCTCCCTAAGCTCCTTTGGTACAACCTCTTTCCACTGGTAGTCACCACAGAGTTTGTTAGTGCTTTTTGTAAATCTAAAAAGCCTACCATCAATAATTTGAAAATTGGGACACGCGCGCGGCCTATCCGTGCAACGTTTTAATATATTGTTATACCAAGCATCGCTGGATGTAAATGCGTCTACGGCTGCCAATGGTACAGAACGTGATAGTGCATCCGGTACGACGTTTTGAGATCCACTACGATGCTCAATAATGAAATTATAAGGCGACAATCTACACCCCCAACGCGCTAGTCGTCCTGTAGGATTCTTGAGGTTTAAAAACCACTTTAGACTAGCATGATCGGTAATAATTTTAAATTGTCGACCACCTTCAAGGTAAGGGCGGAAGTGTTCAACGACATGTACCACGGCCAATGCCTCTCGCTCTGTAGCGGAATAGTTACGTTCGGCGGGTGTTAGTGAACGGCTACAGTACGCAACAGGATGTTCTTGTCCATCTACAACCTGGGTTAAGGTACCTCCTAACCCGAAATCAGAAGCGTCACAGTGGACAGCAAAATCTTTCGAGAAGTCAGGACATACCAGAACCGGAGAAGTAGATAGTGCGAGTTTTAGGTCGTTGAACGCCTCGTCTGCCTCGGTCGTCCATTTGAAAGGGGGCGCGCTCTTACGGGTAGAAGTAAGAGCATTAAGGGGACCAGCTCTATGACTAAAATTTTTTATGAAACGCCTATAATAAGATGCAGTTCCCAAGAAACGTTTGACGTCTTTCCTGCAGGTGGGAATAGGAAAGTCTACTATAGCCTTAATTTTGTCAGGATCCGTGCGCAGACCATATTCGTCAACCACATGACCCAAGAATTTCAGCTGTCTCCTGAAGAACTGGCATTTACCCATGTTGACAGTAAGGTTGGCTAGTTTAAGTCTCTCCTTTACCCTAAGTAGGAGTTGGAGGTGATCCTGGAAGGCCGTTGGGCCTTCAGGGGTAAGTAAAATTAAATCATCAACATATACGAACACCTTATTGTCAAACTCGGGGCCAAAGAGGCGGTCCATCAACCGCTGCTGCGTAGCTGGAGCTGCAGTAAGTCCAAAGCACATGACCTTAAAGTGAAACAAGCCTCTGCAGGGAATAGTAAAAGCAGTTTTCTCTCTGGACTCAATAGAGTCCAAAGGAACTTGGTAATATGAAGACTTTAGGTCAATAGAAGATAAGTACTTAGCATTTTTGAGCTGGTCCAGAATATGGCTAATATAAGGCATAGGGTAAGCGTCATGCTTTGATATGGCGTTAAGTTTTCGGCTGTCCAAGCAGAAACGTGATGACCCATCTGATTTAATCGCTAAAGTAACGGGGTTGTTCCATGCACTGCCGCTAGGCTCCACAACATCATCCTTCAGCATTTGGTCTAGGTGTTTATTTAATTCTGCCAGTTTAGCGGGTGAGACTACATAATACCGTTGCTTAATAGGTGGGTGGTCACCGGTATCAATTTTATGGCTCACTAAGTGTGTCCTACCTAGGCCTATCTTTTCTGCGGAAATGTCATCAAATTGCTTTATGACGTCATTGACCAGCCTACGCTCAAGCTTAGATAAAGTTTCAAAATCATGTAAAGCACGGCTGCCTGACATAACTGTGTACACCTGATTATTATTTTTATATAAATGTCCGCTATCCTCTAACAATGATAAAATATCTGGCGCAATATTAAATTCCTTCCAGAAATTTAAGCCAAATAACAACTCTGTAGCAACTCCAGGGACGACGTAAAATTTAATAACACGAGTTTTATTCTCTATTGATACAGGTAAAAATAAATACCCAGTTACTCGTGAAGTAGAACCATTTGCAGTTTTTATAAAGTCTAAGTCCTCAGATTTATGTAAAGTAGCGAAATCTTTAAAATATTTTTATGCTTGCCCTCCCACAATGGAGATCTGTGATCCTGAATCTAGTAATCCTCTGAATTCCAAGCCAAAAATATTAATCTTCAGATAAGCTCTGGTATCATTATAGGTGGCGTTAGTAGTAGCGTGAACCGATGTAACCTTACCTTTATGTATATGTATGTTACTAGCTTTATTTACATTATTATAGAATTCATTGTATTTCTGCCTTGACTGTTCAGAATTACAATGTTTATTATAAAAATATACTGTTTTATGCCATCGGTTCACTACTTGGCGTTTTTTGGAATCTCTACGGTTGAAGGTTTTGAAGAAGTGCACTTTGGACAATTATTTGCATTGAACCCCTTTTCTCCACAACGATAACAAATAAGTACCCAAGGCGCCTTGCAATACCTCAAGCTGTGACCATTTTTCCGACAGCGGACACAAAAAAGATTATTTTGTGTATTATTTGCTGGCTGTATTGAAGAGACTTTTGGTGGCGCCTTGCTAGTGCTGCTACTACTATTACTACTTTTATAATACAAATCGGGAGCCAGAGAAGATGTGGTGACCCTAGGAGGTTCACTGAAATGCACCGATCGCTCCTTTGCACCTTCTAACAACCTACATTTTTTCTTTAGATCAGTCCAAGATTCCACTGGGGCTAGAGCAAGCTGAGTAGTATAAAATGGTCTAATATTAAACATGACTATGTTCAATTTATCATCATCAGAGATTGGTTTTGATAATCGAGTAAAATAATTTTGCATAATGCTGAGATAATTCACAATGCTTTCGTCGGGGCCCTGAGTACGACTTCTAATTTCCTGCATCAAGCGATGGTCATAATCAGATGGTAAATATTCATCGAGAAGCAAGGTCTTCAGCTCAGTCCAATTGTGAACGTCTGACTTTACTCCTCGATACCAGCATAGCGCTTCATCAGTGAAAAGTTCAGCCGCAGAACAGAAAAGCTTTGAATCTGCAAGGCCACGAGACAAGCATAACTCTTCGAGGCGTTGTAAGAAGGCCTTAATGCATGTCTTGCCATTGAAGCGTAAATTTAGTTTATGCACGGAGCAATCATTAGCTGTATTGTGTGTAGTTGCAGTGGAGTGCTCAATCGGTTGTTCAGGTGCCAAGCTACTTTTAAAATTATGACAAATATTATCTATTTTTACAAGAATGCTATCTAATCTATTATTCAGAGAAGTAATTAAAGAAGTAAGATTATTATCATCATACTCCGATAAAGACAAGCGACCAATTCTGTGGAATAAGTGGTGTGCAAGAGTTTGAATTCTATTTAACACCTTAAGTGATGACGGTTTACTTGAAGTACTTGTGATAAATTTCTCAAGATCATCTAATTTCTTTTGAATTACTTTTAATTCAGTATTGACATCAAGATCACAAGTCAGTATTTCATCAGAAGGCAGATCTTTATTGAGAGTACGGATCTGTGCTCTCAGAGCCATCACCGTGTCAGCTGGTTTCGAACCCCTGATTTTCACCTCATATTCTAGTTCATCTTTGTTAAGTAAATTAAAACTAATTGGTCTTTGTTCCATTTTTGTAAAAATATACTACGCTCTATTCTATATGAGAAGTTAATTTTACAATATTATTTATGTTATATACTCAAACTATGAACAAAAAATCTTAAAATATATTCACCTTATTCAAATGTAACTAAAATTTGTTTTTATTTATACCTATCTGAACCAAACCTGCATAGAATTCTTATTTATCTTATAACTAGTGAGACCGGCAGACGTTCTCCTGTCCGATTCCAGCGCCACCTACTGGGTCCAGTTGTACTTTTAAACCTTCCCTGGACCTATTCAAATACACATAACATTTCGTAAGAATCGGTCGAGCCGTTTTTGAGTTTTAGCTTAACTAACACACAACGTTAAAAAAAAGAAAATTATTAAAGATACATACCGAGATGGATCAACACTATCTGAGCATTTGACCAGAATAATGGGCCATATAATGCCACAAAACCTGCTGTATATTCGGGCGCCAAATTGTCGTGCTTTTTCTTGCTGAATTGTTGAAATATAGGGAAATCTTAGTTGAAAGAAAAAAAAACAAACTTATTCCTTTAGTCCGATACAAAATGAAAAGCTTTATTGTTGTAGATAATTATAATACACATAATTATAATACACTTATGCATATGTTACTGAAGTACACAAAATCCCTCAATGCAAAGCACTTAACTTAATGTTTAATTAATACAAGCCAAGGGCAGGATGGTTCAGGTCTGTTTGATCAATCTCGGCAGGTAAAAATCAGGTACAAATTGGGTGCAAAACTACAAAATGAGGGGCAATAAAGTACACGAACAAATAGTTATAGGTTTCTTTTTTTTTGAAATTAGTAGCCTTCCCCGGAGCGGTTGTTAGTGGATCATACCTTCGATGCTAAGTTTCTGCGATCACGGGTCAGCGATATAATATTCCTGTTTTATATTAATATATTTAGCTCCACAGAATTCCTCCTTGATAATAGGTTAGTTCATCTGGCTCTAAAGTCAAGCAGCGGAGCCCTACGGCCTCCGGGAACTGCCCTGGAGATTCATAGCACAGTGTTAGGTTAAAAATATAATTAAATATGCCTATGATCTTGAGGTCAGTGGGTCTAACACTGAGTTCTGAAGGAATCCCAGTCAATACATCTGAATTTCAGGTAATAAACATTGCAAGTTAATTCCAAACATAATTTTCAATGAATTGTCAAAGTTTCTTATTGGTTAGTTAATAAAAAAGACATATGGAGGGGAGAGCACCTATTTTGTGTATAATTACTGCTATTAATAAAAAGAAAACAGCTTAATTTGTGAGTTATTTGCCAAAGTATGATGTAAAACTCAATATAGTGAAAATCTAGAATTTAACATGAAATTCACCAGTGTTACTCAATATATGCATTAATCCCACTAAAATGCCGCTTACTATCAGGTTTTTTTAATGAAATAGGGGATGAAAAAGGCGAATTTTGGAAATGTGATATGTTTGATTTAATAATCAATATACCCACTAATAAAAATAAAATTAACAAAATCTGTTTTAAATCATGAAATATAATAAGCTAATTAGATACCTTAGTGTGGGCGGAGTATTATCTATTGATAAAATTTATTTCTTTCTATTAATTTAATGAATCGCGCGCCGGCGATTAGAAATATGATTGAGCTTTTACTCTTCAAGCTGAAAACAAAAATAACTGACTTGACTTATGAAGTCTTAATGTACTTTTCAAATTAAATTCACACGGAAAACGAGAGAAATACCCATGGATTTTCTTCGCAGAACTAAATTTATAAAAACTTTATGATCTTCAAATCAATAACAAATTACTTCCATCGATGTCTCACAGACTAATCATAACCTAGACGATAGACTAAACCAACGCTCCACTTGCGCGCAGATTTGCGTTTATGTGGAAGCGACGGAGCCGAGGTCCGTTTGCTGAATGTTAAGCGCCGTATTGGCGACGGAACCTCTCCTAAAACCAAATTCATTTCATGACACTCGTAAGACTCTTAACTTGCTTCAAGATGTGTCAAGTCAACATACGGATCTTTCGAAATTCTACAATATGCAATAAGTATTTCCAGCTAAAGTTATAAGTTTGGTTGAAAAACAAAACGTAATGAAAAATTAATCATAAACAAATTGTGAATGCTTTCCAAATTCTATTCGACGAAACTATTATTATATGATCTATAAGTTTAAGTGTATTTTATTAAAATATGTCTATAGAAATGATCAAAACAAACGGTCTAAATGTCAAATTCCGAATTTTGAGAAAATCAACCCACCTAAATGGAAGCACGGGATTTTGGGCGAAAAAAAACTATCTTTGTAAATAAGGCCAGGATAAACGCGAGATTTATTTTGTTTATGCAAAAAGTGAATAATGACCAAAGATAATTGCAAATGTCACTGACGTGACGTGAAACGACGTTGACGTTGACACTTGACATTGATATTGTGAAATTAATTGACAAAGTTATTGTAATTGTGATTTTAGTTGTGAAATTTGTGTTAAAACTACAGTGAAACCAAAGTGTTTTTGCAAAATTAGTGTTTTATGAAATTTTAAGAAAAAACGGTGTTACAATATATAGGACTAAATAGGATGCGTTAAGTTAAGGTTGGTAGTTCGTTCAGTCGAGAAAATGCAATTCACGGTGGCTCATTAATCATATTAAATAAAAAGCTTAAATATAAAGATCGTAAAGATATTGTGAACCTCTCAGTTGAACGAACAATAGAAATTGCCTGTGTAGAGTTGGACCAGATTATTGTAGTGAGCGTATACAGGCCTCCTTCGGGATTGTATGACCACTTTGAAAATATAATGGATGAAGTTTTAAATAAAGTCTGTAAGCAAGGCAAACAAATATTAGTCTGTGGAGATTTTAATATTAACTTATTAGAAAACTCTAGTTTATGTATGAGAATTAAAAATTTGTTTCAGTCATATAATCTTAAAAACTTATTTCTGGAGCCAACACGAATTACTGAGTTTTCTGCCACATGCATTGATAATATTTATACTGACATAGAACCATTAGCACAAAATGTTTTTAATAACTTAGAATCTGACCACTCTGGTCAATTTGTTACTATACCTTACAAATGTAAGCTTATGGCGAAAAAGAATATCACTGTTGTACCAAAGACTGCTGGCCGCTTGGAGCGTTTCAATAATAATCTTGGTATTAATTTAAAGTATATTGATTATGACGAAGACCCAAATAAATTGTATGAAAACTTTTTTAACACATTTTGTTGTGAATTTAAAAATATCTTTGTTCCAAAAACCATCTCAGTCAATGGTAGATTAGCTTTTAGTGAATAGGCCACACCAGGTATTCACAAAAGCAGAATAAAACTTTATGAACTTTACAATGAGCGTTCATTAAATACTAGTGATCAATTTAAATTGTATGTAAAAACTTATTCCAAAGTATTTAAAAAAGTTTGTAAATTTGCAAAGTCCAATTATTTAAGCTCTAAAATAAAAAATAGTAGTGACAAAATTAAAACGACATGGAACATTATTAATAATGAAACCGGAAGAGTAAAAACTAATAACAACAATTTTTGTTTAAATATTGAAAATAAGAAAGTTACAGTAGATATTGAGGTAGCTACAGAATTTGAAAAATTCTTTACTGACATTCCAGTTTCAATCACAAAATCTTTGGATTCCTCCCCCACTGTAGCCGAATCTATTCTAAAAGATTATGTTAAAACTTGTGATGATAAATTTAAATTTGCCCATATTTGTGCAAATGATTTAATAAAGTCATTTAAAACGCTGAATAAAAAGAAAACCGTGGATCTGTGGGGCAACTCTGTAGATGTTTCCCAATCTGTAATAGAAACAATAGCTCCAATACTTGCTAGTATTTTTAATGATTGCATTGACTGTGGTGTATTTCCTGATCTAATGAAACTGAGTAAAATTATTCCATTACACAAATCTGGTAGCACATCAGACCCCAATAATTTTAGACCTATCTCTGTACTACCTACTTTTAGCAAAATCTTTGAAAAAATAATGTTGGAACAAATGCAAAGCTTTTTTAACAGAAATAATCTTCTACACTGTAAACAATTTGGTTTTAGAAAGGGTCGCTCAACAACTGATGCTGGTGTTGAGTTAATACAAAATATATATGAGGCCTGGGAGGACTCACATGATGCGCTGGGCGTTTTTTGTGACTTGTCCAAGGCGTTTGATTGCGTTCATCATGACACCCTGATCAGGAAATTACACTACTATGGATTTCGCGACACTGTTCTGGATTTACTCGTCTCCTATTTGACTGAGAGGATTCAGAAAGTAGACGTCAACGGGGAGAGGTCCCAGGGCGCCTCGGTTAAAATGGGAGTTCCGCAGGGTTCAATTCTTGGTCCTTTTCTATTTTTAATATATATAAATGACTTGCCTGCTTTTGTACAAGACAGGCATGAGATTGTATTATTTGCAGATGATACTTCACTTATGTTTAAAATTAAAAGACGATTGCAAATTTATGACGATGTAAATAGTTCTATCTCAAGAATAGTTTACTGGTTTAATGCGAATAACTTGTGCCTCAATGAAGGGAAAACTAAATGTATAAAATTTGTTTTACCCAATGTTAAAGAGGTTCACACCACTGTTAACATAAAGCATAAAAATGTGGACCTTGTGGATACCGTAGTATTTCTTGGTATTACTTTAGATTCAAAGCTTCAGTGGGGCCCACATATTGATAAATTGTCGAAGAGACTTAGTTCTGCAGCCTACGCTGTATGGAAAATACGTCAGCTGACTGATGTTGATACAGCAAGACTTGTATACTTTGCCTATTTTCATAGTGTGATGTCGTATGGCATTTTGCTGTGGGGAAATGCTGCCGACATTCAGACTGTTTTTGTGCTGCAAAAAAGGGCTATTCGTGCTATTTATAATCTTAAAATAAGAGACTCTTTGAGAGAAAAATTTAAAGAAATTGGTATTATGACCGTCGCGTCGCAATATATTTACGAGAATATAGTATATGTTCATAAAAATATACATTCGTTTTGTAAAAACAGTGATATTCATTCAGTAAATACTAGGCAAAAGAATATGTTAGCGTTACCAAATACTAGGCTTTAAAAAATTAATAATTCTTTCAAAGGCCTTTGTGTACGTTTCTACAATAAAATCCCAAATAATATTAAAGCACTTAACTTGAATAAATTTAAAGTCGCTATCAAGGGCGCACTTATGAAAAAAGCATATTATAAAGTGTCTGATTATATGACAGATAAAACTGCTTGGGATTGACAAAAAACGTGATAATTGACGTTTAAAGGGTGTTAACACTTTGTGATAGTGGGATAAATTTCATTCGAGTAACTGTTCCACTCACACCGACAGGCATTTCTATACTATTTAAAAAAAATGTTTGTGAAATATAATATTGTAATGTTGGCATTTTAAAAGAGGAGACAAAAAAAATACAAGACCTTCCGAGTTTCTTGCCTGTTCTTCTTGAGAAGGCTCTCCCAATTTCCGAACAGGTGTAGAGTCAATTTTTTTTTTTCGTTTGACTTGTATTTGCACACATCTTAATAATGGTTGGGGTGTGTGTACATACAAGGATTAAATAATTTAGTTAATTAGATTCTTGGTTGAAGATTTTTATGTTTTTATTTTGACGTCAATAAGTGCCTGTAAAGGTCTATATTGAATAAAGATTTTTGAGTTGAGTTGAGTTGAGTTAAGTCTACTCTAAATACTAACTAAACCTTCTCGTGCACGGCGGTTACATTATTGCAAGGTAATATACATATTTGATAATTGCATAGCTTCTTATGTATGTCGCTTATGCACTAGTGATCGAACGAAAACGTTGCTTTTACTTCGTTTTAATCTATTTTTGGGAAACCTGGATAAGAAAATAAAAAAAAATCTATTTTCAAAATTTTTTAGGCAAAAAATGCACGCAAATTAGTAAAACACAGCATTTTAATAATATCAATCAATTGGTGTCTGTCTTTAACAATGTTTACAATGTTCAAAAATATCATATTTAAATTTTAAAACTGTATGTTTTATATTTGTGGTGGTATATAATATAAATTTTATAACTTTACTAGCTGTGCCCGCGACTTCGTCCGCGTGGGATAGTAGCTTTTGGCAGCATTTTGATTTTTGTAGGCAATTTTTTTTAAGATCTTGATATCCTATGATGATTGATACCTTATATAATTAGCTCGTACTCAAACTCAAACTCAAACTCAAAAATCTTTATTCAATATAGACCTTTACAGGCACTTATTGACGTCAAACGTCGTATTAGTGAAAGTCCCGTCAAAATCGGTCCAGCCGTTCCGGAGATTAGCGGGAACAAACAGACAGACAGACAATTTTTTTTAAATTGTGTTTTGTTATTGGTACCCGATATACAATCATAAATAATTGTATTAGAATTATATAAAGTATTATATTATTATTAAAAAAAAGCGCCGCTCTCACACGTACACACACACATACACGCACGCACACACCCACGCAACACGCGCGCACAAATCCACGCATACGCACACACATCCACCCATACTCACTACATACAGTTTTTTTTTAGATATATAAATGTAATATTGTAAAAATATGTAACAAAATCGCTTATAAATAAATTAAATCGTAATATAATATTTATAATTTTAAGCATAAATCAATTAAAGAACCTAATCTTAAATTATGGCCTCCTCTCCCCTAATATTGCTGTGCCCGACAGGGTCCACAATTTACTTAAGTTATAACCAATCAAAAATAACACCGAATTTCATTGTGGAAAAGCAATAAAGTATTGAGTATTGAGTATTGAGTATTCATACCCATTTAGTAAAAACTTGTTATTTTGACATTACAAACAGACACTTCAATTTTATTTATTTGTATAGATGTGAACAAGTACTGTTCGAGAACAAGAAATCAAATACTCCTATGACCTTTATTACATTAACCTACACGTCGTGTAGAAAGCCATTGTAGGAGTTTACATTGTACAAAGGCTTTTTCAATTCATTGCTTAATGAATTAAAAGCCTTTTCAATTCATAGTCTAATACAATGGGTAGTGGAGTCGCATTGTGGGCCTTACCAAGCGCGCCCCTAAGGGCAGGAACACCGGGGGGTTTTAGTGGGTAGGACTGGCACGCTGCCGGGAGAGCCCCACACACGCTCGTCGTCTAGCCAACGGCGGGTACGGTGCGGTTACGCATTTCCCCCCTAGAAAAAAAAAAAAAAAGGGATAGCTTGTTTTGGATGATCACACATTAAATCATTTCAGATGCACCTGCGGCGATGAAACTCCATTTAAGAACGTATCCTTGTTGCAGGGTACGGCATCATCCCGTTGAAGATCCCGGCGTCTCCGGCGACTCACTGCACGCTGCACACGACTGTCGGCTGCATCGGCAATGATGAGTGCACTGCCAAGAGCCACAGCGTCATCAGGCTCCTGGGGCCGGTTCGGGATGTCATCGTCCGGCCCGCCAGACACCACTACAGGCCGGGCGAGATTAGTAAGTAGAGAAAACAGAAACAGAAACGTCTTTATTTGCCAGAATACTACCAGGTTCTAAAGGTATTACAGATTTATTGAGCTGACATATCCTGTTGGATTTGTTAACGTGCAAATATTAAGTTCTTTATATAATTTTACATAATAATTATATCACACAAAAATATTACTAATAATAGTTATATTGTAAGGTAATTTTCAGACATAGTCTTTTCTTGTTATTTTCGCATTTCTAATATTAGTGGAGATGTTAGTTTAAAGCTCTCAGATACATTGTAAGTCAAAAAACAGTCAGACACACACATTTTACCACTTTGGACGTGTCTCTCGCGCAAACTATTCAATTTAGAAAAAAATGATATTAGAAACCTCAATATGATTTTTGAAGACCTAACCATAGATACCCTACACGTATGGGTTTGATGAAAAAGGAAATTGAGTTTCAGTTCTATGTATGGGGAGCCCCCAAAATTTATTGCTTTTTTCTATTTTTGTGTGAAAATCTTAATGCGGTTCACAGAATACATCTACTTACCAAGTTTCAACAGTGTAGTTCTTATAGTTTCGGAGAAAAGTGACTGTGACATACGGACGGACAGATAGACAGACAGACAGACAGACAGACATGACGAATCTATAAGGGTTCCGTTTTTTGCCATTTGGCTACGGAACCCTCATCATCATCATCATCTCAGCCGCACGACGCCCACTGCTGGGCATAGGCCTCCCCCATGGATCTCCACAACGATCGGTCCTGTGCTGCCCGCATCCAGCGTCTTCCCGCGACCTTTACCAGATCGTCGGTCCACCTGGTCGGGGGCCTACCCACTGAGCGTCGTCCGAATTGTGGTCGCCATTCGAGAACCGTTCGGCCCCAGCGGCCATCGGTTCTTCTCGCTATGTGTCCCGCCCACTGCCACTTCAGCTGAGCAATCCTTCGAGCAATGTCGGTTGCTTTAGTTCTCCTGCGGATCTCCTCATTTCGGATCCGATCACGCAGGGAGACCCCAAGCATTGCTCTCTCCATTGCCCGCTAAGCGACCTTGAGCCTTCGGACGAGACCCATAGTGAATGGCCACGTTTCACTTCCGTAGGTCATCACTGGCAACACACACTGGTCAAAGACTTTCGTCTTGAGACACTGAGGTAATTTGGACGCGAAGACTTCTCGTAGCTTCCCGAAAGCTGCCCATCCAAGCTGGATTCGACGAGAGATCTCTTTCTCGAAGTTGGACTTACCTAACTGGACTATCTGTCCCAGGTATACATAGCTGTCAACAACTTCAAGTGTAGTGTTCCCAATATTAACTGTAGTGGGTACAACATGGGCATTCGACAAGATTTTTGTCTTATCCATGTTCATTTTAAGACCCACTCTTTGGGAAGCACTACTGAGATCTCCGAGCATGGTGTTCAGGTCTTCCAAGGTCTCAGCCATTAGAACTATATCATCGGCACAACGGAGGTGTGTTAGGTACTCGCCATTAATGTTAATGCCGTGTCCTTTCCAATTCAGAAGCTTGAAAATATCCTCCAATGCAGCGGTAAAGAGTTTTGGAGAGATAACGTCTCCCTGTCTTACACCTCGCTGCAATTGGATGGGATTAGAGCTCTGGTTCTGGAGTCGGACCGACATAGTGGCATTTCCGTATAGGTACCTTAGCACCTCTATGTATCTATAGTCCACTTGGCACCTTTGGAGAGACTGCAGCACCGCCCATGTCTCGATCGAATCGAAGGCTTTCTCATAGTCCACAAACGCCAAGCAAAGTGGCAGATTATACTCCTCGGTCTTCTGTATAACCTGCCGCAGCGTATGGATGTGGTCTATGGTACTATAGCCTTTTCGGAAACCGGCTTGTTCGGGAGGTTGGAAGTCGTCGAACCTGCGAGCGAGACGATTCGTAATGACTCTCGAAAACAACTTATAAACATGACTCAAGAGTGAGATCGGCCTATAGTTCTTCAAGAGTGTTTTATCACCCTTTTTGAAGAACAGGATGACCTCACTCTCACTCCATGTTTTAGGCGTTCTGCCCTCGAGAATAACGGAATTAAAGAGCCTCTGGAGGACTTTAAGTATCGGCTTACCGCCCGCTCTCAGAAGCTCTGTAGTGATTCCATCATCACCCGCCGCCTTGTTGTTTTTTAGTTGTTTGAGAGCCATACTAATCTCGTACAGGCTGACGTCCGGGATATCATCAGTATAGTGTCGAGTAAGCTTGGCTCTGGGGTCTCTAGCCTCGCTTTCAACAGGTGCTTGCGTGGAGTACAACTGTCCATAGAAACTCTCGATCTCCCTCAGGATCTCAGGCTTCGACGAAATGAGGCTACCGTCGTCAATCTTCAGCTGCGTCAGTTGACTTTGCCCAATAGACAGATATCTCGCAAATACCTTGGAGCCTTTATTTCGCTCGATAGCCTCTTCAATACAAGCCGTATTGAATCGGCGAAGATCGCATGTCAATGACTTTGATATCTGCCTATTAAGCTGCCGGTAACGACTAACATCCGTTGAGTTCTGCAGCCTCATTTCGTGTCTCCTATCCATAAGTTGGAGCGTTTTGTCGGAGAGTTTCTTTGTTCTGGGACGGCGGGTTTTAAAGAACTTAGACCCTACCGTACGGACAGTATCCACCACCATGTTGTTTAGATCGTCCACATTTAAGCTGTTCTCAAGGGCTTCGAAGCGGTTCTGGAGCTCGAGCTGAAACCTTTCGGGGTTTTGGATTTGCGCAGGTACTGGTCGGAGCGTAGACTTTATCAGTCGAGATCTTTCCAGCTTAATATTGATATTCAATGTGCCTCGCACCAGTCTGTGATCAATCCCCGTTTTGACGGCATTGATCACAGAGACATCATTGAATATGTGCCTTTTCGTCGACATGATAAAATCTATCTCATTTTTGACATTACCGTCCGGACTCATCCAGGTCCATTTTCGGCTTTCGGACTTCCTGAAGAAGGAGTTCATCATATAAAGGTTCTCCTTCTCCATGAAGTCCGCTAGCATCTGGCCTCTGGTGTTCCGGTGCCCAAATCCAAATTGCCCCATTCTCAACTCATCACCGCAACGTTTCCCCAACCTAGCATTAAAGTCCCCCATCACAACCGTGTAGTGGGTATTATGGCTACGTATGGCTTCAGAGATCTCCTCATACATAGCCTCCACTTCGTCATCTGGGTGTGTCGAGGTCGGAGCGTAAACCTGTATGACATTCAACGAATATCGTTTCGATATTCTGAGTATCAGGTATGCTACCCTGGTCGACACACTCCCGATGGTTATTACGTTGTTGACGAGGGACTTGTGGACGATGAAGCCGACACCACCTTGGGACTGTTGGTCGCCCTCCCGGTAGTACAGCAAGTTGCCGGAATTAAGGATTATCGAGTCCTCCCCCTCTCGATAGACCAATGATATCCCAGCGTAGCTTACTGATAGCTTATTCCAACTCCGTTAACTTCGCGTCCGTCCTCAGTGTACGCGTGTTGTAGGTTGCCAGGTCGAGTCGTCGTAGATGGTAGCCGGATCTTACCCGGGGATTCTTCGCACCCCCTGCCCTACCGTTACCGTAGCCGCTACCGCAGCTAGGCATAGCAGGGCTGCCGGGGACTAGGGGCCAATTTGTTTGTGTGTGATTCATATTGGGGGGGGGGGGGGTTGCCATAATCGCCACGCTTGGCAGGCGGGTTGGCGATCGCAGTAGGGCCGAGATCTAAGGAGACGCTGCTGCCCGTCTCCTAAAGGCCATATCTCCCTTAGTCGCCTCGTACGACACCCACGGGAAGAGATGGGTTGGTGCTATTCTAGGCCGGCACACACACGGCTTGGACACACGGAACCCTAAAAACAATTAATTAATTGTATCATGTAAGAATCTGGTTGAAAATTCACCTTCAGTTTTTATATCTCTTGCCATTAGATGACTTAAATCCAAGATCGTCCTCGATCAATCCTACTACTCGTAATATTATAAATGTGAAAGTGTGGATGTTTGGATGTTTGTTACTCAATCACGCAAAAACGGCTGAACGGATTTGGATAAAATTTGGCATCCATGTAGCCTTTGTTATGGAAAAGAACATAGGCTACCTTATATCCCGGTTCCTTAAGTAGTTCCCGAGGGAAAATTGAAAATTGTTTACGAGCTAAGCCGCGGGCAGACAGCTTTTAAGTATGCCTATCACCTATGCTATGGAAAAGGACATGTACTTTATATTCCTTAATGATCTCTCAAATAGTTCCCGTGGGAAGATTAAAAATTGTTAACGAGCGAAGCTTTAGACGCAATTCTGAAGTCCACGCAGACGAAGTCGCGGGCAGAAGCTAGTAAAAAATAAAACCCTGTCTCTTCCACACATATTCTTGGACTTTATCAATTACTGATTAAGTATAAGGAAGGAAATCGGTGTAACATCGCCTTATGTATTTAGCTTCCGTTCAACACTTTGAAAGTCATTGGTGTGAAAATGTCGATGCTACTGAATTCGGTCCGGACGAGCCCGAAGAACTTGGCTCGAAAGTTTCTCTTTATTGTCCAAGTTGTAGCCCTCGGTGTTATCCCCAGTAATTAATTACAAAACACTCCCATAGATTCCTCCGGCAACTGGTTTATCGACTCCTTTAGCTTTAGGACACTTAATGGTCTCAAACTTAATAAGTACCGTCAACGTCACAGTTCGACTTGGATCGTGTCGATTTAAAATATGTTGTGTTGTTAAATTCAGGGAGCCCAGACAAGTGGCAATTGTTTTATAGCGAAACGATAACTAAATGTGTCATCGTCTTTGAGACAACGAAAACAAATTCCTAGCCAACGTAAGGATAAGCGATCGCTGCATCGAGTTGTTCTTTCTATAAGAACACAACATATTGTTTATCTATGTACTCAAAACTGAGATATATATGAAATGGTAAAAAATGACTAAAATTTATATTTTCATTTCATTTTAATTAGAAAAATATGTGTTGTTTTGAGTAATAAGTATATGAAAGTTACGAATAATTCGCTACTTTTTCGATTCGTTGCGAATCAATTTCTCTACCAACTTAAGCATCGATGACTTTGATCGATTCGCCGCGTTATTTAGCGATGGCATATGTCAATCCCATACATTTTGTTCTTATCGAACTTAGTTATCGTTTTTGAATTGGCACTTTGTCTAGCCCCCCCTGCTACTCTAACTAAACGCAAGTTGTCTGCTGTGGAGCTTATCATAAAAAGCCAGCCAAGCGCGAGCTGGCCTTGCAAACGATTCTGAGTATATAAGTTTCTAATTACGTACATTTGACGGTTTTCAGATGTTTTTCTTAACATGTGCATTAAGAACTTGCTTCGTGCCAAATTTCATGATTGTAGGTCAACGA
Organism: Schoenobius gigantellus; assembly: GCA_963935595.1. Taxonomy (NCBI): domain Eukaryota; kingdom Metazoa; phylum Arthropoda; class Insecta; order Lepidoptera; family Crambidae; genus Schoenobius; species Schoenobius gigantellus. Next base: position 29,140,607 of record OZ012551.1, read on the forward strand.
AAAGTACCCTATAGGTTGTGATCTTTTGATAACATTGACTTAAAAGTATGATTCCTCAACAGGTGAAAGAGACAGAAAACGTATTGGTAGACAGATAAAAAAGACGGACAAATAAGTGATACATAACTCAAACTCAAAAATATTTATTCAATATAGACCTTCACAGGCACTTATTGAAGTCAAACAAAATACAAAATATTTTATTTAAACCTTATATGTACAACCCAGTCATAATTAAGTTGTATGCAAATACAAGTAAAATGAAAAAAAAAACGTTGACTCTACACCTGTTCGGAAATTGGGAGAGCCTACTTGAGAAGAGCAGGCAAGAAACTCGGAAGGTCTTATTTTTTTTGTCTCCGATTTTAAATTGCCAATATTACGAGTACAATAATACTCGTAGTATTTCACAAACATAATTTTGAATTTATAAAAGTAATATAGAAATATTAGAAATACCTGTCAGAGTAAGAAGGTCATAATACACAGATACAAATACACAGATATTTTATCATCATAATTCTTGTTCCAGTTACATTCTGGATTTTGGCTCTGGACCACGACTTGCGGTTGGTACGCGAGGAGCTGGCTTATGTGGCGCTCAGTGATCCTGCTGGCACGAAGGTGGCTATTTGGGATCAGCTCTCATTGGATGAAGGTAAGATTGATTTGTAGGTTTTCACAATCAACGGAATGAATCATAAGCTCATGATAAACCTATACTTGTATCATCATTATACGTATATGTCGTTGTGCGAGTAGTGATTTTTTGAAATTCGATGTTTTTAAAATTGTGTCTTTACCCCTACACGTAGTCGTATGTGTCATTGTGACGTAGACTAGTCAGCATTTCAAAAAAGGATCTTAAACAATTTGAACTTGGTGATAATCAGTCAACTAGGGAAATATTTTGTTCACATGTACAAGAAAAATAAATTGGAACCGAGCTGTGTTCATCGTCGTACACGTAACTCACGCATCTGCCGCCACCAGAACTCAAACCTTCAACCTTCCGTTTCGCTGACACGGTTACTTAATGATTAAACGAACTTACCTGTACGTGAAGTTCAATCATAATTATACGAAGGCTTCGTCCGAAGGGATTAGCAAATAATACTTGTAGTAACGCCTAGTGATACGCCAGTCACGCACTTTATTTGAGGGTATAAATAAAATTTAAAATGAGTCTCACGTCAACAAGGTGGGCGACCAATCCGCTCGCTTCATTTAGTTTAGAGTAGCCGCATCCGGAATATTTCACACAAAAAAGGGGACTTGTAGTTGGGAGGGAGGGTTGCTAATCCCTTCGGACGAAGCCTTCGTATAATTATGATTGAACTTCACGTACAGGTAAGTTCGTTTAATCATTAATTATACTCGGCTTCGTCCTCGGGATTAGCAAATAATACTTGTAGACTTTTAGAGATAATAGTGTGAAATATTTTGTTTATTCCTGAATTTTCATTAATTTATGTTAATAAGAATAAACATCAATCATCATTTGAATTACTCGTATTATTAACAATTGTTCTGGCAAAATAATTATTTCCATTAGTATTAACATTACTTATGGTTCTATTATAGAATCGATAGAATGTGCTTGAAGAGCCGCTCCATCCAGCGGTTCGTCTTATTTGATCTAGGCCGACACCTAGTTGATGAGCCGCGGATGTAGCGGCGTGCTGTGCGCGGTAAATATGTTTAGATCAAAAACGCTATCGCGCAGTGTGTACTTTATTCACTGACTTAAGGTTTGGGAACCGACAGCATTATAAGGCTTTTTAGCACTTATGAAGAGAAGGAAAGATTTCAATATTTTTAATATTAATCTAGGACAAGGTTTGTACTTTGTGTGCTGTCAACAGCGCAATGAGAGTGATGAGTTTTTTCGAAAGTTTTTCGAAAGACAATGTTTCATTGGCATAAAATTGGCTGTCATAATTAATAACTATTGAAGTATCCCACATATTTGGGCAAGGGAGGGCGTAACCGAAATATTGCTTTAAAATATCTTTTTACTCTGTCATCTTCTCGTAAATTATTTTCCCCTAAGCAGGGCGAGCGCGGATCTATAGGAGTTAAGCGTGCCATATTGAGTTCCCTCTTCATAATAGTTTGTTGAAATAAATTATTTGTGGAATTGAAGGATTATACAAGTCACAATTATTGTCGTGGGTGCAGTTACAAACATAGAATATCACATGCACATACGCCCAGACCGGAACAAATTTCTGTAGGCCATAAAACATTTGTCCCGTACGGGAATCGAACCCGCGACCCGTTGCGCAGTAGGTGATCACTCGACCTTTGCGCTAAACGTGTCGTCGATTCTATATCAGGATGTACCCGCCTTGATTCGGCATCTGCCGTTATATTATCTGATGAGCTAATGTAATAAGCCATAACATACAAATTGCGACATTCACACCACTGCCATAGTTGATGAGTGATGTCAGTGAAGTGGGGGAACTGAATACCCCCCATTGTATTGATGTTAAGAGATTACTGTAGTGTTGTCGATGCGGAGAAATTTGACAACTACTTATATTTTTGGCGAACACTTTTAATCTTAGAAAAGCAGCTAGAATTTTTAGGTAGTTAATGTGTTGTGTTCTCTCCTGAATGCTCCACAACCCGCTAACCTTCTCTTTGCCACGTACAGCCCCGTATTTGAGGCGTCTGAGAAAATTTCCAGATCATGTGTATCATGTTTGATTTTACAAAACGGTATTTGTATTGCGTCATTCCTAGGGATATTTATAAATTTATCATAATTATCATTAATGATGATTTTAAGTTTAATTACTTAATGCGCTCGAATATTTTAGTATAAGGCTAGTGTATTCTACAGCCGGGCGAACTGAGACTAGTAATTCGACTATTTGTGCGAATTGACGTATTCAACATCTTTTAAGAGTTAACAATTTTTTTTTTTAATTTCTGATTTGTGATCTGGAAATTTTTAGTCTAGATTAGAACGAAACCTTAAAAATGTACATATATTACTAGGTATCATTAAACTTTTGGCCTCGTTAATTAAAATCAAAGAGAGGTAATTAATTTTTTGGTTTGTATATTTGGCCATTAATTATCTAAATAATTAGTTGATTTTAGGTCCGCAGAACGGAGTAATCGGACAATTGGTTTTATTGCCTTGATGGTGCAGTACTCAAGCCAAATAGTTCTTGTTCAATTTGAAATCTTAAATATTTTCTTGAATTAGGGTCAATACTTATTAAATAAAAGGCATCTTTTAAATCTATTTTTGTCATGAAACAATTTTTTGTTTATGTAAATTTTAGCACTGAGCGTAAATTTTCAATTTTTAAATGATCTGCTTTTATAAATTTATTAAAGTTTTTTTTTTTTTTTAATTCAGGATGAAACCATGTTTACCATTTGGCTTAGGTACCAGAATATACTTGATAAAAATTGCCCTTCAGTAGGTTGGCATTTTGAAATAGCACCATTAGCTAACTAGTTATGAATAGCTTAATTGAAATCATCTCTTTCTGTGGCTAAATAATGTTTCACCTTTGGAACAGGTAATTGGTTAACGGGACTAGTGAATGGGATTTCGTGTCCCTTGATGCAGGATAGAATTTCTGCATTCTTAGTTATAAGAGACCATTGGTCATAAAAAGAGGCAAAGTGCCTGCATATTTTACTGGATTTTGCAGCGATCGCGTGGCGGCGGGCGGCTGCTGCGAGTGTCTCGATGAGCTCGATGGCCGACCTCTACTGGTTAAGTATTTTAAAGCTGGTCTTTCATGTCCTTTTTAAGGGAAGACAGAATAAAATTCCGTCGTATGACTGAATCCGGTACTGCAAGTCACAGAGAATACGTTCTGTGTCCATCAACATTTTTATTAATTCTGGGTCACTGTTATTTTTCGAGGTCAGCAAATTAATAGCTTGGTTCAAGCATGAAATAGCCGTAGAAACTTGTTTTTGCCTAATTTCGATATTTTTATAACGTTTAGCGTTTATATCGGAGATAGCCACCTTAATTTCGGCATTCAGTACCTACGGGAGCATTAATTAGTTTGCAGTTACTCGGCGAAAGGTATTTCACATTAATGTGTGTTCCAACTTAACTGCAAAGTCTTTGTGAATGTCGGCTCCAAAAGTATTCGAAATAGTTGGATCCTCGCCCAATATTTCAATTATTGTGGTGTTTAGCATCGCATTAGCTGACCCAGGCTCGTCGGTATCCGTCACTTGCTCAGGCGCGCCGGCGGCGGCGGTGGTGGCGGTGGTGGCGACGTCCACAAGGGTGACCGTCATGACGGCACAGAAGATATAAACGGCGGGCTCGCACAGAGCGTAGCCACTTCGGCGGGTTCTGGGTCGAGGTCGACCTGCATCTCCGAACGTGGCTCAGAACCAATAATCCCATCGAGCAGTAGGCCAATTATAAATCTTTCATCGTATGACATGGCATAATAAATCATGAAATGCTGCATTTCGTATTACCGATCTCCAATGATATCATTACTATGGCATAATTTCGATGATGTCAATATCATATAACGAACGAATGATCAAAAATCTGACCGAAAATCATAATTTTCGCTTTGCACTATGATATCATATGATATTATTTGAAAACCGTGAGATCGTAATAGGCCTGCAGGTTTAAAACGTTGTTATTACGTTCTTGTTCTGAAAACCACCGATATCTCTATTAGTCATGAAACAGACCAAAGTACTGTTCGCGAGACTAATTTATAGGGTAGTACAGCTCCAAAGAGAAGTACGCAAACCCCAGATATGTAACCATTGTCACCATGAATACACCGATATCTCCATTAGTCATGAAACAGACCAAAGTACTGTTCGCGAGACTAATTTATAGGGTAGTACAGCTCCAAAGAGAAGTACGCAAACCCGGAGAGGTTACCATTACCATAAGGTAGTACAGCTCCAAAAAGAAGTACGCAAACCAGGATAGGTAACCATTACCACTATGTATATACTGTATTTATTCTTCTTAGAGATATAGTGTCATAAAAATTCATACAAAAGGGGTATAAATAAGCCCACTGAAATAAATCTTATTTAACAGTTTTCGTAAAACTATTTCATTGGCCACCACTTTGCCAATGTATTTGGCAACGGATATAATGAGACTCAGGTGTTGTTATAGTCTAATTTTCATTTCAGAGGAAACCAGTAAAAAATAAAAACGTAACAAATTTACCATTATAGGTATAATTCGTCATTAACTAATTAAGTTTCTCTAGTACTTATGAGAATATAACAAGATGGCTGACTTATCATACTTCTGCCCGTTATCAAACGAGCATTGTACGGGCAGCAAATAGAAAATGGCATTTTCGGCCATAGTCACTAATAAATGCACTTATTCACATAATGACTAACCTTGAGACTCCGAGCGGGAACGCCTGTCGAGCAAGCTGGAACGACTCCGTGTACGGCATCTTCGTAACACTTCGAGTTTTTTTAAACTTACACAACAGATTTGACAATCCTCCTCACTTTTCCGCTTAGGCATTATAAATAAGTACTACCTCACTTAAAGTAAAAACTTTTAAGACGCGAGAGTGTGATCGTGGCGAGCACTAAAAAGCGAATGAAGCGAGCGGATAGGTCGCCCACCTTGTTGACGTGAGACTCATTTTAAATTTTATTTATACCCTCAAATAAAGTGCGTGACTGGCGTATCACTAGGCGTTACTACAAGTATTATTTGCTAATCCCGAGGACGAAGCCGAGTATAATAACCAGTACACCAGACTAACGTTAGACAAACCACAAACTTGTCATATTTAAATGAACGTACGAGGGTTGTCTCAAAAGTAAGTTACACTATTTAAAAAAAAAAGAACGCCCAGAATTTGTTTAAAAGGTTATATTTGTGAAACTACATAAATATTAGTTATTTTTCTACGTAATCTTAAATTTCAATACATTTTTGGTATCGTGGTAATTTTTTTTTTAATCCAGCATCATACCATTCTGCCGCCAAACTGTTAGAAGTTCAGCCAACATGTCTGAACTTCTTCTTTCAGATTTTATTCGTTTACGAAGCGTCTTCCCCCAAGGTGTTCTTTCAGCTGTGGAAACAGATGAAAGTCGCTTGGAGCGAGATCAGAGGAGTATGGTGGGTATCCCAAAAATATCTTCGACAATGTTCGGGGCCCGTGAAGTGGATGGGCGGCCGCTTCGTTGTTCGTCGTGTATTGTTGTCCTACCTTCAATAAATGATTGGCGCCAACGAGAAACCATTGGCCTCGACATAACGTTCTCACCGTACACACTGCACAACTCACTGTGAATTTCAGTTGCATTTTTATTTTTTGCCGTTAAAAAACGAATCACACTGCGTACTTCGCAATCGGCGGTAGGAGTAAGCGGTAGCTCCATAGTGGCTTGATCGCAACTGACAAATGGGTCTTGGCGGCCGCTTAGGAATTTTACAGTGCTGCCACCACACCCGGACGACACCCGAAACAGCACCCGAAAGTTCCCTGCGAATCCCAGACGTTTCCTGCCTACCGCGCGGATATAAAAAAATAGTGTAACTTACTTTTGAGACAACCCTCGTACTTCCTAGTGTAAGTAAGAAATTCTGGTAACTTTTCATTTTTCCGCAGTGGTTACACAAATAAATACAGCTAATATTATTGACAAAAAATTAACAGAATAAAATTTGTTAAGGGTGTATCAAATCAACGTCACAAGAGCATGAAAATATCTATCACTTTTCTTTAAAAACTTCACAAGGTACCTTATATGTAAATGTTGAACCTAAGCCAATTCACCCCTAACATTGTTATAGCCCCACGCGAGGGCTAGATCGCACACACAACGCCCATGTGATCTTAAAAGCATTTTCTTGTTGAATCGGCGCCACATGAGCGCTGACTCTGCAACTGACAGATTCAATTTCCTATTATAAAACTTTTCGCTGTTGATTCCTCAAATGCTTGAAGGTAAGGGGAAACTGTATACGTAAATACTTCCTGATAGTAAAGTTTCTGAGGGCAATATTTCCATCCCTTTCTTTGGGTGGTGAGCTAATAAGACGGAATATTTGAATGGGAGCGATATTGTACGAAGTTTAAAAGTTAAGGCGCCGTAAAAATTTCGAGTTTGAAATTGTCCTTGTAATTATTTTAATAACTTAATTCGTTATATTGTTCTTTTTAATAATACGATATTTTTTCCTACTGCAGCCATTTTACTGCCTACTAATATACATTTTTTGATACTTACATGCATAACTATGGATTATTCTTTGTTTGCGACTGGGATGCTCTTGGCCTTTAACTGATGATAAAACACAATAAGCTCGATCTCTCCTTAAAAGCCCTCGACTTTCTTTTCTTTAATTGTTACTCACTAATAAGGTTATTAGCATTAGCGTCGGTGGCGCTGTGGACTCGGCACTCGCCTTCCAATCGGGAGGTTCGAGACCGCCATGTACCAATGTGTTTTCCGTCTTTCGAATTGCATATGTAGGGGAAGGTGGCCTAAAATGGGTAAGCTAAGGAAATGGTTAATAAAATCTATAAATTACCTTTATAAGAATAATTTTTTTACGTTATGAGATAGAATATTTATCGAGCATCAAAATAAAACATAATATGATGGCACCATATATCAAATATTTATTAAATAAGATAAATACAAAACCCTTTTAAAAACCCGTTTTGCCCACATGTGTGCCTAAAAAGGGTAACCCCCTTCGGGCAAAACAGGTATGCTTAGGATAGAGTCATATTTGGACAGGCTATAACATGTATATATTATAATTAGTAAAAAACTGACATTGTAACATATTTTTGCAGGAAACTTTGTTCAGAAATCTTTTTACATTGAAAACTAACTTACTTTATATTTTTCTAAATAAAGAAAAATATTAACAAATGTAACAAATGTTAATTAACCTACTTATAACAAATTCTGTCTTTAACCATAACATTTTTAAATAATTTGAATCTTTAACAAAGAAAAATCAAAATAAGATGAACTTAACACTTTTCTATATCATAACGGGTAGGTAGTAGGTACCCGTTTTGCCCTACTCGTTTTGCCCAAGAGCACATATTTATGCAAAATTACAATAACCTCAAATTGGAAGGTAATACCGGTAAACTTTCTACCTTAATTTAATGTTAAATAGTGCTAAAATAAGATGGTAACACAAATAGCATGATTCGTATAAAGATTTTTGACTAATCGTAAGACACTTGCCTTTATTTTTTTTAATAAAGTCACTAAAAAACTTTCGTTGCATACACCTACGCTATTACACGACTCCGGTATCCGAGCGAAACTGATCGAAGTTCGTCGACGTTCGGGAAATCTAGGCACACGAACACAATAACCCTAACGCTTGATACAGCAGTGTACGAGTACTTACCCGTTTTAGGCGGCCTACCCGTTTTAGGCTACCTTCCCCTACATAATATGTCTGATGCTCCTACGGTGAAGGAAAACATCGTGAGGCAACCTGCACACATCTGCGAAGAAATTCAGTGCTGTATATGAAGTCGACCAATCCGCACCGCACTGAGCCAGCCTGGTTGACTAATCACCCTAACATAAGGTAGGCTCGAGCCCCTCGGTGAGGACGTATATGAGCTGTGATGATGATGATGATAATGAACAAGATTATCAATTGAAAAACCTCTGCGGAAATTCGATCTTCAGATCTGAACCAGATCTCAAACCACTAGACAATTAAAGCAGATATATTATTAATCTGTTAGTTTTTACTATATATTGGTAAATAAATTAAAAAAAAAATATTAAGGCCTTCCCAGAAAAATTGTCCGTCATAAGGACGTCATCAATGTTTCGATGACGAGTCATATCTATTGGATTGGATGCACGCAAAAACTATTTTAATGGTTTATGTGCATCTTTAATCTGTAGTTATAATGCTGTAATTAAACAGGTACTTTTTTAAATAAATAAATAATGTTCCCAGTACGAAAATGTCCCTTCATCTTACGTACTGTCCCGGGGATAACAGCGCGCGCGCCTTCGCTACTTTGCTTTTATAGTGACACTCGCGTTTGAAACTTTGATTACAGAGTTTAAGAGTAGCCCTTTTTTATTGCAATTAAGTTGGCAAACAAGCAAACTGCCCACCTGATAGTAAGCGTTAACAGTCACCTATAATACACGTGGTTCCTGTGGGATTGGCAGCAAAACTGCAACCCCCACAAGAACCACAGTGTACGTTGCCAACTTGTGACTTAAGATGTAAAGTCACGGTACCCAGTAATTTCAATGCCATATCTTACCCTTCAAACGGGAACACAGCAATGCAAGCACTGCTGCTTTGCGGCAGAAAAAGGCGGAAGTACCCATGTACACGACCCTGGTACTTGCTAATCAATGCTCAAAATGGACTGGAAGGCACCGGAACGCCGTTCCGTTTCGTGAAACCGCCATTTTGTTTTGCAAAAGTTTTACCTAACACGTTCTGATGCAAAAAAAAATTTTTTTCAGTTTAGAAACGTGTTACATGGACTACAACTATAGTTAATATACGACGTAACTTTTATAATTATAATACTTAGGTTTCTCTACATTCGTTTTATTATAGCATGGCAAAAAAGAGATGGAACTAAAAACCGATTTCCGTAGTAAAACTAACTTGTTTCACTAGATAGTGTATTAATGAGTCTGTCGTTACTTAATTTTCTAAATGTAATTTAAAAATTACTGAACTCCTTTGAATTTGTTTCTTTATTTTCGTGTTTCTTTGCGATACTGTACTAGTGGCGCCCTCATTTTTTCTCAACTCTTTTTTTCCAAATTGTACCTTATAAGTCTTTTTGCCAAGCTGTACCTTATTAAAATATCGGAAGATTTGATGGAAAATGCGTTCCGGTTCGTGAGCAAGTCCAATTCGACCACTGTTGCTAATACAAAATCATATGTAAGTACAAATGTACTACAGGGTCCCACCGATGAGCCCTATTAACCTCGCTCACGCATAACCTCGCTCACGCTCACTACAATAATGCCACCAAGTTGTGTAAGAGGGCTTACATTAGAGCGGATGCTCCGCGCATTGCACAAGTGGGCCAGGAACTGCTTGCGCACCCTACGGGTAGCCGTTCTTTCTGGCGCCTGGCCAAAGCTGTGCAATCAAACTTCTGCCAACCCTCGCTGCCACCGCTGAGACATGCCGATGGTTCACTTGCTCATCAGCCGCAGGAGAAAGCCGACCTCCTGGCAAAACTCTTCGCGGCTCATTCCCGTATCGATGACTGTGGTGCACAACCTCCGAAACTGTCCCATTGTGGCAGCACCATGCCCGATATCCGTATCAGACAGCGTGATGTGCGGGCGGAGCTCCAGTCGATCGATACTCGAAAAGCAAGTGGACCAGACGGCATTCCTGCGATTGTTCTTAAGAAGTGTGCAGCGGAGTTGACTCCGGTCCTGACGCGTCTATACCGTCTGTCGTTCTCTGCTGGTTGTGTGCCGAAATCTTGGAAAGAGGCCAATGTCCAGGCGGTTCCCAAAAAGGGAGATCGTTCTGACCCGGCTAACTATCGTCCTATAGCCGTCACTTCCATTTTGTGCAAAATCATGGAGAGGATCCTAAATACCCAGCTGATCCGTTATCTGGAAGGTCACTCGTTACTTAATGACCGACAGTATGGATTTCGTCCTAAACAGTCAACAGGTGACCTTCTAGCGTTCCTTTTGCACAAATGGGGTGAATCTATCGATAAGCGCGGCGAATCGGTGGCTATTAGTCTCGACATCGCCAAAGCTTTTGATAGAGTCTGGCACAAGGCTCTTCTTTCCAAGCTTCCGGCGTACGGATTACCCGCGCAGTTCTGTACGTGGATTGCCAGCTTCCTCCACGAGCGTAGAATTCGCGTTGTCGTTGACGGCTGCGCTTCGCGATTCGTGGCAGTGAACGCTGGAGTTCCGCAAGGCTCCGTTCTATCCCCAACATTGTTTCTTCTGCATATCAATGACATGCTTTCCTTGGGAGCTATATATTGCTATGCAGACGACAGTACAGTGCATGGGGGATATCACGGAAGCTCAGGGGTTGCTCGTGGTGATATTGGTAGGGAGAGGCAGAATCTTATCATTGAGCTCAACAGGACGCTGGACCTCGTCTCCGAATGGGGCTCCAACAATCTTGTTGAGTTCAATGCTAAGAAAACACAGGTGTGCGCGTTTTCGGCGAAAAGGTCACCTTTCCTCCCCCTTCCTTCTATTCAGGGCACAACCCTTCACACACAGAGCAACATCACCTTGCTCGGAATGAACATTCGCTGCGATCTGAACCCCAGAGACTACATCGAATCCGTCATAACTACTGCCTCACGGAAACTCGGTGTCCTGAACAAGGTGCGTAGGTATTTTGCGCCGGACCAACTATGCTTGTTGTATAAAACTCAGGTTAGGTCTTGCGTGGAATATTGCTCGCACCTTTGGGACGGCTCCGCTCAGTACCTGCTCGATGCTCTGGACAGATTGCAGCGTCGCGCTATTCGCATTATTGGCAATGTAGAGGTAACTAACACCCTCGAGCCTCTACAACTTCGTCGTGACATTGCCTCTCTTAGCGCCTTTTACCGAATGTTCCATGGGGAATGCTCTGAGGAGCTCTTTAACCTTATCCCTCCCTCTCCATTTCTTAACAGAAACACGCGTAAGGGCCTTCGGAGTCATCCGTACACTGTGTCCTCCTTCTCACACCGTACCAAGAAATTCCAAGATTCCTTCTTCTGTCGTTCATCCCACACTTGGAATTCTCTACCTGCGCACGTGTTTCCTCCATCCTACAACATGGGTTCCTTCAAAAGAGGCGTGAAAAAGCATCTTTTGAGCCGGCAAGAGGCGGGCAGGTAGGATAGTCGATGTCGTCCCTACTCTATCTGTCAACTCATTTGGGCCTCTTTCACCGCTTAACATCAGGCGGGAGGAGGTCATTTGCCGGGTCCTACATAAAAAAAAAAAAATAGGAAGTGGGAATACAACTGCCCCTTGATTGTGTAACAGTAAGTCTATCGCGGTCACTTTCATTTTGACAGTCAAAGTGCATCCATCGCCTTTTTTATTAGATAGTCGACAGAGTCTCGTATTGATGACGCAATGAACCCTCCCATATTTTTACTGGTTGACTGGTAGAGAATGCCTCAGACGTTAAATCCGCCTTTTGTACATATTTTGTTTTATATACGATAAAGATTAAATAAATAAATAAATCCCCAGGACGTTATTTGACTGTTGAGATGCAGTCTTTTTCGAGGCGATTTCCTAGACGAATAGAAATAAGAGAGCTCTAACAACCCTTTTACAAAAGTGATATTTTGGATGGTCGTTCTCAAATAAAACAAAACAGACCGTTGTTAATATTTGGCGGCACCAATATTGCTTATAAGTAATGTAGTGTGATATGTACTTAAGGTAACATGCATCTCGATATTGGCCAATTTCGAAATTCTTGAAAAACGTGGTGGCTGACAGGAAGTAGTTCAATAAAACACAGTCGGGCAACCGAGTAAATATCAAAATCACCGCTATATAAAGTAGTTTACACTATGTACGTATGTTACTGTAAGGATAGAATTATGCTAAGATTAAATAAATAAATAAATGTAAAGCCTACGTGGCTGTAGTGTTGAAAATTTCTTTTAGATATCGAAATATTAAAAAAATGCGTAACATTGTTAAACTTCTTATTCTAAATAATTCTTGAAGATTAACAATTTTTTGCACAAATCCAATTTGAGAAATACATTTTAAGTCTGTAGCTATACCTAATATAAAAAAATAATATTAAAACAGACCCTTTAGTATATCTTGGTTAACTGCTAATAATCTGAAACTTAACACCAGCAAAACCAAAATACTATTATTCAAGACAACAGCCAGTAACACAGAAACTCTCAATGTTCAATTAAATAACGAGATAATCAAACCTGTGGAAGTAGTTAATTTTCTAGGTATTCAAATTGACGAACTTCTGACTGGCAACCTGAATTACAAGCTGTAGTATGCAGCATTTGCAGAGCTTGTTATGCACTTAGATCCCTTAGAGATGAACTAACAATGGATCAATTAAAATCGATATACTTTGCTTTGGTTGAGTCTAAACTGCGCTTTAGTATAAAGTATTGAGGCACAGATTAGATAATAGTTACTACGTAACAGATACCATCACTCCCATAGAAATGCTCGAATCGCTGTAATAATAATAGCCAAAACCGACGGACAAAAGTCGCTGCAAGAAGAAAAGGTCTCTATGAACGCGCGCCGAGAATCGAGATTCCCGCGTACACCGCGTGATTGCGTCATCGAGCTTAACCTTAAGGGTTGTACAAAGAACATAAAATGGTATACGTAGGATTAATGAAATAAAGGGATTGCAAGGAAAGCCCCTGACTCAAATGTGCTCTAATTTTATAAAATGATAATAATAATAGTTCTTTATTTGCAAGACTATGGTAAAATACATGATTGGTGTTAAATTATACACATTATTCCTCATAATCTACTTCTAAATTGGTAGTGATCAAAAATTTTAAAATTTTAAAATATTACATGTCAAAAAATAAGAGAATAGAATATTATTTTATCGTCATTAATACATTTAAAAATTATAAAAAAAATACAAATTATTAAAAAATTACCAATCCCGCACGAGGCGAATTTTTTTATCCATTGATTATATTCATTTGTCAAATTACAAATGATTAAAAAATTACGAATTATTATGAAAAATACATGACCGATGTTTTTTTTTCATGTTTAAACTCACGGTTATTCAGTTTTACTAAAATAGAAATAAAATTTTAGAAAAAAAAAATTTTTGGGAAAAATAATCGATTTAGGTGTAAGTAAAAATCCCGTTCGTGGTTCTGAAAAGAAAATTATAAATAAAAAAAAATAAATACAGAACAAAACGAAATTAAAACCAAATTAATATAATTAACAATAAAATTAAAAAAAAAACAAAATAATAAAAAACAAATTTATGAAAAAAACAAGTTACAAGATTTGATAATAATAAGTCTCGCGTGCGGCGCGGCGGGTGGCGGCGGCCCTCTGCCGGTCGGCGCGCCCCGGCGCGCTACTTAGCGGTAGGTATTTATAACGCTGCATTGCGCGAGTGACGGGGGCCTGATTGAGGTAAAAGCTATGACTATAATGTGGACAAGGCTTTTGTGGCGCAAAAAAGGGCAATACGCGCACGATGGTAAAAATAACACCATGGGTATTATGTGTTGAGTTCTTTAAAAAACTCCAAATTCTAACCGTACCATCTGTATACATAAATGTAATTTTAATAGACTTCATTAAGAATAGAGCTTTATTTGAATCTGATGAAGAAATGATATTCCGCGAAAGCACGAGACGTAAAGATCTGAAACGAAATCATTGGGATGAATTTTCGGTTCTACAAATTGTAACTCATTGACCCCGTAATAAGACTGTAGTTTTGTTTAATAAATTACCGAATGAGCTTAAACTAGAGAGAAATGTTAAAGTATTCAAAAGCCGTTTACGCACATTGCTGCTGGAGAAATGTTGCTATAGGGTTGATGACATTTAATTTATAGATTTAGCGAATTGACATTTATTTATTTAAATTGAATCTATATTGTAATAAACATTAACATAAACATGTAATAAAATACTGTTTGCATGTGTAACGATTATTTAATGATTAATTATGTTAATGATTTTATGTCCCAAAATATTGTAATTTTTATTTTTTAATCTAATATTCGAATACAATGTAATTTGTTTGTGAATAAATGAAATGAAATGAAATGAAATCTTACGCGTTAATAGTACGAAGAACAAAACAACCTAGATTTAGTTTATATACATTCCTTAATAGCAAATTTGCGATTAAGGAATGTGAATGTACATAATACCAATTTAACTTATAACACTTCTAAATAGTTTCAAACCTCCTCATAAAGGATATCAGGAAGCCCGCTCCTTAAACTGGAGACGGCAAACCAACCGCATTGTTGTAACACAATCATACCTGGAACTTAATTGGAGTGGATATTCGATTAACTCCGACGGCACGTTAATTATCTCGGATAGTTTCAAGTTAAGCTAGCTACATAGTTTTATCACTATCCTGCGTTGCTTTCCTGTGGTAAAAATAAAAGGTAAGAATAGAATAGAGAAAAATATGTTTATTTGCTTTAAAAGTGGTAACATTAAGACATACAAATATGTATGAATATAAATTTATGTACCGGATTGCACCGGATGTTTTTTTTCCAATTGACTATTTTTTGGCAGACCATACTCGAAGCTAGTATTAGTTCGTAGCTACTTTCTACGAGTATTTCAATACGTTTAACTATAATAATTTTCGCTGTAACATTTTTAATGTTTTTGGTTTGATGCTTCATACTCCCTACTCAAATTATCCCTGCAATAAGCCTGGTACAATGCGCCACTTCCTCTACAAGATTTTGTCGAGATGGAAAGCTGTTTAGGGTGAAGCAAGCCGTTTACGCACATTGCTGCTGGAGAAATGTTGCTATAGGGTTGATGACATTTAATTTATAGATTTAGCGAATTGACATTTATTTATTTAAATTGAATCTATATTGTAATAAACATTAACATAAACATGTAATAAAATACTGTTTGCATGTGTAACGATTATTTAATGATTAATTATGTTAATGATTTTATGTTCCAAAATATTGTAATTTTTATTTTTTAATCTAATATTCGAATACAATGTAATTTGTTTGTGAATAAATGAAATGAAATGAAATGAAATCTTACGCGTTAATAGTACGAAGAACAAAACAACCTAGATTTAGTTTATATACATTCCTTAATAGCAAATTTGCGATTAAGGAATGTGAATGTACATAATACCAATTTAACTTATAACACTTCTAAATAGTTTCAAACCTCCTCATAAAGGATATCAGGAAGCCCGCTCCTTAAACTGGAGACGGCAAACCAACCGCATTGTTGTAACACAATCATACCTGGAACTTAATTGGAGTGGATATTCGATTAACTCCGACGGCACGTTAATTATCTCGGATAGTTTCAAGTTAAGCTAGCTACATAGTTTTATCACTATCCTGCGTTGCTTTCCTGTGGTAAAAATAAAAGGTAAGAATAGAATAGAGAAAAATATGTTTATTTGCTTTAAAAGTGGTAACATTAAGACATACAAATATGTATGAATATAAATTTATGTACCGGATTGCACCGGATGTTTTTTTTCCAATTGACTATTTTTTGGCAGACCATACTCGAAGCTAGTATTAGTTCGTAGCTACTTTCTACGAGTATTTCAATACGTTTAACTATAATAATTTTCGCTGTAACATTTTTAATGTTTTTGGTTTGATGCTTCATACTGTCTACTCAAATTATCACTGCAATAAGCCTGGTACAATGCGCCACTTCCTCTACAAGATTTTGTCGAGATGGAAAGCTGTTTAGGGTGAAGCAAGCTGCAATGTTTTATCCACTCGATTTCTACAATTGCTTTTCTGTTAAATTAGACCTTTACAGATCATTAATGTCAAATCTAATAATATATAAAGCTCATAATCTATAATATATGAACACGATGACTAAGATATTTAACAATTACTTAATACTTGCATATGCATTCCCCAATCATTATTTACATATATGCAAATAGAAGTAGAAGAGGAAAAGAGTTGTCCCTGCACTGTTAAAAAAGGTGACTAGACTGGGAAATTTCACGTAACTTCACGTAACTTTATTTATGGGTACTGGGAACATTTACCTCGTTCATTATAGCTCTGCATAAATTTCCGATCACGGAGGACTATCTTTTCAAACTGAGAAATGCTTAGCTATCACCGTCC
This sequence comes from Schoenobius gigantellus, assembly GCA_963935595.1. Lineage (NCBI taxonomy): Eukaryota > Metazoa > Arthropoda > Insecta > Lepidoptera > Crambidae > Schoenobius > Schoenobius gigantellus. Next base: position 29,157,460 of record OZ012551.1, read on the forward strand.
TCTTGTGAAAATTTTATAAGAACTCCGTAAACTACCTAATGATATAAAAGATCTGACGTATACAAAATTTCACAGAGCACTTTTAACATTCTTAAAGAACAAAATGTACTATTCAGTTAAGGAATACTTGAATGACATATCTTAGATTTATGTTGACATTGTTTCTGATCATGTCCTGTTTTAATTGTTGACATTGTTGTAATTACATAATTTGGTTTTGACATTCTCTGATAATATTGTTATAATTTCTTATTGCTGACATTTCTCATGTATTTCTCCATTTAAATTTTCATTGACATAAAAATTAATAATTGTATTTGCACACTGAAGTGACTACCAGTAGAATATGTGGAATTATATCTTTAGAACACCAATTGTTACAATATTCTGGCAAATAAAATATTATTATTATTATAAAGCGCTGTATTTGTATTTTGAATTGTTCGCAATGAACAAATGGAAATGCGCTAAGATCCACGTTATTACACTATCAATTTACTTTTGTATTTTATTTGTTCCAGCGAAATTACTTTGTAGATAAGGAACCGCTTGCGAGAGAATTGTTCCGATATATTCCACTGGCATTTGGCGCGGTGCCTACCATAGTTCCGTTAGAACAGTGCGAAGAATTAACAGTGTTTTGTTTAAGTGGATCATATTTATGTCTTCACATATCAAACTTTCACTAGTTGTTTCCTACCACTTTGGGCACTTAACGAGTCACTAATGTCATCATCATCATAATTGCTCATACAGGTCCCCACCGAGGGGCTCGAGCCTACTCCAAGTTAGGGTGTCTAGGCCTTAGTCAACCATGCTGGCCCAGTGCGGAATGCTCGAATTCACATAGTACACCTTTGAATTTCTTCGCAGATGTATGCAGGTTGCCTCACGATTTTTTCTTTCACGTCAGGAGCGTTAGACAAATGTACATTATGAAACTCGAAAACGAAAAGCACATTGGTACATGGCGGTCTCGAACCCCGGACCTCCCGATTGGAAGGCAAGTGCCGAGTTCACAGCGTCACCGACGCTCCTATATCAGTAAATCGCGCAAATCGGACGCCAATATCATATATCAGTAAATCTGATTTAATATTAAGCGGATAACTTTACCCACTTTCGCATTGCCTACTCAAAACCTACACATTACTTTCGAAGCAGGAGCCAAATTGTGTGCGCTTGTTCAATCAAGCAAACTAAACAACTTTTGCTAGTGGACTCTGGAAATCGCAAAAAAAAATCGGCTGTTCCATACACCAAGGTTCAGTTGATGTTGAACATTTGCATGGAACATGATCTGCCGCCCGAAATAAGCCAAATTGTGTGTGCTTGTTCAAATAAGCAAACTAGGCAACCTTCGCTATGCGATTCTTGAAATCGCGAAAAAAAATCGGCTGTTCCACACACCAAGGCACGGTAATTGTATAATACAGTAGAATGACTTCATAGAAACGGTCGAAACACGTGCTATGCCTACGCGCCTCGATCTGGGATCGCACTCGGATCGCATAGCTACTAGGGCTGTCACGAATGCAATTCGCCGCAGGGCATACGCACGACCGCACGAGTCAAACGGAGCGCAGTCGGTCGGTAATGGCCGGTACACACATTGTTTAGTGTTTAGTGCGAGTGGCTTGTTTAGTGTTAAGTGTTTAGTAAAAAACACGTTCGGACAGCTTCTGTTTAGTGTTAAGTGTTTAGTGTTTAACGAATAGGAACGCGTTCTATTTTTTCTGCGAGTCGCCCCTCCCGCTCTCCCGCCTTCACCCCTCACTTAACACTAAACACTCACTAAACACGTCTGGACAGATCTGTTTAGTGTTAAGTCCATATAATGAACAAATAAACTAAACACTGTTTACTAAACAGTGTATGGACAGCACCTACTAATCACTTAACACTAAACAGTCTACTAAACACTAAGCACTTGACTAAACAAAGTGTATACCGGCCATAAGCGAGCAGCCCAAGGCCACGCACTAAGCGATGCCGAGCGACCGTAGCGTAGGTATAAAATTTCCGAGTCCACTTACTGTATTATACTATTACCGCGACCAAGGTTCAGTTGATGTTGAACATTTGTATGGAACATGATCTGCCGCCCGAAATAATTTCTATCTATACTAATATTATAAAGCTTTAAAGAGTTTGTTAGATTGTTTGTTTAGTTGAACGCGCTAATTTTAGGAACTACTGATTCAAATTGAAGAAATATGTATGTGTTAGATAGTCCATTTATCGCGGAAAGCTATAGGCTATATAACATCACGCTACGGCTAATAGGAGCTGAGCATCAATAAAAAATGTTGCAAACGAGATAAAATGTACGACATGTCGTTATTTTCCGACATCCACGCGACAAAGTCGCGGGCACAGCTAGATTAATATAAAGTAATTTGAAACCAATTAGGATCCCGATTGACAAGCTAATTAATTTTACTATAATATTAAATAATATAATATCTGATAGATTCTTAGCATATACCTATTTAATTAAAATGATTTTGTGAAAAGAAATCTGTCAAAGACTGACAGTTCTCTAAATTAGATATTGGTTCTAATTAAAAAATCCATAATAAAAACTGTAATTGCGAAAATCTAGACAGACATACATTGTGCTTACTAAACTGACTTTTTATAAAATTAGATAGACTATAGATAGATTGCAGTATTTTTTTTTCAACCGTTTTAAATGTTTGATGTACCTAATATTAATCACTGAGATATTCCAGAGTATACTGCAAATCCGTGCTTAGATGGAACGCGCCTTAGATGCGAGCAGCAAAGGACCGATCGGTCTGAAGATTCCTGCGCACGTCATGCGCATGTGCAGCAATAGGCGTCTCTTGAATAGTAATTTGATATTTTTGAGGATCATCCACAAATTTACCAGCGAAATCTGTTTAATTATAACATTTTCTCAAAAGCAACGAAGAACTGTGCCTTTGATTAGAATAATTTTGCGAGCAACTTACAAAATTTATACTAAATAAATATTAACGAGCCGTCATCGTTTCTGGCAACAACTAACTTACACAATACTCGTAGTTATAGCAAGAGAACTATTTTGACTAGAGCTCTGCGTGTCTGGTTTTATTTGGCAAAACAATCGTAAGAGTAACCGGCGTGAGATCCTCTTTCACTGGTTCCAGTGAATGTGGTTCTTATAATTGGGAAGCAACTTCTGGTCGGGTGGAAGTTTGTGGAATATTACGATTGAAAGGAAGACTTTCGATTTCGTATTTTTCAGTTTTCTGTTTTCCCTGTTGTTATGTAAGTGATAGGGGTCTGCTGTAACATAACGCTACGTGTAAATAAATCGATCGACTAAGCGGGGCAAAATCGAAATTTCCTTTCGGGATTCCATCTGAGAGTCTACTAAAAAAATGGATATTAAAAACTAATGTTTGTCGATTCTTAAGTAAGTTTATAACTTACGAGTATATGTAGTGCTGAAACGTGTGTGTGCACAAATCTAAATTCACCCCCTCGCAATGTCCGATGGTACAGAGAGCCCATACGTCCAGAGCAGGATGAGGCTCAATTTAGTGCTGCCCAAAATTGGTCTTTGTCTTGTAGTATAATACAGGCTAGCTAATACATGTGAGATTTGAGCAAGAGTCTTGCTCAAATATTGCATGGGTCTCTCATGGTGTTGGTCTAGGACTTAGTCTTACAAAATATTGTATGGGTCATAAGGTATCGGCAGCAATAAGACACAACTCGTAGATGATGGTATATTGTCGAATAATATTGGTTAATTAGTACACTGTATTTATATGCTTGCAGTTATTACATTACCTACATTTTATTATTATAAAATACAGACTACCTGCATAAAATGTAATTAAGGAACTACCATCAATTACAATATACTACAGTCCCTCCTACTAATTTTAAGTATTCTGTGATACTACCTTATAAAATAACAAATATCAACTCAGAGACTAAATAACATACAATGTTGAATATCCCAATACAATTTAAAACAATAATGGTTCTAAGAATTAAATAAACATTAAAATAAATGAAAAGCAAATATTTACACAAACTAAACATAATTATTATTCCTTATAAGACACAGGTTTATTCAATCGACATGTACGGATTAAACGGGATGGAGGTGGGGTGAAAAACTCAGGTGAAGACTCGATTGCGGGTAAAGAGGGAGCAGGTGATTTATTCTGTTCGCCTTTCTCCTCCGGGTCCGGGGAGGAAATATGAGAGCTAGACTGAGCTAGACCAGCGGCCGTGGGCTGGACTGCACTATTATTTTCCGCCGGTGACTGTAATGCTTCCGGAGGGTTATCGTCACTAGTGGGTAACGGAACTCCTAAAGAATTGCGTGCAGACCTCCGTCTTAGCTGGTCGATATGTCTATGTGTTTCTTTTCCTACTGAATCTAGCAATCTATAGTCCGTAGTGCCTAGCCTTTCCACTACTTTGCCTGGTATCCATTTGTCCCCGCCCTGGTACTGGCGTAGCCATACCTCATCTCCGTGCTCGAAAGACCTATCTACTTTGGTCCCTGTACCCTTTTGCCGAGCTTGTGCTTCTCGAACCCGCTTGTCCCTGTCAGGTCTAAGTAAATCCAATTTCGTGCGTAAGTGTCTACCTAACATTAATGTAGCCGGACTTTCCCCGGTTGTACAATGAACAGTGTTTCTGTAATGCATCAGGAATGTATTTAAAAACATATCAATGTTCTCTTTGTTACGTATCGCTTTTCGGATTGCTCGCTTAACAGTACGTACAGCATTTTCTGCTGCACCGTTTGAAGCCGGGTGATAAGGCGCCGAAAATAAATGTTCAATGCCATTCCCACGAGTAAAATTGGAAAAATCTGTACTTGTAAATGGTGGGCCATTGTCGGTAACCAATTGTTTTGGCAAACCCCACCTAGAAAATACTTCTCTTAGTTTACTGATGGTAAACCGAGCTGCTGTACTCGGTACGGGGAATACTTCGATCCATTTAGTTCTAGCATCAATTAATATTAAATAAATTTTATCCTGAATCGGCCCTAGAAAGTCTAAATGTACCCGGGACCATGGTTTATCCGGCCAAGGCCAGGCTGAGACGGCGTGCCTCGGCGGCGCATCCGCCACCGCCGCGCACACTGCGCAGCGCGCGCACCGCTCCTCCACCGCCTCGTCGACGCCGGCCCACCACACGTAGCTGCGGGCCATGGCCTTGGTCTTGCTAATACCCATGTGTGATTCATGTAACTCATCTAACACCCTACTCCTACAACTGTCCGGAATCACAACCCTATGACCCCACATGATACAGCCCAGCTCCTCATACAGCTCCTTCCTTCTATTGAAGTAAGGCTGCAATTCTCTAATTTGCCATCCCTTATGTACAATAAAACTCGGCTTAACAAGGGATCTGTCAACGTTTGTTCTTTGATCTTATTATAATCCAATAGCAACGCGTTCTGAGCGAAATGTAAGTATGTTTGCTCGGGTGGATCGAGTGAGTCATCCCTACACGCGCGCGCGACGGGCAGCCGCGACAGCCCGTCCGCTCCGTTGAGTTTAGTATTAACGTATTCTATGTATATCGTAATTATAGGCAGAAACTATGATAGCCCAGCGTTGCATTCGACTGGCCGCCATCGCTGGAATACTATTTTTCGGTCCAAAAATACTCACTAACGGTTTGTGGTCCGTTCTAAGAGTGAAACGCCTTCCATACAAATATTGATGAAGTTTTTGCAAACAAAATACAATTGCTAAGGCTTCCCTATCTATTTGCGAGTAATGTTTTTCGGCGTCGGTGAGCGCGCGCGACACGTACACGACCGGGCGCTCCTCCCCCCCGGGCCCGGACCGTGTGCTCTGAGTCAGTACGCCGCCGATGCCTCTAGCGCTGGCATCACAAGTCAACGTAAGCGGTTTGTTCGGATCATAGTGTGCCAGTACCTCCGCACTAGTCAAAATCTCCTTGATCTTAACAAATGCGTATTCACATTCTTTTGACCACTTCCACACGACGCCTTTTTTTAGTAACTCATATAAGGGAAATAGAATTGTGCTAATATTACGTACAAACTTGGCATAAAAATTTACTAAGCCTAAAAACGACCGTAACTGTATAACACTGTCTGGTCGAGGTATTTCAGCGATAGCTGCGACCTTGTCCTTGTCCACCTTAACACCGTTACTTGATATAATGTAGCCTAAATATTTTACTTCTTCGACTAAGAATGAGCACTTACTTTTTTTCAGTTTCAAACCGTGCGATTGTAAGCGTTCAAATACTTTTCCTAGGGTATCTAAATGTTCCTCCCGCGATCCCTTAGTCCCTATAATTACGTCATCCAGGAAAATTTCTACCCCCGGAATATCGCCTAGTAACTGTGACATAATGCGCTGGAAAATTCCCGGACTCGAAGAGAGCCCAAACACTAATCGGTTATATTTAAAAAGACCTCTATGAGTATTAATTACGGTGTAATCTTTCGAACTGTCCAACTCGATTTGGTTATACGCTTGTGACAAATCGATTTTCGAGAATAATTGCGCCCCATTTAAATTAACTAAAACATCGGCTATTTTCGGCAAAGGATACCTATCAACCAGCAAAACGGGATTCAATGTAACCTTATAGTCTGCACAAATTCGTAACCCTCCGTCCGCTTTACGTACCGGTACTAAGGGCGTCGCCCAGTCGGAACAGTCCACTGGCTCGATGATACCGTCGCGAAGCATGGTGTCTAGCTCTGCATCCACCCGGTCCCGGAGTGCGTAGGGCAGCGGCCGCGCTCGACAAAACACTGGGGTTGCACCTTCTCGCACCCGCAGTCGAGCCTTGCCCCCCGTAAACCTTCCGAGCCCACCACTGAACAACTCCTTATGCCTGTTGATCAAATTTTCAAAATCGTTATTCCTATCAGTACAGGAATTGCTTTGTCCTCCTAATTGGCACATGAAATTTTTAAACAAAGGTATTTTTATACCCAACTCTGTTAGCCAATGTCTACCTAGTAAAGACGTAGTACCTCCATCTATTACAAATAATCCCAAGCGGGTTCTTTTTTTATTATAATTTACTGTCGGTTTTATGACTCCTAAAGGTTTTATGCAACTACCGTCATAAAATTTAAAAATAACATTATTTGAAATTATTGGTCTGGATGAAAAATATTTATTATAAGTTTTTTTACTTATACAAGAAACCGCGGAACCAGTATCTACTTCCATGTGTAGCCTAACTCCATCGATGGAAATTGGAAGACTCACCGGTTTGTAACTGTTCAAACTGAGTTGATGTAGCTCCTCTTCCAACTCTTCCCGGTGCAAAGTCTCATCAACTCCAGCAGCCTCGACATTGTTCACCTTCCTCCAACCTCCACTGCTAATAGACTTGCTTGGGCACACACGTCTCAGGTGCCCCGTTCTCTTACACCGGCTGCATACAAACTCCCTGAACCGGCACGTCTCTTCGCTGTGCCCGCTACCTCCACACGCCGCGCAACGTCCGGATCTGGTACCAAAATTTGAATGGCCACGCTCCGTCCTCCTCGTCTTCACAGCATGCAAAGTTCCCGTCTTCCCCGTGAACATCCCGCTAGACACGTCCACGGAAGCCGCATCCCGCTCTGCCGTTTCTAAAGCAGTAGCCAACTTCACGGCTCCAGCGTAAGTCAGGCCTTCCTCCGCAAACAACCGTTGGCGGATAATATCGCTGCCTACCCCACATACAAACTGGTCACGCAAATTGTCATCCAGATTGTTCCCAAAGTCGCAAAATCTTGTAAGTTTCTTCAATTCCGTGACATACTGCGCCACGCCCTCGTCGCTCCGCTGTCTTCTCTGCCGAAACCGGTAGCGTTCCGCTACCACTGACGTTCTAGGCTGCAGATGGTCCCGCAACGCCGTCACCGCGGCAGTGTACGTTAACTCCGCTGGTTTGACCGGGCTCACAAGACTGCTCAGCAGCTCGTACGCCTCATCGCCAACCGCCGTTATCAAAGTTGCAAGCCACAACTCCTTCTCCACCTTGTTCACCCGCAGGTACATCTCCAGTCGCTCCACGTAAGATGTCCAGCTCCCGGTGCTCACGTCAAACTCGTTGATTTTTTCGAACGACATCTTGCAATTTTCCTCGTCGCCACTAAGGTATCGGCAGCAATAAGACACAACTCGTAGATGATGGTATATTATCGAATAATATTGGTTAATTAGTACACTGTATTTATATGCTTGCAGTTATTACATTACCTACATTTTATTATTATAAAATACAGACTACCTGCATAAAATGTAATTAAGGAACTACCATCAATTACAATATACTACAGGTCAGTCATGGTGTTAGTCTAGGACTTGGTCTTGCAGAATATTGCATGGGTCAGTCATGGTGTTGGTCTAGGATTTGGCCTTGCAGCAAGAGTCTCGCAAAACAGCAAGACCAGGACCGACTTTGGACAACACTAGCTCAATTTAATATATCCATCTCCGTCATCTATCCATGACTCTTATGAGGCCTTGCTGTGGAAATATTTTCTTTATTAATACACAAGCCTCTTACTTTTTACTGGGCTGTTCCATTAGCAATACAATACCAGGGGGAAAATCAGTACTAGAGCTCTGTGCAGGGGTGCCTTTATCTTACCGATTTCTGTCACCAAGCAGTGGTGCTTGCATTTCTGCGTTCTTAAGGCGCATAGTAACGTCAATCATAAAAAATCACTGCAGAAAAAACTGGTTCTCTTCATAAATATTTAATAACAAAATCTTTAAAAAAGATATGTTATTATTCAACGCATTCTTTTGAGGATGGTCTTTTTAATTTTTTGATAAATGAATTAAAACTTGGTTAAAATGTGACCCAAACATGCCTCGATTTTGAAACTATAAACCTAATCGCTTCGTAAATATTAGGTTAAATCACATACTTTCGATTTCAATAAATAAAGTGAACAATTTTCTAGGGGATGGTCTTTTTAAATTTTTCTTATTCGCCTTTATTAATTTTTTATTGAAATAATTCATCTTACGCGTAAAGGTTTGCTTGAATATTCCCCTCACTCTCACTCACTCACTCCTATGTAATCAGTGCAGGACGATCGACGCAAGGTCATTGGGAGCACTATGCGCCTTAAGCGCGGAGCAGACCAATTGCGTGACGTGCGCGTGCACGCACTAGTTGTATTGTATGAAGTTCTATGGGCGATGTCAGATCGGTTGCGTGACGTGTGCGTGTCGTAACATTTGCTGCCAGTGCTGGTACGCACACGTCACGCGCACGCACACGTCACGCGCACGCGCACGTCACGTCTCGCGCACGCAGTTGGTTTGACCCAGCGTTTAAGGATGACATGCAGTGATATCACTGGGTTCAGGGACTTGACATTATCTGTCACAAGCTGGCAACGTATTATACATTGGGGTCCTTGTGGGGGAACCACGTGACGACAAAAGCCACTTACCATCAGGCAGGTGGGCAGCCTACTTGTTTGTTAATTAAATTGTATAAAATATCAACAATTGACGAGTCCGTTGGAGGTCTGAGAGGTGAGGCAGACCAGACACGACAAACACATCGCGCTTGGGGACCGGACGGCTAACTCAATAGTTATCGCAAGAGAACTATTATTATGCGCACACGTCACTTTATCGCCATACATCGAATATCGCCTGATACCCACTTCAAATAACGTTGAATCCTCAATTTATGTTTTTAATTACTTCCTACTTGCCTCATTCGATCATACGTCATCGTCAGAACGATTATAATATAGTACATGACTGGATAAGATATGGTCGTATATCGTAGCATATTTGAAAAAAAAACGAAATTCGTTTTTAATTTATTATAAATAGTAAACGTGTAGAAATTAATAACTACTTCTATAAAGTGCTAGATTTTCTGCTAGGTTAACTATAGCAAGGAGCTTCTCATAGCACACCCATAGCTGTACAAGTTGTTTCCTTTCTGGAACACTCCATAATGCATGGTTCCCTCATTTTCTTCATCCCTCAGTGGATATTTAAATCACCTACTCCAAAAAATCGCACTACAGGACTACTTTCGAACAAAATTCATCTCAAATCCACCCTCGTTCTCGTGGACACAGACAAGCCTTATCCTGATTCCCAGCGAGTAACTATCCGATACGTGCCTGCCATGAAAGCTTTTCCATGTCATCTCAGATGCCAACCCCTGTCAAATTTTGATAGATTGGATTTCCTTTATGGACGTGATTGACTCATAACGGACATGCACTATGAAGCTACGCGTACTGTATTTATTACGTGAAAATTATATTCTGTTTCATGTTTTTGGTTAGATTTTTTGCATCATAGGTTTTTTAAGACACTTGGGATCTCGGTATTACGAGTACCAAACTAGTAATCTAAAATAACCATAACACTACTATGCCCCACCATCTAATACTTATTATTGTACCATACTTATTTTAATGAACTTACTCGTATATGTATATTCAGACCAAAATGAGTTTTATGAAAAAAGATGCGAAATGAAATGCAAAAAATATATTTTAAAATATTTTGCCAAGGATGAATCTTAAAAACACTCGTTAAAAATCTCTTGAGTGAAATTGATTATTTTATCAACCTTTATTGAAAATCAAAATATTCTTTTTATTTAAATTTAAATATGAATAAAAAAATTGTTCCTATCCTCCATTTTTTAACCTACCACTAATAATAGATGTTCTTCATCATCATCATCATCATAATTCATAGCAGCTCTTATACGTGCCCACCGAGGGGATCGAGCCTACCCTAGGTTAGGTAGAGTCAACCACGCTGTCCCAGTGCGGATTGGTCGACTTTACATACACCTTTGAATTTCTTCGCAGATGTATGCAGATTGACTCACGGTGTTTTTCTTCACCGTAGGAGTATCAGGCAATAATGTACATATGAAATTAAAAAACGAAACTAACTAAGTAACTAGATGTTATTGAGTAATCCAAATCTTTACTTAGATATTGGTGTAGGTACTGTCTATTCTTGTCATTCTGTCAAACAATCTACTTAATTAGTATCTGAAAAGTACTTATCGATGAAATTTAATTGTGTTTTCCGGAATACACAAAGAGGCCGTTTATCGAGAAATTCGGCGCTGAAAATTTATATTACCGCCCTTAATATTCTTAATTGAAAAGACGGTCAGTAAAATCATTATTTGAGAGCAAAGCTATTTCATTATATTATATTTTTTAAGCTCAAGCATAGAGCCACCGTTAGAAAAATAATTGTAGTAAGGCGTATATTTTACAATGAACTAGTATTATATGAAATGAAAACATGGTATTTTAAATCTATTGGCCTTACAAATAAAAACTTATACCGAGGATAATCCGCGGAATAATTTATTCTGTGTTTTGTCTTGTTTTAGCACATGTCAGATGTAATATGTCAAAATAAGACAAAACACGGAATAACTATTCCGAGGTTATTCCTAGGTATAAGTTTTTTATTTGTAAGGCCGTATGAGTATAGTCGTTTATACACGATATACACGTGTATATCGTGTATAAACGCTCAAAAGTGTCCGAGAGAGCAATAAGAGAAGCAAAATGCAAAAGAGGTACAATTGTATGTCAATCATTATTTTATAGTCTTAGCACGCGGACGAGTTTATTCGAGTGTCATTGAACGACCAATGTACTTAGAACCCGTGTGTCAATTTGAAGTACAAGAAAATTACATTGAAAATAGTTCAGTTTTTATAAATATAAGTATATTAATATAAGATGTGTTTTTAGTAAATTTAAAGTTGTTTTATGGACATTTAAAGATAAATGATTTTGTTTTAACTTCGATGCTGCAACATTAAAATATTATTTAATTACGTAGTATTAGGAAGCAAAAATTTCAAATGTGTCTAAAAATTTGCCACAAATAAAACTGTATGTGTTCGTATACTCCATTGAATGCTGCGTAAGGTAAAAATGCTACAGCCGCTAGCTATAATATTTTCCTTGGATTTTCAGATCAATAAGCAATGCCATTAGTTGCTATCAATCAAACTTGTATTCAATCAATTGAAAATAAAAAGTCTCTTAATTGAAACATCACCCGAAAAAATGCTGTTTGAAATCTTATTTTTTGGCATATTGGTAACGCTGGAGAGGCTTTGGTCACGTCAATTTCTAGCATGTCATTATTACACAAAATAGTCAAAACTTTAAAACGTTAAGATGGGTATTCACTTACGGCCTTATTAATAAAAGTTTTACTTCTTGGATCACCTCAGATTAGTTACTTCGTGTTTTGTCTTGTTTCCGCACATGTCGGCTGTCATAATGTCAAAATAAGACAAAACACGGAGTAACTATTCCGAGGATGATCCAAGTCGTAATTTTTTTATTAATAAGGCCGTTAGAGGTTCGGCACGTAATGTATCTGTTACTGTATCAAGTGAGTACGTACGCGCGAGCTGCTCACATAGCTCGCGCCTACGTACTTACGTACTCACTTGATACAGTATCGGATACATCACGTGCTACACTTCTAAGTGAGTACCTGTCTTTAAAATTACTATAACCCAAGGCGGTTTAGGTATTGTAACTTCCTTGTTATAACCATAAAAAAGAACATTCCACAACCCCTATTTAATATTTTAAATGCGAGGGTAACTCTATCTGTTACGCTCCTCCCACGCCTAAGCCACTAAGGGCAAACATGTCCCGCTTTCGCAAATAGACCAACGGAGGCGCGGCGGGCAAGGAAGTAGGTAGGAATAGAACATTAGTTCTCCTTTTTTAATTTTTATTTATTTCGAGGCTTTTAACCACATGGCAATATCAGCCACATTGTATCTTGTTCACTGACTACAATCTCACATAACTAAATAGAACTTTAAACAAATATAATATAGTATATCAAAAAAGCTAAGGAACCTTTTTAGCTGTAAGAGATCAACTTAACTTTTTCGCTGTAAAGAGAACAACATTTTGATTTATCATTGTAAAAGGAAAAGTGTCGCTCTTTCAACTTGGTTCGTTGCACAATCCATCAGCATGACTGTGATTACATCTTCAATTTTATTACATTCTATGTAATTGGTTGAGTCAACTCCTTTTATTTTTATTTCATAATTTAACCAAAACTTTGTTCCGCCGAATAAAAAAAAATAATTTTGAATTTCGAGACGTCAAGTCTAGTCCCGCTCTGACAAAAAATTAGTGGTCACGTTAAAAAATTTAACCGAAACTTTCTTCAGCCGAATACAAAACAATGATCTAATGTCGCGTCACAAAGGCTGGTTGCAGCCTTTATTAGACGTCAAGTCTAGTCCCGCTCTGACAAAAAAAAATAGTGGTCACGTTGAAATAGTGGTCATTCGCGAGGAATGAATTTCGCGCAGACAAAGTCGCAGCAACTGCTGATAGTTAATAAATGGCACGTGTCAGTAGATGCGACATGACAGGCATTTCGGCCGTTGAATCGGACTCGAGGCCCGCTCCAGTTTGATTAATTATGTGGCAGGCAGGACCCTCTTAAAAGTCACACGTCATAAACAGAGGCAAAAACTTTTGTAGTGGACGCTTCACGCACGTCTGCTCGCCGGCCTGACATCCAACGCTTTGTTAGTTTTTGCGGTTCGAAATAATGGATGTTGAAATGTTACCGACTTACTGAATACTATAACCAATATCGGGTAACTAATGTACTTTTCACTAAGCGCGTTTATATAATCCTGATGAATTAATAAAATGCGGAATGCTGAAATCTGGATAAATGAAAAATTTGACAAATTGACTCGATGATTTTTAAGCTATTGTATCTAATGTCGATATTAGTATACAAAAGTCGTAAGGAAACATTTCTTTTTAATGATTATGAATACAATTGAAATTTTCAGATGATTAAAAGAATAAGTAAGTATATACACCTTACTTTTAATTATATTGTACCTATTCATATTCTCGGATTCAATCTTATGATATGTTAAAAAAATGGATCAAATCGTTCTCCGTCTGTCTGTCTCTCCAAACCCTTTTTCTCAGTAACGTATAGAAAAGATATCAAATACTTGAGTCTCCAGTCTCGGGTTAAGTCAGTCAGTCAGCTGTAAAAAAATCAGTAGTATGTCAACGCGATCAAGAGTTTTGACCATTTATATCGCATATTTTTTCACATTTTGCGATTTCACAAGGGAATCAAAACCTACTTTTTTTTCATAATATGTCTTACACCACATATTATGAAAAAAATCTGAAAACCGTAAATGTGTAGTTTTTAGTATGGAACTTTTAGTGCATGAGTCCTTCTCGCACTTGGCCAGTTTTCTATCAAAATAGGATGACATCCGAAGATACCGGAGGGAGACTCTGTGCCAGGGTCGTCTGCTTGGGTACATCCGTATTATCTATTTCTGCCGCAAAGCAGCAGTGCTTGCATTGTTGTGTTTCGGTTTGCAGTGTAAGATATGGCAGTGAAATTACTGGGCACCGTGACTTTACATCTGATGTCACAAGTTGGCAACGTATACCTACTGTAGTTCTTGTGGGGGTTGCAGTTTTGCTTGCGAGTCTTACAGGAGCCCCATGTATGACTGTATGTATGGTGACTGTTACCACTTACCAACAGGTGGGCATTTTGCTTTTTTAACAACTTAGTAATAAAAAAGCTACTCTGTACCATATGTGTGTATTAGGACTTTGACAAAAGTTCTTCGAAAGCTCAAATTACAAATAAGGTGCACTGCATACAAATCTCAATCCTCACTTGTTTGCCCACAGGCGTTCGTAAACTGAGCACAGTGCTCGCAAACGGGGCACGTTCTGGTACCTGGCGCATAGAGGCTCGCTGCGGCGGTGGTTCGGCCCGGGTGGAACTCACAGTTGGCGCCACGGTCAACAACCAGTCTCCAGCCGCACCTGCCGGCGAGCAGCATTACGTGGAGTTGCGATTCGCTGACAGCATGCGCAGAAGATACAAGCCCGGACTACCTTTCGTTGGACGAGTGAGTTGTATTTATTGTAAAAGACACAAACCGAATGCATTTATAACAAAAATACAATATTTTAAAGGATTAAAACTAGACCTTTTAAAAGGTAAATAAATTATTTGTTAACAAGCGATTCTCGAAACGATACTCAAAACAATTACACACAAAAATTACATCAAACTCACTCAATACACACTAATTCAACAACGATATGGTTATTACAGGGCAGGGCATTTAGATGGTTCAGTATGGGCAAGTCTGAAACTAAGTATAATACACATAAATGTAGAATAGGCTTTTTTAATTGTAATTCATTATTTTTTTATAATTATTATATATGTTTCTAGCTTTATAAATAAAATTCATAAAGGTCTGTTAGTAAAAAGATGTATCGCAAAATCCTTTGCCAAAAGCTAAACTCTAGAATAAGAGTATACAGACAAGTAATTATGTATCAAATATATTTATGTAATTAAAAAAAATATGCAACATAGTCAGCAAACAAGCTGATAGCTTACCCGATGGTATATGACTATATGTACTTCCGTTATCGTAAGTACCCTTTGAATCGAAACAGCAATGCAAGCATCGTTGCTTTGATTGTACAAGCTATCTCCGGCAGTTGATTCTCCTTTGGACTAATGACCAACAGGACGTTTTGTTTTTGAAAGACTACCTATGGACGTTTCGCTGATAGAATAATTCACTTGTGAGGAGTTAGTCCACCAGGATCCCCTAGCCCGTTCCTCTAGGGGATCCTCGTGAACTCGAGGGTTCATCACAATCCACTAATCGACGTTATGCTGCATTCACAGTATTAACAAAAAAAAAAACGAATTGAACACTACAATACAGGTCTTTTCCACTATGGACTATTCACTGAGAGAACCTTTCATCTTTAGATGTTTCACCGACAGAATGATGCGCACATGGGTGTTTCAACGATAGGACTTATCCACAATGTATTTTTCATTAGAGAATGATGATTTCGATTACTATTATTTCAACTATACACGGTTATTTTTTTATCACCGTGGAAAATTTTAGGGACGCTTCAGGACACATCAAATATAATAAAAAAAAACTCTAAAAATGCTGCTCTCAACTGTGCAGCATTTTTTGTATTTTTTTTTAATTAATGTAAAATTAAGTGAGTTATTTTTTTTATTCATATTCTAATACCATGTCGTGAACCGTCCCTTAAATTTTCCAGGGTGATAAAAAAATAACCGTGTATATAACTTTTCCATTATCTATCTAGCAAGCCATCAAAAACTACAGTAGGTACTACTTTACTACATCTTACGACAGTAAGTTAAAGTCCTATTCATATGTTATTTAAAATTTTATGGATTGTAAATTAATCATCGTTCAAAATATGTCTGCATACATATTTACCGATATACTAGATAGATTATCGTAGCAAACGCGCGTTTCCGATGCCGCGACCGAAAGCAGCTAGTCGTGAAAACGCGATGCAGCATCGATGCAGTCGCAAAATCGCTGATCGCCGCTACTAAAAGTAGCGTGTGTGCTATGGCTCTTAACGCGACAGAATTTGATGGCATATTGTGAATGTCATCATGCATGTATGTATCACAACGTTCCGCGAGTGTGTCGAGGTAAAAGCAAATTCGATCACAAGTGACCTAATTTAAACTAAAATACACTGAACCGTGAGTCTGCACTGGAGTATTTTGTCGCTAAAAGCTTTTAGTTCGAAGCTAAACTAAGCTTATTTCGTTTATAAGTGAAGACTTTTATAGCCCTTTCGAGCTAGCTGAAGCTTTGTGAATTGAACAAACCTGACACTAAGCTCGCCTATTCAGTTTTGTTCGATTCTGGGAAATGTTCAGAGCGAAAATATTTTGCGACTGCTTTTGAGGGACCCATGATTATTCGAAACAATGGAATGTAGCAAAATATAAATAAAAGAAGAATAGAAAATAATCCGTGATTAAAAGTTATTTTCGAAAATCAGTAATTTTTTATATAATTTACAAACAGGTTTTGTTATTGATCCTAGTTTCGTCAGAAACGTTTCGTAGATCCTTAATTATGAATGCGAAAGTAACTCTGTCTGTCTGTGTGTTACGCAATCACGCCTAAACTACTGAACCGATTTAGATGAAATTTGGTATAGACATAGTTTGAATCCCAGGAAAGGACATAGGATAGCTATTATCGCAGAAATCACCCCTTAATGGTGAGAAAAGGGGGTGAAAGCTTGTATGGGGAATCAAGAACCGTTGAACTGATTTAGATGAAACTTGGTATGGAGATAGTTTGAGTTGTGGGGAAGGATAAAAAATAGTTTTTATCCCCGAGAATCAATAAAAAAGAACTTCAGACGAAGTCGCGGGCAAAAGCAGGTATCCAAGTAGTAAATTATTTATTTATATTTCATTACTCATACTCTGAAAGTAGGTTTGAAATTGCCTGAGGAGCGGGTTGAAAGTAATACTTTTCAGCCCTAGGGAGAATCACTTCCAACTGACAGCTGCTGTCAAATTTTAAAAAGAAACTAAGTACTTAGTTCTTTTTTCACATTTTTATTGAACCATGTTCCGACTTTCTATACAACCACTTAATTACAGCGCGGTGTAAAATTAAAATATCATAATGTAAAGTATTTAAAGAATATATTTTTAAATGACTTTATTATAATTTATTTTCAACTATTTCTTAATTTTTTTTAATTATGAAAATGAATAATAATGGCTGAATAGCTGGCCGGCCACAGAAAAAAAAACAAAATAAGCGCGAAAGTGGCAATGCGATCTTCATTTGTTTTTTCCATTTGTAGAGTTTTGTTAATACTTCCGTATAGCATAGAGATCTGGTATTAACTGTTAATTATATTTGTATAAAATTGTGTTAATAATTAACACAATAAGTTCATCTGATTCAGGTATGGAGTTAACGTCTGATTTTATAAGAGAAAGCGGCCTAAAGCAGAAGTTGTTGATTTAAGTATGTAAAATAAAATTTACACGTTTTTGCTTTAGCTAAATCATTGTTTTATTTTTACTTTCCTTGTATTCGTAATGAAAAGCACAGTGTTAACCTCGGGTTAAAGTCTTATTTAGTCCCTCGACCTATTGGTGCCCTCGCTATGCTCGGGCGCCAAACACCGTCTCGGGACTAAATAAGTTACTTTCACCCCTGGGGTAACAATGTACTATTTCAGATCCTAGTTATGTTTGTTGACTCCGACGTGTGCAGGGCGATGGTATCCACACTTGTCAAACTAGTGAAATTGACCGTAAAATAAGGTCAAAATCAATATCGAAACAGTAATTTCGTAATGAAATAAAAAGATCTCTTCTTTTAAAAAAGACAAACATGGTTCAAAGTATTCGTATAAATTACATTCCTAACCCAATTCCATCTTTAGGGAATTATAAAAAAGAAAACTAGTAGCAAGCAGCACCTAATTTATATGGCATTACGTTCAAAATAAAGATATCATAGACATAAAAATTCACCGATGTATAAATAAAATTCACAAGAAAAGGTCCCTCTCGCCGTAGTCTCATGTTTCTTTGAGAAGCCTTGGCAAGATCACAACAATAAATAACCAAGTCGACAATAGCGCCGCCAAATATTGGCGAGCTTCTTCGCTAGTTGAATAAGACTCACATTTGCCTATTACTATCACTCTCTCATAAGTTACATTTTTTGTGTTGTTAGATTTCTTATTATAGAAAAGTTATTGATTTATTATGCTATGTTTTGTGTATCATTATATTTATGGGTATTGGTGGCAATGATGAAATAAGTTTATTAAACTTGCAATAGAAATGATAGAAAATGTCCTAAGAAATATGTTTGTCTCTTCTTGTTCTTATTTATTTTTTCACCCATCGGTGGGTGAAAGCAGGTGAAACAGGCCTATAGGTCTCCTGATGGCCCTTCCGGTTTTAGCGAGACTAACGAACGCCGATTGTTTGTGATACGATGATCACTGATGCCCGGTTTCTATATTCAAAAACAATTCGTTTTTGCTACGGACAGTTATGTTTCGACATATTTTCCATGAAATAAATATCAAAATTTAACTGTCCGTAGCAAAAACGAATCGTTTTTGAATATGAAAACCGGGCATGAGCATAAGAATAACTAATAATACGAGTATAGAAGCGAAACTCCCGGTCATCGAGCGCTCAAGGCCACGTTATTTACCTACCGTTTGATTTCCGTTGAACGGAATCGCCAGTCAAGGCGCGCACCGCATCCCGCACGCACGTGACTCCTTCCCGCGCGCCGCTATCTACCTAATCGCCGCGATGCCGACTTATTGTTGCGTTTATGGGTGCAAAAACAATGCAAGAATATATTCGTAAATAGCTTCAAAAATTTTATTTTTACCGATGGTGCTGGTGCGATCTTGCTAGATACAATGAAAAAAATTGTGTTTCAGGTACCTTGTGAATGTTTTCCTATTGATTACCTACCTGATTAAGCTTTTTATAAGAATACGTATTTACTACGCGCTGAAGTTTAATAACCGAAACTTCAAATCATCTACAAAAACGCCATCTTTTAAAAATATCAGACATTTGTAAATATTTCTGTTGAATTGAAACCTTTTAAATAAAAATGATTGAATACTTTAAAATTATTTTTATTATAGGTACCTACCCTAGATACAGATACAGTTTTATTCGTAATGGCCGGTACACACATTGTTTAGTGTTTAGTGCGAGTGGCTTGTTTAGTGTTAAGTGTTTAGTAAAAAACACGTTCGGACAGCTTCTGTTTAGTGTTAAGTGTTTAGTGTTTAGTGTTAAGTGTTTAGTGTTTAGCGAATAGGAACGCGTTCTATTTTTTCTGCGAGTCGCCCCTCCCGCTCTCCCGCCTTCACCCCTCACTTAACACTAAACACTCACTAAACACGTCTGGACAGATCTGTTTAGTGTTTAGTCCATATAATGAACAAATACACTAAACACCGTTCACTAAACAGTGTTGGGACAGCACCTACTAATCACTTAACACTAAACAGTCTACTAAACACTAAACACTAAGCACTTAACTAAACAAAGTGTATACCGGCCATAATATTCATTACATGTCAAAGCTAATACAATATAATGTATCGAGTTTCTAAAGCTGTCATTGTAGTGCAATTTTGAAACTCTGTAAGGGATTTTTTTTGTCAAGTCGGAAATAATTTGAATTATGAGAAACTTTGGTACTGCTATATATATTTTTATCGACCTTTGTCACTGTTCCATATAAAATTTAAATACAATCAATACTTGATTAAAATTATGAAACAACAGTTTTTTTTTCATTTCACTTGAAAAAAAACTGTTGTTTTATAATGTTGGTCTGATAGTAAAAAGTGAGCTTAGGTTTTATCCATTAGTACATTCATAACTTCAGCTCTTGGACTATAAACGTAGGTACGATACCTAAATTACAAACCATTTTTGTACATCGAAATTCGAAACATTTTAATGATTTTGTTCTTGAAGTGTAGGGATTAAGCTCAATTAATCAAAAATAGGCAGGTTCTTATAACTACGGAATTAAAAAAACTAAAAATGTGCGTAGGTACTATTGCTAAAGATAGTCGCTCGCTCGCTACACTTGAAGTACAAAATCAATAAGACTCGGTGTATGCTCAGTTTCTCATTTAATGTAAAATATGGAGGTACCTATATAAAAAATATTGTAGTGGTAACCATACGTCCATGTGGTGACCCTAGCGGCGTCCGCAGACTACTGCGGGGCGTTACAGGGGGAAGGGCGCTGTAGGTATGCAAATAGCGGCATTTGGCGCACCCACAAAGGAGATTCGCTTCTATACTCGTATTATTAGTTATTCTTATGGCATGAGTCAGCTAGTTATTAACTAGCTTCAGCAATTAATGTTCAATTCAGTTACATTTCACAACACCCATAAGTTAGACACCGTGTGTGTATATGAAGTCTGAAGAATTTGTAATCTATTTCAAACAAAAAAAAATATTCGAAAATTGAAAACTGACGTCTAAAAAATTTTGATGTCAAAATAACATTAGAATACAAACACTCATGACATTTTTATATTCTAGTCGGCGCCAAATTCTTAACTGACACGTTGTCCACAAGAAGACGTGGTCCTAATCTTTCTTTTCATCAGCGCCGTATTTCATATCGGACACTGTCGGCACAGGTTCGCAGTTAATCCAGGTCGGGTTGACAAAGTTAATGGTTTAATTAAGACTTAAGTCGCTAACACAATAACGTTTGGCCGGCGAGCGGGGATTCCCGTTAAAATGCCAACACGGCTCCTTTCTTAGGGCACGCGTATTATTGCTGACTTATCTCTCAAATCCAGACGTCGAAATAAACTTTAAGGGCACATCCGACGATGTTGATTGAGCGGCGGCTTATTCTAATTCGTTTGAGTATCGTGATTTATGTCTTACGATTAGATGAATCTTTGGAAATTGTCTTCGGTTCAACGTCAAATTTATGTTTTAGAATTTAAACACGTCTATCGGGTTTTCGTTTATAACTTTCATTGATAATAAATAGCTAAATCAAAATCAAAATAATCTTTATCATTCTAATATTTATGAAAAGCTTTGGAATCGTCCAATTTTTTTTAATGCGCACAGGAAACTTGTCCGTTTTATCAAAGTGGCAACATTTACAATAAGTCATGTCGTTGCGATACACAATAACTATAGTTTATATTGAAATAATTAATTTTCAATACAATTATTAAACATGGCGTACTTTCAGGATATAATTATGATTCGATAATTAGATCTTTTGCAAAGGTATCATTCTTGTATGAATGCGAACATTAATAAGTCAATTTAAAAAGTTCAGTAGCAAGGAGTTTTCATACATAGAATACAATCGGATGGATATATTGAATATACAAGAAAACGTACATCTCTGCATTGAATTTTCAAAATAGTTATCAATTTATCACACAACAAATGAAAATTTTGAGAAAATGGCACGTTTTCGCCATTTGACATATTTTTTACAACGAAATTAAGACACGGTTTCGAACGCGTATACAGCCAATTCGATTTTTGACAAAATCTGATTTGAAAATAATTAAATTAAAACTAGTAGATAATTTTTAATTCTTCGATTTGTATTTTTTTACCTTTTTCCACAACTGTATTGAAAAACGTCGTATGATCCACAGATGTGTAGGTTATTGCAAACTCGGGACATTAAAAACCCTCGCCTTTGTCTCGGGATTGTTAATGACAGCTCGTTTGCAATACCTAACCTACATTCCACTCTTGTATCACAACGTACTAAACTGATACATATTAACAACATTAGTATCATATAAATAATCATTTACTTTGTAATAAGGTTTTTAGTACTTAATAACATACTCCGTACTCTCGATTATCTGGTAGGTAATTAATTAGGTATTAGTTAATAGAGACTACAAAGCTGTCGCTTAATTTCGACTGCTATACGAGATTAATGCGAATTTTCAATTCACAGTCTTCTATTATATCATATAACGTAATTAAATAGTAAAAAAAATATTATAACTTCTTGTTTCTTAATTTATTTTAAGACTGATCCACAGCGATATACAGTTGTCAGTGTGATTACGTACATTCGGCCAAAAAAGTGGTTTACCTACCTCAGGTTGAAATTCAGTTTCATGTCGTATAACAACTTCCGTTTGCAATAACATACTTGACAGCTAACAAAATAACCTTATACTACGGCCGGCGCCTATCATCCCGAAGCCGCCATGCGTGCCAAAGTTTCGTACGTTTTGTACGATAAAAAGTATCGCGTATATACTATGGTCACATTAGCGGCTTTCCCATTTTTCATGAAGTTTCTTGCAATAATCCAAGATGGTCGAAATTATTTCCAGAGGTTGAATTTTATTGACAAAAACTTTCTTACTCATAAATGTGTACTAATAATTACAAAAAGCATTTATCAAAATCTAATAAGAAACCTAACTTTGGATCCTATACGATGAACTCAGCTTCATAATGATGTATCTATTAATTATAAAACCATTGCATCACACGCGTCTGAAGTCTGAACAAATCTAAATCAAGCGCTTAAATCAACAATGCTAAAGTGACCACTCAGCGCGATAGTTAGCGCGCTAAAACCCTATGATGTACCGCCTACCACGCGATAACGCACACGCAGCCAGAATGTTCGCCGTGATAGCCGATAATGGCCGGTCATATCAGCGTATCGTGTCATGTAGCATGAAGCTTCGTGACGATACTCGCACGTGCGGCCCCAGCAGTAATGATTTTGTTTACACGTGAAGTTAAAACTGGTATACCACTTTCTTGGCCGACTGTACCTGTTATATAGATTCCTCAAAATTGTCACTACTAATAGTATCAATGTTTAAAATCATCGTTTTTATGTAAATTAAATTGAACAATTTACATTTTATAGATCGTTTAATCTCAGTCCAACTATCTCGAGTGCTCAGCTTTTTCAGACGCTATCTGCAAAGATTGAGATAAAAAAGATCCGCCTCGGAAAGCGCAAAGATGTTATCTTACTTAACTAAGTTTTTATCTTTAGGTCGAAGCTATGAGCACCGAGAAGCGAGTCCGCGTCCGAGTGAAACTCTACGACGACAAGACCGACATCTACAGTCAGGATATTGACATGTCCACGGGCGAAGGTGGCTTCATCGTTCCTACTGTCATGGCGGAAGCACCATACGTCAACTTGCAGGTAAGAGAGAGATCTTAATAAGCATACGTCTACTGGATGGCAATTAGAACGATATTAATTTGTTAAGTGAATTTTGGCAAACTCTAAAACTTTAAGTAAACAATCGTTTGAACGTTAACTTGTAACACTGTTTATTATGAAACATTCTAATGTCAAAATAAAATTAAACCCGTTTATTGGTGTGTTGATTTTCAGTGATATTTAAATAGTATATTCCTAGTGGAAAAATGTGAAGAATAGATATAAACTCTCCGCTTATTAAATTACTGTTCAATGAGAAACTGTTCAAATGCGCTTTTTTTATTATTATACGTTTTCCAATACGCGTGATTTTACAAGCATTTATTATTATTGCAAGCTTTTATTTACTTTCACCTGCCCGGTGTCTGTAATGAAATCTTGCAAGTTAAGTTTTACCCACTTCCCGGTTTCCGATCGAGCTGAAATTTTGCATGCATATGTATATCGTGTGACATGGAGTTGATCTGATGCTGGAGCTGGAAGGTGGCCATAGGAACTCCGCAATGAAAACGACACAACCCCATCGAGTTTGGGCTCGTTTGATTCGTATTTTCCTCTTTTTAGAGCATAAAATAAAAGCTTACTTAAAACATGTTTTTTTTTATTAATTTATTAACAATGGATGCTGTTACCAATCACGTCTGGTGTTATTTAAAAAGGCAACAAATAATCAAATATACGTTGTTAATAATTCAAATCGAGTTTAGATAGGATATTGTCATTAATAAATCACTCAATCCTTTGAAGCAAACGCACTGCGATTTTCACTTGTATCTTATAGAATTCAGGGTGGAAATTGCACTGAATAATTCCGCTGTCAGATGTACCAGATCAGCCTTCCAAAGTGGTCGTTCGCGCCTCAAACCTAATTTAGTTTAATCGCGTCATTAATTGGGCCCCGAGAAACTTGTGAAACTCCAATGCCCCCGCGGGATAGTCGGTTCAGCGCCGGGGAATACAAATGGTGAAATTACAGCCCAGTTGACGTAAGGACTACGCGGCCAGTCCACTCTGAAACGACAAAATTGCAGTTATGGAAATTCATGGCTACGTTATTGGAAAATTATATTCTATAAACGTTTGTTTAATGCAAAGTGCACGATAGATATACAAGGTGTTTGGTCAAACTCTATCAAGCCGAAACCGACCTATGTTTACACAGTCATATAAAAGTAATGGCGTCATTGAAAATTAGAAATCGTATTTTCGATTTAGAAATCCCCCATACAAATAGTTGGGTTTGTGAAAAAAATCTATGGGGATAAAGATAAAATGGATATGGAGATAAAGATAAAATGCTCACCAGAGCGAGACTCATCTTTTGTGTCACCTTTTCTGCCTCAGCGGTGCTTGCATTGGCTAAGACAGGCAGTGAAATTTGTGGGTACTGTGAGTAAGATACACTCGTATGCAGAACAAGCAAAGCTAATAAGATGATATTCTTAATCGGAGGAAAACAAAGCAAAACACCATAAGATTACCAAAACAATAGCAGCTGCATCATTATTTCGATCACTAGATCGCACTGTTTTAAGATTAAAATTCAAGAATTTCCACAAATTGATTTTTTCCTATTTCTGATAAATAAATTCTCTGTAAGGTTTTTCATCTAATTCCGAGGTAGCACGTTTGAATCTGCACCTATGCCACGTTAAAATCGAGACATCAAGTTATAATTTTTACAAAATATATCACGGAATGCATTATCGTTTTTATATTACAGTTTTAATACCCCTACGGTTTAAATAGGTACTCTACGGTACATGCACAATATAGAGATCGATACAGTACGTTGACTCCATATAAAGGGACCGGCGCACGCACACATACCGTGTAAACGTCGTTTACACGGCCGACAAGCATGCTCTGAACGGCATAGCAACCACAATATAGAGAACGATACAGTAGCCCGACTCCATATAAAGGAACGAATCGGCGCATGCACACATACAAACGTCGTTTACACGGCCGCCAAGCATGCTCTGAACGGCATAGCAACGCAGTGTCACGCCGCGCGCCGGCAGATATTGTTGTGCTCTACGTACACCGATTTTTTTGTAGGTACCAACCCTAGCGCCCAATTCAGTATAAATTTCAAAGACACGCCTGAGACGGGCTACTGTATCGTTCTCTATATTGTGTAGCAACGCAGTGTCACGCCGCGCGCCGGCCGAGATTGTTGTGCTCCACGTACACGCCGCGCCGCTTACGCTCGGCGTGTACGTTTACGTTCACCGATTTTTTTGTAGGTACCAACCCTAGCGTCCAGTTCAGCTTTAGGTTTACATTTCAAAGACACGCCTGAATCGGGCTACTGTATCGTTTTCTATATTGTAGTACATAATGTTGTCGTTTTTTTTCTCGTCATGTATGTCATAATAAGGCAAGGAGGTTTACCGCAATTGCCTCTGTGATGAGATGGATCTCAAAACCTAGATCAAGCCGTATTTCTAACGTGATGCTGTAGCCCAATTATTTCTCTTGATGCGTGTGACTATAATCTGTTCCGTCTTGGGGATGACCCAAATATCCAGAATAATCCACAGGCGTTAAGACCTAAACCGTAGCTGGTCGGGTTGTCCTGGTGTGGTCCGGATTACCTTGACTATGGACATCGTGGACATCGAAGATGATTTTGTAGATATGTTCCACACACTGCGGGGTGAGTCCCACGCGAAATGGCAGATGGATCAATCCGTCTTCACATTTTTAATATTGGACGGATATGATAGTAGCAAAAAATTATAATTGATGTTATTGTTAAAGCGTCCTGTGTTACAAGTGCCGCATCCACCTGTGCTTAAAACTTCCTGGGATGAGAGTCAATGTTGAAGTACTGAGGGCCAATTCTACTAATAAACCACAGCCGAAACGAAGCCGAACCGTTGCTTTCGACCAATCAGAACGCTACATAATTACGTCATCGAACATTCGGAAATCAGTCTATACGCTCCGAGTGGTCGATCGCTACGGTTTAGTTTCGGTTCGGCTATAACTAATTAGTAGGCCTTTGTACATATGAAATAGTCGGACAACAAAGGCACTTACCGCTATACCCGCTTCGCACTCGAGTTAATAGAGTCGGATAGTTGGCAGGACTTGCAAGTCAAATTAATTTGGTTACTAATGATAGGATGCATTACGGATAAAAAGACTTGATATACAGTCAACAATTATACATACGGAAAATAAAATTATATATTGATCTGTTAAAGAAAAGAGATACGTTCGTTATGAAACGAAATATTGCGTTAGTTAAAATGCGTTGGTAACGTTTAAATTTTGAAAATGAACACGCTTTCTTTTTTTTAAATATTGAAATTGTAATTTTCTACTCGTTAAAAATTTTATTTAGGTTAGCGTTTGCTGACTAATTTCTTACCATAAAATATAATAATAACCATTAACAATATGATATTTATATAGTAAAAAAAAATATTTTTATTCGAAAGATGGAACCAATCTAAGTCTTTGGAGCTAATAGTGCTCTAGGTATCAGTTCACAGACTGGCAAAAGTGAAGAAACAACCTTAAAACAAATTCCATTTGGAGGCTTTTTAATATTTTCTGAACGATGATTCTTTTATAAAATGTAAATTTTTATTATGATGCTCCATCCACAATAAGTAATCAATCACTTTTCATGAGGAAATTGGGAGATTCTGTGAGAAAAACAAAAGACAAATACATGATACGTTCTTTAGGAAATTCACTTTTTGGACTAGTATTGATACGTAGAATATTATTATTAGCCAATTTCAAGAAAGCTATATTTTCGGCTGTATCTATATCTATTCTATTTTCTAGTGTACAATAAAGTATTATATATATATTTCATATAGTCATAGGTACTTACTCGCCGATCTTATATTTTTCTTTTCGCCTTTATGTACGAATGCATTCGTCTTTATATTCACGATCCAAAGTACCTTCGTGCGATCAAAATATAAAGACGAATGCATTACGTAATCAAACAGCTATTAGTAACATTCATCAAGCCGTGTGACGTCACCAGCTAACATAAAATGTTAATCGGGTCTCTCGCCCATTCACGACTATCTCTATGCACAGTTTATCATCCCGGTCACTAATAGGGGCAATTACACACACCGAGGGTGTGGTTATGACTCCATGCAAATAGCAATCCGGCTCAGCGGATTGGCACTCAGACTAAAGTGCTTTTAGGACTTGATAACTATCTTATGAATTATAATGTGAACTGCCGTGACGGACTACACACTGCCGTAACATGTAGTTTTACTTGTAACGCTAGCCACACACGATGCGATATTCTTGCGCAAGTTAAGATTTGCACAAGTATACTGCTACGTGTATTTTTTGTATTGCAGCTAAGTTGGCAAAGAAGCAAACTGCCCACCCTAATGGTAAGTGGTAACAATCACCTATGATACATGTGGCTCTTGTGAGATTCGCAGCAATACTGCAACTCTCACAAGAACCACAGTGTACGTTGCCAACTTGTGAAATCAGATGTAAAGTCACGGTACCCAGTAATTTCACTGCCATATCTTACCCTTCAAACCGGAACTCAGCACTGCAAGATGACCCCGGTACAGAGTCTCCCTCCTGGTAAAACTACTGCTGTGACTACCTTTAGCTTATTATAACATTATCTGCCTTACACTGTCTTAGACTGCATTCTTTTGTTCTTCTGATTGGGAGATGCATCACCGGTCTGGATCGGTGATTGACTTGATAAAATTTTAATACGAGCCTCCTCGGGCATAGGTCTGATCAATGTAATACTTATCATCGCGGTATAGGATACCATTACGGAGCAAAAATTATCACTCATATAACAAACCTTATTATTTCATAGATATCTAGGAGTATAATAGATATCTAGGAAGATATCTAGTATCTTTTCTAGGAGTTTCAAATGGAATTGCTCTTGGGATTGTCGTTAATCTTTAGTAGTTTTCGTTTATCAAATTCGGCCGCATATTGAGTATTGCTCCTCTGGGTAGGAACTCTCAAATATCAGTTAGACCCTCTTAATCCCAAAGGCGTGCATAACATATCGTCGGTGATCCCAATACATACGCTGTAGTAACAGAGGGACTCTCTCCTCTCTGCGTGCTCTTTCACCCGATGCCGAGCTATGAAGCTGTGTGTGTTTTAAAATTAAGCTGCTAATAAAGCGAATAGCTTTTGGCGATCTCATACATATGAGTCGCTTTATGCTCTCACCTATAGTATGTTCATCGTGCGTATGTTAATATTTTGTACTTCTATAAAAAATATTATTATGATAAAATTATTTGTATCAATGTATTTTTTGTATTGAAAAAAATTTGTTAAATCGAAAAAAATTATGAATTTCCCGGGAGAAAATTTCAGTGATTTTCAAATTAGGATCATGGTCTGAACTCACTGTTAAAAGAAAAGGGACACCGTCACTTATCTGTATAACAACACCATTCACTTAACTTGTAATATTACATACCTACGAGTATATCAATAAATTTATGATTATGATTACTGAGCAAATTTAAATTGATATTCCTATTAAACCGAAAATTATTACTATTACTGTACGCTTTTAAAGTGAATTCCTTCTACACACGCTCAGGATGTGGAATGAACATATCTGAGGTCTATTTCAATTCAAGATAGGATATAAAAAAGTTTTGAAAGTAGACAAAGCGCAAGTGATTTTAATTTTCCGCGGGCGATATTTCCATTTTATCTGTTCATTACAACCTTCTCTGCAATACGAAAAATAAATGGTTTCCCCTTTTTGAAATATGGTTCTGTATGTTGCATTAAAATTCAAAATCAGTCCTTTCAGCTACAGATCTTGCAATGCCTTCGTATAGGTCTTCTTGGTGTGATATTGTTATTATAGGTATTACTGTTTGAGATAACGTTATTAGGTACCTCAAAGTCAATATCCCGATTTGAAATCCCTTTGAATAGAATCTGAAAATTTAATACCATTACGTTTGACATTTTCATTGATTGCTTCAACTTTTATTATGACAAGGTACTTACAACAAAATGTACTAAATAAGACCATCAATGCACACTCTACCTATTTTATCTTATGCAAAACAAACTTAAAATCTACTAATAAACATCGTCATACAAAACAGATCATCAGTTCCGATTACAGTTATTCCCCGCGCTGTTTCTGTTATAAGCACGGTCATTCGAGTTGTCCGTATCTCATCTCTTTTGTCTTTTTCGGGGGAGAATCCCTTTGTTCAGTTTTATCGGCCGACATTTTTTTTTCCACGAGATTTTCCGCCAGAGCTTAATTCGACCAGATAAATTATGCCGAGATAGAGAGACAAATAATCCGACACTCCATTAAATCTGTAAAAAGTGAACGCTTTTAAGAAATTAGCCAACTAATCTTGCCTGGAGCTAGAATGGATTATCTTAATGAAAAATGTGCGTGACCTTTACAATTTTTCATGGATCGCTTACCGAACAAAGCCTGGTTTACTGGGATAAGCGGAGCATCATAAGAGATTTGCTCTTTAATATTTTTGTATTTATTTATTCAACACAGACAGATTAAACATACCTATATCTTTTCACATCCCTATGATATAAAAATATACGTAGTCTTTGAAACCATGATAAGTAAAA
Organism: Schoenobius gigantellus; assembly: GCA_963935595.1. Lineage (NCBI taxonomy): Eukaryota > Metazoa > Arthropoda > Insecta > Lepidoptera > Crambidae > Schoenobius > Schoenobius gigantellus. The sequence goes on from OZ012551.1 coordinate 29,187,745, forward strand.
CTGTAGATGAAATAAAAAATTGATTTTTTTTGATACCTAATGCGTATTTATTAGCACTGATTTCAGTCATATGCATCAAAATAAGTTTTAAAATATGTAGTGCATTATTTCTTTGTCCAATTTCTTTTTCTTAATTAAAGTTTATGCCCAATTATTTTTTAAAAATGATTTATTAAAAAATCAACTAATATTACTTTAAGATAAATGATAGATATAAAATTATGCTCTGAATATCTAATACTGGATACTCATTTTTATTTCGAGAAAATAAGTTTATTGAAAAGCCATAAGCGGTCGTATCGTAGGTATTGGGGATACAATTTATTATAAAATTCATTTTATGTTACAACTCTTTTTATTCGTTTTCAAGTATAAAAATTACTTCATTAAATGTTAAAATTATGGAGACATTTTAACAACTTGTTATTAGTTTTAATAATTTAGTCCGCCATAGATGGTAACAAAAGTGTGACGACAAAACGTGGTTTAGTAGTTTTCCCATAGAGTATGTAAAAAATAGTAATACCTAGATGCATAGAAATAAATAAATGGTAACAGTCCCTTTCTTTATTAAACAACTGTTTTTAGGAATAATTAATAAGTAATTACCTTAGTTATTTATTTAACCTCCGGTTAAGTTTTGCTACATAAAAGGTCTATGCTTAAATATTTGTTTCACGTAAGAATGCCAAAATCACTAGTTAGAGTTAATTTATGCTGATTGAGTGAAAACTCGAGCAGTGTTGAAATACACGGGAGTGTATTTCACATAGTGCTAACAAAAACTAGGATAATATTAGAAATATTTGTAGACTTACAAAGAATTTTGATATGCTCCTAGTAATAGTATAGAGAAACCTTTTCCAATGCTTATTGTAAAAATGTTTGAATTTGTCAATCACAGTGTTCATACGCCATTATTGTACGCACTCGTAACATCATCTACGCGTGAGCTAAATTCAAAACGGTTTTATAATTAAAGTGTAGTCATTTAAATTGTAATATAGTATAAACTCGTTTTAGCAAAGCCAGTATTATATTCATGCACGATCACATAGCTAGAATTAAAATACGATCACATATATGAAGAAGTACAGAAGTTAGGTAATCCAGTAACTTGGTAGGCCTTTACTAGTGCTAGTGCTGGTATATAGATCTTTATTATTAGTTTATTGGCCACTTTATTGCTATTTCAATTTATTACTTTATTATTTTGCACATTTTACAAAGTATTATTATAATATATTTTTTCAATTTTAGTCACATTCCCTTATGACTGTAAAACACATTTTGCATGCTTATTCCGAACGTAAAATAAGTCCTACTAAGCGCGCTCATCCCAGGGCAATGGCTGAAAATCAGTGTTTTGTCTTCGGGCAAAAGATTACACTGAGCCTTGACCCAACTTGCTGCTACACACATGTACATTCATCCAAATGTATTCCTTGTACTTATGTTTTGTTTTCCTATACCTAATGTACCAATGTTACCTACTATATGTTACATACTTATTTGTCGCTTTAACTTGTATATGTGTGATGTAGCAATAAACAAATTTATCTATATATCTGTCCATTTTTCCCACGCTCGTCGCAACCTCCGCCCGTATGCACCCAGTTTCAGTTAGCGAAGCGAAAACTCCGGAATCAATTCATTTGCCGGATTTGCACACTGCGGTCAGGCTGAAAGATCATTAATTGAAGTTGAAGACTCATTCGGGGAGTGCCTGGTGGTAGTCGGCTTGCGGCTTTGGCTGGGCGTGAAATTGCAACCATTGCCTTAATCAGGACGACAGGGACAACTGTATATCTGGAAATTTAGCATCTTAGTCGGCTATATTCCTTTCTGTTTCGAAGGTTAAGCAAAAATATGTGAGCCTGGGCCTATATTTCTTACATGAGATATGTTTTGGGTATACTAATGAAAACAAAAATAGTTTTTCAGTGATGTATAACTATAGAACTATTTTATTTATTAATTTTGAAATTTTTACGTGAGCAATTTCGTAATAACGGAATGGGTAAAAATATTTTCATTGTGTTTAAAATAACTTTAAAAGTAAATTACTTACTTAAAATTTTTCTTATCAGGACATCGTCATTTCCTAACTTTCCCGCAAAAGATAATTTATTACAAGACATAGTTGAATGAGACATATTTAAAATTATACTTTTTATAATTCTGCTAGACTGCAATCGTTAGCAGTACTAGCAATATTATAAAATAGTACCCAATTGAAAATGTTATCTCTTAAACAGTAAAAATATACAACATTATTTGAAAAATTCATACTATTACTAATATTATAAATGCGAAAGTATGTCTGTCTGTCTGTTACCTCCTTACGCTTAAACCGCCGATCCAACTTAGACGAAATTTGGTATAGAGATAGTTTGAGTTCCAAGAAAGCATATATATTGGTTTTTATCCCATCCTTTAAGGGTGTAAAAATGGGCTGGGGGATTAAAAAGGGAATCAATAAAAAAGGAGTTTTATCATTTATTTTTTCGTTAAGCTCATTACTAATTCCACGCAGATGAAGTCGCAGGTAAAAGTTATTAGTACTATTAATGCATATGCAGTCTAATGCGAATAAGATTGAAATCGAAGCACGGCAGACTTAAAGCCACAAGCGAATACTATCTACCTTATATTTGAACGTAAAATTAAATGGGATCGATCTCCTAGCGTACTCAGCAAGCTTAGCGGGATCCAGCTAAAAGGGATTAATTGAATTAGTCTTAGTTAGAACGCGCCCGGAAACTCAAACAGACGGATGTACTAATTGGTGAAAGAGTTATTTTTATTATCTGTCTAGTAAAACAGAACCAACATCACATTAGTTCAACGCATACGTCTCACTGATGGGCACAGGTCTTTCACTGCTGGGCACCGGTTTTTCACTGCTAGATATAGATTATAGATTTTTCACTGTTTGGTACAAGCTTTCATTTCAATGCTTAATGCAGCTCTATCATTACTGGGTACTGATCTTTCACTGATGTGATGGGCACAGGTATTTCACTGCTGGGCACAGGTTTTTCACTGCTAGCTACAGATCTTTCACTGTTTGGTACAGGCTTTCATTTCACTGCTTACTGCAGCTCTTTCATTACTGGGTACTGGTCTTTCACTTCTGGGTCTAATAATGATCTTTCTCGTCTAATGAAAGGTCTGTAACCTTTCATTAGACGAGAAAGATCTGATCTATTACACCACATTAGCCGGATAGATTGGTGTAGCTTTTGTTTGAAGTTTGACCCTCAACAACCAACGTCGCACGCTGTTCCACATTATTCTTGTCATCTGTATAATTTAGTAATAACAATAGTATTACATGTCACCGTTAATACTCCGAGAATAGAGGTATCATTAATGTATCAGCGCACAGCAATTACCATTAAGATTAACAAGGCGTGCTCAGAATGAGCTTTGCATATTAAGTTCGTACGAGTATCTTATAATTCGGCAGATATTATTACTCATCCGGCACTTTACGATCAGCAATGTCTGAAAATTTTGCATGGTTGCGTGAATATTAACGAAGCTATAAGCTTGAATTGACGATCACCAATAGATAAGCGTGATTATAAATTTGATCGGGTTTAAGTTTGAGTACCTGAGTACCTAGTTTCGTGTCCGACAATGACATTAGATAATATTGAGAAGTATCTAGCTCTACAAGCTAAGTGCCTATTTTAGAATTTGGAACAAATGACATTTAATTAACTTACGTCGTGCAAGTAGTAACTTATTTTGATAGTATTAAACAAAAATCAAACAAACAAACAAATATTAAGGAAGCGTCGGTGGCGCTGTGGACTCGGCACTGGCCTTCTAATCGGGAGGTCCCTGGTTCGATCCCGTCATGTACCCAATGTGTTTTTCGTTTTTCAAATTTCATATGTACCTACATTTGCCGTCGCGCCTACGGCGAAGGAAAATATAGTGAGACAACTTGCATAAATCTGCGAAGAAATTCAAAGGTGTGTATGTAAAGTCGACTAATGCGTATCACCCTAACATAGGGTAGGCTCGAGCCCCTCGGTGGGGACGTATATGAGCTGTTATGATGATGATGAAACAAAAATTCATAATAATTAAGTACTACTATTTTGCAGTAAGGATAATAATTACTTACATTTTCGTCGCCAATTCCAAAATCAAATTGAAGGAAACAGCACCAAGAGGCCTCTTTCAAAAGTGATTGGACGAGTCAGAGCCCCTGGGCTGTGAATAAAAGCTCAATAATCTGGTAGTAAACAAAATGCTAAGATAAAACCGTTTTAATGAGCAAAGTAATGGTTATGTTGCAATTAATTCTAACCCCCATGGCGCCGAATAAGAAGGGCAAAGTAGAGTAATAGAAATTGATAATTTTATTTAAATAAACAGAATTAAGCTTTTTTGTTATGGAGTTAAAATTAGCTTTGAATTATACCAACAAATATGGGTAAAATTCAATATTAACTCGGAAAAACATCTTACCCTAATGAGATTTTATTGTGTGGTAGTTTTTACTTCGGCAAAATATCTCAAAACATTTACTTATCTCCCATCTTTGTGCTTATATTACAGCGTCGTGATTTAATATCGTTTCCCAAATAATTCATTGATTTTATATATCGAAACGATTTTAAAGTGACGTCAGCGACCCTTGCTGGAGTGCAAACGCTAACTCAGAAATCCAATCAACATGGAGATTAATGAAATTAGTCCGCCGGGCCCCTGACTAACTTGCGGTGATCTGTCCAACTTACGCCAGCGTTCACTAATCCAGGATTAAGTCTAGGATTCTGCAAGCCTTCATACGGTGTGGAAACTTCTTATCCCTTACCTTAGTAAGTGACATGGAAACTTTAAGTAGCAAAATACAACCCAAAATTGCATACTTGTAGTTCTTGAATTCGTAAGCAAGTTTTTCAGAGCTGCATCTGTCAAATAATTATAGTGTTTTGTCTCCATAGAGCATTTAGCCTAAGTTAATCTGTATTTTATACTTATATGTGATAGGAATCGTCATGGTTTCGAAGATTTGAGTCACTGGATCGCTTTTTTTTAAGAGGAAACTGCACAATTAACCATTTTTACGAGCTCTTACTTGCGACACGAATTGCCGCTCGTCAACTACTCGTAGTTTTATATAACGCATGGTTATAATGGTCAACGTACTTTGGCAGAGGGATTCGCCCAGCCTTACCATCTCCGTAGGCTAAATGCTCTATGTTTGCTTCAGATCTTCTAGAATTCGAATTTGGCATTGTGTGACTAAACGTTTTAAAATGTGTGTACGTTTTGGTTTGGTGTTTTTTTTTCACAGTGTCCATCTAATTCAAACTAAATGCGAAGGTTTGTCTGTCTGTCGGTCTGTTACCTTAGATAAATTTGGTATAGAGATAGTTTGTATCCCAGGAAAGGACATAGGATAGTTTTTATCGCAGAAATCATCCTTTAAGGGGATGAAAAGGGGGTGGAAGTTTGTATGGAGAATCAATAACCGCTGAACCGATTTAGACAAAATTTGATATGGAGATAGTTTGAGTTGAGATTTTTTATCCAATCTGCTTACAAGCTACCCTAATTACTAATGCCACGCGGACAAAGTCGCTGGCAAAAGCTAGCATTTCATAGCTCTATCGATATGATTAAAATGTCGACTGCATTGTTTTAATCCGTAAATGGATCTAATGTACCATCACCTATATTCAGGGATAGTCTCTTGGAGATTTCCACTATGTGAGGAGAGGGAGTGTCGGGGTATGTCGTCTGATCAAACATTGGCAAATCAACTGATATTGTTTACCCACTGACAGATCCCTCACTCTGACTTTAGCCTTAGTAGTAGAAAAACAGTGTATAAAAGACATTGGATAAAATACATTTTTTATGAAATTAGGTGAAATAAGACTGTTACATGGTTCAAACTAAATACGAGTACATTTGTGTTATGTGTTCAATAATCTACACTTTCATTTGTTACTACATTTATAAATTGTTGCTTTTCCGAGTATATATCCGAGTACTATAAGTATACATATAACTTTATAAATAACTAATTATCCTATTTTCTATCATAAACTATCATTATGCCTATCTCCTTGTCTATCGGCATTAGATTATTTTTTCTAGAGCGGGAGTAGGGATGTAAAAAAATATGTTATTTTTTCAACTTATTTTTATTTATTTTGAGCAACTCTCCCACTGTATAAAAAAATAATAAACTTGTAAACTATCTGATGACAAACTATCGTAACTCTAGTGTACAGAAGCGAGTTTCACGCGGGTTTCATCACTAATGTGAGGGTGAGTCTAACTGGCGGAATACCTAAAACAATTTTGCAGGCATTTGGAATCTACTGTTATAGAGACAGACCAAGGTCGTAATGCAGGTAGATGATCAGGCATTTGTAACATGTTCATTTCATACACACAGAGCACAAAGGATACCTTATTCAGTGCTAATAACGTTTCGAATCACAGAAGGCATGTACTGGTAACATATCTGTTAGATCCTATACAGCGTATTATGTAGGTACTAAAATCAAAGTGCTCTCAATGCAATTGGCAAGATTGCATGCTTTTATAATCTCGATAAGTGTTCTGTTTGTATAAGAGCTGGATTCGAGGGCTATATAGACTCTAATGTGAGGTATAACAAGATTTTCTGATGTTGATTAGTGATGTTGGTCCTTGAGAAAATTATTCTAGTAATTGTAGTAGGTATCCGGCACTATATAGGTACATTTTCTTTCAGTATTATAAACTCAATCCACAAGAAAAGATAATAATTTGCCATTATTTATTTTAATTTCTCTACTATGACTGATATGAAATATGTGGTTTACGTTCAATTGTTTTGTTTCCCTGTCTGTGTTTTTGTTCTCAGTAATTCCACCAGCAAATAACAACAGTCAACAAGGAATACAAATATTCGTTACTATCATCCCAAATATTTGATGTTACAATACCTATATATTTTGTTAATGTTTCGCCTACAATTTGGAATATATTAGCGGTTAGTGCTAATCGATGTCAGCGAAAACCAGACTGAAACTTGGCGAAGTTACGGACCCACAACTTGGGGAGCTGTTTGTAATTACTTTGACTAGTTCAATGGTATTTGTATCTTCGCAAGCTTCTTGTGAGTTACTGCAATATGCTTCACAGATGTATAGATAAATAGCCTCATATTAGGCCTGAAAAGTAAAGAAAGGTTTTATTAGGTGGTTGAGAAACAATAACTTTACGTGTAAATGTTAAAACTAAGCGCTGCTATTGTCCTGTGTACGGCAAAATCATCGCTGAGCCGTGGCCCTTTTAGGTGCCGCGCTCATGAAGCTTCATGGCCGCGCTGCAGCGAACATGTAGGCATGATTGCTTCATGCATGTAGGTATATTGATATCTTTTGTTGTTTTTCTCAATGTTACTGTAAAAGCCCAAACTACGGTAAATCTTAACATTTTCCAGTAATACTTAAGATTTACAAACTCTATCTAATTCTTGGTTTATTTCGGACTTATACCATAAAGCACTCGGTAAATCTTAAAACTTACTACCAAGATACGGTATGTTGAAAAAATTCTGAGGAAATCATACGGGCCGATATTTTTACTAAAATTTGTTTTATTGAACCCGTTACTATTTATCTAATTAAGATTGCGTTGCCGACTGTATCAAATAAATAGATTTGGTAAGAATAAAGCAATGGGACGAATCGCTGAATGAAAAAAATAAAATTATTCGAAAGGGTCGTGGGACGAAACAGTGAATGACTCGGTCTTCCGTACAAGCGTAGTCCCATGTTTCTTTCCTCGATAATGGCAATAGTTGCGCTATTGTTTACAAAAAAAATGCTATGGCCACTATTCGCATGCTCCTTTTTTCGTTTTTCATTAAGCTAATTATTAAAGAAGATTTAATCCTGCATGATAAAAACCTAAAAACCTTGTCCCTATCGCGTTCAGCTCGTTTATTGGGGGGCAAAGCGCGACAGCAATACATTCTACAAAAACCTATTTTTGAATTTTCCCGACCTTAAAGTTTTCTCTTAAGACGCAAAAACACGTGGGATTTTTTGATTTTTCAATTAACTTCAGAAACACCAACTCCAACGTAGGCGTTATGTTTGTAAGAAGATAATTTTATTTTTGATTTGTTTGGTTTTAATCTTGTAGGTGTTTTAAAATTATGTTTTATAAGTTAACTTGCCGTTCCTAAGACACCCCAGAGGTGCATAGGGCCTTCGCAAGGTGCCGCCACGCCTTTCTGTCCGCTGCGACTTTCTTTCCGCTGCGACTTTCTTGGCCTCACTCCAGCTTAGTCCCACTGCTCGTAGCTCGCAATCCACGCTCCAACGCCACGTCTGTACGGGACGTCCGCGGGCTCGCCGTCTGTTCTATGGTTGCCACTCGAAAGCAATGTTGGCGTTGCTTGTCGTTAACTTAAGAATAAATAAATAAGTAGGATGAAACTGATGGATTATTAAGTACATATAAGTAATAAGCGATTTAGGAATTCTTATATATTTTTAAATAATGACAGTTCCTGTAACGATAATTAACAATTTGTAAGGCTGTCATTCAGGCTCTGACCCAAGACCATCATTTAGTGGTAAAACCTAGCATATCCCAAATGCTAATGATAAAAGTCCGAAAAATCGTCTATTATATTCTCTAGAAAACCCTTACATTTACCAACTCATGTTGGTAAATCCTAAGATTTACTAACAAAACCTAAGATTTACCAATATACCTGCTTTTACAATAACGTTGTTGTTTTGCGTGCAAATGGATCATTTATTAATTATTTATTTGCCTTTGTGTATGTGAATATAAAAATTTGGACACTACTAGAAAAAAATAGAATTTATTTTTATCCAATTCCAGATCGCAAAAAAAAAACATTTTTGAATTTTAAAGCCACAAAAATTTAAAATCATTCTGTGATCTAAATTCGGATGTTTTGATGCTAAGACGTAGGTACACATGTCCATCTTTAAACAGAGTAAAAGATTGGCTTACTCGTGAATAATTACTAGTGCTTTTTATGGCATGTGAATTTAATTTAACATTTATACAAGTTTGTAGTAATTCCATTAAAAATTATATTGATTGCGACGGTGAAATATTTTGTGTAAATATCATGGTGATTTCTAATTCAAAAGCCTGTTCACGCTCTATGTAAGATGGGCCAAAGCGTAATGAAACACTCTACTTTACTGCGCTATAATTAACAAGATATCCATCATCTATACTATAAACTTTTATATTTCAGTGGAACGAAAACCAGAAAATGAATCTTTACTTACTTTTTATAATGAAATATTTGAAATGACAATCGTCAAAATAAATATACCATCTAATTATTTACCTTACATTTTGTTCCGACTTCCCACTTCCTCCTAGATAGGACATAATTTCAAAACAAAATTCCAGTGGCACATTACTTTTTCAAATTTAGCCGCCACCATACCGACGCCGAAGATGAAAGGAGCGTCAGACGCCTCAGCTCGGCGTGTTTTCATAATCTGGAGCTTTGTGTACGTATATTTTGAATAAATTTTCCTTTTCGGAAATAATTGTGCAGAACAAGTGACGGGGCTCCAAGAAAAATAAGCCCATTTAAAGTTGAGCCGTGTTGAACAATAGGAGGTCAGTGTTCGAGGGGTTGGGGAAATGAATATTGAGTATCTAAAAACTTTGACATCCGAGAGTCTATCAATCACACGGCTGCAGGAGGAGCTGGACATAACAGAGCCGGAGGCGACATAGATCGATCATTTAACTTAAACTCGAAAGGTGTTTTAGGAGAAGCTACTCGTAATTAAAGTTTTGTGTTCCGTGATGAAGATCCCACGTTCATGATCGCGCTTATGATGTTGGTTGACTTCTTTATTTCTCATTCTCTGCTTTTCTCATTCTCTCATTTCTTTCTTTGATAAAAGATTGTAAAACGACAATTTTATTAAGCATTGTTTGAAACAGCGCCATATCATATTCAATGTGGAGAATCTGATAGCGCGCTTGTGCTAACAGGGAGAAGGTCAACACGCAAGTGACTCTATAGTTGCAAGCATCTAAAAGGCAACAACAGCCACCTAACACTCTAGGTTATAAACTTGTTTTCTACCCATACCACAGCAAAACAACGCATAACAATGCATTGTAAAACTGTGCCAATACTATGTACCTAACGCTGCATCCACACGCATGAGTGTGCCTCGCGGAGGCCCTTGCACTAACCGTGGCGAGGATGCACGAGTTCAGGCTTTCCACACTCTGACAAATCCGGCTCTGTCACATAAAGCGTAGCGATTTTTAACTTTTTTATAAAGTCTCATTAAATCGGAGGCTAAAAGCCATCTGGAGAGAGCAGAATCCATACTATTATTCCCTGTGTTTCGTAATTCTGGCCTTCCCGCAGATTGACATCATACAATGACTGCAGGAGTGCTAGTCGCTCATACTTTCAGGAGTGATTGTAGTGGATGCCCTCGCACGAGGCATAGCGAGGCTGCATATGAGTTGACCATCCACACAAGATGCGCACCTCGTGGAGACACGTACGAAGCGTAGCGACTCTGCAGAAGTGCTGACCATTCACACAATTATTGTGCGCGCTGTGGATGTCCTCGCACAAAGTGTAGAGAGGCTTGACGAGTGCTGGCCATCCACACTCTTATGAGTGCATCTTGCGGAGACTCGCACGAAGCGTAGCGATTCTGCAGGAGTGCCTAGCCACACTCTTACTTTTGTTGCCTTACGTCATGGAGAGTGTGGATCCGAGATAACAGTTCTAATATTTCCTTGCTTAATCAAAACGCTTCTTGGTTTTCGATTTAAACATATATAAAACATGTCGATACAAATTAATGTCAGCTCTTATGGCTACGAATTAATATTTTATTAAAAATAACGTGTCTATCCCACTAGTTCCATTGTGTTGTCCCATCATGGGACAACTGAGACGATGACATCCCAGTAATCCCATGGGACAGGTGGAACTAATATTTTTATCGTATTGTTGTCCCAAAAGTCCCATTACCTACCATCAACACCGTACATATGATCTACGTACATATGATGTCACGGTATGCTCGATACCTAATGTTTCCGTATACCGCTGTTAGCTCTAACAAAGTTCGCCACCTTTGTAAAGAGATTAGTAAAGTGCTCAGCCTAACACATGCTCTCCGGAGTGTACGCTGATTGATCGCCATCGCATGAACAAGAAGGCCAAGAGTCGATCAGTCACCCCTGATACCCTGTATATTGTGTTACGGCCTAGCGAGCGAACTCTTTATAATTTAATTTTGGCGCACATTGCAACTAGGTATATGCTTAGTTTCTCACTAAAATAAATTGATATATGCATGATATATGTCATCAAAATATTTGATCGTAAATCACACTATGTTTCAATTACAGTAAGTGCCTAAACAAATTTCATTTTCAAGAATTTCTGAGAGCTTTAAGTCGAAAATATTTCTGCCACTGTTACTGCCAATATGGCCGGCAAATTTTATCGCCCCTATCATTCTCTACTATAAAAGAATCCAGAAACAAAACACAATCAAGGCAATAAACCGCGCCATCTTACTACACGCTGCAAAAACCACAACCCTCTTTGTTCGACAGCCATAACCAAGCTTTACTGCTGCCACTCACAAAAGTTAGCGGCTTCGTGTCCCAGAGCAATAATCTTTGGAGGCTATGATACTGCACCCTATTGACATTATGGCTCAATTCCTTTGTTAAATTAAAATCTGTCTTGTATTTAAATCCTGCGATAAAATTTGATAATGTTAAAATGGCGTCCAGGTTTCATATTCACCATGTTTTCATTAACTATATTGGAAATTGAATATAAATTACATATTTTTATTAATATTTACATTTAATACTCATAACTTTTTTTATTTGTAAATAAATACATTTAAAATAGACTCCATCAACAATAATCAATCCAAAGTTTCGCCATAAACGTAAACAACCACTTGTGCACGAGCGTCCAAAGTAAACCAATTTCTTAAATTACGGTAGGATTGATCGGAACATTAATTAATACAAGCAGGCACTCAACCCCTTTGATTGGTTCCGTCGACAAATTGCTCAGTGAAACTTTAGACCCGACTAGACCGCGAGATTTCAGAACAAACGGTTCAGCCCCCGCTAAGTAATATGTCATCTTATAATTAATTGGCCGTGCTGGCAACGGGCTCATTCGTTCCTGACTTATAGTTTCTAGACTCGAAACAAGTTCGTTGCGGTATTTAACCTGCTCGTTGCACGGTGCAAGTAACTTATGCTGCTTGCAGGTCGAAAGTTTGTATTCAAAGCGCTTTGCTCATAGACGCCAATGGATTAGTTTTACCGTGTTCGAAAGTGTTTCGTTTAAGCTTAACGAGGTGGAGTAAGGTAGTTTGTTTTTGTTTATATATAATTTACTCCCGATTTATATTTATACAACGTTAAACCTCAGACACGCCAATTTATTATTATTATAAAATAATTATATAAATTATGAATCGTGAATTGTTTTAGTATCCTGCTGCACTAGTACCTGGCTAATTTTGGCTTCAATCGATAGGCATTGATGCCCCAAATCATAATCTAAAAGCTTTTTGTGCGAAAATGCAACGTTTTTGGAAAAAAAAATGATTTTGAATGTTAGTTTTCTTAAACAATTATATCATATCTTTTGCAAAAAATAACCCAAATTATGTAAGAAAGAATCAGCAATCCTTACACACATAATTAACATTTGAACTGACTCAGATTACCTCAAATATAGTTGGTTAGGTTAAGTTAATTTTTTTAAGATCATACAGTACCGACTTGGGGAACTTGAAACACAGTTGGTTAGCTCAAGTTATTTTTTATGACTATTCAGAATCAATTCCGGATACCTCAGAGTTAGACACAGTTTCGACTCATGTTTCCAATTTATATTGATTTTTGTCTTTGTTGCAGGCTATAAATTTAGACAAAGGACAAGTTTTAAGCAGTTTTCATATTTATACCTAACTTCAGAATGTATTTTTTTTTCAATAACTATAAAAGTGCTAACAGACGATCCAATTTGGTTGGATCCAACGTGATTCAACCAAATGAGGAGCCGACGCGCCTACAGACGGTCCGACGCGGTTGGCAATCCAACAGTAGGGATGCCCTAAAAAGTAGGTATTATGAACCTATATCGATATCGATACAAAATGCTATTTTGGCCAAAACAAAAACACAAATTGTCTTTGCGAAACTCAAATAAATTAACACATTTTGTTTATATTTTATAAAGTTTATAAAATTAGTTTATAAAGAATAAATAAATGGTACCTACAGATAGATTTCATGGTTGTCCTTAAGTTTTTGAGGTAATGTTTGTTAGATATATTGACACTACGAATATCGTCACTATTACAAAATCAAATAGTATAGACTTGACAAAGAGCTTACTGTACAATGCGTAACTAAACGTGCGAAAATAAATAAATAATGAAACACGGTTGCCATAATTAATTTATTACTTTAAGCACACATAATTAACTTAAACCACAAAGTATCGATACTTTTGTCTTTTGTCGTGTCCCTACTTGTCGGATGAGCGATCGGGCCGTCAAGCACCCGACAAGCTAATAATAATTATGTTGGGCCGACAGCCGTACACACGTTCCAATTTGGTTGGGGTCGGGCGGTTGGCTTCAACCAAATCGGATCGTCTGTTACGGCTATAAGTTTCCGCATCTCCCCCCTTTAAGAGGGACTTCCCCTCGTCTCCCCCCTACCTTTCCTCCAATACCCACCCCCCTCCGCGTGCGACAGGATACTAAAGAAATGCGGATAATATTTCCTTTTTTAAGGAAAAAATACACAAAAATATGATGTCTTTAATTTCACTACTTCATATAGGTCAGGATTGGTCTGTGCGTTAGATCTTCGACTTAAAGTGCGGCACTAGTTCGATCCTGATGTAGAGCGTTATTTTTTCATAAAATTGTTCTATTATTGCTTTTTTGTTTATTTAATTGATTTGTATTTCCTTTTATTTTCATTACTTTTTTCTTGCTCGGTTTGCTTGGCGGCAGAGCTTTTGAATCCACCTAGCTATAGCTACCACCGTTGCTCCTAAGTTTGTCGCCATATTAACAATGTTAATAGGATTGTTGTGTTCCGACAAATTATTATACCTACAAGATGCCTCCAAGGTTATTTTTTAGTTACAAAAAAAAATTGTGTGCTTGTTCAGACAAGCAAAGTGAACAACTTTCACTATGGGACCAACTTTGAAATCTCAAAAAAAATCAGCTGTTCCATACTCTAGGTTCAGTGAATGTTGAACATTTGTATGGAAGAGCTGGTAATTTTTTTCTGCGATTTCAAAGTTGGTCCCATAGTGAAAGTTGTTCAGTTTGCTTGTCTGAACAAGCACACGATTTTTTTTTAGTAACTAAAAATAAACTTGTAGCGATAAGATAGCCAGTTCCTCAGTTGTGGAGGAGTCCAGGTGAAGCTCGTTTCCACCTTAGGCCTTTTTGTCACTTACCATTAAGTGAGATGAAGGCCAAGAGCTTCTCAGTCGTATGTGAAAAAAAATTGACGGAACTTCCAGTATTTTTAATGGATATACTTCCATTAGCGAGTTCAGTCCCATATTACTATAGGTAAGCCCCACTCCCACTACGGTAGGTATAAAATATTTTTTAATTACTCATGTACTCGGAAAGAAGGTCTGAAATTGCCTGAGGAGCGGGTTGAAAGTAATACTTTTCAGCCCTAGGGAGAATCACTTTCAACTGACAGCTGCTGTCAAATTTTAAAAAAGAAACTAGGTTCTTTTTTCACTTTTTACTGGACCATGTTCCGACTTTCTATACAGTCACTCAATTACAGCGCGGTGTAAAATCGAAATAACATGAAGTTAAGTATAAATTAGAGAATATTATTCTTTTTTAAATGATTTTATTATAATTTACTTTCAACTATTTCTTTAAAACAACATAGATTTGGGCAAAATATTTCCCATTTTTTTCAATAATGAAAATGAAAAATAACTGCTGAATAGCTAACCGGCCATAGAAAAAAAACAATATAAGCGGGAAAGCGGCAATCCGATCTTTATTTGTTTTTTTTTAGTTTTAGAGTTTTGTGTATACTTTCGTATAGCATAGATTTGTATTAACACAATGACTTCATCTGAATAATATATGGATTTAACGCCTGATTTCATAAGAGAAGAGGCTAAAGTAGAAGTTGTTGATTTATTAAAATAAAATTTACTCATTTTATATATTACTAATTTATGTTTTTATTTTTACTTTCCTAGTATTCGTAATGAAAAGCACAGTGTTTAGCTCGGGTGAAAGACCTATTTAGTCCCTCGAACTATAGGCGCCCTTGCTAAGCTCGGGCGCCAAACACTATTTCGGGACTAAATACTTTCACCCCTAGGGTAACAATGTACTATTAACTGAGTGAAAAATCTAACAAACCAGAATAAGCACAGAGCTTTGTTATTTTTCAAATCCTTTCAATCTTATTAAGGCCGAACTTTAAGAACTCCCAATTTATTTTTTTCTTTATCCTTTTAGAGCAAAAAGATTTCGGGATAAATAACTTAGCAAACAATTAATGGCCGTCTAAGTATTTTTGCGTTGCTCCCAATTAATCGGCCGTTGGAACGCTAATTGTACTCAAAAAATACCGACGTTGGGTAGGTATTATAAATTATACTCGGTGTTGCAAGCTATCAAAAACAATATTTTTTTAATTGAATTTAAGTGATATAATCAAATTCCATATTTTTTAAATTATTTAATATTTTTGTGTTGGAATAAAGCGGTCACCTGTTTTCGGCAAGCTTCCGTTTGATGTGTTGTTTCAGTAGCCTTAAACACATTTAAGTTCCTACGCAACGCATTCATTTACGCACACGCACACAACACTCATATACCCACCCACATACACACACACACCCATTTTGTGATTGTGTATTTTTTGTACTATAATTTTTTGTGATATTTTTTTTCCTATACTCGTTGTTACGCTAAGTACTATCAGTTGTACTCCACCTGTCGACTCCTCAGGGGAGAGTTCTGGTGCTCTGTAATACAGGCATTTCTGCCTATATAGCTGAGACGCCACCCTGGTGCAAATTGCATTTATTGTATTAGACCGTGCTTAAGTTAGATTGTGGAGAAAATAAAGACCTACGTTGCCTGAATACAAATAAATAATTAAAAAATATACCATCTGAACTTAAATCATATTTTTGGACAGAGGAATGTAAGTTTCTTCAGTAGTATCAACAGATTAGGCTGGCTATTCAGATACTATATGCTTACACAGCGAACGTCCACGTGCCGTTTAAATTATGACCGTCTGTCTATTCACCCCGCATATGCTTCCGCATGGCCGAAATTCATTGCCCCATATTCCAGGACACTGGGTCCATTCCGGTTAATCCAATCACATCGTCCAAATCATTTGCGTAGAATTCGATCATGAAACGTATTTGGTGGCCACTCAGAGAATTTCGCGCTCAGATAACTAACAGCGGAAACTGTATAATGTTAAGCTATAGCTAGAAAATACTAATTAATACAATCGAGAGAATCCAAAAATTGGTATTTGTAAAATGTAGCGCTATCCGCTGTAACAACGAACAACCGCACTGAGCGCAAGCCGGACGGAAAATACTATGAACAGTAGACAAAATATACGTTTCGTAGTCCCCTGTTTTCTCCGGTAAAACTAGACCAATTTAATTACTTTTTACACACAAAATTAGGAAAGGCGGCGGTTGTGTTTCTATATTTCCTTTTTTTTATATAATCTCCTTAAATTTGCTGGATGTTTGAATATAGCAGAAAATCAGGCCAATTAAAATTAACTTAATAAAAAAAAAACTGAAAAACCCGCCTGCATGTCATCGTCGCCGTGAATTAAGGCCTTAGGCCCGTCTCGTACATTTTGCGTTTTGCTCATTTTGCGTGTGGTGCTCATTCTGCGAGTTGTACATTCTGCGTATTGTACATTTTGCGTTTTGCTCATTATGCTCCGAAGGGCATAAAAAGACAATTAGTCAACTGAAAAAATGGGACAATAATAAAGGCAAACATAAAACATATTGATGGTAGTTTTGAGAACTTTTATTCAACAGAATAACAAGCAGTCGAAGGGATGACATTATGAATGATTTGACTTATTATTAAATTCTGTGAATTATTACCTCGTCATCACTTCAACCCATAAAACCCACTGTTGGGCACTGGTCTCTCATGTTGGTGCAAGGTTTTGTTTTGAGTTTACCTCTTCGCAAAGAATTACGGTAAACTCCCCTATTTGACTCGACATCCACGGGAAGAAAGGAGGTGGAAATGTGTACTTAATCCGTCACCCCCGATCTCAGTAACTATGCTGAAAAACGGTAAGGCTACATTATGCGATAGATAAATACAGCATACGTATACACAATATTTATCTCATAGGTTCTCCCCCACGGAAGTATGTTAAAGGACCCCGCGAGGGAACAATAGGGGTAAATGAGCTGTAAATTGCTCAGTTCGCCGTACATAATGGTCGGAGGGACCGAAAGTTTTGTAAAAAGAAAATCGGCTTTGGCCCTCCTGTCTTATGTTCTGAGATACTATTTAGATAAGCAGCCCTTTGAATGAAATATTTTTTCGAAACGGAGTCATGGGAGTATACTCTAATAATACATACATTATCATGACAAAAGCCACTTCAACTCTTATATTGACTGACAGGGAAGCTCTTGGCTGCAGCTGATGGTAAGTGATGATATGGCCGAGGTTGGAAGTGAGCTTCATCTGCACCCCTCAACAGAGGAAGAGTTGGTTATTTTGCCTCTAGTTGTCAGAACACAACACTGTTATAAGGGGACGCTTTAATAGATTTATCCCCGTGACACGTCTAAGTAGTTGATTAAAAGCTATGTATAATATTTTCATTCGATGTTATAAATTTGAAAATATCAATTTTTTTGTTTATCGATCGAACACATTCATATAACTCTCGTAGCTTTACCACTTTGTCACATTTGTGCAAATGAAATCAGGAATTGAGATGAGATGCAAAAGAATTGCGAGCTTTTCAGTTTGTTGTTGGCAACTGAATTGTTTTCAATTCAGTTCCCAATATGATTGAAACGCAAAACGATACGTCGAGAGAATTCGAGTCTCTTTGAACGCAATCATTTAAAATACTGATATACCTACATTGGTACAAAGTATAAAAGTAACTACACATACCTGCAATGAAATCGACCCACCTTTACGCTTTGGTTCAGAGTTCTACAAATCAAAATCTACCATCAATAAATAACATCTTTTAACCCTGTTTGTTAAACAAGAGCCTAAGCTTACATTAGACCAGTTTTTATTGCGACAGATTTAGGTTTATTGATTTTACAAACTGAAAACTAGAATTAAAAAAAAAACGGCCAAGCGCGAGTCGGACTCGCCAATGAAGGGTTCCGTAGGAAAAAAAAATTATGACGTATTAAAAAAACTACTTACTAGATCTCGTTCAAACCAATTTTCGGTGGAAGTTTGTATGGTAATGTACATCATATATTTTTTTTAGTTTTATCATTCTCTTATTTTAGAAGGGACACACATTTTACCACTTTGGACGTGTCTCTCGCGCAAACTATTCAGTTTAGAAAAAAATGATATTAGAAACCTCAATATGATTTTTGAAGACCTATCCATAGATACCCCACACTGGGGCTTGATAAAAAAATGGTTTTGATGAAAAAAAAAATTGAGTTTGATGAAAAAAAAATTTTTGAGTTTCAGTTCTATGTATGAACCCCCAAAATTTATTGCTTTTTTCTATTTTTTGTGTGAAAATCTTAATGCGGTTCACAGAACACATCTACTTACCAAGTTTCAACAGTGTAGTTCTTATAGTTTCGGAGAAAAGTGGCTGTGACATACGGACGGACAGACAGACATGACGAATCTATAAGGGTTCAATTTTTTGCCATTTGGCTACGGAACCCTAAAAATACCTACATTTTTCTGGGAAAATCAGCTCAATTTAACGGGTCAATAAATCTGTTGGAATAATCGATTTTTGATCAAACATTGATTTAATCAACTTTTAACACTCTGTACAGTTACAGAGATTGCATATAACGGGAAAATGAGAAACAGAGTTTTCCGAAGTAACAAATCTATTGTTAGCAATACTTCTTTTATCCACGCTTAGAGTATGTTAAAAAAATAGCACAGTTTTCGTTTGTCTAATCTTATTTTTTATATACCGATATTTCCAAATCGACGTCTATGAGGTGGGTCGATTTCATTGCAGGTAAGTGTATATTTCTGGAATTTTGTGCCTCCGTTGCATCCTTTTGCTTTCCATGCTGTCCAGCTTGCCTTTTCACATAAATTAAGCTTATCACTAATGTGCTAAACAAAATGGAATAACGCACGCCAAGCTCTTTAAGGGTATAAATAACTCAAATTTACATTGAGCTCTAGCAGATCCCAGACTTGACTAATGCTCGGTGCTCTCACCAGATATTTCGGCCCTAGGATAATGCTAACCAGGATGGGACTTGCCAGTTCCAAAATCTTTAGGGCCTGCAAGGATAAAGAGGAAAGCATGGAGCATTTGCTGTGCCATTGCAATGATCTAGCCTACAGGAGGCTAATGCTGACGGGAATAGGTTATCCAAAACCGGAAGATTACAAGGCCATGCCACCATAGGACATCATTATCATCATGGACACTGTGAACTGGATCGTAGGTGGTGATGGCTTTAGGAACTAACACTTGGGGAAGCACAACTTACATGTACTTTTGTCTTTTTAAGAATCTGTCCTTTTGAGAATCTATCTTTTGAGAATCTTTCCTTATGCGAAAAAAGGATAGATCCAGAGTGGGTCGAAGTGCGAAGGCTCATCACTTAGGCTCCCCACCTCTAAGATAAGAAGATAAGAATGTTTTTTTTTATATTGCAGGAACTTGGCAAACAAGCAAACTGCCCACCTGATGGTAAGTGGTAACAGTCACCTATAATATATGTGGCTCTTGTGAGATTCGCAGCAAAACTGCAACCCCCACAAGAACCACAGTGTACGTTGCCAACGTGTGACACAAGATGTAAAGTCACAGTATCCAGTAATTTCACTGCCATCTTACCCTTCAAACCGGAACACAGCAATGCAAGCACTGCTGCTTTGCCGCAGACATAGGTAAGACGGAGCTACCTAAGCAGACGACCCTGGTACAGAGTCTCCCTCCAGTATAATCTATACTCTTTCTCACTCTTGAAGACGATCAAAATCGATTTTGTGATTTCCGTACTTTTGAGGTGCAATACGAAGATGTCTAATTTGGCGCTGAAATTGGATCCGTGTTCCGCTTTGGGGCCAGTGTTGCAACGAGTGTTACGCCAATGCCAGTGCTTAGTAAATGTAGGACAATAAATATCGCCAATTGGACTGTAGGTATAGGCGGACTATTGTTGTGGCTCGACAGATCGGTGGTTCATATTTGTAGAATAAAAGGTTTCTAAAATAATACACTTGAATGCAATAGGCAGGAATGTATTTGAAATGTCTAAAAATATGAATAATTATAACGAAAAAAGCCCCATATAGACAGATTCAGGGAATGTCGGCTATTATAGTAGCGCAATAAATTCAAAGTATCAAATCTGACACATGAAAAACATAAACCTAACTATACCCAAATATAAACACATAACTTAAATGCACCCCGTGAACTATCAAATTCTATTGGAAGCAATGAAATAAAACTGTCGTATAAATAAGCCGCACGAGGGGCTTTTCAATAAACATAAAATAAGACGCGGCCAATAATACCGGTATCGTATCGCCACACTCGTGTCTGGGACACTCGCTATTTTATTAAATATTGTAAAAGGGTTGGATGGTTTAAGTCTACAGCGTACAGCGCTAAGCTCATTTTTAGCGTTCCATACTAGGGTCACCTGCTTGGGTACCTCCGTCTTACCTATTTCTGCCGCAAAGCAGCGGTGCTTGCATTGCTGTGTTCCGGTTTGAAGGGTAAGATACAGCAGTGAAATTACTGGGTACCGTTAGCTCTACATCTTACGTCACAAGTTGGCAACGTACACTATGGTTCTTGTGGGGGTCGCAAATTTACTGTAAATCTCAAAAGAGCAACTGTACTACAATAGGTGACTGTTACCGCTTACCATCAGGTGGACAGTATGCTTGTTTGCCAACTTGGTCATCTCGTATCTATACTAATATTATAAAGCTGAAGAGTTTGTTTGTTTGAACGCGCTAATTACAGGAACTACTGATTCAAATTGAAAAATTGGATTATTTTTGAGTTGGATAGTCCATTTATCGAGGAAGGCTATAGGCTATATACCATCACACTAAATCTAACAGGAGCTGAGCAATAATGAGAAATGTTGCAAAAACGGGAAAAAATATATGTCGAAACGTAGTTCGCGGGCACAGCTAGTTTAAAATTAAACCTCAAAATGAAAAAACGGAACCTTTATAGGATCACTTTATAACACGTGAAGATATCGCGTTGAAATTAAAACCATATACTCAGGTCAACAGTCCCTTGGAGCTGTGAAAAATCAAACTTCTAAGCTAACATAAAAAAAAAGATACGACCGCTTATGCCACAAAAAACGTATATTTCGACACTCTCAAGGGAATCAAAATTTATTGGGTGTTTTCCGTTGACCTAGAATTATGAAATTTGACAAGACGCGAGGTTTTTATAGGACATATTGAGGAAAATATCTGAAAACCGGAAATATGTACGTAGTTAGGAAGATGAAGAAGTTTGTAAGGAATCCTCGGTGCGCTAGTAAAATTCGCAATTGGCCGGTATTTTTTTAAAAAAAGGTAATATGTCCCTTGTGACGATTTGGTAAAAAGTTTCTCTATGATGCTTATACATAATCAAAGAGTTTAAAGTACTTAGTGAAGCTAGGACGAAGCATTTCTTGATTAAAATGCTTCTGTGACATTTCCACTAGATTTCTTTGTAATTGTTAAATCAACTACCTAATGAAATTTTTTTGATATTCTATCAAGTCTTCAAGGGAAAAGATACTGCGCATAGACCTCATATTATGTAGGTAGCTAGATAACTGTATTCTAAACAGTAATCTTAGTTTCGGTTAATTCAGAATCTGGAAAGTTGAAAATATTGTAAGCTGCTTGAGAATATATTAATAGGAACAATTCAAATAAAATTTGTGATAATTCAATATATGTGTTAACAAATAAATATTGCATTACAAAATGTATTGGTTTGAGTTTTTGTGAGAATTGTGAATGTGGGGATTGAGAATTTAGCAGCTATTTGAAGCGCACAGTGAAATGCTGTTGTTACAAGTAACACGTCAGAGAGTACGAGTACGGAACGGAAATTGCATCAGAATCTATTCTGTCCTTACACTGGCACGTTCGAAACACGATTTCTTTTCCTACACTAACTATCACTTATAAACGGTAGAGTTAAAGTACACTTTATCTAAGTGTAATCTAATCTAACGATTTAAAATGACAGCCGTGATCGTCATCGTAGTTTTTTGTAGGGAGTTTTTCATCGTAATTTTATGTACCTATTTGTAATTTTGCATACTCTTAAAAATGATAAATCATCATGCTCATTACTACATAGACAGGTGTATCGGTCTACTAAATAGGCAACTGTAATTATTTTCTGGAATTACCTATTTAGCGTTGAAATATTTAAAATAAAAAATATTTTACAAAAAATAAAAACCGACTTCAAAAACACTGAAAAGTTAAAAATAATATATGAATAGGTACAGACAACATCACACTTCTATATTGAAGTCGGTGCCAAACGATATCTCCTCGAAAGTCTTAAAATTTGTCACCGACTTCGATATAGAAGTGTGATGTTGTCTCTACCTATTCTTATATTATTTTTAACTTTTCAGTGTTTTTGAAGTCGGTTTTTATTTTTTGTAAAATATTTTTTATTTTTAACTTATTAGTGAATGAAATCTTTTTAGTAAAAAAAAAACCCTAATAAAATAAGTATTTAATTTTCATGGCGGCGTTTCCCTCGATTTTCATGGGATCCCATCATCAGATCCTGACTTTGGTATACTCTATCGAATACAAAAAAAAACATACGCATCGAATTGAGAACCTCCTCCTTTTTTGAAGTCGGTTAATGAACGGTAATTGATTTTTATTTGCTCTAAACTAATAGTGCCATCAGGAATAGCTTAAGTAATAATATTCCGTGATACATTTCAATCCCAGAACATGTTAAGGTCAGTCCTACTAGTGCCATTGTGTAGTCCGATGATAGGACTACTAATAAGACTATTTCGGTCCAAAATTTACTCATTGTGACTAACATAACAAATACTAAATAAACTATTATTTTCAATATGAAGCGTAGAAACTTGAGATTTTTCCAGAAAAACACAGCCATCCTTAGCAAAAGCGCCGATGCCATTATATGCGTATTTGTTTCCACTACACTTGTCAGCCGCCTTCTGAAACTGAAATTCGCACACGTACTGAATGCGTAACTGTATATTATTTCACTAATATTCGAACGCGCAAGATTTACTTTCTCGCTATTATATACTGAATTGCGGCGATAAATTGTTGGATGCGGTGCAATAATACGAAAAAGCGGAGCTTGGCAATTTCACGTGTAGCAGGCTGAATGTATGATTGCTGCACGTTTTTGTAATGTACCATTTGCTCAAACAAAACGTTCATGGGAGGTATTTACCAAATAGGCTTCTCTAGCGTCTGAAAAATATATAAAAACATTTTTTAAAAAATTTAACGTCTTGAAATGGAGAGACGTCGGTGGCGCAGTGGACTCGGCACTTGTCTTTCAATCGGGAGGTCTGGGTTCGAGACCCACCATGTACCAATGTGTTTTTCGTTTCGAATTTCATATGTACATTTGTCTGACGCTCCTACGGTGAAGGAAAACATCGTGAGGCAACCTGCATACATCTGCGAAGAAATTCAATGGTGTATGTGAAGTCGACCAATCCGCACTGGGCCAGCGCGGTTGACTAAGGTCTAATCACCCTAACATAGGGTAGGCTCGAACCCCTCGGTGGGGACGTATATGGGCTGTGATGATGAAATGGAGAGTACAAAGTTGGGATATCTTTGTGATAGTGTATTTCAGAGTTTGCTTCAACACGTTGGTACGTGTAGGTATATATCAAACTTAAAAAATCATATTTATTTATTGAACACTGTTTCAACAATATTATAAAAAGAAAACATAATAACATAACTTAATAACAGAAACACATTATGCGAACAAAACACGAATAATCGTGTAGGTACTCAATACAAATTGAACAAAGAATATTGGAATTTCGCGAGGAATAATAAATAAACTTTAAGCATATATAATGATATTTTCATCTATTCAACATTATAAGAAGCGTATGATGGAAATATGTATGTACGTTTGCTTGTAAAATTTTATGTGTGTGTACGTGTGTGTGTGCGTGCGTGCATGCGTGCATGTTTGCGAGTGTATGTGTGTGTAGGTATAGTCATACTACATGCACAAAGTAAAGATACATACCCGTTTGAATATTGTCGTGACTTATAATTATGGGCCTTTTAATGTTTAATTCAGTTTACGAACGTAGTTTGATATAGTAAACACGTCGAAGTCTGAGTAGAACTAATTATAAATTTTGGTAACTGTCAGTCAGTAGTCATACATACTGTACATTACTTTCAAGGCAAACTTATACGAAAACATTATACCTACATAGAACACCTTGCATCAAAATCAAATCAGTATAAAGAGTCGCTAGAATTCCTATAGATTTTGCTCTGTAGTTAGCAAGGTTGGCGATGTGGAGGTGACTAACAACCTTGAACCTCTGCAGTTGCATTGCGATGTTACGTCACTAAGCGCGTTCTATCGTCTATACCACGGCGAGTGTTCTGAAGACCTTTTTTCACTAATCCCACCTTCTCCTTTTAAGAACTACACATGTTGGCCGTCTTTCGATGACTACTATTCAAACGCGTACCGAGAAATTCAGCAACTCGTTTCTACGTCGCACGATTAAGAAATGGAACTCTCTGCCAGCGTTTGACATGTGTGTCCTCCTTACTACAATCCCGGATCCTTTAATAGAGGCGTGAAGAAGCACCTTGCAGGTCGGCAAGGTGAGGGTGGCTAGTGCGGCGTGTAATCTCTCTCCCGCACTACCTATTTTCGCATTTGGACTATATTTCCACTTACCACCAGGTGGAACGGTGTCATTTGCTTGGCCTTCTATAAAAAAAATACTGTTCTGTCTTGCATAGTTAAATATTGATATATAGTACAATTATTAATTCGGTTACCGTGCGGACTTCTGCTACTTAAATGATGATCTAATTATTGCTTTTACTTCCAGGCGGAGCTAGTTGCCGTGGAAGGAAAGGAGATAGAGACTCACTACGTCCTGGCGCGCGAGAGGATCCGACGATGGAACTCCACTTCCAAATGCTACCTTCTCATCGAAAATCTACCAACGCCTCTTCAGGTAACTTGAAATAATTACCACCATCGCAAGGAATGAGACAGTGCAGGTGTACCAGAATCTGATGGAAAATGTAGAGCTGAAATCATTAGGGTAGTTATTAAAAAATCTTCAAACCTTTACTATCCTTACATATTATAAAACAAAGTCCCCCGCTGCGTTTGTCTGTCTGTCTGTTTGCGATAAACTAAAAAAACTACTGCACCGATTTTCAAGCGGGTTTCACCACGGAGGAAGGTTTTAGTATATAATTTGTTAAGTTTTTGTATTTATTTCTGTATTTATTAACGATATTTGTTGAAGATGTCGGGATAAAATAAATTAAGGTGAAACGTAGTTCGTGAGCACAGCTAGTTAATCTAGCTGTGCTCGCGAACATTTTGAAGAAAAAAAATATTTTTCTTTCTTTAATCTATTAGTGAGCTAAAGAAGTTATTATATGTATTACTAGCTGTGCCCACGAACTATGTTTTGTCATAATAATTGTCAACCACCCTTATCACCCAGAGGTATAATAATTATTTTTTTTACAAAAAAATAAAAACTTCTTCGACTTCAAAAACACTGAAAAGTTAAAAATAATATATTAACAGTATATTAACAATATATTTTCATGGGATCCCATCATTAGATCATGACATGGTGACAATGGAATCACTTCGGAAGTATATTCTTTCGATTAGAAAAAAAAATTGAAAATCGATCCACAAATGACAGAGTAATCGGTGAACATACTTAAAAGATAGATACAACCAAACTTAGAACCTCCTCCTTTTTCGAAGTGGGTAAAAATCAGCCAAGCTGTTTTGGAGGTGTTCAATAATAAACATTCTGACACGAGTTTTTTCTATAATAGAGTAAAGAAAGAAAAATATTTTTATTACAGTAAATTCAGATCAACATTTGCAATCAGAATCTGGTACTCTTATAGCAATTCCACATTCAGCATTCAAAGTCACATTCAGCGATGTGAAATGAAATGAAAATTTATCTCAATAGTACAGAGAATACTAGAACCGCACTTAAAATCGGATGTATGGGAATAACATCACGAAGAACGTTCTCTGAGAAATATTGTCAATTCCGTATACTTATTGTTTCATAAGTCATAACGATCTACCGATAAGTAGCGCTGTTGTGTAAAAAAATAGGCCAAATGTCCTTGCATTAAATGGAATTTCTAAGGTGATATAACTAACCTAATTTAATTTCATCTTCCGTCCTTTCCTGGGGAATAAGGTGCAAGGTAATGTGAAAGAGAGTTCTTTATGTCACACGCCCAAAAGTGCACTTTTGTTCGCCCTCCCATTAAAACTTTTTTAGTTAATTAGAAGCTGGAGTGCCGGTACACACTATACTTACGACAGGTGAGTGAGGATATCTTGCCCCGAATGTAGGGCATACCCAATAAATCCACCCTAATGCTTATTGTATTAGATCGGGCAATTATTGAACCTAATTTACCAGATCACTTCGACCAACATCCAAACTTACGGTAGTACTACATAGCTCATGGGATGTCTAATGCTCATAGATTTGTAAGAGGCTTATTCAAAGACGAAAAGAGTTTAAAAAAATCAAATCTCGCCCAAGTCGAATTGTTTTTCTTGTATTAAGTTGTTTATTTTATTAAATAATTTGACTTATTTAGCATTTTAAAGGAAATATGAAAACTTTACTACTAAGTACCTACTCATGTGACTGAATAAGAAGTAATTATGGTTAGGTAACATACCTACTAAAATATGTATATGTAGGTATAATTTAGCTGTCACCATGCTGACCATGTAGGTATGGGTTGCTTGGGAGTGCCAGACCTTTGTTGATTAGCACAAAGAACCACTAGCTCATGAGATCGTCTATATCGAGTCCACTTAGTAGGAACATCGTTACCTGACACGCTTACTTGACTGTCCATCGCCAGGTACGGAGCGGTAACATTATTCCGACCTCAGAACAAAAATAGTCTTCTGAAATGTCAGCAGCCGGCCAAGACATCGGCCAGTGACCGCAAGACCGTTTTGTTAAGAACCATATGAACATCGCACACTTAGTCGCAACAACCAACGGGTGCAAACGATGTGCCGGCATGACTGGGCGGGATCGTGCCCGTTTAGTGTATGAGGTGTCTTATTCGGAACTCATCTACACTATTATTATAAAGGGGAAGGATTTGTTTGTAACGAATAAACTCAAAAAAGTTTACCGGAGGGAGACTCTGTACCAGGGTCGTGTGCATGGGTACCTTCGTTTTACCTATTTCTACCGCAAAGCAGCAGTCAAGCACTGCTGTGTTCCGGTTTGAATGGTAAGATATGGCATTGAAATTACTGGGTACCGTGACTTTACATCTTAAGTCACAAGTTGGCAACGTACACTGTGGTTCTTGTGGGGGTTGCAGTTTTGCTGCGAATCTCACAGGAGCTACATGTATTATAAGTGACTATTACCACTTACCATCAGTACGTCTAGTACGAGTTTTTAAATCGAGTAAACTACAATAGTTTTCGTTAGCTCGCCAAACTGTCAGTTTACGATGTAAACGGTAGTATGAGTTGCTCTTTTCGAATCCACTATTAAACGATAGCGAGTTAGTTTTACTCGATTAGACGAACTTCACATTATATATTTATATCTCTCTTACACACATGTGAATGGAAAGAGACACGCGATTCTGTCACTGCGACGTTTTCTTAGCCGTTTTTAACAATATTATGTGTGTAAATAATATTGTAGGTACTAGTCTC
This sequence comes from Schoenobius gigantellus, assembly GCA_963935595.1. Lineage (NCBI taxonomy): Eukaryota > Metazoa > Arthropoda > Insecta > Lepidoptera > Crambidae > Schoenobius > Schoenobius gigantellus. Next base: position 29,216,050 of record OZ012551.1, read on the forward strand.
TAGAGACACTCTTTGCGAACTCCGAAGGTCACTAAATAACGCAGGCGAAGCTGCGAGCGGAAAGCTAGTAACTTACATTTTTTACAGGCTGGTGGCATAGCCAGTGCAAGTGTATGGTCCTCTTGCGGATGCCGACAGCGTCTCCTGGCCGCAGTGACCAGCGGCGGTCGCGCCGTCCACTGGGCGGCGGTGCCAGCGCCGAACCCTGCTAACGACAGTGACCTGTGCAGATTTAATTATACGTATGTATTTGGCGAGCATGTGTTAATATCAGGGGTTCCCAAACTTTTTCAGGTCGTGGGACACTTAAAGATTTGAATTTTCTCACGGCATCCTAGTCATTTTTGTTGTTATTTTTTTTTGGCTTTAACTTTTTTTGGAATTTTGCTTTTTAGCACAGATATTAGGGGCGCCTTGCGGCACCCCTTATCTGTCTCAGTGGCACCCGAGAACCTCTGGTTTATATTATAAGAATGCTAGATATGTTAAGATAATATAATCGATACTTTAATTTCAGAGATAAATAGATATAACGAACAACTTTCAGAGCTAATATATTTTTTTGCATTTCATACTTAATTTTTGAAGTATTTACGAGGTAAATTAACCATTACCCACTGTACAATGGATATTATTCAATATTGTTACTTTGATGTCCTCCTAACCGATATTCGGCCATGGCAGTCAGTATCAACAGGGGCAAGCCATATGCGAGGTAGACGCGCAAGTGCACACGCATCTGCGCAAGCACAAGTGCACTCTCTATTCCTTCATTCGCATAGTCCGATGAACGGTTACCCGACACGAGGGGAGCAAGATTAGGACCCACTGTTTAACATGACCTCCTTAGCACGGGGCTTAAGATGTTTCGTATATTTTGTCACCCTCCTAGTCGTGACATGTTGCTTAACTTTAGCAATCGGGAGCCGAGCGCAACGGCATTGCGCCAAGGAGCTCGTTATTCACATATAACATACTGTCTTTTCTAATTCATATTTACAATAATTATGTTATATTGAGTACCTATATACTTTTTATTTCTGCAAATCAAATACATACATAATTGTTATAGCGGCAATAGTTGCATTAAATCAGAATTGTGTCGCAACTATTAGCGACCAGTCTCGACCAATTTAAAAGAAAATCAATTTATCAAAAGTACCTAACAGCAATTAAAACACTAACAAATTGAAAAATAAAAAATGGGGTCAAATTTGCATAAATCATGTGAGTGTAATGTGAGATGTATGTGTTTTGTGTGTACGTGTGTATGTGTGTAGTGAATATTAAGTGAAGTGGTATCACAGACATATAAAGGGTATGGAACACTATTTGAGAAGAAATTCTGTTTCTTCGTAGCTTCGACCAAGAAGTCATTTCATTAGTATATGTCTATGGTATAGGTTTCAGTTTACGAGAAGATAAAGGGCAAATGCTAAGCTTCTTGTTGGCAGAATATCGCAGGACTAATAAAAAGAAGTGATGATAATGCGCTAAGTCGATCTTGTGCCTTTCCGATGTGAACACTGTCTCTGATCTTCGCTTGTCTCTAGTAATGGTAGGATCAAATGGGCAAGATTTGTGTTTATGCAGCAAAAATTTAAATAATAATACTACAGCTAACAACAATTTAATAATTACCTAGTTTTGTTATAAAATTTCATAACATTAGGTATTGATAATATTTTTTATAGATAATAATAGTTTGTTGATAATAATAGATATCTTACACGATCATGATATATTCGAGTTGCACAATGAAAAGGCTACTGCGTGCAAAAAACTTAATCGCGCACAACTTTTTCCATGTTGCAACAAGCTAAGACGAGATCATTAGCGCACAAAGGGGTTTATTTCCGCGCGACCGTCTCATGGCGTCGACCTTCCTTTGATCTGCGCACTTAATAACTTGAACAAGCTATAAAAGTATTTTCGTTCTGTCTTTAATCTCAGTTATAGTAAGTAGTAAGTTGTAGTTTTAAGAACGCTGCCTCTTTCCTCGAATCAGTATTCTCGAGAAATCTCTCTTCTTTATTGGATTTTTTTATCGTTTCCCTTAATTTATTCAAGGATTGATTAAGGCGTTAATTAAGGCGGCTTCTGTGTGCAACATATTGTGTGAGTTGCAGCGGGTATACATAAGGCGTTATGAAACGCGCGCTTTTTTGACGCATTAAAAACCACCAGAAGACGCATTTAACGACAGATCAGGAGACGCTCTTAAAAACCACCAGGAGACATATATTGAATCACTAGAAGTGAATTTTGAATTCGAACACGAATTCAAATCATAGGAGAAATTATTTTCGATTGTTCTCAATTTTAAAGATTTTTGAACCACTAGAATTTAGTTTTGTCTTTAAAAACATTCCGTTTAAAAACATTCCATTATATTCCGTTGCACGCAGAAAAAATTAAAACAGCACGCAATAACTCTCATTAATTTAAAAAACAGGCGATGAATCGCACGTAAAACGGAACGTAATATATATACGTTGCGTATATTTTTTCATACAACTAAATTGGTACAAAAGCATACTGCCCATCTGATGGTAAGTGGTAACAGTCACCTTTAAGTACATGTGGTTCTGTGAGATTCGCAGCAAATTTGCAATCCTCCACAAGAACCACAATGTACGTTGTCGACTTGTGACAATATAAGACGTAAAGTCACAGTACTCAGTAACTTCCCTGCCACATCTTACCCTTCAAACCGGAACACAGCAATGCAAGCACTGCTGCTTTGCGGCAGAAAGAGGTAAGACGGAGGTACCCGTGCACACGACCCTGGTACAATGTGTGGGGTCCTACCCACTCGTTGCAGAATTCACTAAAAAAACGTTAATTAAGTAGAAAACACATTAAAAAAACCAAGATATAATCGATATCGAAAGGAGTCGAACAAGAAACAACAATTTAATAAATAGTCCAAGTGGGCCAAGTAATTAATGGGCCAAGGCTCTGTGGAAATATGTTGCCCTAGAAAGAACAAAAAAAAACACTGATTTTCAGCTATTTTTTTATTATACATCAGTCTAGTCATTGATTCCCAAAGTGGTCCAGATGGACCCCCAGGGGTCCACGGGAGATTCGACAGGGGTCTACGTTAACGTGACAAAAAAACGGAGTTCATACATGTTCACCATACATACATGTTCAGCTCACCGATCGTTACTTGTAAAAAGTTGCATATTTAAATAATTACAGCACAATCAATTTAATTAATTAACCAATCAATTGCCTCTTTTTTCGAAAACTGATAACTAGTGGTTGGAATTTTCCATAGTAAGACCGCATATTTCCATGAAATTTCCATAGTAAGATCTAATCTTCACATTTTTTGTCGAGTTTTGAGAATGTGGTATAAAAATGTAGTAGCTGCAGGGGGTCCACCGGAACCAGCAAAATTTTGAAAGTGGTCTACGAGAAGAAACATTTTGGGAACCTCCTGTCTAGATCTTGTCCTTTACCTAATTTGTGCAGAATCGCTTATCTTAGACATATTAGACAAAGTGGTAATCTTATCCACCAAAATTTTGGGAACAGTTTCTCTTTTCGACGAACCAAAGTGGGAGGATGGTACCAAAAACGCCACCTACTTAGCTCTTTGTTCTCAGAAGTTTGTCACACTCAGCAAAAATAACAAATACAAATAGTATAAACGGTAATGAAGGTGTTAATTTTTTTCGCCGTGGGCCCACGGACTTGATTAGGTAAACGACATTATACTGACTCGTTTATTTCTGATTTGATTCCATAGTGTTAGCTAACTATATCATATTTTTATCATCTAATCAGTTTTTTAAGTTTATTGTTATAACAAAAACAGTCACACTGGTCATACTATAGCAGATGAAATAGGCACGCGAAAGCAAAACCAATAATTAAATATGAAAAAACAGCGTCCTCCTTTTGTCGACGCAGCTCTTTTAATAATCAGTGGAGTGCCAAATACGTACATAGCTGGCAGGGCACTGAGCCAAAAGAGCAAAATAAACTACACCCTTGTTTTGCATTTCGTCCCGCGTCGACCGACGGTCAACGTATGCGGCCTGGGCAATGCGATTTACACGCGAGAGCTTGGAAAGAGAGAAAAACGAAGCCACCTCAATCAAGTTAGCCACTTAAACCCAAAACATCGAAGCGTCAGCGGAAAACAGGAGTTTACAAACAACTTTGTCTCGATCAATGGCTCACCCATGAAAAAAATGGTCCAAGAACGCAAACTTACTTTTAAAAGCAAGGCTTTGCTGGTAATAGAATAAGGCCCGAAATCAACTGATAATTGTGACTATTGCGGGGACCTTGGAGCGATAAATATTAGTCATAGGATTGCCGAATAGTGTAGAAGATATGCTCAAAAATCATAACAATATTCAACTTTACCTTTATATACTAATCAATTCAATATCATGAAAGGCCAAGAAGAGGTTGACCTTGGATCAGTTGAATATGAGTGAGAGTTCATGTGCGGTATGTAAGAAAATACGAGCGCGTGAGCTGAAATATTCGAATAAAAAAAATGAAATGAAAGTGAATATAAAAATGGTAAAACAACCACCAGCCTAAATACTGGCACGGTATATATACCGTATATATATATATACCGACCAGTGTCACGATAACTATATACTATTATCGTGATACTGGTCACTTTATTTGTCAAAAAATGAATGCATGATTTAACATAAAATTTACCGAGAGATATGTTAAGCTTAAAAATCGAGGTATGTTTTAGACTCCGTCACACATGTTTTATTCTTGGAGGATATTTTAATAAACTGGTGAATGACAAATGAGAACTCTAACGCAATACTAAAGTATTGCTCTCTTTCTAAAGTATTGCAATAGTTCACAATTAATAACTTATCATTAAACTCAAATAAAACTAAATGAATAAAATTCTCATTACCAAATCTAAGGAAAGCGGATACTACCACATTAGTATCCGCTTTCCAATCAATGAATAATTAAATTATTCAATTCATTGATTGTACCAAAATTTTGGGCATTACACTAGATTCACGTTTGCAAAATGAGACCCACATATCGAGTCCTTGGCAAACAGACTTAGTTCAGCGGCATAATGCAGTTAAAAAAATAAGACAACTTACTAACGTTGAAACGGCAAGATTGATTTACTTTAGTTATTTTCACAGTATCATGTCGTATGGACGTCTACTGTGGGGATCGGCTGCTAGTATAGAAAGTATTTTCGTACTTCAAAAAAGAGCAGTTCGCGCTATTTATAATTTACTAGCTTGCCGCTCGTGTCTTCGCCCGCGTCATTTTTTTTTACGTGGGAATTTTTTTCCGTAAAAAAAATACCCTATGTCCTTCCCCTGGTCTCGAACTATCCCTATACCAACTTTCATTAAAATCTGTTCTGTTCAGTAGTTTCGAAGCCTATTCAATACAAACAAACAAATAAACAATCAAATCTTTCCTCTTTATAATATTAGTATAGATGAACAAGGGATTCTCTAAGAGATTAATTTAGAAATTAATATATTGACTTTAGCAGGAAAATACATTTATGAAAATTTGATTTATGTCTATAAAAATTATAATACATTTGAAACCAATTTCCAAGTTCACCAGTTAAACACAAAAAATAAAAAATAAACTTGCCGTTCCAACGTACAGGCTCCAAAAAACTAGAGGCTCATTTATGGGGAAATGTATAACTTTTTATAACAACGTTCCACAAAGTGTAACTGACTTGCCCTTTCATAAGTTTAAAGCGCATGTAAAAAAAACTTTAATGAGTAAAGGATATTATAAAGTCAAGGATCATTTAAATGTTGCCAATGCCTGGAGTTAATGTGAAGTTATTATTCGTTATAATGTAAATAATCGTGTTGTTGTGTATAGCTATTGATGTAATTAAATATTGTTGTATTTGGTAGATAACGACTAACGTATTTGGTAGATTCAGTAATCAGAAGAGAACTGACACTGATTTTGAATTTGATCAACATAATAACATAATTTATTGTATAAGTTTATAACATTTTTCTGAGATTTTAAGTGTATGTAAGCATACCGATTGTATTTTTTTAACTTTTAATGACTAACAAAACCAAGATGGCGATTTAAAAGATGATATAAAAAATTTTGACCTTTCGAGTTTCTTGCCTGTTCTTCTCGAGAAGGCTCTCCCAATTTCCGAACAGGTGTAGATTCAACCCCTTTTTTCATTCCTAAGTACTTGTATTTGCAGACTTTTTTCATTCCTACTTGTATTTGTATTTTAAATTATTTTTATGAAATACAACTGTTTGTGAAATATAATCTTTGTAATGTTGGCAATTTAAAAGAGGAGAAAAAAAAATTACAAGACCTTCCGAGTTTCTTGCCTGTTCTTCTCGAGAAGGCTCTCCCAATTTCCGAACAGGTGTAGAGTCAACTTTTTTTTTTCTTCATTTTACTTGTATTTGCATACATCGTAATTATGGTTGGGGTGTATGCACATACAAGGATTAAATAATTAGTAAATTAGATTCTTGTTTAATAAGATTTTTATGTTTTGTTTGACGTCAATAAGTGCCTGTAAAGGTCTATATTGAATAAAGATTTTTGAGTTTGAGAAATCTTGAGTATATTCAGGATGTATACACACACATACAAGGTTAAATATACGTTTCCTTTAAATTAGAATGTTTTGCTTTGTTTTGACGTCAATGAGTGCCTGTAAAGGCCTATGTTGTTGAATAAAGGTTTTTGAATTTGAATTAACTCTGTATATAAACCAGGATAAGGTCAAGTTCGAAAACAAAAAGAACTTGTCCGGATGTCAAGTTGCCGGCCGATTCATGCGCGTTCGCGTAGATGGAGTTTTTGCCTTTCACACCAAAGGTTCGTTAGCACTACGTCGTCTGTCTACAGACATTATCACGTCGTAAACAATACTTTATAAGTACTGTACTTCAAGATAAATGATGGCCATCGGCTAACTTCATATTTCTGAAAATAACCGACACATCTAGGCAGTATAATAATATAGAGACGCTCTTGTGATTGTTAATGATTCTAGGACCAAACTACTTTTGGTTAGTTGTCTTTGATAAGTTAGAGCAACTGCTTCCGATGTTTTTCGATGCCCATACGTTATCTTAATATACTGTACAAAATTTTTTGTCGAAGAAAAGCCGATCGTTCTCTAGCTATTTTCATTGATTGACTCACTAACTTATGTAGCTTTTAAAAAGTATTTAAAAAGGTGTGTCTAATTTATTTCGAATCCGGATTACGTTGCGTTATTAAGCAATAAACACGTCGTAAGTTCACGTCATTTAATAGTATTGAAGTATAACATTCCTAGTTATATGTATTGTATATACATAACATACATAACATAACATACATAAAAATCCTAGTTACATGTACATGTATAGTTATATGTAATGTATGTATGTAGTTATATGTATGATTGTCGAATAATGATAACAACAGGTAGGCGTTACAGTTTGAATTTGGATCTCCCGTAATAGCGATTTTCGTAGTGCAAGTGTAAAGATTCTTATAATGTTCGTACGTTTTAAATATACATGAACCTACATGGAGCGGTAGTCTTATACTCTTATAATTAAAATCTGATATTATATCTTATGGTAAATTTAGGTAAAATCAATTATGACTTTGTCGTAAATTCACAGGACGTCTGTGTTGCTAAAAGGCTTAGGTTAGAGACTGGCTGAGGTATCAATGTAGTGCCTAAACTACTGGAGCTAGAAGCATGAAATTAGGTACAGGGGTTCGTCGGTTTACGAGTATGGAGGCGCCAACTAAGGAAGGATTTTTCAGACTTCCCACAGAAAGCTGAGAAATCTCCATTCTGAAAACTTGAAAACTACAGTGATGAGCTTAACGAGTATTACAGCGAAACGTGGAGCGCGGGCACGGTTAGTTACTTTATATTCAATTGGAAAACATCAACTCGTTCATGCCACCGTAACAAAGCTATTGCTTTAAATAAAACTGCATTTTTCGGATTTACTAACTCGCGTATCTCGATTTGGTTTTAAACATTTTAATTATTGCCACTGCAATAAAACTTATTGCTTTGTTGCAGTGGTATGTATAGTTAAGATTAACGTTACTATAATTTCTACGTGTATTAAAAAAAACAAGATTTTTAGTTAAAATGCTTAAATGATTTTTATAGTTAAAATTCTTAAATCGCCAGGCATCTGGTTGAATGTTGCTGATTCTCTTCTATGGTTTCATTAACATGCCAAAATGAATCAGATGAAAACGAAGTTTCTATATATTATACGTACCTAAGATTTTAAGAAATTTGCAAATAAATCAAAGTCAGCCCTTGCTTTGGTTTAGACAGCCGCCATTATTTGGCACAAACTTTTTCACCCCTTAATTTCTCTCCTACTAAAAATTCCTAAACTTGTGAATAATATATTTGCTTTGGATGACTCCCTAATTGACCCGTGAATTTTCCATCAGCTCGGATCTCGACTGTAATTATACAGCACTCGACTGCACCTCTGAAAATAATTGTATTTGGAATTGGCAATCAAACAATTTGCAAAATTACAATTGGTTAGAGGCAGGACTTCTGAGATAGCGTGGATGGTTGCCTGCCACCCTCTTACGTCATAAATAAGCAGGAAGGTAGTGACTGGTCAGATGAGAAATAAGCTATGGAGAGTTTATCAGTGGTGATTAAACATCATTTTTTTGCAATGCAATAAGGATTTGGTTGGTATTTGATCTTTTGGGGGTAGTTAGTGACTATAAAATAGTTACGCCGTAGACATACGTGTCTTTTTAGGCTAATTACTAAAACTTGTTCAAATGTCTTAGAAACTAGGTTAGGTTTAAATTACCACAGGAAAACGAGTATATAATCAGTAGTTGCTTAGGTTCGCAATAAGCCTGCACGACTGCTATAAAGTCCTGCAGGCTTTTTGTCGATCTCGTGGTTTTCAAATGATATCATGAATAAATCATACTACAAAATATGTCATAAGATTTTTCTTTCAGATTTTTTAATCATTCGTTTATTATATCATGATGACATCATTGAAATAAGCCATGGCGATATCATTGGAGATTGGTGATACCAAATGAAGCATTTCATGACTTCCTCATTTCAAAATTTATGCCATGTCATACGATGAAAGATCCATAAGAGTCCTGCTGAAGTATAACATGATGCCTTTTTTCTGATCTCTTTACAGTATTGTAACCTAATAACAAATTGACAACACCATTAATCCATTTAATCGTCATTACGAAATCTCCGCTCTACGGTCCCGCGATCTCCAAGATAAGCGTCCGCTTCTCTTTTTAATTTCCCCTAAAGCTGTTTTAATGTTCGCAAAACACAACACCGAAAACGTTTCCCGTCCGAATAGGTACGCAGTGTGGCGTCCTCCCCGAAATCAGCTTTGAATTTAAGAGAACTTTTCTCTTGTAATTCTCGGGGAGTAGTCTTAACTTTCGTGTTTCGCAAGGATGAGCAATAAAAAAATCATCCGAGTCTGTTAAGTTGTTCGTGATTTATATGCATTTCGGGAATTGTCCGGGCAGTGTATTTAAATACTGACTCATTTGTCTTTGCAGCCCCTGCGCGGGAAAAGTGTCCCTTTTTACTTAGCAATTTTTTGATATTTTTAACGCCTTAAATATTTTGGTAACATACGTTAGTGGATACGTATATACGGATTAGTGGATATGGTACGTTCTGAATTTGTCAGAATAACATGCTATACTCAATATTTTAACATAGGTCTGGTAACTTTTTGTTATGGAAAAACAAATAGCTTTAAACATAAAACCCAAATCTGAGTTTAATTTGAACATAATTTAAAGCATTTATTACTTTACAAACATATATTTTTACACTTTTCAATTACAAAAGTACAGATGGTTTTCGTACATACCCCTATCAAGCCGAAACCTACCCATGATAACAAAATCGTAATAAAGTTATGGCGGTCATTGGAAATTCGAAATTATAAAATAATTGTTGAAATCCCCCAAACAAATAGTTGGGGTCTTTGAAAAAATGACGCCACGACTTTAATATAACAATGTTAACATGGTTTCCCGTTGGAATATTATATTTTCCCATCAAATAATTATATAGCCTATTATATAGAATACTGTTATTTATATTTAGTAGCTCGAATAATAATTTTTATAAAAATTGGGAGCAGGTTTTAAATATTTTCCATAGAAACTTTTAACCCCTATTTTGCACCCTAAGGGGGTGAAAGAAATCCAATAATCCATTAAACATGTGTTCAAGGAAATGTTTTGAAGAGCATGAATCTCAAGTTTTATCAAAATCATTTCATTACGTTTCGGCTTGTACCAAATAACTTGTATCTTAAATGGAACTCCCAAAAAATAAATATTTGTTCAAAATAAATATTAGCAACAAAAACGAATCTATTTAAATATTATTAAAAATTCGGTTTTGACTCAAAACTTTTAGTCACACTTTTGTCAGTCGATCAAAAAAGTATGAGCATTTCCACTCGTATCTCTTATTAACCAACGATTTGCGTTTGCGTTGAACCTTATTTCGAATGATAGTGGTTACACAATCGAACATCGACCGACATTCGGACCGGCGAGGGCGGAATCGGTAAAAGCTCCGCGGAAAAACACGTTGCCCTGAATAAAATGAAATTGAGAAAAAAGAACGGGAATGAATGAATGAATGAATAAAAAATACCGTTCAATGTGTCCGTGTCAGAGAGGGAACAAGATTATGGCGGTTTTGATGAATGAGCCCCGAGAGGGTTGCCGACACAGCAATTCCACCAGGCTAGGTTTTTACGATTCCACGATGTGCCGTAACACCCTAACAGTTTTATGTCATTTGTTCACTTATTCAATAGTCTTTGTGCGTTTCACTAAGATTAGCGCGGAAGTTAGAGCTATTATACTCAATTACATTGACCTACCAGCAAACGGAACTCGGATCTAATACAAAACTCTAAACATGACCAATATGCTGCATGTGTCAAGCTGTGTGCCTTTGTGCCTAAACACACACAAGCTTACGCTTTAGTATTTTTTCCTTTGGATTTCATTCACAATAAAAACGCAGAATGTTGTCCTTTTAACACCGTTGACGTTTTGACACAGTTGTCCATATGAACCTAAACGCAACCATCTACGGTCAATATATCAGTAAGGATAATGTAAGCATACACTTTTTCTTGATTTCTCACGGTGACTGGAATCCTGCAGCTAATTTACATTACGTCTGCATTTAGTTTATTGAATATTTTGTAAATAATACTTTTCTTTGTATGTAAGTATACATTATTTTTTACATTCACATCTATACGATGCGATGGCAAGTGACAAATTAAGAACTTGTAATTGACATAAAAATTTGACGTGTATTCATGAGTGCATTTTTACATTTAAAGATAAAGATTCTATTAAAATCAAGTAAATGAAACATTTATTGTAAATATTATAATGTTATAATGCTACATTGTAATGTTGGCGATTAAAAAAAGGAGACAAAAAATAACCTTCCGAGTTTCTTGCCTGCTCTTTTCAAGAAGGCTCTCCTAATTTCCGAACAGATGTAGAGTCTACTTTTTTTCATTTTGTTGTTACTTGTATTTGCATATATTTTAATTTTAGTTGGGGTGTATATACAGTACATACAAGGATTACGTAATTAATCACTAAATATCCTAGTAAATTAGATTTTTAATTAGCTTTCTGGATATTTTTAATTAGCTTCCTGGATATTGTTTTCTTTGGCCTGTAAAAGTCTATATTGAATAAAGATTTTTCAGTTTGAGACATGATCACTATGAACAAAACAAAATAAACAAATTTTATTTTTACAGAACTGTTTTGAAACCGAACGGAAAAACTTACTACGAAAACACAACATACCCATCTTTCTCAGATAATTGACTTATAAAAACTTTAAGAACAGAGAATACAGTTTTATCACTGCTAATTAAGCTAAGCACATTTGCAAAGTTTGCGATCGCCAAGTAATAGGAGTATTCCTGTTTTCCTAATAAATGCGGCATAACTCACAAAATGCGGAAAGCCGAGGTCCGCGGGGGCCGATATATCACGCACGCTGTCAGCCGGCCCAGGATTATGGAGGCCTTTTTATCTGATCACCCCCTAAGCACCGTGCATTTTTTGTTTTCAGAAAAATTTTGACGGCGGATTTTGTACTCCTGTAATTTGCTTTTAATTTGGAATGTTGTGATGGAGCTTCGTTTTTGTGAATCTGTGTTAGTTACTTATAGAGTTTTGGTTTCCTAATTCTCGATTATTTAGGAGGTGACTATATTGAAACTTGACGTAAATTCTCGAATACTTGACTCCCTTCTCGATGCTTCTATGAATAGAATAACAAAATTGCATTTCCGTGAAAACAAAAATGAAACGGCATTACGTATATTCATCCGACATATGAGTGCCATTAAGCCGGAAACAAATATCGGCCATTACAATGTGGATATGGCGTATAAGCGAAATTAAATTCTTCGTCGATGTCATAAAGAGGCATTTGCTTTAATGACAACGATATGTTCATAAGCCGACGCATTATCATAATTGATGTTGTCGCCAGTAGGTATATGAAACCGCCAAATCGAAAACTGTTTGCCGAACTATAAGTATATCGGAACATTTTCAACAACGCCTTTAATATATTATATACAATTAATTGTATAGTTTCTCGTTCTTTATCTCACAGATTTTAATCATGCAAAAATATTAAAAAGTTAAAACGAATGTAACTAAATTTTGTAATTGATTTGTTTAGGATCAAAACTCACTTTTCACGCTCTGGGATACGTAGTGTTAAATCGCTGTATAATATGAAGAGAATTATCTTTGTCAACTCTATGACCACGAGATATACTCGCGCACTATGTTATGTACACTTAAACAATGATTAATATTGCAGATTACTTACATAATGCAGAATTATCATGATAGCTCCGCAGTTAAAATGGGGGTTCCGCAGGGTTCGATTCTTGGTCCTTTTCTATTTCTTATAATTATGTTGATGACCTACCTGATTTTGTACTGGACAGGCATGATATAGTATTATTTGCAGATGATACTTCACTCCTTTTTAAAATCAAAAGGCAATTTTAAATCAGTTATGATGTAAATAATTCTATCTCGAGAATAGTTCATTGGTTTAATGGTAATAACCTGTCACTTAAAAGAAATCAAAATGTATTAAATTTGTTTTACCTCAATGTGAATGAGGTTCACACCACTGTAAAAATAAAGGATATAGGTGTCCTTGTGGACTCAACTGTATTTCTTGGGATAACGCTTGATTCTAAACTGCGATGGGGGCCACATATCGTTTGCAGCTTACGCTGTATGAAAAATATGTCAGCTGACTGATGTCGATACAGCAAGACTTTATAAGACTTACTTTCATAGTGTGATTATTCGTATATCGTATGGTATTTTATTGTGGGGAAATGCTGCCGGCATTCAGATCGCTCCTGACGACTGACGTCTCCTGTAACAATACAGGGAGAGAAAAAAATAGCCCTCGCTGGTTTTCTTGCTGGTTCTTTCCAGTACAAGGTCTCCCGCCGTAGACTTGTGACGTATTGTCGTAGTTTCTTTGACGTGCAAAAGTGTTTATTTAATAATCCAATTTGAGTAGACGATATTAAATTTGAATTTGTGTTGCAATTTTGAATGAGCGGTATACGTTAAAAGTTGTATTGGTTTGTGTATCAGTACTGCTTTTAATAACAATCTTAATTGTATTTTTATGGTAAATAAAATAAATACGTCTACAGTACCAGGGTCGTGTTCCAGTTTGAAGGGTAAAGTATGGCAGTGAAGTTACTGGGTACCGTGACTTTACATCTGATGTCATAAGTTGGCAACGTACACTGTGGATCTTGTGGGAGTTGCAGTTTTGCTGCGAATCTCACAAGAGCCACATGTATTATAGGTGACTGTTACCACTTACCATCAGGTTGACAGTTTGCTTGTTTGCCAACTTAGTTGTAGAAAAAAACTAATAAGTCTCTTCTAAGCAGAGGGACTCCACATACACAGCAATCGTAAGCTTGTTTAATGTAGCCAGGCCAGTAAAGAAGTTGGTGTCAGTAATGTGTAGTGTTTACCAGAAGGATATCTGTACCAGAGTCGCCTGCATGGGTTCATATTTTTGATCTTACCTATTTTTGCCGCCAAGCAGAGGTGCTTGCTTTGCTATGATTCGGTATTAATAATAAAACAGACACTGAAAATTCTGAAGCCCTTGTAGTTACCAAACGTTCGTTAGTAACATGACGATTGTGGCAATTTTGTAACAGTTTTTATCCATATTGATATTATTATCAATCCATATTGTGAAAATGCTTTATGTTATAAATTGTTGTGCAGGTTCCCGGTAACGGCAGACATGGCACCGGTCAGCTCGTTATTGGTGTATTACGTCACCGAGGCAGGAGAGCCGGTCAGCGATGTCGCCAGCTTCCACGTTCGCTTGCTACATAAAGAGGTATTTACGAATTTAATATTGTATATGCACAGGTTAGATGATGGTTACTGCGTAACATCACTCCCATAGAAACACTCGAATCGCTGTGCTAATAGTAGCTAGAACAGACAGACAAAAGTCGCTGCAAAAATAAACGTACTCTACTACTCTACGTATTGTAGGAAGCGCACGTACTACTCTACGTATTGTAGGAAGCGCACGTACGCATATCTCGCTTTAAGCAACCCTCCGCCAAACAGATGACCGGACAGATGGCCACCCGTTGTTAACTCAGATTTTGAAAAATAGGTGAAATAGGAAAATATGCATTTGAAAAATTCGTAGATTTTTTTAGTGTTTTTTTTTTTAAGTTCTATCGTACTTTTATTTCCAGTAAATTGAAGAGCTACCCATCTTCAATTTACTCAAAAAAAGTGTACTTAAGTTAAAAGTACACATATTTTTTATATTTTTTTATTTATATAGGCACAAATAAATCGGAAACGAACCGCATTCGGAATATAGTTTCTACAGTAAGAAAGAAAAGTGTACAATGTAAAATATACATAAGTAAAGAATCTATTTTGTCAAAAAAATGGCAATAAATTCTTAAAATAAATCTACGTAAAATGTTATTATTTAATATTTGAAAATACGTGGATCAGCGTAAAAAGAAGTAGAATTGGCAGCAGTAGCCCTGGTATAGGGCTGGACCATTGGGAATATGTCTTCGACTTGATGGAACCTCTCAGGCAGCCCGCTGAAGATCCTTGTTCTACTATGGCAGTCGCGCTTATGCTCATTAAATCTCAGCATAGCAGGAGAAATTCAAGTTAAGGTACAATCTGGATTGGCTCTTTTTGAGGTCGCTCAAACATGTCAGAGCAGAAATTGAGAGTTATCCAAAGCTATTGGGCCCAGTATCGCCATTACGTCGTCTTGGCTATCCGTATTTAAATTGACTGTCGAGTCGATAAGATAAGGAGTGGCTTTTTCGCTTATGGAGGTAACTACCTAACTCAGTAAAAGACTTTCGTGCCTTGACACCACGATGGACCGATGGATAGACCGTGATTGATTCAAACTCAATTCATGGATCCAAAAGAAACTTGCTTTTTAGTACACTCTAGTGATATTCTAAGCAAAATGAGCCCTGTTAAGTTTGTTTCATTTGAATGTATTGAATTATTAAAAATTCACATTCGTAATAAGATATCGGTATGCCAAATTCATGTACTTCCTCTTTACGCACTGAAACAGAGAGCAAAAAAAATTAAACAATTTTAATCTGCTATACATTTTTTTCAGTGAGTAAAATATTACTTTATTCACAAAGTCATTTGGCAACGGCTCGTTTGCAAACAAATAACGTCCAGATGATTTCGGTAGCATGTGTACGCAATACCAAACATATTGACATTATACCTTTTATTCGTAACGAATTTACTGTTCGTATTTTCGGTACAAACATTGCAATACTCATATCCATACAAAAAGGACCGTCTGCGTAATAGTTACATTCAAACGTGATATGTTTCAAATGTTTTTGGATTTCAACACATGCACAAAACATCTTTACTGACAAGTCATATTCGTACGTCATCTGAATGCTACTTTACATAACGCATGATACATATAACGATTGGGTAGTTAGCTGGGATTTTCATATTTAAGCAGATTTTTTAACAATGAGACAAGTTTCTATCGACTAGTTCTTCATTTTGACGGCGCATAAAAATAACAAAATTTGACGAAATAGAAATCTTTTCTTATTACGTAGACCGGCTGTGTTACCGATTCTTAACCCGATGCGTAACAAAGGTTTTTAACCTTTAAGTATGGACGTTATTTTTTCATAACGCTATCCTGGACGTGTAGTCTCACAGGCTCCTATATAAACTAGTGTTTTTTTAACAAAATTATTTTAAATAGCTTGAATACTATATTTAACTTAAAGTATGGTTTAGTTTTATTAAAATTACGTGAATATATAATGTTCACGCTCGAGGAAGAGCGAGTGGCGGCACTGCATTCTAGTCTGTGCAGTGACAGCTTTTTGGCGGCCGGCCGCATGTGATATGTCAGTTGAGTCGAGTCGAAATGTCATGACATGCTTAGAGGTTATAAGTTCAGGCCGGAATAAAATATAATATACAATATTCAAGCAAATAGTGATTTGCGCGGCGCACCTAATATCGGGGTGCGAAAGCCCGCTTTGTGTTGTGCGAAATCGCGTGTGTGAGTCGTGGTGGCCTATTAGGCATTTGTAGTGCTCCGGTCTCCACCGGTGGATCCACTGCAGATCTTCAGGAGCCGCGACTTCCTTCGAGCTAGCTCAGGAAGTCCACCGGCTACGGAGGAGACGGACGGAGACAATAGGACTCGGGGTAAGCCACAATCCTTTCTATGAGCTGTTAGTAATCAGCAATCAACCCAAAATTCCTTATTCGGTGAAACGCCGACGTGGTGGAGTCTACTTGGGGCACCACCATCTCTTGGTAGCAGAGCGTGGTTCTTAGATTTGAGCATTTGATTAGTATTGTACAATTAATATTGTAATCTTGTTGGTTGTCCAAACGGGCAATACATATTAATTGGTTTTGATTGCTGATTTTAAACCGACTACCAGCTCATTTGTGGACCGATCTCCTTAACTAATTGTCATAGTATATGAAAAATTGAGGTTAAATGTCTTTGTTGTTCTAGTTAAGTTCTAGCATTTACCTATATTTAAATTTTGGTTTGTTTTTTCATATCTTTGTTTTGCCCTTGAATATTTTGTTTGTTAAGTTGTAAACTTATACTTGAATTTGATTTGTTGAAAAAATTTTGCTGCTAAATGACTTTGCTGTTGTTGTAATACACTATATTGCTGTGTTAAGTTTTAGCATTTACATTTGATTTTGGTTTGTTTGCCTTTGAATATTGTGTTTGTTAAGTTATTGACTTAATGCTTGAATTTAATTTGTTTGAAAAATTCTGTTGTTAAATGCCTTTGTTGTTCTAGTTAAGTTCTAGCATTTACACTTGATTTTGGTTTGTTTATATATTTTGTTCTGCCTTTGAAGTTCCTCCCGATCTGTTTTATTGTCTGCGGTTGTCGGTCTGTTTGTCTGTGTATTATTATAGAGTATCTTAATTTTGGTGCAAAATGGTCCCGCCAGTCAGCCCGCTTAGTGGTGCCCGCGCGGGTGCACAAAAGATTTTGAGATGGTTTGCTAGTGCCGTCGCTTTGGTAGACCGACCAGACCGAGAACAGGCCTTGTTAATTCGGCATGAGGGAGTACCGGCTCGCTTGAAGGAATTGGAGCAGCTTTTCGTTGCTCATCAACAATATCTGCTCGACCACCCAGCCGAGGGTGCCGCTGAGTTGCGGGCAGTCGACCAATTTAATGCCGATTATGATCAGTGTTTTGAACAGGCGGATGTGATTATAAACAAGGCTCAGGCAATCCTATCCGTCCGGAGGGGTGAGTCGTGCACGCCCGGGGAGGTCAAGCCTACCCCGGCCGGCTTGCTGGGCAGACTGCCCACTTTAGACATCCCAACCTTTGATGGGAACTTGGCTTCTTGGATGGGGTTCATTAACCTCTTTGATAGCCTGGTTCACTCGAGGGACGACCTGTTCCCTAGCCAGAAATTGGCCTATTTGCTCTCTGCCTTACGGGGAGAGGCTGGTGTACTTGTCCAGCATCTACCTGTCAATGATGACAGTTATGATATTGCAAGGGCGTTGTTGACCGCCCGGTATCAGAATGTTCGCTTGCTAGCGGACACACATGTGGCTGCCATTTTAGGGCTGCCACGAGTATCGCGGGTCTCCTCATTGAGGAAGGAGATTTTGAACCCGCTGCTGAGCGCTATTAACGCGCTCAAACGACTTGATCTACCGGTGGACCAGTGGTCCTTTATTTTGCTCCACCTCATCCTCGATAAGCTTCCCATGGAGATGAAGGGACGCTTCGAACAAAGGTACGGGGGCAATAGTGCCTCGTACCTCCCCCCCTTCTCGGATCTCCTCAGATTTTTGGAGGATGAGTGTCGGATGACCGACCACTTGGATCTGGTTCCTATACCGGGACCGAGTACAGGCCGCTTTGAGGCGACCCGGGCAGCGCCACGGAGAGAGCGCCGCCCGTACAAGCAATATACTGCAGTGCGGCAGAACTCTCCACCCGGGGAGAGGCCGATGCCTTGCAAGTGTTGCAAGCGGGATGGCCATCGTTTGCCGGCCTGTCCCAAATTTGTTGGCCTACGCACCGAGGGGCGTAGGAATATGGCCAAGCAGCGGAATTGGTGCTACCGCTGCCTGGGGGCCCATATGGCATCGGCTTGCCCCCACCCACGAGATTGCCACTGTTGTGGAGGGGCCCATCACCCCCTTTTGTGCTTCAACAATAGAAACACTCGTGAGGTGGTGAGAGAGAGGGACTCGCACACGGGCGGGGGCCCTCGTAGGTCACCCACATCTCCGAGGAGATCGGAGGGGCGTGCCACCCCTCCGCGGAGATTGGAGAGGCGCCCCCCCTCCAGTGAGAGGATTGGGCGCCCCACCCCCCCTACGGGCGGGGGGGATCGACGCGACGCTTATGAGGCGCCACCGCGGGATTGGGCCGCGGTCATTAGGGAGCCACGCCGGGAGTCGATACGCTTCTCTCCCCCTCTGATGGAGAGACCCCGTTTGTCACGGGCTCCCCCAACTTTCGCCCATCATGGGCACCGCCCGGCCCCCCGATGCAGCTTTGGTCGGGGTGTGTACGTGCCGGATTGGGACCCGCTCGAGCGCCTTGAGCGCCCTATTCCTCCGCCGCGCACGCATTTTTCTTCGGACCCCCCTTCCCCCCCGTTGCGGGGAATGCGGGAGGATTTTCACTAAACCAACTGTCGGCTGCAACCCCCCCACAGGAGCAGGTGCTGTTACCAAGAGCCTCCGTACAGGTGTGGGGCCCGAGGGGCACCTTTGTTTTAGTTCGCGCCCTTTTGGATACGGGAGCTCAGGGTTGCATTGCCTCCAGCTGGCTGGTCCGGCAGTTGAGTTTGAACACATCTCCATACCTTGAATCGGTACGAGGAATCGGAGACCTGCGGATCCCGGATCCGATCGGTCAGGTTTTGTTCTCCTTCTCCCCCCACTTCTCTTCAGCGCCCAAAATTGGCGCTACCGCGATTGTTTATGAGAAGGTTGTTGGTCAGCTTCCGCAACAGCACGTTTCGCGCGCTGTCGTTGATGCGACATCAGGATTGACCTTGGCTGACCCTTCCTTCCACCGAACCGGTCCGATTCACTTATTGCTCGGTGCCGATGTTCTAGGCCGCGTGTATTGTGGGAAGAGGAGAGAGTTACAGAAGGGTGGGCTGGTAGCCTTATCTACATCGCTTGGGTTTGTAGTGATGGGACCAGTTAGGCATAACCCACCATCTCCATCGGTGGACAGTTACATAACTGTTAGCTCCACCTTATCGGATGTCCTTCAACGGTTTTGGGAGGTGGAAGAGCCACCTACCGTGAAGCGAGTGAACCCCTTGGACGAGGAGTGTGAGTTGTTCTACCAGAACAATACAGGTCGCCTTCACTCGGGACGGCTGATCACTCGTTTGCCCTTTTTGTCAGTTCGCCCCTCACTTGGCAGCTCCCGGCCGTTGGCCGAGAAGCGGCTGCTGTCCATGGAGCGTCGTATGAGTAGGAACTCCGACCTCAAACAGAAGTATGTCGACTTCATGCGAGAATATGAGCAACTGGGGCACATGTCGGTCTCGCGACTGGACTGGCGAAACGAGGAACATAATTTTCTTCCTCACCACGCGGTTTTGAAACCTTCCACTGGGAAGATACGCGTTGTTTTTGATGGGTCAGCTCCTACGTCTACCGGAGTTTCGCTGAATCAATGTCTGCATGCTGGACCGAAGTTGCACCACGAGGTGGGCGATGTATTGACCAACTTCCGTCGCCATGCCGTCGTCTTTGTGACCGATATCCGGATGATGTTTCGGCAGACTGTGATTCACCCGGACGATAGACGATATCAGCTCATATTATGGAGGGAGGATCCCAGGGATCCCATGCTAGTCTACGAGCTGAACACCAATACATACGGTTTGCGTTCGAGCCCCTTTGTGGCAATTCGCTCACTTGTGGAACTCGCTGAACGTGAGCGGTTACGATACCCTCGCGCATCCTTGGTTCTCAAGGAGGATGCATTTGTGGATGATATTTGTACGGGCTCCTCTAGTGTCGAGGAAGCCTTGATTTTGCGAGATGAACTAATTGCTCTTCTCGGGGCTGGTGGTTATGAACTGAGGAAGTGGATGTCCAACTCACCTCAGCTTTTGTGTGACTTGCCAGACGACCACCAGCAGGAGCCTCATATTTTTGAGAATGCCAACACTCCAGATTTACTGTCTGTTTTGGGAGTGCAATACAGACCTGTCCAGGACACGTTCACCTATCGATTGGAGCTGCCAAGCCCCAAGGTCTGGACGAAACGGTTGGTTTTGTCTACAGTAGCTCGTACCTTTGACCCAAATGGCTGGATTAGTCCCATAGTGTTTTGGATGAAATGCTTCCTACAGGAACTTTGGTCAGCCGAAGTGTCGTGGGATGAGCCCCTCTCGGGCCGTTTGCTGCGAGATTGGGAGTCCTTCATGTTGTCTCTCCCCGACATTAACCGTGTTAGTATCCCTAGACATATACTGCCTAAGGGACGGTTTACGGCCAGCCTTCATGGCTTTTGTGACGCGTCTGAGAGTGGATACGCAGCCGTCGTATATATCCGGACGGTCGATGATAGAGGAGCTGTTAAGCTCCACTTGCTAATTGCTAAGAGTAAGGTTGCTCCACTTCGGACTCGATTAACGATTCCGAAGTTAGAATTGTCTGGAGCTACTCTTCTGGTTCGGTTGATGAACCACGTTGTTGACACCCTGGGACGTAGTGTGGACTTTGAGTCGCTCTTTGCTTGGTCCGACAGTCAGGTTGTCCTGTGTTGGATTAAGAACTCCGTCCACTCCCTGGAAGTATTTGTGGCCAATCGGGTATCCCAAATACAGGCCTCGAAGGCCACGTTGATTTGGCGCCACGTGCCAGGTGAAATAAACCCTGCTGACTGTGCATCACGTGGCAGCGAAGCCCCTCAGCTTATTGACCACACTCTGTGGTGGGGTCCCGAATGGTTGTTACAGCCGTCTTGGCCTTCCACACCAGCTGTGGTGAAGGTACCAAATCCGGGCTTGCGCGTTCACGCTGTCGAGACTATGGCGGCTCCAGAGCGGGAATTTTTATTAGACCGCTACAGTTCTCTGGACAAGTTGCTCGGCGTGACCGCTTGGATAAGAAGATTTATACGAAATTGTCGCCGGCCTCAGGACAAAGATTTGTGTCCGGTCCTCTCACCGCAGGAGCGCCAAGATGCTCTTCTGCATTGGGTGCGTATGACCCAGTCTAGAGCGTTTGAACCGGAACTTAAGGTTTTCCGTACCGGGACGTCCAAATTGAAGGGACCCTTGGTGCGTTTGACTCCCTTTCTGGATGATAAAGGATTGTTGCGTGTAGGAGGCCGATTGAGGCACGCTAACTTGCCTTATAGATCACGTCATCCCCTGTTGCTCCCCAAGGACGGACCATTGGTGCGATTGTTGATCATTGATCGCCATGTGAAGAATGCTCATGCCGGATGTAATGCATTGACCGCGCTCCTCCAACGGGAGTTTTGGATTTTGTCAGCGCGAAGAATAATCCGATCTGTTATCTTTCGATGTCTGCCCTGCTATCGTTTACGCCCCGAGACGATGCAGCCCCAAATGGGTGATTTGCCTGCTGATCGTGTGAATGAATCGATGACCTTCTTAGGAGTTGGAACTGATTTTGCGGGACCATTCACTATAAAAACGTCGCGACTCCGTAATGCTAAGACTGAAAAGGCTTACATGTGTGTGTTTGTTTGTTTGGCCACTAAAGCCGTTCATTTGGAGGTGGTGAGTGCGCTCACCATGGACGCTTTCTTAGCAGCGTTAGGTAGATTTGTCTCCCGCCGGGGACTGCCTTCTCTAATTCGGTCCGATTGTGGGACGAACTTCAAGGGCACTGATAGACATATAAGAGAAGTTTGTGAATTTTTAGATAAAAATAATATTGAGATCGGATCCACACTCTCCCGTAGGGGGGTAACATGGCGATACTCCCCGCCGTCTTGCCCTCACTGGGGAGGGATTTTTGAATCTGTTGTAAAGGCCGCTAAGACTCACCTTCGCCGCGTTATTGGGGAGACTATTCTCACGTTTGAGGAACTCGCGACGGTGTTTCATAAGATTGAGGCGGTTCTCAACTCGCGTCCGTTATGTCCGTTGTCTACCGACGCGAACGATTTGCAGGCCCTCACGCCGGGCCATTTCTTGATAGGCAGACCACTTAACGCCCTGCCCGAGTATCCTTATAGAGATGTCAATCCAGGACGCCTTTCGCGGTTTGAGTTGCTCCAGCAGCTTACCCAGAGCTTCTGGCGCCGCTGGCACCTTGAATATTTACACATTTTGCAACAGCGCGTTAAGTGGTCAGATAAGACAAACCCACCGAGGGTTGGAGACCTCGTGTTAGTGAAGGACCCAAACCTGCCACCCTTACGTTGGCGTCGCGGACGCATTGTCCAACTTACTCTAGGGTCTGATGGTGTGCCCAGGTTTGCCGAGGTCCTAGTTGGGGATTCTGTTTTGAAGCGCGCGGTCGCTACTCTTTCTCGCCTCCCCTTAGACTGATTTGGCGGACAGTCCGGGACTGTCCGGAGCGGGGGGATGTTCACGCTCGAGGAAGAGCGAGTGGCGGCACTGCATTCTAGTCTGTGCAGTGACAGCTTTTTGGCGGCCGGCCGCATGTGATATGTCAGTTGAGTCGAGTCGAAATGTCATGACATGCTTAGAGGTTATAAGTTCAGGCCGGAATAAAATATAATATACAATATTCAAGCAAATAGTGATTTGCGCGGCGCACCTAATATCGGGGTGCGAAAGCCCGCTTTGTGTTGTGCGAAATCGCGTGTGTGAGTCGTGGTGGCCTATTAGGCATTTGTAGTGCTCCGGTCTCCACCGGTGGATCCACTGCAGATCTTCAGGAGCCGCGACTTCCTTCGAGCTAGCTCAGGAAGTCCACCGGCTACGGAGGAGACGGACGGAGACAATAGGACTCGGGGTAAGCCACAATCCTTTCTATGAGCTGTTAGTAATCAGCAATCAACCCAAAATTCCTTATTCGGTGAAACGCCGACGTGGTGGAGTCTACTTGGGGCACCACCATATAAGCTACTTTTTTATAATTCTTTAAACATTCAACATTAAATTTATGATTTCAAATTTTGGGTAATTTTAAGTACAACTACGTTTTTAGCCGTAAAATCAACTAGAAATTATAAAAAATAAATATTTACCATACTCCCTTCTATTTTTTTACTATTCCAACATAAATAAGTCAAAGTTTACAAGAAAATCTAAAAAGAGAACAAAGTTGCTTACAAATATTTTTATAACACAACTATGGACGTGTAGCCTGACAGGCTCCAAAAGATTTTTAGATAAGTATTACTCACGTATTTTTCATTAAATGACATAATTTCCTCCTTCGCTGGTCGTTTTGATACTAAAACGGAAGCTACTGGGCTACTCAAGTGTGGGGAGCGGAGGGAAGTACACAAAACTTAAAAACTAACATTCACCCGGAGCCTGTTAGGCTACACGTCCATACTTAAAGGTTAATACAAAAAATTGTAATATCACTACATACTAAAAAAATAAAACATTCCGTTAATTCGTAAATAATTAAAATGATATATGCATACGTGTATCATTGGTTTAAATACATAATTCAATATTTGTCAGGAGCCAAAATTGAAATATAAATAAATTGACATGTCCCTAATTAAATATATATTTACAAGTAATAATGAATTTTACAACGTTAACGAAATATGACATAAGCACAGAATACTATATCGTAAGTGAGTATTCGGTCGTCTGAAAAAATATTCTCGTATAAAGTAGTAAAGTAGTATCTTATCAAAAAGGGGTATCAAATGCCTATTCAAATTGACCCTTTAACGACGGCAAGCCACAGAGCTAGACAGGGCCCATTAGACAATTAGGCGACACGACCTTTTAATTTTATTCCTCTTTTCCCTTATTAGGGAGTAATTTTCACCGTCTTGTGCAAATTAGCAAATTATACGCATTTTTATCTGTGTGTGTAATGACTAAGTGGGAGAAGGCGATTATTTTAAGGTACCTATATAAATATAAGAAATAGTAAATATTAACTGAATACCAAAATTTATAGTTAAACTAGCTGTGCCCGCGACTTCGTCCGCGTGGAATTGTAACTTTTGTTGAAGTTGATAAAAAGTAGCCTTTGTTATACCTTATATAATTAGCTATCTATTAGTGCAAGTCCCGTCAAAATCGGTCTAGCCATTCCGGAGATTAGCGGGAACAAACAGACAGACAGACAAAACATTTTTAAATTGTGTTTTTGTTATTGGTACCCGATATACATTCATACCCATTTAGTAAAAACTTGTTGTTTTGACATTACAAACAGACACTTCAATTTTATTTATTTGTTAAGATGTATAGATAATATTAAAATACATTCTAATACTAATAATTAACGTAACTAAAGTTACTATAAGTAAATACTAATGATTGAAATGTGAACATTTTAGAAAAGATATACATAGATAGGTATGTCGTGAATAATATAATTGGCACTCTGCCGGGACAGCCCCACACACGCTCGCCGTTTAGCCAACGGCGGGTAAGCTGGTGCGGTTACGCATTTCCCCCCGAGAAAAAAAAGTATGTCATGAATTTAAAAAAATCAAATATCAATTATGTCTACGCGAGTTAATGTGATATACTCGTAATAGTACATTACTGCCACGGTCTATAATGACTACTTTGCTGGTCGCGTCGATGATGGCTGACAGCGCAGCGTAGCGCAGCTCCAAGCCGACACAGCGCGGTCAGCGTGCAGCACTTGATGGACGAGCTGAGATAAAGGCCAAGACCGTAGGTCGAGGCCTTTACCGTGAGGACAGCAAGGGCTGCAATGGTGGCCAAGCTGGAAGGCCTAGAGCGTAGCTAGGCTAGCTCGAGGCAATCATAGCGTGACCAGCGATTGTGGGCCAAGGCTTGTATAGTGCTTTACTCAAAAATGCAAGTACGAAGAAATTTTCTGCCCTTCAAGCTCAAGCTATGGAATAAATATTCTGAAGTGGTTTCCTCACGGGACTACAACGTGGGTTTCTTCAAGAAGGGCGATAAGAAATATTTAAAGTGTCGGCATCGCCCAAGTGGGACCTCGTTGCTGCATGCGTTCAAAGGCTGCGGTAACCGCTTACCGCACGCTTTATATTTGCTACCTCAGTGACACTAAAATAGTACATTATTACCCCAGGGGTTTTCGTAACTTATTTAGTCCCGAGACGGGATTTGGCGCCTATAGTTCGAGGGGCTAAATAAGTCTTTTACTCGAGGTAAACTCTGTACTTTTCATTACGAATAAAAGGATAGTAAAAATAAAAACATGAAGCAGCTAAAGAACATAAACGAGTGAATTTTATTTTAATAAATCAACAACTTTTGCTTTTGCCTCTTCTCTTATGTATGAAATCTCTGCTATACGGAAGAATAAACAGAACTCTAAAACTCGAAAAACAAATGAAGATCGGATTGCCGCTTTCCCGCTTATTTTGTTTTTTTTTCTGTGGCCGGCCAGCTATTCAGCCATTACTTTTCATTTTCATCATTGAAAAAATGGTAAATATTTTGCCCAAATCTAGCAGCGAGCGGCTCCAGAATTAAATTGTATAAAGTTATTTTTGTTTTCCCGTAGGAATTTTATATTTTCCCGTAGGAATATTACCCTATGTCCTTCCCCTGGTCTCGAACTATCCTTAGACCAACTTTTATCAAAATCGGTTCAGTAGTTTCGAAGCCTATTCAATACAAACAAACAAACAAACAATCAAATCTTGCCTCTTTATAATATTAAGTATAGATTCACCAATTAGTTAATAATGTGCAGCCACAGTGCTCTCATTAATTGTATGTTTTACTTTTCTTTGTTGATCACCTACTTTTGAAGAAATCTAACGTTTGTTTAATTTTATTATTTTGACTCCCCATTTCGCCCCCTAAGGGGGCGTAGGTAGTATGTTAACATAATGTTGGGTGAGGCGTATAGGGAAAAAGGTTGGAAACCCCTGGTTTAAATAAATAAAAGATATACATATTATTAGAATAACAACTTACTACTACTTAACTATTCTCTGAATATCCGAAAATATATCAAAAGCGGCTATAGCTTATTTTAAGGCTTAGACATTTCATGTTTCATTGAACTACGTGGTGTACCTACGTTAGTTTTTCAGTCTTACAGCGTAGGTATACTATGGATGACGTTAGATTATGTTCACGCGTTCTATTTCAACGACATACAGATATAATTTAAATTGATGGAACATTTTTTACGTACGCCAGTAAAATAACTGTCAACTTGGGAGCCATGGACCTACAAAAAATATTTCAGGTCCGTGCTGAACTTGACTCCTCAGTAAAATACAAATAAACCCGGCAGATATAATGCACACAGTTCATTATATATTATACCTCTAAGCCAAATACCGGATGGATGACGCATCTGAATTATATTATTTTCGTATTTAGATGTCAATTAATCAATCAGCCTAATAATGTCACGAAATAGCCAAATCCGCTGTAATACTGATATCGCTCCATCAATGCCAAAGTCAATAAAGCTGGTCATCGAAAGGGACAAATTTTGTTATTCAATGATCATAAAAGCTTCAGAAGGATGCGATCGGAATAGATGTATCATAGGTACTTCATATGCAATTTAATCCATACAATTTTATGTACGTGTTAAAGCTATATCTATATAATATAAAAAGATTTTCATTAAATTTAGCTTACTGTATGTAATTTGGCTCAACTTAAAAGATAGGATCGCTTTTATTTCGATTATTGACCTCAATTTATTATTGTTTCAAACCTTATTATGGCGAAACGTGCGCTCTATGTTTGTCCGGGGTAAACTTTGAAACTACTTAACTGATTTTACTGAAATTTGTCTTGCTGTATGGAATTAGTTCAACTTGAAGGATAGGATAGTTTTAATCTAAAACTATCCTTTCTTTCAAGACTAACCTATCTTTCAAGTACGTTGCATCAATGACATTGATCCAACGTACTATGACTGCTTCACCAATGCAAGACATGTCTGGCTCAGTTGGTTCTTATAAGTGTATATTTGTGACGAAGTAACACCAACTACGAAAGTAGTTAGCCCCATCACGAGCTTTTGACTCCTTTTCACATAATATCCTGTCCACGGGTGGGTTATTGTGTTAAGAAAAAATCTATCACAATCGCTTATAATTTGACTGCCATTGCGCCATGAACATAAGACTCTGCGCCGACTTCCTTTTATAAAGGAGCGATGGATTGATTGCGACTGTCAAATTGTAAGCGATCGCGTTCGATTCACTCTTACAAATAAAAATGAGTTATACCACATTTATTCCACCCTTATACTAGGTATAGTTATACTTAGTATAAAACGAGAATAACTCTAGAATATTTTTTGACAAATAAACGAGGTTTATCTTCGGTATAGCTATTCTTCCGATCTATCAAAATGCACAATATGGCAACAGCGCATTCAAAGAGAAATGTACAGAAAAGTAACATCTTATCTGTAACATTTAACAGACAATAACTTCCCAGATACTCGTTCACATTATTCAAATAAATATTCTAACGATTTTCTTTTGTTCTTGGTTTTAAACTTAGAATGGCTCGCAGAACGTAAGCTGTTTTTTATAGACACATTTAATAAATAGTTACATAGCCAATATAGCCATGATAGATTAGCGAATTACAAATTTTGTGAAAAATTCTAGAAAAAATGAAAGCTCCCATTCAAGCTTTACATTTACACTACGAAAATCGCCACTATTACGAAAGACATAAGAACTGTCCAAAGGTCAAACAGTATAGCTTGACGAGGAGCTTACTGTACATAATTATTTTAAATAGATTATTCAGGAGGCATTATATCAAATATTAATTTTAAATCTTCAGCAAAAAACTAATATGTAAGTCTAATATATCATTCATGTTATTTTTTCTTTAACTTTTAATAGTATAATGTTCTTATATGAAAAACCGGCCAAGTGCGAGTTGAACTCGCGTGAAGAGGGTTCCGTACGATGTTACCTATATTGAGTGATTTACCATGTTATTTTAATATCATGGCCTTCTTACAGGTTTTCCTATAATCTATAAGTAGAAAACTAATTTCTGTATTTTTATCTAAATTTTAGGTTCAGTAGGTAGTTTGGGAGATAGGGGGGGGGGGGGGGGGGGGTGTAAATTTTCGTCTATTGTCTTGAATTCATCATCATCATCACAGCCCATATACATCCCCACCGAGGGGCTCGAGCCTACCCTATATTAGGGTGATTAGGCCTTAGTCAACCACGCTGGCCCAGTGCGGATTGGTCGACTTCACATACATCATTGAATTTCTTCGCAGATGTATGCAGGTTGCCTCACGATGTTTTCCTTCACCGTAGGAGCGTCAGACAAATGTACATATGAAATTCGAAACGAAAAACACATTGGTACATGGCGGGTCTCGAACCCCGACCCCCCGATTGGAAGGCAAGTGCCGAGTCCACTGCGCCACCGACGCTCTACATCTATTCACGTCACATCACCTCTGCGTTTGGGTCACAGAAATTGATATGGGTACCAAATTTCAACTTAATCGGTCTAGTAGATTCGAAGATAATTGACTGTGACCGACAGACAGACGGACACACGAGTGTATAACGTTTTTATGATCAATTATTAATTACTAGACTTAAAAAATAACTGATCGCACCTTTGACCAGGAAGTAGTGTGACACTATATTATCCGCAATTTACCGAAATTTCGCTTTTCCTTTTTCTAAATAGAACTCGTAAAATAATCTGGACCCAATTCTTTAAAACCGTACTTCCGCTCCGAAAGGATAAGGGCTACGAAATACGAAGCCATCTCGACATACTTCTCAATCAGAAGCTTACACAAAGGGCACAACGCAGAGCCCTCGCCCTTGTCGTGAAAATTGCAACTAAACCATCTGTTTACATTTGATAGAGCCTTGACGAATCAGCTGGCGTGAAATTGGAACACCGTTTACACAGCTTAATTAGTGTACCCACTGTTGATTTAGAAAACGACCCGTAGAAGCACGTTGTATAGTATATATTTCACAGGCTTAAGGGCGCGTTCAGACCAAATAGTGAGATATGAATTCGTAAACTGTGCGCTGATAAATTATTTAATGCAATTAATAAAAAATATATACGAGCAATGTTTAAATTGAAGCGAACCAATAGTTAGTCAGTGGTAATTCCAACGAAGTTGGCATACAAGCATCTGCCCCCCTGATGGTAAGTGGTAACAGTCACCTATTTATTACATTGTGGTTATTGTGCGATTCGCAGCAAATCTGCAACCCCACAAGAACCACAGCGTACGTTGCCAACTTGTGACTTCAGATGTAAAGTCACGGTACCCTGTAATTTCACTTCCATATCTTACCTTTCAAACCGGAACACAGCAATGCAAGCACTGCTGCTTTGCGGCAGAAATAGCTAAGACGGAGGTACCCAAGCAGGCGACCCTGGTACAGATACTCCGAGAGAGAGCTTATACAATGTGTTTCAAAATGACCCGTAATAACATAATAAATTATCAAAGCCAAAAATATTGTCAAGTCTTTAATTTTACTCAAATAGGGTAAGCATATCGCGCTTTTTGGCGGTAAGTCATATACAGTGTTACTAAGTTTTCCAAATTATTGTAAATGGACTCTTTATAAGGGACCATTTAACCCCTTTACGCTTAACGGGTATTTTTGTAACACCATGTATAAATTATTGGAAATCGTAGTTTTGTCAAAATATAATATACTCATACTTATCACTCAATACTCAATACGCATCACACTCAATACGCAAGTAAAGTAGTCATAGAATAT
Organism: Schoenobius gigantellus; assembly: GCA_963935595.1. NCBI lineage: Eukaryota > Metazoa > Arthropoda > Insecta > Lepidoptera > Crambidae > Schoenobius > Schoenobius gigantellus. The sequence continues at coordinate 29,246,629 of OZ012551.1, forward strand.
TAAAATTTAAGCAATTACTAATAGAAAAAGATCTAATTACACTAGTTTCTTAACGAAAAGCTGTGCCTGCACAATACTTTTTTTTTTAATTTTACCCGAAAGTCTCTTTAATCGTATGACTAGATCGTTAATCAGCTTTCATCGTTTTCAGGCAATAGCAAAACATGTAGATGTAACTTGCAATATTAGACACATAATTTATATATATTTTAGTATAATAAGGACTTAATTCGCTACGGTAGGAAAAATACATATTTATTTATAACGCTATGCTGGTGGTATTAATATGCATTCTCTGAAATCAAATAACAACTTTACCCTTCTTGAACTTGAAAATAATCACCAGATTGTGGTTCTATAACTCTTACGGCCGGTTTTACGTTTTAGGATTTCGTAATAAGTAACAGTCAAAGTAAATATAAATACGTAATAATTGCACTCCACTATAGTTTCAATTTTAGTTTTATTTTATCCTTTACGTTTAAAAATGTTAAATGTTCGCGAATCATATATTTAATTGTGAAACGACCCATTTTTAAATAATGTTACTTTTTACGAAATCGTAAAACGTAAAAATTAGTGCGACCGGCTGTTAGTCTGCCCGCGCCCTTATTTGTCCACCCGCTTTGCGGTGGAATATTTAGTGAAAACGCTCTCCTTCTTAATTCGCCTTTTATTAGGCGTTAACGAGTATCACTTTTAGCAAACGCCGTTTTGTATTTCCTACGCAAATTACGCCGTAATGGTTGATCAGCAAAATTGGGCGGCCTGTTCCCAATTAAGTCCCACAGGGCCTTCGGTAAATTTTGTCAGCATTATTATGATTAAGGTAGTACTTACCTACTTAGACGAAGAACGAAATTTAAGAGTTTCTCAATGTTTTTTAAATGCCTTATCTAAAACACTAACTTATATTCTTCTTGTTTATTTACTTCATTCTGAAAGACCAGACGTATTAGAACTGTGAAAGATATCTGCAGCTATTTGAAACTGCTATTTTATATGCATAGCATTTGTAGGTGTGTGTAAGCATTACGTAACATTGAAGTTAACCACGCAAGCATGAGTTTACTAGAGGGCATTAAGTGCACTCAATACTAGAGTCTTCTACGCAGAAACCTCGATCCTACTTATATCGCCGCCAAGTATCGGTGCTTGCTGCATTACTGTGCCCTGCATATTCTAGTTGCTTCAGTGGCAAATGAAGAAATATTTATAAAATCAAATGTAATATTTAATAGGCAATAAAACATGGAACAGTGTTTGCAAAAATTAATTAATGTTCCGTTGAATTTGAGAACAGCCCTTGAATGTCTTTATACATCTCGACTTTAAACTACAGCCCATTAGCGATGGGATTCGTTGAAAGGGAAATATAGTGTCATCACTTTCATAGAACCGTTTGGGGCGTATTGACGTTTACTTTGTAAATTAATGATTTGGTTATAGGCGAGTAAGCTTAAAGTATCAGAATGAGGTAATGTTATTTTAAAGTTTCGTCAAACAGAAAGCGTGGAATATAAGGAGGCATGGCAATCGTTCGCGTGGATGTCCGAAAATAAGAATATCGTGATGCTATATAACCCTCAGCCTTCCTCGATAAATAAACTATCTAACACAAAAATAATTTTTCAATTCGAACCAGTAGTTTCTGAGATTAGCGCGTTCAAACAAACTCTTCAGCATTATAATATTAGTATGTAAGTATAGATAGGTTTGCGCTTGACTCAGAATCACCTTATGGTAAGCGAGACCACGCGAGACTGTGACGCAGCGCGCTTACCTAGTTAATGCCCATTCACCCTTTTTTAAAGAGACCCAAATTACACTGGTCTGGGAACACCGATGAAGGTAAAGGCTTCCATCCCTTAGCGACACGTATAAGTAAAGAATTGACGAAAGGTTAATTACGGCAAAATGGAATGTCGACAGTGTAGGGTTAAATCCCTGACTTACGTCTTGAATCTCTAAAAGGAATGGAGCAGGAGGTATGTGATTATGAAACATATCAGTTCGGAACCCTAAAATCAAACACATCTATCATACCCATAGGTTTGTAACACGAAATTGACTTTTCATATCGGATTTGCAAAAAAATTTTACCTCATAAACTGAAATCTCAATAATACTCGATATAATCATCATTCGTTAATTAATTTGAAAATTTCATTTCAATTAGTACTTGGTAATATAACGCTTCCGTCTCCGGCTTCCGACCTTTTCAGCCTCCAGCCTCCTGCTGACTGTCGAATCTGTTGATTGGGGATATTGAAATGAATTGCGTATTTTTAAGGAAAGTTATCTATTATGATGAAGTTTTCCTTCAAAACAAATACATTTATTTCTTTTGTTTCGACTATTGCTTTTAAATATTCGTTATTTGCCTTACTCTCTTTTTTTGATAGAAATATTTAATTTTTGTCCGGTGGGAGGTTAAGCCGGTGATGACACCAGTGGGACGACCGCTGGTAGACCAAAGTCTTACGGCATACTCAGGTGGGCGTTCTAGTCAATTAAGTATTCTTGGTATTGTAACACCTCGCTCTTTTAATGTGTTATTTAGAATTTCTTGCGTCGTAAGTCGCAAAGTGCTTATGAATAAATTAATAAGTTCTTATTTGCAATCAACAAATAGACAATCACATTACTAACCAGTTCAAGATAGATAACATTTCTGATTACTCAAATCTTAAGTCTAGATCTGTTCTAAAGTGTTCAAGGTTCTAAATTGAGCGTCGGTGGCGTTGTGGACTCGGCACTGACTTTCTAATCGGGAGACCTGGGTTTCGATCCTGCCATGTACCAATGTGTTTTTCGAATTTCATATGTAAATTTCTGACGCTGAAGGAAAACATCGTGAGGCAACCTGCATACCTACATCTGCGAAGAAGTTCAAAGGTGTATGTGAAGTCGACCAATCCGCATTAGACCACCGTGATTGACCAAGACCTTAACTTACGATAGGTTCGCGTCCCTCGGTGGGAACAAACGAGTATATAAGCTCTGGTGAAGCTGTTCAATAGACAGCTCGTGATCGCTTCATTAACACAACAAACATGATTAATAAAAAATGTATTTCATCATCATTATCATATTCAATCAGCCCGTGTTCGTCCACTGCTGGACAAAGGCCTCTCCCATGGTACTCCACTCGTTCCTATCTCCGGTCATTCTCATCCAATCGCCACTAGCTACTACATTTTTCAAGACGCGATTGCCACTCTCAAATACGCTTACTCCATAAATGTATTTAATTTATTTTAAAGTAGGGATAAGTGAACTCGAGAGCTTTCATTATCCGTACTAGTAGACATGAGTGTTTGTTTTTTCCATTTACCCCTACCAGTAGAGAGATAACCAGTAGGGATAGGTTTACCAGGCGTTTGAATCTATGTCAAAATACGCCTATAAAAATGTTTCGGGTATACTTTTTACAGTACTCGTATAATATACTGATATTACTCACATCGTAGATATAAAAGTGTTGGTACTCAAGAAACAACATCCGTCTCTGTAGCTCGCTTCCATTAATTGTAAAGACAAAGGGCGTCATAAAACTGAAACTGATTCTAAAATCCTTATCAATTTGTACATGAAAGATACCGACGACAGTTCACCCGGTAATAACGGTGCGTTTAATCAACGAACGACTAATGAAAGGCAATTCGTGACGGCTAAAGGCTGCAATTAAGACTGGCTGTAATTTCGACGATTTTGCACCGGAAATCGGCTCAATGTTGCCTGTTTTATCCCGCCATTCAATTGGCGGCTCCGCTGAAATATATGCGGTGATCTTAAATCTTAGTTGAGATGCCGGATTAATGCGGCTGGGAGCTAGATTGATGAGTGCTCGTTAAGGGGAAGTTGTACATGTTATAGAGTTGATGTCTATTTTTACTCTTGTTTCTGGAAGAGTAGGTTCGATTGTGCATTTGTTAAAGCTAGGCAACGTTGGCAATGGTTAGGTCTTTTACATGGCCAATGGCATAAATGTCACTCTGCTACACGGCTTACGAATTGGTGGACACTTTCCTACGTAGAGCTGGGGTGTTGTGCGTATTCGTCAGGGATGATGTTTGTTACTGCCGCCCTCCGGGGCCTCGAGCATCGGGACCTGTCGTTACAGTGGCTGCGCGTAGACAGTGGGGGGTCTTAACCGAATTTACGCGTACCTTTACATATCCAATGACAGTGAAAAAGAGTTATCTTAGCTTTTTGAGCTCTGGAGCACGAATGCTGCAAAGCATTCGAAACGTCAGTCGGACTAAATAATTGAAATGTGTTAAGCTACGCGAGTAAATCCGAAAAATGTAGTTTTATTTAAATGACCAATATCATGGCTAAATGAAGGCGTTTGAGCAACGGAGGAGTTTGGTTCTATCTACGTATTCTACCGATTCTTTAACAGGGAGTGCTCTGAGGAACTCTTTGCAATGTTGCCTTTATCACCTTTTTATTATCGCATCACACGCCATCGTAGTAAAGTTATTTGTATCACCTGAAACCGTTTTGGCATACCACAGTTCGGTTTCAGCGATCATTTCTTCCACGTATGCGTAGACTCTGGAACGGATTCCCAATGACGATGTGTCCTGAGCGCTACGATATGTAGTACTTTAAACGGGGCTTTTAGTTGAAACAAACAACTTTAAATAGAACTTTTAACAGAACTTCTCTTCAGGTTGGTAGTGACTGAGCTGTGCCCCGGGCATAGCAGATTTCCATAAGCGGTGGTTACCACAAACCATTAGGTCGTTTACCACCGTGAGCAATAAAAAAAATATATTTTGCAAATAAATTAATATTATTATTATTCAAAAGCAACTTGACTGACAACTGCTTTGGTTGGCTCCTGCCTTCGTGTAAAAGACCGAAAATTGTCGACAGGTGGCAGTGTCACTCGAAGAACGACGCTGGTGGTACCCACGAGCGACTCTACAGCTCCGTGTGCTTGCTCCGACGGACTCGACCATGTGCCTGATAGGAGCCAGGGCCCCGCCTGAAGCGCGATTTGATCCACATCAATCGTGAGTATTTATTTATACATGTATACAGCATTTTTGCACGAAGGTGAATTTAATGTTTAAAGCATTTTCTTCTAGTCATCCTTTAGGTGGTGTAAAGAATGCAAGCGGTAGATGTACCTATCGAGGAATAAAATGGATGGTATAGAATTTTTAAACATTAAACAAAATTGGTCAATATCAAGTCGAAACCTACCCATGTTTTAGCATAGTCAAATAAAAGTTATGGCATCATTCAAAATCCGAAAATGTACCTAATATTAATATTGAAATTCCCGAAACAAATTTGGGTCTTCGAAAAAAATGTATAGGGAATTAGAGAATTAATAAATTAAGAATCAATTTTGAATTTTCAAAGAACATTTATATGACTATATTAAAGGGAATCATAACTTTTATATGACTATATTAAAGGGAACCATAAGTTTTATATGACCATATTAAAGGGAACCATAACTTTTATATGACTATATTAAAGGGTAGGTTTTGGCTTGATAGGGCATTGACCAAACTGCAGATTCCTAGCGGTTATGGTTGCTTCGACCGCTATCTGCACCGCATTGGTCGAGAGGTGACCCCAGGTGCCACCATTGCATTGTGGCGCATCTGAGGATACGGCCCAGCATACTCCAGAGGTGTGCCCTCACGGTGCCAAGAGATAATCGCCGTCATAGGCGAGTATCTCTCCCTCCATAACGTGGTCTGCGCCATGTTGGATTGGGTCGCGGTAGATCGCCTTCTTTGTTGACAGACAAGGCGGAGAGGGCACGGGAGGGCGAACCCCAGGTTACTCCTTGCTGCCGTAGGTAGACGGGACGAAGATTTAATTAACAAATAAATAAGAGAAATGGTCCATGGCTCGGTTGTTAAAGAAAAGCCACATTCCCTACTATTTTGCTATAGCCTTAAAATTATCATGGCAAGTTATGAACATCTTTATTTATAAAAAATAAATTAGAAATTTTAAAAACATCCCACAAAAATCTCCAAAAAGGAAAAAAATGAAATGTGTTGGTGGTCCTTTAGTCGTCACGTCGGGGGACGGCAATAAACGGCCTAACATTATTATTTTATAATGTGCACGTGATGCGCTTTCATTTGAGACCCCACTCGAGTACCTATATTGCAGACATTTGATTATTCTTCCCCACTTTCACCCCCACAACTTATAAACGGCTCAACTGAAACTGAAACTGCTCAAACATGTCTAAGAACACTCGCACATAAGTCACCTTTAATACAAAAAAAAACTAAATTGAAATTGCTTTATCCGTTCGGGAGCTATGATGCCACAGACAGACACACAGACAGATAGACAGACACGTCAAACTTATAACACTCCTTTTTATGCATCGCGGGTTAAAAACACATTTTCATCATGGCAAGTTATGAACATCTCTCAAATCAAATCTCAAATTAATTATATTCATCTAAGATCTTAGTCTAAGATAGACATCAATGCAACTAAGCAACCAATGATAATATTGTATTTTTATACAATGTACTTTTTTAAATAACTACAATAAACCAATAACAGCGACTGCTTGTAAAGTAGGTAAATGTATACAATATCGAAATTGTATAGTTACTTTAACTCGGTGATGTGTTTTTCGTTGAAAGGCTGTTTTTTTATTTCGTAGATTTCGTAGCTTATTTGATACATAGGCTTATTCTGAATTACCTATATCGAATTTCACCAAAGTTGGTTCGGTAGTTAAGGCATGAGAAGTCATATTCACATCCATAATTTATTAGAAGACGAAGAAAATGAGCCGTATCTCTTTAATATTACGTCACACTTCACCTACGAGACGGATTGACGTGATTTCGGTTTTCACAAAGCACATGAGGGCATGTTCCGGATACGTCAGTCAAATGCCACCACAATACCGTTTATCGTTATTATAATATACAATCGTAGAGCTGAGATTCATATATATGGAAACACACGGGAAATTGATGGACGCTCTCGATATCTACATTTGGTAGCAATTCTTGTTGGAGTTTATTGGTTGATTTCCATCTACGGCTTATAACTATTCTTTGTTATTCATAAAAACTTTCAATCCCCGCTTTACCCCTTATGGTTTCCAATAGTATCGCTCTTCGGGAGAAAACACCACAGCGTCACTACTGTGCTCCCAATGACACCGGCGAGTAGATACTGCCTAGATAGATTAATACTTTATAGCACACAAACAAAACAAAACAATAACATAAAACTCTTAATGTGGGCAAAGGCGGTCTTATCGCTGATAGCGATTTCTTCCAGCCAACCTTTGGAAACGGATACTTATATTGATATGGCAGTGTGCCGGCCGAATACAGCCGAGATAGATTAATACTTTATAGCACACAAACAAAAAAAAACAATAACATAAAACTCTTAATGTGGGCAAAGGCGATCTTATCGCTAACAGCGATCTCTTCCAGCCAACTTGGAAACGGACACTTATATTGATACGGTAGTGTGCCTTAAAAAAAAAAGAATACGCCAAAAGTAGTTTGGAAGTACTATATAATAATTATGTCAAACACATTTATGTTATAAATACGAGTAGATCCAAACATAATACTATCCACTATCAAGCATATTACAAATGAATACAAATAATAATATGTTATGTTAAAGAATAGAATAGAAACAAGCTATGAAGATGACTGTGCCAGGAGCTGGTTAAAACCCTGTTTTAAAAGATAGCAAGTGTTTTCAACTTTTGGATACCTCGGCATAAGAATAACTAATAATACGAGTATAGAAGCGAAACTCCCGGCCGTCGAGCGCTCAAGGCCACGTTATTTACCTACCGTTTGATTTCCGTTGAACGGAATCGCCAGTCAAGGCGCGCACCGTGTGTTTCAGGTACCTTGTGAATGTTTTCCTATTGATTACCTGATCAAGCTTTTTATAAGAATGCGTATTTACTACGCGCTGAAGTTTAATAACCTAAACTTCAAATCATCTACAAAAACGCCATCTTTTAAAATATCAGACATTTGTAAATATTTCTGTTGAATTGAAACCTTTTAAATAAAAATGATTGAATACTTTAAAATTATTTTTATTATACCTACCCTAGATACAGATACAGTTTTATTCGTAATATTCATTACATGTCAAAGCTAATACAAAATAATGTATCGAGTTTCTAAAGCTGTCATTGTAGTGCAATTTTGAAACTCTATAAGTAGGCATGGGATTTTTTTTTGTCAAGTCGGGAATAATTTGAATTATGAGAAACTTTGGTACTGCTATATATATTTTTATCGACCTTTGTCACTGTTCCATATAAAATTTAAATACAATCAATACTTGATTAAAATTATGAAACAACAGATTTTTTTTTCAAGTGAAAATGTTGGTCTGTTAGTAAAAAGTGAGCTTAGGTTTTATCCATTAGTACATTCATAACTTCAGCTCTTGGACTATAAACGTAGGTACGATACCTAAATTACAAACCATTTTTGTACATCGAAATTCGAAACATTTTAATGATTTTGTTCTCGAAGTGTAGGGATTAAGCTCAATTAATCAAAAATAGGCAGGTTCTTATAACTACGAAATCAAAAAAACTAAAAATGTGCGTACTATTGCTAAAGATAGTCGCTCGCTCGCTACACTTGAAGTACAAAATCAATAAGACTCGGTGTATGCTCAGTTTCTCGTTTAATGTAAAATATGGAGGTACCTATATAAAATTTGCCGTGTGTGTGCCGGCCTAGAATAGCACCAACCCATCTCTTCCCGTGGGTGTCGTACGAGGCGACTAAGGGAGATATGGCCTTTAGGAGACGGGCAGGAGCGTCTCCTTAGATCTCGGCCCTACTGCGATCGCCAACCCGCCTGCCAAGCGTGGCGATTATGGCAACCCCCCCCCAATATGAATCACACACAAACAAATTGGCCCCTAGTCCCCGGCAGCCCTGCTATGCCTAGCTACGGTAGCGGCAACGGTAACGGTAGGGCAGGGGGTGCGAAGAATCCCCGGGTAAGATCCGGCTACCATCTACGACGACTCGACCTGGCAACCTACAACACGCGTACACTGAGGACGGACGCGAAGTTAACGGAGTTGGAAGAAGCTATCAGTAAGCTACGCTGGGATATCATTGGTCTATCTGAAGTCCGAAGAGAGGGGGAGGACTCGATAATCCTTAATTCCGGCAACTTGCTGTACTACCGGGAGGGCGACCAACAGTCCCAAGGTGGTGTCGGCTTCATCGTCCACAAGTCCCTCGTCAACAACGTAATAACCATCGGGAGTGTGTCGACCAGGGTAGCATACCTGATACTCAGAATATCGAAACGATATTCGTTGAATGTCATACAGGTTTACGCTCCGACCTCGACACACCCAGATGACGAAGTGGAGGCTATGTATGAGGAGATCTCTGAAGCCATACGTAGCCACAATACCCACTACACGGTTGTGATGGGGGACTTTAATGCTAGGTTGGGGAAACGTTGCGGTGATGAGTTGAGAATGGGGCAATTTGGATTTGGGCACCGGAACACCAGAGGCCAGATGCTAGCGGACTTCATGGAGAAGGAGAACCTCTATATGATGAACTCCTTCTCCAGGAAGTCCGAAAGCCGAAAATGGACCTGGATGAGTCCGGACGGTAATGTCAAAAATGAGATAGATTTTATCATGTCGACGAAAAGGCACATATTCAATGATGTCTCTGTGATCAATGCCGTCAAAACGGGGAGTGATCACAGACTGGTGCGAGGCAGATTGAATATCAATATTAAGCTGGAAAGATCTCGACTGATAAAGTCTACGCTCCGACCAGTACCTGCGCAAATCCAAAACCCCGAAAGGTTTCAGCTCGAGCTCCAGAACCGCTTCGAAGCCCTTGAGAACAGCTTAAATGTGGACGATCTAAACAACATGGTGGTGGATACTGTCCGTACGGTAGGGTCTAAGTTCTTTAAAACCCGCCGTCCCAGAACAAAGAAACTCTCCGACAAAACGCTCCAACTTATGGATAGGAGACACGAAATGAGGCTGCAGAACTCAACGGATGTTAGTCGTTACCGGCAGCTTAATAGGCAGATATCAAAGTCATTGACATGCGATCTTCGCCGATTCAATACGGCTTGTATTGAAGAGGCTATCGAGCGAAATCAAGGCTCCAAGGTATTTGCGAGATATCTGTCTATTGGGCAAAGTCAACTGACGCAGCTGAAGATTGACGACGGTAGCCTCATTTCGTCGAAGCCTGAGATCCTGAGGGAGATCGAGAGTTTCTATGGACAGTTGTACTCCACGCAAGCACCTGTTGAAAGCGAGGCTAGAGACCCCAGAGCCAAGCTTACTCGACACTATACTGATGATATCCCGGACGTCAGCCTGTACGAGATTAGTATGGCTCTCAAACAACTAAAAAACAACAAGGCGGCGGGTGATGATGGAATCACTACAGAGCTTCTGAGAGCGGGCGGTAAGCCGATACTTAAAGTCCTCCAGAGGCTCTTTAATTCCGTTATTCTCGAGGGCAGAACGCCTAAAACATGGAGTGAGAGTGAGGTCATCCTGTTCTTCAAAAAGGGTGATAAAACACTCTTGAAGAACTATAGGCCGATCTCACTCTTGAGTCATGTTTATAAGTTGTTTTCGAGAGTCATTACGAATCGTCTCGCTCGCAGGTTCGACGACTTCCAACCTCCCGAACAAGCCGGTTTCCGAAAAGGCTATAGTACCATAGACCACATCCATACGCTGCGGCAGGTTATACAGAAGACCGAGGAGTATAATCTGCCACTTTGCTTGGCGTTTGTGGACTATGAGAAAGCCTTCGATTCGATCGAGACATGGGCGGTGCTGCAGTCTCTCCAAAGGTGCCAAGTGGACTATAGGTACATAGAGGTGCTAAGGTACCTATACGGAAATGCCACTATGTCGGTCCGACTCCAGAACCAGAGCTCTAATCCCATCCAATTGCAGCGAGGTGTAAGACAGGGAGACATTATCTCTCCAAAACTCTTTACCGCTGCATTGGAGGATATTTTCAAGCTTCTGAATTGGAAAGGACACGGCATTAACATTAATGGCGAGTACCTAACACACCTCCGTTTTGCCGATGATATAGTTCTAATGGCTGAGACCTTGGAAGACCTGAACACCATGCTCGGAGATCTCAGTAGTGCTTCCCAAAGAGTGGGTCTTAAAATGAACATGGATAAGACAAAAATCATGTCGAATGCCCATGTTGTACCCACTCCAGTTAATATTGGGAACACTACACTTGAAGTTGTTGACAGTTATGTATACCTGGGACAGATAGTCCAGTTAGGTAAGTCCAACTTCGAGAAAGAGATCTCTCGTCGAATCCAGCTCGGATGGGCAGCTTTCGGGAAGCTACGAGAAGTCTTCGCGTCCAAATTACCTCAGTGTCTCAAGACGAAAGTCTTTGACCAGTGTGTGTTGCCAGTGATGACCTACGGAAGTGAAACGTGGCCATTCACTATGGGTCTCGTCCGAAGGCTCAAGGTCGCTCAGCGGGCAATGGAGAGAGCAATGCTTGGGGTCTCCCTGCGTGATCGGATCCGAAATGAGGAGATCCGCAGGAGAACTAAAGCAACCGACATTGCTCGAAGGATTGCTCAGCTGAAGTGGCAGTGGGCGGGACACATAGCGAGAAGAACCGATGGCCGCTGGGGCCGAACGGTTCTCGAATGGCGACCACGATCCGGACGACGCTCAGTGGGTAGGCCCCCGACCAGGTGGACCGACGATCTGGTAAAGGTTGCGGGAAGGCGCTGGATGCGGGCAGCACAGGACCGATCGTTGTGGAGTTCCATGGGGGAGGCCTATGCCCAGCAGTGGGCGTCGTGCGGCTGAGATGATGATGATGATGATGATGATATAAAAAATATTGTAGTGGTAACCATACGTCCATGTGGTGACCCTAGCAGCGTCCGCAGACCACTGCGGGGCGTTACAGGGGGAAGGGCGCTGTAGGTATGCAAATAGCGGCATTTGGCGCACCCGCAAAGGAGATTCGCTTCTATACTCGTATTATTAGTTATCCTCATGACCTCGGGGCGAACTATCCCGCAACTATGCAGATTTCACTGTAAACGATTTATTGAAATAACCCGATGTTTTGTAAATATACTTATGTTTGAACATTATAGAATTTGGACCGTAAAACCCGATGATGATTGTCGTGTTTGGGAATGACAAATGAAACCGCCGACGTCTAGACAACAACTGATTTTATTCTCACTTGATATTGTATATCAAAACACAACTACCCACAACATCTTCCCCTTTAAATAACTGAATACATAAAGTTCAAACGAAAGTTAGAATATATTGAGCCACAAAAACTCCCAATATCCCAACCATAAAAAAAATACTAAAACATCTATCTAATAAAGCATGCAAAAGAAAATGATAACACCAATACACGCACCCACCTCACACATACAATACATTAATTAAATTTTTTTTTTTATGATTTAGCTTAATAGTTTTTTTTTTTTTTTTTTTTTAGTTAACATGTTTGTGTTCAAATACTCCGTTAGTGATAATAATGTATGTATTTACTGTGTATGGAATTAATATATATATATATATTTTTTAATAACTCAAACTTATTTTATAACCCAAGTTTTTTCATACTGCGCGTAAACATTCTCCCTGTAGTATGTGTAGATTGTGGGTCGCGGCTATTGTTGTCGCCAGTAGTATTATCACTATCGGTAATGCAATCCTTGAAAGTGACATTAACTGGCATTGTGTCCTTCTCACATTTATTAGGAGATCACATTTATTGGGATTTCGCACGCGCACGGTACGTGACTTGCTGATTTTGTTAACTACTGCTACCGATAAATAAATAAAATAATAATGTCGTCGTATGGAGAGTGTGCGGGATGCCACAATAAGTTAACGAATAGACTTTTCATGTCCTGCTGTTTATGTCACGAAAAATATGACATAGAATGTATAAACATCTGCGAAAAACGATTTCACCTGATGGATAAAGACAGAAAATCCAAATGGGCATGCCAGGCATGTAAAAATCGGTTGCCTAAGTGTGATAACCAAAACACACCCGTGCGAGGGCCCGGATGTGTATCCGGAGAAGAAAATACTTTGGCTAACATAAATTTGACCGAACTAACAAACAACAAGGACAAGGTACCTACCCAAATAATACATTCACCTCATAATAACAGCAATATTACTATTAGAAAAAGAACTACAAACACTAAAAATGATACCGCAAGCTCAGATAACTTAAGTTTGCTAGGAGATACACTAAACACAGACGACAGAGAAAAAACCTTATTGAAAAATATTAATGAATCAATAGTACAGCACCTGAAAGAAAACAACAACCTTATAATCACCGAGTTAAGAAATACAATTCAGACTGAGATACAAAAAGCAATTACACAATTAAGAGAGGAAATAGACAGAAAAACGGACGCCCTATTACAACAAAATGAACAAACAAAGGCAGACATAATAGAGATAAATACTGAAATAAAAAAATTAAAAATAGAAAATGAAAGACTGCAACAAGAAATAAAAGACTTATCAAGTAAGGGAATGCCATCCGAAATTCAATGCACTGAATTAAATGACAAAAAAATTGTACTGTATGGATTTGATGAGTATTATAGAGAGCCTGAATACGAATTGCATACTAGACTTATTGACGTGTTCCGCGATGCCATGCAAATAGATCTAATGGGCTACATAGAAAACATGTACAGGATTGGAAAATACACCCAAAATAATAATAGACCACTTGTTATTGAGCTACTAAGTAAACGTATGGCTAAATACATAACTAATGTCAGTCAATGTCTCCGAGGAACCAGATTATCTGTATCAATATTCTTAGATGAAAAAGGACGTAAGGAAAGACAACTACTGCGAGAAAAAATGATCAAAGCGCGGAAGCAGGGGTTGTTCGCAATAATCCGCAACCAGGAATTGTTTATCGATGGAAAAAGAGCTAACACCAAAAATGATCTTGACAGTAACCAACGTAACCTCAGCAATACAAACGAACCTAAAGAGAACCAGAGAATAAGCCATAACAACACTGAAGCCAACCAATCAGAAGCAAACCAAAATTTTCAAAACCGTACATTTCGAAAATACAGACCTACAATTTAAGATATTATTTCAGAACATACAAAGCCTCTTCAATAAGCAGCATATCCTAGAAGCCTTCATAGAAATAAATACAAAATACAAAGCTATATGCCTGTCCGAAACCTGGCTTTCACCTGAAAAGTTGAACAATATACAAGTTGCTGGCTACAAGATAGCATCTTCCTATTCCCGAAGTCATCGAACAGGCGGCGGAGTGTGCATTCTACTACAAGAATATATAGACTTCAAAGAAATAAACGCACTTACTGATATGTCTATCGAATATGTGTTGGAATTGTGTGCATGTGAATTAATTAACGAAAACATTTTACTAGTGACTATGTATTGGAATAGAAGAGAGGAGGAAGTATTTCTTAACCAATTAAAACTAATTTTAAAATTCATAAATACCAAGTACTCAAAAACAAATGTAATAATAGGAGGCGATTTTAATATAAACATATTAGAAAACAATTTGAAAAATAATATATTTTTGGATTTAATGCTGGAATATAAATTTACACAATATATAAAACATCCCACTCGAATCTCACCTACCACATCAACATGTTTAGATTTAATTTTCACCAACTTTAACCATTACAAGCTTTTAACAACAGTCGAAGAACTAGGGTTTTCGGATCATAGTGGAACAGTAATTCATCTAGAAATACCCAGCGCATCTAAGCAAAAAACCTGGTTCACGAATAAAAGAATGTTTAATCAAAAAAATATGCAATACTTTCAAACTAAGCTTAAGGCAATTAATTGGCAAGAAATTCTACTAACTAATCAAAATATAGAAGAAAATTATAATGCATTCCATAAAACATTATTAAGTATTCTGAACGAATGTATACCGAAGCGGAAAATTAAATTAAAAACACTGTATAAAAAATACTGGTTAACAGTTGGTATTAAGGTGTCTTGTAAAAACAAAAGGCTGTTAAAAATTATTTCACAAAAAACGAATAACCCGATTATTAGACAACATTACAAACATTACGAAAAAATATTAAAAAAGACTGTAGCTATGGCAAAAAGACTTTACTACAAAAATAAAATACTAAAATCTAACAATAAAACTAAAACCATGTGGAATGTTATAAATGAACGTACGAATAAAAAATTAAAAAAGGATAAACAAAACACAACGCTACAAATAGACAATAATCTCATCACTGATCCAAGGCAGATAGCTAACTATTTCAATACCTTTTTTGCTTCTATTGGAGAAAAAACCACTCAGTCATTCGGTGGTGAACCTACCGGTGTTCCGGTGATTCACCCTACCGAAAATACAATGTACCTTAGCTTCGTAGATCCTCAGGAAGTCAATAAAATACTGAAAAACCTCAAAAATAAAAAGAGTCACGGGATCGACGAGCTGCCGCCTATTTTGTTTAGACACTGCGCTAATGAATTAACTTTCCCTTTTTATATTTTAATAAATCAGTCTTTTGAAGAAGGTGTTGTGCCATATCAACTGAAACAGTCTTTAATAAAACCGATCCACAAAAAGAACTCTAAATTAGACCCAAGCAACTATCGGCCCATAGCTCTCTTACCCACCGCCTCAAAAATTTTTGAAAAAGCTATGTGTGAAAGAGTATACACCTTTTGCGAAAAATATAAAATACTTGATGAAAGACAAAATGGCTTTAGAAAAAATAAATCCACTACCTTAGCTGTTTTTAAATATATCCAAGAAGCTCTTAATATTATCGACACAAAACAATACGCAATAGGAATTCTTCTAGACATGACCAAAGCTTACGATAAGGTAATATTTAAAATTTTATTAAATAAATTATATGGGATAGGTATACGCGGAAAATCACACAAATGGCTAACATCTTACTTAACAGGTAGAAATCAAGTAGTAGAAATAGAATATTTTAATAATAATAGAAATATAATAGAAAACATCCGATCAAACAGTCACAATTTAAATGCCTCTATACCGCAAGGTAGTGTAATAGGATGCCTTCTTTTCCTTATATATATAAACGACCTGCCTAAAATTATAGAGGAACAAAGTGTTTTGTTTGCGGATGATATATCCCTGCTTGTCCCATGTAAAACTAACTTAAATATAAAAGAAAATCTAAACTCTATACTTACCAAAATAGTAGACTGGATGAATAAACACAACCTAGAAATAAATTTCCATAAAACTAAATTAATGACCTTTCATCCACACCAAAAGGCATCTATAAATATAAATTTCACTTTTGAAGGCATACAGTTACAAGTAGTAAATGAGTTCAACCTACTTGGACTACTAATAGACAACAATTTAAATTGGAAACCACACATAAAGAGAGTGAGGGCAAAATTGTCTAGTTTCTCATACGCCTTACGCGAAGTCAAAAAAACCACAGATTTTTCTACTGCTTTGGTCACCTATTACGCTTATGCATATTCATGGCTCACTTATGGCGTAATCTTATGGGGAAATAGCACGGACGCACTAACAGTTTTCACTTTACAGAAAAAATTGATTAGAATATTGGTAAACATAGAACAAACAGATACTTGTAAACCACATTTCCAAGAACAAAAACTTTTAACTTTTCCTTCCATCTATATACTAGAAACATGTAAATTTGTTCGAAAACATCCGGAATTTTATACAGAACGAGAGAATATACAAACAAGATATCTACTTAGACATAAAAATAAATTAAACTTGCCAGATTCCCGACTGAAAATGCACTCATCCGGTCCTTTAGTCATGTCCATAAAAATATATAATAAGCTACCAGAATATATAAAAAATCACAATAGACTCAATACATTTATTAATGAACTAAAACATTTTTTAATTAACAAAAGTTATTACAGTATAAAAGAATATCTTGATGATAAATCCTAACTATACTAAATAACACCCAAAAGTAAAATTATAACACCCTAGTCACAAATATCTTTTAGACATAAGTATATATCAAATAGTAAATAAATAAATAATAGAAATGAAATCAATAAGATTATTTGAGAAAATGTAAACAAAAATTTCTGTGATGTATCAATTTTTATTTAATTTGTGTTTTAAATTTATTGTTGTTTGATTTTTAATAATAATCTTAAGTTCTAAAAGCTACATAAAAATAATGATAATTAATATAATAGACAAATTTACATTTTAAGAAATAAATAAAAATAAAGAATTCAGTATAATCCGCCTAAAAGTACTTAATATTTTTATAATCGTAATGACAAAAAGAAAAAATATATATATACTCGTACAAACTCGTACTCGTACAACTCGACAAAAAGAAAAAAAATATTATATAGCACTCGTCCTCTCTTCTATTAATTTGTGTTGTGCCCGCCAGGGTCCATAATTGTTTCTGATCATTCAATTACCATCTAAATGTACTTATGGAACGCAATAAAAATATTGAGTATTGAGTATTGAGTGTCGTCGCATGCATCAACGGTGTCGGTAACAGACACATTTGTATTAACGTCTCTAGATTCACATTTAATTAAATGCCGCCGGTTTCGCCTCTACCGAACTCCTAAATTATTTTGAACAATATAAGAACGCGGGGTATCGGCCTTTTTAACAACAATACCACGCGTTCTATCCTTTCCGTTAATGCATACGACGTGGTCACCTACATTAATATCTGGTCTTACTTTACAATTTTTATCGTAACATTTTTTGTAATACATTTGTTTATCTATCATTTTGCTATATTGTTGGGAATCTGCAAGTGATGGTTTTAATAATTGTGGATGTACTGGAAGCTTACATCTTAAAGTACGACTCATTAACAATTGTGCCGGAGAGCTCAAACCCTCGCGTGGTGTATTTCTAAAATTAAGTAACGCTAGCTGAAAATCGTCGTTACTTTTTATACATTTTATTAATAATTTTTTAACAGTTTGAACAGCACGTTCACTTTTTCCGTTTGACTGAGGATAGTTCGGTGATGAGGTTACATGATTGAATCCCCAATCATTAGCGAATTGTTTAAATTCTCGACTAGTATATTGTGAACCATTATCACTAATGAGAGTATCCGGTATACCATGTCGAGAAAAAATTTCTTTCATACTCCTTATGACTACATTTGAAGTGATATTTGGTAAATTAGCTACTTCTACATATCCCGAATAGTAGTCTACAACTATTAAAAAATATTTTTTTCTATACTCGAATATGTCCGAACCGATTTTGTACCATGGCAGATGTGGTATATCCACCGGTACCATGGGCTCCCTCGCGGGAGTGTTTGAGCACTCCTGGCACGTAGGACATCGCCTAACAAAACTCTCAATATCACGTGACATGTTCGGCCAGTACATCACCTGTCTCGCGCGCTGTTTACATCTATCTATGCCTAAATGACCCTCATGGACTATTTTTAACATTTCTAATCTTAAGGATTCAGGTATTAATACTAACTTATCTTTAAATATTACATTGTCAATCACGAATAATTCATCTCGTATGTACCAATATTTTTTTGTATCTGAGCTTATCTCATTCTTGTTTTGGGGCCAACCTTTATTTATATAACACATTAATTGCATTAATTCTAAGTCTTTTTGGGTTTCTTTTTTAACAAGTGTGAGTTTTTTATTGCTTATATTTAAATTGTTTACAAACATATTAAGTTGATATATGACATTTTGATGAATTTCTTCACTATATAATTCTGGTAATGGCGCCCGTGATAAAGCATCAGGTATATACATAAATTTTCCGGGCTTATAGGTAACTACTAAATCGTAACCTTGTATTCTGAGCATCATACGCTGCAAGCGCGCTGGGACGGACATTAACGGCTTTTTAAATATACTCTCGAGCGGTTTGTGATCTGACTCAACTACTACGCGAATTTTACCAAAAATATATTGATGAAACCGCTCGCAAGCAAACACAATCGCTAATAATTCCTTCTCAATTTGTGCGTAACGTCGCTGCGCATCAGTGAGAGTACGCGAGGCGTATTCGACCGGGCGGCCGGCCTGTAGCAATACCGCGCCCAATGCGTCGCTCGACGCATCCACCGACAGCACGGCTGGTCGCGTTACATCGTACAGGGCCAGCACCGGTGCCGAACAAATACATTGCTTTAACGTTTGAAAAGCTGCTTGCTCACTTGTCTCCCAACGCCATGTACTTTCTTTTTTGAGTAGAGAAGTCAGCGGCAAGGCTATATCCGAGTAGCGCGGTATGAACTTGGATAGATAATTTACAGCCCCTAAAAATCTTTCCAAACTTTTTCTATCGGTCGGTTCTGGCATCTCTTTAATCGCCCTAACTTTGTTGCTATCGGGTCTCATTCCATTTTTATCAAAAATGTGACCTAAATAGGTGACTTCCTGAACAGCTATCTTGCATTTTTCTTTGTTAAATTTTAAATTAATTGACCTTGCTCTTTCTAACAACGCTTTTAATCTCATATCGTGTTGGGACCTATCACGGCCCCACACGATTATATCGTCGATGAAACTATCGGTGCCTTCCAGGTCTTCCAGCAGTTGACGCATTTTAGCATGAAATACTTCCGAAGCGCAATTTATTCCAAACGGTAATCGCAAAAATTGGTATCGTCCAAACGGCGTCACGTACACAAGTTTGCGCTATCGTCATCCAGCTGTACGGCCCAAAACCCAGAATTAGCATCAAGAACAGAAAAGAATTGCGCTCCGTGGAAACGAGTTGCTAGTTCTGTTACTGTTGGTAATTGGAAATGCGCGCGTTGCACCGCTCGATTCAATTCTCGCGGGTCTAAGCATATTCGAATGCCGTTATTCTTTTTTGCAACTAACACCAGTGGATGAACCCATTGTGTGGGATGATAAACTTTTTTAATTATCTGTAAATTTTCCATTTTCTTTAATTCACTGGCTAAACGGTCTCGCAATCCTAGCGGAATTTTTCTAGATGAGCATATTACAGGTCTTACTGAAGGATCTACAATAATACGATATTTACCTGGAAGGCATCCAACACCACAAAATAAGTCATTATATCGCGCTAAATCTACTGAGTGAACTCTTTGTACTAGTCCTAATTGTTGACATGATTGCCTGCCCAGCACGCTTTGACATCGTATTTTAGCAATAGCAAATTTCAGTTTATATGCAATATTTTTATACACCCATTCTAAATTACAAACACCCATAATAGGTATTAAATCTCCACTGTAAGATTCCAATTTAACGTTTTTATTTTTTATTATATTACTATTAAACCCTAAGCGCACAAAATTGTCGTACGAAATCACATTTATGTCAGCTCCCGTATCCAATTTAAATTTTTCAAAGCCACTATTACAGAATAGTACTTCATACCAATCGTTATCACAAGTTTCAGATTCTTTCACCATAGATATATAAAACAATTCACACTCGTCCGATTCCGATCGGTCCGATTCATGCTCAATCTCGTACACGCGTCTTACGTTGTTTCTATTATTAAAAATGTTCGACTTACACATACGTGCGAAGTGTCCCCTGTTACCACACACGAAGCACGTGACATCCTGCGCGAGACACTGTCCCGGCAGGCATCGCGCAGGCCTACCGCAGTGCGTGCACGGGGCGGCGCGCGCGCCGGCGCCGCTCGAGGCCGCTCGCCCGCCGCTGCCGCCGCCGCCGTCCGCCCAGCGGGAGCGCCCGGCGTGCGCAGCGGCCGCGCGGCCCGACCCGCGCCAAGTGCGGCCTCGCGTACCACCTCGGCTTCTCCAATTCACAGCATCGACCCGTCCGCCCGATGTATCCGTACTGTTTCCACAGATCTGACGACCGCTTTCCTGTGATACCTCTTCGGCTTGACATACTTTAACAGCCTTATCTAGGTTGAGATCATCACATCTCAGGTCCCTCACCGTCGTGCTGCGTATACCACAAACAATTCGGTCCTTAATGAGCTCTTCTTCCAAATTTCCAAAGCCGCAGTTCTTACTTAGTAATCGTAATGACGTCACGTATTGTTGAATAGATTCACCGTCTTCTTGACTGCGAGTAAAAAATTTGTATCTCAACAATGTGATATTCAATTTTGTACCAAAGTACTCATCGAAGTTTTCTAGTAACTTTTGAACGTCCTCTTGATCACTCTGCTTGACGTACGTAAATGTTTGATAAATATCAAAACCTTCGGGGCCGATCAGATTTATAAGTAAGCTCGCTTGTACTGCCGACGACTCAGAATGTACCCCCGACGCTTTTGTAAACAAAAGGAATTGTTGTCTCCATTTCCTCCACGCATCAGCCCTGCTGATGGGGCCACCGTCCAAGTTCAGCTCCGGTGGTGGTCGTGCGTGTTCCATCGTTCTATTCGTTTAATCACTTCAGAAACGAATAGGTATATCACTCACAGGTTTAACAAGTTCACGGTCACAACGCTAACAACAATAGTCACAAACACACTATTATTTAACTATATCTATACTACTTCTTTAAAAATTTCAAAATCGATTCATCTTTTTCACACCTGACACCATGTCGTGTTTGGGAATGACAAATGAAACCGCCGACGTCTAGACAACAACTGATTTTATTCTCACTTGATATTGTATATCAAAACACAACTACCCACAACAATGATCAATCACAAAAAAATGTGGAAACGCTCATTCATATAAGGTGGGGCACGTGGGTCATACAGCATGTTATATAGGGGGAAACCCTATATCCTGGTGGTGTGCTCAGCCTGGCGAACCAGCGAGTTGACCTAACCCTCGCGCTGGGTAGTGATGGTAGTATAGGTGGTCATCATCACAGCTCATATACGTCCCCACCGAGGGGTTCGAGCCTACCCTATGTTAGGGTGATTACGCCTTAGTCAACCACGCTGGCCCAGTGCGGTTTGGTCGACTTCACATACACCATTGAATTTCTTCGCTCACGTGTTTAATCAGTTTTAGCTGATATAATGTCCTGTTCTTCATTCCAAATTTCATGCTCACAATAGTTTTTCATATTTCGTCATTTAAGAGTGTTAAGTGAGTGAGTATCTTTTCGCTTTTATAATGCCTAAATTTCTAAACCAACAAAACTACAATGGTAACCAAACGAAAATAGTTGGGTAAGATGTGTAAATTATACCTCGCATTAACGCATATTTAAATTTATGTAAGCTTAACTTATATCGACAACCATTCATCATAACAGCTCACGTACGTCCCCACCGAGGAACTCGAACCTACACTATCGTATATTAGCATATCCTGCCTTCTATTTACTTATAGATCCTATGTTCTCCTGGTCCTATCCGCATGGCTTTTGTTCGTCTTTTTAGCATTTTCTCACTTTAGCCTCATAAAAAGGTACTTGAATTGCAAAAAAGCATTAAACCTCAATTAACCAAAGCACTTAACCATTTCCTATCTCGGAGAACCTTAAAAATACATTGTAAAGCAGGTAGCCTTTTAAGGGGAACGAGACACGGAAACTGCCCCGTATATTTTATATTCAGTAGCTCATAGCCAAGAATATGTCACGGTGCGTGGAAACGATTCATCTTACGGTCGGTTTGCCGAAGGAAATTCACTGGAAATATTTGCTGGTCTTTCGTATGTCAAATGTGATGTGTGCGAGGAGACGCGCCGCTCGTTTGAAATCGACCATTTCGTTACTTTTATCCCGCTTTGATAACTCGCTGTGATTGATTCATTGGTCGGATTGGTAAAAGACATCTCTAGAATAAGTTATACTTAGTCTGTTATAGTTATGTTCTGGTGGTGATTCTTTTATAAATCGTGTATTTAATCTTGGCATATTGTGGTTGAGATGATTATAATTAGCCGGGTACTCACTTAGGTGAATCACGTAGGTAATGTATCTGATACTGTATCAAGTGAATACGCGTAGTATGAACGCACTGTGAGCCTCTAGTAGTAGTTATGCACGAGCATATACCCACATTGTGAGCGTAGCTCACTTGTCGATTGATACACTATCAGATACATGGTCATGGTACAGTCGGCTGAGAAATTGGTGTACCTACCGGTTTTGACAAAACTTCGTGTATCAATAAAATATCGTTAAGGCTACCTTGACAGATGTCAGTACATGTTGTTATTGCAGAGGAAATTCAGCTTTAGGGTGGTGAACCAATTTTTTGGCTGACTGTACAACTACGTTACGATGATACGGCCTCGGCCGATGCCACCCAATATTTATCTGGAGATCCGGAATTCAAACCCTTGTGGGGGCAAAAGTTTTTTAGTTGAAGATAGGCTTCTGGGTACGCCCGGCTAGTTTCCATCGTCTTACGTAAGTTTGTCGCTATACTTACAGTATTAATAGCATTGTTGGGGTCCGATAATTACAGGTAAGATAGCTAATTCCTCGGATGTTGAGGAGTCAAAACTAAGTCGGCAAACAAGCATACTGCCCACCTGATGGTAAGTACTAACAAATCACCTATAGTACATAATGTAGTTCTTGTGAGATTTGCAGCGAAATTGCAAGCCACACAAGACCACAGTGTGCGATGTAAAATCACGGTACCCAGTAAGTTTACTGCCATAGGTATCTTACCCTGCCTTAACCGGAACACAGCAAATCATCACGGTACCCGGTAATTTTACTGTCATATCTTACCCTCCAAACCGGAACACAGCAATGCAAGCACTGCTGCTTTGTGGCAATAGGTAAGACGGAGGTACCCAAGCAGGCGACCCTGGTACAGAGTCTCTCTCCGGTAGGTGAAGCTAGCATCGATTTTCACCCTTATTGTCACCTAATATCAGGTGAGATGAAGGCCTAGTTTCTTTATTGTGTGTAATAAAGCGTGAGCGTTGGTGGCGCTGTGGTCTCGGCACTGGACTGCGCCCCGAGTAGAATCGGGAGGCCCGCGATCGATCCTGCCATGTACCAATGTGTTTTTCGTTTCACGAATTTCATATGTACTATCGAGGACACTGGCACCTTACCAGTCCTACGTTGAAAGTCGCTTGCACACTGCACGATGACAATCGCGTCAGACCACGCCCCGCTCCATTCATTCACCAATAGTAAAGCGTAAAGCAGACTGACACCAAGAGCGATTTCAATGAAACCAGATGCCTGTCTATGATTGGCCGTAGTAAATCGTAGTAAAAATACGTAGCCAATCAGGGATAGGTATTGGTTGTGTGGGCGTGTCCGATGCAATCCGCTTTCAAACGAATATTTCTACAAAGTGGTAAGGCACGAGAGACCTCGATAGTACATTTATCTGACGCTCCTACGTTGAAGGAAAACTTCGTGAGGAAACCTGCCTACACCTGCGAAGTTATTCAAAGGTGTATGTGAAGTCAACCAATTCGTACTGGGCCAGCGTGGTTTGACTAAGGCCTAATCGCCCTAATATGTTAGGGTAGACTCGTGCTCCTCGGTGGGGACGTATATTCAAATTCAAATTCAATATCCTTTATTCAATTGGGATTTTACAATCACTTTTGAACGTCAGATATGAGCTGTAGTGGTGTAAAAAAGCCTTCTATCTCGCAGGAGCACCGAGCACGAAGAGCAGCCGGGCCCGGAGTTCGTGTCGGCCGGCGTATCGCTGTTCGTCGGCGGCGGCGCGTGCGGCGGCGGCGTGCTGTACCGGCAGCGGACCGCGCCCGCGCCGCGCACGCCCGCGCACCTAGTGCCCCCGGCGACCCACGACCGCCTCTGGATGTGGAAGTGCTTCAATTATACGTAAGCTGTATTATTTATTTTTACACTATAGACCAGGGGTGTCCAAACTACGGCCCGCGGGCCAAATCCGGCCCGCCAGTGCCATCGATCCGGCCCGCGACAGCTTAAGTAATTGAAATGCAAAAAAGCGTATGCTGCTAACGTCGCGCACTCTGCGACTAGTCTAGAAATATAGTTAAGGGCTGAAAATGAAAACTGTTTTGGCCCTTGGAACATACTGAAGTAAACATAAACAAGGCTTCAAAGTTTGGAGACCCCTGCTATAGACGACAATAATTCTTTATTCTTGACTTTTGTTTTTAATATTTTAGTATTAAAAAATATTTGAGTGGTTGTAAAATTTGCACAATACGAGTGTCCTCCGTTGATTATCAAATTATGTTTTTGACCAAAAACCTAGAAATAACAAAATTATTAGGTAATTTCCTATATCGCAAGCTTGAGAAAATCAAGTTTTTTATTAACTGAACTTGTTTTGTGTTAATAGGGGTTATGCTATTCTCAAATAAATAAAACATGAATATTTTTTCTACATTTTAATATTTTAACCACAATTTGTGGTTCACAATACATTTTTATACCACAAATGTGGCAAATTAATGCAATGTGTGTAATTATGGCAAATAGGTACTTATATCAATCTTTGCTGCCTGCCACTTATTTTATGGATTTATTTATTAAAAACAGCTTTCGACCTTGATTTTCTTATTAAGCTGAAATAAATTCAGGTTTTTAATCCAAAAACACTATTCTTTCAAGTTGATAATAACATTACTCAAGAATTTTTTATAAATAACTAGTTTTTGATCAAAACTCTAGGCTTGTGATCTAAAACCGATTTCATCAAAATAATACTACATTTTACCGGTACCTACTTAATTAGGCAAGAGTCGGTCACAGAACAAATTAAATTGATTTTTTATATGTGACTTTGACATTTTCTTTAAAAATGCTAAACAAATTGAAAAATAATCAATAAATCAAAAAAGAATTTTTTTCTTTATTGATATATTCATCATTTTTTAATTACATAAACTGAATTAGAAAAGGAAAGAAATTACATTTATAGTGTCATCGAGCACTTTGTACCGAACTATAAAGAATTAGCGAAAGAAGCAATTTCGAGACACTTTTTATTCATGGAATAAAATTGGCAAGCCAGCAGGCTTCTTACTTGATGGTAACTGCCAAAAATTACTCATGAAACATTATATGGTTCTTGTGAGACTCAAAAATCTACAACCCGACTTGTGACGTAAGATGTTTAGTCGCAGACCCAGTATTTTTTATTGTCAAAGTTTATTTTAACGCGAAAGAACAATGTAATCAACTGGGCCTGCTTCACCTGTATGACGGTACGTAGCAGGTTGCGGCGGATATCAGTGCCTTTTGATGAAATGTATGAGCCTTTACATATACTTCAATGGTCTTACAGCACTCAAATAAACACCAGCGTCGCGGCACAAAGTGAATAGACGGGTTCACTGTCTGTGAACTGTGAGCGAATAAAAAAATTTCTTCAAATTTTGATTTTTCACATTCTTTGTTTTGATTGGTATTCAAAAATACGTCTCGAACATAGTGTTTAAAACTTAGAGGCTTATGGATTTATATTCTATCTAAATGTATGTTTCTAATTAAATTGTGTCCGATATACATACAGTGTAACTACCGCTTTGAAACTTATCTATTTAATTTCCATATAGTTTTTCCATGCTGGAACTGCAACATCTTGAGAATTATTCACAGTAATGGAATTCTTTCCTGCTATAAATCTCAGCTGCGCTACGAAGTTAGAATGCGAGGGGAAATCACTTTGTCTTTGTCGCACGGCCGGACGTCATGTGCGTGCTCAGTTTATCATGTCATCCGGTTTCAGTTTTGAATAATATGGTAATACTAAATATCTGACAATGGTTACAAATACTGGAGAAACATGAGATAAATACGAAAGCTACAATATGGCAAACGAGAAATTATTTTGTAAACCTTGTTTTTAATTCGTTGATATGAAATATAAAGTGTTCGTCAGAATGCGGGGTATTGTGAAGAATCAAGATGAGTTTTTGATACATGCATATACTTACGCGCTATAACTGTAGTTTACTTGGAGATATTTACAAAGCTTTAGGTGTAAAAATTTAGGGTTCTATGTTTTTTTATCATTTCACATAAAACTACAAAAAATTCCTAGCGCAGTCTTTACATCTACGTCTGAAGGTAATGTTACCATGCCATCATAGCTATATTTGTTAATTTTCTGTCAGTTTCTGTGGCTCAGTTCACCAGATGGCTCCTTATCTCGATCTGGTTTTGTTAGAAGCTACTTTCAAATACAATAATAACACAATTAAGCATTGTTTTCTTAGTTTATTACCTCAAAAGTCTTCATCAGTAAATAGTCTCACTAACTTACCTTAAATTAACCTACGATACGCTTCTATATTTCATTTAAAATCAAACGTATAATACTCATACCTTCAGTTTATAGAGTTCGTCTTAAAACCTAGCTCTACAATATGTTTTAGTATTTATTTAAAGGCTATCCCTTTTCGCCGCGTCGAATGACTAAGCAGGGATTGACAATCGTTTATCTTCTATTGATCAGGCCAGCGTGCAGCGGCGGCGTCCCTTCTCTCGACAAATTTGCGAAAGATCCTTTCCGAGTTCGGTGTATCTGTCACTGTCACTGCAATACGTTTAGAAAAAGATACGTAAAGGTTATCCATTGTATATGTCCACGCTAGACAGTTCGTTGTCCGTTAAGTCCTAGACCGTCTGTGAGGGTTTAGACATAGTATTATTTATTTAGAAACAATATTATAGGCGTATTTAAGAGAATAGAACTCGATCGCAGATACTAAGGACGGTAACCTGATAATAGAGACAATTTTAACGTAACGATACGAAAGCTTGTTGATTTTAGGGTTCCATTCCTCAAAATGAAAAATCGGAACCCCCTTTGGATCACTCGCGTGTCCGTCTGTCCGTCCGTCTGTCACCAATTTGCTCCGAAACTACTAAACTGATTAAGCTGTTATTTGATACACGTTGTAAGTATATAGTAAGGTGCTTGCATTGCTGTGTGACGGTTTAAAGGGTAAAATAGGAAGCGAAATTACTGGGTACAGTGGCTTTACATCTTAGGTCAGAAGTTGGCAACATATGGTTCTTGAATCGGTTGCATATTTTCGCTCGGTTTTGACTTTCTGGTTCCAAAACTGCTTTCTATAGGTAGCGGAGCGGTTTCGAAGGTTTCAGCCGCTTATGGCGACATCCAGCGGGACGACCGCTGGTGAATCAAAGTCCTATATACGGCGTACCTAACCTGGGCGTTCTAATCAATAAAGCCCATTAGGTTAATAGGTTATTGGTACTCCATACATAAACCTGCTAAGTACGAGATACGCTCGCGCGTCGCGGGTTCCATACAAACTTGTCTTTTATAAGTTTCTTACTAGATATTTATATATAGCTTTCAGATATTTCCTTAGATTTCAGATGCTTCTTGCCAAATTTCATGATTCTAGGTCAACGAGAAGTACCCTAGGTTTTGATTCCCTTAATGTACATAAATGGTCATATCTGACGGTACATCCTCATATCCTCGGTCAAATGTTTGAATCGCGTTTTGGTTAAAGTTTGATTTCACGACTGTAAGAGACCATAGACCTGAGTATTTCATATAAATTTCAGGATAATATCTGTACGCGTTCCAAAGAAAAAGGGTCTTGACCGACAGGCGGAGAACGAAGTGATCCTATAAGGTTTCCTAGGGTTACTAGCTGTCTGTAGACTCTCGCCATAAGGTTGGCAGTCCTTGTTTGCCAAATCAATGGTATAAAAACGTAATCTATACTAATGTTATAAAGAGGAAAGATTTCATTGTTTGTTTGTATTGAATAGGCTTCGAAACTACTGAACCGATTTTCATGAAAGTTTGTCTAGGGATATTTCGAGACCAGGGAAAGGACATAGGGTAATTTTCCTACGGGAAAAATCCAAGGGGAAAAAAAATAACGCGGGCGAAGTCGCGAGCGAAAAGCTAGTGTATCATAATTTGGACTGACATTAAACCATTTCCTCAGAAGTCAACTATCGACCGACGGGGTGACTATCAACGCGCCTTCGGAAGCAGGAAGATGGTCTCTCTGGGCGCTTTCGCTCTCGAATCGCGGCCTCCGCTTCTCAGCCCCTCGAACCATCAACGTGTTCAGGCCTATACAGCTGGACTTCTCCCTGCCACCCGCCCTGAAGGTGGGGGAGACGGTGGAAGTGGACGTGAAGATTACCAACAACATCAACAACTGTATGGATGTGAGTATGTTTTGTATTTCAAGTGCAAAATGCTAATTGAAAAACGATTAAATTAAAACAAGAATAATTTCGACTCGGGCATGATCCGGACCTGCATCTTCAACGAACCATGTTGCCGCCTTACCAATTTTGTGTGTATAACAGTAGACGTTATGCAAAGCTATAGGTACTATTTGACCGTTGGACAGCTTGTATGTTGCTCTTAATAGCGGCGGCTTCCGTAGTGAAAACGTAAAGCTTGATGCGGCGCCCACTGCACTTTGTTAAGCCAAAATAGACTTTACACACTCACTCCTACTCTTAGATTTACATTATACATAGCATTTAGCCTTTGGAGATGGTGCGCAATAAATCGCAGTATACATTTTTCTGTCACATTTTGCGAGAAGCGAGGTAAGCACGCATGGCACACTACGAAAATTTAGAAAGCCCGCTCACTTACCATTTAATGCGCATAGTAACGTCAATCATAAAAAATCACTGCAGAAAAAACCGATTCTCTTCATAAATATTGAATAAAAAAATCTTTAAAAAAGATATGTTATTATTCAACGCATTCTTTAGTGGATGGTCTTCTTAATTTTTTGATAAATTAATTAAAACTTGGTTAAAATGTGACCCAAACATGCCTCGATTTTAAAACTGTAAACCTAATCGCTTCGTAAATATTAGATTAAATCATATACTTTCGATTTCAATAAATAAAGTGAACAATATTCTAGGGGATGTTTTTTTTAGATTTTTCTTATTCGCCTTTATTAATTTTTTATTGAAATAATTCATCTTACGCGTAAAGGTTTGCTTAAATATTCCCCTCGCTCTCACTCACTCACTCCTATGTAATTAGTGCGGGACGATCGACGCAAGGTCATTGGGAGCACTATGCGCCTTAATCGACACTCTTGACTACAATTGTACGTAATCGGAAGGGAATTTCGATTCTGATGAGATCGGTGTCAGATTATTTAGTTGGGTATGATGTGCGAGCTCCAATACATAGCTATGTCTATTGATATTCTTTGCAATTTAGTCGGGTCAACTTTAAATCGTAAATCTGCGGTGTCTTAGAATTCAACATATATGCACACTATGAAAATATTACCTTACAGTAATGAAACACACACACGTACACGCTCGTGTACTGTGATGAGTTACCAACGTACTATTGTATTTTTCTATCGTCATGGCATGAAAATTACTTCGATTTGCACCCTCGTTTATCATACGAACTGCGAAGCTGTGGAATGATCTCCCTGCGTCTATGTTTACAATTAAGTATCTATAACTTGGAGTTTTTAAGGCAAGAGTGAATAGGCACTATCTGAGGTTGAGTGCTCCACCTTAGACCACATCTTCGCTTTCCATCAGGCAAGATTGTGGTCAAACGCGCTTAATTTTACCTTAAAAAGAAACATCAAAATTGTACTTAAATAAAACACGTTAATATATATTCTATACATACCTATGATAGAAATCGCCATAGTCTTTGAAGATTTGAGTTACTGGATCGTCTTTTGCAAAAAAAACTGCACAATTGACCATTTTTTACGAGCTCTTACTTGCGATACGAAACGACACCAAATGGCAGAGGCCGCGCAGCAACCCAAAATCATCTTTATTGTATAGAATCACATGATCACTTACAAGCGTCACTTAAGAACAAAGGTTACCGTGGCGTGGTCCCGTAGAGAAGACACTCACGGAGAATAATAAACTAATGGGGGTATCATCACGTGAAAAAATATTAAGGTGTTCACGCTCGAGGAAGAGCGAGTGGCGGCACTGCATTCTAGTCTGTGCAGTGACAGCTTTTTTGGCGGCCGGCCGCATGTGACATGTCAGTTGAGTCGAGTCGAAATGTCATGACATGCTTAGAGGTTATGTGCGGGCCGGAATAAAATATAATACACAATATTCAAGCAAATAGTGATTTGCGCGGCGCACCTAATATCGGGGTGCGAAAGCCCGCTTTGTGTTGTGCAAGGTGTCAAAATCGCGTGTGTGAGTCGTGGTGGCCTAATAGGCCTTTGTAGTGCTCCGGTCTCCACCGGTGGATCCACTGCAGAACTTCAGGAGCCGCGACTTCCTTCGAGCTAGCTCAGGAAGTCCACCGGCTACGGAGGAGACGGACGGAGACAACGGGAATCGGGGTAAGCCACAATGCTTTCTATGAGCGGGTAGTAGGGCATCAGCAATCAACCCAAAATTCCTTACTCGGTGAAACGCCGACGTGGTGGAGTCTACTTGGGGCACCACCATCTCTTGGTAGCAGAGCGTGGTTTTTAGATTTGAGTGGTTGATTAGTATTGTACAATTAATATTGTAATCTTGTTGGTTGTCCAAACGGGCAATACATATTAATTGGTTTTGATTGCTGATTCTAAACCGACTACAATCTCATTTGTGGACCGATCTCCTTAACTAATTGTCATTGTATATGAAAAATTGAGGTTAAATGTCTTTTGTTGTTCTAGTTAAGTTCTAGCATTTACCTATATTTGATTTTGGTTTGTTTTTTCATATCTTTGTTTTGCCCTTGAATATTTTGTTTGTTAAGTTGTAAACTTATACTTGAATTTAATTTGTTTAACAGATTTTGCTGCGAAATGACTTTGCTGTTGTTGTAATACACTATATTGCTGTGTTAAGTTTTAGCATTTACATTTGATTTTGTTTTGTTTGCCTTTGAATATTATGTTTGTTAAGTTATTGACTTAATACTTGAATTTAATTTGTTTGAAAAATTCTGTTGTTAAATGCCTTGTTGTTCTAGTTAAGTTCTAGCATTTATACCTTGATTTTGGTTTGTTTATATATTTTGTTCTGCCTTTGAAGTTCCTCCCGATCTGTTTTATTGTCTGCGGTTGTCGGTCTGTTTGTCTGTGTATTATTTTAGTGTATCTTAATTTTGGTGCAAAATGGTCCCGCCAGTCAGCCCGCTTAGTGGTGCCCGCGCGGGTGCACAAAAGATTTTGAGATGGTTTGCTAGTGCCGTCGCTTTGGTAGACCGACCAGACCGAGAACAGGCCTTGTTAATTCGGCATGAGGGAGTACCGGCTCGCTTGAAGGAATTGGAGCAGCTTTTCGTTGCTCATCAACAATATCTGCTCGACCACCCAGCCGAGGGCGCCGCTGAGTTGCGGGCAGTCGACCAATTTAATGCCGATTATGATCAGTGTTTTGAACAGGCGGATGTGATTATAAACAAGGCTCAGGCAATCCTATCCGCACGCCCGGGGAGGTCAAGCCTACCCCGGCCGGCTTGCTGGGCAGACTGCCCACTTTAGACATCCCAACCTTTGATGGGAACCTGGCTTCTTGGATGGGGTTCATTAACCTCTTTGATAGCCTGGTTCACTCGAGGGACGACCTGTTCCCTAGCCAGAAATTGGCCTATTTGCTCTCTGCCTTACGTGGAGAGGCTGGTGTACTTGTCCAGCATCTACCTGTCAATGATGACAGTTATGATATTGCAAGGGCGTTGTTGACCGCCCGGTATCAGAATGTTCGCTTGCTAGCGGACACACATGTGGCTGCCATTTTAGGGCTGCCACGAGTATCGCGGGTCTCCTCATTGAGGAAGGAGATTTTGAACCCGCTGCTGAGCGCTATTAACGCGCTCAAACGACTTGATCTACCGGTGGACCAGTGGTCCTTTATTTTGCTCCACCTCATCCTCGATAAGCTTCCCATGGAGATGAAGGGACGCTTCGAACAAAGGTACGGGGGCAATAGTGCCTCGTACCTCCCCCCCCTTCTCGGATCTCCTCAGATTTTTGGAGGATGAGTGTCGGATGACTGACCACTTGGATCTGGCTCCTATACCGGGACCGAGTACAGGTCGCTATGAGGCGACCCGGGCAGCGCCACGGAGAGAGCGCCGCCCGCACAAGCAGTATACTGCAGTGCGACAGAACTCTCCACACGGGGAGTGTTGCAAGCGAGATGGCCATCGTTTGCCGGCCTGTCCCAAATTTGTTGGCCTACGCACCGAGGGGCGTAGAAATATGGCCAAACAGCGGAATTGGTGCTACCGCTGCCTGGGGGCTCATATGGCCTCGGCTTGCCCCCACCCACGAGATTGTCACTGTTGTGGAGGGGCCCATCACCCCCTTTTGTGCTTCAACAATAGAGACACTCGTGAGGTGGTGAGAGAGAGGGACTCGCACACGGGCGGGGGCCCTCGTAGGTCACCCACATCTCCGAGGAGATCGGAGGGGCGTGCCACCCCTCCGCGGAGAGTGGAGAGGCGCCCCCCCTCCCGTGAGAGGATTGGGCGCCCCACCCCCCCTACGGGCGGGGGGGATCGACGCGCCGCTTATGAGGCGCCACCGCGGGATTGGGCCGCGGTCATTAGGGAGCCACGTCGGGAGCCGATACGCTTCTCTCCCCCTCTGATGGAGAGACCCCGGTTGTCACGGGCTCCCCCAACTTTCGCCCATCATGGGCACCGCCCGGCCCCCCGATGCCGCTTTGATCGGGGCCAATACGTGCCGGATTGGGACCCGCTCGAGCGCCTTGAGCGCCCTATTCCTCCGCCGCGCACGCATTTTTCTTCGGACCCCCCTTCCCCCCCGTTGCGGGGAATGCGGGAGGATTTTCACTAAACCAACTGTCGGCTGCAACCCCCCCACAGGAGCAGGTGCTGTTACCAACAGCCTCCGTACAGGTGTGGGGCCCGAGGGGCACCTTTGTTTTAGTTCGCGCCCTTTTGGATACGGGAGCTCAGGGTTGCATTGCCTCCAGCTGGCTGGTCCGGCAGTTGAGTTTGAACACATCTCCATACCTTGAATCGGTACGAGGAATCGGAGACCTGCGGATCCCGGATCCGATCGGTCAGGTTTTGTTCTCCTTCTCCCCCCACTTCTCTTCAGCGCCCAAAATTGGCGCTACCGCGATTGTTTATGAGAAGGTTGTTGGTCAGCTTCCGCAACAGCACGTTTCGCGCGCTGTCGTTGATGCGACATCAGGATTGACCTTGGCTGACCCTTCCTTCCACCGAACCGGTCCGATTCACTTATTGCTCGGTGCCGATGTTCTAGGCCGCGTGTATTGTGGGAAGAGGAGAGAGTTACAGAAGGGTGGGCTGGTAGCCTTATCTACATCGCTTGGGTTTGTAGTGATGGGACCAGTTAGGCATAACCCACCATCTCCATCGGTGGACAGTTACATAACTGTTAGCTCCACCTTATCGGATGTCCTTCAACGGTTTTGGGAGGTGGAAGAGCCACCTACCGTGAAGCGAGTGAACCCCTTGGACGAGGAGTGTGAGTTGTTCTACCAGAACAATACAGGTCGCCTTCACTCGGGACGGCTGATCACTCGTTTGCCCTTTTTGTCAGTTCGCCCCTCACTTGGCAGCTCCCGGCCGTTGGCCGAGAAGCGGCTGCTGTCCATGGAGCGTCATATGTGTAGGAACTCCGACCTCAAACAGAAGTATGTCGACTTCATGCGAGAATATGAGCAACTGGGGCACATGTCGGTCTCGCGACTGGACTGGCGAAACGAGGAACATAATTTTCTTCCTCACCACGCGGTTTTGAAACCTTCCACTGGGAAGATACGCGTTGTTTTTGATGGGTCAGCTCCTACGTCTACCGGAGTTTCGCTGAATCAATGTCTGCATGCTGGACCGAAGTTGCACCACGAGGTGGGCGATGTATTGACCAACTTCCGTCGCCATGCCGTCGTCTTTGTGACCGATATCCGGATGATGTTTCGGCAGACTGTGATTCACCCGGACGATAGACGATATCAGCTCATATTATGGAGAGAGGATCCCAGGGATCCCATGCTGGTCTACGAGCTGAACACCAATACATACGGTTTGCGTTCGAGCCCCTTTGTGGCAATTCGCTCACTTGTGGAACTCGCTGAACGTGAGCGGTTACGATACCCTCGCGCATCCTTGGTTCTCAAGGAGGATGCATTTGTTGATGATATTTGTACGGGCTCCTCTAGTGTCGAGGAAGCCTTGATTTTGCGAGATGAACTAATTGCTCTTCTCGGGGCTGGTGGTTATGAACTGAGGAAGTGGATGTCCAACTCACCTCAGCTTTTGTGTGACTTGCCAGACGACCACCAGCAGGAGCCTCATATTTTTGAGAATGCCAACACTCCAGATTTACTGTCTGTTTTGGGAGTGCAATACAGACCTGTCCAGGACACGTTCACCTATCGATTGGAGCTGCCAAGCCCCATGGTCTGGACGAAACGGTTAGTTTTGTCTACAGTAGCTCGTACCTTTGACCCAAATGGCTGGATTAGTCCCGTAGTGTTTTGGATGAAGTGCTTCCTACAGGAACTTTGGTCAGCCGAAGTGTCGTGGGATGAGCCCCTCTCGGGCCGTTTGCTGCGAGATTGGGAGTCCTTCATGTCGTCTCTCCCCGACATTAACGGTGTTAGTATCCCTAGACATATACTGCCTAAGGGACGGTTTACGGCCAGCCTTCATGGCTTTTGTGACGCGTCTGAGAGTGGATACGCAGCCGTCGTATATATCCGGACGGTCGATGATAGAGGAGCTGTTAAGCTCCACTTGCTAATTGCTAAGAGTAAGGTTGCTCCACTTCGGACTCGATTAACGATTCCGAAGTTAGAATTGTCTGGAGCTACTCTTCTGGTTCGGTTGATGAACCACGTTGTTGACACCCTGGGACGTAGTGTGGACTTTGAGTCGCTCTTTGCTTGGTCCGACAGTCAGGTTGTCCTGTGTTGGATTAAGAACTCCGTCCACTCCCTGGAAGTATTTGTGGCCAATCGGGTATCCCAAATACAGGCCTCGAAGGCCACGTTGATTTGGCGCCACGTGCCAGGTGAAATAAACCCTGCTGACTGTGCATCACGTGGCAGCGAAGCCCCTCAGCTTATTGACCACACTCTGTGGTGGGGTCCCGAATGGTTGTTACAGCCGTCCTGGCCTTCCACACCAGCTGTGGTGAAGGTACCAAATCCGGGCTTGCGTGTTCACGCTGTCGAGACTATGGCGGCTCCAGAGCGGGAATTTTTATTAGACCGCTACAGTTCTCTGGACAAGTTGCTCGGCGTGACCGCTTGGATAAGAAGATTTATACGAAATTGTCGCCGGCCTCAGGACAAAGATTTGTGTCCGGTCCTCTCACCGCAGGAGCGCCAAGATGCTCTTCTGCATTGGGTGCGTATGACCCAGTCTAGAGCGTTTGAACCGGAACTTAAGATTTTCCGTACCGGGACGTCCAAATTGAAGGGACCCTTGGTGCGTTTGACTCCCTTTCTGGATGATAAAGGATTGTTGCGTGTAGGAGGCCGATTGAGGCACGCTAACTTGCCTTATAGATCACGTCATCCCCTGTTGCTCCCCAAGGACGGACCATTGGTGCGATTGTTGATCATTGATCGCCATGTGAAGAATGCTCATGCCGGATGTAATGCATTGACCGCGCTCCTCCAACGGGAGTTTTGGATTTTGTCAGCGCGAAGAATAATCCGATCTGTTATCTTTCGATGTCTGCCCTGCTATCGTTTACGCCCCGAGACGATGCAGCCCCAAATGGGTGATTTGCCTGCTGATCGTGTGAATGAATCGATGACCTTCTTAGGAGTTGGAACTGATTTCGCGGGACCGTTCACTATAAAAACGTCGCGACTCCGTAATGCTAAGACTGAAAAGGCTTACTTGTGTGTGTTTGTTTGTTTGGCCACTAAAGCCGTTCATTTGGAGGTGGTGAGTGCGCTCACCATGGACGCCTTCTTAGCAGCGTTAGGCAGATTTGTCTCCCGCCGGGGACTGCCTTCTCTAATTCGGTCCGATTGTGGGACGAACTTCAAGGGCACTGATAGACATATAAGAGAAGTTTGTGAATTTTTAGATAAAAATAATATTGAGATCGGATCCACACTCTCCCGTAGGGGGGTAACATGGCGATACTCCCCGCCGTCTTGCCCTCACTGGGGAGGGATTTTTGAATCTGTTGTAAAGGCCGCCAAGACTCACCTTCGCCGCGTTATTGGGGAGACTATTCTCACGTTTGAGGAACTCGCGACGGTGTTTCATAAGATTGAGGCGGTTCTCAACTCGCGTCCGTTATGTCCGTTGTCTACCGACGCGAACGATTTGCAGGCCCTCACGCCGGGCCATTTCTTGATAGGCAGACCACTTAACGCCCTGCCCGAGTATCCTTATAGAGATCTCAATCCCGGACGCCTTTCGCGGTTTGAGTTGCTCCAGCAGCTTACCCAGAGTTTCTGGCGCGGCTGGCACCTTGAATATTTACACATTTTGCAACAGCGCGTTAAGTGGTCAGATAAGACAAACCCACCGAGGGTTGGAGACCTCGTGTTAGTGAAGGACCCAAACCTGCCACCCTTACGTTGGCGTCGCGGACGCATTGTCCAACTTACTCTAGGGTCTGATGGTGTGCCCAGGTTTGCCGAGGTCCTAGTTGGGGATTCTGTTTTGAAGCGCGCGGTCGCTACTCTTTCTCGCCTCCCCTTAGACTGATTTGGCGGACAGTCCGGGACTGTCCGGAGCGGGGGGATGTTCACGCTCGAGGAAGAGCGAGTGGCGGCACTGCATTCTAGTCTGTGCAGTGACAGCTTTTTTGGCGGCCGGCCGCATGTGACATGTCAGTTGAGTCGAGTCGAAATGTCATGACATGCTTAGAGGTTATGTGCGGGCCGGAATAAAATATAATACACAATATTCAAGCAAATAGTGATTTGCGCGGCGCACCTAATATCGGGGTGCGAAAGCCCGCTTTGTGTTGTGCAAGGTGTCAAAATCGCGTGTGTGAGTCGTGGTGGCCTAATAGGCCTTTATAGTGCTCCGGTCTCCACCGGTGGATCCACTGCAGAACTTCAGGAGCCGCGACTTCCTTCGAGCTAGCTCAGGAAGTTCACCGGCTACGGAGGAGACGGACGGAGACAACGGGAATCGGGGTAAGCCACAATGCTTTCTATGAGCGGGTAGTAGGGCATCAGCAATCAACCCAAAATTCCTTACTCGGTGAAACGCCGACGTGGTGGAGTCTACTTGGGGCACCACCATAAGGAGTGTCAAAAAAATGTCATTTTATTATTTTTTATGGTATTGTAAATACATTAACCCCTAATCATTTACAACTAGAACTGAAACCAGAGCAATGGGTGTGTATGTCCAAAGGTTATTATCATTGAGATTGGAAGCCATATCTTAATATAGAAACCAGCGTATCAACATCCATCAATAATTATATTTATGCTGTATGAGTACTGAATGGATGAGATTGATTATTTGTTATGAGATCGCTTTCAACATTAAGCTGTATCGGTATAGGTATGCAGTAAATGACACGTGAATTAAGTGACATTTTTAAGAGTCCGGACGTAAAGATAGAGTACCTTTTTTTACAGTACAATCAATATTACTCGTCTTGGCAATACATTACATGAAAATGTTAGTAAAGAAGAATAAATGTATTATTAGCTAAGCACCGAAATTTCTAAGATGTAAGTACCATACAAGCGAGTAGCATGCATGAAGGCAAGCTGCTGCATACATGCAGGCAATCGGCATACCTGTAGGCAAGCAGATCTGAAGGCAAACGGTAGAAACGGGGATAGCACGCGTGCATGCGTTTAGTTCTCAATTCACCTAGTTACGAGTAGTCAAATGAAATTATGACAATCGAAGTTATACAAATTGTCTTTACTAGTATGATAAATGTTTGACAAAGGAGACCAGCCAAAATGGTACCAGAGTTGTACAGCTACATATTATATACCATTATATTTGCTGTTTTTCAAGGATAATTTTGATATATGCCATGTAGTCGTAAACAGCAGGAAACATTTTTAATATCCATTTATGTTTTTTGTGAAAAGAAACTCTTTGGACGTTGCATAAAACGAAACATATATTTATTTTTCAAAAACTCGTGTATATTATGGCTCCGGTCGACTATGTCCAGAGTGTTAAACAGACTACAGTATAAAAAGGACTACTGTCCCATTTTGACTAGACCCAATTTGACTAATATCCTTTAATGTCTAGTGGTCATCTTATGATGACCACTGAAACAATTAGTTTTTGTTTCAGTGGTCATCATAATATACACGAGTTTTTCCACGTCAATTCTAAGCCTTTCCTAGATCCTAAAAATATTCTAAGCCATGATAAAAAGGATAAAATATGAGTTTTTAATTTCTAAAATAATGGCTGTTTGAACAGTAGATTCCTTTGTCGATCTATTCTGGAGTGATTAAAAAAATATTATGTCAAAAAATCTGCTTGTGATTTTTTTGTTATTGTTGGCTGCGTTGTCGTTAGTTTGGTTGTGTGTTATTGTGATTGTGTTGTGTTATCCACCTTAAATATCAAGCTTATAGTCTCTAAATATAATATTGCCACAGCTGTTCAATAAAATAACCTCTAAAGTACTTTGTCTAAAGCGCCTATTTATAAATGAACCCCACTTGTTAATGAATTTAAATTAACGCCACTTTTTTTCTATTGTAATAAGCTATAAAATGATATACATTTAATAGTTGTACAATTACTTTGACATTGGTACCAGAGCTCCATACAAAGTGGCTGTTGTCCTTTCCACAAACTATAGTTGAAATTTTTATTCCCGAAATACGGCACATTTTTTAACATTAAGTTTTCTTCATTAACCCGTTAGCTTACATTTCACGATCAAATTCTCTGTCATATCCGGGTTATTCGTATCCCATTCAAGCTATTTTAGTTTAAGCTACTCACTTATTTGACATTACTATGTTAGCAAGGTCTAATCGCTATGCGTAAAATGAGTTTTTTGATCAAGACTCCCCGAATAATTTCCAGACAAAGTAAATATAGACTTTCTAGGAACGCCGGGGCAAACACGCAAGACCTTACAGCTAATGTAATAAGTTACCTCGTTTACACGTGAAAATAATTGTATTTACTTAGGACCGTCTACTCGGCAAACGTTATTTTGATATATTTGTTGTGCTTAATCAAATTCCCGCCATTTATCGGGGTATGCCTGCCGCCCCTCGCCATCGTTGGCTACCACCCCTTTGAGATTGTGATCTAAAAGGGATGAATATGATAATCGATCTACTCTATTTCATTTTTGTTTGATTGGTAAATGTAAACTGACTTTATACGTATCTCTGTTTAATATAAATATTCGCATGTTGATTCTTGAATACAATACAGCTTTATTGGTCGGTACCATGAAACAAATACAAAGAGAAGGTGCCCTATCGCGTTTTCCGTATGAAATCAAGTGAAGCCGGAAATCGGGGTGCGGGGGGAGGGTGCGCGACGCCACTGTCACCTTGTAGCGAGTAGAATTACTATAATGCCAGCATTATTGACGTTAACATAAAAGTTCTGCTATACATTACTAGGTGGCAGCAGTGCTAGTGCAGACTAAAATGCCAGCATTATTGACGTTTACATAAAAGTTCCGCTATACATTACTAGGTGGCAGCAGTGCTAGTACAGGGCCTCACTAAGGGATTTAATAAAATAAATCATTCTAAAAATAGATAATCTAGTTATAAAATTTTCTATCATTTACAATGCATTCATTATTTGTGAAAACTTATAAATGGACTTCAGTTTATTTAGCTGCAATAGTAGTAGTTTTGTAGTTTCTTGTGACTTTTTGTTTTCTTTGTGTGTAATATATGTGAAAGTAACTAAAATTTGGGATTTTTGGAAAAGAAATAATAGAGAAATATTTTTTTTTAATAATATTTTTTACCTTTTTTACAATTTGTAACAACAAAACTAATTTAATTTTCTTCTTAAAACGAATATTAAGTCTTAATTATTAATTCGAAATCTTAGGAAACACGCATATACAGGGTGTCCCAGAAGCCGACGTCAAGCCGAAAGCAGGCGGTAGACTAACTCATATATGTTATCAGAAAAATATAAAAAAAATCTAAGTCATCTATTTAAAGAAAAAATCTAACATTTAAAAAAATAGATATAATTTACACCCTGTGACGGTTTTTTACTCTTGTTGCTACAAATCTTGACTTTTCTAAACATTTTCTTTTGTTTTGTAATCCAGAATAATGTTTCTGTATACTCTAATCTAAAATTTAAAGCCAGCTGCTCCAAATTAGAAGAATATGCCATTTTTATCTAAATCAAATATTCAAAATTAATTTTTCGCATAGCTTTAACAAGTTGTACTGAAAAAAATGTACTATGCGAGTTTGGCAAGTAACTGCAAAAGTTGGCCCATTCAATAAGGATTCCAAAATGGTATGATACTTGGTAGATAATTTATATGATTGCAGACAATTTTTTTTTTCCAAAAACAGGCAGTTTTGAACAAATTTTTCTTACGTACTTAAAATTTATTCTTATGTACCCATGGTTTGCTTTAAGGCCGTAACTTTAACATTCTAGTTTGAGTGAGACCTGGAGAGTCATTTTACGAAGTGTGAGAGAGACAGATATTGAAATAAATTAAATACACAAAAATTGTTTAACATAATTTATTTAAATTATGTTAAATTATGTCAAGATTTACAACAGGTGTTCAAACTGTCTTCCTTCAGCTCTAATGAAGGCTCGACATCGTCTTAAAAAAGATCAGGCTATGAAGCGGGCGAATCTTCAATTATTAACAAAATCATTTGCTTCTATTATTCTTTGCCGTAGGTCAGTCACAGTTTCGATTGGCTTTGCGTAAAATTTTTCTTTCACCGCTCTCCAGTAAAAGAAATCTAATGGATTTAAATCTGGGGAATGGGCTGGCTACGAGATAGTACCAAATCGTCCTATCCATCTGCCTGAGTATTCCTCATCGAGATATTCTCTTGCTGTGCTGGCATAGTGAGCTGGGCAACCATCTTGTTGAAACCACATATCTCTTAGAATGTTATGTGGCACATCTTCCAGTAGATTTGGTAAATCATTTTGTAAAAAATGTAAATAAACTTCACCAGTCAAGGCGTCTGGCAGCTCAAAAGGATTATTTGTCTATTTAAAATTCCGGTCCACATATTCACTTTAAATCGATATTGTGATCTATCTTGCCTCATCAAATGAGGATTTTCGATATGCCACTCGTGTAAGTTGTGTAGGTTCATGTAACCATCTTTTTTAAATGTCGACTCATCTGACCACAAATTTTTTTCAAAGAATCGCGGATCTTCTCTGTGTTTTTGTAGCATTGTTTCACAAAAAGCAACACGGGGTCGATGGTTCCGGGGTAGTAGAGTTTGTACTCGCTGTTCGTGGTACGGGTGTAGCTGATTTTTACAAAATCCGATGGGCTGTACTTTTGGGTACTCCTGTGCTTCTCTCTATTCCACGTACAGAAATACTCCGATCTTCTTCGACAATGTCTAGTACAACGTCCTCGTAAGGGGGACGAAATCTTCTTTCACTATGTTCTTGGTTCGGCAGTCGGCCCTCTAAAAAAGAGTAATCGGTGCACATTTGTAAAGACTCGATGATCCGGAAAACGAGCTGCATTTGGGTACCTCTCACGATAAAGTCTAGCTGCAGCGTTGGCATTGCATCTACATTCCCCATAAATTAAATGCATGTTGGCGTATTCTTGTGTCGTGTACGCAGACATGGTGGCACTACACAATTACACAATCAACGATAAGTAGTCCGGAGCAAAGCAAAGGTCGTCGGTAGAGAAACTAAACAGTCCGAATCCAAATCACAAGCAATCAAGTCCAATAAACGAAGCAGAAAGTGGTAAGCACGAAATCAACACGAACGAATACAAAAAGACGCGCAGTAAGCGAAGGAGCGAAACGTACTGATGTGTATTGTTTGTGCGTTAGCGAATAATTGGCGTCACTATCTGTCTCACTTCCACTTCGTAAAATAGTCATTTTACGAAGTGGATGTGAGACTCGCCGTCTCTGTCACGTTAGCGTCACTATCTGTCTCGCTCATACTTCGAATCTCCGTCTCTGTCACGTTAGCGTCACTATCTGTCTCTCTCACACTTCGTAAAATAACTCTCCCGGTCTCACTCAAACTAGAATGTTAAAGTTACAGCCTTAAAGCAAACCATGGGTACATTAGAATAAATTTTAAGTACGTAAGAAAAATTTGTTCAAAACTGCCTGTTTTTGGAAAAAAAAATATTGTCTGCAATCGTAGAAATTATCTACCAAGTATCATACCATTTTAGAATCCTTATTGAATGCGCCAACTTTTGCAGTTACTTGCCAAACTCGCATAGTACATTTTTTTTCAGTACAGCTTGTTAAAGCTATGCGAAAAATTAATTTTGAATATTTAATTTAGATAAAAATGGCATATTCTTCTAATTTGGAGCAGCTGGCTTTAAATTTTAGATTAGAGTATACAGAAACATTATTCAGGATTACAAAACAAAAGAAAATGTTTCGAAAAGTCAAGAATTGTAGCAACAACAGTGAAAAAACCGTCACAGGGTGTAAATTTTATCCATTTTTTTAATGCTAGATTTTTTTTAAATAGGTGACTTAGATTTTTTTTTATATTTTTCTGATAACATATATGAGTTAGTCTATCACCTGCTTTCGGCTTGACATCGGCTTCTGGGACATCCTGTATAGGTTCTGCATAATATGAAAGGTCTTATATTATCTATATCTATACAAATAAATAAAATTGAAGTGTCTG
Source organism: Schoenobius gigantellus (assembly GCA_963935595.1). Lineage (NCBI taxonomy): Eukaryota > Metazoa > Arthropoda > Insecta > Lepidoptera > Crambidae > Schoenobius > Schoenobius gigantellus. Next base: position 29,290,359 of record OZ012551.1, read on the forward strand.
TTTTTAATGTCAAAATAACAAGTTTTTACTAAATGGGTATGAATGTATATCGGGTACCAATAACAAAAACACAATTTAAAAAAAAATTGTCTGTCTGTTTGTTCCCGCTAATCTCCGGAACGGCTGGACCGATTTTGATGGGAGTTTAACTAATAGTTAGCTAATTATATAAGGTATAACATAGGCTACTTTTTATTTTAAGCCATGTATTTCTTAAATTAATTTCCGATGGAAATCTATAAAACACCAAAAAATATCTTTTGGTGTTTTATAGATTTCCTGATGTTATGTTTTCATATAAACAATAAATCTATGTTAAAAGATACATTCGTAGGAGAAAGATAATTTATTAGGAGCTGTGTCAATATAATCTAAAAATAAAAATCGTTAAAACTGCTTATATTAATTCACGTGTTTTGTTTTCGCCCTTAATACATCCTACGTTTTCGTTAGTATTTTTACTCGCCACTAGAGGACCTTTTGTGCTTTATCGGGACATTGACAGAAGCGTCCATGTGGCGTCGAACATTCTAGAAGCAATACGTCAAGTAATAAATTAATAATGCTTGTTTAATGTACTTACAAATGGAAAGAGACTTTTTTTTCGTTCACTTTGTTTCTGTCGTCTGTGTAACTTTTGCACGATAGAACACAACATTTCATTTTGTATTTAGGTAATTCAAACCTAAAATAAAGGAAGAGCGTACGACGTACTAATCCGACAGATAAAAAGATCGACTGATGTCAGCGCCTCTGGCGTTAAGTAAGTTAAAACTAAAAATGCGTGACGTCAGGACTCTGGTGATAGGAGCTGTACCTAGTTGCTTATAACATCTCCTCTTTGCTTTTGCTTCATGGTCGGTACTATCAGTAACTTTAGGGCTAGCATGCACTGCGACAAAATTCCGCGCGTTTATTCCCGCAACATCTGTGAATTATGACTGTAGAAGTGCGCGCACTGCAGAAATAAAGTCGCTTGCTGAAAATATAAAAATACTAACTGTGCCCGCGGACTAGGTTTCGCTATAATAACTGTCAAAAAAATCTGAAGAGGGCCCTTATCGTCTAGGGGTATAAAAATAGCCTACGATCTATTCTCATACTGACCAAATATATCTACACAAAAAACAAGTAAAATAATAAAAAAAAAAAACTTTTTTAAATATAAGCTTTTAGTACTCGTCAATACGAATCGAACGAGCCCAAATTTGATGAGGTTGTGTCATTTTATTACGGATTTCCTATGGCCAGCTCCAGCGTTAGATCAGCTCCATTATCATCATAATATTGCATTGTCACGCAATATACTCGTACATATGCATGAAAAATTTCAGCTCAATTGGAAACCGCGAAGTGGGTCAAATTTAACTAGCAATATTTCATTACAGATATCAGACAGGTGAAAGTAAATAAAAGCTTGTAAAATCATAAGTACAAATCGGTCAAGTCGTTTCGGAGGAGTTCGATAACAAACAGTATCACACGAGATTTTTATATATTAGACTAGCTGTGCCGGCGAACTACGTTTCGCCATAATAATCACCTAGGGGTATAAGAAATAGTTTTCGACCTATTCTCAAACCTACCGAACATACACAAAAAAAATCACAAAAAGCAAGCCGTTTCGGAGGAGTTTGGTAACAAACACTGTGACACGAGAATTTTATATATTAGAAGATTTCACAAAATATACATGTATAAACCGACTACAAAAAAATAAAACAATAATACACAACACATGGACCTACAAAAAAATATACAACACACACACAACACTACATTTTAAAATTGAAGTCGGTGCCAAATTTTAACTAACTACATTAGTTCTTCAATTTCATCGCTTGATACAAAGGAAATTCCTGCATGTGTTATTAGCCTAGCAAATAACATAGGACAGGGAAGCTTTTGGTCTTTATCTCACCTGATGATAAGTGACGATAAGGCCAGCAAGCGAGCTTCACCTGGACTCCTCAACAACTGAGGAACAACTGCTATCTTACTTCTAATTGTCGGAGCACTACAAATTACGCGCGAGCCAGTATTCGAACGTTTGCCGCGCGTAATTTATACGCAGCTACGGTACCTACGAACTTAGGTAAGACGGTGGTAGCTAGCCAGGCGGACTCAGAAGCCCTACCACCGAGCAGAAAAACTTCTGTCCCCATCGGGAATCGAACTCTCGACCTCACGGTCAACACCCAGTAGTTTAAACTAACTAAACCACGGAGGCAGTTGAAACCAATGTTATCATAATGTAACTAAAACTGTTTAACTTTTGGCTATTTTGCTATTAATATTTTTAGAAATGAAAATCTGGAGTATGGTTATGAGTATCCGGTAGTCCATACTGGCCGACTTCTACTACGAAGGCTGATAGGTACGATTACCAAAACTTAAATGATAATTCAATCAAATTTAAAGTTGATTCCCTAAAATAGAATTAAGAAGATATTATAACACCTGGTTCAAAGTGTCATTTTAAACTGTAAACACTGAAGTTACGTCGACACCATAGTTGAATAATGAAGAAAACATACTTACATAAATACGCGACCAAAGGTATCAAAGTATCAAAACCAAACTCAAAGTGAAACCCAATTAAAAGTTGCCGCCAAAGTCTTTTCGTATTTTCGGCAGTCGCTCGTCACCTCGACTCGTCCTAATGAAAGAAGTTGAACCTTTGTAAGCATATTGAGAATTCAACATTATCCTACTCATTTTTTTGTTTATTGTGTATTTATCATTTATTTATCTTGAAATACATAAGCTATGTTTAGCAATGCAAATTATATTCTACCTTAATTGTATGAAATATACCATTAAGGTAGGTATAAGTTAGTAGGTATAAGATCTAGTCATGAAATTTGGTATGAAGCAAGGTCGTATAGCACAAAAATCTGAAAACCGAAAATATTATATACATAGTTAGGAACCTACTCGTACCTCTTTTTATAGATAACTGCTCTATAACTTCAGCACTGCTCGCACTGCTCTCGTGTTAATACAAGAATAATGATTCTGGTGAATTTTCCATTTTTTACTTCATTCACTCCCGACTCAACGGAGCGGAATGTCTAGAGCTTTTAAATCATCTTTGTCTCCGTCTTGATCGTTGTGCTATTTAATGGGAAAATCTCCGGTTGCGGTATTATTCTGTTGCCGACTTTTTTTTTAATTCAGCCCTTTGTAATGTCGTAATTTATTGATCAATCCTTAGTTACTAATATTATAAACGCGAAAGTTTGTGACTAAGGATGGATGTTTGTTACTTTTTCACGCAAAAAAATACTGACTGGATTTGGATGAAATTTTGTAGGTGGGCGGATTACGACAGGGATTAACATATGGGCTAATTTATTATCCTGGAAAAGTAAGCAGTTTCCGCGGGAAAATAGATTTACAGGTTTTTCTTTAAACTTTTAAGTCGAAACATAGTTCACGGGCACAGCTATCTTCTATGTTACAAAACAAAATTATTTTTGATACGGGAAAATATAAAATTCCCACGGGTAAAAAACAATGACGCTGGCAAAGCCGCGAGCGGAAAGCTGGTACTTAGTATTTTAGAAGATTTATTTGCAACTGTTTGTAACAACAAATTAATAATAGATAACAAACAACAATGGTCATTATTTAATCGCCGACGCCTACGGCTGATGGGAGTTTGAACCACTTAAACCGGGATCGATTGCATAATCGGCCCATTTGCCGGGATTCGCGCGCGATCCCCGGGATCGGCCGGGAACCCCTAATCGGCATTCGATGAGCGCCGCCGATCGCAAACAAATTGCTATCACACGTGTGACTAGTGGCCGACTGTTAAGCTACGCGGTTATTTAGTGTAGGCTATATTTTGTTGCGTTGAGAAATTTTTAAAAGTACATTCGTGACCTAATATAAGTAATAAGTGCCTAGCGGGTGAAATAACTAACCAAATAATGTTTTTAACATCTTGTAAACCACATGATTGCAATAAATGTACAGTCAGCCAAAAACGTTGTTATTGACTTTTCTTTGCGTTAAAATACTGACAGCTACCAGCCCCTATCTTAACCATCTGTGACAGATGCGACATTGTCAAAAATATGTGAAATATATGTCATATATTTTGACAATCGTCGCACTTGTCAGAGACGGTAAATATGTAGGTAAATAGACCAGAGCAACCTAAACGATATTCTATTTATACGCGAAGTTTTGTCAAAACTGATGCACCACTTTTTTGGGCGACCGTACCAATCGTTGAAATAAAGCGAGATAATTCAGTTATACTTGCCTCTTGCATTTTTTCACAGCTAAACGAGACCATATGCCTCAAAAATATTTGTTATAAATCCCAGTTTGATATCTCTCTACGCGTTTCTGAGAAAGAGGGTCTTGGCAGACTGACGACAGACGGGCAACGATGTGATCCTATCAGGGTTCCGTTTTTATGTATTTATTTATTTATTTGTTTAGCTACAAACAGTTGTATAAAATACATTATTAAATACACTTTTACAAAATTAACCTATAGTACCATTAATTATTAATAGTTTAAAACTAGTATGTGCTTATGACGGATATAAAATAAATAATAAATAATTTAACAATCTAAATATACCACAATATGTCACCAATAATATTTTGTTTACTGAAACAAAATTTCGCCCACGTTTCTTTTAAACATCGGAAGCGAATTTAAAAAGATATCTATTTTATTAAATGACCTATTATATAAATAAAATGTGCGCCTGAAAAAGGTGTTCTTGGCATAGTTTGTATGAAAACTCGGGATGAAAAAGGTATCCTTAGAACGAGAGGAGAATCTGGGAACTTTCAGTGTTATTTTCTGTAGTAAATTAGCCGAGTCGACATGGTTATTAATTATTTTTATATAAAAATATGGTATCTAACAACTGGCGTCTACATACCAATGATTCAACGTTATTTCTTTTTGCACTTTCATCGTAGTTATTGTAATAAAAACCTGTGCGGTAGTCTAGAGACCTCAAGAATTTGTGTTGCACTCGTTCTATCCTATTCTTATGAACAATATATTGGGGGTTCCAGACCACGCTAGCAAACTCCAAAATACTACGGACGTAAGTATTGTATAGTATCTTAAGTGTACCACCCTTGGTGAAAAGCCTTCCCAAACGAAGGATTAAACCCAACTGCTTATATGCTTTAGCCACTATATTATCAATATGTGCATTGAAATGTAACTTAGAATCCAAGGTTACTCCTAAATCGCGAATACAGTACACACGCATTATGCTCCCACCACAAAACCTATAATCAAAATGGACTGGATTATTTTTACGGGTGAAGGTTATCACATAACACTTATTCAAGTTAATAAATAAATCATTTTCTTTGCAAAATATCTCAAAATCGAACAAATCTTGTTGTAATTCCTTACATTCTTCATGACGTTCAATTATTTTATAAATTTTTGTGTTATCTGCATACATGAGATGATGAGATTTGGAAAAGCATTTAGTGATATCGTTTACGTATAGAGTACCGTTTACCTTTTGATGCATAAAAACCAAAGTAACATTTGAGTAAAATACAGAAATCCTAATTAAAAACAAGAAATTTTTCACTTGCAACACCCATAAACGTATTTACATCGCTCACACACCAACCGGCGCGCAAGCAGACAAAGTGGCGGTGCGTAAATAGCAAACAAAAAAGTTGAGTTTTATTTTGTTATTGCTGAAAAACATATCCTAATATTTTATACAATCTCGTGAGTCAAATATTTCCTGTTAAGACCTAGTTCTTCGTCCGCTTCTCATACACAAAAGGTAAGAGAGCAAGCAAAACTTGGTCACACCAAGACTTTCACCTAGTATTACAGAAAATAATGGACTAGAAACCTATCTAAGCGTTTTACTTATATCTTACCACCCAGGTGACAGCACTACTAGCTTTGAGCGCCGGCGCAGCGTTTGCAAGCACCGGTGCCCTTTACGTAACCGAAAGATTGAGGCTCGGCCCGCGCGGGGGCACGCAGCTTGTCGTCCGCGTAGCGGTCAACACGCCTGGAAGGAAGAACATTACAGGTGAGACTTGAGAACAAATAACTTTTGAATCAAGAAGACACTAATAAAATGAGTAAATCTACCATACCGGCGGTCTGAGCTAGATCGGATGCACGCGGAATCTGCGATTGAATTTTATTATGCACACTTTTGACCCCATGCATCATTTAGGTGTGTCTTTTATATCTGTAGTGTCAATAGATACTTGCTGATGTTAAATTTCAGCTTTTAAAGTGTACAAATTATCTTATCAAAGAATTGTAATAACGGAAATAGATTTTATAGCATACCTAATGGAATTATTTTTCTAGACAGTAGGTTTTCTAGACTTGGAAATTTATAGAACAATGCTTTTACCAATGCTTTTCCAAGAAGTCAAATCACATACCTAACTTCTAAGATTTATTATCATCCGCAAAAAATTAATTTCACATTCAAAGTTCCGTGTTAAAATCGTCGCCAGCAAATTCCAATTTTCGATATTCAGAGGGCGCTTGTTTGTGATATTTAAATAATATTAGTTCGTCATTCCCTCGACACTGTTTCAATTAACATCTAAATTAAACAGATTGTGACGATACAATAAACCATTGGGCTAAGACGAGAAGGGAATTTGGTTATTTCTCAGTAGGATAACTATTAGTAGATACTCAAGATATATAACAATTTGCTGTAAAATAATTTTGTGTCAATACAGTTCTGTTGCTTAACTTCTGCTAGTCTAATCTGCCACCACTGTGTAAGACTGGTGGTAGTCTGGCTAAGATAAAACCGATCACCTGGCACATCTCTTTGCCTCAAACTCGACCTTGGACAACGGAGGAGCTACCCGCCAACAATTCAACGGTGTGACAGTTCAAAGCCAGACATCCACATAAATAAACATGTGGTAAGGTGAGAGCTAAGGCTTCTTAACGTCCATAAGTATGGTGAGCCAGACGACATGCCTACAGTGCTGAAGACCCCAGAGGAGGCTCTGGTTCTTACGCGCCTCCACCATCTCCTATAAATCCCACAGGTTTCCATCTGACGGGACGAGGGTTAGTCACTTTCTCTTCTATAGTCCTCGCGCCGTGTTCTACAAGATATTAGAGTGTGTTATCAAAGAAATACTGTTAAAATACAAAGAGGACAACCAACCGATTAGTGACTACATAGTCGTCGCTCCTCTGGTGATCTACTAGATTTGACTCACCGCTAGGTGGAGGCCTTAGAGAGTAACGGAGAAGCTCTCGCTGAGGCGCGTTCCGAGCCTTCGCGCGAAGTACAACTTTTCGCTCTAACGCCTAATGCCTTTGAGTGTGACGCACGGGTGAAACAACTGACCCGTTCAAGGCCTTAGAGTGTCAGAGCGAGTTACAACCATCGAATTAATTGTAATATTATATTACAACTTGTAACATCACTGCGCATAACTAGACTATGTCGAGGACACGGAAATTACAGGCAAATGATCGTCAGGCAGGGCGGCATTGTAACGTAATGCTCGAAATCGAATCAGTAACGTAACATTACATGCGAATGCTCCGGTGAGAGAGCACCTTAAGTGTATCGCATTATGAATCACTGTAATGTCCCATTACTAAATAGCTCGAAGCTTCTGAGGTGAATAACAGTAATAAGGCGGTTCCTTGACGCTTACTCTACAATAAAATGTATTGCAATTGCTTCCTGCCCCAGTTATGCGGTGGATTCTATTACCTCGCTTCACCATTCTGTAGTATTGCGCAACCCATTTGGATCCCACGCGCTTATGATTAAGGTATAAGAGTTGCGCGTTGTAATCCGCTCGTGCTTAGATACATTGATAAATAGATAACATATAGGTATGTTAGAAACAAAACAGTAAAAAGCAAGATATTGGTAATATTTGAAAAATAAAATATTGCACATTTGTCTTATTGCAACAAAGCGTCAAGGTTAGTGAGGATATTTTGTTTCATTAATTCGTATTACGAACGTCTATTATTGTTGCGTCTGTTATTGTTGTGGTTTCTTCATTTTTTTAAGCATATTATGTTATTGATGTAAGAATTAATGAGAACTTTTGTCTTAAACTTTCAGAAAAAAAACTGAATTCAAATTCCATATTTGAAATAATACAAAGTTCACCAAGAGAAAAAGTGACCGATTACCAACGAGAGCGTAGTGTTAATACACACTACTTGGGAATCGCACTTTCTTCAGAGTAATACATACCACTTTATACTGTAAATACGAAAAAATAGCTTTATATAAAGTAAAAAATTGTTATAGTTATTAAAACTCAATTTAATAGGTACTTTTTCTAGGGAGGTTAGTGTTGGTTTGCGACATTTGAGACAGGGGAACTGGCTGCCGGGGTGCGATGTCAGACAACCTCCTTGTGGTGCACCCTGGGCAACCCGGCAGATTCTCTGCCGCGGGCTAATAGTCTGACGAGAGGACCCCTATGGAGGGGGGGCGTGGGATGGCTGGGCTTAGCCCGGCGGGTCACTTCGTGTGGCCACCCGCTTCATGCGGGGAAGGGCGAAGTCCCCTCTTCTTATGTTAAGAAGAGGTGTGGCTTTCGCTGGAAGTCGATTTCGGCTGGCGGAGGTGAGGCGATTCTTATCGCCATGGTGCTTTGCACCTTCTGGGGATTTACCCTGAGCTTCGGCTCACCGCGCGGCGGTGGATCCAGTGGGGTCTGCCGTCGGGCAACCCGTTACCCGCACTGAGCGGCCCGGGGGTTCGGCGCACTGAGCGTCGGACCGCGTGGAAGACAACCACAATAAAAAACCAACTTCGGGGTGTAGAGCGGCGCAATTCTGTGCCGCTCCACAAAGTAGCTGAGCCAGGTGGGGAGTCCGGCAACGGACATGTCATAGGCAGGGGGTCAGCGGGAATAAGGCCTGGCTGTTGTCCCCTTCCCCTTGTCTTGTGACGGACGGAGGAGCTGCTGGGGGGGTTTTTAGTGGGTAGGCCCGGGCCGTGTAAGGTCTGGGGAGTCCCACATATCCTCGTGGTTTGGCTCAACCACGAGGAATGCGTCAATGCATTTTCCCCCCTCCCAAAAAAAAAAAAAAAAAAGGGGAACTGGCTGCCGGGGTGCGATGTCAGACAGCCTCCTTGTGGTGCACCCTGGGCAACCCGGCAGATTCTCTGCCGCGGGCTAATAGTCTGACGAGAGGACCCCCATAGAGGGGGGGGGGGGGGGTGTGGGATGGCCGAGTTTAACCCGGCGGGCCACTTCGTGTGGCCACCCGCTTCATGCGGAGAAGGGCGAAGTCCCCTCTTCTTATTTTAAGAAGAGGTGTGGCTTTCGCCAGAAGCCCGATTTGGGCGGCTACCTATGAAGGTAGCAAGGTGGAGGCGACTTTTCGCCACGGCGCTTCGCGCCTGCCGGGGGTTTCCCAGAGCTTTGGCTCACCCGCGCGGCGGTGGATCCAGTGGGATCTGCCGTCGGGCAACCCGTTACCCGCACTGAGCGGGCCGGGGGCCCGGCGCACTGAGCGTCGGGCCGCGTGGAAGACAACCACAATAAAAAACCAATTTCGGGGTGTAGAGCGGTGCAATTCTGCGTCGCTCTATAAAGCAGCAGAGCTAGACGGGGCGTCCGGCAACGGACATGTCGCAGGCAGGGGTTCAGCGGGAATAAGGCCTGGCTGTTGTCCCCTTTCCTCTGTCTTGTGACGGACGGAGGAGCTGCTGGGGGGGTTTTTAGTGGGTAGGCCCGGTCCGCTGGGGAGTCCCACATATCCTTGTGGTTTGGCTCGACCACGAGGAATGCGTAAATGCATTTTCCCCCCTCCCAAAAAAAAAAAAAAAAAACTGGCTGCCGAAGTGTCACTGGCGACGTCGCTCTCGAGCACGTTCAGTGAATTTTTATATACTTAACCCGCTTAGCACGTTAACGATGGAGCTTCATACACTATTTCTGTTCATATAATTCTACGAAAATAGTAGCGTACTTTCGGACATTTTTTTTTAAAGTACTAAGGTACTTTCCATGTAATTTAGGCAAATGTATATGACTTGAACCAAACCCTCGCTCGTGCTATCATAATCGTAAAGAATACGGATATAAATGCTGCATCGGGAAAGAAGGAACACAAGAGTGTTAAGTAATTTTATGTTGGACTGCATTACGAATGAACTATATTGTTCACGTACTTCTAGCGTGAAATAATAAAAAATGCATTTGAAACGTCCATAAACAAGCACTTTGTAAGATTGGCATAAGCAAACTGTTTAATATAATAATGGTATTCACCACGAGACTCGTAGTTTGTCCCTTTTTTTCTGTTGGATCTCTTACATAAATTTTTATATGAGTACACTTACGACTACTCTTCACTTAGTCTAGGGTGAGTTTCCCTGAGGTACTCTCCAGAGCGGAGTTTCTGGAGAGCATCGAGTTTATGCAGCGGGAGCTACTGGCCCAAGTGGGTTTTATGGTTTCGGCCCGCCTGGAGGGCCTCGAGGTAGACGGGCGACTGATGCAAGCCCAGGTTCGGAGGCCGCCGCTCGCGGCGGATCAAGCGGGGCAGCCGCAGCCACAGCCTCAACAGCAGAGGCCAGCTAACACCGAGACTGGCAATACCACTCTTGCTCCACCGGCAAATATGCCAAAAGCGGCAAGAGTAGTCAAGAGGAGGACTGCGCTCCCAACACCTGCGGCGGTCTCCTCCTCGTTGGAAGTCACGGCACCGGCCGAGGCCGCTTGGTCCGTGGTCGTGCGGCGCGGCCGCAAGAAACCTGCAACCGACGGGGCGTTGCCCAAGAAGGCCGGAGCCACCGGGGCCACCGCGACGCAAGGGGCTCCGAAGCTGCCTAAGGCGCCACGCTCCCTGGCGGTGGTGGTAGCTCTAAAACCAGAGGCGGTGGCCAAAGGCCTCACTTATGGTGAGGCCATTGCTAAGGCTAAAGCCTCCGTCAGTCTTGGCGCCCTCGGGATCGGGCCCGCCAAATTTCGGACGGGGATAACCGGTGCTCGAATTATTGAGCTCCCGAAGGAAACATCCCCGTCCCAAGCTGATTCGCTGGCGGAGAAGCTGGGCGAGGCCCTAGGGGACGCGGCGAAGCAGGGGCTCTGCAGTGAGCGCCTTTCCAAGGTGGGCGCTCACCAAGCTCCGCCCGGATGTGGTGGAGGAGGCGGCGATGGTGCGGGCGTGGGCAGAAGTGCCACCCAACCTCGCCGGGGATGTCGACGGTATGGCGGAGCTCTTCGCAGATGACATGAAGGTTGTCTGCCAAGCCGCCATGCCAAGGGCGCAGGCCTGCCCCGATAGGGGGCAGGTGTACTGGTGGACGCAGGAGATAGCGGACCTGCGTACCACCAGTATGAGGGCCAGGCGCGCCTACGTGCGATGTCGAAGGCGCGCCAGAACTGCACCCGACGAGGAAGCTGAACTTCGTCGGGTGTATGCGGCAGCCAAGAAGGCCCTGCGGAACGAAATCTGCAGGGCCAAGGAGGAGTCCAGGGAGCAATTCATACGGCTCCTGGACGACGATCCGTGGGGGCGTCCGTACCAGGTGGTGAGGGGTAAGTTTAAAGCTTCCGCTCCCCCCACCTCCGCTATGGACAGCGGGCTGCTGGACCGGGTGCTGGGGACTCTGTTCCCCGATCCCGGTCCGTTCCAGCCTCCCAGAATGGTCCCCCCGGACACTCCTCCGGAGGAAGTGGCTGTCGCCATCCCTCCCGTGTCGAACGTGGAATTCGACACGGTGAGGGATAGGTTCCGGCGCAAAAGGAAGGCGCCGGGACCGGACGGTGTCCCAAGCAGGGTTCTGGCCCTGGCCCTGGAGCACCTCGAGGAGCGGTTCCGGGCGGTGCTAGACTTGAGCATCGCCTCGGGCCGCTTCCCCAGTCGGTGGAAAGTGGGCAGGCTCTGCCTATTGAGAAAAGAGAGTCGCCCTGCGGATTCCCCGGCAGGGTACCGGCCGGTGGTGCTGCTTGACGAGGCTGGGAAGTTCCTGGAAAAAATTCTAGCTTCCCGCATCGTCAAGCACCTAGAGGACAGGGGGCCGGACTTGGCGAACAACCAGTTCGGCTTCCGCACCGGCCGGTCCACGATGGACGCGGTGGCCCTCCTCAAGAGGTGGACTGAGGGGGCCACAGCTCGTGGAGAGGTTGTTGTTGCGGTGTCTCTTGACATCCGCAATGCCTTCAGCAGCTTGCCCCACGAGTGCATAAAGGAGGCACTCCGTTTCCACCGGGTGCCTCCGTACCTCCGCGCCCTCGTGGAGAGCTACCTGGACGATAGGTCAGTTCTCTACGAGGGACCGGACGGTCGCGTCCATACGTGGGCAATGGCAGCAGGTGTGCCCCAGGGCTCCGTACTAGGTCCCCTACTCTGGAACCTGGGGTACAATTGGGTCCTGCGAGGCGGCCTCCTGCCACGAACGGAGGTCGTCTGCTTCGCTGACGATACGCTCATCGCGGCGAGAGCTAAAACGGGGGAGGAGGCGGTCCACCTTGCGTCGGTCTGCACCTCTTTGGTTGTCCGACGCATCCGCCTCCTGGGCCTGGACGTGGCCCTCGATAAAACGAGGGCCATGAGTTTCCACGCCCCCCGTCGCAGGATCCCACCGGGGCTCCGAGTCCGAGCAGAGGGGGTCCGTATACCGGTCGAGTCGCACCTAAAGTACCTCGGCCTAGTTCTGGACCCCCGATGGAGTTTCGAGGAGCACTTCAAGCTCCTCACTCCACGGCTGTGTGCTGCCGCAGCCGCACTCGGACGGGTCCTCCCTAACGTGGGAGGGCCAGGATCGGCGTGCCGTCGACTGTATCACGGGGTGATACGGTCGATGGCACTCTACGGAGCCCCGGTATGGGCGGAGTGCCTCTCCCCCCGAACGGTGGCCCTCTTGCGACGTCCGCAGAGGGTCATAGCAACCCGGGCCGTGCGAGCTTATCGCACGGTCAGCCACGGCGCGGCCTGCGTGCTTGCGGGTCAAACGCCGTGGGATGTCGATGCACGCGTCCATGCGGAGGTGTATCGACATCGGGTTGCCGTTAGAGTGCGGGGGGGACGATCCGCTCCTGAGGAAGTGGAGCGGGTTCGTACCCAGGCGCAGAGGGAGGCTCTGCGTCGATGGGGCGAGGCACTCGCCTTCCCAGCTGCCGGCCACCGGACGATAGAAGTGATACGTCCGGTGTTGGAGGAGTGGGTAGGGCGCCGGCAGGGCAGTCTCTCATTCCGCATGGTGCAGGTACTGACCGGACATGGTTGTTTTGGTCACTACTTGCACCGGGTCGCGCGTCGGGAGGAGACGCCGCAGTGTCATCACTGCGACGCTCCCGACGACACTGCCGAGCACACCCTTTTGGTGTGCCCGGCCTGGCGACGCCAGCGCAGCGAACTCAATGCTGCGCTGGGAGACGGAGACCTCTCGCTGCCGAGCATGGTCGTGGCCATGCTCCGTGGCGAGGCGGAGTGGGGGGCTGTCGCCTCCTTTTGCGAAAACGTCATCTCGCAGAAGGAGGCCGCGGAGAGGGAGCGGGAGAATGATCCTCAAGCCACTCCCATCCGCCGTAGACGGACAGGCAGGCGAAGGCGGGCATTCGCACAAGCGATGCCCGTCTAATGACCCTGCCGTGGAGGCCTGCGTGCACGGTTGGCCCCGTGCACGCCGCCGTAAGGCCCTCCGTCTGGGGATTGCCCTGGTGTTCTCGGGCAATCCCCCCTTGGCGATAGCCTGACCAGTTGGTCAGGCTTGCCCGGGCGCGTGGGTAGTGGAGTCGCAGTGTGGACCTTACCTAGCGCGCCCATAAGGGCAGGAAGAACACCGGGGGGTTTTAGTGGGTAGGCTTGGCACTCTGCCGAGAGAGCCCCACACACGCTCGCCGTCTAGCCAACGGCGGGTACGGTGCGGTTACGCATTTCCCCCCGGAAAAAAAAAAAAAAAAAAAAAAAAAAAAAAAAAAAAAAAAGGGGACGCGGCGAAAGTTACGCGTCCCGTCAAAACGGCGGACATCCGGGTCATCGGCCTCGACGACTCGGTGTCCGCCGAAGAGCTAGGCCAGGTCTTGGCACAGGCCGGTGGTTGCCCGGTCCACCACATCAAGGTGGGCCGTGTGCATACGGGGGTACGGGGTGTCGGGGCGGCTTTCGCCTCGGTGCCCGTCGAGGCGGCGAAGCGCTTGGCTGATGCTGGGCGGCTGGAAGTAGGATGGAGTTCTGCCTCCATCCAACTTCTGGAGCAAAAGCCCATGCGGTGCTTCCGCTGCATGGGCATGGGGCACCCCATACAGCGGTGCCCCTCCGCCAAGGACCGCAGTGGACTCTGTTTCCGCTGCGGTTCCGACGAGCATAAGGCGGTGGACTGCATGGCAGCGCTAAATTGCGCCGTCTGTGCAGACGCCAAGAGGCCGGCCAGCCACAGAATGGGGGGTATGAATTGCAACCCCCCACAGGTCAGGGGCCGTTTGGCCCCAGTGAAGGTGACTGTGGCCCCACGGAGCCCGGCACCACCGACACCACCGCCAGCACCGGCCACCGCTGTGGCCCAGGAGGAGCAAATGGAGACCACCAATGCCTAGTGGCCCCATAAAGCTCCTCCAGGCGAATATTAACCACTGCGCCGCGGCACAGGACCTCTTGTGTCAGACCGCTGCGCAGTGGGGTGTGGAGTTGGCGATTGTGTCGGAGCCGTATTACGTTCCACCACAGTCGCCCAACTGGTTGGTGGCGGCGGATGGTTCCGCCGCCTTAATGCGGGTGGCGCGTGGTACAGCCCCCTCTCTCATTGTAAGAGAGAGGGGTACTGGCTACGTGGCCGCCATGTGGGGGGGAATGTTGGTCGTGTCGACCTACTTCTCCCCCAATCGCAGCCGGGCGGACTTCGCGGTCTTCCTGGCTGCGTTAGAAGGGGTCGTCCGGAGGACGGCCCCGGTACCGGTACTTATCGCGGGGGACCTCAACGCATGGTCTACTGCGTGGGGGTCCTCCAGAACCAGTCCGAGGGGTGGAGATTTGGAGTCCTGGGTTCTGTCCCTGGGGCTCCAGATTTTGAATAGGGGCTCCACCCCTACCTGCGTCCGGGTTCAGGGCACGTCGGTGGTAGACGTGTCATTTGCTACCCCCTCCCTCGCCCGTCATATCAACGACTGGCGAGTAGAGGAAGATGTGGAGACCCTATCGGACCACCTTTATGTCCGATACGAGGTCTCCACGGCATCCCAAGGGGCCCCGAACAGCAGGGGCTCCGCGGTGAGCGCCTTCCCTCGATGGGCGCTCACCAAGCTCCGCCCGGATGTAGCGGAGGAGGCGGCGATGGTGCGGGCGTGGGCAGAAGTGCCGCCCCACCTCGCCGGGGATGTCGACGGCATGGTGGAGCTCTTCGCAGATGACATGAAAGTCGTCTGCCAAGCCGCCATGCCTAGGGCGCAGGCTTGCCCCGAAAGGGGGCAAGTGTACTGGTGGACGCAGGAGATTGCGGACCTACGTACCGCCAGTATGAGGGCCAGGCGCGCCTACGTGCGTTGTCGTAGGCGTGCCAGAACTACACCCGACGAGGAAGCTGAATTTCGTCGGGTGTATACGGCAGCCAAGAAGGCCTTGCGGAACGAAATCTGCAGGGCCAAGGAGGAGTCCAAGGAGCAGTTTATACGGCTCCTGGACGATGATCCGTGGGGGCGTCCGTACCGGGTGGTGAGGGGGAAATTTAAAGCTTCCGCTCCCTCTACCTCCGCTATGGACAGTGGGCTGCTGGACCGTGTGCTAGGGACTCTGTTCCCCGATCTCGGTCCGTTCCAGCCCCCCAGAATGGTCCCCCCCGGATGCTCCTCCGGAGGAAGTGGCTGTCGCCATCCCTCCCGTGTCGAACGTGGAATTTGACACGGTGAGGGAACGGATCCGGCGCAAAAAGAAGGCGCCGGGACCGGACGGTGTCCCAAGCAGGGTTCTAGCCCTCGCCCTGGGACACCTCGAGGAGCGGTTCCGAGCGGTGCTTGACCTATGCATCGCCTCGGGCCGCTTCCCTAGTCGGTGGAAAGCGGGCAGGCTCTGCCTGTTAAGGAAGGAGAGCCAGTCTGCGGATTCCCCGACTGGGTATCGGCCGGTGGTTCTACTCGACGAGGCCGGGAAGTTTTTCGAGAAGATTCTCGCTTCCCGCATCGTCGAGCACCTAGAGGACCGGGGGCCGGACTTGGCTAACAACCAGTTCGGCTTCCGCACCGGCCGGTCCACGATGGATGCGGTGGCTCTCCTCAAGGGGTGGACTGAGGAGGCCACAGCTCGTGGGGAGACTGTTGTCGCGGTGTCTCTTGACATCCGCAACGCTTTTAACAGCCTGCCCCACGAGTGCATAAAGGAGGCACTCCGCTTCCACCGGGTGCCTCCGTACCTCCGTGCCCTCGTGGAGGACTACCTGCAAGGCAGGTCCATCCTCTACGAGGGGCCGGATGGGTGCGTCCATACGTGGGCAATGGCGGCAGGTGTGCCCCAGGGTTCCGTACTAGGTCCTCTACTATGGAACCTGGGGTACAATTGGGTCCTGCGAGGCGACCTCCTTCCACGAATGGAGGTCGTCTGCTTCGCCGACGACACGCTTGTCGCGGCGAGAGCAAAAACGGGGGAGGAGGCGGCCCACCTTGCGTCGGTCGGCGCTTCACTGGTCGTTCGACGCATCCGCCTCCTGGGCCTGGACGTCGCCCTCGATAAAACGAGGGCCATGATGTTCCACGCCTCTCGTCGCAGGATCCCACCGGGGCTCCGTGTCCGAGTGGAGGGGGTCCGCATACCGGTCGAGGCACACCTTAAGTACCTCGGCCTGGTTTTGGATCCCCGATGGAGCTTTGAGGAGCACTTCAAGCTCCTCACTCCACGGCTATGTGCCGCCGCAGCCGCACTCGGACGGGTCCTCCCTAATGTGGGAGGGCCAGGATCGGCGTGCCGTCGACTATATCACGGGGTGATACGGTCGATGGCACTCTACGGAGCCCCGGTATGGGCGGAGTGCCTTTCCCCCCGAACGGTGGCCCTCTTGCGACGTCCGCAGAGGGTCATAGCAACCCGGGCCGTGCGAGCTTATCGCACGGTTAGCCACGGCGCGGCCTGCGTTCTTGCGGGCCAAACGCCGTGGGATGTCGATGCACGTGTACATGCAGAGGTGTATCGACATCGGGTTGCCGTTAGAGAACGGGGGGGGACGATCCGCTCCTCAGGAAGTGGAGCGGGTTCGTACCCAAGCGCAGAGGGAGGCTCTGCGTCGATGGGGTGAGGCACTCGCCTTCCCAGCTGCCGGCCACCGGACGATCGAAGCGATACGTCCGGTGTTGGAGGAGTGGGTAGGGCGCCGGCAGGGCAGCCTCACGTTCCGCATGGTGCAGATACTGACCGGACATGGTTGTTTCGGTCACTATCTGCATCGGGTCGCGCGTCGGGAGGAAACGCCGCAGTGTCATCACTGCGACGCTCCCGACGACAATGCCGAGCACACCCTGCTGGTGTGCCCGGCCTGGCGACGCCAGCGCAGCGAACTTAACGTTGCGCTGGGAGGCAGAGACCTCTCGCTGCCGAGCATGGTCGTGGCCATGCTCCGTGGCGGGGCGGAATGGGGGGCTGTCGCCTCCTTCTGCGAGGACGTCATCTCGCAGAAGGAGGCCGCGGAGAGGGAGCGGGAGAATGATCCTCAAGCCGCTCCCATCCGCCGCAGACGGACAGGCAGGCGAAGGCGGGCATTCGCGCAAGCAATGCCCGTCTAATGACCCTGCCGTGGAGGCCTGCGTGCATGGTTGGCCCCGTGTACGCCGCCGTAAGGCCCTCCGTCTGGGGATTGCCCTGGTGTTCTCGGGCAATCCCCCCTTGGCGATAGCCCGACCAGTTAGGTCGGGCTAGCCCGGGCGCGTTGGTAGTGGTAGTCGCAGTGTGGACCCTACCACGCGCGTCCATAAGGGCAGGAAGAACACCGGGGGGTTTAGTGGGTAGGCTTGGCACTCTGCCGGGAGAGCCCCACACACGCTCGTCGTCTAGCCAACGGCGAGTACGGTGCGGTCACGCATTCCCCTCGAAAAAAAAAAAAAAAAAAAAAAAAAAAAAAAAAAAAAGGGTGAGTTTCCCAAGATATATATTATATTATTGTTATAGTCAATTTATATTTCTAATTATACTTTATTGTATGTAAATGAGATCGACTCATTCATAGATTTTTATTTACTTGTCGTTACTTGTCAATATTTTCTTTTGAAAGACAACCAATGTCAGGTGTGAATTTTATTGTAAGAAAGTATATTTAGTTAATGATATCTGAAATAATAGCTTTAATTGTTGTTTTTCTATTTTTAGGTAAGTTGCATTTACGTTGTATTTAGATTAATGGAGAACTACATATATGTTAGAGATTATTTTTCAATAGTTGCATTGGTTATTAAATTACTTATATTTTCTATTTTTAGAACAACACAACGAAGACTTTTATTTCATCAAATATTAACATATTATAAAACAACAATTCTGTGGCTATTACAATGGAAAAGTTAAGATTTGAATTTGTTGTAAAGGCTAGCGAAGACCCGAAATCAAACGCAATTTGTATAACTACTATTTCGGATTCTGATAAAAGTAAGTTTTTAATTCCGGAACACCTTCAGCCGGTAAAACTACATGACACATTAATGAAAACACAAGCTTTTGAAAAAGTTAAAAATACACTAAAAAAGAGACATGATAAAAGACAAGTTTGGATTTCTATGTCATCCGAATTAAGGAATAGTTATTTTGATGAAGATGGTAATATGCAATTTAATGGGTATTTATTAGAGGAAGTTTTTCCAGAGCAGCAGCCTCTTAATACTAGTAATATTTCTTCGGACACTTTGACAAGAATATTAGAAAATTATATTGACGTAAAAAAAGAGATACCTAAAACTTCAACTATTAGGAATTGCATAGACAAATTTGTCATTGATAAATTTTCAAAGAAAACTTCAAATGTAGGCCAATGGATGGACACTTTTGAAAGAGAATGTATTCGTCTAGAAATAGAAGAAGACTCTAAGAAAATAGAGGCGTTAAGACTATTTTTGGAAGATTCGTGTTTGGATTGGTATAGTTCTATGCTCATAAAGCATACCGTGAATTCTGATTGGGCAATTTAGAAGAATAATTTTTGTGAAAGTTACGCGGATAAAGGATGGTCACCAATCAGGTATGCTTTGTCATTCAGATACAAGCTAAGGACAAATATGATATAGGCACTGTAAAAGGTTATGAAGCACACATTGATTTAATAATAGATAAATATTGTAGCAAAAGGCCTTACAGGTGCACTATTGATGATAAAAAAGAAATAGAACAACAAGTATCGAGATTATTGCAAGAAAATTTAATAGAGGAGTCTTACAGTCCTTTTGCCGCTCCTGTTACTTTGGCATATAAAAAAGAAGAAGGGAGAAAATCGAGGCTATGTATAGATTTTCGCGATTTAAATAAAATTATAGTTCCACAGTCACAACCGTTTCCATTGATTGAGGATTTGGTGGCTAAGACGAGAAATTGTAAGTATTTTTCAACATTGGATATAAATTCAGCATTTTGGGCTATTCCGCTAAAAATTGAAGACAGATATAAGACTGGATTTGTCACGCAAGAAGGACATTATCAGTGGACTTGTTTACCATTTGGTTTAAAAACTTCTCCTGCTATTTTTCAAAGAGTATTGAGTAGTATCATAAGGAAACATAATTTATCAGACTTTACTATCAATTATATCGATGACATTTTGATATTTTCTGACACATTTTCATCCCATTTTAAACACTTATCATTATTATTTGATGCTATCTCAAAAGAAGGATTTAGATTGAAATTTTCAAAGTGCCATTTTGCACAAGATTCAGTCAAATATTTAGGACATATTATACAAAACAATACCGTCACTCCTCTGAAAGACAATTTAATTGCCATAAAGGAATTCCCTGTACCAAAAACACCTAAGAACATTAGACAATTTTTGGGAAAAATTAATTTTTATGGAAAATATGTACCAAACATATCGATAATATTAGACCCCTTACATAATTTGTTAAGAAAAGGACAACAATTTATTTGGTCAGAAGAATGCCAAAAATCTTTCGACAAAATAAAAAATCTTCTTTGTGAGAAACCTATTTTGAGTATATTTGACCCAAATCTACCAATACATATTTATACTGATGCTAGTATACAAGGTATAGGGGCTGTTTTGAAACAACCACAGGAAACTGGAGAAGAAAAACCATGCGCATATTTCTCAAGAAAATTAAATAATTGTCAAAAAAAGAAAAAAGCAATTTATTTGGAATGCTTAGCAATAAAAGAGGCAGTGAAATATTGGCAGCATTGGCTCATGGGAAAATCTTTTAAGGTATATACAGACCATAAACCTTTAGAAAAAATGAACATAAAAGCCAGAACAGATGAAGAATTAGGAGATCTGGCATATTTTCTATCACAGTTTAATTTCGACGTAATTTACTCTCCAGGAAGATATAATTTAGAAGCAGATAGCTTAAGTAGAAACCCAGTATTAGAGCCACAAGAAAAAGAGGATAATTACTTGAAAATTGTGAACCTAATTAAGATAGAAGATATCTTAAATGATCAAAGTAAGAATGAAGATATTATGCAGAGTAAATAGGGACTAGAATTAAAAGATAAAATATACTATAAAAAGATACGAAATAATTATAAAATTATACTGACTGAGGAATTTAGTAAAACTTTTCTTAAAAATATTCATGTAATATACTGTCACATAGGATATCAACAGATGAGAAATAAAATTACACCATTGTATACAGCAAAAAATTTAATAAGTAATATAAAGAAGATTTGTGATAACTGCGAAATCTGTATAAAAAATAAGTCAAGAGGAAAGTATAAATATGGATTAATGTCATATTTAGGGCCTGCTACATACCCATTTGAAATAATATCCATAGATACAATTGGTGGATTTGGTGGCTCTCGTTCTACAAAAACATATTTACATCTTCTGGTGGATCATTTCACTAGATATGCGTTTATTTTAACTTCGAAAACTCAAAATTCTAATGATTTTATAAAATTAGTTCTAAAAGTGCCATCTGGAAATAAAATTGGAATGATCCTAACTGATCAATATCCAGGTATAAATTCAAAAAGTTTTAAAAGTTTTTTAGATAAAGAAAACATACCAATTATATTCACTGCGGTTAATGCACCATTTTCGAATGGATTGAATGAAAGATTGAATCAAACACTTGTCAATAAAATCCGATGCAAAATAAATGAAACGAAACAGAAATTAGCTTGGACGACAATTGCTCATGAATGTACAAAGAAATATAATGAAACTGAACATACTGTCACCGGATTTTCCCCAAAATATTTATTAGAAGGAGAGAATGTTGATATCCTACCAGAGGAATTGAAACAAAGAAATACTTATAATGACTTATTGAGAGATAGGAAGCTAGCTTTAGAAAACAGTTTAAGATCACACTTGTATAATAAAAAATACTTTGATAAAAACAGAAGAAAATGTGATTTTGAAGTAGGGGATTTGGTATACGTCGAAAATGGAAATCGTTTAAATAGGAAAAAATTGGATGAATTGAGAATCGGGCCTTATAAAATATTAGAGAAGTTATCAAATACTATTTATAAAATAGATACA
This sequence comes from Schoenobius gigantellus, assembly GCA_963935595.1. Lineage (NCBI taxonomy): Eukaryota > Metazoa > Arthropoda > Insecta > Lepidoptera > Crambidae > Schoenobius > Schoenobius gigantellus. The sequence goes on from OZ012551.1 coordinate 29,311,994, forward strand.
GGACATAGAAAATGTGAATCAAATTTATTTCACATTACGAAGCTTGTTCCCCTGAAGCCTTACTAGGAAATATTAATTTTATGGGGGAGGGGAGATGTAAATGAGATCGACTCATTCATAGATTTTTATTTACTTGTCGTTACTTGTCAATATTTTCTTTTGAAAGACAACCAATGTCAGGTGTGAATTTTATTGTAAGAAAGTATATTTAGTTAATGATATCTGAAATAATAGCTTTAATTGTTGTTTTTCTATTTTTAGGTAAGTTGCATTTACGTTGTATTTAGATTAATGGAGAACTACATATATGTTAGAGATTATTTTTCAATAGTTGCATTGGTTATTAAATTACTTATATTTTCTATTTTTAGAACAACACAACGAAGACTTTTATTTCATCAAATATTAACATATTATATGTATTCAAACTTAAATTCATTTCATTCATTTTTCCGAATAAAAGTACATATTTGACTCGAACGATTTTTTTTGATACAAGATTATCATGACCAAATTCGCGTTGTGAAATTATCTTGTCTATTCCTATATCATATCCTGTTCTTATATTGAAAAGCCTTCTAAAAACTACAATCTCCTTTTTTAAATCCTCCAATTTCAGATGTTCTTCCCATAGTGTCTCTTTCTCAAAAACATTTACGCACAATACCACAAGCGAAGAACTTTCTGCGCAAAGGCATTTCAACAAAAATACTCGTACATTATGCGCTGAGACATGAGACGATGTATCGTTTAAAATTATTGTGAGCATTTGATCTAACTGTAATGCTTTCAAAGGAGAACCTTCGTTGTCCTCTTCTAGTGGAGATCACGGGATACAGCGCCGACAACTGCTCGGTGTCGTACACGTCGTTCAACAACGAGACGCTGGTGGGCTCCGTGATCAGGTCGGCCAGCGTGCTGGTGCTGCCGGAGGGCCTGCATCGGAGTGACACGCAGAGCGCGTACTTCTGCGCAAATGGTTCGTACACTTTTCTGTTCACCAATCTGATAACGGGTACTACCATGACCGCTTAGAGCAAGATTAATAATACAGTATGTAACAAAAATCATGTGAACACTTAAATAAGCGTATATATTTACTTATAGGCTTACCAAAAAATAAGTTTTTTTTAATTGACCAAATAATATGTCCTCTATTAGATTGTTTTTCAAATTTATATATTTAGAAAAATGATTCTAATATCAGTGCTTACAAGTAATCAACATTAGCATAGATGACGGTGGTGTCGCCGGTGCAAAAACACAAAAATAATTTTGAAAACCTCCTCCTAAATAAATCTTTAACCCGAGGTAAACACTGTGCCTTTCATTACGAATACAATGAAAGTTAAAATAAAACCTTGAATTAGCTATAAAAAATGAGTAAAATTTATTTTCCACTATTGCTTTAGCCTCTTCTCTTATGAAATCAGGCGTTAAATCCATATCTGAATCAGATTTGAATTTGTGTTAATAGACATCTATGCTATACGGAAGTATAAATAAACAACTCTACAAGACGAAAAAACAAATGAAGATCGGATTGCCGCTTTCCCGCCATTTTGATTTTTTTTTCTGTGACCGGCCAGCTATTCAGCCATTATTTTCTATTTTCATCATTGAAAAAATAGTAAATATTTTTCCCAAATCTATGTTATTTCAAAGAAATACATAGTTGAAAGTAAATTAAAATAAATTCATTTAAAAAATTATATTCTTTAATTAATACTTAACTTTATGTTATTTCAATATTACATCGCGTTTTAATTGAGTGGCTGCATAGAAAGTTGGAACATGGTTCAATAAAAATGTGAAAATAGAACTAGTTTTTTTTTATAATGTGACAGCTGACAGATGTAACCGATTCTCCATACGGTTGAAAGGCATTACTTTCAACACGCTCCTCAGGCAGCTTCAGACCTACATTCTGAGTCATCATCAACAGTTCATATACGTCCCCACCGAGTAGTTTACTCGATTTGAAGTGCAAGGGCCTATGAAATAAAGTAATTTTGATTTCGATTAGGCCTTAGTCAACCACGCTGGCCAAGTGCAGGTTGGTATACCTATGAGTTTGAGAATTTTCCGAGTACCTATGAGTAAAGAGAAACAACCTTTCGACTTTCAGAGCATCTAGCGGTGTCCTCGCGAGGCTCCTGGGAGTGGCAGTGGGTGGCGGCTCCGCGCAACCGCGCCGGTCTCGTCCTAGAGCTGCGGGCGCAGGGAGCGGCCCATGTCGCGCTCTCTGCCATCAAGGAGCCGTCCGACGACATGTACCGAGTGGTGTTCGAGAGGAGTCGCGTGTGGATCGCCAAAGGAAGACACGGTAAGCGAGCATTGGAAAACGAACGAACGAACGGCCTGCCTCGCAGACATGAATGCAGCCTTTGCATTTCCTTACCAAAAATTGCAAAAAAATCTTCTAAATTGAAAAACTATCAAGTTTAAGTCGGACTCGCGTACGTATTATTATCTAAACAACGTTAGACACTATATTATAACCTCTTTTCATATTTCAAGCGTCTACCTGTTGCCGTTATTAATATGGAGCAAAAAACGGCTAAAAAAACACATTTTTTGTATGGGAGCCCTCCTTAAATATTTATTTTATTCTGTTTTTAGTGTTTGTTGTTACAACGACAACAGAAATACATCATCTGTTAAAATTTCAACTATCTAGCTATCACGGTTTATAACATACAACCTGGTGACAGACAGACGGACGGACAGTCGGATGCACAGACGGACAGACAGATGGACAGCGGAGTCTTAGCAATATGGTTCCGTTTCTACCCTTTTTGTACGGAACCCTAAAAACGATCCAGTGCGATTAGACTCGCGCATCGAGGATTTAACTATGTACATATTTACGGTTCTCAGAAATTTCGACTGTACTGATCTCATTTTACCTTTTTATGTATTATTAGGTATATTATATGTGAAGTGAATAACTTGAAAATTTTCTTATAAGCCCCATTATATTACCCCCAAATGGGGCTTGTAGGTGACCAATTAGCGCTCTAGGGTAATAATGTAGCTAGAAAAGCCCTGAGGCTGTAAGTAATTTATTGCCAGTATGATGGTTAGATGTACGCGAACTTTTTGAAATAGTGAAGTGTTTTTTTATTACTTACCGCCCTAGGGCTTTCCAAGCTACATTATTACCCTAGAGCGCTTATTGGTCACCTACAAGCCCCATTTGGGGGTAATAAGGACCTACTTACCTCACAATCGAGATGTAAAGCAGAGTAGTTAGCTCGGATGTAAGCACCAATTGCACCCTCGAAATATAATTATCTCGGGCTGCAATTGATGCCTTACAGCCCTTATCTACTAATCTACTATATTAATGCTCTTTGTTAAATTCACATATTTCGCAAAGGTCAATTAAGGCGAACGATAAAAGCTTTATTTAGAGGAAAGGTTTTTCTAAAAATATTTTCATCGTATAGAAAAAGTATATAGCAAATCAACGCCAAACGCGGAAGATTTATATGAAAACTTAGCAGTATTAATGTAACTTTTTCTTAGCAGTTTGGAAAGTTTTCGCGGTAAGAAAAATCTTGCTTTGCTAGATTTCCTTTTTCCGGTTGACGTATTTGCAAATCTGCGAAGTTTTTCCGTTGATTAATATTGAAAAACTTATTGGAAATATTATGCTTATTACTTGAATGAATGTTTTCGAAAATACTTCAAAAATTTTAATGTAAAAATTATATAATGTAGTTTACTTATTAACCCTAGATTACTAAACTGTCGTAAAAATTACGACGGCAAAGATCATGATTACAAAAAAAAACTATGTTCCCCGCATTTCCTTGTCCCCCGCTTTACAGTAGGTATACCTACCTACCTTCCTAAGTAGTTCCCCTATTGTGGAACTGCTGTCATTGCGGTTGGGCATCAATTTTGTACTGTGACTTATAGAAAGGATGTCGTAAAATTTACGAAAGTTTAGTGTTTACGTAACTTTTGAGTACACTTTTGAGATTCTTGTTTTTATCACTGATTTATAAAAAAATATATATTGACCACGACTTATTTTGTGTTTGATGTTTATATTCTTACATATATTACTATTTGATTCTTTTGTTATAAATACTTTATAATAACTTTGTTATAGATATTTAGAAATTTTCTTTGAGACGATGAAATTAGTTGTCGGAGACGGGTAGTCATAATGATGATGACGATGAGAGCGTACAACCTGGAGATACTGATTGAAATGAATCGAAAGATTTAGCGGTAAAGCAACAGCTGACTGAAAGCTCTTTTGCAAATGGCCGATGTTCTTATTAGCACTCGCCTGAAAGAGAAAACAAATATTCTAACTTGCGTTGTGAAATAAATAGCTCATATTAAGTATCTTATCTATTGAATTTGTACCTGAAGCGGCAATAATCTTCGAACTAAATTCAAGAAAAATAAAATGTGTCTTGTGTCCATCTAAGTCTAGAAAAATGACAACAAACTTGCATGCAATGCAAAAAAGCCACTTGAAAGAGGCATTTCGTGAATATGTGTTCCAAATGTGTAAATAAAGAAAAAAATAATACTATTTTTATTACCTAAATACTATTTTAATCACCTAATCTATCAAATCCTAAAAATATAATTATTACTTCTGAAATGATTAAAGTTTTGATCGTATATACTAATATTATAAAGCTGAAGAGTTTATTTGATTGTTTGTTTGTTTGTTTGGTTAAACGCGCTAATCTCAGTAACTACTGGTTCCAATTGATTTTTTTTTTGTTTTGGATAGTCCATTTATTTAGGAAGGCTCTATATAGGCTATTTTATAAAGTGTCGCAAAAACGGGAAAAAAATTTAGGGCGAAACGTAGTACGCGGGCACAGCTCTTATTGTATATTCCCGTTTTATTACTTTGTCGTAATTTTACGAATGTTTAGTAACAACTTCTTTCGTAGTACAGTTAAGTAATCTAGGGTTGAATCGGACTAATGGTAGAAAATAAACAAAAAGTATATGTGATCAAACACAAAAGAACTAAATTTTTTACCTACTTTGATAACTTTTTTGGAAAAAATAAAGTTAAATAGTTATAGTTAATACTTAATAGTTCACTTAATTACCCTAGGTGAATTAAATCTACTGCCCTAAATGAATAATACAAAAAATAAGTTTGATACCTACCTCCTTATTAACAAAACTATTTGAACATTATCTCGCAGCTACAACGTAGCAACGTCGTCGGTTACTCGTAATTGCTACGTACTACATACTGTGTAGATAGTAGATACGTAGTCTTAGCGGCTACGGCCTTCTGTAGTCTTTTTAGGGTTTCGTAGCCAAATGGCAAAAAACGGAACCCTTATAGATTCGTCATGTCTGTCTGTCTGTCTGTCCGTCCGTATGTCACAGCCACTTTTCTCCGAAACTATAAGAACCACACTGTTGAAACTTGGTAAGTAGATGTATTCTGTGAACCGCATTTAGATTTTCTCACAAAAATAGAAAAAAGCAATAAATTTTGGGGGTTACCCATACATAGAACTGAAACTCAATTTTTTTTCATCAAACCCGTACGTGTGGGTTATCTATGGATAGGTCTTCAGAAATCATATTGATGTTTATAATATAATTTTTTTCTAAGCTGAATAGTTTGCGCGAGAGACACGTCCAAAGTGGTAAAATATGTGTCCCCCCCCCCCCCCCGTAACTTCTAAAATAAGAGAATGATAAAACTAAAAAAAATATATGATGTACATTACCATGCAAACTTCCATCGAAAATTGGTTTGAACGAGATCTAGTAAGTAGTTTTTTTTAATATGTCATAAATTCTACGGAACCCTTCATGGGCGACTCCGACTCGCGCTTGGCCGGTTTTTTAGATTAGATATAGTTCGTTTTGACCGATTGTAAAGAGGAAACACTAAAGCGTTCCTCACACAGAAGCGGAAGCGGGACGCTAGCGGTGTGCGGTAAGTGATTTACTTGCGTCGCACCACTTCCGTGGGTGGTTTCTGTGTGGCATGGTTCTTAGCAACACGAACATTACAAAAAATCCGCTACCGTCTCGCTTGCTGCCTCTGTGTGTGGAGCGCGTAAGGTCGAGAGAACTCAAAATTAGGTATTTGTCAAATATATTGCTGTCGCGCTATGCCCTCGACCAACCGAATTGAGCGTGTTAGAGACATCTGCAGCAGCTCGGACCGAAAATGCATATGAAAACAAACGTCGAATTTGTTTGCTGGATGTTTGAATATTGCAGAAAATCAGGGCTATTTATAAAGGATTCGAAGGTTTGAATCTCTTTAAATAGTACCAATTACTTTGTTTAAAACAGGAAAACTTAGGAACATGCTGTAAATAGTGGCTATAGGTTCGTTGGCAAAAAATAGAGCAATTATTGCTATTGCAGAAAGAAAACAGTGGACTACGTTTGTACGTATGGAAAAACAGCCCGTATAATTTTCTCCTCTGGATTTCCTGGAGATAAAATTTTGACGTATTTTGTATGGAGCCAATGTCAAATACCTATCGCTAGTAAAACCTAATCCACAGATAGTTAGAATTTTGAAACTGGCTAAATTTTAGATAACTATTATATTATAGTTATCTATTATAGTTATCTCGAGAGCGTTGGTGGCGCTGTGGACTCGGCACTTGTCTTCCAATCGGGAGGTCCGGGTTCGAGACCGCCATGTACCACTGTTTTTCGTTTCGAATTTCATATGTACATTTGTCTGACGCTCCTACGGTGAAGGAAAACATCGTGAGGCAACCTGCATACAACTGCGAAGAAATTCAAAGGTGTATGTGAAGTCGACCAATCCGCACTGGGCCAGCGTGGTTGACTAAGGCCTAATCACCCTAACATAGGGTAGGCTCGAGCCCCTCGGTGGGGACGTATATGAGCTGTGATGATGATTATAGTTATCTAAAATGTCGGCCTTCTTCAAGATCAAAGCAGTGCAACTTTCGCACGCAGCACTATCACCTATTCCGCGCCGCAGGCTACGACGTGCACCTGGCGAGCGCCGAGCAGAGCGACGAGGAGTGCCCCGGGGCGGGCGCGTGGTGCGCGTGGTGGGTGTGGTGGGAGGGCGGGCGGCTGTCGGTGGGCCGCGGCGCCGCGCCCGCCGAGCGGCGGCTGCTGGCCTGGCCGCTGGCGGCGGCCGCGCGCGTCAAGTACGTCGGCTTCGGCGCGCTGTGGGGCGACAGGGCCGACTTCAGGTAGGCGACTTACACCGCGCGGAGGGATAGGTCCCGACACTTGTTCGTCTCTGCCACGATTCTGTATTCGAAGGCAAAGGCCACACCGCAGGTGGCACGCTTAGCGGCAAGAGGTTAGTTGGTCGCTTCGATGACCCATCCCAGCCAATCAACACACTGCACGCTATGCGCGCGGCCCCACCGCCCGCTTTGTGGGCCGCTTGGCGCCTCGATAGCGGCTTAGCGGTTAGCGAGGCGAACGGACGCGTCGGTTATTTGCTTCGATTATGATGATGGATTCATTGTGGAGGAATTGATTGATAATTGCCCTCTGTTTATAAAAACGAGCCATTGTGAACTCCTTCCCACACGTTACGTAAACAATTTATGTGTGTTAAAAAATTGTGGCATGAAGTAACCGATATTTTACAATTGTTTTACAGTGATGTTATTATTATGTTTTACTTTTTTGTATTAAATTTCAAATTCTCAGTTAGTAGACGTCGATATATTAATATCACGTACTCAACATGTTCGATTACTTCGAAATTAAGAAACAATTTTCTAGAAAAATTTAAAAGAGAGACATTTTACTATAACAAAATATATGTCTATAAATACACTTTAGACCACCAGGCGCACATTGCCAGTGTGGCCACTATCTATCGAAGCATTTTGACCGCTAAGCCTGCCTCCTAGCCAACCTCTAAGCCTGCCACCTGCGGTGTGGCCTTTGCCGAAAGGATGTGTAACGAGGTGCTATGTTCTATATAGATATTGACTGTGTGCACGACTTCAGCGCCACCTCGCGTCCGCAACTCTGTTGGCTGTCACTTTAAAATTTAATGGCGGCATTGTGAGAAAATATTTAAATTAGAACTATCTTTTAATTTATAGCCAAAATTAGCCAAATAATAACCCATAATATCAAATACAGGATTAAAATGAGCTTAAGATGTTACTTACTATTTTCTCTTGACGGCAGCTATCCACTTCTTGCGTTGTTCAAGTTTCCAAGTAGTTTTCTGGAATCAGTAAAAGTTGTATTTACTATTTCTGCCAGTATTCTTGCTGTGATTCATTTTTGTTGGCGTAATAATGCGATTATTAAAATTAGGTAGTTAAGTCTACACAGATTGCTTTGACATTATAATTTGTGTTTGACATTAACAAATATAATAGATAACAGAGCTAACATTATTTCTACTTTTGGCCTCCATGGGCGCTGCGATAGATGTCATTACCCCCACCTAGTACTTCGCACCCAGCGAATAGCAACTCGTTGCATTCCCGCCTAACGTGGCTGCATTTTTTAATTATAACATTTGTCTTAATGTCATTCTGTTCTCCCGTCACTTCATTGCCGACATCGGGGCGGACGTTGAGAAGTGTCGATGTCACAATTTACCACCAATTTAAATAATGAGCGGGCTGATTATCATTTATTGGCCCTACGTACCCACTGCACCACCTCTACCTCACTGCATCTCACCACGCTACAGATAGATGAAAATGTCAGGATTTCGGGACTGTTGTTGACGTTTAAGATTAAGTTTTATTTACTATTCATTTTTTTGGTAACAAGCAACTATAATAGGTACTATATTTGCAGTCAATAATCAACGCAATTTAAACTATCAAAACTAAAACTTTTTTTTTCAACTAAAAAAATTATTTCTTTTTTTTATTATTTACTACTAAATCTGCTAGAAAGAGAGAGAAATGAAAAATTCATGTGAAAGACGGAGTTAAAAATATTATTTCTATAATGTGTTCACCTCAGGGCGAGTTAAATAACAACCGAACAACTAAACTAACTAACAAGGTGCTGATCGCGCTCCTAAACTTGCTGTGGTCCATACAGCGGACATCCACATAGGTCATCCGGGTCGCATTGAAGAGGCCCTAAGTCTCATTTCGGTTCAATTGCAATAGCACCCTAGTAGCAGTCCATAATCACAAAATTTACTTGACAGTAACATTTTCTTTAGTTTCAAATGAGAGAGTCGTTAGCAACAGAATTACATAATCAGACCTCTGGGTGTAATATCATCCACTATCTACCTACGGTTCGCTCTTTTACACCGCAAACGTGCCGGCTCTGAAACTAACTTCCCACTGCCACTGCAGTGTTTCCCGAGCGTTACGACATGTCCCTGTTAAGAGAGGTTTGCAGAAAACGTTATATTCAAAGTAGGCAGCGACTTAGCTGTCTCTCTGATAATGGCAAAGTCCATGGGTGGCGATCACCACTCCAGGCCCACCATCAGGCGGGCCGCCTTTTCGTCTACGAAAAATAATACGGGACTTAGGCCAAACTTACCTGTTCTCGGCACACCCTCGCGACCAGCAGACGAGGCGCTGACGCGACGCTGTAAAACGAGAAAATCTACCTCAGTAGACCACAGGCTCAGTTAAATTGTGCCAATCTTGTATTAGGTTCCATTAAAGTCCATAGTCAATCACATCGCCGCTTCATCTAATTGGGTGGCTTCTACAAATTGCCAATGTGGTCATGTCGTACATAATAGTTGCGATCGGCAAGATGCATTGCAGTTCGATTAGATGTCGATCAGAACCCAAGATTTCAGAAGATGAGATCTCGACCACTGCTTTCACCAAATATTCATTTTATTCTAATATACATTTTTGTACAAGGCGGACATAATAACTTATACTTAATCACTATAGCACATTTATTATATTTTCAGGATCTGGAATTTCAATGAAGAAGCTGGCTTTTCGCAAGTCCTGGAACTTGGCCTGCCTCGCGGAGTTGTGCCTGGATCTGCAAGTGGCTCCCTCTTAGTTTCTGGCGGCCTTCATTTGCCGGTATACAACCTGCAGTCTGACTCTACCGATCAATGGGGCGATGTGTGGAGAGACTCTCAACTTTCAGCAGCTTCTGCGAGTTTAGCTCCGCTGCTAGCTCTAGAGCATATCCCTCATTTAGTGGAAGATTCAGACAGAGAGAGGATTTTGAAGAAACTTCCAGAACAGGTTTATAATATTTCTGAACATGTTACTTTATCGATTATTTCGAATCACACAGCGCATATGTTTTTATTAGTATGGTACAGTTTAATTTGTTTGAAAAAACTTTTATTCATGCTGCCATCACTGTTATGCACATTTATATTTTATTGTATATTTCATTCGTTAATATAAATTGTAACTATTTATAAGTTCCATTGATTTTCAGGTGCAAATACTTCTGTCGTTCCGTAAAAGCGATAATTCTTTTAGCGATCACCCAGCAATGAGCAGCCATCTTTCCACGATCAGGATCTTGGAAATCCTCTCGAAAATTCAAGCCTACTACCCTGTAGATCCAGATCTATTGCAGAATATCAAAAAGTGGATACAAGCTAGACAAAATTCGGATGGCTCATTTACTCCTTTGCCTGCCGACAAGGAAGTTGATTACTATCCAGTGGAAATGAAGAAAGTGAACGGAACTGAAAAGGATATAGACGTTAACGAATACTACTATTACGATAAAGATGGTAACATGACCAAGGAACAAGTTGAATGGGAGAGAACAGTTGAAGTCACTGCGGAGACTGTAGTTGCTTTGCTTGAAGTTGGTGTAGAAAATCAGGTATGTAAATAAAGAAATTGCTCGATATTTCGGGTTATATTACTATTTTGGTTTATTACAAATAAATTTACACGTGTAACGAAAATTTAAAACTTTTGAAAACAACATATATTTTCTCCAAAAACTTTTGTTTGATTTTGACATTATCGTGACTTCATCTTGAAATATAACTATGTAAGTATATATAATGTAAATTCATTTAATGCTTTTTCAGGTGGACGCTAATACTGTTCAAAAATCACAGCGCTATTTGGAGAAGAACCTTTTTAATTTAACATCTCCAGCGGCATTGGCTGCTACTGTTTTAGCACTTGTTCTTGCAAGGTAAGTTTTCCTGTTATACTTTAAAAATAATTCGATATATCTGATTTATTTTCAGGTACTTTAAACATAAATAAACAGATAGAAAATTATACAAGAATAAGTCTTATTTCTGAATTGTATTTACTATACTATGAACAAATAAAGGCGTTGCAATTACTATGCTATGACCAATCTAATAATATCATAAAATTAAGCAGAGCGGGAGAAGCAGTGGAACTTGGCTAAGTTTTTATTAATTGTTGCTATTAAAACTTTTAGATTAAATGTAATGTTTATTGGCTAATGTAAATGTTTTTTTACATTTCAGAAGTCCTATAGTTCCCGAAGCTTTGGTGATACTACGGAACGCATCCACTACTGAAGAAGGGGAGTTCGGTTGGCCAGCACCGAGAAAAGATGCAGCTGATTGGCTACTGGAAGAAACATCCCGGAATATAAAGACCACATCTTATGGTAAGTGTGGTTCGATACATTCGTTTATTTATGACAACCAATAAAACAGTTCATACTCTATCGTCTCAATGGGTATGTATTACAATACCGAAATTTAAAAGACCGAATTTTAAAATACCTATGGATGAAATCCCGAAAAATTACCCCCTTTTACACCCTTAAGGAATGATTTCGGGGATAAAAACTGTTTTTATCCTTCCCCATAACTCAAAATATCTCCATACCAATTTTCATCTAAATCGGTTCAGCGGTAATTGATTCCCCATACAAACTTCCACCCCCTTTTCTCCCCCTTAAGGGGTGATTTCTGCGATAAAAACTATTCTATGTGCTTTCCTGGGACTCAAACTATGTCTACACTAAATTTCATCTAAATCAGTGCAGTAAATTTGGCGTGAAAGCGAGACAGACAGATAGAGTTACTTTCGCTTTTATAATATTAAGTACCTACTAGCCTTCCGCTCGCGACTTCGTCCGCGTTATTTTTGTTTTCTTGTGGGAATTTTATATTTTCCCGTAGGAAATAATAGTAGGTATATATAATAGTAAGTAGCAAATACCCTGTGTCCTTCCCCTGGTCTCGAACTATCCCTATACCAACTTTCATCAAAATCGGTTCAGTAGTTTCGAAGCCTATTCAATACAAACAAACAAACAATCAAATCTTTCCTCTTTATAATGATTAGTATAGATGGATTCGTAAACGTGTTGATTTTTTAAATCGACCGCCTTACAGAAGCGGTTACGATGGAACAATACGTGGCGGGTGTTCGCGTTCTCCTAGCTGCGTGCGCTAGAGGCGCATTGGCCGAAGGGGAGGCGGCCGCTAGGTTCCTGTATTACCGCGCGTCAACGCTACAAAGGCACCCGAGCTTAGCCTACAGCGCCACGAAAGCCGCGGCGCAATATGCCGCGTTGGCCCACGACAGGTGAGCTATATTTAATGACATCTTCGAAACTTACGCCCAATTTCACTAACGTCATAGCTTAGGACAATCCTAAGTAGTATGCTGTCACTTCTTGACTTTAATGAAAAAAATATAACAGCATGCCACTTATGATTGTCCTAAGCTAAGACAAGGTTAGTGAAATTGACCATTCATCTATCAAACTTAGGTGATTAAGACTAAGAAGCGCGTCATTTTAGCTAAGACAAGCTCTAACTTACTTTTAACCGCGTCTTTGGTCCAGTGGCTGAGACCATCTGGAGCGGTTTTCTGCTTGGTTTGGTGACTTGGCCACGGAGGGGGCCTATTCAACATTTTAATTAAATTGCGCAAAACCTGAATAAAGTTTATTCAGAATTAGAGTAGAATCGATTCCACTTATAAAAAATAGGAATAAAATCTTGTCTAAAATTAAATTTTCAACGTCATATTCGCGGGCTCGCGACGACAGTTTCAAATATGCAACTAAACAGAAAGATGGACATATATACGTAAATAATCCGCGGGAATTTAACTAATTAATTTATATAGTTATTTTTTAATGAAATGAAGTTAGAGTGTCTGACGACGAAGTCTTCAATTCGTGCGTGTTGCCAATGATGATTTACGATACACTCGTCAAAACTGCATATTGGTCAAGGGCTATGCTCGAGGTTTCTTTACGCGATCATATCAGAAATGATGAGATCCGTAGAAGAACTAGAGTCGCCGACATAGCCCAAAGAATGCGAACCTTAAACGGCAGTGGGCAGGACACATAGCTCGCAGGACTGACGGCCGTTGGGGCGGAAAGGTCCTTGAGTGGCGGCCGCGTACCGGGAGACGCAGCGTTGGTAGGCCCCCCACAAGATGGATCGACGATCTGGTAAAGGTCGCGGGAAGCCGCTGAATGCGGGAAGCGCAGGACCGATCGGTTTGGAGATCCCTAGGGGAGGCCTATGTCCTTGGCTGAAATGATGATAAGTGTCTGAGGCTTTTGCGTTACTAAATTAACATGTATAATATTACAGACACCGGGCTCTTACTGTTTCCTTGGCGACGGCTGGGATGGAACTCACGGATACGTTGGAACTTCGAGCGAGGACTTCCCCAAGGCCCCTTCAGCTACCGGGATTGCCCACTAAGGTGTTCGTATACGCTACCGGCGCGGGCTGCGCTACCGTTCAGGTAACGACACGAAATAATTATTTTCTATTTATCATGGGAAATCTGTTGTTTTCCGCCTAAATATTAATTATTAAAACTACACTTTTTCGTGCCAGTTGATGATATTCAGAAAGCATTTATATGGCGTGTGTCTAATTTTAGGTGTCATTTTACAACTTGTTTGGTACATACTTATACAAGTTTATTTTTTAGTTATGACAAAAATGTTGTGTGCTTGTTCAGACAAGCAAACTGAACAACTTTCACTATGGGACCAACTTCGAAATTACAAAAAAAAATCAGATGTTCCATACAAATGTTCAACATTCACTGAACTTAAATGTATGGAACAGCTGATTTTTTTTGCGATTTCAAAGTTGGTACAAGCACACAAATTTTTTGTCATAATTAAAAAATAACCTTGTATATACATCAAGCTGAAAACCCATGTTGGCATAGTCATATAAAATTCGAAATTGTAAATCTATCAAAAAAAATATCTTACTGATGGTGAAAACAACATGAAAATATCTTCAGTAATTTTGAGCACAGTCTTGTATCGACGCCGAAATGACTATGAATTAAAAGCAATCGTGAAAGATTTTTTGGGAGCCTCGGTGGCGCTGTGGCCTCGACACTGGACTGTGCTCCGAGTAGAATCGGGAGGCCCGCGATCGATCCTGCCATAATACCAATATGTTTTTCGTTTCACGAATTTCATATGTACTTTTATCTGTCGCTCCTACGGTGAAGGAAAACATCGTGAGGAAACCTGCATTCACCTGCGAAGTAAATCAAAGGTGTATGTAAAGTCAACCAATCCGCACTGAGCCAGCGTGGTTTAACTAAGGCCTAATCGCCCTAACATAAACTAGTTAGGGTAGGCTCGTGCCCCTCGGTGGGACGTATATCGTCGCCGTAGAGCGAAAAGTCATCAAGTCGACATTTGGCCAAAATTGAGTTAGACATGTCGTCAAAATCTCCAAATTTTTCTACATATTTCAACCTTACAGCCATGTATATATGTACCATAGTTTTTATTTTTGAAAGTGCAAAAAATCACTAATTCTACATTTAGAATACAACTCATTAGTTGAAAACTAATTAACATACTTAATTATTTTATCACTGTTTGGTTGAATTACAAATTTGTACCTAAATCGGGTTAGTTACTTTTCTCCTTTACAAAATTTGAACTCAATCCAGGGAAAAATCGAAGGCGAAAACTGACCAAGTTTATTTAATGACTACTCGATCGACAAATAAAATAATTACACTATCATAATGCTATAGCGAGAATTCATTAAACTTTTTACACAGTTCTATCCTTATACTGTGATCACAAAACTTTGTTTAGAATATTCGCCAAAATCTTTTGGTGAATATTTTAATCAAGATCTTTAGACGGGTCTGATACTTGGGTGAATTTCGCACCCAACTTGGTTAGTTTTGCTCTTGTATCAGACTGGTTGATCGTTTAATTTTTTTGAACTGCGCTGCCTGGGCGCGCGCGTATGACCTATATTGCTCTTTTTCCGATTTCAGAGGCTAAAAAAGACTTTATTGTTCTTTGTAGCAAGGGTACCCCAAGAATCTCACACATGGTACACGTCTCTAACTTTATAGTCATAATAATCAACCCGTGTTCATCCACTGCTGGACATAGGTCTCTCCCATGGCACGCCACTTACCCTTATATCCGATCGTCCTCATCCAACCATCACCAGCCACTTTACGGATGCCGTAGCTCCACTAATGACTTGCCGGGGGGTATCCTACACTATGTTTGCCAAGAAGCGGTCGCCAATTAACTTCTCGACACCTAAATGTAATGCCAATCGACTAGACAGCGTTGCAAGAACTCCAGGACAACCTAGGTTTCAACAGGTGTGCTCAATAGATCGAGACAGTATTTCACTCCGGCGCACCGCCTTCAGCTTTACAAGGCGCAGGTTCGGCCTCATATGGAATACTGTTCTCATCTTTGGGCTGGGGCACCCCAATACCAACTTCTCCCACTGGACCGCATTCAACGGAGAGCTACTCGAATCGTCGACTGCCAGGAAATTTCAAATCGGCTTGATACCTTGGCGCTGCGTAGAGATGTCGCTTCACTATGCATCTTCTATCGTATTTATTACGGGGAATGCTCCGAGGAATTGTTCGGACTTATACCTGCCACCTCTTTCCGCCATCGTTCCACGCGGCAAAAAATCCATGCCCATCACTTAGATGGTTGGCAGTCCACAACTGTGCGTTTCTCTCGAAGTTTCCTGCCTCGCACAGTCAAACTTTGGAACGAATTGTCGCCTGCAGTATTTCCGGACCGATACGACCTTCAAACTTTCAAAAAAAGAGCGTATTCCCACCTCAAAGGCCGGCAACGCACTTGTAACTCCTCTGGAGTTGCGGGTGTCCATGGGCGACGGTAATTACTTACCATCAGGTGATATGTCTGCTCGCTTGCCCCCTATCCCATAAAATAATTAAAAAAAAACAGAGTTAAATGATTTCGCATAATCCTTAAATTTAAGTTGGAGTGGCTGATTGTATTTTTTGGTTTTTAAATAATTTGCCACATCGTATGGATTTCATTTACTGTACTGTAACCTCTTCGAAACCCGGACTGTTCCGTGGGCTGAAACTCATCGAGTCTCTATGCCAGGCGATTTGAAACGATCCTTGAGAATAGCTTATAGACGTGGCTTAGGAATAATGTCGGTCTATAGTTTTTAAGAAATTTGTGAAGATCAAGATAAACCACGCTTCTATTCCACGCCCTTAAAGTCCTCCCGGTAGTAGCGTTGAATATATGCTGCAATTCTTTTGAAACGGAAGCCCTGCCTGGTTTAAAAGGATATCATGTTCCTATTTTTGAACTGCCACAAAGTTGCCCCAATTTATTATAATGTGCCAAGCAAATGACTCCATTCCATCTGATGATCCAGATACAATGAAGTCATTTGCTTGGCATCACAAAGTCCAAATACGAAGATAGCTAATGCAGGAGAGGGAATACACGCTACACTAGCCACACTCATCTTGCCCACCTGCAACGTGCTTCTTCGCGTGCTGACACAGAGTTCCATTTTTTGATTTTGCACCAGAGAAATGAGTTGCCAAATTTCTAAGTTCGGGTTGGAATGGTAATCAAAGCAATACGTTGACTACACAGGCCATCACGTATCGCCCTTAAAAGGAAAGAAAAAGGAGGGATTAGGGAAAAAACTCTTCAAAACACTCGCCATGGTAAATTGGATAGAACACTAATAGTGAACTTACATTGCTAGGTAATTCGAGTTTGCTAGGTAGTTCGAGTTTGTTGGTCACCTTTATATCGCCAATGATGCATGTCGCACCTCTGTAACTTATCCAAAATGTCGAGTAAGTGAAGTGATGGTGGAGCCATCCCAGAGGTGTGAGAAATATTCTACACAAGACCATACTTGCGTTTTGTATAGCAAGCATTGTTGCTCAGCTGTGAAGAATCGCCGCACATTGTTTAAGGCCCCGAGTTTTCGTGAAACTGTTTTTAACATGCTTTCCATATCGAGCATGTAAGACTGCTTTGCAACCCCAGTCTTGTGCCCTGAAGAGAATGAATGGGAAGGAACAGTGAAGTTTTTCTGAGCCCCATTTGGATATGAGGTCGAAAATCTGGTTGAGTTTAGTCACAAGATTCTCCTGTCTTTCTCTGATGTTTGCCCATCCAGATACTGCGTGTCCGAAATAGCCCGCAACGTATGTTTCTAAGAGAAATCTTATCATTAATATGCAGAAGAAAGAGTGTCGGAGATAGAACGGAACCCTGGGTGCACCGGCAGTAAGGGGGAATAAATGGGAAATTGCATCCATCTGCAAGGACATGAATTCTTCGCTCATGCAGGAATACAGCCACCCAGATACACACGAATAGGTACAACCGTATGACCGAAGCTCATAAAGAAGACTTTTGTGCCAGACCCTGTCAAAAGCTTTGACAATGTCGTGTGCTATCTCGACCTACTCAATAAACTTGACCGACTTCTAAATAACTGCATTCGATTCGTTTTTAATTTTAGAAAGTTTAATCATGTCTCTGAATATCGGCTTCGCTTGAAATGGTTGCCTATACGGCAGCGCAGGCACATGAGAATGTTAACTACACTCTATTCTTCGCTTAACAGTCCCAATACCATAAGTTACCTTAAAAATAATTTTGAATTTTTATGCTTCTCCCATGATACATCCCTTCGTTCTGCCTATAATGGTTTTCTCAAATGTCCCTCTCATAAATCTGATATCGTACATTCTTCTCTCCTTGTTCAGTCGACCTTTCTTTGGAATGCATCCCCTATTGATGTCAGAAAGTCAACCAGTTACTTTGGTTTTAATTACAAATTACAAAAGCTTCACCACACAAATCATTTGGTTACTTAACTATGACTGCGAATTATCCTCATACATTAGGAATATATTATTACTATATTTTTGTAGACTGCTAGAAAATACTTTTGGCGTTAAGTCCACCCCTGTACACAGATGTAGGTATAGAATCGATTTAATTTAATTATGATTTTTATTTATAATATTTCTGTTTGTCTTTTTAAATCAATAAATTGAAGAAGTACGATAATGCATTTCATTCACTCTTTTTGTATTGATAATGAAATTAGTAAATAATATATAAAAAAAACAGTTCTAATTAGAAAGTTACGAATAATCATTCAAATATCTATTGGATTTCCAAAAAAAGGCATATTCTAACTAACTAGCTTTATTCTTCTTAAAACCGGTTCAGATACGGGTGAAAAGTCACTAACTCTATTTACAATTCAATAACAAAAAATGTTGGTACAGGATTTGAGGATGTAAAACTAACTATGTTTGTATTTTTCCATTATCTCAGTAATTTTAAGTGATTCGTTAAAAGTAATAATATCACCCTTAGCGCATAACTATTTTCTAAGAGATGAAACCATAAAATTCAAATTATCTCATACCAAAACTACGTTATGATTTTTTTTGTTTTAAAAAACTTTAAACCTTCATAACTCAAAACATGTTTTGACCAACTTGGTGATTTTTCGCTCTATGGCGACGATATGAGCTGTGATGATGAAGATGATTATGATGTGAAAGATTTTTTAGATACCTAATGAACCACCTGATTTTTTATTTGAACCATTTGCAATGTTTCAGGGCACAATAACCTACTCTACGTATTCTCCTAAACCGGAGAATGCTCTACTAAACGTTCAAGCTGCTATAATCGAAGAAATCAGACCAGAGAGAAGCAGCATCGAAGATTTGCAAGGGAACCTTCCAGCGTTGATCATCAAAACTTGTTTCAGGTAAGTATGTAAACACATAAATTTTCATTTCTCATATTCTGAAAGTAGATCATTGTTTACAGACAAGAATTAAAAAAAAAGAATATCACTATTTGTCAGATTACGTCATACACAGCCATAGATAAAGTATTAATTTAAGTCCAATAAAGACAGATGTGGTGACATCTGTATTTATAAAAAGTCTATAGTGACTGACTGACTGAGGTATCAACGTAGAGCCCAAACTACTGGAGCTAGAAGCACGTAATTCCGTACTGGGGTTCTTTGACTTATATAAGAGCCCACTAAGGAAGGATTTTTCAAAAAGTTGAGAAAACCCCATCCAAAAAATATGTAAGGGAAAACCGACGAAGCCAATAAACTAAAGCTGGACCTAGAAAAAAATACGTAGTGTTGCATTAGCATTAAACAAATGTGAAGCATGCAAGGTCCTAAAATGTCATTTGTTTGTACACGACCTACACTCGCACAGATGCACCGTAAGACAAACCGCCGTCATTTCTCGACGAGCAAGACACGCAATACGAGTGTGCTGCCATTAGCATGCTTTAATCTTCATTCAACAACGTTCCGTCCGTCTTTTTCTCAGGTCCGTGGGTGGGCGTAAAATTCGCCTTTCAAATCGACTACCTACATAGTTACATGTTACATGACACATCAAAGGAAAGTTCCCGTGAAAATTTAAATTGATTTTTAAATATTATCTTTACTGCGATAAGACTCTCATTTTATTTATTGCACATAATAAATATATCATCTTCAACAGCTTATATACATCCCCTGCACCGAGGGGCTCGAGCCTACCCTAAACTAGGGCGATTAGGCCTTAGTCAACCACGCTGACCTTAATTTATGGAAGCTTTTTATTAGAAACTGATATAACAGTCACAAATACATGTTAAAAATTTACGTATAAATGCCATGGCATTATAGCGCTTAAATATTGTAGGTAGGTACGTGAAAAAAAGGCGGGAAAGTCAATGTCATCGATCACAAAAATGTTTTTGGAATATGAGCTTTGTTTTATTTTTCTCATATTCGAAATGAAAAGTAGAGTGTTTAATTCAGATGAACACGCCTATTTATGTTTTGCCCTTATAAAACAATCTACTATTTATACTTCATTGTACAATGAGTTTATTTAGTTTAACAATGTCATAATGAATAAGTAAGACCAATTCTCACATTTTCTCGACAAATGTAGTTCGTAATAAAATTCTTTTGACATTGGACATTGACATTAGAATATTCCTGCAGTCTAAAACATTATTCACATATAGGTAGGCACAGTAAAATTGGTAGTGTATTTCTTAAATTGTGTACAATTTTTTTATTTCAAATCATCTCAATAAATTTCATCAAAACGAATTGTGAACAATTCATTTTGATGTAATTATATGTAACGATAACAATTTTTGTTACAGGTGGAAAGGCAAGGAACGGTCGGGTATCCTTCGCCTTGAGTCATCACTATTTTCTGGCTACGAGCTCCATTCAGTAAACCCTGTCGTGTTAGATGGCGCCACTTTTGCCGATCTTCACTATGGATCCCGAGGGGAATCGGTTTGGTTCGTGTTTGCTAATGTAAGTGATAAAGTACCGTATAAATAATCTAAAATTTATCATTAAATTCAGAAACATTTTGTATATTATTCCCTGCGTTCCAGATAAGCATTTTGAGCCATAAATATCAACATTTTTAGCATCTCCGCGTTTCATTAGCCGGTGATGCTAGTTTTTCTTGCTGGTTGTCATGCGTTTCATTTAAGCATTTTTAACACGAAATGCTAGCATCAAATACCCATGCTAATAGATGGGTCCTCTGATACCACTTTGTGACAGCTTTCAAATTTGACATTTGGAATCTTTTTTTCATGAATCAAAAAGGATTTTCAGCGGATTTAAAAAAATGTTTGTAAGACATTTATAGTACCTATTAGCTAATTCTGATTTATATTATTAAAAATGTTAAGTGACTGGACTAAGTAGGTGAGGTGTCAAAATTTAGCACGAAAAATCAGTACCTTGCGTTTCATTTGTAACAATTAGCGCGGCTAAAAATGTCAACATTTCTTATAAGAAACGCAAAACGAGGCTAACATCAGATCAAGCCTCAGAAATTAGCAGTGCTTTATCTGGAACGCAGGGATTAAGTATTTATGCGTGCTAAAATCTTATCTGCGACTTTATTAATAAATAAATAAGCAATTTATAAACTCTATAACATTCACAGATCAGCTCAACATGTCCTGTTTGCGTAACCTATGAGGCAAGATCAAAATTCATAATTACAAGTCTTCGTCCGGCCTTCGCAAAGATATATCCCTCGTCACGTCCAGACTTAGCCGTTGAAACCTTTTTCCACGCTAGACCAGGAAGTCCATTACTCAAAGGTATCACTGACGATGACTTTATTACATGGTTCGATAAAACAGAGCTCGCTAGTCTTCAAAGCACAAACAATATCGATAATATTTGCGAATGTGGGCGTATATGCAGCAGAGATTATGAATTTAGAAGGGTAGATTCCAAATCAACCGAGAAATCAAGTATAACCGCAGATATTATAACAACTGACACACCTTTAACAACTTCTACTAGTCAAACAACTACTAGTAAGACGACAAATCTACCTATGAATACTACTGTATACTCATCATCAACTCTAACATATGATATAGATATGACCTCAACTCCAGATATAACTGTGAATATTAGCACCCCTAATATAACTATATCTACTATTACAACAGTTTTAAATACCATAGATGACATTACAACAACATCAAAAAATATAAACGATGAAACAGAAACTACAGATGACAAAATTATCATTCCAACAATCACTGACATAGCAGCTTCGGAGTCTCCTCATCTTGATAATAATGTCCCAGTGATGCCAGTACATAATGGGGAATTGATTGTTCAAAAAATTATAGCCAAAGCTAATTTGAAAAAAGGAGATTTCAAAAAGAAGCCCTTACCAAGAAGAAAAGGTACTTTAAAAGCGACCTATGGCGACAAATTGCCGAAAGAAAATAAATATGTGAGTATACCAGTGCACTCCACTAGTAAACAAAAGGGTTTGGAATTAAAGAATATCTCTTTTTTTAAAAATCCTAACATAGCCAGTGCTAAAAATAATACTGAGATTAAATCTAATAACATTACTCAGAATGTGAGTATTGTGCAATCAAATGTCAACTCTCACAAGCATCCTCCTACTTCAAATAAAATATCAAAAGATCAAACGGAAACGTCAACTATTCCTCATTCAATCGCTACAATCACTAATAGCAATATAAAAACCATGCATTACAGAACTAAGAAACCTAAAGCATTGACACAAATCAAGAAACCTCTGATCAAATCCAACCATGTTGTTTTTAGTGAAAAAAAGAATGAGACTCAACTAAATAATACTGCACATGACAAACCTGTAGCCAATGATATCAACACCGAAAAAAGAACAATTAAAACCCTGAAATCAATCAATAAGGAAATACACAAAATACCGCCAACTCCAATGTCCGAAACGTCGAAAATGCTGATGGCAACCATAAAACCAGACATTGCGCCTGAAAATAAAGGTGGTTTTGAAATATTAGATAAAAATAGCATTTGGGAACTATTGAAAGAAGGTTCTGATAATGATGAGTCTACTATAGATGATAAGTTACAAGTGCATAACAGACTAAATACTCTGACTCAAAAAGTTACAAACATGACGCATAATGAGAATCGTTCTTTATAAGTTTTGTTGTTATATATTATGTAAGACACAAAGACTTCAGTAAATATTTTTGTATCACTTTCAAACAACTCCCTGTAATGATCGATACACGATTGTTAAAAATTTCGACCTGAAACATTCCAGAGCACTATTGTTGATTGTTAGAAGGATGTATGGCACTTACTCCTAGTTTCTGAAAGGCTGATCAAAATATTGTTCAATTAACATCCATGTCAGTTTAACAGCACGTCAAATCAATTTGAGTTTCTGAAACGTTGGTTAGCCAAAACTTACTAATATTTAATAATTAGATTTCTTGTGAGAAATATTTATAGACACGGTCACATTACTCAAATCATATGTGTATCTAGGAAACCCAAAATGGGTCTTTCCTAAATAATTCTGAAGTAAATTTGACAGCTGTGTCAACTGACACAGTGATAAGTTGATTTAGCTTTCAGCAACTCAATTCACAGTTAGCATTAGATTTGACAGCTTGTTAGTTAATTTTATCGCTGAACAGCCAATCAGAAACTGGGTATTATTATTTGTAATTTAATTTATTATTATAGGTATAATGCGTCTGTACATAATAAATTAAGATTTTAGTATTAAGATTTGCGCTGTGACTACAATGGACGTGTGAATGTTTTACGCCCAATTGCTCAAAGCCCAAAGTAAGTTCCAAAAACCTACTGTATTTTTTCCTAGTGTCTTTTTGGGTGCGGTTTAGAAACAGTTAGCTGGCTTTGTAGTGACAATATGGCGATTGCGATAGCATTAAGATCTAAAATGAACTAGTGGCTTGTAGAAAGAGAAGGACAAATTTTTAGATGGGCTAGAATAAAGTAGTAATGTATTAATAATGAAGGGTCACTAACTTATCCGTTTAACGATGATATTGTGACAATGTTATAATTGCATCTCTATCTTACTAATTTAACGGTGGCTCTGAAAAGATAAGGTAATAATTTTTAAATCTGTAAAAATTTATCGAGTTGCCAAACTTAGTCGGTATTCGAATTAGTCGATCTTTCTTTCCTTTCTCTTAGAACTTAAAATTATTTACCCCTAGATATACAAATAGGTGAAATCTAGTGTTCTATAGATGTAATGTATTGCTAAAGCCCCAGAATTTCCATCCGTCTAATCTATCGTCTTCTGTATCTATTATATGTAAATCGTAGTCTCTTATAGTTATCTAGATTTTGTTTGTTTTGAACTTGAAAAACAAGGGCACTTTGTCTTTCATATCAGAAAGACTAGAATCTAGAAATTAGATTTATTTATTTATTTAGATTTAGATTAAAATTTTCACAGCATTTTTTAATCATTGTTCGAGCATTCAGGCTTGATGAACGAATGGACTAACGTTCATATCAAATAAGTTATAATAGTCTAAAAATAATGATTATATGTATATACGAGTTAGGACTTTTATTTATTTTGCAACTATTTTTTCGAATCGAAGCACCCGAAATTCAATTCATCTTATTACAAAAAATTACGTTGGATTGACATAACTAACCAATTAAAAATTGAAAAAAAATTAACTAATTGTGGCAACGCAAACAGTAAATTAGAGACTGACGTTAGAAGAAATTCAACTGTGCACTGAATTTTTTTCCTTAGTCGCGTCGCCCGTACAAATGAATCGTACCACGGGCCAAAAGCGGCGAAATCAGTAAATTGTTTCAAAGATCATTGTGCCTTTGGGTTTCAAGTTCGTCTATTTAGTAATTTTAGAATATTTTCGAGGATGCGTGATTATATCTCGCCGTTTATGATGATCCTCAGATTCGCAAAAATTCCAAAATCGCGTACCTACCTTCTAGTTAACCTTTAACTTTCGAGTGTCCTTAGAAAATAACACCAGTATCCTACTTTGTATATTGTGTAGTAACAATAGCGTTAGAAATTCCATTGAAAAGAAGTAATCATTATATGGTATCGTTATTGGTTTTTAAATTAAAAGTTTCCTTAATGAAGATTTATGGCAAAAGGCGTGAATGTTTTGTGTGTATGTTGTATGTTTGAGTCTATTTTAATAATATATTGAAATATAACAGAAATTATAATAATTACAGAAATGGCATACCTACATATTTCGTTAAATGCATATTCATCTAATCTAATATAAATAAGGATAAAAGATGAAATAAAATCATGCATGTTAAACCTATTGAATTTCATCTGATAATAACATCTATCTGTAGGTATACTATAATACTCAAAATATTTTTATTTTTTTTGCACAATTTGTATATAATACTTAAATGTTTAAGCACTTTTTAATGTGTAAATGTACGGTTGTATGAAACTAGGTGCTTGTGCGGAAGATCTCGTCAATTTGAATTGTATAAAATACCTCTTTGTGAAGGTATAGATATAAGAGACATTTGTGCTTATTATAAGCTAGCCGCTATAAGTAAAACTCGATGTACTGACCCAGATCTTATTGATGGAAAAGATAAACATGGTAACACCTTATCTTCTTGTTTTATTTATTTTTTCCCTTTGATTATTTATACTTAATTAATTACCTGGCAGGAACTTGCACGGATAGAGAAAGATGGCGCCTGTTAGTATCGGAGGCCAATATAGATTTTGGGTCGCTGCGCCGACAATAGTAGTAGTAATAATTAATTACCAGCAATTCATTTCAAAATTATCAGTGTAGGTATTCAACAAAACTACTCTAATAGT
The DNA here is from genome assembly GCA_963935595.1 of Schoenobius gigantellus. NCBI lineage: Eukaryota > Metazoa > Arthropoda > Insecta > Lepidoptera > Crambidae > Schoenobius > Schoenobius gigantellus. The sequence goes on from OZ012551.1 coordinate 29,337,418, forward strand.
TCTGTTGTACTCAACATCTCGAACTTACAATACAATAAATTATGTCATATCACTTCACTATCACTTCAACCGAAAACAGTATTCGGGTGAAAGGTGCGATTTTGTAACTCATTGGCAGTCGCATAAATTTGTCAAATTCGTTTAAAAAGTCTCCTTGGATGCTGCCCCCGATTATACAACAGATGACTTAGCTAATGACTTCATGGTCTTATATTTTTGAAAATCTTCTTCTGTGTCCAATTTCCACCACCGCTCAAATGCATCCCTTTTTGCCTTTATAATTTCCTTCACATCATCATTATTGTTTTGGAATTGAGGAAATTGACATGACATTCATTATTTGACTATTATTACTTATGCTATTGACATTTACTTAGCTTTTATTACATATTTCAATTTAATTTTAATGCAATTACCACAATTAATTTAAATGCATGATTGTAATATATTGGATTTTTTAAGATACTTATATAAAATAATATTTGTACGCTGTTGATGGCAGAAACATATTAGGACTATTGAACAAAATCTGTAACAACTAATCCTGTATACTCATGTTTTACAAATAAAAAATTATTATTATTATCTTTACTTCTTTTTTCTCAGAGAGATGTTACTCTCTGGTATTTAATGAGACTCTCGGACCTAAGCCAAGTGAGAATCATTTATAGGGTTAGGGGAATCTTCTTGCAAAAACTTTCTAACTCTTCGACAAGTGCTTAAAATAACGGCTTTTTGCATGGTCATTTACGAGTTTTCTGATAAATTTAATATTTTTAATGAGTGTAAGAGGCTTTTAGGGATGACTCCGGTACTTATTATTATTATTCCACCAGCTGGTATCTTTTGAAGAAGATAGCCCACCCTTGGAAACTCCGAGGCTACATCTGGCTTCTATGTGGCAGAAATCCTCAAGGTTTTTCCATATATCATTAGCTGATTTACCTTATCAAGGTCATCATCCAGGTATTCTTGAATTTTTCGAATGAATGTAACCCCTTTGTGGCCACGTAGCTGCTTCCACCTTAATCGTTCTGTTTTATCTTTGTGAGTTTTTAAGGGCTTCAGTAGATTCATCACAGCTAACAGCAGTCGGTGTTGTGATGTTAAAGCTTCCCCTGGTATCACTTTGTATTACTCTGTTTGGAATGTTCGAGGTCTTACCCATCAATTTCACTTTTATTTGTAAATAAAATCTGTCCATCTTTTAGCTGGTACTCTACGCATTTTATACCTAGACTTATGCTACGTGCTATGTTATGCGACTATGCTTAGAAACGTGCTAAAAAGTGGAATTATACATCGCAAATTGAGTGAGAAAGTACTACATAAGGATCGCCAAATATTTGTGAATTTTATAAGAATTACAAGCATTTGTACATATTTTAGTTATGGATTACAGTGTTAATAAAAGTAAGTACAAGGTAATGTCGAGATATTCTTATTTACAACACCCATCTTTCCTTCCTTACATAGGTAGGAATTCTTTGAGGTCAAGCGGTACACAACAATCTTAAAATTAACGAAAGTGTATTTGTCTGTCCATCTATTAGTAACGGCCATAAGGATTTTAGCGTAGACTATATGTAGTGTAGAGCATATGTGTAATAGAAACATAACAAACATTACAGTAACAGTACCCTTACAGTGCACGTTACAAACAGAACTCAAGTCATTTGCATATTCAAGAATACTTCACGCGATTCCCACTGGAATTAACATAAAGTTGCGTTGGGCTTTAGATGCTAATATATCACCCAAGTCTGGCCAGCTTAATACTAACGGCAGTGCTGCGAGGGAGTACCTCCAGCAGGCGTAGCACGGGCTGCCAAGACATTTGTGATAAGACTCAGTGACACGTATCCCTTCAGGAGCGTCAATAAATTTTATCATGTCAGTCACACTAAGGCTGCGTTCCGAAAATCAATAAGAGTCACTATTAGCACGCTCAAACGCGTCCCGAAATGTTGTGAGCGCGCTAACGTTAGCCAGCATGAAGAGCCACATGATGTCATCATTAACGTCATATAGAACTTACGGCGCTAATGCTCGGGAGTGAAATCACTATACGAACTGTCAGTCTGACGTTCGATAACTGTGTTTTCGGTTCAAAATGAATGTACCTATTCTTCCGGACGAAATCGTAAGCATGCTGATAGCATTTTCAGTGTTCTCTTTAATTTGGACAAGGCGTTTATAATCGTTAGCACTGTGAGCGCTGTTATCGGACCGCAGCCTCAATACGCGCCACCGTGCTACTCTTTAAGACATAGATAGTATGTCACTGAAATTGTGAGATAATGCGTGACTCAAGTCCCGTCTTGGCAGCCCGTGCTACGACTGCAGTGTATCCTACACACAAGTTGGGTTTGGCGAGCCTTTTCCTAGGACAACCCATGCCGACATAGGTACTAGAGGTGTTCAATATTCCCAAACTTGAACTCTAACATGCATTACCTACACTGAATTGCAGTAAGCGCAGAGAAGTAGAAGTGTAGTTTTTATATGCGTAGAGTACGAACTAAAAGATGGATAGATTAATATTTACAAATAAGGGTGAAATTTCTAAACGATAGATAAGACCTCGAACATTCCAAACAGCGCGCAGTTGCATTTTCGTTACATTTACGACGTTATACATTTTCCCACCGCCCCGGAAAAATTTCGACTCCGAGAAAATTTTGAGGTTAGCAGGGATACGATCTTTCCTTTCAAAATAATCAGTCATACATCACGCAATCATACATTTCTATCAAAGGCGTAAGGTTCACGCTCTATGACACAAACTCCAAAGATAGTATCCACCAAATATGACTTTAATACTTTATTTTAAAGGCTTGACTTTATTTTAAAGGCTTATTTTTCAGGAGTTGTCATCCGTTCCGTTTCTTAAGAGGACTGTGAAGTTTCAATTCATTGCTCGGTTATGCACTTTCAAAAATGCAGTTTGTTGCACACTGCTTAGAGTTGAAAGTCCGACGCAAGTGCCTACATTTCTTATTGAAATATTGTTTCGTGCGATAACTGTTTTAGACTACCTAAATCTTTACGAAATTAGACACTTTTGGTCTCATTAGATTCAGTTTACCTTAATCTATGTTTGTACGTTTTGCTTTTTCTGTAATACAGTATAATTTAGTCAAAAAAGATAAAATGCTCGAGGTAGTTTTTAAGTCTAAAATATGGATCTTCAGATACTAATAATTTATATTCTGATCACTATTTCTTCAAAATCAAAACGTACAAACCTAGATCATTATTATATCTACAAAATTTCCAAAAATTATGAGAATTGGACTATGTAAAGAGGGAGAAAAGCGTGATCGCTTTTTGTATGAAAATTTACAGCTTCACAATCCTCTTAAGACCCAATAATGTCGTAAAAAGTCAGAAGAATTCAAAGGCCGAGTAACGCCTCTAAAAGAGTAACGCGACAAGCGACGCTAAAAAGGAAAGTAGTAGTATTGAGTAGTAAAAAAATAACCTAGTGGGTGTGTAGAACTCAATAATAGAGGAGATAAGTCTCCTAAGGCTCTGACTTAATAAGACATTATTTAAAAAAAGCAAAATATAACGGACTGAATATGCCAAAAAATCAGTCTTGATAAAATCAGACAAGTAGGTATGTATGAGACAGAACTAAGCGAAGTGTATGGAAAATATTTACATGATCAGAGGAAAGGCAAAAATATTATAGAAATATTTACATTTTATACAAAGGTAAGAAAGTAAAATTTAGAAGTGAAAATATTTACATTATATTATAATACAGGGCAAATTATAAAAAATATTTTCCATACTAAAATAAAAATTATAAGCATTATTCATTAAAAGGTCTAGCAGCACTGACATTTTTAATAAGGTTTACGAAAGTGACCACAAATGATACTAGTGGGCCCGGCAGACGTTATCCTGCCCGATTACAGCACCACCTACTGGGTCCAATTGTACGCTGCAACCTTCCCTGGACCTATTCAAATACACACAGAAAATTTCGTAAGAATCGGTCTCACCGTTTTTGAGTTTTTGAGAGACTAACACACAGCGTTTCATTTTTATACATAAGAAGACTAGTGGACCCGGCAGACGTTGTCCTGCTCGAATCCAACTGTACGTTTAAGCCTTCCTTGAACCTATTCAAACACACACAGAAAATTTCGTAAGAATCTGTCGAGCCGTTTTTGAGTTTTTGCGAGACTAACACACAGCGTTTCATTTTTATATATAAGAAAGAAGACTAGTGGACCCGGCAGACGTTGTCCAGCCCGATTACAGCGCCACCTACCGGGTCCAACTATACGTTTAAACCTTCCCTGGACCTATCCAAACGCACACAGAAAATTCTTAAGAATCTGTCGAGCCGTTTTTGAGTTTTAGCGAGACTAACACAGCGTTTCATTTTCATATTAAGAAAGAAGAAGAAGACTAGTGGGTCCGGCAGACGTTATCCTGCCTAATTGCAGCGCCACCAATTTTATGTTTGAACCTTCCCTGGACCTATTCAAACACACACAGAAAATTTCGTAAGAATCCGTCGAGCCGTTTTTGAGATTTCATTTTTATATACAGGCTGTCCCGTGGCAGATTTTGGATTTCTTAATTAAATTAAAATATGTTATTATATTAGAATAAAAATGTTTTTATTATAAAAAGAAAGACCAGACATGCGGATTTCATTTTTTAAAGGTAACTCCGTCCAAATGTTTTCCATCTTGACCCGTACACTCCCGGAATCGAAATCTGGCGATCTGGGTGGCCATGCGATGTTCCAAAATCGACTTATCAATTTTCCGGAGAGTTCTTTGCGAAGAAGGCTCATGGTGGCTCTTGCTGTGTGAGGCGTGGCGCCATCCTGCTGAAACCACGTGTGAGAGCTGGTCGAAGGATGTTTTTCAAGTCTCGGAATAAAATATTATTTTATCATGCGGCGCTAGACATCACCATCACCAGTTACGGTTACTCCACGAGAATTTTCAAAGAAAAACGGTCCAATTATTTCATTGGGAGACAGAGCTGCCCAAACGGTTACCTTCGGGCTATGCAAGGCTTGTTGGTGTTTTAATCGTGGGTTTTGTCCTCTTGGCGCCCAATAGCGACATTTTGTTTATTGACAAAACCATTTAAATGAAAATGGGCTTTAACACTGAACCAAATGGTGTTAACAGTTCGGAATCGACTCAACGTGTTATCACAGAATTCCTTGCGCTCTCTGTAGTCATTAGGTTTAAGTGGCTGTATCAATTGGATCTTGAAAGGATGGAATTTAATGTCCGAGCCTAAAATACGGTGCACCGTGGATTTTGGCAGCCGCGAACTTAACGCTCTCTTGCGCACGAACTCACGGGGATTTTCGCGCACGCTGCTTTCAACACGTTCAATGTTTTGGTCAGTCCTTGACGTTCGGCTGGGACCTGGACGTGGGTCGAATTGTTAAGCCTGTTGCACGGAACTTCTGGACTCACGTCCAAATCAAACTTTCACTCGGCGCTTCACTTAAGCAACGAATATTGTATTGAGAACAAAATCTTCGGGGCGCAATAGTGCACGAATAACCTTTAAAATACGCTCCAACTGCAAAAGCGCGTTGCTCGCCAGTCCATTGCGACATCGTGACTGAGCAATCCGCAGGAATGCCGCGCTAAACTGTAACTCCTCCCCGGTCCCCCGCGCAACAGTTGAAAAAATATTCGAATTTCAAATCCTAAATCTGCCACGGGACACCCTGTATAAAAAGAAGACTAGTGGGTCCAGCAGACGTTGTCCTGCCCAGCGCCACCTACTGGGTCTAACTGTACGTTTAAACCTTCCCTGGACCTATTCAAACATACACAGAAAATTTCATAAGAATCTGTTGAGCCGTCTTTGAGTTTTAGCGAGACTAACACACAGCTATTCATTCTTTTTGTATAAAAGAAGAAGAAGATATCTTCATTGCATTGTCTTACAAGTATATATTTTTTACAGCTGAAAGAGACCGTAGACACTAATATTTGGCATAAATTTAAGTTTGATATCTCTACGTGTTCCCGAGAAAAAGGGTCTTGACAAACTTTTTTTAAGGGCCCATGGCGCGAAAAATAGCAAAAAGGCCGTTGGCGTTTTTGATATTGTACGTAAACGTTCGAGTTAACTGACCGGGAAAAAATAAATTTAAGTTCTCAAATTATGTGTTTACACAATCACCGTCACCATTTTTCAAATTTACATGCCATTTCGTTAAAAACTAGCATCTATTTTACTTAAAATTTGGGTTACACCTGTATACCGTTCGTGATTTTTAGCTTTATTAATTAACCCTATTGTATTTTACTTTAACAAATTTATAGAAAAAGGGTAAGCAAAACATTGACACCGTGATATTTTTTTAAATTATCGTATATTAATTTTTATATGAATTTTTTTAACATACATTTATCGATTTTCTCACAAATCTTGGCTCGGGCGCGTCGAAATTCAGTGTGCAATCGAGACTCGAAGTGAGAGCACGTCGCTTTGAGCTCGCTCCCGGCCACGTAATTATTTTGTGTATGTATACGACGCGAAGTCCACCGGAGAAGTTGATAATTAACAATTTTATTTTTGTGACTGCTGTACGAAAAATCCAATCTTTTAGTTAGCTTACTCTTATCGTATGTATTATATGTTCGGGTTAATCTTGCGAGTTTAATTTGACCTACTTCCCGGTTTCCGAATAAGCTGAAATTTTGCATGCATATGTATATATTATGACGACTTGGAGCTGATCTGATGCTGGAGCTGAAGGGTGGCCATAGGAACTGGAGGGAGACTCTGTACCAGGGTCGTCTGCTTAGGTATCTCCGTCTTACCTATTTCTGCCGCAAAGCAGCAGTGTTTGCATTGCTGTGTTCCGGTTTGAAGGGTAAGATATGGCAGTGAAATTACTGGGTACTGTGACTTTACATCTTGTGTCACAAGTTGGCAACGTACACTGTGGTTCTTGTGGGGGTTGCAGTTTTGCTGCGAATCTCACAAGAGCCACATGTATTATAGGTAACTGTTACCACTTACCATCAGGTGAGCAGTTTGCATGTTTGCCAACTTTCTGCAATAAAAAAAAAAAAAGAACTCCGCCATAAAACGACACAGCCACATCGAGTTTGAGCTCGTTTGATTCGTATTGACGAGAACTTTGATCCTATGTGCTAACCAGGGTCTGATGCTGGGGCTGGTAAGGAGCCAAAGGAACTCCGCAATAAAACGACAGAACCCCATCGAGTTTGGGCTCGTTTGATTCGTATTGACGAGTACTTTGGTCCTATATGGTAACCAGGGTCTGATTCTGCAGCTGGAAGAAGGCATAGGAACTCCGCAATAAAACAACGCAACCCCATCGAGTTTGGGCTCGTTTGATTCGTATTGACGAGTACTTTGGTCCTATATGGTAACCAGGGTCTGATGCTGGAGTTGGGAGGTGGCCATAGGAACTCCGCAAAAAAACGACACAGCCCCATCGAGTTTGGGCTCGTTTGATTCGTATTGACGAGTACTTTGGTCCTATATGGTAACCAGGGTCTGATGCTGGAGTTGGGAGGTGGCCATAGGAGCTCCGCAATAAAACGACACAGTCCCATCGAGTTTGAGCTCATTTGATTCGTATTGACGAGTACTTTGGTCCTATATGGTAACCAGGGTCTGATGCTGGAGCTGGAAGGTGGCCATAGGAACTCCGCAATAAAACGACACAATCCCATCGAGTTTGGGCTCGTTTGATTCGCATTGACGAGTACTTTGATCCTATGTGGTAACCAGGGTCTGATGCTGGAGCTGGAAGGTAGCCAAAGGAACTCAGTAATAAAACGACAGAACCCCATCGAGTTTGGGCTCGTTTAATTCGTATTGACGAGTTCTTTGGTCCTATATGGTAACCAGGGTCTGGTGCTGGAGCTGGAAGGTGGCCATAGGAACTCCGCAATAAAACGACACAACCCCATCGAGTTTGAGCTTGTTTGATTCGTATTGACGAGTACTTTGGTCCTATATGGTAAGCAGAGTCTGGATTTGAAAGGTGGCCATAGGAACTCCACAATAAAACGACACAACCCCATCGAGTTTGGGCTCGTTTGATTCGCATTGACGAGTACTTCGGTCCTATGTGGTAACCAGGGTCTGATGCTGTGGCTGGAAGGTAGCCAAAGCAACTCCGTAATAAAACGACAGAACCCCAGGGCTCGTTTGATTCGTATTGACGAGTACTTTGGTCCTATATGGTAACCAGGGTCTGATGCTGGAGTTGGGAGGTGGCCATAGGAACTCCGCAATAAAACGACACAGTCCCATCGAGTTTGAGCTCATTTGATTCGTATTGACGAGTACTTTGGTCCTATATGGTAACCAGGGTCTGATGCTGGAGCTGGAAGGTGGCCATAGGAACTCCGCAATTAAACGGCACAATCCCATCGAGTTTGGGCTCGTTTGATTCGCATTGACGAGTACTTTGGTCCTATGTGGTAACCAGGGTCTGATGCTGGAGCTGGAAGATAGCCAAAGGAACTCAGTAATAAAACGACAGAACCCCATCGAGTTTGGGCTCGTTTAATTCGTATTGACGAGTACTTTGGTCCTATATGGTAAGCAGAGTCTGATGCTGGAGCTGAAAGGTGGCCATAGGAACTCCACAATAAAACGACACAACCCTATCGAGTTTGGGCTCGTTTGATTCGTATTGACGAGTACTTTGGTCCTATACAGTAACCAGGGTCTGATGCTGGAGCTGAAAGGTGGCCATAGGAACTCTACAATAAAATGACACAACCTTATCGAGTTTTATCTTGATGAGTACTTTGATCCTAGCCTAGATAATATCCGTATGCAACCCCATCAATTTCTTTTGTGCGACCTTCCCCAATTTAGGTGTCAAATGAAAGAGCTTGAATTGTAGAATGAATTGTAGAATATAGTATATTCTGAAAGACAATCAAATCCAAGATGGCCGCCGTCACAAATTGGCAGATTATTTTTAGGTACAATCTCCACAATATGGGTCTGTTAATGGGGTATCAAATGAAAGTGCATGACTTGTAAAATACGATACACGATGAAAAATACTAAAACCCAAGTTGGCCGCTATCACAAAAGATTTTTAAAAACAAGCTTTTATTTTAATGCCCTAAAAAGAGGAAAATAAACATTAATTTCTTTTTTCAATTCAATCTAGCGAATGGCACTAAAAAGTGCGTTGAACACAAGGAAATATTCATTTCAATAAATATTGGTAATTCTAAGAAAAAATATTTGTTTTTATAAAATAGGTAAATCTTGCGACAAGCTTTTATATTTTATAAAAAATGTATTAAGATAATAAATTTAAGTCTATTTTCGTCTTATTAGGGCATCAAATAAAAGATTGTTTTTAAAAATATTTTTACAATTATTTTATATTTTATCATTTTGTAATGGCGGCCATCTTGGGTTTTAGTTTTTCATGGTGTTCTGTATTTTACAAGACAAGTACTTTTATTTATTACCCATATTGTGGGGGTTGTACAAAAAAATAATTGTCATTTTGTGACGGCGGCTATCTTGGATTTAATTATTTTTCAAAATATACTGTATTCTACAACTCATTCTACAATTCAAGCTCTTTCATTTGACATGCATATTGGGGAAGGTCGAACAAAAAAATGACGGGGTTGCATACGGATATTATCTAGGATCAAAGTACTGATTAAGATGAATCACACGATTCACGCCTGGTTACCATATAAGTAGGATCAAAGTACTCGTCAATACGAATCAAACGAGCCCAAACTCGATGGGGTTGTGTCGTTTTATTGCGGAGTTCCTATGGCCATGTTCCAGCTCCAGGATCAGACCCTGTTTACCAAATAGGATCAAAGTACTCATCAATAGGAATCAAACGAGCCCAAACTCGATGGGCTTGTATCGTTTTACTGCGGAGTTCCTATGGCCATCTTCCAGCTCCAGCATCAGACCCTGGTTACCATATAGGACCAAAATACTCGTCAATACGAATCAAACGAGCCCAAACTCTATGGGGTTGTGTTGTTTTATTGCGGAGTTCCTATGGCCTACTTCCAGCTGCAGCATCAGACCCTGGTTACCATATAGGACCAAAGTACTCGTCAATACGAATCAAACGAGCCCAAACTCGATGGGGCTGTGTCGTTTTATTGCGGAGTGCCTATGACCACCTCCCAACTCCAGCATCAGACCCTGATTACCAAATAGGACCAAAGTACTCGTCAATACGAATCAAACGAGCCCAAACTCGATGGGGTTGTGTCGTTTTATTGCGGAGTTCCTATGGCCATCTTCTAGCTCCAGGATCAGACCCTGGTTACCAAATAGGATCAAAGTACTCATCAATAGGAATCAAACGAGCCCAAACTCGATGGGCTTGTATCGTTTTACTGCGGAGTTCCTGTGGCCATCTTCCAGCTCCAGCATCAGACCCTGGTTACCATATAGGACCAAAATACTCGTTAATACGAATCAAACGAGCCCAAACTCGATGGGGTTGCGTCGTTTTATTACGAAGTTCCTATAGCCACCGTCCAGTTCCTTCATCAGATCAGCTCCATGTTATCATAATATTGCATTGTCACGCGATATACATATGCATGCAAAATTTCAGCCCAATGGGAAACCGGGAAGTGGTCAAATCTACATATACATACAGTGCAAGCTAAATAAAAGCTTATAAGGCTCAAAACCACGAAGGTGGCGAATTTCAAGTTTGCAATTTGAGCATAAAATGTTAAAAGCAATAGCCAAATAAAGAAGTATAAATGATTGGTTTGTTATTAAAGTTAACATATTTAAAAGGGGCGCGCACAGATTTCACAATTTTTCAAATTACAGCGATTTTAAGGTAACTCGACAGCAAAAATCGTCATTTCGGGAACGTAACTAAATATTTATTTTTAAATATAATGTTTATAGAAAACAATAAAAATTATTATTTTTAATAGCATTTTACTATATTTTTTAAATGCAAATGGAAAATTGGTGAATAGACATGGATATTTATAAAAATCACCAAATTGAAAATTAAAAAGTAGCCAAGTTTCAAATTTCAAGCACAAAATTCAAAATATAACAAAATATAGATGACTTAAGAAGTAAAATTCGATATTACTATAATAATAACTTTATTATGTTTGTATGTACATATTTACATGTTCGATAATATTTAAAATTAGCATTATAAAGGCAAATAAAAGTAAAGTTCCCGAAAATGATATCGTGTTCCCGGAATGACCAAGGTGTTCACTGAATGATGCAGTTGGTATTTTCTTACAGGTAAAGGTATTTTTAAGTAATAAATGCGAAAATTAATTTTTGTAACTTCTTCAAGCTTGTTTAGAAATATCTATTATTTGTTATAATATTATACACACGACATAGAATTCGAAAATTATAAAAACAAAACTGGTAACAAAACTCTTCTTTATACTTTACTTACTTTTACAAACAAAAAAGTTCACAAACTCAACTTTGAACTAGTTTTAACTATGCCTAGCGCCTTTAATTTTAATCAGTCTTTAATTGTAGTCTCATCAATAATAATCAAATTTAGTATTACACTTTGAACTAACGCAATAAAATAAACAAATTAGGTAATGCAACCGCATAAAATTAAAATAAAACACATCTTTCAAAAATTTCTCGCTTTTGAGTTTTTCTGAAATGTTGCTGATTTTGCCTTCAATTAAGTAGATAATACTTCGCCAAATGACAACTGGTATATCTTTGATTAAGTCATTCACTTTACTATTAGGAGCCATCTGCACATTGTCCTTCTTCTTTTCTGTCTTTTCCTTTCTGCTTATTTTTTATTCAATGCCTTAATCTTACGTCTCATTTCTGTTATTATATCTTGTTGTTTTTTTATTGTGTGTATGCTTTTGCCCGGTCTTTCACAGGACAGGTTCACAGGAGCCACATGTATTATAGGTGACTGTTACCACTTACCATCAGGTGGGCAGTTTGCTTGTTTGCCAACTTATCTGCAATAAAAAAAAAACACTTTTTCTTGCGCGCTGTCTTCTCACCGAGTTTTGAGGAGACCCCACTAGCTCCGTATCTGAAGACGGAGGAGTATTGCTGACTACATTTTCTAACATCTTTTTCCTATCTCTATATTTCTTTGAAGCTTGTTTCCATTGTTTTCTTTGCTTACGTAATTCCCGTTCTGTTATATCTGCTGCTTTCTTTACCTTCTTTTCAGCTTTCTTTTTCTGGTAGTACTCCCTATCTTTAGCTCGTTTTATTTCTGTTTGTTCCTCTGTCATTTTGTCTAAGAATTTCCGCTTTCTTGCATTGGCTTTTTCTCTTTGTTTTATATAAACTTTGTTTTATATAAACTGAACTATTTTTTGAAGTATTTTTTTAGTTTTCTTATTTTTCTCATCTTCGTTTGGTTTCATTTTTACTGAAAACAAAAGATCTTTGAATTTTAACAAAATATTAATTAATTGATGAATTAATCACCAATAATAAGTCATATCAGAAACCACTACGTCTATCCGGGAACGCGTCATCATGTCCTGGAACGTTCCCTTAATGACTGTTCCCGAAATGACGTTTTTGTAATTTCGCGCCTACAATTCCGATGATCGCCATCTTATACATATTATTTCAAGGTTATTGTAAAGTAAACAATGATAGTTTTACAAAATACTCATTTGCTAACTGTTATTTTAATGTAATTTACTATTCCACCCATTCCCGTGATGACGTATAATTAAGGTACGGTAAAAAATACATGAACATAACAGTACTTACCACTTAAATTGTTATTTATTTACGCACAAAACAAATGACGCCCGCCTCACAACACTATTGCTCGCTACTAAAGCACACTAGCACCGCAAGTCGCATTCAAGAAACTTTTGACAAATGCCGTGTTTTTAATTATTTTATTTTCTATATTTTGGCTGAGAATAATAATTGTTTAGGAAACAAACAAACTCTAATGAACATTGAGAATATAAAATGTATGATTTTACTATTTGATAACGTAAGTTGAAGTTTGAAGTTTTTGTTTTGGACGCGTTCCCGAACTGAATTTTTACACATATTTCTTGTCAAATTATTTAAAATTACTTATTTTTCAAATCATAAATTTTAGGTATAGATACATCTAATTGATCTCGATAGTATTGAATTCTTATTTACTGTTATTCATTCGTATATTTGATTTTACGAGCTTCCAAACCGAATTCGCCACCTTCGTGGTTTTGAGCCATAAAAATAAAAGTTGATCAATCAAACACATGCCTGTATTTACTATAGTTTAACACAGTAATAAACAACTATTAACATTTTCCAAAATTAACATCTACGGTATTGTGCTAGGCGGCCGCACCGATTGCTCGACCGAGTACGCTTGTGAGCGACGAGCGTGAGCGACGCACACAAACGGAGACTAGAGAAATATACCTAAACTAGCTCGGGCTCGCGTGGATGGTGGGCCCTAAAGGTGAGGACGAGACTCAAATCATAATCTTTTATGTCTATTTAGGTAATATTCAACGTATAGATATGAAAAAGAAATATTTAATAATTGGTAAACTTAAGGCACTTTATTGTATAAAGCAAACACCCCCCCCCCTCTCCCCCCTCAACCATATACATTCATTCGATGCAACAAAAGTCCTAGGTCAAAACCCCCAGGCACTCCACTATAATACCACAGTTAAACTGTAATAATACCAAGAAAGAAAGAAGAAACTTTTTATTGGCCTACAAGGATACAATTAAAAGGGGTGGCCAAGGTCTCATCTACGTCTTAATTGGGATAATGACTTAATTCTAATTTTCACGTCTCTTCATAAAATATTAAAATACCGTAGAGAAAGATGCAATCATGTGAAATAAGAATTAAAACCGGCTTAAAAATACATTAGATACATTTTAAGCTGTTAATTTGGAAGCGATTAGCCAGACAGATCCGACATCAACCGTGACATCATTGTTGAGTACGGCCAGAAAAGCTCCATGTAAAATGCCGTATTGCTAGAAAGAGATGGAAAAAATCTTTAATATCTTATATCTTGGTTGTTTTTATAGTTATTCGAAAACCGATTTTATCTTTCTGTTAATTAACTCTAATTCTACATCATACACATGAAAAAAATGTGTAACAGTGAACAATCTTACAGAAAAAAAATATTTTACATAAAAGAACAGACAACACGAAAAGGTCAAAAATAGTAAAACAATACTATTAGATATTTTAATAATTTTAAAATTTCTTATTTCAGTCTGTTTAGTAAACTTAAATACATCCGTATTAGAATTTGACCCAAGGCAAACACTAGAATAACTGGAAATAAAACGTCTGTCGCTCTAAACAATATTGAAAGAATTATTCCTGAACTCCTAACAGCTTAATTGTTTAGAAGTTATACTTACCACTATCAGCTCACCTGAATCACTTGAACGAAAATAACTATGGGTTAATAAGTTTACCATTCTAATGAAAGAAAAAAAGAACTATCCACTAATTCCTGATCTACCGGAAGCCTTCCATCATTAACACAGAAAAATGGGCCGTGTTTCGTTTCGGAATTATAGTGACCATCAGGGAGTCTACTCTATTTTTAAGAAAAACGAAATTTCGAACGAAATTTCGCATGTTTCCTACCACGGTTCTTTTTGATTCCAATATTCGTTCGACCGCAAATAGTTTGACAGATATATTCTCCAAACCTACTCTAATTTACGAAAGTTCGAAACGAAGAATTGAATTTGACAGTTTATTTTTCGGAATTTTGACCTTAAATTAACGAACACAAAAGTGTTACCTTTTGATATTCGTAATTGTGAGATTTTAAGTAAGTTAATGTGAAATTGCTGTTGGAATACTTTTGCTTGAAGCTGTTTTGCGCATGGAATTATTACTCAAACAGGAATGAGCTCTTCAAAATATTGTTGTTTAAATTTGGACTTTATTTCTATGTAAATAAAGACTAAACACTTGAAAGTGCAAAAACGTGCCGAGAGAGATAGCCATAACTGTACCTTTTATTCCTTTCCCACAGTGTTGCTACTGTTGTATATTTTATAATTTAGTAGTTATGAAACAACTGTTGGTATATGAAAATTTTTTATTATTGTTTATTTTAATTACTTTTAACATCCAAAATACCTAAATTGTTTTATTTTTGTAATAATTATAACAAAATAAATTCAATTATCATGTTAGCCTACTATTAATAATTATAACACTATGATTTTACGTCCAGGAAATATTCTAGTGGTAGTATTTAACAAATGTTATATTGCAACAACGATTCTTTGTCAATGTCAGTAATTTTCGTTGTCACTGTAGAAGGGTGACCACATGGTTATGTACCTAACATAAATATTATCGCAATTTTAACATTTTTTAATAAAAGTAATTAATATTAGTTATTTATTGTTTAGCTAAAGAGCGTCGGTGGCGCTGTGGACTCGGCACTTGCCTTCCAATCGGGAGGTCGGGGTTCGAGACCCGCCATGTACCATGTTCTTCTTCTTCTTCTTCTTCGTCGTACGGGCATTTTCCGCAACTCGACGACTGTGCGCCTGTTTTGCGTCGGAGGGTTGAAAGCTGGATCACTCCAGCCATCCTAGCTCCTCCAGGAAGTTTCCCAGCTCTCGAAGGTTGCCCAGGACGTCCTGGAGGGTACCCGGGCTGCCCAGGTACTTTGCCCGGTAAGTTGCCACCTCTCTGCATTCTAGCAGCACATGGGCAGCTGTCTCCTCTGCCTCCATGCATGCTCTGCATAGAGGACTGTCCGTGATACCTAGGTTAAAAAGGTGCCTGTTAAAATTGCTGTGTCCCGTTAATGCACCCGTGATTAGGCGCAAGCGAGGTTTTTCCAGCTGTATTAAGGCCTTGGAGAGACGAGGATCAACTCGGGGTAGTGCGAGCTTTGCCTGTCTGCACTCCTCCAGGGCGCTCCAATATTGCTCGTGTAGGTAGTGTGTGCGTTCGCATACCTTACCTTTGAACCAACTCAGTGGGATTGGGCTGATTGGATCCGGTCCAATGGGTGCCATGCTCGATCCCCAACGAGCAAGTTCATCTGCTGCGTCGTTGCCCCTCGCGCCGCTGTGCCCCTTTATCCAGTGAAGGGTAATGTTATTTGTCGTACCTGCCATATTTAGGGCTGTGTGACATTCGTGTATCAATCTCGCAGTGGTGACTGCACTTTCTAAGGCGTGCAGTACTGATTTGCTGTCCGAGTGTATAATTATATTACAGTTGGTTACCTTCCTTTCTGTAATTGCTCTGGCCGCCAGCAGGATGCCCATGCACTCTGCTTGAAAGACGGTGTTGTATGTGCCTAGAGGCATGGATATGTGTATGTTAAGATCTTCTGAGAAGACACCTGTACCTGTACCATACCCTGTTTTAGATCCATCGGTGAACACTTCCAATGCCTTATGTGTGACACTGCGGTTTTGCTGCTCTACCAGATGGATTTTGTATTTCTTATCAAAAATGTAGACAGGTTTTATTCTGTCGCAGGCTGCGTTCACAAGTGGAGTTTCTACCCATACCTTCAATAGGCCATCAAAGTGTTTTACCTTGTTGAAGTTAACTTGATGGAGTTGTTCCAGTCTCAACGCTGCCATCGCCGCTTCTTGTTGGATATGCAAGCTCAGCGGAGTGATGTTTAGCATCACTTCTAGGGCAGCTGTTGGTGTTGTCCTCATGCAGCCAGTGATGGCACAGCATGCCAAACGCTGGAAGCTTTGTAGTTTTTTCGCACAAGTCGTCTGATTCGTCTTCGGCCACCAAACTAGTGCTCCATAACTTACCATCGGTCTTATGACGACTGAATACAGCCATTTCATTATTTTAGGGCTAAGACCCCAGCGCTTGCCCACCATCTTACGGCATTGCCATAAGGTGATGCTTGCGGCTTTGATCTTACTTTCGATATGGCTATTCCAGTTTAATTTACTGTCTAGTATTATGCCTAGATACTTTACCTCGTTTGACAGTGTTAACGTGGTACCAAAAAGTTTGGGTGGATTATGGTGACCTGCATTTCTTTTATTTGTAAACATTACCAGTTCTGTTTTAGCGGGGTTCACAGACAAGTCATGTTGTCTGCACCATCCTTCCAGAACCTTCAGTCCCGCTTGCATGGTATCGCAGACCACATCAGCCCGTGGACCTACCATGAGTATTGTGATGTCATCTGCATAGCCAACTGTATAAAAGTACCTTCTGTTTAGGAGAGTTATGAGTTCGTTTATTACCAGGTTCCATAGAAGCGGTGACAGTACCCCTCCTTGTGGACATCCTTTGGCCACAACTGCGCCTCGATTGTCTCCCGCTATCTTTACAACCCGGTTGCGTAGCATGTTCACTATCCAGTGTGACAGTAACGTGGATACTCCGTGCTTCCTTAGAGCAGCCTCAATGCTGGAGTAGTTAATAAATAACCTAAAATCCAAAAAAATAAAAGAGCATTTTTACATAAGCGAAGATTTTGTAAGGAAATCTTAAGTAGGTTCACTGTCTCCAGACAGTACTAAAGGGTTATATTTGTTACACCGTCGATGTATATTTACTGTTAAGTTATATATTAATTAATAATATAATAGCAAACGGTCTATACCTATTATAGCACATAGGAAAAACTATACACATATAAGCGTTCTTTTGTAGTACAACTCGCTGTTACACATAAGCAAACTAGCTTAAGTAACTGCTAAATAGTGGAAAATTATAATACACATTGTGACGTTGGATAATAAATGAAAAAAAAAAAAGAAGTTGGTTTTGTCAAAGGCCCCCTCGATGTCGATGAAGGCTCCCAGGCAGACCTGTTTACATTGTAATGCAGTTTCAATCTTACCTACAACCTGGTGTAGCGCTGAGTCAGTGCCTTTTCCTGAGCAGTAGGCGTGTTGGTGTTTATGTATAGGAAAGTTTTGTAATACTCCGTCCCTGAGTACCCTGTCACAAATCCTTTCTAAGGTCTTCAATAGAAATGAAGTGAGGCTTATTGGTCTAAAGGATTTGGGGTTTGTGTAATCAGTTTTGCCTGGTTTTGGTATAAAGACAACCTTCACCTCTCTCCACTTAAGTGGAGTATAGCGATAAGCCAGGCAGGCCACGAGTATTTGTCTGAGAATGCGGTTGAGGTACTTACCACCCCATTGCAATAATGCTGGAAAGATTTCATCTGTACCTGCAGTTTTGAAAGGTGCGAAACTCTCAACGGCCCACTGCACCATCTCATATGTAACGATGTTGTGAGCCTCAAACCAGTCTGCTTCCGTTGGTTTGTAACTGTGTTCCGGCCATTCGACTGCATCTAAGAAGCTACTGCCCGGAAAGTGAGTAAGAAGAAGTGTGTCGTTTCTCTGCTCTGTGGTGAGCGTCATTGACCCATCTGGCCTGCGAAGGTTCCCCAGAGTGTGGTCACCTTGTTTAGCCAGTATTTTCCTTACCCAGTTTGCTTGCATATTGGATGTAATCTCGTTACTGAAATTTCTCCATGATGCTGTTTTCCAGTATCTAATGCGTTTTTTATACTTAGCTTTAGCTGCCTTATAATCGTCCCAGTCTTGGTCCGCGTTTGTGTTCATTGCTCTGTTCAGCCTTTTCCTGACCACTCTGCGCAGGTTCTCCAGCTCCGGACCCCACCAGTGGTTCTTACCTCTTTTGTGTGGGGTTGGTGGCGTTAGTGGGCAAGAAAGGTTGTAGCAGTTTGTTATGGTATGGTTGAGTACTGTTACCTGTTTTTCCAACGAGTCTATGCTATCAAGCCTTCCGTCGGTGTTTATTGACTTCATGCTTGTAGCTATTAAGCTAGCAAAGCGATGCCTGTCTGTTTTCCTAGGTTTCCTTTTAGGGGACCTTGTTTCGGTTGTTACCTTGATGTCGTAGCGAATCCAGCGATGGTCTGAGCAGGATGCCTCATTAGAAACGTGCCATCCTGATATCTGGTTCGCCACTGAACTAGTAGCAAGAGTAAGGTCGATTATTGTGCTACATCGTCTACCAACAAAGGTTGGTTCGTTACCTGTATTTACTATTTCTAGGTTTGTAGACAAAAGAAATTCAACAAGTTGGTTACCTCTGTTGTTACCTTGATCCATGCCCCACAGTGGGTGGTGAGCGTTGGAGTCTGTAGAGATGATCAGCTGGAGCCCGTTCTTCTCACCGAAGCGGACCAGACGCACTGTTTCATCTGGAGGAGCTGGCTCGTTGTCAGGCATGTAAGCTGATGCGAGGACCACATTTTGGTCCTGTTGATCTTGATGCAGTATTAGCCTTATGGCGCAGAGACCTCTGGAACAGAAATCCGTTAAAGGCTGTGTCTGGATATTTTCCGAAATGAAAATGCATGCTCTCACGTCACTCATAGCAGCACAGATTAGCTTACCTCCAAGGTTGGAGAGTCCCCTAACCGTGCCGCCCCTTAACCACGGCTCCTGGATAAGGGCGACCGCTGTGTTGTTAACCTCCAGCCACCTTCTGACCTGAGCCGTTGCGGTGATGCTGTGGTGGAGGTTGCATTGGAGAATCTTGGCTTTAGAGGAGGATGCCATCTTGGCTTTCCTCGCCCTCCAACACCAGATTCTCCATGCTGAGCAACTCGTCGACATCCGTGCCCTCGCTCACCCGACTCGGGCCCGGTACGGGTTCCTTGCTGGGTGGGTTTGTAGCGCCCGTCGGAGTCGACGTAGTCGGGTTTGCCCGTGTGTCCAAGGACGACCCAGGGTTGCCTCCCGGCGGTAGCGCGGTAAACTTCCCCCTGCCATCCTGGAACTTTATGTAGGCGGTCCCGACTAGGTAGCTCAGCTGCCTTTCTTGCTCCATGATACAGGATACAAGGTCTTCAGGCACACTTACTACAATAAACGTGGCCTTCACCTTCTCCTGTACATGGATGGCATGTAGGAGCCATCGGTGAACCTGGGCCCAAGGGTTCGCCAGGTTCAGACGTCTGCCAATACGAATTGGGTCAGTTTCCACCCTTGGCAGCAACACTCCACAACGCACACGTTTCGGAATGTCCGCTGGTTTAAGCGCGACAAAACCGTCGGTGCCTTCAGGAGTGTAGGCCTTGATCTCTTCCCTGACCCAATTCGCTGTGGCCGGATCTGCGCAGTGCAGACGTAGGCTACCGTCCACATAGGCGGGACGTGCTTTAAAGATTGGCCTTGGGACGTCCAAATTGGTGCCCATGGCCAAAACGTCAATCCTTTCAGACAGGTAGTCTTCGATGCCCTCCGCAGCCTCCCGTGAAATATGTCCACGTTTGGCCGAGGTAATTGCAACGACAAACTCCCTGCTGGCAGGTGTTGCAGTCGCAGCTGCGTATGAGGTGGGTCTGGGGCCGTGGGATCGGTTCAGCTTCTGCCTCTTGGGTTGGACTTGAGGTGACATAGTCTCCTCTGGTCTGGCCCGTTTGGCTTTGGCCTTACCTTTCCCTTTCGATCCCTTCCCTACTGTGACACCCTTCCCGTTGCTCGGCTCCGGCTTCGCCTTCGGTTTGTTTGGTGGCGGGTTGCCCCGTGAGTCCACCTTCGTCACCTTCGGTTCATCATAGCCTTGCCGCGTTCAGGGGTCACTTTAGAGGTGCACTCAGCAGTTTTAGGCCCCTCACCTTCCGCCTTCCTCTGCTGTTGCTTCCTCTTAAGTTTCTGGAACCTCTTTTTCCTTCTGGAAATGCCCGGTCCGCCAGGCGCAACTGCCGACTCGCTTTGCCCCTTCTCAGGGGTTCCACTTGCCTTGCGTTTTGCCTTGCCGACCGTGGCCCAGCCGAGGTCCAGGTCGCCCAAAACATTTGGGACCATGTGTTGTGTGGGAGTGGGAACAGCCGTGGATTTCTCTACGGCTGCGCCATCTGTTTGTTGCACAGAGATCGCAGGTTGCCCCGCTTTCCCGTGTGCAGCATTACCTTCAGGTTTCCCCTCAGGTAGGGTAGTGTTCTTTATCTTGGGATCCATGAAGAACAGTGAAAAACTTCATCCATCTGGCTTCCCACCCTCCACGGAGCCCGCACATTTGGGAGTGCCCATACGGTGCACTAGGACTACCAGATGGATATAGGAGCAAGGGTTCGATGAGAGGGCGCGACATCGGGCACTCGGAGAACAGGAAGGAACACGCTCCCTGTATCCTTGCACCTTCAGCATGACCATCATCAGCCCCCCCGCACCTCGCCTGCGAACCTCTGACGGTACGCGTGGCCATTTCCTTTTGTTCGGCTACTACAAAAGGCTACCGTTTCGGTGGAACTCCGGACCAAAGGGGCGTGTTGCATAGCAGGAGTACTACCACCGACACCTGCTCTGCTCAACCTCCCAGGACTCCTTCATCCCCCCTTACGGCGCTCAACTGTGCAGGTCCTAGCACAGGAAGGGCTAGATAGTCCAGTGGGTCGCCCTTCTAG
The DNA here is from genome assembly GCA_963935595.1 of Schoenobius gigantellus. Lineage (NCBI taxonomy): Eukaryota > Metazoa > Arthropoda > Insecta > Lepidoptera > Crambidae > Schoenobius > Schoenobius gigantellus. The sequence goes on from OZ012551.1 coordinate 29,358,816, forward strand.
TCTCACCGGAACCGAGGTCTCTTAGAGAGAGAGATCCTAGGAATGACAGGAAAATCGGGAGAGGAAAGGAAAAGGTTGTTCGGGAGCTAGGGGGGGGATGCGTCTGACTATTTCAGTTACGTCTGTTTCAGAGGGAATCAGACCAATAACAGGCGGCAACCACGTGAAGGATAATGGTCAGGCTTGCCTTGGGGATCTACACGACCAGCGCTCTCCCCCAAGGCCATATGCCAAGTCACCTACCTGGATAGGAAGGTGGCTTAGGTGATGACTTAGGACAAAGCGTCTTAGTATGCGCCAAAATTGTCTTAAGTTATCCCCCGCCCATGTTTTTCGTTTCGAATTTCATATGTAAATTTGTCTGACGCTCCTACGGTGCAGGAAAACATCGTGAGGCAACCTGCATACATCTGCGAAGAAATTCAATGGTGTATGTGAAGTCGACCAATCCGCACTGGGCCAGCGTGGTTGATTAAGGCCTAATCACCCTAACATAGGGTGGGCTCGAACCCCCCGGTGGGGACGTGTATGGGCTGTGATGATTGTTTAGCGTACACGATGCGATGTTAAGTTATTAGAAGAAAGCATTGGCATTAACATTCTGTTCAAGAAATTGGCGAAACCAAAAATGTTTTAAATATTGTTGAAACAATTCGACTCACACTGATGTTTTTAATTCTTTTCTTCTTAAAATATTACTCATTCTTTTACGAGGTATGTATTTAAATATCACAGAGAGATTTTAGTGTTGACTCATTTTTGACAAATTTACATATTTGATTATCTGTTATGTGGCGGTGGGTTCAAATTAATATACCGATTGGAAAGACACATCTATTGAAAGACAATCATTGACATTCATTATTTTTTAAATAATTATTATATTAATAAAACCTATCTTGTATTGAAAAGCAGATAAAGCAGATATACAGAATATCGAAGTGGTTGGGGTTCCTGAGACGGACGGTGAATCACTCTCAGAAATTGTGAATAACATCGCGAAAAAGCTAAAGGTTGATATTCATGCTAATGATGTGGAATTCACTCATCGCGTTCAAGCAAAGAGACAAGTGAAGGGGATACCTCGTAATTTAATAATCCGTCTAAAAAATCGCGTAAAAAAGGATGAACTTTTATCAGCTGCTCGAAAATGTCGCGGATTTACTTCAAGGGATGTCGGAATTCAGGGTGAGCCTAAAACTATATATATTAATGAACATTTATCAGTAAAGAATAAACTTCTGTTAAATAGTGTCAAAGCGAAGGCTAAAACATGTAACTATAGATTTGTATGGACAAAAAACTGCCGCATTTATACAAGGAAAGCAGAAAACACTCCCTACATTCTGATATCTTGCGAGGAAGACCTAAAAAAAATTGCTTGATAATTTCTTACTTAATGTTTAAAGAAGTTAACGATCACTTCATTGTATGTAATTTACTTTTCCACACAAAAGTATTGTTGTCGCATGATAACATAACAAACTTACCACATTAAAAGTCATCCACATCATACACATATTATTATATTCATTACACACATTACACACTTCACATTAACGCACCAATGCTCGATCGGCGGTACTATAGCCTAATTTACACCTCAATACCTATAATATTACTCATTATACTAAAGCCGCTAATCTATTCTGTGATCTATAATCACTTAAATTTTCTGCGCACTCCAATTCTGAAGTGTTGCTTTTTTATAAATATAATAAGCAGGAATAATTTTTATCAATATTTACTTTTGCTGTTTGAAAGACCGGGATCAGACTTTGACACTTAAATATGCAACACTTGAATGTATTTTATCAAAATGTTCGTGGTCTCAGAACTAAAACACTAGAATTTTACAATAGCCTACTAAACACAGACCACGACATTGTTATGATAACGGAATCATGGCTTAACGACAGTATTTATGACTCTGAATTAGCCGATAGTAGATACGAGGTATTCCGTCGGAACCGCGGATGGAACGGAGGTGGCGTTATGGTGCTGTGCTCCCGGCGACTGAACGCTCGCACGCGCATCGAATGGCAGCGCGATCATGTCGAGTGCCTGTGGGTTACTGTGGAGGGGCGTAGCATAGGCACCAAACAAGATTTACACATAGCGTTGGCTTACTTGCCGCCGGGCCAAAAGTTACCCACCCGCATATATGACTGCATACAAATGTTTTCAGACGTTGCCCAAGCATATAAAGATGATTTGTTTATTTTGGCGGGTGATTTTAATTTGTCTAACATATCCTGGGATTCCTCTGGGCCAACACATTTAAAAAAGGGGTGTATTAAATTACAAAATGCGGGAATTCACTTAGTAAACCAAGCCAACTTCCTTGGTCTTCATCAATACAACTCTTATGTCAACAATGCAGGTAATATTTTGGATCTTTTCTTTAGTAATATTAATATGGACATACAAATTTCCAAATGTCCACTGGTCAGGGAAGATATTCAGCACAATACCCTTGAAATAAAAGTAACTGATATTTTTGTCAAAAGTTTACCAAAATGTCCCGGAAAAAAATACTCATTTTTTAAAGCAGACTACAACCTCATAAATGCCGAGCTTCGAAAGCCTGACTGGGAAGAATTGCTTTCACAGGGTACAATGGATGAGGCTGTCGATATTTTCTATTCCACACTGAATCAAATTATATATCAGCATGTTCCCACAGTGGACACAACTTATACTCGTCAATATCCTTTATGGTACAGTCGTGCACTAATTCATTTGCTGAGAGAGAAACAGAAGGTTCATCGCCGTTGGAAACGTTATAATAACCCGCTAGACTATGATACTTTTAGTATGCTCAGGAAAAGATCAAAAGTTATGCAAGATGTGTGCTATTATAATTATGTGTCATTCTGTCAGGACAATATTAGGAAAAACCCAAAGTTCCTTTGGTCATTTGTCAACTCCAAGCGCAAATGTCTCACAGGGTATCCTAGCTCCATGACATATGAAAACAGAAAGTTAACAGAGGGTAATGCTATTTGTGCTGCATTTAATGATTATTTTCAGCGTATGTTTATCCAACCAGTAAGTCAACACATATCTCCAGATTATTTAGGTGCTCACAATGACTCACATGATTCCATACACTCAATTTCGGTTTCTCAAAACTCAGTCTGCGAGTTGTTATTGGGGTTAGATGTTAATAAAGGTGCCGGTAGCGACCAGATCCCACCAATATTTATTCAAAAATGTGCCGAATCGCTTTCTTGCCCTTTGTCTGTGTTGTTCAATCGTTCTGTATCGGAAGGAGTCTTTCCATCCAAGTGGAAAGAAGCTCACGTAGTCCCTATTCACAAAAAGGGGTCCAAATGTAATATTGAAAATTATCGTCCAATATCAATATTAAATGTTTTTAGTAAATGCTTAGAGAGAACAGTATATAATAAAATATATCCTTTAATAAAAAAAAGAATACCTGACGAACAACATGGTTTTGTTAAGGGTAGATCGACAGTCACTAATCTGGGTATATTTATTGGAGACGTGCACAGGGATATGGGATTCCAATCTCAGGTTGACGTGATCTACACGGATTTCGAAAAAGCCTTCGACCGTGTCGATCATGTCATACTATTGCGTAAACTGTACCATCTGGACATACATGGTGACTTACTGCGATGGGTGGAATCTTATGTATCTAATCGCAGACAAGCAGTGGTCTTGGGTGGAAGTCGTTCCGATTGTATAACTATCCCTTCTGGTGTGCCGCAAGGCTCTTTGCTTGGTCCACTTTTTTACATAGCTTTTATAAGTGACATAGGTTCATCCTTGAAACATGCAAAACTCATACTTTATGCGGACGATACAAAAATTTACATGAAAGTTATTCAATACAAGACTGCGTAAAACTACAGGAGGATTTGGATAGACTTTCACAATACTACACTAATAATAGAATAACTGTTAACGCTGCGAAATGTGTACACATACAATTTACAAGGCGGAAAAATCCTATTACATATGACTATAAACTAAATAATACTATAATAAATAAGGTTAACTCTGTGAAGGATCTAGGTGTAACTTTGGATTCAAAATTGACATTTAATGCTCACTTCGAGCACATTATCAACAAAGCATATAAAAACCTAGGCTTTATAATTAGAACCACTAAGGATTTTGATGACATTTCTTGCATAAAAGTTCTATACTATGCTTACGTACGAAGTACTCTTGAGTACTGTTCTACTGTTTGGAATCCGCAGTATGTAACGCATGAACATGCTATTGAGCGAATACAGATGAAGTTCTTAAAATATTTAAGCTTTCGATCTAATAACAAAAATGACAACTATTTTGAGTTGTGTCAGACACATGGTCTCATTTCGCTCACTATTCGGCGCCGTTTACAAGATATGTCTGTATTGCATGACATTTGCTCTGGAAGAGCTGACTGTGTTGAGTTGTCTAATAGAATCATTAAGTTTAATGCTCCCACGAAGAGAACTCGACAAACTCAACTCTTTTATATACCATTAGTGCGCACTAATTATGAGGCAAATGATTTGACTGCTAAATTACCTAAAACATACAATAAATTCTTTTCTGATATTGATTTATTTAACACATCTAAACTTAGATTTAGGACTGCAATTGACAGAGTAACAATATCTGAGAATCGGAATTGATAACCTGACATTTTTAACATTTTAATATGTAATATTTTTAATATGTAGTAATATTCTTAATTTAATTTCTAATTTCAATTTTTAATCCAATTTTTAATAAGTACTTGACATGTTTTACGTAATAAGTAATTTATTCAAAAACATTTTTTATATTTTTTCTAAAATTCTATCTCCATGTAAACCATTCTTATGGCGAGGTTTCCCAGGATAACTTTTTGCGCATGGCAGCTTCATTATTGCAGGGTGAATAGTTGATAATTGCATGACTTTTAATGCCACTTACACGCTTTGTGTGACCGAACTAAAACGTTACTTTTTACACGTTTTAATCATTTTTTGGAAGGCTGGAGTGGAAAATGAAGGATGTATTTTTGCAATTTTCTGGGCTATAGAATTGCCCGTACATTTATTATTGTATTTTCTGATTCGCAGCTGTTTTGGAATATGAACGCAGTGATCTTCAGATTTTTTTTTTGCAGATGCACCTACACTCACTCACACACACACACACACACAAACGCGCGCACTCACTCGCGCTCACTTACACACAGAGACACACCGCACGCATCATTAAATAACTATTTCATGCGATGACATTGAATTCTGTGTTGTTATTTTTAAGGTACTTGTAGTTTATAGTAGGTAGTAACTGCCTGCCATACCAAATATTGTCTTCATTGATTGTTTTCTTTGAGTTTTTATTTTACCTGTTTAAATAACTAAATTTATTCTCACAACTACCAAGTTTCTGTTTTTACTGGAAGTATAATGTGTTTCATTAATTGGCTTATGTTTGGGTAATTCTGTAAAAAAAAATATATGTATAATGTATGCTGTTGAAAAAATGTTTAAATAAATAAATAAATAAAATTCTTTTGCGCAACCCATTTTGAAATAATAGAATATGATATTTCTTTGTTGTACAACACCAACCAGCTTAAAGTCAACGTAAAAATAATACACTTAACACTAATTGTACAAAGGGCGACCTTGTCGCTAAAAGCGATCTCTTCCTTAACAATCGTAATTATTAAGCATATTATGATTTTCAAAAGCATCTTTCAGGTTAAATGTTATTGTTTTTAAGAAAAAATCCCTATTTTGTAGAATTTGTGGTCACAAACTTACGAAAGAGACAAACGGTACAGTTATTTATCTCTCGCTCGACACACTTTTTTAAGCAAGAGCTCATTCCTGTTTGAGTAATAATTCCATGGTTTTGCGTGAGGAGTATAAAGAGCGTAGAAAGACCCGACGTTGTCTCGGAAGTAATTTAAATTTAGCGTCGATTCCCGCCTCGGGATACAAAACTGCACTCAGTTGAATATTATTTAAGAATTAAAATTGATAATTAAGAAGAGCATCGATTTGCTACGGGGTAACGGAACATGTTATTTTAAGCTAAAATCAGTAATCATCAATATTATTTAGATAAAAGCTCAAAATACCTATTGATAGATAAGTACTAAAAGGATTCTCACTTATATTTAGAATGCTTAACTTGAAAACAAACAACACAACACACAATATACCTACGACTGAAACATTCCTTTCTAAAAAAATGTGTCGCAATAGCGGCCACTAAAAAAAATCACTTTTAAACATTGTTAATCCACTTAAAATAGAACTTCTATTCACCTTCTATATACAAACTCAAATTCCTAGAAATCGTGATTTTTTCATTTTGACAAAAATGTTTGAGATTATCCATAATTAATTTACTATTTTCTAACAAATTAACGAAAAAATCGCATAATAGGTAATATAATTATCGAAGAAAGGAAAAAGTTTCCGTTTCACTCTATTGGCCCCGGAATCATTTTACCCTATCCACCCCATTTTACGACAATGGTCTCACTCCATTGGTTCTTCATATTTTGTTTCACTCTACTGACCCCGGAAACTTATTTGATTCACTCTAATCACCCAACTTTACGGCAATGGTCTCATTCCATTCGTTCTTCATTCGTTCACGAAAGTTGTCTATGGAAACGAAATTATTGTGTGTATTCGAAAATGAAATAGAGTAGCGGCACGTTCGAAATTTCTTTTGATTTTCGTTCGTTGACGAAAGTTCGTTTCGGAGAAACAGAGTAGCAGCCCTGCACCGTGAGCGCGCTAACAGGCGGCCCGTTTCGCGACAACAGCGTCCACGTTGGATGTGATGACGTCATTGATTGCGTCACAAACAACGCTTACAGTGCTCATGCCGAATTCGTCAGCACCATGAGTCAAATGTCATTATCGAGTTAACATTTTGTTTTGGTTCGCTAATTCGATGGTTGAAAATTACTCTGTATTTGAATTGAAGGCAAAAATAAGCCAAATATCCTAAAAATTGTATTAAATATAAGGACAAAATGACGACATTAGAATTACCAGTTTTTGTTGAAGAAGAAAACAAAGTAGTTTACCTCAAACTGTCTCTTGAATACGCTAAATAAGCAGAAAATGGTAAAAGATAGGTCAAAGGTAATGAAAAACTGCTAAAGCTTGGATATCACAGAAAACAATTGAAATTACGAGTTAAATTTAAATTATGTTTGTTTTGATATTATTGACATAAGCACGCTCACGATCGTTCCGAGACGATAGCATGCCATTGGCATCATTATCGCGTCTATTGATTCGGTCCGGGCGTGAGCAGTCTTGAGTACTGTGAGTAGTGTAATCTCGAAACGGATGCCTTGATGTGATGACTACCAGATGCAAATACCTGAATATCCTCAGAAAAAAACATGAAAAATGTTGGACGTGGAATCCGATAATTATGACTTGTTAAAAAAATAATTCCTCCGATTAAAAAAATAATTTTGTAAATCGGGCCACAAATGGCGGAGTAATCCGTGAAAACATACATAAAAAAGGGATACGGTCTAACAAAGAACCATCTCCTTTTTTGAAGTGTAGCTTGAGTACAAATAGCATTACAGGTATCATACATTGTTTTGGTCCCATTGCTGTGATCTTTATTCATTAAAATGTTTTATTAGAACAAATAATTTAATTCAATCAAATTTTATTAATTAGCGCCTTGTTATGTTTTGGAATACGAGTATAATAAATATGGAGTATTTCATAATTAACGTTTGTGTTTTTCTACACACAATGCTCTCCTCTATTTCCTTCAACAACTTTGAATCGAGATACAAATCACTCGACCTTAAGATATTTTGTTTTGAGTTCGCACATGAACAGTCGAAACATCGGAATAAACTTTGACAAACAGCGAAATTTCTTTGAAGCAAAACGTCCTGTTTGACGATTCGTTGAATTCAAATTCGATTCAGAAATCTTTGTGTAATTAAGGGAAGCTTACAAAGAAATACGATTGTCAGTTATTTTCGTCGAAGTCCTACAAATATTCCGGGTAAGGGTTAACGTCTGAAAATGTCGGATAACTATCTAGGGGTTGGCTTTTAGTAACTGCTGTGAAAGTAACCGTCGGTCATGGAAAGTAATTCCATCACTTTACTATTGCTTCTAGAATTCAATAAGTCGGTCGATTTCAATATTCTCCTTGACATTTTTCGTGCGCCCAATAATCTATCTCCCAAACATATTCATTGGTTCAATTCCTACTTTCGTGACTATCCTCAGTGCATCAAAATTAACAACGTACTCTCCAATTAGTGTGAACATCTGGGGTCTAGGGCTGCCATCCCTCCGGGATTCACCCGGAGTCTACGGATTTAAAGTGTGCATATCCGGACTACGGGTTGAACATCGATATCTCCGGGTCAGGGCTGCTACTCTGTTTCTCCGAAACGAACTTTCGTCAACGAACGAAAATCAAAAGAAATTTCGAAAGTGTCGCTTCTCTATTCCATTTTCGAATACACACAATAATTTCGTTTCCATAGACAATTTTCGTGAACGAATGAAGAACGAATGGAATGAGACCATTGCCGTAAAGTTGGGTGAATAGAGTGAAACAAATAAGTTTCCGGGATCAGTAGAGTGAAACAAAATATGAGCAACCAATGGTGTGAGACCATTGTAGTTAAATGGGGTGAATAGGGTAATGGGTTTTCGGGGTCAAAAGAGTGAAACGGAAACTTTATTCTTTCTTCGATATACGCGATTTTCTAGTTGATTTGTTAGAAAATAGTAAATTATTTATGGATGATTTAAAATATTTTTGTCAAATTGAAAACAATCACGATTTCTTGGAATTTGAGTTCGTATAAAATAGTAGGTAAATAGAAGTTCCATTATAACTGGTTTAGCAATGTATTCGAGTGATTTTTTTAAGTGTCCGCTAATCGCAACACATTTCTTATGTAGAAGGAATAGGTAAGTATGTCAGTCGCAGTTACTTGTGTGTTGTGTTGTTTGTTTTCAAATTAAGCACTTTAAATTGTAAGTAAGAATCTTTTTGGTACCTACTAATCAATAGGTATATTTTAAGCTTTTATGTAAATAATATTGATGATTACTGATTTTAGCTTAAAATAACAAGTTAGTTCCTTTACCCCGTAGCAAATCAATGCTCTTCTTAATTATCAATTTTAATTCTCAAATAATATTCAACTGAGTTCAATTTTGTATAAAATCCCAAGTCGAAAATCGACGCTAAATTTAAATTATTTCCGCGGCAACGTCGGGTATTTCTACGCTCTTTACACTCCTCACACAAAACAGCTTCAAGCAAAAGTGTTCCAACAGCAATTTCATAATAGTTTATTTGAAAAGTCACAATTACGAATATCAAAAGGTAACACTTTTGTGTTCGTTAATTTGAGGTTCAAATTCCGAAAAATAAACTGTCAAATTCAAATCTTCGTTTCGACGCCGACGGTGAGGGCGGCGGACGGCAGTGTTTTCTTATTTATTAGATTGACGCTGATATCTGTTTTCAAGTTTTATGTTAAATTATTATAAACATGGAATCTATAATACAGCTATAAATCTTGTCGCGAGATAAAGAATAATACAATACTTACCTATTTAAGTTGATCTTGATATTGGTAACTCTAAGAAAAATTTGTTTTATTAAAAAAATATTGCGGCAAGCTTTTATATTTTAATAAAAAAATGTATCATGTAATAAATTAATGTTTTTCCTCTTTTTAGGGCATTAAAATAACGAATAGACAGCTCTTGTTGCGTATTGAATGTTTGTGAATAGCAACATTTGCCATTACATAGTTATTCATCAAGCAAATCAAAAACTAATGCTTGAACTAATTTGAAGAAATTAAGGTCTATTATCGTTTTTTTTTTCAAATTTCTGCGTTTGCCGATTTCGAGATCTGGGAAATCCTATGTTACCGCAAATTCCTAATAACTTAAGAAGACTTATTCGTCAACTGGTCGCAAAACTCGCGAGCGCTCGCCAGTTGGCACCTTCCGATTTTACCTAATTTTTTGGTCGTCAACTCGCTCGATGGTGGAATCTGACATATTTATGTACAGTCAGCTACAAAAATGTTTAAGTAAATTTAAAGTAGGTACCTTTTTTAATGTTTAAGATACTTTATACGATGTAAGTTTAAAATAAAACAAAACATAGTTTTGAGATAAATACCTAGTCTTGCCATAAATATTGTAAGATAGAAAAAACATTTTTTTTTAACTGCTTAAAACATTTATTACTTTTACACTATGTTAGTTTAGTACATAAATATAAAACAATTAAAAATATATAAAGCTTATTCGAAGTGGTCTCCATTGGCTGCAATACAGTCCTTTAAACGTTGAAGCCAGTTATCAATAGAAGCACGCACTCTTTCCATGGGAAAATTCTTCACTGCCAATCGTATAGACTGTTTTAGGGACTCCAAATTATCATGGCGTTTAGAGCAAGCTGTACTCTCTAAAATTGACCATAAATCATAGTCTAGTGGATTAAGATCGGGACTAGATGACGGCCAGTCTTCAGCTCTGATGAAGTCCGAAACGTTCGCTTCTGACCAAGAGTGCGTGGAACGAGCTTTATGACCCGGCGCCGAGTCTTGCTGGAAGGACCATACTTGGTTATTGAACATGGTGATGTTAAGGGGCTTAACTACCTTCTCAAGAATGGTATCTTGATATCCTTGTGCCGATGTTTTGATACCTTTTTCACAAAAATATGGCTCAGTCACTCCTTCATAGCTAACACCCCACCAAACCATCACTGAACTCGGATAATGTCCACGTTGCACTCTGTCGACTAATTGGGAAGCTTTGAGCATAAATACGGTCATTTTGATTGTTAAAATGTTGCTCTATTGTAAAAATTTTCTCATCCGTAAACAAAATTTTTCTGTGACCTCCCTTTGCGTACCGCTTCAGTAGTTGTTTCGATTTTACCACCCTATTCTTCTTTAAATTAACAGTTAAGAAGTGACCAGTGCGTCTCTTATAGGCTGCAAGTCCTAAGTCATCTTTTAAAATACGTGACATGGTTCTAGGTGCTATCTTCATTTCCCGAGATAAAATCTTTTGCTTTCGGACAGAATTTCTTCGAATTCTTTCCCTTACTGCTTTGACCACCTTTTTCGTACGAACACTACGTGGACGGCCCGGACGGCCAGATCTTTTTCTATCACAAACAGAGGAAGTCTCATTGTACCTACTAATAGCCCGGTACACAAACATTTTACTAATACCAAGGGTATGGAGAGTTTTAAAAATTGCATTTGGCTCCATACCTACTTTGTGTAATGCAATCACAGCGATTCGGTTCTCTTTATCACCCCACTCCATTTTAATATCGCAAAATATTATAAAATGTATTGGCGCCAAAATGAGAAAACACAATGAACAACCGTATAAAAATGACAGATTCGAAATTCGAATGTAATATTTTTTTATTTTTAAGTGTAACAGTATTTATGGCCAGACTAAGTATATAAATCAACATGACAAAAAACTGCTTATTTCCTTAATAATTATCAACAATATCACAATGACTCAAGAATTTGGCTTATTACCTATTATATTAACTGTCTAAAACTAAGCAATGTGAGTGAATTTCACTATGAATACTTTTTAAGAAACTTTTTACTACCCCTTCCTATACACGGTGTTAATCGCGAACGCGCCTATAGTTAATCTTTTGGCATCATTATTGTTTTTATTTGAACAAAATCCACGCAGTGGTTACAATGTTACAATTTTACAAACACAAAAGGTCTTAAAAAGAGAATAAAAAAATAAAAATAAATATTAAATACAATTTTTTTTCTAAAAATTTTTTTTTTATCTATCAATTGTAGTCTAGTTTCACCCATTTTCGTTTGTGCACCTTATCCGGGGACACACTGTATAATAAATTACCAGAAAAAATTTAACATTTAACAGATTTAAAGTTGAGTTATATTAATGGTTGCTATGTATTTTTTTTTTGTTAAAGAATTTTTAAGTAATAATTAGTTTTAGTATTAGTTTTTAAACTTTTATTGTAACACATATTCACATGTTATCGTAGTATAAGTAGTATAACTAGAAAATGTTGAACCTTTTTAAAGCTGACCATCTGCAACTATAGGGGAAGGTGGCCTAAAATGGGTAAGCTAAGGAAATGGTTAATAAAATCTATAAATTACCTTTATAAGAATAACTTAATCTCGGCACACGAACACAATAACTCTAACGCTTGATACAGCAGTGTACGAGTACTTACCCGTTTTAGGCGGCCCACCCGTTTTAGGCTACCTTCCCCTACCTACCATTTTCTATTGTGAATGAATAAATGATTTTGACTTATTTTGATTTTGAACAATTGCATTTAGCCAGGTAGCACCCGCTATTGATATCGCTGACACGAGTGCAATTTCTTCTCGATATTTTATGTGAAAATTTTAGTTTTTGTTAAGTTTTAAAGTTAAGTATACGTTTCACATTAGAAGACGTAAGTATAATACTTATTTTAACTAAGTAAAATCATCAATTTACCCCTACAATACATTAATATCACTAAAAACTTCCACATTCAAATATTTTTCACTGTTTCGCCTTTAATTTTGGACGTCATTTTTTCCTTACACTTCTATGGACGGGGTCACTGAGGCCCCTGTTCTTCGTTACGCAGTTTACACGTTTTTTAGATATTAGGCTAAAATTTATGTCTTAATCGTAATAAATAGGTTCAAATCAAACTAAACCAATACAAATTAAATAAAATGTTAATAAATTTTACTTAGTATAACGAAATAAAGAACTTATGTGATAATAATTATAGGAATAAGTCTCATCTAACAAGAAAAACTACTTTTTCCTCAATTATGAATTCTAATAAGTAAATTAAACATAAAAGAAAGCTCGTAGGTAAAAAAATAGAAAAATGACACCTATTTAACAAAAGCAATCGTAATACAATTGCTTTATCGATATTTTCTGACGCACTGCTGGCTGCACAGCTGATTATATTGAACATTTTTAAAGAAAAATTGATTAAAAGTAGAAGGAAATAAAAATATGTTTGTCCTTATATTTGTAGACAAGGGGCCTTAGAGACCCTACGTCCATCCTTAAATATTAACTGTTTTATTTTCATATTTTCTCTACAGGCGGCAGTATTAAAGGCTTAATTTTTATTATAAAAACCAAAGCACGCTTAAGCATGCTAATCTGGGCAGAGCAACGTTTTGGTCCGAAAATGAAAACCAAATACGATTGTACATATTCCGAAAAATTGTAAACATAACAGACATTAAACTTCAATTCCAACCCAGAAAACAAAACACAAAGACTCAGTTACCAACCTTCCAAACCCAGGCACTCGCTAGTTGACGAATAAGTCCTTAAGAATGACAACACGCACTAATTCAAATTCAAAAATCTTTATTCAACCTAGGCCTTTACAGGCACTTATTGAGGTCAAAACAAAGCAAAACATTCCAATTTAAAGAAAACATATTTAACCTTGTATGTGCATACATCCTGAATATACTCTGCAAATACAAGTAGCAATGAAAAAAAAAGTTGAATCTACACCTGTTCGGAAATTGGGAGAGCCTTCTCGAGAAGAACAGGCAAGAAACTCAAAAGGTCAAATTTTTTTATCTCCTCTTTTAAATCGCCATTTACAATTTTGGTTTTGTTACATAGTCATTGAAAGTTAAAAAAATACAATCGGTATGCTTACATAAATCGCCATTTACAATTTTGGTTTTGTTACATAGTCATTGAAAGTTAAAAAAATACAATCGGTATGCTTACATACACTTAAAAATAAGTTATAGACTTATACACTAACCATAATACAAAAAATTTGGTATGTTGTTACCAAACATATGATAACTTAGTCTATATAATTCAAAATCAGTGTCAGTTCTTTTCTAACAACAATATCTGTTAACATCAATAGCTATAACAACAACACGATTATTGACATTATAACGAATAAAATAATAACTTCATATTAAACACCAGGCATTGGCATCATTTAATTAATCGTTGACTTTTTATTATCCTTTACTCATTAGTCTTTTTTACATGCGCTTTAAACTTATAAAAAGGCAAGTGTAACTGACACTATGTGGAACTTTGTTGTAAAAAGTTACAAATTTTGTCACAAATTTTGTTATTCACATACATTTAATACGCAACAAAAGCTGTCTATTCGTGTATTTGGTTCCGGACGGAAATGATTTTATAAAAAAAAATGACCCGAACATACAAACATACATACAAATACACATACATACAGTGCAGGCTAAATACAAGTTTGTAAAAACAAACAAGCTGGCGCACTGGCGCGCAGCTTGGCGACATCTTAACGTTAACTGATTGACGAGCAAGGACCGAAACCACTTTCCATATAAGGGGTTTTTGATTGGGTAATTTATAGACTTGTTTTCACAAACCCTATCAATACGGTAAGCATTTCATCGACTTACTGCACCGAAAGGCTAACCAAAATAATACAGTTAATTAGGGTAAGCACTTACCGCATCCGAAAACCCCATTGAGGCTAACCCTATCAATAGGGTTTTAACGCGCACAAGCAATTCAAGTTTTTACGTCAAATGCATTAGACTTATTGTTGCATAACCGTTTACGTGTGTAGTTCTCGACAGCCGCAAAATATCGCCCCATCAAATAATAAGGAATAATAATTTATTCGCACTAAAGTTAATTTTCGTGTGACTCGTCAATCAATTTACGTTAAGATGTCGCCAAGTTGCGCGCCAGTCGCGGTGCAGCTTGTTTGTTTTTACAAACTTGTATTTAGCCTGCACTGTATGTATGTGTATTTGTATGTATGTTTGTATGTTCGGGTCATTTTTTTTTATAAAATCATTTCCGTCCGGAACCAAATACACGAATAGACAGCTTTTGTTGCGCATGTAAAAAAGACTCTAATGAGTAAAGGATAATAAAAAGTCAACGATTATTTAAAAGATGCCAATGCCTGGTGTTTAATATGAAGTTATTATTTTATTCGTTATAATGTCAATAATCGTGTTGTTGTTATAGCTATTGATGTTAACAGATATTGTTGTCAGAAAAGAACTGACACTGATTTTGAATTATATAGACTAAGTTATCATATGTTTGGTAACAACCATCCAAACGGTAACAACATACCTAATTTTTTGTATTATGGTTAGTGTATAAGTCTATAACTTATTTTTTGACATTTTAAGTGTATGTAAGCATACCAATTGTATTTTTTTAACTTTCAATGACTATGTAACGAAACCAAAATTGTAAATGACGATTTAAAAGAGAAGATAAAAAAATT
Organism: Schoenobius gigantellus; assembly: GCA_963935595.1. Lineage (NCBI taxonomy): Eukaryota > Metazoa > Arthropoda > Insecta > Lepidoptera > Crambidae > Schoenobius > Schoenobius gigantellus. The sequence goes on from OZ012551.1 coordinate 29,374,149, forward strand.
TGACCTTTCGAGTTTCTTGCCTGTTCTTCTCGAGAAGGCTCTCCCAATTTCCGAACAGGTGTAGATTCAACTTTTTTTTTCATTGCTACTTGTATTTGCAGAGTATATTCAGGATGTTTTGACGTCAATAAGTGCCTGTAAAGGTCTATATTGAATAAAGATTTTTGAGTTTGAGTTTGAGTTTGAGTTTATGCACATACAAGGTTAAATATGTTTTCTTTAAATTGGAATGTTTTGCTTTGTTTTGACGTCAATAAGTGCCTGTAAAGGCCTAGGTTGAATAAAGATTTTTGAATTTGAATTAGTGCGTGTTGTCATTCTTAAGGACTTATTCGTCAACTGGCGAGTGCGAAACTCGCGAGCGCGCGCCAGTTGGCACCTTCCGATTTTATTTTATTTTTTTGTCGTCAACTCGCGCGCTCATGTAAAGTACAGTCAAATAAAAAAAGATTGAAACCAAAAACTATAAAAACTAGCTATTGCCCGCAGCTTTACCTGGGTTTGGAAGGTTGGTAACTGAGTCTTTGTGTTTTGTTTTCTGGGTTGGAATTGAATTTTAAGATATGTACAATCGTATTTGGTTTTCATTTTCGGACCAAAACGTTGCTCTGCCCAGATTAGCATGCTTAAGCGTGCTTTGGTTTTTATAATAAAAATTAAGCCTTTAATACTGCCGCCTGTAGAGAAAATATGTTACAATGTTACAATTTTACAAACACAAAAGGTCTCAAAAAGAGAATAAAAAAATCAATATTAAATACAATATAATTTAAAAATTTTTCTTCTCTTTTTTTATCGATAAATTGTAGTCTAGTTTCACCCATTTTCGTTTGTGCACCTTATCCGGGGACACACTGTATATACAGGGTGTCCCAAAAACAATGGATAAACCTGTAACTATAGATGGACTTCATCATGGCCTCCCTTACCACAAATTTTGACCTTAGTGAAAATATCACGGTTTGAGAGATATTTATTGTTTTTGTTTTTTTCGAAAATTTCCAAGTGCGATTAGTTTTTATAGTGCCATTTCTACAAATGGAGAGCTTTTTCGATTTAGTTTTTTTTTCTTTCTCAAGCAATAGTTTAGCTATCAAAAACAAAGACTTAAATTTAACAAACTAGCGTAAAGTGATTAAAATAAATTAAAACACAAAGAAAATTAAAAATTTAATTAATTTTCTTTCATGTTTCATCAGCTACAGTGTGAAAAAAATGTAGGACGCTCATCGTGCCCATTACCTTAAAAACTTGCTTAGCTATTCTAGATTCCAAATAGGTATCATAAGCCTAAGTATTCTAAATATTTTTAATTTCATGACTACTGGAATAGCAAATAAGTAGTATTAAAACATCAAAAAAATATTTTTGTCGTAATAATAACTCTAAGTTTTTGTGTTAATGTAAAGGTGTAATGAGCCTAGGTATTCTGTATTTTTTAATCTCATGACTACGTAAAGAGTATGAAAATTTCAAAGTACTCGTTAAAAAACATTTTTTCGTAAAAAAATCAAATTGAACTTGCGCCCTTATACACGTCCTAGACCTTTTAATAAAAGAATGTTTAATGCGGTGCGCGTAACCCGACTAACCCGACTTTGATGTAAGCAGCTGCATTTTGGATGCGAGTCCGCAACTCCGCAATTGAGGATACCGACATCGCGTACACGAGGTCTTTTAGACGTCTCCAATAAAACATGCAAGGGATTTAAATCCGGTGATCTCGGTGGCCATAAAATAGAACAAAGCCGGCTTTCGACCTTTTGGGTAATTTTCGTTTAAGTGATTTCTCACTCTTTCAAAAGTAATGTTTACATTTCATACCTTTCTGCGTATTGTCGAGCAGCAACGTTGGCATAACCTTGACACTCGCCATAAGTGTTTGCATATTCGAATGTCGTGTACTGATGTCTAGGCATGTTCAAAGTCCTAATAACGATTGCTAATTGTCAGAAGGTATCACAAATACAAACAATATCCAAATCGTAAAGCTAGTAAAGTCCGTGTACGCGACGCCAGTATCCTCGATTGCGGAGCTGTGGACTCGCATCCAAAATGCAGCTGCTTACATCAAAACGTTGGGTTACGTGCGTTAGGAAATCGCACAGGTCCCTTTTTATACAAACGTTGTCCCCTATTTCTTTCCTGGATAATGGCATTAGCTGTTCTTTTTTTTTTCAAAAAATCAATGGCAACTATAAACATGCTCCTATGTTTTCCTTTTTTTATTAAGTTAATTACTAAATGAGATATAAACCTTCAAAAACCTGAAAAATTGGCCTGATTTTCTGCTATATTCAAACATCCAGCAAACAAAGGACATGTCCTCTTTTGGGCTAAGAATATAATTATTTATTAACCAACATGTTTCAGGTATTATTGTAAAGAGTACTCAAAAATCTAGGGTTTAGAATAAAATTTAGGTTTTTTTAGGCCTGCAAATTCAAAAAAACAGCAATTTTCTGATTGACTTTCATAGTATGTAAAACAAAGCGATTTTTGTATGGAAACCAATGACAAGTTACTGAAACGTGTCACAAACGAATAAATAAGTAACAAAAGCGCACAAACGATGTGATAGTGAGTGACTTTCTGACTAAAATTCACATAAATTACATTTTTAATGTTTTATCAAGATTTACGAAAAACATGGCTGTATGAACTTAGCTCCCTTTGCCTTCTCTTGCAGAAGTGACAGCGTCAAAAAAAGCCTCGTTTAATTTTGTAATTTTATTGATCGTGATCGCTTATAATCTAAGCAATCACAATACATCACAATACTTTTTATTAAGAAGTGCACAATCTTGTGTTGTTGCCGCAATGACTGTCAAATTAAAGGCAGCGCAGACGTTATAGATTTTTCCTTCGACAATAAACCCCCAGGTGACCACATATTGAATTGGATTGCAAATTAGCAGCATTGCAGGTCACTGCTGGTAACAAACAAGCATCTCTGACTCTGACCAAAAAAATGATACATGTAATCAATAGGTCCATGCTATTAAAATGAAATCTAGCACAATAAATGCATTGGTTGGTGGTAGATGACTTCTATACTTTACTTTGTAGCAGTGTGTTTGTGCAGCATTTGTTAGGATGAGCCCCTGGCTGTAGTTTCTAGTGTGTGATACCTGTTTTACTCTGCCTACTCTTAGGATAAGCACCTACCTCACAGTAATGAAATATCAACAATTGAAATGTCTGTTCTTAAGAATGCTACAGTTTTACTATTTCAATAACAAAAGATTTTTTACAAAACAAATGCTAATTAATGAAGTCATTATAATGAACTAAGTGCAAAATTCTCTAAGATTACTATAATGCTAATTCAAAGTGTAAATATTTACTTCTATATGACTACATACCCTCGATTTTATCATGGGTACTAAATATGTAATATGAAGTGTTGAATAATTATAATAGTGGAAACTATGGAAAGAGTTGTAATATAGAAACTGGTTGCAGGTATGAAATAAAACCCAGAAATTATGTAATTTTTATTTATTCAATTTCAACATCTTCCCTCATTAGTACGTCATTTCAAAATTGAGCCAATGGTGTTATATGAGTTTGGTGCGGAGCCCATCCTAAATTCATGGATTTCATTTGATTTTTCTTCTTATCAGCAGTCTCATGTGATGGATCATTTTCTTGAATATGTTCCCCAAAATATGACTTAGCTTGCTTAATTTAATATGTTCCAAGACTGATTAAAATTAAATTGAATATTTTCATTCTGGGGAACATTCAAGTGTGGAATTTAAGCATCAATATGTACAAAGATGGCTTCTAATGCCCTATTTAAAATAGATTGACCACCAGGTTGGTTGGTCGCTTACTGCAGCTAGCAGTGTAAGTTATAAGATTTCTTTTGAAATAGGTAATTAGAGGACTTTTGTAAGTAAAATTTTAGTAACCTGTAATAAAACAATGGAATTGTTTGAATCAGACCCAAAGAGTATAACATATAGTTAGATTTCTACTGGACAGGTTTTCCCTGCTTATATGGGCTATACCTAAATGTAAAGGTGCATATTGATTTTTGAAGCAATAACACTTTTTTATATAAGTAAACATGAGTTTTTGAAATGCATACCCGAGAAGCAATTCTGCAAAGGGATTCCTTAGCCCATAGTCTGACTTAATATAAACCTAAGGCCTTTTTAGGCTTTGAACAAACCTCACCTAATTGAGTTAAGCAAGAGAACAATAAAACAAATTGTGTGACTGTTAAATCTGTCCAGTATTTACATACTATATCAGTGGAATTTTCTATATTTTCAAATTCAATTAGTTTCTGTTCTTTGATTTTATTTTTAGTAAGTCAAGCATGAATTATTTGGTGTAAACAATACAGTGAATTTATATTACCGTAAAAATGCAAAATCATATTGACTCATGTGATTTTCACAGACTCTGGCATTACTTTACGAATATTTTACAATCCCCGAGGATCTTCTTTCTTAAATATAATGGTACCCTTCGACATTCCAAATTATAGCACTCTGGTACAAAAAAATGAGAAGTTGTATCAGGAGTGCGACTGTAACCTGGAAGTATAACATTTTGTTGTTCAATTCTTGGGTCTGGTTACTTCGTACGTTCAAATTACGAGAAAACTTTGTCCAGTTAGCAAGCCAATATTTAAATCACATGTAAAATCAACAACCTGAGCATAGCTGTAGAAAATAAAAGATACTATTTTGTGAAAGGAAGGAAGGTTACACACATACACACAAACAATAAACAAAAGTCAAAACGACAGCTAGTGGCATTGACAATGACATCCTTTTAATTGCCAGTAAAAAAAACTAAATGTGGCCCTGCTAAAGAAACAATAAAAAAAAACATTTTTATTTTTTTCTCCTAATTGCAGGCCTTAATATTTTTAATATTCATGGATAAACATCCTTCTCATAAAGTTCTATTTCCGTCATAAGTTTTTAAACTGGTTAAAAAAGGTTCAGAATAAAATTCCACGTTCCATACAAAAAGTGGACATGTCCTTTGATGAAATTATATGAAAAAGCAAAACATAGAAACATAGCCAAAGCCTTTCTTTAATTTTTAACGTAAAATGCAATTAAATCGGTCTTGTTTTAGCGGAGAAAACAGGGGACTTCAAAACGTATATTTTGTGTACTTTTTATGGGTATTTTCGGTCCTAGCTGCATTTGTCTCTATCGCGCTCAGAAGGATAGTTTGGGCATACAGCGAGACAGCAATACATTTTACAAATACCTATTTCTGAATTCTTTCGACCTTAGTGTTTCCTCTTTATTAAAAAGTCTAGGACATGTATAAGGGGGCAAGTTCAATTTGATTTTTTTTTACGAAAAAATGATTTTTAACGAGTAATTTGAAATTTTCATACTCTTTACGTAGTCATGAGATTAAAAACTACAGAATACCTAGGCTCATTACACTTTTACATTAACACAAAAGCTTAGAGTTATTATTACGACAAAAATATTTTTTTGATGTTTTAATACTATTGGCTATTCAAGTAGTCATGAAATTAAAAATATTTAGAATACTTAGGCCTATGATACCTATTTGGAATCTAGAACAGCTAAGCAAGTTTTTAAGGTAATGGGCACGATGAGCGTCCTACTTTTTTTTACATTGTAGCTGATCAAACATGAAAGAAAATTAATTTCATTTTTAATTTTCTTTGTGTTTTAATTAATTTTAAACACTTTACGCTAGTTTGTTAAATTTAAGTCTTTGTTTTTGATAGCTAAACTATTGCTTGGGAAATAAAAAAAAACTAAATCGAAAAAGCTCTCCATTTGTAGAAATGTCATTATAAAAACTAATCGCACTTGGAAATTTTCGAAAAAAACAAAAACAATAAATATCTCTGAAACCGTGATATTTTCACTAAGGTCAAAATTTGTGGTAAGGGAGGCCATGATGAAGTCCATCTATAGTTACAGGTTTATCCATTGTTTTTGGGACACCCTGTAGAGATACACATTCAACAACAGTTAATTATGAATTTTGTAGAATTTGGTCGAACACCAGGGTCAAGTCTATTTATATATCTTGTATATTTATTTGGAAATAATTCTTTAGTACTTTTAAAGATACTTCTATTTTGTTTTACAAATTTTGCAATTTCAAATATACACGGTGTTTCATAATAACCAATAAATATTTTATCGTTATCTAAAACTAATTAATAAATAGTTTATCCCGTAATGTTATTCAACCCAAAATTTTCATGTATATCATAATATCATCATCATGTCTATGATTTACATGAAAATTTTGGGTTGAATGACATTACGGGTAAACACAATTAATTAATTAGTTTTAGATAACGATAAAATATTTATTGGTTATTATGAAACAGTGTATAGGAAGGGGTAGTAAATTAAGTTTCTTAAAAAGTATTCATAGTGAAATTCACTCACATTGCTTAGTTTTAGACAGTTAATATAATAGGTAATAAGCCAAATTCTTGAGTCATTGTGATATTGTTGATAATTATTAAGGAAATAAGCAGTTTTTTGTCATGTTGATTTATATATTTATCTCAAAACTATGTTTTGTTTTATTTTAAACTTACATCGTATAAAGTATCTTAAACATTAAAAAAGGTACCTACTTTAAATTTACTTAAACATTTTTGTAGCTGACTGTACATAAATATGTCAGATTCCACCATCGAGCGAGTTGACGACCAAAAAATTAGGTAAAATCGGAAGGTGCCAACTGGCGAGCGCTCGCGAGTTTTGCGACCAGTTGACGAATAAGTCTTCTTAAGTTATTAGGAATTTGCTGCGGTAACATAGGATTTCGCAGATCTCGAAATCGGCTGAACGCAGAAGTTTGAAAAAAAAAAAGATAATAGACCTTAATTTCTTCAAATTAGTTCAAGCATTCGTTTTTGGTTTGCTTGATGAATAACTATGTAATGGCAAATGTTGCTATTCACAAACATTCAATACGCAACAAGAGCTGTCTATTCGTTATTTTAATGCCCTAAAAAGAGGAAAAACATTAATTTATTACATGATACATTTTTTTATTAAAATATAAAAGCTTGCCGCAATATTTTTTTTCATAAAACAATTATTTTTCTTAGAGTTACCAATATCAAGATCAACTTAAATAGGTAAGTATTGTATTATTCTTTATCTACAATCTCGCGACAAGATTTATAGCTGTATTATAGATTCCATGTTTATAATAATTTAACATAAAACTTGAAAACAGATATCAGCGTCAATCTAATAAATAAGAAAACACTGCCGTCCGCCGCCCTCACCGTCGGCGTTGGTCGAATCAATCAATGTTAGTAAAAATCGCGAAAATGTGCGGAAACAAGACAGGAGACAATAGGGTAACCTTATTAGTTGGTAAGCACTTAAAATTAAAGGGTAAGCTTATTCAAAAAAGTTTCCGCAAGGAAAGACTAACCCTATCAATGGGGTAACCCTATCGTTCGGTAACCTTTTGATAGGGTTTCCCTAACAATCGGGTTAATCAAATAAAGGGGTTTTCCGGTCCTTGTTGACGAGTCACACGAAAATTAACTTTAGTGCGAATAACTTATTATTCCTTATTATTTGATGGGGCGATATTTTGCGGCTGTCGAGAACTACACACGTAAACGGTTATGCAACAATAAGTCTAATGCATTTGACGTAAAAACTTGAATTGCTTGTGCGCGTTAAAACCCTATTGATAGGGTTAGCCTCAATGGGGTTTTCGGATGCGGTAAGTGCTTACCCTAATTAACTGTATTATTTTGGTTAGCCTTTCGGTGCAGTAAGTCGATGAAATGCTTACCGTATTGATAGGGTTTGTGAAAACAAGTCTATAAATTACCCAATCAAAAACCCCTTATATGGAAAGTGGTTTCGGTCCTTGCATTTTTGAGGGGATGTTTAGAGGGAAAAATGTGGTTGGGAGGGAATTTGATGATAAAACCAAGCCAAAATTGAAAAAAATAAACACCTTTTTAATCTTGAAAATTGTGATTATTTTCTAATTTTGAGTCGGCGTTAACTTACAAACTAATTACTCGTAGATAAGTAGTGTAAGGGCTTGAACGTAGGTAATTAACGTTAGCTTAATTACTAAAACTAAGAAGATGTTTTATATTTTAGTCTTTGAGTTTCCTTTGTGTCCGCTGCATTTTGTTGGGTTCCGACAAAGCAACGGGTACGGAATAATGCCATTTTATGTTCTCTCTCTTTTACTTCCTAGCAACTATTTATTCCATCTCAATGGCGCGCACTTTTCAAACTCATTTAAAAAATATATTTTGTTAAAAAATCATAATACTCGTATCTCCAAAACTTCCGGGTCTTCTTTTTTTAAAGGCAACCCTACTGGTGTCCCACATGTGGAATCTTTCGGGTATTCCACTTGGATCCCCCATTTCAATACCGCAAGGGATCGAAAATTACTTGCTATTCCTCATCGATCCCCTAATCAAGGGTATCGAAGAGGAATAATATTATTGCTTCCACATGAATCCCCTGTTAGTAAAATTAATAACATAAAGGCCCTTTCATCATGATGACACATTATTCAAACACAACTCTCTCTCTCTCTCCCTGGCAGTATTAAGAAAGCTCGAACGCTGGATTCATGTAAGAATCAAGTCCGTAATCATTGCCTGACCTTAAATTCTTACTTTGTTCCCACTAGTACCACCGAATAGTACCACCGGTGGTACTAGCGAGAAATTTAGTTCTCTTTAGTACCACAATTAATCTTAGTGCTACTAGTGAGACTGTGTAAACCCAATAGTACTCGTACTACCGACAGATGGTACTTGCACTTTAATAAAGAAAATATACATATTATTCAAAATCAAAATTAACTTTATAAAAATATGACTTAATAGAAAGCTCTTATAATTGTCCGTTTTTTTTAAGTCATTGGCGTCGTATTTTTTAATTATGATAATTTGATAGGTATTATTTAAGTACAAAAATCTCAGCAACCGATCCCCACGGTAGTCCATACAACATAACACTGTGAAAATAACTAAAGAAAATCAAGCCATTTCAACATCGGATTGTCTTATTTTTACAGCATAAAAATTTTGTTAAAAACTGTGGAATAACTAATTTCGCCTCGGGCGGGATTTGAATCCGCTTCTCCAGGAAACCGTCCCGAGGCCCAATTCTGCTAATAAGTTACAGCCGAATCGAAAATAAACCGTTGCGATTCCCCCCTCAGCGAGGAAATGACTAAATGCAAAATAAAACATTTACAATCACAAGATACTATTATTTCAGTTTAGGTACATATTTACTATAACATTATGATAAGGTAAGTATTACAGAAAAATATTTATATTATGTATAACAAATAATACGTTTTTCTTACTTATTTTCAAGTTTATTATTTATAATAATACGACGTCAAAACAAAATGGCGCGCGCAAAGCAAATCAAAAACAAAAGTACACCAAGGAGGTTCAGAGTCTGAGTTTTTAACAAATTTAAAAAAAGTTGTACGATACATTCGGCACCATGGAGATGGAAGTAAATAGGTTTAATGATGTTTTGAAATCACATACCTAGTTACACGCGATGTTCTTAATTCAAATTTACTTTAACCTCAAGCGGATAAAAACGGCTTTGGCGGTCAGATATCGAATAGCAAAAATACTCTTTCCGAGATGGGGTATGAAAAAATCTTTGCACTCGAGGCAACACATAACTTTTCATCCCACCTCAGCGAGGAAATAAATAAAAGTACACCAAGGAGGTTCAGAGTCTGAGTTTTTAACAAATTTAAAAAAAGTTGTACGATACATTCGGCACCATGGAGATGGAAGTAAATAGGTTTAATGATGTTTTGAAATCACATACCTAGTTACACGCGATGTTCTTAATTCAAATTTACTTTAACCTCAAGCGGATAAAAACTGCTTTGGCGGTCAGATATTGAATAGCAAAAATACTCTTTCCGAGATGGGGGATGAAAAAATCTTTGCACTCGAGGCAACACATAACTTTTTATCCCACCTCAGCGAGGAAATAAACAAAAGTACACCAAGGAGGTTCAGAGTCTGAGTTATTAACAGATTTAAATAAAGTTGTATGATAAATTCGGCACCATGGAGATGGAAGTAAATAGGTTTAATGATGTTTTGAAATCACATACCTAGTGCACGCGATGTTCTAAATTCAAATTCACTTTAACCTCAAGCGGATAAAAACGGCTTTGGCGGTCAGATATCGAATAGCAAAAATACTCTTTCCGAGATGGGGTATGAAAAAATCTTTGCACTCGAGGCAACACATAACTTTTCATCCCACCTCAGCGAGGAAATAAATAAAAGTACACCAAGGAGGTTCAGAGTCTGAGTTTTTAACAAATTTAAAAAAAGTTGTACGATACATTCGGCACCATGGAGATGGAAGTAAATAGGTTTAATGATGTTTTGAAATCACATACCTAGTTACACGCGATGTTCTTAATTCAAATTTACTTTAACCTCAAGCGGATAAAAACTGCTTTGGCGGTCAGATATTGAATAGCAAAAATACTCTTTCCGAGATGGGGGATGAAAAAATCTTTTCATTCCTCATGCTCGGAAAGGAGCGTTTCCTTGATCTGAGTATTGGGAGGAAAACGCTAGTTCCCACCAGCGGGCGGGAAATACTCATACTATTTACTTCCCTCCTTAGGGCGGAAAGTAAAATTTTAAAAATAGAACTTAATTAGGTTACGTACATACAATCTTTGGTACAATGATAATAAAAGTATTTGGCTGAATGGCGAGTAACAGGTAACGCGATGTGTTCCAAATTTAAAAATACCTGTGAAAAAGATAATTTTGGCGGGAGGGGAATCTGTTACGCTGTACCGAAATTTTGATTGTGTGATTTAGGTATTTAAGAAAAACAATGAATTCAAGCGATTCTGAAATTTCGGCTCCAGATTCAGTCACGAACGAAGCAAATACAATACTCGAAATTTTTTTGCCAAAAATTTCAAAGGAAAGATATTTAAATACATATTCCGACTTTATGAAGTGGCGAGATGCAAGGTATATAAAATCATTTTCTGAAAATGTATTTCTTATATACTTTAATTAACTATCTCATAAAGTGCAGGCGTCTACGCTATGGAGCAGATATTCAATGCTTAAAAGTACACTAAGTGTAAAACACGATGTCGAAATGTCATGTTAGGAGTATTTTTATTAATAAATTTTATTAGAAAAGCTATTTTTTATTTTCCTTGCATTCGAAATGAAAAGTAGAGTGCTACACACGGGTAAAAGGAATCAAACCCTACTCGGACTATAGCCGCCCTCGCTGCGCTCGGGCGTCTAACAACCTCGTAGGGATTGATTCCTTTCCACCCTTATAAAGCAATCTACTATTGCACTCGAGGCAACACATAACTTTTCATCCCACCTCAGCGAGGAAATAAACAAAAGTACACCAAGGAGGTTCAGAGTCTGAGTTATTAACAGATTTAAATAAAGTTGTATGATAAATTCGGCACCATGGAGATGGAAGTAAATAGGTTTAATGATGTTTTGAAATCACATACCTAGTGCACGCGATGTTCTAAATTCAAATTTACTTTAACCTCAAGCGGATAAAAACGGCTTTGGCGGTCAGATATCGAATAGCAAAAATACTCTTTCCGAGATGGGGGTATGAAAATACATATTTCTATATGCTATTTAAAAGTTTTCACAGATAATGATTAGAAAGAAACTCATCACACTAATCACTACATGCTTAGTACTAGAGTTCTATTTTTAAAATTTTACTTTCCGCCCTAAGGAGGGAAGTAAATAGTATGAGAATTTCCCGCCCGCTGGTGGGAACTAGCGTTTTCCTCCCAATACTCAGATCAAGGAAACGCTCCTTTCCGAGCATGAGGAATGAAAAAGTATTTGGCTGAATGGCCAGTAACATGTAACGCGATGTGTTCCAAATTTAAAAATACCTGTGAAAAAGATAATTTTGGCGGGAGGGGAATCTGTTACGCTGTACCGAAATCTTGATTGTGTGATTTAGGTATTTAAGAAAAACAATGAATTCAAGCGATTCTGAAATTTCGGCTCCAGATTCAGTCACGAACGAAGCAAATACAATACTCGAAAATCTTTTGCCAAAAATTTCTAAGGAAAGCTATTTTTTATTTTCCTTGCATTCGAAATGAAAAGTAGAGTGCTACACACGGGTAAAAGGAATCAAACCCTACTCGGACTATAGCCGCCCTCGCTGCGCTCGGGCATCTAACAACCTCGTAGGGATTGATTCCTTTCCACCCTTATAAAGCAATCTACTATTACTTATATTATAAAGAGGAAAGATGTGATTGTTTGTTTGCATTGAATAGGCTTCAAAACTACTGAAGCGATGTAAAAAGTTCTTTCACTTTTGGAATCCTACATTATCCCTGATGAACATATTCGTAGACTACAAAATTATTTTTCCTACGGAAAAATATAAAATTCTCAGGGAAAAAACCAAAAAAACGCGGGTGAAGCTGCGAGCGGAAAGCTAGTGTTAAATATGTCGACCGAAGGATATTTGAAATAAAATTCATTCAATAGTCTGCCAGTTCTGCAGAATAATATGTTTATCTGTAGTACTATTGAATTTAGGGATCCAAATTGAACAATAATTACGCAAATCTTTGTATGGATGTTATGCCATGTACCTATTAATTTGGCAAAAATCTTGGCGTGATATTTGATATGAGATGTTTTTCTGAGGGACCAAATTAATAAAGTCAGTCGGAAAGTTGTCATAATCTTAAGTAATTGCGGTAATCACAATTCTTCCAGTTTTGGATAACGCTGATGTTTGTTATTTGCACATAACAATTTGACGTTCAGAGAACACTACGATTTCATTATTGACAGATGCAACCAACTTCTAGGTTTTATATTTAGAGCAACCAAACCGTTCAAAAATCAGAATTGCCTCATTGTGCTTTGGTGCAGCTTAGTCCGTAGTACCTATATTGGAGTATGCTTCTGTCATATGGTCTCTCTTTTATCATACTCACATTGTCAGGATCGATAATATACAGAAGAAATGTCTAAGGTTGGCCTGTTACCGATCGAAGGTTTCCACTCGCGGGTTGTCGTATGATGATTTAATGGAAAAATTTAAGCTGTCTAGTCTGCAATTGCGCCGGCTATACGCAGACCTCTTTTACCTTTATAAAATATTGAATTCACATATCAATTCACCTAGTCTATTATCAGCTCTAGGTATGTAAGCAGCCTAAATTTTTTACCCCATTGTACGTATGTGCAGAGTTTACAACCAAATGATGGCCAGGCACCCGGAGTTGGATATATTTATGCGTGGGTATCCGGCATTCAAACGGTGTGTCAAAAATATAATTAACACAGTTTATAACACACTGGCATAGTACAAATTTGCGCTGTGGTTAAGTATTAAGTTTTAGGTTTATAGGATTTTTATTTCCTTCAATTCGTAATTTTTATTTGTATAGGTATTTAAATTAGGGTTTACTTTATTTACAAGCTTTTATTTAACTTGCAATGTAAGTAAGTATGTAAGTATGTATGCAACTCAATTTTGAAGCAGATATCTTTAACCGATTGAGCTGAAATTTTGTATACACATTTAGTTTAGATGACAATGCATGGTGAACTATGTGACGTCATTCTAAATCCAAGATGGCGGCATACCCAAGATGGCGGACCAATTATTTTTAATGCGCCCCTACAATATGGGTATCAAATAAAAGGTCTTGTTACGAGTAACTCGAAAAATAATGTAACGTCACTATTAATCCAATATGGCGTACTTCTAAAGCCAAAAAATCATTGCGCTGAAATTCTGTAAGTATAGACGTTCCGGCAAACGACCTTGCAACAATGATGCGTTGAATTAGATGAACAGACTAAGAAACGTGTTCAGTGATATCTAAAAAGTAAAAAATAAATTAAATGTAAAAAAAACCTTTTTAAAAACAAGCTTTTATTTAAAGGCGCTAAAAAGAAAATATAAACTTTTACACTAACATTTTTACTTATAACGTTATTTCACATTTAACACAATTTATATGACATAAAAGCTTGTCGCGAGATTTACTTTTGTAGATAAACAAGTAAATTTAATAATTTACACATAAGTTTTCATTAGGTACATATCACTTTTATTACAATTATTATATAAGTACATTATAAATTACATAAGTAAAAATTAAAAAAAAAAACAAACATTTTAGCATTCCTCCATTTAAGATTTATTATTTCAAGCTGTGTACATTTGTGTTTGGGTTGCATCCCAGTACAATGTAAGCTGTTTATGTACCATATAATAAAGAAATAAATAGATAAACTTACTCCCAAGGTGGTCCCATTGTCACCGTATCATGGTCTGATGATAAGATCTGAGGTAAATCGAGGGAAACTCTGAAGACTAAAAGGATTGCAATATTTTTTTAGATAAATTAAAACCGACTTCAAAAACACCAAAGAGTATACATATAGATGACCAAAGAGTCATCTATATGTATACTAATATTATAAGATTTGTATTTTTGTATGTTTGTATTGAATAGGCTCCGAAACTATTAGACCGATTTGAAATTATTTTCACCTGTAGAATGCTACAATATCACTGAGTAACATAAGGCTATTGAATATTTTCCTACGAGAAAATATGGAATTCTCACGGAAAAGACGAAGATAACGCGAGCTAAGCTGCGAGCGGAAAGCTAGTACTTAAATAATATAAGAATACATGCAACATCACATTTTTAGATTGAAGTCAGTGCTAAGCAATGATCACCAGGAGCACGGTAATAGTATACAAGGTTATTTTTTAATTATTACAAAAAAATTGTGTGCTTGTTCAGACAAGCAAACTGAACAACTTTCACTATAGCACCAACTTTGAAATCGCAAAAAAAAATCAGCTGTTCCATACATTTAGGTTCAGTGAATGTTGAACATTTGTATGGAATAGCAGATTTTTTTTGCGATTTAGAAGTTGGTCCCATAGTGAAAGTTGTTCAGTTTGCTTGTCTGAACAAGCGCACAAAATTTTTGTCATAACTAAAAAATAAACTAGAATGAATAAAGAAACGGTCGAAACACGCGCTATGCCTACGCGCCTCGATTTGGATCGCACAATTGGATTGCATAGCTACAAGGGCTGTTACGAATGCAGTTCGCCGCAGGGCATACCCACTCGAACGTTCGCCACGCGAAGCGTGGTGGGTTTCAAAAGCAAAAAGTAGTATATCTCAAATATCAAAGGTGCCGCCATTGCGGAATGACTCACCCCGGCGCGTACGGAGTGTTCAAAAAATTGCGGAGAGTGACATATACTGTCTACAAGAGAACAAAAAATACGTATGGAAAGGTAATTTAATATAGAAGGAACTTATAACAGTTAATTAGATAAGGATTAATAATTAAATGAATGAAGCGCGAAAATGTTCGGAAGGTCGCGGAAGACCCGATTTTTTTTAAAAAAATTTTTCACAAAAACTATTTTATAAAACTTTAAATAACCATATATATTATTATAGCCCTATTCTTGAAGATTATTTTGATATATAATAGTTTTGGGTAATATTTTTAATGAAAAAAGAAAAAAATAATAAAATCGATTAATTACGTAATTATATTTTTTTTATTTATTTATAAAGATTTACCAACGTTTGCTTACATTGCTTAAAGTATGACAAACAATACAAAGACAAACTATGATAAAATGCAACAAACACTTATAGGTAAATCAGCATGCACTAAAAACAGATAAAAAAAAAATTAAATTTAACTTATGTAAATATAAAAGTAAAAAAAAAACACTTATTTCGACAAAAGGTCCAAGACCACGTGTCGGAGCTTGTTGGGTGAATCAGCAAAGATGTCGATTACGTCACTATTTTCATTGACTACTTTGCACATTCTGCAAATTGGGGAGTTTGAGCCAAATACTGTTCTGCGTAGTATATACGCGAGATGCGCACGCGCGACCTCAAATTTTAAAAAAATGCAAAAAATAAATTATTGTGTCTAAAATTAAATAAAAAATACGTATGGAAAGCTAATTTAATAAGGAATGAACTTATAATAGTTAATTAGATAAGGATTCATAATTGAATGAATAATGACGAGAATAGTAACTAAAGTGCTTAAAATTTCAAAAATACTCACTTTTTGAAAAAAACGTTTAGTGTGGCAATATAACACTATAAACTATCATAAACCATACATAATAATGTAGCCCAATTCTTCTAGTTTATTTTGATATAGAACACTCTACGAAAATACTAATACAGACTAAGTAAGTACGCAATAAATCTCATCGGTCATGGAGTAAGAAACGTATGGATACGGCCAAGTAAGTTAAACCGCAGACTATGACAAATTTATTTCAATCTAAGACTAAAAATAAATTGGACATGACCTGTCAACTTATGAAAGAGACTATTGGCAAAGGAATAAAGCCATAGAGAAAATATTTTATTTTTCGCGATTTTTTTATCACACCGCGCGGTTTTACGCAAAGGGAACTGGGTACCATAGTACCCAGGTCGATCGAGAAGCTTACGATTTTTGGGGACTATAGTCCCCAGGACGTTCCAGTGGGACGCACGAGTCAAACGGAGTGCACGAGTCAAACGGAGTGCCCTATCGCGGGCCAGGCACCAAGCGATGCCGAGCGGCCGTAGGTATAAAATTTCAAAGAGGGGCCGAGTCCACATACTGTTTTATACTATTACCACAGTTTAACAATCATACAGTTACGAAACGAACGTGTTTTCGCAGAGCAACGGCGGGGAACTCACGGGGAAGTGGGCGGCGCGGTCCGTGGCCTACAAACTCGCCGAGTTTGTTTACTCGAACGCCGAGGGTTAAAGGGAACGACTGTGTGACTGTGTGAAACGCGAGCGAAATTTGCATTGGTTTTTTAAGTAAATTGTTTATTACATTATTTATAATGGTGCACACTTGTTTTGTATACGGATGTTTTTCGACCGCAAAATACAATACAATTAAGATTCCATAGATTTTCCCTCGACGCGAGGTATATTTATTCCTATAATTTCATATTATTACTTAACCAAATTGGTATCGTCTAGTACTATTATTATTACAACACTATTATTATATCCGTCGTATATAGTGTAGTATAAATATTATACTAGTAAAAAGGTTAAAGCATAACTTCAAGATTTAAAAAGTTACAATCTGCATCTATGCACTATGAGAGTTTAGTGCAATAATAATAAATACTTCCTAGTTAATTCTCAACTATATTTGAATAAACTCTAGAATAAATGTCTCGCCGCTACCTATCTTCCCGTGGATGTCGAAAAAACCGACTAAAATAGTTGTGTAATTTAAAATATAGTTTATGGTTAATTCTGAACTATGAATATACTCTATAATACATGTATCGCCGCTACCTAGGTATCTTCCCGTGGATGTCGTAAGAGACGACAAAAAAGTTTAATGCAATTTTTTTACTTCGTAGACATTTTTATACCTTTAAAATATGGCGAACTTAGGTAGGTATTCGATATCTGTACTTTAATTCACCTACGAGCACCGATCACCTATCTGACGTAGCTACCTAACATACCTAACATACCTAACATTATGTAAATGTACTTAGTTAGATATATGGGTACTTCTTGTAAATAAATTACATTATATTCGCATTTAAATTATTTTTCTTTTTTGACAACCCTTACACATTTGCGAGTGGCAGCTTAAGTTCCCACGCTGCCGGCGGCATCGTCCGATATCAAACGCGTTTCTAAACTGTATGATTGTTAAACTGTGCTGTTACCGTGCCAAGAGTCATAAAAACATAACAACAATTAATGTAATGTATTTTAAGAGTTTCCTGGTGAGTTAAAATTTGGCATCATGGATTTTTTGGATTTGATTCCGATCACTTCGTTGTCCGTCTTTCTGTCTATCGATCTGTTCGTGTTTCCGTCTGTCCATCTCTCGGTCTGTTGATCTGTCCGTTTGCACGTCTGTCCATCTGTCCATCCGCACATATTTAACAGGAAAGTGAAAAAGTTTCTTTATACCATTCCTCCTCTAAAAAGTTTATTTTATTCACTGAAAATAGTGAATAAAAAGCACTTTTATTCACTAGAACACACAGATATATTCGACCTCCATCTCAATGCAGTACAACCTACATGCTCTCGTAGTCATGGTATAAAGCATAGTATGCAACTCTTGAATAAAACGGATTTACTTATACCGAGGGCCATGAATGACTCGCGTCGCTCAGGATTCTAACACTTGAATCACTCGCTACGCTCGTGATGCATCTATAACGCTCGCTTTAAATCCGTCCTTTATTCACTAATTGCATAATATACTTTTCTCCTTTTCTTTTAAGTTTGAATCAACTTTTTCAAACTAAAGATTTGCTTACGTCGCGTACGGTGCGTGAACTTCTTTTGCATTGGGTAAAACAAAATTTATACATTTTGTTTACCCTTCATTAAGTGACAGGATGTTCACATTAAACCAATGAACATTCTTGAGATAGGTAGTATGCATTCATCTTTTAATTTTAAATAAAAGGTATGATTTGCAAATAATACCATCTCATGCCCGTCCTATACAAAATCAGGCAGGTCATTGGCATATATAAGAAATAGAAGAGGACCAAGAATCGAACCCTGCGGAACTCCCATTTTAACTGCGGAGCCTTGAGACCTTTTTTCATTGATGTCTACTGTCTGAATCCTCCCACATAGATAAGAGATAAGAAGATCCAGAACTGTATCACTAAGTTTACGGAGGTTGAATTATCTTAGGTCCAATCATCGGAGTCCCATTATTTCTGCATTGTGACCGTGACACAGTTAATGTGACTTAACTTGTTAATTCTAAATTACCTACATCAGGACAACGGGAACCCATATACGTTCCACTACTGAACTCTCTCTCTCGGGACTCTCCTCCGACGAGTGGGAATTTGGTAAGCTCTTCCACCTCACCGAAGATTACAGGCATATATTTTTTTACACAACCCACTTTTTTTTTCTTTACAACTTACTGCCCGCCTTATTTAAGTGGTAACAGTCGCTGTTCAGAATTACCATTCTGAATATTTAGAATTAATATCGTTGTTTATATTTTTTTATTATTTTACTTCATTTTTATGTTTTTAAAAAACTAAACGCAGATTGTTAGCATGCTTAAACAAAACGCAAAACGTTGCAGAATTAATAATATCAAATTCATTGTTACTTCCATCAACAGCTCATATACGTCCCCACCGAGGGGCTCGAGCCTACCCTAAACTAGGGCGACTAGGCCTTAGTCAACCACGCTGGCCAAGTGCGGGTTGGTCGACTTCACACACAACCTGTAAAGAAATTCTTTCTTCACAGGTGTGTGCAGGTTTCCTCACGATGTTTTCCTTCACCGTAAAAGCGTCGAATAAACGTACATATGAATTCAAAATTTGAAAACACATTGGTACGTGGCGGGGTTCGAACCGCTACCTCCCGATTGGAAGGCGACAGCCTTACGCACTACGCCATCGACGCATTGTTACTTGTTGTTTCTTTACTTTAACTAGAATACCTAAACTTCAAGTTTGATTGCGAATCTTGAATAGACCAGTTACTTATACAGTCCACTGCCTCCTTACGAAATTTCCCCAAGAACACCTATTAGGGATCGCATCGATTAACAGTCACCTATAATACATGTGGTTCTTGTGAGATTTACAGCAAAACTGCAACCCCCACAAGAACCACAGCGCACGTTACCAACTTGTGACATAAAATGTAAAGTCACGGTACCCAGTAATTTCACTAGCATATCTCACCCTTCAAACCGGAACACAGCAATGCAAGCACTGCTGCTTTGCGGCAGAAATAGGTAAGACGAAGATACCCAAGAACTGGTACAGCCTCCCTCCGGTAAAACTACATGTTGCCTTCCATTTATGACATGTTCCTGTTGTAGCTCGGTGGTGCATTAACGTATGCGCTTGGCTAACAATTACTAAAGTTAAGCAACGTTGGCCGTGGTGGGTAGGCCATCCTATGATCGGGCGCGTGGGTAGTGGAGTCGCAGTGTGGACCTTACCTAGCGCGCCCATAAGGGCAGGGAGAACACCGGGGGGTTTTAGTTGGTAGGCCTGGCACCCTGCCGGGAGAGCCCCACGCTCGCTGTCTAGCCAACGGCGGGTACGGTGCGGTTACGCATTTCCCCCCGAGAAAAAAAAAAGAAAAAGAAAAAAAAAGGCCGCCCTATGATGGGTGACCAAAATACGAAACATCTCGAACTCCTTCTTGCGAACACAAATTTAACTGGAAGTTCAAGTAGTTGAACCGATTGGACAAAAATATTTCAATTATCCAAAATTCAAAATTGTCAAACGTCAGATTCCTTATTCCACTCTTTTATATCTATACTAGCTGTGCCCGCGAACTACGTTTCGCCATCAAAATGCTTAACACAGTGTTTAGTTTTTTCCTGCATTTTATTCCATAATGATTCAATGATTCAAATTTATTGTGCCTTTCTTGAGCAGCGGCCATTTTGAAATTAGGACAATTTTCGTAGGTTCGTAATACTCTAGGTACTCTTCAGGGCCTTTCATTTAATACCCATATTGCTGGGTTAGAAAAGCAACTGTTATCCGCCCTTTTTGAGCTGCAGCCATGTTGAATTTACGTCAATACGTTTATAGTGCACGTTCATAGTACTCTACTCATCAAGGGCTTTCAATTAATACCCATATTGCTGGGTTTGGAAATGAACTTTAATCCGTTATTTTTGAGCGGCGGCCGTATTGAATTTTGTACGATTTTCCTAGGTTCATAGTGTTCTACTCTTTAAGGCCTTTCATTTGATACCCATATTGCTAGGTTTGGAAACGAACTTTTATCTACCTTTTTTGAGCAGCGGCTATGTTAAATGTATGTCTATGTTGCTAGGTTCATAGTGCTCTACTCATTAAAGCTTTTCATTTGATACCAATATTGCTGGGTTTGAAAACAAACTTTTATCCTTTTTTTTGAGCGGCGGTCATGTTCAATTTAGGTCAATTTTCCTAGTTACCTAATGTTCTACTACTCCAAGGCCTTTCATTTGATACCCATGTTGCTGGGTTTGAAAACGAACTTTTATCCATTTTTTTGAGCGGCGGCCATGTTTAATTTAGGGCAATTTTCCTAAGTTCAAAATGCTCTACTCTTTGAGGCCTTTCATTTGATACCCATATTGCTGGGTTTGAAAACGAACTTTTATCCTTTTTTGAGCTGCTGCCATGTTGAATTTGGGTCGATTTTTCTAGGTACCTAATGCTCTACTCTTCAAGGCCTTTCATTTGATACCCATATTGCTAGGTTTGGAAACGAACTTTTATCCACCTTTTTTGGGCTGCGGCCATGTTGAATTTAGGTCGATTTTTCTAGGTACCTAATGCTCTACTCTTCAAGGCCTTTAATTTGATACCCATATTGCTAGGTTTGGAAACGATCTTTTATCCACCTTTTTTGAGCGGCGGCCATGTTGAATTTATGTCAATGTTGCTAGGTTCATAGTGCTCTACTCATTAAAGCCTTTCATTTGATACCCACATTGCTGGGTTTGGAAACGAACTTTAACCGTTTTTTTTTGAGCGGCGGCCATGTTGAATTTATGGCGATTTTCCTAGATTCATAATGCTGTACTCTTCAAGGCCTTTCATTTGATACCTACATTGCTAGGTTTGGAAACGAATTTTTATTCGCCTTTTTGAGCGGCAGCTATGTTGAATTTACGTCAATGTTGCCAGGTTCATAGTGCTCTACTCATCAAGGCCTTTCATCTGATATCCATATTGCTGGGTTTGGAAACGAACTTTTTTGGCAGTCATGTCGAATTAGGTAAACGTGGCTAGGTTCAATGTGTTCTACTCTTTAGATCCTTGGTTCGATATCCATGTTCCTTAGGTGTATACAAAAAAAAATGTGATCCGTCATTTTAGATATTAGGATGAGTCCCGTACGCGTAACCCAGAATCATTGCAGTCAGATATTTTTTTTAATTATCAATATCAATCAATTACTTTTAATAGTTTTAAATGGATGAAAGAGTTTGATTCCTTAGTCATAATGTAAAAACATCTAACACCTTTCAATATACTTTTCAACATTTCAAAAATTGTACCGATTTTGAGAAAATTGGTCAAGATTTAAACCAACCTAAAAATGTTATATTTGTGACGTGATATTGTCATAAAAAATGCTCTAAACATTGGTTGTATGGCTTAATCCTTTTGACTTACCACCAGGGTTATACATAAGAAGAAAAAGACAATTTAAACTTCCTAAACTTCTTGGTTGGCGAAATCCAGATGGGCACAGTCAATAACAGAAAAGATTAAGTTTTTCTTTGCACTATATGACAGACTTGTCAAAATAATTTCACGTGCGCCATATTGATTTTCTACTTAAGCATTGTGCGGAAATTTTATATGGTATTTTTTCACGAAAAATAAAACGTGAATTTAAACAAATGAAATTATGCCTAAATGTTCTTCCGGAAAATTCTAAGCATTGTGGTGCAAGCCATATCAAATTCTGTCCAGTAGTTTCGGAGATCTTTCTGGATAAACAGACAAACAAACAAACAAATATACAAACAAGCAAACATTTTTTTTTAAAACGTTTCTATCGTGTTCTGCCAATGATTTTAAGGCGACCTGTGTATTGTTTTTCTTAATATTTCGCAATTACAGATTTTTGCACTCCTACGATTTTATTATATAAACATTAAATACGATTAAGATAATTAATACAGAATCGTATCTCTTCAACTCCATTGCACCCCATCAAGGGATGATGGTATTTTGCGTCCGCCATGTTGGATTTTGATATCGATGTTATTTTCGTAATCTACGACCCAAAAAACCATGAAATCGACAATAATGTCGATATCACATTTGACCACCCCATTACACCCTATTAGGGGATGAATTTCAATAAAATACGAAACATGTTATCCATCGATTCTATTAAAGAATGTTTATGCAAAATTTAAAGTAGATTGGACTAAGGAATTTAGTTGTCCCATACAAACTTTGCCCAGATTTTTCACCCCCTTAGGGGTAGAATTTTGGAAAATCCTTTCTTAACGGACGCCTATGTCATACAAAGAACACACCCTGCAAGTTTCAAGTCTCTACGATCAGCGGTTTAGGCTGTGCGTTGATCCGTCAATCTGTCAGTCAGTCAGTCTAGATAAAGTATAGATAAAGCTCTTGGAGAAACAAAAATATTTTATGGCCTAAGTACCTATGGGCGCACTTTTAAATCGCATCTTGACCAAATTTACTGTTTACAGTCAAGGATACTCAAAACTATTGTACCAGACAAAGTAAAAGCAAAATTTAAAGATATTAATGAACTTTTTAATCACTGTAGAATTATACCTATTCACGATCAGTTGAAATATATACTTCTGATTGAAAACTTTTTCAATGAATCTTATTTGAATCTAAGTAAAGTTACAGTAGAACAATCGCGACGAGCTCCTAAATTTATTCTGCCTAGATACTGTAATTAGTATGGTAAACAAATGTTATGTTATCAGGTTCCTAGGTTAATGAATGAACTTCCGGCTAGCATTAAAAATGAAACTAACGAAACAAACATTAAATATAAGTTAAAAAATTTCATTTATCTAAGTTAATAGAAAAAATATTACGTAAATATATATTCAACAATTTTAATCTCAAAGACTGAAGATTTGAATATAAACGTAAATATGTACTCAAGGATTTTATAATCAAATCATCGAAATTGATATTCCAACCATAATTACCAAAAGAATATATATTTACAAAATAATTGTTAATTTGAATACCATTTTATTACTTTATTTTTATTTTCTGTATACCGACTCGCTCGGCAAAATTCACGCCCGTATGTATCCGCACAGTCAAAACTGGTTCTTCGGGAGTGAATATTGTCGAGCGAATAAAGTGACGTGCTGTTTATTTCATTGTGTTACATGCATGCACCTACATACATATTATTATATATCATATTATTTTTGAGATGACGATACGGATCTGTAGTGTACAGAAAAACCAATTATGGTTTATAGTGCACCGCAAAAAAAATAATTTTAGTTTTGGAAATGTTGTCTTTAGTAAATTAAAAAAAAATCTTATTGTAATCATCCTAACAAATACAAAGTTGAAATAATTTAATTTTTTCTAATTAGTTCAACAAAAATGAAACGAATAAAGTAATAAAATATTTTACTTTCAACATAAACATAGATGTTTCAACTACATTTTTTTTTCAAAAACAGGGGTATATATTATTATTCTCATTAATCAACTGCATTTACATGTCCATTATGATAGCGTCATTTATATAACGTATACTGACTTCCTTTTTTTTAAATATCTGTTGAATTTCAATTTCTCCTCGTTTGAATTCTGATACTTTGGAATCTTCTTGTAGCAAATTTAGTAACTGTATGATATTAACTTTTTTCGGTTAACAGCATTATTATTTTTTTTTTATCTAAGGCCCAGCAAATGACCTCCTCCCGCCTGATGTTAAGCGGTGAAAGAGGCCCAAATGAGTTGACAGATAGAGTAGGGACGACATCCACTACCTGCCCGCCCCTTGCCGGCCTAAAAGATGCTTTTTCACACCTCTTTTGAAGGAACCCATGTTGTAGGATGGAGGAAACACGTGCGCAGGTAGAGAATTCCAAGTGTGGGATGAACGACAGAAGAAGGAATCTTGGAATTTCATGGTACGGTGTGAAAAGGAAGATACAGTGTAAAGATGACTCCGAAGGCCCTTACGCGTGTTTCTGTTGAGGAATGGAGAGGGAGAGATAAGGTTAAAGAGCTCCTCAGAGCATTCCCCATGGAACATTCGGTAAAAGGCGCTAAGAGAGGCGATGTCACGACGAAGTTGTAGAGGCTCGAGGGTGTTAGTTGCCTCTACATCGCCAATTATTCGAATAACGCGACGCTGCAATCTGTCCAGAGCATCGAGGAGGTACTGAGCGGAGCCGTCCCAAAGGTGCGAGCAATATTCCACGCAAGACCAAGGAGGGGGGAGGAAAGGTGACCTTTTCGCCGAGAACGCGCACACCTGTGTTTTCTTAGCATTGAACTCGACAAGATTGTTGGAACGCCATTCGGAGATGAGGTCCAGCGTCTTGTTGAGCTCAATGATAAGATTCTGCCTCTCCCTATCAATATTACCACGAGCAGCCCCTGAGCTTCCGTGATATCCCCCATACACTGTACTGTCGTCTGCATAGCAATGTATACTTCCCAAGGAAAGCATGTCATTGATATGCAGAAGAAACAATGTTGGGGATAGAACGGAGCCTTGTGGAACACCAGCATTCACTGCCACAAACCGCGAAGCGCAGCCGTCAACGAAAACGCGAATTCTACGCTCGTGGAGGAAGCTGGCAATCCACGTACAGAACTGAGCGGGCAATCCGTATGCCGGAAGCTTGGAAAGGAGAGCCTTGTGCCAGACTCTATCAAAAGCTTTGGCGATGTCGAGACTAATAGCCACAGACTCGCCGCGCTTATCGATAGATTCACCCCATTTGTGCAAAAGGAACGCTAGAAGGTCACCTGTTGACCGTTTAGGACGAAACCCATACTGACGGTCATTAAGCAACGAGTGACCTTCCAGGTAACGGATCAGCTGGGTGTTAAGAATCCTCTCCATGATTTTACACAAAATGGAAGTGACGGCTATAGGGCGATAGTTAGCCGGATCAGAACGATCTCCCTTTTTGGGAACCGGCTGGACATTGGCCTCTTTCCAAGATTTCGGCACACAACCAGCAGAGGACGACAGACGGTATAGACGTGTCAGGACCGGAGTCAACTCCGCTGCACACTTCTTAAGTACAATCGCAGGAATGCCGTCTGGTCCACTTGCTTTTCGAATATCAATCGACTGTAGCTCCGCCCGCACATCTCGCTGTCTGATGCGGATATCGGGCATAGTGCTGCCACAATGGGACAGTGTCGGAGGTTGTGCACCACAGTCATCGATATGGGAATGGGCCGCGAAGAGTTTTGCCAGGAGGTCGGCTTTCTCCTGCGGCTGATGAGCAAGTGAGCCATCGGCATGTCTCAGCGGTGGCAGCGAGGGTTGGCAGAAGTTTGATTGCACAGCTTTGGCCAGGCGCCAGAAAGAACGGCTACCCGTAGGGTGCGCTAGTAGTTCCTGACCCACTTGTGCAATGCGCTGAGCATCCGCTCTAATGTAAGCCCTCTTACAAAACTTGGTGGCATTATTATAGGCTGTTTTCAGTAGGTTAGTATTGGGATCCCTAGAAGCTCGACCTCTGATCCAAGCGCGGTAAGCTAGCTGTTTGTTTTCAACAGCAGAGGCGCACTCGCGATTGAACCAGAGGTTACGTCTCCCTCTACTGACGAGATCGGAATGTGGAATATAATATTCCATTCCTAGTCTGATCTCGTCAGCAACAGAGGTAGCGCAGGAGTTAGGATCCATCCCACTGAAACAGCGCTGCCACCAAGGGACAGACGCGTAATAATCCCGCATACCGTCCCAATCTGCTAACGCATAGTGCCACAGACGGCGTGCTGCAACCACAGGCGACGGTCGCGACGCCTGAGGCACTGAGACGGATACCAGGCAGTGATCTGAAGATCCTAGTGGAGCTCGAATCACCACCTGATATCCGTCGGGGCGATTTGTCAGCAGAAGGTCCAACAAAGAGGGCGCTTGACCGATAATATCTGGTACCCTGTTGTGTCAGGTCGTGCGTGAGAGCGAATGCGTGGGCAGTCCTACCCGCATGGTCAGTTTTAGAGGAACTTAACCACAACTCGTGGTGAGCATTGAAGTCCCCTAAAAACACCAGCTCGGCGGAAGGAAATTGCTCCTGCACGTCATCTGCCACCCGACTTAGGTGTTCAAAAAGTCGAGTTGTCTCCAAGTCACCACGGTGGGAACGATAGACGCAGACGTAGACACTGCAATGAGTACCAAAATCGACGTGTACTACAAGGAGGGAAAAGGAAGGTTCCTCCAAACAGCGCAGGCGACGACAACAAACGTCCGCTCGGACGAACAAGCAAACACCTGCCTTGAAGGACTCCTCAAGAGCGTAGCCGGGGTAATTAAGGTAGCTTGTATCGGCCGGGCAGATAATTTGCGTCTCTGTCAAAAACAGCATTGCTGGACGGGCTGTCTCGAGATGGTAGTGGACAGCCAAGAGGTTAGAATGGAGCCCGCGGAATGGTGTTTTCGAATATTTAACATTCAATGCCACCCCTTCAAATTATTGTTTGTATTTCTCCATACACTTACTACCTTAACATGCATCTATATCAGTTCCGTGTCTGAATAATTGACTAGTAATATATTTCTTTACAATATTTTATTTCAGTGCCTAATAGGTACCAAACAAAGGTATTTTGCATATTCACTTTTGAATGCCTGTTTGTCATTAAAACTATTATAAAGTTGAACTAATAGGACTAATTTTGTCCAGAAATTGCAACATTGAAATAAATTACAAAGTTGAAAAAATTGGAATATTATGTTACGATCGACCAATCAGAACGCCCCATTATCACGTCATCCAACAGTTGAAAGTCAATATACGCACTCCGATTCGTCAATCGCAACAGTTAATTTTCGATTATTCGATAATTTCGATTTCGCTAGATGACAAAAAAATTTTTTTTTGCTTTAATAGAAGCTCATTCATATAATAAACAGAAAGAAAAAATCGGTTTTCGAATAACTATAAAAACAACCAAGATATAAGATATTAAATTTTTTTCTCCATCTCTTTCTAGCAAAACGGCAATTTACAAGGAGTTTATATGGCCGTACTCAACAATGACGTCACGGTTGATGTCGGATCTCTCTGTCTAATCGCCTTCAAATTAACAACTTAAAATGCTTGTATCTAATGTATTTCTAAGCCGATTTTAATTCTAATTTCACAGGACTACATCTATTTCCACGGTATTTTAATATTTTATGACGAGACGTAAAAGTTAGAATTCAGTCATCATCCCAATTCTATTGGGCCGCAGTGCCTGATCTCGTCCCGGTCGTATCGGCTAACCGCTCAATAGGATTATGCGAGTGAAGGAACGGAGAGCGCATTAACGTTTGCGCAGTTACTTGTACATTATAGTAAATACATAGAAACATATAATGTTGTTGACAATAACATGCTAACTAACCGATATTCGATGGCTAACGGACATAATACTCGTATGTTCCGCGGATGGCTAGTCTCTGATGAGATTGACCGCCGTCACCGAACATCGATTGCGGTATTATTATCAACATTATATGTCTCTATGTATTATTCATATATTAGGTACGTGTAACTAAAACCGCTAGCGCTCATTCAAACATGTCTCCCCATGTCAGTACTCCTGCGCTGGCTGTTGCCAGATGGTCTTCGTTCAGCAAAGAGAGAGTAACTCCTACGGTAACCGCTTCACATCAAGTTGGCTGCTTTGTACTCAACTACAAATAGTTTCGCATACTTTCAATTTATCTGATGGATAACAGTGTAGGTATTTAATACCAAATTAATTCATTGCATTTTGTGCTTGTATCGAGATATACAATTTTAGGCACGGACCATGATTTTAGGTATGTATATCACCAGGGTGTTACTATGAAATAATACAAAAAGTTTAGTATTACGTTTTCTTAATTGCTTGTATTTATAACATTACAATGATATTTGATCCGTACACTTACAGTTAAGTTGTCTCAAATGCAATGTAACAACAACATTCAATTATCAATAGTAATAACAGACTGAGCAAACGGAGTGAGGGCACTTATTCCAAAAACAATATTATTCAAATGCGACAGAGTTCGCGCAGATATTGCAAAAACTCGCTTTAAACTCACACGACATCTTAATAATTCATTTGGGAGAAGGCAAATGAATTATTTATTTCCACCTTATGATCTTCATAAAATTCTTTTCTTACAGTTAAGTAGAAATAGGACGACTTCACAGACTTCGATATTATCATACAAATAATTTTTGTGAACTATTATGCGCGACGAGTTTTTACATAAACATAACTTTAGAGGAGAAAATAAGTGAAAAAACAAAAATATAACGGTAAGTTATATGGAATGAAAAAACATAGCAACATGTAATAATGGTTTATCTCCGATCTAAAATTCTATTAATACAGTATTGTGATTACACTAATTTACATTATTAGGTATACTTATTTTATCGACGTTAGAAGTTGCGTTTGCGCAACCAATAGACAATTCTAGAAACAGCAATTAACATGTAATGAAAGGAGCACAGACAACAGTATCTTAACCACAGACAAGATCTATTATTAAAGGATTGTTAACATTGAGTCCAGTACGTAGTGTGTGACCATGAACATTGATTAGATTTTAAATAAGATCCGGCGGCGATTGCACCCCTCATCTCCTTCTGGCGTAAGCCAGCCAAGCTGGTAAGTCCGGTTTCTGAAACAAAAATAGAAACTTAAGACTACTAATATTTCCACGCATTTAGAACACTTTTACACTTAAGTGCCTTAAGATGAAAGTCTTCAATTCGTGCGTGTTGCCAGTGATGACGTACGGAACTGAGACGTGGCCGCTTACAAAGGGTCTCATGAGAAGGCGCAAAGTCACTGAAAGGGCAATGGAGAGGGCTATGCTCGGGGTTTCTCTACGTGATCACATCAGAAATAATGAGATCGGTAGAAGAACTAGAGTTACCGACATAGCCCAAAGAATTGCAAACCTTAAGTGGCAGTGGGCAGGACACATAGCTCGCAGGACTGACGGCCGTTGGGGCGGAAAAGTCCTTGAGTGGCGGCCGCGTACCGGGAGACGCAGCGTTGGTAGGCCCCCCACAAGGTGGACTGATCTGGTGAAGGTCGCGGGAAACCGCTGAATGCGGGAGGCGCAGGACGGATCGGTTTGAAGATCCCTGGGGGAGGCCTATGTCCAGCAGTGGGCGTCTCTTGGCTGAAATGATGATGATGATTTAGAACACTTTTACACAGAAAAGGGAAGCTCTCGGCCTTCATCTCACCTGATGGTAAGTGACGATAAGGCCGAAGCTGGAAGCGAGCTTTACCTAGACCCCTCAGCAACTGAGGAATTGGATATCTAACCTCTAATTGTCGGATCAAAACAATGTTATTAACATTGCTTTTATGGCGACAAACTTGGGTAAGACAGTGGTGGCAAGCCAGGCGGGCTCAGAA
This sequence comes from Schoenobius gigantellus, assembly GCA_963935595.1. Taxonomy (NCBI): domain Eukaryota; kingdom Metazoa; phylum Arthropoda; class Insecta; order Lepidoptera; family Crambidae; genus Schoenobius; species Schoenobius gigantellus. Next base: position 29,404,382 of record OZ012551.1, read on the forward strand.
GCCTTACCATCAACCAAACCAAGCAGAAAAACTTCTGACCTCATGGGGAATCGAACCCCGGACCTTCAGTTCAATACCGGGTGGTCTCAACCACAAGACCAGTAGGCCTACTCTTGAACCATCTCCAATCGATGACATTGAGATTGTGATTTTTTGTACGCTTGATTTTCCACATTGGCGCAACATTGGAACCGTATTGTGGTGATTCTGAGTGAACCAAACTCGGTGCTATCTAATTTTTTCAAAATACGGATCCAATTTGTCGCTAGTGTCGCTATATAAGCGTATGAAAAATCACAATCTCAATGCCGATCGATTGGATTTGGTTCAAGAGTAGCCCTACAGGGCGACGGTTAAAGTGTCGTCGCTTCAATCAAACTACAGCGAAGAGATGGAAAACTCAAAGCTCGTCTGATCAGAGTGATGTGATGGATGACCAATAGGGACAGAGTGTACAAAATGATTATCTTATTTAGTTGGTTATACATTTATTACATTTATTCTGTACAAAATTATCCCAGTAAATAACCTAAGTTGCTAAAATTTAAAAAATTGGGGCATATGCTCCCTCCGTCTGAGGAGCATCTTGCGTCCAGGATAAAAATTCCTCTTCAGGAGATCCGTGTCCGATTAATTGTAATTACGATAATGATTTGTAACAAGGAGTAACATAAAGGGTAAATGATTTAATAGAGTTCGACCTGTAAGTTCGAAATCAGATTAACGAGAATGTATTAATAAAGGCAACAACAGTTCCCTTTTTACTACCGATGTAAAGTTAAGTAAGAGTTAACCTATTCAATAATCTATTTCACACAATATGAAACAACACACAGAATTATGACCCCAAACGTTATATATGATATTCAACTAATTAAGCGTAAATTATGCTTAATAACCAGAATAATTAGCAGATCAAACTAACAATGTAATAACATTGTTAACGACGTAATTTCCACATTGATAGTTAAATGCAATTTATGTTCATAATAACAGTTGCTTGAATTTAATCTTATTTGCCTCCCTCTTGTATATAATTTCCCAAGCGTTAGGGAATCACTTTAGGATTTTCACTACTTTGGTATATCGTTATCATCAGGTGTCCTAATAATTACTGAATTTAAGAGTGATCTAAATAACAAAATATAAAAACCGTGTTCAAAATCACTCAAAAGTCAAAAATAATATCAAACTACACACAATATCACATTTTATCTTGAAGTTGGTACCAAATTTTAACTAACTAAATCAGTTACCAGGAAATCATCGCTTGAAACCAATTTCAATTATAATTATTATTGACTTTTTAGTGGTTTTAAAGTAGGTTTTTATTTTTTGTAAAAAAAATTATTGAAATATTTTTATCAATTCACTAAAGCAACTAGAAAGAATACCACTAGGGTCAATACGTGCCCATTATATGAAAAAATAATCAGCTTAACATGTGGAAGAATCTTTGAGATGGTAACGACCAGACGCAAATACCTAAATAGCTTCAGAAAAAAATATGAAGGACATCGGACGTGCCTATGAAATTTAAGGGTTTCTCTCAATTTTCCTAGGATTTCATCACAAGACTCTGACTTGGTGACACTGGGACTACCTCGGGAATATATTCTTTCGAATACAAAAGACTTCTGAGATCAGTTAAAAATGATGGAGTTATGTCATAATATTGCATTGTCACGCGAGATACATATGCATGCAAAATTTCAGCTCAATCAGAGACCGGGAAGTGGGTCAAATTTAACTTGCAGAATTTCATTACAGACACCGGACAGGTAAAAATAAATAAAAGCTTGTAACAAACACTTTTTTGGAAACTCTTTTTTGGAAGTCTGTTAGAAAATCTACATTCTAAATGGGATATCAGTATTACGTTTCAAGTCTACCCTAAGTTAGGGTGCATAGGCCTTAGTCAACCACGCTGGCCCAGTGCGGATTGGTTGACTTCACATACACCATTGACCTGCATACATCTTAGCAGATGTATGCAGGTTGCCTCACGATGTTTTCCTCACTGTAGGAGCGTCGGACTTTATAAATGAAATTTGAAAAATGAAAAGCACATTGGTATGTACATTACATGGTCGAACTCCGGTCGTTCGAAATAGCTGCAGCGGTCATTGTAGTGCAAATGTTAAGCTTGACGTGTCGTGGACTGTACTGTAAAAAAGGAGGAGGTTCTCAATTCGATGCGTGTTTTTTTTTGTGTATGTTACGCGATTACGCCGCCAGTTGTGGACCCATTTTCAAAATTATTTTTGTATTCGATAGAGTATATTCCGAGGGTGGTCCCATGGTTACCAAAGTCAGGATCTGATGATGGAATCCCATGAAAATCGAGAAAAATCCTTAAATTTTAAGGTGTTTCCAACGTGTTTTGTGTGTATGTTACGCGATTACTCCGCCAATTGTGGACCGATTTTCAAAATTCTTTTTGTATTCGATAGAGTATACTCCTAGGGTGGTTACAAGGTCACCGAAGTCAGGATCTGATGATGGGATCCCATGAAAATTGAGGGAAACACTAATTAAACACCAGCTCACCGAAGGTAAGCTGTGGTATTAGGGTTTTCTTTCACTAAAAAGATTTCATTCACTAAAAAGTTACAAATAATATAAAAATAGGTACAGACAACATCACACTTCTATATTGAAGTCGGTGCCGTATTTTAAGACTTTCTAGGAGATCATCGTTTGGCACCAACTTCAATATAGAAGTGTGATGTTGTCTGTACCTATATTCTTATATTATTTTTAACTTTTCAGTGTTTTTGAAGTCGGTTTTTATTTTTTGTAAAATATTTTTTCTGTCCAAAACTTCACTGAAATATAAGTACCTCATCATCATCATCATTTCAGCCAAGAGACCCTCACTGTTGGACATAGGCCTCCCCCAAGGATCTCCATACCGATCGGTCCTGCGCCTCGCGCATCCAGCGGCGTCTCGCGACCTTCATCAGAATGTCGGTCCACCTTGTGTGGGGCCTACCAAAACTGCGTCTCCCTGTATGCGGCCGCCACTCGAGGACCTTTCCGCCCCAACGGCCATCAGTCCTACGAGCGATGTGTCCTGCCCACTGCCACTTAAGGTTTGCAATTCTTTGGGCTATGTCGGTAACTCTAGTTCTTCTACCGATCTCATTATTTCTGATGTGATCACGTAGAGAAACCCCGAGCATAGCCCTCTCCATTGCCCTTTCAGTGACTTTGCGCCTTCTCATGAGACCCTTTGTAAGCGGCCACGTCTCAGTTCCGTAGGGGAACATCTCAAAACAAACCTGAACTGGCATCAAAAATAGCAGCAATAATTTTTGATCTATTTAAAATGTAGGAAGTTACTTCGTGTTTTATTTGCTGAACAACGTTATGACACAAATAATTATGTCCATAAAATACAAAACACGAATGTTCTCGCGATATAAAAAGGTTAATTTCCTCTTCACAGGTGTAAAAGAGACTCCTTGAAACTTGAACGGTAACATTAGAAGAGCTTATTTATTGTATTCCGTCGTCGTCGCTCGCAGGAAAATTTTCATTTTATTATCCACGTAACTCATTTCTTTGGAATACTAAATTATAATTCAATATTCGACTTACTAATACTATCTGTATTAGTAAGTCGAATATTGAATTGAACCTTCATATATTTATTAAACAGTTTACAAACTATTGAATTTGCAAACAATAATGTTTCGGATTACGTTAAAAAAAAGTATGACTGTATAATTTTTTTTATTCTAGATTTTTTTCTCTATAACCCTGTGTAATATACAAAAGTCTAAAAAATCTATTATCAGTGGACTTCGAACATTTGGATGGAACAGCTGTTTTTTTTTTGGCAATTTCAAGATTAGTACCATAGTAAAAGATCTTCAGATTACTTTTCTGAATAAGCACGCAAAAGGACATATCACTTATTTGCATTTTGTGCCTTAACGAAACAAAAACCACTATTTTTTTTTTCATTTTTTACCACATATATGAAAAGAACTTTCAAAACCTGGGTTTGAAGTGCATAATTATCAGTAATTTATTGAATTATTGCTTTACGTTTAGTCAATCAAAATCTTTAATGAATAAAATAAATGATTATTAATGCATAATAAATGACAGATTTGTTTTATTGAAAGCACCTCATAAGCGTAACGATTTTATAATTTTAGTTTGGTAAAAAACACATTATCAAAGTTTGTATCGTAAACGCGACATATAGTAGTAGTTTAACGGTAGGTGTCTTGATTTAGTATTTGCTAGTTTTCCTTGTCACGTGACCCGCAGTGAGCCTTTATCGGAGCCAGAGGATAAACATCACCCCTCTTTATCAATCGAAGTTGACATTAGTATGGATGATGCTATTCTTCAACAGGCACCCCGAAGTATTCGTAGGTTTCATGCCGCTGATTACAAACTTATTAAGTCCGACTTGGAGCAAGTCAGGTGGGACCAATGTTTATCTACGACAGACGTTGAGAGTGCATTGGAAAGTTTTTATGTCATAGTTAATGAGATCATAGATAAGCGCATTCCCTCTAAGACTGTGAATAAAAATAATGTATATCCAGTCTGGTTCTCTTTAAATTTGGTTAAATTAATAAAAACGAAAAAAAAGATTCATAAAAAGTGGAAGAACTATGGAAGACTTTCAGATTATGAAAAGTTTTCAGACTTGAGACGTGAAGTTAAAAAACTAGAGGATTTGTGCTATAAGTCATTCATAACGAAGGCTGAGACTAATATACGTAATAGTTCTAAATTTTTCTGGTCATTTATTAAATCTAAGAAAGCTATTAATTGTATTCCTGATATATGAGACTGGACCATGAAACTGCGCATGATGGTGCAACAATTTGTAGTCTTTTTAGTGAGTTTTTCGAGTCGGTCTTCGAAAGGGATATAAGTGTACCTACACACGTTAGAACGCAAGAATCTGCTTCCGTTGTCATAAGCAGTGTCAATATAACCGAGTCAATCGTTGAAAAATACCTTTCCAAGACAAACGTATCGAAAGGTTGTGGGCCTGATGGACTTCATCCGCTATTTTTGCAAAGTTGTAGTAAGCAACTGTCTTGCCCGATCGCTTTAATTTATGCCTTGTCCTTATCAACCGGTGTGATGCCAACTGCATGGAAACGATCATTTGTTGTTCCTATTTATAAAAGTGGTGACAAACATAATGTTCATAATTATCGTGGTATTTCCAAATTGTCAGTCTTGCCAAAAATTTTTGAAAAAATTATATATGATAGCTTTTATCCTGCTGTAAGTCCATTACTTACCATCCATCAACATGGTTTTATTGCCAAACGCTCAACCGAAACTAACTTGTGTGAATTTCTTGATACAGTTCTTGAGTCCATGGAGAAGGGATGTCAGGTTGATGCCGTGTACACTGATTATTCCCAAGCCTTTGACAAAATTTCTCATTCATTACTTCTTACAAAATTAGCTAGTATTGGTGTACATGGTGATCTGCTGCGTTGACTGACTTCCTACCTCAGAAATAGAACACAGGCTGTTACAATCAAGGGTTATACATCTAGTTTTATACCTTTAACTTCCGGTGTCCCGCAAGGATCTCATCTCGGTCCATTGCTCTTTAATATATTTATTAACGACGTCACTAAATGTTTTTTATATTCTAAAGTTTTGTTATATGCAGACGATATGAAAATATACTCAATTATTAGTTCTTCCGAGGACTGTAAAAGATTACAAAGCGACCTTGACCGTTTATGTGAGTACTGTTGTCTAAATAAACTCCAATTAAATGTAGACAAATGTAGTGTTATTACATTTACAAGAAAGAGTCATGTGGTGCATCATAATTATAAGTTGAACGATAAAATAGTAAATAGGCTTAACGAGGTCAAAGACCTAGGAGTTCTACTTGATAGCGGACTGTACTTTGAGTCACATGTTAATAAAATTATTGGTAAGGCTTATAAGTTGCTTGGGTTTATTTTGCGTCAAAGCAAGGACTTTAAAAAAATCGACACGTTATTCCTTCTTTATAATTCGTTTGTAAGATCTCAATTGGAGTATGCATCTAGTGTGTGGAACCCTCAATACTCAAAATACATAAATCTGCTGGAAAGTGTTCAAAAGAAGTTTTTAAAACACGCTAAGTATAGATTTAGGAACTTCAACACAGATGTGATAATATCTTTGCAAACTCGGCGAATTCATAAGGATCAAATTCTTTTATTTAAAATTATGAATAATGTCGTTGATTCTACATATTTTGTAAGCAAAATCTCTTTCAAGTGTTCCAGACCAAGCGCTCGACAAAAGGATACTTTTTTTATTCCAACATGTAAGACTAATTATAGACGAAATTGTTATATTATAAGATCATTAAGTACGTTTAATTCCTCATTTAACCATATAGATATATTCCATATAAGTTTAAAGCAGTTTCGTACACTTCTAAAATCGTAATATTTTAATAAGTTTTTTATATGTTTATTTCGTAAGTGTCTCATCTGCAGCAATAATTTAATTAATTAGTAGTGGAAACTTTATAATGCTAATGTATAAATTAGTTTAAAACTATCTTATGTATAATTTTAAGCTGTATGTTTCCCAAATAAATAAATAAAAAATAATAATAAACTGACGCCTAACCGCGACATATTTTAATACTGACTGATGTAATTGTATTTGCCCTGAGTTTGTAAAAGTATTGATTGTTATCTACATACTCTGACGTGCGGCCCAAATCGCAATTACACTTGAGTGCACTCTTAGTACGAGACTCGTACATACCAACATCATCTGCTATTCTTTAATCTGAGTCTGAGTGTGGCAAAATACTTTCAATTAGAAAATTCTGATCTATATAACGTAGAATAAGTATGTCTTAACAGTTGGCTATTTGAGCATAGCACCCTGTGCCTTCCCGAAATAAGAAAATAAAATAAAAATCTGTAATTGCTTTGAATTGAATCTGTAGTTTACTTCCGTGTGTATTTCCGTTCTATATAATTTTTTCATGCAGCTTCTGAGTAGAGATTTTTAGTTCCTTACTTGTTTTTGTGTGAGAGAATATATTTTTGTATTACAATTGATTACTTAATACTAAAAGGGCACTAAATATGATTTTGTATAAGTCCTTTTAGTAATAAAAATATTGTTTTTGCGCATATTTACATTTTTAAAACATGGAGGTTATAAAATATCTAATCTACAAATGTTGTAGTAATCGCAAAATCGGGTACAATATCTTAAACTAATTACTGATTATAACCTATACTAATATTATAAAGCTGAAGAGTTTGTTTGTTTGTTTGCTTGAACGCGCTAATCTCAGGAACTACTGGTCCGATTTGAAAAAAATCTTTCAGTGTTAGATAGCCCATTTATCGAGAAAGGCTAGGCTATATATCATCACGCTAAGGCTAATAGGAGCGGAGCACTAATGAAGAATGTTTCAAAATCGGGGGATTTTTTTCCCTATTGAGAGCTTCCGCTGCGTGCGCTGCGTTAACGGTTAGAGTTTGTTCCCCTTTAAAAGTTCTAAAAAAAAGTCCGCGACAGCATATGTCTATCTTTTAAGGTTAGCTCACTATAACCTTTTTTATGCTAACCAAATTTGTTCTAAAATAATGCATTATTTGCGAAGGTGTTTTTATAAACATGATATTAATCCTTATCCAAATAAATACGTTATTCATCACAAGTATTTAACTTAAAACAAAATTGCCTTTACATCATTCGATTTAAATGAATATCTTAAAAGATATCGCAGTTTTAAAATAACATCACAGCAAAATAATGATCGAGTACTGCACGCACAATGTGCAAAGCCGTCGGACAGTTATGGGGGGGAAGGGTGGTGGCCCCAGTTAGCTATCTACTTCTGCCGGAAGAAAACAAAACTAAAAATAAAGTGTACGCAGAAGTACTTTAAAATAACATTAGTTTAGTTTTTTTTAGAATAACCTACAATCTACATGATATAAGATTATAAGACCCAGTACTTACTCACCTATCTATATAAACAAAGTCGCGGGTTAAAGTTAGCGTCCACGCGGATGAAGTCGCGGGCGGAAGCTAGTAAAGGATAATTTTAGCTACTATATACAATTCAAATCAAATCAATAGCGATATGTTAAGCCCTTGGAAAATGGGCAATCTCCCTTGGCTCCTGCTTCAAAAGTAGCCTCGTTTGGAGTAAGTACCTATAGTTTTGAAATAAAATGTAGTTGAAAGGATTGTTTATCACGCATATAATCAAATACCCTTTTTTAATTTACTTATCTTAATTTATTTGTAGATATGTGTTAATTCTATTTAGTTCATTAAATAATCTATTTTACTTTACGCTAGTTAATCTAGTCGTTCTTGCGTGTTCTTCTAGAGAACGCTCAGTTGATTTCTGCATGATCGCCTGGAGCAAACTTTAACACTGTAGCGATCATACTCGTAGTACAGGGGCATGTGTAGAGTTAACGTTTTTATTTTCTTTACTTGTACTGGCATACATCTTAATCTTAATTATGGGACATGTTTAGAATTGATTTATAAAAGATATGGCGTCATTGATTCCTAATACAATTTATTTGACAGACCCAACTATTTGCATAGTGTGTTCAAAATAAATTTTACAATTTTGAATTTTCAATGACGCCATAGCTTTTTTATATCGATTCTGAACATGCTTCTCAAATTATTCGCAGGGTTTTTGTTACACACTGTATACAAGGGTTAAATAATTAATTGTTAAATATACAAACCATGTTCCTGGATAATTATATTTTTTGTTTTGTTTGAAGTCAATAGATGTTCATGTAAAGGTCCTCTTTGAATAAAGATTTTTGAGTTTGACTTTGGCCTATAACCCTTTCGGACCTTGTACTCATTTTTGTGAGTATGATTTTTAAATTTTTTATATGCTTACGTGGGAACGGTATGCGAACGGGGACAAGCTCGCACGATTGTGAGGGTAGTCCTTTATGCCTAGGAATTTTTTCGCGGCGATAAGTGACGACTCTGTGAGTCAGTGTGCGTCCAAGGCCGCGCGAGGTGCACGTGTCAAGGACCAGTTACCGTGGGGATCTAATTTTTCGATCGGTAAGCATTATTCGTCTTTGTTTTTGTTTTATTGTGTTTAGAATGAGTGGAAAATAGCCCATGAGATTAAAAATATTAGATTTCTGATTACGTTCAATGGATTCTGATGCCGCAAAAATGAAACTCACAAACGTGAGGGCTCGGTTTGAACTTTAAAATGTGTAAGTATTTTCATACAAACAAAAAACTGTTTGTTAGCTTTGTTTTAGGCATTGTTTCGATGTTAAACCATCACTATGAGCAGAAAAAATCTAGTACTCGACGATGATGCTATTTTTGAAGCAATTAATGACTCGGACTTCGGTGACGACTCCGATGAAGACGAAAATTGGGTGCCTCCAGGGGAAGAGCCTGATAGCCTATCTGATGAAGACCAGGAGGAAGATGTTAGGGCTCCTGTTGTCGCAGCACCAGGTGCTAGCAATACCTGGACCAGACGGACATTTCGTGGAAAACAAATGCCATCAGTTACTTCAACTGTGGGAGAGGTATGCATTTTGTTTAGTAATTTGGTTTTACATAACTCTATGTACCATCTTACGTTTTTTAACACATTTTTAGGTACTATCGCCTGCTGAATACTTTGAGAGGTATTTCACACAAGAAGTGTTCGAAAAGCTCGCACTGAACACCAATATATACTACCAAACAACTAAGAACGAGGTTCTGAAACATCCGATCACTGCAGCTGATATAAAGAAGTTCTTTGGTGTTAATGGTATCCTCGGCTGTGTGAAATATCCCAGGATCAAAATAGCGTGGCTTCAGCGATTCAGGTTGCCGTATATTACAGAGGCACTGACGAGAGATAGGTTCTTTCTGATTAGGACCAATTTACACATTGTAGACAAGGCAGCTGTTCCAGCTCAAGAAAAAATCAAAATCGGCTATGGCTTGTTCAGCCACTGATAGACACTGTTCGTAAGAGATGTTTAGAGTTGCCCAGGCATCATGGTACGTATTCAATTGACGAGCAGATGATTCCATTTCTTGGAAAATGCCCAGTCAAACAATTCGTTCCTGGAAAACCGAGGCCAGTAGGCCTGAAAAACTTTGTGATTACCTCGTCAAAAGGCTTGATACTCGATTTTGAAATATACCAAGGCAACACTACGCCATTCTCTGACACTACACTTGGTCTAGGTCCATCTGTTGTACTCCGATTGATATCTACATTACCTAAAGGTAGTTTTATATTTTTTGACCGGTATTTCACGACCATTCCCCTGATGGAGAAATTGATAGCTGAGCAAATTGATGGCACTGGGACTCTGATGACAAACAGATTCAACGGATATTCATTTACGAAGGATTCACAAATGAGGCGAGGTGACTATGAAGAAGTAGTGAACGCAGGAAGAAACGTTTGCGTAGTTAAATGGAAAGACAGCAAATCTGTGTTTATGGCCTCGGTGCTCAGCCTGTGGAGAATGTACAGCGGTGGGATAAATCAAATAAAAGCTATGTCACAGTCCCGTGCCCTAATATTGTCAAAAAGTATAACGAGAACATGGGCGGAGTTGATGTAAGTGATCAAATGTTGGAAGCATACAGGTCTTGGCATAAAACACGGAAGTGGCCTCTGAAAGTATTCATGCATCTCTTCGATATGTCACTCGTTAACGCATGGTATGAATACCGTGAAGCCTCACTGTCAAACAGAGAGAAACCCATGGATTTTTTAGATTTCAAGCTGACTGTGTCCGATTTTTTGCTTGGTGGTACAACTAGAAAGAGGCAACGTGATCCTACAGACGATTTAGCTGAGATGCCTGAAACAGTTTGTAAGAACATACTCACATATATATGTTAAGGAGAGCGATATCCCCCACCATAATATTCAGCGCTACAAAAATAATCTAAGGCAAATATTGTCTAAACTAGCCCTACAAAGATCAGGCACGTATTCCATGTCTATAAAAATATACAATAAATTACCCGAACATATAAAAAACGAAAAAAGTAAGTTAAAGTTTTTAAAAATGGTAAAGCAATTACTCCTTGGAAAAATGTATTACACTATAGAAGAATACCTTAGTGATAAATTTAATAAACCTTAATTTTAATTAATGATTAATGTTGACTTATATACGAAAGACTTATTTTAAATTGATTTAATTTATTTGAAATTAGTTTTATTTTAAATTGATTTAATTTATTTGAAATTAATTTAATTTTAATCCGATATTGACACATTGACATTACATATAATTTATTGACATTTAATTTAATTTATTAACAATTCATTTTAATTTTAATTCGATATTGACACATGGACATTACATATAATTTATTGACATTTCATTTATTTTTTGACATTTCATTTAATTCATTGACATTTCATGTAATTTATTAACGTTCCATTTAATTTATAGATATTTAATTTTATTCAGTGACATTCCATTTAATCAACTGACATCCTATTAATTCGATTGACATTTGATTATTCATTTAGGTACAATATTAATTTTTATTTACTGACGTTCAATCTACTTCATAAAAATTTTACTCCTGTTTACTTCCATTTACTTACCTAATTAGGCGTTTAATACTCGTAGTATCACGTTTTCGAAATAAATCTAGTAATTCGATTGACTTTATGAACGACTTAATTAAATTTAATCTTGTTTTATTTAATTTAATTTGATTTTAATACATTGACATTTCATTTTATTCCATGACATTCCAATTAATATATTGACATTTCGTTAATTCATTCACATTACTATTATTTATTGACTCGCGTCTTCATAATAATGTAACTAAATAATTTATTTGATAGGATCTCAATTCATAATTATTTTTCAATAAATACAAGAACAAGGAAATCTAGCTAGTAAAATTAAATGTCTGCCCTTCTCTATTCATATTTAATTGCAACGCCTTAACAAGGTACAATGTGTAACTTCATCTCACACTTGTAATGCAATATATAAATAAATAAATAAATAAATAAACATCTCATTACAAACCAGCTACGATTCCAACAATGGATAAAAGGCTCGATGGATACAATCACTGGCCAATATGTGACACAATAAAAGCGCCACGATGTTGTAGACTGAAGAGCTGCAGCAGTCGGTCTAAAGTTAGATGCACAAAGTGCAACGTTTATCTTTGTAATACTAAAGATAATCACTGCTTTTACGTTTTTCATAATGAAAAATAAGGAATTTTCATTATGAACAACGTAAAAGGGTTATAATTATTTTAAAAAATGTGATTAAAATGACGTCCTGAGATCGAAATGATTAAGACTGAGAAAATAGTTCCTAATAAGTCATAAATGTTAATTTTGTTGATTATATCTAAGGAAAAAGACTGATATAAATATATAATAGTTATAACTGTTCATTTTATGATCATTTTGACTGTTTTGGTGACGATTAAAGCTTAATTTTCTGAATTAAATGGTCTTATTTATCAAAGCTCACAATTGTGAGTGTACCAAGACATGGCCCGATCCCTCACATTTGTGAGCGTCCTGAAAAAGCGATTTTCAGTATTCCTAGATTTTTTTCAGAAGCATATTCTTCTTTAGCGACCCCAAATTAGCCAGAAACAGCAACATTCGTTTTCAAATACCTTACTGTTTAGCGTCAGGTCTGAAAGGGATAATCAACTAAATTGGTGGCATGTTTTAATTTAGTTCATATTACCCCACATACATTACAGGTCTCAAGTGCCTTTAATTTCCACTATTAAAATCAATATTGCCTTAATAATACTTGATCTCATTCCATGCAATTCTAAACTCGACAATAAAGCCGATGAAGTCGATTAAGTGAACCATAAAGCTCGTATAGACATCATATTCCACGAGATTGCCAATAGTACTGATCTCAAACCCATATTGACATAACATTATACTTTTCATTTATATATATTATTATTAGGTTGGCACATGTATTAATTAGCACGAAACAGAAAAAAAACGGTGTATTAGTTATTCCGAAAAGCTGATTTCTGAACCGGTGTAAAGTCAACATTTTTTTCTCTTACTTCTTCTTCTTCGTATTTGCATAGATATTATCGTCTTAATTATTTTTAGTTGAATATTTAAACATTGTGTTCTCGCTTAGTTCTGTATGTGTCTGTTCCCATTTCACCATCAATTGGCTATTTGACAGTTAACGAAAATACAGTTTATTATGTATTTTATTCATCTAATTTTATTCATCTTACAATAATTTAATTTTTAAAAAAACGTTATTCATTAAAAAAAAATGAATTTGAAATTGAAAAGAAAGATGAATTAAAATTACGTTCTTACTCTTAATCAATATAGTATTTTGAGTCGAAAATTGGGCTTCCCTACATCACCTCGGTGCTGTAGGTGGCACTCTTTTGGACCAAAAAATCCGCACTTAGAGTTAGTTTTTTGGTGTTTTTATTTTTCTAGGGTTAGTTTTCGGGTGTTTTTACGTGGATACATAGGTTTAGTTTAGTGTAGATTAAGTATTTCGTGTTGTGTTTTTAAAAAATATTTCGACGATCCACTTGTTTGTGCTTGCCGGTGAGTGAGCTCCATTTAGTAAAAAGTTGTCGAAGTAGAATTTTGTAGGTTAGGTTAAGTTTTGAATTTTTTCTTTCTTAATTTTTTTGGTGTTTTTTAAGTTGTATATTGTATTTCTGTTGTTTTTTTTTATATTTTTATTTATTGTATTCGGTGGAGACATATAATTCTGATCTCGCCGACACAATCTTTGGTGGACAGGGTCCACGTTTGGAGCATGTCCGACTCGGACACTATGTCCGAGACGGATGGCGCCAATGAGGGGGGGGCCGCTAAGGGGGTCACCCTGGAGAATGGAGACGCGGGGGTGGTATCCCCCGTGTTATCAGTGAGGAGTGTCGGTGGGGGTGCGCCCCACCAAAACGTCGGCAGTACGCCTACAACTCGCCCTGCATATAGGGAAATAGAGCGCCTGAAGAAGGTTGTTGCGAGGAAGCGGTCGAATCTAGGCCGCTTCTTCCAGGATCCATTGGTCACGGACCTGGACGCAACAACCGAGGCGGAGGAGGTAACCGCGCCTTATGCCCCGAAGGTTCCCCGAACCCGTAGGGGTAGAGGAGGCTTATCGCACGGTGTAGGGCTCTCCCAAGCCAGGCGGGAACTCCAGCAGTCAGAGGTCGACACTGACTTCGAGTCGGACTGCGAAACGGAAATGGAGAATGTAGCGGCCCCCTCTAAAAAGGGGAAGGGCAAGGGGAAGCGCTCCCCTGAGCCCACTGCCGATCTCTTGTGCGGCAGAGCGGAAGAGAGTGCAAAGGCGCTCGTAGAGGTAGCACGCAAGTCCCGGAATCTAAAAGGAACTTGCGTGAAGGAAATCAAGGACGCCTCTGACTCGCTCGTCGAAATCGTCCGGACACTGGCGTCCAGAAATACCTCGGAGGAGATGCGTCGGCTTCAAGCCGACAACAAACGCCTTCGGGGTCAACTGGACCTCCTAATGAGCGAAATGAAGGCCCTTCGCCGGGCCTTCTCGGAGCGGGGAACCGAACGCCCGAGGGGCCGTAGAGCGGTGGCCGCTGCCACTGTTGTGGAGAATGTCGAGTCGGATGCTATTGCCTCCGACGACGAAATGGAGGTGGAGCTCCCAGAGGTGGTGCTGCCGGAAACTCAGCCGGCTGAAGTCGCATCTGCCACACCCGCTGTAGGAATCTCCAGGGGGGAGTTTCTGGAGAGCATGGAGTTCATGCAGCGAGAACTCCTGGCCCAGGTGGGTTTTATGGTTTCGGCCCGCCTTGAGGGCCTAGAGGTGGATGGACGGCTTATGCCGGCTGAGGTTCGGAGACCACCTCTGGCAGCAGACCGCGCAAGTCAGCCGCAGCCGCAACCATTGCAGCAGCGATCGGGGACAGCCGCAACAGGCAATACCACTCTTGCCGCGCCGGCTAATATGCCAAAAGCGGCAAGAGTGATCAAGAGGAGGACTGAGCTCCCAACACCTGCGGCGGTCCCCTCTTCGTTAGAGGTCACGGCACCGGCCGAGGGCTCTTGGTCCGTGGTTGTTCGGCGCGGCCGCAAGAAGCCGGCAAACGACGGGACGTTGCCCAAGAAGGCCGGGACCTCCGGGGCCACCGCGGTGCAAGGGGCGCCGAAGCTGCCTAAGGCGCCACGCTCCCTGGCGGTGGTGGTAGCCCTTAAACCAGAGGCGGTGGCCAAGGGTCTCACCTATGGTGAGGCCATTGCTAAGGCTAAAGCTTCCGTCAGCCTTGGCGCCCTTGGGATCGGGCCCGTCAAATTTCGAACGGGGATAACCGGGGCTCGCATTATCGAGCTCCCGAAGGAGACATCCCCGTCCCAAGCTGATTCGCTGGCGGAGAAGCTGGGTGAGGCCCTAGGGGACGCGGCGAAGGTAACGCGTCCCGTCAAAACGGCGGACATCCGGGTCATCGGCCTCGACGACTCGGTGTCCGCCGAAGAGCTAGGCCAGGTCTTGGCACAGGCCGGTGGCTGCTCGGCCCATCACATAAAGGTGGGTCGTGTGCATACGGGGGTGCGGGGTGTCGGGGCGGCCTTCGCCTCGGTGCCCGTCGAGGCGGCGAAGCGCTTGGCTGAGGCCGGGCGGCTGGAGGTTGGATGGAGTTCTGCCTCCATCCAACTTCTGGAGCAAAAGCCCATGCGGTGCTTCCGCTGCATGGGCATGGGGCACCCCTTACAGCGGTGCCCCTCCGCCAAGGACCGCAGTGGACTCTGTTTTCGCTGCGGTTCCGAGGGGCACAAAGCAGTGGACTGCACAGCGGCGCTAAATTGCGCTGTTTGTGCAGACGCGAAACGGCCGGCCACCCACCGCATGGGGGGTATAAATTGTAACCCCCCGCAGGTCAGAGGTCGTTTGGCCCCAGTAAAGGTGACCGTGGCTCCACGAAGCCTGGCACCACCGACGCCGCCGGAACCGGCCGCCGCTGTGGCCCAGGAGGAGCAAATGGAAACCACCAATGCCTAGTGGTCCCATAAAGCTCCTCCAGGCGAATATTAACCACTGCGCCGCGGCACAGGACCTCTTGTGTCAGACCGCGGCGCAGTGGGGTGTGGAGTTGGCGATTGTGTCGGAACCGTATTACGTTCCGCCGCAGTCGCCAAACTGGTTGGTGGCGGCGGATGGTTCCGCCGCCTTAATGCGGGTGGCGCGTGGCACAGCCCCCTCTCTCATTTTAAGAGAGAGGGGTACTGGCTACGTGGCCACCATGTGGGGGGGAATGTTGGTCGTGTCGACCTACTTCTCTCCCAATCGCAGCCGGGCGGACTTCGCGGTCTTCCTGGCTGCGTTAGAAGGGGTCGTCCGGAGGACGGCCCCGGTACCGGTACTGATCGCGGGGGACCTCAACGCATGGTCTACTGCGTGGGGGTCCTCCAGAACCAGTCCGAGGGGTGGAGACTTGGAGTCCTGGGTTCTGTCCCTGGGGCTCCAGGTTTTGAATAGGGGCTCCACCCCTACCTGCGTCCGGGTGCAGGGCACGTCCGTGGTGGACGTGACCTTCGCTACCCCCTCCCTCGCCTGTCGAATCAACGACTGGCGAGTGGAGGAAGATGTGGAGACTCTATCGGACCACCTGTACGTCCGATACGAGGTCTCCGCGGCATCCCAAGGGGCCCCGAACCGCAGGGGCTCCGCGGTGAGCGCCTTCCCTCGATGGGCGCTCACCAAGCTCCGCCCGGACGTGGCGGAGGAGGCGGCGATGGTGCGGGCGTGGGCAGAAGTGCCGCCCCACCTCGCCGGGGATGTCGATGGCATGGCGGAGCTCTTTGCAGACGACATGAAAGTCGTCTGCCAAGCCGCCATGCCTAGGGCGCAGGCTTGCCCCGAAAGGGGGCAGGTGTACTGGTGGACGCAGGTGATTGCGGACCTGCGTACCACCAGCATGAGGGCCAGGCGCGCCTACGTGCGGTGTCGTAGGCGTGCTAGAACTACACCCGACGAGGAAGCTGAACTTTGTCGGGTGTATGCGGCAGCCAAGAAGGCCCTGCGGAACGAAATCTGCAGGGCCAAAGAGGAGTCCAGGGAGTCGTTTATACGGCTCCTGGATGACGATCCGTGGGGTCGTCCATACCAGGTGGTGAGGGGGAAATTCAAATCTTCCGCTCCCCCTACCTCTGCTATGGACAGGGGGCTGCTAGATCGGGTGTTGAGGACTCTGTTCCCCGATCCCGGTCCGTTCCAGCCCCCCAGAATGGTCCCCCCGGATACTCTTCCGGTGGAGGTGGCTGCCGCCATCCCTCCCGTGTCGAACGTGGAATTCGACACGGCGAGGGATCGGTTACGGCGCAAAAAGAAGGCGCCGGGACCGGACGGTGTCCCAAGTAGGGTTCTGGCCCTCGCCCTGGGACACCTCGAGGAGCGGTTCCGAGCGGTGCTTAACCTATGCATTGCCTCGGGCCGCTTCCCCAGTCGGTGGAAAGTAGGCAGGCTCTGCCTGTTAAGGAAGGAGAGCCGCCCCGCGGATTCCCCGACTGGGTATCGGCCGGTGGTGCTGCTCGATGAAGCCGGGAAGTTTTTCGAGAAGATTCTCGCTTCCCGCATCATCGAGCAACTAGAGGACCGGGGGCCGGACTTGGCAAACAACCAGTTCGGCTTCCGCACCGGCCGGTCCACGATGGACGCAGTAGCCCTCCTCAAGAGGTGGACTGAGGGGGCCACAGCTCGTGGGGAGACTGTTGTTGCGGTGTCTCTTGACATTCGCAACGCCTTCAACAGCCTTCCCCACGATTGCATAAAGGAGGCACTCCGTTTCCACCGGGTGCCTCCGTACCTCCGCGCTCTCGTGGAGAGCTACCTGGAAGGCAGGTCAGTTCTCTACGAGGGACCGGACGGTCGCGTCCATACGTGGGCAATGGCGGCAGGTGTACCCCAGGGATCCGTACTAGGTCCTCTACTGTGGAACCTGGGGTACAATTGGGTCCTGCGAGGCGGCCTTCTGCCACGAACGGAGGTCGTCTGCTTCGCCGACGACACACTCGTCGCGGCAAGAGCCAAAACGGGGGAGGAGGCGGCCCACCTTGCGTCGGTCTGCACCTCTTTGGTGGTCCGACGCATCCGCCTCCTGGGCCTGGACGTGGCCCTCGATAAAACGAGGGCCATGAGTTTCCACGCCCCCCGTCGCAGGATCCCACCGGGGCTCCGAGTCCGAGTGGAGGGGGTCCGTATACCGGTTGAGGCGCACCTCAAGTACCTCGGCCTGGTTCTGGACCCCCGATGGAGTTTCGAGGAGCATTTCAAGCTCCTCACTCCACGGCTGTGTGCCGCCGCAGCCGCACTCGGACGGGTCCTCCCTAATGTGGGAGGGCCAGGATCGGCGTGCCGTCGACTGTATCACGGGGTGATACGGTCGATGGCACTCTACGGAGCCCCGGTATGGGCGGAGTGCCTCTCCCCCCGTGCGGTGGCCCTCTTGCGACGTCCGCAGAGGGTCATAGCAACCCGGGCCGTGCGAGCTTATCGCACGGTCAGCCACGGCGCGGCCTGCGTTCTTGCGGGCCAAACGCCGTGGGATGTCGATGCACGCGTCCATGCGGAGGTGTATCGACATCGGGTTTCTGTCAGAGAACGGGGGGGACGATCCGCTCCTGAAGAAGTGGAGCGGGTTCGTACCCAGGCGCAGAGGGAGGCTCTGCGTCGATGGGGTGAGGCGCTCGCCTTCCCAGCTGCCGGCCACCGGACGATAGAAGCGATACGTCCGGTGTTGGAGGAGTGGGTAGGGCGCCGGCAGGGCAGTCTCTCGTTCCGCATGGTGCAGGTACTGACCGGACATGGTTGTTTTGGTCACTACCTGCACCGGGTCGCGCGTCGGGAGGAAAGGCCGCAGTGTCATCACTGCGACGCTCCCGACGACACTGCCGAGCACACCCTGTTGGTGTGCCCGGCCTGGCGACGCCAGCGCAGCGAACTCATCGCTGCGCTGGGAGGCGGCGACCTCTCGCTGCCCGGCATGGTCGTGGCCATGCTCCGCGGCGAGGCGGAATGGGGGGCTGTCGCCTCCTTCTGCGAGGACGTCATCTTGCAGAAGGAGGCCGCGGAGAGGGAGCGGGAGAATGATCCTCAAGCTGCTCCCATCCGCCGCAGACGGACAGGCAGGCGAAGGCGGGTATTCGCACAAGCGATGCCCGTCTAATGACCCTGCCGTGGAGGCCTGCGTGCACGGCTGGCCCCGTGCACGTCGCCGTAAGGCCCTCCGTCTGGGGATTGCCCTGGTGTTCTCGGGCAATCCCCCCTTGGCGATAGCCCGACCAGTGAGGTCGGGCTAGCCCGGGCGCGTCGATAGTGGTAGTCGCAGTGTGGACCCTATCACGCGCGCCCATAAGGGCAGGGAGAACACCGGGGGGTTTAGTGGGTAGGCCCGGCACTCTGCCGGGAGAGCCCCACACACGCTCGTCGTCTAGCCAACGGCGAGTACGGTGCGGTCACGCATTCCCCTCGAAAAAAAAAAAAAAAAAAAAAAAAAAAAAAAGGTAAATTTGCAGTATCAGCTCAGTCTGCAATAAGTGTCTGAATAGTAACAATAGGCTCTCTGTTACGAGTACATGGGACCAAAAAAAATTGTAGAGATGTGGGTGCTTATTACACCTGACTTTTTTAAGAGGGGAAATGCGTAACCCCCCGGTGTTCTCCCTGCCCTTATGGGCGCGCTAAGTAGGTGCACACTGCGCCTCCGCTACTCACTAATACACCTGGGGAGAACCGGCGTGATGATTGATGATGTATATGTACATATGTATTGTAAATAAAACATTCAAAAATTATTAATAATTTGTTTAAATCCGCAGGTTTTCAAACTTTTAATAGATTTAATAATAACGCTTTGCAAAAACCTAAAATGTTGCCTGAGGAGCGGGTTGAAAGTAATACTTTTCAGCCCTAGGGAGACGCGCTTTCAACTGGCAGCTGTCAAATTATAAAATAGACTAGTTCTATTTTGACATTTCAATTGAACCATGTTTCAACTTTCTGTACAGCCACTCAATTATAGCGCGATGTAAAATTGAAATAACATAAAGTTAAGTATTAATTAAATAATATACTTTTTTAAATGACTTTATTATAATTAACTTTCACCATTTCTTTAAAATAACATAGATCTGGGCAAAATATTCACCATTTTTTACAATGATGAAAATGAAAAATAATGGCTGAATAACTGGCCGGCTACAGAAGAAAAAAAGACCAAGAGGTACCAATCAAATAGCACGTATACCATCAGATGAGAAAATCTGTATGAGACTTTATACAGACTGTACACTTTGCATAAGTAAAACGAACATTTTGTAATGTTGACTGAATCTTTATTGATCTAAGTTGATCATTTAAACACCTGAATCTACATATATTTGTTGTTCTCCTTGCTAATTCTCAAGATTAGATTATCTGACGCCCCGTTAACTGATCCTGTTAATCGAATAACGACGGATCATAAGCGCAATAAGCTGACGGTAAACGTAATTTAGTTAAAAAGATTCGTTGAAATCATAATTAACTACCGCCTGCTGTAGCCTAAAACAACTTTGATAAATTTGATGAATGTGATTAAATTTTTACTTTGAGCAATCACCGTTTGATAAAAAATCTGTGTTTGAGATAATGGGATTTTATTACAATTAAGTTTGTTGCTTTTGAACAGCGCTGGAAGCTAAAGTGATTTATATGTAGTGCGGAAAAAGAATACTTACTTCAAGATCCTTTGCCCAGTTGGGGAACGCATCCGAACGCTTTCCAAACCTGTAGACAATGAAAAAAGAAAAATTAATTTCATGCCTGTATACATTATATTATAATAAGTGTTACACAATACACCTTGCTCCGTTACTGGACGCCTCTTCATCAGCTCTACCGTAGGTATAGAGTAAATATAGATTGATGAAAAGCAAACAAAAAATTAGACCTTCCGAGTTTCATGCCTCCGAGCTTCATTGGCTTACAGTAATATCAATTGCCAGCAGTAGGAAGAAATATTATTATTTGTAAATACACATACACTAAAATATTTGTATCTAAAAAAGTTACTAGAGATTGAATAATATTTTCAACAGAAATATCTTAAGTGGGATAGAATATGTTTATTTGTCATTCACGGAGATGAATTAAATTTATCCAGAAATAATATATAATATGTTGTATTCTTTTACAGTTTCCATTTATTAACATCTTTTGAAACAAAAACATAATAAAGTATCATCTCGGCAGCTAAGAATTATCTTTTCTTTTACTAATACAATTCGTTCATGTCATAAACTTATTTGCATATTTTATTTTTATGACAACACTATACTTCACAATATTTTCACTGGTTCTGTTTTGGCTGTCGACGTGAAGAAAGCGACAGAAATTCGACCAAAATAATTTTGACGTAAATAAATAGGTATCTATCTGTACTTTGTGGGCATTTTCTCAATATTTCTTTTTTGTAGGTCGCTTATTATTTCTATATTTTTAGCCAGCATTCTTGCTAGTGATAACATTTTT
Organism: Schoenobius gigantellus; assembly: GCA_963935595.1. Lineage (NCBI taxonomy): Eukaryota > Metazoa > Arthropoda > Insecta > Lepidoptera > Crambidae > Schoenobius > Schoenobius gigantellus. The sequence goes on from OZ012551.1 coordinate 29,425,921, forward strand.
GTCCGACTTACAAAATAGTAGAGGTGATTGTATATTCATTTGTATATATTGTACCAAAGATTGCCCAGATTGTAGAAAATATTAAGCACAGTCCTTGGATAATTCAAGATTTTGATCTCTGCTGAAACGCCATGGGATAGAGGCGTCCATATTTATAGTATAAGTAAGTATCTTAGTAACAAATGGACAGAGTACGTACACAATGAAAATTTATCTACCAACCTATCTATCAAAGAAACAAAGTTAAAATATTGGTCAAATGAGAAGTGCCTCGGTTTTGAAATAAATGAAAAAATGCTCAGAATGATCAGATAACGTGTTATTTTGATCTATAACCAAGCCAATCATAATGAATAGCATTAGTAAATGATTGGTAATCTTATTTAATGCCTTTAAGAGTAGATATATTGTATGGACGGTTATTTCATACAAACGTAGTCTCCCGTTTCCTTCCTGGATAATGGCAATAGTTGCTCAATTAAAAAAAAGACCACTATTCACATGTCAAAAAAAGAGCGTCGGTGGCGCAGTGGACTCGGCACTTGCCTTCCAATCGGGGGGTCGGGGTTCGAGACCCGCCATGCGCCAATGTGTTTTTCGTTTCGAATTTCATATGGACATTTGTCTGACGCTCCTACGGTGAAGGAAAACATCGTGAGGCAACCTGCATACATCTGCGAAGAAATTCAATGATGTATGTGAATTCGACCAATCCGCACTGGGCCAGCGTGGTTGACTAAGGCCTAATTACCCTAACATAGGGTAGGCTCGAGCCCCTGGGTGGGGACGTATATGGGCTGTGATGATGATTCACATGTTCGTAGTTTTATATTTTTTATTAAGAAATTATTTTTATATAACTAAACCTTCAAAAAACTAATCAAATAGCCAAATTTTCTGCTGTATTCAAACATCCAGCAAACAAATTTAACGATATTGTATGAAAAAAAAGCAAAACATAGAAACACAGTGAAAGCCTTTCTTTATTTTTAATGTAAAAAGTAATTAAATCTATCTAGTTTTAGAAAAGTAAACAGGGGACTACGAAATGTCTATTTTGTGTACTTTTCATAGGTATCTTCGGTCCGAGCTGCAGTTGTCTCTATCGCACAGCTCGCTTGTTCTGGAGAACTGCGCTACAGCAATACATTTTACAACAATCTATTTTTAAATTGCACAATTTGATCCTTTGCCAAAGGATCTAACTGTGCAATCTCTCTCACATTTGAGCGCAGACAAAAACCGACTAGAGTCCAGCTCACCCTGAGCATATTCGGACTTTTCTTTATACAACTAAAGGTTCGCGCACACTGTGACGGGCCGCAGTGGGACGCGGAGCGAGCCGCATCGCACGCAACCAATATTCGCGGCGAAATATGCGTCCCGCTGCGCCCCGGCATAGTGTGCGATAGCTCATACAAAATACATACGAGAGATTTGAACTGATTTTTGCGCTGCGACTCAACCCGTTGCGCTCCGTCACAGTGTGCGCGATTCGTAAGCTAGCAAACAAGCAAGCTGCCCACCTGATGGTGATGCTACCGTTGCCTGAAGTACATGTACAAGATTTGCAAATCTGCAACCCCTTCAAGGACGGATCCAGCCCTCAAAAAAGGTTACGGTCACACCCATCGGAGTATGAACTCGCTCATGATCGATATAGTGCATTCCACATAGGTCAATGGTGCTGCTACAAAGATGTTTACAGGACATATGTCGCCCTGATCTAGATTCATTGTTTTTTTATGATGGCTATCGATCTCAATAGACCGTCAAAGAGTGACGTAACATACAAGTCTTCGGGCTGTGGGCATTCCCTCAGAACAATATTTAGTTATTCTTCTGAGGGAATTCCCATCGTGCCCTCAACGGTGGGTCTGCGCTTGGGACGTCAGTGTAGGTACGTTGCCAACATGTGACAAGATATCGTGACTTCTCGGGCTGAACGCGCTTAGTATGTAGGTATAAGCGTCTTCTATTCACGAGCTTTATATAATGCAGGATTTATTTTGACCGTCATCTTAAAAGAAACAGGGCGATTTATTTATATGACAGTTATAAAATTGACATCAATAATAAAATAAATAACACTTTGACCGCATTAAATTCATTATTCAATCTCAAAGAAAGATTTATCCTCTATTTTAAGGTTCGCGGCTTCAAACGGTTCTCTGACGAAAACACGAATATTGGGCACCCATATTTATATTAGCTAAAGGCACTAAATTATTCCTTCAGACTTCCCACTTAAGTATTCCCTTTAACGTCATTTTTTGTCATTGGTCACGCTTTTAAGAGCTTTTTATCGCATATATTACGTGGTTTATTCCGTAAAGCGGCTTACGGTAAGGTACCTACTCGTACGTACATACCTATCTTTTTATACACAAGGGAGAAACTCTTTGCTTTCATCTTACCTGATAAAGTGATGATAAGGCCAAAGATGAAAGCGAGCTTCACCTGGACTCCTCAACAACTAGGGAACACTATCTTGCCTAATTGTCGAAACACAACAATCTCATTGATATTGTTTTTACGGCAAGAAACTGATCTTAAGGGCCCGGTCTCGTAATAATCGCTGATCTAGCAGAATTATCAGAGAAGTATATCTTTACCGGAGGGAGACTCTGTACCAGGGTCGTGTGCTTGGGTACCTCCGTCTTACCTATTTCTGCCGCAAAGCAGCAGTGCTCGCATTGCTGAAATAACTGGGTACTGTGACTTTACATCTTAAGTCACAAGTTGGCAACGTACACTGTGGTTCTTGTGGGTGTTGCAGTTTTGCTGCGGATCTCACAGGAGCCACATGTACTATAGGTAACTGTTACCACTTACCATCAGGTGGGCAGTTTGCTTGTTAGCCAACATTCTGCAATAAAAAAAAATTTTTTTTTAGTTATTAAAAATGCTATAAAGGAAATACATTTTACGGTAGTTTAGAGTGTGGGACTTGAAGTTTTCATAACACATTTGACTATTTACTTAAATGTTATTTTTAATGTCTATTTAAGGCTTTAAACATACCCATATTTACATTTCACGCGTTTAAGGACATACTCATGCACTCGTCACGTAAAAAATATGACCAAAACATGAAATATATTCAGTAAACATTTATTCTCAAATCTTCAATAATAATCTTTAGTGGTTACTTTATTTTTCGAAATGTTTTAGTTTCCTTTTTAAGGTGGTTTAAAAAAATCGAGAGTTTACGCGTCGAAATTTCCCTCAGTTCTGCTACGATTTCGCAGTAACTCTCGATAAGTTTTCATTCTATAAAATTTACCTATAATGATTTTATAAATAAAGTTTTTTTTATTATTTGCTTTAATAATAGCTCGTTTCTATGTGGTTAGTTTGATTTCTTATAGAAAAAGTAATATTTAAACAGTGGTGAAATTCATTAAAATTTGAACTATTTAAACCACCTTATATACCTCCTTATATAACCCACCTTACCCACCTTCCCACCTTATATAACTTCAAGTCCTACACTCTAATTAACGTAAAATATATTTTCTTCATTGCACTGATAACTAAAAAAATATTACTTCTCTGATAATTCTGCGAGAACACCGATTATTACGAAGACCGGGCCCTTAATATAATTATGATGACACTGAATAGCCAAGCGAGCTCAGAAATCCTACCAACGAACAAACCAACCAAGAAATTCCTGCCCCTATGGGGAATCATCATCATCACAGCTCATACGAGTATACCTACGTCCCCAACGAGGGCTCGAGCCTACCCTAAGTTAGGGTCTTTAGAACTTAGTAAACCACGCTGGCCCAGTGCGAATTGGTCGACTTTACATACGTTCGTCGTTCTGCGTCGGTGGCGCTGTGGGCTCAGCACTTGCCTTCCAATCGGGAGGTCGGGGGTTTAAGACCGCTATATACTAATGTGTTTTTCGTTTTTCGAATTTCATATTACATTTGTCTGACGCTCCTACGGTGAAAGAAAATACCGTGAGGCAACCTGCATACATCTGCTAAGAAATTCAAAGGTGTAGTATGTGAATTGGACCAATCCGCACTGGGCCAGCGTGGTCGACTAAGACCTAAACTTTTAGGGTAGGCTCGAGCCGTGCAGGTACTGACCGGGCATGGCTGCTTCGGTCACTACCTGCACCGGGTCGCGCGTCGGGAGGAAACGCCGCAGTGTCATCACTGCGACGCTCCCGACGACACTGCAGAGCACACACTATTAGTGTGCCCGGCTTGGCGACGCCAGCGCAGCGAACTCAACGCTGCGCTGGGAGGTGGAAACCTCTCGCTGCCGAGCATGGTAGTGGCCATGCTCCGCGGCGAGGCGGAATGGGGGGCTGTCGCTTCCTTCTGCGAGTACGTCATCTCGCAGAAGGAGGCCGCGGAGAGGGAGCGGGAGGCAGATCCTCAAGCCGCTCCCATCCGGCGCAGACGGATAGGCAGGCGAAGACGGGCATTCGCACAAGCGATGCCCGTCTAGTGACCCTGCCGTGGAGGCCTGCGTGCACGGTTGGCCCCGTGCACGCCGCCGTAAGGCCCTCCGTCTGGGGATTGCCCTGGTGTTCTCGGGCAATCCCCCCTTGGCGATAGCCTGACTGGTTGGTCGGGCTTGCCCGGGCGCGTGGGTAGTGGAGTCGCAGTGTGGACCTTACCTAGCTCGCCCAAAAGGGCAGGGAGAACACCGGGGGGTTTTAGTGGGTAGGCCTGGCACTCTGCCCGGAGAGCCCCACACACGCTCGCCGTGTAGCCAACGGCGGGTACGGTGCGGTTACGCAGTTCCCCCAGAGAGAAAAATAAAGGGTAGGCTCGAGCCCCTCGGTAGGGACGTATATGAGCTGTTATGATGACATACACCTTTGAACTGCTTCGCAGATGTATGCAAGTTGCCTCACGATGTATTTCCGATTAGAATGCCAGTGCAAAGTCCACAGCGCCACCGTCCACCGACGGCGACGCTCCAACCACGGAACTCCAGATCTCCAATTATCATCACTGGAAAATCTATCAGTGCATGTATTTATAAATTATTATCTTGATGATTATGTCATCTAATGTACTATACATTGTCACAATAAGGTATGCCACAACTAAGCAGTAGCATTCTCTATAAAAATATAAAAGGACCCAATTGTGTGACTATAGGGTCACACGTTCCTGGCCTATATTTTTACAAGAATTTCCCCAAGAAAATACTGCACTTCTTAGAAGATTCAGGGTTTGTGGGAGAACTGTAATAGTGGCGGTCACAATAGATCTTATAGGTCGTAGTGACAAACCATGAGCCTATAAAGTTTTGTTTTATAATAGACATTTTAAATATGAATGAACAAAAAATCAGTGAAAATAGCGTTACAATAATGGACCAATCGATACACTTCAACCCATATATGTCCCACTAGTGGGTCCCACCCCCGTGAGGCAACCTGCATACATCTGCGAAGAAATTCAATGATGTATGTGAAGTCGACCAATCCGCACTGGGCCAGCGTGGTTGACTAAGGCCTAATCACCCTAACATAGGGTAGGCTCGAACCCCTCGGTGGGGACGTATGTGAGCTGTGATGATGATGATGATGACTGGGTCCCATTTCTTTAACGAGGAGGAATTGGATACAACACCATGCTGGCCAGATGTTGACCAACTTAATTTTTTTAAGTGTAATTGCGATGATCTCCCTTAGTCGGCTTTTACATCCACGGGAAGAATGGAGGTGGCGACACATGTATTCTAAATCCGTCAATGTTCGGAATAAGTTTTGTTAGTTCCACATACCTAATGTTTAATCCGTGCGGTTCTAAAAACTTTACAATTCCTTACCTTATATACCAATATATTGGCGTAGGGTTCTTCGAGGCAAAAAATAATTATGCAGTAAGTACCTACCTAAGATGAATAAAATGTTCGCACTGCATTTATAAATATGACTCATATAAGGCAAAAGAAATACAGCGAAAGCCATACTAGCTACAAATATATAAACCTATTTATTTGCTTTAAGTTGATCGAGTTATTTAAAATATTGCACTTTTGCTAATCCCGCGACCCGACATAAACTTCCAGGCACACCCTTCCAACGGAAAAATCTAGAACAACATTTATTTTGTGCTATATAAATCGGTGACTCTAAACATGCAACACATTGATCGCTAGTGATGTGCAGTGCTCTTTGCAACATCAACTGTCGTACCTTGGTCGGGTGTGGTAGGAGTAAATGCGGTCAAGATTCTGCAGCTGGATGAGCCGCATCGCGCGATCTAACAATCCTGGGTCGACTCTGGCTCCGTCCGCGACGTCGCGGCGGTCGATCCTGCCAATATATCGATATCTATGTAACATAACGCACATCACTACTATGCAATTTATTTTGATAAGCCTTGATTATTTTCATAAAGGCGAATGTTTACTGTTTAGTAAACATTCGACCAAAAGGCGATGTTTGTACAAAAATAGATCGACAATATCTTATTTTGAAGTGAACGTATACACATTTCTTATTATCGAAAAAACACTTACTATTATCTGATATATCGATGATTCATATGACCAAGATACGATGTCGTTATAAAAATCGAAGAATATTATTTCCATAACGTGATTTTTTAGTTACTCCTCTTTTAATAAAAACAAAAGTAGTAACTTTCATTGCTTTCAATACTTGATACCCTACTATGTTCGTAAATTACATTCTATTAATGACTGAATAAATCGACCAAGATACGACTAAGTCTCAATTTCATACAATATATTCATAATGTATAAAAAATATATATCTATAAAACTTAACTAATTACTTATACCTTATATAACAATTACTAACTCTTCATATAAACCTAATGTACTGCATAATTCAGTAATAACGTAGCTAGAATTCTGATCTACCTATGGTTGCTAAAATGACATCAGACATTAATGTCAACACTAGTTATGAATAAACATTATTTTCCGCATGAAAACCTCACGAGGATAGAGACAAATTATTTTAATCCATATTGGAAAACCATTTGGCATCCCTGACAAATGAACGTTAAACTGGGGAATAAGAAAAGCATTGTGAAATACCTACTCGTATAATTCTGTCGCAAAATAATATTGTTCCTTATTTCGTGGAAAATTATAAGCGCATTGGAAATGATTTATTGACATATGACAGATGACATGCATTTTGACCATAACTCCAACACCGTCAATACGAGTATGTTGATTTAATATTATAAACGGAACCTCTAAATGGAAAACGAGTTTCAATCATTACATTTCGCGTACATTGTCATTTACACATTAAACTTACATTTCACTAAAATATTTGAGAAGAGATCAAGAAGGAAAATATATTTTTTTGTTTTGTCGCTAACTCGTTGTCTACAAGATTACGATAAAAGTTATGTACAATTTGAAAAAAAAAATCAAGTACTGATTTTTTTTGCAATAAACCACCAAAAAGTGACTCCACTCAGCTCAGCTCAAGTAATGCCCGACCGAAACAGGGTTTTCAATCGAAACCGCCACTGAACACGATAAGTGTCGATAAGGCCGAAAGTGGAAGCGAGCTTCCCCTGGACTACTCAACAACTGAGGAGCTGGCTATCTTACCTCCAATTGTCGGAACACAACAATGCTGTAAGCATTGTTACAATGGCGACAAACTTAGGCAAGATGGTGGTAGCTAGCCAGGCGGGCTAAGAAGCCTTACCACCAACCAAACTGAGCAGAAAATTTTCTGCCCCCGTAGGGAAATGAACCCCAAACCTCCCAATCAACACCCGGCGGCCACAACTACTAGACCACGAAGGCGGATTCATACGAATCCACGTACGGAACTGAGACATGGCCGCTTACAATGGGTCTCATAAGAAGGCTCAAGGTCTCAAAAAGGGCAATGGAGAGGGCAACGCTCGGGGTTTCTCTACGCGATCACATCAGAAATGATGAGATCCGTAGAGTCACCGACATAACCCAAAGAATTGCGAACCCTAAGCGGCAATGGGTGGGACACATAGCTCGCATGGCGGACGGCCGCCACGCTTGGGCGGAGAGGTCCTCGGGAGACGCAGCGTTGGTTGGTTAGCCGCTGGATGCTCAAAGCGCAAAACCAAAAATAGTAATTGATTTATGTTATTCTAACAATTTAACGTAACGAACGCACCCGAAGTAAGTCGAACGACGCACGACAATGGCGAACACCGAATTTCGGCGGTGGCAAAGGTTCGGTCAATTTTTGACCGAAACCGAAACAGCGACCGAAACTATTTTTGGGCCGAAATTGACCGAAATCGAAACCGACCGAAATTTAGCTATTAAGGTTCCTTTCATCCTCTAAACATATTAGCGCGGCCCAAGCTAACCACACCTGCTTGTGTATCCTGCACTTACGACGAGGCTCCAGCACTTAGCCAGCGCGTTGTTTATTACCACCCCGCAGCTTCCTCTGTAGAGAAGATCTAAGTATGTCGAACATTTTGGAGAAACATTCAATGTATAATGCTATGAATAAGGAGTTCTAAGTTAATACGAAAAAGGAACATACAGCAACACGCCAGACTTCACATGTAGACCATGAGACCGCTCTTGTAGCTCGTAATATCGACGACTCTCGTAATGCAAATGATAAGCTTGATGTATTGCTGACTGTACATTTTTGAAAATTATACTATTACTACATACTTACTCAATTATATTATTTGAAAATTATTACACAGCTGGAGTCGCGGGCCAACCATCAGTCTTTTATCCCTTGCCAAACTATGATAGAAAATTATTAGAAGTGTAAGAACTAACTAATACAATTAGTTAAAATTTGGCACCGACTTCAATATAAAAATATGATGTTGTGTGTATTCTTATATTAATTTTGACTTTTATTTGTTTTTAACTTCAAAGGAGATTTTTGTAAAATATTTTTCGAATTATTTTCCTGGCATCGAGCACTCGTGGAGCGTCTTTTTTTTCATTTACTTTTGTATATTTTTTTCGTCTAATGCTTAGAAAGAACTAGCTGTGCCCGCGAACTACGTTTCGTAATAATATTTTAAAACAACACCCTTATCACTTAGTGATAAGTATAAAAAATAATTTATGACCTATTCTCAGAACTACCGAACATACACAAATATATATCATAAAAATCGGTCAAGCCGTGTCGTAAGAGTTTGGTTACAAACACTGTAACACAAGAATTTTATATTAAGAATTTATGACTCTTGACGAGCGCTCAACGCCAGACGCCAACGATTCAAAAATAGAGCTCCTGATTACAACTAATTCGTTTTTTTTTCTTTCATTTTCGTTGAAAATCAATAGAAAGTTACGACTAGAATTAATACTGTACCTATTAATTTTTATTTATTAGTTATAATTATTTATAACTAATAAGAATTTCAAGAGGAACACACAGGTCGAGAGAATTTAAAAATTGGTATTTGTAAAATGTATTGCTGTCGCACTGTGTCTGAGCGCGATAGGCACAGCTGCAGCTCGGACCGAAAATACCTATGAAAAGCTCACAAAAAATACGTTACGTAGTCCCCTGTTTTCTTTGCGAAAAATTGAACTATTAAATAACTTTTTATGTTAAAAATAAAAGCAAGGCTTTTTCTGTATTTCTATGTTTTGCTTTTTTCTTATAAACTACTTGTTCAATTTGTTTGCTGGACGTTTGAATAGAGCAGAAAATTAGATCGAATCATCTCAATCTAACCTAACTTAATAAAAAAAGGAAAACATAGGAACATGCTTAAAGTGTTGATTTATTGGAAAATATAGAGCAACGAATGCCATTATCCAGGAAGGAAAGGAAACAAGGGGGCTACGTTTGTATGGAGAAACGGCCTGTACGATTTCCTCTTAACACTAGACAAAAGACAACAACAGTATAGTCCATTAGAATTGGGATGATGACTGAATTCAAATTTTTATGTCTCGTCCTTAAATATTAAAATACCGTGGAAAAAGATGCAGTCATGTGAAATTAGAATTAAAATCGGTTAAGAAATACATTAGATACAAGCATTTTAAGTTGTTAATTTGAAGGCGATTAGACAGAGAGATCCGACATCAACCGTGACGTCATAGTTGAGTACGGCCATATAAACTCCTTGTAAATTGCCGTTTTGCTAGAAAGAGATGGAGAAAAATCTTTGATACCTTATATATTGGTTGTTTTTACAGTTATTCGAAAACCGATTTTTTCTTTCTGTTTATTATATGAATGAGCTTCTATTAAAGCAAAAAAAAAAATTGTCATCTAGCCTATTGAAACTGGTCAGAGACGTGCTCTTTGAATTAATAAAAAACGACATTCACGCCAGGTAATACTCGACATGTCCTTTATAACATTGGGCGGGTGACGAAATACTCCAACACTTGTCTCGTTAGCCGACGCATAGAACCGTTAATATCAACACGCTCGTTGACTTTGCGTATAGTTATTGTCAAACTGAGTGGTCGCGTAGAGATATGAGCAAATAAAGGAAAGACAAACATGAGATCGATTAGTATAGCGATGATTAGCTCTCTGGTGTTTACTCGTGGTTTCGCCCGTCTAAATTGCTGGATCGCTTTAATTGTATTACCCTTAAAATCGCGTATATAGCACACAAAAGGGATTCTGTTGTTATGTGTAACACTTCCCGCTGAAAGCAGAATCTACTCATTATAAGACCTGTCTGTAATGTCTCACAGCCTATCCAGGGACGTGTATCGACTAACAGCATTCCACCTCGTAAAAAGTACTCATGAAAATCACCGAACTGAATGTGAACTGGGCTCATTAATTTGACAAACTCTTCTTAAGTAAGATACCGAAAAATTGAGTTCACATGCTCGGTTAATACACAGTAGACAGTCCATATACTAAGCCTGAGATACAGCGCTGGCAGAATTGGCTAGATGACTAAAAAAAATTTTTTGCTTTAATAGAAGCTTATTCATATAATAGACAGAAAGAAAAAATCGGTTTTTGAATAACTATAAAAACAACCAAGATATAAGGTATTAAAGATTTTTCTCCATCTCTTTCTAGCAAAACGGCATTTTAAACGGAGTTTATATGGCCGTACTCAACGATGACGTCACGGTTGATATCGGATCTCTCTGTCTAATCGCTTCAAAATTAATAGCTTAAAATGCTTGTATCTTATGTATTTCTGAGCCAATTTTAATTCTTATTTCACATGATTGCATCTTTTTCTACGCTATTTTAATATTTTATGTCGAGATGTGAAAATTAGAATTCAGTCATCATCCCAATTGTTGTCACAAGATAACACATTGCCATTAACAAAAGAAGAAGAAGAATTTTTAATCTTGTGTAACAAACTAAAAATTATTAGTTGAAAATATTTTATTGTTAATTCTGTCTACATTTTGTTCACATATGGTGACAAAATATAATGATGATATTTAAAGAAGTCAACTCTGAAATCACAAAAAAATCTGCTGTTTCAAACATAACTTTAACATTTTACTCGACCAAAATGTATTTTAAGATCTCGTCCATAGCAGATTTGTAAAGGTCTTTGCTCACGTTTGGCTTAAACTTTTAAATCCGACCTTCGATTTAACAGACACATCCTTAAATGAATAAATTATGTAGGAAAAACAACTATATAACGCCATATTAAACATATTTTGGGAAATGAATATATTATTATTAATATACATATACACAACGTATAACAGAAATAACACACACCCTGAAAGTTGTTTGGTTGGAATTGGCTTATGAATCAATTTCATTTATTAAATAAATAACTTAATTTTTAATGAAATTAAATTAGATAAAAATTTATTCAATCACAGTCAACCTTTCGGTCAACATTCTAAACAAAAGAATATTATACATAATATACGAGTCGAAGGCAATAAGAGTTATTTTTAAAAACTTTGTTGCTATTAGCGGTTAAGATCGTGTGAATACTGATTCTGACCTATGGTTACACTGGTGTAACCACTGAGGACACTTATGACCGATAGTTACACTAATGTTACAATCGAGCCTATCCATGACCGGTGGTTACACTCAAACATGTTGACAATATTGACCGCTTAGATTCTTTACGCGGCCTACGCGGTGCGTAGTCTGCCTAGCGCTGCCTCTACTATGAGTTTATAACATCTCTGTTTACTATTAAATGAATAAAAATATCTGAAATTGATTCATTTGCATATTTACAACAAGCTACTTTCAGGGTGTGCTATATTTATGTTACATTTCTGTCGTATATTAAATAGATTACTAATTGTTACATGATCCAGTGCTGCATAGTGGGTTTGTTGGTTAGCTGGGATTCCGTAAAGTATTTTTTACAGTAATGTTGATAATCCCGTACACCATGTGTTAAATATTACAAGTTTATTAGGTTTCGGTACTTAAAATTGACCTATATATACGAAAAATCATTACACAAACGTTTACCGCTACCGTTATTCATAATCCCGAGGAATGGTTCGACAAGTTTTGAAATAACAAAAATCTCCACTGATAAATACATTGCTGTTTTCAGCTCGACACCGACGACGTGTGAAACACAAACACGCGCGTAAACACTGACCAGTGGAGGAAGAATGGCTTTTATAATCAAACGTCAACACTGTGTGTTTTGTTTTCATAAAAGGCATACAAGGCTGAGACTAGACAGGACTCGAACATAATTTGAATTATGTTTCCATGCAAGTTGATCTTCTTTGTATCACGCACGACATTATTCTTTGGTATGAAAGTAGATAAATCGTTTTTTTCCTAATGTTAAACATTATCGCGGCTTTACTACGTCCATTGCTGGGCTTTGGTGGAAGGGGGAATTTGGGTCATTTACGTAGTGTACGTAGTACGCTGCTCCAGTGCGAGTTGGCGAGGAGAGTCGCATTTATTGATAATGAGTTGGCCTGGATTTCTTAGGGTATTGTTATATGTATATCATATGTCCTGACTGATTCATTACCGCCGAGAGAAAACGATTAGAGCGAAATTTGTGACCAATAGGTTCCACTTAAAATATTTACAATGAAATAATTTTTGGAAATACCTATAAACCATGAATGGATTTATAGTGATTGAAAGTTTGGATGGAGTACGTTGCTTTTGAAAATAGAAACAGGAAACTTTTATTTGGGCCAATGAAAAAAAATTGTTAATATTTTGATAATACATTTTGTGAGTGAAACAGTGTTTTCTTTTTCGTATAATACTAAAACTAGTGAGCACATTTTTACGGGTCTTCGTTTAATTAAAGGCTTTAAAATAAGCGGGCGAAGATACGGGAAGAATGTTAGTTTTAAATAAATATACATAGGGAAATCGTCCCAAACATTTATTTTACAAGATTTGGTAAGCTAGACCACTGGAGCAGACATAAGAGCGTGCCACTGTCGAAGAGACGTTGTCCGCGCAAAGACCCACAAAGTAAACAGATGATCTGATGAAGGTCGCGGGACCGGGAAGCCGCTGGATGCGAGAAGCGCAGAACCGAATTGGTTTGGAGATCCTTGGAGCGGCCTTTGTCCAAGAGTGGGCGTCTCTTGGCTAAGATGATAAGTTTCAAGCAATGAGATCTGGTCAAGATGCCATACACAGAAATCCTAAGCCACTTATAACACTACCCTCCCAACAAACAAAGGCTTGCATATAGTAAAAAAAATACAAAAATAAAACCTACTTCAAAAATAAAAACAAATCATTAATAATATAGTAAAACATACAACATTACAGTTTTCTATTGAAGTTGGTGCCAAATTATAAGTTTCTATATTAATTGTTCTTATATTTTTTAAGATTTTCCAGGTGATTATTGCTTGGCACCAATTTCAATATAAAACTGTGATGTTGTATGTTAAACTATATTATTTATGACTTTCTGGTGTTTTTGAAGTCGGATTTATTTTTTGTAAAAACATTTTGTTCAATATTTTTAGTTTTAATACATGCGTTTTAGAATTTGAGCCAAGGCAAACACCAAAATAACTTGAAATAAAACGTCTTTCGCTTTTAACAGTATTTCCTCCTAACTTACCGGGAACCTTCCATCATCAGTTCAGTAACATGATATGACGACTATCAGACGCGCTAATCTCAGGAACTACTGATTGAAATTGAAAAATTATTTTTGTGTTGGATAGTTCACCTATCGAGGAAGGCTATAGGCTATCACATCACGCTACGACTAGTAGGAGCTGAGAATCAATAAAAAATGTTGCAAAAAAAGGAAAAAATGTATGTGATACCGGGTGTACCTGAATATGTTTGGCGAAAACATGAAACACACTGGACGTGCCTATGAAATTCAAGGGTTTTCCTCAATTTTCATGGGATCCCATCATCAGAATATCATGACATGGAGACAATGGGACCACCTCGGGAGAATACACTTTCAATTACAAAAAGAATTTTGAAAATCAGTCCACAAATGGCGGAGTAATCGGTGAACATACATAAAATCCATACTAATATTATAAATGGGAGAGTGTGTGTTTGTTTGTCCGTCTTTCACGGCAAAACGGAATGACGGATTGATTTTTTAAGTGGAGATAGTTGAACGGATGGAGAGTGACATAGGCTACTTTTTGTCTTTTTATAACCCCCCACTTCCCTAAAATGGGGGGTGGAAGTTTGTATGGAGCATTTCGCAATTTTCAAGGTAGAAAGCTAAAAATTGGTATGCGAACTATTTGTGACTAACAAAAAAATCGTGCATCATTTTTTTTTTGGAAATCTGCCCCCAACCCCTTAAAAGAGGGGGTGAAATTTTATATGGAACTTTTTGCAGTTTTCAAGGTAGGAAGCTAAAAGTCGGTACATAGACTCTTTGTTACCAACGAAAAATACCTGCCTTCTTTTTTTTTTAATCTTCGGTGTTACCCCGAATTAACGCGAGCGAAGCCGCGGGCAAAAGCTAGTAATATATAGAGCCGAACACATAGAACTTCCTCCTTTTTCGAAGTCGGTTAAAAACAGGACGACTGCAAAAGCTAAGGGCTGTTACGTTATTAATGCTAATAATTTTTACCATCACAAAGCGACAAGTCCCTTAATATGTGTTTATACGCTATGTATTTAAAAAGGTACGCCGAGGATTAATGACAATTACATTAAACGAAGTGACGTAATTAAATTTCACGTGTTTGGAATAGTCGGTATTTACAGGATGTAAGGCAAAGATTAATTGCATTCCGAGGACAAATTGAATGAACATCAGCAATTAAGAACCAACACGGCTACTGACACTATTCACATTTAGTTTTACTATATAAATATACTAGCTGTGCCTGCGACTTCGTTCGCGTGGATGTCGGAAAATAACAACATGTCATATATTTTTCCCATTTTTGCAACATTTTTTATTGATTCTCAGCTCCTACTAGTCGTAGCGTGATGTGATAGCCTATAGCCTTCCTCGATAGATGGACTATCCAACACAAAAATAATTTTTCAATTTCAATCAGTAGTTCCTGAGATTAGCGCGTTCATCCAAATAAACTCTTCAGCTTTACAATATTAGTAAGTAAATATAGATTTAAGGCGCATATAGATTAGATATTGAAAGAACTAGATGAACCCTAGTTACGTGTCTTAAATCTACAAACCTTATACTTTCCGAGTTAATCGACCTTAATCTGAAAGCTAAAACTTTCAGGGGACAACCATAGTCCAGCTGACTATGGATTTAACATGAAAGAAATGTAAATGTAAATAATAATAAAACACTGAATGGAAAACAAGGTGCGCTGATGTAGGGCTGTCGACACTCAAAATACTTGTCCCTTATTTTTATTGAGCCCGGCAGACGTCCAGCCCAATGTCGTAAGAATTGGTAGAGCCGCTTTTAAGTATAGCGAGACGATTTTTATTTCTATATTACGTTTGGGCATATATATTTTTAGCCTTCCTCGATAAATGGACTATCCAACACAAAAAGATTTTTTGAATTTGAATCAGGTTGAACGCGCTAGCATTCAATAAAACAAACAAACTCCTCAACTTTATAATATTAGTAAGTAAGTATAAGTATAGATAGATATACATGCACAGTAACATTTTTATCACCTCGGATAATTTAACCCGGCGACATTGACGCTGGGTCATATTGACCCGAGGCAATTTTTAACGGACATACGAGTATTTTATTTTTGCGCTAGTCGTGGGTTGCTGGAGATATAGCATCCCTCTACCTGTCTCGTTGGTATTCTTAATGCGACGCCGCCTGTGCAGTAAGATACACTTGTGTCAAGTAAAAACGGGTAATTATGACCCAGCGTCATCGCTGGCGTGGTAATTATATGACTTACATTTTTTCTTTTTTTTTTGGATGTTATAAGTTAATATACATTTTATTTTTTAGTTTTTTAATAAAAATGTAACTAGCCAACGACCCGGAGAGTATTATGGCGTTGTTAGATGAGTCAGATTTCGACAATAAAGATTCACAGACTGCTTCGGATTTTTATATTGACCACCACTTATATTGAATATATCGGGCATTGGGCTAATAACAACAAGGAACTCCCAAGAGATGTCAAATATGTCCGTCCAAAAAGGACAAAAAAATATCTCATACTTGTCATGTATACAACATTTACGTAGACCCAGAGCATTTGAATCCATTCTGCAATAACTGCAGCAGTTCCATGGCTCTGAATGATGAAGTAGAAGATACATTTCTTATTATTTTAGTTATAAAAAGTTTGTTTGATCTCCCTTTTATTCTACAAGATTATTGATTTCTATTACTACTAAGAATAATTCACCAAATATCAAAAATTTTAATCTGTTATGTTTTCAACGTTTATTTTGCATGTGTTAGCGAGAAAGCTTAAAAAATTTGATTTATAAAATTTATAAGCATTATTTTTATTTTACTACCTAAGTAAAGAACCGTTTTTAGATAAATAGTAATTAAAATAAAGTTACTTCCTAAATTTCGTGTAACAGTTATTGATAAAAATTGGATCATGATGACCCGGTGTCATCGGTCTCGTAATTATTTTCACGTCATTGGCGCCGGGTTAAGGAAAGGGAAGGGAAAAAACATACTGTACTAGATTAATGTAGTGTTTTATTTAGATATTTTCGAAAATTAAATAGGGGAGTTATTTTTTATTAATATTTAAATCATTGTACTATTGTATCCTGAAGCGTCCCTTTAATCCGGGGTGATAAAAAGTTTCACTTTAAAAAGTAACCGTGTATATAACTAATGGACCCGGTAGATGTTGTCCTGCTATATTACAGGTCACCAGAGCGGGTCCAATTATTCGTATAAAACTTCCCTGGACCTATTCAAACACACAAAGAAAATTTCGTAAGAATCGGTCGAGCCATTTAAGAGCTTTTACGAGACTACCATACGGTGATTCAATTTTATATATAAGAAGAAGAAGATAGAAAGTAGACGATTTCAACATTTTAATCAAATTTATATCAAATCCTTACTATAATATTATAAACGCGAAAGTTTGTGAGTATGGGTGTATGTTTGTAACTCTTTCACGCACAAACTACTGAATGGATTAGGATGAAATTTTGTAGGTAAACGGATGACGACAGGGATTAACATATAGGCTACTTATTATCCCGCAAAAGTAAGTAGCTCCCGCGGGAGAGTAGACTTACAGTTTTTTCTTTGAACTTTTAAGGCGAAGCATACTCGTAGTTCGCGTGCACACCTAGTAAAAACTATAAAACAATAATTATAAAATCTTGTCCATTAAACCTCAGCTAAGAGATGTATTACTCAAAACAAAACCTTGCACCAACCTGTCTAGCCGGCGTGGTATTCCTCTGCCCAGCGGTGGGACTTATAAGGGTCGTATATCATACATAAGTAGGTAATGATGAATTAATGAATGACCAAGTGTGCAAACTCTTGGCAAAGACAATAACAATCGGTTCTCTATAGCCGCACAAGCTCCGCCCCTTCATTGTGTAACAAAAATCTATCTCGATCGCTTTCGATTTTGACAGTCAAAGTGCATCCATCGTTATTTTTTATCAGATAGTCGACACAGAGTCTTATAATGGCGCCGCAGTGGTTGGCAAATGCAAAACGATCGAGATAGACTTTTTCTTAGACAATACCTAACCCCCCCGGAAGGGGACTCGTCTAATGTGGTCGCGACGATGTAAGTACTAAATGGACACGTCATTTACTGCTCGACGACTCCTATACACTGAGTGGCAATGAGGAAATTAAACGCGCCAATACAACTCATCCTCCGCTATTAAAAGCAGAGGCCTGCTGACGGGACTTACGTGGACTTACGCGTTCTTTCCGACGTGACATAAACCTACTGTTTACATTTTAGTTCTAATTCACTAATTCATTAATTTGAGACTGACTCTGTACTCTCATACGGTGCTATTAATAAAAATTTTACTCCTTGGATCATCCTCGGTTTAATTATTCCGTGTTTTGTTTTATTTTGATATATTATGTCAGCCGACATGTGCGGAAACAAGACAAATCCGAGGATGATCCAAGGAGTGAAGGCCGATAGAGTTCTTAATAGATGAGTATCATTCATATTCCTACCGCAAAGTTGCTATCTTTATATTGCTGTGTTCCGGTTTGAAGGGTCAATCCGGAACACAACAATAGGTACTTTTTGAAATTACCTACAGAATATGTACTGTTTCTTTCTTTACTATTTTTTTCTTGCTTTGACAGCTTTTCATTATGTCAGATTACCACAAACATTAACTTCAATAGATGCCGCGAGTGTGCTTACTTCGTGTGTCAAAAGAGCACTATTTCAGTGTCATCGCTCCAACGTTATCGGCACCGCCCTCTTGAAAAATGCCCAATTGAGCCGTATTGGGCTGTAAAATCTCAAAATTGATGTCACATTGAAAAAAAAATGACACGCTTATTGAAATAGAGGAATTGGCGTTATCTATTAAGATTATTAGCTGAGACTTTTCCCGAACATCTGCTTTATGGAGTGGCGCTGCTCAAATTAAACCTTAATTTTGTGCACGCAGCCAAAATACAAATACAACTGCTTAGTTAATCTCGAACGGTTCTTATCAAGCAATCGATTGGAAAGCTGTGGATTTCGGTATAGCCACGAACATTGGGAAATAGCAACGATTAGGGGAAAGCGGACGGGAGGAAATTCTTCATCGAAACTCAAAACATTTGTGCAGTAATTTTTAGCTTTAACTGCGGTTATTTATATGGTGTTAAGTGTTCATGGAGTAATCAAAAAATAAACTAGTATCATTAGTTTTAAGTTTTACAGCCAATACTTGTATACTTTTTTATTTTTGAATTTTATTAAGTCAAGATCATTATTTATATTTGATTTATATATACTTGTGTGATAACTTAAACAAAACAAATTACAACGTGTGTACGTGTGGTACACGCCACAGAAACATCATTCGTGTAAACACAAATATTTTAAAATATTTCTTTTTACCAAATTTACCAAATCGGTGATTGTATTGGACAAAGCATAAAAAATATTTTATTAAAAAGTAAAGCACTTAACAAAATACAAAAACAAATCACATACAATATAAAAATACTTTCATTTTATAGTGTGTTCCGTTCACACCACTAATTAAATGCCTTTCGACGCATAATACAAATTACGCGATATAACCCCTTTTACACAAAACGCCTTACTCGGTAAAAACCATGCACTTACGCAAAATACCAAAATAAGCCCTGAGGCACAAAGTTAACACAGTCACTGTCAAAACCAATTTATGCCCTCTTTACACAACCGGTGTAATGTTTGTTAAGCGTCCCATGTTTGACATTATCACAACGTAACAAAGAATCAGTCTCACGCTGCATTAACGCGACATGAAAAATGTTGAAAAGCACCTTTTTCACGTTTTAGAAACAAAATGCCTATTTTTCGACTCCTTAGACATATTCATTATAACCAATTAAGTTAAAAAATTAAGTAAACTCATATTTAAAAAAAACAAATCTGTACTACTTACAATCTTTCACGACATAGCTTTGTGTAAAACGTAAGTTTAGGGTGGTTTAGGGAAAGACGTGATCGAAAAAGATTACGATATTTCGAAGATTATGTTCGTACTGTGGCCGTCTGTTATTGTATGCCCTTTGTTCTATTGGTTCAGATTAGCAGAGCTAAGCCAATGTTGACAATAAATTGAGATGCAATCCCAAGGGGAAAATAAAGCTTTCGAAGAGGAATTTAATCAAAAGAATAAAAGCTGTGAGGTGGAAATAAGCAATGTCTGCGGGCTAACGCGAACCTTATTACTTTGTTGAATTACGTGTTTGATGTGCTAATTGAATATGGTTTTATTATTTTTAAAAATTACGCATATTTTACTTTATTACATTAAATATGTACTGTATTCAATACAATACATACACAGTACATACTGTTATGAAGTAAAATAGTAAGTAGTTCTTGAGTATTGCACAATCACCGTTTCATTGTATGTTTTGTTCAAATTGAAGTTAAATACCATCCTTTGTGAAGCTAATAATGTGGCTAATAATCTTGAATTATATACGTATTACTTAATCTGTACGTGTGAAACAAAATATTGCTGATCTTTTTTATTTTTGTGTTATTGATTTTTTTAGAATACATAAGTGTTCGTATCAATTAAATTTATATATTAAATCTAAGTATAGTTTTCGATCAGTGCATTTCTTGGCTATCTCAGGTTGAGGCTGTTCGGAAGAAACTATTTACCGCATATGGTTCTCTCAACAGATTCCGAAACTTTCTCCCAATGGCTACAAAGACAGGGTTAGCTCAATCACTTTCACTGTCGATAATTGACTACGCTAACGCTGCTTGGGCGGGTTTGTCGGAGGAACTACAAGACAAGTTAAAGCGTCTACAAAATGTGGCCATCAGGTTTATTTTTAATCTGCGTAAATTTGACCATGTTTCTTACTATCGCTCTCAACTTAAATGGCTTGAAATTCGCCAGGGCAGAGACTTACATGTGTTTTCCCTACTTTACAATGTTTTGTTTCTTCCAACTTTTCCATCATATCTTAAAGCATAGTTCTCCCTTCGGTCCTCTTCTACGAGTCGTATTTTACTATCGAACTTTAATTTAACTCTTGATATCCCACCCCACAGCACTGATTTCCTTTCATACTCTTTTCCTGCATCACCTCCTATCCCGAAATCACTTCCTATCCTTAAATCCTTAGCTAAATTAGTCCTTTATTATTCATCATTATCAACAACTGCACCAATCCCCAAATTGAATTTCCTTTGTGTATTTCCCTGGTCCAAGGTTGCCTGGAAGAGATTGCTCGTCAGCAATAAAGCCACCTGTGTTGTACATCGGTATTGTTTTTGAAAAATTTTTGTCTGTATCTCTTTGTGTGCAATATGGTGTTTTATTATTATTATAATCATTATTATTATATGAGCAACACAATGTGTCCATGTTATACATAATATGTTGTTTGATGTTTATTCGGGATAAACTCGAAACTACTTAATTGACATTTTGAAATTGAGCCGTGACAGTGAGCCACACTGTATGAAATTTGGTCCAACTTAAAATGCAGGATAGTTTCTATCTCGATTACTGATCTTAATATTTATTATTGCTCATTAAATATTTGGTATAGGACAATGGTTTAAAGTTCCATAAGTTTCTAATAGATGGCGGTGTGAGTTAATTTATCGACACAACACCTGGTTATCTAGGTTGGTTAACCATCTAGTAGATGGCGTTGTTTCATTTTTTTTATGATACAGTCTATTCTACTAGAGTATTAGTATAACATTGATCCGATATTTATTTAATTTAAAACAAAGCACGTTAGGTACTAGAACTATTGAACCACAGCAACGCGTTGCTGGGTCAGCGAGTTTTTACATAAGTGTGTCTATGATAGCAGGAGGCTGAGTACTAAGCATTACTTCACATTAACCAAATGGATTCGTGTAGTGTATTTGGGTTTTCTCTCAATTTTTCCTTCTTTGCCAAACAATGCGATAATGCTATCATCTTTGTTGGGCTGTTACAAAACACTTCGAGAGAAATAAATTGAATACCTATTGTAGTTTCAATTATCATCAGTTGTTCGTTATAGTCAGCTATACATACAGGGCGTCCCAAAGCAATGCGGCATGAAGGGAAAGTACCTTAAATATTGTAGATAGGATATTTGACTGAAAGGAGACTTTATTTTATTTTTAATAGTAAGTAATACTGCACTCAAAGATTTTCTAAAAATCATTTACTTCGTCCGGAAATCAAACCGAATCAAATGTGAAAAAATCACACCCCACATTTTTACGATGCCAATCGAAAGACTGGATAAAAGAATAATTCCTCTTAAGTAACATAGTATCTCAAAAAAATAAATTAATTTCATAATTCTAGGTCAACGATAAGTACCCTTTAGGTTTTGATTCTCTCATGATTTTTTCAGACCTAAAAGTGATTGTAGACCCGAGTATCTGATATAAATTACAGTTTGATATCTCTACGCGTTCCCGAGAAAAGGGGTATTGACAGACAGACAAACAGATGCAACGAACAGACGGACATCAAAGTGATCCTATAAGGATTCTTTCCTTTTGAGGCACGTACGAACTCTAAAAAGTAAGAAGCAAATACAGTCACTGCGTGTATTAGTTTTCGTATCTTTGTATGTTTAAATTTAATTTTCTTTTCAAAGTTTTTTGCATCTCTTCCATGCACGACTGGTTTGCGATTGACTGAATTCTTATAATGAGAAAAGCCATAAATCATAATGGAACAAGGAAAGGACAATGTCAAAAATCGCCCCACGACCAACAAAGATTTGATTAACGCCATAATTATATGCATATTTTATAACACTGATTACAAATATTTGTATTCGACGGACAAATCAAAAATATTAAAAAGTACTTTCAGAAACAAAACCAAATGAAGTAAAATAAACGAATGTTTATTATTACTTTTACCTGATTGAATGGAATTGAGTCGATTTTATGTAGGTATGGACATATTTTTATTTGTATACATTATGTTTTTCATATCTTTTTTCGTAATTTACAACATCAATTGACTACTCACGCGCTGTCGCTTGTTAGTTTGTTGTGTTTTTGACTTACTTTATAATTTCGAGATTTCTTGTTTTTTTACTAACGTGGCTTAATAACGTTATTTATATAATAACGTTCTTTGATTGATTGCAATAATTATTATTTTATTATTAATTGTATAGGTATGGACTATGTGTATTGCTCTAATGAAATAAAGTGTTACTTCAACTAACCTCAAAATCTGATTCATTTTGATAAATAATTCGATGTCAGAGCTTGTCCGTAGCAATTGATGTGGACGTACAGTATTTACTAGTGTCTAATTATACGAAAAGCATTTTTTCACTGCTGTTGGTGTTGGGGCGAACAATGTATGGATGCAGAGCAATGTCCTTTAGCAATGATTAGTCATATTTCAGCTTAATGGTGACTTCGAGAAATACAAATATATTAATGCTTTACGATTCTGCATTTTAAAGTTTCTTTTTTTACTTACTAAATAGCGATTCAAACACATTAAACTTCAACTTCTTTGCATAATGCCGTTTAGTAGAAATAAAAGCCATTCACATTATGCACTACGTGATTATTTTGTTGATCATTTTGCATTAAAGTTACAAAGCGCGTGGGGGAAGTGACCAAGTTAGTGGAGTTTTTGATGTAAATTTCTAAAACTCTACAATTTGCTCTCTCGGTAAACTTCTTTATAGTATTATTATAAGCTTTTAAGATATTATTATGTGAAATATTATTTAGAATTTATTACATCTGACACGACAGAATTTATTTGAAATTGAAATTAAATTATATCAAAACCATGCATTTTTTTATATTTACAAAAGCTTTTTATTCACTAGTAAAATAGTGTTAATATTAATACTTAAAGCTATAGTTAATTAGCGGACAAAACTGTATAGTAACCGATGTACTGAATGAAAAAAGCCTCTTCATCGGCCCAGCCAGCATCAAATGATTACCTTGCTATAGCATTTGGCAAATGTTCACAAGAGAATATTCAAGCTGGTCACTCCCACAAAATTGAGCACTGGGCTGTTGACAATGCTGTTGTAATAAGCGCTGCTGTCATTGTGCGAATTTCAAAGTCACAAAGCCAAAGCTTAATTTTGCCGTGTCGCCAGGAACTCTACGTTTTGATGAATTCGTTTACAATTGGAGTAGTGTCGCAGCTGGGAGTAACCCAATAAATAAGGGAGAAAGGTAATTTTAGTCATCTCAATTACAAAAATCACTTGGGAGACTCCGGCACGCATTATATTTCGTTATCTATACTAATATTATAAAGAGGAAAGATTTGATTGTTTATTTTTTATTAATTTCGACATAAAATAACGTGTTTGCGTTGAGTAGGCGCCGAAAGTACTGGACCGATTTGAAAAATTCTTTCACATTTAGAATCCTACATTATTTTTGATGAACACAGGCTGCAAAATTATTTTTCTTACCGGAAAATATAAAATTCCCACAGAAAAACAAAAATAGCGCGGGCGAAGCTGCAAGCGGAAAGCTAGTTATAGGTAATAACTAGCTGCCCGGACAGACTTCGTTCTGTCAAACTTATTTTGTATGGAAAAGGAAAGTGTTGTTTCTACTATTTCCCACGCAATATTATTTTCCTCCATAAGAACCTTCCTTCCTTCCTTAAGGAAAATCCTTACATATTATAAAGCAAAGTCCCCCTTCGCGTCTGTCTGTCTGTCTGTTCGCGATAAACTCAAAAACTACCGCATCGATTTTCAAGCGGTTTTCACCACTCGATAGCGTGATTCTCGAGGAAGGTTTTAGTGTATAATTTGTTAAGTTTTTGTATTTATTTCTGTGTACATTAACGATATTTGTTGAAGATGTCGGGAAAAAATGAATTAAGGCGATCAACCATTCTCGAGTTTTACGCTTAGCAACACATTAATTTGGCGATCCATTTTTAATTTATAAAGTTATACTTTCTATAACTTATTTTATTGATAAAAAAAATACAATAACACCGTACCCAGTTGGCGTCATTAATAACCAAGTCGAATGTCATTTCGAATGATATCTGTTTTCACCTTGTAAAGAAAAAATAGACCTTATTCACTGTTATATGTTAATTACCACATACTGTGTATTTTAAACAAACGTTAAATCCAGAAATCAATCTGTATTTTGAACAAAATACAGTCACTAATAAAAACTTATTTCTATATCAAAATAAGTTAAGGCAATATAATAAATCACTCTGTTATTACGAGTAAAACATCGTAAGTAGGTAGTTTGTTTTTGTGTCTTTAATTAACTTTTTCACTTCTTCAGCGTAAAAGCGATTTTTCCTGAGAGTTTGCAGTGAGCAAAAGTAATTCGAATTTCGGGGACTACCTACCTAGTGCCAAAAAAAATATTTAAATATTTTTATCGTGCCTACAATGCTGCTTTTCTTTTTGGTTGAGGTGAAAAATATGATGTTTTGTGCCTTTAAATCAGCTACTGTGCTTAATAGTCTATAATAATATTAAAATCACTCTACGCTCGTGATACTCCTTTTTTTTTTTTTTTTTTTTTCTCGGGGGGAAATGCGTAACCGCACCGTACCCGCCGTTGGCTAGACGGCGAGCGTGTGTGGGGCTCTCCCGGCAGAGTGCCAGGCCTACCCACTAAAACCCCCCGGTGTTCTCCCTGCCCTCTTGGGCGCGCTAGGTAAGGTCCACACTGCGACTCCACTACCCACGCGCCCGGGCAAGCCCGACCAACTGGTCGGGCTATCGCCAAGGGGGGATTGCCCGAGAACACCAGGGCAATCCCCAGACGGAGGGCCTTACGGCGGCGTGCACGGGGCCAACCATGCACGCAGGCCTCCACGGCAGGGTCACTAGACGGGCATCGCGTGTGCGAATGCCCGCCTTCGCCTGCCTATCCGTCTGCGGCGGATGGGAGCGGCTTGAGGATCTGCCTCCCGCTCCCTCTCCGCGGCCTCCTTCTGCGAGATGACATCCTCGCAGAAGGAGGCGACAGCCCCCCATTCCGCCTCGCCGCGGAGCATGGCCACGACCATGCTCGGCAGCGAGAGGTTTGCACCTCCCAGCGCAGCGTTGAGTTCGCTGCGCTGGCGTCGTCAAGCCGGGCACACCAATAGTGTGTGCTCGGCAGTGTCATCGGGAGCGTCGCAGTGATGACACTGCAGCGTTTCCTCCCGACGGGCGACCCGGTGCAGGTAGTGACCGAAACAGCCATGCCCGGTCAGTACCTGCACCATGCGGAATGTGAGGCTGCCCTGCCGGCGCCCAACCCACTCCTCCAACACCGGACGAATTGCCTCGATCGTCCGGTGGCCGGCAGCTGGGGAGGCGAGTGCCTCACCCCACTGGAGCAGAGCCTCCCTCTGCGCCAGGGTACGAACCCGCTCCACCTCCTGTGGAGCGAATCGTCCCCCCCGTTCTCGAACAGCAACCCGATGCCGATACCCCTCCGAATGGACGCATGCATCGACATCCCACGGCGTTTGACCCGCAAGAACGCTGGCCGCGCCGTGGCTGACCGTGCGATAAGCTCGCACGGCCCGGGTTGCTATGACCCTCTGCGGACGTCGCAGCAGGGCCACCGTACGGAGGGAGAGGCATGCCGATCCTGGGCCTCCCACATTAGGGAGGACCCGTCCAAGTGCGGCTGCGGCGGCACACAGCCGTGGAGCGAGGAGCTTAAAATGCTCCTCGAAACTCCATCGGGGGTCCAGAACCAAGCCGAGGTACTTGAGATGCGCCTCGACCGGTATATGAACTCCCTCCTGAGTTCATATACCGGTCCTGCGACGGGAGGCGTGGAAACTCATGGCCCTCGTTTTTTCAAGGGCCACATCCAAACCCAGGAGGCGGATGCGTCGGACAACCAAAGAGGTGCCGACCGACGCAAGGTGGGCCGCCTCCTCCCCCGTTTTAGCTCTCGCCGCGACGAGTGTGTCGTCGGCGAAGCAGACGACCTTCATTCGTGGAAGAAGGTCGCCTCGCAGGACCCAATTGTACCCCAGGTTCCATAGTAGAGGACCTAGTACGGAACCCCGGGGTACACCTGCCGCCATTGCCCACGTATGGACGCGCCCATCCGGACCCTCGTAGAGGATGGACCTGCCTTGCAAGTAATCCTCCACGAGGGCGCGGAGGTACGGAGGCACCCGGTGGAAGCGGAGTGCCTCCTTTATGCACTCGTGGGGCAGGCTGTTGAAAGCGTTGCGGATGTCAAGAGACACCGCAACAACAGTCTCCCCACGAGCTGTGGCCTCCTCAGTCCACCCCTTGAGGTGCACCCGGCCTCGTCGAGCAGCACCACCAGCCGATACCCAGTCGGGGAATCCGCGGGGCGGCTCTCCTTCCTTAACAGGCAGAGCCTGCCCGCTTTCCAACGACTGGGGAAGCGGCCCGAGGCGATGCTTAAATCTAGCACCGCCCGGAACCGCTCCTCAAGGTGTCCCAGGGCGAGGGTCAGAACCCTGCTTAAGACACCGTCCGGTCCCGGCGCCTTCTTTTTGCGCCGAAACCGTTCCCTCACCATGTCGAATTCCACGTTCGACACGGGAGGGATGGCGGCAGCCACTTCCACCGGTGGAGTGTCCGGGGGGACCATTCTGGGGGGCTGGAACGGACCGGGATCAGGAAACAGAGTCCCCAAAACTCGATCCAGCAGCTCTCTGTCCATAGCGGAAGTAGGGGGAGCGGAAGCTTTAAACTTCCCCCTCACCATCCGGTACGGACGCCCCCACGGATCATCGTCCAGGAGCCGTATAAATTGCTCCCTGGACTCCTCCTTGGCCCTGCAGATTTCATTCCGCAGGGCCTTCTTGGCTGCCGCATACACCCGACGAAGTTCCGCTTCCTCGTCGGGTGTAGTTCTGGCGCGCCTACGACAACGCACGTAGGCGCGCCTGGCCCTCATACTGGTGGTACGCAGATCCGCAATCTCCTGCGTCCACCAGTACACCTGTCCCCTTTCGGAGCAAGCCTGCGCCCTCGGCATGGCGGCTTGGCGCTCGTGATACTCCTACCAATTTTAGACTAATTCACTAGCTGGTGATTTTAAGTTAGCACTCGCAGGAAAAAATAATTTCACACTCCCTTTGAACAAATAAGTATTTCATCACCACTCTATGTAACCACAATTTAGATGTAATTATAACTTTCCCGACTTTATACAGGGTTATTTTTGATCACCCAGCAAAATTTAAGGGACGCTTCACGACATGGTAGCAGAATGATTTAAATATAAATAAAAAATAACTTACCTGCTTAATGTATATTAATTTTCTCAAATATCCAAAAAATGCTGCACTAGTTGAGGGCAGCATTTTTAGATTTTTTATTTTTTTACTTTTTTATTGTTTATTTTTTATATAATGATGGACGTATCCTGAAGCGTCCCTTAAATTTTCCAAGGTGATAAAAATTACCATGTATATGGATGTACTTTTTCGTTTGTGAGCTTTTATCTATACTTTTTTAACCTTACTTGAATAGGTTGGTATTGAACACTAATATAATAACATTTTGGTTTTCCAAAAAATTCAAAACCAAACATAAGTTTCATTTATTCGTATCAAGGCTTTATTTATTACTTTGAAAAATTTTACTGTCTTGCTGCAAATTTAATAGTGAGCCTAGCTGTTTTCTGTGACCTGCAATACCCCATCTTGGCAGATAAACATGATAAAGCACACAGTGCCGCTTGTACGATGGGATGGAGCTGATTTTGTAAGTGTAGCAAAAAAATCAACTTTTCTTTATCCCTTCGAGATTGTCTCGAAAACTAATGGTCGTGTGTATTATGTTATTCAAAATAATAAAAACGTAAATGAGGACACGAAAGGCTGAGGGAATATATCAAAAGAATACATTTTGTCGGTTAACCCTTCAACGGAAGCGTCGACATATGGAGCCTGTATATTAAGGAATGTCAACTATTTCCTGGCTTACAATATTTTATAGAGTTATAATGTTGTTTTACCGTTCAAGTGAAGTGTGTGCTCAATCTACACTAATATTATAAAGAAGAAAGATTTGATTATTTGTTTGTTTGAATTGAATGGGCTTCGAAAGTACTAAGCCGATTTTGAGGAAAGTTGGTATAGGGATAGTTCGATACCAGGGAAAGGACATAGGGTAATTTTACTACGAGAAAAATCTGACGGGAAATGTTTTCCTACGGGAAAATTTAGTTATAATGCAAACAAAGTTGCATACGGTCAGCTAATAATAAATAAAACCGGCAAAGTGCGTTGGGCCACGCGCAATATGTGGTTCCGTACTATTACTATTATTAAGACTGTTATGATTTTATTTTTTCATAATTTCATATGATTGGTTAATCTATATTTACTACCTGTTTTACTAAAATAACAAAATAAGAGATTTCTTCCCTGTTGTCGTCCCTATCGATTAGTGTGCGACACAGAACACAGAAATTTTTGTTTTCTGTGGTGTGCGAAGTGCGAGTTTTATCGAGCTTTACTCGATCACACGCATCGAACGCGTAAACGCGAATTTGTATGGAATTAGAGGAGCGCCATCTAGTAGCTGCTATGGAATGAGACAGCTTCATCTAGTAACTACTAGATGGCACTGCACTTATTCCATACAAATTCGCGTTTACGTAATATCACAGGATGTTATTTTTTTACATTTTATCGGGTTCGATTCCTAGTTCCGATTTGAAATTATTTAATAATCTGTGAATGCAGTTTGGATTATTTTAAAAATCAAAATGAAGTATTATTTCAGTAAAATTTTCTATCGACGCAAAGATAACATGTAGGGAAAGCCCTACATGTTGCATCGCCGTGGGACACCTGTACATACCTACATACTACAACTGTGAATTTTTTCACGTTCCCATACACAATCTGGCACTTGACATGACTTGACTTGACATGACTTGACAAAGCTGGCACTTGACTCTAACCAAAATTCCGCTTTAAACCCTAATATTTTACAAACGGATCTCTGAACCGATAAATGGTATTCACACATTCACAATATTTTTGAAAGACCTATCCAACGAAACGGCACATAGCATTGACGAGAGAAAAAATCATCCCCACTTTACATGTAGAGGATGTCGTGTCGCTAAAAAATGTATATTTTTTCAACATTTTATTTTACTACTTTGTATTGACGTATTTAATATTATTCACTGGGTGCGAAGTACTAGGTGGGGGTAATGTCATCTATTGCAGCGCTCATGGTGGCCAAAATTACAAATAATGTATGCTCTGTCATCTGTCATATCTATAAACGCAATCACATTTTACACTTGCAATTAAATGAATATTGGCGAATGATGAGTGAATATATTACGTCTATTAAATAAAACTTAATCAAACTGATGGAGATTAATTATCGTTTACCTTTAAAAACGTTTTGTAACATGTCAAAGTAATAGATGCCTTGTCTTAATCGATTATGACTTTTGAAATTCAACTTCGGAAGTACCTTGATGACCTCCAAATTTCAACTACAGCATAGTAACAGCCGTTCCCTCTTTGTATTATTTGCCGCTTATTTATTTTCTTTCATTGTTTATTATATCACTCACACTAGTATATATTTATCATATTTATAGTGTATGTATATATTAATCTGTACTATAATCATTCTACTTTTACAAACAAAACTGTCACTTTGTAAATTGTTTGCAATTTTATTGTTCTGCGTCCCTCTATATGGTTCCACTGAAAACCAGCGTCACGGCACCCCTGTGTCGTGACATAAGCTGAGTGGAGTCCAATACGGTGGCATTACTAATGAATATTGTATCTGTGCACTTATAACTGTAACTACCGAATAAATATTTTTTCTTTCTTTCTTATGATGCGAGCTAGAATTATTGAACTTTGACTTTGTTTTCTTCTTAATTCCTCTACATCCCGGACATGTTTTACACACTTACGACAGGGGAGCTCTTGGCCTTCATCTGACCTGATAGTAAGTGACGATAAAGGCAAAGGTGGAAGCGAGATTCACCTGGACTCTTCCACAACTAAGGAACAGACTATCTTACCTCTAAATTGTCGGAACACAACAATGCTATTATTATTGTTATTATAGCGACAAACTTAGGTAAGATGGTGGTGGGTAGCTAAGCGAGCTCAGAAGGCTATCACTATCACCAACCAAACCGAGCATAAAATTGTTTACCCCCATGGGAATCGAACCCCAGACCTCCTGATCAACACCCGGTGGTCTCAACGACTAGACCACGAAGGTTTAAACGATGTCCAGCAGATACCAACAATTTTCCTTTAGTGGTTTGTATTTGGAATTTTATATTGCGAGTAATGAATAATACCATATTTGATTCGATCTACAAACTATATTTAATTTATAAGCGACTAGCTTTCCGCTCGCGACTTCGTCCGCGTTATTTTTGTTTTCCTGTGGGAATTTTATATCTTCCCGTAGGAAAATTATCCTATGTCCTTCCCCTGGTCTCGAACTATCCCTATACCAACTTTCATCAAAATGGGTTCAGTAGTTTCAGAGCCTATTCAATACAAACAAACAATCAAATCTTTCCTCTTTATAATATTAGTAAGTATAGATACAGGAACAATTAAATATGTTTACTATTACTTAATGAAACCTAAAGTAGATTAATCCTCTTGTTTTACAGTAAAATTACAACTAAAAATGAAGTAAACAATCCCTGACAATACAAATGAAAATAAAACACACTTTGAATTAATTTTACTTACCTACTTCGCTTAATTTGAATGATCAAAATTGATTTCACAACCCTTTGTCAATATAAATTGAAAGCTTGTCTTTGATTTTAATATTGTGATTTTGACATAATGTCGCGATTAAATATCAAAGCGCTGAAGTCGTGCACACAGCCCATCATACCAAATAACAGCTTTCTACATAGTACTTAAAGTGTCTGAGCTAAACCGTGGACAGACATACAGATGGACAAACGGAGATGCCTGGTTGGCATCTCCGGATGGAGAAACTATAAGAGTTCCTTGTTGTCTAACACCTTAAAAAGAGAAACCAGTAATTGAAACTCGGAAACATCGACAACTTGTAGTTGTCGATTTTTCCGAGTTTAACTGCTACTTCAAAGTGTAGAGCTTCAAGTAAAAAAAAAATACATTATTATTATGGCGATAAACTTGGGTAAGACGGTGGTAGCTAGTCAGCACCGAGCACACTGTATATTCGGTGAGTGGGAAGGACCTATCGTTACACAGTTCATGGAATTTATATTTAAAAATTGTGAATTTGGAAATTCGTATTCGAGTCCTACAATTCCCAATGCCGATTTGAATTCTATTGCTTCAAGAAAGCGTCTCCAATATAGCCCTACGAACCAAATCGAACAGAAAAACTTTTGCCTGCAATAACAGCTGGTGGTTTCAATCACTGAACCGGGTAGCTGTTAGAGAGCCCGCTCACTTACAATTTTAAGTTGGTCGACTATCGAACAACTAAATTGTGTACTTTTACAATATAATCGATCCTCTTTCCTACCAGTCGATTTCCAGCCGCAGACCAGCGGCCTATTACCGATCTCATGGTTTTCAAATGCTATCTTAGGAAATCATGTGTAAAACGAAAAATAAGATATTTGGGCAGATTTTTGATCATTCGTTTATATATCATGATGACATCATTGAAATTATGCCATAGTGATGATATCATTAGAGATCGGTTATACGAAATTAAGCATTCATGACTTCTTTATCTCAAAATGTATACCATGTCATACGATGGAAAGATCCATAATGGGCCTGCTGATCAATTTAGTCGGAGACAGTGTTGCGCCAACGTGGTGACGTGTGGGGTAAAATGCGAAAAAAGAATGCTTTAATTACTATATTAATATAAAGGCGACGAAAACAAAAAAGAACATTTTGGGTGTATCCTATATTAAGTGACAGATCAGAATTTCGGAAATGTAAACAATTTTTTTTCATTCTACAGAATGAGTGTTTCTTCTTTTGACGCGCTTGTATATCTAAGCAACAATCAAACAGGACACAAGATTCCAACTTGCCATCACCGTTGAAGTGAGGCTTAGCTAACACTTCGGTAGGAACTTTATTAAAAATATTACCTCTCCTTTATTGTTATACTTTTTTAACTTTGCTTATAATCCAAATTATGACCATTTACTGAAATTAAATGTTATTTTTTAGAAATCTACCAATTCTGAATCCGACGACTCTGAGAAATTATGACTTAACTAAGTAAGTTATTTTTTTTTATATAATAACATGTTGATATTTGGATTTTGGTCGGGAAATCACGTAGGCACGTGTGGTCCTCTTGCATTTTGCCGTCCGACTGACTAACTAAGTTAGATGATCTGCGAGCTTGCATAGGGAACCCGTGCTAATAAGCAGTTGGCCAATAGTTGGCTTATAATCCAAATTATGACCATTTACTGAAATTAAATGTTATTTTTTAGAAATCTACCAATTCTGAATCCGACGACTGAGAAATTATGACTTAACTAAGTAAGTTATTTTTTTGTATAATAACATGTTGATATTTGGATTTTAGTCGGGAAATCACGTAGGCACGTGTGGTCCTCTTGCATTTTGCCGTCCGACTGACTAACTAAGTTAGATGATCTGCGAGCTTGCATAGGGAACCCGTGCTAATAAGCAGTTGGCCAATAGTTGGCAAACTTTTTAATTGTAAGTAATCGCAACGGAATCTCGTTCTTGATGCGATCGGTGCCAGATTATTTAGTTGGACAATTTAGTTGGATATGATGTGCGAGCTACAACACATCACTATGTCTATTGACATACTCCGCGATTTACTCGGCCAACTTCAAATCGTAAATCTGCGGTGTCACTTAGTTTAACCAGGTGGCTAGTTCATTTTTTTTTAAGTATGCAGAAAAAATAAGCACTAAAATTCGGTTGGTTTTTATGTCAATCATGGAAAGAAAAGGAATCGTTCTTTTGAAATATAAAGTAATAACATAAAGTGTAAGTAGATTTACTGCTGTGTACCCAGTGAAAACAAGTCATGTTGAAAATAAATTCATGACGTACCTACCTTTATTATGACGCCTTTCAGTTTGGTCGACGCAAACAACGTCGGGCCGAAAACTTCTTTTGAATCACATACAAGCGCGATCGCTTAGCACATAATTAATTAAAACCACAATCTTGTTGAAAGCGTTTATGATGGAGTGGGATTTTCCGTTTTAAATCTCGGGATAGATCTTTCTACGTCATAGATGAATGAATTTGAGCAGTATAATGTCTACAGTAATTTTTAGATTTTCTTTCATTACTTTAACTGTTTTGATAAATTGTAGTAATAAAATGATTTTCATAAAACACAGGTCTATTGACGAACAGACATGGAACTACCCAAGTAACATTTTAGGTTCTAGAATGGTTTTGAAAAGGTTCTAGAACCTATATATGGATATCTGCTACTAAGTCTTAACAGACTCAATATTGTTATATTAACCTTATAATAACCCCCTGAGTGCAAAAAGGGCCCACGTTTTAGAACCTTTCTGAGAGCTACAGCAAAACCTATAGTTTAAATCACAATACCTTTATTTAAGGTTAATATAACCTTCTAAAATGTTGTTGGATGTATCTTTATGATAACTTAAAACCGTTTTTATAATAGACACGAATAAATGCTTTTCCGAGACTCCCAGGTTTTAAAATGTTTCTATTTAAGATTTTTTACACAGAATCAAGTGCATTTCAAATCTTTATTTATAATGGCGATTCCTTGTTTTAAAATGGCGAGATAAGGTAAGTGTTGTATTCATAAAAATAATAAGTAGCTTGCTGACGTCAGAAAAAATTAAAATATATTGCGACTGGCACTTTATTGTAAAACTTCATGATAATAGAGCTGTATAAGAGGTGGGCCCTTCGTAAGTTAAAATTCTGAAGATATTTTAATAAAATAAAAATTATAAAATACGATAGCTGGTGATAAATCGCATTAGAAATGAAACTTCTATCCATCTAAAACATACATTTTAAATATTAGCACACATTACTTAAATTTGCCTTATTAAATTTTTCAAAATATTGCTTTTTGTTCCGATAGATTTTTTATTTCAATAAAAATATGGCTGCCGTTAGGAAATTACTAGAAAGAATTTAAATTAACCTTTTCAGAACTGTAACAGCTAAAAGCTAATTATGTTTCCCAAAATAAGATCTAAAGATTATCTGGCGGAGCTAGTTAAAACTACTAGGCTATTTTTGCACTTGCTTAAAACTCGCGGAGATAACTGAAATTTTCTGAGGATGTTTCTTAAGCTTTAAAATATTCTCGTAGGACTTAAATCATGCCGTAAGCTTATACAATAGCATTACTGGTTTGGGTTTTAACCACATAATCCTAATTTGTTTGTCTAGATAACTCTAATATAGCCTAAAGGTTTCATGTAGGTTTTAGAAATGACTTATAGGTGATTTTAAAATTCCATAACTTTATAGCTGTATATAAGTTAAAAAATTAACCTTTAGATCTCACTTTAGTATAATGCTAGCTTTTCTAGAACTGAGTCAGGAGTCTACGACAACTTTAAGATCTTAGGACTATATGCTTCTAAAACCTAAGTAAAATTAACGTTAATTTAAACTCTTGTCAGCGGTTCCAAGGTTGTAATAATAGTCAATTAGTTTTAGGACTTATTAATCTTTCTGAAATACTAAATACGACCAGATAGCAAAACGTTAACCTTTTTATGACTTTTTTAAAACCTTGAGGTAAAGTTTACAACCGAGACCCGAAAAAAATGTTACTTGGGTAGTCTGATTTACCTTCCTTTCGCAAATATTTTGAAAAAGTCTTCCGAACATCTTCCGAATCAGTTTTCGAGCTCAAATCTTTCAAGTGTGATGAACCATGCCGAACCAAATTTTGGGTCTTCCACACAGACATGAAATTAAATAGACGTCAAGGCTGTATGTACTTTGCGACTGTCAACATCTCTTTAACTTTTTTAAATTTTGCAAAGCGAGCGTTAACATGACTTGGCAGAGTTCCTTGTCAATTCTAATTATCAATTCTAGTAAATTGGTTTGTTCCGCAACTCTAGTGAAATGAATCAGCATCTCCATTTAGCTGTCACAAATAACCGCATTGCGCTTATCCCATGATATCTAGCCAATCCTGCAGTAAAACCTATCAAAATTGCACAGCTGAACTGAATGAGCTTGTTTTATATGAAATAGTGATTTTTTCTATCGTTCTCCCACTAAATAGTGTTCATCTGGGAATTACAAACCTTAAGTGGCAGTGGGCAGGACACATCGCTCGTAGGACGGACGGCCGATGGGGCGGAAAGGTCCTCGAGTGGCGGCCGCGTACCGGGAGACGCAGCGTTGGTAGGCCCCCCACAAGGTGGACCGACGATCTGGTGAAAGTCGCGGGAAGCCGCTGAATGCGGGAGGCGCAGGACCGATCGGTTTGGAGATCCCTGGATGAGACCTATGTCCAACAGTGGGCGTCTCTTGGCTTATATGATGATGATGATGAGGGGAATCGTGGCCTCTTTTGACATTACTAACTACTTCCTCTTACCTCGGTCTAGCAGCTTGGGTGTAGATACGGTCGAGCTCCTGCAGCATGCGCAGGGCATCGGCCATGTCGTGGGCGCTCGGCACGTCCTCCCTGGCCTCGGCAAGGTAAATCGCTGCCAGCACTACGGCGATAGTTACGGCGACGCGTTTGCTCATCATCTTGATGTCTGAAAGCAATGTGCTTGTTGAAAAATGCGCAGCGCATCCAGAAATTGTCGTGTATTTTCCATGCATCACAAAGTAGTAAGTGTCGTTACCGACATGCGAGTGGTACAGCGTGAAATGTTGCCAAAATCCGCACCGCCATCAAACGCAAAAGAAGAAAAAAGCGTGGAGTATAAACTCATTATTTTCTTCGCCGACAGCCGATGCCGATAGACGTATGCTACACGTTCAATATTTATCACGATATTTTGATCACGATCCAGGAAACCCCTATTTATTGATCGTGTAGTAATTATGAATGTTACGAAATACCGAAATAATATTTAAGGTTGTTGATTAACAAAAAAATGTTTTATGACTATTCTTTGTATTTTTATTATATGCCTACTTTCGATTTAATACGCTTAACAGCTAAGCATATTAAATCGAAAGTATATCATAAATAGTATATAATAAAATATAATAAAAATACAAATAATAGTCAAAACATTTTTTTGTAAATAAACAACCTTAAAATATTATTTCGGTATTTCGTTACACCCGGTATAATCTTGATAATAGAAACCAATTCCCGAAACAGATAAAAAATATGAAAAAGATCAAGTAATTGTAGATACATTTACTTTATCAAAATTGTATTTGTCTAAGAAAATTAAAAATTGTATTTAAAAATGTCTTTTTAATCGTTCTTGTGGAAGCCTAACTCTGTTAGTGATTAATCTTTTATAATTTTTTTAACTAAATGTAAGCCTCAACCTTTGTCACTTTTGGTTTAATCAAACCAAACCACGGCATTATTAAGTTAGTGGATGTGATTATTTTCTTCGAAAATAATTATTATTATTTAAACTATCTCAACGCATACTCCATTTAAAGAATGAGTCTATGCCTCACAATCAAAATTAAATATCAAACTTAATGTTGATTACCTAAATCTAGGTGTTTACTATTTTACATTAACACTAATTTTAGACCAACTCATTATAAATACGAAATCAAACTTTGGCCGATAACCACTAAAATTCTCTATCAAATTTTCATTTCTGTTTGTCGTCGCCACGCCTACAATACTCATCTATGAATCATGTATAGGTAATATTAACAAATATGACATTTGGAACGCTGAAAATAGTTCACAACATATTACAAACACAATTTGAAAGTACTCACATCATATTTCCACGCTTTAGTGAACATAGATATGACAGTTTTTGTGAAATTTAATAACATGTTGGGAACTTGTTTTATTCGGACACGGCAAAAGGGTAGCCGTTATACTCGTAGCTATTGAAACCCTTGTATCAAATTTCGTTCACCCAAAAGGCAAAATTCCAAACTACACTCAAACAGAAATTGCTTATTGACTCCGCCAACTAATGATTTATGCATGGGATGACGAAATTCTAGAACAATTCATTTAATACGTACTTAACTATGGAGTATAGAGATACTATGTAGAATTGGTGAAATTCAGAGAAAACTAAACAAGTTGAGCAAATGAAAAAAGATGCTACCTAAGTTACATATATATACAAGTTTATTATTTAGTTATGACAAAAATTTTGTGCTTGTTCAGACAAGCAAACTGAACTTTCACTATGAGACCAACTTCGAAATCGCAAAAAAAAATCAGCCATACAAATGTTCAACAGTCACTGAACCTAAATGTATGAAACAGCTGACTTTTTTTGCGATTTCGAAGTTGGTCTAATAGTGAAAGTTGTTCAGTTTGCTTGTCTGAACAAGCACACAAAATTTTTTGTCATAACTTAAAAATAGCGGTGTATATAAAATTTGAAAGTTTGCTTTATTCTTAACCAATATTCGCAATGTGTTATTAACGGTGAATGAGGTCTACTTTGGCATACAGCAAAAATTTCGAAAGACATGATGGTGAAATTTCCTCGGTGGCATAGTAATGGTGTCAACGCGGTATGTTGAAGACGCGAGTTGGGATCATATTCAGTCAAGTGACGTTTTTCGTGTATTGATTCTAATGTTCTTGTAAATTTATTAAGCACTCACTTCTGTCCGCGGCTTCGCGCGCGTTAAATTCGGGGTAACGTAGTTCATTCTACAGAACTTCTTTTTTATCAAATTCTAAGCGTATAATCGCAACCTAACCAGATTAAAAAAAAATGATACCCATATTTCTTTTTAGACTTTGTTGCCCCATTTCACGCCTTCATGGGTTGAATTTTGAATAAACCTGAAACACGTATTTCCTAATCTATTTAGGGAAGTACTTCTGTGAAGTTTTGAATAAAATAGTCTATTTAATCTTAGTTTTCCATACAAACTATGGACCCAGTTTCATCCCCTCAGGGAGTGATTTTCGGAAAATCAATTTTTAGCGGATGCCTACGTCATAATAATCCTTTGCTTGCCAAATTTCATTGCAATCTGTACAATAGTTTGAGCTACGTGTTGATACATCAGGCAGTAACGGTAGCCTTTTAAATACAGAGAGATTTTTAAATAAAATGCAAAATCACAAATATTAATAATGTAGTTAGGTACTTAATTACTTACCTAACTTTTACTTTCATTACTCATTTAGGCTATTTCAATCACAGTAAAAATGCAAAATCACAAATATTAGTTATGTAGTTACCTACCTAATTACTTCCCTAACTTTTACTTTCATTACTCATTTAGGCTATTTCAATCACAGTAACTTGCTGTACGAGTATGTGTAAAAAAGAAACATTTAGTTCTATTATGAAACAAGACAGCTGATTTCATATACCTACTATTCTATAATACGACTCATTCAGAGGCTTGGACCTCCTCAAGGAATAGGAGGGACATCCCGCTGTAAACTTTACGCGTCAGGGTCAGGGTACACATGGGAAATTATTTTCTAATGTTTCTTTTAAGGTTGCGAATGCGTTAAGTCCCAATGCACTTTAGATTCACAAACCCTATTATCGGGATTCGGATAAGGGATTTCAAAGAGCACGAATAATATTCTCAGTGCAGTGTTAGCTTCTGGGTGTATTTTGTTGTAAACATCATGTTTTTATCGCTTCAGACCATTAACTACACAAAAACAAAAAACGGGTTGAAAATTTACCCTTATTAAAGACGAGTACAGAATATATCAGACATCGTCTACCGAATAAATAATTTGACTTTGACTTTGACTTTCACTCTTACACCCGTATCTATAGTCCCATCAAAGTAATTACTTGAGTAAAAGTCGTTACTTAAGTTGTGATTTTAAAACAATAAGTACTGTGACAATAAAAAAAATGTCTTATTACTGCGTTCGGTGGCGCAGTAGTTCGCGCGTCCGGCCTATAATAATGGCGATTACGCTTTCGCAATGGTCTATCACGAGATGGGTGACCAAAAATTTAGTATCTGAGCTCCTCCGTTTTTCAAAAGGCTAGTTAAGCCGTTGCTCCCAGGTGTATTTCCAATCGTTAAAATGCACCAACCTGCACTAGCTGATAAGCATAACTTTCTTTACTTCATCGAAATTCTCGTTTATTGTATAGAAATCACAATTTAAGTAACGACTTTTACTCAAGTAATTACTTTGACTTGACTATAGATACGAGTGTTACACCCTTATCTTTAGTCAAGTCAAAGTAATTACTTGAGTATAAGTCGTTAATTAAATTGTGATTTTTTAACAATAAGTACTGTTGTTTAGTTGTTTTATAAAATATGTCTTAATATTGCGTTCGGTGGCGCAGTAGTTCGCGCGTCCGGCCTGTGATAATGGCGATTACGCTTTCGCAATGGTCCGTCACAAGATGGTTTTTTTTATTGCTTTAGAAGGCAGACGAGCAAACGGCCCACCTGATGGTAAGTGGTAACCGCCGCCCATGGACTTTGCTAATATCAGGGACATAGCCAAGCCGCTGCCTACTTTGAATACAATACTCTTCTTAAAACTCGCTTGAAAATAGACATATTATAGCGCTTCGGAAACACAGCAGCAGGAAGTTCATTCCAGAGCCGGACCGTACGTGGTAAAAAAGAGCGCTGAAAGCGAACCGTGCTAGGCGATATTGCTTCCAGGTAGTAAGGATGAACTGTACTGCGGTGCCGAGTGGTACGGTGATAAAAAGGTGACGTTGGTACCAAGTCAAACAGTTCCTCGGAGCACTCACCGTAGAAAATTCGATAGAAGACACAGAGAGATCCGAAGTCCCTCCGTGACTTCAGCGACTCTAATGAGTCCAGCAGATCATAATCACCGATGATTCGAGCCGCCCGTCTTTGTAGGGAGTCAAATGGTTCAAGTTGGTATTTTGGGGCTCCTGCCAATGATGTGAACAGCGGCTCTACACAGCAATGTTGAAACAATATTAAATAATATTGTTTTGACGACCTCATGGTACCAAATCGGAAAGTAATATCAAAACAATCCTGCTATAAGCGATCATGGTAGGCTTAGTAGGTAGGAACTTGAATTTTATAAAGCACTAGCTGTGCCCGCGAACTACGTTTCGACATCAAAATACTTAACACAGTGTTTAGTTTTTTCCTCCATTTTATTCCATAATGATTCAACTTTATTCTGCCTTTCTTGAGCATCGGCCATTTCGAAATTAGAACAATTTTCGTAGGTTCGTAATGCTCTTTTTCTAACAGTCCACAAAATTAAATACATTACATATTACTATAAACACTAAGTATTATTATTGTTTTAGAGACATTATTGATATTAATAAATTCTTCTTCAGTAGAAAGAACTACACAGTTGCAAGAATAATCTTTATCGTATTCATGTTTCGAATTAAAATAAACAATTGTTAATAAATTAGAACTGTATACGAATAAAGTTTAGATTTTATAATAGGTGTTGGTAACACCAACAAAATATATTTTTTGGATATGACAACTTGGCCAATTTTGACTGGTCGTACAGTAAGCTCCTTGTCAAGCTATACTGTTTGACATTTGAACCGTTCTTATGTCGCTCGTAATACTGGCGGTTTTCGTAGAGTTAATGTATAGCATGACTCGGCACTTGCCTTCCAATCGGGGGGTCGGGGTTCGAGACCCGCCATGTACCAATGTGTTTTTCGTTTCGAATTTCATATGTACATTTGTCTGACGCTCCTACGGTGAAGGAAAACATCGTGAGGCAACCTGCATACATCTGCGAAGAAATTCAATGATGTATGTGAAGTCGACCAATCCGCACTGGGCCAGCGTGGTTGACTAAGGCCTAATCACCCTAATATAGGGTAGGCTCGAGCCCCTCGGTGGGGACGTATATGGGCTGTGATGATGATGAATGGGGGGGTTACTGTACAAATACCTTTTCCGTATTCGATATCCGATCACGGAATACAGATACGGAGTTTCGTGAACGTAGCGCAGACGTTCGTTTCTTCTCATTCGGGATTTCTACCATTCTACCTAAACGTACGTACAGAACGTGTTCCGTTCGTAATAAAAACGAACGTGTGCGGCAGTCAATGAGTATTTTGTATAGATTTGATGCATTCGGATGCGAAAAAACGTATTTATGCGGTTAGCCTTAAAATGTATTGAGACTTCCGTTTTTGTAACGTGTACTATGCGATATAGTGTTGCTGGCATAGTTCGGTTAGCAAACTCGCCGTGATGACTAACATCCAACACACAAACTTGGAGTTATCGTTAGTTAGTTCTCGATCGTTGCATTATCACGGTCTCGAAGGACACTAAACACAGGTAACATCTAACATCGAACATCCAATAGGCCCCGAAGCGGTTCTCAAACTTTATTGGTGACGGAACCCTTTTGGAAAGCGAAATACTTGACGGAACCCTAAAATAAAACAATAGTTTTTAAAAGTGTATTCTTTATTAATAATAAGCATAATGAAAGTACGACCAGAGAGGGTGTTTTAATTTTTCTAAATTATTGCGGAACCCCTTATAGGGGTAGTGTGGAGCCCTAGGGTTCCGCAGAACACACTTAGAGCATGGCTGCTCTAGGTACCCTTCAGGGCCTAC
The DNA here is from genome assembly GCA_963935595.1 of Schoenobius gigantellus. NCBI lineage: Eukaryota > Metazoa > Arthropoda > Insecta > Lepidoptera > Crambidae > Schoenobius > Schoenobius gigantellus. The sequence goes on from OZ012551.1 coordinate 29,468,591, forward strand.
TTTCATTTAATACCCCTATTGCTGGGTTTGAAAAGCAACTGTTATCCGTCTTTTTTGAGCGGCGGCCATGTTGAATTTACTTCAGTGTTGCTACGTTCATAGTGCTCTACTAATCAAGGCCTTTCATTTGATACCTATATTGCTAGGTTTCGAAACGAACTTTTATCCACCTTTTTTGAGCGGTGGCCATGTCGAATTTACGTCAATATTGCTAGGTTCATAGTGCTCTACTCTTGAAGACCTTTCATTTGATACCTATATTGCTAGATTAGAAAACGAACTTTTATCCACCTTTATTGAGCGGCGGCCATGTTGAATTTATTTATGTGTTGCTAGGTTCATAGTGCTCTACTCATCAAGGCCTTTCATTTGGTACCCACATTGCTCGGTTTGAAATCGAACATTTATCCTTTTTTTGAGCGGCGGCCATGTTGAATTTAGGTAGATTTTCGTAGGTACCTAATGCTCTACTCTTCAAGGCCTTTCATTTGATACCTATATTGCTAGGTTTGGAAACTTAACTTTTATCCACCTTTTTGAATGGCGGCCATGTTGAATTTATGTAAATGTTGCTAGGTTCATAGTGCTCTACTCATCAAGGCCTTTCATTTGAGACCCATATTGCTGGGTTTGGAAACGAACTATTATCCATTTTTTGAGCGGCGGCCATGTTGAATTTATAGCAATTTTCCTAAGTTCATAATGCTCTACTCTTCAAGGCCTTTCATTTGATACCCATATTGCTAGGTTTGGAAACGAACTTTTATCTATCTTTTTTTAGCGGCGGCCATGTTGAATTTATGTCAATGTTGCTAGGTTCATAGTGCTCTACTTATCAAAGCCTTTTATTTGATACCCATATTACTGGGTTTGAAAACGAACTTTTATCCATTTTTTGAGCGGCGGCCATGTTTAATTTAGGGCAATTTTCCTTAGTTCATAATGCTCTACTCTTTTAGGCCTTTCAGTTGATACCCATATTGCTAGGTTTGGAAACGAACTATTATTCTTCTTTTTAGAGCGGCGGCTATGTTGAATTTATGTCAATGTTGCTAGGTTCATAGTGCTCTCGGGCGCGTGGGTAGTGGAGTCGCAGTGTGGACCTTACCTAGCGCGCCCATAAGGGCAGGGAGAACACCGGGGGGTTTTAGTGGGTAGGCCTGGTATTCTGCCAGGAGAGCCTACACACGAGAGCAATATACACACGCCCGCCGTCTAGCCCACGGCGGGTACGGTGCTTTTACGCATTTCCCCCCAAGAAAGAAAAAAAAAGGTTCATAGTGCTCTACTCATTAGGGCCTTTCATTTGATACCCATATTGCTGGGTTTTGAAAACGAACTTTTATCCTTTTTTTTGAGCGGCGGCCATTTTGAATTTAGGTCGATATTCCTAGGTACCTAATGCTCTACTCTTCAAGGCCTTTCATTTGATACCCATATTGCTAGGTTTGGAAACTAACTTTTATCCACCTTTTTTGAGCGGCGGCCATGTTGAATTTATGTCAATTTTCCTATATTCATAGTGCTCTACTCATCAAGGCCTTTCATTTGATATGCATATCGCTGGGTTTGGAAACGAACTTTATCGGCAGTCATGTCAAATTAAGTCAACGTGGCTAGGTTCAATGTGTTCTACTCTTTAGGTTCTTCGTTCGATATCCATGTTCCTTGGGTGGATCCAAAAAAATGTGATCCGTCATTTTAGGCATTAGGATCAAGAGTCCCGTCCCGTCCCTATACGCGTAACCCAGAACATTGCAGTCAGATATTTTTTTTAATTATCAATATTAATCTATTACTTTTAATAGTTTTAAATGGATGAAAGAGTTTGATTCCTTGGTCCTAATGTAAAAACATATAACACCTTTCAAAATACCTTGAAAAGAGTATCTTCATTTTACAACATTTCAAATATTTCAAAAATTGTACCGATTTTGTGAAAATTTGTCAAGAATTAAACCATGGTCACTCGATAAGTATTATCATAAAAAATGCTTTATACATTGGTTGTATGGCTTGATCTTTTTGCCTTGCCACCACGGTACGACATAAGAAAAAGACAAATTGGTTGGCGAAATCCAGTTGGGCACAGCCATTAACAGAAAATATTAAATTTTATTTGTACTATGTGAAACACTTCATTCCTGCCTTAATTTTCGAAATCCAATTACTTAAGATCAGGCTGTATGGCGTAGTTCCATTGCCTTTCCTTCGTGGAAGAAAATACCTTCTCTCTGTACTATAGGTACTATGTGACCATTATGTGACAGACTTGTCAAAATAATTTCACGTGCGCCATGTTGTTTTTCTACCTAAAGCCAATTCGAAAATTTTATATGGTATTTTTTCACTAAAAATAAAAAGAGAATTTAAACAAACGAAATTATGCCTAAATGTTCTTCCGGAAAATTCTAAGCATTGTGGTGTAAGCTATATCAAATTCTGTCCAGTAGTTTCGGAGATCTTTCCGGACAAACAGACAAACAAACAAACAAACAAACAAACCAACAAACAAACAATTTTTTTTAAAACTATCCTATCGTGTTCTGCTAATGATTTTAAGGCGACCTGTGTATTTTTTTTCTTAATATTTCGCAATTACAGATTTTTGTACCCCTACGATTTTATTATATATAGAGACAAGACGTTGATGTGGCGTGAAGTACCGCTTTGCTCTGTTCAGGACGCCCAGCTTTTTGCTAGCTAGTTTAGCCTTGCTTTCCAAATGACTCCCGAACTGGACTTTGCTCGATATATCGACACCGAGGGTGACCAAAGCTTAGTATCTCGAGCTCCTCCGTCTTTCAAAAGGCTAGTTAAGCCGTTGCTCCCAGGTGTATTTGCAATCGTTAAAATGCACCAACCTGCAACTTCATTAAAATTTTCGTTTATTGTATTAAAATAATCACAACTTAAGTAACGACTTTTACTCAAGTAATTACTTTGACTTGACTATAGATACGAGTGTTAGAGCATTCTCAGCTTTCACTATGTAGAGTCGGTAAATCTTATGCCAAAAACACACTGCGCTATTCGATATTCCTTATGCGGCTCATACGTACAAGTATTTTTGCTATTCACACTTTTAATTCACTCATTCAGGGGAGACATGACCGTAGTCAGCGTCAGATATATTATTATATCTTAGTCGACAGGATAACATAAAATTACTTTATTTTGCACAGTAAATTTGCGACTAGAATACAATGCGTACACAAACAGCAAAATAGGTGGCCTTATCGCAGTAGGCGTTCTCTGCCAGGCAACCTTTATGAAGGGCAAACATACATCACTACTAGGTTGGTGGTAAGAATTAATAAACTTACATCTTTCTAATATTAGGTCCTTACCACGTCCTTACATATGAAATTGACGTTTAGCCGTACTGGCCACTTTGATCTCAAATATCTCCTATATGGTTAGGAATTCCAAATTGAAATTTATACAGCTATTTACTCATGTATCTGTGTTTTAAAAATTAGAATTCACTTGTTTTTTCCTCAATTGTTTTATTTCTTTGCGTCACTCAGTTTACAAAGTGGAAAACTTAAAATATCGCGTTATTTACGAGTACGAGTTCCACCGTGGCACCAGTGCTGCAGAAACGGTTCGAAGGATTAATGATGTGTATGGCGACGGTGCCGCAAAAGAAAACACAAAGCGTTTTTGGTTCCAACGATTTCGTTCTGGAAATTTCGACCTGCAGAACAAGCCCCGTGGACGGCCGGAGACCAAAGTTCATAATGAAGAATTGAAGGCTATTGTGGAAGCGGATCCATCGCAAACCACGTCCGAGTTAGCTGCAGGCTGCGGTGTTAGTAATAAAACTGTTTTAATCCACTTGAAGCAATTGCGAAGGTGAAAAAGCTTGAAAGGTGAAAAAGCAAAAACCTCACAAATTGACTGAAGCAAATCAACAAACGCGCGTTGACTGCTGCGTTGCATTACTCAACCGGCAAACCATGCCCCAAGCGAAAATTGACTCCAAAAAAGTTACTTGTGAGCGTTTAGTGGACTAGTGCTGGTGTCGTCGCCAATTTCATATGTAAGAACCTAATATATAAAAATCTCGTGTCATAATATTTGTTATCGAACTCCTACGAAACGGCTAGCTCGATTTTTATGATTTTTTTTGTGTGTATTTGGTAGGTCTGACAATAGGTTTTAGGCTATTTTTTATTCCCCTAGGCGATAAGGGTGGTCCGCTCCAGATTTTTTTTCACAGTTATTATGGCGAAACGTAGTTCACTGGCACATCTAGTAATCAATAAAAAAACAAACAAAAGCAATAATAATAACAATACCTTCGAATAATAATAAAATATAAGTAATTCTGATTTATTATTATTTAATAGAAGTAGTTCTATTTCATTATTATTTCGAAGTAATGTTAACCTAACACGCAAAAACCTACGAAATTAATGAAAAAAATATGCTCACTGATAGGGTCTACATGCAGTCCCATTACGTTTTCAGAGTCCAGTCAAAACATAGTGGATGATAAAATATCGTGCGCTTTTTGATTAGTGCAATCTAAAGCAAAACGCGATACCGATCGGAATATAATTACCAACACGTTCAGCTTATGGAAATATATCGTCCGCAAAATGCTAGGCAGTGGCGTCCCTTGAGGAAAAAATTGACGATCATCAACCCAATGCATATCGAAATATGGTCAACATTGAAAAATAAGTTTATTGAATTCGGGTTTAAATTTAAATATCCTCAAAAAGAATTCTCTTCATGGATTATTCTTTCTTTGTCGTAATTATTATCGTAATAATTTTCCATTAGCATGCATTTGAATATTTTTACGAAACCTCTTTAAAACGGCTCAGCTCATTTGTGTGTTTCCATTACAGTACGTAGTTAGCTAGGATTTCTGTATTACTTCCCTAAAAAAACATATTTCATCATCATCATCATATCAGCTCATAATTATGTCCCCACCGAGGGGCTCGAGCCTACCCTAAGTTAGGGTGTTTAGGCCTTAGTCAACCACGCTGGCCCAGTGCGGATTGGTCGACTTCACATACACCTTTGAATTTCTTCGCAGATGTATGCAGGTTGCCTCACGATGTTTCCCTAGTTTTCCTTCACCAAAGGACAATCGGACAAATGTACACATATGAGAAAAACACTTTAGTACATGCCAGGATCGAACCCTGGACTTTCAATTAGAAGGCTGAGTCTACAGTGCCACCGACGCAAAAAAATATTTATAACATAAATATTCATTCTAGAGTTCTAATTTGGACAGTGTAAAAATAATAAAAATTGACACAATATGATCCTTCTTACGTACTTAAGTACTTTCATATGTCAATTTTTATTGTAACACACGTAGCAATCACATCGTTACAATACCGGGGATAAAAAAACTGCATACTGGCTATAATAACCCGGCTACTCATTTCTTCGTACTCGCAAATATGCTTGTATGTACAAGCCTAATTTCCTCAGATAAGAGCGAGCGTGTAGACAGCAACACTGTAAACTTCATAATGTATGTATACAAAATGTACACATTTGCACTGCGCGGGCAAGACGGTTCCTGTGGCCGGGTCATTACAACTTCAAAAGACTTTTAGATTTTCCAAACTATTCCATTTGTAAAGACGCTTTTATTTGGTTTTTTTTTTTACTATTTGATCGCATTCTTCTATACACGCAAATTTTAATATACAATTTCTCCTTTCACGGGTGTGCTGGAAGGAATTTTATTTATGAAATAAGCAGATTCTTTGTACATTTTGTGTTTGTACTGTATTGTTTGTGCCTTCTAATTTTATGCGTGCAAAAATTGTCAAATAAATAAACACTGCTAGTGTAATTTTATATTAAAACCTTTTCACAAAGAAAGAAACGTTAATAATATAAAGAAGAAAACAGCTTACTATGGGCACATAAAAATGTAGTAGAAGGAAGAATAGAAGGAAAGAAAGGAAGCGGAAGGGGAAGACTGGCTTAGGAGGATGATTTGCCGCGTTAGACCGGACTTGACGCTGCTTTTTAAACGTCTTCCGGCTTTGGTTATAATCACAGAGATACTACGTTATAATTCTGTCATATCATGCACAGACTAATAAGAGAGCAGAGATTGTTCAGAGCTGTTGTCCGAATCAGCGCTCGGGTACGTTTCAAGTTTATCGTAAGCTGAAAAACACAGACTTTGGTACTAAACAAATTTTTTTGTTGCCTTGATTTCTAATAACAAATTTTTGTTAGGTACCTTTGTTTGATATGCCCTTATTTTATTTTTGATCACCTGCTGCCATCATTGCGTTCTGCAGAATACCAGTGCAGCTTGCTCTGCTAGCTGCTTATACTGAGCTGAGCGCAGTTTTTGACATTGCACGGCGATATACAATTTTATTTGACCTATGTTGTTAATGTTATTTTTGTTACTTATGTGTTATTTAAGTTGATTGTGTGCTGTCCTGTGATGTTAAAATAAATGGTATTTCTTTCTTTCTTTTTCTTTCTTTTTCTTTGGTAGCTAGCCAGGCGGGCTCAGAAGCCCTAACACCAACCAATCCAAGCAGAACCCCGGACCTCCCGATCACCACTCGGTGGTGTTAATTACTATACCCCACGGAGGCGGTTGAAATTGGCATCTCCAAGAAATTTTTTCCCCGTTAAAACTCCTGCACTTTTCAATAAAAAGCTTATAGTAAGTAACACGGCAAAGTACTCACGATGGATGTACAAAAACTGATGACGCGATTTAACCTATCAGCCGCGATCAAACGGATAAGATAAAAGTAAATTGGAAAACCAAGTCCCGACCCTTCATATACAACGAGTTATGTCCATTACCTGTAATCTCGCACGAGTGTTGGAAAACATTTATGTGATTGTCGATTTGGACTAACATTATAACTGAGTTGCGAAGTAGTTACGTTGCTTAGAATAGCAAGAAAAATTGCCCGCTTCCCTAGCGGGCAATCTTTTAATGCCCGTACGGCAGTTTGCAAAAAAATTTCACACGTAACCGATTCCTTGCAATAGTGGTATACCACCTGGTATTAATCGGGAGATTTGGGGGTTTATCCTAGTGGAGGGAAGGTTTTCTACTCAGTTTGGTTGGTGATAGGGCTTCTGAGCGCGCCTGGCTAGTTACCACCGTCTTACCTAAGTTGGTCGCCTTAAAAATAATGTGAATAGGATTTTTGTGTTCCGACAATTAGAGGTAAGATAGCCAGTTCCTCAGTTATTGAGGAGTCCATGTGAAGCTTCTTCGACCTTATCGTCACTTACCATCAGGTGAGATAAAGGTGAAGAGCCTCCCTGTCGTATGTAAAAAAGTAGGTAATTTTTCTTTTTCACGTGATCAACAACTTGCAATGACTTATAGTTTTATTCGCTTTATCTCGGTAGGTTTTTATTATTTTGACATAGCAAAAAACGTTTGTCTATATTTTGTTACACTATACATATAATAAAAGATTTTTCAAAAGTTTTGGATTTATTTCATGACAGTATGAAATAAATCCAAAACTTAGCTTATACATGAGATTGTAAGCTCACTCTCACAATAATAAGATACGAACAGCAGTTCTACATAAACTTACACATATTTCTAATTTTACACACAAACATAAACGTACACTCACTCATACACAAACACACACCTTTAATTATCATGCATACAAATTATCTGACTGACCTTTTGTTTGACATTTATATTACTTATTTCTTATTTTTCATTCAATTTTAATTGTATTTTTAATTTTGACCTATTTGGAATTTAAATGAATTTTGTTATATTTATGATTTGATTTTCAACTTTTCATTTTATTAATTCCTTATTATTATCTTATTTAATTTTATATACTCCCTAGGCAGGCTGAGCTTTGAAACAAGTTACGCAAGCTTTTGTTAGAGCAAAGACTTGGGCAATAAAACTTAGGTTACTTACGAAATAGGCTATAATTCTTCATGAATTTTCATAAAAAAAATTTTAGGTAAACATTCAAGGCCTATCAAGCCGAAAAAATCCATGTTAACATAGTCATATAAAAGTTATGGTGTCATTGAAAATTCGTTTTTTTTTCAGACACAACTTTCTTTGGTAAATCTACCACATCTCTGCATCACCTAAAGGTTGACTGGCAGAAAATGCCTCAGGCATTAAGTGCACCTCAACAACAGTATTTGTACGTAACGTATTTAACATATTATCACAAATTTTTCGCAAATATTGTGATTGCAAAGGGTATTCAAAACCTAAAATAGACTTCATGTTGACCTAGAATCATGAAAAAAATGGGAAGAAATTGTCTTATAGCACATGCTATGGAAAAAATCAGAAACCTAAATATTCAGTTAGAAACTTATACACTTATATCCGGTTTCTATATTTAAATTCGTTTTTGCTACAGACAGCTATATTTTGACATATTTTCCACAGAATAAATATCAAAATTTAACTGTGCGTAGCAAAATTAGATAAATTTGTGCGAGTCCAACTCATACTTAGCCAGTTTTTATTTAACTGAGAAAATAATAAGATTTTCACTTTCCATAACTACTCTACATGCCTATTCAGATCGAAACATATAGAGTTTCATTAAAGGATAAAAAAAAAGATAAAAATAAGTTTATTCAGAAAGTGGGTAGGTATTACAATTGTTTTTTTTCTTAGACAATAACCCACCTGAACTTCCCCATATTGCAATACAATTATTATTATTATTTATTTATTTAATACAGTATAAGTTTCACAGCGCAAACCAATTACTTATACCTACATTAAAACACGATAAATTTTACAATCAAAAAAAAATAAACAAAATGTGGAACGAAACAGAACAGAATGTCAATTGAGCAAAAATGTCAAACAAAACAACATCAATCAAAATTGTCAAAATCAAATTAATATAGAACAATTAAAAACGTGTTAATATAAAAATGACAAAAACAGAACAATGACCCATAGGTACATAAAAAGAGCAGCAAATTTTCAAACAAAATAAAACAAAATGTGGAATAAAAATAGAATATCAAGTAAAATAAAATAAAATGTCAAATAAAATAATGTCAAATAAGTAACATGTCAAATAAAATAATGTCAAATAAGTAACATGTCAAATAAAATAATACCAAACAATATGTCAAAACCAAATTTAAAAAAAAAAGTTAATAAAAAATGTCAAAAACAGAACAAAACAATATGTGATAATGGACTCACAGAGGGCAGAGTAAACAGACATGAGTATATATACTCATGTCTGTTTTTGGGTGCAGCTGTGCGAAGGAGCTTCATTATATAGATGAGTTTGCGAACCCTGTTGGACATTGTGGATAAGTGGTCCTCAAAAGTTAGTTTGTCATCAATAATAATGCCTAAGTACCTGATATTTGAGGCATGATTAATGACTTCACAACTACAGTCAGAAGATATTACTCCCGAAAGTGTATGGCAAAAGTGAGCTCTCACTTCCTTGTGGCACTTGGGAGCCGAGGCTTTAGTTTTATGAAAACAAAAGACCTTTGTTTTTGCTGCGTACAGTCCGTTTCTTTCATACAAACGTAGTCCCCTGTGTTCCTTCCTGTATAATGGCACCAGTTGCTCTATTTTTTCCAATAAAATCAATGGCCACTATAAGCTATGTTTTCCTTTTCTTATTAAGTTAATTGTTAAAAGAGATTTTAAACCTTCAAAAACCTAAAAAATCGACCTAATTTTCTGCTGTATTCAAACGTCTAGCAAACAAATTTAAGAAGATTAGGTATATGAAAAATGCAAACCACAGGAACACAGAAAAAGCCTTGCTTTAATTTTTAACGCAAAAACTAATTAAATTGGTCAATTTATCGCGGAGAAAACAGGGGACTACGAAACGTATATTTTGTGTACTTTTCATATGTATTTTCGGCCCCAGCTGCAGTTGTCCCTATCGTACTCAGTTCAGTTGTTCGGACACACAACGTGACAGCAATAATTTTTACAAATACCTATTTTTAAATTCTCTCAACCTTGGTGTTTCCTCTTAAGGGTGAGTATATTATTATGCAACCATTTACAAACTCTTGCGATACCCCCTTCCATATACTTAAAAAGTAGTTCCCAGGAGTCAGCTTGAAAAGCTATCGCTGTACCTGCATAACAAATGATGCGCGAGCTAATTGAGTAGCAAGTCAATTAAAAATACATATTATGTCCCTAATATCAATATTAAAGTGGAAATATGAGAAATAATATCCTCGAGCTAATGCAATTAGGCAATGTAAGTAACTTGGAGATTAAAATATTCAACTGCACAATGTGCAATTCGAACTAATAGCCATCCTTTCAAAGGGGGTGAATATTCCGGAAATCAAACACAGAAGGTAGGTACTTCGGCGCCAAGCCTATTACCAGTAACTCGATAGTTTAATTTTTAAGTGTTTGTCAAAAGTATTTATTGGCAACGAAGCGAATGGCGGACAGCGTCCAGTGTTTGAGTTGAGGCTTCGGCCAGTTTGAGTACGACTTACAGGGACTAGTTGCAGCTTTTAATTCCCAATATTGGCCGCGTACAGACTCCACCAGAGTGCTGAAGTTAGATTACTTTTCTACACCCTGTTACTTGTACGTCTAGATATGTTTAGGTATAAAATCAGAGTTTAAGGATCGAAGTTAAAGCAATTACATAGGAAGGTGTATTGTGCACATTTTGTTTTGTTTGTCAAAAAGTTCATATACATCTTTCGTTAAATTTAAGCCTAATTCGGCTTCTGTATAGTTGTTAGATTATCTCGTTCGTATCTGGAGCAGAGAAGAGGATCTATGTATTTGGTTGGTGTTGGGGCTTATGAGGCTTATAGCCAATTCCAACATAATTGTCTTAGCTTAGGATACTCTTATAAGGTGGCATGCTGTCACATTCTTTTCATTGAGGCCAAAAAGTGACAGCATACTTCTTAGGAGTTTCCTAAGCTATGCCAATGTTGATCAAATTAGTCATTAGGCTACTAGCTGTTTAGCAATCACCATCGTAAAGCCCATTCACTATAGCAGTAATACATAGAGCATTCTAATGCCCTGGCAGTCTAGACTCAAGTTCAGGGTGCCCAGACAAAGTAACAATTCAAAAACGATAACGAAGTTAGAAACGAACAAATGTATGTAATTGACACATGCCATCGCTAAATCACGTGGCAAATTGATCAAAGTCATCGATATAATGTAAATTGGTAGACAATGTATCGATTCGTAACGAATCTATAAAGAAGCTAACTGTTTTTTCGTTACTTTGATATACTTACTACTCAAAATAACTCATTTTTTAATAAAAAGGTCACGAAGATATAAAATTTAATCTATTATTTTACCATTTATTAGAATTACTAACAACATACGAGTAAGGTGGCCGTTATATTCTTTGCGTAGATAACCAATATTTTGTTTTCTTATAGAAAGAACAATTTAACACAGCGATTGCTACGATCCTGTTTCGTCAGCTAGGAATTAGTTTTCTTTATCTTAGAGACAATGACGAATTTAGATATCGTTTCCCTATGAAACAATTGCCACTAATCTAAGCCCCAGGTAAAGTTTTCTACCACCTTCAGCTTTATTAATACAAATTGAGAAGAAGCCCCACTAGTCTGTATAAATACTCCTCTTAACTGTTTTTGGTCATAGTAGCCAACCTAAACAGAGACATAGACTAGCCATGCTGCGGATATTATTTACGCAGTGTTCGAGTGTAAGCTCCTATTCAAATTAAATCAAAATAACTTTTATTGTATAAAATCACATAATGATCACTTGCAATCGTCACTTAAAAACTAAAGTTACCTTTACTATTTTCTCCGTCAACCATCAAATACGCGTTATTAACAAATTGTTAATAACGCGTAAGCTAATTAATTAGCAACGCAAACATTATAAACTAAATCTAAAATAAATAATCATTAAACTTCGTTTTTATAAAGATCTACGATCCTCGCCTATCTACCTATATCAAACGGCTCCGGTCGTCTATGTCCAAAGTGTTAAACAGACTACAGCATCAAAAGGACTACTGTCCCACTTCGACTAGTTTCAATTTGACTAATGTCCTATAATACCTAGTGGTCATCTTTGTCTAGAGTGCATAAAAGCTTAGTCTCATCATTTTTGTACATAGGTCACGCTAAAAGTTCCCGGAATTGGCTACTTACATAAACCATATTTAAAAAGTTAAGTTATAACTTTTTAGCCGTAGAATACAATATGCTTCATCTGACTGTCAATTGTTTTCACGTTCATTTTAAAAATTGCCCGATTACAATAAAATGGATTTAACTCGGGAAAATTTTCGTTGCATGATTTTTTACGATTTTAAGTGTAATTTGACAGCTCAGCAGAGCCTCGTTCGGCTTCCATCTGTACGCTAACACTAGGGTTGCCAACTTTTATTAAAAGAAATAGAGTATATCTGATTTCAAAAGAGGTAAATAAAGAGCACGGACTTATAAAAAAGAGTATCATTTGTTTTAAATGTTTAAAAAGTTATTTTTTGATACTTTTTGCAGCTCGTAACAATTTTTCATTGTTTTCAAAAGAATTGTACGTATCCAAACATTCTAACTCGTAAGTTTACATAGATCAGGAGCTCATTTTTAGTCAATTTCAATGAAGCCCTCTTCCTTTCTACCCACCACTTGGGAATACCAACATATTAAAAGTAAATAGTCGACTTTTTTGGTTACGATAATATGTAGGTATGCATCATATATGCGTGACTGGCACTAGTATAGTAAACGTTGTGTAAAAAAGAGTATTTTAGCATCCTCTATTAGTGTTATAGATTATAGAGTACGTCTACATGATATAGAGTACAATACTCTATTTTAGAGTACGGTTGGCAACCCTAGCTAACACATACAGGATTTTAACGCAATAAAAACTCTTAAAAATACATTGTATTGGAGTATGCGTAAGCAATATCACATGCCAGTTTGAATTAAACAAACCTCACACTATATAATAGATTCTAAGTTAAAGTTCATTCAGGCTACAGAGAGTTAAATTATTTAGAGTACCATTCAGAATAGGCGTGTCTCCTAATAGCGAAGTTCGTAAACACTCCTCTGCCTTAGGCCTTAAGTGCGGGTGACATTGAAGGCATATGCACGGAATCACTTCCAAATTTATAGGCCTTTGGTGATCACGATCAGTGAAGATACGTTCAGTGAAGGTACACACAAGATACGTTCCTACACGGATAGATTGACTTCTTTTTTCAATGCAATCCTTGGAGACGCGACATTATTGACCTGACATTCTTAATAATAATAATAATAATGATTCTTGATACGGCACGTATCGTTCGGAGATTCCTCTCCCTGTAGCCCTAATCACCGGTAGCTTGGGCCATGCTCCGCTGCCAGTGGAACCCTAGATTTAAGTTTTTTATAATATTTGTGTTTTTATATCTATATATTGTAAAAAACTTAAATTTAAGATGCTTTTTTGAATAAATGTATAATAATAACATTCTGGGATCTAGCTCACCTGTACCCCGAATGTGTAAACTAGTTAATAAGCGTAGTGATCTATTGGACATCTTTGGAGATACTTTTGGCAAATATAAGTTCAATTTAATTTGGATATCGGCCGAAATGGCCAACTCTGTACTGTTCTTTAATTTCATTAATTTAAATTATTGTATTTTATATTTTGTACTTGTTAAACAAAATTGTTACACGTTACGATAGTCTTGCTCGGTTTACTTATAGCATTGTTCACAGTATGCTATATTTTGATGATATTAGTCGTAACACTCCTGAGACCAAATGGCAACATGCACTTAATATTTTATAATACATCCAAGTGCAAAGCTTCCGAATATTTCGAAGTTTATGATGGAGCAGAAATCCAGCCGTGAAAATGACAAATAATTGCCTCTTTGTTAGAGCTATTGCTTTACAACGGTTCCACAAAGCACTGAGTATTCTAAAAAATACACACCTTGCTCTATGCGATACTTTTTAATTTGCCTCTGTTTATTTATATACAGGGTGTAATGAAACACCGAAATAGTATAAGATCCATCAGAAGTGGAAATTCTGTTCGAAAAATATTGGGCCTGGCCAAGCTATATTTTCATACAATACAATTATTTTTTGATCTTAAGCGTCGAGAGCCCTACATCAACGGACCCTGTTTCTTCATTTAGTGTTTATATTTCTTTTGTGTTAATTTCATAGTCAGTTGGACTATGGTTTTCACTCAAATTAAAGGTTTTTCTTTTAGTTTAAAGTCGATTAACTCGGGAAATATTACGTTTTCAGATCTAAGACCATCTCATATCCAACCTATATGCCCCTTTAATATTATTTAGGCGTCCAGTTACACCCGGTATATACCACAGTAGCACCATAATCTTGATGCGGTCTAGTTTGTTTTCATGAAATAATACAGAACAAGAACAACAGAGAAACATACTAAACACGAAATTACTGCAAACATGAGGTAACTAAGCGCAGTGCAAACACAAAGAACCGATGCGGATGTGAAAACACCGCTCTCCATTTCCTTTGACCACCATTGTTGTGATAACTGCAGTAAACAAGAGAACCGGGGTTAATCCAGCGTGGGCGTCACCCACCGGACTAGAACCTATTTCTATTTGTAGTTCCAACAAATTGTATCTTTCAAGTTTTGTTACTTGTAAATACAGTGTACTCGCCGGCTTACAGGAAATCTAGGAAAATTAATTTGCATTTCTAATATTATGGCTTTGTGGAAAACATTTCAATTCTTCATTCTTTTTCTTTCAGAGGTGTCGCAGTAGAAAATTGTTGTAGAATAAACACTGATGCAAGATTATAAAATTAAGGCTGTAGCGCGTGGGTTAAAGTTAAAATTTGTGACAGCTCTACAAAATTGATTGGTAAACAAATCAATAAAATTTGTAAGTTTGCTTTGTCAAATAATGTCAATACGTAGTTGATCGTATTAACTGAGAGTAAAGTCTATTTTCGCTTAGCAAAGTGAATAGAGATAATGAAATTTCGCTTGAGTTGGATAACTGCTCGGTGGCCTACGCCTAAGTGGTCCCGCTATAATTTGAAGACTTTTCATGTATCAATTGGTACCTAGAAACTATATCTTCTGTTGTAATTTTGTTGCTATAATTTTGTAATCTACCGTTATCTACCTTATCACGATCTAGCTGGGTTAAAGCATATGCTGAAAATTTTGCTACAATCAGTTAAAATATAAAAATGCCGTACAATTGCCTAAATGCCAATATTCATGAGTCGGGTCTTAAAAAAGCACCATACACACTTTCGCTACGTTTCGTCCCCTTAGAGGTAATACAAAAATCTTTTTCCATTATTTTGAATAAGTAAAAGTCTATTAATACGTAATGAAAAGTTACAATAACAAAAAATATTATTCCTCCTTAAAATTTGTGATTTTTACAGTCCAATTTTTCGGTTAACTGCATATTGATGTTAAAAAAGTATAAATACTAAAAATGAAAATTTTAAACTAAGCATCGGTGGAACCTTATCATATTCTATTGAATGTGTGCAAATGCCATAGACGGGGTAATTCACTGACCCTTATTACTTACGCTACAGTCCATTGTAAAGAGGAGCATGAATAACAGTTGTGTTGCCTCTGCGTAATGAGATAAGGTAACTTCATATATGTATGTTCACAGAAAGAAATATCTGTAAAATTATAAAAGTTTGTGTTTATCACTTAATGCCATAGAGGTAAGTTGAACCTCCTGATATAGATAGATAATTTATGAATAGAGTCGTTAGATGCAGCTCAACTTGCTTGGCAATGCTATAGTTCTATAGCATATTAAATTTTTAAACCCGGAATAAAAAAAAGTGCAGCTCTTATCGGGGCATGGCTACTTCAGAAAATATCTTCACGAAATAATCCAAAATTTGTATTTGTTGTTTACAGAAATTCACAGCACTTGTCTTACGAGAGCGGGTCAATAAGTCAATGGTTTTTTGAATTTCCCGCCTCTTAACTTGAAGGGCGACACCGTTCATGTCAACAAGCGTCTGTCGGCTGACTGCTGTCAAATTTTGAACAAGCTGCGCCATTTAATTTGTGTTTGTCAACAACAACATTGATAGAGGATGACCGCGTTAATTGTGAAGAAAATGGAAAATTTCGTGTGCTCATCAAGCATTGTTTTTTAAGCTATGGAGAGTCTGCACCATCAATTTCAATGGTACAAAAGTTACTGAAATTCGTTGCGGCCGCACAAGCACGAGAGATGCCGAGCGTTCTGTAGAGCTAGCACGAATATTCGCGTCAAAGTATTCGTATCGTCAATGACGTCATCGTGAAAAATTTGTATGAGAATTTTAGTTCCAACTACGCCCTGTAGAGGCGCTGTATACAATTCAATTACAAATATTTCACGATGACGTCATACATGGATTCACCACACACAACACACAAGAGACCAAGCAGCAGTGAAAACAGTGGGTTTTTCGGGGCGAATCGGTGCCGAAAAAGGCCAAGGTGGGTGAGTCGGCCGATAAAGTCATGGGCACCGTTTTTGAGGATGCACGTGGTATAATGCACATTGATTACCTTCAAAAGGAAAGAAGAATGTTATGCCAACTTATTGGACAGATTCAATGACGATTTGAAGAAAAAACGACCGATTTGGCCAAGGAAAAAGTTCTATTCCACCATAACAATGCAAGAGTGCACACGTGTGTAGTGTTTACCCCATAATTTAATATAAGTAATAATAAAGTTTGGCTATCTGGAGCATTCCTATTCCTTCCCCTTACTCCCTTCCTCAACAAGCCAGTGTATTACGCCAGCTAAGGAGATCTCCAGAGGCGCCACAAACCAAACTACCACTAAAGGTACCCGTGCTTCCTTTCCATCTTTTCAGTTAGTCATTTTTTTTCATAACTTTCTTGATAAAATAATTTCTTATCGCATCGTGAAAAATTTGTATGAGAATTTTAGTTCCATCTCATGTGTTTTCCATGGCGAAATTTCATGAATTGCGAATTGCACTTGAATTCTCCGGATTTAGCCCCGAGTGACTATTTCTTAAATCTAACTTATAGTAGCTCGGCGAAAAGGGATTTGACTCCAATGATGAAATCATCTCACAAACAATACCTATTTTGAGGACCTCGACAAACCTTATTTCTTCGAAGGGATAAAAAATTGGAGAAACGTTGGTTGAAGTATACAGAGCTCAAAGAAAACTTTTTGAGATATACAATAACTTTTTGTCAAAAAACCTGTGTTTCATTCAATAAGTCAAGGATTTATTGAACCACCCGTTAATATTCCCTCGTATAATATCACTTTAGTCAATGTGCTTTAATCCTCCTATTAGTGCGCAAAAAAACTATACATAAATATTTTAATAGCAGCCCGTGAAAAAATATGCCAGTGTTACAGCCACACACAACATATTGTTGTTTTTTTGGTATTGATCTTCTTTAAAGTGGAGGTTCTTCCCCTGAAAGGTTACTCATTCTATTGTTGTTTTAAAGGACATGCCCCTAAAAGGTGAATACACCGCACAGTCTTTCCAGTCCTAAAATAAGTTTTTAATAACTTTCCCAAAGAAATCATTGAAATCATTGCGAATTTTCAAAGTTTGATAACGCTATATTAATTTAATGAGCAATAATTAGTTTTAATTTTCTGATTTCGTCAAACATACTTATTTCTTTCATTCTGCCATAATTAATGTTGGCACTACCCCGCCCAATTATAACTTAGAAAGTCAGCGTAGGCATCGCGAACCTTTCTGAATTGTAATTACCAAGACAGAGACAATTGAACAAAAACTAAACTCTAACTTCAGAAATGTACGCTAGAGGAACGTTCGAGCGTTAACGTCGTTGTTGAAAAGTCCATTTTTTTACACGAACAGAACTCTTGAAATAGTGTTTACTATCAGAAAAGTATCATAGGTAGGTAAATAATTAATTGTTATAACAAAATTCACTACCAAGAACTGGCAGTGGTGTATATTACGGCCCCTCTGACTCAACAAGGGCGTATCAGAAAGCAAGTTGCTGGTGAATGATCCTGGCTAGCGTACGCGCCATCTCCTAGTCCGCTCTGAAGTTGTCTCACGCACATAAAATATACTAAGTTTATTCTTATCGTGCTAAAACTTATATAAGCGGTTAACACATTGCCGCCGCATCTCGCTGCGGTGTACGGAGGGACGCAATCCGCATGCGGCAGCGGGGACACGGAACCGTGCCACCGTACGGTTTGCTCCGTATCTCCGTCCGGAGCTGCGTTGCACGACGCCCCGCATCACCGCATTATCTATGTCGAGATCTATTACGCGTATGCACGTCCTTTCTACGTAAAAATTCGTATGATACTGCGGCACAGTGTGGCATACCCCGCGGACCGCACCGCATCACCGTCCGGGAGTGCGGTACCGTCGCGCGCGCCGCACACCCGCACGGAGATGCGGTGTGAGTGTGTTATACCCTGCGGTTTTTGTTGTATACAAATTAAGATTATTTAGTAAAAATAAAAAAATGTTAAGGAGTAGGTATATAGCAAAACATCCGATAAAAAATGTCGGTAGTTGGTACTAACTACGCAGCCCAATGGTGCACCGCCCGCCTTCCCTCAATCGCATGCGACAAAGGAATATCAATAATGAGTACCACACCAACATGCAAATACTTAGATTTGACGCGTTTCGCCTCTCCACTTAGCATCCTTAGGATGTTGTCGCCTTCGCTGCGCTCGGACGACTATAATTTAAAAACCTACTATAAATTAAAAGACTGTAAATTAAAAACCGCAGCACCGCACACCGGAGCGATGTCAGGTGCAATGTGGTATCCGCCTTAGTGATGTGACATTCATCTTTCACTGATAAGTTATGTAGACAGACGATATAATTTAATTTTATTATACCTGTGTTACAACAGTACAACGCGAATCGTGCTGTCTTCAGAGCGGACTAGATGTTTGGCGCGATCTGTACCTGGTTATGTCTGTGCAAATACTCACTGTTAGCAAGATGTGAATATTATCATTATTAGAACACGGAAATGGCCAAAAATATTTATTCATGAAAACAGAAACATAACGTAACATTTAGTAAAAAGGTTAATAATAATTCCTATTGTTTAAATAGTATGCAATATATTTAAAAAATGATCATGCAATGAGGTCAAAAACAACAAACTTTTCATGTATACATATGAGATATGGATATTAAGATTTTTTCAACACACTTCCTCATAAAGTGGCTCTAATCCCATGGCAATTAGGCACATAATGACACCTATAATCAAACTGTGACTTTTTCATTACTATTATTCACGAGTGAGTAATAGTTTTTTTTTTTATATTATTGGTTGAGTTACGCTTACACTTACGCTAAAATGCTATCCGCGAAAAGCCCAAAAAAAAGAAACCTCATTTTTTAGTCTATGGCCGATGCGCGCGCATAGGAAAACTGATTAATTTTTCCCGCCATTACGAAATTTATTAGTCTATGGCCGATGCGCGCGCATAGGAAAACTGATTAATTTTTCCCGCCATTACGAAACATTTTTCACAACTCGTCTCGTTTTCTCTTTTGAAGTTATTTAGTTAGTTATTAATTAAGATGTCTGCAAATACAATTTATGAAGAAAATGATTTATGTTGTACACCACCCGATATAAGATGGATGTGTATTGATGGTTACCGTCCTCGGCTTCTTAAGACCCTCGCCTGACGGCTCGGGCCTCAATGCGCCTCAGCGGTAATCACCAACATTACACACTTGTACCATAATGTACTATTATATGTATACTTACTTACTTACTTATATTATAAAGCCGAAGAGTTTCTTTGATTGTATGTTTGTTTGGTTGTGTTGGATATCGAGGAAGGTTATAACCTTCCTCGATAAAAGGATGCTATACAGCTATATAGCCACGCTACGCCTAATAGGAGCTGAGCATCAATGAAAAATGTTGCAAAAAGGGGGAAAATGTACATGTTGTTATTTTCCGACATCCACGCGAACGAAGTCGCGGGCATAGCTAGTAACTAATATAGACACTTCTAAATATACATAAAATAGGTATTTACATGACAGTTTCAAACAGCAACAATTTTATTAAGAAGTAAAAAGAATTAATCCTACCAAAGCTATTCCCCATGATATGATATGCCGCGACTGATGGACGTTACAAATAACTGACTAATACTAAAAGTTTTTAGGTTTGGACAATCAATCGTCGACAATTGATGACAGGAAAAATACTGGGGAAAATGTTATTTTGCCACCGAAAATCAAAGGATATTAAATTAATACTGTCGATCGCAAATCCGTCAACATTTAAACTTGAACTTGATATGAAATAAAATTACTTTGGAAATCATTTAACCTTTTTTACTATTAAATAACGATAATGTGTCATTGAATCTACAATAAAATTTTAGTTGTTATTAAAGACCGTCAAACCGTTCTTCTCGATAAATATTTTTCTTAAAAGCAAGACGTGACACCATTTTGTAAAAAGCTCACTCGATAATATACTTTTCTTCCTGTCTGTGTGGACAGTAGACGTTATTGGCCGAAAAATAAAAGTTTAAGATATTTTCTTGAGTGGAATTTTGCTTATTGTTTCATATCGCTAGCCAAGCTATGCCTCGATGAAAACTTTATAACCAGTATCTATTATTTAGGAAGTTAAACGCGTATATATTTAAATGTAAAAACTATTCAACTAAGCATATCTGTCCATAACAGAATAAGCATATAGGTACGTAATTTAAAGTGAGAATAAATGTAACAGTCCAACATTTGTAAAAATGATGTCATGGACACTTTTTCAGTCCGGTTCAAATTTACAAAAAGGCAGAAACGTTAGAATGAGCTATTTTTTCCTCAATCAACCTGTCAGGAACACGGGTACAATCTATTTAAGCCACAATAGAACAATTTTTTCTAATTAAGTTGCTGAATATTTTTAAAAGTATGTTAATAATGCCTCATAATACATTAGGAACGACATGTTTCTCGTGATAGCTTTGTTTGCGGGCTTAGACTGTACACACGTAATTTAATTATTGCCCCAGATAATTAATGTGGGAACGATGGCTCTGGTGAAACAAAGAAGGCTGTTTATTAGAAATATGACTTGGAATATTAATTTAATGGCGTCACATTTTTAGCTTTGTCGAATCTAGTTAACGCTACCAGCATTAGATTTCTATTGAACTAATGCTCATGGAATGAAAGAGGCTCTGAAGAATATACAATAGGACCCAAGCGAATTGCATTTGCTTGCAGTGCACTTTTAATCATAAAAAGAATTTATTTAATATTTTCGACTATATTCGTTAATAAATCAAGTAATTTACACAAAAACCAAATGAATCATAGAATTAAGAGTTAGATAGATAGATACATTTTTATTTGCACACTACAACACACAAATAAATACAACAGGCAAAAACAAAATACAACAATACATACAATGAAACAATGTATAAAATATGTATGTAATGTAATGTATGCATTTTTAGAGTAGTGCAAAAGGGCCCACAGCTCAGCATACGATTTGCTCATGCAGATGAGCAAATCACTGGTATTCTGCTGTCGCCCCGAGGTTCAAATCAAAATGAGGTATAAAAATGCCATAACCCCCTCCGATGAACGTTTAAAATCGAGAAATGTTTACAATATATATTTAATATCTATTCTAAACTATATTCAATATATTAACAGTTTTTGTATAAACAATTTAGCCTTGGTTGAAACCGCATGAAAATGCGTTAATGTTACTGAATTTATCACAAGCAGACGCTTTACTCAACAATTGTTCCTATGTACCTATTATAATAATTACAATACTCAATACTCGAATGTTAAGTATTTGTGGATCTCGGTGGTGCATTTGCGTGTGCGCTCGGCTAACGATTGGCCGTGGTTAGACCAATGATACATGACCAAGAATGTGAAAAAAAAATTATATGGTTCAAAAAACGCATTAAACAGCGGGTCCTATACCTGATCTCGTTTCGGTAGTGTCGGCTGATCATCCAATCGGATTATATACACATTCATACATACATAACACTTTATTGCACATAATTACAAAACATAGAGAAAAAAAAATTAAAAACAAAAGCAACAGGCGGCCTTATTGCTGCGCAGCAATCTCTTCCAGGCAAACATAGAAAAAGAGATAATAAGAGGTAAAAAACAGCAGAGAGATGTATAGAATATATAAGTATCATAAGTGAGACATATAGTGCTTCTTCATCAGTGCCTTGAAGGATGTCAATGTACGCGCCCTCCGTATGTTGACAGGCAAAGCATTCCATAATCGGACTGCCTGCACAGTAAAGGAATAAGAGAGGAACTGTGTTGAGTAGGAAGGTATAGCCAGGATAAGGTCGTAGCAGGAACGGGATGGTCTATTGGTTAAAGAGGAACGAAATGAAAAACACTTTTTCAGATATGGAGGAGAATTTAATTTTATTCGAGTAAAGGAACAGAAAGTGCACATGTGTTAGTGCAGATACTTGCGTAATATATTTCCTGGGCAGATATTTGCTGAAGTAACCGAATATCAGTTAAGAGGACATTATTCTGTATTGGAAACTAATTCCTTTGATGCTACGTTAAAACATAAATTTCAAAGAGCAGCTTTGACGAACAGCAACAAAGAATTTGACAATCAAATGTCTTCCTAATGTTTTTCGCCTGAATCATTAAAATAATCATTATATCGAGGCAAATATTGCACGCTCATTACCCGCAGGGTGAATCGTCAAGCTGAAATGTTAATTTGACTTATTCCCGAGTGGTTCACATACTGACTGACAATCAATGAATATTTCGACAAGACCCATTTCCAATTGAGAAATTATTTTAATGGTTTCATGTTTCATTTTTAGTAGTTTAAATACCTATCACGAGACGTTATTTTTTTACTTCAATTATTGCATCAATTTATTCGATCGATTGAATTCAATTGTAGTACACCTGAATAGGCGGTAGGCTCGTGCCCCTCGGTGGGGCCGTATATGAGCTGTCATGATGATGATGATGACACCTGAATATTAGTTTATCAGTATTGTTTGTGTTAGTTTTCACATACGATTGGTATTATCCGTCAATTAGCTCAAATAGTGTTTCCTTTTCATACTGAAAATTCGATTCTAAACAAAAATCGAGAAAAGTTCTATTGAATGTTTATCGATTTCAACGTTACTTATTTTATTTATAACAATAATATTTTTGTTTTAGGGGGGGAAGCCTATATCCAGCAGTGGGCGTCTCTAATAATAATGATGATGAATTTTGTTTTTACTCTCAAAAACTGGTCATGCGATGCACTATAGGGACCTTTTATCTCTTTTAGGAGTATCGTTTGTAATAATCCTGATATCGTGGTGGTTGACCGGTCCCAACGAACGAAAGAGGGTGATCGTCGAAATCACTATCCCTTATGATGAGAATGTCATGAAAGCTGAAAAGGACAACGCCAGGTTGTTTCTGCGAATGGATTGTTGGCGAAGAGTCTCGACCGACATCTTAAGGGTTTACTATTGTTTAACAAAAAACGTATGACAAAAGATCATTTTACAAACAACGTTTGAAAAACTAATCATTTGACAAACTTTCGTTTCGCAAACATATTACTTTAAAAACAATCATTTGACATAATACAGGTTTCGCAAATGTTTTACTTAGGAAATAATTAATATAAACTGTTAAAATATTATTTTAATAATAATCACATGACTAAATAATTCGTTTGCCAAATTGGTGATTGTACAAAAAGTTAGAAGATAAATTATTATTTTTTAAAATAACCTAGTTTTACCCAATAAGTTGCTTTTTCAATAAGTTTGATGCTCCGCTCTGTATGGTCACAATATCTAACCTAACCTACAGTTTGATCCTATTCGTTCTTTTTTTTTCCTTGCTTCCGCCCCCCGACCCCCGAGCAGTACCCCTTGCTCGTAGCTACGGACTCGAAAGCTGGTGGGGTCAGGGTTGACTAATTCCATTCTGTTACTAATTTTGATTACCTAATTTAATTAATTACATTGTAATAAAAACAATATTTAAAAATAATTCACTGAATATACATTTATGCAGAATTATTGCAAGCTATGGCGTCAAATCTGTAACTTGTTAATTATTATTGTTTATCATACTTTAACCTACAAACACCTTTACTTTTTAATAAACTGTAGGTGAATCGTCCGTTACTTTCCGATCGATCGATCGATCGACCGAGACGATCCGATTTGGTTGGAGCCAACCGCCCGACCCCGACCAAATTGGAACGTGTGTACGGCTGTCGGCCTGACATAATTATTATTAGCTTGTTGGGTGCTCGACGGCCCGATCGCTCATCCGACAAGTAGGGACACGACAAAAGACAAAAGTATCGATACTGTGTGGTTTAATTTAATTATGTGTGCTTAAAGTAATAAATTAATAATTTAGTAAACTAAAATGACTCGACTGCTGTCCTGCCAAACCACAAAGTGGAGAAAAAATGTATTGCAAAAATTTTGTTTTCCTTTTTGTTTCACGTTTAGTTACGCATTGTACAGTAAGCTCTTTGTCAAGCTATACTATTTCACCTTTGGATCGTTCTTATGTCGCTTGTAATATACCGTAGATATAACTTTGCGGAAAAAATCATAATTTTAAATTCAAAAACAAATCCAACCGCATTCAAAGACTGCTAAATAATTACCTGTCTGGATCGGGAATCGAACCCGCCAAATGAAGAAAATGAATATCCTGTATTTTTATGATACCGATCGATAGAGTCGGATCACAGGAAAGAAATATCTCTAACAAACATTACCTCAAAAACTTAAAGACAACTGATGAAATCTATCTGTACCTATTTATTTATTCTTTAGGTATAAACTTTATAAAATATAAACAAAATGTTTTAATTTATTTGAGTTTCGCAAAGACAAATTGTGTTTCTGTATTGGCCAAAATAGTATTTTGTATCGATATCGATATAGGTACATAATACTTTTTAGGGCATCCCTCCTGTTGGATTGCCAACCGCGTCGGACCGTCTGTAGGCGCGTCGGCTCCTCATTTGGTTGGATCACGTTGGATCCAACCAAATCGGATCGTCTGTTAGCACTTTAAACCTTAGATTAATTAACTGTAGTGGAATAATCCGTAGGTTAATTAATTGTACCTAGTTGAATCAACCGTAGGTAAATTCTCCTTTAGGCATTTCGTTCATTAGTTATTACAAAATTCTGTGAAACGATGTTTAGGTATTACAACCAGTAGGTCTTTTGACCATAGTTATTTCGAAAATAGTTAAAATGTGATTAGTTATTATAATATGCAACCAGCGAACTACCTTCTTCTGTGTAAGAAAGATTGTTGTACGAGTATTAACGTAGATTTTCGTTAATAAAATATTTACTAAGCAATGCATTTTGTTAAATGTTATTTATGCTTTACGTTGTTTTGCCAACTAACATGTTTAAAAAAATAATCAATTTGTAAATTAATGTTTTAGCATAATATTTTTTTTTGTAAATATATTGTCTAATGAGTAGTTTATTAAACAATAGTTTGTGAAAATATAAATTTATCAAGTATAATTTTGTTAAATGTTATTTTTCAAATGAAAATTTGTTATTTGTTTTTTGTCAAATGATCGGACACCCATCTTAAGAGCCTCTTGTTTGAGTTAATGGATCAAGGGTCGGATGCAAGAGGTATTGCGCGGCACGTATTGTCCGGAAATACCTCTCACTGCAGCCCTAACCACCAGCAGCGAAAGCCTTGCCCCGCTGCCGGCACCATTTTGTTTTATACTACTCCAAAATTTTGTCATTATCCAAATTCAAATCGTATTTTAACTGATACAATTTTGTAGCCAATGACATTCATATTTAATCAAATGTCAAAAGCGTTCGTAACTCATCGCAACTACGTCGGATTGGACCATATAAAAAAAATGTTTTTATAATTGCGTTGCGTAATTGCTATGGCCATCATCGAGGCGTTTGTTTGTAAGATTTAATTTGCGAAATAATCTCAAATTGGGATTGTTTTAAAACTAGCTGACCCAGTAAACCTCAATAGATGACAGATCTCTTCGAATTTCCCGGTTTTCCTCTAACATAATATGCATGTATTAATGTATTATACATATAAACCTTCCTCTTGAATCACTCTATCTATTGCTGAAAACTGCATTAAAATCCATTGCGTAATTTTAAAGATCTAAGCGTACAGACAGTGAAAGCGACTTTGTTTTACTTATACTATGTCATGAAAATACTCGTGCATTGAGGAAATTTGATAGTTTTCGGTAAGCTGTTGTCACCACTTGATAGGGTGTCCAGCTTAACTTCATTTCCGTGATCCCGCAGTGTCCAAATTCGCCCAAATCGTGTATTGGCATTATGCTACTGAGCATGCGTATTTTGTGTTTTCAGTCAATGATCGCCATTAGAAATTGTTCTAGCAACAGTAGCCCAGTAGGTACCAAACAGATCCCAACTTCGTAATATAAATACGAGTGTTATATTTAATAAATAAGAATTCTATACCAAAAATAAAATTACTATGGATAACCACGGTAAATGGAAAAAGCTTTATTTATTTATTTATTAATTTATTTTACAATTTATGTACACACAAAAAACAGCATCAAGAACATATACACATGGAAACACTGTACAAAGGCACTGCTTATTTCTTAGCGAAATGTCTTCCAGCAGCCCCGTCACTAATATAAAAGTATTTAATATGATAGTTGTGTGTGTAAACACAAACAAAGGTAAAAATAATATTAATATTAAAATACCTACCTTAATTAATTAAATAAAATACAATATACTTAAAAATACGGATATAACATAAACTAAATAAACTACATTGTTAAAAGATAATAAGCTTTTACTCGTTTCTTAAATAGTTTGACAGTTGCGAATGTTGGCTGGTAGAGAATTCCACAGTCTAACTGCATGCACAGTGAAGGAGTGGGAGAAAAAGCCGCTATTATGGGACGGGAAAGAAAGCAGGGAGCGAATATGGGATCGACAATCAGCATTAGGAGGACGTGCAGAGGAGAATCGCTCGCGTAGATAAACAGGATAGGACGGATTGTGAAGAATATTGTGTAGGAGACTAAGAATACGAGCATTTCGACGGAGTCTGATAGGAAGCTAATTCAGTTTTTTCCGGTACTCAGAAACATGATCGTATTTCCTTAGGTTAAATATGAACCTTATACATGTGTTCTGCATGCGTTCCAGTTTGTTCAAAACTTCCTCAGTGGCATCAAGGAAACAGGCATCAGCGTAGTCAAAAATAGTCTGAATAAGGGATTGGGCTAAAGAAATTTTCGTGTGTAAGGGAAGAAAACCTTGGAGACACTTCAGAGAATGAAAAGTAAGTATACCTTCTTACTCACCTCATTGACATATGGGAGCCAGGTCAGATTAGAATTGAGTATTACACCTAAGTTTTTGGCAGTGTCAACGAAGGGAATAAGTGCACCGTCGAGAGAAATTGAGTGAAGCAAGGCAAAGTCCAGCGAGTTAAGTATAGGGCGACTTCCGACTAGCAAGGCTTGTGATTTATTGGGATTAATGAGCAAGCCAAATTGTGTAGCCCACTCATTAATACGAGTTAGATCCTCATTGATAGCATCAATTGCAGCATTTGCATCTGCCGCCGTAAAATGTCTGTATAACTGCAAATCGTCTGCATAGATATGGAAATGGGCGGAAATAATAGGAGTAACTGTATTAATAAATACCGAGAATAGCAACGGAGACAGGACGCCACCCTGAGGCACGCCCGCAGCAAACTCGCACCAGTCAGAGTCGGACTCTTCAAGGCGAACACACTGTGAGCAGCCTCGAAGATAAGAAGTAAACCAGTTAATAGAAGGGAGAGAAACATTTAAAGATTTGAGAATAGCTAGAAGAATATCAAAGTCCACTGAATTAGAAGCGCTGCTAAAATCAAGCATGACAAGGACAGTAAGAAGCTTGTAACCCATAGCCCTGCGTATGTCATCAGTAACATTTACAAGCGCAGTGACAGTGCTATGCCCTGGCCGGAAACCTTTATTGTTGTGAGCTCTTTCTAACTTATACAAAAGTATGGACTATCTACACCAGACTTAAGAAAAGTTTATAAATACGGGCCTATGGGTTGTTAGACAAATAAAGATTACAAAAAAGTAAAAGCGGAAAATTAAATTGACTCTACACCTGTTCGGAAATTGAAAGAGTCGAGAAGAACAGGCAAGAAACTCGAAAGGACTCTTTTGTCTCCTCTTTCAAATCAATATGCATCGCCTCCTCTACTCCTGTCCTACCCCATTGCGTTCGAACGTCATTAAAACAATCATAATCATAATTATTGACTGGAGTTAATTGTTAATGGAAGTATTAAAAATTAACTCCAGTCAACTATTTGATAATAAGTAAAAATATGATTATGTGAAAACAAAGTTAATAAATCTAATATATAAAATTCTCGTGTCACAGTGTTTGTTACCAAACTCCTCCGAAACGGCTCGACCGATCTTTATGAAATTTTTTATGTATATTCAGTAGGTCTGAGAATAGGTCGTAAACTATTTTTTATTATGGCGAAACGTAAGTTCGCCGTTATTATGGCGAAACGTAGTTCGCCGGCACAGCTAGTCTAATATATAAAATTCTCGTGTCACAGTGTTTGTTACCAAACTCCTCCTAAACGGCTTGACCGATCTCTATGAAATTTTTTGAGTATATTCGGTAGGTCTGAGAATAGGTCGTAAATTATTTTTTATTACGGCGAAACGTAAGTTCGCCGTTATGACGGCGAAACGTAGTTCGCCGGCACAGCTAGTGTCACAGTGTTTGTTACCAAACTCCTCCGAAACCGCTCAACCGATCTTTATGAAATTTTTTGTGTATATTCAGTAGGTCTAAGTATAGATCGTAAACTATTTTTAATACCCCTAGATGATTATTATAGCGGACACAGCTAGTCTAATTAGCACTATTATAAGCTATAGCTGTGAATTAGTTGCAGTACTAATGAATATATTACGCTGCAGCCGTGCACGTCAGAAACGCTTCTCTCTGTACCCGTTAATGTAATATCTTGTCCGTCGTCGTTTGTCGTATATTTTTGCAGTGCATGCCCTTTTCTTGTGTCACAGAAAAGCGAGCGCTCCTGCTATTATTTATTGTGTAGGATAATGAACATGTTCTCGTTAAAGTTGAGAGCACCTCCGTACAGACTCATGTGACCGTATCGGCTGCTGTAAACGGTAATTTTTATGTGATATCTTTTATTTATTATTGTTTATTAATACTTTATGTACAAACATTGTTGTACAGAGGCTGACTTGATGCCTGAAGCAATTTCTGTCAGTCCTTCGGGTGATGCAGAGAAACAATGTTGTAGATGTATCGAAAAACATAGACTGAAAAAAGCATTAAGACAGTTATATAATTAAAATAGTTATAAAGATAGATTTATAAAAAAAAAATACACTTATACATATTTTCCTGAAATTTCTGACAAACTTACAGCCTAACTAATTCTCTAATAGCCTAAGCTTTATTGATTAAAACTTAGGTCAAAGAAAAGCTTGCGCAATTTGATTTTAAAGCTTAGCTTGCTTGGGGAGTTCCTCACTTCTCGAGAGAGGGCATTCCATAAAAGAATAGACTGAACAAATAAGGTTGAATGAACAGTATCAGAATAGTAAGAGGGACATTTGAGGCAGAACGAAAGATCTTATTATGGGAGGTACATAAGCACAGACTAGGTAATAGTTTAAGTACTGAAAATGGGTACTGCGGTAACCAGGTGAATCGGGGTTATTGAGTAAGGAGTACAGAATCAATAAGGCTCTAATATTCCTACGCTGTTGTATAGGTAACTATTTAAGGCGGATTTTTGACTCGTGGTCCTACCAATTTTGTCCCACTGTTACTCGTGGTCCCACTAATCTTCAACACTAGGACTCGTGGTCCCACTGCTTGGTGGGACCACCAGTCATAGTAATAAAGTAGGGTTCGTGGTCCCACTACTATAATTTAGGTACATGAAGATTATAAATTAATGTGAGTCATAGAGAAAAATTAGGGACTGGCCACTTATAACAATAATAAAGAGGAAATCTGTATTCAAATGACAATATCATATTGTTGTGTGTGGGTTCTTGTTATTATTTAACGTTACAAAATGAACGAAACTTTTGATATTGTAAAGCGGAAACGAGGTAATATTTTGTTACATGGATTCATCGTTATCAATATTATCGCCAAAAAACGTACCAAGAATGATACCACAATCTGGCACAAGTTTCTGACTGTCCTAAAAAAATCTCATACGAAAATGTTGAAGAAAAACAAAGAGGAAACATACAAAAGAAAACAGACGAAAGTAATAATATAGGCACGAATGGCACTTGTAAATAATGAAATAAATGTTGAATTACCTACGTGAATTATTGAAAATGAAGTATTAGAAAAAAACAACCCGTCTCACAACTAGCTCTACTAACGGGTCGCTTTTCTAATAGGTACTTCATTTTAAAATTAAATAAAAAATAATAAAAAAGTAAAAATAATTTAAAACTACGTTAATGTCTTTTTTACCTATTATGCATTTTAGAATAAGTCAAGGCGAGGCCACTTAAAAAAAAGTTTAGTTCATTTAAATAATAAATAAATTTTATAATGTTACCTACTCCTTTTAATTTGTGAGACATGGATGGATTATCCATATTTTAACAATTACAAGTTCACGAGTTAAAAAACGAGTTCACGTTCATTTTCATAAATTTTCCCGACATTCACTTGTTTTTTCGACATTCATTTGTTTTTCCAACATTTACCCAAGTACTTTTGACAGTTCCCGACATTCACTTGATTTTCCGTCAGTTACTTTTTTTCGACATTCATACATTTTACCGAAATTCACTTGTTTTTTTCAGCATTCATACATTTTCTCAACATTCATTTCATTGCTTTTGACATTTACTTGTTTTATCAATATTCATTTATTTTTTCGGCTTACTTTATGAGACGGGGTGGGACTACGAGACTTAAATCTTAAATGCACCCTTCAGTGGGACATGTAGTGGGACCACGAACCCTAACTTGGTGGGGCTACGAGTCCGGTGGGACAAAATTCGTGGGACCACGAGTCAAAAATCTTAAGGCGCTGTCGGAATGAAGACACATTATGGAATTTCCTTAAATTGAAGACAAATCGAGTATAGTCAAATCACAACGCCTACTTTAAAGAGCTTGTGGTGTTAGTACTTTGACTCCACCTTGACCATAATCAGTAAAGGTTTTCTAACTGAAGGAGTATGAAAGACGTTAAAGGAGGAAAATTTTAAGCACCGGCATGGGACAGAAGATCTTTAATTATGCTAACACAGCTTATAAGCGTTAAAATTCAAAAATCTTTATTCAACATAGGCCTTTACAGGCACTTATTGACGTCAAAACAAAGCAACACATTCTAATTTAAAGGAAACATGTTAACCTTGTATGTGCATACATCCTGAATATAATCAGGATGTCTGCAAATACAAGTAGGGAAAAAAAAGGTTGATTCTACACCTGTTCGGAAATTGGGAGGCCTTCTCGAGAAGAACAGGCAAGAAACTCGAAAGGTCAAATTTTTTATCTCCTCTTTTAAATGTTATTATTCTAAGGCCTTGTGATACTAAATCATTTATTACAAGCTTCATTTTACGCAGCTTCGCCCGCGTTGTTTTTGGTTTCCCATAGGAATTTTATATTTTCCCATAGAAAAAATAGTTTTGTAGCCTATGTCAATCAGGGGTAACGTAGCATTCTAATGATGAAATAATTTTTGAAATCGGTCCAGTAGTTTTTGAGTTTATTTGTTACGAACATACATACAAATGTTGCCTCTTTATAATAATTGTGTAGATTATTATTTGTGGAGTTTTATCAATTTCAGGCTTACCAACTAAGGGCTTTTAGCCCTAAATTTAGGGCCGAAAATATCAGACTTTTTTGGGTTCCAAAAAAAATTAGGCTATTTTTAGAGGCTACAATACAATAGAAAAATCATTTAATATTACCCTTGAAAACATAGGCAATATAGGGTTATTTGGGGCATTGAATTGAGATTTACTTAGGGGAATTTTATCTCGATCTTAGGGGTATTTTTTGGAGAGTAACTTACGAGTTCGTAACCCCGGTCAGACTTTATAGGCCAGCGCAGTGGGCCCAATCCTCCTTTTCGCAGAAAGAGCTAAACCCAGAAATGCCAATTTCTTGGTTTAGCTCTGGCTTGGTTTATGATGATAATCACGATGAAACTACCACGCACATTTCGTTAAAGCTTCATTGAAAAAATACCAATCAATCAAGACTTGACAGTTTGTTTGGGATCGATGTAGTAACAGCTATTAATAATAGCAAATAATATACTCCGCAGCTACACGAAGAAAACATTAAAACTTCGTTACAAGTATGCCGTTTTTTGCACACGATAAATTAAAAGCGCCATGAATACGTAGCTAATGGCCTATGATTAACTGAATTTTCCCAAGTTCCGTAACAAAGTCGAAACAATCACAAAGATTGTGTCGGGCGACCCTCTTTGAAAATTGACCAGAATAGAGGAGCGTTTGGCGTTTAGCGTTAGATTCAAAAGAGCTTTGATTAGGTTAAGTAGCTCATTAACGCAGCGTGGCATTGTGCTGGCTCGTCTGAAAGTGACAGCGGCGTAAATTCGATACTGAATTAATGGACGCACTTGCCCTATGAATCGTTAGGTCTTCATAAACCTAGTCTACAAGGAAAGGAAAACTGGAAAAGCTAGGCCATCCAGGTACAGGCTAGATTTCCTTAATAACCAGATCGATGTTATAGCGCCTTTCTCTACACAAATCTAGGGGAAATCTAGGCGCCTGGGTTGTCGTTTGTTTGAAATGTAAATATGTATACTTATATTAGATACATATATAGGTATATAGTACATATATAGGTACATGCATTGCACAATAACTTTGCATCTTTGTGTACTCTAGTTCAGAGTCTTAAAAGAACCCTGACCCGTTTGTTGGGCGCGCGGCCGCCAACTTTGTAATTGGCGATTATTTTCTCTCCTCTGTCAAGAGGAGAGAAAATACTGGACCTTTCAATTCTCTTGCCTCTACTTCCCAAGAAAATTCTCCCAATTTAATTTTTTTCTTCATGTATTTACTATGGCTAAATAATAATCTTTCTTTTATATAAAAAAAATGAAACGCTGTGTGTTAGTCTCGCTAAAACTCTGAAATGGCTCGACAGATTCTTACGAAATTTTCTGTGTGTGTTTGAATAGGTCTATTGAAGGTTTAAAAGTACAATTGGTGGCACGCATAATAGGGTAGGACAACGTCTGCCGGGCCCACTAGTCTTCTTCTTCTTATATATAAAAATGAAACGCTGTGTGTTAGTCTCGCAAAAACCCAAAAACGGCTTGACAGATTCTTACGAAATTTTCTGTGTGTTTGAAACTTTTATAAGTTTTTTTTTGAAACTTTTATAAGTTTTTGGAAAAAATGTTTATTAGACTACCTACTGTAAGATCAAAACGCAGAACAACTTTTTAAATAACTAAACAACCTCGATGCTTTTAATGAGTTCGACTTTTTCTTCTTATTTACATACGACAAGGAAGCCACTGGCCTTCGTCTCACCTGATGGTAAGTGACGATAAGGCCGAAGATGGAAGCAAGCTTCACCAGGACTCTTCAACAACTGAAGAACTGACTAATTGTCGGAACACATCAATGCTATTAACATTGTTATCATGAAGACAAACGTAGGTAAGACGGTGGAAGCTAGCCTAGCGGGCTCAGAAGCCCTACCACCAACCTTCTGCTCACATGGAGAATTACGATCAACATCCGGTGGTCTAACTAAACCACTAAACGACGGAGACAAGACATGATCATAGCTAAAGGCAATGTAACCAATTTTCAATGAATCAATAAATTTCCCTCTTGATCCTTTCTCTATTTGTGACAAGGCCACAATACCTACCCATGTATACATAATTTCTCATAACTTCACTTTGTTGATCCACACAGCTAAATCGTTCACCATTCAGATGTCAATCCAAAATAAACTCCGGGTTAGTAATGAAGAGAAAAATTGTTGTGTCAAACCATATTCATTGTTTGCCCAAGAAGCAATCACGGCCGTTTCATACCTACCGTACTTTGATTGTGTTTTACAAATTCAAATACTCCCACAGTGAGTTACTTTTGGCTTAAATTAAATGTATTCACCCGAAAAATTGAGGTAATCGTTTGGATGAAAAAGAATTACAATTTTAGGAAGGTGACAATTTTGCGCAAATGTACGGCGAAAGGATTTGCCGCGTACTGAATATAATTTCAATAAAGCAATCGAAAATGTTAATATTGTACATTCAGATACGGAATTTAGTTAAGATTTCTATAAATCAACTCAACAGTAGAGTAATGAAAAATAATTAAGTACCATTTCATTCCCGAACACAAATGAATGGTGGATAGAATTTTTTGTATATAAATATCGTTCACATAAGCTCATTAAATCAGTTCCCGGATATTAAACATTAATCATCATCACTTCAACCTATATTCATCCCAATGCTGGGCACATCTCTTCTAAGACGATGAGCTCTTGGCCTTTTACACCATTCTGGCCTCGACTTTTTAGTGAAGGACCTGTTTCGAGTTTTACATCTCTTCGTAGAGGTGTAAACTCCATTTGTCAGCTCTTATGACGACGTCGGGAAATAAAAAGCGTCATATGTATTCATAATCCTTTCGCGTACCAACAACATTATTCATAATTTGTTTTTCACACAATTATCTTATCAACTGTAGCCCTAAGGCCATTTTTTAGTCTTAGCTTAGACAATCCTAAGTAGTATACTATCACTTCTTGTCTTTAGTAAAAAGAATGTGACAGCATAACAAGGTTGGTGAAGATGGCTTTAGACTGCGTGCTGACTTCTTTGTTCTCGAAGGAGCTTAAAGAGTAAGTACTGACTGAGTAATAACAATTAGATAGAAGCTTTAAATATATGTTAATGTTCTCTGAGATAATTTCAGAGACTTACATTGTACTCCATATTTATAACATGTTAAAAAAAGTTGGTTATTTTGAAGGGGTTGCTTAGATTATTAAATTGAAGCTCTTTCACTACTATAGCCAACTCTGAAATCTTAAAAATCTATTGTTTACTCAACAGTCAAACCTTCGACTGAAATGTATGGAACTGCTATTTTTTCCGATTTTAAAGTTGGATCCTTCAGTTTATAAACAATAAATATTTATTTGTATATACAGTATAGTGTTTATTTGTATTTATGTCTATCACAGTTTGCTTATGTGTATTCTAAATACTTTTAAGTTACCTATCTAAATTTCTTTTCACATCTACCTCGTGACTCTCAGAATCATCCTAAGGTCGTCTGGCAGAAAATGCCTTTGGCATTAAGTCCGCCTTGTACACAATTGCACTAAAGAATTAACAAATGAATAAAATACTTAAAAAGTAAGGTAAAAATACTGTTATAAAAATATTAACTATTTAATAGCAGATCATTCCATAGCTTGATACCATTTTATTTAATTGTTACAGAGCATTTTTACTTTAACAAATATATGTATAAAAATCTCAGTTATATCTACCTAAGTATTTTGTCGTCC
Source organism: Schoenobius gigantellus (assembly GCA_963935595.1). NCBI lineage: Eukaryota > Metazoa > Arthropoda > Insecta > Lepidoptera > Crambidae > Schoenobius > Schoenobius gigantellus. The sequence goes on from OZ012551.1 coordinate 29,504,277, forward strand.
GTTCCGATTTCTAGAGAAAAGTTTTTAATACCAAAAACTTTTTTCTCGTAATCAGAACGAACCCTTTTTCTCATAGATTAAAATATTATGAATTATATTTTGACGAACCTTAAAAAAGCCAGCGGTCGCTTTCTATTCAAGATACACTAGATAATAATAAATTTGATTTCAATTTTATTTTCTTCAAAAATTTTCATTAAAATATTAATTGCAGACATTGCAGTAGGTATTGCACTTTACAGCGAAGTATATACACATAAAGGACGGACTTATTGCTATGTGGCATTCCGCTTAACAGAGAATTAATTTAAAGTCAATTTTAGTTTAAATCAGCCATCATTCATAAGTTTACTCCAAATAATAACGTTCGTCCCATAATAATTAAATGTAACAACATCTGTCTCAATTTTTCGAGAGAAAATAATAACGACGACGAACGAATATTAGTCGAATAATAAAAATTAATTTGACAGTAAATGTTGATTCATCTATTTTGAAACGCACAAGAATTGGGTGGCCGCTTATTTAATTTCCTGATGCCTGTGTCATTATATTTTTCGATTCTTAAGTGTTGTTCTTATCATTATTTTATGTGATAAATTGTTTGCCTTATTTCGTAGAAATTGTAAATTACGAAATAAAATTGCTTGGGCTACTGTGTTCTATTTCGGTGATTGAAGTGCTTCCTTCAATCACCAAAATAGAACGCATAGGTCAAATTCTTTAAGTTGATTGAAATTACTAATTAATCTTTTTTTATTATTTCCTAAGAAAAGATAATGTCAACAGGTTTATAGTTTCCTGTTATTATTATAACTATACGTATGTATATAGTTTTAAAAATCATACATCTTGATATCGATATTTTTTCCCGTTTTTGCAACATTTTTCATTGATGTTAAGCTGTTGGCCGTAGTGTGATGTTATATAATATATATACATATAGCCTTCCTCGATAAATGGACTATCCAACACAAAAATAATTCTTCGATTTGAAGCAGTAGTTCCTGAGATTAGCGCGTTTAACCAAGCAAACAAACAAACTCTTCAGCTTTATAATATCCTTACATGTTATAAAACAAAGTCCCCCGCCGCGTCTGTCTGTCTGTCTGTTCGCGATGAACTCAAAAACTACTGCACCGATTTTCAAGCGGTTTTCACCACTCGATAGCGTGATTCTCGAGAAAGGTTTTAGCATATAATTTGTTAAGTGTTTGTATTTATTTCTGTGTACATTAACGATATTTGTTGAAGATGTCGGAAAAAATTGTATTTGTATCGACATTAATAATATTAACAATGCATAAAATATCAATACCAATATCCAAAACATACTCAAACATCAATATAAACCATACTCAAAACCATATCCAAAACATACTCAAAAATCTAACATTTTTAACAGCTTATTATATATCGATATATCGTTTTATGATGCGGCTGAACTATATAAGATGGAGATGCCCGCAACAACTCTAGTACTCTGACTTAGGCGATTCACACACTGCCACGCACCACGGAGCGTAGCGCGTGAATGCGTGTTCTTACGTTGCTTGTAAGTATCTCCGTTTGTATAGTAAACACGCACAGTCCAACACACAGAAAACGCATCCACGCGCGTTCATGCAGATCACGCGCCTACAAGCGGTGAAAGACGCACCCACGCGTGTAGGTGCGCGCGAGACGCAAGGTATGGCACACCGAGTCTGATTTTGGAAGGGCTTGACGTTGATTTTGGAAACGCAACTACGCGGGTGAATGCGTAAAAAACCCGCATGATATGCGGATCTGCACTCCCGCAAGTACGTGCGTAGCTGCGTCGATACGCATGATGCAGCGTGGTGCGTGGCAGTGTGTTAATCGCCTTACCCTCTGGTTAACGTAACCTACCCACAGATAAAAAGACGAATTTGTTTGAAACTATTATTCATTAAATAAAAAATATTATATTAGCACATGGATAGCTTTATCTATACTTACATATACTTTCTATGTACCGGACACTATTAGAATAAGTTCGTTGTATGTTGCTAGAGTGTGGTCTTCCCAAGAAATATTGGGGAGAAAAGAGTTTGTTTGTTTGTTTGAACGCGCTTATCTCAGGAACTAGGTACTGATTCAAATTGAAAATTCTTTTTGTATTGGATAGTCCGACTATATAACATCACACTACGACCAATAGCAGCTTAGCATCAATGAAAATTGTTGCAAAAACGGGGAAAAAGTATTTCTTTTCTGAGCTTTCGTTGCGCGCGCTGCGTCAACGGTTAGTTACGCAAAAATCATGTATGCCGAAATTGATCTCATGTAAAAGTTTTAAAAAAAGTTCGCCTTATAGTAAGTCAACTTTAAAAGATGGACATACTTATCCTTCGGTTGTCAAATTTGTTTTAAAATAATGCATAATCTGCGAAGGTGTTTTTGTAAACATGATCAAGATCACAGAACCTACGTAAGTACAACATATTGCTAGTGAAGAATATCACTAGCAAATTTCCAAAGAAAACCAGCAACAAATACTGTTGAAAATAATTTCTGGGCACACATGAAGGCGATCAGCCGTTAGACTTACAAGTATGTAATAACAAAAAAATAAGATGCTTTCTCAAAATCCGTTGTAGTTTTCCTGACATGATAATTTTTAGAAAACTGAACACTGACGCTAAAGATGAAATTTATTTTTAGTTATATTTTTAGTTTTAAGTACGAATAAATTTAATATTTAAAGAAAGTTGGGAAATAAAGAATTACCTTGATATTTTGTAAGTTTGTTTGTAGGTACTCGTATTAGGAATAGAATTTTAAATATATCTAATTGTTTTCTTATTAATTTTCATCGATGAATACATCTACCACATTTGTTTTCTGCACCATTTGAAGGTTGATAGGTAGAAAATGCCTTAGGCATAAAGTCCGCCAGAGGTAAGATAGCCAGTTCCTCTGTTGTTGAAGAGTCCAGTTGAAGCTAGCTTTCACCTCACATACCATCATTATGAGATGAAGGCCAAGAGCTTCCCTGTCGTATAAAAACAGCAATATATGGGAATGACATGTAAATCAGAGATTTAAATCTTTATCTATACCTATAAAATGCTTTGTCCTGAATGACTGACTGACTGACTGACTGACGGATCAACGCACAGCCTAAACCACTGATCGTAGAGACTTGAAACTTGGAGGGTGTGTTCCTTGTATGACGTAGGCGTCCGTTAAGAAAGGATTTTCTGAAATTCTATCCCTAAGGGGGTGAAAATGGGGGGAAAAGTTTGTATGGGACATCGTGATTCCGTTTTCGAATCTACTTCAAATTTTGCATAAACTTTCTTTAACAGAATTAATGGAAGACGTGTTTCCTATTTTATTGAAATTCATCCCCAAACGGGGTGAGATGGGGTCATAAACTGATAAAATGTCAAAATCGACATTGATGCCGTTTTCGTGGTTTTTCGGGTCGTAGATTACGAAAATAACATCGATTTCAACACCACGTACTAATGTTGAAATAGTTCATATTAAATAAATAGTTTCAATCAAACAGAGATGCGATTACCATATAAAATTTTCGAACAATACTTATGTAGAAAATCAACATGGCGCACGTGAAATTATTTTGACAAGTAAGTATAAAAATACTTACTAGGTATAATGGCAAAGGTTTTTTACAAGGTCTATTTTGACAAGTCTGTCACATAGTGCAAAGAAGAATTTAATCGTTAATTTTTCTTATGACTGTAGTATCGTGGTGGTAAGGCAAAAGGATCAAGCCATACAACCAATGTATAAAGCATTTTTTATTTAAAAATATTTCAAATGTTGAAAAGTGAAGATACCCATTTCAAGGTATTTTGAAAGGTGTTCTTACAATATGACTAAGGAAACAAACTCTTTCATCCATTTAAAACTATTGAAAGTAATACATTATAATTGATAATTAAAAAAAATATTGATATCTGACTGCAATGATTCCGGGTTACGCGTAGAGGGAGGGAGTACGGGACTCTTGATCCTAATGTCTAAAATGACGGATCATATTTTTTGGATCCACCCAAGGAACATGGATGTCGAACGAAGGACCTATAGAGTAGAACACATTGAAACTAGCCACGTTGACTTATGATAACGTTCGTTTACTTTGACATGACTGCCGATAACGTTCGTTTCCAAACCAAGCAATATGGATATCAAATAAAAGGTCTTGATAAGTAGAGCACAAACCTAGCAATATCGGTATCAAATGAATGTTTTGGTGAGTTGAGCACTATTTTTTTTTTTTTTAAACGTCGCCCCACACTAGGATTTTCTCCTGTGTCGTGGGTGCAGTTACAAACATAGAATATCACATGCACATACGCCCAGACCGGCACAAATTTCTGTAGGCCATACAAAACATCTGTCCCGTGCGGGAATCGAACCCGCAACCTGTTGCGCAGTAGGCGATCGCTCGACCTCTGCGCTAACCGTGTCTAACTATGAACTTTAGCAAATCGCCCTAAATTCATCATGGCCGTTGTTAAAAAAGAAACGGATAAAAGTTCGTTTCCAAGCCCAGCAATATGGGTATAAAATGAAAGGCCTTGAAAAGTAGAGCACTAGAAATCTAGCAACATTGAAGGAAATTCAACATAGCCGCCGCTCTAAAAAGGCGAATAAAAGTTCGCTTCCAAACCTAGCAATATGGGTATCAAATGAAAGGCCTTGAAGAGTATAGGAAAATCGACCTAAATTCAACATGGCCGCCGCTCAAAAAAAAGGATAAAAGTTCGTTTTCAAACCTAGCAATATGGGTATCAAATGAAAGGCCTCAAAGAGTAGAGCATTATGAACTTAAGAAAATTGCCCTTAATTAAACATGGCCGCCGCTCAAAAAAATGGATAAAACTTCGTATCCAAACCCAGCAATATGGGTATCAAATGAAAGGCCTTGATGAGTATAGCACTATGAACTTTTTTTTTTCGCGGGAAATACGAAACCGTGGCGTACCCACCGTTGGCTAGACGGCGAGCGTGTGTGGGGCTCACCCAGCAGAGTGCCAGGCCTACCCACTAATACCCCTCGGTGTTCTCTTTGCCCTAATGGGCGCACTAGGTAAGGTCCACACTGCGACTCCACTACCCACGCGCCCGGGTAAGTCCGACCACCCGGTCGTGCTCTCGCCAAGGGGGGATTGCCTGAGAACACCAGGACAATCCCCAGACGGAGGGCCTTACAGCGGCGTGCACGGTTGGCCCCGTGCACGCCGCTGTAAGGCAGGCCATACGGCAGAGAGCACTATGAACCTAGTAACATTGACAAAAATTCAACATGGCCGCCCCTCAAAAAGATGGATAAAAGTTCGTTTCCAAACCTAGCAATATGGGTATCAAATGAAGGGCCTTAAATAGTATAGCATTAGGTACCTAGGAAAATCGACCTAAATTCAACATGGCCGCCGCTCAAAAAAAAGGATAAAAGTTAGTTTTCAAACCCAGCAATATGGGTATCAAATGAAAGGCTTTGATGAGTAGAGCACTATGAACGTAGCAAAACTTGACATAAATTCAACATGGCATATAAATCTAGGAAAATTGCCCTTAATTCAACATGGCCGCCGCTCAAAAAAGGCGGATAGAAGTTCGTTTCGAAACCCAGCAATATGGGTATCAAATGAAGGTTTTGGTGAGTAGAGCACTATGAACTTTAGAAAATCGCCCTAAATTCATCATGGCCGTTGTTAAAAAGAAACGGATAGAAGTTCGATTCCAAGCCCAGCAATATGGGTATAAAATGAAAGGTCTTGAAAAGTAGAGCACTAGAAATCTAGCAACATTGATGGAAATTCAACATAGCCGCTGCTCTAAAAAGGCGAATAAACGTTCGTTTCCAAACCCAGCAATATGGGTATCAAATGAAAGGCTTTGATGAGTAGAGTAATATCAACCTAGCAATATTGACATAAATTGACATAAACTTGACATAAATTCAACATGGCATATAAATCTAGGAAAATTGCCCTTAATTCAACATGGCCGCCGCTCAAAAAAGGTGGATAAAAGTTCGTTTCCAAACCTACCAAAACAGGCATTACATGAAAGGCCTTAAGGCGCATAGTGCTCCCAATGACCTTGCGTCGATCGTCCCGCACTGATTACATAGGAGTGAGTGAGTGAGAGTGAGGGGAATATTCAAGCAAACCTTTACGCGTAAGATGAATTATTTAAATAAAAATTGATAAAGGCGAATAAGAAAAATCTAAAAAGATCATCCCCTAGAATATTGTTCACTTTATTAATTGAAATCGAAAGTATGTGATTTAACCTAATATTTACGAAGCGATTAGGTTTATAGTTTGAAAATCAAGGCATGTTTGGGTCACATTTTAACCAAGTTTTAATTAATTTATCAAAAAATTAAAAAGACCATCCTCTAAAGAATGCGTTGAATAATAACATATCTTTTTAAAATATTTTTTTATTCAATATTTATGAAGAGAACCGGTTTTTTCTGCAGTGATATTTTATGATTGACGTTACTATGCGCCTTAAACAGTAGCGCACTATGAACGTAGGAAAATCGCACAAAATTCAATATGGCCGCCGCTAAAAAAACGGATAAAATTTCCTTTTTAAACCCAGCAATATTAATTAAAAGAAAGTAGGCCCTGAAGAGTACCTAGAGCATTACGAACCTAGGAAAATTGTTCTAATTTCGAAATGACCGCTGCTCAAGAAAGGCAGAATAAAGTTGAATCATTATGGAATAAAACGGAGGAAAAAACTAAACACTGTGTTAAGCATTTTGATGGCGAAACGTAGTTCGCGGGCACAGCTAGTATTATATAAAAATGAAACGCTGTGTGTTTGTCTCGCAAAAACTCTGAAACGGCTCGACAGATTCTTTATATCAGAGACTAGTGGGCCCGGCAGACGTTATCCTGCCCAATTCCAGCACCACCTACCGGGTCTAACTGTACGTTTAAACCTTCCTAGGACCTGGTCAAATACACACAGAAAATTTCGTAAGAATCTGTCGAGCCGTTTCTGAGTTTTAGCGAGACAAACACACAGCATTTCATTTTTATATATAAGAAGATTATTAATAAATAGTTTAGATAAACAACTAGTTTTATTTTCCTCATATTCGAAATGAAACGTAGAGTGTTTAACACGGGTAAAAGAATCAATTCCCGAGGCATTTAGACGCCCGAGCGCAGAGCGGCTATAGTCCGAGTAGGAACTTTCGACCCTCGGTTAACAATCTACTATTATTTCCCGACTAAATGAAGGGAGGGAATGGTTACCTACATTCACACTAGCGTAAAGGCCGAAAAAATAATTTTCCTACCTTAAAATTGGTGTGAAGTCTCAGTATGAAGGTGGGTCCGTCGCGTATTCAACCGACTTCACAAAATTGGAGGTCATCAATTCAAGACTTGTGTAATGTTTGGAACTGAACAATATTCACATTATGAAAATTTGTTAGGGCGCCTAAACCAGTATACAAAATATCATCGATATATGTATTCGTGTGTCTTTTTTCCGAAACTAAGTACCTATTGAGCAGGTTGTGATTATTTTTTTATAGCTTACATTTATTTCAACTTGGAGAATGGTTACTGTTTTTATCACAATTGATGCGATGTAGTTTTCGAAATATTAACATAATATATATGTGCCCGCGAATTACGTTTAGCTTCTATTGTTTAGATGGGGATTGCTCAGCTTCTACGTAACTATGTACGTGCTAAATTTCAGTGTAATCTGTTCAATACTTTGAACTGTGTTGATAGATCAGGCAGAAACGGTTGCCTTTTACGAGTATAAAGGATGCCCCATAATTTACGCAGAATGTAATTTTAATAGGAAACACAGATTAGAAAGTTTAATTTTTTATTGCTTTATAGAGTATACAGATAAGAATAAGAATAATTTATTTTACCAAAAAATATAGTACAAAGTAAATTTACTATGATCATCACACTAGGTTAGACCTGTTACGCGGGTTATGTTTGATATAGCACGTCGGATAAATAGCCACCACAGCTTTGCTGGTAAGTAGGCATTATTTTATTGAATGATATAGGTATACAGATAACTGTGAAATCCTAGCAATAAGCTAAAATACAAGTGCAGTGTTAGTGTTAAATTAATATATTATGTACTGTATGCTCAAAACTAAACTGGCGAATCGAATCCAAATTCGAGGCGAAAACCAATTTTTGCGGCAGCTTATGCACTTTGTATCGAGGCTAATCGCGAAAGTGATTTGATAAGCTTAGCTGTGTGCTACAATAGTTCTATGGCCTAAAACCATTGATATTTAACTCAATGCCCAAAACACATTGGAAATCAATTTAAAATATTAGCACCGACTTAGTGCAAAAATCGAATTATTATTTTATACCATTCTTATTTTATTCACTGAAAACAGTGAATAAAAATAACTTTAAATCACTATTTTGGTGTTTGAATTTAGAACACACCAACAGATTCGACCTCCATCTCAATGCTGTACAACCTACTTTCACAAAAAATACTCAATATTAAATGTCTATTTTCGCTTAAATCTTAAGTGATTTGAAATTCGAACGTTTGAATATGGACTGGGAATATGAAATAAACTTTGTGATCAAAAACTTTTTCGATTAATAAAGAAGAATCTAGTATGCTAAAAATGATTACAAGACAAATTCGTCACGCCGCAAAGTTCGAATTTAACATTATTGTAATTTTGGTTACGTCATTTTGTATTCGACTAGCTTCCGCTCGCGGCTTTTCCCGCGTTATTATTGTTTTCCCGTGGTAATTTTATATTTTCCCGTAGGAAAAATAATTATGTAGCCTATTATTTATAGAAGACTGTTATTTAGGAGCTCGGATAATAAATTTCATAGATGAAATAGTGCGTCTAGTCTATAGATGGAAACTTCTCCTTGGCGCATTCCATCTCTTAATTGATGACCTACCTATGACCCACTAATAAAGATTATTATTCGATATTGAATTGTTTTATAACAGTAGTAAGTATTTTCCCTCGCTGAGGTGAATTGAAAAGTTGTGTGTTGCGCTCGGCTGCAAAGTTATGCGCCTCTCGTGCCTTTGAATCCCTCGTAACGCTCAGAATTCTACTATTGAAACTTTTTTATTATTATTATTATTTAGTTAAAATCACCACAGACTCGTGGTCCGTGCCTTTGTTATTTTCATTTTGTTATTGATCTATGTGTTCTTATATAAGTCCGACTACTCTACTCTTATATCTAGGGTGAGTTGCGCATCACCTAAAATTGAACTATTCTACATGTTCTTATGTATATAATCAAACATATAAAGATTCATACACATATATGTACATACACATATATACATATAGATACATACATACACACAAATATATATATACACATATTCCCAAAACATTCTTTATTTATTTATTTTATTGCAGCCATGCATAATAAATAATTATTTTGTTTACATCACCCATGTTGGCAAACAAGCATGATTTTTTTTTATCGCAGAAAGTTATCAAACAAGCAAACTGCCCACCTGATGGTAAGTGGTAACAGTCACCTATAATACATGTGGCTCTTGTGAGATTCGCAGCAAAACTGCAACCCCCACAAGAACCACAGTGTACGTTGCCAACTTGTGACACAAGATGTAAAGTCACAGTACCCAGTAAATTCACTGCCATATGGCAGCTTACCCTTCAAACCGGAACACAGCAATGCAAGCACTGCTGCTTTGCTGCAGAAATAGGTAAGTACCTAAGCAGACGACCCTGGTAAAGAGTCTCCCTCCTGTAAACGATCAAACATGTTTGTCTCACTTGCTTGACAAACTTCACGTTTTCCTCAAACACGACGTCAATCCAGATACTTTTCAAACACATCAAACACGTAGTTCATTTGTCAAACGCGTCAAACGCAGCCCTACAAGAACAAACAAGTTTGTCAAACACGTAGACAAACATGTTTGATCGTTTACAGGGTCCTTTAGAGTACCTACTGCTTACTGTGATCACTAAGAGCAAGGTGAAAACATAATAGCTTTAATAGAAGCTCATTCATATAATAAACAGAAAGAAAAAATCGGTTTTCGAATATCTATAAAAACAACCAAGATATAAGGTATTTAAGATTTTTCTCCATCTCTTTCTCGCAAAACGGCAATTTACAAGGAGTTAATATGGCCGCACTCAACAATGACGTCACGGTTGATGTCGGATCTCTCTGTCTAATCGCCGTCAAATTAACAACTTAAAATGCTTGTATCTAAAGTATTTCTAACCCGATTTTAATTCTAATTTCACAGGACTGCATCTTTTTCCACGGTATTTTAATATTTAATGACGAGACGTAAAAATTTGAATTCAGTCATCATCCCAACTGAAACGAAAACACCGTTCTTGCCACGAATAGCACCATCTCTTTCACGGCGGTTTTTATTGTTTTAAGCATCCATTGGCATGGGGGCTGATATTAACCGGGTACCGTAGTCGTGTAACTATGAATGAACGCTTGCTAATATAATAATATGATCTGGCAACTCAATACCCCGATCTACTACATAAATTGGGTTGCCAACCGTACTGTAGATAATAAACATACTATTGTGCTATATTTTGGACAAACGTACTATATTGAAAAAAAAATATCTTACAAGCAAATTTTATATGCTAAATATTTACGTGCACACTTTAACACTTGGTAAAAATGTAAGAGTTCAAAGAACTATAGTTTTTAAAAGAAATAAATAAGTCGCTAACAAATCTTTGTCTGCTTTTACCTTTGCCATAATATACTGTATTTTTTGAATAATGAACTATTGCATGCCTGGTGCTTCGTACTGTGACATACTAAAAAAAGTGATTGAATGTGAATTTAACCAGTCTACTACATTGTTGTTATTTATTGCAAATAGAGGTAATATGAACAAAAAAGTCCTGACTCATTATTTAAATAAATTAAATAATTTAAATGTACAAAAAATTATTTTGTTCACATTACCTTATTACAACAACTTGTCACAAGAGGAAAATAGTGTAAGATATAAATTGAATTTAAAGTTAAGTACCTTATGTCATAATAATAAATTTCATTTAATTGACATCAATAATTATGTAAATAGATTGTATTTGACTAAAGATAATAGATATTGTCTATCAAATTATTATAAGAGACGAATAGCAAAATCGCTATCATATTATTTTTATATCTCAGCCAAGAACTTGGCTACAAAAATTGCTCCTATTGAGCATCGTAGAAGTAGGATGACTGTCAGTAATATTACTGATGTATTAGTTAGTAAGTCTTTAAATTAGGTATTGAGACAATAGAGAAATCCTCTTGCATAATGTTAAATAAAGAACAAAATGAAAATTGTTTATTAGATAATGTACTGGAAGACCCATTTGAATATAATAAACATGTAAATTTTATCAACCTGGTGCACCAGAACATGCAAGGAATGATGGGCAAAGATCTGGAAGTTGAGTTATTCATGAACAGTAGTAAAGTAGACATTTTTTGTATAACCGAACATTGGCTTAAAAGCTACCAGTTCATGTTTAATTTTAGCAACCACCAGGTTGGTAGTTCGTTCAGTCGAGAAAATGCAATTCGCGGTGGCTCATTAATCATATTAAATAAAAAGCTTAAATATAAAGATCGTAAAGATATTGTGAACCTCTCAGTTGAACGAACAATAGAAATTGCCTGTGTAGAGTTGGACCAGATTATTGTAGTGAGCGTATACAGGCCTCCTTCGGGATTGTATGACCACTTTGAAAATATAATGGATGAAGTTTTAAATAAAGTCTGTAAGCAAGGCAAACAAATATTAGTCTGTGGAGATTTTAATATTAACTTATTAGAAAACTCTAGTTTATGTATGAGAATTAAAAATTTGTTTCAGTCATATAATCTTAAAAACTTATTTCTGGAGCCAACACGAATTACTGAGTTTTCTGCCACATGCATTGATAATATTTATACTGACATAGAATCATTAGCACAAAATGTTTTTAATAACTTAGAATCTGACCACTCTGGTCAATTTGTTACTATACCTTACAAATGTAAGCTTATGGCGAAAAAGAATATCACTGTTGTACCAAAGACTGCTGGCCGCTTGGAGCGTTTCAATAATAATCTTGGTATTAATTTAAAGTATATTGATTATGACGAAGACCCAAATAAATTGTATGAAAACTTTTTTAACACATTTTGTTGTGAATTTAAAAATATCTTTGTTCCAAAAACCATCTCAGTCAATGGTAGATTAGCTTTTAGTGAATGGGCCACACCAGGTATTCACAAAAGCAGAATAAAACTTTATGAACTTTACAATGAGCGTTCATTAAATACTAGTGATCAATTTAAATTGTATGTAAAAACTTATTCCAAAGTATTTAAAAAAGTTTGTAAATTTGCAAAGTCCAATTATTTAAGCTCTAAAATAAAAAATAGTAGTGACAAAATTAAAACGACATGGAACATTATTAATAATGAAACCGGAAGAGTAAAAACTAATAACAACAATTTTTGTTTAAATATTGAAAATAAGAAAGTTACAGTAGATATTGAGGTAGCTACAGAATTTGAAAAATTCTTTACTGACATTCCAGTTTCAATCACAAAATCTTTGGATTCCTCCCCCACTGTAGCCGAATCTATTCTAAAAGATTATGTTAAAACTTGTGATGATAAATTTAAATTTGCCCATATTTGTGCAAATGATTTAATAAAGTCATTTAAAACGCTGAATAAAAAGAAAACCGTGGATCTGTGGGGCAACTCTGTAGATGTTTCCCAATCTGTAATAGAAACAATAGCTCCAATACTTGCTAGTATTTTTAATGATTGCATTGACTGTGGTGTGTTTCCTGATCTAATGAAACTGAGTAAAATTATTCCATTACATAAATCTGGTAGCACATCAGACCCCAATAATTTTAGACCTATCTCTGTGCTACCTACTTTTAGCAAAATCTTTGAAAAAATAATGTTGGAACAAATGCAAAGCTTTTTTAACAGAAATAATCTTCTACACTGTAAACAATTTGGTTTTAGAAAGGGTCGCTCAACAACTGATGCTGGTGTTGAGTTAATACAAAATATATATGAGGCCTGGGAGGACTCACATGATGCGCTGGGCGTTTTTTGTGACTTGTCCAAGGCGTTTGATTGCGTTCATCATGACACCCTGATCAGGAAATTACACTACTATGGATTTCGCGACACTGTTCTGGATTTACTCATCTCCTATTTGACTGAGAGGATTCAGAAAGTAGACGTCAACGGGGAGAGGTCCCAGGGCGCCTCGGTTAAAATGGGAGTTCCGCAGGGTTCAATTCTTGGTCCTTTTCTATTTTTAATATATATAAATGACTTGCCTGCTTTTGTACAAGACAGGCATGAGATTGTATTATTTGCAGATGATACTTCACTTATGTTTAAAATTAAAAGACGATTGCAAATTTATGACGATGTAAATAGTTCTATCTCAAGAATAGTTTACTGGTTTAATGCGAATAACTTGTGCCTCAATGAAGGGAAAACTAAATGTATAAAATTTGTTTTACCCAATGTTAAAGAGGTTCACACCACTGTTAACATAAAGCATAAAAATGTGGACCTTGTGGATACCGTAGTATTTCTTGGTATTACTTTAGATTCAAAGCTTCAGTGGGGCCCACATATTGATAAATTGTCGAAGAGACTTAGTTCTGCAGCCTACGCTGTATGGAAAATACGTCAGCTGACTGATGTTGATACAGCAAGACTTGTATACTTTGCCTATTTTCATAGTGTGATGTCGTATGGCATTTTGCTGTGGGGAAATGCTGCCGACATTCAGACTGTTTTTGTGCTGCAAAAAAAGGCTATTCGTGCTATTTATAACCTTAAAATAAGAGACTCTTTGAGAGAAAAATTTAAAGAAATTGGTATTATGACCGTCGCGTCGCAATATATTTACGAGAATATAGTATATGTTCATAAAAATATACATTCGTTTTGTAAAAACAGTGATATTCATTCAGTAAATACTAGGCAAAAGAATATGTTAGCGTTACCAAATACTAGGCTTAAAAAAATTAATAATTCTTTCAAAGGCCTTTGTGTACGTTTCTACAATAAAATCCCAAATAATATTAAAGCACTTAACTTGAATAAATTTAAAGTCGCTATCAAGGGCGCACTTATGAAAAAGCATATTATAAAGTGTCTGATTATATGACAGATAAAACTGCTTGGGATTGACAAAAAATGTGATAATTGACGTTTAAAGGGTGTTAACACTTTGTGATAGTGGGATAAATTTCATTCGAGTAACTGTTCCACTCACACCGACAGGCATTTCTATATTATTTAAAAAAATGTATGTGAAATATAATATTGTAATGTTGGCATTTTAAAAGAGGAGACAAAAAAAAATACAAGACCTTCCGAGTTTCTTGCCTGTTCTTCTTGAGAAGGCTCTCCCAATTTCCGAACAGGTGTAGAGTCAATTTTTTTTTTTTTAATTTTACTTGTATTTGCACACATCTGAATAATGGTTGGGGTGTGTGTACATACAAGGATTAAATAATTCAGTTAATTAGATTCTTGGTTGAAGATTTTTATGTTTTTATTTTGACGTCAATAAGTGCCTGTAAAGGTCTATATTGAATAAAGATTTTTGAGTTTGACGTATACTATTTAAAGCTTATTATGAAAAATACTTTATTTCGCCAAAACAATGTCGCTAACTCTACTCTGACATATTCTTCAATGAGCTAAGGTGACATTTTTATTCAAGAAGAATTTAGAAACAGACCTGCCATTAACTATCTCTGTAAGATTTTGTGCTAACTGTTGCAAAGGCTACACTTCTCATCGGGTGTTCTTTTGGTCTGCTTTTATTTCAACGTAGGTCCATCGAAAACGTCGTAGATTTAGAATCAGAGTGTGTAATATACTAATGTTGTAGACAAATACTAAATTAAGTAAAACTGCACTGTTTAATATAGAGCTAAAAATATAGTTTCTTAAAATATGAATATTTTCTTTCAGTTTGCTTAGCAGATAAAGTTTCATATGGATATGATTTTTGGGCCAGACGCTCTATCCAGTCGATTTGACTTTAAAATTGCTCACATGCTTATTTGAATTTTTGAAATGAACTTTAATTGTAGTTTTCTAAAATTAAATTTAAAAAAATCAAGAATAGTACAAATTTTCACTCAACGGTCGAAAAAGTCTCAAACATTTCAAATGACAAGTTTTTTTTCCCATAATAGGTAAAATAAAGTAAATATTACATTTTTTATTTTTTTTTGTAAAATTTAATTTATTTATTTTCCGACTGCTATATAGGCTTAATGAGCGTTGTATTTTTAATTAATAATTAAAATTGATTGAGCGATTTAAATTTAATTTAGAAGTCGTAATTTTTCATACTAAATAAATTTCAAACAATAAACTTGCTGCAATTGTTATTACAACAATATTCACTTACCTCGTTAGATGTTTCGGGAAGCGCGAACAACTTTTCGAACTTGGAGGCTCGGGAGCCGCGAAAGTGCAACAAGTTAGTGGACGGCGAGAGCCTGGCCAGCGCATTTATAGCGCTCTGGGCGGGCTGAGGGCGGAGCCACGCACGCGTCGACTGGCGCGCGGTCGTCTTGGTACAGTAAACCTTTTTTTTAAGTGTTAAAAAAGAAAATTGTATGTGAAAGATGATAGAAATGTAAAAAAATATGAAAACTCTTTCAAATACCGTTTACCGGGTCTCCCGACTCTGTACCAAGGTCGCCTGCTTGGGTACCTCCGTCTTACCTATTTCTGCCGCAAAGCAGCAGTGCTTGCGTTGCTGTGTTCCGGTTTGAACGGTAAGATATGGCTGTGAAATTATTGGGTACCGTGACTTTAAATCTTATGTCACAAGTTGGCAACGTACACTGTGGTTCTTGAGGGGTAGCAGATTTGTTGCGAATCTCACAAGAACTACATATACTGTAGGTGACTTTTACCACATACCATCAAGTGGGCAGTATGCTTGCTTGTCAACTTAGTTGTATAAAAAAATTCTCACACCGCGTCAAATATGTAGTAACAAAATGTGCGTAATCCGAATCGAGGGATTCGAACCGGGTATGTTGGATGTTTTTATCTCACTGATTAAATTTACGAAAAACTGTTCTTACCGAATGCCTGCATCATAATGACTATGTTCCAATGCATCCCCTGTCCTTTAAACTGTGCGTTGACAGATCAGTCAGTCGTGGTTTCCTTTTATAAATATAAGAAAAGAAAATAAGAAGAAGAAATACTGTTATTATGAGTTTCTATTATATACATATATACAGTAGTTGTCACATAATTAAAGATACCCTTGATGTTGACCACATACATCAAAATAAATTATATTTAGATACCCAAGATAGGTATGAATTCCATTTGAATTGTTATTTTACACTGCAATGACGTCATATTTTTAAAATGAGGACAGCAAAAAAAAATATTAGCAATAGTTTAGATTAATTCCGTTTTCAAATGTACCACAAACTTGTTCGATGCATTTGCCGCTGGCCAGCTAATTAAAGACAGTGCGTGTTTCATGTTGTAAATTTTAAATAAAAATAAAAGGAGCACTTTTATTTTTTCCATTTTGCCGCGAATTTTCGTGATACGTAAGAACTAGCTTAGTTTTAACATTGCTTTATGTTTGATTGAGAAATTTAAACTGAATTAGTATGGGAACAGCAAATGTTGCGAACCTTCTACTAGGAAGATAATTCTCAATTTTTATGACAAAGATTGGTGACACTGGAAAATTGTAGATCACTTGCGATGCTCTAAAGATATGGTTACGAAAGCTATCCGGCATTTAAATAAGTGTAATACTACGGATAAATATGCCTAGGAAACCTAGACCAAGAAAAACAACCACGCGAGAAGACTCAAGAATAGCATTGTTGGCCTTTCAAAGGATGAGAAGTTATTCGTTTAGAAGTATTTGGTGCAGAGAGGTCTAGAGGAGTGTCTGCAAGAATGGTTAGAAGTCGATTATGTGAGGCAGACTTGTTTTGAAGAATGTCTCGTAAAGTCCCACTTTAGAAGAAAGAAAATATCAGAACAAAATTACAATTTGGCAAAAAATATGCACACTGGACAGAACAACAGTGGAGAATTATGTTTTTTCCAATGAATATGGTTAACTCTCATGAAAAAGATTACGTGAGGCATCCTCCAAAAAAAGAAATGGATCCAAAGTACACAAAGAAAACAGTCAAACATGAATGGGGTAATATCAAAGTTTGGGGATGTTTTTCTGGTCACAGTGTGGGACTTATTAAAATAATAGAGGGTAGCATAGATAATTTTCAATATAAGAATATTTTAGGAGAAACCATGTTGCCTTATGCCGATGATCATTTGCCGGTGATATGGACTTTCAACACAATAACGATCCCAAGCACACTTCAGCAGTGGCCAAAGAATTTCTTAGGAGCCAATCACTTAAGATTGGATTACGTACAGTCCCGACAGTAACCTGATCGAAATCTTGTGGTACCGTGTGAACAAAATAGTGGCAAAAAACGTATAAGTAACGAGATCAACTTTACACGGCATTTAAAAAAGCATAGGAGCAGATTTCAATTTAAACGTGCAATAATTTGATCTCTTTAACGCCTAGGCGGTGTCAGGCTGTCATTGCTGCTAAAGGACATGCGACAAAATATTAATAACGTGGTTTTATGTTTTTAAAATACATCTGAAATATATAATAATCAAGTTCGTTTCAATATTTACAATATTTATTTTTTAATAGTGACTTAATTTGCATGTCTTTAATTAGTTGGCCAAGTCTCTATATTAGTTAATACTGCTTGCAAAAAGTTACACTTAATATAAAGTTAAAATACAATATGTTTTTTCTCTTTATTTCATTTCAAACATTTCACGATAACCATTACAATAATTGAAATAGTATTGCAAGCTCCTGTTGCATTATAATAAAAAATATAGGGTAAGAAAACTTTAAAAACTTCATGTCCTACAAGTGTCTTTAATTATGTGTCCACCACTGTATATATGTCCCAAGAGACAATGTTCATATTGCATTCTTTATTCATAATACTTTAGCACCCACCAATATGATGCAATAAAGTTTATGACTTATGACTAATGATTCTGACACTTTCTTTATGTGTCTGTTTTAAAATCTTCAATACAACGTTGCAAAGCAGCGGTGTTTACTGCTTACTGTCAAAAATAATTCTATTTATTTCGTGGGTCTCTGTCGGAACAGAGAACTAGAAAAGAAATAGAATTGGCGCTGTGAACTCAGCACTGGCTTTCTAATCGGGAGATCTGGGGTTAGATCGTGCCATGTACCAATGTGTTTTTCATTTTTCGAATTTCACATGTACCTTGTTCGGCGCTCCTACGGCGAAGGAAAACATCGTGAGGCAAGTTGCATACACTTGCGAAGAAATTCAAGGCTGTATGTAAAATCGATCAATCTGCACTGGGCCAGCGTGGGTGACTAATCTAAAGCCTAAAACACCCTAACTCGAGCTCCTCGGTGGGGAGGTAATATGAGCTGTAATGATGATGATGAATCTAGATGCAATCGCAGTACAGTAGCAATACAGGTATGAACGACTGATATTGCCACGGCATCGCATTTTCATCGCCACTGTATCGGTGTACTGTACAAAAGCATCCCCAAGAAACAGTTGTTTGGGTAATCTCTAGTACCAATCAATCCGTGAAGAGCGTAGTCAGCATAGTGAATTGTATTGTGAGCAGATGAGGTTGGCTGGAGTTCCGTTAACAAATTAAATCGAGAATCTAACGTGGGGCGACCTGTCCACGCGGCTACGAAGCTACTGTTACGATTGCGCCGTAGCACGCCGTAGTAAGTGCTACATTTTATGCATGCCTAATGTAATATAACAATAGATTGTGAAACACGCATTGTAGCTACGACGACCGACGGACGGTGCTTGTTACCGTATCTCAAGTTATTATCATAACAAGTAAGGCATAAAAAAACGGTGCAATATAATCAAACTTTACCTGCATTACCGCTTTATATTGTTCACATAACAATAATAATACGAAAATGTCAACGCAGTGCACTCCACCACAGACGCCTATAGGAATGCCTACAACTTAGTGAATGTCGCAACCATGGACTTAATAATATTAAATCCATGGCCGCAACACTGCTTCATAGGGAATCGGAGTCGAATCTGTCAACGGCAAGTAAAACTAAACGTAATGTAAACAAGCGCCTGCGTCGCGGAACTAAGTACAGAAATCGCCAGCCACAGATGAAGTTATACAATCTCTCTTTACGACGCAAAATACAAAATTAGATACCATCATGAGTTTTATGCAAGATACGAAATCCCAAATGAGCAGTGTTCAAACTTCGCTAGAATTTATGTCATGTAAATATGATGAACTTCTACAACGCTATAACTGTTTAGAGGAGGAGCGCAAAATTGAGAAAAATCAATGGTACTTACTAGTCAATGGTACTACTGACATAAAGGCGAAAAAACATACAATTCTTAGAAAATAAAATTTAATTTCTTGAGCAAAGAACACATACAACATGTGTTGAAATAAAAAACGTTCCCACTAAAAATGGTGAAACGAAGCTCGATTTATTTAATCTTCTAAAAGAAGTAGGCGGTATCATGAAAATACCTATAGGTACTGACGTTTCAACGTCAGTACCGGGAGTAAGCCAATAATTGCAGAGATGAGCACGATTTTCAAAAAAGACGATATTATATTGACACTCAAGCAATTTAATAAGATCCATAAAGAAAACAAGCTTAATACGGCCCACCTGCCATAAATGGACCTCCTAAGCGAATTTGCATAACAGATAGCTTGACTTTTAAAAATAAAAATAAAACTGCATGCCACGGCTAGGGAGTTTGCTAAATCTCACGCTTACAGATACTGCTGGACATCGCGTGGAACGGTTTATCTGCGCAAGGACGACGTTAAATTAAGCATTTGTTTTGAAAACTTAAGAAAGAATTTTTGTTCTATTAATTTATACTAAATTTATTTTATTTCATTTAATAAAAAAATTAACCCTCGACGGTAGCCCGGCCCACCGTATTGTCTCAGAGACTGTCTTCAAACAACTACCAAAGCGACTACGCTTGCAGCACTCCACAATTCATTTTTATATTATTGTCACCTTGAGATTTAAGTAGTACATAGGGCTTTGCCTATTGGTTTTATTAGTTTTAAAAATGTATTCAATAGATAAAAACTTTAATAAATTTCTATCTGGCCCGTATGTAATGGCCAAACTTTACTCATTAGTTTTATATACCTCAATAATATTTGTCATAAAAAAATTGTTCGAATATCAATACATAAAGCAATATATTGTAATACACAATTTTACACACATACACATAACTTAACTATACACACTACTAATCGCTACTCATATTTCATACTCTAACGTCGAGTCAAATCAACACTTAATAATACACACAGGTATGTTCCCAAGCACACATTATACACACTCATACCTGCACTCGGAGTCTAGTAAATATTACGACCGAATTATCTGCACCAATAATTCAATCACACAAACAATGGAATCTTATTAAAAATTAAAATTCGATTTAGTCAATGATGCAATTACAAAAGACGTAGATCGGTTGGGCAAAATACCTTGCACATAATGTAGACGGGTGAATTTCCCAAATGACTTTTTTTTTGTCTTCGGTGAAATTAGTATTTGAAAAACGGAATATTGTTCCGAATTATTTTTTTTAGTATTCAATAGGTAGTTATTGGGTTGTGGCAAAAATATAATTTGCCTAGGACTATATATAAAGGTAGAAATAAATACATAAACCTCTATTTTTCTCAAATCGGTGCTGTCCCTCTACTTCTTTTACAAACAAAAAAGCTTATATATTAATAAAAATAAGTAAGTTAAGTATATAACTTATTCTATTTCATAGTATTAGGTTTATTATTAATATATATCATATTTTATTACATAATAAAAGATTATTATTACTGAGAGGCACAAACGTACTTGTCCTGTAAAATGTTCTCATATCGCTAGACAAAAGTAATTAAGGCTTAGCACGCACTGCGGTAAAACGCCCGCGTTTTCTCGCTAGACTGAAACCGCAAAAAAATGTATCACATAGCTTTTCTATACAAGCGCACGCATTAGCGACTTTTTTCAGTGACTGATTTTAAAAACGCAACTTGTTACATTTTACCTCGGTTTGAAAACGCACGATTTTTTTGTGACCCATAGTAATAATACTGTGGCGCATGCACGGCGGTTAACCGCGGTTCGGTTTTTTGTTCAGTCTCGACTTTGCAAGCGCGGAGGATAGACGTTGTTTAAGGAGAATCATGTCGTCCGACTCGGACGCATCGCACGTAGATTATGAGAATTTGTCAAAAAACATTATCGTTGAGGTGGAAAAGAGGCCGGCACTTTATGATAAATCCTTAAATCAGTATAAAGACAGAAATATTAAAGCCCGGCTTTGGCAGGAGATTTATCAAAACGTATGCATAAATTAGACAAGCTTGTCGGAGGCCGAAAAAAAAAACACGTTTTGTAATAATTTATCAAATGTACCAATAGACATTCTGTAGTAATTGAAAAACTTATCGGGATGCTGACGCACGTTGTTGTACATTTTGCAAAAGTATCCTTTCAAATGTCTTTGGTCGGTTAGTGGATGTACCCAGTATCTATGGCGACGGCGTTGTTTACGTTTTTTATTTTTTTATTTAAATACCAAAGCCACAAGACATGCTGCTCGCCAGAAATCCATGGCAGAACTGAAAATAAATTTAAGCAAAACGCCAACCGCAAACCGCCGTGCGTGTTCATATGCGGTTTTAAGTTTTCAGCTATTCGTAAACCGCTTGCGTTTAATCGCAGTGCGTGCTAAGCCTCTGATGAGTCTGACAGCGTCCCCATCCCAATTTTATTTGGCTCGTTATGTGTGCTTGTGCGCAGTCAAGACGGACGTGTGTCAAATCGTTGCATATTCCCGCCAATAACGTAAGGTACGCCATTTTAGTTGCTCCCGGATGGCTCCCGGACAATTATTTTATATTATCGGTGGTTGCATTTTTTTAGTATAATGAGTAGTTTTATTATTGTTGTTTGGTTCTAACAAAGGTAGTAAGTGAATTAGCTTCATTGACTGTTATTGAATTTATCCTAGATATTATGCATTTTTTCTAATTGTCTAAAAAGTGTGTTATTTCTCATGTCGCTGTTCTCATATCGCTGTAATCGGTGGTCTTTATTACCACCGATGTGATAATTTACACCGAAATGATAAGAAAAAATCAATCGGTGTTTTATATCTAATATCGGTGTTTTGATTCATGATCAACGCATAGTTTTGTGACATCGGTGGATGGCTTTATCACATCGGTAGATCATTTTATCATCTCGGTGAGCCATTTTATCATATCGGTGGATCCCGTGTCATTTTGTTAAGTATACAAAGAAACAATGGAACATATAAACATACATACAAACATTAATACATACATACATTGTATACATACTTACCTACATAGACTGCCAAAATCATTACCACGATACCACTGGGTAGTAGATGTATAAATGTATCATTAGGGGAGGTCTGTATTCGGTAATGTACGTCTTTAGGATGATGATGGTGAGGTGGAGCATTAGTTAAGAAATAGCAAGTACATAATAATAAATAACAAAATAATAAATAGATAAAAAGAAAACATTTATCATTATCATTATCAGCCTTATATGTTCCCACTGCTGTTACTTCTAAGATGTTCCCACTGCTGTTACTTCCACACTTTTAATTCTAAGTACCTATAGTAAATACTTATAATAAAAGAAGAAAGTAAATATAATAAAATAGGAATATAATTTCAAAAAATAATTTATATATGGTTTTCTAAGAACTCAGTTCTCGTTGAAAGAAAGAAAGAAAGAAAGAAAGAAACATTTATTGACCATACACACACTAAATACTATAAAAACAGGACGAAAAAAAGCAAAAACAATCAATAAAAAAAATAAAAAAACACAAATACCTAGTAGGAAAGTGTGCAAGGCCAACAATGGACCCTGCCTCAGCGTAAATGCTTCCAGGTCACCCACAGGTGGGCGGGGTGACCAAGAAGCGCTGTTATTCTGACAGGGAAAAAAAAAGTTTTGTACCGCAAAGCCAGGGCAGACAACTAAAAAACAATATAAGAAAATAAAACATAATAAGGAAATAAATAATATAAATAAAATTTGGAAAGAAAAAGAAAAAAAGTAACGACTGAAAATTGCCTTGGCCGTATGGCGCAATATTCATACAATATTCATTACATCTTTAGGTAGTCTGTGATTCATTATTTGTTGGACCTATTGTCCCCTGGGTATGTGTTCTGTGCTATTGTGTCTGTCACGCACCGCGTGTGTCATATTAGAATATTGTACAAATTTAGTCCGTGTGATATTTAATGATGGAGGTATTTGAGAGAATACACTGTGGTTTGAGGATAAGAACATGAAGTTCCTTGATGACAAAATACGCGCCTTCCCGGTTGTTGGACACGATCCCCACCCCGTTTAAACGCGTCGTAGAAAAATGTTTGCGGTAAGCACTGAAAACTACTTTGTTTCACCTTTTTGTATATTTAATAAATAGTTTTTGAATGTGATCTACTTACATAAGACCCTCAGTCCAGGTCTTCAGTTCTAAGTCACCTACTAACTATTTCCTTTTTGATGTTCAAAGGTGGATAGATTATCATATCGCTGGATATGTATATCATTTCGGTGGATAAACTTATCATATCGGTGTACAGAAAAAATAATCGGTGCCGGTTTGTCACATCGTCGGTGGAAACCAGAATTCAAACTAAATTTACTCCTTAGTCTTAAATGATACGTTGATGATGTTAAATTTGGGGATATTTAATATCCTAAAGATTACATTAAATATGAAAAATATACAAAAAATATATAAATGAAAAAGTTCACCGATATGATAAAAAAATGGCATTTGTTGAAATTCACCCAGACACGACTATAGCTGCCAAAACTATTCTTAATTATAAAGACAACGATTCACTTTGTATTGTATCACTTAATATCCTAAGTATTTATTGCAATTTGAATAGATTTTTATTGTTTTTAACCGAACTTGATCATGAAGTGGATGTTATCGTTTTAATCAGAATGTTGGGCAAACGCAAATACGGCAGTGTCATCCATAGATGGATATACAACCTACGCTAGTCAAGAACATTTCAATAAAAATGATGGGGTCGTTGTTTATGTAAAGTCACATCTCCCTGTAGGCGTAGCACGGGCTGCCAAGAAATTTGTGATAAGACTCAGTGACACGTATCCCTTGAGGAGCGTCAAGAAATTTTATCATGTCAGTCACACTAAGGCTGCGTTCCGAAAATCAATAAGGGTCACTATTAGCGCGCTCAAACGGGCGTCCCGAAATGTTGTGAGCGCGCTAATGTTAGCCGGCATGAAGAGCCACATGACGCCATCGTTAATGTCATAGAGAACTTACAGCGCTAATGCTCTGGAGTGAAATCACTTTATATGAACTGTCAGTCTGACGTTCGATAATTGTGTTTTCGCTTCAAAATGAATGTACCTGTTCTTCCAGACCGAAATCATAAGCATGCTGATAGCATTTTCAGTGTTCTCTTTAATTTGGACAAGGCAATCATAATCGTTAGCACTGTGAGCGCTGTTATCGGACCGCAGCCTCAATACGCGCCACCGTGCTACTCTTTAAGACATAGATAGTATGTCACTGAAATTGTGAGATAATGCGTGACTCAAGTCCCGTCTTGGCAGCCCGTGCTACGACTGCAGTGTATCCTACACACAAGTTGGGTTTGGCGAGCCTTTTCCTAGGACAACCCATGCCGACATAGAGTCTCCTGTTCTGACATAAAAGTGGATGATGGAAACTGTATGCTGCCAAAAATATCAAATGGTGTCTCAGTGGTCTGTACTTATCGTCCTCCAAGTTTTAGAAACCCCACTAAATACTTACATACATTGAAGGAGTGCAACAGTTTTCGCGGCCACTTCAGGAGGAGTATTCATTATTTTGTCATCAAAATCCGGTGAAATGTAGATAAAACAATTCCAAAACGCTTTACTTACTACAAAAACACCACTAAATGCCAAAATTCAATCCTTCAATTTGAACTTTACGCCGCTTGGATTTTGTTTTGTTTTTTCAATATCCTAAATTCAAATTTAGAACAACAGCCTATCAAAATGATTTCAGATAATATGCCAGCAACAAATCTGCATAAAAACTTTTTTAAAATCAAACAATACTTTAATGATCTAGGTGATCTAGTCCTAAAAACATTAAAATGCTGGGTGGCTCGATATAATATGTGTCCGGGAGTGTATAAGGAAAAATATGTTTTAGAATATCCATGTCCCCAAAACGAATTTTAATCAATCAATTCAATCAATTTCGTTGGTGGCGCAGTGGACTCGGCACTTGCCTTCCAATCGGGGGGTCGGGGTTCGAGACCCGCCATGTACCAATGTGTTTTTCGTTTCGAATTTCATATGTACATTTGTCTGACGCTCCTACGGTGAAGGAAAACATCGTGAGGCAACCTGCATACATCTGCGAAGAAATTCAATGATGTAGGTGAAGTCGACCAATCCGCACTGGGCCAGCGTGGTTGACTAAGGCCTAATCACCCTAATATAGGGTAGGCTCGAGCCCCTCGGTGGGGACGTGTATGGGCTGTGATGATGAATCAATTTCTCGTTAAAAAATGTCAAATACAGCTTCCAGAAGAAAATCTGAGTTATTTAACATTAAACTTAAATATTTTATGATTATGATATTATGCATGATTTTGGAGAAATTAACTCACTCACATACCTATCTACAGTTTTTGATAATATTGATGTTTCATAATTATCTTCAAATAAGTTACTAGTTTCATTGAAATAAATTTATTTTCATTTCTTCACTCTATTTCAATAACGCACCGCTCCAGTCGTAATCCAGTCGAAACTCGTTTCTCAAGGTCGTTGGCGTTACTCAGCCTCTTAGAGCCAGAGCGCACTAGCGACTTTTTGTCGCCCGATAGTTGCCCGATAGTTTGATTGATTAGAAATCACATAGTCATTTTATAGAAATAGGAAATTATTTATTCACAAGACTTAAATCTAATATTACAGTTGAATTTAATTACAAATGGTATCCACTCAGCACAATATCGGGACGATCGCAAGACGCTTCGACGCTGATCTTCCGTGAACACCAGACAAAAATACATAAAATATATAAAATGAGTAAGGGAGCATCACTGTGCACCAGCGCAAATCCATTCAGTTGCACATGACATAAATTATAATCTAAATATGAAAACAGGTATAAAAGTAACAAATATCATTAAATACAAAATGAATAAGTGTATTATACTTTTTTTTTTCTTTACACTCCCGACCAAATACAAAAACAGCTAATTCTATACTTACTACTCATTAATATTATAAAGATCAAGAGCTTGTTTGATTGTTTCTTTGGTTGAACGCGCAAGTCACAGGAGCCACTGATTCAAATTTAAAAATTCTTTTTGTAATTGTTAAGGAGTAGGTATATAACAAAACTTCCGATAAAAATGTCGGTAGTTGGTACTAACTACGCAGGCCAATGATGCACCGCCCGCCCTCGCTCAATCGCATGCGACAAAGGAATATCAATAATCTTCGCTGCGCTCGGACGACTCGGAGTCGTCCGAGCGCAGCGAAGGCGACATCATCCTGATGATGCCACGTGGAGTGGCGAAACGCGTCGAATCTAAGTATTTGCATGTTGGTGTGGTACTAATTATTGTTATTCCTTTGTCGCATGCGATTGAGGGAGGGCGGGCGGTGCACCATTGGCCTGCGTAGTTAGTACCAACTACCGACATTTTTATCGGAAGTTTTGCTATATACCTACTCCTTAACAATTAGTAATGGACTTCCGAAAAATAACGCCTGACACCATCAATTATAATTCTTTTTGTGTTGGATAGTCCATTTATCGAGAAAGGCCACAGGCTACATTACACTACGCCACGACCAACAGCAGCTGAGCATCAATGAAAAATTTTACAAAAACGGGTAAAAATAATATGGCAAAACACAGTTCGCGGGCACAGCTAGTTATTTATATTTTGGGTTATCAGATGTTCCTTAAATTTACGTTTAAAAACGCCAACACTGAGCAGATTTCTTATTGGAGGAGGAATATTATTCCAGCATTTCGTGGCAGAATAACGGAAACTGCCACGAAATGCGGCTGTACTGGTCTGTGGACAGATTAAACGGGAAGGCATTCTTAGTGGGCGACGTGAAAACTCAAGCTTATCGTACAGATATGTCGGTGATTTATTCCTAATCACCCCAAACAGAAGACAAGCAAAATGAAGGGACTGTCGAGACTGCATCGACATCAACTTGTTTTGATTCGAGTAAGGAGTTACATGAGCTATCCGTGGAATATTGAAACAGAAACGTGCACAAGCATTTTCGCCGATTTTTAATTCCTAAATGCGTGCACTTCAATATCTATACTTATTCCCTGAACGATCTCACTATCGTCCAACTAAAAGTCGCTAGTGCGCTCTGGCTCTTATAGCCGCAAAAAAAAGGAAATTTGGACAGTGGTTTTAATTTAAAATGCGGACGCACACTAAGAAGGCATTTAAAAAAAATTAACTCTGAAGGGATGAAAAAGGGGTTGCATGTTTGTATGGAAACATATTTAAATTAGCAACGATTTTGATAAAACTTGAGATTCGTGCTCTTAAAAATATTTCATTGAACACGTGCTTCATGGTTTATTGGAGTTACCCCTATTTTGCACCCAAAGGGGGTGACCCTTTGGGTGCAAAATAGGGGTTGAAAGTTTCTATGAAAAATATTTAAAATCTGCTCCAATTTCTATGAAATTTAAATTCCCTCGGGAAAACAATAATAACGCGGGCGAAGCCGCGAGCGGAAAGCTAGTACTTTATAGGCACGCGCCGCCCGCCGGACCCCGGCCGGTACCGCCGAAACCGCATTGTCCGCAACGTCCCTACATTTTAAATCTGTAATATCTTCGAAAATATTCATTTATATTACATGCTGTAAAGGGCCAAATTTATCTATATTAAATGCACATTGTATTTAAGGTACTTAATTGTATAAGGATTAATACTGTATTGCTTAAAATCGCTTCGCAAATAAGCCATTATTTCTCGTAAAAAGTAAAGGATAAAAAAGGGTTATTGTGGGTTATCCCTAAGAGATAGATATATACCATCGCTGACTTTTTTGTAGACCTTTTTAAGATGTACAATACTGTAGTAAATTATTTTGATTTATCTCGTAGAGTTCAGCCAGCGTTTGCAATCAAAGCGCAAAAAAAGTGTTTATTTACGACATCACATTAGAAACCTCTAAAATTATCAGGGTTTCTCTACTATATTATGCATGTATTATACATATAAGCCTTCCTCTTGAATCACTCTATCTATTAAAACAAATCGTATCAAAATCCGTTGCGTAGTTTTAAAGATCTAAGCATTTATATTATGTAGTGATGGATCCGACGACGACAACGATAACGCTAACGATAGCGAGTTTAGAGTAGGGCTAATCCGATATTATCGTTGTCGATTTTAAGAGTACGGCCCCAGAGCGCACTAGCGACTTTTTGTCGCCCGATAGTTGCCCGATAGTTTGATTGATTAGAAATCACATAGTCATTTTATAGAAATAGAAAATTATTTATTCACTACACTTAAATCTAATATTACAGTTGAATTTAATTACAATGTAAAGGATATTAAAAACTTATACCTAAATGTCAAGTTTCAAAATTTATGGACATTATTGATTGATAAATATAATTTGACAATTTTGTAAACAAGAGGCTTAATAAATATATATTGCGATTAGTTGTACTGAATTTCATTCTATCTGTTAAAAATATTAATTTATAAAGAACACGCATACAACAAATTGGTGACCCGAACGTTTTTATAAAAATACTGATCAAAAGAAAATAATTCTAGACAAGAAATGACATCGGAAAATCAAACAACCGTAAGTTTTGACAAAATTTCTATAAAAATTCCACCCTTTTGGACAGACAAACCGGAAATTTGGTTTTATCAAGTAGAAGCCCAATTTGCTATTAACAATATTCGATCCGAAGACACAAAATTTAACCATTTGATTTCACAACTTGAACCAAAATATGTCGAGAACATTTGGGATATTGTAACAAGTACAGTCAATACTAAATATTCTTCTGCTAAAGAACGTTTATTAAATATTTTTAAAGAAAGCGAGGAAAAGCAGCTGAAGCGCTTGCTGACTGGACTCGAACTCGGAGACTCTAAACCAAGCCAACTATTACGTCAGATGCGAAGTCTCGGAACTGATTTATCGGACAAAATTTTGCGTACACTTTGGCTAGACAAATTACCAGCATTTATAAAAAATATTCTTATTATTAGCGAAGAAACATTGGACAAAATAGCAGTTATGGCAGACAAAATGATCGAAATGACACCTCCTTCAGAGATATTTCAAACAGATTCTGTTCCATCAACTAGTTCGCAACATACACAAATTGACAAATTGTTATCCAAAATTGACTCCTTAGAAAAACAAATAGAAGCTTTACAATTTTCTAGAAAGCCACGATCTCCTTCACGAAGCACCTACCGTAGTGTAAGCCGCAGTCACTCTAGACGTCGTTACAATCCCAATGGCAAATACTGCTACTATCATTTTAAATTTGGCAAGCGCTGTCGTGAAGATAAATGCAAAGCTTCTTGTAATTGGAACCATTCGGGAAACGCCAACATGCAACAGAATTAGCGGTAGATTATGTGGCAAACTTAGCACACTACCGCAAATCACGACTATTTTTGACTGACAAAAAAACTGGGCTGCGATTTTTAGTTGACAGTGGGGCCGATGTATCTCTTATTCCAGCAAGACCAAATGATAAAATAGAAGACTCCTTTGCATTATTTGCTGCAAATAACACAAAAATACCAACATATGGCTCAAGAATTCTGACCTTAGATCTTGGACTTCGACGTCAGTTTCAATGGCCATTCATTGTTGCAAAAATCCAAAGAGGCATATTGGGAGCAGACTTTCTGAACAAATTCGACTTGCTTGTAGATTTACACAACAAGAGACTCATAGATAATAAGACTAAACTCCAAATCAAAGGCAGAAATATCAAAAATGAAATTTTAAGCACATTTAGTCCGTCATCTCCTTTTCATAAACTTCTTCAAAATTATCCTGAAATAACTAAACTAAATTTACTGCCAACCAAAGTCAAACATAATATAAAACATTATATTGAGACAAAAGGCGATCCTGTCTATTCTAAGCCTAGACCATTAGACACAAATAAACTCAAAATTGCCAAAGAAGAATTTTAGTTCATGCTCAATCATGGAATCATTCAAGTATCTAATTCACAATGGGCTAGTCCTTTACACATGGTCAGCAAGAAAGATGGTACGTCAAAATCAAAATCAAAATCAAAAGTACTTTATTTCATAGGCCCTTGCGGGCACTTAAAATCGTCAATTTTACACATTTTACAAAATTATTAAAACAAAAAGTATTCGACTAAAATCAAGCTAACCCGTGCGCTAGTGGCAAGTACATCCGCGGAGTTGTTGCCGCGCATGTAATCGCCAAGAGCGACCCGATTCCGAATGTAGGGGCTAACATGAGAAGAATCGGGCAAGAAACTCATGTGCCAAAACTCTTTTAAAATCGCCAAATGTCTTACAAATTGTGAATATTACAAAACTATTCAGAGAACGAGCAATTCATTTCTTTTACCGCCACGCTGCCTTATCATTCAAAAAATCTTTAACACTGTAATAAGCCTTTTTGCTTAACTGAGCTTTAATTAAAATTTTAAATTTATTTACTGACAAGTCATGCATGTTACATGGCAGCGTGTTATACATTCGTATACAGTGACCTGCAAAAGAGTTGCTTATTTTATGGAGCCTATATGTGGGCATTGCTAGCTTGTCTTTATTTCTTAAATTTAAATTATGATAGTCACTATTTTTACTGAATTTGATATCTTTATTCTTGTGTGCATACAGTAAGTTTTCATAAATATATTGTGAATGTACAGTCATAATATCAATTTCTTTGAATTTTTCTCTTAAAGACTCTCGGGAGGCCATCCCATAGATCGCCCGAACAGCCCTCTTCTGCAGTACAAAAATGCAGTCAATATCAGCGGCATTTCCCCACAGTAGTATCCCGTATGACATTATACTGTGGAAGTAGCTAAAATAGACTAACCGCGCAGTTTTCACATCTGTTATTTGACGAATCATTTTTAAGGCGTATGCTGCAGAACTTAGTCTGTTCGATAGGCATTCAATATGAGGACCCCATTGTAACTTAGAATCTAAAGTTATACCCAGAAATACAGTTTGATTGGCCAGCTCTATTTCCTCATCCCTAACCTTGACTTTGGCTTTAACTAATCGAACATTTGGCATAGTGAATCTAATGCATTTTGTTTTACTTTCATTTAACAACAAATTATTGGCGCCGAACCAGTGAACGACCTTGGAGAGTGCAATGTTTACTTCGTCAATATTAATTTGTCCACGTTTAACTTTAAATACTAAAGACGTGTCATCTGCAAACAAGACTATCTCATGGTCGTGTCTTACAAGGTGAGGGAGGTCATTAATATATACAAGAAATAGAAATGGACCTAATATTGAGCCCTGCGGCACCCCCATTTTTACAAATGATCCAGGTGACTGCTCTCCATTGATGACCACCTTTTGAATCCTGTCACTTAGGTAAGAAGTGAGAAAATCCAAAGCGGTACCACGGATACCGTAATAGTGTAATTTCCTGATTAACGTCTGATGTTGGACACAGTCAAAAGCCTTCGATAAGTCACAAAAACACCATAGGCATCCTGCGACTCCTCCCAGGCCTCATAAATGCACTCTAACAATTTTATTCCAGCATCAGTCGTGGACCGTCCGCGGGTAAAACCAAATTGTTTGATATGCAGTAAGTTATTATTACTAAAATGTTTCTGTAATTGCTTAAGCGCGGTTTTTTCAAAAAATTTACTGAATGTTGATAGTACGGATATTGGACGAAAGTAAGAGGGATCTGAAGTACTACCGGATTTAAACAATGGAGTTATTTTGCTAAGTTTCATCAAATCAGGAAACACACCACTATCAATACAGTTGTTGAAAATTAAAGCTAAATGTGTAGCAACTATTTCAATAACATTCTTTACCATATAAACAGATATTCCCCAGAGATAGGCAGTTTTTTTAATGTTCAACGATTTGAAAGTGTCTATGATGTCACGTTTACTAACATGGTTAAATTTAAATACAGTATTACAATAAGGAACATTTTCTTTCAACAAGGATTCTGCAATGGGGGTGGAAGAGCCTAAAGTGCTTGTCAAATCTACAGGAATTCGAGTAAAAAATTTCTCAAATTCATTAGCAACATCCGAGTCTGAACTAATAAATTTACCATCAATTTTAAGTTTATAATTATTTGCTGAAGCTTTTGTTTGGCCAGTTTCTGCATTGATAATTTTCCAAGTAGATTTGACTTTGTTTGTACTGTTATAAATTTGAGCACTAATATATTTAATTTTCGCAGTTTGACAAGCCTGCTTAAAAATTTTTGAGTATGACTTAACATAATTTTGAAAAGATTCAGTTCTATTAAACTGTCTTTCTGAGTACAGCGCATACAATTTTTGCCTACTTTTGTGTATTCCTGCAGTGGCCCATTCGCTAAACACTGGATTAACAGTAACAGTGATCTCTTTGGTTTTGAAAATTTTGTTAAATTGGTTGCAAAATGTCTCAAAAAATAAATTATACATATCATTTGGTGACATATCCGGTGATAAAAAAGGAAGTTTACAACATAATTCCATGATTTCCTCAAACCTATCATAGGCTGAGGAACCAGGTTTGTATACACATACCACAATGAATTGCTGAAGTTCTATACGTGATAGTTCTATTATGCATTCTACAGAGAGAGACACAATATCTTTCCGTTCTTTAAATTTTAAGCTTTTGTTTAACAGAATCAGTGACCCCCCATGTACTGTGTTGACTCTGCAGAATGAACTACCAACCTGGTGATTATTGAAACTAAACATGAGTTCACATCCCTTAAGCCAATGTTCTGTAATACACAAAATGTCAATTTGTTTTGAATTCATGAATAATTCCATCTCTAATAGGCTAGTTGACCCTTTTTTAAAGTAGGGCTTAAAATGTTCATAATTGTTGTATTAGACCATAGCACATGAATATTATTTTTTTTGATGGCTAAAAAGTGCAAAAAATCTATTTTAAATTAAGATTTTCAATTTTGGACCGAAAACACGGTCAGCCATGATAGTCTGTTAATTATCTGTGGCAATGACGTCAGACTTATAGTAAACAAAGCATGGGGGCGAAATAACCTCACAAAAACAATGCTTTCTATTAAATATCACAAAATATTGTAAAACTGTATATGGAACGGGACAGTAGAACAGGAATAACCTCTTAAAAGACTCCAGGAAATCTGTGGATTAGACGTACCCAGTGATATAGACATGCGAAATAATTGGTTAACACTCGCTTAAAGAAATCCTGTAACTATCTACTGAAACTCAAATGTATTTTTGCGAAAATCACATTAATGTAAGTACTATAACTGAATAACTCAATCTGTGTAGGTACTTCAGTTTCAACTTAAACAAAATAGAAGTTTTTAGGATGTATGTAAAATCAAATCTGTATGTAAATTAATTAAATTTTTATCTTTCAGTTAGAATGAAAACTGACTGCAGCCGACCAACCAAATTTTAACTTGACCAGAAAACTGAGAGGAAATTTGACCATTCACGCCTTTTTGATTTAATTTAAGTTATACACTGACACTAGATAATGTTTCAAAGAAAAGAATATGTACTTATGTCCAATTGAATAATGATGTAATTGAATATTAATTAAAAAGTATGTATTACAAACAAAAATATCAAAGTTTCATAATGAATATATTTATCTAAACAACTTTTACTTGAATTTACTAAGTACCTAATTAAAATTTGTTGCTTTCAGTGGTTACTTAATGAGAACTATTGTGTACTAACCTGTTCTCCTCTTGACAACGAGATTGATAAGGCAGTAAAAGTTGTGCAACATAATACAAAGCAGTGCATGCTCAGCCACAACATCAAAATGTGACCCGTCAACTAGAACAACATTATGTCAACAAAATAACTCAAGTATTCATATACCAAAGCACCATAGAAGTAAATAGGTCCAGTTTGGTAAAACTGAAAGATGTTATATCTTCACTGATTAAACCTGCTGGCGACCATGGCTGGTAAATTTCAGAACAGCTTACGCAAGAATATGCAAGTTATCCATTTTAAAGCCGTATACAAATATATTAAATGTGATTGCTGTGTTGTCAGCCTGTGCTCTTCTTAATTTACAAGACCCTTCTTATTAAATAAATAATATAAAGAATTTTTTTTTCTTTACTTTATACATAACTAACATCTAAAGATGACATAATAAATTTTTGTACTACATTAGTCATTATGTTCTTCACAAAAAAAATGTTCTATGTTTATTTGACAATAATGACTTGTAAAGTTTTAAGTTGAATCAAAATATTTTAATTTGAAATACATGTGTTTTATTTTTCGTTACACCTTAAAAGATTTATAATATTTTATAGGTTTGTTGCTCATATTTATCATTGAAAAGGTTGAATAGAGTTAGATCAAATTTATTAATTTGTATATATTGCCTTAAGGTCGCAGGTAATAAAAGTCAAAATAATAGTAAAGTGATTTATTATGAAGTAATACTTTCACATAATTTAGGAAAAATGTAGTATAGTTTCCAAAATGGCACTATTTGATCAATAAGTTTTTTGACATACAGATTGTTAGAAATAGCAAATATTGTCACCTTTTGAGTGTTTTCAAAATTACATACTGCTAGCAACACAAAAGTATATAAGTTTTGCTTTAGCACAAAACATCTGCATCTATACTTGAGTTAAGCATACTGTTCACAGTTTTCCGTCTTTGATAATTAACATTTTCTTCAGTAAAAGAGCATGACAATTTTGTATTAATCTAATTTTATGGATACCGTTTGTTGAATAGACTATTACAGGGTATTAATCAGAAATGAAGTCACATTTTGCAAATTTCAACCCAAATCTTCATCTTTCAACTTTTATCCACATTTCATTATACTCGTAGGTGTCTGCAAGATTTCCCATCAAAAATCTTCCCAACAAAAGAACCATCATGTGTTATGCACTGGCTGACTTTATAGCACATGGAAGCTGCTATTGTTTATAACGAAGCTCGAACTAAAGAGCACTTCTGTATTGATGATTCGTGGTTTAGTTTTCTATGCACTTTATTCTTTCTTCATTGAAGAGGTCTTTTATTTTTTAAGAAATATGTCACAATCTGTGTCTGTGAATGTATATGTATTTTTCCTCCCAGTAATTTTCTTCATGCTTGACAAATGAACAACTGCCGATCTTTCTCTTTTTATGTTCATTTACAAATTCTTGCAGTACTACACTGGTATTTGACACATGATCCTGATGTTTTCTTTTCAACATTTCTCTTGAAGTAAACACTTTTAGTGTTTATTTGACTTTTGAGAGATAGAATTTTATCCAATAGCATTCAACTGCTGTACAAAATAGCTCCTCACTGTGATGGTGCAACCACACCAAAAATGCATGTTTGCAACTCTCTTCTGCCGCGTGACAATCTTGACAAGTACACTTGTAACCTGTTCTTCATTAAAACAGTATTGAAACTGTATTTATATTGTTTAGAGCGATACACAAAGAATCTCCTAACCATCAATCTGTCTATTTTCGGAAGATTTGTACTATCTACTCTCACAAATCCAACATCAATGGTTGATTTTGCTATTAATGCAAATAATTTACGATATTTACAAATATAATAACGGAGACTTGGACGATTTTTTGCCAGTTTTAGGAAAGAATAGTGCAAATCGACGAGTTGTTGAATCAAATTTGACATTTCTTTGTTTACTATATGAGTGACGTCACGGCCCTGACCACAGAATATCAAAGCGTTTACGGCGTGAGATAAAAAAAGATTATTTCTAGCATTTTCAAATTAAAATTTTACAGTAATCATTCATTGTTATTTATTAAAATCGGTATATTGTGGAACCTTATGCCAAATACTGTTAGAAATAAACAATATTTTAATAAATTTTGATATGAATCAACTACCCTATTGTTTGCCCTTTGATAGTCCATTACTATTTTGATGCACCAGGTTAATATTTTTTATTTTATTTAAATTAATACATTTATTTTGAGGGCATTTTTGAACACATTTTTTTTTATTTGACTCTAATGATAATGTCATATTAAAATCATTATTTATGTATTTATATTTGCAAGAGGATACCTCTTTTGTCTCTATATCTAATTTAAATAGCTTGGAACAGATTCCACTGTCATACTATTATTTAAATTATACTGCTCAATAGAGTCAGTTTGTTTAGCCAAGTTCTTGGCTGAAGTTAATAAAAAATATGATAGTGAATTTGCTATCTGTCCTTTATAATATTGAGGCAGGTAATATCTATCTTTAGTCAAAGTATATACATTTTTACTAACAATACTGTTAAAGTCAATTACAAGGAATTTATTATTATACTGACTGAATAAATTCAGAGTCATATTTAAATTAAATCTATAATTATTTTCCGCATCTGGCAATTTTTTTATGTAGGGGAATGTAAACATTACAATTTTTTTAATCTCTAATTGTTTTAATTTTTCAAAGTAATAGGTTAACTTTTTTTTGTTGACATTACCCCTATTTCCAATAAATATAATTAATTCATCATCCTTACTAAATGTGTAGTTAAATATTTTGTGCATAATTTCATGTAAATTAGCACAAGGAAAACAATTATTTATAATCGACTGCTCCGGTGAATTTATCTTTAAGCGCAAATTTGAGCCCATGTCCTTACCAATATTATCGCTGAACATAATTATATTTTGAGAGGAACTGACGTCATGTATACTGCCACACAATGATGATGGAAGTAAAGGAGAGACCTGGGACTCTGAGGTTACCGGAGTGCCTTGTCTATCTGGTGACTGTGGAAGATTGCCGTTGTTACAAATACAACACTGATTTTTAACCAGTGAGTCAAAGCGCTCAGAATTATCTTTGGATAACTTTAAAATTTCATCCACTGCCATAGAATACTCCTTAATTGCCTTTTGAGACAATTCATATTTCTTTGTAAGATTTTTTAAGTCATTTTGTAAACTTTGTATTTTTGACTCTAAGTATTGTGTGTCAGTTTCATATTTTTTCAAGTTATTTTCTAATTTAAAAGTACATGATTGAAGTTGCTCTCTTAATTCAAAATTTTCCTTTTTTGTTTTAATATTTTTAGTTTTAATATTTTTAGTTAAGGATTTAAAATATTTCATAGCTCTTTTTGATTTTTTTATGAACTTCTTTATTTTTATATATTTTTTTAGTTTATTCCTACTGCAAAATGCTATTCTTGACTTTTCATGTACTGAGTCCTCTTTGGTGAGGTCTACAATGGTCAAGTTAGAAATTGCAGGAGCAACCAACTGCGGGGCACAACTAACCAATTCTTGGTATAGGCTGTCATTCTGCTGAGCAGTGACTTTCAGAGCAGTCTCCTCCAGATCCGAGATGTGATGATGGGCCTCACGTAGTTCCTGTTCCAATTTGGAAGTTCTTCTAAGGGTCTGCTCGTACTCATCACTGCATTCATCGAACCTATCAACTATTGACTGGAGTCTGTCCCGCTCATCAACAATATCATTAAATCTAATATGTAACGATGCCAATTCACTTTTAAGCCTACTGTTATTATTCAAAACCCCTACTAGTTCCTTCTCATTATCCTCCCTTTCATTTTCCAGTTGGACACATTGCTCCTTTGCAGTCTTAAGTTCCTGCAAGGTCAGTTGAAGTTTAGACTCCTCTTGGCGTGACAAGGCCCTTCGAGTCATCATTTTAAGATTGTAAATTACAAGTAACAAAATTTATTAACGAAGGAACAATTTGTCAACTAAAAATGGGAAGGTAGGTATTTCTAAAATTACCGGTTAATCACAATATAATATTTAAATGATTATATCAATGTAGAAACTGAATATATCTTCATTGAATATCCGCTTATATACGAGATATAATAATAATATTCAAGAGAAACAGTCAGTCAATACTTACTTTGATAAAATCAGCTGTTTCGAGGTTAGCGGTATCGACACTTTTATTTCATTTAAAGTCACAAACAATCACAACCATTAATTACCTATAATTAATCACTTAAATGTACACCTATTAAAAGCTTAATATTGGTAAATGGGCTTTAAGAAATTAATTTAAATAATTAACAAATACGGAGCATAAATATTATGATGTTTGACTTAGTGTTGCCAGACGAGAAAAAAAACGTGGTGTCCTTGTGGAGATTACCGCCAACTTAATGATAGAACCATACCCGACCGATACCCATTGCCGAGAGTTGAAGATTTCTAACACATCCTTAAAGATCTACTTAAAGCTTATTTTCAAATTCCAATAGCTGAAGAGCATAAACACAAAACTGCAATTACAACACCATTTGGATTATACGAATTCAATGTTATGAGTTTTGGTCTTAGAAATGCCCCTTCGACATTTCAGCGATTCATCCACCAAGTCACCAGAGGTCTAGATTTTGTATTTCCATACATTGATGATATTTTAGTGGCATCTAATGACGTCACTTGTCATGAAATGCACCTAAAAAAGCTGTTTGATAGACTAGATGAATATGGACTACGTATCAATGTTTCTAAATCTTGAATTGTTTGAAAAAGAAATTGAATTTCTTGGGTATTCTATATCACAGCATGGCATTAAACCACTGCCAGAAAAGGTAAATGCCATACTCAATTATAAATTGCCAGGAACTCTCAAAGAACTTCGTACCTTTCTAGGACTTATCAACTTTTATAGACGTCATCTAAAAGACGTAGCTCAAACACAGGCAATTTTACACGATTTCCTTAAAGGATCTCATAAAAATGATAAACGAAGAGTGCCCTGGACTAAAGAAGCAATTTATGTATTTGAGAAATGTAAGGAAGATCTGGCGTCAGCAACTCTGTTATCATTTCCCGATCCCGAATTACCACTAGCACTATTTACAGATGCATCAGATTGTGCAATTGGATCAGTTGTACAACAATACACTGACAATTCTTGGAAACCTATTTCATTTTTCTCCAAAAAACTGAATGATACACAAAAAGTATACAGCACATATGATCGTGAACTGCTTAGCATATACCTATCCATAAAACATTTCAAACACTACTTAGAAGGCAGAGCATTTACAATCTATTGCGATCACAAGCCATTAATGTTTGCATTCAAGCAAAAAAACGAAAAAGCATCACCAAGACAATTAAGACACTTGCAATATATTTCCCAATTTTCAACCGATATTCAGCACATTAAAGGATCTGAAAATATTATTGCAGATACCTTATCGAGAATAGATGAAATAGACATAATAGATTATGATTCCATAGCAATGGCTCAAATATATGATAAAGAATTAAATGAATTGATGCAAAATACGAAACTAAAATTTATCAAACAAAAACTACAATCAGGTAAAGATTTATGGTGTGACATATTCACATCAAATATTAGACCCTATATACCACCAAAATTTCGAATGACTATTTTTCTTAAAATACACAATTTGGCTCATCCTGGAATTAAAGCTTCAATCAAACAGTTGACATCAAGATTTATTTGGAAAGGCATAAGAAATGATACAAGAAAGTGGTCTCAATCCTGTGTTGACTATCAAAAAAATAAAGTTATTCGTCATACCAAATCGGAGATAAAACAATTTCAGAAACCGGATGAGAGATTCGAAATTATACATATAGATCTGATAGGTCCTCTGCCACCATCAAACGGGAAGACTTATTGCCTTACCTGTATTGACAAATACACTAACTGGATGGAAGTTATCCCAATTCCCAATATTAACGCAGAAACAGTAGCTAAAGCTCTATACAACTACTGGATAACAAGATTTGGAGTGCCAAAAATTATAATATCAGACAGAGGAACGCAGTTCAAGTCATTATTATTTGCAAACCTTACTAAAATTTGTGGATCTAAATTACAAAATACTACGTCATATCATCCTCAAGCCAATGGCAAAATAGAACGACTTCATAGAACACTGAAAGCTGCAATTAAGTCATACAATACTCATAGATGGTCCGATGTCATACCAACTATATTAATGGGAATACGGGCGGCCATCAGAGATGATGAATCATATTCTATCTCACAAATGGTTTATGGAAAAACCATGAGATTACCAGGAGAATTTTTTGATAATATTAACTCCAATTTTAATCTGGACAGCTTCACTCAAAATTTAATTAAACAATTTGATAATATTAAACCAGTGAAAGTACAATTTAAAAATTCTAATAAAATATTCGTTCATAAAGATTTACAAAATTGCAGTCATGTGTTCATAAGAGTAGATAGGGTGAAAAAACCCCTTGAATCGCCATATGATGGCCCTTATAAAGTCGTAGAAAGGCATGAGAAATACTTTACTTTAAAAATAAAGTCAAAGGAAGAAAATGTATCCATTGATAGGCTCAAGCCAGCTTACTTTTTGGCTACATGATTATCGCAACGTAGTTACTGAGGAGGGAGTGATGTACAGGATATTAAAAACTTATACCTAAATGTCAAGTTTCAAAATGTATGGACATTATTGATTGATAAATATAATTTGACGATTTTGTAAACAAGAGGCTTAATAAATATATATTGCGATTAGTTGTACTGAATTTCATTCTATCTGTTAAAAATATTAATTTATAAAGAACACGCATACAACAACAACTTATTGCGGTTGTGAAATGGTATCCACTCAGCACAATATCGGGACGATCGCAAGACGCCTCGACGCTGATCTTCCGTGAATACCAGACAAAAATATATAAAATATATAAAATGAGTAAGAGAGCATCACTGTGCAACCACCAGCGCAAATCCATTCAGTTGCACATGACATAAATTATAATCTAAATATGAAAACAGGTATAAAAGTAACAAATATCATTAAATACAAAATGAATAAGTGTATTATACTTTTTTTTTCTTTACACTCCCGACCAAATACAAAAACAGCTAATTCTATACTTACTACTCATTAATATTATAAAGATCAAGAGCTTGTTTGATTGTTTCTTTGGTTGAACGCGCAAGTCACAGGAACCACTGATTCATATTTAAAAATTCTTTTTGTGTTGGATAGTCTATTTATCGAGAAAGGCTACAGGCTACATTACTCCACGCCACGAACAATAGCAGCTGAGCATCAATGAAACATTTTACAAAAACGGGTAAAAATAATATGGCAAAACGCAGTTCGCGGGCACAGCTAGTTACTTTATATTTTGGGTTATCAGATGTTCCTTAAATTTACGTTTAAAAACGCCAACACTGAGCAGATTTCTTATTGGAGGAGAAATATTATTCCAGCATTGTGTGGCAGAATAACGGAAACTGCCACGAAATGCGGCTGTACTGGTCTGTGGACAGATCAAAAGGGAAGCCATTCTTAGTGGGCGACGTGAAAACTCAAGCTTATCGTACAGATATGTCGGTGATTTATTCCTAATCACCCCAAACAGAAGACAAGCAAAATGAAGGGACTGTCGAGACTGCATCGATATCAACTTGTTTTGATTCGAGTAAGGAGTTACATGAGCTATCCGTGGAATATCGAAACAGAAACGTGCACAAGCATTTTCGCCGATTTTTAATTCCTAAATGCGTGCACTTCAATATCTATACTTATTCCCTGAACGATCAAACTATCGTCCAACTAAAAGTCGCTAGTGCGCTCTGGCTCTTATAGCCGCAAAAAAAAGGATTTAGGCAAGGTTTCCCTGGAAATCTATTCGTGCATGGTGACTGATTTATTGCAAGGTAATATAGTTGATAATTACATAGCTTCTAATGTAACTTACGCGCTGTAACCGAACTAAAACGTTACTTTTTACACGGTTTAATTGATTTTTAGAAAACTAGGGTATAAAATAAAAAATGTATTATTGCAATAATTTTCTAGGCAGTAAAAATACCTACACGTTTATTAGCAAAACTTTGTCATTTATTATTGTATTTTCTGCAGTTGTTCAAAAATATCAAACAGAGTTATATTTTGGTATTTTTCTATCGAGTGAAATATTAATAGATCATGTTTCTTAAGATAAAACATTAAACAATATCATATAGATATAATAATAATAATATTTTTTTTATTGACTACAGGAATGGGATACATTTTTTACAATCAAATATGTACACACACACACAGTATGAATGAGCATGATCAATCGTAAGTACCAGAGGTTCCCAAACTAGGCAATACCTGCTGTCTCTTAGGAAACCAGAAAACTATTACTATTCGGAAAATTTATGAGGATGGTAGACTGTGATTACGTATGTGGGTGGGTGTGTATGAATTTTAGAACTGTATGTTTTATATTTGTGGCGGTACAGTAAATCAAAATTTTTCAAAAACAGGAAGGCTATTAAAGGCTTTCGTGACTGACTGACTGAAGTAACCCAAACTACTAGAGATAGAATCATTAAATTCGGTAGAGGTTTGTTGACCTATGGAGGCGCCCACCGAGGAAAGATTTTTCAAAATTTCCACAGGAAGCTGAGAAATCTGTAACAAAAACCCTGTAAATCCTCTTAAGTGCATGTTCAGAATCGATATTCGATGGTTTTTATGTAGGTTTGTCATATTATTTTAAACTCTTCAATTGTAACTTCTTTTTTGGGAAGCCTCTATGTAATTACGCTCATTTAAGGATTCACAGGATTTTTGTCACATACTGTATAAAAGACTTTAGTAACTGACTGACTGAGGTATCTTCGAAAAGACCAAACTACTGGGAGTTAGCGTATCACTGGTCGTTTTCCTAATTTATCAGTTTCCCT
This sequence comes from Schoenobius gigantellus, assembly GCA_963935595.1. Classification (NCBI taxonomy): domain Eukaryota; kingdom Metazoa; phylum Arthropoda; class Insecta; order Lepidoptera; family Crambidae; genus Schoenobius; species Schoenobius gigantellus. The sequence goes on from OZ012551.1 coordinate 29,547,493, forward strand.
AAATTGTCAGTTAACTTATTCACGAAATAGCTCTTTCGTCATAACTAGCTTAGAAGCATGAAATTCGGTACTGGGGTTCGTCGGCTTAAGGAGGCGCCAACTAAAGCTCGATCCCCACGTTTTAGTACCGTGCCCGGAACGTGGGAGGGACGTGTTCCGTCAGTGGTTTGAAAAAATGTCATTGCATACTTTATATATGAACTCGTTCACACACGTCCGTGTCCGGGCCGGCGACGGGGCTTCAGTGCCCGAGCCAACACTGTGACGTCGTCCACCGATATTACCAGTGCACGTCCGAGTCTTATAAAAAAAATAATGACGAGCTATTAATAGAAACGATATGCATCTCTTCCGTATTAAACAAAGTCATAATGCATATGGTTTTCCGTAAATGGTGCTTAAGGGGTACAGATTATGGTCGGTGGCCCTGACGTGGCACCAGTCGTGCCACGGTCACGACCCGGTCATGTACTGGGCACGGCCCTGATGTGTTTGGTTAGACCTTTAGGAAGGATTTTTCAATATTCCCACAGCAAGCTGAGAAATCCCTACCCAAACGAATAAGAAAATCCGACGAAGCCAATAAAGTAAAACAACTGGGCGTAAAATTCTTATGTCAAATCTATTACATACGTACTTTAGTGTCACATGTCATAATATCAACGGAAAATCCCGTGAAAATTCTAATTGTTTTTTTTTTATATCTTTACCGTGGTAAATATAATATAAAAAGGCTTGTGTTTGTCTCCATATTTCAGGTTGCAGCAAAAACTACTCATCACAGGCAAATAGTATTTGTGGTAGAAGTCCCACAGCTCCCATTATGCACAAGTGCACTATGACAGTTACCAGTTGATAGATGTGAGGGTGTAAAAGGTATAAAGGTTAATATAATAAGGACATGTAAAGCTTGGGAAATGTGTGAAAATTTTCGATAACTGTTTATTTATTTTGAGGATTACCAAGAGGGTTCACAATATATACAAAGGCAATTGTAAAAAATAATTACTGTAACTCTTATTATAATAGGTATCCACACCATGTACAAGAAAATGTTAATTAAGTCTTCTGTATTAATAACCAAAAAATGGCAAACTAATTTGTAAAGAGACAGTAACTTCAAAAATTCAACAGCAAATCCGCAATTTTATTTTTAAGTCGATTGAGGGATCGCCAAAAACCTAAATATTTACCTGCTTTGTGACAAGGTCATTATTAGTACATGGGAGAGGAGGAACAGATGAATATCTACCCAGAATAGCTTTACAAAAAGCTATACTAAAATAACACACGAGACGTGCGAGCTTTTCTGACAAGAACGCTCAATGAAAATTTCTTAAAAATTGCAGGAGCATTAATTAAGCCATTCATATTTTTAAGTTTAAGTAAAGACCTAAGCATGATTCTTCTATTATTTAGAAGATGTAATCTAAAGACTTTAATATGATCTGAATAGGACTTTACATAATTTTTGAACATTTTCAATGCTATTTATGATAATAGAAAACCAACAAAACAGGTGTTTGCGCCTAATTTGCCTACATTTGTGGCATAAAAAAAATATATACGTAAACGCTTTCCGGAGATATAGCCGGAGTATAAGCCAGGCATGCAGACGGTAAGACATTCGTTCTTATTTAAAGGCTTTTCTCAATTTTCTCCTACCCATGCGCGGCAACAATTACATTATCAGCGTTATCACTGGAATATAACAGTATCGTTACAGGTAACGCTGATTCTTAAAACCTCGCGTCTACTTAAGCAAAAATTAACTAAAAGCTAAGCAAATAAGATGAACAGTCGGTCAGCAATAAAAGGTAAATGGCCACATCCAATCAACTAAGAGCTGTTTAGTTGTGTGCTTAACTCTCCTGTAGCACAATTCGCTTTTTATGTAATCGCTTAAAAATAGAAATATACTGATTACTTAGATATAGGTACCATTACCTTCCTAAGGATATACGTTCAAATGCCAAGGTTAGGTCATAATACTTATTAGAGCGTGATTCAGTACTACGAGTACGAGTATCTAGTCAGTACTACGGGTATGTAGAGGCTCAGTACTACGTGTATATAGACTCTACATACTCGGAGTACTGAGACTCTTGACAATGCGATTCAAATAAGAATAGGACTGCCAATGACCTCCATCTGTCAAATGTCGCTCGAAAAGTACGGTTTGCAAAAAAAACTTATTCTCAACAAGAACGGTGTATTACTTTGTTCAAAAATGTGTTAAATATATTTTTTATTTTTATATTATTAATTTAATTACAAAGTCATAATTAGTTTTTTAAAACCATACCATCATGACCTTTTTTATTTTTTTATTTCCATTGTTAATTTCCATTAATCCTCATTAATGTGTTTTTCATTAAGTCTTTTAAAAATTATAAAATAAATATTATTAAAAATCTAATGTTTTTATTTCTCTCAATAAAAATATTTTAAAAAATCTGATGTGTTTGTCTCACTTAACCAAATAAATAATTTTTATTAAAGAAATACTTTTTTTGCTCACTCTACCTAACCGGTTTGAATTGATAGCTATGATGTCACAATATGGTGCCAAGTCGGTCCTATCCTTAGTTGAATCGTATCGTACATTGTATCATCGTATCCATTGTAGAATCTTAATCCTTACTACGGGTATTTCTGCCGCCAAGCAGCGGTGTTTGCATCGCTGTACTCCGGTTTGAAGAGTAAGACATACATTATCCTTCAAACCCGAACACAGCAATGCAAGCACTGGGGCCCAATTCAGCTAATAAGCTACAGCCGAATCGAAACTGAACTGTTGCGATCGACCAATCAGAACGCCACATTATCACGTCATCGAGCAGTTGAAAGACAATATAAGCGCTCCGATTGGTCGACCGCAACGATTCAGTTTCGATTCAGCTGTAACTTATTAGCTGAATTGGGCCCCTGCTGCTTTGTGGCAGAAATAGGTAAGACGGAGGTACCCAAGCAGATGACCAAGTAATCTCTGTACGGAACCCTCGGTGCGCGAGTCCAACTCACGCCTGGCCGGTTTTTTTCTCATTTAGGTAGAAGAGAACAAAGTACACAGCGTGAAAAAAAGAGTACTTATTTATTTCTTACTCTTTTATTTAACGTTTGGTAGTAAATCAATGGTATGAGGGCTAAGAATCGTTCGAACCGTCTCAGAGTTTTGCGAAACTAACACACATTTTATTTTAACCGACTTCAAAAAAGGAGGAGGTTCTCAATTGGTATGTTACGCGATTACTCCGCTAATTGTGGATCGATTTTCAAAATTCTTTTTGTATTTTTTAGAGTATATTCCTGGGGTGGTCCCAAGGTCACCAAAGTCAGGTTCTATGATGGGATTCCATGAAAATCGAGGAATACACAAATTTAATACCAGCTCACCTTAGGGTTTCTTTCACTAAAAAAATTTCATTCACTAAAAAGTTTAAAAAATCAAATATTTTACAAAAATAAAAACCGACTTCAAAAACACTGAAAAGTTAAAAATAATATAAGAATAGGTACAAACAACATCAAACTTCTATATTGAAGTCGGTGCCAAGCGATGATCTCCTAGAAAGTCTTATTTCAGTGTTTTTGAAGTCGGTTTTTATTTTTTTTATATTTAAGAAGATTTAATAAATATTTGTTTTTTTCTATTAAAGATAGTCCTTGACTATTTTAGTATAGGCACAGTTTTACATAGGTACTCTAGAATCTAGATTATAAAGTACATCTACACAAAGAGAGGACATACCCTTCGGGTGGCAAACTTACTGTGATGCACGCACAGTTAAGTAGGCAATAGACCAATCGAAAACATTATCGCAAGATACCCAAGCCTGCCCACACTTCACCTATAGTGTGAGTGTACTCGCCCACGATGCCCGAAGAGATATTGTTACGTACAAGCGATAGTGTCGCTTTGATAACCATTTCAAAGGTACTCATGTAGCCACTAATTAAATAAATGCTGGCAACAAACTCGATACACGCTGAGTGGCGTTAAGTATCTACAGGCTTAAAAGCCCTTTGAAAAACACTTTTTACCTGCCCTCAAACATTTTCGTTTGGATAATCTGAGGTATTTATATTAGCCATTATTCGTTATAGCTGTTTACTGAATTCGGGATTGTGTGTGTGTAAATTACACTGTACTACGGTCTTGATACGTGGGAATTAGAATATACGCTATCGGCGCCATATTGAAAATTCTAGCGATTCTTCTTTGACTAAATATTAATTGAATAATCTTTGCAGAATAATTAAATTTTAGCTGATTTTATAATATTTCTAGAATCTTATGAATAAGTAAATGCGAAAATCACGAAATAAAAAGTTCACAAACCTACCTCAAATAACATTCATGGACACACCCTTTTTTTTTTTTTTTTTTTTTACGTTGGGAAATGCATTACGCATACCTCGTGCTTGGGAAACACGAGGTTATGTCGGGCTCTCCGCGACCACTGGGGGCAAAGTGCCAGCCAGGGACCGCGGCCTACCGACTAAAACCCAACGATGCCCCCTCAAATACGCCTTGGCACGAGCGCGTCCATCACCGCCGCATCCTCCCCGTCATCAGACGAAGAGGATACGCCGAGGAGGGACGCCTCGTGGCCGGACAAAGCCATGGGAACCCTTTCGGACACTTCCATGACTTCGTCAGCGTCTGCTCGCCTATGGCGAGCCCTTCTTGCCTCCCCAAAACGGGAAGGTCGGCGATCGACGACTGGCGGTAACCTGTGCAATGCAGGACTCGGGCTTCCCTGGCCCGCGTCCCGCTGGTCACCGTCAGGAGGAAGAAGGCGAGCAAACTGTCGCCTCCTTCGTCCTGGCCTCCTACGACGGCAGGGGTCTGCCGATGGGTCATCTTCCCTATTCCGCTCTGCTGCCTCCTTCTGTGTGACGACCTCTACACAGAAGGAGTTTGCTGCGTCCCAGGCCTCTTCGCTCTCGACCATCCTTGTGATCAAGGAAGGGAGAGATCATGGACACACCCTGGCACCTGTATTTTACAGATAGTATTGTATTGCATAGATAGGTATAGCTGCTCATTACTGTGCAAAATAGTTATCTTGGACCATCCAAGGCATGAAAAGGATTGGTACTACGGCAAAGACCGATTGTTTCTATGCAAATAATAATAAGAGCAAAAGGAGAGCCTTCCCGATGCGCAGGGGACAAAGCAGCTCCAAATGATTACTGGTAGGCTGGACCTATATCCGGCATTGCTGAGAACGACACATCCTTCAGTGCCAGGTGGGGGCAATTTATAATAATGAACGACACGGACACGATTTCATAATAATTGTCTTAAAAACTCCTCCGAAACGGCTTGACCGATCTTGAAAATTTTTGTGTATGTTCGGTAGGTCTGAGAATAGGTCGTAAACTAGTTTTTATTATGGCGAAACGTAGTTCGCCGGCACAGCTAGTAGGATATAAAAATAAAGGACATTATTTATTTTTTTCTAACTTTTATTCACAACTAGTTGCTCGGCCCAGCTTCGCACGGATGTACTAAAAAGTTACTCTACCATCTCACTTTTTATATATTTTTTTTTTTAATATATTTTTTTTTTACTTTTTGTTTAATATTTCAAACATTTTCTTTTATACAAACCTTGTACTGACAATGACGAACACAACGAAAAGAGAATTATCCAATTCGGTGCAGTCGTTCTGAAGTTATGTGCGTACACACATTTCGGCGATTCATTTTTATAGTTGGTCCTTATTCATGTTGGTCCTTCTAAAATAAATATCTTATGCGCCGTTTGAAGGATTTACGCCGGTTATGCCCTTTGACGAAATAAATTAAAAATGTATTGATGTTTACTATCCGTAAAGACCCCAGAAAAATAACTAACTATTCTTCTGAGGTAAAGACAAACTCACGACAGGGGCGTAGCTAGTAGCGCCGTATCAGCCTTATTTAGCTAGTTTTGCCCCCGACTTCGTTCGCGTGGATGTCCGAAAATAACAATATAGTGATGTTATATAGCCTTAGCCGATAAATGGACTATCCAACACAAAAAGAATTTTTCAATTCGAACCAGTAGTTCCTGAGATTAGCGCGTTTAAACAAACAAACAAACTCATCAGCTTTATAATATTAGTACCAGAGATTTAAATATCTGATTAGTACCTATAGATACTTACGGGGCCCCTTACTTTAAGGGGCCCCTGGCGGTGAGCAATTTATCTAACATATCCGAAATCTGGGAAGTCATGAAGTATTAGTATTAGTGACGTTTTTATAAGCAATGACAAGATAACTAGGTAGTTGGAAATCCTTCATCTCGAGGATTTTTTCAAATATTTCGTTAAATAACGGTCGAAAACGTAAGAAATCGCAATACCTCCAAATGGTTTTCCATTTAGGGAACCTTGTTAAAAATTAAAACGTATCCATTGTTGTATATTGAATTTAATTACCTACCTACTTAATGTATTTTCGCTAATTGTAATTTCTTGAAAGTAATAGTACAAGTTTTACAAAACAATAAAACTTGTATTATTTAGCAGAGACGATGCACAGCATCTGTGAGAGTGCGTCATACTTCCCTTGTTATTTCCGGTCAAATTCAACACCTTCCGGTTCGGTATCGGCCAATCAGCGTTAAGTAAAGTGTCACGTGGTCTCCGGTGACCGCATGCGGTTGAATCGTTCAATTTGAATCATAAAAGTCTCTCACCAGGAGGCCTTAATGGGATGCTGTGCATCGTCTCTGCTAAATAATACAAGTTTTATTGTTTTGTAAAACTTGTACTATTATTCGGCATGTGACGATGCACAGCATCTGTGAGAGATGTGTTTATATCTCCTGGTGACCACGCAACGACGCTATGTGATAAAAAGTAATTTAAAGAATGTTTGTCTGTAACAAGAACCACATTTATTATATCGAACAATAATTATTAAGTTTATATATATTTATTATAATAAGAATCTATAAAAATTCTCTGAATTGAGAAATATAAATATTTTAGCCAAAACAATTTATGATTAATCATCATGTTGCTATATACCTCACAATAATCATCAATCTACATGATTTCTTACACAGGTAATATTTAAAATTTCTACACTGGCTCAAAATTAGTTGATAGATTAAATTCAGATGGCCCTGATTTACCAATTATTTGTTTTTGATAATACTTAGCAAAGGTATTTTGTCTTCGCCAGTTTCCTCGAGCGAGGATATCTTCTATTGGAAAATTTTCATACCAATTTAAAGACGCTACTGCTGAACGTACACTACCCGGTGAAGCAGATATACCTGCATCTTTGAAGACTGATTTTACCCAGTTAGCAATAATAGTTCGAGAAGCACTCTTATTTTCGCCTCGTATTGAAACGAATAATGCATTGTCACACTCATCAGTACGTCTATCGGCACCTAAATATAAAACTTTCCGAAGCCAGTGAATTGGGCATAAGTTTGAATTATCATGCTTTAATAATTTCCAACCAGACTGTCTATATGAACTCATGTCAGTCTTTGATCCAAAAGATGGGTGTAAAATACAGTAATCACCGTTATCAGCATAGTATTCAGAGGACACTTTTAACAGTGTAAGATCATGTATACGCCTACCTGATGCTAAGAGAAGAATACATGCTAAGCGGCGCGAGGCTTCAAATAAGGATTCATTATTTGGTGGGTTAACCCTTAACCATTCAACTAAATCACTAGGATCCCAAATTGGGGCTTTTATAATTTTAGGTTTTTGAAGTGCAATTGCCTTCAATATATGTTTTACGAGGAAATTGGCATTTAAATTTTCATTGTTAATTACTCGTCCAAAAGTTAAGATTACTGATTTATGCAACAAGATAGTAGGATAAGCTAATTTTTCCACAAGAAATAAATACGCCAGAAATTTCGATAAGCTAACTGCGTGTGGGTGTTTAAAGTCAAACTTATGTGTATGACACCACTTGATCCAACGATGCCACGCAGGTCGGTACGTCTTTAAAGTAGACTCTCGCCAACTAGATGTGAGCAAGGATTTTTCGGCGTCGGACCAATCCTTGGTAACATCATCCCAGCCCCAATTTTCCAAACATAAAGTTCCATGTCTTGCACTCGAGGAGGTGGTAGGCCGGTCGTTTGGTCTATCAGTACTTGGTCCAGCTGTTGTATTTTCATCGGTTTGCAGATTGCTCGGCGACGTAGATCTGGCAACCAAAATGCTCTGTTCCACATCGGAGCCACCAACAAAAACACGCCCTCTGCAGAGTTCAGGTGATGCAGGATGCGTGGAATGAGACTCGGCGGAGGAAATATCCATGCCAACTGAAACCGCCACGGCCTGTTGAAGGCATTGCAGAATTGGGCTGACAGATCTGAGCTGTCCCTCGTCACGTAATCTTCTACTACCCTCGTCTGTCTGCTGGAAAACAGGTCGATTTGAGGAGTACCAAGTCTGCGGAAAATTTTGTTTACAGCAGGTTGCAGAAGATGCCACTCGGATGGACATTTCCCTCGAGATAGTCTGTCCGCGATATCGTTGAATTTCCCTGGGATGTATTCTGCAGAGATTGATATATTCCATTTGTCTAACAACGTCAGTAGTTGGTAGGTTAGTTCGAGTAGGGGAATGGATCGTGTCCCCCCTTCTTTCTGAATATACGACACGACTGTAAGATTGTCCGATTGCACTGTCAGATGACGACCTCTCAGCCTGTATATGAAATGCTTTACTGCAGCTAGGATTGCGAATAATTCTTTCCTGTTGCAGTGCCAGTGCCTCTGGTTGGGTTTCCATCCGTCTGATGTTGTCAGGTCGTCCAGTTGTGCTCCCCATCCGTAATCTGACGCGTCCGTTGTCAGAAACAGCTGAGACGATTTCGGAAATAGTTTGCTTTCCACTTGAGAAGTCTCCAAAGCCACAACCCACCATTTTAAATCCTGCATTGCAGAGGCTGGTAGCTGTACTTGTTTTTGAGATGGTAGGTTGCGAATTTCCCTTGAAAATAGTTGTAGTTGACGGCAATGCAAACGGCCTCTTTTTACGACAAAATTTGCAAAATTCAGACTGCCTAGCAATTTTTGAGTTTCCTTCAAGGACATTGTCTTTTTGAGAATGGCTCGGCGTAAACAAAAAAGTAGTGTCCGCGCTTTTTGTAGTGGAAGGTTTTTGAGATTTGCTTTGGTGTTCCAAACTACACCTAAATACTCTATTTCCTGCGTGGGTTTGGTTACAGACTTCTCGTAGTTGATGGTCCAACCCAATGATTCTAGAGTTTCTAGTGCAATTTTTACTTGTAATTTCAACTGTTTTTCCGATTGACATGCTATCAAAAAATCGTCCAGGTATACTATTATCCGCATACCTTGGGAACGGAGATGATGGGCAACCCAATTGGTCAGGGATGAGAAGATTTTGGGTGCGCATGACAGGCCGAAGGGTAAACATGTCATCTGGAGCACTTGTCCCTTGTACACAAGCCTCAGGAACCTTCGGTGGCATTCCGTGATGCTCACGTGGAAATATGCTGAAGACAGGTCGATTTTTGCCATCCAGTCCATCTTCTGAAGAAAATGAGGAAGTTGGAAGTGTGATATTAGTTGGAATGACTTTGGTACTATGTAACAATTCAATCTTTTGAGGTTGAATATTGGCCTGTCGCTTCCGTCCCTCTTTTTCGTCAGAAACATTGTTGACAAAAAACTGGGTCCGACTTTGTCTTGGTCGGGAACCTCTAGCACACCTTGATCGAGTAACGTTTCGATCTGTTGTGTCATTGCGACCGTTTGGTTGGTTTCGAACCTTTGAAGCACTCTCTGTGATGGGTAAACCGACAGAGGTTTGGAGGTGAATGGCAGGCGCATTCCCGTAATCAGATCGAGAAGGGCCTTCGGAGCCCGAAGCGCCAGCCACTGCCTGCGATACGCTCGCAGGCAGCCCCCATAGAATCCGCTCCTGGAGGGACGTGCCTCTTCCGAGTCATTCGGTTTTTCTTTTGTATGCCTGAGCATCCTTCTTGTACGATTGCTTGGACTTAGTACAAAAAGTTTTCTTGCTATTGGAGTCGGCGGTCTTACCTCTCTTGATGTGAGATTCATTTTCGCGCGTGCGAAAGGGCTGGTTTCGATAATTCGGCCTGGATGGGATTAATGATTTTGGTTTTTGTACTTCCTTTTGGTGGTTGTACCAAGGACGAACCCATTTATCAATACCACCGGTATTGTTTATGTACGACCGAAGCAGAGACTCATTAAAGAGGCATTTAGAACTCGGAGGAATCTTACGCAGACCCTCTTTTAAGTTCTTGTTAGGCATCTCGTTAAGGATACGCTCCCGACGGTTTTCTATATATTCAGCTCGCTTTCCGCAAACGAGCTGCATTATTTCATCATTGTTTTTATGAAATTTTGAGTTAGGTTGAAATAAGGCGGATATTTTGTCGAACACACTAGACGGTGACAAAATTGTATCCGGGGCCGCCGCCCAATCCACAATTTGTTGCAAGTGGTTATTTAATAATTCTCGTTGAGCAAGCAACGCATTAGTCAGGGCGGCCACAATCCTCTCCGATCGAGCGGAGTAATCCTTGCCTTTTACGAATTGTCGCAACTCATCGTTAATCTCAAGCTCCACAAATCCAGGCGACGCATTGTGAATTTTGAGGGAATCAGAGTATCGGACATTCTTCCAGTCCGGATTATCAAATCGTTGGAGATATTCTAGTCGTCGAATACGATCAGCATTCGCCACTGGTATTTTGGGATCTTTCACGATCGTACTGACACAATTCAGATTCAACTGAAACACATTCGCTGCACCGTCGCTAGCTGCAGGCGGGCGATGAAGCACGAAGCTGTCCGGTACGGGCCGGGCCGGGGGCTCGGCGCCGGCCACGTGGTCGCCACGCGGCGGTGGCGGCGAGGCCGCGGCGTGGTCGCCACGTGGCTGCAGCGAGGCCGCGGCGTGGTCGCCACGTGGCTGCAGCGAGGCCGCGGCGTGGTCGCCACGTGGCTGCGGCGGCGAGGCCGCAGCGGCCGCCGAGCGCGTGCCGTCTACACGTGCGGAGTGCGGCATGTATGTGTGCCACAATAGATTTGTCAAATTGCTTACTTGGTAAGCTAAATTATCGATTTGTAATTGTGACTCACCGCGTCGGCTTCGTTTCACCTGAGATTGCTGCGATTCAATAGAGCTGGAGTCGCTCGATGTAGAAGAATGGCGCCTGCGACGGGCGGAAGGGCCGGCTCCCGCGTCGCCGGAGGAGGCGGCGTGGGCCGCCCCCGGCAAATCGGCTCGCTCGTTGGCCGTGTACACATTATCACAGCACTCCCGATCACTCATTATCTTTACTCGTTAACTTTATCACTTATTAAACTTTGTTTCACTTTGTAAAACAACTACGTTTAGTAATAATGTCTTGGATAACCACTAACCGATTTACGAACTTTGCAAGAGGTGTTGCTTCTTCGGAGAAGAACGACGCTATGATTCAAATTGAACGATTCAACCGCATGCGGTCACCGGAGACCACGTGACACTTTACTTAACGCTGATTGGCCGATACCGAACCGGAAGGTGTTGAATTTGACCGGAAATAACAAGGGAAGGGCACTCTCACAGATGCTGTGCATCGTCACATGCCGAATAATAATATGTTTCCATGTCCATACCTATGTATATTTTGTTGTGACATATTTGGCACTTTCCTTATTTTAAATATAGAAAATTCCTAGCACAACAAAAAGCGCTTTTCGCCGTCTGCGAAGCAGAGGTGAATTTTGTTGCGCCCCTGAACCAACATCACTAGAAAAGACACATGCCCGTGCATACGCTTTACGAATAATTTTACGGATATTGGGTACTTGATAAAATGAAGTGGTCATTTTGGGAGCCTTAAGCTTACACTACTTTAATTTGTGAATCGGCAGATCTTTCTAACTAGTTATCTACTTAATTATTTCACTTTAACCACAAGTACCTTTTTACGTATTTATGATAATATTTTCATTACATCACATTAACCCATATTCGTCCCATTGCTGGGCACGGGCCTCCTTCGACAAGGAGGAATTTGTCCCACTACACCACAATGGTGAAACAGGTTAATATAGGCACAATATAGAGTACGATATAGGGTTTTTCGTTTGTTCACTTGCGGAGGTGCGGCGGTTAAGTTCCTTAGTTCTTACGGCATCCACGGGAAGAATAGAAGTCATCAGCCACAAAATACCCACTCAGGCAACATGTTCCATCACCTCCAGAAGCTTCATCTAGTAGGTAATATTAGTTACGCGTTCGATACGTGTGATCGCGTTAATCTCGATAAATTCGCAATAGGCACTCTTCTGGCTAGCAGTAAGTACCCGCGAACATTTGAGCCTTTTAACTCAAACTAGACAAGCGAAAGCGTTATTTTCAGATTTTTTCCCTTGAATATGTGCCTTAATTCCCGAACAACCAAAGGGCGGATACAAGGGGGGAGTAAATAACTAACCCCCTCCCCAACCCCAAGCCTCGCCTGGGGGGGCTGGACTTTTAGTTTTGTTTATTATTTGCAATTAAAATATTACAAAAAAAAATAAGAAGCTGTTGGTGTGCCTTCATTAATAAATAAATAAATAAATCTTTCTTTGGCTAGTGGCGATGTGGGCCGATCGTTGTGAAGATGCGGCGTCGGGCGTCGTCGTGCGGTTGAGATGATGTGATGATGTATTTCTTTCATTGCTGGGATGGTCGTCCTCCTGGCTGTATTAAAATTTGTAGATCTCACTTTCATTCACAGTTTAAACTGCAATACACTGAGCAACAATTTGTCAAGCACTACAGTCAGTATCATTATCAGTATCTGAAGAGTTTTGCTATGGGTAAGTACTTGGTACTTGATCATATGTATATTTCCCATTTCGACTGTAGTTGTGTTACAAGGAATAGTTGGAGAAACTTAGTTGTGCGTAGTTGTGTCATCAGGAACACGTATTTGAATGGGACAACTAGTTCTGCATACATAGTTGGTCCATGAGGAAAGCGCGCCTATAACATTAAGTTTTTCAAATATTCTTTCACAGTCCACGCCATCGGATTGTGAAACTCGCTCTCTCCACGGGATATTCATACTCTCAAACTTTTTAATAATTGAAGTTACCCTTTTCTTCATCATCTTGCTTGCTTGATCATTATCTTGCTTCTCCTTACTTATAATTGTGCTGATGTGTTGTAACCATTTATTTTTCTTTGTTTTAATTTATCTTTTTTAATCTTAGTCAGTTCGTCGGTAGTTCTACATTGAGCCACCCAGCTACAATGATTTTTTTGTCGTTAGAAGTGACAAACAGACCTCAAGAACTTAGCAAAGAGAGTGGAACTAAGATTGCTCAAAATTCTGACGCAATAGTTTGTATGTAGCGATCTTCAAAAAGTGACTACAGCCCTCAGTTTTTAACATCTCTAATTTTCTCTCTTCTCTGCTCTGTATTTCAGGCGTTACAGATCTCAAAGATCTTTAACGCATGAAATCGACGGTGTTACTGCAGTCCAGAGATACCAGTGCCTTCTGATGTTTTTAAAGGTCTACGAGATCTTAATTTTTTAATAGTTTAAAATGAAAAGTAATATTAAAAGTATTTCTTTTATTTAATTTTGGTGATTTAGACGAAAAGTACTTTGTGTGATCCATGACAAGGGGGTGGTTCATTGAAGAATATCATCATCATCATCATAACAGCTTATACATGTCCCCACCGAGGGGCCCGAGCCTACCCTAAGTTAGGGTGCTTAGGCCTTAGTCAACCACGCTGGCCCAGTGCGGCTTGGTCGACTTCACATACACCATTTAAATTCTTCGCAGATGTATGCAGGTTGCCTCACGATGTTTTCCTTCACCGTAGGAGCGTCGAACAAATGTACATTAGGTACCTATGGAATTCGGAAACGAAAAACACATTGGTACATGGCGGTCTCGAACCCCGGACCTCCCGATTGGAAGGCAGATGTCGAGTCCACAGCGCCACCGACGCTCTTATTGTAGAAAATACCCCGGCGCAATGTAATACTACTGGTTTTACACAATGACCCAAATCCCATTTTTTAAAATTTGTCAAATATCTCTTAAACTATATGTAAACAATTTAAAATTATAATACATTTATTAACACAGATAAGTAACGTAATATATATTAAAAATGGCGTGCTAAACTCCGAAATTTAAAAAAATACAGCGGTCTAAAATTAACTTGGTTCATAGGTTAAATGATCTAAGTCATTGACACATACTTATCTATCAAATTTAATATCTTGATTAATCCTATACTACGATATTGTAGTATATGATTTTTGTACCTTTTTACTAATGTTTGTTTGTGCACATCGAGACTACAACAGCCTTTAGGTGCGTTACTACAAAAAATTTTTTAAACGCTATCTAAAGTTGAACTAAACACTGAGCTGCGTTCAGAGAGGCGCGTTCAGAGCCTACGCTCGAGTGCACTCCGAGTGCACTCTGACAGCAACCGACCCGTTCAGAGCCTCGGGGTAAAAAACGCTCTGACAGGCGGCTATACTGAAATACTTTTACGTGATTGGATAATATTGGCGGCCATATTCTATAATGTCATCTACTAGAAGGAGAGAGAAATAAAAAATCATGTGAAAGAGGGAGATAAAAGATTCGGTTGCTGCAATCCGTTCAACGCCTCTGAGCGAGTTAAAAAACAACCGGATAACTACACCCAAAGTCTCTGAACGCGGCTCGAACCTACGCTCGAGCAGGGCTTGAAACCGGTTCAACATTAACCGGTATTATAAGGGTTAAACCGGTTTTATAATATAGTTCCGCTCCGGAGTGGAACCAAATAGGAGCGATACTTGGAACCTAAATAAACCGGTTTATAGTAAGATCGGTCGCGACTTGTTGTAACTCATTGAAGTACCCACTGTGTGCGTCGCTCGCAAACGCAGTTGCAGTAGGAAGAGTATGGTTGATCATTGCGCACGTTCCATGAACATGGGTCGGAAACGTAAACATTACGAACTTCAGTTCGTTTCCCGGAACGAAAAATATAACCGGTTAGTAAAAAATACCCATATTTTTAAAAACCGGTTCAAAACCGGTTTAGAGGAACGTAACCTTTATCAAAAAGTTCCATAGGTAAATTCGTCGAACCGGTTCAAAAAAAATACCGGTTTCCAAGCCCTGCGCTCGAGTGCACTCCGAGTACACTCTGATAGCAACCAACCCGTTCAGAGCCTCGGGGTAAATAACGCTCTGACAGGCGGTTAGTACACTCTGCGCCCATTCAGAAGCTTCGAGTGATGCAACCATTGATTTACTACCAAACGTAGATAGAGCACTTCATACAAAAACGCGCTTGAAATCTGTCACCTAATCGACTATACATTTGTACACTGTTAAAAAGGTAGTTGAATATGCACACCCGAATTAAAATTACCATAAAGAAAGTGCCGTATTTATCGAATTCAACCTTATTCTTTATTATTACGGCAACTATTTGAAGTACAACCGTGTGCAGTTACATCATTTCATACCTAGCCACATTACATTTGACGTTTTAGTAATTGCTACAAGAAAATATCAACTTTATACTCTCAAACATAATGCTCAAAATTGCTTATCCAACGCATGGAAAAGAACTGCACGAAGCCCGATTGGGCAGTTCTTCACCGGCCCACTTTTCGAACGTTCATACGTTATCTACGTTTGGTAGTAAATCAATGGATGCAACCAAACAACCAACTCGAGCGTAGGGTGAAAAACACTCTGACAGATTTTATGTCAATGTCGATGTCGAAAATACGCAAATTTTATTTTATTTTATTTATTTGGGAAACATACAGCTTAAAATTATACATAAGATAGTTTTAAACTAATTTATACATTAGCATTATAAAGTTTCCACTACTAATTAATTAAATTATTGCTGCAGATGAGACACACATTTATGAAATAAACATATAAAAAACTTATTAAAATATTACGATTTTAGAAGTGTACGAAACTGCTTTAAACTTATATGGAATATATCTATATGGTTAAATGAGGAATTAAACGTACTTAATGATCTTATAATATAATAATTTCGTCTATAATTAGTCTTACATGTTGGAATAAAAAAAGTATCCTTTTGTCGAGCGCTTGGTCTGGAACACTTGAAAGAGATTTTGCTTACAAAATATGTAGAATCAACGACATTATTGGTAATTAATAAAATAATTATTTATTATTTTATTAAATAACACTACTTTGAACTCTTTAAGCCTAATACTAGGGAAATATAGTGATTTCTATGTGTTGTAATTATTTTTAAGCAGAAAAATGGATATTGACTGTTAATTTCATAGTAAGGATTAGTAATATTTGGCCCTTTGCTTGATCTTGATCGGCAAGATACAAACTAAAAAAAAATATAGCAACCGACCCGTTCTGAACCTCGGAGCGAGTGTGAAAAACACTCTCGGTTGCACATGGAATTATTACTCAAACAGGAATGAGCTCTTCAAAATATTGTTGTTCAAATTTGGACTTTATTTCTATGTGAATAAAGACTAAACACTTGAAAGTGCAAAAGTGTGCCGAGAGAGATCGCAATAACTGTACCTTTTATCCCTTTCCCACAGTGTTGCTACTGTTGTATTTTTATAATTTAGTAGTTATGAAACAACTATTGGTAGATGAAGATTTTTTATTATTGTTTATTTTAATTACTTTTAACGCCCAAAATACTTAAATTGTTTTTTTTTTGTAATAATTATAACATAAAATAAATTAAATTACTATGTTAGCCTACTATTAATAATTATAACACTGTGATTTTACGTCCAGGAAATATTCTAGTAGTAGTAGGTATTCAAAACAATGTTATATTGCAACAACGATTCTTTGTCAATGTCAGTAATTTTCGTTGTCATTGTAGTAGGGTGACCACATGGTATGTACCTAACCTAAATTTTATCGCAATTTTTATAATTTTTTAATAAAAGTTATTTATATTACTTATTTATTGCTATGCTTACACGATGCGATGTTAAGTTATTAGAAAAAAGGAATTGGCATTAACATTCTGTTCATGATATTGGCGAAACCACAAAAGTTTTAAATATTGTTGAAACAGTTCGACTCACACTGAGGTGTTTTTTTAATTCTTTTCTTCTTAAAATATTACTCATTCTTTTACTAGGTATGTATTTAAATATCACAGAGATTTTAGTGTTGACTCATTTTTGACAAGTTGATATATTTGATTATCTGTTTTGTGGCAGTGGGTTCAACATAATATACCGATTGGAAAGACCCATCTATTGAAAGACAATCATTGACATTCATTATTTTTTAAATAATTATTATGTTAATAAAACCTATCTTGTATTGAAAAGCAGATATAAAATTTTTTTGCGCAACCCATTTTGAAATAATAGAATAGAATATAATATTTCTTTGTTGTACAACACCAACCAGTTTAAAGTCAACGTATAAATAATACACTTAACACTAATTGTACAAAGGGCGACCTTGTCGCTAAAAGCGATCTCTTCCTCAACAATCGTGATTATTAAGCTAAGCATATTATGATTTTCAAAAGCATCTTTCAGGTTGAATGTTAGTTTAAAAACAATCCCGATTTTGTAGAATTTGTGGTCACAAACTTACGAAAGAGACAAAGGTACCGTTATTTATCCCTCGCTCGGCACACTTTTCTAAGCAAGAGCTCATTCCTGTTTGAGTAATAATTCCATGCGGTTGCATTACTCTGACCCTCGGAACGCAACTCTGGTGTCAATTCTGTTTTCTGTCAATTCTGTTATCTGTCGACTTAAGTCGATCAACAAGTCCATGCTCGCAGGGCAGAGAGTGGTGGCAACCACTGTTTAAATAAACATGATGAACATTTGCTCTGCATGTTTAACCAATTTTGCGACTAATGTTAGGCTAAACAAGACTATTTAATTAATAACATTGAGAGGAGTGCACAAACAACCTAATCAATTTAATTTTGACAGTTTATTCGCCAGTGGCAGCCCCCATTTGGACAACGTCGTTAGTATAGGCGTGCGGTCCATTTAGACAACAGTGGAAACATTTGCATGCAGGCAAACAACCCGTTTAAATCGTTTTCTTTGCTCACGAACCTAAGCACTCAGATCAATTTTGGACCGAGCTTTGATGTGTGAGTCTGTTAAGTTGATAGTCAATGTTATAATATGAAAAGAAACATTTGAGGGAGATAATATAATTATTATATTGTGCCTCCAGTATCTTTACAGAACTCTTCTGTTATTGTAGATTATTTAATGAAAAAATAAATGCGAACAAACTAAAATACAAATAAATACTTCGCCGGAAACTGATGTTGACTTTGAAATGAAATTGACAGTTCTGGAGAGAGTGCACTACCTCTTTTCTTTCGCTCAAAGGTATTTTTGGAGCGAAAAGTTTTACTTCGCGCAAAGGCTCTGAATGCATCTCTGTCAGCATCAATCGGTGACTTCATGACTACGTCATCCGCTTACAAATTCACATTTGATTAATTTCAAACCGACTGTTAGCGTGCAAATAACGCACACGAGCGCTTTTATCAAATTTTTGACCGCACCCATAATGTTCGCGTATGGTTTACGCACCTCGGACCATCCTCTGGCCCCGTTCCGCTTCGAGATGTCACTACTCACAGTACTCAGACTGCTCACGCTCGGACCGAATCAATAGACGCGATAACTCCGCGATAATGATGCCATAAAAAACGCGAAGTCGCAATAAATGTCCTTTCCGGTGGGTACCTTAGATTGTAAACTGGCCAATTCTTCAGTTTAGTAACTGAGCGGTATCAGACCCCCTAGACAAATACCACACGCTAACTTTTCCGCAGTCGTTCCTCAGAAAAAATGTATGAAGATGACATTAGCTGCGGAAAAAATAGCGTGAGGTTGTCGTAAGCTAATGTCATTTCCATACATTTTTTCTGTGGAACGACTGCGGAAAAGTTAGCGTGTGGCATTTGTCTAGAGACTCTGAGTCTCTAGACAAATCTGTCTGTACTTTCGTCCATGGTTATTGAAAAAGCGACAAAACCTTTAATATTCTCCACAAGTTGTGATTTTAAATTGTCCGTATTTTTTTTCATTTTCGAAGTTATGGTACGGCGTGATAGACTTATTGATTCAAAAAGTTTCTTTTTATCCGAGCATAAAATATCAGCCACAGTTTGCAAACAAGACTTTACAAATTCGCCTTCACCAAATGTTTTATTCGATTTCGCAAAGTGAGCTACGGCGCTAATGCTCTGGAGTGAAATCACTGTAACCGAACTGTCAGTCTGACGTTTGATAATTGTGTTTTCGGTTCAAAATGAATGACCTGTTTTGGATGAGCAGCGTGGAAATAATGTTTTAATTAAAATTCCACAAAACAAAAATACTGAGATGCAATGAAAGCAAAATGACCTATCCTAACTCGACATTTGGTTTGACAAATTGATATGCTAAAACCCCGGACCGAAATCGTAAGCATGCTGATAGCGCTGTTAGCACTTTTAGTGTGCTTTTTAATTTAGACCGGGCGATTATATAATCGTTATACCGGCTACAGACTCGCGCGAGAAGTCTCGGTGAGACTTCTCGCCGAGAAATAGCGCGAGAAGCGAGGAGGTATCCACACTCATATATTATATCCACAATTATATATTTTTAATATAGTTGTATATACCATCTTTCTTACTATTTACTTTTCAAGTTAAATAAAAAAAACTGAAAAAGTGGAACTCCCATTTCGTCACGAACAATTTTTTGAAAAAATGCCCTTATGCGTTAGCACATAATAATCTCGTTAACACGAAAATTAAAAATAAGAAAAAGAAGGCCTAGACGATGGTGGTTTTTTACAAAGTACTTTTATAGAAAACTTTTTCCATCCCACATAATGGGCTCTGCGTGAAAATATTCTATAAACTTTAACTCTGTTTCATTGTTCCAAATTTTTTACGCTTATGTCCAAAATTTTTGACAGTGAAATTACTGGGTACTGTGACTTTACATCTGGTGTCACAGTTGGCAACGTACACTGTGGTTCTTGTGGGGGTTGCAGTTTTACTGCGAATCTCACAAGAGCCACATGACTGTAAGTGACTGTTACCACTTACCATCAGGTGGGCAGTTTGCTTGTTTGCCAACATTCTGCAATAAAAAAAATTACTTAACTAAAAAGATTAACGAAAAATCTTCGTAAATTTAAATTATTTTCTAAATTATATTTATCACAAATTATCGGATGAGAGAATATGTTTAATCAAAGAGTTTACAATAACTGCGTATACTGATATGCATGTATCACAGACAATATAACTAGTCAACATAAAATATTGACAGACGACCACAAAGTACTTTTTCAATAGAATAACTGTCACGAGATAACATGCGATCTACGCCAAGGTCGCAGTCGCACTGAGAACAAACGAGAATGTGATACCGGCTCCAGACTCACGCGAGAAGTCTCGGCGAGAAGTCTCGCCGAGAACTTGCGCGAGAACCGAGAAGGTATGCACACTCAGCGATCTTCTCATTTACATTCTCGGTCGTGATCCGGAATGGACGACAGTGCTACTGCCTTGGCATTGTGTGCGTTAGTACATTATAATCTCGTTAACACGAAAATTAAAAATAATATTTAAAAAAAAGGCTTAAACGATGGTGGTGATTGACAAAGTACTTTTTTATAGAAAACGTTTTGCTTCCCACAAAATGGGCTCTGTGTGAAAATATTATTTAAACTTTAACTCTGTTTGATTTTTCCACATTTTTTACTCGTATGTCTAAAATTACTGAACTAAAATAAAAAGGCTAACGAAATATCTCAAAACAATTAAAATCTTTCGTAATGATATTTATCATAAATTATTTTGTTAAGCACTGATAGCACAGATGAGAGAGTATGTTGAATAAAAGAGTATACAATAACTGTGAAGTTATCTAAATGATACTGTTATGCATTAGACACCACAAAGTATTTTTTTTATAGAATAATTGGCACGAGATAACATGTGATCTACGCCACGGTCGCAGTCGCACTGAGAACAAACGAGAATGTGATAGTGTTCTCTTTTCTCGCCCAAGAAACCCTTTGAAGCGGGCAAAAAATCCGACACCGATCGGAGAACAGGCGAGCCCGAGAACGAGAAGCCGAGAAACCCATCACATTCACGCTTCTCGGGTGTTCTCGGGGGTTCTCGGCGTGAGTCTGGAGGCGCCTTTAGATAGCACTGTGAGCTGTGTAGTTGTCCGGTTGTTTTATAACTCGCTCAAAAGTGTTGAACGGATTGCAGCAACCAAATCTTTTATCTCCCTCTTTCACATGATTTTTTATTTCTCTCTCTTTCTAGTAGATGACATTATAGAATATGGCCGCCAATATCATCCAATCATGTAAGAGTATTTCAGTCATAAACGTCAGAGCGTTTTACAACCATCAAATTGGATGGTTGTTCGGTTGTAACTCGCGCCGACACTCAAAGGTTTTGAACGGGCCGGTTGTTTCACCCGGTTGTTACGCTCGAAGGCATTGAACGGGGTTAGAGCGAAAAGTTGTACTTCGCGCGAAGGCTCTGAACGCGCCTCAGGCGCGGCCGGCCGGAAACAACCGGCCCGTTCAAGACCTTAGAGTGTCGCTGTTATCTGTTTCGGACTCAGACTAAGGAAAAAAGAATAGACATGAAATACCTACGAAAAAAACGTGCATACCTAAATGTGAATCTGGCACAAAGATGGCGGCTTGCTTGCTCATGCGGTAGCCTAACACACTGCACTTACCCATAATAAATGCAGTATTATGCAAGTTCAACACTTTAAACAAGCACAATTTTCGCCTAATAACAAAATTTTCTTCAAAACACTGAAACAAACAAGTCGCGATGACAGCTGATGTAGGTACTTGTTGTTGACTGTGAGTACTGTGACAAAACATGGCGACCGGCCGCAGTAAGATATTCTGTGACGTCGCCAAGATAATGTTGCCATTTTTGGTAATGATAAAACTATGTACTGTTGTCCTTTTTTACTTATGATTATCCTCATAAGTTAAAAAGAGATGCCAATATGTCAGAAACTATGCCGTCGAAATACATCACATTCCTATAACTACGTTCGTTATGCCGAGTCCTCTTTTTTCTATAATCTGAGGTTTCGGACCGCAGCCAATGTCTGTGCGCTCAGTGCTGTCAATGTCAATGTCAAAACTGTCTGCTCCCCGCCGGCCGATAATAACGGTTTTTATTAAATTTAATGATACATTTTGTTATTGGGCGAAGTAGAAATACTAAAATTTTATACTATTAGGTATCTCCAAATAATAAACCTGTAATGGATAATATTGTACAACTTGCTGTGAAAAACTCTCCCAAGGTAATTTTTCAACGACAGCAGAGCCCCAGCTATGTTCAAATGTACACAAAACATTCTAACGATGTAGTTATGGTATACACGAAGGTAATAAGCCAAAGCAAACTATTATTGACTAATGAAGATATTTTATACAAATTTAAACCATGATTATTCATTTCCATTTACAGAATATACAACCTTTGGACAATGCAGTAGATTCAAATTGTACACAAAAGAAAAACACAGAAACAGGTATAAAGCTTATCTTTAATGGTAACGTTCTACCTAAGTTTGTTGCCATGATAACACAAAAAATAGATTTTTGGTCATTACTGTAAATAATTTTACAGAGGAGTTGGACTTAACTGGTTCACCATTGAAGCTAGATTTGAGCTTACATGCTATCCTGGACGACACACTTGTATCTGATGAACCACAACTTTGGAGAAAAGATGAAGCGTCACACTATCCAATCTCTGTTGAAAAAGCAAGGTGCCTTTTATTTGTTAGTAGTAATCTTGTTAATTCAGGCGTGCAAGGGGTTCCAAATAATACCTTATTGGATGCGAATGATTCACACCTGCTTACAGTGCATCCTACTGCTTAACAGACGGGGCTAAGTTTGTTCTGTAATAACTGTGTTAATATCATTGTTATATCACAGAACATAAAATAGTACTACGTACAGAACGGCCACTCACCTCCCCACACTCATTTCAAATACCTCATCCCACACCGCACTTCGTTGTAGACATCACTGACACTAAACAAGGGCGCGCGCAATCACTCCAGCGAGTAGACGCTAGCGCCAGCCGATAACAGAGACAGCGCTATGCGGGTAAAAGAGAAGGCAGTCGCTGCATTTCCTGCGTCATTTCGATTGATAACCGCGCACTCAGCCCTACTAGATTCCACGCACACATTTGCGCGTGTACTACGTCATTTGCTTAAGTAGTAGTAATAGGTAATTGATTTGCGAACGTTGTATGGAGTGTCCAGGGTGTGGTTATGTTCCAACAAAGAACTAAGACTGCCAGTTTCTCTGTTAGGGAGTCCAGGGGAAGCTTGCTTCCATCTTTGGTTTTATTGTCACTTACCTCCAGATGAGATTAAGATCAACAGCTTCCCTGTTGTGTCTAAGACATCCTCAATTCTTGGTTTTTCATGTAATGGAGGCTTTGTGTAAGTGTGGATGTTGTCACTAAAATGATGAATCTTATTCAGTAATCTCTTGCAAGTAGATTTCGACAAAATATTTTCTTGAATTTTAACTTTTAAAAAAATTTCAGAGAAATTGCTAACCTTTGTAATGAAACCTTAAGAACACTGTCGAAGGATGAAGTTATTCCTATGTGGCTACTGACTAACCCTTCAGATAATGGAGGCACTCTTCTGCTTACTATTCAATCAGATTCCAAGCACTTTACCCGAGGATTAGTGGCATATGAGGGTGCTTTACCTATTGAAGATGTTGACACTGAAAAGATAATAGAAGATTACGCCATGCAAGAAAAAATTGGTGCTGATTTGGTAAGTGTTTTTTGTGAAATTATTTTAATAATTAAAAATTAGATAAATGATGAAATAAGGCATTGATCTCCAAATTGCATTTGAAGCCTGAATTGTAGCTAATATTTTACGGTCCTGTGTATCTTTATTTAAAAAATATCTTCATTTTATAAAAAAAAGTTATGAGTCAGTGTATGGAGTTTTTCTCCATACAGTGTTCTTGTCTCTATTGTATAGTTAATATATACATATATATGGTAATATATTATTTTTAAAATGTAATTTTTCAGGTTAAAACATCAATTGACTGCAAGTACCTAATGTCAGGAATATCATATGGATCTCATAGCATTGAAGAACTATTGAATGCTCCCCACAATGGTGTTACGGAGTTACACTGTGAATGGCAGGGGAAAACATTCCAGATTCCATTTATCTCTTGCAAAGTTTCCTTTGTAAGCAAGTTTAAACTAATATTTTACTCATTTTACTTATCAGACTATCCATTACTATTTCATAGATCAAACTTCCATGACCTTTCTATGCATACTATTATAATTATAATAATAATATTATAAATGTGAAAGTGTGTCTGTCTCTTACCTCTTCACGCTTAGACCACTGAACCAATTTAGATTGAAATTTGGTATAGAGATAGTTTGATCCGTAGGAAAGGACAGTTTAAACAATATTTTAAAATGTTAACTGTTTGTTTCCAAAATATAAATAAATTAATGAAACCGCATGGGAAGAGGAGCATTGCTTTCACCTATATATTTGGATTCATGTCTGGGTGTTTAATGAATGAGTCCAGATTGTAAAGCACTGCAAGATTAAACTCATTCACTACATTAAACATGTAGTTTATGGAATAACAATCATCATAGAAGGCCTATCCTTAAAATTATACAATGTATATTTTTTCTCATAGTGCTGCTGGATAAAATTTTATTCCCTAGAAATATGCAGCACTTTTATAGCATTTATTTGTTAATAATGTTCTGGTATTTGTTTTAAAAGGTTCGTCAACAAATCACAAATTTTCATGTTACCAAAAAGATGGACAATTTTTATAATTCCCGTATATAACCTAGATATTTTTAGTAACAAGAACTACTACTATATTTGATATTTTTAGGAACAAGAAGTAATAATTGGTCATCTAGCTAGCCCCTGCAATCCGATGTGGAAGTCTGTGAGTGCGCTCCACTATATAAATCAAATGCTCGTGGACATGACTGCGGCTGGGACTGGCTCACTTGATTTGGAGACTGCAGTAATTAGGTACCTTAACATACAAATCATTTTTCATTTTACATACAACAGGTAATCTTTTGGCCATCTTGTCTGTGATAATGATTAAATTCTGGAAAGGAATATGATAACTGAAAGATGGAATTCCTAATAGGTAGAGCTGAGATAAATGAAACAATAAACAGAGCGGCTATATCAGTACAAAGATGTATATTGCAAGTGACGGTTACAGTGACAGAATATACCGTAGACATATAAACATATAAAATCACAGAGGTTGTGTTCATTCTTCAACATCCTCCCTTGAACGCAAACCCATAGCATCCAGGAACCGTCGCTGCTTGGGCCCCGGCAAAGCCTTGGTGAGGCAGTCGGCAACCATTGACTCGGTGCCGATGTACTTGATTGTGATGTCACCACTTTCTACTTTGTCCCTGATGTAATGGTGACGTACGTCGATGTGTTTGCTTCTAGCACGATAGCCACGAGTGCCTGAAAGTTTAATAGCGCTCTGATTATCACAATACAGTACTAAGGGTTTGACTTTACAAGAAGGCCACAACTCGCAATGTAGTTGCCTCAACCACAGCGCTTCTTGGGTGGCAGCTGAAATCGCCATATATTCGGCCTCATTCGTCGATAAGGCAACCGTCTGCTGCCGCTTAGAGTTCCACGATATTACAGGACCCTGGTACATGAAGACGTATCCAGTACAAGACTTTCTTTCTTCAGTACAAGATGCCCAATCGGAGTCGCAATAGCCGATGATCCCTTCATCAGCGTCACATTTATAAAGCAACTGTAGATGCTTAGTTCCTTGTAGGTATCTAAAAATCCTTTTGACAGCACTCCAGTGCTCTGCCGTTGGAGATTTGTTATAGTGACTCAACATATGCACTGCGTAGCTTATATCAGGACGCGTTCCTAAGGAGATATACAACAGACAGCCAATGGCTTCTTGATAGGGCACATTCACATTCACCTGACCAGATGATCCACTCAGACAGCTATTAGGATCTAACGGAGTTCCTATGGGATTACATTGAGCCATACCAAACCGCTGCAAAGTATTTTCAATGTATTTTGTCTGATCTATGGCAATCCCGGTGTCAACATACGTTATTCGTAGACCAATGTAATAATTTGCTTTGCCCAACGCTTTCATTTTGAAGTACTCCATCATTTTCCTTTTTACTTCATTTGCCGACTCTACACAGTTATACATCAAAAGAATGTCATCAACATACGACATTATAAACGTCATGTTATCTTCTTTGTGCATAAAATATACACACGGGTCCAACTGAGATTTTGTAAATCCAATTTTACACAGAAAACCATCTAGTTTTGTGTTCCAAGTTCTACTGGCTTGTTTAAGCCCGTATATAGACTTGTTTAGTTTACAAACTTGTTTAAGTCCATTTTCGTACTGTAAAGCGCCTTGTACCTTGAAATGTTCCCGTCGGCATCAACTTTAGTCTTAAAGATCCACTTACAAGGGAGAGCCGTCTTATTAGCCGGAAGGTCCATGACAGTCCATGTATGATTCTCCAAAAGCGACTCATACTCGCTATCCATTGCCTTTTTCCACTCTAATGCATTAACACTATTTAAAGCTTGTTGCACAGTTAAAGGGTCTGACTCACGTACTGGCTCGTTATTTTCTTCATCGTGACACAAATATGTTGTGAGCATATTTTTGTCTTTTCTCGGTCGTAGGACCCGGGCAAATTGTGGCGAAACAGGCCCTACTGCGTTTTCTGGGACATAATCGGAGTCCGAATTGTTTGACAACAAACTTTCAAACGAATCGTTACTGCTGTCATTCACATGCTTGTCAATGAAAACTTTATCTTCTTTTTCTCTGTCACTTAATGACATAAGGATAAAATCTTTTTCTACCGTGTCTTCTAAAAAGGTTACATCCCGACTTCTCAATATTTTCCCTTCATTTTTGTCATACAATCTGTATCCTTTTGATTCAAGGCAATAACCGACAAATATGAGTTCTTTTGATTTACTATCCCATTTCAGCCGCTTTTCTTTAGGTATATGCATCATAACTCTGCAACCAAAGACTCTCATATTACTTAAGTTCGGCTTGACACCAGTCCACATCTCTTCAGGAGTCTTATAACCAATGGACTTAGTGGGAGAGCGGTTGATCACGTACGCAGCTGTAGCGACAGCCTCTGCCCAAAACTTCTTAGGCAATCGAGCATTCACAAGCATACACTTAGCTCGTTCGGTTAGTGTGCGATTCATCCGTTCACTCATCCCATTTTGCTCCGGAGTGTAAGGTATGGTAAGCTGTCTTTTAATACCCAATTCTGTACAGAATTTATTTAATGTTTCATTCACGTACTCCTTTCCATTATTCCTTTCGTCTTTATTCTCTTGTCCAACTGGTTCTCAACATAAGCTTTAAATTCCTTGAACTTATCAAAGACTTCAGACTTGGAATGCATGAAGTAAACAAATACCTTTCGGGAATAGTCGTCCGTGAACGTCACGTAGTACCTGGTACCACCGAGGGACTTTTCTTCCATAGGGCCGCATACATCTGAATGTATTACCTGTAGAACAGCGGAAGCTCTTGTACCGACGTTTTTAAAAGGCAGTCTCGTTTGTTTACCTTCCAGACATGTGTTGCAAATCATATTTTCTTTGTTTTTGTTGATGTCCATCTCCACTCCTTCCGTTGTGACATTAAGTCTCTGCAGGTCTGTGTAGTTGAGGTGACCCATCCTCTGATGCCACAAATGAGCTGAAGACAACAAAGCAAACATTTCATTACAGACCACATACAAGTTGTTATGGGCATATCCAGTCATAACGATATTTGAATTTTGATAAATTTCACATCGGTTACCATTAAATTTTACTTTACAGTTATTCTGCGTCATTTGCCGTACAGATAGCAAATTTACGGCCAATTCGGGGACATACAATACGTTCTTTACCTGTATGGTTCCAAGACATTCATTTTTTTTTGCATCGTACGTTTGAATGTTTACCTTACCACACCCTTCAACCTTCAAGCTTTTATTATCTGCCACCTTGATGTTCGGTACCGGTGCAGGTCCAAGATCGTACATCCAACCCTTGTTGTTGGTCATGGGCATCGCGGCTCCGGAGTCGATGTACCAGCATCCAGCCTCGAGCGCGGACGAAACTGGAAACGCTGCTATAAAACTCGGATTCTCAGAATTAGTTTTATTCAACTTGGCAGTATTACCCTGACTTGAGCCTTGTTTTAGATGACAATATTTGGAGATATGCCCATACCTATTGCATTTTTTTTTTTTTTTTTTTTTTTTTTATGGATGGCCCGGCAAATGACCTCCTCCCGCCTGATGTTAAGCGGTGAAAGAGGCCCAAATGAGTTGACAGATAGAGTAGGGACGACATCCACTCTCCTACCTGCCCGCCCCTTGCCGGCCCAAAAGATGCTTTTTCACGTCTCTTTTGAAGGAACCCATGTTGTAGGATGGAGGAAACACGTGCGCAGGTAGAGAATTCCAAGTGTGGGATGAACGACAGAAGAAGGAATCTTGGAATTTCTTGGTACGGTGTGAAAAGGAGGACACAGTGTACGGATGACTCCGAAGGCCCTTACGCGTGTTTCTGTTAAGGAATGGAGAGGGAGGGATAAGGTTAGAGAGCTCCTCAGAGCATTCCCCATGGAACATTCGGTAAAAGGCGCTAAGAGAGGCGATGTCACGACGAAGTTGTAGAGGCTCGAGGGTGTTAGTTGCCTCTACATCGCCAATTATGCGAATAGCGCGACGCTGCAATCTGTCCAGAGCATCGAGGAGGTACTGAGCGGAGCCGTCCCAAAGGTGCGAGCAATATTCCACGCAAGACCTAACCTGAGTTTTATACAACAAGCATAGTTGGTCCGGCGCAAAATACCTACGCACCTTGTTCAGGACACCGAGTTTCCGTGAGGCAGTAGTTATGACGGATTCGATGTAGTCTCTGGGGTTCAGATCGCAGCGAATGTTCATTCCGAGCAAGGTGATGTTGCTCTGTGTGTGAAGGGTTGTGCCCTGAAGAGAAGGAAGGGGGAGGAAAGGTGACCTTTTCGCCGAGAACACGCACACCTGTGTTTTCTTAGCATTGAACTCAACAAGATTGCTGGAGCCCCATTCGGAGACGAGGTCCAGCGTCCTGTTGAGCTCAATGATAAGATTCTGCCTTTCCCTACCAATATCACCACGAGCAGCCCCCGAGGCTCCGTGATATCCCCCATGCACTGTACTGTCGTCTGCATAGCAATGTATAGCTCCCAAGGAAAGCATATCATTGATATGCAGAAGAAACAATGTGGGGGATAGAACGGAGCCTTGCGGAACACCAGCGTTCACTGCCACGAACCGCGAAGCGCAGCCGTCAACGACAACGCGAATTCTACGCTCGTGGAGGAAGCTGGCAATCCACGTACAGAACTGCGCGGGTAATCCGTATGCCGGAAGCTTGGAAAGAAGAGCCTTGTGCCAGACTCTATCAAAAGCTTTGGCGATGTCGAGACTAATAGCCACCGATTCGCCGCGCTTATCGATAGATTCACCCCATTTGTGCAAAAGGAACGCTAGAAGGTCACCTGTTGACCGTTTAGGACGAAACCCATACTGTCGGTCATTAAGTAACGAGTGACCTTCCAGGTAACGGATCAGCTGTGTATTAAGGATCCTCTCCATGATTTTACACAAAATGGAAGTGACGGCTATAGGGCGATAGTTAGCCGGATCAGAACGATCTCCCTTTTTGGGAACCGGCTGGACATTGGCCTCTTTCCAAGATTTCGGCACACAACCAGCAGAGAACGACAGACGGTATAGACGCGTAAGGACCGGAGTCAACTCCGCTGCACACTTCTTAAGAACAATCGCAGGAATGCCGTCTGGTCCACTTGCTTTTCGAGTATCGATCGACTGGAGCTCCGCCCGCACATCACGCTGTCTGATACGGATATCGGGCATGGTGCTGCCACAATGGGACAGTTTCGGAGGTTGTGTACCACAGTCATCGACACGGGAATGAGCCGCAAAGAGTTTTGCCAGGAGGTCGGCTTTCTCCTGCGGCTGATGAGCAAGTGAGCCATCGGCAAGTCTCAGCGGTGGCAGCGAGGGTTGGCAGAAGTTTGATTGCACAGCTTTGGCCAGGCGCCAAAAAGAACGGCTACCCGTAGGGTGCGATAGCAGTTCCTGGCCCACTTGTGCAATGCGCTGAGCATCCGCTCTAATGTAAGCCCTCTTACATAACTTGGTGGCATTATTGTAGGCTGTTTTCAGTAGGCTTGTATTGGGATCCTTAGATGCTCGGCCTCTGATCCAAGCGCGGTAAGCCAGCTGTTTGTTTTCAACAGCAGAGGCGCACTCGCGATTGAACCAGAGGTTACGTCTGCCTCTACTGACGAGATTGGAATGCGGAATATAATATTCCATTCCTAGTATGATCTCGTCAGCAACAGAGGTAGCGCAGGAGTCCGGATCCATCCTATTGAAACAGCGCTGCCACCAAGGAACAGATGCGTAATAATCCCGCATACCGTCCCAATCTGCTGACGCATAGTGCCACAGACGGCGTGCTGCAACCACAGGCGACGGTCGTGACGCCTGAGGCACTGAGACGGATACCAGGCAGTGATCCGAAGATCCTAGTGGAGCTCGAACCACCACCTGATATCCGTCAGGGCGATTTGTCAACAGAAGGTCCAATAAAGAGGGCGCTTGACCGATAATATCTGGTACCCTGGTGTTCTGGGTGACCAATTGTGTCAGATCGTGCGTGAGAGCGAATGCATGGGCAGTCCTACCCGCATGGTCAGTTTTAGAGGAACTTAACCACAACTCGTGGTGAGCATTTATAACAACGGGGACCTTTACTTTGTACCCTATCATTCGGAGGGGCCTTATTGTTCCGTGCACTGTACTTACGGCAATTAGAATAAAACCCTGCAGCGCTCTCACTTTTGACGTCCTGCAGTATCTTTGTTTTCACGTAATCGGTACTTATTTTCACTCCGGAGCTTTCCATCGCCATTATCATGGGCTTATAGGATTCCGGTAGCCCGGCGAGCAGCAGTGTGCCTAGCCACTCGTCGCCGACTATAAACCCTATATTACGAAGCTTGTGAGCACAAGTAATTACTTTATTTACATACACTTCTACGGTGCCGCAGCCATCTAGATCGGTCGTAATCAACTCGCGCAACAGACCTACCTTTCGAGTCAAACCATTGTCGTCGAAAGCCTTACGTAAGTTATACCACACCTCTCGAGCTGATTTGGCTTCCCGCACGTGGATATAATTTACCGGATCCACTAACAATATGATTTTCGACTTGGCCTTTGTATCTTCACTTTTACTAAAAGTCACATCGCTCGTTTCCGTCGTAACAGAACCAATGACCTGTACTGACTTTGCTATTTCGCTCGGATCATTTTCTATACATTTCCACAAATCTTCGTGCTCGAGGTACGTTTTGACTGCAAAGCTCCAAGTGGCATAATTTTGACGGCCTAAGAGCTTTTCAATTTGAGCCATTTGGTTACTTGAACTCATAGTAAAACCTGAAATGCGCTGAGAAAAATATTTGATGGATGTCTGAGTCAGATTCTCGGAGGCTATGCACTAATGGAGGCCGGTAACCTAATCCACTTACATCAGCGAAATTAACCGAGCAAACTAAACTGTTCCTACTTCTACACTAGCGGGGCGTGCTGGGCCCATAACCTGATAACTGAAAGATGGAATTCCTAATAGGTAGAGCTGAGATAAATGAAACAATAAACAGAGCGGCTATATCAGTACAAAGATGTATATTGCAAGTGACGGTTACAGTGACAGAATATACCGTAGACATATAAACATATAAAATCACGGAGGTTGTGTTCATTCTTCAACAGAATATCGGAACAACAAAGTTAAGAAAAAAGTTGTATTTTAATGGAATATTGTTTTATGAGTCTTGGAATAGTGTAATTTTAATCAATTGTTTAATGTTGTCTTCAGTACATTTTAAGAAGTGGCATGAACAAAGCGCAGTCCATTAAGTCAACGTTCAAGCTTCCTGTCAAGAATTCATAAAAGTGCATTTGTATAAAACATTACTTCTTGTTATATCTGGTTAGTCAAAATGGGTGTATCATGTGGAGGGGTAACATTATAGGTATTGACTAATATATAATTATGCACATGTTTATATTACGGAAAACGATTATTTTATTTTCATTAAAAAAAGATCCCAAACACGAAATATTACAAACAATATACAAAAGATATAGAAATTTTTGTAACTCGCTTCTAAAAAAAATTGAAAATTCTTATGAGAGTAATCGACTGCAAAAGGCTGCTAATACTAATAACAAAGTTCTCTGGGATACTGTCAAACAATTAACCTATTCATATAATGGTAATGGTTCTGCACTTGACCTAGTTTCTCCAAATAATCCATTAGGTTCAGTGAATGACATCAATAAATTTTTTATCTCCATTGGGAGGAATCTCGCTGAGAGGGCTTATTCTAATAGCTTTTATGAAAAAGCACCAACCAATCGTACCCTGCACTCTTTTGTCATGATGCCTACTGTTGAATCTGAAGTGAAATCTTGTATCTTATCCCTAAAAAAAGGCAATGCTTCTGGGAGAGATAATATATCAGGAACCTTTCTCAAACGTTATCACGAGATCCTAGTCCCACCACTGACCTACATATTGAATCTGGTATTTTCTACGGGTGTTTTCCCAGACTTATTTAAGTTAGCTGAAGTAATTCCTGTTTATAAGAGTGGTGACAGAGGCTGTGTCAATAATTACCGACCCATTTCTATACTGCCCACATTATCTTAAATTATTGAGAAACTCATAAACAAACGTTTAATTCATTGTCTTGAGGATAATAAACTTATTTCTAGCTCACAGTTTGGCTTTAGATCAGATGATGTGGTGCACGAGCTAACTGATCATATTGTTACTAAGCTGGATGGTAAAAAAAAGATATTGGCCATATTTTTGGATATCGCAAAAGCATTTGACACAGTCTCTGTTCCATTTCTGCTGGATAAGTTGGAGGCCTTTGGAATTCGGGGTGTTCAGCTTGCCCTTTTTAAAAGCTACCTAAGTAACAGACTTCAAAGGGTAAGGGTGGGCAACACTGTTGGTGACGACTTACTGATACACTATGGTGTGCCACAGGGAAGTGTATTGGGACCGACTCTTTTTTTATCATTTATTAACGAGCTTTGTGACCTTCGGCTGCAGAATGGCAAAATTGTAACATTTGCAGACGATACTGCACTTATTTTTCATGGTGATAGCTGGGAAGAGGCGAATGAATTCGCACAGAAAGGTTTTGATATTGTAAACACTTGGCTCAGAAATAACGCTCTAACCCTCAATGTAGATAAAACCAAGTGCATACCCTTTTCTATTAGAACTCCACATCCAAGCGTTAACCCTGCTTTAATAGCTCATACATGCTCTCAAAATCAACATTGTTACTGTCGCAATATTTCTGTTGTCGACAGCATCTAATATTTGGGTGTGGTGATTGATAGTACTCTCAGCTTTAGATCTGCTCTCATCAAGAACTCGAAAACTTATATACATTTTTAAAAATCTCCGCCAAATTGCTGAAAAAAAAGTTATAAAAATGGTATACCAGTCTCTCTGCCAATCCATCTTGACTTATTGTATTACATAATAACTAGTTATGATCCCTCCCTAAATACCAACAAACGACGCAAACATAACGTATGTAGCCCAAACACCCAGTGGACTACTACTTTTTCAAGACGGTTTTTTGGCTTTATTGGTTGTTATTTATACAACAAAATAAATAAATCTATCCTTATATATCCACTTACTAAATATCACTGCAAAAATGCCACAGTTAAATGGTTAAAAAGTTTAGATTATAACGAAACTGAGAAATTGTTAACAGTACCCTGCTAAAACACTCTAACACAAACGCAAACACACGCACACACACACACATACACACACACCTTTATTGTAGCTTCTCTACCTAGCATTTGCTTTATATAACTTCCAACCGGTCCGGTGTGGAGAGACTGGCAATGATAACTAGATGTTTCCTTCTGTAAGCTTAATAAATAACATTTAAGTAATTTGTTCTATGTGAGAGAAGAAATAAAATTATTATTATTATTATTATAGAAACAAAAAATAATATAAAATAATAATAAAATTCAAAAATGTACAACCCTGAAAGTGGGACGATATACGATAAAAGTACATTTCGATACAAGTGTGGAAAGTATGTCATTTCCTTACGAGCCCTGGTTTGTACAGAAAACTTTTTGATTAAAAACCTGCATGCATTTGGAGGTTATAAGCAGAAGGAAAAACAAAAAGCACTAGTGCGAAAGAGAATAATTTTCCGTGCGCTAAACACACTTGGAAAAGTCTACTTTTTGAGCAAATGTATTAAATAATATTCGGAGTACAGTTGTCCACCCTTTTAAACATGTTGCGTAGATTTGCCTGAGATAATAGACCATTTTGTCGGCCCTGGAATGACCGTAATGTAAACGGTTGTTTGTTTTCAATACTGTCATTTCAGCTTGCGGCTAGGGCAGGCCCTCGCCCAATACAGCGTTATAAGCAGCTACCGCTAAGTAGCTCGCCGGTGAGCCGACTGGAGAGGCCGCAGGGATTTTATTATTATCGAATCTGTGACGCGAGCGAGGCTATAAGCGCGTACAGTCAGGCCCCCGTCACTCGCGCAATGCAGCGTTATAAATACCTACCGCTAAGTAGCGCGCCGGCGCGCTGACCGGCAGAGGGCCGCCGCCACCCGCCGCGCCGCACGCGAGACTATTATCGAATTTTGTAATTTTTTTTGTATTTTTTTTTATTTTGTTTTTATTGTTTTTTTTCCTTTATTTATTGCTTTTTTGAGTATTATATTAATTTGGTTTTTAATTTCTTTTAGTTTTTTATCAATTATTTTTTTTATTTATAATTTTCTTTTCAGAACTAAAAACGGGATTTTAATACCTAAATCGAATAATTTTCCGAAAATTTTCAGTTAAATGTTGATGCGAAAAAAGTACACAATAATTACACACAATAATTTTAATTTAATAAACTTGATTAACAATACGGTGGTTAATTTATACTGTGAAGCTATTGGATGTCGTTGTTAAAAGACAATTTTTTTTTTTAAATATATGCACACTGCTAATTTAGAAGTAAATTATGAGGAATAATGTAATTTACCATATTCTTGCAATATTAATTATTAAATACTCTGGGGCTTTTCTCGCAATCACTTTATTTAATTATAATCCTATGTATATCAATAAAATAATAACATTCAAATTCAAATTCAATATCTTTTATTCAAATTGGATCGTTACAATCTCTTTTGAACGTCAAAGCAGCTACGCCATTGGTTGTCTATGTCAAAGTCTATGGCGGGAGACCTTGTACTGGAAAGAACCAGCAAGAAAACCAGCAAGGGCTATTTTTTTCTCCCTGTATTGTTACAGAGTCGTCAATTGGAAGCTGACCTCACAGAAGTTTGAGCTCAACTTCCATTACAAGATTATTTATTCTTTTCTTACTACTTATTACCAAAAATAATATTTGTTTAAACAAATAGTTATACATAACAGGGTAATTCTCACAAAATTCCGAAATTCTTGTCCTTGGAGTTTATATAAAAATCCAACAAAGAAATGGATGTTACTAATATTTCTATACAATCCACAAAACTATATCTAAAAGTTTCACATAAGATTTTAGAGCCGTATAAATAAATAAATAAAAATGCATAACTATAATGTTCCTAACATCATTCCCTCACTGTGTCCCAAGTACCAATTTTATTTACTTTTATTTCCCAAAAAAGCACAAAAATCATTCACATCATATTCAAGTAGGTTGGATCGTTTAAAAATATTATAAATTTATGGGAAAAACCGAAATTAGCGTTATAAAGTAAACAACGCGTTAAAAATTTGAATATTTATATGTGTCTCACAAAAATAAATCATTCCCTCACACTATTACTGGCAGTTAAATTATGAACGCATTTTTTAATAAAATACGAACGCTACCATTAGTTTTTGAAAGTTGGCACTAATGTCAATTCATCAAAATGGCGAATTTTCTGTAAGTGTGTTCGGGTGTGCGCTGCAAAAAGATTTTATTAGTTTTATGGTTAAAATAAATTTTTGATCGTCATTTCATCACATTCTAAAAAAACAAAAGGTAAGTACTTTAAGTGATTATAAGTTGCACAGATAAGATGGCTTTTGGGAGTAATATCCTTAAGCAGAAAAATCGTTTTAAAAGTAGAGTTATGTCACGAGTCCTTTATGGTTATTCTTTATTTCGTCATTCCCTCACCATCATTCCCTCATAAAAATTTATGATGAGGGAATGATGATATATGAGGGAATGATTTTTGGGTGACCTGACTGGCTTTTTTTATTATTGGCTTTTATTGACTCTTGAATTTATTGCTGAAAATATTGTTATAGGTTAAAAAATGTCAAGAAAAAAGATGAGCAAAGAAGAAGCTAAATTAAAAAAGCAAGAATATGACCGAAAGCGCAGGGAAAAAATGAAAGCTGATCCTGTAACACTTGAAATACTTCGCGAAAAAGAAAGAATTAAATACCTAAAAAAAAAAAGAAAAAGGTCAAGTAAAACCTATATCTGCAATGAGTTCCCGAGAAAGAAGGCAAAAAAAGAAAAACTGGAAGAAAAATAGCCAAACATATAGAGACAAAACAAAGAAAGTGCGAAGGAATTTAGCAAGACTGTTAGATGAGACACCACCTTCTAGCCCAGGACCTATGCAAAATAATGATAAATTAAGAAATCTGGCAATTAATCGGAGAAGGCAGCAACTCAGGAGACGAAGAGGAATACTTTATGCAAAAATATCCAGATTACAGGAAAGATTGAAACAAGAAACAAGAAGGAAAGAGAGATTCCGTAAGAGATGTCAAAGACAAAACAAAAAAAATCAAACTTCACCGGAAGCTAAAGTATCAGCTCTCTTAAAGAACGTCCGAGTTCCTGAAATTGTGAAGCAAAAGCTTCTTCTATCAGAAGTTATTACTAAACAGCTAAAAGACAGGTACATGAATTTGAAGAAACATAGTGAAAAGAAAAAGTACTATGAAATAGTAAAACTAGATCTTTTAAAGAAGCATAAACTTCTCAGCTTATCAATACAGTTTTTCAAACATGATTCTTACAAAAAGAGCGTTTCTAGGAAAGTCAGTGCTAAATTGATGAAGGTCAAAAAGGATGTTCAAGATTTTTTGGAAAAGGACGAAAGTTCTCGGATGTGCCCAGGAAAGAAAGATTTTGTAAAGTCAAAGGGACAGGTAAAACAAAAACGTTTACTGTGCGATACCATGAAAAATTTGCACAATAAATTCCTGACTACAGTTGAGTATAAAATAAGCTTGACAACTTTCTGCAGGTTTCGGCCTTTTTGGGTGACTTGGGCAAACATAAAAGACCGTGACACATGCAAATGTGTAATCCACGCAAATGTTCAACGGATGATCATGAAATTACATGAAAATAAAGTATTGCCTTCCTGTAATCTAACCAAATTTTTGACTATGAAAACATGTAATGTCTATTCAACTAAATGTCTGTTACGAGAATGTGAAGGTTGTGCAAACAAAATGGTAGAGTATTATCTTCCACAGCCAAACAGAATAGTGACATTTAAGCAGTGGATGTATGAAACTACATCCTACGAAAAAAATGGAAAAATGAAGACAGTAAGAAAACCTATTTTAAAAGAGATCAAAGTTTCACTGAGATCATTGGTACTTCAATTAGAAAATACTTTGCCTTTATTATTTAAACACGTTGCCACGATAGCACACCAGTATCAGACCATATCAGAACTTAAAAAGACTTTAGCTGACAATGAAGTCCTTATTCACATAGATTTCAGCGAAAACTATTGTTGCAAATATAACGAAGAGATTCAGGCAGTACATTTCGGAGGTGCATACATTACATACAGGAGTATTATATTTACGTAAAACTGACACTGTAAAACCCTACACGTTTTGTTCTCTTTCTGAAAATAATAGACACGATACAATGGCAGTATGGGCACACTTATTACCAGTTTTTGAGTGGCTTAAAAATCACAATCCAAACATTCACAGAATACATATGCTAAGTGATAGTCCTGTCAACCAGTACAAGAACAAGTTCATGTTTCATATAGTATATCATCATATAAATGATTTGTTTCCGGGTGCGACATTTTTTGCGTGGAATTATTCGGAACCAGGCCATGGTAAAGGTGCTCCTGATGGCGTAGGTGGCACATTAAAAAGAACAGCTGATAAAGCGGTGGCTGAAGGCAAGGACATCGCAAATTTGAAATCTCTCAAAGAAATTTTGTTGGCAAGCTGTTCTTCAATAAAGCTATTTGAAGTTACCACTGCTAATATCACGAAGATAGAAGACTTAGTCAAACAGTCAACCATCATTGCTGCATTTCGTGGAACCCAGAAAATTCGTCAAGTTGTCTTCAGTAATGATGTCTTGGAATTTAGAAGTCTTTCATGTTGTGAATGCGCAGAAAAGTGTAAACATTTTCACATGGGATATTACAAATCTTCAAAACGTTGCATTGAAAAACCAATGTCCTTTGAATTAAAAACACGAAACAAATCTTATCATGATGGACATTCGTCAAATGATGTTATTTGTACGGACAGTAATATATCACTTATAATATTGGTGGTTATGTACTTATCAAATGGGACGAAAATGTTTACCCAGGGGAAATAATATCAGTTTCTGAGGAAGGCGCTTTAGTAAGGTGTATGAAAAGAGGAACTAAATCTTGGAAATGGCCTAAAATAAGAGATGAACAGTTATATGCCTGGCAAGACATTCTGAGGAAGATTGAGCCTCCAAAATTAATCAGTAAGGGTTGTTATTTTATAAAAGACTTAAATTAGTTTAAAATATCTGATAAAGACTTTAATTGTTACTTTGAGACTGAATCGTTTAAGATTACAAATTTTTAAAGTAGGTTATTTCACTCTTTACTAGTACCTACCAAAGTCAGTTAAGTTATAGATTTTATTTTGTTGATTTTGATACTAAACATCCATTTTATCTATGAGACTAAAGTTTAAAATAAGAAGTTATTCTGTTGTTAAAAATGCTGTTAGATGAATCTTTAAGTTAGCAAGGATTTTGTTGTCATTGTTATTTAATTAAGTGCCTTAATTATGTGCCATAATAAATAAAAATACGTTTAAATTAGAGTTATGCCAAAGTGCTGCAACAATTTTGTGATTTGCTGGAAATCCTCATTGATCTTACTTATTGTTTAAGAACAAAATTTCATTTAATAAAAAGATTTCTTTGAAAGAAAACTAATTTTATTTAAAAAGCTTCATGACTTGTCCGTGATAATCATTCCCTCACCTTAATTGTCATTCCCTCATTTTGATTTTTTTAAATGTCCTCATAACTTTCATAAAACGCGATATTTTTTGGGACCACCACATAATTAAATTTAAGTAACATTAGTACTATCAAATTCACATAAAATAAATATTAAATAATTTCAAATTTTTTTGTCATTTCAAGATAGACGAATTTCGGAATTTTGTGAGAATTACCCAACAACACGATTCATTATCTTTTTCAATCAAAGTTTTACTTAGACTATTTTGTTTATGTTCTTTGTACAACCCTTAAGTTTTCGCTCGATGACGCAATCACGCGGTGAACGCGGGAATCTCGACTCTCGGCGCGCGTTCATAGAGACATTTTCTTCTTGCAGTGACTTTTGTCTATCGGCTTTGGCTATTATTATTACAACGATTCGAGCGTTTCTATGGGAGTGATGTATCTGTTACGTAGTAACTATTATCTAATCTGTGGTACAGTGGACTATTCCCGCGCAAAACTTACGTTACTTGTTGACATCCTTCATTAACGATACAATGTGATGTGGAGTGATGTATTTTTTACCTAGTAACTGTTATAACTTATCTGTGGCTAGGGCTGCTACAGCTAAGTAAGTTTGTTTTGAAATTTTTCTTGTCATCATCCTCATCATTACAGCTCATACACGTCCCCACCAAGGGGCTCGAGCCTACCCTAAGATAGGTGTTTGGGCTTAAGTCAACCACACTGGCCCAGTGCAAATTAATAATAATAATAAAATAATTTATTTACAACTCACAAGGTTCATTATATATCTACCGAAGTACAAATTAAGCCCATCCACACAAGACAACAATTAACCTTGTGAGAGTCTGGAGTCCGAACTAAGTCGAAACCTGTGCTACAGATCTCCAGGCTCCCCTCCTCTTCATAACGTTAACAATTACATTAGAGATAAGCTTTGCAATGCAATGACTTAAATGAAAAATAAAATTAACCTAATTTAAGCTCTCACATAATTATTTGTGTATGAACGAATGTGAGCGTGAGTATGAGTTACTTTTATCTATGTTTATAAGTATGTATGTTTGTGTACGAGTTATCATGTACTAAGATGCTAATTATATATACTTAATGTCTGCATGAAACAGCTGAAATTTTATTTGTTTGTAATCACTAAACAACAAAGTACACTAATGATATAAGTAGCTATCAGAATCTTAATCTTCCAGATAAAGAAGAAAAAATTATGAAAATTGGTCAACTTCACATGTACACCTTTGAATTTCTTCGCAGATGTATGCAGTCACAGTGTTTTCCTTTCTTCGTAGGAGCGTCGGATAAATGTAAGTGTACAGCCGGCTTCAAAAGTAGATGAACATTTTAGTACCGTGTCACACCAAATATTAACAATGCAATATAAGTGTAACCATACTAAATAAAAGGAATAGTTGGTGTGACATGGTACTAAAGGCTCTAAAATGCTTATCTACTTTTCAAGCCGGCTGTACATATAAAATTGGAAAAACGAAAAACACATTGGTACATGGCAGGATCGCACTCTGGACCTCCCGATTAGAAGGCCAGTGCCGAATCTAGTGTACCAATCTTACTCCAAAATATCCTTTACTCCAATAGAAATCGATAATAGGCTAGATGACTAAAAAAATTTTTTTGCTTTAATAGAAGCTCATTCATATAATAAACAGAAAGAAAAAATCGGTTTTCGAATAACTATAAAAACAACCAAGATATAAGGTATTAAAGATTTTTCTCCATCTCTTTCTAGCAAAACGGCAATTTACAAGGAGTTAATATGGCCGTACTCAACAATGACGTCACGGTTGATGTCGGATCTCTCTGTCTAATCGCCTTCAAATTAACAACTTAAAATGCTTGTATCTAATGTATTTCTAAGCCGATTTTAATTCTAATTTCACAGGACTGAATCTTTTCCCACGGTATTTTAATATTTAATGACGAAACGTCAAAATTAGAATTTAGTCACCATCCCAATTTTCATAAAAAGTGCTGGAACAAGAGTGTTTCACTATTATGTGTACTTCCTCACCCTTTTAACTTATGTCTACTAGGGATTGACTTAGCTTAGTGGCGCATTGGCGCGTGCGCTCAGCGAACCATTGCTAAGGTTAAGCAACGTTCGCTGTGTTCAGCCCTATGATGGGTGACCAAAGTAAGAAACATCTCAAGCTCCTCCGTGCTTCGGAAGGCACGTTAAACAGTGGATCCTGCGCCTGATCTCGCCCCGGTCGTGTCGGCTAACCGTCCCATCGGACTAGGCGAGTGAAGGAACAGAGAGTGCACTTGCGTTTGCGCAGTCACTTGTGTACTATAATATCTCCTGCGCAGATGGCTAATCTCTGTGGAGACTAGCCGCCGTGACCGAATATCGGTTAGGAGGACATTATTATATTACTAGGGATTGACTAAAAAGGTGTTTTTTAGACTAAACCAGTATACCAATTTCATTTCATCAGGAAGTATATGCCTGGTGTCAAGATCCCTAACAATACGATGCGACTGAACGATCTTTTGAATGAAACGGAGACATACGCGTATACGGCAGAGTATCCGGCTGGCGGTTGCATTTGCATCACTGACGACACTGTTAGCCTTAAGGAGTGTTTCGCGGCGATGGCCAGAAACGGTTCCAGTAACGACTTCACCTACAGGCTATGGGATATTTTGAGAGGTAGGCTACAAAATGGCGCTTATATGTTTTAAATACGTCACACTATGCTCCAAAAGTTCCGTGTAAAATATATAATAGAAAATCTGTCATTGAGAGATAACCAGAAAAATACAGGACTAAATTCCCAGAATTGTTTGTCAGTTTGTCCGTAAGCTTCTCTGAAGCCACTGGATAGATTTAGATTTATAAAATGCTTACAATATTCCGGAACCGATATTTGATTATTTTAATTATCACAATAAGTTTGTGTGCTTGTTCGGACAAGCAGACTGAACAACTTTCACTATGGGATCAACTTTGAAATCGCAAAAAAAAATCAGCTGTTCCATACATTTAGGTTCAGTGAATGTTGAACATTTGTATGGAACAGCTGATTTTTTTTTGCGATTTCGAAGTTGGTGCCATAGTGAAAGTTGTTCAGTTTGCTTGTCTGAACAAGCACACAAAATTTTTGTCATTACTAAAAAATAAACTTGTATTGTTATTAGTAGTAACAATTTGCAAAAGGAAATGTATTCGAAAAACAGCGCACATGAAATTCTTAAAGTTCGAATTATTTTTTCAGAATTTTATGCTTAAAACCTCATTTCACACAGGGAACTATTTATGTACCTATATCTGTTGTTTTATTTAGGCTAGAGCCGCTTTGCGGGAGAATGATCCTCAAGCCGCTCCCATCCGCCGCAGACGAACAGGCAAGCGAAGGCGGGCATTCGCACAAGCGATGCCCGTCTAATGACCCTGTCGTGGAGGCCTGCGTGCACGGTTGGCCCCGTGCATGCCGCCATAAGGCCCTCCGTCTGGGGATTGCCCTGGTGTTCTCGGGCAATCCCCCCTTGTCGATAGCCCGAACAGTTAGATCGGGCTAGCCCAGGCGCGTCGGTAGTGTTAGTCGCAGTGTGAACCCTATCACGCGCGCCCATAAGGGCAGGGAGAACACCGGAGGGTTTAGTGGGTAGGCCTGGCACTCTGCCGGGAGAGCCCCACACATGCTCGTCGTCTAGCCAACGGCGAGTACGGTGCGGTCACGCATTCCCCTCGGAAAAAAGGCTAGAGCCGCCTGGTCGTTCATCATAACCATTTAGTGCCAACACAGAGTCCATACTTGAATGAATATTTTGCTTAAAAAATTGTATACTTTGCTCTATTGTACCTTTTCCATTTATTTGGTAACAAAAACCTCTTATTAGGTTTATACGAGGCGTGAATGGTATATATAGAACTTACTTAGGTAGATGTATCTGTTTTCCACTCTTGTGATATGCACGCCATGAATGTGGCAGATTTGAAACCACGGGCTTCTTGCATAAGCTCACTTATTATGTTTAACGATAAATATGTTTATGAAATTTTGTCTTTGTAATTTGTTTGAAAATGAAAGATAAAACCAGTCAGTGTGTGCAAATCACCCTTAATGATATTATGGTATCCCAAATAGTAATATTTATTAAATTATAAATGCCAAAGATACTGTGCCTGTCTGTCTATTTGTTACGTTATCAAGCCTGAAATGTCTAGTAGACCAAAATATAAATGAGTGAAATTGGTATTAAGACTAACTACAGTGTAAAATCATATTAAGGCGAAATGTATCACGGGCAAAGCTAGTATATAATTAAGTGGCAGCTATGTTCTTTGACTTGAAATTTTAGTAAACAAATTATAAGTCTTGCTGTAGTATTTTTTTTTCTATACAACTTAAACTAATGAACTTTAGTCACTTGCACTCATTAATCTCTATCACTTACAAATCACTATCACACGTCACTTTATCATTTACAAATTAATAAGCACTATATGTTGGGCATTTTTTGAAATTATTTATTTATTGTAAGCATTACCTAATAGGCAAAGTAATTATAACAAAAATGATATTCATTACACAAAAATATTTACAAATAAATAAACATAGCAATCATCCAGACCATCAAATGATTTTTTTCTTCAGATTGTCAAACTGCAGAAGAACTAATCACACTTCTGATACAAGCTTTGAAGTTTATATCGTCTGGAAAAATAAGACCTTTGGTGAGTACCCATAGACACTATTAAAATTTTTATCTAATTGACTGTGTAAGAAAGTGGAAAGTATAAATTTTACTTTTCACAGACACATTTTAAGAAGCAAAACACCATATCAATATTTCTTTAATTCATAACAAGGATGATGACAGTAAATGAAAGTGTGTGTATCAATGTATCGTCTCAGGTTTTTGATTAGGGCAAAGGAATAATACGTGTCCAATATTTTTTTAAATAATTACATGACATTAAAATAGGGTATTAAATATATTAGGGTATGATAATTTCACCGGATGGAGACTCTATACCAGGGTCGCCTGCTTGGGTACCTCCGTTTCATATATTTCTGCCGCATATAACACTGAAATTAGTAGGAACCGTGACATTACATCTTATGTCACAACTCACGATTTGGCAATGTACACCGTGGTTCTTGTGGGGGTTGCCCCAGTGGGAAGTATGTATGCTGCCAACTTTTTTGTAAAAAAAATTGTCATCACTCC
Source organism: Schoenobius gigantellus (assembly GCA_963935595.1). Lineage (NCBI taxonomy): Eukaryota > Metazoa > Arthropoda > Insecta > Lepidoptera > Crambidae > Schoenobius > Schoenobius gigantellus. The sequence goes on from OZ012551.1 coordinate 29,592,280, forward strand.
AATAATTGGAATAAACTTCCAAGACTACTTTTGAAGCAGGAGTTAAATTTTGTGTGCTTGTTCAGACAAGGAAACTGAACAACTTTGTCAGAAACCAATCTTGAAAATGTGGAAAAAGTCATATTGTTTGCGAACAAAACAATGAATGTATGAATGACCTGATTTTTTTTCACAATTTCAAGATTGGTCCCATAGTATAAATTGTTCAATTTGCTTGACTGAACAAGTACACAAAATTAGGCTTATGTTGCAAAGGAAAGCCTGTATATCACCAATTCAAAAAACATAAAAATTTCCACTTTCAGATCGACGCTAACAACAAGACCTACTTATCAAAACTAGTGCTCAAACTGTCCAGAGGGCACTCGCAGGCCTCGAAGGTATTGAAAAACCTCCGCACAAGCCCGCCTCAGGCACTGTCTCTGGTAGCACAGGTCGGCGTAGAGAAAACCATGTGGGAGTATACTAAAGTCATGTCGCTGATGGAGCATTCCTTCTACGTTGCTGGGATCTGGACTAGTGAGTCGAGGTGAGAACTTAAGTCCATATCGTTTTTTGGTGAGCTTAGATGTGACAGATGAGGCAGTCTTTAGTCCGCTTAACCAATTATAGGTCAAGGTAACCAATCTTAACAGAGACTATATGCGCGTGGTGTTTGTTTAATGTGGTATGTTGAAGAGGTTGATTTTTACTGTATTACTTATCTTGGCAATCTAGATAACTTAGCACCAAGCTCTACAATGAGTTTCACTGTGTTAGTGAATAAGCTGGCTGACCTAATTTTAGGTATTTGTTGTATGTCTATTGGCATTTATTACTATCAAGCATCGTGTTGACAACCCAAAACATCGCCATGCAACTACCCGCATTGACAGCGTCCCCTTTATTTGTGGGGATAGCGTGACCGCACCGTACCCGACCGTTGGCTAGACGGCGCGTGTGTGTGGGGCTAACCCGGCAGAGTGCCAGGCCTACCCACTAAAACCCCCGGTGCTCTCCCTGCCTATGTCTACCAAATAAACAAATTTTCTTTCTTTCTTTCCTTTTTTTTGGGCGCGTGTGGCCCTACGACACGCACCCAAAAGGGCAGGGAGAATACAATGCGATGCGACACCACTTCTCACGCGCCCGGGCTAGCCAGGCCAGTTGGTTGCACTGTTGGCCCCGAACACGCAGGCCTCACCGAAGGGTCATCAGACAGAAATTGCTTGAGCGAATGCCTGCCTCTCCTGCCCATTGACAGCGCCCCCTAAATTTTTCCTTAACATACCCTATTGTATGGGTAAAAGTCCCAATGTTTTTCATCTATATATGTACGTCCGCACACGTATGCACACGATACGTTGAATTGAGGCGCTCGGCCGCCTTTTCCTGAGATAGATACGAACCCAATAACTAAACTGAGACTGCCTTACTTAACCCGCGTGTGTTATTCTAGTGAAACGTTGTTTGTGCAAAAAATTCGATCCGCCTCCGCACCGCAGGTCCCACGAATCCATCGAACAGATCAACCAGACCATCCAGGACATGACGATGGGCGGCGACTTCACGCTGAACCCATTCGACTCGCTGGCGGGCGGCGATCAGTCCATCCGGCTCGACTGCGATTCCCTCTGCGCCGATGACGCGCACGAGCTGACCGTGGACGACTTCGCCTCGCTGAAGAAACACGGGCTCGTCGCCGAGAAGAAGGAAGTCAACGAGGTATCGTACAGTGTAGTACACACTTTAAATCCATAAGTGAATTTCACTTGCCTCGCCCTATCGAACCTGTTTATAATTCAAAACTATTTTATTCTACGTATGTTCGTCGATTACTCGAAGAATCCTGGACCGATTTGGGGAATTCTTTTTTTTTTTTGGAAGGGTACTTGGGTTGGATACTTTTAAAATAATCCCATGAAAAATTTACATGAGTCGGTTTAGTAGTTTTTTAGTATCGTGAAAATAGGCCGTCGCAATATGATTTTTCCAACTTTTACAAATTTATGCGTTCTTTGTTGAATTGTTAACATATTCGATTATCCTTTTTTGTCTTAAAAAAGTCTCTAGATAGTTTCCAGAACATTTTTATTAAAGACTTAAATTCTTTGTAATTATTAGTTAGTTGCGAAAGGTTCGAACAGATGTTGGTGTTCCTATAAGACACCCCAGAGGTGCATAGCGCCTTCACAAAGTCCCGCCACGCCTTTCTGTCCTGTGCGACTTTCTTGGCCTCACTCCAGCCACAGACGTATAAAGGGAAGCAGACTAAACGTATCGTTTAAAAAGCGTGGCAACTTTACCACATGTAAACATTACTCACACACAAACAATATAACAACACCGGGGGTTAAGTTTTATAATATGATGCGTTAGAACACTTCGGTGCACAGGACTTTACCATTGCTCTTGTCCGATTAGCAGTTATTTTTATTTATAATCACAAAACAAAACATTATAACATTTTATTTTGACAAAGCTAAACATGGCGTCCATGTGGCGTCTGCCACGGCTTCGGAAATGTTTATGTGTGCGTTAGTATCGCCATAGACGACAAACAGTGATAGCGATATATCATCTCACTTTGGAGTTAAAGTAAAAACGATATACATTACTTATGACAAACTAGCTTCTGCCCGCGACTTCGTCTGCGTGGACTTCAATTTTGAACAATTTTAAATTTTCCTTCGGGAACTACTTAAGGAATCGGGATAAAAGGTAGCCTATGTTCTTTTCCATGTCAAAGGCTACATGCATGCCAAATTTCATCCAAATCCGTTCAGCCGTTTTTTGCGTGATTGAGTAACAAACATCTAAACATCCAAACATCCACACTTTCACATTTATAATATTAGTAGGATGTGTGAGTTAAATCATGTTAAGTCTGCTTCCCTTTATACGTCTGTGTTTCCAGCTCAGTCCCACTGTTCGTAGCTGCACGGGACGTCCGTGGGCTCGCCGACTATTCGATGGTTTCCACTCGAAAGCGATGTTGGCGTTGCTTGTCGTCTAGTAGGTTATCTAATTGCAGCTTGTCCGGTTGCTTTTTCAGATGACTCGGGTGCGCGACCCCGGCTTCTCGAGCCTTCGATGCCGTTTACCTCTTATCTCCGCGGTGTCGATGTCCTTCTCCTTCCCTCCCTCTCCCATTACAGTTGTGGTAAGGCCCGGTACTAATTAGGTTCACCTACTTAATGCCGGGACTGTGCGGGTTGGTACTACCACTCTGCCTATTTCGGTCGTGAAGCAGTCTTGCGTTTCGATTGAAGGGCAGAGGCAGCCGCTCCTTCATGCCCCCTTCCCGTCCCTGTTGTGGTGAGGAGTCTCGGTGATAATCGAAATTAGCAGAGTTATAAGTCTCAGTGTTGTTCGTTGGGCGTGAGGAGTTGACGCGCGGTACAGGGAGACCCGGTGGAAATGGTTACCGTCGGCCACCTGCCGGTCAGTAGGGGACCCGAACCCAGGACTATCCTGCCTGGGAGGCTGTCCTGCACAACCGGCGAAAATCCCGTCGTGCAGTCATCGTGCCGGAGTAGGAGACCGGAGTGGATCCCGATGGGTGCATGCGGGGGGGCACCGGGGGCCCTTCCGTGCCGCGTGTCAGCTCTTCACACAACCCGCGTTCCCACTTTGTACTACACTCTGCCCTTTCTTTGTTTGTCACCGGGACTCTGCCTCACATTTATCCCCTTCCCCAAAATGCTCAATTAAAACAAAATGAAGGTAAATAAAAAGAAGAAGCGAGCTCCTACGGCGGACACCCAATCCACTTTTAAAATGGATTTCTGCAACATCAGGGGTCTACATAGTAATCTTGATGCCGTCCACCACCACCTAGAGACGGCTCAGCCTGCCTTGCTCTTCTTAACGGAGACGCAAATATGCGCCCCTGATGATATTTCGTACCTGAAATACCCCGGTTACGAATTGGAACACACATTCCTACGTAAAGCCGGGGTGTGCGTTTTCGTCAGGGGCGATGTTTGTTGTCGCCGCCTTCGGGGCCTCGAGCATCGGGACCTGTCGTTACTATGGCTGCGCGTGGACCATGGGGGCCTTACCCGAATCTACGCGTGCCTTTACAGGTCCCATGCCAGTGAAATAGGGTCAGCTCAGCTTTTTGAGCACGTCCAAGAGGGGATTGACCGAGCGTTGGAGCAGTACCCATCTGCGGAGGTGGTGGTCCTTGGTGACTTTAATGCTCACCATAAAGAGTGGTTGAAGTCCCGGACCACTGACCTCCCTGGTAGGACTGTCTTCAACATGGCTTCGGCCTATGGCCTCTCTCAACTGGTCATACAGCCCACCCGTATACCAGATATAGAGAGCCATGAAGCCTCCCTGTTGGATCTTCTGCTGACTACACGACCAAGCGGATACAGGGTTGTGGTCGATGCTCCTCTTGGATCATCGGATCACTGCCTTGTCCGTAGTACTGCTAGTCTTGCGCGGCCCCATCGCGCGTCTGCGGCTGGCAGTCGTGCAGTTTGGCGGTATGAGTCAGCAGACTGGGATGGACTCCGAGAATTCTTCGGATCCTACCCCTGGAAGCAGCTCTGCTTCGCCTCCGAAGATCCCGATACTTGCGCAGATTGCGTCACTGAAACGGTGCTGATGGGAATGGAAACATTCATTCCCAACGCCAAAATACCTGTGGGCGGTCGCAGTCGTCCCTGGTATAACAATACCTGCAGGAAGACTGCCCACCTCAAGCAATCTGCGTACATCGCCTGGGAAAACGCCAGGAAAAGTCGGGATCCTGGTGTGACGGAGAAGAAGCGTCAGTACAACGCTGCTTCCAGATCCAACAGGAAGGCTATTGCTGAAGCCAAGGCGGAACACGTGGCCAGGGTTGGCGAGCGACTAGGAAGCTATCCCAGTGGGAGTCGTGCTTTTTGGTCGCTGGCCAAAGCTGCGCAACGTAATTTCTGCCAGTCCAATCTCCCACCACTGCGTAGAGCTGATAGCAGCCTGGCCCACAGCGCAAAAGAGAAGGCCAATCTCCTGGTTGAACTCTTTGCCTCTAACTCGACAATGGACGATGGGGGAGCCACACCACCCACCATCTCTCGGTGTGAAAGTTCTCTGCCTGAAATTCATATTACACAACGTGCGGTCAGGCGGGAGCTTAAGCTCCTGAACGTCCATAAGTCGAGTGGGCCGGATGGCATCCCAGCAGTGGTGCTGAAGACGTGCGCCCCTGAGCTGACCCCCGTACTAACGCGCCTTTACCGCCTTTCCTATCAAAACAATAGGGTTCCATCTTCGTGGAAGATTGCTCACGTCCACCCAATTCCCAAAAAGGTGACCGATCCGACCCGTCAAATTACAGGCCAATAGCGATAACGTCCTTGCTCTCCAAGATTATGGAGCGGGTCATCAACTCCCGCCTCCTACGGTACCTAGAAGAACACCAGCTGATTAGCGACCGACAATACGGCTTCCGTCACGGCCGTTCAGCTGGTGACCTTTTAGTTTATCTGACCCACCGTTGGGCGGAAACCTTGGAGGGCAAAGGTGAGGCTCTCGCCGTTGGACTCGATATCGCTAAGGCGTTTGATAGGGTCTGGCATAGAGCTCTTCTCACGAAGTTACCATCATATGGAATCCCCGAGGGACTCTGCAAATGGATAGCCAGCTTCCTGGATGGTAGGAGCATTAAGGTCGTCGTCGACGGCTGCTGCTCCGAAACCATGCCCATAAACGCTGGTGTTCCACAAGGTTCGGTGCTCTCCCCAACCCTGTTCATTCTGCATATCAATGACATGTTGTCAATTGAGAACATACATTGCTATGCGGATGACAGTACGGGTGATGCGCGGTATACCGACCACCAGAATGTCCCTCGGAGTTCGTTGCTAGAAAGGCGGTTACAACTTGTGTCTGAAGTCGAAGACTCTAGGGCGAGTCTCCGAATGGGGTGCAAAGAACTTGGTTAAGTTCAACCCCACGAAGACACAAGTGTGCGCATTCACTGCGAAGAAGGACCCATTTATCGTAGTGCCTCAGTTCCAGGGAGTTACTCTTCGTATGTCCGATGGTATTGGAATCCTCGGTGTGGAAATTTCTGCTAAAGTGCAGTTTGGGAGTCATTTGGAGGACAAAGCCAAATTGGCGAGCAAAAAGCTGGGCGTCCTGAACAGAGCCAAGCGGTACTTCACTCCAAGCCAGCGGCTAATGCTCTATAAAGCACAAATTCGGCCGCATATGGAGTACTGTTCGCACCTCTGGGCGGGAGCTCCCAAATATCAGCTCGACCCTCTTGACTCCCTGCAAAGGCGTGCATTCCGCATCGTCAGTGATCCCAATATCACGGCCTCAATGGAGACGCTGGAGCAAAGGAGAGACTTTGGTTCTCTCTGCGTGCTCTATCGTCTCTTTAACGGAGAGTGCTCTGAGGAACTGTTTGCAATGGTGCCCTCTTCACCTTTTTACCATCGCACCACCCGCCATCGCAGTAGAGTTCATCCATATTACCTGGAACCAATCTCATCTAGTACAGTTCGGTTTCAGCGTTCATTCCTTCCACGTACGTGTAGGCTCTGGAACGAACTCCCAGCTGCGGTGTTTCCTGAGCGCTACGATATGTCCTTCTTCAAACGAGGCTTAAGAAGAGCATTTCTCTCCAGGTAGGCAGTGACAGAACTGTGCCCCTGGCATTGCAGATGTCCATGAGCGGTGGTTACCACTTAACATCAGGTGGACCACTGGCTCGTCTGCCACCGTTAGCAATAAAAAAAAAAAAAAAAAAAAATATTCCTAAGGAGTGAAAAGGACAGATGCTTTTGGCGATCGATATATGACGATCGACAAGTCCATGCTCGCAGGGCTGGTTTGAGTTGGGCGAACGCAGCTTTGGCCTTCTTTATCCTACTGTCCACGTCTTCGTTCGCTCTTCCCTGGCTCGTGATGGTACTACCGAGGTACACAAACTTTGTGACGGATTCTAATAGTACACCTTCCAGCACTACTGGGTCTAAGGAGTCCGACTTGACTCGCATTTCCACCATTTTGCGTTTGTTGATTCGCAGGCCCACAGATTCAGCTTCGGCTCGAAGTTTTTGGAGCTTTGCTTCTAAATGGGCTTGTGTCGGCGAAATCAATACGATGTCGTCCGCGTAGTCAAGCTCTTCAAGGTCGTTGGTACTTCATTTAATGCCTCTCGGTGTCGCGATCATCTGGCGATTCGAACAGATGACGATGATTTTATTTATCGATACAACACTTGGTTATCTAAGTTAGGTACCCAATCATCCAGAAGATGGCGCTGTGTTACTATTTCTGTATGGTATACGTAGTCTATTCCACGCATTGACTTACAAACAAATGGACTTCGAGTCCGCGCTCCAAAAGTGTCCGAAGTAAATGAGATTCAAAATTCAAATTTAGTATGATCAGATCCAATCGCTCGTCATATGGTAAAGAATTTGTGCAAGCGAAATTAAACAACACAATAATGTCAATACGACATAAATTAAATTGTTTACACACGCATTGACGTTTCGGAACTCTTTCGGACACATTTTTCTTGACCCGACCCGACCGACGGACCCGACGTCCATTTATTTGTAGGTCAATAATTCCACGACATATCTGTTTCTTGAATGTTTCGTATATTATTTTATATTTGAGACTGCATTTTCTTTTAAAATGCTACATAAAGTGAAAAATCAATAAATCAATAGAAAAAAAATTGTCTCCGTGTTTGAGATCGATCGCGTCTTCAACATACTGTGTTGACGCCTTGACCACTCGGCCACCGAAATTTTACAAGCCCCGACGAAATTTTAACTGTATTAATCTCTTTTGTACAGCAACACGCTAGGCTTAACATGTTGACCTTGAGACCGCCCTTATGTTGCTCATAATAGCGGCTTTGGTAATGCAAATGTGAAACTTGACGTGTTGCTGATTGTACTTGCCACAAGTGTATGTTGCCAGCTAGTGGAATAACATGTCAAGTCACAGTACCCAGTGATTTCTTGCTCCGAGATTTCGTCCTATCAACAGTTAGTGTGTGCTATTTATAATGATTCCGCATTCGCCGTCACTAATATACTCGAGATTTAAACGTATAATCGAATATTCCAGGTGCCACTGATAACTGATGAAATCGATATCAGTCCATGGAAGAATCTGCTGATGAAATTCTCGCAAGTCCATGTGTGCTTGGAACATTTGTACCGCGCGGAGACTTGGCTCAGAGCGGACTTTGGTAAGGAGTAACTTTAGAGGTATATTTTTTTATTATTTACGGTAGGTAAGTATTATCCACACTAGAAGTATATTTTTTTATTATTTAATCCACACATACAGTCAGCTCAGCTTGACGTGTTGCAAGCTTTACTTTTGCATTTCGAAAGTCGTCGCTATTGCGAGAAGCATAAGAGTGGACTTAACGTCTGGCGTATTGCTGTGTGTACAATCCAGATATGTTTAACCACAGACTTCAAAATAGTTTCTACGTAACAGACAAATTACTCCTTAATAAAATTGACAATATGTTAGGTGCTCTTGAGTCTCTAGGCGCTACAAACGAAAACGTAACTTACATGTTCGTTTGTAGTGTTAAAACGAAAACGTAACTTACATTTTCGTTTGTAGTGTTAAATAAAACCTGAGACTATATTTGTTAATGTAAAACTTTACTCGCAGGGAGCAATAATCACTGTGTAAAAGAATCAACATTAATGGAAAACACTTTAAACCAAGAAAATGTATAAAACCAGCATAGCTTTCGCTTCTAAATAAAAATCTACTCAAAGTAAGACACAACACGTATTACTTCCAATAGTAGCGTCTAGATTGCAAGCGTAAACGCTTTCGGGAATCTACGCAGCATATTCTCGGCCCATCTACCAGAGTGTCGTAGACGTAAGTTTCAAATGGTGCGAATAACTGATCCTCGAGTGACGGCTGCGTATGCTAGGACCTCCGTAAGGAGGTTATAGAATTAGCTATGGAGTGGGAGCCTAAATAGACACCTATTTGTGTACCCACTTTATAGTCATAGTTAGGGCTTTCTTATCGTATTAGGATAATTCCTGTAAAGATAGGTATTAGTATGGAAATAGATAAATAAATAAAATAAATAAATAAATAAGGTGGTCCGTCGATCTCGTGTAGGTCGTGGGAAGACGCTGAATACGAAAACCGCAGAACCGATCGGTTTGGAGACACTCGAGGGAAGCCAATGTCTAACAGAGGGCGTCGCTTGGCTGTAATGATGAAAATGATAATTCCAAGCATAAATTGAGTTTTGCGTTTGCGTATAGAGCAGTCACTAGCAACCAGTCATTGATTTTTTTTATTTTTTCGAACGAATTTTTCTACCATATATAAATATCTAAGCAGCTTCTACTGAATGCTTGTGCCAAATCTCAAAATTGGATTTCATTAAGAGCTTTCTTTCTTTTTTTTACTTCACAGCCAGCCTGAAACCGGTGACATCCCGCTTACTACAGTATTACGTATCGGAGAAGTCTCCAATCAAAACAATAGGCCAGCTGATGAGCGACCCTGTCCAGAGAGTGTCGATGCCAATCGCAAACAACATAGTGCAAGATCATTTGAAGTGAGTGAAAGGTGTTTCCATTATCTGACCCAAAATTACGTATCATCAAGTCACCATAGGAGAGTTTATTCCAAATGAACTAGGCGGGAACTGTTGATTTCAATTATTAGATACCTACCACCCCTAACAAAAAAAAACAGTAGAAATGAGTCATATGAAAAATGAAATTACTAGGGAGACGTATCGCCAATATCACATACTGAAAATAAACACAATATTCCATCACTTGGTTTTTTGTTCAAACTTATAAGCGTATGTTTTTGTCAGAGGTTTTCTATGCAATCTTATCTACATTATTTAGAGTACATTATGACTATAGAGGCACATATCCGGCTCGAAGGATCATGTGGTCGATGATTTAATTATCCACCCACTATAATGTCTTAAGAGGATTGTGAAGTAATCGTGCGCGGCGCGAGTAGGTATTTTCTAAAATGCTATCTGTTTCACATCGCTCGGCCTCCGGTCTGGCGTTTACACCACAAATACAACATGCGCAAATTTTCACGCACACTACGACACAGCACAGCAGCGTGCGACTCGGCCACGATACTCGGCGGCCGGCCGGCGCGAGAGCTCGAAATTATTATTCTATCGTTCGTAATGTTTTGCGTTGCTTATATTTCTGACTCCCTTTCCGCTCGCAACTTCGCCATCGTTACTTTCATTTTTCGTGTGGGAATTTTATGTTTTCACACAGAAAAATAATTTTATAGCCTATATTACTCAGTGATAATGTAGCATTCTATTAGCCAAAGAATTTTTAAAATCAGTCTGGTAGTGTTTGAGTTTATTCATTACAAACAAAAATACAAACGTACTTAATCTTCTTTCTTCATAATATTTTAGTAGATGAGGTTCGGAATACAGAATTTATTTACATTTCGTAAATTATTTCTGTATTGAAATTTATTGTGAAGGCACTTATTTGGTATCCCTATAGGTACCTTATAGGATTGAGGGTGAGGACTTTTTGTTAGGAAAGTATGCATCCTATATTTACCTGTCTAAGGAAAATTACATTTTTTAAGATGAGTGTTATACTGAATTAAAATAACTTGCATTTGAGATGTGAATCTTTTCTGAAAAAAAAACATTAAACATATAATAATACTTTTACATACAAACTAAATAGGAACAGGGATACAAAAATAAAAAGTAATAATAAATAATAATAATATTTTTTTGATTGGGCTGGGCAGCTTTTGCAGAACTTGGCTTTGCTTTTAATATGAGCATTAGCATAAAACAGAAAGCGCGGATCTTCAACTAGTGTGTCCTACCAGTGCTTACTTATGGAGCCGAGATATGGATAACAACTAAGGCCATCGTCCACAAACTAGAGGTGGCACAAAGAGCAATGGTAAGAAAATTGGTAGGAGTAACACTCCGGGATACGAAAACGAATAGTTGGTTCCGAAAACGGCGTCAGGTCTCGGACATTACACACCACGTAGCAAAGCTCAAGTGGCAATGGGCTGGACATATAGCCAGAAAGCCGGACTCGTGGTGCAGAACTATCTTAGAGTGGAGGCCATGGAACCGTAAAAGACCCAACGGGAGACCACAGATGCGGTAGAAGGACATCGTCAAGATGGTGGGCACAAACTGGATTAGAGTAGCCCAAAATAGAACGGAATGGAGAAAGTTGAAGGAGGCCTATACCGCCATGGTAGAAGAAAAGGCTTAGATGATGAATAATATTTTTTAATAATTATATGATTATTTTTGTTGGTGATGTTCACCTCAATTTCTTTATTAATAAGCCAAACGTAACATCATCTGCAACTAGCTCCATCTCCATCCATCTTTGAAATTAGTCAGCAGCAAAACAAAAATAATGTGCGTCGGTGGAATCAGGGTTAACAACAGGGCTCTGTGACTGATCCCTCTATGAGTTTCCATAATTGATCCTCAAACCCAAGATTCCTCGAAAAGCCCGGAATACCAAAGGAAAAGGTGGCTAGATGACATTAAAAAAGTAGACTGGACTGACATCCACAATTAAAAAACGCAGGCGTTTTATTAAGTAAATAACTAGTTATAGTAATAGTTTTAGAATTTATTTTTTTCCACCTCCGTGGTCTAGTGGTTGAGGCCACCGGGTATTGATCGGGAGGTCCGGGTTCGATTCCCATCGGGGACAGAAGCTTTTCTGATCGGTTTGGTTGGTGGTAGGGCTTCTAAGCCCACCTGGCTAGCTACCACCGTCTTACCTAAGTTTGTCGCCATAATAACATGTTAATAGCATTGCTGTGTTCCGATATAAGGCCAAGAGCTTCCCTGTCGTATGAAAAAAAAATACCTATTAGTAGGATTATATGTAATCAGGTGCTTTAAATTATATTGTTAAAATGAAAAAAAAAACGTCGAAACCGTACGAAGGGTGCCTTCTCCAAATATATGCCTACCCTGCCTAACCTACATATATTTTTTACTTTGTCGTTTGTATTTGTTATACATTCGTAGATTCCATAACGCGAGTACAAATAAAATAATATTGAAAATAACGCTACTTGCATATAGTTTGTTACACGTTTTTTAGCTGCTCCAACTTGGTTATACGAAAAATAGTTTGTGAGCAACTTTGAATACGATAACGAACATACAATGCATAACAAATACATATCACAATAAACAAAAAACGAATTTCTTTTGACTGTGTGTCTTTGTGGCACATATCTATTATATAATATTCACTAAAACTCATTCACTAAAAAGTTAAAAATAAAAAATATTTTACAAAAAATAAAAACCGACTTCAAAAACACTGAAAAGTTAAAAATAATTATAAGAATAGGTACAGAAAACATCACACTTTTATATTGAAGTCGGTGCCGGTAACTTTTTAGCGTTTTTGAAGTCGGTTTTTATTTTTTGTAAAATATTTTTTATTTTTAACTTTTTAGTGAATGAAGTCTTTTTAGTGAAAGAAACCCTAATATAATACCCTGGTATTAAATTAGGGTTTCCCTCGATTTTCATGGGATCCCATCATCACCATACTCTATCGAATACAAAAATAATTTTGAAAATCGGTCAACAATTGGCGGAGTAATCGCGTAACATATACACAAAACAAGTTGGACACACGTAAAAATTTAATAGTTTTTCTCGATTTTTATGGGATCCCATTATCAGATCCTAACTTTGATGACCATGGGACCAGCCTTGGAGTATCCTATCGAATACAAAAAGAATCATCAAAATCGGTTCATAAACGACGAAGTTATCCGCGAACAAACATAAAAAAAAGCATATAGGTATACGGTCGAATTGAGTAACCTCCTTTTTTCGAAGTCGGTTATCAAACAACTACATACTTACTTACAATTTATTTTCTTATTTGATTTTGGGAATTTACAGTTAGTTAACAGGCTACAGGCTGCTTACCCTTAAATAAGGTTTGTATTGAAATAAGATCCTTAAAATAAAACACTAAAATCAATAAACGTATTCGAAAAGACTTTTTGATGTAGAAGGTATTTGTGTAGACTTGAGTAATACCTTTCAGTATTGATCGATATATCGATATTACTTTCTCCTCCCTAGTCGACAATAACTACGATAACATTATGTCACATCACTAGTAGATTATGCCCCATTATACCCCTGCCCCCGACCCGTATCGTGCGATAGAGAGAGTTGCAAGAACTGGTCGAAATTGCCTACAATTCCTGTTTGAAATATTGTTTCGGGCGATAACTGTTTTACCCCCCTAAACCTTTACGAAATTAGACACTTTTGGTCTCATTCTATTCAGTATACCTTAAACGATGTTTGAACGTTTTGCTTTTTTCGTAATTCAGTAAAATTTAGTCAAAAAAAGATAAAAATGCTCAAGGTAGTTTTTAAGTCTAAAATATAGATATTTAGATGCTAATAATTTATATTCTGAGCAATATTTCTTCAAAATCAAAACGTATAAACCTAGATCTTCATTATATCTACAACATTTCCAAAAATTATGAAAATTGGACTATGTTTAGTGGGAGAAAAGCGTTATCGCTTTTTGTATGAAAATTTACAGCCTCAGAATCCTCTTAACCAAGAAGGATGCCACATCAAACTCTATTTTTGGCGAGCAAAACTGAAACTAACGAAAAAGAATTTTTGGGACCACCTTTTTTTTATTTTTCATATTGTTTACAGGAAACCGGCACTCTGGTACCGTCTCGAGTTGACCAAGAAAGAAGGCGTTACAGAGGGGGTCGACCGCGATTCCCGAGTGGTCCATGTGCTTTCCCAGCTTCCAGTGTTTCCACCATCAGTTTGGCAGAACTTAGGTACGCTTGGCTGACCTGCATGTGCGATGTTCTCTCGTGGTTCATTTGGGCTACCAAAATAAACTAAAAGTACGACAACTTTGACAGAATGTTCCTAAGAAGTGTTACAATGCATTTGTTTTCTTTTGTGTGAAAAGAAGAATGCCCACATCTCATACATTTGAAAACCTGAGAATGAAAGTTTATGTATAGACCGCAAGTACAGCAGAAAAATTACGTGCAAGATTAGGTAATAATTTCCTATTATTTACCTCGTTACACTCGTTAAATCAAGCATCAGTGTGTGTATAAAATGGAACATAACAACCGTAGCACAGATTATAATAATTAGTGCGGGTTCGTTCAGAAACCGTAATTATGTTTTGCGAGAAGTTGTTTTCTTTTATCCTTTCATTCTACATACTTACTTGTTCTTAATTTCATCTGTCATCTTACTCTCCATTTACTTTAGGGCCGCGGTTCCATAAATTTATTATTTACATTAGGTATATGTTAGATTTTCTGTTAATTAATTATTTTATACGTTCCATTTGCATACAGTATTTGTTTCAATTTTATTTTGCTTACATTTTGCTAGTTATTCTAATTTACAATTTTACGCTTTTAATTTTTAGTTTTACCTTTCTCTGTTGTTTATTTTATTTATTTTTCTTAAGGGCCCATGGCGCGAAAAATAGCAAAAAGGCCGTTGGCGTTTTTGATATTTTACGTTAACGTTCCAGTTAACTGACCGGAAAAAAATAAATTTAAATTCTTAAATTATGTGTTTACACAATCACCGTCACCATTTTTCAAATTTACAACCATTTCATTAAAAAATAGCATCAATTTTACATAAAATTTAGGTTACACCCACATACCGTTCGTGATTTTTAGCTTCATTAATTAACCCTATTATATTTTAGTTTAACAAATATATAGAACAAAGGTAAGCAAAACACTGACACCGTGGTATTTTTTTTAATTATCGTACATTGATTTTTATTTGAATTTTTTAACATACATTTATCGATGTTCTTACAAATACTTGGCTCGGGCGCGTCGAAATTCAGTGTGCAATCAAGACTCGAAGTGAGAGCACGTCGCTTTGAGCTAGCTCCCGGTCGCGTAATTATTAGTGTATGTATACGACGCGAAGTCCTACGGAGTAATCGGAGAAGTTGATAACTAACAATTTTGTTATTTGTGACTGCCGTACGAAAAACCTTCAACCTTTTTACAAGCTTTATTTTATCTTTTGCATGTTCGGGTCTAATCTTGCGACTTAAATTTGACTCACTTCCCGGTTTCCGATTAAGCTGAAATTTTGCATGCATATATGTATAAATATATTATGATGACGACATGGAGCTGATCTGATGTTGGAGCTGAAGGGTGGCCATAGGAACTCCGCAATAAAACGACATAGCCCCATCGAGTTTGACCTCGTTTGATTCGTATTGACGAGAACTTTGATCCTATATGGTAACCAGGGTCTGATGCTGGATCTGGAAGTTTGCCATAGGAACTCCGCAATCAAACAATGCAACCCCATCGAGTTTGGGCTCGTTTGATTCGTATTGACGAGTACTTTGGACCTATGTGGTAACCAGGGTCTGATGCTGGAGCTGGAAGGTAGCCATAGGAACTCCGCAATAAAAGGACACAACCCCATCGAGTTTGGGCTCGTTTGATTCGTATTGACGAGTACTTTGGACCTATGTGGTAACCAGGGTCTGATGCTGGAGCTGGAAGGTAGCCAAAGGAACTCCGCAATAAAACGACAGAACCCTGTCGAGTTTGGGCTCGTTTGATTCGTATTAACGAGTACTTTGGTGCTATATGGTAACCAGGGTCTGATCCTGGAACTGGAAGGTGGCCATAGGAACTCCGCAATCAAACAACGCAACCCCATCGAGTTTGGGCTCGTTTGATTCGTATTGACGAGTACTTTGGTCCTATATGGTAACCAGGGTCTGATCCTGGAACTGGAAGGTGGCCATAGGAACTCCGCAATCAAACAACGCAACCCCATCGAGTTTGGGCTCGTTTGATTCGTATTGACGAGTACTTTGGACCTATGTGGTAACCAGGGTCTGATGCTTTAGCTGGAAGGTAGCCATAGGAACTCCGCAATAAAAGGACACAACCCCATCGAGTTTGGGCTCGTTTGATTCGTATTGACGAGTACTTTGGTCCTATATGGTAACCAGGGTCTGATGCTGAAGTAGGAAGGTGGCCAAAGGAACTCCGAAATAAAACGACGCAACCCCATCGAGTTTGGGCTTGCTTGATTCGTATTGACGAGTACTTTGGACCTATGTGGCAACCAGGGTCTGATGCTGGAGCTAGAAGGTAGCCATAGGAACTCCGCAATAAAAGGACAACCCCATCGAGTTTGGGCTCGTTTGATTCGTATTGTCGAGTACTTTGGACCTATGTGGTAACCAGGGTCTGATGCTGGAGCTGGAAGGTGGCCATAGGAACTCCGCAATAAAAGGACACAACCCCATCGAGTTTGGGCTCGTTTGATTCGTATTGACGAGTACTTTGGTCCTATATGGTAACCAGGGTCTGATGCTGAAGTTGGAAGGTGGCCAAAGGAACTCCGAAATAAAACGACGCAACCCCATCGAGTTTGGGCTTGCTTGATTCGTATTGACGAGTACTTTGGACCTATGTGGTAACCAGGGTCTGATGCTGGAGCTGGAAGGTAGCCATAGGAACTCCGCAATAAAAGGACACAACCCCATCGAGTTTGGGCTCGTTTGATTCGTACTGACGAGTACTTTGGTCCTATATGGTAACCAGGGTCTGATGCTGAAGTTGGAAGGTGGCCAAAGGAACTCCGAAATAAAACGACGCAACTCCATCGAGTTTGGGCTTGCTTGATTCGTATTGACGAGTACTTTGGTCCTATATGATTTTTCTTGATGAGTACTTTGAGTCTAGCCTAGATAATATCCATACGCAAACCCCAATTTAGGTGTCAAATGAAAGAGCTTGAATTGTAGAATGAATTGTAGAATAGTATATTCTGAAAGACAATCTAATCCAAGATGGCCGCCATCACAAACTGATAGATTATTTTTATGTACAATCCGCACAATATGGGCCTGTATATAGGGTATCAAATAGAAGTTCGTAAAATACAGTACACCATGAAAAAAACTAAAACAAGATGGCCGCTATCACAAAAGATTTTTTAAAACAAGCTTTTATTTTAATGCCCTAAAAAAAGAAAATAAACCTTAATTTATTTTTTTATTACAATCTAGCGAATTGCTTCAATGCACTAAAAAGTGCGTTGAGCACAAGAAAATATTCATTTCATATTTGTTTATTACTAAATTATTATATGTATATTATATAAAATAATTGTAGATACAACTAACAATAAAGAACTCGGTAGTCATTAAAATATTTCGTATTATTTGAGCAATTAGTTTAAAAAAAGTTTTTTTAAAAACAAGCTTATATTATAATGCCTTAAAAGAGGAAAATTAACTTTAATTTATTACAAGATATATTTTCTTATAAAAATATAAAAGCTTGTCTCGAGAATTAGGATAAACAATAAAACAATTTAACTTGATTATTATATTTATTTTTTTGTAATAAATAATGTTTTGTACAGCATTGTCATACACACATGACAATGCTGTGCAGTCCTGAAATTTAAATGAATATATGATCCCTTTTTTGAAAAACTCGAATCCGTTATAACTGCTGCCTCACGGAAACTCGGTGTCCTGAACAAGGTGCGTAGGTATTTTGCGCCGGACCAACTATGCCTGTTGTATAAAACTCAGGTTAGGTCTTGCGTGGAATATTGCTCGCACTCCGGCTCCGCTCAGTACCTCCTCGATGCTCTGGACAGATTGCAGCGTCGCGCTATTCGAATAATTGTAGAGGCAACTAACACCCTCGAGCCTCTACAACTTCGTCGTGATATCGCCTCTCTTAGCGCTTTTTACCAATGTTCCAAGGGGAATGCTCTGAGGAGCTCTTTAACCTTATCTCTCCCTCTCCATTCCTTAACAGAAAAACGAGTAAGGGTCTACGGAGTCATCCTTACACTGTATCCTCCTTTGCACAGCGTACCAAGAAATTCCAAGATTCCTTCTTCTTCTTTTTTATTGAATTTTAAAAAAGCAAACTGCCCACTGATGGTAAGTGGTAACAGTCACCTATAATACATGTGGCTCCTGTGACATTAGCAGTAAAACTGCAACCCCCACAAAGGTCACAGTGTACGTTGCCAACTTGTGACTTAAGATGTAAAGTCACGGTACCCAGTAATTTCAGTGCCATATCTTACCCTTCAAACCGGAACACAGCAATGCAAGCACTGCTGCTTTGCGGCAGAAATAGGTAAGACGGAGGTACCCAAGCACACGACCTGGGTACAGAGTCCCCCTCCGATAAGTCTTCTGTCGTTCATCCCACACTTGGAATTCTCTACCTGCGCACGTGTTTCCTCCATCCTACAACATGGGTTCCTTCAAAAGAGGTGTGAAAAACATCTTTTAGGCCGGCAAGGGGCGGACAGGTTGGATAGTGGATGTCCTCCCTCCTCTATCTGTCATCTCATTTGGGCCTCTTTCACCGCTTAACATCAGGTCGTTTGCCAGGCCCTCCATAAAAAAAACTGTTTAAATACCTTGCCCGTATGTATTTACTTGGTAAGCCTTAAATAAATAAATATTGGTAATTCTAAGAAAAAATATTTGTTTTTTATAAAATAGGTAAATCTTGCGACAAGCTAAGTAATTTTATTAAAAACTAGCTGTGCCGGCGAACTACGTTTCGCCATAATAACGGCGAACTTACGTTTCGCCATAATAAAAAATAGTTTACGACTTATTCTCAGCAGACCTACTGAATATACACAAAAAAAAAATCATAAAGATCGGTCAAGCCGTTTCGGAGGAGTTTGGTAACAAACACTGTGACACGAGAATTTTATATATTAGATGTATCATGTAATAAATTAAAATTTATTTTCGTCTTATTAGGGCTTTAAAATAAAATCCTAGTGTGGGGCGACGTTTTTTTTTTAATCTTTTTACTATTATTTTATATTTTATCATTTTGTAACCGCATGGCCGCCATTACGAAACTCGACCAAAGTACTCGTCATTACGAAACAAACGAGCCCAAAACTCGATGGGCTTGTGTCGTTTTATTGCGGAGTTCCTATGGCCACCTTCCAGTTCCAGCATCACACCCTGGTTACCATATAAGATCAAAGTACTCGTCAATACGAATTAAACGAGCCCAAACTCGATGGGGTTGTGTCGTTTTATTGCGGAGTTCCTCTGGCCACCTTCCAGCTCCAGCATCAGACCCTAGTTACCATATAGGACCAAAGTCCTCGTCATTACAAATTAAACGAGCCCAAACTCGATAGGGTTGTCGTTTTATTGCGGAGGTCCTATGGCCACCTCCCAACTCCAGCATCAGACCCTGGTTAACATATAGGACCAAAGTACTCGTCAATATGAATCAAACGAGCCCAAACTCGATAGGGTTATGTCGTTTTATTGCGGAGGTCCTATGGCCACCTTCCAGCTCCAGCATCAGACCCTGGTTACCATATGGGACCAAAGTACTCGTCATTACGAATCAAACGAGCCCAAACTCGATAGGGTTATGTCGTTTTATGGCGGAGGTACTATGGCCACCTCCCAGCTCCAGCATCAGACCCTGGTTAACATATAGGACCAAAGTACTCTTCAATATTAATCAAACGAGCCCAAACTCGATAGGGTTGCGTCGTTTTTTTGCGGAGTTCCTATGGCCACCTTCAAACTCCAGCATCAGACCCTGGTTACCATATAGGACCAAAGTACTCGTCAATACGAATCAAACGAGCCTAAACTCGATGGGGTTGTGTCGTTTTATTACGAAGTTCCTATGGCTACCTTCCAGCTCCAGCATCAGACCCTGGTTAACATATAGGACCAAAGTACTCGTCAATATGAATCAAACGAGCCCTAACTCGATAGGGTTGCGTCGTTTTATTGCGGAGTTCCTATGGCCACCTTCCAACTCCAGCATCAGACCCTGGTTACCATATAGGACCAAAGTACTCGTCAATACGAATCAAACGAGCCTAAACTTGATGGGGTTGTGTCGTTTTATTGCGGAGTTCCTATGGCTACCTTCCAGCTCCAGCATCAGACCCTGGTTACCACATAGGACCAAAGTACTGGTCAATACGAATCAAACGAGCCCAAACTCGATGGGGTTGTGTCGTTTTATTGAAGAGTGCCTGTGGCCACCTTTCAGCTCCAGCATCAGACCCTGGCTACCATATAGGATCAAAATTCTCGTCAATACGAATCAAACGAGTCCAAACTCGATGGGGTTTTGTCGTTTTATTGCGGAGTTCCTATGGCCACCTTCCAGCTCCAGCATCAGATCCTGGTTAGCGTATAGGATCAAAGTCCTCGTCAATCCGAATCAAACGAGCCTAAACTCGATGGGGTTGCGTCGTTTTATTACGGAGTTCCTATGGCCACCGTCCAGTTCCTTCATCAGATCAGCTCCATGTTATCATAATATTGCATTGTCACGATATACATATTATTATGTGCAAAATTTCAGCCCAATTGAAAACCGAGAAGTGGTCAAATCTACATTATACATACAGTGCAAGCTAAATAAAGCTTGTGAAAATAAAAGATGTATAATAAACACTTATTAAATTCAAAATTAACATCTACGATATTTTGCTAGGCGGCCGTACCGATTGGTGCCGATTGCGCGACCGAGTTCGCTTGTGTGCGTGAGCGACGCACACAAACAGAGACTAGAGAAATTTACCTAAACTAGCTCGGGCTCGCGCGGATGGTGGGCCCTTAACTTACAATATCATTACAGGCAGGGACTGTTTACCGGTATGAATACGAGTATAACATTTATCTGTATGACGTCATTTAAATAAATTTCGGTAGTAGTTGATTTCAGTACAGAAATTATTTTTCTGTACTTAAATTTTTTTGTACTTTAATCATAATTATACAGATATCATTTAACTCTTATTATTTAAAATACTGAAATAAAATCAAACCATAATGGGTGGGACGAGGGCGGTCCTTTACGTTAGTTCATCTTCACGTGTCTTCGTGCCTTTCACAATTTGTGTGGTTAATGACACGTATTTCTTGCTTTATTGGTTTGTATATACCGACGAGTACATAAAATTGCAATACAATTATATTTTTAAAATGGAGGAAGATAAACACCAGCGGTTAAAGGAGTGCATACGTCACGATTTTAATTGTTTAGGACAATGACGAGATATTTAGGAAAATGATAATGCTCATGAGTCTAGTTTTATACTTATAGAATACGCAGCTAAATGAAAATAAAAAGAATTTAGTATCTAGGTAATAATTTTATTTGGTTTAAAGTATCACAATGAACGTCAAAATATTAATATAAGTCGAACTTTTTAGACTTTTATAAACCTAATTGCTTTATTCAGATCTTAATAAAAGTTAATCGTGGTAGGATTGTCGTGTAGGATTGATTTTTTGTTATACATTAACAAATGTATAACAAAAAACCAGTTTACCTTGATTCTAAATAATATATATTATTATTATAATTTTATATTGAGATCTTATACAAATCATCCGTTATAACCAAAAAAACTAAACGTAGTCATTTCTTTCATTTCCATAATTAGAAATCTTACTAATTTTTTACTCAATATGATCCTCGTTTATAAAAGAATATGCAGTCATAACAACTGTGATATGATATGATCAAAATAATGGTAAACATAAGTACCGTTTTTGTGTATAGGTATATGTTATTTTTTGTAATATATTTTATCTTGTCTGCACATTCTACGCTGTTCGCATATTGCAAATAAAAATTTATTTTTTATCTCAATATGCTTATGCTTTCTTACTTTTTTAACCAGTTTCTAATTGGTTTCTCTTATCAGAGCACATGTATTTGATTGTGAGCTTAATGAGCCTACATTTTGATTCTGTAAATTTATTACTCTGTTAGGAAATTAAGTACCTAGATTTTGTAGTCGCTTTTTTTTTGCTTGTGTCATTTTTTTTTCTTATTAACAGTTGTATTCTTCTTTGTTTCTTTATATTGAATAGCTGCACTTTTTACTTTTAAAGGATCCTTCTTTATTAACTAAGTTGCTATCCTAAGAATTACCCGCACCTTGCTCACTAGCAACTGCTTTGAATGTTGATTGTTTTCCTTTTCTCATTGTATGTTCCCCTAATAGAAAATTATCACTATTATACTTTGTTAACTACTTATAACACTTAATCTTATCCCACGCTAGGCGGGGTTAGTACGCTATATTTTTTTCTCCCACTAACTTCTGTTATTCGTCATACTTACATTTACTCCTTTTACTTCATATCATTCCATCCATTTCTTCACGCATTGTATTCATTTATTCTTTGGTCTCCTACCTGCACATCCATTTACGTTCATATTCACTATCTTCCTTTACATGGCATTTTTTCCTCCTCAACCCAAACCATCTTAACCACTCCTAATCTTTTCTGTATTCGGCGCAACTTTCAAACTTCCTATAATATCCTCATTTCGTACTTTATTTCTTGTCACCCCTATGTCCATCTTAGTATTCGCATTTCATTAACATGCATTCTTTTTTATCCTTCTTTTCTATTACTTACGTATAATAGTTACCTATCGTATAAATACAATCTAATAAATGAACTAGCTGAAGAAATTATTTATTTGTTGAATTCCCCTTTCACTTTTTGCGTTGCTCTCATATTGCGCGAGGGCTTTTTGCTGAATTATTTTCTTCTTTCTTTTTTAATTATTTCTGTCTCTTTTTTCTTTTTCTACAGTTAGCAATTCAGGATCATTTTTTCCTCAGGACAATAACTTATTGTTCTGAGATTTTTTATTTCTGCGTACCGTCACCTTTGTCATAGGTTTTCAAAATCAAATCAAAATATTCTTTATTCGAATATGACTTCATAGAAAGCTCTTTCGAATCGGTCATTTAAAATCATAATCCATTTGATACCAATTTCCAAATTCACCATTTAAACACAAGAAATGACAATAAACTTACCTTTCCGACGTACAGGCTTTAAAAACTAAATGCTCTTTATGGGGAAATGTATAACTTTTTATAATAATATTCCATAAAGTGTTACTGATTTGCATTTCATAAGTTTAAAGCGCATGTAAAAATACTCATAAATTGAGCAAAGGTTATTAATTACTTATTATAAAGTCAACGATTATTAGAATGATGCTAATGCCTGGTGTTAATTTGTAGATATTATTAGTTTTATTGTTAAGAATTGTTGTATATTAACTATTTATGTAAACAAATATTGCTGTGTGTGGTATTGATACACCTTTTTGTAAATGTTGGGACATTTCTGATGTAGCAGTTAAGTTCCTTGCGTCCATTCTGTTTATCAGCTAAAAGATGTCCTGAATGGGTATTCAGGATATCTTTGACTGTTGAATGGGTATTGAGGACATTCTATACTAGTAGTATTCCATATGACATGACACTGTGAAAATAACTAAAGTAAATCAATCTTGCCGTTTCAACATCAGTAAGTTGTCTTGTTTTTTACTGCATTTGCTGTCTGTTTGCATTGCACTAAGTCTGTTTGCATAGGACTCAATATGTGGATCCCATTGCAACCTTGAATCTAGTGTAATTCCCGTTTTCTCTGTCAACCTTGCTCACTAGCTGTAAGGAATAATATTAAAGAAGTATCTTCTGCAAATAGTGCTGTATCGCACACATTGTTAGTGAAATGTGGGAGGTCATTAATATAAATAAGAAGAGCAATGGTCCCAATATCGATCCTTGAGGCACGCGCATAATTATAGGAGCACCAGAAGACTCAGTTTTGTTAATATAACAGCTTTCTGAACCCTATTACACAAATAAGACTCAATAAGTCTAATTGCTTCTTCAGAGACACCATAATGCTTAAGCTTATTATAAGAGTTTGGTGACCAACGCAGTCAAAAGCCTTTGATAGGTCACAAAATATACCAATTACATCTTGTCTTGTCAATACCAGTTACACTCATTATAATATTGCCTTCCGTCAACAGTATACCGATTTGTACTAATTATCAAAATGTTATATTTGATCTGAAACAAATGCATTTACGAACTCTCATCATTATCCTCAAGATTTGTCATTACTATTCCACATAATGTCATTCTTCTCAATGCGCGTCATTATCCTGGCAGCCCAAATTCAGGACAATGACGTTAGGGAAAATGATCAAATCGCAAAAAACTTGAAAAAAAATTATAATGTTAAATTATGTTCACAAAACTTCCATATTTTGCAATATGAAAAAGACTTACAATAGGACAGAATGAATATATACGGTGTTTCATAATAACCAATAAATATTTTATCGTTATCTAAAACTAATTATTAAATAGTTTTCCCCGTAATGTTATTCAACCCAAAATTTTCATGTATATCATAGTATCATCATCGTGTCTATGATTTACATGAACATTTGGGTTGAATGACATTACGGAAAAACATAAATGACGTTTGTAATGAACATTTTTGGAGAATTAATTTTAAAGGCTGCTTGCAAAAAACCAACGCTTTGTATCTTAACCAAAGCATGTGTCCGACTTTGGTGCGGGGAGGTCTGTTCACCCTACCACAAGTTTCCTCCCCCCTCTCGTCTCTAACTCAACACTAAATTGAAAACAAACATTGCGCAGGACAATGACGCGCATTTTTGGAACACGAGTTTTTTCTTTATTGACTTAGCGGGTATTGGTAATTTTATCAAAAGTATGAAGCTTGATTAGTTATAATTACAGCACACAATAGCCAATAGCTCAGAGAATTCACCTTTTTTCATATTATCCAAATATAGTAGCGCATGAGCCGTGGCGAAACGTGAAAAAATTACAATTTTATTGGTTTTATTTTAACAACTTTTTTATTAATAATTTATTATAATCGAGGCTTAGAGAAACATTTTCGTTGATTATTTTACTATCAAAAAAAAATTCTTTTAAAAAAATATACACACATTCTCGAGAAATTTTGAAAGACATGAATTTGGGGCCTTTCAAATATTGACCCTGTTATTCTAAGTGGTGGGATATAGATTTTTTTTGCATTTCATCCACGTTAAGTGAAAGCATGTAAAATCAAACACAGCCCAAGCATAGCTTCCGTTTTTAACGTCATTCATACCCATAATTTGTTCAATTTTCCGCAATTAACCTAGCTAGCACCCTGACACGTAGTTTTATATAGGCACATACCTAGTTAAGGTAGATAGGCACTTACCTACTATTAACATAGGTAGATACCTATCTACAAAGACTTAGAATAGGTATTCAAATCTTAAACATCGCGTTTTATTTTATTGAATACTATTAAACTTAACATAATAAATAAGGTAACTACTTGGTTAAATATTAAGACGAAAGTACTTATTTTTATTTTCATTGCACATCCTTCTATCAAACACGAAGATTCGTTGCTTGTTTTACAATATGAAAAATATCCGTGCACGGCATTTCTACGCTTCCTACCCATTGCACACAAAAATGATTGATATTGCGTTAATTAATATCCACTCTACAGTAATCAAAACATCTACGATCCCTTTATATGAGTTAGTAAACCTGTTGCAAGTTGCAATGTGCGATTTGAGCTCAGCGGCGGCGCGCATAGGCACATATTTTTCCTCACCCGTTGGGGCCCCTTATCCACCTGCCCCGCGGCCAGTGACGCCCGCGCAAATGATTTCAGTACAGAAATAAAATAAGGGTTAAATAAGTGTATAAATGAAGAATATCGGTACAGAAATTCGTCTTGTATAGAATTTTAGTACAGATATTTTTACTGATACTATATCAATATTTTATACTGATAGGCAGTCCCTGATTACAGGTAAGTACCCAATGCGATATTTAAGCAATTCAAATAAGTAAGTACCTAGTATTAATAATAGAAAAAAAAATTATACATACTTAATTATTTCCGTAACTGATAACAAATAGAGCCGTCTTTGTGAATTCATTCAGAGAACAAACAAATATGTCAATGTTTTCTGACAAGAGGTTGAGAAAGCGAAATGCCCGCGTCAGAGGCGCCTCCTTTAACAATTTAGTGCGGGCGAATGGTATGGACAGCAGTTTTGGCATTTTGCGTCTCCACACATATTTATCCGGTACATATAGACCTACTTTAGCTAGCAGATCGGAATTACAAGTTTTTCCTCGAATAACTTTAAATAAGTATAAAACGAGTGCAAACTCCCTTCTGACTCTTAGCTCGCTGTAACCAACCATGCCAAGAATAAACAGTGTTGGATATTTGAGAGGATAGAACGGATAAACTCCATAAAGTATTAAATATAAAAATCTGATAAATTTGTTTTGAATCTTTTTGAGCATTGTGATGTATTTCTTTTCGAATGGAGACCAAATCAATGCGTTGTACTCCAGGTGGCTCCTAACTAATGCCTTGTAAAGAGCTGCTATAGCTTGTATACTTGTGAAATCCCGAATAACTCTCATAACAAATCCCAAAGTTCTAAAAGCTTTTTTACATATGGTCGTGATATGTTTAGAAAATTTTAGATCCGATGTAAGATGAACACCCAGATCCTTCACTTCTATAACCCTAATTAGCTCTGTACCACTGATTTTGTACTGATATTGAACTAAAGTATGTGCTCGAGTAAAGCTGATTGTTACACATTTAGACGTGTTAAGATGCAACAAATTTTGACTAATCCATTCCTCTACTCTATTTATATCTTCTTGGAGCCGTTCACAGTCCGCTGCACACTTAATGGGCAGTACCAATTTAAGGTCATCTGCGAACAGGTGACACGCCGCGTTCCTAACGACCTGAGGCAAATCATTTATCATTATAATAAATGCTAGCGGTCCCAGATTTGATCCTTGACTGACCCCCGACCATGTGAAATACGTTTCCGATCTGTACCCTGCGTATTCTACATACTGCTGTCTATCTCGCATATAACTTGTAAAAAAATTTAGAAGATGAGGAGTAAACCCAACACTTGCGAATTTCTTGAGGAGTACGTCATTATCTACCAAATCGAAAGTTTTTATTAAATCAAAATAAGCAGCATCGGCCTGTCCCCCACTATCAATTGTTGGAATCACATCTGTCATGTATGCGAGTAGATTACTAGTAGTGCCTCTTGCTGGTCGGAAACCATGCTGGGCATCAGATAACTGAGCACTCACCTGTGAATAAATACTTTTGTATATGACAGACTCAAACACCTTGGCTGGAGTTAATGTTGGAATTTCTCTTTGTCCTTGTTTCATTTCATTAGTCTGGCACACTGTTCAGTCAACTCTATCATCAGAGATCAAGCGAAGAGAGGACCAAAATGAATGGGTCGCTCACAAAGGAATGGCGCACACCAAGCGGTTGTTTGGCGACTTTTGTTGCGGCGGGCTTTGACTGGCCACTTTGGCACTAATCGCATGCTAACAAAATTTGATTTGAGCAACACAGGCACCTGCAGGGTCTGCGATTCTCTTCTCGTGGTAGAATGAGTCTCTTCTCTTGGCATCTCATAGTTGAGATCGATTTTAAGATGTGGTTTTTAGCAGATGTTTTACGTTAAAACTGCATCTTAAGATAGATCTCAACTTTGAGATGCAATCATGAATACGAGCCTAAGTGAAGCTCATTACCATCTTCAATGTCATCTTCATTTACAATAAGGTGTAGTTCAGAGCTTGTATTGGATGAATTAGAAAACTCGGTTCCTCTTTTCCAGAACCATCAGTGGAGGACGCGGCTGAAGTGACAACGATAGGCGAAGATCTTAAATATTACTGCACGAAGTACACTTATCTTAGCAATGAGTACGTGGCGAGATTGAATTTGTCGTGACCCGTTTGGATTGCGCGCGTTATACTTATTTCATATATTTATTTTGACACGTCTTAGCGCCCGTCTACGTTTTGTGGTGCAGAGCGTAGCGATATGCAGGAAAGGAGGAATGTTTAAGTCAATAGGAGACTGGTTCTACTTACTGGTAAGGCTGACTGATATAATTCAGACTCATATTAAACTAGTGGGTCCGGCAGACGTTGTCCTGCCCGATCCCAGCGCCACCTACCGGGTCCAACTGTACGTTAAAACCTTCCTTGGACCTTTTCAAATACACACAGAAAATTTTGTAAGAATCGGTCGAGCCGTTTCAGAGTTTTTGCGAGACAAACACACAGCGTTTCATTTTTATATATAAGATTAACAGATTACCTGATCAAGTGCGCGTTCAATTATGGTCATTTTCACCAACCTCTTCTTAGCTTAGGGGACTTTTAGGTGGCATGCTGTCACATTCTTTTAATTAAAGACAAAAAGTGACAGCATACGTCTTAGGGGCTTCCTAAGCTAAGCAATGGTTGGTGAAATCGACCATTAAACTGATAACGACACAGTACGGGAATGAAAGAAGCTATGGGGTATCGTAATGTCATTCCCATTAATGGTTCTATGCGATTAGACGCAACGAACCCATTAGACGCAACGTCGCTTGCCTTACTATACCGGGTGTAACGAAATACCGAAATAATATTTAAGGTTCTTGATTAACAAGAAAAATGTTTTATGACTATTCTTTGTATTTTTTTTTATTATATGCCTACTTTCGATTTAATACGATTAACTGTTAAGCGTATTAAATCTTAAATATTATTTCGGTATTCCGTTACACTCGGTGTAAGTGGCGTATCTGACATTCCATGAAATTGTTGGGGGCATGGGTTTTCGGTTTAGTACTGCATGGGATTGACTGTATCTTGGTAGGTAAAATCTGGTTATGATTAAAATTGTGTCATTATATTGTGCTGTTTGACGTCTCAGTAAACAGTTGATTAAAGTTTAAAAATTAATTTGTTGTTAATTTATAAATATTTAAAACAGATACGTCACTCTGTGATAACTTTGATTGGTTTTTGGTATCAGTTAGGACAATATTAAACTTGTGTGTTATGATAAAATAAAATACAACCTGCAAATCAACTTTTATAGAACTAAATATATTTATTAATACTTATCTTATCTTACTTACTGTAAAAGATAAAATCAGTTATCCTCCATCTTTTGGTGTAAGAATGAATTTTTGCTCTTGCTAAAAGATGTACATTTCTGTTACGTCTCTTACTTCACATTAATTTTTTTTAAAGGACGTACCTATATCACTTACAACGTTTAGAGTGATTTTTTTTTGCCGAATCACAGCAACGCCAGGGGTAACTTGACAGTTTTCTGGAGATTAGTAAGGCGTACAGAAACGTCGATTAGATAGATCGATTCGATTAAAATAGTAGGTAAGGATGTGATCAAAAAGTTCATTTCGCCAAATATGTAAGATACGTCACTTAGGAAGGCAAGTGACGACATGTGACAGATCTGTGTGTTGTAAGATTGCAGAATCTGCAAATCTGTTTTGTGTGTCCGAGGTTTTAGGAGTGGGTGAAATCGATAGTACCCTTCGCCCTATGAAAACAATCAGACGCGCCAACTTAGCAATATGCTTTCCTTTATTATGAAACCCTATCAATAGTCGTTTTCGTATTGCAATAACTCTTTGTCTCTCGCTGCTAGTACACTCTTGTCTCGGCCCATAAACTGTAAAGTTAGATGCGATGGATTAAAACGTAAATATTTTAACTTATGCAATAGAATTTACCTACCTACCCTTACTACCTCGTGTACTAAGTACTACTGAATGAGTTAATATGGTTTTCTTTTTGAACCCATTAACCAAGGTGCCATGTGATAATTATATAAGCTTTATAATTGATGGTGTCAGGCGTTATTTTTCGGAAGTCCATTACTAATTGTTAAGGAGTAGGTATATAGCAAAACTTCCGATAAAAAATGTCGGTAGTTGGTACTAACTACGCAGGCCAATGGTGCACCGCCCGCCCTCCCTCAATCGCATGCGAAAAGGAATAGCAAATATTAGTACCACACCAACATGCAAATACTTGGTTATGTTATGTCATCATCAGCGACATCATCAGGATGTTGTCGCCTTCGCTGCGCGCGCAGCGAAGGCGACAACATCCTGATGATGCCACGTGGAGTGGCAAAACGCGTCGAATCTAAGTATTTGCATGTTGGTGTGGTACTAATTATTGCTATTCCTTTTCACATGCGATTGAGGGAGGGCGGGCGGTGCACCATTGGCCTGCGTAGTTAGTACCAACTACCGACATTTTTTATCGGAAGTTTTGCTATATACCTACTCCTTAACAATTAATTATATAAGCTTTACTATGTGCCTTAACATACGGAATCTTAGATCTTAATAAATATTGTTATATTTGAAAATTATATTTTATTATCATTCCATTAGGTAAGAATTTTATCTATTCAATTCATAATATAGTATAACTATTCAATTCAATCAAATTCAATTATACCAGAGGGAGTCTGTACCAGAGTCGACTGCATGGGTATCTCACCTATTTCTGCCGTCAAGCAGCAGTGCTTGAAGTGATGTGTTCCGGTTTGAATGGTAAGACCAGTCAGGCAGTAAAATTACTGCGTACTGACTTGACATCTTATGTCACAAGTTGATAACATACATTTTCCAATCCTGACCCATGGCATAAGAATAACTAATAATACGAGTATAGAAGCGAATCTCCTTTGTTGGTGCGCCAAATGCCGCTATTTGCATACCTACAGCGCCCTTCCCCCTGTAACGCCCCGCAGTAGTCTGCGGACGCCGCTAGGGTCACCACATGGACGTATGGTTACCACTACAATATTTTTTATATAGGTACCTCCATATTTTACATTAAATGAGAAACTGAGCATACACCGAGTCTTATTGATTTTGTACTTCAAGTGTAGCGAGCGAGCGACTAACTTTAGCAATAGTACTTACGCACATTTTTAGTTTTTTTTATTCCGCAGTTATAAGAACCTGCCTATTTTTGATTAATTGAGCTTAATCCCTACACTTCGAGAACAAAATCATTAAAATGTTTCGAATTTCGATGTACAAAAATGGTTTGTAATTTAGGTATCGTACCTACGTTTATAGTCCAACGGCCTTACAAATAAAAAACTTATTCCTAGGTATAACCTCGGAATAGTTATTCCGTGTTTTGTCTTATTTTGACATATTACATCTGATATGTGCTAAAACAAGACAAAACACAATAAATTATTCCGAGGATTATCCTCGGTATAAGTTTTTATTTGTAAGGCGGCAAGAGTTGAAGTTATGAATGTACTTTTTACTATTAGACCAACATTTTCACTTGAAAATAATCTGTTGTTTCATAATTTTAATAAAGTATTGATTTTTTTTTCTTTTTTTAAAAACGTCGCCCCACACTAGGTTTTTCTCCTGTGTCGTGGGTGCAGTTACAAACATAGAATATCACATGCACATACGCCCAGACCGGAACAAATTTCTGTAGGCCATACAAAATATCTGTCCCATGCGGGAATCGAACCCGCGACCCGTTGTGCAGTAGGTGATCACTCGACCTCTGCGCTTAACGTGTCGTGAAAATCTGATTTGTCTATGGATGACATCTGTCAGAATTCCGTCGAATTAAGCTGATCGCACATATGCCCGCGCCGCAAGCGCCGCACGCGTCGAACGCGCCGAACACGCCGCATTTTTGGAATTTCTTGTATGAAATTATATGAAACCTCGCATTTGGCCGCACCGTACGCGCCGAATTTCAAAAATAGCACAGTAGGCGATCATTCGACCTCTGCGCTAACCGTGTCGTCGAGTCGTCGTGTCGTCGATTGTATTAAAATGTTATATGGAACAGTAACAAAGGTCGATAAAAATATATATAGCAGTACCAAAGTTTCTCATAATTCAATTAATTCCCGACTTGACAAAAAAAAATCCCATACTTACAGAGTTTCAAAATTGCACTACGAGTACAATGACAGCTTTAGAAACTCGATACATTATATTGTATTAGCTTTGACATGTAATTAATATTACGAATAAAACGGTATCTGTATCTAGGGTAGGTATAATAAAAATAAATTTAAAGTATTCAATCATTTTTATTTAAAAGGTTTCAATTCAACAGAAATATTTACAAATGTCTGATATTTATAAAAGATGGCGTTTTTGTAGATGATTTGAAGTTTCGGTTATTAAACTTCAGCGCGTAGTAAATACGCATTCTTATAAAAAGCTTAATCAGGTACCTGAAACACACGGTGCGCGCCTTGACTGGCGATTCCGTTCAACGGAAATCAAACGGTAGGTAAATAACGTGGCCTTGAGCGCTCGACGGCCGGGAGTTTCGCTTCTATACTCGTATTATTAGTTATTCTTATGCCCATGGCACACCCTGGACACTCCATACGTTCGAAAATCAATTACCTATTACTACTACTTAAGCAAATGACGTTTGTACACGCGCAAATGTGTGCGTGGTATCAAGGATATTATTCTTCGTCTATGGTGGTATCTAGTAGGGCTGAGTGACGCGAGAAGTGCAGCGACTGCCTTCTCTTTTACCCGTATAGCGCTATCTCAGTTATCGGCCGGCGCTCGCGTCTACTCGGTGAATGTGAAGTGTCGCCACGACCCCGCCCGTGATTGAACTTCACTTCGTACCTTGAGAAGAACAAAAGCATAAGTGGTCTTATGTCGATTTCTTGATTTTTACGCCATCGAAAAGAGCAACACAAATTGCGTAAGTTCATTTCTTTTAATTTTCTTATGAGCATTAAGAAAGTAAGTAATGTTAAAATTTGTTATAAGGTGTTTTCAGACTACGCTATAGTATAATAGCATATAGTTCATAGCACAGCAATATCGCGCACCATACATTTATTATGGACACGTTCACACTTAGCTGTACTATATATTATTAGTTTACTATACGTTATATATTATTTGCTATACTATATAGCACAATACTATAGCGTAGTCTGAAATGAGCTTCATGCATTTTAACTTCTGACAAAAATGTATTGACTAAAAAAGTAGTTTTATCGATTACACAGAAAATTAATCACTGCCTACACGTAAATAGCTTAACATTTTCTTAAACCCGAAGAAAAATGTTTATTAATTTCAGTAAACGTTTCAATGTCTTTTTGTGGCCAAATTGTAAATGTCGCAATTTAGGTAAACATTTTAACATAGGTACCTTTTACTTGTTCAACATTACTGTTCCCCACAAATTATCGCGATTACCACTAACTATGTTTTAAATATATTTACAAATAAAAGCTGTTTGAATGATTAAGCACTATGGTTTTGCTTTATTTCAAAGCATAATAAATGGTGACACTTTGAAACGCATACTGTTAATGGTCATAATTTCGATTGCCATACATCATATGGCATAAAAATCAAAAAGCATAATAATATATCAATAGGCATAAACATTATAATGCAGAATTGTCAAAAGACATAATATTAAAAATCATAATCTTTGAAAGGTATAATTTGGTTTGCCATAATTTTATTAAGCATACTTTAAAACGCATAATTTTACTACGCATAACTGTTATTATCCATAATTTTGTTTGACATAATTTAACTATGTTAACTCACTAAAGACATAGTTTTATAAAGAATAATAACTGTAACTAGGTATATATATACCATATATCTTCTTTGACATAATCCGGAATGTATTTTTCTCCATACGAAGATTACTAATTATTAAAAAAACTAGTGCTATTTAAAACCGACTCAGTCAACCCCGACTCCACGTAGTCTTGTCTGCCCTACCCCTAGAGTGTTATTGAGAACCGCGAAGGCACGGAGGGGTGAGTCGGCTCGCATGCTGAGGAGCAGGTGGCTATGAGCGAGCCGCCGCGGCTGAGGCTGGCCGGCGAAGCCGGCCATCAAGCCGAGGCTGCGGTGGTGAGCGAAAGCCATCTGCGACGATTAGCATGCGTGGGACCGCCAGAACCCCGCAGTGCCGGAGCTATGGCAGAAGTCTTGCATGCTGCATGCCTGCTTGCATGCCAGCTTGCGTGCCTGCATGCATTCTGCATGTTTGCATGTATGCTGCACACCTGCTGCATGCGTGCCTGCATGCATGCTGCATGTCTGCATGTATACAAAATGATATAATATATTTATATTATTACGTGATTTCTTAACATTAATCGTAAATGAGAGCTTTTTTATTTAGTATTTTTAAACTGTTTCTTAATAAATAAGGTTAAAAAAACAATAGTAAATAATTTAAAACTGAGACAATAAATTTATTGCTTTTTGAAATTATGGTGAATGAGTTCGCTATGGATTTTGTCAGTTATGCTATTCAAATATATGTCTTTTGAATATTATGCCTTTAAAATATTATGGCAAACATAAATAATGCATTTTGTTACTTATGCTTATTGAAATTATGCCTTTTTATGGTTATGCCTTACATAATATTTCGACCTTATAATATTATGCGTTATGAAGTTATGATATAAAGACTAATGGCAAGGCAAGTGACGATTATGGCAATTAACATTATGCATTTTTAGTTTATGGCGAAAAACGTTATGCGTTTCAATAGGTAACCATAATAAATATGTATTATGGCTTTGTTCACCAAAAAATAAAAAGTTCTAATCCACGTAAGTTCGCGTACATAACAGTTGTTTATAAGAATTCCTAGTTATGTACGAACACGCGTGTGCGTGGGGCTGGGTGAATACCTATCCCAAATGCAGCGCGTGAGTGTGGATATGGTGCACTGAAGAAAATGAGTTCATTGCGTCAAATTAAAAAAAATCTGGGAAAACGGGAAAACTTTTGAAATGTGTTTAATAGTAGCAAGTTACTATTATTATCTACTAGCTGTGCCCGCGAACTATTATTCGCCTAAAAAGTTCAAAGAAAAAATTGTAAATCAACTTTCCCGCGGGAATTTATTACTTGTCCGGGATAATAAGTAGTCTATATGTTAATTCCTGTCGTAATCCGTCTACCTACAAATTTTCATCCAAATCCATTTAGTAGTTTTTGCGGGAAAGAGTAACAAACATCCAAACGTCCATCCATACTCACAAACCTTCGCCTTTATAATATTAGTAAGGATTTTTTAACACCTTAAATTAAAGCAGTGGCGTTATTAAGTAAAATCATTTTAATAAATTTTGCAACCACCACCTCGAGTCGTGTTGACGCTGAATGGTAGGTTTGTACTTTTTGTCCGTTATTTTGCATATTTCAAACATCCACATAACTTACAATATATGCGATTGCATATATTGTAAGTTATTTGGAAATTTCTGATTCTGCTTCAAAGCATACGGCTGTTAATATAACCAATTTCGAGATACAGCCATTGTCAACTATTCGGTGAAGTGATGTGGAAGAATCTTAGTTGTATTAGAATATTTTTTGAAGTCCTCACAGCTGATTCATGAAATGAATATTGTTGTTACTGTGAATGTTCAAAGCCCATGCAGTATAAGGGCGGGGGTCAACTAACCGTATCGCTGGTATGCGATTAGGGGGCACCTATTCACGTTTGGCTATCCGTCAACGTGTCTGACGAATGGCCTTAGGGGAGAGCGCAGCGTCGTGTAGATCCCTAAGGCAAGGCTGGTGGACTACCCTTCTCGAGGTTGTCGCCCGTTCTTGGTCTATAGCCTTCTGCCATAGACACAACTGAAACCTCCATCCGCACTCCCCCTCCTCAACCCTGACCGTTGTCCCATCCTAGCCTATATCCTAACTCCCTTCCCCCACGTACACAAGCTAAGGTGTCAAACGAACCGTGCCGATAGCTGCGTGGCCATGGTGCAGCATGGTCTCGAACGGTATCCCTCCGATACCAGGCGACCTCGGAGGTGTATTAGCCTTACCTGTGCATGCGGGGCTCTGCCGGGGTGGACCTTTTATTTCCCTAGCTACTCGTGGGAACTTCATGGACGCCAATAACGAACTTGAAGCTTTCCTCCTAGGCGATAACGAACGCCGGGATACCACCAACGCGGAATCGCGTTCTATCAGGGATTATTTATCAGGGATCTTTCTCAGCTCTGAAGGGGATCTTATGGACACCGCAGAAGCTGAGACACAAGCGGAAAATTCTGGGGCGAGTGTGATACAACTGCCACCTAAAGCGCCCAAGAAGACCGCATTCACTCGTTTGAGCGGGGCTGGAAGGCGACGTCTTAAGCGGCTGTTGGCGAGCGGTATGAGCTTCACTGAAGCTCTTGCCACCAGTAAGCGCCCTGCCGCTAGTACGAACCAGCAGCATCCCGAAAGCTCAAGCGGCAGTGTGGCAGACGCCACCCCGGGTCCTAGGGCGGTCAAGCGAACTAGACCCGAGGAAGACTCTCCATAACTGCCACCTAAAAAGAGGGAAGACCTGGACAAAACCGGCACTCCACTGGGAGATGAAGAACGACCAGGAAGTTCCGGGGAATCAGGACTTACCTCATTTAGGAACGCAGCAGCATCGGTTCGTATTCGGCTCTTTAATACGGAATCCATGGAGGACCAACAGCTGCTACTTGTTCGCACGGCAATATTAGATGCCGTTCGAAACGTTGACGAGGCCGGAGGGGGTCTTCAGCGGATGCATATTCAAGCCAGGCTGGTTGCTACTTCACTGTAGTGATGAATATAGCCGGGACTGGATGTGCAAGAGGGTGAAGGATATCAAGCTTTGGCCTGGGGTAGAGCTCTCGGTTAAAAACGAGAGTGAACTACCTAGGAAGAGGGTTGGTATCCTTCATGTACCGCTGATTGATGCGAAAACTCCCCAAGAGGCTTTGAAGCTTCTGAAATCTCAAATTTTGGGCCTGGAGACGAGCCTGTGGAGGGTTCTCAACGTTCAGAAGAAAGAGAGTTCGTTCGATATGGCGTTCTCTCTGGAAGATGAATCGGTGGGAGTCCTCCGCAGGATGAACTTCAGTCCCAATTTTGGATATCGCAAAGCCCAAATTCGCATCAGAGGCGAAACAACCACGGCCCAGAAAGATCGGGTGGGAGCGGCCAGCGCCGAAACTCCCAGTAGTTCCCGGGTGAGGGATACTGATACCTCTAAGGTACCGGGACCCAGTACCTCTACTGGAGAAGCCGAACGACCCACCCATGGACCGACCCCAGGGAGCCACAGCCAGTGCACCATCGCTGGGCAAAGGGCTGAATAGACCTAAGCCTGGTGGCAGTGGTACCAATGCTGGAAGGGTGAGCTAAGCGCCTAAGGACCGTAAAAAGGCTCGAAGGCGAGGTAAAGCGCATATCCAGCATTCACCGCACAAACTCCCAACTTTTCGCAAATAATGGCCAAGGTGGTGCAAATAAATCTGCACCACGCAAGAGCCGCTTCGGCGGTTCTAGAAAAGGTATTTTGCGAGGAGGACCTACACATCGCCTGCGTTCAGGAGCCTTGGCTGTCTGAGGCGAACACCATCTCGGACCTTAACTTCGGTAAGTTATTATACAACAACAAAGGAAAAAGACCGAGAGCTTGCATCGTGTTTAATAAAAAACTGCCTTTTAGGCCTAACAGACAAAATAGAAAGAGCTATGGATGACAAACAGATCGCCCTATGTGCCTCTCTAGATATCGAAGGCGCATTTGATAATATCCATATTGAAACTCTAATTGAAGGACTAGAGGACAACGACCCGATGGATTAAATCAATGCTCCTTAACAGGGTTGTGAACATCACTATACACGACTCTTCCGCAAGCTATAAGCTGACCAAAAGTTGCCCCCAGGGAGGAGTTTTGTCACCTCTACTATAGTCAATTAATAGCTGTGGATGAACTCATTGTATTAGCCTCAGGTGAAGGATTTGATGTACAGGGCTACGCGGACGACGTGATTGCTATAGCCCTCGGACCGTGCCAAAGCACTATATCCTAATACAAGGGGCGGTAAACACCATACAAAAATGGTGTACTGAAAAACACTTATCGGTAAATCCGAACAAAACTATAATAGTGCCATTCACTAGGAAACATAAGCTGAATAAACTTATCAAGCCCGTGTTAAATGGAACGACTATTACTTTTTCCACTGAGGTGAAATATTTGGGCGTCACTTTCGACCAAAGGCTCACCTGGAACACACACGTTAGTAATGTGGTTCAAAAAGCAAAAATCGCACTTGGTGTGTGTAATCGCATGGTAGGGACGAAATGGGGACTCAACCCGAAGATCGCCCTCTGGATATACACCGCCATAGTAAGGCCCATAGTAACCTACGGCGCAGTGGTTTGGCACAAAAAGGCTAAACAAAGGACAACTATTGACACTCTAAATAGCCTTCAAAGAACCGCATGTCGAATGGCAACGGGAGCCATGTCCACAACAACGGCAGCTGCACTAAACGCCCTTCTGAACTTGCCGCCCTTTAATCTAGTAATAGAAAAGGAGGCGAAGGCTTGCCTTTATAGGGTCGGCATAGGCTGTCGCACTGGCTGGCTCTCTCAAACACTGAGGACTCTGTGCTGAAACATCCGATATTAGCTATGACCAGCGATGTCATGCTTCCACGAGAAAATTTCGTTAGTAATTTCAAAGTGGAAACCCCTCACAGAGATGAATGGGAAGAGAATCTCAACTCCTGTGAGGATGGAAGCCTCATATGGTATACAGATGGCTCCAGAAAATCAATTGAGTCTACGGTCTAAGGCCCAGGGTGGCCAAGAGTACCAACTTGGGACGGTACGCATCCGTTTTCCAGGCGGAGATATATGCCATCATCGAATGTGCAGAAATATCATAAACCAAAGGAACTACTCAAACCAACATATCTATATTTATTCAGATAGTCAAGCAGCTCTAAAAGCCATTTAGCTCGAGCCAAATAAACTCGAAGCTAGTAGAGGACTGCCTCACCCGCCTGAATGCTATAGGCAACAAATAACAAAATTGTTTTAAGATGAGTTCCTGGGCATTCTGGTGTCATTGGCAACGAAAAGGCCGATGAAATCGCTAAAACTGGAACTATAAAACCACAAATAGGGCCGGAACCTTTTTGTGGGATTTCAAAGAACCAGGTACACAATTTTCTAAATGAACAACTTCTTAGAAACTCACTCGAACTCTGGAAATCTACTCCAGGGCAAGAACACGCGAAAGCACTAATACAAGGCTACTCGCGTAAACTAACTGACGAGCTCCTGCAGCTTGACAGGAAAAACATCAGTGCAGTCGTAAGAACCTTAACTCGACATTGCGGCCTGAATAGACACATATTCAACCTCAAGGTTAAGGACAACGACATCTGCAGATTCTGCAATCAGGAGCATGAAACTCCAAAACACCTTCTGTGCGACTGCAGCCCACTGATTCATCGGCGTAGCCTTCATCTGGGTAGACACATCATGAGACCAGATGAAATACAAACTCTCCCAACCCAAAAAATCCTCAGTTTCATAGAGGGTTTGGGCTTGAAGGTGAAGATATTTTAACGGTGCTATAATTCACAATAGATCTTTTAGGTCGAGATGAAAAGGCCTACAAGGCGAAAGCCCGTACAACAACAATAATAATAATATGTTAAGATATAGGTACTCTAGTCGATGTTAACAATCACCAAGATAGTGAATGAGTCATTCACTCACTATCTTGGCGATGATAAGGTCTGTACCGAATTTCATGCTTCTAGCTCCAGTAGTTTGGGCTCTACGTCGATACCTCAGTAAAACCTTTTAAAAATATGGACAAAAAGGCAAAACCATAATAGGTTTGTAATATTATGCATGTACGTTCCAACAAGAATTTATCATAAAAGTAGTGTACAGGTTTTTATCAACAGGCTATACGCAGGAAGGAACTAGACTCCTTACACTATTACCGTGTTCGGGTTAGACGCATGTTTTTATTATTTAAGTTTTCATGTCAGCAATTTCAATATATGATAAATAAATAATTGTGATTTAACTGTCATTGCATATTTTCTTGTCAGCAGATTTCCGTTTATTCCATGTAGCATTATGCTGTTACATTGATTAATATTAGATTGCCTACTAAATTAAAACTATTATTTCTTTTTTAATAAAAGAAAAATGTGCTTTATAAAAATTTTGTATGTTATGTTAGAACGCCCTTCCAAACATGTCCTCTTAAAAACTTGTAATTATTAAAATATTTTTACAACCTTTATTTTTCCTTTTCTACTAACATGTAGGTACTTTTGTCGTTTTAAGAATCTGTCCATATGAGAATCGGTCTTTTTGAGAATCTGTTCTTATGCGAATAAAGAGTACATTTGTCTGACGCTCCTACGGTAAAGGAAAACATCGTGAGGCAACCTGCATACGTCTGCGAAGAAATTCAATAGTGACTGGTGTATGTGAAGTCGACCAATCCGCACTGGGCCGGCATGGTTAACTAAGGCCTAATCACCCTAACATAGGTAAGCTGCTGTGATGATGATGATGTTGACTTACTACTATTGAATTTTTAGACAAAATTGTACCTACTTACATTATAAACAAATGTAAATAAAAAAGACAAATGCAAATATACACTCGCGAGCAAAAGTTTGGAATCAGTTACTTGAAATTAGTTGCGCGTTATCTTGAGTAGTTAATACTTTTTTAATAATCATAAAAATGACATCATTTTAAAGGTTCAACTCTTTACTTTTAAACTGATACCGAATTTATTAAAAACAAGCCAGTATTTATGGAGCCATTTCGCATTAAGTGAAGGTGTATCGAAAAAGACGTGTTTCAATTGTTTGATACGTCACGAGTAGCGACCTATTGACCCCCTATAAAAGCACCTGTTATCGGATTTTCTTTATCAGTCGACTTTCACACGTTGACCGGTACACATCTCCGCCACTTTTGACCCTTTACCTTGTACGACAATGGAGACAACACCTACAGAAGCAGCACAAATCGTAGCCCTATTGGAAGAAGGGCTCAGCCAGCGGGTTGTCGCTCGTCGGCTCCACATAAACCAATCCTGTGTTTCGAAAGTTTATAAGCGCTTTCGGGAGACTGGTGGCTTTATCCCGAGACCAAGATCTGGACGGCGCCGGTGCACATCGGAGAGGGATGACTGTTTTATCGTGTCAACCTCTCTCCGAAATCGGCATTTGACTGGTGTCGACGTCCAACAGGAGTTCCGAGATGTTCGTGGGGTAGCAGCCAGCGAGTGGACAGTTCGTCGACGACTCAAGCAAGCGAATCGGACTCCAAAAAGGCATGCCACAGGCCCGAAACTCACGGCAGCTCACCGACAAGCACGCCTTCAGTTTGCTCGCACCCATCTTGATTGGAAGGTTGAGCAATGGAGGCAAGTCCTGTTCTCCGACGAAAGCAGGATGTGTTTGCACGGTAGCGACAGAAGAGGACGGGTCTACAGGCGGCCTGGGGAGCGATTTGCACAGTGCTGTGTCGCTGAAACAGTGGCTTATGGGGGCGGCTCTTGTATGATGTGGGCCGGCATTTCCTTCGATGGTAAAACCGAGCTTCGATGGTGCCTGGCGGGGGACGAGGAGGCGGTCTAACTTCGGACCGGTACATTTCCGATATTCTCCTGGAACATGTCGTTCCCTATGCGGGATACATCGGTGATGACTTCCTCCTTATGCACGATAACGCTCGTTGTCACACTGCCCGTGTAACAACGGAATACCTCGAAGAAGTCGGTATTGCCACATTGGACTGGCCAGCGCTCAGCCCTGACTTGAATCCCATTGAGCACGTGTGGGATGAACTGAAGAGGAAGGTTCGTTCCAGAACTCCTGCTCCTTCATGTCTGAATAAGCTGAAATCAGCGTTGATTGAGGAGTGGGAAGGTATTCCACAAGAATCAATTCAGAAGCTGATCAGGTCTATGAAGAATCGTCTTGGAGCAGTTATTAGGGCGAGGGGAGGGAACACAAAATATTGACACTTATTTTTAAAGATAAATAAAATTTTTATTTAATAATTTTTGTTGTTTTATTCATTCATTATTTTTCCCTATTTCCTTGTTTTCCTACCTCCTTCACTTAATCCGGGATAACTCCACAATTACGGGCTCGATATGAATTAATTTTATATCGATTTAAAGTGGACAGTTGCACCTTTAACATGATGTCATTTTTATGATTATTAAAAATTTATTTAGTAAGCAAGATCACGCGGAACCAATTTCAAGTAACTGATTCTAAACTTTTGCTCGCGAGTGTAGTTGCAAGGTTGGTAGAAAATCTTCAGAATCCGGCTGCTGAACTAGAGCTTTCTTTCTAATGTAGTAACACTGGTCTTTTTAGGCACAACATAGAAAAATAATTTCAGTGAAGTAAGTAGGTAGATAATTATGTACTTATTATTCACGCTTCGAGAAATGTAATGATCTGTTAGTGCTGGTATTCTATTTTCTCCAAATGCAATTGATATTACGACATTTGAGACTACAGATTTTGTCTTAAGTGGTAAAACGGTTCCACAAAGGCCCAAGATATAAATAGTTTCATTGATATAGAGAGGAAACATCTAAAGAGCCCAATCAATCGATCTTTAACGCAACTCTAAAGAAAGAGTGGAACTTCGGGATCGTACAAATAAACACCGAATGAATGCGGCCGTTTGATCTGGAGGTTAATAGACCGCATGTTTATCTTATTGCCACTGAATATTACACACCAATAATTCTGGCATATAATTTGGTGCTTTAACAATCCAATTAATGATTATAATTTGCGTTAGTTGCATACATGTTCGCGCCGATCTTGAAATATGTTAGCTGAGAGACAATATTTTTGCGATTGTTTACCGTGGTACCATCAATGGTACTACGGAAAATTTTATTTGCCATGCCACAACGCATGATATGCATGCCTTGTGGTTCCCTTATCCTTTATGCTATGTGAGATATAGATAGACGTAACTTACTTATAGAGATTTTTATTTTTACAGTCTAACAAGTTGCTGTAGTACTAGATATAGGTTTTCCTAAAGGTTTTCATTTCGAAGTACTGGTACGACCAGAAATAACTTGCAAGTATGAAAGTAGTGCTATAAGTTGGATGCGCGAACATCTTGAAATACTACTTAAGGTGAGGAATTTCCACGTGCAAGCCCATATGTTCCGCACTTCACACCGTTCATTTGTACATGACGTTAGCGCGGACGCGGCCACCGAACAGGCGCCAACATCATGTGCCGCACAGTAAAAATATAACAGTACAACAAGGACGTTTTATATCGTATGCAATATACTTTTTGCTAGGTTACAAATAAGTATTGATTTATAAACTGAGGTAAGTACCTACAGTAATACAACCAATAAAGATATAGCTTTATGACTTCATTGCTATTTTTTATTGTATCTTTACTTGTATGTAAATATGGACACTTTTTAATTGTTACATTACATAGTATTTTTATTTGACAAACAACCACGTGATTTTTTTAATAACTTAAAAAATTACAAAGTTTAAAAAGCTTTTATTTGCTAGTGACGTCATTGTACTCGTCTACCATTACAATACCGATACAAACATATATTTTATAAGAAAGAGACGTAAAGCAATTATCAATAATTAGACTTTTTCAAGATTCATCATAATTAGACCGTTTCTTCACAATTTCAAAGGTTTTAAATGTTTCTATTAATGCATATTTCTTTTGTGCAGTATAGAATGCATTACTAGAATACAAGAAATGCTCGATTAGCTAGAAGTAGTATTTAAAACAAAAGCTAAGAATATGACTGACGCGGCGGCATATATAAAGCACTGTTAAATTTTTTTGTTTGACTTCGACGGCTATTCGGTTTGATTTAGAAATAGTAGATTGTTACACCGAGCGCTAAGTGACTTATTAATGCCCACGGATGTTTGGTG
This sequence comes from Schoenobius gigantellus, assembly GCA_963935595.1. Taxonomy (NCBI): domain Eukaryota; kingdom Metazoa; phylum Arthropoda; class Insecta; order Lepidoptera; family Crambidae; genus Schoenobius; species Schoenobius gigantellus. The sequence goes on from OZ012551.1 coordinate 29,635,923, forward strand.
CACGAGCACTTGCTCGAGGGCACTAATAACCCGAGAGCATTAATAGCTCACTTACGAGGTGTGTAATCTGCTTTTCCTTCAACTTATTAAAAAATAATAAAAAACTGAAAAACTTATTTATGACAAAAAAAATGCAAATTGTTCTTATTAAGAAACCAAACCTTATCTTGACGGTGGTGACGGAAGTGGAAAATCCACAAAAAAAAAACTCACTGTCATGTACACCACAAAACCCTTATTTCTTGCCGTCAACATGAATGTGCACCAAAAAACACCACTTTCACTGCACAATATTCACTCGAATACAATTTTTAATTTATTAAAATAAAAGCTAATCTTCGCCATTAAAGCCAATTGCCTCTCTTTTTTAAATAAAATTGGCTTTGTAGGGTCCTATCTAACTTGTTTTGCGCATGTGTATTTTTTGTGACATGTTATATAACCACTCAAATCTCTTTGGAAAAATACCTACATTTTGTATGAATTGAATGAATATGAATTGTAATTTCTTTTTAAATTAGAAAAACAAACAACAGGGCAATTATGTTGAACGGGTCATTAATGAAATTTCATACAATACTACTGCCGTTTTCCAGGGTAGTAATGTATTACTTAGTGTTGCCTTTTCCGATGATTAGAGTAAAATTAATGAGTAGTTTGAAGAAAAATATTTTAATAGATATATGTAGGTATTTTAATACAGTACTGAATAAATAAGTACTATAACTTATTTCGATTTGATTTGTTAACCGACTTCACTGACTTCACGAAGTTATGAGGTAACACATACCTCATAGCTTCGTCATTTATTAAATGATTTTCAAAATTCTTTTTGTATTCAGAAAAGTATACCCCCGAAGTGATTCCATGCCATCAAGTCAGGATCTAGTATTAGAATCCCAAGAAAATCGAGAGAATAGGCACGTCCAACGTTTTTTTTTCTGAAGCTATTCAGGTATTTCCGTCTGAAAGACATCATCTTAAGGATTCTTCCACTATGCTGAGCTTACGATGGATCCTTAACTTTAAGGAGTTAGGGAGTTAGTCTTTAGATATAAAAGTATGTACGTAGTACGTATTGACTCTCAGTTAGGTATATTCTTTCAAGTTGACTTAGAGAGCTATTTTTTTTTAAATGTAATTTTGTGTGTTTTATTTTATTGCTACTAAGTTGGCAAACAAGCAAACTGCCCACCTGATAGTAAGTGGTAACGTGCGATGGTTCCTGTGCGATTCGCAGTAAAACTGCAAGCCCCACAAGAACCACAGTGTACGTTGCCAACTTGTGACATCAGATGTAAAGTCACGGTACCCAGTAATTTCAGTGCCATATCTTACCCTTCACACCGGAACACAGCAATGCAAGCACTGCTGATTTGCGGCAGAAATAGGTAAGACGGAGGTATTTTTATCCTTGCCTTAGCAAGCATCAAAAACGATAGTATTTTTGTTTTTAATTATATCCCAATTTTTGTGACAGGTATCTCTGGCAGGTATGTCATTTTATTTTTTATTTTTATTTTATTTTATAGGAAGGTTTACAGCCACAATTAACAATATATATATTTACTTATTCTACTATACGCCAAAAAACAAACCTCCACATATAGACAAAAAAACTACAAAAATTTAGATCTTGATCATACAACATAAATCACAAACTACACGTCAACAACACAATTTTTTTAAATTCGAACACGTCAACAACACAATTTAAAAAAAAAACACTTAACATGCTTTACTACATATCAGCATCACCACAACTCGTTTGGTCGATTTGCAACCAATTGCCTCGCCAATGCTCGCTTCAGTGAAACAGTACTGCTACAGAACAGATCAATCTCCGTGCCATCACTTATTGAATTGAACAAACGACACGATCGTAATAAGTAACTATTTTGTCGATAGTTGGTACGTGATGGGGCTATATATAACCTTAACTTCTTCCGGGAGGTGAAACCGCGAGGCACATTGATCTTGAGTTCATTTAGAAGTTCGATGGAATCTATATCACTTTTTAATATTTTCGACAAGTACGATAAATCTGCGATGTCTCTTCGAATCTTAAGAGGGAGTAGATGATGTCTAGCACATCTCTGCTCATATGTTGAGTCATACACTCCTGTTTTAAATTCTAGATATTTTAAAAATCGTCTTTGAATGGACTCCAAGCGATTAATGTACACCTAATAACGAGGATTCCAGACTTGTGAACAATATTCCAAGATACTTCGCACAAGAGAACAGTAAAGAACTTTTATGATTTTAACCTTTTTGAATTGTGCACATGATCTTATTAGAAAACCAAGTGTTTTAGAAGCTTTTTTTACAATGTGTTCAATTTGTTGATCAAAAAGTATCTTGGAATCCTGTATCATACCGAGATCTTTCATGTGCTCGACATTGGTAAGAATGTGACCTCTTAAGTGGTAATTACAGCTTACTGGACTATGTTTACGTGAAAAGTTCATTGAGAAGCACTTAGAAATATTAAGTTCGAGATGGTTTGTGTAACAATAGTCCGCAAATCTGTTTAAATCTTCTTGCAGTAGAGCACAATCAGATACGGATGAAATTTCCATAAACATTTTCATGTCGTCCGCGAACAAGAGAACGTTGGAATGCTTGAAGCAATTAGATACATCATTTATAAATATAATGAATAGAAGAGGTCCCAAAATAGAACCCTGTGGAACTCCCGAAGGAACCATATTCCACTCAGATGTATATCCATTAATAGCAACGGATTGAGATCTATTCCTTATATATGAGGTAAACCAGCGATAAAGATCACCGTGTACTCCTGCTAGATAAAGTTTTTTTAATAGGAGGGAGTGATCTGTACGGTCAAAACACTGTAGTCAGTAAAGATGGTATGTACCTGCAATCCAGCGTCCATTTTTGTTGTTAAAAATTCGTTAAATAGTATAAGATTGGATTAAGAGGTGGTCGAGCGCTTCTTTACAAACCCATGCTGATTAGCTGCTATTAATGAATGAATAGATGCATAAAGTTACATCATCCATCATATTATTATTAGATGAATTCGAAACAAGCTCAAACCTGTTTTTGATGTGCTACCATCATCAACGCTGGCCAAGTGCGGGTTGGTCGACTTCACACACAACCTAAGAATTTCTTTACACGTGTGTGCAGCGGTCGGCGCGCCGCCGGCGCGCTACTTAGTGGTAGGTATTTATAACGCTGCATTGCGTGAGTGACAGGGGCGTGCATGTACTAAACAAGATTATCAAGAAGAAAGCCACAAATCGCTATGAATATCAGGCAACCGTATTAGTCTCTAAGCAAACTGGTTTTAAAATATTAATTAATATTCTACCACCTTAGGCCTGTAAGAAAACTCGGGAAGTACTACACAGCTAGCGTTCTTTACCATGATGACTTTACATTTGACGACACGGTTAGCGCACAGAGTTCGAGTGATCGCCTACTACGCAACTGGTCGCGGGTTCGATTCCCAAATATTTTTAACCGACTTCAAAAAGGAGGAGGTTATCAATTCGGTTGTATTTTTTATGTTTGTTACCTCATAACTCCGTCATTTTTAAACCGATGTCCAAAATTATTTTTGTATTCGATAGAGTATAGAGCAAGGGTGGTCTTATGGTCACCAAAGTCAGGATCTGATGATGGGATCCCATAGAAAATCGAGGAAAGCACTAAAAACACACTTCTTTCACTAAAAAGATTTCATTCACTGAAAAGTTAAAAATAAAAAATATTTTACAAAAAATAAAAAACGACTTCAAAAACACTGAAACCTTAAAAATAATATAAGAATAGGTACAGACAACATCACACTTCTATATTGAAGTCGGTGACAAATTTTAACACTTTCTAGGAGATTATCGTTTGGCGCCGACTTCAGTACAGAAGTGTGATGTTGTCTGTACCTATTCTTATATTATTTTTAAGTTTTCAGTGTTTTTGAAGTCGGTTTTTATTTTTTGTAAAATATTTTTTTGTAGTTACGGGACAAATATTATGTATGGAATACAGAAATATGTTCCGGTCTGGGCGTATGTGCATGTGATATGTAATATATTCTATGTTTGTAACTTTGATGACACGGTTAGCGCAGAGGTCGAATGATCGCCTACTGCGCAACGGGTCGCGGGTTCGATTCCCGTACGGGACAAATATTTTGTATGGCCTACAGAATTTTTTTCCGGTCTGGGCGTATGTACATGTGATATTCTATGTTCGTAACTGCACCCACAACACAGGAGAAAATCTTAGTGTGGGGCGACGTTTTCAAAAAGAAAAAAACTGCACCTACGACACAGTTGAAAATCCTAGTGTGGGCCGACGTATTTATATAAAAACACTTTCATTACTGAGTGACTGACAGATTACGCACAGCCGTAATTAAAAGGCACAAAAAGCGGAAATTTGACATGTATGTTGGAAATTCGCCATCTAAAGGGGTAAAACTAAAAAATAATAGTTTGTATGGAACCTCTATGACATTTATGCGGGCGAAGCAGCGGGCAAAAGCAAATATTTTATAAAGTTTCACAAAATTCCGCTGATCAGATATTTTCTTTTAATACAATGAAGTGATCTTTACATAAATCGAACGGAAATTTATGTTAATTATTTTTTACTTTTTTATAATCAACTCACGCTTGACCATAAATGTTACGTAATTTAAAAGATTCCTAAAATACTGTTTTACTGTTCATAATCATATACACGGTTATTTTTTTATCACCCTGGTTATTTTAAGGGTGGCTTCAGGACACGGTAGAAGAATTATTTAACCATTAATAATAAAATTTACTCACCTGTTTAATTAGATATTTATTATCTAAAATATCCAAAAAATACTGCACTGGTATGGACACTGAGTGAAGTTGTAGGCAAAACATTGAATGAACGCGAACTGGCAACAACGTCGCCGATTCAAAGTCATCACTGAGTTGATCACAATTTCACCTTCCTACTTTACGGGCTTACTTAGGACCGGCAAAACAAAGTTTTTAAAGAAAACAAACAGTACTAGGTAGGTATTACGGTTATGGTAGGTTGTTTTGGCGTAGTTAAAAAATTGGAATCAACTTTAAATACTTACCTACCTAGGAAACAATTTAAATCAACTTTAGTTCTAATAACAGAAGAGTTCTAAATGTAAAGGAAGTCCTCTAACTCATACATAGTCGTGCACGTTTAAAACTATACATGACCACAACAACATATCACTTTGGTTAGTGTTCAACGTCTCGAAATGCAGTTTTCGCTTCCAAGTCTTACGTTTGTGGGTTCACTTTCTTACACCAAACACTTAATTTCACTTCACAAGTAAAAGTCTACGGTCTACCGGAGTAAGGTCTGTGTATTCGCGAGATGTGTTAAATTGAAACTAAAATTCGAATGCGCCCGATTGCCGCGTGTCAGGCGCGGGCGCGACATCGCGATACGTTCACACGCGCCGGGCTCAAAGGCGAACTAAAGCCGGCGAGCCGGCCGGCTCGTGCCGACAAGCGACAGCAAACAACAAAACGCCGCCCCGCCGCCGGCGCTCGGTGCCGGCGCCGACTGTCTCTGTCTTTCACTATTGTAGTGTCTAGTGCAATAATAACTCTTATTTCAAACGAGTTGTAGATTGATCTTGCTTGAATTAATAACGCGACGTTGCCGCATTTTCCTAAGCCCGTAGTAGTATATGCTTTATTCATTCATAATCTTACCTTATCTTGTAGTAAACAAGAACAATGTCTATAATTTAATATTATTGGCGGATAAAATTTAAAAAATATAACCACATGTTTTTTTTATTGATATGAGTCGTCTAGCGTCTACCGAGCTGCCTCTAAAATTTTCCAGTATGATAAAAAAATAACCGTGTATAATACATAGGCTCGAATAAAACTCTATTATTTAGCTACATGTATAATGTGCTATTGATTCTACCTTCTAAAGCTTTGATGCAAGGCGTTGTGAATAAAGGGGGTAACATTAAGTATTTAAAGGAATTCAGCAATAAAGTTTTATAGGAAACATTATTTTGAACCTATAGATCGTTGCATATTTACTTGAAGAAAATATCATACTGGTTTATTAACACTGCACTGTGCTATATGGCCGCGGCAATAAAATATAAACATTTGGGAAATAAATATTTACCACTTTTCTTTCAGCATTTTTTGTATGCATTTGATTTAACATTTCGTCTTTGACTTCTTTTATTAGCGATTTTTACACATAAAATAACTTATAGAAAAAAAGAACGAAAAACATATTTTATCACACATAAAATAATTTAGGAAGAAGGATTAAAATAGTTTTTCCTTTATAATACCTAATCCATTATTTACACTATTCACCATATTACTACACTAATACTGCAAAATTAAAATTCGATCGTAAAGAAACACGTAATATATTTTTTTGCGCCCGCGACACGAAGCGACATGACCATACCCTGAGACGACTTGGCTAGTACTGTCTTATATGGAGCGCGATTGCAACCAAGCGAAATTATAGAATTTTCGTCATTTTCCTAAATATTTTATATGACATCAAAAAATCTGTCTTCACAGTTCACTAGATAATAACGAACTACATGTTTTGGTATAACTTTTATACTGTTTTATGTATATTTCGATTTCAAATCGTGGTTTTAGTTTTTGATTTAGACCTATGTTTGGATTTTTTTTCTATCGAGTGAAATGGAGTAAATCGTGTTTCTGCTTTCACAGTTCATTAGATTATATCTTCAAGTTTAAGGTGTGTGAATTTCAGAATTGTGGGTTCTAATATTATCCAGATCTAGACGTTCTAAGATCGGCAAATTTGGGAAATCCTCGCCTTAATATGAAAATATTGCATAGGAAAACGATGCATATCGCAATACGAATAATCAACAATCGTATTTGTGAATCACATACATTTTGATCATTCAAACTATTTTTATTTACTACACGATTTTACTCCTTATTCATCGTAGGACAACGTGGAATACGGGTCGTCGCTCCGGTCGCAAGCAGTGGGAGTCAAATACTTTCAAGTATTTTAAACCTTTTCGACCCCGGTTTTTTATTTACTCATACCTACTTGGAAGCCCTGATATTGAATTTTGCAATCAAGTTGTAAATGAAATAGGTAATAGTAGATTATCTTTATCTATTTACTGTATAGCAGAATATAAATGTGTAAGTAACTAATTGGGTAATTCGGCAAATTCGTTTATATTATCAACGTCCAGCCAGTTCACTGATCCAGCCATATGCTACGCCTGGCTAAGATAAATCATAAATACAAGGCCCAAAATACTCGCCGTAAATTATGTATGTAGGTAAAACATCCTGCCCTCTTAATCCATTTCTTCAAATATGTATGATAGATGTACTGATAAATGTTTTCTTTCAAACCGTGCGTACAGTCCCGTCGCTAAACGCTTGATCGGCTAATTATATCTTGAATATTTTATTCGGTAGAAAAAATTGATTTAACCAATTAAACTACGACATAATATGTATTTTTGCCATTAGCATCGAATGGCGTTACACTCATGCGATCTAGTAAGAATGTTTAAAAGTCTAATCTCTGGAGTCGGAAAGTGTAGGCCCTCCAATCCGCCGTCGAAATATGTTAAGGGGCATCCTCCACGGTGTGTTGAATTTTTGTGTATTGAGTGTCGCAAGAATGTGGCTCCACGATACTCAATTTATGCATATGGTAATTGTACCTGTGGCTTCGTTCACCCGTACGAATACGGTTGAGGCCTATATACAGCCCTGCTGAACAATTGAGGGATTCAGACTTGACAACATCTAAGGGTAACAGACAGATGTCTTCCCCCATTGTTTTTGCCACTCAGAATATCTAAATACTTATACATATTTTTAGCGTACTAATAAGTATTAACCAAATTGTATTCGATTTGTTTAGCGCCACAGATATTTAAGTTGTTGGAAACCAGCTATTCACTCGTAGCAGAGTAGATAATACATTGCTCGTTGATTCATTTTTACTTCATTTCAAATCCTGTTTTTTCACCGCCAAATAATTTAAAAAGGTGATCATTTTTTTACCCTTCAGAAGCGTTAGCACGATTCAATTAAACTTATTTACTTTGGTTGTGTTGTTTCCACATACCCGTGATGTATTTTAATTCATTTTTTTGGGTAGCAATAGGGAGCCAATCAAGAAGAAGCATCGAGTGAATCGTTTACCTACACCACAGATAATATAATACTACAGTCCTAAACTAGGCACCATCAATTCTAGGCACCACCTTAACATCTTTCAATGCGCTGGACGTTGAACGTCAAAAGTGAAATTATTGAGCCAGCTTTATTTAACGCAATTGAAAGCGATTGAATCACATTGTCTAATTGACTCTAACGTTTACATGATTCAATTTAGTTGCTTAAATGAGAAGCAAAGTGCACTATAAATTCGCCAGTACCTACTAGTTTTTAGGCAGCACAACAAACGCCGTTTCTGATTGCAGTGGTAAAAAGATGAAAAAAGAGCAGCACGGCAGGCAGTGACTCTGACTGTACCTGCAAGATGCCCGTTCCTCGGCGACTGTTTACGCTTCGCCACGTGTTCTAATTAACGCTTTATTTGCAATCTTATGTTTTTCATTGTAAGCACTTTAGTATTGGGTCGCATTTCATTTATATTCGCATGGAACAGAACAAAAATTGGAAAAGCGATACAATAATACGTTACTACCTAAAGGTACTTAATTCTCACGAAAAATCCTGATACAGTACCTAGGTAAGTATTTTACTAATAAGTAGGAAACATTTCGTCTGATTTTTTGTATTTCGTTGTGTTTGCTTCTGTAATAACTACATAAATGAAACATGAGTTAAGTACACTAGTTAGAAAGAATTAAGTACACTAATTCGAGTAAGAAAGTTGGTACAAGTTTAGGGTCTCCACAGTTTTCTTTTGTTTCGTGGTAAACACCTACAACGCGGAAATGCTTTTTATTCCGTATGATGGAGGTATTACCGTACCTACATTTGAGCATAGCATTAGCATTTAAATTATCAAAACTTAGTTGGATAAATGGATGGTTCTATTCACCACGATACGAGCAATAATTCAAATCTGCGGTCCATTCGGTCCGCGATTTTGTGAACAGCTGTACCTTTATTCTGGTGGAGGCCTATGTCTAACAGTGGGCGTCTCTTGGCAGTAATGATGATGATATACCTTGAAGCCTATGACAAAAGTGACCTTGGTTCCGCTTTTCCTTTTGAAGTACGGCCTAAAACATTGCTAACAATATTATTAGGTATAAGGTACTTAAGGATCATTGATTTGATGACGTGAATTAACTCTATGAATAAAGGCAGCAGCAAAAGGCCAATTGACACAGAATCGATAAAAGCTTTCACATTAGCCTTGGAAGTTACGCAATAAAAACATACGTTTTCCATAATATCCAGTCAAAGGGAATAATGACATCACTTTGAAGAACCACCAACATGACTGCTTAAGTCGGCAGTTTATAAATAAAAATTTTCATTATTCTTCCTTAAGGTAAGGCGTAAAAATTCTTTACCAGATAGACTCTGTATCAGAGTCGTCTACATCATGCATGGGTAACTACTTATCTCCTATGTTCTCATAATATTACATTAGTAAAATATTAAATTCAAAAAGGTAATCTACCTTTCTGTTTCTGCTGCCCAGCAGCGATAGCATTGCTGTCGACCATTGAGCCAGTTCGATCGAAATATCGCCCACTCCAAGCTTAAGCTACGGATTCAAAATTCTATTATGGACACCACAATACTGATAACTTCACAAAAATCGTAGACCCTAGATACGACAATGATATTACTGCTTTTTTGAGGCTGAAATAGGGATACCACTAGGGTTACCAGATGACAGGAATTTTCCTGACATATACGGTATTTTAGCTATCTGTCAGGGAAACTAGGAAAATTAGGAATTGTCAGGAATTTTTTGAAAGAATGAGAAGCCGCTTCTCTTTTTGATCTTCGTTAATGATCTTCTTAAGACCATAAAATGTGACAGTCTGGCTTTCGCTGATGACATCAAGATTTACAAACGTGTCTTTGATATTGACGATTGTGAGGCGTTGCAGGATTGCCTTAATACTATCACAGATTGGTGTGAATACAATGACATGACACTTAATATTGATAAATGTCAAATAATTTCATTCACGAAGAAAAAAGTCCATTCCAATTTAATTATAATATCAGTGGATCTCCCCTAGCCCGTGTGGAAACCGTGCGTGACTTGGGAGTATACTTCGATTCTCGACTCTCGTTTCACCAGCATTATGATTACGTTTGTAATAAGGCCAATCAGATGCTCAGTTTCATTCTTCGTAATGCGAGGCCTTTTAGAAATATAAAATCATGGATTATTCTCTATGGTGCTTTGGTTAGAAGTGTTTTAGAATACTGTTCTCCAATATGGTCTCCTATATATAACATTCACATTGATAGAATTGAAGCTATTCAAAGAAAGTTTATAAGAACATTAAGTGCCAAATGTGGGATACGTAAAAAAATACCTGATTACGCAACTCGTCTAAAGCACTTCAACTTGAACAGTCTCGAAAAACTTCGGTGGATTGTCGATTTGTGCACACTGCATCGGATTGTCAATGGACAATCTGACGGCAATTTATTAAAATTATTGAACTTTAAGGTCCCTGCTCGGTCAGTGCGTAAGCCGCAATTGTTTTTTATACCTACAACTGACAATAATGTCTCAAAAAATAATCCGATGTATAGAATGTGTAGGTTATATAATGAAGTCTGTGCGAACGTAGATATTTTCAATGGCAGTGTTCATTCTTTTAGAAACTCACTGTATATGTTATGAGTAATTGAGTTTGAGACATTACTTGTTAATATTGTTAAATTCAATTTTTTTTTAAATTCTATTTTAATTTGGTTACCTTTTTCTATTTTTAATATGAGATGAGATGTGTCACTAATTCTTTCCTTTATAAAATGTTGTGCGCAGTTATAAATGGGCACAGGCATGCATTTTGTGTTTGTTAATTTATTTATTGTATATATTATTTTGTCTGCTGTCTGTAATTGTGCCATTAAAATAAAATAAAATAAAATAAATACAAGGTATATTTATTCAACTGTTTAATCACAATAAAGAAATATAATAGAAGAATCAAATTTTAAATCGTTTTATGCATCTGAACCGGTTCGTAGGTACTTTTTATTGCTAAATATTGCTTTCAGCAACTGCTGGTCTTTCATAACAATGTTATGAAACTCTTCACATGATGTGTTCTTCAGATTGAACTGTGTTACCAGGAGGGCCTTAACAGAAGCTATGGACAGTCTATTTCTCTCCTTTGTCTACTATTACCCATTAACGAGAACACTTGTTCAACGTTCGCATTTTGCACCATACACCACACTGCATCTCACACACGCGTTTATTCAAGATCGTTTCTAAAATTAGATATTTTTTGGTCGGTATGGGCGCAAAATGTCAGGAAACTCGTCGCTAAGTCAGGGATTTTGCCAGGAAAACTAATTTTCGGATCTAGTAAACCTAGATACCACGTACTTGCAACGTAGCAACATGTCAAACGCGGCATTTTAAAAGTCCTACTCACCTGAAAAGCTGTCCCTGACACAATATTAATTCGTCTATCAGGTCAGCACAACACGAATACAGTTTATCCGCTAAATTGGCTATGTATGTATTAGGCAGCCTTATAAACGAAACTTATTTACAACGCTCAGTAGATTCTGAAAAGGATGGACCTTTTGGGCACCATAGTATTTTGCATTATTTTTAGTATTATTTTTAGTATTATTCCTTTGTAAAAAGATAGTGAAATTAATATTCTACGAAATCTGGACAAAAGTTATAGACGCATAAACTTTTGGAGGCTACGAGGGCGGGTCAATAAGTCTGTGACTTCTGAATTTCCCGCCTCTTAATTGAAATGGCAACACTGCTCCCGTCAACAGTCATCTGTCTGTTGACTCTTATCAAAAATTTTACAAGCTGCGACATTTAGTTTGCGTGTTTCTATGTTGTAATGTTATTGTGACGTCTTGTTTTGTCCTTTTACAGGTAACCCAAAACAATCTCATCTCACTTTTGGCCATTTTTCAATAAGTAAACCTTTTATAGTTTTGTAAATTAATAGTAGGCAAATATATATTAGTTTATTTTATTTATAATATTTATGTATTAGTATATTATGTATATAGCAATATGTATATACCTTTATCCAGTATTTTTTTACCATTAAAGTACATTCATTTAAGTTTACATCTACTTCCTTTTCTCTGCATCACCCAAAGGTTGACTGGCAGATAATGCCTTTGGCATTAAGTCCGCCTCTGTACATAAATTGTACTGGAAGTTTAAATATAAATATAATATATAAACCTATTCAGTATTTTAACCAAAACTCGAGATTGGCAGAAATGGTTGTCATTATGACCGATTGCCATATACAAAGAAGTTAAGTTGACATTTAGTTTGTTTTTGACAGCCGTTAATATCAGACTACCTGATAGAATGTTGACTGAGAAGAAAATGGAAAAAAGTGAATTTCGTGTGCTCATTAAGCATTATTTTTTGCGCAAAAAATCCATTACACAAACCAAGGCCAAGCTTGATAAATATTATGGGGACTCTGCACCATCCATTTCTATGGTAAAAAAGTGGTTTACTGAATTCCGATGTGGCCGTACAAGCACGGAAGATGCCGAACGTTCTGGACGCCCAGTTGATGTCTCCACATCCGAAACAATTGAAAAAATTCACGATATGGTTTTAGCCGATTGGCGATTAAAAGTGAGAGAGATTGTGGAAGCCATAGGCATCTCACATGGCTCAGTGGTTTCAATTTTTAATGATCATTTGGGTATGAGAAAGCTTTCCGCAAGATGGGTACCGCGTTTGTTCACAATCGACCACAAACGCAACCGTGTGAAAATTTCGCAGGAATGTTTGGCGTTGTTCGCAATATGAACGAGTTTTTGGGCCGTTTCGTAACCGTGGACGAAACGTGGATCCACCACAACACACCGGAGACCAAACAGCAGTCAAAACAGTGGGTTTCTCGGGGTGAATCAGCGCCAAAGAAGGCAAAGGTGGGTTTGTCAGCCAATAAAGTCATGGTGACTGTTTTTTGGGATGCACGCGGTATTTTCCACATTGACTACCTTCAAAAAGAAAAACAATCAATTACAGCAACTTATTGGGTCGATTCGTTGAGGCATTGAAAAAAAAGCGACCGCACTTGGCCAAGAAAAAAGTCCTTTTCCACCAGGATAATGCACGGGTGCACACATGTGCAGTTTCCATGGCAAAAATCCATGAATTGGGCTATGAATTGCTCCCTCATCCGGCCTATTCACCCGATCTAGCCCCGTGTGACTATTCCTTGTTCCCAAACTTGAAGTAATGGCTCGGCGGAAAGAGATTTGCCTCCAATGACGAAGTCATCTCACAAACAAATGCCTATTTTGAAGGCCTCGACAAATCATATTTTTCGGAAGGGATAAAAAAACTGGAGAAACGTTGGGATAAGTGTATATAGCTCAAAGGAAATAAAATAACTTTTTATCTAAAAACCTGTGTTTCATTCAAAAAGTCACGGACTTATTGACCCGCCCTCGTATTTCCGTAAATAATGTCGTCGTGAAGATGATTATCAGAATCTTTTGGCTAGCACTACTCAGCAGTCACGATGGGAGATCTCTGTTAGTCAGCAGCAGCCCAGGTTTACTCAAAGGCACGAAAAATCAATAGCAAATACTTAAGTGTTCGACGACGCAAAGCAAAGCAAAACAACAGCGAAGTTCGGAGTTCGGAGAATGTTCGGAAGTCGAATCAGGTGTAAGCGCGGCCACGCTAGCAGCTGTGTGTGACTTACGTTGTCACCATCATAATATAATTTTTCAACACACTTGCTCGTAAAGTGGGTCTTATTACCTTGCATTTAGACCCTTTATTCAGTATATTAAACACGAGTGCTTTTCACTTTACATAATCGCACAAGTGCGGTAATCTTAACACGACAAGTCTAATTTGTTCAAGATTGCAAAGTAAATGTATGCGTCCAGTACGCATTCTCAAATTAGTCGCTTTAGTACATTATGATACGAGCGCGCTATGTCGGTCGTTCGGCGGTCGGTCGGCGACAAGAAAGCAGAGTACGTAATGACCAATGCGCGCGTGTATCATACGACGTTTTTCAACACACTTGTGAGGAAAATAAAAGATCTTGTGGTATTAATATTTTTCTGAAAATGACTGCGCTTTTTTATCAATCTTTCACTGCATGAAAGTATCGTATGCCGCCAAGTATTTATCCTTGACTTTGGCGGCAACAAACTATTACTCGCGCTTTGCGCCTCCATAGTTATTTCCGGCGGAGTTAATAATATGGATTCTTCTTCACTTGGACTCGACATATTTGTAGATAATCAATAACAACAAAATGGCAAAAAATTTCAATAGCGGGAAAACAAGCCGCGGCCGCGCCCGCGCATATTAAATTAACAACGACATTTAAACACAAACATTTAAAAACAATAGTTAATAACTAAAATAAATTATTAAAAATTCACACAAACTTGTTTTTAAAAAATTAAAATATTCGGTTTATTTAGTTTTGAATTTTGGCTGTTTGGCCCTTTTTTGTTGGCTGTATGAAGAGTTTAGCCATGCCCGGGCAGCGCGCGAAAAAAAAGGCGCGCGCCATTTTCCCGCTATTGAAATTTATTGCCTTTTTGTTGTAATTGATAAATTGATTATCTGCAAATATGTCGAGTCCAAGTGAAGAAGAATCCATATTATTAACGCCGCCGGAAATAATTATGGAGGCGCAAAGCGCGAGTAATAGTTTGTTGCCGCCAAAGTCAAAGGATAAATACTTGGCGGCATACGATACTTTCATGCAGTGGAAGATTGATAAAAAAGCGCAGTCATATTCAGAAAAATATTAATACCACAAGATCTTTTATTTTCCTCACAAGTGTGTTGAAAAACGTCGTATGATACACGCGCGTATTTGCGCGTAATGCGCGCGTGTATATCATACGACGCTCGCTCGTATCGCGACATAGCGCGCTCGTATCATAATGTACTATTTCATTACTCATACTCTGAAAGTAGGTCTGAAGTTGCCTGAGGAGCGGGTTGAAAGTAATACTTTTCAGCCCTAGGGAGAATCACTTTCAACTGACAGCTGCTGTCAAATTTTAAAAAAGAAACTAGTTCTTTTTTCACATTTTTATTGAACCATGTTCCGACATTCTATAATGTCACTCAATTAAAGCGCGGTGTAAAATTGAAATAACATAATATTAAGTATTTAAACTTAAAGAATATATTTTTAAATGACTTTATTATAATTTATTTTCGACTATTTCTTTAAAATAACATAGATTTGGGCAAAATATTTACCATTTTTTAAATTATGAACATGAAAAATAATGGTTGAATAGCTGGCCGGCCACAGAAAAAAAAAACAAAATAAGCGGGAAAGCGGCAATGCGATCTTCATTTGTTTTTTCCATTTGTAGAGTTTTGTTAATACTTCCGTATAGCAGAGATTTGTATTAACTGTTAATTATATTTGTATAACATTGTGTGAATAGTTAACACAATGAGTTCATCTGATTCAGCTTAAGCTAACGCCTGATTTTATAAGAGAAAGCGGGCTAAATCAGAAGTTTTTAATTTATGTAAGTAAAATAAAATTTACACGTTTTTTCTTTAGCTAATTCATTGTGTTATTTTTACTTTCCTTGTATTCGTAATGAAAAGCACAGTGTTTACCTCGGGTTAAAGACTTATTTAGTCCCTCGAACTATTGGTGCCCTCGCTACGCTCGGGCGCCAAACACCGTCTCGGGACTAAATAAGTTACTTTCACCCCTAGGGTAACAATGTACTATTTCACGTACAGTCACGTTGTTACAACGCGAAATCTTCGTAATTGCGCTGACATGACAGTATGTAGTGTGACATTAAGTACTCTCAACGCAAGACTAATTCGAATCCTTATGTTATAATCCGTACTATACTTACCCTACCCTTACTCTATCTATGACTGGTAAGGGTAACACAGGACCCTTGCGAGTCATAGATATACCTACATTTTACTGGTAACTAGTGGTACCTAGTAGATACATACACTGGCTGAAGACTGATCAACACAAAACACACGTTCCAACTCGAAAGGTCAATTGGATAGGAATGTTTGCAAACTCGGCCCTAATCAGATAATCTACATGTCGTCTAATATGATTAGTTTGTCGACTTATCGAATTACATCGCCATGACAACAGTTAGAAAAATAAACATTTCAATAGGTATCAGCAAAATAAAACCCTTCGGCCAGTTTACTTAATTATTTATTTTTTACAATGTACTCAGAAAACAGACAAAGCAAAACAAAGGTATTTTTTTATTATATTTCATCTTGCTAACCGATACTTTCTTATTTCTAACTGTGGCAGACGAGCCAGTGGCCTACCTGATAGTAAGTGGTAACCACCGCTCGTAGACATCTGCAATGCTAGGGGCATAGCTAAGCTACTGCCTACCTGGAGAAAAGTGCTCTTTTTAATCTCGTTTGAGGTTGGACATGACTCTAGAACGAACTCCCAGCTGCGATGTTTATTGAGCGCTACGATATTATCGCGAGGTCATGAAACATCAAACTAGGACTTCAAGAAAGACATCATTAGTGAGTCAGTGACGATATCGGGGTATTTTAGATATCAATAAAATTTTAAGTATAAGAGCTATGCAATATGATTCATAAGTCTACTATTTACATCATATCCCGAGAATTATGTTTATCTGTAATAATCGAAACCCAAGTTATAAGGCTTCAAAAAACGACGAAGCGCTTCGCTTGACTCGCCTTGGTAGGGGCACTGCCGCACCCCCAGATTCGGACTTCCTTATACTCTACAACAGGTATTTTTCAGTGCTCATCCGAGCACGGGCGCGTTCACGCTTGTTTATTCAAAATGTCCGACCATGCTAGCTCGTGGTCTCTAATTAAACCATCTTGAATACATTTCCCACTGGACTCCGTTATTATACAGTGCTCTGCTTTTTTTAACACGGCGCGAGAAAATTCCTCGTTATTTGCCGCCGAAGACGACTGAAAAATCTTCGTAGCGTGATGTCATGATATTTTTATTTAATTCTTTATTACAGTCAGCGGGGGTTAACGAAGATTTGCTTCACCATCCGGAACCCAAGACCTCACCCGCTTGAAGATTGGAAGAAATTGTTGCCAATTACTTCGTGATTCAGGAGTGATGAAGAAGCTTACATGAAGCTTGCCTCCATATTGGCATACACATATCATCGGCTTCATCTTCACTATTGAGAAAAAATCACTGTTGCGAAAGCACTGTTTTTAGTTGCGACCTAGGTATCTCTACAAAGCATTATATATATAAACTTATAATGTCGCTTCCCGCCGTCCGTTCGTTCTCTGTCATAACCACAGCTCATATAAATGTCCCCACCGTGAGGTTCGAGCCTTTTTTTTTTGAGGCGGGGGAATCTCTTTACGATTCAACAAGGGGCTGAAAGCTGACAAAGCCGCCCCAAGGATATGCCACTGGACTCGGGTTACCTGGGTAATATACCTGGCTAAACCACCCTCCAGAGCAACTTCTACCTCCGTAGAGACACACTCGGGATCGGCGTTAGCCATTCCCCGAGTGCGTGAGGTTCGAGCCTACCCTAAGTCAGAGTGTGTACTGTGTAGGCCTTAGTCAACCACGCTGAGCCAGTGCGAATTGGTCGACTTAACATACACTTGAGAACTTTTTCAGAGATATATGCAGGTTGCCTCATGATGTTTTCCTTCACTGTCGTAGGAGTGTCGGGCAAATGTCCATAAGAAGTTCGAAAAATTAAGAAAATATTGGTACATGGCGGGATCGAACCCCTGACCTCCCGTTTAGAAAGCCGAGTTTACACCACAGCGCCATTGACGCTGAAGCGTATTCTGTACGCGTAGATATTTTAAACTACGCAACGGATTTTAATGCGGTTTTCACTGTCAGCAGGCCTAAGACGGCGCGAGGACTGTAGAAGAGAAGGTGATTAATCCTCGTCCCGTCTCGCTTCATCGTTAGGTATATAGAGAGTAAGGAAAAACATTATAATTATGTCTCTTGTCCCGTTTTGTTCGCGGATAATTTAATCAGGATGTGGTTTATATTGGTATATATACATAGCTTTGCACTACTGGTAATGGTTTTATACATATAAAAATCCAAGTTGGTGAAGCCGCGGCCGGGTCGCTAGTAGGAAACTTTGAATTTTTTCAGTATCTTAAATTCTTTGAGTTTTCTGGAAAACACTAACACTCTTACAAATAAAAATGAGTTATACCACATTTATTCCACCCTTATACTAGGTATAGTTATACTAAGTATAAAACGAGAATAACTCTAGAATATTTTTTGACAAATAAACGAGGTTTATCTTCGGTATAGCTCTCAGAAGAATAACTAAAGCAATTAATTCTTGTTTTAATCTTCCTTCTATGCTGTAGTGATTGTTCTGAGGTATAGCTCTCAGAAGAATAATGCTGTAGTGATTGTTCTGAGGTATAGCTATTCTTCCGATCTATCAAAATGCACAATATGGCAACAGCGCAATCAAAGAGAAATGTACAAAAAAGTAACATATTATCTGTGAAAGCTGTCAGTTTTTCGACCGGGCGACCGTTTTGTTGATTGGTTTCATTTCCATATTATTATACTTGTTTATACTTTCGTGTGAATAATTATATTAATTTGAAAATAGTTAAATTTCGATAAAGAACTTTGATTTTTTCAAAAATGCTGAATAAATCAATTTCGTCTCGGGCGGGGATCGAACCCGTGTCTCCAACGTACCGTATTGACGCTTTGACCACTTCGACCACCGAGCTCTTATCAGCTCCGACGAAATCTTTAACTGTATTGATCTCATTAATTTGGGGGAGGAGGGGTGGGGGGTGGAGATGGCTATGCTCGGAGTTTCTTTACGTGAACGATAAGTAATGATGAGATCCGTAAGAGACGCCGCGTTGGTAAGCCCCCCAAAAGGTGAACCGACGACCTGATGAAGGTCGCGGGAAGCCGCTGGATGCGAGAGGCGCAGGACCGATCGGTGTGGAGATCCTTGGAGGAGGCCTATGTCCAACAGTGGGCGTCTGTTGGCTGAAATGATGATGATGATTGATCTCATTTGAACTTTGTTAATTTTTAACAGTGAATAAAGACAAGGTACTTTAGTGTATCCATTAACTATATTTAAATATTATAACCTCAAATGACCACAGCAAACAAGCACAAATCGAGTTATACTAGGTTTATACAAGGGTGCAGGCTGGTATAACTTCGGAATAACGTTTGTATCAATAGAAATGTCAATGTTATACTCAGTATAAGTTATTCTTGGTTTATTTGTAGACATTTTGCTTATTCTTAATTTATTCTCGAGTTTAACTTTATGCCACGTTTATTTGTAAGGCTGTAAGAAATCATCTATTTCTCTAGGTACCCGTATATTTATCGAACCAGACAACATAGCTTCTTACAAATATCACATAATGACGCATAAGCGACAAAATTCGTGTTAATTCCAGTTTAGCCTCTTTACAAGTGCCACAGTATGGCTTCCTTCTGTTGATGGGTGCTAGCTGTCCTCATTACAACGTTGGTAACGCTTAAAATAAAAACTAGAAATGGAGAGGTACCGGATAGTTTACTTAAAATTCTGATCTTTGGTTTTTTTTCTTAAATTATACACTCCCGGACACCTAAATCGAGACACCTTGCACTTTTGGATTATATCGTCCATAACTCTGAAAATATATTTTGACAACCAAAAAGTTTTTATGCAATTTTGTAGCTAACATATTCATGTTCCATCTTATGTACTGATTATGGATATACCAGCTAAAAAATTGCACAAACCAAACATTTTTTTAGTTATGGACGATATAATCCAAAAGTGCAAGGTGGCTCGATTTAGGTGTATTGGATTTTAATCATTAAGAAATAGCAATATAGTCAGATAGTGCATTGATGGATTTAGAAGTCCTGATGATGGATGCACGTCGAGTTTGGTTTATTCATTTTAATTTATTCACAACAATTGTAGGTACCTACCGGCTAACAGATAGTCCAACACGCCGGTGTCATGCAAATAGAAATTAAATAATCAATATTATCTATCAATGAATACTATGCTTAATTATAAAAAAATATTTAAAAAATGCTTCAATGTAAATAAAAATATCAAAATAATGTCAAATGCTCATTGAATATTAATTAAATGAAAATGTTAAATTACAATAAATATTAAATTACATAGGTATCTCAAATTATATGAATGAGTTTAATGGGTACGAGTAAGTCCCGCTCTCCGCTGGCAGAGTCCCACAAACACCTGCCCTGCAGCCGTAGGGCGGATTTCGGATTAAACTGGACAAAATACTAATACTATGTTTCTTCTCGCTCTCAGTGAACAACAATGAAGCAAGACGGGACGAGGTCTAGACGGGTTAGTCTTGTCTTAGTAGTACTATTATCTATTCTGTATCTTAGGACTAGACCAGCTGTTGACTAGCCATTGGCAGATGAGGCGCACAACGATATTCCGCCACGTAACGAAAACACCATTAAGGAAAATATAATAATGTAAGAACATTACAATATAAAATGAAGTCGGTGCTATACTTTAGTACTACTTATTACTTATTCTGTGCCATAACTAACTAAGTTATTTAGTTGGTTTCTATATTTTTTAAGACTTCAGGAAATCACCATATAGCACCGACTACAGTATTATAAAATGTTATGTTGTGTGAATATTACTTTTTTGTGTTTCTGAAGTCGGTTTTATTTTGTTGTAAAACATTTTTATTTCAATCTTTTTAAATGAGAATTTGACCCGAGTGAAACTTCGGAATAACTTAAAATATAACGTCATTTGCTCTAAACAGTTCTAAAAGACTAATTCCCGAACTTATGCCGAACTCAATAAAAAAAAACCGACTTCGAAAACACTGAAAAGTTAATAATAATATTTTTATAAGAATAGGTACAAACAACATCACACTTCTATATTGAAGTCGGTGCCAAAAGATGATATCTTAGAAAGTCTTAATTTTTTCTGTAAAATAATTTTTATTTTTTATCTTTTTAGTGAATGAAATCTTTTTATAATTTAATACCATGGTAATAAATTCAGATCCACGGTCAGGTCAAGTCAAGTCCAAAAGTTAAGGATTCTTTCATCATCCGCTCGTTTCATGACTACCAAACGCAAATACGTGAAAGCTTCGGAAAAAACAAGAAACATGTTGGACGTACCTATAAAATTTAGGGGTTTCCCTTAATTTTCAATGTATCCCATCATTAGATCCTGACTTTCGTGACCTTGAAACCATTGCAGGAGTATACTTTATCGAATACAAAAATAATTTTGAAAATCGGTCCACAATCGCGTAGTAATCGCGTAACATACACACAAAACACGTTGGACACACCTATTAAGGGTTTCCCTCGATTTTTATGGGTTCCCATTATCAGATCCTAACTTTGATGACTTTGGGACCACCCCAGGAGTATGTTCTATCAAATACAAAAAGAATTTTGAAAATCGGTCCACAATTAGCGGTGTAAACGCGTAACATTCCTACACACAAAAAAAAACACGCATTGAATTGAGAACCTCCTTTTTTGAAGTCGATTAAAAAACATGAAACCTTGCATGCAAGCATGCAACATGCAAGCAAGCATGCAACATGCAAGCAAGCATGCAACATGCAAGCAAGCATGCAACATGCAAGCAAGTATGCACAGTGCAAGCAAGCATGTACCACGCAAGCAAGCATGTACCACGCAAGCAAGCATGCACCTTGCAAGCAAGCATGCACATGCATGGTTTCTGTCACGGCTCCGACGCTGCGGGGCTCCGGCGGTCCCACGCGAGCTTATCGTCGCAGATGGTTTTCGCTCACCACCGGGGTTTCGGATTGCTGGCCGGCTTCGCCGGTCTCCTCAGCCGCGGCGCGGTTAAAACCTCCTGCTCCTCAGCTCGCGGGCCGCCTTGCCCCTCCGCGCCTACGCGGGTTTTAATTACACTCTAGGGGTAGGACAGACAAGACTACGTGGAGTCGGTTTTGCAGCGATTCGTTTCTGTCACTAGTAGCATGAATGAATTACTTTGTCAAATAAAAATGTTATTATAAAAAGTTTAGTAAAACAGAGTAAAGATTGTATCTAATGAACGTTATATCCTTTAAAATAAAATCATTTTTAATTATAAGAAATGCCCCAAAATATTAGGGATATCATTAATTATGACACTTAAAATTATGGCAAAACATTTTAGGACTACTAATATTATGTCAAAAGAAATTAGGGATTTCATTATTTATGCTTCATAAAATCATGCCTTTGGATAATTGTGCCTTATACAAATTATGTAAAGAAAAAAATATGTGACATTAATGTTATGCTTTTCGATTATTATGCTTAGTGATTTATGCCAAGCACCTTTATGACAAACAACATTATGCCAAATGAAAGGTCCCCATTATTTCTAAATAAGTCTTATTACAATATCCAGTTTCTCATTGAGTAAGAGCAGTGCAGAATCACCTTCGACCCAGCTAATTGTCACCAAGTGGATAATGGCGTAATAGGATGACGCCGCAGCGGAAGGAACTCTTGGCTGTTTTAATTTATTGATCGTTGAGGGGGCGCGATACATAGTAAAGCTTTCCGTGTACTTTTTAAATAACATTCAAATGTCTATATTTTTTACCCGACTGCAAGGAACGGGTTAGGCTAGTGTGGGTTTTCTCCCCTCCCAAAAAGGCATAGAATTTAATAATAAGTCACATCATTCATAATACACTTCTCCGACTGCTTGTTATTATATTGAACAATTAAATAGTTCTAAATTCTACCATCAATATGTTTTAAGTTTGCCTTTAATATTTGATCTTGTTTCCATCATATCAGATGACTTGTCTTTTAATGCAGGTTGTTTTATTTTTTGTTTTTTAAATTTATTTTACAGTTGACTAATTGGCTTTTTATGCAGGCGGGTTTTTTAGTTTTTTAAATTATTTTCTTTAGTTCTTTACATACAATAAGGTTTGCTTTCACCTCACCAGGGACGACCAGGGTAAGTGACATTAAAGCCGAAGTTGAAAGCGAAGTTCACCTGGACCCCTTAACAACTGAGGAACTGACAACTATTTTTCAAGTGTGCCTGGATGACCAAATCTGAAACCAAACAGATATCGAAAATATCCAAGATGGTCTCGGGTCCGATTTTGAAATCTGCATCATTTTATTTTTGAATAATTTATTTTCCTATCCGAGAATCGAATCCGCTGGATTTGAAAAAAAAATGCACCTGTATTATTACACAAATCATGCAATAATGTCGCTTATAAGGACCAAATTCTGGGAAGTAATGACATATATTACAAACTAAAGGCAAGGGTTAATTTTTGACAAAGTTTAGTTTTTGCTTAGATTATTTTCTAGTATTTTTTCAGGTTATTTTACTAGATTATAATCTAGTGTTTTTATATTCAAATCCAGCGGGTTCAATTCCCGGCTAAGATGATTTGGTTATACGGGAACTCGGGAAATTTTTGCAAAACTGTGACACCACTTTCATGGCGCGCAGTACCATCATGCGTTCTGTAAAAAGATTCCGCAGAAGTTCAATAAATTCTGTTGCATTAACGATCGGTTTCCGCAACCATACTTGCTACATACTTGCAGGCACGAATAATCCGCACATTGTCGCCTGTGACAGGATTGTCGTTTTCTAGAAGCGACAAAAACAAATGTCGATAGGTAGGTTCAGTACGAGACAGGTCGAAATGGCAGTCCAATTTAGATTTTGAATACAAAACTATGTATAAGCAACTATTCGAGCAATATTGAAATTGATAAATGCGAGTTATGCCGACTTGTACAGCACTCATACTAAGATGACACTCGCGAGTGCTATGGAGATGTGCGGGGTCTCTCTAATCTACTCGTAATTTACGTACTCTTAACATTTCTTTGAAACAGCAGAAACACTTGCTGTCGCATTTTTAGCGCGACTCGAATTTTGTTTGGTAACACTTATATCATCGCTATTATTGTTTTTCTATCTGTCCATTTGTCTCTCTATCCGTTCCATATAGATCTCGACCCCTGGGCTACCAAGGGGCTTCGGGTTTTTATTATGTGATATGAACTCCTGTATTGCCCATTTAGGATTTTTTTGAGCTTTTGCTAGTTTTCCACATTCTTCACGTCAATCAATCAATCAGCCTATCGCAGTCCACTGCTGGACATAGGCCTCTCCCAACTTGCGCCACAACACTCTGCCCTCCGCCTTCCGCATCCAGTCCATCCCTGCTACCTTCCTCAAGTCATCGGTCCACCTAGCTGCAGGACGTCCTATATTACGTTTGCCGATTTGCGGTCTCCACTCTAGGACACGTCTGCTCCAACGGCCATCGGTCCTTCGACAGATGTGGCCAGCCCACTGCCACTTTAGTTTGCTTGTCCTGCGAGCTGCATTCTTCACGTATAGTGCTGTTATTGATTGGACATGGGTACTTCAGTCACTACCTGCACTAGGTCAGCAGTCAATAGGAAATGCAGCGGTATCATCACTGCGACCCTCCCGAAGGTATATACCTACTGCCGAGCGCACATTGTTAGAGTGTTGAGCCACACGCTGCGCTTAGGGGCGGTGACCTTTCTCTGCCAGCCTTTGTACTTAAAATGCTGAATGGCAGAAGGGAATGGGAGGGCTGTTGCCTCCTCGTAAATAGAGGCAGTGGAGAGTTAGCGGGAAAATGATCCTCATGCCTCTCCCCTCGGACGCAGACGTTTAAGTGATAGAAGGCGGGCCTATGTACCCCGCCATTCATAACCGCCCTTGGTGTAGCCTATGTGCCAGGGTGGCTCCTAGTGTACGCGACCCCTCTCTTCGTCTGGGGATTACCTCCATCTCCAGGTTAATCCCCCACAGGCGTTAAAACTTGGCCCGTAGCTGGTCGGGATGTCCGGAGAAATGGGACTGACCTTGGATCATCCTTACTATGGACAATGTTTCCCAAACATTGTTCTGCCATGGCCCGGTAATTTTCATACTGCCCTTTCATGACCTACTCAATCGTTTTAACTACTCAATACTGATAGCTCTCAATTCAATAGTGGTAACATATTTGTTTTTATTTTATTTGTTTATTTACCATAAAACTACATTTAAATTATTGTTAACAAACTAATACAAGTTTTAACGTATACCGCTCATTCGCGATTGCAACATCATGATCATTCTGCATTAAGTACTTACATATTTCGACATATGTATTAACTACAATTTAAAACGTTATTACTAGCTAACTTTGCCAACTATATTTTGGTATCAGTTATTTCGTCAATTATAGATACCTATTAAATTTCAAAATACGATGATTATTGAATGCTGCGACCGAGATTTTAATTTGACGGCCTGGTACCGGGTCGCGACCCTCCTAATGGGAAACATTGGTTTAATGGGTATGTTCTGCACTGTGGTGGACAGTCCCACACACGCCTATCGGCTAACCATCGGCAGGTATAGTGCGCAGCAGAATTCCATCTCGTTAAAAAAAAGTTTGCTCCCTGTCACACACATATTCAATTAGTAACAGTGAGTAAAGTCTTCTTTGGTTTATTTAACAAAACAATAAGAGAACAATGCAGTTGAAACAAAATCTTGTATAATGTAGAGCTACTGATGTAACATCAATAAACCAATAGGTCGAAGAAAGAAGCTGCACCGGAATTCCTCACTCATAGAAGAACCTTCACAAAGCGTAATAAAACATCAACTAACGTGTCACTTCCACGGAACTGTTGCACGCGTCGCGACAGGTAGTACCTGCTTCCGTTACATAAATGAGGCTTCCGTCTAACTCGATTTGCGAGCTCCCGCGAACCCACGTACGGCTTCGGCGGCTACAGGGGGTCTGCTACGTGCGGCAGTGATGGCGCAATTCCGATTACGTCGATACCAATCTTATTATAGGAACTTTATATAAATTGCGTAATTGTTTATTAATACACCGAACAATTTGTATGGGGAATAGGCTAGATGAATATTTTTTTTTTGCTTTAATAGAAGCTCGTTCATATAATAAACAGAAAGGAAAATCGGTTTTCGAATAACTATAAAAACAACCAAGATTTAGGTATTAAAGATTTTTCTCGCAAAACGGCAATTTACAAGGAGTTTATATGGCCGTACTCAACAATGACATCACGGTTGATGTCGGATCTCTCTGTCTATAATCGCCTTCAAATTAACCACTTAAAATGCTTGTATCTAATGTATTTCTAAGCCGATTTTAATTCTAATTTCACAGGACTGCATCTTATTCACGGTATTTTAATATTTAATGACGAGACGTAAAAATTAGAATTCAGTCATCATCCCAATTGGCTAACAGACATGACGGAAATAACTCTTTCGGTTATTAAAATTCAATTAAACTCATTTTAATTCAGGTTCAAGTTCCATGATTGAAACGCTTACATTTGTTTATATAAACTAATAATAAATAATTACAACAATTATTTACAATAAAATTAAGAATAAATAATTGATAACCAATGTTATTAGACGTTAAAGGAATATAAAATTGGGTACCTACAATGAACTATAAACTACATTTCGTAACAATATTCTTATTATATACGTTACTTATTTATTATCTTTCATTATTCATTATCAATGGTATTTTAAGCAGCGAAAGAGGATTTAAATAAAAAATAGAAAAACTGATACAAAACTGTTAACTATAGAAAATTGCGATATACAAAGGGTTTTAAGAACTGTAATATTTTGTTAATAAAATTTTTAAAGTAAATTGCAGTAAATGTCCTTAGCGCGGAAGCAGAAAAATAAATTTAGATGAAAACCACAACTTTTTGAAGCCGCTTTCTTTCTTAAGTAATTTTTGTAGTGATTTCTATTTGAGTAAATTTATTTCCAATATTAATATTGTAATGTTAGCGATTTTATAGAGGAGACAATAAATTAGAGCATTTGAGTTTCGTTACTTTCTTCTCATACACTAACCCTAATTTAGCAAAATACTTTAAGTAGTTTCGTAGTTTATCTCAGACAAACACAGTGACAAGAGATTTGAGTATATATAGGGATAATAATAATATTATGTAGTCAAGAGATTTTTTCACTCCTTCGTCACTAGCTTGTTAGCCTCTTATCTATATTTGTCGTATGCTGTTTTAGATCTAAGTGTGAAATTCCATACAACGGACCCTGAACCCTGCAGAACCATTATATTCGTCCAATCCCAGTGCGCAGATTGCCTTTCAAGTGTTTTATAACGTGATAATGCGGTAATCAGTTCATTCGTTGAGCGCAACGATTCAGCTGTTGCTTATTATTAGAATTCGCCCTCTGGCCGTGAAGAACCCGAAAGGTTATTGGGTAACTGTCAAAGTGTCAAAGTGAAGCCTTTGTTAGCAGTCATGCTAATGGTTTGTGTGGGCAGGATGCGTGTCTAATCAGCGTTTAGAAGGCGATCTCGTTCCAGTTACAGCATCAATCAGTCCCTCGTACCGCCAAACTTAGTACGTAGGTACGTCATGCATAAAAAAAATATTTGAAAAAAATATTAATATTATCGTAGCCACAGAAAAATTGTTGCCAGACATAGGTACGAGGAGCTGCTGAATAAGCTGGGGCTCTTACAGAACCTGAACCTCGCCACCTTAATATTTGGTCTACGCGAAATGACCATGTAACCCTATATCAAACCCAGTGGCTTACAATCCGTATCCGGCAGAGGTAAGATACAACATTTTTAAGAATTCAAAGTACTCTAGCCATCTCTGATCCCGATTTCTTCCCCTTACTTAGGTTTCATATCCTAGACGTTTCAGCCTAGCTGCAACACGCGTTTAGATCATTTACTGTGACGGCTACCAGTACCCAGTCACATTCTTGACAAATACTTAATCGGTTTTTGATAAAATTGTTGTTGTTTTTTGATTTTTTAAATCACCCTATTACATTAAACCACGCTTTGTCATCAGCTCCTCAATCCTAACACGAATCCTTATCCTACGTTAATCATATGACTTCTGTCCTCCCTCCTCATTCCTCCATAATATGATGACAAGTCATTTACGGTAAAGTCCTTCAAACTGTGGAACTCTCCACCTAAAGCCATCAGACGTGCACCGCACCATCGTATGATGCATTCAAGCGTGCAATAAAAACATTTGTTGCAAATAGTTAAAGCTTTGTGTTGTAATTTCTTGATTGAACTCCATGGTATCTTGTTATTAAACACTAATTTCACTAGTTCCACTTGAATCTTTATTATATTTAAATTATTGCGACCGGTTTCGATACCTGACGACGATGTATCGAAACCACTGAAAAGTTAAAAATAATATAAGAATAGGTACAGATAACATCACACTTCTCTATTGAAGTCGGTGACAAATTTTAGGACTTTCAAGGAGATCATCGTTTGGCACCGACTTCAATAGAGAAGTGTGATGTTGTCTGTACCTATTCTTATATTATTTTTAACTTTTCAGTGTTTTTGAAGTCGGTTTTTAATTTTTGTAAAATATTTATATCTTGACTCTACATTATTTTGTTATGTATTTTTACATCTACCTTCCTAACAAACTAATCGATAAGTAGTTCTTTTGTATTTTCAATTTCAAACAATAAAGTATTTATTCATTTATTAATTCATAATTATTTTTTTCTTTACTTAACTCATTTAGATTAGTCATGTATGTAATTACCATTATACATTACCAGTACTATAATCCTTTGATCATCTAGTGAGATTGAAAGTGATGTACCAAACAATGACCTGGAAAGTCTTAAACATTCAGAAACTAACTATATTGAAGTTATAGTTAAAATTTGACTCCAACTTCATAATAAAATGGGATATTATGAGTATTACTATACAATTTTTGAATTCTGTGATTTTATAGTCTAGTAAAAATACGGCAGTTACACGGCAATTAAACGAAAAATACAATTTTGCGATAGAGATAAAGGTGGCTTGTAAAATAGTCAAAGCAGACATAAAATAAGACTATAGTATGTGTCATTTTATAACTCTATCATTTTATCGATATAGTGGCATGGCGCACTTAATTATTATCCTGTTGCGAGTGGCTTTCTTATTTCATTGACGTATTTGGGCTTTCCGAGCGAGAATAAGCATCTATACAAAAACCATAAGCTTATTTTAACGCAAGCCGTCGGCAGGAAAATATATGAAATAGTTCGTTTCTGCCGCAGCCCGCAAGTGCATAAATGCCGGACGACAAGTTTGTGGACAGAGCTAGAACCGTAGCATTCCAGAGTACAGGAATGCTCAGTTGAGGTCTGACTACAGCGTATAGTTAATTGTATTCAACATATTATGTAAATTTAAACAGTAAAATTTGTAAATTTGCCATGCTCAGTTATCGATTAGGTTTTATTTTTTATACCTATTTCTTTCTTTCTATTATATATTCTATTCTATTATGCCTATTAATTCGCATAATGTCGAATTTTTGTAATCCAGTTCGAAATTTAAATAAAAGTAAAAAAGTTATCCCTTAAGTCATCGGGTTCAAAAAAGTTCGCTCCATATTCTAACATTGCCGAGCGCTCAAACATACGGTTAGAAGATGGCGGACAGTTTCTGGCTCGAGCACGCCAGAAATTGCTGAACACTTTCTGCTCAGTTCCAATAAAGGTTGTGTATTAACTGGTGGTATGTTTGAAAAGATAACATTAGCTTTTGCTTCAACGAACAAATAACTATTGACAGACAAAAGATGATGATTTCCGTATTGATTGTAATTGTAATTACTGGACAAAATTTTGTATTTGCGTCGCTTGGCATGTTCAGCTTTGTCTGCCGCAGCTCCTGCTCTCGACGAAGTGACATTGAGGTGGGAAGCAGAAAGAGTATCCACACATGTGGCATCCCAAATAAGCGAGAGGCCGCTCTCCCAGGGTATTAGGGTCAAACCATCAGGTCTCTTTCCATCATCGCGGGCAATTCCAGGTGGTTCAAGAACACTTGGAATGTCGATGGTGGCTAGAGACCTTTTGATAATGTCGTTTAGGGAATTGTGCCGCGGCAGCCTACCTGCGTTAAATCGGCAGAAGAGGCTCTGGTGTCCGAAACAATCTACATCACCTCCGCAGGGACAGGAGTGTGGGAAGCAGATCGGAGATCCAAGACGAAGACCAACTGCGATTCGGCAACTAAGATCGTCTAGTAGTGTTCCTAAGTTTTTAGATGGAATAACGTGTAGCCAGTGATTGGATTCCTTTTCCGAAACAGCTAGAAGGCGTGCTCTGTCACGATCACTTGCGCTATTTGTTAATAAGTTCTCTTGTGTAGCCTCTGCCAGCGGAGAGTCCCAACGTTTTTGGATATGTGGTTCCATTGGGATGTCAGCGCTAGGGCAGAGGGAAATCCAAGTTTCCTGGGCCTCTTTGAAACTATCAATTGAGGAAGGGTCAATATTAATTATTTTGTGGCATAATGTTGAAACGCTGTGTACAGAGGACAGGAAAGCTGGGAGAGCTACACTAGAGATTTTTCTAATACCGATACCGCCAAGTCTTATTGGAAGGGTAGCTTGTGTCCAGGCAGAGAAAGGCATATTTAAGTTTAATATTTTTTCGAAAACATTTTTGAGGCAGGTATCGATTTCTTCTAAAAGATCAGGAGATTTCCAAACAGGGCTAGACCGTATAATGTATGTGAATTTTGGAACAAATAGGCAAAACTTAAGAATGGTGTATGCGATATGAGAATTTAAAATAAATAGTTTAGATGAATGGTCTTTGAAAATATTGATTTTTGTTTCTAAAATTTGTTTAATACTTTCATCAAGAAGAGGGGCTCCAAGAAGACTAAGCTGATCTTTAGAAACGTATTTGATACCGGGTGCTACTAAGGAAAAATCATTTAATATTAATTGTTTTTCTTGAGGCGAAAATTTGTCAGATATAAAAATTTCACATTTGCTAATATTTATCTCTAAACCGATTTCTTTGAAATTTTGCACTAATTTTAAAAAATCGCTCTTAACAATATCAACTTCACCTCCAAGGGTACCGTCATCAAGATACCAGATATTAAGCTCAGACTTTAAAGATGAGATCACAGGATGAATACCGAGACTGAACAGGGCAGGGCCGAGAGGATCACCTTTTTGTACACCGACTGCTGAGGAAATAGAATCACTTTCATATAATAAGTTTGAATGAGCATTGTAGCATTGCCAAACGAAAGAGTAAATTTGTGGGAGATGGGTGGCGACCTCGGTCAGGATTACTTTTCTGTCTAGGGTGTTGAACGCATTTTTGACGTCAAGCTTGAGGAGGATATCAGCCTTTCCAAGAGACATAAAAGTACGAACGGAATGAACAGCAGCTTCACATCCTCCTCTGCTACCAAAACTTAAGTGAACAGGTTGAAATTTTGATTTAAGAGCAGAAAAAATGTTGGAACAAGCCAACTTAGAAGTAAGTCTGCGTAAAGTGAAGCCTATAGCAATTGGTCTTAATCCACCTTTTTTTCTTCTTCGTTGAATGCGCAAAGCCGAGCACCAAAAAGAAGAGGAGAGAAAGAAGGGTCGACCTCACCCCTAAGTTGAAGGTTGCACAGGTTTGTCAAATCGGAGAGAAGGGTTCTTCCAGCATCACCAGCAGAAGGACCAACTAAATCTTTCAAGTGTTGTGGAGTTTGACCATCGATTCCGCCAGATGACCCGTTGGGAAAAGAGTTAATTGCGGAGAGAGTATCCTCGATGCTGATTTGAAGAGGTAGAATTGAAGAAGAAGGTTTTGGAAGCAAAGGAGGATTAGAGAACGGGTGTTTACTGCGGAGACCTTCAAGTGTTTCGGGAGAATAGGGTGCAAGGGTATCATCAGAAAATAAAATTTTCGCTGCGTTTTTTAAATCTCCATCCATCACTTTCGATTCCACTGCACGTTTTAAATTAAAAGATTTAAAGTTAGAAGTTGTGGTCACTTGAGGCATAGACGGACTACAGGAGTTACTTTTAAGAGTAGCAGTTAGGGATCGATTTACAGCAGATTTAGGGGCATAGAAGTGAGTAAAAGGATAGAGAAAAAGATCTTGCCACGACTGACTATTGTTATTTTTACAAACGTTTTTAATATAGGAGGAAAGAGACTATGCTAAGGATAATCTTGCACCCCGCGGAATCCTTTTAACTATTGGAATTGATTTAAAACAATATGAAAGGTGATTAATGTAAAATGGAAGTGATGATGGGAGATCAACGCGAGAATTTAAATTTGATTCGTCTTGGAATGGTACAGGTTGTGAGTGAGAAATAGAGTGAGTAGTATGTGTGCGGGTGATATGAATGTTTAGGCCTCTTCGGCCTTTGAAGAAACGGTCTACGGGACATTGTGGGCACTTAATTAAATCTGGTTGTGACATAATTAAATATACAAGGTAATCTAAAAAAGCTAAAGGATATTAAGGCTATAAAATAAAAAGATATTAATAACTAACAGAAATTAAAGCAGAAAAACATTAAACTAGTAATAGATTACGAACACAGTAGCACCAGAACATGTAAAAATCTCTTAGTCATTTAAGAACTCGAAAAGATTTGATCTCAATAGAAGAAGCGTAAAGATGAGCAAAGCAGGAAACTGGAAATTTGTATCGTCGTCACCTTTCAAGTATCCTTCCGCAACAACATAGATCATTGTTCAAGTAAAGGAGCAGCACACATTCGTAGGTATACATATCTTCAGTATACACATTTATCTTCAAGTATCATGAACTTCACTTTAGGATTGCAGCAGGAACCGAATAATATTTATCTTCAAGTTCAAGTAGAAAGAATCAGTCTTCAGGAATAATTTACCTCACTGTATGGCAGGAAGAACCGTATATTTAATGTGAAACAGCGGCAGGGAGTGAGAGTGCACCCATAATGAAATTACTGATCTTCGAGGAAGAGGAAATATAGTAATAACACACGAAATAATTTTGAGAGTTGTTAAAAATAACAAAAAACCCGTAAAAATACGGATTATTAATGTAGGATTTTATAAATATTGATTTGACACGACTGTTGCTGTTTGACACGACACAAAAAAACATTAAAATTACACTTTTAAATTTTGGTTATTTTACAACTTAAAATCGTCGAAGACTTGAAACCATTATTAAAGTAATCTTGTAAAATCAAATCAAATAAATCACGAAACTTAAAAAAGAGAACATACTAAAATTATCCATTCGTGGCTAAGCACGAATCCCGGTTACCCAGTTGACTATTGTAGAGTCGATAAGTTGGCCGTCAGTTTGTTGCGATTATAGCGCGAGTATCGAATCTGAAATCTATCGCAGAACTACATTGTCATGTCTCTACTGTTGTGCAAACTTGTCTTTGTTTCACAGAGATAGAAATCTTTTTTAAATACTGGAACTCTACATATTTCTTAACCTACTTTTTTATATACAAGTTGGTTATAGATTGGAATAAAACCCTTTATCGGGTTCCATTCTGCACAACCAGTTGGTCGGTTTAGTTGGTCGGAGTGGAAGGACAGGACGAAGATAGCAAAGAAGCAGGCTGCCCACCTGACGGTAAGTGACTCTAGTCGACAGACATGTAGTTCCTGTAAGCTTCGCAAATATACCGCAAACCGCCTCCGTGATCTAGTGGGTACCGAGTGTTGATCGGGAGGTCCAGGATTCGATTCCCCATGGGGGGAGAAATTTTTCTGCTTGGTATGGTTGGTGGTAGGGCTGAGCCCGCCTGGCCAGCTACCACCTTCTTGTCTAAGTTTCTCGCCTAATTAGAGGTGAGAAAGCCAGTTCCTTAGTTGTTAAGGAGTCCAGATGAAGCTCGATTTCACCCTCGTCCTTATCATCACATACCATCAGGTGAAATTAAGGCTTGCCTATTCGCATGTAAAAAATACAATCTCTACAAGGGTCCAATATACTCGTACAGTAAGCGCCATGTCAAGCTTAACATTTGAAAACCGCGGCTATAACGAGCGCCATAAGAGGGGTTCAAAGGTCAAATAGTACACGTTCAGCTTGATGCAGTACTTACTCTACGTTGCTTACTTGTAAAATAAACCGTCAAGTCACAGGACTTATTAATTGGATCTTGGTGGCCTAACTCAATTTTACTGCCTACAGCAATGCCAATACTGCTGTTTGGCGTCAGAAATAGGTATGTATGATAGAAGTACTCGCTCAGACGAGTCTTGATCTTGAAGTGACTGATCCGCTGGTAGAACAATTTACTTCACAGGTTTATTATTTGGAACAAAATAAAAGTTTTTTTTTATAGTTTATGGGTAGACACTTGTCCTCATCTTGCCTGATGGTAAGCAGAGGTGGCGCTTCTTGCGGAGCAGTGGAATTTCTATTACGTAGGGGTGGGTCTTTGCCGTTCTTCGGGTGCCTCGGTAGTAAAAGGGAGATGATGGAATAAGATCGACTTCAAAACACAAAGAAATTAAAATTAAATTTAGGAATACTTACGTTACATTTTTTATTTTGAACTCTATGATGCGGATAACCGATGATTATGAGTTCAAATTGGCACCGGCTTCAAAATGAAAATGTAATGTTGTTTGTATTCTTATATTATGTTTGATCTTTTTGTGTTTTTTATGTCGGATCTTAACTTTGTTTAATTTTTATTTATATTGGTAGTGAATTTTATATCAACTCACCGAAGTAACACGATAGAATACCTACATACAATTGAGAGTCAATACGTGCCTATTGTATTCAAAAAACTAACATCTAACTTCTAAAACTCAAGGATTCTTCCATCATCAGCTCGGCTTACGACTACCAGACGGAATTACCTGAATAGTTTTAGAAAAAAAAACATATTAGTGGCGCTTATAAAATTTAAAAGTTTCCCTCGATTTTCATGGGATCCCATCACTAGATCCCAGCTTGCGACAATGGGATCAATCAGGGAGCAAAGCCTCCCAAACAAAGGAAAATTTTTCAAATCGATTAATAAATGACAGAGATAAATGAGGTGACAAATATAAAAAAAAACATACAGACGAATTGATAACCTCCTCCTTTTTGTGAAGTTGGTTAAAAAAGGAAGCAAATAATAATTCGTCATACCTGTTTATAATCTCTTCTCTTCTCTATATATAATAAAATCGTAGGGGTACAAAAATCTGTAATTGCGAAATATTAAGAAAAAAAATACACAGGTCGCCTTAAAATCATTAGCAGAACACAATAGAATAGTTTTTAAAAAAATTGTTTGTTTGTTGGTTTGTTTGTTTGTTTGTTTGTTTGTTTGTTTGTTTGTTTGTCTGTTTGTCCGGAAAGATCTCCGAAACTACTGGACAGAATTTGATATGGCTTACACCACAATGCTTAGAATTTTCCGGAAGAACATTTAGGCATAATTTCGTTTGTTTAAATTCACTTTTTATTTTTAGTGAAAAAATACCATATAAAATTTTCGAATTGGCTTTATGTAGAAAAACAACATGGCGCACGTGAAATTATTTTGACAAGTCTGTCACATAGTACAGAGAGAAGGTATTTTCTTCCACGAAGGAAAGGCAATGGAACTACGCCATACAGCCTTATCTTAAGTAATTGGATTTCGAAAATTAAGGCAGGAATGAAGTGTTTCACATAGTACAAATAAAATTTAATATTTTCTGTTAATGGCTGTGCCCAACTGGATTTCGCCAACCAAATTGTCTTTTTCTTATGTCGTACCGGGGTGGTAAGGCAAAAAGATCAAGCCATATAACCAATGTATAAAGCATTTTTTATGATAATACTTATCGAGTGACCATAAAATTTGTAGATTGGTTTAATTCTTGACTAATTTTCACAAAATCACATTTTTTTGGATCCACCCAAGGAACATGGATATCGAACGAAGAGCCTAAAGAGTAGAACACATTGAACCTAGCCACGTTGACTTAATTTGACATGACTGCCGATAAAGTTCGTTTCCAAACCCAGCAATATGGGTATCAAATGAAAGGCATTGATGAGTAGAGCACTATAAACCTAGCAACATTGACATACATTCAACATGGCCGCCGCTCAAAAAAGGTGGATAAAAGTTAGTTTCCAAACCTAGCAATATGGGTATCAAATGAAAGGCCTTGAAGAGTAGAGCATTAGGTACCTAGGAAAATCGACCTAAATTCAAAATGGCCGCCGCTCAAAAAATTAGGATAAAAGTTCGTTTTCAAACCCAGCAATATGGGTATCAAATGAAAGGCCCTGATGAGTAGAGCACTATGAACCTAGCAACATTGACATAAATTCAACATAGCCGCCGCTCTAAAAAGAAGAATAATAGTTCGTTTCCAAACCTAGCAATATGGGTATCAACTGAAAGGCCTAAAAGAGTAGAGCATTATGAACTAAGGAAAATTGCCCTAAATTAAACATGGCCGCCGCTCAAAAAAGATAGATAAAAGTTCGTTTCCAAACCTAGCAATATGGGTATCAAATGAAAGGCCTTGAAGAGTAGAGCATTAGGTACCTCGGAAAATCGACCTAAATTCAAAATGGCCGCCGCTCAAAAAATAAGGATAAAAGTTCGTTTTCAAACCCAGCAATATGGGTATCAAATGAAAGGCCCTGATGAGTAGAGCACTATGAACCTAGCAACATTGACATAAATTCAACATAGCCGCCGCTCTAAAAAGTAGAATAATAGTTCGTTTCCAAACCTAGCAATATGGGTATCAACTGAAAGGCCTAAAAGAGTAGAGCATTATGAACTAAGGAAAATTGCCCTAAATTAAACAGCCGCGTTTTGGCCTACGTTTCCAAACCTAGCAATATGGGTATCAAATGAAAGGCCTTGAAGAGTAGAGCATTAGGAACCTAGCAAAATCGACCTAAATTCAACATGGCCGCCCCTCAAAAAAAAAGGATAAAAGTTCGTTTCCAAACCTAGCAATATGGTTATCAACTGAAAAGCCTAAAAGAGTAGAGCATTATGAACTTAGGAAAATTGCTATAAATTCAACATGGCCGCCGCTCAAAAAATGGATAATAGTTCGTTTCCAAACCCAGCAATATGGGTCTCAAATGAAAGGCCTTGATGAGTAGAGCACTATGAACCTAGCAACACATAAATAAATTCGACATGGCCGCCGCTCAACAAAGGTGGATAAAAGTTCGTTTTCTAATCTAGCAATATAGGTATCAAATGAAAGGTCTTCAAGAGTAGAGCACTATGGACCTAGCAATATTGACGTAAATTCGACATGGCCACCGCTCAAAAAAGGTGGATAA
Organism: Schoenobius gigantellus; assembly: GCA_963935595.1. Classification (NCBI taxonomy): domain Eukaryota; kingdom Metazoa; phylum Arthropoda; class Insecta; order Lepidoptera; family Crambidae; genus Schoenobius; species Schoenobius gigantellus. The sequence continues at coordinate 29,673,324 of OZ012551.1, forward strand.
AAGTTCGTTTCCAAACCTAGCAATATAGGTATCAAATAAAAGGCCTTGAAGAGTAGAGCACTATGAACCTAGGAAAATAGCACAAAATTCAATATGGCCGCTGCTCAAAAAAAACTGTTAAAAGTTCGTTTCTAAGCCCAGCAATATGGGTATCAAATGATCAGTAGAGCACTATGAACGTAGCAACATTGACGTAAATTCAACATGACCGCCGCTCAAAAAAGACGGATAACAGTTGCTTTTCAAACCCAGCAATAGGGGTATTAAATGAAAGTAGGCCCTGAAGGGTACCTAGAGCAGCCATGCTCTAAGTGTGTTCCGCGGAACCCTAGGGCTCCACAATACCCCTATAAGGGTTCCGCAATAATTTAGAAAAATCAAAACACCCTCTCTGGTCGTACTTTTATTATGCTTATTAATAAAGAATACACTTTTAAAAACTATTGTTTTATTTTAGGGTTCCGTCAAGTATTTCGCTTTCCAAAAGGGTTCCGTCACCAAAAAAGTTTGAGAACCGTTCCGGGGCCTATTGGATGTTCGATGTTAGATGTTACCTGTGTTTAGTGTCCTTCGAGACCGTGATAATGCAACGATCGTGAACTAACTAACGATAACTCCAAGTTTGTGTGTTGGATGTTAGTCATCACGGCGTGTTTGCTAACCGAACTATGCCAGCTACACTATATCGCACAGTATAGTACACGTTACAAACACGGAAGTCTCAATACATTTTAAGGCTAACCGCATAAATACGTTTTTTCCCATTCGTTTTCTGAATGCGCCGCATCCGAATGCATCAAATCTATACAAAATACTCATTGATTGCCGCACATGTTCGTTTTTATTACGAACGGAACACGTTCTGTACGTACGTTTAGGTAGAATGGTAGAAATCCCGAATGAGAAGAAACGAACGTCTGCGCTACGTTCACGAAACTCCGTGTCTGTATTCCGTGATCGGATATCGAATACGGAAAACGTATTTGTACAGTAACCCCCCCATTCATGCTATACATTAACTCTACGAAAACCGCCAGTATTACGAGCGACATAAGAACGGTTCAAAGGTCAAACAGAATAGCTTGACAAGGAGCTTACTGTACGACCAGTCAAAATTGGCCAAGTTGTCATATCCAAAAAATCTATTTTGTTGGTGTTACCAACACCCGTTATAAAATCTAAACTTTATTCGTATACAGTTCTAATTTATTCACAATTGTTTATTTTAATTCGAAACATGAATACGATAAAGATTATTCTTGCAACTGTGTAGTTCTTTCTACTGAAGAATTTATTAATATCAATAATGTCTCTAAAACAATAATTATACTTAGTGTTTATAGTAATATGTAATGTATTTAATTTTGTGGACTGTTAGAAAAAGAGCATTACGATCCTACGAAAATTGTCCTAATTTCGAAATGGCCGATGCTCAAGAAAGGCAGAATAAAGTTGAATCATTATGGAATAAAATGGAAGAAAAAACTAAACACTGTGTTAAGTATTTTGATGGCGAAACGTAGTTCGCGGGCACAGCTAGTATCTAATAAAGTTGATTAATTCTGTTTATCTAATTTGTTATTTCAGTTAAGATTCGTATACTTTTAAGTATACACTCCCGGACACCTAAATCGAGCCACCTTGCACTTTTGGATTATATACATCGTCCATAACTAAAAAAAATGAATGGTCGATCAAAAAGTTTTATGAATTTTATAGCTAGCATATTCATAATCAGCACATCAGATTAAACATGAATATGTCAGCTACAAAATGCATAAAAACTTTGTGGCTGTCCAAATATTTTTTTAAAGTTATAGGTAGACGATATAATGCAAAAGAGCAAGGTGGCTCGATTTAGGTGTCCGGGAGGGTATTATGTTTCCGCTAGATCTCCAAATTCAGCGGCTTTCCGTATACCATCTCCAGCCTCTCTAGCACGTCCACCGAAACACGATATGACAAAGCGGTTTATCGCGGTGAACTGTCAAAATACAATAGGGTTTCGTCGTATTTTGATAGTACACCGCGATAAATCGCTTTATCATATCGTGTTTTGGTGGACGTGCTACGGGGGTAGATCGTCATTCGTCAGTCCAACTTATGAATGGGGCCACCAAGGCTGCTCCTGTATAAGTTCTTCCTGCTATGGTGATTAATTGTTTTATTTTTTTATTAGATCAGTCAAAGCGTAATTGTCGCAAGTGCCAGTAATGAGATCATTAATTAAGAAATCTTGTTTTAAATTGTTTGCTGTGTGCGAAGTTTCAATGCTCTCATCATATATTAGTTCACTAATAAAATGATCGATAAATCTCCTAAGCATATTGTATTTCACTATAAAAACATAGCAATACCGCCGGTGGTATTTCGATTCAGAAGGGCTACTCTCTAAGTTCGTAATCAGAATCTGCCGTATCAAGAAACTGCCCAAACCAGAATCTGTCCTAAAGCGAATAAGCGAAAGTTTTAATCTCGAAGTTAGCTGTACAACGCTACGTGAACGCGCATGCTTAGGTGACGTCAATGACATCACGCAGAAGTGAACGTTGATTTTGTCAGTTACTTATTGCAGTGTTGATATTCGCCGTGCAATGCGCGCTCTTTTTAACCGACTTCAAAAAAGGAGGAGGTTCTCAATTCGATGCGTATGTTTTTTTTGTGTGTATATTACGCGATTACGCCGCCAATTGTGGATCGATTTTCAAAATTCTGTTTGTATTCGATAGAGTATACCCCCAGGGTGGTCCCATGGTCACCAAACTCAGGATCTGATGATGGGATCCCATGAAAATCGAGAAAAACCCTTAAATTTTAAGGTGTGTCCAACGTGTTTTGTGTGTATGGTACGCGATTACTCCGCCAATTGTAGACCGATTATCAAAATTCTTTTTGTATTCGATAGAGTATACTCCTGAGGTGGTACCAAAGTCAGGATCAGTAGGGTTACTCTTGAACCATTTCTGATGGATCGTCATTGGGATTGTGATTTTTCATACGCTTGAGTAACAACACTAGCGCCAAATTGCATCCGTATTTTGAGAAAATTTAATAATACTGAGTTTGGTTCATCCAAAATCCGCACAATACGGGGTCAATTTGGAGCCAATGCGCAAAAATAAGCGTACGAAAAATCAAAATCTCAATGCCGACCGATCGGATTCGGTTCAAGAGTAACCCTACTGATCATTGGATCCCATGAAAATCGAGGGAAACGCTAATTTATGGAAATCGGTGCCAAACGATGAAGAAACCCTAATTTTTCTAAGGGTTTCTTTCGCTAAAATGATTTCCTTCACTAAAAAGTTAAAAATAAAAAATATTTTACAAAAATAAAAACCGACCGACATAAGAATAGGTACAGACAACATCACACTTCTATATTGAAGTCGGTGACAAATTTCAAGACTTTCTAGGAGATCATCGTTTGGCACCGGCTTCAATATAGAAGTGTGATGTTGTCTGTACCTTTTCTCATGTTATTTTTAACTTTTCAGTGTTTTTGAAGTCGATTTTTATTTTTGTAAAATATTCTTATTGTAGATAAGTAGATTGCATCTGATCGTGTGATGGTGTGTCGCATGGACAGAGTACAGTATTAAGAGAGGTAGGACTAAATGTTTATCGCTCTAATGAACAGCCTGACTGGGGAAGGAGGGGAAGGACCTACGCCTCATACAAACCAATAATAAAAAAAAAAGGTGATTGTCGCCGTGAGTTCGCACGAGCGATGCCGTCAATAAATCAATCTTTCAGAAACCACATGTACTATAGGCCACTGTAGTCACTTACCATCAGGCGGGCATTCTGATTGTTTGCCAACTTTATTGCGTAGGCAAAGCGTTATAAAATTACCACCAGTTGAGCCTTTGCCACTCATGTTCTGTCAAGAACTCGAAGCCGTAGTCTAACTAAACTGGTACTGAAGTAAGCAAAATGTCTTGCAGTTTTAGAAGCAAACTGTAACATTTTGAGTTCCTACTTTGGAAAGCATGTCGAATATTGGGTCCTGCGCTTCATCTCGCTGTGGTCCCATCAGTTAACTGCCCGTTAACCCGTTTTGCTATTATCCCGTATGCTTTTACTTTAGTCATTTTCGCAGTGTTATGACATATGGTATACTACTATGGGGATCGGCTGCTAGTATACAAAGTATTTTTGTACTTGTGGTAAGAGCTGTTCCTGCCATTTATAATTCACGAGCAAGAGATTCTCCAAGAGATTTATTTAGAGAAATTTATATATTAATTTTAGCAGGACAGTAAAAGACATTGACAAGACATTGATGAAAATTTAATTAATGTCCATAAAAACTATAATACATTTGAAACCAGTTTCCAAATTTACAATTTAAACGCAAGTAATAAAATGAACTCGCCGTTGCAACATACAGGCTATAAAAAACTAGAGGACTGTTTATGGGGAAATGTATAACTTTTTATAACAAAGTCCCACAAAGTGTTAGTGACTTGCCTTTTCATAAGTATGAAGCGCATGTAAAAAAGGCTCTTATGAGTAAAGGATATTAAAAAGTCAAAGATTATTTGAATGATACCAATGCCTGGTGTTAATTTGAAAATAAAGAATTGTGTTGTTTGTATTGTTGTAATCGATAACAACACAGTAAGAAGAGAAGTGACACATTTAATCTTGTAATAGAAGTTGAGCTCAAACTTTTGCTTGAGGTCAGCTCTACAGGGAGAGAGAAAAATAGTTCTTGCTGGTTTTTTTGTTTGTTTCTTCCAGTACAAGGTCTCCCGCCGTAGACTTGTGAACCATTGGCGTAACTTCTTTGACGTGCAGAAGTGATTATGAAATAATCCAATTTGAATAAACTATATTGAATTTGAATGCGTCGTCTATTATGGAACAGAGAGTGAATCTACAAGCGCTACACTTACGGTCAATTTTACCAACCTTGTCCTAGATAAGAATACTCTTAGGTGACGTGCTGTCACATTTTTTCATTAAACAAAAAGTGACAACATACTCCTTAGGAGCTTCCTAAGCTAAGGTTGGTTAACGGTTACACTCTGTTGAGATGGAACAGAGATCGAAAATTGATTAAGTCTGTTTGTTGAAAAACCATGTACAGTTCCGTATTTGAAACTTGGAATGCGGCTTACAGAACAGCCCTCCAGTGCTCTAGGGGTGCGGGCGTCTGAGACGCAGGGCGGGAGCCGGCCAGGCTCCAGCCAGAGCTTACATAACGCGGAGGAAAGCGGATGTAGCGATAGCGACGCCATCTCTCTCGCACACTCTAAGCCCGCGTTCACCAGTGTGCACATTTTTCTTCTATCCAACAACGTGACATTATCTAAAATATTGAAATACGAGAATTAAGTCTTGTACTGGTAAAAATTATGCAAACAAAAGTTAATAAAAGGTTTTAGAAAAAACAGAACAAAAATACGAAGCAGAAGTCACAAAGGTAAAATTGAATGCTTTTTTACTACTTTAATATAATAAATGCGAAAGCAGCTCTGTCTCTTACGCTTTCATGCCTAAGCCGTTAAATCAATTGCAATGAATTTTAGTTTAAAGATAGCTTAAAGCCCTTAGGAAGGCCATGCATGAGCTACTTTTTATCCTGAATTGTCATGAGGTCCCTGGGAAACGCGTGATAAAACCCAACTCACGATATAACTGAGTTCCATGCAGACAAAGACGCGGGCAGCAGCTGTTATAGTTATAATTGTTGCAATTAGACAACGTTATTAGGTGACCTTTTTACAAGCTTTTATTTAGTTTCACCTGTCCGGTGTCTGTAATGAAATCTTGCAAGTTAAATTTGACCCACTTCCCGGTCTTCGATTGTGCTGAAATTTAGTTAGCATGCATAGGTATATCGCGTGACAATGCAATATTATGATGATACAAGCGTTTATAGCCTGTATTAAAAAAAAATTTTACTTGTTTCCATTTACAGAAAAGATTCACCAACAGCACCTATCTATACGTATATACAGAGTTACTTTTGAACCTAGATGTATGGAGCTGTTCCATACATCTAGGTTCAGTGGATGTTGAACAAAATTTGGATCTTGCTTCAAAAGTAACCTAGTATAATAATACATTGTTTATACATATTTTAAAATATAAAATATTTATATATTTTTATATTTACCGGAGGAAGACTCTATACCAGGGTCGCCTGCTTGAGTAAGTCCATCTTACCTATATCTGCCGTAAAACAGCAGTGCTTGCATTGCTGTGTTCCGGTTTGAAGGGTAAGATATGGTAGTGAAATTACTGGGTACCGTGACTTTACATCTTCTCTCATAAGTTGGTGAAGTTGGCAACGTACGCTGTGGTTGTTGTAGGGATTGCATTTGCTACAATCGGGGAATGGCTAACGCCGATCCCGATTGTGTCTCTACGGAGGTAGAAGTATCTGGAGGGTTTTAGCAGGTATTGGGTCTTCTACCCGAGTCCGGCATATCCTTGAGGTTGCCTAGTCAGTTCAAGTCCCTTGTTGAATACCATAAATGTATCTTCCCTCCTAAAAAAAAGGGGTTGCATTTGCTGCGAATCTCACAAAAACCACATGTAGATACTAAAGGCGACTGTTACCCTTACCATCAGGTGGGTAGTATGCTTGTTTGCCAATTCAGTTGTATAAAAAATATATATGTATACTAATTACAGGCTTACACAGCACTGACCAAATAGTATTGCGTTTGCAAATTAACGTTCTTTTTTCTATTTAACATATTTCTAATTATCTACACTTTTTGCTTCGCATTTCTAAAAATTATAGGTGTCTCCATTTTTAATTAGGGGAAAGTATTCACAAAGCATCCCAAATATTTTTTTCTGAACATAATAATTAAAGTAATAAGGTTTCCTATTTATCAAAATTATTGCATCAAACAAGTTTGTTCAATTTACTAATATAATATCTACTATTAGAAAGATGTATAACTTTTATAAAATAACACATTCACTAATTTTTATCGATGATAAATACTAACCAGAACAAGCATAGCTTTTGTTTAAGGAAAATAATGCGCTTACCGTGAAAAACCTCTACAGTAGAGACACGCCTTTACTCCTCCCCGCACATGTGCCGATTGCGCTGACATTTACGTAGTGCGCCCCGTGCCGCCGTGTAAACGCGCGTCTTATGCGCGTAGTCAATAAAAATAAAAAGAAAATAACAAATCGAAATTCGAAAACCACTGACATTGACGATTTCTTTTATTAATTATTTTCTTTCTTTGAAGTGTTTTTTTTAATAAAACTTCGTACGTCGCTCTATGTGTGTTCCGTTTTTGAAAATTTGCAACAGTGCAGAGGGCTGAGGGTCGTTTTCCCGGGGAATATTGCTATAGCAACGAATGACGTCAAGTTCATGGGCGGTTGGTGCATTTTCGCTCGATAATGAATAGTTTATTGTGATTGTTTGAGTTGCGACGTTTTTGCTGTGCATCCCTACGCTGCGATCTTACAAATCTAGGTGAGTTTAGATTACGTCAGCATAAACATCATTAGCACGAGTAGGTATTATTAAAATTTCTCGCAAACGGCAATATTTTATTTGCGTTTTTCTATTATTAATAAATGTTTATTGCAATTTTTTTAAATGACTTTAAAGAAATTGCAATAAACATTTATGAATAATAGAATTTCTTTAAATTACTTTTGTCATTACCTAATACGAAATTAATTCATTTCTACTAGTTGTAAACAAGCTATAGAGCAAAAAATAAAATAATGACGCCTTGATCTCACGAGTTGATCGTTATTACGAAACCGGGATTGAAAGTGAAAACGACGCATTTTGCTTCGTGAGAAAACCGGTCCATTCAAAGATATTTTATTATAACCGTCGCTCGTAATTCGCGGGAAAAATCAACTTTGCCTATATACGTGCCAGGGTGAAGGAGTATTTTTATTTTGAATAGAATACTTCATTCCCAGAAATGGAGTATTTTAGTACTCTGTCGTCTATAAGACTTTATTTAGAAAATGACAGTAACATGAAATAGTATATTCTACTAATAACTAGGATAAACAAAAAAAAACGTTAGTACTTTAATATGCTATAGTATTAAATTCTAAAGTACATACAAGAAGTACTTATTGCAAACACATTCAAGAAGTCTAAGCAAGAAAACGTAGATATTTTGTCAAGTTAAACATATCAATGAATCAAATCGTTTTTAGACTCAACTAGCTCTCTTGTTTTCGAGTAACGTGTTAAACGTGAAAAAGTAAAATTACAAAAAAACAATACAACGATATTTTATCTAGAATATTGAACTAAATGCAAAGTCTTTATATATGTAAAGTCTTTGTATAATTTAAGCAAAGTCAAGATAAACAATAATGTCTCTACAATCTCTACATTGCATTGGTGGAAAAATTAAAATAGAGCCATTTCAAGAAAAACAGATAATAAACTAGGAAGATCAAATTATTATTATTAATTTTTTGGCACAGCTGGAACAGTTTGCAAGAAATGTACTTTTTTAAGTTTTCCCGACATTTTTTCTATTTTTCTCTGCCTAGGAACATTCTCCTTAAGCCAGCAAATACTTGAAAAAAAATTATCGAATCGTTTCACCCGTTCTCGAATTTTGCACTTAGCAACACATATAGCGATCCATTTTTGTAATATAGATGTCAGTCATTGCATATTTCATATTTGAAACTATAATAACTATAGCGTTACAAAACGTGAAAAAAGACAGGTGCAGTGGGGAGACAGTAAAAAGTAGAAATAACCGACGACGAAGCCTACCATTGAATTTGATTTGAGCATATTGTTTAAAATTGCGACCAAAATGGTTTCGACCTTACACACAAAAACATAGGGTCCAATTTACTACGGCTACGTATCCGTCAACGATTTAATTAAAAAAACAAGACACGTAGGACCAAGCACTCCGGCGTGACCTCTAGAGTTAATTCGGTTGTTACGAGGGAACTGAGTCACCGTGCGAACCCTGGTGCATAGAATTACTAGGTACCGTTAGGTGACAATACTTCTACTATAGTTATAGCTCTACTAACAGTAGGTATATACGCGTGACATTGACATTTGTGTAAACGTCTACTCCAATGGAAAACACTTATGGCCAATTGCACCAACCTTGTCTTAGCTTAGGACGATCTTAGGTGGCATGCTGTCACATTCTTTTCATTAAAGACAAGAAGTGACAGTATTCTTCTTAGGATTGTCTTAGCTAAGACAAGGTTAGTGAAATTTACCATTAGTACATTTAATTTAGGTTAATTTTAAATATAATGCTCATAAAAAAATTGAATTCTTGTTTTTTTTATTAAATTTGAATGCAATCAAACAAAATGAAAGTTTGATTTTTGTGATTCTTATACAAAAGAATTAATCGAATTAAAAAAAAACGAAGGCACAATCTTTGTTCTAAAAACAAATACAAAAAACTCATTTAAAATTTTAAATTTTTTTAAAATAAATAAACAAAAAGAATATGAAAAGTTCTTTCCAATACCAAGTGATAAATTTGAAACATTCTTGATTCTAGTCGTGGAAATTGTACAATTTTACAAACTTAATTCTCTCAAGCTTGTCATAGTCACGGTATAACTAAAAACTATTTATCGTAGAATTAATTCAAGTTGAAATATTTAAGAGGCTTTAAAAGAATTTAAGATTTCCTACTAGTTAAGAATTGTTGGGTAATTTGTTCGGTGAAATTAATTGTTAATGTTTAAATTACAGATGCAATTGAATTACAGATGAAATTATACATGAAAATAAAAACAAATACCAACTTACAGTTGTTTTGTGTAAAAAATATCATGACAAAGAAATAAAAAATGTAATAGCAACAATATATAAAAGCTAATTTTTTATCAATTGTTTTATAAAATATACTATCGTTAATACGAAAAAAGCAACAACAGCAATAGTTTTATTGTTTTTTGCTTTGAATTTTTATCTTGCAATATTTTAATAATAGCACCAAACGTAAAATATTTTGTTTTCTTATGACAAACTCCCATACTAGCGTCGCGTTTCCCAACCATAATAGCCTGTGCAACATAAGCTCGGGCGGTGCAAGCGATATTGGACTCTACCTGCTCCTCATTAGGGCACTATGTAAAAATACGATCACCGCTTGAAAGCGCAGGTTTCAATTCCTACCGCTACGCGAGCTTGAACTCTATGTGTTGAGGTTTAAAGCTGATGACAAACTGGAAACTGGTTTTAGAAACGTTGATTTTTGTGCGGAGGTCTACTTGCGTAAGCTGTGTTGACATTGTGAGTTAGTTGATGGTGCTAAAGGCAGGGATAGGTACTATTGGTACCAGTAAGTCTATATGTTAGAATACAGTACGCAGTTATTTGTTTAATATACATAGCAGATTCTAGATATATACAGCTAACATTCATTATGGTACACTCTTCTCTACTACTGTAGTATTATATTATCTGTGACTCTACTATGTATATAAAAAATGAGTTTCTAGACACCTGGATTCGAAGCATAATAGAGGTCTTTTACTTTGAAATTACACATGCCCTTGGTACAGTTTACATGTTTATTGAGTTGTTTTTAACCGACTTCAAAAAAGGAGAAGGTTATCAATTCGATGCGTATGTTGTTTTTTTTTGTGTGTATGTTACGCGATTACGCCGCCTATTGTGGACCGATTTTCAAAATTCTTTTTGTATTCAATAGAGTATATTCCTGGGGTGGTCCCAAGGTCACCAAAGTCAGGATCTGATGATGGGATGGCATGGATAAATTAATTAAATTCACTAAAAAGATAAAAATAAAAATAATTTACATAAAATAAAAACCGACTTCAACAACACTGAAAGGATAAAAACTAATCTAAGAATAGGTACAGACAACATCACACTTCCATATTAAAGTCGGTGCCAAATTTTAATACCTAATACCTTTAAGGGACTTTTAAGGGACCTCGCGCACTAGACTGCCACGACCACGACCAGCCGTGACGGCTCATTGTTTATGGTCGTTAGTCGCTGCGACCACGTGCGCGACCGTTCATACGGTTCTATAGTTAACCCGTCGCATGCGGCCACTGGTCGTGGACGTGGCCATCTAGTGCGCGAGATCCCTAAGACTTTCTAGGAGATCATCGTTTGGCACCGACTTCAATATAGAAGTGTGATGTTGTCTGTACCTATACTTATATTATTATAAACTTTTCAGTGTTTTTAAGTCGGTTTTTTAAAATCGAAATTATTTTATTCCCTATTACAATGTGGAACCAATTTTAAGCAAATTATGGCGTATTAAATATAATGACTCTAAAATTCTTAAGGTTAAGAAAATACAAAAAAAGACCACAGTTTTTCGTAAACGGGAGAGCATTCTCGACAAGAAACTCGTGGGGTCAATTTTTTCTTCTTTTTTTGAAATCATATTCTATGAAAGGTACAATAAGTATATGTATTTCACAAAAATATTCCACAATTTGTTGCTTGTTTGATGACAGTGAAGTGTTACACGTCCATTTAATATACACAATCAGAGGCTGTTCTTATTTGACAATTAATGATTTATGTTTCGTTCACTTCAGGAATGCGTTATGGGGGGCCCCGTGGTGCGAATATCGAAACTTCGCCAATGCAGTTTGTATTGCTACGGTCTTATTATGAACTAGCTGTGCCCTCGAACTTCGTTTCGCCATCAAAATGCTTAACACAGTGTTTAGTTTTTTTCCTTCATTTTATTCCATAATGAATCAACTTTATTCTGCCTTTCTTGAGCATCGGCCATTTCGAAATTAGGAAAATTTTCGTAGGTTCGTAATGCTCTAGCTAGGTACTCTTCAGGGCCTACTTTCATTTAATACCCCTATTGCTGGGTTTGAAAAGCAACTTTTATCCGTCTTTTTTGAGCGGCGGCCATGTTGAATTTATGTCAGTGTTGCTAGATTCATAGTGCTCTACTGATGAAGGCCTTTCATTTGATAGGTACCCATATTGCTGGGTTTGGAAACGAACTTTTATCCGTTTTTTTTGAGCAGTGGCCATATTGAATTTCGTGCTATTTTCCTAGGTTCATAGTGCTCTACTCTTCAAGGCCTTTCATTTGATACCTATATTGCTAAATTAAGAAACGAACTTGTTTCGAGCGGTGGCCATGTCGAATTTACGTCAATATTGCTAGGTCCATAGTGCTCTACTCTTGAAGACCTTTCATTTGATACCTATATTGCTAGATTTGAAAACGAACTTTTATCCACCTTTATTGAGCGGCGGCCATGTTGAATTTATGTCAGTGTTGCTAGGTTCATAGTGCTCTACTCATCAAGGCCTTTCATTTGGTACCCACATTGCTGGGTTTGAAAACGAACATTTATCCTTTTTTTTTTGAGTGGCGGTCATGTTGAATTTAAGTCGATTTTCCTAGGTTCCTAATTCTCTACTCTTCAAGGCCTTTCATTTGATACCCATATTGCTAGGTTTGGAAACGAACTTTTATCTATCTTTTTTGAACGGCGGCCATGTTGAATTTATGTCAATATTGCTAGGTTCATAGTACTTTTCTCATCAAGGGTTCTTATTTGATACCCACATTGCTGGGTTTGAAAACGAACTTTTATCCATTTTTTGAGCGGCGGCCATGTTTAATTTAGGGCAATTTTCCTTAGTTAATAATGCTCTACTCTTTTAGGCCTTTCAGTTGATACCCATATTGCTAGGTTTGGAAACGAACTTTTATTCTTCTTTTTTGAGCGGCGGCTAAGTTGAATTTATGTCAATGTTGCTAGGTTCATAGTGCCCTACTCATCAAGGCCTTTCATTTGATACCCATATTGCTGGGTTTGGAAACGAACTTTTATCCTTTTTTTGAGTGGCGGCCATGTTGAATTTAGGTCGATTTTCCTAGGTTCATAGTGCTCTACTCATCAAGGCCTTTCATTTGATATGCATATTGCTGGGTTTGGAAACGAACTTTATCGACAGTCATGTCAAATTAAGTCAACGTGGCTAGGTTCAATGTGTTCTACTCTTTAGGTTCTTCGTTCGATATCCATGTTACTTGGATGGATCCAAAAAAATGTGATCCGTCATTTTAGACATTAGGATCAAGAGTTCCGTCCCGTCCCTCTACGCGTAACCCAGAACATTGCAGTGAGATATTTTTTTAAATTATCAATATTAAGGCGAGGAATTTCCACGTGCAAGCCCATATGTTCCGCACTTCACACCGTTCATTTGTACATGACGTTAGCGCGGACGCGGCCACTGAACAGGCGCCAACATCGTGTGCCGCACAGTACAAATATAACAGTACAACAAGGGCGTTTTATATCGTATGCAATATACTTTTTGCTAGGTTACAAATAAGTATTGATTTATAAACTGAGGTAAGTACCTACAGTAATACAACCAATAAAGATACAGCTTTATGACTTCATTGCTATTTTTTATTGTATCTTTACTTGTATGTAAATATGGACACTTTTTAATTGTTACATTACATAGTATTTTTATTTGACAAACAACCACGTGATTTTTTTAATAACTTAAAAAATAACAAAGTTTTAAAGCTTTCATTTGCTAGTGACGTCATTGTACTCGTCCACCATTATAATACCGATACAAACATATATTTTATAAGAAAGAGACGTAAAGCAATTATCAATAATTAGAATTTTCAAGATTCATCTTAGTTAGACCGTTTCTTCACAATTTCAAAGGTTTTAAATGTTTATATGATGTGTTATTAATAAAATGTAAATTCAAATTTTATGCATATTTCTTTTGTGCAGTATAGAATGCATCACTAGAATACAAGAAATGCTCGATTAGCTAGAACTGGCTAGAAGTAGTATTTAAAACAAAAGCTAAGAATATGACTGACGCGGCGGCATATACTTATAAAGCACTGTTAAATTTTTTTGTTTGACTTCGACGGCTATTCGGTTTGATTTAGAAATAGTAGATTGTTACACCGAGCGCTAAGTGACTTATTAATGCCCGCGGATGTTTGGTGCACGAGCACTTGCTCGAGGGCACTAATAACCCGAGGGCATTAATAGCTCACTTACGAGGTGTGTAATCTGCTTTTCCTTCAACTTATTAAAAAATAATAAAAAACTGAAGTTGACTGTAGAAAAACTTATTTATTTATGACAAAAAAAATGCAAATTGATCTTATTAAGAAACCAAACCTTATCTTGACGGTGGTGACGGAAGTGGAAAATCCACAAAAAAAAACTCACTGTCATGTACACCACAAAACCCTTATTTCTTGCCGTCAACATGAATGTGCACCAAAAAACACCACTTTCACTGCACAATATTTACTCGAATACAATTTTTAATTTATTAAAATAAAAGCTAATCTTCGCCATTAAAGCCAATTGCCTCTCTTTTTTAAATAAAATTGGCTTTGTAGGGTCCTATCTAACTTGTTTTGCGCATGTGTATTTTTTGTGACATGTTATACAACCACTCAAATCTCTTTGGAAAAATGCCTACATTTTGTATGAATTGTATGAATATGAATTGTAATTTCTTTTTAAATTAGAAAAACAAACAACAGGGCAATTATGTTGAACGGGTCATTAATGAAATTTCATACAATACTACTGCCGTTTTCCAGGGTAGTAATGTATTACTTAGTGTTGCCTTTTCCGATGATTTGAATAAAATTAATGAGTAGTTTGAAGAAAAATATTTTAATAGATATATGTAGGTATTTTAATACATTACTGAATGAATAAGTACTATAACTTATTTCGATTTGATTTGTTAACCGACTTCACTGACTTCACGAAGTTATGAGGTAACACATACCTCATAGCTTCGTCATTTATTAACTGATTTTCAAAATTCTTTTTGTATTCAGAAAAGTATACCCCCGAAGTGGTTCCATGCCATCAAGTCAGGATCTAGTATTAGAATCCCAAGAAAATCGAGAGAATAGGCACGTCCAACGTCTTTCCTGTTTTTTTTCTGAAGCTATTCAGGTATTTGCGTCTGAAAAACATCATCTCAAGGATTCTTCCACTATGCTGAGCTTACGATGGATCCTTAACTTTAAGGAGTTAGGGAGTTAGTCTTTAGATATAAAAGGTACGTATTGACTCTCAGTTAGGTATATTCTTTCAAGTTGACTTAGAGAGCTATTATTAATTTCACGAAAAAAATAAAAATATTTTTTTTACAAAAATACCGACACCACTTCAAAACAAAAACTACTTCAAAATAAAAATGTAATGTTGTGTGTTTTATTTTATTGCTACTAAGTTGGCAAACAAGCAAACTGCCCACCTGATGGTAAGTGGTAACAGTCACCTATAATACATGTGGTTCCTGTGCGATTCGCAGTAAAACTGCAAGTCCCACAAGAACCACAGTGTACGTTGCCAACTTGTGACATCAGATGTAAAGTCACGGTACCCAGTAATTTCAGTGCCATATCTTACCCTTCACACCGGAACACAGCAATGCAAGCACTGCTGATTTGCGGCAGAAATAGGTAAGACGGAGATATTTTTATCCTTGCCTTAGCAAGCATCAAAAACGATAGTATTTTTGTTTTTAATTATATCCCAATTTTTGTGACAGGTATCTCTGGCAGGTATGTCATCCATCATATTATTATTAGATGAATTCGAAACAAGCTCAAACCTGTTTTTGATGTGCTACCATCATCAACGCTGGCCAAGTGCGGGTTGGTCGACTTCACACACAACCTAAGAATTTCTTTACACGTGTGTGCAGCGGTCGGCGCGCCCAGGCGCGCTACTTAGTGGTAGGTATTTATAACGCTGCATTGCGTGAGTGACAGGGGCGTGCATGTACTAAACAAGATTATCAAGAAGAAAGCCACAAATCGCTATGAATATCAGGCAACCGTATTAGTCTCTAAGCAAACTGGTTTTAAAATATTAATTAATATTCTACCACCTTAGGCCTGTAAGAAAACTCGGGAAGTACTACACAGCTAGCGTTCTTTACCATGATGACTTTACATTTGACGACACGGTTAGCGCACAGAGTTCGAGTGATCGCCTACTACGCAACTGGTCGCGGGTTCGATTCCCAAATATTTTAACCGACTTCAAAAAAGGAGGAGGTTATCAATTCGGTTGTATTTTTTATGTTTGTTACCTCATAACTCCGTCATTTTTAAACCGATGTCCAAAATTATTTTTGTATTCGATAGAGTATAGAGCAAGGGTGGTCTCATGGTCACCAAAGTCAGGATCTGATGATTGGATCCCATAGAAAATCGAGGAAAGCACTAAAAACACACTTCTTTCACTAAAAAGATTTCATTCACTGAAAAGTTAAAAATAAAAAATATTTTACAAAAAATAAAAAACGACTTCAAAAACACTGAAAGCTTAAAAATAATATAAGAATAGGTACAGACAACATCACACTTCTATATTGAAGTCGGTGACAAATTTTAACACTTTCTAGGAGATTATCGTTTGGCGCCGACTTCAATACAGAAGTGTGATGTTGTCTGTACCTATTCTTATATTATTTTTAAGTCTTCAGTGTTTTTGAAGTCGGTTTTTATTTTTTGTAAAATATTTTTTTGTAGTTACGGGACAAATATTATGTATGGAATACAGAAATATGTTCCGGTCTGGGCGTATATGCATGTGATATGTAATATATTCTATGTTTGTAACTTTGATGACACGGTTAGCGCAGAGGTCGAATGATCGCCTACTGCGCAACGGGTCGCGGGTTCGATTCCCGTACGGGACAAATATTTTGTATGGCCTACAGAATTTTTTTCCGGTCTGGGCGTATGTACATGTGATATTCTATGTTTGTAACTGCACCCACAACACAGGAGAAAATCTTAGTGTGGGGCGACGTTTTCAAAAAGAAAAAAAACTGCACCTACGACACAGTTGAAAATCCTAATGTGGGCCGACGTATTTATATAAAAACACTTTCATTACTGAGTGACTGACAGATTACGCACAGCCGTAATTAAAAGGCACAATAAGCGGAAATTTGACATGTATGTTGGAAATTCGGGGGGTAAAACTAAAAAAGAATAGTTTGTATGGAATCTCTATGACATTTGCAGCGGGCAAAAGCAAATATTTTATAAAGTTTCACAAAATTCCGCTGATCAGATATTTTCTTTTAATACAATGAAGTGATCTTTACATAAATCGAACGGAATTTTATGTTAATTATTTTTTACTTTTTTATAATCAACTCACGCTTGACCATAAATGTTACTGTTAATGATCGTTCTAATTTAATTTATTGTTTTGTAATCAATTATAAACATCTACTAATTGGAGCTCCATCTAGTACGTGTAGTTGTATTACTTGATTTTCCAAGCAAATGTAACAAGTGTAGCAAATGAACTAAGCACTGTAAATGATCGTTGTAAGGTCTTCTCAAGAGATGGCGCCACTGGAAAAAGCTAAAACGCGCTAACGTTTGTGTCACAGCACGAATATATAAGGACAATAAACTTTTGTTGTTATTTTGAATATAGACACATTAGTACAGACTAAGTGGTTTCATTGAATCTCCTAGTCATCAGAGCAGTTTTTTGGGTGCTTTATGTTCACCACCAACAAGTGCCAAGTAGGTACTTGTTCATTGGTCCTTCGAGCCGGATCATATTTTTGAAGCTCGCACAGTAGATCGGTGATCTTTCTGTGACTACGGTACAGTCGCATACTGAGGTGTACACCGGGCACAGTGCAGTACAAGTGCGTGGTCTGACGAAAGACCTACGACTAGACCAAGAGAGAGAACGAGGACGACGGATTACGCGGCGTGACGGGACAGTAACAGCTCTGACACTTGACAGCTGTCAGGCAGTTGCGGACAGTACAACACAGAGGGCGCATCAGGCAGAGCAATTCGTTCGTCAGTGAGTGTGAAGTACAAATTGTGAGTACAATCTGATTACTAGTTCATTCAAGAGTTGAGTTTTCAAGCAAATAGTAAAGTGCTATTTTGAACCTTATTGCTATCAAGAAAATAACTTTGAGATTTGGAGTAGTTTATATGGACATTACAGTAGTTAAGTAACTTGTGTTAAATTTAGTTTGTAATTTGTTGCATGTTTAGACTTAGAATAGTTTTATAGAAAACGGGGGAACGGGGACTCTATGCCCGATTACCACCGAGAGTAAACTAAGTTTAAAACACTTGTAAATTTTTTAGAATCTGCTCCCTACACTACACTTAGAATATTTTCATTGATTTGGGACTTAGAAAAAAAAATTTAAATTTTTGCTTTGTAGTTTGCTCGGTTCTATGTATTCGTTTTAATTGTAGACTTGAGTACAGTTTAAACTTAAGAAAGAATAGTCGTTCCTTTTTGTGTATGCTTAAACTTAAATAGGTCTTTTGTTAGAGCTTAGCTTACAATATTTTATTTGTTTGTATTTTTTGTTTTGTGTTTTGTTAAGCGTACGGCTTTTTAGATTGGCTATTTGCTTTATTGTTTTTTAGCATTGTTTGTGTGTAGAAGTTGTAGTACTTATAGTTGCTTTACTGTAGCGCTTATTGCTAGATTTTAATTTAATTAAAAAAGAGCGTTTAATTTAAATAATAATGGAAGGAATCATCAACGTTTTAATCAGTATACAAAGTACAATACATAAAGGATTAGTTAATTTAAAAAAGAGTCCAAAGGATAGGCTTACATTAGAATATTTAGAATCAAGAAAAGAGCTTTTAGAACAGCATTGGAACAAATTTGATAAGTTGCACTCTAAGATTTATGAAGATCATAGCTTGATGGAAGTTGAGAAGTCAGTAGGCGATATTTATGACAATACCGAGGACAACTATATAACATACAAAACGTTGCTTAAAACTATGATAAATAAACTTTTGCATAGTAATACAGCAGCAGGGCAGAATGAGCCTAGTGACAATCCATGTAAAAATTCATCAGGAAATTTTGTTAAACTTCCAAAAATTACCATTCCAACTTTCTCTGGTAAATATAGTGAATGGATTACTTTTAATGATCTGTTTACCGCTTTAGTGCATAAAAATGAATCTTTAAATGACTGTCAAAGGTTACACTATTTGAAAAATCATTTGACCGGTGAAGCCGAACAATTAATCAGGCACACACCTATCAGTGACGCTAATTATGCACAATGTTGGGCTATATTGGCTAATCGATACAATAATAAAAAGTATCAAGCAGACTGTATACTTAAGCGATTGTTCGGTCAAAAACGTATTTATGCTGAATCCGGTTCAGCTTTGAAAGAACTGTTGGATACAACCAACGACTGTTTAAACGCACTTAAAAATATAAACGTAGATGTGACTACATGGGACATTATTATTATCCATATTGTCGCCTATAAATTAGATTTAGAAACCCGCAAACAGTGGGAATTGAGTATCAGCTCAAGTGATAGCAATCAGTTGCCCACTCTTCAGCAGTTTAGATCGTTTCTTGAAACACGTTTCCGCGCGTTAGAGTTCATAGAACCTAAAAGGAGTACGGTTCACCAGGTCTCTAGTTCAAAGGTTTCCAGTACAAAGGCGATGTTGGTCACGAATTCATCAGCAAGACCTTGTGAGTACTGTTCAGAGGTTCATAAACTTTGCTTTTGCAAGAAGTTTGCTAACGAATCCATTGCAAGTAGGCGTGAATTTGTCGCAAAAAATAAAATATGTTTTAACTGTTTAGGCAGCAATCATACTAAATACAATTGCAAAAACCCTAGTACTTGCAAAATATGTAAGAGACGTCATCACTCCTTGCTTCATATGGATGAAACCGCCAATAAGAATAGTAAAAATTCGTCGATTTCAACCCCCGTTCAATCCTGTTCTACTGATAAGAGCGATAGTCAAATAGTGTCCTGTCTGTCGACCAATACAGTACCCAAACCCAGGCAGGTTTTATTAGCGACTGCGTTAATAAAGGCCGAGTCGAAAATGGGTAATTGCCAGGTAGTCCGCGCCTTGCTAGACCAAGGCTCACAAGCATGTTTTGTTACGGAAGCCACAGTACAATTGCTTAACCTGAAGAAAATGCCTGTACAAGGAATTATATCAGGCCTAGGTAATGACAGATCAACGATAGCAAAGCATGTAGTACATTTGTCGATTCAGTCAAGAATAGATGAGAGTTTTAAACTTAAATGTAAGGCCTATGTACTCAAAAAAATTACTTCTTACTTGCCCGATCAGCACATGAATTTAGAAAACTTTGATTGGATGGCATCTAAAGGTCTTTATCTCGCCGATCCAGACTTCAATATACCCAACAAAATTGATGTGCTTCTAGGGGCTGATGTGTTCAGTAAGATAATGAAGGAGGGCTTAATTAAAAACCACACAGGCACCTTAATGGCACAGAACACTACGCTTGGATGGATCCTTTCGGGTACAGTACATCCTGAGAATAAGGAAAATGCAAGAAAGATTAGTGTCCTACATACGCATATCAAAGAAGACGATATTCTTAGAAGGTTTTGGGAGATAGAAGAATCAAGTAGTAATAAGAAAATATTTACACCAGAGGAAGAAAAATGTGAAGAATTATACAAACAAACAACTAAAAGAGAACGAGATGGTAGATATATTGTCAATCTGCCCTTTCGAGTAGCAGATCCGCCATGTAAGGCTGGCAACTCGAGGGGCATAGCAGAAGCAAGATTTAGGGCACTAGAGAAGAGATTTGAGAAGAATACAGTATTAAAAGAAGAGTACACAAAGGTGATAAAGGAGTATTTAGAGTTAGGACATATGCGAGCTGTTAAAGGAAAGGATGATAAACGTCAAGAAGCTGTATATCTTCCTCATCATGCTGTCATAAGAGAGGACAAAACAACAACGAAAGTCCGCGTTGTATTCAATGCTTCTGAAAAGAACAACAAAGGCGTATCTTTAAACGATACCCTGATGGTCGGGCCAACGTTGCAAGCAGATCTGCGACACACTGTACTGAAGTGGCGACGTCATGCTATAGGTCTTGTAGCTGATGTTGTAAAAATGTATCGTCAGGTAAGAATAGCCGAAGAAGATACTATGTATCAGCGCATTCTCTGGCGTGATACACCTGAAACAGCAATTAAGGATTACGAATTGTTGACCATCACCTTCGGAACCGCCTCTGCACCATATCAGGCAGTAAGAACGTTGCACCAAATTGCATACGATGAGGGCGAACAATATTCAATAGCTGCAACTGAGGTGTTGAACTCATTCTTCATGGATGATTTGATGACAGGCTGCGACACTGTTGAGGCTGGATCTGAAATTTACAAGCAGATAACACAATTATTACAAAAAGGAGGGTTTACTTTACAAAAATGGAACAGCAATGATAAGCAGATGTTACAGGCAATTAGTGCAATAGAAAACGATAAAATTAGAGAACAAATAAGTGCAAAGATTACAAACATAGAAGAAACTAATATAGAACAAAATAGTACAAAAATTCAAGAGCAAAGGAACATAGATGTTAAGTTAGATAGCACAATCAAAATCTTAGGACTCACCTGGAATCGCAGCGACGATACGTTCCAATACTCGGTGAAGCTTCCATCAGAGCAATCACATCCGTTAACCAAGAGAGCTGTAATTTCTGATATCGCACGACTATTCGACCCTTTAGGTTGGTTAGCTCCATGTGTAGTACTGTCGAAAGTCTTTATTCAGAAATTATGGCTCGCAGGCATAGGATGGGATGAGGCATTACCTGCAGATCTTATTACAGAGTGGAATACCTACCGTGCAGAACTTACGCTGGTTTCCAAGGTTAGAATTCCTCGCTGGCTTGGAACTAAACCAAATGACGAAATAGAGCTTCATGGGTTTAGCGATGCGTCCAAGGTAGCATATTCGGCCGTAGTTTATCTGCGAAGAAGAGATGTAACAAACCATATACACGTCTCACTGCTGGTGGCCAAAACTAGAGTGGCACCGGTAAAACAAGTTAGCATTCCTCGGTTAGAACTGTGTGGGGCAGTACTGTTGGCGAAATTATTACGCGAAACCGCAGAAGTCTTGAGCGTACCAATACAGAATGTTAGAGCGTGGACTGATTCAACTGTCGTCTTGGCGTGGCTTTATAGTCACCCAAGTCGATGGAAGACCTTTGTAGCCAATCGTACGTCTGAAATTTTAAACATAATGAACGCCGCTCAGTGGTTTCACGTCTCCACTGCTAACAACCCAGCGGACTGCGCGTCACGAGGATTGCTACCAAGTTCATTCATAGAACATGAAACATGGTTTACTGGACCTAAATTTCTAAAAAAAGAAATCATTTATGGCAAACCAAAAGATTTAAAAGTTAACTTAGAGGAATCTGTTAAAACATGCGTAGCATTAGTCCCACCCGATTCAATTTTAGAGCGATTTTCGTCTTTGTCCAGACTATTTCGAGTAATAGCATACTGTCGTAGATTTTTGGGCAAAGGAAAGAATGAAAAAGGGTATTTACAAAACAAAGAAATAGAGGAAGCAAAGGACACGTGCATAAAAATAGTTCAAAGAAATATATTTACAAGGGAATACAATCAACTAAAAGACAAGGGATTCTTGCAGGGTAGAAAAAGCAGTCTAACTTCCTTATGCCCTTATCTCGATCATAAGGGTATCATGAGAGTTAGAGGTAGGCTAGAGAAATCTCAATTAGAGGATCAAACTAAGCATCCTATAATTTTGCCAAAGAGTCATTTGACAAACCTCATTATAGCAGAAGCACATAATAAAACACTGCATGGAGGTCCGCAGCTAATGCTAAATTATATAAGAACAGCGTATTGGATAGTTGGAGCCAGAAATCTAGTTAAGTACTATGTACGCAGATGTGTAATTTGTGCCAGGCAGAGAGCAGATACCGAAACCCAATTTATGGGATCTTTACCATCTGTTCGTTGTACTCCTGCACGCCCTTTCCTGCACAGTGCAGTTGATTATGCTGGTCCCATTAATATAAGAACTACAAAGGGACGGGGTTATAAGTCATATAAAGGCTATATATGTTTATTCGTGTGTATGTCCACAAGAGCCATTCATCTAGAGGTAGTCAGTGACATGAGCACTCCAGCGTTTCTTGCAGCATTTCGCCGGTTTGTCTCTTGCAGAGGTCATTGTCCAAAGCTGTGGAGTGACAATGCCACTACATTCGTCGGTGCCGATAGAGAGCTGCAGCAATTGACTTCTTTCCAATCCACGATAGCTGAACATTTAGAGGCAGTTAGTACAGAATGGCATTTCATTCCCCCCCGTAGCCCGAATTTCGGTGGCTTATGGGAAGCCGGGGTGAAATCGACCAAATTTCATCTCAAACGCGTTATTGGTGAATCGACTCTTACATATGAGGAAATGAGTACTCTGTTAAAGCAAGTAGAAGCTTGTCTGAATTCGCGACCAATAAGCGTCATTAGTATGAATGATCCAGGTGATCCGTTACCTTTGACACCAGGACATTTCTTGATAGACGAGCCTCTCATAGCTGTACCCGATTACAACCACGCAAGCACTAATGTAGGCTTCCTACCCCGCTGGCAGTTAATCCAAAGAATGGTACAAAATTTTTGGAAAAGATGGTCATCCGAGTACTTAACGACTCTGATGAATCGTTACAAGTAGGCAGTACAAGTACCAGAGCCCAAAGTGGGCGATATAGTCTTAATTAAGGAGGATGATTTGCCCCCCAGTAGGTGGTTGTTAGGCTGTGTAGAACAAAAACATCCCGGTGACGATAATGTTACCCGTGTAGTCACTGTACGCACCAATCAAATATTTTAAAGAGACCTACATCGAAATTATGTATTTTGCCAATTGTTACTGATTAAGTTTGTCTATTTACATTTTTTATTCAAATTATTTGTTTACAATTAAAATATGTATGAAATGAGCTATTTACATGTTGTTAAAATGGTTATATACATTAAGAGTTAAGATTTGAGTACCTATAGTTATGTTTATGTTATGTTTAAGTTGATCTAAGCGCATTGTGAGCTATTGATGAATTTTTATGTCATTTTAAATACCTATTGATACTGTAGTCCAAAAAGGACATTTGTCACTAAATGTCCTTGGTGGGCGGTATGTTAATGATCGTTCTAATTTAATTTATTGTTTTGTAATCAATTATAAACATCTACTAATTGGAGCTCCATCTAGTACGTGTAGTTGTATTACTTGATTTTCCAAGCAAATGTAACAAGTGTAGCAAATGAACTAAGCACTGTAAATGATCGTTGTAAGGTCTTCTCAAGAGATGGCGCCACTGGAAAAAGCTAAAACGCGCTAACGTTTGTGTCACAGCACGAATATATAAGGACAATAAACTTTTGTTGTTATTGTGAATATAGACACATTAGTACAGACTAAGTGGTTTCATTGAATCTCCTAGTCATCAGAGCAGTTTTTTGGGTGCTTTATGTTCACCACCAACAAGTGCCAAGTAGGTACTTGTTCAGTTACGAAATTTAAAAGATTCCTAAAATACTATTTTACTGTTCATAATCATATATTTAATACATAGGCTCGAATAAAACTCTATTATTTAGCTACATGTATAATGTGCTGTTGATTCTACCTTCTAAAGCTTTGATGCAAGGCGTTGTGAATAAAGGGGGTAACATTAAGTATATAAAGGAATTCAGCAATAAAGTTTTATAGGAAACATTATTTTGAACCTATAAATCGTTGCATATTTACTTGAAGAAATTATCATACTGGTTTATTAACACTGCACTGTGCTATATGGCCGCGGCAATAAAATATAAACATTTGGGAAATAAATATTTACCACTTTTCTTTCAGCATTTTTTGTATGCATTTGATTTAACATTTCGTCTTTGACTTCTTTTATTAGCGATTTTTACACATAAAATAACTTATAGGAAAAAAGAACGAAAAACATATTTTTTCACACATAAAATAATTTAGGAAGAAGGATTAAAATAGTTTTCTCCTTTATAATACCTAATCCATTATTTACACTATTCACCATATTACTACACTAATCTATAATAATAATGAAAGTTAACAAAATAAACGCAAACTGCAAAATTAAAATTCGATCGTAAAGAAACACGTAATATATTTTTTTGCGCCCGCGACACGAAGCGACATGACCATACCCTGAGACGACTTGGCGAGTACTGTCTTATATGGAGCGCGATTGCAACCAAGCCAAATTATAGAATTTTCGTCATTTTCCTAAATATTTTATATGACATCAAAAAATCTGTCTTCACAGTTCACTAGATAATAACGAACTACATGTTTTGGTATAACTTTTATACTGTTTTATGTATATTTCGATTTCAAATCGTGGCTTTAGTTTTTGATTTAGACCTATGTTTGGATTTTTTTTCTATCGAGTGAAATGGAGTAAATCGTGTTTCTGCTTTCACAGTTCACTAGATTATATCTTCAAGTTTAAGGTGTGTGAATTTCAGAATTGTGGGTTCTAATATTATCCAGATCTAGACGTTCTAAGATCGGCAAATTTGGGAAATCCTCTCCTTAATCTATTACTTTTAATCGTTTAAATGGATGAAAGAGTTTGATTAATTAGTCCTAATGTAAAAACATATAACACCTTTCAAAATACCTTGAAAAGGGTATCTTCACTTTTCAACATTCAAATATTTCAAAAATTGTACCGATTTTGTGAAAATTAGTCTAGAATTGAGATTAAAAAATTATTCAAGTAAGTAGTACCTACATTATTTTTTTTTTATAGTCAGGAAACTTATGTCCATTAAAGTACCTATTTACTAAACTTACAGAAATTGTGTATGTAAAGAAAAAATATTGCTGTGTTTGTAAACTACCTCTAAGTTTTTGTATTACTGACACTATGTTATGTAACCTGTCACAAATTATGACACGTCATGCTGTTGATACAATGTATATACGTGGAGCTTTATGTACCTATATGTATTGATTTGTATATTTCTATTATTCCATGTTGAGTGTATTACGTAGATATTAAGATTTTTGTTGTTGTTTATAGCTTAGTGTGTGTGTGCCATAGTGGTGCCTCTTAGAGCGTCTTCAGGGTGTCTACGGAAGACCAGCGCCGGGGAGTCTGCGACGCCTCGGCATTATGCTGAGTAGATACCCTTTCCGTGGCACATCTATTAGTGTTTTCCCTTTGTAGGGGAGTGGACTGTATATATGTTAGTAAGATGCCAAATATTGGGAAAAACAAGGGATGGAAAAAGAACGTGACAATTTCAAGAGTTGTAATTAAAAGCCAAACCAAAAGCTACCAAAAGTCCAAAAGATATTACAATGTCATTAATAAAAAAAGTATAAAAACATAAATAATATCAAAAAAGGTGTGCAGTCCTGCACATGGTCCCCTTTCAAAGAGGCAGAGGAACCAGCTTCTTCAGGGGTCTGCGTAGCACTCCGGCGCAGGTGGAGACGTCGGCCACTCGTACGATACCATCTTTCCCGGGGAATAAAGCGACAATTCGACCTTTTGGCCAGGTGGATCGGGGTAAATTTCCGTTTGCAATCAACACCAAATCTCCCGTTTTGATAGATGGTGCTTGCCCGGGTAGTCGTCGAGGGCTAAGGGTCGGTAGGTACTCTCTGACCCAACGGCGCCAAAAACAATCAGCCATCGCAAGCGCTCTTCGCCAGCCTGCTCTACTGCAATGGTCAGAGGCGTTTAAGGTCCCAGGGATCGGCCTCCCCGATGAAGAGCCCAAAATAAAATGAAGGGGAGTAAGCGCTTCCTGGTCTTCGGCATCAGCAGGGACGTGTGTCAAAGGGCGTGAGTTGATTATGCCCTCTACTTCGCCCAGGAGCGTGGCCAACACCTCTTCTGACGGGTTCTTCTCAATGAGTGAAACCTTGAGAGCGGACTTCACTGACTTAATCAGTCTCTCCCACGCTCCTCCCATGAATGGTGCTGATGGTGGTATAAACTTCCACTGCATCATTTCTGATGAGGCAAAGTTCAGGACTTCTTCACCATAGAGTACTCTTAACTCTCGGCTTGCACCCACGAAAGCGGTCCCATTGTCAGAATAGATCTCTGAGGGCGTTCCACGGCGAGCGACAAATCTCCTTAGGGACATGATGGCAGCGTCCGTTGATAAAGAGTGGACTATCTCTAAATGTATGGCTCGAATGGTAAGGCAAGTATAAAGAGCCACATACCTCTTTTCCTTTCTGCGGCCGATGGTGATTGTAATTGGACCGAAGTAATCTAACCCAACAAATGAAAATGGTCGGCGATGATGGGCAAGTCTAGCTTCGGGGAGGTTACCCATTGTTGGTTGAAAGGTAGTGGCTTTCCGGATTCGGCAGACTTGGCAACTGTGTGCTACGGCACGGACGGTGTTTCTGAGGCTGAGAATCCAATACGATTGCCGTATTTCATTGATAACAGTCTCGTTATTGGCATGCGCTACCTTCCGGTGATGATGTAGAACCAACAGACGAACGGCGTGATGTTTGCCGTCTAGCTAAATCGGAGACTTCATTGTATCTTCAACACCCGAAACAGCGATGATCCGCGATGACAGACGGAGAAGACCATCATGGTTTAAAGTGGCGGGAAGCTTAGCCAAACGGCTCCGGCGAGGCAAAGGTTGACCATTAGAAATGTATCTGATCTCTTCTGGAAAGGCATCTAATTGGCTTTGCCGCAGAATATGTGCTTCCGCCAGTCTTAGATCATCAGCAGTCAGTGCGTTTGATGTGTTTTGATGTCGAGAAGGTGATGAAATTAATGGAATGAAGTCTAAGATGGAATTGCCTACCCTACATGAATAATCTACATGAATACCCTTGCGCCTTAATGATCTGAGACGTAATAACGAAAGGTAACGATGAGCTTGTGCTGTAGAGCGGAGCAAGCGTAACCAGCTACTGAACCTAGTTGATTTGGCAGAAAGTGGTACTGAACTACTACTCTCTATGATGAGGTGACTTAAAATGTTAGATTTTAGCTCTAATGAAGGCGAGACTGCTGCTGGCTCATCGGGCCAATCACAAGACAATAGGAAATCGGGACCTTTGAGCCAACGAGAATCTTGCCTTAGGGCTCCCTGCTTGAGGCGCGTTGCATCGTCAGCGACATTGAGCTCGGAGGGCACCCATCGCCACTCAGAAACGTTAGTAAGTTCGATAATCTCACCAACTCTATGTGCTACAAAAGGTTTGTAGCAACGCGCGTCATTGCGAAGCCAGCCTAGCACGTTCATGGAATCACACCAAAATACACGTTTAACTAATTTAAACCTAGTAGCTTTTCCTACAGTGCTAGCTAGACGAGCTGCTATTAAAGCCGCCTGAAGCTCTAGTCTAGGAATACTGGACGGCTTTAAGGGGGCTACGCGTGACTTGCTACACACCAATGCGAGCTGTATGTGTTCGTTAGGATAGATAAATCGATAATAGACAACAGCTGCATATGCTTGTTCACTGGCATCCGCGAACACATGCAACTCGATTGACATTGGTTCCGAAGGAGCCAGCTTGTAGCAGCGTGGAATGCGTAACTGAGACGTTTCGATAAGATCGAGAAACCAATTGTTCCACGCTGTTACATCTGGTTGGTAAAGTTCATCGTCCCAATTGATGTTCTTCCGCCAAACATTCTGGAACATGATTCGTCCACAAATGACGACAGGAGCCAGAATGCCCAGGGGATCGAAAACGCGCATCAATAAGGATAAAACAACGCGTTTAGTAAGGCGATCGGGAAGTTTTGTAGCCTTACTTTTAAGTGGTGCATTAAAGTGAATTGTGTCAGAAAATGGCTGCCAAATTATGCCAAGTGTTCTGACAGGAAGCGAAATATTGGATGAGCTACACAGATCTATGGATTCACTTTTCATTCGCTCTTCAATGAGGTGACTGGGCAATAATTTGAGAGCTGAGAGGTCATTCGATACCCAACCTCGCATCTCTAAGCCAGCGCGTGAGTGAATTTTGACAATGTCATAGGCCAGAACTGCAGCATGATCAGATGAATCCAGGGATCCAATATAATCATCCACATAAACGTCATTTACTATGGCACGTGCTGCCTCGGGATACTGGTCTTTTACCTCCAAGGCGTTTTTATTTTTCATATAAATAGCAGTGAATGGGCTAGACACGGCACCAAAGATCATTGAGGACATCCTATATACACCTAAGGGCTCATTAGGACTATCCCTCCACAAAAACCGTTGGGCGTCTCTATCGTGCTCGATTATTTTGAAACGTGGGAACATTTCCTTAATGTCTGCCGTCATTGCTACCCTACCTTCCCTAAAACGCAGTAAAATATCAAAAAGTGACTGCAATAAGTCAGGGCCTGTAAGTAAGAGACTGTTAAGGCTAGTACCCTTGCTTTTTGCTGCAGCATCATGAACAACGCGCAACTTATTCGGCTTGTTGGGATTTATCACTCCAAAATGTGGCAAATACCAACAAACCGAATCAGGAGATGGTTCATTATTGCACTTTAGTTTTGAAATCCCCCATACAAAATAGTTAGGTCAGTGAAAAAATCACTGTGGTTTTATGAAACCAACATGCAAGTGAAACTTTTTTTTCGGTTCGTAGGCATTTAACTGAAAATTTCCGAAAAAATATTTAATAGGGTTAGGATTAGAAACGCGATTTTAATAAGTAAGTTCTTACTTATTAAAATCGCGTTTCTAATCCTAACCTAAATCTTTTTGTTCTTAAAAGAAAATTATAAATAAAAAACAAATTGAGATATAAATAAAAGGAATTGATATACTTAATAAACAAAAAGCAATAAAGAAAAACAAAATAATAAAACAAGCCATTTTTAAAAAAAATAACTAGGTACATCAGGACAGGATCGAACCACTGCCACACAGATTTAAAAACGAAGATCTAACGAGTAGACCAATCCTAACCTATTGGAAGTGGTGAAATTTAAGATGTCATGTTTTTGTGTAATTCGACCATAATTCGACATTACACTTTGAAATGTATGGGAATTAGAAAATTAATTTTGCAATTTCGAATTTTCAATGACGCCATTACTATTATGATTATGTCAAAATACCTACATACCAAACACCTTGTAGGTAATATAATAAAATAAAATAATTCAACTCAATCTGTGACCATACGAACAAGCATACATAAGTAGTGCCATCTATGAGTGAGCAGTATGTAATCAAATAGTTAAAGCAGACATTGCGTGCTACTTTGAGCTATGCTTTTGAGAGATACATTAAGTTCAGACAATTTGTCGCTAGGAGTGCTATAAATTTGTAAAAAGAAATGTTAAACCGTTCTAGCATGACTTAAAAACGTATTTTGATACTTCCCACGTGCTAAGTGATTTTTTAAAATATAATCAATAGTTTTCTGAATCTCCTTGTTGACTTTTACTAAATTCACTAAAAAGTCATTACAAAAATCGATTAAAGCCAGCGCCATCTATTGATGATTTTATGGAATTATTTTACTTTTGTTCGTGATGGCTCCCCGTGTCCAGGGCAAGAACACGCGAAGGCACTAATACAAGGCTACTCGCGTAAACTAACTGACGAGCTTCTGCAGCTTAACAGGAAAACATTAGTGCAGTCGTAAGAACCTTAACTGGACATTGCGGCCTGAATAGACACATGTTCAACCTCAAGATTAGGGACAACGACATCTGCAGATTCTGCAATCAGGAGCGTGAAACTCCTAAACACCTTCTGTGTGACTGCAGCCCACTGATTCATCGGCGTAGCCTTCATCTGGGAAGACACATCATGAGACCAGATGAAATACAAACTCTCCCAACCCAAAAAATCCTCAATTTCATAGAGGGTTTGGGCTTGAAGGAGATACTCTAACGGTGCTATAATTCACTATAGATCTTTTAGGTCGAGGTGAAAAGGCCTACAAGGCGAAAGCCCGTACAATAACAACAATAATAATAATAATAATAATAATATTCGACGCTTTTACGGTGAAGGAAAACATCGTGAGGAAACCTGCACACACCTGTGAAGAAAGAATTTCTTTACAGGTTGTGTGTGAAGTCGACCAACCCGCACTTGGCCAGCGTGGTTGACTAAGGCCTAATCGCCCTAGTTTAGGGTAGGCTCGAGCCCCTCGGTGGGGACGTATATGAGCTGTTGATGGATGATGATGGATGATGGATGGTGTATTTTTTTCTTAATATTTCGCAATTACAGATTTTTGTACCCCTACGATTTTATTATATAGAGAAGAGATAAGATATTATATGGCCATGATACGAGTATTATGTTGTCACAATAATGGGGCTACAAAATTACCACGTAGCAAGAGCGCGTGCTCAAAAAACAGGGTTGGTGCGCTGAAGAAATACAAAACATCAGTCATCGATTATGACGGCAACTCTGCTGGCTACCCAAAGTGATGACTTCTTCAAACAGTTTTCAGCATTTCTTCTTGAACTAGTGTTAAGAATCAGTTGCAGTTGTAGGTCATCGGTCCCCTTACAGCGTAACTCAATATCTAGCTCAAGCGCATTTCACAGTCAATGTACTCATAGGTATATCTACTTCTTTGTAAGCCTCCTAACCGATATTTGAACACAGTGGGCAATCTCTACCGTGACGAGTCAACTAGGCGGGAGATATTAAAATGCGCAACTGCATTTGCACAAGTCCAACTGCCCTCTTTGTTCCTTCCTCACACGTTCCAATGAGACGGCTCACTCTCCGACACGATCTAAACGAGAGGAGACCTATTTTAAAACCATTCGTTAGAAATCACATACATCGCATGTCACTTAAGTCATCATCGAATAACAATTACTAAATAACAGTGACGCATTTGACGCCTATCACTCGCCTAGCGACAAGTGGCTGCGACCGTTCGGTGTAGTTTATCGATTGAAAAAAGAGAATTTCGGGCGTCGCATGAAAATCAGCGCTCGACGCCAAACGAATGATTCAAAATTAAGGTGACTGGCGCAGTATCCATTTTCAATTTCCAAGTCGAGATATTTCACATCATGGTCACCCATCACAAATAAGGTCCCTTTTTTAGGGGGCAAATGCATGACCGCACCGTACCGTTGGCTAGATGGTCGGCGTGCTTGGGGCTCACGAATATCAACCTTTTCAGCGCTTACGCTACAGTTAGAGGCTAGCTACCTGCGCGATGCAAATGCGATATAGTCGCTAGGGAAACGCGAGTGTGCATCGCAACTTTTCAGCGTTAACGCTACAGTTAGAGGCTAGCTACTGCGCGATGCAAACGCGACATAGTAGCTAGGGAAACGCGAGTGTGCATCGCAACTTTTCAGCGCTAACGCTACAGTTAGAGGCTAGCTACGGCGCGATGCAAACGCGACATAGTAGCTAGGGAAACGCGAGTGTGCATCGGAACTTTTCAGCGCTAACGCTACAGTTAGAGGCAAGCTACGGCGCGATGCAAACGCGATATAGTCGCTAGGGAAACGCGAGTGAGCATCGGAACTTTTCAGCGCTAACGCTACAGTTAGAGGCTAGCTACTGCGCGATATAGTCGCTAGGGAAACGCGAGTGTGCATCGGAACTTTTCAGCGCTAACGCTACAGTTAGAGGCTAGCTACTGCGCGATGCAAACGCGATATAGTCGCTAGGGAAACGCGAGTGTGCATCGGAACTTTTCAGCGCTAACGCTACAGTTAGAGGCTAGCTACGGCGCGATGCAAAGGCGATATAGTCGCTAGGGAAACGCGAATGTGCATCGGAACTTTTCAGCGCTAACGCTACAGTTAGAAGCTAGCTACGGCGCGATGCAAAGGCGATATAGTCGCTAGGGAAACGCGAGTGTGCATCGGAACTTTTCCGCGCTAACGCTACAGTTAGAGGCTAGCTACTGCGCGATGCAAACGCGATATAGTCGCTAGGGAAACGCGAGTGTGCATCGGAACTGATTTCCGGTTGTACCGCGATCGAATCGCCGCAAAAAGACGCAGCCTTAGGGATTTATCTTCCCACTCGAAACGTTTTAGCAATTCTCTTCACGTAACGCAGTAGGTATGTAAGAGGCCTAAGCCCTTTGCAGTGGATGGTGCGCCTACGTGCTCTGGCAAACACGTTAATTATTTACCTCGTTAATCATCCCTGGATATGTTAAGCTGTGACGCGCAAGAAGCATAGATACAAATTGTGAATTAAAGGACACTGAAGCTCGATATTGGTATAGTCAAACCAATGGTAGCATTTGTAACTCTTTCTACAAAAACCGTGTTTTTTCGCAAAATTAATTTCTTGAGATAAAAAGTGACGTATCACTTGACCAATTCCCTGATATATTTCTAATTTCCTGTGAGAATGAAATATTTCCTAAGTAAATACAAGTTAGGCTGCGCTGATTCTTCTCCAATATTCCCAAGTCTAAATCGTATTAATGTAGTCTTTTTAATCAAAACATTGTAAAAACTGTAGGAGGCAACTAGCAAGTAATAAAGCTATAGAGAATAGTACCTACTATAAGAATGAAGACTTATTACTTATATATATCTATAGGATAAATGTAAGGAAGCAGACAAAGTAAGAAAGCATTATCTTGTCCCGACAATAAAAAAGAGCTTAATGCCCACAATTGTACGGTATTTCTTTATGTGGAACTTAAAATGTTTCCAAGGAGCATAGGTCAAAAAAAAAAACAATAGCTTTGGTCTTTGTTACTGAATTAGTGGAGGGAAATATCAACGAGTGAACAGTATGAGTTTTATACCGTTTTTTAAAGTCATGTTTTTGATTGTCATATAAGTAAACCTTTACCGACGAATTCAGTTAAGTCTGTTATAAAATTCAATTTTCAGTCTGTTTTAAAATTGTAATTTTCAGTTCAAGACGTTCAACTTGTTTAATTAGTTGAAATAATTGGAAGAAAGACAATAGATGACTTGAAAAATTTACCGATAGAGACTATGCCTGCTAAAGTTATACACCTACGTACAAATGGACTAATCAAACTACAACATGTATCAGAGTATAGTTGAGAGATCGGATTCTTGCATCCTATTCTTTAGGGTGACTGAAATTAAACTAAACTTTCTCGCAGGAAAAGTTTAAAACAATATTAACATTTCCATAGCTCTACAATTCTTGATTATTTCCACATCGAGTGCGTGGGTGTAGTCGTCGGAAGCCTATAGTTAATTGCATGATTGCCGAGTTTCTAGGTGATGCTTAACGAAGTTTCGAATAAAACTTTCAGTTTAATGTGAAAAAGGTATTACTCAAATGATTCCACAGATTAAAATGTTGAAAAGAACAGAACAGCTAAATAATAAAATTGTTATTGTCAGTCTTGTATCTTACAGGTCAAAACAAAGGCATTAAGCCTTTGTTTTAAAATAGCTGTATCGGTTAAACGTGTTTTTTTTAAATTAAACTTTATATCGTCGGAAATGATATATGTATAGCATTAATCAAGTTAGAGTTTTTACATACGCTAGTGTGCAAAATATTTACTTTATATTGTTTGGATAAAGTAAAAACAGCTTAAATGCAGTGTTTTTTTAGAATCGACCTTAATTAAGTTAGGTATGTATACATTAAGTTAGGTAGGTATACATCAAAAGAATACAAGCTATTAAAATATTAAGTGAGGAGCGTCGGTGGCGCTGTGGACTCGGCACTTGCCTTCCAATCGGGAGGTCGGGGTTCGAGACCCGTCATGTACCAATGTGTTTTTCGTTTCGAATTTCATATGTACATTTGTCTGACGCTCCTACGGTGAAGGAAAACATCGTGAGGCAACCTGCATACATCTGCGAAGAAATTTAATGGTGTATGTGAAGTCGACCAATCCGCACTGGGCCAGCGTGGTTGACTAAGGCCTAATCACCCTAACATAGGGTAGGCTCGAACCCCTCGGTGGGGAAGTATATGAGCTGTGATGACGATGAAAATATTAAGTACACCCGCAGAATGGGTAAAGTTCGTCACCTCAAAGCCTTTTGCTTACACCAATCCAAGAATCAATTATACCAACATATCCAGACCATCGCAAGAAACAGTGCTGCAAATATTAAAATAAATTGACGTTTACTATCAATAGTTATTTTATAGTAACAGAAATTGTTTTTAAATTGAAAATGAAAAATAGTTTTTTTCCATAAGCAATATGTATACATATTGCGATATACATATTACTATTTTTACCTCGTAGTAGGCACATTAATCCGCCTATGTCAAGAGGTCCCGAGGAAATTATCATGTGTTATTTAATTAAAGATACTTAAGATGACACTGAAAAAATAACTTCACAACCACAGCAAATACAGGCCAATACGCTTATGCTTGTGTCATTAAACTTAAATTACCTTTCCTTCGTATGCAAATAAATATATTGCACAAAATATCGAGTAAACATAGCTTTGCAAGCAGTTTTTGTTTCTGTGCGTGAATAATTATGCCATTGACCTACAGTTTAGTCTTTGAGCGTAATATTTTAGTTTAATATTTTACACAAATTAGAAGTATATTTAACTTTTTCGATCTAAAGATATTTTCACATTTTCACGCTAAAAGGTTCTATATAAACACGTGAAGAAAACTCATTCCTCGCTTAAAAGAACGATATTACCATCCCGTGAGGTATGTAGTTAGCTAGCATCCCAACAGACAGTAGGTACCATGTTCAACATCCATCCCTAAATCTTCATAATCTATAAATTTCCTTAAATATTTTCGTTTATTTATTTTATATTCTTATTTTTATTCAACTTGAGAGTCAGTATGTTTATAGGCTACGTAGATCAGTATATTAAAATAATTAAAAACAATAATATTCTGTGACATATGACAAGCTAAATTATAAATTTCAAATGGAATATATTCAGAATTCATAGTTAGCCTTTTATATGTTTTTATTATTATTAAGTTAACACAATTATTCCTACAGGCAAAGGAACCGCTAGAAATCCTTACCCCTAACTCCTCAAGTCAAAAACTGTAAGTATCAATTATGTAAAAGATTAACTTGTTAGACGAGTATGACTTTAAAAATTCAAAATTGGCTTTACAACTTTTTACCCGTTTACGGGCTGCCGACGCCATTGTAGGTCGTTTTGTTATTGTCATAGCTGTCTCGGTTCGATGGTCGCAGTCGATTTCTGGGTCACTGGGCACGTTTGAACAACTGTGGAAAATTGGATGCACTGAGAAAATTTTATACTGTGTGTGTGTTTATAAGCCGTGAAGACAATCTGACGAAATGAAAAAGTGGAAATTAAATTAAAAAAAATAGCCAAAATTAGGTGTTTTCTTTTTTGAGATATTAATAATGATGATTCTCTACAAAGGTATTTTATTTATGTTCTCTGTAGCTTTGTGTATTGCCTTATGAAGTTTTCAGTAGGTAAATATATTAATCGCTAATAACGAATGCTGTTCAGTTTCAAGTGACACTTGCTTATTATTTTCGGCGTTCACTGTTAGAACTTCAAAATTATACATTTTTAAATTACTAGCCGTGCCCGCGAACTACTACCATAAAAATCACCTAGGGGTAAAAAAATTGTTTACGACCATTCTCAGACCTACCGAACATACACGAAAAATTTCATAAAGATCGGCCAAGCCGTTTCGGAGGAGTTCGGTAACAAACACTGTGATATGAGAATTTTATATATTAGAAGATATTCCTTTGATGTCTTCAAGTAGAAAATGGTAATTTGATTAAAATTTCAAATATGTTATAAAATCCTCAAATAGAAAGTATTACAACAAACAAGAAGATTTATTCATAGGTCCAGGCATAGGCTAAGCCTCAATCCATTTACAAAGATTACGCCGAAACAAAAAGCAAATTAGAGGACAAGACACATCACATAATTGGGTTATGTTTAATTCATAGGGGTCACATTGACCAATC
Source organism: Schoenobius gigantellus (assembly GCA_963935595.1). Lineage (NCBI taxonomy): Eukaryota > Metazoa > Arthropoda > Insecta > Lepidoptera > Crambidae > Schoenobius > Schoenobius gigantellus. Next base: position 29,710,097 of record OZ012551.1, read on the forward strand.
TGCTTTCTTTGCTTCTTAGTCCAATTAGACAAGTGTCAGTTATAATTGCCTCAATGGACCGAGGGCTGAGTGTGAGCAGGTGTGGGTTAACCGCTGTGACCTCTATAACAAACTAAGGCGTTTTTGTATTCTAGACCACCTGCTGCTTAAGGCGTGCTATATTTGCTGACTTCTTAGATATTTTGACTACGTTAGTAAAGTAGAACCAACCAAATCATGTTTACTAAGTGTTAGTAAACGTGATCTAGTTCAGATATTTTTTTTCGGGGGGAAATGCGTAACCGCACCGTACCCGCCGTTGGCTAGACGGAGAGCGTGTGTGGGGCTCTCCCGGCGGAGTGCCAGGACTACCCTCTAAAACCTCTTGGTGTTCTCTCTGCCCTATGGCCGCGCTAGGTAAGGTCCACGCTGCGACTCCACTACCCACGCGCCCGGATCATCTGGTTCTCAACGAAGATCTGAACGAAGATCCCATTAAAAAAATAATGATAATATCTTCAAATAACTTTATGTGTTGGTTGGTGTATCATCATCACCGTCAGAATTAAGAGCGCAGCTCTTGTTGGTGGAGTAAAGTATAGAGTATACCGTTGGTGTATATGAGTAGTTAATGTACTTCATTTAGAATAGGTATTTATATAACACCGGTAAATTGTGGTTGGGTGGGACGATTTATTTTATCGAGTCATCTTAAGGTCACCTTAGCTTTTTTTTGTAGGGGTAAAATACGTTTCTGTACTTCCCCGCACCGAAGAACGAACCGGTGCTGGGTTGTGTGGGACTCGCCCGGTCTAGCCAGGAATACCCACTAAAAATCCCCTGTGATCCGTCCTCAGTAATGGGTTTGAAATAAGAGCTAGGCCTTTGTTTTCGAAGACTACCGACTACCACCACCAACGCGCCCGGAAGACCAGCTTAATCTAGCAAAGGAACAAAGCCTTTTGAGATTTTAGGTAGACTTTTGAGATTTTAGAAAGAACCTTTGGAGATTTTAGGTAGACTTGACCTTATTCATCTTGTATGTCACAAGCGCGACTCTAATTAGAGATCTCGGGTTTAATTTTTTTTTATACAACTAAATTGGTAAACTAATAGGCTGCCCATCTTATGGAATGTAGTTACAGTCGCCTGTGTACTGTAGTTCCTGTAAGACTTGCAAACCTACAACCTTTACAACTACCCCAATGTACGTGCCAATTTGTGACATAAGATGTCAAGTCACAGTACCCAGTGATTCCACTGCCTGTCTTTTCCTTCGAACAGAAACACAGCAATGCCAGCACTGCTGCTTCACGGCAGAAATAGGTAAGACAGAGGTACCATGCAGACGACTGGTACAGAGTCTCCCTTTAATGACGCCAATCCCCGATATGGTCAAAAGATTCTTGTGTTTTTCTATTTTGGAAATTCTCCTATATTCCAGACTCCGAGCTGCGGAGTCTGGAATAAATGCTCGGATAGTGGCAGTATGCTCGTGCCCTAGGGCCTGGAAATTGGCGAAATGGTGGTGTTTAATAATACACCTTATGACCTGACCTTTTGAGCAGAACAGGTGTGAATGTATACATATAATTTTAATTCTCAACAGTTTGTCTAGTAATATACATGTTTACATGAAATCTTATGTTCAATGTGATCCCGGTTGTCAAAATATTTATAAGAATACACTATTTGAATTTACCACCATTAGAATTTAAAGAAAACTGACATACGAAATAAACACAACAAGTTCGACGAGCTAAAATTTTGATTTTTCCCCAAAATGTTAATTAGGACGTTTTTAAAATCCTACTTTACAAGGTGTTAGCTTTAATTGTTACATTGTAGGTATATACCTTACTAGACAAGCTGTTGAGAATTAAAATTGTGTCGCTGGCGACGGGTAATGTGTTTTGTACCTCTCAAATCAAGAGTGAAAGAGGCTACAATAATGACTTGATGTGGATACATGACCCAATCTTTGTAGGCAAATTTTAACACGACGCAGCATGTCAAACAAGGTAATAAGCATATCCATACAACCGAAAGTAAACAAGCAAGCACTACGTGATTTAACATTGCTTATTATTATTAAAAACATTAAATTACATAAAAATCTGCCTAACATTATAATTAGGTGCACAGAAAATAAAGTTTCTTCATCAAAACATACAAAAGTTACTTTAGAAATGTCCCTAACACAAATTTGTTAATATTTCAATTTGATTATGTAATTACAGCGAAACAACTCGTTTTATTATTCCGCGCTCCCAAAAAGTTGATTTGGTAAGCCTCGGGGAACAAATACGAAAACTTCGCGAAATTATACATAAAACGCAAGCATTTAGAAGGGGTTTGTGCTAACTCGTGCAGAATCGGTGGGATGATGTGGCTACGGGTGTGCTGTTGATATACGAGTATGTTTCGATTGTAGGTACAGTACACTTTGTATAACACTGGAATATGCCTCGTTTTGTCTGAAAAATAAACCACGGATATACCTAGTAGTTATATGTTTTTATATGCGATGAAAAGTCGAGATTGGGGATTGCCGGAGGGAGACTCTATACCAGGGTCGTCTGCTTGGGTACCTCCATCTTATTTCTGCCGCAAAGCAGCAGTGCTTACATTGCTGTGTTCCGGTTTGAAGGGAAAGATATGGCAGTGAAATTACTGGGTACCGAGACATTGCATCTTATGTCACAAGCTGGCAACGTACACTGTGGTTCTTTAGGGCATTGCAGTTTCACTGCGAATCTCATAAGAGCTACATGTATTATAAGTGACGTACATGTATTATAAGTGCTACATGTATTATGTATTTTACCACTTACGGGTGGACAGTTGGCTTGTTGGCCAACTTAGTTGTATAAAAAAACTTTTTGGTTTCCACATCATATTAACCTTGGGGGAGGCCTATGTCCAACAGTGGGCGTCTCTTGGCTGATATAATGATGATGATGATTAACCACATGCTTTTGGTATGAGTTCGTATGAGTATGAGAGCTAAACAAAGTGAAAAAACATATTAAACAATAAAATATAACTCTGGTGATGAAATAAATCTAAGCCAATGAATCCAAAAAAACGACTCAATGCTCACAGCAGCAAGGTTCGGAGTAATTCGTGAACAAACACATACCATAGGCACAATAGACATAGGTACAAAAATGGTTAAATAATCATTATGTAAAATTTTCTAGTTCTAACAATTTAAACGTAAAAAATACCACCTTAGTAGGCAAAATATGACCTTATTACTTACATAAAAAAATGTGTATATGTACTTTAGAAGACTTTAGCGCCTCTGTGGTCTAGTGGTTGAGACCACCGGATATAGATCTGAAGGTCTGGGGTTCGACTCCTCATGGAGGCAGAAGTTATTTCCGCTTGGTTTGGTTGACGGCAGAGCTTTTAAGCTCGCCTGGCTAGCTTCCACCGCCTTACTAAGGTTTATCACCACAATAACAATATTAATAACAATGTTGTGCTGTCTTCCGACAATTAGAGGAAAGATATAGCTAGTTCTTCAGTTGTGAAGGAGTCCAGGTGAGGCTCGCTCCCACTTTTCAATTTTTATCGTCACTAACCATCAAGTGAGATGAAGGCCAAGAGCTTCCCTGATTTGTATATGTAAACAAAAAAATATAAATGTATAAATTTGAAAGAATTATTTATATATTCATTGATATATTCATTGATGCTGTGCACATAATCTACTCTTATTTCATTGTCGTCCATGTCCACCCTAAGGTTGTCTGGAAGAGATCGCTCTTAGCGATAAGATCGCCTTCCTTTTGTACTTATGTTAGTTTTTTGTCTATAATGTTTGATTTGTAATGTCCATGTGTGCAATAAAGATTATATCTATCTATCTAAAATAATAGGTATTAAATTAGCTACAAAACTCTTAGGCCTCGTTTACGGAGACGCGGGGCGCCGCGCGTCGCGTGTGGCGTGGCGTGGCGTCTCGCGGCGCGTCCGACGTTTTGACGTTTTGTCTGTTTACGGTGAGGCGGCGCGTGAAGCGGCACTCATAATCGCACGCGTAAACACAAACATATGGCAATATACGATGTTGTTCATAGAGATGCTAGACGGGAAGCGTGGCGGCGACCGCCGCGATGCCCGCCGCGGTGCCCGCCGCGGCACTCGCGGCGCATCCTCAAGCGTGTAGCGCAAGCACGCGGCGGGCATCGCTTCATCGAGAATTGGCTAGATGACAAAAAAATGTTTTTTGCCTTAATAGAAGCTCATTCATATAATAAACATAAAGAAAAAATCGGTTTTCGAATAACTATAAAAACAACCAAGATATAAGGTATTAAAGATTTTTCTCCATCTCTTTCTAGCAAAACGTCATTTTACATGGAGTTTATATGGCCGTACTCAGCGATGACGTCACGGTTGATGTCGGATTTCTCTGTCTAATCCCTCCAAAATTAATAGCTTAAAATGCTTGTATCTTATGTATTTCTAAACCGATTTTAATTGTAATTTCACATGATTGCATCTTTTTCTACGCTTTTTTAATATTTTATGTCGATATGTGAAAATTAGAATTCAGTCATCATCCCAATTGTCGCTGATTGCGCCGCCGCGATAAACGCCGCGTGAGACGCGGCGGTGACATCCGCGGGCTCGGCCGTAAAAAACGCGCCATTTCAAGCAAAGGCGTGTAAAATCGCTTCTCCATAAACGCACTCATACAACGCCATATGTTTGAATTCTGTGCGGGCCGCGCCGCGCAACGCCCCGCGTCTCCGTAAACGAGGCCTTAATGATCAACTGATACTTCTGGACGTGCTTAGTGGTTATTAAATTATTATCAATTAATTAAATAACGGTCGAGCACACAAGTGGTTCAATTCATCGCTTGTTTCTAGCTCTACCGATGAGACGTAAAGTTTGATTTAGATTGAAGCAAAGTCATCATTTTAAAAAATCTGAGCCGAAACTGCACAGCTCGAGTTGTTGTCATAATTATACTCGTAGATTTGACAGTTGTATTGGAATTCAAATAAGGAATAATTTGACACTAGCTGTTGAATCTGGAATCTGGCTAGTTATATCAAGCATTCCGTAGGTAACTCATTAAAAAATTCGGAATAAAAGGTAGGCTTTATCCTTCCACAGGACTTAAGCTATCTGTATGCTAAATTTCATTAAAACTGGTTCATTGGTTTAGTCGCAAAACAGTTACTTTTGCATTCATAATACAAGTAAGAATTGTATAATGCCGTCGTCGTCCCTCCGCATAAGTATTCGAATGAATCAATACAAGTCCACGAAAACTCAATTTTTAACCGACTTCAATAAGGAAGTTCTCAATTGGATGCATATGTTTTTTTTCTGTGAATGTTACGCGATTGCTCCGCTAATTGTGGACAGATGTTCAAAATTCTTTTTGTATTCGATAGAGTATACTCCAGCGGTATCCCATTGTTACCTAAGTCCGGATCTGATGATGGGATCCCAGGAAAATCGAGGAAACCCTTAAATTGTATACTGTACGTCCAACGTGTTTCATGTTTTTTCGAAGCTATTCATGAATCGAGCTGATGATGGAACGATCCTTAACTTTTAAGAGTTAGAAGTTAGTTTTTTCTATATAGTGTTTTATTTTTCTTTTATTTTATTTGGGGACTTTTACTCTATAGAGTTTTTTTGTCGATTGCTGATTCATCGATGAGCTAAAATCAGTGCCATAGAAAAAAGACGATCCGGAGGAAAAATGGTATGCTCCCTAGCTTGCCATAATATTTTTTCCGTAGAAATTTTTATTTCCATACATTTTTCTCGTATGCTCATATAAAGGTCATATCTATATACCTTTATACAAATGAGATTTGTATAAAGAGATGTGGATATGACCCTTATGATGTCTCACTGAGACACCAAGCAATAGGTGCGTCAACCAGTCGCGCTCGCGCCACAAACAAAATACAATACAGTATATTATGGTGATTAGGACCGTCCCCAGCTGATTCCGATGCCCGTTGTCCTAATTGTACTGAGTCACTCGCTGTTGGCGGCACCGTAGTGTCCTAGTGAGATACTGGCTTAACATCCTAAACTCAAATGTTGATAAGAAAACACTGGTATCAGGTAGAAACGAGCTTCGTTTCACACAAACAAGAATAAGAGTCTTGAATGGGAGCCAAGCCAAGTAATAACACACCGATGTACCGCCAGAAACGGCATAATACTAAACCCAACTTACATAAGTAAAGGTCGACCAGATTCACTTGGAACCATTCATCGCAGAACTTTATTACGAGTGCATAAAGTTTATAATAGCAGGTCACGCCATCTAAGCACTTGATAACTTAAAACACCTCTAACTGAAATGAATAAGGTTCAAGTTGCACTGTCGCGTCGTACGTGTCTGGCTTTCGATGTTTACGCCAGTCAGTTAGTAGGTTACGAATACCGAAGCTTTGTATCATAATACGTTGATAGTAAGGTGCGCTGAACAACTGTTGCTTGTTGAAGTACCTACTAGATGGGAAATAGGTACTAAGACTGGATTCTAAATGAATATGTGACTGGAATTGCGACGCGTTTTAATGAGTTTTGTGTGTTAATTAAACTTAAATGGTATGTAGAGACCATTTTATAAGCCTGATTTAGTAAAACAGTGTTTTGTCACGTTCACTCGAATGACATTTCAAATTCGAACAAAAGAGACAAAACACTGCTTAACTATACAGGGCTTATACAATGGTTATTAGTATGGCCCTAAGTCAGATATTCAACTCTCTTGTAATTTCTCAAGTAGGTAGGTAATTTCAATTTGCCTGAAACACAGATTAATCAGACTGTAGTGATGTAAAATATTAATGAAATAAATAGATAGGATATTTTTGTTTTTATTTCAAAAGAATAGTGTACCAATTAAAATGATATGAATAAAAGACAACTAGTGTTGATCAGTCAAAGTTACTTAATGCATGTGTCGTTCTCATTATATTAATAAAATCTAAAATAACATGAGATCACTTGTTTTATTACCTTTTGAATCATAGTTGGTTTACTTTCGTAACACACAAGATGTCGATGTCATTATTGTAGTCTTTTTAATATTATGAATATCACAACACAGTGTTTTTTAAGCAAATTAAAGAGATAGACGTTTTCAAAACTTCACTGGGCGAGCGCTTAAGACATATTTGACTCGTTTTCGATGATATCAATGGCGATATCTTTTGTACAACACTTTTATCATCCCGACTATTTGGCTGGATTGCGTTCGGTAAGCTACGCAGTATATACTCAGTTCATCTTCCACAGAGACAAGAAGAGACTTCAATTCGTTTTGCCAGTGATGATATAAAACTGAGATGATAATAAAAAGGCTCACACTTTACATATTTTATTGCATAGTAAGTACGTGCGTGGAAATGGAAGCCTTGCTGGTTTAACTACACTGTTTCAAACATTTTGTGTAAGATTTATATCTATAATGTTTAATCTGCCCTTAAAATAAAAAAGAATAAACCTCTTTGAATTCTATTAGGCCTTTAACACAACGCAGGCCTCATTCTCAACAATGTATACGTAAAGTAAAAGTGTTTAAGAATGTTACCAGTAAGTATTTGAGTTTGGGCCCGGAGTCTCGGACCGTATCACCGTACCGAGCCAACCTTCACTTTCTATTCGCTTCGACATTTGAATGTGTAATGACGCGACAAAGTGGTACAATGAGCACCAGATTGAGCATCACTGAACACAAACCGAATTCACCCATATCACAACACTGGAGGTCTCAATAAGCAGAGCACCGATGTGAATCGTGGAACAATGGTTACATAATAAACTCTTCCATTGTACGAGCACATCCGATTCGGAACGAATTCAAAAATGGTTAGCAGACGCTGCTAGCCTACTACCATAGATAATATGATACTTACAGTACCTACTGTTTTGTGTTTAAATAATTAAACAAGGCAGCAAAGTTATAATGATTTTTGCTGAATATTGAAAATTAGGTTATGTTCGGAATACAAAAGAATGTGAGTGATTTTATCATGTATTGAATCTCAATGTAATCACTACAAAATCAATTTAAATTTGTAAGTGCATGACTTACAAATTCAAATTGACCCAGATATTAAGAGTTTGCTAGTTCTTCCTATGGAACTGTTATGTTTTGGTACAATAGTAGAGTAAATCTACTTAGTTAAACTTGATATTTAGAGGTTATGTTTATCTATATCTATACATCTACAAATAAATAAAATTGAAGTGTCTGTTTGTAATGTCAAAATAACAAGTTTTTACTAAATGGGTATGAATGTATATCGGTTACCAATAACAAAAACACAATTTAATTTTTTTGTCTGTCTGTCTGTCTGTCTGTCTATTTGTTCCCGCTAATCTCCGGAACGGCTGGACCGATTTTGACGGGACTTTCACTAATAGATAGCTAATTATACAGGGTGTAACTGAACACCCCAATAACATTTAAGCGTATCTATCCATCAGAAGCAGAGAGATTCTGTAGGAAAAATATTAGCGCTAACAAACCTTCTTTTTTTCCCATACAAACTAAATAAATTATTTTTTGGTATTAAGTGCCGACAACCCTACGTAGGCGTACGAGGAATACTACGCTCACCTCATTAAAACTAAATTAATTATTTTTTGGTATTAAGTGCCGACGGCCCTACATATACGTAGGAGGAATACTACGCTCACGTCTGTCACGTGGCATTTTGTGTTTAAATTTCTTTTGTGTTAAGAGCTGATTATGGTTGTCACTTGAAAGTTTTTGCTTTCAGTTTAAAATCACATAACTCTGAAAGTATTAGGGTTCCAGGTCTCAGACAAGCACCGAATGTCCATTTAGTATCTAACTTATATGCCCCTTAAATGATATTGGGGTGTTCAGTTACACCCGGTATAAGGTTACATAGGCTACAAAAATCAAAATGCCGCCTAAAATTACTATTCCACGCGGACGAAGTCGCGGGCACAGCTAGTTAGAAATATGATGTGATTGACTCTATAATATGGGGTCTGTATAAAATAATAATGGTTGTAAATTTTCTACATTTGGCGGCTTTTCGATTCAGGCATGATAATATGATAAGTATATGTATATGCGTGTAAGTAGTTAGAATTTTATTGTTTTTAAAAACAAAATGGATTGTCCATCAGTAAGGTTTGTTAATCGCGCTAGTTTGTTCCAGAGTCGCTCAACTCTGACAATATTTTCAATACTGACAATATTTTTGTTCAAACGTCACTATAAAAAAATGTCTAATACCTACGACAATGCTTACATTCTTAATAAAATTATCGATACTTGTTTCGCTTAATAAAAACGAACGACTATTTATTAATTTAAGTAATAATAATAGTGCTTAATGACAAAAAAGTTTTTGTAAAAACGTGCTGACAGACTTCAATAATTTACTAACCTACTAATGCAGCATGTAAATACATTTTCAAATGGATACAAAATTCACCGAATTAGAAAAGACGATACCTACCTTTTTTTTTATCTTTCAACTTTGCATACGTGTCGATGCTTCACAAGGTCACGTCTGCAGAAATACGTTAGGAGGACAGGAAAATGTTTTGAAGCAAAGCTCCGGTCATCTTTATCCACATAGCGAAACTATAGTATAGTTATTCGTCGAAAATTTCTGGTTATTAATTCAAATTGAAGATGAATTACAACATAGGTTTTTTACCTTATTTATTAACATAATGTGCTCTTTAAGTAGCAATCTATCATCAGCTGTTCGATAAAGATGCTCTCTCAGACGTCAATCTCGATTTGGCCTCGGATTTTCGGCGAGTGGGGGAAAACTTTGCACTTACAAGTTTGGCTGACCTAAAACAGGATTCATAATCTGAATTAAAATTATTCTTGGAAAACATTAAATGGAATAACGTAAAATACAAATTAAATGAGTCTCGACACAATTCACACAGAAATGAGATTAAAAATAATCTCAGTGAATCTTTGGACGTCACAAATCACTGTTTGCGTTACACAGTTATCCTTTAAGCGACGTAACAGTAACTTATTTTTCAATCATACTAATATTACCTATAAATGCGCAAGTGAGTTTGTTTGTTACGCTTGCACGCCTAAGCCACTGAACTAATTTTAATGATATTTGGTTCATTAAGCTATCTCAGCTTAAGCCCTTGGGAATAACATTGGCTACTTTTTATCCCGAATTTTAATGAGTTCCCTGGGGACGCAGACGAAGTCGCGGGCGGCAACTAGCGCTAGATAAGTTGAAAAGTTGTTTTCTTGTATTGATTATTCATATTTCAAGTTATTTAGCGTTTTTAAAGAAAATGTAAAGTCGCAATCCAAAAAAAATTGTATTCGTTATTGTTAACGAATTTTCACGAAAGCGTTAAAGATTTCTAAATTGTATGCTGATATGTGGTATTAACAGTGAACAAAGTTTACTTTGGCTTAGCAAAGTACCTAAAGAAACCAGTACAGTTTAAATTTCGTCAGGGCGGGAAATGGCCCAAATTCGAGTTTCTTGCCTGTTCTTCTCGAGAAGGCTCTCCCAATTTCCGAACAGGTGTAGAGTCAACTTTTTTTTTCATTCCTACTTGTATTTGCAGACATCTTGAGTATATTCAGGATGTATGCACATACAAGGTTTTCTTTAAATTAGAATGTTTTGCTTTGTTTTAATGTCAATAAGTGCTTTTTTTCTTATATTTAAATTAATAGAAAATATCTTTGTATACCTTAATGAAAAGCTATTGACGTGCATGGACGTGATTTAATGGAATACATTGATGTTTGTTACTTGATGTTTGTTACCTGATAAAAAATTGTAAACCGACTTAAAAGAAATTTAAATTTTTTTATTTCTCTCTCTCTCTCTCTCTATAATTTTCATTGAACCTTCGTCCACCCAATTTCAACACCGTTTTATCGACGACGACATACGCCACCTTCTTTCCTGATCCAGTCCTGTCCCACCACCGTGACAAGATCATCAGTTCTACTTGCTGGCTGTCTTCTAACATTTCTTCGACCCGTTTATTACGTAGTAGTAACTATTAACTAATGTGTACCTTTAGTCACTCGAGTACTCAAATTCAATATAGTTTATTCAAATTGGATTATGACGTAATCACTTTTGCATGTCAAAGAAGCTACGTCGATGGTTCACAAGTTTATGGCGGGAGACCTTGTACTGGAAAGAACCAGCAAGAAAACCAGCAAGGGCTATTTTTTTCTATTGTTACGTCAATTGAAAGCTGACCTCAAAGCAAAAGTTTGAGCTCAACTTCCCTTACAAGATTAGATGTGTCAGTTCTCTTCTTACTGTGTCGTTACCAAATACAACAATATTTGTTTACATAAATAGTTATATACAACAAAACGATTCTTTATCTTCAAATTAACACCAGGTATTGACATAATTCAGATGATTAACTTTATTAGACTTTAACAGATCTTTAACTTTAAAATATCCTTTACTCATTAGAGTTTTTTTGCATGCGCTTTAAACTAATGAAAAGGCTAATGTACTTTTATCTAAAAATATAATGTCCCATCCTATTTAACCTGCCTTATTTATTTGTGCACTACTTTTTATCCTAACCTAAAGTTTCAATTCTGTACATCAAATATTACTGGGAGTAGTTGATTCCAGCTATACAGTTGTTTGTCGATGTTGAAATGAAAATGTTCATACCGCAATGACTCAAGTACTAAATCCTAATGACTGCAATTTTCTGCATAGGTAGCGCAACGTGACCGGTACTACTAAGCCTGTGCCTTGAACTCAATAATTATAGAATGCTAGTACTCCGTTTATGAAACTCTAAATATAAACTTCAAATTCCTACTGAGCTCAAAGCTTTTCTATATAATCCTACTTAATTTAACTGTGATTGAGACCACTCAGTGATGTGAAGGTTGAATTTCTAGGATGGCTGAACTAATCCCTACTTCCACTTGTCTCTACGTGGTCTCTTCTAAATCAGTCATTGCTTTTGACTCTACTGATTTCTAGCGGTCGGTTGCAACAAGTACCTGCCCCCCACCCACTTTTATAATATACATTGGACAGACTATACTAGTACCTTCTATTTGACAGCTTAACAATTTTTCCATCTCTAGATTCAGTACGAGTATGTTAAACAAAACAAGTTGGTAGGTATCTATAAATAATTTAATACACATCGTTTAAATGCCTTATTGATATTCTATCCTTTACTCATAATTGTGAGTCAGTGTGACGTATGAAGAAATAAGTGATTGATAATATGTGACGCATAAAGAGTTTAGGTGTCTATTTACCGTATAAAGACTTAATTGGCTAAATAGTTATTATGACTTCGCCGAACTATAAACAAATCGACCTATCCATAGAATAAAGTTACTTTTGCATAATCCCAACTTTACAGGAGAGCGTTTTGAAGTTTGTATTGTATAGATTTTGCTGTAACTTTTTTCGTAATTGTGCTACGCAATTGATATTATCACCAATCATGTAAAGTAGTATGATGCATTTACTGTTGCAAAACAACCTACATTTAGGCTTATATTTTGTAATTTGAGAGTATCTATGTGAGTATGTGACGATATACTATGGCCATGTGTATGTTGCATATACATATGAGACATTATTCTTGGGAAAGATGTCAGTATTATGTGTAGATATAACTTTGTTTTGCGTCAAAAGTAAAGTTATATATGATAAGAAGGATAAGATTAAGCAACAAATTAAAAAATATATATACGGTGTTTCATAATAACCAATAAATAATCAATTCCTTATCTAAAACTAATTATTAAAATGTGTTTACACGTAATGTCATTCAACCCAAAATTTTCATGTATATCATAGTATCATCATCATGTCTATGATTTACATGAATATTTTCGGTTGAATGACATTACGGGTAAACACAATTTAATAATTAGTTTTCGATAAAGAATTGATTATTTATTGGTTATTATGAAACACCGTGTATAATCAAACATTTATTAATAAAAAATTTCAGTGTGTTACATAATTTGACTTATTTTTTTTCTATAATTTATCCGTTTTATTATAATTATTGTAAAGAAATCAATTACACTTCTAGACAGACCTGCTGTAGTTATGCCTAACTTTTATGTAGTATTAAATAAAGAAATCACTAATAATAATAGAATATAATAGAAGCAGCAACGAAAATATGTAATCTTTCAGTAAAAAGAAATAAATCCTAGTGATACAGGCAAACATTATAAAATCAACGAGAGAACAATAGCTACTTTTTAGGGTTCCGTATCCAATGATAAATCACAAAGACAAAAATTTTATAAACAAAAATAAAAGGAACTTAAGCGGAAAAAAGATGGGGATCATTCTTCTTCACTATCGCTATCAATGTGCATGTGATATTCTATGTTTGTAACTGCACCCACGACACAGGAGAAAATCCTAGTGTGGGGCGACGTTTTAATAAAAAAGAAAAAAAAAAAGAAAAAGAAAGAAAGAATGTTGATATTATTATTACTGGAGCGATTTAAAAAAATCCGCGTACTGGGAAGGTATAATTCCTATATCATCTAAACTAATGAGATACTTATGTTTGTCTTTTGACAAATTAATTGGCGTTTTAGAAGCAAGTTCTAAATTCGGCAATGAAGACGCAGTATTTCGACGGATATTTAAACATATTAAAACAGTCTTATATTCAATATCACTATGATCACAAATTTATTATAATAGCTTGTTAGGTTCTGATTTATCTACAAATACTTCTCTCACACTATTCTAAGACACCTTGACGCCTTATGACCTCCTCCCGCCTGATGTTAAGCGGTGGAAGAGGCCCAAATGAGTTGACAGATAGAGTAGGGACGACATCCACTATCCTACCTGCCCGCCCCTTGCCGGCCCAAAAGATGCTTTTTCACGCCTCTTTTGAAGGAACCCATGTTGTAGAATGGAGGAAACACGTGTGCAGGTAGAGAATTCCAAGTGTGGGATGAATGAGAGAAGAAGGAATCTTGGAATTTCATGGTACAGTGTGAAAAGGAGGATACAATCTACGGATGACTCCGAAGGCCCTTACGCGTATTTCTGTTAAGGAATGGAGAGGGAGGGATAAGCTTAAAGAGCTCCTCAGAGCATTCCCCATGGAACATTCGGTAAAAGGCGCTAAGAGAGGCGATGTCACGGCGAAGTTGTAGAGGCTCGAGGGTGTTAGTTGCCTCTACATCGCCAATTATGCGAATAGCGCCATGCTGCAATCTGTCCAGAGCATCGAGGAAGTACTGAGCGGAGCCGTCCCAAAGGTGCGAGCAATATTCCACGCAAGCCCTAACCTGAGTTTTAAACAACAAGCATAGTTGGTCCGGCGTCTCGATTTCGAATTTCGACGTTCCCCTTTTTAGTAACATACCTTTTACCAATATTTTTAAGCATTTTCTTTTCACATCAGACCACTCAGATGTACGACGCAACCGTTTCTTAGATCTTTTTTTGATCGAGACGAGACTTTTTTATCACTTGAAGAGTTAGATACACTATAAGCATTAGGAGTTTGCGATATGGATTGGACAAGAGGTATCATGACAGTCGACGAGTGTATTTCATAGAGAAGGCATGGGAGTTAAAATTGTTAGTGTAGTAATTGGTAGAAACTGAAGGTAAATCGTCAAAGCTAATAGCAGGAGAATTTTCAAAACTGGATGGTGCTTCAAGCGCAAAAGGAGTTAGTTCTTCGTTAAGTCTATTAGTAATTGAAATGTGTTGGTTAACATGAGCAACAGAATCCTCAGCATTTTGTTGTAGTGGGTTTGGGCTAGATGTCTCATAAGCAAAACCTGGTGCCTCTTTACTTGGTTCAGCCTGGGCTAAAGATAGTTGATTTTCTTTGACTGAACTACCTATTTCACCAAAAACATCTTCATAAATAAACTAAACGACACCATATTTCAGGCATGTCGTTTCGAATATTTTCCGCACCTTCTGGTAGCGGGGATCACGATTCTCAGCGAGATTCTCTGTAAACGAAAACCAATATAATTGAGATAATGTATCAATAAAACAAAATTGGACTAAATGGCTATAGTAAATTGTGTATTTATAATTGACATAAAAATAACTGTTTATTTGAAGGCTTTAATGGTATTTTACAGTCGGAAAAAAGGCATATATCTCAATGTATAACCAAGAACATGGTAACATTTACACATAGATCTCATAATCTCTAAATCACTTCCTTCGAATAAGGTTACATGTACACATAGAACCAGATTTTCTTGGGTAATTTTTTAATAAAAAATTAGTATGTTAAAAAATGCTAGTTAAATTCATCAATTATTTCAACATCCAAATTTGAAGTTTTGCACGTAAAATTTTTATATAGATAATTTATTCCATTCTTCTTGTAGTTTTTGAATAAAATCGAATATTCCGTTGAAAATAGATCTATATGATTGTAGAACCACTACATTTAATTAATTAGCATTAAAATTATAAACAACAACAAAACATCAAACATATCCATATTTCATTATTCCATGTACTCTAATTAATTGAACTATGTATAGAAAGATGAAATATTTACCTGGAATGTACATAATTCCATTATTTATAACAGTGGAATGCGCCGTTGCACTATTTATTTCACGATGCATTTGTTTTGATATAATACTTAACATAATGTTTAGAGCGCGTATTCCTTATCTTGACCTTATAAACTAACTATTTTCAAAAACTATCCTAGCATTCGTCGATCGAAATATGAACATGCGCGCGGCCGATCTTGCGTAGAATACGGTTTCAACTGGCAATACAACCTCCCGCGTGGGCTGCGTTACGCCGATCCCGACAGTGAGTAAAGGTACTTGTGTTCTCGACTCCATATTCTTTGGAATCAAAATTCACATGTACCGTTATTCGACTGTTATCTTTAAAACTAAATAAGATTTTGAAAAAATATTTTTACTAGTAAAATATATGAGCCAGTTAAGGCTGAAAAGCACAAAAAAGCAATTTGGCACCATTGTCACATGTAACTTTATTCTATGGATAGGTCGAAATATTCATATTCAAAAGCATAAATAGACCAAAAATTATGAATGTATACATGTAGGTTCTTACGCGTAAGCGACGAAGTAATAATATTTTTTGATTTCTCCTTAATTTTTTTACAAAGGATCTTGATTATCCGTGGTTTACCTTCTACTCTCAGCCCTTTTTCTATTTTATTAAGTGTTGTAAGTTTTAATGAGGCTTTAAAAAAATCCTAAGCATCACCATAAAAATAAACTTCCATGTTGACTAATCATCGTTCGTGACATCGTTCTAAGTTCTAACACAATAAATCGGTAAAACTTTAATAAATGATCCAGTATTGCAAAATCAAATAATTAGTACTCAGCAGTAATATTTTTTGTGAACCTGGTAATGTGACAATTAATGCGATGCAACAATCAACCATATTGCATTGCAATAAGCGAACCGTGAAAGTGTAGATTCGAGAACTGGGCTGCCCTTGATTGGTGAAATTTAAGGAATTCAACGGTGTAGTTTTGTTGGTGAGTTCGAGTTCTTAAGAAGGCTCTCCCATCTTTAGTTAACTGTGTGTAACGTCAATAAATGCCTGTAAATGTTAATGTTGAATAACAATCTTTGAATTCGAATTCGACGACAAATGCGTCAACGACACGTGTCGAGTAAATACACGAAGTTATCAGCTCACAACCTGAACCATAACGTCCAAGAATTTGTGTGCTTTGTATATTATCACCAGTAGATATTGCTCAAAATAGAGAAATAAGTAGAGGCACTATTCAAATAGTTAATGATATGGGAAGTTGACGAGCGATTTACGACTTTAATAATTAGAACGTATGGTAATATGTACGAGTATCTGAGCGAATCAACGGAATATCGAAGTTACATTGATGCGTGCATTGATTCCTCGTCGTCGAAAAGTGCGCTTCTGCAGCGTTGGACAGTAAACTAAAAGCTCGACAACATAACTATCCTCTCCAAGCATCCGTACTGTTTTCCTATAACGTCATCAATATTAAATGCACAGTTATCTTGCGGGGCTAGTACGAAAATGAAACATTGGGGATCTAAAGGGGACCCTTATTATAATTAAGGTCACTTAATCTATACTACAATATTATAAAGAGGAAAGATTTGATTGTTTGTTTGTTTGTATTGAATAGGCTTCGAAATTACTGAACCGATTTTGATGAAAGTTGGTATAGGGATAGTTCGAGACCAGGGAAAGGACTTAGGGTAATTTTCCTACGAGAAAAATCTGCCAGGAAAAGTTTTCCTACGGGAAATGTTAGTTATAATGCAAACAAAGTTGCATACGGTCAACTTCTAACGTCACTTATAACGTGAGAGTGAAAGGTAAAGGTTAGGCATGGTTAAGCTGTTTTATATGACATTTAACTATGTAGACTTTGGTAAGACTAGCTTTAAACCTATTTCATATTAGTTAAAGTTAAAGTCAAGAAAATTTAGGTAGGTAACTTAGTTATATTAACAAAATAATATGAATGTAGATTCAATTAACACTTATAATTTTTTTAATTTTAAAACAAGATTACTTTTTTCTTTTAAAAATGAAAGTAACAACATTTTATCAGAAAGAAACCAATTATAAGTATGTATACGAGTACAGTAGTGTGATTCTGTAAAACCTCACTTCAAACTTCGAATCTGATTCCGCAGTGCGTTCTTAGATTGGCATTCTCAAAATTCGAATGTAGATTCGAAGTTACTAGAAACTATTAAGGGGATTACCTCGCATAAACTTAAAAAATAGTGCATGTTTGAAGAAGATTGTAGAAGAACCCTATTGAGCAAGGGTTATAAAAAAAATATATGTTATACGCAAGATCACGAAGTATAGATCGTATTGATTAAAATTTTAGTTACTTATACCCAGTTCTTTTAAAAAAATTTAGAAAAGTCGCCAATTTTAAACTAATTTACAAATTCTCTCAGTAACGGCTTATTACTAATGCATGAATTTTGCATCAATAAAAAGGTAACGATGTCTTTTATAAATCGTATTGATCAGATTTTAAATAACTTCAAAGTTCTTTTAAATAATACAGAAAAACCTAAAATACTATAAGAACCCCGCGCCAGGCACCTCCGCAACGCCCGGACAGCAATACTCGATACGAGAATCTAGTGCGTTCTTGACTCTCGTAACGGGTGGACTGTACGTGCGTTTTTTTGTGCGACATCATTACGAAAAGTGACAAATTTTGAATGACTTTTAAATTAAATCGGATTGTAGATAGTGTAAACAATTAAAATAAGTAATATTAAGGACAATAATTAGCTTGTAAATATATTTAATAAGTTTTTATTTAGTATTTGTTATAAGTAGTTGTCATAGAGTGAAATTAGTTCAGATTAGGTAATAATGCCTAAGTATAAAAGTAAAAGCCTAGTGGCTCGTGGTCGAGCTCTCCAAAATTATTGGTAAGAAGTTACATTTAGATATTATGAAAAGATTAAAATTTATTTCTCTTTCAAATATTTATCACAATGAGCCCTGAAGTTATGGTAGGGATCTCAACCACTGTATTACGTAAAATTATCGTGTTTGGCCTCATTTGAAAGAGCAGGCCCCGTATTGTGAAGTATTATCTCCATGCAGTTTAATGAATTGCTATTTTTTATTTCGTAATGAACTCTAATACCTTGCTAATAAAGTTCATAACTTACACACAGTTTTTGTTGCCCGTAAACCGAATGGAAATAAGAATTCATAATTCGGGGGCTGACTTAGATCAAGATAGCTATGATGATTTTGTCTTCTGAGGATCAGATCCAAAGGTAGGTACAGGATCTCAACCACTGTATTACGTAGAACTGTCGTGTTTGGACTCATTTAAAAGAGCTCGCCGAGACCAAGATGACTGTACTGGTTTTGCTTTCCTGGTGATCAGCTCCGAAGATAGATACAGGATCTCGACCACTGTATTACGTAGAACTGTCGTATTTGGACTCATTTAAAAGAGCTCGCCGAGGTCAAGATGACTGTACTGGTTTCGCCTTCTTGATGATCAGCTCCGAAGGTAGGTATAGGATCTCAAGCATATTAACGACTAGCAATGTAGTTAATTATTTTTATTCTTACACTAGTTTTCACATACCTACCTATATATTTTTTTTGCTTTTATGGTTTTCTTTTTTTTTCAATGTATGTATATTCATAATCTAATAGAAATAACCACCAAAGACTCCATTACCTACAAAAAATATATATGTATGTAACACATGCTACGTTATACGTGGCTACAGTATGATGACACGGTTAGCGCAGCGGTCGCGTGATCGCCTACTGCGCAACTGGTAGCGGGTTCGATTCCCGTACGGGACAAAGATTTTGTATGACCTACAAAAATTTGTTCCGGCTTAGGCGTATGTGCATGTGAGATTCTATGTTTGTAACTGCACCCACGACACAGGAGAAAATTCTATTATGAGGCAACGTTTTTTTAAATAATTGTGTTATGTATGAATAATTAATATTATATATGCTGTACTTATCTATATATTATAACTATGTATATCTGTTTTTTGTCTGTAAGTAATTGTTATAATGTAATAACTGTTGGTGAGTCTAATATTACGTAGAACTTTTGTGTTTGGACTCATTTGAAAAGGCTCACCGAGAACAGTGATGATTTGCCTTCTGACGATCAGCATAATAAATTTTATAATACACTAGCTGTGCCCGCGAATTTCGTTTCGCCTCACAATAGATTCTTTTGTTTTATTCTAGTTTTCCCGTCTAATTTTTCCCGTAGGAAAAAAGTATCATATATCCGTCTCCTCGTCCTAAGCTACCTCCCCACCAATTTTCAGCCAAATCCTATTTTTCCCGTTTTCCCGTGGGAATTTTTACCGTGGGAAAAGTTTTGTATAATATATCTTATATAATTAGCTATCTATTAGTGAAAATCCCGTCAAAATTGGTCCAGCCGTTCCGGAGATTAGCGGGAACAAACAGACAGACAGACAACGGGAACATACGTCTCCGGGACGTCCGGACCGATTTTGACGGGACTTTCATCAATAGATAGCTAATTATATAAGATAACACATAGTCTTCTTTTCCTACAGTAAAAATTCCCACGGGAAAATGGAAAAACTAGGATTTGGCTGAAAATTGGTGGGGAGGTAGCTTAGAACCAGGAGACGGACATAGGCTACTTTTTTCCCACGGGAAAAATTAGACGGGAAAACTAAATAAAACAAAAGATATTATCGTAAAGCGAAACGAAGGTCGCGGGCATAGCTAGTCGTTCATAAAGTCGAGGCGGCATGGTTAGCGCAGCGGTCGAGTGATCGCCTACTGCGCAACGAGTCGCGGGTTCGATTCCCGTACGGGACAAAGATTTTGTACGACCTACAAAATTTTGTTCCGGTCTGGGCGTATGTGCATGTGAGATTCAATGTTTGTAGCTGCACCCACGACACAGGAGAAAATCCAACTGTGAGGAAACGTTCTTGAAGAAAAAAGAGTGTAAATAAATATATGTAATCTGTATAGTGCCTAAACTTCTATGAAACGGCTATTTAAAAATGAAGCCACTATAATTATTTAAAAATTATTAAATTGATATTACACTTGACTGTGCTAATAAATGTGCTTATAAAGTTTTCTGTTTTTAGGCAATCAAAAAATTTACAAAACTCCCAAACAGTACATAAGGAACTGCCTACGACTGAAGTAAATGGAATTTCGCCAGAATCAAACGAACTACGTTCTGTCGCTATTGACGAGGGACCAGTACAAAATATGAGGGTATGTTTTAGCGTCATCATACTCTGTGATTTGTCAGAATATAGATTTTTATTTATATTTGTGTTATAATCTAACTACAAATTTAAAATTAAGATATATTTAACTGCCTAGTAATCATGAACATGCTATTTTTTTTAGTTTCAACAAAATGAAGATTCTTTGCCTGGCCTTATTATCGAAAAAGAAGTACAATCACAAACAGAAAAAGATCTTGTAAATATGCACAAATTCTTGTAACACTTATTAATTCACGAATGTTTGTAAAGCACTAACTAATTATTTTAACTTCACTTTGTATAACGCTATTATTCACAAGCGATAAATATTTGTAATATTTATTAGTCCTTTATTGTGTTTTTCTATATTTTCTTATTATAATTGTTAGCGTCCAACATTTGATCTCAATATTGTACCTACGTGACTGACAAATGTCATATAATTAATTATTTTTCAAAAATCTTTCGTTTGACATTTATGTAGTTGTCTATTGTTATGGCCATTAGAAAAGCGGACCAGGGTCATTAGGAAGCCAGTCTACTACCAGCTCTGGTATTGAACGGCTTGGAACCTAACCACCACCGCCAGGCCTTCGTGATCATATCACAAATATTTAAAAATATCTCCTATACCCTGGTTACCATCTAGCACTAAAGTACTCATCAAGACGAATCAAACGAGCCGAGGCTCGATGGGGTTGCGTCGTTTCTTTATTGAGTTTCTATGGCCACATTCCAGCTCCATCATCAGACCCTGGTTACCATGTAGCACCAAAGTACTTGTCAAGACGAATCAAACGAGCCCAAACTCAGATGTGTCATTTTATTGCGAAGTTTCTATGGCCACCTTCCAGCTCCATCATCCGATCAGCACCAATGTCATCATAATATTGTATTGTCACGCGATTTACACTTGTATGCTAAATTTTAGATCAATCGGTAACCGGGAAGTGGATCAAATTTAATTTGCAAGATTTGATGACAAACATCGGCATAGGTGAAAGTAAATAAAAGTTTTAAAAAAATGAAAAGAAAACCACATCAATATCCGTTGCGTAGTTTTAAAGATGTTAACATACAAAGTGACAGACAGCGGAAAGCGACTTTGTTTTATACTATGTAGTGATGAGAAAATATATGTCGCTCAGAGAGCGATTAAAGTAGGCAAAATAACATTGACTGGGCGGCGTGTCTGTAGTCTTATTTTATCTTGAGCTTGATACTTTGTAGTGCAGTTGTCTAGAAAGAGATGGCGTTAACGTGGGAATACTTTTACCAGCGGGCAAATGCTGAAGGTCATTGGGCGACGTAATACCCTTAAGTAATCTGTGCTACAGCGCTACACTTGCGAGCGTGGCATCGAGTGGAACTAGAGGGACCGTGAGATTTTGACATTATAGGTATGGGATGACGTATGAAGTGGCATGCCGTAAAGGGAATTCCTTTATCACTTCGAAGCTCACTTCGCACACGAACTCGAAACAAAGTGTCAAATAAAACGTTGCTATTTTGTGAGTGAAAACAGGCAAAGTTTATTATCATAGTTTAAAAATACATTTAAAATTATTTCTGAAGGTGATAAAAAATAGTTCTGAAGTATTTATTAGAATTTTATCGCTACTAACTCGTGATAATGACTATGTAAGGGTATCTTGTATCTTTGTGAAGTGAGCGTGAATATCGAAGTGAGATGCGAGCTATTGTTCGAATTTTACAGAATCGACATCCAGTAGTGGCTATACTAGATTTCCACCCGCGTTGTAATTAAAGCAATTCAAACTTTCAACCCCTATTTTACCCCTAGGGTTTCCAATTCTTTTTTCCAAAAACCTGTGTGAGTACTCTTCAACCATACAATAAGTACAATACAGGTAAATATAGACTAAGGAAAAAAAACCGGCAGTAATATTTAATGCGTTAGGTACAACAGAGAATATTCAATCATACGTAGGTAGTTCTAACGAAGAGATTAACGAAAGTAATGTTTTTTCCAAAATACATTACCTACGGTGCTTTGTTAGTAATTGTTTTCTTGAAATATTCCGTTATTGTAAAAAGAACACCCCGGACGTCAGCCTGTACGAGATTAGTGTGGCTCTCAAACAGCTAAAAAACAACAAGGCACCGGGTGATGATGGAGTTACAGCTGAGCTTTTGAAAGCGGGTGGACTACCAGTCCGGAAAGCGCTGCAGAGGCTATTTAACTCCATCATACTCGAGGGCATTACGCCTAAAGCATGGCACAGGGGTGTGGTGGCACTTTTCTTCAAAAAGGGCGACAGGGCCCAGTTGAAGAACTACAGACCCATCACGCTCCTGAGTCATGTATACAAGCTGTTCTCGAGAGTCATCACGAATCGTCTCGCGCGCAGGTTTGACGACTTCCAGCCTCCCGAACAAGCCGGATTCCGTAAAGGCTATAGTACCATAGACCACATTCATACGCTGCGGCAGGTTATACAGAAGACCGAGGAGTATAATCTGCCACTATGCTTGGCGTTTGTGGACTATGAGAAAGCCTTCGATTCTGTCGAGACCTGGGCCGTGCTTAGGTCACTCCAGAGGTGCAAAATAGACTACAGGTACATCCAAGTGCTGAAGTCATTGTACGGAAACGCCACTATGTCAGTCCGCCTTCAGGACCAGAACTCGAAACCAATACGACTTCAGCGAGGTGTGAGACAAGGTGACGTTATATCGCCGAAGCTGTTCACAGCTGTGCTGGAGGATGTATTTAAGCTTTTGGACTGGAGAGGACTTGGCATCAACATAAACGGCGAGTACATGACTCACCTTCGTTTTGCCGATGATATCGTGGTCATGGCTGAGACCGTGGAAGATCTAGGCACAATGCTCGAAGACCTCTGTAGAGTTTCCCAACAAGTGGGTCTTAAAATGAACATGGACAAGACCAAAATTATGGTGAATTCCCATGTAGTACCCACTCCTGTGAAGGCTGGCGGCTCTACACTGGAAGTTGTTGACGAATATGTTTACCTGGGACAAATAGTCCAGCTCGGTAAGTCCAACTTCCAGAAAGAGGTAAATCGACGAATCCAACTCGGCTGGGCAGCGTTCGGGAAGCTACGCAGCATATTCTCGGCCAATCTACCGCAGTGTCTTAAGACGAAAGTCTTCAATTCGTGCGTGTTGCCAGTGATGACGTACGGAACTGAGACGTGGCCGTTTACAATGAGTCTCATCAGAAGGCTCAATGTCACTCAAAGGGCAATGGAGAGGGCTATGCTCGGGGTTTCTCTACGCGATCGCATCAGAAATGAAGAGATCCGTAGAAGAACTAGAGTCGCCGACATAGCCCAAAGAATTGCAAACCTTAAGTGGCAGTGGGCAGGACACATAGCTCGCAGGACTGACGGTCGTTGGGGCGGAAAGGTCCTCGAGTGGCGGCCGCGTACCGGGAGACGCAGCGTTGGTAGGCCCCCCACAAGGTGGACCGACGATCTGGTGAAGGTCGCGGGAAGCCGCTGGATGCGGGAGGCGCAGGACCGATCGGTTTTGGAGATCCCTGGGGGAGGCCTATGTCCAGCAGTGGGCGTCTCTTGGCTGAAATGATGATGATGATGATGATGATGATGATGAAAAAGAACACCTCCTGAAATCATCTCCCTCGTGAATTTCATATAACATAACGCAATTCTTGCTGCATCAGCCATAATTTTCCCGGTAATTGCATCCGAGTAGGTATATCATTTTTATCGTCGTTCTGGCGATCATTAAGATATTGTAAGTACATATTTGCTTTTAACGAATCAAACATTGAATCTTATTACGTTGAGCGCAAAAGCTATTATTAAACGTTCAATTCATGCGTAACTTTTGCGTAAGGATTCATTTAATAATATTTAAAGGTATAGGATTTCAAGATATTATTATTGTAGCGGCTGTGTAGGTAACTGACAATAAAAGAGAAACGATTCACATCAATATAACTTTTATATATGAGTAAAAAGACCTGTTTTTATGCTAATTCGCTTTCATTAGGTTTCTTCGGCAAAGGATAGTTAAAAAATAAAAATAATAAGGTTTTACAGCAGTACAATAGGAATACAAAATACCGAACTTGAAGGTTCTAGAAATTCTCTATTTAACCTAAGGAACCGCGGTCCACAAGCAAAAAAGACAACACTGTCTAAGGTATTTACACGGGATATATGGAAGGAGATGTTGGGCGAACAATACTTCGAATTATGAGGTCTGCGCCAACCCAGATTTGATTTCGTTTATAATTGACCGAAGCCGAGAATAGGAAAAGGTGCCGTAAGCGATCTCAGCGAGTTTTGTGATGTGACGAAGTCTAGTTTGGGCACTGGCCTTAAGGCGCATAGTGCTCCCAATGACCTTGCGTCGATCGTCCCGCACTGATTACATAGGAGTGAGTGAGAGCGAGGGGAATATTTAAGCAAACCTTTACGCGTAAGATGAATTATTTCAAGAAAAAATTAATAAAAGCGAATAAGAAAAATCCAAAAAGACCATCCCCTAGAATATTGTTCACTTTATTTATTGAAATCGAAAGTATATGATTTAACCTAATATTTACGAAGCGATTAGGTTTACAGTTTTAAAATCGAGGCATGTTTGGGTCACATTTTAACCAAGTTTTAATTAATTTACCAAAAAATTAAGAAGACCATCCTCTAAAGAATGCGTTGAATAATAACATATCTTTTTTTAAGATTTTTTTATTCAATATTTATGAAGAGAATCGGTTTTTTCTGCAGTGATTTTTTATGATTGACGTTACTATGCGCCTTAAGAGGGAATCGTACAGTCCGTTTTTCCATACAAACGTAGTCCCCTGTTTCCTTCCTTAATCAGGTAGTCCACTTTCCAATGTACCGGGCACCAAGCACAATTTTAGAGCGAAGACATAAAAATAAAAAGATAGGTAGGTAGTTTTAGTATTATTCACCCGCTTGCGCGATGTTACGTCGTTTGACTCATTCCTTTAGAGCAAAATTCTCAAAAACATTGGGTATTTATTTGCAACACAGCAAATAATGGGTAGGGAGGGAGTATAAATCTCTTCGGATGCAACGTCTCGTATAATTATGGTCAAACATCACAAAGGTAAGTTTGTTTAACCATTAATTATACCACGACGTTGCATCCTCGAGATTTATATATTAATCAGGTAGGATGTTTAGAGTATTTTGAGAAATTTTTGATTAGAAGAGAGAGAAAAAAGAAAGTTTGTCGTTAATTCGGTATATGTTGACTTTTTTTTTATAATTTATAACAAAATCTAAATCAGTGAATAAGAGTTTTATTACGCATGATAGACACTTGATAGAATCTTGATAAGAATTTCCAAGGCACAGAAAATCACCTAAATAATTTATAATAGTAAACTAGACTTCTAAGATAAGATAATATGGGTTTCAAAAGCTTAGTGAAAATGTATGAAGCTGAAGCAAGTGCAAAGGGAAGACATTGAAATTCTTAAGTTATTTGCTCAAATTTAAATCTAAGATAATGTTTCGACGATTAATGCATAGTGGCTAAAAAATAGACATCTAAATTGATAGTTCATAACAAGAGTTTCATAGGTGGTGTAACTGGTTGGGGTATTATGGGTGTGATTCCTTTACCAATACCTTGACCTTAGAAAAATCAATCCCTAGTTATAATCGAAGTATATCATTTCTCCTGCTTTTCATTTTATTCAAGAAAAATTACGAAATAGTTTCGTAACATATCAAGTGCACGCGACCTTCGAGGTTCCGTTTCCAGCTCGAGATCAAGGCTCAGGACACGCAATACATATTTAGCTATAAATAATAAGGATTCTCCGAATGATTCATCAATTTATTATAATAATTGAAGTACTTACGCTAATTACCAAGGTACCTTAGGTATATCTTAATTACTTGAATTTTCTTTTTGATTTAGAACAGATTTTATTAAGTTTTTTGGTAGGTAGGATTTTTTTTTTTTCAAACACATTCCCAAAATCCGTCTTTTACATCCCCTATTTCATAAAAAAACCTGATAGTAAGCGGCATCTTGGTGGATTAATGAACAATATTTACAGATTTCATGTTATAAATATTCTAGATTTTCACCATAGAAAGTTTCAGATCACTCCTTGGCAAATAACTCACAAAGGCTATTTTCTTTGAATTAATGGTAGTAGTTGTACACAAAATAGGTGCTCTCTCCTCCATATGTTATTTTTATAATCCAACAAATAACAAAATATAAAAATTTATTAAAAAATATGTTTGTAAAACCCAGTGTGAGAGCCCCGGGTCATATGATCATAGACATGTTACATATATTTAACCCAACACTGTACTATGAATCTCCAGGGCAGTTCCCTTAAGGCTTGGCTGTCTGGTTTTTCAGTGGAGGAACTAAGAAACAACTAGTATAACAAGGAAGAATTCTATGGAATTACATATCTAAAACATATAAAATTTAAGGAATTGGAGTACAGTATCATTGACCCGTGATCGCAAGAACTTAAAGTCGAAGGTACGATCCACTAACCACCGTTACGGGGAAGGCTAATCTTTAAAAAAAAGAAACAAAACATTTTCATTTGGTGTATTCCATTACCCAGATTTGTACCCAATTTTTAGATATATTAGTTTGATACCGAGATTGATAAAAAATCCCGAACCATTCTGCCCTTTGATTGTATAGATTTCTGTATCTATTATAATATAGGTACCTGATTCTCTTTAATTTAACTTACAACTCTAAGGATATGATTGTATCTGGCTATTATTATGATGGCTGGCTTATGATTGTATTGTTCTCTACGAGTGACTCCACGCCTAACCACGTCTCTGCGTGCGTGGCATTTGACGCGGTGGAGCTTTGCAGTTTCCCTGCTGGCTGACTGAAGGCCTATTAGAAGAAGAAGTACTCGCCGCTGGAACTTTCTTGATTTGGAGTCGATATTTCTGCCAACGTCGATGCTTTAATTTTATTAGTGAGATTCCCGCCAAAAAGAAATGAATCACTTCGTACACGTGCAATATCTTTTTAAACTTATAATCTAATGAATACATTATTAATTTCCTTCGATTAAGCGTGTTTTTATAATGAAGGTCCAATATAAGCTGATTTCTTTGAGTAACACAGCAGTGATTTCAGGATTCGATTTGGGTGTTTTAACTAATTGAAAGTTTTCAGGTATGAAGATGTTGCCCTCTAACTCTTTCTTTTAATCCTTATTTAAGCCTCCGCACAATATATGACCCCAACGTTCAAAGATTTCATCCTGGATTTTTGTTCCGAAAAGCTCGTGTTTCCCTTTTGAGGTCCCTAAGACCTCTAAAATATTCTCAAATAAATTGGTTGCTGGAGGGTTAACATCATTTACACGTACCTGAGAGCTAGTGGGTGGTATGGGACACTTGGCTGATGCTTCTGATATCATCACCTGTACATTACTAGGTTGTCATTCATTACAAGTTTCAGTCACATGAACCACTGACTGAACATATGGGATGTATAATAACACACTGAAGCCAATTCATCCTCTCCATAGATTTTTATTTTATTTTATTTAACAAAATGTACTATTATAAACATAAACACAAAACTACGAAGTAGTTTGTCGGCGAGTAACATTAGTAATATTCTGCGAGGCGAGTCATATTCTGCGAGGCTATCCTCAGCCTGTGTACTAATATATATGACCAAAAAACATGACTACAATCGCATCGTAGTACCATTCTCTATATTGTGGTAGTACTGTGCGCGACTATGATCGCATCATAGTATAAAGGCACACTGTTCTATAAAAAAATAAAGAAATAATAACATTCCGTTGAATAAATAACCTAGGTCATGCTCACACCATGACAGGAAGTGCTGTGGTCGAGACCGTAATCGTGTCACGGTACTAATAAATATGACCAAAAAACATGACTACAATCGCGTCGTAGTACTGTGCGTGACTATAATCTCGTCATAGTACCAAGGCACACTGTTCTATAAAATATAAAGAAATAATAACATCCTTTAAAAAAATAAGCTAGGTCATGATCGCATCATGACAGGAAGTGCTGTGATCGAGACCGTTATCGCGTCACGGTACTAATAAATATGACCAAAAACCATGACTACAATCGCATTGTAGTACTGTGTGTGTCTATAATCGCATCATAGTTCCAAGGCACACAGTTCTATAAAATATAAAGAAATAATAACATTCTGTTGAAAAAATAAGCTAGGTCATTATCGCATCATGACACGAAGTGTTGTGATCGAGACCGTGATCGCGTCACGGTACCAATAAATATGACCAAAAAACATGACTACAATCGCATCGTAGTACTGTGCGTGACTATAATCGCATCATAGTTCCAAGGCACACTGTTCTATAAATATAAAGAAATAATAACACTTAAACACGTGTACAAGGCGTGTTTCAAAGTGCCGATTCACGGTTCTTTAGTAATTATGAATTATTGCTTGAATAGACGTTTATTTGGTACAAAAAATACAACACACAATGTAACAAAATAATATAAATATATATTCAGATAGATTTTAGGCCAAATAGGCCCCGCATGCAGAGGCACAGAGTGCTTTGACGCTGGTATTCTGCGGATACCATTTTATTTAACACTTTAAACAGAATATTTTCTAATTAAACAGTAACGTTAGGCAATGCGCAAATAGCAAGGCTCTTTTTGTTGCTCAATAAATTTCAAAATGAAATTAATTAGTGAGCTAAATATAATCTACTGATTCGAACAAACACGAAATAAAGTTTTGCTTTAAACGAACGAAATGCAAAGATGAGAACGTGTCGAAAAAATAGTACAATATAATAAACAATAAACACTTATAATTTAAACTTACATAGGTACTTCCAGCACCATCAAAATGCTCGCAGCGGCGGCGGCGGTGACGCAAACGTTTCTCTAGTTTACGAATCTTTTCCTTAATATATTGCTTAGAATACTTACGTTTTCATTTACACATATTGATATCTATAACAACTACACAACACACTAAAAATAAAGCTATAAAATAACAAAACTTTGATCTTTAATATTCCGATGCTGTGATGCCCGCACAAAGAAAGCGAATGAGTCAAACGACGTAACATCGCGCAAGCGGGTGAATAATACTAAAACTACCTACCTATCTTTTTATTTTTATGTCTTCGCTCTAAAATTG
Organism: Schoenobius gigantellus; assembly: GCA_963935595.1. NCBI lineage: Eukaryota > Metazoa > Arthropoda > Insecta > Lepidoptera > Crambidae > Schoenobius > Schoenobius gigantellus. Next base: position 29,740,036 of record OZ012551.1, read on the forward strand.
TGCTTGGTGCCCGGTACATTGGAAAGTGGACTACCTGATTAATATATAAATCTCGAGGATGCAACGTCGTGGTATAATACATAATATAACACGTTAAAACTATCTTGATCGAAGTGAATACTAGAAGATTGGATAAAAAGAAATATAGCGATCAAATTTACATGAGCCATTTGACATCGGTTTTAAAATTTTGTCGGTTACCTATTCGGAAAATTTATTCAACGTCGCTCGGCCAACACGTTTGGCTTATTAATATGACCGTTAAATCAGTGACTAAGACACCGGTTTTGTTTTTGGTCAAATACATGGTAACATCTATTCATAGCGAGACAAGTCCATATTAGACGCGCTTTTACCTTGTTTCTCGCGAAAATGTGTTATTTGTATCGATATATGTGTCGGAAATATTGTTGTCTGTTCTGTGAATACTGATCTAATTCTAAAATTATGTATATGTCATGACCATATCGTAAAATTGACCATTTCATGATATGGTATTTCATGAAATGGCCAACTTAAGCTGACCATATCGTTTAAACGTCAACGTTTAATGATATGTTCATCCATGTTTGGCCTTTTCGTTAATGTAGAGTGTTCATGATATTCAAGGTTTAATAAAAATCCCAAATAAGCATGAAAGAAGCCTGCAGCGTGCAAGCAAGCATGCAACATGCAGTTTGAGGTATGTCACAATAACTAACCTTTTTTTTGGGCGGGGAATCTCTACGGTTCGACAAGGGGCAGAAAAGCTAACAAGGCCGCCCTTTTTAGATATGCCATTGGACTCTGGTATAAGCCCCATACCTGGCTAAACCCCCCTTCAGTAATTTCCACCCCCATGGAGGCACGTTCGGGATCGGACTAGCCATTCCGCGAACGCACCCCCTTGAGACAGGCCCAACAGTGAGCCATTGCTGACCCAAGTGCTGAGATTTGCCTAGGGGTACAATGTCTTACTTACCTAATCTTCAGAATTCAGTCTTCGAAACAATTGTCCGCCGCCATGATGCATCGCTGAAACAAAACGATATCAGCGCCTCTAACTGTGAATAATGTAATTATTTTACGATATTATGATCACCAATTTTTGGCCATATCATGAAGTAGCCCAAACGTAGATGTTCATATCCTTAAACGTTTGATTATTAATTGTTCCGGCCACGCCACATCATGATGTGGTCAGATGGTATTGGCCATTTTATGAAATGGTCGGCCATATCACGAAGTGGTAAATTTTAAGATCTGGCCACGACATGTAAAAGTCAACCCACCCGAAACCAGGAAGACATAAAAAATAGAATGTTCACATTAAAAGAACGAGGCATTGTTGATAATGTTGACATAAACTTGATGCCAGCATCGACGTTCACGCCAACCATTGTTTTACTATGGATTTTAAAGAAAGAAGGTTCTAGATGGGGCATCAAGACAATAGATACACAGTATAAAAGCTCACGTTTCCAGAGTATCGAGGTCCATTACTTCATCACTACCCTAAAGCTAGTAGATTAATTTACTATTTAGTTTATGAAATAAGTATTCCTGTAATTTTTTGGCAATAAATATTTTTTTTGAGTCTTAACCGACTTCAAACATTTTCACCTACATACAGTGTAAGTGAAATCATTTCTAAATACAAACAAATATTTTATAAGTGCACTGATATTATGACGGAGACACACGCTCAAATTTATTTAGTTACAATCGTATAGCCACAATGCCACTAGGCATAATTATTCCAATATTAGATTTCAAATCAAAAATCAAAATCGATATTCCCCATGTTTACTCTGAAAATTCTAAATGTATTAACATTTACTAATTGAAACGCCACTATGTCAGTCCGCCTTCAGGACCAGAACTCGAAACCAATACGACTTCAGCGAGGTGTGAGACAAGGTGACGTTATATCGCCGAAGCTGTTCACAGCTGCGCTGGAGGATGTATTTAAGCTTTTGGACTGGAGAGGACTCGGCATCAACATAAACGGCGAGTACATGACTCACCTTCGTTTTGCCGATGATATCGTGGTCATGGCTGAGACCGTGGAAGATCTAGGCACAATGCTCGAAGACCTCTGTAGAGTTTCCCAACAAGTGGGTCTTAAAATGAACATGGACAAGACCAAAATTATGGTGAATTCCCATGTAGTACCCACTCCTGTGAAGGTTGGCGGCTCTACACTGGAAGTTGTTGACGAATATGTTTACCTGGGACAAATAGTCCAGCTCGGTAAGTCCAACTTCCAGAAAGAGGTAAATCGACGAATCCAACTCGGCTGGGCAGCGTTCGGGAAGCTACGCAGCATATTCTCGGCCAATCTACCGCAGTGTCTTAAGACGAAAGTCTTCAATTCGTGCGTGTTGCCAGTGATGACGTACGGAACTGAGACGTGGCCGTTTACAATGAGTCTTATCAGAAGGCTCAATGTCACTCAAAGGGCAATGGAGAGGGCTATGCTCGGGGTTTCTCTACGCGATCGCATCAGAAATGAAGAGATCCGTAGAAGAACTAGAGTCGCCGACATAGCCCAAAGAATTGCAAACCTTAAGTGGCAGTGGGCAGGACACATAGCTCGCAGGACTGACGGCCGTTGGGGCGGAAAGGTCCTCGAGTGGCGGCCGCGTACCGGGAGACGCAGCGTTGGTAGGCCCCCCACAAGGTGGACCGACGATCTGGTGAAGGTCGCGGGAAGCCGCTGGATGCGGGAGGCGCAGGACCGATCGGTTAGGAGATCCCTGGGGGAGGCCTATGTCCAGCAGTGGGCGTCTCTTGGCTGAAATGATGATGATGATGATGAATTGACAATTTGTTATTTCTATACAGATTTTTTCAATAATATAGATAGATGTTACTGTAAAAGCCAGAACTGCGGCAAATCTTAAGATTTTCCGGTAAAACTTAAGATTCACCAGCTGTTAAAGGTAAAAGTTCGAACTGTTGTGTGATCATTGTCCATTTAGGATTTTTACCATCATAAACTTGGTAAATCTTAGAACTTACCACCAAGACGCGGTAAATGTTGACAATATGCTAATCATACGGGTGGGTCGTTTTCCATATAAATCTAGTCCCCCATTTCCTTCAGGGAAATGGCAATAATTGCTCAATTTTTTACAAAAAGTCTATGGGCTTAGTATATATATTCCTAAGTTTTCCTTTTAATTAAATTAATTATTAGGAGTTAATTAAGGAGATTTCATACTTGAAAATCCTAGATAATTGGAGAAATTTTCCACAGTGTTCAAACAGCAAGCAAAAAAATTTAACGAGATTATATGAAAAAAAAAACAAAACAGAAACATTGCCCAGGTCTTTCTTTAATTTTTAATGGAAAACTAATTAGATCCATCTAGTTTTAGAAGAGAAAAAAATGAGAAGAAAACGAAACGTCTATTTTGTGTACTTTTTATAGTATCCTTGGTCCGCGCTGCAGTTGTTTCTATCGCGCTCCGGAGTGGCTATTCGGACCCGATAGCAGCGAATCGATAAATAACTAATCAAAGGATAAAACTAAAAACTGTCGGTTAGACATTGTGACAACATACAGCGGAGCAAGTGAAGCGAGTGGAGCATAAACTGCATCTTTCATGCTAGGCTCGCAAAAATCAACAATTAAGAAAAATCCATTCGTTCGTCGCCATTTTTTCTTGCCCGAGTCTGAACAGTGAATTGTTATTGAAAAAGCTTATAGGGTCAAACTAAAAACAGTAGGTTAGGTTAGATATTGTGTCCCAATATCAACATTTACCAACCGTCATTGGTAAATCCTAGCATATACTAAACTCAAATGGTAAAAGACCGAAATATCGTCTATTCTCTATAAAGTTCTTATGGTTAATCCTAAGATTTACCGACAAAACCTAAGATTTACCAATGAACGATTTACTGTTACAGTAACATATACATTGTTGGTAAAACTTTAGTATAACCGATACGACTAAGGTTCAACGATACATTCTTACCAGTATTTTATTTTATGTTATTTTGGAAAACAAACAGTATCTTAAAAAAACTAATTACTATACATTATACTAACGTATAATGGAACTTTTTAGGCAAAGGTTATCAATCTCAAAGAATATTATTTACTTTCTATTCAACTATGTTTGTTATTTGCTAATATTTTCTTACTGAATGGGACGAGTAGTTGAAGTGAAACTTTACACTGTATAAATTTTGAGTGCAACATAGATGTGAAGATAATTGTTGACTAATTTTTCGCATGAGAGCAGAGAGCACAATAAAACATTTCCGACACTGCACATGACACACATAATGTCGGACGAGCAATGCTCATGATTGTTTAATCTGAGTTTTAGTTTCTAGTTCAAAGTTTATTAAAAATGAAGACCGATAAGTACAACAAGACTTCCCGGCAACATGAAGTACTGCTAATGTAATGTCCTCCATTCCGATTCTCAGTTATAGGATTAGAATCGTCAATCTGAGCGAAAAGATCTGCTTGGAGGACATTATTTATATTGCATCGGAGCGTAGAAGTAGAAATATGTTATAAATGGTCACCCATCAGAGTCTGGACCATGGCGAACGAAGCTTCACTTGAGTAATCGTAAAGTTTAACCCACACTCTCACCCGTCACTGAGCTTCTTATTCTAGCATGAATTTGAGCAAACAAAGTAATATTGCTAAACTGTCTAAATGTCAAGAAACCTATCGATCAGTTTCGACTGACATGGCGGGAAACCTTGGGTATGATATAGCCATGTCTGAATAGTTTTTAAAACCACGAGATACGATTCCCAATAAAATTCTGGACTTCTTCAATTATCTACCGGCAGCAATTCCGGATAGCCTTGAATGGGGCACTCTTTCACCTAATTCGGATGATACCTACTAAATCACCCCCGATTTTATCCTAAGAGGAGTGTTTTAGATTCGTGAGAACCCGGTTCGCCGGATTACCTAACTACCTACCACCGGCTTGCATGATAACAGCATCATTGTGTTTCGCTTCTGTTTTTTTACACACGACAGGCTTTTTCTCACCTGGATGGTAAGTGACACCAGCGGATCTTAAAAGGCCACAGCGGCGTAATTATATTTCTCATATTGATAGTCATAAAACGGCCAACATGTTGGTAATTCGTATTATGAATGCAGTGCAATTCATAATAATTGGAAAAATATATAAATTATTATTATATTATGATTGTGGCCTTTTTAGGTCCGCTGGCACACTAAACAAGTAAAGAACTGGCTTACCTTTAATTGTAGGAATGTACCAATGTTATAACATTGTTATTATGGCCAGAAACTTGGGTAAGACGATTGTATCTAGCCAAGTAGGCTCAGAAGCCCTATCAACAAATAAACTAAGCAGAACAACTTTTGCCCCATGAGGAATCGAACTCCGGACTACCAGATTTCAACCATTAGCTAGATTATAGAGGCGGTTAAAAATTTTATAACTTTACATACTATCTTGTCTAATCAAGATGCAATTTAACTAGGTAGTCATAAAGCTTCTAACCTGTCAGCAAATAATACTGCGATAAACCTAACTCATTGCTGAAACTCCCAAAGAAAGTTAGTGCTTTAGGACGTTTCTGCGACAGTCTTCTTACGTGCCAATAGCACTTTGCCTCATGTTACATTTTACGACAGCTAAGACCAGGTGTGCTGGCAAAGTTCCATTTTGTACAAATGTGTAAAAAAGGCGTCGCCTGTGGTCACTCTGATATTGGACTTAGGTATAACACTTAATCCACCCATAGGACTGATACTGTGTTCCAAAGTTCTTATCCAAGAAAGTTGCCTGACGACGATGTATCGAAACCGGCCGCAATAACTTAAATATAATAAAGATTTAAGTGGAACTAGTGAAATTAGTGTTTTAATAACAAGATACCATGGAGTTCCATTAAGAATACAACACAAAGCTTTAACTATATCATTAGAACTAGTACATCTTAATCTAGATCTGTACTTTCTATAAATAAAGTTTCTAAGTGAAACATATTGAAATTGAGTTGGCAATAAGCTATAACATAGGCAATGTTTCTTTAAAATAAAAACTGAAGGAGATCATCATTTTATCTACAACATTTTCAAAAATCTACTTGACATGGTTCCTACATCTAGATTGCAATCATGATTCCTAAGAACAGATCTTCGTATATCTTATAGTTACAGACTTATCCATACTGACCGACCTACCTAAATGTGACACCCTGTATTGTAATAGGAAATAGGTACTGCGCCTTTCTTTTTAATGGTTTTCTAGATTATATTAAAGACATATGAGCCAATGCACTAAAAAAGGAGGAACTTATGCCGAAGTGGTTTGCGTTATGGTTGAACGTTGAGGGCAGTTTATGAAGAGCCCTTAATAAAGCTGGCTAGAAAAGTAATGTATATATGTGAATACGCGCTTTTATTCAGTCACTTTTGTGTATTAAAATGAAAGTCAATGGCAAATTTCACGAACCTTGTCTTTGCTTCGGAAACTCCTAAGAAATATGCTGACACTTTTGTCTTTAATGATAAGACTGTAACAGCATGCTACCTAAGAGTACCATAAGCTAATACAAGGTTGACGAAATTAGCCATAAGAGATGCTAATGCCTCTGTTTTTATTTCTACGATAGAACTTCCAAATGATAAAATGTTTTAAAAAAAAAACATCCACGCTACTGATAGTCAAATATTTAAATGATTCATAAGAAATTAACGTATATTTCCATGACTGGAAGGAGTTTAAATGAAAACGACAGCAACCATACGAGTATATGTATGAGCTCAAATGAATATGGAAAACACGCGATTAACTTTAAACACACAAGCCTCGATTACTTTGGAATAGCATTCGTAATGTGTAATATAATTGGCTTTCAACTCGAAACCGGGCCGGGAACGAACGATTCCCCCACATAATAATCCACGTTGGTGTTCGACACTTTCAATGTTTGGGATTAGGAAACGGCTCAACATACGCTGCCTAGCATGTGCAAAGGTTTGTTTGCATGTTAATTGTAAATGAGAATCACATTATCATGAGTCTTCTTCAAATGCTAAGTTATTATTTTTAATTTCATGTTAATTTTGAGCTACCTGTTGCCGGCTACTTGGTCTGCATGGAATACATCGCGAATTAGGATATATCACGTGTCCCCCAGGGAACTCACTGAAATTTGGGTTAAAACGTAGCCTTTGGCTTTCCTTAAAGCTACTTCAATACTCAATTTTATTAAAATTTGTTCAGCGGTTCAGGTATGAAAGTGTGACAGACAGACAGACATAGTTACTTTCGCAATATAATATTAGTAGGGATCAAAAACAAATCATATCATCTCCATAGAATAACCCACAACCACAAGAATAAGTGTTTTACAAAGCAACATAAGAAGCTACTTTAGGGCTTGGGCATACTTACCTTATCTCGTTTTCGCCATTTTCTCGTTACTATTTGAGAAACTGCTACACGCTAAATATTTAGTTTCCTTTTATTCTATATCAGTTGTTAATTGAAATTATTTAATGGTGCATTTTACCTAGTTAAAAGGCACCATTGATTTGGTTGTATTAATAATGTTCAAATGCTGCCTGTAAATACAAGACGCTTATAAAAAAGGCTGACTTATCCCATTAAGTTTATAATAATCTGTTATCTTTGGTAACTTCCCATATAATGTTATAAGATTCAGTTTTCATTTTATTCCTTCCACTACACCATGTTTCGAATCTTAGATTAGGTAGATCTTCGAATCTGCCACTGAGTGACGACACATAATCCTTGAGATACATGTCTCCCACATGATAAATTATACAAGTGATACCCTGTTGTCTTAAAAGATATAAACGGAGAACGTAGCGTTTATTCTCTCAGAAATCTTTTACGTGGGAGATGCTAAAAGAATTTAATCACAATAAAATAGACACCATTTTTTAAAAGCTCGAGTGAAACCCTATACAAAATTCATTTTCCTATCTACATCCGTATAGCTATGTCGGGAACGGGCGTTTTCCATACGAGATATTCCAGATTCGTTGCCCCTAAAGCCTTATTTCAATCTTGAGAGATTACGGAATTTTTGTGTCCCATCAGTTGAGGTCGTAATTTTTTATCAGCGGAGATTTTTATGAAAACCGCTGTTATGTCTGGTAATATATAAATACCTACTTCATATTACAGGTAACTTTTTCATTGTTTGTTCGTTGTTTGTTGCAATTTACTTCAGATTATTTTATACTGGGTTAGTTAAAATGGGTGTATCAAGCGGTGGGGGTTTTAACGAAAGAGTATTGACTAATATTATGCAGACGCTCACATTACTGAAACGATTATTTTTATTTTCATACAAATATGAAATACCTGCTGACCGTGTTATGCCCTTCTCCTGGTCTCGAACTATCACTATACCAACTTTCATCAAATTCGGTTCAGTAGTTTCGAAGCCTATTCAATACAAACAAACAAACAAATCTTTCCTCTTTATAATATAATAAGTAAGTATAGACTATTATCCTTTTAAATATGCCACGTAGATTTGGACAAGTTAACTTAGCTGCGTATACACAGAAGTTAACAATCCACTATAGATAAAGATGTTTCAGTTTTCTAACAGTTGTGGAGTGAATGTCTTTTCTCTTCTACTTGTATTTGCGTACATTAAATAATGCTCATAGGAAAAGGTCTCATTTAAATATGTCAATAAGTCTAAAGAATTTCAAACCTTAAGTGGCAAAGCGCAGGACACATATGTACCTCGCAGAGCTGACGGCCGTTGGGGCGGAAAGGTCCTCGAGTGGCGGCCACGTACCGGGAGACGCAGCGTTGGTAGCCCCCCCACAAGGTGGATCGACGATCTGTAGCGTTACCTTGAACTAATTCCGATGGATCGTCATTGGGATTGTGATTTTTCGTACGCTTGTGTAAGAACACTAGCGCCAAATTGGATCCGAATTTCGAGAAAATTTAATAATACCGAGTTTGGTTCCCTTCGGAGCATAATGTGCACGGCACGCAAAATGAGCAAAACGCAAAATGTACAATACGCAGAATGTACAACTCGCAGAATGAACACCACAAGCAAAATGAGCAAAACGCAAAATGTACGAGACGGGCCTAAGGCATTTCACCATAACTCCGCACAATACGGAGTCAATTTGGAGCCAATGCGCAAAAATAAGCGTACGAAAAATCACAGTCTCAATGCCGATCGATCGGATTCGGTTCAAGAGTAACCCTACTGGTCAAGGTAGCGGGAAGCCGCTGGATGCGGGAGGTGCACGACCTATCGGTTTGGAGATTCCTGGGGAAGGCTTATGTCCAACAGTGGGCGTCTCTTGGCTGAAATGATGATGATGAAATATGTCAAGAATAATTCGCAAATGGCTTGCGGGCGTTTGTTATGCCGGCTTATGAGGGTGATGACGATATATGAACGCGGTACCTACCTTTTGTATAACACACATATCTACAAATATTTTAAACTCAACAGTAATTCTGTCTGTCTGTCGGATACGCTTTTATGTCTAAACCACTGAACCAGTTTGAATGAAGTTTAATATAGAGATAGCTACGCAAGTTCCTTGAAGAAGGAAATAGGCTACTTTATTTAATGAGTTCCCGTGGGAATGCGTGATATAATCCAACTCGTGATATAACTAAATTGTACGGAGACGATGTCGCGGATAACAGCTAGTGTTACATAAATCACTACTAACTAAACCTCGACTAATTAAATTTAGATTTTTCATACTCAATCCGCATCCCTATAGGTTATCAATTTCACTGCATTCAAACTGCAATTTTGTAGTCAGAGTGCAGTTGAGATGCAGACTCTCTGTATTCAGCTTGTAAGATTATCTTAGAATTAATAAAATATGTAACGTAATCTTAGAACTTTATTATAATATTCTTGTATGTAGGCAGATTTAGCTAGAAGTTGCTACACTCACTTGTGAATAATAATGTTTGTAATAAAAATAGGCCTTTTAGAGGGCATATAAAGCGGCGAATTTGTATTAAAATAATAAACAACAAACCATTATTATTAGAAGTTAAACAGCAAACAAACAACAAGCAAAGAGTTAAATAACAAATCTAATCAATAGTCAATTAAATTTATACTGTACAAAATTTTCAATGATTCATGTGATTCGTTTAGTCCCCGTTTTATTAACGGTGGGAAATACGTTACGTATACCTTGCGCCTGGGAAGACGCAAGGTTATGTCGGACTCTCCGCGATCCCTGGGGGCTGGGTGTCAGCCAGAAAATTGACGCCTTGGCGCGAGCACGTCCATTACCGCCGCATCCTCCTCATCATCAGATGAATAAGACACGCCGAGGAGGGACGTGTCACTACGAGGACGGACAAGGTCATGGGAACTCGGATGAATACTTTCACGACCTCGTCGGCGTCTGCTCGCTCTGAGCGAGCCCCTCTTACCCCCCCGGAATGGGTTGGCCGACGATCCCCTGAGGCATCCAGGGGATCGACAACTGGCGGCAACAGGTGCAATGCAGGATTCAGGCTTTCCAGGCCCGGGTCCCGCTGGTTACCGTCAGGAGGAAGAAGACGTGCAAATTGCCGTCTTCTCCGTCCTACCCTCCTACGGCGGCATGGGTCAGCCCGTGGATCATCCTCCCGGGCTCGCTCCGCCGGCTACTTCTTTACAATTTCCCAAAGTTTAAAATTTAAAGAGTTTACAATTTCCCAAAAGCGCTCACTCACCAGCATGGCCTGAACGATCGCTTGGAGGGAACAGCCACCTCGACCAGGGCGCATCGCTGCTCGACGAACACAGGGCACACTGCTAGAGTTTGCTGGGCGTCGTTATGATCGGCGTCACAGTGATGACACCGGGGCGTCATTTCCCTACCTTTTCGGTGCAGATAGTGGTCAAACGAACCGTGGCCTTTCAATTTCTGTACCAGGTGATAGGAGAGCGCCCCATGCCGTCTGTTCGACCAAGTGGTGAGGAGGGGTCTCATGGCCTCAACGGTCCTCGTAAAAGTACCGGAGGCCGACCAGCTTATCCCTTCGAGCTCCACATACTGGCGGAACATTTCATTCCGCGCGTCCTCCAAAGCGGTTGTCACCTCACGGGCCGCCATCCTCCCTCTACTACGCAGCTGGTATGCCGCCACCAAAACGTGGGCGACCAGCTCCCATGGTGGGGTACCAGCAAGAATGCAGGCTACCGTATGGGGCACTGTACGGTATCCACGAACAGCCCTCAGAGCCATGGCGCGCGCGCTGAGGGTGTCGGCCCAAACATGCGCACCGTACAGTGCCATGCTGCGTACGATTCGCGCATACAGTTGGCGCCAGCTGGCGCTCTGTCCCCTCATATTTGGTAGGAGTCGCCCCAGGGCGTCTGTCGTACCCAGCAACTTGGGCTCTAATCGGCGAAAATGTTCCTCGAAGCCCCATCTTTCACCAATAATAAGCCCGAGATATTTCAGATGCGGCCTCAAAGGGATGGTCTCGTCATCCACCACTATGGAAGTACCCGCAGGGGGTCTCCGCCGGGGGATTCATTTTGTGTCCTAACATAATATGCGCTAGAAAAACATGCTACCACATAATAATAGTTTTGCGGGGAATGAAATTGATTTATAGTGTCCTTTTATAATTGACATTCGTTCATTAAATCCAAGCAAAATATTTGAATAGACACGTACCTACTGGTTGGATTTTCTGCAGTTAAAATGTGTACTTCCGCACTTGTGCCTTAAGCCCTGACCTACTTAATAAGCCATGTCATTTGGCTGGCGAAGTCGAAATAAAATATAGCGAGTCCAAACCACAGTAACTTATTACTGAGACAGTCTCAGAACCGCAGGACCGACTTGACTTTTGAGCCAATTTCTTTTGAGCCAATTTCGTTTTAGTGTTGAAATGGTGTTCAGTGTTTAGGTTTACATAAAGTACTCTGTGAGAAATAGTTTATTGTACGAAGAAAGCAGATCGTGTATTTGATGAAATTGGATACTAATTTACTTTTTGTACTCAATAAGTAAATTATGTAAACAAACACTTGCTAAATAAATTCATGAGTCATTTATCTATGTAAGCAAATGCATTTCAGCATAAAGGATTTTTTTATGCTCATGGCATTTAACATTTTCTAAATGTGTTTACTAATGAGTACAATTATAAAACTGCAAAATTTCGAAACGAATTATGCCTTTCTTTATATTTATAACTGACGGAGCAACTATGGAGTGACACCTGTCAAAACGGGCCTCTTATATCTCTATAACTATAAATATCATATTAAGCCAAAGAACGCCAAATTCGTGTCGAGCTACGCGCAAGGTAGGGTTCCATAGTTGTGCACCGTAACAAGTCTTTATGAATTTAATTAAGTGAATCTTAATTTAAATCAAGCTTATTCCAGAAGGTGGGTCTTAAAGCGTAATTTGAAAAAAAAAAGAAGAAAATATTTTTATTTCAACGTCACCACTTTACAAATCAATATAGCCCTTCTGAGGTAAATAAGCATGCGTATAAACTTTGTTCCTTCCTATTTAGACAGTTTTCCTTTGGTTATGAATAGAAATTGATTGCGCAAATATAACAAATATTAAAATATACATATATTCATCGTTCATTCATCATCATTCACATTGAAACCATTGTTGTTACCAACCTGTGGGTGGGCTTACTCTCGAACCAATTCCGATCGATTGACATCGGGATTGCGATTTTTTGTACGCTAAATTTGCCGCACATTGGCGCCAAATTGGACCCTATTGCGCTGATTTGAGTGAATCCAACTCAGTGCTATATAATTTTCTCAAAATACGGATCCAGTTCGTCGCTAGTGTTGGTAGATAAGCGTACGAAAAATCACAATCTCAATTTCGATCGATCGGAATTTGTTTCAAGAGTAAGCCTACGTCCAAAGCTGCCGTATGTAACCCGGCTGGAGCAAACAAGCTCTTTATCAACCCTTGACACGCAAACTGAAAATCTCCGCGACTTTTACCTTGAATTTCTAGGCCACGGCTAGAACGTGTGATGCCGTAAAATTGCTCCAGTTCATACAAAAACTCCGCAAAAACCCGTTGAATAATAAATCCTTTGAGTAGCTACATATTATTATGACTAGGAAAGGAATATATTTCATTTACGAATCACTGTATTACCTACAGTTTTATAATTTGATCCTTGTACAAGATAGGACACTTGTAGATTGTTGTAAGATAGAGAACTTGTAACTTGTAGATTGTACAACAAGACGTAAATAAAAAATTTTATTCGAGGGATGCAAAGACCGAGGTGAAATTATTTTATTAACCCCCGACGGAAAAGAGGGTAGTTTAACATTTGTGTATCTGTGTCTATCTGTGGCATCATAGCTCTCAAACGAATAGACCGATTTTGATGAGGTTTTTTAACTGACTTCAAAAAAGGTTCTCAATTCGATGCGTATGTTTATTTTGTGTGTATGTTACGCGACTAACCGCCAATTGTGGACCGATTTTCAAAATTCTTTTTTATTCGATTAAGTATACTCCAAGGGTGGTCCTATGATTACTAAAGTCAGGATCTGATGATGGGATCCCATGAAAATCGAGGAAAACCCTTTAATTTTAAGGTGTGTCCAACGTGTTTTGTGTGTATGTTACGCGATTACTCCGCCAATTGTAGGCTGATTTTTAAAATTCTTTCTGTATTCGATACAGTATACTCCTAGGGTGATCCCAAGGTCACCAAAGTCAGGATTTGATGACGGGATCCCATGAAAATCGAGGGAAACCCTAATTTAATACCAGCTCACCGAAGGGTTTCTTTCACTAAAAAGATTTCATTCACTAAAAAGTTAAAAATAAAAAATATTTTACAAAAAATAAAAACCAACTTCAAAACACTGAAATGATAGGATGGATTTTTAAAAATTATAATGCTCATAAGTGAGCATTATAATAATATATTTTTAAAAATCCATCCTTAACTTTGCACATGCATGGAAATGCATGTGTCTTATCGGAGGGAGACTCTGTAGGTACCAGGGTCGCCTCTTTTGGTACTTCCATCTCATCTATCTCTGCTGCAAAGCAGCAGTCGTCAAAGCAACAGAAATGTCACAAGTTGGTAACGTATACTGTGGTTGTGGTTGGTTATGGTTGTGGGGGTTACAGATTTGTGGCGAATCTCACAAGAGATACATGTACTATAACTGGCTGTTACCACTTACCATCAGGTGGGCAATACTCGTATGCTTGTTGCCAACTTAGTACCTACCTACCTAGTATAAAAAATCAGTTTCAAATAGTGATAGTCATTTATGGTTTTACGTGACTAACAGGCATTTCGATGCTGGTCTAATTCTTAAAAGGCACACAGCCCTACATTTAATTTAAGGCTTGTAAATAGCTTTGATTAAATTTTTGAATGAAATGTACGAAAATTTCAAAACAATGTTTATATTTAAGCGTAAACGAAGTAGGTACTTAAAACTTTTGTGCTTGACGTCGATCAAGTTCGCTTGTACGTACAGGTATATTATAAGAAAACAACTTCATAACTTCGTAAAACTTATAAATAACGACTTGTTCAATGTTTATGTCGCGGGAAGACAAGCATTGGTTAAATAAAATCTTAAGATTCAGTCTATAAAAATGGAGAAAATGATTTGAATATAATATCATTATAATGTATTTGATGAGAAAGTATGTTTAAAAATCTAGATTTCGGATACTCATATAAAAAATATTTTACAAAAAATAAAAACCGACTTCAAAAACACTGAAAAGTTAAAAATAATATAAGAATAGGTACAGATATCACACTTCTATATTGCAGTCGGTGCCAAACGATGATCTCCTAGAAAGTCTTAAAATTTGGCACCGACTTCAATATATGTAGAAGTGTGATGTCTGTACCTATTCTTATATTATTTTTAACTTTTCAGTGTTTTTGAAGTCGGTTTTTATTTTTTGTAAAATATTTTTTATTTTTAACTTTTTAGTGAATTAAATCTTTTTAGTGAAAGAAACCCTAATTTAATACCAATATACCCATATACCAATATACCCTAATTTATACCAGCTCACCGAAGGTGAGCTGGTATAAAATTATTTGCCTTTCCCGCGTATCAGCGTTTCCCTCGATTTTCATGGGATCCCATCATCAGAGGGCCTATAACCGATCTCATGGTTTTGCAAATGATATCATATGATATCATAATGCAAAACGAAAAATACGATTTCCGGACAGATTTTTGATCATTTGTTCATTATTTAATGATGACATCATTGAAATTATGCCATAGTGATGATATCATTGGAGGTCGGTAATACGAAATGCAGCATTTCATGACTTGTTTTTCTCAAATTTACACCATGTCATACGATGAAAGATCCATAATTGGCCTGCAGATCCTGACTTCGGTGACCTTGGAACCATCCTAGAAGTATACTCTATCGAACACAAAAAGAATTTTAAAAATCGATCCACAACTGGTGGCGTAATCGCGTAACATACACACAAAACACGTTGGAAACACCTTAAAATTTAAGGGTTTTCCTCGATTTTCATGGGATGCCATCATCAGATCCTGACTTTGGTGACCATGGGACCACCCTTGGAGTATACTCTATCGAACACAAAAAGAATTTTGAAAATCGGTCTACAACTGGCGGCGTAAGCGCATAACATACACACAAAAAAAAAAACATACGCATCGAATTGAGAACCTCCTCCTTTTTTGAAGTCGGTTAAAAATACTAGTGAAGTAAACTAGAGTTTTTAATTTTAAAAAGTCTTTCATCAACATATCGTTACCTGATAGACGATTAAGGTAAAATATTAAATCTTTTAAACATCTAGTTTAATGGTGTTTTAATACGAATATATATCTTATTTTCTTATTTTTTTTGGATGGCGATTTCTTAGTTTCCTATGGGAATTTTGAAAAAATCTCCTGCATAAGCCAACGAGCCCCTGTGCCGAATTTCATGCTTCTAGCTGTGAGCCCAAACTACTGAAGCTAGAAGTAGTTTGGGATCTTCTAATACCTCAGTCGTCTTAGTTAAAAGCCCTTTATAAATATGGAAGTCTCTGCTGTGCCTGCGAACTATGTTTCGCCATGGTTTCGCTTTAAAAGTTCAATGAGAAAACTGTAAGTACGTGTACTTTCCCGCGGGAACTTATCACTTTTCCGGGATAATAAGTAGCCTATATATTAATCCCTGTCGTAATCCGTCTACCTAGAAAATTTCATTCAAATCCATTCAGTAGTTTTTGCGTGAAGGAGCCTCACAATCTTTCGCGTTTATAATTTTTTTTTTTAAAAAAAACGTCGCCCCACACTAGGATTCTTTCCTGTGTCGTGGGTGCAGTTACAAACATAGAATATCACATGCACACACGCCCAGACCGGAACAAGTTTCTGTAGGCCATACAAAACATCTGTCCCGTGCGGGAATCGAACCTGCGACCCGCTGCGCAGCAGGCGATCACTCGACCTCTGCGCTAACCGTGTCGTTGGTAAGGATAGTTGGTAAAAATATTGGTAAGGATAGACTTTTTATAAGACCTTTTTGACGTCAAACACAATTAATTGAAAATTCGGAACGATTCTTTCTAATGTATGTATAATAATTTTAATGAATCGACTTATTACAGTGATTAGCTTTTAAAAGTTTTGAGGTAATATTGAAATAATTTATGTATTCAATATGAACTCTACAAAGTTACCGGGAGTGGTCAAATAAGTACCTACTAAGCTATCTCTGCAGTAAGCGATTTGCTACAAAAATGTTTAAGTTAAAAATACATAACGGTAGCCTAACTTATGCTACGTAAGTAGAAGTATGACACAGTTAATATGCTGATAAAAAGTCTTTTGGGTCAAGTAAACCAAACTTCCCTTGTTAAAATAAAAATCGACACCATTCTCATTTTCGATTTTAGTTCGTACACCGTCTACGCATAATTTCTCCCACATTTTTACTGGTTGACTGGTAAAGAATGCCTCAGGCATTAAGTTCGCTTTTTGTTCTTTTGTTTTATGTAGGATAAAGATTAAATAAATAAATAATATTCTCAAAGATAGGAAGTGTTTAGTTCAAGGCGCACACTGTCGCTCTTCTCTTGTCAAGTTTAAATCTTTGGCCCAGCTTATGTAAAAACCGTAAAGTATTATTATTTCGAGCTCTAGATAAAATACTAAAATCCAATTAATTTACTCCAAGAGCTGCGGACTCTCGCCAAAAAGCTGTCATCACGTCGCCTTTTAATAGTTTCGATGGCCTAAAGTTAGCTTTATAGTATCCAGAGTCCCCGCTTAAAACTTCCATGTCTTCTGCATAAATCTGGTACCCTACTTAAAACTCTTTTTAGATTTTCTCCTCGGTCAAGTGTCTTACTTATTCCTGTCTATTCTGAGGCAAGATAAAATCTTTAGATTCGTAATTACGTAGTTACATTAACATAATACGTAATTCAAGATTCGTAGTAACATGCTGAAATTGCTATCTTTTCTCCTATCTTTTAGCCAAGGCCGCCTATTGTCAGTGTGGATTTGTATATGTTTTTTTTTTATTGCAGAAAGTTGGCAAACAAGCAAACTGCCCACCTGATGGTAAGTGGTAACAATCGCCTATAATACATGTAGCTCCTGTGAGATTCGCAGCAAAACTGCAACCCCCACAAGAACCACAGTGTACGTTGCCAACTTGTGACACCAGATGTAAAGTCACAGTACCCAGTAATTTCACTGCTGCTGCTTTGCGGCAGAAATAGGTAAGACGGAGGTACCTAAGCAGACGACCTTAGTACAGAGTCTTCCTCCAGTAAAAATGTATATGTATCTTCTACGTCAAAGTATTTTACTTGATTAACCAAATAAAATAATTAAGTTGTTATATTTTTGGAATATTTTTAAAATTGATGGTAAGTGCAGGAATGATGATTAATAAACTATTGTCCATAGCGGCACCGGCTCTACTTTTATAAAATACCTCTCACTTTTGGCGAGGAACTTTTTTCGCGTCCCGGACCCATGGCATCTTTGGAGGATACCCCTAGGGGTGCAACGGGTACCCTCAGGTACCCTAATTAAAACAGTGCTTTTGAATGTTTGACTTTTCAGCATCGGCAGTACATTCGAATTTGATATACTTGAATCAAATGGCTCTCGAATATTATCAGATTTTTTTTTTTTTTTTTTATGGATGGCCCGGCAAATGACCTCCTCCCGCCTGATGTTAAGCGGTGAAAGAGGCCCAAATGAGTTGACAGATAGAGTAGGGACGACATCCACTCTCCTACCTGCCCGCCCCTTGCCGGCCCAAAAGATGCTTTTTCACGCCTCTTTTGAAGGAACCCATGTTGTAGGATGGAGGAAACACGTGCGCAGGTAGAGAATTCCAAGTGTGGGATGAACGACAGAAGAAGGAATCTTGGAATTTCTTGGTACGGTGTGAAAAGGAGGACACAGTGTACGGATGACTCCGAAGGCCCTTACGCGTGTTTCTGTTAAGGAATGGAGAGGGAGGGATAAGGTTAAAGAGCTCCTCAGAGCATTCCCCATGGAACATTCGGTAAAAGGCGCTAAGAGAGGCGATGTCACGACGAAGTTGTAGAGGCTCGAGGGTGTTAGTTGCCTCTACATCGCCAATTATGCGAATAGCGCGACGCTGCAATCTGTCCAGAGCATCGAGGAGGTACTGAGCGGAGCCGTCCCAAAGGTGCGAGCAATATTCCACGCAGTGGTATCACGCAGAGATAGAAGAAGTGGTAAAACTTAGTCTATCGCAGCCCTATAAAAACGATAATTCTATAAAGGTATACCTACCGTATTATACAATGTTGTATTTTGTCACAAAATGAGTGATAATTTCACATTCACAATTTTATGTTGCCGTAGAATTAAACACACAAATAAAATGAGCAGACAATTTTCTATGACGCAAAAGAACACTTACCCCATTTAAGATCACAGTTACGTATTTGCCTCATGACCTAATTAAATAAGTGACTATCGCAAAGAGCTGTTCCGAATTCAGTCTCACATCGATAAATATTTAATTTAAGAGTATCCATTTATTTGGTACTTTATATTTTTTAAAGAAATACCATGCTCTTAAATGTAGACGTCAAGATAGTACCTATAAAATGTTCGTATTTGACCATTATTTGACATTGAAAAAATCTCGATCGTAAAATGAGTATCGCCAAAATTAACGGCATCTGTTTTTTAGTTTTATTGTGTGCTAGCTGCTGCCCGCGATTTCGTCTGCGTCCCTAAGGGACTCAGTCGGGATAAAAAGTAGCCTCTATTATTCCCAAGGGCTTAAGCTATCCCTCTACCAAGTATCATTAAAATTAATTCAGTGTACCTATTAGGCATGAAAGCGTAACAACTGAAAATATATATCATATAATACCTTTTCCTCGACTGTGAATGACTTGTTACTTTATTGACGTCAAAATGGCGGAAGCAGGAAAATTTTAAAATATCTCCCATACTCTGAGTAATCCCACATGAATCCTATTAATGTCCGCCTACTTTCTGTTGTCATAAGTTTGCATTAAATAGAAATAAGTCCACTTTTTGTGTTTAGTCTCTTTTTTCCATCTGTTAAGCGCAGATTTGTTTAGGCTGTTACACCTTCACCTTAACTATTATTATCCTGTCTTCGCCTCCGAGATTTATTCCTTAACCATGTAGTAGCCCTGCTACGCACTAACCCTATCGCACAAGTTTTAAAGTCAGAGAAAGAAAACCACTATATCTTCCTCTGTCTAATCACACCTGACAAGCCTCCGCAGTACCGACCTCATTCTTGTCCGTGCGCGCGCGGCGCTCGCACGAGTGTAACAGTAATATAATTTGTGCATGAGTGTAGGTAACCTACGTAAAAAAAAAAAAAGGTGTAAATTTACGGTTATTTGCTTATTTGTTAAGTATGCCTAAACGAAAACACAGTGAACCCGAAGAAGATAGATGGCTAAATGGAAGATATCAGAACGGCTACTCGATTTATGATCGAAGACTGATACGTGATTAATATTGATATTTAGGAAGCTTAATTTCTGCTGCCGATTCACAAATCAAAAAAAAAAAAAAAAAAAAAAGAAAACATGTTTACGCTTTTATTTTCATGATATTTTGTACGAGTTTCTAGCACTCCCGTTTAGCCTATGTTCCGCGCGATATATTTCACAAAATATTACAGCCAGCTCTTACTCATTTAAGATCTTATGGTCTGCTATCAGTGAGATATCTATGATATGTTGTGTTTAGCAAACTCTGCTGGAGAGTACCTAGAGAACACAAAAAGAACTATTTAATGTCTGACACGATTAGGGTTAGTAATTAATTTAAAAAAAAAACTAGTCTAATACCAGAAAAGCTTTGTAAATTTTTAGGTTTTATTTTAAACTCTAATAAAATAACATACAATTACCAGATTCAAGCCACAAAAATTTATTATACACATAAAAAATATATTTAAATCTAACAGAATTCGAATAAGGTTCTTTGAACGTTTTCTACGGCAGCATGTCGGCTGTAGTATATGGGTAGTATATACACACAAAATCACTAAAAGTGCTCTTCTTAGAAATACTAACAATTACGACGTTTTTATTACAATTACAGATATTTTATAATAATATGATGATCTCCATTGGTGGCAGATCAATATTCCATTAGCAGTCAATTGAATAAAAAGTCATAGGTACAATTTCGGAATTTTTACGGACGTTTCGACAGCAGGCTAGGGTGCAGCTTGTGCCAACGAAAAGACTGGTGGTTTCTGGACCAACATCGAGCGAACCAATCATATAAACTGACTGGAACTACTCGCTGTATATTGTGGGCTAATTTCATTTGCTAAAAATGTCGCTAATTGTGGTAGTCTTTTAAGTGTCAATAACACCACTGCCATATTCTATATAAATAGAATGGGGAGAGTGTAATACCAACACTTAACTTAAGTCAAGTTACTAAAATGATTTGGGACTGGTGTGAGAAAAGTAGGTATATTTATTTTCGCGTCTTATATTCGTTACTCGTTAAATATAGAAGCTAACAGTGAATCGAGAAAAATAAACTTCGACACAGAGTGGCAGTTGGGTATCAGACAACTTTTGAAAATAAAACATTTTTTTGGTGAACCATCTATTGACTTATTTGCATCTCGTCTTGCAAACATTTTTTTGGTGAACCATCTATTGACTTATTGCAAATGTCCCGCGTATATTTCATGGAAAAGGGATCCCTTTGCCTATGATATTGACGCGTTTAAACAGTAGATTAGTCGCAATTTTATTTTTACGCTTTAACACCGTTTGCACTAATTTTTAAAACTAAACAAAATAGTTACTGATTAAGCCACCGGAATTATCGTTGTTCAACTATAGCCCTCTTAACCATGGTATCCCCTTTTCATATCCCTGGGTGTCACAGAGATTGTGATATTTCCTCCAAGAAAGATCTACTTACTTCCTTTCAGGATGGTACACCATCTGCGCCGTCACCTTTCCCTGCCAGCGTGTGTATTTTCCGGGAAAGCTTTCATGACGTGCCAGAAACAGCCTTAGATGTTGTTATCTTCGATATCACATAACACCGGGTCATAATATAATTCTAGTATAAAGTACTAAAGATATGGTGAGAATTTTGTAAAAAGAATACAACAGATTTTTTTAAATGTAAATACTACATTTTTGTTGGAATTTCTGTTAATGTGTTTTGAAATTTTGAAGTTTAGGTAGAACTATTGTTCTAATGTCACGATAGCAAGTGATCGTTATTAGTTAGGCAGTAGCCCCCTGGTATTATAGTATTAGACTATTAAACGATTTGAGAATTATACAATTAATCTTGAAAAAATGAGTAAGAAGTCAGTCATGTTATTAGCTGGACCAAGGACGCATACAATTTCTCTAACAAAAATACGAAATATTAATAAAGCATATGAAGATCGAGTAATTATAACACTTAAAAATTTAATTAAAACATAAGCAATTGGCAAAGCTCAACCGGTTTTAAACTTACTTTTTTTTTATCCCTTTAATATCCCGGTATTTGTCCAGCATCAGTGGTATTAAGTTAAGATATATTGCTGTATCATCTTCAATTCGCTCAGATTCAGAACAAACCTGATCCTCACACATAAGAAACCACGTAGACCTGCTTCATCTCAACCCATTGGGCGCTGGATAAAGCAGATCATGTGCGATAGTGGCATTGACATCTTAATATTCGGAGCGAGCGAGACACGCATCAACATCAGGCGGCGTCTCGTGATGACCTCAACGTCGATGTAATTAGAAAGACCGCAGGATGTTCGGAAAGATCAGCTGTATTTGCTGATTTTTATAACAGACCGGTATATTAGTTCTGAAACCAATTTTATTGAATATTTGTCACAATTATAATTATTATTAAGTACTTAAAACAATACTGTCGGTTGATTAGTTTTTTGTTCACAATATTTTGTTGTTTTGAAATTTTTGCTAGAGGCGCAAAAAAAAAATAAAAATAAAAAAAAAAAAAAATTGAAATACGTAATAATTATGTTTTGATGTTTTACTGTAATGTTGTTTATTTTTTATTGTCGCAACATTGATTTTATACTCTCTGAACATCTACATGGTTAAGGAATAAATCTCGGAGGCGAAGACAGGATAATTAAATGATCAAACGAACTTACCTGAAGTGAAGTTCGATCTTAATTATCCTGTCTTCGCCGAAGAGATTTAAGGTCCCTCCCTCCCTGAATCTTATCCCCCTATATATCAATGTTGCTCTATTTCTCTAAAAAGAATGAGGTCGGTACTGCGGAGGCTTGTCAGGTGTGATTAGACAGAGGAAGATATAGTGGTTTTCTTTCTCTGACTTTAAAACTTGTGCGATAGGGTTAGTGCGTAGCAGGGCTACTACATGGTTAAGGAATAAATCTCTTCGGCGAAGACAGGATAATTAAGATCGAACTTCACTTCAGGTAAGTTCGTTTGATCATTTAATTATACAAGGCGAGAACTTTGGTGGGTCCTCAAGCTTCATTTGGCAAACCAAACCTGGTGATTATGTATCAGAGAGGTATCACCACTGGGGTGTCCCGTTCTCTGAGCCGGTGCGGGGAGCGGCTGCAACTCAAGTGTGCCTCTAAGGTTCGGATGCTCAAGTTCGCCGTGTAGTGAAGAAAACACAACTCGATTTAACTCGAACTGAAATTTCTGTAACTCGAAATGAACTCGAGTTAAATAGATGAAACTGAGTTAAAAATTTATTTTGTTTTTCCAATATACCAAATATTGACAGAATTTAACAAAAAACAGATTTGTCTTAAATAGTATTGGTACAATTATAATAATTAATGGAAGTGAGTAGGTAGAATTTAAATAAAAAAAGGAATGAATTGTGTGTAATCATGTATTATTGATTTTTAATTGGTTGATGCGCTGTATTCAAATTCGAGTCAAAGAGAATTCAATTATAGTTAATTCGAGCTAAGCCTAATTCGAGTCAAATCGAGTTAATAAATCGCACTAGGGGTTTAGTCTCTGTTATTTGTTCTTATTTCAGTTGTTCTTGATGCAAAAAATTATATATTCATTCATTCATGCTTACATTCCTTCGTACATTAATTAAAGTCCCAAATAATTCGTATTAATCACGCAACGAATTACGTGAAATTGGGTTGTTTGCTCCCATCAAACAATTCTACGTCTTTTTTTCCTTGGACTCGCACACCACCGTCTACAATTTTCTCCATATTTTCACCGATTGACTGGTAGAGAATGCCTCGGGCATTAAGTCTGCCTTTTAAGCATCACTTTTATTTTTATGTTATACGATAAAGATTGAATAAATAAATACATATTAATGTGGTATATTCAATCGTATCGATTCTATAAAACCTAAAAAAATATACATCAAATAAAACAATTGCTTTCCATCAAAATCTATTTACGTTCTTCCGTAAACAATCGACTCGGCTGATTAATTCCCTACTCGGAGCAGGAATCGCTTAATCTACTTCTCAACACAATAACCGAAATGAAGTTACCCAAAAGTTAAACCGCTTTATGAGTCTGAACAAGTCAGTTGTTTGGTATGACTGAAGGCGTTTCAGCGCCTTTGTATTGTATGTACCTATTCCGTTCTTTAAAGATACTATTATACTTACGAGAAAATATTTTTTTATCCATTCTTTCGATTGGCATCATAAAAATACGGGGTATTTTTTTCACATTTGAGTCGGTTCGATTCCAATACGAAGTAAGTAATCTTTAGAAAATCTTTGAATGCAGTTTTACTTACTATTAAAAATAAAATAAAGTCTCCTTTCAGCCAAATATCCCATTTAGAATATTTAAGGTACTTTCCCTTCATATCGATGTCATGCCTGGATGGGACGCTCTGTAGTAGTTATAGTTTTGATTCAGAAAATATATTAATATTTTAATATTTTGTGATTGAGTTCAGTAACAGATACCTATTGCTTTTATTTGTTGATCAATACAGTTTTATTTAATGTTGAATAGTGTAAACTACCAATTAGGCATCTTAGTATCATCATTTCTACGCTCAGCATCAGAAAACCAGTTCAGCGAGTTGCTACAAACCATATTGAATTAAATGAAAATTAGGGATGGTCCTGGGTGACGTGACCCTAGAGTCGTAAAAAAATTCCATAAAGGGCAAAATTAGAGTTCATATACAATTATTATCCGATTATAAACTTATTGTGTTCTATGTCATTGTCAAAATTTTATATTTTTTTAAATTAAACGTTTTACGGCTTTGATTAAAATTCTTATGTCATGTCATGCACAGACTAATTATTAAGAGAGCAGAGATTGTTCAGGTTCAGAGGTTCAGAGCCGCTGTCTGAATCTGCGCTCATTTACATTTCAAGTGTTGAAACACTGCCACAGATTTTGGTACTAATCTATTTTTTCCGATATAATGCTTTTATTTTTCTTTTTCGATATGCCTTCATTTTCTTTAAGTTGATCGTGTGCTCCGTTTGCGTGTGCTGTCGTGTGATGTTAAAATAAATGGTTTTTCTTTCTTTCTTTCTTCTTTCTTTAGTTATCTAGGGAAAAACAGTTAGCAGTTACCAGAGGAAGACTCTGTATAGAGTCCTCGCATGTGTACCTATGCCTTACCTATTTCTGCCACCAAGCAGCAATGCTTGCATTGCTGTGTTAGCATCAGTTGGGCAGTTTGCTTGTTTGTCAGCTTTGCTGTATAAAACAAACAGACAGATGGACGGAGAGATGAATACGTCATAAGCATAAACAAACAAAGCTAGCAAAGTCATGCTTAAAAATACACTCCCAAAATAACATATTGCTCGACTAATTTAGTATCGTTATCTTGTCCAGAGGTGTTCCTCATTATCAATTACCTATGTAGGCTAATGAAGCTCGTTACGGCCCGCTTATTTAAAATTCATCTGCTGCACTGAAGCTAAGCGTTGGGGGTTTGCCTATCGTCCCGAAGCAATATGTGCCGAAGGTTCGTACGTTTTGTATGCTAAAACATTGTCGCTATGTGCTGTGGTCATATCAGGCGGCTTTGTTATTTTGTATGAACCGCGTCATGCAATAATCCAAGATGGCCGGAATAATTTCCAAACGTTGAATTATGGACAGTAGCTTTCTTTATTTCTACGCGTGTGCTAGGAATTACATATATATCGCCTTAATAAAATCTAAGCAGAAACCAATTTTTAGGATCCCATATGTTTTGGGTTCAGCTTCATAATGATGTATAAATTATTAAATCATTGCGTCGTACGCGTCTGAACGAATCTAAAACAACCTCCTAAATGCACAACGTACCTAATCTACCACGCAGCGCGATAACGCACACGCTTCTGCCCCATATCGTGTATCGGTGTTCATGCTACGGGGGCTGGGTATTCACGACGATAGCCGACATGACCGATCACCTGCGCGTATAAATGATGAAAATTAGTGCTGATTTCACTAACACGCTCATTTTCACGTCTTAGCATGCTACATGCTATTGTTATGCTATTTGCTAAAATCGTTTCTGTGAATTATCGTAAATTGTCTGAACGACCCAATGTGAAATATCAGATTCATTCGCATTCGCATCGAACGAAAAATAGCATTAGCGTTAGCGCAGGCAGCAGTTAGCGCCGCGACGCGATTGAACTCGGTCATGAATTTCGTATGAAGGCAGCAGGACTTGAACGTAAACAATTTCGCGCGATCGATGTTAATTTGCAATCATTAATTTCAGCAGGGACAGCTAATTTAATTATTGCTAATAGGCCTTTAGCTGTTAATTATTGCGAATGCTATTTATTCCATCACTAGTAGGACGAAACTTCGTGACGATATACGCAGGTGCGGGCCCGCAAATTCCAAACTAACCCATCCACACGCTTGCAAGTGCGCCAGTGTGTTCTATCTAGAGAGGTCGACTATAAGGTTCCGTTTAACCTATTCTAGTCGGTAAAGTAAGCAAAAAATAAAGTTTTAACTGGTTGGTTTATATAATACCTACACGCGTTAGCAAAAAAGAACACCATTCTATTTGTGATCAGGCAACTTTCCTCAAGGTAAACGCTTAAAAACTACAAAATTTTTCGCACTATGCATTGCCATGCAAAATGATATTTATCTAAGGAAATTGTTTAGGAGAGACCAAATTTTCTTTGCGTCTTTGAAAATATTATGTTTGTAGGGGAAATTTGTTCCGTTTCACAAGTTGATTTGTGTTCTCTTTATTCGAAAACGGATGCATTACGTCCTGTATAATGAGGAGATATTAATAAATAACAAACATCAAATTAACATTAGTGATTTTTTTGTCAAGAAACGTAATGTTTAATATTTCACCAGTTACGCCAACAAGTATGAAGGTGAGAAGAAAAACTAGTATTAATCCTTACTATCCTTACTAAAATCATAAATGTTAAAGTAGGAACTATGTCTGTCTGTGTGTTACGCAATCACGCATAAACTACTGAACCGATTTTAAATGAAATTGGTATAGACATAGTTTGAGTTCCAGGATAGGACATGGGATAGTTTTTATCGCAAAAATCATCTCTCAAGGGGGAGAAAATGGGATGTGAAAGTTTGTATGGGGAATCAATAACCGCTGAACCGATTTGGATGAAATTTGGTATGGAGATAGTTTGAGTTGTGAAGAAGGATAAATAATAGTTTTTATTCCCGAAATCATTCCTTAAAGGTGTAAAGGGGGGGGGGGGGGAGGGGATTTGTAAAGGGGATAAATAAAACAGGACTTCCACGCGGACGAAGTCGCGGGCCAGAGCTAGTATTAAATATATTTTCAGACAACCAGCACTATACCAGTTGCTAGCCAATTGTTTACAAGGCTAATGATCTGTCAACGACGCAAATATATGACAATGATTTCTCCGAAAACTCTATTTTAAAACAAAACCCTGTACTCCGATTTATTCTCAGATGCAAAGTACAACTTCGTTGTGCCCACGCCTAATTAGAATTCATAATTAAATTTCACTTAACAAGACATTAAGTGCCGGTGCCGGTGGGCACTCGCCTACTAATTTATTAACTTGGATTGGTTCCTTGTGAATTTCAAGAATCAAGTACCTACTCACATTTTTAAAAATGTTTTCATTTTGTTGTAAAGCTAAATAAATAATGTCCAGTAATTTGAAAATTGACTCTTTACAAAAAAAAAAAACATTAATTTATCGTGTTACATGCTGGGAAGTGTTTTTCTTCGGTTCACTAAAATTGCGTATGTGAATCGCAGGTAACAATTAAGTTATACCTATACAAAGTTACATCTATAAAAAATTATAAATTTTTAAAAATTAAATTTATAATGATTTAGAAATGAATTATGGACATACAATAAAATATCATTTTTTCAGTTCCGTGGAATGAATTTAAAAAATACCCAACGACATGTGCTTAAAGCGTTATAGTTGACGTCGATAATAAACATTAACATGACAATGCACTTATATCCAAAACTAGCTGTGCCAGCGAACTACGTTTCGCCGTATATTTTTTACCCGTTTTTGCAACATTTGTCATTGATGCTCAGCTCCTATTAGTCGTAGCGTGATGTTATATAGCCTAAAGCCTTCCTCGATAAATGGACTATCCAACACAAAAAGAATTTTTCAATTTGAATCAGTACTTTCTGAGATTAGCGCGTTCAAGCAAACAAACAAACAAACTCTTCAGCTTTATAATATTAGTATAGATGTTTCAAGACTGAAATCTAACGAAATCGTAAAATTTACATTTTACGATTTCGTAAAAGTAACAATATAAATACGTAAGAATTGCACCATAATCTGGTTTTAATTGTAGTTTTATTTTATCCTTTACGTTTAAAAGGTCCAGCAGTGGGCGTCTCTAGACTGAAATGATGATGATGTAGAGCGAGACAATTTGAGGAAGTTGAATGTGTGTGTGAGAATAAGGAAACCTAGTGGGCCTTTTTGACCTAAGACTAAAAAAATCGACAAGGGCAAAATACTCGTTTACTGAAATTCCGAAGTCTAGGTTGTTCAGAAGCCGAGATCTCGATGGTCTCAAAACAAACACTATTTACCATAGAATTTAATTGATCTAATTTTGTTTCACGTTTTTTGTTAATTCAGAATAAAAAAAAATTACGGGTTGCACTCCGGGAGTGCCGGCAGAAGTGAAAACTTAAGTATTAACGTTGCGCGTTTTGGATATTTTGGAATGGTTATGGAATAATTTTGCACGAATTGCTTTAATTATCAGAATAAAAGTACTATCTTTTATGTGGTAGAATACAATATTTATTTATTGCGCTATCGTACACAAACATGACAATTTATATTACATTAAAAAGTTTATCCCTCCGAAAAATCAACTTCCTGTTGTAACGTTGTGCGTACATAATTATATAACTAGTAATAATGAATCAAAATATTTACAATTAAATTAAAAATATGATCAAAACAGACATTAATATACTACTTAAAAACGTAATTTTATAACAAATAAATAATATTTAATTTATACTAACTTACCTAATTAATATTTACAACAAAATCAAATAAAAGCACAATTTAGATTTTTCCTAACAAAGTAAATAAATTGATTAAAACTGTCTCAAGTGACGTGTGTCTTCCAGTACTTTTGCCAGCCGCTATTGTTCTCGGCCGGCTTACGTGGACCCCTCACCGCACCTCGACAGTTCCTGCGGCCATTTCAATTTTAATTGGTCTTACGCATTTTCAATCAGTGTCACTTGATCCTGACGCGAGTTTATCATTTTTTACCCATTACAGAAAAAGTGTACAACGCCGCTAAAGAAGTTCTGACTTCAAAAAAATCAAAGCAGAAAAGGTGATTGATATCTGAATAATAATTGTCTATGAATGACAGCTGTCAGAGTTCCGCCGAATTTAAAATCAGATTTAAGAATGCTCATGAACGAGTTTAAGAATAAAAAAAAAATATAGAAAGTGTCAAAATTGGCAGATTAACATTCAGGGGATGTAATATGACGTCTTAATTCCAGGCAGTTTTCTGAATTGTTATAATGCCATTTGTTTCTCTTTGTATAATGAGTAAAAGGCACTGATAGCAATTCAGAGAACTGGCTGGAATTAAGATGTCATAATACACGCCCAGTGCGCCCATTGTCTATGAAAAAATCTATCACGATCGCTTTGAATCTGCCAATCACTGCAGCGTCAATACAAGACTCTGTGCAGACTGTCTGATAAAAAATAGCGATGAATGCACTTTGACTGTCAAAATCGAAAGCGATCGCGATAGATTATTATTACATAATCAAGGGGCGGGTTATTTCAAATCTGTGGTTTCTTACATAGTTGCCACCTTAGAACATTCTTTGTTGTATTGTCAAAAGGTTTATAATAATCACAAACTAATAAGTGAACAAGTTTATAATATACCTATTCGTGCGAGGCCGCGGTGGGTATCAAAAATTGTGCGGGCAGTTATTAAGATAATATTATTATTGTTTACCACCGGATTATTTAAAAACCTGTCGAAAAAATAAACACATCTTGTCAATACCACTTTACATATTTTTCCTGTAAACAAAACTAAGCGTGCCGATTTCAATATCTACTCTCAAAACACTATTCACAGCCCAGTTTCCAGAATAGCTCAGTAGTAAATTAAATATTGTTTATTTTCAGGTCGCGTCGCAATCGGCAATAGGTCCACAGCTCGTATGACCCAAATGCGGTCAGTTTATGCGCGAGAGCACTCTCCGGAACCATAACCATGGTGAGTCAATTACCTGTTAACTGCTTGCCACCGAAATTACGATAGGTAGGGTGGCCATGATTTCTAAGCGTTATACAGGTGGAAAGTATCAAGGGGCCCTGAAAAGAAACTACTTTAAATCCATTAGATAGAATATTTTACTAAAAGGAAACATTCCTTTATTTTTAAAAAGAAATAAAACTGCCTAAAAGATTTTCTTAATTTCACTTATCTCACCCAGGAATCGAACCACCAATAAAAAACCATTTCATTTTACGTACGTTCGCCAATTACTCGAAGACGCCTGGAGCGATTTGGGAAATTCTTTTTTTTTTTTGTTTAAAGGGGTATAAAACTTTCCAAATAGTCCCATGAAAAAATTATATGAATCGGCTTAGTAGTTTTTTAGAATCGTGAAAATATGCCGTTGCAATGTGGATTTTTTCCAAATTTATGCGGCGATATCTTCGAAAATTGTTAACCATTTTCGGTGATTCTGGTTTTGAACTTTTGTATTAAACAGCATTTATATACTTTTTCGCGATTTCAGTTGGTCGTTCAGAGCAAGTTTTTCAGTTTAAGGCGCTACATACTATGCTACTAGCTAGTCCTTACAAGCTTTTATTTACTTTCACCTGCCCGGTGTCTGTAATGAAATCTTGCAAGTTAAGTTTGATCCATTTCTCGGTTTCCGATTGAGCTGAAATTTTCCATGCATACTTGTATGTATATCGCGTGACAATGCAATATTATGATATGATATGGAGCTAATCTAATGCTGGAGTTGGAAGGTGGCCATAGGAACTCTGCAATAAAATGACACAACCTCATCGAGTTTGAGCTCGTTTGATTCCTATTGACCAGTACTAAAGTTATTTTAAAATTAATTTTACTTGTTATATCTATGACATCAAGCGACAAAACTTTTTAATGAATACCTAATACCGTATACCTACTAGTCTAAATACTAAGTACCGTAATCCTGTTTTTTTTTATTATTTGATTTTTTTTAAGAGGTAATTTAAATAATAAAATATATCGAGGCAAAAGATTTAAATCGCGTTTGCGGTTCTTGTCGTGTGCGATATGAAGAAACACATTTGAGTTTCAGGTCTGTAACATCTCTCAGTGACCTATGACATTACATTAAAAATAATCAATATTTTCGATAAATGACCTTAATGGTAAATTACATCTTTGTATATCATCACAACTTTTTGCTCTTGACAAATTTCATGATTCCAGGTCAACAGAAAGTACCCTTTGGGTTTTGATTCCCTTGTGAAATCGCAAAATTTGAGAAAATATGTGACTTTCGATCTCGTTGACTTGCAAGCTTGACGTTTTCACAGCTGAAAGCGACTGTAGGCTCGATTATTTGTTAAAAAAATAGTTTCATATCTCTACACGTTCCCGAAAAAAGGGTCTTGACAGACAGAGGGACAAACGAACGTACTTTAAGGATTCCTTTTGAGGTAAGGAACCCAAATAACTAACGCTTTTCAGTGACTTCGTCTGACACTTATAAAGGTTGCGAATAACAACTAAGTGTATTTCAGCGTGACAAACGAAAATCATATTTTTTACTCAACAAAAAACAATAACAAGAATGTCTGAGACAAGACGTTGTATGGAATTAAAATATCGAAAATGTTATTAACAATTAGGCTTCGACAACATAATGAAGCTCGCATCGCTATATAAAATCAAGCCTTTTTACGAAGACACAAAGACGGGATTTGAAAGTGGTGGATTATAAATTATAAAAGGTTACGGTAATGAACGACCCATTTGGGATCGTTAGACGGACAGACCGCGCTTTTTGGGCGATTAATTTTATATCGTTAAATGATTATTCAAAAATGGCTTTATTTTATTATCGTCTGGTAACAAATTTTGTATTACAAATACTATACAGTTATAAATCTCTTTGAGTACATTCAACGATATAATTATGTCGTCATATCGATTTTGTTGGGAGACGAATTGTATTGTGAGAAATTTGTTATATATAGTTAAAAATTTCTTTGAAAGAAAAAATCTAAGCATGCATTAAAATGATTAAATAGAAAGCTTTTTATTTCGTAATTTTCCAAATCTACCAACATACCGACAATAGTTCTGATCGCCATCGCCATCTCTACAAAAATATCTGACATATTGTGAACAAATTTAATTGAAATGGTACTAATGGTCAATTTGTTTTTGTTGCATTCATTAATTTACAAAAAATAAAACCGACTTCAAAAACACCAAAAACTCATAAATAATACTTATACAATACAGCATATACATAATAGCATAGCAATACATAACATCATCACCATCATAGTTTTATGTTGAATTTTGAGCCTAATTTTAACTTACTACATCAATAAAGTTCTTAAATTTTTTTTAAACCATGTGATCGTTGCTTGGCACCGGCTTCAATACAAAAAATGTGATGTTGTATGTATTCCTATATTATTTATGACTTTTTGGTGTTTTTGAAGTTAGTTTTATTTTTATTTTATTCTTTTTATTACAATATTTTTAGTTAATTTAATACATGCGTATTAGAATTAGAGCCAAGGCAAACACCCGAATAACTTGAAATAAATAAATAAATAAACTTAAAACGTCTTTCGCTCTAAGCCGTATTGTAAGAACTATCTTCTTACTCCTGAGTATAATAATGCAGATTACTAATTCACTTGCACTTGTGACGTGACCTAACTATTGATTGAATATGACACACATTACAACATTACTCTTATGGTACCGAATCTTTGAACATGACACACACTATTCTATTACATACAGTTACAGGATCGAATACAATGTGTATTATAAACAGTTACGTAGTCTACTAATAAACGTGACTCAATATTTTATTCAATGAACAGAAAATGCTGTACCTACAATA
Organism: Schoenobius gigantellus; assembly: GCA_963935595.1. NCBI lineage: Eukaryota > Metazoa > Arthropoda > Insecta > Lepidoptera > Crambidae > Schoenobius > Schoenobius gigantellus. The sequence goes on from OZ012551.1 coordinate 29,773,153, forward strand.
ACCAGTATCGGTTGTATTTAGGTTAGCATTTTCTGTTGAACTATCAAATTATCGAGGATATCCATTCTAAGCACAGCAGAAATACTACACTTACCTGCAATGAAATCGACCCACCACATAGGTTTCGAATCGGAAATATCAGGTGTATTAAAAAAAAGATTTGACAAACAAAATCTGTAAATAAAGTTTGAGGGTATATTTCATAAGCTTTATTTTAACATGCTCTAAACATGGATAAAAGAAGTGTTGCTGACAATACACTTGTTTCCTCGAAAAACCCTGTTTTTCATTTTTACGTCATACTTTGCCTGCATGGTCACAATCTCTATGACTGTGCAAGCAGTGTTAAAAGTGTTTATTCAAAAATTCATTATTACTACAGATTTATTGGCCCTTTAAATTTTTTAAACTGATTTTCCCAGAATTTTATAGGTATTTTAGTAAAATTAGTTTTCTGTTTATAAAATCAATAAACCTAAATCTGACAAAGTAATAACTGGTCTAATGTAAGCTTAGCCTCTTGTTTATCAAACAGGGTTATTTATTAAGATAAGATTTTGATTTTTCGAGCTTTGAACCAAAGCGTACAGGTGGTTCGATTTCATTGCACGTCAGTGTATATTAAAATAACTATTTATTATCACATACGACAAAAAAAATAAGATGAAGTCGAAACACGTCGCCTCATTCCTTAGTTGCACAAAGAGAAACTGGCGGCGCAAGCTGTTAAACAAAAATTGAGCTGATAAACAAAAAACTACAAGCAGATCTAGCGGAACAGAACGACATGATCAGTTTACTTGAGGAGGACAATGAAAGTGTCCGCTACAAGGTCAGTCTAGCAGGAGTGCAGTCAGCATGGGAAGGAAGCTCGCGAGCGATAACGACGTTTGAAAAGAACAAAGTGAAGGGAAGGGAATGATTCCACATCATGTATCATTCTCATACATTGCCGTTCCATACAAAACGTATAACGTAAACGAAATAAACGCAAATGTTAGTTTGTCTAGGCCCCCTTTTTTTCTCGAGGGGGAAATGCGTTACCGCATCGTACCCGCCGTGGGCTAGACGGCGGGCGTGTGTGGGGCTCTCCCGGCAGAATGCCAGGCCTACCCACTAAAACCCCCCGGTGTTCTCCCTGCCCTTATGGGCGCGCTAGGTAAAGTCCACACATTACTTCATACAATTCGCAAGTTGACCCCGCACCTGTGTGCCTAGACAAAAGCCACACGCACACGCTTATTTTTCCGCTGTCGTTTATTTATTTATTTATTTATTCTTCATGTACTGTGTACAAAGGCGGACTTAATGCCATGGGCATTCTCTGCCAGTCGACCTTGGGGTGGTGCAGAGAATACAAGGTAGATGTTAAAAGAAACAACATTATTTGAAACAATAAACAACAAAAAAATACGCAAATCAATTTATTTAAAATATATAAATAATTAGTATTTAGTATAAAATATTACAATATACAAAATAGACATATATGAATATATATAAATATAGATAATATATATAAGTATATATATAATATAATAATTATATATAGATATATATCTAAATATCTATTGTTAAATAGAGAGATTGCTGGTGACTCTAGAGATAAAAATAAAGGGAAGGTTCTTTTCGAAATTAAAATTATCGATGGTCTTCTGATAGCAGCCTCCGTAGCCCCCTCTTGAATGCATACAAGCTGGAGGACATTCTAATTGCGGGAGGGAGAGTATTCCAGAAAAGAATCGACTGCACAAAGAATGAAGAATGGAGAATATCAGAGTGATGAGATGGACATTTGAGCAGTCGATTGAAGGACGAGCGAAGGTTTTTTTCATGGGAAGTACTCAAGTATTGAAACTGAGATTTTAAATAAGGCGGGGAATGAGGGGAATGTAGAAGAAAAAACAAAGTTGTAAGGGATCTTATCTTTCTTCGCTGTCGTATAGGCAACCATTTTAAGGTTTGACGATGAGTAGATACATGGTCATATTTACGAAGATTGAAAACGAATCGAATGCAGTTATTTAGAAGTCGATCAAGTTTATTGAGAAGATCTGCATTCAGGTCGAGATAGCATACATCGCCATAGTCGTTCTGCCGAAAAGTCATGGAGATGACATTAGCTGCGGAAAAAATAGCGTGAGGTTGTCACAGGCTAAGCAGACGAGTCAACTCACGGTAATAGTATACAGGGTGTAACTGAACACCCCAATAACATTTAAGGGTATGTATCCATCAGAAGTAGAGATTCTGTAGGAAAAACATTAGGGCTAGCAAACCTACTTTTTTTCCCATACAAACTAAATAAATTATTTTTTGGTATTGAGTGCCGACAGTCCTACGTAAGCGTACGAGGAATACTACGCTCACGTCATACAAACTAAACAAAATATTTTTTGGTATTAAGTGCCGAAAGCCCTACGTAAGCGTACGAGGAATACTACGCTCACGTCTGTCACATGTCATTTTGTGTTTAAATTTCTTTTGTGTTAAGAGCTGATTATGGTTGTCACTTGAAAGTTTTTGCTTTCAGTTTAAAATCAAATCACTCTGAAAGTATTGGGGTTCAAGGTCTCAGACAAGCACCGAAGGTCCATTTAGTATCTAACTTATACGCCCCTTAAATGTTATTGGGGTATTCAGTTACACCCGGTATAGTATTACCGTGGTATCATAGCGCACCGCTGGGCCTGTCTCCGGTGGGTGCGTTCAGGGAATGGCTAGTCCAATCCCAAACGTGCCTCCATGGGGTTGGAAGTTACTGGAGGGTGGTTTAGCCAGGTATGGGGTTTATACCCGAGCCCAACGGCAAATCCAAGGGGCGACCTTGTCAGCTTTTCAGTCCCTTGTCGAATCGAAAAGAGATTTCCCCGCCGCAAAAAAAAAGGCTATGCAGGCTAATGTCATTTCTCTATATATCTGTTATGCAGAACTGTGGCTTTTGTCTAAGGGGGCTGGCCAGAGTCACGCGCTACCAACTGCGCTGGGTTCCCCAACACGTGAGTTTCCTAATCTTCGATTACTTGCCGATGCTCTCTTAAGGGTCTTGCTACTGTTCCTGTCAACAATGGAGCCAACGCCAACCTATTGAGTCGCATATCTATGCCTCGAGAGTTACCCGAATTCTCCGGCGAACCGTTGGAATGGCGTACTAATCTAGGGACATGTGTAAGTTTAGCGCGCAATAAAATCTCTGGAGAGTAAGAAAATGTTAACGTGGACGTGCCAGATAAGCGGTCTCGGATAATTATGTTGATAGGTGTTGTTGTGTAGGTTGAAAAAAATGCACTCGAGCATTAATTTTTGCAATCACTGAGTCGTTTTTTTATGCTGCACAATAACCAGCTCTTTTGAAAATTAGTACACCATACTGCTATGCACATATTTTTTACCAAGTTTAACTGAAAAAAGTTATATTAAATACGAGTATAATTTACTTTAAATAAAACTGAATGTTGCGTCCGGCTGCATCACCATATTGTTTTAAAAAAGCATATCTGTATTTTCTTTAAGCTCTAGGGAACTAGAAAATATTATAAGCGTAACCTGAATATCTCAGGCAATAGCTACGTGCACGTTCCCTACTACTAGCGTTACTGAACGAATTGTTTAATTTCAACCTTAAGCCCCGCGGAATAAAGTAGAAAATACAACGAACTAGAACCGCCCCCAGTGATAAAATAAATCCGTAGTCGGAAATAACGCGGCAAATGTATTCGAAATAGGGGACAATTAAAATTGGAAATGCACGTTCCAGTGTGTCCGCCATACTGGAACGTGCATTTCCAATTTTAAGCGGCGAGGCCAAAAAGTTTTGCCAAACCAAGACCAAATTAGCAGACGATACTTATTGATCGGAATTGATAAGACTAAGTACGTAAATATGATTCTAATGCTACTATCTAATGCTACGGCTCCACCTGCGTCCTTGCGCGTTATCATACGGGATAATTTTGACACTACACAGATCATGTGGCCAACAGCTTAGCGTGTTCATTTCTATGCGGCATTGTTAATGGCGTTAGAAGTTAATAGCTTTTGTATCAAATTCCGCAGATTTGGCCACCATGTTTGGCCATTATTTTCTACGCATTCAATAAGGCGTATTACGACGCAGGCGTTAACACTAACATTAAGGCAGGTGGAGCCCGTGTATGAGGAATGATGAATTAAAATAAAGCACTAAGTAATTTATTACAATTTACATGTTAGTGGTGGTTTAATTGTTAATCTTGAATTTGAATTATTACCTTTTCTGGCCTTGAGAAATAAGAAAAGTCGGATACGGATCGTTGCCATATTGCCCCGAATTTCCCACGGGATCAGTATCGGCCGAAAGTGCATTACTGTAGACTTTATTACTGAGTGCTTATCTTTTGTACTTTTTCTGAAATTATAATAATTCTTATAAGTATTATTTATTAATTCATTTTGCACGTTTTGTGTACTGAGGTGGATTCGGCAATCGGATTAATAACGAAATCAATTAATGATGTTGATTGATAAAACATAACGTTCCCTCCTGATTTACCGATAGGTACATACCAGCAATTACTACCATTGTCCAACCAAAAAAATAGATAACGAGCCATCCTCAGAAGGAGTAACATCCTTGCTTGCGTCAGTAATTGATGACATTTTGTTTGTTATTTGTATGCCTATGAATGGGGACGAATGATTCAATAAAGTTGTCCCCATATGATCGCAAATTGTATACGAATAAAATGTGGTAATTTAGCATAGGGATGCTAGTTAGGTCACGTTAGGTACCTACTGGTATCCAGTAAGTTTTTCTAGAATCTACTAATTTACAATTTATCCCACTCTTGGCACACTTTGATATTTTCAAAAAAAATAAAACTAATACAACTTCGTAACTTGTTCCGCAACAAGTTTAAGTTTTTCCTCCACTTAAAGATCGTCAATTGCCTAAGCTGCAAACAATGTGTAAGTCATCTAAGAACATTAATTTTATTTATCTTTCTTCTATGATCTGGTTGTGACTTCGCAATATTTCCGGATTACCGGGATGAAAAGTATGTTTTGTGCATAATTTACACCGAAAACCATATTTTCTGAGTAACAAACATCTTTAACATTCTTCAAAAGGTCTATATAAAAACACGTGCCAGTTTAAGCTATTTGGTGTATGACTAAATAAAGAGTAAAAAAAAACACCTAGGTACGCTTCCGACACAAGACTACGGCTTCCTCAAACCGATTTCTCGAATTGGAGATGAAGACAAATCAAATCTACACGACCCAATTGCATTGCAGAACGAGCAAATCAACGAATCTGGACAGGTGACGCGAATTCTACAGCAGATTTGATTGGATATTGAATCTGCTTAGCGGCCGATAAATCTTAGCTGCCTATAAAAATCTCATTAAGAGTCGTGTAAACGAATCACAAGTGTATTAATAAAGGCTGCAAAGTTGGGTCGGATATGAATTAATATCAAGGTCTTTCTGTTACGCAAAACCCACAATTTATTGTATTGTGTCGCTCTTGTTCCACAAAAGATATGCTAAGGATTGGACTGGAAATATATTTTTCTCAAACATGCTCGGAAATGTGGGCATTATTGTAGTAAAAAGAAGACACAAAGTTTGTAATTCTTGGCTCATGTATTACTTTACTGGCCTAGGCCAGGAAAGTAAGTATGAAAATTCATTTTTGGCCGCTGCTCCAATGTTTTTTAATTTATCTATAACTTGAATTATGTATAACTTGTCATACAGCCAATTGCTACGACATAATAAAAAATGCACTCTTCGAGCATATAGGTACAACGTGTTTTATATCTCCCCATAAAAATTATAATATTTAATTTTATTTAAACTATCAAAAGTGCCAACCTAATAAAACTGTTCGAAAACTGAATTTTCAAAAATTTGACTATTAAATTCGATTGATATGACAAGTTATTAAAGTTGACACATTATTTTCGGTTAAATGAATATTATAATTTTTATGGGGAGTTATTATGAGACACGTTGTAAGTATTATGAATATGACAACAATTTTATTAAAATATTGGTATGAAATAACAGGAAAATATGCTTATTTTCGTTGCGAGAGAAAAAAAGTTATAATCTGCAGTATTACATTTTTTGCGTAAAATATAATTGGGCTGTATGGGCTTTGTTTCCTTTGCACTAATTGAAAATTAAAAAGTATAACTAAATGCTAGGCTATTAATTTTATTAATTAAATTAATTGCTTGATTTGTTTTTTATTCATATTATACTCATTTGTTTTCAATTAAATTCAAAATCTTTTATGCATACCATAAAGTGTAAAATAGGTGGTTCACAAAAAATAAGATCATTATGGACCCGTTGGGCACGCAATCGTTGAACAAGAGAGAGGAAGCTTATTATTATTAGGTACCTACTATTGTCTTATTTACAGATCATAAAGCTAAATTATACAAAGATCACGGCAATTATAAATATTTGAATAAATAGACAACATTAAACAATATTTTAATATGAAAGGTTTTTATTTATATGGTATTATTATTACACTGAATTTCATAATTAATTTCAGTATTCTGTCTTTCATTATTTCCTCGCAATTATTGAGAAAAGCACTATACATACCTCGGCGGGAATGGGATTGCCGGACTCGTAATTATTGTCAAGGCCTCGCTCCCGCTCGGCCTTGAAAGCATTACCTACTCGTCCGGCGATCGCTAACTTCCCGGCATCTGCAGTAATGTACTATTCTTACAGCGAGGATCTTCCTTTTGTCAGTGTGTTATAGGTAATCTGCTTTTAAATAGATGAAACATATTTTTTATGCTTCGAAAGTATGTTATATTTGACCCGTGGATCGGGAGGAAAACACATTATTTTATTTATTTAATTTTGGAAAACCAACAGCGAACATATACAGAGTATAAATTTAGATAGAAACAGTCAGCCAATTAAGGGTCTTGTCGTTTAGATATATATTTACATAAGGAGCAGTGTGGACAACGTTAAAGAAAAAATGAGTTGAAGAAAATCTTAATTAGCTCTCTTAAAAATAAAAACCGACTTCAAAAAAGTTAAAAATAATATAAGAATAGGCACTATATCGAAGTCAGTGCCAAACGATGATCCTAAAATTTGTCACCGACTTCAATATAGAAGTGTGATGTTGTCTGTGCCTATTCTTATATTTTGAAGTCGGTTGAAATCCCCTATCTCAAAAACTACTAAACCGATTTTGATGAAACTTGCAGTATTCCCTAAGTTAAACAATACCTAGTAAGTACAACAAAAAAAGAATTACTTAAATCGGACTTGTAGTTCCGGAGATATGCGAACACAAACATACATACATACACTTTTGAAATTTGGCACATTTGATCAGAAGCTGATATAGACTAACATATACGAAAACTGGGCAGTTCTTTTTTTTGAAGTCGTTTAAAAATTAGGCACCAATTCATCATGTGACAAAACAGGCTACTAATACTATATACATTCAATACTACATGTTTACATGCATTACATAAGTTTGAAAAAATCTGCACATATCACACGCCGTGCAGTTGCTAAATTAGAGTGATGAATATGAAAGTTTTTATATTTACACAAATCATTCAGAGTTGTGCTTACTCAGCAGGAAAGAATTTTGGCGATAGTTGGATGGGATGGGATCAATGGTACGTGAATAGGCGTGTAGTATCTAGCAGACCTACTTGGAATATTAAAGTTTAGTTTAGACAGAAGGTTAGGAGTATCAATTTTGTTATGTATGATTTTAAGTAGGTATGTTATATTATATCAGACACTTCACGTCTTTTTGCTAATGGAAGAAGGTGGAATTTTGCGCATAGATTCAAATAATTGTTTGATTCGTAGATAGGGAATGCGGAGACGGTAACATAAAAGTTTTATAAACTTCATCTGAAGTCGCTCGATACGATTAATATATTTATCGTACCGCGGATTCCAGATTTCAGACCCATATTCTAGAATACTTCTAACAAATGTGCAATACAATATTTTTAGAGTTTTAATTTCTTTGAACCTAGTCGAAGTACGCATAACAAAACCCAGCGCCTTAAATGCCTTCTTGACAATATACTCCACATGAGCGTCAAAGAGAGAGAGATTATTTTATCGGCTCTCTATTTCTAGGCATAAAAAATATTGTCATAAAATCATATTCCATAATTTCGGTTGTAATAATCGTCAAGACGCATAATAATCAGGAAGCAGAATGGTAATAAGCATAATATTGTGTGGCAGAAAATCATTTGTCATAAGTATTAAAACCCATAAACTCGAAACACAGAACAACTTGACGCATAATTTTTTTATTGAATATTCGAGTATCATATTTGAATAAAATAATATATGAAATGTTATAAAAAGTTTAGTAAAACAGAGAGTAAACATTGTATCTAATGAACGTGATATCCCTTAAAATAAAATCATTTCTAATTATAAGAAATGCTCCAAAATATTTGGGATATCATTAATTATGACACTTAAAATTATGGCAAAACATTTTAGGACTACCAATATTATGTCAAAAGAAATTAGGGATGTCATTAATTATGCTTCATAAAATTATGCCTTTGGATAATTGTGCCTTATACAAATTATGCAAACAAAAAATTATGTGACGTTAATGTTATGCTTTTCGATTATTATGCTTAGTGATTTATGCCAAGCGTCTTTATGACAAACGACATTATGCCAAATGAAAGGTCTATTCTATCATTATGCCCTAAATATCCATATTTTTTCATTTATCCATATATCCAGATGATTTCCATATATCCAGTTTTGTATAATATGTTCCATAATAATAATAAAAATTAGCAAATACTTATTGTGTTTTCTGACTGTAGTATAAAGCCTCCTTGACTACAGAACCTGAATCTTAGACAAGACTACCCTCAGAAGAATAAAAAAATTGTCACATTTATGACACATCACAAGTATTCCTCCGCTCATAATGTTGTCTTTTTTTTTATTTTTAACGGCGCTGGTGTTACCCATTTGACCAAACTTTACTAGATGTGAAATGAGGTAATGCCCATAAACCAATTATAGTATAATACTTCCATTGAGGAGCGTCGGTGGCGCTGTGGCCTCTGCACTGGACTGTGCTCCGAGTAGAACCGGGAGGCCCGCGGTCGATCCTGCCATGTTCCAATGTATTTTTCGTTTTACTGATTTCATATATACATTTATCTGATGATCCTACGGTGAAGAAAACATCGTGAGAAAACCTGTATACACCTGCGAAGTAATTCAAAGGTGTATGTGAAGTCAACCAATCCACACTGGGCCAGCGTCGTTTGACTAAGACCTAATCGCCCTAAAATAGATAGTTAGGGTAGGTTCGGTGGGGACGTATATGATGATGATGATGACTTCTATAGTAATGCCTCACGCATCATACAATATTGAAGGGTTTACGCACAAACGTCCAATATCATAGATAATAGACGCAAGAAACAAAATATGTCATCATCATGTACTCTAAAAATCACACAAAACTTTTAAATAATGAAAGAAATAAAAATAATGATCGTAATGAGAGAGATTTTTCATTAAAAAAAAAACAAATAAATTATTAGTTTTTTTGCTTCTTGTGAGTAGCTTTATAGTTTTCTACTAAGTACTATTCGTGTCATGTCCTTTCGTTTCATGTCTGAAGAAAAAAAATATTTAATTCTTAACCGTATTTTGCAGAGTTTGATGGCGATCATCAAGTTCGGGTATGCCCTGGTGGTGGTGACGCTGCTGCTGATGATATGGGCCTCACTGTCGAGAGCTTTGGAAGTAAGTACGATTCAAATTTGTGTATTGACCCAGTATCAAGAAAATCCTACGAGGACGTTCTTATTTATCCAACAGTAAGCATCTCTTTGCTAATATGATGGCAACACCACAAATTATCATGGTCATGATATAAGCCAAAACTAATTAAGATATTTGTGGTCTAAAAATGAAAATTATCAAAGCTAACTAATTGAGAATACTTTTCTATAACACTTTTGGAAGGTGTAAGCTAAAGAGGCTGCCAGTTTGACAAATTCCGAATGTAATGTCTTAATGCTCACGAACCATTAAAGAATCTGGGCACGCACTCTTTACATTACCTCCGACCTCCGAGTCACTGTGAGCGGGGAAACTTGGGGATTGTATAATTTATTCAGCACCTCTGTCTTCTAAGATTTGTTACAAAGCAGGAATTTTATTACCAACTTTTTAATGTGCCTACTTCGCTAATGTGATAAATTGTTTTATCGAACTCTTTGGGATTTCGATTAGAATTCACAAGAGGCAATCTCAATTTATGCATCAAGTGAAGGTGATTGAATAAGGTTGAATGTTTGAGTAGCTCGTTGGACTATACGAGTGAAGGAATATTTTTGCACTATAATATCTCCTGTGCAGATGGCTATCTGCACAGGAGATATAGATATATGTTGAGTGTTGCGTGACCGAATATCAGGATATTATTGTCAAATGTTTGAATGGTCATTCAGGGAATGTTATTTAAATGTGTAGGTAGTGCTGAAGCATAGGTTATATCTATATGAGATGAGACAGACCTATGAGACAATGACATTAATAAATAGTTTTGAGAACACAACTGATGTTTCGCTAAAATTAAGACTCATTATCTAAGAGAGACTCTGTACCTGAGTCGTCTGCAAGGGTATTTCTCGCCATCTTTAGTCCATCTCCATCTCGTATATAACCGTATATAACTCAGTTGGCAAACAGGCAGCCTACCCACCTGATAAAGTGGTCACAGTCGCCATGTACAGTCGGCTTCAAAAGTAGATAAGCATTTTAGTACCATGTCACACCAACTATTAACAATGCAATATATGTGTAACCATACTAATTAAAAGGAATAGTTGATGTGACATGGTACTCAAATATCCGTCTACTTCTGAGGCCTACCGTACATGTGGTTTATGTAAGATTTGCAAATTACAACTCCCAAAAGGACGCCGAAATGTAACGTTGCCAACTTGTGACATGTCAAGTCACAGTACCCAGTAATTTCACTGCCTGTATTCGCTTCGCTTAATCGGGAGACAATAATGTAAGCACCGCTGCTTAGTGGACAGAGGTGGGGAGTAGGTAAGATAGAGGTAACAGAAATGAATAGATCAATTAAGAAAAAAATCCATCTCGCGCGGGACTAGAATACGTGGTTATTAACATTGAATATATACTATTATGACTTATCGAAGTTCAAACGAGATCAAGGCTGGTTATAGCTCGATGGCTAAAGTGGTCGAGGCGTCAACACGGTGATATAGTATGTTGGAGACGTGGGTTTAAACCCCGCCCGAAACGAAATTGTTTTCTTTATTGATTTATACGTTTTTCAAATTTATTTTCCATTTTTAAAGAAAATACAAAGTTCTATAAAAATATAGAGGTACCTATGCAGACGACTCTGCCCCCGTAGCACGTCCACCAAAACACGATATTATAAAGCGATTTATCGCGGTGAACTGTCAAAATATGACGAAACCCTATTGTATTTTGACAGTTCACCTCGATAAACCGCTTTATCATATCGTGTTTTGGTGGACGTGCTAGGGGGCCTGGTATGGTACAGTATCTCTCCAGTCTGGTTACGCTTAACTATTTCTGCTTTAAAGCACTAGCTACATTACAATGTACTGGTTTGAAGAGTAAGACGTCCGGTGAAATTACAGGTTACTGTGTATGCTCCTTATGTCAGTCAGCGTAGGTCTACACTTTCTGAAACTACAATATGTATATAGATGACTGTATCCACTTGCCAATACCTGGACTGTCAGCTTGTTTGCCAACTTTGTTGTTGCATAAAAATCCACTTATAATAACGTATTTTATCCTCGAAGCTAAAACCGAGATCATTAAAAATCAACTTATTTTCTACAAACTCTGTGTTTACTGAGCCTTCATCAAGAAAATATTTTTAAAATCTGCAACTATTTAGGTATATAATTCTCACCCTTATTCCTTAGATTAGGTAGATCTAACTTATCTAAAATTTCACCTGCGCCCTCTTTCTTCTCACAATTGTATTGTTCTATATAAAAGAGGCAATAATTTTCTGGTGCTGTCCAGTGAATAAGTTTTACTGTGATCACGAGTAGTCCGTAATAATCCTTGTCCGGTAGCTACTCCAATGGAACCAGGTAGTTTCATCTACACACCCCGCACTGATGACGCGATACTCCCGAACCAATTCCAATCGATCGACATTGAGATTGTGATTTTTTGTACGCTTGAGTTTCCACATTGGTGCCGAATCGGATCCGTATTGCGCAGATTTGGAGTGCACCAAACTCAGTGCTATTTAATTTTTTTAACAAACGGATCCAATCTTTCGCAAGTGTTGCTATACAGGGTTTATTGTAAAAGACCTGTAACCTTGCAGGATTAGAAAGCTAACATCATTAACTACAACGTTTATTTTACGAGTTTTAAGATAACTCAATAAATTGAAGAAAAATCAATTTTGAAGTTTTTATTGCACTGTCGTGACATTGATAACTCTATATTTTATTTATAAACAACGACAGAAGACTGCGCTACGCTCGCGCGCTGTGCGCGCAGAGTTACGAACATTCTAGAGGTCTTTTAAATTAATATTTACTTTTGTATAAAAGTAAAATCTAACGAATTATCAAAAGTCGTAGAAGAAACATCGTTGTTTATGACGTAAGCTATCTAATTCTGCGAGGTTGCAGGTGTTTTACAAATAAACCTGTATAAGTGTTTGAAAAGTCACAATCCCAATATCGATCGATCGGAATTGGTTCGAGAGTAAGCCTACGGTACTTTCTTTTCCTTGAATGGTAGAGCCGATAGCGAGGATTGTTTTTAAACACCAAAGTAATAAAAGAAATAATCTGATGAAAACTTATCAATTTTACGGTTTTCATTTGCAGCTCCACGTGGACACGGGGCATCCGTCGTGCCTATTTCAAGCCCTTTGTACGTGTTCGAAGCCAGCCGGAGATTTAGGCATAGTCACGTGCAAAAATGTGCCTCTGCTGAGGGTACCGAGTATCCTGAACAGCTCGAAAGTGTTCACGCTACAGCTCACTGGCAACAACATCAGAGAGCTGGAGCCCCAGTTCTTTCAAGCTACTGGTAAGTCCTTTCACAAGTGTCTTATACACGGTAATTTTTTTATCACCCTGGAAAATTTTAGGGACGCTTCAGGACACATCCATTATTATATTAAAAAAATGAAAAAAAAAAATAATAAATAAAAAAAATCTCCAAAAATGCTGATCTCAACTAGTGCAGCATTTTTTGTATATTTTAGAAAATTAATATACACGGTAATTTTTTTATCACCCTGGAAAATTTTAGGGACGCTTCAGGACAAATCCATTATTATATAAAAAAATGAAAAAATAAAAAAAATCTCCAAAAATGCTGCTCTCAAATAGTGCAGCATTTTTTGTATATTTTAGAAAATTAATATAAAATTAAGTGAGTTATTTTTTTTATTCATATTCAAATCATTCTAATACCATGTCGTGAAGCAGCCCTTAAATTATCCAGAGTGATAAAAAATAACCGTGTATATGTTTGTATGGTGAACGATTAGCACTAAGTGTCTTTTTTTTGTTTTGTTAAGTACCTACTGTACTGAATTTAGAATCATAGGTACCAAACATTTTCTCAAACGCAGCTCATTAATCTTCTAATATATAAAAATCTCGTGACACAATGTTTGTCATTGAACTCCTCCGAAACGGCTTAACTGATTTTTATACATTTTTCTGTGTATATTTGTTCTGAGAATAGGTTGTAGGCTATTTTTTTATACCCCTAGGTGATAAGGGTGGTCCTCTCAAGAATAATTTTGGGATATTTTGTTATTTATGATTTGGCATCAAAAAAGTGACCCAAAATTTTTACCTTTCAACCGCCAACCACCATTTTTAACAGCGATATTAGTATTTTTACTGGCGAACCGTAGTTCGCGGGAACAGTAGTTAGGCAGATTATTTATAATTGTGCTGCAAATGTTTCAGATATCTATCAACTGGATGTTATTCTACCTTGTTTGATTTAGCTGTTCCCTATTATATCAAAATTTTAACATGTTCGCCTTAATGCTTTACAGGAATATATCGGCTGGCAATTAATAAGAACCCGTTAGAGACGATACACGAAGAGGCCTTCTACGGGCTGGACAAATCTTTGTGGGAATTGGAGCTTCGCGAGGACAAACTTACAGCTGTACCGAGCCGTTCCCTCAGGAATTTCCAGAAGTTGAGGCTGCTCGACTTATCCGGTAAATAACGGCTCTAAGTGGTTGTATTGATGATTGGTCTGAATTTGTGTAATTTTAAGTTGTATTGTTCGAACACGGATCTGAAGTCTGTATAGGGAAACATTTAATAAAAAAGTGGTTTTGTCATAATTTAACAGCAAATAAACTAATTTTAAGAGTAACAAAATTACATTAAAGTATAATATTAAGTATAATCATTGCAAATGGCTTAGATAACTAGTTATTGTCTATGTTTTTTCATATGCTGATAGAAGACAACAGTCTTGCAGGGAGTCGACTTTTTTCTTCATTCGTTTATATTTTTATTCATCCTGGCGATATATACATACAAGGCTCAATAGATTTAAATAAGATAATATGAATGTCTTACTTACTTTGTCGAATATTTACAACATCGTTAAAATTATTGGAAATGTCTGAAACACTGACGCTATTATAATGATCACATTACATAAGTAGGTACTTATTCCTGTAAGTATATGATTTTAATGTAATCGGTAATCATCTTGTAGGCAACGAGATAACGGATATATCCGGTGATGACTGGAGAAATTTGGAGAGCACTCTGCAAACGTTGATGCTGGCTGATAACTCGATAGCGAACCTGCCCGTGGATGCTTTTTCTGGTTTGGAAATGTTAGAGACTCTCGACCTACATGGCAATCACTTGGCTGTTATCGACAGCGGCGTGTTTCGCGATGGCATGGGCAGGCTCAACAAGGTAAAAAATTTGTAGCTGTGTGATATGGATTTAAAAATAATATGAGCATACCTTTTATTTAATACTCGGGTCGCTTGTATTAAATAATAGGTATTATTATTTAATACATTAAATAAGAGGTATGGTTTATCTCATAGCTCCGGATAAAAATGTAAGAATAATTTATTACCCAACTAATGCCGAAAACCCTTAGATCCTACGAAAATCCGTTCATTAGGTAGTTTTTGAGTACATTGAGAACATACAGGCAGACGCGGAGGGGACTTTATTTTATAAAACGGTTTGCACTACTAATGTCCAAATTATAATAATGTCCTAAAAATAAAAAAGACCAAAAATAAAAATGACAAAAAATAAAAATTGATTGCATTGATTATTTAAAGATTTCATTTGGTAAACATCTTTTTGCGAGTAGGTACTATCGCGAGCACTTCCGCCTGACCATTTAAAAATTTATTCGCTTGAATCGTGCGGAAGCGCCGTGCTACGCCCCCTTAAGTTTTGGCCTATTACAAAAGAAATACTCTTTCTCTCTCTAATCGGCGTTGGGGGGTTCCTCGGCGGCTCGGCGGCAGGCCGAAGAAGAATCTTTTATTTCATTATTCCATGTCTATTCGAGGTCGACGGGCTGGGGCTGGAGAGCGCTAGTGCAAACGAAAATGAGCGTAGCGGTGATCAGGCGGAACTGCGCGCGATAGTACGTCTGCTTACAAAAATTATGATATCGTTCACATAGGCTATAACAAACTAAAAATCAAACAATAATAGTAGGTATAAACACAATAAACTAAATTGGTACTACTGTTAATAAGCTATGCGTTTTCTACAATATAAATGATAGGTATCTATTTGAGTTAAATTTGTATGTCATGTAGGAATTTTGATTTTCAGCTTCTGCTAGGAGATAACCAGCTAACATTCATACCGTATGAAGAGATTTCGCCACTTCGACAATTGAGGGTCCTAGATTTATCTAACAACGTTATAAAGCAAGTGCCTCCAGCTCACGAGCTGAATGGGATCAGGCTATCACTGGACGTCCTTAAGTAAGTACTGCTACATGAAAAAGACTAAAGAAAGTTCTTAGAATAATTTCCTCATAATTACAACTCTTTTCGTGGTCATCTATAAAGCATTATACTCTGTTTTCAGGTTAGACAACAATGTGATAAGAGTGCTTTTTCCGAGTTCATTTAAAAACTTCAATATTTTGAACACGACGACACTTGATGGAAATCCCATTTTTTCATTAAGAGTAAGATTTTTTTATATTTATTCTTTCGCCATTTAAGCACTTTTGAAATTTACTCCTTTTTCTTTTTCATTTTGATTGTGAATATTGTTTAGATCACGTGCATGTCTTTAATTAGGTCCCGCGAGTACTGCACAAATCAAACGGGGACTGAGAAGAACCTGCTCCTTTTTTAAACTTTAGTATTCAATTCAAATTCTATATTATTTATTCAAAATTGGATTATTACATAATCACTTTTACACGTCAAACTTCTACGCCAAATGTTAGTGCCTGATTGTGCCCTATTGAGCCGTTAATTATTGAGTTATAATGTACCTTCTATGTACAAAACCTTAAGTTAGACCGAAATAATGGTTTTAAACGTTTTAAGCGCTCTTTTGATGTCACATTTTGTAAATAAGATATTACTTGCTCCGTTTCAATACAGTTGGAGGAATTGACGTTATAAAGATACCTACATATCTAATTTTCAATGCCATACTTGTACTTAATTTTACCTTATCATAACCAGTATTTATTAAAGCTACAACCCTCCAAATTCTATACAGATATCACTAATAACCAATATTACTGTTTACAGGAAGACGCATTTCGACACGCAAAAATAAAAACCTTGTCACTTCGCGACTGTAGCATCACGGACCTATCTCCTGCCTCTTTCGCAGGCTTGGAGAACAGTCTCCAAAGCCTCGACCTGTCTGAGAACAACCTCACGATGATATCCAAGTTCATGCTCAACAAATTGGACTCGCTGCGGTTCCTGAACCTCAAAGAGAACAAGGTTTCCATAACGTCCATCGTATCATAGCAACTCTCCACCCGAAGTCAAGCTAACCGCTTTTTACTTTTTGTACTTTTTAAAAGTTTTGGACAGATTAAGATTATAATAATCACAGCTCCGAATGCTATTTCTGTTCCCAAAGCAGACAATTAGGGTTTCATTTTCAAACAACGCGGCTCTGTAATTAATCGAATTAACAATGACCTTAACTATTTGATTTTAACTCTGGATTTTAAAGATAACAGTGACTAAGTGCTATTTTGTGTAGAAACGTTTAGTACTTGAAATAATTTATTTCTTAGAAACGTTATAAATGTACCTACATTAACAATCTAAAATAAGCCTATTATGTTTACCACTACATACTTTTCATCAAAGAAAAATCCAAACACCGCTCAAGTTTATATTTCGTAAGGATTATCAACAAAATATTTTTACAAATGAATATTAAGTAAATTTCGTTTTCATTTGTTAAAGATTTTGATAAGGTTCTAATTTCAACTTTTTATAAACATCGTATTTTGTTTTATTAGTAATTTTATCTAATATGAAGTGTCAAAGCCAAAAGACAAACTAAAATGCCAAAAGTTTCTAAGGCGGTATTTCTTGAACAGGGATATCGACCGGTAATCTTCTATAAAGGCCGCGGTGTTAACATTGGCATTATCTTGCATGAATTTAAGTTAGTGTCAATAAGAGCCAGCTATAATATTTCTTTTGGGGAAATCGTTATCTTTTTTAATTAATTATCAGAATAACAATATATTTGATGTGTTTTGATTTTATTGAGGAAAAAGAGTACATATCTATAATCTACAGCAATATTTAATTTGACTTTAAACTTACATACGACTTTTTCAGGTTGACATCAATTTATTAGCAACAAACACTCCAACGGATTATGCGATGAGTACATTTAATAACTTCCAATACAAGTTGTTCTCTCTGGATGTGAGTGGTGACAACTCGATTGAAATGAGTCTTCAGGATGTCAGAAGGTACGTCTTATGATAATTTAAGACAGAATAAAGAAGGTAAAATTATTAAAATAAATTAATAGTCACAACAAATTTATAGGTAGTAGCTATGTTTCAAATTACCTTTAAAATATTTTTTTCTATATACGCTTTTTAGATCTGTTATACCTACTTCTATTACTCTTACTTACCAATATAAAAAAAGTCGTAAAGAAATAGCCTTAAAGAATCGTTCTGCCAATAAGTAAAAAATCTATTAAATAACATTTTCTTTGATTTATATATTTAAGTCGATGAACGAAACATGACAACTATCTAAAAATTTCATTGTAATTTTTAGGATGCGTTCCTTGCGGTACTTGGCAGTAAGCAAGCTGATAAGAAAGAGTATAAGAGCCGAAGATTTCCTCGAGTTCGGTGTAGACTTAGAAGACCTCAAGATATATGGCAGCACGATCAACAGGATAGAGTCCAGTGCCTTCCAGCACGTAAGGTCGATAAAAACCTTGGATCTCTCTGAAAACGACATCGATTTTATTGACCCCTTCGCTTTTGCTGAGGTAATTGGTAAATCCTATTTTTACACATAATGGGGACATTCGTGACCTTTGTGACCTCGTGGGACCACCCCACCAGCAGGTAAGATGCTGGCGGGATGGAAGCAAGATTCATCTTCGACAAAGTTATTTAAGATGGTGTTAGTTAGCCAGGTCACCTAAGCCCTACCACAACGAAACCAAACACCTTACTCCATGGGCAATCAAACTCCAAATTTTAATACGGGTCTCAACCACTTGATCACGATGGCGATTATTGTTGCATTATTGCAGTTGCATGGATGTTATAAGATATTTTCGTAATTTTTAAGATTGATAAAGGCTGAAAAATTATATTTTCACCTCACCAGATTAAAAAGGCTTTCTTTATTCTTGGAAATCTGCGTGGAAAAGTAAATTTTTTACTATATCGTTGGTAGGTCAATGATTACTTATAAATTATATCTTTTCAGCTGCACAGCCTAACGACTTTAAAAATGGTGAACGGTCTAGCTGATGAAGTGAAGATTCTTCCATTTGAGCCTCTGAAGGCCTTGATTGAACTGCAACATTTAGACCTTAGCAACAATAAGCTTAAGAATGTTCCTGACACATCATTCCACTTTCTTTACAAGCTGAAAACTTTGAACTTGCAAGACAATACCATCGATCATTTCTCTAAGGGAACGTTGCAAGTAAGTATTTATTTTTATCATTGCCAATTAAGTTGAAATTCAGTTATGCGTGGTTTGTAATTTTACTGTATAAGAGTTATCGACACAAAGAATTAAAAAGTTATTACAGTAAAGGAACCTTTGTGATCAGTATCATGCATTAAGGCCATTTGACTAATTGGAATTATAAAGGAAAATAATGGCTTACATAACTCAGCTAGGAATCTTAATAGGCTTCGATATAACTTTTTAAAACACTGCATACATTTTTTGAACAAAAAGTTATAAAAAACATTCAGAAGTAAACTGTACTTAATTAGAAAACTGTGATAGCCGCGAGACAAATCGCTGCGTTAGTTAACTTTAGTTTGAGTATCAACAATATGTTACATTATGTGCTTTTCATTACAGAGTGATATTCACGGTCAGCTCCAATCGATATGCCTGTCGCAAAATCAAATGCGGCAAATAGTGCAGCACACGTTCGTCGAGCTGAAGGAGATCCAGGAGATACTGATAGAGGATAATCTGATCGAAACCATCCAGAGGAGAGCGTTCACGAGTCTCGATAACCTAAAGGCCATAAAGCTGAGAGGGAACAGGATATACGAGATTTCGGAGGAGGCGTTCCAAAATATTCCAGCGCTAAAAGAGTAAATATTTCTGCGTCTATTTTTAAAGTTATGGACGTAACAGTTTACTTCTCGCATATTGCTCCAGTAAGATCCGATCCTGTTTATGCTTCGTGTGTAATATAAGCCGTTATGTAGAGTTACAAACAAGGAAACAATGTATTATGACGTATTTAGTTAGACAAATTGTATTTCCTATTTTTTAATTTGTTTTATATACATCTATTATTGATTGCCTACGCGTATATCGTTCTATGAAACTCTTTTTTGCTATATTACTATACCCAATGCAATCACTGTTACTGCTACATTTCAACGTAATTGTAACATGATATAAATTAACAAAACAAGTTGTCTGATTTGTTTTTCGTTACAGATTGGACATATCCTTCAACCAGCTGAATACATTCAAATTCTCCATTTTCGATCAAGTCGGCTCAGCCACGGCGCTCAAAGTCAACGTATCATACAACAGAATGACATCTCTTCACGATTCCAATTCACTGAGTTTCTTTACGTCTAATTTCTACCAACCTAAACCCCAGAGTAAGTTATTCAATATCAACCAAATCAAGAACAGTATTTTTTATTCACTAACTTCTTCAAACACATTCTACACTAGTGCAATCTATGTATTTTTCTATATTTTTGTTAGCTCTTTAATTATCAGTTTTCTTTCTTCTTTCGCTTCTTTGAGGACTTGTTTCTGAAGATGTAGAGCTTACGACACAAGGTGATTCATAATTTTTTATTTATTTTCCCATTGTGTATCTATTTTCACTTTTTTATCACTTAGCTGGCTTTTATTTTATTCACGCAGACTTGACTTCCGACGAAGAGATACCGACAGCAGAAGGTTTATTGCTTACTTCTTGTATCTTTATTTGTACGCTTGTTTCTTTAACTGTGATGTAGTTATCTGTTTCGTAGTTTTATATATCCACTAGTCTTCCAGCTTCAACTTCGCCTGCCTGGACGTATCGATTTTTGGTGGTTTGATTGTTTCTGTTCACCCTAGGAGATATCAAAAATTTTCGTAAATAAATACTATCATTTTCATGCTTAAATTTTTTTATAAAATTTACAATTTTTAATACATTATATGTGCATTCCTCCATTTTACCTCTTTCAGGGTATAGAGTTCCAAAAATACAAACATACACATTCCGGGAATTAGAATCATAATAACCAACTTTCACGTCAATAACAGCTTCAAAAAAACGATTTAAATACAAACTCTCATCCCTATTTTACCCCTTCAAGTGCGTTCTTAAAACGTTATATAATAATAATAATATTGTCCTCCTAACCGATATTCGGTCACAGCGGCCAATCTCCACAGAGACTAGTCATCTGCGCAGGAGATATTATAGTGCACAAGTGACTGCGCAAACGCAAGTGCACTCTCTGTTCCTTCACTCGCCTAGTCCGATGGGACGGTTAACCGACACGACCGGGGCGCGATCAGGCGCAGGACCCACTGTTTAACGTGCCTTCCGAAGCACGGAGGAGCTTGAGATGTTTCTTTTTTGGTCACCCATCCTAGGACTGACCACAGCGAACGTTGCTTAACCTATGCAATCATTCGCTGAGCGCACGCACCAATGCGCCACCAAGCTCCTCAAAACGTTATATAGAACATTGTTAAATACTGTTAGTACTCTAGATACTAATATTCCAAACAACTACTACGTCCAGTTTTATCTCTTTAGGGTGAAAATTCCCTGATAATGCCCAAAAATATATTCTTAGCTGACGTCTCCTATAAGTAGGTAATCTAGCTGTGTACGAAATATCATCTACCAATGTATAGTACTTTTTAAATTTTGTGATTTTTCAGTGAACGTATGATCTCCTTTCGCTTTCATATTTTCCGTTTTTTTTATTCCCTTTATAATCTCGAGCGTCCCAAATTTGTTTGGTCATTGACAATATTGCTATTATCAAGTATGACAGCTAATGTGTTAACTTATATCTCGTACAAAAAGAAATCAATTTTGTCCTTTTATTTCAGGCCTTGGAACTGTGTCCGTGAACATCAGAGTATTGGACTTCTCGCACAATAACATTACATACATTGCACCATACTACTTCAGGTGAGATCAAAGCTTTTAGACTTCGCGATTCGGCCGTAGAGAGAATGTTTTTGACAGGGCCTGTTTTTTCCTTATGCCTAATATAGGTATATTATCATTTTCGAGAACTGCGTTTTGGATAATCCAAAAATGCTCCTTATTCTATCTACAGCCGGCTTCAAAAGTAGATAACCATCTTATTACCATGTCACACCAACTATTAACAATGCAATATAGGTGTAACCATACTAAATAAAAGCTGCTTGTTTACTTTAATGCTTATTTACTTTTGAAGGCAGCTGTACGTAAGAATCTGCCAGGACCTGTCAAAAATGCATTAGGGATGAATTTATGATGCCCTAAAATTAGGGTATAGTTAGCAGCTGATACATTTAGTCAGCTCTTCCGACATCCACGGGAAAAGGGAGCGGTGACACAATCCGTCAACGCACTTTCAAATAACTTTACACTCGCAAACAAACCAATATATATAAGCATCCCAATACCATCCAAATAGTAGCTAGCTAATATCCCACACATCAAAATGTTAACACTACTATAAAATTCGTGCCTATTACAACGTGTTACAAAAATACCACTAAAAAGAAATAAAATATTTATTGCGGAAGTACAACCCTATTTCAGTTTAAGTATGCTAGTTAAGGATACACTTGTAGTATACGCGCATCGTCACATGTCACCTTTTTTTTTTTTTATTAGTATGAGCGGCTATGTTTTGTCACTGCGACCTACGAGATCTATTGTGACCGCCACTATTACAGTTCTCCCACAAGCCCAGCATCTTCTAAAAAGTGCAGTAGTTCTTGGGGGAGAGGTGCTTGACCTTATCTGGTAACAGTAAGTGTTTGCCCAGGTGTAGGCTGCGTTTACGCATCAGTGGTCCACAGTTTGTGAGCAAGTGCATAGGCGTCTCTTCTGCCTCGTGGCAGACCCTGCACTCTCTGCACTCACTCAACCCCATGATGGACTTGTGCTTATTAAGGCGACAGTGTCCAGTGAGGGCTCTGACCAAAGTGCGTATGTTGTTCCTGCTTAATCCTCGGATCTGTTTGCAGGTACTATGGTCATAGGCTTTTATGAGTGCCTTAGAGTGTTTAAGTCCTGGCATATGCAGCCACGCCTTGTAGGACTTGTTGTCGTAATGGGTTTCAAGCGTTAGACGGGCGAGGCTTTTGGGTATACCACAGAATGGTTCAGGACCATATTGCGTTCCTTCGGCCCCAGCCCTGGCGAGCTCATCGGCACATTCGTTGCCAGTGATTCCCGCATGCCCTGGAACCCATCTAAGTATTACTCTGTTACTGTGTCCCAGAGTGTTTAGGCGGTTCATACAGTCATCCACTAGCTTTGAGGTCACGAGGTTACTGCTCAACGCCAGTAGAGCTGCTTGACTGTCTGAGTTTATGTATATTGTGCGGTTGGCTTGGTTGATTACAAGGTTGGTTTCCGCACATTCTGAGATGGCATAAACCTCCGCTTGGAAGATGGAGGCGAAGCTGCCCAAGCTTTGTGAGAACTTGTGCAGTGGCTGCTCTCTATATATACCAAAGCCCACTTTGGACCCCATCTTGGATCCATCGGTAAACCATACGGTGCTTCCTGTCTCATAGGTAACTTGCTTGTTTAGCCAGTCATCCCTAGAGAGAAGTTCCACTTTGTAGTTCCTATTGAAATTGCAACGTGGAGGCATGATATCAGAGTTCATGCTTAGTATTGGTGTCTCATTGACTAGGTCTAATAGAGACCTTTGTCGAAGGGACAGACATTTGAACCCGCCTTGGGCATTCATCCTGTACGCACACACTATCGCCTCCTTGACAATAAACATGTCCAGGGGTGTGAGTCGCAGTAGCGCATTCAGGGCTGCCCCAGGCGTGGTGGAAATTGCGCCTGTAGCCATGAGACAGGCAGTTCTTTGTAGACTGCCTAACCTGTTTGCAGCGGTTTTTTGTTTGGCTTTATTGTACCACACCACTGAGCCGTACGTAATTATCGGGCGTACAATGGTTAAGTACAGCCATAGGACCGATCTGGGGCTTAGACCCCAGTTGGTCCCAACCATTCGACTGCAAGCCCCTAAGGCAATTTTTGCCTTATCTATTATGTTGGTAAGATGTGAGTTCCAAGTCAGTTTCTGGTCAAGAGTGACGCCTAGGTATTTGACCTCTGTAGAGAACTGCACATCTTTCCCGTTTAGCCGAGGCTTAACAAGCTTTTCAAGCCGTCTTCGCCTGGTAAATGGTATTATAACAGTTTTATCAGCATTCACTGAGAGGTTGTTTTCCCTATACCAGTTGTTTATGGTATTGAGGGCTTTCTGCATAATGTCAGATATTGTACTTTGGCAGAAGCCTCGTACCGTCACCACAAGGTCATCTGCGTATCCTTGGGTATCGAACTTGAGGTCAGCCATGTTGTACAATAATTTGTCTACCGCAAGAGTCCGCAGGAGGGGAGACAAGACACCTCCCTGCGGGCAGCCTCTTGTGGACAGAAGTTCAATTGATGATTTGTGTAGAGATATTTTAACTCCCCTGTTGGAGAGCATTGCCTCTACCCACCTGGTTGTAGTCGGGTCTATATTTTTGTTTTCCTTTCCCCTGACTAACATTGTTATAGGTGCGTTGTCAAATGCGCCCTCTATATCTAGAAATGCACATAGTGCAATTTCCTTGTCCTCCAGCGCTTTTTCTATCCTGTCAGTCAAGCTGATCAGGGCCGTTTCGGTTGATTTGCCTCTACGGTAAGCGTGCTGGGTAGGATGAATAGGGTTTACAGTCAATACTGTTTCCCTAATGTGTATATCTATAACCTTTTCCATGACCTTCATAAGGAAGGATGAGAGGCTTATGGGCCTGTAGGACTTCGGTTGTGATCGGTCCTTCTTGCCCGCCTTAGGTATAAATATGACTTTAACTGTGGTCCACCTCTCTGGAATATATCCCCAGGCCAAACTTGCCCTGAAGATTTTGACCAGATGGGGAGTGAGGACGTTTGCTCCTTCTTTAAGTTGTGCGGGAAAGATGCCGTCCTCTCCACAAGATTTGTATGGTTTAAAGGAGTCAATAGCCCACCGTACCTAATTCGGTCTTATTATTATGGCCGCTCTACGCCAGTCCTCGTTATTTGGCCTGCGGAGGTTGCCAATTGTTCCCTGCGAGCAGGATTTGCTCACAGAGCCAGGAAAGTGGGTGGCCGCTAGTAACTCCAGTGTGTCGGTTTCACTTGACGTGAAGGTTCCATCGGGCTTCCTTAGTAGCCCGATTGGATTAGGCACAGCTTTTGAGAGCATTTTTTGGAGTCTTGCCGTGCGAGGCAGGCTTTGTACTTCCTCGCACAGCTTCCTCCAGGATGCTCTCTTTGCTTTCCTAATTTCAATATTGTAACTGGTTAGGGCTTTTCGGTAGGTGTCCCATTCATTAGATTGTTTAGCCCTATTAAACAACCTTCTGGTTTCTGCCCTAAGCTTCTGCAGCTTAGTGTTCCACCATGGGACTCTGGTTGTAGAGGTTTTGTTTTTCGCAGGGCAACTACTTTCATAGGCTTTCTTGATTCCTATGGTAACAGTCTCCACTGCTAGCTCAATACCGTCTACTGTTCTAATATATTTAGGCATTACTTCAAGGTTTGACTTAAGCTGGTCCCTATATTCGTCCCAGTTGGTCTTCCTTGGGTCCCTAAATATTTCAGTTTGACAAGAAATCGCTGCTTCTATGTCAAACCGGATATGTCTGTGGTCAGACATGGAGTTTTCGTCACTAACCTGCCAGTCAGCGATATGTCTAGCGAGATTCTTTGTGGCAAAGGTAATGTCCAGTACTTCCTGCCTGGTACGTGTAACAAAGGTCGGGATACATCCTAAGTTAAGTGTGATGAGTCCATTAGCGACATGTCACCTTTACTGTATTTTTTGTTCCGTGTGTAGCACTATCTAAATACTTTACTAATTTAGCTACTAAGCTCATTAGAATACAGTAAGTTGTACAGTTGACTACAAAAATGTTTTTACAAAAAATAAAATCGACCAAAAAGTCATAAATACGTAATATAAGAATACATGCAACATCACATTTTTATATTGAAGTTTTTTTTTTATTCGTAATAGGTCTACGTTTGACCACCAACTCGCCTGATGGTAAGCGACGGTGTGGTCGAAGATGAAGCACGTAGATCTAGATAATATCTATTCACTCTAGCCTTGAAAACCCCAAGATTATAGCTCTCAGGAAACAAGGAAGGCGGCAGAGAGTTCCAATCCTGTGCAGTACGCACAAGAAAAGTGGACCTAAAACGTTGTGTACGGATTTTAGGAATTTCGATCTGAAATGGGTGGCAATGAGCCGACCTTCTGCTCGTCCTGTAATGGAAAGGAGAGGGTGGAATAAGGTCGTGAAGCTCTTGCGCACACTCACCGAAATGCAATCTATAAAATATGGAAGTTAATGTGAGTCCCAGCAGCTCAAGGCGGCCGCCAAATTTTAACTAACTACATTTATTGTTTTTATATTTTTGAAGACTCAAAGTGATCATTACTTGGCAACCACTTCAATATAAAATTGTGATGTTGCATGTATTCTTATATTATTTATGACGTTTTCGTGCTTCAGAAGTCGGTTTTATTTATGTAAAAAAATATTTCAATCTTTTTAGTAAACTTAATACATGCGTATTAGAATTTGAGCTAAGGCAAACACCAGAATAATTTAAATAAAAAGTCTTTCGCTATAAACAGTATTGAAAGAATTATTTCCGAACCCCTAACCAACTAGAAACCTTCCATCATCAGCTCAGTGTTTGTTTATTTATTTAGTACTAGCTGCCCGCCCCGGTCCCGCACGGGTATACCAAAAACCTACCGCATACCTACCTACCTAAATATTTTCTTTTATACAAACCTTGTCCTAACAATAACGAATACATAAAACATCCAATTTGGCGCAGTCATTCGAAAGTTATGGGCGTACATACATTTCGAAGGTCCATTTTTATTTATTTAGATAGGTACATTGACAGATTACAATCAAAATTAACTCTATATAATGTACTTTATAACTAGGCTAGACTGTAATCCTAGATTAACACTAGAAAGACGTTAAAATTAGCCTACCTACAAAGACGGCGACCGGTCAAATGACTGCACATATATAAAAACCGAGAATTATTTATTTTAAGGTCACCTTTTTAATAAAACTACACATCGTTCGATGAATCAATGAATTTAATAGAATATAGGGCTAGTTATATATTATTTGAATACAGTTTTTACATTTAAGATTTTTGTTTACATTGCAAGAGCCACAAATTAGAGGTATACAGGGGTATTTTGCAGTCATCACACAGTTTATTCGTTTTATTTTTAAACTTGCTGCACTCCCGCCTTTTTCGATTTTCCTGGATGACTGGTAATGGAGAGTAAGAGGTAGAAGAAGTAGACTCTACATCTACTCGTACAAGCAAAGACTCAGCATTGAAAAGTTCTGTATCGATTTCAGTGTTTTTACTAAGTTCACTCACTAAATTCAAAATAAAATTCCTCCGAGAGTAAACATAAAAATGTTTACTCCTGTTATTTTTTTATAATACTAGCTGACCCGGCGTACTTTGTATCGCCATGTTTTTTAACTAAATTACTGAAATGTTTGTTTAAATTATTGTAATTTTTATATTACACAAACCTTATCCTAACAATAACGAATACATAAAACGAAGAATCATCCAATTTTGTGCAGTTATTCGAAAGTTATGGGCGTACATACATTTCGAAGATTCATTTTTATTTATATAGATATATGAATTGATTCCGGCTAGATCTAAAATATTGAAGAACACTTGTACAGCCCCCCAACCATGACCGCTCAAAACAATATTAAAACCGCGCTGAGAGCGAGATGGCGCTATACGCAGCTCGAGCGGTGTCTCTGTTTCAATATTGTTTTAATCTTGCTATAAGCGATCATGGTAGGGCCCCAGGCCTTCTTCGAGATGCTGCTTTGACACTGTACTTTTTCGCAATCTGATCAGCCACATCCACACCATACTTAGCAGAGTTGATTTTTGATTTTGTAGCCTGCTGTCATCTTATCCTAAATATGGAGAAGCATTGAGTGAGTACATATTTTGAATCAACGTCTACACAAAGCCAAAATTTTATTTCAAACTTATCGGGCTTATTTGCAATATACTGAACGAATCTGCATCTAACTTTAGTAGAAAAAAGTTGTTCGTCAACTGTGATATTCTCTCCTGGTTTATAACAAGATAAACAGTTTTGAATAAATCTGTTCCAGACTTCAGACACTAAAGCAAATTTATCTTGTTGAAGTCGTGAACTTCGTTCGGATTTCACATCAAATCAAATATATTTCATAATATGTCATAGCATCGCTATTTTTGAATCGATCACATGTCATAGTTTTCGAAAAAAAATTCACTCCCCATGTTTTACTCCACAATTCATTTTCCGGAATATTTTTGGCTCCATAAGCACTACGTACATAGTAAATAGCGATAAAATCTTCCAGTTCTTCTAAAGTGAGAACCCAGCTATCGTGTCCGAGTTGCCTATTAGCTTCTTCTTTTGTGGATTTTTGAATGTGTCTCTATATAGGCTCATCAATGAATAACTTCCATGCATCTACTATATTTCCTTTGAAATTTTTTTTAGCATACGATGTAGGTCCTGCTTGTTCAGTTATGTTGTGCCCGACGACCCCTTTCAGTTGAATCCAATTGAGGCTTCCATATAATTTCGTCTACAGCAGTGTAATGATCATATTCTTGTGAAGTAGTAGCAATCTAGGAATGACCCCTACTTTGACCGCCACCACGAGACCACGACCACGATTATTGGTATTGCTGATGAGACGTAAAGTAGAAAGAGGTACTTCATCTTCTGAATCACTTTCTTCATCGTCAGAATCTGAACTAATAGTTGGCAAATCACAATCCACATCACTATCAAGTTCTGCACTTTCAGATTCACATTCCGATTGATCTTCTGGTAGGTCTTGAAGTGAGCGATATATTTCATCATTACGAAGTTCTCGAGACATTTTTTGCGATATTATTACTTATTTATATTATATGACGGAGGTTTAAACGAAGGACTTGACGGACAAGAAGAAACAGACGACGCTAGACAGACAAGAGACACAAAAACATTGTATATACTATTTAGTTCTAATAAATACATTTCGATAAATTCAAGACTTTGATATTGACGACGAACCCAAGACAATACATAAACATTCCAAATGTTTGCAAAAGTACCCTCAAATTACAATGATTAACTTAACTCGAATCCTAGCGGTCAAATGACTGTCGCCGTCTTTGTCGGCCATTGATTTACTAACAAACATAGATAGAGCGCTTCATACAAATAAGCGCTTGAAATCTGTCACCTAATCTACTATACATTTGTACTCGCTGATATATACTTGAATATGCACGCCCGAATGAAAATTACCATAAAGAAAGTACCGTATTTATCGAATTCAACCTTATTCTGCATTATTACGACAAGTATTTTAAGTACAACCGTGGGAAGTTACATAATTTCATACCTAGCACAGATCAAACGACGTTTAAGTAATTGCTACAAGAAAATATCAACTTTATACTCTCAAACATAATGCTTGAAATTGCTTATCGTGTTGTCGCTCCAACGCATGAATCGCGATACGACGAGCGAGCGAGACGATTGTGATGTACTGACACTGACGCGAAGCAACATGTTTACATGTTTAAAATACATTAAAATAATTGTTTTTGATTGGTTTTTACGTATAAATCGAATATTTGAATACATGATAAGATGTGTAATGAGTTAACTCACGCAAAATATGAAATCCCGCCTTTTTTCTGTCGTTTCTGGCTATTGTTACCACAACTTTTGAATGCGCACTTCGGCATGTTTACGTGCCGACAGCTAATCACTCACTATGGAAAGGAACTGCACGAGTCGCGATTGAGCAGTTCTTCACCGGCCCACTATTCGATCGTTCATGCGTTATCTACGTTTGGTAGTAAATCAATGTTGTCGGTATATCAACAATTAATTATAAAAACAAAGCAAATAAGAATAATTTGATCATGTATTCCTAATAGTCTATTCATAATAATAAAAGTCACAAAATGTTAGCAAATTAAAATGAAAAGTTTTAGAATAAATTAACTTCAAAGTTGAAAATGCGGTCAAATGACTGCTCCCGTCTTTCTAGTGTCGTACACAGCATGACAATAATGTTACAATGACATGTCTACAGTTATTAAATTAAATTATCCTAAAACTAGACGTGTTGCAGTAAAAAAAACTTCAAATTACTAATGTATGAATATCTACACCCTACACTATACACATATATTACATTCATATTATTTTGTAAAGTTAAACTAAACCTAAATCTAAACAATGTAAGTCGAGGATACTATAAAATTAAGGTATAAACTTATGCCTTGCAAGAGATCAGTAATTATCCTTTTGTACCGGGCGAAGCTCCCCACGAACTGTTACTTCGCGCCAGCTCAATAAAACATCTGCTCATTTTTACAAACGGGTTGTAATAAGAAGGACAGCAAACGTGTTAGGGACAGGTTGAACATGATATGATGACTACCAGATGCAAATATCTGAATATCTCTCACTAGCAAAACCATGAAACATGTTGGACGTGCTTATAAAATTCAAGGGTTTCCCACGATTTTTACGGGATCCCACCGTCAGATCATGACATGTTGACAATGAGAACAACTTGGGAATATACTCTTTCGGTTACAAAAATAATTTTGAAAATCGGTCCACAAATGGCGGAGTCATCGGTGAACATACATTAAATAAAATAGAGATAATACAGCCGAACATAGAACCTCCTCCTTTTTCGAAGTTGATTAAAAAACAAGAAACAAGTTGGACATGCCTATGAAATTTTAGTGTTTCTCTCGATTTTCCTGTGATTCCATCATCAGATCATGACTTGGTGACAATGGAACCACTTCGGGAGTATTCTTTTTCGATTACAGAAAGAATTTTGCAAATCGGCCCAAAAAAGGCCGAGTAATCGGTAAACATACATAAAAAAATAGATACAGTCGAACATAGAACCTGCTCTTTGTTTGAAGTCGGTAAAAAGATTGATACGGTCAAAGTTACAAAAACATTTGTACTCTACCAACTCTACCTTAATGTTAAGTCAATAAAGTCTGTCAATCAACGTATAAATATTTTTGTAACTTTTACCATATCGCTCTTTTTGTAGTCGACTGTACCTACAATATTTTTATGCCATAAAATTTTGTTACAGACATGCAGATTTCACTCTAGCAGAGCTATATCTGTCACACAATTTCATAAGGAATATAACACGGGAGATTTTCGGATCTTTGGCTGCGTTGCAATATCTAGATCTATCGCATAACTTAATATATCATCTGGAGTACGATTGTTTCGCGAGAGCCAAAGCTTTGCAGGTGAGTTTATCCTAGTAACATACACTATAGGTTCATTTTTTCTTTATACTTTATAAATACATTATCAAAATTTAACTTATTCACAGATAATAGACTTCTCCCACAATTACATAAGCGAACTGCCAGTAGAAGTTTTCCATGAGATGCAGTCACTGATTTCTCTGGATCTTTCTGACAATCGGATAAGGAACCTTGCTGATAATCTGATAATTTCACCTCTGCTAGAAAGGTTTGATAATGTTGATGTCTCTTATTACTCAAATTTGATTAGTGATCGCTTTTAAACGCTCTTACAGTAAATAGCGCCGTCTTACTCTCACCCCACAGCGACTTTTATCTTAGGCGATTATGGTAAGTGGGCCAGCCCCCGTAGCACGTCCACCAAAACACGATATGATAAAGCGATTTATCGCGGTGAACTGTCAAAATACGTCGAAACCCTATTGTCTTTTGACTGTTCGCCACGATAAACCGCTTTATAATATCGTGTTTTGGTGGACGTGCTAGGGGGGCTGAGGTCTCCAAATGACAGACCGCGGTTCGGATCCAGACCGTCGAGTTATATAGCGCGAACCATAAGTAAATAACAATTTACCTCGTTTAAAAAATGGTTATATTAAAAGCTTACTTATTTACATTATTCTAATAACAATATTCAATTTTTTGTGTACTATTTGGGTTTCAATGAAAGAAGGTTAAAAACTAAGTATACGCAGGGATCAGGGAATGGGAGGCTCTTTTGTAAAAAAAAAGAGAAAAGAAACAACAACTGTCATAATTTTGGCAATAGCATGAAATAATAGTATTTTTTGCTGCCGAAACGATTATTGTTGCGAGTTTCCAGCAGGTGTGAAGTGAGAAAAAGTTAACGGAATTTTTCGTAAATCACGTTTTTATAAAATTTCCGGCGGCGAAAAAATGTTTCAAAAATTTTTTTTCTCATCTTATTTTTCTCGCTGATCGAAGTGAGAAGTTGTATGTTTCACACAGGAACATTATTTATGGTCTCGTGTGGTTAAAAATGGCTCACTGTGGTCAATAATTAGGCAGTGTTAAGGCGAGGATTTCCCAAATTTGCCGATCTTAGAACGTCTAGATCTGGATTATATTAGAACCCACAATTCTGAAATTCACACACCTTAAACTTGAAGATATAATCTAGTGAACTGTGAAAGCAGAAACACGATTTACTTCATTTCACTCGATAGAAAAAAAATCCAAACATAGGTCTAAATCAAAAACTAAAACCACGATTTGAAATCGAAATATACATAAAACAGTATAAAAGTTATACCAAAACATGTAGTTCGTTATTATCTAGTGAACTGTGAAGGCAGATTTTTTGATGTCATATAAAATATTTAGGAAAATGTCGAAAATTCTATAATTTCGCGTGGTTGCGATCGCGCTCCATATAAGATTACGATCCATTACGATCGAATTTTAATTTTGCAGTTTGCCTTTTTTTTTGTTAACTTTCATTATTATTATAGATTAGTGTAGTAATATGGTGAAAAGGTTTGGTTTTTTAATAAGAACAATTTTTTTTGTCATAAATAAATAAGTTTTTCTACAGTCAACTTCAGTTTTTTATTATTTTTAATAAGTTGAAGGAAAAGCAGATTACGCACCTCGTAAGTGAGCTATTAATGCCCTCGGGTTATTAGTGCCCTCGAGCAAGTGCTCGTGCACCAAACATCCGTGGGCATTAATAAGTCACTTAGCGCTCGGTGTAACAATCTACTATATCTAAATCAAACCGAATAGCCGTCGAAGTCAAATAAAAATTTTTTTTAACACCCTTGCTCGTAAAGCTGATGTAATTCCACCGGTTTTAAATATGTAAAGCGGGTCAACAAAAACGCGTTTGTTACCAAAGCAAATAGTTAAGTTATAGTCCATACAAATTCCATAACAGTATTATTTGCCATTTCGAATATGGAACTGATCGCCGCCGCACGACCGAAATTTCGAACTAATCGCCGCGCGGCGCCAGTCAGTAGGCAGCGCTAGCGCGCTGTTAAAATGGCGGGAAAGCAACAGTGTGCATTCACAGATTGAGTTTATTTAAAATAAAAAAAACAGTTTATTCGGTAATTAAAAAACTTTGCTGCATGCTCTAGCGTCTTTGCCAACATTTTCACGCAGCCACGGCAGAAAATAATCCTCGCGCCATTTTTCTCTAATTTTCTTTTCTTTGTACTTGTATTGTGAATATCTTTTTTTTCTGTTTCCTCGCAAATGTGTAAAAAAACGTCGTACGATATACGTGCGTATTGGTTATAACATCTTAACGCACTAATATCGTAATGTACTATAACAGTGCTTTATATATGCCGCCGCGTCAGTCATATTCTTAGCTTTTATTTTAAATACTACTTCTAGCTAATCGAGCATTTCTTGTATTCTAGTGATGCATTCTATACTGCACAAAAGAAATATGCATAAAATTTGAATTTACATTTTATTAATAACGCATCATAGAAACATTTAAAACCTTTGAAATTGTGAAGAAACGGTCTAATTATGATGAATCTTGAAAAAGTCGCTAATTATTGATAATTGCTTTACGTCTCTTTCTTATAAAATATATTTTTGTATCGGTATTATAATGGTGGACGAGTACAATGACGTCACTGGCAAATAAAAGCTTTTTAAACTTTGTTATTTTTTAAGTTATTAAAAAAATCACGTGGTTGTTTGTCAAATGAAAATACTATGTAATGTAATAATTAAAAAGTCCATATTTACATACAAGTAAAGATACAATAAAAAATAGTAATGAAGTCAAAGCTGTATCTTTATTGGTTGTATTACTGTAGGTACTTACCTCAGTTTATAAATCAATACTTATTTGTAACCTAGCAAAAAGTATATTGCATACGATATATTTTTTACTGTTATATTTTTACTGTGCGGCACGTGATGTTGGCGCCTGTTCAGTGGCCGCGTCCGCGCTAACGTCATGTACAAATGAACGGTGTGAAGTGCGGAACATATGGGCTTGCACGTGGAAATTCCTCGCCTTAAAGCGTAACCTAATGGCGGCTGTACACTCTCGACGAGTGCTCTCGTCAAGTCTCGCCGAGAGGTCTCGCCCGAGAGACCTGTCAGCGAGTGCTTACCATGTACACTCTCGTCTATTCACTTGCGGTTTTGATCACCGAGAGGATGGACGCGTTAGAAGTCGCTTCCACTGTTTCGCTATGCACTATTAATTATTATATGTATGTACACGAATATCATACAAAAAAAATTCAAAAAGAGTGGCGTTAAAGAAGATGGTGGATGGTCGCTATGCATCGAATAATAATAATAAAAACCGACTTCAAAAACACTGAAAAGTTAAAAATAATATAAGAATAGGTACAGACAACATCACGCTTCTATATTGAAGTCGGTGACAAATTTTAACACTTTCTAGGAGATCATCGTTTGGCACCGACTTCAATATAGAAGTGAGATGTCTGTACCTATTCTTATATTATTTTTAACTTCTCAGTGTTTTTGAAGTAGGTTTTTATTTTTTATATAATATTTTTTATTTTTAACTTTTTAGTGAATGCAATCTTTTTAGTGAAAGAAACCCTAATTTAATACCAGCTCACCTTCAGTGAGCCGGTATTAAATTAGCGTTTCCCTCGATTTTCATGGGATCCCATGATCAGATCCTGACTTTGGTGACGATGGGACCACCCTTGGGGTTTACTCTATCGAATACAAAAAGAATTTTGAAAATCGGTCCACAATTGGCGGCGTAATCGCGTAACATACACACAAAAAAAACATACGCATCGAATTGAGAACCTCCTCCTTTTTTGAAGTCGGATAAAAATATGGTTACAGAGATGATTATAAGAAGCTAATACAACATATTTTGTCATTTTTCGACGTGAAAATACTTATTCCGATGTGAAATATTATGATTAGTACGACTCAAATCACGTGTGTTCAGAGCGGTTGCTGGCTGTGCACTGCAATGGCGAGAGTGTACATCAATGCTCTCGCCGTTCCTCGCGAGACATGCCGAGACCCTTTGACTCGGGCACAAAAAACCGACACGGGAGCGAGAGCGGGCGAGTAAGCACGAGACATCCCGAGGCGAGGCGAGAGCTACCATGTACACTCTCGCACTCGGCCTGTCTCGGGGTGTCTCGGCGAGAGTGTACAGCCGCCATAACAGATGCAAGGCAGCAATACGCGGCATTCGTAGGACACAATTTCGCTTTACGAGCCGCGCTTTACGAGTAGCATTGCGCGGCACAACAACTTTCATATGCAGGATTATTTTTAGATGCCTTTAGAATCACTCGCTACGCTTATGATTAAATTTTAGACTATTCGTGATTTAAAGTCAGCATTTGCAGCTAAAAAGTAACTTTTCTCTCATGTTGCATAAATGTTAAAATAGTTTAATCTGTTTAAAATCAATTATGATTTTGATGAAAAGATGAATCTCTCTAATGATTACTTTCATATATTGCAGATTAGATTTATCGGATAATTATTTGTCAAGAGTACCAACGAATTGTCTGTCGCAAGCAGCAGCGGCAAATATAGTAGAATTGGACTTGAGTGGCAACACCATACCCGCTGTTTCAATGGCAGACTTTGTGCAGAGATTCAGGGTACGTTATGTGTTAGAAGCAGTTGTGATTATTCAAGCTTTTACTACTGTAACCATGTGTTTGATTTTTACTAACAGCTTGATATCAGAGTTGAATTTCGGTTGCAAGAATGTTGCAAGAAAGAGAATTATTGTTAATAATAAAAATCAGTTTTTTTTATTACTCAGTCAGCATGGAGACATTTCAAACAAATTTCGTGAATGTATCTGGTTTGTTTGTGTTGTGTTTTAAAAGTGTTGGATAACTATTAATAATTTATCTGCATTCTCGAAATTAGTTTTTTCAAAAACTACTAGAACCGTAAAATTTGA
The DNA here is from genome assembly GCA_963935595.1 of Schoenobius gigantellus. Classification (NCBI taxonomy): domain Eukaryota; kingdom Metazoa; phylum Arthropoda; class Insecta; order Lepidoptera; family Crambidae; genus Schoenobius; species Schoenobius gigantellus. The sequence continues at coordinate 29,809,516 of OZ012551.1, forward strand.
CAGTATATTGCATGATAGAGAAAAATGACAAAAATGATTGAATTTCTTTTACGAAAGGAAGACACTTTTCAATAAAATTCTGTTGAATTGGTACAAATACAATTCTCCGTGGTAATCTAAGCCGTCGATATTCTTGCAACTGAACCCAATGTGATCGAAGCTTCTGCCAATCAGAAACCTCCATGCATTTGGGTTACTCCCAACTAACAAATGTAGTGCGCCAGTGTGTGGTAGTTAAAAGCTAACGTGGTGTAAACCCCTGCATGTCCAGAGCCCAGAGCAAGGCGAGTTCTGGCCTGAGGAGCCGGACTACAGCGACGAGTATATGTACCACACGGCTAGAAGAGATCACACCAGAGTGTTCCACCAAAAAAAGCAATACCCGCAGAATATCCTGTACAAGGTAGTTATTGTAGATGTAATGAATGAAGTAGAAGTTATGTGTGTAGGTTCTATGATTGCAGACTTCTTCGATGTAGTTTAACAAAGTTTATCTTAAAGTTTAGCTATTTTCTTTAAATTAATAATGGTATCGATTCTGGCATGATTCTCTAAACCTAAAACTAAATTTGACAACAGTCTCTCCTTGTCATTTTGTATAGAGTATGACAAGGATAGACTGTTGTCAAATTTAGTTTTAGGTTTAGAGAATCATGCCAGAATCGACACCAATATCACTTTCTTTAATTTCGTTATGTTTATCTAGAGATGCGGATTAGAAAAAAAAACGTTTATAATGCTTCATAAATCATTCAGTTTTCTTCATATAAGGCTTTCAATCATATTGCAAAATCAACTTCTACTTCATTTGACATTCATAAAATTTGCACGATGTTTTTGCGTAGATTGCTCGTTTGCTCTTAGTTCGTCGTTATTGTTTGGGGCATTGTATTTATATTGAATGTCTTTTTTTCTTTCTAAATTTCAATTGCAACTTATTTTGAATTTGTTTAAAAATTAAATTCTGGATCAATATTATTTAATTGAGAATATAAGTGCACGTAAAATTAAAAATCAGTGGCGATAATTTAAGGTGGTGTCACATTTCAGTCGCTGATCTGGCTGGATTTGTCAAACAATCACCTTGTTCGTATCGAGGGTGGCACTTTTGCTGCTCTCCCCAAACTGAGATGGTTAGATCTAAGCAATAATTCACCCTTCAATGGGGGCGAAAGGGGCACCACGGTGTTCAAAGGCCTTGAAAGAAGACTGTTCCATTTGGGCCTTAAGAATGTTAGCCTATTGACTGTAAGTATCATTAGTCATTTGATCATAATACAGATCTTTTTCTTTTAGCTTAGTTTCCTATTGTTATTCCAAAGTATAACAAACCTTTTAAAATTTCGAATGTATCTACAATTTTTATATTATACAAATTACTATTTATGTCTGTGCAGGTACCATCGATGCCTTTACCTAAACTGAAGAGTCTAGATTTATCATACAACAATTTGCCTTCTATACCAGTAGATGTGACTTCGAACTTGACTCGTCTAAGAAAATTAGATCTATCCTATAATGATCTGACAACAGTGCCTGTGGTAAGTAACTTATCGTTTGTAACTTTCTGTGCTTCATTAGAGTAGAGATAAGTCATTCAATCGATATCTGTATTTTAGGCTACCCAGTCGCTGAATGATTTGCGATGGCTATCGCTCTCCGGGAACCCCATTACAGCTCTGATGAACACCAGCTTGTATGGAGTATCGTCGCGACTAGAGTATCTCGATGTAACCAGACTGCGATTGAGAATTCTCGAGGTTTGTTTTTTTTATACACCCGCAATAGGTACATTAAGTTTTGGTACATTTATTTGTTCAGTGACATTATTTTTATTCATGACAATATTGACTTACAAAGCATTGAAATTTTTTAATTACTGCTTCAAACTAAAATTTCATATATTTCTATTAAGTATTCACCTCGGGCTTGATTCCGAAGCAATTAAATTTGTTGCAAAAGCCGTTGTAATCAAATAGAATATCAAGGCTCTCGCGAAACCGCATGATTCAGAACTTTTATCTGAAAAGATGTCGTATCACTATCACAATGAAATATATGTACCTGCAGTATTTACCTTAAATTATCAATTAGAGGGTGAGGTGATAGTGTTCACTTTTCTTAGAAAGCAAACGTTACTTTCTAGCATGGCGTATTTGGAAAAATGTACGCACTTAGGACGTTAAAAATCTCGGCGTATCCAGATGTGAGAGAGTTTAACGTGCCGCGAATGCTCAGCTATAACGCGGCTTTGGAGAATCTGTTCATTGACATCAAGTACAGCCAAGAGTTCGGCAAGGAGATGACGGCGCAACTGCCGTGCAAACTGAGCAATATAACCATTACTGGGCGAGCCTTGAGATACTTGTCTCCGTATCTACTTATTGTGAGTATAAAGTCGAGGGATTTAATTCCGTTGCGTAGTTTAGAAGATCTAAGCGTACAGATAGCGGAAACGACTTTGTTTTATACTATATATTATATAAAATACCTATTTTATATAAATGACATCTAAATAGCTATCAAACTACAATTGATGTTCAGTACAAACAATTTTTTTAATCTTATCCTTCATAGGGTGTTCACTCCAAGACTTTGAGACTGACTATATTCAACACAAGCATTGAGGAGATTGGCAGCGAAGTATTTTGGAAGCCCGGTCTATTAAGAAACTTGACGTTAGACTTGAGGTCAAATTACCTGCTGAAAGTAGCAAATCCCGGTCAAAAGCCGTGGCCTGGAGTGCCAAATAATGTGTTCCTTCACGATATTTTGGTATCGGGCAACCCCTTAGTATGCGATTGTGGTATTGGGTAAGTAATATTATGAAACGCTATAAATTTCGAGAAATAATCACACAACAATTGACCTGTATCTGAAAAACCTATTTTTATAGATGGATTGAAGCATGGGATCGCAAGAGAAGACAGTACCTCTGCCCGAACCCATACAACTGTGTGGGTACCAGAGATGACGTAAGATTTGCAACGTGCCCCTTGTACGACAATAGGACTTTAAACGATGTAAGTGTTCTTTATACATTAATCATTAAACTTTTCACCAAACCTCTGCAGGGTGCAATGCATATGGACAAACGTATTTTTTCGATAGAAATAATCTTTACTTAAAGGTCAATCTTATCCAAGAGAAATATCCCAGAACTAAAATCTAATAATGTTTAGTCTACATCGGGGGGGGGGGGGGGGGGGGGGCTTATGCTACTTCTGTTCAACCAGTGGTTAGTCCAATGGAAGTCTTTAAGCCAATTAACCTCCAAATTCTAATAGGCCGAGTGATGTACTTAAATATACAATATTCTAATAGAGCTATCATACAAAATAATGACTCTCATGGTGAATTACACAAACTTGGCCACTCAAACTGAATCCAATTGACAAACTTTGCTGGTCTATTACAGGTGCTTGCCAGAGAACTGGATTGCAGTTGGAACAGAGGTATTTTCAGTTCACCCAACTTGTACATAGTACTCGGCATGTCCGTTCTAACTTACCTATACATTTGAGGACTGATTTGGATGCTCGGGGTCTATGAGGAGTTCTATCGAATTTTGTCACGGGTGTACCAATTCTAGGACTGTCGCAAACATCAAACCCGAATGTCCTCAAGTAAAAAAAAATATTGGTACGAGCTTGTTGAGTTAGTTATAGATATGGTGTGTACAAAGAAGTGTTTAAGAGAAAAGAACAAAAAAAGATCCAGTTGGCTTAAGTTGGATTGATACGAGTGAGATATTATTTTGGTGTGTAACGAAATCGTTTACATATTTACGTGGCCTAAAACTTCATTGGTAGATGTAATGGGGCGATCTTCAAAGTCAAAACTTAATTAGTGATAGTGTTGTGGAGGCGGTAGGTGCGGTGATTGGACCCAAAGAAGACCTCGAAGTGGCGTCGTTCGTGATTTTGTATACTTTTAGTCGCAGCGGCGACGGTAATCTAGTGAAACCTACTAAAATGTGATTAACTGTGTAAAACGGAGGAGCGTGATCTCAGGGGATTGACTATTGGTTTCGTTTTAATTGTTTTTACTACGTTCTCTTAATAAAATCTGAGTGCTTAGACTTAAGATTTGTTCTCCTTGTAAGTTATCGTTTCGTGCACTACCCTAAGGATGATTTCATGGTCACCAAAAAGTTATTAATCTTATGGCTACTTAGCGTAGGTACTTATATGATTGTGTTTCTACTACGTTCGGCTTTGATAACTATGGAAGTGCACTTAATGAGTTTTGATGTTGCATTTACTTCGATTGGTAAGATATGTTCAAACGAAAGCAATGGCTTAAATAATTATTATCATCTAAGTAGACTATATTCGCTCCAATGATATGTGTTCGTCCATTATAAAGTTTAATAACGTTATTTATAGGCGCGTTTGTTTGTCTATTAGAATGTTTAGATATTATTATATATATAATAAATATAAAGTCGGTTATACTCATAACAAGTATTATATTATAATTGTGTTAATTCCTTAATAAAATTGAAATAGCATGCAATTTTCTCTATAATAGTCAAGGATGATAGTGTCTTATAGATGTACTCCAGAGTTTTGAATAACTCGCTTTTCCCTATAACTTGTCAGTGAATAAGAATTATCTTAATTAGAGCGATCGATACCCTTATCTAACTATAAATTTAGGCTCTTAATATTTTCATTGTTTAGCTATACTTATACAAATTTTATCTGGTTATCTCGTTAAATAATTATATTTTATTAACATACTAATCTTTAAATGTGTCTGTAGCTGTTTCTATCTACAAAGCATGCTGTAACATATACATATTGTCTTGTACGTACCTACTTATAAAAATTAGGATTGTATCGACTGAATTTAGTTACCTATATTTCAAGGCTATATTGCTGGTGTAATGTAAGAAATGTTGTAGTTGTTGTTATTTGAAGTGGCTTATTGATTGAGGTTTTTATTGACATTACATTTCTTTTGCTGCGAGAGTTGACGCAAGTTTTAGCTTTTAACATTACTTTATGTGATGGGTTCAGTGAAACTCTTAACTGGTGCTTGAGCGCTACTAATCATAGCAGAAGTAGTGCCTAACAGTAAATTTACTGCTGTCTCTATATTTCACAATCTCCATAAACAAGTTCTAACAAGTCTAACTGCAATGTTAAAATACATTTCAGTTTAGAAAGAAACATAAGGCATGTTGTTGAATGTTCCTTATTCACCTAATTCATAGAGGTGTAAATTGATTGAGCAAATAAAGCCCCTAATACTCTGCACTCATCACAATTACATTTTTTTAAAGTTACTAAACTATGATTGAAATTTGTTGTAGGTACTATTGTTTTCAGTTGTAGCTATAACGTTTAAGCTTGACATTTTACAAATTCACTCGAATACCTCTTCTTCAGTGGTCCATTTCTAATATATTGGGAGACATATTATTGAAACATTCGGAATCAACCTTTACGTCGCGCACGAAAGTAGCATGTATGCGCAATCTTTTTAATTAGTATTTTCGAATCAATCGCAAGTACCAATGTTTAGAACTTTCTTTTTTTTTACTTTAGTATGGGATGTTGTGTTTTAGTAGTGACATAAAAATGTTGTCTTCGGCATCAAGATGTATAAATAGATTAAGTAACAGTTTTTTTAAGTTCTAATAGAAAGCTGAGAACTTTGCATATAAATTTCATATTGCGAATGCGGAATCAAATTCGAATGTTTCAAACATACATCTCCTGGCCTACTTGTTGACTTTTGTTTTCAATGCCATAAAGCTTATCATCATTGCAATGTCATCATTTGTTTTTGATTGGGTCTGGTATTGAAAACAAGGGAATATCGTTGAAACAATGAATCTATTTTGTGATATATATTACTCTAATCCTTCTATTTTTGATAAAGCCTACATAAATATTGCTGACGTGAGTGGGAATTGTATAGCGGATAATATCAATTTACTGTTTTTGTAGCTTCGAGTCAATTGTCGATCATAGAATAGCATTCTCAAGACCATGTCTACCTAATGATGTTTGTAAAACTGTTGTAAGTAATTTTGCAAGTTCAGTGAATTACTATCAATTATTTACTTAAATTTTTGAAATAGTAGATCTGTTAAATCATAGTTATTACATTTAAGGAATAAGTCTTATGTAATAGAAAAAAATTGCGCTGGTTACATAGTTCACGGAAAATAACAAAGCAAAAACTTTAAAATGCCATAAAATATCTATTTTGACCTAATGCTTTTTAAATTCCATAAAAATTCCTTGAACCAAAGTTTTCCGAAAATAATCGAGAACTAAATTATTAACATTACGATTGACCAATCAAAACGATGCATCACTTTAGAATGAATATTTCAAAGAGATTCCTTACGCAAATGCTGCGTGCTGATTGGTGAAATTCTTAGTTTTGTTTGTCTACCAGTACCTACTAAATTAAACAAGAAAGTGTACGATTATACAAAAGCTACATTGCCAAGGACTATTGAGTAGTTTACGTATTCTACGTAAACTGTTACCGATTATTTAGGGTTATGTTTGATTATGGTAAGAGATACACGCTTATAATGTTTGATGATGTGGCCTCAGTAAGTATGATAATTATATTTGAACAAAAAATGGTTGACACTACCTATAGTGTATTCCTCAGCAAGGTCCCAATGTGATAGAGATAGATAGTGCCAAGAAACAGATTTTTATTAATGTTAAAGAAAATGTAAAATTATGAATAAATATTAATTGTCAAAAAGTTAATTAATACTTACTATTTGCGATAGTAATAAAGAGTTTCCCTTACAGTTGTGAACTGTTACAGATTATTGTAACAGTTATGTAATTTAGTTAAAAATAAAGAAGATCATCGGTAAGTGAATATTGTTTTGTGAAACATTTTATTTTTAATAAAAAAAACCGATATTACTGGAAGAAATTATTTTTGTTTAATAAATATATTTTGTTTCAAAAGGAAGTATGAAAATGACATTCATGTCTTATTACAATGTATGTATGTATCTGATTTCCAATTTGCCGATTGTTCTTACAATAAAATGATTAATTAATATTATTTTTATTTTTTTTATTTTCAGAAGCTTTAACTATTTTGTCAGTTAAGTGCAAATGATGTATGCCACGTGTATTAATTTAATATTAGTACGAGTAAAACAATATTTTTAGATATCTACTACATAAATAGCCTTTTGTGAACTTTGCACTTCGTTTAAAAATATAAATTTTAATAGTTATTTATTTAAATTTGTTATAAGTAGTTTATTTCGTATTTTTTGCAAGAATTATCAATAATACCTTCTTGACCAAAATATTGTTACGTACGTATATGTATAATAAGGTACTTAAATGTTCTGCCTCGGTAATATTCCAGCAACTTAACACATTCCTCGTGGTTACACCACGATATATAGATCTGTCAACTGTCGATTATTGATAAAACACAAGGGACTAATAAAATTTTCATGCAATAATAAAAAGTGATATGCACACAAATGCACATTATTCTTAATCGCTAAACCGCGGATGATTCCATAGATTTTTAAATAGGTATTGATAATTATTTTGTTTATTTAAATTCTCTCTTAATTTTTTACCTGATTAATACACGAGGCATCTTTATTATTATATGTGTAAATAAATACATATTAAAACAGCAAATATAAAATAATTTATGTATTTAATATTAAATTTATACGAGAGGAAAAATGATAGGTCGTACATCTTCACCGTTTCATCAAAGTCTAAGAAATAGAGTGAAATGAATAGATAATTATTGAATTATTAGCGTATCAATAAATTATTACGTAAAAAATGATTTGTTTTATTAAATTTTGTTTACAATTTTCAGTAAGGATCTTGATCGATGCTTTTCAACCGTTCCATTTTTTTATTGCAACTAAGTTGGCAAACAGGCAAACTGCCCACCTGATAACAGTCACCTATAATACATGTGGTTCCTGTGAGATTCGCAGCAAAACTGCAACCCTCACAAGTATCACCGTATACGTTGCCAACTTGTGACTTAGGATTTAAACTCACGGTACCCAGTAATTTGAGTAATTTCACTGCCATATCTTACCCTTCTAACCGGAACAGCAATGCAAGTACTGCTGCTTTGCGGCAGAAATAGGTAAGACGGAGGTACCCAAGCACACAACCCTGGTACAGAGCCTCCCTCCGGTTTATGAACGATAACGATGAATTTTTTTTTCTTTATAAAACTAAGTTGGCAAACAACTACCCACCTGATGGTTAGTGATAGGTAACAGTCATCTATAGTAGGTACATGTGGTTCTTGTGAGATTCGCAGCAAATCTGCAACCCCCAATTGTCATTTAATATTAGTTCCTCGATGCACAACTAAGTACAATTACCTATACAACGCAGATTTAAATAGTTTCCAATTTTACTAATAAGCCGAGTCCAAACCAATTCATTTATCCGTCGTCTTAACTAACACGTCTTAACTAAAGCTTAGGTTCGGTCAGATAGCGGGCGGGGCGGGACGGCGACGGGGCGTCGGCGCGATATAAGCAGTTGTAATGTATGAGTTCTTATGAACGACGTCACACAGCGCCGTCCCGCCCGGCGTGCCACGTCCCGCCGACGACCCGCCCGGCGTGAATACAACAGGAGCTCGGCGCGACGGGGCGTGAGCGCGGCGTCGGCGTGGCGGCGGCGTGGTGGCATTACGCGTTGTGTTCTATGAGTTTTCGCTTTCGCGTTCACACTGACGACGGGGCGTGTGCACGTCACGCCCGACGGGACGGTAGCGTTGTATTTAATTACAAAAATGGATAACGAAACGGTGGAAAAATTTATTGAGATTGTTCGTGGACACGTAATTTTGTACGACTTGAGCCACCGGCAATACAAAAACAGTGCCTTAAAGTCATCTATTTGGGAATTTATAGGAAGGAAGCATAATCAAAATGGTAAGTTATATTATGGATCATTTATTCGATTATTATTAAAGTAAGTAACAAACATTTCTCGAACTTCGAATGCCGCGTTTGGACATCGCTGATTTGTTAATCTTATTGAAGTAAGCGCTCTTGATATGTCCGACGGTGTTTTATCTTTGGGTACAAAAGAATAGGAATCACCCCTAACTTTTAGGTAATTATGAAGACAACAGGCTGCTTTGACAATTTGTATGGCAGTATCAACACTGGTTTCTATCGGTCTGTGAAAGATTCGGTATTTTTGGACCAATATACCAAAACTGTTTTCAACAACTCGCCTGGCTAGACAAAGTCGGTAATTAAAACTTTTATTTCTATTATCCCGTATAACAGTTGCTGTAGGAAAAGGTCGCATTAAATATTCCTTTAAAGCAAAACCTTCATCTTCAATAAATACATGAGGGGTAGGTACTCATTCCCTGGAAGAGGTTTTGGGGGTAACAGTGATTTTCCATTACTTGATAAAAAGCAGAATTTTCGAAGATTCCGCTATCACTTAAACGTCCATAGTTCCCGATGTCGACAGTTATAAATTTATAAAATGGATCTACAATCGCAAGCTAAACAATAGAAAAATAATTTTTATACAGGCCTGCGATATTTTGAAGTAAGTATAAAACATATCTTCATGTGTTTCCAATTCCCGGCATAGTGATGACGCCTTTGTTTCACTTCATGCACCCACTTTCGTTTACGTCGTTTTTTTTAGCTAAAGCAAACAAGAGTAAAACAGTTTCCACGTCTGAATCACTTGACATCTTGATTGTGAATGGCCGCGCGTGGTGAGCGCCTGCCGTTGTCGCGCGCCGACGCCGCGCCGGCTATGTGACATCCACGCCGCGTCGCCGACCCGCCGACGTCCCGTCGCCGTCCCGCCCCGCCCGCTATCTGACCGAACCTTTACCCGAGTAAATAAATAGTTACCCGCAACCAGTTTCCTTATTGTAAAAATGTTAATTAAAAAATGTGTAAAATGTAATAGTTTAGTAATAGAGTGTCGGATTACACTCCCTTACTGGAGGCCGCCCGAAAACACGAAATAATTGTGTACGAAGGGAGAGGCGAAAACCTCGACTTTTTGCTAAAACATTGAGAGCAGAGTCCACGCGACGGCCAGATGGAATGTGGTTCAGCAAGAGCTCAAAGGCAGCATGAGGAGGCAGTGCAGGAGGAAAATGATAGGCGACGTCTCCAGCCTCAAAAGCCATCCCCGACAGACGACCTCGTTAGGGGAATATGTGCTGCCTTGGGCCACGCTCATCCTCGGGGACCAAGGAGCGTGACAGCAACGACCACGGACCCCAAAACTAGAGCACCCTCGATACTCAAACCCACAAAGACCACACTGGCCGACATCGGAAGGGTGAGGCCGCCGCCAAGACTATCATCAGACCGAGACAGAGACGAGAGACGACCTAGTCAGCGTCTACCTGGAGTACGTGGAAACACTACGGGCGACGCTGCAGGTAAAATACATCACTTGCAGCAAGATACTTGAAGCATTTCAAATAAACTCCCGAGTGTTGCTGCGGGAGCTTCTAGATGAGTCGAGGGCTGTGGTCTATGACAACAACTCCGGGACGGTGGTGGCGGGGAATCACCCCATAACTGAGGGACAGATTGCGGCATACAGTGGCACGTCGGGAATGGTGCGGATGGATCAAGAAGCGACAGAAGAAAGAGGAGCCCTCACATTCTATGCACCGATCGATGACCCAATAGTGGTGATTGCTAAGTGCACTCGCTTTATGCTGGAGAGCCGGATTCTGAAAACGGCAAAAACGTGACCGGAACCTGGATCGTAGAGCCATGGGGTAAGTTGGCAATCAGGTGGGTGGATGGGGTGCCGGGGTGTGGGAAGACCACATGGCTCCTCAAGAACTTCCGAATAAAGGAAGACTTGATCATCACCAGTACACTCGAAACGGCAAAAGAGCTGTCGGACGAAGTGACGAGTCGTCTAGGGGCGGTCGCGAAGGGGAAAATAAGAACAATTGCCTCGGTCCTGATCAATGGGGCGAGAGCTTCAAAGCGCCTTTTAGTGGACGAGGCTCTCTTGGTCCATTTTGGAGCCATAGTTATGGCATCAAGGCTGACCGGAGCAAAGGAACTGGTTCTGATGGCAGACACTAACCAGGTGGGTGATTTTGTAACTCATCGGCAATCGACTATCGCATCGATTTGATAATTCTGTTTGATTAAAACTGATTTTTAAAATGTTTAACGTTTTGTAATGTCGTCGTTTAAGTAGTCATGGTATATTTGTTGAATAAATCAACCAATACTTATAGCTAATGGAGATAATTTCGCTCTTCTTTATTAAATCATGCTGTCTGATAACGATTGCCGATCAATCGATGAGTTACAAAATCACCACCCTGATCCCCTTCATCGACAGAAACGACCTATTCGAAATGTGTTACGAAAGTCCTGCTGCCATTGCGTCCATCACCGAAAAGCTCCTCTGTACACACCGAAGTCCGATGGATGTGGTGTACGCTCTCCAAGACTGACCGGAGCAAAGGAACTGGTTCTGATGGCAGACACTAACCAGATCCCCTTCATCGACAGAAACGACCTATTCGAAATGTGTTACGAAAGTCCTGCTGCCATTGCGTCCATTACCGAAAAGCTCCTCTGTACACACCGAAGTCCGATGGATGTGGTCCGATGGATGTCTACGAGGGCATTTACACATCCCGGCAAGTACTGAGGTCCTTGACTTGCGGAATGGCTTCGGGAGCGAGACTGCGAAGATGTGACTACAATACTCTCTTCCTGACTTTCACTCAAGATGAGAAAGAAGTGCACAGGAGGGATGGATTCGGCACTAGAGCAAAGTCTAGGTTGCTCACGATCCATGAAGCACAGATCCATGAAGTACGACCATGTGGTTGTGCTCAGAGGAGCGGAACCAAAGAACCCAGTCCACGACAGTGTCCCTCACGCGGTGGTCGCCATAACAAGGCACACGGTGACTTGCACCTATTACTACCGGGAGCTGAAGGAGGATGATGCCATTAGACGCCTCATTGCCTTTTCCAGAACGGCAACGGATCACGAGGTCGTCGATTATAACATGAAAATGGCTGTCAGAGCCCAGACACGCGCAGCGACATAGGTGCGGAAAATGAACCGCCTCAACCCGAATCCCTCTAGAGGTAGTCCCATTAGCCACAACCTTAGCAAAGTTATAAGATTAAAGATTAAAATTTTATCTATGTATAGACATAGTTAATTAAATAGTTAAAATTGATATATCCTGTAACACCGTTTTTTCTTAAAATTTCATAAAACACTAATTTTGCAAAAACATTTTGGTTTCACTGTAGTTTTAACACAAATTTCACAACTAAAATCATAATTACAATAACTTTGTCAATTAATTTCACAATATCAATGTCAAGTGTCAACGTCAACGTCGTTTCACGTCACGTCAGTGACATTTGCAATTATCTTTGGTCATTATTCACTTTTTGCATAAACAAAATAAATCTCGCGTTTATCCTGACATTTAGACCGTTTGTTTTGATCATTTCTATAGACATATTTTAATAAAATACACTTAAACTTATAGATCATATAATTATAGTTTCGTCGAATAGAATTTGGAAAGCATTCACAATTTGTTTAAGGTTAATTTTTCATTACGTTTTGTTTTTCAACTAAACTTATAACTTTAGCTGGAAATACTTATTGCATAGGTATTGTAGAATTTCGAAAGATCCGTATGTTGACTTGACACATCTTGAAGCAAGTTAAGAGTCTTACGAGTGTTATGAAATGAATTTGGTTTTAGGAGAGGTTCCGTCGCCAATACAGCGCTTAACATTCAGCAAACGGACCTCGGCTCCGTCGCTTCCACATAAACGCAAATCTGTGCGCAGGTGGAGCGTTGGTTTTTAGAACGCGTCTAGTAGTCTGTGAGACATCGACCGAAGGGATTTGTTATTGATTTGAAGATCATAAAGTTTTTATATATTTATTTCTGCTAATAAAACCAATAGGTATTTCTCCCGTTTTCCGTGTGAATTTGATTTGAAAAACCACAGTGAAACTACAAAATTCAGTTCTTTTTGTTTTCAGCTTGAAGAGTAAAGCTAAGGAAAAAAAATACTATATATTTACTCGCCGGCACGCGATTCATTAAATTAAATGGATTTATTGTATCAATAAGTGCAAAAAATCAATAAGGTATCTAATTAACTTATTATATTTCTTGATTTAAAGCAGATTTTGTTAATTTTATTTTTATTTGTGGGTAAATTGATTATTAAATCAAACATGTTACATTTCCAAAATTCGCCTTTTTCATCCCCTATTTCATTAAAAAAACCTGATAGTAAGCGGCATCTTAGTGGGATTAATGCATATATTGAGTGACACTTGTGAATTTCATGTTAAATTCTAGATTTTCGCTATATTGAGTTTCACATTATACGTTGGCAAATAACTCACAAATTAAGCTGTTTTCTTTTTATTAATAGCAGTAATTATACACAAAATAGGTGCTCTCCCCTCCATATGTCTTTTTTATTAACTAACCAATAAGAAACTTTGACAATTCATTGAAAATTATGTTTGGAATTAACTTGCAATGTTTATTACCTGAAATTCAGATGTATTGACTGGGATTCCTTCAGAACTCAGTGTTAGACCCACTGACCTCAAGATCATAGGCATATTTAATTATATTTTTAACCTAACACTGTGCTATGAATCTCCAGGGCAGTTCCCGGAGGCCGTAGGGCTCCGCTGCTTGACTTTAGAGCCAGGTGAACTAACCTATTATCAAGGAGGAATTCTGTGGAGCTAAATATATTAATATAAAACAGGAATATTATATCTCTGACCCGTGATTGCAAGACTTAGCATAGAAGGTATGATCCACTAACAACCGCTCCGGGGAAGGCTACTAATTTAAAAAAAAAAGAAACCTATAACTATTTGTTCGTGTACTTTATTGCCCCTCATTTTGTAGTTTTGTACCCAATTTGTACCTGATTTTTACCTGCCGAGATTGATCAAACAAACCTGAACCATCCTGCCCTTGGCTTGTATTGATTAAACATTAAGTTAAGTGCTTTGCATTGAGGAATTGTGTTAACATATGCATAAGTAAATTATAATTATGTACCTACAACAATAAAGCTTTTCATTTTGTATCGGACTAAAGGAATAAGTTTGTTTTTTTTCTTTCGACTAAGATTTCCCTATATTTCAACAATTCAGCAAGAAAAAACATTACAATCCATAGAGAAATAAATGTACCGTATATAATGTTTTGGGAATATGTGAATATATATATCTTTGTGTATGTATGTATCTATATGTATATATGTGTATGAACATATATGTGTGTGTATCTGTATATGTTTGATTATATACATAAGAACATGTAGAATAGTTTAATTTTAGGGGATGCGCAACTCACCCTAGATATAAGAGTAGTCGAAAATACATAAGAACACAATAGATCAATAAGAAAATGAAAATAACAAAGGCACGGACCACGAATCTGTGGTGATTATAACTAAAAAAAATGTAATAGTAATATTACCAAGAAAGCCCCTGGATTGGAATGCAGCAGATGCGAGAAGGTAGTACACACAACAACCGACTGAGCGAAATTATCATCAAAGCACCTAGCAGCTCTTCGAGCATCAGAAGGGCTAGAGTGGAGTTGTGAAGATTGCCTTCATGGCACAGGAGGTGGGATAATTTATGTTAAGAAACGTATTCGATTTACTCCTAAAACTACCAACGCTCATAAGTTTTATCGAGGTGGAATGCTATTGCGCATAATGCCCACGAAAAAAAAAAACCAACATGACAGACAGAGCAACTAAAGAAAGAGTAGAGTGCAGGGTATACCCATTAAACCTATCCCGACGTCCTGCTTGCCCATATTAAGATTTAGGGTCTCGGAATGCCCAATACTCCGCACCACCCCTGGACAGCCCTGGATGGGCCAGGTCTTAATCCCGGCGGGGGATTACCTGAACGAAGAGGTAATCCCCGAATGGGTGGCCTATATTCGCGGGCATCAGGAGTTACCCTAGCTCGCAGGTCACTCTAAGGGCGGTCAAGGACAACGGGCTGCATCATATATCGGCGTCTTCTACGGGATGTAAGGGGTTCCAAATACCACCTGTCGGGACCCAAGCCAATCTCATCTGCACGCGGTGTACTCTGCTATTGACAGACGAGGCTCTGGCACTCCCCACCAACCCGGATTGGGCCAGCGTGGTGAGAGACGGCATGATTAGAAGCCCGAAACAAAAGCCCCAAGTGCTCAGCGGTCCCGAAGGCTGTGCCGGCGGTGACGGACATCGACGCAACACTGGGACCTGGGGTGCAAAGAATATCCGGGTGGCGATCCCTTGTCAAACGACTTTGACCCTGGCAACATACAACGCGCGCAAACTGCAGACCGAGAAGAAGCTGCTGAAACTAGAAATGGAATTGAGCAGGATTTGCTGTAGTATAGTGGGACTTTCCGAAGTCCTAAGAGAGGGTGAGGACACGATGGTTCATAAATTCGGCAACCTACTCTATTTCCGAGAGGGCCAAGACCTGTCCCAAGGTGATGTCGGATTTATCGTCCACAAGTCTCTCGTGAACAACATGGTACAGTTCGGAAGTGTGTCGAACGGGGTGCCGTAGGTACCTTATACTCAAAATCACCAAACGGTATTCGCTGAAGGTCATACAGGACAGGTATATGCCCCGACCTCGACTCACCCCAACGAGGAAGTGAAAGCTATGTATGAGGACATTTCTCGGGCAATACATGCTTCCAAAACTCACTACACCTACAATGTTTTGTTTCATCCAACGTCTCCACCATATCTAGTCTCATTTTTTGTTTCGGCCCACTTCTTCAAATCGCATGTTGCGATCTCATTTCAACTTAATTCTTGATATCCCGCCCCACTCGACACATGTCTTGTCATGCTCATTTCCATCCTACGCTGTCCGCTTATGGAGAGTATTCGAAGTGCGCGCACGCTAGAGTCTTTTAAAAACCATGTTCGTAATCACTTCCTATTCTTGAATCCTCAGTTGCTTTCGTGACACTGATTTCCTTTCTTTATCACACATTTATTTCCAATTCCAGTTTCTGCACCCTTCCCTCGGTTGAATCTCCTGTGTATATACTTCCCACTTCCGAGGTTTCCTGGAAGAGATTGCTCTTTAGCAATAAGGCCGCCTATTGTGACATATCTGTTTTTATTTATTTTCTTTTTCTGTTTTACGTTGTCTTTGTGTGCAATAAAGAGTATTATTATTATTATTACACCGTTGTCATCGAGACTTCAACGCAAGGCTAGGCAAGCGTGGCGATAG
Organism: Schoenobius gigantellus; assembly: GCA_963935595.1. NCBI lineage: Eukaryota > Metazoa > Arthropoda > Insecta > Lepidoptera > Crambidae > Schoenobius > Schoenobius gigantellus. Next base: position 29,825,831 of record OZ012551.1, read on the forward strand.
TGAATTGTGAGAGTGGGGTAATTTGGAGCTGGAATCCGGATTTACCGTAGTCAAATGCTAGCTGATTACATGTAGAGAGAATCTATATGATGAACACTTTCTGCAAAAAACGGCTGCATCAGAAGTGGACCTGGAAAAGTCCGGATGGCGTGACAAAAAAGAGATTGACTTCATCATGTCGACTAAGACTTGCATACTCGTCTTCAATGACGTTTCAGTGATCAATGCGATCAAGAAGCGAGCACCGATTGGTAAGAGGCGCATTGAATCTCAACATAAAAGTGGAACGGTATCGATTGTTGAAGTCCACTCCGTCCCGAAGCCACCCAGATCCAAAACCCCGAGCCCTTTCAACTCTAACTGCATAATCGCTTCGCTTACCTGGAGGATTACACGGATGCGGACACATAAAATGACAGGGTTGTGGAAACTGTCGCGACATACGCCGATTTAATACGGAACGTATTAAAGAAGCCATTGAGCGGAACAAGAGCTCTAAAGCGTTCGCAAGAGATCTGTCACTCGGCCAGAGTCTGCTGACGAAACTGAAGATAGAGGACGGCAGAATCATTACATCCCGACCTGAGCTTATGGCCGAGATCGAACGATTCTATGGACAGCTTTCGGCAACATCGCAAGTACTTGTCATTGAGGCCACAGATCCTAGAGCTAAATTGATCCGGCATTACACCGAAGACATCCCAGACGTCAGCCTGTACGAGATTAGTGTAGCTTTCAAACAGTTCTAGAACAAAAAGTTACCGGGTGATGATGGAGTTATAGCTTTTTATAAAGACTTTTGAAAGCGGGCGGACTACCAGTACGGAAAGCACTGCAGAGGCTATTTAACTCCATTATACTCGAGGGTAAGACGCCTAAAGCATCGCACAGGGGCGTGGTGGCACTTTTCTTCTAAAATGGCGACAGGGCCCAGTTGAATAACTACAGACCCATCACGCTCCTGAGTCATGTGTACAAGCTGTTCTCGAGAGTCATCACGAATCGCCTCGCGCGCAGGTTTAACGACTTCCAGCCTCCCGAACAAGCCGAATTCCGTAAAGGCTATAGTACCATAGACCACATTCATACGCTGCGGCAAGTTATACAGAAGACCAAGGAGTATAATCTGCCACTATTCTTGGCATTTGTGGATTATGAGAAAGCCTTCGATTCTGTCGAGACCTGAGCCGTGCTTAGGTCACTCCAGAGGTGTCAAATAGACTACCGGTACATCCAATTGTTGAAGTTATTGTACGAAAACGCTGCAGCTATGTCAACATGACTTCAGCGAAGTGTGAGACAGGGTGACGTTATATCGCCGAAACTGTTCACAGCTGGCGCTGGAGGATGTATTTAAGCTTTTGGACTGGAGAGGACTCGGTATCAACATAAACGGTGAGTGCATGACTCACCTTCGTTTTGCCGTTGGTATCCTAGTCTGCGGCTGAGACCGTGGAAGATCTATAGGCACATTGCTCGAAGACCTCTGTAGAGTTTCCCAGCAAGTGACGCGACTGACGGTCGCTGGGTCGAAAAGGTCCTCGAGTGGCGGCCACATATCGGGAGACGCAGCGTTGGTAGGCCCCCCATAAGGTGGACCGACGATCTGGTGAAGGTCGCGGGAAACCGCTGGATGCGGGAGGCGCAGTACCAATCGGTTTGAAGATCCCTCGGGGAGGCCTATGCTCAACAGTGGGCGTCTCTTGGCTGAAATGATGAATGGATAATGAAACATACTTAATCAGCTCTTACTACATCCACTGGAAGAAAAGAAAACGATTCATATATCTAACATAAATATACATCGCCAGACGTAGAACGACTCAAAAATGTCACAGATATAAAGTACATAGCAGGAACTAGAAGATTAAGGATTAAAATTATTTATAATTTTTCAGAAGCGCTACATAGTACGTATCAATCAATCAATCAGCCTATCGCAGTCCACTGCTGGACATAGGCCAACCTGCGCCACAACACTCTGTCCTCCGCCTTCCGCATCCAGTCCACCCCTGCTACCTTTCTCAGGTCATCGGTCCACCTAACTGCAGAACGTCTTACACTACGTTTGCCGATTCGCGGTCTCCACTCTAGGACACGTCTGCTCCAACGGCCATCGGTCCTTCGACGGATGTGCCCAGCCCACTGCCACTTCAGTCTATGTCTTCAGAGCTATGTCGGTGACTCTAGTTTTTTTTCGGATAACCTCGTTTCGGATTTTATCCTTTAAAGAAACTCCTAACATAGCTCGCTCCATAGCTCGCTGAGCTCGCTTTGAATTTGTGGACTAGCCCCAGTGTGAGTGTCCACGTTTCAGCACCGTAAGTCATGACAGGTAGGACGCACTGATCATAGACCATTGACTTTAGGCACTGCGGTATAGGCGATGAAAAAACTCGACGTAGCTTGCGAAAAGCTGCCCATCCCAACTGAATTCTGCGGTTGGCTTCTTTCTCGAAGTTGTGTCTACCCAATTGGATAATTTGTCCAAGATAGACATACTCCTGCACAACTTCGAGTACCGAACCGTCAATGCAAATCGGCCTCGGCAGAAAATGTTCATTGAACATAACTTTGGTTTTATCCATATCGAGGTATCATAAAATGTTATTTCTCTGAACTTATTATTTTTGCTATTACCTCTCTGTAATGGCACCGAGTCACAATTCACCTCTAATTGAACGAGACTCCCTACAGTGAGAAAAATTGACGTCTAATAACAAACAATACAATACGATCACTCAAGTAGATAATATATATTTATAGAATTTCTAATGATGACAATGGACAATAATGACAAGACGAGAGAGAAATGCGAACATTTTATTTATATCTTATTTCTTATTCAGCTTAACGCAGAAACTTAAATTGAGTACAATACAGTTACTGACATATCACTGATTCACTGCCTCATGCTCTCGTGGCTCAATGTACAGTATAAACTTAATCGAAGATGGTCCATGGTCATACCATAAGTTACATTGAACTACCAATGACACTCCTTGTGTAAAATGAGATATCTGTACTCCGATCAGAGGCGATCTATCTCGGTCGCTTAACGGAAACAAGTCGGGATCTATCCCCGGTGGATAGGGGTAATATCTGAAGCTACCAATGTGCTCTTTGTCATAAGAATGATAACCGTCACAATGAAACCAAAGTTTTTTACTTGATCTCAGCCACTGCTTCACTTCTTTTGGCGCTCTTACAGCTATTGATGAATTAGAAAGCAAAGGTTTTCCAGGCCAATTTATTTGATGGTTAATTCTGAGAATGATACATGGCTGGCTGTCATACCCGTAAGGCGGCTTTGAACATGGACCCAAATCTGTAATGTTGTTTCTTTTAAGAATTAGTGTGTCGATTACATCTATGTATTTCTGGTAGCTCTTCCTACTACCCAGTTTGTACCATATCAATGGAAAGCTATGTTCTGCGGTAGGAGTTGCTGATATCCCCACTCCATGCTCTGAGTATGTTAACAGTTCAATTTTATCTATGCTGCTGTAGTCGGTTGTATATTTGATGGCAGTCAAGGTGCCAAATAAGAAGATCATTGTATAAGTGCACAGAAATATGAGGTAGACGAAGGAATAAGAAATAATGAGAAGCCAGCTCCTACATGTTCTGCCTAGGTATGTCTTTTTGTCCTTGTCATAGATGTATTTCAAGAATTTCTTCCTGCCGCTGTTTTCATCTACCGGTATTCTGGGAGCGAAATTGACTGGTTCTTTTGAAGTTGTTGGTTCCGTCGATGGTGTTGTAATTGGATTTTTGCTAGGCTCAACTTTGTTTTCAATTTTTTTCTCATCATCTGTGATTTTTGATGTCATATTTCACATTAGATGTAGCAGAAATTAATTTTGCACAACACAATATTACATCTATCAACATAAAAGTATGAAATGATTTTGAAAGACAGGTATCCAAAATCATCTTGGCCGTGGCCGGAATAAAGACAAAATATACATTTTACCCATATTTTACTTTATTGTTTATGGTATTTGAAATAGTGATTCATGAATATTATATAAAGGCCGATTTACATCAGACGAGCGAATGCTCATTCTATTAAATTCTTTTAGTGTTAACAGATGTAGATAATTTTTTCGTTGTTCTATCGGGTTCTTAAAGATTCTATGGAATATTCTAGGAATGCTCGCCCGCTTGATGTAAACGGCCCTAGAGCACATAATAATATGCTGATCGCACATATGCCCGCGCCACACGCGCCGATTATTTTGTGTTTTCTTATTGCTTTTTTGTTCATTTTACTAATATGTTTTTTTAATTTAGTAAAAATTATTCTGGGCGTATGTGCATGTGATATTCTGTGTTTGTAACTGCACTCACGACACAGGAGAATATCCAAGTGTGGGGCGACGTCTTTAAAAAATTGTTTTTTATTGTAAATTAAAAAAACAATGCAAAATAACTTTCTACACCAAGATCGAACCACATATCCCATCAAGCCGAAACCTACCAATGTTAACATAATCATATTCTCCCCTTCTCCCCATACATTTTTTCACAGACCCAACCAGAATGGTGGAGTTAAAAAAAGAGTGTGGGCAATACCTAAAAATTTGCTTACGGCGCGTACGGCGCGTGCGGCCATCATGTGCAAGACCATCAGAAAATGCGGCTGGTGCGGCGCGTTCGGCGCGTGCGGCACGGGCATAATGTGTGCGATCAGCTTTAAACATCTATTGTGCAAGAATTATAGTTCCTGGTTCTCATTTTTGCACGTTGGTCTTTTGGTGTAAACGCTCAAAATGAGCTTTCGTTTACACTAAAAGATCAAGAAAAATGTTCTTGTTTTAGCTCTAGCTCTTTGTTCGTTTTGTTAAGGCGCTATATCGAAAATGAATCAAACAATGGGAGGCGTGGTCTATACGTAAACGCGGGGCGCCCCCGTGCTCAAGTAGCTAGTCTTTATATCTATGTCACCAAAGTCGTGAATGCGTTGCGCCCGCATGCAATCAGATCGTTTAGAAATTACCGACGTAAGCGACAAAATACAAATTATTTTATTAAAAAATAACTATAATGATTAGAAAAAAAATGCTTCTGTACGATTCTGGATACTGATGATGGCTACTTATTAAAGGAACTTTTTAATGAATACCTAACACCGTTTACTAGTAATCCTGAATATTGTTATTTTTAAGGGCTAATTTCAAAAATAAAAAGTATCGAGGCAAAATCTTTAAATCGCGTTTCCGGATCTGCTCGTGACTAGTTAAAGATATAAAGAAACACATATTTGACTTTCAGATCTGTAAGATCTCTCAGTTACCTATAACAGTACATTAAAAATTACAAATATTTTCAATATAGCGCCTTAAAGCTGAACGCGCATATTATGCCCACGCCGCACGCGCTACACGCGCCGCATTTTTGGAATTCGTTGTATGAAACACCGTACGCGCCGAATTTGAAAAATGCGGAAGGTCCGGGTATTGAAAAACGGATGCTGATCACGTTAAATGCGCCACGTTCGGCGCGCGCTGATATGTGCGATCAACTTTAAACGCCAGCCTTGTCTTAGCTCAGGACAATCTTAATTGGCATGCTATCATATTCTTTTGACTATAGACAAGAAGTGACAGCATACTACTTAGGATTGTCCTAAGCTAAGACAAGCTTGGTGAAATTGGCTGCAAGAAGCATTTCTATGTAAAACAGTGATATCAAAACTGTAAAACAGTGATTATCCTGTCTAAAAACTGTTCCAAAGTATTGCTCAGTAGGTGGCGTTTTTTAAACGCCTTGTTGCTGCTTGTTTATACGAATACATGGATATGCCGGAGATACGCCGTGGATGGCGCTATGTTTGTACATTGTGTCGGCGTCAGGCCGGCTTCCCACGGCGCGTGATTTCACGGGCCACCTGAAGATAAGAGAGAAAATAAGTTAAGTAGGATAATCATAGTCAACCGCATTTAAAGCATTGCTGTAGTCTAACGTCAGGCTGTTTTTTGACGATACACTTCGCCAGAACTTTCTTTGTTAGAATGTTAGAGGTATCCAATTATCCATACCTCTTTGAAAATCCACAGCGATTTTGATCAGCACATTAATTAGTCGTACTATGAATGAACAGAACGAAAACATATCGGTAGAGTTTTGAAGCTTATTTCTCATGTAATAGGATATCAGTTGACGTTAAATCCCTTTCTCGAGAATTTTTAATAGTAATGAAGGAATTGATATAGGACGGTAGTTGGAATATGTTTATGGATTGGATTTCTTGGGTAGTGGAATAGCATCAGTTTCCATCCAAATATTTGTAAAAACACTTTAATCTTACTAAAGTATTTGAGATTTGGGTGATGAGTAGAGTAAAGATATCAAGGATAGGAACAAGATAATTTTACTACTGAGGCATCAAAACTAATAACACTAGAAGTTATTGATAATGCGGCGCATTGTAAAATGATTCAGAATAAAACTTGGGAGCTGCTGGCGTTCCATTGGGAGGTGCTGGCATTGTACTGGCCAAAGAGAAGTCAGTGCCTCGAGAAAATACCGTTTAAATCGTTTGACTTAAATGCCTTAATACCTGAGTTTATATTTGTTACTGTAACTCTTTACTCGCAGGGAACAATAATCACTGTGTAAAAGAATCAACACTAATGGAAAACACTTTATACCAAGAAAATGTATAAAAACCAGCATAGATTTCCCTTCTAAATAAATCTACTAAAAGAAAGACAAAACGTACTACTTCCAATATTTTCCGACAAGAACTGCCCAGGTATCGGCCAACATGCCCGTTTTGCAAGGTCACATACCACGTGAAAAAAGGTATAGGAGTACAAGTGAAATATTCCGTTGCTGTAAAACAGAAGTTATATTTGGCCAATACTTTAATTCTTAGGCCCGTATTACAAATCGATTCTCAGTAATGAATCTAGTTTTGAAAATAGTTTTAAGATGAGCTTTCATATTTGAACGTTTCTTGAAACGAGATTCATTGATCGTTGCTCATCTGAGTAATTGTTTATTATAGAAGAGCGTTATACGCTCAAGTAAAGATTTGATTTTTGATTACTTAAGTGTGGTCGAAACCACTCTTGAGAAAAGAATTTGTATTATGTTACCAAATAAAGTTGATATTTACGCCACAATCTCATGTTGGGTGGGTGTACAGCGGTGGGCTGGTGCTGGACATGATTTCCAGCAATGGACTTGTGCTGGGTGAGATTTTTCAGCTGTGGGCTGGTGCTGGGCATGATTCCCAGCAGTGGAATGGTGCTAGACAAGATAGTCCAGCAGTGGGATTGTGCTGTACAAGATTGTCCAGCAGTGGGCTGGTGCTGGGCAATATTGTTCAGCAGTGGGCTGATTCGGGACATGATTCCCAGCAGTGGGCTTATGCTGGGCAAGATTTCTAGCAGTGGGATGGTGCTGGACAAGATTGTTCAGCAGTGGAATTGTGCTGGATATTGTGCTTCATTGATTGTGCTTCAACAGTGGGCTGGTGCTGGGCAAGATTGTTCAGCAGTGGGATGGTGCTGGACAAGATTGCCCAGCAGTGGTGTTCGTGCCTTGATCTTGCTGCACAAACACTAATAGAATCTTGATAAAAAAGAAGAAAACTTGATTTTAGAACGATGTAGAAGAAAACTTGATAGAAATGCTGTTTCCGTGAAATGTACGGTAGCGAACCGTACAAGTGGGATGGTGCTGGACAAGATTATCCAGCAGTGGGCTGGTGCTGGGCAAGATTATTCAGCAGTGGGCTGGTGCTGGGCAAGATTGTTTAGCAATGGGCTGATGCTGGGCATGATTCCCAGCTGTGGGATGGTGCTGGGCAAGATTGTTCAGCAGTGGGATGGTGCTGGACAAGATTGTCCAGCAGTGGAGTTCGTGCCTTGATCTTGCTCCACAAACACTTTGATAGAATGTTGATAAAAAAGAAGAAAACTTGATTTTAGAACGATGTAGAAGAAAACTTGTTAGAAATGCTGTTTCCGTGAAATGTACGGTAGCGAACCGTACAAGTGGGATGGTGCTGGACAAGATTATCCAGCAGTGGGCTCGTGTTGGGCAAGATTATTCAGCAGTGGGTTGCTGCTGGGCAAGATTGTTCAGCAATGGGCTGGTGCTGGGCATGATTGCCAGCTGTGGCATGGTGCTGGGCAAGATTGTTCAGCAGTGGGATGGTGCTGGACAAGATTGCCCAGCAGTGGTGTTCGTGCCTTGATCTTGCTGCACAAACACTGATAAAATCTTGATAAAAAAGAAGAAAACTTGATTTTAGAACGATGTAGAAGAAAACTTGATAGAAATGCTGTTTCCGTGAAATGTACGGTAGCGAACCGTACAAGTGGGATGGTGCTGGACAAGATTATCCAGCAGTGGGCTGGTGCTGGGCAAGATTATTCAGCAGTGGGCTGGTGCTGGGCAAGATCGTCAGCAATGGGCTGGTGCTGGGCATAATTCCCAGCTGTGGGATGGTGCTGGGCAAGATTGTTCAGCAGTGGTATGGTGCTGGAAAAGATTGTCCAGCAGTGGGATGGTGCTGGATAACATTTTTCAGCAGTCGGATTTTTTTTTTGTTATAAAATTCCAAACGTAATCGAAATCGCACCTCTGTTCTTGAGTCTAGCTTCAGCTTACTTATAAACGCGACTTATAAATCAGATGAACACTCAAGTTGTGATCTCCACTCAAAACTTGCTTTGCGTGATTGAAGTTCAAACGCTGCTTCAGTTGCGTTATGTAATACGGGCCTTATGGCCGATTTCACCAACCATAACTTAGCTTAGGAAGCCCCTAAGACGCATGCTGTCACTTTAAGTCTTTAATGAAAATAATGTGACAGCGTACTACCTAAGAGTCACCTAAGCTAAGAAGAGGTTGGTGAAAATGGCCATTAGTCTATTTGATTTAAATAAGTGATAATTATGAAAATGTATTGCCAGTTATGAAAATCATTTAATCTTGGCATAAGTAAATAAACTCATATTATTATATCATAAAAGCAAAAAAGCAGTGACTTCCGTTACTGTCCCGCCATATTCGTACACCAATGTTTTCAAGCGGAAGTTACGATTGCCAATATTTAATTAATTTGTTTCTCTAATAATCAATATTTAATAATATTGTTACGTTTGTGGGGTGGGTGTTCAATAGAAAATTTGCGAAACACCGACTATTAGGAGATAAGATTTAATTAAGTAGTGCTTAGGTCACTTTACTTAACACTGAAAACCACTTGATCCGCTCGGTTCGCTCTCTTGAAAATGAACTTCGTCCACATTCGCCCACGCGCTTATATAGTAGGGCCGGCGAATATTCGGGACATACGAGAATGTTCTATTCTCGAATATTTTGTACCCGATCGATTGTTTATCTTCTCTTCTCGAAAGTTCCGTGGTACCCTTCGCGCTTACGTAGTACGACCGGTGAACTTCCGAGACATTCGAGAAGATTCTATTCTAGAACATTCCATACCCGATCGGTCGTTTGTCTTTCTAGAAAGTTCCATCGCATTCCCGATTATGTTTGTCTTTATGAGCATGTTCTATCTCTGTCTGTCAGCACGCCTAGAAGTTTCTAGATACATCTCGATCTATCTTATATCTCTGGAAGGTGCTCACTATTTTTGTCTTTTTCTTATAGTGCTATCTCACTCACTCCTATTGAAAATTTTGTCATATATCGAAGTGTGCTTCAAAGGCCCATAAGAGGTCCTGAAAACGCCTGAAAACGGGTTTTCAGGTTATGGTGTGGTTCGATAGAGGGTAGCCTGGAACGGACTGAAAACATGTTTCAGGCGCCTGAAAACAACGGCAATTTGGGTAAAATTTCGATATTCTAGTATGTGATAGAGCACCTCCTGAAACGCGCTGAACTGCGTTTTTAGACTGCTGAAAACGCTTCTAAGGCCAAGAAAACAACGCCGGAAGTTTCTTATACCATCGGCGTAACACTACCCCCCTCTAAAACATGCTCGTCCCGAGCATCGTTAGAGCCGTGATACCTGACCAGTCGATCAACATGGACAATCTTGCTTGGACTGCGCTGATTTCGTTGTATGCGGTAGGTGACGTCGTTGATCCTGGTTACAACCTTATAAGGGCCTTCCCAATCTGGAGACGATTTCGGGGATTTCCCTTTACGTCGCATCGGATTGTGCAACCACACCAAGGAACCTTCTTCAAATTTCGCATGATTAGAATTCCGGTCATATCGCGACTTCATTTTTGCACTAGCCTGAAGTCCAGTTTATCATCACGAATGTGATGATAAACACCTTCCATTCGGTTTCTTAAGTCGCTTACGTACTCCGTGATGCATTTTGGGGTATCCGGAGGTCGCCCTGTTAACAGGTCAGCAGTTAAACGGAGTTCTCTTCCGAAGTTTGCACTTGCTGGCGTGGCAGCTGTGCTCTCATGAGTTGCCGATCTATACGACATCAGGAAAAGAGGAATATGCCTATCCCAGTCCTTTTGGTGGTTCTCCACAACCTTCGCCAGATGTCTTTCCAATGTCTGGTTGAACCTCTCAACCATGAATCTTTTGATCGCTGTGAATTTCGAGTGGCACTCCAAATCGACTGAACACCTCCATTACCAGCTTCTCCGCCACTGTCACAGCTTCCTGATTAGGAATGGCAAACGCTTCAGGCCATTTGGTGAAATAATCCATCACTACCAAGATGTACTTGTTTCCAGACTCTGATGTTGGAAATGGGCCTGCAACATCTAAGGCAATCCTGTCCCAAGATGTTCCAATGTTGTACAGCTTAAGCGCTCCTCTGCTGCGCGTATGAGGACCTTTGACCGACGAGCAGCTCGTACATTTCTTACACCAGTCTTCAACATCTTCACGGCAGTGAATCCAATAGAACTTTCAGCAAGGTCCTTTTCACTCCAAGGTGCCCACCGGATATTCCGTCGTGATAACGTCTCAGCACTTTACTGACCTTCTTCTTTGGGACTATTATTTGCAAGTGCGCATCCTTGCCATTTGTTATGACTCCCATTTCCTGCAAAGTACCCCATTATGCATGACTAAGCTTTCCCATTGAGCCCAGTAGCTTTTCGTAACTGTACTCATCAGAGCTACTTCACGCCACCTTGGCTTGGGTACTCCCGCCTGGATCCAATCAAAAATGGGTTTGATGCCACGGTCCTCTTGTTGAGCTCGCTGCATGACTTCATCACTCAACTCTTCACTAACAGTGTTGGTTCTCAACATCCTTACGTAGTCTCTGGCCTCTTGTCTCTGACGATGTTTACGGTCATCTTGACACGGTCTTCCCTCCACACCTCGCCTGATGATTTGACTACTTCTGTCGCTCGCCTGTGAGGTCATCGCTGGAGCATTTTAACTACTGAACTGACCAACGCCCGTCCCGCAGCTCTGGCATTTACTCGCTGCGGCTCCGGCTTATCGGAGACTGTTCGCCACGCCGTTGGGACCATGTCTCGCCTCATGTTCTTCTTCGGGCAACTAGATTGTAAATGGCCGCGTTCTCCACAGTGGTAACATCTCGGTTTAATTTCGCGGCGGGATGTAGCCGGCTCCCTGGCGATAACTTCCCGCACCCTAAACGTCCTAGAGTCCTGACGCACAGCTTCTACCTCTAGGGCATGGGCAACTGCATTTTTCAGGCTTCCATGGTGGCCCAACCTGACAGCAGCTCTCACTTCCAAATCCCGAATCCCGTCAATAAAAGCCTGCACCAGTATGCTGTCCACGAATGAGGCCGGTGCAGATTGATATGCCTTCCTGACTAGCTTTTCTATCTCCAGGGCCCACCGCTGCAATGATTCATTACGACCCTAGGTGCTATCTTTCAGCTGGGCTCTGAAAACATGCTCTCAATGGCTGTCACCGTAACGGGTTTCCAGAGCTTCTAAAAGGCGGTCATAAGTCCTGTCATTTCCAAGAGCCTCCAGCACTGTGAGAGCTCCTTCTCGCAGCGCCAACGTTAGTGCCGTTTTGGCCTGTTCCTTGTTCCACCCATTCGCCTTAGAAACGGACTCGAACTGGAGCTTGAATGCAGTCCATGACGAGGTACCATCAAATGGAGGCAATTTAAATCTTCCACCCACTGGTACCATTGCTTCTAGTCCACCGGCCACCTCGTTGGCAACTATTATTTCAAGCTTCTTCACATCGTTACTTATAGCCTGAAAGCGGTTCTCATACTTTTCGTTGGAATCATGGAGACGAGTCTCGAACTTGATCTCCAAATTGCTAAGATCCTCACGGACCTCCGACAATTCCCTCTTCCATTGCTTTGCGGCTTCCTGAACTTCACGAAGAACACTCAGTTGTTCATCCTGTTTCTTTACCTGCTCTTCCTGCCGCTTGGCCTGCTCTTCCTGCCTCTTGATCTGCTCTTCCTGCCTCTTGGCCTGCTCGTCCCGGAGAATGCACAATTGTCTGGCCTGCTCCTCCCGAAGAACACACAGTTGTTCCGCCTGTTGTTTGGCTTGTTCTTCCTGCCACTTGCCTTGTGATTTTATCAGGAGAAGGATTGTATTTAAGTCTACTTGCGGCGTCGGGGTCGTCGCCGTAGAGGTACTTGCAGCACCCGCTTCGGCAGCAGCCTGGCTTCGCGTCTGAACCCTCTCCGGCTCCTTATCTCGCGGCGTAATCGGCATTTTCTATCCCACTTCTGACACCAAATGTTACGGCTGTGGGGTGGATGTTCAATAGAAAATTTGCGAAACACCGACAATTAGGAGATAAGATTTAATTAAGCACTAATTAGGTCACTTCACTTAACACTGAAAACCACTATAAGCACTACGGTCACACAACACTTCCCTGTTAAACGTTACTAAGCACTGAACATACAGAATTCTTCACTATGAAACGCTTCCAAGTCACTTTGTGTCGCTTGATCCGCTCGGTTCGCTCTCTTGAAAATGAACTGTCCGTCCGCATTTGCCCACGCGCGTAGATAGTAGGGCCGGCGAATATTCGGGACATCCGAGAATATTCTATTCTCGAATATTTTGTACCCGATCGATTGTTTATCTTCTCTTCTCGAAAGTTCCGTGGTACCCTTCGCGCTTATGTAGTACGACCGGTGAACTTCCGAGACATCCGAGAATGTTCTATTCTCGAATATTTTGTACCCGATCGATTGTTTATCTTCTCTTCTCGAAAGTTCCGTGGTACCCTTCGCGCTTATGTAGTACGACCAGTAGTTTTACCCGTGGGAGAGCCATGCTTCGGCACGAATGGGCCGGCTCGACCGGAGTGATACCACGGCCTCACAGAAGACCGGCGTGAAGCAACGCTTGCGTTGTGTTTCGTCGTGTGAGTGAGGGTACCGGAGGCCCAACCCCCTACCCCCATGATGGCGCTGTTAAATAGAGTGTTACCCCAGGAGGGTACCAACTGCGCTAGCGTTGGAGAATCCCTCTCTGGACGTCCACTTCCAGGACGCAACATACCTGGGCGTGGACGCCTAGGCCGCCCCTCGTATTCTGGGGGGCGGGGGGGGCAAAACCGCGCTCAAAGATACCTGGGGCAAGAGCAAACCCACGGCACCCCCTGCCACACTGACTGTGGACTTCTGTAACATTAGGGGTCTTCATTCCAACCTCAATGCTGTCCACCACCACCTCGAGACAGTAAAGCCGGCCTTGCTCTTTTTGACGGAGACGCAGATATCGTCTCCGGCGGACACTTCTTACCTTTCCTACCCAGGGTACGGACTGGAACACCTCTTCGCACCTAAGGCCGGTGTGTGCTTGTACGTCAGAGACGATCCTTCAAAAGAGATATTGCAAGAGCGAAGTCGGAGCACATCAGTAGAATTGGCGAGAAACTAGAACGTCTTCCTTCGGGGTCTCGTGCGTTCTGGTCTCTCGCCAAAGCTACCCAGGGAAATTTCTGCACGCCATCCTTTCCACCATTGCACAAGGATAACACATCGTTAGCCCATGATGCAAAATCAATCAATGCCCATGAAGCAACAACTAATGAACAACTGTAACTGTAATAATAATATTGTGTAATATTAATACGTCTATCAAATGCTATTACTGTGATAATGATAATTTATGTGCTAATTTAAATGAACATTTATATTTCCTCAATTATAGTTATTTAGGTATAGTAAATATCTTACAAAATGCAGCCAGGAATACTGCTCGTTTTCGTTCTGGTGGACAGTTCAAAAAACAACCAATAACCGGGTGGAATTACCATGTAAAGGCTAGTCACGAAATTGCTAGGACTTATTTTCACTGCTGGGTTCTCGCCGGAAGACCATCTGCTGGAGAGACATATACAAATATAATGGTGTCAGGCTAACGAGGAAAAAATTAGAATGGACATACTTACTTTACACAGGCGTAATAAAAACTTCGTTAAATTTTGGAATTCTACCAAAAACTTAAACCAAGAAAAGGCTTTACCAGTGACAGTTGACGGTGTGCAGGACCCTAAAGACATTGCTGAGTTATTTTTAAAAAGATTTAGGGTACAATCAGAGCTTCAGGGGAATGTGGGCGGGACGCCACCTATCACCTGTATCTCTAGTTCGAATTGTGCACAATTCGAACCTAAAGATGTAGCGAAAGCGGTGCGTAGCATGAAACGCGGCAAGTCGCCAGGCCATGACGGGCTGAGTCTCGAACATATTCTATATGCCGGCGATATAATTTACACCAAACTGTGTGAATTATATAATATGTGCCTTAGGTATTCATTTTTGCCAGACAGTCTCATGAAAACCATTGTAGTGCCGATCGTGAAAAACAGAACCGGCAATGTAGGTAGTGCTGCCAATTATCGGCCAATTTCTCTGGGAACTATTATAGGGAAGATATTTGAGAGGATGTTGCAGCCCTTACTGGTGAACAACATATGCATAGATGACGCGCAGTTTGGTTTCCGTCCAGAATCTGGCGATCTTCAGCCTGAAACACACAGTAAATTACTACCTGTCACGTGAGACTTCTGTTTATGCATTTGACTTAGTGAATTATGATATTCTCTGGAACAAATTGCTCGCGACTCGGGTCCCGGACGCAGTCATAAACATATTTCGGTACTGGTACGGAAACCAAACCAATGTAGTATAATGGGGCGACACGACTTCCAGTGAATACAGACTGGACTGCGGGGTCCGCCAGGGAGGGCTGACTTCTCCGGACCTTTTTAACTTTTATGTAAATGATCTGATCGAGGAACTGAGAAGAATCAAGGTCGGGTGTCATATTGGAGATGTTTGTGTTAACAATCTCAGTTATGCCGATGACATGGTTCTTCTCACTCCTTCGATCAGTGGATTACGGAAACTACTGGCTATTTGTGAGCGTTTCGCTTCTAAGCATGACTTGAAGTACAATGTTGCCAAGACGGAAATGCTTATATTTCGCGCCGGAAGAGGTCCTGAGATAGTACCGGATGTATTTTTGTTGAATTCGCCAGTGAGGGTTGTTGAGCAGTTCAGGTATCTGGGTCATATTTTGACTGGTAATATGACGGACAATTTGGACATGGAGAGAGAGAGAAGGAACCTGTCCATTAGGTGTAATATGCTCGCGCGCAGATTTGCAAAATGCTCTGAAGATGTCAAAGTGACCTTATTAAAGGCTTATTGCATGTCACTGTACACATGCCAGCTCTGGATAAGGTACACAAGAGCGGCACATGGCACCATAAGGGTGCAATATAATGACGCATTTCGCATCCTTATGAGAAAACCCAGATTTTGCAGCGCGTCAGGCATGTTCGCCGATGCACGGGTTCCCGATTTCTTTGCTGTTGTACGATCCCGTATTGCGTCCTTTTGGTACAGAATACGGAAATCGGACAATAGAATAATAAAATGCCTGTCCGAAAATTTGTGTTGTCCTATCTATAGATTCTGGATCTCTGTCCACCAGAACGCAAACCGTAAATAATAATGTGTGTAATTGTGTATATTATCTGAAATTAATGTTGAATTATCCGACTATATTTTTTATTATATTTTTTTTTATTGACTCTATTTCTTTTGAATAGTATAGTACTTTTTTGCATTTTTATTTTTTATTGTATTTTATTTTTATTGCAATGGGTTGTGTGCCTGAAATAAAGACATTATTATCATTATAAAAGAGAAAGCCGATCTTTTTGGGAAACTCTTTGCATGCAACTCGACTTTGGATGACGGGGGACAGGAACCGCCGACCATACCGCGGTGCAAGAGCTTTATGCCAGATATTCGGTTCCACCAAAGCTCAGTGCGTCGAGCACTATTCGCCCTGGATATCCATAAGTCGAGTGGGCCCGATGGTATCCCTCCTATCGTGCTAAAGACGTGCGCTCCAGAGCTGGCACCGGTTTTAACGCGTCTATTTCGGCTCTCTTATTCATCTAGCGTAGTCCCAACCTCATGGAAGACAGCTTTAGTGCATCCGATCCCTAAGAAAGGTGACCGCTCGAATCCGTCCAACTACAGGTAGCTATAACCCCTTTGTTTTCAAAGATGATGGAATCAATTATAAACCACCAGCTCCTTTGGTACCTAGAGACACGGAGACATTCGAGAAGGTTCTATTCTAGAACATTCCATACCCGATCGGTCGTTTGTCTTTCTAGAAAGTTCCATCGCATTCTCGATTATGTTTGTCTTTATGAGCATGTTCTATCTCTGTCTGTCAGCACGCCTAGAAGTTTCTAGATGCATCTCGATCTATCTTTTATCTCTGGAAGGTGCTCACTATTTTTATCTCTTTCTTATAGTGCTATCTCAATCACTCCTATTGAAAATTTAGTCATGTATCGAAGTGTGCTTCAAAGGCCCATAAGGGGTCCTGAAAACGCCCGAAAACGGGTTTTCAGGTTATGGTGTGGTTCGATAGAGGGTAGCCTGGAACGGACTGAAAACATGTTTCAGGCGCCTGAAAACAACGGCAACTTGGGTAAAATTTCGATATTCTAGTATGTGATAGAGCACCTCCTGAAACGCGCTGAACTGCATTTTTAGACTGCTGAAAACGCTTCTAAGGCTCATTCGTCGTGCGCTTGTTGTTGAGAGCGGTGGTGTGCCGGTTCTCTTCGCTAAACGTAAACATTGCGAATACTAAACCAATTCGTGTGTGCTAGTGTCATAAGTATCAAAATTGTGTGAAGTGAAAACAGTGCAATCTTGATAGTAGTATTAACTCCAATATTTCTGTCTCGTTGTTGTGACTGCCGTAGCCAATCGCGAGCGACGAGTACCGTTACCGTACCGTAGCGGATAATACAGGTCCCGTCTTGCGTCCCTTTCTTACATAAGCTAATCGGACGAAACAGCTGTGATTAACCTTTGGTGAGACTATACATAATAATGTCACTGCACCACACTCCTCCAAACAAATTTTCATCCAACCCGGATATTTCAACATGTATGGAGACTGATAATAGCTGTAAGATTTTACGCAAAAGAAAACAGCCCGGGGACTGTTATGATAGCAACATTGAATCTATCCTTGATAAAAAATTCGATAAACAGATGTCCATTTTCGAACAAAAAATAACAGATTGGATTATGAAAGCGGTCGATGTTGCTATAGCGAAACAACTCGCACAGGTTACCACAAGTTTAATTGATATAAATTCTACCTTACAAAAATTGAGAGACGATAATGACACAGTGAAAAAGTCGTTGGTAGACACTAACATACGACTATCGGAGATGGAGAACTCGCTTGGCTTTTTTTCTAATGCGCAGGACTCGTTTGATCAGAGAATAAAAATCATCGAAAACAATATGCCGACCAGCACGAAGATTGATGGTCAAATACTTGCGTTAGAAAATAAAATGTCTTTGATGGAACAGCAAGCAAGACAAAACAACCTCGAAATTTCTAACCTACCCGAGCGTCGCGGTGAAAACCTCTTAAAAATAATGGAATGCATTGGTAATGAGATTAAATATCCTATAAGCGCTTCAGATATCGTGTCCATTCACCGAGTGCCTCACGCTGAACAGAAAAATAGTAAACCAAAAAATGTCATTGTGAAAATGTCTACTCATGTTCACCGTGACAATATAATATCTGCATATCGAGCTATAAAGGGCCTAGATTCTGCTAAGTTGTGCATTACGGGTGCTACTCAGAATGTGTACATTAACGAGCACTTGACCCTAAGCAATAAAATTTTGTTTCGTCAGTGTCGAGAAGCGGCAAAAAATTTTGATTATAAATATGTTTGGGTTAAACACGGGTCTATTTTGGTTAGAAAATCAGAAACATCAAAAGTTTTTGCCATCCGATCTTGCCAAGATATCAGTAAAATTAATTGAACATATGTGTACGTGTACGTTTTCTATTTTATATTTTTGCAATGTCGCTATATTACAGCGGCAGTATTGTTATAATGCGGTATTTATAAAATTCTACCTTCTTAAATATGATGGGTGTGTTAGCTATGAGCAGGTAATTTTTGTTCTGAACATTAAATGTACAATAAAATCTAAATATATGTCTCAGGTAAATAAAGTAGGTATAACGGTATTTTGTATTCGTTTATATAAAAATACTATTACTAATTATTGCATGCAGGTACAGTATATTTCAATGAGCAAAATTAAAAAAGATTTATATTTTGAAGCATATTATTTTACTAATAATTATTACATTCACAAATTTATTTCGATTAATATTACTATACATTTTTGTGGACTTTATCATGGGTAGTCACGATTTATCAGTTTATTACCAAAACTGTCGTGGCTTGAGAACCAAGTTGCATACGGCATATGCCACTATTCTGCAAAATAACTATGACCTAATTATCTTCACTGAAACTTGGTTGCATGGGCATATATTGGACAAGGAATTCATAGATGATAGATATTGTGTGTACAGGTGTGATCGGGATCGTATACTGAGCGGCCGACACGATGGCGGGGGTGTGTTGATAGCGGTGCGTAGGGAATTAGGGGCTACATTACGCGTAGCATCTCACCCTTCACCCCTAATTGACCATCTTCTTATAGAATTGCGTGCTGGTAACTATTGCTGCTTGATTGGTGCAACATATATTCCGCCAAATTTATGTTTTGAGGAATATAATTATTTTATTAATTACATGACTAATGTGTTACAGTCAAACGATGTAAATAATTTTATATTGTTGGGGGACTATAATTTGCCCCACATTGAGTGGAATGATTGTGGCAATTATTTACAACCAATAACTAATACTAATTACTCTAGTACAACAAAAAAACTAATTAACTTTATTAACTTATTAAATTGTTATCAGTATAATAAAATTAATAATAAAAATGGGCGAATATTAGATCTTTTCCTATGTGATGTTGGTGATTGTATGTCGTTTCCCGTTTCGTGCCCTCTCTTACCCATTGATGAACATCATCCACCGTTTTATGTATGTGTCCCAATGAACAATAGTGTTAAGTCCATTAATAGCAAGCCAATCATTCGGTATAATTTTAAATCTGCTGACTATGATAAAATTAATTCTGAGATTAGAGGTATAAATTGGGACGACATTTTTCAGGGCAAACCGGCAGAACTTGCAGTAACAGCTCTATATGAGAATTTATATACAATCATAAAAAAATATGTCCCCACTGTCAGGGTTAGAACGTCGCAGTTCCCTATATGGTTTTCACCGGCTTTGATACACATATTTAAAAATAAATCGCAAGCCTGGATTAAATGGAAAAAATATAAAAATATATCTGACTATGAAACATTTAAAACTTATAGATATAGATTTAAAATAGAATCTAAAAAGTGTTATAGGCAGTATATAAAGTCGGTGGAGGAAAGCATTCGCAATAATGTAAAATATTTCTGGAATTATATATCAAACCGCAAGACTGATATTAATATACCCAATACTATTTCTTATAACAATCAAAAAAGTAGCGACCCCGTTCATATTTGCAATGCTTTTTCAGACTTTTTTCATTCTGTGTATGAACCTTCTGATGTTGGCAATATTGATGTTACGGATATTCCAGATACAAATGCAACTTCACCATTGAACATTAGTAACATACACATTACAAAGGAGTCTCTGATAAAGGAATTGCAATCACTTGATACTTCTAAAGGTGCTGGAACAGATGACATTCCACCAATATTTTTTAAATCAACTGTTAGCTCTTTGTGGTATCCTCTATACCATATATTCAATATCTGCCTACTGGAAGGTGTGGTCCCAATTATTTGGAAAAGAGCTCGAATTGTACCTGTGCATAAAGGAGGGCCGAAAAATGAGGTAGAAAATTATCGCCCCATATCTATACTACCAGTTCTGTCGAAACTTTTTGAGAGAATAGTACGTAAAATCATTTATCTTGCGTTGCATAATGTCATCATTGAGCAGCAACATGGTTTTGTGCAAAGGCGATCTACCACCACTAATCTTCTTGTATACACTTCGTACCTCTTTGAATCAATGGACGCAAATAAACAGACTGATAGTGTATACACGGACTTCAAGAAGGCCTTTGATAGAGTAGACCACAGAATACTATTGGAGAAACTAGCTTATAACGGTATAAGGGGAAACCTCTGGCGTTGGTTCAAATCCTATATAACTAATCGCACACAAAAGGTAGTGATAAATGGATTTGAATCAAGTATTGTCACCGTAACCTCAGGAGTCCCGCAAGGCTCGATTCTAGGACCCTTGTTATTTATAATTTTTATAAATGACATAAATACATGTTTTAAATACAGTAATTACTTGTTATATGCAGATGACCTCAAAATCTATCACACGATTAATAGCTGCGCAGATCAAGAAAATCTTCAACATGATTTAGATGCTTTTACGAGCTATTGTTTACACAATAAGCTAAGTCTTAGCTTAAATAAATGCAAAATAATCACTTTTACGAAAAAAAGGAACACCTATCACTATACTTATAAGCTTTGTGGCGTAACACTGGAAGTAGTAGATCATGTTAGAGACCTCGGGGTTATATTAGACAGGCGGCTTCATCTTGACATGCATGTGGACAATATTATTAACAAGGCCTATAGGATGTATGGTTTTACGATGCGTTCTAGCACAATGTTTAAAGAACCGTCAACTTATCTTTGCCTATTTAAGTCGTTGATTCGCTCACAGATTGAATATGCTGTACCTGTATGGAATCCTTTCTACAATAAATACGCTGATGCACTTGAGACTGTACAGAGGTTATTTCTAAGAGCTATGCATTATAGATGTTTTCACAGGTATCTGTCATATGATCAATTACTTTGTAAATATAACCTACTAACATTAAGACATAGGCGCTTGCTGCTTGAGGCAATGTTCCTCTACGATCTATGTAACTGCAAATATGACTGTATTGATCTACATAACAAATTATGCTATAGGGTCCCGTATAGGACACACTGTCGCAATCACGT
Organism: Schoenobius gigantellus; assembly: GCA_963935595.1. Lineage (NCBI taxonomy): Eukaryota > Metazoa > Arthropoda > Insecta > Lepidoptera > Crambidae > Schoenobius > Schoenobius gigantellus. The sequence continues at coordinate 29,847,193 of OZ012551.1, forward strand.
ACAGCTCTTTTCCACTGCTCCATGCCGTACTAATGCGGGCAAGCGAGCTCCGTTGCATCGAATGCTAGACTCTTATAATAGTTGTTTTAATTTGATCGATGTGATGAACACACGAATCAGTACATATAAAAATGCAATAGTTAGTAAACTTGAATGTATGCAAAATTCTACAGGCAATATTTATTAAACAATATTTGACTAATGAAATATTGCACACACCACGAAATAATATAAAACATAAATTATAATAAACAATATAAATGTATAATATAGGAATAACTGAAATATAAAAGTATAAAATATGTGAATAATAAAATAGACCTTAGGAAGTTGTGGAATATGTACACCACCGTCTTTCAACTACAGTTTGTTAGTTATATGTATAATTAATTTAGATGTGGATAGCGTTGCTGGTAGCACAGTTATTAATTATTGTTTATTTTAGGCTTTGTATAATTAGTTTGTGTATACTGTTTGTTATCCCAAATAAATGAAAAAAAAAAAAAAAAAAAAAAGAAAACAACGCCGGAAGTTTCTTATACCATCGGCGTAACAATATTTAAAGTTTAATAAAATGGCCAATGCCGCTGATTCTTGCCAACATGTTCAACATAAGATTATTGTCATAAGGAGCGTGTTGCGATTTGTTAATCAGTGACTTGGAAGAATTATCATACGTGCAATATTTAGTATAATTAATAAAAAAAACGTTTTATGATTTTTATTGTTAGGTATACGCTAGTTTAGGTTATTCAGACGTATAAGTTGTTACCTTGCTATCTTATCAAATAAACCATGAATTTAAACTTTAGATTAAGCAATTTTATTTCATTCTGTTCGTGCAGATCGTCTTTGTTCTCTTTGATCGTTTGCAATTGATGTTTGTGAAACGGAACATTGATTTTGAATTACAACTGGATGTTGCGGCCATAAACTTTAAATATAGTAGACTTTTGTATTGGATGATGCAATTTTAGAACATTTCCTAGGTGAAATGTAAGATATTATAGTAGGTGTTAATACCGTGTCGTCAATAAATCAAATTTACATTTTTTATATTAATGACCTTGTATTACTTAAAATTCTGTAAGTAGCATTACTTAAAATTCTGTTAAATTTCAAACAACACTAAATAACACACACACAGACAAGTACACTAACACACTTTCTCCCTCCCCCATTCATGTTTGTTATACATTTATATCAACATACGTGAACTTACACAATGTCAAAGGTATTTGAAATGTGTTATACAACATATAAATGTGAAATCAGTAGCAATATTACGCTTGTATGTTAATTATAATTTAAGTGAAAATCCACCATCCATCTCACCTTCCTGGAACTCAAAATAGGGCTGGTGCGGCAGCTGAATCAATTGAGAGCCTCAAAAGGCTCCCTTGATAGTGGTTACATATTTGAGCCTTTTGGGGTAGAAACACTTGGGCCGTGGGGGAAAAAAAACAAATTTTGGGAACGTTACCCATTGGCAACGGTCTCTTAGATTAATTTTGCACATTAAATATACACGGTGTTTCATAATAACCAATAAATAATAATCAATTCTTTATCGAAAACAAATTATTAAATTGTGTTTACCCGTAATGTAAATTATTCATTCAGTTTGAAAGGTACTCAGAGTATTTCCAGTTCTTCAACAGCTTCGAAAAAGTTATGTCACTCATAAAATTATTTTTAAAAAGAAACTTCGGGCTGTGGTGCCATCAGCGCGAAACTCACTTAACAAATTTTCAACGAAAGTGTAGTAACAATAAGTTGCAACAATTTTTATTTTGGAACATTTGAGTGTTCAACATATTGTTTGATTATTTGTAATTTTTTAACAACATTAACAAAATGTTAATTAGTCTAACACAATATTTATTTATAATATGCTTGCTGTTTCAACAATACTTCCGGTTAAGTCAATCAATAAAGAAGTGTCTCTCAAGTAAACTACATGCATGCATTTAGGTCTCAGTAAGTAATAATATCCAGAGCGACTGTAATGTGATCCATTCAATATAAAACAATCGAACACTTCAGGCGCAATAAACGCAACTGTACTAAATTAGTGTAAATGCTCTAAGGTAAATAGTAATTAGATAATTTCGTCGATGTATTCTAACGTCAACGTCAATAATTGAGTGATAATCTTGACAATTGACATCTTTAGTCCGCTATTATGGTAGTCTGTTGTGTGGTAGTGTGGCAATAATTTGCAATTTATATACAACATGAGCCAAAAACAGAACTAATGTTCACGGACACGAAAGCAGTTATAATATTATTGTATAATTTTTGAATAACTGCTTTATGAGCCAGACTCATTGATTTAGTACCAAACGTAGATAGAGCAGTTCATACAAAAACGCGCTTGAATTTGTCATCTAATCGACTATACATTTGTACTCGCTGATAAACGGCCAGACTCTATACATTCTCGAACAACTCCTTTACCCAAACCTCTTTTGTCATTTAAATAATAGAGTGATATTGCCTTTATTTTTGTTATAACAGAGTGTAATAAAGTGATATAACCGTGAGCTAAGCTACAACGTTACACTAATGAATATAAAAGCTTTCTCGATGCAATAAAGTAAATAACCATCTGGCGTTTACGTATTTACCATCCATAATGCCCCCACACCTACCCATACAACCTTCGTAACGTGGGAGTGCTACGTTTCCATTGCCTCTATTTGCAGCGCCTCATAAATTAATCGGAATGGCGGCTATAGCACACTGACTCTCCTTCTTGGTATATACTAAGTTTCTAGGTGATTTGTTATCTTTTTATAGCTATTTTTAATATAGCGATAATGAAGACAAACTGAATGAATGTAAATAGTCTTCGTAGACTTATTATTCATTAATTCGGGGCTATTTGCGTCACTGCGACCTACAAAGATCTATTGTGACTAGCCTCCAAGTAAAACTTATTAGGCCTCACATGTGCTCCTTTGACTGTCTGTGTAAGAATGATAAGTTATTCCCAGCTTGGATTGTTTTTATATCGTCTGGGTCGAGAATATGTCTCCTCAGTTGTCGGTTTCTTTAGTGAATAAGGGGTTCATAAAAGCACAGGAGGTGCATTGGTGTTTGACGCTCCTGTTCGCAGAATCTGCAAGCATCAGTTTCATTTAGTCTCATATTGAAGATATGCCTGTTCAACTTGCAGTGTACAGTCAGAGCCCTAATCATCACGCTCAGGTTGCCCCTGTTGAGTTTCAATAGCTCGTCAGTACGCTTTTTTTTTATTGAGGGCCCGGCAAATGACCTCCTCCCGCCTGATGTTACGCGGTGAAAGAGACCCAAATGAGTTGACAGATAGAGTAGGGACGACATCCACTTTCCTACCTGCCCGCCCTTTGCCGGCCCAAAAGATGCTTTCGGGCCGGGCTTACGGGAGTATGGTTCGATTAGTGCTTTTGAATGTGTTAACCCAGACGTTTATTGCTAGTATTGCATAGCCTGGTTCTTAGGGATACCACAGAAAGGCTCTGGGCCAAACTGTAGTCCCTGGGCCCCAGACCTTGCTAGCTTATCGACTTTTTCGTTACCAATGATTCCAGAATGACCCAGTACCCATTTGAGGGTGATCTTGTTTCGTTGCCCCAGGTTATTCAGTTTTTCCACACAGTCTTTTACTCGCTTCGATTTTATAACGTTGCCGTTTAGTGCTAGTAAAGCTACCTGACTGTCCGAATATATTACTATACTTTGGTTAACGTACTCCTAGTTTCGCTGGCGGTTGGCTTGTACACATACAATTATGGCATAAACTTCCGCCTGGAAAATAGTGGCATATTTACCTGATCAAAGTTTACGCTTCTGCTAACCTTGGGCTTAGCAGCATAATATATACCACATCCTACGTTAGAACCCATTTTGGAGCCATCGGTGACCACACCAGGCTTCCATCGTCTAAGGCAGGGTTTCTTAAACTTTTTACAATAACGGACCACTTTCACAATTTAAACGATGTCAAAAATATTTTTGGAAATGAAAAAAGTAATATATTAATTAATAATACTTTTAGTACTTTCATTACACTAACTTTAATGAGAAAGGTGCTGCTGTTTGGCCTCAATGAGAATGTTCTTCGACAAGGTAAGACGCATGTCACGTTTACGTCGAGTTTACTACACACATTCCTAGTAAATATGTTTAGAGACTGACTACTGCGGACCCCTGGTATACATGCTGGTCTAAGGGATCACTATTGCGGCGTTGAGCGCAGTCCTTCCTTTTAGTCAGTTCTACAGAAAAATTCTTGTGGAAGCTGAATTATGGAAGCAAGACATCCTTCGTAGACTTCGTTGTTGGTGGTGAAATAGAGACTACTGAGTTCAAATCTTTTATCATTTCTAATGCATACTTATTGTTATTAAGTATAAAGGATTGTTCATTTGTTTGATATTGGACTAAGCACTTTGTTCGCTTTTCTTTATACACAACACCCAATTATTTTAGTTCTCGTTTTCAGTACTTGTGTACCTCTCATGTTAAGCCCCTGCGTTACTCTTCCAATCAACTATTTACGTGTCCTTCTCATAGCTCCAACATTATGCATTCCTCCTCTTTTTAACCGACTTCAAAAAAGGAGGAGGTTATCAATTCGGTTGTATTTTTTTTATGTTTGTTACCTCATAACTCCGTCATTTTTAAACCGATTTCCAAAATTCTTTTTGTATTTGATAGAGTATACTGCAAGGGTGGTCCCATAGTCACCAAAGTCAGGATCGGATGATGGGATCCCATAGAAAATCGACGAAAACACAAATTAAATTAGGGTTTCTTTAACTGAAAAGATTTCATTCACTAAAAAGTTAAAAATATTTTTTTTTACAAAAAATAGACCGAATTCAAAAACACTGAAAACTTAAAAATAATCTTCTTCTATATTGAAGTCGGTGACAAATTTTAGCACTTTCTAGGAGATCATCGTTTGGCGCCGACTTCAATATAGAAGAAGATAATTTTTAAGTTTTCAGTGTTTTTGAAGTCGGTTCTATATTTGTTAAAGCTATACTCCTCTGGAACGCTCTCCCTCTTAAAATCAAGAATTTCACTAGCAGATTCTATAAGAATAGCGTTCGTAAATTTAGTTAAGGCACTGTAATATCTAATATCCTTTATTTGTTGATATACTTTATGTATTTGTATTATTTAATTTTTAGTATTTATGTATTACAATATAATTGTAAGTATTGGATTTTAACAATCTTAAAATTGATGATGCAATATTGGTCAGCTACAATTTTGATACATCTACCACACCTGCTTTCTTTACCATCGTGAGGCTGGTAGAGATTGCCTATGGCATTAACCCCGCCTTTGTATACACTGTACATGAAGAATTAATAAATAAATAAAATGGATAAATAGACACAATTATAACTACTCAAAAGAGTTTTGAACTCCATAACAATTATTAATATGGGCTGGATTAGGAAATCCCACTGTATTTGGATTCACGTGGGATACCGCGGAGAAAAGGCTAGTTTGGAAGAGCTTTATCTTAATAGTGTGGATCTGAAAAAATCATCTACAAAGAACATTGTTGCCATAGTCAAACCTTTTAAGTGGCGTTTTCCACTTATAGATCGGTAACGATCGCTCCATTACAGGAATCGTACTTACAATCCTTTGTCCGGACTCAGATCGGATTGCCAACGGACCATTTGCTGGGTCGACGTCCCCAAAGATTTACATTGCAGATAGAGAAAGGCTTTTATTGCAGACGATGAATCCAGCTTTCTTGTTAGTGAAGAGATATTAAACAAATGGACCCGAGAGATTGTGGATAAAGGATAATCAAATCAGATTCATGTCTTTAATATTTTCAAACAAGTTTCTATGTCGGGTTCCGCGTCTAATGGTAAATTAGTCCCTGCAAGATCTTGTGAAGTTTTACTGAAAGTAGGTACATGAATACGTTTTATATATATTCTTTATTGTACACAATTGTTATTCCTTTGAGTTACATGCGTGAGTTACGTACAAGGGCGTAATTTAGATAATCTTACTCCAGACAATATACGCTTCTAGCTGGGCATGTTTCTCCCGCAAATTGGGAGGTCTGAGCCATATCCCATCACTGAAGCTTATTGTGTATTTGTAAAGAACGCTTAAGCCTTGGCTCTTTATCAGGCCCTTCTAATCTGCACCCTGGCACTGTGAGCAAGTGGGGCTGGCTTGGGCTCAGTACTTTTAAGTGTTATTGTTTTTATATCTTATTAACTGAGATTTTTTTTGCAATCCTACAACAAACTAATCAATAATAATCTGTGAGAATATTGATTAAAATTAATCATCCGTTTAGAAGTAACAATGAAAATTTAACAGAAATCGGGGAAAGGAACGCGCCACAGAGCTTAGAATTTTTGAATTTAGATTTTTTTTTCATATTATCGAAAAGTAATTCGAAATTTTAAATTATAGCATTTAACAAAACAATGTACATTTTATTACATATTAAACATTCAAAGCTTAGTTTTAAAAGTATCCCATTTTCTTTTGCGAAAATGTGGGAAATTTACGAGTTGCCAGAACTAGCCAAATAGTTAAAGTTGACTTGGATCCTGTCAGTCCTGTAATGTGTTTCACCGCAAGCGGTGGGTTGGAAGGAGGCATGTTTTTGTAGGCGCTCGCTCTCCAACTACCCAGTTGGTATGTTAACAATATTAAATGGTACAACAATCGGGTCGGAACTATTAAAGGGATCTTTTAAGGAGACGATAGCAAGTCATCTGATCACAATCGACACCGTACCAATGGGATTGCAAATGGACACTCATGAAAAATCCCACAGACGTCCAATCGTAGTGTGACATATCGTAGATAGATACGCGAGCACACAATTTGTTAAACAAGTGACTGGGGTATTTTTATTCTTATTATTTCGAACTCTTTCTGAACTGAAATTCCAGTCATTCGTCAATATAGCAAAGATACTAATTTCTGAAGATTCAAGTACTATGCAGATATATGAAGAATCGAACATTCTGTCATTATACTTGTTATTAACTAGAGGTTACAAGTCTATCGTAGTTATCTCTTTCTAGCAAGACGTCGGTATCACATTTACAAAATTAGATCAGTTATATTTCGTAGAAATTAGAAATTAATCAGACTGATTTAATGTAAATTACCAAATGATTTAATTGTACCTAAACTTATACTAAATAAAACTTAAATGTATTAACTCCACCATTTCATTAATTGAAAATTTTGTTGATTTGTTATTTTGCCATAGTAAAATTATAATGATTTATTTTCTCTAATTCTCCATACATTAAGGGTTTTTACAGCAGTAACACTGATAAAAGACGAGCAACGTGGTGGAATGTGTTGTAGCCCAATCACTACTTCTTTGAAGATAGACTCATGTCCAGCAGTTAAATGGTATATGGGTGGAAATGCGAGTATAATGTTAACGTCAGGAAACAATATGGTTATTAGGAACATTCATTGAAAATTTGAAACTTTGCATTTTCACCTTCATCCCAAAACTCGTTATGAGTTTGACGTGTGTTTGTGATTTGTTTGTGGCGTCGGGCTCGAAGCGGGTGAATATATTTTCATAAACTTCGGCTTTTTTCAGAAGTTGTCTTGTACAGATTCATTGCGTTAAAATTAATAGAATCGCCGGTAGGTCTCAAATTTAATCACTACACCACGGTGTAGTGTTTAAAATTGACACCACCTGAAACTGAGGTGCAATATTGTAACTCATTGATTAATTGGTAATCGTAATCGAACCCAATGACTCGATAATAAAGAACGGAATAGTGTAACTTCTCTGCGTTTGGAGTTTGTCCACCAAGATTCCAATTCACACTGACAAATTCAAATCGACATAAAGTATCTAAATTTCAAACAGAGTTTTGTGTCAGTTTCCTAAAAATGTTAACAGGATTTATGTTGCAATACTATTTGCTATTGTTATATTATTTTAGATGGGTATTTTCAATTAAGCAAGGCTTATACTTTTAGGTAAAAAATGATACGTAGTAACGCTTCTAAATACAGTAAAGCCTGGCGTGGTGTATCAGTGTTTATCGTTTTTGAGTGAGCGGCGGCTTACAGATGGATTAAAAGATTTACACCTCGAAATTGAATGTCGTTGCGTATTAAGCGCCAAGCGGTTTCGAAAATTCAACTTTTTGATTATGCAAAAAGCTTTGTTCTGTTTGAGAATTTTAGAGTAACAATTAGGAAAAAAGCTATAGGATGCTATTAACTTCAGAATGTTAATTACAAATTATATTTTCATCCCCCCATCTCGGAAAGAGTATTTTTGCTATTCGATATCTGACCGCCAAAGCCGTTTTTATCCGCTTGAGGTTAAAGTAAATTTGAATTTAGAACATCGCGTGCACTAGGAATGTGATTTCAAAGCATCATTAAACCTATTTACTTCCATCTCCATAGTGCCGAATTTATCATACAACTTTTTTAAAATTTGTTAAAAACTCAGACTCTGAACCTCCTTGGTGTACTTTTGTAATTAATTTGCTTTGCGCGCGCCAGTTTGTTTTGACGTCGTATTGTTATAAATAAGAAGAAAGAACATGAAAACAAGTAAAAAAAACAAAAACGAAAATGGGCGATTCCAGCGACGAAGAATTTTATTTTAATGTTGTAGTAAATATGTAAGTTGTACCTAAACTGAAATAAAAGTATCTTGTGATTGTAAATGTTTTATTTTGCATTTATTTCCTTCCCTATGACACAAACGATTTTTATTTATTCCCATTTCTGCACCCTTCCCTTGCTAATTCCTTTCCCATATTTCCTATCTTAAGGTTGCCTGGAAGAGATTGCTTTATAGCAATAAGGCCGCCTACTTGTACATTTCTTGTTTTTTTTTTACATTTGTTTCTTTTGTTATATGTTTTTTGTGCAATAAAGAGTTTATTATTATTATTATTTAGTCATTTCCTCGCTGAGGGGGGATGAAAAGTTACGTGTTGCACTCGAGTGCAAAGATTTTTCACCTTGTGCTCTTTTGATTCCCTCGCTAACTCTCAGGGTTCTAATTTTTGAATCACTCGTTGCGCTCCTGATTCAATTTTAGAATCCTTCGATTACTCGGTCATCAAAGTTGAGCACGCGGTTAAAAAGCAACTTTGCACTCATGTATAACAAATAACTATTGTGGGCTTAGACAAAAGCCACACCCTTATTTTTCCGCAGTCTTTCCGCAGAGCAAATGTATGACAATTACATTAGCTTGTGACGACGTCACGCTATTTTTGCCGCAGCTAATTTCATCATCTCTATACATTTTTTCTGCGGAACGACTACGGAAACATAAGCGTGTGGCTTTTGCCTAGACCCCAGGTCAATAAAATAGCTCTTCGAAAGAAAATTGGTAAAAATCACGAAGTCTCTTTAAAGCTCATTTAAACGCGCTGGAATACATCATATATGCCGATGGCTTGCCGACAGGCGTATGTGGGACTCTCCCCGCAAAGTGCGGGTCATACCCACTAAACCAACCTAGACCCAGCAAACCCGTGATGTAATATATAGCTCAACATGTAATATATATTACATTCCATAGTCAAAAGCCGGCTTTACAAGCTACAAGTACGTTGGCTTCGCCAGGGCGAGCATCAAATGGTGTGTTTGGCAGTATCGTCGAGAAGGTCCCCTGAATTTGAGATGTTTTGTAAAGCAACTAAAATTGTAAAACGACATTTAATGATTATACTAGTATAAAATTATAAACTAGCAGAATTTCGTTTAAACATGCACGGTGCTACTACAAAAGATTTTAAACTAAGACATACCGTTTCATTTGTTTTAAAAGGATCGATAGAGACAGCATCATATTTTAACAGTGTCTAACTTAAGACAGCGTTTAAAAGCTTTTTGTAGTAAGTAACACGGTTTGCTTTTATCAATCCCCAGATTATCTTGTTAATTAACAGATAATATTCCATTAAACTTAATTAATGGAAATAATACATATTATTAATGAAGAAAACAACCCATGATAAAAGTGACATTAATAAGAAAAATGTCGATTTGTATAATAAGTTTTCACATTTTTTACTTACATACATTGACAGTAATTAAGTATTTTTGGTGAAGAAATGAAAAAAATGAGGAAACACCCAATGTTAGTCAAAATCCATTTTGCCGATCTTCTTTCGACACAAAATCCACAATTCTTTACACAAAACCATTGACGTATACCTACCTATAACCTCAATGCACAAAACATTAAAGCTCATAGTCTTCATGGTGATAAGACTAATGATAGAAGCGAACTTCACCCGGACTCCTCAACAACTGAGAAACTGGCTATCAAATCTCTAATTGTCGGAACGCAACTGTTTACATTACAACATTTACTTTTCTATTATAAAATCGAACATTTTCTGTCGCAGCTTTGTACAACAAGTTGACAAAGCGCTTTTAATTAGCATTGACGAACCCCTATCCCAGAGAAACCTTCGACGGTATGGTGTCTCCGTGTCTCATTGATATCCTGAAATTCCTGAAGTGCACCGACGGACGCTCCAACTCAGTGAATTTTGAGCGCGCGCGGCAAGCGGACGTGTCTCATCGCTTCAGGAATACTTTACGAAAATTCTCTCGTTTCCTCAATATTATTTGTTGTACTCAATACAATGTGTTTCAACTAAGCTCCACAGTGCAATGTGATCTCGAGTTATTTCAATGCCCGGTGAGTATTTTTTGTCACAACATCTTCAAAAGACAGGCACAATTTAAATTGCGGTCCTTTTCACTTGCAAATTCAATGTTCAGATGTAACTTTTTCAATTTTGCCCAACGTATTCAGTATTAAGAGTAGGTAGGTACGTGGGAAAGGTACACAAATGACTTCTTCTTTTGATACAAATCCATTACAGGACCTGCGAAATGAATGCGGTTTACCTCTACGCTTTAATACAAGCATGCGTCGGTATTTTTTTTTTGTCGTCATTAACGGCTTTTTGTATACCTTACACATTTGGAAATTACCCACAAACTTAAGAGTCTGATTGCTTGTAGTGAAGTGGAATTAAACAGTATAATCAGCGTATACTTAAATAACTTTAATTGCACTTAACTTTCTCTTCCTGAGATACAACTGGGAACAATAAGCAAAGCAATGTTTATTACTTTAACATACATTATCCTTATAACATAATATAAAATACTTTTTGAAATATCGGTATGTGTAATACCTAAGCCTTTGGGTCCTAAAACTTAAAAGTCGCTAGTCTTCAAAGCTCAAAATATATAGTAGGTAGGTACGTAATTTTTTATGAAAACAAAACTAATAGGTCGGGGAAAAAGTTTCTTCGCATTTTTTAAGAAAATTCAAAACATTTTTTAATATAGTTTATTTACATTTAACTAAAGTATGTAGGTACCATTTTGTTCGATAACTTTTTGCCATCTTGTAGGTAGGGACATGATCCCATTGCTATAGAAATTTTGGGACTTCTGGTCAAAATACCGCGACAAGTGGTTTTGGCAGTCCTCTCGTGATGTTAACCTGACACTGCCTAAAGAATTCTGAAGAGACCGAAACAGGTGGAAATCTGAAGGTGCAAGGTCAGGACTATACGGCGGATGCATCAACACCTCCCAGCCAAACTCTCTTAATTTTTGCTGAGTGGCTAAAGATGTGTGAGGTCTAGCGTTATCATGATGAAAAACCACACCCCTTCTGTTGATTAATTCCGGCCGCTTTCTCTCAACTTCTTGCTTTAATCTCATCAGTTATTCGCAGTAGAGTTCAGAATCGATGGTCCTGCCTGGTGGTAACAGCTCATAATGAATAATGCCCTTCCAATCCCACCACACACACAGCATCACCTTGTTGCGAGTTAACCCGGGTTTCGCCACAGTCTGTGAAGCCTGACCGGCCTTTGACCACGACCTTTTTCGCACGTTCTTGTCGTACGTGATCCACTTTTCATCACCAGTTATCAGCTTCTTCAAAAATGGTTCGGTTTCATTACGTCGTAATAAAGAATCACAAATGAGTACACGGTTCATTAGGTTTCTTTCAGTGAGCTCGTGAGGTACCCAAATGTCGAGCTTTTTTGTGTACCCAGTTTTTTTCAAATGCGCCAAAACTATTTTGTGGTCAATTCCCAGTTCTTCAGCTACGTCGTAACTACTGACATGCCGATCTTGCTCCACTTTTTCAAAAATGGCATCCATTTTATCTGTAATAGGGCGACCAGAGCGACGTGCATCTTTGACATCAAAATTTCCGGATTGAAAACGCTTAAACCAAATTTGTGCTACTCTCACAGACACTGCACTAGGTCCATAAACATCGCAATTTTTTTTCGCGGCTTGCGTTGCATTTTTACCTTTTTTGTAGTAAAATTTTAAAATGTATCGAATTTCTTCATTAGATTCACTCATCTTGGCGGTACGAAAAACAAATGAAAATTACACATTTTCCTAATTTGAATTTGGAATTATGTTCTTTAAAATTTAAACTTTCAATGATACCAAAACCAGCCAGATACAAATAGTATAGCCAAAGAGATTTTATTACAAGTTTATACATACTATAATGCGAAAAGACTTTTTCCCCAACCTAATATTACAAGACAACTGTTATGGTTGCTGTTCCTAAAGCAAGCAATTTGGATAAGACTAATTTTTTACATTCATTTTTTTTTTACTTTTGTATGAATAAAAATATTATAAATTTTACGTTTAAGGAGTTTTAAGTTTTAGGAACTTTTAAGTTTTAGGAACAAAGAATAATGTTAGCCTTACCAAATACTAGGCTTAAAAAAAAATTAATAACTCTTTCAAAGGCCTTTGTTTACGCTTCTACAATAAAATCCCAAATAATATTAAAGCATTTAGCTTGAATAAATTTAAAGTCACTATCAAGGGCGCACTAATGAAAAAAAGCATATTTTAAAGTGTCTGATTATATGACAGATAAAACTGCTTGGGATTGACAATAAATTGACGTTCAAAGGGTGTTAATACTTTGTAATAATGGGATAAATGTCATTCGAGTAACTGCTCCACTCACTCCGACAGGCATTTCTATATTATGTAAAAAAAATGTTTGTGAAATATAATAAGTATCGTAATGTTGGCATTTTAAAAGAGGAGACAAAAAAATACAAGACCTTCCGAGTTTCTTGCCTGTTCTTTTCCAGAAGGCTCTCCCAATTTCCGAACAGGTGTAGTCAACTTTTTTTCTCATTTGACTTGTATTTGCACACATCTTAATAATGGTTATATAGGGTGTGTGTACATACAAGGATTAAATAATTTAGTTAATTAGATTCTTGGATTTTAGATTTTTGTTTTTTTTGACGTCAATAAGTGCCTGTAAAGGTCTATATTGAATAAAGATTTTTGAATTTGAGTTTGAGTATACTTACCAATTTGAGTCGAGGTCCTTTTACATGCAATGTTTTTAGTATTGTTTGAAAAAAATTAGTATACTTACTCATATTTTAATTATTTATTTATTAAACTTTCGTACAGCATAAATTAAATGTACAGGGACGGACTTAATGCCTGAGGCATTCTCTACCAATCTTTTCGAGTACACTGAACATTGTTTTCAAACAATACTAAAATCAAAGCATGTAAAATTTCATCTCTAACGAGATTCAAGTCAGCGCGTCTTCAACATTTCGTAGCAAAACATCCTATCTCTTTTATTGAAAATGTAAAGTCAAAAATATTAACTTTTTTGTGGTTGTGGTGCACAAATGACCTCTTTCCCATGGAATTAGTCAAAATATGTCTGTGAAAAGAGAAAAATAAGTTCGGAATAACAAATACAAATTCGCAATTCTATGAGCATAATGTTTAATATTATTCGCAAGGCAAGGATTTATGTGAGTTATTCTCTACTCTCCTACCTACTAATTTACGATGTAGGTACGAGTATCTCGTATTAATGTCTAACTAAAGACTTCAAGCATTTTTTTACAATCATAGTCATAGTCATAGTCATAAACTTTATTGCATCATATTGGTGTACATTTAGGTGATAAGTTTTATAAATATAGAACGCAATATGAACCCTGCAAGGGTGTTGCAACTCTTAAAAAACTAGCTTTGAAATTTTTATTAACTAACATTACTAGATTATACTAAACTCTATACATTAATAAAGTAAGATCTAACTTAAACATTCTTTTATGTTATAAAAACATTTTTCGACCAACAAATCTTTCAATTTTTTATAGAAACATCTATCATTTCTAATTATTTTTATATAATTGGGTACTTTATTATAAATTTTTATTGACATATGGTAGGTCCCAGAACTGACCATTCGCAATCCAGTAAAAGGTAGGGTTAATTTATTTCTATTTCGTAAGTTACATGTTAAGGAACTAAGGTTATCATCTCTTTGTTCATATGCAAAGCTATTCCTACGCACTAATTTACAAATCTCTAAAATGTATAATGAAGTAAGTGTGAGTATCTTATATTTCCTGAAGTAAGGTCTACAACTCTCGGTATCTGTAATGTTTGCCAAGATACGTATTAACTTCTTTTGCAAGATGAAAAGCTTTATAACGTCTGTGCTATTGCCCCATAGGGCGATTCCATAGCTTAGCCAAGCATTGGCATAAGCGTAATAGGCGGTCATAGCTGATTTTAGATCCGTGCTTTTCTTTAATTCAAAAAGTGCGTAAGCGAATTTGGACAGCTTTGATGCCATTTTATCAACGTGCGGTTTCCAGCTTAAACCACTATCAATTTCTACTCCTAACAAGACACACGATGGTACAAAATCTATCGTATTTTTTTGGAATATGAGCCGAGTTTCTAGTGGTTTCTTCTGCGTGGGCTTAAATTGGACCAATTTCGTTTTAGCTACATTAATTTCTAAATTGTGCTGTTTTAACCAATTTGTTACATTCAATAAATTCTGTTTGGATGTCACTTCAAATTCAATACTATTTTTACATGGAAATACAATTGATATATCATCTGCATATATAATGTTTTTACAATTTAGGCAGTTTGATAAATCGTTAATATAAATCAAGAATAAAATGCATCCAAGTACACTTCCCTGAGGAATTGATTGTATCACTTTCTCTTTTTCAGACATTATTGAATTCATAGTATTTTTTTCGAGGTCATAAAAGTCCATCTGCACGTATTGTTCTCTGTTTTTTAAATAAGACCTAAACCACTGATGTACATCGCCGCGAACCCCTATTGATTGTAATTTCTCCAAAAGGATTTTATGAGACACCCTATCATATGCCTTGCTCATATCAAGCATAATCCGTATGGCATATTGTTGGTTATTTATTATATTAAGTACTTTATTCATAAATTCACGTAGGGCGGAAATAGTAGATCTGCTTTTCCGGAATCCGTGTTGATTATGGCTGAAAATGTTATATTTTTCACAGAAGGAAGTTAAGCGCGCAGCCATAGCAGACTCAAAGATCTTAGCAAATGTTGACAACAAAGCAATAGGTCGAAGCTCATGGAGTTCTTTTGCATTACTTTTCTTAGGAATAGGTTTTATGACTGTAATTTTTAATAAATTGGGCTTCGAGGTCAGAAAAGGGTGATAAATACATACTATTATCATTGTACGTTTTTATTTCCGGTATGTTATGATTACCTTTGCCTCCAACTGACACGAAATATTTATTTATTTTACTTGTGATTGCAGCGGGATCAGTTATATCACCCATGCTAGATTTTAAGACGAAATTTTTATGAGGTTTTTTAGCTTTTTTATTTGTACGTTCTTTAATTATTTCCCACATAGATTTGGAAACATTTTTTGAGTATTTAATTTTTTTTATGTACTGCAACTTCTTTGATGTAATTATGGTATTTTTTAGTATTTTAACATATTTTTTATAATAGTCGTTAAACACTGGGCTATCTATTTGTGATTTTAATAGAAGTAACAGACGTTTATTTTTACATGACTGTTTTATACCTCTAGTCAGCCATGATTTATTTTTATTTTTTATTTTTAGAGATTTTTTAGGAATTAAACTATTTAATAACTGTGTCAATACGTTGTGAAATGAATTATAATTTTGATTAATGTTTTTATCATCTGTAATAATGTTACTCCATTGTATCGACTTTAATTTTTCTTTAAATGTTGCCATGTTATGCAAACTGAAGTTTCTTTTTTTCACGTAAAGTTCTGATTTTATGTCTTTTATTCTAGAATCTGTCAGATAAGTGATAGTAGTACCTTTGTGATCGCTGATTCCGTATTCATTAACTTCTACATTTGAAAATGACATATCAAAATTAGTGAAAATGAGATCGACGCAAGTAGCACTAGTAGGTGTTACTCTTGTCGGTTCCTTAACATATTGGTGAAAATTAAACCCTTTTAATAGATTGCATAAATCTTTTTTCTGTACTGAATTGCTTAAAAAGTCAGTATTTAAATCACCTCCCAAGATAATGTTCCTTTATTATATTTACTGCTTAATAATTTCAATAGTTTCTCTAATTGCATTTTAACTAATTTAGCTTCTCTATTACTATCTGGCCAATAAATAACAACTATTAATAAATTTAAAGACGGGACTTCAATAGCACATATCTCAATTACATATTCTATAGTTAGCTCATTAATATTTTTGCATGCGTTAAAATCTATGTGTTCTTTTAAAAATATGCATACTCCACCCCCTTGCCTACTTGTTCTATAATATTGTGCAGCAAGAGTATATCCATCTAGAAACATCATGCTAGTCTTTTCTTCTTTGATCCATGTTTCTGATAAGCAGAGTGCAGCAAAATCATATTCTTCAACAAGAGCTTCAATTAAATAAAACTTATTATTTATGCTTCTCATGTTCTGGAATAGAAATTTCAGTGTTTTCTCTTTTTTACTGCCGACGAAATGAACTGTTACTAGCTTCTCCAGGAATAATTCTTGGCTGTGATTGCTGCGACTGGAATATCGACCGCTTAACGCTTGGTGTTTTATTGTTTTGATTATAATTATGATGCTGTTTATTTTCATTGATGTCGCTATTTCTTGTGAGCATTGTTTTTTTAGTCTGTTTGGTTTTATGAAGATTTTCCTTTTCCAGTTTCCTTCGTTGTAAACCTTCGGCATCTAAATATTCTGAAATCCAGAATCCTGTCCTCTTAAAGTATTCCGTACACTGTAATGTATACTTAGTGAGTTTTTTGCTTAACAATTCAATTTTTAAAGGCCTTCTTGAGCCTCTCTTTCCAATCCGAACTATATCTTCCATGTATCCGGAGAGATCAATTCCTGCTATGTCGTAGAAAAGGTTAAGAACTCTATCATGCATAGTATTCAGATTCAAACCTGGTCTCCTGGAGTCCGTACAATACAATTACTTTTCCAGTATCAACTATTGGATCTTTGGGTTTGTTGCTGATGCGGAGGAGTAGGCTCAATGATGCGAAGCAATACTTCCAAAATTAATTTAATCGTTAAATTTACAAAATTAGCGGTAATAAAATAATGTGTGATGCTATGTGCGGTATCCAAAGATGAATGAATGGTTCAACGGCCGTTTTCTTGAATTTTACGCTACGTCATCTTCTACGTCATCGAAAGTACCGTTGTACCGAAGAGTGCTTCAAAGTAGTGCTTTACTGCCTGGTCGCTCGTAAACAGCAAATGCGCTACACGTATGAATCACTGTTGTAATTTTGTACGTGATGTGACGATGTCTCAACATGCCCCCGGCCTTGAAAGAATCTGCTTTCTAAAGAATTCAATTTTGCGTGGTTTGTTCATCATCGTTTATCAAAGGGCATATCTTTGAGAATGCTCGTCGAATGACTCCAGCCTGAGTTCTGATGTCAGCCACTCTGGATATACCATCCTTTCCAGGAAATACTGTTACTATTCTTCCCAGACGCCACTTTAATGGGGGTAAATGGTCTTCCTTAATTACAACAAGTGTGTTAGTCTTCAAATCTGTCTTATCAGTACTCCACTTGCGCCTTGCCTGCATCTCCGAAACATACTCCTTTGACCAGCGAGTCCAGAAGTGTTGGCGAATCTGTTCTACTCGCTGGTAGCGTGACAGCCGATGTGCGGGCTCATCTCTGAAGTCTGTGCTCGGCGGAGCGGTCAGCGGACGACCAACCAAGAAGTGAGCTGGGCTGAGGGGTTCATAGTCATGAGGATCTGCGGACATAGGACTCATAGGACGGGAGTTCAGGACGGCTTCAACCTGTGCTAACACCGTACTAAACTCCTCGTAAGTTAAATGTGAATTTCCTACAACCCTACGCAAATGATATTTGCATGATTTTACCCCAGCTTCCCACAGACCACCAAAATGAGGCGAATACGGAGGTATAAAATTGAAATTAATATTTTGCTCTGTAGCGTATTGTATAATATCAGATGAACAACTATTTAAAAAACGTTTGAAATCGTTCATGAGACCGACAAAATTTTTTCCGTTATCGGAGTATATAACGGCCGGTTTACCTCGTTTAGATATAAACCTTTTTAGTGCTAATAGATACGCATCAGTCGACAAATCACCCACAAGCTCCAGTGTAACAGCGCGTGTTGAGAAACATACGAAAATGCAAACATAAGCCTTTACAGTTTTTGCACCTCTCCCTTTTCGGTTCAGAATATACACAGGGCCCATATAATCGACGCCAGTATGCATGAATGTAAAACCGGGATTAAGACGTTGCATCGGAATATCACCCATAATAGGCGCGAGAGGCTTAGCTCGTATGCGCGAACATCGAATGCAGTTGTAAACAACTTTTTTTGCAATGTTTCTCCCACCAATAGGCCACCAGACTTCACGAAGCGCATACAATAACGCTTGCGGTGCGACGTGCAGTAGCCTTTTGTGTTCGGCCTGGAACAGGAGTAATGTGAATCTATGCTTACTAGATAACAATATCGGATGTTTTTTATCATAGTCGAAGTTGAGTGAATTGCCTAGTCGACCTCCAACTCTCATTAAATTATTTTCATCGAGAAAAGGATTTAAATTTATTAAATTGTGTGTCTTAATTAATTTTTTATGGTTAACCATTGTGTCATACGCGTCTGGGAAAGATTCTAATTGTGAAATTCTACTTAGTACGACTAGTGATTCACTCAACTCGCTAACGCTCAGCGGGCCGATGCGTTTGGTTTTATTATGATGTGTATTGTGTATGAATCTTAAAAGGTAAGCACATGCGCGTTTCATTCGATTAAAATTGGAAAATCTATGAAAAGGAAACCACTTAGAATTTTCTTCGGAAATAAAATGTGCGTGTATAGTTAGGGACTTAGTTTCAGGTAGGCCTTGTGTATCTAATTCTAAAATCTGAGAATTTTGAAAATGTGGATCTGAAAGATAGGTCGGGCCTTCCCACCATAGGCTACAATTTTTAAGTGAATTCAAGCTAGTCCCACGAGACACAAGGTCAGCCGGGTTTTGTTTGCCTGCCACGTGATGACATGGAAAGTCTCGCGTGCGATCCTGTATCTCAGTGGTTCTATTCTGAACAAATGTTTTTAAGAGGTTAGATTCATGCGCAACCAGCCTATCACAATAGTGGAATCGGTCCAAAAAGTAACGCTTTGAAACTGTAATAAAAGTGAATTTTTAATTTTAGTGTACAGTCTAGCACCTAATAAAGCGCCGCACAACTCTAACCTTGGTATACTAATGGGTTTAATAGGGGACACCTTACTCTTTGAACACAATAACCTCATGGTGACTGTGCCATCATGACTTATTGAGCGGACATATGCACATGCACCGTAAGCGTGTTGAGAGGCATCAGTAAAAATGTGCAATTCGATTTTTTGTGTATTAATGCCTACGACATGGCGAGGCACTCGGATAGTACTAAGTAACGAAATATTACTTTCGAATTGCTCCCAACTACGTGTAACGTCAGCGGACAAAGGGTCATCCCAGTCTATTTTCAGCAGCCAAAGCCTTTGTAATAATATTTTTGCGTTTATTACAAAACAACTAAGTAGACCTAACGGGTCGAATATTTTTGAGACTTTTGATAAAATAATGCGTTTAGTTAATTGTGTGTAGTCATGTTTAAAGTCTGTATCAAAATGAAGCGCATCAGAATCGTTAAACCAGCCAAGTCCCAAAGTTTTATGGTGTACATTTTCGTTAAAATTTAGCTCTTTTGATACATTTAACTGTGAAGGAAACTGTTCAGTATTAAAGTTAAATACCCATTTTCGCAAAGGGAAGCATCCAGTATTTAAAATTCGTGCAGTTTCGTTACAAATATATAATAAATGGTCAAGTTGATCTGACCCACTGATAAAATCATCAACATATATGTCATCACGTATGGCTCTCTCAACATCTTGATCAGAGCATTCCTGAGCACATCTCACACTAAGGAACGGGGCTGACGAAGTGCCATACGTGACTGTGTTAAGTTGATATATTTGTAACGGATCGCTTGGATTATCTCGCCACAATATTAATTGGAGATCTCGCTGACTGCTATCTACCAATACCTGTCTATACATCTTCTCGATGTCAGCGCAAGCGACCCACCTGTGCTGTCTGAATCGCAATAAAATAGAGAACAAATCCCCTTGTATTGCTGGGCCTACCAACTGCAAGTCATTGAGTGATTTGCCGGAGGTAGTGCTCGCGCTGGCATCGAAAACAACACGCAACTTGGTAGTAGTACTGTGTTCTCTAAATACACCATGATGAGGCATGACGTAGTGTGGTGAGCCTAGTGTATTCACTAAGGTCATATGACCTAACCTTTTATATTCGTGAATGAAGTCCGTGTACAGCTTTTTATAACTCGGAGCACTACTCAGTCGTTTTTCGAGTGCATAAAATCGACGAGTAGCTTGAGAGTAGGAGTCACCCAATTCACTAACACTAGTCTTCAGTGGTATGCGAACGCAGAATCTACCTTCGTTAGTGCGAGTGGTAGTCCGGGTGAAATGCTCCTCACATGCCTTCTCCTCATCGCTGAGCACTTTGTTAGTGGGTATGGGTATGACTTCCTCGAGATCCCAAAATTTTTGTAATTGCATGTCTAAGGACTGTGACATATTACATGATATTTGTGTGTGTTTATTTGTTTTACTGTGATTATAGATAGGCCCAGAGATTATCCAGCCAAACTTGGTATTCTGTAAAAATGGACCACTTGATAATCGGATTAGGCCTTCATCAAGCAGTTCCCAAAGCTAATTCGACATTATTTGGTAAATGGATGGGCTGTTTATGTGTGAGAGATGGCATCTTAGAACTAATGTGTGAAAGTACTAAGCACCGAATACGCATAGTGTAGGACTTAGGCGACAGTGACCTAATTGTGACGTCACATGCCTCTGTGCATTGTGTAACTAAGTTCCCTACACCCTTGATTTTGTGAGTGGACTGTAAAGGTTGTGTGTGTAATTTTTCGCATAGTGATTTAGTAATAAAACACCTTTGACTACCACTATCCAAAAGCACCCGAACCACATGCAAATTGTTGTTATCGTCACCGACTTCGACTAGCGCGGTGGACAACAAGACCGGTTCACTAAAGGTAATGTGTGTGTTCAACGCATCGCATTCTTGTGAGCCCGGTGTGTGCGCATCAACTGCATGTGATTCGCGCGACTCATTGTCTAGTGTAAGTAAAGATAAAGCGTTATTTTGTGTGTTACCATCAGACTCGTCGCGGTGTAGTAACGTATTATGTTTCTTCGAACATTTTTTACTTGGCCCGAACATACAGTCAGTGAGTGCATGTCCCGCGCGCAAGCAATTACTACACAAGTCATGTTTAACTATTAGGTCATATTTTTTACTAATAGATAAGTCTAAAAATGATTCGCATGAATATAAGGGATGATTTAGGGTACACATAGGGCAAGGTTTCGGAAAAGTGTTCTTTGTCTGAAGCGCTTTGTTAGAACGCGAAGAAGAAACATTACAGTGTACCCTGGAATTATTAATTTGTGAAATGTTATGAGTGCGTTTCGATCCGTCCTGTGTGCCTTTACTATGAGTAACTATTGAAACACTTTCAAGCATGTTTGCTCGGCGGCCGAGAAATTCAAGCAAATCGCTTACTTTCAACAGTAACTTAGACTCGCCGGTTTTGTGACAACATAGTGTACTTTTGTACTGTTCCCATTCTCTTTCGGTTATGGAATCCAATTTAGATACAACGATGTATATAATGAGTGTATCCCAATATTCTGTTGGCTCACCAAGAATTTTCAACGCGCGTAAATTTTTTAATATAACGTCGATGAGCTTTCTTAATAAATTCGGCGATTCTTTAGTTAGCGGTTGAATCGAAAATAAGGCCTTGATGTGATTGTGCACTAATAGTTGACTGTTATCGTACCTATTTATTAGTAACTCCCATGCAACGTCGTAATTAGAGGCAGAGAATTCGAGTGAATCTATCACCAACTCTGCACTACCCTTCAAGGATGATTTATAATGAAACTTCTGAATTGAAGTAATTTGTGTGGAATTGTGAACCAAAGAGAGAAAGGTGTCACGAAACTCCAACCAATTTTCGTATGTACCATCAAAGGTTGGCAATGTGATAGTAGGTAGCTTAACTAACTGTAAAGCTGATGCATTGGAGCTCTCGTGGCTCTTGTCATCTGAAAGCATACCCTGCGCTTTAGCAATGATGTTGTAGTACGTAGTTTCAAACTCCTCTCTATATTCTAATAGCTCATCGATATCATCACTACGCTCTTCGATTTTAGTCTGAATTTCATTAAAATCTGATAGAAGAGATGATGCCCCTTGCATGCGCAATTTAAATTCAGCTTTTAATATACTAGAGGGTTGTGCAATAAATGAGTCAACGTATTTTTGTAACTTAGTTAAGCGCCCTTTAATAACGCCTCTTTTACGAATAAGGACAACACTTTCACTATCTAATTTTGAAGGCGATTTGTTTGGAGATTTAGTGGGAACTACTAAGTTTGATGCACTGGGGTCAGTCATTTTGTGGTGGTAAAAGCTGGGGTACTCACGATTTGCGATAATCCAAACTCCCAAACTGGTAAACGGCAATGCAGTAACCGGTTGACTTTACCCCTGGAATTGATACGAAGTACGATATTAGCACAGGCGATGTGGAAGGTTGTGGTAATCTTAGTTGGCACGTCTTACCGCTATAATTCTGGTCTCTTTTATTTGAAGATCCCGGAACGAAGGTCCAAAATATGTTGCTGATGCGGAGGAGTAGGCTCAATGATGCGAAGCAATACTTCCAAAATTAATTTAATTACAAAATTAGCGGTAATAAAATAATGTGTGATGCTATGTGCGGTATCCAAGATGAATGAATGGTTCAACGGCCGTTTTCTTGAATTTTAAGCTACGTCATCTTCTACGTCATCGAAAGTACCGTTGTACCGAAGAGTGCTTCAAAGTAGTGCTTTACTGCCTGGTCGCTCGTAAACAGCAAATGCGCTACACGTATGAATCACTGTTGTAATTTTGTACGTGATGTGACGATGTCTCAACAGGGTTTTATTCGTTCTTCATAGGTTATCTTTGTGTTGTTTTCGTGTGTGTTTAAGTTTTTTATTGTTATTTCCTTCTCCTTCTGTAGTATTTCTTTTAGACGCGAGTTTTCAGATTCCAAATATGTTATACGCTTGGCATTAGAATCTGTTTTTTGTTGCAGCAACATAATTTCTGCTTGGAAGCTATTGTGCTGGCTGGTTAAGTTCAGAATTGAGGATTGAAGCAATTTTATGGTATCTGATAGTTCTTGGTCTCGGGCTTCTTGTTTTTGTGCTTGCACGCTAATTTGTGCTTTCAGTTCTCGTATTTCTATAATGAGCAATTCGTTATCTACATTACAAATAGAATGGTTTTCCAGTGTATCTCCGTGAGGCACAGTACCGTCTAAAGAGCTATCCTCGATCATGGTATTTATAGTTGGAATTTTACGACGTTTTGTCACGTTATTATCATTTTTTGATTGGTTGTTTTCCATGTATGAACAGTCAGTCTGCGATCGCACAGGAGTGTTCGTGTTATCTTGTTTTGGCTTGTTCGCTCTACATTGTGGGCAAGTCCAAGCCATTTTGTGCTCTTTAGTCATTATATTATAAAATCTTTTTTCAGAAACATTGACACAATCTAAATCATAATTTTCGGTGCATGTAGAACAGTTTAAGTACCTGCTGTCTTTTATTGTTTTTAGACAGGCTGCACACTTCTTTACCATGTTTCATAAATTAAAATAATGTCTTTATAAAGGAAGATTTACTTAAAAGCTGTAAAAATATTTTCAATGAATTTTATTCTTCTTATGTTTTACTATTAATCTGTGATATCTTTTATTTATTATTTCCTCATTCTCCAATTTTTACTAGAGTAAGAGGCGTGCGGTAACTCCAGCAAAGCCTCAAAAAATACGTGAATCGCGAATCAGTGCTAAGTTGTAGCACTACATAAAAAAATATTGTTACTCACGTAAGGTACCTATTAATTTGTTCTTGTGAGTCAAGTGGTAAATTTGCAATGCTGCACACAGTTCGCGTAGCCGAGTGGTTCAGACGCTCAGGTCGCACTCGACAAGTCCGCGGATCAAACCTCGCTGCCCGCCACAAATTTGTGTTCGCCTTTTTTTCGACGGGGTGCTCCGCAGGCACTGGGCGCTCCACATCCAAGAGTTCAGGGAAGGCCTAGGGCTCCACACGAACAAAATAATGATTTTATAAAATTATGAAACAACAAATTAACACGTCCGCTCCCAACAAAGATAATTTTCTATGATTTATTTTTTTTGTCTCAATAATTTTCATTCTCATGATGACTTTATAGTGATAATTTGTATTTTTAAATAATTATTGTTTATATTCTATTATCTGTATATTTTTTTTAAAAAAAAACGTCGCCCCACACTAGAATTTTCTCCTGTGTCGTGGGTGCAGTTACAAACATAGAATATCACATGCACATACGCCCAGACCGGAACAAATTTCTGTAGGCCATACAAAACATTTGTCCCGTACGGGAATCGAACCCGCGACCCGTTGCGCAGTAGGTGATCACTCGACCTCTGCGCTAAACGTGTCGTCAGATATCTATTATCTGTATATCTGTATATGAATTTGGCTATTTTATACTTACGCATAAATTACCTTGCATGAACTAAATATAATTCTTATGCTTCCTTTTGTTCAACTCATACACCGTCAACAATTTCCTACAAATATTTTGAAGAATTTGACTATTTTATACTTACGCATAAGTTACCTTGCATGCATTAAATATAATTCTCATGCTTCTTTTTGTTCAACTCATACACCGTCAACAATTTCCTACAAATATTTTGAAGAATTTGACTATTTTATACTTACGCATAAGTTACCTTGCATGCATTAAATATAATTCTCATGCTTCTTTTTGTTCAACTCATACACCGTCAACAATTTCCTTCAAGAAATAAAATTCGTACAAGAAAAAAATTTCGTCTCGGGCGGGACTCAAAACCGCGTCTCCAACGTACCGTGTTGACGCCTTAACCACTGGGCCACCAAGCACTTACCGACCGCGACGATCAACTGTACTAATACCCTTTTGTAAAGCTATAGTAGTCTTTTTTCACTGTCAATAACTATGTATCACATCCAATTTAGAAATCTTTACAGATTTCTTGAAAATTGGTTAAGAATAAAGAAACTTACAAATTTTTTGTTTGTGACTTTGTTGTAGACGCGGGTTCGAGTTCCGCCCGAGACGTATTTGATGTATTTTTGTCATTTTTTCATTTTTTTTCATTTTTAAAGAAAATGCAAAGTCAGAAATATAAAAAGTCATAGATTAGTTAATAGTTACTCGTACGAGTAAAGTATAATCTGCTTGTTTGCCAAATTAGGTACAAAAAATCCATGTCATTAGTTCCCTCGATTTTCATGGGCTCCCATCAACAGATCCTGACTTTGGTGACAATCATCATCATCATCATCACAGCTCATATACGTCCCCACCGAGGAGTTCGAGCCTACCCTATGTTAGGGTGATTAGGCCTTAGTCAACCACGCTGGCCCAGTGCGGATTGGTCGACTTCACATACATCATTGAATTTCTTCGCAGATGTATGCAGGTTGCCTCACGATGTTTTTCTTCACCGTAGGAGCGTCAGACAAATGTACATATGAAATTCGAACGAAAAACACATTGGTACATGGCGGGTCTCGAACCCCGACCCCCCGATTGAAAGGCAAGTGCCGATTCCACAGCGCCACCGACGTTCCTTGGTGACAATGGGACCACCCTATGAGTATATTTTATCGAATACAAAAAGCTTTTTGAATATTGATTCCCAATTGGCGGAGTAATCACGTTAACATACACACAAAAAATATACGCTCGATGCGTATTTTTTTTTGTGCGTAGGTATGTTACGCGATTTGAAGTAGGTTAAAAAAGACCTATTAATATTGAGAGGAAAGTATACTATAAGTAAAGTATGGAAAAACTAATTTTGATGGCTCAATACGATGGAAATTTAAAAAACATCGTACCGCAACGGTCACATTGAATATTGACAAAAATACTTAGTGATTAAACGAACTTACAGTGATGTTCTATCATAATTATACGAGTTGCTTCGCACAACAGATCATAAATGTTGCATGACAAGTGACTATACATTATTCACAAGGGAGCTTCTGAGTAATATTTAGGAAGAGGTTTGTCTTAATTTTAATTCAAAAAGAAAACAAAATGATTTTGTTTTAATAATTTTCATAAATAAACAAAGCATAATAACTTTCACACAGTTTTTTATTTATTTAAGTATTGGGTTTGTTGTTTGTTTTAAGTGGGAAGCAGTGCGGGTAGGGTACCGGGTGGTTTTTAATGAGTTACGACCATGACCAAATGCTTGTATGAATCTGCTTGTTTATAAACAAAAAAATATTCAACATTTTGTCATTTTTCAGTACAACATTTAACAAACTCAACATTTGAACTCACAATTTGAAATCAAACCTTTTGGGAATCCAACATTTTGCAAATTCGACATTATGATCCGGAACGCTTCTAACAACTCAATCCAGTAACACTAAAATAATGTCACACAACTTTGGAATCAATTTCAACTGACCAACATCGTTCCTTGTCCATAAACCCATTACCACAGCTGCAGCATGTTTTTAAACTAAAAAAAATGATAGTTGAATTAATATAAAAAATATTAAAATATGAAAATTTTAATATTTATTATTACGATGGTGCGGAAAAATTATCAACATTCGCAGCAATGGCGCGATAGAACGTCTCGACAAAACGCTAGATGCAGTATTTATAAAAGATATAACAGCGTTCGCGACATGACGAATGGCTTAGCCTGTATTACCGCGAAAGTCTGGGAACATCATTATCCAGAGCTTTCGCAGAATTCAAAATAAATGATGTTAAAACAAAACAGCTGCAGAAATTATAACTGTTGGCGGCAATTAATATTTCTTTTCATTTGTGAAACGACATTTTGCCCTTTGACACTTTCAGAAGAAATAAGTGAGTGAAACCAGCTTGCCTTAACTGCATGACGAAGACATTATCTTCTTTCTAGGCAAAGCGCTAAAATTTTATACCCGTATAACAATAATTGTTCTGACATATGCTCGTACCTTTAAAATGACAATACCTATGAATTGATAGCACAAATAACCAAGAAAATTAAACCACAATACTTCGCTATAGCCACAGTTTTTGTGTCATTTTATGTCCAATGCTCGGATCAAGCTAAATATTTGGTTGTCTGTAAAAAATTAATAATTATTTATTAAACTAATTATTGACATAGGCAGGCAATGACGTCGCATATTGCTAAACAGTAATTTATTATCTCCAGGGCGATTTTCAAATACGAACTCCATACTCAAACATTTTAAAATGTATATTTTTGACAAAAGTTGAAGTTGAATGGAATTAAAACACAAAAAGATATCCCGCATTCACGCGCTAGATAATGTTGAATGTATTCTCTCACGCGATGTTATAAAAAATAACATTAAAATCCCTCCTCCACTTCCAAATTAATGGTAGCTTATCTATACTAATATTGTAAGTAGTAAGAGGAAAGATTTGTATTTTTGTATGTTTGTATTGAATACGCTCCGAAACTACTGGACCGATTTGAAAAATTTAGAATGTTACATTATCCCTGAGTAACATAGGCTACAAAATTATTTTTCCTGCGCGAAAATATAAAATTCCCACGGGAAAACTAAAACAACGCGGGCGAAGCTGCGTAAAGTAAATCGGCTATATAATAAGCGACAGCATTACTTTTCCTACGGGAAAATATTAAATTCCCACGGGAAAACAAAAATAACTCGGGCGATAAGTAGCGAGCGGAACGCTAGTATTAGACATAAAGGCATAGAAATATTGTCGATAGAAAAATATCTAATTTGTACTTGATTCAACGAGCGATTGCGGCGAAGATTTTTTTTCGAGACGTCACCCACAAATCTTCGACGTAATCAAAAGTTATCACCAGCGAGATAAGCCGTCGGGTTCTTGAAAGAACTCGTACATTTTGATTGTGTTAAATCGCTACAAATAAAATTTTATTCATGTTTATATTACACGCGGGACTGGAAAAGAAAATCATGCTTTGCAAACCACAACTGTTAAGGCTTTTCTTTTTTACACTTATAAATCAAATCAAATTTATTGCATTCATGTGAATTTACAGGTCTTAAAAATACGGAGAACAGTACACATGAACCCTGTTAGGGCACAGCAATGATAATTAAAATTATAATCTATACCTACATATAAATAAAAACATTAGTATTATTAGTAAACATTAGTATAGGGTAGCTCTTGGCCTTCATCTCACCTAATGATGAGGCCGAAGATGAAGTCGAGCTTCACCTGGACCCCTCAGCAGCCCAGGAGCTGACTCATCATCACAGCTCATATACGTCCCCACCGAGGGGCTCGAGCCTACCCTATGCTGAATTAGGGTGTTCTGTTTAGGCCTTAGTCAACCGCGCTGGCCCAGTGCGGATTGGTCGACTTCACATACACCTTAGAATTTCTTCGCAGATGTATGCAGGTTGCATCACGATGTTTTCCTTCACCGTAGGAGCGTCGGATGAATGTACATATGAAATTCGAAAAACGAAAGACACATTGGTACGTGGCGGTCTCGAACCCCGGACCTCCCGATTGGAAGGCAAGTGCCGAGTCCACATCGCCACCGACGCTCGGAGCCGACTATCTTACCTCTAATTATTGAAACACAACAATGCTTATACATTGTTGTTATGGCGACAAACTTACGTAAAATGGTGGTTGCTAGCCAGGTGGGTCCAGAACCCAGAAGCTCTAACGCCAACCAAAGCAGAAAAAATTCTGCCCTGATGGCAAATCGGACCACTAGACCGCGGAGGCCGTATAAAAATGAAGTAATTTATTTTGACTTTATCCTTTTTTTTTACGAAATTGTTATTTAATTTACGCAGAGTTTAGCTCAATATTTACACTCTTCAATTAAAAAAAAAAATTAGCTGGTAGATTTCCATAGCAAAAAAAAATACAAAAAGCGGGAAAGCAGCAATTCGATCTTCGGTTGTTTTGTCTTGAGCTAGTACTTACGTATAAAATGATTTCATCATACTCTAACTAATCTGGTTTTTATATTCGAAATGAAAAGCACAGAGTTTTCCTCAGGCGAAAACTTATTTGGGCCCTCGAGTATTACCCTCGCTACGCTTGCTTGTATTCCCTGGCTACCATAAGTGGCGTAACTATAGGGCGGCAGGGCTGGCATAATGCCACGGGCCCCCAAGCTGAGAGGGCCCCAGCCCAAGAGGCCGCAAGCCCAGAAATAACCTAAAATTTTTAAGAAAATGTTGCATCTACCCAAGTTCTTAAAAATTATATCTTTAAATACTTAAAATCAATTAAATTGAGACACAACTAGATACCAAATACAAATTAATCATTTAGCTTTTAAAACACGAAAATATTTTGCTGGGCTGGGAGGGCCCCGTCCTAAGAATTTGTCACGGGCCTCAGATGGTATTGTTACGCCACTGCTGGCTACGCTCGTGTGCCAAACCATCTCGGGCGCTAAGTAGGTTCCTTTCGTCCCCAGTGTAACAATCTATTATTAACCTTAATTTAAGCGCTCGTAGTAAGCAGATCGTGTTAGCTGTCCCATCACATTATGTGCAGGCCGCAGGTCTCATCGGACTGTGATACGAGTAATGAAACAGTGTAGGTACTTATCTGAGTTTGGGCGTACTTTTGGGAACAGTAATGCTCGACTCTCTCAAGCATGATGTTAGCATTGACACGAGAGAATGTTTTCATGTTTTTTTATACAAATAAGTTGGCAAACAAGCATACTGCCCACCTGATGGTAAGAGGCGGCAGTCACCTATGTACATATGATTCTTGTGAGATACGCAGCAATTCTGCAACTCCCACAAGGACCACAGTGTACGTTGCCAACTTGTGACATAAAGTGTAAAGTCACGGTACACAGTAAATACACTGGCATATCTTTCTTACCTTTCAAACCGGAACACAACAATGCAGGCACTGCTGCTTTGCGGCAGAAATAGGTAAGACGGAGGTACCAAAGCAGGCGACCTTGGTCTCCCTCCGGTAAATATTCATTCATGAACAGAGAAAAAAAACAATAGAAGTGGTATGTGTCACAGGAATGCGTAGCACCGCATAACTAAACTTTTATTTTTTTCCGTGAAACAAAGTAAATTCTTTCTTATCGAATGTTCGGTATACACTGGGGTTTTATTTAAAACTAGCTGTGCCCGCGAACTACGTTTCGCCAAAGACATTATAAGAGATAGACCGACAATACGCGCGGCCTCTAAGAAACCCCCTTCAACCACAACAGCGGTCAGGCGGCCGCTACTCATACTGTATTTGTACTGCATTCGACTGTCGAGCGCGCGTCAAGTTATAAAAATACTTAAACATGCCCAAATAACTTCGTTTTGTAGCGTAAAAAACGAACAGTAATAAAAACTAAATCACATTGTAACATTATTTATTACCGCTGAGTCTTAATTATGCTTATTTATTTAGCTATTATCATATCAAAATTGGTTGAAGGGGACTTCATACATTTCGTTTGCATTGTTGGTCTACTCTTATAATGTCTTTGCGTTTCGCCATCAAAATACTTAACACAGTGTTTAGTTTTTTCCTCCATTTTATTTCATAATGATTCAACTTTATTCTGCCTTTCTTGAGCATCGGCCATTTCGAAATTAGGACAATTTTCGTAGGTTCGTAATGCTCTTTTTCTAACAGTCAACAAAATTAAATACATTACATATTACTATATACACTAAGTATTATTATTGTTTTAGAGACATTATTGATATTAATAGATTCTTCTTCAGTAGAAAGAACTACACAGTTGCAAGAATAATCTTTATCGTATTCATGTTTCGAATTAAAATAAACAATTGTTAATAAATTAGAACTGTATACGACTAAAGTTTAGATTTTATAATGGGTGTTGGTAACACCAACAAAATATATTTTTTGGATATGACAACTTGGCCAATTTTGACTGGTCGTACAGTAAGCTCCTTGTCAAGCTATACTGTTTGACCTTTGAACCGTTCTTATGTCGCTCGTAATACTGGCGGTGTTCGTAGAGTTAATGTATAGCATGAATGGGGGGGTTACTGTACAAATACGTTCTTCTTCTTCTTCTTCTTCGTCGTACGGGCATTTTCCGCAACTCGACGACTGTGCGCCTGTTTTGCGTCGGAGGGTTGAAAGCTGGATCACTCCAGCTTTCAACCCTCCGACGTACGTACAAATACGTTTTCCGTATTCGATATCCGATCACGGAATACAGACACGGAGTTTCGTGAACGTAGCGCAGACGTTCGTTTCTTCTCATTCGGGATTTCTACCATTCTACCTAAACGTACGTACATAACGTGTTCCGTTCGTAAAATAAAAACGAACGTGTGCTGCAGTCAATGAGTATTTTGTATAGATTTGATGCATTCGGATGCTCGCATTCAGAAAACGAATGCGAAAAAACGTATTTATGCGGTTAGCCTTAAAATGTATTGAGACTTCCGTTTTTGTAACGTGTACTGTGCGATAGTGTTGCTGGCATAGTTCGGTTAACATCCAACACACAAACTTGGAGTTATCGTTAGTTAGTTCACGATCGTTGCATTATCACGGTCTCGAAGGACACTAAACACAGGTAACATCTAACATCGAACATCCAATAGGCCCCGAAGCGGTTCTCAAACTTTTTTGGTGACGTAACCCTTTCGGAAAGCGAAATACTTGACGGAACCCTAAAATAAAACAATAGTTTTTAAAAGTGTATTCTTTATTAATAAGCATAATGAAAGTACGACCAGAGAGGGTGTTTTGATTTTTCTAAATTATTGCGGAACCCCTTATAGGGGTAGTGTGGAGCCCTAGGGTTCCGCGGAACACACTTAGATCATGGCTGCTCTACGGTACCCTTCAGGGCCTACTTTCATTTAATAATTGCTGGGTTTGAAAAGCAACTGTTATCCGTCTTTTTTGAGCGGCGGCCATGTTGAATTTACGTCAATGTTGCTACGTTCATAGTCCTCTACTGATCAAGGCCTTTCATATGATACCCATATTGCTGGGCTTAGAAACGAACTTTTATCAGTTTTTTTTTGAGCAGCGGCCATATTGAATTTTGTGCTATTTTCCAAGGTTCATAGTGCTCTACTCTTCAAGGCCTTTCATTTGATTCCTATATTGCTAGGTTTGGAAACGAACTTTTATCCACCTTTATAGAGCGGCGGCCATGTTGAATTTATTTGTGTTGCTAGGTTCATAGTGCTCTACTCATCAAGGCCTTTCATTTGGTACCCACATTGCTCGGTTTGAAAACGAACATTTATCCTTTTTTTGAGCGGCGGCCATGTTGAATTTAGGTAGATTTTCGTAGGTACCTAATGCTCTACTCTTCAAGGCCTTTCATTTGATACCCATATTGCTAGGTTTGGAAACGAACTTTTATCTTTTTTTTTTGAGCGGCGGCCATGTTGAATTTAGTTCGATTTTGCTAGGTTCCTAATGCTCTACTCTTCAATGCCTTTCATTTGATACCCATATTGCTAGGTTTGGAAACGAACTTTTATCTATCTTTTTTGAGCGGCGGCCATGTTGAATTTATGTCAATGTTGCTAGGTTCATAGTGCTCTACTTATCAAAGCCTTTTATTTGATACCCATATTGCTGGATTTGAAAATGAACTTTTATCCATTTTTTGAGCGGCGCCCATGTTTAATTTAGGGCAATTTTCCTTAGTTCATAATGCTCTACTCTTTTAGGCCTTCAGTTGATACCCATATTGCTAGGTTTGGAAACGAACTATTATTCTTTTTTTAGAGCGGCGGCTATGTTGAATTTATGTCAATATTGCTAGGTTCATAGTGCTCTACTCATCAGGGCCTTTCATTTGATACCCATATTGCTAGGTTTGGAAACTAACTTTTATCCACCTTTTTTGAGCGGCGGCCATGTTGAATTTATGTCAATGTTGCTAGTTTCATGGTGCACTACTCATCAATGCCTTTCATTTGATACCCATATTGCTAGGTTTGGAAACTAACTTTTATCCACCTTTTTTGAGCGGCGGCCATGTTGAATTTATGTCAATGTTGCTAGGTTCATAGTGCTCTACTCATCAATGCCTTTCATTTGATACCCATATTGCTGGGTTTGGAAACGAACTTTTATCCGTTTTATTTGAGCGGCGGCCATGTTGAATTTAGGGCGATTTTCCTATGTTCATAGTGCTCTACTCATCAAGGCCTTTCATTTGATATGCATATCGCTGGGTTTGGAAACGAACTTTATCGGCAGTCATGTCAAATTAAGTCAACGTGGCTAGGTTCAATGTGTTCTACTCTTTAGGTTCTTCGTTCGATATCCATGTTCCTTGGGTGGATCCAAAAAAATGTGATCCGTCATTTTAGACATTAGGATCAAGAGTCCCGTCCCGTCCCTCTACGCGTAACCCGAACATTGCAGTCAGATATTTTTTTTAATTATCAATATTAATCTATTACTTTTAATAATTTTAAATGGATGAAAGAGTTTGATTCCTTAGTCCTAATGTAAAAATATATAACACCTTTCAAAATACCTTGAAAAGAGTATCTTCATTTTTCAACATTTCAAAAATTGTACCGATTTTGTGAAAATTAGTCAAGAATTAAACCAATCTACAAATTTTATGGTCACTCGATAAGTATTATCATAAAAAATGCTTTATACATTGGTTGTATGGCTTGATCTTTTTGCCTTACCACCACGGTACGACATAAGAAAAAGACAATTTGGTGGGCGAAATCCAGTTGGGCACAGCCTATTAAATTTTATTTGTACAGTAAGCTCACATTTACACTACGAAAAACGCCACTATTACGAGTGACATAAGAACGGTCCAAAGGTCAAACAGTATAGCTTGATAAGGAGCTTACTGTACTATGTGAAACACTTCATTCCTGCCTTAATTTTCGAAATCCAATTACTTAAGATCAGGCTGTATGGCGTAGTTCCATTGCCTTTCCTTCGTGGAAGAAAATACCTTCTTTCTGTACCTCCTGTACTATGTGACAGACTTGTCAAAATAATTTCACGTGCGCCATGTCGTTTTTCTACCTAAAGCCAATTCGAAAATTTTATATGGTATTTTTTCACTAAAAATAAAAAGTGAATTTAAACAAACGAAATTATGCCTAAATGTTCTTCAGGAAAATTCTAAGCATTGTGGTGTAAGCTATATCAAATTCTGTCCAGTAGTTTCAGAGATCTTTCCGGACAAACAGACAAACAAACAAACAAACAAACCAACAAACAAACAATTTTTTTAAAACCTATTCTATCGTGTTCTGCTAATGATTTTAAGGCGACCTGTGTATTTTTTTTCTTAATATTTCGCAATTACAGATTTTTGTACCCCTACGATTTTATTATATATAGAGACGATTTTATTATATATAGAGATTACAGTGTATGCAAATACCAGAAGAAGAAAAAAGTTTTGCACCCGACATCGCATCTATTTGTTTTTGACGTTGAAGCAACACGAAATACGACCATTAACATTTTGTAATACAATTTCGATAACACAAGGGAATTGATCCAGTCCAGTTGCCGGCGTAATTCATCACAGCCTGCCGCAGCGACGCCATGGGCGATTGATGAATTGCTCCCATTAAATAAGTCATCATGACAAAAACAAATTGCCAAAGCAATACCTCCTGGCGGCTCTATTAAGGAGAAACAAATCTCTTGGGAACGACAAAACTAAGCTTGTGTTAATACGCACAAAGTTTGGAATCGTATTTGAACTAGATGGTTAAACGCCCTAGAATCGCTTCTATTGCGATTATAATATTGCATATGTCATGCAATATTACCCTTAGCTGTGATTGGTCATCATTCTATATTATTATTATTAATGTCAAAGTACTATTTATATACAATTTTGAACTAGCATCATTAATATTACTTAGTGTAAGGTTATCATATTTTCCACTGATGGGAAATATGTATATTAGGTTATTGGTGTTATGCTGTGTAGCTCCTTACTCTGTCGTCACTTGTAAAGAAGCACTTTGCTGGGGAACAGTTTTAGTATATTTAAACATAGTGATAATTAAGAATCTATGCGTGTATTATATCACTGCTTTTAAAAACGGATTTTGTGGGCTACTTAATTTTCGTGTTAGAAAGTATCAAAAACCAAGATTCAACTTTATTTCCATTATAACTTGTGCTACTGACACACCTATTGATGTTTGGAAAAGTGGCAGCGTCGTCTATTATTATCAATATAGGAGTATAATGGTCACGCTATTCTATGGTAAGTTCCAAATAAAACAAGAAACCTTTATTGTACACACTCTGTTTAGAACATTGTTGACAATTATTCATAGTACAATTACTTACATGGATACATATGTGTCACTCGTAGTGTTGGGTAAGAATAAATATAGAATTCTCTTATGACTTGTAAAAACTTAAAAGTTGGATTATTCAATGCAGGTTCATTATGTACAAAACACGATGAATTGATTGTGGCTGTTGAGGATTTACATCCAGATATTATGGCCATAAATGAGACCTGGCTGAGGGCTGGACAGGAAGATAGGGCTACTAAGCTGAGTGGGTACCGACTGATCCATACACCACGGCCTAATCATATAAAGGGCGGACGTGGTGGTGGAATAGGATTTTATGTTCGCAGACACATAAATTTCCGTACAGTCCAACACCCTAGCACAGCAGAAGTAGAGCAAATGTGGCTTAGAGTCTCACTACATAATAAAATAATTATGGTTGGAACAGCCTACAAGCCCCCCTGGCTGAACGCAGACATATTTTTGGATGTCCTGACCATATCAATTACCTCATTCAGAAAGTTAGATGGCTTGATTTTACTGGGTGATTTTAATATCAACCTCTTTGACAGTTGCAGTAGTAAATATAAATTATTTATTCAATTCCTGCATAGTCTAGGATTGACTCAAATAGTGAAGGAGGCTACATATTTTACAGAATATAGCGAAACTTTAATTGACGTGATTTGCACAGATTCATATTAGACTCAAACAACTCAAATTCATATTAGACAATCTCCTGAGCTCGGGGGACATGCAATTGTGATGGCAGAATTTAGGTTTAAGACTAATAAGCCCAAACCTCACTATGTTACCTTTAGGCCTTTCAAAGATATTTACTTAGAACAATTTAACAGGGATCTTGACATCATCGACTGGGATTTGCTTTGTGGCTTGGACAGTGTCGACGCTCTGGCTCAGAATTTCACCTCTCTTCTCCTGACTCTATTTGACTTGCATGCTCCCTTAAAACACAAAATGTTTAAACTTTCACCCCATCCATGGATTACGGACACTATCAAACAAATGATGCATATTCGTGATAACTATCATAAAAAGTATAAAATCTCTAAAAAACAAGTTTACAAGGTATGTTACAAGCAAATGAAATCCCTAGTGATAACTGCAATAAAAAGAGAAAAACAATGCTTTTTTAACAATGAAATTAACGCAAACATTGACAACATCTCAACTCTCTCTTCTCCTGCTACCTGGAAGTTTCTAGGAACGCTAGGTATAGGAAATACACGCCACTCAGATCTTCCTAGCTCAATTAGCTTAGATGAACTAAATGATCATTTTCTTAAAGCCAGTCGTAATGGTCTTGATATTGATAATGCCACAGCGTATATAGGTGGTCTTCCCATTCCAAACGTTGCTCCTTTTAATTTCTCACCAGTTTCTTCAAATGAGATTAAAAAGATTATTTTATCCATAAAGTCCAATGCAGTTGGTTGCGACAATATCAATCGTTATATGATTGTCTCCATCCTTGAGCACATCCTACCTGCGATCACTGACATTGTAAACTTTTCCCTAAGCTCTGCAACATTCCCATCCCTCTGGCAAAAAGCTTTTGTCCGCCCGCTTCCCAAAATTCCTAATCCAACGGTCCCGAATCAATTTCGACCTATTTCCATTCTTCCCTACCTGTCCAAAGTGCTCGAGGCATGCGTGCACAAACAATTCTCCGCGTTCATCCACAAAAACTCACTTCTCAGCCCTTATCAGTCTGGTTTTAGATCCGGTCACAGTACTTCCACAGCTCTCCTCAAAGTGACTGGGGATATAAGGATTGGCATTGAGGACAGAAAAGTTACTTTATTAATTCTTAATGACTTCTCTAATGCATTTAATGCCGTTAGCCATAAAATTCTTTTAACAATGCTTAAGCATCTGAAGGTCTCTTGCGAGGCAACTGAGTGGTTCTCTTCATACCTTCAGGGACGACAGCAGTCAGTTATCTGGGAAGAATCGTCTTCCAAATGGTGTAACCTTGTAGCTGGAGTCCCTCAAGGCGGCATTTTATCTCCACTTCTTTTTTCAATTTTTATAAATTTCATTACCCATCATATTCGCTGCGCGTATCACTTGTATGCTGATGACTTGCAACTCTACACTCAGGCTAATGTGGACAATCTTAATGAAGCCATTGATTTTATTAACGAAGACTTAGCCGCTATTAATAGTTGGTCTGAACGGTTTGGAATTCATGTTAACCCGACTAAATGTCAAGCTATAATAATGGGAAGCTCTAGGATCTTATCTAGAGTGTCATACCAGAGTCTGCCTTCTGTTGTCTTTGACGGAGAAATCATCCCATTATGTAACAGCGTGAAGGACTTAGGGCTGTACATTGATTCAGCGTTTACCTGGCAGCCTCAGGTCACCAGTATTTGTCAAAAGGTTACTGGAATTTTAAGGACCCTTTACCGCCTAAAGAATTTCTTACCGAGCGACATTAAAAAAATGCTTGTACAGACCTTAATCTTTCCTATCATAGACTATGGTGATGTGTGCTATTTCGACCTGAATGCAGATCTACTCAATAAACTAGACCGACTTCTAAACAACTGCATTCGATTCGTCTTTAATTTAAGGAAATTCGATCATGTGTCTGCGTTCCGACAGCGCTTAAAATGGTTACCTGTACGACAGCGTAGGGATATCAGAGCCTTATTGACTCTGTACTCCTTACTCAATAACCCCGATACCCCTAAATACCTCAATACGCATTTTCAGTACTTATGTACCTCTCATAATAGGACTCTTCGTTCTGCCTCTAATGGTCTTCTCAAATGTCCCCCTCACCATTCTGATACAGTTCATTCTTCGTTTTTTGTTCAGTCTATTCTTTTATGGAATTCCCTCCCTCAAGAAGTGAGAAACTCCCCAAGCAGGCTTAGCTTTA
Organism: Schoenobius gigantellus; assembly: GCA_963935595.1. Classification (NCBI taxonomy): domain Eukaryota; kingdom Metazoa; phylum Arthropoda; class Insecta; order Lepidoptera; family Crambidae; genus Schoenobius; species Schoenobius gigantellus. Next base: position 29,886,000 of record OZ012551.1, read on the forward strand.
AAAATAAGTTGCGCAAGCTGTTCATTGAGCAGTCATAGGCAAAAAAGCTTAGGTTCTTCTAGGATAAGTTTAAACTACTGTAAAAATTTGGTAAAGTGAATGTAGGCAAATATATATTAGTGTATTTTATATATTTTATTTATGTATTGGGATTTCATCTTATTTTATATATATCAATATATAACTATTTTAAAATATGTTTTTTTTTATTATTTCGGTACATCTACCACATTGTTTCTCTGCATCACCCAAAGGTTGACTGGCAGAAAATGCCTCAGGCATTAAGTCCGCCTCTGTACTACAATAATTGTACATAAAGTCTTAATAAATAAATAAATAAAAAAACATTACAAATCCTAAGAAACTTTGGCAGAATTTAAAAACACAGTGTTGCAGAATAAAAATAAAGATTTTAAACTGCCCGCTATTTTCGATGATCCAGATAAAATAAATTCACATTTTCTAAATGTTCCTGGGGGAAATAAACTATGTATATCACAACTTACGTATCTGGAGCATCACAAGTATTCTTCAGCTTCATTTACATTAAATACTGTTTCCGAGGACGATGTCCTCAAAGCCATTAAAGGACTACGTTCGAGTGCCTTGGGTTCAGATGGGGTGAATTTAGACATGTTGCTTCTAACACTGCCGCAGTCTCTAAGTACAATCACCACCTTAGTCAATCGGTCAATTGCTGAGGGTACTTTCCCAGAGTGTTGGAAAATGGCAGTTGTAAAGCCCCTTCCTAAAACTGGTCAGCCATCGTCTATGCAGGACCTTAGACCCATTAGCCTGTTGCCATGTCTTTCAAAGATCTTGGAGAGAATAGTATGCAACCAGCTAACTAAATATCTTGAGTCAAATGAAATACTGCCTAGTCTTCAATCAGGGTTTCGTAAAGGTTACAGTACTGCCACAGCCCTTTCTGATGTTGTCGACCAAATTCTCCAAGCTCAAGATGAGGGCAACTTGGTCGCTATGGTGTTATTGGATTTCTCGCGGGCATTCGATTCAATAAATACTACACTCTTACTCTCAAAACTGAAATATTATGGAGCAGATAAAAATGCAATCAAGTGGTTTAATAGCTATCTTTCTCAAAGGCAGCAATATGTAGAGATCACTAAAGCAGATGGAAATAAAGTACAGTCCAGCCCTCAACCTGTTACAAGAGGTATACCTCAAGCTTCAATACTTGGTCCAATTCTGTTTATTTTATATAGTAGTGATATAACTCAGGCCTTGATGAATTGCCAATATCATTTATATGCAGATGATATGCAGCTTTATTTACCATTTCCACCAGCAGATCGTGCTAATGCAAAATCAAAGATTAATAGCGACCTTGCACGCATAAGTGATTGGTGTGCTTCTAATAGTCTGGTGCTAAATCCCACAAAATCTATGTTTATATTGTATGGCACTAGGAATAATCTAAGCAGAGTAAGTAAAACTGCTATGTCACTAAATTTACATATAGAGGGGGCAAAAGTACAGCAAGTAGACTCTGTCAGAAATCTGGGAGTTATCTTTGATAGTCACTTAAAATTTGAGAATCATGTGGCCGAATGTGTACGAAACTGTTTTTATAGGCTAAAGCTACTATACCACATACGGGACTATCTGACTGAATCTGTGCGTATAAGGCTCTGCGAGTCCCTGATCTTATGTAAACTAAATTATTGCGACACAGTCTATGGCCCATGCCTCTTGACCAGAACAGCAAAACTAATCCAACGAGTACAAAACGCATGCGCACGATTTTGCTTTCAAATCCCTCCCCGGTCACATGTCACTCCATTCCACAATGCTGCAGATTTGCTAAGGATGGAAGCTCTTAGGAGGCTGCACATTGCTACCGTGATGTTTGGGATAGTGCACACTAAGCGGCCTCAATATCTGTATAATAAGCTGGTTTGGGCTCAGACACATTTCAGCCATCAGAGGAGGGTCTGTTCTCCGGTGTTCGTATCACCCAGTTATCGCACGGCCGCTTTTCGTGGATCATTTAAGTTTCCTGCCTCACGCTGCTGGAACGACATCCCACCTCCGATACGTGACCTAAAAAGCAAAAACGCTTTCAAAAACCAATATAAGCGGTTCTTATTAACACAACAAAAAAACACATAGTTTTTCGCTTACCATCTTGCACTAAAATTCCATAAATACTTATAAATAATTCTTTTTTTTTCCAACGCAGCTGAGTCAGCGAAATAATATGAAATATGATAGTCTTGAGTTAAGTACCTATCTATTTTCTGTAAGTATAGGTATAGTGAATCCCAAACCGGCGGCATTTGAGATTTTTTTTGTGAATATTGTCTTTGTCTTGTATAGTTTATAAGTCTTATTATTATGAAACTGGTTTAAGCATATTAATTAATAAGTAACCTCTAAGAAGCAAAATTGTCATATATCTCGCACCCAACCACAGACCATAAATTATGTCTCATTTTTTTTTCTTATAATTCATAGACTTACTAAATCAATGGATGTGGCCTAGTAAAAAAGAAGAAAGGTGTTCAGCAGTGTTTGCTCTACAGACAGACTGTTTCTTACTTTGTTGTTTTTAAAATTATTATTATTATTATTTTTAGTACCATCTATCCTACCATTTAATTCTTAATGTATTCTACCCACATTGTATCTACTATGTATATATATATATATTTTATTTTTTTTATTTTGTGTCTAGTTACGCTACATAACTATAAGTATTTAAATATTTTTAAGGTTGTCTCGTGCGTCGCGGTCTTGGAGGCAATATGTAGGTACTATGTTCATTATGCATATTGCTTCTAGGGTTGCGGCGAAGGGCCCTGCCTGAAAATCAGCGTTTTTGTGTCGGAGACGCAAAAACAATAGCTGAGGTAGGGACCTTTTTGGCTTATCTGCAATTTTTTTTTTGTTTACCATTCTTTTATCTTTGTGTGGCCAAATAAATATTTCTTTCTTTCTTTCTTCTATTGCCTTGTGGCTAACGAGATAATGGAACAAAAATAGTTTCTTGCACCACTAGCTCAAAAATGACATATTCTGTATCACGTAAACTCAACATAAAGTACTTAAGTCACTAATAACCTCTAAAAACAGGAATTGAATATTATAATAAATTTCCTTCTAGGAATTAAATTAATTCGTATTTGTAACGCCATAAGTACTTAAATTTTTATATAATGTCGATGATATTATTAAATGAATCATGGCACAAAATCCGTGAAGACACTAAAATAAAATCAAACAAAAAAAATTGCCTTGTCATGTTGTTAAAACATTTTCTAAGCTTTCTTTTCTAAGCTAAAAATGGAAATGGATGCAGGCACATAAAGTCACGTTTTCTGTGAAGTTTTTTCAATATAGAAGTTTCGTGACTTTTTAAGTAATAAATTAATTTATAATTTAATAATTAATTGACATGATTTTGAATAATTTGTGTATTTCTTACGCATATGTTTTTATTTTCTCGCAGATAGGGCGAAAAGTAGAGCATTTTCCATGGGGACAAAGCAATCTTACTGCCGCACTCAGAGACGTTAATAAATTTTAGTGCATCATTTAGTGACTTGTCGTCTTATACTATTATCATGGAATAGAAAGAGATAGAGTAACCTTAATGAAAACTTAAAAAATAAACGATGTCTCTAGGTATGGCGGTTAGTCTTGGTTAAGCTTAAATCCCTCGCTGCACTCAGGACTCTAGACTTAAATCCTTGGCTACGCTCAGGATTTCGGGATTTATTTAACAGCCCTGAACCATAGAGTCCTTTTTTACGACCGCGATACAAGTCTACAACCGTGACATAAAACACTGTTTAATCCCTTTGATTAATAATTTACTATAATCTAATTCTCTTCTTAAAGGAATTGGTCAATTATATTAATGTTGGCCACACGGTTTGGTGAAAGATTTAGTTCGAATTTTCCATCGTTTTCCCTTATTCGGCTCTTATAAGATCTATGAGAAACAGTGAAGTGGCGATAAATGTATTCTTAATGAATCACCACAGAGAAAGGAACACACAAAGAAATATTAAGAGGAACAAACAAATTCGAATGTATTTAAATATCGAATTAAGACATCACGTGATTAGGATCAATCGTCTTTTGTGTAGAGAATCACCACGGCCTAAGAGAAATGTTGTATTCGCCATAATTGAAGAAAATGCATCTGAAATATCGAAATGTGGACGCGTTTACTTGTAAATCTTCCTCTACGATCCCGGAGCGTGCGTAGGGCGCTATAATACCTCCATAGGGAATCGACGCCCGGACCTCCAGACCGATATCGGGTGGTCTCAATAGATCGCGGAGGCGATTTTATAAGTGACTTCATACGCAGTCAGTTTTTACCTACTCCTACTAAATCATAAAAACTTAAGGGCATCCGAACAGCAAATTCAAATACGCTGTCCGCGGAATAAATCTTTGAAATAGAAACAGATACTTAACTTTTTAAGTTTCCTCAGTTGATGTTCAAGAAAAGTTATCAACGTCTCGGTGTGAATACACAAAATCTGTGAAATATCGGCCGAGATAACTCCCCCGAAGAAATTGTAGGCGTAACCGAAAAAATATCTGGAGTCCCATCGAAGTGAACATTACGGGAGATGGAATCTTCCTTCTATCAGCGAAATTTGAGCTTTTCTTTTAAAAGGGACAGAATGGCTGAAGGCTGCAATAGGATTTTGGAAGTCTCACACACCGTACGGGTGTTGATGATTTGTGTTGAAGATTCGTAACAAAGTGTTTTTAATATTTAACCTTTCAATTAAAATAAAGTAGATACTTAATGTATTTAGGTTACCAATGCTGCAAATAAAATAATAATAATAAATACTTTATTGCACACAAAAATATAGAAGCAGAGAATTTTTAAATCAGCACAAATGTAAGTACAACACAGGCAGCCTTATTGCTAATAAGCAATCTCTTCCAGGCAACCTTGGACCAGAGAAATACAGAAAGGGAATTCAAATCGGGGATGGTTGCAGTAGTAGTTAAATATGGACAATGAAGGAGTTATTTAGCTATGTATTTAAGGATAGGAAGTGATTTCGGACTTGATTCATAAAGGACTCCAGCGTACGAGCTCTCTTAATACTCTCAGGGAGAGAGTTCCATAGCCGAACAGCATATGCGGGAAAAGAGTATGAAAGAAAATCAGTACCTACTGTGGGGTGGAATGTCAAGAGTTAGATTAAAATTCGATCGTAAAATACGACTCGAAGAAGTGGACCGAAAAGAAAACTGTGACTTTAGATATAACGGGGAAGTTGGAAGAAACAAAACATTGCAAAGTAGGGATAAAACATGTAAATCTCTGCGCTGGCGAATTGGGAGCCACTTAAGTTGAGAGCGATAGTAAGAAACAATGGTCAAATTTACGCAGATTAAAAATAAACCTAATGGCCACATTTTATAATATACGCTCCAAATTGTCTAGTAACTCCTCCGACAAACCCGCCCAGGCGGCGTCAGCGTAGTCAATTGGAGAGTAGAAGTGGTGGAGCTAGCACTGTTTTTGTAGTAATTGGGAGGAAGTTACAGAATCTGTTGATAGAATAATATGCGACAAACAGTTTCTTGCGAACAGCTTCAACCTGAGGTCGCCATGATAGGCACTGATCAAAAACTATAACTAGATTTTTCACGGATTTGCTGAATGGAATAACTGTTCCATCAAAAATCACTGCTGGCAGCAAACTGTAATCAGTACGTGAAATGAAATAGGAACTGCCGATAATGATTGTCTGTGTTTTGCATGGATTAATAACAAGACCGTAATATTTATTCCAGTTGTCAATTATACTAAGATCAGTGTAGGTTATCGATCTCGTTCCAACAGGTAACTATGAAACTAATAGGATACCAGTGAGCACATCAAAATCCACCGAATTGAACGCATTGCTGAAATCTAAGAGCGTAAGTAGTGTATGTTGGCGATTTTCCATGCCCTGGTGAATATCGTGAGTGATTTTAGCTAAAGCAGTAGTCGTGCTATGACCCTAGCGGAAGCCGGATTGTAAAGGATTCAAAAGTTTGTTAACATTGAGGAATCTGAGAAGTTGTCGATAGACAAGTTTTTCAAGGACTTTGGAAAGGAACAGGAAAAAATCGAAATAGTTACTTTTAGCTATATTATTAGATAAAATCTTTTTACCATGCAAATACGGAAACAGTTCTTTGTCTATTATAGGCACAATACATTATATATATAACAATCTCTAATCTCTAATTATTATAGCGAAATGTAGTTCGTGGGAGGATGGGGAGGGGGAGAGGGGGGGGGGGGGGGCGCAGATAGTCTAATATATAAAAATCTCGTGTAACAGTGTTTGTTATCAAACTCCTCTGAAACAATTTGACCGATTTTTTTTCTTTATATTTGGTAGGCCTAAGAATAGATCGTTGGCTATTTCTCATAATTCTCATACCCCCTAGGTGATAAGGGTGGCCTCCTCCAGATTTTTTTCGGACAATTATTTTGGCGAAACGTAGTTCACGGTACAGCAGTTATCACATAAAATCTTCTTTTCCATGTACAGACGAAGACAGTTCTTTGCCTATACATATATAACTAACTACTGTGTATGTACTGGGAACTAACAAAAAGCTACTCTATTCTCTGGATATAACGCTCCACGTCTATTGAAACGGAGCCTGACATTTCTAAGGCTGCACGAAACCTATTGTCGGTTTTTAAAGGAACTGACGCGAATGCCATTCTGCACTACCTAAAGTCTAAAAAAAATTACAAAGTAGATAAAGTAAAAACGGTTGTAAGAATTCAATTGGAAATGACCTGAGGAAAGCAAAATTGTATAGCAGAGTCCAAGAAATACTGAACTGTGGAAACAAGTGAAATTAAAAAAATATATTTAAATACAAGCTTTTATATCATCATAATATTCATTGTCACGCGATATACATATGCATGCAAAATTTCAGTTCAATCAGAGACCGGGAAGTGGGTCAAATTTAACTTGCAAGATTTGATTACAGATACCGCGACATCATCATCATCATCATCATTTCAGCCCAGAGACGCCCACTGTTGGACATAGGCCTCCCCCAAGGATCTCCATACCGATCGGTCCTGCGCCTCCCGCATCCAGCGGCTTCCCGCGACATTCACCAGATCGTCGGTCCACCTTGTCTACCAATGCCTACCAACACCGGGAGACCGCGACATGTGAAAGTAAAAATAAAAACTTGTAAGATGAAATAAAGATAGTAATTTATTATCGTCACGACACATAAGTTATTCCATGAATGAATATTCTAAAATGTACCATCAAACATGTTTTCCATAATTAATGCAGCCTTTTCGTAAAATTTTAATTTAATAATTAATTACGGAATGAATGAATGAAAACAACCCATGACAATGACGAATAACCTACGGCGCCTTATTTGACTTTCATAAGCTCATTTTATATCCTAAACAGGTATAAAGTGTATAAAGAGGACGGTTAGAAAGTTTTAATGTGATGCAAGATCCAGGGACTTATCGGATGATTGATGAGATAAAAAAATAGCCAGCCCCACTGAAGTGAAATATTGCAGATACTTTTTAATAAGTCCAGCTAAGAAGGTCAGGAGAGTTTTAATGAATAACAATAATAAATATATAGCTATGTCCCTTCTATCTCTTTGTATTTCTGATAGTAAAATTAAATCATTGAAACATTGACAAAAACTGATTTGAACTGTTTTAAATTTATTTTTCATAGCTTCTGCCCGCGACTTCGTCTGCGTGGACTTCAGAATTGGGGTCTAAAGCTTCGCTCGTTAACAATTTTTAATCTTCCCACGGGAACTATTTGAGAGATCATTAAGGAATATAAAGTACATGTCCTTTTCCATAGCGTAGGTGACATGCATACAAAATTTCAAAGCTGTCTACCCGCGGCTTAGCTTGTAAACAATTTTCAATTTTCCCTCGGGAACTATTTAAGGAATCGGGATAAAAGGTAGCCTATGTTCTTTTCCATGTCAAAGGCTACATGCATGCCAAATTTCATGCAAATCCGTTCACCCGTTTTTGCGTGATTGAGTAACAAACATCCAAACAACCAAACATCTAAACATTCAAACATCCACACTTTCACATTTATAATATTAGTAGGAAAATATGAAAAAGAAATTTCAAACAGTTCAACACACAGACTACTAAGTAATTAATTACGTATTCGAACAACTGAACGTCAGTCTGCCAACGTTCCTACGTGTGAACGAAACGAGACTGAAGTAAAACTTTGCTCACTCATCGCGCTGAGCAAAGTTTTGACTCCGACATGTATTACACGAGATTGTGTATCTTAGAGTTCTTTTACAGTACAATCAATGTTACAATGCGTAGCTGTAATAGAATTTATACTACATGATGCAAGGAGGTACGTTACACCGACTGCACAACATTTACAAGACATACAATTTCAATTCATAGTGGGGAACCTTTATTTCGTGGACGTTTTATGATGATTAAAGTGCAGGTGGATTCCGATAGTAAGCAAGGCAATGCTACGGCCAATTACCATAAATTTCAGAACATGATTGTAAATACCTACGTTCTCTCGGCGGAAATTAGAATAGCCTCTGCCTATATTACAATCCAAGTGAGCAGATAATCTTTTCTTGGCTTTCGGGGAAAACGAAGTCTGTATTTCTTGATCTGAACAAAATATACTACCAGAATAATAGGTTGTTTAAATGTGAAGCCACTTTTTTACTAAATTCTCAGCTCATTGATGCTCAGCTCTTATTAGTCGTAGCGTAATTTTATATAACCTATAGCCTTCCTCGTTAAATTCCAGCACAAAAATAATTTTACAATTTGAGTCAGTAGTTCCTGAGATTTTCAAAAGATTCAATCGCGTCCAACCAAACAAACAAACAAACAATCTAACAAACTCTTTAGCTTTATACCATTTTAGTGTATATGTATGAACATTTTAAAATCGATTTTATTAAGAAATTCCCTATGAGACATTAAATAGACTTCTTTTAGGTTTTCCTTTTTACAAGCTTTAAGTATGTAAGTATTTTCGGGTGGAATCTTGCAACTCAATTTTGAAGCAGATACATAGCAGATATATTTAACCGATTGAGCTGAAATTTTGTATACACGTTCAGTTTGGATGACAATGCAAGGTTGACTGTGTGACGTCATTTTAAATCCAAGATGGCGGCATACCCAAGATGGCGGATCATTTTTTTTTAATGCACCCCTACAATATGGGTATCAAATAAAAGGTCTTGCTAAGAGTAACTCGAAAAATAATGTGACGTCACTATTTATCCAATATGGCGGACTTCTAAAGCTTGAAAATCAAATTTGAAGTAGATATCTTTAACATTGAGCTGTAATTTTGTATACACACAGTTTGGATGATATGCACGGTTAACTGTGTGACGTCATTCTAAATCCAAGATGGCTGCATACCCAAGATGACGGACCAATTATTTTTAATGCACCCTACAATATGGGTATCAAATAAAAGGTCTTGCTCAAGAATATCTTGAAAAATTAAGTGATGTCACTATTAATCCAATATGTCGTACTTCTAAAGCTAAAAATCAATTTTGAAGTAGATATCTTAAACCGATTGAGCTGAAATTCTGTATAGACGTTCCGGCAAACGACCTTGCAACAATGATGCGGTGAATGAGATGAACAGACTGAGAAACGTGTCCAGTGATAACTAAAAAGTAAAAAATAAATTAAATGTAAAAAAACCTTTTTAAAAACAAGCTTTTATTTAAATGCGCTAAAAAGAATTAATAAACTTTTACACTAAAACTTTTACTTATAACGTCATTTCACATTTGACACAATTTATATGACACTAGCTGTGCCCGCGAACTACGTTTCGCCATCAAAATACTTAACACAGTGTTTAGTTTTTTCCTCCATTTTATTCCATAATGATTCAACTTTATTCTGCCTTTCTTGAGCATCAGCCATTTCGAAATTAGGACAATTTTCGTAGGTTTGTAATGCTCTTTTTCTAACAGTCCACAAAATTAAATACATTACATATTACTATAAACACTAAGTATTATTATTGTTTTAGAGACATTATTGATATTAATAAATTCTTCTTCAGTAGAAAGAACTACACAGTTGCAAGAATAATCTTTATCGTATTCATGTTTCGAATTAAAATAAAAAATTGTTAATAAATTAGAACTGTATACGAATAAAGTTTAGATTTTATAATGGGTGTTGGTAACACCAACAAAATATATTTTTTGGATATGACAACTTGGCCAATTTTTACTGGTCGTACAGTAAGCTCCTTATCATGCTATACTGTTTGACCTTTGAACCGTTCTTATGTCGCTCGTAATACTGGCGGTTTTCGTAGAGTTAATGTATAGCATGAATGGGGGGTTACTGTACAAATACGTTTTCCGTATTCGATTTCCGATCACGGAATACAGACACGGAGTTTCGTGAACGTAGCGCAGACGTTCGTTTCTTCTCATTCGGGATTTCAACCATTCTGCCTAAACATACGTACAGAACGTGTTCCGTTCGTAATAAAAACGAACGTGTGCGGCAGTCAATGTGTATTTTGTATAGATTTGATGCATTCGGATGCCCGCATTCAGAAAACGAATGCGAAAAAACGTCTTTATGCGGTTAGCCTTAAATTGTATTGAGACTTCCGTTTTTGTAACGTGTACTGTGCGATATAGTGTTGCTGGCATAGTTCGGTTAGCAAACTCGCCGTGATGACTAACATCCAACACACAAACTTGGAGTTATCGTTAGTTAGTTCACAATCGTTGCATTATCACGGTCTCGAAGGACACTAAACACAGGTAACATCTAACATCGAACATCCAATAGGCCCCGAAGCGGTTCTCAAACTTTTTTGGTGACGGAACCCTTTTGGAAAGCGAAATACTTGACGGAACCCTAAAATAAAACAATTATTTTTAAAAGTGTATTCTTTATTAATAAGCATAATGAAAGTACGACCAGAGAGGGTGTTTGATTTTTCTAAATTATTGCGGAACCCCTTATAGGGGTAGTGTGGAGCCCTTGGGTTCCGCGGGCACACTTAGAGCATGGCTGCTCTAGGTACCCTTCAGGGCCTACTTTCATTTAATACCCCTATTGCTGGGTTTGAAAAGCAACTGTTATCCGTCTTTTTTGAGCGGCGGCCATGTTGAATTTACGTCAATGTTGCTACGTTCATAGTGCTCTACTGATCAAGGCCTTTCATATGATACCCATATTGCTGGGCTTAGAAACGAACTTTTATCAGTTTTTTTTGAGCAGCGGCCATATTGAATTTTGTGCTATTTTCCTAGGTTCATAGTGCTCTACTCTTCAAGGCCTTTCATTTGATACCTATATTGCTAGGTTTGTAAACGAACTTTTATCCACCTTTTTTGAGCGGTGGCCATGTCGAATTTACGTCAATATTGTTAGGTCCATAGTGCTCTACTCTTGAAGACCTTTCATTTGATACCTATATTGCTAGATTAGAAAACGAACTTTTATCCACCTTTATTGAGCGGCGGCCATGTTGAATTTATTTATGTGTTGCTAGGTTCATAGTGCTCTACTCATCAAGGCCTTTCATTTGGTACCCACATTGCTCGGTTTGAAAACGAACATTTATCCTTTTTTTGAGCGGCGGCCTTGTTGAATTTAGGTAGATTTTCGTAGGTACCTAATGCTCTACTCTTCAAGGCCTTTCATTCGATACCCATATTGCTAGGTTTGGAAACTAACTTTTATCAACCTTTTTTGAGTGGCGGCCATGTTGAATTTAGGTCGATTTTGCCAGGTTTCTAATGCTCTACTCTTTTAGGCTTTTCACTTGATACCCATATTGCTAGGTTTGGAAACGAACTTTTATCCTTTTTTTTTGAGCGGCGGTCATGTTGAATTTAGGTCGATTTTGCCAGGTTTCTAATGCTCTACTCTTAAAGGCCTTTCGTTTGATACCCATATTGCTAGGTTTGGAAACGAACTTTTATCTATCTTTTTTGAGCGGCGGCCATGTTGAATTTATGTCAATTTTCCTTAGTTCATAATGCTCTACTCTTTTAGGCCTTTCAGTTGATACCCATATTGCTAGGTTTGGAAACGAACTATTATTCTTCTTTTTAGAGCGGCGGCTATATTGAATTTATGTCAATGTTGCTAGGTTCATAGTGCTCTACTCATCAGGGCCTTTCATTTGATACCCATATTGCTGGGTTTGAAAACGAACTTTTATCCTTTTTTTTTGAGCGGCGGCCATTTTGAATTTAGGTCGATTTTCCTAGGTACCTAATGCTCTACTCTTCAAGGCCTTTCATTTGATACCCATATTGCTAGGTTTGGAAACTAACTTTTATCCACCTTTTTTGAGCGGCGGCCATGTTGAATTTATGTCAATATTGCTAGGTTCATAGTGCTCTACTCATCAATGCCTTTCATTTGATACCCATATTGCTGGGTTTGGAAAAGAACTTTTATCCGTTTTGTTTGAGCGGCGGCCATGTTGAATTTAGGGCGATTTTCTTATGTTCATAGTGCTCTACTCATCAAGGCCTTTCATTTGATATGCATATCGCTGGGTTTGGAAACGAACTTTATCGGCAGTCATATCAAATTAAGTCAACGTGGCTAGGTTCAATGTGTTCTACTCTTTAGGTTCTTCGTTCGATATCCATGTTCCATGGGTTGATCAAAAAAAATGTGATCCGTCACTTTAGACATTAGGATCAAGAGTCCCGTCCCGTCCCTCTACGCGTAAGCCAGAACATTGCAGTCAGATATTATTTTTAATTATCAATATTAAGATGAAAGAGTTTGATTCCTTAGTCCTAATGTAAAAACATATAACACCTTTCAAAATACCTTGAAAAGAGTATCTTCATTTTTCAACATTTCAAATATTTCAAAAATTGTACCGATTTTGTGAAAATTAGTCAAGAATTAAACCAATCTACAAATTTTATGGTCACTCGATAAGTATTATCATAAAAATGCTTTATACATTGGTTCTATGGCTTTATCTTTTTGCCTTACCACCACGGTACGACATAAGAAAAAGACAATTTGGTTGGCGAAATCCAGTTGGGCACAGCCATTAACAGAAAATATTAAATTTTATTTGTACTATGTGAAACACTTCATTCCTGCCTTAATTTTCGAAATCCAATTACTTAAGATCAGGCTGTATGGCGTAGTTCCATTGCCTTTCCTTCGTGGAAGAAAATACCTTCTCTCTGTACTATGCTTGTACTATGTGACAGACTTGACAAAATAATTTCACGTGCGCCATGTTGTTTTTCTACCTAAATCCAATTCGAAAATTTTCTATGGTATTTTTTCACTAAAAATAAAAAGTGAATTTAAACAAACGAAATTATGCCTAAATGTTCTTCCGGAAAATTCTAAGCATTGTGGTGTAAGCCATATCAAATTCTGTCCAGTAGTTTCGGAGATCTTTCCGGACAAACAGACAAACAAACAAACAAACAATTTTTTTAAAAACTATTCTATCGTGTTCTGCTAATGATTTTAAGGCGACCTGTGTATTTTTTTTCTTAATATTTCGCAATTACAGTTTTTTGTACCCCTACGATTTTATTATATATAGAGATAGAGATAAAAGCTTGTCGCTAGAAATAAAAGCTTGTTTTCATAAAAGCTTGTCGCGAGAAATAAAAGCTTGTTTTTTAAAAGGTTTTTTTACATTTAATATTTCCGTTATTTCCAGTGTTGTCCTTACAGCCACTTATTTTATAGCATATTTATACACTAGACTCACATTGAACTTCTATCTGTTTTATTTAAAATACTTACTAACCATTGAAATCTTACCAGTAGTTACGTTTCTACGTTTAATAAATAAAGGTATCAGGACCGTGGGTAGGTATAGGTATAAAAAATCAACATTAAAATGAATTTTACTTATGGGAGTAATAAACTTAAATTAAACGCGTTTTCCCTGTTGTCTCGATGAAAATAAACATTTATGGGTCCAAAGATATCTTGGAGACCAAAGGCATTATAAATTTAATGCTAGCGTCTTTTAGGGGCATGTTCAGAATCAGTATACGACCGTTTCTACGTGCACATATATATTTTTTAACTCTTCAATAAAAAAAGCAAAATGAATATTTAATCACTAATTTATTTTAAAAGTATTGCCCTTTTGTGCACTGGCGGCACCTACGACTATGATGTAATTGATTCTTCGCGATGAGTATTAAACTCGTAAGGAATATTAACAACTTATCACGATATTCTTAGCAAATATAACTAAATATTTCAATCAGACCCCCTAGACAAATGCCACACGCTAACTTTTCCGCCGTAAGCACATTTACAATCTATCTTGAACTAATTATTTTATTGCATTTATATCATTCATAGCAACGTCTAAGGATAAGGATATAAAAAAATATATACAAACAAAGTGAAATACAAAGACCTCATAGAACAGACTCCGAGACATCATTTAGAAATTTCAGTAATGTAATGACGAAGCGCTGGCATTATCAAGCCAGAAAACACTTCAATATAATTCTGATTTATTTTTATGTTCGCCGCTCACTTAAAATGATGTTCATGAGCGAAGTGCTTTCTGATTTTTTCTGAAGATGCGCGAGCATGAACTCTCGCTCATGAACATGGACTACACACTGACGATGCGAATGACGAAATGATGTAGTGATTGAATAAAGGTCTATCCGCAAACATCAGTGCCGACACGTGTAACGTATCCATCAGTGTCAGTGAAAAATGATATTGTAGCATACATTTTGTACGACGCCATCCGTGCTCGTCAGTGTCAGTGAAGTTCAGTGATCTTTCTTCAGCTCCGCTAGGAGCAGCGTTGGATTTCGTAGTATAATTATACAATTTGTACCATTACTTCATGATGTGTAGTATGTAGTATCGTAATGCCAGGATACTACGCGAACGTACCATAATTTAACCCTCAGCTCGATTGACAACTTTTCTTGGTTCGATCATTCTCCTTTTTATTATTTAACAAATAATCAAAGTAAGTTCTGTTCTGTATGTATATGTATGGCACCATCGAAACAGCCAGCGACAAGCTCCGCCCGGGGATTTCTTGCATAGTGTTTTACTATCTCATCTCGGTTGACATGATAAAGCCGGAAGTACTTTATGTGTGTGTGTGTGTACATATCAAGCAATCATTATTTTCGTTAAGTCGGCTTTTGACAAGTTTGTAGTATATTTTTCATTTTGTGAGGGTCTGAATCCAACGCTGGCTAGGAGTAATTATGTTCTGTGGTCTTCAGCACAAACTATATAGAGATACTACGTATGTCTTCAGTGCTGCGCCGACGCTCGCCTTGATCCAACGCGATTTCTCGGAGAGAATATTTTCACTGACGGCACGAACGATTTCAAGCATTTTAAGATTGATGACGAAAAATTTATAGAATTGCTTTGACCTACTGTTTTCTAATACCTTGCACATAGAAAATTCATGGACACCAATTTTAAAATTGCCTTTTATTCACACGACCTCTTTTATCATCTTCATCTCATAATCAAAGATGCTCGTGCAACTGCATGTTGCTAAGGTCACAGCGCGCGTCGGCACAGAACGCCACTGATGAGTGCGTATAGCACGCCACGGCACTGATCGACACGGCACTGATCGTCACGTGTCGGCACTGACGTGTGCGGATAGACCTTAAATCTAAAAGAAATTTTTGGAACATTCCTCAAAAGGACATTGGATTTCTAAAACTGTGTATGAAATTTCATTTCTCTGTCTGTGCTAATACGAATAAGTACTCCCAATACATTGTGATTATAATTAATATAAAGTATTCAAATGATCAGTTTAACACTTATTTAACTTCCATGGACCTACAAAAAAGTACTTTTTTATGTAGTTACTAATGGTAACTTTAACACAATTGTTTTTTTCGCGATTTGAAATCATATAAGGCTTACACCAACGTGTAAGATCTACACGAAACACGTGTCACAAAAAAACTGGCCAAGTGCGAGTTGAACGCACAGTTTTTTTGTTTCCAACCAAGGGTTCTGTACAAATTTATCTAAGGTTTTGATGTATTGTTAGCTGACTTCAGAAAAGGAGGAGGTTCTATGTTCGACTGTATCTATTTTTTATGTAGGTATGTTCACCGATTACTTGGTCACTCGTGGGCCGATTTTAAAAATTATTTTTGTAACCGAAAGAGTAGGTATACTTCCAAGGTGGTCCCATTGTCGCCAAGTCATGATCTTATGATGGGAATCTAGGAAAATTGAGGGAAACCCTTTAATTTCCTAGGCACGTCCAACGTGCTTCACGTTTTTTTAACCGACTTCGAAAAAGGAGGAGGTTCTATGTTCGGCTGTATCAATTTTTTTTATGTATGTTCACCGATTTTTTCTGAAGATATTCAGTTATTTGCATCTGGTGTCATCATATCACATTACTGAGCTAATGATGTAAGGTTTCTGGTATAGGTTAGGAGTTCGGGAAGAATTCCTTCAATACTGTGCGAAAGACGTTTTATTTTGACTTATTCTAGTGTTTGCCTTGGCTCAAATTCTTATACGCATATATTAAAGTTACTAAAAAGATGCTAAAAAGATTGAAATATTTTTTTTTACAAATATAAAAACGACTTCAAAAATACTAGAACAGTCATAAATAATATAAGAATACATGCAACATCACAGTTTTACATTGAAATCGGTACCAAGCAATGATCACCAGGAAAGTCTTAAAAATATAAGAGCCTTGGCTCAAATTCTTATACGCATATATTAAAGTTACTAAAAAGATGCTAAAAAGATTGAAATATTTTTTTTTACAAATATAAAAACGACTTCAAAAATACTAGAACAGTCATAAATAATATAAGAATACATGCAACATCACAGTTTTACATTGAAATCGGTACCAAGCAATGATCACCAGGAAAGTCTTAAAAATATAAGAGCAATATATATGTAGTTACTAGCTTTTGCCCGCGGCTTCGCACGCGTTAATTTCGGGGTAACACCGAAGATTTCAAAAAAAAATAAGGCAGGTATTTTTCGTTGGTAACAAAGAGTCTGTGTACCGATTTTTAGCTTCCTACCTTGAAAACGTAAAAAGTTCCATATAAAATTTCACCACCTCTTTTAAGGGGTTGGGGGCAGATTTCCAAAAAAAATGATGCACGATTTTTTTGTTAGTCACAAATAGTTCGCATACCAATTTTTAGCTTTCTACCTTGAAAATTGCGGAATGCTCTATACAAACTTCCACCCCCATTTTAGGGAAGTGGGGAGTTAGAAAGAGACAAAAAGTAGCCTATGTCACTCATAATTATAATAATCATAATCATTTATTTGCAAAATATGGTACACACAAGTTGTTAATTACAAAAATTTCTCCAACATATTTTGTCGAATATTTCGACGTGCAAATATTATTTTTGTTAAATGTTAAGTGCATAAAAATTAAATTAATATCGACATATATTATTAATGTCATTTTATATAAACCAAAAAAATATATGTCAAAAATTACATCACAATAAAATTTAGCCTAAATGAAATAATAAGAATAGGTATTAATCATTTTGCACACATTAATAAATGTCAAATTATTTTATCGTTTAAAAATTCATTGACACTATAGTAAGTCTTATCTAACAGTATCTGAAACAATTTAACTTTAAACTTATTTATAGGAAGCTCCCGAATACGACTTGGCAATTTATTAAACACGCGTATTGCCATACAAAAAGAGTTTTTAGAATGTACAATCAATTTCTGGCTGGGAACGTACAATTTATCGCCATATCTACCTCTATAATTAGAGTCATTATTTTTTATAAACAAGACGCTATGTTTTTTACAAAGACACAAAGTTCGTAAATGTAGAGGCAAGGCAAGGGCAAAATATTTAAGGTCTTGAAAAGAGGTTTACAACTGTCCAAAAAGCCCGCACCACAAATTGTTCGGATACACTTTTTTTGTAATTTAAAAGCCCGGTGCACATCAACTGAGTTTCCCCACAACACAATACCATATCTTAAAACCGATGAGACATAGCCGTGGTAGGCCATAAGTGCTGCTTCCTTAGATGCAATATGTTTCACTTTATACAATACGTAAACGAAACGATCCAACTTGTCTACCATTAGATTTATGTGCGTTTTCCAATTACAACTATAGTCAATGTTAATACCTAAAAATGTTGCCTCTGTCACTTCGTCAATTTTATTGCTATCATGGCTTATGTCCAAATGCTTACATATAGAGTTACGAGTTCTAAATTGTAGTAATTTTGTCTTATTGATGTTAACATTAAGGTTATTTGTTTCCAACCATTTTATCACTTCTTTTAAATTATGATTTGCAATGCTTTCGATTTCGTTTTTGTCTTTGGATTTAATTATAAGGGTAGTGTCATCGGCGAATAAAATACATTGTTGACTGATTGCATTCGGTAAGTAATTTATATATAAAGAAAATAATAATGGACCAAGGATGCTCCCCTGCGGTACAACGCAACCATTATGGCTAAAAGCTGAAACAAAGGTTTTCCTGAAATTATCGGAACGGTTCAAAAAGCCTGTAATCTCTACTCTTTGCAGACGATCCTCTAGATAGCTTTTTATTAAGTTAAATGCGGGTCCTCTTATTCCATACCGTTCCAGTTTTTTCAGCAATAGCGAGTGCGAAACAAAGTCAAAAGCTCTGCTCATATCTAAGAAGATAGCAGTACATTACTACCCGTATCCTGAGCTTCTGTTATTTGCCTCATCAATTGAAAACAAGCGAGAGTTGTAGAACTACCTTTTCTAAAGCCATACTGCTCTGGTGTAAGTAGTTCACAAGAAGAGATGAATGCATTTAATTTGTCAAATATAACTCTTTCATAGACTTTGGCAAGTATTGGTATTAAAGCTATTGGTCTATAATTATTCATATCATCCCTAGATCCCTTTTTATGCAGTGGTTTAACAATCGATAGTTTCAATCGAGATGGAAATTGACCCTGTACCAAAGCTAGATTGATCACATGCGTTAGAGGTAGCGTAATAAAAGGAGCACTCTTTTTAATTATTTCAGTCGTGAGACCATCATACCCAGATGAAGGAGTGTTTTTCAAAGTTTTAATAGTTTTGTATATGTCATTTTCAATTACTGGAGTCATATAAATGCTTTTCGGATTATGTGGTATATTGTAATTGTATGTATAAGCCATGTTACCATTTCTATTAAAATTATTCGTCAAACTGATAAAGTAATTATTAATTTCTTTGCTAATGTCATTTTTATCATATATGTGATGGTTATTACCTAATTTTATATTTTCTATGTCTTTATGATACGTTTTGTTTTGGGTGACATTTTTTATTAAATCCCATGATGTTTTACATTTGTTTTTAGAATTAAATAAAATTCGTGTGTTGATATTTCTTTGTGCTTGAAAAATACATTTCTTTAATAGTTTTGAATAAGCGAAATATTTTTTATTTCGCTTATTCAAAACTTTATGTGTTCTTTTTTATTTGTTAACGGAAGCCTGCATTTAATGTACTTTTTTCTCTTCTTAATGCAACATCTTTTGATACCTCTTATTAACCAACGATGTTTAAACTGTTTATTTACTAATTTTACTTTGATTTGTGGAAAGCACAAGTTAAATAGTAAAGTAAACATATCATGAAAAACATTGAAAGCCTTTTCAGCATCAGATTCCATTAAGACATCATTGAATGTCAAAGACGAAAGATGCCAAAGAAATTTTCTCACATTATCTTTACCAATGTCGCGTCTAAATTCAAACCAAGTTATTCTCTTTTTATTTTGTTGTTTACAATTTAATTGCGTATCTGTATGAAAGGAAATAGATTGTCCGGTTTCGTGGTCAGATAAACATAGAACATGATTTTTGAACATGACTCTCCATTCGTTCAACTATCTCACTTAAAAAATCACTTCAATCCGTCGCTCCGTTTTGCCGTGAAAGACGGACAAACAAATACACACACACACTTTCCCATTTATAATATTAGTATGGATGACTGTTTTGGTGTTTTTGAAGTCGGTTTTATTTTTTGTAAAAAAGAATCTTATCATGCTGTAAAACATTTTCTTGCCAAATTGTATGATTCTAAGTCAACGGGGAGTACTCTATAGGTTTTGATTCTCATGTGAAGTTGCAAAATATGCGACATAAACGGCCATATTCTAATGGCTTTGACTTACAAGTTTAATTTTCTTCACAGCTGAAAGACACCATAGACTTAAGTACTTTGAAAGTAATGTTTGTACGGTAATGTTTACGTACCAACATGGACTTATCAATGGTACCAACAGTTGTAAACTTCATTAGCAAGACCCCATGGATTTAATTAATTACGTCGATACAAGACCCTGAGATCAAGAGCAGTCGAGTCGAACTATCTGTCAGACAAGAATGATTCGACATCACGAATAATTCTCATATATTCCCGTTCGACATAGAACATATAGCGTAAACGAGACAAAAGCGAATGTTATTCTTTGTCTAGGCCCCCAGAAAATGGTATTTGTTATGTCTGTGTGTAGTGTAATACGTTTGCCCAACGAAAAAGAACAAAAACAGTGCAAGAGCGACAGTATTTAACTATGGGGACCGCTGTCGCCATATTCTCATACAAAATACTAATTCAATTATCCACCCCTTGTAATCGTTTCGAAATTTAACGCCATTTATATTGTACATCGAACAGCGTCGGTGGCGCTGTGGACTCGGCACTGGACTTCTAATCGGGGTGTCCGGGGTTCGATCCTTCCATGTATAAAGTGTACAACGTGTATTTCGATTTTCATATACCTACATTTGTCCGAAGCTTCTACGGTGAAGGAAAACATCGTGAGCTAACCATTCAAGTGAAGAAAGAAATTCAAAGGTGTATGTGAAGTTGACCAATCCGCACCGGGCCAGCATGGTTGTGCCTAAACACCCTAACTTAGGGTAGGCTCGAGCTCGGTGGGGACATTTATGAGCTGTGGTGTAATACATCGAACATACGCAGTCACATAGAAATAGAACTTATTTAGTACGGCGAAGGAATACATACCTAATTTCAGTAAGACGGACCTTCTCATAGCTGCGACACGCGCAACACGGCCGCATTGCATTTCCACTGCTGTAGTCTACATATATGAGTATTCCGTGGTTTACCCATTGCACTTGCCGATCACTTGAAGTTTGCCGCTGTAACTTCACAAACAAAACTCGCCATAGGTACTAAACGAGCGAGATAAAAGGTGCGAGCGCGACGGGGGGTATAAAGGCAAACTCAAAGTGAACAGCCAGTAATGTAATAGTAGTACTTGTAATATGACGCTAACGCCATGCTCCGATGACAATATAATATCCCTATTTAAACATCCCTTAATTGGTGTCGCCGCGAAGATTACGGCCTCGCAGCTATCATCAAGCGTAACTTGAACCGTATTAGTTGACCTTTTATTTTAATTGTTTTTACCGCAGTGGAAAGATATAGACTTCCTTGTTACAATGAAAAATCTTGATCCAGATTTCTCTTTAACGAAGGAATTGCTATATTGCCAGTCTTGTGGCCTTGTCTTTTTTGCTGGGATTCAGTGTCATTAGAGAATGACATACGCCTCCCGCGAGGATCTCCATACCAGTCCTGCGCTACGGCCAGCTGTGGGCTTCTAGCACCTTCTATAGATAATGTAGTAGTACTACGTACTGAAATTGCACCTCTTTGATCTTGAAAAAACCCGACATTTTAAATAACTAAACTTTAAGCATCTAAGCGTAATCACACCTTAACGACACGCCTTGAATGTTATTAGTATTCTGAAGTCTTATGTCGTTACGAGCTCAAGCGATAGGGTTGTTGTTCATGGTAAATAATCAAGCGCGGCGCGGGCAAGAAAGCGCGCCAAATGTTGCTATACACTTGTGAGTATGTATTAATTTCGAGAGCGCGGCAGCCCCGCTGCTTTTGCACTCTCGGAGTATGTGGAACGGTAGGTATTTCTCTTGTACCTAAGCGTGTAATGACGCAGGATAGTGACTGGCGAACGTTGTTTAGGCCCTTTTATACGCTACTAGCTTTCCGCTCGCGACTTTGCTTGCGTTATTTTTGTTTAACCGTGGGATTTTTTTTCCGTAGGAACATTACCCTATGTCCTTCCCCTGGTCTCGAACTATCCCTATACCAACTTTCATCAAAATCGGTTCAGTAGTTTCGAAGCCTATTCAATACAAACAAACAATCAATTATTTCCTCTTTATAATATTAGTGTAGATGACCTTTGCAGCATTATAATAGTGATGATAACGACTGTATCGCAACTGCATTGCTGCAAAAAAATATTTTAAAAAAATAAAAACCGACTTTAAAAACACTTAAAAGTTAAAAATAATAGGAATAGGTACAGACAACATCACACTTCTATATTGAAGTCGGTGCCAAACAATGATCTCCTAGAAAGTCTTAAAATTTGTCACCGACTTCAATATAGAAGTGTGATGTTGTCTGTACCTATTCTTATATTATTTTTAACTTTTCAGTGTTTTTGAAGTCGGTTTTTATTTTTTGTAAAATATTTTTTTTAACTTTTTAGTGAATGAAATCTTTTTAGTGGAAGAAACCCTAATTAATTAGCGTTTCCCTCGATTTTCATGGGATCCCATCATCAGATCCTAACTTTGGTTTGTTTTGAGCAACAGTATTAAATAGTAGATTTTATGCCGAGTGCATAAAGCAAGTCATTTTTATCTGAGATCGTTATATGCCCGAGCCCGCAGGGCGAGGGCAGATGAAGAAGTCGAGGATAAAAATGATTTGTGCACGAGTTATAAACTCTGCTTTTCACTTCGATTGCGAGAAAATAAAACAGTAACATAACATACTATATTGAAGAATGGCAGAACCCCGTGTATTTTCAGTGTCGCATTTAGGAGTTATGTATCTTAATGAAAATACCCTTAAAAGATAGGTCTAAGTCCAATTTAAAAAAAAGGGTAATTGCAGCATATTTTTTTAAAATGGGGTTTTCGTGTTATTCTGCAATAAGTATAACCTACAAATATCAGTGAACTTACATACAGATAATATATGATTTAATACTAGAATTGATTTGAAAAATAGTTAATTATAGGTACTTATTTAGTTACCTACACAGCCGAAATCATATAAAAAGGTATGTACAGATGACAATTGGCAACAAAACATAGGGTGGGTAGGTACCCTATCCACATGATGTATGATTGTTGTAATGTAAGGGCGCGGTTCATGGACAAACAGCCAAACGATGTTATCACACCGACCGAAGTAATAGGCATAAGGTAGAAGGCCCAGTACTCGTCAGGTTTTGAACTTTGCTGACTTTGGAGCTGTGTTACAGTAAACCTTGTAGACTTAATAATCTAAAACTTCGATAGCTTGCTAAAATATTTATTGTAGTTTCCAGAGGTAAAAGTGGTTTTTAGATAAACTAAATAAATAATTTATTGTAATATAAAAAAGTAAAAAGGAGCCAATTGTACCAGTAGTCGGCAGGTTTGTCCTAGTAACCGTCATGTTGACCCAAAAGTCGTCGATTTTTCACGCTACCTTGAACTTTATTGCTATACGTTAAAGATTACATTATAATCATTACGAAAAAAAAAAATAATTGAATTCGTTTTATTTTTCATATAGGTACTTACGTTATAATAAAATAATGTAATATTTATTTGTATTTTATACATATTATAGTCATAAAGAAAGCAGATCCCAGACTAATAATTTACTTTAAATAAATTTCTTTAAAGGGTTTGCGAAAACCAAAGAGTATATTCAATATAAAAGTATTAATAGAAATTTTCTTTTTTAAGTATGACAAACTGGTTATCATTATGATGAATCATATACGGCCTTCCTCCATATTTGTTCTAAAGGCCGGAAAACTGCCAAATCCATCGGTTGGAGTATTTGCAGCGGAGCGGGCGCGGGAGGAGGACTCTCAAGCCGCCCCGCTCCGTCGTAGGCGGTTAGGTAGGAAGAGGCGCGCCTTCTAAGGTGCGCACCTACTACCCTAAGCAGCCAGGAAGGATTCAGGTCCAACCAACCCACAACCGGCTGGGAGATATTACATCACCTTCCTGGTTGCCCGTCTGGGGGTCACAACCGAGTAACCCCTTCCTTGGCAAGTCCCAACTCGTTTATACCACTGGGCCTGTTCCCAAGGGGTGTGTTCGGGAAATGGCTAGTTCGATCCCGAACATGTCTTCACCGGGGGTAGAGAGGTACCGCAGGGTGGTTTCGCCAGGTATGGGGTTGTTACCCGAGTCCTACGGCTAATCCAAAGGACAGCCTTGTCAGCTACAGTCTCTTGTGAATTGTAAAGATATTCCCTCGTCCTAAAAAAGTGTGTCGCATTAGGATAGAAGGGCCCATTATGATTTAGAGATCAGGGTGATGTTTTTTCCCGGCAAAATTGCTCAGTGGTTGCCTATGAGAGCAGTGGCCATCCAAGAGATGTTATTTTTTACCCATGGGTAAAAAAGCATTCGTTACATATTCAAAAAAACCTTCTGTCCAGTAGAATCCACCATCTCGATCCACCAGTTGATCAAATAGCACGCTGAAGTTCGCTAAGATCCAACATTGATCTTGCTGGATCCTATGATACTTATTCTTTTTAATGCTCCACTAGTGGATCAACCAGCATACGTCAAACGGTATCAGAAGGTCCAAACCCCCCCCCCCCCCCAATGGATCGGACTAACCAAAGGCCCCAAGTGCCCGGTGGTCCCGGAGGCCGTGTCGGCAGTGACGATCGTCGACCCAGGGCTGGAACCTGGAGTGCAAAGAATCCCCGGGCGGCGAAAACCCCCAATCAAACGACCTTGGCCCTGGCAACGTATAACGCGCGTACACTGCGGACCGAGGAACAGCTGCTGGAATTACAGGAGGAATTGGGCAGGATTTGTTGGAGTATTGTGGGACTATTCGTAGTCCGATGAGATGGTGATAACACGATGGTCCTTAAATCTGGCAACCTGCTCTATTTCCGGGAGGGCGAAGACCTGTCCCAAGGTTGTGTCGGGTTCATTGTCCATAAATCTCTCGTGAACAACGAGGTACAGATCGAAAGTGTGTCGAATAGGATGGCATACCTTATACTCCGAATCACCAAACGGTATTCGCTGAAGGTACAAGTCTACGCCCCGACCTCAACCCACCCCGACGAGGAAGTGAAAGCTATATATGAGAACATTTCTCGAGCAATAGGTACATGCTTCCAAGACTCACTACACCGTTGTCATGGGAGACTTCAACGCAAGGCTAGGCAAGCGAGGCGATAATGAGTTGAAAGTGGGGCAATTTCGAGCTGGAATCCGGAAATACCGAGGTCAAATGCTAGCCGATTACATGGACAGAGAGGGACTCTATATCATGAAATCTTTCTTCAAAAAACGGCTGCATCGAAAGTGTACCTTGAAAAGTCCGGATGGCGTGACAAAAATGAGATTGACTTAATCATGTTGATTAAGACCAGTATATTCAATGACGTCTCAGTAATCAATTCGTTTAACATGGGGAGCGATAACCGAACGGTAAGAGGCGCATTGAATCTTAACATAAAAGCGGAAAGGTAGCGCTCCGTGCCGAAGCCATCCAGATCCAAAACCCCGAGCGCTTTCAACTCGAATTGCAAAATCGCTTTGATTGTCTAGAGGACTGCACGGACGTGGACATTTAACATGACAGGATTCTGGAAGCTGTCTTTACGGCGGGTGCATAGTTTTGAAAACCCAGCCGTACTTAGCAAAGAAGTAAGATCTCGGAGCCGAGAGCTAAGCTGATGGAGGAATGGCGTGTAATGGGTCTACAGTCTTCTGAAAATGCTCGTCGGTGACTCAACAAACAGATCTCTTAGGCCCGTTTTATAAAACGATTCTCAGTAATGAATCTAGTTTTAAAACTATGTAGTTTTAAGATGGGCTTTAATTATTGAAGTTTCTTAAACGAGATTCATTGATCGTTGTTCATCTAAGTAATTGCTTATTATAGAAGTGCCTTGTACGCTCAAGTAAAGATTTGATCTTTGATTATTTAAGTATGGTGGAAACCACTCTTGAGAAAATAAATTCATATTATGTTACCAAATAAGGTTGATATTTACCCCAAAATCTGATGCTGGGGAAGTGTCCAGCTGTGGGCTGGTGCTGGATGAGTGTGTCCATCAATGGGGCTGGTGCTGGGAAAGATTTCCAGCAATGGGATGGTGCTGGGCAAAATTGCCCAGCGGTGAACTTGTGCTGGGCAAGATTGTTCAGCTGTGGGCTGGTGCTGGGCATGATTTTCAACACTGGGATGGCGCTGGACAAGATTGTCCAGTAGTGGGCTGATGCTGGGTAAGATGTTTCAGCAGTGGGCTGGTGCTGGGAAAGATTGTCCAGCAGTGGACTATTGCGTTCTGTAATACGGGCCTTAATGTCTGACTCGCGACATACTCTGATTTAATACGAAACGTATTAAAGAGGCCATCGAGCAGAACAAAGGCTCCAAAGTGTTCGCAAGAGATCTGTCACCCGGTCAGAGTCTGCTGAAGACAGAGGTTGGCAGAGTCATTACACCCCGACCTGAACTTATGGTCGAGATCGAACGCTTCTATGGACAGCTTTACGCATCATCACAGGCACCTGTTATTCTGGCCACAGATCCTAGAGCCAAATTGACTCGGCACTACACCGAAGACATCCCGAACGTCAGCCTGTACGGGATTAGTGTAGCTCTCAAACAGCCTAAAAACAACAAGGCGCCGTGTGATGATAGAGTTACAGCCTAACTCCTAAAGCGGATGGACTACCAGTCCGGAAAGCGCTGCAGCGGCTATTGAACTCCGTCATACTCGAGGGCAAAACGCCTAAGGCATGGCATAGGGGCATGGTGGCACTGTTCTTCATAAAGGGCGACAGGGCCCAGTTGAAGAACCATAGACCCATCACGCTCCTGAGTCATGTTTACAATCTGTTCTCGAGGGTCATTACGAATCATCTCGCAAGTAGGTTCGACGACTTCCAGCCTCCCGATAAAGCCGGATTTCGAAATGGCTATAGTACCATATATTAAAACTTATGACATTAATAAGGACACTGGCAGTTTTATACTTGTTTACTTTTCTAATATGAATTTTGAATCTGACATGTATTTCATACTTCTACTCTGAATTTTGATAGCTTGTGTATATTTATCCAATGAGACTCTTCCTCAAATATAATTTTCAACAAATAATCTGCGTTTTTCACTGCACCATAGACCACATCCATACGCTGCGGCAGGTTATACAGAAGACCGAGGAGTATAATCTGCCACTATGCTTGGCAAGGCTTCCAAGGGCAATGGAGAGGGCTATGCTCGGGGTTTCTCTACGTGATCACATCACAAATGATGAAATCCGTAGAAGAACTAGAGTTACCGACATAGCCCAAAGAATTGCAAAACGTAAGTGGCAGTGGGCAGGACACATTGCTCGTAGAACTGACGGCCGTTGGGCCGAAAGGTCCTCGAGTGGCGGCCGCATACCAGGAGACGATCTGGTGAAGGTCGCGGGAAGCCGCTGGATGCGGGAGGCGCAGGACCAATCGGTATGGAGATCATTGGAAGAGGCCTATGTCCAACAGTGGGCTTCTCGTGGCTGAAATGATGATGATGATGAAGCAAACTGCCTATCTCACGAGTCATTGAAAAGTTCAATACCTGCTCGACCAAAGTGCATAGAACAGTTAAATATTTTTGTAAAAGTAGGTCCCATAAAAACGTAGTCTATAAATGTTACTGAACCATATAAAAATGTAATCATAATAATGAAACTATTATACTGATATAACTATAACTAATATAAAATTTCAAGAAATTATTTGAATTTAAAAAAAACTGTACATATAGAGATACCTACTTTTTATCCAATAATAAAATAAATTGATTCAAACGAATATCGTACTTTATGATGGGCTCAGGTACAATTGTAACGAACGTCCCCATATCCATCGTTATCTAAGTATAAGATTTTTATAATGTCAAAGGAAAATTAAACTAAATACCGAGAAATAAGGTAACAGTGACGGGTTAAGGTACTTTGCTTTGCTTTTGCTTTTTTTTGCTTTTTTTTATTATATTCGCCCCACACTAGGATTTTCTCCTGTATCGTGGGTGCAGTTACAAACATAGAATATCACATGCACTTTTGTTAATGCTCGCCCCAGTATCCGTCAGAACTACATAAATTTTGACGAGTATTGGGCAAAACAGGCATAAGCGAGCACCAATGAATGTCACATGCAATAAAAAAATAAATTCTCAAGATTTAGCACTAATTAATAGGTATAGTGTTAGAAAATGTATTATACTATTATTAAAAAACAAACACACTTATCTTATAAATATCTGAAGCGGTATATTATGTAAAAAATAGGAGCCGGTTGTTGCTCAGTTTAGTTGCCAAACTATACCTATTACAGTTTTTTTTCTGAGCGCACACTTTTAGCACCTCGAATTTTTGACACAATTACAATTTTAATGCAGTGTTGCAAATATAATAAAACATTATAGTACTGTGATTGTATTTCAATCACAATTCTATCATTTACGGTTGGTAGAAATTTTATAAGCCTCTTTTAAAGTGTACCTGACGAGTATTGGGACACTGACGAGTACACCAGCGTTTACCTTAATCTTGATATTTGTTTCAATAAATTATATTATTAAGACTTATTGACAATAAGTTATTAAAATAAATCTTTGTCTTTAATACTCATTAATATCGAATTCCGTTTATTTATCACTTGTTATCACATAAAACTTAAAAAAACGTATTAAATAGTTCAATCTTATAAATATTTTAAACAATATATTTATTTAATTATTTAAGGTGGCAACTTATTTGTTTATACTTTACATATGCGTTTCGTTATTGCATGTGTGGTTGAGTTTGATACAAGTTTTATTTTTTCGATTTTCTCATTATTCCCGTTTTACAAAAAAACCATATTTATAGGAAATGAACAACTATAATTGTCTAATATAATGCATAGAATTTCATCGACTTTCACTTGATATTTTATGCGACCCTGGGTTTGCCATTCTTCTTTGTCATAAGTTTTCATATATATTTGCCGAGATTTTGGCGGCAATATTTCTTGCACCACTTTTTGTGCGTTTATTTCCATTAAAGTATTAGGAGTAAGTTCTAAATCTTCTTCTTCACTTGACATTTTTAAAATTTAGTTAATTCAACAATAACTGAGAAAATTCAATACGAAAATTTCACGGCTTCTTTCCCGCTACTTTACTTTTTTTAATTTTTGTGCATGATTTTCGGGCAAAGAATAAAATATATACAGCCTACTCTTAAATTATTTAGGGGTATTGTTTTTTTTAGTGATGAATATGTCTTGATATTTAGTAACTTTTTCGTATTATCTTATTATAAACCAAAAATGCAAATAGGGAAGGATATATTATAAATTAGCAAGTTTTATCCGTGCACAATTTATTATGTTTGGCTGCATGGTCTAAATGGTCACTGCCTTAGTATAGATACATTTAAAAAGCTACTTTTTTGCCCTTGTGCATAAAGTTCAACTTTATGTCGCCTAGATTCTGCATAAAGTAGTACTTTTTCGAGCATGAGAAGTGAAAAATCCTTTTTTAATACAGTTGCTCAAAAAGTAGTAGGTATATTGCAGGGCTGTTTAGCGTGCGGGATGACCACCATTACGCACTAGTGCTTTTTCTTTACCAAATGTCAAATGTCTAGAATCTGACACACATTTTGCTTTTTTCTAGCATGCTAAGTTAAGATTGCACTAAATATTGTATTGTAAAAGCATGCCTAAAAGCAAAGCATAACAAAAAGCACGGCCGGACCTTGCTTTTAAAAACACGGCAATCAAAGCATAGCACGCATTTGCTTTGTCACTGCTGTGTACGTACGACGACATATTTGGCGCCATTTTTCTAAAATTTTCTCTGCGTGATTATTGATTGTTGTTATTTGCTTAAAAGTTTAATAATTCTATAAAATGAGTGACTCTGATAACATATTAATTGATTTAACACCACCGGAATTATGTTTAATTGCTGAAAATGCGAGTGTGAGTATTTTACCTGTAAAGTCCAAAAGCAGGTACATTGCTATATATGGTTGCTACGTATTTATTGTTTCATTTTTTCGCAACTGTATTAAAAATAGTTGTTCAATACACGTGCGGGACTGTAATTTCCACTCGTTCCGACTGTCAACCCTCGCCTTCGGCTCGGGACGACATTTGTCGGAACTCGTTGCAATGACAGGCTTCCCGCACTTGTAGTGAAAATAACTATTTTGGATTTTGTCGTATTAATACAAAAACAAATCAGCACTATCGAGCAGTACTGTCAAAATATTGGTGGTTCGTGTATTGGTATATTACGACCATGGACCATGGATCCATGATTACGACTAAATATAAATAAACGTAAACTGCTAAGTAGTAAAATTCTTTGACTGTATATTGGGATCTTTGTGGCGGATCGAGATTTGCAAATTACACTTATTACCACTTACCATCAGGTGGGTAGCCTTTCTGATTGGCAAAATAGTTGTAGGTATAAAAAAATTAGTACAGTAAGCACTTCTACCACTTGCAGACTCCTTCAGGTCCTCTCGTGATTTGATAAACTTTTTGTGACGACCATAATCTCTTGCCATGCCAAAAATGGTTGTGTATTTACTATCAAAGCGTCCGTGAAACTATCAAAGGCTTTACGGTGTGCAATATAAAATGCGAAACAGAAAACAGTTACAGCTGACGCAAGTCAATCATCCCGTCGGAATCGAATTGATCGTCGGCGCGCCTGATATCCGATTCGATTTCTTTCTGGCCGTCGCGTCGATAGTGACATTTGGCATTTCGCAATAGGTTGTCAAACGCAGCAAGGTTTGAATTTAGAAATTCCTGCCACTTGCTCGCTTTTAAGTGTAATGATATTTTGTAAAATACCTACTGAACAATACAAAGTGGCTTCTGACATTCTAATAGCACCTCTTCTGAATATTTACCTCAGCTTTTAAATATTTTCCTTATATCACATGAAAGGTCTTTTTGTGTTTGATTAAATGGCAAACTACTTCAGCGAAGTAAGCGTATGGTTTGATACACTCTCTACAATTTGAAACGTAGCTGAGCAATCTTATAAGTAATGTCCACGAAAGAAAAACATTTTTATTTTCTTCGTAGCTAAATAATCACAGAAAACATAGCTTAAATGGCGTTAAATCAAAGCTTGGCATTAATTAACCTGGGTATTCTACCAAGCTACAGAGCTCTTAATAATCATCTCGGTTGTGCATACTACGATAATTCCGACTACATTTTGTAGCCAGTGTAGATCATAATAAATGTTATCGTGTGACCGTGTGTCGTGTTTGATGTAATTTATTCATCAAATATTTTTTGACGTAAAAAATTAAAAAAATAAAAATAAAACTGGTGTAGATTCATATAAAATATGCTACTAAATCTGCTTAGTAAATGAAGTAAAAACAAACGTAGTTACAAAATGAGCTTTGATTCCGAAATATCAGAGAAATAGATAAGATACAATGTAACTTGGCAGCGCGATTAAAGTCCCACGATTACTTACATCGATCCAGAATGAAAACAGAATACCGCAGACGAAAACAAATTGTGCTTAAACCGCTCTTTATGCTTCTCTTGCAATTTCAATTTTAAAGGGGAACACGGGGAAACCTTTTAGAATGAGCCACAGCCAGATGGGAGCCAGATCCGAACTTGGAATTATTTCTGGTGCTACTTTTTTATAGGCGTCAAACAAATACTTAATATATTTATAATATTTGTGACTTTGCATTTTATTATTTGTGACTTAGCAATTTTTTTTATTAATAAAAAAAAAAAATTACAATTTGCCATTACAATTTTGCGCAAAATATTAAGACTGGTCGTACAGCGGTGCATTATCCCACCAAAACACCATTATTCGAGGTGGGGCTCGCTAACATCCGCGGGCTCCATTCTAACCTCCTAGCTGTCCACCACCATCTCGAATGCTGTTTTTGACGGAGACGCAAATTATCTGCCCGGCCGATACAGGCTACCTTAATTACCCCGGCTACGCTCTTGAGGAGTCCTTCAAGGCGAAGGCTGGTGTTTGCTTGTTCGTCCGGGCGGACGTTTGCTGTCGTCGCCTGCGCTGTTTGGAGGAACCTTCCTTTTCCATCCTTGCGGTACACGTCGATTTTGGCACTCATTGCCGTGTCTACGTCTGCGTCTACCGTTCCCATCGTGGTGACTTGGAGACAACTCGACTTTTTGAACATCTAAGTCGGGTGGCAGATGACGCGCAGGAGCGATTTCCTTCCGCCGAGCTGGTGTTTTTAGGGGACTTCAATGCTCACCACGAGTTGTGGTTAAGTTCCTCTAAAACTGACCATGCGGGTAGGACTGCCCACGCATTCGCTCTCACGCACGACCTGACACAATTGGTCACCCAGAACACCAGGGTACCAGATATTATCGGTCAAGCGCCCTCTTTATTGGACCTTCTGTTGACAAATCGCCCTGATGGATATCAGGTGGTGGTTCGAGCTCCACTAGGATCTTCGGATCACTGCCTGGTATCCGTCTCAGTGCCTCAGGCGTCACGACCGTCGCCTGTGGTTGCAGCACGCCGTCTGTGGCACTATGCGTCAGCAGATTGGGACGGTATGCGGGATTATTACGCATCTGTTCCTTGGTGGCAGCGCTGTTTCAATAGGATGGATCCGGACTCCTGCGCTACCTCTGTTGCTGACGAGATCATACTAGGAATGGAATATTATATTCCGCATTCCAATCTCGTCAGTAGAGGCAGACGTAACCTCTGGTTCAATCGCGAGTGCGCCTCTGCTGTTGAAAACAAACAGCTGGCTTACCGCGCTTGGATCAGAGGCCGAGCATCTAAGGATCCCAATACAAGCCTACTGAAAACAGCCTACAATAATGCCACCAAGTTATGTAAGAGGGCTTACATTAGAGCGGATGCTCAGCGCATTGCACAAGTGGGCCAGGAACTGCTATCGCACCCTACGGGTAGCCGTTCTTTTTGGCGCCTGGCCAAAGCTGTGCAATCAAACTTCTGCCAACCCTCGCTGCCACCGCTGAGACTTGCCGATGGCTCACTTGCTCATCAGCCGCAGGAGAAAGCCGACCTCCTGGCAAAACTCTTTGCGGCTCATTCCCGTGTCGATGACTGTGGTACACAACCTCCGAAACTGTCCCATTGTGGCAGCACCATGCCCGATATCCGTATCAGACAGCGTGATGTGCGGGCGGAGCTCCAGTCGATCGATACTCGAAAGGCAAGTGGACCAGACGGCATTCCTGCGATTGTTCTTAAGAAGTGTGCAGCGGAGTTGACTCCGGTCCTTACGCGTCTATACCGTCTGTCGTTCTCTGCTGGTTGTGTGCCGAAATCTTGGAAAGAAGCCAATGTCCAGCCGGTTCCCAAAAAGGGAGATCGTTCTGATCCGGCTAACTATCGTCCTATAGCCGTCACTTCCATTTTGTGTAAAATCATGGAGAGGATCCTTAATACACAGCTGATCCGTTACCTGGAAGGTCACTCGTTACTTAATGACCGACAGTATGGGTTTCGTCCTAAACGGTCAACAGGTGACCTTCTAGCGTTCCTTTTGCACAAATGGGGTGAATCTATCGATAAGCGCGGCGAATCGGTGGCTATTAGTCTCGACATCGCCAAAGCTTTTGATAGAGTCTGGCACAAGGCTCTTCTTTCCAAGCTTCCGGCATACGGATTACCCGCGCAGTTCTGTACGTGGATTGCCAGCTTCCTCCACGAGCGTAGAATTCGCGTTGTCGTTGACGGCTGCGCTTCGCGGTTCATGGCAGTGAACGCTGGTGTTCCGCAAGGCTCCGTTCTATCCCCCACATTGTTTCTTCTGCATATCAATGATATGCTTTCCTTGGGAGCTATACATTGCTATGCGGACGACAGTACAGTGCATGGGGGATATCACGGAACCTCGGGGGCTGCTCGTGGTGATATTGGTAGGGAAAGGCAGAATCTTATCATTGAGCTCAACAGGACGCTGGACCTCGTCTCCGAATGGGGCTCCAACAATCTTGTTGAGTTCAATGCTAAGAAAACACAGGTGTGCGTGTTCTCGGCGAAAAGGTCACCTTTCCTCCCCCTTCCTTCTCTTCAGGGCACAACCCTTCACACACAGAGCAACATCACCTTGCTCGGAATGAACATTCGCTGCGATCTGAACCCCAGAGACTACATCGAATCCGTCATAACTACTGCCTCACGGAAACTCGGTGTCCTGAACAAGGTGCGTAGGTATTTTGCGCCGGACCAACTATGCTTGTTGTATAAAACTCAGGTTAGGTCTTGCGTGGAATATTGCTCGCACCTTTGGGACGGCTCCGCTCAGTACCTCCTCGATGCTCTGGACAGATTGCAGCGTCGCACTATTCGCATAATTGGCGATGTAGAGGCAACTAACACCCTCGAGCCTCTACAACTTCGTCGTGACATCGCCTCTCTTAGCGCCTTTTACCGAATGTTCCATGGGGAATGCTCTGAGGAGCTCTTTAACCTTATCCCTCCCTCTCCATTCCTTAACAGAAACACGCGTAAGGGCCTTCGGAGTCATCCGTACACTGTGTCCTCCTTTTCACACCGTACCAAGAAATTCCAAGATTCCTTCTTCTGTCGTTCATCCCACACTTGGAATTCTCTACCTGCGCACGTGTTTCCCCCATCCTACAACATGGGTTCCTTCAAAAGAGGCGTGAAAAAGCATCTTTTGGGCCGGCAAGGGGCGGGCAGGTAGGAGAGTGGATGTCGTCCCTACTCTATCTGTCAACTCATTTGGGCCTCTTTCACCGCTTAACATCAGGCGGGAGGAGGTCATTTGCCGGGCCATCCATTAAAAAAAAAAAAAAAAAAAAAACTCCGTCATTTTTAAACCGATTTCCAAAATTCTTTTTGTATTTGATAGAGTATACTGCAAGGGTGGTCCCATGGTCACCAAAGTCAGGATCGGATGATGGGATCCCATAGAAAATCGAGGAAAACACTAATTTAATACCTTCGGTGAAAAATAATCTTCTTCTATATTGAAGTCGGTGACAAATTTTAACACTTTCTAGGAGATCATCGTTTGGCGCCGACTTCAATATAGAAGAAGATTATTTTTAAGTTTTCAGTGTTTTTGAAGTCGGTTCTATTTTTTTTCAATATCTTTCCCAAATATCTTAAAAAGGAAAGTGTTTTATATTATATTTTAACAGCTTCCGTAGTCTTTTGGGTGAAACCACCGGGTGTTGATCTAGGACCGGGGTTCAATTCCTCATGTGGGCTGAAGTTTTTCCGCTCGGTTTGGTTGGTGGTAGGGCTTCTGAGCCCACCTGGCTAGCTACCACCGTCTTATTTAAGTTTGTCGCCATAATAACAAAACAACTTTAAAAACATTATTGTGTTCCGACAATTAGAGGTAAGATAGCCAGTTCCCCAGTTGTTGAGGAGTCCAGGTGAAGTTAACATCCACCTTGGCTATTATCGTCACTTACCATCAGCTGAGATGAAGGCCAAAAGCTTTCCTGGCGTAGTAAAAAATATATAATGTCCTCCTAACCGATATACGGTCACGGCGGCCAATCTCAACAGAGACTAGCCATCTGCGCAGGAGATATTATAGTGCACAAGTGACTGCGCAAACGCAAGTGCACTGTCTGTTCCTTACTCGCATAGTCCCATGCGTCGGTGGCGCTGTGGACTCGGCACTTGTCTTCCAATCGGGAGGTCCGGGTTCGAGACCGCCATGTACCACTGTGTTTTTCGTTTCGAATTTCATATGTACATTTGTCTGACACTCCTACGGTGAAGGAAAACATCGTGAGGCAACCTGCATACATCTGCGAAGAAATTCAAAGGTGTATGTGAAGTTGACCAATCCGCACTGGGCCAGCGTGGTTGACTAAGGCCTAATCACCCTAACATAGGGTAGGCTCGAGCCCCTCGGTGGGGACGTATATGAGCTGTAATGTTGATAGCCCCATGGGATAGTTAGTGGACATGACCGGGGCGAGATCAGGCGCTGTTTAATGTGCCTTCCGAAACACGGAGGAGCTCGCGATGTTTCGTATTTCGGTAGACCTCAGGCAACGTTGCTTAACCTTAGCAATCGTTCGCTGAGGGCACGTGCCAATGCACTACCAAGCTCCTGAAAAAAAGATATATATAACATCTTCATCTTGTTGTTTTAGTGCTACACGCGAAGTCGGCGATGTGGTCGCGCAAGCAGTCGGTGTGCAGCGCCGTGAGCGGGGCCTCCAAGGGGGAAGACGGGGAGGCACCAGCTTCCAGCGGTCTGCAGATCTACCCCTTCGCCATAGCGCTCAGAGTTAGAGTGCTTCAGGTAACACTATAAACTTAAAACCGGCCAAGCGCGTGTCGGACCAAGCGCAATGTCAGTTTCCGCACTATTATCATTATCTACTATTATCATAACAGAATTATGTTATACTTAACTAACAAATTTATCTAATTTTGCAAAAGAATTTGTGCGAAAAAAGGGAAATTTCGTAATTCCTTGATTTCTTTGACCTACATTTTTTGTAATTCCTTGATTTCTAGACCCTACTTAGCTCTGTTCCTTGTAATGTTCCTTTTAATTACGTTATAATATATATACTAGTACTGTGTCATTTTTTACGTATCAATAAATAACCATTTAGCTGGCAGAGGAGGGAGGGGACACTTGACTCTAACAAATTAGCGCTTTACAACAACAACCATAAAATTTCTGAAATACCTATTCAACGACTTCCCACACCATGAGATAGATGAGAAAAAAAATCATCCTCATTTTACATGTAGGTAGGGAGAAATTCTTTTTTTTTTTAATTTTAGTTTACGACTTTATCCGCGTGACTATAATATACATACACACACACATGCCAAATTTCATCTTTCTAGTACCAATAGTCTCTGAGCTAAGTCGCATACAGACGGACATACAAATATGGCGAACTATAAGGCTGAGCGCAGATAATAGTCAAGACAGTCTTAAAACGGACTATCGCTTTACAAAAATAATGAAGACGCGCATACTTCAAACAAAACGTCTCGTAGACTAAATTGTTTCATACCTACAAGATCTGCATGGCGACAAGTCTGACTAACGTTTGTCGGCTTCCCTTTTGAATATATGCGGGCGCGCACATCAACGACAAAACAGTCTAACGATGTACCCCATGAAGGGTTCTGTACGATTTATGACGTATTAAAAAAACTACTTACTAGATCTCGTTCAAACCAATTTTCGGTGGAAGTTTGCATGGTAATGTACATCATATATGTTTTTTATTTTTATCATTCTCTTAATTTAGAGGGACACACACATTTTACCACTTTGGAAGTGTATCTCGCGCAAACTATTCAGTTTAGAAAAAAAATATATTAGAAACCTCAATATCATTTTTGAAGACCTATCTTTAGATACCCCACACGTATGGGTTTGATAAAAAAAAATGTTTGAGTTTCAGTTCTAAGTATGAGGAACCCCCAAAATTTATAGCTTTTTTTCTATTTTTGTGTGAAAATCTTAATGCGGTTTACAGAATACATATACTTACCAAGTTTCAACAGTATAGTTCTTAGAGTTTCGGAAAAAAAGTGGCTGTGACATACGGACGGACAGACAGAGACATGACGAATCTATAAGGGTTCCGTATTTTGCCATTTGGCTACGGAACTCTAAAAAGATTGTCGCAGACTATGGTGTGCGGCGCATCGTAGACAAAACAGTTTCGTCTTGGTTTTAAAACAGACTTGTCTGTTTGATGCAAGTCTGTCTTAAAACTGTCGTGACTACAATGTGCGCTCGCTCTAACGTTTGTCGGCTTCCCTTTTGAATGTATGCGGGCGCGCACATCAACGACAAAACAGTCTAACGGTACATACCCCATGAAAGGTTCTGTACGATTTATGACGTATTAAAAAATCTACTTACTAGATCTCGTTCAAACCAATTTTCGGTGGAAGTTTGCATGGTAATGTACATCATATAATTATGTTTTTTATTTTTATCATTCTCTTAATTTAGAGGGACACACACATTTTACCACTTTGGAAGTGTCTCTCGCGCAAACTATTCAGTTTAGAAAAAAAATATATTAGAAACCTCAATATCATTTTTGAAGACCTATCTATAGATACCCCACACGTATGGGTTTGAGGAAAAAAAAATGTTTGAGTTTCAGTTCTAAGTTTGAGGAACCCCCAAAATTTATTGCTTTTTTTCTATTTTTGTGTGAAAATCTTAATGGGGTTTACAAAATACATATACTTACCAAGTTTCAACAGTATAGTTCTTATAGTTTCGGAAAAAAGTGGCTGTGACATACGGACGGACAGACAGAGACATGACGAATCTATAAGGATTCCGTTTTTTGCCATTTGGCTACGGAACCCTAAAAAGATTGTCGCAGACTATGGTGTGCGGCGCCTCGTAGACAAAACAGTTTCGTCTTGGTTTTAAAACAGACTTGTCTGTTTGATGCAAGTCTGTCTTAAAACTGTCGTGACTACAATGTGCGCTCGCTCTAACGTTTGTCGGCTTCCCTTTTGAATGTATGCGGGCGGGCGCGCACATCAACGACAAAACAGTTTAACGATGTACCCTATGAAGGGTTCTGTACGATTTATGACGTATTAAAAAAACTACTTACTAGATCTCGTTCAAACTAATTTTCGATGGAAGTTTGCATGGTAATGTACATCATATATTATGTTTTTTAGTTTTATCATTCTCTTAATTTAGAGGGACACACACATTTTACCATTTTGGAAGTGTCTCTCGCGCAAACTATTCAGTTTAGAAAAAAAATTTATTAGAAACCTCAATATCATTTTTGAAGACCTATCTATAGATAACCCTCAAGTATGGGTTTGATGAAAAAAAAAATTTGAGTATGGGGAACCCCCAAAATTTATTGTTTTTTTTATATTTTTGTGTAAAAATCTTAATGCGGTTCACAGAATATATATACTTACCAAGTTTCAACAGTATAGTTCTTATAGTTTCAGAAAAAAGTGGCTGTGACATACGGACGGACAGACAAAGACATGACGAATCTATAAGGGTTCCGTTTTTTGCCATTTGGCTACGGAACCCTAAAAAGATTGTCGCAGCGCACATTGTAGTCACGACAGTTTTAAGACAGACTTGCATCAAACAGACAAGTCTGTTTTAAAACCAAGACGAAACTGTTTTGTCTACGATGCGCCGCACACCATAGTCTGCGACAATCTTTTTAGGGTTCCGTAGCCAAATGACAAAAACGGAACCCTTATAGATTCGTCATGTCTCTGTCTGTCCGTCCGTATGTCACAGCCACTTTTTTCCGAAACTATAAGAACTATACTGTTGAAACTTGGTAAGTATATGTATTCTGTAAACCGCATTAAGATTTTCACACAAAAATAGAAAAAAAGCAATAAATTTTGGGGGTTCCTCATACTTAGAACTGAAACTCAAACTTTTTTTTTCATCAAACCCATACGTGTGGGGTATCTATAGATAGGTCTTCAAAAATGATATTGAAGTTACTAATATTTTTTTTTTCTAAACTGAATAGTTTGCGCGAGAGACACTTCCAAAGTGGTAAAATGTGTGTGTCCCTCTAAATTAAGAGAATGATAAAAATAAAAAACATATATGATGTACATTACCATGCAAACTTCCACCGAAAATTGGTTTGAACGAGATCTAGTAAGTAGTTTTTTTAATACGTCATAAATCGTACAGAACCCTTCATGGGGTACATCGTTAGACTGTTTTGTCGTTGATGTGCGCGCCCACATACATTCAAAAGGGAAGCCGACAAACGTTAGTCAGACTTGTCGCCATGCAGATCTTGTAGGTATGAAACAATTTAGTCTACGAGACGTTTTGTTTGAAGTATGCGCGTCTTCATTATTTTTGTAAAGCGATAGTCCGTCTTAAGACTGTCTTAACTATAATCTGCGCTCAGCCTAAGAGTTCCTTGTTGACTACCATACCTACGTTAAAAAGGAGTTCAGAGTTGTTAATGATTTCTGTTGGCCACTGCTGGACTGGATCCTTCAAGGATTTCTGAACCAATCGGTCCTGCATCGAGAATTTATTCGTAGTCAATAGTCAATAGTCGACCTGGCTTCGACGATTGACATCGTTGTCTCTTGACTTGTGGACAATGTTTCTCATAGCCTTCGATACAAGGCTTCGATCATTTCAGAATTGTCAAATAGCTATTGGAGCATCCAACTATGTATTATGAAAACGATTACGACAACGCCATATCACCTTAACCTGCTAATGTAAACAGGTGTGCCAGTTACTTGTACCTATTTGCCGTAAATTGCATAATACTACTGCTCCGTTCTACAAGCCTATCTGTTTCCGGTGTAATCTATCTATACGGGGTTAATTTTAATGCACCTGCAATCTCGCAGGATTAGATAGTCACAGAATGCAACCACTAAAAACCGGCCAAGTGCGTGTCGGGCCACGCGCAGTGTAGGGTTCCGTAGTAGCAAATGCCAACTTTGAGTTCACACTCACACCTCACAACACGTTGCCACAGATTACTAAATACGTTGCTATTAAATTAGGCATTATTATTATTAAAGCTGCAATGATTTTATATTTCCTTAACTTCACGTGGTTCGTAAATTCATATTCAGTACTAATTTTCAATGAAATTTTACTTTTCCGAGTACATTTTATAAGTTAGTCGTCTATAACTTTTTAGTTTGTACTTAGTACTCAACTCTGATAGTTTTTCTTTAAGCTTCGTTATATATGTATACTACTGTTGTAATTTTTTTCACGTGTCCATATATAACCGTTTACCAGATAGAGGGGGGGGGACACTTACCTCTAACAAAAATTTGCACTTTAAAACCAAATATTTCAGAAACGGATCCCTTATTCGAAAAATGGTGTTCTGAACCTTACATTATTTTTTAAATACCTATTCAACAATATCGCACACGATGGGTTAGTTGAGAAAAAAAAATTACTCCCACTTTAATTGTATGGGAGCTACCCTAAAAAAAAATTTTTTTTTTAATGTTTTTTTCCACCACTTTTTTGCATGATTAATATACATACCCATACCAAATTACAGCATTCTAGTACTAATAGTCTCTGAGTAAAAGCGCGGACAGACAGACAGACATGGCGAAACTATAAGGGTTCCTTGTTTACTACGGAACCCTAAAAAGGAAATGGGATGAGAAAGTCTGAAAATCAAAGTGGTTATTTTTTGCGGTAAGTATAGAAAAAAAATCCTGATATTATAATTCCCAAATAAAATGAAATTCAACTGTTCTGCTGGATCTCAAAATATACACTGGCTTTTGTTCATCTATTAATGAATCACAATCATGACTTTTTATCTACTACTAATATTGACCAATCTGTCATAAGCTATCACATTCTTAGTTATCTTTTTAACGGTTATAGTATTAAAATTGATATTATAAATAAACAATAAAAACTCAACATGCTTCGGGTGTCAGGCGGGGATTGAACCCGCGCCTCTCCACGTTCCGCGTGGATGTACTAACCATTACACTGCCGAGACCCTATGATTTATGTTGAATTTCTAATACCATTTGTTACTTTTTCCGCTGCAAGCCAGCGTTATTCCATCAATGCTGTACGTATAACACCTTAAACTCCATCCGGTCAAAGTACATCCTATAGACAATAATTTTAGGTTTTACTTATTACTTCTAAGCTGCAAAGTTCCTCTGTTCTGGTCTAAAACCTATCCTTTTATGTGCAACGTTTGGATATGACGTATATCTTTAAAATTCAACTGGATCTTGAATTGTACTTATCATTTTGCGCAGAAAATCTCGCCATTTTTAAATTAAAATTACGCCGAATTGGACTCCATCGAAGCCGCGGGCAATAGCTAGTATCAGATAAAGAGTACACTTATTTGCCCTTCTTTAATATAAATTGAACAATGATCATTACAAGAATAAATTTCGTCTCGGGCGGGAATCGAACCCGCGTCTTCAATATACCGTGTTGGTTGATTAACGACTGGGCCACCGAGCAAATAAATACCGGCCCCGACGAATCTTCGACTTCATCTCTTGTGTACTTTGTTAACCCAAAGTAGACTTTATTCGGTGTTAACAACTACGAATCAGTATCCAGTTTAGAAAATTGATTAAAAATAATGCAAGCTTACATATATATAATATATTATTGATTTACTAGTGATTTTTAATTTATTTATTATTTTTGAATGCCTCGTCATAAATATAATATTAGGTCCTTGCATATGAAATTGGGGAAAAAACAAGTGAATTATAATTCTCCAAACACAAATATATGAGTAAATAGCTGTATAAATTTGAATTTGGAATTCCTAACCATAGATATTTGAGATCAAAGTGGCCAGTACGGCAAAACGCCAATTTCATATGTAAGGACCTAATATTATATTTATGACGAGGCATTCAAAAATAATAAATAAATTTTCAAAAATAATAAATAAATTAAAAATCACTAGTAAATCAATAATATATAAGAACCAATTTCGTCTCGGGCGGCAATCGAACCCCTAAAGGTAAAGGTTTCCAAATTGAAAGTTGATACGTAGTTATTAAAAGAAAATAACGTCTTCTTG
Organism: Schoenobius gigantellus; assembly: GCA_963935595.1. NCBI lineage: Eukaryota > Metazoa > Arthropoda > Insecta > Lepidoptera > Crambidae > Schoenobius > Schoenobius gigantellus. The sequence goes on from OZ012551.1 coordinate 29,928,746, forward strand.
GGCTTGACGGTGTCGTTTTCTTTGATCAAAATTTAGTTTCTTCAGAACTCGCATCAATAGATCACAAGCCTAAGGGCTGTTGAGCATGTTTTCAACGCGAAACACAGATCAGTGTAAAACATGAGCCCGTCTCAAAGGGTAAATCGTTAATTAGCCGTGCATTGCGTGCGTCGCACGGATCGTTAGTTTGCGTTTGCAGAGAACACTGGTCCGTGAACAGCCCACATTTGTACTCACATTCAAGACATGAATGACTCGAAGAAACACAGGATGAAGCTAAGTAGGGCAAATGGACCGCCCCGCATGAAAAACACGAGTGTGAATCAGAGAACGAGAGGAATTTTGGGAGAATCGTACATGTGTGCATACGATGAAAAACTTAGATAAAAAGAAATAAAAACATGCCATAGGTATGGATAATCTAAGCAGCCACGTATTTAAATATTTGTCTTTTTTGACTATTGAGAAATTATTGTGTAGACTTCGGTTTCTAATACTATTATTGTATCGCTGTTTCTTCATCATATTATCAGCCAAGAGAATCCCACTGTTGGACATAGGCCTCCCCCAAGGATCTCCATACCGATCGGTCCTGCGCCTCCCACATCCAGCGGCTTCCCGCGACATTCACCAGATTGTCGGTCCACCTTGTGGGGGCCTACCAACACTGCGTCAACTGCTACCAACACCCCGCTGTTTATATTGTCCCAAAAAAGGGAAATAGAAAGTAGTGGGTTAATTTAAATTCAACAAGCGATTTGGTTCCAAACTTAAAAATTTCTGACAGAAGCCTCTGATGACGAGATGGCTGGCAGTTACCTCTGTCAACGGATTAATTAGGCAATCCAAGGAGGTAACGTTGCCATGCAGTGTTCTAGGTACAGTTCCCAAGCTGTCTGATTGAAGTAGATATCCAAAATGAAGTCCCCATTTTTGAATCATTTGTTTCGCATCGAACATAATCTTCGCTTGATTTCTTGTGATTTTCATTTTGTTTTGGGCGAAAGTCAATAGAATATTACGAGGAAAATCAAAAGAAATAAAACGAACACAACTATCTATAAGCGCTCATTAAATACGTAAATCCTGTCAATATTAAAAAATATGAAGACAGAGTGATTGTTTAAATGAAAGCCTTCGAAATAGCGTTCTTAGATTGTACAGTACGACGACGGCACGGTAAAATATTATATGAACGCCGCGTCGAATCATCATGTCGCTGGCAAGCAAGTGGAATCCCAAACAGTGGTAATAAATAACAAATTGAAAGTTGGCAACTGTCATTGTTAAGCTTTGCTCAATGAGAGATGTTAAGGTTAATCGAGAAACCTATATCCTTTCTATCAGTCTATGGCTCAAGCAAGATATGTCAGTATTTTGATAGTTTGAATTACTGTTGTCAGTATCTATAGAAATAATTATACTTTTTATTACAAGCTTTTATTTACTTTCACCTGTCCGGTGTCTGTAATGAAATCATGCAAGTTAAATTTGACTCACTTCCCGATTTCCGATTGAGCTGAAATACATGCATTTATGTATATTGCGTGACAATATAATAATTATGATGATATGAAGCTGATCTAATGCTGGAGCTGGAAGGTGGCCATAGGAACTCCGTAATAAAATAACACAACCCCGTCGAGTTTGAGCTTGTTTCGTTTGATTCGTATTGACTATAGTACTACAAGCTTGAATTTAAAGTTTTTTTAAAAATAATTTTATGTTTTTATAACTATGCTTATAATAAGTTTCTCTTAGTTTATTCAGAACTAGCTGACCGTATGCAACTTTGTTTGCATTATAACTAACTTTTCCCGTAGGAAAACTTTTCCCATCTTATTTTTCCCGTAGAAAAATTACCTTATGTCCTTCCCCTGGTCTCGAACTATCCCTATACCAACTTTCATCAAAATCGGTTCAGTAGTTTCGAAGCATATTCAATACAAACAAACAATCTTTCCTCTTATAATATTAGTACTTATAGATGAACGTTCAACGACGATGCAACGTTCTACAATTACAACATCATGTGTAAGTAAGTAAATACCACATATTTTACAACAAAAAATAGTGCTGCGGCCGAGAGTAGTCGAGGAAGTGGGAAGGAGATTGGATAATTTATTTAAAGGCAATTTCAGAATCATGCTACATGTTGCGTGCCCCTTCAGTTTGTGCTTCATGATGGCAGAGGTGTCGATATCCTTAAATAATGTATTATAGTTACGAGATAGTCGTGTAAACACGGAATATCTTGTCTAATTATTGTGATTCCTATGGACGTAGAGCAGAGGTGTAAGTATGGCGCGTACGACATATTGGTACGCAATATTTTATTTCACTTACTAAGACAGAACTGTCTATTCGATCGTTGACTATGTGATATAAAAAATTACCTTTAAAAAAACACAAAAAAAAATCTTAGAAAATCACAATATCAAATGTCCTTTGGAAAGGGTCTTTGTAAAATTTACAAATTCAATTAAGGTTCACGAAAAACATAGACTCAGACAATCTAATTAATAAAGTCAAAGTCAGAACCACAAACCAACCTTTTCTAGTAAAATCATGAATTTCATTTGGAAATGCCAACAGAATTGGAATTGGAATAACAACTTTTTGACGATTCATACCTCAGAACAATATGCTTTAGTTATTCTTCTGAGATTCATACTCATCGAATATAAAAATCTCGTGTTGTTCACAGTGTTTGTTACCGAAATCCACCGAAATGGCTTGACCGATTTTTATGAAATTTTATGTGTATATTCGGCAGATCTGAGTATAGGTCGTAGAGTATTTTTTATACATCTAGGTAATAAGGGTGACCCAAAAAATACTTGTTGCCCTAAATTTTCACCCTTCTACCATCAACCCCCATATTTAATAGCGATATTAATATTTTTTCTGGCGAAACGTAGTTCGCGGTTCGCGGGCGCAGCTAGTCTTAATAGAAGCCTTTGACTAAGAGTATACAAGCAGAGCACTGGGAAAAGTGAGTACTGTGGCGTGTCATCTTATGTCACAAGTTGGAAACGTACATTGGGGTCCTTGTGGGGGTCACTTATTTGTAGGTCCATGGTGGGGGTTATATATTTGCAAATCTTACAGGAACTACGTGAACTATAAGCGTGTGTAGCCACATACCATCCGATGGGCAGCCTGCTCGTTTCCCAACTTTGTTGTAAGAAAAACACACAAACATATTATCGTATATTAATGAAATTAGTCGTAAAGTCCATTTTACCTTCCACTCTCTGAAACTCCTTCAAAAGTTCCTGCCCCTAAAGACCAAAATTACTTTGGTAGAGTGTCTGCTTCAGCCAATTATTGATTACGCTGATACTTGCTGCGTGAATATCAGTGAGGAGCTACTAAATAAACTGGAGCGAATCCAAAATCTGGGTATTCGTTTTATCTATGGCCTTAGAAAATATGATCACGTGTCCCAGCAACGCAATGAACTTGGGTGGCTTCCTATTCGTCTCCGTAGGAACTTTCGGGTGCTGTGTCTCCTTTTCAAAGTCCTTTATGATCCCAAACTCCCATCTTATCTCAGAGATCGTTTTTCTTACTCCTATCCCGGTTCTCTCTGTAGATCTCACCTCAAATCTCTCCTCAATATCACTCCCCATAATACTACTTTCTTTTCCTTCTCCTTTACTGTGTACGCAGTCAGATTGTGGAATGCACAAAATTCGTGACTCGGAGTCACTCTTTTCCTTTAAAAAAAGACTTAAAGAGCATCTTCTGTCTTTGGTTCCATAACTGTCATATTTTAGTGTATGTAGTTTATTTATATTTAAATGTTTTTATTTATATGTAGTCTACTAAATTTTATATTTGTATTGTTTATTTTTGTTTTCTTTCTTTTTTTTGTGCACGTCATGTCACTCTTGTTTTATTTCGGGATTTCCTGTCGCAGGACTGCTGGAAGAAATTTCGGAAGAAATAAGCAGTTCCTTTGTACGTCATATTTTCTATTGTGCCTGTGTTTGTTTGTTCAATTTCTATGTATGTGCATAAATAAATAAATAATAAATAAACATTCTTTTACATATACACATAAAGTAGTCGTGGTTCCTGTAAAATTTCCAAATCTACAACCCCACAAAGGTTCAATGTACGCTGTCAGCTTGTGACATAAATCATCAAGTCACAATCTACACTATACCGGGTTATTTTTCCATCAGGAGCCAAATTTTGTATGCTTATTTAGACAAGCAAAATGAACAACTTTTACTATGGGACCAATTTCGAAATCGCGAAAAAAATCAGCTGTTCCATACATTTAGGTTCAATGGATGGATGTTGAACATTTGCATGGAACAGCTGATTTTTTTTTCGCGATTTCGAGATTGGTCCCATAGTAAAAGATCTACATTTTGGTTGTCTGAACAAGCACACCAAATTTGGCTCCTGCCGGAAAAATAACCCGGATTATAAAGAGGAAAGATTTGTACGTCATGTATGTATGTAACGAATACACTCTAAAACTACTGGACCGATTTAAAAAATTCTTTCACCATTAGAATGCTACATTATCCCTGATTAACATAAGCTTATTTTTCCTACGGGAAAATATAAAATTCCCACGGGAAAACAGAAACAACGCGGGCGAAGCTGCGTAAAGTAAAGCTAGTACTAGATATTTTTCACTGCCTGTCTTACCCTTCAAGCCGGAACACAGCAATGTAAGCACCACTGCTTTGCGATAAAAATACATAAGATAGAAGTGCCCAAACTCTGGTACAAAAATTCCCTTTGTTCAAATATTCATTAGAATCCTGGTATTAAGGCTTCACTCAATACGTCAAAACTTAAATCTAAATTGATTTATGTTAATGATTCCGAGACTAATTGCTACCTACAAATCGCAGATGTAATTAATCAAAATTCACATTTTTCCCGTCGTCAGTCCGTGCTGTCAATATGAATTTAGGAAATCAGAATTGTATGCTATCCCTGTATGTATGTAAAGTTCTAGAACATTTTAAACAATATAACCAAAACGACTATACGTCTCTACTATCAATCTCTTGTCTTTTTGAAGGTCTTACTCGAGCTCCCTTCTGTCTTCTCTCGATACTCTTTCGAACTTTTAAGAATTCGTAATTCGACTTTTTAACTTTTTCATTCTTTTCAAACATATCTCTTCAACCAAATATTGTCCTGACAATTTACAAACACAAGAAAAAAAATATTTGTTGAATTTTTATTACCATGAACTAAGGAAGTAAGTAGTCTTGTAACATGTAAAAATTTGCTCTATTGTGAAACATATAACTTTTTACCTCCACAGCAAGAAAAGGAAAATTGTAGGTAAGGTAACAATTGAAAAATAGTAACAACATTTTTCGGTGACAAATAATTCCAATAGGATTTCGAAAGGAATTCGATGTTCGAAATTCCAATCACCTTTTTCTGACTGCAACTAGCTCGCAGAAAAAACTCTCAATGCATTTTTTCCAAATATAGCTGGAGCCGTCCAGCAATTGTAGTACATTGCGCCCATTACAGTGGCCCGACACACACTTGGTGGTTTTATTTAGCTTGCCCTGTTTGCTTATTTGGGTCAGATCTGGTAGCTATAATTTTACCCCTTCCTGTTGACAGGTTGGTTGATTTGATATTTGGTACACACCTTTAGTTCTGATGAAAATAGATGATGATGATGAAGATGGCCACCGATACAAAATGGTAGATTTCAAATTTTTTCACAACCTCCTCAATATGGGTATCAATTTTATTGTAAAGGCTTGACATCAACTTCAGATTCAGATATTTTTTTTTTCTGAAAACAACTTCACCTTCTTTATATATGGCAATCGATCATAATGATGACCATTACTGCCAATGTCAAGTTTTGCATAAAATACTTTTCAACACACTTCCTCATAAAGTGGCTCTAATCCCATGGCAATTAGGCACATAATGACACCTATAATCAAACTGTGACTTTTTCATTACTATTATTCACGAGTGAGTAATAGTTTTTTTTTTAATATTATTGGTTGAGTTACGCTTACACTTGCGCTAAAATGCTATCCGCGAAAAGCCCAAAAAAAGAAACCTCATTTTTTAGTCTATGGCCGATGCGCGCGCATAGAAAAACTGATTAATTTTTCCCGCCATTACGAAATTTATTAGTCTATGGCCGATGCGCGCGCATAGGAAAACTGATTAATTTTTCCCGCCATTACGAAACATTTTTCACAACTCGTCTCGTTTTCTCTTTTGAAGTTATTTAGTTAGTTATTAATTAAGATGTCTGCAAATACAATTTATGAAGAAAATGATTTATGTTGTACACCGCCCGATATAAGATGTGAAGTCCAGAACGTTATGGAAAGTTTACTACCAGAAAACTCAAAGGAAAAATATCTATTAGCGTACCAAAATTTCATACAATGGCAGAACAACAAGAATACGCAGTCTTTTTCAGAAAATGTGTTCATGGCGTACTTTAAAGAATTATCTTCTAAGTACAAACCTAGCTCTTTGTGGTGTATTTAATCAATGTTAAAAAGTACAGTCCGAACAAAGAATGGAGTGGACTTAAAAACATACTCGAATTTGTCAGCTTATCTAAAGAGACTATCTGATGGATTTAGAAGCAAAAAATCAAAGGTTTTATCATCTGATGATATTGAAAAATTTATTAAAGATGCTCCAGATAACCAATATTTGGCTACAAAGGTTAGTTACATTAATTTTAATTAAATATTTAATAGCAGCTTGTGTTGTGTGTTGATCTTAATTATTGTTTCTTTTGTTTCAGGTTGCTTTAATATTTGGTGTAACTGGTGCCTGTAGGATACAAGAATAAACAAATATAACTGTAAAAGATATAGAGAACCATGGCCAGATGCTTTTAGTGAAGATACCTATCACGAAAAATAAAATACCTAGGTCATTCACCATACACGGTCCATTCTATGATATTGTTAAGAAGTATGAAAGTTTGCGTTCGCCAAAAACAAAAAATGACCGTTTATTTCTAAATTACCAGAATGGTAAATGTACCTGTCAGCCTATAGGTATAAACAAATTTGGTTCTATGCCTAAAGAAATCGCTAAGTTTTTGGGTTTAGTAGATGCTGAGAGCTACACTGGACATAGTTTCAGAAGAACTTCAGCTACATTGCTGGCAAATTCAGGAGCTGATATAATGACTTTGAAGCGACATGGCGGGTGGCGATCTAGCAATGTAGCAGAATCATACGTAGAAGATTCCATACAAAACAAGAAGGAAATTTGTGCAAAAATCACAAAAAGAATTAAACTTGATTCTGAGACGCATCCTACTGGCGAAATACCAAGTACGTCCAATGATTGGATTTCACCTACCTACACGAATAATGAACCATCACAAATAACAATAGAACATGAAAGTATTTCAATAAATAATCTATCTGATGAGACCGCTATGTCATCAAAAATAGTTAATTATAATTTTACTAACTGCACATTTACTAATTGTTTCTCTAAGTAAACTTTTTATCTACTATGTAAAATGGTTTTTTATTTAAGTATTGTTTTATTCAGAAGTGTGTTGAAAAACGTTGTATGATACACGTGTGTATTGATGGTTACCGTCCTCGGCTTCTTAAGACCCTCGCCTGACGGCTCGGGCCTCAATGCGCCTCAGCGGTAATCACCAACATTACACACTTGTACCATAATGTACTATAATACTGTACACTGTGATAAAAATGAAAAACTTCAAAATAAAATGAGTAAAAAAAATAAGTTAGGCGGTTTTTTGAAAATAAAATAAATATAATAATGATGTACACTGTCTAAAGTTAGTCACGGTTTGAACATGATGCTGTCACTATCTATACTTTTAAAACAAATGAAACACCATCATGTTTATACAGTGGTTAACTTTAGAGAGTGTTTAACATTTTTTTGTAGTAACACCGGTAAAGTCTGGCGCGTGGCTGTGTGTTACAGCCACATCACACAACATTCAGTCACATAGACACAAATTATGTGGTGGTTAATTAAGGTGGGCAGCTTGCTTGTTTGCCAACTTAGTTGTATAAAAACAATCCCGCTCTCAGTAAAGGTTCAATTCTTAATTTTATTGTGTTGTACCTCTACTAACTGTTATTGTTCTGCAATGATTTATTTACTCGTTCCAGAACAATAACAGTAAGAAAAAAAATAAAAAAAAGTTTGGCTTGTGTCCCATGACCTGCCTTTCGACCCCTGTGTCCAACTGTGGGCGTATCTTGGCTGAAAAGAGGGTGCCGATTTGATATATTCCACGTGAAGTCCTAGTCAAGGCCCTATTGCAGATCGTGTGCGGTATTGGTGGGTTGGTGGTAGGCGCCGTGGGCTGGCTGGAGGAGCGGCAGAAACCGATGCTAGGCCTCGGAGTGCCAGCGGGAGCAGTCACCGTGCTGGCGGCCGGTTTGTTATAGCATTATGTCATTGCCATGTAGGTACATACGAGTATATGTTAAAGTCAAAACTCATAACCGGTCAAGACCACTTTTGACTGGTGAAATCACAGTTTAGCCTCTGGTTTACCATCAGTATTTCATCAGTTTGATCCATCAGTCTGGCATCAGTATTTCATCAGTCTCCGCTGGACTAGCGAAAATTCATCAGTATTTCGTCAGTCACTGGGTTACACGATCATTCTGACGTCAATCATACCAGACTGATGGATCAGTCTGATGAAATACTGATGCTGTAACCTCGCTCTTAAACTCATTTTGACCGCTTATGATAAGGCGGCCAACCGTCCCGCATTCTGCGGGACCGTCCTGTAATGACAGTTGTAATACCGCATTGCAATATTTAGTAAAATAGTCCCGCAAATCGTCTAATGCGTCCTTGTAGATTTCCTGGGAAACCCCTCATTAAGCCAAATATACTCGTACATTCGTGAATATATACAGAATCTCTTGTTTCATTACAAGGTTATTTTTTATTCGCAAAATTCTCCTTGAAGCGGCATGCCGTAAAAGCCTGATTAAGACGAAACCGAATTCGAGGGAACTGCTATAGTTAAATGGGTACCTATATACATTACACTAGCTAAAGTGGTTTCGTTAATCAGATCCGGAGGTGTGGTGGTCGATTCCCTATAGTTCTAGAAAACCCACAGCGTTCTAATTGTTGCTGGCAATATGTTTTTGCTTCGAATTTATTTTTCCGTGGAGCAACATAAAATCACAGCAATAAAATATGGCGATTGTACAATGAGGTACAACTGTGCTCTTCCACGATAACTGTATATACGGTGCCATTGTTGTGTTGACGGTTTGGGTCGTCGACATGTGAATAATAGAAAGAAAGAATGAACATTTGCTTATTTGGTAGACATTTGACATTACATACACACTAGACACAAACACACAATTTTAACCACTACCAAAATGATCTCCGCTCAGCATATGTCGGGCGTTAACCGCGACGCTGATCTTCCGCGGACGCCATTTAAATAAAATAAAACGAAACAAATAAGTAAATCTCAATCAAATAAGTATTTGTATTTGATATAAATTTCAGTGTGATATCTCTACACGTCCCGAGAAAAGGGTCTTGACAAACAGATGGAGGGATGGACAGACGGACAGACGAACAGACAGACATACGAACAGATGACAACGAATTAATCCTATAAGGGTTTCGTTATTTCTTAATAAAGCGCGAAACCCTAAAAATGAGCTACATTAGTATTCGGTACATAACACAACACACACAAGTATACACGTATGCAGGATTAAGGCACTAAAAGAACAAATGTGCAACGGCATATTGTGAACCTATGTCAAGGCAAGTTGAATCTAATGGCCGATTTCACCAACCTTTACTTAGCTTAGGAAGCCCCTAAGACGTATGCTGTCACTTTTTGTCTTTAATGAAAATAATGTGACAGCATGCCACCTAAGAGTACCCTAAGCTAAGAAGAGGTTGGTGAACATGGCCATAAGTCTTGAGGTTAAGTATATGTATTTCCATTTCCCTGTACTGAAATAAATTAGCGAGCTCAAATAGAGGGCATGGCGCTAATTTGACAATTGCCGCGCGAACCGTAAATCACAATAGCAGCCGACTTGAGACCTGACAAGCTCATTTGAATTGCAGAAATACCTACAGGGATTGTAATGAATTTATATTAAGCGTTTTAATGAAGTCGGTGCTAAGACCTTTTATTTCGAACCAGCTCTTTACCGCGACTATGCCTGAGAAAATAGTCGATAGGGGGGGGTAATTATCGGTGGTGGGCCAATTAGTAGCTAAACTCGGAAATCGATACGAACAACCTGAATGCGAATCGATGACTTATAACGAGCAAAATTACACTAGAAGTGGCTGACAAATATGTATCCCTGTGGAAAATGGTCCAGCTCTGTAACCACAACTTCCCGAAAAAGGTAAATCTTGGCTGGGCAGCGTTTGTTTGGGAAGCAACGAAGCATATTCCCGACCCATATATTGCAGTGTTTCAAGATTCGTGCGTGTTGCCAATGATGACGTACGGAACTGATACGTGGCCGCTTACAATGGGTCTCAAAAGAAGGCTCAAGGACACTCAAAAAGCAATGGACAGGGCTATGATCGGAGTTTCTCTACATGACCGCATCAGAAATGATGAGATCCGTATAAGAACTAGAGTCACCGACATAGCCCAAAGAATTGCAAAACTTAAGTGGCAGTGGGCAGGCCACATTGCACGTAGGACTGCCGGCCATTGGGGAGGAAATTCCTCAGCTCAAATGCAGCGTGGGTAGGCCCCCCACAAGGTGGACCAAAGATTTGATGAACGTCACGGAAAGCCGCTGAATGCGAGAAGCACAGAACCGATCGGTTTGGAGATCCCTAAGGAAGGCCTAAGTCCAACAGTGGGCGTCTCTTGGCTGAAATGATGATTTCTGGGTCAATTGTAACACGGTTTCCTTTTTTCGCTTCCGGCTCATTTAATGAATAGTTCTCGAAGCAAAATATGAATTAGGTACTCGATTAATTTCAAATTACAATATTCGGTCGAGTCAAACTGACTAACAACTATAACTTTCCTAATCTAACAGAAAACTGCTAAACTTTGTTGCCATATATGTTCCTAGCATTTAATTAAGAGAACCATGACAAAATCATAGAACCGACGCCCTTAAATCAAATGTTCAATTCTAATTAAAACTTCTACGAATCAGATTTGGAATTCCAAACTGCAGTATTTTTTTATATAAAATTTGGCTCACATCAATTAATACAAACTCAACAAAAAAGATCTTGAATAGGGTTATTGCCCGTGGTTCACCTGCGTAGTCCACCTATGTATACCACGGGGAAAAAAACTTCCCTTGGTTCACCAGTATAATATTTACTAACGTAGTACTTATTGGTCTGATTCCTTGGTATTTAGAGCATTTAGCCAATGCTCTAAGAGTTGATAACAAGCGTGACTGCTAATCCAGTGGTGTGATACTGCTATTGAAACTAATTCTGGTTATTCTCTTTAGACATTTATTGTGAACCTAAGCGTATAGAAAATAATCTTGGATTGCAACACAAGCCTCAAATTGGATCTGTATTCTATATTGTTGTACGGATCTCGATCTCGAGTGAACCAACCTCAGTGAATAATTTATTCAAGAATCTTGAATAAATTATTTTTCTCTATATTTATTTTGTTTTGACTGTAATGTTATTGAAATTCTTAAGATTTATTTATAGTTTACATGTGACCAGAGTCACGTTTGTGCGTCCAACCCAACCCAACACACAAGAATGGCACCATTTCTACCCCATGGGGAATCGAATACCTCACCTATTTGTTCCTGTTCTAAATAAGGCAACAACTCTGCTTATTGAAATATTTAAATATCTGTTTACTTAAATAAGATTTCCTTACGTTCTTATTTGTCTGCCTCATGTGCCGTGCGTACTGGGTTGTGATGTGGAAATTCTGCTAAGTGTAACTTTATTTGGCTTCCAATCGGGAGGTCCGGGTTCGAGACCGCCATGTGTCAATGTGTTTTTCGTTTTCGAATTTCATATGTACATTTGGCTGACGCTCCTACGGTGAAGGAAAACATCGTGAGGCAACCTGCATACATCTGCGAAGAAATTCAATGGTGTATGTGAAGTCGACCAATCCGCACTGGGCCAGCGTGGTTGACTAAGGCCTAATCACCCTGACATAGGGTAGGCTCGAGCCCCTTGGCGGGGACGTATGGGAGCTGAGATGATGAATCCAGCCCCCTGACCATGATCGCGCAAAACAATATTAAAACCGCACTGAGAGCGGGACGGCGCTATACTCAGCAAGAGCGGTGTCTCTCTTCCAATATTGTTTTAACCTTGCTATAAGATAAGCGATCATGGTAAGGCCCCAGATATGAAACAAGTTTGTATGCATAAAGTCAGCTACTCCAATATTGCAGCTGCGATTCAATACTCATAACCGCGATATTACTTTATGAGCTTATGTGCAGTCAGCATGTGTCAAATTATATATCTTGAATAAATCATTATAATCTTATGATGATGAATTGATAAAGACTTATTTAAATTGAACTCTATTCTATATGGAGAAAGGAATCAATAGTATTTAGGCTTGATATTACTTGACTGACATGAATCAATCTAAATAGATGCCACGGGTGTACGAGCGTTTTTTTTTTCACACCTGGAAAGCTCTTGGTGTTCGTTTCACCTGATGATACTTGAAGATAAGTCTTAAGATAGAAGCGAGCGTCACCTGGACTCCCGGCAACTGAGGAAATAGCTATGTTACGAGTAACTCTGATTACGCGCGTGCGTTCAAGGCCTTGCTGTCTACTGCATCTAGACATGTGACGTCACTATTCAAAATCGGTTGAATAAAAGTGGAGGGTGTAAGTGGTTGCAGTTCATCTATGCTGCTACGAAGGATGATTTATTCTTCGTCTATGCTGCTACTTACATTAGTGAGCGATCTATTGTTAACTGTCGCCTCGCCGTCACATAGTACGGTCTGAATTTCTGTTAGCGTTACCGAAACACGATCTAAAACTCTGCGTAGCACTTCCTCACCACATCGATGAGACGCTCTCAGAACCCTCCCCACCAGGGTGCAGGTCCCGTGAGTTATTTAGAGCCCCTTATGCACCCTAATAACGTTACACAATAATGTAATGTTAATAGTGATCATAACATTAAGGGGTGATGATATAGCCACGTCGGTGTACTACAGCCGAGGGTTCGGCGGGTGGGCGGCGGCGCGCGCGCAGTCGGGCGGCTGGGGCGCGCCGTGGCGGGCGCTGGGCCCCTCGCCCTGCGCCGCGTTGCCCCTCACCGCGCTCTGGGCAACCGCCATCGCCGCGCACGTCGCCATGCTGGCCTTCGGCATCAGATCACTCATGAATATTGGGTAAGTGGCAAAACATCGTCGGAACGAAGGGGAGACTAGGCATAAGTCGTACTTGCAAATTCGAGTACCAGGGCTTCAAAGTACGTCCATCAATAAATACCAGGGCTAAAAACCAGGTTTAGAAATACTTGCAAGTATTTTTTTTTACGAAGGAAATTAATTCTTATTTTGAGAGTGATAGGGATTATTCACACTTGCGTGACAGAATACTTTAAAAACTCAGTAAAAAATACTTGGATGTTTGTTTAACATATATAATGTCGTAACGTTATTACATTAAGGTTTACTTTCTAATAGGCGGATCGCCCAACCGACCGATGACGCGAAATGAGACAACAAATGTTATTTCATTTACTCATGTCTCAGTCTCATTTCTCGTCGGCACTCGGTAGCTCACCTACTTGAAAAAATACTAGAAAGTATTTCTATGAAAATTAAAACCCTGTACTAATGAACTTAGGGAATAAAATTAGGCTAGCAAAACAAACATATTAAGGTTTGGAAGTATTTATTTTAGTCACTGCGTTTGTCTGCCTTATTTGTGTGTAGGTAAGGCATAATTTTATTCAATGATACTAATATTAATGATTTTCAACGATAAAGTTTTTACAACGCGAGGTGCTACGCGGGCCGCGTGGCGCGTATGTGTCTAGTAAAATACGAGTACTTTCAGTCTTGCAAGTATTGTCTGCCGGGTACCAGGGCGCCGTACTTACAAGAAAAAACCAGGGTTTAAAACCTAGTCGCGTAAATACGCACCACCCCTAGGGGAGACACCTCTGTCATTATAATGTGCACCCGCGCTTAAAAAGGTTGATTTACGTAAAAATAACAGCTTTTAATGCCAGTATGGAGAAGTATGCCTTAGTGCACGCGTCGAGATGAGTGTCAAACGACAGCTCCGTACATGTAACATCCAACGTTTTCTCATACAGTTCCGAAACGTCAAATAGACAATAATAAAACAGTGTAATCTGTTAGAATATTGCCGTTAACCCCTTTTATTGGCCAATTGCTACAAATCCAAAAAAAAAACTAATAATGAATAATTTCATTATCCCATTTTCCCCTTCTCCCCCTCCTCCTCTTTTTTTAGGGCGGGGGAATCTCTTTACGATTCGCAAGGGACTGAAGCTGACATGGCTGTCCCTTGGATATACCGTAGGACTCGGGTAAAAACCCCATACCCGGCTAAACCACCCTCCGGTAGCTCTCCGCCCCTGATGGAAGCACGCACGGGATCGGACTAGCCACTCCCCGAACGCACCCCCCGTAAACAGACCCAGCTGTGTAAACGAGCTGGTACTCAACGATACCCTAGCTAGGCGATACGCTAAACAATGTTCTCCCTGTCCTTAGCTGCGGCAGCACAACGTGCGTGGGCGTGGCGTCAGCACAGCTGTCAGTGTCGATCGCCACGCTAGCAGCAGCAGCCTTCATGCTGCAGCTGGACCTGCGGTACGATGCAGCGCTCTCGCCGCCTCCCAGGCCTTCGGACGCGCAAATCTGCACTGCTGTTTCGATGGTGAGTCGTGGAGAAAGGAGACCAGTATTATAAGGGAGGTTAAACGGAGCTGACGTGATCAAACATCTTGATCAAAGCTGCGAAAGAAATAAAAAGAAGAAAAAGGTGGTTTGCTTGGCTTGCGCGAGTAGCACACAACCATTTCTGAGTGATTACCTAATCTCTCGCATTAATAAACATTTGTGTCTATTGTTTAATAATAATAATAAATAGCGTTTATTGCTTTCCACATAAGGTAAGTACACAGAATTTATCACAATACAGGACAAAAAGGAGAGCAATAGGAGGTGACTCAGCATAAGCTCATCTACGATCCAGGATCCCAGATAGCGCTGATTTTCAGTCACTCCTGTTTCTCTAATGATCTTAAGCGAGAAATGAGTCATGAGGGCTAAATAGTTTCTATAGTAACACAAGAAAATTTATTTAATATAAAGAGAATTGTATGTGCAGTAAGGAGGTAGGTATGTGTGTGTGTGTGTGTGTGTGTGTGTGTGTGATGAATGTATGTTGTATATCATACCTATTCGAAGAAATCTCTTAAGGCTAGCAATTTCCAATACCCAACAATAAGATCTTGTGCAGCTAATTGTTTACTTAGTAAGGCTGCCTTGTAATTTTTCTTAAAACACTTTTCACTCATTTTTAATTTCATTGGGGGAGGCAGATCATTCCAGATGCTCGCTGCATAAAATTTAAAGGATCCACGATACCGTGTGGAGTTGTGCTTAGGTAATATCAATAAGTTTTTTGTTATGGACCGCAGGATTTTATTTTGACTGTTATCTCTAGCCCAGGTTGTTTGTATACTTGCAAGTACTTAATTATAGCGACACATGGACCTACAAAAATAAGGTCCGTGTAGCGACAGTGTAATATTTTTTTAAATATTCTAGCTTACTGCTACCAAATTGTAATGTGTTTTCTGCTAATATGTCAAAGTATGGTAAAATTTATAGTGAGGAAAAGAAACAGAAATATTCCTTAGATTTTTAAACAATAGGGATAATAATCTTTTTAAGATTTTGATGTCTTGTTATGCAATTAGCAAGATACAGCTCTTACAGGTTATTAAGTTCGAGATAATTTGGTACTTATTCTTTGTAGGATACAAAATAATCCTACCACAAATAAAATTATACATTAATGCATCTTTCTCTGAGTTAGGTCTGCTTATATGCTTTAGAAAACACCAGTGTCAAATCTGTTGATTATCAACCCCGCTGCTAAGTTTTCTCATCCCTAGTAGCAGACTGACGTCAATGGCCAATAAAAGACGTCGTAAGTCAATTTAGGGTCTATAATTGTACGTCTGATTTAAACGCCTAAATAACGTCAATAATACGTCGAATCGGGGACTGCAGTTTATACGTCGTTATTAGACGTCCTCTCTTTAACTTCTCTCTCTAACCGACTTCAAAAAAGGAGGAGGTTATCAATTCGGTTGTATTTTTTTTTATGTTTGTTACCTCATAACTCCGTCATTTTTAAACCGATTTCCAAAATTATTTTTGTATTTGATAGAGTATACTGCAAGGGTGGTCCCACGGTCAGCAAAGTCAGGATCGGATGATGGGATCCCATAGAAAAAGATTTCATTCACTAAAAAGTAAAAATAATTTTTTTTTTACAAAAAATAGAACCGACTTCAAAAACACTGAAAACTTAAAAATAATCTTCTTCTATATTGAAGTCGGTGACAAATTTTAACACTTTCTAGGAGATCATCGTTTAGCGCCGACTTCAATATAGAAGAAGATTATTTTTAAGTTTTCAGTGTTTTTCAAGTCAGTTCTATTTTTTATAAAAAAAAATTAAATAAAAGATTGTTTATAAAAATATATTTTAACTATTAATTTTGTATTTTTTTTGGTGTAAGTACTGTATTTTATAAGTTCTTTCATTCATGTCACGTCATTGCTTGACTTCGTAAGGATGTCCTAATGTGGTGGTCCGTCTTAAAAACGTCATGAAAAATCGTCGTCGAAACGTCTAAACATAAACATGACGTCGTGAGGCTGTGACATACAAACGTCATTATAGAGTACCCTAGGATGACTTCGCTGACGTCTTTTACGTCTGTGCCGACCTTGAAATATCGTCCGACAGACATCAAAATGCTACTTGGGATATGGCCTCATTCTAGTCAGAACCACCATTAAGATCCTACTACCAATAAAATTCCCTGAGGTAGGGTCTGCTAAAATGCTTTACAAAACACCAGTGTCAAATCTATTGATTATCAACCCTGTTGCAAAGTTTTCTTATATGGCCTCATTCTAGCCAGATCCAGATCCACCATTAAGTGTAAATTTCTTTAAAAATACTTTGATAAAAATTATTATTTTGACATCTTCTCATACACCATCCAGAGAACGAATACATACTTTTTTATTCGTCTAATTTAGCAAACAAGCTGGCTGCACGCCTTGTAGTATACTTACCACATGTACAGTAGTAGTATAGCATAGTAGTAGTAGTAGTTTTTGTAAGGTTCGCAATCCTACAATCCCCGAACCGACCCCAATGTACCCCATTGCCAGCTTGTAACATAAGATCTCTAGACTCAGTACCCAGTAATTTCACTGCCTCACACTTTCATTGCCGGAACACATCAATGCAAGCACCCGGTGCTTGGAGGCATAAATAGGTAAAATACCCACGCAGTCGATTTTAGTACCGAGTTTTATTATGTTGATCATTTTTTCTAGCTTACTATAATAGTAGATTATTAACCGAGTGGATAAAGCAGTGTCCTATGTCACGGGTGTGGACTTGAATCGCGAGTGTAGCGAGCCAAGACTAACTCTGCTTTATGCTCGAGGTAAATACTCAACTCTTCGCACCACTTCCTGCGAGAAAAATAGAAAGAAATCTGTAAAAATACAGCATTTATTCGAAATCATATTAATTTAATATTGAATCGTAAATTACTATTAATTACTCAAAAAGTCGCGAAACTTCTGTATTGAAAAAACTATACGGAAGAAGTGACTGTATGACATCTATTCTGCTTGTTTGCTTGTTGCTTGTTTAAACCCATTTGCTTTTTTGACTTGGAAAACTAAAACCTAAAAATGTCAACAACATGGCGAGATTTTTTTTCATAATACACTTCTGGACACATCTATTGGCCCACCTTAGAGTTTAGGTTTCGATGGCCCCTACCTAAATATGATTGCTAGATTGAACAAAAACTATTGATGCAGTTTTAAACCTGATACATATTACTATCTTTTTCGATCGTATTGTTTTAAATTTGAATTCAGAATACCACACGACATGGAGCTACGCCTAACAAGTCGGGTATGCGCCTTGATGAAGGCAGTTGATTTTTGAATAAAAAACATGTTTTATCAAATAAAGGTTTAATTTAATAACGCGTGTTGCCTCCATGGGCATCTACGACAGCTCTCATACGATTAGGCATAGAGTTTATCAACCGCTCTATAAAATTTTGAGGGATCATCTCCCATTCCTCTTCTATGGCAGTTTTCAAGTCCTGCATCGTCTGGGCAACTGGCTGACGAGCCCTAACGTATTTTTAGCTCGTCCCACATGTGCTCAATCGGGTTCATGTCTGGGCTTCTGGCTGGCCAGTCCATAACTGTGATGTTCACATCCCGAAGATATTCCCTGACGATGTCGGCCGTATGGGCTCTTGCATTATCATGCATAAAAAGGAAATTTGGGCCTACATGGTCCACGTATAGCATCACGTGAGGTTCTAAGCACTCACTAATGTACCTTTCAGCATTTAATGTTAGCAGCCGTGGTCCCGTAACAACCTCAAGTTGAGTTTTGCCGCTCACGGATATACCGCCCCAGACAGTCCATGAGCCACCGCCATAAGCAACCCTCTATTCAAAGCAGCATTGTGCAAAACGCTCTCCCTTACGTCGGTAGACCTTCTTCCTCCCATCATTGCCATGTAACGCAATTTTACACTCATCAGAAAAGAGTACACGGCTCCAATGCTGCTGAGTCCAATTTAAATGAGTGCGCGCGAAATGAAGACGCGCTGTTCGGTGGGCTCGCGTTAGTTTGGGTCCATCAGCTGGCTTGCGTGGTACCATAACGCGTTCTTTTAACCTTCTCCGAACAGTTCGAGCGCTCACAGATACTCCGTGGAAGTCGCGAAGTTGGTTTTGTATCTCAATGGAGGTAAGGTGACGATTTCTCAAGCTGGTCGTCACGATGAATCGATCCTGCCTTTTAGTTGTGACCCGATATCGTGGCCTTCCTTGGCGACGAACAAAGTCGCCAGTCTCTAGGTACCTCCGATAAACATTTCGGACCGCAGATCGACTTAAATTAAGTTGAGCACTCACATTTCTTTGGCTGTGTCCGGCCTGGATAAGTGCCACAGCTTGGGCGGCAACTTCAGGCGAAGTATCCATAGATTATTGATAGAACCTCACCTTAATGTTAAGAATAAGTAATGTTTGTTGCAAAACCAAACATAAATCACACTTTCAAGAATTAAATCCAAGTAAACCAATAAAATCAAGTTTTCTTAGTATTCGATTGTTTGATATCAACCAACAGGCTCCAAATTGTCATTTGTTTCTTTAAATTCTGTGTTCGAAATTCAAAAAAAGACTATTGAATAAAATTATGAATGTGCCAGGTACAAAACTGCATAAAAACTTTTTGCTCGACCTAATATAAATTTTATGCTAGGACTAAACGCAACTGAAAATGCAAGGTGGGCCAATAGATGTGTCCAGAAGTGTATTATATTTTAGTATTTTGACAGATTTTTGAGCATATGCTGTCGATTCAGAATCATTCTTTTTTCGCTTCACAATATAAGATGGGGTTCTACGGAAATAATGAAATTCAGGACAATGTGGTCATAAATATATACACGTATTCTATCCCTGTTTTTATAGGCTTGAAATACGTTACTTTATATTGGGTTTACATGACCTAGAATATGCCATTCTTGAGCAGGTGGTGTGAAATGATATACCTACCTAGATGAAAAATAAGAAAAGCGCAAACTATTCGCTCCGAGGCTAGTGTCCAATTGACGACTCTTTAACAATACGGCGAGAGAAAAACAATAGCCCTTGCTGGTTCTTTTCAGTACAAGGTCTTCCACCGTCGACTAGTGAACCATTGGCGTAGCTTCATTGACGTGCAAAAGTGATTATATAATAATCCAATTTGAATAAACGATATTGAATTTGTAGTTGTGAGTTGCCGCTTGTAAATACCCGAAACTAGTCTAGAGACTTATTAGAAAACTTGTTTGACTTTGCTGAACAAAGTTTGTCGTGTCACTTTCACTTAAGGTGATGTATCTTACCTATCTTGTTTTTCTTGAGCGATCTTCTGGTGATCGATCTGTATTCCTTAGATTAACCCTTCCAAATTGATAAACCTGTCTGAATATACCTTTTCGAAGATAATGAAACGCGGTCTACTATCTCAAGGTTTAATGTCAGTTTCGCGTCTCAAATCTATTAAGTTGATTTTCATTTAGCTAGATGTTAGCGATATTTTCCGAAAAGTTTATTCAGAACCACATTGGACTCTATGTGTCCATTGTATATGTAAATGATACCAAATTTTTTGTAACAAATTTGACACCTAACTTTTACGGTTCCGTATTTCAAAAGAAAAAAACTGAAAACCTTATAATATGATCACTTTGTTGGCTATCTGTCCATGTGTCTTACAAGACTCTTTTTCTTTGGAACGCGTAGAGACATCAAACTGAAATTTCTACCAAATATTCGAGTCTACGGTCTCTTTCAGCTGTAAAAAAATCTAACTTGTAAGTCAACGCGATCAAAAGATACTATCGTTTATGTTGCAAATTTGCATTGCATATTTTGCATATTTTCAAATACAAAGCAATCTCTAAAACTCATCACAAAACAATTGACATCTTTGGACAAAAACTTTCTAAATTTAAATTTAATGTCAGACATGTATTTTTAAATTTGTAATTTATTCATGGTTAATCCTTGGCCTTTTTTTATATACATATAACAACTACTGTCACCTTTAGAATTCCTACACTGCTAATACTGTACCGCTCTACTTTGAATCATGATGTATACGAGTACACATGTTTAGGGATATAGTCTAGTCCGCTATTTTGTACATGCTTTAATTATTCAATGTTTGATTAAATTCTGTTTTGTGTATCAAATAAATAAAATAAAATAAAATTTGGGATTTCACAAGGGAATCAAGCTATTAGGGGTACGAGGGGTTGACCTAGAATCATGAAATTTGATAAAAAGTAAGGTCTTATAGTAAAAATGTGAAAACCGTTATTGTGTACATACCTTTCTTTTATTGCGTATATTAAGCGATTTACGTTTAGTTCTATGTTCCCACTTATGCTAATCACCGCCAAAATCGTTTCTTCCCCACCGCTCAACCAGTTGAGCAGTTGAGCAGTAGGACATAGCTTGTATGACCGAATATTTTATGATCTATAGCTCAACTACTCGTATTTTTGCTCAACTTAGGTGATCTATACTATCAACTTATGCTTATCTTACTTGTCTAATACTTATACTTATCAACTTATATGGCGCAAGCCAAACACGTACAAAAGTTTGACAGCAGCCTATCGAGTGTGGTGAATATGTCAGTCAGTGGCCAGAACTGATAGAGGTATAGACCACAGTTTGTCAGACCGTGCCTACTTCTCAGAATTTCTTTCCTCGCCAATTTCTATTATTTCCTTCGCGTATCTTTCATTTAAGTCCCCGTTGCTGTGCAAATAGATTTCCAGTAAAATACACAATTGTTACAAGTTGTTATGGCGTTATTAAATTAATAGTAGATTGTTGCATCGAGCGCTAAGTGAGCTATTAATGCCCGCGGATGTTTGGTGCGCTTGCGCTAGAGCATTAATAGCTCACTTACTAGGTGCGTAATCTGCTTTTCTTTTATCTACATTATTAAAAATAAATAAACAACTGAAGTAGACTGTATAACAACTTATTATTTTATATAAGACAAAAATACAAATTGTACTTACAAAAAACAAAACCTTATCTTGAAGGTGGTGACTGGTGGGGTGGAAATTTCACCGTCATGTAGGTACACCTCAAAACTCACCGTCATGTACACCCTTATTTCTTACCGTCGACATGAATGTGTAACAAAATAACACCACTTTCACTGCACAGTATTCGCTCGAATACAATTTTTGAATTATTAAAATAAAAGCTGACCGTCGCCATTAAAGCCAATTGCCTCTCTTTTTTATTGACCATTGGCTTTGTACGGTCCTATCTAACTTGTTTTGCGCATGTGTACTATTTTTTTGTGACATCTTATACAGCTTCATCTTATACAACCTCTTTGGAAAAATGCCTAAATTTTGTATGAATCTTATTGTGACTCCATGGTGACTTCTTGGTAAATTGAAAAAAAAAACACAACAGGGCATTAATATTGAACAGGTCATTAATGAAATTTCATACAACATTACTGCCCTCGAGTTTCCCGGAGTAGTAATGTATTACTTAGTGTTGCCTTTTCCAGTGATTAGGAGTAAAATTAATGAGTAGTTGGCGGAAAAAATTATTGTGTTGATACATCTTGATATACGAGTATGTTATTAATCTGAATAGCGTTTTTGTAACTAATTTCATAGTCATTGTAATAAAATTCCGTTTCTCAAGAAGGAATATACTGTGAACCCTCTATTACCGTATTCAGATGGTCGTCTAGGTGAAGATTAATATTCCTAACTGACCACCCAGGTGAATATCAGGTGGTCTGATAGGAATGAAGTTCCTAACCAACCACCAAGGTGGATAGATAGAATTATTCGTTAGTAGGTAAATAGTATCATGTGGATATCGGGTCTAATAGAAATTGAAAGAAAATTCATATTGACATTAGATTACAGTGTCAGTAATTTTTCCACCATACGCAGTTATTTGGTGGGTCGATGGTGAGTAACAATTACGTATCCGCATATACCGCCTATTAACCGGAAGATTTTTTTAAAAAATAAATTTGAATCGCCTTATTATTAATCGGCTAACTATATTTAATTGGTCTGTTCGAAATAAGATATACCGCATGGTTTTGAGGTAGCTGAGTGCTAAAAATACTGACTAAATACAGACCTCGGTTTTAGATTGAATAAAACTTTAAAATCGTGCCTACCGAACACATCTCAAACCGAAACGTTTTGTTTACTGTTAAAAACAGAAAACAAGACCGTGTAGGAATACCACACGGTCAAAAGATCACAGAAATCGACGGTACTGGGGCCTTACCATGGTCGCTTATAGCAAGGTTAAAACAATATTGAAACAGAGACACCGCTCTTGTTGCGTATAGCGCCATCCCGCTCTCAGCGCGGTTTTAATATTGTTTTGGGCGATCATGGTTAGGGACTTAGGGGGCTGGACAAACGCCGGGCCATTCCGGCACGCAGAGTTCGGGTGGGGTTGGAAATTAGCTGTCAGCTCGATCCCGCAACGCCGTAACATTTCCGCACTTCGGTCAGCGGACTCCTGATAAATAGGCTTTGTTTAAGCGATGTTTTATTTGAGAGGTACAGAAGACACTTAAGGCGTTGCTCTTCGAATGAATGAAACATTTTCATTTTGATTTTGATCATCAATATTTTTATATACCTATTTAAGTATTTGTTATATCCGACACCCGTGTCATTTTCGTTTTACCCGCGGGAATTTCTTGTCGTCTTGGGAATTCTATATTTTCCCGTTGTAAAAACAATTCAGTCTATAAAGGGAAACGCTTTTTAAATAGACTTTTTGAAATAAATTAAGCATTTTAGTGTAATGTGACACTCAAACAAAAAAGAAACCGTATCAAGAATCCAAGATTCCTCCATCTATCGTTCATCCCACACTTGGAATTCTCTACCTGTGCACGTGTTTCCTCCATCCAACCACACGGGTTCCTTCAAAAGAGGCGTGAAAAAGCATCTTTTGGGCCGGCAGGGGGCGGGCAGGTAGGATAGTGAGTGTCGTCCCTCCTCTATCTGTCAATTCATTTGGGCCTCTTTCACCGCTTAAAATAATGCGGGAGGAGGTCATATGCCGGGCCCCCCATAAAAAAAAACAAAATTACAAACCCTATTCCACGTTTGCAACCACACAAAAAATATTTTAAAAATATTGTAATATTTAGACTCAGTGCGTTCACTCCGTACTAACGAAGTTAGAAAGTTACGTTTATTTGAAATGAAACGTATGGAAATGGAAGTAGTATCTATGTTACCGTCAGAGTAAATAATCGGTGCTTATTAATAATTACCGGTGAAAGTGATTAACCTGAACTGACTCGGATTATCTCAAATATACACTCAGGGACAAATTTAGAGGAACGATAAAAATTCACTTCTAGTTTTGATAACGCTGTGTATTTTAGCATATGAAACCATATTTAGTTTTGCCAACTTTCTAGCCATCGGATTCGCTACAAAAAAAAACATTCACCGCGGAAACCAATTGTACAACTGCGTTAACAAAGACCACCATTAAAAGTTACCGTTCTTCTCCAGATCACGAATAGGGAAATTTTGTCATTATCCGTTATGGCCTTGGTCATGAATCCTGGATAACAATCAAACAAACGCATCAAAGGGGTGACACTTTGAAACGCATAGGGGAAAGTGGCCTAAAACGGGTGGGCCGCCTAAAACGGGTAAGCACTATGCGCCTTACTACACTGCTGTATTAAGGCGCATAGTGCTCCCAATGACCTTGTGTCGATCGTCCCGCACTGATTACATAGGAGTGAGTGAGAGTGAGGGGAATATTTAAGCAAACTTTTACGCGTAAGATGAATTATTTCAATAAAAAATTATTAAAGGCGAATAAGAAAAATCTAAAAAGACCCTCGGCTAGAATATTGTTCACTTTATTTATTGAAATCGAAAGTATATGATTTAACCTAATATTTACGAAGCGATTAGGTTTAAAGTTTTAAAATCGAGGCATGTTTGGGTCACATTTTAACCATGTTTTAATAAATTTATCAAAAAATTTAAAAGACCATCCTCTAAAGAATGCTTGAATAATAACACATCTTTTTTAAAGATTTTTTTATTCAATATTTATGAAAAGAACCGGTTTTTTCTGCAGTGATTTTTTTATGATTGACCCTACTATGAGCCAACGAGATGCAATCTATGATAGAAGCTCTACAATAAGCGAGTGCGAAAGTTGGATTAGAAATGAATCTAACAAAGACTAAGATAATGACTAATACACAAATGAGACCTATAACTATCAACGGTAACCCTTTGGAATACGTAGATAGTTATATCTACCTGGGAAAAAGAATAAGTTTCGAGAAAAATAGCAACGTTATAGAAATAGAGAGAAGGGTCCAACAAACCTGGAATAAGTATTGGAGCCTAAAAGAGATATTTAAAAGTAACTTACCAATAACTCTCAAAGCTAAAGTTATGAAGTCATGTCTACTACCAAGCCTAACTTACGGAAGCCAGACCTGGAAATTCACTAGACAAGCTATGAATAAAATCAATACATGCCAAAGAGGATTAGAACGAAGCATGTTAAACATAAAGAAAATTGACAAAATAAGACACACAAAGATAAGAGACATTACTAAAGTTACAAACGCTTTAACCTTTGTTCAAAAACTAAAATGGCGTTGGGCTGGACATGTAGCGAGAATGTCTGACAGAAGGTGGACCACACGAGTTACCCAGTGGAAAGGACCGCCAGGCAAGAGGGGGAGGGGGAGACCCTTAGCCCGCTGGGAAGATGATCTGAAAGGATCAACTGGCACAAACTGGTACTCCATAGCACAAGACCGACAAAAATGGGCATCTTTGGGGGAGGCTTTTACCCAAACCAGGGTTCCTGTTAATATATAAATATTTTTTAAAACACATACTTATATTACTAACATAATCTAAGCTAACTTACTAATACAAATCAAATTTGAATTAATTGTAATATTGTAACTACCAACTATTGTAAACAAAAAATAAATAGGCTTATTATTATTAATTGGATACTATTTCATGTTTTTGCTTTTAGATATTATACAGGGTCATTTTGAATGAACCAACAACCTCCCAGGGGCTGATTCTAGTGCTCAGATGCAACAACTTTTTGTATGGGACCAACATCGAAATCGCAAAAAAAAATCCACTTTCTCATACTAAAGTCTCAATCAGCTAACCTAGTTTGTATGGAGAGGTGTTTTTTTTGAGATATCGATGTTGGTCCCATACAAAAAGTTGTTGCATCTGAGCACTAGAATCAGCTCCTGGGAGGTTGTTGGTTCATTCAAAATGACCCTGTATAACGAATAAAGCAATTTGATATTAAAGAAGTTTTATTTACTTATATATTAAATTAATATTAAAAATAATTATAACAATTAGGGGTCATCTGTGACCCCATGCGAGCAATTATGTAATTTTCTTCATGCGAGTAACTAAGGGTTAATCACTTTAACCGGTAAATATTAATAATCACCGATTATTTACTCTGACCGTAACATCTATACAGTCAGTGCTGAAATAATGATGATGATGAAACCATTCTAGACATTAGGCTTGAATACAACCACACGATCTGCGCCAATAAAATTGAAATGCCGAACACGCGCGATAGTGTGCTAAATAAAATAAACAGGATTATCGTTAATTTTTAACCGACTTCAAAAAAGGAGGAGGTTATCGATTCGCTTGTTTTTTTTTATGTTTGTTACCTCATAAATCCGTCATTTTTAAACCGATTTCCAAAATTCTTTTTGTATTTGATAGAGTATACTGCAAGGGTGGTCCCATGGTCACCAAAGTCAGGATCTGATGATGGGATCCCATAGAAAATCGAGGAAAACACGGTGAGCTGATTAAATTAGGGTTTCTTTCACAAAAAAGATTTCAATCACTAAAAAGTTAAAATATTTTTTTTTACAAAAAATAAAAAGCGACTTCAAAAACACTGAAAACTTAATAATAATATAAGAATAGGTACAGACAACATCACACTTCTATATTGAAGTCGGTGACAAATTTTAACACTTTCTAGGAGATCATCGTTTGGCGCCGACTTCAATATAGAAGTGTGATGTTGTCTGTACCTATTCTTATATTATTTTTAAGTTTTCAGTGTTTTTGAAGTCGGTTTTTTTAACTTATATGCGTTAGTGTCGAGACGACCCCTCTCGGGCCATTACCTTGTAACGTAAATACCTTTTCGATGGCGCGGTAGCGGCGACTCGGAAACCTTCGAGTAGTTTAGAAATTGTTAGTTGAAACGTGAGAGAAAATTCCACCTTTTAGGGCCGGCGATGCGGAACAAATTGGGGCTTCGCCGATATAATCAGCTGACCATTTCGAGATCATTCCCATTCCTTTGCTCCTGACACTTGACAAATTCCTTTCGTGTCGTATGTAGGTACGTTTTAAGGATTTCTCGATTTAATGCACACGTAAAGAAATATCTAAGCAAATGACGCAAGTGTGTACTTCAGCAAAAAAGGCACGAAGGATGAGTGATTCAATTTAAGAAATTTGCGTTCTTTTTAGGGTTCCGTACGAATAAAAAAGGCACCCATACAGGATCCCTCATGTGTCCGTCTGTTTGTCGGACACAGTCAATTATCTCCGAATCTACTAGACTGACTAAGTTGTAATTTGGTACACATATCAATTTCTGTGACCCAAACGCAGAGGAGTGATGTGAATAGATGAAATCTGTATATGGGAGGTCATTTTAAAATTTTGAAAAAAAAACAGTAATTAGTTTTCTATACTTATAGATTATAGGAAAACCTATAAGAAGTCCATGATATTAAAATAACATGGTAAATCACTCAATATTGTGCGTAACAACTTACATTTGCAGGTGGAATGTGTGGGAGAACATAATTTTTCAATTCCAATGTTAATTTATCTAGTCAATGGTACGGAACCCTTCGTGCGCGAGTCCGACTTGCACCTGACCGGTATTTTTTACTAAAACCAAGAAAATATTATGAACTGTAAAATAGGTACATACAAGCATTTTCTAGAGCATTTAAAAATGTCTAGTTCTACATTTAGTTCTACATATTATGTTTAACTATCTTGCTAAATAATGATAAACTACATGATAAAGAACATTCAAATCCCAACACTACAATGTTGGTATGGTTAAGACCCACTCTACCCCCAGGAGTATAGCCAAGTGTACGGTTGGTCCGGAGTGAAAAAATTAGTTTGGTTCTATATTTCATAATATTTTTACGTGTTTATAGAGACGTGGTGGGTCAAATTATCTGACGCATATTTGACCCGGTTGGTATTCGTAAATATAATGTTTTAAGTAGGTATAGTAAAAAATAAGTTGCTCAATAAATATTACTGCTAAGGCAGTACGTTATTATTGAAGTGGACCGTAGAACACATTTTTTTCCATCAGTAGAACAAGGGTGCCCCCTTCGATAAAAAACCTAATCGTAACGCTACGGAGTAATAAATAAAACGCATTTGTTTAATACCAAATTTACCACATCTACGTATTACGAAAATTTTTTGTGACATAATGACTCATTAGTACCTACCTATCAGGAATTACTCAACTTATATTTTTTTTTATTATGTCTTCCCCCGTAGCATGAACACCGAAACACGATATGATAAAACGATAACTCGAGATGAACTGTGAAAATATATTGGATACTAGTAGGCCCGGCAGACGTTGACCTGCCCGATGACAGCGCCACCTACCGGGTCCAACTGTACGTGTATGAACTTCCTTGGACCAATTTAAACACACACAGAAAATTTCGTAAGAATCGGTCGAGCCATTGAAGAGTTTTTGGGAGACTAACACACAGCGTTTCATTTTTATATATAAGAAGACGAAGAAAGAAGAAGAAGAAGATAATGGCCACATTGAAATTTTATCGACATTACATAATTACCAAAATAACAATACCAATATCCAAAACACTCACAACATCAAGATAACTAAAAAAATCTAACTTTTTTTACAGCTTATATCGATATATCGTTTTATCATATCGTATTTTGGTGGTCATGCTACGGAGGCTGTAGTTGTTAAATCATATCGCGAATTAGTTCATCTAAAGCATACTTACTTTTTACTTAAATAATTTTGATTTTAGACTAAAAGAACCATAAATGTCTACCACAACATAAAATTAGGATGATTTATAAGATTTGATGAATCATCAAGATTTATCTAACGAAATCACTCAAATGAAAATGGGAGCCGCTCGAGCACACGAAAATATTAGGTTAAATTCGAATCTTGACGTTTTTAACCCTCGACGCAGTGTTATGATTTCTCGGTGTATAGTCCAGTAGTGGAAGAAGTTTCAGTTATGAAATTCTTAAAGTTTCCAAATTTTTGATATTTTATGTAATACATATTTAAGAGTTATTTTGCAAAAAGTTAGAAAATTTTAATGGCTGCTTTAGGTAAAATTTAGGTATTTATATAATTCGTAAAAAAATCTGTGAATATAAAATTTAAGTGGAAGAAATATACAGGATCTAGTATGAAATAATGATATCATAATACTATTAAGTTTTTAGAAATTTTATGTACCTGCTTCATACCGAAACAAAAAAATGCTTATAACTTTGTCAATATAAAATTTAAGTTTCTGATATTGGGAAAACAGTAATAAAACTTACTACCGAATTTCCTTATGAAAGTTTAGAAATCTAGAATTAATGCTTTCTTAGTAATTCAGTTTTTTTGTCATATTTGGTCTAATATTGTATTTAAGTTTTTAAAGATAATACCACTTCATCACAATAATGCTATTTATAACTACGCAAAAAATTAGAAGTGTAACATCTTTGCAAAATAAATTATAACAGATATTAAGTTATACGAATAAAGTGACCTACAAGCGAGCGCGGCACCGCGCGCAGGCACAAAATAGCGCACGCACCGCTCCGCGCAACAAAAAACTATCGGATGTCCGCGTAAGCTACGTTTAGTTTTAGCACGGTAATACCGTGGTTTTAGCTTGCACAAATGCATAGGCTAGCCTCACATTGCATTATCGGAGACGCATTTTTGAAATAATAGAGTTCAAATTCGAAATCGTAATATTGGAATACAAATTCTCTATTTTTGAATATTCATTACGTGCATTCTGTATCGAGTGGGTACTACTCACTCGTCACAGAATATACGGAATGTGGGAAACTTCGAAACTACTTAACCGATTTTGAGGAAATTTGGCTGACAGCATTTGGTAATTTGGTCCAACCTCATAGAGAATAATAATTTTTATCTTGATTATTGACGTCATTTTTTATTATTGCGTTAAACCTTATGGCGAAACGTGGTTTGCGGGAATTTGTTTTTAATGACAGCACTGAATGCGAGTGATTTAAAAATATTTTAAATTGGCAACAGTAGAAAATAATTTGCATATTCGTGTTTGAATTCCAGGTTCACTTCTGAATCATTAATCAAAAATGCGTTTTTTTAATACGTCATAAATCCTACGGAACCCTTCATGGGCGAGTCCGACTCACACTTGGCCGGTTTTTTAAATATAAAGTGGCAATTTATACTGGAAAGCATTAAGAAGTGAAATGTTAAAACACCTACAGCTTATTCAAATATCAATTAATTAAGCTGGAACTTTTGCTCGTAATTCCATTCCCATAATATGGAATTACGAGCAAATAATATTATTATAACAATCTTTCCTTAGTCCTAGTTCTGTACCCTTTCCCCTATTGAATATGCTGTCTCATTCTATCGGCCCAAGGTTGTCTGGAAGAGATTGCTTTTTAGCAATAAGACCTATTTGTACTGGTCTGTTTTTTTTGTAAAATATTCCATACTGTTTTTGTCCCTTTTCCATTCATTTTTTTGTGCCATCAGAATTTAAATATTCGATTTTAAAATAAACTACTATTAATTTGTGGAGGTAGGTATTAAATTGTGGTTTAATCTGTTACATCAAATAGTTAGTAACTTTAATGTTAGAGCATGATTCCGCCATTTTGATAATGAAAGCCGGATTTTGTCTAAGCTAAGCAGGTACCTACCAAAATTATAATGTTTGGTATCAAATAGTACCAAATGAGTACTAAATTCGCACAACCGTCTCAATCACGAATCGAATACGAATAAGTACGCAAACGTTAGGACGTATATTTCCCGTTCTGTTTTTTCACGTATCGAACACGAACCGAATACGTATAAGTGCGCAAGCGCCCTTACTATGGGACCAATCTTGAAATCGTGAAAAATATCAGCTGTTCCATACAAATGTTCGACATCCACTGAACCTAGATGTACTATTTGACAGTTTCTGAATTTCTTTTTAAGAACTTTCATCTTTTCGTCGCGAATCGCAATGTTTTCATCTGAATTAGTAATAATGTTACAGTTTCTATCTATCTGCATTCCGAGGGAGGACGCGGGGCGGCCGAAGAGCGTCCCCCAGCGAGCCACTGCGACCTGTACAGATCCTCTTTTTTAAGGCCTATGGTCTCTTAATAGGCCCACAGCGGTAAAGTAATCAATAACCCTCTTTGGAGACAGAGCCTTCGTATTGAAGGGTGGCATACTAGGTCCACCCAGAGCTGCCAGCGCAGTGAACTCAACGCTGCGCTGGGAGGGGGAGACCTCTCCTTCTGCAAGATGACGTCCTCGCAGAAGGAGGCGATAGCCCCCCATTTCGCCTCGCCGCGGAGCATGGCCACCACCATGCTCGGTAGCGAGGCGGAATGGGGGGCTGTGAGGACGTCATCTCGCAGAAGGAGGCCGCGGAGAGGAAGCGGGAGGATGATCCTCAAGCCGCTCCGCCGATCCGCTTAGTTATATAAATATATATAAATAAATAAAAAAAGCAAGGTACTCACAAAGTATGTGAATTAGTGGCTCATCATCTTCGCCTCAGAATCTACAATTAGTCAAGCCCATTCTGTGCAGATGTTTGTTGAGTTTACAATGACCAGTTAAGGTTCTAGTGAGTGCCCTTAGTTGGCTTCTGCTTAGTTGGAGGTTTTGCATTGCAATCCTATATAGGCCCTGACCCCACTGGAGATAGGCCAGTGTTTGTACCCATTTCCTGAGGACCCTGTTTTTGATCCCCCTCGAAACGCCACAAGCTGGTTTTAGTCGGATGAGAGCATTCTCACAGCCAGCCATCGATAGTTCGTCGACAATTTCATTGCCTCGGATATTGGAGTGACCTGGAACGCAATCGTTACAGAGGTCCTGGTCTCGAATTCATTCTAGATCTTTGTGCACTTCAAGTTGATTTTGGACTTGAATTCTACATCAGCAAGTGCCTTTAAAGCAGCCTGGCTCTCCAACAGAATGAGAATGTTTTTACTCTCACTCGAACTGTTCGCGTGAACACAGTCGATGATGGCATAAATTTCTGCTTGAAATATGGTGGCATGTGCGCCCAAGCTCATAGTTCTCCTGTATTTCGCAATAACTCCGAAAACACCTGCACCTATTCTGCCTTCTCTTCTGGAGCCGTCAGCGTACCATATCTAGTTAGTTTTCCTAAAGGGATCAGGAATTTCCTTATCTAATGCATCTCTATTAGGAATCTAAACTTTGTAGTTCTTCTTGAACTCCAAAGCTTCAAGTATACTAAAGTTGTAAAGTATACCAAAGAACTCTGAAATCAGAACAGCTCTTAGTAAGTGAAGAATGTTAAAGCTCCTGGCGAGGACGTAGTGGCCATCGAAGTGGTTAAGGAAGAAGGAAGGAAGGAAAAAATGAGATAGATTTCACCAGTATATTGCTGAACAAGTGTCTAGAAGAGTACCCGGTACCCTCAAGTCAGGAAAGTGCACTTATCCTAGGAGACTTGCACTGCATTTGTTATAAATGAACATTTCATCTGGCTTAATTAAAACATTTTAGCTAAGAGACGCTCTCTGTTGGACATAAGATTGCCTCCCCGAAGATCTCCAAATCGAATCGGTCCTGCGTTTCTCGTATCCAGCGGTTTCTCGCAAACTTCACCAGATGTTCAGTCCCACCTTGTGAAGTGCCCACCAACGCTGAGTCTCCTGGCACGCGGCCGCCACTAGAGGACCTTTCCACCCCAACGGCCACTGACCACTGCTACTTAAGGTATTAGGCTTTCATTTTCCTGCGGTTCCCATCATTCTGTTTTGACAAAGTAAAGAAAACCCGAGCACAGCTCACTTTTGAGGTCCTTTGTAAGAGACCACGTCTCAGGTCCGTACATCATCACTGGCAGGCGGCAACACGCAAGTATTGAAGAGAGCAATCTAGGTAGATTGTTCGAAAATATGCTGCGTAGCTGTAGCTTTTCGAACGCTGCCCAGCCAAATTGGATTCGTCGATTAATCTCTTTCTGGAAGTTTAACTTACCGAGCTAGACTATTGCTCCAGGTAAACATTTTCGTCAACAACTTTCATAGTAGAACCTCCAATATTTACAGGAGTGGGAACTACGAGTACGTGGGAATTCGACATGATTCTAGTCTTGTCCAAGTTTATTTTAAGATCGACTTGGGTAACTCTACAGAGGTGTTCAGGAATTGTGCATCGGTCTCAGTTATAACTACAATACCATCAGTGAAACGAAGGTGAGTCATGTAGAAGCCGAGCCCTCTCTAGTACCTACAAAAGCTGAAATACATCCTCTAACGCAGCTGTGAACAGTTTCGGCGATATTACGTCGCCATATCTCAAAACTCGCTGAAGTCGTATTGGTTTCCAGTTTTGGTCTTGAAGGCGAACTGATTTAGTAGTCTAAGCAATCTAAACGATTTTGCAACTTGAGTTGGAAGCGCTCGCTTGTGAATACCTGTGGGCCTTTACATTATAGAATGGAGAAAGAGATAGGGCCTTATTCGAGATATAAATTTTGATGAATTGAACTGGTCTCTCCCTCTTGAGCTAATTGACTTTGGAGCACCACTCTTTCCGCCCGGGTGGTTAGGGCATAATAAGTATCCACCGTTTCCCCTCTTACGTACAAAGGGTATAGCGATACGGCTGGCCCGCGATGGCTCCATGCTACCACAATAGGAAGACGCACATTGAATTTTTAATTCTATTAAAAATAACTTAGTTCAGTTATTGTATAACATTAAAAGCAAGAAAGTTATTAAGGTTTTAAATTACCGGTAGGACAGAGAGATCCGACATGCCACGTGACGTCATACCTATGTGGAATTTTCATTTATTTTTTATTGTTATAAGAAGTTTCTTCACAGTTTGTTTTGTTTTTGAATCTTGTATGATGACTTACTATATCATATAATTGTATTCTGTGCATATTGTCATTCTGTCTTGAATAGAGAATTTAATTTGCTCCTTCTTGAATATTCCGTTGGCTGTTTCATTACACGAAAAGCACAAGTTAGTTATAAGATTCGATAACTGACTTCTCATCACGGCGGCTAATCTCGGCAGGGTCAAGAAATAATTTATTACTAATATGGCTCCAGATTAAATTTTACGGTCTAAAGTTTTGGTGCAAATAAATTTTTAGTCTTTCATACAATACAAAGATCACTCTGTCCATTATTTTACAACACAGCTGTGAATCAGAAAATATGTATAATAAATACATACATAATAATATATGACTGGAAATGTAAAAACACATTTTATAATTTTGAAATCCAGTTTTCCAAAAAATTTTAAAACGTATTAAAAATAACGCTTTCTTTCGATCACAGCGCGTAAGCGACATTAGAAGCTATGTAATTATCAACTGTACTACCCTGCAATAAAGTAACCGTCTCGTACATGAGTAGATTTTCTGCAAACCTAGACTTAATCAGAACGGACACACGAGTAGGTACGCGGCGAGCGCGAGGCTCGCGCTGCTGGGTTAACTTACCCGCCTGTCCGCAATTATTAGAAAATTGCGCGCTTTTATAAATTCTTTGTTTTCTTCTAAAGCCTATAACAAAATTTTCTAATTTTTTGGATTAAAGCTTTACGCGTTGGCATAGAATAGTCAACTCATCTTTAATAACTTTAATACAATATTAGGCTCACTGCGACATAAAATGTAATTTACAAAGAAAGCTGAACCTTCATTTTTCTAATATTTTTATTACAACATTTTTATATAGTCATACAGCGTATTCAATGAATTTTAGAAACTTAAATTCAATATCGCTAAAATAAGTATCAATTTTTTACCTAACAGTATAGCAAGTATCTAAAATTTCTAAAAACTATAAAATATACAGCTGCTAACGTATAATGGCAGATGAAATCAAAATATTGCACTTAAATTTTATATTGCTGATTTTATTAAGAGATGTTGCAAATACCTAAATAATACCTAACGCCGATGTAGAAAAGTTCTAAAAAGTTGCAAAAGTGTCTATAAACATGTCCCTGACGATATATGTTAAAATAAACAACTTTAGAATTATCATAACTTTTGCGTTAAAAACACCGTCCCACTACTGGACTAGTACGGGAGTTCTGGGGTGCGAGCCCGCCATGTACCAATGTGTTTTTCGTTTTCGTATTTCATAATATGTACATTTGTTTGACGCTCCTACGATGGAGGAAAATATCGTGAGGCAACCTGCACACATCTGCGAAGAAATTCAAAGGTATATGTGAAGTCAAATAATCCGCACTGGGCCAGCTTGGTTGACTTTGGCCTAAACACCCTAAATTATGGTAGGCTCGAGACCAACGGTGAGGACATATATGAGCTGTTATGATGATGATGATGATGGATTGGTGGTTAGGATAGGCAGTAAAATTGCTGGGTACTGTGACTTATCATCTTATATCACAAATTGACAACGAATATATGTACAGGTTGTCCCAGAAGCCGACGTCAAGCCGAAAGCAGGTGATAGACTAACTCATATATGTTATCAGAAAAATATAAAAAAAATCTAAGTCACCTATTTAAGAAAAAATCGAACATTAAAAAAAATGGATAAAATTTACACCCTGTGACGGTTTTTTCACTGTTGTTGCTACAATTCTTGACTTTTCTAAACATTTTCTTTTGTTTTGTAATCCTGAATAATGTTTCTGTATACTCCAATCTAAAATTTAAAGCCAGCTACTCCAAATTAGAAGAATATGCCATTTTTATCTAAATTAAATATTCAAAATTAATTTTTCGCATAGCTTTAACAAGCTGTACTGAAAAAAAAATTTACTATGCGAGTTTGGCAAGTAACTGCAAAAGTTGGCGCATTCAATAAGGAAACCAAAATGGTATGATACTTGGTAGATAATTTCTACGATTGCAGACAATATTTTTTTTTCCAAAAACAGGCAGTTTTGAACAAATTTTTCTTACGTACTTAAAATTTATTCTAATGTACCCATGGTTTGTTTTAAGCTCGGAACTTTAACATTCTAGTTTGAGTGAGACCTGGAGAGTCATTTTACGAAGTGTGAGAGAGACAGATAGTGAAATAAATTAAATACACAAAAATTGTTTAACATAATTT
This sequence comes from Schoenobius gigantellus, assembly GCA_963935595.1. Lineage (NCBI taxonomy): Eukaryota > Metazoa > Arthropoda > Insecta > Lepidoptera > Crambidae > Schoenobius > Schoenobius gigantellus. The sequence goes on from OZ012551.1 coordinate 29,965,073, forward strand.
ATTTAAATGTCAAGATTTTCAACAGGTGTTCAAACTGTCTTCCTTCAGCTCTAATGCAGGCTCGACATCTTCTTAAAAAAGATCGGGCTATCAAGCGGGCGAATCTTCCATTATTAACAAAATCATTTGCTTCTATTATACTTTGCCGTAGGTCAGTCACAGTTTCGATTGGCTTTGCGTAAACTTTTTCTTTCACCGCTCCCCAGTAAAAGAAATCTAATGGATTTAAATCTGGGGAACGGGCTGGCCACGAGATAGTACCAGATCGTCCTATCCATCTGCCTGGGTATTCCTCATCGAGATATTCTGAGCTGGCATAGTGAGCTGGGCAACCATCTTGTTGAAACCACATATCTCTTAGAATGTTAAGTGGCACATCTTCCAGTAGATTTGGTAAATCATTTTGTAAAAAATTTAAAAAATGTAAATAAACTTCACCAGTCAAGGCGTCTGGCAGCTCAAAAGGACCTATTATTTGTCCATTTAAAATTCCGGTCTACATATTCACTTTAAATCGATATTGTGATCTATCTTGACTCATCAAATGAGGATTTTCGATATGCCACTCGTGTAAGTTGTGTAGGTTCATGTAACTTTTTTCGAAGAATCGCGGATCTTCTCTGTGTTTTCATAGCATTGTTTGACAAAAAGCAACACGGGGTCGATGGTCCCGGGGTAGTAGAGTTTGTACTCGCTGTACGTGGTACGGGTGTAGCTAAATTCTTTGCAAAATCCGATGGGCTGTACTTTTGGGTACTCCTGTGCTTCTCTCTATTCCACGTACAGAAATACTCCGATCTTCTTCGACAATGTCTAGTACAACGTCCTCGTAAGGGGGACGAAATCTTCTTTCACTATGTACTTGGTTCGGCAGTCGGCCCTCTGAGAAGAGTAATCGGTGCACATTTGTAAACCTCGATGATCCGGAAAACGAGTTGCATTTGGGTACCTCTCACGATAAGGTCTAGCTGCAGCGTTGGCATTTTATCTACATTCCCCATAAATTAAATGCATGTTGGCGTATTCTTGTGTCGTGTACGCAGACATTGTGGCACTACACAATTACACAATCAAGGATAAGTAGTCCGGAGCAAAGCAAAGGTCGTCGGTAGAGAAACTAAACAGTCCGAATCCAAATCACAAGCAATCAAGTCCAATAAACGAAGCAGAAAGTGGTAAGCACGAAATCAACACGAACGAATACAAAAAGATGCGCAGTAAGCGAAGGAGCGAAACTGATGTGTATTGTTTGTGCGTTAGCGAATAATTGGCGTCACTAACTGTCTCACTTCCACTTCGTAAAATAGTCATTTTACGAAGTGGATGTGAGACTCGCCGTCTCTGTCTCGTTAGAGTTACTATCTGTCTCGCTCATACTTCGAATCTCTCCGTCTCTGTCACGTTAGCGTCACTATCTGTCTCTCTCACACTTCGTAAAATGACTCTCCCGGTCTCACTCAAACTAGAATGTTAAAGTTACAGCCTTAAAGCAAACCATGGGTACATTAGAATAAATTTTAAGTACGTAAGAAAAATTTGTTCAAAACTGCCTGTTTTTGGAAAAAAAATATTGTCTGCAATCGTAGAAATTATCTACTAAGTATCATACCATTTTGGAATCCTTATTGAATGCGCCAACTTTTGCAGTTACTTGCCAAACTCGCATAGTATATTTTTTTTTCAGTACAGCTAGTTAAAGCTATGCAAAAAATTAATTTTGAATATTTAATTTAGATAAAAATGGCATATTCTTCTAATTTGGAGTAGCTGGCTTTAAATTTTAGATTAGAGTATACAGAAACATTATTCAGGATTACAAAACAAAAGAAAATGTTTAGAAAAGTCAAGATTTGTAGCAACAAGAGTGAAAAAACCGTCACAGGGTGTAAATTATATCGATTTTTTTAAATGTTAGATTTTTTTTAAGTAGGTGACTTAGATTTTTTTTATTTTCTTCTGATAACATATATGAGTTAATCTACCGCCTGCTTTCGGCTTGACGTCGGCTTCTGGGACATGCTGTATATTATTATATTAATCCATGTAGAAAAATTACCCCACCCACCACCCACCCATATTAATTAAAAAGAAGGAGGGATTACTCTCTGTCACACCATTCTGTCACACCAGTGTGACACAGAAGAATTTTTTTCCTGACAGTCACACCAGTGTGACAGAGAAGAATTTTATTCCTCACAGTCACACTATCATATTTTGACGACAAGGACAAGTATTGTTAACTTATTCAACCCTTTTCGACCCGTTAGATCCTATTACCGTTAGTTCCAGTCAGTTCATCACGTGGGTTTCCCTAAGCATTCACTAACCGGAACGTCCGCCTTCTTTAAACGTTCACGTCTCTGGACCCCTCACTTAGGTGGAGCGTTAAAAATTCTATAAAAATTGTGTGACATCACACGAGAGTGTGAGTGGATCGATCTCATTAAGAGTAAGTTAGATCGTCTAGTCTGCAGCCTGCGCACAGCAACTAAACTGAGCAGACATGCGCAACTATGGCGAATCTTAGCGTTACTACCAATTTTTTTTGTACCTACTGATACTATTTCTAAGAACCGTGTCGTCCTTTTGAATAACCTTTCTTTTTACCAGAGGGATAATCAGTTCCAGAGTCGTCATGTACGAGTACCTACTTGTAGGGGTAATAGATATGCAAGTCTTCTAGGAACCACTAGGTATAGCCACTTACCATTAGGTGGGCATCCTGCTTAGTAACTCAACAGACAGTGAAACTCAGCCGCTCCTACTCAAAGGTAGTTTCTCAAATTCGATGGTTCCAAGATATTCCGGATTTCCATACACGATCATTTCAAGCAAATGCTTTTACGAGAGAAATCATCAGAAGGTTTTAACTTTACCTTGCAAAACATCTTATGGTATTACGGGAACACTTTACATTTCTGGGAGAATTATTAACCTCGAGAAAACATTTAGAAATGAATAAGGACGGTTTTATAATTAATAATGAAATGCGTCTTTTATACAACTACAGCTACAGTTTTTATGAAGTTTTTTCGGGAAGCGGAAATGTCACACATGCAGGCGAACGACTAGAGTTTCAAATTTGCAAGAAATGCCACAAAACAAAAATAAAAAGTGACTTCAAAAACACTGAAATGTTAAAATTAATGGACCCGGCACCCGCACGGTGAATCCATGGAATGCTAATTTATCGTCTCTCAAAATAGGTACAGCTAATATCGCATTTCTATATTGAAGTCGGTGCCAAATTTTGACTTTCTAGGAGATCATCGTATCGTATCGATAGTTGAAGTATTAGACAAAGTGCCAATACGTGCCTGTTGTATTTAAAAAACCTGTAACTCCTTAAAGTTAAGGATCCTTCCATCATCAGCGCGGTTCATGACTACCAGACGTAAATACTTGAATAGTCTGGGAATAAACATGAAACACGTTGGACATACCTATAAAATTTATGGGTTTCCCTTGATTTTCCTAAGATCCTATCATCAGATCCTGACTTTGGTGACAATGGGACCACCCCAGGAGTATACCCCAATACCAACTTCTCCCACTGGACCGCATTCAACGGAGAGCGACTCGAATCGTCGACTGCCAGGAAATTTCAAATCGGCTTGATACCTTGGCGCTGCGTAGAGATGTCGCTTCACTATGCGTCTTCTATCGTATTTATTACGGGGAATGCTCCGAGGAATTGTTCGGACTTATACCTGCCGCCTCTTTCCGCCATCGTTCCACGCGGCAAAAAATCCATGCCCATCACTTAGATGGTTGGCAGTCCACAACTGTGCGTTTCTCTCGAAGTTTCCTGCCTCGCACAGTCAAACTTTGGAACGAATTGTCGCCTGCGGTATTTCCGGACCGATACGACCTTCAAACTTTCAAAAAAAGAGCGTATTCCCACCTCAAAGGCCGGCAACGCATTTGTAACTCCTCTGGGGTTGCGGGTGTCCATGGGCGACGGTAATTACTTACCATCAGGTGATTCGTCTGCTCGCTTGCCCCCTATCCCATAAAAAAAATACTCTATCGAATACAGAATTGGCGGCGTAATCGCATAGCATACACACAAAATAATAAACATACGCATCGAATTGTTAACCTCCTCCTTTTTTCAAGTCAGTTAAAAATATGGAAAAATCTTCATAAATAATCGGCGAAAATTTAATAATAATAAGATGTAACGGAGGTAAGATGGGTAAACAGGCATACCTACTACACTTCTTGCGCTATCATTCACACACACACACACGCACTTACACACGACATGCTTGTAAATAATAAAATATATAGTATACATAGTATGTTTCTATAAATGGCTCATGTGTGGCTATGTATATTTTAGTTAATGGTTATCAGATATGCTGTAGAAACATTGTTTATGCAATAAAATAAAATAAAATAAAAATAAATAAATAATTATTTACATTCTTTTATAATAAAAATAAGTTGGGTTGTCTGAGGGTTTGCGCTATTCCATTAACACTTTATTTTAACGAACTCGTCTGGACTACGTTAAATAGTATACTTACTTAAGACTTAATAATATTTTCCGTTTTGTTTGAGTAGTACTCGTATATAATGATTTGTTTGTACTATTATTTTTGTTTAATCGTACGAGTAAATAGTGTGACTCTTAGTCTTAATAATTCTATTAGTAGTGTGACTGTCAGGAAAAAAATTCTCCTGTGTCACACTGGTGTAACAAAATGCTGTGACAGAGAGTAATCCCCCAAAAGAAGCACCTCAAAATATAAAGAAAATGAAGACTCTGAAAGACCGATGACCTTTTACAGTCTAACATATAAAAAAATACTTTGATAATTCGTTCAGGGGCAATGTTAATCGATGCGATCCCTAATAGGTGTTCTTGGGGAAATTTCGTAAGGAGGCAGTGGACTGTATAAGTAACTGGTCTATTCAAGATTCGCAATCAAACTTGAAGTTTAGGTATTTTAGTTAAAGTAAGGAAATAACAAGTTACAATGAATTTGATATTATTAATTCTATAAATGTAAAATAAATTTGAGTCCGATCCGTAATTCGTTTGAATTTGAAAAGTGTCTCTAACGGTACAATTTTCGCAAACGTCAAAGCAACGTTTTGCGTTTTGTTTAGGCATGCTAACAATCTGCGTTTAGTTTTTTAAAAACATATAAAAATGAAGTAAAATAATAAAAAAATGTAAACAACGATATTAATTCTAAATATTCAGAATATTATTCAAAATTCAACACGGGCAGCGATCACCAAATGGTAAGAGGCGCATTGAATCTTAACGTGAAAATCGAAAAGTATCGACTGTTACGGTCCTATCTGGTCCCATCAATAAAAATTTTACTCCTTGGATCACCCTCGGTTTGATTATTCCGCGTTTTGTCTTATTTTGACATATTGACAGCCGACATGTGCGGAAACAAGACAAAACACGCAGCACGCCTAATCCGCGGAGGAAGGTTAAAGTCTACGCCCCGTCCCAAAGCTATCCAAATCCAATACCCCGAGCGCTCTCAACTTGAACTGCAAATCGCTTCGATTGCCCGGAGACACGTATAATGACAGAGTTGTGGAAACTGTCCTTGCTTTCGGTTCAAAGTTGTCCCGTCTTTCAACTCGCCTTTCCCATCTTAAATGATTTCATTGGAGAACCGAAGCAAACTCCTAATTCTAATGACTAATCAGAAACTACTTGATGGTAGCTTAAATTCCGCTAGTTTATTGAGCTAAGTAAAACATGCAATCCCTTATTAATATCCAGATACCCCGATTCTTATTTCAAATATCCCTGTTAGTCACCGTTAAAAAGATGCACGAGAACTTACAACGACCTAAAAGCCCATTATATTAACGTTCTAAATGACCCCGAACGCTTATGCAAAGGAGAGTGTTGAATTGCTTGCTTTATTAGATTCATCTGCATGTAAGTAATCTAAAGTTTTTTAAATATTTTTTTTTGTTATAGCTGCTCTGTTTAAATCGATGTTGTTGGTGTATATGTCGTGGCTATATCGTAAAATTGACCATTTCATGATGTGGCCAGACGATATTGGCTATTTCATTAAATACAACCATTTTATGAAAAGGTTGGCCACATCAAGAAGTGGACAATTTTAGGATCTGACCACGACAATACACACCAGTGGTGACACACCGGTGGTATATTGTATAAGTGAATCTTATTTTGGTGTTTTCTATTGTACGACGTAAATCGACAGTGTCGATGGTGTATCATTACAAATAAAAATTCTTATGATCTTTGAGGAGATCATCGCATGGCAGTTTATTTTTATAAAATAATAATAAACTGATTTTTTAAGTCATGATGATTCTAAATTCCAAAAATAAAGCAATAAAACTGGCCTTAAACTTTATCCACAGATATAACAGCTAGTACTTAACACTAAAAGTGTTACTTTTTCGGAAAACATTGATATACCTTATTTAATGAGCTTCATTTATCTTAGTCTGAAACTAAGGAACATCTTTGTCGATAATCGTTTGTGTGCTCGAAAAGTTTGATCTTCAACTTGAAATTGCCCAATTTTCTTTGTTAAGGCGCATAGTAGGGTCAATCATAAAAAAATCACTGCAGAAAAAACCGGTTCTCTTCATAAATATTGAATAAAAAAATCTTTAGAAATGTTATTATTCAACGCATTCTTTAGAGGATGGTCTTTTTAATTTTTTGATAAATTAATTAAAACTTGGTTAAACTGTGACCCAAACATGACTCGATTTTAAAACTTTAAACTTAATCGCGTCGTAAATATTAGGTTAAATCATATACTTTCGATTTCAATAAACAAAATGAACAATATTCTAGCGGATGGTCTTTTTAGATTTTTCTTATTCGCCTTTATTAATTTTTAATTGAAATAATTCATCTTACGCGTAAAGGTTTGCTTAAATATTCCCCTCACTCTCACTCTCTCACTCCTAGGTAATCAGTGCGGGACGATCGACGCAAGGTCATTGGGACCACTATGCGCCTTGAGATTTATTTCTCTAGACATTTCTTGCTGGTAATATACAGCTTATTTTGACTAGCATGTATTTTATTATTACGAAATTAAAAATAAATATGAAGTTAAACATAATTATAAAAAAAACATTAAGCAACAAATACCAACTAAAAACTACTGAGGCTTAAACCTGTGCTATTATGAACTTACAAAAAGATAAAAGAATCCGCGAAGTTATTTCCTATAAACATTCCCTCATCATCATCATCATCATCAACAGCTCATATACGTCCCCACCGAGGGGCTCGAGCCTACCCTAACTAAACTAGGGCGATTAGGCCTTAGTCAACCACGCTGGCCAAGTGCGGGTTGGTCGACTTCACACACAATCTGTAAAGAAATTCTTTCTTCACACGTGTGTGCAGGTTTCCTTACGATGTTTTCCTTCACCGTAAAAGCGTTCCCTATCCAAACAAATATAAGTATAAAAAAACAATAATGTTAAAAAATTATATTATTGGGTTAATAGGTAAGTATTAAAGCGTAATTCTCCTAAAACATTTACATTGACATGAACTTGTTTAAGTACATTTATAACGATGGATATTAAAAATCGATCAGAATCTCTTTTGAGCGGTATAAAATTTGTTTCCCGCTCATTGCACAAGCTGACAGTCTACTACAGTATTCCGTCTACTATCTCGTAATCTTTTACGGTTTTATAGAAAAGAATATAAAACCTCTTAGCGTTGAATAATGGAAATCGCATATTTATTACTGCTTCTTCAACGGTTTTTTTATTGCTGAAAGTTGGCAAACAAGCAAACTGCCCACCTGATGGTAAGTGGAAACAGTCGCCTATAATACATGTAGCTCCTGTGAGATTCGCAGCAAAACTGCAACCCCCACAAGAACCACAGTGTACGTTGCCAACTTGTGACACCAGATGTAAAGTCACAGTACCCAGTAATTTCACTGCCATATCTTACCCTTCAAACCGGAACACAGCAATGCAAGCACTGCTGCTTTGCGGCAGAAATAGGTAAGACGGAGGTACCTAAGCAGACGACCCTAGTACAGAGTCTCCCTCCAGGTTTGAAAATATTATGATTATCAATACTTTTTTGAGCTCAGAACGGTGTACCGAAACATCCTTCGTCGATGTGACGTTTCGCCAAAAATTGGGCAAAAACGGGATCGCGGTGTATCCGTATCAAATAACATAGGCGTATCATGATAAAGTATCAAAATGCGTCCATACTACTATCATTTGGCCGATCATTATATGGATATCGATACGACCCGTAACAGATACGCGGTTATATACGAATCGGGGTGTATCATGCTACGAATCATTTTGCGTCCACACTAGCGAAAATGATACACGTGACACGCGTCGGAGATCTGATACACTAAAATAATACAAATGTGGACCCAGCTTTAGTCGACGGTTGGTTTTTACCGATTGTTGGTTATAAAATTTATTTCGTTTGTGATTTAATAAATTTCAGTATAAGTTTTATTTTACGGTATTCGTGGGCACTAACATAATACATACTAAGTAATATTATAAATGAGAAAGTGTGTTTGTCTGTCTCTCGGTTACCCCTTCACACTTAAATTGCTTAACTATTTGAGATGAAATTTGGTGTTGAGATAGTTAAGTCTGGGGAAAAGACATAGGATACTTTAAGTCTAGAGAAAGGACATAGGATAGTTTAAGTCTGGGGAAAGGACATAGGATAGTTTTTAACGTAGAAATTATCATATAAGCGGGTAAAAAGTGAGGTGGAAGTTTGTATGGGGAATCAATAACCGCTGAACCGATTTCGATGAAATTTGATAAGGAGATAGTCTGAATTGCGGGGAAGGATACAAGTAGATTGGACAAAAAAATAAGCTGCCCAAATTACTAATTCCACGCGGACGAAGTCGCGGGCAAAAGCTAGTCGTTAATAATTTGTTCCGATCATTTTTCTTGTTTCACGTTTTGCTTGTCAACACTCAACAGTAAATATATTTAAGTTAACTACCAAGCCAATCACTTTGCTTCCAGTTGAAGATAGCAATTTCAAATCCTATCAGCACTATTATATTCGTAATTAGTCCAAGGTATAACTATTGTAGTAACGCCTCCTCCCGCTACTAAATAAGCGAATTTTAAAGACACCATTAAAAATATAAAAGAAAAATACACCTGGCAACTCTACCGTCACCATAGCTCATATTTTATTAGAAATAGATAACACCACACTTTCAATACATATATTAACAGAAAAAGCTCAGTTTGATATCAATCAAATTGATCTTGCTAAACATTTGGCGGTGGTGTGAAACTAGCAGCATCTGATTTTTTGCTTAATATATAAAATTTCAAAATATTAAAGCTGATTTTAAATCTTGTAGTCTCAATGCAGATGTAAGTTGGAAACTGTCGCAGGACATAATGTACTTCTAAGATTTGTGATGCATTGATTCATTTGTAACACATATCAATAAAAAAAAAAATAATAATAATAATATACACGGTTATTTTTTTATCACCCTGGAAAATTTTAGGGACGCTTTAGAACACATCCAATATTATATAAAAAATAAAAAAAATAAATAAGAAAATAAAAAAAAATATTAAAAAAAATATAAAAATCTCTAAAAATGCTGCTCTCAACTAGTGCAGCATTTTTTGTATTTTAAAAAAAAATAATATAAAATTAAGGAGGGGGGTTATTTTTTTATTTATATTTAAATCATTATAATACCATGTCGTGAAGCGTCCCTTAAATTTTCCAGGGTGATAAAAAAATAACCGTGTATATATGATTATATGATAAATAAATTATATTTTATAATATACATGTAATCATGGCATAGTCTTATGTTTCAAATGTTGATACTTTTACCATAGGATTAATATTTTTATAAAAGAAGAAGAAACTCCTTTTCTTTGATTTTGAAATTTTTGCAGAGTTATAACTGACAGAGCTTAAGGAATCTAAGTATATTTCCTTTTAGACCTACACTCAGGCTTACTACAAAGAAATAATGTTTCATTCAGATCTATCCAATGTTTTAATACAAAAAGTTTCTTTTTTCAAATCTTATGTTTATTTTTAAAGCAGAAGCATCGCATTAATCATTGCATTTTCACTGTTCAGCTTTTACACCAATTATCTAACTATAGGCAATAGAATAAGGTCAGATGATAAAATTAAAAAATGGATAAAACGAGTTAAAAGACTATGTCTGGCAAAGCCAATGTATGTTAGCATAATGAAATATGGCATATGCAATCCTGCCATAGTTTTATATTACCTTAAGCATGGGTCATCTAGAAACCTGACATTGAAATAACCTAGACTCAAGAAAACTGACATTAAAAAACTGCTATTATTAGCAAAACCACTGCCCAAAAAGTCACAAATCCTATACATAATTAGTTATGTATTAATTATAGTTTTCTCAAATTAAGATGGCTATTTTAAGAGATATTAAAAGTTCTATGACAGCGACAATTAAGCAAGTTGTCTCTTCTTTCTCTATTTAAAGATTATTCCAGATATTTTACTTGTGAGAACTTTGTTATTGCTTTAGAAGTAACAAATAATAAAGGACCATTGAAATAAACATTTGATAAATTTATTTTAGACTTTTAAAATACTACTACTCAATCCATTAGTAGATGACTAAAGCAAACAATGGAGGAAAGTTAATCTAATTGTTCATCTTTCATATTAATATTCTATTTATTCATCACCCTCCAAACAATATGCTTCAAATTATCATGCATATAGGGCAGGATTAACTGTTTATAATATTCTAAAGGCGAATAAACATTTTCAGTAAATCACTATTTTACATTTTCGCGTGGCGATTATGTACTCTGTCCGTGGGACAGACTGAAGGACATATATCTTTCAAAGCACATTAATGTTTTTTTTAGGGAATCGTTAATTCTACATTTTCGCGTGGCGAGGATGTAGGTACTCTGTCTGTGGGACAAGTTAAAGGACAAATATATGTCCAGGCATATGAATGATTTTAAGGAATTGTTAATTCTACATTATCGCGTGGCGATTATGTACTCTGTCCGTGGAACAGTCCTAAGGAATTGTTAATTCTACATTTTCGCGTGGCGATTATGTACTCTGTCCATGGGACATTCCAAAGTACAAATAGGTACCTATAAAGGTAAATGATTGATTTCAGGATTTTATTACTATTACATTTTCGCGTGGCGATTATGTAGTTTGTTTGTGGAACAGACTAAGGCTAAATTATTTTTAATGTATTTGATATTCATTATTAACTTCTGTACTTACAAATATTTCACTGAGGCAAAATTAATTGAGTCTCTGTACTGTACATTGAAATCCCATTAGGTTTCAATCTGGAAAGGGAACCGAAACTTACAAAGAGTTAGATAACACATTGGGTGACATATCCCTACTATTGGATGATCTAATAAATTATCGATATTTGCTAAATATTATAATATACCACGCTAGTTAGATTGGCAAACCTTTTTGCCACGGCTGGTAGTTCTTGAAATTTATAGTTATTATATGGTTAACATGAAACTGTTCACACTAGTAAACGTTATCTACATTATGAAATAAATATTTAATGTTATTGAATACCTATTGATAGTTGTAAATAGGTACTAATGTTTACCTATTTATCAAAAACTCTAAACATCTACAATAGTTATACCTTGGACTAATTACGAATATAATGATAGGATTAAACGAACTTACCTAAAGTGAAGTTCAATCCATATTATATGAAGTAATTAGTCCAAGGTATGGAGCATCCCACCCTTCCCCTTTGAAGTAATAAATTACTAACCCAATTATATATACCTAATACTCTAAACTAATGAGCTATGGTGACGGTGGAGTTGCCAGGTGTATTTTTCTTTTATATTTTTAATGGTGTCTTTAAAATTCGCGTATTTAGTAGCGGGAGGAGGCGTTACTACAATAGTTATACCTTGGACTAATTACTTCATATAATATGGATTGAAATTCACTTTAGGTAAGTTCGTTTAATCCTATCATAAGCCGCATAAACGGTATAGCTTGATTTTTTAAGTTGCCGCAAATTATCATGAGTTAATTGGTGCGACGCGACGTTGTGAGCCAAGAATTTGAACATTGACTGAATTGATTTCCATATCTGATGCAAACACAAACAAGAGCAGACACATTTTTTCAAATATAAAAATGAATCGCTGTGTGTTAGTCTCGCAAAAACTCAAAAACGGCTCGACTGATTCTTACGAAATTAAATTGTCTGTGTTTGTTTGAATGGGTCCAAGGAAGGTTTAAACGTAAAGCTAGACCCAGTAGGTGGCGCTGGAATCGGGCAGGACAACGTCTGCCGGGCCCACTAGTTTCAAATAAATTAATAAGTAAAAAATAATTAAAGGGGAAAATGTAGGTAATCTGTGTGATTGTCTGCTGCATCAGGCTGGTATAATACGAAATTGCCGTTTTATTTCATAAACAACTAGGAAGCTCTTGGCCTTCACCTCACTTGATGGTGAGTGACGATAAAGCCGAAATTGTAAGCGAGCTTCACCTAGCCACAGAATAGATAATAGTACTGCGTGCGTACAGAAGTTGCACTTCTTTGATTCCAAACTGAATCACACCTTAAGGCGCATAGTGCTCCCAATGACCTTGCCGCGATCGTCCCGCACTGATTACATAGGAGTGAGTGAGTGAGAGTGAGGGGAATATTCAAGCAAACCTTACCGCGTAAGATTAATTATTTCAATAAAAAATTAATAACGGCGAATAAGAAAAATCTAAAAAGACCATCCCCTAGAATATTGTTCACTTTATTTATTGAAATCGAAAGTATGTGATTTAACCTAATATTTACGAAGCGATTAGGTTTATAGTTTTAAAATCGAGGCATGTTTGGGTCACATTTTAACCAAGTTTTAACTAATTTATCAAAAAATTAAAAAGACCATCCTCTAAAGCAGTGATTTTCAACCGGTGTGCCGCGGCACAGTTGTGTGCCGCTTAAGCTTTCAGGTGTGCCGCGAATTTTGAACGCCGTATTAGACTATGGTGAATATTACATTACTCGCGGTAATCAGACTCAGTTTAGTGTATATAATATGTAAGATATTGTGTCGTTTTTATAGTACACTATCTAGTGAGACTCCAGTGTCGAGATCGCAAGCTGTATATTGCGGCCTTAAGCAGCATAAAGCCGGCCGCTTATTATACGAAATTTTCTGTCAGAAATTTCGATATAATTTGCAGGGTCTAGAACAAAATGTCCTCTACATTTTGTTCTAGACCTCGCAAACTATATCGAAATCGAATTACTTACAGAAAATTTGGTATAACATGCGGTCGGCGTTAAAACCACGAGTAATAAGATAGGAAAGGGCTATTCGAGCAATCTATAACCTTAAAATGAGAGATTCTTTGCGAGAAAAGTTCAAAGAAATTGGTATTATGACAGTAGCGTCGCAATATATTTATGAGAATATAATATATGCTCGTAAGAATATTCATGTGTTTTGTAAAAATAGTGATATTCATTCAGTTAATACTAGACAAAAGAATATGTTAGCTTTACCAAATACCAGGCTCCAAAAAATTAATAATTCTTTTAGAGGCCTGTGTATACGTTTCTACAATGAAATCCCAAGTTGTATACAAGAATTTAGCTTAAACAAATTTAAAGTTGCAATCAAAGATGTACTTATTAAAAAAGCATATTATAAAGTGTCTGATTACATGACGGACAAAAAAGCTTGGGTTTGAACTCTCAATTCTAATATTTAACAATGTATTGCGTTTTGTTTCAAAGAAACGTTCAGTGAGAGCAATTTATTTATAATCTAAGTTCACGCACTTCTCTCAGAGATAGCTTATATAATGTGAATTAACACATCTATTCTTGTAATGGAAGTTGAGCTCAAACTTTTGCTTTGAGGTCAGCTTCCAATTGACGACTCTGTAACAAACCAAAATTGTAAATGGCGATTTAAAAGAGGAGATAAAAAATTTAGACCTTTCGAGTTTCTTGCCTGTTCTTCTCGAGAAGGCTCTCCCAATTTCCGAACAGGTGTAGAATCAACTTTTCTTTTTTTTTTCATTCCTACTTGTATTTGCAGACATCTTGACTATAGTTAGGATGTATGCACATACAAGGTTAATATAATTTCTTTAAATTAGATTGTTTTGCTTTGTTTTGACGTCAATAAGTGCCTGTAAAGGCCTATGTTGAATAAAGATTTTTGAATTTGAATTTGAATTTGATAACCCTCCACGCGCAAGTCCGACTCGAACTTTGCTATTTTTGTACTTCTGTGCCGTGAAACTTTTATAAAAAGAAAAGTGTGCCAGTGATATGAAAAGGTTGAAAACGCCTGCTCTAAAGAATGCGTTGAATAATAACATATCTGTTTTAAAGATTTTTTTATTCAATATTTATGAAGAGAACCGGTTTTTTCTGCATTGATTTTTTATGATTGACGTTACTATGCGCCTTAACGTCACGGGTATGTTATTAGTAATTCAAGCTCTCGAGCGACAGTTGCTGATGGTAAATAATCAAGCAAGAAAGCGCGCGAAAAGTTGCTATACTCGTATGTACACGAGTACGTCCGTCCGCGCCAGACCCGGCGCCAATCGAATACAATTTTTCGGTGATTTGATATTTTTTTTACATGGTAAGAAATTTTCTTCCCAAGAAACAGTACATGCACAATACTTTTTCTACATGTACAGTACTTCACACAGTACGTTGAGTGATGAGTTTAATTCCACCGCGCTTCTTCTTCCACGCTTTTTCGCTATTCCATGAGTTGGCAGAAATGTATAGTGAAGTAAATACTTTTATTAAATAAATGTTTTGCTTTAGGAAAAAAAAATCATATTTTCCCAACACAAAACGTCAATTTCATGCTTGTAGCCCCAATATGAGGCCATTATGAAATTTTACATATTTTTCTCGCGAGCATGCATTTTTTGCCCGAAATAAACGAAAACTCCACAAGTTACTATATGTATAAATATACCTACATAATAATATAATAATGTTTTACATATAACTGAGTTATACTCAATAAAATATAGATTATCAATAGGATTAAGCGAGAATTCAATTAGTACCAATTAATTTCCCTAACCTAAAGGCGATAAATCGCCGGAAGAAACCCATTCCGAAAACTATCCCAAATTAACGGAAGAGATCAAATCATCAATATGGAAATGTAGATTTCGTAGCACCTATATATTTCATCTATGTATATTTTACGTAGTCGCTTTCTTACTTGACGCTTAGCTGGATATGACGATGTGAAGTTTTTGGTACTGGTCGCTATATTCTGAACCAGTACCTATCCGTGTTGGACTCGTCTATGCTTGGAGCACGATGGTAGTGTGTACGCCGTAACAAATAAAAATAGTTTTATTGACACCGACACAAATTACTACATAAGTATAAAATGAAAAACAGCAAAAAAAAACATAGAGATTGTGAATTGCATGTCCGTATGTCCCGTGCTCAAAAGGCTCCCAGTTCGACATGATGCTACATAACAGCTAGCTGCAGGAACCATTTTTAGCTGGTGTCCCTAAGGTTCCCGTAGCCTAATAGACGTACCCGGCTACTTACTCGTACAACAAAAACTATCACCTATTTTTATTGACCCAAAACTTTTAACTATGTAAATCAATTTCCGTGAAGTATTAGGCATAGTCATGTTGTTTGCTACCATAATATACCATGCATGTCCTACCCCCATTAAGCTAAATGGTATTTAAATCTTGTGCTAAAAGACGGTCAATCGTCTTCTACAGGTGCCTTTAACTTCCGTGGCGGTCAGTGGCAACAGCGGTGATGGAGGAGACGCTACTGGCAGTCCATTGCCCAGAGACAAAGACCTGCAACCTGCCGAGCCTGTCACTTGATGCAGCAGCGGTCTATGAGCCGACCTCACCAGCTACGCACTAATCAACATCACTTCTGATGCAATTTCACCATTCGCACCATATCACGTTGCAAATTAGTATTTTTTAATTTCATTGAGGCGGT
The DNA here is from genome assembly GCA_963935595.1 of Schoenobius gigantellus. Taxonomy (NCBI): domain Eukaryota; kingdom Metazoa; phylum Arthropoda; class Insecta; order Lepidoptera; family Crambidae; genus Schoenobius; species Schoenobius gigantellus. Next base: position 29,981,101 of record OZ012551.1, read on the forward strand.
GCTTAATGGTGTTGTTATGATTACTAAGTCGTACGAGTACCAATTGAAAATTCATTGTGTTATTATTTAAACAGATCACAATCAAGTTTATTTTAATTGGAGATCTGCAGACCAATTATGGATCTTTCATCGTATGACATGGTACAAATTTGAGAAAAAGAAGTCATGAAATGCTGCATTTTGTATTACCGATTTCCAATGATTTCATTACTATGGCATAATTTCAATGATGTCATCATTAAATAATGAACAAATGATCAAAAATCTGACCGGAAATCGTATTTTTCGTTTTGCACTATGATATCATATGATATCATTTGCAAAACCATCACATCGGTAATAGGCCCTCTGAATGGGTTCAGATTGTTTCTCCATTTGAGGTGTTTTGTGCATGATTCGCGAAATAGCAATGTCTGTGAATAAATAACATCATCTTAACTAATATTATCGAATCAAAATTAGCTTTTTCTTTTACCGTTTCGCGTCGAACAAATTTTTATAGGTAGACAAAAACTTGAAGAACACAGGCAACTTTTTTCTTGCGAAACGGAAACTTGAAAAGTTGCGAAAAAGGGTTCGAATGTAAATACGAAAGCCTATTTAGGAGGCAAAAAGTTCGCGGTCACATTATACCAGTGTATATAACATGTCAATCAAATGTAACACATAAGAATTTTATTTTTCGTATGTTACTCAGTCAATGAGGCAAGTCAAGAGTGATCTGAACCAGATTATTATGCAACAAAGTCAGCATGATAAAAGTGGCTATAGTTACAGAGTACATATGGTTTATCTATGACCAAATGTATTATACTGAAACCACGTGTATACAAGGACCACAATGTATGTACCTACATTCCCAGCAATCTTGTGAGATATTATGCTAGCCAGTAGCCACACTGTCAAAAAGCCACATGCTAATTTTTACACAGTCGTTCCGCAGAATGAATGTATGTATGGCAATGACATTATCCGCAGCTAATGTCTTCCAAATATATTTTTTCTGCGGAATGACTACGGAAAACTTAGCGTGTGGCGTGGTCCGAGTCTGGCGCATCCGAGCTATCAGCACAATATAGAGAACTATATTGTGCTATCAGTGTCCCGGAGCCACAGAACACTATTACTGCCCGGAGCGCGTGGACACTGACACTGACATTGCTATCGGAATTTTGTGCAAGCTCAACATGAATACAGGCGCTTCTACTTCTAGTTCTTCACCATTGATTTACTACCAAACGTAGATAACGCATGAACGATCGAAAAGTAGGCCGGTGAAGAACTGCTCAATCGCGACTCGTGCAGTTCCTTTCCATAGTGAGTGATTAGCTGTCGGCACGTAAGCATGCCGAAGTGCGCATTCAAAAGTTGTGGTAACAATAGCCAGAAACGACAGATAAAAGACGGGATTTCATATTTTGCGTGAGTAAACTCATTACGCATGTATTATCATGTATTCAAATATTCGATTTATACGTAAAATCCAATCAAAAACAATTATTTTAATCATAAACATGTCGCTTCGCGTCAGTGTCAGTACATCACAATCGTCTCGCTCGCACGGGCGTCGTATCACGATGTGTTATCTCATTCATGCGTTGGAGCGATAACGCGATAAGCAATTTCAAGCATTATGTTTGAGAGTATAAAGTTGATATTTTCTTGTAGCAATTGCCAAAACGTCGTTTGATCTGTGGCTAGATTTGAAATGATGTACCTTCCCACGGTTGTACTTAAAATAGTTGCCTTAATAATGCGGAATAAGGTTGAATTCGATAAATACGGTACTTTCTTTATGGTAATTTTTATTCGGGCGTGCATATTCAAGTATATATCAGCGAGTACAAATGTATAGTCGATTAGGTGACAGATTTCAAGCGCGTTTTTGTATGAAGCGCTCTATCTACGTTTGGTAGTAAATCAATGTTCTTCACCTAGAACTATTGCAATCATTGTCAATTCTTCTGAGTTAATCAGGGACGTCGCGTTGCGTATCGACCACCGAAACAGACTACCTGATATATAGCAATTTCCCTGATATGTGTGAACACGGCTATCGGATGGCACGTCCCTAGCCGAGACACTGAACGAACATCTCCAACAAACTCCCGGCCCGAACCGGAAATGTGTAGACAGCGCTTTTGATTACGGATTTAGAGATAAGCTCTTCAGTAGGTACAGACAGTCTCCCTTGGTGAAGTGGGAGCCTTTTCGGTGGCATAATCCGTTTGATCATAATGTATTTTAGCGTAACGGTTTTGGCGTAAAGTATTTTCGCATAAATTATGATAAGCAGACAGTGTCCTATTTAACGCAGAATAGTTTCGTCGGCATAATTATTACTTACTCCAATTTTCTTAACCATAATTTTAATAAGCATAAATTTTAAGGAAATAATTGTTTTACGTATAAAGGTAATTTATCGTAAATGCAAATCATAAATGTTTTGAGTCTAATCATTTTGACAAAGATTATTTTAAAAATGACAAGACATACATTTCATTATACTTAATCAAAATATAATACAATAATTATTGTTATTTTTATGTTAATTTAATTGCTGTTAGTTTTTTTAGTCCAGGGTCCAAGGTTCATAAAACTGAATGCTGCGAATGGGTTATGCGAAATGACGATAATGCCAAAAACGGTATGCAATTCTAAAATATGTCTCCTTAATTTATGCAGCCCATTATGGACCCGGTGAAGTAATGCCTAAATATTAATAAAGAGTATAGATGAATTGTTTTGATATTGATTTATAAAACGTATTATGAATTGTAATTATTCATTTTATTTTTCCTTTTACTTTACCAGGGTCGCCTGCTTAAGTACCTCCGCCCAGTACTTGCATTGCTGTGTTTGACGGTTTGAAGGGTAAGATATTATGGCAACTTGAAGGTTTGAAGGGTAAGATATTATGGCAGTGAAGTTACTGGGTACCGTGACTTTACATCTATGTCACAAGTTGGCTGGCGTGGTTCTTGTGGGGGTTGCAGAATTGCTGCTAATCTCACAGGAACCACAAATGTATTTACAGATGACTGTTACCACTTATCATCAGGTGCTTGTTTGCCAACTTAGTTTTATAAAAAACTTTAATAATAAATACTTAAGAATACCTTGGAATTTATATGTTTATCCACAAGAGTTTTATAGTGAATTAATTTTTTTTAAATAAACGTCGCCCGACACTATGATTTTTCTGCTGTGTCGTGGGTGCAGTTACAAACATAGAATCTCACATGCACAATATGCACATACGCCTAGACCGGAACTCTGTAGGCTATACAAAATATTTGTCTCGTACGGGAATCGAACCGTTGCGCAGTAGGCGATCACTCGACCTCTGCGCTAATTTAATATGTAAGCTATGTAAAGTAGGTATATTTAATATTGTAAATAATATCTAAAATGTATTAAAAAAAACTACCTTAGCATTCTCTAACACAATTTTGTATCTTCTCTATATAAGAACGTTTCGATGTATCAGTTAATAGGTATTACCGCGGTAATAGTGTAATTACCGTGGTATTTAGTAACAAAGGTGTAAAGTACACGACGGGTGGATATGGCAATCGAGGTATGAGATTGAGAGTAGATCAAAGACATCCCCATCCCGCACATCTCCACAGCACTAGCGCCATCTTAGTATGAGCATATACAAAAACTAAATATCGATATCAGTCACGTAGTTGCTCATAGTTTTGTATTAAAAATCTAAATTGGACTGCCATGTCGACCTGTCGCGTACCTATACTGCAGTTTTACTGTAAACAATTGTGCTGTTAACCTAGTAATTTATGGTACGGTTTTCTTATTACCTAGGATATCAATATGAAATCAGTAGTGATTCGTCCCACTTTCTACCTTTTTAGTTGAATACTATTTGGAAACAGATTATTATTTATACTCGTACAATAAGTCGAATATTAACTATGCCTTGAATAAAGTTGAATATGCTTACTGTGAGATAAGAGATTTAATGGAACATAACTAAAACCCAACTTATTTGAAACGAAAACATTATCTCTGCCAATATTATAAATGCGAGTAAATAATTATGTCTGCCTGTCTGTTACGCTTACACGTCTAAACCGTTGAACCAATTTTAATGAAATTTGGGGTAGAGATTGCTTAATACCATATTCTACCCCGAATTTTAATAAACGTTATAAATTACAAAATGAGAGCACGTCGCTAACATTTATGAACATATTTTTGTTGCTTTTCGCTACATTTAATGAATATGTGTGTTTCTTGAAGATAGTTACAGCATATTTGCAATAAAAATATACAATCAGCAAGTTCTTAATTAAGTTTAGGGTGGCTTTGTTCCTTTCGTCTCTCGTTTGTCTACGCCATGTCCTTAGTAGATTATTTAGGTGTAGATACTATATTGGTATCGTAGGTTATAAAGTACACCTACGTGAAATAGGGAACAATACTCTATTTTAGAGGACGGGTGGCAACCATAGTCATAAATGTGCAGTGTGCGTGCTCGATTAGGTTTGATTGTAAAGAAACCATTATTGTTGCAGATATGATTATCAATTTAAAAAGCCTTTTATTGTAAAGAAATGATTAAAACAATTTATTATAAATCCAGTGTATTCATTGCCTGCACCTATATTTAGCTATGCCCGCGACTTCGTTCGCATGGATGTCGGATAATAACAACATCGTGATGTTATATAGCCTATAGCCCTCCTATAAATGAGACTGTCCAACACAAAAAGAATTTTTCAATTTGAATGTGTAGCCACTGGAACGTTCGTGGGGACTATAGTCCCCAAAATCTCGATCTTCTCGATCGACCTGGGTACTATGGTACCCAGTTCCCTTTGCGTAAAACCGCGCGGTGTGATAAAAAAATCGCCAAAAATAAAATATTTTCGCTATGGCTTTATTCCTTTGTCAATAGTCTCTTTCATAAGTTGACAGGTCATGTCCAATTTATTTTTAGTCTTAGATTGAAATAAATTTGTCATAGTCTGCGGTTTAACTTACTTGGCCGTATCCATACGTTTCTTACTCCATGACCGATGAGATTTATTGCGTACTTACTTAGTCTGTATTAGTATTTTCGTAGAGTGTTCTATATCAAAATAAACTAGAAGAATTGGGCTACATTATTATGTATGGTTTATGATAGTTTATAGTGTTATATTGCCACACTAAACGTTTTTTTCAAAAAGTGAGTATTTTTGAAATTTTAAGCACTTTAGTTACTATTCTCGTCATTATTCATTCAATTATGAATCCTTATCTAATTAACTATTATAAGTTCATTCCTTATTAAATTAGCTTTCCATACGTATTTTTTATTTAATTTTAGACACAATAATTTATTTTTTGCATTTTTTTTAAATTTGAGGTCGCGCGTGCGCATCTCGCGTATATAATTACGTAATTAATCGTTTTTATTATTTTTTTCTTTTTTCATTAAAAATATTACCCAAAACTATTATATATCAAAATAATCTTCAAGAATAGGGCTATAATAATATATATGGTTATTTAAAGTTTTATAAAATAGTTTTTGTGCAAAAAATTTTTTTAAAAAATCGGGTCTTCCGCGACCTTCCGAACATTTTCGCGCTTCATTCATTTAATTATTAATCCTTATCTAATTAACTGTTATAAGTTGCTTCTATATTAAATTACCTTTCCATACGTATTTTTTGTTCTCTTGTAGACAGTATATGTCACTCTCCGCAATTTTTTGAACACTCCGTACGCGCCGGGGTGAGTCATTCCGCAATGGCGGCACCTTTGATATTTGAGATATACTACTTTTTGCTTTTGAAACCCACCACGCTTCGCGTGGCGAACGTTCGAGTGGGTAGTTCCTGAGATTAGCGATTCCAACCAAACAAACAAACAAACTCTTCAGATTTATAATATTGGTAAGTATGAATACTGTGTATCCGGGGACACTGTTTTCAGATTTAAGATTGTACTCCTAAACACTGGGTGGGTTGTTGGATAATACCTATACTGGTGAAAAAAAATATGATACCCATACCCATCCGTTATATGTAAAAAAAATATGCGAAAGAACATCCGCTAGCGATACTTCAAATTGACACAGTTGTTGAAGTGCTGTCAGGTGGAAGGTGTGGCGCCAGCGCAACCAACTCAACGCTGCGCTGGGTGGCGGAGACCTCTCGCTACCGAGTATGGTCGTGGCCATGCTCCGCGGCGAGGCGGAATGGGGGGCTGTCGCCTCTTTCTGCGAGGACGTCATCTCGCAGAAGGAGGCCGCGGAGAGGGAGCGGGAGGATGATCCTCAAGCCGCTCCCTCCGCCGCAGAAGAATAGGCAGGAGAAGGCGGGCATTCGCGCAAACGATGCCCGTCTAATGACCCTGCCGTGGAGACCTGCGTGCACGGCTAGCCCCGTGCACATCGCCGTAAGGCTCCTCCGTCTGGGGGATTGTCCTAGTGTTCTAGGACAATCCCCCCCTTGGCGATAGCTCGACCACTGGACGCGATTGCCCGGGCGCGTGGGTAGTGGTGTCGCATTGTAGACCCTACCACGCGCACCCACATGGGCAGGGAGAACACCGGGGGGTTTAAGTGGGTATGCGTGGCCCTCTACCAGGAGAGCCCCACACGCTTGCCGTCTAGCCAACGGCGGGTACGTTTCCCCCTGAAAAAAAGAAGTGGAAGGTGTGGTCTTTCCTGTGTAGTATATTACAGAGATCCGGGTTAAAATCTTATAAAACCTGATGATTGGAACTAAGTGGAAGTTAATGGAAACAGTATAAAGACAGATATTATTCCGAAATTAATAAAATCGGCGTTAGTAGAGCTTAATAAGTACATGCCCTTAATTTTGTTAGCTGACGCAGGATGATTATGGCCCGCCACTCGTTAATCCGGCATAATTAATATTTTATCCCCAGCGTAAGCCAACACGTGCGATACTGATAATTTGCTATCACTAAGGCTTTTTGGCGCTTACTAAAATCTAACTTTCCATTTATGTACAGAAAATGCAATAAGTAGTTAAATAGATCTACTTATTGCATTTTCTGTACACAATTTTTATGTCACAAGGGACCAAAATAATGTATTGAGGGCCAGAGCGATTGTTTGAATCCAGACCGAAGCGAAGGATTCTAAAGTAGAATCCCTAACATAGCAAGGGATTCTTGAGTAGAATCCTAAGCGTAGCGAGGGCTTCAAACTACATCGCTCGAAGTTAAATAATTTTGGTACCTACCGTGTGGCACACTTTACTTTTCATCCCCCTCTATAAGAAAAATAAATGAGAGATGCTTTGAGTAGTGAAGAATATAATTATATTCAAAATTCTGCGCTTAGAATAATAATTTTAAGATTCTGCGTTTCTGCATTTAATTTGACAGTTTCTGGTGTTAATATTTCACTTTCACTGCTAGAACTCGCCTTTTATTCAATTTGTGGGAATCAAAGTTGTCTGTAAAATTTTGATAAAAGTTATAAAAAATCGAAGAAGTTTCCGCGTAGTTTTTTTATTGTTTGGCTAATGCTGCGTTGGCAGGCGCACTTTTTTATTACCGACCAGGACTTTATCGAAGAGAATTGGGTTCAAACTTTTTAAATAGTGTTCCAAATTCAAAAGTCATTTCGTCACTATTATTACGTGCGCTGGAATGACCCATTTTGGTTGCACTTATATAGGAACCCTTCGCCTCTTTTCGAATAGATGAGATGAAAACACATCATCCTAAATGTCATTTCATTTTTAGGGTTTCGAACCTCAAAAGGAAAAAACGGAATCCTTAAAGAATCACTTTGTTGTCCGTCCGTCCGTCTGTTTGTCAAGACCTCGGGAACGCGTGGAGGTATCGAATTGAAATTAAAACCAAATACTCAGGTCTACAGTCCCTTGAAGCTGTGAAAAATCAAACTTCTAAGTTAACGTAAAAAAAGATACGGCTGTTTATAGGCATAAGCTTCAAAACACGTATTTTCGACACTCAAGGGAATCAAAATTTATAGGGTACTTACCGTTGATCTAGAGTCGTGAAATTTGGCAAGAAGCAAGGTCTTATGGAACATATTAAGGAAAAATCTGAAAACCGGAAATATGTAGATAGTAAGTTATAGAAATTTGTACGAAACCCTCAGTGCGCGAGTCCAACTCACACCGGTTTTTTACTAGCTATAATAGCTTAGCTGACCAAAGAACAAGCATGGGTCACAGTTCATGTCACTAAATTGTGATGTTAAGAATGTCTTATTATCCTGTTACGGCACTTAATAATTTCCCTGCCCGCTGCGCTCTCTGGATTTTTTTGTCCATTTTGTTATATCGTGTAACTAATAGTATAACTAGTTGGACAAACCCGTCATCCTTTCACAAGAATACAGCGATGCAAGCCCTGCTACTTTGTTACAACAACAGGTAGGATAGTAGAGATACCTACTCGCACAGGCGAACTCAGTAGTCAAGTTCCCGTCACCTCGAGTTTCCAAATATCAACGTGTAGGGGTTTCCAAAATATAGTTGATATCTGGAAGATTTATGGACTCAAGACAAGCCTCTGGGGTGCTCTTCACCAACACGCTCTATACTCTTTCCCAGCTGATGATGATGATGATCATCATCATCATAACCTAAGTTACTCTACCCTAAGTTAGTGTTTCTTTAGGCCTTCATCAACTATGCTAGCCCAGTGCGGATTGGTCGACTTGGCATACCAACCAATACTGCCATCTATCACTGTTTTTGGACAACGCCACAGAACAAGTAACAGCGCGGAAAGGTGGAATTCCAAATTGAATCGAGCAATCAGTAAAAATAATGTTAAGATTTTACGACTCCTGAATGATTTCGATAATACTGATAAGGGAACACAAATCAGAATTATAAATTGCAAGCAACAAAATCTATACTAATATTATAAAGCTGAAGAGTTTGTTTGTTTGTTTGTTTGCTTGAACGCGCTAATCTCAGGAACTACTGATTCAAATTGAAAAAATCTTTTTGTGTTGGATAGTCCTTTTATCGAGGAAGGCTTTAGGCTATATAACATCACGCTACGGCTAATAGGAGCTGAGCATCAATGACAAATGTTGCAAAAACGGGTAAAAAATATACGGCGAAACGTAGTTCGCCGGCACAGCTATATTTAATAAGACTCAAAAAGGAAGACGATGCAATAAGGCATACCTATTCAGTTGCAGTTTATAAATGCCGTAATCGTTTTAGGTCATTAGTTAGTTAAACCACAGATAATATAATACTACAGCAATAATATTAAAAAGGTATTAAGATACGATAGGTACTTCCTCCATCTTAAAATTTGTAATCCAAGGCCCAACAAGGAGCCCTTATAGGCGATTCGCACATTGCCCGCACCATGCAGAAAAACTTTTATTGCTACTAAGTTGGCAAACAAGCAAACTGTCAACCTGATGGTAAGTGGTAACAGTCACCTATAATACATGTGGCTGCTGTAGATTCGCAGTAAAACTGCAACCCCCACAAGAACCACAGTGTACGTTGCCAACTTGTGGCCACAGGTGTAAAGTCACGGTACCTACCCAGTAATTTCAGTGCCATATCTTACCCTTCAAACCGGAACACAGCAATGCGAGCACTGCTGCTTTGCGGCAGAAATAGTACCCGCCGGACCACTTGTACCATTATACAGTACCATTGATGGTACAAATGGCACTGATTTATCCCATAAGTACCAGTGAAATAAATACAAGCGTGACACTCGACGTCACTTGAATAAAAAAAAATGTGAGGGTACAATTGGCACTGCTTTATTTTATTAGTACCAAGAATAAGATAAGTGTCGGCTTCAAAAAGAGATACATAATAAACATAAATAAAAAAATATATTTATAAAAAGTAAACAAAATTAAGTATTTACTTAGTACCAGGAATTAGATACCTATGTGTGACACTTGGCTTCAAAATGTATGTAATGTGGCAATTTGTATTAGAAACTATCATCGCAATTCAGAACTCCCAATTTTAGTTATGCCTTTTATTAATGCAGTCGACCTGCATTAATAAAAGGCATAACCAAAATTGTATGCATTGATTTGACTCCAATATTGACTGTCGCGCCTTTCGCTGACTAACCATTTCTCGATGACTTGTGGGTTGCGGTCCGCATGATGATGATATCGATATTATCGCGATAACAGCCGGTCCGCATGAACGTTAGCGCGTTCACGATATCTGTCATGACGTCATAGATGACGTCATTGAAGCCGCCATTTTGCGCTAACATCGACCATGCCCCAGAGCGTTATCGTTGTGAGCGAACTGTCAAAAGTGTCAAATTAAACCGCCAATGCAAAAGTATTTCGAACTTTTGAGACAATAAATTATTTATAAAAAGTTAAGAAAAATGGATGTGGTTGAACTGGTTCCGCTTACTGTGAGGGATGAGGAAAATAACAGAGTAGTGGAGCTTTCTCGTAATTCACAACAACAAAACAGACATTGCAACGGCATTATGTGTTGTTGTGTGTAAACAGAGTTCGTTAGATAATTTGTAATCCGTGGATGCCCCCCATGGTCCATTAGAGTACCTAGATCTAGAAAAAAAAGAATGTTTGAATAATAAAACCGATATACAACATTCACTAAAAACAGAGTACCTACTGAGAAAGTAGAGTAATAATATTCTACTCCCTAAAACAATTTGTGTATTTTTATTAGAGTATTTTTTTATTTTATTTTCAATTTAGAGTATTTTTTTGGAAAACTGAAATTTATGGTTAGCTAGCAGTTTCGTTAGCGCGCTAAAAGTTGGTCCGTGCAGCGGGCCATCCACTAACGTTCATTCCTGTCGGAATCTATAATCTGCACGGATTGAACGATAGTCTATTTGCGAGAGCGAGAAAGAATGACGGTATTAAAATCCTCTCATTCCTCTCGTCGTTAAAGAGCGACGCGATAACTAAACACGTGTGTACACGTTTACTTTCCGGCAGGTTTGAGTTTCGACTTGTTATCATTTCAAATATTTTGCTGTCGCGGAAAGATCGCCTTCATTGGGGAAAAGAATGGAAGAACTAAACTATGGAGTGTAACTATATGGTAGCAGTGGTGGCGAAGCAATGGGCCCCCGACCCGAGGGGGCCCCGGCCGCGGACCAAAAAAAGCGGCCGTATAAGCTCAAAAATAACCTAAGAATTTTGATAAAATTTTGCATGTACATACCTACTTATAATTAAATAAATAAATACTTAAAAGTAATATTTTTTCTAAGTACCTCAAATCAATTAAAGTGAGACAACAAATAAAGACCATATACAAATTCAAACTTATCATTAAGATTTTAACACATTCAAAATAAAAAGATGTCAATCAATTTTACGGGGAATGGGGGGGGGGGAGCATCCAAAGAATTTGCCACGGGCCTCAGATGGTAAAGTTACGCCAGTGACAAACATGTTAGGTAATTAAAGAATTGATTGCTGCATACAATCTCATCCTGCCTCATGAGCAGTTCCTCAAATGTTGAAACATCCATCCGTAGATAATTTTTAAAATCATGGGGCTCATTGCATGACAATTTAAAAGTTTAAGGTCTCCTTTTGTTTTACCCAAACCCTGTGTCTTATTTTAGGTTTAAATAGATATTCATTAGTAATAAAACTCATAGCAATAGCATTTTTTTTCTCACGATTATACCTACATGTTTGTATAATAAAATATTATTCCTTAAAGAAAACACAAAATGACACGCATTCCCTTAACATGACAACAATCTTTATAAAACAACAGGATAATAACCATCCACTGACATACAATCCTTTAATTTTATTAACAAGATACAAAATAGCAGGATTGCATCAATTCGTGTGTATGGTGATCACAGGATTGACTTTCCTCTTGGACTGGCGTGTCATGATAAAATCACAGGAAAGAATGTAGGAATCACAGTTAATTAGTGGCCTCGACGGGTTTAAATTATCCCGCCGCGTTTCTGCACAGATTGCACGAAAGGACAAGACGTATGGAAAGAACGTAAGTGGATGGCCTGCTAATCTCTCACAAACTGTCATTTGTCGATTTAAGGGGGCTAACGAATGGTGACGTTAAAACTATTGTTCTAATGTCAGGATAACGATAGCGAGTGCTCGCTTTGATTTAGGCGGTACGGCCGCGGGCGTGAGCGTTGTCAACGCTATAATCAAACTTATTCTCATGCGGACCACACCATTGATATTGTAGCGCTAAAACGTAGCCGCTACGTGATGAATATAAACCTTTGTTCTCTAATCATGGATGGTGTATTTCTAATATTTATATATCATCATCAGCTCATATACGTCCCCATCGAGGGTCTCGAGCCTACCCTTAGCTAGGGCGATTAGGCCTTAGTCAACCATGCTGGCCAAGTGCGGGTTGGTCGACTTTACACACAACCTGTAAAGAAATTTTTTCTACACAGTAGTGTGCAGATTTCCTCGCGATGTTTTCCTTCACCGTAAAAGCGTCGAATAAAGGTAGGTATGAATTCAAAATTTGAAAACACATTGGTACGTGGCGGGGTTAGAACCGCTACCTCCCAATTGGAAGGCGACAGCGTTACGCACTACGCCATCAACGCTTTTTTATTATTTATATATAATTATAATTATTAAGTACTAGTGGGTCCGGCAGACGTTGTCCTGCCCGGCGATTACAGCGCCACCTACTGGGTCCAACTTTACGTTTAAACCTTCCTTGGGCCTATTCAAACACGCACAGAAAATTTCGTTACAATCGGTCGAGCCGTTTCAGAGTTTTTGCGAGACAAACACACAGCGTTTCATGTTTTTTATATATAAAGAAGAAGATGTTTATCTGTCATCTACATAGTATCCATAACACAAGCGCGTAAGCTACTTACTTTGGGCTACTTGGTAGGTGGGAGTGTCAGAAGTTATTTATTTATTTTAGGATGGATGTTTGATTATGTTTGATGGTGAGTTCAATCTGTGGATTAGGTTACTAGCGATAGGTATTTAGCCCCATACATAATAACTCAAAATTCTATCTCCAGTAAACAAACTGAGAGATAGATGGGATATTGAAACCGGTCGATAGCCGCGGGATCTGCATGACTGCGCGTGAATGCATTTTCAATGTGTTCTACTACTACTACTACACGTGTTTTCAATTGAAACAGATATATATTTACAAGCATAATATCATCATCACAGCTCATATACGTCCCCACTGAGGGGCACGAGACTACCCTAACTAGTTAGGGCGATTAGGCCTTGGTCAAACCACGCTGGCCCAGTGCAGATTGGTTGACTTCACATACACCTTTGAATTACTCCTTTGAATTACTTCGCAGGTGTATGCAAGTTTCCTCACGATGTTTTCCTCCACCGTAGGAGTAGGAGCGTCAGATAAATGTAATTCGTGAAACGAAAAACACATTGGTACATGGCAGGATCGATCACGGACCTCCTGACTCTACTCGGAGCACAGTCCAGTGCCGAGGCCACAGCGCCACCGACGCTAACCATAATATATTTTACATAATTATATTTCCTTTTGTTGGGTGTTTATACATAAATGAAATTATATTTCTGGCGCCTTAATTCGCTTTCACATTGTATAAATACTATGTGAAAACGAATTAAGGCCTGCAGGCAATTTGTTTTAAAGTAACAGTTGTAAGCCCACGGACAATTTACATTTCACGTTGTTATTCTACATCCCCTTATCCTCAAGTCAAGTTACTAAAACGGCTAAGTTTTGTAGACGCTATAAAGCTGTGATACGTGACTTGTGTAACGACTGTCACATACTGATAATCTAATCCAGGGTTGTCGACGCAATTTAGGTTGATCTAGGAAAGTTTCCAGGGCTAGTACAGAAAATTGTAAGAAATGTATTTTCTTCGACCCTGGATTTCCTTGACTATGTATATCGAGGTTGGTTTTGTGGAATGTTTTCCGCTAGAATCCCCTAGCCCAGACCCCAGAGAAGCTTCAAAGTCTATTCAAATTACCAACCTAAATTACATACGTTCAAATACTTACTTGGAACTCTTTGCATCGAGCACTGATGATATTTTATTATAGATTTCATTTCATTTTTCTATATGATATCTAGCTTTATACATATAAAAGAAAATGTTTATGTTATTAATAATGACTTTGTATGATACGCCTATCGATTATCGATAAAAAATAAAATATGATCAGAAGCCCAATGAAGTTTTTCCAGAGGAGTACCCCCCCCCCCCCCCCCCCCCCCGGGCGTTAAGACCAGGAGTCTTACCATGATTGCTTATGGCAAGGTTAAACAATATTAAAACAGACACCGCTCTTACTGCGCGTAGCGCCAACCCGCTCTCAGGGCGGTTTCGATATGGTTTTGTACGATCATGGCTATGGGGCAGGGGTCTTACACTCGTATCTATAGTCAAGTCAAAGTAATTACTTGAGAGTAAAAGTCGTTACTTAAGTTCTGATTTTTTAAAATATTTTACAAAAAATAAAAACCGACTTCAAAAACACTGAAAAGTTAAAAATAATATAAGAATAGGTACAGACAACATCACACTTCTATGTTGAAGTCGGTGCCAAACGACGATCTCCTAGAAAGGCTTACAATTTGTCACCGACTTTAATATAGAAGTGTGATGCTGTCTGTACCTCATCATCACAGCTCATATACGTCCCCACCGAGGGGCTCGAGCCTACCCTATGTAAGGGTGATGAGGCCTTAGTCAACCACGCTGGCCCAGTGCGGATTGGTTGATTTCACATACACCATTGAATTTCTTCGCAGATGTATGCAGGTTGCCTCACGATGTTTTCCTTCACCGTAGGAGCGTCAGACAAATGTACATAAGAAATTCTAAACGAAAAACACATTGGTACATGGCGGTCTCGAACTCCGACCTCCCGAATGGAAGGCAAGTGCCGAGTCCACAGCGCCACCGACGCTCCCAATGAAAGGCGGCGTAATCGCGTAACATACACAAAAAAAAACGCTTCGAATTGAGAACCTCTTTTTTTGAAGTCGGTAAAAAAATAAACGAGAATTTGAATGAATTGAAGAAAGTTATGCTTATCCTCTAGTGCAGGCTGGGGCATTTTAACGATTGCAAATACACCTGGGAGCAACGGCTTTTGAAAGACGGAGGAGCTCGAGATACTAAGTTCTTGGTCACCAATCTCGTGACGGACCATTGCGAAAGCGTAATCGCCATTATCACAGGCTGGACGCGTGAACTACTGCGCCACCGAACGCAATAATAAAACATTTTTTGTATTGTCACAGTCTTAGTTCATTTAGTCTAAGATTCAATTAGTCATTTAGTCTGAATAATTTAGTTTAATCATTTAGTCTCAATGCTCTAAGGTCACAGTACTTATTGTATAAAAATCACAACTTAAGTGACGACTTTTACTCAAGTAATTACTTTGACTTGACTATAGATATGAGTGTTATTCTGCTGGCGTTAATGCATTATTATATCAATAACGCCTTTAATTAACGCTTCAATAGCATTGCTTTTGAAACAATTATTGTTGGATGACCGATAACTAACTAAAATATTTGTACTTATCAAAAAATAGTAATACGAATAAACTGCACCACGAATAGCGCATAAAACTGACAAAAGCAGTATTATCGAAACGCTATCAAGACGCAATAATTATGCCCTAAACTAAAATCCGTAATTCGACGGAGCGGTTTGACAGATAGAGTGACCATGTGTGGGGAAAATAAAATAGTGATGAGGTTGATCGATATTTAATTATCGACAGAATATCCGGTCTAAGTATAAAACCGTCGGTTATCTAACAACACCGCTCAAGTCATTTGAATATAGTCGATATAATAAAACTTTTTATCGTGGCGAACTGTCAAAATACGATAAAACGCCAAATAAGACAGATGCCAGATTCTGGTTTGGCCAGATTCTTTTTATGGCAGATTCTTCATTGGACAGATTCTGTACAGTCATCCACAATCTGTCAAAAAAAACTGCCGTATCAAGAATCTGCCCTTAACCGAATAAGCGATAAAACCCATTGTATTTTGACAGTGCACCATTCATGTGTTTATGAGTCATGCTAGCCCGTAGCTAGCCGAATCATCTCAGTGTTTCCCAGTCTCTAGATCACTTCAGCTAGTGACAGAACGGATGTCGAGATGGTTTAGTGCAGTAGTTCTTAACCAGTGCTCCGCAGACCGCTGGCGGTCTCTGGAAGCAGCCGATGTGGTCCGCAAAGCCATCCGAAATATAATATCATACATTTAACAATAACAAAAAACCCTTTATTCAGATGTCTGAAGTTGGTGGTCCATGGCTAGATAAATTTGTAAAATAGTCCATCGTCACTATAAGGTTAAGAACCACTGGTTTAGCGGGTTTTCCAAGCACAGTACAGGCACAGAAGATATAATAGTCCTCCGTACAGAACGGCCACTCACCTCCCCGCACACATTTTAAATACCTCACCCTACCCGGCACTTCGTTGTAGACATCACTGACACATAAACAAGGGTGCGCGCGATCGGTCGGGCGTGGCAACACTTCACGTTCGCCGAGTAGACGCGAGCGCCGGCCGATAACAGAGATAGCGCTTTGCGGGTAAAAAAGAATGCAGTCGCTGCACTTCCCGCGACATTTCGATTGATAACCGCGCACTCACTCAGCCCTACTACATTCCACGCACACATTTGCGCGTGTACAAACGTCATTTGCTTATTGTTAAAATCCGTTTCTTGTAAATATATATAATAAAAATAAATCATCAATACACGTTTCACAATTTCGTCTTATAATTCTTTTATTTCAGTAATGACATTTTCTTTGACAACCAATTCAAATCATTATAATAAATATATTTTTCAGTAGTCGATGACAGTAATGTTCAATCAAATTCCCAAAAGCGTTCGCAACATCCTCCACACCGCAAAAAATAAATAAAAATAATGTCTTCTTCAATAAACATCAACACATAAAAATAAACACAGTTACACTATGCTATGTTACACGCCAAGTCTATGTGGAGGCCTGATCACACGACCACATCTAGTTTTAGTCAAATCACTATGTTCAGAGTTCTTTATTTTTACAGCAGTCAAAGGTAAAAACTTCTTTGCAGTTGAACCCGCACCGCTATCGCTGTGGTTTCTCAAGCTGAGGCTGTTTGTTTCTTTGCTACTTAACTCCAAAGGATAGAGCCGTTGAAATGGACGAAGTCTTATCCCAGAACTGGTTTTTACTTTTGCCACTCGTTCTATTCCATCTGTCCCTGCAAACGTTTCAATGACAATGCCCAAAGGCCAGTTTACACGTTTCGTGTCTGCTTCTACAAGCACCACATCACCAACCTTTAAGGTGTCATTTCCATCATTTTTCCGTTGCACTAGCATACATAGATACTCATTCCTAAAACGCTGTCGTAGACCATCCCGTAAACTTTGTAAATACTTATGTCTCTTCTGCAAGGAGTTGCTATCATTAGTATCGAGGTCCGGTACCATAACTTCCAAAAATCCTTGTAAAAATGAGTTTGGAGAAAGAGGGGCCAAAATTTCCTCTTCAGACACATAAGTCAAGGGCCTCGAGTTTACTGTAGCTTCCACGTCACAAAGTACTGTTCTTAATTCGTCTATATTGAGACTTGCTTTACCAAGGACTTTGCGTAACAAATCTTTCACCGTCCGAACCATACGTTCCCACCATCCACCCCACCAGGCAGCAGTAGGAGGATTAAAAATCCATTTAATTTTTTGGACATTAGAGACATTTTGAATTTTCCCCCAGTCAAGAACATTTAGCGCATTAAACGTACCCTGAAAATTAGTACCATTATCCGAATAGATGGTGCTAATTCGTCCCCTCCGAGCGATGAACCTACGTAAGGCCATTATAAAATCATCAGTTGATAGACTACTTGTTAGTTCCAGATGTATAGCCCGATACACAGCACAGGTAAATAACGCTATATAAGATTTTTGTCCAGACGATAAATATAATGGACCCTCCATGTCTACTCCAGAAGTCTCAAAAGGCTTAGAACCTGCATCTATTCGAGCTAGTGGTAAAGGACCAATGGTCGGATTGAGAGGGCGTGCTTTCAGCCGTCGGCAAACTATACATTTTCTCACGACACCTTTTACCATTCTGCGTACACCTATAATCCAAAACTCTTCTCTCAAAACAGTGATAATGGTAGATACACCAGCATGTTGAAGAAATTGATGTTTTTGCATGACTAACCGCTCAATTATTTCATGTCGACTAGGTAATAATATTGGAAATTTGAAATTATTGTTTTCACCGCTTAGCAATAGTTTAGTCTTAACTCTCAATAGTCCATCATTGTCTTTAAATACAGCAATATTTAATTGTTTTAATTTTTCATTTGATATGCCTTCCTTCTGAATCATTTTCATCATGGTCAACTCCGCAATCTTATATTCATCACAATCTATATCTGTAGTCTTATTGATTTTTGATTTCTTACAGTTGTTAATAAATCTTTGGATCCAAGCCACCATTCGTACTATCATTGAGTATTTCCTAAATTTTTGTAGATTTTCCGAAAAAATTTCAGCTAATGTATCAATATGAGCACTAACTTTATGTCTTACCTCCTGCATCGCTAACATATCTTCTTTTGGATCACTAACAGGCCATATCTCAGCCGGTAGTCTTAACCAGGAAGGTCCCTCCCACCAACGAGATTCGATAAGACATTTGGCATCACAGCCTCTTGATGGAAGGTCCGCAGGGTTAAGATTGCCAGGTACATGACGCCAATCTGTAATTTGTGTTAACTTTCTAATTTCATTCACTCTATTCTGAACAAAGGTTGCCCATTGAGCCTTCTTTTTTACCCACGTTAGGACAACGGTAGAGTCAGTCCAGTAATAAATTTGACAATCTAAATTCATTGCGGCCATTACGTCCTTACATAACCTTGCCCCAATTAATGCAGCGATTAACTCTAGCTTGGGGATTGTTATCTTCTGTTTCGATGGTGCAACTCTAGACCTTGCTGACACTAGTCGTACTGTAACTTCGTCTTCAAATTTACTCCGTAGGAATATACAAACAGCATATGAAGTCTTACTGGCATCACTGAAAACATGCAAGGTTCTCTTACATTCATTAATTGATGACGTGGTTAACCTTCTTGGTATCCGGCATTCTTCTAGCAAATGTATGTTTTTTAACCATAAACAGAATTCTTTTTTAATTTCACAAGGTAATTCATCATCCCATCCTATCGATATAATCCAACACTTCTGTAATATAATCTTTGGAATCAGTGTAACAGGTGCTGTAAAACCGATAGGATCAAAAACCTTTTGTGCAATTGATAGCAGTATCCGTTTAGTTAGCTTATCAGTAGGTTCAGGCAATGCATTTCTAGTACAACTCAGCGTATCATTTTTCATATTCCATGTAACTCCTAATATCGAAGTAGTTTCTGTTTCTTGTACACATTCTGTAGGTGCCGATATCCATCCTCTTAGGTCAAACATACCCATAGTCATCAAACGCTTTGATTCGGAAATAAACATATCTGCTTCTTCTTTGGTCTCCACACTTGTAACGCAGTTGTCAACGTAAAAAGATCTCCGTAGTTTTTCTGCAACATTTGAAGTGTCATTTGAGAGGTTCAGTAAATGGTGATTAATTGTGGCAGCTAATAAGAATGGACTACATGTAAGACCAAATACTACACGACAATGTTGGTAAGTCTGTAGTTCTTGTCTATTCTCATCACTCCACCATAAAAACTTTACGAACCGACGATCTATTGGATTAACAGAAATTTGCAAAAATGCTTTGCGAATGTCAGACGTGATTCCAATTGCATGCATTCGAAACTGTATCAAAAGTCTCGGAATAAGCTCAAGAAAATTTTCACCCTTTTCTAGATACCCATTTAATGAATGACCATTCTTATCTCGAGCTGATGCATCAAATACAGGTCGAATACGTGTCGTTAAACTCGCTTCTTTAATGACAGCATGATGTGCGAGATAGTGCCCTTCTTTGTTATCGTTTTGGACTCGCTCTATAATGCCTAGCTCTTGCCATTCCTTAAAGACTGAATCATATGATTGAAAATTACCTGTATTCAAAAGTTTCTTGGTGGTTGAAAATAGTCGCTTCGTAGCTAGGTCGTAATTATTTAATAGTTCTGTGTTGCTATTCTTCCAAGGTAAATTCGTTTCATACCTGCCGTCACTATTGATCTTTAGATTTTCTTCAAACTGTAACATAACCTCATCAGAAGTAGCACTGGTCGGCTTGTCGGTTATACCTAAGCATTCTAATTTCCATAGTTCTGAAATATCCAGTTCAACATTACAAAGTAAGGTATTAGTAGTAGTAGTAGTTAACGAGTACGACTTTACTCCTTGTGTAATCCAGCCTAATTTTGTTTTTATCGCGGTCATATCTCCTAGTTGAATGTAGTGTCCTGTGCTTAATAAACCTGAATAATTTGCACCAATCAGCAATCCAATATCAGTCGGAGCATCCACGGCATCAAACGGTTGAATATTATATTTGACAAGCGTGTGTTGAAATTCTCGCGTACTTAAACATGGTAGCGGTCCACAAATTTTGTCTTGATCTAACACTGTCATATTAATTATAAAATTGCTATCCATGCTCTTAACAAGAATGTCATATTGCTTATGACAACGTCTATCTGTTTCTAATCCACCAAATACGCAATGGGATAAAACTTCTTCATTACATGGCACAAGTCTTAATTGATTAATCAAATCTTTTCTTATATAAGATCTTTGCGCTCCTGAATCAATAAGAGCTCTAACAATAAACTCAGATTTGTTACTTACGATTTTTACTAAGAGAGTTTGTAAAAGTGTCATTTTTGGCCCACTGGATCTGCTGCTTAATGTCATCGTAGTACTATCGCTTTGCTCTCCTTTCGCCTCCATAATCTCCTTCTTACTCGAATTTCTATTCACCGGTACATCTGACTCCTTTTGGCTTTGTGTCGCCTTCTTCTCAATTTCTGTACACATCAAAATATTATGACGACGAGAACACAGCATACATTTTATATTACTTTTACATACTCTAGCATCGCTACTGCTATGATTCGCTTTATCGCACCATAAACATAGTTTATTATTTTCGCTTGACAAAAGTATTGACGTAGTTGGTAACTTCTCGATTTTATGATAATCATTATTAGAAAAACTCGCTCTAGCCATGTCTATCCTTTGTATACTTTCTACTTCTCGCTTTAAAAATTCTAATAAATTGGATAATTGGTTACCTCGATTTTCCACAGTACGTGTTCTTTCGTAAGCTCTCAAAATTTCATCCGGAAGTGTAGACTCGACCATCGGATAAAGTATAGCCGCATACCTGTCGCTCGTTACACCAAGTGTTTCCAGCGCTCTTACTTGCGTAGTCAACTTATCATATAGTGTAGACAGGGAAAGCTCGGACCCCACCTTAGCCTGCGATAACACAAGAAATAAAAGTTCGCGAACACAAACCTCAATGATTAATTCGTCTCGACCAAACCTATCCTTTAAGTACTGCATAGCCTTAGGGTAATTGTCTCCAGATGGTGGGAAACTATTTACTAGTGCTCTGGCGCTCGACTCCTTTTCAGTTGCCTGAATTAAATACTGCATTTTATCATGATTATCAAGATCGGGATCGTTATCAATCTTTTGAAACTGACCCCAAAATGTCGTCCAATTTTTAGCCTGCCCATCAAATTTGACAAGTTCTAATTTTGGAAGATTAAAGTTTCTTTTCTTACCTTTTATAAAATTTTCATGACAATCTTCGTTATTCAATGATTTGACTGTTTTAGTACTTACGGACCTCGCATCATTATTCAATACATTATTAACTGCCCTTTTGACAGCACTCCATTTGTATCGATACTCGTCGCTTTCATCCGCCTCATTATCAATATCTGTATCACTGACATCTGTTTTAATCATCTCCTGCATGACCTCGCCATCTAATAAAAACAGCTGTTCCGCTTTTTCTTGGGTAGCACTGAAAATGTCTTCCAATTCTCCAACATCTACTGCTTCGCAAGTAACTCCTAATAACTTTTAGTTTGCTTATTCTCTTTGTAAAAATTCGACGTAATGATGATCGCTCTTTCTTTAAAGATATCAACTTATTCATATTTACGGACTTTGATATTTATTTATTGTCACGGTCGCCACTTTGTTAAAATCCGTTTCTTGTAAATATATATAATAAAAATAAATCATCAATACACGTTTCACAATTTCGTCTTATAATTCTTTTATTTCAGTAATGACATTTTCTTTGACAACCAATTCAAATCATTATAATAAATATATTTTTCAGTAGTCGATGACAGTAATGTTCAATCAAATTCCCAAAAGCGTTCGCAACACTTATGTAGTAGTAATAGGTAATTGATTTGCGAACGTTGTATGGAGTGTCCGGGGTGTGGTACAGGGAGAGTACTCGCCATCGATAGGTAGAGTACGGTGCGCAACAGCATTACACCTCGGTGAAAAAGGGGTTTCCACCTGCAGTAGTGTGTAAGCTGTAAGTATAACGATTATTTGCATGATGCCAATGCCTGGTGTTAATTTGTAGACATTACTCGTTATAATATAAAGAATTGTTGTTGTGTATAACTAGTACATAATATTGTTGTGTACGGTATTGACATATTTTATTGTAAATGTCGGTACATAATTCTGATAAAGTTGATAAGTTCTTTGGGCTCATTCTTCTTAGCAGCTAAAAAATTCATGAATAAGTGGAAGGTGAAAAATTTGGACGATTTAAAAGAGCTGAAGTACTATCAAGACATATTTGAATAAAATATATATTTGAAAATTTTAATTTTGAGATAATTTCTTTATTTCACGCATACAAAGCAGAAACAGCGATATAAAAAGGAAATTTTAAAACTAATGTGGGCATAGGCGGTCTTTTCGATAAGAGCTTAGAATATACAATAAATCTTGAATTAATGTGAAATGTGACCTCCGTTACTGTTATTGCCAGCAGTGCCAACCCTTGGAATAGGTACTAACGTTAGGCAGACAAACGATAACTACTCGCACCGCGTATTGGTTTAATGTTTAAGCCACTAACGACCGGTTTCAATATCCTATCTATCTGTGGATTAGCTTACTGGAGATATAATTTTGACGTATCTTGTATGAAGCTAATGTCAAATGCCTATCGCTAGTCACCAAATCCACAGATAGATAGAAACCGGCCGTTAATCTGCACTTAACTCTAACTTGATTGTTGTAATTTAGTGACAAAATATATCTCAATTTATTAAAAACTGCCCACGACTGCGCTTATGTGGTTTCATGATCATTGCAATTGTCCAATTTACAATAGAGCCTGTGGCTTATATAGGTACAAACTTTCTTTTTTATTCAACAACGAATCTCCTCTTTGGTTGCAGCATAAATCCCACTAATTTTAATAATGGTAGTTTGTATGGTTGCTAGTGGTACCTACTAGATAGTTAACGCTCTCACACGTAGTCAAAGGAAATGTAGATTTGCCGATTCACGAACGTGACGGAAACTGGATTTCTGTCATTATTGCCGACATATGGAGAAATCGTGCTTATAATTCTGATTTCATGATTTCTCACAATGAGAGAATGAATGAGACAAGATGGAGCTCAGATACTTGGAATGTTTTAAGAGATGATTTTCATTCAATTTTGTATAGAAAAGTTTTACACCTTAGACTACCATTTGTACTACCATCTATACTTACTAATAATATAAAGCTGAAGAGTTTGTTTGTTTGTTTGGATGAACACGCTAATCTCAGGAACTACTAATTAAAATTGAAAAGTTCTTTTGTGTTAGACAGTCCATTTATCGAGGAAGGCTATAGATAGGCTATATAACATCACGGTGTGACTAAAAGGAGTTGAGCATCTATGAAAAATGTTGCGAAAATGGGAAAAAATGTACGACATGTTGTTATTTTCCGACATTCACGCGAACGAATTCGCGGGCACAGCTAGTAATTTATATGACGAAAAAAATGCGTACTCGAAGATTGAAAAGTCAATGCATAATGTTACAACAACGTCTTATCAACCGAATAAGAGAAGAGGATCCATGAAAGCAATGAAATTATACGACAGTTAAATAAAATGACAATGTCAGCGCATTCTGAACCTCCCGCTACTGTCTCAACATCTTCCTGCGTTTCGTGAACACTCTCCTTTTCTGTAGACACACAACTAGCGGGAAGCAGGTGACCGAGCGTCGCTCGCAGTCCGCCATGCAGGCGCAGCCGGTGGGACAGGTCTCGGGCAGCGGCAGCCGTGTAGGGCAGAAGCGTGGCGGCATGGCGTCCTCGCACGGTAGACTGCAGAAACTCTCGTTGCAATGGTCCAGAATATCTGCCGATAATTTTAACTGTTGACTATAGAAGCCGAAGCTGGGAGCTGGTTGGCGGATTGGCGCGTGCGCTCAACGAACGATTGCTAAGGTTAAGCGACGTTGGCTGTGGCCAGACAACTCAAGTTCCTCCGTGCTTCGGAAGGCACGTTAAACTGTAGATCCTTGGTCTGATCTCGACCCGGTCGTGTCGGCTCACCGTCCCATCGAACTAAGCGACTGAAGGAAGGAAAAGTGAGTGCATGCGCTCGCGCAGTCACTCGTGCACTATAATATCTCCTGCGCAGATGGCTAGTCTCTGTTGAAACTTGAGATTGTCGGTTTGGAGGACATTATTATTACGGAAGCTGAAGACGACAAATAGACAATAAGTTTCTAATGGATTCTAAAAATCCAAAGACAGCATACAAAATCATTCCAGGGGCCCAGACAAAGTGACAATTCAAAAACGATAACGACGTTCGATAAGAACAAAATCTATGGGATTGACATAAGCCATCGCTAAATAACGCGGCAAATCGACCAAAATCCGCTTCTGACCCATGGTTACACTGTTTTGTTACACTGGTGTAATGTAACCACTGAGTACACTTATGATTAGTGGTCACATTTCATCGATATGTAAGTTGGTAGACAATTTGAATTGCAACGAATCGATTTAGTAGCGAATTGTTTTTTCGTAACTTTCATATAGATACTACTCAAAAAAACTCATTTTTCATCAAAATGATTTTACCATTTCTCTTCCATTTCTTAGTTTTGAGCACTTAGATAACCAATATGTTGTTTTCTTACAGAAAGAACAATTCGACACAGCAATCGCTAATTTAGGCGATGACGAATTTAGTTATCGTTACGCTATGAAACTACCACCACTTACTCTCATAGCTCGCTTCATAGCTCAGGGGCCTTAGCCACTTGGCTAAGGCCCATGAGCTATGAATTTACCTCCATCAATATAATGACCACGTTTTCACTTTTCAATATACTACTATAGGGTGATGTCTCTCTGTCGCACCATTCTGTCACACCAGTGTGACACAAAATAATTTTTTTCCCGACAGTCACACCAGTGTGACACAGAAGGCTGGCAAACAAGCGGGCTGCCCACCTGATGGTGTGGCTGCAATCGCCTATAGTACATGTGGTTCCTCTAAGAATTGCAAATCCCAAACCCTTATTAAGGCGCCAATGTACGTCGCCAACTTGTGACATAAGATGTCAAGTCATAGTACCCCGTATTTTCACTACCTGTCTTACATTTCAAGGCGAAACACATTGACCTACAAACAAATAGACTTCGCGTCCGCGCCCTAAAAGTGTCCGAAGTGAGATTCAAAATTCAGTTTTTGCCTTATACAGAGTTACTTTTTATCACCCTGAAAAATTTAAGGGACGTTTCAGGATACAGTGGTAGAATGATTCAAATATTAATAAAAAAATACACCTATTTAATTTTATATAAATTTTCTAAAATATCCAAAAAATACTGCACTAGTTTAGTGGAATATTTTTAAACATTTTTTATTTTATTTTTTAAATATAATCTAATGGATCTGTCCTGAAGCATCCCTTATTTTTTTCGGAATGATAAAAAAGTTACGTTGTAAGTTGGTTTGTTCTAGTGGAACGGAATCTCTGGCAACTGCTTATATTGTATTTTGAAAACGTATATTTTTACCGCATATCAACTAAGAATTAACGCTAGAGACTTCAAAAGAAAATCGAGTGAGTACGAAAACTCATTACTGAAGTCGAGTTTCCGTTAGACAGCGGATCGATCGGTTTGGATATCCTCAGGGGAGGTCTTTATACAGAAA
This sequence comes from Schoenobius gigantellus, assembly GCA_963935595.1. Taxonomy (NCBI): domain Eukaryota; kingdom Metazoa; phylum Arthropoda; class Insecta; order Lepidoptera; family Crambidae; genus Schoenobius; species Schoenobius gigantellus. Next base: position 30,007,298 of record OZ012551.1, read on the forward strand.
TGGGTAGGTAGCGATAATCGTGACTGAAAGTTAGGAACCCCTATTAAAATATGCGTCCCATGAATAAATTCATTCTAGTCCATTTCATACTATATGGAAGAAATTGCATAGTATCTAGAACATTATCATGCAATAACGTAGCGCTGTAATTATTATTCTAAATCAATTTCTAAACATGACTTCAAAAGCATTTCGAAAGTTAGTAATGGGGCGCTGTATCATGGATGACGCACCCACCTTACATACACAAAAATATCTCAACTGCTCGTAATGACTTACCACCCTTGATTTGAGGGTAATCGTCCCAACTGACGGATTGAACTTGGACTAAACCAATAGTTAGCAATGCTAAGAAGATTTTATCCAACATTTTATACACAAAATAATTTATCTACAAAACAACTCCAGGAAACAAAACTGTCAATGTCAGTGTCAAAATAATGCTCAAGACATTTTTAATGCGATTTTATCTTAGATAAAGAATGAATAGATAGGACGTGACCGTATACCCGTAAGGGACAGACATAGATGACGTCATACCTGCCTAAAGTAGATGGGTATACCAGTGTTGCTTTAAGTTTTACCCTACTTTATTTTTATAGTGGCTTTTACCACTATAAACATAAAGTAGAGTTGATTGATCTACGTATTTTTTTTGAGACATTTTAATGAGCTCAATAATATGTCTCAAAAAATAAAAGTGGGAGGAAGTTGCGATTTTTTTTATTGAATTCTTCATTCAACCTTCGCCGCAGTCTAAAGTTATTTACACTTTTAAATAAAACTACACTTTTCGGATTTACTCGAGTATATTTCGTTTTAAAACATTTTACTATTATTTATTTAAGCTATTATGTAAACATCTTTACAAATATAAGAAAAAATATTAGGAATCATCATCCACTCGCGTCCACTGCTAGACATAGGCCTCTCTATGTGCTCGCCACTGAGCACGATCCGCGACCATTCGCTTCCAGCTTTTGCCAGCTAGGTACCTTGCGAAGATCGTCGCTCGATTAAGAATACAGCGGGCAATAATCATTGTTTTTTCTTTATCTCTGCAGTTTATTTAAAATCCAATATTTACACATTTACTAAATATTTGTGAAGATTTAGAAAATGTATAATATTAAATTTTAAATAAACATTTTCTAAAATTAGACTACTTTTTTTCCCAATCGTCTAAGCGGTTGACGCACTGGCCGTAGTTTTTTATTTGATGACCTCGCTGATTGTTTCAAACCCAGCATTTGAAGCCGCATTTTTCTCTTTCGGGGCGTATTCAAATTTGAACCGAAATCCAACACCGATGCGTCCTGAAACAATATGTATACAGGTTAAAAATAAAAGGAGATTCCCCGAAGGAAATCTGTTAAATACAGACAAACAAGCAAATGGAAAGTCTCACTTCAAAAGAATTACCTTTGTTATCTAAAATGCTCAAAATTTTATACTTAAATATGTCAATATTAATGTAACACAGAAACTAATATGTGAGTTCCCTTTCACGTAACAAATTACCTACGAATCAAGGAAAAATAGTCGAAGCGTAACTGGTATCATTATAACCCGGCAAAATGTTATACGCGTTGGCTGTATACGTGGCCATATTGTATGGTGACATTCCTAGCTTGTTAGGTTAACAATAACCTTACTACTTAGTTTGAAATTTCATGTTTAATCCCATAATATGATTGAGAACCATAGTAGAAGGATAAAATATTGCAATATAACTTGTATCTATAATTTAAAAAATAGTTTTGGCGCTTTTTATTGACACAATTTAGGTCTTACCTGTAAAAGGTTATATTTTCCTGTTTTCTAGCACTATCACTATTACAAACTAAAACGGAGCAGTGCACCATGATTTAAATGTTCAAATAGTTCACAATTACACTAATTAAAGTGTTAAATAATTACACAGTAAGCTATAATTCACAGAACAAATTTCTTCCACGTATTTGTTTAGCACCAGACGCTGGTGATAAATAATCCCCACTACCAGTTTCACCTATATACGGTAACAAGGACAAAAAAAAATGATGCCATCTTCTTCTTTCCTTTGGCAATGTGTATAAGTTTATCTCTTTTCCTCATGTTTGACGGCTTTTATAGCCCATCTATTTCCTTCTATATCTATGGATTTTATTAAAATATACCTACACGGCCATTAAACCGACTTCAAAGAAGGCAGAGGTTCTATGTTTGGCTCTATTTTTAAGCATATTATTCAACAATTCCCCCATCAATTGTACGCCGATTTTCGAAAAGAGGGTATCGTACGGGTCGTTTTTCCATTTAAACGTAGTCCCCTGTTTCCTTCTTGGATAATGGCTCTAGCTGTCCTATTTTTTCCAAAAAAATCAATGGCCACTATTAGCATGTTCCTATGTTTTCCTTTATTTATTAAGTTAATTTTTATATGAGATATAAACCTTCAAAAACCTGAAAAATTGACCTTATGTTCTGCTATATTCAAACACTTGATTCTAAGCTGCAATGGGGCCCACATATCGATTATATCGCTATATGTTTTACTGCGTTTACTATAGGTAGCCAATATGAATTAAGGTGTTACAAAATACACATGAATTAAGTTTTGGACGTTTGTAAACAATCAGCTTTTGCATTGCGCTAATTGCCGACGTTTTTATTCCTGTTTGTGAAAATTTGTGCAAGAGACAAGCGTCTGTGACCCCGACTGTAGATACTGGGAGCTTTGTCTAGGTCAGCGATACTTATGGCCGATTTCACCAACCATAACTTAGCTTAGGAAGCCCCTAAGACGTATGCTGTCACTTTTTGTGTTTAATGAAAAGAATGTGACAGCATGCCACCTAAGAGTCACCTAAGCTAAGAAGAGGTTGGTGAAAATGGCCATTAACATTTTATTTAACGGGGCTCCAAACAGGTTTCAGTCATGGTGTCGCGGGCCGTAAGCAAACATTATTTGGGTGATAATAATGAATGAATGACGCTCTTACGGTGAAGGAAAACATCGTGAGGCAACCTGCATACATCTGCGAAGAAATTCAATGATGTATGTGAAGTCGACCAATCCGCACTGGGCCAGCGTGGTTGACTAAGGCCTAATCACCCTAACATAGGGTAGGCTCGAACCCCTCGGTGGGGACGTAAGTGAGCTGTGATGATGAATGAATGAATAAAAAAAAATAAAAACCGACTTCAAAAACACTGAAAACTTAAAAATAATACTTATAAAAATAGGTACAGACAACTCACACTTCTATATTGAAGTCGGCGCCAAACGATGATCTCCTAGAAAGTGTTAAAATTTGTCACCGACTTCAATATAGAAGTGTGATGTTGTCTGTACCTATTCTTATATTATTTTTAAGTTTTCAGTGTTTTTGAAGTCTTTTTTCTTTTGTAAAAATTTTTTTATTTTTAACTTTTTAGTGAATGTAATCTTTTTAGTGAAAGAAATTAGTGTTTTCCTCGATTTTCTATGGGATCCCATCATCAGATCCTGACTTTGGTGACCATGGGACTACTCTTGCAGTATACTCTATCATGTACAAAAAGAATTTTGGAAATCGGTTTAAAAATGACGGAGTTATGAGGTAACAAACATAAAAAAAAATACAACCGAATTGATAACCTCCTCCTTTTTTGAAGTCGGTTAAAAAAGAGTAGGTCTCGCTCGGGCAACCAACGCTTAATGCAAGGCACCCGGTGGGGTGGGGTTATCTAGTTACCTATTTTATTTCCTCGGTGCGCCCACAGTTTCTTCGATGGTTTACAATTTTGTAAGTCATGATGGCTTGGCGGCGGGCTGTAGATTAAGTATAGCTGGGGCCTAATTCTGCTAATGTTGTAATCGTGTCTTGATAGCGTTTCAATGGCTCGTTGGTCGTGAGTCGTTCAAGTGACAAAAGCAGTATGCTTTTGTCAGAGATTTAAATCGTTAGATGCGCCCTTCCCATACATAAAGCGCTCGAAAATGTGTCAACATTGGGAAGAGACGGAAGAGTGAGCTCACTCATTCCGTCGTAGTCTGTGGCAGAAAGCACCGAGCGTTGGACGTCAAATGCATTTTTTCTTTTCCCTAATTTCAAGTGTAAAATAATAAAATATGCCTTCCTGTGCCTTTAGAAACTGTTTAAATAACTCGAGGAATACCAACAAATCTAAAGGAATTACATTTTATGCGTAACTACCCATTTATTAATTTCAAAGTTTTTAGACTTCCGCGATTTGTACACATTTTAAATACAATTGACTCGGGTCTATTTCGCGGTTAACAATAACTATATTATATATAGTCCGTTCTCCAAAGTATCCCAACTATTGCGGACACCAAAAGATATCGTTCCCTTGCAAACCCCTGGCGTATACAAGGTTGATTGCAGTTGTGGTAGTTCCTACATCGGGCAGACCAAAAGGACAATAGCTGAAAGGGTCAAGGAACATATCGCAGCTGTCAAAAACCTGCAAAAGGGTAAGTCTGCCATTGCTGAACATTTGCTGGATTCAGGAACCAACCACTGGATAGAACTGCACAAACCTCAGGTCCTCTCCACCGATCGTCACTATTATTCCAGAATAGCACGAGAAGCGGTTGAAATTAAAAAACATAAAAACTTCAACCGGGAAGATGGATACCGTTTATCAACTACCTGGAACCCTGTTATTAGCAAGTTTAGGCAGTGTGGTACTTGTAAAAAACGTCAGTGTGTAGATGTCGTGAGTGTGGTATGTGGAGGTACCGACGATACTGATAAAAATTCTGAAGATCAAGCGGAGGGTAGTCGTGAAACCCGCGCTTTGCGAAGACGTCGCTGAGCCTCGGCAGTCATCCCGTGACCACGGCCTGATGTAATTCGGCCGAAACGTCGGGAAACAGTAAGTCAATATAGTTATTGTTAACCGCGAAATAGACCCGAGTCAATTGTATTTAAAATATTTTCATCATTTCCCAAATAAATCACTTACTTAATTTGGCGTCCGGTACGTGTTTGTACGAGCGAGACCGAACAATACGTGCGTGAGCGAGATCGACATACGTGTCATTGTTTTGTCGTTTAAACCAAATTAGTATGACCCCTTGCATACCAAACTAGTATGACCTACACCGTTAGCGATTTTAGGTGTCAAAGTTATATGGCGCGTCGCGTTGTTGTGTGAATTTGTCATGTAACGCACACAGACATAAAATGTAGTCACCTTTTGGAAGCGCAAGGCGCATCTAACGACTTAAATCTCTGGCTTTTGTCACTTTTATACGCTTTTCGTGATGCATTCTTTCGTACCACAATTTCTTGATAAGTCAATATTGACAAATGTTTTAGTTAGTTATCGGTTCACCAACAATAACTGACTCTAAAAGTGATGCTATTGAAGCGTTATTGACACGCCACAAATGCGAAGTTAGGCCTCTGTGTGCGGAGTGCGAGTTTTATCGAGCTTTACTCGATCATACGCATCGAACGCGTTAACGCGAATATGTATGGAATTAGAGCAGCGCCATCTAGTAGCTGCTATGGAATGAGACAGCTTCATCTAGTGACTACTAGACGGCGCTGCTCTAATTCCATACAAATTCGCGTTAACGCGTTCGATGCGTACGATCGAGTAGAGCTCGATAAAACTCGCACTAGGCACACTGAGTGCCTAGTGCGAGTTTTATCGAGCTCTACTCGATCGTAACGCGTTAACGCGAATTTGTATGGAATTAGAGCAGCGCCATCTAGTAGCTGCTATGGAATGAGACAGCTTCATCTAGTGACTACTAGATGGCGCTGCTCTAATTCCATACAAATTCGCGTTCACGCGTTCGATGCGTGTGATTGAGTATAGCTCGATAAAACTCGCACTCCGCACACAAGTCCAGAAAGTCCTGGCGATTATCCGTGCGATAACTACACTGGGGGCTTAGACAAGTGGCAATCGTTTCATAGTGAAACGATGCCTAAATTCGTCATCGTCTCTGAGAGTCGGAGATAACGAAAACAAGTTCCTAGCCAACGTATGGATTAGCGATCGCTGTGTCGAACAGTTCTTTCTGTAAGAAAACAACTGTAAGTCTGTAAGTACATACTCAAAACTGAGAAATGGAAAAGAAATTGTAAAATATATATGCTTAAAATTAATATTTTCATTTCATTTTAATGAAAAAAAGTTATTTTGAGTATGAAAGTTCTGAAGAAATAATTCGCTACTTCATCGATTCGTTGCGAATCGAAGGACTTTGAACGATTTACCGCGTTATTTGGTAGAGGCATAATGATATGTCAATCCCATATATTTTGTTCTTATCCAACTTCGTTTTTGAGTTGTTACTTTGTCTAGGCCCCTGATATCTATCCACCGATTCGCCATCTTGCAAGTGTACCTTGTGGAGACCCTCCCACGAGTTATATCAAATTCAATACATTTCAACGAATTGAAATAAGACTATTCAAGTTAAGGCGAGTGTCAAAAATGTAACGGTAAATGCATTAACGATAAATAACATACAACTCGGCCAGCCCACGGCTAGAGACTGATTTCCGAAGAATACCGCTTTGATTTCCAAATCTCTATTCTGTTATCGTAATAAAGGTAATATCGTGACGAACATTTATCCACGGTCTATTAGAATACCTACTATGCATTAAATATAATAAACTTCTTAATCCCTAACTCTACGTAAAAAACTTTTTATTCCAGTTTCCTTTTCTTCTCAAGACGTTTTACTCCGTCGATCCGCTTACGAAAACAAACTTTTTGATTAAAACGCCAAGCAATAGCTACTTTCCTGCTTGCCAATATGAGACTTTGTAACATAAATAAACAGAGCTATTAAATGTAAACAAACAAGTGTTCTTCGGGAGACGCATAATGGATCGATGGGTTTGCTTGCGTCATTTTATTAAAGTAAAGAAACATGAAATTCACAGTGTAAAAGATACGCTACTGAACCTGAAAATTAACAGCTCTCCTAAAGATTGAAAGCTCTCTAAATATTTTTTATTTTGCGAAAATGGAAATCTCTCGGATGAAGATAAGTATCAGACGAAGGATATGTGTCGGACTCTGAAGGGGACTACCCACTGCTCATGCTTTTTAATATCTCCAATAATTATTTATTTATAGGGAAATTTACAGACAAATAGTCGAATATGCATATTATAGTTAGGTTGATCAAATGCTAAACATTAATTTCCACAGATATGTACACAGATAAATTGCTATTGCTAACATATCCCGAGTACGTCATATGTTAAATAATTAAGGTAATAACCTAATAACTAATATCATTCATATTCAAGTATACAACATAAACAAGAGCATAAAGATAGGTATGAATTTATATAATACCAAATACAAACTTTTGTTTTCATACATTTGGATGCAGCATCGAACGAGTAAAAAACAAAGTGTTACGAATCCGTAATGTATTTGTCGGTCAGTGCTCTTCTCACCTGTCGAACATTCGAGCAAAATAGGTCAAGGTCTAGATCGGATATAAAGCTATCATAGCTTTTACAAGCCCGTATTGTGAAGGAGTTTTGGCGAAAGTTAGTTCGAGCTAAAGGAATTTGTAGTATGGAACGTAGCCGTAGTGTATTATTAGGATACAGTAATAATTTCGTTAAAAGTTCAGAGCAGTCAATGATTCCTTGAGCAATCCTTTATAAGTAAATTACATCAGTTATTTGCCTTCGTATATCTAGGGGTAAGAAGTGGTACCTCTTGCAGCGTTCGTTATAATCATATAACCGATAGCGGGTTTTGTTGAATATGTTTTGTATGTATGTATAACGATTTAATTGTACAAAAGCTCAATTTGCTTATAAAGAGAATTATATCCCGGAGTATCCTACAATGGCATTACTGACTTCCGGGTGTTATATTGAAATCAAATATACTATCGATAAACTACAATTAGAAATTATCCATCTGACATATACCTATCAATTTGGTTATTTTAAACTAGAATTCTGTCACTACGCTTACCCATCAATTTGCGTTATGTTTTTCATTGCCTGGCATCAGCCCGTCGTCGTATACAAATTAAATAAATTATTTCAATAACGTTAAGCAGAGATGCTCCGAAAAACACACCTCCCACGCCGCCTATGTCCACTGAAAAAGAAAAAGTATTTGATAATATTGAAGTAGATAATCGAAGTTCTTTATCTCGAACTTTTTAATATTCTAGATGCCATTATAACACTGCAAATAGTTCATAGTTGCAGTTCGATTTTAATGTGCAAATTCTTATCCCGCCATAAACATTTTCATGTAAAATGTTGGCAAGACGAGATCATATAACTGACATTTTTAAAAAGTAACAGGTCTCATGTAGAGCCAAGCTCCTAACTCTACAAGCCCTAACTTCACAAACTCTACACTTGAGTCTAAATATGTGCCTTGGTTGTTTCGCTACCGTTGTAAAATGGAAAAAATATTCACCGTTCATTATTTTTCTGTTATACAAATAGTTTTTGTAGTAATAAAACGGAAAAATACTTACCTACCAATCCCACGGGGGTCCTTATTGCGCTCCGCTTAATTCTATTTACCGGCAGTTGGCCGATCCTCACAACGCCTCTGGTACCCCTAGCAGCTATTTCCGGAGGAATATTGCTTGTGTAGCGACTAAAATGACAAATACATATACACTCCTGTGATAATCCTCCTTCAATTACGTAGCAATGCATGTTAGGTCACTATTATAAACAGATCAATTTGGAGGAGAAAGGTTTTTGCCCAATAGTGGAACACTTAATAAGTAGTAAAAAACCGGCCAAAGTTGAACTCGCGCACCGAGGGGTCCGTAGAAACTTATTATGAAAGTTTCTACATATTTACGTTTTTTAGATTTTTTCCTTGACCCAAAAGTTCGACTATACAGGGTGTAACTGAACACCCCAATAACATTTAAGGGTATGTATCCATCAGAAGTAGAGATTCTGTAGGAAAAACATTAGGGCTAACAAACCTACTTTTTTTTCCCATACAAACTAAATAAATTATTTTTTGGTATTAAGTGCCGACAGCCCTACGTAAGCGTACAAGGAATACTACGTTCACGTCATACAAACTAAATAAATTATTTTTTGGTATTAAGTGCCGAAAGCCATACGTAAGGGTACGAGGAATATTAAGCTCACGTCTGTCACGTGTCATTTTGTGTTTAAATTTATTTTGTGTTAAGAGCTGATTATGGTTGTCACTTGAAAGTTTTTGCTTTCAGTTTAAAATCAAATAACTCTGAAAGTATTGGGGTTCTAGGTCTCAGACAAGCACCGAAGGTCCATTTAGTATCTAACTTATATGCCCCTTAAATGTTATTGGAGTGTTCAGTTACACCCGGTATATTAAATTCACACAAAAAAAACATACGCATCGAATTGATAACCTGCTCCTTTTTTGAAGTCGGTTAAAGGTTCGATACTGCGTCTGTCGACTTGTAATTGGGACTTTCCGCCAATTTTGCATGGAGCAAGTCCGTCTATAGTTGGGGAATATATTTAGTGCTCTCAACCATTTGACGGCCTTATTGAACTCACCATTTTCTATGTTGCGAGTGAACCGCATTGATCCTGATTTCAAAGTTCAGGGTTCAATTCCCCATAAGGGTCGCAGAAGTTTTTTTACTTCGTTTGGTTAGTGGTAGCTTCTCGCTAATGTCAATAACATTATATTTTCCTACAATAAGAGGTAAGATAGCCAGTATTACCTTAGCTACAGAAGAGTCTGGTGAAGCTTACTTCCACCTTCGGCCCCATCATTTAGCATCAGCAGGGCTATTACCGATCTCATGGGTTTCCAATGATATCATATGAAATCATAGTGCAAAACGAAGAATAAGATTTTCAGTCGGATTTTTGATCATTCGTTCATTATATCATGATGACATCATTGAATTGAAATAATGCCATAGTGATGAAATCATTAGAGATCGGTAATATGAAATTAAGTCTTTCCTGACTTCTTTATCTCAAAATTTATATCATCTCATACGATGAAAGATCCATAATAAGCCTGCAGATGAGATAAAGGCCTAGTTTCGCTCTCGTTTGCAAAAAAAAGTAATACGCTAGATGACAAAAAATTTTTTTTTGCTTTAATAGAAGCTCATTCATATAATAAACAGAAATAAAAAATCGGTTTTCGAATAACTAAAAAAACAACCAAGATATAAGGTATTAAATATTTTTCTCCATCTCTTTCTAGCAAAACAGCAATTTACAAGGAGTTTATATGGCCGTACTCAACAATGACGTCACAGTTGATGTCGGATCTCTCTATCTAATCGCCTTCAAATTACCAACTTAAAATGCTTGTATCTAAAGTATTTCTAAGCCGATTTTAATTCTAATTTCACAGGACTTCATCTTTTTCCACGGTATTTTAATATTTAATGACGAAACGTAAAAATTAGAATTCAGTCATCATCCCAATTGTAGACTAAAGATAGACCGTGGAATTAGCACGCTACATTTTGTTCTTTAAATTTTGTTGTGTTTTTGACACACAGCAGGCAGCTCTTGGCGTTCATTTCACCTGATGGTAAGTGACGATATAAGGCCTAAGATAGAAGCGAGCTTTAACGACTCCTCAACTTAGGAACTGGCTATCTAATTTCTTATTATCGAAACTAATTTCTTATTATCTAATTTCTTATTATCGAAACACAGCAATGCTACTCGTATAAACATTGTTATTATGGTGACATACCAGCCAGTATTACCTTAGCTACAGAAGAGTCTGGTGAAGCTTACTTCCACCTTCGGCCCCATCATTTAGCATCAGCAGGGCTATTACCGATCTCATGGGTTTCCAATGATATCATATGAAATCATAGTGCAAAACGAAGAATAAGATTTTCAGTCGGATTTTTGATCATTCGTTCATTATATCATGATGACATCATTGAATTGAAATAATGCCATAGTGATGAAATCATTAGAGATCGGTAATATGAAATTAAGTCTTTCCTGACTTCTTTATCTCAAAATTTATATCATCTCATACGATGAAAGATCCATAATAAGCCTGCAGATGAGATAAAGGCCTAGTTTCGCTCTCGTTTGCAAAAAAAAGTAATACGCTAGATGACAAAAATTTTTTTTTTGCTTTAATAGAAGCTCATTCATATAATAAACAGAAATAAAAAATCGGTTTTCGAATAACTAAAAAAACAACCAAGATATAAGGTATTAAATATTTTTCTCCATCTCTTTCTAGCAAAACAGCAATTTACAAGGAGTTTATATGGCCGTACTCAACAATGACGTCACAGTTGATGTCGGATCTCTCTATCTAATCGCCTTCAAATTACCAACTTAAAATGCTTGTATCTAAAGTATTTCTAAGCCGATTTTAATTCTAATTTCACAGGACTTCATCTTTTTCCACGGTATTTTAATATTTAATGACGAAACGTAAAAATTAGAATTCAGTCATCATCCCAATTGTAGACTAAAGATAGACCGTGGAATTAGCACGCTACATTTTGTTCTTTAAATTTTGTTGTGTTTTTGACACACAGCAGGCAGCTCTTGGCGTTCATTTCACCTGATGGTAAGTGACGATATAAGGCCTAAGATAGAAGCGAGCTTTAACGACTCCTCAACTTAGGAACTGGCTATCTAATTTCTTATTATCGAAACTAATTTCTTATTATCTAATTTCTTATTATCGAAACACAGCAATGCTACTCGTATAAACATTGTTATTATGGTGACATACATACGTAAGACGGTGTTCTGAGGACGAACTTGCTCAGATAGAACAAAATGAAAAACTTACTACGCAAACATATGCACTAGCTTGTAGTTGATTTCTTCACAGCTCATGGGACAATCACATGTTGCACTTCCCAGGGAATCTGTAGTTTTTAAATTTCCATCGTCATTATGTGTGAAGATGGACATCATGAATACATTTTTTTTTCTTCATTTATCAGTAGTTATAGATGGTAGTATATTAATGCATAATTATTACAATTATACCTATTTGTTATACTTATAACTGCCTTTTTTAAAGATAATTATATTCATATTAAATTTAGGCAGCACACATCCTATCTCTCACTCTAATAACATTGAAAAATATAGGAAATATATCACATTTCGGAGTTTTGGACAGCTATTAGGTATTCAAAATAATTTTTACATAGTACAACTGCACTCTTTAACAATATTGTAACACAAATGTAAAATCTATCATCGTAACGTAATTATCTTACTGTTCCACAAAACTCCAAAGCGACACAATTCAGTAGGTACACAGCGAGATCAAATTCAAATTAATTTTTGTGCCAAATCTCTCATTCGTCCCATTTCAAGCCAGTTTGTTATCCGCTAGATTTTACTTTCTACAGAATGTGCGACACCTCGTATCACAGTACTCGTACAGAAAACAAAAATTTTTGACGCTAGAGTTATATTTTAAAACGTATGTAAGCTGCCACCTTCCGCCGAATAATACAATATACTATCTCTGTGATACATATTATATATCCGGGTGCCGGCGTGTCACTGTGTAGGTGTGAAAATAAATTGCCTTTGTCATGTTATATATGGGATCCTACCTTTGTTCAAATGACGTAATGTAATGTTAGGTGATTCGTCTCGGTTTGTTTTTTAATATCATCATATTTACTGCTGGTATAAAATGCTTGGTAAATCAATAGTTAATGTTTAGCATGCATAATACGTACACGAAATTAAATGCCAAAATAAAGGGTTTCCCTTTATTTAAATAAAAAATATAATAATACAAAAAAAAAGAACTCAATAAAAGAAAAAACTATTATTATTATGAAGTACAGTTGCTTTTAATATCGATTACAAGCTTATTTCCTCAAATACAAAATAGTAGCGCGCCCAACGCTATAATTGGCGCCCAACGTGGGGCCAAAGTGTGTAATTAAGTAGTGTTTTTTAGGATAAACTTTTAGTTTTCCGTTTTGTTGCTGAGTAGGTATAGTGTTTCAGTCGCGGTTAATATAACGGCTTGTATACTCGTGAACAGACAGTCTTCAGTGCAGTAGTGTATGTATAAAATTGTTTAAAAATATAAATAATATTTCAGAACATAGCAAATGATTTTTGCCATGAAACAGTGAGATTTTATAGTTAAGCATATTGATGTATTTGACGTTGCCATGACAACGTATTTTTAACGAAATAGTGATGTGAATGTACTTTCAATAAACTTTTTCAAAATTTTATGTTCTGCGTGTAGATAATTTTATCGATCGATTTTTGAACATTCTTTTTATCGCATTTCGATACTGAGCTTTATAAATATAGTTTTTTATTGTATTTGAAGTATAAAGTGGACTTCAATATGGTGTGAACGCGATCAAGAGCCAATAGCTCAAGTGCTGACTATGAATAATCTGCATCTTTTACTACTACTGCTACCGTTATTACTCCAGCGAGCGTCACTGCCTCTGCTGTAGTTACTAGTGCACATGTGTGCATCCGTCAGTTTTTCGGTGACAGCTGACTTATTGCTGCAACAGAACATATACGAGTGTGTACTCTTCTGGTTTTGGTAACTATGGTGCTGCTTCTACTACTACTGTGTATCCACAGCTCACACAGGGTGCTTGCGCCGCTCAGGCGTGAAGCCGCCATTCGCCGCAGCTGGTGGTGATGGTCACTATGCACCGCCAAAACCTACACCTGCTACAGCTACGTCTACACCTTCAGTGAGTACTGAAGAATGAATCTTGAGCTTGGAAACGATATTATATGCTCTACAATTGCATCCCAATACTTGTTGAATTTACCAATTAAGAAATTAACTATTCCACTATTGAGAAATGTTTTTATTTTTTTAGTTACTTCTTTGCAGAACAATCTATACAAAATGGCGGATTAAGTCCAGTTTACGTGTCCTTACCTTTTTTCTTGTAGAGACACGCCAGACCCTGGATATTACACGGAAGCACATCATCTGGAATACACAAAACCTTCTTATTATTGTTTTAAGTACTATTTATGTCAGTTTCCAAGATGTTTCTTTAGCTGCCTATGTCTTAAATACACCATGTTATTTCTATATTGCGCAAAACCTGAATATAGTTTATTCGCAATAAAGAATAGAATTTTACTAATAATAGATATGGGTCAGATTTTATGCAAAATTTTCAACTAGACCGCTTTTTTAATTTACTTTACCCTGTGGTCTTTACCTCTTAGGCGGTGCGACGGCTAAGCGGCAACATCGTATTCGCGGGCGACATACTTATCTTCGTAAATAATCAATATAATTATTTCATTATAAAAATAAGTTTTTGCGTTATTTAATGGCGTATGTGCATGTGATATTCTATGTTTGTAACTGCACCCCCCACACAGAAGAAAATCCTAGTGTGGGGCGACATTTTTTTTAAATAGGTATATAAGTGTCGATACTTCTGACTATATTATCTGTGCTTCTGATAAAGCTACCTTCCGACGTCCGTCCCGCCGTCTCTCGAAGACGCGGACGAACGGAGAAGAATAGAGACTACGTGATTTTTCCTTTTGAGGTACAGAACCCTTAAAAGGTATTTATTGATTTTTTAGGGTTAGGGTAACGTTAAAGTAGATATGTCACGATTTCAACTGGCCTGTACATTGTCCTGGCGGTGACCTGGTGATTTTGGGTTACTCATATCCCAGGTCACGCTACGACTGAAGTGACAGAACACCCCGGATAAGTTTTAAGTCGGTACCCCCGATTAACGGGACAGTACTACATAACCATAGAGATAGCAGCAATCTCTTAGGCAGATAATAAAATCTTTTTGACCGGGGAGGTTATTGTCTAAGAAAAAATCTATAATTATCGCTTTTAGTTTGACAGCCATTGCGCGGTCAACACAAGACTCAGCGCCGGATTCCTTTCATAAAGCAGTGATGGATGTACTGCGACTGTCAAAATTGAAAGCGATCGCAATAGATTTGCGTTACACAATGAAAGGGCGGGTAAACAAGAAAAAAGGTGTCCCGATATTAAGGAGCCGTCTCGTCACCAACGCAATGAAGAATAGGTGCAAGATTAAAAAGTACACAAAGCAAAGGGGATCAAGGCTATTGAATACATTATTATGATCTGATTGAGTGATTTTTTACCGAAGAAATTGAATTTTACGTACACTAATGACCAAAAATAAGTAACTATCAAAATACAGAAGACATTGATACAAGTCCTAATTGAAAAATTTCTGATTTTTCAAAGTTTTCTTGCAGACATTGCATAAAAGAAATTAACTTTATTTCTAAGTTTATATCATTATTATCTAAATGAAATGAATGAATGAAAATATTTTTATTTTGTCATGCTGCTGACCTATCCGAGAAGAGCGAACCAGAAACTTGATCTTTACAAAAAAAGTTAGATCTGTCATTATAATTATGTCACCTTTCAAATGTCGTTTTTGAGTTAAACGTGTTATGTTGTGGTTATATTATAAGGTATGCAGGTTATGTTATAGAGTGGGTGCAATGTCAGACTGCCTCCTCGTGGTGCACCCTGGGCAACACGGCAGAATTTCTGCCGCAGACTAAGAGTCTGACAGCTGCCACCGTGGTAGAGGGCGTGGTGTGGCCGCGTGGGGCGATACCACTCCTTCTTGTTTAAAATTGGGTACCCCAGGACCCGCTAGCGGGTTGGTGTGGACTTTGTTGAGCTTTGTCGGCGTGATCGGCTGAACTGACCACAAGATGACCGAGTCTTACTCTGCGGGCCATGTGTAGGTAGCCACGTGTGTCGGCGCTTTGGCACCGTCGAGTTTCAGCTCGTTGACGCGGCGGTGGATCCAGTGTGGTCTGCCGTCGGGAAAACCCGTTACCCCGCACTGAGCGGGGCTGGGGGCCTAGTGCACTGAGCGTCGGGCCGCATTGAAGAAAACCACAGTAATTTTTTAGGGTAATATAGTAATTTTTTATTGTTTAATAAATTAGTGTGTTTAGACCTTAGTCAACCTCGTTGGCCCAGTGCGGATGATGGCGGTGGTATACCTGTATGCCTGGTGTTCATCATCACAGCTTATATACGTCCCCGCCGAGGGACTCAAGCCTACCCTATGTTAGGGCGATTAGGCCTAAAGCGCAGGCCACATTGCCAGCAGGCGAGCGGGCGAGCGGGCTGGCGGGCGAAGCGAAGCGATGGAAACTATACAAACTAAGCGAAACTTCGGCGTGTGGTTCACATCGCAGGCGGGCGAGCATCCTTTCACCTCTTTTCATACTTTGGTTCACACCGCGAACTACAAAGCTAACGAGGTGAACGAGTAGCTTCGCTGGAATCGTTGGATAATTCGTACGCTTCGTTCGCATCGCTGACGTAGCTTAGCTCTGTAGTTCGCGGTGTGAACCAAAGTATGAAAAGAGGTGAAAATTAAATGATGCTCGCTCGGTTCGCTCGCCCGCCCGCCCGCTGGAACCGCGCTGCCCAAGTAGCATTTATCCTTTATGATAGTTATTTAAAATACCTTTTTGTCATAAAAAAGTTATAATAAGGAATTTGTATATCTTGTAAGTTCTATGACAGTTAATTTTAGAGCTCCTTGGTCTTAGGACTATATGGTTTTTGCTTTAACCTAAAAGCCTTTTTCAAGAGGTTAATATAACGCAATCATATATTGTTTTCCAGAGCTATAAGTCCTAAGTCTTCTAAGTTCCGAAAAGGTTATAATTGGGTTGTTTTTAGGATAATGAAATGCCTAAATATGACGTGGAACGCATTGTTATATATCAAATGTGACTCTTTCATAACCTACTTTACTAATACCTTATTAGCTATCTCAAAAACTGTTTAATAACTTAATAGCGCTTTGTGGCTACATATAGTTAGGAAAATCACTTTAAGGCGTAAAAGATAGCTTTATAGCATAATTTATAAGCTTTTATTAATTATTATAACCTTTAAATACATAAAGAAACTACTCAATCATCACCGTAACTTCAAAGTTATATGAAATGCCCACTTACAAATATACAGGATGTCTTAACAAAAAATTGCGAAAAGTGAACATTATAAAAGAAATTCGAAAAACATAGTACAGCGAATCATCACAAAAAAGGTAGTTTTTCATTGGTTAAGTACGTATACGAATATATCTAAGTTCTGTTATTTATGTTCTATCCTTTCCTTACGAGTTTTTACCAATTGTATCACAAAATAGTTCATTCTTTTTAGCCGATACAAATAATGAAGAAATAGAAAATACAATCAGAAGCCTCAAGGCAAGCCCATTCACGGGCTATAATGGTATCCCTGCCCAGGTTTTAAAGCATTTGAGTACTTTAATTACTCCGACCTTAACAAATCTATTTAACAGATGCTTAAGACTTGCAAAATTTCCTGATGTACTGAAAAAGTCCGTTCTCATACCGATTCATAAGGCTGAGAGGAGAGATTGTGTCGATAACTAAAGGGGAGTATTGAAACGAGTAACTGTAAATTAAAATTTTAAGAGACATAAATGATTAATTTGGGTTATTGTACTAAGCGAGTGACTGACTGCGAGTGACGATAAATCAACAGAACAGTAACTTATATTATAAACATTAATTCGAGTTAGGTCAAATACAAAATGAGAAGCTTCATAATATTTGAGCGATCTATCTAATATTAATTTGTTTGAGTGTCAACGTTATGTCCTGTATTTTTTTAAATATTTTCCAAATGATTTATTTATAGTGGTGTTGTGTGTGTCTGTCTGTGGCATCATAACTCCCAAACCGATGAACCGATTTTGATTTGTTTTTGTTTGAAAGGTAAATTAGTCGGAAGTGTTCTTAGCTATGTTTAATGACCATCGGTCCAAGATGGCCGCCGCCACAAAATGGCAGAATACATATTTGTACACAACTCCCTCAAAATATATTTATATATCTATATTTATGTATATAATATTTATATATTTGTGTACTTAGTATTTATCTTTATTTAGTATGTTGTTACTTAGTTGTGTCAAGGTTTGTTTAGTTCTTATTTTTTTCCAATTCGAACACCGTCAACAAAGACTGTCTCACATTTTACGGGTTGACTGGTAGAGAATGCCTGGCATTAAGTCCGCCCCTGTACACTTTATTTAGGCTCTGCGAAAGTTTAAATAAATAAATAAATATTGGTGTCAAATGAAAGGGCTTGACTAGTAAAATACTACACACTATGATAAATTTCAAATCCAAGATGGCCGCCACCACAGAGTGGCGAACTACATATTTTTTTACAACTCCCTCAATATGGGTATCAAATGAAAGGGCTCGACTAGTAGAATACTATACACTATGATGACAATCTCAAATCCAAGATGGCCGCCACCACAAAATGGTGAATTACATTTTTAAGTTAGGGTGTTCAGGCTTAGGGTTTAAAAAGTTGGGATTCAGGCTTAGGGTTGAAATAAAAATTAAACTTAAAATTTAAATAACTCCCGACAAAAAAAACCTCCAAAAAGTAAAAAATAAAATGCGTTGGTTGGCCCATTAACTTAGATATATCTAGTAGGTCAGGGGGTGCGAAGAATCCCCGGGTAAGATCCGGCTACCATCTACGACGACTCGACCTGGCAACTTACAACACGCGTACACTGAGGACGGACGCGAAGTTAACGGAGTTGGAAGAGGCTATCAGTAAGCTACGCTGGGATATCATTGGTTTATCTGAAGTCCGAAGAGAGGGGGAGGACTCGATAATCCTCAATTCCGACAACTTGCTGTACTACCGGGAGGGCGGTAAACAGTCCCAAGGTGGTGTCGGGTTAATCGTCCACAAGTCCCTTGTCAACAACGTAATAACCATCGGGAATGTGTCGACCAGGGTAGCATATCTGATACTCAGAATATCGAAACGATATTCGTTGAATGTCATACGAGTTACGCTCCGACCTCGACACACCCAGATGACGAAGTGGAGGCTATTGATGAGGAGATCTCTGAAGCCACACGTAGCCACAATACCCACTACACGGTTGTGATGAGGGACTTTAACGCTAGGTTGGGGAAACGTTGCGGTGATGAGTTGAGAATGGGGCAATTTGGATTTGGGAACCGGAACACCAGAGCCATGTACGAGATTAGTATGGCTCTCAAACAACTAAAAAACAATAAGGCGGTGGGTGATGACGGAATCACTACAGAGCTTCTGAGAGCGTACCATAGACCACATCCATACGCGGCGGCAGGTTATACAGAAGACCGAGGAGTATAATCTGCCACTTTGCTTGGCGTTTGTGAAAGCCTTCGATTCGATCGAGACATTGGCGGGGGTGCAGTCTCTCCAAAGGTGCCAAGTGGACTACAGGTGACATGGGCGGTGCTGCAGTCTCTCCAAAGGTGCCAAGTGGACTACAGGTACATAGATGTACCTATACGGAAATGCCACTATGTCGGTTCGACTCCAGAACCAGAGCTCTAATCCCATCCAATTGCAGCGAGGTGTAAGACAGGGAGACGTTATCTCTCCAAAACTCTTCACAGCTGCATTGGAGGATATTTTCAAGCTTCTGGATTGGAAATGTTACGGCATTAACATAAATGGCGAGTACCTAACACACCTCCGTTTTGTCGATGATGGGGTTCTAATGGCTAAGACCTTGGAAGACCTGAACACCATGCTCGGAGATCTCAGTAGTGCTTCCCAAAGAGTGGGTCTTAAAATGAACATAGATAAGACAAAAATCATGAAGAATGCCCATGTTGTACCCACTCCAGTTAACTCCAGTGTCTCAAGACCAAAGTCTTTGACCAGTGTGTGTTGCCAGTGATGACTTACGGAAGCGAAACGTAGCCATTCACTATGGGTCTCGTCCGAAGGCTCAAGGTCGCTCAGCGGGCAATGGGGAGAGCAATGCTTGGGGTCTCCCTGCGTGATCGTATCCGAAATGAGGAGATCCGCAGGAGAACTAAAGTAACCGACACTGCTCGAAGGATTGCTCAGCTGAAGTGGCAGTGGGCGAGACACATAGCTAGAAGAACCGATGGCCGCTGGGGCCGAACGGTTCTTGAGTGGCGACCACGATCCGGGCGACGCTCAGTGGGTAGGCCCCCGACCAGGTGGACCGACGATCTGGCGAAGGTCGCGGGAAGCCGCTGGATGCGGGCAGCACAGGACCGATCGTTGTGGAGATCCATGGGGGACGCCTATGCCCAGCAGTGGGCGTCGTGCGGCTGAGATGATGATGATGATGATGATCTAGTTATATTTTGATTTTAGCATCGTCAAGTCGGGGGACCGCAATTAATATCTATAATGTAAATAATTAAATAAATAGATATATTAATTGCATTGAAAATTGAATATAAAACTCATGTAGGTAGGTGCCTATTTAACTAGCAGTAGGTGCAAATAGAATCTGAAAAATAATAGAAGAATAATAATAAACATTATCCTTTGGTTTTGTAAACACTCTGTAGGTACACCACGCGAAATGTTGTTTTTTAATAAAATGTAATCTAAGCTCTCTTGGCATCTGAAATTACTACTTAGTCCGTCCGCGGTGATATAGAAGTACTATCAAATCTTACGAGAAAATTTAATGCGTAAAGGGTTGCAAAAATAGCTAAAAGTTTGTGATAAGGTTATTTAAATTACCTAGAGGTTATTTTTAAGTAAATTTCGTGCGTTAATAGTAATTCAGGCTATTTAAGAGTTATTTGTAAAGCTAGTAAGCCTTTCATTTCAGGCAGCCATTTTTAAGAGGTTAATTGTGGCAAGAATTTTCGAAAATATCAATTTATTTATTTTATTTGTTAGTGATAATAAATTTAAAAGACATTTTTACGTTTATAAATAATTGTGTGCCAGATGGGAGGTTAAAAATGTATTTAATGTATTTTTTTTACACTACGTATGACCATTAAATATTTTAAATATGCCTGATAATTAGGGCGCGTGTATTTTATAAGCATATTATCCCATAATTTAACAGGAAACTGGTATTCGCAATAGAATTTATAAGCACGTGTGAATTTTACAGACATTTTGCTTCGTATATGAATACCCAAGTCATAATAAAAAAATAGTATTACAAATGGAAGCCATTTGTCTGATATGAAATAAGTTTTAACTAATATATAACCAGTCTCTTATAAAATATTTTGAAAACTTACTAATAAGCTTTTGCTGGTACTTGACAATAACCTAATTCTGGAAAATGACTGCTGCGATAAAAACTGATTATGACTAGTCCATGACTAAGCTGAGACTTCATAAAGGTTATAATTAGGTAATACTGAATTTAACCAGGTTATAAAATGGTTAATTTACAGTTACATCTAGGTTATCAAGCATGCCTTTAGGTAATTTGTCTAGTCAGTAAAGACTAAAAATAAGGTCTGCACTAGGTTGTTATGGAGGGCCTTTTTGGTTATTAAGAGTTTATGCGGAGTTTATTATGAACATATTAGGACCTATCGTATTTCTTTGAGGAAATCCATAAAAAGGTTATATAACCTATTTGTGACCTTTCTATAACTTAAATTGTTACTTGGGTGGCTCAATGCGGATTGGTCGACTTCACATACACCATTGAATTTCTTCGCAGATGTATGCAGGTTGGTGTTAAATTGAAGATAGATTACTAGTTATAATGTAAAGAATCGTGTTGGTGTGTATACCTATTTTTATGTAAACAAATGTAGCTGTGTATGTGTACGACATATTTTTTTGTAAATGTCGTTACTTCTGTTACCGCCGATAAGTTTCCAGAAGTTGGATAAGTGCCAATTCTTCTCATCAGCTAAAAGATGTCCTGATTGGGTGGTAGGTAAATAATTTAGATCATTCAAATGAGTTTCTATCAAGTCACATTTGAATAAAGAGTAGTTTGATTTTGATTTTACCTATTTCTATCTTCAAACAGAGCGGTGCTTGAATCGATGTGTTCAGTGAATTTACTGGGTACAGTGACTTGATGCTTTAGTCACAAGTTGGCAAGTTTGGCAACGTACATTAGGTCTTTGTAGGGGTTATAGCTTGTAGACTACAAAGTCTTATGTACTATCTCACTTACCATCAGATGGGCAGCCTGCTTGTTTGATGAAGTTGAAAGTGGTGAAGACACAAATATTTGAGAAACTTAAAAGTCATGGGATTTTATGCTAGCTTAAAAAATATGTAAATCTATACAAACTTTCAATGCTTATTTTCCGCCACAGGAATGGATCTTCCAAAATTCCTTTCTTAACTAACGTTATATAAAGAACCTACCTATAGCTTTTTCTTAATCTCAGGATTAGACTAAGCGGTTTTGGCAGAGCGTTGTTCACTAGGCTATTCAAGAAATGTGAATTTTCATGACCATAGAAATCAAGCTATTTCTGACGCCAAGCAGCAGTGCTTGCATTTCTGTCTTCCGGTTTGAAGGTTTACATGTTACGTCACAAGTTGGCAACGTACACTGTTCTTCTTGTAGTGGTCGCAGATTTGCTGCGAATCTCACACAGCAGCCACATGTACTATAGGTGACTGTTACCACTTACCATCACGTGGGCAGTTTGCTTGTCTGCCGACTTAGTTGTACAAAAACAAATCCTTACGTATCCTCGGCATCAAATGGTGGGTGCAATTGCACAGGTTGATCTGCGCGCGGGCCCTGCAGTACAGCGTGCATGTGTTGGGCGAGTACCGTCGGAAGGGCCACTGGGTTGCGAACGCTGGTCTTTCGTCGCTGTACAGGCATCCGCGCGCCGCCAACGGCTTCGCACTCACAGATTTGTCGCTCACTGTTTGTTCCGCCTAAGGAAATAAGTGAATTGAACATTCTCGAAGGTATACAGGATGATTGGAAGATGGGTGCAAAGCTTTAAGGCCAAGTAAGTATAGACAATTAAGAACCATTGCCATGACTGTCTTAGACGAAGTGTGACTATTTTTTTAATAGATTTTTTCGTTTTTTTGCGAATTTTCCCAAAATTTAGAGTTTCTTTTTTACTTTTAATGTATTCTTTTTTATTTTACTCAATTAAAGTTATGTCTAAGCAATCTAGCAAAACATGTTCAAAGCATCTGTGTTATTAGAATTTTGTTTTCAGACGTTTAAAGTTCATGAAACAAAATTTATAATTTAAGAATACCTACCGTTTTTGAACTCATTTTAGAAAAAACGGAAATTGTTGTTTTTTTGTTCAAACCCTTCTGAAAACATGCTTGATTATCGTTCTTTCTTTTGAGGTATCATTTACACGGATATCTTACAAGGTATTAAAATTAGGACCTAAAAAACAATTTGAGGGAGAAAATTTAAATTTTGAGGCAGACTAATTAAAGCAAGTCTAAGACTACCATGGCTTAAATGGTTCTAAATTGTCTATACTTAATTCGCCTTAAAGCTTTGCACCCATCCTCCAATCATCCTGTATACAGTATGTTAATGTTTTGTTCCAGTAATTAAAATAGAAAATATACGGTTACAGAACAGTTTATCTAGCAGTTATAGATCGCTGCTTATTTAACATTTATGCACCCATGAAATGACCCCTTGACAAAGAATTAAGGAAAGCTGTTGGCATATAAGAAGATAAATGCTATAATAAAACTGTAAATTATTACCTTAATAAGCCACGAGAAGAATGTAAGCTGAGCTTGCATTCTCTTTGCTCTAGTTTTACGATTCAACTTAAAAAAATACAATAGAATCGGGTCTATATTGCGGTAAACAAGAACTATATTACCTTACTGTTTCCCGACATTTCGGCCGATTTGCATCAGGCCGTGGTCACGGTATGACTCAACCGCGATATAGACCCGATTCTATTGTATTTAAAATGTGTACAAATCGCGGAAGTCTTAAAACTATGTTTTTTTTGTAAATGTTAATTATACTGAAATGTAACAAAAGTAACGCTTTGATACTTGTAACGTAACGTAAATTGTCACAAAAGTAACATTCTGGCAACGCGGCAAATTCTCAAGACCCATGCTATGAACTGATATAGCCCCCGCGTACCCCTCGGACTCGTGTACGCAACATGTAAGAAAAAAAAAACAAATATAAATTCTCTTTTCGGACACCTTTTACTTCCCCAGTGGGACAAAAGGTCAATCGCCATAAATAAATGCAATTGGATTGGAATTGAAGTAGTACGACAACTCCAACTTGTATGACATTTCGTATCGCGGTAATGACAGGAGATTGGAACGCAACCCGATTGAATTTGGAACGCAACCGCTGTCAAAATACAATGATCATTCGACGCTACTTTTTTGGATTGAAGATTGGCTTTTCTCAGTCCTTTTCTGTTCTCTCTCTCTCTCTCTCTCTCTCTCTCTGTGTGTGTATGTGTGTGTGTGTTATCTCATAATGCGATCCGGCTTCGCTTGCGGTTCAACTCGATAACAATTTTTTTCAAAGTTGTATTGTAATTAGAACTGGATTGTAATTGAACTTTAGTGGTCCATTCGAACTGTAAATTAGCGCGGTTGGCCCCCAGTTCATTAAAGCTATAGTTTGTGAATAATAAATAAAGAAATCTAGTTAACAAACTTACACTTAATATAACTTCAAGGTCAGTTATCATTGGGACCTGGACCGAACGTCGCCCGAAGATGTTTTCCATTCCCACCGACACAATGTCATCTGGCGAATGTACTCTTATCTGTAATGGCCCAAAACAGATAATAGTACTACGTACAGAAGTTTTAATCCTATGAATAAAAAAACAACATTTTAAATAAGTAAATTCAAGCATCCAAGTTGAATGCAGCTTAACACCACGCGTTAGCGTATGTTATTAGTAGTTCTGTTCAGTACGTCTAGTATGAGTTTTGATAGTTTCATTTTTATGTGAGTTTGGTACATAAATACGTTTTTTTGTGTTTCTAAACACTAAAATTATGTCTGCACGGTGGTACTTTGCATGGAGGGCCATGCAAGACTAAATAGCGCATGAAGACAGCTGTGACAATCATTTTTAAGCCGTATCTCCGATACACACTTTACTCAGCGCTACCGCCTTAAATCACCATTCCTTAAAAAAGTGAATAAATACACATAAGTTAAGCGAGATTTTTAATTCTATTTTCATTCCTAAAGTGTTTAACACAATTTATTATCATTAAAATAAATTGCGACTGACTTGTCCGCGACATTATAAAATTATATAATTTACAACATACAAAAACTAATGTTTTTCTTTTATTCAACTCGCTTTAAAAATAATAAAAACGGCTAAGAAAACGTCACAGTGACAGAATCGCGTGTCTCTTTCCATTCACATGTGTGTAAGAGAGATATAAATATATAATGTAAAGTTCGTCTAATTGAGTAAAACTAACTCGCTATCGTTTAAACGTGAATTCGAAACGTGCAACTCATACTACCGTTTACATCGTAAACTGACAGTTTGGCGAGCTAACAAAAACTTTTGTAGTTTACTCGATTTAAAAACTCGTACTAGACGTACTGAAGCCTCGCGTCGGCGTCGCTATAAGCTCGAGCTAATAGAGTTGTTGCTGACGGCACAGATGATATAATACTTACAATATAGTAAAAAGCGCGCAAAACGTTGCTATACACTGTGAGTATGAGACCTATCACAAAATCGCGTCGCGCGGTAAAACACAAACTGGCATCGCCAGCGTGGCTAAATATATAATAGTTTTGTTTTATTCATGAAGAAATATAGTATTAGTTTTATTGTACCTAAGCGCGTAGGTACGTGTAGTGTCCAACGGACATTTTTTTTGATATTGCTTGCTGTGGATTTCACAAATTCTGCATCCAATTATAGAACATTTAATTAATTAAGTTGTAAAAGAAACATACAGATTATAGTCCTTATAACTAAATTAACATTAAGTATACAAGGGTTAATTAAGTTTCCACAAATACATAGTTCTATACTTTAAACAACACCGCAAAACTGAATAAAGTGTCTGAGTTTAAATGTTAATTAATTTTGAAAAAGAAAAACAACAAGAAGAATAACATGTGTATATATACACATAAGACACACGAACAGACATAAATATACAGACATAAATCGGGGATATCAGGACTTGGACTCCACCAACATGTCTATTCCGCTTTTAAATCGAGTTCCGAGTCACAGTCTATTCCTATTTCTTTTTTAATAAATTCGAATTACGGTCGGCTTTGACGAGTAAAAGATGAGAAACCTTGGTAGGTTTGCAACACTCATACTATGGATGCAAACATCATAAAAAACATAAAAAACGTTTAAAGCGTTCCCAATAACGAAACGTGTAGTTCGAAAAAATCGTTTTCTACTCTTTTTTTTCATCTAGTAGAACTCTTACATTTTGCGCACTGTCTCCAGAATAACCCTGTATAATTCGTATCCTTTGATCTCATAATAGTAAAAAAATAATAATTCAGTGTAGTATAGTAACCTGCTGGTATAAAAATTAGTATGACTCACGCCGACATCTTTCACAGCAGTAAACTCCAATAGCGGAAGGCCAATCACTCGATTTACAGTGAAAGTAGATTCATTTCCAGTCAATCTCGAATTAAACACGAAGCACACGCCATACTCGGTTTGTATAGGCAGAAATCTGAAAACCAAAGGTTCGTTGACAGGTTTGACTACAGAATGACTGGTGACCAAACCTTAAGATACGATTTTGAGCATTTACAGTACTGTATTGCTTTTTTCACATTCATCATCATTTCAGCCAATAGACGCCCACTGTTGGACATAGGCCTCCCCAGGGAGCTCCAAACCGATCGGTCCTGCGCCTCCCGCCTCCAGCGGCTTCCCGCCGCCTTCATCAGATCGTCGGTCCGCCTTCATCGCGCCTACCAACGCTGCGTCTCCCGGTACGCGACCGCCACTCGAGGACCTTTCCGCTCCAACGGCCGTCAGCCCTGCGAGCTATGTGTCCTGCCCACAGCGACTTAAGGTTTGCAATTCTTTGGGTTATGTCGGTGACTCTAAGTCTTTTACGGATCTCATCATACGATCGCCTAGAGAAACCCCGAGCATAGATAGCCCTCTCCATTGCCCTTTGAGTGACACTGAGCTTTCTGATGAGGCCCATTATAAGCGGCCACGTCTTAGTTCCGTAAGTCATCACTTTGCTTTTTTTACAGTTTTTATTTTACTAGCCCTGTTTGTTTGTTTATTTATTTGTTTAGATCTAATCTTGCAAGTTGAATTTGACCCACTACTATTACTAATTTTTGAACAACCCACGCAATATGGGTATCAAATGAAAGGACTTGACTTATATACGGTAGGTACTTAATGAAAAATATTCAAATTCAAGATGGCTGCCACAACAAAATGATATCTAACATATTTTTGTACAAGCCCCGCAATATGAGTATGAAATGAAAGGGCTTTACTTGTAAAATACAGTAACTACATTATGTAAAAAAATCAAATCCAAGATGGCCGCCGTCACAAAAAGAAAAAATAGAAAATAAATTAAAAGTAAGAAACTTTTTAAAAACTAGCTTTTATGCTGTCAAAAGAGGAAAATGAACTTACTATAACACAATTCTTTATAATAATATGGAAGCTTATCGCAAGATTTATAAATACTTTAATATAAATATTTTTAAAATTACAAATATCAAGATCAAGTTAAAATCCACTGGAACGCTCGCCACGCGAAGCGTGGTGGGTTTCAAAAGCAAAAAGTAGTATATCTCAAATATCAAAGGTGCCGCCATTGCGGAATGACTCAACCCGGCGCGTACGGAGTGTTCAAAAAATTGCGGAGAGTGACATATACTGTCTACAAGAGAACAAAAAATACGTATGGAAAGGTAATTTAATATAGAAGGAACTTATAACAGTTAATTAGATAAGGATTAATTATTAAATGAATGAAGCGCGAAAATGTTCGGAAGGTCGCGGAAGACCCGATTTTTTTTTTTAAATTTTTGCACAAAAACTATTTTATAAAACTTTAAATAACCATATATATTATTATAGCCCTATTCTTGAAGATTATTTTGATATATAATAGTTTTGGGTAATATTTTTAATGAAAAAAGAAAAAAATAATAAAATCGATTAATTACGTAATTATATACGCGAGATGCGCACGCGCGACCTCAAATTTAAAAAAAATGCAAAAAATAAATTATTGTGTCTAAAATTAAATAAAAAATACGTATGGAAAGCTAATTTAATAAGGAATGAACTTATAATAGTTAATTAGATAAGGATTCATAATTGAATGAATAATGACGAGAATAGTAACTAAAGTGCTTAAAATTTCAAAAATACTCACTTTTTGAAAAAAATGTTTAGTGTGGCAATATAACACTATAAACTATCATAAACCATACATAATAATGTAGCCAATTACGATTGCTACAGCCGAAGGATGCAAAAAAACAATTTTATTAAAATAAATTTAATTACTACAAATTACAATTAAAACATGTGACTATGTTCGATGCTAGAACTGAAGTGAGTTGTCTTGCGTGGTGCCGCGTTGGAAGGCGATGGCTGGCACGTCACTGGCTTACGTTGTGCAGCGTCAGCGCCTCGTGTCTTCATGTGTCTAATGGGGCCGGTGCTGAGTAGGTACATGTGGTTGAGGTAAATGGTATAACACCTCCCCCCATAGATCAGCAACTATTGAAGAATTTTTTTCGAAAACGTTGCTGAGGCGATGTTAGGTGCATCTCGTTTTTTATTGGGAATTTCTACATATATTTCTTGAGATGCATCTTGCGGAGCGGAGATTACTCGTCGTTTCTTGTAAAATTTCCGAAGTAATAGAGTTATGATGAGAACAAAGATACATGCTATTACCACGTAAAGAGGAATGGTGGTATGATATATACTAGTTTCAAAGGATGTTCTTAATTCCACAGGATGCTGTAGAGATATCTTATTGTTGCTGGCATGTAAGTTTTCCAGGTTAATTGAATTTAGTTTAATTACAGGTTTATTTGAAAATGACATGTTCTCTCGTGGAGGGATGTTCATAATTCTGATTGCACTTCCCTTGGTGCGGTCGTTGCTGTTGAAAATGGTAAGTGCTGACGTTTGCAGGTGACATCCAGAGGGTATAGTAACCAAATAGCTTCCTTGAAGAGTGGAATAAGTGGTTTTTCCACAAAAGGTTTGTACTTCAGTAGGTTTCGGGAACGAGACAACATAATGCTTATCGTCCAACTGTTCCATTGCTTCTTTATTGAGATGAACAGGAATTGGGTCACAGATAGCGTCTAATTTCTGTGTCGTGATGAGATGGTGCACGCAGTCAACTTGATCACGTGGCTTGTAATTAGGATTTGTCTCGCAAAGATACCAAGAGTTGTACTTCGGGCATTCTGCCTCTATGTACATAAAATCATTTTTGTGTATGACGAGGTAAGGAGAGGATGGGATGAGTATGCTGTGGTTTTTGTTTGGAACAATAGATAATCTATAAAGATCATAGGTATAAGGAGAGGCAATTGGCACTTTAAATACTATAACTATTTGATTACCATTATAATAGGAGCCTAACTTAAGTATATCATAGTATTCTCTTAAATTTAAATCTATTATTTCATCTTTATTATATAATGATCTTAACTTTTCTAACATAGATTTTAACGTTCTTAAATTTAACATAGCATGATGAGTGCTCGATGCACGTATAAAAGCTAAAAGATTTTCTATTTTTAATATTTCTTCACCTAACTCATCTATATTATCACTTAATATTAAAAGTATTTGAGCCAAATGGGCATATTTAATTAATTCACTATCTAAATAACTTTCTTCGGGCACAATAAGATTAAGTATTTTTTCAATCTTTTCTTGATTTTTAATAATTGAGTCTAGTACAGCTGAATGTTCTGACATCCATTCTTTGCTTAAACTTATATGATTATTTAATTCTGCGACTAATTTATCTTCATTATTTTGTAATGATTTTAATGCATTGTCATATCGTATAGCATCAGTTTGATCTAGATTTCCTGATATACTTTTTACTATTGATCCTAATCCATCTATTAAACCTCTTTTTACTCGATTGACTTCGAATGTGTTTAACTGTTCAGAAATTTTGTTAAGTTTATTATTAAGATAATCAAGATGTGGTTCATACAATGACAAAGTTGAATTATTTAACTGAGGCCGAACATCATTTAACTGCGATGTTACTGTGTTAACTTTAGATTTAATACTAGAGATGTCGATAGTTTGTAGGAATGAATGATAGTGAGATATGATTTTGGATGGGCCTAGTTTGAAAGGAAGAATGCCTGGACCGTCATCTAGACTATCAAGTATTATCTCTTGCGCTGCTACTACTTCCAGCAGAACCGTTAGTATTATCCTGTAACAAGGGCCTGGTATTAGGGACTCTTTTTAATCTCGACTTAGCTACAGGGCCACGTTTTTTCTTGGTATATATATGTATAGGGAGATCAGCTAAAACGGTGTCGTTTGTATATCGTGGTGCTAGTTTCTGACGGCTAGCCATAGGATTTTTAATAAAAACGTTTTGTTCAGGGCTATAAGTTTGCTCGGGCTCTCTGTTCTTATTACGAGACTCCATAATTTCGGTACGACGGTTTTGAGACGAACTTTGTATCATAGAGTATACCTTTGTCATTTTAGAACGATGATCTATAATATATTGTTGTAGTAAATGTTCGGTAATATCTATATCTATAGGATCTCGGGGATCAAAATGGCCTGTTATTAAATCTAGTGGTCTACATTTAGTTAAGCTATGTATAGAACTATTATATGCTAATATTGCGTAAGGCATTAAATTTATGACGGATTGGCCACGATGCTGTAACTTTAATATTCTTAAATGTTCTAATATAGTCGAGTGAAAACGTTCAACGATTCCATTTTCATTAGGTGCGTGAGCTAAGATTTTATGATGCTGAATCTTATGGATTCTTACAAACTCTAAAAATAGTTGATTCATGAATTCAGTTCCACGATCTGTTACAACGGTTGTAGGTACACCATGATGAGTACAAAATTTTAATAGGGCTTGTACTACACTAATAGCGGTACCATCTCTTAGGTGATAAGCTTGACTATATTTTGAAAACGCGTCTACTAAGGTAAGATATTTTTCAGTTTCTACTGTGAAAAGATCTAAATGTAAAATTTCGAAAGGTTTACTAGGGGGTGGCACTATATGAAATTGTTGCTTGACAGGATTGCGATCATATTTTGCTTGACCACATATATTACATTCATTTATATACTTAGTTATACTTTCTTTCATTTTAGGCCAAAAATATCTTTTTGATAGTGCGAGATAACACTCAATAATACCGCGATGGTTGGTTTTACCGTCATGGTATTTCTGTATTATTTCTTGCTGTCGTAAATACTCTTTGACATTTTCAACTTCAGATTTAGTTAGAACTAGGTGCATAGCGGAACATTTAAAATACTTTTGAATGATAGGTATTATTGAATACATCTCCAAAGGGGGATGAATAATAATTCCTGTCTTTACTTTAGGATTAACAAACTCTTTAACTGCGTTAATTACATCTTGCTCAAGATTTGACTTGGACAATTGAATAGCAGTTCGTGTATGACTTTCAAAGGGCTTAGAGACTGTGGTTTTACCTTTAATATCACCAACTACAGTAAAACAAATCTGTCTATGAAATTTATTTAGTGGTTCATCTGTTATGGGGACTTCTAAGATAGGATTCTCAGCATCAGTATGCACAGTTACAGTATTTGAATCGTCTAAAGATGGAGCTTTCTCTGATATGTTAACTGCCACTGAACTAATTTCTTCATTGTGAATCTCTATACGCGATAAAGCATCAGCATTTGTGTTACATTTGCCTTGCTTATAAATAACTGTAAAGTCGTATTCGCTAAGCTTTAATCTCCATCGAGTGAGTCTAGAGTTGGGTTCTTTAAGGTTCATTACCCATTGTAAGGGCTTATGATCGGTAATAATTCTAAATTTGCGACCAAATAGATATGGACGGAAATACTTAGTAGCCCATACGATCGCCAATAACTCCTTCTCTATTGTACTGTAGTTAATTTCACTAGTATTTAACGTTCTAGATGCAAATGCTATAGGCTTGTCACTACCAACTGTGCCTTGTGACAATACAGCTCCAATTGCTAAATTAGATGCATCAGTTGTTAAAATAAAATCTTTATTGAAATCCGGGTACTGTAAGATAGGATCATTGGTAAGTAGCAATTTACATTTTTCGAAACAATTAGTATAATTTTGATCTAGTGTAATTTTAGAACCTTTCTTTAAACATTGTGTAAGTGGTTTAGTTAAACGAGCAAAATCTGGTATAAACTTTCTGTAATAACCTAAGAGACCAAGAAATCTTTTAATCTCTGTAGGCGTTTTTGGCAACGGATATTTTTTTATAGCTTCTACTTTGTCAGGATTGGGCTTTATGCCGTCTTTACTGATAATATGACCTAGATATGCTGTTTCTAACTTTAAGAACTCTGACTTATCAAGCTGTATTTTAAAATTTGATTCTCGTAATCTTTGAAATACCTTTTCTAAATTAATCATATGTTCTTGTAATGACGTACTAAAGATGATGACGTCATCTAAATAGACGAGACATATTACATTCTGAAGTCCTACGAGTACATTATCCATCACTCGTTGGAAAGTACTTGGTGAATTTTTAAGTCCCATCGGCATTCTTAAAAATTCGTAATGACCATGTTCTACGTTAAAAGCTGTTTTCGAAATATCTGCAGGATCCATTTCGACTTGGTAAAACCCGCTGGCTAAATCTAGTGTTGTGAAATACTGACAATTACCTAATTTATCTAAAATATCTGCAATATTGGGTATAGGGTATTTATCATCTATAGTTTTCTCATTTAATTTTCTAAAATCTATTACTATTCGCCATTTAGTTTTACCTGATGCGTCAATTTTCTTAGGAACTACCCAGATGGGGGAGCTCCATGCTGATTGAGATGGTCTAATAATACCTTGCTCTAACATTTTGCTAATTTGTTCTCTAACTTCTTGTCTATGTACATATGGATAACGGTAAGTCTTAGTATACACTGGTATTTCATCGGTAGTCTTAATAGAGTGCTTTATTTGATTTGTAAATGTTAAAGGTTCGCCCTCTATGTAAAATACGTCGGCGTATTTAGCGCATAAATTTTCTAAGTTAGCTCGTTCTTCAGCGTTTAAATGTTCGGTCCGTAGTCGAGACAAAACGTCCGTAGCGCGATCAGTACTTTGTAGCGTTGTCGTAGCGGTCGAGTTGCTACGCGTGATGTTTGCGTGACGTATGTTATCCGTAGACATCGCATTAAGATCCGTAGACTGATAGCAAGTATGTGTCGTAGCGAGAGATGAGTCCGTAGCACATCGGTTACTACGAAATGATTCCACATTATGAATCTCCGCGCTGACCTGTCGGTCGAGTGAAAATATGACGTCATGTTGACTGGGATTCGTAATTTCTAAAAATCCGCGATTATTCCTTACTGTTGTGAGACATTCTCCTATTATGCAATTCGATAAAACCTGTTCCGGGATGAACGCATCTCCGTCACATGTATTAATTGGTAATTTTACAATTTTTGATGAACGGGCTGGTATAATCTCTTCATAAAGATTGATGTTTCGCGAATCATAAACATGAATCAAATTAATAGCGTTCCGAGTAATTAATTTTTTGTTTTTGAAATCAATAGATGATTCCCATTTATCTAACAAATCTGATCCTATAAGGCCATCAAAATAATCATGAAATTTATACACATATAAAGTTATATCTGAAGGGTCATTAAATTCCTGAAAACATGGCAATGAAATGGAATAATTACATGTACTTACAGCATGCACATTAACTACTTCAAACGGTTCATAATTTAATTTTATATTAGAGAAATAATTTCTAACAGCATCTGGACTTATAAACGACTGATTTGCCCCGGTATCAATAAGCAACTTTAGTGGTGGTTCTGAGATTTGAATAAATGGAAGTTGTCTCTGTGTTTGTAAGTTAAGCTCTATTTTGGCTTGTCGGACCGGCTGGGACTTCGAAAATCCTCACCTTCCGTATTAACGTTACTTCTAGAATCTTCTAAATTTTCGTACGAATATTCTCGATCGTTACATTGCGGATAGTCATAATAAATGTACTCATTAAAGTTGTAATAATAATCCGAGTAATTGTAACAATAGGGGCCATATTCATAGTCATTGCACTCGTTAAAATTTATTTCTCTTGTTTTGAAATAATTACTGGGTGGTGGATTCCCAAATTTCCTCCAATCATGCCCAGAAGGGGGTAGTGGCTTAGTGACGTAATTACTGACGCCACTCATTGGTTTTGGGCCTTGGGGGCTCAAGTTGACTGGTGGGTTCCTATTTGGCATTCTAAATACATTACTCTGTGGGTTATAGCTTGGAGGTAACGCTCTGAACATCTGCTGCGTGCGAGACGGTCCACGGTAAGGTTGTGATTGAATAGGTATAGGTTTCCATTGCTGGGAAGGTTGCGGTATCAGGAAGGGTTTTGAAGGACCTGGGTTGTTAAACATGAAGGGTTTGTTATGTGGAATATATGCTTGAGGGTTGAACATGGGTTTCATGGGGGTTGAAACATGCGGTGATGGTTTTGTGTCAGGTGATTGATGAACACGTTGTTGCAAGTACATAGTGTTCATTTCCTCATGTACAAATTCAAGCGCCTGCTCTATAGATTGGGGACGCATACATCGAATACGCGAACCCAGCGGTTCTTTAAGGCCGCGTAAATATGATTTCAAAGTTAATTTTTTATATAATTGACGCTTGGCCTCAATTGTAGTACTAACTGAATCATGCAAGGTTACATATGTCATGATGGTGCTGAACAATGTTTGACAGCGCTCATAAAATTCCTGTGGAGTACTATTACCTTGCGATGACAATGCTAAGTCATTGTATAATGCCGTTTCATCTCTTTGATCGGCAAAGTTATTTATTAGTGCATTTCTAATACCTTGCCACTCACATGGAATTCCATTGGAATTTATTAGGCGAGCGGCAGGACCCGTGACCTTATTAAGTATGCCGTTTAATAAGGCTTGGTTTTCTAGTTCGTGTCCAGCCTCTAGTGACACGTGCCTGATCACAAGTTGGTCACATAAATGAATGAACCGAGTGAGCACATTCGGGTTACCATCGAACTCCGGTAAAAGTCTTAAGGACTTAAGAATACTATCCATAGCGTCAGACATAACTACCTCACTTAAATTTCTATTTGCGTCTTGCCTACTATATCTATCTATCTTAGGGGTGCAGGGCCTCGATTGCCTGGGATGGAAAATTTTGAAGGTTTAGGGATTACACGATTATAAAAAATGGATTAAGGCTAAAGGAGAGTAACACATAAACGATTTAAGTGTACTTACAATTTCATTTCTGTATTGGTTACTTGCGGTATCGATTTTTGGATACTCCTTGGCTGCGGCTCTTCGTGGTTCTTTCAGGATATTCGGGATGCGACTTGATAGCCACTCGGGCGGCTCACGGGAATTTTCCTCTTGAAGCGCGAAACCGACCGCGAATATCCTACCGACTGCGCCAATTACGATTGCTACAGCCGAAGGATGCAAAAAAACAATTTTATTAAAATAAATTTAATTACTACAAATTACAATTAAAACATGTGACTATGTTCGATGCTAGAACTGAAGTGAGTTGTCTTGCGTGGTGCCGCGTTGGAAGGCGATGGCTGGCACGTCACTGGCTTACGTTGTGCAGCGTCAGCGCCTCGTGTCTTCATGTGTCTAATGGGGCCGGTGCTGAGTAGGTACATGTGGTTGAGGTAAATGGTATAACAAGCCCAATTCTTCTAGTTTATTTTGATATAGAACACTCTACGAAAATACTAATACAGACTAAGTAAGTACGCAATAAATCTCATCGGTCATGGAGTAAGAAACGTATGGATACGGCCAAGTAAGTTAAACCGCAGACTATGACAAATTTATTTCAATCTAAGACTAAAAATGAATTGGACATGACCTGTCAACTTATGAAAGAGACTATTGACAAAGGAATAAAGCCATAGAGAAAATATTTTATTTTTCGCGATTTTTTCATCACACCGCGCGGTTTTACGCAAAGGGAACTGGGTACCATAGTACCCAGGTCGATCGAGAAGATCGAGATTTTGGGGACTATAGTCCCCACGGACGTTCCAGTGTTATTTACATAATTATTGTTTATCTACATAGGTAAATCTTGGGAATTCTTTATTCCTGTTATTGTTATTGACCTGTCATCTATAAAGGGGATACCTACGAAGTTCACCGGGTCAGCTAGTATACACCAATAATCACAATAATGTGATACTTACAAGGAATAGGTACTCATGTCTCTAGGTAACAGTTCATTTACAATACAAGCGAATGCTACGAATAGTGAGAGTGCAACCTTTACACGAGAATATCTTAACAACATCGTTAAGGTATAATAGATGATTCGATACTTGAAAAAAATGGTACAAACCTCTCACAACAAGGAAAACGCTTTCCACCCCACCAACAGTCAGTGAGCACTTCACCACACTTTGACCTTATGTGCTCCACCGCAGCCCTGAAGTCCGTCACGCAAGTATCGTTCTTACAAGTGGAGCAGGGTTTACACAGGTTAACATTCCAGTAGCTTACGTCCTTTAGGAATGGTGTCAATTTGATGGAAAGCTTGTGCCTGTCAACAGTCAACAACAGAGGCCCTAGACAAATGCCACACGCTAACTTTTCCGCAGTCGATCCGCAGAAAAAATGTATGAAAATGACATTAGCTTACGACAACCTCACGCTATTTTTTCCGCAGCTAATGTCATCTCCATAAATTTTTTCTGAGGAAAGACCACAGAACACAGAAAGAGGTTAGAAAGGCAATCATGCACCGTTTGTACGGGAACCGCTGTCGCCAGTTTTGCTCCCACTTCTTTTCCTTGCACCGCCCATGCAGTCGCGCGAAATCGGGCTGAACCAACCACAACGCTCACTGGGCTCCTCATTTACAGAAATTCACTGTCGTCAAGAGCCACGTGTACAAATAACATTATTTTAGTGATTGACATCAATGAATAGTTATCGATATTAAATATTGCCAGCTATTTAACCATTTGAAATATTTAGAAAACCAAAAAATAATTATTACTTTCATTATACGATTATAATTAATAATATTCAAGTAATATTTTGTTTCTATGAAACAAAATTATAGCTTTTAAGCTCAAAAATGTTGTAGGTTAGACGTAAAATAAAGGAAAAACTATAATACTATAATGCACCGGTCCGAAAGCATAAACTAGAATGGATAATCTGACAAACGGACGTGCGGTAGTTTAGTTGTTAGGATATTTTGGTTGGATGGAGAAGTAAATATTTGTAAAGTAAATATAAAGTACTCAAATCTTCATGTCTTAATGCAAACTTTTTCTATAAATCGTTAATAATATCTTCCATTTTGTATACTTTTTTTTTCAAACGTCGATTTTGTGCTTGTATTTTTTTAATGATTTTTTTTTGTCGTTTTTTAACAGTCTCTTTAGAAACAAGTATTTTTTTTATTTTTTTTCCTGGGTGTTGATGCATTTGAGCTATTACTTGACAGTACATTGAACTGAAAATAATTACGGATTTATTAATTGACTATTACATTTTAAATTAATTTTTATGTTGTCGTTATTTTTACCTGTAAGATTTTTTTGGGACTGTCTTTTATTATCAAAGAGGTTGATGTTATTGAATCCAAAATGTCCTAGAATAAATCAAGTACCTTATATGTAATGTATTTTCTTAAAACTTTACGCTACATATTTTACACAATATTCATAAACATAGCTTTACCTGTCTCATCCGTTTTGTTAAATCATTATCGTTTATGTTATTTCTCGCTTCTGTAAGACTACGTTTTTGTGATTTACCATTGTTTAATTTCTCTTTGATTAACGACGAAGTAGAACTTCTCGCATCATTTATCTTAAACATAAAAGAGTTGGCTTACTGATATTGCAATCATTATTTGATATCATTAAAAAATTATAATACATACTGCAGAATACAAATACACGACTTTTTCATGTGGTATTACACTGCTTTTTAAATACTTGTTCCCAGATTTTTTTATATCAAAATCATTTTCACTAAAATGTTTTGAGCAAATGGTGCGTGACTTAGTAGGAATCCATTCTTCTCTACCTGTTGCGTCAATCCACTTTTTACGTATATCCGGATCTTTAGGAAAACTAAAATTATATGTCCAAAAACAGTTATTAAAAGGGTATAATTGATAGTAAAATATATTTCAAATAAATAAATCAATACAAAAACCACCAACAGCCTCGTGAACAAATGTTCGTGCTTATCACACAACCTAACGTAGGAATAAGAACAAGACTAACACAAACATTTGTTCCCGCCAGTATTTGAACCTGGACTGCTTGATGTAAAGCTCCGTTACTGACCACTTTACCACGGCGGCGCGGCGTCCTAACGGCGTGTCTAGTATTCATGATATAACAAGCTGGCCACCTACCTATGCTAAAATAGTCATATAAATATTATGGTGATATTAAAAATTCTAAGTCGTAAAATTAGTTTAGAATTTGCCCATAATTTTTTTACTAATCGAACTAATTGTATCGTGAAAATTGAAATTAATTTTACAATTTTAATCTTTGCCGTCGTTCATCGCCGTACTTATATGAATAGGATGTTAGAAAGGATAGGTGTTAGCTTCGCCAAACATTCTGTATTCGAAAAGTAATAATTATTATTATGGCATTTTAAGTGACAAATAATATGTTATTTTTACTTAATACAAATATTTTGCTCGGAATGAACATTCGCTGCGATCTGAACCCCAGAGACTACATCGAATCCGTCATAACTACTGCCTCACGGAAACTCGGTGTCCTGAACAAGGTGCGTAGGTATTTTGCGCCGGACCAACTATGCTTGTTGTATAAAACTCAGGTTAGGTCTTGCGTGGAATATTGCTCGCACCTTTGGGACGGCTCCGCTCAGTACCTCCTCGATGCTCTGGACAGATTGCAGCGTCGCGCTATTCGCATAATTGGCGATGTAGAGGCAACTAACACCCTCGAGCCTCTACAACTTCGTCGTGACATCGCCTCTCTTAGCGCCTTTTACCGAATGTTCCATGGGGAATGCTCTGAGGAGCTCTTTAACCTTATCCCTCCCTCTCCATTCCTTAACAGAAACACGCGTAAGGGCCTTCGGAGTCATCCGTACACTGTGTCCTCCTTTTTACACCGTACCAAGAAATTCCAAGATTCCTTCTTCTGTCGTTCATCCCACACTTGGAATTCTCTACCTGCGCACGTGTTTCCCCCATCCTACAACATGGGTTCCTTCAAAACAAAGGCGTGAAAAAGCATCTTTTGGGCCGGCAAGGGGCGGGCAGGTAGGAGAGTGGATGTCGTCCCTACTCTATCTGTCAACTCATTTGGGCCTCTTTCACCGCTTAACATCAGGCGGGAGGAGGTCATTTGCCGGGCCATCCATAAAAATAAAAAAAAATTAAAATATACATTTATCGATAAAATGTAATGCGTGCGTTTTTTGATTAGCACGGCACTATCCCTTGTACTGCGACTACTGCGTTAATGCTCATTAAGCCAAATGCGTCACTACCGAAAGCAGTGTACTACATTGCGCGCTCTAAGTAATATGGCAAAAATCGCGTGCATACATTGCCGGTAATGTATATTTTTTAGAAAAATATTATGTAACTTATCGTTATGATCAGTTTTGGTGGATTTTGACATTATGATCTATGGAATATGGTCATTATGATCAATTTACTACTTACCGATGAAAAGAAATTCCTTCTTTAGCTACACTTGATACCTGACTTCTTGTTTTACAAGTAATTATAGCACAAGAAGGCATTTTTTATATTTATAGCGCCGCGCTTCACGATACACTCACTGTTGTTGTCCGTCAGTGATTAAACAACGCGTTCGCGTTGCGGGGCCACAAGTATGAGCATTTGCTCATAGTTGTGGCTACGCGTGCCCCACCCACATAGCCCTTCTAACCTCTTTCTGTGTTCTGTGGGAAAGACTGCTGAAAAGTTAGCGTGTGGGATTTGTTTAGGGCCTCTGGAAATGGTTGATAATGTTTTGACGGTAATTTTTATACCGGCTACAGACTCACGCGAGAAGCGAGGAGGTATCCACATTCAGCGATCTTCTCATTTGCATTCTCGGTCGTTACCTGGAATGGACGACAGTGCTACTGACTTGGTATAGTGTGCGTTAGCACATTATAATCTCGTTAACACGAAAATTAAAAATAAGAAAAAGAAGGCCTAGACGATGGTGGTTTTTTACAAAGTACTTTTTCATAGAAAACTTTTTCCATCCTACAAAATGGGCTCTGCGTGAAAATATTCTATAAACTTTAACTCTTATAGGAGATTTTATCCATTCATGGAGATCTTCTATATTATATTATTGTTAAATAAAATTACTCACTTGAGTGTGTATAATTTATAATATATATTTACAAAGGCAACAATACGCAATAAAATTATAAAAGTTAGTATGTATACAAAATTGTGTATGTACTAATTTAAGTATTGGCGCGTAATGAACAAATGTCAAAATCAAAAACCATCGCTAGTTGGCGCGGCGCTGCCGCGCATGCGCGAAGACAAAGGACGGTCGAGCCACAGCCAAATATATTGCTACTTAGTGACTTGACTGCCTTAATAAAGTTGGCATCGCCACACCACCCTCCTACGGAGAAAAGCAAACTATATAAAAAAAAACAAAAAAATTACAAATCAAATGGTTTAGTAAAGCGAACAATCCTACCAGATCTGGTAGTATATCCAGAAGACGTTGGCTGAGTTGACGCTGATGGTGCTGCCACAGAAGCTGGTAACGATGGAGACGGAATTGGTATCGAGATAGTAGATTCTGGAGGATCACTATCATTAAGCAGGTTTGATACGGTCTAAACTTACCTCCGTGGGTTTCCCGTGTATTTCCAGTGTGGCAGTTTTGTCCTTCAAAGACTTTATCAAATAAGGACCGCAATATGGAGGTGTGAGCGGTCGATGAAAGCATTCGCAGACAAACCTGTAGTTCCGTCCACGAGTAATTTATTACGGCAATCAGGAAGAAGATGGTAGTAGGAAAGAAAATCAGATTCTATAATAGCAGTACTAACATCTGCTATAACAAAACGCCATTGAAAATCGCGGTGCAAACCTAGATTTAATGATAAATTTACACTGCCATACGTCCTAATAGTGCTACCGTTGGCTGCGCTTACTTCGTAGTCCGACGGTTGGCTCTGCCAAGCCAGGTATTTCCGAGGAAAACAACAAATGTCAGAGCCTGTATCAATTAAAAAACCACATTTGTTGTTGACATCAGAAATAAAAAGGCGGCGAGATGATAAGGAACAGTCAGCCGCCGCCGCTACTGACTGTTGGCCTGGTTTCCCTGCTGATTCCAGGAGCATGCTCCTATACATTTCGTAGCTTTGTTTTTGTACTTTTTGTGGTACCAACAAAGTGTATTTGATGAACATGGTGATTGAACGTTACTCGTAGAAGGTGAACGTGTTTTATGATGCTCACGAATGTCAATTTTTAATGCCGCGACATCCCGTGCTATTTGCTCAATACGTAGATTCAGCTGTGTTAATGGGTCGTTGGAAGACACATTTATATTTATTCCATACATACGTGCGAAGCCGTACGGGGTCACCAATTATAGGAGATTTTATCCATTCATGGAGATCTTCTATATTATATTATTGTTAAATAAAATTACTCACTTGAGTGTGTATAATTTATAATATATATTTACAAAGGCAACAATACGCAATACAATTATAAAAGTTAGTATGTATACAAAATTGTGTATGTACTAATTTAAATATTGGCGCGTAATGAACAAATGTCAAAATCAAAAACCATCGCTAGTTGGCGCGGCGCTGCCGCGCATGCGCGAAGACAAGGACGGTCGAGCCACAGCCAAATGTATTGCTACTTAGTGACTTGACCGCCTTAATAAAGTTGGCATCGCCACACTCTGTTTCATTGTTCCAAATTTTTTACAGGTATGTCCAAAATTACTTAACTAAAAAGATTAACGAAAAATCTTCGTAAATTTATAGTAATAGTATAGTAATAATTTATTGTGTATAAATTTGGGTACATTTGTATAAATTTAAATTATTTTCTAAATTATATTTATCACAAATTATTAGATGAGAGAATATGTTTAATCAAAGAGTATACAATAACTGTGTATACTGATATGCATGCATATATAACAGACAATATAACTAGTCAAAATAAAATATTGACAGACGACCACAAAGTACTTTTTCAATAGAATAACTGTCACGAGATAAACATGCGATATACGCCACGGTCGCAGTCGCATTGAGAACAAACGAGAATGTGATAGTGTTCTCTTTTCTCGCCCGAGAAACCCTTTGAAGCGGGCATAAAAACCGACACCGATCGGAGAACAGGCGAGCCCGAGAACGAGAAGGCGAGAAACCCATCACATTCACGCTTCTCGGGTGTTCTCGGGGTTTCTCGGCGTGAGTCTGGAGGCGCCTTTAAATAATGGTTCATCATCGTTTCATCCAAGAGACGCCCACTGCTGGACATAAGCCTCCCCCAGAGACCTTCAAGCTGATCGGTCCTGCGCCTCCCGCATCCAGCGGTGGGGGGCCTAGTTGTATCAAGGCTGCATATCCGGTACTCAATCGCCACTCCAGGAACTTTCCGCTTCAACGGCCGTCCGTCCTGCTAGTTAGGTATGTATGTATCCTATCCATCGCCACTTAAGGTTTGCAATTCTTCAGGCTATGTTGGTGACTCTAGTTCTTCTACGGATCTCATCATTTCTGATGCAGTCGTATAGATGGGCTGACTTATTGTAAGCACTGTCCGTTAAATATTTTTAAATCGGATGCGTTTCAGTTCTTATAATTACAAATGATCTAATTTCAAACGATATAACGTTTATTGGGTATAATTTTTACTTGGTCTAACTACACTTCCTATAACAACATTTCGTATATTATTCATTCATTTGATATAATACTCATATTCTATAATAGCATTTTGTATAAAGTCAAATTGCTATAATATTCTATATTTTCATTTGATATAATTTTTACATTGTAAATAATTTTCTGTGAATTCCTGCTACTAGTGACAGAAACGAATCGCTACAAAACCGACTCCACGTAGTCTTGTTTGTCCTAACCCTCTAGTAGAGCATTGCAGAAGAACAGGCGTTATCTATACTTACAGTGGTATTACATCAAAAGTTTATTATATCAAATGACCATATACATATATCACAGTCATGAAATTAGAGAATCTAAAATTATACCAAATGCTTATTATATTAAGTCACTTGTTATATCAAATGAAATTATATGAAATGAAATTATATTATTTGAATGTTATATCATCAGTATTAATATCGAACATTACACACCCTTTAAAATCTACCTTTGCGTAATTGAATAAGTTCCGGTCCGTCCTCATGGCTGAACTCGATTGTTAAACTGATTTCAACATAAATTTCGATGGACTGAGGCAAATAATGCCCACTTCGTCGGATTCGCAAATGGACGGATTCTTCCCAACACACAATTTATTATATATATTCAAGTCATTCCCCATCGTCAAGCGTCGGTGGCGCTGTGAGCTCAGCACTTGCCTTCCTTCCTTCGTTCCTTCCAATCAGGAAGTCCGGGGTTCGAGACTGCCATATACCAATGTGTTTTTCGTTTTTCGAATTTCTATATGTGTACATTATTCTGATGCTCCTGCGGTGAAGGAAAACATCATGAGGCTACCTGCATACCTACATCTGCGAAGAAATTCAAAGGTGTATGCAAAGTTGACCAATCCGCACTGGGCCAGCGTGATTGACTAAAGTATAAACACCCTCAGTTAGGGTAGGCTCGATCCCCTCGGTGGCGACGTATATGATCTGTTATGATGTAGCTAATTATTACTATTATAAGCCCAACCACATATTGACAGAAGACCCTTGATTCATGGAACGTGACGCTTTCGTGGGCAAACGGATTAACTATATGGCTTCTGACACCGGCTCACATTATATTCCGCTATTAAAACGTGAATAGGCTGTTAATTAGTGCCCAGGAGTATCACTTGAGCCTCGTAAGAATAATATAAAAAACCGGACAATAGCAAGTTGGACTCGCGCACCTTTTTTTTTTCTCGCGGGGAAATGCGCAACCGCACCGTACCCACCGTTGGCTAGACGGCGAGTGTGTGTGGGGTTCACCCGACAGAGTGCCAGGCCTACCCACTGAAACCCTTCGGTGTTCTCCCTGCCCTTTAGGGCGCGTGTAGTAGGGTCCACAATGCGACACCACTACTCACGCTTCCGGGCTAGCCCAACCAGTCGGTCGGGCTATCTATCGCCAAGGAGAGATTGTCCGAGAACACCAGGACAATCCCCAGACGGAGAAGCCTTACGGCGGCGTGCACAGGAGCCGACCGTGCGCGCAGGCTTCACGGCAGGGTCATCAGACAGGCATTGCTTGAGCGAATGCCCGTCTTCTCCTGCCTATCCGTC
The DNA here is from genome assembly GCA_963935595.1 of Schoenobius gigantellus. Taxonomy (NCBI): domain Eukaryota; kingdom Metazoa; phylum Arthropoda; class Insecta; order Lepidoptera; family Crambidae; genus Schoenobius; species Schoenobius gigantellus. Next base: position 30,051,816 of record OZ012551.1, read on the forward strand.
TGCGGCGGAGGGAAGCGGCCTGAGGAACTACCTCCCGCTCCCTTTCCGCAGCCTCCTTCTGCGAGATGACATCTTCGCAGAAGGAGGCGACAGCCCCCCATTCCGCTTCGCCGCGGAGCATGGCCACGACCATGCTCGGCAATGAAAGGTCTCCGCCTCCCAGCGCAGCGTTAAGTTCGCTGCGCTGGCGTCGCCAAGCCGAGCACACCAACAGAGTGTGCTCGGCCGTGTCGTCGGGAGCGTCGCAGTGATGACACTGCGGCGTTTTCTCCCGACGTGCAACTCGGTAAAGGTAGTGACCGAAGCAACCATGTCCGGTCAGTACCTGCACCATGCGGAATGAAAGGCTGCCCTGCCGGCGTCCAACCCACTCCTCCAATACCGGACGGATCGCCTCGATCGTCCGGTGGCCGGCAGCTGGGAAGGCGAGTGCCTCGTGTGCCCATCGGCGCAGAGGTGCCCATACGAACTACCTCCAGCTCCTGTGGGGCAGATCGTCCCCCCCATTCTCGGACGGCAACCCGATGCCGATACACCTCCGACTGGACGCGTGCATCGACATCCCACGGCGTTTGACCCGCAAGTACGCAGGCCGCGCCGTGGCTAACCGTGCGATAAGCTCGCACGGCCCGGGCTGCTATGACCCTCTGCGAACGTCGCAGGAGGGCCACCGTTCGGTGGACTCGCGCACCTAGGGTTCCGTACAAACTTATCTAAGTATTAATAAGTTCCTAACTATACATGTACATATTTACGGTTTTCGGATTTTTTCCTAAACATGTGCTTTAAGTTTACCTTGCTTATTGTTACATGATTCTAGGCAACGGGGAAGTGCCCAATGGGTTTTGATTTTCCTATGAAATCGCAAAATTTGCGTCATAAAAGGTCGGTTATATCTTTTGATCGCGCTGACTTACAAATATATGATTTTTTCACAGCTAAAGCCAGTAGCACACCTCCGCCGCAAAACCGCGAAACCGCGGCGCATAAATATGCCGGTAGCACACCTCCGCCGCGGAACTGTAGTAGCGAAACCGCTTAGTGAATCTCCCGCGTTGACGTTTGTATGGCGCGCGAGCTCTGATGACTGCTTGCCTGCTCTAACGCGGATATTTAACTATGGCGCTGTCTCTGTCGCGCGCGGATCCGCCCGATCTGCTCAGATGCCGTCTACACCTCCGCGTTCGATTCGCCCTTTTTTTTTGTTCCTGACTATGCGTCGTGGTTTCGCCTTGTTAGTTTCGCGGCAGAGGTGTGCTACATTCCCCATACATTTTGACAACAACTTGACAGCTGTCAGATGTCAAAACATATAGGAACGCTTACAATTTGGCAGTGGTTAAAACAAAACATTCGTAAATAATGATATTAAGCCCCAGACGTGCTAAGAAGGTCCTACCACCAATCAAACAATTTCTGCCCCCTTGCTCAATCGATCCTCGACCTCCAAACCAATTCCGAATTGTTTTAGAACTAGACCACGAAGGCGATGAAAAAATTTAATTAAGAATTATAAGAACTTTCCTTGTGAAGTTCGATTCTAATTTTACGAGCATGGCGTAGAAGCTAATGAAAAGAAATTGAAGTTGGCATAGTTTAATTACACGTGCCGTTATTTCTATTTTGTTAAAAATGATTAAGACAAAAAGCTCAGCTAATGAAATATTGGAAAGTACCTTGTCGATAACAAGACAAACATGCTAACCTTGCTTGCTTCTTATTAGGATAATATGATAGAATTATTCAGTGCTGTCACCATGCTTTAAGGGGGCAGAGTTCGTAATCAAAGTATTGAGTATCAAAATAGAAGTTAATTTCACAAAGAAGTGAACGAACGGAGCCCCTATAGAATATAAGGGTTCCTCTTTTTTCCTTTTGGGGTAGGGAACCCTAAAAACCAAGACAAGTGGAGCCACTCGCAGTGTAGGGTTTCGTACAATCATTATTGTTAAAGCGGTTATGATTTTATTTTTCTATAATTTCTATATTTCCTACCTGTTTTACTTAACTAACAACTTTATCTTTATTAATTTTTAATAGAATTTGTACGAAATATACCTTCACTGAGTACCTACATTTTATAAGTTGGTCGACTATAAATATTTAATTTGTAAACTCTACTTAGCTGTGAAAGTTTTCATTTTAATTTCGATATACTACTGCCTTGAAATTAATACTCGTACGTATCCATCCATAAACTAACCATTTAGCTGGAGAGGGGACGGGACATTTGACTATAATAATTAGCACATTAACATGCGGATCAGTGAATCGAAAAATGGTGTTCATACACCCACAACGATTTTTGAAACACCTAGGTATCCAACGGCCCCACACCGTGGGATAGACGAAAAAAAATCATCCCAACTTTACAAATCAGGCAGGTACCCTAAAAGATTTTTTCCATGTTTCATTTTTCCGCTTTATTTGCGTAATTAATATAAATATATGTATACCCATGCCAAATTAAAGCTTTCCAGTACTAAAAGTCTCTGAGCCTTGCTAACTATTAAGCCCTAAAAACGTAAATCGATATAATTGTGTGGCAAATTCACTATTTTACTTACACATGTCATGATTTTCTAAAATTAAAAGTAATTGTTATTAAATTGAGAGTATTTATCACTACAGCTAAATTAAATATGTAGACCAATTTCGTAACATTAATAGGCTAGATGACTGAAAAAAATTTTTGCTTTAATAGAAGCTCATTCATATAATAAACAGAAAGAAAAAATCGGTTTTCAAATAACTATAAAAACAACCAAGATATAAGGTATTGAAAATTTTTCTTCATCTCTTTCTAGCAAAACGGCAATTTACAAGGAGTTTATATGGCCGTACTCAACAATGACGTCACGGTTGATGTCGGATCTCTCTGTCTAATCGCCTTCAAATTAACAACTTAAAATACTTGTATCTAATGTATTTCTAAGCCGATTTTAATTCTAATTTCACAGAACTGCATCTTTTTCCACGGTATTTTAATTTTTAATAACGAGACGTAAAAATTAGAATTCAGTCATCATCCTAATTATTAATCTGAGGTGCTTCAATCAAATCAGTAGTTACATACTTTAATTTTTTTATTGCTACTATGTTGGCAAACAAGCAAATTGCCAGCAAAATGGTAGGTGGTAACAGTCACCTAAGTATAATTAATGTAGCTCCTGTGGGATTCGAAGTAAAACTGCAACCCCCACAAGAACCGCAGTGTACGTTGCCAACTTATGATATCAGATGTAAAGTCACGGTACCCAATAATTTCACTGACAAATCTTACCCTTCAAACCGGAACACAGCAATGCAAGCACTGCTGCTTTTCGGCAGAAATAGGTAAGACGGAGGTACCCAAACCCAAGCAGACGACTCTGATACAGAGTCTCCCTGAATAAGTTTGAGAAAAGCACTAAGCATACCTTGGCTACAACTGAGCATCGCATGTCGCGTTACATACCATGTCCGTAATCTACTGTGTATTTGTGTGTATTTTACTACTACGCAGTAATGGTATAAAACCTGTTGTGAAATATTTTAAAAACTTACTGGTCTATGTAAGAATGCACGGCAGTTTCGTTAGGTAGCTCACAGAGTGTAACTGCTGGGAAAGGCGTGTTGAAATCCAAGTAGTTCGTCTCCACGAAGAAAGACACTTGCTCTTGTGAGTAAAGACTCAGAATGGGAAGGAGCACAGCAGCTGCACACACTCCACTTGCAGATAGAATCAGTAGCCAGAATATTCTGGAACAGAAAAGTCTCAACTTGAATCGGAAACACTTTAGAACAAAAACGATCGCTTTTAATACTGTTTTGGGCAATGGTGGTAAGGGGGCAAGTGAGGGTTTTTGTTGAGATTTCAGGTTGAAGCTCGTCGAGAAGAGTGTCCAATGGCAGTTTTTGATGTAAGTGTGGAAAGTACGTCATTAATTATGCATGAGTCCCCAGGTGACTTCGCCCGATGCGGGGCAAACTTGGGGCATGTGCCATTTCTTTATGCAACAAAGCAAACTGCCCACCTGCTTGTAAATAGCTACAGTCACATAGGGTTCGCTACTGGAACCCCGGGGGGGTAAGAAACAAGGCGCAGGAGCTGCGCCTTTTCACCCAGTCGCAGGATCTAGACGTGATCCTCCTGGGGAGACCTTCCTGCTCCCGCACAACATCTTCCGGCTGCCCAACTACCACGTATACCGCCGCGACGAGGCAACATCACAGGGCTGCGCCTGGAGAGGCAAGGCGGCCCTAGTTCGTCGCGACGTGGTACACGACGACCTCGACCTCCTCCCCTATATCTCCACTCGTACCATCGGAGTGAGGGTGAGTGCAACCGGGCGGGAGCTACGCATCTACGAAGCATACCGCCCCTCCGCATCCAGAGTAGAACTCTCCGACGTCCAGGGGCTCTTCGACGACGACACGCCGACTCTGGCGGGTGACTTTAATGCGAAGCACCCTCAATGGGGGTCGCGTTGCATCACGCCTGCTGGCAGGATGCTCTTTGATGCCACCACCGGACTTGACGCCGAAGTGGGGGGGCCGGACGCCCCCACCCACATTCCTACCTCCGCCAGGTATCAGCCAGATGTCTTGGACATTGTCCTCATCAAGAACATCCCTTGCCCGAAAAAGGCTTTAAAATATTAATTTCTTAGGTACTGTTAATAAAACATTATCAAAAAAATTATATCTTTGTCGGGAACAGGTTAGTCAGATGAGTCAGTAGCTCTTATTATATGCAAAAATATTTATTTTAGTAGATATAGCTTAATAGTATTCATTTCAATTAATGCGGTATTAATTCAAACATATCAAATTGATCGAATTCTCTTGGGACAGATTATAATTCGTACACCGTTAATTTCTTTTTTTTAACAGCACGTCGTGTTTATGACGTTTAAGTTATGTTAATAAATATAAATGAATAAATACTTTGTCTTACCTCTTCAAAAATGGTATATATGATACGGAGATTACATATCTCACACCATGCAGTGTAGTATTATCTCCAAAATAGCCGATTTGCTTAGTCGCTGAATATACCAACGTGTTAAACTTATTTCTTTTTCGCGGCTTAAACATCTCTGTAGACAAACTACAAAAATCCTTTGTTGAAATATCATTAGACATTTTCAGTTAATATAAGAAATATATTTCATTTTGAAAGTATATTGTTTAAAACAAAGTATATTTAAATAAAACACCCCTAATTCATTAAAATTAGCTAAAATGTTATGTTTTATTGTCAGTATTTGACGTAAACTATGAAAGATCTTTGCCTATTTCTAAAATTCATTCAATATAATTTTGTCCGGGCCTACCAGACGAATATACGCTGTATTTTATCCACAAGAAATAAAAGAGCTTTGGTGAATTCCACAAGGGAATAACGTCACAGTTATTAACGTACAAGAAGAATGTGTGCGTAGCAAATTGTTCGGGTGGCGGCATCTACTAGTCAAATAAAAAATCTATAGAGCGGGAAATCGACAGGCGAATTTTTATTGAAAATAACTATTAATAAGAGCCGACTTAATATTTTAAGATGTATGTATAATTGAGAATTTTAATGTACCTAAGTAATAAGTAACACTTAGAGTACCTAAGTGTGAAGCTTTATCATAAATTAATAAATTACATAGTTATTTTCTAGTCTCAGCACATACGTAAAATAAATTCATCTTACATTTAAAAAATCAATTAATTTACTTTTGTATTGTATCATCTGGGACATTTAGACCAACCGCAAAATAAATATATTTTTTTATTTATTTATTTTATTTAATCATTAACGTACTCGTATCATTTACAGGTTATTTTTCTACATTTGGCGAAATAGATTCATAGTTCACGGGCGATATTAAAAAATGCTTGAATATACCTAGTTCAAATTGTATAAAAAAATGAAGTCTTTTCTCAGTACATGGGCTGCGTAATTTTCTTTCGACCTAGGTAAGCAACAGATGCTACTACTCTATAAAGAAATTTCTTCTCTCAAAGCACCTGAGTATCAAATATATATAAGACCATCATCCGACCAGTAGCCACCTATGGAAGTGAAACATGGGCACTAACGGATAGAGAACAGCAGAAACTCGCGGTTTTCGAAAGGAGGGTGCTACATAGTGTCAATAACAATGAAGCCTATCGTCCCCACCTGATCCACGAGCTCGAGGCTCTCCTCAACCGGGAGACGATAGTGAGATACTTGAAGTCACAACGCCCTAGGTGTGTCGGGGACGTATAGAGGATAGGCGAAGATAGGGCACCCAAGGTGATGACGTACTGGAAGTCGCAGCAGAAAAGACCTCGCAGGAGGTCAAAGAAAAGGTGGTCGAGGAAGACCTGGACCATGGGACGTTTCACTGGCTGGAGAAGGAAAGCCAAGGATCGGAGGGAGTGGCGCAAATATGTGGAGGAGGCCAGGACCCACAAAGGGTTGTAGCGCCGCAGAAGTAAGAAGTAAGTAATATTTTGCTTGCTCCATCAATATTACTCTCCATCATTGATTCTAAGTACTGACAATTATTGCGTTAACCTTACCAAGGAACTCCACTAGCCATGATCCGGTATTGCGTTTCCTTTCGCGCTAAATTCAACTCACTTCCCTTTTGAAAGCGTACCTACCATGGGACTTCTACGCTTCAATATATCATACTTTCCAATCCGAATGCCTCTTCATGTTTAAAGGGTTCTTTCTTCTTTCATACCTCCTCGTACAATCGATAAATGCCTTTCAATTCACGACCTTATCCTTATTCCTTGTGATATCCTTCCGTTCGACGTTCGACCCAATTCCGAGACAATTCCTTTTCTGTGCAGGCTGTCCGCTTGTGGAATGCATTGCATGCCAATATCCGGAAGGCGCGTTCATTGGTTTCCTTTAGTGAAGAACTATTTTATGCTGTCTATTTAAAACATCTTGAATTCACTTAGTTTTTTAGTGTTTTTATAAGTTCTGTTTTTTTTTCGTTAATATTATATTTTTATACAATTCATATTTGTTAATTGTTTATTGGAATAAAGGACATTTCTTTGCATGATGTCCCAACTTTGAATTCCTTTCATTATTCTCTTCTTTCTATGATTAAGCAATAAGATTATTATTCTGTCTTGTTAATTATCTGATGAGTCCTGTTATTTGCATATTTTCACACAAACACACACACACACACAGCAACACATCGAAACTACTCTTAATAAATAAATAAGCTTGATGAAAAGTTATCTATACTTACTATAATATATTTGTTTGATTGTTTAATTGAACGCGCTAGAACTACTGATTCAAATTGAAAAAATCTTTGTATTGGGTAGTCCATTTATCGAGGAAGGCTTAAGCTATATAACATTAGCTACGACTAATAGGAGCTGAGCATCAATGAAAAATGTTGCAAAAACGTACAGTAAGCTCCTTATCAAGCTATACTGTTTGACCTTTGGACCGTTCTTATGTCGCTCGTAATAGTAGCGGTTTTGGTAGTGTAAATGTATAGCTTGAATGGGAGCTTATTGTACGTAGTACGCGGGCACAGCTAGTAATAGTAAATGATATTGCGAGCGAGCGAATGATAAATCGAGGGCCATAGATGAATCCCGATCAAGTGAAGGATTAGTAGCGAGTGATTCAAGTGTTAGAATTTTGAGCGACGCGAGTCATTCATGCTCCTCGGTATAAATCCGTTATAGTCAAGAGTTGCATACTATACTTTATACACCATGACTACGAGAAAAAGAAAGATTCAAGCGAAAATAGACATTTAATATCGAGTATTATTTGTGCAAGTAGTTTGTACAGCATTGAGTTGGAGGTCAAATATTATATCGGTGTGTTCTAAATTCAAACACCAAAATAGTGATTAAAAGTGCTTTTTATTCCCTGTTTTCAGTGAATAAAATAAGCTTATTAGAGGGGGGAATAGTATAATAGTAGGTATATTATGCAACTAGTGAATAAAGGACGGATTTAAAGCGAGGGCCTTAGATGAATCACGAGCAAGGGAAGGACGCTAACGACTGAATCACGACCGTAGGGAGTGATTCATGATGATTTTAGAGAGGGAATGGTATAAATATTATATTTGTAACGGGTGCTGTTAAGCCCTTATCAAAAAGAAACACTATTTCCTCCGGGTGGCATGGCCATGAAACGCTTTGCGTGAGGTCTAGACGTCAATTTTATACAACAAATCGTGAATTCAAATTAATCTATGTACTATTATTTAGGTCACAAGTGTTTGTTACCTATCGAACTCCTCCGAAACTGCTCGACAAATTTTTATTAAATTTTTGTGTATATTTGGTAGGTCTGAGAATAGGTCGTCGGCTATTTTTATACCCCTAGGAGACAAAGGTGGCCCTCTACAGATTTTTTTGACAATTATTATGGCTAAACGTAGTTCGCGAGCACAGCTAATATTTCTATAATTAATATTTCTGTTATAACGTCCAAATACCATAAAAACCTAGTCAAAGCTCTTACCGAATTTGTTACATCTATTCTTCTATACAAATAACCGCTAATGGTAGAAACGTGAAATTTGGACAGTTGTTTTAATTCAAAATGCGGACGCACACTAAGAAGGGATTTAAAAAAAATTTAACCCTGAAAAGATGAAATAGGGGTTGCAAGATGGTATGGATTTTTTTAATTAGCAACGATTTTGATAAAACTTGAGATTCATGCTCTTAAAAACATTTCACTGAATACGTTTTTCGTGGATTATTGGAATTCACCCCCTTATGATGCAAAATAGGTCTTGATAGTTTCTATGAAATCTATTATATAAATCTCCTCCTGCTCCTAAATATAAATAATAGTCTTCTATATAATAGGCTATAAAATTATTTTACAGGAAAAAATATATATAAAATTCCCACGAGGAAACAATTATAACGCGGACGAAGCCGCGAACGGAAAGCTAGTCAGTAATAATTGTGATTCAAATATTTTACGAACATTTTTCTCGTCTTTCTTGCGGAAACCTATGTCCAAAGGAACGATTTATGGTTACAATGAGATTATATTTTAAACACAGATTGGGACAACAATGCTTCTAAGCCATCTGCTACGTAAACAAACAGACACCACGTCCGAATAAACTTTGAAAACTGAAATAAATTGCGAAAGTATTTACCGGAAAGCAAAGGTTCGTGGCTTAGTTAATGGATGTTCCGTGTTTACGAATGTGAGGGGTAATAAAAAGCTGCATGAAAGCATTAGGATCAACGTTATCAATATCCCATGTGGCGATAGAGTTGTCCGCAGTAAGACTCTATAATAGTACATTGTTACCCCAGGGGTGAAAGTAACTTATTTAGTCCCGAGACGGTGTTTGGCGCCCGAGCGCAGCGAGGGCACCAATAGCTCGAGGGACTAAATAAGTCTTTAACCCGAGGTAAACACTGTGCTTTTCATTACGAATACAAGGAAAGAAAAAATAACACAATGAATTAGCTAAAGAAAAAACGTGTAAATTTTATTTTACTTACATAAATTAACAACTTCTGATTTAGCCCGCTTTCTCTTATAAAATCAGGCGTTAACTTTAGCTGAATCAGATGAACTCATTGTGTTAACTATTCACACAATGTTATACAAATATAATTAACAGTTAATACAAATCTCTGTTATACGGAAGTATTAACAAAATTCTATAAATGGAAAAAACAAATGAAGATCGCATTGCCGCTTTCCCGCTTATTTTGTTTTTTTTTTTCTGTGGTATTATTTTTCATGTTCATAATTTAAAAAATGGTAAATATTTTGCCCAAATCTATGTTATTTTAAAGAAATAGTTGAAAATAAATTATAATAAAGTCATTTAAAAATATATTCTTTAAGTTTAAAAACTTAATATTATGTTATTTCAATTTTACACCGCGCTTTAATTGAGTGACATTATAGAATGTCGGAGCATGGTTCAATAAAAATGTGAAAAAGGAACGAGTTTCTTTTTTAAAATTTGACAGCAGCTGTCAGTTGAAAATGTCATTTTCATTACTCATACTCTGAAAGTAGGTCTGAAGTTGCCTGAGGAGCGGGTTGAAAGTAATACTTTTCAGCCCGAGAGAGAATCGTTTTCTACTGACAGCTGTCAAATTATAAAAAAACTGCGCGATGTAAAATTTAAATAACATAAAGTTAAGTATTAATTAACATATTTATTTTTTTGAATGACTTTATTATAATTTACTTTCAACTGTTCCTTTAAAATAACATAGATTTGGGCAAAATATTAACAATTATAAAATTTTATCATGTAGAATCTCACTGCATGAAAGACTAGATTCCTAGTTTAAGCACAGAATAACCTTTTCATAAGTAAGGCTGTAAATCTGCAATCAAAGATTTGATCTCGAAGTTAGCTATAGCGAGTGAGTCACGCAGTGATAATGCGCTATAATGACGTCACAGATAATATAATAAATATTACAGTTGTGACGTTGATAACAGCACGCAGAAATGAACGGTGATTTTGACATACTTAACTTTGATAACGGCCTTAGTGCGTAGCACTCATTATTTTTGATAAAACAATTAAGGCCGGACATCCTAAATACATTGCCCAAAACTCTTATCGATACATTGCTAAATAAGAAAAATAAATACATTCAATTTAAAATTAAACAATACTACAAAGAAAATCAGTTTACCACGGGAACGGAAGAGTCTACGTCAGTGCCGTTGATGAAGTGAAAATGTGAGCGTGACTCAATAACCCACAATTGTGCATATAATCTTAAAATTAAAAGATTTCGCACTACTGTAATGTTTTTTTATGGTTGAAAATGAAAATAAACAATAAAAAAAAAATTTTAAGTCTTAATTGGTCTTTTGGTAAATTTTCAAATAATGCAATTCAATGCAATTTCATTCATCATCATCATCATTTCAGCCTAGAGACGCCCACTGCTGGACATAGGCCTCCCCCAGGGATCTCCAAACCGATCGGTCCTGCGCCTCCCGCATCCAACGGCTTCCCGCGACCTTCACCAGATCGTCGGTCCACCTTGTGGGGGCCTACCAACGCTGCGTCTCCCGGTACGCGGCCGCCACTCAAGGACCTTTCCGCCCCAACGGCCGTCAGTCCTGCGAGCTATGTGTCCTGCCCACTGCCACTTAAGGTTTGCAATTCTTTGGGCTATGTCGGCGACTCTAGTTCTTCAACGGATCTCTTCATTTCTGATGCGATCGCGTAGAGAAACCCCGAGCATAGCCCTCTCCATTGCCCATTGAGTGACATTGAGCTTTCTAATGAGACCCATTGTAAACGGCCACGTCTCGGTTCCGTACGTCATCACTGGCAACACGCACGAATTGAAGACTTTTGTCTTAAGACACTGCGGTAGATTAGCCGAGAATATGCTGCGTAGCTTCCCGAACGCTGCCCAACCGAGTTGGATTCGTCGATTTACCTCTTTCTGGAAGTTGGACTTACCGAGCTGGACTATTTGTCCTAGGCAAACATATTCGTCAACAACTTCCAATGTAGAGCCGCCAACCTTCACAGGAGTGGGTACTACATGGGAATTCACCATAATTTTGGTCTTGTCCATGTTCATTTTAAGACACACTTGTTGGGAAACTCTACAGAGGTCTTCGAGCATTGTGCCTAGATCTTCCACGGTCTCAGCCATGACCACGATATCATCGGCAAAACGAAGGTGAGTCATGTACTCGCCGCTTATGTTGATGCCGAGTCCTCTCCAGTCCAAAAGCTTAAATACATCCTCCAGCGCAGCTGTGAACAGCTTCGGCGATATAACGTCACCTTGTCTCACACGTCGCTGAAGTCGTATTGGTTTCGAGTTCTGATCCTGAAGGCGGACTGACATAGTGGCGTTTTCGTACAATGACTTCAACACTTGGATGTACCGGTAGTCTATTTGGCACCTCTGGAGTGACTTAAGCACGGCCCAGGTCTCGACAGAATCTTGGGCTTTCTCATAGTCCACAAACGCCAAGCATAGTGGCAGATTATACTCCTCGGTCTTCTGTATAACCTTCCGCAGCGTATGAATGTGGTCTATGATACTATAGCCTTTCCGACTTGTTCGGGAGGCTGGAAGTCGTCAAACCTGCGCGCGAGACGATTCGTGATGACTCTCGAGAACAGCTTGTATACATGACTCAGGAGCGTGATGGGTCTGTAGTACTTCAACTGGGCCCTGTCGCCCTTTTTGAAGAAAAGTGTAGGCGTATTGCCCTCGAGTATAATGGAGTTAAATAGCCTCTGCAGCGCTTTCCGGACTGGTAGTCCACCCGCTTTCAAAAGCTCAGCTGTAACTCCATCATCACCCGGTGCCTTGTTGTTTTTTAGCTGTTTGAGAGCCACACTAATCTCTTACATCTATCTTCTTACATCTATTATCAATTTGGCTCTAGGGTCTGTAGCCTGAATGACAGGTGCCTGCGATGTTGTGTAAAGCTGTCCATAAAAGCGTTCAATCTCAGCCATAATCTCAGGTCGAGACGTAACGACTCTGCCGTCCTCTGTCTTCAGCTTCGTCAGCAGACTCTGACCGAGTGACAGATGTCTTGCGAACACTTTGGAGCCCTTGTTCCGCTCGATGGCTTCCTTAATACGTTCTGTATTAAATCGGCGTATGTCGCGAGTCAGAGACTTCGAGATCTGTTTGTTGAGTCGCCGACGAGCATCTTCAGAGGACTGCAGACCCATCCCACGCCTTTCTTCCATCAGCTTAATTGTCGGCTCTGAGATCTTGCTCCTTTGCTTGGTACGGCTGGGTTTGAAAAACTTCGAACCCACCGTAAGGACAGTTTCCACAAACCTGTCATTATTATATGTGTCCACATCCGTGCAATCCTTCAGGCAAGCGAACCGATTCTGCAATTCGAGTTGAAAGCGCTCGGGGTTTTGGATCTGGATAGCTCTAGGACGGAGCGTTGACTTCATCAGTCGATACCTCTCAGCTTTTATACCTGTATGACCTTTAGCGTATACCTGTATGACCTTCAGCGAATACCGTTTGGTAATTCTGAGTATAAGGTACGTCACCCTATTCGACACACTTCCGATCAACGTTGTTCACAAGAGACTTGTGGACGATAAATCCGACGCCACCTTGGGACAGGTTTTCGCCCTCCCGGAAATAGAGCAGGTTGCCGGATTTGAGAACCATCGTGTCCTCACCCTCTCTTCGGACTTCGGACAGTCCCACTATACTCCAGCGAATCCTGCTCAATTCCTTTTCGAGTTCCAGCAGCTTCTCCTCGGTCCACAGTGTGCGCGCGTTATATGTGGCCAGGGCCAAGGTCGTCTGACGGGGGATCTCCGCCGCCCGGGGATTCTTTGCACCCCAGGTCCCAGTACCGCGCCAACGTCCTTCACCGCCGGCACGGCCTCCAGAACCGCCGGGCACTTGGGGCCTTTGTTTAAGGTTTGGGTTCACGGGGGGTTTTGGGCCATCTCCCACCACGCTGGCCCAGTACGGGTTGGTTTCGAAGCCTATTCAATACAAACAAACAAACAATCAAAGCTTTCCTCTATAATATTTGTATAGATATAGATAGGACAGGAATAGTCAACTGAAGAAAATTTTTTAAAGTGAACTTTTTTTTACATCGCCTCAAATTTTTTTGTCCATCTATCGCATGTCCCATTACACAAAACATGAGATCTTTAATTTTACTCGTACTCCATATAGGTCAGGATTGGTATATCTATACTCTACTAGCTTTCCACTCGCGACTTCGTCCGCGCTATTTTTGTTTTCCCGTGGGAATTTTATATTTTCCTGTAGGAAAATTACCCTATGTCCTTGTCCCTCCCCTGGTGTCGAACTATCCCTATACCAACTTTCATCAAAATCGGTTCAGTAGTTTCGAAGCCTATTCAATACAAACAAACAAACAATCAAATCTTTCCTCTTTATGATATTAGTATAGATACGTTAGATTTTTGACTTTAAATCTGTATGGCAGTGGTACATACTGGTACGACTCTGATGTAATTTGTTTCATAAACTTGTTTGTCTCATTTTGTTTTTTTATTGCTTTTTTGTTTATTTTATTAATTTGTTGTTTTTTTAATTGTTTTATTAATTAGATTAATTAGTAGGTAAGTAATTAATAAAAAATAACACAATTAAAAAACAAGTAATTACTTATTTTTTATTTATAATTTTCTTTTCAGAAGAAAAAAATTAAGTTAAGATTACATATAAACGCGATTTTAATACCCTAAATCGAATAACTTTCCCAAACATTTTCAGTTATATGCCTTCGATCTGAAAAAAGTTTCACTTACATCGTGGCTTCATGAAACCACACAATGATTTTTTTTCATAGTCAACACATGAATGGCATCTCTATTGACTGAATGCTAAAACTATGTGTGCCCAGTTAGTATTTTTACAAATAAACTAACTGTAGCTGTATGCATTGCAATATTCGCAATGCATGCCGGCGTTGCAAATATACATTTTTAAGTATTTTGTAAAAATGAGCCCTTTCCCTTAATTTGCAATATGTCATTACTTCCCAGAATTTGGTCCCTTAAAGTGGCACTATTGGTTAGTGAAGGTAATAATGCAGAATGTGTTTTTTTGCAAATTCGGCGGGCACGGTTCCTGGCTAGGAAAATATTTGTTTCAAAAATCTAATAATGCAGTTTTAATTCCTATTTGATTTAATTCCCGAGACTCCTTTAAGTATTTTTCGCTATCTGTAATATTTTCGGATTTGGCCATCCAGGCGCACTTGCTAAAATTCACCCTGTACAATATATAATCGGTTGCCATGGCATTATGCCTATTTTGTTAAGCACAACTAGGTACTTGTCTTATCGCGAGTTTGGTGTGTCCCCTTCGTAGTAAAATTAAGATAAGAAAGTATACAAAATCTAATATAGGTACCTACTCGTATAAAAATCTCGTGTCAGAGTGTTTGTTATCGAACTCCGCCAAAACTATAAAAATCTGTAATACCTGCTGTAAATGTATTTCACTGGGTTATTTTTTTCATTTAAACAATTTTAAAAGTTTGATCGATTATCTAACTTGTTCCTGTCTATCAGAACAATGTCTTTTCAAAATAAATAAAAACATGTACCTACCTACCTAATTCTCAATAGATAAATAATTAAATAAATAAATAAATAGATACTTTGAGTAGTAGAGGATTGTAATTAAATTATCAGCTTGCCTTCTGGTCAAACGTAACACAAGTAAAGTCGTCTCTTAATAGTCAACCAATGTCAGGTTCGAGATAGCATTCTTCTCAATTCAATAGAACACGTCACAATCGTACACAGCTGACGTCATCTATCGTCAACAACTCTTTGTAAACAACAAAATAACGATCCTCGGCAGTCGGCGACACGCCGGTGTTCACAGCGCGCGCGCACACGCCCACTCCCACGCACCTTTTATATCAACGACCTTGAGATGACGTTTTAAATAGTGTCAAACAGCGAAGAGGAGACCACCAAAATGTTTGGATTGTTCAAAGTTGGAAAAGGACAGATAGTGTTCCTAAACAGGAGCCCTGTGACAAACCGAAGTAGCTACCATTCTGGATTGGGTGTGTTCGGGCATCGACCGCAGCAGGACTCCGAAGCCGGTATGCTAAGCAAAACAAACTCTACATATATTTTATTTGCTCTCAGAAAAATTTAGAGTTCTTCATCAGATAGAGGGTGATAATGAAATAACAAGATAATAAAATTGCATAATATGTAACAGATACGATAACGACGCTGTTAGGAATGATACAAATATGATCAAATGCTTGTGTTGAAACACTATCTCAAATTTTATTATTATCTAGCTAGATTTATACTACGAGCACTTGTAAAGAATAGATTCTATATCTCTAGTGTAAAATAAATCATAAAATTTTTGGAATGGTTGAAACATCATGTCTCAAAAATATTACATGGGAAATTATAATGATGTAGATCCTATAAAGATTGTAGAGTTTCTAATGGTCATGTCGTAAAAGTAAAGATTCAGTAAGATGCTCCTTAAACTAAACTAATAAGCAATTGATGTTTAGTAGGTACACACATATTCCATGAATTAATAAAATTAACTATTGTGACATTTTAATCATACGAGTATACATGGAAAATAATGATAGACATTAATAATGAGTAACGTATTTTTACTAGTTTATAGATAGTCATCATAAATGGATGGAACCAATAACTAATCATACCAGAGTAATCCGGCATGCATACGAACTTTTACAGTGCCGGTTTAGCCTAATACATGAACAACATTATCAAATTGTGAATAATATGATGTTATCTATTACGATGAATTTGTTTGTTAAGTTGCTTTGAATTTATATTTGACATATAAAATGTGCTACATTAATTATTTCTTAAAGTTGACCATCTATTAATTAAAATATTGGCCTTAGGGATCAATATTTTTATAGATTGACCATCTGTCAAAAAACTGACACTTAAGGCCTCTTGAATCTTTAAATACATGGTGAACTTTTGGAAATCGTCAAAATAAAATCGATAGCATGAACGACTTGAACAAATTCTTTATTTGTGTACACTTTGACGTAAAAAAGAGCTGATTTCACGGATAAATTAACCGTATAATATTACATTTTAAGCACTAAAACTGTCTCAGGATGGTCTCAGGCTTAAATATTAGTATCTTTCAAAACAATTTGTTGAAATGTTCAAATTAGCAACTTATATGGTTTTCATCCATTACTCCAATCTGTCTCTTTATCTACGGGTGTTTTTTCCACCTACATACACGTTCACACCACACACCGTCAAGGTCAATTAGAAAATTAAAATTATGTAGGTAACTACTTAATGGATGTAGTCAAAAAATTAAATTCATTACCTATTTCCTTTGCCAATGTTCTATTTCATTCAAATTAAAAAATCGAATTCAAAAATCTTTATTCCACATAGGCATTTAATTCCTTTTTGAACCCGGATCAAATCGGGTTTACAAAATGATGGTTACTGATCATTTCATACATGGAACGCATAAACGCAACCAAATTCAATTATACTAATATTATTTCTGACTATACTGTTTTCATTTCATTATCTTATGTTTCAAATAAATACCGCAGATGTGCCAGAAGAAATAGTGAAAAGAAGATATGATAACAGCCGCGCACAGCAATTGGTCGAGGCGTATCGTACTCACGGCCATTTGAAAGCTGTCATAGACAATGTGGACTACAAGCAGAAGACAAGGTATACTTATAACAAAAAGTCTAGTGGTTGAGTGAGATCAGCCGGTATTCATCTGGAAGTCGGGGATTCCCTTTTCCATTGGGGCAGAAATGTTCATGCTTGGTTTAATCATTTATTTATTACTTTCATAGATAGATACAATGGTGCATCTATAAATAATAAGCGCATCTATGGACCCTGTAGGGCACTGCAAAGAGTAGAAAGGAGGAAAATCTTAAAAAGAACACAAGTTTGGTTGATGGTAGGGCTTCTGAGCCCACCCAGCTATTTCCGATTTACCTAAGATTATCGCTATAATAACATTGTAATAATTGAGGCAAGATAGCCAATTTCTCAGTTATTGAGGAATCCAGGCAAAACGCGCTTCCATCTTTGGTCTTGCCATCAGGGGAGATGAAAGCCAAGAGCTTCCCTGTCGTGTATAAATTATCATCACAGCTGATATACGTCCCCACCCAGGGACTCGAGCCTAAGTTAGGGCGTTTAGGCCTTAGTCAACCACGCTGGTCCAGTGCGGATTGGTCGTGTATAAATAAACATCTAAAATCATGCATGCTATAATAAGTAAACTAATATCTACAATTAAAACCACAATAACAATAGCACAAAAATTCGGATGCTAGGCAATTAAGATGTATTCGATTAGCCAAAATCTATCATTTTTGTACTTTTTAAGCATTACTTAAGTCGTTCACGTTTATTTCTTGACACTATTGCGATCACATTAAACTTATGAGCTTACTGAAAAAAATAATTGAAACTAATATGAGAGCTTCAACGAATTTTTCATTTGCAATGTGGTTTCTTCTAATAAAAACGCTTTATTTATCTACTATGCACATTAGATAATACAGGTATAAAAATGAATACTTAAATAAAAATAGAGCAGTTATTTTATTGTAGAGTAGGTAATCTAATTCTATCAAAATATGTACAGCCGCATTGATATAAATGCCTGTCAATAACATTAAGTACATTAAAAACATTACTTTTAAGAGTTTTACAAATATTTCTTTAAAACACCTTTTTAATTTTCAGTTATATTAAGGAGCTGAATTTGGAAAAATATGGCCTTTCGTTGAAAAACCAAACAGACTTAGGGCTTTTATACGGATTTTCCGGAAAGGAGCCAGTGGAGAGCCTTGTAGAACAATTAGAGAAGATTTATTGCGGCCCAATATCCTACGAATTCAGTTATTTGGAGGTAGGTTAAAATATATTAACAATAGCGCCATTTATCACTCAAAAGATGATTAAAAATCCGCATATAATAATGTTAAATGCAAGCGCTATAATAGATGTCTGGCCAACGAAAGCGCAAAATTTTGAGCTGTTGACAATGACTACACACTATATCATCACAGTTGATACTTTTTAACATATATACATATAAAAGAATACAAATTGTTTTTCTATCAACTACGTAGACTCAGCGTGGAGTCGGTATCGACAGCTGAAGATTTTTCTTAAATTGGCGCCATATCCTAAGGCTAGCTTTCGTTGGCCAGACTTCATCTATCACGTTGCCCGCCTATAGAAACAGAAAACCCACCTTCCCCATTACCATAATCGCTTGAGCCGCATCGAGAACGGGTTGGCACTATACGCTGCAATAGCGGCATCTCTGTTTAAATATCAATTTTACCTTGCTCAAAGTCAGTGGTTCTTAACCGATAGTCCCCGAACCACTGGTGGGTCCTGGAAGCAGCCGAAGTGGTCCGCGAAGCCATCCAAAAAATAATATTAAACTTAGATATAACAAACAGCCCTATAATCATATACTCTACTAGCTTCTGCCCGTGACTTCGTCTGCGTGGACTTTAGAATTGGGTCTAAAGCTTCGCTCGTTAACAATTTTTAATCTTCCCACGGGAACTGTTTGGGAGATCATTATGGAATATAAAGTACATGTCCTATTCCATAGCATAGGTGGCATGCATACCAAATTTCAAAGCTGTCTGCCCGCGGCTTAGCTCGTAAACATTTTTCATTTTTCCCTCGGGAACTATTTAAGGAATCGGGATAAAAGGTATAGCCTATGTTCTTTTCCATATCAAAGGCTACATGCATGCCAAATTTCATCCAAATCCGTTCAGCCGTCTTTGCGTGATTGAGTAACAAACAACCAAACATCCACACTTTCACATTTATAATATTAATATACATAAAACTCGTATAATAGTAGAATATTGGTCTTGTGTTGGTAGTCCATGGCTAGACAGATAGTTGTAAAATGGTCCCTCGTCACTAAAAAGTTAAACCACTGCTCTAAGCGGTCATGATTAGGCGCTATGTCAGTAGTCAACAGCCCTATAGCTATACTTTCAATCACCACAGGAAGCCACAGGAGCGACTCAGTAATAGTACAATGTTACCACAGGGGTGAAAGTAACTTATTTAGTCCCGAGACAATAGTTCGAGAGACTAAATAAGTTAAGAGTATGAGTGATGAAAAATAAAATTCACTAATTTTTCATTGGCTAATTCATATTTATATTTCAAATTTACTTTCCTTGTATTCGTAATGAAAAGCACAGTGTTTACCTCGGGTTAAAGACTTATTTAGTCCCTCGAGCAATCGGCGCCCTCGCTTCGCTCGTGCGCCAACTCCCGTCTCGGGACTAAATAAGTAACTTTCACCCCTAGGGTAACAATGTACTATTACATCATCTGCTGTAATTTCCTCTCTTATGAAATCAGGCGTTAAATCTATATCTGAATCGATGAACTCATTGTGTTAACTTAATACAAATGTCCGCTATACGGAGGTATAAACAAAACTCTACAAATCGAAAAAAAGATCGGATTGCCGCTTTCCCGTTTTTTTTCTGTGGCCAGGCAGCTATTCACCAACTATTTTTCATGCTAATAATAAGAAAAAAATCTAAATAATACTTAACTTTATGTTATTTCAATTTTACATCGCAGTGTAAATGAATGGCTGTATAGAAAGTTGGAACATGTTTCAATAGAAATAATGTAAAAATAGTACTAGTTTCTTTTTTTAATTTCACAGCTGTCAGTTGATAGCGCTTCTTCCTAGGGCTGAAAAGTATTACTTTCAACCCGCTCCTCAGGCAACTTCAGACCTACTTTCAGAGTATGAGTACTCGTAATTACAAAAAAATATATTACAGGGTTCTTCTTTTTTGATATTTCTAAAAATATCGTGATAAAAATAATAAATCGTAAAGAGCCTAGTTACTTACGTATAATTATATTCTGATTAACTTTTTCAGAATTTACTCTCGATTAAAACTATTTTTACTTATTTTTTGCAATGAATGCTGTAAAACCTCAAACCTGTTTCTAGACCGAGGAAGAAAGGGAATGGTTTGCGCGAAGAATCGAGAGCGGGGCCGATGCGGTATCACATGAGCGGATGGTAGAAATAGCGAAGGAAATGCTCAAATCCCAGGCTTGGGACAAATTCCTCAGCGTCAAGTACCCTACAGTCAAACGGTACTGTGGGGAAGGAGCAGAGTCGCTGCTCACGTTCTTTTCAACCCTATTCAAACTCACTACATCAGGTCAGTACAAATACTTTCCACCGTTATTCTTATAATCAATGTTCAGAATTTATAGACTATATAGGTATGAAAATTTACTCTTTTTGAATTTTATAAATGTTATGAAATACTTTCGTCAGCTTCTCAAATAAGATTATCGTATAATTATGATATTTACCTAATAATACGATAATTCAATAATAATAAGTTCTTTATTTGCGTATGAGTTACAACTTACAGTCGGTGAAACATATAAAAATAATGAAATAGATTGCCGTTGTCTATCTTTCGGCACTCATAGCTTACATGTAATCTATATAAATAAAAATGGATCGCCAAATGTGTTGCTAAGCGCCAAACTCGAGAACGGGTGGACCAATTCGTCTATTTGAATGTCCCGAATTGCTGCATGGTCCCGTAGTGAGATCACTTGAACAGCCGCTCCCAAACATATTTTTGAATTTGTTATTTCATTATTGAAATTAATGAAATTCGAAAGAAAGAAACTATATAAATTGAGTTGTTATTTTATACCTACACTTTCTAAATCATATTCTCGTAATATTTTCTGAAGTATTTATTATGTTGCATAATTTCTATACTATGTAAATTTGAGTAGGTATGATGTTCTGATAATATTTTCTAAAGATGAAGATTATCTTATAAAATCTAAATACTGTTGAGAGAGAAAACTAAGATTACTATTGCTTGAATTACTCAATTATTATTTTAAAAATGTCATTGTCACAATTTCGTAAAGTAACTACTTTTTGAGTGTTCTGAGAAATTTTAGATACCTAATATAGACAAAAAAGTAAGAGGTAGTAAAATAAACAATTAGAAGCAAGCAGTTTAACTTAGTACATTCATTTGGCAGGTTTACGCAGTTAAGGGGTAGGGACGTCAGCAGCACAATTAATTCGAGATTACGGCTGACATTAACAGCTATTGTTCGCTTAAGTTAACTGCGCAAAACAAGTTTTAACTGCACTTTAGTCTTGGTAGATCTCCGAGTTATCGACTGTAGCCGTGTTTGCGTCCAGTATTGCTTTAAATTTATCCGATGTATTCTGGGCATTATTCAGCATTCAAAAGACATGGAACAAATTTTTTTTTCTTTAATTTTTTTGTGTAGACGTTGTAGTATTTAGTAGTGTATTAATTGTAGTTAAGTATTTAGTAGTTTAAATGCATTTTTATTATTTTTAATTAGGTTTGTTTAATGGTTCACGTGAAGAAAGTTCAATTATGTTTTTTGTTTTCTTTATAAAAAAATATTCTAATCATTGACCTTTTGTAAGTCAACGTATGAAATATATTAACACTTACATACCTAATGTAACATTGAAACTTAGGGCTTGGGCTAATTTATACTTAGGTTCCCTCAGTTTGATTAGTTGAGTTTCAGAAAAACAAATCGTTCTAATCGTAAAAAAATATCCTAACACTTACAAATGAGTGACAATCATCTGTATTTATAAAAGGTTTCGGTGAGTGTTTGACTGAGGTATCAACGTGGAGAACAAACTACTGGAGCTAGAAATGGAATGATGACTGAATTCTAATTTTCACGTCTCGTCTTAAAATATTAAAATACCGTAGAAAAAGATACAATCATGTGAAATTAGAATTAAAATCGGCTAAGAAATACATTAGATACAGCATTTTAAGCTGTTAATTTGGAAGCGATTAGACAAAGAGATCCGACATCAACCGGATCTCTTTGTCTAATATTGAGTACGAGTACGGCCATGTAAATTCCATGTAAATTGCCGTTTTGCTAGAAAGAAATGGAGAAAAATCTTTAATACCTTATATCTTGGTTGTTTTTATAGTTATTTAAAACAGATTTTTTCATTCTGTTTATTATATGAATGAGCTTCTATTAAAACATTTTTTTTCATTCATCTAGTCTAATATGAGACTCAGTACAGGGATTCATTTGTTGTAAGCGCCAATAAGGAAAAACTTTTCAAAATTCCCACAGGAAGCTGAGGAATTCCCATCCAAAAAATAATAAAACTACAGTGTTGAGCTCTATTGAAGCTAAACGTAGTTCGCTTTAGAATGCTGATGCAAGGTTAAACAAGTTTTTTTAACTGCAGTGATGTTGAAGATGGAAAATCTATTACTTTTGTCTTAAGCGCGTACCGAAGACACAAGTGAAATTATTCAAAAAGAACTTTTTTAAATACAAGCTTTTACATCATTATACGAGTAATATTGCATTGTCACGCGATATACATATGCAATTTTAGCTCAATCGGAGACCGGGAAGTTGGTCAGATTTAACTTGCAAGATTTCATTACAGATACCGGGACAGGTAAAAGTAAATAAAAGCTTGTAAAAAAAGTTTTTTTTTCGGTTAAGCAGTGCTACGAAAGAATTTTGGCAATAATAATTATAAAAAAATACAAAAGCTACCTTGTATCTTTAAAAGGTTTCTTCGGTTTAACATTTCTTAGACGAAATATAGTATTTTTCAAAATAAACTTCAAAAGTCACTTTAAATAATATAGTACATTATGTAAAAGGTAAAAATAGACAAAGTTTTTAAAATGTAATACTTGTTGGTTCAATGTTGAAAATTTAGTATTTTTGCGTATTATATAATGTATATCTTCAACAGTATGTAGTACGTATGACCGAAATATAGTATAATACTTTTAATAGCAACCCTAGTTCCAATTAGGATTCAAAGGTTAGTTAATAAGCTGCAATGTTAGAGCGTCAGTGGCGCAGTGGACTCGGCACTTGCCTTCCAATCGGGGGGTCGGGGTTCGAGACCCGCCATGTACCAATGTGTTTTTCGTTTCGAATTTCATATGTACATTTGTCTGACGCTCCTACGGTGAAGGAAAACATCGTGAGGCAACCTGCATACATCTGCGAAGAAATTCAATGATGTATGTGAAGTCGACCAATCCGCACTGGGCCAGCGTGGTTGACTAAGGCCTAATCACCCTAATATAGGGTAGGCTCGAGCCCCTCGGTGGGGACGTATATGGGCTGTGATGATGATGATGATGATGAATGTTAGGCCACAATCCTAAACCGCGACGATTATTATGTATTTCATCGATCAGAACTAAGCTTGATCTCCTTTTGAGATTTTATGAAGTTCGTGGCACTGTTCCAGACCGGTGACGATGACGAGTCAAAGTTTAAGAAAATGACTGAAAATTGATAGCAACACAAAGTTTATGTCGCAAAATTTGCGAATTTATCATAAGATTGATATGTCAATTTATAAGTAGGTACTAAATAAAATTTTAATTATCCGCATTCAAAAGATGCGCAGGTCTGTAAAAATATTACTATTTACTTACCTGTTAATAATTGCACCAAGCACTCATAGTTAAATTATTACTAAATCTATTATAAAAAAATCTCGTGTTTGTTATCGAACTCCTCCGGAACGGATTGACCGATTTTTATAAAATATTTGGTGGGTCTGAAAATAGGTTGTAGCCTTTTTTTTAATACCCCTAGACCCTAGATGGTAACGGTGGCCCTCTCCAGAAATTTTTGGAGTATTGAATTTTATTAAACGTAGTTCGCGGGCACAGCTAATATTACAGAGATAGCTGTGCCCGCGACTTCGTTCGCGTGAAATAGTAACTTTTGTTGAGGTTCATAAAAAGTAGCCTATGTTATACCTTATATAATTAGCTATCTATTAGTGAAAGTCCCGTCAAAATCGGTTTAGCCGTTCCGGAGATTAGCGGGAACAAACAGACAGACAGACAGACAAAAAAAATTAAATTGTGTTTTTGTTATTGGTGCCCGATATACATTCATACCCATTTAGTAAAAACTTGTTATTTTGACATTACAAACAGACACTTCAATTTTATTTATTTGTATAGACAATTATATATTATTTTGAATATTAGTAAGTACTAATTATAGTAATTAAATATATGTATTATTTCGGAGGTTAGAATAATATTAATTTTTCGATGAAAATAAATAAGCGAACATAAAAATAAAATGTAGAAATATTATTACATTTTTTTCTATAAATTAGGCGAGCTTTTGGCCTCTTCATCAAAGGAATCGTTAATTAAATTACCGGTGACCCAAATATAGCTATTCAAGTTTGCTATTAAGATACTCTTTATGAGCTAATGAAACGAAATCAAAGTTAAAATTCTAATCTTAAAGATTTGAATTTTGACTTTGCGGTGATTTGTGCTATCTTCGTAGAATAAGGGCTTTTTTGGGAGTACGTACCTACGTATTATCAATGAAGCTATTGAAGAAATCATATTTTTCAGTAATAATAACATTTTTTTAAAGAATAATTATGTCTCGTTAATTATGTGCTTATAACGGAATCCAAGTAGGTAGTAGGTTTGTAGTTACACATTGTGTAAAATTAACTGGGACATTGTTAGAAAATTCGTAAAAGGTACAGCTAAGAAATCTATCTCAGAAACCATTTATTGTTTTTTTTTTGAGAAAATAAACATCGCATAATAAGTTTTTTGGTTAAGCGTGAGTTGTCCGTAAAAATTATAAAAACTGAAAAAAAATGTTGCGACTATTAAAGAATTCTCGGTCGGTGAAGACCGACGGTGGGGCTATGGACTAGGCACTTCCCTTCCTATCGGGAGGTCCGGGGTTCGAGGCGAATGTGTTTTTCTTTTTCGAATTTCGGACGCTCCTACAGTGAAGGAAAACATCGTAAGGCAACCTACATACATCTGCAAAGAAATTCAAAGGTGTATCTATGTGAAGTCGACCAATCCGCACTGGGTCAGCGTGGTTGACTAAGACCTTAACACCCTAAACTAGGATAGGCCCGAGCCTCTCGACGGGGACGTATATGAGCTGTTATGATGATTATGAAATTCTATTTCAAATTATGTATAAATTTTATGGAATTTATATATGCAATTCTATTTTCAAAATTAGTAATTTATTCATTGATTACTGTTTTGTTTTCACAAAATTTCTTAGTATTATTTTCTTCAATATTGACATGATAAAAATACAATTATGAAATACGAGCAACAATTAACGAAGTAAACAGAGTGAACACTACAAACCAATGCACGACCCGTTATCGGTATTTGGACCCTTCCAACATGGAAATTTTGATCTGGGGACCTAAAAAGGCCGCATCGCAGAATCACGCAATACGAATCATACTAATTATGAATGGAGTGCAATTCATTATAAGCAATTATTCTATTTGATAGTTTTTGTATGAATATATTCGTAAAATGGTCCACAAATAAGTGCCAATTGGGACCATTTTACGAATATTCCACAGAACACAGAGGTCTTTCTGTGTTCTGTGGATTATTCATACAAAGCTGTCAAATAGAATCATAATTTATGATTCGTATTATGATTCTGCAATGCGGCTTTTTTAGGTTCCGTGGTCACGCGAAAACTAAAGTCAACAACGACGAATTTAAGGCGACATTGGGAGCTGCCCCCCTAGCACGTCCACCAAAACACGATATGATAAAGCGGTTTATCGCGGTGAACTGTCAAAATACAATAGGGTTTCGTCGTATTTTGACAGTTCACCGCGATATATCGCTTTATCATATCGTGTTTTGGTGAACGTGCTACGGGGGCTGACGTTACAGAGTATACGGTAGTTAGCAGCTGCTTCGACGTCACCATCAAAACAATATTGGCCCATTTACTTCAAATCGCCTAGCAAGGTAAAAGAGGCTTGATAAGTTTTGGTCAATCGCTCATCTCCGCTGCTCCTTCCTGCCTTTCTGCGTTTCTTGCGTTTGTAAACGCCACCCGACGACACTCGATGACATACCGGCCGTTCGAAAACCCTCGATGTAATCCTCAGATTAACTAAACCAATGGATTCGCAATGTTATTATATGTCTCAAATAAATTTGCGTCCAGTTCAGTCCGCCATTATAAAGCACCGTGTTTGTTGTTGTGCTAAAATATCAGTCGGTGAGCATTATTTGTGAGTGCATTTTACAGTTATACGTTTTTTATTGATTTTTTAAATGAATTCTATAAAGAAAAACATAAAAAGTGTGGAATCTTGGATGCGACGTCCCTATTTTTTTTCCGCCATCTTAGAGCACCAACCCAAATGCTGGCACGCTTTTTTCGTAGGTATTTCCTGTCTATTGGTATCTATAGTCTAAGATGTAATCGCACTATACTCATGAAAAGCCATTCGTAAACGTCGCCTGACGACGCGCCGGTCGCCCTGTGAAATAGGTGGGTGAAAGTCCCACTGACGTTTATTTGACAGATGACATCTCCATATTTTCCACCCGCCCTTACTTTCTTTTGTAGTTTATGAAATATGAAGTCAATGGAAATAGTAATAGAAAATTGACACATTATTATGTATGAAGACGGTAAAATTTGTTTAAGAGATGGATTTGACAGGCACTTTACGCGGTGCCGTTCTAAAACGTCCTGAGAGCATGTTTTATCCTATGAAGAAAACGACGAAATGCGGCTAGGGCGATCGCCCGGCCGACGTCGAGCGATGGTTTATGAACACAGCACACATAAAGTCAGCACACATAAAACTCTTTCTCCCCAACCTCCGGTCCACACGATCCTTCCTAGAATACGTCCCTATCTCTTTCCATACCACACAATTCCTCACTGAGCACGGAGCCTTTAAAAGCTACCTGCACAGATTCCACCTCACTAAAAACGACTCCTGTCTGTGTGATCACAGCACACCTCAAACTCCTGACCATCTTCTCACCCAGTGCGCTCGATTCGCGCTTGTCATAACGACCACACACAAATCTGCAACATCCACAATATATAACCTTTCGACCCCTCCCACATCCTGAGTAATAATAGATACCTAATTTCTCATTAAACACATCACAGTACACCTAAAACATTTCAACACCGATAATGACAACAAACAATCACACTCATACATCCACACCTACATAACAACCAGAGCAACACACACACCATTTACTCACACAAGCATCCGTACACTCCACACAATATCCCTTTACATGACTCATCACTGTTTACCTATCCGGTGAATACATTTAGCCAATGGAGCTCATCATCAATCACATCAATGCTTAGGGGGTTGAATAAACGCAGGAACCTTATGTCTGCCCTCGGGGGCGCCCCCGGTGGCAGTGCAACCGTAGAAGCTTAAATCTGCCCCAGGGGCCGCCCCGTGCAACCGGAGCAACCGTAGGAACCATGAATTGCTTCATGGTAGGAACATTACTTGAGTTCCACATTCGGCGTATACCATTTAGAGCAACATAAAAGTTCATTACACATTTACAGATTGGAGCCTCTTTATCATTCAAGTTAAATAATATACATAAATTTAATTTTATTATGACAATATAATTATAATAGACCGTCTCGCACTAATGATAAAATTTATAAAAAAAATAATTTATTTGTAATAGTAATACATAAAATTTACTTCTGATGACATATGTTACAAATAAAAAAATTCATCGAAATCGCTGTCCTTAGGAGGAGTGCCCATTTTATTATTATTTTATTTATATTCATAACCCTTATTGTAAACCTATTCCATACTATATTGCATACCTATGTCCATCAGTGGGCGTCTCATAACTGAAATGATGAAGATAATGTATTATTAGTGTAATTTTTGCTGGTTTTACGTATAAGCCACCTGATTTTGTGAGAGATGATATTCTATCTCAAGAATTGTTCATTGGTTTAATGTGAACAACCTGTCACTTAATGATGGGATAACAAAATGTATAAAATTTGTTTTACCCAATGTCAAAGAGGTTCACACCACTGTAAAAATAAAGGATATAGGTGTTTACCCTGTGGTCACCACAGTATTTCTTGGGATCACACTTGATTCTAAGCTGCAATGGGGCCCACATATCGATTAATTGTCAAAAAGACTTAGTTCTGCAGCTTACGCTGTATGGAAAATACGTCAACTGACTGATGTTGATACAGCAAGACTTGTATACTTTTCTTACTTTCATAGTGTGATGTCGTATGGTATTTTGTTGTGGGGAAATGCTGCCGACATTCAGATCGTTTTTGTACTGCAGAAAAGGGCTATTCGAGCAATCTATAACCTTAAAATAAGAGATTCTTTGCGAGAAAAGTTCAAAGAAATTGGTATTATGACAGTAGCGTCCAAATATGTTTATGAGAATCTAATATGTTCGTAAGAATATTCATTTGTTTTGTAAAAATAGTGATATTCATTCAGTTAACACTAGACAAAAGAATATGTTAGCTTTACCAAATACCAGGCTCCAAAAAATTAATAATTCTTTTAGAGACTTATGTATACGTTTCTACAATAAAATCCCAGGTTGTATACAAGAACTTAGCTTAAACAAATTTAAAGATGCAATCAAAGATGTACTTATTAAAAAAGCATATTATAAAGTGTCTGATTACATGACGGACAAAAAGCTTGGGTTTGAACTCTCAATAGGCTAGATGACAAAAAAAATTTTTTTGCTTCAATAGAAGCTCATTCATATAATAAACAGAAAGAAAAAATCGGTTTTCGAATAACTATAAAAACAACCAAGATATAAGGTATTAAAGATTTTTCTCCATCTCTTTCTATCAAAACGACAATTTACAAGGAGTTTATATGGCCGTACTCAACTATGACGTCACGGTTGATGTCGGATCTCTCTGTCTAATCGACTTCAAATTAACAACTTAAAATAATAATAATAATAATCCTTTATTGTTCTATAAAAAACCTTACATACATGTTTGTTACTTAAGTACCTAAACTAGGTCTAGCCTGTTCTTATAGGTACTTATGCTCTTTTATCTGCTGATAAAGGTTTATTGCTTGTGCATGTTTTCCCTAGCTATTATGATATACAATATACACACATATATTCGCACACACATATACATATATACACACACATACATATATATAGGCACAGTGCATGGATAGACATGTATAACCATACAAAACACTTAAAATGCTTGTATCTAATGTATTTCTTAGCCGATTTTAATTCTAATTTCACAGGACTGCATCTTTTTCCACGGTATTTTAATATTTAATGACGAGTCCTAAAAATTGGAATTCAGTCATCATCCCAATTCTAATATTTAACAATGTACTGCGTTTTGTTTCAAAGAAACGTTGAGTGAGAGCAATTTATAAGTTCAGTTCACGCACTTCTCTCTGAGATTGCTTATATACGAGTAATGTGAATTAACACATCTATTCTTGTAATGGAAGTTGAGCTCAAACTTTTGCTTTGAGGTCAGCTTTCAATTGACGACTCTGTAACAAACCGTACTTTTGACGACTCTGTTACGACTCTGTAACAAAACTGTAAATGGCGATTTAAAAGAGGAGATAAAAAATTTAGACCTTTCGAGTTTCTTGCCTGTTCTTTTTGAGAAGGCTCTCCCAATTTCCGAACAGGTGTAGAGTCAACTTTTTTTTTTCATTCCTACTTGTATTTGCAGGCATCTTGAGTATATTCAGGATGTATGCACATACAAGGTTAGTATGATTTGTTTAAATTAGATTGTTTTGCTTTGTTTTGACGTCAATAAGTGCCTGTAAAGGTCTATGTTGAATAAAGATTTTTGAATTTGAATTGAAACAATAAAGTAATAATTTATTCCAGAGGGTGTCGAGCAGGTGGTCCTAGCGATGGCTCACAGAGGCAAGCTGAACGCCCTAAGCGGTCTATTGCAGTGCCCGCCAGTGAAGATATTCCACAAATTCAGCGGACAGCCAGAGTTCCCCCTTGAAGCTAACGCTGCCTGCGACATTTCAACCCATCTAAGTAAAATTTTCTTACACTAAAACTCTGCCGCCTTATTAATGAAAATGTTTAAAATTGCCTTTATCTTACACTGTCGTCTGGCACAATTAAAAACACGACAAAACACGAAATAAATAGCTACTAAGAGTATTTTATATTTCTTATTATTATGCTCGAAATGCTGCTATGGTAAAAATTGAAAAGCACGCTACAGATCGTATGTTTTCTGAAGAAAATTGTATTCTGTCGTAGGTGCTTCCGTGGATATTACTACTGGAAACAAGTCCGTTCGATTCTCTCTACTCAACAACCCGTCACATCTAGAGGTACCTATGTTACATATACATACTTTTACTCGAAACGTGGAAGCTTTTAATCACTGACAGAAAAAGCTTTTAATCTGTGTAAAAAGAAGAAATAAGAAATATTCTGCAAAATTATTTATTAAATGAAACGGTTTCTATCAGTGATTATTGATTAATCAACAATGTTTCCTATTCAATAACTTATTATCAATGTATAGAGCTATTAAACGAATTACCTAATGTGAAAACAATGATATGACATTGTTTCTTTTATTTACATTGGTAATCAAAAGTTGACTGATAAAGTTATACTCAATTCGTACGTCAATTCTGCGAAGACGACACTTCGACTTGTGGAAATTGTCAAATTATTACAACTTTTAGAATAAATTAAGTCTCTTTCGTTTCAGGCAGCGAATCCAGTGTCGATGGGGAAAACTAGGTCAAAACAACTGAGGTTGCGTGAGGGTGAATATTCCGCCGATGGGTCGACTAAAATGGGTGACAAAGTTTTAAATGTCCAGGTATGTACTGAGCGATACTTCTTTCCTTTTTTGCACTGTTATTTTTAAGCATTGTATAAATAATATCAACCTAGAAATAAAGATGACTGGTTGCACAAAGAAAAAATTAAATCGTTATTGTGCCAGCTGCTTATAAAACCGCGACTGTCAGTGTAGGCTCTAAAAAGCAAGAGGGCAATATTAATAATATTATGCGAAGTGCACAGTCTGCTTTTCCTCCAACTACTGCAAAGGAAATATATGAACACTGAGGAGAAATTACAATAATTTAATTTTTAAAACCCAGTAATACACATACTTCACAAGCAAACTGTCAAACTCTTTGGCTGTGACGTTGGACCTGCTTTGTATGTACTTACCTTTCTCCGTATTTGAGGAAATAAAACTTTTTTATTATTATTATATGCAGGGACCAGACCCGGTTATCGTTATAGCCGGTAACCCTAGGGTATTGATCGAGTATTTTATAATGATGGGTTTTCAAACCATTTGTCATATGGTAAGCTTTTCAACTGCTTACACTGCTTACCAAAACCAAAAACTCCCAAAAGGGTTACCATTCTAAGCGCTGATTAATTGGTGCAAGTTATTTTAGACCTTACGTATATCGCGTGTGGACTGTTTGTGCACCGCATAATAGGTAATTAACATTTAATGTCTAAACACACTACATGCCGAAGGTTCGCAACCGAACTCCGGCCTTATTGCGCCCGCAATGCTACTTCAATCGCTCGGTATGCGTGAGGGAAAGGGTTACCCTAACCCGAACAGGTAACTTTTTGTTATTGTTAGGGTAACCCTTATTTTACGGGTTATCGTTATTGTTGAGAAATCTGATAAAAAATACGGAGCTCTTCTGCTCCATACGTAGTAGTAACGATGGAATTACAGCATAGTTGGTGTTGGGTACAGACTATTTGTTGTTTTAATTATGTGTGTAGTTTATAATTTTTTTTGCATTCGCGGGTAAAATTATTAAAAAAATGTGTTTGTTAAATATTTAGGGGGTAATTTGTATATACAATATTTTATTATTTACTAGCTGTGTCCGCGAACTACGTTTCGCCATAATAAAAATTAGTTTACGACCTATTCTCAGACTATACACAAAAAAAATCATAAAGATCAGTCCAGCCGTTTCGGAAGAGTTCGGTAACAAACACTGTGACACGAGAATTTTATATATTAGAAGATTGAGACGGTATATTTGTAAATGTAGTGCAATTAGTGATATATAAGTAGCCGTTTTATAAAATAAAAGTCGCTTTCGTTTCATCTACCGACTATACGTGTGTCTCGAAGCAAACAAACTTCATTCGCTTTTCTATCGGAAATCTCTCATTTCATCAGCCGCATCCGTTACAATCCGTTACAGTTGGAAGAAAACATAAGAATTTTTTTTTTAATTTACGAGCATCTTTACTGTTGTCGATGGGGCGACCGCCAGTCCTCACGGCATTGGGCCTTTCTCTTGACTTACTGATACAAACTACTATCTACATATTTACTTCTTTTTTACTTCTTCTCTTCTGTTGTTCCTCTATTTTACCTTTTATTATAATGGTAACTAGATAAAGTGTATTAAATCAAAGTTTACAAAATAATTTTCTTCTTGTAATAGAGACATTTCTCCCAGCAAAACTGCAATAATAAGCGTATCATAATTAATATCCTATCAAACAACCTAAGGAAAATGAAACGCTAGCATCATATCATACCAAAGTGAAAGCTACAAAAAAAGGACTTCAATAAAAACGAACCTAAAACTTTACCGCTCACAAAATCTTAAAGTTACGTTTATTTAGTACAGGCACTTCAGTTATTTCAACGTTCCAATAAGTTCAACTGATTGAACCAGTATCGTGGAACTTTTCCAATATAGGATGTTTTTTATGGTTCTCTTCAGCTCAAGTTATTTCTTGTCTTTTATTTGCGTTTATTTATAAACTAGACAAAAATTTTAATAGTTTTTTCTGAGTGAAAATGCTCAATAGCAGCCAGAATCTGAATTCTGAAATTAACGTCCCTGGTAAGTGGCAATGTGGTGATTTCTATTGGGCTTGTATGGGGTTGGATTAAAACCAATGGATGGTTAATTTATTACAGTCTACCTAAACTTTCTGGGAAAATAGGTGTGATATAATAGATATATATTTTGTCGTTGAATGTAATAATATATGGTTACCATTTTATTGTTAAATATTATGTAGGTAATTATTCGTATCCTCATTTTGACGGTTCCGTACCTTAAAAGGAAAAACAGAACCCATATAAGATGATGTCTTATTGTCTTATCTGTATGATTGTCTTGTCTCAAAATTCAAAAATCTTTATTCAACATAGGCCTTTACAGGCACTTATTGACGTCAAAACAAAGCAACACATTCTAATTTAAAGGAAACATATTAACCTTGTATGTGCATACATCCTGAATATAATCAGGATGTCTGCAAATACAAGTAGGAATGAAAAAAAAAAAAAGTTGATTCTACACCTGTTCGGAAATTGGGAGGCCTTCTCGAGAAGAACAGGCAAGAAACTCGAAAGATCAAATTTTTTATCTCCTCTTTTAAATCGCCATTTACAATATTGGTTCTGTTACATAGTCATTGAAAATTATAAAATACATTCAGTAAGTATTACTTAAAATGTCAGAAAAACATGATAAGCTTAACACTAAGCATTATACAATAAATTATGTTGTTACCAAACATGACATCTGATAACTAGTCTAGCTAATTCCATATCGTGTGGTCACTTAAATAATCATTCACTTTGTAATAACCTTTGTTCATGAGAGTCTTTTTAACGTGAACTTTAAATTTATGAATTGGTAAATCGGTGATACTTTGTGGAAGCTTATGATAAAATGCTACACACCTCCCTAGAAATGAACCACTAGTTTTATGAAGCCTGTAAGTTGCAACGGCAAGCTTATTTTTATTTCTTGTGTTTATATTATGGTAATCACTATTTTTAACGAATGTAGCATAATGCTTGTGTACATAAACTAAATTGTCATAAATATACTGACTGGCTAAAGTTAAGATATTAATTTCTTTGAACAATTCTCTAAGTGAGTCCCTAGCCCGTAAATTATAAATGGCGCGAATTGCTCTCTTCTGTAACAC
This sequence comes from Schoenobius gigantellus, assembly GCA_963935595.1. Classification (NCBI taxonomy): domain Eukaryota; kingdom Metazoa; phylum Arthropoda; class Insecta; order Lepidoptera; family Crambidae; genus Schoenobius; species Schoenobius gigantellus. The sequence goes on from OZ012551.1 coordinate 30,086,242, forward strand.
AAAAATTCTTTCAATATGAGCCGCCGAACCCCATAACAATAATCCATATGACATAATACTATGAAAATAACTAAAATAGATTAATCTCGCCGTTTCAACATTAGTTAAAAGCCTGATTTTCTTTACTGCGTACGCCGCCGAACTTAGTTTGCCAGCCAAGGATTCAATATGTGGGTCCCATTGTAACCGTGAATCTAAAGTAATGCCTAAAAATTTCGTGTTATTTACAAGGTCAACTACATCCTTATTCATATTTAAGTGGGTATCAATCTGCCTTACATTTGGCAAAGAGAATTTAATGCATTTCGTTTTCTTAGAATTCAATGACAAATTATTAGTTGTAAACCAGAACAGAACTATAGAGAGAGCATTATTTACATCGTCAGAGCATTGTTTCCCTCGGTCAACCTTAAACAATAATGATGTGTCATCTGCAAATAATACAGTCTCACATAAGTCTTTAATGTAATAAGGCAGGTCATTGATGTAAATTAAAAAGAGTAATGGACCCAATATTGATCCTTAGGGTACCCCCATAAGAATAGGTGCACTGGCAGACTCCGATTTATTAACGACAACTCTCTGCAATCTGTCTGATAAATATGATTTAATAAGACTTACTGCTTCATTTGAAAAACCATAATGTTTAAGTTTATGAATAAGCGTTTCATGACTTACACAGTCAAACGCTTTGGAGAGATCGCAAAAAACTCCAATTACATCCTGCTTGCCCTCCCAAGCATCAAAAATATGTTTAAGAAGTGCTATTCCGGCGTCAGTAGTGGATTTTCCTTTGGTGAAGCCAAACTGTTTGCCATGTAGTAATTTATTTGTTAATAAATGACTTAATATCTGGTTATACATTATTTTTTCGAAAATTTTGCTTAATATTGGTAATATTGAAATAGGTCTAAAATTCGAGGGATCTTTTTATCTCCAGATTTAAACAAAGGTATTAATTTGCTGTATTTCATTAGATCAGGAAATATGCCCTCATCAACACAAGTATTAAAAATTAGCGCTAACTGAGGAGCTATTTCATTTATAATAGACTGAATTATGTGAGTCGAGATGGCCCAAAGATCTTCCGTCTTTTTCTTGCTAAGCAAACGGAAAGTTTTCAAGATAGTTATCGAATCAACATGGCTAAATTTCAAAGTTTCGCTGCACTTATCTACACTTGACTCCAGGAGGGTGACCGCCACATTGGAAGATGAATTTAGATTACTGGTAGTTATAATAGGAATTTTAGAAAAGTAATCAACAAAAGCGTTGGCAACTTCATTGTCCGACTTAATAATGTTATTGTTTATTTCTAACGAGAATGAGTTTCCAGAACATTTTACTTTCCCGGTTTCTTGATTTATAATATCCCATGTTGTCTTAATTTTATTTTTCGACATATTTATTTTATTAAATATGTACAGAGATTTAGCAGCCAAACAAGCATTTTTAAAAGTTTTGGAGTATTTTTTAACATAATTTAGAAAAACAGGATCAGCGGAAGCTGCTTTTTGTGAATAAAGTTCATATAGCTTTCTTCTACTCTTATAGATACCTGGTGTAGCCCAGTCACTAAATTTCGTCCTATTTTCGTTTAGTTTAATTACCTTTTGTGGAAATATGTTGTTACTTTCAGTTTTCACTAAATTAAATAAATTATTGTATAAGACATTGGCATCTTTATTTATGGTGGGCAGAGATGCGATTAGAGATGTTATTTTCCTTTTAAATTTACTTAAACTACGTTTTGGTATTGGTCTACAAATTATTTCACCTTCAGAATTAACATGATGGTGTTTAATACAGGCTAATTGACCACTATGGTCAGAGTTAATAAAGCTTATTACAGCACATTCCAAGATTTCACAATTACAAAAAATATTATCTAAGCATGTGGCTGATGTAGGTGTTATTCTGGTTGGTTGTTTGAATAAATAATGCAAATCAAACGATTTGAATAAGTTAATAAAATTATTAGACAGAGAAGATAAATCTAAGATATTTATGTTAAAATCTCCACATATAACTATTTTCTTATTTTTTCTACACACTATTTGCAAGACATCCTCCATAGTGGTCTCAAATTCCAGATAGTTGCCCGACGGAGGTCTGTACACACAAACTATTATAAGATTATTAAGCTCCACACACGATATCTCAATAATTCTTTCGATTGAGAGTGATATTACATCTTTGCGTTCTTTATAATGAAATATATTTTTTAGAATAATTAAAGATCCACCTCTTATTGCGGACTGTCTAACAAATGAACTTACAATACTGTAATTATCAAAAGTAATAAATTCATATTTTTTAAGCCAATGTTCGGTAACACATAATATGTCGATATTTTCATCTGATAAAAATAAATTAATTTCTAAGTCTTTGCCAGAAAAACCTTGAATATTTTGGTGAACAATTCGTAAACAATGAGGCCCTTCTATTGTCAATACATGGCTAGAGATATCCTCTATTGTCTTATTTACTAATTTAAATTACTTGAAACAGATACCAAACTATCATTGAGTGTATGATGCTCAATAGAAGTATTGTCATTTTGGTTACCAACCAAGTTCTTGGTTGAAGTTAAAAAATAAAATTTTAGCACAGAAGCTAATTGTTTAATACAATATCTAGATATCTAGATAGACATATTCTATCATCGGTCAAATAGAATTTATTAGTCACACATGTCAATTTATTCATGTCAATAATATGAATTTTATTATTGTAACTAGCCATGGTATGTAATGTCGAATTTAACTTAAATATTAACTTATTTTCCTCTGTTGTAAACTTATTACAATAGGGAAATGTGAACATTACAACACTTTTGACATTTAAATTATTAACATAAGTTAAAAGTTTTTGCAGGGAATATTTATTTACACCAATTTTATTCCCTAACAGTATGATTAGGTTGTCATTGTCATTAAAATCATAATTAATAATACTATTTATTATTTCATCAAAGGAAGAGCCTGGCATACATATATTTATGACAGATTGCTCTAACTGACTGTTTAATAAGCAGCACATACCTTTTCCAACTTCATCACTAAACATAACATAGTTCATCTTTGATTTCGATGTAGAATTGTTGTTGTTGTACCTATTTTGAGCAGGGGATTCACAATCAGGAACACTGCCTTTGGGAGAAGATTTAGTCACCTTATTAGGCGACTGTATTGTAGATTGGTGACTGATTCTACTCTCTAAACACTGATTTTCAATAGGTAACTGATCTGTTGTTTGATTTATATTATATTGGCATAGTGATACAAAATCTGGTGAGGACCGAATGTATTCCCTAATCTGTTTTTGAGCATTATAATACTTTAGTTAGTTAGTTTGACGGGGCTCTTTCGCACTTAGCCTCTTGATTGGGCCATTGTGCGTTCTGACCTTGCGTCAGCCTACATCCTACTCCATCCATCCCAGGTCCTCCCAGAATGCCAGCAGCCTCTGTGGGCTGCTACATGCTTCCGGCATGGATGCCGGGGAGTGGAGAAGTTTCGCCCGTTGATCGGCCACGCTTGTGCATTCCATAAGGACGTGCTGTGGCGTTTCCTCCGCCTCCATGCATCCTCTGCATAGGGGGCTGTCTGTCACTCCTATTGTGAAAATACTTATCGTTTAAATGTTCAATGTTTACATTAAGATTATCAATAATTTTATTTAATCTGTTCGTGTTCCGGTTATAGAATGCTCTGCTCTCTTTCAATTTTACATCAAAAATCTCAAGTGAATCCATCAAGCTAGCTCGTTCTTTTCTAAGTTTAATATTAACTTTGAAGCAATTTTGTTTTTTAATCAGTTTCTGAGTTTTCTCTATGAATTTGCTAATTTTAATATATATTTAAACTTATTTTTACTACATGGACGTACAACACTATTGTTTTCCTTTGATACAGTATTACCTAGAAGATTTTCGCCACCAGGGGACTGAGTGAGCTCTTCAAATAAACTGTTTGTATGAGCGATTTCCTGGTTTTGTCTAAATTTTTCAAGTACAGAGATTTCCTTGTTTGCTTCTCTGAGACTACTTTCCAGATAAGCAATCCTGTCCAGTCTGTCATGACATTTTTGAAAAATGTGCTATTTCACAAGGAAATCAAAACCTATTTCCCGTTGACCATGAAACATGAAATTTGACAAGAAAAGGGACAGCATATATTAAGGAAAAATTTTGAAAACCGTAAAATATGTAGATAAGTTTTTATGGAACCACACTTGGTCGGTTTTTTAAACCCTCATTAAAACCAAAAGATTTTTACCAAGAGCGTGTTTAAATTTCAATAGGTTTTATTGATTATAATTGATATTATAGGTTCACTTTAGAAAGAAGGATAAGTCTGTAGTTCATACTATACTATATAATTATAAAAGCGAAAGTGTGTCTGTCTATCTGTTACCTCTTCGCGCTGAACCGCTGATGAACCGATTTAGATGAAATTTGGTATGAAGATAGTTTGAATCCTCGGAAAGGACATAGGACGGTTATTATCGCCGAAATCATCATTTAAGAAGGTGAAAAGAGATTAGATGTTTGTATAGGGAATCAATTACCGCTGAGGGGGCGTTCAAGGCCGTGGTTAAAGTATTAAGTAACGCAATTTGCGGCGAGAGGGGTCTTGTAAAACATTGATGCGTTACAGGGGCGGGAGGGGTCGAACAACGCGTTATGTAAAACCGTTTTTTTTAATATTAATTAATTTCTCCGATATTGTAACAGATTTTACGGGGAATCCTTGAACTGTATTGTACATTATTTTTATTAACCGACTTCAAAAAAGAAGGTTCTCAATTTGATGCCTATGTTTTTATTTGTATACGCAATTATACGCGATTTAAGTTAAAAATAATAAATATTTTACAAAAAATAAAAACCGGTTTCAAAAACACCGAAAAGTTAAAAATAATATAAGAATAGGTACAGACAACATCACACTTCATATTGAAGTCGGTGACAAATTTTAAGACTTTCTAGGAGATCATCGTTTGGTTGGCACAGACTTCAATATAGAAGTGTTATGTTATCTGTACCTATTCTTAATATTATTTTTAACTTTTCGGTGTTTTTGAAGTCGCTTTTTATTTTTTGTCAAATATTTATTTTGCTTTCGTTGTTACTATTCGTTTAGGTAGGTACGCAGAAGCACATTGCAAACCAATTAAAATGCACCGCCATTGTCTCTGCTGGTGTTACTACCAATCCTTTGACTGGTATTAAGTGCACTGTCTGCACGTGTTTTATGTGCAATGAATATAACATAAATAAATAAAAGCACTAAAATCCTGTCTGTTAACCAATAGATTCACGGCGACGCCGCCTTCACGGGACAGGGGATCAACCAAGAAACTCTGATGTTGTCGCAAGCTCCCCACTTCTGCGTTGGCGGTTCCCTACACGTCGTGGTTAATAATCAGGTCAGTTGGACTTTTGACATATTTGTTAAAAGCTGGATATACTGCGGCATTATACAGTGAAGTAAATTCGAAAGATACAGAGAGTATTGGCTGCGTATATTTTTTTCTCACTGCATATTCCATAAATATGATCTTTTTATACAACAATAACAAAGTGTTTTTTGTTTTCGAATTTCATTGTATGTACTAAGTAATTCACACAGTTAATATCAGAAATTTGGTCAAGGTGATGACATAAACAAATACTAAATTCTTATACTTACACGTGAACATTATGTCTACGATATTGAAACTTGTATTGTGCAGTTGTTGTAAGTATGTACACCGCACAGGCACAGAATAAAGTCGAGCAAGCTTATAACTCCATAAGCCCCCTAACCATGATCGCCCAAAACAATATTAAAACCGCGCTGAGAGCGGGATGGCGCTATACGCCGCAAGAGCGGTGTCTCTGTTTCAATATTGTTTTAACCTTGCTATAAGCGATCATGGTTAGGCCCCTGGTTACTGTTTATACGTAACTAGGGGTAACTTCGAATCATCACCACAATATCCTGATGTTTAAACACACGCTATCTTCAATCATATTGCATTTTGAGTGTTTTTAATACATTTCTAGGAAATGGGTCAATTAAAAATTAAAAATCGCGACCATACAAGTAATCTTATATGGTCTATTACAAAATTAGTCTTATGTGGTATTACAAACAAGTAGAATCTAATATTATCTATTAATAGTAGGATGAATATTATCTACTAAAAGACACTAAATCTTATATTGTCCATTATTTATAAGACTCAGGTCTTATAAATAATTAAATATCACAATTATTAATAAAAATATGAACTAAATCGCACGATTATTGGGTAAGCAATCGGTGCTTAAAAATTTCACTTCCAATTTGTCACAGATAGATAGAGATCTAGGTTCATTTATAAACAAAAAAGAAATGAAGCGAGAGATGGACAAAAGTTTTCTGCTCAACTTATAATGTCCTTAATGAAATGGGTTAGTCCCTGTCGGCGCTGTAACATTGAGAACACCATATACTTGGAATTTATAGGGACGGTAACGTGCACCATAAACTGCTGAAAAGGCAAAGGGAAGCCCAGCCTGTTATTTGGCCTATAAATAAAATTACGCGGTCTCAAAGGAGCGTACAAACTTCAGCGTCCATTAAGAGGCACCTACTGTAAAAGTGCGAAAATAAAATGTTTTTACCGTTTTGTTTGTTTCGCTATTTCTCAATATTTTTAACCGAGGAAAAGGAGAAGGTTCTCAATTCGATACGTATGCTTTTTTGTGTATGTTACACAATTACTCCGCCATTGTGACCCGATTTTCAACATCCTTTTTGTATTGGATAAATTATACTCCTACGGTGGTCTCATTGTCACCAAAGTCTTATGATGGAATCCCAGAAAAATCGAGGAAAACCCTTAAATTTTATAGGTCCGAATAGCCGGTTTTACTGGAGGGAGACTCTGTACCAGGGTCGTCTGCTAAGGTACCTCCGTCTTACCTATTTCTGCCGCAAAGCAGCAGTGCTTGGATTGCTGTGTTCCGGTTTGAAGGGCAGTGAAATTACTGGGTACTGTGACTTTACATCTGGTGTCACAAGTTGGCAACGTACACTGTGATTCTTGTGGGGGTTGCAGTTTTGCTGCGAATCTCACAAGAGCCGCATGTATTATAGGTGACTGTTATCACTTACCATCAGGTAGACAGTTTGCTTGTTTGCCAACTTTTTGCAATAAAAAATAAAAAAAAAAGGTCCAACCAACGTGTTTCATGTTTTTTTCCCGAAGCTATTCAGCGAATAATATCTGGTAGTCATAAACCAAGTTGATGTTGGAAGGATCTTTAGAGCATCATATAGATTAAAGATAGATAGCTTAGCCACAGCGAACGTTGCCGTTCGTTGTGACTAAACTTCTAACATTAGCAAATTTAACGCCGAGCGCACGAGCGGTATGGCGAAATATGGAAGCCGGGCCTTTGTGTTGCAGGTGGGATTCACGCTGCCAGCTTCTCGAGGCCGGTCGTCTCGGTACGTTACGGATTTGGCTAAAGCTATATCAGTCCCCGTGATACACGTCAATGGTGACCATCCTGAGGTAAGTGCGTTTATTATTGTAATGAAAATTTGCATTGAAATATCTAAGGCTTTAACCAAAGTAATGTGTAGAGCCGAGTCCGGATATGTATCATTTATCCGATCTGATCACCTTTTTGATACATTTCACTGTATTAGATGGCGTATCGTCGTATCATGATCGCATATATCACACCACATGCCCACGTCTGCGGCTACGGTGATGGGATCGGGCTAATTTGGCCACACAAAAGATACTGATAGAATTAGGTACATAAAAGCATTACAAGAATACAAAATAATAAAATGAAGGCTATTCGGGGCCAAAAAGGTCCCTGCCCCAGCTAACGCTATTAACGACGGAGCCGCAATAGCGCTGATTTTCAGGCAGAACCTCTGTTGTGGCCATGTAAGTGATATGCATAGTTACAAATAATACATTTTAAGAGGAAATCGAACAGTCCGTTTTTCCATACAAATGTAGTCCCCTGTTTCCTTCTTGGATAATGGCACTAGTTGTTCTATTTTTTCCAATAAAATCAATGGCCACTATAAGCATGTTCCTGTGTTTTCCTTTTTTTTTAGTATAAACTTAAAAAATCGACCTAATTTTTTTGCTGTATTTAAACGTCCAACAAACAAATTGAAGAAGATTATATATATAAAAAAAGAAAAAAGCCTTGCTTTAATTTTTAATGCAAAAAGTAATTAAATACACAGCGCGACAGCAATACATTTTACAAATACCTATTTTTGAATTCTCTCGACCTTGGTGTTTCCTCTTAAGATTAGGCTTCACGGTATTACTGTGACAGTCGTTACAGTTTTAATACTCTACATACACCCGCAGAATGGACTGGAGATAGACCCGCGTTGGGCGCCAATTATCAAAATGTAATTTTATTACAATTTTGGACTTAACTCTTTTATTTACTGTCAAACCAAAAGCTCAACTCTAATAATCACAGACAAGTAATTATTGCGTCATGTAATGGCGATATTCCTGACATAACATTCCTTGTTATGTTAGTTAGGACCACCGTTGTCTAACGTGTTTTTTTTTATATATCCATAGTTAAGTCAATGACATTGAAACTGTACGGAGGAATGTTCGCTTAACAATCCGTAAGGTAACATTTATTGTTTAACGGGACATTTTAACAATACACACAACTACACTATTCATCTTTGTTTTTTAAACACTATCAATACACTGTAAGCAAGTTATAGATGGTCAACTCTAGTCCGCGCAATGCAATAAACCATCTTTGGCGTGCGAAACGGAATAATAAATGATAGATAGATAGATAGATAAACAATTTATTTGCATCATTATTAACACACAAAGAACATATAAAACATAATACAAAATGAATCACGAGTACAATAACCATATGAAATACAATACTATAAAAATACATCTTGATAGATTATATGTGTCACAGCGATGCAAATAGGCTAAAGCTCAGCGATGTATTTGCCTTAGATACTAAAGCAAAACGCTGATTTTCAGCTTCAGATAACAGGTACGAGAACGCGAAAACAAAAACCGACTGTGTTAATATTATTATTATTTGCACTTATAAAAATATTATTATCATTTACACTTATATCAACAAAAATGCAGGTCTAAAGTCTAACATAAGCATAAAATAAGAGTGCTATTATCATTACAATATAAAATAAAATGAGTCCGGGGAGGAATATTAAAACAAAAGCGTGCACAGGCATTTTGTACACGTTGTATCATCCTCTGAGTTTTAGAAAGCAGTCGGGGACCATACACTAAATAGTTTAGTACCGATAGAACGAGAGACTCGCATAGCATGATACGACATTTTTCTGTTAAGTAATTGCGTATTTTATAGAGAATTTTTAATCTATAGAAGCAATTCCTAACTAAGCCCAATACATGGCCCTCAAATCGCAAGGCATCGTCAAAAAGTATTCCAAGGTTTCTAGTTTCACTAGCACGTTCAAAATTAGAACCCAATATTTGAAGCTTAGGATTACATACATTGACTTTTTCAATTTGTTTTTTTGTACCTAAGACCATAAACGCAGATTTTGTTGAATTCAAGACGAGTGCATTGTTAATCGACCAAAAAGCTATAGCATTTAGATCTTTACTCATGCTACGCCGAGCATCAGATATTCTATCAGGATTTGCTGATATAATTTTTGATGTGATTATTTTTTGCAGCTAGTAGAAAAGGCAACCAACATAGCCTTTGAATACCAACGCAAGTTTCACAAGGACGCGTTCATCGATTACAACTGCTTCAGGCGCTGGGGACATAACGAGCTAGACGACCCTACATTCACGAACCCATTGCTTTACAAGCATATACAAAATAGGAAGTGAGTTGGCTTTCATCGTAGCCTCTTTCAGAAATGCGAGAACAGAATGAGAAAGACGGATGTTCATTGTCCTAATAAACAACCTGACTCGGTAAATATCTAAAGTTGACAAGAGACCATAAAGAATTTTATTAATTTATTTCATATTCATGAAAAAGTGACACAAACATGCCTCGATTTTTAAATTTGAAACCTGGTGTCATAGTGAGTTTCGAGTCAAGCTATGCAAATAAATAAAACTATAAATAAATAAATCTCTAGTTTTTCATATTAACGTTTATTTCTTTTTAATTTTAAGCTCACACCCGAACATTTTTGACGAAATCTCTCAATACGTTTCGCTAACACGTGAGATGACCAATCTAAAGTATTCAAATTCATTTTATTTGCATAGAAAGTGGTACAGTGGGTGTTTGATTAAATAGGTATTCGCTCTTACATTTCGCCGTATTCTGGCACGCAAACAATATATTAATTTATTATTTTAGTAACATTAAACGTTTTGATTAAAATGGACCAATTGATTCGATTAAAAATGAAATATAGCAATTACAATAAAGTCAATTTATAAATAAATTAATAACAATGTCAAGGTTAATCATAAAAAACAACAAGTCAGTATCAGTATAAATGGGTTACAACTTTCAACAGTTCAATGTCTTTCAAAGAATTATTTAATTAATATTTTGAATGACTTACTAAAAATACAAGAGACACTGTTAGAAAGTAGAAACAACCCTGTATCAACCATTTCTTCAGCCTACTTTTAAAAATATTCAACGGTAGCAGTTTCATGTCATCTTCCAGCCTGTTGTAGATTTTAATTGCCATGCAGTATGGATTCTTTCCGTATAGTACTGTTGTGTGAGTGGGTAAGACGAGATTATGAGGATATCTGGTATTAAAGTTACACGCATCTTTATTTTAAATAAGTTTAAATTAGTTAAGACAAATAGTAGTTGGCTCTACTAAATCCTTTAACAGCAGGTGTCCTCGTTTGACACGTTCGTCCTTGGTTAACCTTTGATGTTTTTTCGTAAAAGACTAGTTCGACTGCAAGGCTTAAAAACCTACCACAGTTCTTAGCTTCTTAAAAAGTTGAATAATTACACTGCCTAGACCACCCGCGGTCAAGAACCGGGCATTCCAAAAAAATGGTACCTACATCGAGAAGACCGTATATTTTTTTGCCACCCATGTGACATACATATTACAAAGGGCCTATAAAATTTTTATTTTAGTTTGTATACAAATATAGGTCAACAAATAAAAAGCATGTATATAAAAAAAAATCTAGTCTAACTTTGTAATACACACCCACAGACACACTTCATTCACAGATCGATCCCAGATAGCTACGCAGAAAAGTTAGTGACACAAGGCGTGATGACCTCTGATGAAGTGGCCAACATAACTACAGATTACATCAAGTACTTACAATCACAATATGAGGCTGTGCCATCTTACAAACCCGAGGTAATTACGCTTATGATTTAGTCAATTTTAACGTTCAACATTCTTAACTGGTATGTGCATGCATACCAGTGAAGAATTTGGAAGAGCGACGGTGGCGCTGTCGCCTTGGCACTGGACTGTGCCCCGAGTAGAATCGAGAGGCCCGCGATCGATCCTGTCGTGTATGTACCAATGTGTTTTTCGTTTCACGAATTTCATATGTACATTTATCTGACGCTCCTACGGTGAAGGAAAACATCGTGAGGAAACCTGCATACACCTGCGAAGTAATTCAAAGGTGTATGTGAAGTCAGCCAATCCGCACTGGGCCAGCGTGGTTTTTCTAAGGCCTAATCGCCCTAACTTAGGGTAGGCTCGTGCCCCTCGGTGGGGACGTATATGAGCTGTGATGATGTACGTGCATAACTTACCTTGGACCTAACTGAACTTGGACTAGAAACAACTTTTGCCATTGGACTAAATGACACTTCGAAAACTTAGAACCGGGAGCATTATTTTTTCCGTTTTTCAACTTATTTTTATCATCAACAAGTTATTACCCCATATCGGTCTACTACTGAGGACATAGGCCGCCCAATAGATACACCACTCAGCCCGAACATCGGATTTTAATCTGACCACGCCTTTTATTCTACAAATAAAGATTTTGTGGGTAGTTATTGATTCAGATGAGCGTCGGTGGCGCTGTGGGCTCAGCACTTGCCTTCCAATCGGGAGATCCGGGGTTCGACACCCCACGTACCAACCAATATGTTTTTCGTTTTCGGATTTCATATGTACGAAAATATTTGTTTGACGTTCCTACGGTGAAGGATAACAGCGAAGAAATTCAAAGGTGTATGTGAAGTCTGTGACGGGGCAGGTTTGGGTAAATGAAACCCCCAAGTCCACAAAAAGATATGTATTTAAAAAATTAATACCCGTTAGGGTCGTGAGTTAAGCCCTTAATTTGTGCTTCGCTGGTCGGCACTTCCCTGTCTGTGAAGTTCCTCGAAGGTGCAGACGGATGGAGATGGTGGAACGTGCCGAAATACAGCTGCTCAGGTGCTACTGGACGGGAACACCGAAGACGTCAGTCTTCCGTCGATCTTCAATCGTTTTAGTCCAAAACTTGTTATTTTTTTTTATTCCAAAACTTGTTCCCTGGAATTAGTAAAGTCCAGCATTAGAACACGTCCACCATTAAGTTCCTTCTGGCCATCACACGAAGAACACAAAAGGGAGTGACCAGAGGCTGGTGAAGTGGCTTTATTTTAAAGAAAGCAGAGTGGAATTTACAATATTTATATTGATTAATTTAATGAGGCTGTTAAACTAATATTATTTAAATGTTATAAATGATTAAACTGAATTATAAGTTACAAAGTGATATTTTTAATTAATCGAAGGTAGAAATTTTAATAATGTTACTATAGAACAATGAAGCCTCGTATTTATGCAAATCATTAAACATTATGAAAAAATATGAGAATCTACATTAATTCTGAAATAAATACAATCAAATATAATTATCAGAAATGAATACAACAAATAGCTTTAAGCGAAACACTAAGTACATAATAACTGTCTGTTCATCACTTACCCAATTTGGGGAAGAAAACACTTATTTAACGACGCAAAATGTGCGTTATTATACTTCTAATTAAATAATTTCGAAATTGAAAAGAGGCCAAAAGACAAATTTAAAAGTCGTTGCTGGAACGATATGTCTTTGTTGTCGGCTATTGGAATCTCAACTGTGCACCGTATGCAAAGCGAATGACGCGGGCGCTCAACATAAAATAGTGTCTCGCATCGAAACAATGGAAGCGGTTTATGGTACCAGCGTACACACAACACGTAAGAACATTTCGTGTTATTCGTAGGTTAACTATAATGAGTTAATATTTATTATTTATATGCATCTTAAAGAAATCTGATTTTACTCGTTTTAGAATAAGTTATATTATATTAAGAATAAGTTCAGAACATTTTATAATTATAGTTTGTAAATAGTAGTAGTTTTTAATTTTTATGTCAATTTAATGAAATTTGTGATGTAATTTATAGTTTAATGTTTATTTTCCTTTTTAAATAAAAAATACTTTGTAAGTAAATTAATCTTATGAACGTGCAACGTTACAAGTCGACCAATCCGCACTGGGCCAGCGTGGTTGACTAAGGCCTAAACAAGTACGCAAGTACTTCAATTTCTACCTGTTGTTGTGATCTTTGACATAATTTTTCCCATGGCATGAAATTCATAGCACAGGCCACCTTGATAAATTGACACACACATACACACATACACACACACATACGCACAAACATATACACATACACACACAGACATACGCGTACACACACACACATACATACATCACGTAGGTACTCTATAAGAAAATTGATTTTTTATCAATTTTATTTAATATATTTTTTTTTCTCTTTTGCTGCTAAAGAAAAAATGTTAAACTGTATTTGGCATTATATTTTATGATCATAAAGTCCGATGGAAGACGTTAGCGTTTGTCATACAGTTTTAATTATAGAACTAGTACAAACGTTATCGTTCAACCGCGTCTTAAATACTTCCTGTATTTGTATAATTAATAAAAATGTCCTAATTAAGAACTGCAGAGCCTGTATTAGATACCAATAAACATTATTATTATTATTATTAAACACCCTAACTTAGGGTGGGTTTGAGCCCATCACAACAGCTCGTATATGTCCCACACATATACGAGCTGTAGTGATAATGATGTTGATGATGATCTATTCCGAATAACCTCAGAGGGCCAACTCTACTAATAAACCACGAAGGCGAAACGAAGCCGAACCGTCGTTTCGACCAATCAGAACACTACATTACATCACATTATCGAACATCCAAAAGTCAGTCTGCGCTTCAATTGGTCGACCACTATGGTTCGGTTTCCTTACAGCTGTAACTTATTGGTAAAATTGGGGGCTGTTAGGCTTCCAGCCAACCTCACCTGCTCAAGATGAACCGTGCATACCTGTATAGCATACCAGCCAGCATGATGGAGACTCTGTACCAGGGTCGTGTGCATGGGTACCTCCGTCTTACCTATTTCTGCCGCAAAGCAGCCTTGCACTGCTGTGTTCCGGTTTGAAGGGTAAGATATGGCAATGAAATTACTGGGTACCGTGACTTTACATCTTAAGTCACAAGTTGGCAACGTACACTGTGGTTCTTGTGGGGGTTGCAGTTTTGCTGCGAATCTCATAGGAACCATGCATTGTCAACGACACCACGAAACTATTGAATAGTAGCGACTTATATTGAAATAAAAAGATATATTTAACCGAATTATCTGTTTATTATTTAGAACACACTCGGAAGCAATATCAATCGAAAGATATAAAACGAGACGAATGACAAATCAAATCTGTCAGCGGAGCATAGTCATTAAACATAGACCGTAATTATTTTTTACTGGTTCCATCATTATAACTATGAAGATTATTTTGTATTAAAACCTTTCAATTCAACAGAAACCGCACCACTGTAGTGTCGTTTAAGGTGACTGTTACCACTTACCATCAGGTAAGCAGTTTGTTTGTTTGCCATCTTAATCGCAATAAAAAAAACATCATCATCATCATCACAGCTCATATACGTCCCTACCGAGGTGTTCGAGCCTACCCTATGTTAGGGTGATTAGGCCTTAGTCAACCACGCTGGCCCTGTGCGGATTGGTCGACTTCACATACGTCATTGAATTTCTTCGCAGATGTATGCAGGGTGCCTCACGATGTTTTCCTTCACCGTAGGAGCGTTAGACAAATGTACATATGAAATTCCAAACAAAAAACACATTGGTACATAGTGGGTCTCGAACCCCGACCCCCCGATTGGAAGGCAAGTGCCGAGACCACAGCGCCACCGACGCTAACCTTGATTTAGAAACACTTGCTAAACCTTAATTTAGAAACCCTTTGCCCAACTGTGGGCCTGTTTCATGTAATATGGATCCCTCTTTTTATTTCGTTAATTTATAGGTATTGTACTATCAAGAGCAATGGTCAGCGATGAACGCAGCGCCAAAGGCGGTGGAGACTTGGGACACGGGAGTCGACGTCCATATGCTGAAGATGGTGGGAGAAGCGTCGGTCAGGACTCCTAGTCACTTTGTAAGTACTTATTCTAAAGCGATTAGTTTCTTAATTGTGTAACTTTCATAATTATTCCGTATTGTTTCGCATGAAACACATTTTTTACTACTGTTCTATTTTACACACACCCCTATCCTGTATGAATCGAGCTTTATATATTATAGATAGATACACTCGCTTGGTAAGATAGGGCTGGCATGTAGCATGTAACATTTATACAAAAGCCATATTATAAGTTCAGAAATTTGGTTTCAGAGTATTCACAATCACTTAGCCAGAACCCACGTAAAGAACAGGTTAAATAAGCTGACGGAGGGAAAGGACATAGACTGGGCCACAGCTGAAGCCTTAGCATTCGGTGAGTGAAATCAAAAAGCTATACCTACACGGTGTTGGGGACCTCTCGATTTGAGTGTACTGTATTATTTGCTGGTTTTGGTCGCAGATGGTAGTGGCTACATAAAACTGGTTCAAGAAACGTTCACTCTATTAAATTATTACTTCAATTACACACTTGTACGTCTAGCCTACACCGAGTTCAGAGCAAGAGAGAGAGAAAATATAAAGGCACTCTTGCCATAATAAAAATAAAAATAAAAATATACTATTTATTTGTGTTGCCGACACACGGTGTTACAAAAATAGCCGTTAAGCGGAAAAGGGGTTAAATGGTCCCCTATGCAGAGTCCATTTACAATATTTCTAAACCTTAGTAATTGTAGGACTTACCGGCAACAAAAAAAAATAATTTAATTTTTCAATGGTGTCCAAACCCTATTTCAGTAAAATTAAAGAGTAAAAGTACAGTGAACGACACGTGCAGTACTGCAGTTTTCTGACATGCCAGCTTACTAGGGCTGACAATATTTTCGGCTTTGATAAATGTTCATTGCACATCATCGAAAAAAGTTTTGTTACCGCATGCCGCTGTGCGCTGCAGATTACACATTTTACTCTATCTCATTATTTGTATTTTTTTACATTTTTTTTATAAAAAAAATGTCGCCTACTCGCCCCACACAAGGATTTTCTCCTGTGTCGTGGGTGCAGTTACAAACATGGAATATCACATGCACATACGCCCAGACTGAAACAAATTTCTGTAGGGCATACAAAATATTTGTTCCGTACGGGGATCGAACCCGCGATCTTATTAGTATAAGGTCGCGGCTACTATATTGTACACCCAAGAGTCGCTCAAACTGAACATAGCCCCAAAGGATCATCTTAAGTTCTTCATACATCATTCAACTTATTTGACTAACAGTAGCATCTAACTTATTTGCCTTCATCAAGGCCCAAACTAACTCTATTACGAACTTCATCAAAATCAAGACAGCATGGGACTAGTGGTACAAATAAAGTTACTGTCGTATTCATTGGTTGCGGGTCAAAAAAGTTCGGTCGCGTGAGGGTTGCTGTGGACGAATCAAACGTATAATAATATCTATGTCGTCCATTCACTTCAACTAGACCAAGAGGATTTGGTCTAATAACGGCCGGTTTGACGTTAGCGATAAGTGTTTCACATTAGCTCCATAATTAATGTGTCAAAATTCCATCTAAAGTAAACAAATCTAGAGATAAATAGGGACATTCAAACTACCGATAGTACAGCACGATGACCAGAGGGTTGGTAAGGTAAGGTAGGTTTTTGTGTAGTTTTTTCCACCTCTTCGCTCTTAGCTTCAGACGTGTGATTTTGGTAAACTCCATTGGCCGGCTCAGACATCCATGAGAAGAAAGGAAGCGGTGACACAGTCATTAACTCTAAATTCGTCACCGTACAGACTACTTCTGGAATTTAATACGGATAATGAAAGTAATGTATTTTGTGCAATCGAATATGAAAATAAGTCAACTAAACCTTATTGCCTGCGTAGATTAGGAATGCTTGATTTCATTTTCAAAATAGGAGGAAGTTTGACTGTATCTATTTTTCAACACACTTGCTCGAAAAGTGGATCTAATTACACCGGTTTTAGATACATCAAGCAGCTCATAGAGCACGCGTGTGTTATAGCCCAAGCACCCATCACAGAGTCCGACAATGCTGCACTTGCCGACCGGGATGTAATGCTCTACATTTTTTAAAGCTATAGGTAATATAAAAGACTTCAACGAACTTCATTGATTTTCCAAACGATTATTTTCATACCATTATTTAGTTTTGTGTACAAATAAACATTGATTTGTGTTATTTAATCCTAAAAATTCTGTTTATTAAGTACTAACTGACCGTATGCAACTTTTTTTGCATTATAACTAACTTTTCCCGGAGGAACACTTTTCCCGTCAGATTTTCACGTAGGAAAATTACCGTATGTCCTTCCCCTGGTCTCGAACTATCCCTATACCAACTTTCATCGAAATCGGTTCAGTAGTACAAACAAACAAACAATCAAATCTTTCCTCTTTATAATATTAGTAAGTATATAGATTTTTCCTCACAAGTGTACACATATATCGTAATGTACTATTACGTATCTTCATCGATTAAATCTGTCAATTGAGAACCGATTTTCAAATTTTTTTTGGTTATAGAAAGAGCATACTCCTGAGGTGCGAAAAATCATGGGAGATCCTTAAATTTCATAGGCACGTCAAACGTGTTTCATGTTTTTCCTGAAGCTATTTAAGTATTTGCGTCTAGAAGTCATCATCTCCATTGACCACTAGATAATTTTTTATATATCTAAGGGAATGCATTTACGCGCTATCCAAACCCCAAAAGGGGTAAGGCGATTAACACACTGCCACGTACCACGCTGCATCATGCGCTACGCGCGTACTTGCGGGAGTGCAGATTCGCATCATCATGCGGGTTTTTTACGCATTCACGCGCGTGCGTTTCCAAAATCAACGTCAAGTCCTTCCAAAATCACGCACGGCTCTGCGAGACTCGGTGTGCCATACCTTGCGACTCGCGCGCACCTACGCGCGTGGGTGCGTCATTGATTTACTACCAAATGTAGAAAGAGCGCTTCATACAAAAACGCGCTTGAAATCTGTCACCTAATCGACTATACATTTGTACTCGCTGATATATACTTGAATATGCACGCCCGAATGAAAATTACCATAAAGAAAGTACCGTATTTATCGAATTCAACCTTATTCTGCATTATTACGGCAAATATTTTAAGTACAACCGTGGCACAGATAATACTCGTATAATACTACAGTACCGTGGGAAGTTACATCATTTCATAGCTAGCCACAGATCAATCGACGTTTTAGTAATTGCTACAAGAAAATATCAACTTTATACTTTCAAACATAATGCTTGAAATTGCTTATCGCGTTGTCGCTCCAACGCATGAATGAGATAACACATCGTGATACGACGCCCGTGCGAGCGAGACGATTGTGATGTACTGACACTGACGTGAAGCAACATGTTTATGATTAAAATAATTGTTTTTGATTGGTTTTTACGTATAAATCGAATATTTGAATACATGATAAGATGTGTAATGAGTTTACTTACGCAAAATAAGAAATCCCGTCTTTTTGCTGCCGTTTCTGGCTATTGTTACCACAACTTTTGAATGAGCACTTCGGCATGTAGACGTGCCGACAGCTACTCACTTACTATGGAAAAGAACTGCACGAGTCGCGATAGAGCAGTTCTTCACCGGCCCACTTTTCGATCGGTCATGCGTTATCTACGTTTGGTAGTAAATCAATGGGGTGCGTCTTTCACCGCTTGTAGGCGCGTGATCTGCATGAACCCGCGTGGATGCGTTTTCTGTGTGTTAGACTGTGCGTGTTTTCTATACAAACGGAGATACTTAGAATCAACGTAAGAACACGCATTCACGAGCTACGCTCCGTGGTGCGTGGCAGTTTGTGAATCGCCTAAGTGTGTGTGGATTCAGCAGCCGAGAACTGTGCATACTACCCACTAGACCCCTCGATGCCCTCAGTGACGCCTGGCGCGAGCACGTCCAAGGGACGCGTCGCTGCAGGAGTCATGGGAACCCTTACGGACACTATCACAACCTCGTCGGATCCGCCGCCGCTCGGATTCCCAGGCGACACCAGCCCCTTCTTAAATAAGAAGAAGGCATCTTAGACATCGTACACCACGCGGATGTGATCTGACATCGCACCCCACTTACCACTAGACCAACGCCTGACACACGAAACATGAGCTTGGAAAAAAGCGACAAATTCAAAAATTCTAGCTCTGGTAATACTGTATACAGAAGGTAAAATACATTTTGATACTTGAAATATTCTAATATTTTTTTATTTATGTAGTAATTTAGAATGTTAAATTTGTGAAAGGATTGTCTTTTTTTCCTTGAATATAGTAGGAAAAAACGGAGTTTATACTTTTTTAAAATTAAATATTAGGTAATGTTTAGTTTCAATGAACTTCCAACAATGAACCTTTTATAAGAAATGGCTGTATTTGGATTTCATGGATGTTAAAATTACTAATATCTGTAATATTTCGACAGAAATTGAGAAAAAAATATTATGAAATTGTTTATTACAAAGTATCAAAATCACCATGTTGAACTAAACTACATGGGGACATTGTATCAGTGTTGCTACTTGAAAAAATGTCACGTTCATGTTTCGTGTGCCAGACTCTATTTGTTTTGAATTATGAAATGTGTTATAAAATTGTTGATACTCATTGATATTTGTATATATCTTTAAATTCTTATCTGTACACGCGTACCTAAATATATTCTTAACTATGGGCAAACAAAGTGCATAAAGCCGTGTCTCTTGCGCTTGTTTTGTGTAGAATATAATTTTCAAAGTCAAAGTCAAAGTATTTATTCACACAAGGCATGGTAAAAATGGTAACAAAATGAGTAGCTGAACAGCACGTCTTACCAACTTGTGGCATGTGAATGTCAGTCAGTTTGTATAGGAATTTTCGAATATTATCTGTGATTTTGTGTTATGTTTCGATGTTTTTGTACACAAAACAAGCGCAGGAGACACGGCTTTACATACTCATTTCAGGTTCTCTCCTAATGGAAGGTCGTCACGTTCGACTGAGCGGAGAGGACGTGGGCCGGGGAACCTTCTCCCACAGGCACGCGATGCTGGTAGACCAGGAAACCGAGGAGATATACGTCCCGCTGAACAACATACATGAACAGCAAAAAGGATTTTTAGAGGTAATGTAAGCAGCCTTGATATCGTAGAGTAGGTACAGTCAGCAACACGTCAAGCTTTACATTTGCATTACGAAAGTCGCCGCTATTAAGAGCAACATAAGGGCGGTCTCAAGGTCAACTTGTCAAGCCTAGCGTGTTGCTGTGTGTATTGCATTTGCGCCTACTCGTCTCAACCACAGAAAATTCCCCGAAATGAACCCCGAGGGTATATATATATTAATCAAAACTTATATACCTACGCCTATACATATGCTGTTGCGATTTATTTTAAAATCATCGGAAACGATTAAAATATGCTTCCAGTGTTAGGCTTGAAACGAAATCTAATGGATTGCGTAGAAAATAATGCACTTCTTTTTCAATAAAATGGGGTCGACATATAGGGGCACGTCTCCCGGGAGCAGTAAAAGTTATCAGATAGACGCAATTGGAAGCAGAGCATGAATAATGTGATATAGAGCCGTGTAAAGTACTCTGAGGAAAATATAGAGGAAAATGATTGTTAAAAAATGGCCTTTCAATTGGCTAGATGACAAAAAAATTTTTTTTGCTTTAATAGAAGCTCATTCATCTAATAAACAGAAAGAAAAAATCGGTTTTCGAATAACAATAAAATCAACCAAGATATAAGGTATTAAAGATTTTTCTCCATCTCTTTCTAGCAAAACGGCATTTTACAAGGAGTTTATATGGCCGTACTCAACGATGACGTCACGATTGATGTCGGATCTCTCTGTCTAATCGCTTCAATATTAACAGCTTAAAATGCTTGTATCTTATGTATATCTAAGCCGATTTTAATTCTAATTTCACATGATTGCATCTTTTTCTGCGCTTTTTTAATATTTTATGTCGAGATGTGAAAATTAGAATTCAGTCATCATCCCAATTGTTTCAAATATTAAGCTATTGTTAAGTAGTACGATTTTCGAGGTCGTATTTATTCTACAGCAGTTTCTTATAGTAAACTAGCTTTCCGCTTTCTTCTTCGCTTGCGTTATTATTGTTTTCCCGTAGGAATTTATATTTTCCCGTAGGAAAAATAATTTTGTAGCCTATTTAAGCCCGTATAATAAATTTCAAAGAAATTGGAGCAGATTTTAAATATATATTTTCCATAGAATTTTTCAACCCCTATTTTGCACCTTAAGGGGGTGAATTACAATAAACCATGAAACACGTGTTCAATGAAATATTTTTAAGAGCATGAATCTCAAGTTATATCAAAATCGTTGCTAATTTTTAAAAAATCCATACAAACTTGCAACCCTTATTTCATCCCTTTAGGGTTAACATTTTTTAAAACCCCTTCTTAGTGTGCGTCCGCATTTTGAATTAAAACAACTGTCCAAATTTCAATTTTCTACCATTAGTCGTGACGGCTGTGCGTGCATATTATACATATAGATAGTGATGAATGTTTATGGTACTAATCGCTTAAGCAAGAAGAGCTGTGTCAAAAAGCAGGAGATAGCTTTACGTCGGATCGTTTCCTCTTAGGTGGCAAACTCCATTTTGTCGGAGGAGGCGGTGCTGGCGTTCGAGTACGGAATGGCTTACGACTCGCCCGACAACCTCTGCGTATGGGAAGCCCAGTTCGGGGACTTTTATAATGGGGCGCAGATCATCGTGGACGCCTATATCGCGTCCGGAGAAGGTAAGAACCCCTACTATAGAAAATCCCCGGATATAGGACAATAACAATGTTTCACTAGATTAAAAAATCAAGTTAAATTTCATTACTTGACTCTTTAAACCGCAGCAAGCCATTGGATATAAGTAAAGGTTCGCCACCTATTACTCTGCCCTAGGATATTCCCAACATAAGCTATTGGATATTCCCTAGGTGCCTGTGTACGTTGCGTGCATGGTTGGCCCCGTGCAAGCCGCCGTAAGGCCCTCCGACTGGGGATTGCTCTGGTGTTCTCGGGCAATCCCCCCTTGGCGATAGCCCGACCAACTTGGTCGGGCTTGCCCTGGCGCGCTGGTAGTGGTAGTCGCAGTGTGGACCTTACCATGCGCGCCCACAAGGGCAGGGAGAACACCGGGGGGTTTTAGAGGGTCGGCCTGGAACTCTGCCGGGCCAGCCCCACACACGCCTGCCGTCTAGCCAACGGCGGGTACGGTGCGATTACGCAATTCCCCCCGAAAAAAAAGGTGCCTGTGTACGTACAGTAGTATATTAGAAATGTATACCAGAGAGTGACTCGATATAGAGTCGTCTGGGTTTCTAAATGACCGGATACGTGTTGAGACAGGTGCACTGTGGTCATTGTATGTATGTACTAGCGGTAGCGATTTCAGAGTTGCGAATCTTTCCAGAAACACATGTACCTACCTACCTACGTGATTTTTTTACTTGTGACAGGGAAACTTGTCGCCTTCAGGGGCCTAATTCCGCTACCTAATCTTAACGTCGTTGTCGCGTCGTGATAGCGTTTCAATAAAACTGCTTTTGTCGCTTTTATGCGCATTTTCTGCAGCAATTTATTTGTACTACAATTTGTTGAAAAGTCAATAGTGACAAATGTTTTAGTTAGTATTCGGTTAACCAACAATATCTGTCTCAAAAAGCGATGCTATTGAAGCGTTATTGACACGCCACAAATGCGTTAACGCTAGCAGAATAGGGCCCCAGCTCACTTCATGGTAAGTGACGATAGACCGAAGTTGGAAACGAACTTCACCTGGACTCCTCATCAATGAGGAACTGGCTATCTTACATCTAATTATCAACAATGGACAACAATGTTATTAATTAACATTGTTGTTATGGTGACAAACTTAGGTAAGACGATGGTAGTTAGCCAGGCGGCTCAGAAGCCCCACCACCAACGGAACCAAGAATTTCTCCCCCATGGGAAATCAGAACTCGAGCCTCCAGATCAGAACCAAGTGGTCTCAACAACTAGACCACGGAAGCGGCTAAATTGTGATTGTAATCAGTTACCACCAGGTGAGCAGGGACCTAATTCCGCTAATCTTAACGTCGTCCTTATCGTGTCTTGATAGCGTTTTAATAAAACTGCTTTTGTCGCTTTTATACGCATTTCCTGGTGCAGTTTATTCGTACTACAATTTCTTGATAATTCAATAGTGACAAATGTTTTAGTTAGTAATTAGTTAACCAACAATAACACGGTTAGCGACGGTTAGACGGTTAGTCACGCACGACACAGTTAGCGCAGAGGTCGAGTGATCGCCTACTGCGCAACGGGTCGCAGGTTCGTTTTCCGTACGGGACAAATGTTTTGTATGGCCTACAGAAATTTGTTCCGGTCTGGGCGTATGTGCATGTGATATTCTATATCTGTAACTGCACCCACAACACAGGAGAAAATCCTAGAGTAGGGCGACCGATTTCTAAAAAAAAAAATAACTGTCTCAAAAAGCGATACTATTGAAGCGTTATTGGCACGCTACAAATACGTTAACGCTTACAGAATAAGGCCCCAGGCTACTTGCTTGCCAACTATTGTAGCTATACTCGTATGTGTAAAAAATGAATATTCATATAACCACGGTAATACACGGTAATAGTATATACAGTAGACCGCTTCATACAAACGGTCGAAACACGCGCTATGTCTACGCGCCTCGATCTGGGATCGCACTGGGATCGCACTGGGATCTCACTCGGATCGCATCTATAAGGGCATTCACCAATGCAATTCGCCGCAGGGCATACGCACGAGCCAAACGGAGCGCGCGATCGGTGTGTTAGGGAGTACTATTATATTCTGTGGTGTTAGTGAGCGTATATTAACGTAATATGGAAGCGAGCAGCCCTATTGCGGGCCATCGCACCAAGTGATGCCGAGCGGCCGTAGGTATAAAATGTCAAAGAGTCGACATCTCTATCTCTATCTCTATCTCTATATATTATAAAACAAAGTCTCCCTCGCCGCGTCTGTCTGTCTGTTCGCGATAAACTCAAAAACTACTGCACCGATTTTCAAGCGGTTTTCACCACTCGATAGCGTGATTCTCGAGGAAGGTTTTAGTATATAATTTGTTAAGTTTTTGTATTTATTTCTGTGTACATTAACGATATTTGTTGAAGATGTCGGGAAAAAATAAATTAAGGCGAAACGTAGTTCGCGGTCACAGCTAGTACTGTAATTACTATTACCGCGATAAAACTATGAATACCTGCAGCGAAATGGATGCGAAGCAACGGCCTAGTGATGCTACTGCCCCACGGGTACGACGGCGCCGCGTCCGAGCACAGCTCCTGCAGGATGGAGCGGTTCCTGCAGCTGACCGACAGCTCCGAGACAAGGCCAGATTCCGACGCCGTCTGCCTGCACGTCGCCAACCCTACCACTCCGGCTCAGTACTTTCATTTGTTGAGGAGGCAGGTATGACGCGTGAATTTGTTTTGCAACTTTTATTTCAGTGATCACAACCCCAGCTGCGCTGCCACTGCTGGGCACTGCCCTGACCCCAAAAGAGGGATTTCGACCATATCTCCCATACAGAGTAAACCGCGAGCAGTTGAGAGTGGGGTGTTATATTCGGTAGTTTATTTCAGGGCTCGGAACCGGTTAACAAATACCGGTTAATTTTGTTCAAAACCGGTTTATTGTGTTCCTTTGTTAACCGGTTAATCAAGAAAACCGGTATCATTTACACCGAAAAATTCTGTTAACCGGTAAAAACAAAGAACGTTATTTTAAAGACTCTTGCCAACTTAAATTAACCGGTTAAACTCAAAACAACTTACACGCTATACGCGGCACGGGCCTCTTGTCGTCATGTTGTGTCCGCCCGTGCGCGCCCTCGTACCTCTCTTTCACATTCACTTCTGCTCACTCTGCAGAAGGAATAATTTGCGTGTGACACGCACGATCTTGAAACTCAAATTAAACGGTTTATTTCGCTCAATGGGAACGAAATTTGTGAAATATTAGTTTAGAGATTTGACCGGTTAATAATCGGTAACCGAAACCTAACCGGTAACCGAAACCATAACCGCAATCCATTTCGGTTCAGGGTCAATGACCGAAACCGGGTTAAAAAATTAACCGGTTTCCGAGCCTAGGTTTATTTGGTAGGTAATCTTTCTTGATAGACATATTATCACTTTGAATCGATGAAGTTATAATCGATTAAAGGTATCGAGGTATGTACATCCGAGCAACTCGTGAATAGAATACCGTGACCGTGACGAGAACTTTAATGGTTCACATGAATGAGCCCTCCATTGCCGTGAATGGGCATTGACAAAGTCACTCCGATGGGCTGGGAACCTGACTCATGCGCAGTTATCGTTTCGCTGCGGTCTTCTGTGAGGTGCAGGTACTTCCCCAGTGAGACTACTCGTAACAGCGTTAATTTTATTATTATTGTAATGTTAGCAATTTAAAAAAGAAGACTAAAAATGATACCTTCCGAGTTTCTCGAGAAAGCTCTCCCAATTTCCGAACAATTGTAGAGCCAACTTTTTTTTAATTTGACTTGTATTTGCATACATTGTGTATGTACAAGGTTTAAATAATAAATTATCTTAGTTTTTTAGATTTTGGTTAATTAGTTTTAAATTTTGTTTGAAGTCAATATGTTCCTGTAAAAGTCTATATTGAATAAAGGTTGCAGACTTTTTGTTTCGAGTTTAAGCCCTGCCTCCCTTTAATATTGTTAGGTAGGCAGTTCTTCAGCAACTGATTAAATAAAGGTAGGGGCAAAAGACATCACATTAATACACATTTAAAGCATAAATCGAACACACTTTGGGTATTTATACGGTTCCGTGTTAATAAAGTTTTAAAAAGTTTTAATTTAAAGATTATAGTCTATTTTTTTCCATTCTAACTCATACCATTTTTAAGAAATGGAACGAGACAACAATCAAAGATTAACTGAATACACATATTTCTTGTTTAATAATGTATCCTCTAAAATTTTTTGAATTGTTATCTGCACTCCTAAAACACAACAATATGTAGATTTAGTTATTAATACAACTGTAGTATTATATTCGATATCTGTGCTTAGGTATACTATAATTATGAATATTTTCTCCACACCTAATATTATATTCCTAATTCAATACCTACAAAATTCTTCACTGGTCCTACTTCCCATTCGCATTCCGTTCCATTCATTGAATACTATACAATTTCCCAACATTTTACACTGACACTGGCATATAGAAAAACTTCTCCTTTCAAATTCAAATTCAAATTCAAATTCATATTATTTATTTGCTATAAAAAGGGTTACATATCACAATTTTGTGGGTGTTATAAAAAGTTGATGAACTTAATGCCTATTTAGCTATTGAGTTATAGCATGCAAATACTTTAGCAATTCCTTTAATTATAAATCGTATGTCACACAATTATTAAATAACAAAAATAACAAAAGTCAAACAAACTACAATTTACCGAATCATTAAATTGAAATTACACTTAAAAAATCAATCTATTATAATTAAAATCTTTTAAATTATTCACATGTCATGCCTTATATCTAAAAAATTCATCAACTGTGTAAAAACTCCGTTCTATTAACCAGTTCCTTAAAACAGTTTTAAATCGATTGAATGGCAACTCTTTTATTTCTTGGGGTATTTTATTGAATATCCTAATGGCCATCGCATAACCATTTTTATTAAAACGTGTCGTATTTGGATTTGTAGTTAGAATAAGCCTGTCTACATTTCTTAAATTTCTTGTTGTATTATCTTTTGCTTTTTGGAAGAGATGGCTGTTCAGTTTTACAAATTTTCCTATTTCAAGAATATACAAAGACGGAAGGGTCAATATGCTTAGTGACTTGAAGAAAGGCTTACATGAAACATCTGGTGCAATATTGCAAATGGCTCTAATACATCTTTTCTGTGCTATAAATAATCTATGATTATCAGTGCCGTTACCCCAGATTATGAGCCCATATCTTAATATTGATTCAATGTAAGCAAAATAGGCTGTAATGGCTGTTTTTTTGTTGGCTATTTTTGTAAGTCGGTGTAAAGCGTATACAAAACTGTTTATTTTACCACAAACTTTTTCAATTTGATCCTTCCAGTTAAATTTTGTATCTATAATTAGACCCAGAAACTTTACTTTAGTAGCCCATTTAAGCTGTTCTCCGATTATATCAATATTAGGTAAAGGATTTTTTAAATTATTAAAATTTATTATATTAGTTTTATTTACATTTATTTTTAAATTATTATAATTAAGCCAATTTATTATATATGTCAAAGTATTCATAATGTCATTTTTATGTTGCTGTATTGTACATTTCTTGTCACTAGAAACAAGCACTGCAATATCGTCAGCAAATAAAGTAAATTTATATGTAGAATCAGCAGTGATGTCATTGATATAGAGAAGAAATAATAGTGGTCCTAATATGCTTCCTTGTCCAAAACTAGATCTATATATCTGTATATTATGTTGAGCATCTACTTGTTCTATCTCAACACATTGTCGTCGTTTGTCTAAATAAGATTTTAACCAGTCGTGTGCTTGTCCTCTTATACCGTTGAGTTCCAGTTTTTGTAATAGTTTTAAGTGCGATACCCGGTCGAACGCCTTAGACATGTCAACAAATATAACAGACGTGTATTTCTCATCATTTACATTATTTAAGACTTCATTTACTAGCTTATAAATTGCTTGTGTTGTTGATTTTTCTTTCTGAAATCCGTACTGATCTTGACTAATTATATTGTATTTCAGAAAAAACGATGATAGTTGGTCATACATTACCCTTTCAAAGATTTTTGAAAAAATAGATAATAATGTCACTGGTCTATAATTATCAATTTCAGTGGTGTTGCCCTTCTTATGTAACGGTTTTACGATGGACATTTTCAGTTTTTCTGGAAATGTTCCAGTTTCCAATGATATGTTAACTAAATGAGTCAATATTGAAACTAGTTCTTTTCCGCATGATTTTATTATTTTTGTACTAATAGAATCATATCCTTCTGATGGAGTATTTTTCAAAGTCAAAATTATTTTTTCTATTTGATTTTCATTAACGGGATTTAAGAAAATAGAGTTATTTAAGTTACTCTTTGTACGTATATTATTTGTGCAATTATTGGTTTTACTTATGTCAATAAAGTATCTATTAAATGTCGAAGCTATCTCTACTGGTGACTGCAGAACGTCTTTGCCGTTAGTTTTTATATAATTGATATATTTTCTTGTGTTCGTATCACTAGTCTCCATCTTTATAACTGTCCATGTTGCTTTACCTATATTTTTGCTATTTGTAACGTAAGTTTTGTTAGTTATTCTTTTAGCGTCATTAATACATTTTTTTAGTTGCTTATTATATTTTAGGTACTTATCCCTATTAGATTTTGTTTTATTTCTGTAATATTTATAACGTAACAATCTCTTTGTCATACAACTTTTTTTTATTCCTCTAGTTATCCATCGAGGTTTACTAGATAAGACTTTTCTTATTTTAATTTCGGGAAAGCAAAGCTTATATAATAAGGAAAATCTGTCATGGAACTCACTAAAGGCTTGATTTGTCTCTGGGAGTTCGATAATGTCTCTAAATGGCATACACTCAAGGTGATGTTTAAATAATTTCAAATTTTTTTCTGAGTAGTCTCTTCTCTTAATAAACACAATTTTGTGACTTTGTTTTTTGTGTATTAAGGGAAATTTCAGAATTTGAGCAGTGTTATGATCAGACAAATACAAAGGCTGAACTGAACCTATTGCGTCAGTAATGTTACTGATTATAAGATCAATGCAAGAATTCTTTCGAGTAGGCTCATTTATATGGATATTAAGGTTATGTTTATTTAATATTTCTTTTAATTGTTGAGCCTGTTTACATTTGTGGTCAATAATATTTATGTTCATGTCGCCAGTAATGATAATTTTTTTATTACCATATTTTTTCAAACAATTGTATAAAATTAAATCAAGTTTTTCCAGAAAATATGTAATGTGTCTCTGCAATTTTGTTGGTATTCTATAGATACAAATGATAATAATATTGTTAGAAACTATATTTACTGCACAGCATTCAAAGTGAAATGTCACAGAAACATTATCAAAAATTTTAATTTTTTTGTAGTCTATTCCTTTTTTTACCAATATACAAGAACCTCCTCTTTTATTTTGTCTTGAATAATGTGCTGCTAGCTCAAAATTATTTATATTTATGTATTTTTCCTCATTGTGTTTAATAAAAGTTTCTGTAAAACACAAAATATCTGGTTTTATTCTTTCACTAATTTCCAACATTGTTACCTCTATAAGTTCCTTTTTTGAACATAGACCGTGTATATTTTGGTGAAAAATAGTAAAAATATTACTATTCCCGAAATAACTTTTCACTTTCCTGAGTAGACGGAGAGGATTGAGTCTGTTGGTTATTTTTATCTCGTGGTAATGCCTCATCTAATGATATACTACTACTACATTTTACTAGGGGTCCATTATTCTTAGTTTGGGTCTGTTTTCCGCAGTTATTCCTTAAGCGCCTTTTTATTTGGTCTATTGATAAAAAATCTATTTCATATTGCCTATAATCTATGTACAAATTAATTTTTAAACTTAGATATCTAATGTAATTCATGTCATGTCCATTATTTAAAAAATTATTAATGTCAATAGTTGTACAATTCACAAAATATTTCGTCCAAAGCCTTAAATTATAATTCAACATTTTTTCATTCAAATAACGATTTTTTATTACAGGAGCAATTAAAACGTGAGCTTTAGCACATAACATATTGACAGCTATACATAAATTGGAATGAAATTCATTTATATTGTTATCATTACCACCACAACCTAAAATAACTACGTCATGACAGTTAAGTTGAGGTAAAATATCACTACATTGTTTTAATATTAACGTACTTGGGGCTCCGGACATAATAAATGCATATGGCTTATAATTATCGTTCCATTTTCCTAATCTTGTAGTAGAAAGAGTGGCGGCAAGATCCCGTAGAACTTCATCACCAATAATATAGATACGCCTTGTGTTATCGCTTCTCAGAGAATCAGTCACTCCATCTATTGGTGACGTGCAGAGTGATTTGACAGTTTGTTTTTCTTCGGAGGGTACATCAACATTAATAATATTCGCCGATTTGCTCTGTTGATGTTCGGCTCTTTTAGTAGATGGCGTTCTACTTTTTTCATTATTGTATGTATTCTGCTGTTGTGATAATTTGTTAGTTTCCAAATTTTCCGTTAGTGAAGTTGATAAGCTAACCTTTCGCTTATTTGTTTTATTTTTCCTTGTACTTGGCATTTTTGGAGTTGACTTGCATACAAACGAAAGCTGGTTTATTTTTAATTCATATTTGCTATTTAGCCGTTTTAATTCATTATTTGCTAGTATCAAATTTTCTATTTCGTTTTCGGCAATTTCTAATTTTTCTTCTAGTGTTTTAATTTTTTTTATTTTTTCTTTTATTTCATCAAGCAAATAAGTTCTATGTGAATGTATTTCTGCAAAGCTTCTATTTACCTCCCTAGATGGCGTTGAGGTAATTGAAGCAAAGTCAGTATCTTCGACAGATAAATCTTCGGAAGAGTTTTCGATTGGGACATTTGTTATTTGTTTATTTCGTACAGTAATATTGTCATAGTCATATATTGAGCTGCTTGCTGGCGGTGTGACGGATTCACTTGTTTTTGGCGTTGCAATAGAAGATGCATCTGATTTTCGTACGCAGTTGTCACATACAAATGCCTTTTTATTTGCAGTAGTCATTATGCGAAATCGCTGAAATGAGACCTTAGTACAATCTAAATGATGGCTGTTTTTGCATTTGCAGCACGTAAGCATTTGTTTATTTGTTATTGCCTTTTTGCATTTCGCACAATTGGGCGACATCTTCCTACTTATATTTAAATTCGTGTTTACTGTAATTTAAGGCTTTGCTTTCTTATCCTTGATTTGCTTTTTTTTTGACTTATCTCTTATTCTTGTTTGTATATTTTATAAAATTTCTTAATTGAATGTTATATATGTCTGTATTCTATTATTATTATTTTCTTATTTATATATTTGTTGTTAGATTTTATGAATATTGATCTAACTTTTGAACATACAGTTTGTAGATCGCCACCTAGTGACGAGCAGCCACCTTGTACTTTTGCAGTGAAAAATTCCAGAGAAAGTTTGTAGATGGCGTAATTGTTGGATACACATACCACCATCTGTTGTCAAGTAGATCAACTTTTAAGGAT
This sequence comes from Schoenobius gigantellus, assembly GCA_963935595.1. NCBI lineage: Eukaryota > Metazoa > Arthropoda > Insecta > Lepidoptera > Crambidae > Schoenobius > Schoenobius gigantellus. Next base: position 30,118,066 of record OZ012551.1, read on the forward strand.
TCTTGATTTTTATTGGTTGTTGAGGTGGTCAGCTGATTTATCTTTATAAGATTTAAAAATAAACGATGTAATATTTTACAATATTCAAAATTAATGTCGCTTACGAATACTTAGAAAATTCTTATGTTGGTTGGGATTTTGAAAAGAAGCCTCAGTGTTGTTCTTTTCGCACTTAATCGCAATTTCTCAAATATTGTTAATAACAGCTGAAGTGTTCATACCACAATTCACTTTTCGCAATTTAATTGTCACCAAACGATATTTTGCTTAGATAACACTTTCGTTGCTTTTTCACACATAAATTTATACACTGATCACATAAAACTAGATATTATTTGACTTAAAGTATTTTTTTAATCACTTTGTAAATAGAGTAGATCTTAACCGTGCCAACTAGCGCCATCTCCTACTAGCGGTCTCGGGTTCCCGTAGTATTATAATACTCTTTGCCCTTAACCTTCAGTCGGAACCAGTCGGAAATGGATTCAATTAAGTCCATGAGTGGTTATAATATGGATAAAAGAATAAAGCAAAATTATAAATCTTTGCCAAAAAAAAAACTTAACCAGGCTTATATAAGTTTATTTTTATTATTATACATTTATTCAAAAAAGCATCTTAAATTTAAGTTTTTTACAATATATAGATATAAAAACACAAATATTATAAAAAACTTAAATCTAGGGTTCCTTATTATTATTATTATTATTATATTATTAATACGGGCCTAGACTAGAAGTCTACGACGGCTTAGTTTCTGGTTTACATTACGTAGTATTAAAATGGCTTCATCCCGCAGGTGGTTAGGAATTATAGGAAACCGTTGGTGGTGGTCGCGCCGAAGCTACTGCTGCGGTTGGCGGACGCCGTGTCGCCGCTCCACGATTTCGCGCCGGGAACACATTTCAATTCCGTTATCGGTAAGAAAGTGATATCGTTATCGGTAAGATGATACGAGTATCCCAGATATCGATGCAAGTCTACACACTGGAGGCAAGGTTGAATCAAGCTCGGATCCACCGTTGTGGGCACGATGTGCATGCCCACGACCCTAATAGACTTGTGACGTCACACTTTCACGGTCTTTTATTTATTTATTTATTTGTAATGATACACCATCGACAATATTGATTAGGTACATCATAAATATAGGATACTTCGAATTAGACTTAGTTATATACAATATACCGGGTGTAACTGAACACCCCAATAACATTTAAGAGGCATATAAGTAAGATACTAAATGGACCTTCGGTGCTTGTCTGAGACCTAGAACCACAATACTTTCAGAGTTATTTGATTTTAAACTGAAAGCAAAAACTTTCAAGTGACAACCATAATCAGCTCTTAACACAAAAGAAATTTAAACACAAAATGACACGTGACAGACGTGAGCGTAGTATTCCTCGTACGCTTTCGTAGAGCTGTCGGCACTTAATACCAAAAAATAATTTATTTAGTTTGTATGGGAAAAAAAAGTAGGTTTGTTAGCCCAAATATTTTTCCTACAGAATCCCTACTTCTGATGGATACATACCCTTAAATGTTATTGGGGTGTTCAGTTACACCCTGTATATCGCTACAGGTGTATACAACATTGATATAACAGAACAACTATAACAACAACATAAAATTATTAAAAAGATTTTTAAAAAATGATTAGCTCACTTACATGCAAAATTAACCTAGTAAGGTTATCAGTTCTACACACTTCTTTCTAAATAAGCGTTCAGGGTCATTTAGGACGTCAATGTCATGGGTGTTCAGGTCATTGTAAGTTCTCATGCATCTTTTTAACGGTGAGAATCTACCTAAATTGGTCCTACTAATAGGGATATTAAAAGTATTAGTAATCGGGTATCTGGGTATACGACAAGGTGCAAATTCGACTTGGCTCAATAAACTAGTTGAACTTAAGCTACCATTAAGTAGTTTATGCAATGTCATAAGATCTAGGAGTTTCCGTCTTTTGAGATTGATAGACTAATTAAATCCAATGCTTAATAAAAAAAAACCGGCCAAGTGCGAGTCGGACTCGCGCACCGAAGGTTCCGTACAAACCTGTAGGTATAAAAGTAAACATTTACGGTTTTCGCAATTTTTCCTTTATCGGTGCTATAAGACGTTACTTCGTACCAAATTTCAAGATTTTGAGTTCACGGGAAGTACCTACCCTGTAGGTTTTGATTTCCTTGCGAGTGTCGAAAATTTGCGGCATAAACGTCTGCATCTTTTGATTGCGTTGGCTTAGAAATTTGATTTTTTCACAGCTCGGCGTCATATGTTGTCTACGCATCTCCATTGTGGAAATGCCATTGACCTGTGAGGAATGCACTAAGTATATCGATCATGAGCGAGTTTATATTCCGACTCGCACTTGGCCGATTTTCTGGTGGCTGTGACCACAACTTATTTTGAGGGCTGGATCCGCAATATTTTTAAGAACATGAATCTCAAGTTTTATCAAAATTGTTGCTAATTTAAAGATTTTTCCATACAAACGTGCAACCCCTATTTCATCCCTTTAGAGTTCATTTTTTTAAAACCCCTTCTTAGTGTGCGTCCGCATTTTAAGTTAAAACAACTGTCCAAATTTCACGTTTCTACCATTAGCAGTTACGGCTGTGCGTGCGTCTATAGATGGGAACATCTCCTTTTATAAGTATATAGATAATAAACGATTTGATTTCATTTGACATGATTTAACTGTTGTCTGTATTGCTACCATTGAATATTTTTTTTGTATTTTAAATTATTTAGAAATTATGTTAGATGTTGTTTTTTAGAACACTCGCACCAAATATCTAACCCGGAATTCCCAAAGAAAGTATTGTGTGTATATCAAGGACATGCGTGATATTTTTTTTTATCTTTATTATTCACGGAGCTTCCGTAAAAACATAACATGTCAGCCCTATATTGACTTTAGAATTAATTACGAGTAGGTAACTAAAGTTCATCATCATCATCATCATAACAGCTCATTTACGTCCCCACCGAGGGGCTCGAGTCTACCCTAAGTTAAGGTGTTTAGGCCTTACTCAACCACGGTGGCCCAGTGCGGATTGGTCGACTTCACACACACCTTTGAATTTCTTTGTAGATGTATGCAGATTGCCTCACGATGTTTTACTTCACCATAGGAGCGTCAGATAAAAAATCGAAAATCGAAAAATACATTTGTACCCATGTCGGTCTCGAACCCCAGACTTCCCGATTGGAAGGCAAGTACGGAGTCCACCGCTCTTAACTAAGATTAACTAATTTTAATTTTAAACTTTTTTCCGCGAAACTAGATCGATGAGGCTGCTTCGGAAATAGTACCTACATTATAGATTAACAAATCATATGAAATAGTGGAAAATAAAACTATAAAAGGCCAAATAATACTAATAATAGTACGGAGCCCTATTGCGCGTGGCTCGATATGCACTGAACTGGTTTTTTGTTTCATTTGAATCATTAACTAATGCTAAGTTGACAACATATTCCTAAATAAGAATGTGTGTTGCTGGTGCACCTAACTTGGAATAAGTATATAATCACCTGTAATACTTATTACAGATGATTACCTATATACTGTACAGGTGATTATATTATGTATCAACTGTAATACTTATTACAGGTGATACGACCGCAGACCCGCTGAAAGTCAAGAGGATAATATTAGTAAGCGGCAAACACTACTACGAACTACACAAGGAAAGAATGAAGTCGAAGATTGAAGACGTCGCGATCATCAGGGTGGAGTCCCTCAGCCCCTTCCCGCTGCGATGCTTGCAATTGGAGCTGGCGAAATTCCCTAACGCCAGAAGTAAGTTAAAGCTAGGAAATTTAACCAAATAGATTACCCAACACTTAGTCAGTTGATCCTGAATTCCCAACGCTAGATTTAAGTTGAACCTAAATTCCCTAACGCTAGAAGTAAGTTGAAGCTTAGTACCAACTACTTACTAAATAAATTTACCATTAAGAGGAAGATTCTGTACCTGGGTCGCCTTCTTGGTTACCTCCGTCTTACCTATTTGTGCCGCAAAGCAGCAGTGCTTGCATTCCTGTGTCCCGGTTTAAAGGGTAAGATATGGCAGTGAAATTACTGGGTACTTAACTTTACATCATATGTCACAAGTTGACAACGTACACTGAGGTTCTTGTGGGGGTTGCGTTGCAAATTTGCTGCGAATCTCACAAGAACCACATGATAGGTGACTGTTACCACTTACCATCAGGTGAGCAGTATGCTTGTTTACCAACTTAGTTGTATAAAAAAGGAGGAAGTTTAACCTAGATGACCCAACATTAATTAAGTTGACCCTAAATTACCAACGCTAGATTGCAGATTTGCTGCGAATCTCACAAGAACCACATGATAGGTGACTGTTACCACTTACCATCAGGTGAGCAGTATGCTTGTTTACCAACTTAGTTGTATAAAAAAGGAGGAAGTTTAACCTAGATGACCCAACATTAATTAAGTTGACCCTAAATTACCAACGCTAGATTGCAGATTTGCTGCGAATCTCACAAGAACCACATGATAGGTGACTGTTACCACTTATCATCAGGTGGGCAGTATGCTTGTTAGCCAACTTAGTTGTATAAAAAGGAGGAAATTTAAGGAAATTTAACCTAGATGACCCAACACTAATTAAGTTGACCCTGAATTACCAACGCTAGATGTAAGTTGAACCTAAATCGCCTAACGTTAGAAGTAAGTTTAATCCTAAATTCCAAATCCATTTACCTTAAAAATTGTAAGAAGTATTTGTAAACATAAGACGCATTTTTGTATCATTAGAAATTAATCTTGAATTCGAACACAAATCATGTGCAGAATTATTTTCCAGTGTTCCCAATTTTGATCATTTTCGAATCACTGGAAATTCTATAGGTACTTATTTGTTTCCATTTTGCGCTGAAAAAATAATAATGTGTACCTACCTACGCCAATAGCTTTCAATAATCGACGATGAAACGTAAAAAACGGAATGGATTTACTTTGCGTACTTATATTTTACTAGTAGAAATCAAAATCGAGTGAGTGGGCAGAATTCACGAAATGAATACCTATTCAAAAATAGTGAATTTCGACATTCGTATCAAATCTTACGATCGTCTCCTGGAAGGGTACATGCCAATGTTTGTATAATTTGTTACTAGATAAATCATATAAAAACATCTCAATTAATTTAGAAATAAATATATTTTAATCTAAATTCATTTACATGAAACCGCGAAATGAAATTAGTAATAGTTAGGTTAAAAATGACAATATTATAATATTTGAACTATTGTCCTCATTTTAATTTACTTAATAATAATCCAACTATGGACTTAGATCTAAGTCCATGAATCCAACAAACATTTTCCCATTACTGTCACCAACTGTCACTTCTACTGAAGCTGATCAGTCCTACGCTTCAATCAACTTTTTGTGCGTAGGTAACCTTCAATCAGACACAATCATTGGGCACAATGAAGATAAATTAAATAAGAAAAGGGTTTCTTCCTTTTTGTGTAACCTAGGGTTAAGATTAATCATATAAATCTTTATTGATTCATGAATTCAGATATTGATGATTTGATTTACCTACCAATAGGACCCTCTGTTGGATTAAAAAAATATTGAACACGAAAAATGAATAATATCAAAAAAAAACTTCCTTTTTTATTGATTCTCAGGTTTTTTCCTTTATTGATTTTTTTCATTTTCAATGTATTAAGCATTCTTAAAGAAAATGCAAAGTTCTATATAAAATATTGAACACGGTTTTTTTACGTAATCAACAACTACTGATAAAATTGATTTGGGATGACTTCTGACGAAACTAGCCAGCCCCTATTCATTTAATTTCATTTGTTTTAAATGTACTACATTTTAAATTCTATTTTTTATTCCTACTTCGAAATAGCAAACATATTATGTGTACTGTTATTTTATTATTTTTCTAAATGACGAACTAAATAGATGAATAACTAAATATTTACACAGTCATCGTGATTGTTCTATCAAATCCAGGCACAGTCGCCCAAAAAAGTATGGTTTTACATGGGTTTTACATTTTTCCACACTAAGGGGTTGACATTTAATTTACTGTCATAAAACAACACAGTTGACCTTCCTTTACAATTATTCCTTGACGATATTTTGTTCATCAAACTGGTACACCATAGTCTTGGCCGACCGAACCTGTTGATAGCTGTGGTACTGAAGGTTTGTTGTTATTTTCAGAATTTATTTGGAGCCAAGAAGAACATAGAAACATGGGAGCGTGGACTTTTGTGAAACCGAGATTTGAAAATTTGATAGGACGTAGAGTGAGTAGTTTATTCTTGAAAAACCCTGCGAACATTTGACCATCCCGACTATTTGTTTTCAGTTGCAGAAAATTTTCATTGAGTATTTTAATTTATGCGACTCGATTTGAGTTTTTGATGAGCAAACCTATTATTCGCTCGCATTTTTCGAGGTTGGCTCGCACTTTTCCTAAAAGGTAAAGACGAGAGAAAATTTAATTTTGGATTAAATCAGCCACATCTTATATCTTATAATGAATTAATACACATTTTGCGATTCATTTAATAAAAATTAAATGAATCGCAAAATGTGTTGGTAAGCGCAAATCTCAGAAACTACTGGTTCGAATTGAGAAACTCTTTTACCAATAGAATGCTACATTGTCCCTGATGGTTATAGGCTATATTATAATTTTTACCGCGGGAAAATATTTCTTTCCTATGGGAAAATTCACTAACTACTGGGCCGATTTTTAAAATTCTTTCACCATTAGAATGCTACATCCTTCGTGAGTAACATAGGCTATATTTCCCACGGGAAAAATATGACGGGAAATCTATCGTAAGGCGAAACGAAGTTCGCGGGCACAGCTTGTATTTCATACAACTAAATTCTCTCGATTCTAAACTACCTAACATATTCAAGTTTTGCGCAATTAAGTTAACATAGCCGTCCTTGATAAATAAATGGACTATCCTTCAACACAAAAATAATTTTTCACTTCGAATCAGTAGCTCCTAAGATAAGCGCGCTTAACCTCACTAAGAAACTCTTCAGTTTTATAATATTAGTAAGTATAGATACCCTAAAGACGCGTGTAAATTACGCGCGGCAAAACCTCGAACATTGGCACGCGCGGCAGCCGCGCGTTGTTTTCGAAGGTTTGCCGCGCGTAATTTATACTCACCTTAAGCAACATAATATCAACTGTCCGTAGTTGGTGTATTCTGGACGAGCCGAAGCAGCGACACCAGCGGTAGGCGCAGCCGTTTTACACCGAGCCGAAGTAGAACATATTCTCAAAGATCCACTCTACAATATCAAATAAAAATACGCATGCATACCTTACTTACTTATGTCGAAACATGCACATGATATTAAATATAAGGGTTCTGTAAAAACTGTAAATATTATAATTTATTGTTTACATATTTAAAATGTTTATGTTTTAAATGTGTTTTAATTTACTAGCGTCTTATCCTGTAGCCATGCTTTGTGGGCGTAGTCCCGTGTAATGGATGCGGCTGATGAAATGAGAATTCACGGCAAGTAAAGCAAATGAAGTCAATTTGTTTCGAGACATACGTAGATATATATTACAGTCAGTAGATGAAACGAACTCGACCTTTCATTTCCACCGACATTTCATTTTTAAATGATTTTATTCATTTGGATTGAAGCTTAAACTTGAGAACATTGAGGCATATTTGGTTCGCATGACGAAAAACCCCTCCCCGCCCTCAGAAGGGCGGTCGAAAGTATCCTGGTTTACGTCGCCTTTGACCGGACGGAAAACTACGGTTAAAATGTCCCCGACAAAATGATCCCGAACGGACGAATAAGGGGGCAAAGTTCCGAAGAGAGGTTTAGCCAGTATACAAAAGTTAATGGGTGAGCCACTCGAGGAGTCTTAGGGCATACCCAATTATACCGCCTAAAATGTGTTATGTTTCGAGCTTTCCAGCGGTGCGGTTGCGATTAGATCCTTTAGGAGGGCGGATCTACCTGAAGGCTTTTTGGGCTTCGGCCCAGGGCCCCATGGATACAAAGGGCCTCCCCCGCCTTACAAACAATAGACGATACTTATTTTTAAGAAAGGAAAAATATGTAAAATTAAAAAAAAAACAATCATGAGTTTGGCAACCCAGATCGATCAACCCAAGTGCGCGAATATCAAACGAACCAGGGAATTCCCCTGTCGTTTGTCTATTTGAAAGTTTGATTTGTAATAATGCGATGACCGATGGTTACTTTTTTTTAATTCTCAATTTTTTCCCTACACCGTACGTCTTTATCACTATAGAAAACAGTTTCTTGACAAAATGACAATTAGTTGAATAATTAATAGGCCGCCCGAGTACCGAGTAGTATTAGCCCAGGGCCCCACAAATTCACAATCCGCCCCTGTCCTATAGTAGGATCTTATGACATCCATGTAACGAGGCGGGACCCATGGACCAACTCGATCACACGACTAGTTCTGCGATCATTTATACTTCGATAACGATAGACCTGTGGCACAAACAGTTGTGTCAAGAAAAATTATGCAAATAATAACATTTTATTTCAGATATTAATTGCAATCCATTGTGTTAGTAAGAATGCCTTAATTTATGTTAATTGGACAACAAAACATTACAATAATCTTTTAAATTGGGGCATAGGGCCGTGCAAAGACTGCCAATGCTCTAAAAAGGGACCATCCGTACGATCCGCGACCACGGCCAGGAGGCTGCTTCGACTGTCCCGCGCCCGCCGCATTATCGAGGCTGCTCTTTTACGCATAATAGTGTAAAAGCCATCAACACCGGCTTCAGTGAACATTCCTTATGCGCTGTAGAAGCGAAGCAGCCGCAACAACATCCTGAACGCATCATTATACTGAACGCGAAGGGAGTCCAGCGCTCGCTTCGTGTGTTTAACCCACAGGCTGCAAGTGTAAAATTATGAACAGGGGGGTTATTGTCTAAGAAAAAATCTATCGCGATGGCTTACAGTTTGACAGTCGCAGTTCATCCATTACTCCTATATAAAGGGAAGACGATACAGAGAGTTATGTTCACGGCGATTTTTATTAGACAATAACCCACCTGACCCCCTAGACAAATGCCACACTAACTTTTCCTCAGAAAAAATGTATGGAGATGACATTAACTACGGAAAAAATAGCATGAGGTTGTCGTAAGCTAATGTCATTTCCATAAATTTTTTCTGCGGAACGACTGCGGAAAAGTTAGCATGTGGCAGTTGGGCCTCAGTAGGCCCTAAAAAGTGTTACCTACACTGGTTTTGAACAGCCCACAAACCTGCGGGCTATCATATTAGACCTCACTGATAGAGCTCTCCGCTCACGCTCAATAGCCGCATCATCCCTTAAATATATCGATGATATTGTTAAGAAAGGCTTTAGGATGCTTGGGTTCGTTTTGAGAAATTGCAGACTTCAAAAACGTCAAAACTAAAATAATTTTGTGCAATGCACTAGTTCGTAGTGGCTTGGAGTACTGCAGTGTAGAGTGGAATCCGCACTGATGTTTACATCAAGATGAATCCACATCAAGAAGTTAGAACGTGTGCAAAAAAGATGTCTGTGACATCTCTCATAAAGCTTCTATCTATACTTACTTACTATATAAAGCTCGATTTCCACTTCCGCACTTTGATGATAAATTGTCTCATTTTAAAATGAAATCCCTCAGGGATAGTCGCGTTTTTTTGAATATCTAATCCTTTTTTTTATAAATTAGTTAATGGATTACTGGACTCACATGACTTACTTGCGTGTGCCAATGAAAATTCCTAGAATATCTAGTTTCAATTTAGAATTTCAAAGTCAAATTACATCCATCACCACTGTAGTTACAGAGTCATATAGTGACGCGCAGACTCAAAAAACTACCAAGATGATAACGTCTGACACAGAACAACTGCGACATTAATTGGGATGATGACTGAATTCAAATTTTTACGTCTCGTCATGAAATATTAAAATACCGTGGAAAAAGATGCAGTCCTGTGCAATTAGAATTAAAATCGGCTCAGTAATACATTAGATACAAGCATTTTAAGTTGTTAATTTGAAGGCGATTAGACAGAGAGATCCGACATCAACCGTGACATCATTGTTGAGTACGGCCATATTAACCCCTTGTAAATTGCCGTTTTGCTAGAAAGAGATGGAGAAGAATCTTTAATACCTTATATCTTGGTTGTTTTTATAGTTATTCAAAAACCGATTTTCTTTCTGTTTATTATATGAAAAAGCTTCTATTAAAGCAAAAAAATTTTTTTAGTCATCTAGCCAATTTCCGCAAAAAACGTTGCTATGAAACAATTTTATCGATCACACAACTTAAGCAACCGCGCAATATCTGTAGTTAACCGAGCCAAAACAATGGGCGGAAAGAGCAAAGGCAAGAAGAAAGACAAAAAAGAGAGCGCCGAGGCTGGAGACGAGAAGAAAGCGAAGAAGGGGGGTGGGAAGGGCAAGAAGAGTAAATCGAAGGGCAAGTGCCACGGCGACATGCTGACAGAGGCAGCTATGGACAACGTGTACTACGCGTGCCACAACGTGCAGGAGCTGCTGCAAGCTAGGGGCATTCACCCGCCGGACTTTAACAAAAAGAAGAAAAAAGGAAAGCGCTAGAAATAAGAATTAATAGAAATTGCTTGTTATCTGCTGTATCAGCTACTAAGCCGATAGTTTTGTTCCAATATTTGTTTATAATAAAAAATATCAAGCCTGTTTTACCCGAAGGGTTTAGTGTACTTTGTCATTTATTTTAATTCTCGTGAAATAGTAGTCCTCCTCACAATAAGCATCTAAGCATTCCTTTAAAAAAAAATCAATAAACTTTCACTAAGACAGAGGAGGTGATGTGTTTCATCAACCAATAGAATTGCGTTATTCAAACATCTCGCCTTCGCTCAGTTTCGGTAAAGGCTGCTACCTCAGAACAATAATTCTTCTGAGGCTGCTACTAAGGATTGGAAGGTGTGATCGAGGCGGAGACGTGAGCGGCTCGCCGAGATTGAGCTGGACCGCGTGGCGCTACAAAGTAGAGATGTGAGTTTATCTCCCGCAAGCTGGCAAAGAAGGGGTGCTGCGGAGACAAGAGATTTGACCGACTCGTAGAAGTCGTAAGTCATCCCACGTCGCTCAACTTCAACATCCCATGTTCACCGCACGGAGCTCAATTCTGCTACACATCTCCACTCCCGGTGTTTGTAATAAAATCTCGCAAGTTTCATTTGACCCAACCGGGAAGATTTCTAATACGTAGTTATTAACAGTGAATAAAAACGTGGGTTCGAGTCCCGCCCGAGACGAATTTTTTTTCTTGTATTTGATTTATTTTCATCAGTTTTTCAAATTATATTGGTGACTGTTAACAGACACCAGAGTATATTAACATACACTGCGCTTCGGACATTCACAGTAACATACGAGTATGCTATTTTTCACACTACATAAAAGGTTTCGAGAGTTACTCTCGTTAAGAGTTTTACGTGACAAGTTTTGGATTTCTCATAGTTAAAGAACTCGTAGGGCGTAGGTAACTCACTTTGCTTTGAAGTAATGATAGCTAAAGAACTCCAAGACAATTATATACAGGATCATTTATAACGGGCCACAGTCAGTCCACTAGCACCGCCATTCGTTTTTTATTAATTATGATAAATTGAAGACGTTTCTACATAAAATCGCAATTGAGTACACTCAATTTAGATATTTCAGATTTATATTCACGGTTGTACACATTAACCGTATAGAATAGCGGAAATCATAATTATTGCTTAAAATGACCACTTTTAGAAATAATTCTGATTATAATTATTCCTATACTTTTAATCTATGCCTGAATAGCTCCCAAAAATCTGAAATATCTATATTCAGTACTTGACTGTGCGATTTTTTGTAAAACGTCTTTAATTAAAAAACTAATGGCAGCGCTACTGGACTGACTGTGCCCCCTTAAGACTAAGATACCTACCTCATCCTCGGAGGCTCGGACATTGTACAGTGGGCTCCTTATCAAGCTATACTGTTTGACCTTTGGACCGTTCTTATGCCGCTCATAATAGCGGCGGTTTTCGTAGTGTAAATGTATAGCTTGAATGGGAGCTTACTGTACAACGTCAAAAAGATGCCCGTTGTTTAAAGTCGGACATTATCATTATCAAAGTCGTTCAAAACTGCAACATCAAAAGACACTATAAAGACATTATATCCACTAAAACGGGATCTTTTTAGACTTCCGCGTACCTCAAAAGAAAAAAACGGGACCCTTAGGACGCTTGCGCACTTATACTTACGTACTATTCGGTTCGTGTTCGATACGTGACAAAACCGAACGGGAAAATTTCGTCCTAGCGTTTGCGCATTTATCCGTATTCGATTCGTGTTTGAGACGCTTGTGCGATAAACGTCAAGATGACGGGATCACTTCCTGTTTTGAAAAACCCACATTTGGTACTATTTGATACCAAACATTAAAATTTTGGTAAGTACCTGCTTAATTTAGACAAAATCCGGCTTTCATTATCAAAATAGCGGGATCATGCTCTAAAGTTACTAACTATTTGATGTAACAGATAAAACCACAATTTAGTACCTACCTTCCTCGAGAAATTAAAAGCAGTTTCTTTTAAAATCGAATATTTAAATTCTGATGGCACAAAAAAAAATATGAAAAAATAACAAAAACTGTATGAAATATTTAAAAAAAACAGACCAGTACAAATAGGCGGCCTTATTGCTAAAAAGCAATCTCTTCCAGGCAACCTTTCAATAGGGGAAAGGGTACAGAACTAGGACTAAGGAAAGTTTGTTAAGTTAAACGAGCAAAAGTTCCAGCTTAATTAATTGATATTCGAATAAGCTGTAGGCGTTTTGACATTCCATTTAGGTATAACATATGTTTTCCAGTATAGATTGTCATTTTATATAAAAAAAACCGATTAAGCAATTATTATAAATACATAAGAGTATAAACATTATTAACAACTTCATCAAATAATATAAATAAATGATGGAGACCCGCCATCCTGATGCACACCTAAAAACGACTCGAAGTGCGAATTTTTAGTATTGCCCACACTATTACTCAACTCCACCATACAAATGGTTGGGTCTGTGAAAAAATGTATGGGGAGAAGGGGAGAATATGATTATGTTAACATTGGTAGGTTTCGGCTTGATGGGATATGTGGTTGGATCCTCGTGTAGAACGTTATTTTGCAGTTTTTTTTAAATTTATAATGTTTAAATAAAATCATTTTTTTAAAGACGTCGCCCCACACTTGGCTTTTCACCTGTTTCGTGAATTTCGTTTCGCCCAGACTGGAACAAATTTCTGTAGGCCATACAAAATGTATGTCCCATACGGGAATCGAACACGCGACCCGCTGCGCAGTAGGCGATCACTCGACCTCTGCGCTAACCACAGAACACAGAAAGAGGTGTTCTGTGGCGCTAACCGTGTCGTGGTTAATTAATATAAAAGTAATAATTTTTATTAAATTAAAAAACAAATTAGTAAAATGAACATAAAAGCAATAAGAAAACACAGAAAAACAAGATGAAAACGATTTAAGTTAAGATTAAAATATAAATTTTCCATCAAGTTAAATGTCTACGATCCGGAAAAAGTTTCATCGTAGTTTTTTTGCTATTGCATGATTCGTCCCATTTCAGTTTGCTTGTCTGAACAAGCACACAAAATTTGGGACTCCTGCTTCAATAGTAACTCTGTATATACATATTATATGCCTTTTCATTTTGCAATTTACTGAGTAATAATAATATACTACTATTTACTTACTTATGTTTTTAACAACCACTACCATAAAAACGTATAGTATTATATGTATATTCTGTCAAGAAATGATATGTTTGGGGATTTCTGCGTACATGTAGGGTAATTCCTGTGTATCTGGTAACACTGAGTATCAGTACGCGCCGAACGTGCCGCATTATATGACGTCATTAGTATTTGTAATTCAATGCCCGAGCACCTACCGCATTTATGAAATTCGGCACGTACGGTGCGGCCAAATGTGCGAGGTTTCATATAATTTCATACAAGAAATTCCAAAAATGCGGCGCGTGCGGCGCGGGCATATGTGCGATCAGCTCTAGTCGTGAAATTTGGCACGAAGAAAGCTGAAAACCGTAAATATTTGCATAGTTAGGAACTTATTTATTCACTTTGATAAGTTTATACGAAACCCTCGATGCGCGAGTCCAACTCATACTTGACCGGTTGTATTTACACAGGGCAGGGAAGCTTCTGGCACCTGATGGTAAGTGAAGATAAGGCCGACGATGGAAGCGAACTTCACCTGGACTGAGGAACACAGCAATGCTATTAACATTGTTATTATGGCGGCAAACTTAGGTAAGACCGTGGTAGCCAGCCAGGCGGGCTCACAAGCCGTACCACTAATCAATCCGAGCACAAAAACTTCTGCCCCTACGGGGAATCGAACCCCGAACCTCCTGATCAACACCATGTGGTGATCACGTCAAGGAGGTTGTTCAAAATTATCTTAAATTGTAATACAGAAATCTTATGTATCATATCATAACGTGTACGTACGTATAGAAAAAAATAGAAAGGTTTGGCTTAAACTTGTACAATATCGAATTATTTTTCTACAAGCAAGCATTTCTTTGTAGCGTAAAGAAAAGGATTTCTATTTTAATAAAATGTTTATTATGAAAATATAACAATGTCCAAGCGCTTTTTGGTACAGCAACAACCACCTTAAACACTATTATGTCTATGTAAACATAATTATTTTGAAAGTAAGGACATAGGTATTTAAAACTTTATATTACATTCATACCAATTCATATTATATTTCACATGGTACATTAATTTAACAAAACACTTTAATTTTTTTTCTTCAAAAAAATAAATTCTTGTTAACATTAGGACATATTTAACAATAATTTAATTCCAAGCATTCTGTGCGTGATTGGGCGATACATTTCTTAATAGTAGTAACAAACAGCAATTTAATTAAATTAACTTACTTACTTATATTACACTCTAAAATTAGTCATGGTTAAAAAATAGTAAAACTACACGTTTTGGTTAAATTTTATAGCATAGAAAGGCAGGAATAATAATGTAAGTAAAATGCCAGAGAATACTTTTTAAATAGATTAATCAAGGAGTTTATAAATGTTACTCAGTCCTCATTACTCCTTATCGTACAAACACCCCATGAGAGTTCAGCCTATAAATAATAAACCAAGCAAAGTGGTTATCCAAATGTGATGTGGAAACTATTAGAACATACAAAAATAACTATTTTTCACACACAGCGGGGAAGCTCTTGGCCTTCATCTTACCTGATGGTAAGTGACGACACAATATGGAGAACGATACAGTAGCCCGACTCCATATAAAGGGACGCATCGGCGCACGGACACATACAAACGTCGTTTACACGGCCGCCAAGCATGCTCTGAACGGCATAGCAACCTATACTAAATAAAGTTAGTAAATGAATGTTCACGATTGTGTGGAGAGTTGCCCGATCATGGCGGCATTGATGGACGATCATTTGATGGGCCATCATGGTCCATTGTGAAGAGGCGCCTTCACGCCGCGCGCCGGCCGAGATTGTCGTGCTCCACGTACACGTGCGCCGCTCACGCGCGGCGTGTACGTATACGTTTACCGATTTTTTTGTAGGTACCAACTACCAACCCTAGCGCCCAGTTCAGCTTTAGGTATAAATTTCAAAGACACGCCTGAGTCGGGCTACTGTATCGTTCTCTATGTTGTGGTGACGATAAGGCCAAATATGGGAGCGACCTTCACCTTTACTCCGCAGCAACTAAGGAACTTGCTATCATACTTCAAATTGTCAGAACACAACAATGTTATAAAACATTACTATTATACGAGGGTGGGTCGAAAAAGTTCGCGGAATGAGGGGCATGGAGGGGGGAAAGGTGACTTTTTACTACCTGCACTAGTTGTGACACTCATTTGCAACATGGAGAAAATTGAGTTTCGCGCAGTCATCAAGTTCCTTACCAAACAAGGAAAACCTCCCCAGACTATTTTGGAAGAGATGTATTCTGTTTACGGGGACTCTTGCCCTGGTAAAACCATGGTTTACAAGTGGCACAACCTGTTTAAGCAAGGCAGGGATTCGATTGAAGATGACCCGAGGCCAGGGCGGCCTGTCGAGGCAACCACGGTAGAAAACGTCGAAAAACTTGAAAAAATCATATTGGAAGATGCCCGTTTAAAGAAGAAACAGCTTGCAGAAATGATTGGAGTATCAGCTACAACCATTTTTAACATCCTACACGACCTCTTGGCATGTCAAAGGTGTGTGCAAGATGGGTGCCGAGAATGCTCACGCCACACCAGAAGCAGCGGCGAGTGAACAAAAGGATGAAGTTTTGAACCGAATTGTGACTGGAGATGAATCTTGGGTTCATCATTATGAGCCTGAGTCAAAACAAGACTCCATGTAGTGGCACAAAAAGGGCACACCACCTCCGAAGAAATTCAAAGTGTCTCCGTCGGCTGGAAAACTCATGGCTACTGTTTTCTGGGATTCAGAGTGAATCCTCCTTATTGATTATAAAGAAAAGGGTGTCTCTATCACTGGAGAGTACTACGCTGCACTATTAGAACGTCTGCGAGATGCTGTGAGAGAAAATAGACGGGGAAAATTGACTAAAGATGTGCTCCTTTTGCACGACAATGCACCCGTGCACAAGGCGCAAGTTGCGATGGCTGCTGTTCAAAGAGTGGGCTTCGAAATCTTGGAACATCCTCCCTATAGCCCAGATTTAGCCCCAAGTGATTATTATTTGTTCCCAAAAATGAAAAAAGAGCTTCGAGGGAAGAAATTTTCCAGAGATGAAGAAGTGAAGAGCGCAATTTCGACCTATTTTGACGACAAAGAGAAATCATTTTTTTTCGAAGGTATTAATAAATTAATTGATAGGTCTAATAAATGTATTAGAGTTAAGGGGGAATACATTGAGAAGGAAAAATAATTTTGTGTTTTATTTCTTACTTTTTACCCTCCATTCCGCGAACTTTTTGACCCACCCTCGTAGCGACACTCAAGTGAAACGGTTATAGTTATATTCAAATTCAATATCCTTTATTCAATTGGGATTTTACAATCACTTTTGAACGTCAGAGAAGCTACGCCATTGGTTCACAAGTCTAAATATATGGACATTACTTATAGGATAACTTCCGGAGATTAAAACATAAATAGACATATTTTTAAAACTAGGTCATTACATTTAGTGTTGATTTATTTTCAAATTATGAAAAAATCTTACTGCTATGACATAATTGCGCATTTGATAATTATTAAGGAATACCGAAATTATAAATAAAACTGATGACATTTAAACATTATAACTGTGCGTATTTGAGAAGTGTAACACTTGAATTCAAACTTGCAATACCAATACTTATAAGTAATAAGTAATAAAATAAATATACGGTTTCAGTGTATTTTATCTTGATAAGCATTCTCAATTTTAGTGATAACGCGTTCATTTAAAAAATCATCTTATCTTCATACTTAGTTGAATATCGAGCAATGTGAGTACGAACCCTTTCCCATATCACACCCATGTTCATCATCACAGCTCATACCGGGTGTAAGTGACGGTGTCCCGTTTTTTTTAACAGTGAGTTCAGATCATGATTCTAAATTGAAAATCACTGAAATTTTCTCCCGGAAAACTAAATTTTTTTTCAAAATTTTCTGGTGTTATGTTTATTTATTTATTATTATTAGGAAAGCTAACATAAGGTTTAACAATAAATTACACATATATTACCATTATAGAAAGTTAATTATAAGCTTTCATATAACAAGTTAACGTTTACAAATCATATTCTGTAAAAAACATTAATATTTACATAAAAAAACTCCGTAATGTAATACTGCGCGCGGAATCAGCTGTTTGGGCCATCGAACGCCAGCGCACTGGTGAGCGGCGCCGGCGGTGCGCCTCGGTAAATACGAAGCTCGCGATAGAGAGAGACGGCACTATTAGCACAGAATAAATAATAATACCTACTAAAGTACAGAAGGATCACTCTCGAACAAAAGCCAGGTTTAGGTATGAAAATTTACCTACTCTTACGACCTTCATCTGACAGCACAGGAAATTGAAATTTATTGCATGACACGAGTGTTCCTGTTCCGTTACGCGTCGCTGACCCGATACCGATTTGACGATAAGAGCGCAGGGTTCCCACTCACCGATATGCAGTTATCGTTACAAAAATGACCTCAATTATTACATGCGACGCGGCCAGCGTGCGAGCCGAGCGGCAAGCTTGCCACATACCGCCCGGTCGGTCCGCCGGCCAAACGTACCTAAACTGCGGAGTGAAACCCCCCTGCTATTAGCTTGGCAGCTGGACTGTGATTTGAATGTTAGTTCGGCCCAGGCTGGCGCAACTCCCATACAAAAAAGATGAAGTATGAAACGCGTACCAAAAATGTATTAAATAGCTCAAAACTTGTGTTTGGTTTTGGTGTGTTATAGTCCCCTCGACATCGATAGCTGATACATTACCGTAACTGATAAGACAAGCATTGGCAGTTTTACACAGGGTAACACTTTCATATTATTTGAGCTCTTTACATAGTAATTTACTTTGTAATTATTAATTTAATGATTATATCGCTTGTCATTTTACAGATTCTTCCGAAAGTAAAATAAGAACTAGCCCAAGTAAGTTTCCAAAGTTATATTAAAATTTTGTTTTGCTTGTTATAATTAATATGAATTAACGGATTAATTAACGCCCGTTTTTAGGGTTCCGTAGTAAACAAGGAACCCTTATAGTTTCGCCATGTCTGGCTGTCTGTCTGTCTGTCCACGGTTTTACTCAAAGACTATTAGTACTGGAAAGGTGTAATTTTGTATGGGTATGTATATTATTCATGGCAAAAAATGTGGTAGAAAAAAATATTGAAAAAAATTTTTTTTAGGGTAGCAGCTCCCATAGAAGTAAAGCGGGAGTAAAATAATGTAAGGTTCAGAACACCATTTTTCGATTGAGGGATCCGTTTCTGAAATAATTGGTTTTAAAGTGCACATTTTTGTTAGAGGTAAGTGTCCCCCCCCCCCCCCCTATATATGCTAAACGGTTATATATGGACATGTGAAAAAAATTACAACAGTAGTATATATAACGAAGTTTAAAGGAAAACTATCAGAGTTGAGTACTAAGTACAAACTAAAAAGTTATAGAAGACCAACTTATAAAATTTACTCGGAAAACTAAATTTCATTGAAAATTAGTACTGAATAATAAAATTTACGAACCACGTGAAGTTAAGGATATATAAAATCATTGCAGCTTTAATAATAATAATAATGTCTAATTTAATAACAACATGTTCTGAGGTGTGAGTGTGAACTCAAAGTTGGCATTTGCAACTACGGAACCCTACACTGCGCGTGGCCCGACACGCACTTGGCCGGTTTTTAAATAATTACAGTACCTTCAACATTGACTGCTGAAATATCAACGATGATTAATCCACCAAAAAAGCGAAAAATGTGCTATTTTACTCAAGGTAACACTATTGTAACTTTTAAAGTTATTTTAGTTCTTAACCATGTAATTTCTTATATTCGTATATCGTTTGGTATTTTACAGATTCTTCATAGAAGATAAACAGAAACATTTGGTAATGAAAAAAGATTGAGAATCGGCCCAAGTAAGTCTACACAAAGTTCATTAAAATTTCGTTCGAATTAACGTGTATTTTTGTAATTACAGTTTCTACAACATTGACTGCAGAAATATTTCCTTTAGCTGAAAAAGAAAATAGTTTTCTCACCTCAGGTGAGACCTCTCCCAATAGTAGGTATACACGGTTATTTTTTTATCACCCTGGAAAATTTTAGGGACGCTTCAGGACACATCCAATATTATATACAAAATAAAAAAAAAACATAAAAAAATCTCAAAAAAATGGAATGGAACCTGGCATGGGTCTATCCATTTACACTCATTTGAAATCGAAAGCCGAAATCGAAAGCCGAAAAAGTGCAAGAAGAAGACAAAATTTGTGTAATTTTGTTCAATGAAATTGTGTTAAAAAGTTGACTTATTTATACTGTTTGTACTGATAAAATTGATGACATGCCCTTGTTTTTATGCTTCAAGGCGTACAATAAAAAAATAAAGCAGCCTATTGCATATTATTTTGTCAAAGGGACCATCGCAAGTGAAAAATTAGTTATTATTAAAACCATTGTAAAAGCTATGACTGCTGCCGGGTACAAGATCATAGCAACTGTTTGCGACCAGAGACCGACGAATGTGGGTGCACTCAATTTAATCAAAAAGTTTTCTCCAGTCCCGATTGAGTCAAATTGTTTTTTATTACACAAAAAGAAAGTTTTCATCATTTCGACGTGCCACACCTTTTCAAATCAATCCGAAAAAATTTCTTACAAGCCGGCGAATCGCACTTGAATGGCAACATTTAATTAATCTAGAGGAGAAAAAAGGAACCTTACATTTTTTTTTTAAATAACTAAATTGCATGTAACCCCAAATTATAGGTCGAAGATGCAAGTGAAATTGGCTGCGCAAATTTTGAGTAACACAGTAGCTGCAATACTTAAATTACAGGTTGAGTTTTCAAAATAAGAAAGAATGTAACGCAATTCTTGAAACTGCGCAAGAGTGGAGTAATCATATCGTTTATTTGATTCCACGAATCAAAAAAACGATTGCAGCATCAAAAAAAGATATTTAAAAAAAATCGATAAAATGTTTCCAAAAAACTGATGATGGAAACTGCCATCATCAGTTTTGGCCAGAATGCAAACGGAAACTAAAAACTCTCCAGATTCTAAAATCTGACAGTCAACATAGTTAGACGAAGAAATGTTAGATGCGTAAATGGATGTAATAATCACAATAACATCTTCGAAAACATTTGGAAATACGTAAATTCAAAAAATATTAAGTACCTTAATTTACGCCAGCTTAACCAGGACGCTTTAGAAAAATTATTTGAAATCATTCGTCAACATAGTCCTACAAATAAGAACCCCACCTGTCACCATTTTGTATGGGCCTTGAAATCTTCAATATTTACGCGCCTCAGTACCCCAAAAAGTAGAGGATGCAACTGTGAAGAGGATGGCAATGAAATCTTGTTTGATTTCCAAGATGATGTTTTGCCTTGTCTCTCAGTAAAATCAAACCGTACAGACGACCCAGGCTACCACTATGAATGACGTTAGTCATCCGGTTTTGCATATTCGAGACATTCTGGAAGAGAGATGTAAAGCAAA
The DNA here is from genome assembly GCA_963935595.1 of Schoenobius gigantellus. Classification (NCBI taxonomy): domain Eukaryota; kingdom Metazoa; phylum Arthropoda; class Insecta; order Lepidoptera; family Crambidae; genus Schoenobius; species Schoenobius gigantellus. Next base: position 30,139,422 of record OZ012551.1, read on the forward strand.
TTTTGTGCTATGAAAGTATGGTAAATAGTTCTGTAGATCAGATAGGTGATATTGATGTAAATTGGATTAGTGTGGGAAACTTGCCTGTACCTAATAAATATGATTTGTTAAAAGATTTAGATTTGTTCATTAAGGATAAAAATGTTTCAGTTCCAAATAGTATTGATTAGGATAAGTCTAATGAGGTGATTAATGTGGAAAATATTAATAATGTTGAATCATTGCCTGTTGCATGTTCTGAAACTCGCCTTGAACAAATACCTGGGGTACGCAAGTCTAAGAGAATTATAAAGAAACCAGAGAAGCTAGATCTTTGAAGGGGAGGAGCGTGTTACGTCACAGCACTAGTAATGCTGGACATCCCTAGGATGTGTAGTCTGTGCTGATCGGTTGTGTACAGCTAATTGTAAATGGTGATTGTTTTCTCGTAGCGATCTATTGAAAATAATTAAGGAACGGTTTGTAATTGTGATTCAATAAATAAACAAAACATTGTGTTAAATAGTCTTTTATTAGACACAACAAAGTGGTGTTCCAGACAGAAACAATTGAGGAAGATTTAGAGAAAAAGTGTTTCAATCTTTCGAAAAGCAGCCAACTGTCTACGTTGCTGGGTATTTGGCATCAGTAGTATTGTGAAATACAGAATGTGAACATTGTATTCGTTGTTCAAAAGTTGCCGATCCTATGCCAAATTCCTATTATAATTTTATCGCATTAAAGGAATGGTGGCCAGACAAAACATCCCTTACATATCCTACTCTGCAACTCTGCCAAACAGTAGACGTTGCAACAATAACTTTTAAACAAGAAGAAAAAACCAATCGCCCACATCAATATTTGTGTAAATTTACTATGACCGTGATGTTTTCCAATATTGATTTTTCTTGGGTGTGTCATGATCATAAAGATAAAATTGTTGATCTCCTGTTGCGCCGTCTAAGCCACCTTTTGATTCGTAATGAGTGTGGAATGTACCTACAATAGATCTTTTGCACTATCGGAAGAAGCTTTAGCAGATTCGGCAAAGAAAGCGCAACAACAGAACGTTGGGAAATAAATATAAAATTTTGTAGTCGATACAAAAGATCTTAATTACACTTTTGATAATAATCATAGTTTTGTTTAATTTCAACACGAAAATCCCAATGTATCCCAATTTCGAATGTACCTTAAAATAAAAAGTAGCAAAAAGTACGGGTAATTTTTTTCAAACTATCGATATTTCCCGAGTGCTGAAAACTCTAACGAAAGGTTCTTTTGGGTTAGCATTTCTATGTTGGCAGTTTTGGAAGTGACGTCTTATTTTTTTTTGTTGGTAATGGAGCTTGGTACGCGTTTCATACAAAGCGATTTTTCCATTTTTCAGTATAGGAGACCCAAGTCTTACCTAGTGATACATACTCTTTGGTTCGACCGAAATTGTTCGTGTGTTTGGTTGTGTCGTCGAGCTACCAGCTCTGCAAACTCGTGATTCGCGAGTGCAAGTGATCGAGTCGTGATCGCGGCGGATTATTACGTGTTATTACGATTATTTGTAAATTTTTCTTTTGTTGTATCGTGTGTGTTTGTGTACGTGTAGGGCAAGTGACCCGGTTGTGGCCACCGACCCCTTTGTGGCCATTTAGAACTTCAAATCGTTATAACTAAGGCAAAGACAAATATATGGTTTACGGGAATAAAAATATTTAATATTGGCAACACTAATAGCGTTGACAGCTTTGATGTGTCAAACTTCACTTCAATCCAACAAGTCATTATTTTTTGACGAGCGTCAATTGTTTTAAGTCTTAGCAAAAAGGCTAAGGCGAGCGGGTGAGTAATCAATCATTATTTTTTAAATCCTTCTTATTTTTTTAATGTTTATGTTAATCCTTCATAAAGAATACACTGTCTAAGTGGTACTAATGATATTTTATCGCTATTTGTTTATTAAGTGAGGTTATGAGAGGTGGCCACTAATGGAACCAAAATGAATGAATTTTCCCATCTTTGGCCACATGACTGGCCAAAAGTGGTGCACGTAGAACCCCACTTTTGGCCATTTAGTTTTTATCGTGATTTTTCAACTTAATTACTTAGCTATTTTGATATAAGTAATCTATTCATTTTCAGAGTTACGATTATAATGCCTCCATCGAAACCAAATACTAAAAAAATCGGTGTCGTGAAAAGAAAATTGTTCCAGTACTCACCGCATAAAATAACATTAGCGTTGAACGCAATAAAGAATGGGATGCCCGTTGCCACTGCTAGTAGAGATTTTAACGTACCTCGAACGACTTTGCGTCACAAAATTTCTGGAAAAGCGCCTGAAACTTCTGGACATGTAGGGGGCCGTCAGTTCTTGGAAGACAAATAGAAAACAAACTAGTCATATGTATCAAAGATTGCGCTCGCGCTGGATTTCCCATCAACAAGGAAGGTTTACTGGATTCTATTAAAAAAATTGTTGTGAAGGGCCAAATTGCTACACCTTTTATAAATGATAGACCTTCAAGATCCTGATTCGATGGATTTATGGCGAGACATCCTGATTTGAGCCAAAAACATGCCGAGTATATTAATAAAGCTCGTGCCTTAATAACTGAAGAGAAAATTCGGAACTGGTTCCAAGAAATTTCTTCATTGCTCGGTGATGAAAATTTAAAGATTCTAGAAAACCCTGCGAGAGTGTGGAACTGTGATGAAACAACTTTTTTTCTAGCTCCAAAAGGATCTTTTGTGTTAGCTGAAAAGGGACAACATGTTTACGATACATCAAAAAACAGCGATAAAGAAAATATAACTACCCTATTTACTGTCAATGCCGCAGGTGAATATGCACCTCCTTTAACTTTTTACAAATACAAAAGAATGAGTTCTGAAGTTCTTGACAATGCACCAAATGGATGGGGAGTTGGTAAAACCGATAAAGGATGGATGACGGGCGAATCTTTCTATGAATATGTGGCAAACGTCTTCATTCCTTACCTGAAAGAAAAAGAAATTGAATTACTAATAATTTTGTTTCTTGACGGCCACAAGTCCCATCTGACTATGCATCTTAGCGAATTGTGTAGGGAAAATGGCATAATAGTTATTGCTCTTGTCCCAAATACAACTCATATGTTGCAACCTTTGGACGTTGCTGTATTTTACCCATTGAAACAGAATTGGCGTCAGATGGTCAAAAAGTGGCGCATTGAAAACGATGGACAAGAAATCACAAAATTTACTTTGCCATCTGCTCTGCAAAGTTTACTCCTTGATAACAAAGATAAGTTTGCAAAAAATGTGCAAGCAGGATTTCAGACATGTGGTTTATTTCCATTTGGTGCTGACTTTGTTAATTACAAGAGAATTATAAAAGATAGAGATCCAAAAACTATTGAAAACCGACACGAAGTTGCTATTTCTGAATCCAGCTACATTTCATACCTGGAAAGTAAAATCGTCCTAAACATACTGAAAGACTTTTATACTACATTTAATTCTGGTAAAGACTGGGAAGGCAACAAGGAGGCATCAATGTTATATGATATATGGCTAGCTTCCAAAAATGATACTACTGCTACAATGTCACAGCCCACCTTGGCATCTCATGATATTGAAAATGCCGTCAGAGAAACTCCTTCACCATCGCTTATCAGGGATGATAATATATCAAGGAACCAAGAGTACATTGATGACTTAACTGACCCATCAGAAGGGCCAGGTCCATCTTCCGTCTATCCTGCTATCGACATTCAGGACTCGGAAAATATAAACAACTCCCACAAAACTTCGGCTGCGGAAAAAGAACCATCAGAAGAGCCAGGTCTATCTTCGGGCAAGTCTGTTACAGATGTTCAAGACTCTTTACATTCTCATCAAGTGAAAACACACTAATTAAAACCACATCTTCAAAGGATTTAAAAATCTGTAATCAAAAGGATATCACAGCAGAAGAACCAGGTCCATCTTCTAGCTATTCTAATACAGATGTTCTAGATTCACAAAACAAAGACAACCCCTACAATACCTGCCTTACAGCTAAACCCCCTGCAATAATAGCCCTTCAAACAGCTAGAGATTTAGTGAAAGATTGTGTTTTGTACCCAGGAAAAGTAATACCAAAAAATACTAGAAAAGCAATGTATGTCCCTTCCGTTATCACGTCGAATAAATGGCGGGATATTATGAAGGCAGCTGAAAAAGAAAAAACAGAAAAACTATCTAAGAAAAAAAATAAACCAGAAAATAAAAAGATGAAGAAGAAAGTGTGTAGAATAATCGCATCTTCTGAAGAAAGTAGTGATGATGGTGATGGTAGCGATTCAAATGCTGAAAAAGTTATAGAAGAAAACAAAATGCCAAAAAAAAAAACTAAAACGAAAAAAAAAACGTTCTGAGACTGATGACACAAGTTCCGAATCAGAGTTGCCTCCAAATCAGTTAGCAAAGTTAGGAAACAATAAAATGTGCGATGAAAACTCAAAAGTAGGATCAAACTTCATTGTTAAGTATGAAGGTGAATATTTTCCTGGAAGAGTTGAGAACAAAGATAAAGGATGTTATGAAATTAGCACAATGGTATTATCTACAAATAATACATTCCGATGGCCAGAAAAACTGATAAAATTTGGTATGGAATTAATGAGATTGTGGAAATTATAAAGTCATCTATTAAAGTTAATAACAGAGGCTTCTTTAAAGTTACTGAGATGGAAAAGTTTTTGCCCAACATTTATTTATAAAATCTTAAAATATAAGTACTTAATATAAAATTAAAGATAAAAAATATATAGTATAAAATTAAAGACTGCATACCTACCTACAATATGATTAAGTATTATATATATTTTTTGTGATTTAGAACTATATTGATATTAATCTAAGCATAAACTTAAATTTAAGAAGCAAATACAACTAAAAGTGTTATCATAAGTGTACCTAATTAATAAGAAGTATAATTGTTTACTTTATTGCAAGATAGGTTGCCAAAATTGTTATTTAATTTTAAACAAAGACTGTGCATCATACCTAGTGATAATTATAAGAAAACTTATCAAGACTGGTCATTATAATATTATAGATATCTACCTCGTATAGGTTAATGTTGATCTCCTTAATTGTAATTTTAATTCAAGCCGAGATATTATATTTCATATTTGTCGTCAATATTATGTTAGCTATTTTTCTCTAAATAAAGACTGTTGGTCGTAAAATATGCGATTTTCGAATAAACTTTTTATTACTTTGAATTATCTGCTTTTTATTTTTGATGAATTTTGATGGCCAGAACTGGCACATGACTGTCGCAGAAATGGGGTAAATCTGACCAAAAATGGCACAAATTCCCTTTTTTTTTCTTTTCGACAGGATTATTTTTCCATTGAATCATTATGAAAAAAAATGTATCCTTAAGCTAGATTTATATATATTTAATCACTTTTTACAAGAAATATGTCCGTGATAACAAAAACTGTAAGATGATATAGCCTAACGGCCTTACAAATAAAAACTTATACCGAGGATAATCCTCGGAATAATTTATTCTGTGTTTTGTCTTGTTTTAGCACATGTCAGATGTTATATATCAAAATAAGACAAAACACGGAATAACTATTCCGAGGTTATTCCTAGGAATAAGTTTTTTATTTGTAAGGCCGTTAAAGTCTACAAAATTCTTAAAATGGCCAAAACCGGGTTACCTGCCCTACTATTACACATGCGTGTCAACACGTGCTGGACAAAGTCCCTGTTGTGCCGCAGCAGGAAGGTGCTAGTGCTGGTAGACCAGTGCGTCATTATAGCGAAGATGCAATCTTGGATGTATTTCGTCGTAATCCGCGCCTGTGAACTCGAACTGGTGCTAAATTATTCACGCAGAAACGCTGCGCCGTGCCCGAGTTTACGAGAAACTTGAAAGCCGCTGTAAGATTATAAGTACATCATTAAATAAGAAGTACATCACTACGGTTCTGTTCTGTAAAAATCTATGATCTAACCATGTAATGAAAATAAACGTGTGTTACCAAAATAAATCTTTTATTTAAAATACAAACAAAAAAATGACATGGCGCAATCTGGAAGTGTAGAACGTGCTCCTAGCCAAACGAGGGCTGTAAGTATAAAAGCAGACACAACGCCTGGACTTTCATTAACTCAGCCGCCACCATTGTCATTAGAAGGCGATCTGGCAAAAAAAAATAAATCATTGTTCAGGCAAGTCGAATTATATATAGACAGCAAACGTATGCCACAAAAAAACGTCGGAAACAAGAGGAGCAATCTTATTGCATTTACTAAGAGAAGAGGGCATCGACAAATTCGACACATTTCATTTATTGGAAAATAAGCGAAAAGACCCCAAAGCGTGACGCCACCTCCCAGCCACGCCCCATCCTCGCAGGAGTGCCCCAGGGCAGCTGCCTCTCGCCGTGCCTGTACGCCGCCTACACCGACGACATCCCCACCCTCCAAGACCAGCTCCAGGAGGGGCAGCGGGACGTGGTGTTGGCCCTATTCGCCGACGACAGTGCCTTCTTCGCCTCGTCGCGGAAGGTGAGATTCGCCTCCGCCCGGATGCAGCAACTACTGGACCGCCTGCCAACATGGCTGGACAACTGGAGGATGGCCGTCAACGTGGGTAAGACGGCCGCCATCCTGGTCGGGTCGCAGCGCCGCATGCCACCGCCGCTGACACTCCGCGGACAGGACGTAGCTTGGCAGACCACAGTTGCGTACCTCGGATGCCGCATCGACCGCCAACTGCGCATGGTGCCCCAGGTTGACCACGTCGTCAACCAGGCCAAGATGGCCCGTGGCATCCTGCGCCCGGTGTTGGCATCCCGACTACCACTGCATACGAAACTGATGGTCTACAAGAGCTACGTTCGTACGCGGCTCACCTACGCCGCCCCAGCATGGTATGCGTTGTACTCCCCGACCCAGCGTTCCAGACTGCAGGTGGTCCAGAACGTCTCTCTCCGTGTCGTGACGAACGCGGGGCGCTACGTCAGGAATGACGTCATTGCCCGGGACGTTCGGATGCCGACGGTGGAGGAGTTCGTCGCCCGTCTGGCGCGTCGAATGTTCGACAGCGCCGACAACGGGCCCCACCTCCACCTCCACAATATTGCTCCTTATGTCCCCAGGCCTCCAGACTCTTCCGGACGAGCGCTGCCCCGCGACTTGTTGTCGCCCAGGGCGGAGAGAGACCAAGACCTACCAGCGTCACCACCACCATCACCAGCTGCATCCCCACGACGAGGCGACCCACCCCGGCCTAGACTCCGCTTCGTCAGCGACTTCGCTGACGACGCCACCACCTGACCAGACCTCGTGTCGCTTACGGCTTGCAGTCTGCCGCGGGACCCCACTGCTCGCGCGCGTGACTCGCCTAAGCGACACCACCACTGGATTTGACACCATCACCCAATTAGACCAATGGCCCCCTCCTCCCCCCACCGTTCCTCCGGGCGCAGAGTAAGCCGCGGCCTGCTCGCCGGCGCTCGCTGGGCTTGGGACAAGCCCCTCTAACCTGGTGTGCTTGACCGCGGAGGGCCGTGCCTCGATCCCGGAGTGGTAGCACAGGGGGGTGGCGAAGAGGGGCCCGTCACTACGTGACGTGCCCAACACCGGCGAGCTTCCGCTCGCCGAGAAGATGCCCGGGCAATGGGCGACAAATGCCCGAAGCCAGCACCCGCCCATGGCGGAAGAAACCCTGACTGACCAAAGCGTGACGGCATGAGCCCATCTTTCCGGACACAGTCGACTAATGTGTCCGGCCCACTGCCACTTGAGTCTGGCTGTCTTGGCTCCTACATCGGCAATGCCTGTCAGCGTGCGTAGCGTCGTATTCCTCACACGGTCAATTCGTCGGTAGCCCAGGACGCTACGCTCCATTGCCCTTTGGCAGATCTTGAGCCTTGACTTTTGTAACTCGGTCGCCTCAGAGGGAAGTAGCGGGCGAGGTCGGCCACGAAAGCGCTGGCGGGATGACCTAAAAAATTTCCACGAAGATTGGTGGCATGTGGCTAGAGACAAGATTTTGTGGAGGGATTTGGGGGAGGCCTTTGCTCAGCAGTGGGACAGTATAGGCTAGGAAAAAAAACCGAAAACACTATGACATCGTTCTGGGTGCACTTAGAGATTATTGCCTACCCAAGAGCAATGAAACAATAAGCAGACATACATATTCAAACGAAATCAGCAAGAGGATGAATTATTTTTTGAATTCTTCTCTGAAGTAAAGAATGTGTGCAAAACAGCAGAAATGGCCTCAGAATACTTAAAGAAAATGGAAAAAAAATGTATTATCATCAGCAAACTAAAAACAGTTTAAATGCAAAAATTGCGGAGGCGAACATCCTCCTCACCAATATCCAGCTTTTGGAAAAAATTGTAACTACTGCAAGAAATTAAATCATTTTTCAACAGTTTTTCGAAAAAAGTTAATGGGATTAAAAATAAAAGAAGTGAAACAAGGAGACTATATTCTCCGACGCATCAAATGACTGGACTGTAGAGGTAAATTTTATAGATTTAAATAAAAAAATAAAGTAGGAGTAGACCTTCTTCACATGTATTCAAAAAAATATTTATTACTTGTTGACTATTTTTCTAAATATAGTAAGGTTTTTATGCTGCATTCTATATCATCAGTAGAAGTTATAAAAGCCATAAATAGTGTTTGTCTAGATTAGGTATTCCACTTGAATTACATAGTGATGGGGGGGCCGCAATTCACATCTCAATTTTTTTGTCAAATTTCTAAAACATTGTCTTTTCAACATATATAATCTGATCACCATATTATCCAAGAAGCAATGCAATGGTTGAAAGACACATTCAAACCATTAAAAAATGTGTAGAAGATAAAAGAGATCCTTATTTAGCACTTTTATAATTAAGAAATACTCCCATTTCAAATAGCATAGATTCACCAAATGAAATACTAATAGGACACAAAGTTAGAGGTATAATTCCTAACAAAGAATCTAAGATGATCAAAAATTATAATAATGTGCGTTCAGAATTAATAAAAAGACAAGAAATACAGAAATTATATTATGATAAACATACTAAACCACTGAGGCAGTTTGAAATAGGAGATAATGTTCTAATTAAAAACTTCAAACTAAACTGTAAAAATCTATGATCTAACCATGTAAAGAAAATAAACGTGTGTTATCCAAATAAATATTTTATTTAAAATACAAAACATAAAATGACAGCCACAACTTCGAGCCATATCTGATCCGACCCGAGAGAATTAAAGGTAAGATTACTGATTATCATCTACCATCTATCTATCTACCAAAATCAATAATTTATTTCGAATGTTATTATTATTATGATTTGCCAAAACAAGTGGCGCCGACGCGGAAGTCGAGGAATATATTGCGTAGCATGAAAGTATGAATAAAAATTAAAAATGAAAACTCCTTTTCTTGCTTTCCGGGAAAAATAAACATCGGTAAACAAGTATTAACATTGGTCTGAACTCGCTGTTAAAAGAAATGGGACACCGTCACTTACACCCGGTATATGTCCCCACCGAGCGTGCTTAGGCCTTAGGCCCCGTTTCGTTTCGAGATTATACTACTCACAGTACTCAAGACTGCTCAGGCCCGGACCGAATCAATAGACGCGATAATGATGCCAATGGCATGCTATCGTCTCGGAACGATCGTGAACGCGCTTATGTCAATAATATCAAAACAAACATAACCTCAAAAAGAATTTAACTCGTAATTTCAATTGTTTTCTGTGATATTCAAGCTTTAGCAGTTTTTCATTGCCTTGTACCTATCTTTTACCATTTTCTGCTCTTTTAACGTCTTCAGGAGACAGTTTGAGGGAAACTACTTTGTTTTCTTCTTCAACAAAAACTGGTAATTCTAATGTCGTCATTTTTTCCATATATTTAATTCAATTTTTTAGGATATTTGGCTTATTTTTGCCTTCAATTCAAATAATGAGTAATTTTCAACCATCGAATTAGCGAACCAAAACAAAATGTCAACTCGACAATGACATTTGACTCACGGTGCTGACGAATTCGGCCTGAGCACTGTAAACGTTGTTTGTGACGCAATCAATGACGTCATCACATCCAACGTGAACGCTGTTGTCGCGAAACGGGCCGCTTGTTAGCGCACTCACAGTGCTGATGGTCACTATAATCGCGAAACGGAACACGGCCTTAGTCAACCACGCTGACCCAGTGCCAATTGGTCGACTTCACATATACTTTTGAATTTCTTCGCAAATATATGCCGGTTGCCTCACGATGTTTTCCTTTACCGTAGGAGCGTCAGACAAATGTACATATGAAATTCTCATAACGTACATTGGTACATGGTAGGATCGAGCCCCGGACCTGTCGATTAGGCCAATCCACAGCGCCACCGATACCCAACGTGGCACCAATGTTACACGTGGGTTCAAAAGGATTTGTGACCCGCCATCTTGGCACGATGCTTATTGAATTCAGAATAGTGTCCGTTACACTTGTACTTAAAAGTCACTTGTACATTACAAACCCAAAACCTGAAACCACTATCTCGAAATGAGCTTTGCCCAAATAAATTTCCTGTCATAAGTGAGGTGGAGGCAGTGGGAGTGAACTTTATTATATGAACTTTATATAAATTTAATTAGGTTTTTTTGTAAACAAGGTAATGATACTATTTTGCTATAAGCAATAGGTATAATACTAATTCGCCCTGAATGTGCACCATCGAAACTAACGAGTTTTTTTTATTTTGTTTCAAGCGTCAATTCGAGGAAGGAAATAATGTAGCATAACAGACTGAAAGTGTGTACGATGATGTCAATCAATAATGTGCAGCACCTGGCGGTAAATAATGGGGCATTGGGAAAACAGGATCGGCTTCTTTTGGCTTCGTAGTGCATAATCTTTGTCACACGTATTTATGTTACGTTTACAACTAATATAAGTATAAAAATTATCGAACTCCTTCGAAACAGCTTAACCGATTTGTATGAAAGGACAATGTCGAAAATCGCCCCATGACCAACAAAGATTTGATTTACGTCATAATTATATGCATATTTTTAAACACTCATTACAAATATATGTATTCGACGGACAAATCAAAAATATTGAACATTAGGTACTTTCAGAAACAAAACTAAATGAAGTAAAATATACGAATGGTTATTGTTACCTTTGCTCCATTGAATAGAATTGAGTAAATTTTATGTAGGCATGGACATTTATTTATTTCTATTAAAAATGTTTTTATAACTTCTTTCACAATTTACGTCAATTGAATACTCACGCGCTATCGCTTGTTAGTTCGTTGTGTTTTTGACCAGCTTTATTATTTCGAGATTTCTTGTTTTTTACTACGTGGCTATAACAACGTTGTTTGATTGATTGTAATAATTATTATTTTAATAATTGTATAGGTATGAACTATATGTATTGTTCTAACGTAATAAAGTATTACTTCAACTAACCTCAAAATCTGATTCATTTTGATTTAATTTAATTACACGAAAAGCATTTTTTCAGTGCTGTTGGTGTTGGGGCGAACAATGTATGGACGCAGAGCAATGTCCTTTTTTATGTATATTTGGTAGGTCTGAGAATATGTCGTTGGCTATTTTTTATGCCCCTAGTCGATAAGACTGGCCCTCTCCAGATTATTTTGATAATTATTATTACGGCGAAACGTAATTCGCGTTCACAGCTAGTACTCGTATATACAGAGCGGCGCATTTAGACCAGCCAGTATGGGCAAGTCTGTAACTATAAGACATACAAAGATTTGTTCTTAGGAGCCATGTCATCGATTTTAGTGGCAAGAAAAACTGCATTCATAAATAAAAATTATAATTAGCCCCCCCGCGAAACTTGAAATTGTACGATATTCTATCTCGAAAAGGTGAAAACCATCACAAAATAATTGCTTTAACAGCTCGTAGTAGATATCGATCTGTCTGTGCTTTGTGGGACCGAGATAACAGCCCGAAGCCGAAGCTAGCCGATATCTCGTTCTAAGGGTCGATGTGAATTAGTCATTACCGGGTATTGTAAATTAATAAACTAACATATTATTATAAACAACATCAACAAGTCAGCATACCTACACATAATTATGTTAAATCACGTTACTTACTATATATCTAAAAAACGACCCAATTTGCTAACTATATAGGTATGTCAATTTTAAATCCAAATTAAATAAATTATTTGACAGTACTTAGTAAGTCTTAAATAAGGTGTTGAAAGAACTATCTTAATTCGATGTGATTTCCTAACATAGTTTTTAAATTTGTATAATTTTGGTGTTACCACTAAAATATCTACTGTGTTGCCATTACCTCTAAGCTTAACATAATTTGGTAAACGACCTCATATTACATTAAATAAATAAATTAATATCGACTTAAAAAATAGTAACCAACATACTTGTATGTGACAAAATCTAAATTATTAGGCGAAATGTGTTTTTTTGTAAAATTTCTTATGGTCGGTGTCTATGAATACTATAGGTGCCAAACACAGTTTTAACTGACAGTTAAATCGTCTGTATGTATAGAACTGTTATATAATATTTTTCCAAGAGTAAACGATTTGTTCCTGGTTCGTCATATTCCTGATTGGTCATATTCCTTATTCGACACATTCCTAACTGGTCATATTCCTAATTCGTCATATTTCTGATTCGTCATACTAGTTATATCTCGTCATTGTACAGTCAAATGAAATCGCGAACACGTGCAAAGTAGTTATACTTTGTATTACGGTTACTAGACAATAATTTACTTAAGGCGGAGTCACATGTAAATATATTTGTTTAACTTGACACATAAGCAAAATTATTTGTCAAATTCGTTATAACTCAAATACTGGAAATGTACCCAGAATGCAACAGTATCTTTTCTTCTTTTACTTTCGATAAAATGCATTTCTTCGTTGCACCATTATTACAAGTCTGCTAGGCCATCTTCTCAAAATTATACTACAATATCATTGACCCGATATAAATAATAAAATGATAATTATTTTCATATTATTATTATTATTATATAGACAAGTAGAGGATTTGTAGGTATAAGAAGTTTTTGTAGGCAAACGTACATGGTATGACGTGTGAGGAATATGACGAATCAGGAATCTGACGAATTAGAAATATGACCAGTAAGGAAAGTGTCGAATAAGGAATATGACCAATCAGGAATATGACGAATCAGGAACAAATCTAGTAAACATTGTTTACATATTTACATTTTTCAAAAATAATAATAAGCCCTGTTAAAACGTGTCTTGTGAACGAAATTTTAAAAAATTTTAACGTGTCTAGGCTCATTAGACTTCAGTTGACTGTCAGTTAAAACTGTCCGGTAATTACTATTAGTGAAAACTAATGGGCTGTGTGACGCCTATTATACTCCTTAAAAATGTAATGTTATCTAATTGGAATATACAAATAAACAAGTCAATTCTAAAGGAATGTATACTGTGAAGAACTAAGTTCACATAATATACACGGTGTTTGGCCAATACCCTATCAAGTTTCGGCATGTAACCTACCAATGTTAACATAGTCATATAAAAGTTGCAGCGTCATTGAAAATTCGAAATTGTAAATTAATTTTAAAGTATGAGTTATTAGAAAATTAATTTTACAATTTCAAATTTTCAATGACACCTTTTCATATTTTAACATGGGTAGGTTTCGGCTCGATATGGTATTGGCCAAACACGGTGTACATAATGTGCTATAACCCTTTATATTTAAAAAAAACCCTAAAAAACTTGAACATCCTTTCCTATTATAATTAGACCCGAAGCATTAATAATATATCATAATATTACATAATTTTGTACACTGAATTTGTTCAGTTTACTTAAGAATACCGCCCACAGGGAATCGCCGACCATAAAGAATCATAAACCACCCTCTACCAAATAAAATAAGTTAACATAAAAATCACAGACTCATAAAGTATGATACAAAAATGTATCAGTTTTTAACAGTATGGCGTTGAACTAATATCATAGTCTACTTAGTAGCTTTTGTATGAAGGCAGCCTGAATTTCATCCGCTCTGCAAAAGAAAATGTTAATTTTATTAATAGACAATGAAAGAAGAAGGTAAAGATAGTGTTATTGACGAGGACGCGCCTCACCACTATTTAGTTGTCTTTTTTGTCTATTTGGTTTATTACATTTGGATAAGATAAAATAAGACGTAACATGGCGTGATGGCAGGCTACGCGCCGTTACCAGGTGAGGTTAGCTGGGATTCTACTAAAAGTTCTTGGGAACAATTTAATTAAAATTTATTTCATTAATGTCATATTGGTGTTTGCAAGATGGAGACGTCAATACAATAATACACGAAAAAAACGGCAAATACTAGTTAATAATAATAATTTGAAATGATCAAAAGTAACTTGACATCCAATTTATAAAAAAAAATTTAAGTATTCAAACTGGAAACAAAATAAACACACCATTTATAAAGTGTTTTTCTGTCCTGTTAGGTAAAACGGCAACGTTACAGTATTTGCTAGCGATACTCTTAAATGGTGTAGAAAATATATATTAAATATAAAAGTGAACTAGCAGCTAGGCTCGGTAGTTTTCTTTGATTTTTTGTACACAAATCTTTCTAGTATGACTACAAAGCTTTGTATACAAAAACAACAATACAAGTAAGTGTATAACTAAAGCCATTCATCACTGAATACTTACTTGATTTTAATTATTTATTTATTTATTCAAAATGACTTGCAGGCTTACAGAATATTCCAAACCGCCAGTAAGTCTAGTCAATGCAATTAGTTATAGGTAACAACAGCAAGAAATACAATAACAAATATAATTAATAGGTAACAATTTTGGAATAAAAAGCTAACTACACAAAATAAGAGATATTATACGATTGATGTCAAAAAGGGTGCAAAAAAAATGCTGATGTCATATTAGGATTAAAATAATAATAATGTTATATATGTCAAATTACATCGGAATATAAAATTAAATGTCAAATAGAAACAAAAATGAGATTGATGAGATACAGAGAAGAAAAACTAGGGACTTACTTATTTCTCGTGACGGTGTGCATCAGGTTGATGATATACCGCGGGCAAACATCTTCGTGCATAACGCGAGCGTGGAACAGCAAGCCTTGGCAGAGGCAGTACAAGATCTCCACAAGCGGCCATTTCTCGGGGATCATGCCCTTTTGGTAGCCCCACGAGCCAAGGATCTATGACAACGAAACATGAAAAATAAGAATCAGCTTTGGCCGCCAAGTAGTTAATAAAACTATCAGAGACGTATATTTTGCTTTGAAGTAATGAGTGCGGTCTTATTTTTTTCTTTAGATAGTGATTAAGCTTTATAATAAAAAAAAAATATTTTTCTGGGTCTTTCTTTAATTTAAGATACTAAGTTACTTAAAAGAAATTGCTCCTTGTCACACCAAACCAACGTTCGCAAATCAATTACCTATTACTACTACTAAAGCAAATTAGGTTTGTACACGCGCAAATGTGTGCGTGGAATCTAGTAGGGTTGAGTGCGCGGTTATCAATCGAAGTGATGCGAGAAGTGCAGCAACTGCCTTCTCTTTTACCCGCATAGCGCTATCTCTGTTATCGGCCGGCGCTCGCGTCTACTTAATGAACGTGAAGTGTCGCCATGCCCGAGCGATCGCGCGCGCCCTTGTTTATGTGTCAGTGATGTCTACAACGAAGTGCCGGGTGGGGTGAGGTATTTGAAATGAGTGCGAGGAGGTGAGTGGCCGTTCTGTACGTAGTACTATTATCTATTCTGTGTCCTTGTGAATGAGTCTTTCAGTTGGTATCATAAAATATAGGCTATTTTTTTTTTCACATTTCACCGGTTCGATTGCCGGCTCAAGCAGGCTATTTTTCTAAAATGTTTAAATGCAGTTTAATTATTTTTTAAAATGAGGGAATGTTTCCTTTCAGTAAAATTTGCCATCATCAATATTAAGGGTACTTTTCCTCCAACCACGGTCTTTTAACCGACTTAAAAAAAAAGGAGGCTATCAATTCGACCCGTATGTATGTAATATTTCTAGAACTGCCCAGTTGTCGTATATGTTAGTCTATATCAGCGTCTGAACAAATGTGCCAAATTTCAAAAGTGTATGTATGTTTGTTTTTATGTTTGTGTTTGCATATCTCCGGATCTACAAGTCCGATTTAAGTATTTTTTTTTATACTAGGTATTGTTTAACTTAGGAAATACTGCAAGTTTCATCAAAATCGGTTCAGTAGTTTTTGAGATAGGGAATTTAACCCGACTTTTTAACCGACTTCAAAAAAAAAGTTACAAATTAAAATATATTTTACAAAAAATAAAAGACCGACTACAAAAAAGTTAAAAATAATATAAGAATAGGCACAGACAACATCACACTTCTATATTGAAGTCGGTGACAAATTTTAAGATTTTCTAGGGGATCATCGTTTGGCACCAACTTCGATATACATATAAGCGTGATGTTGTCTGTGCCTATTCATTATATTATTTTTAACTTTTTTGAAGTCCGTTTTTATTTTTTATAAAATATTTTTTTATTCCACCTTGCATAGTACTTAATAGGCTATGTTAGTAAAATTATCATACATATACATATAGCTTAAAATAAAAACAATACATACGTATTACGAGTATATGTACAAACTTAAATATTTAAACAAAAATTAAAATAACTATTCCACTAAACCGCAGCCAGTGGGCAACGTTCCCAAAATGCTGGCAGCATTGCCACGTTGGATGGCAATGCTTATTTGCATTTCGGCAACGTGTCGCCTCAGACAGACGGAATGAAATGTCCTTGTACAAAGACAAAGGGCCCCTGGTCCCCACGGACCAAACGTCTCTACCCCAAAAGGCACAAATATATAACTACTATCAAGGAGGTTGTATTTGCGCCTTTTGAGGTTTTCAGCTGATTCCGCCGCGGCACCAGACCTAGCCTGGGTCCCTGGGAGATGCGATGGCGCCCTAGTGTCGGCGCAGGTAGCGTTCCACACTAAGGGCCGCCCAAACCTCCAGGGAACCAGAGTCATTCCATCAGGTCTCTTACCATCGTCACGGCTCAGACCATTTGGTTCTAGAACTGCTGCGCAGTTAGCGGTGGTAAGAGCCCGACGGATGATATCGTTAAGGCTGGTATGGGAAAGGAATCTGCCTGCACTTTTCACGCAGCTTAGGCCGTGGTGATCAAGTTGGCTCACGGCGTAGCCACACTGGCAGCGGTGCGGAGCACAACACGGTGCGCCTAGGCGAAGGGATACTGCAATTCTAAAGGTTGTGGTATCCATCAAGGTGCCAATGTTAGGCCATGGGAGGGCATGTAGCCACAAACCTGATTCCCACTTTGCAACGGCTAACGGGTATCTAATAACTTCTTCCGTACTAGCTCGCAGAGCTGCACGTCCCAAAGCCCCTGTGAACTGGGATTGCTCGGGAAATTAGAGTTTGGGCAGGCCGAGAGCCATGCATTCCATGCATACATACGTTGTTAAGTTTGATTCTTGTTTGCACTTTGAGCACATGAATAAAAGTATATGTGACCATTATGCCTGTTATTATCAGATACAACAATACCATAACAAATCATATTATACCTCACTCTATAGAGTGAAATATAGTTTTCTAGAATTATTCGACAAATTATTGTCGTTTCCACACACCTGCAGCGTCGACGTAAGTGGTGCAAGCGCAATGGGCGTGGACGGCGACGCTCTGAAGGCGGCGCCGGCGAGAAAACCCGCGGGTAGCGCGTATAGTGCGCTGTCCTTGCCGTGAGCGCGACACAGCAAGCAATTGACTAGCTGAAATTTGCGATTTACATCACTTGACTGTATACAATTAAACGGTTCGAAGCGAAGAAAATGATGAAGTTACTGGCGTCAGTCTTTTTTTCAGATTCAGATTTTTAACACTTTTGCTCAAAAGTAGACTTTTCCACGTGTGTTTAGCGTGTGGAAAGTTATTCTTTTCCTTCTGCATATAACCTCCAACTGCATGAAGAAGGTTTTTAATCCAAAAGTTTTCTGTACATTTTTTTTGTATTAAATGGTTTTTTACAGCGTAAATACTATTTTAAAAACGTAAATAAATAAATGACGCAATAAACTTAATTTTGAATTTAGATAAATTTATTATCACGGAATTGGCTGAATGATTTGATGGCTTTCCGCACTCGTATCGAAATGTACTATTATATCTACCATTTGGTTTTTCCTTTACTTACCCTATAGATACCAATATAACCTCCGAAAAAGAGACCCAACTTCATGTGTGATAGCTTCAATGACTTCAATGCTTTAGTCGGCGTTAATATTCTGGGTAAAATCGTACGAAGCATTGTCATCGCACACCCCACTCCGAACAGTTGGGCTGTGCCCTACAAACCATAGTCTATTGTACACTTTTATCCACTTGATTAGATTTAATCATAACACTATTAATATAAAAAGGAAGAGGTTACAACAAAAAAAAATGTAAGTTTAATATATTTGTGGTATGTTTACATGGACTACAACAACATATCATGGTCTGCTCATATTAATGAAAAAATTATACATTTGCATCACTCATTTCGCCGACTCAACCTCAAGGGGCTTGCGCAAACTCTGATTTACCCTATTCTTGACGACTATGCCAATGTTTGCTATCTAGATGATACAGAAAAGCCTTTAAGTAAGTTGAAATGCTTACAGAACCTCACTGTTAGGTTCATTTTCAGTCTATTTAAGTATGACCACATCTCTAAATTTTGGATGCAACTGAAATGGCTTCCTATTCTCCTTTTTCATAATGTACACATTTACACATCCTATCAATTCTATATGTATTTTAATAAAGATCTCTGCATTTCTATTCATTTCTAGCCCCGATTTCAATTATTCCACCTAACTGTCCCAAATGTTAATTTATGATAAGAAAGAAATCTTGGAACTTCCTGCCTAAAAGTTTATTCAAAGTATTTATGAATAAATTCATAAATGTTTAGCTAATGACAGCTTCAGTAGTTTTTCTATTATAACTGCAAAACAAAATCATGGGCCAGGCCCCCCCTGAGAAAAAACTCTAGATACGCCAATGCGGTTGCGACTAAACGAATGCGCCAATCCCTGGATCTTTCGTCAATAATAAAGAACAATGCAAAAAGTGTCCGTCTCTTTCTCTTCCTTTGTCCACGGCTCGCACTAAGCTGCAGACAGTATACAAAAATAGACCACACCACAGTGGCACAAACATACCTTTAAAATATAATTAAGGCACGGCGCACTATGAGGACAAGCTGGATTTTTTCCCATTAGTCCAGTCATAGGCTTCGCAATTACTTTAGAAACACGGGGAGGTGTGAAAAACCTGCAAATATTAAGTCACCATCATATTATGTACTTATTCCTTCATGCATAAATTGTTTGAGCATCTATGAGAAGTGTACATACCAAAATAGTGGTGTTCTTTTGACATTATCTCTGTCGCGTCGCATAAAATAGAAGAAGATAGCACTACCCAACATAAAGATAAGTGTCTCTCTACCAGGTGATCTTCTCAGATAGCCTTTCATTTCTAACGTGCGTAGCCAGTACTCGAATACCTGGAATAATGCAAATCACATACATTGGACATACAAATGATAGCAGTATTCATCTGAGACTGCAAGTGATCTGAGGTCAGAGATGAAAACGGACTTCACCTAGTTTCTCAAACATAAGGAATTGTTATTCTAGGAACATTATGCTATTAAACTTTATTAGTATAGCGCATGGTATGTGCTACGTGCTGGATGGTACGGCGAGTCTTAGGAAGCTGGTATTTGCTAACCAGGTGGGTTCAGAAGAACTATAGATATTCAAACCCAGCAGAAAATGTTGTGCCCATGGCGAATCAACTCTAAATCTTTAGGATGGAGACCATTCAAGACTATTCTATTATAATTGGGATGATGACTGAATTCTAATGTTTACGTCTCGTCATTAAATATTAAAATACCGTGGAAAAAGATGCAGTCCTGTGAAATCAGAATTAAAATCGGCTTAGAAATACATTAGATGGGTCATTCTAAGTTAAGAGGTACTTTCGACGGCAAGGACAAAAAAATATTTTTGTTATATATTAACTTCATTACAAACCTATTTATTACTTAAAACTAAATGTTTTCTACATGGTCACTTAAATTTATTACAGTAATGTACGTAATTTAGTCACAATAAGCTCTAATATAAGAAAAATGTCTCTCCCCTGGTCTGTCCCCCAACAGACTTTATTTTTAAATCAGTAATTATGAATGTATTAAAATTTAACTATTACTTTAACATCGTTAATTTTAAAAAGATAGATAGCTTAGTAACTGTATCTTACAAGTAAACTTGCTTATATTCCAATTTTTAATTAAAAATATTAGCGCCGAAATTTGTCCTCCGTGTTTCGTGTCTCGTCCCCTGACTTTTTGTTTTTGTTGTAAAATCAGTTTTGCTTTGCGAGTTTGTGAAAGTTGTGACGTTGAGTACATAGTGTGCAACGTGAAGTTAGCAGCAAGCAGCACATAAGCCAACTTTGCAGCCATTTTGTCCTCCATTTCAGTCACGCCACTCGCTGGGCGTAGAAGTGTTCAGTGAATGCAGTCTTTCCCCTGGTAAGTTTTATTTTGCAATTATTTGTTAAAATACTCATATACACGGTTATTTTTTTATCACCCTGGTTATTTTAAGGGTGGCTTCAGGACACGGTAGAAGAATTATTTAACCATTAATAATAAAATTTACTCACCTGTTTAATTAGATATTTATTATCTAAAATATCCAAAAAATACTGCACTGGTATGGACACTGAGTGAAGTTGTAGGCAAAACATTGAATGAACGCGAACTGGCAACAACTTCGCCGATTCAAAGTCATCACTGAGTTGATCACAATTTCACCTTCCTACTTTACGGGCTTACTTAGGACCGGCAAAACAAAGTTTTTAAAGAAAACAAACAGTACTAGGTAGGTATTACGGTTATGGTAGGTTGTTTTGGCGTAGTTAAAAAATTGGAATCAACTTTAAATACTTACCTACCTAGGAAACAATTTAAATCAACTTTAGTTCTAATAACAAAAGAGTTCTAAAAAAGGAAGTCGTCTAACTCATACATAGTCGTGCACGTTTAAAACTATACATGACCACAACAACATATCACTTTGGTTAGTGTTTAACGTCTCGAAATGCAGTTTTCGCTTCCAAGTCTTACGTTTGCGGGTTCACTTTCTTACACCAAACACTTAATTTCACTTCACAAGTAAAAGTCTACGGTCTACCGGAGTAAGGTCTGTGTATTCGCGAGATGTGTTAACTTGAAACTAAAATTCCGAATGCGCCCGATTGCCGCGCGTCAGGCGCGGGCGCGATATCGCAATACGTTCACACGCGCCGCGGTCAAAGGCGAACTAAAGCCGACCGGCTCGTGCCGACAAGCGACAGCAAACAACAAAACGCCGCCGCCGGCGCTCGGCGCCGGCGCCGACTGTCTCTGTCTTTCACTATTGTAGTGTCTAGTGCAATAATAACTCTTATTTCAAACGAGTTGTAGATTGATCTTGCTTGAATTAATAATGCGACGTTGCCGCATTTTCCTAAGCCCGTAGTAGTAAATGCTTTATTCATTCATAATCTTACCTTATCTTGTAGTAAACAAGAACAATGTCTATAATTTAATATTATTGGCGGATAAAATTTAAAAAATGTAACCACATGTTTTTTTTATTGATATGAGTCGTCTAGCGTCTACCGAGCTGCCTCTAAAATTTTCCAGTATGATAAAAAAATAACCGTGTATACTTAAATATTATCTATTGATAGTGCATACATTCTTACGTTTGTTTGTGAATTGCGTACGAGAAACACTTTTACGGCAATTTCAGATTTCTATCGAAAATGTATCTCCCCTGGCTATTTTGATGGCAGGGGAGATACTTAGTGTCCAGGGGAGATATATTTGTACGTGTTTTCATTAGTTCTTCTACCGTTTTCTCTGAACTTTTACTTGGTGGTATGTCTATCTTAGCTTAACAATATAATACGACATTTTTACAGCAAAATAGCATCTCAAAAAAAATGACGCGCGAACAACGACTCGAAAAAAAAGGATAGCAGAACAATTACGATATCAAAAAATTAAAAATGACCCGGATAAGTACGCCCAACAAAGAGTTAAGGAAAGGGAAAAATATGAAAAGAAGAAAGATAAAGGAACTATTAAGACAGTGAAGCAAATGACACCCATAGAGCAGCGGAAGGCTAGAAAAGTATGGAGAGAAAACGCAAAAATTCATAGACGTCTCTTAGCACTCCAAGATATAAGTGATGCTCCTGTAACCTTCTGTACACCCAACACCAAAGTTACAATTAAAGTTCTCATTTAAAAAACATTTTAAGGAATGTCTATTAAATAAACAAGTTGTCGATGGCATTGTGCGTAAGGCCGTCGCCTTCCAATCGGGAGGTAGCGGTTCGAACCCCGCCACGTACCAATGTGTTTTCAAATTTTGAATTCATATGTACGTTTATTCGACGCTTTTACGGTGAAGGAAAACATCGTCAGGAAACCTGCACACACCTGTGAAGAAAAAATTTCTTTACAGGTTGTGTGTGAAGTCGACCAACCCGCACTTGGCCAGCGTGGTTGACTAAGGCCTAATCGCCCTAACTTAGGGTAGGCTCGAGCCCCTCGGTGGGGACGTATATGAGCTGTTGATGATGAAACAAGTTGAGGGTATACCAAGGGGTTACTTGGTGGCGGACTTTGTCATCTAGAATGCTAATTTTGGTGATTGTTTCGCTCGCGGTCTGGTAGGTACATGGTTGGAGTGTTCATGAATGCTACCACACACACACACACACACACAAACACTGCCGAAATTCTACTAGGTATTTATTTTATTTATCGTATGGCTTTTCGTTTAGTCGCAGTATTTTTATATTTTTTGTACACATTTTTGATGTGGACAATAGCGATTACTGAGCCATGACCTTTTGCACTTTTGCAGCACACATATATTGCCACGGTATACATACATATGTAGGTATTTCTATTATTTTATTGTTATATTTTTATTTTAAGTTGTGATTGTGACGCATGTCTGTGATGGAGAATTGTAATGAATGTCTATCCATCTATCTAAGTTGATTCACTTATAAGAGCCGTAGGTGCAGGAGACAAAGAAACTATAAAAAAGCAACTGCTTTTCAGTGAAGTTATTACTCAACTTAATGACAATTTTTCAAATCTCGCCACTGACCAAGAAAAAAGTCTTCAGGAGAGTGTTAAGCGGTAAAATAGTAAAAAAAAAATACAATATTTTATCGAAACAAATGAAAATGAAACCTTGAGTAAAATAGGCAAGGAGTTAAGACTGATAGACAAAAATCGCAGCTCAAGAAAAAATTGTGAGAATTTGAAAATGAGCATAGTCAAATTTATGGAAGATTATTCAAGCAGTAGACTTTGTGCAGGAAAAAAGACTTTATAACGAAAAAGGGCGAGTGTAAGCAAAAGTGTATTAATAGTAAAGTTATATATATTTTTGTTTTGATGGACAGGAAAAGTAAGATCTTTTTAATGTAACATTTATTTTTTAAACAGACCCTGCTAAGAAATGAAGTCTGATTATAAATAATTTATTATTACAATAAAAATTAATAAATAAAGTTGATTCTTAAAAATAGCCTTGTTTTTTTATAAGTTTATCTCTTCCCTGTTCATAAAGTATCCTCCCCTGTGCATATTGTCTCTCCCCTGTACTGAATATTTCCCCTGGTCACTTATAAAATGAGATAAAATCAAAAAATTGACTGGCCACTTTGTAAAAGTTTTCAACTTAGCAGTTTATATAAAAAAATGTATACTTCAGTATAAATATTTAAAAAAAATGAATGTCGTGCCGCCTCTTCATACAACGAATTACCTCATAGCTTAGAATAACCCAGATACAAGCATTTTAAGTTGTTAATTTGAAGGCGATTAGACAGAGAGATCCGACATCAACCGTGACGTCATAGTTGAGTACGGCCATATAAACTCCTTGTAAATTGCCGTTTTGCTAGAAAGAGATGGAGAAAAATCTTTAATACCTTATATCTTGGTTGTTTTTATAGTTATTCGAAAACCGATTTTTTCTTTCTGTTTATTATATGAATGAGCTTCTATTAAAGTAAGAAATTTTTTTTTGTCATCTAGCCTATTGACCTTACACATTAATTCAACTATATACTTACTTAAATTCACATAATGGAATTTAATATTGTTTGTTTGCTAAACTGAAGGCTGATTTGTATAATTAATAATTTACCCAATTACTAATTAAGTATTCAAGAAAAAAAAGTAAATAAAATAAAAACTTTTAGATGGTACAAAAAAATTTATCAAGTCATTAGAGTAACAATAAATTTTGCTTTTATTAATATATTATTAAATTCTGTGTTGAATAGAGATGTTTGGGTTTATATACTTTGTAATTTGATTTACTCACCAAGTTTACAAACAGATTTAGAACCAAAACCCTCCTATGAGGTGGTTCAAAGTACACAGCCAGACCACTAATAGTACATGGCAAGAATACAGTGGTGTAATACGAAAACTCATTAAAAAATAATTTTCTGTGGACAAAAAATAATTATGAAAAATACATATATAAGTTTACAATAGAACAAAGAATGAAGATGTAAGGAAAATGCTTCCTTATATGAAAACAATGAGCAGAACTACATTTTCTGATACCTTAAAATAAAAAAGTATTAATTTTTATTGGTTGTATTGAAGAGAAGTAGTTTTCATTTAAAGAAACATTTGCTCATTCAATAAAAGTAGACATTATTGAATACATATTTATCAGGCATATAGACCATTTTAAGACCTTGTTGCCATTACCATACCAACATTAGCATGGTTATACATTATTACTATCACTAGAATTGAGTTATTATGCCTTTGCCTTAATATACTTAAAAGAATAAATTTTGAACAATTTTTTAGAAAACCTATTCTATGAGAGTCGAATAAAACAAGATGTGACACAAAAGTGTATGCAATGAAGTCTTCTGTAGTCTGACTGAAGTTCGGCTATTTTTAGTCTAACAGCTTTTTTAGTTATTATACAACTTATTTCAGCTTATGTTATACCTTATTGAGCTCAATGGGCTGAGCCCCAATTTTAACAATAATACCAATCTTGTGGCTATTTTGTTGTACACAGTAGTCTATATGTAATTCTGCTTCTTCAGCTATCTAAAGCTACCTATGAAACTGACACCATTGAAATGATGTTGGGATCTTATTTGCTGAATAATACCTGAGTTGTACTTTTTTAATGTCCACTTGTCTATAACTGACAATAGAGCTGGTTCTTTTCCAGCTCAAAAGATTGGTATAGTGATCCAGTGAAGAAACGCAGTCTGCATCTTTAGCACCATAACAAATGCGCACAACCTCTTTGGCCCCTTTGCTCTCCCCACCATAGCTTCTTTTAATGTTATTTTTCTGCCTCTTTCTCTTTCAGTTGATATTAGTTAACCTTATTTTATCCTTACTTTATAGATAGGTAGATAGTTTATTTTACTTGTATGTAACATCTAAATAAGCTCATTGTTTGCTAATTGTTTAAGTAACAGCTTATTTAGAAAATAAGCTTCTACTTACTTAAAAATATTAAAATCAAAATATACTTTTTCAGTTATATGATCTGTTTTTTTTCTGATACTAAGATTTTTCAACATGCAAAACTATTAGCATAAAAGTTAAGCATGAACCCATTAGCCGCCCCGCCAACCGGTCACATGAGACCGGTGATGGCTTTACGCTATGTAATAATTGAGAAATACCCTCACAATAGAAAATTTATAAATTAATACATTGCTTTTTACAGAATGAAAAATATGCTTTAGTTGCAATTTTTTTTGTGGGTATTTATAAAAAAATTCGAGTGACATCACACCGGTCGCATGCGGCCTCCAGGTAGGTGAGAGGTTAACAAAAAGACAGCCTGAGAAAATTATTAATTAATATGACAATTCAAAATAAGTAGATATACTTACCTAAATATGCAATTCAATGTAACAAACGAACTGCCAACTGTCAATCCAAAAATACCAGACTTCAGATATAATTTGAATTGTTCCTTCAGCTCATTTTTACCCAATTTTTTTCCCCTCATTAAAATTTGCAGCTGAAAATATAATTACTAATTTAACAAAAATCGTTTCTTTGTCAAATAGGTACAATATGTATTATTAAATAAATAGATAGATTAAAAAATTAAATAATTTAAAAAGGAACACCATTTTTGTAGCATGGCTTAAAGGATATATTATTTCTCCTTTCAATGGCTATCATAATACAACACAATGATTGCAAATATAAATTGTAACACTAATTTGGAAGACATAACAAAGCGTCAGTGGCACTGTGGACTCGGCACTTGCCTTCCAATCGGGAGGTTTGGGGTTCGAGACCGCCATGTACCAATGTCTTTTTCATTATCGAATTTCATATGTACATTTGTCTGACGCTCAAACGGTGAAGGAAAACATTGTAACCCCTCGTTTACACCAAGAAACAAGTAAAATACCAGTTTTATACAATACTTGTAGAATACTTGTCAAAACATAATTATTTGTTTTATACATGTATTGCAACTGTCTCAAACATTCTTTCGTTCATACTGTGTTGCCAACAAGTCTCTAAACAAGTATAAACCACATCTGCGTTTACACTTAGATCTATGACATATTCAAACTAGTCTGATACATTGTCAGCGTTTACACTTACAAAAAGCAAACGTGTTTTTAACAAGTTTTGTTTATTTCACTGAAATTTATGTATCATACTAATTTAAAACATGTTTTAAACTCTATCCATGCTTGTTGGATAAAGTTTTAAACTTTTACCGGACGGACCATATTATTTTACGGGGGAAGAGAAGAAAAAAAAAACAAAAAATACTGCACTAGTTGAGAGCAGCATTTTTAGATTTTTTTATAAAAAAAAAATTTTTTTAATTCATTGTTTTTATTTTATTTATAATAATTGCTGTGTCCTGAAGCGTCCCTAAAATTTTCCAGTGATAAAAAAATAACCGTGTAAACAAGTATACTGCACTCATGAAGTAAAGTTCCTCAGCATCTTTACTTTCCATTGTGAATAGTCAATTGAGTAGAAAATATTAATGAAACTACCGGACTGGCGTGTCATTTTCTACAAGTTTATCTACAACAAGTATAAAACGTGACATCATAAACATATAGACAACTAGTAGTTCAGAAACAATTTCATACAAGTTGTATACATGTTTTGTATTCAACAAGTTTTATACATGTATACGAGTGTAAACAATAAACGAAAACATTGCATAAAACTTGTTAAATACATGTAATATACCTTGGTGTAAACGAGGGGTAAGAAAACTGTCAGACATCTGCAAAGAAATTCAAAGGTGTATGTGAAATCAACCAATCCACATTGAGCCAGCATGGTTGACTAGGCCTAAACACCCTTAAGCTCGAGCCTCTCGGTGGGGACGCCTATAAGTTGTTATTATGAACAAGCTTTAACTTATTCATACAATCAAAACTGACCAAGTATTAGATCATTTTCATCATTTCATTACTTTTACAACAATTTGAAATATTAAGTACACTTTGTATTGAAAGTTCACTCATACATTAACAGATAAATGGAGTTAAATAACGTGAAGATCTGCATCTTACTTACAAAGTAAACCATGGCATAAAACTTGTAACTGCCCCTGACACAATGCCATAACATTGATGTAGTTGCGTTTAGACAGTCGTCTGTCCATGGATGTATCAAGGATTTGCATGGACTGGTGCCACAAGCTTTTTCAAACCAAAACTTACTAGCCTCTACCATTTTATAGGTACCTATCTGTATAATTAATTTGAGCACTATTTAAATAAAATATAAGAAACCAACACCACTCCTTTCAAAACATTGAATTACAAATAGGTGAGTGCAATAAAATTTGAATGTGTAATAAAATAATTGAAATGAAATCTTCAAGAGAGAGAACGAAGTGCACTCACGTCAACATCTTTCGAGTTTTGACATTTGATTTGACACTTTACACTTGCCTTGCGTTCCGAATTGCGATAAAAGCCATAATATCGCGAATCCGACCAAATTAAATCGTCACAAAATATAAGGGCTATTGAATCAGTAGGTTATGTTGTAACTTTGGTCGGATTCGCGATATTATCACTTTTATCGTTTTACGGAACGCAGGGTTGACAATTTGATTTTTTAATCTTATGCTAAAGGAGCATTCTCCATAATGTGTAAGTCTTTATTACTGAGGCGCGTTCAGAGCCTTCGCGCGAAGTACAACTTTTCGCTCTAACCCCGTTCAATGCCTTCGAGCGTGTTAACCGGGTGAAACAACCGCCCGTTCAAGACCTTTGAGTGTCGGCGCGAATTACAACCGAACAACCATCGAATTTGATGGTTGTAAAACGCTCTGACGTTTGTAACTGAAATACTCTTACGTGATTGGATAATATTGGCGGCCATATTCTATAATATCATCTACTAGAAAGAGAGAGAAATAAAAAATCATGTGAAAGAGGGAGATAAAAGATTTGGTTGCTGCAATCCGTTCAACGCCTTTGAGCGAGTTAAAAAACAACCGGACAACTACACCCAGAGGCGCTGAACGCGCCTCCGTACGTTTGCATTGACGAAACATCTACAAAAACATGTTTTTAAAACATGTTTCTGTCAATGTGTATGTGCGCGTTTCCATTGTCAGCTCCCCAACAAGTTGCGAAACATGTATTAAGACTTTGGCAACCGACAGTGTGACGATAATTGTAGACAAATCCATAATAAAAATTGACAGACAATCGGTCTTGAGGCGGTGCCTACCGCAATCTGCAACAAATCTTAGAATTTGTTCCAAATTCAACACGATTTTCGGCAGTGCGAACGCAAAAGCATACAAAAATGGCCTAAAAGACTTGAATCCAGGCCAGTAAAGCAGCCAAATAAAAGCATACATACCTAAGAAGTTTTGAGATTTGTATCATGCAACAAGTTATAAAACATTACAATGTAATGTTTGTACTGTACGTTTGCACTGAGAAACATAAAACATGTCATGTTTTATGTTTCTCAGTGCAAACGTACAGCACGTACAGTTATTCTTCACACCTTTTTTATCTATTAAGGCTGCGTTCCGAAACATCCGAATCCTTTGTCGGGTACTTAGAGCATTTAACCTAAGGAGATGGTGAGGCTGGGCGAACTCCTCTGCCAAAATACGTTGACCATATTATTATGACCATACACGTTATACAGGGTGTCCCAAAAAATAGTGTCAAGCGTAAGTCCAGAGTTAGAGCATCTCTTGAAGTACCCGAATCACCCCCATTGATGTGCCGCGATAATTCGTAGTTTTCGAGTAATAATTTTTTTTCTGACTTTTTGAAAATTTTGATCCAAAGAACTTAAAAATTTTAAATAAAAAAAAGTAGAGCATATTTTAATATTTTTCTTTTTGCCATTGAATCATCTTTAGTGCTTCTTTTATGTCTAAAATAATCAGCTTCGTAACTTTAGTGGAAATTTAGAAAACAGTAGTGTAAAGTCAAAATTTTAATGTTAGTGAATAATTACTTAAAAATTCATCTTTAAATTAAAAATCTAAACAGGCGAATTCATGGTTTCTAAGTATGTGTAAAAACTTCTCTAGACTCTCTGCTTTCATAATCATTTAAAAAAAGAAGTACTTAATAGGGCTACTTTGGCTTAAATCGGCCATCAAAGACAGCGAGGTGAAAATTTCATAAAATTTACCAAATTCCTATCAGATGATAAAAAAAAATATCTGGTATTTTTATAATTTCTAAGGTTCAGATTAATTACAATTTAGCAAAAATTAACTACATGAAACCCATATTTAAATATTTTTCTCGCGGATCACATCGGTTATAGTGTTGGATGTAACGCAGTACTTACCTGCTAAAAAATTGCCCGAGTGAGAGGATATGAAAGAGACCGCATTATTGCTATCTCTCTCACTCTCATTGGCGAAATGGATAACTGTAACTGAGGAATGCTATTCTTTGTGACAAGGGGGTGTAGTCCGAGCGCCTATTGTATTCTGGCGCCAGTCGTTTGCCTGCTTTTGTTTGCGCCTTACGTACGATACGCTCATTTGTGATTATTTGACGAATTTTGCTTTCTTTACGGACCTTGAGTGCGATTACGATTTGGTTTTGTGTGAATACGGGATTTTGACAAATTTGGCATTCTTAACGGACTTTTCAAGCTCTTCATTTTGTGATGTCTTTTTCATCGCAAGAATATGCTCTTATGCATTACTTTTATGGATATGCAAGAGGAAATGCTTCTGAAGCAGCCAGGTTGTTCCGGCAGCAAGTACAAAATGGAGGTGGACCTCAGCCTGAAACTTGGCCTGATCATCGCATGATTTTAAGAGTACATAACTCTTACATAACTCTCTAATAGGAAGGACGCCTACCAGGTAGAAGATCGGGGCGCCCATCTGAAATGAGTGACCCAGATACTGTCCAATCAGTGGTCGAAGAAGTGGTGAGAGATCCATCAGTTAGTGTAAGAACAATAGAACGTCGAATCGGAATTCCGAAATCACAAGCACATCGAATACTTCATCAAGAGCGTTTTCACCCATATCACATCCAGAAAGTTCAGCAGCTCAAGCCCGCAGACTACCCGAGAAGGGTGGCATTTTGTCAGGAAATGTTACGAGGACAAGCTGAAAACGAAAATTTCTTTAAAAATATTCTATGGACTGATGAATCACATTTTAAGCGATGTGGGGTGTTTATTGCGCATAACTACCATTCGTGGAGTATTGAAAATCCACACCTCACAAGGGAATCTAATTTTCAAGAACAATTTAGTATCAATTTGTGGTCAGGCATCCTAAACGGACAGCTGATTGGTCCGTTCGAACTACCGGACCGACTGAACAGCGAGGCCTACTTGCAATTTCTACGACGTGATCTCGGCGTCTTATTAGAAGATGTAGACCTATTAACGCGGAGAAATATGATTTTTCAAAACGACGGCGCTCCATGCCATTTTGCTAGAAATGTTAGACAACATTTGTCTGAAACATTTCCAGGCAGATGGATCGGTCGTGGAGAGCCCATTGCGTGGCCGCCACGGTCCCCCGACTTGAACCCCATAGATTTTTTCGTCTGGGGATACTACAAGGAATTAGTATACGCCAAGGACATTACAAACGTCACAGTGTTAAGAACAAAATTAAGACAAGCGGAAGAAACAATAAAAAACAACAGAATTGCATTTATAAATTTAAAAGAAAACTTTTTTAGACGATGTAGAATATGTATTGAGCACGAAGGTCGTCATTTTGAAAACTTTCTTTAAGCGATCGAATAATAAATACTTTGAAAATAATGTTTTGTTTCATTTATTAAGTTATAATAAACCTTCAAAGGTTATTAAAAATGGCAGCAGGAACAGTTATTTTTGACCTTCAAATAATAAATTTTTAGCTTTTCTACAATCATTTTTTATTCATTAATAAATAATTGGAATTTAAAAAAAAAATATTCAGAAGTCGAGTTTTATGAAATTTTCACCTTGCTGTCTTTGATGGCCGATTTAAGCCAAAGTAGCCCTATTAAGTGCTTTTTTTTTAATTATTATGAAAGCAGAGAGTCTAGGGAAGTTTTGACACATACTTAGAAACCATGAATTCGCCTGTTTAAATTTTTAATTTAAAGATGAATTTTTAAGTAATTATTCACTAACATTCAAATTTTGACTTTACACTACTGTTTTCTAAATTTCCACTAAAGTTACGAAGCTGATTATTTTAGACATAAAAGAAGCACTAAAGATAATTCAGTGGCATAAAGAAAAACATTAAAATATGTTCAACTTTTTTTTAATAAAAATTTTTAAGTTCTTTAGATCAAAAATTATTACTCTAAAACTACGATTAATCGCGGAACATACATGGGGGTGATTCGGGTACTCCAAGAGGTGCTCTAACTCTGGACTTTCGCTTGACACTATTTTTTGGGACAGCCTGTATAAAACTATTTGCCGCGTGGCCGCTGCCATTTAGTGTCGTTTCGTATCGCAAGTAAAAGCTCGTAAAAATCTATATTCTATATATAAATAAATAAAATTGAAGTGTCTGTTTGTAATGTCAAAATAACGAGTTTTTACTAAATGGTTATGCATGTATATCGGGTACCAATAACAAAAACACGATTTAAAAATTTATTGTATGTCTATCTGTCTGTTTGTTCCCGCTAATCTCCGGAACGGCTGGACCGATTTTGACGGGACTATCACTCATAGATAGCTAATTATATAAGGTATAACATAGGCTATTTTTATCTAGATCTTTAAAAAAAAGGCTTACAAAAATCAAAATGCCGCCAAAAGTTACTATTCCACACGTACGAAGTCGCGGGTACAGCTAGTGGTCAATAACTTTGCAGTTTCCTCTTGCAAAAGGCGATCCAGTACCTCAAATCTTCAAGACTATGGCGTTTCCTATCACATGTAAGTATAAAATATACATTAACGTGTTTTATTTAAGTGCAATTTCGAAGTAATTTGTATACCGTCACGATAGAAAAATACAATGATACGTTGGTAGCTAAACACAGTACACGGGCATGATTTGCGGGCGATTGCGTAGATACACGTTAATTTTTCGATGTGTGTGTGTTTCTTTATTGTGAGGTAATATTTGCATAGTATCTGTATTTGTAATTGAATTCTTGATTTTCGTAGTGTGCCATGCGTGTTTACCTCGTCTCCCGCTAAATGTGTCAGAAAAATGTATACTGCGATTTGTTGCGTACCATCTTCAGGCTAAATACTCTAAGGTCGGGTAAAGTTACCCGATTTTAAGTCGGTTGGAACGGGGTAAAAAGAGATTTCGTGAAAAATTCAGACCTAGCGTCGTGGAACACGTTATCTGTGAATTTTCTAACCACTCTCTCTCATATTATGTATCATCGCTATCTCTCGGTAGAGAGTATATATGTTCTGTGATCGCTCGCTGTCACTATCATCTCTCATTCAGAATTAATTAGAATGTGCAAACTTGCTACAACAATTTTTTGGTATTTTCCACAATTTAATGTCAACTGTCACTTACAACCATGACAGAATATTTAAATAAATATTATATTATATAAATTATTAAAATTAAATAAAAAAATTTAATAAATCGATCTTTCGAGGATCTAATTGACTCGGCATAGTCGTTCCAAGACACCTCGATAAAAATCCTCGGATGTGCCCTGCGAGCATGGACTTGTCGATCGACGTCCTTTTCAGTCCTTAGGAATATCTGTCAAATTAATCGATTTTTCTAGAGTATGTCGATCTTAGCTGTCAAATTTTGTTTATTTAGAGTTCTATGCTCGCAGGCATGTTTTGGAACTTTTATCGAGGTGTCTTGCCACATATTTTCCTGCTGTTTCCCGTTATTTTAAAGTCATTTTTCACAAGAGAAACCTTACACAAAAATTGCGATATTTTTTAAATAGAAATCATGATGTCAACCGATATGTTAGCGTGAAAACCTCTTAAAACTATCTAATGAAACGTGATGCCAGAAATCTGTGCTAACTTAACTGTAAAATAATCGTTGCGCTTGGGTCTATATGTGTAGATGAGGAGCATGTTTAATGAGGATCAACGCGGTTTTTAGTTTTGAATGTAGAATTATAGTCCGTTAAAAATCCTGAACATTGGTATAATTAGTTTTTTTATACGACTAAAAATGAGTGAGTAGCGATTAAATGAATGCGCCACTCGGTTAAAAGTCGCAGCAAGAGAGCGTGACGTCACAGGCCCCGTGACCGCCAGCGGGCCGTTGTCGCGATACTGTGCGCCCGTGCCTTTTTTACTTATTTGGTGTCCGATTGATGTTTGTTATTATGACAATCAACTATGTCTTAATATTGCATAGTACCTAAATATAGCAATATGTCCATGAAAAAGCCAGAGAACCTTTGTAAAAAGTGATGTTCCGTGACAAAGAGAAGAGAGAAGTTAAGCAACTTGTAAAATCTAGTGGGTTGTCATGTGTCTACGTATGTACGTACTAAACTAGATCTTAACTATCACAGAACACAGAAAAGGCTAAAAAGGTATATAATATACATATACAACATGTAAATGTAAACGTCGGGAAAAAATTATATGTGTAACATACAATCCACATGATGATTAAAAATACACGAGTTTTTCATTCAGTTCTTTATCACTAAATATTCCGCAGTTATATTTTTATCGTTTTGAATAACTTTAACAGTTCTATTAAAATATTATTACTATTTTTGCGAAAAGTATTAATATAATAATAATATTAATATAAAATAATAAGCACCGGTAGCTTGGGCCGTGCTCCGCCGTCAGTGGAACAGTAGATTTATGTTTTTTTTATAATATTTGTGTTTCTACATGATTCTACGTATGAATTGTAAAAACTTAAATTTAAGATACTTTTTGAAAAAAATGAAATAATAATAACACCAAATAACTACATTGGTAGTTGTAGTTAAAGGTTTAACAACAAGGCTTTTCTAACTTGTGGTGGGTAGGTATATTATTATTTTAGTACATATATTATTTTGGCGACATTGATTATATGAGCACTTGAGCAGCAGCTTTGGATGTAAAATGGATGTATAAACGACAGATTAATCCATCAACTGCATATACACAATAGTGGGGCGAATCGATCCACGGCTCAACCACAAGTACGAGATGCAGAAGGCCGACCTTAGTTGTTGATATCGACGAGTACTTCGAAGTAGTGCTAAGGTTTTCGTAACACCCGAGGCTTACTCATCGTGTATTATACGTCATCCTAGCGGGTTCACCGTTCGCAAACGAACATGACAGTTTCATACGCAGCGGCAGCCAGGATGTCAGTAACGGGCGCTGGATGACACGGGCAGGGCTAACAATAAGTCCTGCTACCCCACCTGGAGCTGGTCTTGGAGGGTGAAGATGTCTTCGATGTAGGATGCGTAGAGGCACGGCGACAGGCAGCTGTCCTGGGGTATACCTGCGAGTATGGGGCGTGGCTGGAAGGTGGCCTCCTTGACCAAGAGAACGAAGCTCCGAAATAGCGTCAGCAGTCTCATATGAGCGGACGACATGCTGGTGACGGCCAGCTTGTAGAGGTGACCGGGAGGCCACAAAACCCCGACAGTGTGGTTATTCAGCTTCATTACGGCCGCGAGGTGGATCTTCTTCAGCAGCAATGGCTCGAATAGCTTGGCAGCGTGAGACAGAGCGTTATTAATATATGTGAATCGCGCGCTATCACAAACGGGCTTGAATTCTTCATTCCTAACTGCACCTAGATCGCTGTATGTCCGCGTCTATGTACGAGTAAGCCTGTTTCCGCCCGATGTAGACAGCCTGTCCTCTTTATTACGTACACAAAATAAATATATACAGAGGGCCGTGAATTTCAAATAGGTATTTATGGAGCACGCAAAACTCAACATACCAATAGCTGGTTGTACCAAAACGTGTTCTTATGATTTTGATTTCTTATTTTATCCTTTATGTAAAAAAATAGAAACCGTTTTAAATAAATCTATATTTTATTTATACCTACTTTACTTGTAAAATAAGAAGTATGAAGAAATAGACCCCAACTAAAAAAAAACGCTGGAAAGTCTTTGTAAATTACATTCATTCACATCTACTATAGGTATTGAAGAAACCTGGGACCAGCAGACAATTCCGGAACTGATTTTTTAACAGGCCTATTACAAAAGAACGCGCAGATTAAGGTTTTTAATGGTTAAAATAGTATAACTTTCGTTGGTTGCAATAAAAAGCATTTACTTCATAATATTTTTATCTACAGTAACAATAAAGCGGCTTATAACTTAGTCATAGTTATTGACCAAGCACGTTTAAGGCAAAAACTCACGCGGACCTGATTTGGGAATCTTTATAGATTCTCTTTAATATTAACTATCAAAATATTAATTTGACGTGACACAATATCCTTCACTTCAACAAAAATTAAATATATTTCGTTTAATGGCTCCTAAGAAAAGAAAGAAATTCTTAATCTAATTAACTTTTCTAACGAAAAGCCGTCGAAACAAGTCAGATTATGTACGAAGTTCTCCATTGCTTAAACGTAATTTTTATACCAAAATATGTTTTAACCCTTGCTTAAACTGTTGTGTTATTTATGTTTATAAAGTGATATATTTTTTATGAATGAAATAGAACTAGAATTTATATTGTTTCGTCGGCGATGCCGAAAAGTTTGTTTGTTTAGTTCCGCGCGCCGCGATTTTGTGATTGGCCTCTTAACAGTAATTCAATCACAAAACAAAAGATTTAAGTTGTTTATTGGCATGATTAGAACTAGTTCGATATACAATATCACAATGTCATATATTTAAACACATTACACCTTAATACACAAATGAAACATCTTAACTCACACCGTTGCCTGGCGGACTGAGGCGTGAGCGTACCAGGAGCATGCACGGCATGGAGCCTGTGACGTCACGCGTATTCTCGGCACAAGGCTTTAACCGCCCGCACGGGTCTAGGTTTATGACTCAATATCTCGGTGACTAATGGGCCGATTTCGATAATTCAAAAACATATACCATTAGTTTGTCATAGAGAATAATGTGAATACTAATTTTAACAAGTTTGTAATAGATGTACTGATCCTCATTGTGTCTTGACATGAAAGAAGCAAACAAAATTTTCAACGACATGTTCTAAACAAATAAGAAATAAGTACGTAAATTAATAGTAAGTTGATCCCTCTGGATGATTTGTGTGTAAAACATAACATCAACTTAACGAAATATATAAAAATAGGTACTTACTATATGAAATGGAGTATAAAATATCAATGTTCCCACAAAACAAGTCTTTATCATGTTGCCAGCTGCATGTAAACAACTTTCTTCCCATGGATGAAGAAGTTGTGTACAGGACAAATTGCCAACTTTGGAATAATCAACGACTAATTTACTCAACTCTACCATAGTGACCACATATATTTGTAATATTTAAAGGTTCTGCTTTAATATCTAAACTGATATTTGATCAAGCTGATACGTTGACTTCACAAAAATATACAATAGCTTGCATTATGTAGAGGTGAAGTGGTAGAGTCTCAGTAAATAAAGTCTTTCTGCAGCTTCGTTCGGAGTCGTTATTACAAGGCCTGTAACATGATCACACTTACAAAAATATTGGCAAAATTAACGCGCTCCACGATCTCTCTATTTTTTATTACTTACTTCTATCACTTCTTTTATTATGTTTCGTGAGGAGACACATCTTTGTTCAATGTTTTCCTGATTATTTAATTTGATTTAAGTATTGTATTTGAAAAACAGTAAAATTTTACAGATACACTTTGGAATTTAATACACAGTTTATTACTTTATTTACCATAGAATAACATACAAAAGCGAGGTTTCTTATTATTCCGGTTTATTGTTTTGTAAATGATGTTGTATGATTAATTAAATGATTAGCAATGTAACTGATATAACAATAGAACAAGGTTCAGTTATCGAGACAGATGACAGTCGTCAAACATTAAAAAGCGCACTGGTAATATTATCAACGTTAAAATAAAGTAACACAAGTCCATTGTTTAATGTGTGAAATTTCAAATGATCTACAATACAAAGGCGTAAGTACCCCATTTAAATTCTTTAATAAATATTCACACAGGTCAAAGTTGACGCAGACGCAGGGCTCCTTATTAGTGTAAATAAACAGGAGGTTTCATCTTTTAATATTAAATCATTTGTATTTTACAACGTGTTCCCGAGATCTTTATTAAATAGAACTTCAATAAATAAGTTTCTAAATGTTAACCTTTTTTACAAGCTTTTATTTACCTTGCCATGTTCTTCGTATGTAAGTAACTATTTTTTTCAAATCTTGCTAACCAATTTTAAACAACTTCCTGATATTCGATTGACTTGAAATTTTGTATATGCATTTGATTCACGTGACAATACATTATAATGTTCAGCATGACTTGATGGTGCACCCAGGATCGGCTTCCAACGAAAGAACTCCTCAATAGTTAACAATATGGACTTGAAATTTTACACGTGGCTACAGTGCTAATGGTAATGCAGTATTATGATTGAAATGACCTGATGGTACACCCAGGATCGGCTCCCAACGAAAGAACTCCTCAATAGTTAACAGTACGGACTTGACATTTTACACGTGGCTACAGTGCTAATGGCAATGCAGTATTATGATTGAAATGACCTGATGGTACACCCAGGATCGGCTCCCAACGAAAGAACTCCTCAATAGTTAACAGTACGGACTTGAAATTTTTTTACACGTGGCTATAGTTCTAATAAACTTTTTGCAGCCGGTCAAGCATATGTAACACTAAGCCGAATGCGTTCATTAGACGGTTTAATTATTAATGAATTGGATTGCAATAAATTGTCAGGTAAAACACCGTGCAATACGAGCGCACTAGCTGAAATGGACAGAATGAGAAACATTGAAGATTTAAACCAAAATGAATAATATGAAAATGTAGAATTCACGAATAAGTATAAATTAAAGGTAAGTTACGAAACAACGTCAGTGCTTTAAATAATGTAAATATTTTTACTTATTTCAGTGCTGTGATTAAGGCAAATAGTTTTGCTCGTGTAAGTGCTGTGATCATAGTGTAAATAGCTTTTCTCGTGTCAGTGCTATTATTAAGGTAAATTACACTTTGCTCGTGTGTAAGTGCTGTGATCACAATGCAAACAATTTTTCTCATGTAAGTGTAAGTCACAATGTAAATAACTTTTCTCGTGTCAGTGCTATGATTAATGTAAATAGTTTTCTGTCAGTGTTATAAATAATTAGAAAACATAACTAGCTGATGTCAGTACTATAAGTAATGTAAATAATTTTGTCTAATCCGTCCGTGTTGTCAATAATTTGAAAAGGTAAAAAAAAAATAATGTAGATTCAGTAAATGATTTAAAATAGCACAAATCACTTTTTTGAATGCCCTAAAAAGAATAGAATAAATTTTTCGTTTAAAACTTTTACTATCAACTTAAACTAAATACTTACGAGTAGGTCCTTAAATCTCGCGACAAGCTTTCTCCCCCCTCGCCCCCCAGCTACGCCGCTCTAACAGGTTTTCATATTGTTTTATGAAGTCATTTAAGGCGGCTGGTCTAAATAAGCTGAACCGATTTGGATTAATTTAAATATAAATATGATAAGATGGATAACACTGCAGACAATATCATTAGTCCAACTTTTATACCAAAATTAAATTGAAAAAGGTTAACATTTAGAAACTTATTTAATGAAGATCTCGGCAACACGTCGTTAAATATTAAAACCTGAGTTAAAGCGAGATGCAGCGGCGTAGCTGGAGCATCTTGCTCTAACTGAGGTTTTCATATTGTTTTATGAAGTCATTTTAGGCGGCTGGTCAAAATAAGCTGAACCGATTTGATAAGATGGATAACACTGAAGATAACATCATTAGTCCAATTTTTATACCAAAATTAAATTACGCTAGGTGGCGCTGAAGTCGTGTACACAGCCAATAGGAACTATTACGGTGTCGGCAAGCGCCTCTGGTATGTGCCCGGTCTTTATTATTGCCGTAAACAAGACAGATTAGTGCGTGGATCATACATACGCTTCAGACCATTTAATCCTGGGGACTTTCCGCGGGTCTATTGTTTTACTACTTGAACTATGTCATGTATAGACACAACTATATCGATATCTGTATGAGCTTGCTGTTCTCAGGCCTCCAGACTATTCCGGACGAGCGCTGCCCCGCGACCTGTTGTCGCCCAGGGCGGAGAGAGACCGTGACCTACCATCGTCACCACTACCATCACCAGCTGCATCCCCACGACGAGGCGACCCACCTCGGCCAAGACACCGCTTCGTCAGCGACTTCGCTGACGACGCCACCACCTGACCAGACCTCGTGTCGCTTATGGCTTGTAGTCTGTCGCGGGACCCCACCGCTCGCGCGCGTAACTCGTCTAAGCGACACCACCACCGGACACGACTACCACCACCTCACACGACCAATGGCCCCCTCCTCCCCCCACCGCTCCTCCGGGCGCAGAGCAAGCCGCGCCCTGCTCGCCGGCGCTCGCTGGGCTTGGGACAAGCCCCTCTAACCCGGTGTGCTTTACCGCGGAGGGCCGTGCCTTGATCCCGGAGTCGCAGCACAGGGGGGTGGCGAAGAAAGGGCCCGTCACTACGTGACGTGCCCAACACCGGCGAGCTACTGCTCACCGAGAAGATGCCCGGGCAAGGGGCGATCAAATGCCCGAAGCTCGCACCCGCCCATGGCGGACGAAACTCTGACTGACTGAGCTTGGTATCTCTAATGTGTATTGTTTTGAGGGCGCAGGTTGAGAAAACTTACTACTAAAGCCATCTATGTGTGACGGATAGTTATTAGAGGGTTTGATAATTTTACTTTCTGCCAGAATTTAGCAAATTTTTTATGTTATAGCCACACAGCGATGCATAACGCTATTTCTTTCATGCGATTTGATTTTGAGCTTTGTTACACTATAGGAGGACTCCACACTTATTTCAATGCTATCCACTAACATCTTAATAAAGTTCGTTATGCACGACTACTTTGAGTCTGTTGCTTGAAAGAAAAGCTGCTGCAGTCTGCAGCAATAAAAGGACACCATATAGTGTTGCGATCGTCTTGGGTATGGAATACTACCTACATCCTGCATTCCAATCTCTTACGTGAGGGCAGACGTTCAATATCTATTATACCCATAATCAGGCGGCAAACCGTGCTACCCAAGCACGGTTGGTACTTTCAAGAATCCTAACTTTGATTCACCGAAAACAATGTACAATAAGGCTTCTAAGCTCTCTAAGAAACGCGTGGCATGCATTGCCCATAAATTGGTGACGTATCTTATGGACTTCCGTTCCATGACTAGTAGCGTTTGGCCAAGGCCGTTAGAAGCAATTTCTACCAGCATTCACTGCTACCCATGTGATATGCAGTTGGCCCTATAAGTCGCAAGCCGTAGCAGAAACCGTCTCCTTCTAAACAAAAAGATGATTGCAACGTCCGGTTGCAATCATAGGCTCCGTTCCGTTTCGAGATTACACTACTCACAATACTCAGACTGCTCACGCCCGGACCGAATCAATAGACTTATTAATAATAATGCCAATGGCCGCGTTCCGTTTCGCGATTATAGTGACCATCAGCACTGTGAGCGTGCTAACAGGCGGCCCGTTTCGCGACAACAGCGTTCATGTTGGATGTGATAACGTCATTGATTGCGTCACAAACAACGTTTCCAGTGCTCAGGCCGAATTCGTAAGCACCGTGAGCCAAATGTCATGTCATTGTGAAGTTGACATTTTGTTTTGGTTCGCTAGTTAAATTGGTTGAAAATTACTCTTTATTTGAATTGTAGGCAAAATAAGCCAAATATAAGGAAAATATGACGACATTGGAATTACCAGTTTTTGTCGAAGAAGAAAACTAAAGTAGTTTACCTCAAACTGTCTCCTGAAGACGCTAAAAGATCAATCCTTTTAAAGGTAGGTACAGGGCAAAGAAAAACTGCTAAAGCTTGAATATCACAGAATACAATTGAAATTACGACTTAAATTCTTTTTGAGGTTATCTTTGTTTTGATATTATTGACATAAACGCGTTCACGATCGTTTCGAAACGATAGCATGCCATTAGCTCCGTTCCGTTTCGAGATTACACTACTCACAGTACTCAGACTGCTCACGCCTGCCCCCCTAGACAAGAGGTCGTTCGAAAACCCCCGGTGCGAACGCTCGACGATTATGTATAGCCGTTCGTAAACCTCGCTCGACGACGCACCGGTCGCCCCGTGAAATAGGTGGGTGAAAATCGCACTGACGTTTATTTGACAGATGACATGTCCGTCAATTCGGCTATTTCCTCCTTTTGGTGTTAATAAACAAGTTCATTTTGTATTATATACACGGTGTTTCAAAAATACCCCTAAAGCCGAAAGGGTCCCTTATACAGGGTGTCCCAGAAGCCGACGTCAAGCCGAAAGCAGGCGGTAGACTAACTCATATATGTTATCAGAAAAATATAAAAAAAATCTAAGTCACCTATTTAAAAAAAATCTAGCAATTAAAAAAATGGATAAAAGGGGAATGGCAGATGGCCATACTAACTTAGGCCCACAGCGCACAAATATAAACGAATGTGAAAATAATAGTAGATAATACCAGTATTTTATTGGTAAAAGAAAAAATATAAAAAAACTCGGTGAATCTTATTTAATGTATATTTTATTTTTCGCAAAATCAATAAATGTGTAACTTAACCATTATGGTAATATATTATTTATGTCCATTACATTACTAATATAATATTAAGAATTGTACACATTATGTCATGAGTAATAAATAATATACAACGTGCAGGAAGACATTGCGGAGATATAAAGAGTTCTTATTTTTTTATTAGTCTATGTTATTGTCATATATGACGAGAACATCTAAAAATTGAGCAGGTACCTAATACCATATAACGCAACGACTTAGGAGACCTTATATTAAACTTTTCCCTCGTTTAAACAACCTGAAAAATGTAAAAAAGCCCTTATTGATTTGAATACTTATATTATAATACAGTAGGTATTTTTATTATAGTAAAACCTATCTATCTATAAAAAGCTATTATTTAGTTGTTTATAAGTTATATATTAGAATAAGAAAGTACCAAAATGAAATTATCAATTTGACATCGAAAATAGTTATCGATTTTAAGTTATTTGTTTGCACAAGCAAATTAGAATATCACTAATAGCATAGCTATGGTTCACTTCCTGCAATCGTTTTAATATTGTATAATTATTTAAAACTAGCGCTCCGCCCGCAGCTTTGCCAGCTTGGATAAGTTATATTAATAAAACTATTACCCGTGCGAAGCTGGGGGGGGGGGGGGGTAGATTGCTGGTTATACATATAAAGCTTCCTCTTGAATCACTCTACCTATTGCTGAAAACTTCATTAAAATCTATTGCGTAGTTTAAAAGTTCTAAGCGAATAGACAGTGGGAGCGACTTTCTTTTATACTATGTAAAGAAGATATAATCTAACATTTAGAGATATCTGGATAGAACGAAAAATTTAATACGAATATTTTATATTTTTCTACTGCATCAAATTTGTTGTGCATTCTTGGGCCTCAAATCGCCATTCCCCTTTACACCCTGTGACGGTTTTTTCACTGTTGTTGCTACAATTCTTGACTTTTCTAAACATTTCCTTTTGTTTTGTAATCCTGAATAATGTTTCTGTATACTCTAATCTAAAATTTAAAGCCAGCTGCTCCAAATTAGAAGAATATGCCATTTTTATCTAAATTAAATATTCAAAATTAATTTTTCGCATAGCTTTAACAAGCTGTACTGAAAAAAAAATGTACTATGCGAGTTTGGCAAGTAACTGCAAAAGTTGGCGCATTCAATAAGGATTCCAAAATGGAAAAGACAATATTTTTTTTTCCAAAAACAGGCAGTTTTGAACAAATTTTTCTTACGTACTTAAAATTTATTCTAATGTACCCATGGTTTGCTTTAAGGCTGT
Source organism: Schoenobius gigantellus (assembly GCA_963935595.1). Lineage (NCBI taxonomy): Eukaryota > Metazoa > Arthropoda > Insecta > Lepidoptera > Crambidae > Schoenobius > Schoenobius gigantellus. Next base: position 30,183,119 of record OZ012551.1, read on the forward strand.
AACTTTAACATTCTAGTTTGAGTGAGACCGGGAGAGTCATTTTACGAAGTGTGAGAGAGACAGATAGTGAAATAAATTAAATACACAAAAATTGTTTAACATAATTTATTTAAATGTCAAGATTTACAACAGGTGTTCAAACTGTCTTCCTTCAGCTCTAATGCAGGCTCGACATCTTCTTAAAAAAGATCGGGCTACCAAGCGGGCGAATCTTCCATTATTAACAAAATCATTTGCTTTTATTATTCTTTGCCGTAGGTCAGTCACAGTTTCGATTGGCTTTGCGTAAACTTTTTCTTTCACCGCTCCCTAGTAAAAGAAATCTAATGGATTTAAATCTGGGGAACGGGCTGGCCACGAGATAGTACCAGATCGTCCTATCTATATAATTTAGATAAAAATGGCATATTCTTCTAATTTGGAGCAGCTGGCTTTAAATTTTAGATTAGAGTATACAGAAACAATATTCAGGATTACAAAACAAAAGAAAATGTTTAGAAAAGTCAAGATTTGTAGCAACAAGAGTGAAAAAACCGTCACAGGGTGTAAATTATATCGATTTTTTTAAATGTTAGATTTTTTTTAAATAGGTGACTTAGATGTTTTTTTATATTTTTCTGATAACATATATGAGTTAGTCTACCGCCTGCTTTCGGCTTGACGTCGGCTTCTGCGACACCCTGTATAGAGTTCATTCCCAATATATGACGACCGTAGCTTGATATTATTACTTGCCGAAAAACTAATTTTTTTTGATAAAAAAATTTAAATTCTCGACATTGAAGCGCAGCTCTTTTAGAAGTTCATTGCCCTTACCAGGAGTAATAACCTCCTACTCCTGGTAGCTAGTACTAGGCAGGACTTACGTACTTACCAAGGTAATGTTTATTTAACTAATAATAAACCTTAATTCTAGTGCTTATTTTCTTGTGTTGGAATAAAGAATTCAAAATAGAATCAATAAAAGATAAACTTTTATTGAAGTAACGACCTAAGTAGGTAGGTATCTCTACCTCATTGCATACGTACGTACATAAATAAATACTTGTCTAATCTGCGTAAAAGGACGTTTATAATAGGTACAGCTTACCAGTTGTTGTTTCATGCAGCTTGCAGAACACTTGTGGAAAAATCTCACATAATCAAAACAGCTAACTGAATACACAGCAACGCCCGGTCAGGACACGGCTTGGGTCGCATTTCGCACTAACTTAACTACACTAGGGCTCGCAGGAGTTCACTCCAGGCGTAAAATCAGCCAGCGTCTATCAAGCCTCAAACTTCAAACACTTGTGGGGGATTCTTACTCACTTATTGAACATAGCTTTAAGTGACAGTCACACAAACAGCTTATAGCAGCGGTTCAAAATTCGGTCCTCCTTGCTGAATAAGTATACTACACAGCGACGCCCGTCGGGATCAGGAATGGCTTGGGTCGCATTTCGCGCCATCGTTGGTGTAATCGACGCGAACACCCGCGACACGTAAAATGCCTTACGACGCCTATGGCGGACTGAGGAACTATTGGCTGATAATTAGGTACCTATTAGCCGACAAAAGAGGACACGTCACACGGCGCGGCACGCGGCTATGTCAAACAAAATACCCCGGGGCGGGGATTCCGAGAACAAACCGTGCCGGCACGTGTTCACGAAATGTATGAAGTCTTGGTAGTTGGTAATACTGGGATTGTCAACCTTTAACGAGTTGAATCTATTATTGTCGAGTTACTCTAGATAGCAAAAAAATGTTAATTGTTTTGCTTTAAATGAATTGCATGTTAATAAATTAATAACATTTTGATATTGCGCGAGCAAATTTTGTGTAAATTATCTACGAAACGCAAAAACCTTTCGATTTTGACCTTTAATATTTCGCTAGAATGGTTCCAGCTTACCATCACAAAAAAATGTCGTTTTGGTTTTGCTATTTGACTTTTATTTCTCTTCATTATGGTTGATTTAGATAGATAGATAGAAACACTTTATTTACCTAGAGATATAGCCACAGGAGAACCGACATACGACCAAAATGGTTCCACAAGCGAAGACTCCGGTGCCTCCTCAAAAGGAGAATGGCCCGATCCCGGAGTCACCACCACAAACACATAAAGTGGCCAAGTTGAACTCGGGCATCCAACGCCCCCCTTCTTTGGGGGCAGCCTATCAAACTGTTCACCTGCGACAGAGACCCTACCGGGTTGCCAAGATGCACCACGAGGAGGTTGTCTGACATCGCACCCCGAAATCCGTATACCTACTGTAAGTACAATTTAACCAAGTAACCTAATTACATTATCGTAATCCGGCTTTATTCTGTGCTTTTTTAAAATATTCTGAAAATGTTTTGAACCAATGACACATAAATTTTTATTTTTCTTCGTATTAGGGTTTCGTTGGATAATAAATGATCGAAAACTTCTGAATCTCCTATGAACTCCTAGTACTTACTCAGTCGCGTAGGCTCCATACATGCTGATTCCCATTAGCTTTACCAATTACCAAGCAGCGGCAATACAATAGGCATTAATACATTTCACCTAACGAAAATCACCTACTCTTCTTACGTTTCTTTAATGCAGGTAAAAAACCATTTTGATACAAATTAAAAATATTAATATTTAACTGACAAATAATGGTGCCAATCCTGTTGTCGCAAACTAAACTAGACAAAATTTTAGTTAAATGCTTGTTGCTTAGACGATACTAAGTATGGTTTGCTTATTCCGAATCGTCGTTTGACAGCACTAAACTAAATTCTAGTCTGGTTTAGTTAGCGTCAACAGAATTGGCACCATTGTAGAACACACTAAATAGCTGATAAGTTATTTTCATGAAAAAGCTTATTAAAACTAGTCCCTCCGCTTAAATAGGCAAACCAATATTAACTACAACCATCACTGTATTTGAATTCTCTGCTTTTTACCAATATTATTTTAAATAATACATACGGAACACCGAGACGTATTATTTCAAATGGCACTAAGTTCTCTGATTGCCTGGAATTCACCAGGCAATCAGCAGATTTTGAAGAGAATTTCAAAGAATAAACAGTAGCAGATTGTTTATTTTTAAACAAAGCAGTGCGATTCGATGTTACTACGATTACGAACGCAGCCCTGTAAACGTTGTTTATGACGCAATCGATGACGTCATCAAATCCAACGAGAACGATGTTGTCGCGAATCGGGCCGCCTGTTAGCGCGCTCACGGTGTTGATGGTCACTATAATCGCGAAACGGAACGCGGCATGTATGTAATGTATGTGACGGTGTTTCAACCTTCTGAGTTTCAACCAATAAAATAATATTCGATATATTCTTTATGGAAAACTCATTAATAAAATGTGTCCCATTTTCACGTAAATCTTATTATCATCATCATGTTATAATTTACATGAACGTTTTGGGTTGAATGACATTACGTGTAAACACATTTTAAGGCGCTATATCGAAAATATTGGTTATTTTTAATGTAATGTCATAGGTAACTGAGAGATCTTACAGATCTGAAAGTCAAATATGTGTTTCTTCATATCTTTAGCTAGTCACGTACAGAACCGAAAACGCGATTTAAAGATTTTGCCTTGATACTTTTTATTTTTGAAATTACCTCTTAAAAATATGAATATTCAGGATTACTAGTAAACGGTGTTAGGTATTCATTAAAAAGTTCCTTAAATAGGTAGCCATCATCAGTATCTAGAATCGTACAGAACCATTTTTTTCTAATCATTATAGTTATTTTTTAATAAAACAATTTGTATTTTGTCGCTTACGTCGATAATTTCTAAACGATCTGATTGCATGCGGGCGCAACGCATTCACGACTTTGTTGACATAGATATAAAGACTAGCTGCTTGAGCACGGGGGGCGCCCCGCGTTCACGTATAGACCACGCCTCCCATTGTTTGATTCATTTTCGATGTAGCGCCTTAAATAATGAGTTTTCTATAGAATTGATTATTTATTGGTTATTTTGAAACACCGTGTATAAAACAAATATTATCAGGCAGTGTGATGTTCGTGCTGAATTGGGATGATGACTGAATTCAAATTTTTACGTCTCGTCATTAAATATTAAAATACCGTAGAAAAAGACGCAGTCCTGTGAAATTAGAATTAAAATCGGCTTAGAAATACCTTAGATACAAGCATTTTAAGTTGTTAATTTGAAAGCGATTAGACAGAGAGATCCGACATCAACTGTGACGTCATTGTTGAGTACGGCCATATTGACTCCTTGTAAATTGCCGTTTTGCTAGAAAGAGATGGAGAAAAATCTTTAATACCTTATATCTCGGTTGTTTTTATAGTTATTCGAAAACCGATTTTTTTTCTTTATGTTTATTATATGAATGAGCTTTTAATAAAGCAAAAAAAATTTTTTAGTCATCTAGCCAATTGCAATCACTCGACGTTCGGCAAGTTATTGGACCTTGGTGATTGCTAAATAAAATAATAAAAATATAAGTAGGTACTTATTATTTTCTTTAAAAAAAAACGTCGCCCCACACTAGGATTTTATTCTGTGTCGTGGGTGCAGTTACAAACATAGAATATCACATGCACATACGCCCAGACCGGAACTTTCTGTAGGTCATACAAAATATTTGTCCCGTACGGGAATCGAACCCGCAACCCGTTGCCACCGTTGCGCAGTAGGCGATCACTCAACCTCTGCGCTAACCATGACCTGTAAAGATAGAAATAAATAAATAAATATTGTAATATGGGATTGGTAATCAAATATTTAGCATGACCAGAGAGCTAATCTACATAAATAAACAGGTAACGGTTGGGTTTCTATGTATAATATAATATAATAAAAATACCTTTAAATTTTTAATATCGGTATTTTAAAGTTTAAAATACCGATATTAAAAATTTAGCCTCTGCCTGATTTGTCTATTGCCGCCACAAGTACAATGTACAACAGAAAAGTTCTAGAAATCGCCGCAAATGTCGATTGTCGCTGCAGTCGGTAAATGGACGTTTGATGTGGTGTTTGTCAAGATTGTGCTATTTGTATGTTTACAGTGAATTAATTCCCGTTACTCTAATCGTACTCGAAGTTAAAGGTTTTAAGGAGTAGATGAAGGTATTATTTATTTTATGGCATGTTTATTTCGTGTTTATATCCTGTTTTTCGAGTGATATTTGAGATTTGGCGCTTTGGACCTAGGCGTTGAGTGAGTTGAATCTGACCATCTTTTTGATGTCAGCTGTAACAAAGATGCTACGCATTTACCTTCTAATCGTCTATATAATGAATTAAATAGTTAATCTTGCTGTGAAATCAATGTAGTACAATTATTGTGAGTTTAGTAACCCTGTTAATTATGTATATTCTTTAGGTTTACTGCTCTTACGGCGGAGGTTATGGAACCTTTCTGTTGTACTTATTTTTTTAAAGAAGATAATAGTTTATTGAGAGAGGCACATTTAAAACTACTCATGGTCCTCCGTGGTGCTATAAAGGTACACTTATTGAGTATAATACATTGTGTATGATCATTACTTATTTACAATAACAAGCACTATCTGTGTTTATAGAGATAAGTATGTAAGAGGCAACGATTATAATAATTTGATAATGATTGTCTTGTTTTTACAAAATGTTATAATAGAAGGTATTTGATTCAATTTAACGACAAATGTATTTTTTTGTAAAATTAAAGTAGATAGTATGAAGGAATAAATTAGGTAAATGTTAATAATTACAAGTATACAAAGTATCAAATATTTGTTTTATATATTGACTGTAGCTTAATATTAATTTCATATAATTATTACATTAACTTTTCGCTGTATAGGTATTAAGTATAATAGAGAAGTTAAACTTATTATTTAGGTTATGTTCTGTCAAACTTAGTACCTATACTTAAAGGTTTGGAAACTAACCTACTTACATATAAAACAATCATTGTTTGAATGAATGTGAACTAACATTGGAGTTGCAAATTTTCTAATGATTATGCTCTACAGCACTAAACTTAGTGTCTAAATAAAACACAACAATTTCAGTATAGGTTTTGCAAAAAAGTAATTGCAAGTAGGGGTCACTTTTTTGGCTCTGTCTATACAGTTCTGCCAGCATGGAGTTTGAAAAAGACATGTATATGAAGTTAGTGTTCTATTTCTATGTGTTGGTAAGAAAAACAACTTGACCAGTTGTGTTACCTGAGGACAATGTAAATTATTTTGTTGGTACTGATGGTAGGTAGTCAGAATGCATCACAGGCTTTATAATAATAATAATAAAAAAAATTGGTCAAATAATAATTACAAACATAAATGAGTTTCTGATTCCTGAACTAGGTAAATACATACCTGTATTTCAGGCAATCAGCCCTCCCCATTACAATTTTACCTTAATAAACACAATAAGATCTTAAAAAAGTACATTTTCTTATGTGTTATGTATAGTGTGTATTTATGCGTGCTTGAGTGTGTGTGTGTGTCTCTGTGTGTGTGTGTGTGTATGCGCGCGTGTGTGTGTACATGTGTGTATAATAAAGCACGTCTTGAGACTAACATACATATTATATATAACATACATATAGATAATAAAATTGAGGGAATGAAAGATTATCCTAGCTGCATGGTTTCAGGAGTTCCTCTGTATTCAAATAATCTAGAGTCAATAACAAATTAGAAACTTTATCTTTACATTTTTTTAAGGAAAGAGGGTAAATATTTAAAATTTTATTTATTTGGTTATATAAGAATACTGAGAGATGTGTATGTTGCCTTCTTGCAAGTGCGGTGCGAAATTGAAGTGGGTTGATAACATTTTTGATTACACGACTGCTACTCGTAACATATATATTTGGATTGTACGGGGTCATTTGGTGTTGTCCTACAACCTTTATGTATGTTGTTAGTTAAAGTATTAGTAAGTGTAAAGTTATGATACCAGGAAGTAAAATCCATGTGTATTAGAATTTTAAATTAAATATTAGAATTAGAGTTTAATAATATAAATATTTGTGATATCTATGCTAAATATTGATTATTCTAAGTTTTATTCATTTATTTATTAACACTATGCACTAATATTGTTGCACAGAGGTGGACTTAATGCCTAATACATTTACCACCACTCAACCTTCATTTCTTTTTTTATACAACTAAGTAAGGGAGACTCTGTCCCAGGGTCGTCCGCTTGGGTACCTCCGTCTTACGAATTTCTGCTGCAAGCAGCATTAAGGTTCAGTCAGACAGCGGGCGGGACGGGACGGCGACGGGGCGTCGGCGTGATATAAGCAGTTGTAATGTATTAGTTATTATGAAAGACGTCACACAGCGCCATCACGTCCCGCCGACGCCCCGCCCGGCGTGAATACAACGGAGCTCAGCGGGCGGGGCGTGAGCGCAGCGGCGGCGGCGCATTACGCGTTGTGTTCTATAAGTTTCCGCTTTCGTGTTCACACTGACGGCGGGGCGTTGGCGTCGACGTCCCGTCGGCTATGTGACGTCCACGTCGCGGCGCCGCTCCGCCGACGCCTCGTCGCCGTCCCGCCCCGCCCGCCCGCTGTCTGACTGAGCCTTTACTGTGTTCTGGTTTGAAGGGTAAGATATGGTAATGGAATTACTGGGTACCGTGACTTTACATCTTATGTCACAAGTTGGTAATTTACACTGTAGGGTTAGTTAGTTTTGCTGTGAATCTCAAGAGCCACATGTATTATCTAGGTAACTGTTACCACTTACCATCAGGTGGGCAATTTGCTTGTTTGCCAACTTATCGCAATAAAAAAAAATATGCATTAACTTAGGCCTGTTACTAAGACCATCAAGTTGAACAAATGTTACTATGGGGTCAACTCTGAAATCCAGAAAAAAAATTACTGTGCCATATTTTACATTCTAGTACTTAGGACTTGAACTTTTCTATGAAGTAGCTGTTATTTATTTTTGTGATTTTAGTATTGGTCTCATAGTGGAAGTTACTCAGTTTGATGGTCTGAATAATAGGCCCAAGTTAATCCATAAGCTCAGGAACATGGTGTATATATTGATATTATAAAATAAAATTAAATACTCTAATTTAATATTTGCCCAAAATTTATTTTATGAAAATTCATGAATAATTATAGCCTATTTCTGAGTAACCTAAGTTTTATTACGTAAGACTGCTCAATGAAAAGCTTGTGTAACTTGCTTGGGGAGTTTATCTCTTGAGCGACTTTCTCACTTCTTTTAAAATTTTGTTATATATTCTTCTTATTTATCATAGAGTATCGTTTTTTTATTAAGTAGAGTAATTAGTTCATATTGGTTGGATGAGGAATTTTATCTGGTATCTGTTTAAGTTGTAAAAATAAGAAGTATTATTAGTACAATTTAAAAATATGTGAACCGGAGTACCTTCAGCTAGTCCACATTCACAGAACTATTCCATAAAGGCGTGATCTAATTTAGATAATTCTCTTATTTTTGTTTACTTTTTCAGTTATAGGTAATGTTATGTACAAACAATAGTTTCAATTTACTTCAGATTTAGCCCTAACAGACTCCAGCAAATTTTTTGTGTAGAGAAAACATTTATTATTTGGTACCTAGAGTTGTGACTTATGTGTTTGAATACTATGGGTGCTTGGCATAGTCTAACTAAATACAATTAATACTTAAAGGTGTGTAAACAATCATTACATTACAAACTTAAAAGTGGGATGTTTAAGTCTGATTTATTTGAAACAGAATCATGCATTTAGCATTAATTCATTTCTGAATGTTGTGCAAGTCAGTGAATATCCAGAATTTATGATTTCTTAGATAATTGGGAATTTAATGGAGAATCAATTTTAATGTATCTTTATGAATGAGTTTCTTATTGCCATGATGGAATAATCCTTGTTATCAGTATCATATTACAAACTGCATTATATATTTCAAGTTCTTTATTATGTTTTCCAAACAAATAAACTACAAAGTTAATCTCAAAAGCATAACAACAGAATAGCATTGAGCTGTAAATATTAAATGTCCAGTAAATTGTTTCCGAGTCATTAGACTGTGTATTATTGTAGACAATTGAAACATAATACCTACATATTTCAATTAATCAATGTGAAGTATTCAATCATTATAGTAGTTACTATTTCCATAACATAAGATTTTTATTAATAATTGTGATTTTCTTAATTATTTTTTTTTGTAAGTGTTAAGTCATAAATTGGATATATTTTACTGTACTACTGTTTTTCATACAGTAATTAATTTGTTATAGTATTCTCATTACTGTGATAATGTTTCAGGTGACAGAATGTCTCGCAACAAAGATAAGCATGAGGGCGCTAGTGGGCGCACATATCACATCATGTCGGAAGCGGAACGGGCGTCCGGTCGTCGAGGTGGATGGACCACGCTTGAGGTAAGGATTACGTCTTTACGAAATTTCATTGGTTGACCAGCATAAAACGTTGAAACAAGCCTTTGTGACAAATTTCATATACACTGTTATTTTTTTATCACCGTGGAAAATTTAAGGGACGCTTCACGACATAGAATTCGAATGATTTAAATATGAATAAAAAAAATAACTTGTTTACTTAATTTTATATTAATTTTCAAAAAAAATAAAAAAATTGCTGCATTAGTCGAGAGCAGCATTTTTAGAGATTTTTTTATTTTTTTTTATATTTTTTATTTAATTTTTTTATATAATAATGGATGTGTACTGAAGTGTCCCTAAAATTTTCCAGGGTGATAAGAAAATAACCGTGTATACTATTTACTTATGTATAATGCAGAATCATTAAAAACCCTCACTTCGCCATTCACTTATGTAGGTACCATGTAATTGGGGTCAAGCCCATTGCCAGCGTTTAGGCACTTATTCCAGACTTCCATCTGCTTTTGATAATTTCCTAACCAGAGAAACCATTTGCCTGACCCAGAGATTGAACCTCAAGACCTGCAATCGCGGCCAACTAGCCATGAAGCAAAACAGAATTACTCTCTTATAATCATTAAGAAATTAAAACAATTAAATGCAACAAACTTTTAGCACACATCTTCTTTTAGCATGGATCTGCACAGCTTCCTCTTGAAACCAATTCCAGTTGATTGACATTGTGATTGTGAGCTCCCAGCACATCTGTGAGTTACTTGTGACATAACGTCGCCCTGTCTCACATTTCGCTGAAGTCGTATTGATTTCGGACTTTGGTTTTGAAGGCGGACTGACAAAGTGGCGTTTTCATACAATGACTGTAAAATTTGGATGCACCAATATTTCGATTCTCTCGAGTGACCGAAGCACGGCCCAGGTCACGACAGAATAGAAAGCTTTCTCATAGTCCACAAACGCTAAGCATTGTGGCAGGTTATACTTACTCCTCAGTGTTCTGTATAAAATGTCGCAGGATGTGCATGTGGTCTATAATACTATAGCCTTTTTGGAATGAGGTCTGTTCTATAGGCTGAAAGTATAATTTCAAATATAATAAATAAACTCGAATAACATGATAAATCAAGTAAAAGCACCACTATGAACTTCCTGTTGGATCCAATAGTTGCCTAGTGAGGAATGCTATATGACATGAAGATTCCCAAATACATTATTTTTTCTGTGCAATAAAGTTTTAATAAATAAATAATCTGCAGTCAAGTCAACTCTGTCGCAAGAGCACTGTGCTGATTCAATACTGAAGACTCATTCACTGTTTTGTCCCACGAACCTTTCGTCCCATGGCACGGAGGGACACGCTCCATACAAGGGCGGTCATAAATAGTTAAAGTCCTGTTACTATCAATATATTGTATTATTTTAGTGACTAATAGTTGTAAAAGTGTTTTAGGAACATTAAAATGAAAGAAGTACATGTATTTACAGAATAAAAAACGTTTACTTCAGTAAAAAACAAATATAAACAATAACATACTTTTACCTAAATTTATCATGAACAAACACTTAAAAATTGGAATGTAAAACATATATTTTAAATAAAATAAGAGTCAAAACATTGATAACATTATTTAATTATAATAAAATAATAGAAATAAATAAATTAAAATTAATTAAATACAAAAAAAACAAAACAACTAACAAAATACAAATAAATTATTCTTATTCTAACAATATTAAACATGTAACAATTCTATTACACTTTGTGACAGAGTATTTTTCTTTTTAGGGGGAAGTTTCCGAAGACTTGTAATATAAGGATCTGAATGTAATAATAGTCGTTGTATTAAATCTTGATTGGTAACTTCACGTGACATTTTTCGAGTGTGACTTCGTCTATAAATTTTGATATACTTATTTGTCGCTTCAGCAGCTTCTTCGGAAAGTTCTCCTATAGATAACAATGCATAACTTATAATATCTGATCCATGTACGAGCACCTTGTGGACAGAAGCAGGAAGACTATACCACGGATATTCCTCGACCAGGCTGTATGCTGTTTGTAATGCATAGTCTTTAAACTTGCATTCATTAATTTTATGTCCAGAAGATAACGTTTGTAATATTACACAACAACGATCTATGAGATCCTTATTCAAACCTGTAATTTCAGCAGATACAGCTGATTCCAAAAAAAACTTCCTGGCCGTGTTTCCGTCGTTAGACGTCCCGCTTCCACCACTACGCGGCTTGTCAACTATTAAACCTAATCGTTCCCTAAACTGGGACTGTACATATTGTTTTTTATTTGATAACAATTGTTTATCACTATCTAGCCTAACTTGACATTTTTTTATGTCTAATCTATATGAAAGATGAATAAAATATTCGAAGAAACGTATCCAAGAATGTAGTGGTGATAATCCAAATTGGTATCTACTCTCTATTACAGGTTTTTGTAAACATTCGTCTATTTTATTCATCTCTTTAGGGGTAGCATTACATATATAACATCTACTTGTAGATGTTTCACTTAAAGCACTACAAATTTTACCATCTACCATTGAAAGCTGCAACTTATGAGAAACGACCAATTCACGATTGTCGATCTGAATAAAAGTAGGTTGCAAATTTTCAATTTTATCCTTAAAATAAGCTTCCTCTTGCAAAGACACTGCTGTGCTTTCTTTCAAAAATTGAAATCGAATAGGACGGCAGTACCTAGTGGAAGAGGGTCGAGGATTTTTCCATAAAATTTTACAATTATCTTCAGCTAATTTTACAATAATTTGAAGGGGTACATAAGATGTTACAAACAAACTACTATCTTCTAAAGTTGAATCTGAAAAAAATTGTTTGTATTCACTATGTCCAGTGCTGCCATCGAATCCCCATTTCCCAAGTAAAGAGATATTAGACAAACAATCATCAGGAATCTGATCTAAGACCTCTTTTTGAGATTCAAGGATTCGAGAAGCTGTGTGATCAAAAAGACTTTGTAATTCAACTTCAGCTGAAGACTCGGAAACAGTTATATTAGAAGGGTAACATCTCTGTTTCGCTTTAGTAATTTGTTGGTAACATGGTAATACATTAGGAGAAATCTTACTATTAACAAAGTTTTTAATTAATAAATACTGATGTTTTGTCAACTGAGCATCAGTCACAAGTGACAAGACATCATCAGTGCGAACTCTAGATATACACGAATCGAATGAACAGTCTGAAACATCAAGCAATGCACTCACAGTAGAATCATCAGACTTTGACAAATCAGCTACTCTCCGACGTTTAGTCCTTTTACTACATTGCGTAAAAGGTTTTCGAGGACGACCACGTGAATGACACGGCGACGTTTCAGACGGAGTACATTGCTTATTGTTTTTCACAAGTTGAATTTTTTCAATAACATTAAACCAATCGGAATTCTTATATAAAAGCTTGGTTTTATCCCTATTACATTTTTTCCAGAATCGAGCAATAGCTTTACATAAATTATTAACAATTTTCTCTAAATAATGAATATCAATGTTCTCAGCATCGTCGTTCAGAGTAGTCAACAAACTTTGTAGGACTTGACGACACTTTTCCGAGTCATTATCGGTATTGACAGTTAGCCATATTTCAAGAATATGCATTCTTGAAAACGAGCATATATATAAATTACCTAAAACAAAAAAAAAACGGTTAAAATTCAGTCACAAAACCTACACAAAGCACTAAGACTAAATAAACTAATTTCGTAGCAAATGCTACGAGATAATCTGGCAACCGTAGCACCCTTGTCATCGCCAAAAGGGCAGATAAGGGCAGCCAAGTTTTAATTTTCCTAAGATAAGAAAGTCTAAAGATTATGGTGCAATATACCTCCATAGTCGGAGCGAGTGGGAACATATTTAAAAGTTTATTCAAACTTTGAATATTAAAATATAATACTCCAAGAAAAGTCGCCTCGTAGCAATGACATACTAAAGAAAATATATACTAAGATACAATTAAAATAAAAATATTAATTATTACATACCCTGTTCTTGGATATCCATTTCAGAAAAAACTCACACAGCACTCACAGGTCCCGCAATGACAACAAATGACGTCACGCTTTTTAATGACTCACTGATAACAGTATTTACGATTGGCGATGCGCTCTCTTTGAATGCACAATAGATAATGAAGGCGCACTCTAATTACTGACCTATTTATAGTTTCAGAAGGTACCGCAACTATCCAATGTAACGACAAGGAATAAAATGTAAAACAAGAAAGCAGGTTTTTAAGATTTATGACCTATGGATGTCCCACAGTGCATGGGACGAATCACAGAAATTGAATATTATTTTTTCATTCAGTGCTTTATTCTTACGAAATCTATTTTTTTGATACAGTCGGCAACGCAATCTTAATTAAATATCAAAGGAGGCAGAAAATGATGTAAAATGAGTAAATTCACTCATTTATTCAAAGCACACACAGTCTCGTTCTTTATGTTGTTATACTTGCTAATGCATGAAATTTGTTAAATTTTGTTGGTGTTGCCCACATACTTTACGATGCCAGTGTCGGGTCAGCAATGACGTCGAAAACGCCTGGTGCCAGTAACTAACCCAATGTAACTCAGCCTTAAAGAACAATATTGTTGTAGCTTGTGCCAATGTTCGCATACCTACACATTCGCTAATTTGCTTATCAAAATGACAAAAAGTAGGCATAGTCGTTGTGTAAAAAACTGAAAGGTTGTGACGATTTTCTGTTTTGCTTATTCGAGTTTCGATATGCTCGAGATAAAACGCAGCTGTGCTTTCCTAATCAAATGCATTGCGTTTTTGATTCGATTCGATTTTAATCGGTGATCATCATTATAAATGTCAAAGTAATAAAGAAACACCCATAAGATATGAATATACCCATACCCATAAGAATGGGGCGCAAAAAACTTATCAGTTTTATTAGAAGACCTACTGATTTATGTATGCAAATGCAATTAATTATGTCATTACCGCATGTACATTTGTTTACATTGTAAATAATGATGTGTACAATTTTTTTGTAACCTCAATCATTGGCAAACTTGCACAATTTACTCTAATAAGAACTTTATATTTTGCGTGACTGTGCGCCTGTTTCACGTCGGAGAGTTGGGAGGTGAATCACTCTACTCATCTAACTCCTCCAGGGGATTATGACGTCTTAATTCCAGCCAGTTTTCTAAATTGCTATCAGTGCCTTTCTTTTACTCATCATTATATAAAGAGAAAGAAATGGCATTATAATAATTCAGAACACTGCCTGGAATTAAGACGTCATAATATACCCCCTGGAAGCTTTCTACCTTTCGAACGATGTCGTGGACGGTGTCTGGTTTGCCCTCCCTTTTTGCTTTTAATTGGTATTTACAAATTCAAATCAATACTGGTACTCATGACGAATACGGACACAAAGAAGACAAAGCACGTACGTTGTTTGACAACATGATGTTAAAAAAACCGGCTCATTCCTTGTAGACATACTTTATGCTCGTAGCACAGAATAGATAACAGTACTACGTACAGAAGTTGCACTCTTTTGATCTTGGAAAAAGCCGCAATTTTAAATGATTAAACTTTGAGTATCGAAGCTGAATCACACTTTCACGCCACGCGTTAGCGTATATTATTACGAGTAGTAATTCTGAAGCACGTTGCCACGACCGCGTGCGATAGGGCTGTTGCGAGGTGTAGCGTTGAAAGCGAGCGAAACATACATTGTGTGTGAGTATGCATTAACCCTAAGCGCGCGGCAGCCCTGCTGCTTTTGCATTCTCAGTATGCGCGGAACAGTAGATATGTACTTATCTTGTACCTAAGCGCGTAGTGACGCTTGTAGTAAGAAATTGAAATAATATAACTCGCATTAGTGTCACTTGAGCGTGCATTTTCAATTTCGATGTTTCGTTTGATTTCGCATATATTGTGTTGACTATACAAATTAGTCACACATTAGTCATCAGTTCTAAGGAGCGTCGGTGGCGCTGCGGCCTCGGCACTGGACTGTGCTCCGAGTAGAATCGGGAGGCCCGTGATCGATCCTGCCATGTATCAATATGTTTTTTGTTTCACGAATTTCATATGTACATTTATCTGACGCTCCTACGGCGAAGGAAAACATCGTGAGGAAACCTGCATTCTCACCTGCGAAGTAATTCAAAGGTGAACGTGAAGTCAACCAATCCGCACAGGGCCAGCGTGGTTTGACTAAGGCCTAATCGCCCTAACTAGTTAGGGTAGGCTCGTGCCCCTCGATGGGGACGTATATGAGTTGTGATGATGATGATGATAGTCATCAGTTTTGAAATCTCCAAATATATTGTCATTTGTCATATTTCTAACTCAGCTCCATCACAGCTCATCACAGCTGCACGCACAGGTCGCAATTCACAATGATTGTCCCGTTCCAGGTAACAGGAGGTGTGCGCGCTCTAGCGCCCCAACTGTTCCAGCTGGCGCACCTGACGGCGCTGTATCTGAACGACAACTCCCTGCAGCGGATCCCGCCTGATATCAGCCAGCTGACAAACCTCCACACCCTGGACGTGTCCAACAACAAGCTCCGCTCGCTGCCAGCGGAGCTTGGTGACCTGATACAGCTAAGGTGAATGCATGCTATTTTTTTTATTGCTATGAAGGTGCTCCTTCACTCGGAACATTCTCGACTCCAATATTACTTACCTACGTCACAGATTCGAATATTAAATCAATGTCAAAAGTAGGGTTTTAAATTTCAATAAACACTCATGATACTTGTAGTTTACCAAAACAAATCAAATGTATCTCCATAATGACCATATTTACGAGTAATATACTTTTCTAGCACTGTTAATATTTTTGTTATTTATTATATTATGATAATAACTTCAGCAACAATCAAAAATTTTTTTGTGTTCCTCTAAATTTGTCTCTAGGAGTGTATAGCGATTCTACGTCTAACGTCAGTTCAGACCCCTTAGACAAGAGCCACACTCTGCCACACGCTAAGTTTTCAGCAGTCGTTCTGCAGAAAAAATGTATGGAGATGACATTAGCTGCGGATAAAATAGCGTGAGGTTGTCGTAAGCTAATGTCATCTCCATACATTTTCCCTGCAGAACGACGGTGGAAAACTTAGCGTGTGGCTTTTGTCTAAGGGCACACCTCGGACACTCCATACAACGTTCGCAAATCAATTACCTATCACTACTACATTAGCAAATGACATTCGCACACGCGCAAATGTGTGCGTGGAATCTAGTACGGCTGAGTGCACGGTTATCAATCGAAATGACGCGAGAAGTGCAGTGACTGCCTTCTCTTTTACCCGCATAGCGCTGTCTCTGTTATCGGCCGGCGCTCGCGTCTATTCGCCCGAGCGATCGCGCGCGCCCTTGTTTATGTATCAGTGATGTCTACAACGAAGTGCCGGGTGGGGTGAGGTATTTGAAATGAGTGCGAGGAGGTGAGTGGCCGTTCTGTACGTAGTACTATTATCTATTCTGTGCTAAGGGGTCAGTAGGGTTAGTCTTGAACCAATTCCGATGGATCGTCATTGGGATTGTGATTTTTCGTACGCTTGAGTAACAACACTAGCGCCAAATTGGATCCATATTTTGAGAAAATTTAATAATACAGAATTTTTTTCACCCAAAATCCGCACAATAAAGGGTCAATTTGGAGCCAATGTTACTCCAAACTGTTCTGTCGTTGTGAAAGCAAATTATTCAGCTAAATATAAAAATCACACCAACTTCAATATAAAAATGTGACGTTGGATGTATTCTTATATTATTTATGTTTTTTTTTGTGCTTTTGAAGTCGGTTTTTTAAACTAAATATTTTGACGTCTTTCCTTGCAAAAAATTGATCAAATTCAGTGGTAATCTGATCTGGGGACCTACCGCCTAACTCATAGCGATCACTCGCTATCGCTTCGTGACATTAGAACAATAGCTCTAATGTCATCTGTGACATTAAAACTATTGTTCTAATGTCATGATAACGATAGCGAGTGCTCGCTTTGAGTTAGGCGGTACGGCCGCTGGTGGAGCAAGGTCCGAGAAGTATAGTGGGTGTCTGAGACATTCCAATCGCAGCTCCTCTAACTTGTTGACATTTTGCGTTGTCTTGAAGCAGCAGGGGGCTAGAGCGATCGACCAGTCTCGGTTTTTTAACTGTTTACTTTTCCATCATGGTTTTCAATCGTTGACAATAGAGATTTGCCGTAATCGTCTGGTATGACACCAGCGCTGGTCTACTAAACACTAACTAGTGCCTTCACCAAATCCTGTCCCAACTTTCGCTTGGGACAGGGTTTGGCCGGTTCTTCTGGGCTCAACCACTGTGATGAGCATTTGCGACTGTTGTATAGAATCCTTGTTTCTTCACAAGCAACAATAGGTTTCAAAGTTCTCTCGTTATTGTAACGGATGTGTTATATAACGCAGCACTCAATGCGTGTTTGTTGGTGTGCTTCACTTACTTACTTCATCATCATTACAGCTCATATACGTCCCCAACGGGGGGCTCAACCACGCTGGCCCAATGCGGATTGGTTGACTTCACATACATCTTTGAATTTCTTCGCAGATGTATGCAGGTTGCCTCATGATGCTTTCCTTCACTCTAAAAACGAAAATCACATTGGTACATGACAGGATCGAGCCGCGGACCTCCCGATCAGATGGCCAGTGTTGAGTCCACAGCGCCACCGACGCTCCTTACTAATATCATACGGGACCCATTTTCCGAGTTTTTGCACTTTTCCAATCTGTTTCTACTTTGACTGAATTAAATTGTTTTATCACTCACAACGTTTCCTGCCGTGGTTTGCGGCCGTCCACGGGGCTTAATTATGTAGGCCAATATTTTAGAACGAAAACCTTAAAATCATGTATGTACCGTGATATCTTTTAAATGTGTATGGGACACATCATTAATCCTTCGAGCTGTTTCTGCAGCGCTGGTACCGCGGTTATTACTTAGTGTGTAGAATGAAAAGCATATTGAAATTAAATACTTTGGTAACAATTTAGTTTGGAATACAATAGATATCGAAGAATATATATTTATTAAATTTATATTATACAAGAAGTAAAGGAATCGATTTTGTGACTAATAAGCGCAAAGTCGAAAAACTAAGACCACCCAATGAACAGGACAAATAGTTTTTTTGGAACGTTTTATTATGGCCAATGAATCTGTAAATATTTAACATTGGCCGATGATCAAATCGCAAACTATTCAGCCTTCAACTATTCAGAGTGCAACATTGTATGCACAAATGAGTGCCGAAGCCACGAACTATTGTGTTAATGTAGCGTTTATAATGCAACCAAATGAATTACAATAATTGTTTAATTGGTACACACAACGGGATACTTTGCTACCGCGACCTTTTGTTGTGTTGACAGATTTCGTTAACTGCGTCGTCTCTTGAGTCGGAATTTTGATATGTAATGAAATATTTTTTTAAGTTCGACGTATTTATTCAAGAGATTGTAACAAATTACTAATATAATGCTATCACCACCACTAATGTTGCCACAGGAGACTGTACTGAGTCGTCTGCGTCGGTACGTTCGACTAAGAAAGAACTTAGCGTGTGCACAAAATAGTGTAAAAGGTATAAGGTTACCTTGGCAGCTGTCAGTATGTTATTGCAATGGAAACTCAATTGTATTGTTATAAGTATAACTGATTTTCAATTTTAGGGTGGTAAACAAATTTTCTGGCCGACTGTACCTTTTTACAGTGTCTCCATAATATATCTATGTTTTTGTTGCTGTTTTTGTGTGTGTGTACATAAATTGTAAAATAATAAAAAAATACCCCTATTTTACGTATTTCTACCGAAAAGCAGCGTATCGCTGTTCCAGCTTTCTCTCTAAGGATCTCTAAATCCTATTCAAAATTCAAATATTTATTGCATTCTATAATCTTCTTTTTGTATGAATCGCCGTTCGTTACCGATTCATACGAAATTTTGTGTGTGTGTTTAAATAGGTCTAGGGAGGTTTATACGTACAATTGGGATGATGACTGAATTCTATTTTTTACGTCTCGTCATTAAATATGAAAAAACCGTGGAAAAAGATGCAGTCTTGTGAAATCAGAATTAAAATCGGCTTAGAAATACATTAGATACAAGCATTTTAAGTTGTTAAGTTGAAGGTGATTAGACAGAGAGATCCGACATCAACCATGATGTCATTGTTGAGTACGGCCATATAAACTCCTTGTAAATTGCCGTTTTGCTAGAAAGAGATGGAGAAAAATCTTTAATACCTTTTATCTTGGTTGTTTTTATATTTATTCGAAAATCGATTTTTTCTTTCTGTTTATTATATGAATGAGCTTCTATTAACACTAGAGTACACGCGTGGCCTACTATAGTAGACCAGGGTGACATTTTAAGTGATAACTTCTGAATTATCCACGCTGATGCGTTGGAATTTTAGGATAGCCTCGGCCATTAAATTTGTCAGCGAGCCAGTGAAGCCCGCAAGGTCAGCGCGTGAGCATGTTCCTGCGATTTTCTACCAAATACATTGACCTACCATAGTAGTCCACGCCAGTATTTTAAGTATATATGAGCTTAACAAATTTAGGTAAGTGCTATTTGTTTCGATTTGCTATTTGTTTTGTTCGAGCAACCATGGACACTCTTCCTCGACAGTTGAGATGTAGAATAGAAATGCTAACGGGTACATCTCAAGCCACACAGTATGATGTAACCCCCAAGATGGGACGGGACGGTCGATGCGCACTTTGCTCAAGAGCCAGAACTCGATCCACAAAAAATGGTGCAAGACATTCAACCAATGGGTTTGCCCTGATCATCAAGCTATAGTATGCCTTGAATGCTATGAAAATTAAGGGACTGATTGAATAAATTTGTCATTTCTGTAGAAATTTTATTTATATGTAACCAAAAAACTAATTGATAGCAATTATAAAATGGTATACCATAGTAGGCCACGCGTGTATTCATGTAAAAAAAAGGGGCACGTGTACTCGAGTGTTAAAGGAAACATTTTTTTTTTCATCTAGGCTATTGCACCCGGTAGGTGGCGCTATAATTGGGAGGATAACGTCTGCCGCGCTTTAATTTGTAGAATAATACTAGTGTACAACAGGCTGCGGTGCCAGCATGGAACTCTCGATAAATAAAATTTGACAGCTAAGCTCGACAGCTGTTTGGCCACCTCATACGACATGACGACTTCATAAGAAACATCGTAGAAGGGAAGCTCGAAGCAAAGAGAGGGAGAGGGCGAAGAAGACGAGCATATGTAGACCAAATAAAAGAGAAGGTGAACGTCTTGTCGTATGCGGAGGTCAAGGCACTGGCTGAAAACAAAGATAAGATACTCCACCGACAAGAGCTATGCTCTTAAGTCTATTGATTGATTGATTGCTCGACATACTGGACAAAAATTTAAAAAAATTGCCAGATATTCTTTGATTAAAGGTTGCTTTTGTCGGTCGATATGTCAATTGGCAAGTCCATGCTCACATAGCAGGTAAGACAGCCAGTTCCTCGATTATTGGGGAATTCGGGTGAAGCTATCTTTCATCTTCGGCCTTATCATCATCGACCATCAGGTAAGATGAAGGTTAGAATAAATAGTATATAAACATAAAGCCTTTCGCATGACTATCATTGTATTATCGCGACAACGTAGCACGGATTGTTGTGCTATACGAGTAATGAGCCGGCAACATTAAAAAATATCTATAGACAGTGTTGTGTCCCCACGTTAAGCTGCCAGCTTACTATGGAGGCATAGAAAGAGATTATGATATATTCTGACATTAGCGACTTGGACAGAACACAATCGGCCTATAAACAGAGACGATGAGATTATTAGGGACAATTTATATTTAGGCATATTATTAATCTGAACGACAAAGACTCACCAAAATACTGGTCCTTCGAGCCGGATTTGTTTCAGGGCATAGTGGAACGCTCATTTAATAATGAAGCGAGACGGAACGTGAGTTAGTCACATTCTTTTCTATAGACCACGCGCCATGCCTACTGGTACCACGCTGGCAAAACTTGACGTCAACTGACTTACCTGACTGAACTGAACACTTACTCGTGAGTAAATGAAGACTTACCGATATTTGGATTTTTACCTGTTGACCTGACGTGACTGACTTACCTGTAGTATTGGCTTTCCAATACTAGGGGTAGGGAATGTGGTCTCCACGGTAAGCTACTAGCTTACCTACTATGGAATGGAGGTATAGATAGACATTGTGACATATTCTCACATTAGGGACTTGGACAAAACACAATTGGTCTATAAACAGAGACGAAGAGATTATTAGGGACGATTTATATTTAATTTAGGCATATTAGTAAAAAAACTGAACGACAAAGACTCAACAGACAGTAAACGCTAAACTTGTTTTGGTATGGTTGATTCATGGACCGGTGCAAGCTATAACCGCCTTTATTGTGACGAAGGTTTTTAATCTAAGAGTGTACTTTTATAGGCGGCTGTAGCCACGTCATTTGAGCGGTCTGCTCATTCGTGAAAGTAGTTTACACAATATGACGTCGCCTTCGTTTTATATGAGTAGAATCGTTTTAGATGAGGAGCTTGGTGGCGCATTGGCGCGTACGCTCAGCGAACGATTGCTCGGGTTAAGCAACGTTGGCTATGGTCAGTCCTATGATAGGTGACCAAAAAATAAATCCTCTGTTCCTCAATTCGAACACGAATACAAATCACGTGCGAAATATTATACTGTTCCTAATTTTAAGGATTTTTGATTCACTCGAATTCAGTATTGTCATTAAAATTAAATTCTATTTTTTTAAGAACCGTTACGCAATAAAATGGCAATTAATTAAAAAACCAGCGACGAATCGCATCTTCGGTGGCGCTGTGGACTCGGGGCACTTGCCTTCAAATCGGGAGGTCCGGGGTCCGAGACCGCCATGGACCAATGTGTTTTTCGTTTTTCGAATTTCATACATTCGGCTAATGCTCTTACGGTTAAGGAAAACATGGTGAGGCAACCTGCATACATATGTCACATACAGCAGGGACCGGAAAACCCCTTCATTTGCTTAAGCCGTTCGAAAGGGTAACCCATTCGTATGGTAACCCAGTGGGCTCGGTAAGCCGTTCAACAGGTTTCCCAACAATAACGATAACCCGTAAAATAGGGGTTACCACCCACAACAATAATTTACCGCTTACCCAATCTTAAAGGTTTTTTGTGTTTATGCGCTTAACCGCTTACTGTTCGGGTTAGGGTAACCCTTTCCCTCACGCACACCGAGCGATTGAAATAGCACTGCGGGCGCAATAACGCCAGAGTTCGGTTGCGACCTTCGGCAAATATGCGGTGCAAAAGCAATCTACACCAGGGACCGGACCCGGTTACCGTCATAGCCGGTAACCTTAGGGTTTTGATCGGGTATTTTATAACGCTGGGTTTTTTAACCCTTTGCCTTACGGTAAGCTTTCAAACAGCTTACCGGTATACACATTAATCGCTTCGATTGAATTAATTCGGGTTACCGCTTACCGATATCAAAAACCCCAAATGGGTTACCGTTCTAAGCGCTGATTAATTTGTGCAAGTTATTATAGACCTTACGTATATCGCGTGTAGATAGCTTTTGCACCGCATATATGCCCTAGGTCGCCACCGAACACCGGCCTTATTGCGCCCGCAGTGCTATTTCAATCGCTCGGTGTGCGTGAGGGAAAGGGTTACCCTAACCCGAACAGTAAGCGGTTAAGCACATAAACACTGAAAACCTTTAAGATTAGGTAAGCGGTAAATTATTGTTCTGGGTGGTAACCCCTATTTTACGGGTTATCGTTATCGTTGGGAAACCTGTTGAACGGCTTACCGAGCTCACTGGGTTACCATACGAATGGGTTACCCTTTCGAACGGCTTAAGCAAATAAAGGGGTTTTCCGGTCCCTGATCTACACGCGATATACCTAAGGTCTAAAATATTTTTTACAAATTAATCAGCGTTAAGAACGGTAACCCATTTGGGGGTTTTTGATATCGGTTAGCGGTAATCCGAATTAATTCAATCGAAGGGATTAATGTGTAAACCGGTAAGCCGTTTGAAAGCTTACCGTAAGGCAAAGGGTTTAAAAACCCAGAATTATAAAATACCCCATCAAAACCCTAAGGTTACCGGCTATAACGGTAACCGGGTCCGGTCCCTGCATACAAGGTGTATGTGACGTCGACCAATCCGCATTGGACCAGCGTGGTTGACTTTGACCTAAACACCCTAACATAGGGTAGGTTCGAGCCCCTCGGTGGGGACGTATATGAGCTGTTATGATGATGAATCGCATGTAAAACGAATCGTATAGACGTTGCGCATGTTCTATCAGTAGAAATCAAAAACGAGTGGGTAAGACCACTCGTTGCGGAATTCACGGAACGAATATTCAAAAATAGTGAATTTGGAAATTCGTATGCGAATCTTACGATTCGAATGCCAATTTGAATTCTATTGTTTCAAAAATGCTACTCCTGCGCCTAATCTTGTCCCGGTCGTGTCGGCTAACCGTCCCATCGGAATATGCGAGTAAAGGAACAGAGAGTGCACATGTGTTTCCGCAGTCTCCCGCGCAGACGGGTGGTCTCTGTTGAAATTGGTCGTTGATTTATATGTGTTTTAGATTGAAGACAACGCCTTCAAAACAGGGACCGGAAAACCCGTTCATGTGCTTAATCCGTTCGAAAGGATAACCCGTACGCATGGTAAGCCAGTGGGCTCGGTAAGCCGTTCAACAGGTTTCCCAACAATAATGATAACCCGTAAAATAGAACTTACCCGCACCACAACAAAAATATACCGCTTATTTAATGTTAAAGGTTTCCGGTGCTTATGCGCCAACCGCTTACTGTTCCGGTTAGGCTAACCCTTTCCCCCATGCACACCGAGCGATTGAAGTAGCATTGCGGGCGCAATATCGCCGAAGCTCGTTCGCGAACCTTCGAGATATAGTGTGTTTAGACATAAAATGTTACTTACCTTTTATGCGGTGCGAAAGCAATTTACATGCGATACACGTTAGCTCTAAAATACCTTGCACTAATTAAATCAGCGCTTAGAACGGTAACCCTTTTGCGGGTTTTTGATATTGGTAAGCGGTAACCCGAATTAATTCAATCAAAAGGATTAATGTGTGAACCGGTAAGCCGTATAAAGGCTTACCGTAAGATAAAGGGTTTGAAAACCCAGCGTTATAAAATACCCGATCAAAACCCTAGGGTTACCGGCTATAACGGTAACCGGGTCCGGTCCCTGCTTCATAATGTGTACGTACATATAAAAGTCATCATCATAATAAAAAATTGATGCTGTCAGTTAGAGTTATCAAATCTTTCTGTAGCAAAAAACTGGCAAATTGTTGCGTATGCGACTATATTAGAAACCTTAGTATACTTTTTTATTTACGTCTCTATAGAAGAAAATCTGGGCTAGTTCAGTATCAAAACAAGAGCGTTTGGCCTTCACACAGATTTTTATTATTATCATAACGTTACCACTGAATAATATTATAAATTTGCATTACAAATTAACCCGTCATTTTTATATTTCGCTCATTGAGTTTTTCTCTGGTTATTATCGAAAAACGACGCCAAAACAGTTTATTGTGACAAAACTGATTACTGATTTAGTCTATTTGAGTAAACCTGATTGGATACAATTACTGTCAGACGGTGATTTTTTCTCTCTTCTATTTTTAACAAAATATCAGTACAGTAATAGCAAACTAGATTATAAATGAATGATTACAGAATTCAGAGTACAAACAGTAGAAATTTTTTGAAAAAAAGAAGAAAATCACTTACCTTGTGTGTAAAATTTTCGTAGTCTGGTCGCTCAATGTACAATTTGGTAAACTCAATCCCATCAAAAATATAAATGTGAAATAAGAGCCAAGTTCAATATTAAGAATACGCGTTGTAGTTTGAGATCTAATATGGCTGCCAAGTTCAGACTAATAATTTACAGACAAATATTTACACAATGCATTTATTTCACGCGGGATGTAATTCTAGTTCAGGATTTTTGATTAGCTAGTTTTTACCAATAAACCAAATTTTAGAAACTAGAAAACTGGCCAATTATTAGTCTGTACCTGGCACCCATATATATCTCAATTATTTTGTCGGTGAAGTCAATAACAACGCATATTCTTAATATTGAACTTGGCTCTCATTTCACATTTACGTTTTTGATGGGATATCAGTACTTTTTGTTCAGAAATGATTAGTACCAGACAACCGCACAGCATCGGGGCACTCGCGCTTATGAGCGCGGCTGCCTTTGTTATTATTTTGTTGATACTAATTATCAACAATTTTCAGATTTTTTCTTTATATACGCCTAATAGTCTACCTTGATACCAAATATCAAGTTTCTAAGTCATCTGGAAGTGGGTTAGGTTTTAGATTTATTAGTCAGTGAGTCATACTCATAATAAAACGTTATAATAGGTTAATATATCAATAACTGTTTGAGCTCCTTTTTCAAATTTTGGCTTGAGCTAGACAAGCTAAGGGGCTTAAATAAATGTGCCAAATTTCATATATGTAGGTTAAATAGCTTTCGAGTTGTGAAGGGGTCGAAAGCAGCTCGAAATTTTTCGTGTAGGTTATTACTTTGTTATCAGTTTATTGATACTAATTATCAATAATTTGCAGTTTCTAAATTTTTTCTTTATATACGCCTAATGGTTTACCTTGATGCCAAATATCAGATTTCTAAGTCAGAGGTTTTTGATTACTAAGTCAGTGATTCAGTCATAAAATGCCGATTTTTAAACGTAAATATACGAGGATGGGTTAACAAGTTCGCGGTCTCACACATAATAGTACATTATGATACGGGCGCGCTATGACCATTGCGCGCGTGTATCATACGACGTTTTTCAACACACTTGTGAGGAAAATAAAAGATCTTGTGGTTTTAATATTTTTCTGAAAATGACTGCGCTTTTTTATCAATCTTCCACTGCATGAAAGTATCGTATGCCGCCAAGTATCCTTTGACTTTGGCGGCAACAAACTTTTACTCGCGCTTTGCGCTTCCATAATTATTTCCGGCGGAGTTAATAATATGGATTCTTCTTCACTTGGACTCGACATATTTTGTAGAAAATCAATTGCAACAAAAAGGAAAAAAATTTCAATAGCGGGAAAATGTCGCGCGCCTTTTTTTCACGCGCTGCCCGGGCATGGCTAAACTCTTAATACAGCCAACAAAAAAGGGCCAAACAGCCAAAATTCAAAACTAAATAAACCGAATATTTTAGTTTTTAAAAAAACAAGTTTGTGTGAATTTTTAATAATATATTTTAGTTATAGTTATTAATTATTGTTTTTTTAATGTCGTTGTTAATTTAATATTTAAGTAACCAGTAGTAGGCTGTTCATTTGTTTCCAATTGGCAGCCGCATATAGTCGTGTTAAAAAAAAGTGTATTAAGCGACAAATTTAAGAATGCGTACTGGACATACATTAACTTTGCAATCTTGAACAAATTAGAATTTGTCGTGTTAAGATTACCGCACTTGTGCGATTATGTAAGGTGAAAAGCACTCGTGTTTAATAAACTGAATAACGGGTCTTAATGCAAGGTAATAAGACTCACTTTACGAGCAAGTGTGTTGAAAATACTTATTTTATTTTTATTTTTCTACTGTCATAATGTTCACTTGTTATCTGGTTGTCAATTGCAAAATTGTATTTCGGTAGCGTTTGTGGTTTTTAAATTATAACAAGATGAATGAGATCACTCACTCACTTGTGGACTCGGCACTTGCCTTCCAATCGGGGGGTCGGGGTTCGAGACCCGCCATGTACCAATGTGTTTTTCGTGTCGAATTTCATATGTACATTTGTCTGACGCTCCTACGGTGAAGGAAAACATCGTGAGGCAACCTGCATACATCTGCGAAGAAATTCAATGCTGTATGTTAAGTCTACCAATCCGCACTGGGCCAGCGTGGTTGACTAAGGCCTAATCTCCCTAACATAGGGTAGGCTCGAGCCCCTCGGTGAGGACGTATATGAGCTGTGATGATGAATGAGATCAAGTGTAGCATTTTTAGAAAATAGAGAAAATTGAACAACGTGAGGTCTTTAAATACGTGTTAAAAAAATTAACACCGAAAGAGATTCACGATGACACGGAAACAATATTAAGGGAATCTGCTCCGTCGTATACTATGGTAAAAAAGTGTGTGCAGCAGATGAGAGAACATCGAAGACGAGGCTTGCTCAGCAGGCGTAGCACGGGCAGCCAAGACTAGACTCGAGTCACGCAATATCTCACAATTTCAGTGACATAATCTATATATCTTAAGGAGTAGCACGGTGGCGCGTATTTAGTGTGACTGACGTGATAAAAATTTCTTGACGCTCGTCAAGGAACACGTGTGACTGAGTTTTATCACAAATTTCTTGGTGTGTCTGTGCTCCGACTGCTGTGGTTGTAGCAAGGGCTTTAATACTTTGAAAGATGTAACAGCAGTCGGAGAGCAAGAAATTTGTGATAAAACTCAGTCACACTTGTTCCTTGACGAGCGCCAAGAAATTTTTATCACGTCAGTCACACTAAATACGCGCCACCGTGCTACTCTGTAAGACATAGAGATTATGTCACTGAAATTGGAAATATTGCGTGACTCGAGTCTAGTCTTGGCAGCCCGTGCTACGCCTGCTGGAAGGCCTACACCTACACCTTGTACGACTAAAGAAAACATCGATTAAGTGTGTGATCTTGTAATGGCAGACCGAAGATTGACTATCAGGGAGATTGCTGATATTACAGACATTTCGTATAAACGAACACAAAACATCATAGTCAGTGAACTAGGATTGATTGCTTTCAGTTGAGCAAAAACGAATACGACTCACGATTTCACGCGACTGTTTGGAGATGTATGAGGCTGATCCAAGATTTTTTTTCATAGATTTGTGACAATGGATGAAACTTGGGTTTATCACTATATCTACTCCCGAATCAAAACAACAATCTAAGCAAGGGAAAAAAGCAATGAACCAGCACCAAAGAAGGCGAAGACATTTTGTCGGCTGGCAAGGTGATGGCATCAGTTTTTTGGGATGCTAAGGGTGACATCATGGTGGACTATCTTGAAAAATGAAAAAACAATAAACTCTGAGTAATGTTGCACTCTTCTCCGTCGTTTACGTGAAAAAATTAAAGAAAAACGCCCCGGATTACTGAGTAAGAAAGTGTTGTTTCACCAAGACAATGATCGCGTTCACATGTCTGTCGAATCCATGGCTCAAATTCGTGAATATGGTTTTGAATTACTGCCATAACCGGCTTATTCACCAGATTTAGCACCTTCGGGCTTCCACTTATTTCCAAACTTAAAAACACCTTGGCGGGCAAAAATTTCAATTGAATGAAGGGGTCGAAAGTGCTGTAAATATTTTTTTTCTAAGATCTTGTAGAATATAGAAGCTTTCGAACATAGGTGGCAAAATGCATAGAGCTAGATAGAGATTACGACGAAAAATAAAAATATTATTGTAAATTTTTTATTTTGTTTCCTTGACTAGGCCGCGAACTTTTCAATCCAATCTCGTATTAATAACTGTTTGAGTTCTATGTATGAAATTTTGGATTCTAGATCAGCTATGAATTTATTTATTAAATATTAAATAAATGTGCCAAATTACATGGATGTAGGTTAAATAAGTTTCGAGTTATGAAAGAGTCGAAAGCAGCTCGAAATCGTTTCTGTAAGTTATTATTTTGTTATGAGTTTATTGATACTAATCATTAATAATTTTCAGGCTTCAGATTTTTTCCTTTATATACGCCTAAAAGTTTACGTTGATATTTCAAGTTTCTTTGTCATCTGGAAGAGGGTTAGGTTTATAAGTCATTGAGTCAGTCCGGTTTTAAACATTAATATATCAGTAACTGTTTGAGACACACCTATGAAATTTTGAACTCTAGAGAAGCTAAGGAGTTCTAATAAATGTGCCTTATTTCATGTTTATGTAGCTTAAATAGATTTTGAGTTGTGAAGGGGTCAAAAGTAGCTCAAAATGACTCGTGTTATATTAGTATTACACACGGCTGCTACGTCGCGTCGCCAGTTCTTTTTCCTTTGAACTTGGCTTGAAACGCTAGTGTTGAAATTGTTTTAAACGGGACTCTAGCATAAAAAACGTTAGATTTATAATGAACTCAGAATGACCGCGAAAATTAATTAGGTTGATTCACAAGTATTGAAAATTTACAGGACCACTATGTACATTATTGTGCCCAATTTTCTCTTAACTGCATTCAAATAAAAGTCAAAAGTACTCTCTAATTGCTTTGCTTCGTGCAGTGTTTACGGTCAGTTCTTTTGTCCGTTCATGTTTGGGAAAGTGCTTTAAAGAGAAAGTTTTTTGTTCGATTGTTTTCATTAAAATTCGTTACCAAAGAACATGCGCTATTTATTCAATGTTAAATAAGGTATTGATTAGACTTATGTGTTCTACTACTGCTAATTATTACTATTTCATGTAAAAATCATATGTTTTTTTTTGTTCTGAAAATACCATACTAAACGATCAGCTAAACGGATGGATAGATTTGGATCACAGTTGACACGTCATAATATGTGTATGTTACAGTTTATATACCTATTGAAATTCAGGAACTGGGCGTGTATTATGACATCTTAATTCCAGTCAGTTTTCTGAATTGCTTTCAGTGCCTTTATTTTACTCATTATATAAAGAGAAAGAAATGGCATTATTACAATTCAGAAAACTGCCTGAATTTAAGACGTCATAATATACCCCCTGTTTACATTTCCTACGAAATCCATAGGATTACGGGGATTTTATGAAATGTGTATAATTATAATTTTTTTAAATATACCTACATAATTTATCTAGGATTTGAACACGTTCTCCAGGAGTTCTTTATGATTCCTTAATGGCAATAGAAAATGTTATAGCAGAAAATTATTTTCTCCATCCGGGGTAAGAGATAGTGCGCAGGGTGTTGGGAATAGCGATTGTGATTGTGGTGGCTTGACCGCCGGCGCCCTAAACCCACGATGGGTTGGTCTGACGATCGGAAGTTACCTCCATCGGGGGCGAGGAGATTCCGGGGAGAGGTGAAACCGGTATGGGGACACCACTAGCCGAATGGCCGCTGTGGACCAGAGTCATCATTTCAGCCAAGAGACGCCCACTGTTGGACATAGGCCTTCCCCAGGGATCTCCATACTGACCTGTCCTGCGTCTTCGACCTTCACCAGATCGTCGGTTCACCTTTAGGCGCGGAATGGTAAAAAAGCAAAATAGTAAGCGATCGCAAAATGGTAAAGGAGCACAATGGTAAAGGAGCAAAATGGTAAAAGAGCAAAACGTCAAAAGCGCACAATGGTAAAAGATCATATTGGTAAGAGAGCAAAATGGTACCTGGTATGGCTATCAACGCTGCGTCTCCCAGAACGCGGCCGTCACTCGAGGACCTTTCCGCCTCAACGGCGGCCGTCAGTCCTGCGAGCGATGTGGCCTCCCCACTGCCACTTTAAATTTGCAATTCTTTGGGCTATGTTGGTAACCTTCTACGGATCTTATCATTTCTGATGTGATCGAGTAAAGAAACCCTGAACCTAGCCCTCTCCATTGCCCTTTAAGCGACCTTTAGCCATCTTATGAGACCTATTGTAATCGGCCACGTTTCAGTTTCGTGCGTCATCACTGGCAACACGCACGAATTGAAGGCTCGTTTAGTCAGACGGACCAGATTTTCACCTTGCGTTTTCGCCCTGCTGGATTGAGGATTCCTGTAACATATTTAAAGTATAAAGAAAAACATAATCAATAAGGGTGACTTGAAAAATGTAAACTTTGTATTCACTAAGAAAATACGACTGGTGATAAACGCGTTTCAAAAATAATTCATATACACTTATTTTGAGTGTTAAACGTATTCATTGTTATGCAAATCGCCCTGAATTAATTATTTTCATCACAGCCGACGACGACTTGGTTACTTGGTTGGAAGAAGAATTTTTCTACTCAACTTATTATCTTATCATGCATCTTACGCTATTTGATTAATCAAGTACAGGCAACAACGCGTCAAGTTTTACATTTGTGCAACGTTGAAGGTTACTAATAGGGCTGGTCTCAAGGTTCAAGTCAAACGCCTATATTATGTTTAATATGCGCTTGTATCACAATCTCAATGTCGATCGATCGGAATTGGTTCAAGAGTAAGCCAAGTACAGGTCGGGCTTTACAGCTTGACCTGTGGTCCACTTTTATGTTGCTGGTTATAGCGGCGATTATCGTAGTGTAAATATAGGGTTTGATATGTTATCGATCGTTGGCTGCTTCGTCGTTGGCTGCTTGTGTGTCGTTGTTATATTACATACACTTTTGCAATCAAATCTCTACCGTATAATAGATATACACTCAGGGACAAATTTAGAGGAACACTACACTTTTTACATATATTCAAGCTACTTTTACAACATCATATCGATGTGTGATTGACCTTTAATGCGTTTGTTTGATTGTTATTCAGGATTCATGATCAAGGCGATAACGGATAATGTCAAAATTTCCCTATTTGTGACCTGGAGAAGAACGGTAACTTTTAATGGTGGTCTTTTTTATCACAATCGTACAACTGGTTTCCGCGGTGAATGTTTTTTTTTTGTAGCGAATCCGATGGCTAGAAAGCTGGTAAAACTAAATATGGTTTCGTATGCTGAAATACACAGCGTTATCATAACTAGAAGTGAATTTTTATCGTTCCTCTAAATTTGTCCCTGAGTGTATCTAAGTAGGTACCCAACTGTAATGTGCGTAACACAGGAGACCGAAACTATTTTTTTTACAAGAATCATTACACGTTACACTAATGAAAAAAATTAACAGCATGTGCGTGTTTCGACACAATCGGCGAACGTCAGAAAATGTGTCTATATTAGAATAACAATAAACCATAAATATCGCTGCGCGCGTTAGGCGGGTCTATGAACTCGCGGCTTGTTATGATACCTATGTAAATTGAGTGTATTTGTAAACACGTCGCGGACTATGCAAATAAGCGATTTATATTACGAGTCCGAATTCCGTGTTCCATCGAATCCTGTTGGATTGGTGACTCATATATTTGTGTGTACAGGTCTTCTTCTGTATTAAATCCTTGCTTGTATGTATGTATATACGCCCCACTGCTGGGCACGGACTTCCCTTAGATAAGATATTGGCCTGTTGCATCTACAGTACGCGACAGGTCAACATGGCAATCCAATTTAGATTTTGAATACGAAACTATAAGCAACTACGTGAGCGATATTGAAATTGATAAATGCGATTTATGCTGACTTGTGCAACGCTCGCACTAAGATGCACGCACGAGTGCTGTGGTGATGTGCGGGGTGTCCCCGATCCACTCTCAGTCTCATACCTCGATTGCCGTGTCGACTTGTCGCGTACTTAAGAGGATTGTGAAGCTGTTAATTTTCATACAAAAAGCGATAACGCTTTTCTCCCTCTTTACACAGTCAAATTTTCATAATTTTTGGAAATTTTGCGGATATAATGAAGATCTAGGTTTGTACGTTTTGATTTTGAAGTAATATTGGTCAGAATATAAATTATTAGCATCTAGATATCTATACAGGGTGTAACTGAACACCCCAATAACATTTAAGGGTATGTATCCATAAGAATTAGAGATTCTATAGGAAAAATATTAGGGCTAACAAACTTACTTTTTTTCCCCATACAAACTAAAGAAATTATTTTTTGGTATTAAGTGCCGACAGCCCTACGTAAGCGTACGAGGAATACTACACTCACGTCATACAAACTAAATAAATTATTTTTTGGTATTAAGTGCCGACAGCCCTACGTAAGCGTACGAGGATTACTACGCTCACGTTTGTCACGTGTCATTTTGTGATTAAATTTCTTTTGGGTTAAGAGCTGATTATGTTTGTCACTTGAAAGTTTTTGCTTTCAGTTTAAAATCAAATAACTCTGAAAGTATTGGGGTTCCAGGTCTCAGACAAGCACCGAAGGTCCATTTAGTATCTAACTTATATGCCCCTTAAATGTTATTAGATTGTTCAGTTACACCCGGTATTTTAGACTTAAAAACTACCTCGAGCATTTTTTTTTTACTAAATTATACTGAATTACAAAAAAGCAAAACATACAAACATAGATTAAGGTATACTGAATCTAATAAGACCAAAAATGTTTTATTTCGTAAAGGTAAAACCGTTAAAACCGGGGGGTAAAACCGTTATCGCCCGAAACAATATTTCAATAAGAAATGTAGGCACTTGCCTCGGAGATTCAACTCTAAGCGGTGGTGTGCAACAAACTGCATTTTTGAAAGTGCATACTCGAGCCAGAAATTGGCACTTCACAGTCCTCTTAAGGTGGCATCTCTGCGCATTGGTACGTGTCCTTGGTTAGTCGGCACTCACGACATTCGCGGAAACAACCAAAGGGAGACTGTACTTGTGTTGTCTGAACGGGTACTTCTATCTTGCCTATTTCTGCTGCCAAGTATATAGCGGTGCTTGCATTACCGTTCCGGTTTGAAGGATAATTCAGGCACTTGTTACTGAGTACTTTGACCTGACAATATGTGAATATGTTATGTCGGAAGTGGGCAACGCACATTAGATCCTCGTAAGAGTTGCTGATTTGAAAAATCTTACAGAAACCACATGTACATACATTTTTTTCACAGACCAACTATTTGTATCGAGCATTTTAAAATTAATTCAACAATTTAGAATTTTCAATGACGACATAACTTTTATATGACTATGTTACCACTGTGTAGAAAAAACTTAATGTCGAACTTTATTCATTAACTTGATTCCTGTACCCCTCCCCCCATTAATTGCGTAACTCCTGTGAATGACCTGTCAATTTGAAATACTTTACGAGTATATCCATTATTGGTGTAGTAGCAAGTAGTTATGTTTCGGCATCATTCATTACAACAGCTACTTATACTTTAAAAATGATTGTTTTGTTTCTATTTTAAAAATATATTTGTAACGCGTTGCTTACAAAATGTATTTCAGTTTGACGGCTCGTATGTTAAGTGATTGGAAGGCTGTTAGTTATCCTAACCATTAGTAATGGTCCATGTCCGACTACATTTTATAACCAAAACCTCAGATGGAAGTATACATCTTTGTATCTTGGAAGCTAATTTCCATGTGCATTTCACGCGAGCAAAGCTGTAGGCGAAAGCTAGTGCTAGCTTAGCATAAATGCCTTTTGAATTAATCAACTTCCCTCTTTCCACGCAGAGAGCTCCACCTCCACAACAACTACCTGAGGGTGCTCCCGTACGAGCTGGGTAAGCTGTTTCACCTGCAGATGCTCGGCTTGCAAGGGAACCCGCTCAGCAAGGAGATGCTGTCCATTTACAACGACAACAACGGCACCGCGAAGCTGCTGACGTACATGCTGGACAACTTGCAAGGTGAGCTGCTAATCAGTTTTAGTGTTAAGTTGCCGATGATATAGCAATACATTAGTAACTTTTCAGTTGGGGCCGATAGGACCAAAAAATAGCGACTCGTCAATATCATTAACCGATCTACGTAAGGGTGTGCATAGACTTAAACATTTTTCCGAGTATTGCATTGTAATGTAAAGTTCTTGCGAATGGTACAGTAAGCTCCCATTCAAGCTATACATTACCGACGCTATCACGAGCGACATAAGAACGGTCCAAAGGTCAAACAGTATAGCTTTTGATAGTGAGCTTACTGTACAATACAGGCAGTGTGCGAGGATATGTATCAATGGATATATATTAGGACCTACATATATATCAACGGATTGTTTCATGAAAATCATTGGTACACAAGGTGTCCCAGATGTCGACCTCAAGCCGCAACCAGGTGATGGACCAAGTCCTAACAGTTGGCCAGAAAAATGTAAAAAATCTAAGTCATGTATTTTATAAATTACTAGCTGTACCCGGCATGCGTTGCAATGCCACGTATATGATTTTTTTTGCTAGGAACCCTCACGGGTGTCCCCATAACACTCTACCAAAGTTTCATTACAATCTGATGAATGGTTTCGGAACGCATAGAGGACAAACAAACATAGTCATACATTGATTTTTATTTATATAGATAGACATTTACAAAAATCAAAAAAATCTACAGCCTGTGACAGTTTTTTCCCTCCTTTTGCTAGGTTTATAAATATTTTCGTTTGTTTTGTAATCCTGAATAAAGTTACTGTTTACTCTGGCCCAATATTTAAAGTCAGCTGCTTGCTTCAGCTTCGATTAAAATGACATTTTTACCCAACCAAATATTGAAAATTAATATTTCGCCGATTATTAATTGGTATTTCTATTTTGAACTGCCATTCGAAAAAAAATACTAGGTATAATGAAATCTGCCCTTTATATTATTCATACTTAAATAATATACTTAACTATCTAATGTTGAATGAGGAAAATGCCAACAAGAGGATTAGTATATGTCTAGTAAAATATTAACATGGTTAAAACACATAATTACGAATGAGGCGTTTATCTTAGAGTATTATTAAATACTAGCTGTGCGAACTCCTTTTCGCCATATATATTTTCCCGTTTTTGCTACATTTTTCATTGATGCTCAGCTCCTATAAGTCATAGCGCGATCTGCGCGATGTTATATAGCTTAACTAAAGCCTTCCTCGATAAATGGACTATCCGACACAAAAATAATTTTTCAATTTGAATCAGTAGTTCCTGAGATTAGCGCGTTCAACAAAATAAACAAACAAACTCTTCAGCTTTACGAGTATAATATTAGTAAGTATAGTAGAGATTTTTTAAACTGTCGATTTTGATGATAGTGGTAACTTGTCAAATTACAAATGATTGACAATAATCATTCACCACCATCCTGTTAAATTGATGGATGTTAGAAACTTATTCGTATGATGAATTTTAACAAGGGTTTTTTTTATTATTTTTCATGTTACTGATTTTGCCCTTAATCAGAAATGTGCCATTCTTGAAGTATTAATGTGGTGTCACAGTCGATATTTATATTTTAAAGGACAAAACGACTAAGCTGGTTACCGATTGCAAATTAACCAAAAAGTAAGTGACTAAGCTGGCAGTTAGGGTGACGGCTATTGGTTTTACAGACGACTCATAGTTACTGAATTGTCAAGTTATGAAAAAATGTAGTACTTAGGTACTTTCAATTTTACATTTAACTAAAATGTATAAATAACTATACTTTATAAACTATATACTTTAAAAGTAATACAAATTTTTCCTGATTACTAATATCTAATTTGAAGTAATAAGGTAATGGTTTAAATCACAGTATTATCAACACTAGGAAATTAAAACTAACTTTTGCTTATCACAGATTATGATTTTATATAATAATTGCCTTATAACTTAGGTAATCGATAACAATCATGTGGCCATTTCGACAACAAACAAAAGTGGCCACTTTTAGCAATAATTCGGATTATGATTATTCCTATACCTGAATCTATGCCTGAATAGTTAAAAAAATCTGAAATATCTGTATTAAGTAGTTGACTGATCTATTTTTTGTAGATACGTCTTTAATTTATCATAATTATTAAAAAACGAATGGCGGCGCTAGTAGTAGGTACTGTGCCCTCTTAAGGTCAAATAAGCTGATAAATGATTTGATTTTGATTTTTTAAAAAACGTCGCCCCTCATTAGGATTTTATTCAGTGTCATGGGTGCAGTTACAAACATATAATATCACACGCCAGAAAATTCTTTTTGAATAAATAATTATTATTGACTTACAAATTATTTTGTTGCTTGTGTTATTTTGTGCCTGGTTGTACGAGATATGAAATAAAAACATAATATCTTAAGGAATTCACCCTTCCAAAAAGAGAAGTATTTTATTTTCCACGAGGTCCTAAGCGACCCATTGCCAAAAGTTCTTGGGCGATTCGCACCGTGGTGCGAAAGGACCCATTCGAAAAGAACTTTTGGGTGATTCGCACCGCGGTTCGAACCGCTTGCGGTGCGAAACGACTAAAGACTCGGTTTGAGGGCGACAAACAACTGATGCTCTATTATGATGTCTTGTGGCAACTTAATATTGTAGCGTCATTATTTCGAGGAAAATTAGTCAAATCCTACTATTTTTTCTCGAAATAAACACATATTAATACTAAAAAAAACTGTTAATTAAAAAACGGTTGGCTATGGGGATGGTGGAGGCCAATAATTGTAAAAGTATTTTTTCAATTCCACGTGAATCTTTTATTTTAAGAGGATTGTGAAGCTGTAAATTTTCCTACAAAAAAAAAATAGATACAGTCGAACATAGAACCTCCTCCTTTTTCGAAGTCGGTTAAAAAGCGATAACGCTTTTCTCCTTTCTTTAAATAGTCCAATTTTAATAATTTTTGGAAATGTTGTAGATATAATGAAGATCTAGGTTTGTACGTTTCGATTTTAAAAATATGTTGCTCAGAATATAAATTATTAGCATCTAAATATTCATATTTTAGACTTAAAAATTACCTCGAGCATTTTTATCTTTTTTGACTAAATTATACTGAATTACAAAAAAAGCAATACGTACAAACATAGATTAAGGTATACTGAATGTAATGAGATCAAAAGTGTCTAATTTCGTAAAGGTTTCGTTAAACAGTTATCGGCCTAAACAATATTTCAATAAGAAATGTAGGCACTTGCCTCGGACTTTCAACTCTAAGCGATGTGCAGCAAACTGCATTTTTGCAAGTGCATACTCGAGCCATGAATTGGCTCTTCACAGTCCTCTTTAAGTTAGTTCAGATGGTCAGTAAAAGTCAATTTTTTTAGATTTCTGGTCAGTTAAATCAGTATTTTTGAACACTGAACCTGTTTCGACCCCTGTAATTCAAATAAACTTATGCGACATCACAAATCAGTCAGAACATTTACTAAGAGCTCTAAGTGGTACACTAGTACTATTAGTTATTCTGTGCTCTAGGAATTTTCAGCGCCATCTATCGACCAACGTATACCTCACAACTACTCACGGGTGCCCCGCTCCGTCGCCAGATGTCACTGGTAGTAGCGCCCGCAACTTGTTTGCAACCGCGACCATCGGGCGCGTGCCGGCGTTAGAAAATATTTTCACAATAAAATCTCAAGTTTATCGTTCCGTACAATCATGACCACGAAATCCTGAAAGCGGGCTATGTTATGGGCCAGGCCAGCCGTCGTGACCGCGCCGCTCTTGTTTATAGGGGCCTCGTCTCGCGCAGGATTTGTGCGGAGGTGTCATTATAAAGAGATACCTACCAATGTGCTTGATCTAAATATTTTAGCCGATGACCTACTTAAACTTTCAATTCGTCTCATGTATTGGAAATTTGGAATTCATGTTTGTGTGAAATTAAAGTGCTCGTTAAGTCATTTCCATTGGCGACCTCGTAAAAGTTTATGCAAATGCGAGAAATCGCCTAAACGCATAACTGAGATATTCCCAAAAGTATCGCTTTCCCGAAAGTTTCCCAAAAGACCATCTGTTTCCTTTTAACTGAGTATTTAACATTTTTCCGTTAAAACGACTATGAAGCAGGTCTTTTATATGGATGCTATAAGTGTTGATTTCGGATGATTTTAAGTCTGTTACTTGTGAATCGATGCGTAGATAATTTTTTAAACTTAACTGTATTGAAACTCGATACAGTAGAGAATGACTGTGTTTGCCGAGCAAGATGAGACCATGACATTCGCAGCATTTACTGAACCAGTTTGAAACTGATTTATTGATTTTGATAAAGAAATTTCAGTGATCGTTGTTGTCAAAAATTTCATATTTTTATCAGTATGTACAATGAAATAAAATTGTGAAGTCGCTCTGACTTCTTTTAAAATCGTGAAAAAGTTTAGTTATCTTTTCGAACATCTCTCGCTTGCCATTAGATAATAATTGTGCACTCTAGGTGTATAGTTATTTTGTTTCTAATGTTTAAGTGTCATCATAATAAGAAGCGGAAATAGAAGGGAAAAATTGCGGATGTGATGTGAAAGTTACTACAGTTGGAAGTCGTCATTCACTTTCGGCTACCATATTACGTAAACAGAGTGACGTCACCCTAACGGTGATTCGGGTCAGAACATAATGGCACTCGCGTTGCGTCATCATTTCTAAATAATTAATGCTTCGCTGGAGTTGTGCGGTTCGACATTGCAAAGGTCTGTCCGGTCGGACGCAAGCTAGGCAACCTTCTTTGTGGAATGTACACTTGTCTGACAAATTGTAGGATCGTAACAGTGCTTCTACTATTTTTTGTACTAACTTTGGCTAATAAAATTGGTAGCAAAAATAAAGATTCAATTATGTTATTTTAACAATTTAACGGTAACAAACACACCCGAAGTTAGCCGAAGGATGCATACGACAATGACGAATCAGTTTCGGCTGGGCCAAAGGCTGGGTCAGTTTTTGGTCGAAACCGTAACTGTGCCCGAAACTTGTCGTAACCGAAACCGAACCTTCGGTCTGTCTGTACTAATTTCTAATCATCAGTGGTGTCGTTAACAAAAGCTATTTGTCGGCATCCCAGGATTGTCGTTTTGGCGGTGTCGTTAACAATGAACGTGCTCATCTTTCGGCCCGTCCGTTCGTCTGACGGTCTGTCATGTTTGTTCATCCGTTCTATCGAGATCTCGGCCCCTGGTCCATCTAGAAACTTCGGGTTTTCACTAGATGATAGGGATGAACTCCGGTGTCATACATGTTCCTAGGTCTAAAAAAAATAATTTTCATATATGAATTAAATATACTAATGGTTTGTAACAATTCGTTGGACTGGATTTTTGATGCTGAATATGGAAACTCTAATTATTGTAGCACCTGTATGGTTATCCTACTAAGGTTGCCGTTAACCCTAATTCGTCCAAAGGACATGGCCAATTTCTCCATGAACATTTTCCTAGGTATTAATATTCATTATCACATCAAGAGTTTTGAATATTTCATTGTATTCAATATAAGAAAATATAATAACATTAAGAAGTAATCTCCATGAACTTGACATTAAGGCGCTACTTTCTCGCTTTAAGCAGTTTCGATTAACTGTACCGCCACAAATTTAAAACAAACAGTTCTCAAATTTATATATGATATTGTTGAACATATAATCTAAACAATCTTAAAGACAAACATGGTTACTATTTTTTTACGCGATAGAAAAAAAGATCAATCAGTATCCAAAGTTCAATATTTTAAAACAGCTGTGATTTAGAAAATACTATAATAAATAACATAAAAGTTTTACCAATAGATGTGCATTTTTATTGTCTAGAAAATTGCAAAAAAAGATTTTTTAATTTGTACTCCAGTTTTCCAAAAATCGATTAAACGTTTTCCTTCGGTCACAACGCGTAAGCGATATTAGAAGCTGCAATTATCAACTAAACTCATTTGCAAAAAAACGGGCACCTAAGCAATGAGCCATTTCAAATGTTAATATTGCTTTGTTTGATAATTATAGGTAGTTTTATCCTCACAATTTGGTAAATTAATAAGAAAATAATCGTTTTCATCAGTATTTCATAAAATTTTGATACAATTTATGGGAAATAATGCTAAACCTCACTAGTAGTGTATGTTCGCTAGTAGTGCATATGCTCATGAAGTAAAAATAAAAAAAGTTTATTTGTTTGTTTTTCTTTAATAAAGTAAAAGCAGATAAATGTTTAGTATCGAGTGTGACCCCTCTAGCTAAAATCACAGCTTGAATTCGTCTGGGCATGCTAGCGAGTATATCCCGGATACTTGCTTGCGGAATACGTTCCCACTCCGCAGTAATCACATTCTTCAGCTCTCTGATGGTCTGCGGAGCTGGTTGTACTGATCTCACACGCCGTTTCAGAACGTCCCAGACATGCTCTATGGGATTGAGGTCGGGACTTCGAGCTGGCCAATCCAAACGACGAATGCCGACCTCTTGCACATACGCTTTAAGGCGCATAGTGGTCCCAATGACCTTGCGTCGATCGTCCCGCACTGATTACATAGGAGTGAGTGAGTGAGAGTGAGGGGAATATTTAAGCAAACTTTTACGCGTAAGATGAATTATTTCAATAAAAAATTAATAAAGGCGAATAAGAAAAATATAAAAAGACCATCCCCTAGAATATTGTTCACTTTATTTATTGAAATCGAAAGTATATGATTTAACCTAATATTTACGACGCGATTAGGTTTAAAGTTTTAAAATCGAGGCATGTTTGGGTCACATTTTAACCAAGTTTTAATTAATTTATCAAAAAATTAAAAAGACCATCCTCTAAAGAATGCGTTGAATAATAACATATCTTTTTTAAAGATTTTTTTATTTAATATTAATGAAGAGAACCGGTTTTTTCTGCAGTGATTTTTTATGATTGACCCTACTATGCGCCTCAACATCGCGAGATAGGTGGGCGCGAGCATTGTCGTCCATAAAAATCGAGTCTTCACCTAGAGCGGCCAATGCGGGTTGTGCATGAGGAATTAGAACTTCCGTTATGTATCGATGCCCAGTCAGTGAGCCGTTTTCAATGAAGACTAACTCTGTACGATCCATTGAATTTATTCCTGCCCAAAACATTACAGAGCCTCCACCATAAGGTGTGATTTCTTCGAAACATGCCTCTGCAAAGCGTTCTCCTTGTCTTCTTAGCACTCGCCGACGTCGATCTTCACCGAACAGAGATATCCTGGCTTCATCAGAGAACAAAACCCTATTCCAATCTTCTTGAGTCCATGATTCACAATTTCTAGCGAACCTATGCCTGTGAACTCGGTGCTCACGGAGTAATTTGGGGCCGCGGGCCGGGCGGTGACTGCGTATATTGGCAGCGAGAAGCCTCCTCCTGACCGTTCATAGACTAATATGCACATTTCTTACTTCTTGGAAGTTGTTCTTAAGATCCACATACGAAGAGTTGCGATTTCTCAATGCGCGACTCATAAGAAAACGATCATCCCGTGGTTGGGTACATGGTTTTCTTCCAGAACCAGGCCTTCTCTCGACGGAACCAGTCTCCTGATATCGCTGCCAGGTCCTTTGGACCGTCGAGCGACTAACATTTAGCCTCCTAGCCACGAAGCATTGGCTGCAACCCTCTTCAAGCAGCGCGATAATTTTGGTAGCTTTTACCACTTTATCTACCATTTTTATACAGCCAAACAGCAATAAATAAAGCTTTGACAGTCAAGGATATGAAATTAATCGATGAAAATTGAATAAAAGTTATGAAAGTCGATGTTAACTTCTGGAACTTCGCGCCAAAAATGTAGGATAAAAAGGGGTGTTCTGTAAAAATGAGCATCAAATGAAAATTTGAATTTAGAACGTACTTTTTTAAATACCACGGCATTTTTAAAACCGGCCAGTAACGTGTACAAACGATTGAAACCTTTTTTGTATTGTATCTTTTTAAAGATGAATGAAAATCAAAACCGCCCTTTTTTTTTGCAAATGAGTGTATATTTCCTTATGGTAAAGCAGTCGCTGTGCACGAGTAGATTTCCTGAGAAACCTCGCCTTAAAACAGTCAAAAAAGTTTTCATAAAAAGTCAGCATAAAGGTCTAGAAGATTCACCGAAAATGAGAATACCAAATGTCTTTATTTGCAAAGCAATTCCGCAATCGTTGCATTTCATTGTCCACAAAGATTTTTAAAAAGCCTTGAAAATATGCAGGATATTGTGAAATATCGCAAAATT
The DNA here is from genome assembly GCA_963935595.1 of Schoenobius gigantellus. NCBI lineage: Eukaryota > Metazoa > Arthropoda > Insecta > Lepidoptera > Crambidae > Schoenobius > Schoenobius gigantellus. Next base: position 30,226,261 of record OZ012551.1, read on the forward strand.
ATCGCACAGTATAGTAGGTACAACAATGATTGCAAACGCAACTGCAATACTATAATGACTTTGACAGTGGCAGACATAATAACGGCTTATAAAAAGCTTCGATTGTAGGCTCAAATACAAAATCGTCCTATCGTTGACGATAATAACTGTGTACGAGACAATATCGTCATATAGACCCCCAAGAGTTACTGCAGCAACACGCAGAATACACAAAAAGGTAAATTATACTGTTACATTGTTTGACATTTCATCAATTTTCTTTGTATTCAATACCATTCCCGTTACAGCCATCTAATGGTACGCACATTGTATTGTATTGTATTGTGCTCACTATTTATATTCACTCGGAAACGTCCGATCATATCTAAATGATGTTTGTAACTGTTTTTAACGTGATTAATGATTTATATGTTCAAAAAATACACTACAATAAGCATGCAGAAACCTTTTTTAGTTATCTATACTTAATATTATAAAGAGGAAAGATTTGATTGTTTGTTTGTTTGTTTGTATTGAATAGGCTTCGAAACTACTGAACCGATTTTGATGAAAGTTGGTATAGGGATAGTTCGAGACCAGGGGAAGGACATAGGGTAATTTTCCTACGGGAAAATATAAAATTCCCACGAGAAAACAAAAATAACGCGGACGAAGTCGCGAGCGGAAAGCTAGTGTTGGATAAAGGCGTTTCTTTATAAAATAAATTAATATTTTGATTATAATATATATATAATATAATAAGTTCGATTACTTAGGACTAGGTGAACGTTTAGTCAAACATATTTTTTTTTGCGCAGTTTATCATAGCTTTTGGTTGCACATCTATCACATTTCATAGGTTAAGGACAGGATAACAGTTGTTATCCTATCCTTAACCGCTGAATCCTCAATGGAGTCATCCGTCGAAACCGTTTGTCGCAGCGACATAAATATTAATCGTTCGACTTTTATTCGAAACTATACAATAAATATTATTTTATCTTTGCCAACCGTGAATATTTGCATTGTGTAGAAATGGTTTATCTCACAAACGAATTGCCAAAAAACGGTAGTGGTCGTCGTGTTAAATGTAAAAGAAAGTTGGCAAAAGAATTGACGCTCCGTTCTAATCATTCATATCGTGATAACCGCCGGGGTTTGTGTGACAATAAAACGCGAGATAAATATGATTGTCTCCTCTGTACAATGGCGTTAGAAAGTTTGGGAAGGCAGCCGTCTCGGCAATGAATTGTTTCAAGCAACGGAGGCCGTTAGTGCCAGCTATGAGACACTTTGATTTTTTCAGACAATCTGCAGGTTCCCCGATCTTTCGCCGCGTGTGCGACGTAATTGAGACACTTTAGTTGCTGAAACTTTTCATGTTTCCAGTCGCGCCCTTGTAAATTGATTACTCGCCCCGTAAGTAGGTAGACAGTTTTCGTATTTCATGTGTACATGTAAGGGGTGTAAGGGCCTAACAAACAACATCATTCGGGGCCCAAGTCCAACCTCCCCTGCACGTGGTGCACCCTGCCGACCAACGGAGGAGGCTCTGACGACCGGCCGATGGCGGGATAACCATCACGACTAAAGCGTAGCTACTACCTAAGTTCACTGGCCGGTATCGGGCAGCAGCGTCACAGGTGCGATTAGCTATTCACTGCGTTTGCCAACCCTCATGCCCAGCGTGGCAATTATGGGCAACCCCTCCAGATGGAGCGTGCACTTGTAGATGCCCATGTCCAGCAGTGGACGTGAGTGGGCAACCTGCATACATCTGCGAAGTATGCAGGTTGACTAAGGCCTATACATCCTAGCTCCCATCCGCCGCAGACGGATAGGCAGGCGAAGGCGGGCATTTGCACAAGCGATGCCCGTCTAATGACCCTGCCGTGGAGGCCTGCGTGCACGGTTGGCCCCGTGCACGCCGCCGTAAGGCCCTCCGTCTGGGGATTGCCCTGGTGTTCTCGGGCAATCCCCCCTTGGCGATAGCCTGACCAGCGGGTCGGGCTTGCCCGGGCGCGTAGATAGTGGAGTCGCAGTGTGGACCTTACCTAGCGCGCCCTTAAGGGCAGGGAGAACCCCGGGGGGGTTTTAGTGGGTAGGCCTGGCACTCTGCCGGGAGAGCCCCACACACGCTCGCTGTTTAGCCAACGGCGGGTACGGTGCGGTTACGCATTTCCCCCCGAGAAAAAAAAAATTAAAAGGCTCGAGCTCCTCGGTGGGGACGTACGAGTATATGAACTGATATGAAAAGAAAAGTAGATACAATTTTCAAAAAAGAAAATGATCAAGTCGTACAAAATAGTCTTGATGTATTTAGGGTAGCATTTTTGTGTCGGTTGTTTCAAGTTTATAACCGCCTCCGTGGTTCAGTAGTTGAGACGAGTCGGTATTGAACGGTGTTGTCGGTATTCGGTCGGGGGTTCGTTCCCCATGGGGGCATGAAGTTTTTTGCTTAGTTTTGTTGGCGGTAAGGCGTCTCAGCCCGCCTGGCTAGCTGCCAGTGTCTTGTTACCTAAGTTTGTCGCTATAATAACAATGTGCTTAACATCGATGTGTACTGACAATTGGAGGTAAGTAAGTTAGCGAGTTCCTCAGTTGTTGAGAGTTACAGGTGAAGCTCGCTCCCACCTTCGGCCTTATCGTCACTTACCGTCAAGAGAGAATATGAGCTTTCCTGTTGTGTAAAAAACTTTTTTTGGTACACAAAAGATCACATATCGTATTCCTACTGAAACGTTCTTCTACATGTGTGTGTGATTGGCAGCAAGTCTGAAAGTACATTTGTGATGATTTCCTCTTATATTAAACACTTAAATTTTAGGTATTTATGCAGTGTGTAAAAAAACCCTGTGAACCCTTTATGGCTGTAGCACACCTCCGCCGCGAAACCAACAAGGCGAAACCGCTATGCTAGTTCCGCAGCGAAACCAGGCCACACACGCTAAGTTTGCAATTAGCGAGTGAACCGCCAGGCGCCATTACGCCAGCGGCAAGCTAGTGAAATGTCGTCGTCGCTCTGTGCCCCAAGCACGAACCACTATATTTATGGTTATGGTAATCGTATTATTTTGTATGAAAACTATAGCAGTCTTACGATAACTGTCCATTTAATATCTCAATCGTTATGTGATAGTAAGTAAATAAACTATGATTCGTGCTAGGGATGCAGGTCTTTAATTTTAAAAAGACGAAGAATTTGGGCTTACAAAATAAATCGAAAGATAAAAAGTTAAGAGAAAACAGATTATGCATAGAACTTATGTCACATGAAGACCGCTTTTATGATTATTTTCAGATGACCCCGCAAAACTTCGAAGATTGCATAATCTTTTAAAGACACATTAAAAAACAAAACACAAGATTTTAAAAAGTTAGAAACGAAAAGAAACGGGATAAAATTGAGTACTTTACAGAAAATACTAACTAAAATGACGTATTCTGACGTAAATTTTAATTATAATACCTACATAATATATTGAATATTCTTAAACTATTACATAACTTCTTCATTTAATTCCCGTCCAAGCTGCCTCCATAGGCTTGTATTTTTTTATACTCAGGATGACCTAAAAATAAATCATAGGTCTATTACGGACCTCTTCAATTAATTCCTCTGTGAATTTTAATGAATTTGACACCATTTTTATAAAAATATTACAGGTTTCGCCTACAAAATCTGTCGACTTCGACAGATCGCGCACAAAACTAAAAGCGGAACAGACAAGGTGGCGAATCGAACGCGGAGGTGTAGACGGCGTTGAAGCAGATCGGGCGGATCCGCGCACGACAGAGATAGCGCCATAGTTAAATATGCGTGTTAGAACAGCCTATACATGCCTGAGCTCGAGCGCCATACAAACGACAACGCGGGAGAATCGTTCAGCGGTTTCGCTACTACAGTTCCGCGGCGGAGGTGTGCTACCGGCGTTAAGAAGCATGTTCTAATTCCTCATATTTTTTTTTCACATACCCAACAATTTGTATGGGGGACTTCAAAATTAATTTTATAGTTTTAAATTTTCGATAACACCATAACTTTTTATATATCGATTCTGAACATGCAGGCTCCTAAGAGGTTTCACAGGGTTTTTGTTACACACTGAATATTGCATTAAAAATTCAAAAAGTGTTGTATGTTTTACGTACTGAACTCCAGAATAGGTGTTAAATATTGAATGGCTTGCATTATTTTTATCTAATTTGAAAAAAGACATGATGATTATCTCGAAGTATCAAATTTATGGTTTGTACTACAACGTTATTATGCCTTATCTTATCTTAATGTAGGGGGTGGCTCAGCATGAGAGCCTTCGCACTTCGACTCATCGTGGATCTTTTGTGCTTCCCCATATTTAGTCCTTAAAGCCATCACCACCTTAGGTCCAGTCAATCGTGCTCATGAGCCTGATGATGTCCCTCGGTGGCATGGCCCTGTAGTCCTCCGGTTTTGGGTATCCCATTCCCGTCAGCATTAATCTCCTGCAGGCAAGAGCATCACAATGGCACAGAAGGTGCTCCATGCTCTCCTCTTCTTCTTTGCAGGCCCTACAAATTTTGGAACTGGTATGTCCCATCCGGGTAAGCATGATCCTAGTGCTTACCCGGCACTAGGATCATGCAAAATGGACGGTTAAGGCACCTACCATTAGACGGGTCTGGGATCTGCTTGAGCTCAGTGTAAATTTGAGCCAGTTATCCATGCCCATAAAGAGCTTGGCGTGTGTCATTCCTTTATGGTTGGCCCATTCTTCTTGATGCCTTCTTTGTGATTGAGCTCTTAGGCCTGTCCCGACTGTTTTTGGAGTGATTCCGACAAATGGTCCCGGTCCCACCATTGGTGTTCCCGAACCCTTTCTTGCCAGATACTCAGCCTTTTCGTTTCCAGTGAAACCTTTGTGGCCTGGTATCCAGACTAGGCGAACCGTGTTTGCTTTACTCAATTTGTTTAGTACTTCTATCGCGTTCATCACTTGTTTGGATTCCACCTTGTGTGACATGAGCGCTTTAAGCGTTGCTTGACTATCACTGAGAATGTAGATATTCAAGCCTTTACGACCCCAGTCCAGATTCTCTTGTGCACAGGCTAGGATAGCATATGTTTCGGCTTGAAACACAGTTGCCAGCTTGCCCATGCTGACCGATATCTCCGTTTTGTTGCAGTATATGCCTGCTCCTGTACCGGATTTCATTTTTATTATGCCTTTATTTTCGGGGGAAATGCGTAACCGCACCGTACCCGCCGTTGGTTAGACAGCGAGCGTGTCTCGCTCTCCTCTCCCGGCCGGGTGCCAGGCCTACCCACTAAAGCCCCCAGGTGTTCTACCTGCCCTCATGGGCGCACCTGGTAAAGTCCACACTGCAACCTCACTACCAACGAGCTCAGGCAAACCAGACCAACTGGTCGGGCTATCGCCAAGGGGGGCTTGCCCGAGAACACCAGGACAATCCCCAGACATTCGTTATAGCCTAGCAACAACAAATTAATCTGATATCATCCAGGGTCTTCTAATGGCAGCTCTTATTCACGTTTTAGGACAACGATACTCATCTTCTCTTGTATAGTTGATTATCTCGCTTAAGCTAACTGATTAAGCAGCCGTAAGGCTAAGAAGCACACCTCAACGCTATGACTGAATTCATATTTTATTCGCAATGCCGGCGCTTACGTCTTGAGTTCAAGGCCTATAATTCTTCCGAATCGGAACATAACGCCAAAAGAGGTGGATGACTATAAAAAGAATGCGTTACGAAATTATTGCGTGTACCGATACGTTTATGTGCGGGTCCAAATACGGCATCGATTTTGGTACCATTACGCAAGCATCATTTAGTAAGTTGCACACTAATTTTGGGCACGCGACCGCATCCGGTGAAATTCGCCTTTCGCGACGACCGCCGCGGTGTGCGATAGCAGATCGGCCTATTGTATCGGAATCCATAATGAGATACTCGGTTCCACTTTTATTTTGTTTTCGCTTCTAATTAACTCGTCAGTGCCGGTGTACAATGAGAGAAACCCGATGTACTTGATTTACGTGTTGGCGGTCGACCCGATTCGTTTGCAGGGCTTCAAAAGCCTACGTAACGAGGCGTTTTGATTCTGTATCACAACGCGCTCTATAAATATTAAACATGACAAAATTGAAAATGTTTGTAGTAAATATAATCTGTATTAATCATCAGGTAGTTTTAAGATTAATAAAATTGAAACATGTACGTTTTGTAAGTTCAGTAAATAGCACGACATACTGTATAAAATCTTATCTATATAAATATAAAAATCAATGTATATGTATGTTCGTCCTCTATGCGTTCCGACACCATTCATCAGATTGTAAGGAAACCTTGGTAGGGTGTTCTGGGGACGCCCTTGAGGGTTCCTAGCAAGTCAAACAGTACCTTTAAAACCCTAGTTACGCTCAGGATTCAATACAAGTTCTGCGCCCATTTTTTTTTTCGGGGGGAAATGCGCAACCGCACCGTACCCGCCGTTGGCTAGACGGCGAGCGTGTGTGGGGCTCTCTGGGCAGAGTGCCAGGCCTACCCACTAAAACCCCCCGGTGTTCTTCCTGCCCTTATGGGCGCGCTAGGTAAGGTCCACACTGCGACTCCACTACCCACGCGCCCGGGCAAGCCTGACCAACTGGTCAGGCTATCGCCAAGGGGAAGTTCTCGCGAGAAAGAAGAAGAAGAAGAAGAAGTAGAAGTTCTCGGAACTTATAAAAAATAGCAAATATTATATTAGTTTATTTTTAACAAATGTATTTAAAAGAAAATATGCGCTATATAACATTGCACCTCTTAAAACCTCCATTAGTATGTACTTAAAGTTTCTGTTTCAAACTTCAAATATCAGATTCAGATTCAGAGATCAGACGGCAGGTTTGCTTACTCTGATACTAGGTAAACCAGTTGAGTTTTTGGAGGTAAGAATATTTATTGCTATCAAAATAATGTTGTTTGTAGTCCTTTGCGTAAAACAGCCAGTGAAAAATACCTACTGATGTTGATTGATTACAATGTTGAACTTGAAAAATGTTGAATTCGAAAAATGTTGAATTTGCAAAACGTTGAATCCCAAAATGTATATATATTTTCTGTTTTCTTGATAGATTACATACCAGCATACCATACATCCTTTTCTATTTAATTTCTGAGATGTATCTCAGATGTATCTGCATCTCAGAAATTGTCTACCTTGTATAATAATGATTTTACAACTGTCAAATTGTAGTTCATTATTTTATTGCGGCAATATATTGGTGCGTCACGTTTCGTTTTGTATGTTTCATCAACTGAGCAACTTTAGTATTAAACTAATTACAATGACATTTAGTTCGTCCTTCCCCGATGTCCTCTGACCTTATTATGTACATAATATTCTACTGTTGCAATCTCCCGCATTGTAAAAAATGTTTCCACAAGCGACTATACATATCTGCGTGTCTAAGCCGCAAACGAGATTGGACTGTGCGTGCGAGCAAGATCTTGTAAAGCGCGCATAATGTAACTAAGCTTTGTTCAGTGTAAACAATGAAATTGCAATAAACTTACGATTTCTTTTCCTAGCGCTTGCGATTTGGACTTTCGCAGTTTTATTTCTATACTAAAACTTTAAAATGCTGAAGAGTTTGTTTGATTGTTTGCTTATTTGGTTCATCATCATCATCACAGCTCATATACGTCCCCACCGAGGGGTTCGAGCCTACCCTATGTTAGGGTGATTAGGCCTTAGTCAACCACGCTGGCCCAGTGCGGATTGGTCGACTTCACATACATCATTGAAGTTCTTCGCAGATGTATGCAGGTCTCACGATGTTTTCCTTCACCGTAGGAGCGTCAGACAAATGTACATATGAAATTCATATTCTCAATAATATCTGCTCTTCCTCTTCTGCCGCAACCTGGAAGTTCCTTGGAACTCTTGGAGTTGGTAAGGCTCACCACTCTGATCTTCCCATCAATATAAATTTAGAAAATCTGAATGACCACTTCTCAAAAGATTTAAATCTGAGCCGTGAAGTTATTTTAAATACTACAACATATATTGATAGTCTTCCAAGTCCATATAAATAAGTCCATATGATAAAATCATTCCCTTCAGTAATACTGTGAAGGACCTGGGGCTATACTTGGATTCCACTTTAAGTTGGCGACCCCAAACTGCCAGCCTTGGTCGAAAAGTAACAGGCATATTACGAGCTCTTTATCGTCTGAGGAATTTTCTGCCTCCAGATACGAAGAAAGTGCTTGTACAGACCTTGATATTTCCTATCATCGACTATGGTGACGTGTGCTATCTCGACCTGAATGCAGATCTGCTCAATAAGCTCGACCGACTTCTAAATAACTGCATTCGATTCGTTTTTAATTTAAGAAAGTTTGATCATGTCTCTGAATATCGGCTTCGCTTGAAATGGGCAACCATTTCAAGCGAAGCCGATATTCAGATATACGGCAGCGCAGGCACATGAGGACGTTGACTACACTCTATTCTTTACTTAACAGTCCCAATACCCCAAGTTACCTAAAAAATAATTTTGAATTTTTATGCTCCTCCCATGAAAGATCCCTTCGTTCTGCCTTTAATGGTCTTCTCAAATGTCCCTCTCATAAATCTGATATCGTACATTCTTCTTTCCTTGTCCAGTCGACCCTTCTTTGGAACGCACTCCCTCTTGATGTCAGAAAGTCCACCAGTAAATCTGGTTTTAAAAACAATTTACGAAAGCTTCACCACACAAATCATTTGGTTACGACTATTTAACTATGACTGCTGATAATCGTCATACATCGGTGAATTCATGAGGAATATATTATATTTATATATAATATGTATATTAATTTATTTTTGTTATAATATGTATGTATTAGTATCTTATGCATTTTGTAGGTTATATCAAGTTTACTTTTGATCTTGTTAGTGTTAGAATTATTGTCATATATATATCTCTTTGTTTAATGTTAAATTAATGTAAAACCAGTATTGTTTTTATTATAGTACATCTACTTCTTTTTCTCTGCATGACCCAAAGGTTGACTGGTAGAAAATGCCTCTGGCATTAAGTCCGCCTATGTACACAAATTGTACTGAAAGTATTAAATAAATAAATAAAAATAAATTCGAAACGAAAAACACATTGGTACATGGCGGGTCTCGAACCCCGACCCCCCGATTGGAAGGCAAGTGCCGAGTCCACAGCGCCACCGACGCTCATTTATTTGGTTGAACGCGCTAATCTCGGGAACTATTGATTCAAATTGAAAATTCTTTTTGTGTTGGATAGTCCATTTGTCGGAGGAAGACTATAGGCCATAACAACATCACACTACGACTTTATAGGAGCTGAGCATCAATGAAAAATGTTGCAAAAATGGATAAAAAAAATATTATGGCGAAACGTAGTACGCGGGCGCTGCTAGTCCTTTGTATGAGAGCAGAAGCTTCTGCTTGCTTTGATTGGGAATGGAGCTTTTGAGCTGGTTAGCTACCATCCTCTTACCACGGTTCCCCGCTATAATGACAATGTTAATAGCATTATTGCATCCCGACAATTGCAGGATATATAGCAGATTCCATCTTTGTTGAGGAGACCACGTGAAAATGATTCTTTCGTTTAACTTTGTCATGCCCAATGCCCATTAATGGGTTGACCATTTCGCTAATTAATCGTAATGCGAATTAGTCCCTTTGTGTATTACCAATTTTACAGTTTAGTCCTTAGAATTTAGACCTTGAGAGCATTACGATTCTATTATTGTCTTATCAAAGCTCAATCTGTGGAGTGGAGTGAAGTGATGACTGGTACCTAATACCTTAACAATAACATTTTAGCTTTTAGTGCATTGTCTGAGCTAATGGCGTATTATAGTTAATTACAAAAACCGTTTAAGCTTAACAAAAATCGGTTGTCTCCTCCTTAATTTCTTGTTTTTAGTTTTTATTTGTCAAGCCCTTTAAGTTAAAGTCCATATTGCAGGGATAAAAAAAAATGAAATCCGCAGTTTTGTGGTCACGACCATTTCTTATTTCGATTTTTTTTAAATAGTGCCGTATTCTGCATGTCAAGTCCTTACAATTTGTTATCATACATTGAGGTTGACATTGTCACGGGGAACGGGATATTCAGGGAATAACCCGATTAAAGATGTAGGGTTGCCATACGTACCGTATATACGGGACTGTCACGTGAGGGGGCGGTACGGGTCGCTCTGCCGGCTCGCTCACTCAGCCTCCGTCTAGCGTTGCCGTTTTGGTGCTTTCGGCAAAAGATCTAGTGCATTTCTAGTCGAGGGGTCGTCAGTGCATGTTTATTCACAACAAGGCACTAAAAATATTTAGTGCAATTTAGTGGAAAATTTGGCATAAAGTTAACTGATGTTTTTGCACATTAAATGGACCGTTTACAAAATGCCCTATATCATAGGGAAAAATTACCAATTTATCTATAGATTTTTTCTATACTTGGGTATTTCTCAATACTACTTGAAATAGTTACAACTGTGAGCAGAGTTGTATTAATCGTAAATAATTAGATTTTTCGCTTTTTTATTAAAATATGGTAAAAATAGCTAGAAATATAGATTAGAAATATTAATGTTATCATGTAGATTTTTTTATTTAATTTATTTTATACTTTTGATGCCACTTTGGTTGTGCATCGGTTGAGATCGGAGAGTATCTGTTACAAAACACATAGTTTGACTACTGAAAAGGTTATTAGTTTTGGGCATCGAAAGAGAAAACGTCTCCTATTGGTTCCTAGAAGTTATGGCAACCCTAGATATCGCATCCGCAATCCGCAATTTCGTAGCAGCGATATCTTAGAATAACTGTGAATCTGAATACCTAATCAAATTGTTATCAGAATTAAAGGCGTGTGCCAAATTTCAGATCAACAGGAAAGGGGTAAAATTTGGTCTAAAAGAATATAGACAAAACCGCGAATAAAACCGTTTAATAATAAAAAGTTTACTTCATTAATTTCTTTCGTAACAGGACCTCTAACAAAAGTAACAACTTGCGTTCCCTAACGCAGACGCATATAACGGCAAATTTCGGGAAGACACAAACAGCAAGTGACGTGGTTTCGTTATGTCATCATCATTGGCGTACATATTGGCGTGACTGGGCTCTCAGTTGTGTGGTTGGTTGGCGTTATTGGCGACTAGGAATGCCAGATCTAGTAAATGGAATGAAAATCTTGGTGCTGAATCTTATAAATATCGGGACTATAACTTTTAAGTCGGGACAGCAAAAAAAGACTCAACAGAGTAAAATGTAACTATGTTTATTTTTTGTTTTCCTCTTCCGTGTAAAAATACAGAGAACGGAGGCCTCATACACACAGAGCCTACTCTTTTATGTATTCATCTCAAATATTTTAGGGATAAATATGCAAAGATAATCCAGTCAAATTCAAATTCAATATCTTTTATTCAAATAGGATTGTAACAATCACTTTTGCACGTCAAAGAAGCTACGCTATTGGTTCACAAGTCTACGGCCGGCGGGAGACCTTGATACTGGAAAGAACCAGCAAGAAAACCAGCAAGGGCAATTTTTTTCTCCCTGTATTGTTACAGAGCCGTCCCTCACAGCAAAAGTTTTAGCTCCACTTCCATTACAAGATTAGGTGTGTCAGTTCATTAACATATCAATCAAAAGAAAGTATAGAGTTGACCTTATGTCCAAATAGTCCATAATTTACTTTCCAAATAATCTTTAATAATACGAATCTTTTAAAACCTATCTCTGAGAGAAGTGCGTGAACTTAGCTTATAAATTGCTGTCACTAAACGTTTGTTTAAAACAAAACGCAGTACATTAATAAATACCTATTAGTATTGGGAATTCAAACTCAACTTTTTTGGCCGTCATGTACTCAGACACTTTATAATATGCTTTTTTAATAAGTACATCTTTGATTGCAACTTTAAATTTGTTTAAGCTAAGTTCTTATTTCAACTTGGGATTTTATTGTAGAGACGTAAACACAGGCCTCTAAAAGAATGATTGACTTTTTGGAGCCTGGTATTTGGTAAAGCTAACATACTCGTAGTCTTTTGTATAGTATTAACTGAATGAATATCACTTTTTTTACAAAACAAATAAATATTTTTACGAACATATATTTGATTCTCATAAATATATTGCGATGTGTCATATGTCATGTTATAATACCAATTTCTTTAAACTTTTCTCGCAAAGAATTTCTCATTTTTAGGTTATAGATTGCTCGAATAGCCCTTTTCTGTAGCACAAAAACGATCTGAATGTCGGCAGCATTTTCCCACAACAAAATAGCATAAATATATAATAGTCATGGTGTTTAGTCACTGCTTTATTATGCAAAATAGTTTTTTTTTTGTAATCTCTCTTGCGTCCCGATCATAATTAGATCGGGACTTGTTCAAACAGCCCTCAAAATCGGGACGTCCCGCTCAAATCGCGACACTTGGCAACCCTATTCGCGACAGTTTGGCCAATGCGACTGGCACTCCGCGTCGTTTTGGCCGCACTGTGCACTGTGCACGCGGAGCGACCGGGCGGCGGGTGAAAGTGTTTGCGAAAGTGAAGCCGGAACCGAACGCTGCGCGGGCGGTGGCGTCACCGCGACATGCGCATGATCCAACCACCCGCGCGGACGCACACGGTTGCGAAATGTTATCTCGTTCTCGAGAAGAGGATGTAGGTTCGATTTGCCGGCGTTGTTGTTGTTGTTGGTTGGAATGTGCAGTCCATGGATCTGGCGTGCTTTGTGCTTTCGCGTGGTCACGTTCATTTATGAGGTTTGTGTGTTTATAGCGTTGCCCAAAGTTTGTTTGGTAACGCTTAAGTGCTCATGTTTCTGTCCGTCGATTCGACCGCCGCGCCGATCCGTCGAGATCTCGGCCCCTAACCCACTCAGACTCAGGTTTTCACTAGATAATGAGGCATGGCTCTAGTTTAGGCCATTTTGGGATTTCAGGACAAGACCAACGTCATGCCATCGCAAATATCAAAAAGATCTAAAACTCTATTTTTCACATTTAAATTCAACACATGGTTTACAAACTTGTTACTTAGCTTTAGCGGGTATTTATGCTGAAAATCGTAATATGATATTAATATGATTCATTTCGGTAGCCATAAAATGGCCAACATGTTGACAATTTGTATTATAAATGGAGTGTAAGTCATGTTATGCAATTATTCTATTTGACAGCATTGTATGATTTCTATGAATATTCGGAATAATGTCAATTAGGACCATAATTGACATTTAAGTAGTTCCTAATTTGTAAACTTGCTTAAGTGTCAATATGGACCTACATTCCTAATTGGTTCTTCTTTCCTTTTCTTCGATCAGCTTGGCGGTCTACCTATCGTATAGTCCGTCATTCAAAATATTTTGTATATATTTAAGTTAGTGTTGATTGTCTATTTCACAATTATGGTGACATAACTCATGGTAAAGCTTAAGAAATGTTAGTAGTAAGTATACTAGTAAGTAGATAGATAGATAGATTTATACTTTATTGTACACAAAGAAAACAGAAACACTCACAAAACTCTTAAAATTAATGTGGGCAAAGGCGGTCTTATCGCTGGTAGCGATCTCTTCCAGACAACCTTTGTCTACGGATAATTATTTGTATAAGGCTATATACTATACAGGGTAATTTTGAATGAACCAACAACCTCCCAGGGGCTGATTCTAGTGCTCAGATGCAACAACTTTTTGTATGGGACCAACATCGAAATCGCAAAAAAAAAAAATCCACTTTCCCATACTAAAGTCTCAATCAGCTAACCTAGTTTGTATGGAGAAGTGTTTTTTTTTGAGATATCGATGTTGGTCCCATACAAAAAGTTGTTGCATCTGAGCACTAGAATCAGCCCCTGGGAGGTTGTTGGTTCATTCAAAATGACCCTGTATAGTCGCCCTCTATGACGTTAAATAAATAGTAAAGTCACACTATTTCCAACTTCGAAATTTTGATTCATCGCTGTAGAAAATCAGTAAATGAAAATTTATTACACAAACGACCTAGAGAGTATATTTGGCCGTGACCGCCCAAATAGGCTATACAAATCCCTCGTGCACCTTCCCTTGACGCGGACCAAAAGGGCGGACGTTGGGTGCAAGGGCGTGTTGCCCTTGTCTCGAACGGGACGAAGTCTAGAGGTCGCGAATGTATCCCTATACCCTATACCGTCCCTGCCTTCCAGCTGTGACGGATATGATGTAAATAAAACATAGGTAATAATAACACCACGTATCTGAAAAATACTAACTTTTTGGAACATTGAAAAACTGCACAATCTTACATAACATACCGTTACAATACCATTTTATCTTTTACTAGCTTCCCGCTCGCACTTCGCCCGCGTTATTTTTGTTTTCCCGTGGGATTTTTTTCCCCTAGGAAAATTACCCTATGTCCTTCCCCTGGTCTCGAACTATCCCTATACCAACCTTCATCAAAATCGGTTAAGTAGTTTCGAAGCCCAATACAACAGTATAGATATACACTTCATACTAGAATCATGTAGAGAAGCTTTTAGTATTATTCGAGATCTATGTTTTCCACCAAATAAATTACCTACGTAGAGTTATAACTCCACGAAGATATTTTTGCGATATTTAAACGAAGTGGAATGGGGTGAAGATGTTGCAAGTGACTGCAATCAAAAACTTCAATATCATGTACCGAAGTTTGCTATTAAATAGATATCCAGTATAGATTTATACTAGACCAAGAGGCTAAGATGTGTTTCGATAGGGAAGAACGCGTTCTTACTTTTATAAAACATTATTATTCGATCGATAGTACAAAATAAATTAATAAAACGACTTTGCTGTTCAGTTCTCACAACCACTTGACGGTAATGTGAACATTAGTATAATAACAACTAGCATTTATTTATTGAAGCTTGATAACTTTCCCCAAGGGCGGATCGAGGAGTGCAAGGGCGAGATGCCCTTGCCGCTCGGCTCGTCTGAAGGTCGCAGCTTATCTGCCCAGTCATTTCCACGCTTCGTGCCGCCACATTCTTTTTATACGGTCACAAATTTATAATGCCAGCGAAGAAATGGTAATATCCTTTTTTCATACGATTTTGTGGAAGATAAACATTTTTGTGTTTCGTTGGAGAATGTAGCGTGAAATTCCTTCGTTGCTCTATGTAATACGAGTATTTGTCTTAATTACCTCTTGTAAACGAATAATTAAAGAAAGAATTGTGTTAATAAATACAATGTTTGCATTTAAAAAAGCTTTGTGAGTGAGTGACTGAGGTATCAGCGTAGAGCCTAAAGCTAGAATTCGGCAAAGCGTTCGTTGGCTTATGCCCGACGCTTACTTAAGAAGCATTTTTCTTAATGCCCATATAGGAAGCTGAGAAATCCCCATTCGAAACATAAAGAACTACAATGTTGAGCTTTATTAAAGCGATTCGTCGTTCGCATACACATCTAGTCTAGTCGTGTATATAAAGGCAAAGCCGTGCGTCGCATAGTAATAGGTACATATTTCCAAAATATTCTCTAATGAGGGAGATCACTCATGTTGTTCTTTCCCTGCATCGGCTACTTGTGTTACAGTGTTTGTATAAAAGATCAAGTCTCAAGCATTTTGTGAAAGCATAGGCCCATGCACACATCCCGCCATATGTGTTTTGTTTTTTGCCTTGCCACGATCAAAATCCTTACCGGAGGTAGACTCTGTAGCAGGGTCGCGTGCTTGGGTACCTTGCTTGTTTGCCAACTTACTTGCAATAAAAAAAAGCCGCAATCGACCGTTTGTCCACCCCTGCCCTTCATCTATATGAGCTTAAAATATGATAATAAGTTGACGTATCCTAATTCACAAACGGATTTTCCCTGCATCAGCTACTTGTGTCTGAGTATATAAGAGCTTTATTAGTCTCAGCATTTTGTGAAAGCATTGACCACACACATCCCGCCATATGTTTTTTGTTTTTTGCCTTGTGCCGTTGTGCCACGATTACGTGGACTAATAGCCGTAATCGTCCGTTTGCCCACCCGTGCCCTACATCTATATGAGCATAAAACATGATAATAAGTTGACGTATCCTAATTCACAAACGGATACGTTTGAGAACTAGTTATACAAGACAAAATATGTGCACTTTCGCATAGGATTTAGTATGAAATCGCATACAAATGAGCGTGAGCCGAGTAGATAGCTCTTAATGTAGCCGAGTCACAGGGGCTCGACACACTATAGTTTATTACCTCGTAAAGTAAGCTCGTGCCGCGAAAACGCATAACTTAGTATTAAGTTACAATTTCTTTCAAGATGAGAGATTGTATTTATGGGAGTACGCTTGGTTGCTATTATGTACCCAAACGTGTCTCACATACATCTTTGATTACGTATTAGATATCAACATGGTGATCTGTTGCGTGTATGGTTTTTTGAACGACAAACAAGATTTATGTTTGAGGATGGTTTTCAATAATGGGTGATGGTGATAGTCGTAGACCTTCTGCAGGCATTGCACCACATATCCTGAATCCTAGAACTACGAGTAAACACACTTAACCGTCCGGTGGAAAAAGACGCCACCGGGAGTAGTCTAGGAAACGAAGATTACTGTAATAAATTTAAAGCCACCAGATGCTTGCACAGCATTTGCTAAAAGCAATTATATGCATTTCGTGGGATAAATCAAGACGGTACAAAATAGAGTATGTTTGTTACCTTCTACGAGGTTTAAACTGCTAATAATTAACTGATAATTCCTTATCGGGCTTAAAGAATTACTAACTGGATTGAACTTTAAAATGTCCCTTATCTACGTGGTAATAACGGAGGAAATTCATTAAACTACAACAAACAGGCTTGTCACTTATATAAATGGCGGTTCGCGGTGAAATCGATGAGCGCGTCATGGTTTCTAACAAACCCGCGGTGCAATAAATAAGAGATCGAACTCGTCGACCACGGACGGCCACGCGTGACGGCCGACACCGCACCGTAGACAGACACTCGAAACCGAAGAACGACCGCGCTGCCATAATGCGGCCGATGCTAGTGAAAGTGTAGGCTCGGCTCGGCCGATCAAAACCGCACCAGCCCACGAACCAGGCCGCGCGTGCATCGCCAATCGAGACGTTTTTGCCCAAGTTTTTTCCTAACACCCGATCGACACTTTGCATAAGCATTTTTTTCAGTCGACAGCTCACCTTACATCATCATCGCCGCCGTCACCCCATTCTGCGAGTGTTCTCACGCCACAATTTCATCCGTGCCAATTACGCTTTTTGTTCACGTTGGTTTTTTTTTACATCTGAGCAGGTGTGTTTGCTTTAATTCTGTTGTTAGAGTTTGTTCTGTGGCTTTTCTTAAGACTGACGCGTTGAGCTTTGGAAACTTTTTGCATCCTACGCAATTTTGTGTTGCGTGATGCCGGGGGTCGATTGAGCATTTGATTTTTTCGACTTTACAAGCTATTGCTTCTTAAAGTAGTAAGTTACGAGGCATGTGAAAATGTTTTTTCTGTAACACAAAGTTGGTAAACAAGCAGGCTGCCTACCCAATGGTAAGTGGGTGCAGTCGCAGTACATGTACGGTTGTTGTAAGATATGCAAATAACCAACTTTTACATGGAGTCAATTAACGTTGTGACATGAGATGTCAATTCGCAGTACCCAGAAGATTTATCTTACCATTCAAATCGCAACAACAATGCAAACACCGCTGCTTGCCGGCAGAAATAGTTAACATAGAGGCTCCGATCCTCTCATAATTTGGTGAACTTTTTGTCAGTAGCTCAATCTCTTTGACATGCCAAAAAAGGGTCGCGCAGACGCAGACGGCTCAATACTTAATTTGTACCTTTGGCAAGTGGTGATCATTAGTGGCGGTCTTAGTGCGCAGACACTGAACTTTCACGATGCGTTTAAAAACAAATAACAGATCAATAGTTCGCTCGACAACCGGGCTGTTATCGAGTTAACGGCCCGCGCGGCGAGACGCAGGCGCCGCCCGCACTGAGCGGAAACATAATTATGTGCACATTCACCGGAAACCCGCCCGCGGCAGGGCTGCGCCGCGGACGGCTTATGCAAATTGAGCTATTTTCATTTAAATTTCTGCATTGAAAACTATCCGCTCGACTTCTCAAAATGGACGAGTATTATGTGCATAAAGTTTTCTCGGCCCACTGGCCGAATATCCTCGACCTTCCGATGTGTGTCAACGTCACATACAATAACTTGTTTACACCCGCGATTGTAGTGGTAGGTAGGTATACGGTCATTTTTGCAATGTGAAACGCGTGCTTATTTGTTTTCAGTTTTTAGGGAAACTAAAAATAAGGAAATGAGCTAAGTATATCAATTGCTGAGTGTTGTTTTGGTTCTACTCGACATGTCATAGGTATAAATATAACTTCGTAGTTAAGACTGTTTGCGCTTAAAACTTTAAATTAAAAAGGAACCAACCAGAAACATTTTCATGTAAGGTATTGCACAATAGTACAATGTTGCATTAACTGTGAAAAAGTTATCAGATCTCTTGGAGATTTCATTAACCTGTATACTTTAGTCAAATAGTGTGGCTAAACCGATTCGTTGCTCCAGAACGTTGAAATGAAAACAGAAAAGTGTATTACTTTCTGATCACAATCCCATGGAAATGTCTTCGTGACTTGTGCTTATTGACAGTATTATTATAGTAGCCTGCGCATTCTTTGGATGCGGATATTAAAATGTATATATATTTCTTAAATTGGCTTATCAGTCTCGAGTCTTATGACAAATTTGCAAATTTACATAAACTTCACTCCGCTATCAACTTTTCAGTCATTTTCTTACGACCGGTTTCAATATCCTATCTATCTGTGGATTTGCTTACTGGAGATAGAATTTTGACGTATTTGGTATGGAGCTAATGTCAAGTGCCTATCGCTAGTAACCAAATCCAGAAATAGATAGAATATTGAAACCGACCGTTAGTGAACACTGATCCGTCACCGGTCTGGACTTCTGGAGCGCGTGACTTGATATAATTTCAATAGCAGCCTCCTCAGACGCAATACTAACGTCGCAGTATATGATACCGTTAGGGCGCAGAAATGATCACAGACAGAACGACACTTATTGTATTTAATCACTAGCTGTGACCGCGAACTACGTTGCGCCATAATAATTTTCAAAAAAAATCTGGAGGGGGCCACCTTTTTCATCTAGGGGTATAAAAAATAGCCTAGCTATACCTCAGATCTACCAAATATACACAAAAAATTTCATAAAAACCGGTCAAGCCGTTTCGGTGGAGTTCGATAACAAACACTGACACGAGACTTTTATATGTACCTTTCGTAGACTTAATTCACCTGCTTAATTCACCTAGGTGCATTAAGTCAACCAAATAGTATACCTTATTCACCCAGGTGAATTAAATCTACCAAATAGTACTTTTATTCACCTGGGTGCATTAAGGCTACCAAATAAATATTCTTTATTCACCCAGGTGAATTAAATCTACAACATATTTTGTTTACATTCTGAACGTGACTTTGTACTCGCAGTCAAACTTATTAATAACTGTTATAAATTGTAAGTGTAACAAATAAATAAATAAAAAAATATATATTACGATAAAGGTAAAGGAAAAGTGTTTTTTTTATTATTTTATTATTTTATTAGGTACCTACTAAAAACACTTAAGGGTCGATTGTAACTTTTTTATTTTCGATTCATAGCTGGTATTTTAGAGATGTGTTTTAGAATTTTGTTATGTCGATATTAAAAAAAATACAATTTCTTATACGCACAAAATAATATCCTTACATTGTATAAAACAAAGTCCCCCACCGCGTCTGTCTGTCTGTCTGTTCACCACTCGATAGCGTGATTCTCGAGGAAGGTTTTAGTATATAATTTGTTGTCATTCCTAATATTGTCATTCCTAATAAGTGTGACGATTTCTTATTAGCCGGCTATAAATGTATCGTGAAGGGCTGTTATTATCACTTTCGTGAATGCTTAAGACGAAAAGGTAAAGCCTTGAATATTGATAAATCTAAAAATAATCGCCGATGTATTTATCTGTGCTCTAACTTGGCATTACTACCAGAACAACAAATTATTGAAGGATGGAACTATATTGTACAACAATACACAAATCGTAAGGAAGTACAATCCTTTCTCAATTATTTTAAGATCTACTGGATGAAATCCGACTTTATGAAGAAGTGAAGTCTTTGGTGAACGACACCGAACAGATAACAATATTGAGGTGTGGCGAAACAATCAAAATTTACTTCAAGTACTAAATGCTTTTAAAAGAGATGCAAATATGAAACGCAATCCTAGAAAACGCAGGCTGACTAGTCAGATTTACGATGACATTATTCAAAAGGATAAGAAATATTGCGTTAAAGAAATCCGTTTATTACTAGTGTTCATAAAGATAATGAAAAAAATATTAGAAAGTTTATTTTGACACCATTTTCCAATGTCTTAGGTATACTTATTGAACACAGGTGAATAAAAATATAGATTTAATGCACCTGTGTGAATAAAGAATAGTATTTGGTAGATTTAATTCACCTGGGTGAATAAAGAATATTTATTTGGTAGCCTTAATGCACCCAGGTGAATAAAAGTTCTATTTGGTAGATTCAATTCACCTGGGTGAATAAGGTATACTATTTGGTTGACTTAATGCACCTAGGTAAATTAAGCAGGTGAATTAAGTCTACGAAAGGTATATGTATATTAGATTAGACATACATATTTTCATTCGTATCAAAACATAGATTCATTTAAAAAACACCATGGGCCTATTTCTGCGACCGCCACCAAAATACGTTGTTACGTGGTTAGTACGGTTAGGCAAGGTAAAAGCGAGCGTCGTTTTGCGCAATGTGATAAATAATTCGCAAATAAATCGTTTGTCAACTTTCGAGCGTGGTTTGTATGGTTTCTGGCGCCTCCGCGCGAGAAAACAAGGCAATGTGAAAACAAGCTGTCATCGGGGTCGAAATGACCCACTTATTTATTTTCGAAATCGTATTGAACCTCACTCGTGAATGCACAATATTTGTAATAACATGCCACAAATGTTGTGAATATTTGTGCTGCACAAACTGCCCCATAATCGTGTGACTTCATTGAAGATCAAAATGGAATCTAATTGTTGTTCATAAGACTTTCTGATTGTGAGGTCAAAAACATAGTAGGTACGTTATTTATATACTGTTGATTTTTTGCAATATTTTGTGATTTTGAAAACATTACATTTCTTAGCAATTAGATACAGTAGAAGAAACAAGCTTGAAATTCACCTGCAGCAGTTAAACTGCGATGTACAAGTACAATTTAACTTATGAATACTGCTAGCCGCGGGTCAACTGAGCAGCACTTATTCTCCAGAAAGTATTAATTACATATCTATTAACAAAATACGTAATCTCTTACCAAATAGCAATGTTGATTCGTAGCTCAGTTGTAACGAAAAGAAAAACTAAACAGATAAATATTATTTTTATAATAGGATTAGGGTTGCCAACTTGCCACCTTTTTCTGAGAGTATAGTGATTTTAAAGGTTGAAAAAAAGTACATTAATAATAATAATATAATAATACTTATAATAATAATTCGTTACTTCTAGCAACTTTTTATTATTTTTCTTATACTCAATCAATCAAACAAAACAGAAGAAAATTTATAAAGATCCTGACATGACAATGTTGACATTTACGGTAATTTGCGTTCAGGAATGAGCTTCTGGCGTCCTCTACATAATCCTAGTATAGACCTATACATATAGTATAGACTACAATTACCTGAAATAACGTTCAATCTTTTAATAAAGTCTAAATTTGTAATATTACAATGATTGTTAATGCGCGTCTTACTTTTGACGATTTTGAATTGAATATTAAAACTGCGTGTCATTTTAGATTGTGTGCTAAATAGGTAATTTGATCACTTAATTGAAATGTTTAAATTGTGTTAACATTTGAAAAGCTTTGTAGTCGTCTAGTCGATGTAATTAACGTATTAACACTTAGTATAATATGTCATCTGTGATACCCGTGATAAAATAATGATTATAATACCAAATGTCATAAACCGATAAGATCAAAGTAGACCGTGCGAGCTAATTAAGCGTGAGCATTTAAAGTTTTCAACAGTAAAAACACGTAACAAAAGCTTGTTAAAAATATGAAAGTTTCGTGATGATAGTGATTCAAGTTGTTTAGTTTGTATAATATGGATTTAGTTAAGAGGAAACACTAATGGCCTTATTCATAAAAATATTTAAGCAATGTTTAAGTTAAATAATGTTGCTGTCACTTTCAATCTCATTACAAAAGAAAGGACACCAAAAGAGACAGCAACATTACTTAACTTAAACATTGCTTTAAATATTTTTATGAATAAGGCCATAAGGTTAAGAGAATTTATAAATAGGTATTTGTAAAATGAATAGCTGTCGCGCTGTGCCCCCGAACAACCGAATTGAGCGGGACAATTGCAACTCGGACGGAAAATACCTATGAGAAGTAGTCGTAGACCAATTTTATTAGTTTTTCGATTAAAATTTTGATTTTTTCATATAACCCGGTGAAATATATTTGAATATAGCCGAAAATCAGGCCAATTTTTTAGGTTTTCGAAGGTTTAAATCTGTTTTAATAAATAACTTAATAAAAAAGCAAAATATAGGAATATGCTAGTATATAGTAGCCATAGATTGTTTTTTTTTTGCAAAAATAGAGCAACTTTTGCCATTTAGAAGGAAACAGGGGACTGCGTACGAAAAACGGTCCTTATTGATTTCCTTTTATGGTCAATTACAGAAAATCATTACTGATTAAATGATTTCTCCTGTACTATTGTTATTAAAAATGTATACACTAAGTATGTTATCAATGTATATGTTTGATATTGCGGTTGTAGTTATTTTTTGAAAAAAAAAAATATTTCAACTTAGTGACCTAAGCATGCCTCGGAATTTTAAGCTTGAAACCAAAGGGGTTAAATAATATTATTTCTATTTCAATAAAGTGAACAATATTCGATGTTGTGGTTGTTGCCTATCTAGTGCCTATTTGTTTCTGTTCTATTACAAGCTTTGATTTACTTTTACCTGTCTCGGTGTCTGGAATCAAATCTTGCAAGTTAAATTTGACCCACTTACAGGTTTCCGATTGAGCTGAATTTTTGCACGCATAGGTATATCGCGTAACAATGCAATATTATGATGACATGGAGCTGATTTAATGCTGGGGCCGGAAGGTGGCCATAAGAACTCCGCAATAAAACGACACAACCCCATCGAGTTTGGGCTCGATGGATTCCGTAAGCTTGTATTTAAAAAAGTTTTTTTTATCTTGTATAATTTGACTTTGGAAATCAATATACTTAAAAGTTGTTATTATAGACGTTCACCACGTCACATGACGTTTATATTACGTTATAACAATTTTAATGATCCTGTAAAACTGATTGTGGAGCAGCGAGCGATATGCGAGCCAGCTTCACACTGATAACTTTCCATATTTCGAAACTATAATCAGCGGTGATGTCGTAATATCTGCCATAACTCGTAACAGCTAGAGACTGGTAACGCATCCATTCGAGAGCGAGAGTGGATGGAAAATTGATTTTGTCTTAGCACGCGACTAAGCGGGCGGGGTCAACGAATTGGTTGATCACTTTCTCCGATGTTGACGCGCGCGCACACTTGACTTGTGGTTGTGGTTGGTGCGTCTGACAAATTGCATGTTATCTCACCCGCCTAGCCACCTACCTACCTCCGTTGGCTGGTGTTCATACTAGTAGATTCTTTTTACAAGTTTTTTTTTATTTTTGAACGCTTTTATTTAGCTCGCCATGTTATTAGGTTATTGTTGTTGTTGTTGGGTCAAATAAAGTAATTGAAGTTTTACCCCCTTCCCGTTGAACGATTAATCAGAAATTCGGTACAAACCTTTAATTCTGATGACAATACATTTATGTTTGTTCAGTATCATTGTAAATCCAAGATGGCCCCAACAACAAAATGGCGGTTTAATTTTTTTTAACCCCCTTCATTATGGGTATCAAATGAAAGGGCTTGATAAGTACATCATACAAATTTTAGGAATGAAGTAAATACTTAAATCTAAACAAATAGGGATTATTTTTTAAGTTGAACGACTTTAGTCAAAAGAAGTGATTAGTACGTACATCCTAGGCACCAGTCATCACACTAATGTGCTCACCATTCTTAGGCATTGATTACACGCAAAAACCCTTAAGGGTGATTATATTGAAAAGGAAAAATAGATTTATTGTTTCATTTTATTTAAAACACTTTTATTCTAAGAACTTTTGGACCACCCCTCGTAGTTCTGTATAAATATTTTGTTATGATGCTTATTTTGTAATGTTTGTATTCATTACGTTATTATTGCGGTGCCTGTAAAAGGCGACCAAGTTTCTAAGGACGTACTGTGGGAGCCACGTCAAACAATACATTTTGGCCTTTGAACCACTTATGTTGCTCGCAATTGCGTCACTTTTCGTGGTGCAAATGTAAAGTTTGACTTGGCGCCCATTTTACCTAGCTCTAAAATTAAATTTTATATACACTCGATTGGCAATAAAGAAGTTGAATTTCAATGTAATGATGAACACCTCTGTTGCCTTATGTCAATGATGAACACCTCTGTTGCGTTCATTATTATCATGATGTTAGCCATAGAAATCTTCTACTGGACTTAGGACTTTCTCAAAAAGGGACTTAGGACTTTCTCTAGAACTTCGTTCTTAGAACTGGACTTAGGACTTTCTCTTTCTTATCCATTCCTTTAAGCCTATATGCCAGTGCATTTGGAGTCTATGACACCCGCCCCTTCCTTTACACCTGGATTTAATTCCGCGTGAACGCATAAAATTGATTGCTCAGTTTGGTTGGTGGCGAGGCTGCTGCCTCCCCCTATCTAGCTACCACCATTTTATCGAAGAGGTCGGTAGCGTAGGATGGCATGTGCGCTCGACTGACGATTGTTAAAGTACAGCAACGTCGACCTTGGTCAGGTTTTTAATTGGGGACTAAAAATGTAAAACATCCCAAGCTCCTCCGTGCTTCGGAAACAGGAAACAGTGGATCCTGCGCCTGATCTCCTTCCAGTCGTGTCCGTTAACCGCCCCACAGAATTAATGCGAATTGCAAGTGACGAAACAGAGATCAGAGCCAGGTGACGCATTTTTTTTTAATCATTGGAAGTGAATCTTGAATTCGAACAGGAATACTAATTATGAGCGAAGTTATTTTCTACTGTTCTCAATTTTAAAGATTTTTAAATCGCACGAATTCAGTGTTGTCGTCATTAAAATCAAATTCTATATTAGATACCGGCGTTTCAAGCACAAACATTCAAAACAGGTATAGGTACGCATTAACTCATTAATTCAAAAAACCGGCGATGAATCGCACGTGAAAGGGAGCGTGTATACGTTGCGTATATTCTACTTACCTACTAGTAGAAATTAAAAACGAGTGGGTATGACCATTCGCTGCAGAATTCACGAAATTCGTATTCAAAAATAGCGAATTTGATAATCTGTATGCAAATCTTAATACATAATATATGGAATGCAAATTTGGATTCTATATTTTAAAAATGCGTCTCCTGTAGCCAAAGTATCATTCGCGTTTGTTTCGTTAGAACGTATCGAATGGCAATGTGTTTTGACTAAAGGCACAGTTGTGTTTGCAAATACGCCTGTGCACTATAATATTTTCCTTTTTCGCGCGGATGTTAGGTGGTATCTTTTGAGATTGGCCGCTGCCGTGTCCGAAAATCGGTTAAAAGGACTGTTCATTCATTGGACTTAAGAGCATAGCTCTTGTCGGTGGAGTATACGCCATCTATCTTTGTTTTCACCCAGCGCCTTGACCTCCGCATACGACAAGACGTTCACTTTCTCTTTTATTTGGTCTACATATGCTCGTCTTCTTCTATCTCTTTCTCTCTTTGCTTCGAGCTTCCCCTTTACGATGTTTCTTATGAAGTCGTTATGTCGTATAAGGTGGCCAAACATTCTTCCTCTTCTGTTTTCAAGTGACACAAGTATGCTACGTTTTTCATCAACAATATTGAGCACCTCTTCATTCGTTTTCCTCTCATTCCAATTTATTCCTTCCATCCGCCTCTAGCACCACATTTCGAAGGCTTCTAGTGTTTCCCAATCCCTTTGAGTCATCGACTCATCGTCCAAGTTTCATTACCATACAAAGCAATTCTCCATATAAATGTTTTAATTAGACTCTTTGATGTTTTTATGTTATTATTGAATTATTATTATTAAAATGACTGTTATTATTATTAAATTCTATCACCATATTGATACACTTTATCATAACCACGCTGTGTTAATTTTTACTGAAGTCGATTAAAAAACCCCATCAAGAAATACATTAGTCATATGATTTATAATGTACAAACACAACTTATTACCTCCAATATGTGCCCAATGCGATTCAATAGCTCATAACGAGTTCAGACAAATAACAATCGAACGATTATTTGTATGCGCAAACGGTTGGTGATGAATCGCATCTATTGCGATGTTACGTATCTTGCGCTGTGTATTAACACGCGATTTAACTCCACAAAGGCTTCGATTACCGAGAGAGCGGCTCGTGAGTCATCGGCTTCACTTTCACTCGCCCCCGCGGGGAAATTCGATGCGAAATCGTAACCACCAACCGGACTTAACGAGGGGGTTTGACTGGTTATGCCAAATCTGTATAAAGCTAGTATCCTGACTTCGCCTTGTATTTGTCGAATCGAATGTTACCACTAAACGCTGAACTAGACACTAGAACCGTGAAGTCTGACATTAGCTTTCCTTTGTTCGCGATGTACTCGTGCATATTATGTAATATATGGGTTGTTTCCAAGTAGTTTTATCGAATAGTCTTAGCAGTAGTACTACTGGGAGTTTTCTTCCCAATAGACTTACTACTAGTAAGATTACTGGGAGTTTCCTTCCCAATAGCATGAATAGGAATTTCCAATTGAATGTAGGATACGTTACCACGAAGAGATAAATTTGCTTCAGATTATTTTTAAAAATTTGGTTTAAATATGTGGAAATACGAGTATGTATATACAACTGCTTAGCAAAGTAAGGCCTCATCATGGTCATTATTTCAGCCAAGTAAGGCCTAAATAAAATTAAATATTTATATGTTGAACGTGGGATAGGTTACCATTAAGAGATAAATCTGCTATATTAGTTTATTTTAGCAAAGTAAGGTATCCAGATATTGAGTCTTGGCGAATAAAAAATAAACAATTAACACCTCTTAGAGCGGTCTATTGCCAAGTTCCCACGACTTTATTTTTATTCATATATATACGTCTTACTGCTGGTCGTGGTTTCGCCTTAAACAAGGAGAAATTGACTTACCGCGCTGTCCGGTTTTGTTTTCCATCTTTGACCAGACGAAATTGTTGTTCGAGGGTTAGAGCAACAACGTGATGATAAATATTTGTGTGAATATATGAGGTTAGGTATTTTTATGGTTTATAAATGTGACTTGAAACGCGGCAACGATCCAATTTAGAACGTCGCGCAGACGAAGATCAATATACAGACCAATATACACGCACATTATTACACATTATTTTTTTATCACCCTGGAAAATTTAAGGGACGCTTCACGACATGGTATTAGAATGATTTAAATATGATGAATAAAAAAAATAACTCGCTTACTTAATTTTATATTAATTTTCAAAAAAAATCCAAAAAAATCTGCATTAGTCGAGCGAGAGCAACATTTTTAGAGATTTTTTTTTTTTTTTTTTTTTTTATATAATAATGGATGTGTCTTGCTTGAAGCGTCCCTAAAATTTTCCAGGGTGATAAAAAAATACCCGTGTATACATACAATAGATAAATATTGTCATATTCTATCAACTTTCTTCATGGATAGGTATTGTTGATTACAGTAAAAGATTTACCTCAGGTACCAGTCGGTGGGCGTGGTTTTGCCCTTCCCTGGGATAGCGAAATTGTTGATTACAGTAAAAGATTTACCTCAGGTACCAGTCGGTGGGCGTGGTTTTGCCCTTCCCTGGGATAGCGAACCAATGGTACCTGCGTTTCAACAAATTTAAGAGCACGGGATCAATTGAGGACCTTAGTTACATTAACATACATAAGAATATGATTTGTGTAATAATAATTGAGTTTATTTTCTTTTATTAATTTGAAAGTTGTATGTTGTCACATCAAGACTAGCTGTAATGTTTATTTGTAAAAATGGCACA
This sequence comes from Schoenobius gigantellus, assembly GCA_963935595.1. Lineage (NCBI taxonomy): Eukaryota > Metazoa > Arthropoda > Insecta > Lepidoptera > Crambidae > Schoenobius > Schoenobius gigantellus. The sequence goes on from OZ012551.1 coordinate 30,254,547, forward strand.
ACTATGAATAAAGGTTCGCCATCCCTGGTAGGTTTATCAAATATTATCAATGTCATGACGTTGATCCTTATTTGTTCAGCGGCTTGAAAACCTATAAAACATGTCTATTTTATAGGTTTTCACTTTTCCATTCATACCCATAATTTACAGTTTGGATTATAGCTACTTGGAAAATTAAACCGACGATAAATATGATGTGATCAATCAACATGTCAGCTCCAGTTGTGCCCTGTGACGTTGGATATTACGACCCTGTTCGTTCTTCAATATTTTCAATTATGAATTCATATAACTTACAAAGAGACAATATAGCTTCGCAGAGTGTTTCATAAGGCGTAATAGTACACATATTTTTAAGACACCTCAATGGGCACTAATCAAATTGGTAACTCTTAAGGCGCATAGTGGTCCTAATGACCTTGCTCGATCGTCCCGTACTAATTACATAGGCGAATGAGAGGAATATTTAAGCAAACCTTTACTTAATTATATTGAATTATTTCAATTAAAAATGAATAAAGACGAATAAGAAAAATCTAAAAAGACCATCCGCTAGAATATTGTTCACTTTATTAATTAAAAACGAAAGTATATGATTTAACCTTATATTTACGACGCGATTAGGTTTAAAGTTTTAAAATCGAGGCATGTTTGGGTCACATTTAACCAAGTTTTAATTAATTTATCAAAAAATTAAAAATACCATCCTCTAAAGAATGCATTGAATAAAGATTTTTTTATCCAATATTTATGAAGAGAACCGGTTTTTACTGCAATGATTTTTTTATGATTGACCCTGCTATGCGCCTTAAGACTATGCTCTTTTACCTCTTTCAGTAAGAGATGTTAGAAAAGGCTTTTAACAACGTCTAACGTCTATGGCTGTTGGCAAAGCACGTTCGAAGTATTTGCTCGCTTGCTTCAGTCGTTGATGCGTAACTGACCTATCCCAAAGCTTCCTTTGCTAAGCTGTAATATTCCTCAGGCTATGAAAAAGAAATTCTACAAAATCCTGTTTTCTCAGATTTTTTATTGAAATTGTTAGAAATTTATGTACAACTTCAGTAATACTTATTTTTAGTGGAATAGGTTTACAGGGAGATTCATTTATATCGTTCTTACAGTGGTTGTATATTCTGACGATAAATTTTGTTAAGTAATAGTTCATTGTTACCCTAGGGGTGAAAGTAACTTATTTAGTCCCGAGACGGGACTTTGCGCCCTAGCGTAGTGAGGGCGCCAATAGTTCGAGGGACTAAATAAGTCTCACCCGTGTGGTAAACACTATGCTTTTCATTACGAATACAAGGAAAGTAAAAATAAAAACATGAATTAGCTAAAGAACACACGAGTGGATTTTATTTTAATAAATCAATAAAGTACCCTTTCGATACTCGGCTGCCATTTCGCGAATTAGGCATTATGCGATTACTTATACTGAAAATTCTCTCTGGCATTCAGGGTTCCGTGTGACTTCTGAATTTCTTAAGAAGATGTTGTATAACATAAATAAGTTAACCAACCATGCATGTTTTGAAAGCAATTTACGGCACAGTAAAAGTTTTATTAACGCTGCTTATAGGAATTGCGTAATAATTTATAAGGAGGACGTTTAAGGCGCTTTTACGTTTCCGTACTCCGTTTGATTCACGATATTTGACTTTAATGAACCACCATTTTATTGTTTCAGGTAAGTTCTAACTACTATTTAACGCCCCTGGAACGACCCCGGTAAGTAAATTATATGTTTAATAGCACATCCAACGACATTCGCTGATGATACGTGTAAATTATTAATAAATGTTTACGTTCATGTGATTGCATAATGAACTAAACAAATATAAAGGAAATGCATAATGTATATTTTACGTAACTGCCTAAACGGAATTGGAATGTAACTAAAATAAATAAAGCGATGACTCGCTATGAAAAGAAAAACATTAAAAGTCGTCATTTTGTTAATTAAAAGTGGAACGCCTTAATGTTTTCATATATATTCAACCGCTAGGAAAGTAAACATCGACCGGTTTAATTGTAAAGCAATTAGGGCTGTAGTAGCTTTGCGGTGCATCGCAGCCGCGCGCTGCCGGCGGCGGCGGCGGGCCGCGGCGATTGTCGCGTGAGGCGCTCCCACTCGCGGCGGCACTTGCGGGCCCTGCGGCCACAGCCGTCAGCCGGCTCGCGCTCGTTCCACTCCAGTCCTCGGCCGACTGTCTCGGCGATCGCTCGCGCGCTTCCCGCAGTGACTTCGATGTTAGTGTACGATTACGACATCGCAAAGCAATCGAGACTTTTACCGTGACAGTGATATTAAATTTATCGAATATGGGTTAAACGTCGCTCCAGACGTGATGAGTCCGGGCGAGCGTGCCGCCTTCGGGCGCCGCGAACCCGCTCGCCCCCAGTTCACCACCACCGCACAAGGATTCCCACCGCCGCCGTTCTACCAGCCCTATGGAGTGCCGCACCCGAATGCGTGGCTCGGCGCACCACTTATATCCATGGCGGGACGTGCACCTCAGCCTTCCAGGAATACGCCCGTTTCGAAGCTAGCCATGCATGCGCAAGGTGCACCACTTATTATACAAAATCGCCGAAAATATAATACGGTGCCTGAGCAGCGGAATCAACGCCAAGCTGGCAACAACGACCACGTATCAAAGGAGAAATGCGAACAACCCTCAGAGGGAAACAAGCCACGTAACCAGCAACTGTCGCGTCCGACGCGAGGCGGACGCAACAGCAACACGGATGCGGTTAGTGTGGCGAGCGATGAGAGTTCCGGCTCGACAAACTCTGATACCATGTTGCCCAGGATCATAAAGCCTCGAAAAAGACGTAAAAAAGACAGAAAACCCAACAATATTGCACACGATTTATCGGCCGCTAATTTGGATCTCGGCGAGGTAGATCACTGCGCGGTCAATGGAATCACATCGGCGGCACATAATATTTACGAGGAATCGTACGGGCGTGAAATATCCTTGCCCTACCGTTTGGATGTAAACGTTTTGGAATATCCTGACCCAGTTCCGGAGACATATCGTGTGACGGCGTTAGGGGAAGCGTTAGAAGCTACAAGGTTCGGGGTGGCCGAAGCTGTATCTCCCTCAGAGTCAGCTGTAAGTTCGTGTCAGTGTCGCTATTGCGATCCATTGGGACAAATTTGGGACGCCGATTCGATTTCCGATCTGCTTGATGAAAATTCAAGTGGTGACTTTGCTACTTCAAAATTGGAGGACTCCATGAAGGTTGTCGGACCGTTAGGCAGACGAGGTGTCGACTCTACGTTGCGGCGAAGTTGGAGTGATCCCTCGTCCCGAGTGCCCGAGCGACGCGAGTCATACAACCCTGAAGCATACTCTGCTCCAAATCTGTATTCTTTGTTTCCACCTGCAAGAAGGGCTAGCTCTCCGGAGCCACGGTCGCCGCTCGCCTTGGAGATATCTTCTGAAATTGTAACGTCGATGAACGGGCATCGTGACCTGGAAATCAAATTATTTTCGACCTCGCCGTCGGCTATGAACACCGAACGTCGTTCATTCTTTGCGGATAAAAGTGAAAGTGCCGTGAACAGATGTATAACCGCGGGCTATGATAATAAAGTGGACAGTGCGGTGATTAGTGACAAAGTTAATGCAGTAGCTAAAATGAATGGGCAAAAAAGTGATAATGTGTCTGAATCGGGATGTTCATCGAAGTTTGTAGCCGGCAAGCCTTCACGGAACATTTGTGATTTAGCCTTAGTTACTGCCTGATATTTTTTTACGACGGAGTCGCGTGATAATTAGAAGCAGTCATCAATGATGCTGTAGGGTTAGTGCGCTCGCCATTTGAGCTGGACTCAAATTGTCTCGGCGAGGCATCGGAGCGTCCCCAAAAGACCTGAAGGGTTACTTTTAAGTCCGCAAACAAAGTTTTGATCCTTTAGTTGTCCGTGGAGTAGTACGCAGGTCGCAGCTATAGACCGTACATATTTTGGTGACGTTAATGCCAACACACAGAAATGGACAGCGTCTTTGATAGGTACTAAAAACTTTGATTACGGACTCAGAGAGTAGCACCCGAGTTTAAATTCATAAAAAGATCTCCGAATCGGTTTCCTGTAGATGCTATACAATTTAATTTATTTTTAACAATAGTGTAGGAAACTGAGGGTGAGCTTTATCTGGAAGCATCCAATTCGCTGTTTGTTAAAATAATACCTACGTCGCAAGCGTTAGTTATTTAACTTGCGACGTCGGTCGGTTGAAAATAATGATAGCCTGTTTTCTTTTGTGTGTCATTTTAGCGTATCTGGCACAAGCATTATCTTGTGTGGATGCGCTGTAGAAGCCGCGTGGGCAATTAGCGTTTCACACTACTGACACGGTTCTCGTGGCTGCAGTGCAGCTATTGCGGTTTCCCGCGGTTTTCACCGCGTGCTCCGTTCCGGGTATGGCGCCTCGCCTCTTGTGCTGGAACATTTTTCTCTGCAACACATTATTAAAATGCGTAATGCGTTTGTTACCAGTTTTTTTTATCAGTTAGTACGACGTTTTCGTCGTAACTCAGTTTAATAGCTTTTACTCTAAATAAAATCCAATAGGCTCGCTTGGTTATAATAACATTCCGTTACTGCACGTTGAAAATCAGATTCGAAATAAAATATCTACTATATTAAAGCATTAAAAGTGAATTAGGTATGGTTTTGGTCTTAGTACATTGTGATATTCAGTAGGTATATTCAATGAAATATTATGAAATTTATAACTTTTATTGCTTCTTAGATTATTAACATCCATTTCTGTGATTATTATTTTGAAAGTTACACAGTAATAATGATTGACGTAAAATTTTCAAAAGTTTATTAACATGGTTTCCGTGATTATTATTTTGAAATTAACATCATTACTATTTCGGTGATTTAAGAGCAGTCACAACTGCACAACTTAAACAATACAGTAGCCGAAAACGTCAGAACAGCAAGTAGATACCTACTTCTTAAATGATAAACAGCGAATTACGTTATTTCTCAAATATATGAGTACATTTCTTTCACGGTCAATTAGTTAAGTTGTCGTTTTGTTAGTAAGCGAGGGTCCAACGGCTTAAGTGATACCAGATAAAGTTCCACTATGTAGATAATGTGAATATAACTAAGTTATTCATAGACTGTACGACCGTACGGTTCCTATCGTTGGGTTTTACACACTACGGGCTGTTTCGTTATTTTCCTTTCTTGTTTTTGTGTTTGCTTATATTGCTTGGTGCGTGCGTGGGACGACATGATAAATTGTTACTTGCTTTGATTTTTTCTATACGCGCAGGCTCAGCAGGGATGTGTACGTATGTATGGGTTCAATCTACTTTATATTCAAATTTAAACGTGCAATGAATTAGGGCCCTGTCGTAATTGTTGTTTTTTAAGAATCGTCGTGTGATTGCATGCCTTCTATGAGCTCTTACGAAGTACTTTTATTGTAAAGAGAGAAAGCTATTATTCTTCGCCGTTGAATGTTCCATATAATTTTAGTTACTAAACGAACCATCTTGTATTTGCTGACTGATAACATTTGAATAGTATATAATATATATACACCTGATAGCGCTGGGCCTGCGATCGTATTGGGATATAGAGATACACGGTGGCAGACGTTATTGTAAAACTCAATGATACACCTCACTATAAATGTAAACAAATAGGCTATGTCTAACATACTACTGAGTGAATGCATTTTATACATAAAAACTGTAGGTTTAATAATTTGTTTGTGTATGTCGTGAGGCATGAGTTACACGCTCGCACACTATTTTTGTACAATAAAATAATACCATGTCCTGATAACGCATTTGTTTTATTTATTAATATTTTTTAAATAACTATCTCGGTATATTTTCTTGAAATTCTTTATTAAAGTTTCATTTTGATCCGTTAAACATGTAAGCAAACTGCAGTACTACAATTGCTGCAAGTCTTTCATTAACCTCAAGTTTAATACAAGCTGTCCTGTAAATTTTTTTTTCACGCTACATTTATTGTTTAGTCAAAGATTCTTTTTATTTTTCTTAAGTTCGAAAATATGACAAAAGTCTTAATTACGTATGTATTTCTATAATAATATTCTATTTAATCTTTCGTGGTAGGTGCAGTTATGATATGAGCTTATTTTGTGACGTAAGATTTGAAAATACAAATATTTTTGTAAACAAGGCAAGACGTGTTACGTAACTGGTAAATGCCACTTTCTATTGTGGCCGAACAGCTGTTGGTCGGTTACGCTCATACCATTGTGCTCTTGTTTACCGCGGCATTGTGTTCAAGTTACGGGTGGCCAGCGGCTTAAAAAGTAAAAATAGTTCCTCATTTGCGAATTCGAATCGTTACGTGTTACATAATGGCAGTTTCATTTTTCTAATCATCACGTTGCCCTCATCCGCTCTTATTGGGGTCGGCGCAGCACGTTTCCTTTTTTAATTCATCTCTTTCGTGCGTCGTCTCAACACTGACATTCTTCGCATGCATATCCTTTTTTACGCAACACATTCATTCATTCTCAGGTCCTCCTCTGCCCTTATTTCCGTCCATATTCATGTCTAGTTTCATTGTTATATAGTTATGTAGGTGCATACGACGTTATTACAAATTATTGTGTTATAGTTAAACGTTTACACCATGTCTTTTGGTTTTGTAGACAAAGCCTTGCTATCACTCTATAACTTTTCTAAAGCATTCTAAATATCTACGTGGGTTTTAGTTTTAAAACTGTCTGTGTCTACTATGTAACTACAAATTAGGTGCTTTAGCACCAACAAGGACATTGTGGATAATGTCATGACGAATACCCACAGTATTGCTCGCATTTTGAATAATCCATGAAACTGCGCGACGACTGACGTCCGCCAACGAACACATTGTTCACGACTATTTACTCTACATAGTATTTAGTAACCGTAAATAATTTCTGTACGCGTTCGCATTTCCAATTTATAGTTTACGAGCAACAATAATTAGATATTCGCATCGAACACTCGACCTTCCGTTGCAGTTGGTTTCTTATTTCAAATCATTTTCATTGTTCGCATTGGACTTTGTGCGCCCTGTAAATTCTACATTGGGCGTTTCATTGATACAATAATATTGTTCGTTATGCTCATCAAAACAGTTTCGTGATTCTTGAAGAAAGTCAATTATCGCTCGACCATTCGTTAGCGAAATGTTCACCTCTGATAATAAAACTTTGATCGGTTCTATATTGTTTGCGCTTCTGTTAAATCATTGATGTTTTCTTAGCCGGCGGCTCGGTGTGGCGGCACGTGGCCGCGTGACCTTGTGCGCGACCGCGCCATAGAAATCCGACTTGCCTGCGTAAACATATAAAGCACTAGCCTTTGCCCGCAGCTTCGTCTGCGTGGAATCCAGGGGCATTAACCGCGATCGCTTATAGCAGGGCTAAAACAATGTTGGAACAGATACACCGCCCGTGCTGCGTATAGCGCCATCCCGCTCTTAGTGCGGTGTTAATATTGTTTTGAGCTATCATGGTGAGGAGGCTGTTATATCGCGGATTAGGTTATACCACGCGTTCTCTATGGAACTCACTAAAAATTGGAGATATAAAGCCTATGTCCTTAGTCAGAGTTAAAGTTCTCTCTAAGTATTCTGAGTTTCATTAAAATTGGTTCAAAGGCTTAGGCGGAAGCCTTGTGGGTAGTGGAGTCGCAGTGCGGATCTTACCTAGCGCGCCCATAAGAGCAGGGAAAACACCGGGGGGTTTTAGTGGGCAGGCCTGGCACTCTGCCGGGAGAGCCCCACACACGCTCGCCGTCTAGCCAACGGCGGGGTACGGTGCGGTTACGCATTTCCCTCACAAAAAAATATAAAGGCGTGAAAACCTAAAGCTATGTCCCCTGCGCTTATTCTGTGTAGAAAAACATCGAAACATTACACAAAATCACAGGTAATTTTCGAAAGTTTGTATGAAAGGAAAATTTCGAATATTATCTATGATTTTGTGTTATGTTTCGATGTTTTTCTACACAAAACAAGCGGAGGAGACACGGCTTAACAGACAAACACATAGTTATTTTCGCATTAATATCATTGGTGGGGATGGTTAAGTAAACAGGTGTATTACGTTTGATGCGAACACTTCATGAGGGACTGTTTTACGATTATTACGTAGTGAAATTGTGGAATAGACATGATGACTAGGTGAAACTTTATTTCGTCCACCAGTTGCTTGGGAAACTTCTAACACGTATGCTGTCACTTTTTTTCTTTATTGAAAAGAATGTGATAGCACGCCACCTAAGAGTATCCTAAGCTTAAACCAAGAAAAGGTTGGTGATATTGGCCATTAAACCTTCAAAAACTTACAAAAATACCCAAATTGACCGCTTTATCCAAACATCCAGCAAGCAAACAAAAGACAATCGAAAATCGGGTTTCTAAATTTGTGTTTTCCTCGATTTTCATGGGATCCCATCATCAGATCCTGACTTTGGTGACCTTGGGACCACCCCAGGAGTATACTCTATCAAATACAAAAGAATTTTGAAAATCGGTCCACAATTGGCGGAGTAATTGCGTAACATACACACAAAACACGTTGGACACACCTTAAAATTTAAGGGTTTTCCTCAATTTCCATGGGATCCCATCATCAGATCCTAACTTTGGTGACCATGGGACCACCCTTGCAGTATACTCTATCGAATACAAAAGAATTTTGGAAATCGGTTTAAAAATGACGGAGTTATGAGGTAACAAACATAAAAAAAATACAACCGAATCGATAACCTCCTCCTTTTTTGAAGTCGGTTAAAAAGTACACAAAATATACGTTTCGTGGTCCCCTGTTTTCTCCGCGAAAAATTGACCGATTTTAATATCTTTTTGCTTTCTATGTTTTGCTTTTTTTTGTTAATCTTGTTGTATTTGTTTGTTGGTCGTTTGAATACAGCAGAAAAATAAGTCGATTTTTTTAGGTTTTTGAAGGTCTCTTCTTGATCTCTATAGGAACACGCATATAGTGGCCATTGATTTTATTGGAAAAAAATAGAGCAACTAGTGCCATTATCCAGGAAGGAAACAGGGGACTACGCTTGTATGGAAAAAGGGCCTTTACGATTTCCCCTTATAATATAATTTTTCGGATTGCTTCGCGGACTCCTTCGGCTGCTTCCAGGGACCACCAGTGGTCCGGGGACCATCGGTTAAGAACCACAGCCCTAGGACAAACTCAATTGAACACCTAATCGTTAATGTGACGGGCGGCAAATAATGTTAACTGATTGAGAATTTGCACATTATTCTTTTACAATAAAGTTGCCAATTGCATTGCTATAAGGTGAATGAGCACGTGTTACCACCCAAAGCGAACCGGTCAGGTGCGGAGCTCTGCGGGCGGGTTACGTAATAACGTTCGGCAGTCATTGTCCATGATTACTGGCGCGGATAATTCCATTCGGCTGAAATGCTCGCCGTGTCGACGATTCTGTCGCTGAAAGCGGTTGTATAACGTCGTGTCGTACGTGACGTCAGCCCTTGTCGATCAAAGTTGGATTTTATAAATTCATCCCATATTTGAAAATGTGAAAAATGTATCAAGGATGAATGAAAGACGATCGAAAATAGTTATTTGTTATACATGAGCGCAAAGTTGCTTTTTAACCGCGTGCTCAGCTTTGATGACAAAGCTGAGCACACGGTACACATGACTCAAAAGAGCACAAGGTGAAAAATCTATGCACTCGAGTGCAACACGTAATTTTTCATCCCCCCTCAGCGAGGAAATGAAACAAAGCAAATTAAAAACAAAAGTACACCAAGGAGGTTCAGAGTCTGAGTTTTTAACAATTTTAAAAAAAGTTGTATGATAAATTCGGCACTTTGAAAATGGAAGTAAATGGGTTTTAATAATGTTTTGAAATCACATACCTAGTGCACGCGATGTTCTAAATTCAAATTTACTTTAACCTCAAGCGGATAAAAACGGCTTTGGCGGTCAGATATCGAATAGCAAAAATACTCTTTCCGAGATGGGGGGATGAAAAATAAATTTATAAGGTGAGTGCTAATGAGGGAATGCAATTATCGTTACCTTCCGATAATCGATTAAAAAACCCAGTTTTCAAAATCTGGTATAAAACCGATAGGTTTTATACCAGATTTTGAAAACTGGTTATTTACGTAAAACAACTAGTCAAATGGTTGTAATAACCTAACATATTAAGAACAATCCATTAAATCAAATCACTGAAAGGACAAAAAAAAGTAAAGAAAAACACTTTTTACTTTAAATCTCTGTAGGTTCTTCTAGTGTAGTAGTAATCTTTATGCTGTCATTTTGTTTATCACTTCTTGTTTCTTGTATTGTTATGTGTTATTGTTATGTACCTACGTTAAATTCGTGTGTGATCTCAGATTACACACATATTATCATCTTAGCCAAGATGCGCCCACTGTTGGACATAGTCCTCCCCCAGGAGTCTGCAAACTAATCGGTTCTCCACTTGTTGGGAAATTCTACAGAGGGCTTCGAGCATTGTGCCTAGATCTTTCATCTTCTCAGCCATGACTACTATGTCATCGGCTAAACGAAGGTGAGTCATGTCCTCGCCGTTTATGTTGATGCCTAGTCCTCACCAGTCCAAAAGCTTAAATACATTACACCAACGCAACTTTGAACAGTTTCTGCGATATGACGTAGCCCTCTGTCTCACACGTCGCTGAAATCATATTGGTGGGAGTTTTGGTCCTGAAGGCGGACTAACTTAGTGGCGTTTTCGTACAATGAATGCAACACTTAGATGTACCGGTAGTCTATTTTGATCTAAGCATGGCCCAGGTCTCGACAGAATCAAAGGCTTTCTCATAGTCCACAAACGCCAAGCAAAGTGGCGGATGATATCCTCGGTCTTCTGTGTAACCTGCCGCAGTGCATGAATATGGTTTATGGTATCTTTGCGAAATCCGGCATATTCGGGAGGCTGAAAGTCGACAGACCTGCATGCTCTCTCTGCCTCGCAAAATACTTAATAACACTACAAGGTCACAAGCATGAATCGAGTAGCGAACGAATGACACATCTCAGCCAAGATGCGCCTTGTTAATAAACTTTTTTAAGCCCGGGCTTAGTTTATCTATGCTTCGTCTCATTCCGTTTTATTCAACTTTAATTCTATTTGAAAAGAACAAAACGCAGAATAACTAATCTAGGCTTTAAAAAAGTAAAGTGCGTGAGAACCTGGAAGACAGAGAGAAGAGAGCGAGGGTGGGGTGGGGTCTATTTAGATTACATACACTGCATTCAGATTCGTGTTGAAATCGAATCGATCGTTGTTTCTTCCTTTATTTGCACGTTGGTTAATATTTTTCTTATTTATCGACTTTTCCCTCGATAATTATCGTTTTTCAAAATGGACCGATAACCGATAAAAAACCGATTATCGGATTGCATACCCTAATGCTAATAGGGTATTTGGTAAGCGGAGGGCAAAGCGAGGCGAACCTATTTAATTTCATATTATTTTTTTAAATATCCAAAAAATGCTGCACTAATTTAGCGCAGTATTTTTTATTAGTCTACTATCGTGTCCCTGAAGCGTCCCTTGAATTATCCGGGATGATAAAAAAGTAAACGTGTATGTTGTTTGTGAGCATATATAAATATCGAAATGACATTTAAAGCTATATAATAATAATGAACCAAATTGATGCAATTATAAATCCACGGTGAAAGAGTAGATTTTGTGAACTTGCTTCGCTCTAACTAATGCGTTGTCTCAAAGCACTAGTAGTGTTTCTAAAAGCAGCCAGGGTTAGTTTTCTTTCGACGGACGGGCGGCGGGGTAGAAAGCCGGCTGGTTTCCGTTCGGAAGTTTCACCGGGCTTTCACTAGAGATCGCACGCGTTCAATATAGAATGGCGACGCTGATTAACGCTTATGTGCATTTGTGCAAGAGCTCGATCGACCGCCTCTTACCTGAAGATGGAATTATGTTTTCGTTTACGTAACACACACGTACCTTATCCCTAAGTTCGCTCATGGATGATCTTCTGAAATATCAACAGGGTATTGAAAATAATCGGTCAACTTGAAATGTTTTTTACTATAGGAAATTGGATGATGGTTTTAGGAATATCCGAGACTATCGCAACTTGTACAATAACCTTTAATTAAAAGCGTGAATCCGCTTTTTATTTTCCTACGTAAATAAAACTCATAGTGGGAAACGACAGATTCATTCTCATCTCATAAAATTAAATTGATTAGTCCAGATTTCTGATTCTTCAAATAATTCAGCGTGCCATCCAGGTTCCTTCCTTTTATTAACTATGTTAAATTCTATTTCGCACCGTACCTGTTGATGGCTAGTCAATAGGCGTGTTAACACTCCCCGCTGAGTGCGGGGCATACCCACTAAATCTATCTCGTTGTCCTCCATCTTGTCCATAGTCAGGGTGATCCGAGAGGTCTAGGTAACCTCAGCTCTCCGGATAAACAAAGATTCTTCCTGCGAAAAGATTTAGCTGAAGGAAAATTTTCAAGAATAATTTAGATATGACAGACGACATTTATCCCAAGAAAACAAAATAGTTATCTCGTGCGTTTTACCTTTGAAATAAATTAGTATTATTTATTGAATACTAAGATGTCGTTCTACGAAAAACATTGTTATGCGTGTCTTCCAAAATAAAAGGCCCCGGTGATTTGTCACGCTGAAAGGTGTATTTTTGTTCTCCTGAAGACAAATGGCGGTCACTTAAAAATTCTAATTTAAACAGTTTATCCTCTGAATGCAGTTGGGTCGTTGCACGGAAGATGATCAACATGCATAACTCTGTAATGTTTAAAACTTCATCGTGTTGTTTGCGTCGCGTCGGCGCTTTGCGATTAATCGCGTGTTGTGCGACGATTAGTTAGTTATCCGACCATTTTTACGCGAAGCGAACTCGTTGAGAATTCTGCTACTGCGATTCCGTTACAATTGTGTCGACTTTAAAAATTTACGGCAATTGAAATTGTGTTGCAGTGACTTTTATTAATTTATTTCTATCCATCGCAATTAACATGTAACACAGGTGGACTTGTAATATCTTGTGACAGCAGCTGCAGTTGTGTTAAAATGGTCGTTTTTTAACAATTTACGGCATACTGCGTGTGTCACTATAGGTATCGGCAACTTCAAGCCGAGTATAGCGACACACTTGAATTAGCTCGGTCTTTATTTCGCGGAAACATACTTGTAAATACTAATCATCATTTTTCGTGTAACCCCAAACTTGGCATGACAAATTACGAGTATCTTACATTATGAGTTTAGGTTTTGCGTACCATATTGCACATACCCTCAAACTGTGAGAGGATCGCGTGATTTTTTTATACGAATCCTTTGATTTTGACCTTCGAAAAATTGCGGATAACCAGTTCTGTACAACTCATTAACATATTGACTGCGGGCCTGTCGTGTGATTTGCATTTAATACGAATTGTTTTTTATCATTGTATTTACACACACTCGTCAACTTGTCAATTTGCAGGTACATATTGGATTTTTTTCTCAGATGTTATGTTCATATTGTTCTATTTGTATTAACTCATCTGAACAGTGGCTCCTCACTGGGAAAAACTTTCTAATGTATAAAAGGTTAAGTAGGTAGTTGATATTGGATGTACAGTCGGCTTCAAAAGAAGATAAGCATTTCAGTACCATGTCACACCAACTATTAACAATGCAATATAGGTGTAATCATACTAAATAAGAGGAATAGTTGGTGTGACATGGTACTTAAATATCCATCTACTTTTGAAGCCGACCGTATGATTTGTCGTGTACAGGTAGTATATCAATGTGTACAGGGTTACTTTTGAAGCAGGAGCCAAATTTGGTGTTTTACTATGGGGCCAATCTTGAAATTACGAACAAATCAGCTGTTCCATACATTTAGGTTCAGTGGATGTTGAATATTTGTATGGAACAGCTGATTTTATTTGCAATTTCAAGATTGGTCCCCCACTAAAAGTTGTTAATTTTGCTTATCTGTGCAATCACCCAAAGTTTGGCGCCTATTTCAAAAATAACGTTGTATAATACTTAACTAATTGTGTCATATCTATCCACCGCCATCTTTAGTGCAGGTGAAAATTATTTTCAATAAAGCTACGGATGACTATGATAGATCAGTATAAGTGGGTTCAAATGACTACTTGCGCTCAATAAGCTCGAGTATTGACTAACGAAATCGAAATGTTGATGTTGATGAATACCATAATAATTCTGGTGTGCTTTGTTTCTAAATATTTCACTATTAACGTCTTAATTATGGTACACACTAAGACTATTGTACGTACAAACTTAATGTAAGTACAAACTTGCACATTTAAATAAAGCAAATTTCCTGAATTTAATCGCGTATTTTGGTCATTTTGAGTGGATATCAATATCGCATGACATTAGTTATTTTTACAATCACACGCGCCACCTTTAGTCACCCGTAGCCACGAATGCTGCAAAAGCGTTTAAAAGTCGGACTAACTAATTAAAATGTTAAAAGACCAAATATGCGCGAGTAAATTCAGAAAGTGTGTTTGTTTCATTGAAATTGATTTGTCTATTATTAATTATGGATTGTCCGTTTCATTTTCTTTGTATCATTGTAGTGTTCTTTTCTTTGATATGTATATATATTAGTTTCTTGTTTTTTTACCACAAGGATTGGCTACAAGCTACAACGCGAAGTACATAATAAAATCATCTGAACCTTCGCTACTTAATTTTCACTGAATGATTTTCTACGGACGCCGCCGGTCGATAAAGCGTCTCGGCGGTGAAAGCCGACGCAGTGGTGTCCAGTTTCCCGATGTTCTTACACTTGGCCGTTTAGCTCGTAAGTCACAAACGGAAGCGGTCAATATTAATTATATGGAAATGTAGCGCACTGTAGCTAGCTAAGATTTTAATTGGATTTGCCCGCGTTAATACACGTAATTAGATAATGTCGTCGAAAACAGGAAACCCGGCGATTATATTAATCAACATTGTAGCGTAATTAATACTTCCGGTGGTTAGCATTGTTAGCTTCGAATTTTATCCTCCAATATCCTCCATATAAACCTGTTATACATTTATACATGTATATGTATAGGATATTGAATATTTGCTGATGTTTGTGAGGATGGGATACATGGATAGAAATTCCTTTTTTGTGGGTATGATTATACGAGTATAGTTTACTCTGGCTCGAGTGGCTAGTATCACCACGATGTGCGTTGAGGGATACTGTTAATGATACTAAACCTACATGATGCCTAATTTTATGTTTACTAGACAATGTCTGGTCACTGTCCAAAAATATATTATATGGTATTTTCCTTAGTCCTAATACTTTTATTTAATTCCTCACATATACCAGCTCTATTCAATGTTAACACGTACGTATTACACGAAAAATGTCATCATCACCATCAGCCCACACACTTTCACTGCTGGACGTAGGCCTGTCCAATTGCACGCCACTGACAGAAGACATCTCTTCCAAAATAGTCTGGGGAGGTTTTCCTTGTTTGGTAAGCCAGTAAGGAACTTGATGACTGCGCGAAACTCAATTTTCTCCATGTTGCAAATTTTCTTCCGGATTGACTTGTTGATTGATGTGTAGCTCAGGTAATTATGACCTATTTTTTTTGAAACTTAGTATTTATACTCTTAATGAGTGTCACAACTAGTGCAGGTAGTAAAAAGTCACCTTCCCCCCCCACTCCATGCCCCTCATTCCGCGAACTTTTTGACCCGCCCTCGTAGATAATACGTGTACGTACTATGTAACTTAGTCGGTGAAAAATGTGATTTAAACAATTATGAGTTAGTATGACAAAGCTTTTCATACAACCAGTATTATCTTTAAAGGTCGATGTACTGTCTGCATGTATTTATATGAAGCTGATCAGAAATCGTAGGCTGATATTATACATTTTTTCCCACAGTACCTCCAATTTATAATGCTGTAATTATGCGTGGTGTATACCAGCAACTTATTTCATTAGATAATTTTTTTTACGCAGGTCTGTGATCAATTAAAAGTTTAAATTACTACAAAACAAATTTTGTGGCTTAATTATTATTAACATTATTTTAATGTATGTCTATCTCAGTATTTATACATACACGTAATAAAGTAAAAATTTTAATGGTCCTAATTATACGGTATGTGCTTTGTTGATAAACTTTATTCCAGTCATATGTATAAGAAGATAACCTACTTTACAATATCAACACCAACATTTGAGGTTATCTGAATTTGGAATAGATATGTTTTTTTTAATTATTAAACTATAATAAAACGTTAATGATTTTTTCGTCCTCAGTGATAACATGCTTAGGGACAACAGTAATACTGGGTTTTTAAAGTTTTATACAACAAATTCACATGTGTATATTTATTTGTACTACTCCATCGATGTATCGCTTGTTGATTTTGTTTGTAAGCTCACATTTGTGCAGTCACGTAATTGAACAAAAAAAAAAACAAAAATCACGTCTTCAATTTCTGCGAATGCGAGCGAGATTGTTTTCATCGGTGTTTTTGCACAATCTGCTGAGCCGGCCGGTCGGCGAAGACGAAATTGTAGGGAACACAGCTAGGGACCACAATCGACGGTTCCAAATATAAACTCGGCGGGGGCCTTCGACCCAACGCGTGATTATCGGACGCGCGAGGGATCAGCCCCTTAATTGTTTAACAAAAATCTATCGTGATCGCTTTCGATTTGACAGTCAAAGAGCATCCAACGCTATTTTTTATCGGACGGTAGACACAGAGTCTTGTTATGATACCGCAATGATTGCCTAGGTTTTTTCTTAGACAATAAACACCCCCGTCCCGATTCGATCAACGTGGCCATTCCTTTTTAGCACAACAATTTCAGTATCACCGGATTACGGCCTCCAATAGACGGACCCTTTCTTCGAAGCAAATCTTTTTATGCTCTCACTCCGCTGCCCTTAAGCTGAACGTTTGCCTTGAGATGTGTACAAAATCAAATTTGCATTTCACGTTAGAGTATTGACTTTACTGGAAATATCATAGTTTAATGGTGGTGGTAGTGGTGGTGGTGGATAGTTGTGACAAGACTTTCGAATTAACTAAAATTATAGTGGGAGGTCAGTTTAACCGCCCGTATTATAATATCCAGTACACTATATTATATCAAATTTAACTAGAGGTACGCAAACGACTTAAGATAGATACAGTACCTAAGTGGTTTGCGTACTTTGTCCTATGCCTGTCGCAAAGCAGTAGTGCTTGCATTGCTGTTTTGGTTTATTAAGATTACCGGAAACTGCAACTATATATTTTATGTCACAAATTTACAATGTCGTACACTGTAGTCATTGTAGGTGTTGCATATTTGCGATTCTTATAAATGTATGGTCTTGTAAATAAAGTTTAATTTACAAGAGTACGGTCTGTAAATTTAACTTTATCTCTCCAATATTCTATGTTATATTGAAATATTTGTACACTAGCCTCTGTACCAGGGTCGTCTGCTTAGGTACCTCTGTCTTACCTATTTCTGCCGCAAAGCAGCAGTGCTTGCATTGCTGTGTTCCGGTTTGAAGGGTAAGATATGGCAGTGAAATTACTGGGTACTGTGACTTTACATCTTGTGTCACAAGTTGGCAACGTACACTGTGGTTCTTGTGGGGGTTGCGGTTTTGCTGCGAATCTCACAAGAGCCACATGTATTATAGGTGACTGTTACCACTTACCATCAGGTGGGCAGTTTCCTTGTTTGCCAACTTCCTGCAATAAAAAAAAGCCACTTCGCATGTGTATGACTGTACTTAGTGTTGCAATAATCATAGTTAGTTTAGTGCCCCCAGAGGAGGTTTTTACTTTTTTTGGTCTGGCTTTAACTTGCTCTGAGCCTCTGACAGAAATGTCTGACAGACTACGGTCCTGATTGTGTTTTACCCAACAACGTCACGCTCTTAGGTATCAAACGGGGCTAGAGCGCGAAATGTCGTACCTAGCGTGAAGGCTCTAAACGAGCCCCAGTCCGAAAGAGATTACTCATGAGTACGTAAATCGTATATGTTTTGCCTGCCTACAGGGTAATAGCGTTTTATAGCTGTTTATACTTGTTTCTCCATTTTTATTAGTGTACAATGAGACATTTATTTCACCTATACCTAGTTAGTGAAGTTAAATGCGTGTGTATCTTATCTTAAAATAATAGAAGAATCTCATCGTACACGGTACAAAATGCTATGAAGAAAGTAAACATACAAGCTATCAACATAACATATTTATTATGTAGAAACTACATTAATATCGGGGAAAAAACCAACGGAGCGTGTACGGGAGGTCGTATCGCTTACCCCGTCCCGTAACACGATATCGTATGTGTTATGCAACAGTTCAACGTCTACAGTTAGATAACGGGGACTCAGACCCTACGCCTCCTAACCTAACGAAATTTAACACAATTTGGACGGGTGCGATGCGATTCCGCCATTACGGCTCGCACGATGTATTCCGAGCGCAATGTTGGGTGAAGGTGTAGCGCGAGTAATGGAACCATCACGTGAATCTCGTCATGCATAAATCGCAACTACAATGATAATATTCTGCATTAAAATGTTGTGTTTACTTTGTTCATATGCTATACTTACGTTTGGCTGATAATTATCTTTAGTTTAAAATTCAATTAGCTGTCGATGCTTTCGAGTCAATTTGTCTTGTTTATTTGCCTGTATTTTCTTGTTTATGTAAGTTTTATCGAATGTATAATTTTCATAGTAATATTTATTTACGCAAATAATATGATTATTTTCGATTAGTCTTATTAATTGACTAAAGCATTTT
The DNA here is from genome assembly GCA_963935595.1 of Schoenobius gigantellus. Taxonomy (NCBI): domain Eukaryota; kingdom Metazoa; phylum Arthropoda; class Insecta; order Lepidoptera; family Crambidae; genus Schoenobius; species Schoenobius gigantellus. Next base: position 30,273,403 of record OZ012551.1, read on the forward strand.
GTTTATTCATGTCGAGCTAATTCTTTGTCATCATTACTTGATGGTGACTTACGTTAAAGCCACAGTTGGATGGAAGTGAGCTGGATCCTTATCCATAGAGGAACTGACTATCTAACCTTCAATTTACCCACTTTAAACACTTTTGTATTTGATGATTGGTAAATTGTTGCCTAATCAAATACGTCCATGTCTTAATTGAGTAGGTAACTTCGATACAAATAGTCAAATATCCACGGTTTTATTTCAAATGCGCTAATTACGAACATTTAAATCATTAAACCAAATCGTTACCGTTCCCATATACTTTGACATCTGACAGCTGTCAAGATGCTGTCAAAATGTATGGGAACGGAAACGTTTCTGGTTTGGTTGAGGTTAAGTAGTGCGATTGGCCCTCAGAAGGGATTCGGTAGTGTTTCGGTACTCGGGACAGATTGACCTCGCGCTAAAACTAGTTTTATCTCCTGTAATGCACACCGGCGGACAAATTGTTACACGCGTACAGCAGATTGGATTGCTCACAACCCGTGTTCAATTGAGTGGCTACATGCCCATCTAACTGACGGCATCTAGATCTAGAATCCATTAACGCCAACTGCTGACGCCAACACACGGTGAATATCGTAATCTGGAAGCTGTAGAGTCCATGGCGCTCGCGATTGTTTTGTAATGTTACTAATGTTTTTTTTTTCAATTCAGTTATCTGCAATCAGTCAGAGAGACTATAAGCAAATGTATTAAGAGGAAAATGGACATTGCATATGCAAATGGCCAGTGCCAAAACCAACATTATTTATTACTAGCTGCCCGCCCCGGTCCCGCACGGGTATACTAAAAAACCTATTGACAATACAACAGTGTAAGAAACCATACATTTGGAGTAGCCTGAATGTCAATCTGTCAAGTTCATCACTTTTACGTGAAAATATTTTAAATTCATTTTTGTTTCTGTAATAATTTTTCAAATATTTTCTCTTATACAAACCTTATCCTAACAATAACGAATACATAAAACCAAGAATCATCCAATTTGGTGCAGTCGTTCCAAAGTTATGGGCGTACATACATTTCGAAGATCCATTTTTATTTTTATAGATAGATAACACATCCCGTCTTTTGAGTCTGGAATGATGATGTCTGTTGACTTGTCAGCTCAGCTATAAGAGGATTAGGGTGATGTGATATGCGTTGCATATATTGAAGTTTACATGTTTCGACTTCTGAGACTATGGTGGGCATGTTGAGACAGTTGTGGATCTCGTCGTTCTTAGTGAACCATGGTGCATTGGCTATTGTTCGAAGTATACCATTTTGGACCCGTTGTAGGCACATAGAATAGAATAGAATAGAAATGATTTATTGACACACACACACACACACAAACACTACATTTAAGTAAAAAAAAGGATAACAAAAATAACACAAGCGATGGACGAATTGCATGTGTGGTGTTCAATGGGCTCCTAGCTCGACATAATGCTACAGCTAGCTGCAGCGTCGATTTTCAGCTAGTGCCTTAAGTGGTTCCCGCAGCCTGAGAGACGTACTTACTACTAACTTATATAACAAAAAAAAACATTTATACATATATCGCAATACAAACGCCAATAATTCTTAACTTATAATATAAAACACATACATATAAAATTGAATACCGAGGCCCATAACATGAAATACTTAATTGTAAATTGGTAGGTAAACTCTGTTATAAGGGTAGTTTTGGGTGATGTGCTCCAAATTTCTATTCCGTATGTTACTAATGTTATGTCGACCAAATGCAATGAGGAGCCTGTATCGTGCCGCGTGTGTATCTTCAGCTAGCTTAGCTTAGGAAATTCTAGTAAAAAAATATTAACTAACCACAAAATATGGTAACACTATAGAGAGTGGACACATTTTCATTATTAAAATTGTGGGGGCCCCGTCCATTAATCATTGTGTTACCAAAATTTCTTCGTCATTTTTTACATTTAATTTGTGCTATCTATAACGCAACGTTCACGCGGGCAAGGAGTTATGTTGAACCCGTGGCGTGACTTGACTCAATTCGGTGCGTTAGGGGGGAGCCTTGGAGACGTCGCCGGTACGTCCTGCCAGTAGACGTGCTGCCCGAACGGGCCCGTGTTCGAACAACAAAGAGATCGGGATAGTTGTAAATGTATTTTTAGGTTGTTTACGACCTACTCGAAGACACGGCACAACTGTTTATAAACCGATTTAGAAAAAGGACGAGGTCGAAATCGACGCGTGTGTGGGTTTTTTTTAAATCGATTATCACGCGTACTCACGGGAGCGTCTACCCAAATTGCCAAATTGATCCTAAAAAGGAAGAAAAATGTATTCTATAAATATTATATTTTTTTTTATCGAATAGCATAAACAACTTCGTTCTTATCGGGCGTCCCACGACACGATACGGCTTTTTTTAATTTATGATTTCGGTCAAAATCGGTACGCGAGTTTGAGATCTATTTTGAAGTGGTACGCAGGAAAAACTAATTAAGAACTACTGCACTAGTTTATCGATGATTTTTTTTACACAGCAGGAAAGCTCTTCGCCTTTATTTCACCTGACGGTAAGTAAAGATAAGGCCTTAGACGGACAACTGAGGAACTGGCTATCTTATCTCTGATCCTTGGGGTGGCCTGCATCCAACAGTTGAGTCTCTCGGCTGTTTATGTTTATTGATGTTTACATCATTATTATGATCAGGTGGTGATAATGTAATCATCAACTTTTGACCGATCGGGAAGTTAACCCTCTGAAAAAAAGAATTTTCCATAAATATTTTGTAAGAAAACACACTTACAGCAAAGTTTCAGGCCCAACCGTAACAAAAAAAAAGTTTCAAACAAACTTTAAAATAATAAAAAAAACGAAATTTCCGGCCTTACGAGCCCGTTATTCATAGGGAGTACCTATTCCCTGAAAAAGTTATTCTGTCCATCCAGTTGTTAAGGCCCTAGCGACATCAGTCAGCGGTCGGGCGTCAACAGATATGACATACTAGATTATTAACCAAGGGAATAAGGTGCTGCCTTAAGTCACGACCCAGAACTAATAAGGTTGATTTATCGATATGAATAAAAACCATTTCGAACCAGATCATATCTATGAATAAAATCTACAATATCTTGTAGCGTGACTGGTGACATTTTGGCTTAAATTTCAATATTCGTACTCATTGTGCGTTGAAGCGTGCTATAGTGTTGAACGCACGAACGTCATTCATAATGTTGTCTTTATGTCATTCATATTCTGAACACCTCTACCATCGAGATTTATGTTCTCTACGTGAGAGTTGAGAAATGTACTTATTGTCCAGAATTAGAATTTGTCGACGTCTTCATATCGTTTGCTTACAATTTTTCTTTTAAATTGTTATTTGTGTCTGCCCACCGTTGCTTGGGCCACCTGCACCCTGCACCGTGCTCACCCTGCGCAGTTTGGTGATATTGTAGTTCTATAAAATAACTTCAATCATAAAAGTTTCGTTAGATCTAGTATAGGAAAGAATATTTAATAGACCAGTGTTTTTGCGTGTAGCCGCCTCTTAAATCATGCGTGTTATGTTGAAAGTGCAATGTGATGATATCGCATCGTTAAGGAGGCATATTACGCCTCTAGCTAAACGCCGTATCAAAGATATTAATCGTATAGGTAGACCTGCGCCCGCGCAGAATATTATATAGTAACCTTAATGTCATTAATAATATTTATTGAAGAATGAATGAATGAGCAAAAAAATTAAAAACGATCGAACTGTGCTTTGGTTCTTCTCTGAACTATTGCTTCTGTTCTGTAGTGTATGCCACAGAAGCGCTTATTATGAGGATTCACATATTATAAGAGTGGTTCAAGCACAAGAGGTCAAATATGAAATACAAAAGATATACATACGCGGTGTAACTGAACGCCTAAATAATATTTAAGGAGTATATAGGGTAGATACTCGTAATATGATGGACCCAAGGTGCTTGTCTAAATATCTCAAACCTAATACATTCCGATTTAATCAACTTTAAACTGAAAGCAAATACTTCAAAGTGACAACCATAGTCCAGCTGACTTTGGAACTTACACAAAAGAAATGGTTAACACTGAATGAAGTATATAACAAGGTACTTGGTGCCATTGCAAGGTACGCTGATAGGGCTGTCGACACTTCGGGTAAAAAAATGTTTTTTTACTTTGTATGAAAAAAAGTAGCTGGATTAATCCCAATATTTTCCTACAGAATCTCCAATGTATTCTAAAAAAGTTCCCCTAAAAATCCTTCCCACACGCGCAAAAGATGATAGTCGGGATCTTCTCGGTGGTGAAAATATCTCTCCAGTCGAGCTACTGATTATAAACATCATGCATTATCTCTCTTGAAATGTAAATAATAATAATGTATTTTAATCAGGTTAATGAAACAACTCCAATTTTCAATATCCTCTTGAAATTAATGTAGCGTATAACAGTTGGATGAGAAAACCTTTTTGTTTCACAATATTTAAGCCATGACACCGATTAAAATTCCACGTCGCGACCATCTATTTTCGGTAAGCCGATAGTTATACTATATCTCGGGCATACACGATGTACGCAGACAATAGATGCGTATACATACATACATACATACAATACCCGTATAATAATAAATAAACATATGATTTTACAGAAGCTGTCATGAAATTAATAACGTACACACACAGGTGTCGCAACTTCCCGTAGGCCTCCACAGGCAACGCGTGACCACCGGACGTGTGTAATGAACGTATTCGTCTAATAACCTCCAAGGGATATCTAGTACAATAACTTTAATACCAGGGCCCAACATCCTCTTCGAGTATAGCATCTGTTTACGCGTCCTTGATTAGCCGACTTCGCCAGGACTCAATTCGTGCGGTCGTAAAGTCGGAGGGAATTGTTGACCCGCCGAGGCTATCGCGTTGTATCTAAGCTGGGGGCGGCGTGGGGCGTGGCGCGATCAGCGACACGGAGACGGCGGCGCGCGCGTCGTAGCCTCGCCAGCTCAGTGTGTGGCTTGCCCGGCAGCACCGGTCCCCGCTTGATATCCACAATTTTCCGCAATAACTCGTGTGCTGTTTTCAATCACCCGTATGGAGCCTGTGAAGGAACACAGTGCAAGACACTCTTGCATTATGGCCTATCTACTGGCGGGATAGGCTCGATTACCGTGATCGAGAAATGATCTTAAGGGCTATGATTTATTTTGCCCGTCTCCGTGCCGCCGTGCTGTGTACCATATAATACTTTCTGACTAGCTACTAAATAGGTGTCAATTCGTCTATTAAAAAAATCTCTGGAGAACATGTTTATTTAGTTAGATGATTGTTATGTAATTCTGGTATGCATTAATGTGCTGTTTCTGTTTGATATTTGTATTCAATGATTAATATCTCTTCGGGAATTACTTGTCGTCCGTACATTATAATTTTGTATGATAATATGATATTAGTTACTCAAGTCGGCCATAGGATTGCGATATTGAGAGCGTTCGTAAGATTTCAAAAGTTGACCGCAAGGGCTAATGTAAAAAGGAAAGGTCTCCGTGCCACCCACCGCAGCCGCTTGATTGATAGCTAATGACTATTGTTAGGCGGTTACACAACCCCCCGGGGCTCGACCGACATGACACCGAACATGACGGGATACATTACGTCCATATTTCAGCGTTTCATAGATAAACTGGACCGTCTGTTTGCGAACAATAAACGGATGTATACAGCCGCCGGGATACAATGCATCAATGGTACACAGCGCATGCGGTGGTATTGCTAGGACCAAAATAGCCGTAATCATTCATCATACACACGCCGAGCAATTTTGATTCGCCGTCACTTTGCGTTCGGACCGTATTTTCGTGCCATTACAAACGAGACAAGATTGTTTATGTCTCGGTAATGTGCGCCCGTGGCTTCGGCTGCGTCTTTAGAACTTTGTACATAGAATACATGTTCACGTGGTACTTAATCCAAGATAGAAACTATGTAACTTGGGACGTGATGACAAGTTTTGAATGCATTCAAGTCAATCACAACTCTGTTTTCGGTTCCCTTTGCCTAGCATTAAAGTTCTTCCATTGACTTAATTGGGCAATATCGTAATCGGTTGCTGCAAATGTTACTAAAGATATCGATGATCATTTGTATATTTGAGCATTAATTAGTTCTTCTTGTACCTATTGACTGGTGCAAATTGAGTTGACCTGTTTCGTATTTAAGAAATATTTTTAACACAAAAACAGGGAAAGCTCTTGGTCATTATCTTACATTATGGTAAGTGACGATATAAGGCTGAAGAAGGAAGCGAGATTTATCTGGGATCCTCAACAAGAGAGGCTGCTAACTTAATCTTTAATTGTTGGAACACAACAATGCTATTAACATTTTTATAATAGCGACCAACATATGTAATACAATGGTAGCTAACCAGGCGGGCCCAGAAACCCTACCATCGAAGATTACTAAGCAGAAAAACTTCGGGGAATACCCAAGGCGAATCGTCCTCGGAAATCTAGATTATCACCGGGTGGGAAGACGGCTGTTGTTGTAAGAGATTCATTGCATATTACTAATTCGATGCACGACGCACTTCCGATCTATGTATCTCTAATATGGTACACACAAATGTCGGTCTTTGAATATTGCCTTGGACTCTATTTATCGCCCACTTCCACGCCAGCACAGTGCTGTGCGATAGTTTGATTTGCGAATATCTCGCAGACCTCCATCTGAATCAGCACGCGGCTGATGCCAAGAACAGTGCAATCTAACCAAGTTAAAAATGCACAGCATCGCTATCGGAGTCGGTGCAGCTGACCGCCTGCGCCGCCCGCGCAGAGCGACGCCCGTCGATTACGATCACGGCACTGCATCGGCGCGTTCCCATTATGGCCTTTTACGCGGCGATTGTACCGATTGTGACGTCGATTATCGAAACCGCGCCGAGGTCGGATCTAACAAAAAAAGGTTCGAATCCATTCATGTGTTAAAAGGGAATTCGGTTTTTTGTTGGTGGCAAACGTTCGATCGGAACGCCAGATATTCAACGGGGGATATCGTTTAAATGCTGCACTCGTAGTCGATTATCATCTGAAGGTGATCACTGAAATATCACGGGCAAACAATGCGGTAGGGTCAGGACGCCGGGCCGGGGGCGTCGCACCGCTTGATTTATGGGCTCGATACCCGGACTTCTTCCGCACTGGCCGCTGACGGTTTCTGGCTGATCTTTGAGCTCCTTTCCGCTAACCGCCTCGCCGATAACACACTGCTTGCACACGATAAATGTTTTATTGTATCACAAATACGTTTGTATTCAACATGCGATTTATGCGAGAGAATTATTATGAACACGTTATTGAAACAAAATATATTTCGAAACTCGTTTACGATCGGAACATCCATTAGTTTTATCTTACCGATACGGCGCGGCGCGCTGCTGTTAGAAAATAACAGTCGGTGAAATTGGAGCAAAGTTAAATGACTGATACGAGTGCGATCGAACGTGTACTTAAACCACTGCAGGGCGTTGTGGTTTCCTTCGGATCGGTAACATAAGTAGCTCAGGACTGAATTAATTACCAGCGGGGCTGAGTGGAAGTGTACAACGGTTTCTCGTGTAAAACGAGACGAGGCCCACGATGGGAAGAAGGTTAACTGCGCATAAAATAATGCAGACGTGTGTGTATGTGCGCGCGCACTGTTCAGTGAAACTGTCGAGAAAGGTGCGCGCTTCGAAAAATTGTAATTGCTCATTTTACATAATTACGGCTATCAATAAATTCGTATGATGATTAAAGTACAGACGCGTTGAGTCGCTTGAAATTGTCAATTAAGCTAACACCAGTGTTACGAGTTTAAGTGAATTATTCAACAGCATTATTGTGGATGGGATGTTTTGTAACACACCTATACATTTCAAGCATATATTTCGTCTCTTAATATATTTACGTGCGTGTTAAATTTCTCGTGATCAGAGCATGCGGCTATTTTTAAATTGATCAATTTTTGAACGTATAGCTAAACGTATAATGAACGTCCTCGCGGTGACGGTTTTGGGACTACCTAGATCTCTGTCGTCGTTGTGTTAGAGCCGACTATGGGAGTTTACCGCAACAATACATCTGCCAAGAAATGGAAAACTCGAAGCTAATTGTTACAGCAACCCAACACGGCGCAACCCAACACGGCCCAACACGGCGCGTGGCCTATATAGAAGAGAATGTGACTTACCCTCGTCCCGTCTCATTTCATTGTTTGTTATAGTATAAGAGTGCGAGAAGATGATGAGTCATTATCATTATTCATTGATTACTTTATACCCTAATACAACCACTTAACATCTATTTACAGTACTTGTGTACCGCTCATAACAAAACTCTTGATTGTCTCTAATGACCTTCTCGAATGTCTCCCTCATTATTCTAATAATATTTATTCGTCGTTTTTCGTATCTACGAGTATTCTTTTATGGAACACCCTCCCTCTACAAGTTAGAAACGTGTCAAGCAAACAAGGCTTAATTATAAATTGCGAAGAGTTTCTTAAATAAGCAAAATTTTAGCAAGAGAACTCTTTTAGGCATTTGCAAGCAATTTTCCATAGCCACATAAATTTAGATGTTTTTTTAAATAAACATATATTATCCCACTGCTGGGCAAAGGTCTGCCTCAAACCACTCCACACATCACCATTCCTAGCACACTCCGGCCATTGTTCAAGGAAAGTCGCCACGCCATCGCTTTCTGGGCGCCTATCCCGGCATCTATTATAATATGAGTTTTATTTCAAATATTTTATTAATGTATTAGAATTTTGATAAAAGTCTATAGGTATCATCTCATTTTATTACATTGGCTACATTATGTGCAAGCGGAATATATAAATAATGCGTGTGAGTGCGTCTATGTGCACAAAGGCTATCGTCTCTGCCACTGCGGTCTAATAGAATATTTTTCTGGTGATATTTCACGTAGTGCGATGCATTATGGTCAGCTCGTCCAGTGCAGGGCGTCTTGTAATTGGATACACTTATAACGTGGCGGCCGCGGGCGGCGCTGTCCCCGTCCGCCGCCCGGCGGATTTATGGGCGCGGCGTATCATTGCACTTTTCTTCTCGCCATTATTAGGCTTCAATCCGGACATAGCATCGTCATGATTGGGCGCAACAGTTCATACTTTTCAACTTAACAATCTCCAAATTTCTCCATGTTCCGACTAAAAATGGCAATATCGTCAAACAAGTTTTAAGGTGAGTTGAGATTCAACAATTATTGAGATACTATGTTTCTGTTCTTTTTCTCTTTCGCATATGTAAGGTCGATAGTTTCTCATACTTTGTTTTATACTCTCACTTTTATTTTGTTAACAAGAAGAGCCTCGTTAGTGGTCATTAAGATAGAAATAGCGCATACTATTTTTGTTTGCTTTGAAATATTCGCTAGATTTTGCGATCTTGAAGTCGTCGTTTCTTTGTATCAGTCCTTAGTCGCATTGGATATTCAAGAGTTTTTTTTCCTGAGAGTTTTTCCTTATTTCAAGTCTCTTATTGCTCAAGTTCACATTGAATCTGTACCATCCGATTTTTATTTTATTTCGTTATTATATTATCGTAGTAACAAGAAACTTTGTGGTACTTTGAGCAGTGGTTCTGATTTAACAATCTGTTTTTAATCTGTTCTCATCGATTTGTACCATCAACCCAATGAACGTGTTGGACGCAGGCGCAGTGATGTTTTCGTTAACTTTACAAGTTAATTCTTTCTGTCATTGTTTTGATTTTTAGCTGTACAACACTTTTACTAAATATCTGACAGGAATGATATTGCGTGTAATAGGATCGGCTACTATGATATTGTGTAACGTAAATTTAATATTGATCATCTATTATCGGTTCTAAACTTCTGATTCTCAATAAAATAGCACTTCAAAAAACTGGGCATTTGTCAGTTGGCAGTTAACGTAAAGTTGTTACAACCCGTTTTTTTTAAATATAAGGCTATAGCGAAGCTTCACCAAGTCTCATCCGCGTAATCTCGTATAGTTACTTTAAGACCAATTTTTTATTCCAGTTTCTATTAAAAGTCCCGAACACTTATAGGGCGATGAATGTTCGACAAATGTAACTTTAAGAAAAAATATTTCGAGATTCGAGACTCCCATCTTAAGTGTCGTTTAATCTCTTGCCGAATTCGTCAATGTCATTCCGATAGACGATTGTACTAAATCGACTGCGCGGTGTAACCTTTGTATGACTTTGCCGCTAGAACTCCTCGTGATAAATGAGACGGCGTCCAATGTGAGACTATAAATCAGCGTTTTTACTGGGCCACGTCTTTAGACGCCGTGATTCTGGACCGGCCTTCTCATTGTGTAACTCAAAATCGTATCACGATGGCTTCTAATGCTGACAGACAATGTGCATTCATGACTGCTTTGTAAAGTGGCAGCAGTCACAGAGTCTCATATCGACGTGGCAATGAATGTCAAATCGAAACTACCGTGACTTCTTTGAGACTTCGTTACAGTGACTTTCTTTAAGTCTAAACGATTCGAGTGGTATGAAGATAAGTATGTGACTATCTTCGTAATGTCACATCACCATGGACAGTGCACTTGTATATTTTGTCTGCAATGCACTCGACTCAGTGATAAAAAGTCACAGTGAGCGCAGGGCCTCACACTATAATCCCCGGGAGATTTTGTGCATGCCGATCGGGACCGTCGATACAAGAACCCTTTTCTGTCAGGCACACTTAAGGCAAACTGACAGGCAGGATTATGATCGGAAATAAGACAACATGAATGGTTCATGTGTCCATGTATGCGGTGATCATATTTTTAAATATAAAAATAATGTCGTGTCAATGTTGTCTGTAAAAATTTGTTTCTACGTGAATAACAGTGATTTAAAACATTTTATCTGGTATTCCATTTGTCCCCATCGCATAGGTGTAGCCAGCGGTAGCTCTGAAGGGTAATGGAAAAGCGGGAGTTTCAGTCAAACTACCTACGCAAAAATATACAAAAATCTTTCGAAATACGTCAGTTTATAAATAGCATTAAACAGCACGGCCATTTGAAGTGGTTACTTGGTTGATCCTTACGTACGATGGGAAAGCGTGACTGACTGACAACGCACAACTCAAACTACCTATTGGAGGGATTGGACCGATATTTTGCACACACATTTTAGCATTTAATGTACATTTTTATTGGCTTCGGTTGTCAATGTACTGATAAAAAATTAATGTCCGCTTGCAAGTTAGTTGTGTTTGAAATTAGCAGCATGAAACTTTTAATTTAAGCCAGTCAATAGAAATGAGCTTTTACAGTCTTTGAAATTTTCAGCCTTAAATTGTTTTTTGTTCGAGTATTACACCAAAAAAAAATTATACATTTAACAAGAAAGCTGTCTTTGAAAGCTTCCGCTTCATAGTCTAATTGTTGGAAAATATAAAATTCCTACGGGAGAAAGGAAATAAAATCGCTGGCGAAGCTGCGGGTGGCGGTAAGCTCGTTTTATATTTTCCATCTTCGTTTAATTGAAGGTTAAATCGAACGGTTTTAGTTGCCTTTTCCGAACTACTACCATTTGATGTGATGATTTAATACACTTCCACTTATCAAATGTTTGCCAATGCACGTTTGAAGGAAGGTAGTTACGCGGACCACACGGACTGACCGATTCCTAGAATGCAGCTTTTATTGGGTCAAGAATTCAAATCATTCGCAGAGACTGCGCAATGGGCAGTTGCTTGCAGTTGCGTTTATTCGCGCGAAACTTATTCTTATAACTTATAGTCAATCTTATCAACTGGGTGTAGTGCAATATTTTTCTTTACAAATGGTGTATAGGATTACCGTACACGCATTGTTTGCATGGTTTCCATTGAATAGCTAGTCGACAAATATCTCGCGGATCAAGTGGAATATATACGATATACAAGGCGGCGATGTGAAAATGCTCAAGTTTTGCATTAATTGGATTTAGTAAATGTATGACTAATTTCTTTGTGTGAGTTTCTTTAGTTCTAAATTTTTTGTCGTATTCGCGTGAATCTGTATTGTAAGTTTTTAAACATCTACAATGGTATTGATCTCACGTGGCCGAACAGTGTCACCGGGTCGTTTGGGAAACTTCGCCAGTTCGGCAATTTCTTATAATACACAGCCTCACCGGTCACGTGCTGCCGCAGCCCTACGAAACCTGTCACGCTGAGCTGCCCAACTTTGTGTGGTTAAAGTCACCTGTGACTTTCAAGACTTTCAATACATATTGGCCGACTTAACCTTAAGCATAGTTTACTGTGCCTAATCTTATTTTGGCCAGCCCTCCCGGAACGTGCACTTCGACCCCTTGCAATCCTTTCTGGTATCTCTGTACCCAAAATTTCAAATTACATATGCTAATCATCCATAATTATACACCATTTAACGCATAATGTTCATCTATTACATGCACTAGTTGCTATATAACGATTACGTAAATATTGATGCCGTAAATAATAAACCCTAAATTAACCTTCTGTTTGTAACATTATGAAGGTATGAAGCTATTTAGATAAATTTTAGAGATAAATTGGATCTTACTGAAGGATATACTAATACTTTGTGTTATGATTTGCTACTTTGTATTTCGAAATCAAAACTAGAATGATAAAATGCATAATTGTTGACGAAGATAGTTTTATCTATCTGATAAATATATGCAAGTACATATAATAGAATAAGACTAAACAATACCGCAATAATGCCTTAAATTGATTCATTTCTGTATTTCAACACAACAATCCGAGTGTAATTAAGATGCCCTTCAACATATTCTAATTTAGAAAATTAAATTAGCTTGGAACCTGTGCTACGTGTGGCCCGAAGCGAGCGATTATTATGCCAGTAGTCAGATTGAAAATATAATTAACAGGGACCGCGAACTACTTCATTATAAAATTGAATTGCCTTCTGAACGCCTACTGCATACATTTCATTCATATAATGGAAGTCGAGTTGCCGCTTTACAAGCTACGCTATATGGTGTAAGGGACCGCCTTCACGTGTTATTTGTTCCTTCTCGAGGTCTTCGTTTATAGTTGTATCAATGTTAGTTTTATTATGCGTTATCGCGCGAAGTTCGGCTCTTGTAATGTGTGCATGCGTTCGCAAAACTCGCAGTATCCACGCTTCATCCGACAATATTAATTCGTTAATGTTCCATCCATTCCATATTCGCTCTTTACGGCAGTCACTGATAGTCCACTGTAATTAGTTCAACATATATGCAAATGGCGGCGTTTAGTCACGCGATACGGTCATTTGCGTTTTATAATAATATATCAGCTATCTCGATGGCGCATGACTCCATCTTGTTCTGTGCAAACCGTACCGCTAATCTCATTGTCTTGGATATTCTTGTAGATATAAGCTTACGGCCTGATAGAACCGTTTAATGGTTAGTTGCTGTTTGTTCAGTCCATAATGCGTGTACGCTTTGTAAAGCGTTGATAATTGGCCTCTTATAGACGTGTTTTAAGATTATATCAATATTATGTTGAAGTGAGCACCCGCTTTGTTTGTGAAATGCGTACGTACGGTCAGCAACACGTTCGATTATCAGAAATAATGCATTTCTCCAATTGTTTTCTAAAATCGAGTGTTTATGGAATACTAAAAACGATGAAAATCATTAGTTCGTTTCATCTTCATCTTCGAAAGTATGATCATGTATCAAATTTCCACGCCAAAATAAACTAGCCTCCCATATGTAAACGCAGAGAAGTTTACAAGTTCATATGTTCGTTCATCTAGCAGTCCATCTCCATCTGAAGAAATGTTCTTCGTTTCTTTCCTCATTAAGGCGCATAGTGCTCCCAATGACCTTGCGTGGATCGTCCCGCACTGATTACATAGGAGTGAGTGAGTGAGAGCGAGGAGAATATTTAAGCAAACCTTTACGCGTAAGATGAATTATTTCAATAAAAAATTAATAAAGGCGAATAAGAAAAATCTAAAAAGACCATCCCCTAGAATATTGTTCACTTTATTTATTGAAATCAAAAGTATATGATTTAACCTAATATTTACGAAGCGATTAGGTTTACAGTTTTAAAATCGAGGAATGTTTGGGTCACATTTTAACCAAGTTTTAATTAATTTATCAAAAAATTAAGAAGACCATCCTCTAAAGAATGCGTTGAATAATAACATATCTTTTTGAAAGATTTTTTTATTCAATATTTATCAAGAGAATCGGTTTTTTCTGCAGTGATTTTTTTATGATTGACGTTACTATGCGCCTTAAGTAATAGAACACCTCGTTGCTGCCATGACCGAAACCTTGGCCTTACCTTCACACTTGAACACAATTTCTTTCCTAATCCTTGCGAATGAACTCCATGGCCTGTCAATGTCCAGGGAGCGCATACAGTAAAGGACGTGGCTTATTTTTTGTACGTTATGTGTCTTATTTCTGGATATAAATAAAATTTGCATTCATTCATTAACAATATCTGTTACATTTGTTAAGTGTTATTCCATATTCTTGCATTGTCCCTCAACTATTTAAATAAAATTGTTTTATAACCATTCTTTAAGTGTTGTACAGTAAGCTCCCATTCAAGCTATACATTTACACTACGAAAACCGCCACTATTACGAGCGATATAAGAACGGTGCAAAGGTCAAACAGTAAAGCTTGATAAGGAACTTACTGTACATTATATTTTGTTCTATCCCCACCTTGTGTATTTTTTCTTCTTATATCCTTCTATGAGATTGCTCTATAGCAATAACAGCCACCTATTGTTTATTTGTCATTCGTTGTGTCATATTATTATTTGTGTCGATTTTATTTTATTTTCTTTGGAAAACTTACAGTACTATATTATCTGCCCTACGAGCATGGACTTGTCGATCGACATATATCGATCGACAAAAGCGTCTGTCCTTTTCACTCCTTATGAATATCTGTCAAATTTATCGATTTTTGTCGTGTAGGTATGTCGAACTTAGCTGTCAAATTTTGTTTAACGAGAGATCCATGCTCGTAGGGCTGTTTAGTTAAATATAAATTAATAACTATGTATAATTACAGTTTTCGCATATTACAGACTATGTATGCTTAAAAATAATTAGGTGTACAATAAGTGGTTAACCAGAGAGAAAAAAAAGAGTATGTATAATAAAAAATAAAAATACAAGAGGGAACAGCCCAAGCAATCGCGACAAACCAACTCCTCGAGAGCATAGTTTTAATTGAGCGTGGTTTAGTGTTGAATAAGTCAATATCGGGGAAGTTTGTCGATGCGCAATAAAGTTTTGTTGTACTACAATGCGGCACGACACTGATGATATTTCAAAAATGATCCAGAGTATTCGATCAAAGCAAATTCTGCGCGTCACGCGTTCGTGACGAGCGTAGCACGCGATGTGCATTTTAATTATGCTGTGGAACAGTGCAAATGTCCGCCGCGGCGAGCGAGATCAATAAGCCAGCCGCAGAAATGTCTTATGTGGGTCGGGCGTAATAGGCGATGGAACTCCATCGGCGGGGCTGTTACCAGCGTCGTCCAAGATCGAACTAGTTTTTCTATCAGCCGAGATGAGAGCGAGGTGACCGACGACGTTTGCCTCGCTGAATCCAAGTCAGACGCGAAAGCGTGACTGACTTACAATTACAAGCGGTGATTGTTGTGGCGTTCACACAAACGATTACCGATCCGATTATCTTGTTCTAATCGAACTTACAAAGTTGTTTTATGGATATTGAGCGAAGTGCTTATTAGTATTTGTGTATAGTAGGTACATATCTAAGTTTTCAGTAATATAAAACTTTTCACCATTTCAGACGTCTACCGTAAAAAAAAACTATCTCGCTAACTGAACAGTGTCTGTTACTAAAACTAAACATGATACTTTAATGTCATTTTAAATTTGCCCTATATTCTTTACGTCTTCGATTGGATTATATATACCACGGCCATAATAACACCAACCTACCTCGATGTGATTTTGGTTTATCTAACTTTTGGTTAAGAATTATATCGCAGAATTATAAAGTTTTTGTTTCTCGTTTTAATGTCTTTTCGTACCATTGTATTACCAAGATCATAACAAACATTATTATACAATTACATGATCTTAACCTTATTATTTTTAATGTCTTCTTATATAATTTTATCATTACCTTGATTTCGTTAATTACGAAGTCTAATCGCTATTTTGTCAATTCTTTTGTTGATCTACTATAAAAAAAAGATAAAAGTCACGTGGGTCGAATGTAAATCACTCCTATTGAAATAATGAACTTTATAGATTTGGCTTTGAACTAATAGAATATGATTGACGTGAGACCGTTGTCGCTGGTATCGCTCGCCAAGGTCGTAGCATTCCCCGCTTGTTCCATCAGGTAGTACATACCTATGTTTGGGTGCCCTCAATTCGCTTAACGAATCGATTCTTGCGCTCAAATAACGCATAGAAAATCGATTTTGAAATGTGTGCGTGCGATGCATAAACAGCTGCCACACAATTTTCCTGCGCCGGCGCAGAGACAAGATTGTCGCCGCTGCCGTTGTAACTTCATTGAGGTTACGAGGTTTACGATTTCCCTCGATACGTCCAAATACTCATCCATGTTTATCGGCTCTCTGTTGATTTTGGAAACCGCTTAATGCGGTCGCGCGCTTTACCGAGAATATCCAGTTCACAATTTCAAAGCCAATGCATTGCCAATATCCAATAATCGCCCTAAGTGTCATTCGATTTACGATATGTAAATATTTATCGCCGGTAAATATAGAATTTCATTTCTCCGGAGATCGTTTACGCATCTAAATTTTACGTGAACTGTATTGTTCGTTTTAAAATGTGGAGTTTGTGTTGTGGTAGCATCGTTTTCAAGATACCACATTGCAAAGCTATCAACAAAATTATTCGTGGTTATTCGTGAAGAAAGGTGAGTAGTGTGCCATAAATTGCCTTTGTGGGTTCATCTTTAGTATCACGTAAACTGGCGTCAACTGAATGGTGATCGTCGCTCGCAGATACATAATAGCCCCATCGGCATTGATGCCAGACTAGAGAATGGAAGGTTGTCTATTGGCACACCTAGCTGTCGAGTGCGGTGGAATTCGCACTGCTTTGGCATTCCTGCCCTTAACTATTGCTGCCGTACGGCATAATTAGGCTGCCGTCTTAAATGTCAGCCTAATAGGCACTGCCGACTAGATTATTTTGCATACTGATCACTCGTAAGCTCGCACTGAGCGTCGATTTTTGGCCTAAACGTTTAGATAGTAAATTTTATTTTGGTCCTTATTTCATAATATCACACTTGCGATCCTAAGATCAAATGGAACATACACAATTTAAAGTACCGTTAACTTGATGCTAGCAGAAACTAAAGCAAGACTAATAAATTCGAAATGTAGAGTTTTCCACATCTCATTTATGTTTTATATTTGTATAGGTAATTTTTGTTTTGGTCGGTCTTAATATGTGTGAAATGTTAGATGATCCTGAGAAATCAATTCTTGATGATGATAAAGAAAAAACCAAATTTGACAAAATAGTTCCCCATAAAGCAAATTGTTCCATGTTCTTATTATGACGTCAACGATTAAATACATGATTAGGTTTCGTGGTAAGTACATGCTATCGTAACAAAAAGTTTCCCGCCGCCATTCACGAAGCTATTTGGACGTAATGTAAATCTTAAAGGGCAAAGGCGTGGTGGCACAGCCAGCGCGCACTCTGAAATCCGTAAATATATCTGTACGCGCAGCAGGTGACCCCTTAGGTGTTTTATTCGTGAGCCTACCTATATCTCCACCGCTTCTAAAGTTATTGTATTTCGATAACTATTCGAATTCGAAACTATAGGTAGAACCGGATCGGATGAATTTGCGCAAGTATTCGTATAATAAGGTAAGAACTTGTTTCTATTCAATATCCATCATGAAATTGATATATGTGTGATATAACCGAAGCAGTATTTTAATAAATATGAGGTGCGAACGGGAATCACACTCCGCCCGCGTTCCCGTGTTCATTTCAGTGTTGTGCCCGCATGTCGCCCGCACTTCTGAGCTGTCACGTAGTGTCCATCCCGCTGGCCAAAGAGGTTGGTGTAGGTAGGGTTTACTTAGGTTTTCGTAAAAGATTCCCCCGCCCTAAAAAAGAAAGGTAGGGTTTACGCATCCCTCGTGGTTTGGCTCGGCTACGAGGGATGCGTAAAAGCATTTTCCTCTCCCAAAAAACTGACACTCGGCAGGGCCTGAATCTTTCCTGGCTGCTTAGAGTAGATGCGCACCAACTACTCTAAGCAGCCAGGAAAGATTCAGGCCCTGCCGAGTGACAACCGGCTGGGAGATACTTTGTTTCCGACATGGTCGCCCGTCGGGAGGGGTTTCAACCGAGTTAACGTGGTGACCCCTACAACTATTATCTAATCCATGCCCCTACCTTGGCGAATCAAGTCCCAGCTCGTTTACACCGCTGGGCCTGTTCCCAGGGGGTGCGTTCGGGGAATAGCTAGTGTGATCCCGAGCGTGCTTCCACCGGGGGCGGAGAGGTATCACAGGGTGGTTTAGCCTGGTATGGGGTTTTTACCCGAGTCCTACGGCATTTCCAAGGGACATCCTTGTCAGGTTTCAGTCCCTTGTGGATAGTACAGAGTATCCCCCTCTCTAAAAAAAGTAGGGTTAAGTTTTAAGTTTTCCTTCTCTTCGCCGTTTGCAAAAGAGGGACTCTATTAGTTAGCTCTTACTAGATTCACCGGAACAAAATGGACTACACTAAACACTACAATAAATCGATAACTTACGAAATTTGTTTTAGAACTGGTGTTAAATATTCTTTAAATTATGCTCGTGCACTATATGAAGGAATTGTCGTGTACTTATATAATTTGACACAAGTAGTAACTCAGCAGAACAGTAAGCTCTATGTGTGCAGTGTACGAAATCCGCGTGGGAACCAGCCGTGGCTGCAGGCGGCATGATTGCGCAAGAGCTGGTTGGTGCGAGCGCAGAGTTGTATGTATGTTGTGATACTAACTAGGTATACTTTCGTATCGTTTTCTTAATTTGATTTTAGTAATCAAAATTTATGTTATTCGCAACGAATGTTTACTATTTGTTATTGTTTAATGTATAAAATGTTTGGGAGTACATAGCCTCAACCGAGAGCATTTAAGAACTGTTTTGTCTGTCAGTTTGATTTTACGTCTCATCGACAATAAGGGTACGTTTGAAAACGAGTAATTCTTACTCGGGGTAGAGTGAATTTCACTCAATAGCGTTCGAGAACCACCTGAGTGAAACCGAGGGTAACCGATCAATTGCTCCGCTCGTATTTCTGAACGGTTTTGTGAAAGTAAACGCAGGGTAATTTACGCCTGACAGGAGTGAGCTTCTCGCGGCCCCCATTCAGTGTCAAATTTTACCTGACATTGACAGTTGACTGTTCTGTGATCTGTGGCTAGCGTATATTGTTTTTAAGTCGAACTTAAAGTTAGCAAATGCTAAGTAAAGCTTTGTGCAGTTGTAAAATAAAGCAAGTAGGCGTTGCAAACACAAGAGCTTTTCTTTTCGTTTTTAACTAAGAGAACCCGTTTGAAAACTCGTGAATTGCGAAAATCACTCGCTACCTTTTGAAAACCAGTTAAATTTCTCTTTCTCGCAATATATCTATCCTTTTCTTTTATACCGAGTGAAAACTTCACGGGATATCAAACGGCCCTCAAATGTGCTATATGGCTTACTAAATTCTCAAAACAAGAAGAGCTTAAAAACGTGTTTCTAAGCGGACAATTATATATAAAAAAACTTTGTTTTTAAAAGAAATATGTCGCCCTTAATATGTTAAATAGAGTAGAGGCTTCTTTTAACAAATTTTAACAAAAATAAAAGTTCAAAATTTGCTGACATCACAAACATATTAATAACTTACAAAATTAATAGACAAGTTGAATTCTCATGGTGATTTTGTATGCGCGAATATTGTTTGAATATTCATGGCCGTTTCGAAACTGACTTCAATCAGTGTTCTACATTTTATACATGTATTATCTTAGCAGCTCTCATTAATATTTATTTTGTACAGACTTGTTTTGCGAACCTCAATATTCTCGTGGATTTAATCTATTTCCGCGTTTTGATTCAAATTTGATGCGACGATTAGTGCCTATAGGATGCTGTGCCTAATATAATGATTGATTTGAAATTTAAATAGGATATTTAAATTCATATTGTGAATATTCAACGCAAATTCTCTAAAAATTAAGTATTTCGTATTTCCTTGGTTTTTGCAAATTTTGTTTGTTTTTTTTTGTATAATTTTCAAGTTAGGTGACCTGCATAATAAATGTATGCGACAGTTGTTTTAATGAATCAATTCAGAGTCCCTGAATCGATCAAACGAACACGCGTATCTTTTGCTACAATCGTTTTCCATCTTTCGAATTCTGCATACAATTTTAATATTTTTTTTTGTAATAAAAAAACCTGCCCTGCGAGCATGGACTTGTCATTTGTCCTTTTCACTCCATAGGCAAAGCATCTGTCCTTTTCACTCCTTAGGAATATCTATCAAATTTGTCGATTTTCGTCGAGTATGACGATTTTAGCTGTCAAATTTTGTTTTTCGACAGTTCCATGCTCGCACCGCTGCTGTTCAGATAAGGCGACTTCGACGCGAGACGAGTCGCGCCTGTCTAAATAGGTACAGATCGCGCCAAACTTCTAGTCTGCTCTGAAGCTTATAGCATTCAGAGCAGACTAAATGATCTAAGCTCTGAAGTTGCTTCGCGCCTCCACGCGCCTCTTTCTCACTCATGTACATAAAATAAACTAAGTTAATTTTTATCGTGTTAAAACTTACTTAGTGATATGACATGCATATAACTTATGGAGACAGACAATATACAGGGTGTCCCAAAAAATAGTGTCAAGCGAAAGTCCAGAGTTAGAGCACCTCTTGGAGTACCCGAATCACGCCCATGTATGTTCCGCGATTATTCGTAGTTTTCGAGTAATAATTTTTTTTCTGACTTTTTGAAAATTTTGATCCAAAGAACTAAAAAATTTTAAATAAAAAAAAGTAGAACATATTTTAATGTTTTTCTTTTTGCCACTGAATCATCTTTAGTGCTTCTTTTATGTCTAAAATAATCAGCTTCGTAACTTTAGTGGAAATTTAGAAAACAGTAGTGTAAAGTCAAAATTTGAATGTTAGTGAATAATTACTTAAAAATTCATCTTTAAATTAAAAATCTAAACAGGCGAATTCATGGTTTCTAAGTATGTGTAAAAACTTTTCTAGGCTCTCTGCTTTCATAATCATTTAAAAAAGAAGTACTTAATAGGGCTACTTTGGCTTAAATCGGCCATCAAAGACAGCGAGGTGAAAATTTCATAAAATTTAACAAATTCCTATCAGATGATAAAAAAGAAATCTGGTCTTTTTATAATTTCTAAGGTTCAGATTAATTACAATTTAGCAAAAATTAACTACATGAAACCCATATTTAAATATTTTTCTCGCGGATCACATCGGTTGTAGTTTTTTTTTATTTTTTTATTTCAATAACATGTTGGATGTAACGCAGTACTTACCTGCTAAAAAATTGCCCGAGTGAGAGGATATGAAAGAGACCGCATTATTGCTATCTCTCTCACTCTCATTGGCGAAATGGATAACTGTAACTGAGGAATGCTATTCTTTGTGACAAGGGGATGAGGCGGGGGGTGTAGTCCGAGCGCCTATTGTGTTCTGGCGCCAGTCGTTTGCCTGCTTTTGTTTGCGCCTTACGTACGATACGCTCATTTGTGATTATTTGACGAACTTTGCTTTCTTTACGGACCTTGAGTGCGATTACGATTTGGTTTTGTGTGAATACGGGATTTTGACAAATTTGGCATTCTTAACGGACTTTTCAAGCTCTTCATTTTGTGATGTCTTTTTCATCGCAAGAATATGCTCTTATGCATTACTTTTATGGATATGCAAGAGGAAATGCTTCTGAAGCAGCCAGGTTGTTCCGGCAGCAAGTACAAAATGGAGGTGGACCTCAGCCTGAAACTTGGCCTGATCATCGCATGATTTTAAGAGTACATAACTCTTACATGGAAGGACGCCTACCAGGTAGAAGATCGGGGCGCCCATCTGAAATGAGTGACCCAGATACTGTCCAATCAGTGGTCGAAGAAGTGGTGAGAGATCCATCAGTTAGTGTAAGAACAATAGAACGTCGAAACGGAATTCCGAAATCACAAGCACATCGAATACTTCATCAAGAGCGTTTTCACCCATATCACATCCAGAAAGTTCAGCAGCTCAAGCCCGCAGACTACCCGAGAAGGGTGGCATTTTGTCAAGAAATGTTACGGAGACAAGCTGAAAACGAAAATTTCTTTAAAAATATTCTATGGACTGATGAATCACATTTTAAACGATGTGGGGTGTTTAATGCGCATAACTACCATTCGTGGAGTATTGAAAATCCACACCTCACAAGGGAATCTAATTTCCAAGAACAATTTAGTATCAATTTGTGGTCAGGCATCCTAAACGGACAGCTGATTGGTCCGTTCGAACTACCGGACCGACTGAACAGCGAGGCCTACTTGCAATTTCTACGACGTGATCTCGGCGTCTTATTAGAAGATGTAGACCTATTAACGCGGAGAAATATGATTTTTCAAAACGACGGCGCTCCATGCCATTTTGCTAGAAATGTTAGACAACATTTGTCTGAAACATTTCCAGGCAGATGGATCGGTCGTGGAGGGCCCATTGCGTGGCCGCCACGGTCCCCCGACTTGAACCCCATAGATTTTTTCGTCTGGGGATACTACAAGGAATTAGTATACGCCAAGGACATTACAAACGTCACAGTGTTAAGAACAAAATTAAGACAAGCGGAAGAAACAATAAAAAACAACAGAATTGCATTTATAAATTTAAAAGAAAACTTTTTTAGACGATGTAGAATATGTATTGAGCACGAAGGTCGTCATTTTGAAAACTTTCTTTAAGCGATCGAATAATAAATACTTTGAAAATAATGTTTTGTTTCATTTATTAAGTTATAATAAACCTTCAAAGGTTATTAAAGATGGCAGCAGGAACAGTTATTTTTGACCTTCAAATAATAAATTTTTAGCTTTTCTACAATCATTTTTTATTAATTAATAAATAATTGGAATTTAAAAAAAAATATTCAGAAGTCGAGTTTTATGAAATTTTCACCTTGCTGTCTTTGATGGCCGATTTAAGCCAAAGTAGCCCTATTAAGTGCTTTTTTTTTTATTATTATAAAAGCAGAGAGTCTAGAGAAGTTTTGACACATACTTAGAAACCATGAATTCGCCTGTTTAAATTTTTAATTTAAAGATGAATTTTTAAGTAATTATTCACTAACATTCAAAGGGGAATGGCGATTTTAGGCCCAAGAATGCACAACAAATTTGATGCACTAGAAAAATATAAAATATTCGTATTAAATTTTTCGTTCTATCCAGATATCTCTAAATGTTAGATTATATCTTCTTTACATAGTATAAAAGAAAGTCGCTCCCACTGTCTATTCGCTTAAATCTTTTAAACTACGCAATAGATTTTAATGAAGTTTTCAGCAATAGATAGAGTGATTCAAGAGGAAGCTTTATTTGTATAACCAGCGATCCGCCCCGGCTTCGCACGGGTAATAGTTTAAATAATATAACTTATTCAAGCTGGCAAAGCCGCGGGCGGAGCGCTAGTTTCAAATAACTTGCTTGTGCAGAAAATATCTTAAAATCGATAACTATTTTCGATGTCGAATCGATAATTTCATTTTGGTACTTTTTTATTTTAAGTATATAACTTATAAAATAAACAACTAAATAATAGCTTTTTATAGATGGATAGGTTTTACTATAATGAAAATACCTACTGTATTATAATATTAGTATTCAAATCAATGAGGGCTTTTTTACATTTTTCGGGTTGTTTAAACGAGGGACAAGTTTAATATAAGGTCTCCTAAGTCGTTGCGTTACCTGCTCAGTTTTTAGATGATGTTCTCGTCATATATGTCAA
This sequence comes from Schoenobius gigantellus, assembly GCA_963935595.1. Classification (NCBI taxonomy): domain Eukaryota; kingdom Metazoa; phylum Arthropoda; class Insecta; order Lepidoptera; family Crambidae; genus Schoenobius; species Schoenobius gigantellus. Next base: position 30,297,496 of record OZ012551.1, read on the forward strand.
TAATATAGACTAATAAAAAAATTATGAAATCTTTATATTTCCGCAATGTCTTCCTCAGTAATGGGTTGCACGTTGTATAATATTTATTACTTATGACATAATGTGTACAATTCTTAATATTATATTAGTAATGTAATGGACGTAAATAACATAATACCATAATGGTTAAGTTATACATTTATTAATTTTACGAAAAAGAAAAAATACATTAAATAAGATTCACCAAGTTTTTTCATATTTTTTCTTTTACCAATAAAATACTGGTATTATCCGCTACTATTTTCACATTCGTTTATATGTGTGCGTTGTGGGCCTAAGTTAGTATGGCCATCTGCCATTCCCCTTTGACTTTACACTACTGTTTTCTAAATTTCCACTAAAGTTACGAAGCTGATTATTTTAGACATAAAAGAAGCACTAAAGATAATTCAGTGGCATAAAGAAAAACATTAAAATATGTTCAACTTTTTTTTACTAAAAATTTTTAAGTTCTTTAGATCGGCGCTTTGGCGCGATCTGTAGTCTGTATACGATCGATGAATTGGTATTCCTGCAGGCCAACTATGGATCGTACGCAGGCCAAATGTACGTTGTGGGAAGGAGACATGAGAAAGCGACATATTACGACTCGTGGACATTTTGCGAAGTAGACGTTTTGCGAAAAGCCCTTTCATCGTATGACATGGTATAAATTTTGAGATAAAGAAGTCATGAAATGCTTCCTTTCGTATTACCGATCTCCAATGATATCATCACATAATTATAATGATAGGCATAATTTCAATGATGGCATCATGACATATTTTTTATATTTTTTTATAAAAAACGTCGCCCTACACTAGGATTTTCTCCTGTGTCGTGGGTGCAGTTACAAACATAGAATTTCACATGCACATACGCCCAGACCGGAACAAATTTCTGTAGGCCATACAAAATATTTGTCCCGTACGGGCATCGAACCCGCGAGCCGTTGCGCAGTAGGCGATCACTCGACCTCTGAGCTAACCGTGTCGTCATAATGAACGAATGATCAGAAATCTGACCGCAAATCGTATTTTTCGCTTTGCACTGTGATATCATTTGAAAACCATGCGATCGGTAATAGGCCTGCTGATCCAGAACGTGACCTCCGCAGGAAGCTGAGAGGTTCTGGAGGGAGCGTCAGCCGGTTATGGGGACACCAGCGGAATAGCCGCTGGTGGACCAGCCAGTGTTCTACTTCTTCTGAAGCTGATTTTCATTGGCATATTTTCGAAGTTAAGCCGTCAATGTTGATCACTACTGACTGTTGAAGGTTGTATCTTGCTTTTATTGGATTATGGAAAAACATATATTTCTGATTTATGAATGAATGAATGAATGATAGTTTATTTGGCACCAAAATACAACAAGCAAGGTAACAAAAAACACTTTTTATATATACAGGTAGCTTCTGGGCCAAATAGGTCCCCGCTCAGCATATGCCGAGGCACGGAGCGCTTCGACGCTGGTATTCTGCGGATACCATTTAACCACCGCACACAGTAAAGCTCTTAATTGCTCAATAAGTTTCAAACCTAATAAATAGGAGGCAGATATACAACCATCTAGGTGACAAACAAATACAATACATCGCAGCGTTATTCGGCTTTTTGGGCGTCCAATAGATATTTTCTTAGTTTAGTTTTAAATGTTCCAACACTTAAACTATATTTCAATGGAGGAGGGATGTTATTCCAGCACTTCGAAGCCGAATATCGAAAACTGCCACGAAATACGGCTGTCTTGAAAGTTGGACAATTAATTCGATCTTTCGTTCGTTCTCGTAGAGAAAACTGTAATTTATGAAATAAATAGGGTGAGTTTTTATCTTTTATAACACCGAAGAGCAAACTTGCAAAATGTAATTTCCGACGTGTTTCCATGTTCAAGAGATTGTTACTATTTAAGTACGGTGTTATATGAGATCTTGGGGGTACAGGAAAACAAAATCTTATACAAGAGTTACTTCATTTACTGTAACTGTGTTTTATTATAATTTAGCAATTTACACTTTTAGAGACGCACAACCACACGTTTTTAGTACAGAGTGAGAGCAGCAGAGACAATGAGTTCCGCATAGATAAAATTAACATTTCAATATATTACAGATATATGTAATATATTGAAATTAATGACAGATTAAAATATATTTTAACACTGACAGCGTATATCTACATTGGATTCAAGCCAGTGGAGCGCTATCGCGACCACGCTCGCGCGCTGACTCGACTTCTGGCAAAATGTGAACGGCGGCGCCGACTCTGACACATGTTACAGAACCAATGTAAATCTCTGCCTTTGATTACAAAACATCGAGGCTTATAACGTACTACCTTTTTCTTACATAGAATTTTGTTAGAAAAGGACGACAAAAATTTCGTGGGTGTAGGTGAACGGCCGGCTTATATTCTCTTATCAGTGGATGACCGACACTGAGCCGCCGCACCTGTTCGTTTATACATAAAATTATGGTCGGGGCTTCGCCTGTATCGAAATCAAGCTTGATTTCCTAATGGATCGTTTGTTCGTTTAAAGAAGCATTACGTGGGTATGCTTCGCATTCCGATTTTGGTACCTTCCCGCGCAGGTTCCGATTACGTGAGACTTCATGGTAAATTATCTGTATGAAATTTTAATATAGTCCTTAATTATTATTCTATTACTAGCTTTTGCCCGCGGCTTCGCACGCGTAGACTACACACTTCGCTTTCCTGTTTCATAACAACCTGTTAAGAAACATCGTAGGGAGTAAGAAAATATTAAGACATTTCATTTAAAAACCTGAACCAAATTTCGAGCACCGAACTATCATAGTTGCCTATCAACTGGAATTATAAAAGTTCAGATTCTTTACAGTATTTCTCTATAGACAATGTTTTTAACCAAATCAGAGGAAGAAACTAAAACAACCAGGCCGGTTGGAGAGCTCACACGTGAGCAAGCCACGTAAAACTGGCCATGGGAGAAACAATCCTGCCGCAAATCGACCCCAGCAAATTTCAGTGTTTGACCCTGTGATTTGTTAATAGTCATGGCAAAACACAACTTGATTAGAAACTGCAGTCTTTTAAATTAGTTAACTATAGTTATACCTACTTAGCGGCTCTTACCGTGAACCCTGATTTTTATTACTTTATGGTAGCCAGGGCGCACTATCACTGATTCATTAGAGTGGAAAAGTACCTACTTAAGAAGTAAAAATACCTAAGTATATAAAATATGTACCTACTTGTAATATTAATGAAGTTAATAGGGTTACACTACGGGGTACCTACTGGAATTCAAAAGGCGGGATGCTTGTGGGCAAGGCGCTGCGTTCGTACAGTCAGAAACACGTCAACATATACACTATGGACTTAGTACCTTCCTTATTACAATCATGGTAAGGTCTATAGTTGCACTGCATGTGTATACCATGACGTGTGTCTTACCGTAGCTTTCTCAGTCCCCGACCCAATATTCATCCCCACCTCTACCCCCATTCCCACCCTTATCCCCATCCCCACCTCTACTCCTATCCCCACCGCCATCCGCACGCCCTAATCCTATCCCGTGCCTATCCTTATACCATCTTTATCCTGTGTCTATCCCTGTTCTGACCATATATCCCATCTCATCCCTAACCCAATCCCGTCACTACCTTGTCCCTATCCTGCCCCTATCCTGCCCCTATCCCATCCCTTTCCTGTCCGGTCATTATCCTATCCCTATACTAATCGTATCCCGCCCAACGCTTCTCATATTGTCTATGCGTTGCGCTAGTACTCGTAGGTATTTTTCCAATGCGATCATAATAATAATAATTAGACTTAAAAATGTTTATATTTAGCATAGGTAATACTGAAAATATTTTTGTGAATATTGCATTAAACTTCAAAACTTACGGATTTTCATACAAACTGTCATCCCTTATTTCTCCCCCTTAGGGGTGGAACTTCAAAAAATACTAAGTGGATGCCTACACTGTATAACGTATCTATGTGCAAAATTTCAAGTCTGTAGGTCCAGCGTTTTGGGATATGCGTCATTATAAGTAGTCCATACGACTACATCCCCTTTCTCACCCCTTTGAAGGAAGTAAAAATATTCATAATCACTGAGATATATGTAAAAAATTGTTTTCCTACTTGAACAAAACTTTAGGATCCAAACTTCTAAACTGACGGATTTTCATACAAACTTTCATCCCCTATTTCACCCCCTTAGGGGTAGAATTTCCAAAAATAATTCCTTGATGGATGTGTACATTGCATATGAGATCTATGTGTAAAATTTGAAGTCTGTAGGTCAGGGGGTTTGGGCTGTGCGTCATTATAGTTCTCACGACTTCATCCTCCTTTTCACCCTCTTGGGGGTGAAATATAAAAAATCGCTGAGATAATAAATTATTTTTTATTCTTTAACCTATACACGAAATTTGAGGATCATAACTTCAAAACCGTCGGATTTTCATACAAACTTTCATCCCCTATTTCACCCTCTTGGGGGTGGAACTTCCAAAAATACTGCCTTAGTGAATGCCTACACTGCATAATGTATCTATGTGCAAAGATTCAAGTCTGTAGGTCCAGCGGTTTGGGCCGTGCGTCATTATTGCTCCCACGACTTCATCCCCCTTTTCACCCCTATGGAGGTGAAATATTCCAAATCGCTGAGACACGTATAAATTATTTTTCAATCTCCAGCTTATACACAAAATTTGAGGATCCTAACTTCAAAACTGACGGATTTTCATACAAACTTTCACCCCCTATTTCACCCCTTTAGTGGTGGAAATTTCAAAAATTCTTTCTTAGTGGATGTGATGTGCAAAATTTCAAGTCGGTAAGTCTAGCGGTTTGGGCTGTGCGTTGATATATCAGTCAGTCAGTTTAGAATTTTATATATACAGATTTAGTCATAATAAGTAAATTTAATATAAGTTTAATTTGTCCAACATAAATATATATTTAAAAAAAAATCCCATCAGATAGGCCATCTACTCGTTTGCCAAATTGTATTAAAAAATCTGCGTGAAGCTATTTTGTAAAAATTACTCAACACGGGAGTACTATTATCATGTCTCGTGACTGCTTCAATTTGGCAGTGATAGACTGTTGCAATGCAGCATATAGAAATTGTAATTCAGCATAAACTTAACATAAACATGCAGCAAGATTTTCATCTCAATCCAGTCCGGCCAGATTAAACGCTCACCTTAAATAATGGCCGTTTTGTCATCTCGGAGCCATTAAGTGTAATTGAATCTGTACAGAGCCGCAGCCGGTGGGTGGGTCGGTCGGTTCGATCTCACCTCTCACGAACTCGAACGCGATACTGGGCCTCTATTTTGAGTCATTCGTCCGGAATCGAGCGCTCTGCAAGCGTCATCTGTGCTCGATTCCTATTGATTTTCGTTTCTCTTGCGATGAAAATCAATAGAACATTACGACGAAGATCAATATTGTTTTGATTTTCGTCGAAAATAAAACGAAAATAAGTAGAAATCGAACACTGACGAGCGCTCGATGTCGGAAGAATGATTCAAAAATAGGGCCCCTGTGCCGCAACGCCGACCGGTACAATCTCACTCAGTTATGATTTCGCAACGACTTTGCATCTCGATTTGTGTTTTCGCAACGAATCCTCTGATGATTTGCGGTAGCGGCGGCGCTGCGTTTGTGTTCTGTTTTTTTTTTATTTTACACACCTCAGGTGCTTAACAAGCGACCGTAGGCGGGCCGTTTGATGCAAACAGTAGTGAATTCGACCTCTTCGCGACCACCGATACCTGAAACCTTTTCCGCCAGGAAGCTGATTGTCACGGATTGAAAAAAATGCGAATTCGTTTTTTTTCTTAAGCCATAAAAAAGCCTTAAAACATAAATATATTTTGTAATTTTCCATTATTTTGATTGTATAAAAGTTTAAAAAACACGTCATGCTCATTTTACGTTAAGCTTCAGGTCAGTTCAGCCTTAGGATTTTTGTTGCTTAAATGAATAGATTGAAGTATACGACACATTCCATTAACTTTTAAGTTTTAAAAATGGATGGCAGTTTTAAAACAGTTACGTGATTTATATATTAAATTTTTTGGAATGTTGTTAATTGTGCCTCATAAACATTAGAATGTTATTTGGATGTTATGCTGGACAAGATTTGTGAATTTTACTAATGCTGGTATTAAAGAAGCTATTATTACATTTGCGTTTTATAGCGAGTGCACAGTTACATAATGTCGTGTCTACTTCACATTGATGTGATGAGGTGATGACACATGCAACGGTGCACTATTAACCTCCTGTAATCAACGTTCAAGGAAGGAAATTATATCAGTTATCGGTATGTGACAACTTGTTTATAGGTTATGTGATTATAACTTTACATGTTTAACAATCTGTTTTTATTATTTTCAGGTATGTGAACTGGTTACGTTTGCGCGCGTTTGTAAGTATTTTTTATTATTATTATGTGTTGATGTAGGTTAACAATCCTTGCGGTATAAGTCAATATTATTATAAAAAAGTACTAATTTTATTGTGTATTTAAAGTAATCTTTCTATTTTTATTCTGTTCTTCCAATTGAAAAACGCAATCCACATAGATACTCACAGAGCCTACCTCACGCCTCGGCTTGAGATATGTGTGGGCCGATTGAACTGAATTATTTTTTCTGTTTTTGTTCTTCACATGCGTCATAACATTTAAAATCAAACAATCCAGTTTAAAAAACCAACCTTAACATCCATGTAGGTACCCTACTGCACAACGATTTTAATGAGGTGATAAACCACACACCAACGAATTTTATTAAAAGACGATGCGCGAGACCGGCAAAAATGGAACGAAATGAGTGCGTAAGCGCAGCACTAAGTCGGGGCCCGGGATCTCGCTAAAAAGTAGAAACGCGTATCATGTGTACGCAACATTACATTATCCCGTAGTTACGCGTTGTGATCTATTGTTCAATATGTACGTACAGTATACTCAAATCTCACTGCTTCAAGTGCTTACTGTCACTGACTTACGCTCTTCATTTTGGCAGTGTTGCTATGTTTCTCTTAACCTTCGGCGTCGATATTTGTACAGCTGATAAAAAAAAGAAATACGTTCGTTGAGAAGTATCTTTTATGTTTCCTACCTTGAAATCGAGCGGAGTGACCTGGCTGGCTTTATTTGTTTGTACTTGTTTGTTGACGTAAGGTAGAGAAACGGAATGATTATTATCCGTGAAAATTGTGACTATGGTTTTAATATCGTGTGGATTCTTTTATGTTTTTTTTTGTTATAGAATTGTGTTATAGGTAGTTATGTTTTACCTATAACATGTAAGTCTGTGATTTGTTTTTAAAATGTTTAGTTTCGCATCCTCCCCATGGAAACAGTTTCTACTTCTAAGCAGAAGGTGAGTCTACCGAGTGTAACTCGCGATTGGTTAAGTTCTTGTGAATTTTTGTTACATTCCCTTATAACCCTATATCGCTATGTACCTAATATGCCCTTTCCATTCACGATTTTATGATTTGTGTTCCATGTTCCTCCTTATGCTCGGGATCCATCCGCATCGTAACGTGTTGAATATACGCAATAATTTTGACATCACAGTGACCAACAGCTTAACGCGTTAATTGGTACGTTGTATTGTTAAAAAAACACCGAATTACGGAAAACGACTAGTCGCATAACGACACATATGTATAATGACACAATAATTTGAAAGAGTAAGTTTATTTTGCAATCGAATAATTCCATAATAACTGTATATCTATCTACTCGTTAGAAAACAAACCGCTAATCAAATAAAAATATCCTGCCAATTGCGAGACCATAAGCTAAAAAAATAAACGTTGAAAGCTGCCAGTTCGTGTTATCAATCGTAACAAGTAGGACAAACCGGGATGTCCAGTGGCGTGTCGGAGGCGTAAGTCATAATGCCAAGCGGAGTCAAAGGCGTTTGCGATGTGCTGTTCTGCGACTGGCGTTGGTATTCCTAAGAGCGTGTTCACATTCCGAACTTGTTCCTTTTGTGATAAAAGTCGAAAGTTTTCGAGATTTGCCTTTTTCATTTAGCCTATTTTGTGTCCCACTGCTGAGCAAAGGCGTCCCCCTCTTGTCTCCATCGTTACTTCTCCCATACTACGTCCCCCCGGAACCCTTAGATAAAAGCCACACGCTTATGTTTCCGCAGTCGTTCATGTATGTAAATGACATTAGCTGCGGAAAAATAGCGTGAGGCTAATGTCATTTCCATATATTTTTTCTGCGGAAAGACCGCGGATAAATTACGGTGTGGCTTTTGTCTGAAGGAGCTGTTCTCCATGTGCGAATCAAGATCGTCGCGCCAGGTCTAGATCGGCCACGTTTTCGCCGGCCATCCTGTGGGATCCACTCTGTGGCGATTCTAGCCCACCGGTCCGGGTCCATTCGGTAGACTTGGCCGGCCCAAGTTCCACTTTAACCTGGCTGTCGCCACACCAACATCAGCTATTCCCGTTAAGGAGCGCAGCGTGGTGTTTCGGTTTTTATCCGTAAGCTTGACACCTAATATACTGCGTTCCATTGCTCTTTGGTTATTGGTACTTTTTTATAGTCACCGATCATTATCTTGTGCTCCTCTGAATTTCGGACACGATAAACGGTCCTGCGCCTAATCTCGGACCGGACGTGGCGCCGATTAACCGGCGGTCGAGTCCGATCTATGGAACAAGAAGTGCACCGGTGTTTGCGCAGACACCTATGCACTATAATCTCCCGCGCAGGTAGTATTTTCTGCTTAGATTTTTTTAGTGTTTCTGTTTTGGTTTGTTTAGTAAAACTAGTCTCAGCCTAAAATTTAAAATATTTAAGTATGTTGTAGTTTTACGCGAGATTTCTTGCTAGCAAACATCACGTAATTGTGTTTGCAAGATTTTATCCCTTGATTTTTTGAAAAAACTACCTGCTGCCATTCTTCAGAATTCAGTTCTATCGCGAGTTTCCTAGAGAACTCGTTAAAATTCGATGTAAGGAGGAGCCCATGTCTTCCCAGAGGGCTTCAGTTATCTTTTATACCAAATTTCATTAAAAATTTCTTCAGCGGTCGCGTAAAAGCCTAATAGAGACAGATACACAGAGTTATTTTAGCCTTTGTAATATTAGTAGGGGTGTGAACCGTGTGAAAGTATAACAAGAGATCGACAGACGTATAGATAGACGGACAGACAGAAAATGGTCTGGCACGAAACAAATGACTTTTCGCACCAGCCCCCCTAGACACTGCCACATGCTAACTATTACGCAGTCGTTCCGCAGAAAAAATGTATGGAAATGACATTAGCTGCAGAAAAAATAGCGTGAGGTTTTCGCAAGCTAATGTCATTTCCATACATTTTTTCTGCGGAACGACTGCGGAAAAGTGAGTGTGGCATTTGTCTAGGGGGCTGGTTGCTTGACGCGCCGCTACATATGCACAAGTCCAGTATCATATTGCTGCATCATTACTATCAATAATTAGATTTACTACATAAGCGGAAGATAAGTGAAATTATTAAGAAAATGTGTCCATGTAGGTTCCGCTTTACGACTTGTACTCTACCTTCACCTGTCTTGTTAGCTGTTGCCCAACTAGCGACCGACCGGCAAAATGGCGGTGACGCTTGGGAACCTGCCTGTGCGTTAGCGCGATTGTCGATTGTTTTGCTATGTGGCCCGCGAACTCCAATTATCCGTGTCACCGGTGGACGCCTTGTCTCTTTGTGCGGCTCGTGAAAAAATCGCGGTCGACCTGTGCGACACTGGATAGAAAAAATGTAATTGCTTTGCTTGTGTATGTATCGTCATCAGCAGAGCAAACAGGTGCTAAGTGGCGATAATTTTTTATCGTTTCTCGTGTACTTACTCATTTGAAATCATCCGTGCGGTGACGAATTAGGAATACATGTGCCACCGCTCCCATTCTTCTCGTGGATGTCGTAAGAGCCGACTAAGGGAGTTTACCGCAATTACACGGAAAACTCGAAACAAAATCCCACATTAATCCGTCTGACTAATCTAATGTATGCCAATTCCCCTTAGAAGATTCCCTGGAAGATCCAGGCACACATCTAAGTTGCAACACTAGCGCCGAATTCCATCTGTATGTATATTCATACTGTCAAATGCTGTTTCTTCACGGCGGCAAAGTGGTGAAAAAACTGGAATTCGGAAAATCTTATAAGACTGCTGCACTTAGACCTCATATATGGAATGGATGGAATCGGGCTTCACCTGAACCTCTCAACAACTGAGGAACAAGCTATCTTGTCGGTATATGTTGGAGCAACAACGTTGTGTTTCTTCTAAAGCCGCCCGCTTTAGAAGAAGCCCTACTACCACCAACTAAACTAAGCAGAAAAATGTCTGCTCCTATGGGGAATCGAAACCCGGGCCTCCAAATCAGTCGGGTGCTCTTCAAGATGGTTGGCAGTCCACAACTGTGCGTTTTTCTCGAAGTTTCCTGCCTCGCACAGTCAAACTTTGGAACGAATTGTCGCCTGCGGTATTTCCGGACCGATACATACGACCAAAGACATTATAAGAGTAGACCAACAATGCAAACGAAATGTATGAAGTCCCCTTCAACCAATTTTGATATGATAATAGCTAAATAAATAAGCATAATTAAGACTCATCGGTAATAAATAATGTTACAATGTGATTTAGTTTTTATTACTGTTGGTTTTTTACACTACAAAACGAAGTTATTTGGGCATATTTAAGTATTTTTATAACTTGACGCGCGCTCGACAGTCGAATGCAGTACAAATATAGTATGAGTAGCGGCCGCCTGACCGCTGTTATGGTTGAAGGGGGTTTCTTAGAGGCCGCGCGTATTGTCGGTCTATCTCTTATAATGTCTTTGCATACGACCTTCAAACTTTCAAGAAAGTGCTTAAAGGCCGTTCACGCACTTGTAAGACTTGTAATTCCTTTGGGGTTGTGAGTATCCATGGGCGACGGTAATCACTTACCATCAGGTGATACGTTTGCTCGTTTGCCCCCTATCCCATAAGAAATAAACTCATTCCTACATAATCGACCTTTGCATTTGCCATTTGGTAACAAAATACACTTTATTTGAAAAACTTTCAGTGATCATATTATTATTCTTGATCTAACTTTTTTCATATACGCGAAAATTATACAATGATAATTTCATTAGAACTACCTGTACGTTTGAGGAAAATACGGGACTAAACGCGCAATGTTTCCTCGTTCAGCCGTGATACGTGTTACATAACCGCATATAACCGCGGGTTTATTAGTCGACCTCACGTCTCGTCACGTTCCGCGAAATTCACAAATCTACATGCGTGTTGTCGGCGGGTGTAATGTAACGCTATCGTATTGTTCTGATCGATGAATGACACATTGGTGATTTGTATGTCCGTACCACGCTCGACAGCGGCTCTATTTTTGAATCATTCGTCAGGCGTCGAGTGCCCGTCGAGCGTCGTTTGCGTTCGATTTCTGCTCGTTTTCGTTTAGTTTTTGATGAAAATCAAAATAATATTGATTTTCGACATAATACTCTATTGATTTTCTTCGCATACGAAACGGAAATCAAAAGAAATCGAGGTCACAGCCGTCGCTCGACGAGCATTCAATGCCAACGAATGATTCAATAATAGGGCCCCTGATGTTCCGCTATAATGAATGGCGCCGTGCGCTTGCGTCTCTTCTCTGTTTTTCAAAGAAGCAGTAAGACCGTTTGTTGACATTCACATTGGACCAGTGATTGAGAAATGCTTCCGTGAAATCCAGTGAGATGTTCTTATAAAATATACTACGTTGGTGATTTTGCGTTTGATCTTAGTTTTACTTTTATTTAAATACATTGTTATAGTCGCGACATTTTCGAAAATGTTGAATTAATAGGGTAACGTGGATACCCCATACGAAAGGCCATTATCACCATTTCAAAGGTTTATTTCATGTCGAAATGTGTCCGCACGTCCTTCCTCTAAATATGAATTGAGTTTAGAAATACTATTACTATGAATCATAATTTTTATTAATAACAAGTTCGATGAAAATTCTACTAGTAGTACTGCATAAAACCAGAAACGCTATTTAAAGAATACCTTCAGTATGTTTTGCAAAGGAAGCCCGAGGTCTCATTGCGAGAATAAATCGACAAGTAAGTGTTTGGATGAATTTACAACCGGCGGGCGGCGCGTTCACCAGCAACGAAAACGCTGTGCGGGAACAGTAAACTACGTCGCTCGTTAACGTCGATAAACGGACGTGTTTAGTACAATTCGGTATTTTAATACCACATACCGGAGGAACGAGGATATCACTCCGCAAAGGTCACTCGGCTGAGGAGAGACCGGTCAACCTTGGCTGCGGCTCACTTTCGCACCGCGCGCGACCGACCGCCAGCCAGCCGCCAGCCCTTCGTGCGCTCATTTCATGAGTGGTTTGCTTTATTTGTTCTCCAATTTGACGTTTGCATTCGGTGTCCGAGTTGAGCTTCCTTTAGGGCCTGGGACCCGATTCTCATGTAATAGAACTTTTCCGCATGGTAAATTCGTATGCGAATTTTTCGATTCTACTGAAAAGTTCGAATGATTCGTATGAACCGTATTCTGGGGTACCCATAGAACAATATTACCCATAGAGCATTGAGGGATTTTGTGTACTTCAGTAACCTATGCATAAGTGAATTATAATTATGTACCTACAACAATAAAGCTTTTCATTTTGTATCGGACTAAAGGAATAAGTTTGTTTTTTTTTCTTTCAACTTTAAGATTTCCCTATATTACTACAATTCGGCAAGAAAAAGCACTACACAATCGAACTAGGAAGTCGGAAATAGCATTGACAATTTAATGTTTCGTACGACGTTCATGAGGCGTTTTTAAAAACGCTATGGCAACCACTATAATTTACATCTTAAAATAGTTCTTTTTAGTAATAAAATATTACTAAATCTATTTTAACACAAAATATATTTTTAAATGTGATCATATTTTCTAAAAATAATACTTATATTACAAAATATAAAAGTTCAATTTTTAATATTTCGTAAAGTACATTGATTGAAACGGAACGCTCCAGACAGTACATTCATACGTTCTGACGTTAAATGTCATTAATTACAACAAAGTTTGTCTAAGATAAATATTGAATTGAGACAAATTCTTATTTTAATTATTTTATTTATATAATAATCTGTTATGGAGCAAAATAATATATCCAAAAAATTTGCTAGTGCGGAGCAAAGGCTTCGTCTAGTACATTTAGTAGAAGCCGATCCACAGCTGAAATGTGGCAAAATTGATTGTCCAACTTAGTCCCGAATCATTCACAAAGAATGAAGCTAAAAGGCGGTGGATAAACATCAGTGAAGATATAAACTCCATCACAGGGGCTAAAAAAACTTGGGAGGAGTGGCGCAAGGTAAATTTTTGAAGTTATCCTCGATGTTATGTGTATGTGGTTCGGCGCTTGCCGCCTCTAATTCTTTGGGGAAAGAAGGGAAACCAAATTGGGGAAGAAGTTCACCAAATACTCTTTCTCATTCATTTTAATGAGTCAAAACACAGAGAGAAAACACAGTTTGAGCCAGCTTCGCGGTTGGAGGTCGTTTATACAGAAATAATCACAAACTCCTTGTATTTTTATAATTTTGAAACACTTTTGACAGCTAAATTCGTATACGAACCTCAACTTCGACTGGTCCATACCACTCGTTGCGTTCGAGTGATGTTCGTTCGAATTATTTCGATTGTGAAATTCCGAGAATACACAAACTGTGGTTCCTTCGAAAAAAATTCGAATGTCGAACATTTTTACGAATGTGAATTTTTTTCGAATGCATGAGAATCGTGTCCCTGGTCTCGTAATAATCGGTGTTCTAGCAGAATTATCAGAGAAGTAATATTTTTTTTAGTTATTAAAAATGCAATGAAGTAAATTTATTTTACGTTAATTTAGAGTGTAGGAAGTTGAAGTTTCCATAAAACATTTTACTATTTACTTAAATGCTATTTTTAATGTCTTTTTAATTTTAAGGCTTTAAACATACCCATATTTACTTCCACGCGTTTAAGGACATATTCATGCACTCGTCACGTAAAAAATATGACCAAAACATGAAATATATGTAGTAAACATTTATTCTCAAATCTTCAACAATGATCTTTACTGTTTACTTGTTTCGAAATGTTTCAGTTTCCTTATTTAAGGTGGTTTAAATAGTTCAAATTTTATGAATTTCACCACTGTTAAAATATTACTTTTTCTATAAGAAATCATCCTTAAGCGTAATCAAACTTTAACCACAGAAACGAGCTATTATTAAAGCAAATAATAAAAAACTGTATTTATAAAATCATTATAGGTAAATTTTATAGAATGAAAACTTATCGAGAGTTTACGCTGCGAAAACGTAGCAGAACTGGGGGAAATTTCGACTTTGATTCGGAAAACAAAGTACAAGTTTAGGGATGCATAATTCCGCATGTCTTCGGCACACGCTATACGGCCAAATTCTACTTTCATTACTTTTTTTCTTTGCCCGAGGTTAATGTGTATCGTAAGTCACTGTAAGACTTTCGTCAATTATCAACTTTGTCCGACAAAAAATTGTGGATTGATAAAATACAGCCCTTGCTAAGAACGGTCGAGTTCCAGAGTCCAATTATCCTTGACAGTTATTGATTAATGTGGAATTATTTTGACGTGTTTGTTTAATTAAAACTGTTGCCTGTAGTTAGATCTTAATATAAATTGTTGAGTTTTAAATTAGGTTTTAAACGGTGGTGTTTGTTAGAGGAGGACATTAGGTGTGTATTTATCTTACAAATAGGTACTACCATTAAAGAAATTTTGTTTACAATAATCTTAATCTGTGTCTGTAGCTACCTGGAGCTGCTTCGTCCGTTAAATATTGTGATTTTTTTATTATATTAGCGTAATACTGAAGATCAAGTTTTATTCATATTGAGGAATGAATTGGAAAAATCAGTTAAGTAGCTTTAATATAACCTCCTGCTTCCAAGTTTATCCTTTTTACTACTACATGTTTGCTGGAAATTAATTTATTTTTGTGAAACTTGCAGCTTCTTATTAAAAAAAACAACTCCCATAGACCATAGGCGCATGAGCTTACATTATTATCCTTACCAATATTATAAATGTGAAAGTAACTCTGTCTGCCTGTGTGTTACGCAATCACGCCTAAACTACTGAACCGATTAGGATGAAATTTGGTACAGACATAGTTTCAGTCCCAAGAAAGGACATAGCATAGCTTTTATCGCAGAAATCACCCCTTAAGTGGGAGAAAAGAGGGTTGGAAGTTTGTATGGGGAATGAATAACCGCTGAACCGATTTAAATGAAATTTAGTATGGAGAGTTTGAGTTGTGGGGAAGGATAAAGAATAGTTTTTATCCCCGAAATCATTCGTTAAGGGCGTAAAAGGGGGGGGGGGGATTTGTAAAGGGAATCAATAAAAAGGACTTCCACGCGGACGAAGTCGCGGGCAAAAGCTAGTTAAGTCTATAGACTGTATAGTGTTAATTTATCATGTCATATAAATTTAGCCAAGAAAAACTTCTTTAGACTCAACAAATAGCGCTTAGAAACGTCGTTCGCCTGAATCAGTTGATTTATTTTAAACACGAAGTGTGAGCATTGTTAACAACGAAACCTTTTTAAATTGATTGAATGAACCCCTGAGGCCACCTGCTCTCGGACACCTGTTTCGCGACGCCAAAGAAGCCGAAGTGACTCGATAAACCTATTGATTCCTTTTATATCTCGACATTTCTAAAATCAATGATCGCTTATCTGAAGCCTACTATTTATAAATTTCGAGATGTCTGATCTCCTCAAAAGTGAATCTTCGATGAAACGAACAGTCACTATGACTACACATCGCTGAATTAAGAGCAGCGTTTTTAACTCGTCTGTTGCACGAGCTGGAAATGAATGCGAGCGAGCTGTCTGAATTCTGTTAATTTAATTATTAACGTTGCTTGTATTACATACATTGATGCAGGTGTTTATGACTTGTAGTAGCTATTGACTAATTTTAACGTATTAAGTGCAGTGAAATTATTCTTGGGCCTGCGTGCCCTGCACTTGGATCCCTTGGGATCTTTTGTGCAACCCCTTTCTTTTGACTTATTCATTGCTATCGTCGCTGTTAGGTCAATTGAATTCGCCTACAAGTTTTACGATTGGTGCCAGTGGAATAGCTCAAAAGTCTTCAGGTTCTGGACATTCGATCCCAAAGCGACTCGGGGCTCTATTTTTGAATTATTCGTCCGGCATCGAGCGCTTTTCAAGCGTCATCTGTGCTCAATTCCTATTGATTTTCGTTTCTCTTGCGAGAAAAGTCAATAGAACATTACGACGAAGATCAATATTGTTTTGATTTTCAACGAAAACAAAACGAAAATAGGTAGAAATCGAACACTGACGAGCGCTCGATGCCGGAATAATGATTCAAAAATAGGGCTCTCGTTTCTTCTGCGAGCTAGAGAATCGCACTGACACAATAAGTGTCCATGCTCCCCTCTGTCTCTTTGCAGGTCCGGCAGGTTTCAGTGCTAATCAGACTTAAAGCTAACATGTGATTGGTACCTCCATCAAAGTAACCAAAGCTCCCGACAGGGGTCAGGTTTGCGTTCTGCCTGCACCAATAATGTTTTGTCATAGATTTATCTTACGCCTATATTTAAACCACAAAAACCGTTCCAATGAGCGATAGCTTATTTCTGTAGTTACGTGTGATTAGAGAGCCTATCTGACTTATTTACTTTTTATCTAATTAGAACTCCTTTTAAACACAAGATGTTGCGAGTATTTCGCACTCTTTTTATTATTATCACAATGCTTCTCATTTGAAGAATAATGGAGATATCACTATCTCCATTATATCTTTTTTTTATGGAACGCAGTTCTAATGTTACGATTCTAATTACATTTTTTCGGGCACATTCGTTTATACCCACTGGCACGGACGTAAAACTCGTAGTTTTTCTGGTTCAAACTTAATAGAAAGCATTGAAAATCGAATTGGCGTTAGTTTTATAACTCTAGGTTCCAATACGTCCGTGGCTTTGCGGAACCCCGTGCGATATTTGAAGCATGTTCCTATACCTACATTTCAATAAAGCTGAAGGGGAGAATCGATTTTGTATCAAGGCCGTATCCTTGTAGGTACTGTCTATGTTTTATTTTAGGATTATTATCAAACGAAAGACGGAACTTTATCCGGCCTCGAATGTTTTTATTACCTACACTACAAAATAACGGCCAGATCTTGTGTAAATATAATGATAGGATTAAACGAACTTACCTAAAGTGAAGTTCAATTCATATTATATGAAGTAATTAGTCCAAGGTATAACTATTGTAGTAACGCCTTCTTCCGCTACTAAATACGCGAATTTTAAAGACACCATTAAAAATATAAAAGAAAAATACACCTGGCAACTCCACCGTCACCATAGCTCATTAGTTTAGAGTAATAGGTATATATAATTGGGTTAGTAATTTATTACTTCAAAAGGGAAGGGTGGGATGCTCCATACCTTGGACTAATTACTTCATATAATATGGATTGAACTTCACTTTAGGTAAGTTCGTTTAATCCTATCATTATATTTGTAATTAGTCCAAGGTATAACTATTGTAGATGTTTAGAGTTTTTGATAAATAGGTAAACATTAGTACCTATTTACTAACTGTCAATAGGTATTCAATAACATTCAATATTTATTTCATAATGTAGATAACGTTTACTTGTGTTAACAGTTTCATGTTAACCATATAATAACTATAAATTTCAAGAACTACCAGCCGTGGCAAAAAGCTTTGCCAATCTAACTGGCGTGGTATATTATAATATTTAGCAAATATCGATAATTTATTTGATCCTCCAATAGTGGGGATATGCCACCCAATGTGTTATCTAACTTTTTGTAAGTTTCGGTTCCCTTTCCAGATTGAAACCTAATGGGATTTCACTGTACAGTACAGAGACTCAATTAATTTTGCCTTAGTGAAATATTTGTAAGTACAGAAGTTAATAATGAATATCAAATACATTAAAAATAATTTAGCCTTAGTCTGTTCCACAAACAAACTACATAATCGCCACGCGAAAATGTAATAGTAATAAAATCCTGAAATCAATCATTTACCATTATAGGTACCTATTTGTACTTTGGAATGTCCCATGGACAGAGTACATAATCGCCACGCGAAAATGTAGAATTAACAATTCCTTAGGACTGTCCCACGGACAGAGTACATAAACGCCACGCGATAATGTAGAATTAACAATTCCTTAAAATCATTCATATGCCTGGACATATATTCGTCCTTTAACTTGTCCCACGGACAGAGTACCTACATCCTCGCCACGCGAAAATGTAGAAAAAACGATTCCCTAAAAAAAAATTTTTATGTGCTTTGAAAGATATATATCCTTCAGCCTGTCCCACGGACAGAGTACATAATCGCCACGCGAAAATGTAAAATAGTGATTTACTGAAAATTTTTATTCGCCTTTAGAATATTATAAATAGTTAATCCTGCCCTATATGCATGATAATTTGAAGCATATTGTTTGGAGGGTGATGAATAAATAGAATATTAATATGAAAGATGAACAATTAGATTAACTTTCCTCCATTGTTTGCTTTAGTCATCTACTAATGGATTGAGTAGTAGTATTTTAAGTCTTAAATAAATTTATCAAATGTTTATTTCTATGGTCCTTTATTATTTGTTACTTCTAAAGCAATAACAAAGTTCTCACAAGTAAAATATCTGGAATAATCTTTAAATAGAGAAGAGACAACTTGCTTAAGTGTCGCTGTCATAGAACTTTTAATATCTCTTAAAATAGCCATCTTAATTTGAGAAAACTATAATTAATACATAACTAATTATGTATAGGATTTGTGACTTTTTGGGCAATAATAGCAGTTTTTAATGTCAGTTTTCTTGAGTCTAGGTTATTTCAATGTCAGGTTTCTAGATGACCCATGCTTAAGGTAATATAAAACTATGGCAGGATTGCATATGCCATATTTCATTATGCTGACATACATTGGCTTTGCCAGACATAGTCTTTTAACTCGTTTTATCCATTTTTTAATTTTATCATCTGACCTTATTCTATTGCCTATCAGCTCTTACACCAATTAGATAATTGGTATAAGAGCTGAACAGTGAAAATGCAATGATTGATGTGATGCTTATGCTTTAAAAATAAACATAAGATTTGAAAAATGAAACTTCTGGTATTAAAACATTGGATAGATCTGAATGAAACATTATTCTTTCTTCTTTTATAAAAATATTAATCCTATGGTAAAAGTATCAACATTTGAAACAAGACGATGCCATGATTACATGTATATTATAAAATATAATTTATTTATCGTATAATCATATATATATATATATTTTTTTTTTTGAAATGTGTTACAAATGAATCAATGCATCACAAATCTTAGAAGTACATTATGTCCTGCGACAGTTTCAAACTTACATCTGCATTGAGACTACAAGATTTAAAATCAGCTTAATAATATTTTGAAATTTTATATATTAAGCAAAAAAACAGATGCTGCTAGTTTCACACCACCGCCAAATGTTTAGCAAGATCATTTGGATTGATATCAAACTGAGCTTTTTCTGTGAATGTATTGAAAGTGTGGTGTTATCTATTTCTAATAAAATATCACGTCTACTTGAGAGGTCAGCAAAACATCTTAATGCATAATTATGTATCTAACAGTTCTAAGAAATTGATACTGTCTTGCTTTTACCATTTAATTACTGTCAGTTGATAATACACCTGAGAAAATATCTAAAGAAAATGTTTAGGAAGTACTCCATATCGCAGAAATTTTACAATACTTTTCATATACATAAGCATGTTATAATTGCCCCCCAAACGTTCAAAGTCATAAACTTATATCTATCTGAGCTCTTAGTGTAAACAATTAAACTGCCATTCCTAATGAAACATTGAGCAAAATTACAAACCAAATTTATTTATAAGTGATGATGACTAATAGTGTGATACATTTCCTTTCTATTGCACTTAATCTTTAAAGTCATATCCAAGGAATATATTTTAAAACCTACAAATTATTTTACATTGAATAAAATTAGTAAAATTTTATTTTTATTTAAAAAATAAAGCCTAACTATTGTAAACCGTTATAAGTTAAAGTTTAAAATTACAATAACTAACATTTCTTATTGATTTTAATCAAGTCGTCAAACATTTATTAATTTTAATTATTATTATGTTCTTTATTCAGCTTTTTTCTTAAATATATTTTTTACAATATAAAAATACACATTTTTTTTTTTTTATAAAAATACCTGAAATTGAATTGAGACAAATGGTTAAGGTATGTATGTACTGTATTTAACCCGCATGGTAAAAGCAATTGTATTCATACAATTATTCAAACATAAAAATTATAAATTTTCTTCGTTATGAATAATTTGGATGTAAATAGTGCATGCATTAATTTAATCAAATCTATAACATGAAATCTTCATTTGAAAATGTAGATTTTCAATAAACTTATTATCAACTTATTTTAAGGAATCATTATGTTATTTTAAAATAAATCTATGGAACCATCCTTTTAGGAATAGTAAAACTAGAAATCTTTGCATGGGGCCAAGCATTTCTGCTACCTATGCAGTTGTTAATTTGTTTGTATAATTATCCATTTCACAATATTTATTATTGCCCAGTGGATAATAAAGTTGATTCAAAATAGTAACAAAATGTATTACATAGTCTCTTATCCACTTTTAAAATTAATTGACCTCGGTTATCATTTCCCACAATGGGTAAAAATATGGGGTCTATGGATAATTGGTTCGAGACTGGCTGCTGAAAACAGAGCATGTTCATTCGTGACCTGAATGATAGTTGAGGTTGGCCCTCTCTCTGAGCCTCTCCGAGGAGGATATTGTTAGAAATTATTGCAGCGCACAGGCTGCTTATTGCAACACACAGGCTGCTGCTAGGTTTTCAAACTAGAAGCAAATTTTTGAGGTTTTTATACATGGCTTATATTTTAGAATGTTTATCATTCTTTTTATGACTGTAAATAATTTTACACTTTTATTGGAGTACAAATATTCATCCCTCTTATTGCTTTTAATAGCTTCTATTAGGTCTTTTATAAAAGCATAGTCATGTTTCCTTCTGATCCTGGTGTACTGAAATTGTAAACTTATTGCATTGTAATCTAAAGACATCACTCAGATATTTTAAGAAGATTGTTTGGAAATTGAAGTCAATACTTGTGATATTACAGCTATTGCAAAACTCATATCCTTTGACTTTATTTTTCGAGTAATTTATCTCAAGTTTTAGAAGGATATTAGGAATTTCCATGTTATGTTATGGACCATCTAACAGTTTGCAGTTTTCAAGAAACTTTATCTACATAGGCAACCTCAATTAAAATATTTTTCAATGCAATTCTTTGTAAACTTGGTCATAAATATAACTACTCGTATATACCATAATTTCCTATAAAGGTATTTGTGCTTTAGCCTATATCCAATGAATAGAGTTCATAATCGAGTAGATACCTAGATACATCATCTAATTCATTTGCCTTGATTGATAGGTAACGCTTTCCCACGGAAAGCAGGCAGTTTTAAAAATATATTTCTTATTATAAAATTTTATCTAAATTAATTGTATCTAGGTCCTCTTGCCAAGCTAAATCAAAATTACGACGCATCTTCAAAACAGGTACTGTTTCGACATCTTGGGGTTACCTATTTTCTTTGTGTTAAGATAACCATTTTACTTTCGAACAACTTTTGACATCTTTTCTCCATTTTTATCACTGCGTATCTGGATTTTCGTTTTTTAGTTAATTAAATCACTTTGAAAAACATCAACATGTAAAATATGTGTCAGCTGCGTAGAGCGCGAAAAAAACGAATGAGCTATGGTGACGGTGGAGTTGCCAGGTGTATTTTTCTTTTATATTTTTAATGGTGTCTTTAAAATTCGCGTATTTAGTAGCGGAAGAAGGCGTTACTACAATAGTTATACCTTGGACTAATTACAAATATAATAATAATATTATTTCGATATTTTGGACTGCTAAAAATTTTCAACATAACCAGTTTCATGTGCCTATAATACTGGTAAGTTCCTAAAACTCATATTAAATACATTGTTTTGACATTGAAAATATTTCTATGTTTGTAAGATTTGTACTAGCTAAACACAGGAATAGTCAAGTGTTGCTTCAAAATAATTTTATTTGTAATACTGACGTTTATGTTAGTATTACAAATAAAATCAATGTTAATAGTTTAAATACACATCAGTTGGGATCTTGTTAACATTTTGATAGTACCTGCTTTATCTCTAAAAAGTAATGAAATCTAGACAAAGTCGTGCCAAGTCTAAGGTTCCTTACTGCGATTTCTTTATTATTATAGTTAATGTTGTGTGACTTGGCCGTTGACTTGTACCCACTAACGTATAAAGAATGTTCAACGACCAAGTCACACAACATTAACTATAATAATAAAGAAATTAAATAAGTGAGTTATTTTGTTTATTATATTTATAATGTAATCCTGTTTAAATTCAAAATTTTGGAGCAATGTCTTATTACATGACAAATATAGATCGAAAAATTGACGATTATTACGACCCGGGTGTGAATCATCTTGAACGGCTTCTTGGCTATCTTGAAATCGCTTAAACCACTCAAAAACTCGTGCATGTGATAGATATTTAGTAGTATTTAGCTTTGACTTGCTTGTAATTTGTTTGAATGCCACTGTTAATTTCCGAATGAATGAGAAGTTGTAAATGTACGTGACTATCTCAGAACAATAACTAAACCAAGACACTAAATCATACTCATAAACTTATTCATTTTTTTTAAATGCACCAAAAACATGTACGAGAAAAAGACAAATCTGAGTTGCTAAAAATGTCACACTATGTATAGACGTTAAAATGGATACCTTTGGTTACCTTTGTGATACCGAGTTACGACTTAGGTTAATACGACCCTTTGCCCAAGTCGTAATTTTGCACATTTTTTAAATACCTAACTATACTGTAATATGTCCATAGATTATTTCTGTAATTTTGACAATTTGTCAAAAACCTGTAAAATGTCTCAAAGTGTGAACGCTCAACATCATAAGGCGACTTCTATGCTTTAGTTATTGTTCTGAGGTAACTATAATATAATGCTCGCCATTTGAGCTGTATAGTAAACTGTGATCTCGAAGTAGTTTAATTCAAACTCAAAAATCTTTATTTAATGTAGACCTTTACAGGCACTTATGTACACACACCCCCACCCTTATTAAGATGTGTGCAAATACAAATAAAATTAAAAAAAATGTTGACTCAACATCTGTTCGGAAATTGGGAGAGCCTTCTCGAGAAGAACAGCCACGAAACTCAGGTCTTGTATTTTTGCCAACATTACAAATATCAAAAATTCACAAACATTTTTATTTAATTGAAATAATATAGAAACGCCTGTCGGAGTGAGTGGAACAGTTACTCAAATTAATGACATTCATCAAATACAATATAAATAGTAATATAATGAAAATTGGCATGGACTATTATAACGCAGCTAAAGGCGTTTTTACGTATAGTTATTTATATTGATAGGGGGAACTTGGGTATGCATTCCACAATGGCATGCTTATAGATATGTAATATGCTAATCGCTGTGTAGGGCATGCCATGACAGGTCGGCGCGGCCAAGGATGCCAAGGAGAAGGGACGGACATATTGAGCAATACCTACATAGGTATGTACCTGAGCCATTATAATTTTAGTGGGCTTTTGAACACTGCAGCCGGTGTATATTGTACAATGTAGATGTTTTAAATTAGATAAATATACAGGTTATCCCATCGCGCGACGTTCTGTCGATGACTGATGTGTTCGGCGTCCATCATATGTATTTTTCACTGGGAGAGTTATGAGAAAAATGTGAGGTATTGCTCGGAAAACGTAAAACGTTCTCCGAGCAATATCTCATATTTTTCTCACCATAAGAACCTTCTCTAGTACCCTTCCTTCATTTCAGCCAAGAACCGCCCGCTGTTAAAAAGGCATCCCCCAAGGATCGTCAAGCCGATCGGTTTTGCGCTTCTCGCATTCAGCGGCTTCCCGCGTCCTTCTTTATAGGGGCGACCTTCGGTCCACCTTGTGTGTGGGGGGGGGGGGACCTTTCTAGAATCCAACAAATACTTAAATAACCGAATAAGTCCGGATGGGTTATTGTCTAAGAAAAAGTCTATCACGATCGCTTATAATTGGACAGCCATTGCGCCGTAAACATAAGACTCTGTGCCGACTTCCTTTTATAAAGCAGTAATGGATGGACTGCAACTGTCAAATTGTAAGCGATCGCGATAGATTTTTTCATAGACAGTAACCCCCCAGGGGTCATATCCTGATCGCTTATAGCAAGGTTAAAACAATTGTAAAACGGAGATACCGCTATTGCAGCGTATAGTGCCATCTCGTTCTCACTGCGGCTTAAGGTTTAGGTAAGGGGTTCTCCAGTTTTTGCACCTAGCAACATACTTAGCGATCCATTTTTATTTTTATAATAAATTATCGTTAGCTGAAGCCAAGTGAAGACATGAAAATAATATTATAAGATAAATCTAATATATTAAAATCTCGTGTCACAGTGTCTGTTATATCGAACTCCTCCGAAACGGCTTGATCGATTTTTATGAATTGAAGGTCTGAGAATGGGTCGTAGGCTATTTTTTTATACCCCTAGGTGATAAGGATGGTTCATTCGGGGAATGGCTAGCGCCGATCTCGATTGTGCCTCTATGGGGGTAGAAGTTGCTTGGAGGGTGGTTTAGCCAGGTAAGCGAGTCCCATGGCATATCCTTGGGGCGGCCTTGTCAGCTTTCAGCCCGTTGTCGAATCGTAACGAGATTCCCCCTCCTTAAAAAAAAGGTGATAAGGGTGGCCCTCTCCAGAAATTTTTGAGTGATGACCTTTTTTAAAGCGAAACGTAGTTCGCGGGCACAGCTAGAAGTAGCCTATAAGAAAATGCACAAGATCATAATGTTTTAAGTGGCAGTGAGAACAATTACTTGGCCCCCTGTTTAACTGCAAGGTCAAGCTTAAGGAAATGGATTGATGTTCCCTAATGACTTTTTTCGTTCAAGTTCAGAAGACTGAGAATTTTTCCATTGACTCGCTTTTGAATAACTCCGTAGAGGAATAGTAGAGGTTGTGGCATGCGTAAATATTGCACGTATTTAACTCTATTCTGTTTATTTTCGCTTGTCACTGGAATTGTGTTATTCCATAATTGATTTACTACCAAATCAATGTATTCCATTAGCACTACTAGTTCTTTTAGTACATTAGTTTACATTATTACCTTTAGGCTAGATGAATGAAAATATAATATTACTTTAATAGAAGCTTATTCATATAATAAGCAGAAAGAAAAAAATTGGTTTTCGAATAACTATAAAAACAACCAAGATATAAAGTATTAAAGACTTTTCTCCATCTCGTTCTAGCAAAACGGCGATTTACATGGAGTTTATATGGCCGTACTTAACAATGACGTCACGATTGATGTCGGATCTCTCTGTCTAATCGCTTTCAAATTAACAGCTTAACATGTTTATATCTAATGTATTTCCAAGCCGATCTTAATTCTAATTTCACATGCAACTTTTTCTACGGTATTTTAATATTTTATGACGAGACGTGAAAATTAGAATTCTGTCATCATCCCATGCATATATTCGTCGTGATCGTGCCAGCTACAGCTACCCCTGCTACTGGGCATGGACCCATACGGAACCCACCAAAGGGGGCATTTGGGCTATCCCCCACTACGCTAATCCTTTGCGGACGGAAAGGTGCGCCAGAATCTCTTCCATTGATCAAAAGGGAAACCGCGACCAGTTCAAGTTGACTTGAGTCCCCTGTATGCTGCGGCTGTGCTTATATTGAACGGGGCTTTGGGGATTGGAGTCGCTCACGTCCGTAGGTTTTACCCTCGAGACCCTACACGTGATCCCCGGGTGGTGCTAATCGAGTGACCAACTTCTGGTGGTAGGGCTTGAAAAACCCGACTGGCTAGCGACCACCGTGCGCATGACGTAAAACCCGTCAAGTGGCCATTTTTTGTCCGCGTTTCGGGATCAGCTAGCGCACAGCCAGAGCTTGAGGGGTCGTTGCTGCGATTTGTGTGGTTTGTGTGGGCTTCCGTCGACCCAGTGCCAGGTTGACTCCGTTGACCCTCCGCCCAGGAAGACCTGAAGAAACGGCTGTTCCGCTGGCCGCCCGTGGTATAGTACAGGGGCCCAAGCGGACCTAACCAGTCCGTGAGGCTGCCCCACCATGCCACGCATAATCTCGGGGTGGTCCGTCGTGCCGGTTGGTGACCGGACGGTGGGTCCCGGCGGCCACTTCCGGGGGGGTTCGGGGGCCCGGGGTGCGGAGGGTCAGCGCAAATCAGCTGTCGGCTGTTCCCTGGCGAAACAGGCCTACACACATTAACTATGCAAAACGCGGCAACGACACCTCAATTTCACGCCTCTCACTCAACAATCATGGCAGCGCAAAATAAAAGAACTGGTCGTACAGCGGTGCATTATCCCACCAAAACACCATTATTCGAGGTGGGGCTCGCTAACATCCGCGGGCTCCATTCTAACCTCTTAGCTGTCCACCACCATCTCGAGACAGCCCGTCCAGCAATGCTGTTTTTGACGGAGACGCAAATTATCTGCCCGGCCGATACAGGCTACCTTAATTACCCCGGCTACGCTCTTGAGGAGTCCTTCAAGGCGAAGGCTGGTGTTTGCTTGTTCGTCCGGGCGGACGTTTGCTGTCGTCGCCTGCGCTGTTCGGAGGAACCTTCCTTTTCCATCCTTGCGGTACACGTCGATTTTGGCACTCATTGCCGTGTCTACGTCTGCGTCTACTGTTCCCATCGTGGTGACCTGGAGACAACTCGACTTTTTGAACATCTAAGTCGGGTGGCAGATGACGCGCAGGAGCGATTTCCTTCCGCCGAGCTGGTGTTTTTAGGGGACTTCAATGCTCACCACGAGTTGTGGTTAAGTTCCTCTAAAACTGACCATGCGGGTAGGACTGCCCACGCATTCGCTCTCACGCACGACCTGACACAATTGGTCACCCAGCACACCAGGGTACCAGATATTATCGGTCAAGCGCCCTCTTTATTGGACCTTCTGCTGACAAATCGCCCTGACGGATATCAGGTGGTGATTCGAGCTCCACTAGGATCTTCGGATCACTGCCTGGTATCCGTCTCAGTGCCTCAGGCGTCGCGACCGTCGCCTGTGGTTGCAGCACGCCGTCTGTGGCACTATGCGTCAGCAGATTGGGACGGTATGCGGGATTATTACGCATCTGTCCCTTGGTGGCAGCGCTGTTTCAATGGGATGGATCCGGACTCCTGCGCTACCTCTGTTGCTGACGAGATCATACTAGGAATGGAATATTATATTCCGCATTCCAATCTCGTCAGTAGAGGCAGACGTAACCTCTGGTTCAATCGCGAGTGCGCCTCTGCTGTTGAAAACAAACAGCTGGCTTACCGCGCTTGGATCAGAGGCCGAGCTTCTAGGGATCCCAATACTAGCCTACTGAAAACAGCCTACAATAATGCCACCAAGTTGTGTAAGAGGGCTTACATTAGAGCGGATGCTCAGCGCATTGCACAAGTGGGCCAGGAACTGCTTGCGCACCCTACGGGTAGCCGTTCTTTCTGGCGCCTGGCCAAATCTGTGCAATCAAACTTCTGCCAACCCTCGCTGCCACCGCTGAGACATGCCGATGGTTCACTTGCTCATCAGCCGCAGGAGAAAGCCGACCTCCTGGCAAAGCTCTTCGCGGCTCATTCCCGTGTCGATGACTGTGGTGCACAACCTCCGAAACTGTCCCATTGTGGCAGCACCATGCCCGATATCCGTATCAGACAGCGTGATGTGCGGGCGGAGCTCCAGTCGATCGATACTCGAAAAGCAAGTGGACCAGACGGCATTCCTGCGATTGTTCTTAAGATGTGTGCAGCGGAGTTGACTCCGGTCCTGACGCGTCTATACCGTCTGTCGTTCTCTGCTGGTTGTGTGCCGAAATCTTGGAAAGAGGCCAATGTCCAGCCGGTTCCCAAAAAGGGAGATCGTTCTGACCCGGCTAACTATCGTCCTATAGCCGTCACTTCCATTTTGTGCAAAATCATGGAGAGGATCCTAAATACCCAGCTGATCCGTTATATGGATTTCGTCCTAAACGGTCAACAGGTGACCTTCTAGCGTTCCTTTTGCACAAATGGGGTGAATCTATCGATAAGCGCGGCGAATCGGTGGCTATTAGTCTCGACATCGCCAAAGCTTTTGATAGAGTCTGGCACAAGGCTCTCCTTTCCAAGCTTCCGGCATAGGGATTACCCGCGCAGTTCTGTACGTGGATTGCCAGCTTCCTCCACGAGCGTAGAATTCGCGTTGTCGCTGACGGCTGCGCTTCGCGGTTCGTGGCAGTGAACGCTGGAGTTCCGCAAGGCTCCGTTCTATCCCCAACATTGTTTCTTCTGCATATCAATGACATGCTTTCCTTGGGAGCTATACATTGCTATGCAGACGACAGTACAGTGCATGGGGGATATCACGGAAGCTCAGGGGCTGCTCGTGGTGATATTGGTAGGAAGAGGCAGAATCTTATCATTGAGCTCAACAGGACGCTGGACCTCGTCTCCGAATGGGGCTCCAACAATCTTGTTGAGTTCAATGCTAAGAAAACACAGGTGTGCGCGTTTTCGGCGAAAAGGTCACCATTCCTCCCCCTTCCTTCTCTTCAGGGCACAACCCTTCACACACAGAGCAACATCACCTTACTCGGAATGAACATTCGCTGCGATCTGAACCCCAGAGACTACATCGAATCCGTCATAACTACTGCCTCACGGAAACTCGGTGTCCTGAACAAGGTGCGTAGGTATTTTGCGCCGGACCAACTATGTTTGTTGTATAAAACTCAGGTTAGGTCTTGCGTGGAATATTGCTCGCACCTTTGGGACGGCTCCGCTCAGTACCTGCTCGATGCTCTGGACAGATTGCAGCGTCGCGCTATTCGCATTATTGGCGATGTAGAGGTAACTAACACCCTCGAGCCTCTACAACTTCGTCGTGACATCGCCTCTCTTAGCGCCTTTTACCGAATGTTCCATGGGGAATGCTCTGAGGAGCTCTTTAACCTTATCCCTCCCTCTCCATTTCTTAACAGAAACACGCGTAAGGGCCTTCGGAGTCATCCGTACACTGTGTCCTCCTTCTCACACCGTACCAAGAAATTCCAAGATTCCTTCTTCTGTCGTTCATCCCACACTTGGAATTCTCTACCTGCGCACGTGTTTCCTCCATCCTACAACATGGGTTCCTTCAAAAGAGGCGTGAAAAAGCATCTTTTGGGCCGGCAAGGGGCGGGCAGGTAGGATAGTCGATGTCGTCCCTACTCTATCTGTCAACTCATTTGGGCCTCTTTCACCGCTTAACATCAGGCGGGAGGAGGTCATTTGCCGGGTCCTATATAAAAAAAAAAAAGTTTATAGTATTATTCAAAGCAAACGTCAATAACGTTGGTTAATGGTCCATTGGGTATACATAAGATTTTTTATTGAATACTACAAAAAGTGTACTAAGCAACTATTGATTTGACATCTCGGTATAATAGCCCAATGTGATAATTGCATTACCGTTGATTTTGTCACTTGTGTATAGTAGTTGCGATATGTATGTATGTGCCATCACATCTAATATCCCCAAAGATTTTTTTATAGTGATTCTTATTGCACAATTATTGGTTGGCCGTATAAAATATGCTAGTTCGTTTTTATTTTCGGACACATATTCATACACTCTCCGGCGTATAGTGTATCACGGGACGGTCACGTTCCGAATAACCCACTTGTATTATATTTCATTTCATAGTCTTTGTGTTACGACTCGTGACAACGCTCCTGTGTCTGTCTGTATCGCCGTGCGCATTGTGCAACCAGATGTGCTGAGCAGGCCGTGTGCCTGTTCGCAGGGGATTGCCCAACCAGTTTCAGCTCGCGGTCGATTTCCTAAGGCGCCGATGCGCCGCGAGGTTTTTGCTAACGCGCTCGGGTTGCTGAATTCATAGCCGAGGAGTGAAAGTGTGACTTGTTGCTTACGAAACACCGGGCGTCTCGTTCCCAGAAGTCATGGGAAGCGTTTGTAGCGTCGCCGCGTCGACGTATCGCTTGCGACTGATGATGGCGGTACATTTCATTTATTTGTGTCTAAAATCAAAATCAAAATATTTTATTCAACTTGGATTTTACAATCTCTTTTGAAAGTCAAGGAAGCTACGCCAATGGTTCACAAGTCTACGGCGGGAGACCTTGTACTGGAAGGAACCAGCAAGAAAACCGGCAAGGGCTATTTTTTTCTCCCTGTATTGTTACAGAGTCGTCAATTGGAAGCTGACCTCATGGCAAAAATTTGAGCTCAACTTCCATAACAAATTTAGATTTGTCAGATGTCTTGTTAATTTTATGGTTTTATCAACGAGAAAATATCGATAGAAACTTGTAGACTTACCTGTTCTGTCTGTAGGGGTAAACCATCATCTTCGTCATTCACATAGGCCTCTCTCATGGTATGGCATCCCTGTCTCCGGTCATCTGACTTCATCCACCATTATCCGTTTGCCAAGACACGGTCACCACTCTAAAAGACGTTTACTCCATCGTTACTGCGACAGATCTTTTCCGGATCACTGGTTTCGAATGTGATCCTTCAAAGAAATTCCAAACATAGCACGTCCCATAGCCCGCTGAGCGACCTTGTAAATACAGACAATGTATTCACAAGTGATGAGGTCCGGTCTACTGAACTGTCTCATTCCCGGAACAGGTTTACAGTAGCGGTACATTAGCGATCTTATTAGTGGGCAATCCTCTCTTTCCACAAGTCCTACCTACCGTTTGACCCTGCGTTAGGTACGGGACGGTGTACGTAAATGGGAGTGATACATTGTGGGGCTACTCATGAAATTGATATCGCTACATAAATGCTTGTGTTTCGTAGAATACGTTGTGCCATTAAACTTTTAAAGTAGATTAATCGAAATGCTCGTGTTGGATGCACTTTCGAAGGGGGACACTCGATGTCGGCCGGACTCATCGGACCGAAGTTCCTGTGACATGGCCCTCTGCTGGCACATCACTCTAATTGCATTCATGTTTATGCACTTCCCTCGATTTACATTTGGTTTAAAACTCCGCTAGTTGCACATATAGATAAGCTTAAAACATATAAATGTTCCGCGTTTATGTGAGACTAGCTGAGCCTGCGACTTCGTTCGCGTGGATGTCCGAAAATAACAATATCGTGATGTTATACGAGTATTATAACCTAAAGCCTTCCTCGATAAATGGACTATCCATCACAAAAACATTTTTCAATTCGCACCAGTAGTTCCTGAGATTAGCGCGTTCAAACAAACAAACTCTTCAGCTTTATAATATTAGTATAGATTTCATTGGCGATTCCGACGGGTGGAACTAGCACATATCTGGGGGGCTACTTCCTAATAAATTCGTACTTCGTCAAAGTATCGCTGACAGCAGTATATTACTGCGTGCCGTCTCCCCACGTTACCGAAGTGCGCATGCTTTCGCTGCGTTGTACAGCGAACTACAAGTTCAAAATTTCGATTACGGACATATTAGCCCCTTTTGCCTATCGTGTTCAACATCTCTGCGCTGTCGCGTCGTTATAACAACCATAACGCAGATTGATTAATTTCCGTTCGTGTCGACGGACGGCGCGGCGCAAAATGAATCCAGTTCCCTCCTAGACGTATTCGATAAACAAATTGCTTTTACGTGTTAATACGTAACTGTGTTACAAAAGTAGTATGTCGTAATATGAATGGTGATAAACATGGCTTAGTTTATATCAGTGGTTCTTAACCGGTGATCATCGGACCACTGGTGGGCTCTGGAAGTAGCCGAAGTGGTCCGCGAAGCTATCTGGAAAATAATATTATTATAGATATGTTTGCGCCTGTAGATACAAATATAACCAATATGGAGCTATCGCTGTTGTTGCTTAAGGTGTAGACCCTAATCCTACTTCCCGTCCCTCTCTTTGCCTTTACGTCTGAGCGAGACGCAAGAAAACGCAGCAGTAGCTGTCAATCGGCTACCAAACTATCGACAATCATCTTTTCGCAACTCACGGCGGACGCGCCTCTCGTATATAATTCGATTACTGTGCATAAATCTGCGAAAGTGCCCTATATTTGTGTTTGTGCGATCCCCGGGGATGAAGAGCTGACCGTTTGGACCAGCAGGTTAGTCTCGCTCTTAAGTTTTTCCCTATTTCCTTTGTATAACTACACTCTGATAACAACCCCTCTTGCGCAACTCCAAGATATAACAAACAACTCTTTATTCATATACTCTAAATTGGTCTAGAGTTGATGGTCTATGGCTACTAGACAGACAGTTGTATAATGGTCCCTCGTCACTAAAAGGTAGCTTAAAAAAATAAAGTAAATAGAGTTACCGCCGCATAAAACTACACACGTGTTAACTTAATGTGTCTTTGCAATCTGCTGTTATCGGTTATTAACACGAATAAAGGAAAATGTTGCTACAACATTATCAAAACCGGATTTTGTTACCGTTCAGTTTTAGTAATTAGACTCCTAAGAAGACCGCTTGTAAACTTATTTTTAGTAAGATAATTTTTGGGAGCGTTCGGTGGCGCTGTGGCACTTGCCTTCCAATCGGGAGGTCTAGGGTCGAGACCGCCATGTACCAATGTGTTTTTCGTTTTCGAATTTCCTATGTACATTTGTCTGACACTCCTACGGTGAAGGAAAACATCGTGAGGCAACCTTTGCAAAGAAATTCAAAGGTGTATGTGAAGTCGACCAATCCGTACTGGGCCAGCTTGATTGACTAAGGCCTAAACGCCCTAATTTTGTATTAAATGTGTACTCGAGTGTTGTGCAGTAGAGATAACACTTCTTAATGTAATCATAGTATGTATCTATAGACCACCAAATTCTGACTATGAATTATTTATGGAAAAATTGTATGCTTTATTAGAGTTACTGTGCTGTTCTAATAACAAAAAAAATATATTATGCGGAGACTTTAATATCAATCTTCTTAACAAAAATAGAATGTCTACAGATTTTGAGAATCTACTTTATAATTATAACCTAAAGCTACAAATACAGCAACCTACAAGGTTGGCCAGCCAGACATGTATTGATAACATCGCCACTAATATACGACGTTGCAAATCTAATGTAATAGATATTAACCTATCAGACCACTCAGCTCAACTACTAATATGTCCTATTAGTAAAAAGTGTAAAATTAATAAATGACGTATTCGAAAGAGAGATATTTCGAAAGAAAATTTACGAAAATTCTATGATGCTATAGCAAGTTTAAGCTTTTCTGAAATTTATGAGATAACTGACGTCACCAAAGCATATAACTCTCTCTATGACATACTCCGTATGTTTTATGAACTGTGCTTTCCTTATGTGACTGTAACAATAAAATCTAGAAAGAAACAGAAGTGGATTTCTCGAGGAATTAGGCTCTGCAGCAAAAATAAAAGGAAATTTCTCTGGCAATACAGAAAATCGCCAACTCTCTCTAATAAAATACTACTCCAGAATTACTCTAAACGCCTTAAGAAAATTATCTGTTTAATACAAAAGAGTCAAAATAATTTTATCATCAAGTCTTTTAGCAATAAATCTAAAGCGAACTTGAATATTATTAACAAAAAAAAAAGATAATTTCCCACGGCAAACCATTAGTATGATCTCTAATAATGGCAAAACTGAAACTAATCCCAATGAGATAACCAACTTAGTAAATAATTATTTAATTGAACAAATAAAAAATATAAAGTCGTTAAAAAACACAAACAGTGTAGGCTATGACGCCTTATGCAGGTAATTAAGGATTGCGCTAATTTCCTCTCTCCACCACTTACACATATCATAAACCTATCGCTTAGCCAAGGCGTATATCCAGATGCCTTTAAATTGTCAATTATTATACCTATACATAAGAAAGGAGACGCATCTGATGTGAAAAATTACAGACCCATCGCTTTAGTACCCATATTATCCAAAGTTTTTGAAAAAGTTATATACACAAAAATTTACTCATTCTTAGAGAAGTTTAATATATTAATTCCACAACAATATGGCTTTCGACGAAATAGATCTACAAATATGGCTATTTTTAACTTACTAAATTTGGTTATGGACTCTATGGACAACAGAGAAAAGATATGTGCCATATTCATGGACATGTCAAAAGCTTTTGACTACGTTAATCACGATATACTTTTACATAAGCTCTACCATTATGGCATACGCGGTATTGCTTTAAAACTTTTGGAGTCATACCTCAGAAACAGAAAGCAACAAACTGTGATCAGAAGCTTTTCCAAACACACATCACTTGAAAAGGAATATATATCGGAATGTAGAGCTTTAGAGTATAGAGTTCCTCAAGGAACGATACTGGGCCCTCTCCTGTTTATAGTCTACATTAATGACTTGCCAGGAAGTATCGAATACCCTATGACATTATTTGCTGACGATTTAACAATTATAAT
Organism: Schoenobius gigantellus; assembly: GCA_963935595.1. Lineage (NCBI taxonomy): Eukaryota > Metazoa > Arthropoda > Insecta > Lepidoptera > Crambidae > Schoenobius > Schoenobius gigantellus. The sequence goes on from OZ012551.1 coordinate 30,332,238, forward strand.
TAAATGTAGAAATGACATGACTTATGAAAAAGAAATCACAATGACATTGAATAATATAATTAAATATCTTGACATAAATAACTTAAATATTAATATTGACAAAACTAAAATAATGCATTTCCGACAGTATACTGATTCACCAACTCTGACCATAAAATATAAAAGTGATATTATAGAACATGTTCCATCAACAGAATTCTTAGGATTAGACTTGGATTATCAAACAAATTGGAATACACATACAAATAATCTATGCAAGCGTATAAACAAATTCGTGTTTGCTTTAAAAGTTCTTTCCAGAATTGCTAATAGAGAGACAGTTTTAACAGCCTACAACGGTTATGTTGCTTCCATCCTCCGGTATGGCATAATCTTTTGGGGTAACTGTAGTAATAAATTACAGGTATTTAAAGCACAAAAAAAGTGCATAAGGGCTATAAAATCATTAAGAACCAGGGATACTTGTCGACCACATTTTAGACTTAAAAATTTTAACCGTGCCTTCTCTATATATTTATGAACCTGCAATGTTTGTCAAAAGAAACCCACTCCTATTTCCCACCATATCTTGTGGCCAATTAAGAAAGAGTAGACGTCATGGTCACCTGCTAATTATACCAATCACGAGAACCGCACTAAAAAGAAATAGCTTTTACTCTATGGCTCCTAGAATCTTCAATAAATTACCAAAAAACCTAAAAGATACCAACATTAGTCTTTTCAGTAAAAAAATTATATCTCTTTTAATAAGTAAAGCATACTATACATTGACGGAGTTCTTAACTGACCATTTGTAAATTAGTAAGTATTTTTAATCTAATATTTTTTAATATAATTTATTATTATGATTATTATTTTGAAAGTTATTTAGAAATTTTATAATTATTATTTTGTATTAATACCCTATTATTTAATTTATATAATATTGCACTTGACATTAACTAATTATTAATTTATTGTACTATATACATTTTTTTCACTTGTTTAGGTGATGTAGTTAGGTTAATTTTGTGTAAAATTTGTACGCCAAGAAATGGCCAAACATAGTGAGACTCATTAACTTATTGTAACATTCTGCTTACCTATGTTTTACAAATAAATGATGATGATGATGATAACTTAGTGTAGACTCGAGCCCCTCGGTGGGGGGGACGACGTATATGAGCAGTTATGATGATGATGATGAAGATAATTAAAAATAAACAATTAAGGAATGGAACCACGTTGAAATGTGAATTCCTAAGGGATTGCGTTAACTATGCGGATCGTCTAAATTTACGTTTACGGATATTGACAAACTCGACTATTTTATGATGATATAAATCATTATTATTATATACCAACAATTGACACACCACTTATTTGAAGGAAATAAAAAAAATACTCGATCAAGTCTTTACTAATAACTTATGCTTACTCAGCGTAATGTAGTCGGCGCCGAAAATGTGTGTCATGTAAATATTGTGAATTGTGAATCATCCGTCGGCTATTCCTTGTTGAAGGTGACTTTGATATTCAATCAGTAGCCACTTGTTTGTCTAATAATAAATTGTATCAAAGCTAAGTATGAGGGAACATAATACATATCCTTACATATTATAAAACAAAGTCCCCCCGCCGCGTCTGTCTGTCTGTTCGCGATAAACTCAAAAACTACTGCACTGATTTTCACCGAAGCGGTTTTCACCACTCGATAGCGTGATTCTCGAGGAAGGTTTTAGTATATAATTTGTTGAGTTTTTGTATTAATTTCTGTGTACATTAACGATATTTGTGGAAGATGTCGGGAAAAAATAAATTAAGGCGAAACGTAGTTTGCGGGCACAGCTAGTATGTAATATAACAATTATTGCATCAAATGACAAACCGCCTCCATGGTCTAGTGGCTGAGACCACCGGGTGTTGATCGGGTTCGAGGTTCAATTCCCCATGGGGGCTGAAGTTGTTCTGCTCGGTTTGGTTGGGGGTAGGGCTTCTGAGCTCGCCCGGATAGCTACCACCGTCTTACTTAAGTTTGTCGCCATAATAACAATATTAGTAGCATTGTTGTGTTCTGACAATTAGAGGTAAGAGACAGCCCAGTTCCTCAGTTGTTGAGGAGTCCAGGTGAAGCTCGCTTCCACCTTCGGCCTTATCTTCACTTACCATCAGGTGAGATAAAGGCCAAGAGCTTCCCTGTCGAATGTTAAAAAGGCTAATTAACATACATACATATCTGCCAGCGCATGTGTTTCCTCCTTCCTATAATCCCGGGTCGTTTAAAAGAGGCGTGAAGAAGCACCTTGAAGGTCAAGGTGTGGGTGGTTAGTGCGGCGTTTAACCTCTCTCCCTCACTTAGCTATCTTCTGGTAGGGTTTCTGCTGAGCCCACCTAGCTAGTTACCGCCATCTTACCCGTGTCAAAATAACAATGTTCAATTCATTGTCTTGTCATGACAAGTCGAGGTAAGAAAGCCAGTTCCTCCGCTGTTGAGGAGTCCAGCTGAAGCTCGTTTCCATCTTCGACCTCATCGTCACATGTCGTCAGGTGAGATAAAGGTCAAGGGTCATCCTTATCCAAAGCTTATCCTTAATGATGATAAAATATAATATAGCAACTGCCCCTGGTCTTTGCTCTTTTCACCCGTCGTCGGTCCTCAAATATTTTTATAATTGAGAATGTAAATGTGTATCATTTTAACAGACTCGTTCTTTCAACGGCCTCCGAGGAAACACTAAATCGTAAAGATTTTTTGCCCTGTTACACATTATACCTAAGAGATCTAAATGAACTTTCGCACAAAAATCATCTCGCCCGTTTAACGGGCGAATCGCCAAGAGATAATGGCAGCGGGACCTAATTGCGGCTTGCTTGAGTTATTCTTTATTTTTTAAATGGAAGAGGTCGAAAAGAATATAAATTACATACTTAAAAGAAGATTGCTTTTATTTATTTACACCAAAGATCACTTGCTGCTCAACATAAAGTTGATCGATTAACGAGACTGGATGTTCGTAATTTGGGCGTGTATTGTTTGCATCTTTCTTTGAATTAAAATCAAAAAACTTTTTGGTGACTCAAACGATGCATTTAGCTACGTTACGGAAAGTTTACCCGAATTGGAGCCAGAATAGATGGACTTTTCGAATTTTATTAATTGAAATCGGATTCGGAGCTTTTCGGAATCGAAGTGGCAGCTCGGTAATATAATATCCCTCCTACTATACATATTTCGTCAAAGCACCAGACACCAAGCAATAGGTTCAATGAACGCTTCGATGATTTTTATCACAAGGGAAACCTACAACTTGACGCCACCACCACCAGTACAGAGTAAACTGAGTACTGACTATAACACACGCGTAGGAATATGACCTTACTTGGCGCCGAGCCTTCTATGAGGTGGCTGACTCCGATCATTTTACAAATCGAAACAGTTTATTGGTTGCATTACGATGATACTGTGGTGATTGTATTTCCGCGCGTTGCATGCGTTGCTGGCTATCGGCCGCGGGTGCGGACGGACGGCCCGGCCGGCCGGGTGCGCACGAAATATCCCCCGTGTAATTACAATCTCGACGAGCTCTAATTCGTGAGTCACGGCCGAGTGAAATGGCACGCGGTCCATGAACGGCGCCGGTCCATTCAATTACACCGCGCGCTGTGAATGTAAATTATTGTATACCACCACAAGAAAATTTGTCGTCGCCCTCACTACCGGATTTCTTCCACTCTAATATTTCTTCCGCCTAATAATCCGGCGGCGCTATCAATAATGCGACTTTCTCGTAAACGCCATCACGACTCGCGATGGCGGCTTCATTATGTTGATGGATTCTTAGACGGGAGATAGCGTGTTGTATTGTATGCGATGTACGGGCACATAATCATTATATTGTCACTACTCACTGTGCGCCGATGGGTGTGGGCTGCTATATGCTAGTAACGGTGAGCTAAAACTGGGACGCGTCGGCATGGTACCTACCAACCAACCAACGTAATCCTATGAGCTCGTTAACGTAATCCAAGCTGGGCCTGAATTCTGGCCGCTTTGACATGGCGAGATTGATTGATAGTTTAGAGATCCGAATCGTGCTTCAAATGTTAATTGAGTTAAATTATCTTTTGCCTTATTTAGAGGATAGTCTTGGGACGCGAGGTTCAATTTGCTTTCACTCTGTAATGTAACGTCATCTTTTCAAATACGATTATTTCCTTCTAGAGCATACATTATGTTAAACGTATCTTTGCTCCTTATTCTAAGTATTGGAGTTAGTCGTGATTGGATTACACTTTACCATCTTTTAAGGAGCCAAAATAGATGAGACTCGGTATCAATTAATATCACCGATTCACGTGGAAATAAATGCTTTTTCTTTTGTCAAATTACTTATTTTTATGCGCCCGCCGATGGCCCGCCGTCAGAAATGGAGCTCGATGCTATAAGCTAATCTCATTTATAAGAAATACGCCGGAACACGACAAAGTTAGCTTGGCTATGTTGTGCAATAGAATATAATACTCACAGTAATGCAACCAAAATCGTTTCATTTTCATTAATTTTACGTGGTTAACGTATACCCGGATCAGCTTTATGGTTTAACAAATAACACGTTAGAAGGGGGAAAAAGAGATGACATGCTTTATTGTTGGCGTAGGTCACCGTAAAAAAAATCAACACAACACCGTGCCTTTTGATCAGAGATGCAACGAATATTCGGCAACTAATCGGTATTCGGCATAATACCGAACACCAAAAAAATATGAAAATAAAGACGTATTTCAATCAAAAAGTATTTATATATAGAACTTTGAGCATTTATTTAGAAAGAATATTAAGTAATTTAATTTTTTTTAAATTAACCTATATTGTCCCACTGCTGGGCAAAGGTCTCCCTTAACCCACTCCACAGATCACGATCCCTAGCACTCTCCGGCCATTGTGGAAGAAAAGCATCCAGGTCGTCACGCCAACGCTTTCTGGGCCTGCCCCGACGTCGACATCCGTCTCGTGGTTGCCATTGCGTGACTACTGGAGCCCACCTATCTGGATGCATTCGCTCGACATGCCCCGCCCAATCCCACTTCAGCAAAGCCGTCCTCTCACCCACGTCTATTATTTGGGTTCTGGAAGGCAAATCGGTGTGCCTAATTCGTTCCGAGCGTCTTACATCCTAACATGCTGCGTTCCATGGCCCTTTGACAACCTTCAGCTTGGACTTTTGTGATTCGGTTAGCGACCATGTTTGAGCACCGTAGGTTAGGATGGGCAGAATGCACATGTCGACGAGCCTTCTTTTTAAAGATATTGGAAGGTTGCCCTTCATCATGTCCTTCATAGACCAATAGCTCTTCCATGCGTTATCAATACGACGGTCAATTTCCTTGTCTTGCCTGTTATCGAAGGCGACTATTTGGCCCAGATATATATACTCGTCGACATACTGCATTACCTGGTCATCTACCGTTACCCTACGTTTCGTGCTGTTGGTCATTATTTGCGTTTTCAACCGGTTCATCTTAAGTCAATCTGAAGGCTAGCCGCACTAAGATCTTCGAGCATATTTTTTAGATCGGTTGAGGACTGAGCGAAATATTTAAAATAAATTAGAGGCAGATTCATCATTATCATCATTATCATCATCATATCAGCCAAGATACGCCCACTGTTGGACATATGCCTCCCCCAAGGATCTCCATACCGATTGTGGCAGAGGCAGGTTGTGGTGAATCAATACCAGTTTCCTTGCATTAGCTGGTAAAAGCCTATTTCGTTTATCTTCGTACACAAGACCTGCCTCCGAAAATAGTCTCTCACGGGAGACACTACTGCAAGGTGACGACAGATACATTTGAACAAATTAACTTGGGATACTGTTTAGAGTTTGTAGACAACCACTTGTAAGGGTCTGGATGCGATCAAGCAAAATCATCATCGCTACCACTACTAGGCTCATCACAACTATTCTTCAAAGCCTCCAAAAGAATTTTTGTCTTGCTCTCTCTCTATCCGAACAGTTCCCTGGAAATTAGTTTCGAACCTCAAGAAAATTCGCGACCAAGTATGGATCTGTCGCTTGGCAACAGCCGAATATTCGGCCGAGAGCGTCGCCGAATATTAGTTATTCGGTTTTCGGCCAAATCCCTATTCGTTGCATCTCTACTTTCGATGTTGTTGGCGTCGGTTGATTTTGAAAAGAGATCAAACACTCGTGATATTCTATTTTGGCGTCGCTCGCTTCTGAAAAGAGATTTATTAATACAGTTGCTCAAAAAGTGGTATATTGCAGGGCTGTTTAGCGTGCGGGAAGGTCACCATTACGCACGAGTGCTTTTCCTTTACCAAATGTCAAATGTCTAAAATCTGACACACATTTTGCTTTAGTCCTGCTTTTTTTTCTCTTAATCTGACTGGTCTACCAGATTTTGTATTGTAAAATCATGCCTAAAAGCAAAGCATAACAAAAAGCTCGGCCGAACCTTGCTTTTAAAAACACGGCAAGCAAAGCATAGCACGCATTTGCTTTGTATCTGCTGTGTACGTACGTACTACGACATATTTGGCGCCATTTTTTCTAAAATTTATAAGAAACAGCTGTACCCGGCATGCGTTACAATGCCAGTAAACGCCTTTTTTTGCTAGGAATCCTCACGGGTGTCCCCATAACACCCTACCAAAGTTTCATTACAATCTGATTTATGGTTTCGGAACGCATAGAGGACAAACAAACATAGTAATACTTGTTATATGTTTTTATTTATATAGATAAATTACACAATGGTTGTATTTATTGTTTCATTTTTTCGCAACTGTATTAAAAAAAGTTGTTCAATTCGGCTCGGGTCGACATTTGTCGGTACTCGTTGTAATGACAGGCTTCCCGCACTTGTAGCGAAAATAACTAAAACACTCGTGACTGATTAAACTAAATAGGTAAAGGTTGAAGATGAAAACGAACTTCCCAAATAAAATAGAAGATGTTCTACCCAAAATGGGAAATCAAACCTAATTACCAGATTTTAACCATGTGGTCTCGGTCACGAGACCGCAGTGGCGGCTAAAACTCAATATGTCAACGTAACAACCGTCACGTCACCGGTCTCGGCGCGGTACACTCGCGCCGTAACTAATGGTCTGTCTATTGTTTGATGACTCATAAATTATGATAAATTACTTGAGGCGTTCCCGCCCTTGACTCCCGCGTGGAATAGCGACTATATCCTATTATGTTTATCGCGTCTATAACTTTTTTCTTTATCTCTATTTTAAACGATATATTTGTTACTAGGGAATTTTTCTTTTCACCCTATAAGGTGAATATATGGCGTAAACTCTGATACTCTCCTTTTAATTATAATAATAACTCTTTATTAACATACATTTAGTACAAATATTAAGAAGTCCCTGACCACCGAGCTCAGTAGTTAGAAAATTGTTGGGCGTTAAGGCGTATACTCTCCCTTTAATTGCTGGGCGTGGGGGTAAACATGCTAAATGGTTTTCAACTTTGAGGTTTTTGGTTTCTTCCGTCTTCCTAGTAGCGTTTATCATTCATTATATAGAAATGGAGTGGTCGAATGGTCTCATTCTATCATCGCTGATGTAGTTTGCACTCATGTAGTCTTCAAGTTCACGTGTCTCCTTAGAGCATTCAGATTCAGGCTAAATAATCTAAGCGCGTGTCATGTCCGTAATTAATATAATTTAAACTTCGAACACATAATTAGTAATATCACACTCAGATTCGAACTGCTCATTCGCCCGTGTGCTTAAGTGGATACGAGGCTTAATATGATACGCGTAATCCTTATGCCTAATCATCAGCAACTAACTATAGTTGCGATAGATTAAATAAACATTAATATTCTCGCTCTCATCAGCTTACGCTTATAATGTTAGTAGGTAATCTTCATATTCATAGTAAACCGTCACGTCTAATATGTAGTGCGCCGTTTATGGGTCGCATTTCATGCGCTCATTGTTGACAAAGCGATGGGGAACTATCATACGTAGGCGTTGTCACGATTACTATGGCATGTTGCCGATAAAAATCTCTACCGGCCGTGTGCCGCGTACGTTGCTCGTTAATCCGATGACTAATAGTGATAAATGTTGGTTTTGAAGTGAACTTGTAATGGAAGTCGTGCTTGGCGACAACTACGTAGGTGCCTAACCTACACCGAATTGGGCTCCTAGGCACTGTAGATCAAAGCGCCAGATTGGACGACCGTAGTCGTGATCGTAGATACGCTTTTCATTTGTGCGTGCATTTTATAGGTGCTTAGTGTAATTTATGTCTGAAATCAGTTCGGTCGGTGCCTTTTAAAATGTTCTAGTGAAATTGGTTTAGTCAAAGAATGGTGAAATGAAGAAAGATGAACGAGGAAAGAACGGTGCAAAGAAGTTAGTTAAGCTCAATCCCACGAAGACACAAGTGTGCGCATTCACTGGGCAATAACCCAATTATCGTAGTGCCTCAGGTCCAGAGAGTTACTCTTCGAAAATACAACACTTGTCAATAAAAAAACGTCGCGTTTTAAAAGGGCTGCCGTATGAACATATACTTGGGAATGCATTTGTTCTTTTTTAACGCTTTTTAACGGACGTTAAAAAAGCACTCATGCCAATGAGCTCTACGTGTTGGTGTGGTACTATTTAGTGATATTCCTTTGTCGCATGCCATTGAGGGAGGGTACCATTGGCCTGCGTAGTTAGGACCAATTATAAGCAATTGGTACTAACTTTGCAAGACTGTCGGAAGTTTTGCTATGAGTATGCTACTCATTATTTAACAATTATCAATCTATTCGTCATGAGTCCTGCCCTTATGAGTGTGTGTCATTATAGAATAGTACGGAATCGATGCTATAGGGTTAGGTACACACAGTAACACGCTAGGCCTTACATGTTGAACTTGAGACCGTATGTCGCTCGTAATAGCGGCGGCTTTCGTAATGCAAATGTAAAGCTTGACGTGTTGCTGACTGTGTTTCAGAAACTAAATTCTTTTATATTATTGAACACCTGCCTGCAATAAATAACACGCGAGGTGCTGTGCATCATTGATGAAACGGCAATGCAGTGTCGGTGCGTCTATTGTCGCTATCGGTCGCGCATCGACATTCGCCGCGTGTGAACAAGTCGAACGCGTCGCATGGCTAATCTGTGTCGTTGGCATGCACAGGACGATTTGAACTTTACATGAATCGGGAGATATCCGCTCACGTGATAGCTTACCATGATCGCCTATTATAATACTTATTTTATAAACTGCAGTGGCGAGATGGCGCTATAAGCTGAAATATTGTTTTAGTTAGCGCCATAATGGATTCAATAGCATTAGCAATAATTATTAATTGCTAAAGGACAATAAGCAAGAATTATTAATAGCTAAATGTCAATAAGCAATAATTATTAAATGCTAAAGGTCATTCAGCAATAATCATTAATTGCTCAAGGTCAATTAGCAATAATTACCACCGGACGGAGACTGTCGCCTGTTTGGGTACCTCCGGCTTACCTATTTCTGCTGCAAAGCAGCAGTGTTTGCATTGCTGTGTTCCGGTTTGAAGGGTAAGATATGGCAGTGAAATTACTGGGTACTGTGACTGATGTCACAAGTTGGCAACGTACACTGTGGTTCTTGTGAGGGTTACAGATTTGCTGCGAACGTCACAAGAACCACATGTACTGTAGGTGACTATTACAACTTACTATCAGGTTGGCAGTGTGCTTGTTTGCCAAATTAGTTATATAAAAAAATAATCGTATTTGCTAAAATATATGATTGCTTCATTTATTTTAGTGTTATGTATCGGAGGTGTACGGAGACAGTGAAACACGCTGTGGTTTAACACGCACTGATTTATTTCGACCTTTACGTCACAGATATAGGCAGCGTCGTATGTAGCGTTTAACATATACCTATATTGCATACACAACATCTCTCCCTCTAATCTAAAGTGGGATGATTATGCTGAGAAGGATTGCCTTCCTCTTCTTGCCTGTAGGATCCGTTTTCTCGTCAATATCATTCGCGATATAATATTGCATAATCCTTCCTTTGTAGGACTCCCATGTTTGACTATTATGGTCAAAAGTATTTAATACTCCAAAATACGAAGCAGACATTTTATTTTCGTTATTAATGTGGGTATCGAAAGGCTCGTCGCCACTGTTATGTATCGGAGGTGTACGGAGACAGTGAAACACGCTGTGGTTTAACACGCACTGATTTATTTCGACCTTTACGTCACAGATATAGGCAGCGTCGTATGTAGCGTTTAACATATTACCTACATTGCATACACAACATTAAGCAAATACGATTAATTTTTTGACTGACATCGATCTCACAAAATCGTTTGATCCTGCTGCTATCATACGATATTCATGACTGCGTTTATCAGCATTTAATTAATTAGCGCCCGTTAGCATTATTAAATTTTTCGTTCAATGCACATACAGTTATATTTGATACGGAATGAGTCGACAGATTTCGATATTATCAAATCGATTTTAGTATATAGCCCGTAGCAGGCTAAGACGTGAAAATTAGCGTGCTAATGATTGAAATTAAAATGAATTTCCATTACTAATTTCAACCTCGCTCTAAGCGATTATGATAAGGGGGGCAGTTCACGGCCTGGCTACTATATCCGGCAGGCCTCACATAGGTGACTTGGGTCACCCAGATCCCGAATCCCAGGTCACCTCACGATTGGACTGACGGAACACCCCGGATATAACCACAAGAAATCTCTCGGGTAGATCTAAATCTTCTTTCACCGGGTTAGAAAAGGCCTCACGTTTGGGGGCAATATTACTGTGCCTATCTACTTACCGATATTAATAGCTCTTAACACCATTTTAACGATGTGCCGCGTGACATTCTAACAATGCTGCCACATGAGTCAACTTACACTAATAATAATAAATCACAATAACTTTCAATAAGTCACAAGCTACGTTTTAAGCCTAGACATAATAACATTGAATAATTCAAAAGTACTCCATTCTACGTATTTGTCGATAGGTGTGTCATCACATCCTCATTGTACGTTTCTTTCATTGTATAATTGTATTGATATTTCACTGTAGTAACAATGGCTGACAGCCTAATTCATAGTTAACTATTCGGGGGACATGAACAGCTAAATTTGTTATAGTATTCATTTACATTGATAATTATTAAATTGAGATTAGGTGAAACCAATCAATCGTTATCGGCGTTTTCTCTTGCGAGTACTGAATACTGATATTGTTTGCTACCTCTTTTCAAACTGGCGATCAAAAGAAAAACAATCTATCTTTACAGCAGATAAATTCTTAACGTGTATGGTGTGACATTAAAATAAGTATTAAGTGGTTTCAGAAGTACCAGAATCTGATGGCAAATGTAGATCTTATAATATACTAGCTGTGCCGGCGAACTACGTTTCGCCAAAAAAATAAAAAATAGTTTACGACCTATTCTGAGACCTACTGAATATACACAAAACAATTTCATAAAGATCGGTCAAGCCGTTTCGGAGGAGTTCGGTAACAAACACTGTGACACGAGAATTTTATATATTAGACCAACCCTCGCTGCCACCGCTGAGACTTGCCGATGGCTCACTTGCTCATCAGCCGCAGGAGAAAGCCGACCTCCTGGCAAAACTCTTTGCGGCTCATTCCCGTGTCGATGACTGTGGTACACAACCTCCGAAACTGTCCCATTGTGGCAGCACCATGCCCGATATCCGTATCAGACAGCGTGATGTGCGGGCGGAGCTCCAGTCGATCGATACTCGAAAAGCAAGTGGACCAGACGGCATTCCTGCGATTGTTCTTAAGAAGTGTGCAGCGGAGTTGACTCCGGTCCTTACGCGTCTATACCGTCTGTCGTTCTCTGCTGGTTGTGTGCCGAAATCTTGGAAAGAGGCCAATGTCCAGCCGGTTCCCAAAAAGGGAGATCGTTCTGATCCGGCTAACTATCGCCCTATAGCCGTCACTTCCATTTTGTGTAAAATCATGGAGAGGATCCTTAACACCCAGCTGATCCGTTACCTGGAAGGTCACTCGTTGCTTAATGACCGTCAGTATGGGTTTCGTCCTAAACGGTCAACAGGTGACCTTCTAGCGTTCCTTTTGCACAAATGGGGTGAATCTATCGATAAGCGCGGCGAGTCTGTGGCTATTAGTCTCGACATCGCCAAAGCTTTTGATAGAGTCTGGCACAAGGCTCTCCTTTCCAAGCTTCCGGCATACGGATTGCCCGCTCAGTTCTGTACGTGGATTGCCAGCTTCCTCCACGAGCGTAGAATTCGCGTTGTCGTTGACGGCTGCGCTTCGCGGTTCGTGGCAGTGAATGCTGGTGTTCCACAAGGCTCCGTTCTATCCCCAACATTGTTTCTTCTGCATATCAATGACATGCTTTCCTTGGGAAGTATACATTGCTATGCAGACGACAGTACAGTGCATGGGGGATATCACGGAAGCTCAGGGGCTGCTCGTGGCAATATTGATAGGGAGAGGCAGAATCTTATCATTGAGCTCAACAGGACGCTGGACCTCATCTCCGAATGGGGTTCCAACAATCTTGTCGAGTTCAATGCTAAGAAAACACAGGTGTGCGCGTTCTCGGCGAAAAGGTCACCTTTCCTCCCCCCTCCTTCTCTTCAGGGCACAACCCTTCACACACAGAGTAACATCACCTTGCTGGGAATGAACATTCGCTGCGATCTGAACCCCAGAGACTACATCGAATCCGTTATAACTGCTGCCTCACGGAAACTCGGTGTCCTAAACAAGGTGCGTAGGTATTTTGCGCCGGACCAACTATGCCTGTTGTATAAAACTCAGGTTAGGTCTTGCGTGGAATATTGCTCGCACCTTTGGGACGGCTCCGCTCAGTACCTCCTCGATGCTCTGGACAGATTGCAGCGTCGCGCTATTCGAATAATTGGCGATGTAGAGGCAACTAACACCCTCGAGCCTCTACAACTTCGTCGTGACATCGCCTCTCTTAGCGCCTTTTACCGAATGTTCCATGGGGAATGCTCTGAGGAGCTCTTTAACCTTATCCCTCCCTCTCCATTCCTTAACAGAAACACGCGTAAGGGCCTTCGAAGTCATCCGTACACTGTGTCCTCCTTTTCACACCGTACCAAGAAATTCCAAGATTCCTTCTTCTGTCGTTCATCCCACACTTGGAATTCTCTACCTGCGCACGTGTTTCCTCCATCCTACAACATGGGTTCCTTCAAAAGAGGCGTGAAAAAGCATCTTTTGGGCCGGCAAGGGGCGGGCAGGTAGGAGAGTGGATGTCGTCCCTACTCTATCTGTCAACTCATTTGGGCCTCTTTCACCGCTTAACATCAGGCGGGAGGAGGTCATTTGCCGGGCAATCCATAAAAAAAAAAAAAAAAAAAAGATTTAACAAAAATTATTAGTTTTTTTTCTTGCAACTAAGTTGGCAAACAAGCAAACAGCCCACCTGATGGTAACAGTTATCTGTAATACAAGTGGCTCCTGTGAGATTCGCAGCTAAAAAAAAATACTTTTTATTAAAATATTACAGACAATTTTAATTTGATTCCTACAAATTTAATAAATGACGAGTTCTAGCAGTGAAAGTGAGATATTAACACTAGAAAGTGTAAAATTAAACGCAGAAACTGTCACTAACAATTTACTACCAAACAAATCGAGAGGAAAATATCAAAATGGCAATTTAAAATGAAATTACATGGAAAAATTAAAAAGAAGCGAAGTCATTTTCAGAAACAGTATTTGTAATTTGGTTATCTAAATATAAATATTCTTCACTACTAAAAGTATCTCTTATTTATTTTTCTTATAAAGGGGATGAAAAGTGGAGTGTGGCCATTGATTTAATGAGTGTGCCACACGGTACCAAAATTATTTAACCTCGAGCGATGTACTTTGAATCTCTCGCAACGCTTAGGATTCTACTCTAGAATCCCGAGCATAGCGAGGGTAAGAATCCTTCGCTTCGTTCTGGATTCAAACAATCGCTCTTGCCCTTAATACATTTTTTTGGTCCCTTGTGACACAACCTACTACACTCGCGAGCAAAAGTTTGGAATCAGTTACTTGAAATTGGTTCCGCGTGATCTTGCTTACTAAATAAATTTTTAATAATCATAAAAATGACATCATGTTAAAGGTGCAACTGTCCACTTTAAATCGATATAAAATTAATTCATATCGAGCCCGTAATTGTGGAGTTATCCCGGATTAAGTGAAGGAGGTAAGAAAACAAGGAAATAGGGAAAAATAATGAATGAATAAAACAACAAAAATTATTAAATAAAAATTTTATTTATGTTTAAAAATAAGTGTCAATATTTTGTGTTCCTTCCCCTCGCCCTAATAACTGCTCCAAAACGATTCTTCATAGACCTGATCAGCTTCTGAATTGATTCTTGTGGAATACCTTCCCACTCCTCAATCAACGCTGATTTCAGCTCATTCAGACATGAAGGAGCAGGAGTTCTGGAACTAACCTTCCTCTTCAGTTCATCCCACACGTGCTCAATGGGACTCAAGTCAGGGCTGAGCGCTGGCCAGTCCAATGTGGCAATACAGACTTCTTCGAGGTATTCCGTTGTTACACGGGCAGTGTGACAACGAGCGTTATCGAGCATAAGGAGGAAGTCATCACCGATGTATCCCGCATAGGGAACGACATGTTCCAGGAGAATATCGGAAATGTACCGGTCCGAAGTTAGACCGCCTCCTCGTCCCCCGCCAGGCACGAAAACAAGCTCGGTTTTACCATCGAAGGAAATGCCGGCCCACATCATACAAGAGCCGCCCCCATAAGCCACTGTTTCAGCGACACAGCACTGTGCAAATCGCTCCCCAGGCCGCCTGTAGACCCGTCCTCTTCTGTCGCTACCGTGCAAACACATCCTGTTTTCGTCGGAGAACAGTGCCTCCATTGCTCAACCTCCCAATCAAGATGGGTGCGAGCAAACTGAAGGCGTTCTTGTCGGTGAGCTGCCGTGAGTTTCGGGCCTATGGCAGGCCTTTTTGGAGGCAGATTCGCTTGCTTGAGTCGTCGACGAACTGTCCACTCGCTGGCTGCTACCCCACGAACATCTCGGAGCTCCTGTTGGACGTCGACACCAGTCAAATGCCGATTTCGGAGAGAGGTTGACACGATAAAACGGTCATCCCTCTCCGATGTGCACCCGCGCCGTCCAGATCTTGGTCTCGGGATAAAGCGACTAGTCTCCCGAAAGCGCTTATAAACTTTCGAAACACAGGATTGCCTTATGTGGAGCCGACGAGCGACAACCCGCTGGCTGAGCCCTTCTTGCAATAGGGCTACGATTTGTGCTACTTCTGTAGGTGTTGTCTCCATTGTCATACAAGGTAAAGGGTCAAAAGTGGCGGAGATGTGTACCGGTCAACGTGTGAAAGTCGATTGATAAAGAAAATCCGATAACAGGTGCTTTTATAGGGGGTCAATAGGTCGCAACTCGTGACGTATCAAACAATTGAAACACGTCTTTTTCGATACACCTTCACTTAATGCGGAATGGCTCCATAAATACTGGCTTGTTTTTAATGAATTCGGTATCAGTTTAAAAGTAAAGAGTTGAACCTTTAAAATGATGTCATTTTTACGATTACTAAAAAAGTATTAACTACTCAAGATAACGCGCAACCAATTTCAAGTAACTGATTCCAAACTTTTGCTCGCGAGTGTATTTTGCCTCACCAGCACGGAATTACTTTATTTTTTCTTCGAAATTTGCGTGAAAAAGACTTTTTTAATCGCTAGGGTAGAAAAGTGGTTTGAAATTCGAAAGTTTGAATATGGACTGGGAAAATGGATTCAAACTTTGTGCTCAAAAATTTTTCGTTTAAAAAAGAAGAATCTTCGTGCTAAAAATGATTAAGTACATGATGAATTCGTAACATAGATCGCAATGTTCGAATTTAAAATTTTTGTATTTTTCGTTGCGTCATTTTGTATTTGATGTTGAAATTTTTTATGACAGTTGTTTTTCTCGTTGAGGTGAGGTGAAATTGTGTGTTTCGCTCGGCTGTAAAGTTATTTGCCTCTCGTTACGCTCAGGATCTATTTAATACTCGCTCGTGGCTCAAAATTAGAATCCGTCGCATTCTCAGGATTCAAATTCAGCACTCGCGGCAAAAACACCACTTTGCTTTCATACATAATCAATGCTATTTATTATAGTGAATTCAGCTTTATATTCGCCATCAGATTCAGGTCCACCTATAGTTCCCAGGTCACCTCACGATTGGACTGACGGAACACCGCGGATATAACCACAAGAAATCTCTCGGGTAGATCTAAATCTTTTTACTTTCAATAAAATTTACGGACCTGTCAGTATACTAAACCTAAAACTGAATTATTTTCAGATATCTAGACGGCTATACGGTTATTGTCCGACTAGTTTTAGGTCCAACGGGGACCCCTCGTGAGTATATCCGTATTTCGTGAGTATAGCCGTCTACGATAGTTTTAACAAGTTGATTGAATTATTTTCACCAAGTGATTGACGTTTCTGTTACAATTCCCACTAACACGGTAATATTACCGTGCCACTAAATTCAACTTAAAACAATGAGTTCATTCTTTTGAATTGAATATTGTGGGCGTTTATTTGATTGCTATAACTATCCTGACATTGCCCCGCGGTCGTCTCCCAAAGAAGAAACTCGTCAAGTCTAATAAAAATCATGCGACGCAGTTAACACATATCATGCTTAAATATTCAATTCAATATCAAATCAATTTTATTAATTCTTTTATGTAATTTTGAATCAATTTAATTAAATTACAATTCAGTTTTGAATTAAATTATTGTTCAGGTTTAATTCAATTTAATTCCTATACATTATAGAATTCAATTTCAATTCAGTTTAAATTGTATGAATATAATATTATTGACTTTGTTTTTTTTTTGTTACAGGTAACATTGAAATTGTTTGGTCATATGCCGCAAGCACAAGTAAGTCACCGTTGAACCATGACCGTCGCGCTACTGGACACGTACCTCTATTCGAGGACTCAAATACATAATTTGAATGAAATGAGAACAGGAAATTAAACTACTAATTGCGGAAGGAATCCTCAACATCTGAGGTACTGGCTATCTTACCTGTAAATTTCTGTCTACGACATGGAAATTTTAGGGTAAAATAACCGTCTGTACTGTTAGCAACCGATAACCGTGTTCTAGAAATATCTAATAGACTTTTTTAAAGGAAGGACTTCATCAGCTCAGTATTTTGTTTTAGTAGGACTAGAAGTTAGAGTTCATGCTTTATTCACCCTCTCGAACTGTCGCATTTGAATTATTAACTAGCTGTGCTCGCGACTTCGTTCGCGTGGTTTCGGAAAATATTGTTACATAACCTTATAGCCTTCCTGGATAAATGGACTATCCAACGCAAAAAGATTTTTCTTTCAATTTGAATCAGTACTTCCTGAGATTAGCGCGTTCAACCAAACAGACAAACAAACTCTTCAGTCTTATAATATTAGTAAGTATTTGGTAGTAGAGTATTATTATTAGGTATAGTAGATCCCTAAGCAAGTAGAGTTGACATTGTAGAAATCATTGTGGCTTGTGGCTATAATACGCTTTCTAACTTTGGCGTAGCGACTCCCAATATTTAACTTTCTAACAGTTGCTCGTTCCGATGAAAATAATTGCTCATTTATTAGCATACAGTATTGTTTCACTTGATCTCAACTTGACTGGTACTCTCTAGTTTTATGATATATTGTACACAATTACACATAGCTGATACGTTTCTTGTGCCTATAATTTTTCACCTTAATGTCGGTCAAGCGATCTATTTTTTTTTCATTTTAGGCCTCCGTAAGTCAAAATAAAAAACAAAACCCTTATAAACAAAAAACGTAACACTTTGTTGGCCGTCTGTTTGTCAAGACTTCTTTTTCTCGGGAAATCGTAGAAATATCAAACTAAAATGTATTATAAGCATCAAATACTCGGGCCCGGAGTTAAAAATCAACCTTGTAATTCAAACACGGTTAAAAGATATACTTAACCATTTATATGGCATGTTTTCACAAATTTTGCGATTTAACAGTGGAATCAAAACCTATACTTACGCAAGAAGCGTGGTCTTATAGCGGGTGTTAAGGGAGAAATCTGAAAACCGTAAATATGTACATAGTTTGGAACTAATTTATACTTAGATATGTTTGTACGGAACCCTCGGTGCGCGCGCCCATCTCGCATTTTTATATTTGTAGAGAATCTTGTGTCAGGCAAATATTGCATTTTATTTATATTTCTTTGCGTTTAATGCACTTTAAGAAATTTCGAATGCAACTCATTCACTTCATCCATTCCCACATTTCATTTTAAACAAATAATAATCCTTTCCATAGATTGCGTTAATATTTGGGGAAACAAAAATATTCAACCAAAAAATACCGGATTTTGTTTCTGTGTTCCTATAAGTATGCCGTTTCCACATCATTCGACCACTTCGTTTCGGTCGTTGGAGCAGCAGTACACGAGCGTGCGGCCGTTTGTATCATTGTCTGGCCTTTTTGAAGCATTACCTTCTCAGTAATGAGACCTAGCTTCGTACAATTACGTCCGCTAGAGGGGTCAAAGGAATGAAAAAAAAAACTGGCTCGGCCAGAGCTTTCTCTTATAGGGATAAGCGAGGAGAAAGTGGGTTTGTCCTTGAGCCGCGAGACATAAACCTCGCTTTTGTAAGAATAAATAATGAGTGTGTCACGAATCGGCCAGTTGAACTAATTATGGTAAATTGGTATTAATCATGTTACGTAATATAATTCGACATACGTCTTACATTCACGACTTTTTTAGGGTTCCGTAGGCAACAAGGAACTTATGTTACGCCATGTTCGTCTGTCTGTCCGCGGCTTAGCTCAGATACTCTTAGTATGTGTACTAGAAAGCTGTGATTTGGAATTAGTGTATATTTTATCACTCCAAGGCTCGATTTCACCAACAGTAACACAAAACTGGAATAACTTCACCATACCATGTATAAATGTATACTCTACATTTATTCTAATATGGTGAAACGTAAAATGGGTTATCCTATTATTAACTATTTTTCCAATTATTTTTCTGAATAGAGTTTTATTTTTTATCTCTGGCAAATTAAAATTGAACAAAATGCACGAATGAATGATAACGTTTCGAAATTAAATAGTCCATTCTCTCCGTAATAATCGCATAGCTGTTTTTGGAACAAGTAAATAGGATTGATTATACGTCAGTAACGACAACTGTCACTTAGATAACATGCCAGTCAGCTGTTAATTAGACCGCCATCTCTCTTATTTATCCTAGTATTAGCCTGTTATGCCGTCAAATTAGACTTTGTTAAACCTATTCTCGAATAACGGCTTATCAAAGAGTAACTCATGACTTTATCCTTGGTCTAAAACTTATCTAACTTTGGTTAAATCAGGCCTGTAGTAAAATACATTTTTCTTTGACATGCAAAGTGGATATGATTTTTTTCTCGGTTAACTCCATGACGTGGGGTGTCGTTGGTTAGATCCTTCAAGTGTTATGGGTGTGTCGATACCATTTTTCTATTAGATTGATTTAGCGATCCGTTTCAGTAAGCTATTATACATAATGAATGATTATTATAATATATTGACTCACTTGTCTTACTACTTAACAATGTGCAATGATATTGAAAGGAAAACTGTTACAGTTTCAAGGATTTCGTACAAATTCCACTGATAATGACCCGTAGCGCTAGGTTTTTAAGTTTCAAAAATATTAAAGTTGTTTGTTTTTCGCATATAGTTTCCAGACCATTTGCTCAACCTAAAAAAATATTTTGTGTCATTCTAGGTACTTGCATAGGTAGAAATTTAGGTATTTGTCATTTCAATCAGTATTGGACGAAAACAAAATTAGAGATGAAAATTTTACTTTCATCATAATAACGAAGTAGTATCTGATGTGCATAGGCATTTTGTGTCATCTCTGTCCACGAGAATCTTAATTTTTAACCAGTGGCTAACATGACGCCCAACTAGCTCTGAAAGAATATTACAATTGGTAAAATAGGTGTTATGCGTTTCAGAATACTAGTATCTGTTGTTTAAACTATTTTGTGTCAAATTCATCCACGAGATGTATAGATATTTTATTATTTTACTACAACACCCTGTAAAATCCTCAAAATAAAATGCAAGTTATTAGAGTTCACGTGTTTCTAATTATTATTTTGTAACAAAACACTATTCATAATTTGTGTTGTTTTCATCCACGAAATCCTTTTATTTCAAAAAAATACCAGACTTCTTTACACGAACGCCGAGCGCGGGGAAGCGCGCAGGCGTGGGCGGCGGGCACCGGCCAGTCACACGCGCGCGTGGCACGTGCTGAGCTGATTGTTTAGGCACTTTCGATCTTTCCAAGTTGCGACAAACGAGTGCGTGCGTTATTCTGAGATTTAACATTATGAAGACTAAAATGGAGATTGAAAATAAATGTATTATATATGGTGTCATACTAGACGTTAATATGGTAATTGTCAAAGAAAGTTGACGAATAAAGTTCGTAGAATCAAGCATTGTTACTGTTAGGGATGACGGAAAAACAGATTGTTTCAAGGACCGTGCTAAAATAAAACTACACAAAACTTGCCGAAATATATATCGCACAGCTAGAACTAAACTGAGACAATTCAAAAAATTATATTTTTCAGGAGATTTGTTTGTGAGGGAACTTATGAAACCCGATATTATCTAAAATCGTAATAGGTTGTAAAATATCACTGTTTTTATAAAATTCGGCTAAGAATCAATCCTTTTTACAGATAATTGATTATTTTGAGTTGTTACACTTTAGGGTGGTGCCTTTGTAAAAAAAATAAACTACATTTAGACGTGAATCAGTTTTATTGAACCATTTTGAGTTGAACTTAGTCTACAACAAAATTTAAATAAATAATTTGTTAAACTTTGTTTTAAATACAAAATTAATAATAAAACATCAACATGAAATGAAATATTTAAAAAAATATGAAAAATTAAATATAAATGTATAATAGGGGATAGGAGTCGCTCGCGTCCGTAGGTTTGAACCTCGAGACCCTACACGTGATCCTCGGGTGGTGCTGATGGAGTGACCAACTTCTGGTGGTAGCGTTTGAGAAACCGGACTGGCTAGCGACCACCGTGCGCATGACGTAAAACACGTCAACCCGTAAAAAGGCCATTTCTTGTCCACGTTTCGAGATCAGTCAGCGCACAGCCAGAGCTTGAGGAGTCGTTGCTGCGATTCGTGTGGGCTTCCGTCGACCCAATGCCAGGTTGACTGCGTTGACTCTCCGTCTAGGAAGATCTGAAGAAACGGCTGTTCCGCTGGCCGCCCGTGGTACAATACAGGGGCCCAAGCGGACCTAAACAGTCCTTGAGGCTACCCCACCATGCATCGCATAATCTCGGGGTGGTCCGTCGTGCCGGTTGGTGACCGGACGGTGTGTCCCGGCGGCCACTTCCGGGGAGGTTCGGGAGCCCTTCCGTGCGGAGGGTCAGCGCAAATCAGCTATCGGCAGTTCCCTGGCGAAACAGGCCTACGCCCGTTAATAGTTAACGGGCTGCAACGACACCGTAATTTAACGCCTCTCTCACTCCAACAAATATGTCAGCGCACTATATTAGGACTGGTTGTACATCGGTGCACTATCCCATCAAAACACCACTATTCGAGGTGGGGCTCGCTAACATCCGCGGGCTCCATTCTAACCTCTTAGCTGTCCCAACAATTTCATGACACCCCGTCCAGCAATGCTGTTTTCTGATGGAGACGCATTATCTTATCTGCCCCACCCACAAGCTACCTTAATTACCCCGGCTACGCTCTTAAGGAGTTGTTCAAGGCGAAGGCAGGTGTTTGTTTGTTCGTCCGGGCGGACGTTTGCTGTCGTCGCCTGCGTTTTGTAAGAACGTTTGTTTGGAAGAACCTTCCTTTTCCCTTCTTGCGATACACGTCGATTTTGGCACTCATTGCAGTGTCTTAAGTCTGCGTCTACCGTTAACATCGAGGTGACTTGGAGACAACTCGACTTTTTTAACATCTAAGTCGGGTGGCAGATGACGTGCAGGAGCGATTTCCTTCCGCCAAGCTAGTGTTTTGGGGGACTTCAATGCTCACCACGAATTGTGGTTAAGTTCCTCTAAAATTGACCATGCGGGTAGGACTGCCTACGCATTCGCTCTCACGCACCACCTGACACAATTGGTTACCCAGCACACTAGGGTACCAGATATTATCGGTCAAGTACCCTCTTTATTGGACCTTCTGACAAATCTTCCTGACGGATATCAGGTGGTGATTCCAGTTCCACTAGGATCTTCGGATCACTGCCTGGTATCCGTCTCAGTGCCTCAGGTGTCGCGACGGTCACCTGTAGTTGCAGCACGCCGTCTGTAGCTTATGCGTCAGCAGATTGGGACGGTATGCGGGATTATTACGCATCTGTCCCTTGGTGGCAGCGCTGTTTCAGTGAGATGGACCCGAACTCCTGCGCTACCTCTGTTGCTGACGAAATCATACTAGGAATGGAATATTATATTCTGCATTTCAATTTCGTCAGTAGTCACAGATGTAACCTCTGGTTCAATCGCGAGTGCGCCTCTGCTGTTTAAAAAACAAACAGCTGGCTTACCGCGCTTGGATCAGAGGTCGAGCTTCCAGGGATCCCAACACAAGCCTACTGAAAACAGCCTACAATAATGCCACCAAGCTATGTAAGAGGGCTTACATTAGAGCGGATGCTCAGCGTATTGCACAAGTGGATCAGAAGGAACTGCTAGCGCACCCTACGGGTAGCCGATCTTTCAATCAAACTTCTGCCAACCCTCGCTGCCACCCCTGAGACATACCGATGGCTCACTGTGCATGGGGGATATCACGGAAGCTCAGGGGCTGCTCATGGTGATATTGGTAGGGAGAGGCAGAATCTTATCATTGAGCCCAACAGGACGCTGGGCCTCGTCTCCGAATGGAGTTCCAACAATGTTATTGAGTTCAATGCTAAGAAAACACAGGTGTGCGCGTTCTCGGTGAAAAGGTTACCTTTCCTCCCCCTTCCTTCTCTTTAGGGCACAACCTTTCACACGCAAAGCAACATCGCTTTGCTCGGAATGAACATTCGCTGCGATCTGAACCCTAGAGACTTCAAGAACGAATGCTAGGAAAACACAGGTGTGCGCGTTCTCAATAGTCACCTTTCCTCCCCCTTCCTTATTTTCAGTTCACATGCCTCACGGAATCTCGGTGTCCTGAACAAGTTGCGTAGGTATTTTGCGCCGTACCAACTATGCCTGTTGTATAAAACTCAAGTTAGGTCTTGCGTAGAATATTGCTCGCACCTTTGAGACAGCCCCACTTAGTACCTCCTCGATGCTCTGGATAGATTGCAGTGTCGCGCTATTCGCATAATACCCTCGAGCCTTTACAACTTCGTTGTGACATCGCCTCTCTAAGCATCTTTTAGCGAATGTTCCATGGGGAATACTCTGAGGAGCTCTTAAACCTTATCCGTCCCTCTCCATTCCTTAACAGAAACACGCGTAAGGGCCTTCGGAGTCATCCTTACACTGTATCCACCTTTTCACACCGCACTAAGAAATTCCAAGATTCCTTCTTCTGTTGTTCATCCCACACTTGGGATTCTTTACCTGCGCACGTGTTTCCTCAATCCTTCAACATGGGTTCCTTCAAAAGAGGCGTGAAAAAGCATATTTTAGGCCGGCAAGGGGCGGGCAGGTAGGATAGTGGATGTCGTCCCTCCTTTATCTGTCAACTCATTTGGACCACTTTCACCGCTTAACATCAGGCGGGAGGATGTCATTTGTCGGGCCCTCAAAAAAAAAATACATTCACATAGGTATAATTGAGTGAATTATTCTGTTATATTTTTAATCATCATCATCATATCAGCCAAGAGACGCCCACTGTTGGACATAGGCCTCCCCCAAGGATCTCCATACCGATCGGTCCTGCGCCTCCCGCATCCAGTGGCTTCCCGCGACCTTCACCAGATCGTCGGTCCACCTTGTGGGGGGCCTACCAACATTGCGTCTCCCGGTACGCGGCCGCCACTCGAGGACCTTTCCGCCCCAACGGCCGTCAGTCCTACGAGCGATGTGTCCTGCCTACTGCCACTTAAGGTTTGCAATTCGCAATGTCAGTAATTCTAGTTCTTCTACGGATCTCATCATTTCTGATGTGATCACGTAGAGAAGCCCCGAGCATAGCCCTCTCCATTGCCCTTTGGGTGACTTTGAGCCTTCTTATGAGCCCCATTGTAAGCGGCCACGTCTCAGTTCCGTATGTCATCACTGGCAACACGCACGAATTGAAGACTTCTAACAAATCAAAAATAATTGTCTCTGAACTAATTGGGAACAAAAAATGAGACATTTTGCTCTTATTACTTCACAAAAACTGTCTTAATCTTTAACAGATAAGACTTAAATATAAAAAAATGTGGTGCTATTAATAAATCACAAAATATCAGTCTCGAAGACTTTGAAATTGATATTTTGTGATTTATTATTTTAATATTAATTTTGATATTTTATAACTTCCCAAGTAGCATTTATCCTTCATGATAGTTATGAGAAATGCCTTTTTGTCATAAAAAAGTTAAATTAAGGAATTTGTATATCTTGTAAGTTCTATGTCAGTTAATTTTAGAGCTCCTTGGTCTTAGAACTATATGGTTTTTGTTTTAACCTAAAAGCCTTTTTCAAGAAGTTAATATAACGCAATTATAGATTGTTTTCCAGAGCTAAAAGTCCTAAGTCTTCTAAGTTCCGAAAAGGTTATAATTGGGTTGTTTTTAGGATAATCAAATGCCTAAACATGACGTAAAACGCATTTTTATATCTCAAATGTGACTCTTTCATAACCTACTTTACTAATACCTTATTAGCTATCTCAAAAACTGTTTAATAACTAAATAGCATTTTGTGGCTACATATGGTTAGGAAAATCACTATAAGGCGTAAAAGATAGCTTTATAGCATAATTTATAAGCTTTTATTAATGATTATAACCTTTAAATACATAAAGAAACTACTCAATCATCACCGTAACTTCAAAGTTATATGAAATGCCCGCTTACAAATATACAGGATGTGTTAACAAAAAATAGCGAAAAGTGAACATTTTAAAAGAAATTCGAAAAACAGTACAGGGAATCATCACAAAAAAGGTAGTTTTACGTTGGTTAAGTACTTATATATCTAGGTCCTGTTATTTATGTTCCACCCTTTCCCTATGAGTTTTTACCAATTGTAGTACAAAATAGTTCATTCTTTTTAGCCGATACAAATGACGAAGAAATAAAAAGTACAATCAGAAACCTCAAGGCAAGCCCACCCACGGGGTATGATGGTATCCCAGCCCTGGTCTTAAAGCATTTGAGTACGTTATTACTCCGACCTTAACAAATCTATTTAACAAATGCTTAAGATTTGCAAAATTTCCTCATGTAGGTACTGAAAAAGTCTGTTCTTATACCGATTCATAAGGCTGGGAGGAAAGATTGTGTCGATAACTAAAGGGTAGTATTTAAACGAGTGACAGTAAATTAAAATTTTTAAGAGACATAAATGATTAATTTGGGTTATTGTATTACTAAGTGAGCGACTGACTGCGAGTAACGATAAATCAACAGAACAGTAACTTATAAACATTCATTCGAGTAGGGTACGTCAAATACAAAATGAAACGCTTCATAATATTTGAGCGACCAACCTTATATTTGGTTGAGTGTCAACTGTCAACGTTACGTCCTGTATTTTTTTCAATATTTGGCAAATGATTTATTTGGTTTGATTTTAAATAAATCATTTTATTTATGATGAACCGATTTTGATTTTGTTTTTTTTTGTTTGAAAGGTAAATTAGTCGGAAGTGTTCTTAACTATGTTTGATGACTATCGGTCCAAGATGGCCGCCGCTAAAAAATGGCGGAATACATATTTTTTCACAACTCCCTCAATATGGGTATCAAATGAAAGGGCTTCACTAGTAGAATACTTCACTAGTAGACACACTATGATAAATTTAAAATCCAAGATGGATGCTACCACAAAATGGTGAACTACATATTTTTTTACAACTACCTTAATATGGGTATCAAATGAAAGGGCTTGACTAGTAAAATACTATACACTATGACAATTAGGCATGGGTCGTACTTGCAAATTCGAGTACCAGAGCTTTAAAGTACGTCCATCAATAAATACCAGGGCTAAAAACCAGGTTTCGAAATACTTGAAAGTATTTTTTTGTATACAGGGTGACGTTATATCGCCGAAGCTGTTCACAGCTGCGCTGGAGGATGTATTTAAGCTTTTGGACTGGAGAGGACTCAGCATCAACATAAACGGCGAGTACATGACTCACCTTCGTTTTGCCGATGATATCGTGGTCATGGCTGAGACCGTGGAAGATCTAGGCACAATGCTTGAAGACCTCTGTAGAGTTTCCCAACAAGTGGGTCTTAAAATGAACATGGATAAGACCAAAATTATGGTGAATTCCCATGTAGTACCCACTCCTGTGAAGGTTGGCGGCTCTAAACTGGAAATTGTTGACGAATATATTTACCTGGAACAAATAGTCCGGCTCGGTAAGTCCAACTTCCAGAAAGAGGTAAATCGACGAATCCAACTCGGCTGGGCAGCGTTCGGGAAGCTGCGCAGCATATTCTCGGTCAATCTACCGCAGTGTCTTAAGACGAAAATCTTCAATTCGTGCGTGTTGCCAGTGATGACGTACGAAACTGAGATGTGGCCGGTTTACAATGGGACTCATCAGAAGGCTCAATGTCACTCAAAAGGCAATGGAG
This sequence comes from Schoenobius gigantellus, assembly GCA_963935595.1. NCBI lineage: Eukaryota > Metazoa > Arthropoda > Insecta > Lepidoptera > Crambidae > Schoenobius > Schoenobius gigantellus. The sequence continues at coordinate 30,359,122 of OZ012551.1, forward strand.
AGGGCTATGCTCGGAGTTTCTCTACGCGTTCGAATCAGAAATGAAGAGATCCGTAGAAGAACTAGAGTCGCCGACATAGCCCAAAGAATTGCAAACCTTAAGTGGCAGTGGGCAGGACACATAGCTCGCAGGACTGACGGCTGTTGGGGCGGAAAGGTCCTCGAGTGGCGGCCGCGTACCGGGAGATGCAGTGTTGGTAGGCCCCCCACAAGGTGGACCGACGACTGGTGAAGATCGCGGGAAGCCGCTGGATGCGGGAGGCGCAGGACCGATTGGTTTGGAGATCCCTGGGGGAGTCCTATATCCAGCAGTGGGCGTTTCTTGGCTGAAATGATGATGATGATTTTTTTGTACAAAGAAAATTCATTCTTATTTTGACAGTGATAGGAACTATAATCACATTAGCGTTACGGAATTCTAATAACCAGGGCTCGAAATACTTGCAAGTATTTTTTGAACGAAGGAAATTCATTCTTATTTTGAGAGTAATAGGAACTATAATCAAATTTGCGTGCCGGAATACTTATAAACTTGGTAAAATACTTGCAAGGCTTGCAAGTATTTCTATGATAAATAATCCCTGTTGCAATGAACTTAAAGAATAAAATTAGGCTAGCAAAATTATTAAGGTTTGGAAGTAGTTATTTTAGTCACTGCGATTATCTGGCTTATTTGTGTGTCCGTAAGGCATAATTTTATTAAATGATACTTTAAAGTTTTTACAACGCGAGGCGCCATGCGGGCCGCGTGCCGCGTGCGAGTGAGAAATACTTTCAGTCTTGCAAGTATTTTGTGCCGGGTACCAGGGCGCCGTACTTGTAAGGAAAAACCAGGTTTAAAAACCTGCGGCCGTACCGCCATCGTTATCATTTTATCGCTATTGTTATCATGACATTAGAACAATAGTTTTAATGTCACAGGTGACATTAGAGTTATTGTTCTAATGTCACGAAGCGATAGCGAGTGATCGCTATGAGTTAGGCGGTAGCCCCCCTGGTCGCGTAAATACGCACCACCCCTAATGACAATCTCAAATCCAAGATGGCTGCCACCACAAAATGGTGAATTACATTTTTAAGTTTAGGCTTAGGGTTTAAAAGGTATGAAATAAAAATTAAATTAATAATCCTTGTCAAAAAATAAACTCCAAAAAGTAAAAAATAAAATGCGTTGGTGGGCCCATTAACTTAGATATATCTAGTAATATTTTGATTTTAGCATCGTCAAGTCGGGGGACCGTAATATATATCTATAATGTGAATAATTTAATAAATAGATATATTAATTGCATTACAAATTAGAATATAACATTTAAGTAGGTAGGTGCCTATTTCACTAGCAGTAGGTGCATATAGAATCTAAAAATAATAGAAGAATAATAATAAGAATACCCTTTGGTTTTTTAAACACTCTGTAGGTACACCACGCGAAATGTTATTTTTTAATAAAATGCAATCTAAGCTCTCTTGGCATCTGAAATTACTACTTATTCCGTCCGCGGTAATATAGAAGTACTATCAAATCTTACTAGAAAATTTAATGCGTAAACGGTTGCAAAAATAACCAGCAGTTTGTGATAAAGTTATTTTAATGACCTAGAGGTTATTTTTAAGTAAATTTCATGCGTTAATAGTAATTCAGGTTATTTAAGAGTTGTTTGTAAAGCTAGTAGGCCTTTCATTGAAGGCAGCCATTTTAAGAGGCTTATTGTGGCAAGAATTTACAAAAATATCAATTTATTTATTTTATTTGCTGGTGATAATAAATTTAAATGTCATTTTTACGTTTATAAATAATTGTGTGCCAGATTGGAGGTAAAAAATGTATTTAATGTATTTTTTTTACACTACGTATGACCATTAAATATTTAAAATACACCTGATAATTAGGGCGCGTGTATTTTATAAGCATATTATCCCATAATTTAACAGGAAACTGGTATTCGCAATAGAATTTATAAACACGTGTGAATTTTACAGACATTTTGCTTCGTATATGAACACCCTACGCCATATTAAAAAAATTGTATTACAATTGGAAGCCATTTGTCTGATATGAAATAAGTTTTAACTAATATATAACCCGTCTCTTATAAAATATTTTGAAAACTTACTAATAAGCTTTTGCTGGTACTTGACAATAACCTAATTCTGGAAAATGACTGCTGCGATAAAAACTGATTATGACTAGTCCATGACTAAACTGAGACTTCATAAAGGTTATAATTAGGTAATGCTGAATTTAACCAGGTTATGAAATGGTTAATTTACGGTTACATCTAGGTTATCAAGCATGCCTTAAGGTAATTTGTCTAGTCAGTAAAGAGTAAAAATAACGTCTACACTAGGTTATTATGGAGGGCCTTTTTGGTCATTAGGAGTTTATACGGAGTTTATTATGGCCATATTAGGACCTATCGTATTTCTTTGAGGAAATCCATAAAAAGGTTTATATAACCTATCTGTGACCTTTCTATTACTTAAATTGTTACTTGGGTTATTACTAGTAATGTAACTAAAAATGTGGTGTCATTTATTTATGCTATAAACAAATAAGTTTTTTTTATTGCAAATAAGTTGGCAAACAAGCAAACTGCCCACCTGATGGTAAGTGGTAACAGTCAGTGAATCCTGTGAGATTTGCAGCAAAACTGCAACCCCCATAAGAACCACAGTGTACGTTGCCAACTTGTGACTTAAGATGTACCAGAAGACAGCAATGCCAGCACTGCTGCTTTGCGGCAGAAATAGGTAAGACGGGAGTACCCATGCACATGACTCTTATACAAGGTCTCCCTCCAGTAAAAGTTCGATATATTCGTATTATTCAAAGTATTCGAATAGCAATATCGAACGAATAAGCACAAAAAATCGAAGTATAAAAACCAACAGTAAGAGAGTAAACATTTCCAAACAAAATTGAAGATATTTAATGTTGTGTAATTAAAAATAGAAACATCTAAAAATTATTAAGTGCTAATTAAAAATAAATTCTTTTACAAACTTCTCATGATACTTGTACTTGATATGGCACTTTTATCTTATTATACTCGATCAACAATTGAAATTAGGAAAATATCATACATGCCGGACACAGCTTGGATCTCTTTCAGAGTAATTTATTAAACTTTCATCACATGACGTACTATAAAAGTCATTTTTAATTTCTCACAATGGCATGGTTTGGTCACCACGGCTGTGTTTGTTGCCCTATTTTGTTTATTCTCTTCTGCTTATACATTTACAGACTTTTTAGACTCTTCGCCTCTTACTGTTAGTGGGTTCTCCTAATACCGTTCTTTTACAATGTTGACAAGAAAACGGCCTTGCTTCATTTTTATCTAGAAAAAAGTAGGTATAGCAAGTTTTACTTATTCAACAATAGTGAGTTAACTCAAAACATCTCCTTTTAAAACAAAGTGGTAGATAATTTGATTAAAACAATATACATTTTAAATAGACGCTATAATACCTTAAATAAACATTTAGTCAACATATTCAAAATGACATGATTTGTGACAAAAAATATTAAAGAAAAATTGTTTTAACAAAACTAGGTGAACCTTAGCAAATAATACTGAAGCAAGTAGAAACATCCCGAACGAATATGACAGAAAATTGATCAACACTGTAACAACTCAAATGAACTCACGTAGATTTCTTCATCAAAACTGCAACAATTCCAAATAACCGTGTTCTCGTTTATACTAATACGTACACTCTCCAAAACAACGACGACACGGTTAGCGCAGAGGTCGAGTGATCGCCTACTGCGCACCGGGTCGCGGGTTCGGTTCTCGTACGGGACAAATATTTTGTATAGCTTACAGAAATTTGTTCCGGTCTGGGCATATGTGGATGTGATATTCTACGTTTGTGACTGCACCCACGACCCAGGAGAAAATTTTAGTGTGGGGCGACGTTTTTTTTTAAAGAAAACAAAAAATAACAAGCAGAGGTCAACTGACAATACACTTGTTTCGGTGGGAAGAACTGACATGCGTTGATTCAGCAAGGTAAGCTATTTCTATCTAACGACGACTGGTTTAAGCTTTGACCGAAACTGTTATGCCGGATAGATGTATATGATCAGCGAGCATTCGAATACAAGGATAACTAAAAAATCACGAATTTTTGAGTTGACTCAGCTTAGATCTAGGTGTGCGATATAGAAATCCGAAATGTATTGAAGCGGGAAAAATGAAATGAAAAAGAAAGGAAGTTACTGGATGTTCTTCGAGTTATAGTAAGAAACGATTATTCCATCTAGAGGCTATACCTGCACTTGCTAGTAACACAAAGTACACGAGAAGATTAGTGTACGAGAGAAAAATGACATTACGGAGTAGACAAAATGTTTCTCGAGTTCCTAGTGCTACGCGTGTGTTTGTATGTTTGTTAATCAATCACGCTTTAACGGCTGAATGGAATTAGCTGTGATTACCAAACGAAGGTGAACAGTGCGTACGGCGAGCGTCACCCGCCGCCGCTCGCCCGCGTCGCGCCGCGCGTCGATCCGCTTCGACCGTAACCATTGTTTTTGTGTTTTATTCATTCTATGTTTATCGTGCATGAAAATGACACAAATTTACAATGTCGACTTTTCATGCATTTATGATATTAAATGTGTAAACTCTAATTATTGTAATATTTTTTTGAAGCGTTTATAGCTTGGAAAAGGAAAATAATTAATAATCTTAAAATTGCGTGATCCAACTTGGCACAAATTTATTAAATAGGCATATGTAAGTGATCTGAGATAGAAAATAGTTATTTCATTAACTGTAATTTTTTTTTCGTAGTGTACTTAAATACTGACTCTATGTCAGTTTGCTCTGGATGAAGATGACACAAACTGGGTTTGCACACTCCGCAGGCTCTCCTAGATATGGTACCATAATTATTATAAACTTAAAATAAATGTTGCCAGTTTTAATTTGAATAAAAATAATCAAACACAAATCATCGAATTACTGAAAATGCAAGTACCAGATGTGACACAAAACGAAATAATAAGCTTCATAGGTATGACTGCATCCACATGCAAGAAATAAATAACTTTAGAATTATTGAAACTTATGACATCAAAAAAGCCTAGCGCTATCGGTCTATCTGTAGTCGTCCTCGACTCCAGTAAAGTCAGGCTATAATATTACTCCAGATTCCGGCGAAATATAGCCTGACTTTGAGATAAAACGTAAGAAAATTATTTATTGACCTGGTGCCAACTATTGAACAATGAATTTTTCAGAAGGAATACCACTTTTTTTTTTTATTGTAAAGGAAGGAAAACGCAACAATATAAAACATAATATACTTATGATTTCAAAATTAACTTAGCCGTTAACTGGTGAGAGATGGTCGCCTTAAAATGTGGACTGTTTCTGGAAATTCACACTCACAGAAGTATATATATACGTCTCGCATGAAAATACGAGTATGTTAACAATTACAATTAATTTGAAATACAAACTAACGCTGGCAACAATCGTAGCCACTTAAAATTAAAATGATCTTGAACACGTTTCGTAAACGATTCCCCGGGGTTCGTTGCTTTCGAGACGTTATCAATTCAGAAACAGTGGTCGGGTCCGTTATCGGTCGCATAATAACTTAACGTGTTCTCGAACAAAAGGTTTTATGAAACGAGACGCCGATGCTTAATTTATCAGGTGAATGTATAAAATCGTGTGGACGGCTATAAGTGACGCACGGCTATTTATCACACCTAATCTAACCTATACTGTACAGTAAGCTCCCATTCAAGTTTTTCATTTACACCAGGAAATCCGCCACTATTACGAGCGGCATAAGAACGGTCCACAGGTCAAACAGTATAGTTTGATAAGGAGCTTACTGTACCTATCCCGAATGTGCTGTCGATGTGTGTAACACCATTAAACAATATAGAAACTAGCGTATCGCTGCCTCGCAACCGATTTGTACTGCTACTTGACATGCCTATTAGCTTAATTGAGCTTGAATCAATCGTTTTCTGATTGCATTTAACTTCTGTTGCACGTTCTTGTTCTTTTATTTTTCTGTTACTCTTTTATTTGTTAAAAATTGTGCAATAATGAATATAGTATTAGTATTAAATTATTAAAATTGCCCTTTATAATATATCTATACGCGAAGATACGCTACATGGTATCAGATATAGTTGGTAAAACATAGTATAACATGCCAACGCAAAATATTCAGTAACCATTACGTATTAACAATGTTGAACCTTAGAATGGTGATGGAAACTTATGAACCTACATACGTACCTACATTTAGGTAAAAGTTGTCAAGCGTTTCCAAGCGACAGAACAGTGAGTTGACACCACTCAACCACTTAGCTTTTTTTGTTATTTATAATGTGTCCAGTGTCGCAACACGGCTGGCTACCTGAGGGTAAATGACCACCTGACCTATATAATGGTCCCAACTTTCACCGGCGCCGGCGGCCGTTCACCCGGGAACCGGGCGGCGTAAACACCCGCTCCCATTTCAGAATTGGAACTGTTCGGTCGGACTGACGTCCACCATTAATTGAGGACGCATTCCAATTAAGACCTCGTTACATACTACTACTCTTATGCAATTAGAACGGCCCGACTTAATCGCGCATCGGCCCGATGGGAATAAGGGCGTTTTTTTTTTTGGTTGCGCAACAGCTATTGACCTCGATAAAGACCTAACAGTGTTTATTCCTGCTATGGAAATGTGTTTAAAGCAGTGGTGACAAATTTAGTTATTTACTTGTCCTTTTCTATCAATTTAACTAATCTTTTCTTGGTTGCCAAGTAAATAAATGGAAGTCTGAAAATCATACCAACATTATGTATGCAATTTACATATCGTCGTTGAAGTTCTAACACCGCGTATGTCAAAATAGCAACTTTTACGAAGAGTGAAAAAACTGCACAATTATACATAAATATACTATTATAATGCCATTACTTACATACATTTCATTGGATCCATTAGGAAAAATATAAACCGTTATAATGTTAGTACGGATTTGTGATTAATGCGAAGTATTCGAAAAATGTCGTGTGGTCTTTTTTCCGCCAAAAATGACTTACGTGGTGTTAGAGCTTCAATGACGATATTATGTTTTCTTCAAATCGCGTACCTAAGTATATCACAACGCTTTACAAACCAAATTGTGAATATAATATAAACATCCACAGGGCAATAACTTTAACTCACGATGCTTATGGGTGAGCCGATCTCCCGACAATTTTAGAAGCTACATAGGAAAACAATTACATTGTGGCTGGCTATTCACGGTGCAACGGGATCTGAAGCGATTTCAAATTCATTGCCTTACATTGACAACTATAGGACTTCCAACCGACGACGCTGAAGAATAGAAAACTGAATAATCCTATTATTATACAGTGGAAACCAACTACACAGTAACATTCACAACAATTGTGTGTTTATGATCTCCCTGTACACTTTGATGTCCTTTTGATGACCGCATATTTACAAGTAGAAAATGAGCCTCCATAAATGTGCCCGAAGAATAGACTTTGTGATATCTGTGGGGAATGGTCGCTTTATTGACAAAACTGAATATGATAATAGCTGTGTGAAGACGGATAATCGTCTCCTATAGTTTTTTATAGTACTTTTTATGCTTGGGGAAAGTTTTTCAATATCCACAACAATTTACACGGTAATTGACTGACTATTTCCATTGGAGTGCGACGAAAGCGCTTACGCTGCGTAACACGAGTCGTCTATTCTGCGTCTGCTGTATAAAAGCCATAACCACTTTCTAATTCTTTTTCAATGAAAAGGTACGCTTTGTGTTTGGATTAATAACTTTTCGATTAATGCTTTCGTGTCAACACTCAGCAGTAATTGTAACTGTTATGACTATCGTACGTATAAACGAAACTCGAAAAATGTTCAAAAGAGATTTCGGTCAATAGTAAAAAAAAATATTTTAAGAATCGGTGAAAGTAAATCGGTAAAATGATACTTATGTCAAATGATAATTCGATGGTCTAAACATATGGCAAACAATACCTACATATAGCAAAAAAGACGTCGGTCAAACGTTTTCGGTTAAATGTAAATGGGACAAGTAAATTTCGGACAAGTGATAGGTTCCCAAAATTATCCCCGATGCCTTTGTGCAGATTTTGGTTACATCTAAAATGAATAAAGTTATTTGAAAAAGATAATCATTTATTTTCATTGCCAACAATGAATTCAATTGAATGAAAACACAACCGATACGCTTGGAATTATTGACAATTTATTTTTTAAATTTTGTTTGCTTAATCAAAAACATGCTACCTTTGATGCATGGTTAACTTGCACGCGTAAAGGTAAACTGGGTCCGTATTGAGAGTCGAAGGGACAAGTGGACCTTGGACGCGGCACCGCCTCAATCGCCCGTATGGGGCCATGCGGCTGTCATTGTGCATGATACGCATTTTTGAAAAAATAGAATTCAAATTGGCGTTCGAAATAGTAAGATTCGTCATATACGAATTTTCAAATTCATCATTTTTGAATATTCGAATTCGCGTTCGAAACCGTAAGATTCGAATACGATTTTCAAATTCACCATTTTTGAATATTCATTCCGTGAATTCTGCAACGAGTTGTCTTATATATACCTGGAGCTTCATTTTTGAAACAATGAAATTCAAATTCGCATTCGAAATCGTAAGATTCGCATACGAATTTCCAAATTCACTATTTTTGAATATTCACTCCGTGAATTCTGCAGCGAGTGGTCCTAATCATTCGTTTTTTATTTCTACTAGTAGAATCTACGGAACCTGTATACGTTCCGTTTTACCTGCGATTCATCGCTGTTTTTTTTAAATAATGAGTTTTTGCCATATTGTTGCGTACCGGATTTTATTTTTTCTGCGATAACGTTTTCTAATATGAAATTTCTTTTAAATAACAATACGGAATTCGAGTGATTCAAAAATATTTAAAATTGGAAACAATAGAAAATAATTTCGCACGTGATTTGTATTCGTGTTCGAATTCAAGATTCATTTCTAATGATTCAAAAATGCGTCTCCTTTTCGTTTTTGATTTCTACTAGTAGAATATACGCAGTGTATATACTGTATATACATGTTCCGTGTTACGTACGATTCATCCCTGGTTTTTTATAATGAGTATTGCATACCAGTTTATTTTATTTTCTACGTGTAACTGCATCTAATACAGAATTTGTTTTTAATGACAACACTGAATTCGATTGATTCAAAAATCTTTCAAATTGGGAACAGTAGAAGATAATTTCGCACATGATTTGTATTCGTGTTCGATTTCAAAATTCACTTTTAATGATTTGAAAAATGCGTCTCCTGGAAACGCATTTTTGAATCATTAGAAATGAATTCATTCACGGAATGAATATTCAAAAATAGTAAATTTGGAAATTCGTATGCGAATCTTACGATTTCGCATGCGAATTTGAATTCTATTGTTTCAAAAATGCGTCTCCTGGGATTATGCTCGATTAGGGAAGAAGATTTTTTTTACACAATCAAAAACTTTTGATGATAGGTATGATATTTGAAATATCGCATGACGTCATACGTGAGTGAACTGTCTACTTACTGTCTGACGTAGCCAGCCCCCACTCCTTAACTTGAAATCGCTTCATCTTAGTCGTTTTTTGTGATATCGACACAGCAAAAAATAGATATATGATATTCTCTTGTATTATTCATTTCGCGAACTAATTAGATTTCGACTTTCATACTCAGTCCGCACTCCTATTAAGACTCGACGAGGATGCCCATGCCAAAAAAGTACATTATTGATATTCAACGTGACCGTGTAAAAATATTTAAGCAACAGATAATTATATCTACGTTATTGAAATTAGAAGCATAAGTTGTAATTTGATCGTGGCTTATGAACAATTTAAATGACTAAAATCGTATTCCTCTAGAACCGAGATGAAAAAAGAGGGCAAAAAACTCAATGATGCTCAAGTGTAAAACAGATTTTATTTTGTTTTAAGCTATTTTTATTGCAAGCTCCGCGTTTTTAATTTAAGCATGTGCGTTTGCCTGTTACTTTTTTTACCGACGAAAAAACGAAGAAGGTACTCAATTCGACGCGTATATTTTCTTTTTTTTTATGTATGATCACGCATAACTTTTTACAGAGAACTCCGATTTTGAGGATTCTTTTTTTATTGGAAAGGGAGGAGGGATCCGGGGGATTGGATCCGAGGGTGGTCCCATTTAAAGGACATGTCCACTTTTTGTATGGAACGTGGAATTTTATTCTGAACCTTTTTTAACCAGTTTAAAAATTTATGACGGAAATAGAACTTTATGAGAAGGATGTTTATCCATGAATATTAAAAATATTAAGGCCTGCATTTAGGAGAAAAAAATTAATTTTTTTTTTTATTGTTTCTTTAGCAGGGCCACATTTAGTTTTTTTTACTGGCAATTAAAAGGATGTCATTGTCAATATGTCAATGCCACTGTAGCTGTCGTTTTGACTTTTGTTTATTGTTTTGTTTGTGTGTATGTGTGTAACCTTCCTTCCTTTCACAAAATAGTATCTTTTATTTTCTACAGCTATGCTCTGGTTCTTGATTTTACATGTGATTTAAATATTGGCTTGCTAACTGGACTAAGTTTTCTCGTAATTTGAACGTACGAAGTAACCAGACCCAAGAATTGAACAACAAAATGTTATACTTCCAGGTTACAGTCGCACTCCTGATACAACTTCTAATTTTTTTTGTACCAGAGTGCTATAATTTGGAATGTCGAATGGTACCATTATATTTAGGAAAGAAGATCCTCGGGGATTGTAAAATATTCGTAAAGTAATGCCAGAGTCTGTGAAAATCACATGAGTCAATATGATTTTGCATTTTTACGGTAATATAAGTTCACTGTATTGTTTACACCAAATAATTCATGCTTGACTTACTAACAATAAAATCAAAGAACAGAAACTAATTGAATTTGAAAATATAGAAAATTCCACTGATATAGTATGTAAATACTGGACAGGTTTAACAGTCACACACAATTTGTTTTATTGTTCTCTTGCTTAACTCAATTAGGTGAGGTTTTTTCAAAGCCTAAAAAGGCCTTAGGTTTATATTAAGTCAGACTATGGGCTAAGGAATCCCTTTGCAGAATTGCTTCTCGGGTATACATTTCAAAAACTCATGTTTACTTATATAAAAAAGTGTTATTGCTTCAAAAATCAATATGCACCTTTACATTTAGGTATAGCCCATATAAGCAGGGAAAACCTGTCCAGTAGAAATCTAACTATACGTTATACTCTTTGGGTCTGATTCAAACAATTCCATTGTTTTATTAGAGGTTACTAAAATTGTACTTACAAAAGTCCTCTAATTACCTATTTCAAAAGAAATCTTATAACTTACACTGCTAGCTGCAGTAAGCGACCAACCAACCTGGTGGTCAATCTATTTTAAATAGGGCATTAGAAGCCATCTTTGTACATATTGATGCTTAAATTCCACACTTGAATGTTCCCCAGAATGAAAATATTCAATTTAATTTTAATCAGTCTTGGAACATATTAAATTAAGCAAGCTAAGTCATAATATATTTTGGAGAACATATTCAAGAAAATGATCTATCACATGAGACTGCTGATAAGAGGAAAAATCAAATGAAATCCATGAATTTAGGATGAATGATAGAATGATAGGACTCATATAACACCACTGGCTCAATTTTGAAATGACATACTAATGAGGGAAGATATTGAAATTGAATAAATAAAAATTACATAATTTCTGGGTTTTATTTCATACCTGCAACCAGTTTCTATATTACAACTCTTTCACATAGTTTCCACCATTATAATTATTCAACACTTCATATTACATATTTAGTACCCATGATAAAATCGAGGGTATGTAGTCATATAGAAGTAAATATTTACACTTTGAATTAGCATTATAGTAATCTTAGAGAATTTTGCACTTAGTTCATTATAATGACTTCATTAATTAGCATTTGTTTTGTAAAAAATCTTTTGTTATTGAAATAGTAAAACTGTAGCATTCTTAAGAACAGACCAGTATATTTTATGTTGATATTTCATTACTGTGAGGTAGGTGCTTATCCTAAGAGTAGGCAGAGTAAAACAGGTATCACACACTAGACACTACAGCCAGGGGCTCATCCTAACAAATGCTGCACAAACACACTGCTACAAAGTAAAGTATAGAAGTCATCTGCCACCAACCAATGCATTTATTGTGCTAGATTTCATTTTAATAGCATGGACCTATTGATTACATGTATCATTTTTTTGGTCAGAGTCAGAGATGCTTGTTTGTTACCAGCAGTGACCTGCAATGCTGCTAATTTACAATCCAATTCAATATGTGGTCACCTGGGGGTTTATTGTCGAAGGAAAAATCTATAACGTTTGCGCTGCCTTTAATTTGACAGTCATTGCGGCAACAACACAAGATTGTGCACTTCTTAATAAAAAGTATTGTGATGTATTGTGATTGCTTAGATTATAAGCGATCACGATCATTAAAATCACAAAATTAACGAGGCTTTTTTTGACGCTGTCACTTCTGCAAGAGAAGGCAAAGGGAGCTAAGTTCATACAGCCATGTTTTTCGTAAATCTTGATAAAACATTAAAAATGTAATTTATGTGAATTTTAGTCAGAAAGTCACTCACTATCACATCGTTTGTGCGCTTTTGTTACTTATTTATTCGTTTGTGACACGTTTCAGTAACTTGTCATTGGTTTCCATACAAAAATCGCTTTGTTTTACATACTATGAAAGTCAATCAGAAAATTGCTGTTTTTTTGAATTTGCAGGCCTAAAAAAACCTAAATTTTATTCTAAACCCTAGATTTTTGAGTACTCTTTACAATAATACCTGAAACATGTTGGTTAATAAATAATTATATTCTTAGCCCAAAAGTGGACATGTCCTTTGAAAAAAAAATTCCTACCCTAAGGGTAGGAAAACAGGAAATTATTGTTGATTTACTCACTAATTGTGATCAATGACCACGCATTACTTTTTACAGAGTGATCCGATTTTGATGATTCTTTTTTTATTGGGAAGGGTATACCCCGAGGGTGGTCCCATATAATTTTGAAAAAACAATTCCAACCCTAAAGGTACAAAAACGGGGGATAATTGATGATTCACTGATTGTAAAATTAATAGATGAAATAAGTCACAAAAATATAAAATAAAATTTTTTAACAAAAAATTGAACCGCCGAAAAAACTAAAAAGCAAAAACACTGAAAAGTTAAAAATAATATAAGAATAGGTACATCAAGGCATTCTCCACCAGTCAATTGAATAAGTCATAATCAAAATATTATTTTTTCGGTTGAAGAAATATGCAAAATGTTCTTTTAATGTATAACCTAACTTAGATAACTCTATACCTTTATAATACATACTTACATGCATACATACACACAATAATGTAAGTATATTAAAATATTTGTTTACTCACATAGGTATGTGAGTAAATAAATATTATATAAATCATATGAGCTCGAACGATGTTAGTCAGTTGAAGAGCTCACGGGCCAACCTCTTAAAATTAACTACAGTATATTTACGAGGCGATGTACATACGTACGTATACAGAGTGGCAGATCATTCTAAAGTAGAATAGCAGTAACAGTAAATGTGGATGAGGAGAAACTGGAACGGTGAGCGGGAACTTCCAGGATAAGGTTGTTTGCTGAACGGAGATAACGACTGTTTTTTTATTATTGCAATTAAGTTGGCAAACAAGCAAACTGCCCACCTGGTGGTAAGTGGTAACAGTCACCTATAATACATATGGCTCCTGTGAGATTCGCAGCAACCCCTACAAGAACCAACGTACGTTGCCAACTTGTTACTTGAGATGTAAGGTCACGGTACCCAGTAATTTCAATGCCATAATCTTACCCTCAAACCGGAACACAGCAATGCACGCACTGCTGCTTTGCGGCAGAAATAGGTAAGACGGAGGTACTCATGCACACGACCCTGGTACAGTCTCCCTCCGGTGAGGAACTAAGGAACTGCAAACGGAATTTTAGGTAGTAGATAGCCTTAGGGTTGAATGGGATATTGAATGTGTGCAAACAATCCTAAGTCTGTCGTCGACGGCTAAAGCCAAAACACCCTCAGGGTAGGCTCGAGTCTCTCGGTGAGGAAAGACGTATATGAGCTGTTATGATGAATCGAACTTTCAATCAAGGAATATTCAAAGCCCATTAATAAATCTTACACCATTGTTTATTAGATGATCTCGTAATTTCTTTGAAAGGTCTTAATTAACATCAACAAAACAAACATTGGTATAACCAGTGCTGGAAGGAGCAGCTCAGTAAGTATTTAATTTAGGATTGGATAAATATAGTGATAAATTAAGGATTTTAGTTAAATGTATGTAAAAATTAATTTTGCAGCGTTGTAATATGGACTCGGCATCAACATAAACGGCGAGTACATGACTCACCTTCGTTTTGCCGATGATATCGTGGTCATGGCTGAGACCGTGGAAGATCTAGGCACAATGCTCGAAGACCTCTGTAGAGTTTCCCAACAAGTGGGTCTTAAAATGAACATGGACAAGACCAAAATTATGGTGAATTCCCATGTAGTACCCACTCCTGTGAAGGTTGGCGGCTCTACACTGGAAGTTGTTGACGAATATGTTTACCTGGGACAAATAGTCCAGCTCGGTAAGTCCAACTTCCAGAAAGAGGTAAATCGACGAATCCAACTCGGCTGGGCAGCGTTCGGGAAGCTACGCAGCATATTCTCGGCCAATCTACCGCAGTGTCTTAAGACGAAAGTCTTCAATTCGTGCGTGTTGCCAGTGATGACGTACGGAACTGAGACGTGGCCGTTTACAATGAGTCTCATCAGAAGGCTCAATGTCACTCAAAGGGCAATGGAGAGGGCTATGCTCGGGGTTTCTCTACGCGATCGCATCAGAAATGAAGAGATCCGTAGAAGAACTAGAGTCGCCGACATAGCCCAAAGAATTGCAAACCTTAAGTGGAAGTGGGCAGGACACATAGCTCGCAGGACTGACGGCCGTTGGGGCGGAAAGGTCCTCGAGTGGCGGCCGCGTACCGGGAGACGCAGCGTTGGTAGGCCCCCCACAAGGTGGACCGACGATCTGGTGAAGGTCGCGGGAAGCCGCTGGATGCGGGAGGCGCAGGACCGATCGGTTTGGAGATCCCTGGGGGAGGCCTATGTCCAGCAGTGGGCGTCTCTTGGCTGAAATGATGAATATGGAGCAGTTATTGTATGTAGTAGTATCGGCGCAGTGCACATCGCGTGCGCACTTTCAGGGGCGTCGCCCTAGTGAAAGTGTGAAAGTGAGGCGAATGCGCTTGCGCATCGTAACTAGATATGCTATCAAACTTGATGTTATCTGCATGATAAATAAATGAAACGGCAAATCATCAAACAATTATATAATATAGGCAAGTGCGTACATTTGTCCTGAGCTTTAATAAATTTAGTTATGCTTAAGTTTTGATTAATGTATTTAGTCTGGCTTATGCCTAAAGTTAGAGGCGCAAGGCCTTTTCTGGCTCTATTAAACTCATGATCTGCTGCTGTCTGATCACTAGTGCCCTATCAATTGCGTTCGTTTTTTTATGCTTTTTAGTTTTTTCTGCAATTTTTTTGAAATACCAAAGCAAATACATCGAGAGACTTCGCGAGCTTATCTATGCAGTTAAACACAATGATTACAATGCAAGAGTCAATAGCAGAGACCTCGTTTGTGCAACATAACGCATTCACAACTCAAACTGCGTTTCCTCGTACAAATAAACCAGTCGGCAGTATACAAGAGACGGTAAAAAAGTAACGAGTCTCATAAAATAATGTATCTGGAGCGTGGTGGCTCCAGCGCAGCGTCGCGTCGTCGTCGGTTGTTGTTTCCGCGTGCGCTGTCCAATCCAACCCAACTAGCGTGTGTTAGATGAATACGACGTGAAATAATGCTTCCTACCTACGTGTTTTATTCGCCCTGAGAACGAACAATGGAATATCACGGTAAAAATCAATATTATTTAGGTTTTCGTCGAAGACGAAACGGAAATCAATATATAGAAATCGACAGGCGAGAGGGACGCTCTATGTGAGCGCTCAACGCCAAGCGATTGTTTCAAAATAGTGCCTCAACTCCTCAAAGTACACGACGCCACAGATAATACACGACACTAACTAAAGGTTTGTCTTAAAATGCTCCTAGCTTTCAGCCCACAGCTTCACTTGCGTTATTTTCGTTTTTCCCATGGTAACTGTATACACGTAGTGCGTACAGTAAGGTCCCATTCAAGCTAAATACATGTACACTACGAAAACCGCCACTATAACGAGCGACATAAGAACGGTCCAAAGGTTAAACAGTGTAGCTTGATAAATAGCTTACTGTACTAATACGAGCATTCAAAAAAGATCTCATTGATATACAAATTAGTTTTACTGTGATAGTTAAACAAAAACGAACTTTCAACCCCCTATTTAACAATAATTAAAGGTGCAATTTGTAAAAACGTTTAAACATGTGTTCACTTATTTCTAATTATTAGTTTAAATACCAAATTTCATACTTCTTACCTCAAAAATGACGGAGTTCCATCCAAACGTTCAACTCCTAATTTACCCACTTAGAGGTTGAATTTCCAAAAAAAAACCTTTCCTAGTGAATGTTGGTATTATGTCTAACTTAATTGTTTTCTGGTTAATACGAGTAACCATAACTTATGAATTTGCATATTGCGCCATAAGTCTGTTGCTCTCTAAATGTTCCGATTCGTGTTTCGAAATATTCACGCGTCAAACGTTTCTGTGCCGAAGAATAATGATGCCAAATTATCACTTCGGCGAGTCACGTAATTCTACCACAATCGCTCTCGATCCATTGAGATGTGGCCTCCATTACTCTAAACATCCTTCATCGCTTCGCAAACAATGTCCATTCCATATCATGTCTACAGATATTTAATGTTGTGGTCTCTGCAAATGCTACATGCCGCACTGAGCCACCAACCATGATGAGTACTAATGCATGATGCTCACGGAACTCATCATTCTTTTATTGTGAACCCGCGACCGAGCTTTTTGTGCGGGGTGCCTTATCTACCACGCTCCGTGTTGGTTGGCGAGCATTAACTAATGCTCAGCCTGTCGGATGATATCGCGCCCTCGTTAGCGCCTTTGTAGCACCCACGCCCTGTCCACCTGAGTCCTACCCAATGGCTATCTGACGCCAGCACCGACTCATAGACGTAAAATATTAACTTTTCTTCGAACTCCACCCGTCACAAATACAATTCCGTGGCCCTTATCTTCGGTTTTATTGTTGCTGATCGTTGCACGTCCCAGATGATTCAGCCGCACCAATTGTGAACCATGCGTATCTGCGTAGGTGTCACAAAAACTTATTCCCAAGAGCGTGTGAACGAGTATATTATGAAAACGCATCGTTCTCACGTGTGTTTGAAGATTGTATCGACCGGCATACCGCCTAATATCGGACAATCTCGACGTGTTTCCAACAACATATGAACACGATAAGTTAACCGCCGCCGTCGTGGTTTAGTGATTGAGACCACACCCGGTATTCATCGGCAATTGCGGGCTTCGATTCCACACGGGGACATAAGTATTTCTGCTCGGGTACGGTGCGGTTACGCATTTTCCCCTGGAAAAAAATGGTGATAGGGCTTCTGAGCCCGCCAGGTTAGCTAGCACCATCTTACTCAAGTTTGTCGCCATAATAAGTATTCCGACAATTAGAGGTACGAGTAATATAGAATAGAGGTTGTTGAGGAGTCCAGGTGAAGCTCGCTTCCATCTTCGGCCTTATCGCCATTTACCATCAGGGTATTTGAAAACCTAAAGATCTTGTCGTGTGCTAAAAATATGTAATTTTTGTGTTAAATTAGTTTTATGAAAAATAAGATCAAGGTGTGATGAGTGTCATTTCTGTGTTCAGCTTGTACTTTTTCTCTGAAGTCAAATATAGTTTCCTATGCGCTCTCTAGTTATCTAATACACTCGCACTTCCCACAAAGGTTCAGTGAGCAGAGCGCTCCATCACAATGCTCCGAGCGGCATCAGTTCCGCTCTCTTGAATTGGGTAAGTGGTGCATTTGACGAAACTTCACTTTTTCTCCGTCCCACTTTGCTTAGCAGTTGAATTTACCAATCGTCCATCGCTTGTTTACAGTCGATTATCAACGCGTTTAGCCATAAAACATGATTTCCACGCTATCTCGGAGGTGCATTAGAGAGTTGTCGACTCGGTCTGGAGACTCGCGAGGTCTTTTCACACGACAATCAGGAGCGCGACGCAGAAACTGGAGCGAGTAACGTCCAATCGGTTTGCTGTTTCAGTAATTTCGTGTTCGCCTTTGCCAGATATCCACTTTGTTTCATAATCGTACACCCTTACACAAATCATATACTCATTGTTTAAGTCTAACACTTCGATAAAATATAGCATTGTTGTGTTCCGACAATTTGAAGACATCTCGTTTTCATCTTCGGCTATATCGTCGTGAGATTGAAGGTCAGCAGTGGAGCAGGGGCACGCCAAGAAATTTGTGATAAAACTCAAGGCGTACGTGGCCCAGTCTTGGACTGAGTCACATTGGCCAACATGGGGCACCCATGAGATGCGATTGATTGCATGACATGACATTATCACAGTGTGACATATTTTAAATGTTCAATATCTATGGTCGTATTATTACAGACGGGTAGACGGATATACGTGCAGACGGACTGTTTAACCTAGATCTGTTATGATCAGATGACCTAGTTTATCTAATGCTCTTCATTTTTGTCCTATATACTCGTATATGTCGAATACAGTAAACGACGCACGTTGAGACATAAGCCGGCATTGATGCCACTGCACGTGCCATTATCCAGTAATTGTCTCATCTGCCGCAGGCGCTTTCACCTCGACTCCAACAATTTTCCTCGTCTCTGAATCGCGTCCTGCCGTTTCTTTACAATGTAATAATAATATATTGTACTCATTGCATTACTGTCGCGACATTCACCCAGTAATGTGTGGGAAACGGGCGTGCCGACTTTTTAATTGCCCCGTGCGGCTGTGGTACGGTATGTTATTATTGCGGGGCGTAATGCAACGCGGGCCACAGAAGTAAGGCGTCTAGCTGTCTCCGGACAATTTCGTTGTTAATTACGTTCAATCGTCTGGCCTGGCCGACTGCTCGCCGGTGTGGCAGCGGCGTGGCCACCTCGAATGTAGGCGAATCGGCGTATAGGCACCGCCCGTGCTGATGCATACCGCCTATTCTCGGAGTCATATTTTCGCTGCACAGCACAGCAGCTGTTGCGGGTTGATGAACTCGGTGAATCTATTTTGGCCGGACACTAGAAATAGTATGTTTCAGATAAAATAATCGCTTTTATTTCAAACATTATGAATATTAGCAAGAATTCTTTTAAATGTGGTCAGATATGATAATTAAGTATTTAATACGAGAATTTTTAATGTTTCCACCGCCTCCGTGGTTTAGTGACTCGAGACTACCTTCAATTGATCTCGAAGTCTGGGATTTGATTCCCCATGAAGGTAAAGCTTCTGAGCTCGCCTGACTAGTTGCTACTACAGTGTTACCAAATTTGCCATTATAATATATCAATGTCAATAGCATTGCCGTGTTTCGACTATAAAGGTGAAATAGCCAGTTCGCCAGCTGTCTTAGAGTTCAGATGAAACTAGCTTTCACCTTCGGCCTTATCGTCACTTCACTATCAGGGGAGATGAAGGTCAAAAATTGGCCTATAGCATGTAAATAAATCTATACTTACATAAATACATAGCCTGAGCGACAATCAAAGCGTAGAATTCAAAAGCCTAATTACTCATTCAGCGCAGAATGATCGCTTCAACCGCGTTTGTCCTCCTGGATTTGTTTGCGTGTCCAATCCATCTCATTTGACGCAGCGACTAATTAACTTTACGAGGTCACTGGAGCAGTCCAGTTTTTACCTATCCTTTTATCCAAGAGTAATAATGTAATCGTTAAAAGTAAAAATATGAACGAATTATTCAACGCGTGTGTCCTAACTGTAAACGTTTAAATGGAAGTGGTATTTTGAGCTGTTCACGGCCATGATAGCGGATTTAATGGCATAAATTAGCGTATTAGCAAATTCAAAGCTTGCCCGTTAAAGGCCTAGATGACAAGCGGCCGTAAACGTTAGACTGAAATGCTCCAACGTTAGTCACGAAACAATCACGTTGCATATTTTTTACGATGGGTAATTAAAAAGTAATTTTAATAGGTTCATGTACAAAAGGGTTACCTAAATTGTTTTCTCTCCGATTTCTTCAATCAATCATTATTTTTTTACTTGCTGGCGTCGACGGCTGACGAATTTTTGAAGTGAGAACTTCTTTAGCGGCGTTGTACACTTTTTTTGTAATGGGTAAAAAATGTTAAACTCGCGTCAGGACACGTGAAACGAAAATTCGTAAGACGGATGGAGAGTAGCCAATTAATTGAAATGGCCGCAGGAACTGTCGAGGTGCGGTGAGCGGTCCACGTAAGCCGGCCGAGAACAATAGCGGCTGGCAAAAGTACTGGAAGTCACACGTCACTTGAGATAGTTTTAATCACTTTATTTACTTTGTTAGGAAAAATCTAAATTGTGCTTTTATTTGATTTTGTTGTAAATATTAATTAGGAAAGTTAGTATAAGTTAAATATTATTTATTTGTTATAAAATTACGTTTATAAGTAGTATATTAATGTCTGTTTTGATCATATTTTTAATTTAATTGTAAATATTTTGATTCATTATTACTAGTTATATAATTATGTACGCACAACGTTACAACAGGAAGTTGATTTTTCTGAGGGATAAACTTTTTAATGTAATATAAATTGTCATGTTTGTGTACGATAGCGCAATAAATAAATATTGTATTCTACCACATAAAAGATAGTACTTTTATTCTGATAATTAAAGCAATTCGTGCAAAATTATTCCATAACCATTCCAAAATATCCAAAACGCACAACGTTAATACTTAAGTTTTCACTTCTGCCGGCACTCCCGGAGTGCAACCCGTCATTTTTTTAATTAATTTAATTATTCTTTCTCAGTTTCAAATCAAGGTACACACTGATCAGCGGCCGTACCGTCTAACTCAAAGCGATCACTCGCTATTGTTATCGTGACATTAGTTTTAATGTCACGTGACATTTGAACTATTGTTCTAATGTCACGAAAGCGATAGCGAGTGCTCGCTATGAGTTAGGCGGTAGCCACCCCGATCATATTCATTTCTCATTTTAAGAGGCAACACAATGTTGACAATACTGGTTTTAGAATTAAAGAAACAACCCGTTATTTGTTTGACTTTTAACTGGAAATTGTTTTTAAGTGGCAAATTACATTCTAACCCAAAAAACCTACTTATTTTCCGTATCGATAAATATTATTTTGGATGCGAACTCTCGATGACCTTTATGAGTCCTGATTTTGAAGTGCCGTCTTCCATAAAAACGCCTGTTGAAATATGAGGCCCTTGTATTTTTACGGGATTAAATATAATTACCACCAAAAATACTTTGATACTCTAAGCTCTTCTACCACAAATATATACTTAACACCAAAAAATAAAGTCTAAAATTTCAATAGTTCTAGCTGTTTAAGTCACGACTGCACTTCAAATTGTATTTTAAGACCAAATGTAGTAAATGATCACCAAATCTTAGCGAGCGAGCAAATGAATGCGCTATTTCTGCCTAGATATACCACTATGATTGCTATAAAATTATTACAGAAGACTAATTCTTCCTCAGGTTTTTAAAATGTTTTAAGAGGACTGACTTTTTATGTTGGTTTAAATTTTAATAAAAAGATTATTCAAATTGTATGAGTTTTATTTTTTTTTGTATAGGCATTTGGTTGAATAGACGCTCAAGAAAAACATTTTTTTTCTGGTAGTGGTTAGTCAATTTAGAGACAAAAAGCTCAGACCTTAGTAAACATTTTACAATAGTAAAGGGTCAAACTTTAGGAGTTTATTTCCTATGTTTGGGTAAATAATTATTTACCTAGCGTAATTTACTTTAATAGGATAACGAGATGTGAAATATTTGCATGTCATTTTAAATTATAATGTGGGTAATAGTTTGGTGTTCATTAACTATTTTTGGGTTAATAATGATTTGTTTGGAGTCATTTGCTTTAATAGGGTAGCAAGATGTAAAAACTTTGGTTATAATTTCACATTAAAATGCGGTTTTAATTTTGGTGATCATTTACTATTTTTGACCGTTATATTTTACTGTATCTGGTGATAAGTTAAACATAAGCCTATTTTTACTAAATAAAGTGATACGGTCAATCATCGAAAACTGGCCGACCCGGGAAATACCGAGATATGCTTGGTCGCTGTTCAGGTTTGAAGGCAGAGGAATTGCTAGGTACTGTCGACATCAATGTCACGTTGATAATATAGGGGTTTGCTAATCATTTTAAATCCACAAAGGTGGCTGCAGGCAGTCCAGCAGTCACTGTCAGCTTGGCAATATGCTCGTTTGCCAAAAAACTAATCGCCGCAACTCTGGGTGAGCTGCGTGAGTCACTGATAATAAGTCTCTTTATATGCAGCCTATAATTTGCCTATGATTTATGAGATGATATTCTGACAATAATGATTACAGTAATTTTGCGCGCTGTTGCCGAATGAAGACGTCTGCCCGTCAATGCCCATTGTAACCACTTCATTCGTGTGTTTAACGATTGTAATGTTTTTGCCAATTATCATCACACCTTTAATACTACGTACAAATTGTGTTGAAATGATTTGCATGATTATACAAATATCGCGGCCGCTTATGAATGTAAATATTACAATTTGATAATCACGACGAGAAGAGTAAAATTAGTATTAATTCGCTGTAAGTAGACAAGATAACAAAATATTTTTTGAAATTTGTTTACATTTCACGTTCTGTATCAAACGGGAATGTATGAGAATGATTCGTCATGTGGAATCATTCCCATACGAAATCGAACTAACGCGAATGCTACTTTAACAATATCCTAATAGAATACGATCATTTTATAACCACGTGAAGCGATATCGATACCTAGTTTTCGGCATTATTGTAGAAAATTTTATTTTACCCAATATAGAATGCAATACGGACTTAAAAATCATTGACACGTCACATCATATGAACGAATCTACGAATTAATCTTTTAAATATTTTATTTTCCACATTTTAGTCTTTTCAAATATTTAAAACGTGTAAGTACTGTATTATACAAGGTTAGCCTTTTCCATTGGGTACCCATAATATATATTGGGTTGTATAAAAATAGGGATATTGCGGGGGTTGTATAAAAAATAGGAATCCGCCATTTTGTTGCAGCGGCCATTTTGAATTTACAACAACAATAATAATTATCCAAAATTAAAAGCGTATACCAGATTTCAGTTCAATCGGACACTGGCAAGTGGGTCAAATAAATTTTACTTGCAAGTTTTGACGCATACAAACAGTGTGAGTTAAATAGAAGCGTGTAAAATCTAAGGTAACTAACTGTCTAACTGTTTCTACTTTTCATCAATTCTTGTGGTACCTACTACGCCCCTTTAAGACTTTAGTATTAATGTAGTTCACATTTAAGTCAGTTTTAAAACTCTAAAGACGAGAACCCAGTCAATGGCATAATGCCAAGTAAAATGTCACATCTATTTCCAACAAATAATTAGTTTCTGGTCTAGTCATAATAGTATTGCTAATAATGTAATATTTATCTTGTCGTGTTGACAACCAAAAACAAATAGGTACCTAAATAATTGCAGTATTATTACAATGTCTGCTCTTAGTGAATTCAAAATCAAATAAAAATACAATGCATATTGCAGCTTGCCATTAGATATTCTCCTTCTGGAAAATCCTTACTACTCTTGCTGTTGCGTCACATTTGTCATCTGTAACTCTTTTAAGTTCTGTTATGTCCTTTTTTTTTTTTTAATGGTGGGAAATGCATGACGCATACCCCGCGCTTGGGAAGGCGCAGAGTTATGTCGGACTCTCCGCGGTCCCTGGGGACAAAGTGTCAGCCAGGAACCGCGGCCTACCGACTAAAACCCACCGATGCCCCTCACATACGCCTTGGCGCGAGCACGTCCATCATCGCCGCATCCTCCTCATCTGAGGAGGATACGCCGAGAAGGGACGCGTCGCTGCCTGACAAGGTCATGGGAACTCGGATGAACACATCCACGACCTCGTCAGCGTCTGCTCGCCTAGGGCGAGCCCCTCTCACCCCCCCAGAAGGGGGAGGCCGGTGATCCCCCGGGGCATCCAGGGGATCAGCGACTGGCGGCAACCTGTGCAATGCAGGACCCGGGCTTCCCAACCCTGGGCCCCGCTGGTTGCCGTCAGGAGGAAGAAGGCGGGCGTAATTCCGCCTCCTTCGCCCCAGCCTTCTGCGGCGGCATGGATCGGCCAAGGGATCCTCCTCCCTGGCCCTCTCCGCCGACTCCTTATGCGTCATCACGTCCACGCAGAAGGAGTTTACCGTGTCCCACGTCCTCTCTCCCTCCAGCATTGCGCGGACCACGTTCTGGAGGGAGAGGTCATCGCCGATGACGGCGGTCAGCTCACGGCGCTCCGAGGAGAAGGCGGGGCAAACCGCTAAGGTGTGCTGCGCAGTATCCTCTTGGGCGCCACAGTGGTGGCACTCGGGGGTCGCTTCCCGTCCGATGCGGTGCAGATAGCGGCCAAAGCAACCATGACCGCTAAGAATCTGCACCAAGTGGTACGAGAGCGATCCGTGGTGCCGGTTCGCCCATGTGGTGAGGAACGGGTGCATGGCCTCGACGGTCCTGGACAGGGTGTCTGTTCACGCTCGAGGAAGAGCGAGTGGCGGCACTGCATTCTAGTCTGTGCAGTGACAGCTTTTTTGGCGGCCGGCCGCATGTGATATGTCAGTTGAGTCGAGTCGAAATGTCATGACATGCTTAGAGGTTATGTGCGGGCCGGAATAAAATATAATACAATATTCAAGCAAATAGTGATTTGCGCGGCGCACCTAATATCGGGGTGCGAAAGCCCGCTTTGTGTTGTGCAAGGTATCAAAATCGCGTGTGTGAGTCGTGGTGGCCTAATAGGCCTTTGTAGTGCTCCGGTCTCCACCGGTGGATCCACTGCAGAACTTCAGGAGCCGCGACTTCCTTCGAGCTAGCTCAGGAAGTCCACCGGCTACGGAGGAGACGGACGGAGACAATTGGAACCAAGGTAAGTAATACCAATTTTCCAAGAGCTGGTATTCGGAGAATAAAATTCAGCAATACAAGTCGGTGAAACGCCGACGTGGTGGAGTCTACTTGGGGCACCACCATCTCTTGGTAGCAGAGCGTGGTTTTTAGATTTGAGTGGTTCTTAGATTTGAGTATTTGATTAGTATTGTACAATTAATATTGTAATCTTGTTGGTTGTCCAAACGGGCAATACATATTAATTGGTTTTGATTGCTGATTTTAAACCGACTACCAGCTCATTTGTGGACCGATCTCCTTAACTAATTGTCATTGTATATGAAAAATTGGGGTTAAATGCCTTTGTTGTTCTAGTTAAGTTCTAGCATTTACCTATATTTGATTTTGGTTTGTTTTTTCATATCTTTGTTCTGCCCTTGACTATTTTGTTTGTTAAGTTGTAAACTTATACTTGAATTTGATTTGTTTAAAAAACTTTGCTGCTAAATGACTTTGCTGTTGTTGTAATACACTATTTTGCTGTGTTAAGTTTTAGCATTTACATTTGATTTTGTTTTGTTTGCCCTTGAATATTATGTTTGTTAAGTTATTGACTTAATACTTGAATTTAATTTGTTTGAAAAATTCTGTTGTTAAATGCCTTGTTGTTCTAGTTAAGTTCTAGCATTTATACTTGATTTTGGTTTGTTTATATATTTTGTTCTGCCTTTGAAGTTCCTCCCGATCTGTTTTATTGTCTGCGGTTGTCGGTCTGTTTGTCCGTGTATTATTATAGTGTTTATTAATTTTGGTGCAAAATGGTCCCGCCAGTCAGCCCGCTTAGTGGTGCCCGCGCGGGTGCACAAAAGATTTTGAGATGGTTTGCTAGTGCCGTCGCTTTGGTAGACCGACCAGACCGAGAACAGGCTTTGTTAATTCGGCATGAGGGAGTACCTGCTCGCTTGAAGGAATTGGAGCAGCTTTTCGTTCTTCATCAACAATATTTGCTCGACCACCCAGCCGAGGGTGCCGCTGAGTTGCGGGCAGTCGACCAATTTAATGCCGATTATGATCAGTGTTTTGAACAGGCGGATGTGATTATAAACAAGGCTCAGGCAATCCTATCCGCCCGGAGGGGTGAGTCGTGCACGCCCGGGGAGGTCAAGCCTACCCCGGCCGGCTTGCTGGGCAGACTGCCCACTTTAGACATCCCAACCTTTGATGGGAACCTGGCTTCTTGGATGGGGTTCATTAACCTCTTTGATAGCCTGGTTCACTCGAGGGACGACCTGTTCCCTAGCCAGAAATTGGCCTATTTGCTCTCTGCCTTACGTGGAGAGGCTGGTGTACTTGTCCAGCATCTACCTGTCAATGATGACAGTTATGAGATTGCAAGGGCGTTGTTGACCGCCCGGTATCAGAATGTTCGCTTGCTAGCGGACACACATGTGGCTGCCATTTTAGGGCTGCCACGAGTATCGCGGGTCTCCTCATTGAGGAAGGAGATTTTGAACCCGCTGCTGAGCGCTATTAACGCGCTCAAACGACTTGATCTACCGGTGGACCAGTGGTCCTTTATTTTGCTCCACCTCATCCTCGATAAGCTTCCCATGGAGATGAAGGGACGCTTCGAACAAAGGTACGGGGGCAATAGTGCCTCGTACCTCCCCCCCTTCTCGGATCTCCTCAGATTTTTGGAGGATGAGTGTCGGATGACCGACCACTTGGATCTGGCTCCTATACCGGGACCGAGTACAGGTCGCTATGAGGCGACCCGGGCAGCGCCACGAAGAGAGCGCCGCCCGCACAAGCAGTATACTGCAGTGCGGCAGAACTCTCCACACGGGGAGAGGCCGAGGCCTTGCAAGTGTTGCAAGCGGGATGGCCATCGTTTGCCGGCCTGTCCCAAATTTGTTGGCCTACGCACCGAGGGGCGTAGGAATATGGCCAAGCAGCGGAATTGGTGCTACCGCTGCCTGGGGGCTCATATGGCATCGGCTTGCCCCCACCCACGAGATTGTCACTGTTGTGGAGGGGCCCATCACCCCCTCTTGTGCTTTAATAATAAAGACACTCGTGAGGTGGTGAGAGAGAGGGACTCGCACACGGGCGGGGGCCCTCGTAGGTCACCCACATCTCCGAGGAGATCGGAGGGGCGTGCCACCCCTCCGCGGAGATTGGACAGGCGCCCCCCCTCCAGTGAGAGGATTGGGCGCCCCACCCCCCCTACGGGCGGGGGGGATCGACGCGCCGCTTATGAGGCGCCACCACGGGATTGGGCCGCGGTAATTAGGGAGCCACGCCGGGAGCCGATACGCTTCTCTCCCCCTCTGATGGAGAGACCTCGTTTATCGCGGGCTCCCCCAACTTTCGCCCATCATGGGCACCGCCCGGCCCCCCGATGCAGCTTTGGTCGGGGTGTGTACGTGCCGGATTGGGACCCGCTCGAGCGCCTTGAGCGCCCTATTCCTCCGCCGCGCACGCATTTTTCTTCGGACCCCCCTTCCCCCTCGTTGCGGGGAATGCGGGAGGATTTTCACTAAACCAACTGTCGGCTGCAACCCCCCCACAGGAGCAGGTGCTGTTACCAACAGCCTCCGTACAGGTGTGGGGCCCGAGGGGCACCTTTGTTTTAGTTCGCGCCCTTTTGGATACGGGAGCTCAGGGTTGCATTGCCTCCAGCTGGCTGGTCCGGCAGTTGAGTTTGAACACATCTCCATACCTTGAATCGGTACGAGGAATCGGAGACCTGCGGATCCCGGATCCGATCGGTCAGGTTTTGTTCTCCTTCTCCCCCCACTTCTCTTCAGCGCCCAAAATTGGCGCTACCGCGATTGTTTATGAGAAGGTTGTTGGTCAGCTTCCGCAACAGCACGTTTCGCGCGCTGTCGTTGATGCGACATCAGGATTGACCTTGGCTGACCCTTCCTTCCACCGAACCGGTCCGATTCACTTATTGCTCGGTGCCGATGTTCTAGGCCGCGTGTATTGTGGGAAGAGGAGAGAGTTACAGAAGGGTGGGCTGGTAGCCTTATCTACATCGCTTGGGTTTGTAGTGATGGGACCAGTTAGGCATAACCCACCATCTCCATCGGTGGACAGTTACATAACTGTTAGCTCCACCTTATCGGATGTCCTTCAACGGTTTTGGGAGGTGGAAGAGCCACCTACCGTGAAGCGAGTGAACCCCTTGGACGAGGAGTGTGAGTTGTTCTACCAGAACAATACAGGTCGCCTTCACTCGGGACGGCTGATCACTCGTTTGCCCTTTTTGTCAGTTCGCCCCTCACTTGGCAGCTCCCGGCCGTTGGCCGAGAAGCGGCTGCTGTCCATGGAGCGTCGTATGAGTAGGAACTCCGACCTCAAACAGAAGTATGTCGACTTCATGCGAGAATATGAGCAACTGGGGCACATGTCGGTCTCGCGACTGGACTGGCGAAACGAGGAACATAATTTTCTTCCTCACCACGCGGTTTTGAAACCTTCCACCGGG
This sequence comes from Schoenobius gigantellus, assembly GCA_963935595.1. Taxonomy (NCBI): domain Eukaryota; kingdom Metazoa; phylum Arthropoda; class Insecta; order Lepidoptera; family Crambidae; genus Schoenobius; species Schoenobius gigantellus. Next base: position 30,387,891 of record OZ012551.1, read on the forward strand.
AAGATACGCGTTGTTTTTGATGGGTCAGCTCCTACGTCTACCGGAGTTTCGCTGAATCAATGTCTGCATGCTGGACCGAAGTTGCACCACGAGGTGGGTGATGTATTGACCAACTTCCGTCGCCATGCCGTCGTCTTTGTGACCGATATCCGGATGATGTTTCGGCAGACTGTGATTCACCCGGACGATAGACGATATCAGCTCATATTATGGAGAGAGGATCCCAGGGATCCCATGCTGGTCTACGAGCTGAACACCAATACATACGGTTTGCGTTCGAGCCCCTTTGTGGCAATTCGCTCACTTGTGGAACTCGCTGAACGTGAACGATTACGATACCCTCGCGCATCCTTGGTTCTCAAGGAGGATGCATTTGTTGATGATATTTGTACGGGCTCCTCTAGTGTCGAGGAAGCCTTGATTTTGCGAGATGAACTAATAACTAATTGCTCTTCTCGGGGCTGGTGGTTATGAACTGAGGAAGTGGATGTCCAACTCACCTCAGCTTTTGTGTGACTTGCCAGACGACCACCAGCAGGAGCCTCATATTTTTGAGAATGCCAACACTCCAGATTTACTGTCTGTTTTGGGAGTGCAATACAGACCTGTCCAGGACACGTTCACCTATCGATTGGAGCTGCCAAGCCCCAAGGTCTGGACGAAACGGTTGGTTTTGTCTACAGTAGCTCGTACCTTTGACCCAAATGGCTGCATTAGTCCCGTAGTGTTTTGGATGAAGTGTTTCCTACAGGAACTTTGGTCAGCCGAAGTGTCGTGGGATGAGCCCCTCTCGGGCCGTTTGCTGCGAGATTGGGAGTCCTTCATGTCGTCTCTCCCCGACATTAACCGTGTTAGTATCCCTAGACATATACTACCTAAGGGACGGTTTACGGCCAGCCTTCATGGATTTTGTGACGCGTCTGAGAGTGGATACGCAGCCGTCGTATATATCCGGACGGTTGATGATAGAGGAGCTGTTAAGCTCCACTTGCTAATTGCTAAGAGTAAGGTTGCTCCACTTCGGACTCGATTAACGATTCCGAAGTTAGAATTGTCTGGAGCTACTCTTCTGGTTCGGTTGATGAACCACGTTGTTGACACCCTGGGACGTAGTGTGGACTTTGAGTCGCTCTTTGCTTGGTCCGACAGTCAGGTTGTCCTGTGTTGGATTAAGAACTCCGTCCACTCCCTGGAAGTATTTGTGGCCAATCGGGTATCCCAAATACAGGCCTCGAAGGCCACGTTGATTTGGCGCCACGTGCCAGGTGAAATAAACCCTGCTGACTGTGCATCACGTGGCAGCGAAGCCCCTCAGCTTATTGACCACACTCTGTGGTGGGGTCCCGACTGGTTGTTACAACCGTCTTGGCCTTCCACACCAGCTGTGGTGAAGGTACCAAATCCGGGCTTGCGTGTTCACGCTGTCGAGACTATGGCGGCTCCAGAGCGGGAATTTTTATTAGACCGCTACAGTTCTCTGGACAAGTTGCTCGGCGTGACCGCTTGGATAAGAAGATTTATACGAAATTGTCGCCGGCCTCAGGACAAAGATTTGTGTCCGGTCCTCTCTCCGCAGGAGCGCCAAGACGCTCTTTTGCATTGGGTGCGTATGACCCAGTCTAGAGCGTTTGAACCGGAACTTAAGATTTTCCGTACCGGGACGTCCAAATTGAAGGGACCCTTGGTGCGTTTGACTCCCTTTCTGGATGATAAGGGATTGTTGCGTGTAGGAGGCCGATTGAGGCACGCTAACTTGCCTTATAGATCACGTCATCCCCTGTTGCTCCCCAAGGACGGTCCATTGGTGCGATTGTTGATCATTGATCGCCATGTGAAGAATGCTCATGCCGGATGTAATGCATTGACCGCGCTCCTCCAACGGGAGTTTTGGATTTTGTCAGCGCGAAGAATAATCCGATCTGTTATCTTTCGATGTCTGCCCTGCTATCGTTTACGCCCCGAGACGATGCAGCCCCAAATGGGTGATTTGCCTGCTGATCATGTGAATGAATCGATGACCTTCTTAGGAGTTGGAACTGATTTCGCGGGACCATTCACTATAAAAACGTCGCGACTCCGTAATGCTAAGACTGAAAAGGCTTACTTGTGTGTGTTTGTTTGTTTGGCCACTAAAGCCGTTCATTTGGAGGTGGTGAGTGCGCTCACCATGGACGCTTTCTTAGCAGCGTTAGGCAGATTTGTCTCCCGCCGGGGACTGCCTTCTCTAATTCGGTCCGATTGTGGGACGAACTTCAAGGGCACTGATAGACATATAAGAGAAGTTTGTGAATTTTGAGATAAAAATAATATTGAGATCGGATCCACACTCTCCCGTAGGGGGGTAACATGGCGATACTCCCCGCCGTCTTGCCCTCACTGGGGAGGGATTTTTGAATCTGTTGTAAAGGCCGCCAAGACTCACCTTCGCCGCGTTATTGGGGAGACTATTCTCACGTTTGAGGAACTCGCGACGGTGTTTCATAAGATTGAGGCGGTTCTCAACTCGCGTCCGTTATGTCCGTTGTCTACCGACGCGAACGATTTGCAGGCCCTCACGCCGGGCCATTTCTTGATAGGCAGACCACTTAACGCCCTGCCCGAGTATCCTTATAGAGATATCAATCCCGGACGCCTTTCGCGGTTTGAGTTGCTCCAGCAGCTTACCCAGAGTTTCTGGCGCTGCTGGCACCTTGAATATTTACACATTTTGCAACAGCGCGTTAAGTGGTCAGATAAGACAAACCCACCGAGGGTTGGAGACCTCGTGTTAGTGAAGGACCCAAACCTGCCACCCTTACGTTGGCGTCGCGGACGCATTGTCCAACTTACTCTAGGGTCTGATGGTGTGCCCAGGTTTGCCGAGGTCCTAGTTGGGGATTCTGTTTTGAAGCGCGCGGTCGCTACTCTTTCTCGCCTCCCCTTAGACTGATTTGGCGGACAGTCCGGGACTGTCCGGAGCGGGGGGATGTTCACGCTCGAGGAAGAGCGAGTGGCGGCACTGCATTCTAGTCTGTGCAGTGACAGCTTTTTTGGCGGCCGGCCGCATGTGATATGTCAGTTGAGTCGAGTCGAAATGTCATGACATGCTTAGAGGTTATGTGCGGGCCGGAATAAAATATAATACAATATTCAAGCAAATAGTGATTTGCGCGGCGCACCTAATATCGGGGTGCGAAAGCCCGCTTTGTGTTGTGCAAGGTATCAAAATCGCGTGTGTGAGTCGTGGTGGCCTAATAGGCCTTTGTAGTGCTCCGGTCTCCACCGGTGGATCCACTGCAGAACTTCAGGAGCCGCGACTTCCTTCGAGCTAGCTCAGGAAGTCCACCGGCTACGGAGGAGACGGACGGAGACAATTGGAACCAAGGTAAGTAATACCAATTTTCCAAGAGCTGGTATTCGGAGAATAAAATTCAGCAATACAAGTCGGTGAAACGCCGACGTGGTGGAGTCTACTTGGGGCACCACCAGTGTCCGAGACCGAGGCCGAACCCGTTAGCTCCTCGAGCTCCTCAAACCACAGGCGAAACACCTCCACTGTGGCCTCCTCCAAGGCGGAGGCCCTCTCCCTCGGCGCCAAACGCCGGTCGCCGTCCCGAGCGTCTGCGCGGACGCGGTAAGCCGCCGCGAGGACGTGGGCTGCGAGCTCCCATGGGGGAGTGCCTGCAATAAGGCAGGCCGCTGTGTGGGACACAGTACGGTATCCCCTTATTGCCCTTAGCGCCATGGCGCGCTGCGCCCTATGCAGGCACGCGACAGCACGTGGGCTAAGGGCGTCGGCCCAGACAGGCGCCCCGTATAGGGCCATACTACGTACGACGCCTGCGTACAGGCGACGTACACTAGCGCTCGGGCCCCCCACATTGGGGAGCAAACAAGTTCTGTTATGTCCTACAACGCCAAGATCGAAATTTTGAAGTACGCCGTCCTACAAAGATTCGGTTTTGACGGAAATGTTGTTCTCGCGCCCACTCATAACCAAAAATCTCAAGCAGTTAAGTTTTCATTCTTTTAAAACATTTTTTGACATTTTCTACAATCATTTTTGTAACAGGAAAAACCACTGTTTTTACAAAACAAATTTATATTTGTATGAACATATTGTCGTATATTCTTATGCAACCTTTATAATAAGGGTCCAAAAATGCTAAAGCCGGACTTGTAATTTCAAAAAGACGGACATTTGGTCCTCAAGGCCTGACATTGAAGCCCACCCGCATAAAAACCCCAGTGGTTTAAGCGAGGGTATTAGGTGTAAGAAATATGTATGTTGAAATAATTTGACCAATAAATAATAAAAAAAAAACATAATCTTCTTATATGTATCGTTAAACTAGTCAAGCTACGCGTTCATTGATCAGCTAGCTGAACTGATGGTGGAACTGGGTGATGGCACCAACCCTCGCTATGGTCTAACAGCACCGGTACTTTACCGCCTAGCTTAGCAGACGTAGCGCGGTTATTCATCTACCGCATACCAAAAAGGCCTACCAAAAGCCGGACAGGCCTGACATGTAAATATTTGGCCGGACACAACTGAAAAAATCTGGACATGTCCAGCTAAATCCGGACAGATGGCAACCCTGTTATAATACCAATTTCTTTAAACTTTCCTCTCAGACGTTAAAGTTATAAATTGTCCGAATAGACCTCCACTGCAGAACGAAAATATATAATGTGAATGTCGGCAGCATTTCCCCACAGCAGCCATACGACATCACACTATGAAAATAAGCATGGTACCTATACAAGTCTTGCTGCATCAACAATTCAACATCAGTCGGCCGACGTATTTTCCATACAGCGTAGGCTGCAGAACTTAGTCTCTTCAATGATTTATTAATGTGCCCTAACACAATAATCAGTTAGGTTTTTATTAAATAATCCAGTATTATATATTTTTTTAATGCACTATAAATAGTAACGTTTTCGTTCGTATTCTTGGCGAAGCGTCAATTAAGGCTATGGCCATAATCAACCGTATTGCGAGTCAATAAGCGAGCTCCGTGAAAGATACCTACGTATAAATCTCGTGAACTGACTTGTCCTTGAAAATAATATTTTGAGAGAAGGGGAGAAAATAACATTTTATCCAAGCTATGTCCAATGAGTCAACGCACTATTTTGTCCCGTGTCAACGTGGCCATAGTCTGCCAACGAACCCTCGTCACATCTCAATGGCGGCAATACCGACGTCTTTACTATCAGACATTTATTTTGTATGATACACATTTTCGTAGGTACACAATCGCCATGTTAGTATTTGCTTAAGTTGCTGCAAGCTGGTTCACTTAATATTTTTTACCTGTAAATGAACCGATGATAGTGACCGTTTTAATTGTATGTTAATGCCACTTGTGTTATTGTACGCAATTGTATTTCTTCAGTGTCAATCTGCGTTTCTTGTAGCCGATCATTTATTGACCTTGTACGTATACATTGATAGTTGTGATTGTGAGTGAACATGAAAGATACCTGTCTATTTTTTCCCTTCAAAGATAGTGAAGAAACACAACTTGAAGGTCAGTGTCACAGCACAGCTCAAATGACGTCCAAGTACTTTGCGCACAGTCCAAATAAGAAATTCCGAGAAAACGTTTTAAACCCCTTCAGGTTGTCGAATGCGCCCACTTCAACTTGCCCGATACTCGGCGCGCTGATAAAAGGCAGCCAAACAGGATAAATGTTTATGAAACTGGCACAATAATGATGTCATATGTCTAATTTACAATGTCTACTTACGAAGATAACACGTCGCGAGGTTGTTCACCTCCGGTATCGTAGGCAGGCATAGCATGACTGAACACATTGTGTGTGTTATGTTACGAGTATGTGTGACTTTACTATTAATTTTTTGTAGGTAAGTCGAGTAGTTTTAATTTAAGTTTTGTTTTTTTTTTTAATCAAATTATTTGTAAGCACCTTAATTCGTTTATGAACCACTGACTATGTCAGTTTCTGAGGTATGCTGCTGAAAAATAATGTCCAACAGGGATATGCTTTCGATCTTGGCAGTCGCTGCTCGGTAGCCGCGACTGGACGAAACTATGGTGGCGCGAAAATAAGGTTACTGAGTGGCGCTATTCGAGTACATTAACGGCCGCACGACTGAGCCGTCTTGAACAGAACATCATACAATTGCATACAGGACACGCATTTTTGAAATAATAAAATTCAAATTCGCATTCGAAATCCAAATTCACTATTTTGAATATTCATTCCATGAATTCTGCAACGAGTAGTCCAACCCATTCGTTTGTAACTTCTACTAGTAGAATATACTCATCGTATACACGTTCCGTTTTATCTGAGCCGTGTGCCTCTACTCAGGGCAGGCACCTGCTGCTGAGCGTATCCGTCACGCGGACGTTTAGAAAACTACGCACTCCACTGCCTTGATCGAAATGCCTTCCAAAGCGAAATATATTATATATATTTTCTATTTTTTTTCTATTTCTGTTTTGGACGATTCAGAAGAGTATTCTATCAAGTCATATTTGAATAAAAATTATTTTGATTTTGTTTAAATGTGTATGACTATGATACTAAAAAATAAGTTTGTTGGACGACGACGCGCAAATCTATTTAATTTATTGATCCGAGTTATTAAAATATCGAACATTTTTTACAATTAAATTATAAAATTGTTATTTTTTTCCTGTTAACCATAGGTTCATATAAAATTGCTCATGATTACCTACTATTCACTCTTTGATGCTATGTTTGACTTGACACTGCTAATACTGGTCTAATCAAAGGTAATAACTTGATAGTTATTTACGTCATATTTTCTAATGTGATGGTAATAGACGTGCGGGCTTAAAGAGGTCACGACCATCGCTTAGCGCGATTTGATGGATTTATTACAGGCTGGATTCGTGCTGTTCTGCTTCGACAAGTGGGGCATGTCAAGTGCCGCTACCTAAACCATTCAAAGTCAGAATGCGAAGAATATCCGAGGAGCTTTATGGTTGACATGAGATCATAAGATTCAGGCATGAACTTCTTGGCGCCTTAATTAAATTGTATCTTAACGATATTTAATGTAAAAACAGCAAAATAAACTTTAGTAGCAAACAAACATGCGGCACACTTGAGTTCCTAGTTAGACAAATCGTACATTCGTTGACGAAATCGGTTCCGAATAACAACTGCCGGGAGCCAAGCGGACTTCACCTACTTGTTGTACTCACCATCTGATCAACGAACAAGTCTTTGTATGCCTTTCATAGGGCTCACGGGACAAGAAACAACCCGACCTCCCTTTCCTGGGAGAAGATCTACAAGTACCCACCACTGGGATGGATTACGAGAAGGAAGCCAAACACACAGAACGACACAGTACTGGAAAGAAGAGCTACCTTCGTAAGCTGGTATAATGATTTGCAGTTTGCACTACTAATGCCCAAGAAATAATGACCAAAAATAATGTTATTCCCAATCATTAAGTTCTGTTCGATTTAATGAAACGATTTATGTAGTTGTTGGTTGTTTGTGTTAGTTTCGATAGCATAAACCTCAATAACTTGTTGTGTGAAAAAAGCAGTAATTGCTTTCAAGCAACATATTATGACATTGTCTGTCACAAATACATATAAAAGGTGTACGTTGACTACATTCTTAAGATTTCTAAATCGACTATTGATACGTAGTTAATAACGGTGAATAAGGTCTACTTTGTCTTAATAAGGTAAAAAATTGATTGAAATTTCGCTCGAGTTGGATAAGTGCTTGGTGACCTAAGGGGTCATGGCGTCAACACTATGACTTAAATGCTGAAGATAGAACTACGAATCCAGACCTAAAGTGAATTTATTTCCTTAAGAGGTACGGAACCTTAAAAATGAACTAGATTGAAGTTGTAAATCTTCTATTTTTGCTTAGCTTTGAACAAACTACCAACGGATCTTGCCTACAGCTTGTCATTATAATTGCTGAGGTTGTTTTCATCGAGCTGAATATTGCTTACGAACCAGTGCCAAAGTCTATTTGTTAATGTTAATTCAGCGCATTACCAGCTTTCTCACACAAATTGGATGTAGGAGGGACGTTTTCTAAATATTTCACGTCAACCGCGACATTAGTATAATTAATGATTTACAATTTACGAGGCGAGGCCGAGGAGTTCATATCGCGGAACTTGCGCCTGCTAGCTAGGCGTGTGAGAATTGCCGACGTACGGTGTATGTATATATAGCTAACCGTAAGTCGAATGAGCTACTACTTATGTGTTGCTAATAAGAAAATGTATTTTTAATTAGAAATAGTAGCGGAGAGCAGCAGACCGCCCACCTTGATGTAAGCGGTAACCGCCGCCAATTTTGCAAATATCATTAACATCGCTAAGTATTGTTATTATTCAAAGTAGGCACACTTTAAATAACACAAATCCCTAAATCTTCTTAAACCACATTTGAAGGGGCTTAACAGCTTTTGGGAAACACAGCGAAAAAGTTCATTTCAGAGCCGTCAAGGTCGTGGTGATAATGAGCGCTGAAAGCGAATGATGCTGGACGATATTGCTTCCCGTGAATAAGGATAAATTAAATCTACTGCGGTGTCGAGCGGGATGATGAACGAACGGAGATGTTGGTACCAAGACAGAGTTCCTCGGAGCTCTCACCGTTGAAAAAGTAAGGAAAAAAGGGAGCGAGGACACGTGAATTCTAAATTCGTCACCGCACTGAAAAATAAATATATCAATTTGATAAAAAATATACTATTTACTTAAATCTTACTATTCATAATTCTAGGTGAGTAGGCAAATCTGCAAGGCAGGTCCATCCTCTACGAGGGGCCGGATGGGTGCGTCCATACGTGGGCAATTGCGGCAGGTGTGCCCCAGGGTTCCGTACTGGGTCCTCTACTATGGAACCTGGGGTACAACTGGGTCCTGCGAGGCGACCTCCTTCCACGAATGGAGGTCGTCTGCTTCGCCGACGACATGCTTGTTGCGGCGAGAGCAAAAACGGGGGAGGAGGCGGCCCACCTTGCGTCGGTCGGCGCTTCACTTGTCGTTCGACGCATCCGCCTCCTGGGCCTGGACGGTCCGCATACCAGTCGAGGCACACCTTAAGTACCTCGGCCTGGTTTTGGATCCCCGATAGAGCTTTGAGGAGCACTTCAAACTCCTCACTCCACGGCTATGTGCCGCCGCAGCCGCACTCGGACGGGTCCTCCCTAATGTAGAAGGGGCCAGGATCGGCGTGCCATCGACTGTATCACGGGGTGTTACGGTCGATGGCACTCTACGGAGCCCCGGTATGGGCGGAGTGCCTCTCTCCCCGAACGGTAGCCCTCTTGCGACGTCCGCAGAGGGTCATAGCAACCCGCGCCGTGCGAGCTTATCGCACGGTCAGCCACGGCGCGGCCTGCATTCTTGCGAGCCAAACGCCGTGGGATATCGATGCACGCGTACATGCAGAGGTGTATCGACATCGGGTTGCCGTTAGAGAACGGGGGGGGGGGGGACGATCCGCTCCCAAGGAAGTGGTTCATACCCAAGCGCAGAGGGAGGCTCTGCGTCAATGGGGTGAGGCACTCGCCTTCCCAGCTGCCGGCCACCGGACGATCGAAGCGATACGTCCGGTGTTGTCCGGTGTCCGGGGTAGGGCGCCGGCAGGGCAGACTCTCGTTCCGCATGGTGCAGGTATTGACCGGACATGGTTGTTTCGGTCACTACCTGCATCGGGTCGCGCGTCGGGAGGAAACACCGCAGTGTCATCACTGCAACGCTCCCGACGATACTGCCGAGCACACCTTGTTGGTGTGCCCGGCCTGGCGACGCCAGCGCAGCGGTTTTCACGCTGCGCTGGGAAACGGAGACCTCTCGCTGCCGAGCATGGTCGTGGCCATGCTCCGCGGCGAGGCGGAATGGGGGGATGTTGCCTCCTTCTGCGAGGACGTCATCTCGCAGAAGGAGGCCGCGAAGAGGGAGCGGGAGAATGATCCTCAAGCCGCTCCCATCCGCCGCAGACGGACAGGCAGGCGAAGGCGGGCATTCGCGCAAGCAATGCCCGTCTAACGACCCTGCCGTGGAGGCCTGCGTGCATGGTTGGCCCCGTGTACGCCGCCGTAAGGCCCTCCGTCTTGGGATTGCCCTGGTGTTCTCGGGCAATCCCCCCTTGGCGACAGCCCGACCAGCCAGGTCGGGCTACCCCGGGCACCTTGGTAGTGGTAGTCGCAGTGTGGACCCTACCACGCGCGTCCATAAGGGCAGGAAGAACACCGGGGGGTTTAGTGGGTAGGCCTGGCACTCTGCCGGGAGAGCCCCACACACGCTCGTCGTCTAGCCAACGGCGAGTATGGTGCGATCACGCATTCCCCTCGAAAAAAAAAAGGTGAGTAGGCAAATATCAAGTAAGATTCCTTGTCAAACCGAGTCCTGTTTTTTGGGCTATATTAATGACTCTAGTTCTTCTACGGATCTCAACATTTCCGATGCGATCGCATCGAGAAACCCCGAGCATAGCGCTCTCCATTGTGACCTTGAGCCTTCGTATGAGACCCATTGTAAGCGGTCACGTCTCAGTGCCGTACGTCATTACTAGCAACACGCACGAATTCAAGACTTGTCTTGAGACACTGCGATAGATGATACGAGGATGTGCTACGTAGCTTCTCGAACGATGTCCAGCCGAGATGAATTCGTCGGTTTACCCCTTTCTGGATATTGGACTTACCGAGCTAGACTATTTGCCTCGGGTTAGCATTTTTTTTATTGCAGAAAGTTGGCAAACAAGCAAACTGCCCACCTGATGGTAAGTGGTAACAGTCACCTATAATACATGTGGCTCTTGTGAGATTCACAGCAAAACTGCAACCCCCACAAGAACCACAGTGTACGTTGCCAACTTGTGACACCAGATGTAAAGTCACAGTACCCAGTAATTTCACTGCCATATCTTACCCTTCAAACCGGAACACAGCAATGCAAGCACTACTGCTTTGCGGCAGAAATAGGTAAGACGGAGGTACCTAAGCAGACGACCCTGGTACAGGGTCTCCCTCCAGCATCTGCATATTCTTCAACAACTTTCAGTGTAGAGCCTCTTAACCTTTACAGGAGTGGATATAACATTGGAATTCACCATGATTTTAGTCTTGACCATGTTAATTTTAAGATCCACTTGTTGGGAGACCCTCCAGAGATCTTGAGCATAGTGCCTAGATCTTCCATGGTCTACGTTCACCGTTGCTTAACCTTAGCAATCGTTAGCTTAGCGCAAAGCCAATGCGCTATCATACTTCACATATTAAAAATTACACAATAGTTCCCGTTTAACCACGATGTAACAATTATTTCGAATAATTTACAGATGAAATACTCGCAATCGGATTTATTATTGCGATTTTATATATCTCGCTCATGAGAAAACAATGAGGACATACACCAATTGTCTTTTCCTCGATAATCACATAACTGGTTGTAGAGGTTGGCTCTGCGAAGTTTTCCTTTTTCTACTACTTGTCACTGGGTACTGTTACTGGATACCAGCTCATATAGAATTCCCTTAGAGCAGTGGCTCTAAACCATGCCACCGAAGGACATCATCAAGCTCATGAGCACATTGACTGGACCGGAGGTGGTGATGGCTTTAAGGACTAAACATGGGGAAGCACAAAAGATCCACGATGGGTTGAAGTGCCAAGGCTCTCATGCTGAGCCACCCCTACATTAAGATAAGATGGACCTAGTCGTCAACTGTTTGAACCATTTTACAGTAAATTAATAAAGGGTTGTTCTATCTAGGTATACCATATTTCAAATGGCTTCGTGGTCCACTTTCGGTGCTTCCAGGGACCACCGGCTAAGAACCACTGCCTTAGAGAATACTGATTGATTTTTATAATATCTGGTTCACGTACAGAAACAAAAATTATCACTGCTTTAATGGCTTTTGTGTTCTATCTTGGTTGTGCGAACCGCGTCGTGTTGTGTCGCGTTGCAGTCAAGTTTGCAAATTGTGATTTTCAAAGAACTTTCTCTTAGTTCAACCAGCCGGTGATCAATCTCACAAAGTGTCACGCGACTAATGCCACTGATGGCTATGAATATTGACATAGTTTCGCAACCGCGCTTATTTTGATATTTGTAACCGGGGCGTTTTCTGTGTACATTCATGCGCACACAGGTCGCAAACAAATAAACCATTTCAGCGTCCATTGTTATTGAGGTTAAAGTATTACAAGACATTGTAAAGTGTTCAATCGACATACAGCGATGGCTTCGTATAATAGAGTCATAATAAATAAGCATTCCTAATCCCAAGTGGAAATGAAAGAACTTGTTAAGAATGTGGAAAGTTTTCTTCCTTAATAACTAGTTACGAAACAGTGAAGAAATTTCTTTCTAAGTAACCAGTTATCAATCAAACAGTTACCAATATGGCTGAAGGGTTAATTACTACATAAGATTAAGAAATACAATAAAATGCTCTTTTGCCATTTTGCAAAACTCATTAGCTGTAAACCTGCTGCGGATGTTAAAAAAGATTCAACATAATTTCTAACAATCGTATTTGGGGCTCCGAACCCCAAACGAAAAAAACGGAATCTTTATAGAATCACTTTGTCCGTCTGTCGAGACGTCACCCTTATCACCTAGGGGTTGTAAAAATAGCCTAGACCTATTCTCAGACCTATCAAATATACTTACACACAAAATTCATAAAAATCGGCCAAGCCGTTACGGAGGAGTTCGATAACAAACGCTGTGAGATTTTTATATATTAGACTAGCTGACCCTATGAAACTTTGTTTGCATTATAACTAACTTTTCCCGTAGGAAAACTTTTCCCGTTAGATTTTTCCCGTAGGAAAATTTTCCCTATGTCCTTCCCCTGATCTCGAACTATCCCTATACCAACTTTCATCAAAATCGGTTCTGTAGTTTCGAAGCCTATTCAGTATAAACAAACAAACAATCAAATCTTTCCTCTTTATAATATTATTAGTATTAGTATAGACTAGCAGTACCGGCGAACAAAAAATCTGGAGAGGGCTACCCTTATCACCTAGGGGTATAAAAATTGCCTACGACATGTATATTAGACTAGCTACTGGGGAACTCATTCAATTTCGAGATAAAAAGTAGCCTATGTCCTTACCCGGGACTCAAACTATCTCTATACAAAATTTTTATTTAAATCGGTTCGTGGGTTCATCGGTTTTGGCGTGAAGAGGTAACAAAGGGACACACAAACACTTTCGCATTTATAATATTGCATTGATGATTAGTATCGATAAATATTAGTAAGTATATAATATATATGGATATATAAAGCTGAAGAGTTTGGTACCCAACACTAAATTCTTTTAGTGTTGGGTAGCTCATTAAACGAGGCTATCCTATCCATACTAATAAATGCGAAAGTGTGTTTGTCTGTCCCTCTGTTTCTTCTTCACGCCTAAACCGCTGAACTGATTTAGATGAAATTTGGTATAGAGATATTTTGAGTCCCGGGAAAGGACATAGGCTACTTTTGTCCTGCATTTTAATGAGTTCCCCAGGGAACGCAAATGAAGTCGCGATCAGCAAAAATCAATGCAAGAAAAATTTTCGTGTAAGATTCGAAACGAAACTGCTTCTACGAGTACAGTATCCTCCCATTCAAGCTACACATTTACACTACGAAAATCACCACTATTACGAGCGACACAAGAAAGGTCCAAAGGTCAAATAGTATAGCTTGATAAGGAGCTTAACGTAGCGCATTGAAGCCATGACCTCTTAGTGGGCTAGTAAAGTGTATTTCAAATTTCAACTTAACGAAGTAAAAATTCTGCCGGGTTAGTGCCGTAGCGTCGACACGGTATGTTGAAGACCCAGGTTCGAATGTTGCCCAGGTGATTTTTTTCATTTTATCGATTTGTTTATTTAATTTAATAATACCATTTTTTGCGACTCCAATTCTTAGTTCTGGCTCGCCCTGGCGTAATTTCACGATCAAAAATATCATTACTATTTTCAGTAGCCATAATTCACGACTCCATTACACAAATTGTAATCCGCAAAACCCACTTACAATGTATGATGAGTCCGTGTGGTAAAAGTTGCAAAAGCGTTCTTAATATTTCATTGTTATTTATCATATATACGAAATGACTCCAGTGTGTGTCGACACAAAAATGATTGGAGGCCGTATGCGGTGAGCGGAAAATGAGTGCGTGAATGTTGCTATGTTTACTTTCAATATTCTAATGGATAGAACCATTTTTTACCGTCACGAACTATGAACTTTTTTTCAATGTTGAATGTAGATATGTTAGGTTAGCATTTAAACTTTTTTCATGTTAGCAATTCTGCATTTTTTTTCAAGTGTCATTATTTGGTATTCGATTTGTAAATGCTATTAGTATTTATTGCCCGTGGTACACCTTATCTATCAAACAAAATTAAATTTTGGGTAACTTTAATTTAATCGATACCCCTTTTAGCCGCCCAACTAACCAAACTCGCTTACTATCAGTAGCTGGTGAATGATATGTCCTCGTGAAAGATAAATCTTAAACGATAAAAAAATCTGTAATCTCATAGCTATGTTTGCGTGATTCTTACTGAAAGATCTAACACTCACTTTTCGATTTAGGTAAAAGTTAAGAGCTTGCCTCTTTACTTTTCCTGCGTGCAACAAATATTGTTACCATCTTGGCAATTGTTCTTTATACGAACATGTTTTTAGTGGAATACCTATCTATATCACCCACCCGTTGTTCCTCAGGCCAAGCCATCGCGTGTTTGATGGCAATCAGTAACGAACGAGCAATTGCCTTGTTTGTCGTTCTCGACGACAACATGATATATGTACCGATTAAAGAAGGAAGAGAGAAGGTATATATGGACGGACATTGAAGAAGCAAATTTTTAATGACGTATTTTTCGTGATGTAGAAAGATAATTTTCTTATGTGCGGAAAAAATGAAATATGACATTAAATATTTAATAATGTTATATTTTATTTATGTTTGTTGTCAAATTGTACCAGCTGTTTTTAAAAGGTTTTCTCTATTTGACTTCGAGACTAGAAACAAGGGAGAAGGTTTTATGTTCGACATTATCTATTTTTTACGCATGTTCACCAAGTTCGTCGATTGTGGTCTGATTATTAAATTATTTTCGTCATGGCAGGATCTGATGATGTGCTACCAGGTGAATCGAGGGAAACTCAAATTTTAAAGGCACGACGTTTTTTATTTTTTTTCTCAAGCTATTAAAGTATTTGCATGGTAGTCATCATTTCATGCTACTGAGCTAATAATTAGAAAGTTTCTTGAGAGAAAGGAGTTAGGGAATAGTTCTTTATGTAGCCTTTAGAGCGTTAGTTGTATTTTTGATTTTGTTAAGGTGTTTGTGTTGGGTACTTTGGTGGATACTTGCTTAACCTGGGTCAAATTTTAATGCATGAAAATATTATGAACTGTTTCCAAAAACAAAAGATAATTATGTTGACGTTGTTGCCAAACGTTTAACTGACTTATATAAGCCTTTATTAAAGTACCTATATTTTTAAATCTTTCTAGTAGATATCGATATCGCTTAACACAGATTTCAATATAAGTTATATGTGATTGTTCGTTTCGTGTTTTTTGAATAGATTTTTATATTTTTGTAAATATATGTTAATGTGTTCCTCTTAATATTTAACAACTTCGTTAACTAAATTATAATTAATCTGTACTTAATAATGACTTTGCTGTAAACTGTGATTAACAGTTTAATCGTAATAATCACAATATGACGGAAGAACATTAGAAAGTAGATGACACAGAAAAACAGATTGAGCTTAAAAATCAAAAACAGTTGGTATTCCTGAAAAATATTTGCATCACATTGAAACCAGCACTTAAACAAATTTTATTACTCAACGTGGTGCCAGTATCTGAGCAATAGATCTAGGTACATATGGCGACATAGGCGGTCGATCACCACGACATACATGACTGGGCCGTTTCCGAGCCGGCCCTACGTTGGCGAACAAACCGACACCACCATTTGTGACATTTGATGGAAGATTGTACGGTTTGCATGCGTGCTCTTCGGTCCCCCTTGTAACCTGCGCGTATTTATGCGGCTTATCCCGTGCGTACATCTCAAGTGGTCTTTGTTTGGCTCCGTGATTCAACAGTCGTTGTTTGTGCAAAAGGAGAAAACATTATTCAAGCGTTTCCAGTATTTGATATACTTACTTATTTAAAAGCACTCTTAAGAAGATGTGCAAGGTTACGGTCAGAAAAAGTATATGAAATTAAAAGCTTTATCGAATGTGATATAACACTGTCAGAAAAACGAAATGTAAACTTGCGTACGAAAACAAAGAATGAATTTGGGTGGTTTCTATATGACGCATAAAACTCTGTTTGATTACATAACTAAATTTTAAGGAATCCAAGAAAATTCTGACGAATGTTTGGAAAGTTCATTCGTTGTTTTGTTTGGTCGTGATTGTGACGAATCATTGGACGTTTGTACAATCGCACTCTCTTTGGCTTTAAATCAAGCGATCAATCAGCGATGTTTACCTATCGCCAGTTCGTTCACCCGGCCATTCAAGGCTCCGCCGTTGTTGTTTTCGCGTCGAACTCTACCCACACATGCACTATCTTGCACATTTCCAAGCGCGCTGCACTAGCATGGCAGAATCGGAGCGCGTGATACGAATGCGAAAGCCCATTCCATCCACAAAGTGTAGATTTTATCAGGACATAAAAACCTTCATAAATTCCAACCACTCCCAGTGGAGCAGGGCTGACAAATTGAATTCCCTCGTATAACATGGCGGTCTAATCATTTCTGTAACATGTATTAACCCAGCACCGGATTACTGCGGTACAGTGATGAATTTCGACAAGCTCAGTTAATTCAACAATATTAGGGATGTTATGCATCATTGAGATCAACCAGAGATTAATCGTCCTTGCTTTTGAATTTACACGCAAAGGTCTGAGTAATTATGTTAATTCCCTTTCAAAGACAAATCTGATGGAAACGTGTCCGTTGATGGTGCTAGTTCAACATCGACTTCAATTTGCAATGAACATTATACTGGCAAATTAGTTTCTGTTTCATTTAACAGAACTCTAGCTCACTATAACGATATCCGTCGTATAACTCGAAATATTTTGAGTACTTTAAAATAAGTTAGTCAACATCTCCACCCTGTTCGGGCTCGTAATAATTTTAGTTGTTTATTTTAAATAATATTATGTCACGCGATTCTGTCGTACATTTCATTTGTCGATAGGTTTGTTGGCCGCATAGTAATTTTCCGAGCCATTAAATCTTGTCCGAGTCTCACAAAGACTCCCCACGTGGGCATGCGCGAGCGCTTGTTTTTTGCGCGGTAGCACATCGTTCATCATTATTACGCGTTTATTATCTCTGCGGCCTTGACCGTGAACGGTCGCGTCGAGGACAAAGTAGCGCGTGGGCTAACGCTCCGACATCACTAACCATAATAATAATAATTTAGGTTTTGTATTGAAATATTAAAAAAATACAGAATGTCTCTTTGTCCACTTTGTGTTGTCCGAAATTATTTGATTTGACGTACTAACAAAAACTGTTAAAACTTGTTTTATCGCTTGTGCTTATAACACTTGCTATAGAAATTAGTTTCTTTTAGGAACGAACACGTATAAATTTGCTTCATCTAGCTTGGGACGTAATCATGGCTATTGAATTTTAAAGCCGTAATCGATAAGTTTCGTAAGAAGTGGTGCGTCGGCGAAAAATTTTGGTTGCAACTGATTATGCAAAAATGACATTCACATGAATGATGCGAATGTTGACCGTTAATTATCACGATAGAGACAATGATGTGATCATACTTGGAGTGTATATGCTACGGGTAATTCCAAAAGATGCAGTAAACTTAGGTTTACCCGGGTAAAACTAGTATAACTCAAGCCTTTTGGGTAAAGTCCACGTTAAGAACTAATAAACTTTTCATTGGAAGCTGTTTAACCATAATGTGCAGAGTAGGTACGTGATAATGGCTTGGAGTCTATCAAGATTTATTTCTACGAAGCGCCCTTGTCAGCTATTAAACCTTTAGATTGGCTGCTGTCAGTTTATTGGTCGTTCAAATGCCGGTGCCCGTTTAGGTCAATTGCATCAATCGGCAGGTCGTTAGGTCCGCCTACATCTCATACTGCGTTGATCGCACATCCGCCTTGGGGAACATAAAACACGGCAACTCCATTATGTAATTCTTCGCCATTACTTAACAGGCTTACAACTTTTTAGATGATATCTTTATATCTATCTTTTCCAAGAATCTTAATATTTGGAATACCAACCAACGTTCTTCCTTAATTTTCGAATAAAATGTTTACATCTCCTACGTGCCATTTTCATCATAATTGAATTGCACTGCACGAAGTATCTTTAGAAGGATTTAATGTTGTTTGTGCATTGAAAAAATATGTGTTTTGTAATGTAGGTTGACTTAAAGATTATCATCACCGCATAGGGTCATTGCACTGATCTCCAAAAGATATGACGATCCTAGATTTATGAGCTTAGTGTATTATATTCGTTATCTTTATTTAACTATAGCCACTATTGCCATCTTCTGGTATTACTATGGAAGTCTCCTTTTGTTACGAATACGATGCCATTTACCGAAATTCTAATGACATAGCTACTATTACTTTTGTCATTGTACCTATAATTGACTCGAGAAACCGACGATTCAAAAAAACAGTATGAACCTTATTCCTTTAATGGCAGTACGAAAACAACATTTAGTAAGAATTCGCCGCGATAAAAATATATAGTTGTTAAACAGTCATGTCACGCAGATCAACATGCCAGCGACATTTATTTACTTATAAAGACTTAAGAATAAAGCCGATGAGTTCTAAATGCAGGCGATCACGTACTACATGCATACATGAGATCATTATTCGATGCACGGAAAAAATTATAGCTGACCATAAAAAACAAATATACTCGTGAGATCTTTTAAAAGTCTATGAGAAAACAAGTGAACTTTTGTCGAGGCTTAAAAGGAATCTATTGAGTGTAGGTACTTAGGATGAATAGTTTTTGCTCTACAATGTGATGCAACAGGCCTTCGTACCGGTTTTCGAACGACCACTACGGCTCCTCGATGTCTGGAAAACGGCGTAGTCAATGGAATGCTTAGCACTTTTGCAGCCTATTGATTAACCCTGCGAGCTCGATGTGTTTATTTCGTATCTTTTCTTTTCCCGTAACGTTTCTCTTGTAACTGGTTAGGTAAGTTTAGGGTAACATGGACGGAGGGTGATTGCTTATAATGTTATACCCTTCCTATTCTTGGTTCTTTTGTTGCCATTTTTGATTATCCTCTACATTAATCATTTCAATTATTTTGTTTGTTATCTACTAGTTGTAATGTGTTTAGTAAACCATAACTTTGTTTACGGTCTTAGTACAAAACTTGGTCTAAAGTTAGTCGTTATTATTACATGATATTATTTCTTTGATGTCATTAAGTCTAGATAGAGACAAAATCAGGTTTAATCCATGACTTTAGAAAACTGTTAGGCAAAGTTTTTTTGGTAAAGATTAGTTGCAAATCTTTATAAAAATATCCTCACATTTTTTTACTTTCTCTTGTTTCGATGGTATTGAAGTTTTATTCCTTTATTTATTTTTCCCACAGCTTCGTTTGGTCGACGTAAATCATTACCGGGCAAAATATTGCGACGTCTAATTTAGAGTTTCAACAAATTTATAAATCTTTTGTGACCGGAATTTCAGTCAAACACGTTCAAACGTATTTACATGATTAACAAACAAACTTCGAAGAATTTAATGTTTTATCTTTAATGGATTAGTAGGAAAAGGTTTGGAAAAAATTCCGAGCTCCTGTTCTAAATATGTTAAATCATATATTCAAGGAGGCATCTCATAATATATTCTCACGGTAGCTCTCGAGATGAACGGAGAAAGCTTTATCTCATGTATCGGAGCGAGAACAATGTGAAGAGCGTGTCGATGCTTATCACCGTCGCCTATACAAAGTGCACTGCTTCTAGTGCTCATTCGACTTTCACTCGCCTCGAGTCTGTTGTTTTTAACACCACCTTGTTTGTGCTCATCCAGTCTTGTTAGCGTTGTCGGAAGTTGTGACAGCTGAACGGATTTCTTTGTGAAAGTCACTTTGTGTATAGGATTTATTGATGCCTTCTTGTCTATATCTCTGAGTGTGCCACGGTAATAGTCTGTGGTGTGTTTGATGTATGTTATTTGCTTTCCATCAAAGGCAATCAGAATATTATGTTGTTTAATTACACATTGTATTATATAATAGGCTTTGAGAAAGTAGTCTAGGCTTTTGTTCTCAAGTCTCAATAAGACAATATAAACCGGTGGGAGACTGTACCAAGGTCGTCTGCTTGGGTACCTCCGTCTTACCTATTTCTGCCGCAAAGCAGCAGTGATTGCATTGCTGTGTTCCGGTTTGATATGGCAGTGAAATTACTGGGTACCGTGACTTTACATCTGATGTGAAAAGTTAGCAACGTATACTGTGGTTCTTGTGGGGGTTGCAGTTTTGCTACGAATCTCACAGGAGCCACATGTATTATAGGTAACTGTTACCACTCAACATCAGGTGGGTGGTTTGCTTGTTTGCCAACTTAGTTGCAATAAAAAAAAAACAGAATTAATGCATTCTTTTACTACATATATTCATATTAATCATGTCGTCATTTCGAAAATGGATAATACGAGTATATAACAAATGTAAGCGTAAGTAATATTACTTTGGGCTGCAATACAACCGCACTATAGCCGCGCATTTTAAGCCAGTTGCGATGCGATTGAGCGCAGGGCCGCAAGCGCGGGCGCAGCCCACGGTCCTGCCCCCTAACCATGATCGCTCAAAACAATATTAAAACCGTACTAAGAGCGAGATGGCACTATGCGCAGCAAAAGCGGTGTCTCTGTTTAAATATTGTTTTAATCTTGCTTTAAGTGATCATGGTAAGGCCCGTGCCTGATCGTGATTACAAAGTGTAATGAGGCTCGCATTCGTTGCACACTTTGACGCCTCTGCCGCGACAGACAGAACACATCCTGGCGGCTCGTATTAACTTATGTTTCTAGAATAAGTAGAAGCGGAATTAGCTATACAGAAACTATTAGTCTGAACCTTGACGCATCAATTTATAAATCTATGGAAATTTTTACTGCCGCTTAAATAGTTTTATCTGTATAACACATGTAAATATCATCTTTTTCCAAAGATCTGGATCAAAATCGGCTCCTCCGATTTTGAGTTATGACTGATACCACAAAGAAATATATGCTTATTTCTTATTTAGTACACGCGCAGATGTGTTAAAGTTTTATATTTTCAATTATATGTATAGTAAGTGTAAAGGAGGATGCCCGATTTTGCCCCACTATCAACGTTGATGACCAATAAAGCGGTATTTCTTATGAAATATATTTTATCAAAACGTGATTTTTCAGTGTTATATAAAACAGATAGAAGGTACGGTTTTTTTCGGCAAAATATTAAATACTTACATGTATTTCCTGTTACAAAATGTCAACTACATATTTATGCATTTTTTCGTTGTAGCTACAAACAACTTTTTCAATGTTATGCATTATTTCTTTCATTACATTTTAAAATGTTTATTTGTAATAAATTATAAAATAATATTACATTGTGATTACATTTCATCCTTTCAATTAAAAAGCATTTTTTTTGCAATGACAACAGTTTGACAGGTTGAATAGAATATAAAACCCCGTTTTCCACCTAAGCAAGCAAGCTCTGACGATGATCAAAAACCTTAGGAGCATTTACATTTTAGATTTTTGTTACACATTTGATTCCTTATTGTTGATAATACTGGATATCAATAAGTAAGTATATTGATAGTATATTGTAACTGACTTTTAATGATCGAAAGTTCAGCATAACTAGTTTGACGTCTTGCAACTATATCACCCAGTTTCTGAAAGGCTGTTCAGCAATAAAATTAACTAACAAGCTGTCAATCTAATGCTAACTATGAATTGAGTTGCTGAAAGCTAAATCAACTTATCACTGGTAGTTGACACAGCTGTCAATTTTATTGCAAAATTATTAAGGAAAGACCCATTTTGGGTTTCCAAAATACACATGAATAAAACAAAATATATGATTTCAGCAATGTGACCGTGTCTAAAACTATTTCTCACAAGAAATCAAATTTTTAGAGATAAGTAAATTTTGGCTAACCAATGTTTCGGAAACTCAAATTGATTTGACATTGCTGTTAAGATGACATGGATGTTAGTTGAACAATATTTTGATCAGCCTTTCAGAAACTGGGGGTATGAGTCGCTTAAGTTAGATTAGGAGCATTTTTTATGAATATCTACGAAACTGCAGCTTTAATTAAAAACAACAATACTTGTTTTCTACTCAATGACGAAAAACGTTTAAAATAAGCCTAGAGTTGTTACTGTTCATGGAAATTTGCAAGTGGGGCAAGTGTCCATACAACAGTGGGCAATGGTCCTTTGTATAGGTCATTACAGAATAACAGATAAGACGAGCGCGCGATCACACAGTACAGTAATCTCTTTGTTGGTAGTTTTGAATTTTTTTCATTGTTCATTATATACGTATAATTCGGCAATTTCTTCGTAATAAGTTTTTAATTTATATTCAGCTTACATTTATATTAGGTTTTTATTTTATTTAAAGCGTATATTTATATTAAGTTTTTAATTTTTACTATGCTTTTATTAACTAGAACACAATCGCAAGGGATTATTTTCCATTCAGTTTTGTTTGTAATATGATTAGTAGATCAGGGCTATATAAAATTTGTTTATAACTTGTATTTTTTATTATGAGCAACTTAAGTTCTTGACTATAACGAAACGTTTAAAAAAATCATCTTTTTTTGATGATTCTTTGCGATATTGCCGTCGAAATGAATTATGAAGTGTATACTGTCGTCAAATTATACATTAGCACTTTTTACGTTGTTTCGAAGAAGTCAACGACTGAACTGTGTATTCACTCACGTCATAATATTTAATCTGATCGTGACTAGCCACAACTTGCGAACTCTCCTCTAGTGATCTATTCAAATCGACTTTTTATCGCGCCGCTGAATATTTAATTTTGATTTGCCGGTGCGATTCGTAAAACAACCATAGAAGAGAAGTGCTATATAATAATGGTTAAAATTAATTAAACTTTTCACTTGCACGAATATCTAATGCAATTTTTTTTCTAATCATTATAGTTGTTTTTAATAAAATAATACAATAAATTGAATGGTACATTTCTCTATTCTAACCGAGAACGTGAGGTAAGATGACAGTTTTTTTGAGGTATTTTGTTTGGTGACAAAACTGGGTCATGCCATCTACCAATTTCGTTGTAATATTCACTTATGAACAGGTGAGAATAGATGACCAAGACTATCCTCACGTACATACCTACATAATACTCACACCTCTTTTCCATGTGCCAAAGATTAATTTACCACTTACTACGATACAAACATTCATTACCTATCTAGCTTCCTTAGCTTACTGGAACTTTCGTTTATTAAATGAAATGTGTCTCCCAATGATTAAAATAAGTTTGCCTAGGTCATCCCTTACCAACTTGTCCATTATTATCATTCACCCTAAAAATTTTTCCTCAAAATGTCCAATCCATCCTTTTCGGAATAGGCACTTTTACTCCAACAATCATAACATTTCTTTGTCAATCTTTGTTGCTACAACTTATAACAAGAATATACCGTATAATTATTTTTTTAATAAATAATAGGTTTCTTTGTTTCAGTTACTGCCACATTGCCGCCGCAGAGACCCTGGATACCCCTGACACGACCGAACAGGTCTCGGCCGACATGTGAGTATCGATGCGATGTTGCCACCCAACTGTTGTTATTTATCGATATTATTAATTTCAACGCCTCGCACGCATGTTTCGCGCTTTTGTGCTCGTGCAACAAAACGGTCGACACCACAATTTGTGCGATTTAATAACTTAAAGCTCGCATCCAGACCGTCATTAATAAAGTGTCGTATGGGCGGGACGCTTGGGCCGCCTCATAAATAATCCGCGGAACCGCCCCACTACATCGTGAGATATCCTCCGTCCGTAGGAGACCCTGTGGAGACACTGGCGTTGGCAAGCTTGAAATCCTATGCTTCATCTGGTTTCGTTACACATTTGTACTTCTAGTCTAGCGCGAGATATTAGGTATGCAATGCAATAGTTGCTGCATATGGGCAAGGTAAGGTGTATTGTGCTTGTTACCCCTCGTTTACACCAAGGTATATTACATGTATTTAACAAGTTTTATGCAATGTTTTCGTTTATTGTTTACACTCGTATACATGTATAAAACTTGTTGAATACAAAACATGTATAAAACTGTTGTATGAAATTGTTTCTGAACTACTAGTTGTCTACATGTTTATGATGTCACGTTTTATACTTGTTGTAGCTAAAGTTGTAGAATATTACACGCCAGTCCGGTTTCATTAATATTTTCTACTTAATTGACTGTTGACAATGGAAAGTAAAGATGCTGAGGAACTTTACTTCATGAGTGCAGTATACTTGTTTACACGGTTATTTTTTATCACCCTGGAAAATTTTAGGGACGCTTCAGGACACATCAATTATTATAAATAAAATTAAAACAATGAATTAATTTTTTTTTAATTAAAATTTTTTTTTTTAATTAAAGAAAAAAATTTTTTTTATAAAAAAATCTAAAAATGCTGCTCTCAACTAGTGCAGCATTTTTTGTATTTTTTTGTATTTTTTTTCTTCTCTTCCCCCCGTAAAATAAAAAAGTTTAAAACTTTATCCAACAAGCATGGATAGAGTTTAAAACATGTTTTAAATTAGTATGATACATAAATTTCAATGAAATAAACAAAACTTGTTAAAAACACGATTGCTTTTTGTAAGTGTAAACGCTGTCAATGTATCAGACTAGTTTGAATATGTCATAGATCTAAGTGTAAACGCAGATGTGGTTTATACTTGTTTAGAGACTTGTTGGCAACACAGTATGAACGAAAGAATGTTTGAGACAGTTGCAATACATGAATAAAACAAATAATTATGTTTTGACAAGTATTCTACAAGTATTGTATAAAACTTGTATTTTACTTGTTTCTTGGTGTAAACGAGGGGTTATACGAGATACCTGTCCATATTGTAGGAATTGATTAAAACTCAAGACAAAATATAAGATATCTCTCTGAATATTTGCTATAGCTCGAGTCTATAGATAATTTTTGATAACCATGCTTAATAATATATTTCTAGCAAAATTTACGTAGACCTAACATAGACTTGTGGCGTAGTGATATTGCCAGAGATGAGATTAAATTTGTGTATTTTTTGAACATGTCATCAGCATCTCACTTGATTTTATGAAATAAAACAGCTGAGGTTTATAAGTGTGTATGTACAGCGATTTCTTGTATTACCTCATTAACCTAGGTAATTTTATCAATTTATTGAAACATCTAAGTATCCTTAGTTATTTGTTCTCCGCAATAAATATAACATGGTTAAACCAAAGCAAAGGTGTTTGTTACCGAAGCTGTTAATATATTGAACAAAGTAATAATGAATAATAATTCGGATAAGTGAATCTGTTCGGTCGGCCATTCATCATCATAACGAAGCTTAGTTGCG
Source organism: Schoenobius gigantellus (assembly GCA_963935595.1). Classification (NCBI taxonomy): domain Eukaryota; kingdom Metazoa; phylum Arthropoda; class Insecta; order Lepidoptera; family Crambidae; genus Schoenobius; species Schoenobius gigantellus. The sequence goes on from OZ012551.1 coordinate 30,413,570, forward strand.
GGTACCACGTTCCTGGCCAGTCCATTCCGTTGCTCAACGCACGCACCGCCCAATTTACATAAATCAAACCAGACGCTCCACCGCGTGCCGAATGGTCGACGAAACCGTGGATCTAACGCGCTGTAATTAATTTCTAGCTCTGATATCAATGTCATAAAAAACTATTCTCGCGTTTTTTTTTTCATCGAATAATTGAACTGTCGAATAATTGGGTTTTTCTGATCATTCTTGCTTCGATTCGTCAATGGATAAAGTGGTGGTGCCTTCCGAGTGCCACCCAAAAGTAATAAGGAAGCACGTTTATGGCAGTTCAGCGCAACAACCAATTGGGCTCGTTCTCGTTCCGACTATAGGAAGAGAGGAAATGCCCTTCGTGTCTCCATCCATGGTTGAACAATGCACAATGAGAGACATTGGATGCGACCTTATCGCATCCGTCAACTTTGGTTGTATGTAAGCGACTTTTATTCAATGTCTTTTTTTGGTCCGAACAAAAAAGTCTGATTGACGTAGCGATATTATTATATCTTTAATCGGCAATTCGCCGCGGCAGTAATCGAATCATTTATCAACTATCCGGGTCGAAGTTAATGCAGTTAGTATCTTGCATCTAATTATAAACATCGCACAAAGCGATTTGCGAGCGTGCGTGCGCGCTGCCCTCGTATCTTTGGGAGGAGTCGAAACATTAGTTTGCACTTTATTCAAATAGAGCAGCATAATATCCATCGTGCATACATTTGTAGCGTGACTTGTCAAGGTGACCTCGTATATTACGTTGCACATTTTGTAGGTGATACACAGTGCTGGGTTACAAAGTTATTCGATGCGGTGCGATTATACTCACCATGTTGTTGTAAACAATGTAGCTCTACTGAAAAAATATACGTGGTTACACACAAAGGACCGTCGGAACAGGTAAAAAAAAACAATGCAAAATTTTTTTTTCTATTTGTATAATTTGGCCGACCCCACCGTCAGTAAATGTTGTTTTGCTGTAAAAATTTTATTATTCTCTCGACAGGTTTTTTTGTGAATAATAAGTACGCAAGTTTCACCTACTCACTTGGTGTAGATAGACGATATTTTAATTTAGTTTGAGGTTCTCATTGTCAATGGAGGTTCTTTATTAATTTGAGCTTACATTATTGTCTTTCATTTTTTATTACAAAACAAAAAACAGTATCAAAATAAGAGTTCGGAAAAATTTGGAACAATAGTCAGCAGCTGATAAAATAAATTTCTACCACTTCGTTAAGTTTTGAACCATTGCCATCTGTATCAAATTAGGAAAACTAATTCTCTTACACGATTTTCGGACCGGCTGTTGTATGTTTTTTTAACATCTCCCAAATATCAGACAGATAGAAGACAATTGGAACCGTAAATGAATATGAAGTCTGATTAAAAAGTTTCGCCCGTGCGTTGACGGCCTAAGAATCCACGTGTCGCCTTCCTCTTTCATCCCGTAAGATGTCGTAGGAGCCGACTAAGGTGGTTTACAATGACCTACACCAGAACCGAAGCCGTAGTTGTGAGCGTTCCACCTTATTTGGGGGAGATGCATCTTCTATCGCATTTATTACGGGGTATACTCCGCGGAATTGTTTGGACTCATACCTGCCGCCTCTTTCCGCCATCTTTCCACGTGACAAAAATCCATGCCCATCACTTAGATGGTTGCCAGTCCAAAACTGTGCGTTTCTCTCGAAGTTTCCTGCCTCGCACAGTCAAACTTTGGAACGAATTGTCGCCTGCGGTAGGATTTCCGGACCGATACGACCTTCAAACTTTCAAGAGGAGAGCGTAATTCTACCTTAAAGGCCGGCAACGCACTTGTAACTTCTCTGGGATTGCGGGAGTCTATAGGCGACGGTAATCACTTGCCATCAGGTGATAAGTCTGCTCGTTTGCCCCTATCCTATAAAAAAAGATGACGCGATCAAGATGATCTTGATCTAGACATAATTTGTAGGAAGACGAGAAGCGAGCACGAAAGAGTACTGGATCGCGTCCAGTAACTTGGAGTTTTTTTACTTCTCTCTTTAGCAAATGACGTAATAGATTATGCCCCAAAATCATAAAATCATCTAAGCGTTTGAGAGTAATAAGTGTTAAGAGCGTTTTTCAACCATCAAATTCGATGGTTGTTCGTCTGTGACACGCAGTCTTCAGTTATGAACGGACCGACTGTTTCACCCAAACGTCACGTTCTCCAAGGTATCTTAAAAGGTTAGGGCGAAAGTTGTACCTAGAGCGAAAGCTGTAAACGCGCCCCAATCACACAGGTTCCGCGCGCATCTCCCATGATTCGGCAACCATAACCTCGAGGTTTGAATGGCCTTGGGTGGCGGTGGGAAGATGTACCTCTGCGAAGAGATTAAAACCTCGAAACAAAACCCTGAACTTACCCGTCTGGCCAGCGTGATGTAGGTACTAGGTCAGTTCCGCCTCTTTGTAGTGGGAAGTATATGTTTATGTGGCATGGGTTGAAGTGATGATTTGTAAATATGTTATAAACACGGGCTATTTATCTGTCATAGTCAGTGTGGTAACCGTAGCGCTGGTGGTGCCCACGTAATGGCGTTGTCAATAAACATGCCCGTGCGCCTCCCCCCATTATATTCAGATGAGACACGATAGCAGCCGCTCGCTGTATTTCTTTTAGCGGTATGCTAAACGCTCGGCTCTGGAGTGAGTTGTTTTAAGAAATATCTTCGCTTGTTTTACACTTTTCCAATGCATCTTTATTCTCTGCCAAGGTGGATACGTCCTTTTGAAGACATTTCAATATTGATATAATCTGACAGCAAGACGTTTTTCGTTTTAACTCTTTTAAACGTATGCCGATTTTGTAATTCGCGTCGCACCATTGACGTTTTGTGTTAAGGTTCTCTATGAGGCAATAATGTAATGTAACAGATTTGAATCGTTGTTTTTTTTTACTTTATCGCTTTAACTAATTACGCGGTGTGTTGACTGCGGTGGTGGAGCATTAGGTCGTGTTTAATTTAATTCGAGTAACCTTGTTTCTCGCGAACGAAGAAGTGACTTTTATAACTGTTGCTGCCTGCGATTCGTCACGATCGAAACGAGCGTGTGGTCGTTACGAGCCTGCGACCCAACAGTAGTGTTGTCATTTGTTGCGGTTTAATTAATTACAATACTCCAGTGAGTCACTTTGTTTACTGGTCCTATTGTTTTTGATACTACATAAAAAGTGATTTGTGTGGTGACTCATGCGTTGACATATATATTTTGTGAGCTCGCGCCGAGGCCGAGAGCTCGTCAATGGCAACACATAACATTTTTTTGTTGTTTGTCCTAATATCAGTTTGGATTTGGAGTTACCCGTATAGAAGTGAATGAGGCATTTTAGATTCTTCGTAATCATCCGCGGCCCACTTTATCCCACTGCTGGATATAAACCTCTCTATGCTTATATACAATCTTCGTATTGATTAGCTCCATGATTTGCATTCCTTTCTGTAATCTGAATTGTTGTTGTTGTCGTTCCTAAGACACCCCAGAGGTGCTTAAAATCGAGGCCTTCACAAGGTCCCGCCACGCCTTTCTGTCCGTTGCGACTTTCTTGGCCTCACTCCAGCTTAGTCCCACTGCTCGTAGCTCGCAATCCACGCTCCGACGCCACGTCTGTACGGGACGTCCGCGGGCTCGCCGACTGTTCGATGGTTGCCACTCGAAAGCAATGTTGGCGTTGCTTGTCGTCCCTCTTCGAAGTGTGTGGCCTATCCATCTCCATTTCCGCAGCGCGATTTCTTCGCCGATAGGTAATTGCTGGCAGTGGTTCCACAGGTCCTCATTTCGTAGTCTTCTTCCGGAAAATGCGGAGGTTGGACCTTAGGGATTTATTGATGAAGACTTGTAATTTGTTCTTCAGCCCTTTCGTCACTCTCCATATTTCACAACCGAAGAGCAACACCGACTTTAACTATTGATTCGAAGAGGGAGATTTTCATGCGTCGAGTGAGCACATTGGACTCCCAAACAGGTTTGAGTTGGGTGAACGCAGCCTTGGCCTTCTTTATTCTACTGTCCACGTCTTCGTCCGCTCCTCCATGGTTCGTGATGGTACTACCGAGGTACACAAACTTAGAGACGGATTCTAATGGCTCACCTTCCAGCAATAATGGGTCTAAGGAGTCCGACTTGACTCGCATTTACACCGTTTTGCGTTTGTTGATTCGCAGGCCTACAGCTTCAGCTTAAAGTCTTTCGGGCTTTGCTTCTAAATGGACTTGAATCAGCGAAATTAATACGATGTCGTCCGCGTAGGCAAGGTCTTCAAGGTTGTTGGTACTCCATTTAATGTCTCTCGGTGTCGCTATCACATTCCTCATCACGTCATCTAGTAGAATTATAAACAGGAGCGGGGAAAGCAGGCATCCTTGTTTAACACCCCGGATATGCGTATGGGCGCTCCCAGGTCTTTTTCGTGAACCACCCTGCATGTGCTGCCTTTGTACAAAGCACAAACAATGCGGATAACGCGTGTCGGTATTCCTCTGCGACAGACGGATCTGATTTAATGACGAGAAATTATTACTTACCTACCGAAACAACAGAGTTCGTTAGGAGGCCCTCTGTATCGGGTCGAGTTACTCCCAAAGCTTGAGCAGATCAGGTCCCGACTTCCCGCCCGAACAACCTCTACCATATGCTGCCAAATCATGTAACCCTTTTTATATTGATTTACAAAATTGTGATTTTAATTTCAAATGCTCGGCATTTGAAATGTAGAGAATTTGGCACATTCAAATGGTCTCTGCTGGGGCGCTAAGGTTTGCAGTGTGCTAACCTTGGCGCATGTTCCACTGGCTCAGGTCAGGTACTCACACTCACCGTATTTCCACTTATGCTAAGATTAGAAGTATTTGTTAACGCATTAAAATTTCTTAATAATTTGAAAAATTAATAAATCAATGTCTTTTTTTTTATAAAAACGTCGCTCGTCGTCCCATACTAGGATTTTCTCCTGTGTCGTGGGTGCAGTTACAAACATAGAATATCACATGCATATACGCCCAGACCGGAATAAATTTCTGTAGGCCATACAAAATATTTGTCCCGTACGGGAATCGAACCCGCGACCCGTTTGCGCAGTGGGCGATCACTCGACCTCTGCGCTAACCGTGTCGTCTCACGCAAACACTACTGAATGGATTTGGATGAAATTCTGTAGGTAGACGGATTACGACACGGATCGACGTATAGGCTACTTATTATCCCGGATATGAAAGTAGTTCCCGCGGGAAAGAAGATTTACAGTTTTTTCTTTGATCTTTTAAGGCGGAACATAGTTCGCGGGCACAACTAGTAAAACATATTTTAATTAAATTGGGTGTTGATACATAGTTATTAACAGAGAATAAAGTCTACTTTGGTTTAACAAAGTACAAAAGAGATGATACAGTTGAAATTTCCTCAGGGCTCGTAAGAGCCCGGTGGCCCAGTGGTTAAGGCGTCAACCAACACTGTCGTGTGAAGACACGGGCTCGATTCCCACCCGAGACGAGATTTTTTTTTGTATCCATTTATTCATATATCGCTGTATTAGTTTCATGGACAACCTTTGCATGGGTGCGAAAATAAAAATGCAGTGGCGCCGTTATTGAGTCATTCGTCTGGGGCGGAGACCTCCGTCTCACCTATTTCTGCCGCAGAAATAACATCTAACAAATCAAAAATGACATCTAATTTCATTGTGGATAAGCAATAAAGTATTGAGTATTATGGAGTTTCGGAGACATCCACAATTATATCAATCCTCTATAAGTTGTAATATTTGTATCACGATGGTTCGATTAAAAGTTGAACATTGCATCGCATCCAGTTTGAACAACAGACGATTGTCGATGCTTGAATTGTTTTTCCTACATTAAGCATGTACACCGCGTTCCGGTGCCTCGTCGCTTATTCGCGGGCGTACAATTGTTGCATACAATTGAAGCACGTGCTGCGGGCGTATTGATCGGCGCTCGCCGACTGTCACCAGATGACATTGACTCGCGCATTGAGATTAGCGCGGGCGCATCGCGATTCGCGATCTTTATCAATTTGTCCCGAGTGCGTCTCCGCCGTCCGACCTCGCAGCATTGTCTTGTCCTTCCGAACGTCATTCGCTCGACATCAACTGCACTTTGTCTCACAAACCACGCTTCTTTGTTTGCTGATAGGCCGGCCTGAGATCCGGGCCGATTGAATCGAGATAATTGCGTCGCCAAGGTCTTCCACGAAGCTGACATTTAGACACGAGCCCTCATCCTCGGCCGCTCCTTTTGATCAACATAATGAGCCTGGTGGTTCCCATAAATCTAAGATAATCGTTTAGAGCGTGAGAGAGCGCGGTCGTGATACGTTAGTTTACGTAATAATTGGATACGTGGAGGACAATTCGTCGCGAGGTGGCCCGGCTCCCTAAAAGCACTATTCTCAGTTAAAAAATCTAAACTAGAACATATTTGGATTCTTCTTATATTGGACTAATGCTATCGCCCTAATGTCCTCCGCTGATTATTTTTGTTTTTAATTTTCATGTCCTTATTGAGTACTTACTCGTCTCAGGGCCAATTGTACAATGTAAGTAAGCTTCAAGTAAACTGGAATCGGTCGTTTTGACATATTTATTTTGAATGTCATTCCTTCAAAGTACATACCTACGTAACGTTAATCAGAGGGTAACTTACTTGAAGTTTACTTGGTCATTGTGAAATCGGCCCTTGGAACTCAATGATACTTCTAGTGCAGAAGAAGACCACTGACCTTAGTGATCACATGTGATATAATGTTGTACAGCTACTTTCTACGATTTTACACCGCGTCGAGGTGTGAATACAAAGAGCAAACCCCCTTGAACGCAGCAAATAAAGTTGTTGCAAAAAAAAACAAAAGCTATTGTGTCGCGTGCGACGCATGCGCAGCGTAGTGCCATTCTCTGTGATTTTAATTGGAACGTTTTTTACCTAACACACGACGACGACGTGTCCCGAGCCATTCCATTGTAACAAAGAGTGTTCGATTTAACTAATTGGCGGCTGCGACTTGCTCGACAAGGGATTGAAGCATAATAGGAATGATTGGCATAGAAACTTTAATAAAACAAATTCATTTCTGGGATATTAATGACATACTTTTAACTGGTTTTATCATCATTCGATTTCTTTTTATCCGACTGCAAGGAAATAGTTATTAATAGCGTTTTTATTTATCTATTTGTATGCTGAGGGTGACCGAAGGCGACCGAAAAGCGACCCCCAGCGGGTCCCTGCTATCTGGACAGATTTATTTTGGCTGACCTCTCATTTTAATTGTCTCCAATTAAACACGCCCACAGCGATAAATTAACCAATAACCTTCTTTGGAGACGGAGCCTTCGTATCGTGAAGCGGAGTCTAGGTATACCTAGAGCTTGGCTCATAGATGTGGATGAGAGCATAGCACTCACAAATGATGTGAATAGGGTCTCGTCTACCTTTCCATAAAATCTGCACACGGGGGCGTTAGTCTTCGCATGGTGAGGTGGCAATCTAGGTCCACCTCGAGCTCGGCTCCTAGTGTGGATGAGAGTATAACACTCACAGAGGATGTGAATAGGTGCCTCGTTATCGTCATCACAAACTGCTCACGGGGGCATTGGTCAATTCCATTTATCCAGCTCCCCAATTCTACTAATAAACCAGGGTCGGTCTCAAGATGTCCAGATAGCATTAAGACTACACTACACTAATGACTACACAGCCGAAACGAAGCCGAACCGTAGCTTCCGACCAATCATAAGACTACATTATCACGTCATCGAACATTCGGAAGTCAGTCTATGCGCTCCGATTGGTCGATCGCTACGGCTCAGCTTCGTTTCGGCTGTGACTTATTAGTAGAATTAGGGGACAGAAGTTCGTTGACTTTAAGGTTCTAGTAAGCGCCTGTAGTTGGAGGTTTCAGCAGGTATGCGACTCCAGATTAAAATTCTCTGATGATGAATGAGTTTGTAAATTAAATCGATTTTTCTTACGAAGTGTGAACCGAAACTCTAGTTCTAAGCAGTTTGCTTTTTTTATCCATTAATGATAGTTTTTCATTCCGTTACAGGCATCTTCACTGTGATGTGCTACAACGTTCTCTGCGACAAGTACGCAACAAGACAAATGTACGGCTACTGCCCAAGTTGGGCGCTGGAGTGGGACTACCGGAAAAAGGGTATATTGGACGAAATCAGACATTATTCTGCGGATATCATTAGTTTACAGGCAAGTATAATGTGGTTCTTTGTCAATCTTCGACGAGCAAACGTTTGACGTCGCTCGGAATGGAAACGCTCCCTTTGAGAGATGGCTATTGACTTGTGCCAGCTAGGCACGTATGACTACAAATGAGTCAATAACCATCTGTCAAAGGGAACGTTGGTGATATAATTAGTAAGTTTTTCGCATTCGCGATCAATTTTTGACTGTATATCGCGCCTTTTGACGCTATTAGGTGATCGCGAATGTCGAAAGAGAGGTACTTAGCTAGTTCCGATGAATTTGATTTTCCCGATTCCGGATCCTCCCTAAACCTAATGACACCTCATCATCAACGTCGGGGTTGGTTTTGTGGGTATGCCGCGCATGACTGACGAATAGTCATTGGTAGTTGGATGCGTATAGGTCTACCAGAATCGCATGGCCCGAAAATAAAATAGCAATAGTAATTCTAACAATGGTAATATTAACTGTTACCAATCTAGTATGCCAAATTACATTTAATTTTTGTTTTTCTAATAATTTCTATTGTCATTTGCAATAATGAGCACCTCACATAAGACCGCGTCCAAATTCTTGTCGTACTCGTGTGTGTGATTGAGGTTGTTGTGTTAATATCTCTTTTTTTTCTAACGTTGGAAAACGCATACCTCGCGCTTGGAAAAACGTGAGGTTATGTCGGGAGTCTCCCGCGGCCACTGGAGACAGCGTGCCATCCAGAGACCGCGACCTACCGACTAAAGTTCAACGATACGCTCCTCACGTAGCCTTGGCACGAGCACGTCCATTAGGATGTCCTCGACGTTCACGACGATTAAAACACGCCGAGAAGCTACCCAAGGTCTTGTGTTCATATACCCCTGAAGCCGTCAGAGTGATTGGGAGTGTGACCCCTCTCCACACCCCCGGGCTGTCTTTTTTACATACGACAGGGAAGGCACCAAGTCTTTATCTCACCTAATAGTAAGTGACCGAATAAGGTCGGAAGTGGAAGCGAGCTCACCTGGACCTTATTTTAAATCTACCTCAGTGGGAGTAGGGCCCACCTGCAGTTATGTGGGACTCTCTCCAATGAGGCTTACCCATTTAAAAAAATACGGGGGGGTTCCGTCAAAACGCGTTCCCGACACACAAAGGGAACTTTGCGCAATCGCTTTGTGTGTCGAGTGATGGTGCCCGGACACACCGGGCCCCCCTTCAGGGCAGGGAGTATTTGCGGAACGCCTACAAATACTCCCTCAGCACAGAGGTCCTTTAGTGCTGGTGACGGAAGCCCCACTCCGTCACCGCGACCCCTGCGGTAACTGGTGAAGGGCAAAAGTCCGCCTCCTTCTACCTGGCCGCCGCCTGCAGGACGAGTCCGCGTTGGAGCTCACCTGGACCTGCCACCTTATTCACAACTATCAGATCGCGGATTCGATTCGGAAAGTCACGCCCCGTCTCGCTTTGATGTGCCGCAATAAAAAGTAACATGTATGGAGATTCCGTGATTAGGTTGTTTTCTGACAGTTGTGAATAAGAGGGCTGGACTGGACTATTCACTTCGGCTGTAGGTCCTATATTATGACTAACTGATTAAAATACTTTTTCATAACTAACTGTAAATAACATGTAACTCATGGGAAATATATATATTTCATTTGTAATTTCTTTTCCAGGAAGTGGAAACTGATCAGTTTTATAATTTTTTCCTGCCAGAGCTCAAACAAGATGGATATGATGGAATTTTTTCTCCAAAATCTCGCGCCAAGACTATGTCCGAATCGGAAAGGAAATACGTCGACGGATGCGCTATCTTCTTTAGATCTGCCAAGTATGTTGCATTACATTTTGAAATTTGCAAAAAATGATTCTGAGGCTAGGAAAAAGTATACAAGATTTTGAAAATTCTATACGAGAAAGCTTCGCTGGTCGTTAGATTTTGATAAGCTTACATCTATACTAATATTATAAAGAGGAAAGATTTGATATTTAGAGACTGAGCGAATTGTTTGTTAGGTTGCATTGAATAGGCTCTGAAACTACTGGACCGATTTGAAAAATTCTTTCATATTTAGAATCCTACATTATCCCTGATGAACATAGGCTACAAAATTATTCTTTCTACGGGAAAATATAAAATTCCCACGGGAAAACAAAGAAAGACAGGTTACAATCTCGCGAGACTACTTATGAACTATCGGTGCCCACAACCATACGTTGACATATACAGGCTTACTTTTTAAGCCAAATTTTGTGTGCTTGTTCAGTCAGACTAATCGGCTGCTCCATACATCTACTTTCAGTGAAAGTTAAACATTTGTATGGAACAGCTGTGTGTTTTCGCGATCTCAAAATTGGTCCTATAGCAAAAGTTCTTCAGTTAGCTTGTCTGAACAAGTACTTACATATTATTTGGAAATTTGGCTCCTTCTGGAAAAGTAACCTTGTTTACTTTTACGAGGAAGTTTCGCTGGCACTCGTCAAGTCGTTTGTTTGTGATAAGCTTAATTTGTCGGTTTTCCAATTCGACAACCACTCGCACAAAATGATTTATGATTTCCTATAATTGGTTAGGGTTAGCAAAATGAAAATCTGTAGTTCGTCAGTTAGGTTATTTAAAAAAAAAACTTCAGACACGTATTTTTTGCTTTGTCGAACTCTGTATGTGCAGGCGCGTTCGCAATTTGACGGTTTGACGCGGATAATTTTGTAAGCAGTTAGGAACATGGAGTTCATAATTTCCATATAATTATTTATTGTACACACACATTTATCGATAATTTAAATCCCGCGAGACAGTTTAAGAACTATCGGTGCTTGCTCACAATCATACGGTGATACAAAAATGGTTTATGAGTTCGATTATAGGGGTCATGTCAGGGTATGAAAAATAAAGATATAATAAGACTATCAGGTAAATAGAGGGTTTTATTTTTTGCGTTTTATTTTTTGCTCTGAAAAATAATAAAAATTCACTGAGATTAAGCGATTTAAAGTTAAGGCATGGGACTTGACGTGTGTCTTCGAAACCCTCTAGGATTTTATATCGTTTCGTTATAATGACATTTGATCTATAAATTGAAGTAAATTGTTTACTGTTTGTTTTTTTACAACTTAAACGCTAAAATTAAGTTTGTTATTGTGTTTTCCAGATTCGCATTAGTGAAAGAGCACCTGATTGAGTTCAACCAACTGGCGATGGCCAATAGTGAAGGTTCAGACAACATGTTGAACCGTGTCATGCCCAAGGACAACATAGGGTTGGCCGCCCTACTCAAGACCAAGGAGGCGGCCTGGGAAAATGGTAACAAGGACTTTAGTACGTCACCGATTTCTATAATACTATTTGTTAACGCTTTCGTTTTTGGTTTCGCCGCTTCTAGTATCGCTGTTATTCTGTGGGCTTGCTTCCATAAACAGTAAGGGCCGCGCCATATCTTGAAAGTGATTAACGCCGATCATATTCATCCACGCGTACACGAAGTTCCCTTAAAAGATCTCACACTGTTCACTGTACGCCAAAGGTGCGCCATACATCGAACGTAGCAATCAATACTTGTATTGCGCGACCGAAAATGAGCGGCGTAAATTACGATTAGATGTGGCCCGACCATAATATGTAGCTCATTTTCATTGGTCGTTACGCCCTAATTTAGGATTTTTATTATTGCATTTTAAGATAGGGATACGGTAGAGTTCATGATATAAAGGGGTTATCGTCGTTAATGTACGACCTACTTCTATAACTGCACCAATTAACGCGCTTAAAAACTCGCTATTGTTAACGCGTTAGAACCCATGTGGAGCCGTAGCATTACCAACTTTCTATAAAACAACTTTTATTGAAACCAACTTTTATTTCCTAATTATCAGTTTAATATTCAAATTGACCCCTATGTCATATTCGTCAGTACTAAGTATTGTTTCTTTGGCATCGGTGTGGCTAGCATATTTGGTTATTAGGTAGGCCTACCCTCCCATGAACATTCCAACCACGCGGCTATGATGGCCGAATCTTGGCAAATGCGCGCGGAAACTACGACTGCACTCTGCTCTGCCATTTATTGACTACATCTTTCTGTCAATCTTCAAGGTATCCTGCCCTCTAAAAATGGCACAACTACGGCTCTAGTTCAAAATCCTCATCCAATATTCTTCAGGCCTGGCCGCTTAGTAGATATATCGCAGCATATCCGTTTATTTAAAAAATCTGTGATATGATAGTTACTTGCCCTTGATCGTCTCAACCAAGAGACACCCACTGTTGGACAAAGGCCTCCTCCAAGGATCTCCAAACTGATCGGTTCTGCGCTTCTCGCAACCAAGGCATCCGCGGTCCTTCACCAGATCGTCGGTCCACCTTGTGGAGGGTCTACCAACGCTGTGCCTCCCAGTACGCGGCCATCACTAGAGGATCTTTTCGACCCAACGACTGTCAGTCCTACCAGTTATTATTCCCAATTCTATGGGCCATATCAGTGTCCAGTATTTCAGTGTAGTTTTTCGACGGATCTTATAATTTCTGATTCGGTCACGTAGAGGAACTCCTCATTAATAACAGAACAGATCAAGTAATATTCACACACATACGTGCGCACGCACACACACACGCAATTGCGTGTGCGCACACACACAATGTATGTTACTCATCTAGTAGTTAAATTGCAATCACTCAAGCAAAAGAGCGGGGCCACATCTTAAATGAGTTATTGACATTTTAATAATTTGTTTCTCAATTTGACATTACAAATAATGAAATGCATTCTCTTGTTATTTCATGTATTTCTTGATATTTTTACGTAGTACAATGATTTTAATTGACATCTTATGATCTAATATTTTTATATAAAGCAATTTGACTTGCAATTATAAACATTTGCACGCCATTTGCACATGGCAGACATGTAATGGAACTTACGAATTTTTTACTGCAGACCTATTGTTATGTTTAGCAAATAAATCTTTTCATTCATTTCATTCATTCAATGCCTACTAGTCTGGCCTCAACTATGTTTATTGTTCCTAAACCAGAGGGCCTATTACCGATCTCATGGTTTTGCAAATGATATCATATGATATCATAGTGCAAAACGAAAAATACGATTTCCGGTCAGAATTTTGATCATTTGTTCATTATTTAATGATGACACCATTGAAATTATGCCATAGTGATGATATCATTGGAGATCGGTAATACGAAATGCAGCATTTCATGACTTCTTTTTCTCAAATTTATACCATGTCATACGATGAAAGATCCATAATTGGCCTGTTGATACCGAAATAAAATCTCTTATTTCTTGATCCGTCGCTCTACCACGCAGGTCCTCATACAGTGGACACTGATAAAATGTGGATAGCATCCATCCACAGTCTTTTGTTCCAACATACATGGCGGATGAGTAGCTGGCATGTTTCGTAGTATGGCGGGACCCAGCGTGAGTCCTACCGACACATATGAAAATCGAAACCAATCGACATTCGACACACCCTCCCCTCCTACTTCTTTTGTCGTAGATATTTATTAGGCGCGCGGAAAAATACCCGCATGCGATATTCCACTGAGATATCAATGGCACACTTTTACGAGTTGTTATCCCGTAAGTATTCTGGGACGCCCCGCATGCGGTATAACGACCGTGTTAATGACCAATAAAAATGAGCTTAAATCGGTTTGGTCATTTGGTGACCGTCGCCTTCGTTCCCTTTCGTGCTGTGCTGCAGGTGCTTTCAGAGCACGCCGCAATGTACTTTGAACTCTTAGAATAGCACGAAATCGCCATCTGTCTAATAGAGATGATGGCAAAAGGATTTACGCTTCGGAAGTATACGACCGAGCTAATAATACCCTATTATTAGTTCGGTATAATTTTTTTATAGAAATCCATTGCTGTTGACTATTGAAGCAATATTCTCTGAAGGAGGAATTCACATCTCTGTATAAATACATTTTGAAATAAATGAACGTAAGATTTCCTAAATTTGAATTGTCATGAAATTGACCATTGGTAATACTTTGAGGTGAAATTTATTTTGCATTGTTGGCGTATTTATAGTTCTTACAATCGTGTTAGTGTTGGCTAATTAACACCTTAAGGCGCCGCAGCACACGCATAAATGCTTATTTTTCTGTTGCATTCGTTTTTAATTTTATTGTTGTGTTGTATATGTGTTTTGTGTGCTTTTGGATCTATATTAACGACCTACCTAATACCTATTATGTTGATAGTAGTGCCACCTTAAACTAAGCTCCCACAGAGGCAATATGTGAATATGTGATGGAATCCTCTAGTGAACGCAGTAGTCCTTATTGAAAATCCCAGAAGGTAGTTCATTCCATAACCTAAGCGTACGCAGGAGAAAATGTCTCGAGAACCTTACCGTACGTGACCATTTTAGTTCTAAGGTGTGAGGATGAACTCTCTTCTGTGCGATGGTAAAACATGACCGTTAACATCATATTGATTTGTAACGAGTTGCCGTATCTTTTAGATATAGCAACTTGTTGCATTCCCACCTAACCCGACTGCATTCAAATTTTCATATTTGGCATAACTTTCATTCGGTTCTCCCGTCACTTGCCGAAATCGGATACTAAAAGTACGTAGCCTGATGTTCAGTACGCTGCCTGTCGTATGTAGGACAGACAACCCTATTGCCCCAACCTCAAGCAAAAACGCAGGGGCATACATATGTCCGCGATACACGGCTCTTAGGATGGCATATTGAATATGCCTCAACCTACTCAAAGATTGTGTAAGCGTCCCATGTGTAGCTTCTGGACAACGGCGATGGGACTTCTGTAGACCACGTCGTTCAAAGCCCAGCAATGGAGCTTTGGTTCCTTGAGTTGATGGGAACACTTACACAGACAAGTAGACAAACTATCACATAGGTACCGGGGCCCTACTTTGGGCTACCATAAACACACGAGTTAAACTGAGCACTACATCCACGTAAGCTGGGACGGGAACCATTGATATACTACCAAACGTAGATAACGTATGAACGTTCGAAAAGTGAGCCGGTGAAGAACTGCCCAATCGGGCCTCATGCAGTTCTTTTCCATGCGTAGGAGCGACAACGCGATGAGCAATTTTGAGCATTATGTTTGAGAGTATAAAGTTGATATTTTCTTGTAGCAATTACTAAAACGTCAACTTTAATGTGGCTAGGTATGAAATGATGTAACTGCACACGGTTGTACTTCAAATAGTTGCCGTAATAATAAAGAATAAGGTTGAATTCGATAAATACGGTACTTTCTTTATGGTAATTTTAATTCGGGTGTGCATATTCAACTACCTATTTAACAGCGTACAAATGTATAGTCGATTAGGTGACAGATTTCAAGCGCGTTTTTGTATGAAGTGCTCTATCTACGTTTGGTAGTAAATCAATGACGGGAACACTTAAAACCTTAGTGTACTCGGTCCTCCACCGATTCACTCGCCAGCCTACGGCGCACTGGTAAGCGCGCGAGGCCACGATTTAATGTAAAATAATATAATATATTTCAAAATAATTACCGTCTAGGGCTAAAAGATTATACTTATTCATACACCTCATAATGCTGACATAATACCCTTCCAAAATTATTTGTTCTTTGGTAAGTTTTTATATTATTAGTTTGTATTATTAGAGAGTTTTTTATTACAGAGATTTATTATATTTCTACAGAGTGCCTTTTCATCCTTATATTTGTAACGCAAATAAAACAGTACAGAGGGTACTTCTGGTGCATCATTTTAACGTACGTACCGTGATCCACCGCACTGGACAACCTCGCCATGTTAACACGTCAAGCGTACGTTTCGAGCGTAAAGCTCATTTCAGACTACGCTATACTATTGTGCTATATAGTATAGCAAATATTTTTTTGCGTATAGCAAACCAATAATATACAGTACAGCTAAGTGTGAACGTGTCCATAATAAATGGACACGTTTGATCTTGCGCGATATTGCTGTGCTATGAACTATATGCTATTATATTATAAGCGTAGTCTGAAAACACCTTAATTTAGTGATCGCGGCGCCTCCGCAGGCCTGCCGACCGACACGGCGACGCTCGGCCAGCCGATACTGGTGTGCACCGCGCACATACACTGGGACCCGGAGTTCTGCGACGTGAAGCTGATCCAGACGATGATGCTCAGCAACGAGCTGCGCTCCATACACGACGACTCGGCGCGCACGCTGCGCATGGCCGGCCAGCGGGACAACGTGCAGCTGCTGCTGTGCGGCGACTTCAACTCGCTGCCCGACAGCGGTGAGTGACTGAAATGATGATATTTAAGCGCATTGTTAGAAAGAACTATGGTCATTTTTCTTCTCACAATAAGCGAAAAATAGAGAGATTGATTTATATGAATAATTGTGATCCTAACAAAATATGTAACCGATGTATATGTATTTAGAGTATTTTTAAAACCCCAGATAAAAAAAGTTCAAAACAAAATGAAAAATCTTCTTGAACGCATTAATATAATTTCTTTTCGCCATTTTACTCACAGACGTATAAAGGGAAGCAGACCTAACATAATTTTACTCACACATTTGTCATAATGAGTAATGTATATAGTTTTTACTTTCACTCCAAAGTGACATGATATATCGCTATATGCTTAGCTTTGTCAAAATAAGACACAAATGGCGTCGTGACATTGTGTTATGTTTTGTTTTTTATTGTACTTTTTTTTATATTTATAGTGTTAATTATGATTGTTTATGATTTTATTTATATACTTAATATTATTTATAAGTTATTGGTCTTTAGAACTGGTGAGTTGCTGCTTGTTTATAGCTGGGCTACCGCCGTCTTATAACGGGCCCCACAGAATACCAGTGGTCGTGGCTTAATGTCACGTCCGTATACTGAGTGGGGACCATTTTGGTACCTATTGATATTTAGTTATAAGTTATTTATTGTTCTTCAGTCAATAGTATCAAATAAACATTTTTCTTTCTTTCTTTTGAGGTTATAATTAAAAATAACTAATAATCGGATAAGAACAATGGTAAAGTGCTGTGCCCCAAAGTGTTCTAACGCATCATATAATAAAACGCCAGAAATTACAATAAAATTAAATTAATATTGTTTGTGTGTGAGTAATGTTTACATGTGGTAAAGTTACCACGCCTTTTGAACGATACGTTTAGTCTGCTTCCCTTTATGCGTCTTGTGATTTTACTACTTCGAGAGCCTTAACGCATTTGTAATTTGACAGTACATTTTAGGTGCGTTCCGAATGGCGTCAGGTTGGATTCTGTCAGCACGCTCACGGTGATTCGAAACGACTTAGCGCGCTGACATTTATAACATCGCCATTCGGAACGCATCCCTACAGTCAGTTACGGTCCGAAATGCGTATATTATCAATAATATTAAAACCTGAATATCTCTGTAACCTAGGACTTAAACATTAATATAATTATGTATTTCAACATGCATTTTTTAAACAGTGTAATTAGTTAAAACGATTTTTTAAAATCTCTAAGTTTTGACTTTTTTGGATGAAAATCGCTCTAAGAAAGTGACTCTTGTTCTTTCTAACACAAAAATACTGACGCCCGCCGGAAGGCACTCGATGCATACATTTTGTATTAGTTACCGCACACTGTTAGAAAAATTCTGACAAATTCTGATAAAATTGATGACATTATAAGAAAAAATCAAAACATAGAAACACAGCCTAAGCCTTTCTTTAATGTTTAATGCAAAAAGTAATTAAATCGGCCTTGTTTTAGAGAAGAAAACAAAGCTGTTAATTTGGAAGCGATTAGACAGAGAGGTCCGACATCAACCGTGACGTCGTTGTTGAGTACGGCCATATAAACTCCATGTAAATTGCCGTTTCGCTAGAAAGAGATAAACCTTCAATACCAATATCTTGGTTGTTTTTATAGTTATTCGAAAACCGATTTTTTCGTTGTGTTTGTTATATGAATGAGCTTCTATTAAAGCAATATTTATTTTCCATTCATCTAGCCCAGGGGTCTCCCAAACTAATTGAAACGGAAAAAGGCGTATGTTACGAGTAGTTTGCTTAGGTCGCGCACTCTGCGACTAGTCTACAAATATAGTTTAAGGGCAGAAAAAATTGAAACTGTTTTAGCCCTTGGAACATACTGAAGTAAACATTATGGTCCTAGGGCTTCCAAGTTTGGAGACCCCTGATCAAGCCTATTGTCAATGGATTGATTCACAGGTGTGGTGGAGTTCCTGTCGTCGGGGCGCGTCTCGTCGGAGCACCGCGACTTCAAGGAGCTCGGCTACGCGACGTCGCTGCGCCGCATGCCCGGCTCCGAGCACGAGTTCACGCACAACTTCAAGCTGGCGTCCGCCTACAGCGAGGACATCATGCCCTACACCAATTACACGTGAGTGCCTACCTACCTACCTACCGCACTCCCGTATACTGTACTCGTCGTGACCACACTGCCTGTAACTGTAGTGATTGGCGCTACGAGAGCTGACTCTCTCGGAATCAATTGTTCGATTTTATTGCAAAGTTAATAACCCAAAACCTCCGATACCCTCATTTGTTTTTTTATTTATAAAAGAATGACAACTTAATAAAACACATTTTCGCGGATTATTTAGTTATTTACGAAGAAATGCCCATATTTCTGCCCATAGATCTATAAAATTAATTTTGATCATTAAGAATTCAATTCAAATTCAATTCAAATTTATTTATTTGCATATGAATAAGGTACACTGAAGATGGTCAGGTAACAGAAAATTCAGCTTATTCAGCCATACACAAATAGCATGTAAAATTATAATAATAACTACCTATCAGAATCAGAAATACCTATTTCTTCATTGTACTGACCGCAGTTTTGCACCCAGATATTTTTAGGTATTTTTAGTAATGTAGTTGTTAATTTAAAATAGCCTCAAATATGAACCTAGAAAAATGAAAAAAAAGGCATAAAACTGTTCGCATAAAATAATACGACTTCAAGAAAGTGAATGTAAAGGCAAGAATCAAAAGTCCAATAAACAAGTGCACAAAGTCGTTGAATGAATGAATTGCATCAATGTTCATGTAGCTAGAAAACAAAGGAATCTCTGGTACACGATCAAGTTTTCAGTAGTGTTTTGTGTACTGAAGTACTTACAGTAAAAACTAAGTGCAATTATCTCTTTACTCTGGTCTTCAAAACTCACGATTTTTTGAAGTAAATTCCTTGCATTCAACTTTACTTATTTTTTAAGTTTTCAAAAGTAAACGGTCTTTTAATATATGGGGTCTGATTTTGCCAGTCTTCATTGTGCTTTTGCGGTATTGGTATTCGGTGCCAACACGTGGTGAATTTGCATATAAAGCGAATATTGCACATTCGTTTTGTAAATTAAAACCATTTCCTTTGTTATTTGTAATCTGCTGCCGTGTCCTTATTTTGCAAGATTACTCATTCGCGCTAAATCCATCCCATCGCTAAGCTCTGTGACATTGATAGACAGTCTGACGGTCCGACGCCCACTGACGAGAGAATGAAGTTATTACAATGCGCGTCTTTGTTTTTATTCGCTTTATTGAATTAAAACTTAATAAAGACGACGTGAATTTCAGTTTGATTGACACCTTTTAGACGCTCGATTCGCCGATCGACATATCTAGGAGAATAAAACCTCTAAATATGCGAGTGCTGCGTCATTAACGCGGAACAGGGAAAACTGTGGAATTGTGATAAGCCGCTTTCGCCGAATTTTCATACGAAATAGTAACACATATTCTACCTTTGGGAAACATATTTTATTTCTTGTATCTTTAGTGTTCGTTATAGTAAAAACTTATACATAGACATAGTTAAAGGAGGTGGCCAAGATTTGCCCTAAAAGTCAAAAGAATGCTTGAAACTGTTATTGTTTACAATGCTCAGTTCAATCCATCAATAAGGATGCGGTATATGTGCAGTATCGATGAAAGTAGGTATTAATATTATTTCAGACAAAATCGATTGTGTTCTTATTCAGAAAACCGTAAAAAATACCTTTAAATCCATACATTAATATCTACATACTTACATCAAAATAATATTAAAATAATTATGCACTTATAAGATACTACATTCTATAAAATATTGTTGATATTCGAGTAAGGAACGATTAAGTATAATACTAACTGCTATTTATCGAGTACATCTTTCGAGAGTGGTAAAAGGAGTTAACCTATTCGTAATTATTTTATTCTTAAAATTATAATCAATTGCATATTGATATTATTATTATTTTGTCTAATATGAAACACGAAGAGTACGTTGTATATTTTATATTTTAAACCCAAATTAGTTTTCATTCATTATTAGAAATAAATAATACCATACCACCCACCATGTCAATCGGTCTACAACATTTTTGATGTTTTGTTTTGACTATCGAAATATTTTACGAGATTTTAAGCTGAAACTCGTTTAAAAAGGAATTGCAGATAACAGCTATTTTTTAATCGCATATGTCATGTATATTTTTTCCTTTTTTATATCAATCGATTGTTTATCATTCCACTAATTAAAATGCAAGCACTTGTCGAAAGTGACAATTTGTCATTTTTATTCTTTCTTATCTATGGTCTGTTTTTATTGTGCTATTCGACTTTGGAACAGTCTGCCTCTTTCCATAAAATGGGCTCAATCCCTGTAATCTTTTAAAAAACAAGGCCATCTTCATGTCATTGAAATATAGTAGCTATCATTATTATATCATCACTTCATCATTGTGTAAGTTGTATATATTTTTTAAGGACTTGGCTACTTTGTTAGGTTTAAAAGTTGTCAATGTTATTTATTAGGGTTTTTCAATGGTTTTCTAGGTTTTTGACATGGGAAATAATTTTTACAATATGTTAAATATTTAGGCGATGCGAATCGATACTTCTAAATCTAGTAAGCTGCAAAATGTAAAGATTCGATTTCCTTAGAAGTGTCTCTTACTATGTTTTAAACATTGATGTACTACCAAACGTAGATAACGCATGAACGATCGAAAAGTGGGCCGGTGAAGAACTGCTCAATCGCGACTCGTGCAGTTCCTTTCCATAGTGAGTGATTAGCTGTCGGCACGTAAACATGCCGAAGTGCGCATTCAAAAGTTGTGGTAACAATAGTGCATATTCAAGTATATATCAGCGAGTACAAATGTATAGTCGATTAGGTGACAGATTTCAAACGCGTTTTTGTATGAAGCGACGTTTTGTAGTAAATCAATGGTTTTAAAACTCAGCTGTTGACATGGCGCTTCCACTGTTTTTATGTTCCGTGGTCATTAATTACAGACAGATTATCACATTTGGCGGTGATTACTATTGGCAGGTTGAGATGGTTTTGAAAAAGATCTACTTGAAATCGAGTTTATAATCAATGGTTTAATCAAAATCCTGCGTCACTGACTAATCAATATTTCAATCAAATAGTAAGAAAGCAAACTTTTTGCACAGGTTTTCTTTGTATTAAATAAGGGCACAAGGAAGTATTAAAAAAATCTGTCTCTAGATGTTATTGATTGAGATATACTTTATAGTATAGGTATCTCACACTGTACCATAAAAGTACTTGTGAGTATTTAAGGCACGTTTGTTTTAAAATGTTTGGAAGAATGAAATTATCTTCTCAAATAACATGATTATTATACTTGCTTTCAAACGTTACATGCATATTGTAAGCCCAATATTCTTAAAATAACACCAAAATAATGATGTAGAACTCATGAAATCTATATCAAGAAAGTGTGAACAAGATTTTAAATTATACCTATAAAAAGAACATTTCATTAATGAAATTGATCCTATTTTTTGACGTGTTTGATCCCAGTTCGAGGTTGGTTACCTCGAGGTAACAAGTATGGTATCAAAAGCAAATTAATGTTCGCTAAACATCGATAAACATTATACGTGTTTGAGGGTGAATGAACTGCAGTGCGATTTATGTAACTAATCAATTGTCCAACAATCGACCACGAACTGGGTGACCTTACACAGAAAAGCAGAATGTTGTTAGTTAGCTTTTCAGTGTTGCTAGAATCACTCAACAAATACGGCGAGACCGCTCGAACAACGAGGTTGCAATATGTCAAACATTTACATAAATCGCTTTCAACCTTCCCTATTGTAGTAGCTACGATTAGAATTAACACGCGATTGGTATATTTTCACAGGTTCGATTTCAAAGGCATCATCGACTACATATTCTACAGCAAACAGTCGATGACGCCGCTCGGCCTCCTGGGGCCACTCTCCCAGGATTGGTTCCGGGAACACAAGGTGGTCGGCTGTCCGCACCCTCACGTACCATCAGGTATGTTACATTTTTACTTAATAATAATAGTTTAATCGCCCATAGGGTCAAAAGTTTTTCTGCTCGGTTTGGTTGGTGGTAGGAACTCTGAGCCCGCCTGGCCAGCTACCACTGTCTTAACCCAGTTTTATAACCTCACTTTTTATAATCTTCTATTTCTCAGATCTCAGATTGCCAATTTTGTTAAAATTTTCAGTAATGGTTTAGTTTCCTACTGCCTACTGCCTTCAAATAATACTACTTTCATTATGTTACACCCCAGACCCAAGGTTCTATGGAGGATGATCCGTCTCCTTTCTCTAATTGATTTCGAACGTTAAAAAACGGTTTCGGTACATCATCGGGGTCAAATAAATTTAATCTTTATAAAAGCGTCAAAAGTTATTTTGAATGTACCTTCGTTTTGTTGAATATTAATAGCAGATGAATCAAACTGTGTCACAGTGCAGTCAAAGTCGCGTATATCAAAAATGAATGAAATTATAAATATCAAATTGGTGGAATTTTCTTTCGTGAGGATATTTATAAAACTTTTCATAGCGTGACATCACGCCGGTAGCATGCGACCGCTTGGGCGCTGAGAGGATTCGAAGTTGATTGAAAAAAAAAATGTCATTTTGTTGTTTTCTTTGGCCTTACTCTGCTAGTGTTTATGCAGTAATGGTGTGTCAATGACGCTTCAATAGCATTGCTATTTGAGACAGTTATTGTTGCTTAACCAATAACTTACTAAAACATTTGTCACTATTGACATATGGAGAAATTGTAGTACTAATAAATTGCAACATGAAAAGCGTATAAAAGTTACAAAATTTGTTTTTCAACACACTTGCACGTAAAGTGGATCTAATTGGACCGGTTTTAGATACATAAAGCAGTTCATAAAACACGCGTGTATTATAGTACGCATCGCCACAGAGTCATGCAATGCTGTACTTGCCGGCGGCGGCAGTAATGTACTATATTTTTTTAAAAGCTAGAGACATCAACGAACTACATTATTTCTCAAAGGATTATTTTCATACCATTATTTAGTTTTGTCTACACATTGTTAATAATACACACTCGGTTTTATTACGCCCTCGCTTTCGGCTCAGGCTGAAATTCCGCCTCGCGAGTATCGTAATGTACTATTATTGAAACGCTATCAAGACACAATTATAACGTTGACATTAGCAGAATTATGGCCATTTTCAGCAACCTCTTCTTAGCTAGGGTACTCTTAGGTGGCATGCTGTCACATTCTTTTCATTGAAGACAAAAAGACAGACAGCTACCGTCCTAGGGGCTCCCTAAGCTACGGTATGGTTGGTGAAATCGGCCATTAGGCATCTGATGCGCACGGCAGGCAACGGCCTGTACACATCGTGGCACATAAGTTGAACTAAAATGGCGGCCGTCTGCGCAGGAGTAATTGTAAGTGCTCGCGTGTCTCACATCGTTTGAGATCCAAATATCGTAGCAGTGAGGCAGATTAAGCAATAGCAATTTAAATTTCGTAGTAAATTTTTTTTTTAAATTTAAATCTGTTTATTTCATTGAAAAAAGCATACAAAAAAAACAATAATGAACCCGAGATAAAGAAATCTTAATCTTAATGTACAAAAGATTATAGTAATCTCTGGGGAGTTTTGTTAAATTTTTATTTGTACATTAAAATGATATATTTCCAATGTACAAACAAATTAGGAATATATAATTTTTAATGTACATTTTTAATTAATGTAGAAAATTTTTCAACGAACTTGCTCGTAAAGTGGATCCAATTTCTTCGGTTTTAGGAACATAAAGCAGCTCATAAAACACGCGTGTGTTATAACGCGTATAGTGCGGCCATATATCTATAGCCGCACTATTCGCATTAGTCTTATTAGGTAACAGTAGATAGATATTTTTATTAATAAATTACAAATAACTATATTGCGTCTAATATAATAAATAAACGCCTAATTACATACCATTAATTAGTTTTGTCCACAAACCAACAATGATCTGCTTTATTCAATCATGAAAAAAAAAACTGTTCGTTAAGTATTTTTTCATCCCCCCATCTCGGTAAGAGTAATTTTGCTATTCAATATCTGACCGCCAAAGCCGTTTTTAACCGCTTGAGGTTAAAGTAAAATTTGAATTTAGAACATCGCGTGCACTACGTATATGATTTCAAAACATCATTAAACCTATTTACTTCCATCTCCATGGTGCCGAATTTATCATACAACTTTTTTTAAATTTGTTATAAACTCAGACTCTGAACCTCTTTGGTGTACTTTTGTTTTTAATTTGCTTTGTTTCATTTCCTCGCTGAGGGGGGATGAAAAGTTACGTGTTGCACTCGAGTGCAAAGATTTTTCACCTTGTGCTCTTTTGATTCCCTCGCTAACGCTCAGGATTCTAATTTTTTAATCACTCACTGCGCTCTTGATTCAATTTTAGAATCCTTCGCTTGCTCGGTCATCAAAGTTGAGCACGCGGTTAAAAAGCAACTTTGCACTCATGTATAACAAATAACTATTTCTCACCTGGGAGCCTAGACAAGTGGCAATTGTTTTATAGCGAAACGATAACTAAATGTGTCATCGTCTCTGAGATAACGAAAACAAATTCCTAGCCAACGTAAGGATAAGCGATCGCTGTATCGAATTGTTCTTTCTATAAGAACACAACATATTGTTTATCTAAGTACTCAAAACTGAGAAATAGAAAAGAAATGGTAAAAAATGACTAAAATTAATATTTTCATTTAATTTTAATTAGAAAAATGAGTTGTTTTATGTTACGAAAAAATAATTCGCCACTTTTTCGATTCGTTGCGAATCAATTTCTCTACCAACTTAAGTATCGACGATTTTGATCGATTCGCCACGTTATTTAGCGATGGCATATGTCAATCCCATACATTTTGTTCTTATCGAACTTAGTTATCGTTTTTGAATTGGCACTTTGTCTAGCCCCCCTGTAACGTGTAACGTTCCCCCCGCAGACCACTTCCCGCTGCTGGTGGAGCTGGAGATGTGCCCGAGCGCGGGCGGCAACTCGAACGGCCTGATCGGGCGCAGGTAGCACGCGTCGCCGCGCGCCGCGCCAGCGCCGGCGCCGGCGTGACGGCGGCGGCGACGCGGCGGCGACGTCGCGCGGCCGGCGACCGGCGACACGGGCGGCGGCATGGGCGAGCGACGAACGTACGTACACCACGCCGCTAGCTGACGACCACGGTCGCGGCACCCACCTACCTACCTGCTGCGTACTGCGTGATAGCGCACATTGAACAACGAGTGAACTATTCGTCTGCGTGTGTGGCCACTGTCGAAGTTGTGCCACCTACCTATCTACCTACAGCACGATAGCGTCGCCGTTGTATAGCACACATTGAACAACGAGTGAACTTTCCGTAGCTGATGCTGCGTGTGTGGCCACCGTTGGAGTTGTGGCACCTACATTCTCACTGCATACTGCGTGTTAGCGCCGGCGTAATGTAGCACACATTGAACAACGAGTGAACTTTACGTAGCTGATGCTGCGTGTGTGGCCACTGTCGAAGTTGTGGCACCTACCTATCTACCTACTGCATACTGCGTAATAGCGCCGGCGTTCTAGCACACATTGAACAACGAGTGAACTATTCGTCGCTGATGCTGCGTGTGTGGCCACCGTTGGAGTTGTGGCACCTACCTTCTCACTGCATACTGCGTGATAGCGCCGGCGTAATGTAGCACAGATTGAACAACGAGTGAATTTTCCGTAGCTGATGCTGCGTGTGTGGCCACTGTCGAAGTTGTGGCACCTACCTATCTACCTACTGCATACTGCGTAATAGCGCCGACGTTCTAGCACACTTTGAACAACGAGTGAACTTTTCGTCGCTGATGCTGCGTGTGTGGCCACTGTCGCAGTTGTGGCACCTACCTACTCACTGCATACTGTGCAATAGTGCCAGCGTTCTAGCACACTTTGAACACCGAGTGAACCTTTCGTCGCTGATGCTGCTTGTGTGGCCACCCTCGAAGTTGTGGCACCTACCTACTGCATCATAGTGCCGGCGTTCTAGCATGTATGCGTTTACTTAACGGGCGGTTAACTTTTGGAGCTGTACACACTGGAGTGCACTTGGCTGGGCGTGCGCAGACGAAGCCCCTGCACCGATCGTAACGGGTAAATTGAGATAATTGAAGTCGTAATTGAAGAACCCATCTACCAGCATAACCAGCGTTCTGACACACTGAAGGAAGTTTCAGTTTTGCGTATCTTAAAGTGTGGCTAGCGTTGCTATCGAAGAATTTACCCACCAGTACAGCGTTTTAAAGCACATTGTTATATAATGGTGTATAACATCATATTTGAGGAAACTACCTGCGCGCACACCGTGAAGCTTTATGAAATAATAATCCGTCTCGGCCAGCACTGTACGTAACGAATGGAAGGTGTGTAACAGAAGAATCTACCAAAGTATAGCTATCGTTGTTGCGGAAGATCTTTTCGTGAAGCTGAACATAAATGCGGAAATGTTGCATTATACTCGACCGAATATATGAAAACTTCGTTTCTCCTATAGTATAGCGGAGCGTATACCAACATTTTAACGAACTTACCGCCACACATAAAATTGGTGCGGAGAAACCTTTCTGGATAGTGAGCATTGTAATACACATTGTAACTATAATTGTATTTAGCTGGTGTTATCACCATTGTATGGTGATAACACCGGCTAAATACAATTGAAACATCGTTAAGCTATACGAAATAAGTCGGCTGGGTAGCAAATTTCTGTGTAACGTTAGGATTAAAGTAACATTGTAACAATTTTATCGTTACAATTGCCATTATAAAGAAAATCCAACCTTTTTACCTAGTAATACAACGAAGTGACTTGCCGATATAATTAGATGGTCTAATTAGCCTACCAGTATAGTAAGAATTTTCATAGAAAAGTTTCGACCGTTACAGTTAATGCTAGATTCCGAATTTGCTTATGAATACAATCATGTATTTATAATGTAAAATTTTGAGCAGTTTTAGTTACAAAAAATCCTCTCACTAAGCTGTACTCGCTACTTAGACTTTAACAAGGAAGACGCACCGACTTATTTTTGTATTGCCAAGTATGTAACAAGGCAGACTTGTTACAATTGTGTATGTAACAATAGACATCAGATTCAAGAAGATGATACAGCTGCTACGCTTTAGAATTTGTTTTATGGCTTGTCCTAAGATAAGTTACGATGAAACAAACGTTTTAAGAATCGTTAATAAAAGCAGAATGACGTAAACATACGCACTAAATTAACACTGTTACAATAAACAGTTTTTATGGTTAATGAACAGACTCCCTATTCTAACAGTGTGAATTTTTAAAACGGTTTAAGTTTTTGTACAAGCAGAACTGGTTAGACCAGTTAAAACTTATTTTTTCCAATTGTCTTAGAACACATTGAAAATATTTATTAAGATGACGTTTGTTCCACATGTTCGTAACTAAATTTATCTTTGTCAAACTAACGGACACGGTAAAATATTCAGTGCTCAGTGTTCATGAAATAGTTTAGGACTCCTACAAGTACTTCTAATCCAAATGCACTACTGTATGGAATTATAATTATGTTTTAAAGTAAAATATTTCATGGCTTTGATGAATGACTATTAAAATTCGTGTTTAAATGATGTTCAATATTGATATATGAATGAAGCCTGTCCATTTTCATTCTTCATATAACTTTTTAAATATTTTTGTGATCCTAGTCGCAAAAGACATACAACTAAACCTGAGTAAACAACTAAGAAGTCTATATGTCTCTGTTTTCCAAAAGAAAATCATGTCTTATATTTACTTCTCAAATATTTCTTTGATGTCAATTATATAAAAATGTCATTATAAATTATGTATATCCACTGGGCTCCAGTTTTCAAAGCGTTAAGAAGATTTTCTCTACTACAGGGAATGTACGACGACACGTCTCAGAAATAATATCGAGGAAAGTCGATCTGTATCGATCTAAGTCGCAAAGATTTGTAAGATTTCAGTCGACCTTCCCCCATAATATTTTGCAATTAACATCCCCATAGAAATGGAATAATTCTACTTCGCCTTATATATTTTCTTTGTTACCGCAATTGGAGCCTTGGCATGATATCTCTTTCATGCAAACCTGATGAATATGTGATATAAATTAAATGGTAAATTCAGTTCTTCCGACTTAATTTTTTAAGGATATACACATTTGACCAATAATGTTAGTCAACTAAATCATTACTTATATGAATTTTAAAAGAAATATGTCGCCTAACGAACATTGTTGTAGTTATTTTGTAAATTGTCGTGAATTTATTTATTGACTTTATTTGTTTCGGGTATCTTCAATGTTCGAATAATTATAGAAAATGTATTTAGCAAATATTCTTTAATATTAAATCACAATATTTGGTCATAATAACTATTAGTCACTTGTTGTTATCTATGTTCTTTCTCTGCTCACTCTGTAAAATTACCTACTGCAAATATCAATAAGTAGCTAGAAATATTGGGATACGTTATAAGACCTTAATCATATTATATATAAAACATGTTTCAATTAGATTTCTTGTAGCGTCCAACAGTCGAGTCTAATAGCATTACGTTACTAAATGTCTGCATAGTCGCTGGACTTGAATGGAAACTAGCTGAGACTGGTAGATGATGATGTCTTGGTTTTGTGCTGTAATGCCGGTTAGAATTAAACATTGCCGTGATGTACTTAACAGTTTTCTTGTATTCGAATTTAATTAATCATAATTTAATTTAACTAACGAGCTCAAGGTTGATTATTACTTACCGTTAGAGTTGTAAAATATAGTGTTTAGGTGTATATTTTTGTGATCGTCGCATTAATTAATAGTATTGTGTAAGTAGCTCAGTGAAGTTTGATCATTGGTTTAGCGACTTAAGACTGATTGGTAATTGTTTTGTGATATTCTCTTGACCTAGTTACTGATGTGTGGTTTTATTTGGTCGGTGTTGTGCGTCTTTCGCGTTCGTCCGTACGAAGTGCGGGGTCGTGTACGAATGCGTGTGCGTCGGAAATCGTTCGTTTCACGTGTTGATGTTTCTTTTGCTCTATTCAATTATGTGTACGTGTAATATGGTTCAAAATTGAGTATTTTGTTTACACGTCGTCTGTTTTTTTCTTCAATCAAATATGTGTTTGAGCATTCCCTCGTGCAACGTCGTTGCACAGTTAATACAAGCGGTTTCGGCCACACAATCATAAGTAGACGCAATGCGCTTTGTCATATCTAGTTCAATTATTATAATCGTGAATATGTTTCACCCCCTGAAGATATTTAAATGTTAGCTTTATGTAGTGTGTATATGTCTGTCTGTGCAATCATAGTGTCTCTTTCACACTTCCTAGCGTTTCAAAGCCACCCGTATTGTGCTGTCGGCGGTTTAAACAAATTGAATATGAATAGTGAAGTTATTATAAGCTGTTTCAAAAAGTTATGGTGATATTTGAAGGGGTTATTGAGACTACTAAACTGAGCAACTTTCACTGTGCCTGCCTGTGAAGTCGCAAAAAAGATGTTTCATACAAAAGTTCAAGATCTACTCGTCTGAAATGTATGAAGTGGCTTATTTATTTCGCGATTTCAAAGTTGGTTCCATTGTGAAAGTTGTTGTTTAACGGTCTGAACAAACTTTAAATTACATCACAAATTTTTGGAACACTTCAATTAACACTTTTATCGCTTATCTTTGTCAATATTGTTGTCAATAATCGTAACAAATGAAATATTTGACGAAAAAGGTATAATGGAGTAAAATGTTTTCAACAAAGTTTTTTCGGTCAGGTTTAGTCAACGCTTAGTTTTCAATGTGTGTTATGCAATATACAGTCGAGGAATTTAATATTATTATTTTTTATCGATTGATGTAATTTTAATAAAGGTGTCTTGGCGTGTATGTAGTATGGGAGTATGTCAAACGTCCATTTACCAATTAGTATGCGGAATTCCTCCTCTGTATATTGTAATGTGCCGGTGTCGCGTCGGATTTTATCGTGGATCTTATAACACTCCAAGTGTTATATTAAACATTATTTGACGTAATATTCATAGTGTTGGATCAGTGAGACAATGCGTTCTTAAAATGACTATTCAATTTTCATTTTCATCTAACATAAGGTTTCGTTTTAGGTGCACTCGAATTTATTTGACTTGCGACATTTGTCGTGCCAATGTTTTTTGGTCGTTCGTGGCGATCAATTTCATCATTATGGATATTTTTCGTGTATATTTCTTGTGTTATGCACTTGTTTCGCTATTGTTAGGTCTTTTGAAATAATAAGGAGAAATGTTTCTAATTAACTCTTGACAAATTAATTTTGCGAAGCATGAGCTCCGTGGTGTTTGCGGCCGATGTGTAATATATGAAGCCGCCAGAGATCTTTATAATATAACAGATTATTGGTGTTATTTTTGATACATACTTCTACTATTTTAAATTTTATGAGAGACCATTAATCGAGCACTGCCTCCTTAGTGACATCACATGTGTGCAATAATTACGTTAGTTGATAAGAGACGGTGATAAATAAATGAAACCATATAAATGGTTTGTAACGTTTAGCGTTAAGTGCTGCGCGTGAACTCCGGTTAAGGAGTAAAATCTTGTGTAGGTAACTGACTGTGCACACGTGGGTGGGTCGTGCGAATTATATATACGCGTGACGTCTTGATAGTTTCCTACAATATTGTTGTAGCGAATATTATTTGTTGATTGCCGATGTCTTGATGTTTGCGTGTTTTCCGTCGTAAAGTCTCACTGATCGTTCTGTTAGCGAGGTGTGTAGGTATTAGCGGGCGTGCGTATAGCTGGTGTTGGTTGTCGGTCGTCGTTCGTTGGTCATCGGTCGCGAGTCGTCGGTCACCGGTCGTGTGTTGTCGGTCATCGGTCGTAGTCATTTAGTGGGCTACAGAACAAAGCGGCGAGAGGAATGATTGAATGATATTAGGTTATTGTGGCATCGTGTGTACCAACAAACTTCTCAGCGAGACATATTTACTGTTGACCCCCCCCCCCTCTCCAAACGTCCCCCACCCTTTAGAGTTGATGACGTTCGAGTACGTAAGCGTAGAGTTGTGTAGTTTAGTGTAAGACTTTTGATTTTTTATTTTGTTCACGAGAACTTCTCGCCGCCGAACACCACCATTAGTTTTTAAGTAAGTTTATTTGTGACGATCGTGATCCTGCTGAAATTATCGTTTCAATTCACAAACTTGTACATTGTTGTCTTTGATATTAATTAGCGAGCGTTCGAAAATCAGTATTCGTCCTCCGATCACGTCGTGGTCCGATCAAAATGTGTAAAAACGACGTTAGTTGCATTTTAATTTTTAGTTTTAGGATTTCTTTTAATTGACAATACGGTGGTGTTCGACGGCGACTCGCTGTCCTCTCAGCAATAGCTGGTAGCATACTGGCGTAGTACAAATGTATGAGTGGTAGTGCACTTGCGGGCGCGAGACACTGCGATGGCGCTGCTGTGCGGGTAAGACTACAATAATAATCAATCACATTATCACAAATTGAATCATACCAATACTTATTATTTGTATGTTAAAGCGGTTCGAAAATTGCTGATTGAAATCGCTTATGGTGTTGCTAATATGTTGAAGAGAGATAAATAATTTCACAATTAACTAACAAGCCTATAGATGAATTATTAATTATTTAAATGATTTCTGGATTAATATTTTGGTAACGGTAAAGTTTTGATACTTTGGTTGATTATTGTAAAGTGGTCCAATACCCCAGACGCCGGCGCCGAGTCGACAATGCTGCGTTGGTTTTGGTCGTGTCGGTTAACTATGTGTATACAACCTAGTCATAGGATGAGCTTGTTAGGTTCACTGACCAATCGGGGAGCAGTCTATATCTCGGCTGTACGCTGAGCTGCGTATACGTATACGTGTTTACGGATTTAGCGAATGTTCGCTCCATGCGTGCACGTTAAAATAATGTTTTACCCCGTTAAAGAACAAGATACAATACTTACATGAACAAGATGCTCTTAAATTAAATTATAATTAGAGTTATCCATCTAAGTGTTTCACTCTAACTTTGCTCTCGAGGAATTCACAAAACATTCATTTTCACGGAATAGCATACCTCCAATTTAAACCGTGTTACCTGCAATAGTTAAACGCATGTAGAAATTTTGAGTGGGTACAGTCAGCCAAGAAAATGGTTGTCCACCATCCTAAGGTTGAAATTCAGTTTCATGACATAAAACGACACAGTTTACCCACCCCATAGTTTTACGACCGGCCGTACCTACCCCATAGTTGTTCGACCGTCATTGTGATTATACAAGTCTATTATTTAGTTACTGAAAAAATTTTGTGTGCTTGTTCAGATAAGCAAACTGAACAACTTTCACTATGGGACCAACTTTGAAATCGCAAAAAAAAACAGCTATTTCATACAAATGTTCAACATTCACTGAACCTAGATGTATGGAACAGCTGATTTTTTTTGCGATTTCGAAGTTGATCCCATAGTGAAAGTTGTTCAGTTTGCTTGTCTGAACAAGCACACAAAATTTTTTAAGTAACTAAAAAATAACCTTGTATTTCATACACATATATGTGTTTTTCTAGTAGCACGCTTTACTTTGCGTAGTCTTTTGTTATATGGCTTCTTGGTCTTGAAATTGTACACGTTCATGGAGAACGTACACAACGTATTTCTAATACGTTTGGCAATGCGTGCGCTTATGCGCAACAACCGGCGTAGCCTGCACCCGATTGGTCGATGGACCATCACTCCCCTTTACTTCCTCGTTGTGAAGCGTTAGTTGTCTCAGCAGATTACGTAGTGATATTTTTAAAAACAATTTATAGTATTTTATTATTATTGAAACAAAACTATTCGGACCATTGCCTAGTTGTATCTACGCTTATTTTTGTCCTTCCCTTGGAAATTATTTACTTATATCGAATAAATGATTGATTTTTTTTATATATTTTTATTCCGTGTTTTTTATTATGTATATCAAACGATAGGTGCTGTTGTATTTAATTTTAATGTTACTAACGCGTTTGTGATAGAGATAAGCCTCTCTTGTAAATCTATCGGATGTATTATTGTGAAAAAAAATTAAGCCAAATCATGAAAAGGGTATATTGAATTATTACTTTTAGGATAAATGGAGTTAAAATGAAGTTTTATACTAATCAAATTTTACTACTGATCCTGTATAATTTTTCTAAGTACACATAGATTGTAAAGTCATATCATTATGATCTTGTGCTAGTGCTATGTAAGTATATGATTGTAGTATTTTAAGAATGTTGCCATACGTGCAGTTGAAATATTGACGTGTACCTACTGCACCGAAGCACAAAAAATGTATGGTAAGTGAGGTGGCAGGGTCGGCTAATATTTCAACTGTACCATTCAATTATGCCTTCACAATTCCCTATTTATTAAATGTATGTTATATAACTTCAAATTTTTTTATTACCATAATATTACTTGGAAACCAATCTCGAAAATATTGTTACATGTGACTGGTATTGCATTTATGGTGTCTGTAATTGAAAATAATATGTTTTATGATCCTTTGATGATCCAGTTTAAGTAAAATGTATTGAGAAGGGCGCTTGTGGTAAGATTTGGCTTTATTTAATGTTGAACCTGATATTCTGACCTATAATTTTCCGCTAAAGAGCATTTACCTGCAAAAGTAGCACCTATACAAAATTAACATAGCCCTAAAATTTAAACGTTTCTCGGAATTTTGTCACATGGAAACTTTCAAGAACCGGTGGTGGGTCGATTTTGGATTACCATTTGTGGGTAAGTCAGTCATTATTATTGACTAATAATAATTCACACTACTAAAATACGTAACAAAAATCAATATTATTTTATACCTTCAATAATTATACCTAAATCATATTAAGTATTTGAATGTTAATAAATCATTCTTTGAGATTTTAAAAAAGTTTCTAAATATAATCAAACATATAATAGCTACTAAAACTATCAATATTTGTCTAAAACGTATACAATTACAAATACGTTTTTGTTTGTCAAAATTCTGATTCACGTCTTTGATTCAAAGCAATTACTTATTCAATTCACACAATCACCTTCCCTGGTAAACGCTCTTAATTCAGATTTAACCATCCGTTCTTTTATCACACATTTATTCAATAACTAGATACTAGTTTCGAGAGCTTAGAACGCAATCGTCAGTATTGAAATTGACAAATACATTTAGATAGATATCTATTTTTGAAGCACTCGCATCTCCGGTTGTAGATCTCTTCACAAACGAGCCCTAGATTCGTACGCGAATCTTGTAATATTTTACGGAACGAATGTTTCAGTGCTTCGAAAATACACAGCCCCCAACACGCGGGACGCGTAAAGGCAGAAACAAACTATTGTGTCGTGTTGTGTTGTGACGCGTCAGAAGCGTATCGGTTGCATACATTTAATATGGCTAGAAACACATTATTACAGTGTGTTGTGTCGTGGCGCTAATGTGTTTCGAGCCATATAAAATGTATATATGAAACCGATACGCTTCTGACGCGTCACAACACAACACGACACAATAGTTTGTTTCAAGCGTAAGTGTCGCTTACGAATAACGAGAGCTTTATTGTAACACGTTTATCTTACTTGTATTGTAGTAGAACATACCTACATATATGATCTCTTTATTTTTAATAATAATTTTGATGGACATTTTTACTTAATAGCTATAGCTGTGTGTAGTGTTTGAATAGAATTGTTTAGTAATATGATCGCACATCACTTTTGTTATAATACGCTCGCGCGCAAAGAAACTGCTTACGGTAAATTGAATGTAATGTATGTATTTATTATATACTTAGATAACGCTCGAGATATTTTTAAAAGATTTTACAAAATTTTACCGACTGTACAATGTCAAAAGTGGAAGAATACACAATTTTCTCTATACTGTCGAATATAGGTAGGTATCTAGTTTCTTTGGTTGCGAGTTTATTTCCGGTCAATAATTTTGTATACATGATAATAATGATGCCATCCAAAATCTGACATCCATTGTTTATGTTTTTGAAAGTTCTCACTGGCGATACACTATGTTATTCTTTCGGTTTACTTATCTTTCGATATCATATAATATATATTTTCTCAGTGACGGTCTGTAATCTGTATCATTGTATATACTTAACGATTAATTTCAATTTTAATTGTCTCTGTTTGTAAATACTTCTCGCTTAAGTCAGCCTTATTTTTTACAATTACTTCACTCTTTGTATGCATAGTGAGAGATTTCAATAGTGTTGTGTATATTGTGTTGACATTTTGTATTGTGAACCGCTGGATACCGTGAAAATCTTCATGTTTGTATATTTCATTTTGTAAATATGTAATTTCTATAGCGATTAATGCTAATCAACGAGCGAGCCTTGCATATGATCGTCAGCCGTTGGGACTTCTGCGCACACAGAACAAATCTACGAGATCACATAGTGTTTGTAAGTAAGGTAAATCACAACAGACATTCCACAGGCCCTATCGAATTAGCTCAATACAAAAAGACTGTTTGAGACTTTAAAAAAAAAATAATATCATGATATTTTCTGAAGCACCTGAAGGTGATTTAATGATAAGATCGAATGTTAAACTCACTAGTATGTAAGGACAAATGCTTTACGTCACTGTGATAGACAATACAAACCTACCTGAGAGGCACCACAGGCACGGGAACAGATGTCTAACGAAGGGGATTGTGACATGCTACTATTGTAAAATACATCACTCAGTTCGGTTCACGACTAAATAACTGAATCGAGTGGTGTATTCCGAGACACCCTCGATAGATTTCGCATTATGAAATACACCTTGAGCCGCATTCAAGTAGGGATGCTGCTATCGGATCAGATTACATAGAACGTTCAACATTGGAATGGTTACTATACACTTGCAATTATATACGTATTATGTTTATTTGTGTTTTGAACTGCGGCTTTAAAAAGCGTGTAAACGGTAGTTTTGATAAAGTTTGTGATTTACCAATACAGTAGCTACAAGTTTTTTTTTTAATTAACAACTGTTCAGTTACGATTTCGTGTGAGTAGTTGCGAAATCAAGAACGTCAATTCGTTATAAATCATGTTCGGAACTGTGCAGTTACGAATCCGTGTTCGAAACTGTACAGCTATACGAATCTGTTCACAACGCTATAAGTAAAGCACATTTTACTATAGAATTAGTCCGATTTCTACACAATCGGTTGTTTGTTTGGTGTGTTGCGTTGAGTGCGATGTCTATCGGGGGTTGGCTTGTGGGTGTGTCGTTGTAAACGTGAGTACAAAGCGTATGTGCAGAAGTTCGGTGTCGGCTCGACGCCGCGTCATGTCGAGCGTGCGGACTGCGGACAGGTCCGCACTGTGCGAGCGCCCGCGTCTCGCTGTGCTGTTTGTTGACACATTA
Source organism: Schoenobius gigantellus (assembly GCA_963935595.1). Lineage (NCBI taxonomy): Eukaryota > Metazoa > Arthropoda > Insecta > Lepidoptera > Crambidae > Schoenobius > Schoenobius gigantellus. The sequence continues at coordinate 30,450,586 of OZ012551.1, forward strand.
TGTATATTTGAATGAATCAAATTATAAAAGAATATGAATTTTATGAATCGTTTCATTTTCACGACTATGACGTAGCGTGCAAGCAGTGCACACAGCATTGTTTCTGACTTATAATTATACCCAATAGGATACCTGACGGGCTCCGCGGAGCCTACGAAACGCGTTCGTCGCGTTAAAAGGCATAGAATGGCGGTGTGTAGGATTGACATCACGAAACCACGTGACCAGTCATTTTTCATACAAGAAAGTTGTCTAACAAGTTGCCCACCTGATGGTAAGTGGACGCAGTCGCCTATAGTATGTACCAATTTCCTGTAAGATCTGCACAAATACAACGCCACCAACCAACCCAACTTGCGACATAAGCTGTCAAGTCACAGTACCCAGTAAATTCACACCATGTCTTTCCCTTCTAACCGGATCTTGCAGTATTCTGTGCTGGAACAGCAATGCCAGCACCGCTGTTTGACGGCGGCAATATAGCCCAGTCAAATAAGACCAAAAAGTGGCAAACCTTGTAGTGCGATTTCTAGCTAAATTATATAAATATGACAATAGTTACAGTTGGGAAAAGAAAACAAAAATTGTTCCTTATATCATTACAATATTAGACTTTATCACATAGGTATCCTCTTCTCAACCCAAAGTTATCAAGTTAAAATAACTTAAATCACAATTAACCAGGAACTCACAGATTAGGTGATCTATATAAACCAAGAGCAGGATGGTTCAGGCTCGTTTGATCAATCTCGGTAAGCAAAAATCGGGTCGTTACTCGTGGTCCCACTACTTTTAATCGTTCCATTTATAAGATCCTATTGTGTGCATTACCGCAGCAAAATGTTGTGCTTTAGAGAAGTGAGAGTATATCAAATAATTAGTTCATCATGAGGAGAAATTAGTTCATGAATAGCAAAATTTGTTCGCATTGTAGTTTTAAAGTTATTCGAGAAAAACAGATTTTGCTGGAGTAATGTTCGAAACGTTACCCTGGCAAAATCTTTTTTTATAAAATCGTTTACATCCAGAACCAAATACATGAATAGATAGATTTTGTTGCGTATTAAATGTTTGTGAATAGCAAAATTTGTGCGTGTTGTAATTCTTAAGTTATTTAACATTTTGCTGCGGTAACGTTTTAGGATATCCCAGATCTCGAAATCGGTTGAACATAGAAGTTTGAAAAAAATACCAATAATAGACCTTAATTTGTTCAAATTTGTTCAAGCATTAGTTTTTGATTTGCTTGTTGAATACCAATGTTTTCAAAAATCAGAAAAAACGGATTTCTCAGTAAACCAGTACACATACAATAAAATAAAATCTTGGCCGCACATTAGCACATAGGAATGGATAGGAATAAGAAATGACACGAATATAAATAGAACAAAAAAGAAATAGCTGTAAATAGTAGAGTTATTAGTATAGTAGATAGATTAGGTATAGATTGATATTAGTTATGTAAGAACTGTGTATTTGTTACTGAATAAAATGTACCCTAGTGTTTTTCTATCCCCCGATGTAACATATAAGACAGGTGGTAATATAAAAGGATGAATGAGGATGAATACAAGAAAGATAAAGTATGTGGAATAGAAGTGCGAGAGGCATAAACGCGAGAACTGGAATGAAAGTAGAAGGTAATAAAAAAGTCTCAGAAAAATGTTTACAAAAAAAAAAAAATACTGATCAAAAACTTTTATGGGAGCAACCATCGTTGGAGTACTCAAAAAGTCACAAATTGCAAAAAACTTTTCCCGTACATTTTGTATGAAAATTTTACGCAAAAGTTTATTTTGTGATCTTTTTGTTGACTGAATAAAAAGATAAGTTTAAAAACAATTCAAATTTCGAACTCGTTATTATTAAATAAAAAACAATCTCGACAATTTGGTGATCAATGGATAGGAACACATGGTCCTATTTCTTGGCAAGCGCGTAGTCCAGATCGAACGCCTCTAGATTTATTTTTGTGGGGCTACCTGAAAACTGCGAGGTTTACAAAAAGCAATACGATAGTGTTCGAGAACTTAAAGACTCACTAACCACAATTTTGTATGGAATTCATCCAAATAAATTGTCAGCAGCCACTAGGTCGGTACAGAAACGAATCAATTTATGTATTCGTCAAAATGGCGGTCACTTCGAGCACTTGATATCGTAGGGCAAGAAACAGCAAGATTTTAAATAAGAATAACATCATCAAGTTATGTTAGTTAATAAAAAAAGAAAATTAATACGCCCTCTTTTTGATATGTGTAAATTCTACGTGATTATTTTATTTTTTTGTATTTCAGTTACACAAATTCTTTACAAAATGTAGGGGAAAAGATTTTTTGCAATTTGTGAGTTTTTGTGTACTCCAACGATGGTTGGTCCCATAGAAGTTTTTGATCAGTATTAGAAACAGGATCGATTGGCATCAAAAAATGTTTTTATGTAAAATGGCTATTTTCTTGCTAACTGTAATTTTTTTTTAAATCTGTGAATGGGGATCAAAATTCCATAAAAAATTATGGATAGTCTCCTAAGACCATTTTCGTGTAGCTGGAACAGATTAGGTACTTCTCCTTGCTGCCCCGCTGAAAGTTTCCACCCTGTATATTTAAAACCAAATTAACATTAAAAAGGGAAATGTTGCCCCGTTGCCCCAATCATCGCGATAAACAAGACACCACGCTAACAGGAATTGCCGTAAATGGCTACGTTCTTGCCGAATGAAATGATTGTTGGATTTCAAGCTAGCTAGTAGGGTTTCCTTTTTTAAATTTCATCTAATATTGTGTTACATGGTAATTAATCTAAGAATCTTCGCCAAGTATCAATTTGCGTTGCATGATTTTTTTATACACGGTGTTTCATAATAACCAATAAATAATCAATGCGTTATCTAGAACTAATTATTAAATTGTGTTTACCCGTAATGTCATTCAACCCAAAATTTTCATGTAAATCATAGACATGATGATGATACTATGATATACATGAAAATATTGTGTGCGTTTGGATTGAGGAGCCACATCACGAAATCAATCGAAATCCCGCCCAGATTTAGTAGCAAATTAGATAATTTTGTAGGCGAAATCCTGGAATTTGTAGCAACACACATCAAGAGTTACATCAATTTAAAGGTGGCTCCTCAATTCAAACATCTGGATTGAGGAGCCACCTAGAACTCGGAAACTATTATATGTACATTTTTGAAAATTTAGTATCATTTAGTAGTAATTTTGTCTGGAACCTACAAAAAATTTGGTTCGGATACTGCTGAAACTCGAGAAGATACAATACAAAATGTGTGGCTCCTCATTCCATACACGTACAAAACTTGTCAACGTGAATTTCCACGAAACTAATTGAGCAATTTTATTTTGGAGTGCATGATCATTTAGTAGTAATTTTGCTAGAATTTGTAGTATAGAAATAATGTTGGAGGACTTAGTGAAATTAAAAATATAAAGCAATATAGGTGGCTCCTCAATCCAGACGTTTTGCATATAAATGATTAACTGTATCTTCGCGAAATCACAATGGAATCAAAAGCTTGGGGCGCCAACATTTAGTAGAAATTTCTACTAAATAACTACGTACAATTTATCAGTGTACATATTAAGGATCTGAAGAAAAACACACTTTCCGATATTCCATAGGTAATTGCTGTTAAGGGTGACCATAACGAGACTAAAATCTAGGACAAACAAAAAAAACAAATTTTTATTTTTGTTTACATACAACAGGCAAGTTCTCGGCCTTCATCTCACCTGATGGTAAGTAATGATAAAACCGAAGGTGGGAGACAACTAGACCCCCTAGACAAATGCCACACGCTAACTTTTCCGCAGTCGTTCCTCAGAAAAAATGTATGAAGATGACATTAGCTGCGGAAAAAATAGCGTGAGGTTGTCGTAAGCTAATGTCATTTCCATACATTTTTTCTGTGGAACGACTGCGGAAAAGTTAGCGTATGGTATTTGTCTAGAGCCTCTGGGCCGATTTGCCACCTTGACGAGAAAAGGAAAATAAAATAAATCATTTAATGAGAAGTTTTTAAAGCACATGAATGCACTTTTGATAACCGCCTACTCGATAAGACGCTATTTCTTGTAAATCCGGCACTAATTCCACAGATGATCAAGACAATAACATCCTATCCACGGACTCAACATTAGCCAACAAGATTGTTCACAGAAAGAAACCAAATTGAAGGTTTTGTTCATTTAAGAATAAAATTATTAATAACTAAGTAAATATTCTGTTCTATTCTATACATAAAAACCGGATACAATCTACTTTAGTTCACCTAAAATATTTACATGATTATATCAACTCGGAGCAAAGGGAAGGCATAAAATTATTATTAACTAAGTGAATATTCTGTTCTATTCTATACATAAAAACCGGATACAATCTATTTTAGTTCACCTAAAATGTTTACATAATTATATCAACTCAGAGCAAAGGGTAGGCTGTATGGCGGTGAACCTTTGCTCACAAAGAATGAGAAAGTTGCAAAAAAAAACTACAACAGATGTCAGCGCTGTCATAACAATGATAAATAAAATTCTTCTGAGTTTTTGATGAGCTCAATGTTGAATACTTTCATTTCAGAATATTAAGAAAAGTGCTATAATATCACTAATTAATTATAGCGAAATCAATGTTATTTTTATATGACTGATGTTAAAAGAAATAAACATGAAACAGTTATCCTGATTTCATTAATATTATGGTCACCCTTAACAGCAATTACCTATGGAATATCGGAAAGTGTGTTTTTCTTCAGATCCTTAATATGTACACTGATAAATTGTACGTAGTTATTTAGTAGAAATTTCTACTAAATGTTGGCGCCCCAAGCTTTTGATTCCATTGTGATTTCGCGAAGATACAGTTAATCATTTATATGCAAAACGTCTGGATTGAGGAGCCACCTATATTGCTTTATATTTTTAATTTCACTAAGTCCTCCAACATTATTTCTATACTACAAATTCTAGCAAAATTACTACTAAATGATCATGCACTCCAAAATAAAATTGCTCAATTAGTTTCGTGGAAATTCACGTTGACAAGTTTTGTACGTGTATGGACTGAGGAGCCACACATTTTGTATTGTATCTTCTCGAGTTTCAGCAGTATCCGAACCAAATTTTTTGTAGGTTCCAGACAAAATTACTACTAAATGATACTAAATTTTCAAAAATGTACATATAATAGTTTCCGAGTTCTAGGTGGCTCCTCAATCCAGATGTTTGAATTGAGGAGCCACCTTTAAATTGATGTAACTCTTGATGTGTGTTGCTACAAATTCCAGGATTTCGCCTACAAAATTATCTAATTTGCTACTAAATCTGGGCGGGATTTCGATTGATTTCGTGATGTGGCTCCTCAATCCAAACGCACACAAAATATTGGGTTAAATGACATTACATGTAAACACATTTTTCATAATTATTTTTAGATAACGCATTAATTATTTATTGGTTATTATGAAACACCCTGTATAGTTTGTTTCTCAGATCGCACAAACATGGCTCTGTATGAAGGATATTTTCATTGTCTTAATGTTCCGGGGAGTATTACGCGGCTCAACAGATTAATGTCACTACCAATCCGATGATTTTATATTCACGTATAATGTGCATGTGTGCCTTATAAAAATTATCTGTGATTTTTGTGAAGTAAAAAATATAATTTGTATACGACTGATTTTTAAATAAAAAAATGTCGTTCTCGTTTCATTATTTTATTATACCCTTTTTTTCGCAACTGTACTAACAAAACATCAATATTATACCGTTCATTTAAAATGGTTAGCCTTATGTATGATGCGGTCGCTTTTACGTAACCTTTATAATTCGGTCGGCTTATTGACAAATTACTGATATATCTTATTTTTGATATAACTTTCATAATAGCCGTAATTCAAAGCTGGAATTAACAGGATTGTTTATTGATGGAAAATTTTAATTTGTTCATAGTATGCCATGTTTCCTTGTTTAATGGAAGCTACGTATTCGATGACTTAAAAAAACCTTTTTAAAATTCTCTAGTATATGTTCATATTGCGTAAAGTTACATAATCTAAGTTTACTGTCGTTATAAAGGTGTACCAAGGGTACATGTTACAGGCCTTTTATTTTATTGTAAGTGTACTGGTTTACTGAGAAATTCGTTTTTTCTGATTTTTGAAAACATTTAATTACATTGGTATTCATCAAGCAAATCAAAAACTAATGCTTGAACAAATTAAGGTCTATTATTGGTATTTTTTTCAAACTTCTATGTTCAATCGATTTCGAGATCTGGGATATCCTAAAACGTTACCGCAGCAAAATCTTAAATAACCTAAGAAATACAACATGCACAAATTTTGCTATTCACAAACATTTAATACGCAACAAAAGCTATCTATTCATGTATTTGGTTCTGGATGGAAACGATTTTATAAAAAAAGATTTTGCCAGGGTAACGTTTCGAACATTACTCCAGCAAAATCTGTTTTTCTCGAATAACTTCAAAACTACAATGCGAACAAATTTTGCTATTCATGAACTAATTTCTCCTCATGATGAACTAATTATTTGATATACTCTCACTTCTCTAAAGCACAACATTTTGCTGCGGTAATGCACACGATCCTATTTATAGTCAAACTGATTTACCAAAATATTTTCATCACCAGGAATTATGCCAAACTTTTATTACTTATTATGCTATACATACACATGCCGACCTACGCTCTCTCCACCTACCCCAAATAAGGAGGGAGTTTTCCGCATTTTTTATTGCAACTATTCCAAATAGTACATTTTTAGCATAAGTTCCATGTTTATAGTACTAATTAGTACTATAAATAAACGAACGAACGATTAATGGTATTCCGCGTGGTCTCATTGACCAGTGGGACCACGAGGAACGTGTGACTGACACCAGCCGGGCCACAAAAAAAAGTGTTAAAAATAGATTGTTTGAGTAGGTCGCTATAATGTCTAGAGTTTGTCAGAGTTTGTCGCTTGCGCGTTTCAGAGATCTGTGGCTCGGCTGGGGATACGTTACCCCAGCCGAGCCACACAGATCTCGAAAACGAAACGACCTGGTGAAAATCTGTTCGCTGATATAGATAGGCGGCAGTTTGTCGAAGTTTGTCGGACAAGTTTCAGAGTTTGTCGATCCACCATTTCAGAGCTCACCTGCAGCAAAGTTGCTGCAACTGAACTAGCTGGATCTCGAAAACAAAGCGACGTAGAGAAAAACTGTTTGGCTGGAATAGTGAAGCGGTAGTTTGTCGAACAAATTCCACAGTTTGAGACATGCGCATTTCCGAGATATGTGTGGCCCGGCTGGAGAAACGTTACCCCAACCGGGCCACCTGGATCTCGGAAACGAAACGACCTAGCAAAAATCTGCTTACTGACAAAGATAGGTGGTAGTTTATCGATACATTCTTCAAAGATTCAAAGTTTGTCGACGCCTCAATCCAAAGAACGAAAGAATTCTTTATTTGGGTAAATAGTCTAGGAGCCTGCCCCCGTAGCACGTCCACCAAAACACGATATGATAAAGCGATTTATCGCGGTATACTGTCAAAATACGGCGAAACCCTATTGTATTTTGACAGTTCACCGCGATAAACCGCTTTATCATATCGTGTTTTGGTGGACGTGCTAAGGGGGCAGGAGTCCCAAATGTGCGAGGTTTCGTTATTTTTTATGTTTTAGGTACTTACTTACAATAAGAAGTTAATGTAAAATAGTTAATTGAATTCAGTGATGAAACAGTAAACGTTAATATTTAAAGGACAATGTCGAAAATCGCCCCATGACCAACAAAGATTTGATTTACGTCATAATTATATGCATATTTTATGGGGGATTACTCTCTGTCACACCATTTTGTCACACCAGTGTGAATAACACGAAAGCGTCGCCAATGGTACAATATCTCAATTCGTACAATTATCTGTTTACTCAAATTATCAGTTTGTACAATGAGCCACCCGTACAATTCTTGCATCGGTACAATTTCGCGATTCGCACTATATCTAAGTTTACACAAATTATCAGTTCGTACAATGAGCAATTTGTACAATTCTTGCATCTGTACAATAGGCTAGTTGACCCTTTTTAAAGTAGGGCTTAAAATGTTCATAATTGTTGTATTAGACCATAGCACATGAATATTATTTTTTTCGATGGCTAAAAAGTGCAAAAAATCTATTTTAAATTAAGATTTTCAATTTTGGACCGAAAACACGGTCAGCCATGATAGTCTGTTCATTATCTGTGGCAATGACGTCAGTCTTATAGTAAACAAAGCACGGGGGCGAAATAACCTCACAAAAACAATGCTTTCTATTAAATATCACAAAATATAGTAAAACTGTACATGGAACGGGACAATAGAACAGGAATATAATAACCTCTTCAAAGACTCCAGGAAATCTGTAGATTAGACGTACCTACCCAGTGATATAGACATGCGAAATAATTTGACCATTCACGCCTTTTTGATTTAATAGGCTAGTTGACCCTTTTTTAAAGTAGGGCTTAAAATGTTCATAATTGTTGTATTAGACCATAGCACATGAATATTATTTTTTTTGATGGCTAAAAAGTGCAAAAAATCTATTTTAAATTAAGATTTTCAATTTTGGACCGAAAACACGGTCAGCCATGATAGTCTGTTCATTATCTGTGTCAATGACGTCAGACTTATAGTAAACAAAGCATGGGGGCGAAATAACCTCACAAAAACAATGCTTTCTATTAAATATCACAAAATATAGTAAAACTGTATATGGAACGGGACAGTAGAACAGGAATAACCTCTTAAAAGACTCCAGGAAATCTGTGGATTAGACGTACCCAGTGATATAGACATGCGAAATAATTGGTTAACACTCGCTTAAAGAAATCCTGTAACTATCTACTGAAACTCAAATGTATTTTTGCGAAAATCACATTAATGTAAGTACTATAACTGAATAACTCAATCTGTGTAGGTACTTCAGTTTCAACTTAAACAAAATAGAAGTTTTTAGGATGTATGTAAAATCAAATCTGTATGTAAATTAATTAAATTTTTATCTTTCAGTTAGAATGAAAACTGACTGCAGCCGACCAACCAAATTTTAACTTGACCAGAAAACTGAGAGGAAATTTGACCATTCACGCCTTTTTGATTTAATTTAAATACACTGACACTAGATAATGTTTCAAAGAAAAGAATGTGATGGTGCAACCACACCAAAAATGCATGTTTGCAACTCTCTTCTGCCGCGTGACAATCTTGACAAGTACACTTGTAATCTGTTCTTCATTAAAACAGTATTGAAACTGTACTTATATTGTTTAGAGTGATACACAAAGAATCTCCTGACCATCAATCTGTCTATTTTCGGAAGATTTGTACTATCTGCTCTCACAAATCCAACATCAATGGTTGATTTTGCTATTAATACAAATAATTTACGATATTTACAAATATAATAACGGAGACTTGGACGATTTTTTGCCAGTTTTCGGAAAGAATAGTGCAAATCGACGAGTTGTTGAATCAAATTTGACATTTCTTTGTTTACTATATGAGTGACATCACGGCCCTGACCACAGGATATCAAATCGTTTACGGCGTGAGATAAAAAAAGATTATTTCTAGCATTTTCAAATTAAAATTTTACAGTAATCATTCATTGTTATTTATTAAAATCGGTATATTGTGGAACCTTATGTCAAATACTGTTAGAAATAAACAATATTTTAATAAATTTTGATATGAGTCAACTACCCTATTTCGCGATTCGCACTATATCTAAGTTCACACAAATTATCAGTTGAGCGGCTATGTTTTGTCACTGCGACCTATAAGATCAGAAAGAAATTATCAGTTTAGTACAATGACAAATAAAAACTATTTTCTTAAATTACCTAAATATAAAAACTCTTTCAAAAAAACAATTGAACTTACGAGAATGAAGGAAAATGACATGACATCCAGTGTTGCCACCTTGGTGGTTTTGTCACCAGATCTGGTGGGTTTTCAAGACGTTTAGCGATATTTTTTCATCAGTTAGCGTATTTATTATTTTTAGTGGTTTTTAGCGGTTTTCTGGAATAGAATCTGACAACACTTCTTCGAGAAGAAAATTTCCTACTGTTCCGAATAGACACGAAAATCTATACCTAGTTATAAGCTTAAAGTCTATGAATGCTCCCACTTTACATTACAGAACAGCAGTTTCGTTTCCTGTAGGTATTGATCATTTTCTCCATAGACTTAAAATATACTGTCGTATAGATATAGACCAACTGACAGTGCGAGCGAGAATGTATATGTATAGTCTTATGAAGTTCTCTAGTTCTAGAGTTTGAAAGAGACAGTGCATTTAGCTACTTTTTAACCGATTTTGAAGGACAGATCAGCCACATTGGATATTGGAATCTATTGGAATTCAGCCACATAGTATTGGTATAGACAATTCAAATATTTTGGTCTCATTTTATAATGAGCTGTCAGTACGCCAGTATATTCTAAGTCTATGCTTTCTTGTCTAGGCTTTCTCCGGTTCCAAGGCAACGGATGATTTAAAAATGCATCGGGCTAAATGTACTGAAGTTATTTAAATGTCTTGGCACCCCATTTCGTTGATGAACTAATAAAAGATAGAGGACAGTTTTACTTAGCTATTGTTTAACTACATTACATACTTTATAAGTATTTTATTTAAATTAAAAAAAAGTTAGCGGAATTTAGTGGTTTTTTTCTTGTCCTCATTTTAAGAAACTGGCGACATTTTAATGTGGATCTGGCGCCCTAACATATTTCAAGGTGGCAACACTGATGACATCTTTGCTTCAACATTTAATAATACGAGTAATTTGGTACGGAAATATTTCTAGATATAATTAAAATTTACCTACTTTCCAATGGACTTTCCTGAAGATTTATTCTTCGTTCAAAGCGAAAGTGCAAAATGTCAAGACATTTTACATTTTGCGCTTTTTTGACATTTTGATCTTATGACATTCTGCGCTTTTGACATTTTGTTCTTTTGACATTATGCTGCTCAACATTTTTTTTTCTTTAAAGAATGACTATTTTTGGTTTAATTTTGCGATTTATTCAATAAAATATTTCTGTTATTTAGACAAAACTCTGAAGTAAGATTGTATAAATTACTAATTTTGTACAAATCCATAAATTATACGAATTGAGCATACCTACATAACTATGCATAAATAACGATTGTACCAAATTAGTATTTTGTACAAATCAATAAATTGTACCAATTACAGAAACGAAGCACCTCACCTTATTTTTGTTACGAATTGATAATGTTTGAAACAAAATTTTGAACGAATTGCTAATAAATTACAAATTGTACGAATTGAGATATTGTACCATTGGCGACGCTTTCAATAACACTCATAACAAATATATGTATTCGACGGACTAATCAAAAATATATAAAAGTACCTTTAGAAACTAAACCAAATGAAGTAAAATATAGGAATGGTTTATTGTTACCTTTGCTCGACTGAATAGAATTGAGTTGATTTCATGTAGGTATGTCCATTTATGTATATCTATAAATTAAGTTTTTCATAACTTATTGTAAGTTATGAAAAACTTAAATTAAATTAAAACATACGTCAATTGACTACTCACGCACTATGGCTTGTTAGTTGGTCGTGTTTTTGACTTGCTTTTATAATTTCGAGATTTCTTGTTCTTTACTACGTGGCTATAATATCGTTCTTTGATTGATTGCAATAATTATTATTTTAATAATTGTATAGGTATGGACTATTTGTATTGCTCTAACGAATTAAAGTGTTACTTCAACTAACCTCAAAATCTGATTCATTTTGATATTTAATTCGATTTCGAAGCTTGTCCGTAGTAATTGATGTGGACGTACAGTAATTACTAATGTCTAATTATACGAAAATCATTTTTTCACTGCTGTTGGTATTGGGGCGAACAATGTATGGACGCAGAACAATGTCCTTTATGTAAATCCTCGATGAGTGATTGATATTTTTTAAATGTATTATTTAAGCAACATTTGGCATCTGGTCTCCTTGTCTATCTATATGAAGTAAAGTACAGTCGCTACAACTTTCTTTAAAAAAAATGATTTGAATAAATGCATGCAAAGTAAGTTTTATGAGGTTTTGTTTGTTAGTATATGCAGAAAAGAATCTTTTTGTATAAAGCATCCATAAAGTTTATTACGAATTCATTGTTTTATGTTAAAAGTTGTTGTCCTTTCCACCCACTCCGTATATCAACACAAGTAAACATTAAAATAAAACTTGTAGAAAAAATTGGTTTGTTTTGATAACATACTTTAAATAAGTATATGGTGCAACGAAAAAAAATCTATGTGTTCCTATAGATTTTACATCTCTTGAGATGGACTTTTGTGAATTAAAAAGGTGAGATGAATTAATTGAATTGACTTCAATCAAAATATCTGTGGTAAACGTATAAAAACTGAGGAAAATAAAAAACCTCATCATGTTGCGGAAAACAATTTGATTACCTATGGGTAACCATCTTATGGATAGGTAATGGAAGTGTTTTTCGCAACATATTAAATTCGTTATTATTATGTATTTTACTTTAATATAATTCTTATTTGAAATTAGGTTGGATCTATTCCAATCCATTAATAATGATAGCCACACCATCACATCAAAATATTACTATAAAAGTTACTGCATTTCATTCGCGTACTTGTGCAAATACTATACTAATAGTTTTTATTTAATCAAAATCGAGCCAGGCTTTCCAAAGCGTTGTAAAGTTTCACCGTGGGGGGCATGAAAGCACAACTTTGAACATGAAAGCAATGAATTCGTAATAAACTTTATGGATGTTTTATACAAAATTTATTCTTTTCAGCATATACACGGTATTTCATAATAACCAATAAATAATCAATGCGTTATCTAAAACTAATTATTAAATTGTGTTTACCCGTAATGTCATTCAACCTAAAATTTTCATGTAAATCATAGACATGATGATGATACTATGATATACTTACATGAAAATTTTGGGTTGAATGACATTACTTGTAAAAACATTTTAATTAGTTTGAAATAACGCATTGATTATTTATTGGTTATTATGAAATACCGTGAAACTCTGAAACTTGTCCGACAAACTGCCGCCTATCTATATGAGCAAACAGATTTTCGCTGTCGTTTGGTTGTGGAGATCTGTGTGGCCCGGCTGGGGTAACTAAATACCCCAATAACATTTAAGGGTATGTATCCATCAGAAGTAGAGATGCTGTAGGAAAAATATTAGGGCGAACAAACCTACTTTTTTTTCCATGCCGACAACCTTACGTAAGCGTACGAGGAATACTACGCTCACGTCATACAAACTAAATAAATATTTTTTTGGTATTAAGTGCCGACAGCCTTACGTAAGGCTATGGTCTCCTATAAACGCCATCGGCCGCGTACAGCGTCACGCCGTACGCTTTGTTACGATGCTTACTATAGAAATGTACTGTTGTGGTCTCTTTCGTACGCTGACGTGGGCGTGTGGACGCCGTAGGCGACATTGGAACGCTTTGCGCCGCGTCTCTAATTATTTCGAAGCATTGCAGCGTAAACGTCTTATTTGGCGTCAGTACAAAATATCGAAATTTGATAAAGACGAATTATTGATTGCATCAATCCAATGTTATAGTGCATTATACAATAAAAGTGATAAGGAACATGAAAATAATATTTATAAACACAAATGTTTACAGCAACTTTTTCGTCAGGTGATATGGGATAGGATGCCTTTTTGATGGCAGTTTTATTGCAAAAGTTCTAATATATGTTTGAATTGTTCTTGATTGATACGAAAATATTCCATAAATTTTGTATTGTTGTCTTTGAGTTGTTTCATTATGAAAATCTGGAAACACTTTCTTTCTTTCTCTTTATAAATAATCAGCCCCCCTAGACAAGACGTCTTTCGATAATCGCTAACGCAGGGGGGTCTTGTCTAGAGGGGCAGTGCCTCCCCCCTTGGCGATAGCCCGACCAGCCAGGACGGGCTAGCCCGGGCGCGTTGGTAGTGATAGTCGCAGTGTGAATCCTACCTCGCGCGTCCATAAGGGCAGGAAGAACACCGGGGGGTTTAGTGGGTAGGCCTGGCACTCTGCCGGGAGAGCCCCACACACGCTCGTCGTCTAGCCAACGGCAAGTATGGTGCGGTCACGCATTCCCCTCGAAAAAAAAAGGGGGGGCAGTGCCTTGATGCCCTGAGTTTTCTTTGTATGCAAACGTAGCCAAGTGTCGAATTTATATCCATTTTAATATAACACGACTACGCGTGAGCGCTGTTTGTCGTCGTTCGCGTATGAGATGTATTGACCGCTGACGCTGTGCCTGGCGTTCAGACGTCGATCGAAACGTTTACGCTGAAGTCGGACGCTGCATATAGCATTTAATAGGAGACCGAGGCCTAAGCGTAGGAGGAATACTACGCTCACGTCTGTCACGTGTCATTTTGTGTTTAAATTTCTTTTCTGTTAAGAGCTGATTATGGTTGTCACTTAAAAGTTTTTGCTTTCAGTTTAAAATCAAATAACTCAAAAGTATAGGGATTCCAGATCTCAGACAAGCACCGAAGGTCCATTTAGTATCTAACTTATATGCCCCTTAAATATTATTGGGGTGTTCAGTTACACCCGGTATATCAGCAAAGAGATTTTCACTAGGTCGTTTCGTTTTCGAGATCTGTGTGGCCCGGCTGGGGTAACGTATCCCCAGCCGAGCCACACAGATCTCTGAAACGCGCAGGCGACAAACTCTGAAACTTGCCGACAAACTCTGACAAACTCTAGAAATTATAGCGAAATACTCAAACAATCTATTTTAACTTTTTTTTGTGGCCCGGCTGGGGTCAGCCACACACGAGGAACCACATTTCCTCGTAGACCCACCAGTGGGGAAAAGTAGTGGGACCATGAATAACAAGAACCCGCCAAGAATGGGGACATCATTTCGTATTAAGAATGACATTACGAAACCACATGACTTATGTGAGTCCCTCTCATACTTTAGCCATAGTTCGGTGAGTATATTATGCGTTACCTTCATCCAGCGTATTCACCTTCGCTTAAACCAAACAAGCTACGATTATACTTATTATTGTCTGTCAAGATCCTTTTTCTCAGGAACGCGTGGAGGTATCAAGCTGAAATTTATATCAAATACTCAGGTCTACTGTCACTTGGAGCTGTGAAAAAATCAAACTTCTAAGCCAACGCAATCAAAAGATACAGCCGTTTATGCCGCAAATGTTCAACACTCGCAAGGGAATCAAAACCTACAGGGTACTTCCCGTGAACTCAGAATCTTGAAATTTGGTACGAAGTAACGTCTTATAGATAGAGGAAAAATTGCGAAAACCGTAAATTTTCACCACGTTTTTCGTTTCTTTTCACGAATTTCATACGTACATTTATCTGACGCTCTTACGGTGAAGGAAAACATCGTGAGGAAACCTGCATACACCTGCAAAGTAATTCAAAGGTGTATGTGAAGTCAACCAATCCGCACTGGGCCAGCGTGGTTGGACTAAGGCCTAATCGCCCTAACATGTTAGGGTAGGCTCGTGCCCCTCGGTGGGGACGTATATGAGCTGTGGTGAAAGATGTAAGTATACTTACTATTAATTCACTTTTTGATTTTCTGAATAAAAAAGCCCACTATTTCAGCAGTACAGCAGCAGCGTTGGCGGACAGTAAATGAGGTTTGAAAAAACGCTGAATAAGAATTCTAAATCAGAATTAATAATTAAGAATTCTATGCCACTACTTATTTATAAATTCCAATGTTAATGCAAATTTGAATATGGGGTTGTATTGAGAGAATACACGTGCTCATACTGCTAAACATTAGATACTATAACTTAAATGCATGAAGAGAAAATTTGCATCAGATGCCAAAATAATTGTATGAAATATTGATGATTAGTTTATTATTAAATACCCTAAAACTAAAATTGTAACAAACAGCTATTTTTATTGCATTTTAAATATATTTAAACACCACATCTTGAAAACTGTCAACAGTTTGTAGTTCTAATGTGACTGGACATTGCAGCCAGTTGGCTAATAGCTCCTCTGAATATCCTAGTAGGAAATACATTTTTGTTGGTGATACCGCTCGTCTCACAATGGCAGCTACTCTGATGTGGTTGAACTGCCTTTTAATTATTACCTGTAAACCCATAATTTATTGTGATTAATTCTTTATCAAATGGCAATTTAAACAAACAGTGGAATGCAGTCCTAACTGGTTTTTGGTTGGTGGATTTAGTCATTTTTAGAGGCAAACTTTTGCTGTCAATCAAGTTAGGAGGTCAGACCAGTGGGGTGATTCTCTAAAAGCGTCAACCTTGAGGTTGTCGCTGTGGCAACACTGTATTTTTTTTCACTATGATATGTATGACAGCAACAAACTCAAGGCTGTGCCTGTATAGAATCATATTATTGTTGTCTTCTAATGACTGCAAGAAAACTTTTGAAGCCTGAATTTCCCCAAGCTATCGATCTCAATTGGGATGATGACTGAATTCTAATTTTCACTTTTCATCATAAAATATTAAAATACCGTAGAAAAAGATGCAATCATGTGAAATTAGAATTAAAATCGGCTTAGAAATACGTGAGATACAAGCATTTTAAACTGTTAATTTGGAAGCGATTAGACAGAGAGATCCGACAACAACCGGTACGTCATTGTTTAGTACAGCCATATAAACTCCATGTAAATTGCCATTTTGCTAGAAAGAGATGGAGAACATTTTTTAATACCTTATATCTTGGTTGTTTTTATAGTTATTCGAAAACCGATTTTTTCTTTCTATTTATTATATGAATGAGCTTATATTAAAGCAATCATTTTTTTTTCATTCATCTAGCCTATTATGTACATTGGCTTTGAAATATTTATTTATTTGGGTATTGGTACACAATAGACCCAACTAAAACCAATAAAAAGAAACAGAAATATTAGGTCACTTCGATCGCTACCTTTGTAATTAAACATACCTATTTTAAAAATACAAAAAATCTGATCTAAACACTTACAAGTAGGTTTTAATTTAAGTTTTAGGTGATGTCATAAAGTTTCAAATTGAATACATTAATTCTATAAACATAATTCGAAGTTGCTTATTTTGTTTGATGTACCTAAAGGAGAGTGAAAGAGGAGTATGCATGCAGTTTGAGTGGAAGGGGTGCAAAACTGCATTCCTGCCAAGATTTCCATGCATGCAATACAAGACTACGTTGTTATTACAGAAATATGATGATTAACATATAAAAAAAACCATTTGAAACATGTTGGGAAGGTTGGTTATAAGCAACCTGGATGAATTTTAGGACTTCACAGATGGTAATGTAGGAAAGAAGACATACTTCACTGCACACAAGCCCATGCCAAGTGCCAGTCATAAATCTTCGAATGAATTCATCTTCAATTGCAGTTTCAGATCTACGCAGACCTCCTTTGATGTTTGCTGCAATAAGTATTTATACTTAACTATTGTAGAATGCTAAAAACTATGTACTTATTGTCATCATCGCAACAGCACATGAAGGTTCCACTGCTGAGCACAGAATAGGCACAGAAACAAAACAATTCCTCCTCATTAAAAGGGAGTTAAATGAGGAGGAATTGTTGTTTTATTGACTATTGAATTCAGCAAAATGAAAATTGAACCTTTTAAGAATTCGACTATGTGCTAATAAGTCTCCTTATGACTGTTATTATATTGATGTCTTCTTGTAACTATATTAGTAGCCACCTCCATAGTCTACTGGTTTAAAATGCTTAGACTTGCTCTGTAGGTCCGGGGTTTGATTCCCTCCAGGGGCTGAAGTTTTTCTGCTTGGTTTGGTTACTGATAGGGCATCCAAGTCCGCCTGGCTAGTTACCACCATCTAATCTAAGTTTGTCGCCATAGTGGCAATATAAATTATTGCATTCCTACAATGAAACTTACATAACCTGTTCCCCAATTATAGAGAGTACAAGTGAAGATAGCATCAAGTTTATCGTCACTTACCTTGGAAGATATATAAAAAAGCATAATCAGCCCCTTGATTTTGTAACTTGTTAGTTTATCGCAAAAATCTGAGAATACTGTTCACATAGAAAACTAAAAAAATAAACCCTCTAAACATACAAGTATTCCATGAATTCCAGGTCTTGCGATGGGCTATAAAGTGTGGTGGATTTGCCATTTCATATGTGAGAGGTCTGTCCCGCTTTTTTGTTATTCTGTACTTTCCGGATACAACTCTGCATAAAGGCACTGATGTGTGGATTTGTGATGCTGCTATTGTTGACCATGGTAATAGTGGTACTTTTGGAGTTATAGACTGAAAATTAACAGTAAACAATATTCAATAAATAATAATTTGAACATTAATAAGGTAGACTCCGATTCGATCGGATCGTGTATTTGTATCTATAAAAGTTTATGTAGAAATTCACCTGCGCCAATTTAGTTAAAGTGATATTCATCCTTAATTTAATAAAAACATAAATATTAGACAAATTTTGAGATTTTGACTTCATGCATACTTTGAGGTTATGTTCCAACTTTTTAATATGTTCAACTTTGGGAAGGCAAAGGAATATTATTCACTGAGTGATAGCCATAATCTTTGCGCGCTCCACATTCCCCCGAAGCTACACGAACATTGGCGAATACGTGAGTGTGGACGGCGTGTTCGTGAATATTCGTGTTGTCCCGTGTATATTCGCCTTCTATCAATTTCGTGTCTAGTTTCGTGCTTAGGTGAAAATCTCTCCATATTCCCACTGTCTACGCGCGGCGCGTAGATGTTGCCATATATACAGATTTCTCCGTATTTATTTATACAGATTTTCGATGTGTAATACAGATTAGCACTGGATACAGATTTTTATACAGAATTTTCTAACTACACACGGTCCGACCGAAGGAAAGTCCGAGCGCAGACTGCGGTTGCCGTCGGACTCCTACATGCGGACCGTGTGTGGCCAATATAAAAAAGAATAAAGCAAGATTATGTGCCGTGTTACACACAATTATTAGTTAGTTTGTTGCAAATGTTTGAAATTTAATTAATTTTTGTTTCAATTCGCCATGTTTTCAATTTTACTACGTACAGTACATACCTACTTAAACAAAACGTCAATTTTATTGTTTTGTTTATATTTATATATGATAGTCAAACCAGCCTCCGTAGCATGACCACCAAAACACGATATGATATACCTACCGGTTTATCGCAGTGAACTGTCAAAACACAATACATTTTTATAGTAGGTATTTTGACAGTTCACCGCGATAAACCGCTTTATCATAATTATCGTGTTTTAGTGTTCATGCTACGGCTAATCACTTTAGTTCATAGCGCTTGTTTTTTAAAAGAAACAATGATGATAATTTTCTATTTTGTTTTTGGGATTAATATTCAATTTTGGTTAACTTGATTAAACAGATTTTAAGTTAAAATAACATACAGATTTAATACAGATTTTAGCAGTTTTTACTACAGATAAAAGGTTCAAGGCATCTGGCAACACTGTACGCGCCAGTCAGCCGACAGACACCATAGCGGGTGTATGTAAATCTAGTATACAGTATGTCCCCGGATAAGGTGCACAAACGAAAATGGGTGAAACTAGACTACAATTTATCGATAAAAAAAGAGAAAAAAAATTTAAATTAAATTGTATTTAATATTGACTTTTTATTTTTTTATACTCTTTTTAAGACCTTTTTTGACCACTGCGTGGATTTTGTTCAAATAAAAGCAATAATGATGCCAAAAGATTAACACTGTATGGTAAATAAAAAAAAGTACATAAAAGCAGTCAATAGGGAGAAAAACATTTTTTTTGACTAATTTTGTACATAGTGTTAAATTTTGAGTAAATGTTTATTTTTACCAAATAATGGCCCCAATAACAATTTATTTTATTACCTACCTCTTATTTCAGATTTTATAACCTTTTAACAAAAAAATCAACATTCTGTCTATAATACATGCTTCGCTACGAGGCTTTAATTGAAGGGCCTGCTAACGCGCCGTCCCCTTTTTTTTACGTTGGGAAATGCATTACGCATACCCCGCGCTCGGGAAGACGCTGGGTTATGTCGGACTCTCCGCAACCCCTGGGGCAGAGTGCCAGCCAGAAACCGCGTCATACCGACTAAAACCCAACGATGCCCCCTCACAAACGCCTTGGCACGAGAACGCCCATCACCGCCGCATCCTCCCCGTCATCTGACGAAGAGGATACGTCTGGAGGGACGCCCCGCTGCCGGACAAGGAACGCGCCGTCCCCTAGCCCCGCGCCGCTCTCTTTTTGTCAACCGCTGAGGTAGTTTTTCTTAAATTGGAATTTAGTTAAACACATTTAAACATTTTTTATACTTAAGCTAAGTTTTTTCAGTGTAAATGAAATTGATTAAAAGAAGAAAAACAAATCACAATAAGTATTTATTACAAAAAATCTAAAAAAACACTTTTTATTAAATTAATGCATTAAATGTTCAAAACGGCCACCACGCTGTTGCAAGCACATCATTGCACGTAAGGAAATCTGTTGCGTAATAATTAGTTTAATTTTAATAATTTTTTTCTCTTTTTTTTATCGATAAATTCTAGTCTAGTTTCACCCATTTTCGTTTGTGCACCTTATCCGGGGACACGCTGTATATGTCAGTAAACTGAACGCACGAATTGTACCAGGGTCATTCTATAATATCAATGGGATCCAAAAGATCGCAACAAAGTGCATGATCGTCATGAACAGCTCATATACGTCCCCACTGAGGGGCTCGAGCCTATCCTAAACTAGGGCGATTAGGCCTTAGTCAACCACGCTGGCCAAGTGCGGGTTGGTGATGGTGATGCATGATGCGTGGAAAAAAATCAGTAAAGTATTGTATTAAAGATTTGAAAAATAAAAAGGACTCCTTGATGAGTACCTTCAGGATGCACAAAAGAAAAATTAAATCATTTCAAATATGGCGCTGGTAGTGGCGATATTTACACCCCAATTTGGTTCGTCTTTGATATCATGGAGTCATCCACCACCGACGCATTTTCCAGCGTCTTTTAATAACTCTCCTTTCATACATCACCAAATAGTTATAATATGCTGCAGCGAATGCAACCGCAGCGGCAGATATTTTGGTGACGTCTATCTCGTATGAGCGTCAGATTTCAATTGAGCCAAACGGGAATGTGTAGAGAGCCGCTCTCGTGTGTTCCCGCCAATGTTTGTTTCCCGGCGAAAGTTTCGCCTCCCGGCGAACTACGGGAATGTAGAGCGTGCTTTAGTATGTATGCAAAGACAAAAGAGTGGCGCCACCGGCCACTCCTATTATAACAAAGAAATTAGTTTTTTTTTCTCCCCGTAAACATGTGGTAAGAAAGAATTGGACCGTATGTTTTTATTGGAAAATTTTGTGTTTATTACTTAAATATTTCCAATGCTATAAATTGCTTAGAATCTAAATATGTAAGTATAGATCCATATTTTTAACATATAAGTTTTTCGGGTACTATTTATTTAAAATGAACTAAAATGAATAAGTTAAAAAGGAAGAAAAATGTAGAGACCGAGCTACCTACATAAATTAAGGTGTAGGATTGAAACCAAAATTGACTAAATTCTGTTGGTCGGCAGCCGGCTTATTCTTGCTTGACCCAATTCCGTTTGATCGACATACGCTTGAGTAGCAACAGCAACACTAGTGCCAAACTGTATCCGTAGGTATTTTGAGAAAATTAAATAACACTGAGTTTGGTTGGTTTGGTTCAGCTAAGACCCGCGCAATACGGGCCCAATATAGTGCCAATGTACTATCGCGCGCAGTTCCGCCTGATCACCGCTACGCTCATTTGCGTTTCATTTTCGAATTAAAAAAATATTTACGCCGCTTCATGCACCGCGGTCCGAGATGCGCAAAGTGAAATAATTAATATTAGAGGGCATATAATACCACAGCTGAAAAATGGCAATAATGCATAAACCATATATTATTAAAGAAGAGGATATAATGTGTGCCCTCTTAATGATCTGCTGGATATTGTGTGTGATTCTTTTATAATCCGAGTTGATGATGATGACGACAATGATGATATAAGTCATGATAATTAATAAATATTTTTATTTGAGAAATATGTTGTTTTACTGTTTTTTTCCATTTAGCACTCAAAAATTTACATTCTAGCTAGTGTGCATTGAGTGCACTGCACAAAACAAACACTACCTATTTACAATGACATTATGTACTTGATCTAATTCTGTTTCATGTTTTTTGTTATTAAATATTAAAAAACTTCTAAGCAGAAAAGGTTATTTATATCTTTTTTTTAAAAAAAAACGTCGCCCCACACTAGGATTTTCTCTTGTGTCGTGGGTGCAGTTACAAACATAGAATATCACATGCACATACGCCCAGACCGGAACAAATTTCTGTAGGCCATACAAAACATTTGTCCCGTACGGGAATCGAACCCGCGACCCGTTGTGCAATAGGTGATCACTCGACCTCTGCGCTAAACGTGTCGTGAAAATCTGATTTGTCTATGGATGACATCTGTCAGAATTCCGTCGAATTAAGCTGGTCGCACATATGCCCGCGCCGCACGTGTTCGCGCGTCGAACGCGCCGAACACGCCGCATTTTTGGAATTTCTTGTATGAAATTATATGAAACCTCGCACATTTGGCCGCACCGTACGCGCCGAATTTCAAAAATGCGGTATGTGTTCGGGTATTGAACGACAAATGCTGATGACGTCATATAATGCGGCGCGTTCGGCGCGTGCTGATACTCAGTGTTACCAGATACACAGTAATTACCCTACATATACGCAGAAATCCCCAAACATATCATTGCTTGACAGATTATACATACAATACCATACGATTTTATGGTAGTGGTTGTTAAAAACATAAGTAAATAGTAGTATATTATTATTACTCAGTGAATTGCAAAATGAAAAGGCATATAATATGTATATACCGAGTAACTATTGAAGCAGGAGTCCCAAATTTTGTGTGCTTGTTCAGACAAGCAAACTGAAATGGGACGAATCATGCAATAGCAAAAAAAAAATAATTGTGTGGTTTTATGAACGATGAAACTTTTTCCGGATCGTAGACATATTTAACTGGATGGAAATTTTTTATTTTAATCTTACTTAAATCCTTTTCATTTTGTTTTTTGTTTTTTTTTGTGTTTTCTTATTGCTTTTTGTTTATTTTACTAATTTGTTTTTTTAATTTAATAAAAATTATTACTTTGTTATTAGTTAACGACGACACGGTTAGCGCAGAGGTCGAGTGATCGCCTACTGCGCAGCGGGTCAAAATAACATTCTACACCAGGATCGAACCACATATCCCATCAAGCCGAAATCTACCAATGTTAACAATCATATTCTCCCCTTCTCCCCATACATTTTTTCACAGACATACTAAAAATTTGCTTACGGCGCGTACGGCGCATGCGGCCATATGTGCGAGGCCATCAGGAAATGCGGCTGGTGCGGCGCGTTCGGCGTGTGCGGCGCGGGCATATGTGTAGTATTTTGTTGTTCGAATTTCGAAAACTGTATGTCAAAGTTTCAATACTAAATTGAATTTTTATGTTTTATTAGACGTGATCAGCAAACGTGTGTCAACCGAAGCTGTGCGGTTATGGGCCTAGCGACAGTAATTGTCGGGTTCGTTTCGTAAACTTCACTCGTCGACTTCACATACACCTTTGAATTTCTTCGCAGATGTATGCAGGTTGTCTCACGATGTTTTCCTTTACCGTAGGGGAGTAGGCAAAGGTACATATGAAATTCGAAAAACGAACCTCCCGATTGGAAGGCCGAGTGCCGAGTCCACAGCGCCACCGACGCTCCGCAGAGCATCGACGCCACCGTGATGTAGAATCATTTCCATACAATTCGTACTTTTCGAAATACACATACAGAAATTTGTTCCGGTCTGGGTGTATGTGTATGTGATATTCTATGTTTGTAACTGCACCCACGACACAGGAGAAAATCCTAGTGTGGGGCGACGTTTAAAAAAAAAGAACTTTGTTATCGTTTTTGAATTGTTACCTACTTTGTCTAGGCCTGTTGGTTAGACTGGGGCGGAGTCGGAGATGGCCACAAGCTTATTTTTCTGCAGTCGTTCCGCACAAGAAAATGTATGGAGATGACATTAGCTGCGGAAAAAATAGCGTGAGGTTGTCACAGACTAACGTGATTTCCATAAATTTTTTCTGCGTAACGACAGCAAAAAAATTAGCGTGTGGCTTTTGTCTAAGGGGGCAGGGCTGAGCTGAACGTACAGGGGGCCGATTCTCGCATAATTCGTAAAAATGTTCGAATTCGAGATTTTTCTCGAGCGGTAATCAGAATTGAGCCAATGAGAACACAGGACATGTCGAGCTCCGCCATTTCTTTATGGAAAGTCGCTTGTATTATTTCGAGTGCTCGGGAGTAGTCGAGAGGTCAATTGCAACTTTATGGTATGGTGTTTATATTTCTTTCCCTTTTTTGATTATTCTATTGTATATTTTTTAATTTATTTTCAATTACATTATGTATTTATTGTAGAATTTAGCTTGGCATTTTGTTTGTCTAAATAAATACTTAAAAATATTATTTATGCCAATAAAAATAATTTCATTGAAGGTTTATTTATCTAAAATAAATAATAATTTAATAGAATGATAAAAAAGTAAAAAATCGATCTTACTACTCGAGATAAGTCAAGCGACGTTCCCTCAATAAATGGCGGACTTCGACATGTCTAGTGTTCTGATTGGCTGAGCTGTGGCTACCGCTCGAGAAAAAATACGAATTCGAACTTATTTCGAATCCGTGAGAATCAGCCCCCTGAACTAGTAGTCTAGTATACGACTAGACTTGCTTGCTGCTTACTGTGCCCAGTTCACATCTTTTCTTGTCTCCCCTGCGTGTCATCGCCAGCTTGCGGAGCATACCTAGCTCATATTATCTCCTCTCCAAGCACGCCATACGAATCTCCACTCAATGCATGGTATTCACTGAAGCTGAATGGAGTGTTTAGTAATTGAGTGTCTTCTAGGTATTCACCACGAATGTGGAATGAATTTCATTAATTAAGATTTAATAATGCTAGCTCAAGATTTTTATGACAGGCTGTTTAATTAAACATAGCAATTTACATTTTCAGATAAAACGATTGATAAGCCATGATATTTTAGTTTGCTTTGTTTCAAAATGTTTTTTTGGAACGCCTATTACATTATTTCAAATCTATTAATATTAGTGAAAGGTAGGTAAGTATTCTGTTTAACGTCATCTATCTTTTTAATCACGAAACGAAAACTATTTGACCTATGAACCATATGGATATGAAATTTAGCATGTCATCTAAGATTAATAAATTCAATCCTCAAGAGGATAAAAGGGGGTTGAAAATTTCAATGGATGTCCGTCATTTTTGATGCTAGAAGCATGAAATTTTGAATTCAAGCTGATAATTAGTTTTATATAAGTTGGTAGAAGATTGGGGAACGGATTTTTTCGTCAATATTATCTATCTTGACAAAGTAGGTAGGTACCTACCGGGTTGACGGAATCCGAGGTAGTTGCAAAGAACACGAACATGTGTGCTGTGGATAGTTGCTGTTAGGCATCTATTTCTTATTATCTTACTTTTCAGCTATTAATTGTATGAACATCAATAACACTGGTGTGGTTGAAAACATAATAAATAAAATTTCTAACATATCATCGGCTGTGTTAGCTCAAGCACCACCAAATGAAAGGCAAGAAATATTGAAGAAAATTGAAATGAATTTGAAATCATCTGCTATACCATTTGGTACTAATGCAATTGTATATGCTCAATTTATAATGCAAGGCTTGAACTTATTGCCATTAAATAGCACCAATGCTACATCCTTTTGTAAACAGTCTAATAATGATCGTCAAAGAAAAATAATGGATAACAATATATTTGCCCGTAATCAACAATCTAAAGACAAACTTGTGAAACAAATATTCGAAAAAGTTTACAATATATCAAAAAAATATGTAGATGAGGCAAAGACATACGAGGAAAAACAAACAGCTTTGATTGGTCTTAAGAGTAAAATTATAGAAATAGTACAAAAGAATTATGAAAAAATGCGTGTTTCACCTGACAAAATATCAACATTTACCGATTTAATTACACGCGGAGTAGAACTTATCATGAAAAACTTAGTTCAGAGTAGGAGAAATATAAACAACGCATACAAACATATTTTTTCACAATACACCGGAAATAAAATTCATAACAATATATACCGTGAATTTAATGAAGACGCACAATATGCATCAAATGTAGGAAAAGATACGAGCGTAGAAATAACAACACCAGATACATTTTACTATGGAGTAACGACTTTACCATCTTGCGAAACGATTGTTGTTGAGACGTGTACAGATGTCAAAGTAGTAACTCAATTTACGTGTACGCCTACTGGTAAAGTACTATCTTTAAATAAAGTTTGCGATGGAGTTGTAAATTGTCCTGGAGGGGCTGACGAAGAAAATTGTTTAGAGAAAGGTAGGTATAATGATCGCTTATTTTCTTTGGAAAATATTAAATTAGTTACAGATTGTTGTATTAATTGGTTATAATTATAAAATATTTGGTGATTTAGTGGTTTCACCTGCCTCAGATCATCTTTCCTTGTAATATTGTTTGTCTAACACATACGTTTTATTTGCCGAGAAAATTTTCATTTAATAATTGCATTTTAACTGAGAAGCTCTTGGCCTGAATCTCATTTGATGATTAGTGATGATGTGGTTTAAAATGAAGTGAGGTTCGTTTGGATTCTTCAATTACAAATGTTTTTTAATTCAGATTTTTTGAAATATAATCTTAGCTGAACTGTATCTTCGTTTCAGCTAAGTTGAGAATGCATTGGGCTTTGCGAATTATGTCAACTCTAGAATCTTATTTATTGGGAAACTGTTTAACGAGTAATGAAAAAGTATTACTTATTAAACAAAACGTTATATTTAACGATATTCTTCGCAAACAGATCAACTTTTTAGAAAAATACACTCAATCAGAAAGAAATGACAATAATAAGCCCATAATAAATAGATCGATAAATGAACTGGTTTTAGTAATTAATGCTTTAGCTACAGCACTCGATGGTTTGCTGTGCACTCAGCATTTGCGAAATGTCAGTGGAATAGACGCTATTGCTCGCAGTCAGATATCTTTAACGGATAATGATTTAGCATCTTATGAAACTAAAGTGCAATTAGCGTCGTGTAATTGCACTGGATCATTTTGTAGTAAGATATCTTGCCCTGAAGCGTGTAAAAAGTTCTGCTGGTTTAAATACAGCTTAGGTAGATTTGGGTGCCAGGCAGCAGACGAAAGCACCAGTGTGACATTGGATGTTTTATGTGATGACAAACTGGACTGTTATGATGAAACTGACGAAACCACATGCAATACTGGTAAGAACTAAGTAAAGCCCATCACACACAATGAAGATACTATAAAATATATCTTATCTGCGACATATCGCTAACCCTACATTTCAATGGATCACCACACACAGTCTGTTAATATAGGTACCCTAATATATATTTTACATTATAGTATCTTAAGATACTGAGCGATATGTGAAAGGTATCTTTACCTAGCAACGATATCTTAAGATATTGAAATATATATTAATATACTCGGCGATATTTATCTTAAGATAAACTACAGTATGTTCTATCTAGCGCTGTTTTTTGGTTCTTAAGTGGTCCTCTTCCCAGATTTTACGCTTTTTTCTTCTCGACGCAATACAAATATGATCAAATTCACTGTCCTATTCGTCATCAGACGACCTGTCAAGTACTTATACATCTAGCAACAGCAGTCAGATTTGTATGCGGTTCATGGCAAAAAAAAAAACACTGTATAAGGAACGAAACCGGCGACTCGCAAGACTGCCTCTAATACAATGATGCAGTTGCGATATATTATCGAATTTTAGCTGTGTGTGGTCCTTTAAGATAATATATTTTTATATTAGATGCTATAATATATATTATCTTCACTGTGTGTGATGGGCTTTAGGAAAAATCAAAAAGAAAAATTTATTTCACCTCAACATTAAGTCAACGCCAGTTTACGAAATGTAATGAAATCATTAATATTTGAGCTTCCTAGTGTGATGAAATGATGTAGTTTTACTCAAAAACTACTGTAGGCTGAATAAGAAACAGTGACCCTAAAGAATATAAAAAGAAAACCTAAATTTAATGTTAAAAAAAACATTAAGCAATGAACAGTCACATTTCATATAAATGATCCAGTATTTCAAAATTCAATTTAAATCTCCATAGTAGTACTATTTTTTTTCGTTCGCGAACCTAGCCAAGCGCCAATTAATGTTATGCAATAGTCAAAAATATTGCAATGCAATACCGAATCCTCGCGAAAGAATTGATTTTGTGAACAGTACAGATCGCGGAATATAAGTCGAAAAAAATGACTGCCAAATGCGCAGGTGTAATCTCGCGTCCTGCACATAGAACCAAAAAACATAGCAATAAATGGTATAAAAATATAGCAATAAATAAAAAAAGCAGTATCAATTTCGCTGAAAAATATTCGCTTATTCACTTATTTTTCGATTGCACCTGCGCAGATGACAGCCATTTCTGTTCAACGTATGTGCGGCGATCTGTAAGCAGTTATGTATTTTCAGGTGCGTCATTAAACAAATTCGAGGCAAATCAAATGTACGACAACGTGCTCAAAATGTTGAGAACAAAATCTATTTCGAAGGAGTATTCATCTGTGCAAACCAAATTGCTCGAATTGTTCCATAAAGTTCAGCGGCTCCAGAAGATAACGCTAAACACCAAAGTTGATCTCGTAACTGTTAAAAGTATTAGAGACAATTGTTTTTCTTTATTAGTCTCTATATATGATGACGTGGCAATAAATACTGTCGCGAAAGATTTGCACGAAGTTGAGCTTCTTTTGATGGCTGTAAATGAAAACTTGACCGCTGCCTTGAGACTCTCGCACACGGGAAATGCGAAGATTTCATCCCGAACAGGTTGTATTTGCAGAGAGTCACAGTGTATTTCCTACAAATGCTCTAATACATGCAAGAGAGCTTGTGGCATTCGACCGCTGTTAACACGTTACTGGTGTCGAGGGAGTATGAAAAATATTTCGATCCCGATAGATTGGATTTGCAACAAGCGAGTCGACTGTCCTTACGAAGATGATGAAGCGCAGTGTATTCGAGGTAACCTATAGGGTAATAAATAAATCACCATTTTCACGTCAACCACTAGTTGGGCTTGAGTCTCTCGAGGAGGAATTGATAACTAACGCTGGCTGGCTAGATGCGACGGAATAGGATTTTGTTTTGAGTTTATGAATTCAATCAATCAATCAATGCGTTATTTAAAACTAATTCTTAAATTGATGAATTAAGTTTATGAATTCTTTACGGAGTTGTAAATGCGGTAAACTTTATATAACCACGCCCTTGCTCTTACTCTCCGCGGGAAGACAGAGAGCGAGGACACGTGTTTCCACAATTTGTCCGTCACCGCATAGACAGACAAATTATAATAACTATTTAAAAACTATCATCGCTGATTCCAATCTGACAGACTAATTGAGGACGCTTGAGTTTCAGTAGGACTTCGTGTCTCTATGTGCTCAGCAGAATTGGAACTAAATGGACCATCAAAATTGCATTACATTTTCAAAATAATTTTCGTTTTGGTTTTGATGATATTTCCAGCGGATTGTGAAAAACATAATTTAGTGGCGTTGCGTCAAAGCCTTCGAGATGTCGGTGAGAAGGAAACTGGCACCGCGTTAGGAGAAGCCTTAAAATCTTGGAGATTAAAGGTGAGACACCGTGACACAGATTCTTAAAAAAAAATGTGCTCTATACTAGGAACCCCGATACCTTTTTATGGGGCGGAGGAATCTCTGTTACGAAGCCAAACGGCTGACCAAATTTCATATGTCTAGCTATACTTAATAGTTTAGGTTCGACGATGATGAATCAGTCAATATTGCAGTCAACATTGTGATATTATATATATCTACAGATTACGACTTTCTTATTATTATCAAGAATATCCTGAAAATATCGGTTAGGGATCTCATCGCTTTACTTCAGGAGTTATCATCATTTTAACCTATACACTTTACGAGTATAATCATACTATATTCCAGGCAATTAATATTCTGACGAGCGCTGAAAAAAATTACCGACCGACCCCAACCACACTCAGGGAAATCGTCAGTGACATTCTCCAAGACCTGGCGATGACATACGGCTCGATGGAAAGCAGCAGAAGATATAGCAGTCATTTAATGAAGGAATTTGTGAATCTGTCGAAGCAGTTCATGCAGAACCTTAGGTCATGTAGCGATTAAAATTTTTATTAAGTACACAAGTATTAAACAAATTATTCTTTATTTTGATTTTTTATAAGCAACTACCTATCTATGTACAATTAACTTTTATATTAGGCTAAACTAAAAGTAAGTATAATATAAAATGACAATTTAAAAGAGAAGGCGAAAAAATTGACATTGAGTTTTCATCCCGATTTCCGAAATACCTACTTGAATAATTGCAGACATCTTGTTTATGTTTGCGGTGGATAACTACACATAAAAGAATAAATATATGTTTTCTCTTAATAAGAATTTAGTGTTTCTGATTTCAGTTACGCCTGAAGCGCCCGAAACTCGATTTTAAATCCCTTCATTATTGTGCCGGTTGAGTAATGCAACGCAGCTTCTGTCAATGCGCGTTTGTTGATTTGCTTCAGTCAATTCGTAACCCACCTTTCAAGCTTTTTCACCTTCCCAATTTGCTTCAAGTGGACTAAAACGTCGCGTTAAGAGCGTCGGTGGCGCAAAGAGCGTCGGTGGCGCAGTGGACTCGGCACTTGCCTTCCAATCGGGGGGTCGGGGTTCGAGACCCGCCATGTACCAATGTGTTTTTCGTTTCGAATTTCATATGTACATTTGTCTGACGCTCCTACGGTGAAGGAAAACATCGTGAGGCAACCTGCATACATCTGCGAAGAAATTCAATGATGTATGTGAAGTCGACCAATCCGCACTGGGCCAGCGTGGTTGACTAAGGCCTAATCACCCTAATATAGGGTAGGCTCGAGCCCCTCGGTGGGGACGTGTATGGGCTGTGATGATGATGATGATGATGGACTAAAACAGTTTTATCACCAACACCTGTCGTGGCGATTTATATAAACCGTAATGCATATAATAGGTTACACGACATAAGAACAAAATGGATTAATAACTTTAGGGAGTAACATAGGCTGTTCACGAAGTATCGTCTTATCTATACGCATTGAGAGTCATAGTCAATGGAACGGGTCATACGGCCCGCTTTACTCTCTGCACGGAAGCCGAGAAATTCTCAGTACTAACCTAGACACATCTAGGGGCCATTACATCTGTCCCTTCCGTTAGGGGCCGTGAGAGCTGCCTTTCTATAATCAACACAACGAGGGTGGTTCAACCCCCTCACAGACCTCCAACCTCCCCAAAAGTCTGCCCATGCCTCGCAACTTAACGGTCTTACTACCGCTTTAACTGCGTCATCACTGACGCT
Source organism: Schoenobius gigantellus (assembly GCA_963935595.1). Taxonomy (NCBI): domain Eukaryota; kingdom Metazoa; phylum Arthropoda; class Insecta; order Lepidoptera; family Crambidae; genus Schoenobius; species Schoenobius gigantellus. The sequence goes on from OZ012551.1 coordinate 30,482,310, forward strand.
CCTGTTCTCTCTCACACAACTAGACGGTCTCATCGCCTGCGTCACCGAATGACACACGTGGTTCAACCACGACTGCCCTTGACGTATCGTGTACGCCCCCAGGCTCCCTTGACGCATCTCGTACGCCCCCAGGCTGCCCTTGACGCATAGTGTACGCCCCCAGGCTTCCCTTGACGCATCTCGTACGCCCCCAGGACAGAGAGATCAGTAGAGGCTCGGGCTCTCCGGCCACTGTTGAATACACAGAACATAGAAACCTCTTTCAGTGTTCTGTGGTTGAGCATATCAGATGGACCATACTTCATGAACTTGCACAATTCTTAACTAGGCCATCAGGCACTTACCATAATATATCCTTATATTATGCCACCTGGCCAGTTCACACTCTCACCTGCTGTACCTGTCTTCGCTCCAAGTCTCGTCTTTATCACCTGATCACTATGATGTTCAGAACCGAATTGAACAAGAGAAAGCCTGCCTTATAGGCAAAGCAGAATAACATTATTAAAATACCGACATTGTACAATACCATTATTACCACTAAGTCGACACAACGCTATTTATACTGACAAAGGAATTGGGAATGCTGCTGGTAGTATCGGTAACACTAATAATTCACATAATTAGATTCATAATTTATTAATTACCCATAACAATATTAGAACCATAATCATGTATCAATTTACTCACTTCGTTTCTTACCGGAAGTAGTCAGAGTATTCGCGGAACCCGCTTACGATGGATCCGCTTCCACAATAGCCTTCAATTCTTCATCAACTTTGGTCTCCGGCCGTCCACGGGGCTTGTTCTGCAGGTCAACATTTCCAGAACGAAAACGTTGGAACCTCAAACGCACTGTGTATTCTTTTGCGGCACCGTCGCCATACACTTAATCCTTCGAGACGTTTCTGCAACACTGGTGCCACGGCGGAACTCGTACTCGTAAATAACGCGATATTTCAAGTTTTCCATTTTCTAAACTGAGTGACGCAAAGAAAAAAACAATTGAGGAAAAAACAAGTGAATTATAATTTTCGAAACACAAATACATGAGTAAATAGCTGTATATATTTGAATTTGGAATTCCAAACCATAGAGGAGATATTTGAGGTCAAAGTGGCCAGTACGGCAAAACGCCAATTTTATTCATATTATCGCTCCAAACTTTAGTGGATCCCTATAAGCTGTCGAAGAGAGACTGCCATATCCTTTCTCTTCTCCATTCTATACTTACCAGTCCGTATGCTCCCCACTATCTCGTTTCCTTCTCTACTCCTCAACGATAAACAGACCCCTTCGCTCCTCAAACGACATGACACTCGTACTCTCATCTCACTCCTCTATGTTTTATGACAACTCCTTCACCGTTAAAGCTTTGGAATTCCTTCACTGAGACCCTAAGGGGTGCACTATCTCACGATTTATTTAAGCGAGCAATTAAAAAACATTTTTTGCAGCTGGAATTTCAGATTTTTCCTTTCTTTACGATAGGCATGTTGTACATGTACATGTAGTTTATTTATTTTGTAGGCGGATTTATTTATTAATGACATGTAGTATTTACTCGTACGTATTTTATTAATATGTCAGATTTTCACGGACCCGTCGTCTATGTTTCAAATTAAACTTTTTCTTACTGTTAGAGTTGCCTGGTAGATATTGCCACTTATAGCAATAAAGTTGTTTATTCATTCATTCATTCAAGATAACCAGTTCCTTAGCTGTTGTTCACCTGCTGAGTCCACCTTATCACCATACCATTAAGTGAGATGAAAGCCAAGAGCTTTCCTGTCTATTAAAAAAATATAATGCACACCCTGTCGTGCTGATAATTGATGTTTTTTAACTTGAAAGTGAGATTTCCTGTGTGACAAAACTTTCATTTGACATAAATTGTCGAAGTATTAGCCATCAGCCCGATAAACCGATGTAGGTAACTTATTAGCAGAATTGGGCTTCACTTTGATTTCAGGCTTTATACTAGAAAAGTGCTCAAACAATAGGTAGGTACCTATTGCTATCCATCAATTTTTTTTAATATGTTATTAATGGTTAAACAAACTTACCTTTGTGATGTTTGACCATAATTATACGAGACGTTGCATCCGAAGAGATTTATATAACCAGGTAGTCCACTTTCCAATGTACCGGGCACCAAGCACAATTTTAGAGCGAAGACATAAAAATAAAAAGATAGGTAGGTAGTTTTAGTATTATTCACCCGCTTGCGCGACGTTACGCCGTTTGACTCATTCCTTTAGAGCAAAATTTCTCAAAAACATTGGGTATTTATTTGCAACACAGCAAATAATGGGTAGGGAGGGAGTATAAATCTCTTCGGATGCAACGTCTCGTATAATTATGGTCAAACATCACAAAGGTAAGTTTGTTTAACCATTAATTATACTACGACGTTGCATCCTCGAGATTTATATAACCAGGTAGGATGTTTAGAGTATTTTGAGAAATTTTTAATTAGAAGAGAAAAAAAAAGAAAGTTTGTCGTTAATTCGGTATAAGTTGACTTTTTTTTTTATAATTTATAACAAAATCTAAATCAGAAAACTAAAGAGTTTTATTACGCATGAACGCATGATAGAATCTTGATAAGAATTTCCAAGGCACAGAAAATCATCTAAATAATTTATAATAGTAAACAGACTTCTAAGATGAGATAATATGGGTTTAAAACTCTTAGTGAAAATGTATGAAGCTGAAGCAAGTGCAAAGGGAAGACATTAAAATTCATAACTTATTTGCTTAAATTTAAATCTAAGATAATGTTTCGACGATTGATGCGTATAGTGACTAAAAATAGACATCTTATAAATCGATGAACGCCATATAACAGAATTTAGACATAAGCTTAATAGCCGTTCGAATGTCTTTCATTTTAAAAGGCAACTCTGAACAAATTCATTAAAAGGTTTGAGATTGAGAATAAATCTATTCTAACCATCAGTTTTACGGATTGTAACACAGTTTGTTCTTAAAATTTAATTAAACACAAATTTTGCAAAAAACTTTTTGGTTTCACTGTTGTTTTTACATGAAAATCACAACTTTTTTTTTTACAACAATTATTTGTCAATTAGTTTCACAATGTCCATTTCAACGTCATTTTCGCACGTGAAAATTGCAAGTACCATCATTGTGCAATTTGTGCATAGACAATATTAAAGAAAATAAATTTCGGGTTTATCCTGGCATAGTCTACACAGACAGTTTTTTTTTCAAATTCAAAATGATTAAATTTGACATTAAATCCGTTTGTGTTGATAACTTTTAGAGACATTTAACAAAACATATTTTAAATTAATAGATCAAATTAAATGAAGACATTTAACACGAGACATATAAATTGATAGTTTATAACAAGAGTTTCGTCGAGTAGAGTTTTTAAAAGCTTTTATATTTTTGTTTATTGTTAATTAATTATGACCTTTTGTCTTTTTCAACCAAACATTTATTACTTTCACTTAGAACACTGATTATATATTATAGAACTTCAAAAAATTCATATGTTTACTGGTGACGGTGATAAGCGATAAGTCCGTCCTTAACACTTCTTGAATCACAATGAGAATTTCATAGGTTGTGTAACTGGTTGGGGTATTATGGGTGTGATTCCTTTACTAATACCTTGACCTTAGAAAAATCAATCTTGGGGTATTATGGGTGTGATTCCTTTACTAATACCTTGACCTTAGAAAAATCAATCCCTAGTTATAATCGAAGTACTCGTATATCATATTTTCTACTTTTCATTTTATTCAAGAAAAAATAGGAAATAGTTTCGTTGGAGTATATCATCCTTCGAGATTTTGTCTCCAGTTCGAGATCAAGGACACGCAATACATACTTAGCTATAAATAATAAGGATTCTCCGAATGATTCATCAATTTGTTATAATAATTTAAGTACTTGCGCTAATTACCAAGGTACCTTAGGTATTTCTAAATCACTTGAATTTTCTTTTTGATTTAGAACAGATAAATTTATTAACTATTTTGTTAGGTAGGGATTTTTCAAACACATTATATTGCCAAAATCCATCTTTTATATCCCCTATTTCATAAAAAAAATCCTGATAGCATCTTGGTGGATTAATGAACAATATTTACACATTTCATGTTATAAATATTCTAGATTTTCACCATAGAAAGTTTCAGATCACTCCTTGGCAAATAACTCACAAAGGCTATTTTCTTTGAATTTATTAATGGTACTAGTTGTACACAAAATAGGTGCTCTCTCCTCCATATTTTATTTTTATAATCCAACAAATAACAAAATTTTACAATTTATTAAAAATTATGTTTGTAAAACCCAATGTGACAGCCCCTGACCATATGATCATAGGCATGTTACTATATACTTATTTAACCCAACACTGTACTATGAATCTCCAGGGCAGTTCCCATAAGGCTTGGCTGTCTGGTTTTTCAGTGGAGAAACTAAGAAACAACTAGTATAACAAGGAAGAATTCTGTGGAATTACATATCTAAAACATATAAAATCTAAGAAATTGGAGTACAGTGTCATTGACCCGTGATCGCAAGAATTCAAAGTCGAAGGTACGATCCACTAACCATCGTTACGGGGAAGGCTAATCTTAAAAAAAGAAACAAAACATTTTCATTTTGTGTAGGTATTCCATTACCCAGTTGTGTACCCAATTTTTAACTTTATTTGTTTGATACCGAGATTGATAAAAAAATCCGAACCATTCTGCCCTTTGTATAGATTTCTGTATCTATTATAATATAGGTACCTGATTCTCTTTAATTTAACTTACAACTCTAAGGATATGATAGTATCTGACTATTATTATGATGGCTGGCTTGATTGTATTGCTCTCTTATGCTTATGCATAAGAGAACTGTATAAAACTTTTTATTTCAATAAATCAAGGATTAAAATTGCTTTCTTTTCCCAAATGTAAATTTACAACCAAATTTTGGCAATTAGCAAGAAAAGAGCATTACAGGTAGGAAATATTATGTTCGATATAAATTGATCTAATTCGTCATTGCATCATCTTACTGCTCTCATTTGGTATAACTTCTTAATTTCATAACATAAGTCACAATATTTGACTGTGAAAAACGTGAACTTATAGGTAAACATCTTTGAGATTCGGTTTCTTAAAAAGAAATTTGTAATCCGTTTTACCCGTTACAACAAGAGAACTGGATCGATTGTATTTTTTTTCAGGTGTGAATAAAATATTTTCATTTACCAGAATAATTATTAAATGTTTCCTCTATTATGTTTTGATCGGCGCCTTTGGTTGAGACTTCGTTGTCTGATATGGATCTACTACAGGTGCTTTCCTCGCAGACTAATGGTACGAGTGACTCCTCGCCCAACCACGTCTCTGCGTGCGTGGTATTTGACGCAGTGACTTTCCAGTTTCCCTGCTGGCTGACTGAAGGCCTATTAGAAGAAGAAGTACTCGCGCAGCTGGAACTTTCTTGGTTTGGAGTCCCGATATTTTGCCGACTTCGATGCTTTAATTTCTTTTTTTGTGAGATTCTCGCCAAGGAGAAATGAATCACTTCGTACACGTGCAATATCTTTTTAAACTTTTAATCTAATGATTACATTATTAATTTCCTTCGATTAAGCGTGTTTTCATAATGAAGGTCCAATATAAGCTGATTTCTTTGAGTAACACAGCAATGATTTCGGGATTCGATTTGGGTATTTTAACCAATTGAAAGTTTTCAGGTATGAAGATCTTGCCCTCTAACTCTTTCTTTTAATCCTTATTTATACCTCCGCACAATATATGACCCCAACGTTCAGAGATTTCATCCTGGATTTTTGTTCCGAAAAGCTAGTGTTTCCCTTTTGAGGTCCCTAAGACCTCTAAAATATTATCAAGTAAATTGGTTGCTGGAGGGTTAACATCATTTACAAGTACCTGAGAGCTAGTGAATGGTATGGGACACTCGGCTGGTGCTTCTGATGTCATCACCTGTACATTACTAGGTTGTCCCTCATTACAAGTTTCAGTCACATGAACCACTGACTGAACATATGGGATGTATGTGAACACTCTGAAGCCAATTCATCCTCTCCATAGAATTTTTTTTTATTTAACAAAATGTATGTACAATTATAAACATAAACACCAAACTACGAAGTAGTTGTCGGCGAGTAACATTAGTAATATTCTGCGAGGCGAGTCATATTCTGCGAGGCTGCGAGGATACAGTCTGTGTACTAATATATACGACCAAAAAACATGACTACAATCGCATCGTAGTACTGTGCGCGACTATTTTCGCATCATAGTACAAAGGCACACTGTTCTATAAAAAATAAACAAATATAACATTCTGTTGAAAAAAAATAAGCTAGGTCATGATCACACCATGACAGGAAGTGCTGTGATCGAGACCGTAATCGCGTCACGGTACTAATAAATATGACCAAAAAAACATGACTACAATCGCATCGTAGTACTGTGCGTGACTATAATCGCATCATAGTTCCAAGGCACACTGTTCTATAAAATATAAAGAAATAATGACATTTTGTTCATAAAATAAGATAGGTCATGATTGCATCATGACAGGAAGTGCTGTGATCGAGACCGTAATCGCGTCACGGTACTAATAAATATGTCCAAAAATCATGACAAATATCGCATTGTAGTACTGTGTGTGACTATAATCGCATCATAGTTCCAAGGCACACTGTTCTATAAAATATAAAGAAATAATAACATTCTGTTGAAAAAATAAGCTAGGTCATTATCGCATCATGACACGAAGTGCTGTGATCGAGACCGTGATCGCGTCACGGTACCAATAAATCTGACCAAAAAACATGACTACAATCGCATCGTAGGTAGTACTGTGCGTGACTATAATCGCATCATAGTTCCAAGGCACACTGTTCTATAAATATAAAGAAATAATAACACTTAAACACGTGTACAAGGCGTGTTTCAAAGTGCCGATTCACGGTTCTTTAGTAATTATGAATTATTTCTTGAATAGACGTTTATTTGATACAAAAAATACAACACACAATGTAGCAAAAAAATATAAATATATATTCAGATAGATTTTAGGCCAAATAGGCCCCGCATGCAGAGGCACAGAGTGCTTTGACGCTGGTATTCTGTGGATAACATTTTATTTAACACTGTATACAGAATATTCTCTAATTAAACACAGTAACGTTAGGCAATGCGCAAACAGCATGGCTCTTTTTATTGCTCAATAAATTTCAAAATGAAATTAATTAGTGAGCTAAATATGCTTTAAACGAACGAAATGCAAAGATGAGAACGTGTCGATAACTAGTACAATATAATACACAATAAACACTTACTCGTATATACTTCCAGCGCCATCAAAATGCTTGCAGCGGCGGCGGCGGTGACGTAAACGTTTCTCTAGTTTACGAATCTTTTCCTTAATATATTGCTTAGAATACTTACGTTTTCATTTACCCATATTGATATCTATAATAACTACATAACACACTAAAAATAACGTTATAAAATAATAAAACTTTGATCTTTAATATTTCGATGCTGTGATGCCCGCACAAAGAAAGCGAATGAGTCAAACGGCGTAACGTCGCGCAAGCGGGTGAATAATACTAAAACTACCTACCTATCTTTTTATTTTTATGTCTTCGCTCTAAAATTGTGCTTGGTGCCCGGTACATTGGAAAGTGGACTACCTGGTTATATAAATCTCGAGGATGCAACGTCGTAGTATAATTATATTGACATTTGCCATCAATGTTTATTACTTTTATTTAATACCTAATGACTGATACTAAATAGTGTTTGAGTTATTTATTGTTGTATATTCTATCTATCTATTTATACTAGCCCGTAATGTCCCACTGCAGGGCAAAGGCCTCCCTACTTTCTCGCCAACCGTCTCTGTTTTGGGCCCTACACCGCCATTCAGGAAGAAAGTCGTCGAGTTCGTTCCGCTACCTCCTTCTAGGCGTGCCGAGCCGTCGTTTACCTGGTGGCGACCTCTCTGTAAGAGTTTTTGCCCACAGTTCACTCGGCATGCGGCAGATATGACCAGCCCAGTCCCACTTTAAGTTGGCCGCGGCAGTCCCTACGTCTGTGATTCGGGTCTTGGAGCGTAGGTCGGCGTTGTATATTAAACAAATATAATTTGATGTAGATGTTAATAATGTATATAGTATGAATTAAGTATGTAATGTAAATTTTAATAATTGTATTTAAAAGTAATAGTAGGTAACTATGAGTACCTATATCGTAAACATAATAATAAGTTGACTACGCTTATGTATTGAGATGTACTTATCTTGTAATGATGGTGTAATTGTTTACACAAATAAATACATTATGATTTGCTCTAATAAAGATTTAATGTGAGGTTACATGTATAAAGAACGCCGAGTACTCAATAAAAATATAAATAGAATCAAATATGACTAATTTTCAGACAAATCGCCTCGATAATTCAAGCGATTTCGGTGAACCATTTCCTATTCCTTTTGCAAAGTTGCCATGTACATAGGCTCGAGGGCGCTACCGCTGCACAAGTAAATTGTGTCTCATACAATTCACGCATACGATTTCATGTTATCAGTAGTTCTGAAAACAGCCACCTGCAAAGCTGACTTTGTTACGTCGACATATAAAGGCCGACGGCAGGTGTGTATGTGCTATTCTTCGCTGCGTCAACTACGAAACACCATGGCAGGTGAGTCATCAACACAGATAACAGCGATAAAGTGCTAGAAATTATCTGATTGTGTAGAATATTCAAGACGTAAGTTACAAGTGTGTTGTTTCTAAGAATTTTTGGTACCTCTTAAGATACGTATATAATATGTATAGACTATCCCATCTGTTGAACATGTTTATAATATATTAAGCATCTCGTCGATCGTCGATGAAGGCACGTACATACAAAGAATTGGCTGAACTTGTTATCAGGTCTTAGCTTTATCTCATAGTCTCATACAGTCCATAGTCAACCTCGTCAAATATTTTATGTTTAGAATATTTTGAAATTAAATCGATTACAAAAAAGTATAACACAAACATTACAACCTCAATGTTGCTACAAAAGAATCTTATCGCTCCGAATCGAAAGAATAAAAGAGACCCTTCATTGAACAATTATCGTCATTGAGCACTTTTTGACATAATTACAAAATTTCTTATTACGATTGTAAATTTTAAAAAAATACTTTTTGGGCTTCTAGATGAATCCAAATAAGCAGTGAACAAATCTATGATATTTAAGCAGCATTGATTGACGGACTTGAGTGCTGATTAAATGATGACAATTGGTTGTAAACTTAATATTACCTATGTAAAACAACACGAATTGGCTTCATTTCTTGAGAAAATGAAGCGTATCATAAAATGTCTATTCAAAATAATGAACCGAGAAATCCGACACCGTTTCATTTCACCTTCACACTGGGACACAAATGACTAAGTATTATTGTTGTGTTTTGTATCGCACTTGATATTATTTAAATTAATGTTAGAGTGATTTAAGCAAGTTATCAAAACATAATTCATGCATAATTTTGACTTCTCCATTAAGAATTAACTTTGTAGTATGTAGGTATTTTATAGACTGAGAGCGTCTTGCGTAAGTTGCGTACCTGCCACTAAATACGTTTAACAGCCAAGCCATCGTTTTGACTTTTTTAATTTGTTTCAAATTGATAGAGACAGAAAACGGACTATTTAAAATGCGTTAAGCATTTATATTATTTAAAGTACCTATGCAAGCCGCTCTTATTTATTACTATTAGCTTGTTTCAACAATAATAATTTATTAATTTACTTGTTATTATGTTATAAGAATGGCAGTAGGTATTATGTGAATCTGAAATTTTACTCAAACTTAAAGGTTATATTGTTTTTTTCTGAATGGACATTAACAGAGTTTATCATAATGTGTCCAACTCTGAAATAGCGAAAACCGTGTTTTATACAAAAGTGAAAAACCTCTAATCTACCGAAATGAAAATGTATTTTTTTTATTACACAAGATAAAATACCGACTTAAGCCTTAGGATGGATAAAAATTATGTTCTATCAGCTACACACATTTGTTGTGTAAAGTGATACTACCACTCCTATATTAGTACCCAAACCAAAAAGTACTAATTTAAAAAAATAAGTCAATAATTTTGATAGATAGATTAGAATTAGTCAAAAAATACTAAAAACATATACGTTTACATTATAGAATTTTTTCGTGTTTTATAAGATTATACAATTTTATGAGAGCATAAAAAAACGCCAGTTTAGGAAGCAATCGAGGAATTTCAAATAAACTGTAATATGCATGATTCGAATCATCACAATGATAATAAAGAAACCGTTGGCACTTTAATCTTGTACTGTAATCAATTATCAATTTTCAGGTCTACAAAATATCATATTTATCGGCATAAAATTGATAAGACGATCGGCTAAATGTAAATTCCTATTTGTGTGAGGTGTATTTACCTCACTGATTGTGTCGATATAAGCTTTTAGGTATATGCTATGTACCTAACAGACTAAACATTTTGCTTATTTTTATAAGTAACTAGTGGGCCCGGCGGACATTGTCCCGCCCGATTACAGCGCCACCTAACGGGTCCAACTATACGTTTAAACCTTCCTTGTACCTATTCAAATACACGCAGAAAATTTCGTAAGAATCTGTCCAGTCGTTTTAGAGTTTTTGCGAGACTAGCACACAGCGATTCATTTTTATACACGGTTATTTTTTTATCACCCTGGAAAATTTTAGGGACGCTTCAGGACACATCCAATATTATATAAAAAATAAAAAAAATGAAATAAAAAATTTAAAAAAAATATAAAAAAAAATAAAAATCTCTAAAAATGCTGCTCTCATCTAGTGCAGCATTTTTAGTATTTTTAAAAAAAATTATATAAAATTAAGGAGGGGTTATTTTTTTTATTTATATTTAAATCATTCTAATACCATGTCGTGAAGCGTCCCTTAAATTTTCCAGGGTGATAAAAAAATATCCGTGTATACATAAGACTGGCAGTCCCCGGCATGCGTTGCAATGCCACGTTAATGCATTATTTTTTCTAGGAACACTCACGGGCATCCCCAGAACACCCTACCAAAGTTTCATTACAATCTGATGAATGGTTTCGGAACGCATAGAGGACAGACATACATACATACATTGATTTTTATTTATATAGATTGCATACATTTTTTATAAATTCACTGACATCTTTATTAATGTGGCCTCTATATTAGGTATATTATATTGTGCAGAAGTTTCCTTAAAAATAGAAATAATGAGCACTGTAACAGTACTCGTAGTATGGTTGGAAATGGCTTCTGAATCCATTTCAAATAAAAATATATAAACTTTGACAGTTACTTTTCGATTAACAGTCCTTAAAAAATCCAAACATTATGATAGGAATAAAACACTCAATACAAGTACGAGTACTTAACTGTTATTTTAATAGTTATTTGTTATACATGAGTGCAAAGTTGCTTTTTAACCGCGCGCTCAACTTTGATGACCGAGCAAGCGAAGGATTCTAAAATAAAAATTAGAATCCTGAGTGTTAGCGAGGGAATCAAAAGAGCACAAGGTGAAAAATCTTTGCACTCGAGTGCAACACGTAACTTTTCATCCCCCCTCAGCGAGGAAATGACTAAATGCAATATAAAACATTTACAATCACAAGATAGTTTTATTTCAGTTAAGGTACTTACATATTTACTACAACATTATGATAGGTGAGTGTTACAGAAAAATATTTATATTATGTACTAGCTGTGCCCGCGAACTACGTTTCGCCATCAAAATACTTAACACAGTGTTTAGTTTTTCCTCCATTTTATTCCATAATGATTCAACTTTATTCTGCCTTTCTTGAGCATCGGCCATTTCGAAATTAGGACAATTTTCGTAGGTTCGTAATGCTCTTTTTCTAACAGTTCACAAAATTAAATACATTACATATTACTATAAACACTAAGTATAATTATTGTTTTAGAGACATTATTGATATTAATAAATTCTTCTTCAGTAGAAAGAACTACACAGTTGCAAGAATAATCTTTATCGTATTCATGTTTCGAATTAAAATAAACAATTGTTAATAAATTAGAACTGTATACGAATAAAGTTTAGATTTTTATAATGGGTGTTGGTAACACCAACATAATACATTTTTTTGGATATGACAACTTGGCCAATTTTGACTGGTCGTACAGTAAGCTCCTTGTCAAGCTATACTGTTTGACCTTTGAACCGTTCTTATGTCGCTCGTAATATTGGCGGTTTTCGTAGAGTTAATGTATAGCATGAATGGGGGGGTTACTGTACAAATACGTTTTCCGTATTCGATATCCGATCACGGAATACAGACACGGAGTTTCGTGAACGTAGCGCAGACTTTCGTTACTTCTCATTCGGGATTTCTATAATTCTACCTAAACGTACGTACAGAACGTGTTCCGTTCGTTTTTGTAACGTGTACTGTGCGATATCGTGTTGCTGACATAGTTCGGTTAGCAAACTCGCCGTGATGACTAACATCCAACACACAAACGTGGAGTTATCGTTAGTTAGTTCACGATCGTTGCATTATCACGGTCTCGAAGGACACTAAACACAGGCATAAGAATAACTAATAATACAAGTATTCTTATGACACAGGTAACATCTAACATCAAACATCCAATAGGCCCCAAAGCGGTTCTCAAACTTTTTTGGTGACGGAACCCTTTGGGAAAGCGAAATACTTGAGGGAACCCTAAAATAAAACAATAGTTTTTAAAAGTGTATTCTTTATTAATAAGCATAATAAAAGTACGACCAGAGAGGTTGTTTTGATTTTTCTAAATTATTGCGGAACCCTTATAGGGGTATTGTGGAGCCCTAGGGTTCCGCGGAGCACACTTAGAGCATGGCTGCTCTAGGTACCCTTCAGGGCCTACTTTCATTTAATACCCCTATTGCTGGGTTTGAAAAGCAACTGTTATCCGTCTTTTTTGAGCGGCGGCCATGTTGAATTTACGTCAATGTTGCTACGTTCATGGTGCTCTACTGATCAAGGCCTTTCATTTGATACCCATATTGCTGGGCTTAGAAACGAACTTTTATCAGTTTTTTTTGAGCAGCGGCCCTATTGAATTTTGTGCTATTTTCCTAAGTTCATAGTGCTCTACTCTTCAAGGCCTTTCATTTGATACCTATATTGCTAGGTTTGGAAACGAACTTTTATCCACCTTTTTTGAGCGGTGGCCATGTCGAATTTACGTCAATATTCCTAGGTCCATAGTGCTCTACTCTTGAAGACCTTTCATTTGATACCTATATTGCTAGATTAGAAAACGAACTTTTATCCAACTTTATTGAGCGGCGGCCATGTTGAATTTATTTATGTGTTGCTAGGTTCATAGTGCTCTACTCATCAAGGCCTTTCATTTGAGACCCATATTGCTGGGTTTGGAAACGAACTATTATCCATTTTTTGAGCGGCGGCCATGTTGAATTTATAGCAATTTTCCGAAGTTCATAATGCTCTACTCTTTTAAGCTTTTCATTTGATACCCATATTGCTAGGTTTGGAAACGAACTTTTATCCTTTATTTTTGAGCGGCGGCCATGTTTAATTTAGGGCAATTTTCCTTAGTTCATAATGCTCTACTCTTTTAGGCCTTTCATTTGATACCCGTATTGCTAGGCTTGGAAACTAACTTTTATCCACCTTTTTTGAGCGGCGGCCATGTTAAATTTATGTCAATGTTGCTAGGTTCATAGTGCTCTACTCATCAGGGCCTTTCATTTGATACCCATATTGCTGGGTTTGTAAACGAACTTTTATCCTTTTTTTGAGCGGTGGCCATGTTGAATTTAGGTTGATTTTCCTAGGTACCTAATGCTCTACTCTTCAAGGCCTTTCATTTGATACCCATATTGCTAGGCTTGGAAACTAACTTTTATCCACCTTTTTTGAGCGGCGGCCATGTTAAATTTATGTCAATGTTGCTAGGTTCATAGTGCTCTACTCTTCAAGGCCTTTCATTTGATACCCATATTGCTAGGTTTGGAAACTAACTTTATTCCACCTTTTTTGAGCGGCGGCAATGTTGAATTTATGTCAATGTTGCTAGGTTTGGAAACTAACTTTTATCCACCTTTTTTGAGCGGCGGCCATGTTGAATTTATGTCAATGTTGCTAGGTTCATAGTGCTCTACTCATCAATGCCTTTCATTTGATACCCATATTGCTGGATTTGGAAACGAACTTTTATCCGTTTTATTTGAGCGGCGGCCATGTTGAATTTAGGGCGATTTTCCGATGTTCATAGTGCTCTACTCATCAAGGCCTTTCATTTGATATGCATATCGCTGGGTTTGGAAGCGAACTTTATCGGCAGTCATGTCAAATTAAGTCAACGTGGCTAGGTTCAACGTGTTCTACTCTTTAGGTTCTTTGTTCGTTCGATATCCATGTTCCTTGGGTGGATCCAAAAAAATGTGATCCGTCATTTTAGACATTAGGATCAAGAGTCCCGTCCCGTCCCTCTACGCGTAACCCAGAACATTGCAGTCAGATATATTTTTTAATTATCAATATTAATCTATTACTTTTAATAGTTTTAAATGGATGAAAGAGTTTGATTCCTTAGTCCTAATGTAAAAATATATAACACCTTTCAAAATACCTTGAAAAGAGTATCTTCATTTTTCAACATTTCAAATATTTCAAAAATTGTACCGATTTTGTGAAAATTAGTCAAGAATTAAACCAATCTACAAATTTTATGGTCACTCGATAAGTATTATCATAAAAAATGCTTTATACATTGGTTGTATGGCTTGATCTTTTTGCCTTACCACCACGGTACGACATAAGAAAAAGACAATTTGGTTGGCGAAATCCAGTTGGGCACAGCCATTAACAGAAAATATTAAATTTTATTTGTAGGTACTATGTGAAACACTTCATTCCTGCCTTTCAATTTTCGAAATCCAATTACTTAAGATCAGGCTGTATGGCGTAGTTCCATTGCCTTTCCTTCGTGGAAGAAAATACCTTCTCTCTGTACTATGTGACAGACTTGTCAAAATAATTTCACGTGCGCCATGTTGTTTTTCTACCTAAAGCCAATTCGAAAATTTTATATGGTATTTTTTCACTAAAAATAAAAAGTGAATTTAAACAAACGAAATTATGCCTAAATGTTCTTCCGGAAAATTCTAAGCATTGTGGTGTAAGCCATATCAAATTCTGTCCAGTAGTTTCGGAGATCTTTCCGGACAAACAGACAAACAAACAAACAAACAAACAAACAAACAAACAAACCAACAAACAAACAATTTTTTTTAAAACTATTCTATCGTGTTCTGCTAATGATTTTAAGGCGACCTGTGTATTTTTTTTCTTAATATTTCGCAATTACAGATTTTTGTACCCCTACGATTTTATTATATATAGAGATAACAAATAATACGTTTTTTTTACTTGTTTTCAAGTTTCTTATTTATAACAATACGACGTCAAAACAAAATGGCGCGCGCAAAGCAAATTTAAAACAAAAGTACACAAAGGAGGTTCAGAGTCTGAGTTTTTAACAAATTTAAAAAAAGTTGTATGATAAATTCGGCACCATGGAGATGGAAGTAAATAGGTTTAATGATGTTTTGAAATCACATACCTAGTGCACGCGATGTTCCTAATTCAAATTTACTTTAACCTCAAGCGGGTTTTTGGCAAAGCCGTTTTTGGCTTTGGCGGTCAGATATCGAATAGCAAAAATACTCTTTCCGAGATGGGGGGATGAAAATGGTATTTGAAAATTTCCAAAACTAATTTTTCAACGATACGCGCGTGTATCATACGACGTTTTTCAACACACTTGTGAGGAAAATAAAAGATCTTGTGGTATTAATATTTTTCTGAAAATGACTGCGCTTTTTTATCCACTCCATGAAAGTATTGTATGTCGCCAAGTATTTATCCTTTGACTTTGGCGGCTAGCGGCAACAAATTATTACTCGCGCTTTGCGCCTCCATAATTATTTCCGGCGGAGTTAATAATATGGATTATTCTTAACTTGGACTCGACATATTTGTAGATAATCAGTTATCAATTACAACAAAAAGGCAAAAAAATTCAATAGCAGGAAAATGTCGCGCGCCTTTTCTTTTCGCGCGTTGCCCGGGCATGGCTAAACTCTTCATACAGCCAACAAAAAAGGGCCAAACAGCCAACATTCAAAACTAAATAAACCGAATATTTTAGTTTTTAAAAAACAAGTTTGTGTGAATTTTTAATAATTTATTTTAGTTACAGTTATTAATTATTGTTTTTAAATGTTTGTGTTTAAATGTCTTTGTTAATTTAATATTTAAATTACCAGTAGTAGGCTGTTCATTTGTTTCAAATTGGCAGCCGCATAAAGTCATGTTAAAAAAAAAGTATCCACTAAATACCGCGACTAATTTAAGAATGCGTACTGGACATACATTTACTTTGCAATCTTGAACAAATTAGAATTTGTCGTGTTAAGATTACCGCACTTGTGCGATTATGTTAAGTGAAAAGCACTCGTGTTTAATATACTGAATAACGGGTCTAAATGCAAGGTAATAAGACCCACTTTACGAGCAAGTATGTTGAAAAACTAGTTATGAGTCAATTTTATACCCATTGTAGGGCAAATGTCGACCTAAAATATTGAAATATTCGCTTTTACGTATAAATCAAATATCAGAGAGCGCTAAGTCTCATTTTGTACCTTTGATGCAAAAATAGATTATTATAAATCTGCTTCATGCTGACTAGAGCTGAGTGTATAATATGGGCAGCATAATAGGATCTAGTGGTACTTTGTGGCACATGGTTTATCATCCCTCAGTAAAACCGGTAGAAAACAAAACCGAAAATGTTTATTTAGGTAGTGGACTCAGTGTTCCTTCGGTTATGTAAAACCGGTGGAAAACCGACATATAATGGAACCTTAAATTAATGTAGATGGTATTTTGCTTTTCAGAGAATTCACAGCAGATTAACAGTTATTTTTATGATTATTATTGATTAAAGCTGAATGATATTGTTTCTGATAAGCGATAACCGCCTGATGTCCGCGAGCGCTGATAACTGTTCAAATTCCAACGAATCTGTTTGAAGTTATTATGCCCTTTTTTTCTCGGGGGTAAATGCGTAACCGCACCGTACCCCGCCGTTGGCTAGACGGCGAGCGTGTGTGGGGCTCTCCCGGCAGAGTGCCAGGCCTACCCACTAAAACCGCTACCCCCCCGTTGTTCTCCCTGCCCTTATGGGCGCGCTAGTTAAGGTCCACGCTGTGACTGCACTACCCACGCGTTGAAGTTATTATGCCCTACCAGTACTATTATATTATCTACTACCTATATACTATATATGGTCCTGCTAATAAACCTGTATTGATCGTTTTTCAAGGTAATTATTTAAGCGATTTTGATAAAATTTCAAAGTAACAGGTACAGCTCTGGATCATGAAGTATTTTTATTTAGTAAATATATTAAAGTTTTTGATTTTTAATAACAGCAGACGAATTTCTTATAAAATATTGTTGCTTTTGCTGGGAAACTTATTGAATGCAGGGCAATCACATTTCTCTGAATGACTTTTGATTGCGGTGCAAAAAGAGAATAAAAGGAGCGTGAATAATAGAAAAACTTGTACAAAAATATGTTGTTATTTAATATTTGTCGCTTAGGATTTATCTCACAAGATGTTTCAAGTAAACTTATCCATAGATAATAGCGATATATTCCAGAATATCATTTTAGAAATATAAAGTAGGTATACCTTTAATCACTGGAAAAGTTACTTTTGGCTTACCCTACACAATGAAAAAGGGCTTGATTAAAAAAAGTAAGATGGCACATAGGCAGACTGCTCTGATTGTAAGTAGGTAGCTTTAGTTTGAGAGTTGTTCCTTTTTTTTTTTACCCAGTTAAAAAGATGTTACATCTACCGCAGTGGGAGTGGGGCCCGACTGCGGTTATGTGGGACTCTCCTAATGAGGCCTACCCACTAAAAAAACTGGGGGTTCCATCAAATTCGCATTCCATCAAAATCGCTTACAAGGCCACCGTGCAAGTTGCCAACCTGTGACATAACGGGACCAGTAAGATTTGAGTTTGGCTTTAAATAAATTGTGTTCTTTATGTTGGTCATGTTACTTCTACCGTAAAACGAATCTGGCATAAAAGAATCTGCCGTATCAAGAATCTGCCCAAACCAGAATCCGTCCTTAACCGAATACGAGGTAGTCATTCTAACAGTATGCAGTAGGTACTTCTGTCTTTCTTTCCCGACAAACCGCGGAACGCTTTTATAAATAATTAGAAGTGAATCTTGAATACGAATACAAGTCATGAGCGAAATAATTGTTTTTTACTATTTCCAACTTTAAAGACTTTTTAATCACTCGAATTCCGTGTTGTCATTAAAAACAAATCCTATATAAGATATCGTTTCACGCAGAAAAAATAAAAATCGGTACGCAATAACTCTTTAATTTAAAAACCCAGCGATAAATCGCACGTAAAACGGAACGATGCGTACTTACTTTAAATAGTAGAACTCAAAAAAGGATGGGGTGGAACCACACATTGCAGAATTCACTGAACGAATATCCAAAAATAGCGTATTTGGATATTCGTATTTCAATCTTACGATTCCGAATGCAAATTTGAATACCATTGTTTCAAATATTTGTGGCAGAATTAGGTAAGACAAGAGCTTGCGCAGACAAATCGGGTATGAGTCTCTTTTTGGTAAAACTATTGATTAAGTGCTTATTAAAAAGTGACTTTAAATAAAGTAGATAAAACTCTACCTTAATTTTCATCATCGCGCTCTATATAGGTAACTAATTAGTCAGCAAACAATGGTATTGAGACATGTTGTTGTTACAAGTGGAGTGAACGCTCTAGAAGTGTTTGTATAATTACTAATGGGCATAAATAAATGGCCATGTTGTATTTACATGTCGTAACGGTCACAAGATAGTCGTAGTAGAGGGAAATGACGTGGATTTTTATCACTGGATTTCTATGTTAATGGAGCTCAACACTGTATTTTCCTTATTTTTTGTGTGGGGACTTGTCAGCTTTCTGTGGGAATGTTGAAGAATCTTTCCTTAGTCGACGTCTACATAAACCAAAATGAGCCTTTGTACCGAATTTCATGCTTTTAACTCCAGGAGTTTGGACTCTACATCTACATTGATTTCTCAGCCAGTCACTCGCAATGTAAAATGCCTTTTATAAATGCAAAGATATTAAATTAAATTATTTATTAATAGACAAAGGAGTAAAAGATAAATAGATTAATGTTAATAATAAAAGTAGGTACGATACACTACTAAATATATTTTAATCTTATCTAATGGTTGCCGAATTTCTAATTACCTACTCACACAAAGTTTCAAATTGAATGTTATAACGTTCTTACGTTAAACGTTCTTAACACAAAATAAATGACACGTGACAGACATGAGCTTAGTATTCCTCGTACGCTTATGTAGGGCTGTCGGCACTTAATATCAAAAAATAATTTATTTAGTTTGTATGGTAAAAAAATAGGTTTGTTAGCCCTATTATTTTTCCTACAGAATCTCTACTTCTGATGTATATATACCCTTAAGTGTTCAGTTAGAGCGTCGGTGGCGCTGTGGTTTCGGCACTTGCCTTCCAATCGGGGGGTCGGGGTTCGAGACCCGCCATGTACCAATGTGTTTTTCGTTTCGAATTTCATATGTACATTTGTCTGACGCTCCTACGGTGAAGGAAAACATCGTGAGGCAACCTGCATACATCTGCGAAGAAATTCAATGATGTATGTGAAGTCGACCAATCCGCACTGGGCCAGCGTGGTTGACTAAGGCCTAATCACCCTAACATAGGGTAGGCTCGAACCCCTCGGTGGGGACGTATATGAGCTGTGATGATGAAGTGTTCAGTTACACCCGGTATATACGTCTAGTTCGTATCAGGGCCATAACAATTTTGTTAGTATAATATCTAATTATTACGTACATTAAAGTATTTTTAGCACTACATGATAGATATTATTTATCTACATAAAATTTTGAATATATTATAATTACCTAATTTATTTATTAAAATATATGAGTTCATCCCCCCTTTACAATAATAGTTTACAGGAAAATATGGGATTCTGATTGCTCCCATAATAGTCCCATATAGCTTTATTAATTGAATATAGTTTATAGGACAGTTTGGGAATTTGCTGGTAGACTCTTGTCCGTCGATCTGCCTATATTCGGGGTAATGGCATGCCCTGAGGCATCGCACTATTTACAATGTTTTATCCAAATCAAAAAGTTTCCGTTCCCATACATTTTGACAACACCTGTCAGATGTCCCATTTAATAACGGTAACGATTTGGTTTTGCTTCAAACCTTCGTAAATAGTGCGATTGCCGTCTTGATCCCGAACATAGCCTACATCGGGGGCGCAGAGGTTGGAAAGGAAGGATTAGCCAGGTATGAGACCCAGCAGAACAGCTGCTGGTGAAGCAGAGTCCTACGGCAAACCCGAGTGGGGTAGAGTCAGATTAGCCCCTTGGCGTGGTAACAGATCAACGCCCTTAGACAAAAGCCACTCGCTATTTTTCCGCAGTCGTTCCGCAGAAAAAATGTATGGAAATGACATTAGCTGCGGAAAAAATAGCGTGAGGTTTTCAAAGGCTAATGTCATTTCCATACATTTTTTCTGTGGAACGATTGGAAAAATGTGCGTTTGTCTTTTGTCTAGGGGGGCTGATCTGTCAGTCATCACAAAAAAGGTCTCGTTAGATCTTATCCCTACATGGATACACGGATTAAAAAAAATATCTTGTATCTACAGGTCGTCCATATTACGGTTTTGGCCAACCGCCCCCGTGGCCGCCTGGCCCACCGCCGCCTGGCCCACCACCGCCTGGCCCACCACCGCCGGGCCAGCAGCCCCACGCGTACCCCCCACACATGATGCCGGCACCCGGCTTCGTCTACTACCCCATACACCCCGCGTACTTCTACCCTTACCCCCCGCCCATCGGCGGCGAGGGAACCGTCACTATAGTAGACAACCCCCCCGACACCACGCCGGAATTGCCGGGAGAAACTGTCGAACTGCCCTGGAGTAAGTCTGGATGGTGATTGAAGAGATAGCACCTTCTAGAATTGCTTGAGAACTTGTATTGTCTTAAGTATAGGCTTTAGTTTTGCTTCGGGTAAATGTTTTGGTAACGATGAACTTTAGTTTCATTGTATTTTTAATTTACAATTTAGACAATTTACAGGAAATACTTTTTAATGTTAATAAAATACAATCTTATTGGATTTTGTTATTCTCCGCTATTAAATTGCAGAATGTCTCCCTGTAACACATTGAAATGTTTCCGACAATTTACGTTCTCATAAGGAGGATGTTCGAAAGGTACAAAAAGTGATTATTGTCACATATTCTTCTTTGATGTCAAATAGATTTCTGTAAATTGTTAATTGTGTAATTAAATTTTACATTAGGAAAATACCAACAGGTTTATCATGTTCTTTGTGTTTACTAGTCCGTTCATCTGAGTATTCTAATTTTTTCGTGCCTCTCCTGCCTCCTTTAACTTGCTTGAGTATATCTTCATTTGTTTCCATAACCACGTCATTAAATGTATTTTTGTACAAATTATATTAGAAAGCTCTTAGATTGTCCCATCAAAAAAGGTGTTATCTCGGTTAACTATTCGTGCTATCCTACAATGTTGGGCCAAATCTCTCTATGGTTCTACCTTTACTATCCAGACTTGCTCGAGGTGAATAGGGACTAATTTATGCATCACTAATACATATAACGTATTCAAATATACTAATTCTTCCTTTTGTTATAATTATCTAATGTATTGTTGACCATTAACGCAATATGCTAGGATTGTTACTAACCGTTATAAAACTATTTATTTGTGAGGAGAAATGTTGATTCGTAAGAATATTCGTATTTAATGTTATACCATACAGAGTTTTGGCCGATGCTTATTGTGTCGTTGTTTAAATGTCTCTCAATTAATACTATTGTCTCTTGTTTGCCTTTTTTTTTTCAATTATAATATAAATATCTATCATACATTTATTTCTGATATTGCGTTCGGTGAAATTCACTTTCAACCTTTGCTTTATTGTCAATTCTATCATCACATGCTAAGAGGTTCCGAGTGATGAATTGAAAATTTGTCAGATATCGTATTTCGTATTTCATGTATTTCATGTACTCATCATCTCTTAAAAAACAGTAATATTTTTACATTGATTTGCTAACGCGATCTAACATATCGTTATGTGGATGTGCTGATTTTTCATCAGCAGAATAA
The DNA here is from genome assembly GCA_963935595.1 of Schoenobius gigantellus. Taxonomy (NCBI): domain Eukaryota; kingdom Metazoa; phylum Arthropoda; class Insecta; order Lepidoptera; family Crambidae; genus Schoenobius; species Schoenobius gigantellus. Next base: position 30,504,716 of record OZ012551.1, read on the forward strand.
ATGTTGTGGTATATTATATGTTTTCGGCCATTCTGCCATATTCATTCATGTGGTGGTTCATAGTATTTCATGTGGTGTCTTTAAGGTACGTACAAGTGGGTGCCGGCATGCCTGAGCCAGCAGTGCATTCCTCCCGGTGCCCTCAGGGTGGGGACCGACGCAGATGGAGAGGCTATCTACGCGGGCAGGGCGCACCACAACGGTGACGTACTCCCGGCGAAGGTGATCCCCTCCAAGAACGCGTGTTACATCGCCTACAACGGGGAAGAGGTCCTGGTAGACCAGTTTGAGGTATGCTAAATGTAAAATCATAGAGCTATGTAAATTTACGTAACTTTTGCAATGAAAGAGTTTAAGTCATCGTTTTATTTAGTTCAATAAACATGTGTCTGAGCGGCAAATATGAACGGGCGGAATGGAGAAAGTTAATATCGCGTATTTTTATATGGATGTACCAGGATCTGATGGCAAATGCAGAACTGAATTGACTGTAGAAAAAACTATGTATGTATACTAAACTATTTTCTTTAAACTATGTCCGATCACTAATTATGTTTAGATTAACAATAGAGTTTTAAAGACAGTAGTGCTGGAAATTGCAGCTTTATTTGCCATCAGATTCAAGTACATCTATAATTCAATCGACAAAGCGGGGAACCACATTATTTCTGAAAAGATCACGAAAGAACAAAACCACACCCGAATTTGGCTAATTTTAATAGTTTCACATAATAGGCGAGAGTGAAAAGACATTTTTTGGGTTTGTTCGTTCCACTGTAGATCTCATCTTTGCCTCAAGGGTGCTTGAGATAAAGTTTTTTAAGTAAAAAACTTTATAAAAATCAGTCAGTCGTATTGCTCGTCAGAAGTAAAAACTTCTTAGCTTCACAAATTTGTAAACATTATTTTTGGGTGGTTAAGAAATATTTTTTGGAAGTATGTAATTTTTTTTGATAACAATATATAATAGAATATTGTTACATGTTAAAGACTTGTTTAGTTGGTGGCACCAATAGTTCGAGGGATTAAATAACCAATAGTAACCGAGATAAACACTCAACTCAACATTTTTCATTACAAATACAAGAAAATTAAAAATAAAACATGAATTGGCTCAAGAAAAAAATTAGTGGATTTTTTATATAAATCAACAACTTCTGCTTTTACCTCTTCACTCATGAAATCAGGCATTAAATCTGAATGATTCTCCCTAGGGCTGAAAACTATTACTTTAAATCCGCTCCTCGGGCAACTTCAGACCTACCATCCGAGTATGAGTAATAAAAAATATATTTTCATAAAATGTACATGGTCATGCGAGTCTATTGCTTTCTTCCTATCCCTATAGCGACCAAATTGTTTACAGAAGTTTTCACTTCAAAAAAATCTAAATATTTTTATTTAAAACTAGCTGTGCCCGCGACTTCGTCCGCGTGAAATAGTAACTTTTGTTGAGGTTGATAAAAAGTAGCCTATTAGTGAAAGTCCCATCAAAATCGGTCCAGATTAGCGGGAACAAACAGACAGACAAAAAAATTTTAATTGTGTTTTTGTTATTGGTCCCCGATATACATTCATGCCCATTTAGTAAAAACTTGTTATTTTGACATTACAAACAGACACTTCAATTTTATTTATTTGTATAGATCTATGAATGCAATTCGATTTTTCAATGCAGTTTAAGACTTTGAATACAATAAAATGTTTTGTCTACGGTATTTAAAACAGTCTCCAGGGTAGTCTACGTTTCACGCCTTTTATTATAGTTAATGGTTAAAGGCTCTATCAAATAACAAGTTAAATTATTTGGAAAAAAAAGTTTTTAATATACAAGCTTTTAGTACTCGTCAATACGAATCAAACGAGCCCAAACTCGATGGAGTTGTGTCGTTTTATTACGGAATTCCTATATCCAACTCCAGCATTAGATCAGCTCCATGTCATTATAATAGGTATTGCATTGTTACGCGATATACCTACATATGCGTGCAAAATTTCAGCTCAATCGTAAACCGGGAAGTGGGTCAAATTTAACTTGCAAGATTTCATTACAGATACCAGGACAAGTAAAAACAAGTAACATTATTTAAAAAAAACCCATTGTGTGGTTTTATGAAACCACGAAGCTAGTGAAACTTTTTTTCAGATCGTAGGCATTTAACTGAAAATTTATTAAGGCCATAGCACGAATGCGAATCAAACGAGCCCAAACTCGATGGGGTTGTGTCGTTTTATTCCGGAGTTTCTATGGCCGCCTTCCAGCTCAAGTATCAGACCCTGGTTACCATATAGGATCAAAGTACTCGTCAATACGAATCAAACAAGCCCAAACTCGATGGGGTTGTGTCGTTTTATTGCGGAGTTCCTATGGCCACCTTTCAGTTCCAGCATCAGACTCTGGTTACAACATAGGATCAAAATACTCGTCAATACGAATCGAACTAGCCCAAACTTGATAGGGTTGCGTCGTTTTATGAAACCGGGAAGTAGGTCAAATTTAACTTGCAAGATTTCATTACAGACACCGGACAGATGAAAGTAAATAAAAGCTTGTAGAAACAGTTAAGCGTGTGAATGCATTTTAAATGAACTGTAAATCTGCTCCTATTATATCCTATATAAAATCAACTAAAACAGTCACATATTGCATTTTTTTGGTTGAAATTTCAGATTTGATTACACAAAAGACGTTACAGGTTTATATTGGCATTATGGTAACTGATTGACGAATCAAACATAAAAAATGCACTTTATTATTCAAACATAAACTCAAAAATCTTTATATATAGATAAATGTACTAGATTTTTTATAGGCACCACAAACTAATAAGTTAACAAGTTACAGGCACTTTTTGACGTCAAACAAAACATAAAAATCTAATGTAGTTATTTAACAATTTATTATTTAATCCTTGTATGTGCACACACCCTAACCATTATGAACATGTAAGCAAATACAAGAAAAATAATAAAAGTTGACTCTACACCTGTTCGAAATTGGGATAGCCTTCTCGAGAGGAACAGGCAAGAACTCTGAAGGCAAATTTTTGTATCTTGAACTTATATGTGCTATGTTGACGGTTCATTCGTTGTTATTGCAGGTGCTGGTGCCATCGATGTTCTCCTGGCAGTTCAGCACCAACGGGGAGGTGCCGCCCGGCGCCGTGCCCGCCGGCTCCACGGCCGACGGGGAGAAGCTCTACTTCGGTAGAGTCACGCACGACGGTTGCACTACTCCTGGCAAGGTACTAGCATTTTATTTTTCATCATTATCACAGCCGTAATACTGTGTGGCCGGGCACACGACATCCCCTAAAAAGCTGGTTCTCTATACAACTAAGTTGACAAACAAGCAAGCTGGCCACCTGATGATAGCTGACTAAAGTCGCCTCTAGTACATGTAGTTCTTGCAAGATTTGAAAACTAGTGATATAAGATGTCGTAATAAACTAGTGATATAAGATGTCAAGTCACAGTACCCAGTAATTTCACAGCCATATCTTACCCTTGAAACCGGAACACAGCAATGCAAGCACTGCTGCTTTGCTGTGCTTTGCTGTGTGTGGCAGAAATAGGTAGGACGGAGATACCCAAGCAGGCGACCCTGATACAGAGTCTCCTTTCGATGCCCTATCTTATCTTTCAAATCGGAACACAGCAATGCAAGTACTGCAGCTTTGCACCTCCCGTGGCGCTCGCCCGCACTGCACGCCCTAGTACATACGGTATGGCTAGTTTTGCTTGTGACAGCAATTAACAGCAGCAAACTCCAAGTAAACGGCTAGTATTTCATTATGTGACTCTAGATACCGGGAAATACCCCCCGAATTCCAAGTATGTCGTAAATCTACCTGGAAGTTTGGTTAAATATCTACATTATTGAGCCTCTACTAAGACAAGCTTCAAACCTTTGGTTTTCGTTAAATTCCAGATCCACAGCAGCCACGGATGCTGCTACTATCCTTTCGACGGTGAAGAGAAGAGCTCAACGGAATACGAGGTTCTGGTCCTCTTATAAACCAATCTATATAAAGGGTGGCCAACTTGATAAGACCCAAGTTCTATTGCTTACTAAGGAAACCCTCTAAGATCTGCCAATTACATACTTCTTAAACGAAATAGTTTACAATTATGTAATATTGTTTATTTTAAAATCAAATTTATGGAAAAATAATAATAGATTGAAAAATAATACTGTTCTACGTAAATTAAACTTAATGTTATAGCCGCAATGGACCGGTTGGTCATCCCTGCTCTGAGGTATATTGCACTGAAACGAAGTTGCATGTTCAATTTATTACAGATAAATATAATTTTACATAGACACATTGAAAACACCATAGTGTTACTGAAGCATATGACAGTTTATAATTGGTAATGATAGTTATTTTTATTCGATAATTATATTTAATAATTATTAATAATTCTCGTTATTATAGTATATGATCTATGACTGTGAAGCAATTTTTTGGATTTTCAACAAAATATGAAAAGAATGAACAGAATGTGAAGCATTTATAATTTAATAATACTTTTTACCTTAAACTCGTTTTTTATTTTAGCATTGGCTAACTATGCTAAAACCTAACATTATACGTTATGTTTCATTAAGATATATATAATTAATGTAGCTTATAAGTGAAAGTGTTGTTAAGCTGGTTTATTAAACTAAATATTCACAAAGATTATCTCCGTAAATCGTTTCACAAGGGGGGATCGTTACACAGAAGAAGCGAAACGAATTTCTGATTTATACTGTCGATTAAATGTTAACATGGGAAAATAACAAGGACTATCAAAAACCCTACATAACTTAACCCCACCCAGAATATTGAAAATCGAAAATGTTTACGTCACAGTAACGTCACTGACAGCACGAGTGCCACAGACAACAGCGTTACCAGTATACGATTTAAAAAAAATTACTAAAAAATGCCAAGTAAACACATTTAATCGACAGACTGTAATTGTTTATTTTTGTTTGCTCAAGAGATAATTTATTTTATCAAAACAAACATGTGCATGTAGTAAACAAGGAACCCTTATAGTTTCGCCATGTCTGTCTGTCTGTCCGCGGTTTTACTCAGAGACTATACAGAGAGTACTAGAAAGCTGTAATTTTGTATGGGTATGTATATTAATCATGCCAAAAAAGTGGTAAAAAAATATTTAAAAAAATATTTTTAGGGTAGCTCCCATACAAGTAAAGTAGGAGTAAATTTTTTTTCTCGACTAACCCATCGTGTGGTATATTGTTGAATAGGTCTTTGAAAAATAATATAAGGTTCAGAACACCATTTTTCGATTTAGGGATCTGTTTCTGAAATATTTGAAGACCCACAGAAGTTCAAAAGTAGAATCATGAGCGTAACGAGGGATTCAAAGGTAGAAGAGGCAAATATCTAACTTTCGAGCCGAGCGCAACATACAACTTTTCACTCTCCTCAGCGAGTTATTACTGTTATGACTGTTACGCAAATTACAATAATTTTAAATTCGAACATTGTGACGTGGCGAATTTATGATGTAATCATTCATAGCATGTAGATTCTTCTTTTTTTAACGAAAGAGTTTTTGACCACAAAGTTTGAGTTCGTATTCCCAGTACATATTCAAACGTTTGAATTTTAAATCACTTTTCTACACTAGCGGTTAAAATAGGGGTTTCCATGCAGATTTCGAAAAAGCCTTTCCAAGCAGGTGAGGTGAAAAATTATTTTCCTTCCTTGGCAAGAAAGAAATATTTCTTAATTAATTTCTTTACGACAGGGGGCGCTCTTGCTTGGCCTTCATTTCCTCTGTTACTAAGTGACAGTTAGGACGAAGGTGAAATCGAGTTTCACTCAACTACCAACAACAGAGAAGCTGGTTACCTATATATTGCTTGTGGTCAAGTTCTACTCGTAGATCCAAGGGCATTTTTAAACGATATCAAAAAAGAAGGAGGTTCTCAATGCGATGCGTATGTTTTTTGTGTGTATGTTACGCGATTAATTAGTTATGGACCGACTTTCAAAATTCTTTTTGTATTCAATAGAGTATACTCCTGAAGCGGTCCCATTGTCACCAAAATCAAGATATGATGATGGAATCCCAGGAAAATCGGGGGGGAAACACTTAAATATTTTTATTTTTATAGGTACGTCCCATGTTTTTTTTTCCGAAGTTAATCAGGTATTTGCGTTTAGTAGTCATAAACCGAGCTGGTGCTGGAAGAATTCTTAAATTTTAGGAATGAGAGGTTAGTTTTTTAAATACAATGGGCACGTATTGACCCTTTCCCTTTTTTTAAAGTTACGTCGATGAGCTGGTATTAAATTCACAAAAAAATACAAAAAAGTAAAAACCGTCTTCAAAAATATTTAAAAGTTAAAAATAATATAAGAATACAGATGACATCACATTTCTATATTGAAGTCGGTGCCAAACCAAAATGATCTAGTCTTAAAATTTGGCACCGACTTCAAAAAAAAAAGTGTGATAGTGTCTGTATTCTTATATTATTTTTATCTTTTAAGTGTTTTTGAAGTCGGTGTTTATTTTTTGTAATTAAAATATTATCAACGTTGTTATAGTCGGTAACTAACCAGGCGGACTTAGAAGCTCTATCACCAATACAAACCATCCTAATTATCTTTTCTCCGCCATGAAACTCAATAAAGTCTGGAGACGGACCTTAGAACTAGGCTGTATCTCGACCACGAAGGAGGTTCCTTATATTAATGAGATACATAAAAAAATTCTCTAAATCATAATTTGACAATTCGACTGACGAAAACCTCCTAGAGTGTGAAGTAATTAACGAAGGAAAGAGCGTCGACGGTGGCGCTGTGGACTCTGCACTGGCCTCCTAATCGGGAGGTCCGGGGTTCGATCCGGCCATGTACCAATGTGTTTTTTGTTTTCGAATTTCATATACATTTGTTGGACGCTCCTACGGTGATGGAAACATCGTGAGACAACCTGCATACCAGATGTATGCAGGTTGCCTCACGATGTTTTCCTGAATGAATTCACATGTATGTGAAGTCGACCAATCCGCACTGGGCCAGCGTGGTTGACTAAAGAATGCCTAAGCACCCTATCTTAGGGTAGGCTCGAGACCATCGGTGGGGATATATATGAGCTGTGATGATGTGAGTTATAATGTAGAATTCTGCTATTACAAAAAAAAAACATAATCCTGAAATAATATTGACTGATATTCGTAACCCTGTAAAAAAAGCTAAATAACACAATAAAAATAAACTTGCATGTTCACGATTTCTATAATCTAGTCTAATACGTACTATAATGTTTACGTTCGGGATCGTAGCACATCTATGCAAACTATGTAATAATAAACCACTATGAAAAAAAAAAGATTTCGTTAACTGGCTCAGCCCCCGTAGCACGTCCACCAAAACACGATATGATAAAGCGATATATCGCGGTGAACTGTCAAAATACGACGAAACCCTATTGTATTTTGACAGTTCACCGCGATAAACTGCTTTATCATATCGTGTTTTGGTGGACGTGCTAGGGGGGCTGGTGTATCTAGGTAAACATTGAAGAAGCTGACGTTTCCAAACTTAGTCTAACTTAAAGCTCTTGACATCTATCTCATACGGGCAAAGTCGCGTAACCAGTAATTTATATGCCCACTTTATCGCTATATCAACAAAACAAGTGGTGTTGCACAATTAGTACTCAAGTACGGTAGCGTGCTCACGCGCAGGTATGCAAAGTCAGCTGCTTTGTCATTGTCACTCAGTCATCAAAGTCGGCTTGAACCGCACGTCTATTATCGTAGCTCCATTAAAAAGATCGATACAAATAGTGGTTAAAAAGTGTCTGCCCAGATTCCTAGAACAATTGCTCAGATCTGCTCACCATGAAGGTTGGAATCTTTTTCGCTGCTCTATGTAAGTAAATTGAATACTATTTATCTAAGAACTTTTTTATCGTTTCAGATAACTTCTTTTATGAATAGCACAAACTTTTCAGTGAGGTTTTTTTATTTGTCCATCTAATTTTGTTCAGTTTTGAATTACATTTTCAATCAAATTGCTGAAATTTATGTAATTAGTAATTATAAGTATATTATATCGTCCAATATTCATATTACAGTAGCAAAATACCGCCTGGAAACGATAAGTGATCTCACTCGATTATTTTTAAACTATATAAAATATCAGAAAAGTGATTACTGATTCTGAAAGTGATTTACAAGATCTATAAATTGACACCAATAAAGTTTTTATAAAGTATACTGGATCTATCCGAAAAGTCGATGTTTCCAGCTTTCATACATTTAATAGGGCGACGTTACAAACGTGATAATACCATAACAAGTTAGATGTGTCCCATAAAACATTAATTCAGAACGCAATTTAAGAGTTAATAATTTATTTAATTATTGTTTTTGTTAATTTATTTCGCACAATAAAACTACAAACAATTAGGTACTTTTGCAATAGCATTTATGTTCGAAGTGTCGTCCTCGCCCCTTTGTTCGTACAATATAAATACAGAATAAATATTCGAATATATTTTTTAAAATCCTTTCAACTGAAGTTGAATCAGGAACACTCAACAAAGTATAACTACATTTTAACACACCTTAAAGAGTACAAAATAGGACCTCAGGGTCAAAATAGTTCTTTCGGTCACTTTGATTTTAATTTAGTTTATAAAAATCTGTAGGATAAATAGTTGAACAAATAATTAGCATTCGACAAATTAAGATCGAATAGGCTAGATGACAAAAAAAATAATTTTGCTTTAATAGTAGCTCATTCATATAATAAACAGAAAGAAAAAATCAGTTTTCGAATAACTATAAAAACAACCAAGATATAAGGTATTAAAGATTTTTCTCCATTTCTTTCTAGGAAAACGGCAATTTACAAGGAGTTTATATGGCCGTACTCAACAATGACGTCACGGTTGATGTCGGATCTCTCTGTCTAATCGCCTTCAAATTAACAACTTAAAATGCTTGTATCTAATGTATTTCTAAGCCGATTTTAATTCTGATTTCACAGGACTGCATCCTTTTCCGCGGTATTTTAATATTTAATGACGAGACGTAAAAATTAGAATTCAGTCATCATCCCAATTGCCGTTTTTCCCGCCTTTTTATGTTTTTTTTTCTGTGGAAATCTACCAGACAGTATTTTCCTTTATCATAGAAGAGGTTAAGCAATCATTTATCCCAACTCTATGAAATTAAATGATAATGGTTTATAATATCGTTCATATAATCGCATATAAGGTAATATTTATTTTACGTCGTGATGTCGATGTTCGACTAAGGACATTAAGAGGACTGTGAAGTGCCAATTCACGGCTCGAGTATGCACTTGAGTTGAAAGTCTGAGGCAAGTGCCTACATTTCATACTGAAATATTGTTTCGGGCGACAACGGTTTTACCCCCTAAACCTTTAGGAAATTTAACACTTTTGGTCTCATTAGATTCAGTATACCTTAACCTATATTTGTACGTTTTGCTTTTTTGTAATTCAGTATAATTTAGTCAAAAAAAGATAAAAATGCTCGAGGTAATTTTCAAGTCTCAAATAAAGATATTTAGGTGCTAATCTATACTAATATTATAAAGAGGAAAGATTTGATTGTTTGTTTGTATTGAATAGGCTTCGAAACTACTGAAATGATTTTGATAAAAGTTGGTATAGCGATAGTTCGAGACCAGGGGAAGGACATAGGTTAATTTTCCTACGGGAAAATGTAAAATCCCCACGGGAAACTAAAAATAACGCGGACGAAGTCGCGAGCGGAAAGCTAGTAATTTATATTCTGAGCAATATTACTTCAAAAATTAAAACGTAAAACCTAGATCTTCATTATATCTACAACATTTCCAAAAATTATGAAAATTGGGCTATGTAAAGAGGGAGAAAAGCGTTATCGTTTTTTGTATGAAAATTTACAGCTTCACAATCCTCTTAATCGCAAAGCACCTCTGCCAAGAGATACTGAACTTAAAAAAACCGACTCCAAGAACATTTAAAAGTTAAAAATAATATAAGAATACACACAACATCACATTTCTATATAAAGACTTTTAGGAGATCATCGTTTGGCACCAATTTCAATATATGGTGCGTTCCGAATTGCGATAAAAGCGATAAATTCGCGAATCCGACCAAATTAAATCGTCACAAAACATAAGGGCTATTGAATCAGTAGGTTATGTTGTGACTTTGGTCGGATTCGCGATATTATCACTTTTATCGTTTTACGGAACGCAGGGATAGAAGTGTGTTTGTCCCTGTCAATAGTTCATTTGCCCCGGTTTGGTAGCTTGGTAGGTAGCGAGTATGCGAGCGCTTCAAAATGTCAGAACCTCAGAAAAATATGAATGGGCAAAATATTGACATCAAGAACGCGAACATTGAAAGAGAGATGACGCTAAGAAAATCAGAATGATGATTTTTGGTTTTATTGTTAATTCTCTTTTAATATTAGTTAACCCAGCTGAGCCTACCGACCCATACATGGGTTTTGACAATTAAAAAATCTACCGTCGTTATTTGATAAAATTAAAGCAAGTAACACATTTTTTTAGAAGCTTTAGTCGATAACTGTTATTTTAGTCACAGTTACCGTATAGTAAATTGAATAATTTCCACTTGTTCTTTGGAATTGTAAAAAATTGATTTGAAAATCGTTAAACATGTTTTCAATAAGGTTTGTGATTATCACATTAGCGATTAATAGTAAAAAAACGAAAGGAAAAATAAAAAATAAGAAACATTATAATTTATACGGGTGACAGGAAAAGTCGACGTATTCCTTGAAAGGGGTACAGGTCATAAACAACAAAAAAAAAGCCCAATTAACCAGGGGTCAAAAACAGTTGGCTATCGAGCTACGACGGTTTTAAAATTTTGGAGATTTTTTCCGACTTGTTCCCAAAAATATTTTTTTTTTAAAACTACACCCTTTACAATGACAAATTGATTGATTGCGGAAAGCTAAAAATGGGCAGTTAATTAAAATTAAAATTGTTGTCAAAAACTTACATAATTTTGGAAATAAGAGGTCTTTATTGACAATTAAGTCGATTCATTTTTTATCTTTCTGAAAATCGACGTCAATTATTGAAAAAAAAAATGTATGACAGTTGGCGTAAAAACTACTAAAATCACTTGCTGGTTTCATAAGCTTTTAAAAAAGGTAAAAATATTATTTACTTTTATTAGTAGTTTTTACAGAAATTAGCAAAAAGATGCGCTGTAGGTCAAAATTCATAATTTCATCTTTGAATAAAAATTGACTGGAAATGGCAAAAGTACCAAGTAGAAATAAAGGAAATTGCATTTTAATACACAAAAGACTGAAAAATACTAAACAACAAACCAACATAAATAAAAACATTTATAAGTCCTGTTCAAATTGTCTGCCATTGTTACGTATGCACGCACGCAGCCTACGGCATACCTCACTCACTCTCACGCGTTGAAAGTGATGTCTTAATGACTTCAGCAGCTGATACGATCCTCGCCCTCAAATCTTCAATGGAAGTCGCAGGTGTGGGGTAGACTAGATCTTTCATGTGACCCCAAAGATAATAGTCACAGGGCGTCAAATCAGGACTTCTCGCCGGCCATGGAGTCGGGCCACCTCTACCGATCCATCTTAGTGGATAATTTTCATCCAGCCACTGTCGTAAACCACGGTAAAAGTAAGCTGGGCACCCATCATGCTGGTATACCATATTTCTTCTTGTAGCTAGCGGAACGGCTCTCTATTTCTAGGCATAAAAAATATTGTCATAAAATCATATTCCATAATTTCGATTGAAATAATCGTCAAGACGCATAATAATCAGGAAGCAGAATGGTAATAAGCATAATATTGTGTGACAGAAAATCATTTGTCATAAGTATTAAAACCCATAAACTCGAAACACAGAACAACTTGACGCATAATTTTTCAAAGCATAAATAATGCTTAGCATATTAATCACAACGAACAATACGATTACGCAGAATTTCTCTAGGCATAAACTTGCGCGCAAGCATGCAGCAATGTATCATGCAGTATGCATGCAAGCAAGCATGCTGCAATGTATCCTGCAGTATGCATGCAAGCATGCATGCAACATGCAAGCAAGCATGCAGCAATGTATCATATGCAAGCAAGCATGCAACGTGCAAGCAAACATGCAACATGCAAGCAAGTATGCACAATGCAAGCAAGCATGTATCACGCAAGCAAGCATGCACATGCATGGTTTCAGTCACGGCTCCGACGCTGCGGGGCTCCGGCGGTCCCACGCGAGCTTATCGTCGCAGATTGGTTTTCGCTCACCGCCGCGGCTGAGGATGGCCGGCGAAGCCGGCCAGCAATCCGAAGCTGGCGTTAGGCGAGCGTTAAAACCACCTGCTCCTCAGCTCGCGGGCCGCCTCGCCCCTCCGCGCCTACGCGGGTTTGAATAACACTCTAGGGGTAGGATAAACAAGACTACATGGAGTCGGTTTTGCAGCGATTCGTTTCTGTCACTAGTAGCATGAATGAATTACTTTTTCAAATAAAAAAATCAATATATATACTATGCAAAAATTATATTAAATGAAAATATAGAAGATTCGAGTATCATATTTGAATAAAATAATATATGAAATGTTATTATAAAAAGTTAAGTAAAACAGAGTAAACATTATATCCTTTAAAATAACATCATTTCTAATTATAAATAAATGCCCCAGAATATTAGAGATATCATTAATTATGACACTTAAAATTATGGCAAAACATTTTAGGACTACCAATATTATGTCATAAGAAATTAGGGATTTCATTAATTATGCTTCATAAAATTATGCCTTTGGATAATTGTGCCTTATACAAATTATGCAATGAAATAATTATGTGACGTTAATGTTATGCTTTTCGATTATTATGCTTAGTGATTTATGCCAAGCGTCTTTATGACAAACAACATTATGCCTAATGAAAGGTCCCCTAGCGGAACATCTTGAAAGCGTGTTCACTTCCTCTCTTAAAAAAGTTTCGTATGTTGTGCCATTCAGGTTTTGGGGCAGAAAGAAAGGTCCAATTAAATTATCGTGTACAATCCCATTTAGTGAGAATCTTCTCTGGTGAGCCCTTTCTTTACTTTTTCTTGGTTTTTGACCTTTAGGGGCCCAAAAGTGAATATTGTGGTAGTTTGTGATGCCATCGCGATCGAACGTAGATTCGTCGGTCCACAGGATTTTCTTTAGATAATCTGGATCTTCAATCTCAGCATTGATTAAAAATCTGCAAAAATCAATTCTTCTCACCGGATCACCTTCTTCAATGGCTTGAACTGGTGTGTAATGGAATGGATACAGTTGTGCTGTACGCGATGCGGCAAACCAGGCTCTCCATTGTGATATGCCATGTATTCTTGCCACTTGCCTTGTGGACACAGTAGGATCTGCTCTGAAACTCCGAATAATTTCATCATCGTCCTCGTCAACACCAACATTACCAACGAGCGGTCTACCAAGATCGCGTTGTCGTCGTTGAACTGAGCCCGTTTCTCGAATGCACTGATAGGATGCACCAAATACGCTCACGTGAGGCAAACGGCGATCAGGAAATCTGATTTGGTACTCTCTTTGTGCTTCAGCGGCGTTACCATTACAAAAACCATAATAAAACAAAATATCTGCGTATTCTTAGTTTTCGAAAGCAGCCATTTCAAAATAGTGTATCGGTTTATTTGTTATCACAAGTTTATCCGTAATCTCAAAAGTAGTTTCAAACTTAACAAACAATTTCAATCAGCAAAACAAATGAATGTTGTCGTCGAAACATTCGTAATCCTAATCAAACATGTTCCAAAACGTCCGAAACCTATGCAACCTCTGTGGTTAGTTCAATCCAAAGAGGTTACAGCTTTTTGGATATTTTTATTCAAAGATGAAATTATGAATTTTGACCTACAGCGCAACTTTTTGCTTATTTCTGTAAAAACTACTAATAAAAGTAAATAATATTTTTACCTTTTTTAAAAGCTCATGAAACCAGCAAGTTATTTTAGTAGTTTTTACGCCAACTGTCACACATTTTTTTTTCAATAACTGACGTCGATTTTCAGAAAGATAAAAAATTAATCGACTTAATTGATTGATTGATTGAACACTTTATTGCACACGAAACATACATAAAGAGGACACAACAATACAAGAGACACAGTAACAATAGGCGGCCTTATTGCTAAGGTAGCAATTTCTACCAGGCAACCTTGGGGTCAAGGAAAGCTCTTGCTAAGGTAAGTGACGGGAATAGTGCTAAACAGTTCTAAGAAATAGTTAATATACGTTACGATTATAATTAACATCTAACAACAAAAATTTTTAATAGAAAAATACTATATATATAAAGTCACATAATATACATAAATGTAAATATATACATACATAATACATATATAAAAACGTATAAGGACATGACTCATTAGTTGTTCTCCAGCTTGAGGAAATGGCTCTTAATTTTTGCCCTGAATGAATTCTGAGTTGTCGCTCGTCTGATTACTTCCGGCAGTGAATTCCATAGACGAATAGCTTGCTTAGTGAATGACTTGGATGAAAAGGAGGAGCGGAAAGGGATATACAGGGATAAATTATGATCAGAACGCAAGTTACGAACGTTACTGTCCGAGCAGTATGTAAACCTTTCTTTAAGATAGGGTGGAGCATCGGGGTTAGACAGGATAGTGTATAAGAGGGAAAGGATGTGACAGTTCCTCCTACGACAGATAGGTAACCATTGAAGTTGGGAACGGTATTGGGAAATATGGTCGAACTTACGCAAACCAAAGATGAATCTAATGGCAACATTCTGCAGTCGTTGCAGTTTATTTAAAAGAGTTACACCTAAGTCGGGATAACAAGCATCGGCATAGTCTAGGATTGGAAGAAGAATAGATTGCGCCAGTGCAATTTTTGTTTTAGTCGGCAAGAGATTTTTAGGCGTCTTAATGAGCTATATGCACGAAAAACCTTTTTGCGTATCTCAGATACCTGTATCTCCCAGGAGAAGCAGCGATCTATTATATATAGATTCCAAGATTTTTTACCACATCCTGATATGGAATATGCACATTGTCAAAATAAACTGGTGGCAAGGAGTTAAAGTCAATCCTGTTAATAAACCAGTCACTGCCTATTATTATTGTTTGCGTTTTATTTGGATTGACTTGTAAACCGTGTCGTTTACTCCAATCAGAAATGTACTCAAGATCGGTATTTGTTCGTGCTATCGCTATTGGTAAATCATCAATAGATGCATGAGTGTAAATTTGGTAAAAAAAATTTGGTAACAAGTCGGAAAAAATCTCAAAATTTTTAAAACCGTCGTACTCGTAGCTTGATAACCAACTGTTTTTGACCCCTGGTTAATTTGGCTTTTTTTGTTGCTTATGACCTGTACTATAACCCCTTTCAAGGAATACGTCGACTTTTCCTGTCAGCCTGTATATAGCATTCAAACTTGATTTTTGACACTTTTATTTGGCCGCGAATTCTGTGAACCCATACATGGACCCGTCGGCAAATTTATGGGCAAATTAATTATTTTCTTTATTTTAGATCAAAACCTTTATCGCTACACAAAATTTAGAACAAGTTGGAAAATAGTGATGACCTGATCCCAGAATGCATCACAATGAAACCACTAGATAATGCTAAATGATGCTCTTTTACTGACGAAAATTCTGGTGAAAAGGATAATATTGAATTTTCTTTTGAGAATAATCTTTCCCGTGTTAGATTTTTGATTTTTTATATATCATGAACCATTTCCATTGTTGTGACAATTCCTTGATTCAGACCCAATGTGATAAATACGCAAAAACGGGGCGTACCAAATATTGTTTTTCAAGAAAATGCACCTGTTGAAGACATGTATAGTATCGACAAAGGTATAATTCCTTGTTATGGCGATCAGAGTTGTTTGCAGTTTATTAGGGGTAAGCCGATAAGATGGGGCTACAAGTCATCATCATCATCATAACAGCTCATATACGACCCCACCAAGAGGCTCGAGCCTATCCTGTTTAGGCCTTAGTCAACCACGCTGGCCCCCAGCCTCCCTCGAAGTGGAGGAAGCGGGCCCTCCCGTGTCGGACCTAGAGTTCGACGCGGTGAGGGAGCGGTTCCGGCGCAAGGGGAAGGGGAAGGCGTTGGGACCGGACGGGGTGCCAGCGAGGGTCCTGTGCCTGGCACTGGGCCCCCTGGAGGAGCGGTTCCGGGCGGTGCTCAATACAAGCATCGCCTCGGGCGAAGTTTTATGCTTCTATGTCCAAAAATAACAAAGCTTCATACCGAGCTTGATACGTACTTTCTTTTTTTTACCCCTATAGGTTAAAGGAGAATTACCAAGTTAGTATGGGAGTTCGCCTAAATTTAAAGAATTTTGCACACTAACGCAATTCCATGAGAATTATAGTAATTTGGATCTGGCTTATTTCAGAAAAAAATCAATTCAATATTATGTGGGAATTTAGAGAAATTGCACTTTGTAGCTTTGTAGTTGGTATTTCGAGGTTAAATTGTCTTTCATTATATTTATATTGATGGAAAAGCTGTATATTTTGTCGTACAAATTCTGGTTAAAAAGCACACATCAATAAGGATGAACGATCATCATCTTTATCATTAATACGATTGCAGAAGTTGAGTAATGTTATTTATATAAATAAAAATGGATCTTCGAAATGTATGAACGCCCATAACTTCAAAACGACTGCACCGATTCTTACGAAATTTTCTGTGTGTATTTGGATTGGTTCAAGGAAGGTTTATAAATAAAGTTGTTTATGGTGCCATCTTAAATCTATTAACTGCAAGAAGAAATCGAATAATTTATGAAACCGCGCACTATAATATGTCGGTAAGTATATCCAAATTGCACTTCCTCCACTTCAAATAAAAAAATAGACAAAATCGCAGTTTTACCGCCTCACCTACACCGCACAATTTTTTAAATTGCCTGTTAATAGAAATTAATTTTGCAGCTAAGTAGTAAACACGATCGTGTTCAACTACCTAGATTGTTTCCAAAACATTTATAGACTGTCAAAAACTACTTATGATGTTAATGAGTTGTTTGTTGATTTCGTGGCGGTTATTTTTTGAAACGGTTTTTGAGATATAAATGGTTAATGTGCAACAAAAACAGATTATGCCCACTTTTGGTCATTCTCCTTAGAAAATTCTATGGGCATACGAGTTATTTATAAAGGTAACCTAGGGGGAGACGTGCCCAACCTGTGTGTGCTTAAGGGCCTTTACACCAATTTATTCGATGGGTAGCTTACTTGCAGCTTATTTGTATATTATGAAATAGGCCCTAAATATCTTACCTAAGTAATGAGTTACGTTGTCTCGAGCGAATATTAAAAGACTTACAACACTGTCAGCTTAATGATTAGGAAATAGTTATCTGAGCTTGTTTACATAATTGCGCGTGTAATTGCACCCTACATATGTCATTATCAATAATTTTACCACAGCGCTGACCTAGAGCCCTATATTACTTTACAAGGTTGCCTACAGATACTATTATATATTTAATAATATATACATATATATTATAATATAAATCTCATGCCACGGCGTTTGTCCAGGATAAACTCCGAAACTCAACTCGATTTTGATGAAATGAAAACTCCTTAACTTAAAAGATAGGATAGTTTCATTCCTACAACCACTGCAGTCGGAGTACAAGCATTAAATATGCGCTGCCGCCGTGCTATTCTTTATAAGACATTGAGATGATGTTACTGAAACTGTGAGATAATGCGCGACTTAAATCCAGCCTTAGCAGCATAAGGCTCAAATCTCGCCCCTGGTAGAACGCCGACTGCAATCGTGCAGAACGCACAAGGCAAGTAGCTTACCAAGCCTGGGTTGTTGCTGTGAGGAAGATAGCATTCGATTTTGCCACTAAGACCTGCAAAAGAGCAATGCAGAAAGCTCGCTCCGCCCACATTGGCCATATCGGGAACAAACTGGCTCTTTACCCTTCTGCCTTGCCAAATCTGTTGAGGCCAATTTCGGTTGCACTACGCTGCCTTCATTCATAAAGCCTGACGGCTCACTGATTCATACTGCTAAGGAAAAAGCAGACTTGTTCGCATCAATATTTCCAACAAATTCACATCTTGATGCAGACTGCAACATTCTGCCAAGGTAGCGTTGGCAGAACGTTGCAGTCTGCATCAAAATTGCCTTGTGGATACACTATACCGAATATCCGAATCCACAAAAAAAATTGTCCCTAAGATGTTGCCCTGAAAGCCCTTAGTCCTTATAGAATACCAGCGACATTATTGAGAAGTCCAGCCGTGTTGTCTCCCATCTTAACACGTCTGTTTCGTCTCTCTCTTGATATGGGCATTGTCCCCAAGTCTTGGAAACTTTCTAATGTGCAACCTGTACCTAAAAAAGGCAATCGTGCTGAACCAACCAACTACCGGCCCATCGCAATAACCTCTATACTGTGTAAAAAAATGGAGCGTGATATAAACAAACGTGGCGTATTTAGAAAGGAACTAGATTATGAGTATCCAGCAATTCGGCTTTCGCCGTTTAGGCGCATAACACATTGCACCGGACACCGCTCCGGTGTGCGGTACTGCAGTTTTTAATTTTGACTGAAGAATCTTAATTTGTATACAAAAACCGCAGGGTATAACACACTCACACCGCATGCCCGTGCGGTTGTGCGGCGCGCGCGACGGCACCGCACTCCCGGACGGTGATGCGGTGCGGTCCGCGGGGTATGCCACACTGTGCCGCAGTATCGTACGGATTTTTGCGTAGAAAGGACGTGCATACGCGTAATAGATAATGCGGTGATGCGGGGCGTCGTGCACCGCAGCTCCGGACGGTGATACGGAGCAAATCGTACGGTGGCACGGTTCCGTGCCGCCGCAGCCGCATGCGGTTTTCGTCCCTCCGTACACCGCAGCGGGATGCAGCGGCAATGTGTTATGCGCCTAACCGTTCCACCGGAAACCTTCTCCAGTCACTGAGTTGCAATGCAACCCTTTTACACTTCTGCAGCGCACACATTGTAGTTTAGAATTAGGTACTATATTCTTACGTTTATGTTATTTTTTTTACCGACTTCTAAAAAGGAGGAGGTTCTCAATTCGATGCGTATGTTTTATGTGAGTATGTTACGCGATTACGGCGCCAATTGTAGACCGATTTTCAAAATTCTTTTTGTATTCGATATAGTATACTCCTGGGGTGGTCCCAAGGTCACCAAAGTCAGGATCTCATGATGGGATCCCATGAAAATCAAGGGAAGCCCTAATTTGGTATTAAAATTAACTCTGTATTAAATTCACTAAAAATATAAAAATATTTTACAGAAAATAAAAACAGACTTCAAAAAAACTGAAAAGTTAAAAATAATATAAGAATAGGTACAGACAACATCACACTTCTATATTGAAGTCGGTTACAAATTTTAAGACTTTCTAGGAGATCATCATTTGGCACCGACTTCAATATAAAAGTGTGATGTTGTCTGTACCTATTCTTATATTATTTTTAACTTTTCAGTGTTTTTGAAGTCGATTTATATTTTTTGTAAAATATTTCTTATTTGTGAAACTATGTTTGTGTGTGATGAAGTTGGGTGTAAATAAAGATTTTATATATCTATCTATCTAAGCTATCATCTTACGGGATTCCTCCTCGCCTTTGCAATCGGATAAGAAACTTCCTGAGTGAGAGAGCTATTCGGGTGGTGTTAGATGGCTCCATGTCAGAACATAAAACCATCAATGCTGGTGTTCCTCAGGAGTCCGTTCTCTCCGCCACACTCTTTCTACCTCACATTAACGATCTCTTGATAAATAGTGTCCTTAGATAAGCAGATGACAGTACGGCTATGGAGAGCTACGTGTCTAGTACCAGGGCAAGTAGAGTTGAAACTCGTTATAGTCGGGAGACTATGTTTGAGCGAATAAACTTGACCCTTAAAGCCGTAGCAGACTGGGGTGATGCCAATCTTGTCAGGTTTAATGCTGCCAAAAACGCAGGCGTGTCTGTTAACATCAAAACGGAGTAGCTTCGATCTCGTTCGGAGTTTCCGGGTCATACCTGTACTTTCAAATCTACATCATAGACCACATCGGCGCTTACCATCAGGCGAGATAGTGGTCAAACGCTCTCTTAGTACATACTTCTTATATTTTTAACCGACTTCAAAAAAAAATGTAATTATTTTTTTTTGTAAAAACCGACTTCAAAACACTTAATACTTAAAAATAATAGAAGCATACAGACAATATTACATTTCTATATTGAAGTCGGTGCCGTCCGACCTGCGAGCTATGTGTCCTGCCTACTGTCACTTAAGGTTCTACAATTCTTTGGGCCGGGTCGGTGACTTTTAGTTTTTCTACGTTTCTGATGCGACCGTAGAGACGCCCCGAGCATAACGAGCGGACACTAAATCGCATGGTTTCGTTAGGTCATTTCTGATGAAGTGTTCTGTAAAGGTATGGGCGGCGCGAGGGCCGACATGGCGGGCGAGTGCGACATGGCCGGGTTCTACCTCGAGCTGGGCTGTACCGCGGTGCCCGGCGTCGGCAACGCCACCTGCCCAGACTACTTCACCTGTCCCGACCTGCATCCAGACCCGAAAATGTGTTACTACAGGTAAAGTTATATAATGGAAGTACATTAACATGGAAGTATAATGGAAGTACTTTGAGGTCGGCTTCCAATTGACGACTCTGTAACAAAACCAAAATTGTAAATGGCGATTTAAAAGAGTTGATAAAAAAATTTGACCTTTCGAGTTTCTTGCCTGTTCTTCTCGAGAAGGCTCTCCCAATTTCCGAACAGGTGTAGAGTCAACTTTTGTTTTTCATTCCTACTTGTATTTGCAGACATTCCGGATGTATGCACATACACGGGTAACATGTTTTCTTTAAATTAGAACGTTTTGCTATGTTTTGACGTCAATAAGTGCCTGTAAAGGCCTATGTTGAATATAGATTTTTGAATTTGAATTAACCATAAAGACACGATCGTCTTATTGACTGGTTACCTTAAGCCGACGACGCTAAAATGAAATATGTGTATTAATTAAATCAAGAAATAATACTCCTCAAGCGAAATTTGAACCAGCCCTGCGAGCGTGGACTTGTCGATCGACATATATCGATCGACAAAAGCATCTGTCCTTTCCATTCCTTAGGAATATCTGACAAATTTATTGATTTTTGTCATCGAGAGTTCTATGCTCGCAGGGCTGGTTGATTACTTGTTAGCATTAGAATCCTACCATTCAGAAACATTTAAACATAAAACACACACAAAGATTAAATACAAGAGCGAGAGCTAAAGGAAAACTAATTGAAACGACATATAAAAACTATTATGGGCTAAGGACAAGGAAATATATTATACCAAGGCTGTTTAATAAATATTGTGATCTATTATTAAATGAAGAAAAAATTAAGAATAAGGAAACATTAAAAAGAAAACTTAAGAAAACACTATTAATGTAAAATCATTTAAAACTAGAAAGTGAAAAAAAGTACTTAATTAAATATTAGGTGTCACGTTTTACAGAATAAGTATTATATTATTGTATGTAAGTGCGTATATGTTAAGGATTAAAAGAAACCAAGAGCGCAACGCCAACAAACTACTCTGTAGTTTGGCGTATATGTAGTTTTGAAACGTGTATGTAAATTGTCAAATAAATTAAAAAAAAAAATTCGCTTCAACATACCGCGTCCACATTACATTAGATGTTGATAATGTAGTTAGCAACAGTGTATAGTGAGTGACTGCTTTAAGACGCATATAGTGGTCCTAATGACCTTGCTCGATCGTCCCACACTGATTACATAGGAGTGAGTGAGTGAGAGTGAGGGGAATATAGCAAACCTTTACGCGTAAGCTGAATTATTTCAATAAAAATTAAAAAGGCAAATAAGTAAAATCTAAAAAGACCATCCGCTAGAATATTGTTCACTTTATTTGTTGAAATCGAAAGTATATGATTTAACCTAATATTTACGACGCGATTAGGTTCAAAGTTCTAAAATCGAGGCATGTTTGGGTCACATTATAACCAAGTTTAATTCATTTATAAAAAAATTAAAAAGAATTTTTTTATATTCAATATATGAAGAGAACCGGTTTTTCCTGCAGTGATTTTTTTATGATTGATCCTATGTACTATGCGCCTTAACACTAAGCTAGAAACAGATCAATTCGGTCAAAATGTTGCTACTAGGACTGGGTTCAAATTCTTCCCGAGGTGGAATTTTATGTTTCTCGTGGTTACACCAGACCAGAGTAACGCGTGGTGTTCGTTGTATAGTTAAATATTGTTTGAGCCGCCATGGGAGCGATTAAAAGTAATTATTTTTAATTTCATTCTTTTTTAACCGACTTCAAAAAGGGGGAGGTTGTTAATTCGGTCGGTATCTTTTTTTATGTATGTACGCCGATTACGCCGAGATTTTTGAACCGATTTACGTGATTCTTTTTTGTCCGATGCGGAATAGTTGCCATTTGGTCCCATAAAAATTTAATTTAGTTTGGCCGAGTTGTTTTATTTTATGAGCATTTTTGTTAACATGGACGATGTAATTTTCACGACACTTTGTTTAACAAAATTCTTTTTGTATTCGATAGAGCATACTCCTGGGGTGGTCCCAAAGTCAGGATCATTTTTATGAGATCATGGGATCTCATAAAAATCGAGGCAAAGGGTTTCTTTCACTAAAAGGTTAAAAATATTAAATTAGGGTTACTTTCACTAAAAGGTTAAAAATAAAAAATATTTTACAAAAAATAAAAACCGACTTCAAAAACACAGAAAAGTTAAAAATAATATAAGAATAGGTACAGACAACATCACACTTCTATATTGAAGTCGGTGACAAATTTTAAGACTTTCTAGGAGATCATCGTTTGGCACCGACTTCAATATAGAAGTGTGATGTTGTCTGTACCTATTATTTTATTATTTTTAACTTTTCACTCTTTTCAGTGTTTTTGAAGTCGGTTTTTATTTTTTGTAAAATATTTTCTCAATAACCTTTTCCCTTGCCTACGCTAGTTCCTTCTCATGAATTAGCTATTTAATGAGTTCTCAAACGTTTAACTGATTAGTTCAAGATGAGTTAGAGCGCAACCATTGTCGTTGTGTCCGCATCCGCACTTTTTATCTAGTGGGTCTCCCAGTCAGTACTGAATAATAAGGTGAACTTATTCAACACAAAAATAATTAGACATGATATGAGACCAATCATAAGGGCCCGGTCTTGTAATAATCAGTGTTCTAGCAGAATTATCAGAGAAGTAATATTTTGTTTCCTACACTAATATTATAAAGAGGAAAACTTTGTTTGTTTGGTTGTAATGAAATTTCACCATTCGAAAGCTACATTATCCACGAGTAACATAGGCTAAATTTTATTTTGGAGAAACTATAAAAGATAGAACCATAAAATGTTCTAATTAATTGTAGATCTTATAAATATCTACAAAAAAGTCCGCGACACACTATACCTATCTATGTCGAGTGAGGCACAACAACCATTTTTTTATTTAAAAATCTTGAATTTTTTTTGGACTACATTTAAACGCATTTATTTTTCTCATGCTATTAATCCTTATCAAAATAAATTATTTCATCACGAAGTACAGTTTAATGTAGATAATATTTGGTCTTTGAATGATTAAAATTGGACGTTTGGTTTTGAAGTTATGGCCAAATTAAAATATTACGATTTCTGCTGCACGGCCCGTTGCGAAGTGAGCGTCACCAAGGCGGGGGTGCGCGTGCGGGGGAGGTTATGGAATAAAATGGAGGAAAAAATTAAACACTGTGTTAAGCATTTCGATGGCGAAACGTAGTTCGCGGGCACAGCTAGTAGTTATTAAAAATGCAATGAAGGAAAAACATTTTACGTTAATTTAGAGTGTAGGACTTGAAGTTTCCATAACACATTTTACTATTTATTTAAATGATATTTTTAATGACTTTTTAAGGCTTTAAACATACCCATATTTACATTCCACGCGTTTCGTGCACTCGTCACGTAAAAAATATGACCAAAACATGAAATATATTCAGTAAACATTTATTCTCAAATCTTCAACTTTACTGGTTACTTTTTTCGAAATGTTTTAGTTTCCTTATTTAAGGTGGTTTAAATAGTTTGAGCGTCGGTGGCGCTGTGGACTCGGCACTTGCCTTCCAATCGGGGGGTCGGGGTTCGAGACCCGCCATGTACCAATGTGTTTTTCCTTTCGAATTTCATATGTACATTTGTCTGACGCTCCTACGGTGAAGGAAAACATCGTGAGGCAACCTGCATACATCTGCGAAGAAATTCAAAGTTGTATGTGAAGTCGACCAATCCGCACTGGGCCAGCGTGGTTGACTAAGGCCTAATCAACCTAACATAGGGTAGGCTCGAGCCCCTCGGTGGGGACGTATATGATGATGAAATAGTTCAAATTTTATGAATTTTACCACTGTTTAAATATTACTTTTTCTATAAGAAATCATTCTTTAGCATAATCAAACGAGCTATAATTAAGGCAAATACTTAAAAAAACTGTATTTATAAACTCATATGTAAATTTTATAGAATGAAAACTTATCGAGTGTTTACGCTGCGAAATCGTCGCAGAACTGAGGGAAATTTCGACGCGTAAACTCTCGATAAGTTTGAATAAAAATCAGCTGATTTTTTTTGCGATTTCTCAAAGTTCGTCCCATAATGAAAGTTGTTCAGTTTGCTTGTCTGAACAAACACACAAATTTTTTTTGGTAATTAAAAAATAAACTTGTATAGGTACTACCTATTCAATCAATCAGCCTATCGCAGTCCACTGCTGGATATAGGCCTCTCTCAACCTGCGCCACAACACTCTGTCCTCCGCCTTCCGCATCCAGTCTATCCCTGCTACCTTTCTCAGGTCATCGGTCCACCTAGCTGCAGGACGTCCTACACTACGTTTGCCGATTCGCGGTCTCCACTCTAGGACACGTTTGCTCCAACGGCCATCGGTCCTTCGACAGATGTGGCCAGCCCACTGCCACTTCAGTTTGCTTATCCTGCGATCTATGTCGGTGAATCCAGTTCTTTTCCGGATAACCTCGTTTCGCATTTTATCCTTTAAATAAACTCCTAACATAGCTCGCTCCATAGCTCGCTGAGCGACTTTGAATTTGTGGACTAGCCCCACTGTGAGTGTCCACGTTTCGGCACTACCTATTCGCAATTATATAATTACTATAGATTTAAGCGCTCGACACACAGATGCGGAAGTGGAACGGTAGCGGAGCTGCGGTAAGCGATTTTCGCGGGCGGTTTCTGTGTCATGGTCCATAGCAACACGAACATAACAAAAAATATGTATTTTACAAAAAATAAAAACAGACTTCAAAAACACTGAAAAGTTAAAAATAATATAAGAATAGGTACAGACAACATCACATTTCTATTGAAGTCGGTGCCAAACGATGATCTCCTAGAAAGTCGTAAAATTTGTCACCGACTTCAATATAGAAGTGTGATGTTGTCTGAACCTATTCTTATGTTATTTTTAACTTTTCAGTGTCTTTGAAGTCGGTTGACATTTTTCGTAAAATATTTTTTACTTTTTACTGAATGAAACCCTAATATTAGGGTTTCCCTCGATTTTCATGAGATCCCACCATCAGATCCTAACCGACCATTGGACCACCCTTGGAGTATACTCTATCGAATACAAAATGAATTTTGAAAATCTGTCCACAATTGGCGGCGTAATCGCGTAACATACACAAAAAAATCATACGCATCGAATTGAGAACCTCCTCCTTTTTTGAAGTCTGTAAAAAATTCTGCTCCGCTACCGTCCCGTTTCCCACCTCTGTGTGTGGAGCGCTTTGAAGATTAGTAGGTTAATCCAAAAAGACAATGACACACTCCAATCTAAGTCCAATAAGCCAAAATATATTTTATATGTATTTATTAAGTTTTTGCACACCTTTTCATTCACACATATTGTTTATATATACCATTCACTTAAGTTATTTTTCCTTCTGGAAATTAATCTCATTTCGCCGTACATAAACTTTCTTCAACATCGCGAGACATTTACCAGAGAGAGGCTGTAACAAGAGTCACCTGCGTGGGTATTTCTATTTTACCTATTTCTGCCGCCAAGCAGCGTTTTTTTTACATAGGACAGGGAAGCTCTTGGCCTTCATCTCACTTGATGGTAAGTGACGATAAGGCCGAAGGTGGAAGAGAGCTTCACATGGAGGAACTACTGAGGAACTGGCTATCTTACCTCTATTTGTCGGAACACAGCAATGCCAAATCTGGAGTCCTTCTTTACGTTCAGGATTCAATATCGCGCTCGTGACATAAACCAGTGCTTTATCCCCTCGGTGTCATCATCATCATCATCATCAACAGCTCATATACGTCCCCACCGAGGGACTCGAGCCTACCCTAAACTAGGGCGATTAGGCCTTAGTCAACCACGCTGGCCAAGTGCGGGTTGGTTGACTTCATACACAACCTGTAAAGAAATTCTTTCTTCACAGGTGTGTGCAGGTTTCCTCACGATGTTTTCCTTCACCGTAAAAGCGTCGAATAAACGTACATATGAATTCAAAATTTGTAAACACATTGGTACGTGGCGGGGTTCGAACCGCTACACAGCGCCATCGACGCTTTCCTCCCCTCGGTGTATAATCTACTATTAATGTTATAGTATAATATATATATGATGTAGAGGCGTGTGTGTATTAATTATATTATAAACATGTAGGATAGTTACACTTTAGGTGATGGGCAACTCACTCTAGATATAGAGTAGAGTAGTCGGTCTTATTAAGTTAAAAAAAAAGATCAAAAAGATACTACAGCATTAAAGGGCACGCACCACGAGTCTGTGGTAATAATAAGAGCATAGCAATGCTATCAACATTGTTATTATTTCGACAAACTTAGGTGGTAGCTAGCCAGGCGGGCACAGAAGCCCTACCACCAACCAAACCGGTCAGAAAAACTTCTGCCCCCATGGGGAGTCGAACCCTGGACCTCCCGATCGACACCCGGTGGTCTCACTCAACCACTAGACCACAAATGCGGTTGCATGCAGTGCTGAGTTCCGGTTTGATGGGTAAAGGACTCTGTAAACGATGAAACATGTTTGTCAAATTTACGTGTTTGAAAAACTTGTTTTGTGTTTGACGCGTTTGACAAACGAACTACGTGTTTGATGTGTTTGAATAGTATGTGGATTGACGTCGTGTTTGATGAAAAAGTGAAGTTTGTCAAGCTAGTTTGACAAACTTGTTTTATCGTTTACAGGGCTCTTAAGACAGGCAGTCAAATTACTGGGTACATTCGGGGTAAAAAAAGTTCACCACCATAAAGCCGATATTTGCTTACACGAAGGCAATTTACTTATCAGTCCTGTCAACGTTTCATTTCAAACGAAACAGCAATATCGCATTGACGTTTGCAATAACAGGCTAATCAGCTGATAGTGACAGGTAATAATTAGTTTTCATCAAACAATTTCCATCATATTGCTGACTTATAAAAATTATTTTGCCCGTATGTAAGAGTCGGGCGGCGTTCTGAATTGGTATGGCGGTGATCAGTAAGATTACCCCCTTCCGCATGTCTCCCAATCCTAAACTTACTGTATATCTCGTAAATTGAGATATGAAGATATTTCGCTAGTGTTATAACCTGATTTATTATCTGCAATACATTATCAAATTAAATAAAATGCTGAGTTATTTTTGTTTATTCTTTATGTACAAAAGAAGTACAAAGGCGGACTTAATGCCGTAGGCATTCTCTACCAGTCTACCTTAGGGCGGTTGAGAGACTATCGAGGTAGATGCACATGTAACAGACATTTCTGAACGACATAGATTATAGAAAAGGTAAGTATGAAATAAATATTTATTAGTAAAAATAACTTATGAATATTATTACATACATATACTATATATATAAACAAATATATATATATATATATATATATATATATATATATATATATATATATATATATATATATATATATATATAATACATTAATATATAGTAATGAATCAGTAAGTAGGACACATTTACACAAATCTGCAATTTAACGTTGAAGAAGTTCTTTAACCATTTGCGCAACCGTTTCTTGAAGGCGTATGGACTAGTGGACATTCTAATGTCAAGAAGGAGTGTATTCCAAGAGAGAATCGATTGAACGAAGAGTTATTGCACGCAAAATTACAAGAGAAACTCGTAAGATCTATCTTACGAGGTTACACCACTTGAATTATTACCAATGCTTGTTACGAGATGTCACTAGTAATTGGTTTGTGGCTCAGAATGAATTGTAGTGCAGGAGACATTTACGAGTTAACACCGAAAATACTATTTAAAACTTTCTGCATTAATTCCTATTTTACCAAAAAATTTAAGTTACGAGGTGTCACCTCTAGACCGACGATATAGAATATCGTCGGGTAATCGTTTATTTGTAAAAATAAAAAAATGCTATATAAGCACATTTTATCGACAGACTATTATATTAACTTGAACGTTGTCGATTTTTTTTTTCAGAATTGTGTATGATGAATGATTAAAAAAAAGCAAAGCGCGGAAATTCACGTTTTGTTTTGAATGTTAATCAATTTTTTCATCGACGCGAAATGAGAATGCGTATGTAAGCAATTTATTATTTTTAAATGCTTATATTTTTATTAATGAAATAAAGTTCAAGCTGTCGTAGAAAAAGTACTGTATACAACGGTACATAATTAGGTCTTAAAACTCTCGGGCTTTTTATTACAAAACTCGGCAAGCCACGTTTTATAATATTCACCCTTAACTTTTTAGAACTCTTATTAAGTAACTATTGCATAAAATACTATTATTATAGCAAAAGAAATAAGGAAAAGTAAAGAATAAACAAAGGTGAACTTGTCTCTAATGGAGATTTCCTCCAGTCAAATAGTCATAGCACACTAGATTACTTTCTACTGGTGATATATTTCAGACCGAATTAACATAAACTACTTGCCAATATCAGTGTCGGCGTAGTTCGTTGGATTTCATTCCCAAACTTTTTGCAGCTGTAAAAGGTCGGTAAAAAGGAGGCTGCGTGGCGTGACCGCAGATGGCCGGCCTTCGGCGGTTTTGCACTCATATTTATTACTTAATTAATTACGTAATTATGTCTCTCGATTTGCGGCAATTATTAGTTTGTCTTGTAATCAATTGGGAACATCTAAGGGGAATACGCACCACACTTTTTATTATTATGCCAGCAGCAAAAGCTTTTTCGCTAGACAAACAACTCAATGAAGCTATATTTCGAATAACTTTAAAGTCGCAAAGTTATGCTTTTTAAGTTGCCGACTAGACGAAGGTTCCGATAAAAAGTGCGGTGGTTATCGTACACATCTGTTTTATAATTAATCTACGTATATATAAAAGGAGAAGTTCCCATCTATAGGCGCACGCACAGCCGTAACCGCTAATGGTAGATACGTGAAATTTGGACAGTAAAGTTATTTTAATTCAAAATGCGGACGCAAGCTATGTAGGGATTTTAAGAATGTTTAACCCTGAATGGTTGCAAGTTAGTATGTTCTTTTTATTATCAGAGATTTTGATAAAACTTGAGATTCATGCTCTTAAAACATTTCATTGAACACGTGTTTCATGGTTTATTCGAATTCATCCCCCTAGGGTGCAAAATAGGGGTTGAAAGTTTCTATGGAAAATATTTAAAATCTGCTCCTATTTTTATAAAATTTATTATTCGAGCTCCTAAATATCCTAGTCTTCTATATACTCGTAATAGAAGTTAAGAAATTAAGTATATTGCGCGAAAATATAAAATTCCTACGGGAAAACAATAATAACGCTGGCGAAGCCGCGAGCGGAAAGCTAGTAATACAATATGTATTGCTAGCTTTGATTGTATGCACAGTTAATACATACAAAAGTCTGTTTTCAAGAAAGAAACGACCCTATTTTCAATAGCTAATAACATGTTTATTTTGCATTGTAATTAGACCGTTTCTTCAAAATTTTCCGGGCTTCGACTTCAGTTTGAAAATGTGATGCTGTGTGTATTCTTATTTTATTTTTTTTGCGTTTTTGAAGTCGGTTTATATTTTTTTGTAAAATATGTTTATTTATTCTTTTCGTGAGTTTGAGGCACGCGAAATAGATTTTGCCAAACAAGCAAACATAATGGAATTCCTAACAACCGTAACGTCTAGGAGTTGTTCTTTCCGCTATCTGTTCACTTGAATCACTTAAATAAATAAAATTGCGTGTCAGTACGAGCTGTCTCCTAACTCTTAATCCACAAGAAAACTTTATAATCAGCTCAGTAACACGAGATAATGACTACCAGACGCAAACACATGAATAACTTCAAGACATGAATCGTGTTGAACGTGCCTATGAAAATTTAAGTTTCCTTCTATTTTTCCGCGATCCCATCACCAAATCATGGTAGTGACAATGGGTGGCCCCATTGTTACCATATCAGTGTGCGGAGTGCGAGTTTTATCGAGTTTTACTGGATCACAAGCATCGAACGCGTAATTGCGAATTTGTATGGAATTAGATTCTTCTCCGCCTTCTCAACAATTTCCTTGTTGAGGTCCCGGATGCCGATATATTTGTTGACACTCTTGGGTCATTAGTCAGAAAATCTGTGAGGTTTATTTGTTATGTGTAATTGTATTATTGCTTAAGTTAGTTTATATGTTGTTTGTAATTATATATTTGTGTGTTTTCATAATTTTAAGTAACTTAATTAAGTGAGTAACATTGTAAGCGTGTTGGCTAGATCTAGCTGTAAGTTTACACTGTAAATAAATAAATAAATAAATTAGAGTTAGAGCAGTGCCATCTTGTAGTCACTAGATGAAGCTGTTTCATTCCATAGCAGCTACTAGATGGTGCTGCTCTAATTCCATACAAATTCGCGTTAACGCGTTCGATGCGTACGATCGAGTAGAACTCGATAAAACTCGCACTAGGCACTCTGGACACCTTAGTAGCAGCAGCGCTTTTGAATCTATTTTTTCATTTGATAAATGATCTAGAATATATTGATGAGAAGAGCGGTGTGATGACTGGTGTCTACTACATCATGATTATCTTTCTTTTTAATAAAACCTTTTTAACATTTTTAATATTAAAAATATTTTAAATAAAATAAGTAGTTAAAATTGAATTGCAAATATTTTTTTTTTGTAATAATGAGGATCGGTTTGTAATAGGCAAATCATTGTTTGAATATTAATTAATTAGTGTGGGAGTTGGTAATTTGGCATTTAATAATACCGAGAGATAAAATAATGTGGTAGCATTTATGTGTGGCTGACCCCAGCTGAACCACAAAAATGTGGAAATAGATTGTATTTAGAGATATGTGTGGCTCAAATGGGGTAACGTTACCCCAGCTGAGTCACACATATATCTGAAACGCGCAAGCGACAAACTCTGAAACTCGGCGACAAACTCCAACAAACTCTGGACATTATAGCGGCATACTCAAACAATCTATTTTCCACAGTTTTTTTGTGGCTCAGCTGGGGTCAGCCACGCAGTATTTATGGGGATAAAATATGAACGAAACAGGGATGAAAATTTATACGGGAACTCCATCATTCATCCGTCAGTCATGTTTTTTTCTCTCTTTCCAGAGGCGTGGCCTATGGCGATGGGTCGACGATTCCACAGACCCTGATCAACAACCCTTGTTCGCAAGCATGCCGCTGCCGCGTAAGCGCTGAGCCTCGGTTCGAGTGCGCCGCTGTAGACTGCGTCGAGGTGTTCGACGGCGACCTGCAGCAGTGTGTCAATACCTACGACCTGGACTCGTGCTGCAGCACTGGCAACGTGTGCGGTAAGATCACACGGATCTACAGAACCCAATGAACAGCTGACGCTGACGCTACAGCTGATGCTGACGGGTCAATGCGGCTTAAGTGCTGTTCCGTGAACTATTTGTGTTCGACGGTGACCTACAGACAATGTGTCAGTAGTAGTAGGTACTTATCTCGATCTCGAGTCATGTTCACCCGCCCGTGGTCCAAGTTGCGCAAACATTACTAATATTACTATCAGGGCAAACGTCGGTGCCCTGGGGGGTTTTTTTTTATTCTTTATTATGCCATACACCTTAAGGCGCATAGTAGGGTGAATCATAAAAAAATCACTGCAGAAAAAAACAGTTTTCTTCATAAATATTGAAAAAAAATCTTTCAAAAAGATAAAATATGTTATTATTCAACGCATTCTTTAGTTAGAGGATGGTCTTTTCAATTGTTTGATAAATTAATTAAAACTTGGTTAAAAGTGACCCAGACATGCCTCGATTTTAAAACTTTAAACCTAATCGCGTCGTAAATATTATTATAAATAAAGTAAACAATATTCTAACGGATGGTCTTTTTAGACTTTTCGTATTCGCCTTTATTAATTTTTAATTTTAATAATTCATCTTACGCGTCAAGGTTTTCTTAAATATTACCCTCACTCTCACTCACTCACTCCTATGTAATCAGTGCGGAACGATCGACGCAAGGTCATTGGGAGTATTGGGACCACTATGCGCCTTAAAGGGGTTACTGCCTTGGATTTGTTATTCATTGCGGCGTCAATACAACACTCGGAGTCGACTATCTGATTAAAAATTGTAATGGATGGACTTTAACTGTCAAAATTGAAAGCTTTCGCGATAGATTTTTGTTACACAATCAAGTATCCGAATCCAACACTGCGATATTTGTGCTGTTTGTACACAATCATTTAAGACCACTTTAACAGCGCGTTCGTGTGCACTCATGTCAATGTCCATTAATTAAATAGTCTTGTTTTAGTTAACATCATTTACAACATTACTTAAAAATACAAAGCATAAGCTTAAAAGCTATTATCGTCAATTAAATACGTTTTCATCAACTCAATAAATGTTTACTTACATTTTTCATTCTAACCCATCTTATCATCAAAAGAGTATTATGCGCATATTATCTGCACTATTCTACCTCTTTTTCGTGAGCACTGAGCACCACATAGCACCGCTACATGACGTCACATAAGTCACATTGCTTCCGTTGGCAGGTACAGCTTGGCAAAATAGAGTTTGGAAAAAATGAGGACGTTACTAGCACGAAAATAAAGACACAATTTCAAAAAAGTTAAGTAATTTCTAAATAACATTTGGAAAATTGAGTATCGACAGTCCCATAAGCACAGAATAGATAATTTCATAAGTACACTATTTAGTTGCAAAACTAGTTTTACTACGGAAATAGCTTTTTAGTTCCATCTGTCACCGCTCCAAACTCTTTTTGCCAAGCTATGTCCGTTGAATTTCTGGTTGTTTACACGCTATCGGTAGGTACTTATATTATAGCACAGAATAGCTCCATTTGGACCACAGTGGTATTATAGCGCTGACGTGTGCGATAAGAACGCAAGTCTCCACCACGGTAAATTGCCGTGATTCTGTGGATCCAAGTCACCAGTCTCGCTACAGTGACAAAACACACAGTATGAGCCGTCATTATCTCCACATAATAAAATGAAGGCAACTATGCTTTATTTTATTGACGATCTACACTTGTGGCATCCGTGTATACAAAACGGTGTAACTTTTAAACGTATCCATCAATTGCGACAAAACCAAACTAAATAATAATTGAAGGTAAAACCTAAGCGTATGCATGAAATAAAAATCCTGAGTTTTTATTATTGTTTTTTTTTAAATCTTAATGATGTCCACAATACTAAAATGAGGGAAAGGATGTCTATTTTTAATAGACGAATAACGAATTAAATGTAAACTAATTTTGAATTTTAAAAAGCTTTTTAAAATGTTCATTTTCAAACATTAGTTTTATCATAACAAAGACCAAACCTAAAATATTTTATAAAATAATTGAATTTAATCTCGCTCCAAAACAAAAACATTTGAATAACTATTCTGTCAGCGTAATGACGCTTTGAATTTTGATTCAATGTTAGCTTACATCAAGAAAGTTAAACAATAGATAATTATCTTAATAATCATCAATAGGACTGTATAGGACTGTTTCAATAATATTATTTGCATTTAGCTGATTTCCTTATCATATTTATCCATGATCAGAATGCGATTGATATCTATACTAATATTATAAAGCTGAAGAGTTTGTTTGTTTGAACGCGCTAATCTCAGGAACTACTGGTTCGAATTGAAAAATTATTTTTGTGTTGGATAGTCCATTTATCAAGGAAAGTTTTAGACTATATAACATTGCGATATTGTTATTTTCGGACATCCACGCGAACGAAGTTGCGGGCACAGCTAGTATTTTGTATAATTTCAACAATCTATATAGAAAAAAACACGGTCTCAGCGAAGCTTTGTAAAATCAGAATACCTTTTTCTAAGTTGATATTAAGCAACATTTTTGTAACCGAATCAATAAATTAGGTGTCTACATTTTAGGTTACATAAAAGAAGTGATTCAAAAACATTGCAGCGTGAAAAATTATTGCCTGAGATTAGACCTAACTTGTACACCTAAATAGTGCTTGAATGACAGACAAAATACAATACAATCAATCGATTAGTATTTTGCGGACAATTTCATGTAAAATAATATTGTTTAAATTTAACCTTTTGTCAGGTAAGGATGCAATAGCCGGCTTGAAGACATGCGAGGTCGACGGAAAGGCCTACCGAGAAGGCGAGACCTTTGAGCCGAAGAATACGCACAAGTCATGCATCTGCACGGGCGAGTGGAACGGCACCGTCGACGCGGACTACTGCCGCGATATCAACTGTGGCATTGAGATCCACTACCAGGACAAGCTGTCAGAGAACTGCGCCCCGGTATTCATCGGCAGCAAGCGGGGATGCCCCATCAGTTTTTCCTGTCGTAAGTTTAACGATTGTTTTTTGCTTTAACATTGCGGAATACTGCTTGGACAACATCAACAGCGGCATCAACATTCACTACCAGGACAAGTCATCAGATAACTAATTATCATTGTTATAACTAACTAGCTGTGCCCGCGACTTCGTCCGCGTGAAATAGTAACTTTTGTTGAAGTTGATAAAAAGTAGCCTATGTTATACCTTATATAATTCCCGTCAAAATCGGTCCACCCGTTCCGGAGATTAGCGGAAACAAACAGACAGACATTTTTTTTTAAATTGTGTTTTTGTTATTGGTACCCGATATACATTCATACCCATTTAGTAAAAACTTGTTATTTTGACATTACAAACAGACACACCATTTTATTTATTTGTATAGATGGTGTGGACTGCTGCCGCCGTATTAAATGGGGCAACGACATCCACGACTAGAACAAGCTGTCCGAGAACTACGCTCCTGTATCCATTGGCAGCAAGTGGGGATGCACCATTAGTTTTTCCTGTCGCAAGTATTGTGACTGTCTTCAGTGTTTTATTGGCACTGACTACTGTTGCATCATCAACTACGGCATCGTGATACTACTAGGTTAAGTTGTTCGAGAATTCGTCTCTGTGTTCATTGACAGCAAACGAGAATTCCCCGACGGCTGTTCCTGCCGTAGGTTCATTGATTGTCTTCTGTTTTAACGGCGCTGATTCATGTCGCAACGTCAATTCCAGTATTAAGATCTGCTGCAAGAATAAGCTGTCCGAGAACTGCGTCTTTGTGTTCATAGGCAGGCGTTGCCCATGGTCCTACTGATAGAACCAGTAGGACTACACAGTAGGACCACGGGCAACAAACGGCCCCATCAGTTTTTCCTGCCAAAACTTTATATTGATTGTCTTTTGTTTCAGCGTCACCAACATCCAAAGTGGTCCGCGGGCTGAACCTGCGCGGAATCAACTCCCAGTGCGCGTTCGGCAACGTGACGCTGACAGTGGGTGATGAGGTGACGGTCTCCGAGAACTGCACCAAGTGCTCTTGCGACGTGCCTCCCTTCGTCACTTGCACTATGAAGAACGCTTGCAATGAATGAAGTGGAAGGACACTTGTGTTCGGCACCCTATTCTTAGCTACTCATCTCGGCATTAGTCTACTCAAATTTAGGCAACCTTCTTTTGGATCTTAGTACTTATAGCAACATCGCAACTTATAGCAACATTTGTGTGCAACATTAGCCTTTAATGTTTGAACGGCTTAACAGATTGGAATAACATCTGCACACAGAGGTAGGACGTTGATGTTGATAATGATTAATAACCTTACAAAAGATCGCAGCTGAACAACGCTACATTATTTTTGATCGCATCAAAAATAACGTAGCGATGTTCAGCTGCGAACGACACTTTCAGTGCACTTGTGTGACACTTTGTGGTCGTTAGTATAATGTCCTCCTAACCGATATTCGGTCACGGCGGTCAATCTCCACAGAGACTAGCCATCTGCGCAGGAGATATTATAGTGCACAAGTGACTGCGCAAACGCAAGTGCACTCTCTGTTCCTTCACTCGCCTAGTCCGATGGGACGGTTAACCGACACGACCGGGGCGAGATCAGGTGCAGGACCCACTGTTTAACGTGCCTTCCGAAGCACGGAGGAGCTTGAGCTGTTTCTTATTTCGGTCACCCATCCTAGGACTGACCACAGCGAACATTTCTTAACCTTAGCAATCGTTAGCTGAGCGCAAGCGCCAATGCGCCACCAAGCTCCTCGTCCAAGTCGTTAGTATATCCATTTTATAACCGCTGAAGTGGACTGAATGCTGATTCACCACCACAGTGCTATTGAAAAGACTTTTTACCTGGTAATACCCAAATTTCGAATAGCACGTAAGCGAACTCATGTGACACGAGCGTCTCTATATTGTAAGTACACCGCCGCTACGTGACACGAGGAGACTATTTCAAATTGAAATTTATGTCACTCTAAACATGATTTATTTTAATGTTCCGAATTCAGGTCACGTTAGGCTTAGCCGTGCTCTTGCGTTACCTGAATTTTGGTTTATCGCTTGCTATTCACGTGACAATTTTTAGTATCTATGCGTTTTAATGTAGCTATAACGTTTTAGAAATTGTATAAAGTTTAAGTCTGTAGAATGCATTTTTATGCGGATTTCTACAAAGATTACCTATCTTGTTTTTTTTTTTCAAATATGTCATTGAAGATCTTGGTCTTTATCGCACCTGATGGTAAGTGACGATAAGGCAGAAAATAAAATCGAGCTTTACCAGCCCCCTAACCATGATCGCTCAAAACAATATTAAAACCGCGCTGAGAGCGGAATGGCGCTATACGCAGCAAGAGCGGTGTCTCTGTTACAACATTGTTTTAACCTTGCTTTATGCGATCATAGCAAGACCCCTGCAGGGACCGGACCCGGTTACCGTTATAGCCGGTAACCTTAGGGTTTTGATGGGGTATTTTATAATGCTGGGTTTTTAAACCCTTTGCCTTACGGTAAGCTTTCAAACGGCTTACCGGTTTACACATTAATCCCTTCGATTGAATTAATTCGGGTTACCGCTAACCGATATCAAAAACCCCCAAATGGGTTACCGTTCTAAACGCTGATTAATTTGTAAAAAATATTTTAGACCTTAGGTATATCGCGTGTAGATTGCTTTTGCACCGCATATTTGCCGAAGGTCGCAACCGAACTCTGGCGTTATTGCACCCGCAGTGCTATTTCAATCGCTCGGTGTGCGTGAGGGAAAGGGTTACCCTAACCCGAACAGTAAGCGGTTAAGCGCATAAACACTAAAAACCTTTAAGATTGGGTAAGCGGTAAATTATTGTTGTGGGTGGTAACCCCTATTTTACGGGTTATCGTTATTGTTGGGAAACCTGTTGAACGGCTTACCGAGCCCACTGGGTTACCATACGAATGGGTTACCCTTTCGAACGGCTTAAGCAAATGAACGGGTTTTCCGGTCCCTGGACCCCTGGACTGGACTCCTCAATAACTGAAGAACTAGCTATACAGAGCGACACATTTAGATCGGTCAGTATGGGCTAGACCGTAACTATAAGACGATTTGGGCGATGTGTGTGTTTTGTGCATTTTGTGATATTTTTAGAAACTATTTAACTTTCGGAAAGGACATTTAGAATAAAAACATGTAACAGTAATAATTTTCTATTAAAATAATTGACAATAAATCGTACAAGGGAATACAATATGTAACTTAAGTAAAAATCTTATTCTTAATTGAAACTACATTACTAATTAAGTTATTCTAAATTGAACATTCATTCTTTTTTAGTAACTAATTGTGTATAATTCTTACTGTAATACAATAGGACAGATATTCAATTTTAATATATTAAAGCCTTAAAGGATACCTTACATTATGTACACAGTACACAGCCTAGATTGGACTCTTGTAACTTAAGTATTATAATTGTGACTACTCTTATTTGCTAGTAAGTACTTAATGTAAATAATATTTCCCTTAATGTGTTTAAAATAAAACATAGGTACAAAGTAAAAGCATTTTTGGCCTTGAAAACCACTTCGTAATTTTAATATTTACTTCCTTATATAATTATTTAAAACTAAGTATAGTCGACCAAGAAAATGGTTTACCGCCTTTGACCATACTTCCCGAATAAACAAAACATCGTCAATGTATACCTTATAGTAACTGTCAATATGGAATTGCAAAGAAAACGACGCAAAACTGAATAAACCACTCTTTTGGTCGACGCTGTACTAGTGATACTCTATCTAGGTAACTAAATGGCAGTATTTGATTATATTTTTACATTTTAACTTGAAAATATCCTAGAAAATAAAAACTAAAATTATATTTAAAATAATAAAACATAAAATGACTGAAAAGTTAAAATAAAAATAAAATAAATGCAATTTGTTCTTCGAATACAAATAGCTTTTTAATTAAATAGTATTAATTTCTAAGAACATTCAAGGTCAATGTAATGTCTAATAATACTTTTAAGTACTTATAACATAAAAAAAATAAACTTAAAAACATTACAAATTTGTCTTATTCGATAGAAGACACAAATCTATTTTTAATCCTTTTTTCTAAAAACTATCTCTACAAATTATGAAAAGGCTTAGTTTCTTATAAATCGTTGCGATAATAATTAACATTATTTAAAAAATTGTTCAACGACTAATGAAATATTACTTTAGCCATGGTGGGAACAGTCGTCTTGAGAAAGCATTGTGTAAGTACCTACGTTTGTTAATTTCGAGTATAATTTGAGCTTACCCTAAAATTGCTCTAATATTCGTATTTTAATTCTTGGTACGTAAGCCTTCATCGATAAAAATCAATTTATTATTAATGTTATACTTTACGTTCCCTGTGATCCAGTATGTTCTATATCCTTATGAAGGGCACAATACATCAGCAGGCTTATCATTTTAATAATATCAACATTTACTTATTTCGTACATTGCTGTATATCACAGATTAAGAATGAAATGGCAAGAGACTTCAAAGGCAAGATATACAGTGAAATTATATTATCAGGTTGGTTATGTGAAGCAAGCTAAGCCTATTTCCAGGCGGAATTGCTGCTTTTTCCGGCCCAGGTCTCTCACCGCGACGTCCAACAGCGGCAGCCGTCCAGACTTATCCGTTTCGAATTGGACGATCGTTTGGGCCCACTCGTCTTTCTTAAACTGTTCACGAGAAGAAAAAAGTTATTATAGTAATATCGCTTGGGGGTCATCCATCACACGACAGGGAGAGTACGGGCCCCTCCTTTCCCTGTGTAACAAGTGTGACGACATCGACGAAGTGTGTAACATTGTATGACTATGATAAGGGGTCCATCACCTTTCAAAATCTAATATAGTAGGCGCGAAATTTGAAGTATTTACAAAACCTTTAAGTGAAAGTGAAAAATATGTGATGTCACACTAGGGAGAGAGAAGTCTCACAAATGTGACCACTGTAACAAGAACGAATAGAAACAAAAATCATGAAATTCATGTGACGTAATATATGGATAGCTCCTTAATGTACGACACTGGCTGATACTTTGTAGAGGTATGACGGCTAGATCTGTCTCTAGACGCTAGAGAAGAAGTTGTAATAATCAACTTTTAACTTGCTAATTTTCACCTATTGACAACTTATTTCAATGATGTTTTTGCAATTTGACTTCAACTTTCGACTATATTATGTATGAAGTTGGATCATTTACTTGGACTGCATATATTTTCAGGTACTATCTGGCACATTTCGTGTCATATCTAAATAGGAGAGACCTCTTTATTGAAAAAATAACATAGGAATACACAACAAAGGAAGTTTAAGATGAGAGTCTCACAAGGCTCAGTTTTTGGTCCTTTCTTTCAGTTTATTTTGATGAGCTATGTAATAGGTACTTACGAGATAAAACATGCAGGTATAAGTAAATAACGCTGAAAACAATTAAGAAATAGCGCATTTAGAGTAACAGATATTTGTCATTACTAACCTGGCACTCGTCAAGTAGTGCCTTGTAGCGCAGTCGGTTGCTGGCTCTGGGCAGGATCTCCGCGTCGTTGTATGCCAATAGCTTGATGCCGTGACGGTAGTTGTTAGTAGTCGGATCGAAATAGCCAACGGTGTTGCGGCAATGGAATGTGACGTTTTGGACGGCGTGAGCAGACATTAATTGGAGGTACGTCAACTGTGAGTGATCTGCTTTGTATGTGATCTGTAAAATAAAAATATTGTAAATTATAAACGTCGGGAGTATCGGTGGCGCTGTGAATTCGGCACTGCTGGCCCTCTAATCGTACTCAACAATCAGACTAAGGTCAGGGACTCAGTCCTGCCATGTGTTTTTCGTTTCTCGAATTTCATATGTACGTTTTTCGACGCTCCCACTGTGAAGGAAAACATCGTGAGGCAACCTGCATACATCTGCGCAGAAATCCAAAGGTGTATGTGAAGTCGACCAATTCACACTGTGCCAGCGTAGTTGACTAAGGCCTAAATACCCTATCTTAGGGTAGGCTCGAGCTCCTCGGTGGGGACGTATATGAGCTGTGATGATGATGATGATCAAATAATAAACCTTCATTCATGATTTGCAAATAGTCCATAACTACAAAAAATACAACCTAGTAACTTGAAAATAGTCGACCTCTCCTTAGAAAAAAGAATAAGTATATTAAATTTAATGTAGCTGCACACTTGGTTATACCACTGGAATAATATAATCGAACCAAACAATTTCACCGAATTTTAATAGAAATCATAATAAAACTCTGTATTGCACACAAAGACAAAGTACAACAAGAAAATAACAAAAGAAATAAAATTCAAGTAAGTAGGTATTTAAAATTTAGGATCACCGAACCCCCAAATTGTTTCGTAATTTTCATACCATATTTACGATACGTATACCAAATTGCGCTTCCAAATTTCAGAAATTCGCAAGGGTATCTACATAATTTATGTTTTTTAGGTTAACTGGACCTAAAATATTCGAGGCAGCGAAATTAAATGTCAATTTTATTTCGTTAATTTGATAATTACAAACAAGTTATTTGAAGTAAACTAATATTTGAATAAGACTAAAATTTATTATACACTCACGGTAAAGCCTTCTTCCATCTCGCTCAGCCAAGCCTCTTTCTCTTTGCCTTGATAGATGATCTCCTCCGAAGACATAGGTTTGGGGTATATACAGCTGCTGCCAATATCCATGTCACAGTGAACCAGGATTGCATCGTTCATGTCCCCACCATTGGGGTCGATCCAGTATTGACCTTACACAAAAAAATTCTTAGTTTAGCGTTGTGTGGAGCAGTGTGATAATGGCCTTTAACTTCCTTAATAATACAGTCGCTACTCGTCACAGTCTTGTGTATTTACACCGTATCCTTGTAGTCATGATGAGGTTAACTCAAAACCTCAACCAAACTCCATGTATTTTCACGTCTCACATTAAGGGAATATTCCGTAAGTCAGAAAACCACTGACTTGGGATACCACACTATATTATTATTTTCCCTCTTAACATTAACCATAATTGTTAGTCGTATTTGTTTCTTTTACTTTAACAAACTTACCACTCTCTTTGTTCGGATGATGATGCTTGATGTCCGCGCAGGTCTTGCCTGGGGCGTCTTTAGAGCCGTCTGGTCTTAGGAACTTGTCTAAGGATACCTTTAGCCGCTCATACGCTTTCATCACAGTCTCCTTCTTTTCAGCTTCTGTCATATCGTCGCGGAAGAACCGCGCCGGCATTGAGTTGGGGTCGTCGCCAAGAGAGTCGGGACCTTTCACTGAACCTGTGCGGAGTCATTTATAATTATATAATCTTTTAAAAAACACATTTAATATATTTGTAGCGTTACGAATATTTTTTACAGGAGGTGCATTGCTTAAGATAGTATACAGAAAACGTGACGCATGCTGTGATGTTACTATTTGAATCTAATAACATATTATACTCTTTGAATGTAGGAATGAATCCTGGCGTCGAGGCTGGATTCAGATCAAGAGTGAGGTTATAATAATAATAATAATGTTTATTTCAAGTTTCACACGCTCATATCCTACTAAAATTATAAATGTGAAAGTGTGGATGTTTGGATGTTTGTTACTCAATCACGCAAAAACGGCTGAACGGATTCGGATGAAATTTGGCATACCGATACCGATTCCTTAAGTAGTTCCCGCGGAAAATTTAAAATTGTTTACGAGCTAAGCCGCGGGCAAACAGCTTTGAAATTTGGTATGCATGTCACCTATGCTATGGAAAAGGACATGTACTTTATATTCCTTAATGATCTCTCAAATAGTTCCCGTGGGAAGATTAAAAAATGTTAACGAGCGAAGCTTTGGACCCAATTCTGAAGTCCACGCAGACGAAGTCGCGGGCAGAAGCTAGTAATTTATAAAACACAATATAGGAATTCGTCACATTTCAATTTTCATTTAATTTACCTTTAAATTTTGATCCTCTTTTTTATTTAATGTAGGTTTTGATTTAAAAGTCATAACTACTAAAATATTTAAATTAAAATAAAATAAACATTGGAGTAAAAAAAAACATGGAGGCTAAGCCCCTAATCACACACACTTGTACAATTTTATTTTGAAACAATCTTAACAAATCCTATTAGCCACATTTTATTCCATTTTTGAGACAACCGCTTCCAAGTGCTGTAAACATAAAATGAGCTTTGTGTTGTCTAAGCAACGCGTTTCGTACATATACTCTACCCTATTAAGCCGAAGCTTACTGGCAATTTATTTATTTATTTATTTAGGTACATTAACATCATATGCATATATATTAACACAAATATACATTTTAGGGCATTTTAACCAGGGGCGGTCGACTTTTCTATTGGCGCAATGAGACATACCTACTAGGGATACATCGAGTGTTACCTCAAAAAACATATTTCTAAAAATCCTAAAATGGTAGTAAATAATAACAAAAGATTCATAGATGTTAACCATATTTTCTGATGATAAACATCTTTTAAAACATAAATTTGCGTTATTTAACGAAAGTTAATATTTTTAAGTATATTTTGTTTAAAATTATCCAGAAAGACTTAAGTTTGAAGATTATTTATTAAATGGATAATGGATGTAAAGTCAATGTTAGAACTGGCAACATACATTCACAAAAAATATGGCCGAATTTATATTTCTGGCGCATTAATTATTTTCCTTTTGTTTCTCCATTGCGAATTTACGCAATAATATCGAAGTGTGCTTGCTTTTGAGATAACGACTTTTCTTGATACTAGTGTCTTTTTGTGTTTTTACATGAGAAATAGACTCGTTTGGAGACTGACTTGTTTTGATTTTTGTGTTTAACTTGAGTTCTTTTTCGTGTTGTTACTTAGATTTAATTGCTTTTCCTGAGACAGTGACTCTAAAACGTGTCAATTTGAACAATAGTTTGTCAGGGAACATGCCTGATAACCTGAAGAGAAAATGTCTCAAGTGTGGAATCACCACAAGATGATGCAATTGCAAACATTATACTATATCGCTTTCCAAAGCCAGGAACAACAAATATTCGACGGTAAGTGTTGAAATTGACCAGTTTAAATACTTCTGACATTGCCACGTCCTTTTTTTGTTATTCAACAAGCCTTCATCGCAGTTGTCAAACAACGATGTTGAAAACTTCTCTCAAATATCCGAGAAATTATTTTATGAAACTGTCTATCCTGGCACTTGACACTAGCAATAATGGTTGTTATCCTCTCTAACGACTAAATGCTACA
Source organism: Schoenobius gigantellus (assembly GCA_963935595.1). NCBI lineage: Eukaryota > Metazoa > Arthropoda > Insecta > Lepidoptera > Crambidae > Schoenobius > Schoenobius gigantellus. The sequence continues at coordinate 30,548,963 of OZ012551.1, forward strand.
ATAAAAAAAAAAGACAGAAAAGACCCCTGTTAAAGCGGTAGCGGTTATGTTCACAATAAAAAAGATAACACTTCTTTGAGTTCTATTAGCGTTACTGCAAGAACAAAATTATAATAGTCTCTAAATTCCGTAGATTAAATATGATAATGATAAATGAACTTTCGCTCATAATATTTTCTTTTTCAGATGTGAAATGTGGGCCAAGTATTGTTTTCCAAATGACAGTTGGTCATCTGTGAACTTCCAACGTAAATTATATGCTGAGCAAAGGATTATAAGATTATATATACTATTAACTTTATTAATGTTGAAGAGAAGAGATTATCCAAACATGCTGTTCCAGATATGATTGGTTTTGACAAGGTGAATAAAAATAGCTTTTGTATATATCCTACCTGTTTATATCTGTGTTAAAATAAATATTTCTAGCATTTTATGCATTCAATGTGTGGATGCTGAGTCCTGAGAGTGGACTCCATCCTAAGACTTGTGATAGTTATATGCCGCCTGTAGAGTGCTCTTGTTGCATATTAATAATGATTATGATTATTTAGACAGTTCAGTGGTGTGACTATGGTTCATTTATTGATTGATAATGCTAAATTTTTTACATTTCAAATTGAGACAGCATACTTTATCAATAGTGCTTGCACTCCATCCAAATGTCCGAGTCTGAGCACTATGGATAAAGTCTGTATTATCAATTTCAATTGCTATGCAAGCTGTACTATAAACTACAACTCCTTACAATCATCATCATCATCACAGCTCATAATATATGTCCCCACTGAGGGGCTCGAGGCTACCCAAGGGTTAGGGTAGTAAGGCCTAAGTCAGCCATGCCGGCCTCGAGCGGATTGGTTGACTTCATATACACCGTTGAATTTCTTTATAGATGAATGCAGGTTGCCTCATGATGTTTTCCTTCACCATAGGAGCATCGACAAATGTACATATGAAATTCGAAAAACGAAAGACACATTGGTACATGGCAGGATCAAACTACGGACCTCCCGATAAGAAGGACAGTGCCGAGTCCACAGCACCACCAATGCATCCATACTCTACTCCTTACTGTACTATAAATAAAAAATTTGGAACTCCAGTTAGATATGAATAAGCCAGTTAGATATTATTTAAACAATATACAATAAAAACTTGTCTAGAAGATATCAATTAATAGAAAATTGCGGGTCTGCTGGAAGAAATTACATTTATGAAATAAGCAGATCCTTTGTACATTGTGTCTTATGTGTTGTTTGTGCTGTCTAGTTTTATGTGTACAAAAATTGTTAAATAAATAAATAGGCAATATAAGAAAAAAATCCTTGGTTTCTAAAAATAGTTCTATTTCTTTACAGGCATTGCCAAGACGTGGAGTCACATTCAAGACTTTTATGACTGAGATAATGTAAATCCAAATTTCGTGTTTGCTCCATCACTGAGGAAGGATCACCTTAACCCTAATTGCAAAGAAAAGATGAAAGTTAGTCAGCTCAGGCAGCTCAGGTTTTGAGTCATTCGGTGGCTGCAGGCATGTTTGCAAAAATATCCCAAGGTAAACTTACCTACGTAATAATTTATATTGTTATATCAATTAATCTGAACCTGAAAATTTATAAAGATTTGATATGAATACCGAAAAATGTCTAAACTAAAATTTATAGCTCAGAGCAAAGAGTTCTGATTAAGAAAAGCCGTGGGTTCGATTCCCACCCCAGCCCCCATAGCATGAACACTGAAACACAATAATTATGATAAATCAATATGAATGATAAAGCACTAAACTGTTTGATCATAGTGTGTTTTGTTGATCATGCTATGGGGCAGGCCTGATGAATTTTTTCTAGTTAAGTTTAATACCTTGACATACTTAAACATTTCCTACAAAGTTCATAAAAAATTAACAAACAGCAGCTGATTTTAACTGAAAGTATTATTTATAAAAATATTTCATCCAGATGTTGGAATGTAAGATTTGTCATTGTGAGGGTGAATAACAATGCAAAATAAGGAAAACAGCTAGAAGAAATAAGTCGATTGAGTTGTAGTGTTGGACTGTCGGATGGCTCCTAGGAAAATATTGCCTGAATTCCTAGTTTATATATTTCTATAGTTTTGACAATTTTCATTATTTAGTTTTTATTACATTTTCAGGGGAACTGCCTGCAGGTGCAATTACAACGGCGGAAATTGTCGCCGTAAATAGCGACTCTGCTGTTTTGAGGAGAGACAAACCACACTCAACAAACATAACCACGAACTCGCCGCATTTCAAACATTTTGAACTAATGAAAAATTTTTTGAGGAAGTAGAGTTTGTTGGATGCCGGAGCCCACCACCCACCACCTTCGAAAGATGGGTGGGTCTGGACTTAAAGAGGTATTTTGCAAATATTTAAAAATCTTAAAGAAAAACAGGATTAAATATCTGTCAACACAATTTTATTGGTGGATTGAAAACATCTATAATTTCTAACCCACATAGAGTCGGGAAACTGTGAAACAGACATTTATTATACAATAATAAATAATTTCAAGGACATGTTTTCTACACCACACACAAGCCAACAAGTAAAACCCCTAGAAGCCCCTGATATTGTGATCAATATGCTAGCTTCAGTGGACCACACTTTTGAAGCAAGCATGACTGACTCAGCTGAAATGCAAGCTTGAGCTTATTGTGTGGATTTATTATAAAAAAAACTGAATGTGACTTGTGGTGTTTGAGAAGATATTAAAGTTGACAGAAAATGTACAATCATTCATAGAATGTAAAGAGTATGTCGACATTAAGAAGAAATTAATTTATGCATCAAGAAATTTAATTAAATGTGTTGAAGATTGTGCTACTCTATGCGATAATTTCTCTTTAATGTCATCATCAATATTGGATTTAAAAACATTGTTATTAAAAAACCTCTGTGAGGATATTGAAACAGTGTGAGAAATATGTCTCAATAAATGTAAAAATTATTATAAATAGTGTTTTTCACATAACTATTAAAAGGTATTGTACATTAAACAACCGAGAATATGTAGAATCTGCTTCAAAACTAGCAATAAAAAAGAAGATGAACACAATAAAACATAAATAAAACTATCATACTTTTATTTAATTTTTACCTTTACTATTCTGCGAATTCTGACGTGATTTATGGAAACTAGATAATAATATGCAATGATTTATAATTAAAATCATTGCATATTATCTAGTTTCCATAAATTACGATTACAATAAATAATTAATATTACACTGCTTTTGAATTTTACCGCGTAGATAGTGCGTGGGGCCACAGTAAGGTGGCAGTACAGTCAAAATTTGTCCAACGTGTTTTTCTATGTAGTTGTCATTCTTCCCTTGGGTATATGTGTTCTGTGATTTTAACTCATACACATGACAATTATAAATGTACACAGCATTCACCATTAGGTTGTTATCCTAGCTAATTAAGAGTATATAAAGATTTACAAAAAGAAACAGTATCAAATGATCAATTAAACCTGAAGGATTCTGCTCAAGCAACCTATTATAAATTCAAGTTTTTATTTTATCTTTATATGTTTTTAATTTGTCAAAAAATATGTCAACATCACAATTAGACTGCAGTTCGTTATAATTTCTACACATGCGTATAATTGGGGAACTCAAGCCTATGTTGGTTCTACTGTATGGCGTGTATAGGATCTTAGTTATAGGATATCTCGGATATCGACACGGCACTGCTAAGGAGACCTGGCTAAGAATGTCACCACTGTCAATAATTCCGTTTAGGACTTTGTATAAAAATACCAAATCGTGCTTCACTCGACGGGCCCTCAGCGATTCAAGATGAAAATAGGACAGCCGAACTTCATAAGGACACCGGTAAGATAATCCTGAAACCGAGAACGCAAGATGCCTTGTAAATGAGCGCTGAATCGACTCTAGTCTCTGTGATGCTACACTATAGAAGGGATTCCAGACGACACTGGCATACTCCAGATTACTGCGGACCAAGGCATTATAAAGAAGGATTTTTGTTGGGGCCTTCTGGAACCCCTTCGTGTTGCGCTTCAAAAACCCTAGCATTCGCGAAGCTTTTTTGGCAACCGTATTGATATGCGTTTTGAAATTTAAGGCACAGTCTAAATACACCCCCAAATCGCAGATCTCATTAACCTCCTGCAGCGGATGACCATTCAAGCTATAGAGATGATCTAGTGGTGTTTTTTTCCTTGTAAATTTGATATGGAAGCACTTATTAATATTCAGTATCATGTTATTCTGAAGACACCACTCCCAAATACTATTTAGATCCGCTTGTAATGATTCGCAATTACTTGGGGTAGCATTTATATATAGCTTCAAGTCATCTGCAAATAGCAAAAACTTTGAGTGCTGTATTACTTGGCAGATGTCATTGATGAATATCGAAAACAATATAGGCGAAAGGTTCGACCCTTGTGGGACACCTGAGGTGGCATAATAAGTATGAGATTTATAGCCACAAGTAGCGACTATTTGCGATCTATTTGCAAGGTATGACTCAAACCACCGCAGAAGAGAACCACCGATACCAAAGGACTGTAGCTTATGTAGAAGTATTCTATGATCAACCTTGTCAAAAGCACTTTTGAAATCGGTATAAATTGCATGAATTTCATTTCCCTTATCTAACCCTGAGCATATATCCGAGACAAAGGTTACCAAGTTCGAAACGACCGATCTTCCGCTACGGAATCCGTGCTGATTCTTAGAAATGCTATTCTGAACATGATGCGCAATAAATGGCGTTATTAGAGTCTCAAAAAGTTTGGCAAAACATGACAAAATGGAAATAGGTCGGTAGTTCTCCACTGCACTGGTGTCTCCTTTTTTGAAAATGGGTACCACCAATGCTTCCTTCCACTTATCAGGGAAAACACCATCAGCCAGAGATTTCTTAAAAATTAAAAAAAGGGGTAAAGCAAGAGCGGAACCACATCGCTTTACAAACATTGGATGAATGCCATCAGGGCCGCTGGCCTTGGAAATATTTATTCGCTTTATTTCCTTTAAGACTGCTTTTTCTGTCAGAGGTATACAGCTCATGGGCTCTGAGGTCAGTGTGACACCCCAGCATCGACGCGCGGTGACATTATTAACGCTCGAATAGATAGAGGCAAAGTGACCAGCAAAAAGATCGACTATATCCTTCCGAGTGCTGGCAACTGAATCGCCTAAGTGCATGGAAGCAGGCAGGGACACATTATTTGATTTTTTCTCCTTAACATATCTCCAAAACGCTTTGGGGTTGACACCGATCTCATCCTCAATATTTTTTTTATAATTTGATAGACAGTCCTTATACAGTTTATGACACCTTCCACGAATAAGCCTATATTCTAACTCATCTCGAGGGTTTTTAAATTTTTTAAAGCGTTTCCTAATAACGTGCTTCTCAGCCAGCAGCCCTATTAAAGCACTCGTAAACCAAGATGGATGTTTTGCATTTCTCGGCCTACGGACAGGCGTATATTTAGTTATAGATTTAAGTATTAATGTGTAAAAGGTGTCAACCATGTCGTTCACATGTTTATTCATAAAAGTGTCGTGCCAATTTACAGCTGTTAATTCCGTGATAATACTTTTATAGTCTGATTTAAAGAAATTAAGGTCTGAGCGTGAGTTACTTTTTGGAATTTTATTTTTGTTGAAATTCAATGTAACGTGCAGACAGGGGTGGTGTGGGTCCAACTTTGATAAGGGATCCAGTGATTCACAGAGTTTTGCTGTGGCTAGGCTGCAGAACACCAGATCCAGAATTTTATCATTGGTGTTACGTATATAATTCATTTGGTATAGATTGTTAGCGGCCATGAAGTCCACAAGCTTTGAGTCCAATAAATTGCTGCACTTAGAAGGTGCAGTATGGATTTCATTTTTGTTAGGTAGCCATATTATAGATCCCTGATTAAAGTCACCTAATATTAGAACTTCATTTACCTGACCCAACACGAAATCTGCATTATCAATGAAATCGGAGAGTGCCCTTGAATTGGCTGGCGGAGCCAAGTAGATGGCACATAGAGCAATTTTCTTAAGTTGGTTATTGACATTAATTTTAAGAGTAACCCATATAGCTTCAAGATTAATTCCCACTGATGCATTCTGGTTGAGACGATGTCGCGTGAAACTGCTACCATAACGCCACCTCCATCCCTCTTCGTCTTGGGTCCGAAGAGGGGACCCACATCATGCCGTCGATCCTGGCGATACACGACATAGCGGGAATCTATGAATTCTCTATCATATATTTTGTCATTTAGCCAGGTCTCCGTAAATACTATAATACCGTAGTCATTTTGCAAAATGTTATTGTAAACCTCGTTAGTTTTAGTTCTTATACCTCTTACGTTTTGATAGTATATGCTTACGGAATCGAAAGTTAGTACTGCAGTTACTACACTCGCAATATACTTTCTAAAATAGCAATAAAATTAAACTAACAGTTTTAAGCTGTCTTGGTTTCGTATAAATAAAGCAGAACAGTTCTCATTTTTTCTTACATACACTCGTCCGTCGCGGACCCAAACAAATTTGTACCCTACTTCCTTAGCTTTTTTACGTGCACAAGCATGAAGTGATTTGTTAGATGGAGTTAGATGTTCGGCTACGTAGACTGAAGATACAGCTCCAGCGTAACCCAGGTGGTAAGAATTGAGCTTGTCTTGACGATTTTTGCCTTTGTTAAACTTTACTACGGCTGCAAGAAGGATATCACGCTGCCTGATACTTCGAAGCTTGGCAACCACTCCGCGCGGCCTATCACTGTCCTTATTTATCTTCGCAATCCTGGTTATATGTTGAATATCGTCCTTTATCAGTTGACAATCTACGGTCTTAGCCAATTGGATAAAAGTGCTGCTTAGGTCTTCCGAGCGGTTTTCTGGTATGCCGTTGATTTCAACGTTGCTCTCGCGCATTTTTTGTTCAATGTTAACGAGCCTCCCAGTCAATTCAAGAACAGAGACCTGTAGTTTTTGATTTTCGGACCGCAACTGGCCCAGAGCCTCTTCCTTTTCTTCCAGTGATTTTTTAACATCCTCGTATTTGCTGTTGAAAAATTCCAAGGAGTCATGATAGCTTTACATTTTTTCCCTGATGTCTTGTAGCTGTTCGGAAATCTGTTGTTTTATAATAGAACTTATCTCCTGTCGTAGAATGTCCCGCAAACTCTCTTCGGTTACGTAGCAATTGCCAACTCGTTTAGGTCCTGCATTGTCTACGTTTTGTTGATTATCGGAATCCTCAAGATTCCGATCCATTGCACGTTTCGATCGCTTTGTGACATTATCGATCTTATTATCAGGGCTTATGTCCTCATTGGCAGGTTCAGCTCGAACCGGAGTGTTCGCATTGCCGCCTTTAGGCTGTTTGCATCGACATTCCGGGCATGTCCAAGATATTTTATGGCGTGGTTCCATTAAATTAAAGCGTTTAGAGCTTATATTACTGCACTTAAGGTCATATTTTTGCTTACAACCAAAGCATTCCATAAATTCTTTACCTTGAAGCTTATTTTTGCATCCAGCACAAGTCGATGGATTTGGCGTCATGATTTGAGGTGATGCTTATCTATACTTTTTGTTATGCAGTATGCAAATTCCTCTTTTATTGGGTGGTAGTTTTGTTACTGCTTTTTAATGGTTGTAGGTTTTATTGTTAAAAATTCTGGAGACTCTTAAACATAATATTTTTCCTTTTTAATTAAGATTTTAAAATTAAATCAGTTTGCTTGAGGCTTTATAAAAAGTCTGAGTGAAATTATAAAGCAAAAAGAGTTGTCGCTACCGTGGATTTGAACCGCGTACCACTGGAACACGCTGCTCAGAGTTGGTTTGTCAACAAACGAAATGCGCAAGCAAGTCGTTGTATGTGCTGGCCAATTAGTGAATCAGGTGTTATTATCTTGTTCGGTTTGCGTACTTGTTGGAATTCTGTTTCAAAACACCTTCTCGGTTTTTTAAAAAACTTACCACAAGTTTTATGTACCGTCACTTTCACTGTGTTTTTTTAAGATTACTCATAACTCACCCAGTGTAATTATTGTATATTTTTTACGCCAGAGTAGCGAACTATTTTGGGTAACAGATCACTACAAATTTTCCAATCAAAAAACACTTTTAACACTGTTTCAAATTTCTTTCGTAGCGACACTGTACTAGCACAACCAAATGCAACGATCGATCGGTATAAAATACCACCTTACCCATGTTAACATAGTCATATAAAAGTTATGGCGTCATTGAAAATTCGAAATTGTAAGATTAATTTCGTAATACCCGATACAAATGGTTGGGTCTGCGAAAAAAATGTAAGTACTTATGGGAATTTGAAAATGAATTTTACAATTTCGAATTTTCAATAACGCCATAACTTTTATATGGCTATGTTAACTTAGGTCCCTTCAGCCATATTGGTAACTGTTTGTTTGATAACTGGTTACTTAAAAAGAAATATTTTCCACATTCTTAACTAATGTAAAATTTTTTTTATTTTTTTTCACTTTTTTATAACTAGCTATGAAAGGAGAAAATTTATTTAAATTGTTCGGCTTGATAGTGTATGTACTAAACACCTTGTAGATTCATAGATAACCTACCTATAGAGTTGTGATATCCATAGATCTATAGACAGATATCTATAGATAGGCATTTAACCGGTCTAAGGTTAAAAAAACTGCCGATCTCTGGGGAATATCTGTATATATGGTAAAGAATGTTATTGAAATAGTTGCTACACATTTAGCTTTAATTTTCAACAACTGTATTGATAGTGGTGTGTTTCCTGATTTGATGAAACTTAGCAAAATAACTCCATTGTTTAAATCTGGTAGTACTTCAGATCCCTCTAACTTTCGTCCAATATCCGTACTATCAACATTCAGTAAAATTTTTGAAAAAACCGCGCTTAAGCAATTACAGAAACATTTTAGTAATAATAACTTACTGCATATTAAACAATTTGGTTTTACCCGCGGACGGTCCACGACTGATGCTGGAATAAAATTGTTAGAGTGCATTTATGAGGCCTGGGAGGAGTCGCAGGATGCCTATGGTGTTTTTTGTGACTTATCGAAGGCTTTTGACTGTGTCCAACATCAGACGTTAATCAGGAAACTACACTATTACGGTATCCGTGGTACCGCTTTGGATTTTCTCACTTCTTACCTAAGTGACAGGATTCAAAAGGTGGTCATCAATGGAGAGCAGTCACCTGGATCATTTGTAAAAATGGGGGTGCCGCAGGGCTCAATATTAGGTCCATTTCTATTTCTGGTATATATTAATGACCTCCCTCACCTTGTAAGACACGACCATGAGATAGTCTTGTTTGCAGATGACACGTCTTTAGTATTTAAAGTTAAACGTGGACAAATTAATATTGACGAAGTAAACATTGCACTCTCCAAGGTCGTTCACTGGTTCGGCGCCAATAATTTGTTGTTAAATGAAAGTAAAACAAAATGCATTAGATTCACTATGCCAAATGTTCGATTAGTTAAAGCCAAAGTCAAGGTTAGGGATGAAGAAATAGAGCTGGCCAATCAAACTGTATTTCTAAGTTACAATGGGGTCCTCATATTGAATGCCTATCGAACAGACTAAGTTCTGCAGCATACGCCGTTAAAATGATTCGTCAAATAACAGATGTGAAAACTGCGCGGTTAGTCTATTTTAGCTACTTCCACAGTATTATGTCATACGGGATACTACTGTGGGGAAATGCCGCCGATATTGGCTGCATTTTTGTACTGCAGAAGAGGGCTGTTCGGGCGATCTATGGGATGGGCTCCCGAGAGTCTTTAAGAGAAAAATTCAAAGAAATTGATATTATGACTGTACATTCACAATATATTTATGAAAACTTACTGTATGCACACAAGAATAAAGATATCAAATTCAGTAAAAATAGTGACTATCATAGTTTAAATTTAAGAAATAAAGACAAGCTAGCAATGCCCACATATAGGTTCCATAAAATAAGCAACTCTTTTGCAGGTCACTGTATACGAATGTACAACACGCTGCCATGTAACATGCATGACTTGTAAGTAAATAAATTTAAAATTTTAATTAAAGCTCAGTTAAGCAAAAAGGCTTATTACAGCGTTAAAGATTTTTTGAATGATAAGGCAGCGTGGCGGTAAAAGAAATGAATTGCTCGTTCTCTGAATAGTTTTGTAATATTCACAATTTGTAAGACATTTGGCGATTTTAAAAGAGTTTTGGCACATGAGTTTCTTGCCCGATTCTTCTCATGTTAGCCCCTACATTCGGAATCGGGTCGCTCTTGGCGATTACATGCGCGGCATCAACTCCGCGGATGTACTTGCCACTAGCGCACGGGTTAGCTTGATTTTAGTAGAATATTTTTTATGTTTTAATAATTTTGTAAAATGTGTAAAATTGACGATTTTAAGTGCCCGCAAGGGCCTATGAAATAAAGTACTTTTGATTTTGATTTTTGATTTTGATTTTTAAGATTTACTCATTCCATATCCTATTACTTGCTTTGTCGTTATCACCACAAAAATGCGAATTAAATAAAAAATTCATGAATATAAAATCTGTATATGAAAAACTATTGACAATTGTATTCTCAACTACATAGTTAATATCTTTGACAAAATTTTCAAAAGTATCTTTGAAAAAATCTAAAAATCAGTAAGTAGGTATCATAGACAAACGCACCTTGCTGTAACATGGCGGCGATGGCGGCAGCGTCGTAGGCGAGTCCTTCACCGGGCGGCCCCGGGGGCCCGGGTGGGCCGGCGGGACCGGCAGCGCCGTGCCGACCCGCCTCGCCAGCCGGACCTCGCGGGCCCACTGGACCGGGTGGGCCTTGTGACCCCGGATTACCATCACGGCCTGGAGGCCCTGTATTTAGAAATTGAAGCAATGTTTTTTTACCAGAACTTCAATGTAGGTATGTATACTAGCAAGTTACAAGGATAATATACCTCTAGATCCTGGTTCACCATCCTTTCCAGGTGGGCCCATTGTTCCCGGAAGTCCTCGCTCACCCTGCCTACCCGGAGCACCCATTAAACCTGGAAGACCTGGTAGTCCCGCGTGTCCCTTTGCACCATCGGCACCACGTTGACCTTAAGAACAAGTTTTATTTGCAATATATATATACCTTATACATTGTAGGTAAGCTGTTGAAGATATTAAATTAAAGTAAAGCTATTTAATTTATTAAACTTGTATTTTTATATGTTAAATATTTTTATGCAATTGAGACCTTATTAGATTATGTTTACTCACTAACAGGCATGCTCATGGCCTTCATCTCATCTGGTGATAATAAGTGATGATTAGACCGAAGGTAGAAGCGAGCTACACCTGGACTCAAAACTGAGAGTTCCGAGGCCATCTTACTTATCTCTAACTGTCGGATCACAGCGATATACAACTAATATTATTATTATGGTGACAAAGAGTTTGTAGGATCTCTATCAATTTGTTTTAGCAATTCCTTACAACTGACTGTGAGGTTAGATCCTTCTTCTTGATTCTTCTTATGATGAGATATGCTTTCACATCTTTTATACATCACAAATGGCGCTTAAGACACATATATTACAACATTGTTAGTCATGTGAATTTAAAGTACAATCACCTTGTTCGCCCTTAACTCCGTCAAGTCCAGGAGGTCCTTGTTTACCAGTAGGACCCTGCGGACCGTCCACTCCAGGCGGGCCAGCTTCCCCTCTTGGGCCACGTTCGCCAGCTGGCCCAGATTGACCTGTTGGGCCTGGTGGTCCCTGTTGGAAAATATTAAATGCTTCCAAGGATGAAATGAAAATAGTTACTAAAGCCGAGTTTTGATTGTGTCTTGTGTCCTTGTTCACTTCACGGCATATCCACGTCCTACTGCTAGTCTTCGGTCTGTTTCTAGACGCGGAAGAATTGATCTTCTACATCACGCTGCCCAGATGGGTTATGTCAGGTTTAGTTTTAATTTTGCCATCTCCTCGCAGAGGTCTTGCGGCAAACTCCCTTAGTATATCCCTACGACATCCACGGTAAGAGAGAGGACAAACAGACTCGTATGTACCTACATACGAGTACGGTAGGTACCTATTCATAATCCGTCACCGCACAGACCACCTAAACTTAACGTAATTCTTTGTCGGTGCAGTCGGTGTAAGGTTGACTATTAGCTAATAATTAAACATAGTTAGACAGTTTTTAGACACAACAAAGCGTTGTCTAACAATTGTAGTAAACATGATGATGTTTCGTTTGCGTTTATAGGTGTAAACCTTGTGTAAACAGAAACAGATACCATGAGACCAACTTTAGATAACTGTTAGACAATGTTTTGTAGTAAAATCGATACATCACACAAATCACGGCTGCCTAATTGTTAGTGATTATACATACGACGTCTGTATGTTTATGATTGACGCATTTGAGGTAAATGCAAATGATAGTAGTCCTTAAGTAGTGTATAGAAACTTTGGTACCTGGTTGCACCAACATGTCTTTGCTTGTCAATTTTATTTTTACTATATATCCTTTCTATCTTAAACATTAAATAAATGTTAAATGTAAAGTTGATTTATAAGTACCTACCTACGCTACTTTTTACGTAATCGTGAATGGTAAAACTGTTAAAGTACTAAAGAACTAAAGTACTAATAACTTTTTAGATAATCTTTCAAATTGTGGCATTCTGATTGATCAAAGTGAAGGTTCAGCAGACCTATTACCGATCTCATGGTTTTCAAATGATATCATTATGAAATCATACTTAGTGCAAAACAAAAAATAAGATTTTCGGGCATATTTTTGATCATTCATTCATTATAACATAATGACATCATTAAAATTATGTCATAGTGATGATATCATTGGAGATCGGTAATACCAAATGAAGCATTTATGACATCTTTATCTCACAATTTATATTATGTCATACGATGAAACATCCAAAATGGGCCTACTGTTTCTGTTCGGTGGTGGGTTGTTATTAGAATGAGTCCTTAGTTTAATCTTATTTTTACCTGCAATCCAGGCGGCCCCTGCGGCCCAGAAGACCCGGGTTGTCCCATCGGCCCCTTGTCCCCTGGCCTGCCTGATATTCCCGGCTGACCTTGCTTGCCCGGCCGGCCTTCTAGCCCGGGCTCACCCATCGGACCAGGTGGACCTTGCAAGCCTGGTGCTCCTGTAGTTCCCGGCGCCCCGTCAGACCCTGGTTTTCCTGGAGCTCCACTATCACCCTAAGTAATGACAGGAATAAATAAAAATCCAAATTGTATGAATTTTTATATTTGAATAATTATACTTACACAATAACGGCTCTGCCCAGTACAATCCAGTGGATTGAATATCACTATTATTCGGAATTATATCAGAGTCCTTTATTTTAGTTTCTAGGTCAAAAATTCTTTTAACAACATTCCCGATAGTGATTGCTTTATCAAAAAGGCTGATTTGATAAATAGCCTTATATAGTTTGTAAAATTTGTTAATAATTAAGAATGTTTACTAGTAAGGAATAAGTAGCAGTAAGCGTGATAGGTTTCACAACAAACTGAAACTTTAATAATACATACTTGAGCCCCGCGAAGGCCAGGTGCGCCGGGAGGTCCAACTATTCCGGGTAATCCAGCAAGTCCTCTCTCGCCTGCGGGCCCCGGGGGCCCCGTCAACCCTTGCGGGCCAGTTTCCCCTTCACTTCCTCTTTCACCTTTCGGTCCTTCGGGCCCTGATGGCCCAGTCATTCCTTGCGGGCCCGGTGATCCTGGTCTACCAGTGTCTCCTGTAGCACCTTTGGCTCCTGGAATACCGTGAGCCCCCGCAGGTCCCGTGGTCCCTTGAGGACCCTACACAAGAAGTGGAAGAATGATAAAAAAATATGAAATTATAGTATTTGCAAAATAAATATCACCAGTAGTGTCTCACGACATCGCTTTATACAGGTTTACTTTTGAAGGAGTTTTTAAGAGTTAGAAGTTTAATAAATTGAACTGAACGCGAAAAAAATCTGCGGTTCCATACATCTAGGTTATGCCGATATCGGGCGCGCTGGTAGTGGTAGTCGCAGTGTGGACCTTACCATGCGCGCCCATAAGGGCACGGAGAACACCGGGGGGTTTTAGTGGGTCGGCCTGGCACTCTGTCGGGCCAGCCCCACACACGCCCGCCGTCCAGCCAACGGCGGGTAAGGTGCGATTACGCATTTCCCCAAGAAAAAAAAAAAAAAAGTTTATGCCGATATCCAACATTTGTATGGAATAGCTGATTTCTGTTTTGTGCGATTTCAAGATTGGTCCCATAGTAAAAGTAATTCAGTTTGTTTGTCTGAACAATCACACAAAAGTAAATCACCATGTATTTTATATATTATAGTGTTATAAAATCATTAACCTAATTAAGCCTGTTATATATATTACTGAACATTAACAGTATTTACAGAGATGTTTTAAAAACGAATTCTTTATTACGTAACGTACCTTGTATTTGGTATTTATCATATTCCTTTGTTTAGAAAGCTCATCTAGTTTTATTCGCATTTTATTAATTTTCTCCTTCATTGATATCGATCCAGAAGCCAAAGCCAATTCCAACCAAATTAGTATCAGGGTTTGCGTTATTTTTGTTACACATTATATAGATACAGGAGGGGTCTAACAAAAAATCTATCACGATCGTCTTTAATTTGACAGCCATTGCGCCGTCAACACAAGAATAAGCACCGGCTTCCTTTTACAAAACAGTAATGGATGTACTGCGATTGTCAAATTAAAATATCGCCATCACGATAGATTTTGATTTACATCATCAAGGGGTAAAGCATATTCTTTTGAATTTAAGTTAATAAATATACATAAGTAAACATGTATTTAAGAATTATTTAAATTCCTCCTTTATATTGGTGAAATAAGGGTTGAAAATTTGTATTTATGTTAAGTTCCAAGACTAAAATTAGGTACCTACCTAATTAATGTATTTTTAATGGAACTTTTTTAAAACTTTTGCTTAATGGGTTAAATTTAAATTTAATATAATAAGATTAATTAAACGACTAACTTGGAGTTTAATTAAGTTGATGGAAGGGTATAAAACACGGTTTTAATCAAGTTCTATATGATCCACTACTATTTAACTACTCAAACTCAAAAATATTCTCCTTTACACTTTGACGTGAAACAAATAGCAAGAAACTAATTAACAAAAAAAAATTAAAACGTAACACACTATAGCAAGCAATATATTATTTAAACCTTGTATGTATGACATACAAATAAAAGGAAAAAGTTGACTCTACACCTGTTCGGAAATTGGGAGAGCCTTCTCTAGAAGAACAGGCAAGAATCTCGGAAGGTCTAATTTGTTTTTTATTTCCTCTTTTAAATTTCCAACATTATTTAATTTTTTATTATTACAATAATATAGCTTATTTATTTCAGAAACACAACTTCGGTTTTATAAACTACCTTAAGTGAGGAGGAGTAGACCTAGTATTAAGTTAGGCAGACGGGCTGGTGTACACGATTTTATATCTAGTTTTTTATCTCTTCGTAGTGAGTGTTCACAGGAAGATTAAGGTACTCGTATTTTAAATCTGTCACCGTACGAAAACTCACCTTAGTTATCGCAAAAATACAATCGTTATAATACTGTAAAGGCGACAAAATGAGGTATACTAACGGGAGGTCCTATATCTCCTGGTCTTCCAGGTAGACCTGAGTGACCTGCTTCGCCTTTGTGACCTTGTTCGCCTCGAGCTCCCTTAGCTCCAGACATACCAGGTAATCCGCGCAAGCCGGGTTCGCCAATCAAACCTGTTAAGTAATAAAATTATATAATGAACTTGCTTTTGCCGGCGAATTCCTCCGCGTGGAATTAGGAATTTTGGCAGCTTATTTTTTATCCAATCTGCTTTTTCATCAATGTTACCAAATCAAATCAAATTTCATCTAAATTGGTTTTGTGGTTATTGATTCCCCATAAAAACCCGCTCCCCTTTTCACCCCCTTAAAGGATGACTTCTGCGATAAAAACAATCCTATGTCTTTTCACAGGGTTCAAGCTGTTTCAATATCAAATTTCATCAAAATCGGGTTAGCGGTTTAAGCGTGAAGAGGTAAAAGTCAGACAGACTTTCGCATTTATAATAATCTACTTCTTATACAGGGTGTCCCAAAAAATAGTGTCAAGCGAAAGTCCAGAGTTAGAGCACCTCTTGGAGTACCCGAATCACCCCCATGTATGTTCCGCGATTATTCGTAGTTTTAGAGTAATAATTTTTTTTCTGACTTTTTGAAAATTTCGATCTAAAGAACTTAAAAATTTTTAATAAAAAAAAGTTGAACATATTTTAATGTTTTTCTTTATGCCACTGAATTATCTTTAGTGCTTCTTTTATGTCTAAAATAATCAGCTTCATAACTTTAGTGGAAATTTAGAAAACAGTAGTGTAAAGTCAAAATTTGAATATTAGTGAATAATTACTTAAAAATTCATCTTTAAATTAAAAATCTAAACAGGCATTCATGGTTTCTAAGTATGTGTAAAAACTTCTCTAGACTCTCTGCTTTCATAATAATTAAAAAAAAAAGTACTTAATAGGGCTACTTTGGCTTAAATCGGCCATCAAAGACAGCAAGGTGAAAATTTCATAAAACTCGACTTCTGGATAATTTTTTTTTAAATTCCAATTATTTATTAATAAACCAAAAATGATTGTAGAAAAGCTAAAAATTTCTTATTTGAAGGTCAAAAATAACTGTTCCTGCTGCCATCTTTAATAACCTTTGAAGGTTTATTATAACTTAATAAATGAAACAAAACATTATTTTCAAAGTATTTATTATTCGATCGCTTAAAAAAAGTTTTCAAAATGACGACCTTCGTGCTCAATACATATTCTACATCGTCTAAAAAAGTTTTCTTTTAAATTTATAAATGCAATTCTGTTGTTTTTTATTGTTTCTTCCGCTTGTCTTAATTTTGTTCTTAACACTGTGACGTTTGTAATGTCCTTGGCGTATACTAATTCCTTGTAGTATCCCCAGACGAAAAAATCTATGGGGTTCAAGTCGGGGGACCGTGGCGGCCACGCAATGGGCCCTCCACGACCGATCCATCTGCCTGGAAATGTTTCAGACAAATGTTGTCTAACATTTCTAGCAAAATGGCATGGAGCGCCGTCGTTTTGAAAAATCATATTTCTCCGCGTTAATAGGTCTACATCTTCTTATAAGACGCCGAGATCACGTCGTAGAAATTGCAAGTAGGCCTCGCTGTTCAGTCGGTCCGGTAGTTCGAACGGACCAATCAGCTGTCCGTTTAGGATGCCTGACCACAAATTGATACTAAATTGTTCTTGGAAATTAGATTCCCTTGTGAGGTGTGGATTTTCAATACTCCACGAATGGTAGTTATGCGCATTAAACACCCCATATCGCTTAAAATGTGATTCATCAGTCCATAGAATATTTTTAAAGAAATTTTCGTTTTCAGCTTGTCTCCGTAACATTTCCTGACAAAATGCCACCCTTCTCGGGTAGTCTGCGGGCTTGAGCTGCTGAACTTTCTGGATGTGATATGGGTGAAAACGCTCTTGATGAAGTATTCGATGTGCTTGTGATTTCGGAATTCCGATTCGACGTTCTATTGATCTTACACTAACTGATGGATCTCTCACCACTTCTTCGACCACTGATTGGACAGTATCTGGGTCACTCATTTCAGATGGGCGCCCCGATCTTCTACCTGGTAGGCGTCGTTCCATGTAAGAGTTATGTACTCTTAAAATCATGCGATGATCAGGCCAAGTTTCAGGCTGAGGTCCACCTCCATTTTGTACTTGCTGCCGGAACAACCTGGCTGCTTCAGAAGCATTTCCTCTTGCATATCCATAAAAGTAATGCATAAGAGCATATTCTTGCGATGAAAAAGACATCACAAAATGAAGAGCTTGAAAAGTCCGTTAAGAATGCCAAATTTGTCAATATCCCGTATTCACACAAAACCAAATCGTAATCACACTCAAGGTCCGTAAAGAAAGCAAAGTTCGTCAAATAATCACAAATGAGCGTATCGTACGTAAGGCGCAAACAAAAGCAGGCAAACGACTGACGCCAGAACACAATAGGCGCTCGGACTACACCCCCCGCCTCATCCCCTTGTCACAAAGAATAGCATTCCTCAGTTACAGTTATCCATTTCGCCAATGAGAGTGAGAGAGATAGCAATAATGCGGTCTCTTTCATATCCTCTCACTCAGGCAATTTTTTAGCAGGTAAGTACTGCGTTACATCCAACACTACAACCGATGTGATCTGCGAGAAAAATATTTAAATATGGGTTTCATGTAGTTAATTTTTGCTAAATTGTAATTAATCTGAACCTTAGAAATTATAAACAGACCAGATATTTTTTTTTATCATCTGATAGGAATTTGGTAAATTTTATGAAATTTTCACCTCGCTGTCTTTGATGGCCGATTTAAGCCAAAGTAGCCCTATTAAGTACTTCTTTTTTTAAATGATTATGAAAGCAGAGAGTCTAGAGAAGTTTTTACACATACTTAGAAACCATGAATTCGCCTGTTTAGATTTTTAATGTAAAGATGAATTTTTAAGTAATTATTCACTAACATTCAAATTTTGACTTTATACTACTGTTTTCTAAATTTCCACTAAAGTTACGAAGCTGATTATTTTAGACATAAAAGAAGCACTAAAGATGATTCAGTGGCAAAAAGAAATACATTAAAATATGTTCTACTTTTTTTTTATTTAAAATTTTTAAGTTCTTTGGATCAAAATTTTCAAAAAGTCTAAAAAAAATTATTACTCGAAAACTACGAATAATCGCGGAACATACATGGGGGTGATTCGGGTACTCCAAGAGGTGCTCTAACTCTGGACTTACGCTTGACACTATTTTTTGGGACACCTGTATATAAAAATGAAACGCTGTGTGTTTGTCTCGCTAAAACTCAAAAACGGCTCTACAGATTCTTACAAAATTTTCTGTGTATGTTTGAATAGGCCCAAGGAAGGTTTAAACATAAAATTGGTGGCGCTGCAATCGGGCAGGACAACGTCTGCCGGACCCACTAGTCTTCTTCTCTTATATATAAAAATGAAACGCTGTGTGTTTGTCTCGCAAAAACTCTGAAACGGCTCGACAGATTCTTACGAAATTTTCTGTGTGTATTTGAATAGGTTCAAGGAAGGTTTATACGTAATTTAATTGGACCCGGTAGGTGGCGCTGTAATCGGGCAGGACAACGTCTGCCGGGCCCACTAGTATAATATAAATCAACCCCTTCATTTCTTAGAATGGATGGCCTAAAAGCAAACTAAGAATAGATGGAAATTTCAATTCTGATTAAACATAATTATATCAATAAGTGAAATATTAATCAATTAATGTTTATATAAACACTGTTTATATAAACATTACAATTTTGATCACACATCAATTACCTGGACTTCCTGGTGATCCTTGTTGTCCTTTAGTTCCTGCGTAACCTCTGTCTCCTTTCAACCCTGGCATTCCTGTTAAGCCTGGTGGGCCAGGAAGTCCAGGAGATCCTTGCATCCCTGGTTGGCCACGATCGCCTGGTGCTCCAGGAGCCCCTGCTTCGCCCGGAATTCCTGCCACACCCGGTTCTCCCCTTTCAGCCGGTTCACCGGGCGGGCCTGCGGGTCCAATTGGCCCCTGTGGTCCCTGCTCTCCTTGCCGGCCTGTTTCGTTAATCGAAAAAAACAGGAATGATAAATGTGAAAGTGTTGTGTCAATATTTGTAACTTTCACTGGGAGTTTCTCAAACTCGAAAAGGTGCAGGGATTTGGATGACGCTTGTCAAACACATAGCTTATACCTGGATAAAATATAGAGTAATTACTATCCCTATAATAAGAATCCAGAGAGGATATTCATTACAATACAAGAAAAAGATTACAATACAAATTGTCAACGAACAAAAGAAATTATTTTTTAACCTGGAGGACCGTCGTTGCCTACAGATCCTGGAGTACCACGTTCTCCTTTTTCTCCAGCATGACCAGTCAACCCTCTTGGGCCTGGTAGACCCATAGCTCCGACAGGGCCCGGGTGACCTTTATTGCCTCGAGGACCTTCTGGTCCCTTAAATAATATTAAAGAAGGATATTAAAAATAGTTATATAAAACACACACGAAAAACAAATGTTCTGTTTTTATTACCGGCGGTCCATCAGCTCCTTGTGCGCCTGAATTCCCTTTTTCACCTTGTGCGCCAGCTTGTCCTGGTAAACCTCGCTCGCCTGGAAATCCTCTTTCTCCACGAGGTCCAGAAGATCCTGGTGGTCCAACTGGTCCAGCTACACCGACCTCACCATCTTTACCAGGAGATCCTGGCACTCCAGCTGTTCCAGGCATACCCTAAAGTAAATACAATATGTAATAAATAAGTTTTCTAATTGCAAGACAATAGAACATTAACTTAAGTCCTCATTATCAGTCACCGGAAATCCTGTTGGACCTGCAGGTCCCGAAGGTCCTCTTTCGCCAGCAGGGCCTGATGGTCCTTGCGCTCCTTGGATACCGGGACTTCCATCTCTACCTGCATCGCCTTTAGGTCCTTGAGGACCAGCTTGACCTATTTCACCATCCTTTCCTGGTTCTCCCTACACAAATGGGAAATATTGAATAGTTATTTCAATAAATGTTTCATTCATTTTATTGCAATTTAATGACATATTTTTCAGCAATATACATTGCACTAGCTGTGTCCGCAGCTTTAAATTCAGCTTGGTTGTAGCGTGATGTTATACATTTTATAGCTTTCATCGATGGATGAGCTATCCCCACAAAAAGAATTTTTCAATTCGAACCAGTAGTAGTCTCTGAAATTAGCTCGTTCATCCAAATAAACAAACTCTTAAGCATTATAATAATAGTAAGTAAGTTAAAAGGTGTGACTAACTTGTAAGCCTCGTTCTCCTGGACTTCCCATGAGACCTGGAGGTCCTTGCAGACCCTGGGGTCCTTGTTCTCCTGGTCTACCATCTGCACCAGGTATACCACGTTCTCCTTGAAGACCTGTTTTACCAGAGACTCCTGGTCTACCAATAATGCCTCTAGGACCTTGCAACCCTTGGGCGCCAGGTCTTCCTGGATCGCCAGAGCTACCTTTAGGTCCAGGTAATCCAACACCACCACGTTCTCCAGGCTGACCTTTGGAACCCATTGGACCATCTGCTCCAGGAAGACCTCTGAGGCCAGATAATCCCCTTTCTCCTTGAGGCCCTACAGAACCAGCTGGTCCTCGAAGTCCTCTTTTGCCTCTTTTGCCTTCTGGGCCTAAGGTACCAGGCAGACCTCTTGGCCCTGGTGCTCCTGCTTCTCCTCGGGGTCCAGAGTCCCCTTTTATTCCTCTTTCGCCAGGCTGACCCTGAAAAAAATTATATATTCTTAATACTTATAATGTTGCTATTGTAATAATTAACAATGAATAGACTATGGAAAAAACAACTTACTGGCATTCCTTTAGAACCAGGAATTCCTGGATCACCAGCGACACCTGGAGTTCCTCGAGGTCCGGGGAATCCTGGCGGACCTGTGACTCCCGCTTGACCTTGAACACCTTTTTCACCAGGTATACCATCTCTCCCAGCCAAGCCTGGTGGACCGGCTTCTCCGGACTGACCGGGTCTTCCAGCTTCACCTCGCGGGCCTTGCAGACCTTGACTTCCTTTTGGACCAGCAACTCCTTGTTCTCCTTTCATGCCCGGGGTACCAGGAAAGCCGGGAGCACCTGGTTTTCCAATATTTCCCTACAGAATAATATTGTAAGTACAGTTTTTTGTTTTTTCTTTTATGAAAATAATTTCCTTGAACACCTTACACACCATTAAACCAGGAGGTCCTTGAGCACCATCGGCACCCCGTATACCTGGAGGGCCAGATGGTCCTTCTCTACCGCGTTCACCTCTGGGTCCTACAGGGCCCTGTCAAAACCAATATAGTGTTAATTATGTCAACCACATCATCAATGGCTTTTTGTGAGATGATATTGTTAAAAAAAATACTGACTATTGGGCCAGTTGGGCCCATTTGTCCAGGCAATCCCGTTGGACCTTTTTCTCCGGTCGGCCCTTGATCACCTTTTGCGCCATCTTTTCCGTCAAAGCCTCGATGACCTTTTAATCCCTGAATGCCTGGAACACCTGGTGTACCACGAGGCCCAGGTTGGCCAGCAGTACCTGATGGTCCTGGTTCTCCATCTTCCCCTGGTGAGCCCTGTGGAAAAACTATTTGTATTAAAAGGTCTGTTTTCTACTAACGACAATCTAAATAATTTTTTTAAAGTTATAAATTATATGTTCTACTGTATCATCATAGCAGAGCCTAAACTACTCGTATTAAAGCAGACAATGTATAAAATTTGGTCAGCAGTTTCATTTTATAATGCTTACTCTCATTAACAAAGGGTTTTTAGAAAGTTTGCATGGTTCGTAATTTTAAAAGCCTATAAATGGAGGTGAGTAAACGCGTATTTGAGATTTTTTAATATTCTGAAAACATGTGGTGGTTGAAAGTTTGTTTTTGTTTGAATATCATCACACTGTTCACACTAGAACTTATGTTTTAACATATCTTTTTTAAAGCTTCTGCTTCATATTTTGAAGTGTTTTTAATACGAGAAAATATAGAATTCCCACGGGAACAACGAAAATAACGCGGGCGACACTGTCGGCGGAAAGTTAGTTAATTTATAAACACGTTTCCACTACCCATGTTTATAAATTAACTTACTTTCCGACACGCCACGGAGCAGAATCGATCAGTCCACACGTCCGTGATCAGTTCACACGACATTTTAAACAAAAATTAAGGATAGAGTACAAAAAATGCCCTATTCCACTATAATCCACTAAACAAATCCATGAATATTTAAAAAAATCGTATTTTGACAGATTACAGCGATAAGACGCTTTATAATATCGTCTTTTGGTGGTCATGCTAGGGGTACTGATCTTAACGATTGGGCCATTTTTCTATTTTATACAGTACACAGGTAGAAAACATTATATTATATCTATCTTTATATAATTATTTTCTTACATCTTTCCCAGGTGGTCCTTGAGGACCTCTTTCGCCAGGTGGCCCCTGTAAACCTGGTAATCCAGGCTCTCCTGCTTCACCTCTTGGTCCCTGGAATCCTTGTGGACCTGGAGGACCTTGCGGACCTATTTAAAATAAAAATACAGAGTACAAAGAGTAAATTAAATAAAAATTTGTAAGTGATATTGAACTTTTCTAACTTTGTTGATTTTGAAAACAGAAAATCGAAATTCGGTAATAAGTGGCAATATCTATTGCTAGAAGACTACCGGGTAAGTATCGAAGCGAAGTATAATCAATATGAACATGTATTTCTTCATTAAAAGAACTTAAATCAGATAATTCAGTGAACTTGAAAGTAACGAAGCGGTATCAGACACGACAGCATATCTCACATGCATAGTCTTCCTCTATAATTACCTGCTATCCCTCTGATACCCGGAGCGCCGACAGACGCTTGCATGTACGCGTATGGATCGAAAGATGGCCCCTTGTCACCGCCAGAAGCAGCTGCTAGTTGAGACAGGTAAGAGTTGACCTGGAAAAAGAATCTTTGTTAGTGAGACTTATTCGGGATTTGACAGATATTAGAGCTTTTTTAATTTATTTGACATAGTCTTGTACATACATAAACAGAAAATTAAAATTAGATTACTACCACGAAAACCTAAAAAGGTTTATCTGTGTAGGTGCGCAGTGGTAACAGTTTGGTTAGTGTAACATTGAAATTACGGTATAAAAGTTTACTCCGTGTATAATATACATTTTAAACTTTTATTTAGATATAGCATCATTCAAGGACATGTCTTCCGGCAATTCATGTAATCAAAAATGAGAAATTTATTTGAATTCCATAAACGTTATTATATTTAGGTGAGATAAATCTTTTTTGAACACAGATTCGCCTCAAATTATCTTGTCGCTTATATTCTATAGATAGCACTTGATTCAAATATAGTTCTCAGCTTTTATAATGTACAAGTGAGTAAGTATATTAAATAAATATATTATATTGAAATATATCTTCTTAAATAAAATCCATTTTTCTTTCTTCCTTCCGATTCAATCATCATAGTCCTCGCTTTATTGTAGAGGGTTCTATTCATCCCCTCGCTGACTCCGTTTGATTGCGGACTATACGGTGCAGTTGTTTCTAATGTAATGCCGTTGTCTCTGCAAAATGTTCTCATTCTATTACACGTAAACTCGCCTCCGTTGTCGCACCTTATTCTCTTAACTGAATTACTGGATTGTTTCTCTAGAAAATGTATATACTCTATTAAATTGTCAGTAGCTTCACTTTTGTACTTCATTATATAAACTACACAGAAATGTGAAAAATCATCTATAATTGTTTGAAAATATAACTCTCCATTTTTAGAATAGGGCTTGATTAGACCTGCTATATCTGTGTGAAGTAGCTCAGCTATATTGCTGGACCTAGCACGCGTAACTTTATGGAATGGTAATCTCGTGGCTTTACCTACCATGCAAGGACCACAAACATCTTATGACAATGGTAGTTTTAGAATGGCTAAGCCCTTTCGATTAATGTGACCTAATCGCCTATGCCACAAATTTTCGTCAACTTTTAAAGCTACGCTTGATAAACAAATATCACCATTTATAACAAAAAGCTTTCCATCAGAATCAGCCTTAACATTAATGTTATTATATTTGATAAATACTCCTCTATTTGTAAAACTAACAACGTTGCCTTTTTCCACTATCTTTTTAACAGAAAGTAAATTATATGTAATACCTTTAACTATGAGAGCTTCACATGATATTTTTATACCATTAAAATAAAACGTTATTTTACCTTTCTTATAAGTTTCTACAAATTGTCCATTAGCTACATAAATTTTTATTGGCGTATCTAAAACAGTAATATCCGACATATACTTTTGATAATCCTGCTTTACTAAATGATTAGTACAACCAGAGTCAATAACAAAAGTAATTTCACTTGACGCAGTCTTGGTGTCTTGATACGTATTGCAGGCTATAAATGAAAGTTCAGCCCCCGCAGCAGTCTCAGTTTGGTGCCTTTCTTGCCTTTTATTGTGACCTCTAAAATACCGTCCTCTACCTCGTCTATTCCATTTATTTCTGCATTCGTTAGCTTTATGGCCGTTCTTTCCACAAATGTAACACTTTATTGGTATAGTACTAAACGAGTTCTCTTCTTGCCTTTCTTCGTAGCTTCTACGCTTAATCTCGACGTCTAATAATCGGGCCTTTACAAAATCGTATGAGATATCTTTATCAGTACACATGGTTTCAATCGAGGTTATAACATTTTCGTATTCATTAGGCAATGTAGATAACAAATAACAAATTTTATCCAAATTTTCAATTGGAGAACCAGCTGCATCTAACTCTGTAATAATCTTATCAAATTGAAGGAAATGATCATGCATTGAACCAACACATTTCATGTTTATAAGTTTCCTTCTAAGATACAACTTATTTACGATACTTTTCCTCTCGAATGTATATTTTTAAGTGTATCGAACATTTCTTTCGAAGTTCTTTTTGTCTTGACAATCTCCAAATATTTATCAGGAAGACATTGAATTATAAGATTTCTAGCCTTTTTATCATCTTGTAAATAGTTTTTATCATCTCTACCCTTTTCACCCGTTACTACTTCTAGTGCACATTTTTCTTCTAGTAATGTACTTACTCGGAATTTCCAGTTTCCTCCAATATCGGTAGAGTTTGTGAATTCGACATTTTACTTATAAAATCACTCTTTAAATTATTTATTAATTTACTCACGTGTTAATATGATTAGCCCATAACCTTTTATAATGTACAAGTGAGTAAGTATATTAAATAAATATATTATATTGAAATATATCTTCGTAAATAAAATCCATTTTTCTTCCTGACATGTTTATTAGTGACAACTGTGAAATCTCTCAACTCAAATATTTTATACATAGACTGTTATTTAGACCCATTAGCAACCTTATTGGTATATACTCAACATCAGCAACTTTCATTACTGCTTCATATTCAGGTTTCTCGTTGGCAAAAGGTTGGTTTTCTTTACGGAATCTTTCATTAGTATATCTCCATTTTTGATCCAGCTATATAAGAATTATAATAACAATCCCGTTTATTAAAATCATTTGCATTTACAAAGGTATCAAAATTTAGGTTGATGTTTCAATAGTAGACTATCAATCTGAGCAACTTCCACTATGAGAACAACTTCTATTTCAGATTGCCTAAGCAAAAACATCAACACAATAGAAGATGATAAGTATAACTTTTTTTTTCATATAAACTACAGGAGAGCTCTTGGCCTTCATCTCACCTGATGGTAAGTGACGATAAGGCAAAAGATGGAAGCGACCTGCACCTGGAGTCCTAAAGGACTGAGGAACTGGCTATCCTATATTGTAATTGTGGCGACAAACGTTGGTAAGACCTATGTAGGACCATGCGGGCTCAGAAGCCTTACCACCAACCAAATTTAAATGTTTAGAGAGAGAGAGATAGATAGATAGAGAGACAATTTTCTTAGCATTCCATGGATTCACCGTGCGGGTGCCGGGTCCATCGTGTGCAGAGAAAGGAGTGCGAGGCAGCGCATTCTATTCTACTATTCTATTCTTGCTCTGCCTAACCATATCTGGTAGTAAGATCCTACAAGTAATGCTTTAGATATTCTTTGCAATAAAGAATTAACATAGGTTATAAAGAGATTTCGCTGGTATACCTCTCGCTCCCACTTCTACTGCATAAAGATTTACAGTGTAGCGATTCTTTAAAAGTTCATTTGTTCCCAGAAAATGGGTTAATTTCCGTAAATATATTCGATTAAAACTCACGTCGGGCATAGGACCGGTGGGTCCCGGCATACCAGGTGCTCCGGGCACTCCATTCACGCCCGGCAACCCTGGCGGACCCGAGTGGCCATCCTCGCCGGGCGGCCCGAGCACCCCTCTGCCTGGTACTGCAGGACGAGGAGTTCTGGAAGCTGCGATTATAACGATTTGGCAATGTGAACATTATAAACACTTAGTTATTGGTGAAATCATCACGGCAAAAACTGAATTATAGTGGGCGTATTGCTCATTAATGAACTACGTCCATAATCTTGAATAAGTATAATCTTTTTAAGGATTGTCAATGATACCTACCTACTATTCCTGTGCAGATTTGCTACGTAATACATTATATCTATATTAGGAAAAGAAATTTGTTACTATACTATAAGGTGACCTGGCCTCACGTTGGATTTTGGCTTGGTTGTTAGTAATTATAGTAAGTTGGAACAATGTTATACTAATCCTCCTAATGAAGTCAAGTCATTTTAACCGACTTCAAAAAAGGAGATGGTTCTCAATTCGATGCGTATGTTTTTTTGTGTGGATGTTACGCGATTACGCCGCCAATTGTTGACCGATTTTCAAAATTTTTATTGTATTCGATAGAGTATACTCCAAGGGTGGTCACCAAAGTTAGGATCTGATGATGGGATCCCATAAAAATCGAGGAAAACCCTTAAATTTTAAGGTGTCCAACGTGTATTGTATGTATGTTACGCGATTACTCCGCCAATTGTGGACCGATTTTCAAAATTATTTTTGTATTCGATAGAGTATACTCCTGGGGTGGTCCCAAGCCTTTCTTATATTATATTTAGCTTTTCGGTGTTTTTGAAATCGGATTTTATTTTTTGTAAAATATTTTTTAGCTTTTGCAAACAGCTCAAAGCTGTGTGATGAATCCAGCCCATAAATAAATACAAACGATTTCCGTAGAGTTAAATTCTAATCTCTTAAGAGCCCTGAAAACGATTAAACATGTTTGTCAAACTTGTTTGACAAACTTCAGGTCTTCATCAAACACGACGTCAATCCAGATACTTTTCAAACATATCAAACACGTACTTCGTTTGTCAAACGCGTCAAACACAGCCCTACACGAACAAACAAGTTTGCCAAACATGTTTGATTGTTTACACATGTCAAGGTTTAAAAAAGAGGAACAAAATCTCCAAGAAACTTCCAGGGAGTTTCGTTAACAAATGACAGTCGTACCGGTGAGACAGGCCGGCAGCACCGTGCAGTTGACGCGGCCGCTGAAGCACTGGCACAGCGTGCAGTTGTCCCGTTTCCAGTTCTCCCCTTCGCTCCACGCTCGGCCGATGTCGATGCAACGTTGTGTTGATGATGCGGGTGCTACTATTCACAATGGTTTTGTTATGCAACTTGATGTTGAGGGTTACCATAGTCTACGGTCGCTTGTGATTTCTTAACTTCTTCACTAGCGCGTTGCCAAAATTACACGCAACTGCTCTGGCATTTGCGTTTTTCTACCTGGCGCGGCGGCATGATAACAGCACGCTAATGCAATTTCGCCACCCCAGCAGTCTATTTTTTGCTTTTCCGGCAGACGTGCTATTGCCGTGCTCACGAGAGGAAAAAAGACCAATGTATTGTATAGAGTTTTATATGTTATGGCTGCTTTTCTATCTAAGTATACACTTTACGAGAAATTTTAGCTATCAGTGTACTGATGAATCAAGATGTCATATTGTAAGAAACCCCTTTGATTTGTCCGATTTATGTTACACACGTATTTAGTTTATCGGTGTAGTTTTAATTATAAGTCTTATCGTAACGATTTCTCGTAAGGTGTAGAGCAGTTATTATCAAAGCTGTATGTGTTATACAACTTATGTGTATTACTGGGTGATTTGGTGAATTTGATTATTCTGGTCTAGAATCACATAATAGATTTAGGTTGGTGTTGTGAATCAAATATGTTCGGTTCGCACAAACAAATATGTTCGGTGAATTTGACTCTCTCCATCTATTCTAATTTCGTTTTAACCAAGGACAAGATGGACATTTAGAACCTATAGCGAGTGTTTATTTTTGAGAAGCTTCTGGCGAGAAAAAACTCCATGAAAGTCTTACTGGGCGACAGAATATTATATAACATATTTTGCTATTCGGTTCAACTTACTTCGTTGTGTCGGTACCCGGTTTGCAGGTGGACCTGAAAGATGCAAAAGAAATTTGTATTAAGGTATAGTTTGACCTACTAAGCCAGCTATGCCAACTTAGTGTAAAATATAGCACAATACGTACATACGTATTTACTGCGAAGTGTAAAATGACCCGTGTAGCTATTGGTCCTCACTTCGAGTGCATTCAGGCTGGCTGGATGGCTTTTGAATCCATCTGAGGTGTCTAAAGGACGCTAGCCATCCTTTGCCATTCACACTGAGTAACAATCAAGAGACAATCAGCATAAAGTTTATATCTTTTTGCTGTGTAAAATATATGTTTTACTACTTTAAAAATGTATACAATGTTACGGGTAATGCTAGAAGATTCAGTACAGGATTAACATTAGTGTTACCCAAGGCTTTTGGGTAAAGTCCGAATATTAAATCAAACTTAGCGCTGTGGACTATAAGCTCTTGCCTTCCAATCGGGTGGTCCGGGGTTCGAGACCACCATGTACCAATGTATTTGTCGTTTTCGTATTTCATATCTACATTTGTTTGACGCTCCTATGGTGAAGGAAAACATCGTGAGGCAACCTGCATACATCTGCGAAGAAATTCAAAGGTGTATGTGAAGTCGACCATACCGCACTGGGCCATGTGCGTGGTTGACTAAGGCCCAAACACCCTAACTTAGGGTAGGTTCGAGCCCCTCGGTGGGGACGTTTATGAGCCGTTATGATGATGATGATGCACAATGTGGAATATATCGTAAAAGAAAAAAAATATGTTATTATTTTTAAAGGATCCTACAATGCCTTGCCTTGATGACATTAACAATTTACCTACTTAATGTCCGTCGTTTACCCCTATACACCTAGGGATCGGTGGGCGTATTTCTACCGATCGATTTTTTTAACTAATCTGATCGGCTGCCCTACGCAAACCGGGGGGTTTGCGTAGGGCAGACGTAAAGGGCTCAGATTGGGTAGAAATACTGAACAGGGTGTAAAGTATATTAATCTGACACGCCGGCATGACTTCAAAAATCGCCTCTAGGGCTCCGCTATTAAAACCAAAAGAAGGTTGATTTGAGGATTTTGATTTCCGATTTGAACAATATTGAAGCCATTCGACGCGGAAAAGCAAGAGGAATATAAAGATGCAACAAATAACTGAACTCGTGTCTAAAACCGCAAAAATCGGCCATGTTCTTGTTTGGTCATTCAATTTAGGAGTTTTTGTCATTTTGTGAATAATAAATCTTTACGAATTAATAACTTTTTTCCGGCATTTATTTTAGTTTCGCTGGCGTGCAATAAAATTATAAAATGTTAAAGGCACAATCAACGTAGGTTTTACAGTGCTACAACGGTGGCGACGATGTCTATACAGTTTTTTAGAAAGTTTAAGCGGGAGATTGAAACTTTTCGCTATTTTACCAAATATAAAAGATGGAACAGAAAATAGTGTTGGAGGTTTCTCAAACCATCAATTTGAACAAGTTTCACAACTTTTTTGCTATTGCAGTTTTCGTCGTCGTGATGATGATGATCATCACAACAGCTCATATATGTCTTCACCGAGGGGCTCTAGCCTACCCTAAGTTAGGGTGTTTAGGCCTCAGTCAACCACCCTGGTCCAGTGCGGATTGGTCGACTTCTCATACACCTTTGAATTTCTTGGCAGATGTATGTACGTTGCCTCATGATGTTTTGCTACACCGTAGAAGCGTCATACACACCACCCACCATCTCTCGGCGTGAAAGTTCCCTGCCTGAAATCCGTATTACACAACGTGCGGTCAGGCGGGAGCTTAAGCTCCTGAATGTCCATAAGTCGAGTGGGCCGGATGGCATCCCAGCAGTGGTGCTGAAGACGTGCGCCCCTGAGCTGACCCCCGTACTAACGCGCCTTTACCGCCTTTCCTATCAGAACAATAGGGTTCCATCTTCGTGGAAGATTGCTCACGTCCACCCAATTCCCAAAAAGGGTGACCGATCCGACCCGTCAAATTACAGGCCAATAGCGATAACGTCCTTGCTCTCCAAGATTATGGAGCGGGTCATCAACTCCCGCCTCCTACGGTACCTAGAAGAACACCAGCTGATTAGCGACCGACAATACGGCTTCCGTCACGGCCGTTCAGCTGGTCACCTTTTAGTTTATCTGACCCACCGTTGGGCGGAAACCTTGGAGGGCAAAGGTGAGGCTCTCGCCGTTGGACTCGATATCGCTAAGGCGTTTGATAGGGTCTGGCATAGAGCTCTTCTCACGAAGTTACCATCATATGGAATCCCCGAGGGACTCTGCAAATGGATAGCCAGCTTCCTGGATGGTAGGAGCATTAAGGTCGTCGTCGACGGCTGCTGCTCCGAAACCATGCCCATAAACGCTGGTGTTCCACAAGGTTCGGTGCTCTCCCCAACCCTGTTCATTCTGCATATCAATGACATGTTGTCAATTGAGAACATACATTGCTATGCAGATGACAGTACGGGTGATGCGCGGTATACCGACCACCAGAATGTCCCTCGGAGTTCGTTGCTAGAAAGGCGGTTACAACTTGTGTCTGAAGTCGAAGACTCTCTAGGGCGAGTCTCCGAATGGGGTGCAAAGAACTTGGTTAAGTTCAACCCCACGAAGACACAAGTGTGCGCATTCACTGCGAAGGAGGACCCATTTATCGTAGTGCCTCAGTTCCAAGGAGTTACTCTTCGTATGTCCGATGGTATTGGGATCCTCGGTGTGGAAATTTCTACTAAAGTGCAGTTTGGGAGTCATTTGGAGGACAAAGTCAAATTGGCGAGCAAAAAGCTGGGCGTCCTGAACAGAGCCAAGCGGTACTTCACTCCAAGCCAGCGGCTAATGCTCTATAAAGCACAAATTCGGCCGCATATGGAGTACTGTTCGCACCTCTGGGCGGGAGCTCCCAAATATCAGCTCGACCCTCTTGACTCCCTGCAAAGGCGTGCATTCCGCATCGTCGGTGATCCCAATATCACGGCCTCAATGGAGACGCTGGAGCAAAGGAGAGACTTTGGTTCTCTCTGCGTGCTCTATCGGCTCTTTAACGGAGAGTGCTCTGAGGAACTGTTTGCAATGATGCCCTCTTCACCTTTTTACCATCGCACCACCCGCCATCGCAGTAGAGTTCATCCATATTACCTGGAACCAATCTCGTCTAGTACAGTTCGGTTTCAGCGTTCATTCCTTCCACGTACGTGTAGGCTCTGGAACGAACTCCCAGCTGCGGTGTTTCCTCAGCGCTACGATATGTCCTTCTTCAAACGAGGCTTAAGAAGAGCATTTCTCTTCAGGTAGGCAGTGACAGAACTGTGCCCCTGGCATTGCAGATGTCCATGAGCGGTGGTTACCACTTAACATCAGGTGGGCCACTGGCTCGTCTGCCACCGTTAGCAATAAAAAAAAATATACAAATTACATGTGAAATTCGAAAACGAAAAACACATTGGTGCATGGCGGTCTCGAACCCCGGACCTCCGAATTGGAAGGCAAGTGTAATTACAATAAAAATCGACAGTTTTGGTAGGTCTTGTATGATATATTTCATAGTTGGTCAAATAGTTAAAGTTTGATGATCTGAATAACCTCCATAGATCAGTTTTTTGTATGTGGTATGTACGTACGGTATATGAATAATACATTTGATCTTACTTGTAGGTAATCTGAAATCTCGTTCGGCCAGTACCGCTGAAATAGAAACAAATTCTTTATATAGGTACTTAGGTGCAATGTGCTTTGCAAAAGTATAAAACATTGATTTCAAAATTTACTTATCGTTATGCATTTCGTGACTTTAATAATACCTGGGCGTGTATTATGATATCTTAATTCCAGACACTTTTCTGAAATGCTATCAGTGCCTTTCTGTTATTCACTATACAAAGAGAAAGAAATGGCGTTATACCAATTCAGAAAACTGCCTGGAACTAAGACATCTTAATATACCCCCTGATTGCTTTTTGGATTGCTTTTGAAACTTTTTGTTAGTGTGTCATGGTTACTAATATCACATAGTCTTTGATTATAAGCGGTTATTATCGCTCTTGATTTTAGGATATGTCATCGAAATGATATCAAATAAATAAATAAATATTCTTATCTTCAAAGCTTTGTAGCTAGGTACAAGGTCCCGCAAGGATCGCTGTTTGGAGATCCTTGCGGGAGCGTAAGTTTTCAAGTATGCAGTGAAATAATGGTTGTATTAGACAGCAGATTATCTATGTTCCTGATATTGGCAAAGTTCCTGATATTGGCAAAGTCTATATCTTATCTATGTTCCTGATATTGGCAAAGTCTATGCTGCATGGTTTCGATAACCATCAGGCCTCTATTTCCCCATCTCATGCCATATATTTTGACAATAAAAAAAAATTTTTTTTTCACTTAAATCGAATTTTTTGCACAAGTTCATTAACGTATCTACTCATACATAAATGTATCTATATAATGGCAAAGAAAATGAGCCATACAGCCAAACATAATAAGAAGTTCATAGATAGAATTTGTTATTTTATTATAGTTACTTGACATAAACATGACACAATATGTCAAAAATTTTGTGTGCTTGTTCAGACAAGCAAACTGAACAACTTTCACTATGGGACCAACTTCGAAATCGCCAAAAAATATCAGCTGTTCCATACAAATGTTCAACATTCACTGAACCTAAATGTATGGAACAGCTGAATTTTTTTTTGCGATTTCAAAGTTGGTGCCATAGTGAAAGTTTTCAGTTTGCTTGTCTGAACAAGCACACAAAATTTTTGTCATAATTAAAAAATAAACTTGTATTTGCCTTATGTGTTTTTTAAGACATAAATACCGTTAATATGCCGGGAAAAACAATTTCCTTCAGTATTCAAAACTGTACTAATTTTACTTTGAATTTTAGTTAAAGAAATGTTATGTTATACTACTGTTTTATTTCCTCGCAATCGTGGTGAAAAGCAGAGTTTATAACTCGTCCACAAAACCATTTTATCCTCGACATTACTATTAGCTAAAAGTCTAGTAAAGTACTATATGCTTAAAGTCTCGGATAAAAATGGTTCGTTTTGTGCACTTGTTGTAAAATCTACTATTAATTTATTCAATAATAACTTTTTTTCATTTTATGTATCGCCAAATTGATTACCAGTTTGTTGGCGAAATCAATGCACTCATTTTAAAAGTAATGTACCTATACGAGCTTAAGGCGCACAGTGGTCCTAATGACCTTACTCTGATTACATAGGAGTGAGTGAGTGAGAGTGAGGGTAATATTTTAGCAAACCTTTACGCGTAAGGTGAATTATTTCAATAAAAAATTAATAAAGGCGAATAAGAAAAATCTAAAAAGACCATCCGCTAAAATATTGTTCGCTTTATTTATTGAAATCGAAAGTATATGATTTAACCTAATATTTACGACGTGATTAGGTTTAAAGTTTTAAAATTGAGGCATGTTTGGGTCACATTTTAACCAATTTTTAATTAATTTATCAAAAAATTAAAAAGACCATCCTCTAAAGAATGCGTTGAATAATAACATATCTTTTTTAAAGATTTTTTTTATTCAATATTTATGAAGAGAACCGGTTTTTTCTGCAGTGATTTTTTTATGATTGACCCTACTATGCGCCTTAACAATATTTTGTAACTTATACCTAATACTCCTTACTTTATTTTTAATAATGTTACCAAGCTTATATTGTTTTACTGCTACAATCGTTACTAGTATGTCTCAAGTTTTTACTGCGTTTCTTAATAATCTTAAAATCTGTTTTTTTTTTGTTCTAAAGCTATTAAATATTTAAGTTCTTCATGTACAGGTAGAATGTTACATTGCTTTAAAAGTAAATTAAATTTTTATAATCTCATCTGTCCGAAATGGTGAAGTAGGGTATGTCATATTTTAACACTTTTCACACCTATCAAAGATGGTGAAATATGGGCCAGGCCACAAAAAATTCACTAACCATTTTCGTCATCTATGTCTAGGGGCGAGTAGTCATCATAGTTGAGGTCTGGTTCCTGTGCTTGCGGTAGTTCCACCTCGGCGAGGTCCTTGCTGGCCACCGGCACCAACAGCAGTGCCAGGAAAGGGACCACCGCCAGCAAAATATGACCTGGACCAGTGCAGAGGTGCAATTATAACACACGTCAGTTGATTATGGCAGTTCCTATTGGATATAATAAACATTACAAAAAGATACAGGTTTTGTGTTTTTATGAAAATCTCCTTTTGATAGTTTTCATAAAACATTTGAATTTTTTAATGCATTTATGTTTCATTTTTAAACGACTTCTTAAAAGGAGGAGGTTATTAATTCGACCCGTATGTTGTTTTTTTTGTGTGTATGTTACGCGATTACGCCGCCTTTCAAAATTATTTTTGTATTCGATAGAGTATACTTCTAGAGTGGTCTCAATGTCATCAAAATCAGGATCTGATGATGAGATCCCATAAAAATCGAGGGAAACACTTAAATTTTAAAGGTATTTTCAACGTCTTTTGTGTGTATGTTACGCGATTACTACGCCAATTGTAAACCGATTTTCATAATTCTTTTTGTATTTAATAGAGTAGGTATACTGGGATGGTCCCAAGGTTACCAAACACAGGATCTGATGATGGGATAATAATAATAATAAATTGCGTTTATTGCTTTCCACATAAGGTAAGTACACAGAATTTATCACAATACAGGACAAAAAGGAGAGCAATAGGAGGTGACTCAGCATAAGCTCATCTACGATCCAGGATCCCAGATAGCGCTGATTTTCAGTCACTCCTGTTTCTCTAATGATCTTAAGCGAGAAATGAGTCATGAGGGCTAAATAGTTTTTACAGTAACACAAGATAATTTATTTAATATAAAGAGAATTGTATGTGCAGTAAGGAGGTAGGTATGTGTGTCATGTGGTGTGTGTGTGTGTGTGTGTGTGTGTGATGAATGTATGTTGTATATCATACCTATTCGAAGAAATCTCTTAAGGCTTGCAATTTCCAATACCCAACAATAAGATCTTGTGCAGCTAATTGTTTACTTAGTAAGGCTGCCTTGTAATTTTTCTTAAAACACTTTTCACTCATTTTTAATTTCATTGGGGGAGGCACATTATTCCAGATGCTCGCTGCATAAAATTTCCCATGAAAATCGAGGGAAACCCTTGAATTTTATAGATACGTCCAACGTGTTTCATGTATGTTTCGAAGCTATTCACGTATTTGCGTCTGGTAATCATGAACCAAGTTGATGATGGAAGGATCCTTAACTTTTGAACTTGACCTGACCTGACCTGACCTTGCACCTCTATTTAATACCACACTCACCGAAGGTGAGCTTGTATTAAATTCACTAAAAAGATTTCATTTACTAAAAAGATAAAAATAATAAAAGTTTTTACAAAAAATAAAAACCGACTTTGGAAACACTGAAAACTTAAAAATAATATAAGAATAGGCACAGACAAAGAGCTTCGGTGGCGCTTTGGCCTCGGCACTGGAGCGGGAGGCCCGCGATCGATCCTGCCATGTACCAATTAGTTTTTCGTTTCACGAATTTCATACGTACATTTATCTGACGCTCCTACGGTGAAGGAAAACATCGTGAGGAAACCTGTATACACCTGCGAAGTAATTCAAAGGTGTATGTCAAGTCAACCAATCCGTACTGGGCCAGCGTGGTTTGACTAAGGCCTAATCGCCCTAACATGTTAGGGTAGGCTCATGTCCCTCGGTGGGGACGTATATGAGCTGTGGTGATAAGGCACAGACAACATCACACTTCTACGAGTATATTGAAGTCGGTGTCAAATTGTAAGACTTTCTAGATCATCGTTTGCGATCGACTTCAATATAGAAGTGTGATGCTGTGCCTATTCTTATATTATTTTAAAGTTTTCAGAGTATTTGGAGTCAATTTTTATTTTTAGTAAAATATTATTTTTTCAAATGTTTTTCTTATAATGAACTTACGGCCAATTACTTATGCACCAACCTCGTCTTAGCTTGGGACAATCTTAAGAAGTATGCTGTCACTTCTTGTCCTAAATAAAAAGAATGTTAAGCATGCCACTAAGACAAGGTTAGTACAATTAGCCATTAGTTTTAAATCATAACTTGCTTTCCAATCGCGGCTTCGCCAGCGTTATTATTGTTATCCCAAAGGAAATTTAATATTTTCCCGCAGGAAAAATATTTTTGTAGCCTGTTATTTATATTTTGGAGCTCAAATAATAAATTTCATAGAAATTGGAGCAGATTTTAAATATTTTCCATAGAAACTTGCAACCCCTATTTTGCACCCTTGCAAAGGGGTGAATTCCAATAAACCATGAAACACGTGTTCAATGAAATGTTTATAAGAGCATGAATCTCGAGTTTTATCAAATTCGATGCTAATTTAAAGATTTTTCCATACAAACTTGCAACATATTCCATTCCTTTAGTTGTGTGCGTCCGCATTTTGAATGAAAACAACTGTCCAAATTTCATGTTTCTACTATTAGCGGTTACGGCTGTGTGTGCGTCTATAGATGGGAACTTCTCCTTTTATATACATATACAGATAGATGTAGATGTATTCTAGAATTAACTGTTTGTCTCCTTTTATAAATTTAAACGATTTCTTTTATTACATTTGGCGCGCGATTACACCATTGTTCAGCACGTGAAATGGTAACAATTAATATGAATGTTGTCCAGATCGCAAACTAATCAATTTATGTCAAACTCTAATAGAAATTCCACCGCGCGCGCGACATTAAGGGCAATCGGCAGGAGCCTTGCACAATCGTCATAACCTACTTAATAGCTAAATATGTCAGGAGCATTGACGCAGCAAGGGTCGTGGGTTTTGGGATAGATACTGATTTAAGACATTTAATGTAATTTGTTCTATGGGCTTATATTATTCATCCCCATTAAGGGATTGAACGTCGGTGCTCAAATTCCGAACCAGACGGTCACAGCGACTACACCGACAAATCCTCTATTGAATATTCTGTGACGGAGATTGTTAATAACACTATCAGATTCTGAAGAACCTCGAGCGTTAATTCACTCTGTGCTACCATTTTTCTACCGCAGAACAAAAGAAAAAAATGTTTCAATGCCCATAGCATGGGTGTTGCCTCGAGATCCAATTTTATCCATCATTTTTGAGCGGCGGCCATGTTGAATTTAGAACGATGTACGTTCATTAGTGCTCTACTCTTCAAGTCCTTTCATTTGACACCCCTAATTACTGGGCTGGAAATGAATTTTTATCTGCCATTTTGAGCCGCGGCCATGTTTCATTTAGAGCAATGCTGCTAGCTTAATAGTGGTCTCTTCAAGCCCTTTCATTCGATACCCATATTAATGGGTTTGAAAATCAAATTTTGCACGCCATTTTTGAGCGACGACCATGTTGAATTTAGGTCCATGGTGCTCTACTCTTCAAGCCCTTCTAATTTGAGACCCATATTACTGGATCTTGGTTATAAAGAGAAAAACACAGAGGAAAGATGCTACAAGTATATTATATTAGTGAGAGATAAAACACCAGTAATAAGAATGAGTGACGTACAAAACTGACATACAAAAAGTGCTAGTTATAAATTTAAGAATATTTCAAAAACGTGCCAGGATGTTAATATTAAAAATATATAAAAAAAGGTTTGGTCGAACACCTCCCCGTAATATGAATATCCTGCATATATGAATATCCTGTGTATATGAACATACTTTATACAAGAACAACATAACAAAAACAAACTCATATAAAAGGAAAAACAAACACACTATATACACACCTTAATTCTAACATTCGAAAAAAATGAGCGAGCCTAATGTCCCTAATATATCTATAATATATAAGGCTTTATACAATTATAATTATGCTAAACCTAAACTATTTACACATTTAGTGTGCTTTATGTTAGGCAAGCCCTTTGTAAGGACATCGGCGACCATACTGCCAGTGGGAATATATTTAATAATAATGTGATGACTGGCGATAGAATTTCGAATGAAATGATGCCGGATGTCAATGTGTTTAGTGCGTGAGTGATGAGTATTGTTTTTGGTGAGTTGTATGGCACTTTGATTGTCGCTGTACAATGGAAGTGGATAGTCACAATCAAACACATCTCGCACCAGAAACTTTAAATATATGGCTTCTTTGGTGGCTTCACCTAGGGCCATATATTCGGCTTCGGTGGTCGAGAGTGCGACAGTGCGCTGTTTACGGGATTCCCAGGATATGGCGGCGCCACTTAAAGTAAAGACATACCCAGTGTAGGATCGTCGGTCAACAAGATTGGACCCGTAGTCGGCGTCAGCGAATCCTACCATGTCATCAC
This sequence comes from Schoenobius gigantellus, assembly GCA_963935595.1. NCBI lineage: Eukaryota > Metazoa > Arthropoda > Insecta > Lepidoptera > Crambidae > Schoenobius > Schoenobius gigantellus. The sequence goes on from OZ012551.1 coordinate 30,588,401, forward strand.
TGCTCTTAGTGAATAACAGTTTTTTGTGCTTGGTGAACTTAAGGTACCTGAGTACCCGCTTAGCAGCCCTCCAGTGTACCTCCCCATTGTAGAGTGTGCATTGAATTGGCTCAAGACCGACACAGCGTGTGCTATATCAGGTCTTGTGCCAATGGAGATGTACATTAGAGAACCGATGAGCTGCTGATACGGTAAGTCGGGTTTCTCATCATCTTTTTCAGGTAATACCAACTTAAGTCCAGGCTCCAAAGGTGTTGTTACCGGTATGGCGTCTTTTAAGTTAAATTTCTCGATCAGTTTCTCTATGTATTTGGTTTGGTCGAGACTTATGCTGCCATCTGTACTTTTGGTCACTCGTATACCCAGACAATCTTTTACAGGTCCTAAGTCCTTGACTGTAAACGTTTGTTTAAGGCCTGTTTTAAAAGAATTTGCCATTATATCACAATTGCTAAAAATGAAAAAGTCATCAACAAAGACGGCTACTACAAGGAGTTTGTCATTTTGACGCCTGTAATAGATACAATGTTCAGACTCTGCTCGAGTCAGTGACAGCTTTGCCATTGCTTCACAGACTTTTAAGTTCCATTGTCTGGGTGCTTGTTTAAGTCCGTACAAAGACTTTTTGAGAAGGCAGACTTTATTGTCATCGGTAACAAAACCTTCGGGTTGCTCCATGTAGATCTCTTCTTCTAGGTCGCCGTTAAGGAACGCTGTTTCCACATCCAAATGTTCAACACTAAGATTCAACTTAGCAGCGAAAGCTAGAAGGAGTCTAATGGAGGACAACCGCGCAACAGGAGAAAAGGTTTCTCCATAGTCTACGCCATAGACTTGTGTGAATCCTTTAGCCACAAGTCTGGCTTTATATTTTACAATCTCCCCATTAGTGTTTTTCTTTATTTTATACACCCATTTGCATTTGACAGGTTTCCTGTCATTAGGTCTGTCAACCAAGATCCAGGTGCCATGCTTGATTAACGAGTCGTATTCCGACTGCATAGCATTCACCCAGTCCTCCTTGTGTATATTATCATCCATTACCTGCTTGTAGGTTTCAGGCTCGGTATCAGGAGACACAAGGTAGGCGCCTGCGTCATACCGTTCTGGCGGGTTATGCACGCGGCGAGGATAGCGGGGTTGGTTGACGTCTTCACCTGGAATTTGAGATGGCGCAGGGGCAATATCAATGGGTTCAGGAGAGGGTGGGTCAGACGGCTGGGATTCCGGTATTTCCTCAATAATTGTAGAAGAAGGAACGGAAACTGAAGGAGGATCGGGTGTAGAAATTTGGATTGTAGTTGTTGTTGGTTGTTCAACAAGATCTGTGGGTTCAGATGACTCACCGTTTTCTACAAACTTATTTTCAATAAAAACTACGTCCCGAGCTAAAATAATTCTCCTAGGGTTATTTGGGTCAACTAACCTATAACCCTTGCAGTCGTCAGAATAGCCCACAAAAATGCATGGCTGAGTTTTAGATTCTAATTTGGTCCGTTTTTCCCTAGGGACTAACGCATGGGCCTCACATCCAAAAACTCTTAAATGAGAGAGGTTGACTGGTTTCTCAGTCCAAACTTCCTCAGGAATTTTTTATAAAATAAGCCTTGTGTAGGCGTGCGATTTTTTAAATAAATTGCTGTATTAACAGCTTCGGCCCAATAAACCTTAGGAAGATTAGCATCCTGTAACATACACCTTGCTTTCTCCACAACGGTTCGGTTGACCCTTTCCGATACACCGTTTTGTTGAGGATTGTAAGGAACAGTTAGTTGGTGTATGATGCCATTCTCCTTAAGAAATGTGGTCATTTCTCTATTTACAAATTCACGACCATTATCCGATCGGAGTGCCTTAATTTTCAAGCCCGTTTGATTCTCTACAAGGTGCTTAAATTCAAGAAACTTCGTAAAGACTTCGCTTTTGGCTTTTAATAAATAACCAAAAGTTTTACGAGAGAAGTCATCAGTGAATGTAAGTAGGTATAGACAACCGCCCCATGATTGTGAACTCATTGGTCCACACAGGTCAGTGTGAATCAACTCTAATTTGTGATTAGACCTACTTTCTGAACTTTTGAAAGGCCTTTTTGACAATTTACCTTGTAGACACGGAACGCAACTTTGACTTTGATTTAATCTGTCAGTAAAATTAATGCCGATTTGTTTACATTTTAGAATTTTGAGATATCTGTAGTTTAAGTGACCTAAACGGCGGTGCCAGAGTAAAATGGGCTCGTTATTGTGAGCTAGGTATGCCCGATTAATGGAAGTATTTAGTTTGTACATGCCCTCAAAATTGGAACCAGTACCCACTAGTGAACCAGACACCTTACAGTCTTTCTGCCACAATATCGTTGCGCCTTTAGGTGAAAAAATAACTACAAAACCCTTACTGACTAATTCCCTAACAGATAATAAATTCGTCGAAAGTTGAGGCACATATAAAACATTGGAAATCTTAGTTACACTATCATTAATATTTACAGAAACAGTACCTTTGCCTTCACTATATATAACTCCTTTATTTGCTACAGTAACTGGTCGTCGGAGTGGTTTGTAGTCAATAAACCAGTCCTTATAACAGCTCATATGCCCTGTGGCTCCTGAGTCTATAAACCAATCCTGGGATAAAGAAGGGGAGTATTGGCCTGTAAATGAAGTGAAAGATGATAAAAGTGTTAAATCAGATATATAATTAGCTTTAGAGTCACCGATGCCCTTATTCTTTTTAGAATTAAAATAACGTATCCTGCACTTTGACACGTGATGTCCTATCTTCTTACAATATGTACACACGATCTTCGAACTCTTCGAAGTGGTAGCAAGAACATTATTGGTAACCGTAGTGTTGCTCCGCCGATGTTCTTCTTTGAGGAGCGTTGTTGCGACATAGTCTGAGGTAATAGTAGCGCCCGAGTGTTCTATAGCCATCACCATTGGTAGATACTCATCTGTCAGACCAGCAAGCATTATGACACCAACAAATTCATCTTCTATTGCCTTCCCTATTGCAGATATTTTCTGTTGTGTGTCGCGAATGTCGTTGATGTAGGCTTCGATATTGGGGTATGACTCGAGTTTGGCATTAAATAGTTTCTTTAACAGTGACAGGCGCCTACTGAGACTGCTATCTGCATAAGTTTTCTTTAATGCATTCCAAGTTACTTCAGCTGTCTGACATTCCATTACCAAGGGGTAAATATTCTCGGCGATGTGAAGACATATTTTAGCCCTTGCTCTTTGATCGCGGCGCTCGAACTCCTCTTGCGTGAGTTTCGCCGCAGACGATGATGGTGTCTCTACGACTTCCCAGAGATCCGCGTCGATGAGCGTCATTTTCATTGCAAAGCTCCAGGTATTATAATTTGTACGCCCGGTTAACTTTGGAAATGAATTTTGGCTTACGGTCACTACAGGGGCACGGCTTAAGGAACTCTCCATTGTAGCTTTAATTTATACACTCTGGGCCCATAACCTCTTGGTTATAAAGAGAAAAACACAGAGGAAAGATGCTACAAGTATATTATATTAGTGAGAGATAAAACACCAGTAATAAGAATGAGTGACGTACAAAACTGACATACAAAAAGTGCTAGTTATAAATTTAAGAATATTTCAAAAACGTGCCAGGATGTTAATATTAAAAATATATAAAAAAAGGTTTGGTCGAACACTGGAGTTGGAAACGAAACCATGTCCTGGTCCTAGGGTGCCAGTATCAGTATTTCTATACTCAGCATGAAAAATCCAGTTCAACCAGTTGCTTCAAAAAATTACGGTTTTAACTTAAGGTTATAAAATATTTTGACTGGGACAAAAAAAAAGAAAGGTTAACTTAGGGATTGACATAAAAATTTTCAAAATGGGCTTAACTATGTAACGTGGTGAGGTGGTGACGGGATAAGCAATGGGTCAGGCAGGTCAGTAACTAACACACGGAGGTCATGTTCTATCGTATAGTGAAAACCCGAAATCTCTAAGTCCCCAGGCACCAAGATCTCGATAGAACGATGGACGGACAGACGGACGGACCGGACGGCCATAAACGTTACCGATCAAAGTTTATACTTCTATTTTACATAGTATGTAGTACAAAATTGTTTGTTCAACCCTACAGGCGCGACCCAGTAACCTCCCATCGCGCATTTATCCCCGCACATCTGTCTCAGTAGAGACGACAGTATCAATTGTTCACGTCATAATTAATTTTAGCGACGCATGCAGTGAACGAACTAATTTATAAAGCGCGGGGCCGTTGTCCGATTTCGGTTGTGCAGATTTCTGTGCGAATTGATTTGTTGTGAGGCAGCACGTTATTAATATTCCGTTGCCTAGCCGCCATATTGAATCTGTGATTTATGGGTTGACAGCTGTGATAGATCTTAATGGGGGAAATGGTTGTACAATTTCTTGTTGTGCTGTTTTGGGAATGTTTATTTCGTCTAACAGAATGTGCTATTTTGAGATTATAGATTATTATTTTTATTATTTAATAGCAGGCAGGCAGTTGAATTAACTGATGGGCCTGCATCCGATTATCGTGTAGTGGTCTTTTTACTATTTTCTGTCTATGAATCTGTCCAATTTGTTCTTGAACTCATTAATGCTCTGTGCCGAGACAACATCTTCGAGGAGCCGATTCCATGCATCCACCACTCGGTTGCACAAGAAATGTTGTCGAGGATTGTTTCTGGCGACCGTGTTACATAATTTAAGATGGTGACCCCCCTAAAATGGGTAGAATATCCGTCAGAATATTTCCTCAATTTCCTCAACATTATAATGCCCAGTTAGCACTTTATAAGTTTCATCTAAGTCACCACAATCCCTACGCTCTTTTAAAGTAGTTAGATTTAAGGCTTTCAGTCGCTCTTCGTAGGGTCTTCGAGCCAAGGCCTTTGGTGAAACTGCGCTGCACTTTTTCCAATAGTTCAGTGTCTTTTACAAAGTGTAGGACTTATAACTCCCATACTCTAATATGGATCTTACAAACGTTTTGTGTATCTTGAGCATTATTTCTGAGGTCAGATTTCCGAAAGCCTAACATTAGACTTTAAGCTTTTTTTGCAATAAAGGTCAGATGTTCTTCCCACTTTAGGTCTTCTGTTATTATAATTTCCAAATCTGTTTGTACCTTCACGTCTGTCAAGATCGACTATCAATATACCGGGTGTAACTGAACACCCCAATAATATTTAAGGGGCATATAAGTTAGATACTAAATGGACCTTCGGTGCTTGTCTGAGATCTGGAATGGCTATACTTTCAGAGTTATTTGATTTTAAACTGAAAGCAAAAACTTTTAAGTGACAACCATAATCAGCTCTTAACAGAATAGAAATTTAAACACAAAATGACACGTGACAGACGTGAGCGTAGTATTTCTCCTACGCTTACATAAGGCTGTCGGCACTTAATATCAAACAAATATTTATTTAGTTTGTATGACGTGAGTGTAGTATTCCTCGTAAGCTTACGTAGGGTTGTCGGCACTTAATACTAAAAAATAATTTATTTAGTTTGTATGGGGAAAAAAGTAGGTTTGTTCGCCCTCATATTTTTTCTACAGCATCTCTACTTATGATGGATACATACCCTTAAATGTTATTGGGGTATTAAGTTACACCCTGTATAGTACCCACCGTGCATTTCGAAGAGTTCAAATTAATGAGCCATTCTTTAGACCATTCGCCTTTTTTATTTAATAATAATAATAATACGTTTGTGTGTAAGTGTAAGTTTAACTTTTTTATTATCTCGCTGCCGATGGACCCGCTAGATGTAAAATTTTTATAATTTTTATATTTTTTATATTTATATTGTAAAAAATGTATATTTAAGAAAGAAGGTAAATAAAGATCATAATAATTATAAATGTTTATTGCAGTTATTAAAGAGTCATTATAAGTACAACAGGTCTCATCTTTTAGGTCATCTTGAAGACAATCAGATTAGGCAGAGACATTTTCGTTCGGAGATTTGGCTTATTCTGATCCCGAACGGGCCCTCCAAAGGGGCGGAGAGGTTCAAAAGGGAGGTTTAGCCGGGTATACGGGACAGGAAACCACTAATAGAATAACCATAGTGTACCGGAGTCCTACGGTATACCCAAGCAGACGCTCTTGTCAACTTAGCTTTGTGGCACTATATAAGATTATTCCACTATAAAATGGTAAAAAAATTAAAGCGAGCGTCGGTGGTGCTGTGGACTCGACACTGGCCTTCTAATCGGTAGGTCCGACGTTCAATCCTGCAATGTACCAATTTGTTTATTAATTCAGTCATCACCTGAAGGATTCTTCCGTCATGCTGAGCCTTAGAGCATTTACCTACTTTAAGCATTTACCTTTAATTTGTTTGTCTTAGTGCTACTTAATAAAAAATATGTATTTTAAGTAATATAACTGTTATTGTATGAATTTTTGGTACTTACGAATGATAGATAAAAATGGAAAAATAAACAAACTTCTTTAAAAATTTCAACTTAATCAGAAGAGAACAAAACTAAAACGCACTAAAAAGCGTAAAATAGAGATAGTACAAGAGAGGTAGACGTGAACTTAGACGATTCAAAGGATTTAATTCAAATGAAAAAAATAATAAGCAGAAAACTTAATCAGCAGGCCTATTATGGACCTTAATCGCATGACATGGTATACATTTTGTGATAAAGAAGTCATGAATTGCTTCATTTCGTACTATCGATCTCCAATGATATGATCACATAATTTCAATCATATCATAGCATAATTTCAATATCATCATGATTATAATGAACGAATGATAAAATCTGACCGAAAATCTTGTTTTTTGTTTTGCACTATGATTTCATAATTATATCATTTAAAACTATGAGATCGGTAATAGGCCTGCTGATCTGTGTGAAGTATGCACTTTACACGTCCTCTATGGCACGCAGCCGGGGTAGTTTTATTATGTACCCTGTGATCTGAATGTAGCGGGTTTTTAAGCTTGATTTGGTTGGCTGTAGGACTCCAGTGGCTAGCAGGCTACCACTATCATACCTAAGTTTGTCCTCATAATAACAATAATGCTCGTAATATTGTTGTGTTATGTTAATTAGAGGTAAAGGTAACCAGTTCCTTAGTTATTGAGGAGTCCAGGTGAAGATTATGATTATGATGATGATCTTTTAGACATCCCTTCGTATTTATTCTTGGATAAAATCTGTAGATATTAAGTATATATTTTATAATTTGAAAAATTGGACTGAAAACTTTGTCCCTAACTTGGAGTTATCTTCTTTTTCTTTGTCCACTTCCTTCTTCTATTTTAATTTGGGTTCGGCTCTCCTTATTTTCAATCTCCACGATGTCCTATCCTGAGCCATCGCTCTAACTTGGAGCTATATTTTTATGATTAATTTTGTCAATTTATTTGTAAATAGCTACAATAACAGTTCAAGTAATCCAACTGAAATTGTCTCTAAGCAACGTCTGATAAAGAGGAATAAAATCTACAAAAGACGTAATGTCTTTTCAATAATATCTTGTTTGCATATTTAGCTAAGTATTAGATATTTATGGAACTGTATAACATTTTTAATCGATACATATAAACGGAGAAGTTCCCATCTATAGACGCACGCACAGCCATAACCGCTAATGGTAGAAATGTGAAATTTGGACAGTTGTTTTAATTTAAAATGCGGACGAACACTAAGAAGGGATTCTAAAAAATTTTAACCCTAAAGAGGTGAAATAGGGGTTGCAAGTTTGTATGGAAAAATCTCTAAATTAGCAACGATTTTGATAATACTTGAGATTCATGCTCTTTAAAATATTTCATTGAACACGTGTTTCATGGTTTATTGGAATTCACCCCCTTAGGGTGCAAAATAGGAGTTGAAAGTTTCTATGGAAAATAATTAAAATCTGCTCCAATTTCTATGAAATTTATTATCCGGGCTTAGATAGGCTACAAAATTATTTTTTCCTACGGAAAAATATTAATTCTCACGGGAAAATAATAATAACGCGGGCGAAGCCGCGAGCGGGAAGCTAGTATTAATATATTTTTATTCGGATGAACAAGTTATGATAAATTGTTATTTACAATTATTTAATGTAAATAATAAATACTGCTTATATTTATAATGATGGGTATATAGGTATACCTAATTATGGTGTGAGCAACCAGATTTAAATTATTTTTTAACGTACCACCAAGGTGGGATGGAGGTGGAATCATTAGCTGAGCCAACTTAAAAAAAATAATTGATTTAAAATCACGAATAAATGTCTATATTTAGTTAATCTCCTAGTTAACCTCTCCCTCTAATCAATATCTGAATTGGTAAATAATCATAGCGAGAATGAAGTTAAGGTGTCATTTATTAGTTCTCCCGCGACCTTCCCCGACAAGAATACATATTATTTTCATTATTTTTTATTGTCAAACCAGTTTTTCCCTCTGCCGAAAAAATTAAAAATGTTAAACACTCACCTGTCATGGTGGACGTCGGGATTGCGCGGGCCGCCCGCGCGCTGCGAATGCGCAAGCTCCGGCCAGGATACCGATAAATATATGCGCACGCGGTGACCCGTTTGTGGTGCCAAAGCTAACCTCCAGGGGTGGCCATTCTTGATACTGAAAAGGCCCGCATCACCTAGATTTATCCGGCACGAGATTCGGTAAGCTTACTATAGCACATGACGGTAGCATTGACAGCTACATTTTTTGGAAGCATCATGATCAACTGATATAAAATTGCTAATGTCCGGTGATTATCATACTTTTCCTAACTTCTGATGTGGACATGTACAACACTCGTACTAACGACAGTTCAGTAAATAGAAGAGTTCGAAACCGTTGTAGCCAAGGCAGCCGAAAATGTTGAGGTAACATGTTCGTCTTTCTCATATCTTTATTCTCTCAATCTTGTGCGATGAAAAGTGATGATTTTTTTAAGTTCAAGTTATTAAGTAATCACATTTGCATTACTTAATAAACAATAAAGATTATTTGCATACCTACTTAGGTTTTACCTATTTCTGATAAACGTTAATCACTTTACGTCCTACGTTATTCCCTTTACGTGAAGTCTTAATAACATTTTTATAAATGGTTTTAAATGATTGATTACAAAAAATATTCGACTGACACTTTTTTATCTCGTCAATAACTTGCGAAAATGTCGGTAGTCTTTTTGTTAGGGCCCAACGCTCGAAAGATTGTGAACCCCTTTTTCAGTCAATATCTAGGACGCGTTCTAATGTATATTTGGAGTGTCGTACCGATCATGATCATACGCACCAATTCTGAAAGTAAACGAACACTTTTAATGGCCGGGTCAATGATGCGTGCGATGGCCTATTGCTGACGGTTACGCATCCATCCACACATTTCTCAAATTTATCAATTTAGAAACAATTCACAATAATGTGTTTTACAGGAGCTCCAATGCCAGATTCTATCAATGGAGACGATTAGCTATTTGAAAAATGTGTATAAAAGATGTCTATGTGTAGAAAAAATCCTACCGCTTCTCTTAATATTGTTTGTTTGTTTTTCTTTCTGTCCTGCTTTTAAGATTGAACCTGAAAAGGAAACTAATCATTGGTCGTTTGTTTTGCATTAAAATGGGTGAGTCCATTCAGTTCTACTATTAATTATACTGATAGAATAGCATGGAACAAAATCCATTTAGTTCTACGCGGTTGATATTGAAAAAACTAAATGGAATAGGTACATATTTCAACATTTATTTTCACCGAGAAATCTGTGCAGGAACATTTATTTTGCTTGTTTTTGTTGCCAAGCAGCAATGCTTGCATTGCTGTGTTCCAGTTTGAAAGGTTCATACAGGCAGTGAAATTACTAGGTAATGTGAATTGGCATCTTATATCATAAGTTGGCAACGTACATTAAGGTCCTTTTACGGTGTTGTATATTTTCAAACTACAAGAACCTCGTGTACTATAGGCGATTGTAGTCCCTTACCATCGGGTTTGCAGCCTGCCTGTTTCTGTTTGCCAACATGCTTGTATACCCATTGTGTACACGGTTATTTTTTTATCACTCTGAAAAATTTTAGGGACGCTCCAGGACACATCCTTTATTAATAAAAAATAAAAAATGAAATAAAAAAATCTAAAAGTGCTGCTCTCAACCAGTGCAGCATTTTGTGGATATTTTAGAAAATTGATATAAAATTAATTGTGTTTTTTTTATTCATATTTAAATAATTCTTATACCATGTCGTAAAGCGTCCCTTAAATTTTCCAGGGTGATAAAAAAATAACCGTGTATAAAAAAATCTATTTTACCTTTTCGAACCGAAATGTGAGCCTCCGATATTGAACGTGGAGTCCCGCATAAATTGATAAAGCTTAAGCTAAGTACAGCCTCAAGAGTAAGCGTACCGACCTCCATTGTGATGGAGGCTGACGAAGGTACACATAAGCTCACAATCCTCGTTGATGCATAGTATAAAGATAAAAGGTAGATATGATACATAGCTAGTAGGTAGATTGATAGGTTTCAATGCAGATCCTAATTGTACCCTAGGTTCCCGAGTGGAGAACCTGAGAATAAACCAAAGTTAGCATTCCCCGACGGTCTTGTCTGCGGATCAGTACAGGATTTCCTCTCGAAGTAGATAGCTCGAAGGTAGAGTAGAGAGGCAACTGGTCAAATTAGAGCGCCTCCTTTATGTATTGCGTTTATGTATTATTATGTTGCCATTGATGACATAGGGAACGGAGACGTGACCGCATATACAATGGGTCTCATAAGAAGACTCAAGGTCGCTCAAAGGGCAATGTAGAGAGCCATACTCGAAGTTTTTCTACACAATCGCATCAGAAATAATAAGATCCGTAGAACTAGAGTCCCCAACATAGCCCAAAGAATTGCAAACTTCAAGTGGCAGTGATCAGGACTCATAGCTCGCAGGACGGACGGCCGCATGGGGCGGAAAGGTCCTTGAGTAGCGGCTGCTTACCGGGAGACGCCGCGTTGGTAGGCCCCCCACTAGGGGGACCGACGATCTGGTGAAGGTCGCGGGAAGCCGCTGGAAGCGAAGGCGCAGGACCAATCGGTTTAAAGATGCCTAGGGCAGGCCTATGTCCAACGTGGGCGTGTCCTGAAATGATGATGATGCCCCTTTTTACCCGACTACGCAAAACACAGAAGTGGTTATTTATTTATCAGCCCATATAGTATGTTTGTTCCGTTGTGTTGCTTTTAGATACCAAACGGGCCGATTTTGATTATTCATTCGTCAATTGATTCATCTTGATCCTGCGAGTGTCATTAAGGACAAGCCATTATATGACAATATGCCAACAACTAGATGCCATAATGTAAAAATTCAAAAATTTTAATCAGCTCACTATGCTATGTTGGTGTATCATTGAAGGGTGCCCTTTGGCTTACCTTAAATTACCATTCCTGATAATATTTGAGAGCGTCGGTGGCGCTGTGAACTCCGCACTAGTCTTCTAATCGGAAGGTCCAAGGTATACTATTACTACACTACGCTAAAGTATTGCAAACCCTAATATTGTTCCTGCAACCTCAGGTGCATTTGTAAATCTGTGGAATTTGACACGGTGAGGGAACGGCTCCGGCGCAAAAAGAAGGCGCCAGGACCAGACGGTGTCCCAAGCAGGGTTCTGGCCCTCGCCCTGGGACACCTCGAGGAACGGTTCCGAGCGGTACTTGACCTATACATCGCCTCGGGCCGCTTCCCCAGTCGATGGAAAGCGGGCAGGCTCTGCCTGTTAAGGAAGGAGAGCCGCCCCGCGGATTCCCCGACTGGGTATCGGCCGGCGGTGCTGCTCGACGAGGCCGGGAAGCTTTTCGAGAAGATTCTCACTTCCCGCATCATCACACACCTAGAGGACCGGGGGCCGGATTTGGCTAACAACCAGTTCGGCTTCCGCACTGGTCGGTCCACGATGGATGCGGTGGCCCTCCTCAAGGGGTGGACTGAGGGGGCCACAGCTCGTGGGTAGACTGTTGTTGCGGTGTCTCTTGACATCCGCAATGCTTTCAACAGCCTGCCCCACGAGTGCATAAAGGAGGCACTCCGCTTCCACCGGGTGCCTCCGTACCTCCGCGCCTCTTGTGGAGGACTATCTGCAAGGCAGGTCCATCCTCTACGAAGGGCTGGATGGGTGCGTCCATACGTAGGCAATGGCGGCAGGTGTGCCCCAGGGTTCCGTACTAGGTCCTCTACTATGGAATTTGGGGTACAACTGGGTCCTGCAAGGCGACTTCCTTCCACGAATGGAGGTCGTCTGCTTCGCCAACGACACAATTGTCGCGGCGAGAGCAAAAACGGGAGAGGAAGCGGCCCACCTTGCGTCGGTCGGCGCTTCACTTGTCGTTCGACGCATCCGCCTTCTGGGCCTGGACGTCGCCCTCGATAAAACGATGTTCCACGCCTCTCGTCGCAGGATCCCACCGGGGCTCCGAGTCCAAGTGGAGGGGGTCCGCATACCGTTCGAGGCACACCTTAAGTACCTCGGCCTGGTTTTGGATCTGGAAAATTTCAAAGTACTTGTTAAAAAGCACAGTTTTACGTAAAAAAAATCAAATTGAACTTGCGCCCTTATACACGTCCTAGACTTTATAATAAAGAGGACACTAAACTAAGGTCGAGAGAAATGAGAAATAGGTATTTGTAAAATGTATTGCTGTCTCGCTGTATGCCCAAACAATCGTCCTGAGCGCGATAGAGACAAATGCAGCTAGGACCGAAAATACCTATAAAAAGTACACAAAATATACGTTTCGAAGTCCCCTGTTTTCTCCGCTAAAACTAGACCGATTTAATTACATTTTACGTTAAAAATTAAAGAAAGGCTTTGGCTGTGTTTCTATGTTTTGCTTGTTCATATAATTTCGTCAAATTTGTTTGCTGGATGTTTGAATATAGCAGAAAATCAGGCCAATGTTTCAGGTTTTTGAAGGTTTTTATCTCATTTAGTAATTAACTTAATGAAAAAAGGAAAACATAGGAGCATGTTTATAGTTGCCAATGATTTTTTTTAAATAGAACAGCTAATGCCATTATCCAGGAAGGAAATAGGGGACAACGTTTGTATAAAAAAAGGACCTGTACGATTTCCTAACGCACGTAACCCGACGTTTTGATGTAAGCAGCTGCACTTTGGATGCGAGTCCACAGCTCCGCAATCGAGGATACTGGCGTCGCGTACACGGACTTTACTAGCTTTACGATTTGGATATTGTTTGTATTTGTGATACCTTCTGACAATTAGCAATCGTTATTAGGAATTTGAACATACCTAGACATCAGTACACGACATTCGAATATGCAAACACTTATGGCGAGTGTCAAGGTTATGCCACCGTTGCTGCTCGACAGTACGCAGAAAGGTATGAAATATAAACATTACTTTTGAAAGAGTGAGAAATCTCTTAAACGAATGTTACCCAAAAGGTCGAAGGCCGGCTTTGTCCTATTATGGCCACCGAGATCACCGGATTAAAATCCCTTGGATTTTTTATTGGAGGTGTCTAAAAGACCTCGTGTACGCGATGTCAGTATCCTCGATTGCGGAGTTGCGGACTCGCATCCAAAATGCAGCTGCTTACATCAAAGTCGGGTTAGTCGGGTTACGCGCACCGTATTAAACATTCTTTTATTAAAAGGTCTAGGACGTGTATAAGGGCGCAAGTTCAATTTGATTTTATTACGAAAAAATGTGTTTTTTAACGAGTACTTTGAAATTTTCATACTCTTTAAGTAGTCATGAGACTAAAAATACAGACTACCTAGGCTTATTACACCTTTACATTAACACAAAAGCTTTGAGTTATTATTACGACAAAAATATTTTTTTGAAGTTTTAATACTATTTGCTATTCAAGTAGTCATGAAATTAAAAATATTTATAATGCTAAGGCTTATGATACCATTTTGGAATCTAGAATAGCTAAGCAAGTTTTTAAGATAATGGGCACGATGAGCGTCCTACATTTTTTCACACTGTAGCTGATCAAACATGAAAGAAAATTAATTTAATTTTTAATTTTCTTTGTGTTTTAATTTATTTTGAACACTTTACGCTAGTTTGTTAAATTTAAGTCTTTGTTTTTGATAGCTAAATTATCGCTTTTGAAATAATAAAAACTAATCGCACTTGGAAATTTTCGAAAAAAACAAAAACAATAAATATCTCTGAAATGATATGACCGTGATATTTTCACTAAGGTCAAAATTTGTGGTAAGGGAGGCCATAATGAAGTCCATCTATAGTTACAGGTTTATCCATTGTTTTTGGGACACCCTGTATATGAAAGCTTTATAATTTGATATTAAATAGAAACTAACTGTTTTTCTAAAAATAAAGTAATTTAAATAAGATAATTTGAGGCGCATTTTTAGTAAAAAAATTATGCGGCCGCGTGTTTTTCAGCCCGGCCAGATAAGGCCATCATTATGCAATGTACGAACTATTCGCAAGGACATTTTTTGTTTTCCTTGATCGCTGTGCTTACTTTCTTGATCACTCTATAAGGTATCCACACTAAAAGTCGATTCTTCAAAATATTCGGAATTTTCTTCCTTTATCCTTGCTAAAATTATACTTAGGCTTATATTAATAACTTTAATGTAAAAAATACAATAAGACCGATAAATTATTTAATAATATTCGTACACGTCATACATTTAAAAATTATACTTACGTGGATACTCGCGCCATGAGCAAAATCCGCGCGACGCGACCCGCCCGCCGCCCTACCGCCTAACTTACTCGCTATTTTTTTAGCTCTCGATTATGAAGTCATTTTGTGATTTCATACGGCCTATCACAGCAAACTCCGTGTAACTAAAACGATAGCTAGTACTTGCTATCACCATCGCGCATCGCTATGAGTTAGGCGGTAAGACAGAACAAAGTGTCTCTTCGGGTGATTACGTACGACGCCCTTTGAAATCATCAGAAGTAGAAGTTAGAAGTTAACCTTGGATTCGATGAAACCTTGAAATGTGTGATTTTTTTTTGTACTGTTTCCAATTTTAAAGATATTTGAATCACTCGAATTTAGTGTTGTCTTTTAAAAAAATCTAAGATTCCGTTTCACGTAGAAAAAATAAAAATCCGTAACTACGCAATTATTCATTAATTATGCCTAAATGTTCTTCCGGAAAATTCTAAGCATTGTTGTGTAAGCTATATCAAATTCTTTCCAGTAGTTTCGGAGATCTTTCCGGACATACAAACAAACAAACAATCAATTTTTTTTAAAACTATTCTATCGTGTTCTGTTAATGATTTTAAGGCGACCTGTGTATTTTTTTCTTAATATTTCGCAATTACAGATTTTTGTACCCCTACGATTTTATTATATATAGAGATAAAAACATTGTGATTCATACAACAATATACTTATGTTATGTTTGACTTTTAATTGATCTGAAGTCGGTATTTATTTCGATTTAAATACTTCAGCTTACGCGCGAGTATTTCCTTACGAATTTCCCTCGTGTGCTCTCGCTCACACTTAACTGATTAGCGCGTGACAATCGATCCAATATTATTAGCCATACTCGTATATGTATAAGTCACAAATTAATAATTGGGATGATGACTGAATTCAAATTTTTACGTCTCGTCATTAAATATTAAAATACCGTGGAAAAAGATGCAGTCCTGTGAAATAAGAATTAAAATCGGCTCAGTAATACATTAGATACAAGCATTTTAAGTTGTTAATTTGAAGGCGATTAGACAGAGAGATCCGACATCAACCGTGACGTCATTGTTGAGTACGGCCATATTAACTCCTTGTAAATTGCCGTTTTGCTAGAAAGAGATGGAGAAAAATCTTTAATACCTTATATCTTGGTTGTTTTTATAGTTATTCAAAAACCGATTTTTTCTTTCTGTTTATTATATGAAAAAGCTTCTATTAAAGCAAAAAAAATTTTTTTGTCATCTAGCCAATTGTACGAATTTAGCTAGGTTCATTAATTGACACGGCCTAACAAACGCGCTGCGTGCCTCGCATTAGATCACCATTATCGCGACTGTTTGCCTACTTCGTGTTAATCATGTCAGCGGCCGCAGCGGGAACGGGAGATTAATGAATGTAATCCCGCAATGGAATTAGTGAATACTTGTTTACTGGCTCATTGGAGATTTTGTTGTTAGATTGCTATAAACTAATAAGTAAACTAATTATTTTATCATGCGATGTCTGCCGACAATCTGTCTGATCATCAGTAGTTTGAAGTTGTTGGAGAATACACTGTTCAAATTCTTAAAACAAGCCGCTTAATAATTTTCTAGCTACGGACCGGGTCTTATAGCCCCTTCGTCCACGATTGTAATCAAAGTTACATAGCATCACTAGGAGACTACCCTCGATATAAAGGTAGAGTGCATGCCAAGCTTCTAGTTCGCTCTGAAGTTGTCTCACGCGGCTCACGCCTCTTTACATACGAGTAACCGTGAGTTTGCACGTGGACGAAGGCGAAACATCAAACATGTAATGTTTTACAACTTGTTGTATGATACAAATCTCAAAACTTGTTGTATGCTTTTGCGTTCGCACTGCCGAAAATCGTGTTGGATTCGGAACAAATCTTAAGATTTGTTGCAGATTGCGTTAGGATCGCCTCAAAACTTGACTGTCAACGTTTTTTATAGATTTGTCAACGATTGCGTTCGCACTTTCGGCTGTTTAAGTCTTAATACATGTTTTGCAACTTGTTGGGTAGTTGACAATGGAAACGCATTCATAAACATTAACAGAAACATGTTTAAAAACAGGCCAAGCGCGAGTCGGACTCGCCCATGAAGGGTTCCGTAGGATTTATGACGTATTAAAAAACTACTTACTTACTAGATCTCATTCAAACCAATTTTCGGTGGAAGTTTGCATGGTAATATACATCATATATTTTTTTTAGTGTTATCATTCTCTTATTTTAGAAGTTACAGGGGGGGGGGGGGGGGGACACACACATTTTACCACTTTGGACGTGTCTCTCGCGCAAACTATTCAGTTTACAAAAAAATTATATTAGAAACCTCAATATGATTTTTGAAGACCTATCCATCCAGACCCACACGTATGGGTTTGATGAAAAAAAAAATTGAGTTTCAGTTCTATGTATGGGGAACCCCCAAAATTTATTGTTTTTTTCTATTTTTGTGTGAAAATCTTAATGCGGTTCACAGAATACATCTACTTACCAAGTTTTAACAGTGTAGTTCTTATAGTTTCGGAGAAAAGTGGCTGTGACATACGGACGGACAGACAGACAGACATGACGAATCTATGTTCACTTAAGTATAACTTATGTAGACTGACAATATAATTTAATTTAATTAGACCTATATTAGGTACAGCAGTGCAACGCGAATCATGCTGTGTTCATAGCGGACTCGAAGTGCGCACTGTAATCGGATGGGCAATCGCAGTATTTGAATAGTTTTCACCAAATCAGAGACGATTCGTTCCCATACATTTTGACAACACCTTGACAGCTGTCAGATGCCAAAACATATATGGGAACGGTAACGATTTAGTTTTGACGTTCGTTAGTTGTGCGATAAGGCCGATAAGGCCCCATGACATATGAACACACCTCATTAATTTGAGCGCACAGGTGTGCAAATGCCTTTATTACCGGGGTAGTCCCCTAGAGTCGTTATAAGACCCGGCTCGCAGCTGGCCGGGCTAAAAACAGGCGGCCGCATAATTTTTTTGCGCAAAAATGCGCCTAATATTATATTCTTTATTTATTTATATTACATTCTTTTTACAAAAACAGTTAGTTCCTATTTAATATTACACTATTAAGCTTTCATTGTTTATACATACTTAAACAAATTATTTATATAGATACCTATCACTTCCCGATCACACACATACATGTAACTGCTGCATAGTAAGGCGATTCACACACTGCCATGCACCACGCTGCATGTTGCGTGTCGACGCACCTACGCGCGTACTTGCGGGAGTGCAGATCCGCATCATCATGCGGGTTTTTATGCACTCACGCGCGTAGTTGCGTTTCTAAAATCAACGTCAAGCCCTTCCGAAATCACGCATGGCACTGCAGGACTCGGTGTCCCATACCTTGCGTCTCGCCGCGTCGTAGACGCGTCTTTCTCCGCTTGTAGGCGCGTGATCTGCATGAACGCACGTGGATGCGTTTTCTGTGTGTTGGACTGTGCGTGTTTTCTATACAAACGGAGATAGGTACTTACAAGCAACGTAAGAACACGCATTCACGCGCTATAATGCGTGGTGCGTGGCAGTGTGTGAATCGCCTAACAGCAGACTTAGCGTTTACTCGAATTACTTACAGGAACTACGATTACTACAGGCAACAGTATAGCCACTTAACACCAGGTGAACAATCTACTCGTTTGCCAAGTTATATAAAAAAATATATCATTGGTCGCTCGCTACCAATGATATTTTTCAAGAACCTTGAAAGTATTTTGGGACTATCCCAAGTTCGAAAGAGGGCGCGGTCAAGGAATATCAAACACAGCATAGGCATAGTACGCTCGTGTTTATGTACACACAGCAACACGCTAAACTTTACATGTTGACCTTGAGATCGTTCTTCTGTCGCTCGTAGTAGCGACGACTTTCGAAATGCAAATGAAAAGCTTGGCTTGGTGTGTTGCTTATTGTACAAAAGGCAAAGACAAGCTCTTGACTCGGTAGGTATACCTTGTAAGTATTATTTCCATGGCGACAGACTAAAATAACAATATTGCTGTAGCTCTAAGCCACAGAACGCGGTAGAGTGTCAGCGCACAGTAATCTGAGACAGCCGCTGTTGCTCCAATTTGCGCCTACGCATTCACTTGCCAATTAATTGGTTATAGCATTGCATTTGATAGAACACCATTTTGTCGAATCAGTTGACAATAGCGCGGCCTAGTTTAATGCTAATTGTTTGTGATCAAAACCATGAACGTAGGGAGATTTATGCGATTTATGAAAGTTTAATAGGTTAAAATTTATAGGAATCCGGATAACGAGTAATGATATTGGCAAGACTCGTTTATTTTTAACCGATATGAAAAAGTGAAGGTTCGACAATATTTTTTTTTATTATGTATGTATGGTCACCGATTTCTCAATCAATTTAACTATTTTCCATATGCATTTAATCAGTCCCGCACCAAGTCTATGTCATGGTGGGACCCTTTTTTTGGCGGGAAATGCGCAACTGCACCGTACCTGCCGTTGGCTAGACGGCGAGCGTGCGTGTGGCTCTCCCGGCAGAGTGCCAGGCCCACTAAAACCCCCCGGTGTTCTCCCTGCCCTTGTGGGCGCGCATGGCAGGGTCCGCAATGCGACTATCACTACCAGCGCTTCCGGGCAGGCCCGACCATGTTGGTCGGGCTATCGCCAATGGGGATTGCCCGAGAACACCGGGGCAATCCCCAGACGGAGGGCCTTACGGCGGCGTGTACGGGACCAACCGTGCACACAGGCCTCCACGGCAGGGTCACTAGACGGGCATTGCTTGTGCGAATGCCCGCCTTCACCTGCCTATCCGTCTGCGGCGGAGGAGAGCCGCTTGGGGATCTTCCTCCCGCTCCCTCTCCGCAGCCTCCTTCTGCGAGAGTGTCATGGAGGTACCCTAGTGAAAATTTAGGAAATCCTTTAATTTTTGGTACTTAGGATACGGTTCCTTCTTTCTAAATCTATTCAAGCTAAACAGGTGCTTGAATAGATTTAGAAAGAAGTCTGGTAGTCACCCTGTCCTATTGTTAAGTTGATGATGGAATGTCTCTTGTAACCCTTTTCAAAAATGAATAAATTTCTATGTTCGACTGTATCTTCCTTTATTAATGCACTCGTTTTTGGCGACAAATTGTAATACGAGTAACAAAAGAACAAAAGACTTCCTATCATTGCACCCCGGCGCCCTGGTTCATTTTCAAATTACTCGTGATCTCACCCAGGCATAAATTCTGCATTATAAACGTTATCATCATCTCATATACGTCCCCACCGAGGGGCTCGAGCCTACCCAAAGTTAGGCTGTTTAGGCGTTAGTCAACCACGCTGACCCAGTGCGGATTGGTCGACCTCACATACACCTTTGAATTTCTTCACAGGTGTATGCAGGTCAATGATCGAACAATATAACTTGTGGTTTTATCGGGTTGAAGCGGATTGTATAGTGACCTTTCCGTGATCCCTTAGTGAGAGCAACATTAAAACAATATTGAAATAGAGACACTGCTTTTGCAGCGTATGGGGCTGTCACCCTCTCGTTGCAGCTTGCAGGTATGTAGGCAGGTATGTGTGTATATGGGGGACTGCATACGAATGGAATATAAGGTTTACAACTATACTATATTAGTGTATATGTGTATTTGTGTATGTATGTGTATATGTATATATGTGTGTATATATATAGATATCTCCACTCGGCAAATGTTGATCACACGGCTTGTGGCATCAGTTAATTGTTGATCTGTTGGCAATTGTTGATCAGAACAGCTTTTGTTGATCTAATGTAGGATTCTGCATACAAATGTGGCTCCGATTAGATCAACAATTGCCGGCCCTCTAGTGGCAAAAATACGAACTATACACAGTATTTTTTATACAATTCCATACCATCCATTGTTGATCAGATTCAAATGGGCCAATCAGAGGCCACCTTCTCTACGATTGGTTGTATTCCATTGTGCGCTGTTGCCACTTCGCTACATAAATCGTGCAACATCTCCGATCACAGATGTTAGTAAACAGTTGTGATTTAACGATCTATGTATGGATACTATAGCTTCCTATACAGGGTTATTTTATATCACCCACAAAAATTTAAGGGACTTTTCAAGACACGGTAATAGAATGATTTAAATATTAAAAAAAAAATTACTTACCTATTTAATTCTATATTAATTTTCTAAAATATCCAAAAAATACTGCACTATATTAATTTTCAAAAATATCCAAATACTACAATTAAAGATTTTTTAAACTTTTTAATAGCTTTTTATTTTTTATAATAATGGATGTGTCCTTATTGATATTGGTACTTTAATCTTACCAAAAAGGGAAATGTGTCGCCATATACAAGTATATAATATTAGCTCTGCCCGCGACTTCGTTCGCGTGGTTGTCCGAAAATAACAATATCGTAATGCTATATAGCCTAAAGCCTTCCTCGATAAATGGACTATCCAACAAAAAAATAATTTTTCAATTCGAAGCAGTAGTTCCTGAGATTAGCGCGCTCAAACGAACAAACAAACAAATTTTTCAGCTTTATAATATTAGTATAGTAAGTAAGTATGGATTATGTTGACAATAAAGTTGATAAAAAATAAAAATACATTTTACAAACAAATATCTAATGCCAGCAATAACACTGGTCAACAAAAAAAATAAAATTTTTTGTTTCCTGTGATTTTTTTTTGTTTTTATTTCAAATTGACGCGTATTTTTTAAATATGGCAACAATTTTTCACAAACAGCTTTTGTTTTTGAGTTATAGCTAACAAGTTGTCTCACGATGTTTTCCTTCGCCGTACGAGTATGAGTGACACCGCATTACAAACGTGTGTAAGAATAATTCCGATTTCTTATCTAAATAGTTCTTCCAATGTTTATCAATAAATTACGTTAAAGATAAGCGTTACTTACTTACTAACATAAGTAATCCGATGGATTCTTGACTGGAGTAAGAGTCTTTTAACCGACTTCTTAAAAAGGAAGAGGTTTCTCAATCGGACCGTATATGCTTTTTTGTTTGTTCGCGGGTAACTTCGTCGTTTATGAACCGATTTTGATGATATGAGGATACTCCTCATATCATCAAAAGCGCGTATATCATCAAGAGAGCGCATATCATACTCCAAAAATCTAGACTGAGTGAGAGAAAACGCGTCGTATGTGTCGAGCATTATAGTGGTATGCTTCACTTCAGTACTGCTGGTAGAGCGTCTACACTTTCACCTGACTTATAAGTAGAAGAATGAGACAACAATAGACTAAGCGGAAAAAAAGAATCGCAAATATTATTTTTCAATTTTAATATGTATTTTTTAATACATCGTTAAACTATTTTGTATTATCCATTTGTTTTATTGCGTATTAAAATCGTTAAATACTGCCTGCCTGCACAAACAATGAATATTTGTTCTAATATTATGCATACAAAAATAATTATAGTCAGTGCTCACTGCTCAATAGATCAATCGCGTTAATCGCGTATCGTAGTAAGTATTACGTCAATCACACTTTTGTGAGGTACATATAAACGCATCAATACAAAGTGACATAATTACTCTGAACTTCAAATGTATCGCTATGCTTCAAGACGCCTCGCCTCTTTTGAAGTGGGACATTGTACTGGCTCAGTACAAAAAAGAGCCTACTCTTACAAACTCATATAAAATTCATGTCCTACACAACACTTACTCCAAGGGTGATCCCATGGTCACCAAAGTTAGGATCTGATGATTGGATCCCATAAAAATCGAGGGAAGCCCTTAGAGTTTGAGGGGTGTCCAACGTGTTTTGTGTGTATGTTACGCCTTACATTTATCAATTTACTCCGCCAATTGTGGACCAATTTTCAAAATTACTTTTGTATTCGATAGAGTATACTCCTGGGGTGGTCCCAAGATGGTCCACTAAAGTCATGATCTTATGATAGGATCTTATGAAAATCGGGGGAGCTGGTATTAAATTAGGGTTCCTTTTACTAAAAAGTTAAAAATAAAAAATATTTTACAAAAAATTACAAATTTTAAGACTTTCTAGGGGATCATCGTTTGGCACCGACTTCAATATAGAAGTGTGATGTTGTCTGTACCTATTTTTATATTATTTTAAGCTTTTCAGTGTTTTTGAAATCGGTTTTTATTTTTGTAAAATATTTTATCTTTTTCCATTGACTTTCCTTTCATTTATATTAACATTTTTTTTAGAGAGAAAATATGTTCCTTATAAGTGTTCCCTTTAGAATATGCCTTATAAATACAGAAAGTACTTTTCAAACAAGTGTATTTTTAAAATCTGTAAATGCAGTTTTGCTCCTTTTTAAAATCAATAAATGTTTCTTTGGAATCAATTTTGCTATTTTCAGTATTAAGAGTTTTTAACGCCATGGAGGGAAACTAAGTTACTTACTTAGTTTCCCTCCATGGCATTAAAAAATTCTACTCTATATAATAATTTCACTATCCATTCTCAAAAACTCGAACTTGTTAGCATTATTCACAAACAGGCAATAGTTACTTTCACCCCTATAGGGTAACAATGTACTATTGCTTGTTTGTGAATAATGCTAACAAGTTCGAGTTTTTGAGAATGGATAGTCTCGGGACTAAATACTTAAGTTTTTAACCCGAATCGCCCGAAGTAAACTGTGCTTTTCATTACGAATACAAGGAATGTAAAAAAATCATGAATGAGCTAAAGAAAAATTTAGTGACTTTTATTTTACACTAGCTGTGTCCGTCAATTACATTTCGCCATAATAATTGTCAAAAAAAGTATCGCCTAGAGTCTAGGGATATAGAAAATAGCCTATTCTCAGACCTACGAAATATAAAAAAAAAAAATCATAAAAATCGGCCAAGCCGTTTCGGAGGAGTTTGATAACAAACAATGCTACACAAGATTTTTATACGAGTATATGAGATAAATTAACAACTTCACTTCTTTAGCTTCTTCTCTTATGAAATCAGGCGTTAAATCCATATCTGAATCAGTTTAACTCATTATATTAATTACAAATCTCTGCTATACGGAAGTATAAACAAAACAACAACTCGAAAAAACAAATGAAGATCGGTTTGCCGCTTTCCTGCCTATTTTGGTTTTTTTGTTCTGTGGCCGGCCAACTATTCAGGCATTATTTTTCATTTTCTTTATTGAAAAAATGGAAAATTTTTGCCCAAATCTATGTTATTTTAAATAAATAGTATAAAAGTAAATTATAATAAAGTCATTAAGAAAGTAGATTCTTTTATTAATACTTGACTTTATGTTATTTAAATTTTACATCGCGCAATTGTCAAAATGGAACTAGTTTTTTTTATAACTTAACAGTTGTCAGTTGAAAGCGATTCTTCCTAAGGCTGAAAAGTATTACTTTTAACCCGCTCCTCAGGCAACTTCAGACCTACTTTCCGAGTATGAGTAATGAAAAAGATAATACATTCCACTTTGTTCTGTAGTCTACACAAGGTACTATTTCTAGAAATTTCTTTGTTTAAATGTGTAGTTAGGTACTCGTGGAAATAAAAGACAGTATTATTTCTAGAAAGCTAACGAATCGTCTTGTTGCCAGGTGTAGGTACATAAAGAAGGAGAAATAACATCCCGCCTGTTGCTCGACGGAAATCTAATGAAACGTGAAAACATCACGCTAGAGCGCAGATCAACTGCAAAAGGTGACACTTTGTTTATACACCTGAAGCACCATCGGCCACTTGTATTGTATTTTTAAAAACCCTAATATCTTGGCCTTTATCTTGTCTGTTGTGAAGTCGATATGAAGGATAGTTTTTTAGACATTGAAAAAGTAACAATGGAGAAGCGGGTTTTTTTTCATTTTCTCATATTCTGATAGTACGTCACTGTTTACCTCAGGGCCGGAACGTGAATTTGTGGGGCTCTGGGCTAATACTACTCGAGCGGCCTATTGATTATTCAATTAATTGTCATTTTGTCAAGAAACTGTTTTCTATAGTGATGTAAATGTACTGTTTTCTATAGTGATGTAAATGCTCGCACTCTCGAGCTGTCGCGTACTGTAGGTACTTAAGGCGAGGTTTCCCAGCAGGCGTAGCACGGGCTACCAAGACTGGATTCGACTCACGCATTATCTCACAATTTCAGTGACATAATATCTATGTCTTAGAGAGTAGCACGGTGGCGCGTAATATTAAGTAGGACTGACATGATTAAAATTTCATCACATTATCACATTTTTTTGCTCTCCGACTGTTGCTACATCTTCTAAAAAATTAAAGCCCTTGCTACAACTACAGCAGCTTGCTACAACTACAGCTACTACAATTACAGTATAGGAAAAAAATAATTAAAGTAAACTAAAAGGAAATTGTCTTAAAGAGTAGCACGGTGGCGCGTATTTAGTGTGACTGACCCCAAGTAGCAAAAAAGTCCTATAATGAAAATTATAGGACTATCAAGACTAATACAACTCTTATACCAGCACTGGCAACGACTTCTATTCTTATAATAGCATTCGATAAGCTTTGATATACTCAAGATTACTTGTTTTAAAAACTACGGCTTATAGTACACTACAGGATTAAGTTATAAATCTTGTTATACTCAAGATAACTTGATCTTATGAGTAAGGTTTATAGTTCACTACAAAACTAAGTTTAAAGACTGTTATAGGACGTATGTGCATGTAGCAAGACTAATAGTCTTTGTAAAATTTCTGATTCTGTAGTAGCATTTAGTGAGAGTACTAGATTTTATTACATACTTAGGGGAGACCTTAATAAGATTGTGAATATATAGACTTGATCAGAACTATTATAAAAGTAAATGTAAAATGGAGGCGGATAGTTCTTATTACAATTGAAATAAGCGCTTTTATGCTTATAATAGTCCTAACACGCTCTCAGGCGAGAACTTTTTTAAATATGGCGAATATTAGATAAATTATATTTTTATAAATTTATTTATACAATTGTGTAACGTTCGATTTATAGAGGCGCATTAAAAATAGTATAAAAATAGCATATATATCAACATTGAATATTACTTCCCAATGATTTCACACCCTATATCTATTGACATTCTCACAAACTATGCTGTCATGAATGGTAATATTAAAAGTTATGTTAAATGAATCCTGTACTTATTTAAATTTCAATTTCAATGATCACTCATGATGATAAACATAAACGCATATGACAAGTTTTAGAAAATATACTTATAACCAATAACGAAGTATATTACTAGGACATTTTAAACAAAATTTGTTTAGTAAAGAGCTTATATGAGACGCATATAGAAGTTATCATACTTATAAAGATTGTGTGTCTATAATTATTAGACTCATTATACTTCTCTAATGCTATTACAAGTACATTATGGAAGTTAATAACATTCTGTAAGTTGATTATACGATTATTATAAAAGCAAAATGCTCCTATAAGTGTGCCCAAATCCAGGGTTGTAACAAACTATAAGTATCTTATAAGCTTGTCTTATAGATAATCATAAGCACATAATCTGCTAGTTGGGACGTGATAAATTTACTTTACGTTCATCAAGGAACACGTGTGACTGAGTTTTATCACAATTTTTTGGCGTACCTGTGCATCGACTGCTGTAGTTGTAGCAAGGGCTTTAATTTTTTAGAAGATGTAGCAACAGTCGGAGAGCAAAAAAATGTGATAATGTGATGAAATTTTAATCATGTCAGTCCTACTTAATATTACGCGCCACCGTGCTACTCTCTAAGACATAGATATTATGTCACTGAAATTGTGAGATAATGCGTGAGTCGAATCCAGTCTTGGTAGCCCGTGCTACGCCTGCTGGGAAACCTCGCCTTAAGTACCTACAGTACGCGACAGCTCGAGAGTGCGAGCGACGTATGAGGCACAATCGTTCTCTATATTGTGTATGAGGTGTGAAAGGGGGTCATACTACACATACGTCGTCGCTCAGTCCATAAGGCTGATTCCCGCACAATTCGCAAAAAGTTCGAATTCAAAGTTTTTCTTGAGCGGTAGTCACAGCTCTGCCAATTTCAAATCTGCCTATACTCGTAGAATTCCTACAATGCATGAATATCTCATTGTCATTGGATATCTCGTGTCTGAAAATTAAACGTTCTCACATATCAATCACCATTAACATATAATAGAGGATACAAACACTACCTTTTGATAACCCGGAAATGACACCACACGACAATATCAAGTACACACCAACAATTTAACGTCTAAAAATATATTCCCCTCGTGGGATGAATTAATTTAATTAAGGGAAAGCATTTAAGGGGTGAACCGGCCACTTAATTGTTTGATATTGAGGCGACACAAGCTGCTGGCCTCAGTGCGACCTTTGATACCGCGGAAAATACAAGTTACAACGCCTGCCGCGCCGCTGTCCATTTCAGGGACAATCCATTTCAGGCAAAGGAATGTATGGAATTCTCCTCCAGTGCGTCCATCACATCATAACTGTGAGTAAATTGGCGACATTGTATAGACAAAATTGCATGATTTTTTTGCATACAAATTGATTTATTTACACACATAAAAATGAATTGATGTACCTAGATATGAGTAAAATTTAAGTGCCCTTTAAGTTTCCTCAAAAAACCCAAAATTTCACTAAAAACACTCCTGCTTCTTTTTATAAAGTTTTCTTACTCCAAAACTTCCGTTTTCGTGATTTTATTAGTTTTTTTTCTTTACAGTCTTTTTCCGTGGTAATATAACAATCCAGGACAAACTAATCTGAAACTTTCAAAGAAATTCTTTCCATAAAAATACTTCCAGTAACTTAAGCGTCCTACTCGTATAACTATGGACCCCCTTCTCACCCTTTTTGGATTAATTAATATTTTTAACAGAAACGTTAAAAAAAGGTGTTTTCTCTTTCTTATTATTTGTCAAATACCTAAAAATATAGCTTTTAATTTAACGTCTAAAATGATGGTGTACAGTGTAGAGTACTTCTACCTCATATTTATAACATAATAATTTGTATTCCTCTTTTGAATAGATTTCCAGAAATCCATTATTAGGTAGATGTGTTACTTTTATCACTACACTACCTACGTAAAATGGAGAGAAACTTATCCGTAAAGCAGTTTACGGCGCGCTACTCAAAAGCAGCCCCCCAACCATCATCGCCTAAAACAATATTTAAACCGCGCTGAGAACGAGATGGCGCTATACGCAACAAGAGCGGTGTCTCTATTTCAATATTGTTTTAACCTTGCTATAAGCGATCATGGTAAGGCCCCAGCTCACTTCAATACACTCAGTCTGAGGTTTCTCTCCACGAGAACTAGAACGTTTTATAGTGAGACGTGATCTGTGAGTGGAACTTGAGCTGTGGAGATGGAAACTCGTTTTGAACTGGGAACGTTTTTGCGTATATTTATAAGTATTCTTTATGTATACTTATAAACAATGCTTTAAGTTAATGTATTTATACCATTCCCCCTCTAAAAGCTTATTTTATTCACTGAAAACAGTGAATAAAAAGCACTTTTAATCACTATTTTGGTGTTTGAATTTAGAACACACCGATATATTCGACCTCCATCTCAATGCTGTACATACAACCTACTTGCACAAAAAATTCTCGTAGTCATGGTATAAAGTAGGTATACTATGCAATAGGCTAGATTACTAAAATTTTTTTTTGCTTTAATAGAAGCTCATTCATATAATAAACAGAAAGAAAAAATCGGTTTTCGAATAACTATAAAAACAACCAAGATATAAGGTATTAAGGATTTTTCTCCATCTCTTTCTCGCAAAACGGCAATTTACAAGGAGTTAATATAGCCGTACTCAACGATGACGTCACGGTTGATGTCGGATCTCTCTGTCTAATCGCCTTCAAATTAACAACTTAAAATGCTTGTATCTAATGTATTTCTAAGCCGATTTTAATTCTAATTTCACAGGACTGCATCTTTTTCCACGATATTTTAATATTTATTGACGAGACGTAAAAATTTGAATTCAGTCATCATCCCAATTCTTGAATAAAACGGATTTATACCCCGGGCCGTGAATGACTCGCGTCGCTCAGGATTCTAACACTTGAATCACTCGCGACGCTCTTGATTCAATAATCATGAATCACTCCTACGGTCGTGATGCAGTCGTTAGAATCCTTCACTTGCTCGTGATTCATCTATGGCCCTCGCTTTAAAGCGTCCTTTATTCACTAGTTGCATAATATACTAGGTATTAGTGGCAAACATTTTTCCAGCGTCACGTAAGCTTTCTGTTATTAAAAAAAGAAAACGAATAAATATAAGAACGAGTTCGGCTCAGTTTTTGAAGCGCTACTTTTCCGTTTTCGAACAATTTCGATTTACTGTACCGCCACAAATATAAAACAAACAGTCCTGAAATTCATGTATGATATTGTTGAATATGTTATCTTAACATTCTTATAGACAGAAACATGATTAATAATATTTCACTTGATAGAAAAAATCCTTAGATGTATTTCTGTTCAGTATTTTAAAACAGGTGTGAATTAGAAAATAGAATAATAAATGACATAAAAGTTTTACCAATGGACGTGCATGTTTATTGTCTGGATAATTGCAAAAGCACATTATTTCTATTTTGTACTTACCCTAGTTTTCCAAAAATCAATATAAACGTGTAAAAAATAACGTTTCAAAGTTCGGTCGCAGTGCGTAAGCGACAATACATACAAGCTATGCAGTTATCAACTATATTACCTTGCAATAAAGCAGTTGTGCACGAGTCGATTTCCTGGGAAACCTCTCCTTAATGCCTGTGGACAATAGCCCTGGATATAGAGGTATTGCCAAGACGGGGAGGCTTATAGGCCAATTACCAAAGGTCACCATAGCACGCAGGCCAAGGCGGGCTGCAAAGGGTCGTTTTCCACCGCCTAATCGTCTACGTCGGACGTCGGGGTGGAGAGGCTTGAAGGTCGTTTTCCGCTTCCTCTCTACCGCCTCCTTCTGCGATATTACATCCTCGCTGAATGACACGACAGCCAGCATCTTACTTAAAATGATGACGGCGATCCTCAGGCCGAGCACTGCAATGGATCATGTAAAGCTTTGCACAGAGAAAGGAGAGAATTAGTGGCAGGTTAAGGTGTCAATGTGACTCTTTAGCGCGCACGAGAATAGATCTCCTTGGGATTCGATATTAAAAACTTAGTTTGGAATAACCCAGAATAAATTATGGACTCATGGGTGAATTAAAATGGCCAAACGGTGGCGGTTGCAATGAAAAAGTTCAAGGAAGGAAGAACAGGAAAATTCATAAATTTTCTGAATTTTTTTAATAACTAAGTTAACGTTTACAAATCATATTCTGTCAAAAAACCAAAATAAATACACAAAAACCGGCCAAGTGCGTGTCGGGCCACGCGCAGTGTAGGGTTCCGTAGTTGCAAATGCCAACTTTGAGTTCACATTCACACCTCACAATACGTTGCCACAGATTACTAAATACGTTTCTATTAAATTAGGCATTATTATTAAAGCTGCAATGATTTTATATTTCCTTAACTTCACGTGGTTCGTAAATTTTTATTCAGTACTATTTTTCAATGAAATACTTTTCCGAGTACATTTTATAAGTTAGTCGTCTATTACTTTTTAGTTTGTACTTAGTACTCAACTCTGATAGTTTTCCTTTAAACTTCGTTATATATACTACTGTTGTAATTTTTTTCACGTGTCCATATATAACCGTTTACCAGATAGAGGGGGGGACACTTAATTCTAACAAAAATTTGCCAATTTTAAAACCAAATATTTCAGAAACGGATCCCTAAATCGAAGAATGATGTTCTGAACCTTACATTATTTTTTAAAGACCTATTCAACAATACCCCACACAATGGGTTAGTTGAGAAAAAAAATACTCCCACTTTACATGTATAGTGTAGTACCCAAAAAAAAAAATGTTTTTTCAATGTTTTTTTCCACCACTTTTTTGGCATGATTAATATACGTACCCATACCAAATTACAGCTTTCTAGTTTTAATAGTCGCGCGGAGAGACAGACAGCCAGACACGGCGAAACTATAAGGGTTCCTTGTTTACTACGAAACCCTAAAAAATTAACTTCGCAATGTAAATCGTATAACATTTCCATCATACTGCGCGTAGAATCAGCTGTTTGGGTCATCGAACGTCAACGCACCGGTGCGGTGTGAGCGGAAGTTAAATGATGCCTGCTCGCCATACATTGCGTAACATGAATAAAAATTTAAAATAAAATCTTTCTTCGCTTAAAAGCTTTTCCGGGAAAAATAAACATCGGTAACCAAATAATAACATTGGTCTGAACTCACTGTTAAAAGAAAAGGGACACCGTCACTTACACGGTATCTATACAAATAAATAAATTTGAAGTGTCTGTTTATAATGTCAAAATAACAAGTTTTTACTAAATGGGTATGAATGTATATCGGGTACCAATAACAAAAACACAATTTAAAAATTTTTTGTCTGTCTGTTTGTTCCCGCCGATTTTGACGGGACTTTCACTAATAGATAGCTAATTATATAAGGTATAACAGAGGCTACTTTTTATCAAGATCTTAAAAAAATTGCCTACAATTTTAAAAATTCTGCCAAAAGTTACTATTCCACGCGGACGAAGTCGCGGGCACAGCTAGTAATATATAAAAATCTTGTGTCACAGTGTATGTTATCGAACTCCTCCAAAACGGATTGAGCGAATTTTTGTGTATATTTAGTAGGTCTGAGAATATTATTTATACCCCTAGATCCTCTCCAGAATTTTATTTTGACAATATCCTTTTTATTTTTTTGATTTGGCATCAAAATATACTTACAATCCCAAATTTTCATCCTTCTACTACCAACCCCCATTTTTAGGGTTCCGTACCTCGAAATCTGTCTGTTTGTCAAGACCCTTTTTCTCAGGAACACATAAAGGTATCAAGCTGAAATTTATATCAAATACTCAGGTCAATTGTCCCTTGGAGCTATGAAAAAATCTAACTTCTAAGCCAACGCAATCAAAATATGATACTGCCGTTTATGCCGCAAATTTTCGACACTCGCAAGGGAATCAAAACCTACAGGGTACTTCCCGTGAACTCAGAATCTTGAAATTTGGTACAAAGTTACGTCTTATAGCACAGATAAAGGAGCAATTGCGAAAACCGTAAATTTATACTTTTATACTTACAGGTTTGTGCGGAACCCTCGGTGCGCGAGTCCGACTCGCACTTGGTCGGTTTTTTTAATACTAATATTAGTACTAATATAGATTAAATAGAAAGAGTACAGAGAAAGTGCTTACGTATGCTGGTTTACCGTCAGCAACCGGGACGTAATAATCTTAACTACGATGCCCGACTGCCCGACCGACCGATATAAATTTAATGTACAAACATTAGAAAAACGCAGAAAATATTTTGATCTTTGTTATTTATACAAACTTATTCATTATGTGATCGATGCTCCAGATCTGCTTTCTCTAATCTCGTTTAATATAAAATATAGTGCGCGTAGATCCAATAAGACGGGCCTTTTTGCATTACATGTTTACAGAAATAATACCTCATTTTACAATCCTCTAGTTAGGATGGCTCATCTCTATAATGACATTTCGCGGGATAACTTAGATCTGGACATATTTACTCCAAAATATGCAACATATTGCAAAAAACTTAGACAAATCCTCTACTAGAGTCCAAAGGCAGATATGTAGTATGTATATGTAATTAATTTTAGGCTAGGGTTTGCATCATTATCAATTTAGTTTTATATACATCGAATGCGTCTTACCTTATTGTGTTTTTATAGTGCACATACTAATGGATTATAATTCAGATCTCACTTATTATAATGTCTGTAATTAGTTATAATCTCATGTGTACATAATAAAATAAAATAAAGTATTTTTACTGGCGAAATGTAGTTCAGGGGCATATGTCCAAATCGATGTTCAACGATTTTATGAGGTGGAGTGCACCGTACCTGCCAATGGCTAGTCTACAGGTGTATGGGGGAATCTCCCTTAGAGTCCATGGCATACCCACTAACCCAACCTTTACGTCATCATGTCCATTGTCGAGACCATTTGAAGTCTGGGAAAATTCATTGCTCTCATATTCTCCGAACCACCCCGGATCTACCCAGCCAGCTACTGTGTCGCCTGTGGGAAGTTGCCCGGGACAAATTAATCGGGAGTATTAGGAACATTGACCTACAAAAAAAAGGTCAATGATTAGGAATGAGGAATTGGCGTAATACGTCACGCTGATCAAACCTGGCATGGGAAGGATTTTGTGTTCCCATTTTCCCACCACTTCGCAGATGTGTAGTTGTAAAAAGCTATGTGTCGCTGAACTTGCAATGTAACTTAAATAAAAACCGAGTTCAAAAAAACATAAAACAATTGATTTGAATTTTTACTTTTTAAGTGTATTAAGGTAATACCAGCTCACCGAACTAACGCGAAAGAATACAACTCTAGGGGCCTATTGCATTTAAAAAGCTAACCTCTTACTCCTAAATGGTAAGGATTCCTCCATCAACAGCTCGGTTCATGACTACCAGACGCAAATTCCTCAATAGCTTCGGAAAAACATATGAAACACGTTGAACATTCCTATAAAATTTAAGCATTTTCCTAGATTTTCCTGGGATCTTTTTGATGAAAAGAGGAGGAGGAATGATGAGGTCTTGACTTCGGTAAGGATGGGATCACCTCAGGAGTATGTCAGCGGATCTAAAAAGACCGCATCGCAGAATCACAATATTAATCATATTCTGATTCATATTATGAATGGAGTGCAATTCATCATAAGCAATTATTCTATTTGACAGCTTTGTATGAATATTTTTAAAATGGTGCACAAATTAGGCATTGCTAAACTGTCAATTGGGACCATTTTATGAATATTCATACAAAGCTGTCAAATAGAATTTGCTTATGATGAATTGCACTCCATTCATAATAGGAATCATAATATGATTCGTATTATGATTCTGCGATGCGGCCTTTTTAGGTCCGCAGGTCTATCGAATACTAATCAAACTTTGAAAATCGCCCTCCCAATCTTTAATTTGTCCTTATTGTGTTAACATAATAAAGACAAATAATTTTCTATTTTAAGTGTGCGTCATTGGATCCGCAGCGGTCACGGGAGTACAACAGACAGGGACGTCCTTCAGAAGGGCGAAGGCGCATAAATTGGCCCTAATAGTGAACTAGCTCGACAGTCATTAAACGAGATTACTATCTAAATCATTGAGTTGAGTTTTGCAACGTTGTTAACGGTACAGTGCTGCGGAGGTGCGCGATCTTTAGTGTTACGGGAACAGGGTGCACCAGTGTATGGTAAATGATGAGCACGAAACATTTTTGCGTGCACATGCACAGTGAGTATCTTTTGAATGCCGCACGTGTCCAATGCACTCGATTACAATCAGCGAATGACGTCAGTTTGCTTCAAAATGGGTCGCGTGCCGTACCTATACACGGTGTTTCATAATAACCAATAAATAATCAATGCGTTATCTAAAACTAATTATTAAAATGTGTTTACAAGTAATGTCATTCAACCCAAAATTTTCATGTTTATCATAGTATCATCAGGTCTATGATTTACATGAAAATTTTGGGTTGAATGACATTACGGGTAAACACAACCTAATAATTAGTTTTCGATTAAGAATTGATTATTTATTGGTTCATATGAAACACCGTGTATATAGAGAGATTATTTTTCTTGCACATCAAGTTCACATAGCGTTGCTTGAATGACATTCAAAAGACTACTACTACGATGTGGTTTCATTCGAGTGAACTTTGGGTTCCGACAGTTCATTTTTCGTTCACTCGGGCGCAGGGAGTTGAAACTTGAAAATGCCAAATGACATTATCCAGCAAGCTGGATTAATGAACTCATTGTGCACTTTTCTTTCATTTCGGGCTCACGTTTCATTTCGAGTGTCAGAAGCTGCATAAAAGTGACTGTTGGATAAATAAT
This sequence comes from Schoenobius gigantellus, assembly GCA_963935595.1. Lineage (NCBI taxonomy): Eukaryota > Metazoa > Arthropoda > Insecta > Lepidoptera > Crambidae > Schoenobius > Schoenobius gigantellus. The sequence continues at coordinate 30,623,120 of OZ012551.1, forward strand.
TTATTATAAGATCTTTTATCCGCTTAATAGAGAAACAGATAAAAATATGGCCAACCTTTCTCATCAACTAGCTTTTACCCGCGACTTCGTCCGCACGGAAATCCTTTTTTATTGATTCCCTTTAGAAATCCCCCCCCCCGGGTGTAAAAGGTTACACCCTTAAGGAATGATTTCGGGGATAAAAACTATTCTTTATCCTTTCCCACAACTCAAACTATCTTCATACCAAATTTCATCTAAATCGGTTCAGCGGTTATTGATTCCCCATACAAACTTCCACCCCTCGCTTCTCCCCCTTCAGGGGTGATTTCTGCAATAAAAGCTATCCTATGTACGTCTCCTGGTTCGAAGCTACCTCCCCACCAATTTTCAGCTAAATCGGTTTAGCCGTTCTTGAGTTATAAATAGTGTAACTCACACTGAATTTCTAGATGAAGTAGCGTTACATTATCAGATAACTTACTGAAAGTTTACCAGCAAAAGGTTAAATTAGCCCTAATGTCAAAGGTGAAAATCATACAAGTCCACTCACATTTATAACGCCGCCAATGCTTTAAACACTTGGAAATCATTGACTTCATAATAACTTTTTGTTTTCATAATAAGTCTTTTTTAAGTGCGCTTTTAACTTATGAAAAGGAAAATTATCATCACTTTGTGGAACTTTGTTGAAAAGAGTTATACATTTCCCAATAAACGATATTTTATCTATCATGCTTTTATATGAACAAAGTATGTAATACCTAAGAGCTAAGTGTGCCTTGCTAAAAGCCAATTAACATTCTATTAGGTATTTGAGTACATTTACCTTACACAGAGCTAATTAAGCAGCTGCGGTATTGCCGTGGAACGCTACGAGAAGGTACAAACGCAGTAAACAAAGTTATTAAGTAATTAATATCTTGTTTGTTTGTATCATAAAACCTAACAAGGTTACTATAGAGATTGGCTTTTTTATATTAATTAACTGAAATGATTACCCACAATCGTTTAAAATGTTTTTGTTTAATTCAATTCAACTCTTGATGACTATTATCCTTCGCATCACAAGTTATAAGTTTTACTTTGTAGCGTATTAGTAAATTGGAGGAAAGACCAATTTCCCAATGTTCAACAAGTTAAAACATCAAATAAACCGAATAAATTGAAAAAAAAACCCCAGTAAACAAATTTTATACTGTTTCTGTATTTTGCTATTTAGTCATTAGTCGGGTACTCGTCATTTCTGTTTTGGCGCCCAACACGGGACACTCGGGTGAGTTTAATAAATATCAACTAATTATCTTTGAAAATAACATATTTTGCGATAAACCACACTTATACATTAATGCGAAGTGGCATATTTTTTTACATTTGTTACGTCGCATGCATAATATTATGAACATTTGACGTAGCGATGGGCGATTGTGAGTAAAAAGGAAATCGATTTTTTTTTATTATTATTTTATTATCACAATTATTATACTTTACTTTTATCATAACACAGTGCTACATAAACCTTTTTAGGTTTTACCGAACACTGGGATTCACCATTAATCTTACAATATTTACACACAACATCAACATTGACAGACTCGCAAGGTGGGTGGATATGAAACAACTACTTACGCTATTTTTGCTCTTACCCTCTACACGCCCGGTTACATTAAACAAGATAACGGCACCACAATAGGAACAAAAACTGTGTACACACGGGCCGTGATTCTCTAGTGAAGAATCACTTTTTTACCTCTTTATTATAAATTGAATATTTATTTGAATAATGCTATATTTACTTCTTATTTATTTGTGTTTATTTTATTTTATTATTAGAGATAGATAATGATTTTTTATTACTCTTTTAATATTTATTTCATTTATTTGATTTTTAATTGATGATGGTAATTCGTTTATTAATTTAGGTATTTGAAACTGTAACAATTGTCTTCCATATAGATTATTATACACGGTTATTTTTTTATCACCCTGGAAAATTTAAGGGACGCTTCACGACATGGTATTAGAATGATTTAAATATAAATAAAAAAAATAACCCCCCTCCTTAATTTTATATTAATTTTTTAAAAAATACAAAAAATGCTGCACTAGTTGAGAGCAGCATTTTTAGAGATTTTTTTATTTTTTTTTTATATTTTTTTAAAAATTTTTATTTCATTTTTTTTATTTTTTATATAATATTGGATGTGTCCTGAAGCGTCCCTAAAATTTTCCAGGGTGATAAAAAAATAACCGTGTATAGCGGGACATTTAACGTAACCACTGATGCACCACGTGTTTGCTTACAATGTTTTTTTACATTATAAAAAGTGTTATTGAAATAGTTTTCTAAAAGTAGATTAAGCTTCACTTGTTCATGTACGGGCAATATGTTACAATGATGAATCAATTTAAATACATTATCTCGGTATCGTGTTTTAATTTTAGATGGAACTATTGCTTTTAAAATCCGTAGTTGTAATTTATATATAAGGTCCAAATTTGATTTACAAGTCCTACCATAGCTTGTTATGCCATAATTTATAATAGTTTCTCCCAGCATTTTATATAGTTGCAAAAGTATAGAATATGGAATTTTATTTTTGACCAATACAAATTTGGACAAGATTGCACGCAACTTGTCACATACAGAGTGAATGTGATCTACCCATTTGAAACGATCATCGATTATTAATCCTAAATATTTTTGTTTATTTACAAGTTCAATAGAACTGCATGAACATTTTTGATGGTTTGTGTGTAAACACTTGTGACTATGTGCTATAAGTTTCACATTTTCATGCTTCCTATTATGACTACTGCTGATGTACATGAGTTTAGTCTTTTCTGTGTTGAGCACAAGACCTGCATCATGGGACCACCTCGAAAGCAATGTGAATTCAGCTTGCAAATTTTTTAAGGCTAAGTCTAAGTATTTGTGACTTGAAACAATACAAGTATCGTCAGCAAACTGATAAATTTCACATCTTTTAATAAGGTTGACTACATCATTCACATAAGTAATATAGTGAAGTGGTCCAAGCACAGATCCCTGCGCTGTACCCTTTAGGACCTTTTAGGACGGTTACCTTGTTGCTGATGACATCAGATACTTTGACAACATATGATCTGTTAGTCAGATAGTCTTTACACCATTCCCCTAAGGGCCCACGTATTCCACAGAATGAAACGACATTTGTGCAATTGCGTATTCGATTGTCGATTCAGTATTTTTGAAGTCGGTTTTTATTTTTAAATTGGTTTTCTCATTATAACACACATATTCAACTACCGCTTATTGTCTCTACATATACGCGTCTGTAAATATGAGTTAAGTGGCGACGGTGGCAACACCCATATTTCGACGGTCCCAAAGTAAATTATCGAAAGTCATTATTGAAACCTAAACTTTCGATGAACTACTACGGAATCGAGATTTATTTTCGATGATTTATGACTTATATTTATGGAACTACATAATTTTCTCTTATTATCTTTAGTAGGGTGTAAAATATAGCTCTACAGAAAACGTTACAGCCCAAGTAGCATTTATCCTTTATGATAATAATGAGAAATGCCTTTTTGTCATAAAAAAGCTATATTAAGGAATTTGTATATCTTGTAAGTTCTATGCCAGTTAATTTTAGAGCTCCTTGGTCTTAGAACTATGTATATGGTTTTTGTTTCAACCTAAGAGCCTTTATCAAGAGGTTAATATAACGCAATCAAAGATTGTTTTCCAGAGCTATAAGTCCTTAGTCTTCTAAGTTCCGAACAGGTTATAATTGGGTTATTTTTAGGATAATCGATTGCCTAAATATGACGTGAAACGCATTGTTATATCTCAAATGTGACTCTTTCATAACCTACTTTACTGATACCTTTTTAGCTATCTCAAAAACTGTTTAATAACTAAATAGCATTTTGTGGCTACATATGGTTAGGAAAATCACTTTAAAGCGTAAAAGATAGCTTTATAGTATAATTTATAAGCTTTTATTAATGATTATAACCTTTAAATACATAAAGAAACTACTCAATCATCACCGTAACTTCAAAGTTATATGGAATGCCCACTTACAAATATACAGGATGTCTTAACAAAAAATAGCGAAAAGTGAACATTATAAAAGAAATCACAAAAAAGGTAGTTTTACGTTGGTTAAGTACTTATACTCGTATATCTAGGTCCTGTTATTTATGTTCCACCCTTTCCCTATGAGTTTTTACTAATTGTATCACAAAATTGTTCATTATTTTTAGCCGATACAAATGATGAAGAAATAGAAAGTACAATCAGAAGCCTCAAGGCAAGCCCATCCACGGGCTATGATGGTATTCTAGCCCAGGTCATTTAATTACTCCGACCTTAACAAATCTATTTAACAGATGCTTAAGACTTGAAAATTTTCCTGATGTACTGAAAAAGTCTGTTGTTATACCGATTCATAAGGCTGGGAGGAGAGATTGTGTCGATAACTAAAGGGTAGTATTTAAACGAGTGACTGTAAATTAGAATTTTAAGAGACATAAATGATTAATTTGGGTTATTATATTACTAAGTGAGCGACTGACTGCGAGTGACGATAAATCAACAGAACAGTAACATATAAACATTCATTCGAGTTAGGTACGTCAAACACAAAATGAGAAGTTTCATAATATTTGAGCGACCTACCCATTGATTTACTACCAAAGTTTGGTAGTAAATCAATGGACCTACCTAATAGTTGTTTGAGTGTCAATGTTAAATCCTGTATCTTTTTCAATATTTGGCAAATGATTTATTTATGGTGGTGGTATGTGTGTCTGTCTGTGGTACCATAGCTCGCGAACCAATGAACCGATTTTGATTTTGTTTTTTTTGTTTGAAAGGTAAATTAGTCGGCAGTGTTCTTAGCTATGTTTGATGACTATCGATCCATGATGGCCGCCGCCACAAAATGGCGGAATACATATTTTTTCACAACTCCCTCAATCATCATATCAGCCAATAGACCAAGGATTTCCATACCGATCGGTCCTGCGCCTCCCGCATCCAGCGGCTCTCCGCGACCTTCACCAGATCGTCGGTCCACCTTGGCCTACCAACACTGCGTCTCCCGGTACGCGGCCGCCACTCGAGGACCTTTCCGCCCCAACGGCCGTCAGTCCTACGAGCGATGTGTCCTGCCCACTGCCACTTAAGGTTTGCAATTCTTTGGGCTATGTTGGTAACTCTAGTTCTTCTACGGATCTCATCACTTCTGATCACGTAGAGAAACCCCGAGCATAGCCCGCTCCCTTGCCCTTTGGGTGACTTTGAGCCCTCTCCCTGAACTCCCTCAATATGGGTATCAAATAAAAGGGCTTGACTAGTAGAATACTATAGACTATGACAATCTCATATGCAAGATGGCCGTCACCTCAAAATGATGAATTACATTTTTAAGTTAGGGTGTTTAGGCTTAAGGTTTAAAAATTATGAAATAAAAAATTAATTAAAATTTTAAATCACACCCGACAAAAAAACCTCCAAAAAGTAAAAAATAAAATGCATTGGTTGGCCCATTAACTTAGACATATCTAGTAATATTTTGATTTTAGCATCGTCAAGTCGGGGGACCGCAATTAATATCTATAATGTAAATAATTAAATAAATAGATATATTCATTGCATTGCATTGCAAATATACCCAGAATAAAGGTCACTAGACAAATACGACAGTGTTTTTATTTTTTGATATCTTAAAAAGTGACCGAGTTATAAGCGTTCAAAGTTGCCGTGCCGTCCGGATTTATAAAGCGAGTCGCGGAACGTTGATGACGTCACAAATCGACAGCGGGGAGAGGCACGCGCGGCACGTACTTCGTTAGCTCTGTGCTACTGGTGCGCGCGATTTTACGTGGCTCTAGGATGTGAATCAACATTATTTCATAAAATAAATACTATGTAGTACCTATGTGTACAAATTCAACTATTAAAACGCCGACAAAACTATTTTTGGAAGTGCCATTGAATGCCAAAAGGCGTAAAAAGTGGATAAACGTTATGAAACGGGCCCTAAGACCGTTGGATTTTGTTGTGATGACCATTTTGATGTAAGTAAAATTAATAATAATAATTGTTATTTATATCTTCACAATGGCTTACATTATAGGTACCTACTACATCTTATTCTCTAACAACTATATTTTATTTAAATGACAAGCCTGTGTGACAAAATTCCGGCCCTCCACCCTCTAGGATTAAATCAAACTAAATAAACATATTAAATACTTAGATAATAAACATAATAAAAACATTTTCATAATAAATTTATACATATTACATTATTATTTTTATTTTTATTATAATTTGTAATTAGATATTCTAAGCTTCGGGGTACCTATTACCTACTAGAAAATAACCTATAACTAAGTTGTATTACGAGGTTTTTTGGTGTAATGTCTGCTTTTTGTCACTTTTTAAACCACATAGGTATGTATGATTAAAATATGTTGACTTTTGTTGACGGTAAAATGAAGGTCACAAAAGGTTTTACCGTCAACAAAAGTCAACATAGGTACCCAATTTTATAGAAAAACTAGCGACCGCTTCTTCTTTATCGCGCCACAGCAGCGCCTTCTGGCGACGCGATGAATAGTAGCTGAGCTGCTGAGTGTTTTACGTGAATCCTGATGGAACTATAATTTTTTGCTGGATGAAATCTCTTTTTCTGTAGGTACCTCTGACAACGTGTATATGCAAACTTTCAAGATGATCGGTTAAGCATTTTAGGTGTGAAAAAGTAACAAAAATAAATCAACAAACTAATTCACTTTCGCATTTATAGTATTAGATGGGATTAGGATACGATTCATGTTACCTAAACATGTACACCTACCTATAGACACTCACCCGTTAGTAGGCACCTACTAACTTTTGAATGAGTATCTTAGAACTGCGGGGATTTGATTTGCTTGTTGGTCCTATATAGGTATGTCTAAGTATTTACCATTTCCCAGCTGTTTTTTTTACCAAGCTGAACGCTTTTTAATAACTCTCCCGCCGTTGGGTGCACGACGAGATCTCTCTGGGGTTCTCCACCCAAAAGGACTCATCCTAGAGTAAGGCCTACCCGGGTAGAAACCCCTTGGATGTGCTCTCTGTCTCCGGAGGTCCAGCGGTAGGTAAACGGTACCGATGGTCCATGGCGGTGATTGCGCCGTGGACACCGTTTGCCTACCTACCTAATCCTAAATAGGTGACACCTACGTATCTATTCTGTTGATTAGTTTTTATTGTAACTTCATAAACTTGTTAACTTTCAAACCATTGGGCATTTTTTGCCGAAAGCATCGGTAAATATTTGGCCTTGACATTTTTTGTATGAAAGTTGCTAAGCGCAATCTAGGCAATACCACAGAACACATCTGGCAATCTGGTGCCTCCCCTTGGCGTAACCTGGCGGCTAGTCCGCCAGAATCGTCCCCGGTCTGATGGCTCGGAGAAGTGACCTTCCCAATCCCGAGTTATTTTACCATATGGGGCGTAAATATTCCGGCGGAGACATTGAATTAGTGAATTAGCCACCGGCGAACCGGAGACCGGCATACGGGTACACGGGGCTCGTCACTCTTTGTGCCAGTATCGATAATCGCATTATTCCGCCTCAAAAAAAGGCAATACCACAGAAAATACACTTGATTGTAGGTATGTACACTAAACTGTTTGACTTCATGAGTCGTAGAACATACATTTGTAGGAGCTACAGAAAAAAATTAACTATGCATGTAACTATTATTTCAGATTAAAAATGACATGGAAAATTAGGTCAAATATAAATTGGTTGGAGGAAGACTAGTACTAAAAAAAAGATGCTTGCCCTCTTAAGTTTTCTTGTCAGCAAAAGACAGTTAAAAAAATTAACGATCTGTAGTGAAAAATGTAGGCAAAAAGAACTGATTCACAAGATACCTACTCCATGAAGATATACCGAATCCGATCACTTCCGAACATATTGAGGAAATTCGGTTTGAGTCCTCGCATTTCCGCTGCTATATAATTACTATTTTCGGAAAAATATTGAGTCACCATAAAACTATCTACTTTTGGTAAATTATCTGATTGACCATGTGGAAATCCTTTCTCCATTGTTGTAATTAAAAGGCTAATAAACAATAAAAGTCAAGTTACACGGAGCGCAGTAGGTATGTACGACACAAAACTCAGAGCAACTGCGACTAGCGAGCGAGCGGCTGCCGGCTGTCGATGTGTGACGTCACCTACCTAGAGCTAGTACTTGAAAATTTAAATAGCGACCGTAATTTTCGGCGTTAATAACTTTGGAAATACTGCATCGATTTTAATGAAACAAAAACTATTGACATGTACATAACCATAGCTCTTATTTAATGTGTGTTTTATTGTAATTTTCAAACCTATCGGTCACATCAATTAGAATATAAAACTTAAGTAGGTAGGTGCCTATTTAACTAGCAATAGGTGCATATAGAATCTGAAAAAGTAATAGAAGAATAAGAATAAGCATCTTTTGGTTTTGTAAACACTCTGTAGATACACCAAGTGAAATGTTGTTTTTTAATAAAATGCAATCTAAGCTCTCTTGGCATCTAAAATTACTACTTAGTCCGTCCGGGGTGATATAGAAGTACTATCAAATCTTACTAGAAAATTTAATGTGTAAAGGGTTGCAAAAATAACTAACAGTTTATAACATAAGGTAACATAAGGTTATATAAATTACCTAGAGGTTATTTTGAAGTAAATTTCGTGCGTTAATATTAATTCAGGCTATTTAAGAGTTATTTGTAAAGCTAGTAAGCCTTTCATTGCAGGTAGCCATTTTTAAGAGGCTTATTGTGGCAAGAATTTTCGAAAATATCAATTTATTTGTTTAGTTTGCTGGTGATAATAAATTTAAAAGACATTTTTACGTTTATAAATAATTGTGTAGGCCAGATTGGAGGTAAAGTATTTTTTTTACACTACGTATGACCATTAAATATTTTAAATATGCCTGATAATTAGGGCGCGTGTATTTTATAAGCATATTATCCCATAATTTAACAGGAAACTGGTATTCGCAATAGAATTTATAACACGTGTGAATTTTACAGACATTTTGCGTCGTATATAAATACCCTACGTCATAATAAAAAATAGTATTACAAATGGAAGCCATTTGTCTGATATGAAATAAGTTTTAACTAATATATAACCCGTCTCTTATAAAATATTTTGAAAACTTACTAATAAGCTTTTGCTGGTACTTGACAATAACCTAATTCTGGAAAAGACTGCTGCGATAAAACCTGATTATGACTAGTCCATGACTAAGCTGAGACTTCATAAAGGTTATAATTAGGTAATACTGAATTTAACCAGGTTATGAAATGGTTAATTTACGGTTACATCTAGATTATCAAGCATGCCTTTTGGTAATTTATCTAGTCAGTAAAGAGTAAAAATAAGGTCTGCACCAGGTTATTATGGAGGGCCTTTTTGGTCATTAAGAGTTTATGCGGAGTTTATTATAACCATATTAGGACCTATCGTATTTCTTTGAGGAAATCCATAAAGGTGACCTATCTGTGACCTTTCTATAACTTAAATTGTTACTTGGAAGCTAATAAAAAAAATTAGTTTCGATGAATTACGTTCGGGCCGTCGATTTACGGTTTTAAAGCATTTTTCTAAGTAAGTATATCACTAAAATAGTTATGCTAGTTGTAAATGGCAATAATTTCTCTTGATGCTTGGGAATTCAAATCAAGCTTACTCATCATCATCACAATCTGTTGAAACGATGATCAATGGCTTTAAATGTAATTTTTGCTATTGTAAGCGAGCCTGAGCCAAACAAACTTAAATAATATTTCAAATAAAATATTTTTCACTAGTGGGCCCTGCAAACGTTGTCTTGCCCGATTCAAATTCAAATTCAAATTCAAAAATCTTTATTCAACTTAGGCCTTTACAGGCACTTATTGACGTCAAAACAAAGCAAAACATTCTAATTTAAAGGAAACATAAATTTAACCTTGTACGTGCATACATCCTGAATATACCTACTCAAGATGTCTGCAAATACAAGTAGTAATGGGAAAAAAAAAAGTTGAATCTACACCGGTACGTTTCCACCGGTACGTTTAAACCTTCCTTGGGCCTATTCAAACACACACACACAGAAAATTTCGTAAGAAACTGTCGGGCCGTTTCAGAGTTTTTGCGAGACTAACACACAGCATTTCATTTTTATATATAAGAGAAGAAGAAGATTACAATACCCGTACTTAATTTAAAACAAAAAGCTTGCTATATGGCTTTTTAAATTTATGTGAAGCCTTGAAGTAATCTCAGTTAGAAGGATACGTGACAATTTGTATGAAAATGCGATTATAAAGCTCTAAGAAGCCTTAACGAGGAGCGACACCCAGTACTTTTAGCATATTAATTATTAACGGAAACGTTTAGAAAATAGGCACTTTGCTCTCAATAAAACTTAGTCTCAGAGTTTTCCGTTTGGCATTCGTAGAATGTTAATTAGTTAGAACTTTCCTGCGATCGCAAGCCATAATTAAAAACGATTTTTCACACAACGACTCTTTTGAGAGCTACGAGTTATGTAACGTTGTAATCACTTTCACAAATCAAATATTTTGAGGTTAATAATGTTAGTTCAGCGCGTTTTAAGACACTCGATCTTCAGAGAAAGATTGTCAAAATGACTAAACTAAGTACACATCAAGTAATCTACATTTAAACTAAGTACACATCAAGTAATCTACATTTAAACATGAAAAAATATAAAATATAGTTATTGCATTGTAGCATACATAACCAATTTACAAAATATTTATAATTGGCATATAGGGTGAGTATAAGTTGTATGCATATCTATATTTTTTATCACCCTGGAAAATTTTAGGGACGCTTCAGAACACATCCATTATTATATTTAAAAAAAATGAAATAAAAATTTACAAAAAAAATTTTAAAAAATAAAAAAATCTCAAGGAATGCTGCTCTTAACTAGTGCAGCAATATTTGAATTTTTAAAAAAATGTATATAAAATCAAGAAAGTGAGTAATTTTTTTTATTCATATTTAAAACATTCTAATACCATGTCGTGAAGCCTCCCTTAAATTTTCCAGGGTGATAAAAAAATAACCGTGTATAAAACGAAAAAAGAAAAAAATTACAAATAAATAAAGTGATGTCTTAATTTAGACAGTTTGCAAGGTAACACTTTTCACTATAGATTAATAATAATCTATAGTTATAAATACAAATATTTAACAATACAATAATTTAGATTATTATATTATTTTTAGTTAGTATATTAGTTTCGTATATACCTACAGGACTTTAGTTTAGAATAGCTTTTTAATTGTAATTTGTGCATATTAAATGCTTTTGTTATAATAAATAAATATAAAAAAACAATACAATATTAGGTATACACTCTAAGGTATAATCCATTTCGTTCCATTAAACTTACATCACCTATATAATTTTTTTCTGAATACAGTCTTTTTATTTAATTTTCTTAAACGACAATATTTAAAATAAAAAAATACAAAATTCAAAACCTACATACCTACTTCAAAAACACTTAAAAGTAAAAAATGATATAAGAATACAAACAACATTACATTTCTGTTTTGAGGTCGGTTTAAAATTTTAAAACGATGTACAGCCGGCTTCAAAAGTAGATAAGCATTTTAAAGCATTTTAGTACCATGTCACACCAACTATTCCTTTTATTTAGTATGGTTACACCTATATTGCATTGTTAATTGTGTCACACGGTACTAAAATGTTCATCTACTTTTGAAGCCGGCTGTACAAATGACGACAAACAAAAAAAGGGTTAACCGCTACTTAGAGTTTGGATAAGATTATGTAGGCAGTAGGTACTACGTAAAGGACTAAGTGTTACCTCATCAGTTATTCGTGAACTACAATCCTTTTTAAGAGCATGTCACATCCATTTTCCCTTCGCACAATACCGGATTTTAAGGGCTCCTTCTAATGGTACCTACTAGAAAAAACTTAGTGAGGGAAATACGAATATGCTGGTATAAATGTATAAATACCTATACAAAATTTATCTAGCTTCTTTCTACAGTTATACAGGGTGAAATAAAAACAACGAGCTACATTTGAAATACAATGTACAGACATCTAGAAAAAGACTGACGTACTATTAACCAACATCAAAAAAGGAGAGCGTCGGTGGCTCTGTGGACTCGGCACTGTACTGTACATGTGTCTGACGCTCGTACGGTGAAGGAAAACATCGCGAGGCAACCTGCACACATCTGCGAGGAATTCAAAGGTAAAGTCGACCAACCCGCACTGGGCCAGCGTGGTTGACTAAGGCCTAAACACCTTACTCAGGGTAGGCACGAGCCACACGGTGGGGATATGAGCTGTTATGATTATCAAAAAAGGACTGTACCTATTTTTTAGGGTTCCGTAATTTAAAAGGAAAAAGCTTCTAAGATTACTTCGTTGTCCATCCTTCTGTCTGTCAAGACCCTTATTCTCGAGATATATCTGGCGTAGAGATATTATCTGTTTATAACAAATACTCGGGTGTACTGTACGGTCCCTTTTAGCTATGAGAAATTCAAATTTGTAAGTTTGTCAATGCGCTCAAGAAATTTGACCATTTATGTCGCATATTTTGCGATTTCACAATCGCAAAATATGCGAAATGCTTCTGAAATCGCAAAATATCAACGTGAATCCTATAGGTTTTAATTTTTTTAATTTAAAACCTATAGGATATATAGGTTTTAATTTAAAACCTATAGGATCCCTCCCGTTGACCTGGAATCATGAAATTTGGCAAGACGCAAGGTTTTACCACCTGTTAAGGAAAACATAACCAAAAACCGTAAATATATACATAGTATGGAACTTATATTATCTTCTTTCTTTCTTTCTAATATATAAAATTCTCGTGTGTAACTGAACTCCTCCAAATCGGCTTGACGGATTTTTATGAAACTTTTTGTGTATATTCGGTAGATTTGAAAGTAGGTCGTAAACAATTTTTATACCCCTAGGTAAAAAGGGTTTTTCTGAGCGAAACGTAGTTCGCGGGTACAGCTAGCCTTAATATATAAAATTAACGTGTCACAATGTTTGTCCAAATAAATTTGATTTGTAACCAAACTCCTCCGAAACGGCTTGACCGATTTGTCTGAAATTTTTTGTGTATATTCGGTAGGTCTGAGAATAGGTCTTAAGCTATTTTTTGAAAATGGTGTTATTTTTTTTTATTATTATGGCGAAACGTAGTTCGCGGGCACAGCTAGTCTAATATATAAAATTCTCGTGTCACAGTGTTTGCAACCAAACTCCTCCGAAACGGCTTGACCTATCTTTATGATTTTTTTATGTAGGTATATTCGGTAGGTCCGAGAATTGGTAGTAAACTATTTCTTATACTCCTAGGTGATAACGGTTTCTTTTTGATAATTATTTTGGTGAAACGAAGTTCGCGAGCACAGTTAGTACTTAAATAAATTTGTAGGGTACCCTCAGTGCGCGAGTCCAGCTCGCGCTTGGCCGGTTTTTATACGTATGTTCACCGATTTCTCCGCCGGCATTGAAATCAACCAGGTTCTCGATGATCAAGATGATCCCGTCTCTCCCCGGTGTCCACCAGTCCAGCCGTCGCGTGTCCGAAATATACCGCATGCACTGTACTGACATCTGCATAGCAATGGATATTCCCAAGAGGAATCATTATCATTGATATCTTCTTCTTCTTTGTCGTTCCCTCACTGCTGAGGATCGCGACCACATGTAATGCTCCTCCAGAGCGCACGGCTTCGGGTGGAATGGACCGCTTGATAGATACTACCACCCACTCCTTTTTTGACGAGGTCTGACCATCGAGCTGGTGTTCTGCCCATGGCGCGGGTGCCTTCAATGCGACCCAATATTAAAAGCCTCTCAAGACTATGCTTAGGAGATCGCATAATATGTCCGAAGAAGCTCAGGACCCGTTCTTGGCAGATGACAGAGAGCCTGCTTTTGATGTTGAGCTCTTTCAGAATCGACTCATTGGTCCTTAAGGCAGTCCACGGTATTCGGAGCATTTTTCTCCACACCCACATCTCAAAAGCATCAATCCTACTGCAATCACGGCTTCTCCTGCACCACGTCTCAGCGCCGTAGAGAAATATAGAGAAGACAAGCGCTCGCACCAAACGCACTTTAGTTTTACGACGAATGCTCCGGTTTCTTCATATCTTCTCCAAGTTCGCCATCGCACTCTTAGCCATGCCCGATCTCCGGCGTATTTCCCCAGTGCAACTACCCTCACATGTTATTTGCGACCCGAGATAGATGAAATCTTCGATTTTTTCATAGCCGCTAAATGCATCAGTTTGTGGAAGGAGTTGAGCTCTATCTACCACCATTATTTTGGTTTTCGAATGGTTGATCTTAAGACCGAGCTTAGCACTTTCTACTTCAATCCGCTTCAATAGAACTGCCATTTCCCCTTCACTGGATGCAATCATGGTAGTATCGTCTGCGTATCTAAAGTTGGTAAGTGGCGGCAAACTGATTTGCAAAATTTTTATCTGAAAGAATAATATTGAGATAGTCCCATTGTTACTAAGGCAGGATCTAGCGATGGGATCTCAGGGAAACTCTTAAATTTCATAGGCATGACCAACGTTTTACTTAATTTAGGCCTTTCATATCACAAAACAGCTCAAACTTTGTCAAAGGCAAGGCAAAAAGTCTTTGTTTAAGGCAATAAACAAAAATGTTATATTTCTTGGTTTGAAAACAAACGAGATTTAAATGTGTATTTTTCAATATTAGGAATTAATGTATTAGGTACGTAAATTACCTAATCCTGCTCATGTCACTTGCAATACTGGGAGTATCACCTGCGCGTTGACGACCCTTTAAAAACTTTTTATTCCCTTCTTGATAGACGTACCTACGGGAATACCCAATTCTGTAAACCGCCCCGGGACATAAAAACAGACTAAAATAACGCTTTGTTTACAGTCAATGAACACAACGGCAAACAAAGCAATACCTAATCGATGGAGCACACTTCAAACAAATCAACGTCATAATGACACGAAAATTCACTACACTCAGTTGGGCACGTATAAATGATATTGCTAGAATCGATTTTGCTCGCCTGCCTTCTTTAACTCGCTTTATTTCGTGTTAAATAATGTGATTGCGAGGGAACCAGATTCAGTTACATTGTAGATATATGTGTGTTGAGTTTAATACCGAAAGTACGGAGTACTATTATATCTACTGTGCCGAAAGCCAAGTGTTGTTTTACGCAAAACAGAGAAGCTTACTCGTACGTACGAGTATATCCAAGTGGACGGCCTAGTTAACTTAACCCTTTGGCATCGTAATAGATTATTATTTTTGTTTTCCCGTGGGAATTTCTTTTCCCGTAGGAAAATTACTCTATGTCCTTCCTCTGGTCTCGAACTATCCCTATACCAATATTCATCAAAATCGGTTCAGTAGTTTCGAAGCCTATTCAGTACAAACAAACAAACAATCAAATCTTTCCTCTTTATTATATTATATTAGTATAGATTAGTACCTATAGACAATTAACAAAAAGTATTTTGGCCCTAAAAATTATTTACAATCACAAGAGCAGCTCTATATCATTATAACTACTACCTAAATGTGTCGGTCACCTTCGTAAGCACGAAGTTAGTCGATGCCCATTATTATATCAATAGGTGTCTCACGAAAAAATTCCTTTTTCAAATTCAAATATATTTTGTTCCACGCAAGCGATGGCGGCATAGTTTTTATTATTCGAAAGCGCGGGAACGCGGATTATTTTTGAATCAAGGCGCCTTTGCCAGGTTTGCATCGTGCGTTTGCAGTAGAGGCTTATTTAAAGCACGGTAATTCTTGCAGGCTAGCGCAGCGTGCGTTTTGTAATTTGTAATCGCTTCAACATTCATGGTTTAAGTGCTTCGAGCTCCAATTTGATTAGGTTGTGGGTAAAGAATTTTAAGCTAACTGGAACAACCACTTACAACACAAAACGTCCACGAGACAAGCCCAAGAGATCAGCCGAAAACATTGCCGTCACCGCGGCCGCTGTACGGAGTAACCCGCAGTACTCCATCAGAAAACTTGCGGCATCGCTGAGCCTCTATCGCTCCACTATTCACAGGATTCTGGGATTAGATTTGAAACTCCATCCATACAAAATTCAGATAGTCAAAAAACTCAAGCCGGAAGACTTGTGAATCGAAAAAAATATTATGGACACATGTTAGAGAACTTCGGCACGGTAATAGTATACAGGATCATTTTGAATGAACCAGCAACCTCCCAGGGGCTGATTCTAGTGCTCAGATGCAACAACTTTTTGTATGGGACCAACATCGAAATCGCAAAAAAAAAATCCACTTTCCCATACTAAAGTCTCAATCAGCTAACCTAGTTTGTTTTTGACCTAGGGTGGACCCTGCCCCTCTTTGAAATTTTATACCTACGGCCGCTCGGCATCGCTTGGTGCGTGGCCCGCGATAGGGCTGCTCGCTTACCGACTGTGCGCTCCGTTTGACTCGTGCGTATGCCCTGCGGCGAACTGCATTCGTAACAGCCCTTGTAGCTATGCGATCCAAGTGCGATCCAGATCGAGGCGCGTAGGCATAGCGCGCGTTTCGACCGTTTCTATGGAAGTCATTCTACTGTATATACTATTACCGTGACTTCGGCCTAGAATACGACATGGATAAGTTCTGATTCAGTGATGAGGCACACTTTCATCTCAAAAATTATGTCAATAGACAAAATGGCCGCTACTGGGCCCCTAAAAATCCGCAGAAAAAGCATGAAAAGCAATTACAGAGTCCTAAAGTGATTGTATGGTGTACGATATCTGGAACACAAGTTATTGAGCCTTACTTTTCTGAGGACAATCGTGGCAGGGCTGAAACTGTGACTGTCGCTATATTTTTTGTGTCGAAGCTGCAGGAAAATTATGGTCCTGATGATGAATTGTGGTTTCAGCAAGATGGGGCTACAGCCCATACAGCCAGAGCATCGATGGCGAGGGTCAGAGGATTATTTCCTGGAAAGCAGGTTTGGAGACGTAGCCTGGCCACCCAGATAATCAGATCTGACACCAGCCGATTTTTTCCTGTGGAGCTACTTAAATAGTAGAGTTTATACCGAATTGCCGGCCAGTATACCGGAACTGAAGGCAAAAATCGATGAAAAAATGAATGAATTCCATCCGAAACGCTGCAACGGATAGCAGTGATTTTTAATAATATTTCAAATTCGGAAATTTTTCGTGAGGCACCCAGTATATCTTGAAGTAGGTACTGTAAAAGATAGCTGTCAGATATGTCGACGCAGTACGCACTGAAGTCCGAAGTCAGCAAAGAGCAAACAACTTCATAACTACGTCAATGTTTTTTTATATTTTCAAATGATTTACGTCTCTTATCTCTCTTATATCTTATTATAGGGTGCACCCAATTTCATCGCCATGTGTGCTGTGCAACGTTATCACAAATAATGGAATTACATACTTGAATATACAAGGTCAATCGGCGGATGACCATTGAATGCGATCCAAATTCACTGAGTGCACAGTTGCACGCTAGCCGTTCAACTTTAATCATCATCATCATCATCACAGCTCATATACGTCCCCACCGAGGGGCACGAGCCTACCCTTACTAGTTATGTTAGGGCGATTAGGCCTTAGTCAAACCACGCTGGCCCAGTGCGGATTGGTTGTCTTCACTTCACATACACCTTTGAATTACTTCGCAGGTGTATGCAAGTTTCCTCATGATGTTTTCCTTCACCGTAGGATCCTCAGATAAATGTACATATGAAATTCGTGAAATGAAAAACTCATTGGTACATGGCAGCATCGATCGCGGGCCTCCCGATTACTACTCGGGGCACAGTCCAGTATTTCATTTCATTTATTTCATTTATTTGCCAGCTTACATGCACGTTACAAAAGATGTTACAAATTTTACAGAATCAGTACATGCACCCTGTAAGGGCACCGCATAGCTCACAGACAACTGTTATAAGTACAAGATACTGCTGAGTTGAGATAATTCTTACATAACAATAAATAGCAAAGTACATAGGTACCACGGTAATAGTCAGTACCGA
Organism: Schoenobius gigantellus; assembly: GCA_963935595.1. Taxonomy (NCBI): domain Eukaryota; kingdom Metazoa; phylum Arthropoda; class Insecta; order Lepidoptera; family Crambidae; genus Schoenobius; species Schoenobius gigantellus. Next base: position 30,641,263 of record OZ012551.1, read on the forward strand.
GGCCACAGCGCCACTGACGCCTGAGTTCAATTTTGCTGCACTTATTTTCTTTATGCTGTAATATTACTTAAGAATTTATATAACATATTACTTAATGCAACAAAATCTGAAAGAAAGTACAGGTATAAACATAGTAATATTCGTTACTAAAAGAAAAGGCTTGGGGCTTAGACAAATAGTAACATTCGCATTCATTCCTTTGCGTTACAATCATGTTCTTTGCGTTACATGTTCTTTGTCGAACGGCAATGTATTAGATGATTCGTTGTGTGAAATCATTCCCATATCTTTTCTAAGTTCGTTATCGTTTTTGAATTGTTACTTTGTCCAGGTCCCCTGACCGGATTTGAACGAGAAACAGAAAGATAAAAAACGTCTAAAAAGTAAACGTAGGATACTTTTTATAACTTGATACAGCTGTCTAAGAAGACAAAGTCTCGGAAAAAATCTAAGTAGTGTTGCATAACACTTACAGGTCCGAAATTACCAGAAAACGTAAGTAAATAAATGTTGTCCAAAAAACAAAGTTGCTCCATTATTGTGAGTTATTCTTAGATAGGCAATATTTCTCAGGTAATCTCGTATTCTAATCTCCTGGGATGCAGTCAGCTCAAGGTCGTAAAGTTTGATGTGTTTTTTCCATCTCGCGCCACCTAAATGCGAGTATTTAAGTACTACTTACCTACTGTTGTTACGAAAGCTCTGCTGTTGTCAACGGTGTCAGTATTTTAGAGAAAGACACTTTTGGAATCATCAAAATTGGCCCACGCGATTGGTCTTTAATCTTGCGAGTGTCACTAAAACATGACATAGGTACTCAAAATTCGATATAGCGACAATGTAAGTGGGGTATTATTGAATGGGTAGCTATTGCAAAAACATATTTTTATTATTATTTTTCAAAATTTCTAACGAGTGTTTAGGATCTGTAACGATTTGAAGTTAGTTACCAGCAATGTTTAATGTTTATGACTAATAATGTGATAAAGTTTTTTATAAAACGCTATAAATGCCTTAAGTTGGTTCGAGAAAAAAAGAGAACATCACACTTCTATATTGAAGTCGGTGCCAAACGATGATCTCCTAGAAAGTCTTAAAATTTGTCACCGACTTCGATATATAAGTGTGATGTTGTCTGTACCTATTCTTATATTGTTTTTAACTTATCAGTGTTTTTGAAGTCGGTTTTTATTTTTAGTAAAATTTATTTCCTCGATTTTCATGGGATCCTATCATCAGATCCTGACTTTGGTAGCCTTGGGACCACCCCAGGAGTATACTCTATCGAATACTAAAGAATTTTGATAATCGGTCCACAATTGGCGGAGTAATCGCGTAACATACACACAAAACACGCTGGACACACTATACAATTTAAGGGTTTTGCTCGATTTTCATGGGATCCCATTATCAGATTCCAACTTTGGTGACTGTGGGGCCACCCTTGGAGTATACTCTATCGAATACAAAAAGAATTTTTAAAATCGGTCCACAGTTGGCGGCGTAATCGCGTAACATACACACAAAAAAACATACGCATCGAATTGAGAGCCTCCTCCTTTTTTGAAGTCGGTTAAAATTAAAAAAAAAACCGACTGCATAAATAGTAAACTTTTTAAAAACTCTGAAAAGAAATACACTAGTCCAGTGTTATAAAATTCTAGCAGACGGGACCAAAGCATTGACTAAGGCTCTGCATCGTCTTGGCATGCTGAATATCAGATTATCAATAGTAGCCTGGGGTATTATGCTCCATATCCGAGAAAGATGTAAAAAAAGATCTTGTACTGAGTGTAAATTCTGAGGAAGTTGTTCAAAAGTCATTCTTCCAAGCAAATCCCAGGTGTGCTCAATAGGATTCATACCGCGGGATTGGGGAGGCAGTCTAAAAGTGCGATATCCCGTTCACGAAGAACGTTCATCACTGATACTGCGGTATGTGCACGAGTATTGTCTTGCATGAAGATGAAATTCGCCCCCAATTGGATTCGGTGTGGAACAACAAGAGGTTTCACCACCTCGTTGCGGTATTTTCCGGCATTCATGTTGCCCCGTATAAAAACGAGGTCCGTTCTACCGCCAACGCGAATACCGGCCCAAACCATAATTGTTCCGGCATGGTAGGGGTGAATTTCCTGAGGGCAACGAAGCCGTTCATGACATCCAGAAGCTCGCCATACGCGTATTCTTCTTGAGTCCGGGTGAAAACCAAACCTGGATTCGTCAGAAACAGGACATGGGTCCACTCTTCTTCCGACCATCGCAGGTGAATACAAACCCACTGAAAGCGCTGGGCACGATTGCCACGTCGAAGTGCTACAACCCGTAAAGGCCTAAGAGAATACAAACCGATCTCGTGCAGTCTCCTCCTGGCAGTTTGAGTGCTGATAGCCACTTGATATTGAAACCTCAGGCTTTCAACGAGTTGCCGGGCGGTAGTTTAGGGCTCCCGTCTGGCAATATTCTGAATAAAAGGGTCTTGTCTCTCGGTGGTTATTCGTTATCTACCAGGATGTCGTTCAGTCCTGTTCCCAGTGTGCCGATAGCGTTCCCACAATCTCCGGATAACCGACTGGTTGAAGTGGATGGCATCCGCAACTTCACGTTGGGTACGCCCGGCTTAAGCATACCCACAGCACGTAACATTTCATTTTGAGTTAAATGCCGGCATGACGTCTGATAAACCAGTCTTTAAGTTACAAAAGAAATTTAAACATTCGATTAAGGATTCGATATCAATTTACTCAATTCGTATCCAGAAATAAAGAAACTTAAAACAGGAATAACGTTTTGCCGCGAATTCATGCTAAAGTGAGCTAAAATTATGAAATAATGTTTTTGAAATTTTAAATTTAGAACATTATTTTAACACGCTTTTATTTTGTTCTTAACTTATTTAGTGGCCTATACTTTTTATTAAAGAAATTTTACAAAAAAGTCCGTCTTGGTGGTTGTGTCTTAGACTTTGTTGATTAGTGTATTATAAAGAGGAGAAATATTTGTATTTTTGTATGTTTGTATTGAATAGGCTCCGAAACTACTAAACCGATTTGAAAAAATCTTTCACCATTAGCATGCTACATTATGCCTAAGTAAAATAGGCTACAAAATTAATTTTTCCTACGGGAAAATATAAAATTCCCACAGGAAATAAAAATAACGCGGGCGAAGCTGCGAGCGGAAAGCTAGTCATCAATAACAGTGGGTACACATTAGACTTTTTGTGGGCTATTTATTTCAACCCGAAATATGTATTTTATTATTTATAACAAGGAGTCCCTATATCAATTTTCAGACCACTAGCATAAAATTTTGTGGAAGTCTCATAAAAACTGCCATTTCTTAGTTTAAGGGGGGGGGGGGGGGTTAAAATTCTAAATTCACTTAAAACAACACCTAAGCCCCACTGCTGGGCACAGGCCACAGGGGCCTAACCGTAATCGCTTAGTTAGAGCAAGGTAAAACAATACAAAAACACAGGCACTGATAAGTGGCAACAGTCACCTATAATCCTGTGAGATTCGCAGTAAAACTACTAGCTGCCACCCCCACAAGAACCACAGTGTACGTTGCCAACTTGTGACATCAGATGTAAAGTCACGGTACCCATTAATTTCACTGCCATATCTTACCCTTCAAACCAGAACACAGCAAGGCAAGCACTGCTGCTTTGCGGCAGAAATAGGGCTGCGTTTTTAATACCGTGATCACGGTAAAAAATTCCTTGTATTGATTTATTCATTTTTGAAACTATTTATTTAGCATTTCTTAAACAATATACAATGTCACAATTTACTTCGGTGAGCTGGTAAGTATTAAATTCACAAATAAGATAAAAAAGACTTCAAAAACACTTAAAAGTTAAAAACAATTTAGGAATACAGACATTATATTTCTATTTTGAAGTCGGTGCCAGACGTTAATCTCCTAGAACCGACTTCAATTTAGAAATGTAATGTTATCTATATTCTTATATTATTTTCAACTTTTAAGTGTTTTTGAAGTCGGTTTTAATTTTTTGTAATATATTTTGCCAAATGCCACTCAACACCATTTGAATGTCTACTTAGAACCTATTCTGCGTTATTTTTTAGAAGTTTTTCCAATTTTCTTCACCATTGGCTTAGTCAGAGGCTTAATTAATGCTATGAATAGCGCACTTTGCATAAGTAAATGTGTTGGACTACGATCTTATCTTATGAGGGCGCTAAGTATCGGCATTTTGTCCAGACTTCCTCAGAGTCAGCATGAAATCTGCTCCATTCAGACTTACATAACTTGCCTCAGCAGTTCTTAAATTTTCAGTGCTGCGGTAAATCTATGGTATAACTGTTTCCAAAGCAGTACCTACTTACTGCTTGGGAAATAGTTATATTGTGGAAGTCCAAGTGTATAATGAAAATATCACTTATAAGACAATGCAACTCGAAAATTCAATAACAATAAGGATTATTGAATTTTCAGGATTTCTACATTCTTTTCAGTTTCCAACTAATCGGCTCATTTATTTCATCACTCAAAATCTGTTATGAATGTCTTACATACAGATATATCTGTTAATTAAAAGATTGTAGACAGAATTTTGTATTGAAATCGTAAGCGTATGCTTTGTATATATTTATTGAATAATATAATATGTAGGTTATCTATTCGCGCGCCATACATTGCGTATTAACATGAATAAAAAAAAATGAAAACTCCTTTTTTTTTCACTTTAAAAGCTTATCTGGGAAAAATAAACATCGGTAAACATATATTAATATTGATCTGAACTCACTGTTGAAAGAAATGGGACACCGTTACTATATACCCAATATGATGTTATTGAACATTATTATTATTAAGTATCTAGAAAAATTATTAATAAGTAGTGTATTAATAATTTTTCACTCGATGGATAATATTCAAAGATCACTTTGTTCAAAATTTTAAAAACAGCTGTGAATCAGGAAATACAATAATAAATGAGATCAAAGTTTAACCATTTTCCTTATATCATTATTTACCAAAATCAGTTCCCCGACCAGTTAATATAAATTTTCTGCTATTCCATATGACAAAACCGATATTAAATGTTCTTGCTAATTTCATTGAAAAATATAAGATTAAATTATAGTCACAAAATTAATGATTCATTAAACATTCCAATCTCATTTACTGCTTCACTTCCTATAATAAATACTAACCACCCCCACCGGCTATTAGTTTGCTAGTCCTATGTCTTATTCCCCTTACTAACCCACAAAGTAACTTGCTTAAGTAATGTGCTTTGTCCGCAGGTAGCCCAACCGAATAACCGGCTTGAGTAAATAGTCAACTTCATTTTCCTACATTACGTGTCTTTTTCGAACTCGACATTGGCGGAATTGTCGCAGACGTAGTGACAAAAGCCATTATCACAAAAAAAAAAAAGTTTAACCAATAGATGCGCATTTTTATTGTGTAGAAAATTGCAAAAATACATTTTTATTTTGTACTCTAGTTTTTCAAAAATCAACTGTAAAAGGAACTTTCTCCTTCGTGACAGCGCGTAAGCAACATTAGAAGCTATGCAATTATCAACTATATTTCTTTGCAATAAAGCAGTCGCCGCGCACGAGTAGATATCCTGGGAAACCTCGTCAACGACGCACTGCTCTGTAATGCATAAGCAGCGTATGTAGCACTCTGCTGCATAGCCACTTTACAATGATCGCTTAAAGCGTATTGAAACCGCAGCGGCAGCGACGCACTGCTCTGTATGCATTTGTATGTAGCACTCAGCTGCACATCCCCTTTACGAAACTGTTAGGTTAAGGCCTCCTTCCTGAACCCCTAACACTCACTTAATTAACAAGTAAATTATTTAAAAAAAAAAACTTTTTTAAATACAAACTTTTATATCATCATAATATTGCATTGTCACGCGATTTACATATGCATGCAAAATTTCAGCTCAATTGGAGACCGGGAAGTAGGTAGGTCAAATTTAACGTGCAACATTTCATTAAAGACACCGGACAGGTGAAAGTAAATAAAAGCTTGTAAAATAATAAGATTTTTTAGTTTAATAAAAGTCACACTCAGTGCAATAAATTGTATTTCATGCATAGTTCTACGTATTTTTTACATTAGGCACCTATAATAAACTTTTAATGTGATTTTGCCCTTCCACCATCGACTGGACTAATAGCCAGGATTAACCGGCTGATTTAAATAATTTACTCGTAAGGATCTAAGGAAGAGAAGTTAAAAATAGCCTTAACGCCGCTATAATGTAGCGACAAATCCCTAAAATAACATTTCAGGGCAAATGCAAATTAAAGCCACGAAAGTACATTTTCGTCTTACCTGGAAAGCCGGCTCAATGATTTGCCATCACTTAGGTACGAGGTATCTACTTTTGTTTGGTTATTGAAGATACCTATAAGATCTGTCAAAATAAGTTTAAAAGAATACCTTACATAGACAAGTAGCTACTGGATGAGAAAAAAGATTGAACTATTCGAATGTATGGTTAGAATAGTTTTTATTATGGTGTATATATATTTATTATTAATAAATATGAATACATAATGTATGTGTTTTTATTTATTTATTAATACTTTATTGTACATAAGAATAATATACAATTGGCGGACTTATTACCATATGACATTCTATATTAGTCAACCTCTGGATCCAACAGAGAATTCTTGATGGCGCTTCCAAGAAAATGAGCTCAAATTATTACACTAACATATAAATATAATTTGAGATATAATACATAAATAAGATACATATTAAAATATCATCATTTCAGCCGCACGACGCCCACTGCTGCGCATAGGTCTCCCCCATGGATCTCCACAACGATCGGTCCTGTGCTGCCCGCATCCAGCGGCTTCCCGCGACCTTTGCCAGATCGTCGGTCCACCTGGTCGGGGGCCTACGCACTGAGCGTCGGCCGGATCGTGGTCGCCACTCAAGAACCGTTCGGCCCCAACGGCCATCGGTTCTTCTCGCTATGTGTTCCGCCCACCCCACTGCCACTTCATCTGAGCAATCCTTCGGGCAATGTCAGTTACTTTAGTTCTCCTGCGGATCTCCTCATTTCGGATCCGTCCTATAACTAGATAACAAGTCTCGGTTATGTTTGGTTACTCATTTTTTGAAAAAGTTTTTAGTATCCATCCGTGTTTACTTACTTTATTATGATTGCAACCGTTGACGACAGTTCGAAGTGCCGAGGACCCGGAACTAACCAGCGGACGACGGTGAAGCCTATGCGCGCCCCATTCCCCACGAACCGCGTCATAATTAATTCGAGCACTTTGATTGGTCCGCGGGCGGGATGTCCCCTCGCGGACCAAGGGACAGCTTATAAATATAGGGCCAAATACTGTATAATTGTAGTCAGTTGTAGTCGGTTAGTGGAAGTCGTCTTGTGAAGAAGTAAATAAAGCTCCAAAGTTATCACCGAGAAACCAGCGTTTAACTAGCAAGTACCTACATACAGTCCACTCTCAACATCTTGGTCATTCGAGACGGATACCAACTATTGAGCGGAGAAGAGATTTCAAGTCACGCTGATAGGTGACACCGAACTGAAGGGATTTCAACTCGCCACGATCGGCGACGCTCAACACAACCCATATACTTCCCACCGCTGGACAGGGATTTCTCTTTCCTCCTTAGAGTAGAAAGTCTAGGCCCACTGAAAATTGACCCACTACATCACGCTGCCCAGACAGCAGACAGTAAAAAAACTTCTTTCAAGAGATATAATTCCCAAATAGGGAAAGGGACAATTTTATTGCATATTTCCAAAAATATTGTACACTTTTTTTTTCTAGGGTACCTACTGTACTCAAAAGGAAGAAACGGAACCCTTATAGGATCACTTCGTCGTCCGTCTGTCTGTCAAGACCTTTTTCTCGGGAACGCGTAGAGATATCAAACTGTAATTTCAAAAGATATGGCCGTTTATGTCGCAAATTTTACAAATTTTGCGATTTCACAAGGGAATCAGAACCCATAAGGTACTTCTCGTTTACTAGAATCATGAAATTTTGTAAGAAGCAATGTCTTACAGTACGTGCTATGGAAAAAATCTGAAATTCATCATCACAGCTCATATACGTCCCCACCGAGGGGCTCGAGCCTACCCCAAGTTAAGGTGTTAAGGTGTTTAGGCCTTAGTCAACCATGCTGGCCCAGTGCAGATCGGTCGACTTCACATACACCTTTCAATTTCTTCGCAGCTGAATGCAGGTTATAATTGCCTCGCGATGTTTTCCTTCACCGTAGGAGCATCGGCAAATGTAGGTACATATGAAATTCGAAAAACGAAAAACACATTGGTATAGCAGGATCGCTACGGACCTCTCGGTTAGAAGGCCATCAGTGCCGAGTCCGCTAAAGTTAGGAACTTATACTTAGAAAAAGTTTATACGGAATCCTCTATGCGCTAGACCAACTAGCACTTGGCCGGCTTTTTTACGTAATCAATAACTTGCGACGATACTTACATCGATTTGAAATGTCGCATAACGTCGCATCTCACTTTAAATTATGGAGCATTAATTTGAAACGGATTTGGTAATGTAGAGTCGGAATACTAAGCGGGATGTTATAGGTCCTTAGGCCTTACCGTGATCGCTTAAAGCAAGGTTAAAACAATATTAAAACAGGGACAACCCTATTGCAACATATAGCGCCGTCTCGCTCGCGCTACATTTTTATTCTTGTTTAAAGCGATCATGGTAAGGACGGTTATCGTTTCAATTCGACCTCCAGTCGCGGCGCGAAAGCCTTACAGGTTGTACGCACGCCGGGCTGTCATTCGTTCGTGAACACGGACGCGAACATCCGACTTTTTCCAAACTTTTCTACTAAGCATCCAAAGACAAGGAAAAAGCTTAACATGTACGGCTGGCTGCTGGAGAGTGTCCAGCATTTCATTGTGGTGAGTTAAACGTTCTTATCCAGAGGTGAAACTGCACGAAACAATTAAATTTGTCCATGCAATTAACCGTCGGTCGTTTAACTAAACGCTTCCGGTGCTCTTTTGAGTCAACAACTTTTCGTGTCACCAACATTTAGTTTTTAATTGAAGATATTAAATTGAACTTGCTTTTTAGTTGAGATGGTGGTGTAATTTTTCCACTCTTTAAATTTATTTTACTGTTTGTTAAAGACGGATCCCTTTTTGAGTTCAGCTGTGGTCGAACTTCACCAACTTTTAAGAGGCGGTTATACCTAGTTAACTAACAGCCGTTTTTTGACACTTATTGTATGAGTGAAATGAAAAGAAACTTGTTTGTTAGTTAGCTAATCACGTGTTTCAATATTGATGAAATTGGACCTAAAGATAAGTATTTGTTTACGGAAAAAAGTGGCGTCCTCTACTTTTAAAATGACTGGTTTGGTAATTCAAAATAATAAACGTGCGGGAGCTTTGCGTAATCAAAACAATATGGAACGATGAAATAAAACAAAATTAGCCTGTAAGTGCACTTTGAAATAAAATCAACCAAACGTATTTTAGCCGTCTCTAGACATTCAACTCCTAAGGTCAAAATAATTGACAAATGTTTATTTAATATTTACTTACTAAAATGTTAACTATAATTATTATTTGTTATTAGGAATATTCATTATTATTAATAACCTAATAGTAATTATGCACTATTAACTATAAAACAGTAATAAAGTTATAATGGCCAATCCAATAACGGCTATACGATCAAAATGTGCTTCCATTTCGCATTTGCAAAAGATATAAAAGTTTCCTTACTCATAAATACGTAATGCGCTGAATAGTCCATTGTTCCATCTACACTGCTGCAGGGTTGTAAATCAGTAGCTCGAAGGAGTATTATATCCATTGTTTGTTGGGATAAAATAAAGATCACCCTTGTTATATTTTGAGACAGACAATAGATATTTAGACCTTTTTTCGTTATACAGGTTGCTTTTTATCACCCCGGAAAATTTAAGGTACGCTTCAGGACACGGTAGTGGAATGATTTAAAAATTAAATGTAAAAAACCTTTTTAAAAACAAGCTTTTATTTAAATGCGCTAAATAGAAAAAATAAACTTTAACACTAAAACTTTTACTTACTTAAAACGTTATTTCACATTTTACACAATTTATATGACATAAAAGCTTATCGCGAGATTTACTTGTGTGTAGAAACTTAAAAGTACTTAAAAGAGTACTTTTAAGTACCTACTTGTAATTACTTAGTTTGAAAATTGTAATGTATAAAATTATTCACATCAAATTATTTAATTTACTTATTTATCTACAAAAGTAAATCTCGCAACAAGCTTTTATGTCAAATAAATTGTGTCAAATGTGAAATAACGTTATAACTAAGTAAAAGTTTTAGTGTAAAAGTTTATTTTTTCTTTTTAGCGCATTTATATAAAAGCTTGTTTTTAAAAAGGTTTTTTACATTTAATTTATTTTTTACTTTTTACTTATGACTGGACACGTTTCTCACTCTGTTCATCTCATTCAACGCATCATAGTTGCAAGGTCGTTTGCCGGAACGTCTATACAGAATTTCAGCTCAATCGGTTAAAGATATCTACTTCAAAATTGATTTTTTAGCTTTAGAAGTACGCCATATTGGATTAATAATGACATCACTTTATTTTCCAAGTTATTCTTAGCAAAACCTTTTATTTGATACCCATATTGTAGGGGTGCATTAAAAATAATTGGTCCGCCATCTTGGGTATGCCGCCATCTTGGATTTAGAATAACGTTACACAGTCAAGAATGCATTGTCATCCAAACTGAACGTGTGTACAAAATTTCAGCTCAATCGGTTAAAGATATCTGCTTCAAAATTGAGTTGCAAGATTTCACCCGAACATACATACTTACTCGTACATACTTACTTACATTGCAAGTTAAATAAAAGCTTGTAAAAAAAGAAATAACTCACCTAAATAATTTTATATCAATTTTCTATAATATCCAAAAATACTGCACTAGTTTAGTGCAGTATTTTTTAAGATTATTTTTGTTTCTTTTATGTTTTTTTATAAAATAAAAGATGTGTCCTAACGCGTCCCTTAAATTTTCCGAAGTAATAAAGTTATCCTTTTAAAGACACCAAACAAATCCACTGTGAATAAAACATCTGGACCTACTGACTTTTCCGACTCTATAGTTGGTTTGACTGTCGAAGTGCAACTGCAAGTGATCCCCTGGGCTCTCTATTTCTAGGCATAAAAATTATTGTCATAAAATCATATTCCATAATTTCGATTGAAATAATCGTCAAGACGCATAATAATCAGGAAGCAGAATGATTATAAGCATAATATTGTGTTGCAGAAAATAATTTGTCATAAGTATTAAAACCCATAAACTCGAAACACAGAACAACTTGACGCATAATTTTTCAAAGCATAATTAATGTTTAGCATATTATTCACAACGAACAATACGATTACGCAGAATTTCTCTAGGCATAAACTTGCGCGCAAGCATGCAGCAATGTAAGCAAACATGCAGTATGCATGCAAGCATGCAACATGCAAGCAAGCATGCAAAATGCAAGCAAGCATGCAACATGCAAGCAAGCATGCAACATGCAAGCAAGCAAGCAACATGCAAGCAAGTATGCACAGTGCAAGCAAGCATGTACCACGCAAGCAAGCATGCACTGCATGGTTTCTGTCACGGCTCCGACGCTGCGGGGCTCCGGCGATCCCACGCGAGCGTATCGTATAAAAAAAATGTATACCTACGGCCGCTCGGCATCGCTTGGTGCGTGGCCCGCGATAGGGCTGCTCGCTTACCGACCATGCGCTCCGTTTGACTCGTGCGTATGCCCTGCGGCGAACTGCATTCGTAACAGCCCTTGTTCACGCTCGAAGAAGAGCGAGTGGCGGCACTGCATTCTAGTCTGTGCAGTGACAGCTTTTTTGGCGGCCGGCCGCATGTGATATGTCAGTTGAGTCGAGTCGAAATGTCATGACATGCTTAGAGGTTATAAGTTCAGGCCGGAATAAAATATAATATACAATATTCAAGCAAATAGTGGTTTGCGCGGCGCACCGAATATCGGGGTGCGAAAGCCCGCTTTGTGTTGTGCGAAATCGCGTGTGTGAGTCGTGGTGGCCTATTAGGCATTTGTAGTGCTCCGGTCTCCACCGGTGGATCCACTGCAGATCTTCAGGAGCCGCGACTTCCTTCGAGCTAGCTCAGGAAGTCCACCGGCTACGGAGGAGACGGAAGGAGACAATTGGAGCCAAGGTAAGTAATACCAGCTTTATATGAGTTGGTAGTCAAATAAAATTCAGCAATACAAGTCGGTGAAACGCCGACGTGGTGGAGTCTACTTGGGGCACCACCATCTCTTGGTAGCAGAGCGTGGTTGTTGTTAGATTTGAGTATTTGATTAGTATTGTACAATTAATATTGTAATCTTGTTGGTTGTCCAAACGGGCAATACATATTAATTGGTTTTGATTGCTGATTTTAAACCGACTACCAGCTCATTTGTGGACCGATCTCCTTAACTAATTGTCATTGTATATGAAAAATTGAGGTTAAATGTCTTTTGTTGTTCTAGTTAAGTTCTAGCATTTACCTATATTTAAATTTTGGTTTGTTTTTTCATATCTTTGTTTTGCCCTTGACTATTTTGTTTGTTAAGTTGTAAACTTATACTTGAATTTAATTTGTGTAAAAGATTTTGCTGCTAAATGACTTTGCTGTTGTTGTAATACACTATTTTGCTGTGTTAAGTTTTAGCATTTACATTTGATTTTGTTTTGTTTGCCTTTGAATATTGTGTTTGTTAAGTTATTGACTTAATGCTTGAATTTAATTTGTTTGAAAAATTCTGTTGTTAAATGCCTTTGTTGTTCTAGTTAAGTTCTAGCATTTACACTTGATTTTGGTTTGTTTATATATTTTGTTCTGCCTTTGAAGTTCCTCCCGATCTGTTTTATTGTCTGCGGTTGTCGGTCTGTTTGTCCGTGTATTATTATAGTGTTTATTAATTTTGGTGCAAAATGGTCCCGCCAGTCAGCCCGCTTAGTGGTGCCCGCGCGGGTGCACAAAAGATTTTGAGATGGTTTGCTAGTGCCGTCGCTTTGGTAGACCGACCAGACCGAGAACAGGCCTTGTTAATTCGGCATGAGGGAGTACCGGCTCGCTTGAAGGAATTGGAGCAGCTTTTCGTTGCTCATCAACAATATCTGCTCGACCACCCAGCCGAGGGTGCCGCTGAGTTGCGGGCAGTCGACCAATTTAATGCCGATTATGATCAGTGTTTTGAACAGGCGGATGTGATTATAAACAAGGCTCAGGCAATCCTATCCGTCCGGAGGGGTGAGTCGTGCACGCCCGGGGAGGTCAAGCCTACCCCGGCCGGCTTGCTGGGCAGACTGCCCACTTTAGACATCCCAACCTTTGATGGGAACTTGGCTTCTTGGATGGGGTTCATTAACCTCTTTGATAGCCTGGTTCACTCGAGGGACGACCTGTTCCCTAGCCAGAAATTGGCCTATTTGCTCTCTGCCTTACGGGGAGAGGCTGGTGTACTTGTCCAGCATCTACCTGTCAATGATGACAGTTATGATATTGCAAGGGCGTTGTTGACCGCCCGGTATCAGAATGTTCGCTTGCTAGCGGACACACATGTGGCTGCCATTTTAGGGCTGCCACGAGTATCGCGGGTCTCCTCATTGAGGAAGGAGATTTTGAACCCGCTGCTAAGCGCTATTAACGCGCTCAAACGCCTTGATCTACCGGTGGACCAGTGGTCCTTTATTTTGCTCCACCTCATCCTCGATAAGCTTCCCATGGAGATGAAGGGGCGCTTTGAACAAAGGTATGGGGGCAATAGTGCCTCGTACCTCCCCCCCTTCTCGGATCTCCTCAGATTTTTGGAGGATGAGTGTCGGATGACCGACCACTTGGATCTGGTTCCTATACCGGGACCGAGTACAGGCCGCTTTGAGGCGACCCGGGCAGCGCCACGGAGAGAGCACCGCCCGCACAAGCAGTATACTGCAGTGCGGCAGAACTCTCCACACGGGGAGAGGCCGAGGCCTTGCAAGTGTTGCAAGCGGGATGGCCATCGTTTGCCGGCCTGTCCCAAATTTGTTGGCCTACGCACCGAGGGGCGTAGGAATATGGCCAAGCAGCGGAATTGGTGCTACCGCTGCCTGGGGGCCCATATGGCATCGGCTTGCCCCCACCCACGAGATTGCCACTGTTGTGGAGGGGCCCATCACCCCCTTTTGTGCTTCAACAATAGAGACACTCGTGAGGTGGTGAGAGAGAGGGACTCGCACACGGGCGGGGGCCCTCCTAGGTCACCCACCTCTCCGAGGAGATCGGAGGGGCGTGCCACCCCTCCGCGGAGATTGGACAGGCGCCCCCCCTCCAGTGAGAGGATTGGGCGCCCCACCCCCCCTACGGGCGGGGGGGATCGACGCGCCGCTTATGAGGCGCCACCGCGGGATTGGGCCGCGGTTATTAGGGAGCCACGTCGGGAGACAATACGCTTCTCTCCCCCTCTGATGGAGAGACCCCGGTTGTCACGGGCTCCCCCAACTTTCGCCCATCATGGGCACCGCCCGGCCCCCCGATGCAGCTTTGGTCGGGGTGTGTACGTGCCGGATTGGGACCCGCTCGAGCGCCTTGAGCGCCCTATTCCTCCGCCGCGCACGCATTTTTCTTCGGACCCCCCTTCCCCCCCGTTGCGGGGAATGCGGGAGGATTTTCACTAAACCAACTGTCGGCTGCAACCCCCCCACAGGAGCAGGTGCTGTTACCAACAGCCTCCGTACAGGTGTGGGGCCCGAGGGGCACCTTTGTTTTAGTTCGCGCCCTTTTGGATACGGGAGCTCAGGGTTGCATTGCCTCCAGCTGGCTGGTCCGGCAGTTGAGTTTGAACACATCTCCATACCTTGAATCGGTACGAGGAATCGGAGACCTGCGGATCCCGGATCCGATCGGTCAGGTTTTGTTCTCCTTCTCCCCCCACTTCTCTTCAGCGCCCAAAATTGGCGCTACCGCGATTGTTTATGAGAAGGTTGTTGGTCAGCTTCCGCAACAGCACGTTTCGCGCGCTGTCGTTGATGCGACATCAGGATTGACCTTGGCTGACCCTTCCTTCCACCGAACCGGTCCGATTCACTTATTGCTCGGTGCCGATGTTCTAGGCCGCGTGTATTGTGGGAAGAGGAGAGAGTTACAGAAGGGTGGGCTGGTAGCCTTATCTACATCGCTTGGGTTTGTAGTGATGGGACCAGTTAGGCATAACCCACCATCTCCATCGGTGGACAGTTACATAACTGTTAGCTCCACCTTATCGGATGTCCTTCAACGGTTTTGGGAGGTGGAAGAGCCACCTACCGTGAAGCGAGTGAACCCCTTGGACGAGGAGTGTGAGTTGTTCTACCAGAACAATACAGGTCGCCTTCACTCGGGACGGCTGATCACTCGTTTGCCCTTTTTGTCAGTTCGCCCCTCACTTGGCAGCTCCCGGCCGTTGGCTGAGAAGCGACTGCTGTCCATGGAGCGTCGTCTGAGTAGGAACTCCGACCTCAAACAGAAGTATGTCGACTTCATGCGAGAATATGAGCAACTGGGGCACATGTCGGTCTCGCGACTGGACTGGCGAAACGAGGAACATAATTTTCTTCCTCACCACGCGGTTTTGAAACCTTCCACCGGGAAGATACGCGTTGTTTTTGATGGGTCAGCTCCTACGTCTACCGGAGTTTCGCTGAATCAATGTCTGCATGCTGGACCGAAGTTGCACCACGAGGTGGGCGATGTATTGACCAACTTCCGTCGCCATGCCGTCGTCTTTGTGACCGATATCCGGATGATGTTTCGGCAGACTGTGATTCACCCGGACGATAGACGATATCAGCTCATATTATGGAGGGAGGATCCCAGGGATCCCATGCTGGTCTACGAGCTGAACACCAATACATACGGTTTGCGTTCGAGCCCCTTTGTGGCAATTCGCTCACTTGTGGAACTCGCTGAACGTGAACGATTACGATACCCTCGCGCATCCTTGGTTCTCAAGCAGGATGCATTTGTTGATGATATTTGTACGGGCTCCTCTAGTGTCGAGGAAGCCTTGATTTTGCGAGATGAACTAATTGCTCTTCTCGGGGCTGGTGGTTATGAACTGAGGAAGTGGATGTCCAACTCACCTCAGCTTTTGTGTGACTTGCCAGACGACCACCAGCAGGAGCCTCATATTTTTGAGAATGCCAACACTCCAGATTTACTGTCTGTTTTGGGAGTGCAATACAGACCTGTCCAGGACACGTTCACCTATCGATTGGAGCTGCCAAGCCCCAAGGTCTGGACGAAACGGTTGGTTTTGTCTACAGTAGCTCGTACCTTTGACCCAAATGGCTGGATTAGTCCCGTAGTGTTTTGGATGAAGTGCTTCCTACAGGAACTTTGGTCAGCCGAAGTGTCGTGGGATGAGCCCCTCTCGGGCCGTTTGCTGCGAGATTGGGAGTCCTTCATGTTGTCTCTCCCCGACATTAACCGTGTTAGTATCCCTAGACATATACTGCCTAAGGGACGGTTTACGGCCAGCCTTCATGGCTTTTGTGACGCGTCTGAGAGTGGATACGCAGCCGTCGTATATATCCGGACGGTCGATGATAGAGGAGCTGTTAAGCTCCACTTGCTAATTGCTAAGAGTAAGGTTGCTCCACTTCGGACTCGATTAACGATTCCGAAGTTAGAATTGTCTGGAGCTACTCTTCTGGTTCGGTTGATGAACCACGTTGTTGACACCCTGGGACGTAGTGTGGACTTTGAGTCGCTCTTTGCTTGGTCCGACAGTCAGGTTGTCCTGTGTTGGATTAAGAACTCCGTCCACTCCCTGGAAGTATTTGTGGCCAATCGGGTATCCCAAATACAGGCCTCGAAGGCCACGTTGATTTGGCGCCACGTGCCAGGTGAAATAAACCCTGCTGACTGTGCATCACGTGGCAGCGAAGCCCCTCAGCTTATTGACCACACTCTGTGGTGGGGTCCCGACTGGTTGTTACAACCGTCTTGGCCTTCCACACCAGCTGTGGTGAAGGTACCAAATCCGGGCTTGCGTGTTCACGCTGTCGAGAGTATGGCGGCTCCAGAGCGGGAATTTTTATTAGACCGCTACAGTTCTCTGGACAAGTTGCTCGGCGTGACCGCTTGGATAAGAAGATTTATACGAAATTGTCGCCGGCCTCAGGACAAAGATTTGTGTCCGGTCCTCTCACCGCAGGAGCGCCAAGATGCTCTTCTGCATTGGGTGCGTATGACCCAGTCTAGAGCGTTTGAACCGGAACTTAAGATTTTCCGTACCGGGACGTCCAAATTGAAGGGACCCTTGGTGCGTTTGACTCCCTTTCTGGATGATAAAGGATTGTTGCGTGTAGGAGGCCGATTGAGGCACGCTAACTTGCCTTATAGATCACGTCATCCCCTGTTGCTCCCCAAGGACGGACCATTGGTGCGATTGTTGATCATTGATCGCCATGTGAAGAATGCTCATGCCGGATGTAATGCATTGACCGCGCTCCTCCAACGGGAGTTTTGGATTTTGTCAGCGCGAAGAATAATCCGATCTGTTATCTTTCGATGTCTGCCCTGCTATCGTTTACGCCCCGAGACGATGCAGCCCCAAATGGGTGATTTGCCTGCTGATCGTGTGAATGAATCGATGACCTTCTTAGGAGTTGGAACTGATTTTGCGGGACCATTCACTATAAAAACGTCGCGACTCCGTAATGCTAAGACTGAAAAGGCTTACTTGTGTGTGTTTGTTTGTTTGGCCACTAAAGCCGTTCATTTGGAGGTGGTGAGTGCGCTCACCATGGACGCTTTCTTAGCAGCGTTAGGCAGATTTGTCTCCCGCCGGGGACTGCCTTCTCTAATTCGGTCCGATTGTGGGACGAACTTCAAGGGCACTGATAGACATATAAGAGAAGTTTGTGAATTTTTAGATAAAAATAATATTGAGATCGGATCCACACTCTCCCGTAGGGGGGTAACATGGCGATACTCCCCGCCGTCTTGCCCTCACTGGGGAGGGATTTTTGAATCTGTTGTAAAGGCCGCCAAGACTCACCTTCGCCGCGTTATTGGGGAGACTATTCTCACGTTTGAGGAACTCGCGACGGTGTTTCATAAGATTGAGGCGGTTCTCAACTCGCGTCCGTTATGTCCGTTGTCTACCGACGCGAACGATTTGCAGGCCCTCACGCCGGGCCATTTCTTGATAGGCAGACCACTTAACGCCCTGCCCGAGTATCCTTATAGAGATATCAATCCCGGACGCCTTTCGCGGTTTGAGTTGCTCCAGCAGCTTACCCAGAGTTTCTGGCGCCGCTGGCACCTTGAATATTTACACATTTTGCAACAGCGCGTTAAGTGGTCAGATAAGACAAACCCACCGAGGGTTGGAGACCTCGTGTTAGTGAAGGACCCAAACCTGCCACCCTTACGTTGGCGTCGCGGACGCATTGTCCAACTTACTCTAGGGTCTGATGGTGTGCCCAGGTTTGCCGAGGTCCTAGTTGGGGATTCTGTTTTGAAGCGCGCGGTCGCTACTCTTTCTCGCCTCACCTTAGACTGATTTGGCGGACAGTCCGGGACTGTCCGGAGCGGGGGGATGTTCACGCTCGAGGAAGAGCGAGTGGCGGCACTGCATTCTAGTCTGTGCAGTGACAGCTTTTTTGGCGGCCGGCCGCATGTGATATGTCAGTTGAGTCGAGTCGAAATGTCATGACATGCTTAGAGGTTATAAGTTCAGGCCGGAATAAAATATAATATACAATATTCAAGCAAATAGTGGTTTGCGCGGCGCACCGAATATCGGGGTGCGAAAGCCCGCTTTGTGTTGTGCGAAATCGCGTGTGTGAGTCGTGGTGGCCTATTAGGCATTTGTAGTGCTCCGGTCTCCACCGGTGGATCCACTGCAGATCTTCAGGAGCCGCGACTTCCTTCGAGCTAGCTCAGGAAGTCCACCGGCTACGGAGGAGACGGAAGGAGACAATTGGAGCCAAGGTAAGTAATACCAGCTTTCTATGAGTTGGTAGTCAAATAAAATTCAGCAATACAAGTCGGTGAAACGCCGACGTGGTGGAGTCTACTTGGGGCACCACCAGCCCTTGTAGTTATGCGATCCAAGTGCGATCCAGGTCGAGGCGCGTAGGCATAGCGCGTGTTTCGACCGTTTCTATGGAAGTCATTCTACTGTATACTATACTATTACCGTGACTACGTGGAGTCGGTTTTGCAGCGATTCGTTTCTGTCACTAGTAGCATGAATGAATTACTTTGTCAAATAAAAAATCAATATACCTATACTATGAAAAATTAAATCTAATGAAAATATAGAATATTCGAGTATCATAATTGAATAAAATAATATATGAAATTTTATTATAAAAAGTTTAGTAAAACAGAGTAGGTAAACATTATACTCTTTAAAATAAAATCATTTCTAATTATAATAAATGCCCCAAAATATTAGGGATATCATTAATTATGACACTTAAAATTATGGCAAAACATTTTAGGACTACCAATATTATGTCAAAAGAAATTAGGGATTTCATTAATTATGCTTCATAAAAATATGCCTTTGGATAATTGTGCCTTATACAAATTATGCAAAGAAAAAATTATGTGACGTTAATGTTATGCTTTTCGATTATTATGCTTAGTGATTTAAGCCAAGCGTCTTTATGACAAACAACATTATACCAAATGAAAGGTCCCCGATCCCTTGGTTGCAAGAAGACCCTCATAACAGCTCATATACGTCCTCACCGCGGAGCTCGAGCCTACCCTAAATTAGGGTGTTTAGGCTAAATTAGGGTGTTTAGTTTAGGCCTTAATCAACCCCACTGGCCCAGTGCAGATTGGTCGACTTCACATACACCTTTGAATTTCTTCGCAGATGTATACAGGTTGCCTCACGATGTTTTCCTTCACCGTAGGAGCGTCAGACAAATGCACACATGAAATTCGAAAAACACATTGGTACATGGCGGTCTTGAAACCCGGACCGCCACCGACCCTACATCCCTACATACTTATATCTATCGGTCTATTGGTGGCAATTGTCTCGATTTGTATAAATTGTTAAACTAGCCTGTGGAATAGTAGAGTTGCCACGGACGTGGGCGGTCTTAATAGCGAGCGATATTCCCCTCCATAATGTTCCGCGCTATAAACATAAGTTAAGACAAAAATTATCTATACCAGCTATACACGGTCATTTTTTATCACCCTGGAAAATTTTAGGGACGCTTCAGGACACATCCGTTATTATATAAAAAAATTTTTAAAAAAAATCTCAAAAAATGCTGCTCTCAACTAGTGCAGAATTTTTTTGTTTTTATAGAAAATTAATATAAAATTAAGTAAGTGAGTTATTTTTTTTATTCATATTTAAAACATTCTAATACCATGTCGTGAAGCGTCCCTTAAATTTTCCAGGGTGATAAAAAAATAATCGTGTATAAGGATCAGCCACGTATTTAAATGAAATATAAACATATAAAAAGTAAGGTAAAATTCTTGAAAATGTTAAAGCAAATACCCATTGAAATTTTTTTTTTACATTATCGATGAATACCTTTGTTACAAATTTAAAAAGCTAATCTAAATTCATAATTTGAGTTGACTTAATATCATTATGTACGACATAATTTGATTTAATCTAGTGTAATTTATTTGATGCTATTTAATTTAATTTGGCATCAAAACATTTACATTCCATTTTATTTCATCTCCTGACATTCTATCAATTTCATTGACATTTCCTTTAATCAATTTACAATAATAAGGGAGCCGCGGTGGCGCTGTGGACACGGCATTTGCCTTCCAATCGGGAGGTCCGGGGTTCGAGACCGCCATGTACCAATGTATTTCTTCGTTTTTCGAATTTCATATGTACATGTGTCTGATGCTCCTACAGTGAAGGAAAACATCGTGAGGCAACCTGCATACATCTGCGAAGAAATTCAAAGGTGTATGTGAAGTCTACCAATCCGCACTGCAATGGGCCAGCGTAGTTGACTAAGGCCTACACACCCTAACTTAGGATAGGCTCGAGCCCCTCGGTGGGGACATATAATGAGCTGTTATGATGATGATGACAATAATCTTATTTATTGACGTTTGATGAAATTAATTTAAATTGACTCAATCTGTTTACTTCCACGTATATGTACGTAATGGATGTAATGAGTAAATCTAATACAGTTATGTATAAAAATCTCGTGTCAGTGTTTGTTATCGAACTCCTCTGAAATGGCTTGAAACATTTTTCTGAATATTTAGGCCTGAGAACAGTTTATGCTATTTTTTAACCCCTAGGTGATAAGGGTGACCCTCTCTGAATTTTTTTTGACAATTATTATTGCGAAAGGTAGTTCGCGGGCACAGCTACGTACCTATAGCTTTGCCATCTCTAAAAATCAAAAAGCCGGACTTACCCGTCAAAAAGCCAGACTTTTGGGTCCCAAAGGCGGACATTAAGATTAAATCACATATTTAAAAGCCGTACTTTTCATTTCAATACCAAAACCGGACGCTAAAATAATTGATTATTGATAAAAAAAAATAATGAAACACACAGTTGCGAGCGAGTCAGCCAATCTCGTCTCGCTCGGTCGTTCGCTATTACTGACTGAAGTGATTGATTGAATTGATAGAACGATAGTATAAAAAGCCTAACAAAAGCCGGACGGGCCGGACGCAGTCAAATTGGCCGGACAAGAGGTCAAAAAGCCTAACACTGTCCGGCCTTATCCGGACGAATGGCAACACTAGCTACGTAGTCAATCTATATACCTTTAAATAGCGAAATACCACACTGACTGACATATCACGAAATCTCAGAAACTATAACACCTATAAACTTGAAATTTGGCAGTTAGAATCCTGATAGGGTATAGACATCCGCTAAGAACGGATTTTACGAAAATCCACCCCAAAGGGGGTAAAACGGGGATTGGAAATTTGTATGAAAGTCCTATGTTTTTGAAGTAAGAGACTTGAAATTTTAAATTTTGTATGCTCTATAGATGGTGCGGAGGTATACTAATAATGTATTTTTAGAAATCAACTCCCTTTAGGGTGTAAAATAGGGGTTGAAAGTTTCTATGGAAAATATTTAGAATCTGTTTCAATTTCTATGAAACTTATTATTCGAGCTCCTAAATATATAAAACACACAGTCTTCTATAATTTTTCCTACGGGAAATATACAATTCCCACGGGAAAAGGAAAGTCGTGTTAGTTACACTATTTTTTATTTATAACTCAAGAACGGCTGAACCGATTTGGCTGAAAATTGGTGGGGGTAGCTTAGAACCAGGAGACGGACCTAGGATAGCTTTTATCGCAGAAATCACCCCTTAAAGGGGAGAAAAGTGGAAGGTGGAAGTTTGTATGGGGAATCAATAAAAAAGGATTTCAACGCGGACGATGTTACGGACAAAATCTAGTAGACAATAATCTTAGCCTTTTGGTATCGTAGGTAATAAATTATTCCACCTAAAAGACACTTAGTAAATATTAATGAAGATACATCCAATTTCGATTGTAATATCTTGTATAAATACTTATTAACGAAATATTCAAGAAGATTGAACGAAATGAAAAATCGTATTCTCGAAAGGCTGAAAAGTTTGAGCTGAAAAGATAAGGAATTCTCCCCGAAACCGTTCTGAACATCATGGTTGCGTCTCAATTTCAAGAGATATCGTAAATTGCATTAGAATTGCAAAATTTTTGAAATGAAACAAGTTTTTAAGGATATGACCTTACAGACAGGATTGATATTAGTTATAAAGTATATTACTAGGTAGGCATGTTATATTGCTTTAAATAGGTTGACATTCTTAGATTTGAATCAGGATATAAAATATTTTACAAAAAATTAAAACCGACTTCAAAAACACTGAAAAGTTAAAAATATATAAAACGAATAGGTACAGACAACATCACACTTCTATATTGACGTCGGTGCCAAACGATGATCTCCTAGAAGATAACATACAAAAATTTAAATCTTATCTTCAAAGTCTGAGCTGGAGTGACGTGTATGAGGAAAAAGACTTTACAAATGCTTTCAACAAATTTCATGATATGTTTACCTTGCTATTTAATCTGTGTTTTCCTATGGTAAAAATTAAAATAACAAATAGGGGTAAAAAATCTAAATGGATAACCAGAGGTATTAGAAAATCATGTATCACTAAAAGGCAACTTCGTTTTCATTACTATAAAAATAAAACTTCTGACTCAAAATCTAGATATCTTAACTATAATAAACTACTAAAAAAAATTATAAATACTTCTCAAAAGATAATTAACATTAAATACATAAACAATTCAAAAAATAAATGTAAATCCTCATGGAGTATTATTAATAATAAAGGTCCAGCACTTATTACTGAAAACATACAAATTAAATGTAATGATGCTATTGTATCTGATCCCGGAAAGGTTGCAGAAATATTTAATGAATATTATACAAATCTTCCTGAAGCTACACCGACACATGACGAAATAAAAAGCAGATTAGACAATCGAAATACATACAAATCTAGTATATTTCTAAAACCCTGCGATTGTCATGAAATTATAAAAATAGTAATGTCCTTGAATAATACACGAGCTGTAGGCTATGACGGTATCGCCACGACAGTCTTACGACGTTGTTGTGGAGATATTATTGAGGTACTTTGTTATCTAGTGAATTGGTCATTTGAAGCAGGCTGTTTCCCTGAATCTTTAAAGTTGTCATTAGTGAAACCAATATATAAAAAAATGACACCTTGGATATAAAAAACTATCGTCCTATTACGTTGATACCAATCTTATCCAAAATATTTGAAAAGGCTATGCACAAGAGAATAACGGAATACATGAATAAGTTTAATATAATCAATATCAATCAAAATGGATTTCAAAAAGGGAAATCAACTACTCTAGCAGGTTTCAAAATAGTTCAAGAAATCCTTAAACACGTAGATCAAAGTACATGTGTCTCTGCTATCTTTTTCGACATGAGCAAGGCATTTGACTGTGTCTGTCATAACGCACTTTTAAATAAATGCTACTTTTACGGAATCAGGGGTCCTGCATTTGAGTGGATTAAAAGCTATCTACTTAACAGAAATCAATGTGTTGAGATAAATGGTATGAATGAACTGAGTGAGATTACAACTCATAGGTCTTCTTTTAGAGTAAATAAATACGGTGTACCCCAAGGGAGTGTCTTGGGACCCTTACTGTTTCTCATCTATATTAACGATCTGCCAGACATTACTAAATATCACTGTACATTATTTGCCGACGACGTGTCTATTGTATTAGGCAACAAAGATATTAGTGAACATGGCAAAGAGATATATAATACAGCAATGAAATGTATAGAGTGGCTGACAAAAAACAATCTTACAGTTAATATTTCCAAAACTAAAATTGTTCACTTTTTCAATCGGAAACGTAAATGTCCTAATCTTAACATAACTTACGAAAACGAAGCCATAGAAGAATGTACTGAAACTAATTTTCTTGGTATAAAACTTGATCAAAATTGTTCATGGAAATCACATGTAGAACATTTAAACAGTAAAATTAACAAGTTCATATTTGCTTTATGGAAAATATCAAGAATAACAGATTATGAAACCGCAATAATGGCCTACCATGGATACATTATGTCTCTTCTTCGGTACGGAATAGTTTTGTGGGGTAATGCTGTAAAAGTAAATAGTCTATTTATAGCCCAAAAAAAATGTATCCGTGCCATATTTAATGTACCTCCATGGACACCATGTACTCCAATATTTAAGAAATACAAATTATTAACATTGCCTAGTTTATATATATTCGAATCATGCAAATTTGTTAGAGCCAATGCTGAACTTTTTGAAAAATTTGAAGTTCGGTATAAATATAGTAATAGACATGTGGGACAGTTAGCGATACCACAAATGAAAACAAATTTGTACAGCCGAAATAGCCATGCCATGAGTGTTCGAATTTACAATAACCTACCCCAAAGCATCAAAGAACTTAACGGTAAACTTTTTAACAAAACTTTATTTAATTGGCTAGTTACAAATTGTTTTTATTCGGTTACAGATTATTTGACTTATAAGCATAAATAATATTAAAAATGACTGACATTTTATTATAATAATTTAATTAACATATTGTAAGAGTAATATAATTATTGGGTATAGTAATATAGTAAAATGACATATAATAATAATACAAAATATAATACGAAAATTTAAATTATGTAATTGTAAACTGACATTCACATGCCACAAGTTGGTAAGACGTGCTACTCATTTTGTTACCATTTTTTACCATGCCTTGTGTGAATAAATACTTTGACTTTGACTTTGACTTTGACTTTAGAAAGTCTTAAAATTTGTCACCGACTTTAATATAGAAGTGTGATGTTGTCTGTACCTATTCTTATATTATTTTTAACTTTTCAATGTTGTTGATGTCGGTTTTTTTTGTAAAATATTTTTTACTTTTAACATTTTAGGTAAGGAAAGAAACCCTAATTTATTTAGCGTTTCCCTCGATTTTCATGGGATCCCATCATCAGATCCTGACTTTTGTGACCTTGGGACCACCCCAGGAGTATACTCTATCAAATACAAAAAGAATATTGAAAATCCGTCCAAAATTGGCGTAGTAATTGCGTAACATACCTACACGCAAAACATGTTGGACACACGTTAAAATTTTATCCAAAATGAAGTTTCCAATAGAAAAACCACTTTGAAAAATACTATGTATAAAGAGCAGAGTAAGTACTTTGTTTAAATTTTTTCGGAAATTTTTTGTTATTAAAATTAAATAATTTGGGGTGGATAGTGTTTCCGGGGGGTCAATAGAGTGAAAGAAAATATGAGGAACGGAGACTATTGCCATCAACTATTATCAACCCGTTTTTTTTCGTTACTCCGACGTTTCATTTGGTCGAAAACTTTTTTAAAGTAGTTATGCTAGGCTGAATCAACATTTGTTCAGCTACCCATTGGCAACGGTCTTTTAGATAAATTTTGTACATAAAATATATTTATTAGGGTAGTTTACTGCTTTTTATTACTTGTGTTTCAATTTAATCTGTGTGTGTGTGTACATATTTAAATAAATAACATCAACAAACTACATTTGTTCGAAGTCTTATGTTTCCGTACATTCATTACACCACTGTTTAGCTCCTCGAAAAATTTGCGCCTAGTATTTCCGGTATTGCTGTAATTTTTAGCATGCAAGCAAGAAAACAACATGTAGTTTGATGCTCCGCTGTATGTGGTCACAATGTCTAACCTTTTTTTTAAAGAGGATTGTGAAGCTTTAAATTTTCATACAAAAAGCGATAACGCTTTTCTCCCTCTTTACATAATCCAATTTTTATAATTTTTGGAAATGTTGTAGATATACTGAAGATCTAGGTTTGTACCTTTTTTATTTTGAAGTAATATTGCTCAGAATATGAATTATTTAAATATCCATATTTTAGACTTTTTTTATCTTTTTTGACTAAATTATACTGAATTACAAAAAAAGCAAAACGCACAAGCATATATTAAAGTATACTGAATCTAATGAGTCCAAAAGTGTCTAATTTCGTAAAGGTTGAGAGGGGTAAAACAGTTATCGCCCGAAACAATATTGCAATAAGAAATGTAGGCACTTGCCTCGGACTTTCAACTCTAAGCGGTGTGCGATAAATTGCATTTTTGAAAGTGCATACTTGAGCCATGAATTGGCACTTCACAGTCCTCTTAAGGCGGGGGAATCTCTTTACGATTCAACAAGGGGCTGAAAGCTGACAAGGCCGCCCCAAGGATATGCCATTCGACTCGGGTATAAACCCCCATACCTGGCTAAACCACCCTCCAGCAAATTCTACCTCCGTAGAGACACAATCGGGATCGGCGTTAGCCATTCCCCGAGTGCCACAATGTCTAACCTAACCTAACCTACAGTGATATCCCATAAGTTTTTCTCCTTGCGGAGAAGCATGCAAGAATTATGTAGTTTGATGTGTGATTACAATGTACTTACCCTCCTTACTTATAATCTCCGCAACCTAATCAGCCAAGTATTAAACCCTATTTCATCCCTTTAGGGTAATTTTTTTTTAAATCCCTTCTTAGTGTGCGTCCGCATTTTGAATTAAAACAAGTGTCCAAATTTCACGTTTCAACTTTGAGCGGTTACGGCTGTGCGTGCGTGCGTCTATAGATGGGACCATCTCCTTTTTTATATATATATATATATATATATATATATATATATATATATATATATATATAGATAATATTCGTCGTCAGTTTAGTTAATTTTTTGCTTACTCAAATCCATACCGCTCAAATTTATTAAAATATTATATCATCATCAGTCGCTACGTATTTTTTAGTCGATCGTTTTATTATTCCCCAATTTTTATTACTGTCATGTCCTTTGTGACTCATCAATCTCATCGTGACTTAATAAAGTCGGTCTCATGCGTTTAGTCTTAAACAGAGAACCAAACATACATACACTGTTAAACAAATTAACTACTTTGCGTCTGATAAAAACTGAACAAAGGTAATTAATTCTGCCGAAATCTGTTCGTTCACACTTCCTACCCTCATGCCCATTCCTATTTGGAGAAGAATTGGCCAACCAACCAAGATATATGTACGGTTCAAGCCACCCATGTCAAAGTCAGATCAACTAACTCGCAAGCCGGCCGCGGCGATGGAAGTCAGTGATTTACACCAGCGCGTACACTTAAAATCGAACTTACGATATATCGGCGCTCCATCGTGTAGTTTGCTACTCTAACTTACATCGTTTTTATTTTTTTTTCAAATTCAAATTCTATATCCTTTATTCAATTGGGATTTTACAATCACTTTTGAACGTCAAAGAAGCTACGCCATTGGTTCACAAGTCTACGGCGGGAGGCCTTGTACTGGAAAGAACCAGCAAGAAAACCAGCAAGGGCTATTTTTTTCTCCCTGTATTGTTACAGAGTCGTCAATTGGAAGCAGAACCCAAAGTAAAAGATTGTGTTCAACTTCCATTACAAGATTAGATGTGTCAGTGTACATTATACATTTAAATCTATAAATTAAGTCTACAATTAAGACCAAGCATTGACATCATTCAGATAATCATTGACTTTATAATATCCTTTACTCATTAGAGTCTTTTTTACATGCGCTTTAAACTTATGCAAAGGTAAGTCAGTAACACTCTGTGGAACTTTGTTGTAAAAAGATATACATTTCCCCATAAATGAGCCTCTAGTTTTTTGGAGCCTGTACGTTGGAACGGCAAGTTTATTTTTATTTCTTGTATTTAAGTTATGAAATTTAAAATTGGTATCAAATGTGTTATAATTTTTATAAACATAAACCATATTTTCATAAATATACTGTCCTGCTAAAGTCAATATATTAATTTCTTTAAATAAATCACGTAGAGAATCCCTTGTTCGTAAATTATAAATAGCCCGCACGGCTCTTTTTTGAAGTACAAAAATACTTTCTCTAGCGGCTGATCCCCACGGTAGTAGCCCATATGACATGACACTGAAAATAACTAAAGTAAATCAGTCTTGCCGTTTCAACATCAGTAAGTTGTCTCATTCCTAACATTTGGCAATGAAAACTTAATACATTTAGTTTTACTCGAGTTTAATGATAAATTATTCACAGTGAACCAATGCAATACTTTAGAAAGAGTACCATTAACAACGTCAGTATTTCCGTTTCCTCTGTCAACCTTAAATATTAAAGAAGTTTCATCTGCAAATAGTACTGTATCGCACAGATTATTGGTGAAGTGTGGGAGGTCATTAATATAAATTAAGAAGAGCAGGGGTCTCAGTATTGATCCTTGAGGCACGCCCATAATGATAGGTACACCAGAAGACTCAGTTCTGTTAATTACAACTTTTTGGACCCTATTGGACAAATAAGACTCAATAAGCTTAATTGCCTCTTCAGACACACCATAATGCTTGAGCTTATTTAGAAGAGTCTGATGATCAACGCAGTCAAAAGCCTTTGACAGGTCACAAAATATACCGATCACATCCTGTTTACACTCCCAGGCGGCAAAAATGTGTTTGAGAAGTGCAACTCCAGCCTCTGTAGTGCAACGACCCTTAGTAAATCCAAATTGGTTCATATGTAGGATTTTATTAATTGTGAAATGATCTGACAGCTGATTAGAAATATTTTTATCAAATATTTTGCTAAGTGCTGGTAGAATCGAAATTGGTCTATAATTTGCAGGATCAGTTTTATTTCCAGATTTAAATAAAGGTATTAACTTGCTATAGGTACTTCATGAGATCAGGAAAGATATCTTCATCAATACAGTAATTGAAAATGAACGCTAGTTGCGGAGCAAGTTCATTTATTATAGATTTGATTAAGTGGGTCTAAATACCCCAAAGATCTTCAGTTTTTTTGGTAGGGGAACCTGCTGTACCTTGGACAGAGTTGTACCTAGAACAATCATATATTTTTCAAAGTCCCATTCGTTACAAAACTATGTCCTATTGTATTTGAATCTATATTTGTTAACATTAACGTCAAGTTAGTTGTGATTCGCCGGCGCCGTGTGAGCACAGTCTTAAAAAGGCAAATTATTGTTTTACACCCAAAGAGTAATTTTTTTTGTATTTACTTCATACCAACTTATTTAAAGTGATGCATGTTTGTGAAATCTCTTTTATGCAAAATCTTATATTAGTATATCTAGCTACTAAGCGGCATGATTTTCAGATCCTAACCTCAATCTGAAGTAAGTTTATAAAGCTTCTTAAGTAAAATTGTCGCGATGTTGTACCTTAGCTACCTAACTTGCGATGTACCTCGGTCCATGGCCAAGGTATAACATTTTATCGGAAATAGGTTAACAATTGTTTACATACGTTTTTATGAGTATCATTGTATTGTATTTAAAAACATATTACAGTGTTTTCGAAAGAATGCTGAGAAACAAAGAAAAAACACTCGCCCAACACAAAAATTATTTAAAATGCAGTAAATTTAGTGCAGGCGGAGAAATTTACGCTTCATGGTGCTTCCGCGTGCAATTTCGCAATCCCCGCACTAATGACAGTGGATACTAACGCCACATGATGAAAAAAAGCACCTCAGTGCAAGATTTACGTAAAAATCTTGCTTGCAAGTTAATAATGAACTAGTTAATGAAGATAACATGCTAGTGAACTACATTATGGATGCAGAGAATCTTCAATTTTAGCTTCAAGGTTTAACTTTAGAAGACGTCAAAGTACCGGCGTACCAGTTTGCAAAGGTTAATCAAATTAAATACCCTCCTCCACGTGATTCGATGCCAAAATATTATCAATTATCATTGTAAGAAAATAGATGGATGAGGCTTTTTTAAGAAACAATACTTTTCCTTAAATGTTGTTGTTAATAACTGTAATTATTGTTAATTGAAAATGCTCATATGACTAACTAATTATATTACTAATAAGTATAAAAAAATAATTGCAAATATTTTTTTATCTCGATTTGAACCTGCTCTGTCCGAGGTACAACGGACACGGTCCAAGGTACATCTGGTTTGTTGTACCTAGGACAGTTTTCCCTTTTTTTTTCAAGTGTCTAGTGGTCTCAGGTTTTATGAAAATAGGCACAGTTTTATGAATGAGTTATGTAGTTAATTGTATGATCTTAACATATATGCACATTGGACAGACCATTTTTTCGAAAAAAATCAAAATTAAAAAAACTGGCCTAGGTACAACAGGTTCCCCTACTGATCATGCGGAATGTTTTTAGAATAGTGTCGGCGTCAATGTGACCAAAATTGAAGCCTATGCTGCACTTCTCTACACTTTGTTCTTCTCTACAGTTGAGACTACTTGTAGTTTCTATGTGGTAGAAGAAATCTTCAAACGCATTTGCAACTGCAATATCCGATTTTATTGCTTTATTATTAACTTATAGTGAGAAAGAATTTACACAGCTTTTGGGTTTCCCTGTTTCCTGGTTAATAATATTCCAGGTGGTCTTTACTTTGTTTTTAGATAAGCTTATTTTATTAGTTACGAGTATGTCCATCGCTTTTGCAGACATGCACACTTTCTTAAATGTTTTAGAATAATTTCTTACATAATCTATGAAAGCGGGATCACTGGAGTTTACTTTTAAAGCATAAAGTTCAAATAATTTCCTACGACTTTTGTATATGCCTGGCGTCGCCCAATCACAAAATTTCTTTCTCTCATGTTTGACTTTACAAGCGTAGATTTAATTTGCCCGGTTTGTTTGGGTCAAATCTTGCAAGTAAAAGAAGAATGGCAGAACCCCGTGTATTTTCAGTGTCGCACTTAGGAGTTATGTATCTTAATGAAAATACCCTTAAAAGATAGGTCTAAGTCCAATTAAAAAAAAAGGTAATTGCAGCATATTTTTTTAAAATGGGGTTTTCGTGTTATGCTGCAATAAGTATAACCTACAAATATCAGTGAACTTACATACAGATAATATATGATTTAATACTAGAATTGATTTGAAAAATAGGTAATTATATGTACTTATTTAGTTACCGACACAGCCGAAATCATATAAAAAGGTATTACAGATGACAATTGACAACAAAACATAGGGTGGGTAGGTACCCTATCCACATGATGTATGATTGTTGTAATGTAAGGGTGCGGTTCATGGACAAACAGCCAAACGATGTTATCACACCGACCGAAGTAATAGGCATGATCTTGATATTTGTTTCAATAAATTATATTATTAAGACTTATTGACAATAAGTTATTAAAATAAATCTTTGTCTTTAATACTCATTAATATCGAATTCCGTTTATTTATCACTTGTTATCACATAAAACTTAAAAAAACGTATTAAATAGTTCAATCTTATAAATATTTTAAACAATATATTTATTTAATTATTTAAGGTGGCAACTTATTTGTTTATACTTTACCTATGCGTTTCGTTATTGCATGTGTGGTTGAGTTTTGATACAAGTTTTATTTTTTCGATTTTCTCATTATTCCCGTTTTACAAAAAAACCATATTTATAGGAAATGAACAACTATAATTGTCTAATATAATGCATAGAATTTCATCGACTTTCACTTGATATTTTATGCGACCCTGGGTTTGCCATTCTTCTTTGACCCACTTGCCAGTGTCCCATTGAGCTGAAATTTGGTATACCTACACTTTTAGTTCCGATGACAATGCAATTATGTATAATTATTTTTATTGTAAATCCAAAATGGCGGCTGCAACGAAATGGCAAATAACAAATTTTTGTACAACCCCCGCAATATGGGTATCAAATTTTCCTTCATTTTAGAGTATAAAAGCTTGTTTTTAAAATGTTTCCTACTTAATTTATTTCACATCTGTCGATCGACCGAACGAGCGATGACACTTTTGACATAAGCGTCCTAATAACATCGAATGTTCGTCTAACTAATGGCAACGTTGATATGAATTTGACAGACGTACATTCGCAAAATTTACGGTCATTTTAACGACAAAATCATAGGTATCGTTGAAGTTATTAAAGCGAAAAATGCAGTGTATTTAATTTCAGTTTCACTCCCATCATTTAAAGATCCCTCTTTCTATTGGATTTATATATATATTTCATTCAGATTTCAATGATTAAGTTTAACTATACTTACTTTTTTATATAATTTCATGTGTAATTATTTGTAATAAGCTGTTCAATCTTCTTAAGTTATTTTGTTTTTAGTTGACGAAAGTTTAGTAGATATACTCGTAATATGCATAACGCTCCACGATCTACAAGAAATATGAGAAATTCTCAGTTTCTGAATTTTGTCGGTCTTCAAGGAACATCACTGTAATGATTTTACAAAAGAATCAAAGGCAACGATTGTTGATTATGTTTTGGGGTCTACTACGAAAGATGTATTAAACACGATATGAGAAAATGAAACTTTAAAACCAAAGCGTAAGAATAGTAGAACGGTTTCACTGCAGTCTTACTTAAAGATGGAGAAGAAAAATTCCTTATTTTTTTTCTCTTTCTTTCTTAAGTTTGCAAAAGAATGTATTCACTCTGTAGATATCCGAGAAAGGGCAGTTGAAAGTATAAGCGAATCAGATAGTGGCATGTTTTCAGAAACGAAAGTAGAATAAAATGGGAATAAGAAATTGTCACGAAAGTTTCAGTTTAGTTTCTTGATGACTTACCTACTTAAGCTGACATAACACTTTGGCCTCATGAATACCTCGAAGGTTTACCTGAAACCTAATCCCACAGATTTTCTGGAAACCTCTAAAACATAGGGCCGAGCTAGCCTTGATAATGGTCTAAAATCTTTGGGTTGCACAATATTTAATAAAATCATTCTTGAAAAAACTTTGTATGACAGTCCACCATATTGGCAGAACGGCAATATTTTGTAGAAAGCATGAAAATTCATTATAAAAAAATCTAATTTGTAGTTTATTCCAGTCTAAATGATTACGAGTATCTCGTTATCATTTCTATATAACTGTTGACAGCTTACGTTTTTGTAACTGTTTTGAAATTGACTGCTCGTAACTAATCATTAATTGCTTTAGTCAACAAAAATACCTTAAAAAGACATGATTTTATTATTTCTTTATGTAAATAAACTAATTTGCTACCAACTGTATTTTTGTTTTGTTTTAATCGCAGCCCTAAAGGTTTTAAGAAAGTTTTTTCCCTCTACTGTAAATTTTGATTTATGCGAGTTACGAGGGGTCAACGTATGACCATCGCTATGTTTCTAGCTAACTCTAAACATAATTAGTATATAAAAAACTCGTACCTATTTGTTATGGAACTCCTCCGAAGCGGCTTGGCCGATTTTTATGAAATGTTTTGTGTATATTTGATAGGTTCCTATAGGAGTTTAGTCCTTCTTTACAAAATATACTCTTACTAGCTTTTGCCCGCGACTTCGTCTACGTGGACTTCAATATTGAATAATTTTCAATGTTCCCTCGGGAACTACTTAAGAAATCGGGATAAAAGGTAGCCTATGTTCTTTTCCATGTCAAAGGCTACATGCGTGCAAAATTTCATCCAAATCCGTTCAGCCGTTTTTGCGTGATTGAGTAACAAACATACAAACATCCAAACATCCACACTTTCACATTTATAATATTAGTAGGATTTGAACTCTATTAAATTCAGACAAGAAATCTGATTTGAAACCGACAAGCAAAAAATTGTGTCAAAATGGTGTTGGTGTAAAAAGAAAATAAAAGGTAAGATTAGGGCTAATTCACACCACAACCACACCACATCGCAACGACAAAATGTGGTCAAGCAGTGGTTACGTGTGAATAGTGTCGCTGCAGCTTTGTGCAGTTGCGTTGTGGTGCCAACAAAATGTCGATGTGGTTGCGTTGTCGCTAGTAGTTACGATGTGGTTACGTCCGACGACGTCGTGTGCAGACACAGTTCGACTCCGGCTTTCATAGAGGAAACGCGTCTTGTCGTTGCCTCAACGTTGTGTCTGCGATGTGGCCGCCGGCCGCTAGTTCGCGGTGTCGCTGGTGGTTGCGTTGTGGTTGCAATGCGGTCGGTATCTTTCAGGTGGTCGATAATGACGGCAAAATGTGGTACATGTAAATTGTACTATTCATTTTCAATACAAAATATGCGCCCGACTACGTGTGGTTGTGGTACGTGTTTAACAAGCCTAAACTGTGCGTAGAACTACCACAATTTGAAGAAAAGACTTTACCCAATAAAACTGCCCGAAAGATTTGGAGGACTACAAAAGAACATTGTTACCCTAGGGGTGAATGTAACGGCGCAAAAAAAGCACAAGGGGGCCAATAGTTCGAGGGACTAAATAAGTATTTAACCTGAGGTAAACACTGCTTTTCATTACGAATACAATAAAAATAAAACATGAATTAGCTAAAGAAGAAATGAGCGAATTTTATTTTGCATAAATCAACAACTTCTGTTTTAACCTCTTCTCTAAGAAATCGGCGTTAAATCCATATCTGAATCAAATGAAGTCTTTGCTATAAGGAACAAAAAACAAAACTCGGAAGAAGTAATGAAGATCGGATTGTTGCTTTCCCGTCTATTTTGTTTTTTTTTCTGTGGCCGGCTGTTGCCCAAATATATATTTATTTTAAAGAAATACTTGAAAGTAAATTACAATAAAGTCGTTTAAAAATATATTCTTTAATTATTACTTTGTTATTTCAATTTTATATCGCGCTGTAATCAAGTGGCTGTAAAGAAAGTTAGAACATGGTTCCACAGAAATGTGAAAATAGAAGTAGTTTTTTTTATAATTTAACAGCTGTCAATTGAAAGCGATTTTCCCTAGAGCTGAAAAGTATTACTTTCAACCCGCTCCTCAGGCAACTTCAGACCTACTTCCCGAGTATGAGTAATGTAAAATGTTTACTTATGTCTATAATGAGTAGAGATTATAATTACTCTAAAGCTGAAGCTATTATGGCTCTCATGAAATATACAAAAAATAATAATAATGAAGCCGCTTCCATAATTTCTTAGCAAAATGATAGCTTTAGGCATATGTAATACCTACTTACGTAAATATACATCTGAATATCCAATCTCAATGTATACCGTAACAAGCTCATATTTGATCACAAGAGCGTAGTAGTACGAAACGGCTAGCAATAAGTAGTTTTTTTTAGGTCAAGCAATTAACTACTTTCATCAAAATATTGTGCTGTTGCGTCCTCTTTATATTCGGGTTGGTTTGGTATTTCATCTGACGGAGTAAGGATCGCCGTTTTGCAAATACTACCTAATAACGAAGGCATCTTACATAATGTTCCTCCGTGATATCCGCTGTATCCAGACGTGTTCCGCTTAGCATGTATCGGCTATTTACATACATATTGTGTTCTAGAAGTTTCGCAAGGATTTTCCGAGGAAGTTTCTTGCATGTATTGTAAAGTGACTACATATGTGCAATTTACAATTGGAAACATGCAGGAAAGTGTTGACATTCTTGTTGAGATGTATTCAAATTCAGAAATATGTATTCAACGGCACTTATTAGCGTCAATGGCTCTATCACCTATTCAGAATTCAGGAGAGCCTCTAGAGAATAGGCAAGAAACTCGGAAGATTTATTTTTTTATCTCCTCTTTTAAAATGCCAACGTTACATTATCAGATTCGGCCTTATAGATTCAATGGAGTTATATTTACATGGAATAGAAAAGGTGAAGTTTCACCACCTACTGCGATAAAAAAAAGAAGATTAAAATATCATCATCAATTCAACCGAACTGGGACGGTTCTCTTCTAAGACCAGGATTTTTTTAACGAGAGGAATGCGTTTACGCATCGTCCGTGCCCCTTGGGTAGGGGTAAGGGTGTATGAGACTCCACGGCATTAGACCGCGACTACCCACTAAACTGTGAAACAGTACAGGCCTCCCTCTCCATCAGAGGCACGGGAGCAGATAATGTCCCCTAGCTGCTCCCACAATCGCAGGGGTCGAGTGCAATGCCGGCGACTTTTACAATAAAGTTCCACAAAGTATTACTAATTTGTCTATTATAAAGGTAGCAATTATTCGAATGATGTCAATGTCTGGTGTAAATAATACTCGTATATACTATTCGTTATAATGTAAAGAATTTTCGTGTACAACTTTTCATGTAAACAAATATTGCTGTGTATATTTTATTTATTTATTTAATACTTTATTGCATAAAATAAAACTGTATAATTGGCGGACTTAATGCCTTAAGGCATTCTCTACCAATCAACCGTGAAGGTGGAAAATTTCGAGGCAGTGCAAGAGACACATAAAAAACTAACCGAAGAAAAAAACTTTAAAACTATTTACTGTAATAGGTTGTTAAATAGGCAAAAAAAATAAAGATACATAACCACACATACACACACACACACACACACACACACGCACACAAATATATACATTCATATATATATATATACACATATTATATCGATATCGACGATAAATTGTGTAATGACTAATGACCTCCTAACTGACATTCTGTCTTTTTTATGATTCTTATGTTTATGGATGTAAAATACGATTACGAATGTAAGACCACAAAACTGAATTTCGTAATGTATTATGTCATAAAGTTTTTTCGTTAATAACTGTAAAAAAATTAACGCATTTTTTGTTTCCCCTAAAATCATCCTTTTTTTAAGATAGAAGGTAAACACTTCACCGCGTATATATTATTTTGTAAATGTCGGTACTCTTCTGATAAAGCTGATAAGTTTCTTGCGCCTATTCTTCTTCTTCTTCTATCAGCTAAAAAATGTCCTGAATCACAGCTGTTTTAAAATATTGAAAAGACTGATCTTTGGATGTTTTTCTATCGAGTGAAATATTATTAATCATGTTTCTGGTTTAAGAATGTTAGATAAAATGTTCAACAATATCATATTATGAATTTTGTATCTGTATGTTTTATATTTGTGGCGGTACAGTAAATCGAAATTGTTCGGAAACGGGAAAGTAGCCTTAAAGCTCAACACAGTAGTTTCCTTATCTTTCAGATGGGGATTTCTCAGCTTCCGAAAATTTCGAATTTCGAAAAATCTTTCCCTAGTGGACGCCTACATAAGACAAACGAACCCATGTACCGAATGACATGCCTCTAACTCCACTAGTTTAGGCTCCACATTGATACCTCAGTCACTCACCAAAGCCTTTTATAAAAACAGTACCCCTAGCACGAACCACTCTTGTTATAGTAATCGTATTTTCTTACTATCCGATAACGATTGAGATATTAAATGGACAGCTAGCAACACTATCGTAAGACTATCGTGAGCTCGGAGCGTAAAGATGATCTCGCACCAGCGTTGCCAGACGTCCCGATTTGGCGGGACGCCCCGATTTTTAAATCAAAATTAAATGTCCCGCGCGGGTCTCGCTTTTCGGGGATAACTCGATTTGCCGTGCGTGCAGCGAGCGTGCTGAGAAAGCACGGCCGGGTGGCACAGACAAGTGTATTTTTATTAAAATACATTTTCTATGGCTATTTTTGCTATCTTTTGTTACATAAACGTACCTAATTTAAAACTTAAATAAAAAGATAAATATTTAAAAACATCTGATTATATACGTTTTTTTACTACGTCCCGCTTTCGACGAAAAATCCCGCTTTTTTACCTCAAAAAGTTTCAAAATCATGATTCTCTTACTTTAGCTCTCGTTAAATATACCATTACCATTACGATACCATTTAGTTCCTTAAACGACCGTAGCGGCGCTGCTGTAGTTTTCATACAAATAATACGATAACCATAACTAAAGTAGTTCGTGCTTGGGGCACAGATAGGTTGATACAAACTTGATTATTAAAACGAGTGTAAGTGAACCTTCTAACAAGTACAGTTCTTGAATACGTTAGTATATTAATTATGAAGTTATGGATGGGTTAATCGTTGGAATATTTATTGCGATATTCCCGGAATATTCAAAGCTAAACAAGGCTGTCGAACTTTCGTTTGTCGAAGGTTTCGCTGAAAATTATGAACCTACTTAAATAAAAACTTTGAAACACGCTTTGCTGATATTTAGGGGCTTACCAACTGAATAATGTTGATTGTTTCTTTTAGAGATAAGCCCACCTTTGCATCTTCTTTATTGACTTGTGTTTCCGTGTGTGTTTTGTGCGATAAAGAGTATGTATACTATATTGTGTAACAGATGCAGTAATTGAATAAGGCCAAATTATTTGTTACTAGCGACCGTTAACATTTTAACGGTCTATTAACGGTACCGTTACCATTGACGGTAACCACGTCGCGTCCATGTCACAGATGAAAATGGTGAGATGGGCCAGTGATGTGACGCCCTTAGATAGAGTCCGCAATGAATACATCCGGGGTTCGTTCAAGGTCGCGCCAATCGCTGACAAATTAAAAGAGTCAAGATTATGGTGGTATGGGCATGTGATGAGGAGGGAAGACGATTATGCCGTAAAGAAAGCTCTGAACATCCCTGAGAAACCCAGAGGCAGACGGAGACCCCCAGCCACGTGGTGGTCCAATGTACTAAAAGACATAAAAAGCATCACCGAACCTGCGGCAGCCCAAAAGCCTAGATAAATGCCACACGCTAACTTTTCCGCAGTCGTTCCACAGAAAAAATGTATTATTGAAATGACATTAGCTAACGACAACCTCACGCTATTTTTCCGCAGCTAATGTCATCTCCATACATTTTTTCTGCGGAACGCCTGAGGAAAAGCTGGCGTGTGGCATTTCTCTAGGGTGGCAGGACCGTTTAGCCTGGCGCCGCTGTACGAGGAGGCCCGACCCCAGGTGAACTGGGAACTTGGCAGGAAGAAGAAGAAGATTTGTTACTACAGCGACCCGCCCGCGGATTCGACAGTATGATTTGTTTTATATGAAACTGCCATGCGGGGCCAGGCTCAGTCTATGTCACTCAAGACAGGAGACTTTTGAGACAATAGAATTAAAATTCGGATTCGAAATCGTAAGATTCGAAAACGAATTACCAAATTCACTATTTTTTTTATATTGATTCCGTGAATTCTGCAACAGACGGCCATAATCACCTGTTTTTGATATTTACTAGTAGAATATACGCAAGGTATAGGTTTATGTTACGTTTTTCGTGCGATGTGCGATTCATCGCCAGTTTTTTTAATTAATGAGTTATTGCTTACCGATTTTTTTTGTGTGAAACAAAATTAAAATTGGTAATAAATAGTTTCGCATATGATTTGTATCCGTGTTTAAATTCAAGATTCACTTCTAACGGTTCAAAAATGCATCTTCAGAAATAAAGTAGCTTTCTACCTGTGAAAGAATTTTCAAAATCGGTCCAATAGTTCCAGAGATAGCTTCCTACAAACTATCTTTTTAATATTATTGTCGATTACCAACCAAAACTTTTAAGAGTAGAAAAGCACAATAGCTTCAGTATATTTATAATATAATTGGGAATCCATAATTTTATCGCAATTCCTTTCAACGATTTTCATTACCCATAAAACGAATCGCAGAACTTTTTTTCAATATTTAACAAACCCTAGAATTAGGTTACATCGCATTTTCGTTTCCTCGAATATTTATTATCTACAAACACAGTTCATCGTTATTTCTTTTCATGTTTTATGCATTTTATCGAAATAATGTTACATCGAAGTTTTGTTACCCATATTTTTGTTTCATCGTAAATTTCAGTTTGCAAAATAATGGAAACATCAATTTTTACTTCAAAAAAAGTGATTGTATATGTAGATATGTAGGTATATGTAGAAACTGTAGGCGGGTCAAAAATAGGTAGCGAGGAGCGAAGCGACGAGCGTAGGTTTGAACATGAACCAAGCGCGCGAGCCAAGCGCGCGAGCGAAGCGAGCGTGCCGCGTCAGCGGCCGGCGAAGCGCCAGAAACGACTTTATGTGTATTTTCGACTTTATGCATACTTATTGCTTGTGGAAACTGCTAATTTTGAGGTTAGTTTTTTCAAATTTCAAATGCTCATATCTCTGGAAGTATGTACTCACCCTGTACTGCGATAAAAAGTTGTTATGTGAAAACAGTATTATGGGTTTCGATACATATTGTAACATGTTTTTACGAATAGTTTCATTTTACGAAATGTAAGTTCGATATGCCGTTTTTCTGGTAATCAAAACAACTTTAGATGATTTTTTTAAGAAACGTTTTTCGATGATATAGAACAGCGATGATTAAAAATTCGATGAATTGAAAAATAATATTTATTAAAAATCGTGGAATAGTTTTCGGTAAAATGAAAATCGATATCAAAAAAATCTGTATTCTGATAGACACCCAATATAATTACATTGAGTACATAATAATGCACGGTTATTTTTTTGCATCGGGATAATCTATTACAACGAAGTTATATTTGCCAGTCTTCTTTGAGTGACTTCTCTTTTTCTCTCTTTTCAACAGACTCAATTGATTAAAGCCAGACTCCAAACTGCCTACTAAATGTTTTAATTAAAAAAAATATTTGTGCTCCCAATGGAGGACAGGTTCGAGATCTGAATGACCACTGGAGCAGACTCATCGCAACCCACTGCCGAAGCATATGATTTGAAATCATATGCCTATGCTGTGTATGTATGTATACAGCATAATCATATGATTTCAATCAGGTCAATAGAGGGCACAGTCAACTTCAGTTTTTTATATGTAGATGTACCTAGTTGAAAGAAATGCAGATTACGCTTAAAGTCCTCGTAAGTGAGCTATTAATGCCCTTGAGCTATTAGTGCAAACATTCGCGGGCACTTAGCGCTTGGTGCAACAATCTACTATTGTTTTTATTTCTGTAAAATACACAGATATTTACTAGCTGAACCGGCCACGCGTTGTCGTGGCTCAGTATTTATAGAACACAACGCCATCTATTGGATAGTTACCCAATCTATAAACTGTTGTGTCGCTAAATCAACTAACACCGCCATCTATAAGAAACTTATGGGATTTACAAATAATTACAAACCATTTAATTAGCAATAATAAATATTGAGGTCAATAGTCGAGAAAAAACTATCCTATCTTTTAATTTGAACATTCCAAATTTTATCAAAATTGGTTATGTAGTTTCAAAGTTTATCCGGGACAAATATCGTGACGCGAGATTTTTGTATAGTACAAGAAGATATTGCCATTTGTTTTTATCTTCTTCCTTAACAGTATACCATCTGTCTACAAATAGGTACAACGAGGATCCAATCAATTGTTTCGCAATGCGGACGTGACGCTCCAAAACTTATTCTGTTGTTTCTCTGTTCATAATATGTGCTTAGCCCTGCACGTTCAACATAGCGAGCGATAACCAGGGTCAGAGCGAAGATTTCGTTTTATTAAAGAACCTTATTTTTAGATATCGACAAAAGTTCGAGTAGAATTATAACTTTTTGAAAATTATTAGTTTTGTTTTAAATAATGCTATGAGTTCTTGGTACTTATACGAGTATATTAGTGGTCTATTATATTTATGGTCTATCCGGCCTAAAATTACTATCAAATTAAAAATATTTATGACAGCAATTACAAATTTATACGACACTCATGCTCCGATCAAACCTGTCAAAATAAAACACAACCCAGCACCTTGGCTCACCGAGGATATTAAGAAACTGTCACAATACAAACTGAACCCCACACCTTTGAAACACGAAAATATGTTGCCTTTCGGAATCGCTGCAACAGGTTGTGTAGAGACGCACAACGCCGTTATATTCATAGCTCAGTTGAGAATAATAACTCAGCTAAAATCTGGAAATTTCTAAAATCTATGGTTGTTGGGAAATCACGCGAATCTGTAAAGTTTCAAAATTTAGATATTAACTCTTTCAATAATGAACTCTGTGCATCTTCCCGATATGCGGAGGCACTTAAATCTAAAACTTTGAAATCTCTTTCTAGTATTCCCACTCCCGATTACAGTCCCTTTTTCTTTCATCAACTCACCGATTGTGATGTTAAGAAGAGCATCTTAGCCATTACGTCTAATGCGGTAGGTGTGGATTGCATAAGCCGGAAAATGATATTACCTATCCTCGACGAGCTTCTTCCAATCCTTACACATATCCTGAACTACTCCATCTCCAACGGCGTCTTTCCTAATGCTTGGAAAGATGCCCAAATAATTTTATTTATTTATTCTTTTCGTACAACATGTTAAGAATGTACAGAAGGCGGACTTGTGAGAGAATGTGTAGATGGTGTACGAATTAAACTTATTAACACAAATAAAATAGGTATACATAATAATAATTCTACATAAAGATTTCCTATATATACCGGGTGTAACGGAATACCGCAATAATATTTAAGGTTGTTGATTTACAAAAAAAATGTTTTATGACTATTCTTTGTTTTTTTATTATATGCCTACTTTCGATTTAATACTCTTAACTGTTGAGCGTATTAAATCGAAAGTAGGCATGTAATAAAAATACAAAGAATAGTTATAATACATTTTTTTTTGTAAATCAACAACGTTAAATATTATTGCGGTATTCCGTTACACCCGGTATAATTAAGACATACATACATACATAAATAACAACATACATATAGATTTAATATTATATAGATATAATAAAAATAATACTATAAATATATATAAATACTGATATTCTATCGTCCCCACCGAGGGGTTCGAGCCTACCCTATGTTAGGGTGATTAGGCCTTAGTCAACCACGCTGGCCCAGTGCGGATTGGTCGACTTCACATACATCATTGAATCTCTTCGCAGATGTATGTAGGTTGCCTCACGCTGTTTTCCTTCACTCGAGCGCCTTATTCATAACCAATTGCATAAATATTTCACCTCAAATAATATTCTTAACCCACTGCAATCAGGATTCCGCCCTGGTCACATACAGCACTACCACTGCTCTAGTACATATTACAGATGAAATTCGATGGGGTATGGAGAATAACAAGGTAACTATTCTCACCTTACTTGACTTTAGCAATGCCTTCAATACAGTAGATTCTGACGTATTGCTTGCTATATTACGCTCTGTTAACATATCTCCAATGGTGGTTGACTAGTTTCGTAGTTACCTGTGTGGACGGCGGCAGGGTATACGCATCGATGACGTTTACTCGTCTTGGTGTTGTGTAGCTGCTGGCGTTCCACAGGGCGGCGTTTTATCTCCTCTACTCTTCTCAGTTTTTATTAATTTAATTTCTTATAACCTCTCGTCTCTCTACCATCTGTACGCAGATGATTTGCAAATTTATTGCCAGGCTGCAGTCGAAGATTTAGCGCAGACGTTAAATACCATCAATGAAGACCTAAATAAAATTTGTGATTAGAGTAAGGCGCATGGATTACAAGCTAACCCAAAAAAGACCCAGCTCATCGTTGTAGGCAGCCCAAGAACTGTGTCAAAAATTGATCTGCAACAACTTCCGGATGTTTTATTTAACGGTGTTAAAATACCAACTAGCAAATTTGGGACTTTTCATGGATCATAGCCTTACATGGGGACCACAGATACAAACTACGAATCGCAAGCTCTTTGCCTCTGCCGGATCCTTAAGACGATTGAGAAACTTTCTCCCAACTACTACTAAAGTTGCTCTTGCACAGTCTCTCTTGCTGCCCGTCCTTGACTATGGAGATGTCAGCTATCTCGATCTTACACAGGAACAACTTAATAAAATGGAGCGTCTCCAAAATTTCT
Source organism: Schoenobius gigantellus (assembly GCA_963935595.1). Classification (NCBI taxonomy): domain Eukaryota; kingdom Metazoa; phylum Arthropoda; class Insecta; order Lepidoptera; family Crambidae; genus Schoenobius; species Schoenobius gigantellus. Next base: position 30,685,511 of record OZ012551.1, read on the forward strand.
GTATCAGATTTATATTTGGTTTACGCAAATATGATCATGTCTCCGATTTTCGTGCTCAATTAAAATGGTTACCAATTCGACTTCGTCGGAATGCGCATATTTTGTGTTTATTATATAATATTTTGTTTAATCCTCAGTATCCTCATTATCTCAAAAAACGTTTTTGTTTCTTGAATAAGTCGACTGGAAGAACATTGCGGTCAGCACAAAACTTAATACTTAGGATCCCAGAATTTTACGATGGTTCATTTTCAGTGCAAGCTGCACGACTGTGGAATTCGCTACCAGTGTATATTAGACAAGCCAAGACATTAAATAAATTCAAAACGCTTGTTAAGGAGTACTATCTGTCGCTATCATGCAATTAGTATTTCCACCATTATTTATATTTGTAGGTTATATATTTTTGTATAATTTTATATATTTATTATATTATGTATATTCATAGTTTTATGTATCTAATATTTATTTATATATTCATTGATGCTGTGCACATAATCTACTCTTATTTCATTGTCGTCCATGTCCACCCTAAGGTTGTCTGGAAGAGATCGCTCTTAGCGATAAGACCGCCTTTTGTACTCATGTTCGTTTTTTTACTATTATGTTTGATTTGTAATGTCCATGTGTGCAATAAAGATTATATCTATCTATCTATCTATCATTTTCATCCAAACTGTGTGTGTATACAAAATTTCAGCTCAATCGGTTAAAGATATCTACTTCAAAATTGATTTTCAAGCTTGAGAAGTCCGCCATATTGCATTAATAGTGACGTCACATTATTTTTCGAGTTACTCTTAGCAAGACCTTTTATTTGATGTTGTAGGGGTGCATTAAAAATAATTGGTCCGCCATCTTGGGTATGCCGCCATCTTGGATTTAGAATGACGTCACACAGTCAACCATGCATTGTCATCCAAACTGAATGTGTATACAAAATTTAAGCTTAATCGGTTAAAGATATCTGCTTCGAAATTGAGTTGCAGGATTTCACCCGAACATACGTACTACGTACATATTTACATACTTACATTGCAAGTTAAATAAAAGCTTGTAAAAACGTAATTTAATAACGCGGCTGCCCTATCCCTAGGGAATCCTCTATCACGATAAAAAGAATTAGAATATTATAAAAAACTTTAAAAAACAAAAGTAAGTATTTTAATAACCTCAAGCAATCGGTTTTACAAAGCAATAAAACAAATGCTCACTTTTCTCATGAACAAATTGACCCGAATCCACCTGAATGTTTGTGGCGCTATCAATCAAACTAGTTTCTTGCATTGCACCAAACGTCAACGTTCATCCGGATATCCAATTATCTGGCTACAAGCCGAATATCTGGTATGCGGCCAAACAGCGGCCGTACCGCCTAACTCAAAGCGATCACTCGCTAATGTTATCGTGACATTAGAACAATAGTTTTAATGTCACAGGTGACATTAGAACTAATAATCTAATGTCACGAAAGCGATAGCGAGTGATCATCCGTTTCGTCTCCTATCATGTCCAATTACATAGAAATTAGCGTTTTATATGGAAAAAGTGAAATAAAATAAACGTAATGACAAAATATATTTAATCAATCAATCAAAGTATGTAGATGTAGTTCAAATCCAAGAATCCTTATTCAACATAGGCATTTAAAGGCACCCATTGACGTCAAAAACAGGCACTTATTGACGACAAAAACAGGCACATATTCACTTACTCGTCGAGCTCGACCGTCTATTCTGAAATGACGCGCTAACACGCATTACTGTACTAATTTAAAATGTGGACGCACGTACTACATATAAAAATTTCATTGCAATTACCCATTCAGTTGCCGGCTTGACTTCAACGAATTTGTTGCCAAACTAGACATAATAGGCTAGATGACAAATTTTTTTTTTGCTTTAATAGAAGCTCATTGATATAATAAACTGAAAGAAAAATTCGGTTTTCGAATAACTAAAAAAACAACCAAGATATAAGGTATTAAAGATTTTTCTCCATCTCTTTCTAGCAAAATGGCAATTTACATGGAGTTTATATGGCCGTACTAAACAATGACGTCACGGTTGATGTCGGATCTCTCTGTCTAATCACTTCCAAATTAACAACTTAAAATGCTTGTATCTAATGTATTTCTAAGCCGATTTTAATTCTAATTTCATAGGATTGTATCTTTTTCTACGGTATTTTAATATTTTATGACAAGACGTGAAAGTTAGAATTCAGTCATCATCCCTATTGGCTGAACGCGCGCGACAGACTGGACGTCATGTTTCATACAGTGCGCCAGCGCTGCTTTACACAAAGAGCGTTGTCGAATTCATCTTTCGACTAGTGACTAATACACGAAATACTGTGTGTAAATGTCACGTATACTATGTACACATGTACACGGAATAATCAACGCTATCACATAAATGAAGTATAGTTATTAATACTCACACAACTATGTAAATCTATATAAGCAATAACTATGTAATAATTTTGTGGTGGGGCGCGTCATTTCAGCTAGACGAGTTTTACCATTACTGTCTCTACACTGAACTTTTCCCATTTCATAGGTTCATTGATTCCATTGCTAAGAAAATTTTAGGGATAAGAATCAATAAAATCTTGGAATTTTTTTCCTTGCAAGAAATTGTTCGAATTCTGAAAAAAAAAGAGTAATCTGTTGGAGCAAGGTTCGGGAAGAATGATGCGTGTAAGAGACAATCCAATCGTAGCTTTTTTTAACTTAGAATGGGCTTACTCCTGATTCCAATCCAGCCTTGAGGCAAGGATAAGATCTACGGTGGGACGAGTTTGCTCAAGGGCTTACTCCTGATTCCAATCCAGCCTTGAGGCAAGGATAAGATCTACGGTGGGACGAGTTTGCCCAAAAAATGCCTATTCACCCTTGCTCCAAAGATTTCCGGGTTGTATGAGCTCGGGAATATAGACGCCGGCAGAGAATTCTACACCTTGGCTGTGCGCACTATAAAAGAAGACGTGTAGCGCTTTGTGCGGCCAGCGGGAATATTAACCAGGTGAGCGTGGTAACCAGCCGTGATGCGTCTAGATTCCCGATAGAAAAAAGGAGAAGGCGGGATCAGCTCGTGCAGCCCCTGAGCACACTCCCCGAAGTACAGCCTTAGAACACAGATAGACAGGCAACACTGCGAAGTGAGCCAGGCTGTGAAGCTTGGTTTTCATCAGCTTCTTGTCCCTAATAAGTCTCCTGGCTCGGCGTTCAACTGAGTCTAGTGCGGCGAGTTGGTATTTGGCTGAGCAATTCCAGAGGTGACTGCAGTACTCCATACACGATCGGCCTTGTGCTTTGTAAAATGTAAGAAGCTGTCCTGGTATAAAGTACCACTTAACATTGTTCAGCACGCCTAACTTTTTTGCCGCTTTAGACTCAATGGTGTCACCAAAATTGGTAGTCAACCCAATTCCTAGAAGTTCGAGGCTATCCGCCACAGGACCTCGGAGAGTTGGAGTCAGCCCAAAAATTCCTTTTAGCGCTAAAAAGACGCGGCTGTGTTTTTTTTTTAAACGTCGCCCCACACTAGGATTTTCTCCTGTGTCGTGAGTGCAGTTACAAACATAGAATATCACATGCACATACGCCCAGACCGGAACAAATTTCTGTAGGCCATACAAAATATTTATCCCGTACGGGAATCGAACCGACCCGTCCGACCGACGACCCGTTGCGCAGCAGGCGATCACTTGACCTCTGCGCTAACCGTGTCCGTTTTAGTAGTGTTGCTACTCTAAATTAGCGACCGTCTGTCGTGAAGCATGGGGTCTAACGTTGTCCTGAAGCAACAGCGGGCTAGAAGAACGACTTACTGGTATCGGCTCTTAACGGCTAGCTTTTCCATGGATCTACAGTAATCGTCTGGCCAGATCTAAGTTTGGAACAGGTTTTGACCGACTTTGCTGTAGTCAACCACGTTTCCGATTGTCATACAGGATCTATTTTTTATCACAAGTAACGATATGAATCAAAATTCTCTCGTTATTACTAGATGCGTGTTAGCGTTGGTTAGTTGTTGGTGTGCTTCACTAAATTCCTGTGGTTCCCATTCGTCGAGCTTTTTCATTTTTTCCATTCGTTTCAAGTGCATTAATAGTAGATTATGTACCAAGGGATTAAACGACTTAGGCGACTTAAACCCCTCGCTTCACTTAGGACTCTACATAACTCCCTCGCTTCGCTCAGGAGTTAACTCTAGAGTCCCTCGTTACGCTCGGGGTTCAATATGGCACCCGTGACGTTAGACACTGCTTTATTCCAGAGGTGAATACTCTACTTTTCAAACCATCTGCGAGACAATAAAAACTCAGGGCTCTATAACCAATTACTTATGTGGTAATTTCATCATAAACACTGTCACATTATGGTTAAAATTATCACATTATCATGAAAACCATTAAATACAAAAAAAAAGACTTGTTATTCTCAAGCACAAATACGTTACGCAATAATTTTATCTTAAGCAAAAGCTTGAAACAATATAAAAACTTAAAACATATTAAAGTATGAACTTAGTCTACCAATCGATTTACAATACGATACGATCAGCAGCTGGGCCCTTTTAATGACCTTTTTAGTAGCACGCAGGACGAATGTTAATTTGTTAACAATAAAATGTTATCAAATTTTCTTTTATTTCTCAACTTTGTGATATATTTACTTTTATAACACCAATTAATTACTATACACAACTGTCGAAATAAATCTCAAATAGTCGACAGCCTATTGACCCCAAATTAAAAATAAATAAGCTGAAGCATTTAATAATAATATTAATAATGTAGTTAGTCTCTGGTTGTTCGCATCTTGCTAACAGTGAGTATTTGCACAGGCATAACCAAGTAGCCAGGATCATTCACCAGCAACTTGCTCTCCGATACGCCCTTGTTGAGACTGAGGTGCCGTATACACACCAAGCGCCAGTTCTTGAGAATGGTCGTGCCTTGCTCTACTGGGACCGCTCTATCATCACGGACAGGTTTATTGCAGCCAATAAGACTGATATCGTGCTAATAGACCGGTCCCAACGCCGGGTAATGATAGTCGATGTCACCATCCCCCATGACGAGAACCTCGTGAAAGCTGAGAAGGACAAGCTCAGCAAGTACCTTGACTTGGCTCATGAGGTTACCGCCATGTGGGACGTGGATTCCAATACTACACTCGCGATTCGTGATGTTTGTATTTATATTATCAGTGACTTTACCGAAATCCGACCGCAAAATTTGTTTACCAAAATCACGCCAAAAGATCAATCGTTCCTTCTTTCCTCCGCAATGAACGTAAAAATTTATATCTTCTTTGCCACCGTCTATACGAGGAAGTTCAATCAGCCAAAAGGTTTGTATTGTGCAGTGGCACAAACAAGATCCCCCCAAACAAATTTAATTCTGATTTAACTACTGTTTTTCTTCATTTCTCCTTTGCAGTCATGGTTTTAACAAAAGATATACGCTCCTCTTTATGTGGAAATTCTTTATTGTACAAGCAAATACATCCGTTAGAAATGATTAAATGTATACAAGTAAGCTTATCTCTAATATCTATATAAATAAAAATCAATGTGTGTACGATATGTTTGACCTCTATGATCAGATTTTAATGAAACTTTGGTAGGATGTTCTGGGGACGCCCGTGAGGGTTCCTAGCAAAAAAAAGCTTTTACGTGGCATTGCAACGCATGCCGGGTACAGCTAGTATGTTATTTAATATACATATGTACATGTAATATATAATAATTTCTGTAAGCTATATTTTCGAAATGATACCCTCATTTTCCATGCAAAATTACCGTTATTATTTTATATTATGTTTTTTTAGGATTTTTCCCATTATTTTTCTTGTTATTCAAATCGCTCTGGCCGTGATTGAGCTTTAGCGAGACTAATGAACGGTGATTCATCCTAACATATGCAAAAGTGAGTTTGTTTGTTACGATTTATCGCCTTAACTACTGAACTAATTTTATAGTACATACTGCCGCGGCCGGCAAGTGCAGCATTACCGGGCAATCGTGAGTATGCGGGCTGAGGCGGAGCCGAGGCACGCATCACAGAGTCCGGTAATGCTCAGTTGTGGCCAAGGCTTGAATAGTGCTTTTCTCAAACATGCGGCAAAATTTCAACAATAATATAATGCGATAATGTTTCTTTAATCTCAAACTCAAAAAATCTTTATTCAATATTATATTTTTATATTTTATAAACACTTCTTGACGTCAAACAACTAGTAATCGTTTTAAGCTCGAATACATTACGCAAAGAGTTTGGTTTTACTTTTGTAGCCATTTCACCGAAATAAGAACACAGAACCACTGCCACACAGATTTAAAGTCGAAGATCTGACGCTTACACCAATCCTGACCTGTATGAAATAGTGGAATTAAAGATCTGACGTTAAAAGACAGATGTACGACAAAATTAAAGGCGATGTAAAAAAGTTTCACCTTAAGTACAGTCTTATGTTCCAAATTTAAAACACTTTAATCCCTTGGGAGTTTCATACAACATTATATCCCCAGGGATATAATGTCTTGCTTTACGTTCCCGTCCCCTGTTTTCTTCGCAAAAAATTGACCAATTTAATTACTTTTTGCGTTAAAAATTAAAGCAAGACTTTCTGTGTTCCTATATTTTGCTTTTTTCATATAATCTTGTTCAATTTGTTTGCTGGATGTTTGAATACAAAAGAAAATTAGGGCGATTTTGTAGGTTTTTGAAGGTTTGAAATCTCCTTTATTAATTAACTTAATAAAAAAGGAAAACATAGAAACATCCTTAAGGTGGCCTTTTATTGGAAAAAATAGAGCAACTAGTGCCATTATCCAGGAAGGAAACAGGGACTACGTTTGTATGGGAAAACGGCCTGTACGGTTGCCTCTTAACACACAGCAGTCATTTGATGAAATGTTATAATGCCAATCCTCAATTTTCTTTCGTACTTTATAATTAAATGCTTATGAACATACTGGTGAACCAAGGGAAGTTTTTTTTCCCCGTGGTACACATAGGTGGACTACGCAGGTGAACCACGGGCAATAACCCTGTTAACCATGGCTAGGTATCAAAAGATGGCAATAATTTTCTTTCTTTTTATATATAAAAACTAGCTGATGCCCGCGACTTCGCCTGTGTCCTTATGGAACACTAAAATTCGAGATAAAAAGTGGCCTATGTTATACCAATAGCTTAAGCTATCCCTATACCAAATATCATTAAACAAAAGCTATGATGCTTATGTGTAGTTTCTGTAGTTTCGGAAATCTTTCCGAATAAAAAAACAATTTTTTTTAAACTATTCCATCGTGATCTGCTAGTCATTTCTGGCCTTCTGTTGCGTTCTGTGTAATTTTATTCCTTTTATCTCGTAATGACATATTTTTTAACCCCTACGATTTTATTCTAAGTATAGAAAATAACTATGCATATTTAACCGCTATGTGCTTATCTTACATTAATATAAAAATGTTTTTATTCAAAAAGAGATAGACAGTGCTCTTTTTATTTCTTAAAAAATGTCTACTTACGAAATATCGTTCGGCATGCTACACAACCAAGCAGTTGAAAAAAAATTGGTATTTGAAGGGGTGACACATTTTTATTTATTGATTGAGTACCAATTACAGTTTACGTAAACACATCAAGTGAACACAGCTTGCGTAAGTTCATATTTGTTAAGGAATATTATTAAATAAAATTTATAATTTTCTGCAACACTAATATAAGTAGGTAAGCTTTTTTTGAGATAGGCACAATTCAGAAACACGGGGCTTATTTATATTGTTTACTAGTGGCCCCGCAGACGTTATCCTGCCCGATTACAGCGCCACCTACCGGCTCCAATTGTACGTTTAAACCTTCCCAGGATCTATTCAAACACACACAGATAATTTCGTAAGAATCGGTCGAGCCGGTTAAGAGTTTTTGCGAGACTAACACACAGCGATTCATTTTTAAACGGTTCTATTTAGCTTGCCCTGTTAGTTTGGGTTAAATCTTGGAAGTTAAATTTGACCAACTTCCCAGTGTCCCACTGAGCTGAAATTTGATTTCAATTTCAATTTATTTGCATTCCAAAATGTTACATAGATGGTTAATATTATAATTTTATTATTGACACAATTTTGGACCCTGTTGGGCACAGCAATATAGAAGAGAGGATAACGTCATAATAGTTCTTTCTTTTTTTTTCTTTTTTTAAATACATAGTATACATGTGTTAATATAATAGTTATTAGGATAATCGATTTGAATTGATCATTAACGCTTTTACTATTCTCGTATATGAATTAATATAATGCAGTTGGGTTGGAATTGAATTATAAGTGAACTACAACATTTATGACATTCCGTATCGCGTTAATGATTTGGACAGGAGATTGGAACGCAACCCGATTGAAGTTGGAATGCAGTGCTGTCAAAATACAAAGTTCATGCGAATGCGACGATATTTTTGGATTGAAGATTGGCTTTTTAACCGACTTCAAAAAAGGAGGTTATCAATTCGGTTGTATTTTTTTTATGTTTCATAACTCCGTCATTTTTAAACCGATTTCCAAAATTATTTTTGTATTCGATAGAGTATACTGCAAGGGTGGTCCCATGGTCACCAAAGTCAGGATCTGATGATGGGATCCCATAGAAAATCGAGGAAAACACTAATTTAATACCAGCTAAAAAGATTTCATTCACTAAAAAGTTAAAAATAACTTTTTTTGCAAAAAATAAAAATCGACTTCAAAAACACTGAAAACTTAAAAATAATATAAGAATAGGTACAGACAACATCACACTTCTATATTGAAGTCGATGACAAATTTTAACACTTTCTAGGAGATCATTGTTTGGCACCGACTTCAATAAACTAAGTCTAAGAAAAAATCTATCACGATCGCCTTCAACTCAACAACCATTGCGCCGTGAACACAAGACTCTGCACCGACATCCTTTTATAAAGGAGCGATGGATGGACGGCGACTGTCAAATTGTAAGCGATCGCCATAGATTTTTTCTTAGACAATAACCCACCTGATCTGGAGATCACGGGACCAATCGTGCTAATTTACAGTTGGATAGACCGCATGGAACGCTACCGCACCGCGTCGCCAGCACAAGCGTGCGTTATTACAGTGTCCCCCTATTGTATTCTGGCAACCTCGCTAATGAAAAAAGGCCTACGCGGGGAATATCTAGCCGATCCATGCCAAGAATTGGGGTAGATTAGCGAGCAAGGAAACCTTGTTTTCAATCAAAAAGGCACACTTATATCTTCTACAATTACAATACCTAATTAATGAACAATAATTTTTCTTTCTTTCTTTAAAAAAAAACTGCGCTCCACACTAGGATTTTCTCCTGTGTCGTGGGTGCAGTTACAAACATAGAATATCACCATGCACATACGCCCAGACCGAAACTCATTTCTGTAGGCCATACAAAATATTTGTCCCGTACAGGAATCGAATCCGCGACCCGTTTATCAGAATACTATCACTCGACCTTTGCGCTAACCGTGTCGTCAAATTACTTATGGAATTGACGAAAGATTTCTTTAATTGATTAAGCTTACAATTAAAGTCACAGAGCACATGGATGTAAAGACTTTAATATAAAAAATTGTCCTTAATTAATTCGGCATGTATATTGCGAATGAGGCCCATATTATCATTATTATTCTCAATAGCCAACCAATATCATAATTTCATTACAGGAAGAATGCGGCGAAGAAATATGGGAAACGATATTACGTGAATCAGGAGCAAGAAATACCGTGTTTAGTGCTACACAGGTAGTTATTTATAATATTTTCCGCAAACATACTACTTCTAAAATCATGTATTCTTCTTGGATGGAAGGTCAAAGATGGAAATCAACGGTCAAAGATGAAAGCTTGGATACAAGCTTAACCTGGATTGCTCATCCACGCGAGACCTTCAAATAGAAGACATATTGAAAACATTTTCTTATCTCGTTTCTATACTTTCGCAGCAATATCCGGATGCCCTCATGCTTCGACTCGCGAGCGCCCTAGCCCGCTTCATAACCAGAGACTGCAACAGCCCCACAGCCTCCACACCCGAAAGCCCTGCGCAAAGAAAGCCCTCACTGAAGTCCAAGCCCTCCTGGAGAAGTGCGTCGGTGCACAACGACGGCAGAGCCCAGACCTACCGATGTCCCTTCACAGCCGCCAACGCCCTCACAGCCGTGACCAAGAAGGAAATAGACTCGTACAAATCTTCGGATGAAATCCACAACACCGCCAGATCCTCGGACACAATCAACCAGAACCACGAGGCTAAAATAGCAAACGGTTTGAAATTTCATAGGAGAAGCCTCGCTATTACTTTGGAGGATCGGGGACAGTCGTATATGGAAACTGACTACAAAAACAAAGTCAGTAGCCCCGAGGACTCGGAGCCGACATCGCCAGTTTCTGAATCCAGGTCTATAGTTAGGCCGAGTTTTAGGAAGACTAGTTGTACGGTGGCCCTTGACGTGTACTCGCGTAGAGGTTCAGGTGGAGTAGCAAGGCAGAGGATCAATAGCCTCTCCCTCATCAGTGGGGACAAGCTCAGCGCTATGAGAGAGAAGTTCGGAACACCGGATAAGGTCATGCATTTTTTCGGGAGATGCTTTGTCAAGTTCTTCAGTAATTATGGGTGAGTATTTTTTTTTAATTTAAATAATTTAAAACCAAAATATCAGTGCTTACATTGCTGTGTTCCGGTTTGAAGAGTAAGATATATATGACAGTGAAATTACTGGGTACCGTGACTTTACATCTGATGTCACAAGTTGGCAACGTACGCTGTGGTTCTTGTGGGGGTTGCAGCTAGTTTTACTGCGAATCTCACAGGAGCCGCATGTATTATAGGTGACTGTTACCACTTACCATCAGGTGGGCAGTTTGTTTTTTTTGCAATTTTAGTAGCAATAAAAAACGAGACACTGAACAAAGTTGCAAAAATGAAATAAGGTGCTAAAGACTAAACAATTAAATTAAGGATAGGCGCTTTGGAAAAATTTTGGATAGGTTCTTGTTGGGCCCAAAAAAATTGTTTTTTTTTAAGTCAAAATAAAATTCAAAGTTGGTTATAAGGGAGTATCCAAAAATACATTTTCTTTATGAAGTTCTCTATCTTTCTCTATTTGATCACCAATGTTTGATCAGTTGAATTTTCAAGATGACTATCAAAGTCAATAGGAATTTAGTTCAACGTTCACGGGCGCGAAACTCTCTTCAGTTCTGACCTTCCTTGCTAATAGCCAAAGTTCGATTAAAATCTCTAGAGATGGCCTAAATAGCTGAATTACGTGTCAAAGCCTTTTTAGGTTATTACTTTCCGAGAATCTGCGTTATCAAGAGATGATTAATCAGTACCTTGTCATATCTGTGTCCGTACCTACCTACCATTTTTAAAACTAGGTAAACGTTAAGGGCAAAAATCGAGAAGTACATAGTTTATAGAATCATTCAAAAACTAGTAAGTATGTTAAAAACTATTCGATAATATGTTTAAAACTAATAAAATTGCCCCCAGAATAATATACACATGACTATAATAATATACACATGACTACAAAATTACTACAATTTAAGACTGAGAATTTATTTCTTAGCTGTGTGATTGTTGTTTATAAGGTACCAATTTAATTTCACATACGACAGGACAGCTCTTGATGTTCATTGACGGTGAGTGACGACAAGGCCGCAAGCTTCACCTGGACTCCTCAACAGCTGAGGAACAGGAAATCTTACCTCTGATTGTCGGAACACAAGAATGATATTAACATAGTTATTATGTCCTCTAGCTTAAGTAGAGTTGGTGGTAGCCAAACGGGCTGGGCTCAGATAGGTACCCTACGGTCCCTACCATCAACCAAACTTAGCAGAATACGAGTATCCCACCTGACGTTGAGTGACGACAAGGCCGCAAGCTTCACCTGGACTCCTCAGCAGCTGAGGAGCTGGAAATCTTACCTCTAATTGTCGGAACACAAGAATGATATAACATATTAGGCGATTGAAAGATGCACGGCATTCCGTCATTACATGTCATCTTCCCAATAATCTCATTTTTGGTCCTTTATACCATAACTTTTTTGCAACATAATCGCTTCCATTTATCCAATCAATTTCACATCACGCCATAATCAAATAACACTTTCCAAAACATTACTTAATTCAAATCATTGGCGGATTCAGGGGGGGGGCGCCATGGAGGCCATGCCCCCCCCCCCCCCTATATCAGGATTTCCCTAATTCCGACTTATAGTGGCACAAGGCTACTTTATATTGTAAGCTACCTCCGAGTAAGAACTTTTACAATGCCCCCCCAATGACTACCTGGATCCGCCCCTTCATTCAAATTCAAATTGCGAAACTCGAGTTGAAATTAAATTAATTACCTCAAGTTGGCGACAAAAAGACACTAGAGATAACAGAGATTAGCCCTTCAAATTTATCGACGACTGTCATTCATCGGAGCTCTTGTACGACATGCGGGGCGCGAGCTCATTTATCAGACGTCAGAGCAGAGCCCAGTGCATCAATAAGGGTGCTGTCGCGGTTTCCGACGAGTTGACAGCCTGTGAAAATTATTTAGAGAACCACTGCCAGGATGACGCCCATACGATGTGAGAATATTTTTACAGAGAACAATCCACAAATAACAATTCTACATAATAGCTACGCACGCACGACGTCTTGCGGAATTCCACCCTTTCAACCCCTCATAAATTTCTTCATATACTTAGAAGTAATATTTTCATTGTCATAGCACTTTGGGATTCGGTATTTGAGTACTTTTCGTAGATTACTTGACCCATGTTATGTTGGGGATTTATTTAAACTTTCGACAAATGCTATTAATGAGCATTGTTGATAATGACATGGTTGTTTTTCGACGATTCCAGATAGAAAAGCTTCTATCTCTTTTATTAAACAGTCGAAGTGAACTACACTTTCATTTCAGCCTTATCCCTACTTACTGCAAGATACCTACTATAAATGTCAGAAGCTACCTCGTTCTTATTAAAAATAAGTATCTCTTGGCAATCTACTTTATTTATTACTTACACCATTTTAAAAAAGCTCGATGTTTAGAGTCCTAACTTTGTTGAACAACTTAATAGCGAGTTCATCGTAATCTTTACAAGTGAATCAAATAGCCCATTAGTCTACGGAGGAGAGAGCAAAGGGCTTTATTCAATTAAATCATTCGCATCCACTTTTGTCTCAGCGCTTTTACGGCAAAGTTGCTAGGCTGTGAAATATCAAGGCTGAACTCAATTTACGACCTAAAAGCATTTCAATCTCCTTAATTCAACTGAGTTCAACTCAACTTCATTGTTTATTTTGTTCATTCACCGACGAACAAACATCATGATGACGAATAGAATCAATAAATCAAAACGAGTAATGAGAGACGTTTTTGCAACACAATGCTCGAAGACAGATATTAATGAAGCAATTTTTTATGTCAAAAGAGGCCCTAATAAAACAAAGATAATATTTAAAACCTAGCGAAGATACATCTTCTGCGCATTGTAATCATTGCTGAAAATTTGTCAACTTTCAAAACATTGTTGTAGTTCAGGAGACGCATTTTTAAAACAATAGAATTCATATTCGCATTCGAAATCGTAAGATTCGCATAAATATTTCCAAATTCACTATTTTGAATACTCATTACACAGAACACAGAAAGAGGTTTCTGTGTTCTGTGATTCATTCCGTGTATTCCGCAACGAGTGGTCCCGTCCACTCGTTTTTGATTTCTACTAGTAGAATATATGCAACGTATATTCGTTCCATTTTATATGCATACGTTTCATAGCTGGTTTTTTAAATCAATGAGTTATTACCATGTCATTGCGTACCTGATTTCATTTTTTCTGCGTGTAACGATTTCTAATATATAGAATTTGTTTTCAATGACAATACTGAATTCGAGTGATTTAAAAATCTGTAAAATTGGTGCAGTAGAAAATAATTCCGCAAGTGATTTGTATTCGTGTTCGAATCCAAGATTCATTTCTAATGATTCAAAAATGCGTCTCGAGAGCGGGCTAGAAGTGTGGCGCGATGTATACCAGCATTGGGACCAACGTGTGGAGCTGGCGTCAAGGCGTTGGGGCCAACGTGTGAAGCCGGCGTTACAAACTATAATATCGTTGTCTCTATCTTCCTTATTTCTGCCGCCAAGCAACTGTGTATGAGTTACCGTCTTCCGGTTTGAATGCAGCAGTGAAATTACTGGATACTGTAACTTCAAATCGTATGTTACAAGTTGGCAACGTACGTTGACGTCTTTGTAGGGGTTGTAGATTTAGTCGTGGAAGTATTCGAAAGAGTTCCCATGACCTTGTTAGGTAGTGACACGTCCCTCCTCGACGTACCCTCCTTATCTAATGATAGGATGCGGCGGTGATGGACGTGCTCGCGCCAAAGCATCGTTGGGGTTTAGTCGGTAGGCCACGGCCGCTTGGTAACACACTATCCCAGTGGCAGCGGAGAGTCCGACATAACCTCGCGTCTTCTCAAACGCGAGGTATGCGTAATGCATTTGCTAGCGTAAAAAAAGGAGTTGTAGATTTGCAAGCCTTACCTTTACTGTTGCCCAAAATCGGTCTTGGTCTTGCAGTCTTTCGAGACTCTTGCTGCAAGACCGAGTCCTAGACCAACATCAAGACTGACCCATGGAATATTTGAGCAAGGCTCTTGCTCAAATTTTCCCTACTCGGTGAACGTGAAGTGTCGCCGCGCCCGAGCCCGAGCGAACGCGCGCGCCCTTTGTTATGTGTCAGTGAGCCTTTATGTCAATTGTACCATTGACTAGTACCATTGATTGTACAAGTGATACAACTTTGTATCCTTAGTACCATCAATAGTACTAATGACACTAGTTTAGTATCACTAGTACCATCGTTAGTATTGGCGTATCCATACAACGAAGTGCTAGGTAGGGTGAGGTATTTAAAATGAGTGCGGGGAGGTGAGTGGCCGTTCTGTACAGAGTACCTACCATTATATCTTCTGTGACAAGACTGCAAGACCAAAACCAATTTTGGGCAACACTACTTACCTTAATATTATAGGTGACTGTTTGTAGCCACTTACCATGAGGTGGGCTCGTTTGCCAGCTTTCTTAAAAAAAATATTAGGCAAAACATCTAAACAAGTTAAATAGAAATTTGAAAACGAGATTAGACTATTTTTAAGGTAATTGGAACATTCACGGTGAGTAACGACCTCGCCGTGTACCTACTCCCCGATCTCCGTCAGATTAAATGATCATTAAAAGTTTCGAGCGCTTTCTTTATTTGTCGCTTCATTATTTATATTTTTTTCAACTTTCGTTGGAATTAACAAGCAGTTTGACACCTGTCACAGCGAGAAGCAGCAAAACTTTTATCAGTCTTCTAAAAAGAAGACAATATAAGATTTGTTTTTGAACTACACAATGGATGGTGACAGCTGGTACGAAAAGTTAAAATAAGTCCGTCAGTTAATAAGAAATACCAGACACGATTTTTTTGCTTAGTTAAAATAACAAAAAACTACTTAGATTTGTAGCGATTTAAAGTTAAGGACTGAGGTTCGCTACGTCACAACGCGCGCAAAAATTTACTCACACGTGACGTCACGCTACATTTCATATGAATGGTTCGTCTCAATTTTTTGGATTAATTAAAAACCGACCCGTGCGAGTTGGACTCGCGCATCGAGGGTTCCGTACAAAGTTATCTAAGTAGGTATATAAGTTCCTAACATGATTAAAAATTTCATAGAAATTAGTGCCGATTTCAAATATTTTCCATAGAAACATTCAACCCCCATTTTGCACCCTAAGGGGGTGAATTTCAATAAACCATGAAACACGTATTCAATGAAATGTTTTTAGAGCATGAATCTCAAGTTTTATCAAAATCATTGCTAATTTAAAGATTTTTCCATACAAACTTGCAACCCCTATTTCATCCCTTCAGGATTACAATTTTTTTAAATCCTTTCTTAGTGTGCGTCCGCATTTCGAATTAAAATAACTGTCTAAATTTCACGTTTCTTCCATAAGCGGTTACGGCTGTGCGTGTGTCTATATACACGGTGTTTCATAATAACCAATAAATAAATAATCAATGCGTTATCTAAAACTAATTATTAAAATGTGTTTACACGTAATGTCATTCAACCCGATATTTTCATGTATATCATAGTATCATCATCATGTCTATGATTTACATGAAAATTTTGGGTTGAATGAAATTATGGATAAACGTACCTAGCTCTTGTGAAATTCGCAGCAAATCTGCAACGAATCAAATGCAAATCTCAAGAACCACGGTTGGCAACATATGACATAAGATGTAAAGTCACGGTACCCAGCAATTTTACTGCCATATCTTCAAACAGGAAGCAGCAATGCAAGCATTGCTGTCCATCAACAACATCTATCCATCAACAACACCCTTATCCTCTACTTCGGTGCCCACTCAGAACTCTCATTTAGAAATACACCCAACTCCATTGCTTCTACAATGAACGCTGCCATAATCAACCTCTCGCTTACAAGTCATCGGTGTAAAATGTAAAATGGATTTTTTTTCAAATTTAAATGGGACCACCCTTGGAGTATACCCTTTCCAATAAAAAAATAATCATCAAATCTGAGTTCTCTGTAAAAAGTTATGCGTGATCATACATAAAAAAAAATATACGCGTCTAATTGAGTACCTCCTCCGTTTTTTCATCGGTAAAACACCAGGTACGACGCCATGATCAGGGCGACGGGCCGCTACTTCTGCACGTTTCTGCAGTCCGTGGACAACATCCACCAGCGCATGCGGTTCACGTTCCCGCGCATGCGCTCGCCGAGCATGCAGCTGACGCGCGCGCACCGCCACGGCGCCGAGCTAGTCTACAGCAGCACGAGGACTGGCTTCACACACTACTTGATGGGTAAGCAATTAATCCCCCCCCCCCCATACACGATAGGGTGTACCTGGCAGGTTTGCCTGTAAAGTTAAATCTTACAGGTAAACCGGAGCGTATATGTAGCACAACTGTGCAGGTTTCCACACCTGTTCAGGCAACCGAAAAAAAATTAATTTTGATATTTTTTGCCCATTGTTGTACAGGCAAAACTGATCGTGTGTTGCGGGGCCATAACTTTAACTAAGAGTTTGTACAGGTTTACCGCTACGTGTATGTCCTATACTCAGCTCAAGCTTACCTGATGGGTGTAACTGTGCAGGCGAACCTATCAGGTACACCCTACCGTATATAGCTACCATTAGGGTTGCTTCACACATAAGCGGGTCGTCATTGTCAATTCGGCAGTGTTTGTTGAACAACAAAGCCTGTCCCAAGAAATTACACTTCGGTTTCGTTTAAGGGGAGGTTTCTCAGAAAATCTACTCGTGCGCGGCGACTGCTTTATTGCAAGGTAATATACATATTTGATAGATAACTGCATAGCTTCTAATATCGCTTACGTGCTATGACCGAACAAAAACGTTACTTTTTACACTTTTTAATCGATTTTTGGAAAACTGGGGTACAAAATAATAAAAATGTATTTTTACAATTTTCTAGACAATAGAAATGCACGTCTATTGGTAAAACATTTATGTCATTTACTATTGTATTTTCAGATTCACAGCTGTTTTAAAATATTGAACAGAGTAATTTTTCTATCGAGTGAAATATAATTAATACTGTTTCTGATTTTAGGAATGTTTAGATAAAATGTTCAACAATTTAATATATGAATTTTAGTATGTTTTATATTTGTGGCGGTATAGTTAATCGAAATTGTTCGAAAACGGCAAATTAGCGCCTTAACTAGTGCCGACCGAGTGTTTATTGGGGTCAACACATCATTCGATTCGCCAGTATTTGTCGACTGAGTTTACTTAGTTTATTGTGTACGGCCATCCGAGCGGTTTTTCACGAATATTCAACTGCATATTTTCGATTTTACCACTCGGCTGTGCCGATTAATGCCGGCCCGCTTATATGTGTAACAACCGGTGACTTATTTCTTACTACCTTTATTACCTTTGACTACCTTGATTACCTTATTACCTTTGATAAATAAATTAGAACGCCATTTAAACGCATTGGTGAGTGTTTGACCGGGGTTTGAACGCAGAGCCCAAACTACTGGAGCATGTAATTCGATACCGGGGTTCGTCTTATGAAGGCGCCCACTAGGAAAGGATTTTTCAAAATTCCCACAGGAAGCTAAAAATCCCTATTCAAAAATTAAGGAAACTACAGTATTGAGCTTTAATAAAGCGAAACTTAGTCCGCGAGCACAGCTTTACAGCACAGTTATCAATACTACAATTTTAACTGCCGTGACCTTGTAGTTGAGACCACGTGGTATTGATCTGGAGATCCGGGGTTAACCCATGGGAGCACAAGTTTTTCTGTTGGGTTCGATTGGTGGTACCTAGCGATTCTGTTCCCGCCTGGCTACCACCGTCTTACCTTTTTTTTCTCGGGGGGAAATGCGTAACCGCACCGTACCCGCCGTTGGCTAGACGGCGAGTGTGTGTGGGGCTCTCCCGGCAGAATGCCAGGCCTACCCACTAAAACCCCCCCGGTGTTCTCCCTGCCCTTATGGGCGCGCTAGGTAAGGTCCACACTGCGACTCCACTACCCACGCGCCCGAAGTTTATCGCCATAAAAACAATGCTAATAACATTGTTGTGTTGCCACAATTAGAGGTAAAACAGCCGGCTCCCCAGCTAATGGAGGATCGTCATTTTCCATTGGGTAAGATGAAGGCCAAGAGCTCATCTGTTGTGAGTTAAAAAATAATGCTCACGTCGCACGGATTGATCGTGTTTACGCGATGAAGAAAAATGTCCTAATTTGTACGTTTTCATATATTCACTGTGCGCATGTCCGTGCTACCGTGCGCTCGTGCATGTATATTATTACTGTAGATAAGTTAATATCCATTACCTGAATAACTTATTTCTGTATGCGATCCATATAGCCAAGAGGCTGTCACTTCTGAACATTAAGCATTCCTCAGAAGAATATGCTTTAGTTATTCTTCTGAGGGCCATTCAATACCACAGGTTGCCGATGCTTGGGAGAACCAAAATATTCTTTATTCAAATATTACTTGATAGAAAACTCTTTTGTATCGTTATAATTTTATATAAAGGACCGTCAAACTAAAGGTTCCGCGTTGCCTGCATTCAACGGCTTTCCAAGACCCCAAGATCGTTGGTCCACCTTGTGGGGGGTTGCCAACACCGATTCTCCCGGTAAGCGGCCGACTCTGGAGGACATTTTGACGATTTTTCGATGTTTTTTGAGCGCCTACCAAAATACTCCATTCCACCTGATGGCAAGTGGAAATGGGGCAAACATGCGAAGACAGCTGGTGCAGTGTTATACACGCTGCACCAGTCAGAGTCAACTTGCACCTTGCCGATTTGCAAGGTACTTCTTCACATCTCTATTTGACTACGTCAAGTAATACTTATAGGGAAAATAGTGGAGTCGCAGTGTGGACCTTACCGAGCGCGCCCTAAGGGCAGGGAGAACACCGGGGTGTATTAGTGGGTAGGCCTGGCACTCTGCCGGGAGAGTCCCACACACGTTCGCTGTCTAGCCAACGGCGAGTACGGTGTGGTTACGTATTTCCTACCGAGGAAAGAAAAAAGGGCTCGTGCAGTGACAGATCTAGAATACATGTGTCGCCGGTCCCAATTCTTCCGTGGATGTCACAAGAGCACAAACTTGTGTCGCCCAGCGTGGATAAGTAGGTCATTCCTCGTTGGAGGCAAGACCTGTTTGTAGACATGTACATACCTTAGAAAAAATACGACTTGAGTTGAAATTCACCATAACTCGAGTTAACTGAATGAAAGTGATTGACCGATTTTTTGTTTTTTCCAATTTATTGACTCAGCTTCGCAACAATGTTAAAAAATTTGGACCAGAGTCGTAATGATATGAATTAGGATAATTGTAGTAAGTAAATCAAAGTAGTTAAAATTGAAATATAAAAGGAATTCATTGTGTAGACGTAAGTATCATATTAAATATATTTTAATTGAGAGCGCCTCTATCAATGGCCTCTATCGCGTACTCGCTTGATTCGTTTACTTGCCACGCCAATCCCAATTTGACTCAGAGAGAATTCAATGGAGTTTATTCGAGCAATCCAACTCGAATTACGGTTTAGTTATAGTAAATCGAGTTGACATAATCATCCGTGCCCAGCAATAATGGGACGTGTATGGGATAAATCGACAAAAGAAAAGAAATGTGTTTGTAAAAGTACCTACTTGCCGTCTTTGAGAATTAATTTAATGTAATTAGATACAATTAATCTATCTCAAGATCCGTAGATATCATGAACTCCACTCTAATAATATAACCTTATTATCGTGATGATGTCCAATTATTACTGGCATTAATCACAAAGATGCTTTTAATTATTTTGAAGGAGGAATAAATTATTCTGTAGATTTATAACACTTTTCTTAATAAAATACCGCCAAGGGACAAATAAAATTTCGATTGCAATAATAAATACCGGTAACCGGAGGCCCCAGGCTCTCCTTAAATATCAACCTTTGTTAGGTTGTTTTGAATACGCTCTAGAGGGCATTTATTAAAAATGAGTCACGTGGAATCTGCAAAACCCTGGAAAATTCTCTATAGGTATATAGAAAAACGCTTTTCAAATTGTTATTGAATGAACGCATAATGGAAAACTAGGTGTTTATAATTAGTCGTCACTCAATCCAAATACTTTCTAATGCTGAGCACAGGTCCTCTCCATGGACAAGGAGGAGTTGGCCTATAGCACCACGCTGGACGGGTGGGGGCAAGTTTCTTTGTTTAGAGTTTTCCACGGGAAGATAGGGAGAAGCAACGCATGTTCTCAATCTGTAAGCAAGAAGATACCGCCATCACACAGACACATGGACACCGTCACCACAGATACACTGACACCCTCGCACACACTCACACACACATACACACTGTTTGTAACTGCACCCACGACACTGGAGAAAAATCCTAGTGTGAGGCGACGTTTTTTAAAAAAATAATATATATAAATACACATACACACACAAACACACACACACACCATCACCACAGAGACACATTGTACTCCAAAATCTGACTTGTGAGTTAAAATCAATAGTCAACTAGATCTAAATGGCAAGCAAACAGAAACATCTCTTTCCGCCCAGACAATCAAAATTAATTCGGGAAATAGAAACATTCAATATTAAAGAAAGAGACAATGGCATGCGTTTTATAGTTTTTACAATAAGTAATAGACTAAGCAATTATTAGCAAAACTAAAATTGTTTGCAGGTCAACTATATGAAATAGCGGAGGACATATTTTCGTTGAAGCTGAAAGTGTCAGTGGTAAAGGAGAGCATGGAAGGCAACTACTACGTCGCAGTGCTGCGGCTTGAGTTCGACAATAGTGATTATGTGAGTCTCATTATTTCAGAAACTCCGTGGAATGCGTTGCGACTGGTGGCAAAGTGAAAAAATTACGAACTGTCCACTCATCGTTAGTAAGGTAACAGATCGACTAACTAACACTTTTGCCGGTTTGTCCCCTTAAGGGGACAAAAACGTGTCCTCCCCAAAACTTAGGCAAAGGTGTGAACTCAATCAAATTTTGGTTTATAAGATCACTAGCTGTGAAGTACGTTTCGCCATGTTTGTTGAACACATAGGGTTGCGAAAGCGATTATATTCCCTTAAACCAGCACTGTCGTAAATTACTTCCTACCTTTTTTTGGATGGAAAATGCTTTATTACTTTTTACCTGACGTATCTCAACTATATTCCAGCTCTCTTCAATTTTTTAGGTAATTGAAGCTTAGGACTTCATAAAAACTCGCGAGAGCCCTTAGTTCACCCCTGACACAAAATTCTTTCTAAGCTGAATGAGTTTATGAGTAGGACTCATAAATACTAAACTTACGAGAGCCCTTAGACCTCCTTAATCCGACCCTGTCGCAAAATGCGTTCTTAGCGGACGTCGACTAACTATAAACTACCTCCTAGCCAAATTTTATCTTTGTACGTCAAGCGCTTATTGATATTTTGTGATGAATGAGTGACCTTCCGCTCTTATATACATTCTGTCAAAAAAGTATCGGGAATGAATAATTAATTGTGTATGGTTCCAAATTCTTTTTTTTTTTTGTAGTTAGATTGGCACAACTGTTTTCCATTTTGGCGTGGAGTTTGAGTTGCATCTGTATTTAGAATAACTAAACTGCTGTTTTAAGTTAGATCATAGCTAGAATGGACAAAAACATCGAACAAAGAGTTTGTATTAAATTTTGCTTCGCCAATAGAATTTCGCGTTCGTTCGGAGTCACTGAAAATGTTACAGAAGGCTTACGGTGAATCAACTTTATCAAAAACACAAAGCGTTCAAAAGTGATCGAGATGTGATGGAAGATTTGCCTCGCTCTGGTAGGCCTTCAACTGAAGTAAACATCGCAAAAGTGAAGGAAATAGTATCTGTCTCTCACGAGTCAATCCGTACCATTTTAAATAATCGCTTGGGTATGAAACATGTTGCCGCTCGGCTAGTCCCAAAAGACCTGAATTTTCTTCAAAAACTCAAACGACTCGCTAAGGACATGCTAAAACGAGTCAATGCCGACCCAACATTCATGAATCGCATTGTTAATGTACTGGTGACGAGACGTGAGCTTACGAAATTGACACGCAAACATCTTCTTGACAGTTTTCTTTGACTCGTAGTCGTACACTCGGAATTTTTGTCAGAAGATCAAACGGTAAATAAAAAGTAATTATTGGACTTTGCACCACTCTAACGTAGGGCGCGCTATGGCGCTATTATACTTATTATGTTTAGAAAATAAACTCGTATCGATGTAAAAAAGCAAATGTATTTTAAAATAATATCAGTTATAATGACATATAAAAGTAAAAACTATTCTAAAATGACAAAACTAATAAAATGGTTACATGAGAGGGCTAGTGGTAGATACCAAAGTTAGGGCGAGCGGTAGCTAGCCGGTGGTCTTCGCATTCGAGACGAAGAATTGACGGACGATTATAGAATAGAATAATTTTATTTGCTAGAATATGGTACATTATTAGTTAGTAGTACATTTTGTTGCTCCGACACATCCTATTGACAACAATGTGCAAATATTTCATCAACTATTTTAAGATATATTATAATTATTTCATTGCACTGACATTCTGATTGAGTCGTTAGGTTCTTGAATGGAGACCGCGACTCGGAAAACGTAGTGTGGGACGCCCTGCGACAAGATGGGATGACGATTTACGTAGGCTGGCTAGAGTGGGCTGGATGAGATTAACCGAAGATCGGGAGCAGTGGCGTGCATTAAGGGAGACCTATGTCCAGCAGTGGACGAGTGTAGGTCGATGATGCAATACTATTTTATTGGTAAAGTGTACACACTGGAAGTCGTATACGGCGGTGCTGCGTGTGCTACAGCATGTAAAGAATATGAAAATCTGATAAACATACACAGTCATGCAATTATATAGTATTGAATTTAATTTTTCTCCCAATTAAAGTAAACACTACAAGTACCTCATTGTATGACTATGTACGTTCGATTTACACTCATGTTTCATTTAGGATAGTTTTTACAGATAAACACAAGGAAATACGACAAATCAGGCGAAACGTTTGATAGCAGTGGAATATTGTGTTACTTTTTGTGTATCCGTGTCAGGTCCTCATAATTGGCGACAACGATCTCCATAGCATAGAAATATTCTTGTAATCATCACGCGTGTTCTCCTCGAGAGGTTAGGTAGAGAGATTGACTCCAAATCGAACTTTCACAGAACCCGGATTGTCCCAACTATGGATATGCCCTGCACTCAGCAGAGATAGTCCCACACACGCCTGTCATCTAGCCATTGGCAGATACGGTCGGCAACAGCATTCTAAAAAGGGTTTCTGGCTACCTTTTTTAGACAAATAAAGTATTTTTTTCATTTAGGTAGAACAAAAATAAAGAACACAGCGTGAAAAAGGGTAGGTACTTATTTATTTTAACTTGTTTGTCTTAATGTGTAATATATTATTGTTTTACATTTGTCTTTCCTTAACATAGTATCTTTGCGATCAAAATTTTAATAAAAATATATAATCAGCTCGATTTTAATTATTTTCCTTTGTTTCTTTCGTCGTTCGTCTATACCTTATATCCTAGAGTATTTTAGCGTACTCTATTGGTATTGTAGATCATTAAGTACGGATGGCAACCCTAATAAACACTTTCACCAAACAATTCACCAATTACTTTAAGTCCCGTGTGAAGCGAGATACGTGAAGCGAGATTATTGTCATTATTCGCGTACTGATTCCAGACAAGCCGCTCCTGAGAATGTAGAATTCGGAAAAAATCTCAACAAACTTTTATCCGAGCCGGAAATCAAGTCTGGAATCTAGCGCTTATATAGCAGTCGCACTGGAGCAATGAAACAGTCAATTACATTACAATTGAAACATCAAAAATGTTGATGTTTCTTCATAAATTGCGTAAACATCAAAGGCAACCGGAGATTAATCTTGAAGTAACATAGGGTGTGGGATATTGTATTGTACAGGAATATAGTCTTTTAGAAAGACGCTACCAAGCTCTCTGCTATCATTTTGTTCATTTGCTATACTTATATGTATATCGGTTTATAAAAAAAAATACACAAGTATTTACCTAATGAATTCAAAGCCACCAAATATTTTTAAAACTCGTAATATTTTTATCAAAATATTATCATCCTGCCTTTATCCCACTCTTATGTGGGGTCGGCGCAACAAGTTTTAACAAGTTTAAGTATTTTTCTGGTACTCTATTTTCATTGAGAGCCCAAAACAGAACTTCTTGGAGTCACTATCGTATGCCTTCTCTCATCAACATACATGTACAAGTTCTTGCATACATACGTATATCAGTCTACTTTCCGCATAATTGACGAAGTGAAGATTTTCGTTCCTCGTCCCGGCATAAATCCGAACTCGTTCTGAGTGACCTGACTGACCATCTTTCTCCTCCTATTCGTCTCTCTTTTATTTTTTAATAGTACTGTGCGGCATGAGTTTCTTCCATAGTTTTGCGGCAACAATCGTTTTTATTAAAGATACAATTTTTTAAAGATGAATACCACACAATTGTTGCACCATTCGTCTGGGAGCGTGTTCTCTTGTAGCAACTTATTGAAAAATTAAGTCAGCTACTTCCATCCATTCTCTTTCAAAAACTTCCATACCTCTGCTAGTATCCCACCATCTGGTCAGCCTTTCCCATCTTTTATCCCTTATACTCCCTTCCTCACTTCTAATGCTATCTCTTGTTCTATAACTATATTTACTGGTATATCCTCTAACATTGCTCTCTATTAATTTTCTTCATTCACCAATCTTTCAAAATATTCCTTCCAACGCTTGTTATCGGAAGAATCTTTTTCTCATATTAAAAATGTTGTTTAAAAAATTGTAAGCTGTCAACATTTTTTAGTAATAAAACATCCTGCAAGGTTTGTTATAAGAGATCATAATTGATTAGTTAATTTACACAACTAGTTTATATACCTACACAATTATTGTTTACATACTTTTGTATGTAGGTACATACTTTAATGTAAAGATAATATCTTTTAGAGAGATACTAAGGTAGACTCATTGTCGATAAAATATTCTATGCCTTACGTGTATGTGCAATCAATTAAAGACAAATACAGTTCTAACAAAAGTATCGTTGTGTAAATTAACTAACCAATTATTATGTAGGATTAATACTTAATACACAAAATATGTCCTGCACCAATAAAAAATCTAATGAGGCCTTGAATTTATTATAGTGAATTCTGAACTTCTCTCATATAAAGGAAGTAAATAGTTTGTCCCAACCAGCCAAGTCAGAAGAAATAACCGTAAAGTGTGAACGCTCTAAAATCTCTCACAGCTAATTTATTAATATGTTCAAAAAGTTATTAAGTACTGGATCGACCCGACTGGCAATATCTATGG
Organism: Schoenobius gigantellus; assembly: GCA_963935595.1. Lineage (NCBI taxonomy): Eukaryota > Metazoa > Arthropoda > Insecta > Lepidoptera > Crambidae > Schoenobius > Schoenobius gigantellus. Next base: position 30,711,591 of record OZ012551.1, read on the forward strand.
AAACGTTTGGAACATTAAATTCCACAATCTACGGGTATCGCTATTGAGGAAGATATTATTGGAACAATGCAAATTAAGTAATGGAAATGACTGAAGATACGGCTGCGTGATAATTACGTTTGAAACGTCTCAGTTATTATCATTCCCGAGTAAGTGAATTCGGGACCTTATTGGCTTTACATTAACTTTTTGTTGAGTATCGAACATTAGACACTCGTCAAATATTTTAGGGAATGCCTATTTACATTCTGCTCGCTTAGTATCTACTGCCACAAATTTTGTGGAGCTTTCTCTCACTTCGTATTAGGTATGTCAATACAATTTACTACAGTAAATTTGCATAGTGTCACGATAAATACTCGTACAAATTGAATAATGGGACCTGCGAATTTTGTCTTTATAGCTTCGTTTTCTATTTTGATAACTTTCCGTATAGCCATCTATGTATCAAATGTCAGAAAATAATCAGTTTTATATAACTCAAACTCAAACTCAAAAATCTTTATTCAATATAGACCTTTACAGGCACTTATTGACGTCAAACAAAACATAAAAATCTTATTAAACAAGAATCGAATTTACTAATTATTTAATCCTTGTATGTACATACATACACCCCAACCATAATTACGATGTATGCAAATACAAGTAAAATGAAAAAAAAAAAGTTGACTCTACACCTGTTCGGAAATTGGGAGAGCCTTCTCGAGAAGAACAGGCAAGAAACTCGGAAGGTCTTGTAATTTTTTTTTCTCCTCTTTTAAATTGCCAACATTACAAAGCTTATATTTCACAAACAGTTTTATTTCATAAAAATAATTTAGAAATGCCTGTCGGCATGAGTGGAACAGTTACTCAACTGAGTAACTGTTCCACTCAAGTGAGTAGCTGTTCCATATACAAACACTTTCGGTAAAATTCCGGAAAACAAACATACTTACCTAAACCGAACCCGTTATAAATCCACAAACTAAATGTAATTTCAGAGGGAATTTTTTACGTGTTCATTGAATAAATTCACGAAAACAGCATTATTTCCAATCCATACTAATATATCATAAATGTGAAAGTGTGTCTGTCTGTTACCACTTCACGCTTAAACCCTGAGCTGATTTAGATGTTTCGTATAAAGATAGTTTGAGTCCCGGGAAAGGACATGGGATAGTTTTTCTTACAAAAATCATTCTTGAAGGGGGTGAAAAACGAATGAAATTGGAAGTTTGTGTGGAGAAACAATATTTATGAAAGGACATGTCCTCTTTTGGGCTAAAAATTTCATCATTAATTAAGCAACATGTTTCAGGTATTTTTGTAAAGAGTACTCAAAAATCTAGGGTTTAGAATAAAATTTAGGTTTTTTTGGCCTGCAAATTCAAAAAAACAGCAATTTTCTGATTGACTTTCATAGTATGTAAAACAAAGCGATTTTTGTATGGAAACCAATGACAAGTTACTGAAACGTGTCACAAACGAATAAATAAGTAACAAAAGCGCACAAACGATGTGATAGTGAGTGATTTTCTGACTAAAATTCACATAAATTACATTTTTAATGTTTTATCAAGATTTACGAAAAACATGGCTGTATGAACTTAGCTCCCTTTGCCTTCTCTTGCAGAAGTGACAGCGTCAAAAAAAGCCTCGTTTAATTTTGTGATTTTAATGATCGTGATCGCTTATAATATAGGCAATCACAAACAAATCACAATACTTTTTATTAAGAAGTGCACAATCTTGTGTTGTTGCCGCAATGACTGTCAAATTAAAGGCAGCAGACGTTATAGATTTTTCCTTCGACAATAAACCCCCAGGTGACCACATATTTAATTGGATTGCAAATTAGCAGCATTGCAGGTCACTGCTGGTAACAAACAAACATCTCTGACTCTGACCAAAAAAATGATACATGTAATCAATAGGTCCATGCTATTAAAATGAAATCTAGCACAATTGGTTGGTGGCAGATGACTTCTATACTTTAGTTTGTAGCAGTGTGTTTGTGCAGCATTTGTTAGGATGAGCCCCTGGCTGTAGTGTCTAGTGTGTGATACCTGTTTTACTCTGCCTACTCTTAGGATAAGCACCTACCTCACAGTAATGAAATATCAACATAAATAAAATATACTGGTCTGTTCTTAAGAATGCTACAGTTTTACTATTTCAATAACAAAAGATTTTTTACAAAACAAATGCTAATTAATGAAGTCATTATAATGAACTAAGTGCAAAATTCTCTAAGATTACTATAATGTTAATTCAAAGTGTAAATATTTACTTCTATATGACTACATACCCTCGATTTTATCATGGGTACTAAATATGTAATATGAAGTGTTGGATAATTATAATAGTGGAAACTATGTGAAAGAGTTGTAATCAGGCCCGCCGCTAGCTGTTTCATCGCCCGCGTGCAATACCGATTATGCCGCCCTACGAATACTTACTCTGAGTTTTGTCAAAAAAGGATAATTAATGTTTTCTCATTATAATGGGAAAAAAGAAAAACAACTTAAAGAAGATAAAATATTTATATAACTAGCTGTGCCCGCGAACTACGTTTCGCCATCGAAATGCTTAACACAGTGCTTAATATTTTCCTCCATTTTATTCCAAAATCTCCCGCACGCACACCCCCGCCTTGGTGACGCTCACTTCGCAACGGGCCGTGCAGCAGAAATCGTAATATTTGAATTTTGCCATAACTTCAAAACCAAACGTTCAATTTTAATCATTCAAGGACCAAATATTATCTACATAAACTGTACTTAGTGATAAAATAATTTATTTTGATAAGGATTAATAGAATGAGAAAAATAAATGCGTTTAAATGTAGTCCAAAAAAAATTCAAGATTTTTAAATAAAAAAATGTTTGTTGTGCCTCACTCGACATAGATAGGTAAAGTGTGTCGCGGACTTTTTTGTAGATATTTATAAGATCTACAATTAATTAGAACATTTTATGGTTCTATCTTTTATATTTTAGGCAGCGTACGCAAAATAAGTTACTTTTCTGGTTGATTTTTTACACCTTGTGTCCGAGAAACCCAAATATCTTACAGAACTCTCTACTATATTATGCATGTATGCATACAAACCTTCCTTAAGAATCACTCTATCTATTAAAAACCCGCATCAAAATCCGTTGCGTAGTTTTAAAGATCTAAGCATACATAGGGACAGACAGACGGCGGATAGCGACTTTGTTTTATACTATGTAGTGATAACTCACCCTAGATATAGAGTAGAGTAGTCGGACTTATTAAGTTTAAAAAAAAAGATCAAAAAGAAAATACAGCATTAAAAGGGCACGGACCTTGAGTCTGTGGTGAGATAATTATTTAAAAAAAAAATTAATTAGGTACTTATTATTTTTGTTTACTGAAGTATAAAACTATATCTACTCGTATATACAATTAAAGGAGATGTTCCCATCTAAAGACGCACGCACAGCCGTAACCGCTAATGGTAGAAAAGTGAAATTTGGACAGTTGTTTTAATTTAAAATGCGGACGCACACTAAGAAGGGATTTTATAAAATTTTAACCCTAAAGGGATTAAATAGGGGTTGTAAGTTTGTATGGAAAAATCTTTAAATTAGCAAAGATTTTGATAAAAATTGAGATTCATGTTTTTAAAAATATTTCATTGAGCGTGTTTCATGGTTTTTTGGAATTCACCCCCTTAGGGTGCAAATAGGGGTTGAAAGTTTCTATGGAAAATATTTAAAATCTGCTCCAATTTCCATGAAATTTATTATCCGGGCTTAAAAAGGCTACAAAATTATTTTTCCTACGGAAAAATATAAATTCCCACGGGAGCTGAAAGCATTTATCTACAAAAATTTGCGAAATCTTCTATCAACTTTCTTATATCCAAATTGTTTAAAATTTTATGTTCAATTGAAACTATAGCTAAAGAACTTACGAGTAGTCTTTGAATGAAGCTCAGAGGGGATTCCCCTAACTTCGCCAGTCCTACTTTTTATAGAATACCTACTTTAGGCGCTACCAAGAGCGGGGGCGGGTGGTTCAACCTGCCGACAGACGATATTTGATATTGCATCTTAGTTTTAACGGATGCCAATATATGGCGGTGTTAACGATATTCGGTCCTACCATTGACGTATATGGTAGGATATATACGTCAATGGGTCCTACGCATTCGGTCGATTTTTTCCATGCGATGACATTTCTTAACATAAGGTGGGGTGGGTATTATGACAATGACTTGAATTACGTGATGATTCGCACGATTTGCCGCCCCCCTGAACGTGCCGCCCGCGTGCGGTGCACGCTTTGCACGCCCGCTTACGGCGGGCCTGGTTGTAATATAGAAACTGGTTGCAGGTATGAAATAAAACCCAGAAATTATGTAATTTTTATTTATTCAATTTCAACATCTTCCCTCATTAGTACGTCATTTCAAAATTGAGCCAGTGGTGTTATATTAGTTTGGTGCGGAGCCCATCCTAAATTCATGGATTTCATTTGATTTTTCCTCTTATCAGCAGTCTCATGTGATGGATCATTTTCTTGAATATGTTCCCCAAAATATGACTTAGCTTGCTTAATTTAATATGTTCCAAGACTGATTAAAATTAAATTGAATATTTTCATTCCGGGGAACATATTCAAGTGTGGAATTTAAGCATCAATATGTACAAAGATGGCTTGCCTAATGCCCTATTTAAAATAGATTGACCACCAGGTCGGTTGGTCGCTTACTGCAGCTAGCAGTGTAAGTTATAAGATTTCTTTTGAAATAGGTAATTAGAGGACTTTTGTAAGTAAAATGTTAGTAACCTCTAATAAAACAATGGAATTGTTTGAATCAGACCCAAAGAGTATAACGTATAGTTAGATTTCTACTGGACAGGTTTTCCCTGCTTATATGGGCTATACCTAAATGTAAAGGTGCATATTGATTTTTGAAGCAATAACACTTTTTTATATAAGTAAACATGAGTTTTTGAAATGCATACCCGAGAAGCAATTCTGCAAAGGGATTCCTTAGCCCAGAGTCTGACTTAATATAAACCTAAGGCCTTTTTATGCTTTGAACAAACCTCACCTAATTGAGTTAAGCAAGAGAACAACAAAACAAATTGTGTGACTGTTAAACCTGTCCAGTATTTACATACTATATCAGTGGAATTTTCTATATTTTCAAATTCAATTAGTTTCTGTTCTTTGATTTTATTGTTAGTAAGTCAAGCATGAATTATTTGGTGTAAACAATACAGTGAACTTATATTACCGTAAAAATGCAAAATCATATTGACTCATGTGATTTTCACAGACTCTGGCATTACTTTACGAATATTTTACAATCCCCGAGGATCTTCTTTCGTAAATATAATGGTACCCTTCGACATTCCAAATTTTAGCACTCTGGTACAAAAAAAATGAGAAGTTGTATCAGGAGTGCGACTGTAACCTGGAAGTATAACATTTTGTTGTTCAATTCTTGGGTCTGGTTACTTCGTACCTTCAAATTACGAGAAAACTTAGTCCAGTTAGCAAGCCAATATTTAAATCACATGTAAAATCAAGAACCTGAGCATAGCTGTAGAAAATAAATGATACTATTTTGTGAAAGGAAGGAAGGTTACACACATACACACAAACAATAAACAAAAGTCAAAACGACAGCTACAGTGGCATTGACAATGACATCCTTTTAATTGCCAGTAAAAAAAACTAAATGTGGCCCTGCTAAAGAAACAATAAAAAAAAACATTTTTAATTTTTTTCTCCTAAATGCAGGCCTTAATATTTTTAATATTCATGGATAAACATCCTTCTCATAAAGCTCTATTTCCGTCATAAATTTTTAAACTGGTTAAAAAAGGTTCAGAATAAAATTCCACGTTCCATACAAAAAGTGGACATGTCCTTTAGATGAAATTTGGTATGGAGATAGCTTGAGTTGTGGGGAAGGATATAAGCAGATTGGATAAGAAATAAGCTACCCAAATTACTAATTCGACGCGGTCAAAGTCGCGGGCCAAAGCTAGTATATTTTAAGTGACTTTATGGATATATTTATTTTAAATTTGTGTACACTATCACATTAGGTTAAACCTGTAACTGTAAGTTAGGCGAAAAAATTGTCACCTTATAAAAAGAAAAGGTGTGAAAAAGTAAAGAGAACACTTTTTGGGCAATATCCCTTGAATAATATACCCATATGTTTTAAAATTTGAAATAAATAAACCATAAACAAATTCTAAAAAAAATTAAAACTACAGAATTGCTTGGGAAATTGCCAATAATTTGCTCGCAAGATCCCACTTCAACGAATCGCCAGAGATGGTTTAGTATTTCCGCCTCATCTCACGAAAACAGGGCGCAGGGGGTGTGTTATTGGAAAAATACTTGGTTCTCCGAGTGGAGGTATATGCGTTTGCTCCGACAATGGATATTAAATATTCGATTTGGCTTATCTTTACCGGGTAGTAGTGGTATTGTTAAGTGATTAGATAGGTATTTTTCGAAATGAGGGAATGTAGTTGCTAAACGTACCGTACACCTACTTATCCGCTCACAAAGAAAAAATACCTCATGTAGGCGCTGTTTTTGCTAAAAACGGTACCTCTATCTTACATTGGCGTAGTAGGTAAGGGAGGGGGCTTGGGGTCCGGACACCCCCCATTGCAAAATTTACATATACTAGATAGAATTGATAGGAATTGATTTCAAAAAGAAAAAGAGCTAGGTAATGTGTTTAATGTTATTTTATTTCAACTAAGGTAAAAGTTTCTTTTGTTTTAATTAAGGTAAAAGTTGCAACTTACCAATATGATTATGCTTAGATTATGCTTAGTCAAATTTTCCGTTAGCGAACAAGGTGGCGCGATAGAGGGGGAGGATCATTATTCAGTACACACTAGGCAAATTAAGGTCCTTAATCTGGACACTCTCCCTCCAAAAAATATACCAGAAATAGGTTTTTTACCTATTTCTGCCACCAATCAGCTTGCATTGCTTTGTTCCGGTTTGAACCCCAGTGGCAGTGAAATAATTAATGATGTACTAGGGACTCTGCTGTACCAGGGTCGTCTGCTTGGGTACCCCCATGGCGCCATGGCGACTAGTTAAAATTCATAGCTTTTTTCTTGCTTTAATTACTCATATAGATTAAACGGAACATTGTAGTCGATACAAGTTCGAGGTCCACAATGCTGTACTTCTCTTCATAGAACACAATGCCACTCGAAACGTGTTAATCGGTTGCCATATATTTCCAAACGTTTGCGTAGGTTTGGAGTTTGGGACAAGTGCAAAACTTTTGAATTCCGTATTATAATCGCACTTGCAATACCTACACCAGATCCTTACCTTTCAAAACTATTGGTGTGCGCGGTAGGCTTATTACCGATAGTTATGTCTGCACTACACTATCGGCGATGATCGTTGATCGTGTGATCGTCTATAATCGGCACGATCATCGTGCAAGCATCCACACAATCCTCTGTAGTGGTTTGTCGAACGGCAAGCGTCAAGATGGACGTGGAGTGTTGCTGCTGCAACTATTTATTTAATAGCGGTGCACAACCATTTTGTTAATGTGGTTCAACGAAAAGTTGTCAAAAAGAGTGAAGAAAAAGAAGATGGTGGAGTTTGACCATTCATCGTAATAGAACAAAGTTAACATGAGCATGAGCATAGAACATGAGCGGCGATCATATGGACACCTCAAAGTAACCACCAGGCGATTCCCTTTGATGCATGTCCGAAAAACCGACAATTCACGGGTCGCAGGCGATCATAGACGATGATATGCCGGTAAAGCCGAGTACATCCGAGTATACCCTCTACACAATCGTGCTCGCGTAATCGTAATCGTCTGTAATCGCCGATAATGAAGTGGAGCCATTAGAGACAGTCGCAATTGCTGCGATTGTACAATTATTGCTCACAAATCGCAAATTCGGATTATGGAACGTTGAATTGCGCTACGACAGCGCCACATGCGAGCGACTGACGAACTAAAAGTGCACGTCAACGCTTGGACGCAGCGACCGATTGTTTAATTTGGTCGTTTATCGCGATATCGCGTTGCTATTGTATAACAGGCAAACGGTTGCTTTTTTCCATAATAAGCCTGCCAGTAGGTACAATACTTACCTAATTGGAAAGAGCTGATACAATTATCTTTCTTATGATATAAATAGCCAACTAGCAGCTGCGTCGCCGCGCCTGCGTGTACGATGTTGCCGCTGCCGGTAGCACACTTCCGGCGCGAAACCAACAAGGCGAAGCCGCGACACATAGGAGCAAATAAAACGTGGAATCGAGATCGAACACGGAGGTAGACGTCTGAGCAAATCGGGCGGATCCTCGTGTGACAGAGATAGCGCGATAGTTAAATATCCGCGTTAGAGCAGGCAAGCTCGCCAGAGCTCGCGCGCCGTACAAATAACATCGCGGCAGAATTGCTCAGCGGTTTCGCTACTTACTACAGTTCCGAGGCGGTGTGCTACCGGCATTAGTAAAAAAACCGGCGTGGTTGAAAAAATCTTCTTAGGGTTCCGTGCCTCGGAAGGAAGAAACGGAACCCTTATAGGATCACTTTGTTGTCCGTCCGTCCGTCCGTCTGTCTGTCTGTCAAAAACCTTTTTCTCAGGAACGCGTAGAGGTATCAAGCTGAAATTTATATCAAATGCTCAGGTCTACTGTCCCTTGGAGCTGTGAAAAAATCAAACTTCTAAGCTAACGCAATCAAAAGATACAGCCGCTTATGCCGCAAATTTCCGCAAATTTTCGACACTCGCATGGGAATCAATACCTACCAGGATACTTCCCGTGAACTCAAAATCTTGAAATTTGGTACGAAGTAACGTCTTATAGCACAGATAAAGGAAAAAATGCGAAAACCGTAAATTTTTACTTATATACCTACAGGTTTGTACGGAGCCCTCGGTGCGCGAGTCCGACTCGCATTTGGCCAGTTTTTTGATAAAACCTGACTGTGTCGAATTAATGTTTTCTATTTCTTATTTCTATTTCAAATTAGTGCAATCCACTCTACTCTCGATTCTGAACAAACTAATTTTACCAATTTTGCTCAATTTCATTAACATGTTGCATAAATAAACGAAACAATTAATTCGTACCCAAAGTACTGAAAATGCTTTACGACAAACTCCAAACCTTGATGATGAAATTCCTACAAATGTATAGAAATCATAATACTAACGTTATAAATTCTGATAAAACAACAAAAATCCTGGAAAATTCATTAATCACTACAACATTACCTAATTACTTCTAATTGAGAAAATTAATAAAAAAGCTTGCAACACAGCTTTTTCCGGTTGCGAAGGTTCTGTTAAGTAGACCGAGGGTTTTGAGCGCGAACACTTCATTCCACTTAATTAAGTGTTTTGCATACAAATTGAGAGCTTTTACGCCGGAAAGTCGACCTCAATAGAAAGAAGAGCTCTGCATCAAATCTATAAGCATTAATGGCAATTACATTAGGAAAGAAATCCTTGACTTGTGAAAACAGCCTGTATCGTAACGATTGAATAAATTGACAAGGAAATGAAATGAGAATAGAATGGAGTGTCTGAGCTGTGACGGACAGACAGTTAGTTCGATCGATAGTGAGAAAAATGTGATAAAAGAAATCCTTGATTTGTAGAGACCGCGCGTCAAACAAAACAATTAAATAAAAATAGACATAGAATTAAAATGGACTGTCTGAGCTGTGTAAGATAATAGTACGGTGTTATTGTTTCTACCCACCGTTAGAAGTAAAATGCGGTATAATCCCGCATTTTATTTCTAACGGTGGGTAGAAACAAATATGCAAAAATACCTACACAGAAATGACATATCATTATCATTATCACCTCGCACAAAACCTACTTCTGTGTGTGGTAGGTGCAACACGTCATTTTCTTCCCATTCATCTCTATTATATCTACGTCATCTCAGCGCTCCGACTATAGTTTCTACCTATTTTTTAACTGACTTCAAAAAGGCGGGTTCTCAGTTTAACCTGTATGTTTGTCAGCGATTATCTCGCGTTTGGCTAAATCGATTTTGATGCGGTTTTCAAAAAAGTATTTATTTTACATTTAGGAGAAGGTTTTGGTGTTTTAATTTAACTAAAAAGATTGAAAAATACAATAACAAAAAAAATAAAACCGACTTCAATAACACAACAAAGTCATAAATAAGAATACAAAGAACATCACAGTTTTATATTAAAGTCGGTGCCATAGCTTAGATCATAAGGTGCCTAAGGTGCAACGATCACCTGGAAAGCAGCTAAAATATAAGAACAATTAATGTAAGTAAGTACTTAGTTAAAAATTGGCACCAACTTCAATATAAAACTGTGATGTTGTTGACATTCTTATTTATGACTTTTTGGTGTTTTTGAAGTCGGTTTTATAAATTTTTTAAATTAAAAATTTTGAAATGCATGTTATTCATTATGTCGAATTTATTTATCATTAATAGACAGCCCTTTGTATTGATATTTTTCAAAATTTGCTCCTGACTGAAATATCACACTGTGTGCATATTTTGTATCTTCAGCATTCCTTATGTCCAAAATCATTTCAAAGGAATCCAGCATGAGAATATAATTAATCCCATCGGATTAATTATCTTCTCATGCTACCGACAACATGTGATCGTGGCCAATCATGCGTGGACCAAGGACGGGGGCAATAATTATGATTGATGAAGGACATTCTATCGAGTCATGCTGGCCGTTGGGCAATTATTTACGCAGATAATAACCCCGAATAATAATGCTCATTATTTTGAGGAGATTATCGGGAAATTTGGCAGTGGTTGGTGTTATTGCAATATGGAAGCGAACAATTTTTTAATGGCCGTCTGGTAAATAGGTAGGTACTTAGTTATTTGCTATGCATGACTGCAAAGTTGGTGTTTGTTGCGAGTGATGAATATGAATCCCGAGAAAGCGAAGGAAGAGCCACAGAACTTCATAAGTAGAATCCCAAGCGTAACGAGGGGTGATGAATTTGAATCCCGAGAAAGCGAAGGAAGAGCCACAGAAGATCAAAAGTAGAATCATGAGCGCAACGAGGGATTCAAATGCACGAGAGGCAAATAATTTTGCAGCCGAGCGCAACATACAATTTTTCACCTGGAAAAAAGCGATGCAACGAAAATTACAAAAATTTTAAATTCAAACGACGATTTTGCACGCGACGAATCAACGTTTGAATTCATAATCCCAGTCCATATTCAAAAGTTCTAATTTCAAATCACTTTTCCGCGCTAGCGGTAAAAAATGATTTTTCCACGCTGATATCGAAGAATAAAGAAAGCCTTTCCGAGCTAATGGTGTGAATATTGCACACGCGTTCTTTTCCTTTTTACATTGATTTCAGATGCCGCGTGACGTCATACGTGATTGAATTTTATACCAACCTGTGACGTAGCTAGCTACAAAACATTTATTTATGTGACGGAGTAGTTAGATTTCGATTTTATTTTATCTCTATTTATTTAGGAGCTTTGATTAAAATGTTTGATCATGTCAGCTCCTGTTTTGCCTTAATGTAATTAATTTACAACTCCAACTTAAAACAAGAGATAACAAAATTGATGACTTTATTAGCAGACTCAGTGGATGGTTCGGCTAAAAGTTTTAACATGCATCCAACATCATACCTATTTATACAGGGTAACTTGTTCAGACACGCACAACTTAACTTTGTTTAAAAATAAGACTATCTTCACCCAAAAATAATATATTTATTGATGTGATTGCTTTCATATGCTACGACATGCATTTTTTTTTTTTTTTAACCGACTTCGAAAAAGGAGGAGGTTCTACGAGTATGTTCGACTGTGTCTATTTTCTTTTTTTTTATGTATGTTCACCGATTATTTCGCCATTTGTGGACCGATTTTCAAATTTTCTTTTTATAATCGAAGGAGTATACTCCCGAGGTGGTCCCATTGACACCATGTCATAATCTGATGATGGAATCCCCGGGCAAATCGAGGAAAACCCTTAAATTTTATAGGCACGTCCAACATGTTTCATGTCTTTTCTTAAGATGTTCAGGTACGAGTATTTGCGTCTGATAGTTATCATCTCCTGTTACTGAACTGATGATAGAAGGTTTCTGGTAGATAATGAGTTCGGGAATAATTCTTTCAGAGCTGTTTAGAGCAAAAAAACGTTTTATTATGAGTGATTCTGGTGTTTGCCTTGGCTCAAATTCTAATAAGCATGTATTAATTTAACTAAAAAGATTGAAAGAAATTTTTTACTAAATAAATAAAACCGACTTCAGAAACACCGAAAAGACATAAATAATATAACAATACATACAACATCACAGTTTTATATTGAAGTCGGTGCCAATGCCAAGCAATGATCACCTTGAAAGTCTTAAAAAATATAATAACAATTAATATAGTTACATACTTAAAATTTGACTCCAACTTCAATATAAAACTGTGATGTTGTACGTATTCTTATATTATTTATGACTTTTTGGTGTTTTTGATGTCGGTTTTGTTTTGTTTTTTTAAATTAGTTACGAACTGCTACGAGTCTACGAATGAATTCGTAGGCCGTTATGAAACTAGAGTTTGATTTTTCATAAAAGCACATATAAGGCTATGGTCTCCTATAAACGCCATCGGCCGCGTACAGCGTCACGTCGTACGCTGCGTTACGATGCTTACTATAGAAATGTACTATTGTGGTCTCTTACATACGCTGACGTTGGCGTGTGGACGCCGTAGGCGACATTGAAACGCTTTGCGCCGCGTCTCTAGTTATTTCGAACCATTGCATTGCAGCGTAAACGTCTTATTTGGCGTCAGTACAAAATGTCGAAATTTGATAAAGAAAAAGACGAATTATTGATTGAATCAGTCCAATGTTATAGTACGTTATACAATAAAAGTGACAAGGAACATGAAAATAGTTTTTATAAACACAAATTTTTACAGCAGCTTTTTCGTCAGGTTATATGGGATTAAGATGCCTTTTTGATGGCAGTTTTATTGCAAAAGTTCTACGATATGTTTGAATTGTTCTTGATTGATACGAAAATATTCCATAAATGTTGTTGTTTTTTAAGTGTTTTATTATTAACATCTGGAAACATCCTTCTTTCTTTCTCTTTATACATAATCGGTGCCTTGTTGCCCTGAGTTTTGTTTGTATGCGGTTGTTTTATACCTCCTCTTCAAGTAACACAAGCGCAGCCAAAAGTGTCGAATTTATATCCATTTTATATCACACGACTACGCGTGAGCGCTGTTTGTCGTCGTTCGCGTATGAGACGTATTGACCGCTGACGCTGTGCCTGACGTACAGACGTCGATCGCAACGTTTACGCTGAAGTCGGACGCTGCATATAGCATTTAATAGGAGACCGAGGCCTAACTAACTAGATTCGATTGTGAAAAATCAAACTTAATTTAACGCGATCAAAGATATTACCGAATACAAAAAGAGTTTCGAAAATCGGTCCACAATTAGCGGCGTAATCGCGTAGCATCCAGTCAGTTAAAAAGAATTTTTCAATTTGAAACAGTAGTTACTGAGATTAGCGCGTTCAACCAACCAAACAAACAATGAAACAAACTCTTCAGTTTTATAATATGAGTAAGTATAGATATATGGAGATTTTACCACTTCCTTAAAATATTAATTAATTTATACATAATTAATTTACGCAAAATACCAACCATTCTACCGATTGCGTCTCAAACCAAATACCAATAATAATGCCAACCTTACGTCAATTACCAACTACAGTGTTTACCCGCTCAACTGCTTGTTCTCATGATTCCATATCATCCAACCCTTCATTTTTATCTGTACGAACCCAAGACATCATGCCATCTAATCGGGAGGTCCGAGGTTCGATCCTGCCATGTACCAATTTGTTTATCGTTTTTCGTATTTCATATGTACATTTAATCCGACGATCCTACGGTTAAGGAAAACATCGTGAGGCAACCCAACTTGAGGAAGAAATGCAATGGTGTATGTGAAGTCAACCAATCCGCACTGGGCCAGCGTGGTTGAATGGCCCAAACACCCTAACTTAATAACGCCCCCTTGTGGGCGTTTGAGACTTTCATCAGAAGACCTAGAAGAAATTAGAGGGCACTGAGATGGCGCAGAAGGGTTGTAGGCAGATTAAAAAATCATCTAAAAAGACGAAAATACAAGCAAATCACGAGTTAAAATTAAAATCGTATACTTTTATTTATTGTAGGTTTTGTACTCATTTTTATCACGTGGATAAAAATTCAACGGGCAGTAGATTAAAATCATTAAAAAAACTGTTAACACATGTATTAAAATGTAAAATAGTCGCGGCAATGTTTAAAAGTTAAAAGCCGATTAAAATTTGCGAGTGAAATTAACATCTATTAAGGCTCTAGAAAAAAAAACATTCTTGGGCAAAATAAACATGAGGTTGCATAACTATGCTCTTAAATAAAGGATTACATTCCGAGTTCAGGCACCTTATTGTTATTTTTCCATTATCGCTCTATGTTTACCGTCTGTCTTATTGTATATCCCTCCAGATTTGGTCGCTAGTCAATTTGCGACGACAATAAAGGATACGTGGATAATAAATTGGCTATTGTACGGCAGTGGTACCTACTTGTGTTTGCCCTTGAAGTTGTATGTTGAATTTGATATGGAGGAAACGACGCGATGTCATTACGGCGACCGACGCTGCCGAACATACAGTGGATTGTACAATATTTTATCATTACATAAAGTAAGTTTGACCTTTTTACATCAATAAGTATGTACCTAAGGACTAAGTCACACACTGCGAGTCTGCGACTTTTTGAAGTGATTCAATCAGGATACAGTCGTTTGCATCGTAACAAGCGCGCGTTTGCACCGTGTTCCATCTCGAGATCGCGACAATAGTGGTAATCGCGCTAAAGTTCCAGCTGCAGTTCAGAGCCTTCGCGCCAAGTACAACTTAGAGTTAGAGTGTCAGAGCGAGTTACAATCAAACAACCATTGAATTTGATGATTGTAAAACCACCGATCTTCACCACTATTCATTTCAGTCAAGAGACGCCCACTGTTGGACATAGGCCTCCCCCAAGGATCTCCATACCGATCGGTCCTGCGCCTCCCGCATCCAGCGGCTTTCCGCGACCTTCACCAGATCGTCGGCCCACCTTGTGGGGGCCTACCAACACTGCGACTCCCGGTACGCGGCCGCCACTCGAGGACCGCTCCGCCCCAACGGCCCTCAATCCTGCGGGCGATGTGTCCTGCCCACTGCCACTTAAGGTTTGCAATTCTTTGGGCTATGTCGGTAACTCTAAGTCTTCTACGGATCTCATCTTTTCTGATGTGATCACGTAGAGAAACCCCGAGCATCGCCCTCTCCATTGCCCTTTGAGTGACTTTGAGCCTTCTTATGAGACCCATTGTAAGCGGCCACGTCTCAGTTCCGTATGTCATCACTGGCAACACGCACGAATTGAAGACTTCCGTCTTGAGACACTGCGGTAGATGGGCCGAGAATATGCTGCGTAGCTTCCCGAACGCTGCCCAGCCGAGTTGGATTCGTCGATTTACCTCTTTCTGGAAGTTGGACTTACCGAGCTGGACTAGTTGCCCCAGGTAAACATATTCGTCAACAACTTCCAGCGTACAGCCTCCAACATTCACAGGAGTGGGTACTACACGGGAATTCGACATTGTTTTAGTCTTGTCCATGTTCATTTTAAGACCCACTTGTTGGAAAACTCTACAGAGGTCTTCGAACATTGTGCCTAGATCCTCCACGGTCTCAGCCATGACTACGATATCATCAGCAAAACGAAGGTGAGTCATGTACTCGCCGTTTATGTTGATGCCAAGTCCTCTCCAGTCCAAAAGCTTAAATACGTCCTCCAACGCAGCATTGAACAGTTTCGGCGATATAACGTCACCCTTTTTTTTTCTCGGGGGGAAATGCGTAACCGCACCGTACCCGCCGTTGGCTAGACAGCGAGCGTGTGTGGGGCTCTCGGCAGGGTGCCAGGCCTACCCACTAAAACCCCCCGGTGTTCTCCCTGCCCTTATGGGCGCGCTAGGTAAGGTCCACACTGCGACTCCACTACCCACGCGCCCGGGCAAGCCCGACCCACCGGTCGGGCTATCGCCAAGGGGGGATTGCCCGAGAACACCAGGGCAATCCCCAGACGGAGGGCCTTACGGCGGCGTGCACGGGGCCAACCGTGCACGCAGGCCTCTACGGCAGGGTCATTAGATGGGCATCGCTTGTGCGAATGCCCGCCTTCGCCTGCCTATCCGTCTGCGGCGGATGGGAGCGGCTTGAGGATCTGCCTCCCGCTCCCTCTCCGCGGCCTCCTTCTGCGAGATTACGTCCTCGCAGAAGGAGGCGACAGCCCCCCATTCCGCTTCGCCGCGGAGCATGGCCACGACCATGCTCGGCAGCGAGAGGTCTCCGCCTCCCAGCGCAGCGTTAGGCTCGCTACGCTGGAGTCGCCAGGCCGGGCACATCAATAGGGTGTGCTCGGCAGTGTCGTCGGGAGCGTCGCAGTGGTGACACCGCGGCGTTTCCTCCCGACGCGCGACTCGATGCAGGTAATGACCGAAGCAGCCATGCCCGGTCAGTACCTGCACCATGCGGAACGTGAGGCTGCCCTGCCGGCGCCCAACCCACTCCTCCAACACCGGACGAATCGCGTCGATATATAACGTCACCCTGTCTCACACCGCGCTGAAGTCGTACTGGTTTCGAGTTTTGGTCCTGAAGGCGGACTGACATGGTGGCGTTTTCGTACAATGACTGCAACACTTCGATGTACCGATAGTCTATTTGGCACCTCTGGAGTGATCTAAGTACGGCCCAGGTCTCGACAGAATCAAAAGCTTTCCCATAGTCCACAAACGCCAAGCATAGTGACAGATTATACTCCTCGGTCTTCTGTATAACCTGACGCAGCGTATGGAATCCGGCTTGTTCGCTTGAGACGATTCGTGATGACCCTCGAGAACAGCTTATAAACATGACTCAGGAGCGTGATGGGTCTGTAGTTCTTCAACTGGGCCCTGTCGCTCTTTTTGAAGAAAAGTGCCACCACGCCCCTGTGCCATGCTTTAGGCGTTTTGCCCTCGAGTATGACGGAGTTGAATAGCCGCTGCAGCGCTTTCCGGACTGGTACTCCACCCGCTTTTAGGAGTTCGGCTGTAACTCCATCATCACCCGGTGATCACCCCTATTGCTATATGATAATACAATACCTCATACTGCTCGAGAATTCGTTATATTACTACAATACTAACAGTTAAAAACCATACCTCACATTCGTACTCTACTCTAGAATCAGCCCCCTGGATCTAGATCCAAATTTCGCGATAAATATCGAACGTGTAGCATTCGCCTTACGGACGGCAGCGCCCTCATTTCTAGTTCTATTTCCATACATAGTCTAGTACCCACTTAAACCACATAGCCGAATATCTAAACATTGAAACGTAAAAGAAATAAAATATAGAAGTATTACTACAATTATCTTTACTATCAAAGCTAAGGCTGATTACTTGTTTGCTAAAACTTTAAACAATTCTATCCTCCAATGAAATGTCCGCAATCCGCATTAAGTAATAACTTTTCCACAGATAAACTTAAATGAAGTTTGTTACCTCGTTTGGAAGGAAACTACTTACAAGATAAATTTTAACTTAAGTCGTTATTATTATTGGATCTTTTTGTACATGCGTAGTTATGAATCTAGATTCAAATCTCTTTGCAGATCAATAGTGGGCGGTCTCAACTAGTAGACCATA
The DNA here is from genome assembly GCA_963935595.1 of Schoenobius gigantellus. NCBI lineage: Eukaryota > Metazoa > Arthropoda > Insecta > Lepidoptera > Crambidae > Schoenobius > Schoenobius gigantellus. Next base: position 30,729,394 of record OZ012551.1, read on the forward strand.
GAGGCGGTAAAAAGTGATTGCTCAAAATTCTTGAAAAAAAATGCACTCGCTCACTGACAGACACTGACACAGACTGACAACTCTATAACCAAGAATAAAGCTATAACCATTGCAACAAGTAACTTGCATTATATTGGAATGACAATTTGTATATACTCGTACAGGAACTACAATTTGGGGCTATCCATAAATTACGTCACACGTCAGGGGGAGGAGATGACGAAGTGTGACATTGTGTGACAAACATTGAGAGAAGTCTAAAACATTGTGACGTCACTTTGGATATACAGGAACTACAATTTGCTTTGGATATACAGGAACTACAATTTGGGGCTATCCATAAATTACGTCACACGTCAGGGGGAGGAGATTGACGAAGTGTAACATTGTGTGACAAACATTGAGAGAAGTCCAAAGCATTGTGACGTCACAATCGTTTCTAAATGTAATATAGTGAGAAAAAATTTAAATTGCAAAATATGTGACGTCACACTCCCCAGTGGGGAAGAGTGGTAGGAGTCTCACAAATAACCAGCTCTGACAAGGACCAGGAAGGGAAAAAATATGAAATTTGTGTTACGTAATTCATGGATGGCGTTTGTTGAACGGTACCATTCCATTATTGTTTTAACTGTTTTGCGATTGGCCAACTGTAAACAAGGAAAGTTCCGTTGCTGCGCATTCAATAACATTTTTATGTTAACATCCTCATAAACATTTCAAATGTTACTTGGTGTTACGCAGTTTTGTCATGTAGCAGTGTTGCCAGATGGGGGGGATTCCCTGCAAATTCGGGGGTTTTTTTCAACGTCGGAGGGAATTTTGGGGGGTTAAGTCCGTTGGGGGGATTTTCGGAGGTAAATATTAATGTTAAAGGAATTTCGGAGACTTTTTTCCAAGCCAAAATATCACTATTACCTTTCCTCAACCACCCTCAACTACATGATCATTCATTTAATTTTAGTTTTGTTTAATGATTTGGCTGTACAAGCCTGATCACTCTATCTGACGCAAAGACATTCTACTAGTACCAGTATAATAGTACTAGTTTAATGTCTTTGGTCTGACAACAATACCATAAAAAAATCGATTTCTTCAATAGGTTTTTACAAAGTATTTTTTTTGTGGCTCCGCACAATTTCTGCATTATGGCCATGATAAAGTTTGGGAAACGTTTGGAATAATAAGGAATGGGAATAGGAATAGAATCTAGGATCATGATAAAGATCACGTTAAGGAGCTGAATAACTAAAATATATACAAGCTTACAATTTAATATTATTTACACATAAAAAGGATGAAATAATGTTATAAATATCAATACTATTTTCGGCTATAAGGGCTGGAATAGAATTGACGTCGGGAAGGGAACATGAAGGGATTTCAAAGGAGTAAAAAGCAACAAAGTGTGGTTCCTAACTGTTTCGTCTCAAGACAGTATTATTTTCTTTCTCTCTGCTTACTCATTACTTGCTCACTGGTTTACCTACTCATACTGTTTGAATGATTTATTGTATTCACAGGTAGTCTAAATTTGGCCGCCAGTTATAATATAAGTACCCGTTTACCGTGCAATTTAATATCAACTACATCAAAATCCAGTAAATCAAAATATGTAAGAACATACCGAAATGAATGAGAACACACTTACACACACTCGAATGCTAAATAGGTTTTCCTGGGAAAAAATGTATGTATCTGATTCATAAACCAACACAGACAAGAATGTATATGATTTAATATTGGAAGCTATGGCGGAAATATAATAAACAAAATTTCGTAAATAAATTTACATTTGATTTTCATATTCCAATTGTATTTCTTTTAGTAAGTAGTACTTGGAGGTTTTTTTGTCAAAAATGGTAATTTTCGGGGGGATTTTGAGTGAGATCGGGGGGAAAATTAAACGGCCACCTGGCAACACTGTCATGTAGCGGCAATTTTGAAAGCACTCCTTACCATGATCGCTTATAGCAAGGTTAAACAATATTGCAACAGAGACACCGCTCTTGCTGCGTATATGCCATCCCGCTCTCATTGCGGCTTTAAGAGGCTGAGTAACGCCAACGACCTTGAGACATGATGTGTACTGGATTACAGGTGCGGTGCGTTATTGAAATTGAGCGAAAAAATCAAAATATTTTTTTAAACTAGTAACTTATTTGAAGAAATAACATTTCTTAAATAACTCGGATTTTCTTCCGGAAGCTGTTTTTGATGGGTGTCTTTGGCATATTTATAACCAGAAATTTTGATTAAAATTTGTTTTGGGGACATTGATATTCTCAGAAATATTTGCAAGAGTAACATATTTTTTTACTACGGTTTATTAAACAGGTTTTGCTAAAAAAGTTTTAAGTGGGGCTCGATCAGCGCAGCTCAGAGTTGTCAGCCTCTTAAAGCGCTACATCGAAAATTAAGCAAACAATGAGAGGCGTGGTCTATACGTAAACGCGGGGCGCCCCCTGTGCTGAAGTAGCTACCCAAGTAACACAAAGAGGCTGAATACTAGATGAATAGGAGGATTCTTGTGTACTAACAGCTGAATAAAGTTACTGAATAAAGGCTGAGTAGCATACTAGTCAGCCACTACACTGCTTAAATGGGCACAAATTATTCAGCCTAAAGTTCACATTTCTGAATAACTGCGTTATAATAACGTAACAGTAGCAGTATTAGGTGTAACAAGGTGGTAAAGACTAAATAGTAACAAATTAAGGTACCACTAGTTACACTTTATTCATACTATACCGTACACGTGCGCTTTTAAATATCAGTAATTAAGCTTATGGTTCAGATTGTACTGTTTAAGAGCATACCTCCTACAAAATACTTCGAACTGTTTTGATCAAACAGTTATTGTTTTTATAGGAGGTACGTAATATTTATGAAAGTGACAGATTGAAGTGAGAGAATGCAAACAGTTTTTCTGATAGCGGTACCCAGTTTTGATAATATCTTCATGAAAAGCTATTGGTATTTTAAAATTACTGTGAATATGTACGTATATATCTAATAAAATTCTCAAGCGCCACTCCAAAAATACCTTTTTACAGAAATTATAATAAAATAAAATCACCTGGCAAATATGTTTGGAATAAATAAATTTCTAATTGTGTCATTTTTTATTTTATAATTAGTAATTACATTATAAAAATGTATTTGCTATCCCTTAGTTGTCGTGTAGGTATCATGGTAAAAATATAAAATAATATGAATAAATTAAAGGTAAGTCAGAATCAAAATGGTGGTGAAATTAAAGAGAAACGTGAACTGTTATACTTCAAAATTACTGCCGTAGCCTGCCAAATTGGGTACATGTGTATATTTATTCAAGCTAAGTCGTAACAAAGGCTCACATGGGATTATTCTGAACGCAATTTGCGTTATAGAATACGCGAAGTGATCCCAAAGAGTAATAAGAACGTTCAGGTGAACTTGTAATCGGCTGCTATTCAGGCATTAACAATAGCAGTATAGATGCGTATCAACAGGGAAAATTTACACCTTTTGCTGAAAAACACATCAAATTTTCTCCTTTTTACATCTTTTGTCTGTATAAGAGACCACATGTACGACCTTTAGAAGATAGTGTTATAGAGGTCCACATTTACTCTATTACACAGCTATTGGCATATGTGCACCTGCTTAACTGCCCTTATTCAGTTAATAGCGTTGAAAAGTTCTAACAGCTGAATAAAGGCGTAAACAATATACCTAATAAACGGCTATAGCGTTTTAAGGGTAGTGAATATCTACCATTATTCAGATACTATTCAGAATATAGCGTTTTAACATTGTTTGTGAACTTAATTTCAGCTTTAGGTTCATCAGTGAATGTTAATAACGGTTTTATTAAGCTCAAAGTGTGAAATAAGGCCACAAGTGATTAAATATACAGCATTCTGTGTTACTTGGGTAGTCTTTATATCTATGACATCAAAGTCGTGAATGCGCTGCGCCCGCATGCAATCAGGTCGCTTAGAAATTATCGACGTAAGCGACAAAATACAAATTATTTTATTAAAAAATAACTATAATGATTAGAAAAAAATGCTTTTACACGATTCTGAATAATGATGATGTCTACTTATTTATGGAACTTTTTAATGAATACCTAATACCGTTTACTAGTAATCCTGAATTTCCTTATTTTTAAGAGTTAATTTAAAAAATAAAATGTATCGAGGCAAAATCTTTAAATCGCGATTTTGGTTTTTGGCGTTTCTAACTAAAGATATAAAGAAACAAACATTTGAGTTTCAGATCTGTAAGATCTCTCAGTGACCTATGACATTACATTAAAAATAACCAATATTTTCGACATAGCGCCTTAAGGTGCTACGTTCCCGTTTACAAGCAATTTCGACTGACTGTAGCGCCACAAATATCATTGTACCACTTAAAATAAATATAAATTTCAAGGTAGCGTTCGGAACCACCGTCATGGTCTCGAATAACGCCTCAATTTTATTAATTAATTCCAAGGGGGCGTTTGCGGCCGCGGTCCTGGTCCCAAAAGCCTACCGACCCTTAAATTCATATATTATGCTATTGTTGAACATATTATCTTTTTTTAAAAAAAAACGTCACCCACACTAGTTTCTCTTGTGTCGTGGGTGGAGTTACAAACATAGAATATCACATGCACATACGCCCAGACCGGAACAAATTTCTGTAGGCCATACAAAATATTTGTCCCGTACGGGAATCGAACCCGCAACCCGTTGCGCAGTAGGCGATCACTCGACCTCTGCGCTAACCGTGTCATCAAAAATTCTAACATTATGAAAGGCAGAAACTATTAAAACATTCTTAAAGGCAGAAACATGATTATTAAATAATATTTCACTCAATAGAAAAAAAAACAAATATCACTCTGTTCCATATTTTAGATACAGCTGTGAATAAGAAAATACAATAATAAATGACATAAAAAACCAATAGATGTGCATTTTTTTTATTGTCTAGAACAGTGGTTCCCAATTAGTGGTACGCGTACCCCAAGGGGTACGCGACGTTGCATCAAGGGGTACGCGCGGCTGTTGGCGGTGTCACTAGACATCGCCAACGCATTTAATAGCCTACCGTTTGGTGCCATATTGGAGGGGCTGCGCTACCATGGGGTCCCCCAGTACCTCCTTAACATTATCCAGAATTACCTGGAGGATAGGGAGGTACTCTTCGCTGGACGGGGTGATTTGGCCGGCCGCCACGCGATGTCACGCGGTGTCCCACAGGGGTCCGTCCTTGGGCCCCTCCTTTGGAATGTGGGCTATAACTACGTTCTCCGTGGCGCCCTCCCCCACCGGGTGCGTCTGCTTTGTTATGCAGACGACACACTAGTTACCATCCGGGGGAGGGAATTAGATGAGCTTTTGCGGCTGGCCTCGGTGTTCACTACCCTGGTCGTCCAGCGAATAGAGTCCCTGAGCCTCAGGGTAGCGCTGCACAAGACCGAGGCCATGGTCTTTCATGGGCCTCGGAGAGGTGTTTCTGCAGGTGCGGAGATTGTGGTAGCTGGCACAAAAGTGCCACTTAAGCGGCATTTTAAATACTTGGGGCTAATAATTGACGGGCGGTGGGGGTTCGATGAACACTTCCGCCGCCTCGAACCTCGCCTCCTCAATGCCTCTGACGCGCTTGGGCGATTGCTCCCCAATGTGGGGGGCCCGAGCGCCAGTGTACGGCGCCTGTACGCAGGCGTCGTACGTAGTATGGCCCTATATGGGGCGCCTGTCTGGGCCGATGCCCTTAGCCCACGTGCTGTCGCGTGCCTGCACAGGGCGCAGCGCGCCATGGCGCTAAGGGCAATAAGGGGATACAGAACTATATCCCACACGGCGGCCTGCCTTATCGCAGGGACTCCCCCGTGGGAGCTCACAGCCCACGTTCTTGCGGCGGCTTACCGCGTCCGCGTAGACGCTCGGGACGGCGACCGGCGCTTGGCGCCGAGAGAGAGGGCCTCCGCCTTGGAGGAGGCCACAGTGGAGGCATTTCGCCTGTGGTTTGAGGAGCTCCAGGAGCTAACGGGTTCGGCCTCGGTCTCGGACACTCTGTCCAGGACCATCGAAGCCATGCACCCGTTCCTCACCACATGGACGAACCGGCACCACGGGTCGCTCTCGTACCACTTGGTGCAGATTCTTAGCAACCATGGTTGCTTTGGACGCTATCTGCACCGCATCGGACGGGAAGCGACCGCCGAGTGCCACCACTGTGGCGCTGAAGAGGACACCGCGCAGCACACCTTAGCGGTGTGCCCCGCTTTCTCTTCGGAGCGCCGTGAGCTAACCGCCGTTATCGGCGATAACCTCTCCCTCCAGAACGTGGTCTGCGCCATGCTGGTGGGAGAGAGGACGTGGGACGCGGTAAACTCCTTCTGCGTGGACGTGATGACGCAGAAGGAGTCCGCGGAGAGAGCCAGGGAGGAGGATCCCATGGCCGATCCGTGCCGCCGTAGAAGGACGGGGCGGAGGAGGCGGAATTACGCCCGCCTTCTTCCTCCTGATGGTAACCAGCGGGGCCCTGGGTCGGGAAGCCCGGGCCCTGCATTGCATCGGTTGCCGCCAGTCGCTGATCCCCTGGATGCCCCGGGGGATCACCGGCCTCCCCCTTTTGGGGGGGTGAGAGGGGCTCGCCCTAGGCGAGCAGACGCCGACGAGGTCGTGGATGTGTTCACCCGAGTTCCCATGACCTTGTCCGACAGCGACATGGCCCTCCTCGGCGTGTCCTCTTCGTCCGATGACGAGGAGGATGCGGCGATGATGGCCGTGCTCGCATCAAGGCGTATGTGAGGGGCATCGGTGGGTTTTAGTCGGTAGGCCGCGGTTCCTGGCGGCACTCTGCCCCCAGGGGCCGGGGAGAGTCCGACATAACCCCGCGCCTTCCCAAGCGCGGGGTATGCGTAATGCATTTCCCACCGTAAAAAAAAAAAAAAAAAAAAAAAAAAAAAAGGGGTACGCGCGGCAATCTCTTGAACAAGATAATTTAACCCGTAAAAAAATTACCGCTCAAGCGCTCACCTACCGCGCTTCGCGGCCGGGACACGGGCAGTAAGGAAAGGAGACCTTGTATTATAAAAAAATGTATCCTTGTTCTGTAAAGGCGACGGAGTTGTGCACCCGTTTCCCGCCTATTCTAGTTTTCATATGCTATTTTGCTTATGTCATGAGTCGTGGTATCGCTGTGCTTATTCACTTGTGTTGTTTTAATTGTGGATTATTTATTCACCCGATTATTAACCGAAAGGACATTATCGTATCAATTAAGTATTTACTACCATTTTGCACGACGCACCTTTGCGAGAGCGATTTTTTGGCCATGTCAAGCATAAAACTAAACATCGTCACAGACTTAAACTTGAAGACGACTTGAGGCTAAAACTAACCAATGAACAACCAGATTTTTCATAGTTATGCAAAGAAAAACGTGCATATTTGTTACATTTAACGTATTGTCACCATCATTTATACTGTATTCAGATAATAATATACGCCAAAAACCCGATTTAATTTTTATTAATTATTCCTGCAATAAGAGGTACGCGAATTTCAGGTCTTTCATGGAGTGGTAAGCAAGAAAAAGTAATTGGGACCCACTGGTCTAGAAAATTGCAAACTTACATTTTTTTATTTTGTTCTCCCGTTTTCCAAAAATCGATTAAGCGTGAAAAGAGCAACGTTTTCGTTCGGTCACAGCGCTTAAGCGACATTAGAAGCTATGCAATTATCAACTATACTCGTATTCCCTTGCAATAAAGCAGTCGCAGTGCACGTGTTGATTTCCTATGAAACCTCGCCTTAATATTGTTTTGGGCGATCATGGTTCGGCGGATGTTTGCCCTTTCGGCTACATTCCACTATAGGAAAAAACCGGCCAAGTACAAGTTGGAATCGCACACCGAGGGTTCCGTACAAACTTGTCTGAGTATACACGTTTCTTAAATAAATAAATAAATAAATTCATTTATTTGCGTAAACATGGTATACAAAGTTGTTTCATATACAATAAGGATCATACATGTTTAGCTAATATCATAGCATGCAAATTTTAACTTACATATGACTCACACATTGTTTCGCATTAAGAAGTTCTTTAACACTATAAAAATTAAATTTACACAACCATTTATACAATTCCTTTTTGAACTTCCTAAGATTTAAGTTTTTAAGATCTTTTGGAATTTTATTGTAAATTCGAATACACATGGCCAAACAGCTTTTATTATATTTTGATAGTCTCGGGAGGTCATCCAGAACAAGCCTATCAGGATCTCGACGATTTCTAGGAAATGTGTCACTTGCCGTTTTAAATAGATAGCTTTGTTTTTTAACAAACATACAAACTTCATATATGTATAGTGATGGTAGCGGTAACAAGCCAAGTTCACCAAATATAGGCCGACATGACACATCGGACTTTAACCCATATATTGCCCGTATACACTTTTTTTGAGCAACAAATGCCCTATTATAGTCTGTACTATTGCCCCATATAATCAATCCGTAGCGTATTATTGACTCGACATAAACATGATAGGTAGTGATAGCAGTTGCAATATTGGTAACGTTTTTAATATTTTTAAGTGCATATATAAATTTATTAATTCGCTTAGATACATCATCTACCTGAGCTTTCCAGTTTAGGTTTTGATCTAGTATTACTCCAAGGAATTTAGTTTGTGTTACTGCGTTAAGTTTTGGTATGTTGAGTTTAAAATTATATTGTATATTATAAGATTGATTAAATTGTATGTATATAGATTTATCGAGGTTAATTTTTAGATTGTGAATATCAGCCCAATTAATTAATTTTTCAATTGTATTGTTAATTTCCGTCTCATGATCTGATATTGTACTATTTTTTTTATCAGTTGTCACTATAATGGCGATGTCATCGGCATACAGTATGCATTTATGGTTTGTTATATCTGATATTGAATTAATATATAGTAAGAATAGCAGAGGGCCCAGAATGCTTCCTTGTGGGACACCATATTCATTATATTGATATTGCGACGAGAAAGATGTCAAAACATTATTTTTATTCAATCTCGTAACAACTATACACTGCTGCCTGTTTTTTAGATATGAAGTCAACCATTTAAGCGCGTGTCCTCTTACACCGCTCATTTCTAAATTTTTAAGTAATAATTCATGTGAAACTAGGTCGAATGCTTTTGATAAATCAAAGAACAACCCTGTCGTCATCTGCTTATTGTTAATATTAATAAGTATTGTTTTAATTAAAGAAAATATTGCTAATGTAGTGGATTTATTTTTTTGGAAGCCATATTGGTCTTTGTTTATTATATTAAATTTGTTACAGAAATTAAATAATCTCTTATGCATACATTTTTCAAATATTTTGGACAATATTGGTATCAAAGTTATAAGTCTATAATTTTTGATATCTTCTTTTTCGCCTTTCTTGTAAAGAGGTTTTACAATAGATAACTTTAATAATTCTGGAAAAACTCCAGAAGAGAAGGATAGATTAATAAGATGCGTAAGAACTTCAATTATTTCATTAATACAGGCTTTTATAATTTTGGTATTGATTTGATCGTAACCTTCTGAGTTGGTGTTAGTGAGAGACATTATTTCTAATTTAACTTCATTTTGTGATACTGGCGTAATAAAAATAGATGCTGTATTAACATTTTTGCTACAACTGGATACGGTGTTTCCTTGTGTTGTTTTGGGCAAATTAATAAAATAATTATTAAATGCTGATGCAATCTCAATTGGATCAGTGAGTAATTTGTCGCCAATATTAATTGCTTCAAAATTAGATTTGTATCCATTATCAATTATTTCATTTTTTATTATTGCCCAGGTATCTGGATTTGTTTTCACTCCTGTTTACAAACTTAATATTAGCATTTCTTTTTGAAAAATTAATAACTTTTTTCAGTAAATTTGAGTATTTTAAATATTTCATTTTGTTAACAGAGTTTTTATTTTTATAATATTGGTAACGTAATAACCTTTTAGTTCTGCAGCTTTGCTTCAATCCTTTAGTTATCCAATTTTGCTTGTGTTTGTCATCTAATTTCACTTTTACTCTTATTTGAGGAAAACAGAGATTGTAAAACAGACATATAATTTTGTGAAATTCTTCGAATGCTGTATTTAGATCATTTTCTGCGTATATTTCAGACCATGACAAGCTATTTAAGCATTCGCGAAATTTCTTGATATATTGTAAATTGTAGTCTCTCTTATAAATATAAAAAGTTGCCGGTTTCTGTATTTTGTGGTTAATAGGAAAACTCAACATTTGTGCTGTTTCATGGTCAGACAAATAAAGTGGTAAAACAGTAGCAGATGCGTTTAGAATATTACTCAATATGTGGTCGATACAAGAAGATTTTCGTGTAGGAACATCGATATGGATTTTCAAATTGTAATTATACGATAAATCTTGTAACTCTTTTGTGACATTGCTATTTTTAAGTGTATTTATGTTAAAATCACCGGCTATAACAATATTTAATTTATATTTATATTTCTTATTTAAATCGTCTAAAAGTATACTAAGTTTTGTTAAAAATAGAGTAGGATCTGATGTAGGAGTTCTATAAACGCATATAATTATTGTTTTATATGGTAAAATTTCAACACCGCAGACCTCGAATGAATTTTGCATCGTGTGTGTTTTTACGAAGGTTAGTTCTTTATAACATAATCCTTTTTTAACTAAAATACAGGTACCACCCCTCTGCTTTTCTCTACTATAATTTGCAGCAGTTTTATAACCATAAATTTTTAAATAGCACTCATTGCCTTTTTTTACGAAAGTTTCGGTGAGACATATAACATCTGGATCATTGTGTTTTTCGCGCAACTCCTTTAGGGTTAGCTCAAGTAATTCTCGCTTTGACAGGAGACTTGCTATGTTTTGGTGAAGGATTTTAAACTGTTTAATACGGTGTTCAATTATGGAGGGCTCGCTGCTCGCTCGCTGTAATATTTGATGTTTTAAATGTAGTATTAACAAAGTGACACATTCTATATTCCAAGCATAAGTTTCTAAGATAGTTGTTTAATCTAGTGACATTAATACTGTTATTCCTATTTACACTCAATACCAAAACCAAGTTATTTTTATACATATCTAATTTTTTTTTTACTTTTGATAAGACTAATTTAATGTTATAGTCATTTTCTCCAACACAGATAATGACAGTATCGTCTTTGCTTAGTTTTATGTTTTTACAGTTTTCCAGTATTTGGCTGCATAGGGCGTTTGGTTTCGTTTCAGACACAACGTCGTATCGTTCATACTCAGTGTTAAATCGCGAGTGCGAAATTGCCGATGCCAAACCAACACATTGCTGGGAACCGAATATGAGTATCTTTCTCTTTTTGTCTTCATGTTTTTGTTGCTTCAGATCTGTAATAGCTTTTCGTGGAGATATTACGGCACTCATGTTCTTCTTCTCCAAGGCTTGATTAAGATTATCTATTTGTTTTTTTAAAGTAATAAGTTCTTGATTAGCATTATTTAGCTTTTGCTGTAAAGAATTAATTTGTTTTTCTAAAAGCTGTACCTGAGCATCTTTTGGTTCAATATTTATTGAAGATTGCAATGCTGTGGAGATATAAGTTCCTGGAGCTGGAGACATACTATAACGGGATAGGCGTTTCTTTCTGGAAGAACTGTTGTTGGCATTGCCATCGAACGATGGTGAATAGCATAGTGTCTTTAATAATTTTATTTCAGCTGTAAGTTTATTGATTTGTTTGTGTAGCTCATTGTTTTGAAGTATAATGTTCTCCAGTTCAGTTTGCGTACTATTAAGCTCATTCGTAAGTTGGGAGATCGTATCCTTCATTTCGGTTATTGTTATTATGTCAGATATGGTTCCGTCCACGCTTTTTGACAGTATATTTGGCGTCGAGTAAGATTCATCTAACGTTTCACAATCTGAAAGTATATGAGAGTCTAACAATAAAGATTTTTGTTGTGGTGTCTTCATTATTTGTTCAATATTGTCACTTTTGGACTTGCTTGTCGATTGTTTTGGAGACAAGGTATCTGTGGTTTGTTTTTTTCTAAGAGTTACGTTAGCTACATCATCATATGGTACAGTTTTCTTATTTTTTATGCACATTTTACATCTCCATTTTTTTTTTGCTTCGTGACTCAGTAAGCGATATGAACGTTCAGGATATCCATCGCAATTCAATTCATATCTGTTATTACATGTCGAGCATAACACCGTGTCTTTTATATTAACATGTTTTTTGCATTTGTAGCAAGTTGCTAGGGTAGATGATATTGGGAAGCAGATCCTCAAGCCGCTCCCATCCGTCGCAGACGGATAGGCAGGAGAAGGCGGGCATTCGCACAAGCGATGCCCGTCTAATGACCCTGCCGTGGAGGCCTGCGTGCACGGTTGGCCCCGTGCACGCCGCCGTAAGGCCCTCCGTCTGGGGATTGCCCTGGTGTTCTCGGGCAATCCCCCCTTGGCGATAGCCCGACCGGTGGGTCGGGCTTGCCCGGGCGCGTGGGTAGTGGAGTCGCAGTGTGGACCTTACCTAACGCGCCCATAAGGGCAGGGAGAACACCGGGGGGTTTTAGTGGGTAGGCCTGGCACTCTGCCGGGAGAGCCCCACACACGCTCGCCGTCTAGCCAACGGCGGGTACGGTGCGGTTACGCATTCCCCCCCGAGAAAAAAAAAAAAAAAAAAAAAAAAAAAAAAGGGTAGATGATATTATTTTGCAATCACTATTTGACGTAGACTCTTTGGATGACATGCTGTGTTGTTTATGTAACAGCTCTTTGCTGGTGGTTAGCTTAATTGCATGTAAATATATTTTTTGAAAAAAAAGTCACGGAACAAAATGAAGATGCTTACTATTAACAGTTTTCAGATTTTTTCCTTAACATAATTATGCTGTAAGAGATTGCTTCTTGTCTTGCCAAATTTCATGATTCTAGGTTAACGGGAAGAAGCCTCGATTTCGATTCCCCTGTGAAATCGCAAAATATCCGACATATCTTTCAAAAGTTTGGTTGCAAATTTTGATTCTTTCACAGTTGAAAGAGACAGATAAAGTTATGTTTAATATCTCAGTGTGCTCCTTAAAAAAGGGTCTTGATGGACAACGAAGTAATCCATTTTTTTTTTCATTTTCAGGTACGGATCCCTAAAAATTTGTCTTTAATAAAGATGGATGCTTGTACGTGTGTGTGTGTGTGTGTGTTAAATCCGCCACTTATATATGTTTACAAGTGTTACCTTACCATTTTATCCTGTCATTATAATAATTACAAAAAATTATAACTGACTTCAAAAACATTAAAAAGTTAAGAATAATATGAGAATAGGTATAAACAACAACACATTGTTATATGAAAGTCGGTGCCAAATTAAGACTTTTAGGTAGGAGATCGTCATTTGCTTGTGTGTCTATCGTATTTAAAAAACTCGCCTCTCACTCCTTAAAGTTAAAAAGTTAAGGATCCTTCCATCATCAGCTCGGTTCATGAATACCAGACGCAAATACGTGAATAACCTTGAAAAAACACGAAACACGTTGGACGCACCTTTAAAATTAAAGGGTTTCCCTCGATTTTCATGGGATCCTATCACCAGATCCTGAATTTGGTGACAATGGGAACAACGTATGCATATACTCACTCAAACAAGAAAAATAATCATCAAAATCGGACAATACTATAAAAAGTTATGCATAAAAAACATTAATTGAGGACCCCTCCAATTTTTTTCGTCTGTTAAAAAGTCAAGAAGACTATTTGGCCCTTTTTTTTTTTACGAGGGCAATGCGTGACGCACCGTACTCGCCGTTGGCTAGACGACGAGCGTGTGTGGGGCTCTCCCGGCAGAGTGCCAGACCTGCCCACTAAACCCCCCGGTGTTCTTCCTGTCCTTATGGACGCGCGTGGTAGGGTCCACACTGCGACTACCACTACCAACAAGACTATTTGGCCTAATATAATAAAACTTATGTCTTCTTTTCGACACATTTAGAAATGTGGTTCTGTGCGAGTATAAGACATAATTATATTACCGTGTTACAGGTCCAATCGCTGCTCATCCGCAAATCGTTACCATGCCTCCTGCCGGCGGTTCCTGCGTCCCTCCTGCTACAGCTGTTTCCGTTCGGAGTCATGCTGGACAGGAAAATGAAGGTTCTTATGGCCGGCGAAAAGGTAATCTGCAGACCTAAAAAGGCTGCATCGCAGAATTATAATACGAATCATATTGTGAATGGAGTGCAATTCATCATAAGCAATTATTCTATTTGACAGCTTTGTATGAATATTCGTAAAATGGTCCACAAATTAGGCATTGCTAAAGTGTCAATTGGGATCATTTTACGAATATTCATACAAAGCAGTCAAATAGAATTTGCCTAAGATAAGTTGCACTCAATTCATAATATGAATCATGATTCGTATTATGATTCTGCGATGCGGCCTTTTTAGGTCCTTTGTATATTAGAGACGAAACGGATAGCTGTTTGGCCGAATACCAGCAAGCTTATTACGGAAAAAAGTAAACGGTTGTACAATGGCAACGCAATCAAAACACTATCTCTAACCCTTTGGCTCCATATGCGCCTATCGTCCCGAATCAATTCGTGCCGAAGCTTCGGACGTTTTGTACGCTAAAAAGTTATCGCGTACCTATCTGTGGTCCCATTAGCGGCTTCGTCATTTTGCACGAACTATCGTCCAATAATCGTGTAATGATCCAAGATGGCCGAAATTTCTAGACTAAGCGTCTAGAAATTTCGAGAGGTCTAGGAAAATGAGTGGTCTGTGATCTGCCCCCTAACCATGATCGCCCAAAACAATATTAAAACCGCACTAAAAGCGGGATGGCGCTATACGCATCAAGAGCGGTGTCTCTGTTTCAATATTGTTTTAACCTTGCTATAAGCGATCATGGTAAGGCCCCAGATCACCAACCAAATTAAGCAATCGGTCGCTCTACCCAAGCGTTGACGTGCATTTTTAATTCGTCAGTCGCTCTCATGTGGCGCTATTGTATCGCAATCCAACGTTCTATAATACGAATTTGCAATTTATCATCATCATCATTATGTCAGCCACACGACGCCCACTGCTAGGCTTAGGCCTCCCCCATGAATAACCACAACGATAGGTCCTGTGCTGCTCGCATCCAGAGGCTTCCCGCGACGTTTGCCAGATCGTCGGCCACCTGGTCGGGGGCCTACCCACTGAGCGTCGTCCGGTTCGTGGTCGCCACTCAAGAACCGTTCGACTCCAACGGCCATCGATTCTTCTTGCTATGTGTCCCGCCCACTGCCAGTTAAGCTGAGCAATCCTTCGAGCAATGTCGGTTACTTTAGTTCTCCGGCGGATCTCCTCATTTCGGATCCGATCACGCAGAGAGACCCCAAGCATTGCTCTCTCCATGGCCCGCTGAGCGACCTTGAGCCTTCGGACGAGACCCATATATAGTGAGTGGTCATGTTTCGCTTTCGTAGGTCTGGCACACACACACACTGGTCAAAAACTTTTGTCTTGAGACACTAAAGAAATTTGGACGCGGTTTTTTCCGTCATTTCTCGAACGCTAGAGATCTCTTTCTCTAAGTTGGACTTACCTAACTACACTATCTGTTCTAAGTATACACAACTGTCCACAACTTCAAGTGTAGTTTTCCCAATATTAACTTGAGTGGGTTCAACATGGACATACGACATGATTTTTGTCTTATCCATGTTCATTTTAAAACCCACTCTTTGGGAAGCACTACTGAGATCTCCGAGCATGGAGTTCGGGTCCGCCAAGGTCTCAGCCACTAGGACCACATTAGCGGCAAAACGGAGGTGTGTTAGGTACTCGCCATTATTTTGTTAATGCCGTATCCTTTCCGATCCAGAAGCTTGGAAATATTCCTCCAATGCAGCGGTAAAGAGTTTTGGAGAGGTAACGTCTTCCTAGCAGACACCTCGCTGCAATTTGATGGTATTAGAGCTCTGGTTCTGGAGTCGGACCGACATAGTGGCATTTTCGTACCATAAAAGAGGTACCTTAGCTAGCACCTCTATGTATCTGTAGTTCACTTGGCACCTTTTTGGAGGGACTGTCTCACCGCCCATGTCTCGATCGAATCGAAGGCTTTCTCATAGTCCACAAACGCCATACAAAATGACAGATTATTATTATATGTATAACCTGCCGCAGCGTATGGATGTGATCTATAGATGGAACTATAGCCTTTTCAGATACCGGCTTGTTCGGGATTCGTAATACTCTCGAAAACAACTTATAAACATGGCTCAGGCACAATTAATTCCGTAGACCATGTCACACTAACTATTCCTTTTATTTAGTATGGTTACACTATATTGGATTGTTAACATACTGCTAAAATGAATTGTGATACTCTACATTTGAGACCGACTGTATATAAATAAATCAATACCTACAGTTGTTTTGTCGGGGTGATATGCTCGCATATTGAGGACTCGCCTCGGGTTCAATTCCCACCCGAGTCAAACTTTTTTCTTGTTTTGATTTATTCATTTTTCAACTTCTTCTCGCTGTTTCATTAAGAGGACTGTGAAGTGACGATTCATAGCTCAAGTAGCCATGTTCAAAAATGATATTTGTTACACACCGCATAGAGTTGAAAGTTCAATACAAGTGCGTACTATTGTTATTGAAATATTGTTTTGGGCGAACGATAACGTTTTAACTCCTCTTAAACTTTACGAAATGAGACAACGTTGGTCTCATAAGATTCAGTACACCGTAATCTAAGTTTGTACGTTGTTTTTTTTTTGTAATTCGGTTTAATTAAGTCAAAAAAAGATAAAGTTTTTAAGTCTAAAATATAGTTTTTAAGAGGCTATAATAATTAATATTCTGAGCAATGTTATACAAAATCAAAACGTACAAACTTAGATCTTCATTATATCTATAATATTTCCAAAAATTAATAAAATTTGACTATGTTTAAAGGGGAAAAAACGTTATCACTTTTATGAAAATTTACAACTTCACAATCCTCTTCAATGAAGCGAGATGGGACGTGGGTTAGTCACCTTCTCATCCATGGGCGCCGCAAGGGCATTGCAAGGGGTGCACTTGCACCCCCCTGTCAGGAAAGAAAATACATAGAAATAATTACATATGTTTCACCCGACTACACTAGCGGGAGGGTAATGTTTTCCAGTGTATGTATGTATGTAAGACCATTTCGATAGCACGTGCTAAAACCCAAAGCGCTAAAGGCCTTGACTGATTTCAACAAAGGACGTGTCGTTATATTCGTGAAGACCGTGGAAGTGACATAGGCTAAGTATATAATTTTCAGGAGAAATCAAAAAAATAAATTTTATATGGCAAGAAGATTTATTGGTGTATGAAGTTACATTTTGATATTGCATTTATTCACATACTATACATGTATAATTCTATATTTTATACTGGTTAATAGTATGTGTAGATGCAGATGCACCCCCCTGTAAATAACCCTGACGGGGCGCCCATGTTCTCATCTCACGCGCCGTGCTAGGCTTGTTGTATAACAAGCCGGGACTGCGCCTAAAGAAGGGTCAGCAAGTTAAAACTCAATTACTCGTTGTGATCCTTAGATAAACGAAACACACCTAAGGGCACAACATAAGGGTCGGGTTGGTATGGAACTTAAATTAACTAAATACTAAGTTTCATTTTGAAGCATGAAACTCATTAGACAGAATTTACTTCAATTCACTTCACGTCCATTGTGTTTTTTTCTGAGCCGCGGTTCTGATGCAATAATATTGTATTATCTTGGCGTAACGACATAATTTTTTTTTACCTAAATGGATGAAAAGCTATAGAACGTTTAAGGTCCATTTGTCGGCTCTCAGCGTCAGTCGCATCACATCTATAATTCACTCGTAGTAGAGCGAGTCGGCGGGGTAAACAATACATAGGTCATGAAAAAATGAAAAATATTTTTGAGCCGTTCGCTGTGACAAAAACCCATACATACCTATTTACAAAAAGCAAATAGGTATATAAAATTATTATTACAATGGTCTCGATACAGACATTAAACAATTTTAAAATTGTGCTGGTGCGCGTACACGACACGTACAGTATCTTGTAGTATATGTAGTTCCTCGGTTGTCCTTTAAGTTAAATAACACCTTCGAGTAAGTCATTTAACTCGCTTCGAGGTGTTGAACGCATTGCAGCAATAATATCTTTTTCACTTCTCCAGCTTGGAGAGCATTCTTTAAGAACAATAGAGATAGCCTGCGTGGAGCTAGACCAGGGGGTATATTATGGCGTCTTAATTCCAGGCAGTTTTCTGAATTGTTATAATGCCATTTGTTTCTCTCTGTATAATGAGTAAAAGAAAAGCACTGATGGCAATTCAGAAAACTGGCTGGAATTAAGATGTCATAATACACGCGCAGATTGTTGGTATTAAGCGTATGCAGGCCTCCATCGGGATTGTATGATCTATTTGAAAATACAATGGACGAAGTACTTATTGAAAAAAGTTCATACGCCAGAAAAACAAATAATAGTTTGTGGTGATTTTAATATTGATTTTAATAATGTTTTTTCGTACCTTCTATTCGAAAAATTTCGTTTTGTTCTTCTATAAGTGGGAGCAAAGTAGCTCTTTTCTTAGCTTCTTAGCGAACGGGAATGAGACTTGGATTTAGAACATGTATCATTCATAGAAATGTAACGCAAATTGTATGAATTACTGGCTGTGTACGTGTTGGCTGCACGGCGGCGGCCTCCGCGGTAACTGAAAAAACAAAAGCGCACGAATTAAGTTTCTGTTCTTGTAATCAGTACATACCTACTTTGTTGTATTTTGCAAAAATAATGAGTTCTATGTCGAGTTATGAAATTGACAATGCATTAACTCCTGAAACAATATATTTTTCAACACACTTCCTCATAAAGTGGCTCTAATCCCATGGCAATTAGGCACATAATGACACCTATAATCAAACTGTGACTTTTTCATTACTATTATTCACGAGTGAGTAATAGTTTTTTTTTTAATATTATTGGTTGAGTTACGCTTACACTTGCGCTAAAATGCTATCCGCGAAAAGCCCAAAAAAAAGAAACCTCATTTTTTAGTCTATGGCCGATGCGCGCGCATAGGAAAACTGATTAATTTTTCCCGCCATTACGAAATTTATTAGTCTATGGCCGATGCGCGCGCATAGGAAAACTGATTAATTTTTCCCGCCATTACGAAACATTTTTCACAACTCGTCTCGTTTTCTCTTTTGAAGTTATTTAGTTAGTTATTAATTAAGATGTCTGCAAATACAATTTATGAAGAAAATGATTTATGTTGTACACCGCCCGATATAAGATGTGAAGCCCAGAACGTTATGGAAAGTTTACTACCAGAAAACTCAAAGGAAAAATATCTATTAGCGTACCAAAATTTCATACAATGGCAGAACAACAAGAATACGCAGTCTTTTTCAGAAAATGTGTTCATGGCGTACTTTAAAGAATTATCTTCTAAGTACAAACCTAGCTCTTTGTGGTGTATTTACTCAATGTTAAAAAGTACAGTCCGAACAAAGAATGGAGTGGACTTAAAAACATACTCGAATTTGTCAGCTTATCTAAAGAGACTATCTGATGGATTTAGAAGCAAAAAATCAAAGGTTTTATCATCTGATGATATTGAAAAATTTATTAAAGATGCTCCAGATAACGAATATTTGGCTACAAAGGTTAGTTAAATTAATTTTAATTAAATATTTAATAGCAGCTTGTGTTGTGTGTTGACCTTAATTATTGTTTCTTTTGTTTCAGGTTGCTTTAATATTTGGTGTAACTGGTGCCTGTAGGATACAAGAATTAACAAATATAACTGTAAAAGATATAGAGAACCATGGCCAGATGCTTTTAGTGAAGATACCTATCACGAAAAATAAAATACCTAGGTCATTCACCATACACGGTCCATTCTATGATATTGCTAAGAAGTATGAAAGTTTGCGTTCGCCAAAAACAAAAAATGACCGTTTCTTTCTAAATTACCAGAATGGTAAATGTACCTGTCAGCCTATAGGTATAAACAAATTTGGTTCTATGCCTAAAGAAATCGCTAAGTTTTTGGGTTTAGTAGATGCTGAGAGCTACACTGGACATAGTTTCAGAAGAACTTCAGCTACATTGCTGGCAAATTCAGGAGCTGATATAATGACTTTGAAGCGACATGGCGGGTGGCGATCTAGCAATGTAGCAGAATCATACGTAGAAGATTCCATACAAAACAAGAAGGAAATTTGTGCAAAAATCATAAAAAGAATTAAACTTGATTCTGAGACGCATCCTACTGGCGAAATACCAAGTACGTCCAATGATTGGATTTCACCTACCTACACGAATAATGAACCATCACAAATAACAATAGAACATGAAAGTATTTCAATAAATAATCTATCTGATGAGACCGCTATGTCATCAAAAATAGTTAATTATAATTTTACTAACTGCACATTTACTAATTGTTTCTCTAAGTAAACTTTTTATCTACTATGTAAAATGGTTTTTTATTTAAGTATTGTTTTATTCAGAAGTGTGTTGAAAAACGTTGTATGATACACGTGTGTATTGATGGTTACCGTCCTCGGCTTCTTAAGACCCTCGCCTGACGGCTCGGGCCTCAATGCGCCTCAGCGGTAATCACCAACATTACACACTTGTACCATAATGTACTATTACTTATAAGAATTAACATGCCTTTTTTAAATAAATAAGTATATTCATTAATTACATAACACTCTTATTTATTTTCTCATAGAAAGGGGATGAAAAGTAGAGTAGGTATACTCGTATGACTCGAGAGCAAATTATTTTTTCATTACTCATTCTCTGAAAGTTGCCTGAGGAGCGGGTTGAAAGTAATACTTTTCAGCCCTAGGGAGAATCACTTTCAACTGACAGCTGCTGTCAATTTTTAAAAAGAAACCAGTTCTATTTCACATTTCTATTTAACCATGTTCTGACGTTCTATTACAGCCACTCAATTACAGCGTAAAATTTTAATAACATAATGTTAAGTGTTAAAAGAATATATTTTTTTCATACCACCTGCTCGACAATGTTCAATTAGATCCCCCTTAACTTCAACGTAAAGCAAGACATTATATCCCAAGGGATATCATTTTGTATGAAACTCCCAAGGGATTAAAGTGTTTTAAATATGGAACATAAAATTTGTATGAAAATTTAGCATAGATGCTAGCTTAGGAAGGCAAAGGTTCTACGCCCATACAGCAGTAGCGTGCATCCACTAGAGACAAAGACATTCTACCTGTGTAAATAATGTTTTTATAAAATCTAAATACATAATTTCTTTACTAAAACTATAAAATATTTATCTACATAACACTGCAAGCTAAAATAAACAATTACATTTCACTTTATTTTTTATTGATAAAATACGTTTTATGCAAAAAGCGCCATCTTTTGACGGCCACCATTAACTATCGATAAAAACAAATAAAAGCAAGACGCTGCCAGCGGATAAACAGCATTTGGAAAAATTACGCGGCATATTTAAAAATAAAGAATGTTTCTACAATTTGTTCCATAATTTGCACCAACAGTATTCCGTTGTATTGTATTCATAGCTAAAACTTTGCCGCCAATGCCATTACGTATTTCAAAATTGTAATATCTTGTTGCTTACGTTAATAAAGTGCTTAGTGGAATGTGTGTTCAATAATAGTGGCTTCAATAATACAGTCTTTTTAGAAGTTTATTCAGTGTTTTATTGATAAAGTTAAAAAACGTAAGTAAATGTCCAGGTGCTTCAGCTTTTTTTTTGTTTGGGGTCAATAGGTTGTCGACTATTTGAGATTTATTTCGACAGTTGTGTGTAGTAATTAATTGCTGTTTCAAAAGTAAATATACAACAAAGTTGAAAAATAAAAGAATTTTTTTTGATACCATTTTATTGTTAACAATTTATTATTAAATATGTTTTAAGTTTTTGTAATATTTTAAGCTTTACTTAAGATATAATTATTGCGTGACGTGTTCGTGCTTGAGAAAAATAAATCTTTTTTTTTATGGTTTTCATGATAATATCATAATTTTAACCATAGTTATAGTGATAATGATAATGATAATGTGACAGTGTTTATGATGAAAATTACCACCTAAGTAATTGGTTATAGAGCCCTGAGTTTTTATTGTCTCGCAGATGGTATGAAAAGTAGAGTATTCACCTCTGGAATAAAGCAGTGTCTTCGTCTTATGCGACTTGAACCCCTCGCTTCACTTAGGACTCTACATAACTCCCTCGCTTCCCTCAGGAGTTAACTCTAGAGTCCCTCGTTACGCTCGGGGTTCAATATGGCGCCCGTGACGTTAGACACTGCTTTAATCCCTTGGTGCATAATCTACTATTATATGATTACTATAATTCACTTTCAACTATTTCTTTGAAATAGTTGAAAGTGAATTATATTAATCGGGAAAGCGGCAATCCGACATGTATTTGTTTTTCGAGTTAGAAGAATAACTTCCGAATAGCAGAGATTTCATACACAAGAGAAGAGGCAAAAGCAGAAGTTGTTGATTTATTAAAATAAAATTCACTCATTTATGTTCTTTAGCTGATTCATGTTTTTATTTTACTTTCCTTGTATTCGTAATGAAAAGCACAGTGTTTACCTCGGGTTAAAAAATTATTTAGTCCCTCGAACTATAGGCGCCCTCTCTACGCTCGGGCGCCAAACCCCGTCTCGGGGCTAAATAAGTTACTTTCACCCCTAGGGTAACAATGTACTATTACCTCGGGCGATGTATTTTGAATCATTCGCTTCGCTCGTGGTTCAAAGTAGCGACCTCGCCGTAAAAATATTACGTTGCCCTCTTATCATACAATCTACTATTAATAATTTAGAATCTGACCACTCTGGGCAATTTGTTACTATACCTTTTAAATGTAAACAGGTAGAGAAAAATAATATCACTGTTGTACCAAAGACTGCTGGTCGCTTGGAACTTTTAAATAATAATCTCGGTATTAAATTGAATTATGTAGATTATGAAGAAACCCCAAATAAATAGTATGAAATTTGATTAAATATATTTTGTTCAGAATTTAAAAATATATTTGTTCCAAAAACGTTTTCAGTTAATGGTACTTTAGCTTTTAGTGAATGGGCTACACCAGGTATTCAGGAAAGCAGACCTTTATAATCAACGGACATTTAACACTAGTGATGAGTTTAAATTGTAAGTAAAAACTTACTCGAAATTATTTAAAAAAATTGTTAGGTTGCTAAATCTAATTATTTAAGTTCTAAAATTCAAAACAGTAGTAATAAAATTAAAACAACATGGAATATTATAAATAATGAAACTGGAAGGGTGAACAATAAAAATGGTGATTTTTGCTTAAATATTGAAAATAACAAAATTATAGTAGACACTGAAGTTAGCTCTACAGAATTTGAAGATTTCTTTACTGACATTCCAGTTTCAATCACAAAATCGCTGGATTTCTCCCCCACTGTTGCCGAATCTATTTGAAAAAAAAAACATGTAAAAAATATTTTATAAGAAATAAAAACCGACATTTTATCTCAAGAATAGTTCACTGGTTTAATATGAATAATTTGTCCCTTTATGAGGGGAAAACTAAATGTATAAAACTTGTCTTACCCAATGTTAAAGAGGTTCAGACCTCTGAAACATAAAGAATAAAAATTTGGGCTTTGTCGACACCGTAGTATTTCTTGGTATTACTTTAAATTTTAAGCTTCAGTGGGGCCCACATATTGATAAATTATCAAAAAGACTTTGTTCTGCAGCCTACGCTGTATGGAAAATACGTCAGCTGACCGATGTTGATACAGCAAGACTTGTATACTTTGCTTATTTTCATAGTGTAATGTCGTATGGCATTTTGCTGTGGGGAAATGCTGCCGACATTCAGACTATTTTTGTGCTGCAGAAGAGGGCTATTCGAGGAATTTATAATCTTAAAGTG
This sequence comes from Schoenobius gigantellus, assembly GCA_963935595.1. Lineage (NCBI taxonomy): Eukaryota > Metazoa > Arthropoda > Insecta > Lepidoptera > Crambidae > Schoenobius > Schoenobius gigantellus. The sequence goes on from OZ012551.1 coordinate 30,753,402, forward strand.
AGAGACTCTTTGAGATAAAAATTTAAAGAAATTAATAATAATATAATAATAATAATAATAACTCTTTATTAACATACATTTAGTACAAATATTAAGAAGTCCCTGACCACCGAGCTAGACTATTTGTCTGTATTTCAGTAGTCAGTGTCCCCCTCCATAGTTATACAAGAGTAACACATGAGAAGCTATACAAAATAATATCAAAGTAACAAAATAATAATAATGTAATATAATGCTAAAAAAAACCATTCTATTTTCGTGTGGTGTGTGTGTGTGTGTGTGCGTGCGTGTGTTCGTGTGTGTGTGTGTGTATGTGTGTGTATAGGTGAGTATGTGTGAGTGTGTGTGCGTGAGAGCGTGTGCAATTGCAAAATTGGTATTATGACCGATGCATCACAATATATTTACGAGAAAGTAGCGTTTTTTTAACTCTACTTTTACCCTAAGTGTACCGAGGGGCTCTTCCTCGTAAAGCCCATCACACACAATAAAGATACTATAAAATATATCTTATCTGCGACGTTACCTACATTTCAATGGATCACCACACACAGATCTTAAGATACTGAGCGATATGTGAAAGATATCTTAACTTAGCAACGATATCTTAAGATATTGAAATATATATTATGATACTCGGTGATATTTATCTTAAGATAAACTACAGTATGTTCTATCTAGAGCTGTTTTTTGGTTCTTAAGTGGTCCTCTTTCCAGATTTTACGCTATTTTCTTCTCGACGCAATACATATATGATCAAATTCAGTGTCCCATGTCCTATCAAGTACTTATACATCTAGCAACAGCAGTCAGATTTGTATGCGGTTCGTGGCCAAAAAAAAACACCCTGTATATGGAACGAAACCGGCGACTCGCAAGACTGCCTCTAATACAATGATGCAGTTGCGATATATTATCGTGTCTTAGCTGTGTTTGGTCCTTTAAGATAACATATTTTTATATTAGATGCTATAATATATATTATCTTCACTGTGTGTGACGGGCTTTACGCTCGGGATCCAATAGTGCACCCGTGACGTAGGACACTGCTCTAATCCCTTGGTGCATAATCTATTATTATCCCCACCTATCACATATTTTTTTATTTCTTATTAATAGATTATGGCCCCAAAGTCATCCAATCATGTAAGAGTTTGATAGTAATAAAGTTCAGAGCGTTTTTCAAAAATATTTCAACGGATTTTAGAGATTTTTTTTTGCTATTTTATTAAGTCAATAGCAAAATGTTCAAAGCCTTTAAATAAAACTCTGACACAGGGGGTGTCAGTGTTTTACAGCTTACAGCTCCCATTAAATAGCAATTGTTATAAAAACGTTTACTGTCGACAATAGCACTGCTCTGTTGCTATTTTCAAACTGTATAAGTTTTTGATTGCTCGTAAAATTGTAATGGCCTCACCCTTGCGTTACTTTTTCATATGTTTCACTTGTGCGAGAAGTATTACGTAGGTACTATTGTACGTTGATCGTTTATTTGTAAAGTCTCTTCTATGACAGTTTTATGTAGGTTACTATTTACTCATGATTTGGCCTCATATCGTTGGCGTAGGTAAGAGGTGTAAGAGCCTTGGGGTCCGGACATCCCCATTGGAATAAATTTTTCTTCAAGCAAAATGACGCAGGTTCTGTATAAATGTCCCTATACACTAGGCAAAGGGGGGTGAAAAAACCCCCCATCGAAAAGTTTTACCTAAGTCTATGCCTGATATAATTGCAAATATGCGATGTTCCCATTAATACTTACTCAATGTGGATTGGTAGGTATTTAACAAGTATTATACTAGGTATCTTGTATCTTCCAATTTTCATAGTATTTTTAAACCTAGTAGGTAGATACCTAAGAAGGCTTTGGTTTGGAATTGACTGCTCACGTATTGGGTTATGACATGATAGCTATCAAGCAGTATGGTAAAGAAGCGTTATACGTATGCCATGAGATGCTGTAACACCGCAGTGCAGTAACGTATTTTCTAAAATGTAAATTACCGAGAGATATGCCCTATCTCGCCAGTTATAAAAATGGGTACAATTGGGATGATGACTGAATTCAAATTTTTACGTCTCGTCATTAAATATTAAAATACCGTAGAAAAAGACACAATCCTGTGAAATTAGAATAAAAATCGGCTTAGAAATGCCTTAGATACAAGCATTTTAAGTTGTTAATTTGAAGCGATTAGACAGAGAGATCCGACATCAACTGTGACGTCATTGTTGAGTACGGCCATATTGACTCCTTGTAAATTGCCTGAATTTCCTGAATTTAAGGTTTCAATTAGAAAAACTAAGACTTGAAAAATTACTGATAATTTTAAAATGGTAATTACATTGTTTAATATCATATTGTTGAAGTTACAATAATTGTCAAGGACATTATTTTTCTACTACTGAGATCCCTGTTCAATAATTCATAGGCTGCCAAACTTTTTTATACATCTTCGTTTGTAACATTTTTGCTTCTTCAAAGAACCAATATAACAAAATACAAATTTTAAATTAAAAAACTATTTACGCCGCGTCATGCATCGCGGTCCGAGTTGCGCAAAGTGAAACAATTAAAATTAGAGGGCATATAATATCACAACTGAATGAAAAATGGCAAGAATACATAAACCATATTATTAAAGAAGAGAATAAAATGTGCCCTCTTAATCTGCTGGATAGTGTGTGTGATTCTTTTATAATCCGAGTTGATGATGATGACGACAGTGATGATATAAGTGATGTTAATTCATAAATATTTTTGTTTGAGAAATATGTTGTTTTACTCTGTTTTTCCATTGAGCACTTAAAAATTTTCATTCTAGCATTGAGTGTACAAAACATAGCATTGAGTGTACAAAACAAACACTATTTACAATGCCATTACTTGATCTTATTCTGTTACATATTTTTTGTTATTAAATATTTAAAAAAAAATCTAAGCAGGAAAGGTTATTTATATCTGATTTGTCTGTGGGTGACAAATGTCAGAATTCCGTCAAATTAAAAATCAGACTTGTACTTAAACAAATTATTTTTTGGTATTAAGTGCCGACGGCCCTTTTTTTTCTTTTTTGGTTCGCTGAGGAAATGCATTAAGCTGCATACCACCGAGCCGGTGGTTATGTGGGGCTCTCCTTCCCAGACGGGGAAGGCCTACCCACTAAAAACCTCAGCGCCGCCATTAGGCATTGTAGGGGGGCCTCAGGGTCGAGTGTCGCATCTGAGGACCCCAGCCTTTGCTCCCCTGTTTCCACCAGACAGGCAACTGGAGGAAGACTCTGTACCAGGGTCGTCTGCTTAGGTACCTCCGTCTTACATATTTCTGCCACAAAGCAGCAGTGCTTGCATTGCTGTGTTCCGGTTTGAAGGGTAAGATATGGCAGTGAAATTACTGGGTACTGTGACTTTACATCTGGTGTCACAAGTTGGCAACGAACACTGTGGTTCTTGTAGGGGTTGCAGTTTTTCTGCGAATCTCACAAGAGCCACATCTATTATAGGTGACTGTTACCACTTACCATCAGGTGGGCAGTTTGCTTGCTTGCCAACTTTCTGCAATAAAAAAAAACCAGGGGAGCCCTTCTCGGGGGAGTGTTCGCAACCTCCCCCGTCCGACCTCCTACGACGACACCCCTCGGTCATGCGGGGTGTCATCCCTCCCGGGTCCCATCCGTGGGCACGAGCTTTGTCGTGCCCGCCAGCGATCCGCGGCGGCGCATCAGGCCATCATCTGAGTCAAGCGATAGGTGACTTCCTCCTTCCCGTGGAGCCAGGCTTCGAAGTGCGGGAGTATGGCACCGACGACGCGTTGACGCGCACAGCCCCCCAACTCTAGCTGTGCACGCCACCTACCTCTCAGCCCGCCGGTGCAACTCCCGCCTGTGCATTCCGTGCGCGTGTTCTGGGGGGTAGTGCCGACAGCCCTACGTAAGCGTACGAGGAATACTACGCTCACGTCTGTCACGTGTTATTTTGTGTTTAAATTTCTTTTGTGTTATGAGCTTGATTATGGTTGTTACTTGAAAGTTGTTGCTTTCAGTTTAAAATCAAATAACTCTGAAAGTATTGGGGTTCCAGGTATCAGACAAGCACCGAAGGTCCATTTAGTATATAACTTATATGCCCCAAAAGTTATTGCGGTGTCCAGTTACACCCGGTATAATTAACTTTTAGTTACTTTTCAAATGCCCACATTTTCAGGAAATTGGAATAAACTCAAACTCATTTTTTTTATTGCGAACTAAGTATATACGAGGGCGGGTCAATAAGTCCGTGACTTTTGAATTTCCCGCCTCTTAATTGAAATGGCAATACTGTTCCCGTCAACAGTCATCTGTCTGTTGACAATTGAACAAGCTGCGACATTTACTTTGTTTTTGACAGCCGTTAATATCAGACTACCGCGTTGACTGAGAAGAAAATGGAAAAAAGTGAATTTCGTGTGCATTATTAAGCATTATTTTTGCGGAAAAAATCCATTACGCAAACCAAGCCTAAGCTTGATAAATATTATGGGGACTCTGCACCATCCATTTCCATGGTAAAAAAGTGGTTTACTGAATTCCGATGTGGCCGTACAAGCACGGAAGATGCCGAACGTTCTGGACGCCCAGTTGAGGTCTCCACATCTGAAACAATTGAAAAAATCCACGATATGGTTTTAGCCGATCGGCGATTAAAAGTGAGAGAGATTGTGGAAGCCATAGGCATCTCACATGGCTCAGTGGTTTCAATTTTAAATGACCATTTGGGTATGAGAAAGCTTTCCGCAAGATGGGTGCCGCGTTTGCTCACAATCGACCACAAACGCAACCGTGTGACAATTTCGCAGGAATGTTTGGCGTTGTTCAATCGCAATATGAACGAGTTTTTGCGCCGTTTCGTAACCGTGGACGAAACGTGGATCCACTACAACACACCGGAGACCAAACAGCAGTCAAAACAGTGGGTTTCTCGGGGTGAATCGGCGCCAAAGAAGGCAAGGGTTTGTCAGCCAATAAAGTCATGGCGACTGTTTTTTGGGATGCACGCGGTATTATCCACATTGACTACCTTCAAAAAGGAAAAACAATCAATGGTAAATATTACAGCAACTTATTGGGTCGATTCGATTAAGCATTGAAAAAAAAGCGACCGCACTTGGTCAAGAAAAAAGTCCTTTTCCGCAGGATAATGCACGGGTGCACACATGTGCAGCTTCCATGGCAAAAATCCATGAATTGGGCTACGAATTGCTCCCTCATCCGGCCTATTCACCCGATCTAGCCCTGTGTGACTATTTCATGTTCCCAAACTTGAAGAAATGGCTCGGCGGAAAGAGATTTGCCTCCAATGACGAAGTCATCTCACAAACCTATTTTGATGACCTCGACAAATCATATTTTTCGGAAGGGATATAAAAACTGGAGAAACGTTGGGCTTAGTGTATAGAGCTCAAACGAGACTACGTTGAAAAATAAAATAACTTTTTATCTAAAAACCTGTTTCATTCAAAAAGTCACGGACTTATTGACCCGCCCGCGTATTAAGGTCCTATAAAATACTCGTAAAATATACTTTACGAATTAGTTCTTTTTTGTTCCGCATACAAAGAGCCGGCAACTGTTGCTCTATAGTGAAGATATTTAATCGTGAATATGGTCTCTTCCAGGTCATAGACTGTAATTTTGTTTCTGGATCATAATGGTGAAGCCACGTTTCATTAATGGTTATAAATCGAACTAAGAACTGCTCAAGATTTTGTTGTAACAGTTCCAAAGAAGCTCGATAAATGATTTTTTTTTGCCTTATAATTTGTTTTTGTCTATCGGTTTCTGGGAGCCCCGCACGCGGTAACTTTTGAAATTCTTCTGTATCACACTAGTGTGACTATCAGGAGAAAAATCTTCTGTGTCACAGAGCACCTCTTTTTTCATCCTTAAGCTTGCGTTTGCTGTGCCCACTACCAATAGAAATCTTTGATTTTTCGGTTATGAAACGTCAACTTCGATTTTTTTAAACCATTTCTTCATTGTTGGGCCGACCCGAGCGAGGGTCATCTTTGGTGGATGTTCTTCCACACTTAAATTCCTGAAATTGTAGAATACGGTGGAGTATTTGCATCTAAAGTAGCCTATAAATCTTGATTAACTTGTTGCGAACCTACTGAAATTTCACAATACTTAATAACCACACTTAATTCAATTTTATCCATTTTCGACGACACGCTCCGACGAACTGCAAACAAAAGACTTCCATTTCTAAAAAACTTAAGATACTCAAATATTTCTTTTTTTTATCTAATCAATATTTCAGCTTTAACCAGCCAGTATTTAGTATTTAGATCTAAAGAGTTTGCACCTCATTCTCACTAGATAGGTATTTATTGAACGAGACTGTACCAGGGCCGTCTGCTTGGGTACCTCCTCCGTCTTAGGTTGTGTTCCGGTTTCAAAGGGTAAGTCAGTAAAATTACTGGGTACCGTGACTATCCATCTGATGTCACAAGTTGGCAACGTACAATGTGGTTCTTGTGGGGGTTGCAGTTTTGCTGCGAATCTCATAAAAGCCACATGTATGACTGTTGCCACTTACCATCAGGTTGCTTGTTTGCAAACATGTTGCAATAAAAAACGCCCCTTGTAGGTAGGTATAGGTACTCAGGGTTCTATTCCTACAAGTTACAAATCAGTAACAGATAGTGTCTTTACAATTACATTTTATTAAACATGAAAATATTTTGTCAGACTCCATATCTTTGTTCGTTTGTTACAGCTCGTGGAAGCCTGGGGTGGACCGAGTAATCGCATCGCCAAATCGCCCATATCCGAGGTACTTCGGCTAAGGAAGCCGAAAATGTCGTTCACTTGGGACAAGGTGAGTGCTCGCGGTGCCATTTCACCAAGTGACAAAAGAAGCATAGCCCGCGGCAAGCTGTGGGCAATGGGCAACGGTGCATGAAGGGTCTTCACAATTTTTTTTTTTAAACTGAAGAAGTACCTATGAGTTAAGAGAGTCTCGCGTAGAGAGAGTTCCGTACGTTGATTACTACGCACAAATAGAGAAATTACCTGTGTTACTTTAAATACTTACCATAGACTTCTTATAGGTAAAAACCTATAAGTAACCCACAAACTGTAATCTACAGTGAAAGAATAATTTTTGTATTTTTTTTTATTAACGCCCATGAGTTTCGGAGATAAAGGGGAGAAAGAACAATTTTCGCTTATTACAAAAATTGATTATTTATCAAAGAAAATATATTAAAGTATATGAACCGATTAAGCTATTTCATTTGATATGTCACACGATTAATTTGCAAACACTTTTTAAAAATTTCTAATACATCACCCCAAAAGTGGTCCCATGATTAAAGTTCGTGTATTTTCGTAACACGTTTGGGTCACCGACTTACATTTTCAACTAGATCGGTCTAATAGTTTCGGTGCAAATTGGCTGTGACATACTTACGTAAAGACAGACACGAGTGAACCTAAAATATGGGTTCCGTTTTTTCCCTTTGATGTATGGAACCCTAAAAATGTCTTCGTCTCACCCATCTCACCTCTTATATCAGTTTTTAATGATTGAATTTTAATAAGTTTGGTCTATTCTAAGTAGATACCTAAACTAAGAAAAAAAATATTTCATGAACTCTATTTTAACATATTAAAAGAAGTGTTGCTGACAATAGACCTATTGTTCGAAAAAATCTCATTTCTCATTCTTACGTTATAAGTACGCAATCTCTGTGATTGCACAGTGTTAAAAGTTAATAGAATCGATGTTTATTCAAAAATTGATTAGTTAAATTGATTAGTTAGTTAAAAATTAAAGTATTAAAAAAAATAGTTTTAGTTTGTAAAATCAATAAACCTAAATCTATCACAGTAAAACTGGTCTATTGTCGATCTTTTCGATTGGGGGGGGGGGGGGGTCAGATTAAAACTTCAACTTGCCTAGTGCATACTTATAAATGGAAGGAGAAGTTCCTTCTATCTAGTGTATGTTGATTTTCAATGGGGGGTGTCCGGACCCCAAGCCCCCCCCCCCATACCTACGCCAACGGGCTCTTGTTTAACGAACAGGGTTAAAATATATTATTTATTGCTGGTAGATTTTCATTTGTCGAACTCTGAACCAAAGCGTAAGGTGGATCGATTTCATTGCACGTACTAACTGTATTTCTACCACCAAGCTTGCATTGCTGTGTACCGGTTAGAAGGGTAAGGGTAGTACAGCCACTGAAATTACGGGCACTGTCAGTTGACATCTTATGTTGCAAGATGTCAATTACATGGGAATCCTTATATGGATTATCGGAAATTATTTGTACTATTATTAGGTGCGTTCGTATAGCATGTGTTAACTGGCGTTTTGAGCATTATCAAAATTGGCGTTGATGTAAAGCGTTCGGTTAGATAGTAGAAGGTCATGAAATGTTTGCCATTTTTGCACACCCTACTAACAGAACGCTAAATATCAATATGTCAATGTCATAAGTTATTAGAACCTAAATTTAGTTTGCTTTTGTTGATAAAAATAAGCTCTCTTCATGACTAACTATCATAAATAATAAAAAATAGAAAAACTTCGTAAAAACTAATTCAATCGTTCAAAATGTCATTTTTGTCATTTTTTCAGGTATCCGAACAAGATCCGAACGGTGAACGAAAACAAATAAAAATGCAACTTTCGCTCACGTTTCTTCAAACCGAACGCTGCATATGTCATTTTTGTCATTTTTAACAGTTATTTTTTGACATCGCGATGCTATCCGAACGCGCCTATAATAGGTTCTTTATATTGTGTTCTTACTAACCATCAGGTGGGCAACCTGCTTGTTTACAAACTTAGTTGTATAATAGTACATTATGGTACAAGTGTGTAATGTTGGTGATTACCGCTGAGGCGCATTGAGGCCCGAGCCGTCAGGCGAGGGTCTTAAGAAGCCGAGGACGGTAACCATCAATACACACGTGTATCATACAACGTTTTTCAACACACTTCTGAATAAAACAATACTTAAATAAAAAACCATTTTACATAGTAGATAAAAAGTTTACTTAGAGAAACAATTAGTAAATGTGCAGTTAGTAAAATTATAATTAACTATTTTTGATGACATAGCGGTCTCATCAGATAGATTATTTATTGAAATACTTTCATGTTCTATTGTTATTTGTGATGGTTCATTATTCGTGTAGGTAGGTGAAATCCAATCATTGGACGTACTTGGTATTTCGCCAGTAGGATGCGTCTCAGAATCAAGTTTAATTCTTTTTATGATTTTTGCACAAATTTCCTTCTTGTTTTGTATGGAATCTTCTACGTATGATTCTGCTACATTGCTAGATCGCCACCCGCCATGTCGCTTCAAAGTCATTATATCAGCTCCTGAATTTGCCAGCAATGTAGCTGAAGTTCTTCTGAAACTATGTCCAGTGTAGCTCTCAGCATCTACTAAACCCAAAAACTTAGCGATTTCTTTAGGCATAGAACCAAATTTGTTTATACCTATAGGCTGACAGGTACATTTACCATTCTGGTAATTTAGAAAGAAACGGTCATTTTTTGTTTTTGGCGAACGCAAACTTTCATACTTCTTAGCAATATCATAGAATGGACCGTGTATGGTGAATGACCTAGGTATTTTATTTTTCGTGATAGGTATCTTCACTAAAAGCATCTGGCCATGGTTCTCTATATCTTTTACAGTTATATTTGTTAATTCTTGTATCCTACAGGCACCAGTTACACCAAATATTAAAGCAACCTGAAACAAAAGAAACAATAATTAAGGTCAACACACAACACAAGCTGCTATTAAATATTTAATTAAAATTAATTTAACTAACCTTTGTAGCCAAATATTCGTTATCTGGAGCATCTTTAATAAATTTTTCAATATCATCAGATGATAAAACCTTTGATTTTTTGCTTCTAAATCCATCAGATAGTCTCTTTAGATAAGCTGACAAATTCGAGTATGTTTTTAAGTCCACTCCATTCTTTGTTCGGACTGTACTTTTTAACATTGAGTAAATACACCACAAAGAGCTAGGTTTGTACTTAGAAGATAATTCTTTAAAGTACGCCATGAACACATTTTCTGAAAAAGACTGCGTATTCTTGTTGTTCTGCCATTGTATGAAATTTTGGTACGCTAATAGATATTTTTCCTTTGAGTTTTCTGGTAGTAAACTTTCCATAACGTTCTGGGCTTCACATCTTATATCGGGCGGTGTACAACATAAATCATTTTCTTCATAAATTGTATTTGCAGACATCTTAATTAATAACTACCTAACTAAATAACTTCAAAAGAGAAAACGAGACGAGTTGTGAAAAATGTTTCGTAATGGCGGGAAAAAATAATCAGTTTTCCTATGCGCGCGCATCGGCCATAGACTAATAAATTTCGTAATGGCGGGAAAAATAATTCAGTTTTCCTATGCGCGCGCATCGGCCATAGACTAAAAAATGAGGTTTCTTTTTTTTGGGCTTTTCGCGGATAGCATTTTAGCGCAAGTGTAAGCGTAACTCAACCAATAATATTTAAAAAAAACTATTACTCACTCGTGAATAATAGTAATGAAAAAGTCACAGTTTGATTATAGGTGTCATTATGTGCCTAATTGCCATGGGATTAGAGCCACTTTATGAGGAAGTGTGTTGAAAAAAATAATATTCGAATTGTCGAAGGGATCAAAGTGGTACACCAGCTGCCACAACGGAACAGAATCTCCTTCAGTATTTACAACTGTGGAATCGCGGATTCTATTCCAAAAATGATGTCCATCTCGCTCTAACGCTTCGCAATAAAAAGTGACAGATATATTTATTTATATGTATACGTATTATTAAGGTATGGTAGTTATGTAGTTTACATTTCTTAATTTGTTTTATCTTTTTTTGCGTCAAACACAATTCTCTTTATAAATTACCATTCGGTCGACTGGTAGAGAATGTCTTGTTGCATTAAGTCCGCCCTTTGTACTTAATTTTAGTGCAAAAAAGATTAAAATAAATAAATAGAGATTTCGTGATTCGGCTCGGTTCCGAAGGTGTTCACAAATATTCGGGATATGATAGGGTAGGTACCTACGTATTGAGCAAACCTCTTGTTCAACTAGCGGCAAGTATTCTTTATTTTTTTAACATTATATGACAGGGAAGCTCTTGACCTTCATCTCATCTGATGGTAAGTGACGATAAGGCCGAAGGTGGAAGCATTGTTCACCTTGTCTCCCCAACAACTGAGGAACTGGCTGTCTTACCTCTAATTGACGGATCACAATAATACTATTACCATTTGGTAGTAGCTAGCCAGGCGGGCTTAGAAGCCCACCAACCAAACCGAACAGAAAAATTCTGCTTTCACGTGAAATCGAATCCCGCACCTCCTGATACACTAGACCACGGAGGCGGTTAGATGCGATACCTAGGTTGTGACATCTCGCCGGCAGGTGGTGTGCATGCAGACTATACTGTTTGAGCTGGAGCTGATGCGGTGGCGCCCGAAGGCCGCGGGCGAGACGCGCCGCGGATCGCAGGGCGCCCGCTCCGTGCTGCTCAAGGGACCCATACATTTGCTGGAAGGGATCGACGCTCTCATCTTCCTCTGCAGCCCAATGTATGTTCTTAATCGACGGTCCCAACGAAAATTATCGAAAGTGATTATTGAAACCTAAACTTTCGATGGACTACCTACTACGGAATCGAGTTTTATATTCGATGATTTACAACTTATATTTTTGGAACTACATAATTTTCTCTCATTATCTTTAGTGGGGTGTAAAATATAGCTCTACACAAAACGTTACAGCTAATGAAAAATTAATTGAATTTTGAGTTTCCATGAATTACGTTGGGGCCGTCGCTTTATCGATTGCGTTAGCTCCGAGATAATGAGTCGTATACGAATCAATGGTGGCTATCTTATTTTCGAACATTTTTGCGTAAATGAAAAAACGCTCTATGTATCACAGTCGTCGTACGCCATTGCTCGTCATTATCATAGCAGGTATTAATAATTTTGAATACTTTAAAACACAGAAAAATATTATTACTTATTGAAATTTTCAATATTGCTACCTTTGATTCTTGCTGCTATTATATGCTTATTATTATATGCTGATATTGCTTGCTGAAGAACTAGGAAGATGACCGCTTTTGGATCTAAATTATCTGTCATCCATCATTTCACGTAACCGAATACCTACGCTGCTTATGCTTACGCCGATTACGCTGCTATTGGTGAGCACTAGCGTTAATTTTGATTCCAAATAGGCAGAATATTGATATCTTTGAAATTAAACAACGATCTCATATTGTATGTGCCTGGAAATAGGCGTATTTGGTTCTGTTATGTCATATTACATCGTATAATTCAATATTTGAAATTTTTAAACAGAAATATCTTATATCCGCCAAAAAATGAGATTGCCACCTTTGATTCTATATGTGTTAATTAAATGGCGTAAAACCTGAATATAGTTTGTTCTGAATCGTGAATTGAAACGATTGCACTAATAAGAAATATGGTAGGCGTAGGTATCCTTGGTATCCTTGGTATCCTTGGTATTAGGTACAGTAAGCTCCTTATCAAGCTATACTGTTTGACCTTTGGACCGTTCTTATGTCGCTCGTAATAGTGGCGGTTTTCGTAGTGTAAATGTATAGCTTGAATGGGAGCTTACTGTACATACCTACCTACGCCTACCATACTACGGATCCGTGGATTCAAATGATACGATTCCGCGGGCGAACTCGAATCCCTTAACGGTACCAACGATTTCTTAACAGGTCCAGGGGCCTAGACAAATTGACAATTCAAGAACGATAACGAAGTTCGATAAGAACAAAAAATGTATGGGATTTACATAATTATGTCATCGCTAAATAACATGGCGAATCGATCAAAGTCGTCGTTATAGCGAATTGTTTTTCGTAACTTTGATATATCTTCTACTCGAAACAACCCATTTTTAATTAAAATGGATTGAAAATAATAAGTTTAATCATATATGTATAATTATATATATATATAGTATAATTATATATATATATATGTATATATTGTATAAAGCATATTATCATATTTATTTACATGTGGATATAGGTATGTATTTATAATAGGTTTAAATTTAAGTATTGTTCATATCTTACATTTAATTTAATTTGTATTGGTACATCTACCTCTGAATTCTCTGCATCACCCAAAGGTTGACTGGCAGATAATGCCCCAGGCATTAAGTCCGCCTTTGTACATAAGCGTACATGAAGAATTAATAAATAAATAAATAAATATATTTTACAACTTTTTTTCAGTTTTGAGTACTAAGATAACCAATTAGTGGGTAGATAGATATGTTGTTTTCTTAGCAGAAAGAACAATTCGACACAGCAATCGCTAATCCATACGATGGCTAGGAATTTGTTATCTCTTTTTGTTATCTCAGAGACGATGACAAATTTAGTTATCGTTTCGCTATGAAACGATTGCCACTTGTCTAAGCCCCCCCGTTCGCTTATCGGATCCGGAGTGGTTTCGCTAGCCGCGGCGCCTGATAGAGTCTGACACACGAAACATGAACCTGACATTTTTTCAAGTAGCAACACTGATACAATGTCCCCATGTAGTTTAGTTCAACATGGTGATTTTGATACTCTGTAATAAACAATTTCATAATATTTTTTTCATAATTTCTGTCGAAATATTACAGATATTAAGTAATTTTAACATTCATGAAATCCAAATACAGCGATTTCTTATAAAAGGTTCATTGTTGGAAGTTTATTGAAACTAAACATCACCTAATATTTAATTTAAAAAAAGTATTTAAGTAGTTGTATTTTAATTTAAAAAAAGACAATCCTTTCACAAATTTAACATTCTAAATTACTACATAAATAAAAAATATTAGAATATTTCAAGTATCAAAATGTATTTTACCTTCTGTAGACAGTATTACCAGAGCTAGAATTTTTGAATTTGCCGCTTTTTTCTAAGCTCATGTTTCGTGTGTCAGACTCTACCGAGTCGGGATTTGTTTCGAAGTGTCAGCGCCGAACACTTCGTATAAGCTCGGACTTGGTAAGCGGAATCGAAATCGTTAGGTGGTTGACCGAGCCTGAATCTGTTTAGTGGTGTCGACGCCGAACACTCCATATAGACCCGGAGCCGGACTCAGTAAGCAGAGTCGGAAACGTTAAAAGGATTCCGATCCGACAGCGAACCTGGACTCAAAGACTCGAATCACATTTTTTTTGTAAAATCTGACCCATGGTATGGAGTACTATTATATATTCTGTGCCCATGGGTCAGATTTTACAAAAAAAATAATTTTTTAGCTCTATCGTCTATTCTTCTATACTACAACGTTGTTTTATGGCGTGCGACCTCACAAGAAATTAAACAAAACAGAAAAATAAAGATATCTTCGTAAATAATACGCGAGAATTTCATTTATTAATTCATATGATGGTTTTAAAATAAAAATAAGTTGGCGTGTCTCGGGTTTTGCGCTATTTAATTAATCAAGATTTCACGTGGATCCCCTAGGGGATCGGGCTAGGGATCCTTGTGGACTTACTCTTGTAGATGACTTTTCATTGAAATACTTGTTCTATTTCATGACGTTTTTCATCATCGGTGGATACGGGGAACGGGGGGGGGGATTGGGGGTCAAGGCCCATTTGCTTGACTTAATAAAAAGTTAAGAAATGAAAAGTTAGTTAATCGCGTATTGCAGTTTTGGTCATCGTGTATTTTAGTTTTGGTAATTTGCGTATCTGACCATATACGTATTTGGCCGTTTACGTATCTGGCTCAATGCGTCAATTAGCCTTTTGCGTTTTTGGTTATATGCGAACCCCACCGGTCTATTATAATTATAACAATAGCAATGTTGATGTTTTGATAAGAAATAGTAGGTGTTTGGGTTGCCTAAAAGATAATTCTTTCGGTGATAAGTCTACATTTATATGTTTCCTATTATCACAATGTATCATGATGTTTGTGTACAATAAAGAATTACAGTAATCTAAGAATGAGCCCGTAAATGAGTTCCGTCCGTATATTATCAAAATGTCATAATCGAAATTCATGATGACATTCTTTTGAACGGAGAAAAAAAAAACACCAAAATAGACTATTTAGTTCACGTGGCTCGGGCGAAGCCGCGGGTTGAAGGCTGGTTAATAAAAGCTATCAATATTTATCCAGCTTCAACGACCTAGAAGAGCTCCGCCAAGCCGGGCTCTATCTCGCGGACATGAACGGGCACGGACTTTCCAAGGAGATGCTTCTCCAAGGCTGGCAGCACCTGTCTCGGCTAGAGCTGCTCTTTGAGAAGGCTGAGAGCAGGTGCATGTCGCTGGAAAAGTCCTGCCGCCTCCGGGACCAGTGGAAGAAGAGGGGCGATCAGCTGCTCTACTCTATGATACCTAAAGCAATCGCGGACCATCTGAGGGCCGGGAAGGATCCTATGGCGGCTTGTCAGGTAAGAACACGAAACAGAAAATCACTTAAATTCGATGTTATTAAGCAACCGCTAGCGCCAAATTCTCATACAAAAAAACCGGCCAAGTGCGTGTCGGGCCACGCGCAGTGTAGGGTTCCGTAGTTGCAAATGCCAACTTTGAGTTAACACTCACACCTCACAACATATTGCTATTAAATTAGGCAATATTATTATTATTAAAGCTGCAATGATTTTATATTTCCTTAACTTCACGTGGTTCGTAAATTTATATTCAATACTAATTTTCAATGAAATTTAGTTTTCCGAGTACATTTTATAAGTTGGTCTTCTATAACTTTTTAGTTTGTACTTAGTACTCAACTCTGATAGTTTTCCTTTAAACTTCGTTATATATACTACTGTTGTAATTTTTTTCACGTGTCCATATACTATAACCGTTTAGCTGATAGAGGGGGGGACACTTACCTCTAACAAAAATGTGCAATTTAAAACCAAATATTTCAGAAACGGATCCCTAAATCGAAAAATGGTGTTCTAAACCTTACATAATTTTTAAACACCTATTCAACAATACCCCACACGATGGGTTAGTCGAGAAAAAAAAATAACTCTCACTTTATGAGTTTGGGAACTACCCTAAAAAAATGTTTTCAATATTTTTTTCTACCACTTTTTTGGCATGAATAATATACATACCCATACAAAATTACAGCTTTCTAGTACTAATAGTCTTAGAGTGAAAACGCGGACAGACAGACAGACAGACCGACATAGCGAAACTATAGGTAAGGGTTCCTTGTTTACTACGGAACCCTAAAAATTAACATATTGCTTATCACTAGCAAATATTATGTCAGATTTCTCACATCTTTTTCTCATTTAAAAAAGGAGGAGGTTCTCAATTCGATGGAATGTTATTTTTGTTACGCGATTACTCCGCACGTTATGGACCGATTTTACGCGATTACTCCGCACGTTATGGACCGATTTTACGCGATTACTCCGCACGTTATGGACCGATTTTCAAAATTCTTTTTGTAGGTAGTCGATAAAAGATACTCCTCAGGGAGTCCCATTGTCACCAAAGCCAGGATTTGATGATGGAATCCCTGAGAATCCAGAAACACTTAAATTTTACAGGCACGTCCAGCATGTTTCATGTTTTTCCGAAGCTTTCAAGTTTTAGCGTCTGGTAGTGATGGACTGAGCTGTTGATGGAAGGATCCTTAACATTAAGGAGTTAATGGAGGAGGAGGGTGTGTTTAAAATTCAATAGACACGTATTGACCCTTTGTCGTACTCTTTCATCATACCAGCTCATATACGTCCCCACAGGGGCTCGAGCCTACCCTAAGTTAGGGATTTTTAGGCCTTAGTCAACTACGCTGGCCCAGTGCGGGTTGGTCGATTTCACATACACCTTTAAATTTCTTCGTAAATATATGAGGTTGCCTCACGATGTTTTCCTTCAGCATAGGAACATCAGACAAATGTACATATGAAATTAGGAAAACGAAAAACACATTGATACATGGCGGTCACGAACCCCGGATCTCCTGATCGGTAGACAAGTGGCGAGTCCATAGCGCCACTGACGTATTCTTTAATCACCAAACGATGATCTTCTAGCCGAGAAAGTCTTAAAATTTGCCACCGACTTCAATATAGAAATGTGATGTTATCTGTACCTATTCGTATATTATTTTTTGCTTTTCAGTGTTATTGAAGTCGATTTTTAAATTTATATGTTTATTTTAGCACGAAACACGAGATATAACCGCACTAAGAACAAGATGGTGCGATACGCAGCAAAGCGGTTTCTCTGTTTTGTTTCTATATGGTGTTAAGCTTGCTATAAGCAATCGTGGGAGGCTTAGCCGTAGCCGGATATATTATGAAGCGTATAAAGCTGCATTAGTCAAATTAAGCCTTTACGTGCAGAATATCTAAATCGTGAATGATATTTTGTCCCGTCCATTCTCACGGAAGATTGTGCACTATGCGAGCTAAGCTATTAAAAAAAACATCCTCGCTAGGAGGCTTTCTATACTAATATTATAAAGAGGAAAGATTTGATTGTTTGTTTGTTTGTATTGAATAGGCTTCGAAACTACTGAACCGATTTTGATGAAAGTTGGTATAGGGATAGTTCGAGACCAGGGGAAGGACATAGGGTTTTTTAATTTTCCTACGGGAAGATAAAATCCCACGGGAAAACAAAAATAACGCGGGCGAAGTCGCGAGCGGAAAGCTAGTATTTAATAAGAAGAAGAAGGTAAGTATTCTATGTTACAGATTCGTGTGTCTTTCTTCCAGGCATTTGAAGGCGTCACGATCATATTCTGCGGCGTACAACTACCGGAGGCGGAGTCGCGGGCTGACGTGATGCAAACAGTTGCCTACATGAACGATCTATACTCACGGATTGACAGATTACTCGATACGCACCGGGTCTACAAGGTAAGTCTTCAGTTTACAAGGAAAGTCTTCAGTTAAAAAATATTTTTTCTCGTACCTACCTACTTACTAGTTGACAGTGTTGCCAACTTAGTTCTTTTAGAGCTAAATTCAGCTCTTTTAACAATGTGCTCTAAAATAACGTGTTTAGCTCCTTAGCTCTTTTTTAGCTGTACTATTCTTAAACACAAAAAACTATTTTATAGGACTTTTATGCGTAAACTATTCTACTCTTGTAGGTATTAAAGTTCCTAATTAAATTTCTTTCTTTACCATTTTTCCTTGCTATGTTCTAACGCCAAAGTTAAAAGTGTTTAGCCCGGGGGTCTCCTGTGCATGATTTTTTTCTATGAACCTCTGGATCTCTGGTGATGAAGAAGAACCAAGCATAAGTAGACTTATTATAATTTTGGATGACGATAAATTTATAAAAGTAAAATTCTTTTGATTGAACCTATTTATGATATCGATAGAGTTGTAGATTAAAACAATTGTTTATTTTATAAGCTTTTTTTATTGAGCTCCTTTCACGAAAATTTTAAAGCTCTTTTTTGGCTATTTTATTCACAATCATTTGGCTCCGTTCTTGAAGTTCTCCGTTCATTGTTGGCAGCACTACTATCTAAAAAGGCATAGTGAGTGCCTTATAGGCAAAACAACTGTATAATATTAATTATTGAGATTAAGAAATTTGCGGTGTCATAGGTGCAGTCGTATAAGTCTAGTACCCATATTTTGTCAAAGAATAGGGCTATAGAAACTGTTGGATAGCGTGAAGGAACTAAAGTACAAAGTCTGTCTCTATTACCACGGTGTAAAGAGTTCGAATAACAGAACCCAAGCCAATCAAACTAGATAGAGGTAAACGAAATAATGCGATGTTGTTCAATTTTTCCCTAAGGAACATTTGCACATAGCAGTTGACCATGGGTAGGGATTGGTTCTCAATCGAAGAGAAGGGAAATGCGCGTCATGCACTACACTATCTCCCACCCGCGCAAGTAGTTAGTGTTTGTTGAGATTGGCCGCGGTAACTTACAATGTAGCGACAGCCAGCTAGTAGATTAAAAAGATTAATAATTTATTGATTGTATGTTTCAGGTGGAGACCGTAGGCACAGTGTATATGCTGGTATCGGGAGCGCCAGAGAGACGCCGCGCGCACGCAGCCGATGCCGCCAGCGCCGCGCTCGCCATCGCACGCGCCATACCAGTGCTTACTATAGGTGGCTATACCATTTCCTTTGGTTGCTAACTGGCCGGGCTGTTCGACTCAGAACATCCGAGTCCACTCTTGCCGCATGGCAGGAGCGATGGGACACTTCGGACCGGGGGAGGGAGACGTATCGGTTCTTCCCGGACGTGGCGGTCCGACTCGGTTTGTTCACTTGGGTCGAGCCGGACTATGAAGTGCTATGAAGTCGCGCAACTTCTGACGGGGCATGGTCGTTCCAACGGTAGGCTGTGTAGGATGGCGCTGGTCGACAGTGCTGTGTCCTATTCATATCAGTACCTAAACAGATTTTCGCTGTCTTTTCGTTTTCGAGATCCGTGTGGCCAGGTGGGCCACACAGATCTCGAAAACAAAAAAAAACAGCCAAAAATCTGTTAGCTGATATAAATCCATATAGACCCAAGTAATTGACGGAACCAAACAATATAAAATATTAAATCTCTTCGCTTCATTTGATGGTTGGCGCGCACCGCACTCTTGATTGGCGCTACTACGGAAGACCAGCGCTGTGACCTCAGGTTGCAGCAGATGCTGAGTGGCGACCATTTGGTTATAATGCCGGTTGTAGTGTTCTGTGTTTTGTAATTCAATTATTCTGTGACTTTCGGCTCTGTAACCAATAAATTTCATTTCATTTCTTCAGGTATTCATTCGGGGTCAGTGGTAGCCGGAGTTCTGGGACTGCGGCTCCCTCGATACTGCCTCGTCGGGGACACAGTGAACACGGCCAGTCGAATGCAGACCACTTCCGAGGTAGTTAATATCTTTTTCCATAATACATAGTAAATACCTATAATTTTGAAACAGGAGCCATGTTCAGAGTTCAAAAAGCAACCTGAACAGCTTTCACTCTTCTTCCTGTCCTCTCATCTTTGGTCTTTTTTATCCTTTTTTTTTGTATATTGTTTTAAATAAGTATAATTTTTAATATAAGGTCTGTGTATATTAGGATTAAGCTTATTACTATAGGAGTAATCTTAAAATCACATATAAAAATCAGCTGTTCCATACAGATGTTCAACATCCACTGGACCTAGATGTACGGAACAGCTGATTTTTATCGCGATTTCAAGATCGGTCCCATAGTGAAAGTTGTTAAGTTTGTTTGTCTGAACAAGCACAAAAAATGTGGCTTCTGCTTCAAAAATTGCTTACACTAAAGCATCTCTGGAATGAATATCTATGTGATCCGTCATATATCTACGATAAATATGACTTTTCGTAATATTTTTTTATTGTTTATCAATGCATGTTAATATTAATGATTAACTTTGCTACATGTCTAGCCGGGTCGCATCCAGATATCGGCGAAAGCGGCAGATCAGTTACCTGCTGGCAAGTTCAGATTACGCCGCCGAGGGCTAACCAAAGTTAAAGTAAGTACGTTTGAATGCAGTATTTTGATTCACCTCTTATTTTACTTGTGATAATTGATTAAACCAGAGGTTCCCAAGTGGGTGCCGCGAGGGGCCCCTGATATCTGTGCTAAAAAGCAAAACTTCAAAAAAGGTACAACAAAAATAATAAAAAGAAATAGAAAAAGAAATTACTAGGGTGCCGTGAGAAAATTCAAATTGTGTCAAGATCTGGAAAAGTTTGGGAACCCCTGGACTAAACCACAAAAAAGAATAATTTCAATTTTCAGCTTATATTGACATAGGTACAATTCGCGAAAGGTCGACACGGCATTTCAATAATTAAGATTTCGAATGCAACACTACGAGCAAACTGCGTGAGCCTGAGCGATATGGAAATCGATAAATTTGGTCAGTGCAAACTAGTGCAGCATACACAGATGCACTATTAAAAACACAATATTAATAAAACTGGCTTTTATTATCCAGGATAGGTAACCACACAATCGACACATCAGCTAAATTTTTAAGGCTAATAATCAATACAATATAAACTACACACGCCTAAACTTATCCCGATCGCCATGTCGACCTGACGCAATCTGTATGCTGCCCCTCCAGACAAGACGCAATCGCTAAATGGACAATATATGAGATTTGACAATTGCGCTCGAAAGCTAGGCGAGGGCTATGTCAAATCGCATACATTTTCTTTCTAGCGATGCGTTAGCGATTATCGAAATGGGTCTTGTCTAGGGGGACAGTACATCCATTTCTGCTATAATGAATGCTGCGAGACAAAACTACTTACAAAACCAATGATGGACAAGTACCTACCTACATTATAATCTGTATTTTAAATTGACAGTGGCGAATTTTGCAACCAGTAGGCCTATTCTGCAACTTCGGTTGCTAATTAGAACTGTCATTTTTGAAAGTAAACTACGTACTAAACCAATAATGGATACAGTAGGAGATCTATCTTGTTAGGTGGTAAGATCTTGTTAGGTGGTAAGATTGTTAGGTGGTAGGCCCTCAACTCCAGATCACACTTGAAGACCGAGAGCTTTGTCAACTCAAACCACGATATAGAGACAATTAGATTTTGTAACCTAAACTCATCGTTAAAAAGAAGACTGTTAAAATAGAAATCTCAAGATCGCTACCCGCATTTTCTCAGATCTCATTATTGCAATGAGTCCTCATTTGAATAGGACTTTTTGCGAATATGGTTTTAACAAAAGCATTTGAATTTTCAGGGTAAAGGCATGATGGAGACGTTCTGGTTAGAAGGCGAGTTGGAGGAGGACGAACAAGACGAGGCTCTGCAGCTTTTCTCGGCGCTTTGTGGGGACGATTAAGTGACAAAGGATTATCAGCTAACGAAAATACATGTTAGGTTTGCCTTTGGCTTCAGATATTACAAATTAATTACCTGAATTTCTCACCGTTCTCACCGGTCGGGGATCATATACTCCCCTTTTTTGTGTCCAATTTATGCATTTATGGAACGCTCTTCCTCTGGACGTCAGAATGCCATACAATGTTCTACAGTAAAATGGATATTTCAGGAGATAATTGGGTGATGACCGAAGGGGTCTATTATGAGAAGTAGGTACAGAAGTACTGAACGTGGGGCTTATTCACATTAGGTCTATTTGAATGATAGTCAAAGTAGAATGGGCCTACTAATAAGAATTATGACTAACTGATTTGATTTAGGATTACGGTACGATATCGACTTTTTTTATTGTAAATTCTGTTACTCCTGATAAAGCTGATAGGTTTCTTGCGCCTCTTCTTCTAATCAGTAAAAGATGTCCTGATGATAAAAGGTTTAAAAAATTGGACAATTCAAAAGAGTGCTTTATATCAAGTCATATTTGAATAAAGAATATTTTGGTTGATTTGATTATGTGATAAAAATCCGTAGTTGAGTCACCAGTAGCTGTGGCTCGGCACTTAATCACCTAGAGCAGTGGTTCCTAACCTAGGGATAAATACCCAGCTAAATTAAATCAGCTATTCTGTGGGATAACAAAACTAACAAAGAATCTAATGGATAGGACCATGAAGTGTAACTCGTGTGAATATTAAGACCATTTTTACTACCGATCACAATATTATTAAAGACGGAGACGTAGCGGCCAAAGTGGAATTTCTTGGACTACGCGATAATACTACTTGTAAAGTGTAATTTCAAAATTCTGATCTCAACACATTTTGGCGAAAAGTGGGTGCCGAATACCTGTTTTCAGTTCTAAAAATGCTAATAATATCCTTTACCACCAACTATAGATGTGAGTCTTAATCAGCTATACTCAAACTAATACGTCTCGCCGGACCTTTGTAACTGGCCCATCTTGAGTTACAAAATTGTAAACCATCAAAGAAACTGTGGGCGCACTGAGAAAATAAAATAGGTACTTAACTAAACTACCAACTAGTTAACCCTACCGGGGTGCGTTGCATTGAGCGTTGCCGGAGACCTTTTCTTATTTCATTAATAAATTACCTACACCCAAATTTTTTTTTGTTGCCCGCAACACCATGACTGAAACCTGTTTGTAGCCCCTATAAAAAAGGTTGAGTATCGCTGGTTTAAATTGTAAGACTATGTGCAATTTGTGATTGAATTAAAATATTTGTATTTGGAAGGTTGGGGTAAAATCATTTTCCTTATGTCACAGTGCTAACGACATTAATTGGCTTAGAGCAAGGTGAAAACAGTAGGTATTGGAACAAAGACAGCGCTATTGAGGCGTATAGCGCCATCTCGCTCTCATTGCGGCTTTATTACCGTTCAGAGTAAAAGCATTGGTAAAGAGACTAGCCAGATGGCCCATTCTACTAACAAGCCACCTGCCACAGCCGAGTCGCAACTGAACCGCTGCGTTCGACGAATAGGAGTGTATAAAAGATTTGACTAGAATGTTCGATGACTTGATTATGTGGCGTTCTGATTGGTCGAAAGCGGCGGTTCAGTAGTGACTTTTTAGTTGAATGTGATTCTACAGTTTGACCTCTGGACCTCTCTTATCATATCAACATCATTCGTAGGTATCCGATATTAGTGTAATAGGTTACGTTATTCACAACAAATATCTCAGATATTTTTGTATTACAGAAAACATATTTTTATAAAAATCTATGTAAATACCAAAGAGTATAAATTAAAACTAGTCGAGTAGGTACCAAATCATATTTTAATATCAACAAACGAATCTAATTCGTTTTTATTTTGTCATTTTATATGTATCATACATGGTTATAGGTACAATACTTTTTTTAAACGTTACTTATACGATAATAATAATAATAACAATATAACGTAGTTTTTATTATAAAAAATATATTGAAAAATAAAATAAAAACTATTAACTAATCACACAAAATACGTAAAGCTGCATCAGTTATTGTTATTAATAATAAAAATATATAGCTTAATGTTGTAAATGACGCTAGTAAGGCTCGAAGGAGTAACTATAGTACAGTAAACCCTTTGTCAAGCTATACTGATGGACCTTTGGACCGTTATGTCGCTCGTAATAGTGGCGGTTGTCCTGATGTAAATGTAAAGCTCGAATGGGAGCTTACTGTACCTTTTGATATAAAAAACTTAATCCAACTAAACAATAGCATTATTGACGGAATTCATTAAAATATGAAAATTCTCATTATAATTATTTTTTCTGATTTCATTTAATTGGTAATCAATATTGATAATTGTGCAAAATATATGTGAAAATATACAAAATATACTGTGAAAAATATACAAAAAGTTACTTATTAAACTTTTTCACACATTAACCGTGAGTGCAACGACTTTATACAATGTGTAACAGAAATAATGTACACTCTAGAAGTAGTTAAGAGGACACAGTACCTACTACTAGCGCCGCAATTCGTTTTTTATTAATTATGATAAATTAAAGACGTTTCTACAAAAAATAGCACAGTCGGGAACTCAATATATTTTTTAGATTTTTGGGAGCCATTCAGGCATAGATTAGAAGTATAGGAATAATCATAATCAGAATTATCGCTTAAAGTGGCCACTTTTAGCGATAATTTTAGCGTTTTGTTAATTTCCTTGTGTAATCGCACAATATGCGACATAAAAGGTCGCAGTTTAATTTTATCACAGCTGAAAGACACAGTAGACCCGAGTATTTGATAAAAATTTCAGTTTGTTATGCGTCCTTGAAAAGGGCGGTCTTGACAGATAGACGGACAAGGAAGTGATCATAATAAGGGTTCCGTTTTTTCATTTTGAGGTACGGAACCCTAAAAATAGCTCAAATTTTAGGTACGGAACCCTAAAAATAGCGGAAATTTGAGGTACGGAACCCTAAAAATAGCGAAATCTATTCATTTGCAACAAACCACTTTCATAATTTATTTCTTTTACACATTGTATAGGTAAGTAATAAGTATTCATACTGTGAATAATGTAACAAAATTTAACATTTTAAGCTTATATCTATTTTAATATATTTTCTTAAATGAAGCTTAATATTGTTATAATATTGTATGCGGTGTTTACTATTGTGTATATAAGTTGGAGTATATATTTTTTCATGAATAAGTAACACACATCCATGGACCTACAAAAAAATACGGACGTAGTGTAGTGTTGCATAAAACAAATATGAAGCATGCAAGGTCCTGCAATTTCATTTGTTTCTACACGATCTACACGCACACAAGTGCAACAGCCCCCCTATACAAGATGTCTTTCGATGATCGCTATCGTAATCGCTAAACGGACAATGTATGAGATTTGACAATTGCGCTCGAAAGCTAAGCGAGGACTTATGTCAAATCGCATACATTTTCCTTCTAGCGATTACGATAGCGATTATCAAAATGCATTTTGTCTAGGGGGGCAGGTCTGACAAACCGTCGACATTTCTCGACAAGCAAGACAAGACACATACAAATTTCGTGCCATTTGCATGCCTCACTCTTGATTCAACAACGTTTCGTCCGTGTTTTTTTTTCAGGTCCGTGCATACATCATAATATAATTATGTTAACAGTAGTTTAAAAAATAATAAAATACCTATATTTTATTTTTCACATGAGCAAAGTCAATAGAACAATATGTATAAAATTAAAAGAGTTTGTAATATAAAATTGATTAAAAATTCAACTGGTATATTTTCTTTCTATTTTTTTAAGAAATATATCAATGTAAGGAACATCATCACAACTATAAAGTTAGAGGTGCGATTTTATAAGCTATCGCAGTTCGAACATCGTCGTATGAATTCGACACTTCTGTTCGACTGAAAGCGATCAAACGATTATGTTTAAATCGTCGGCATATTATGTCGACCAAATCAACCAAAACTAACCGCCGACGTATATAATTTACCAATACATATAGCTGTTTTTAGTAATCGAATAATCAACCTCAATTATCAAGATTGCCAATAGATTTAGTATATTTTTGGTAGGTACGCAAAGATCGCCTATCGATCGATAAATTATAAAATCGCGCTCCCTTACACAAAAGATTCCCTTCCAGCAAATTTCTTATTTAAATTAAATTTAAAATTCTCCGATTGAGTAATGTTGTTTTATTACGCGTAATATATTAAAAAAAAAAACAATCACGAAATTGGACCGTGAAATCGCGAACCTTGTAAGTACTTGATTATTCAGGGTATCTGCCAAAATGCTGAAAACGAAACATGACTGTGACAACTTTTTCTTTCATTTTTTATTGGAAAAGAGGACAACTGCCGGACGACTGGTCTGTAATTGTGCCATTGCACAAGGGTAAAACACAGCAAGGGTGTAAAAATTACTGCGCGGATAAGCTTTCGCACAGGGGACGCATTTTTGAAAGAATGAATTATGTAAGATTCGCATTCGAATTACCAAATTCACTATTTTTGAAGGTTCATTCAGTGAATTCTGCAACGAGTGGTCCTGCCCACTCGTTGTTGATTTCTACTAGTAGAATATACGCAACGTAATATAAGTACCGTTTTACATGCGATTCATCGCTGGTTTTTAAAATAAATGAGCTGTTACAATGTTATTGCGTACCGGATTTTATTTTTTCTGCGTGTAACGGTTTCTAACATAGGGATTCAAAAATCTTAAAAATTGGAAACAGTAGAAAATAATTTCGCACGTGATTTGTATTCGTGTTCGAATTCAAGATTCATTTCTAATGATTAAAAAATGCGTCTCCAGTTTCGAGTGGGATTAAATGTGAATGTGTGGTGGACAGCTTCGAGAGGAATGGTCGGAGTAACTCATTGCGAAATAGTGAGATAAAACTGCGGAATGAAAGATCAAAGATGATGTCAAAATAGTCAACACCATCATCATCGCAGCTCATATACGTCCCCACCGAGGGACTCGAGCCTACCCTAAGTTAGAGTGATTAGGCCTAAGTCAACCACGCGGACCCAGTGCGGATTGGTCGACTTCACATACACCATTGAATTTCTTCGCAGCTGTATGCAGTTTGCCTCACGATGTTTTCCTTCACCGTAGGAGTGTAAGACAAATGTACATATGAAATTCCAAAACGAAAAACACATTGGTACATGGCGGTCTCGAACCCGGACCTAATACCTCCTTACATAGACAGAAATTAATTTAATAAGTAAAATCACAAACAAAAGTGTTTTGCCAACACCGAAATACTAAAACAAGAGGCGGCTCTACAGTCCGGGTGATTCGTACAACCGAACTACTGAAGCGAAAGTCTCATCGGTTCGGTAAATCGGGTTAATAACTGAACTACTGGTACAAGGCCGTGATAAAGATAAGAAGGGAATAGCACATGCCCAACCTTTCTACATAGAAAGGATGACTGAAAGACGATTGGCGATTCTTGGACAGAAGAAATTTATAAGGTGAATGCAAATGGATCAAACAGAACATCACAGAAAGGCCTGAGGAAACTTGAGAAGGATGCTGTCACGTAATATACGTATCAATATTATAGTGCGACCTATATTTGTGCAGTTTTATGACGATTATTGATTATACAGCGTGTTACAAAAACACAATTAAAAAGAAATTAGTTGAAAAAGCCAAATAAAAATACCACCATTGTTGAATGGTACCCAGTAAGCTGTCATCTGTCAATCCGAATTTTTGTAACACGTGCGTATTTTTTCTTCATATTATGTAGGTTTTTAATAACAGGAATGTTCTATTCTCGATACGCTTAAAGGATGATTGCGTAATCCAGTTTAATTTTAATTCTGTGCTCGTCACCAAATTTTAGTTATTAAAGGTTCAAATTAAAATTCCAATTCCGTGATTTAATCTATCAATCTTATTATTTTCTTTATTACTTTTAAAATTTACGTAATAGTATCTAAGGGTTGGCACTAATGTACACAAGGACGGTCAATATATTTTGCAATAAAATTTCTGTGTGATTTATAGATTTATCTCTAAAAAACTACCAACATAAGTACATAATCGTACTGTATACAAACAAAAATATAAGGCACTACAGTAATATATTTTCATAACTTATTATATCAAACAAAAAAAATTAAAATAAACCTGCCTAACAGTAAATAAAATAACATTTTTAACACCACAACAATATAATTTACAAAAGGTTGTTTTTTAAGTTGGCCCTCAAACCATAATAACAATCCCGAAAAAAATGTTTACTTTACTTTTCGAACTATATTACTTTTGTTCCTTAAAATATTGCCATAAGTTATAGTTTCAAAAAAAAGGTATTTCCACTTTCGCGTTTACAAATTCGATAATAAGTACATAGTTTGAAATATAAAATCAAATAACGGCTCTGTCTCAAAATATCATATTTGCAAAACATTGTACTCGCAAAACATCCTATTCGCAAAATAACATATTCTTTTAATACCACATTACCAAAAATTAAACTGATTAAAAAAAAGAAGATCCCTAAAAACAAATGACCAAATTTCCCCAAAAAATCACCGGAAAATCAAAAATTTTCCCGACTTTGTGACGCACTATTTTTGTACGGCACTACGTACGTACTACTACTACACTACTTATTTTTCATGGATCTATCGATGGTAAGAATGCCGTACAAAAATATATGACCAAAACGTAGGTACTCCCTCTACTTATAGGTACTTTTGAATTCTCACTTGCACTCAGTTGGACAGCTTACAAGTGACGGCATAGTGCTCAATCTTATTATTTAATGCCCTTCTATCTCTCTAAATAGGTCTCCTGGTGGTTCAAATGACCCATCAATTTTTGACACGGGCCTGTAGTCTATATGGCGCGAAATAGCATTCCACCTTGATAAAAAAGGATTTTATCTGTGCATTTTATAAAGTTTTGATCACGTGCTGTGTTTAGTTAGGTCTGATGCCGTTTGTAGTATAAATTTTTACCGCAATCTGTTACTACTAGCTACAAGAGTCGATTAATACAATAGTAGACGACTGAACACAGTGGAATATTTTGCGAATAGAATGTTTTACGAATATGACGTTTTGCTAATATATTTTGAGATTATGATATTTTGATAATATGATATTTAGAGACTGAGCAGTTTGAACAGTATGTAAGTTGAGGGTATTCAGTCTTTCTAGATTTATTCAAGTGCATTGGCGTATCTAGAGTATTTGTCCAGGAGGGGCCTGGCCCATGATTTTGTGTGAAATTATCAATATGTTGGCGTCCATAATTGAATTTTGAAACGGTAGCCTAACATACTGGGGTGGGCACGGCCCCCTCTATACCTATACGCCTTACGCCTATGCAAGTGATACGAATCATAAATGCCAATTCATCATTATAAGGAGCAGAATTTGAGATATATAAAATAGTGTTACTAGGACCAGTAGTAATTCGTGCATTTAGTCCTTGTAAATAAAATTACCTAATCCTTAAATATTCAGATATTCATAAAATCTTAGAGTAAAACTCATTGCAATATCATTTAATCTTAACGCTAAGGAATGCATCATACATAGTCTTACGTGCGGGTAGATCACTTGAACAATGCCGTCACCTCCTCTATCGTTTTGTTTTTAGTTTCCGGCAATTTGAAGTAAGTGAAAGCGAAGAATAACAACAGCAACGCGGTGTACGGCAAGAAGACGAAATTCCCCAGTGCGTCCGACATGGGAATGAAGGTCAGACCCACCACGAAGTTGGCGAACCAGTTGACTAGCGCGCCCACGCTGACCGCGGCGCTCCTCGCTCCCTGCCCGAACAGCTCGGACAGTATCATCCACGGAATAGAGCTAGGGCCCACACCAAAGAAGCCCACGTACAAGAACGTGAAGATCACAGCGAAAATACTCATTGTCGTGTTGTTCTCGTAGGTGAAGAAGGCTATGGTCATTAGAATCGAGAAGACCATCATGCCGCCGAGACCGCAGAGCTGCAGCGTCCGCCTCCCGAGCCGGTCGATCAGCGGTATGGACACTAACGCCATCACGAACAGAACGCTGCCGACGCCGATTGTCGCCAGCCTGGCTACCTCCGGTTCGAGGCCGGCACTCTCGAATATCGTCCCAGAATAATACAAGACAGCGTTAATACCGCCGAGCTGCTGAGAGAGGTGCATCACTATCCCGATAACTAGAGGCTTTCGCAACGAACTAATCCGCAATAGATCGAGGATGCTGAACTTCTGCTCCTGTTTCGCCGCGTGATCTTCTACTTGCATGTCGTTAATCTCTTCGTTTATCTCCGATGTTCCTCTTATTTTGGTGAGCGCTATTCTAGCTTCTTGTTCATCTCGGACGGCTAATAGTAAGAAACGCGGAGACTCAGGAGCGAACGGCACCATGACGCATTGGACAGCGGATGGGACGATGGCCAACCCGAGTAACCAAGGCCAGCCGTTATCGCTGCCCAAAATCACATCGATGCCGAGAATTTGCGAAAACACCATGCCAAACGCGACAGCCAGCTGGTTGACCGTTCCGAACGCTCCCCTCAGTTTAAGCGGAGCTACCTCGGACACGTACGTGGGCGACACGGTGGTGGCGTAGCCGCAATTCACGCCTATGACAAATCTGCCGATGATCAGCATTTCAACGGACCCTGCCGCCTTGCTGAAGCCCATCAGAACAGCTCCGACGATACCGACAATGGCGTTGATCATGAGGGCTTGTTTGCGACCGCGTTGTTCCGCGACCCAGCTGGCGAGCGGGCATCCTATCATTCCTCCGACGGCGAAGATGCTGACGATAACGCTGAATATGAGGCCGGGGGAGGCGGTGTAGTGGTCGCGGATGAAGTTCTCGATGAAGCTGCGTGGCGCGTTGATGACGCCCGTGTTGAAGCCGAACTGCAGCATACCCAGAACGGCGGCGCTCACCGCGTACAGCAGTGCGCCCGTTGTTCCGCCGCCGTCAGCCATGTTGGACTTCCGCCTCGCCTCTGAAACGAGATAATTATGAATATTAAGAGGCTGAGTAACGGCAACGACCTTGAGACATGATTTGTACTGGATTACGGGCGCGGTGCGTTATTGAAATTGAGCGAAAAATCAAAATATATATATTTTTAAAGAAACTAGTGACTTATTTGAAGATATGAAACATCAATATTATCAAATTAAGTGTAACGAGTTAATTTCCTGAAAATCATTTTAAAACTTCCCTGAAAACCTTTGTAAAATAACTAGGATTTTCTTCTGGAAGCTGTTGTTGATGGGTGTCTTTGGCATTTTTAACGAGAAATTTTGATTAAAATTTGTTTTGGGGACATGGTTATTCTCAAAAATATTTTCAAGAGTAACATATATTTTTTTTACTACGGTATATTAAACAGGTTTTGCTAAAAAAGTTTTAAGTGGGGCTCGATGAGCTCAGCTGCCTCTTAATATAAAAGCTTTAAGAGAGAAAAAAAAGTGTTGTTGTGCATTTCTACTGTCGTATATTGCGACTAAAATTTGCGTGTTCTCATCATTTACTAACAACATTACGTGCAAAACAATAGCATATCAACCATATTGTGCTAACTAATAACACACTCAGACACAATGACGTATGATTGTGTTCTAGCAGTTTTGGTTAAAATTATTCATTTTATAGATATAATAGTTCAAATTATATCATGTCTATCTATCCATAAACAGTCCACGATCACGAACGAAGAAGAACATAAACTCTAGTTGTGTATATTGTATTGGTACCTCTTCTTGATACTAACTCACATAATGGCCAATAGCACTAACCTTACCTTAGCTTAGGACGATCTTAAGTGGCAAGCTGTCACATTCTTTTCATTAAAGACAAGAAGTGACAGCATTCTTTTCATTGAAGACAAGAAGTGACAGCATTCTTTTTAGGATTGACTTAGCTAAGTGGTACAAGGTTAGTGAAATTGGTCAATAGAATAGTATCAAGAGGTCACAATCGCAAATGATCAACAGTGCAACTCGTCTACTTAGCAAATCGTAAACATCGTCATTTCAGGAAATAGGCAATTTACAAGACATCAAAGTACAAGGGATCGGATTGCTTATAGCTACCGATTAATAACTTATTACTTTACACAATTGTGAATGGCCTAAAGAAATTTGTCCCGGTCTGGGCGTATGTGCATGTGATATTCAATGTTTGTAACTGCACCCACGACACAGGAGAAAATCCTAGTGTAGCCTGTAGGGCGAGGTTTTTTTTTAAATTTAAACCTATTTAGGTACGAGTACTTACTAATATTATAAAGCTGAATAGTTTGTTTATTTGATTGATTGAACGCGCTAATCTCATGAACTAAAACTCATGATTAAAATTGAATAATTCTTTGATTTGGATAGTCCATTTATCGAGGAAGGCTTTGGGCTAATAACATCACGCTATGACTTATAGGAGCTGAGCATCAATGAAAAATGTAGCAAAAACGGGAAAAAAATATGGCGAAACGTAGTTCGCGGGCACAGCTAGTATTAAAATAAGAAACAGACATATTCACATATTACACTTTGTCCCTCTACAAAGTGCAATATGTGAATATGTATAAAGCTGAAGAGTTTGTTTGGTTGGTTGAACGCGCTAATCTTAGGAACTATAACTGATCTAAATTAAAAAATATATTTTTGCGTTAGATACTTACATTGATTTACTACCAAACGTAGATAGAGCGCTTCATACAAAAACGCGCTTGAAATCTGTCACCTAATCGACTATACATTTGTACTCGCTGATATATACTTTAATATGCACGCCCGAATGAAAATTACCATAAAGAAAGTATCGTATTTATCGAATTCAACCTTATTCTGCATTATTACGGTAACTATTTTAAGTACAACCGTGGGAAGTTACATCATTTCATACCTAGCCACAGATCTAACGACGTTTTAGTAATTGCTACAAGAAAATATCAACTTTATACTCTCAAACCTAATGATTGAAATTGCTTATCACGTTGTCGCTCCAACGCACGAATGAGATAACACATCGTGATACGACGCCCGTGCGAGCGAGACGATTGTGATGTACTGACACTGACGCGAAGCGACATGTTTATGATTAAAATAATTGTTTTTGATTGGTTTTTACGTATAAATCGAATATTTGAATACATGATAAGATGTGTAATGAGTTTACCCTCGCAAAATATGTAACCCCGACTTTTTTCTGCCGTTTCTGGCTATTGTTACCACAACTTTTGAATGCGCACTTCGGCATGTTTACGTGCCGACAGCTAATCACTCGCTATGGTAAGGAACTGCACGAATCGCGATTGAGCAGTTCTTCACCAGCCCACTATTCGATCGTTCATGCGTTATCTACGTTTGGTAGTAAATCAATGGTTAGATCACATAACATCACGCTACGACCAAATAGGAGCTGAGCGAGCTTCAATGAAAAATGTTGCAAAAACGGGAAAAAATATTCCTCTTCAGAGCTTCCGTTGCGTGCGCTGCCGTAAACGGTTAGGTACGCAAACAACATGTTGTTATTTTCCGACATCCACGCGAACGAAGACGCAAGCACAGCTAGTTTTTTTACAAAAGTAAAACTGGCAAACATGCAGGCTTGCCCCTAGATGGTAAGTGGCTACAGGCGTCTATAGCACATGTGGTTCCTCTAAGACTTGCAAATCTACAACCCCTTCAAGGACATAAGGCGTCAGGTCACAGTACCCAGTAACTTCACTGCTTCTCTTACTCCTCACACCGTAAAGCTGAACGCACAACATATCAGCACGCGCCAAACGCGCCGCATTATATGACGTCATCAGCATGCATCCTTCAATACCCGGATACCTACCGCATTTTTGAAATTCGGCGCGTTCGGCGCCGATATTATTATATGTGCGAGGTTTCATAAAGAGTGCGGTTCATAATTTGATATCAGCGCTCGTGTGCGCTATTTGCACGCAAACAATCGGTCCAAAATTGCTCATGTGCGCATTTTGTATGCGGTATGGTATGACGTATTTGATGACGTCACCGATTGATGCTGACAGTGCTAACAGAAAAGAGGTCTTCAGAACTGTCAATGTCAAAGTCAACATCAGTTTTATTTTTATTTTAGTTTGTTCGAATTTATTTTTTCATTAGATTATCTACAATTAATAGAGAAGTGCTCTGTAAAGATACTGGAGGCACAATACGTCTCCCTCCAATTTTTATTTTCAAATTACATTAATTGTCAACTTGACAGACTCAGATCGAAAGCTCGGTTCAAAATTGATCTGAGTGCTTACGTCCGTAAGCAGTGCCAACGATTTGAACTAACGATGCAAACGTTTGCACTGAGATCTGATTATGAACCGCACCCATAATTTCATACAACGAATTACAAAATGCGGTGCATAGGGCGCGTACGGCGCGTTTAGCGAGTACCACGCGTACGGCGCGTACAGCGCGTGCCGTATGTACAGCGCGTGCGACGCGGACATAAATGTATGTTCAGTTTTACACAGCGATGCAAGCACCGCTGCTTGGTGGCAAAATAGGTAAGACAGAGGTACCCATGGAGATGACCCTGGTACAGTCTTCCTCTGATTAAATTTATTTATTTAAATTTAAATAAATAACAACCAAACTGGATCAACGTGACATTTAAAGTGGGCATAAAATGTAAGCTACATACAAAATTTATAGGCAAAAATACGAGTAAGTGGCATATCAAAACACAAATCAAAATAAAACAAACAAACGGCCAAGTGAGAGTTGGACTCGGGCACCGAGGGTTCCGTATAAACTTGTCACAGTAAGTAAGTATTCTTTATTGGCCATAGTAGATAGTACGATATTAACAAAAAATAAAAAAACAGGGATGGCCAAATGGCCTTCATAACTACTTAGAAATTTCAAGATAATAAAAAAGAAACATACAAAACCCTAACGAACGAACATTATACAAGAAAACAAAGTAAGTTTACTATAAGTACCTAACTACATTAATCATCATCATCACCACAGCTCATATAGGTCCCCATCGAGGGGCTCGAACCTACCCTTATAGGGTGTTTAGGCCCAAGTCAACCACGCTGGCCCAGTGCGGATTGATTAATTTCACATACATCATTGAATTTCTTCGCAGATGTATGCAGGTTGCCTCACGATGGTTACCTTCACATTAGGAACGTCGGACAAATGTACATATGAAATTCGAAAAACACACTGGTACACGGCAGGATCGAACCACGTACCTCCCTATTAGAAGGCCAATGCCGAGTCCACAGCGTCGAGTTTTTGATAGAAATTTCAGTTTGATAATTTAACGCGTTCCTGTGAAAAAGGGTCTTGTCTTGACAGACAGACGGTCAACGATGTGGGTTCTGTTTTTTTTTTCCTTTCAAGGTACGGACGGATCTCTAAAAGGTACCACAAAATTGTACAAATTTTAATCCTAACAACTTTGAAAATGAAATGTTAGTATAAAATCTGTTTACAATATTCATTCACATTCGTTTTAAGCTGACGACTCACTACTCCTTGTAAGAGAAGATCGATAACTATCTCTATCAGTAAAAGGATACTTGTTTGAAACTGAGAAATTAGTTATAAGCACGTAAGACTAAGTTCACTCACATGAGAAGTAAAGAGGCGACTAGATTGGCGTCTCGCACGCACCTACTATAAAGATTACGAATTTCAAAGTATATTTATCAAAGGCGATAACAAAATCTGATCTAATAATGTGAGATAACTGGATGAAATGAAATATAGCGGTTATCGCTCGAAAACTTAAAGCCGAATGACTTGGATAAACTAATTAACTGAATGATAGCAGCTGTGGCAGCCAAACAACCACAGGTGGAGGGGGGAGGTGATTGTGAATTGTGGCACTCGAGAATATTCATAACATTATTATTTATAACTTGTTTGTTTCCACAAATAACTTGTCATGATAGATAAGTTTACCTAATTGAAACGAAATTCTTTAAGACATCGTGTATAGTTAACGCTACTTTCCCGTTTCCGCACAATTTTGATTTACTTACTGTACCTACCGCCATAAATATAAAAGATGCAATTCTACACTGCAAAAAGGCGGCCTTATCGCCATAGGCGATCACTACCAGACAACCTTTAGATAAACATGATCACGTGGGTATGTTTCTTTCAAAAACACATAGGTATAAAATACTAACTTACAGCGGACCTAGCATGGCATAAAGACAAAATCTCTCCAGAGGCTGGACAAATCTTTCTCTTCCTTCATGGCTAGCATGGCACCAGGGAAAGACTCGTTTGACTCCGGAGAAATGGTTTCTCCCGGCAATGCCACCAATATACGGAAATAAAATATAGAGAGTAATAACCCCATTGATTTACTACCAAACGTTGATTACCCATTACCCCATTGATTTACTACGTTTGGTAGTAAATCAATGGGGTATTACAACTAATTAATTATTGGTATGGGTAATTGACAACACATTCATGTCACATGCGCACCAGACCAGTGCGTTTTTAAATTGTTGGTACTATATATTAATAAAGTTAAGTAATTCCATTGTCTGTGTTATGTTATTAGATTCTAATTAATTACCTATGTCACTTCAATTATTTTATTTTCGTTTATTGTAGGCGCGTTCAAGATAAGCACGCATTGCAACATTTTTAACATCAACGTTTTTCATTAGATTTTTCGTGTTAACTTTCATGCTAGTTTCGTGTGTTCCTAATAGACATTTTCGCCACGTAAAGTTACCATCAAATATCCAGGTTATTAGATGGGTCCCCTAAAAATACTTTAATTAATAATACCACTGTTTAATACTATAATACATATAATACCCATTCACAAAGTTTTTCCAGAGAATTTAAAAAAACAATTGAAAGAAAAACACTATTTTTATATTTTTAGCCGATTCTGATTTGTTCGTACTGTTTCATTTGTAACTAGTAAAGCGCAAAACGCACCTTGTGTAGGCAATTTGTAAAATTTTAATTTTGTAATTAGATTATTTTATTAGACAAAACTACCTACTACAGAAAAATAGCTGACGCTATTGGGCAACTGGAACACATTCATAGAATCTCTAATCAGTCAGCCTTCGAATTTCCCTATCTTGGCTTTCTTGTTCTCTGATAACTAAAAAAATTAAAATAACTCTTGCGGTATAGTAATACTCGTAGATGTAAAAACGAAAAATGTTATGTATAAAACCTTTTGTCTGCACCTCAATAGCTCAAAGAGTAAAAACGTCAAAAAGAGATTAATTTCCTCTGTTTTGTTAGCGCCGTGTTAAGCCAATGGACAAATTATCCACTTCCAATGTCATTGAGAGATACAAATTTTGTGATTTGCCCCCGTAGACGGAGAAAACTTTTCTCCGTCTACGTTTGCCCCCCATGGTAGATACAGGGGAGTAACTCATTTTCTCTCATGTCAAAAAGACATAAATGGTGGAGAGAGATCTTTTCCATGTCCCGAGCTTTATATAATTATTATAGATAATGAATATTGTGCTTTTTGAGCAAAAAATTATCAGTGGTAAATGTTTAATTATTAAATCTCTTACCAAAAAACGAACAGTACGGATAATTCAGCAATTAATTGTAATAATATGCACCATTTGTTAATAATAATATGCATCATTTATTACCTTGCTGAATATTCCCTTTATTCGCTTAAGGACAGATTCTCAAAAAGACAAAAGTACATATTGTATTCTTATTTGCCGAATAGCAGGTTTGATATTCGTGTCCGTATTCGTTAAAGTAGTACTATTCGTTGCATCACTAACCGTAAATTCTGGCGTGTTGATACGTACATCAATGAAGTATAATCAATTCTTATTCTTAATCGGGTTATACTAAGGGCTAAAGAAAACAAATATAGAACCGAGAGACAAATATATCCATTTAGCGAGACAAAACCAAACACTCGACCTAGCCAAATACGAGTACTTAAATGGATATCGAATATCTCGTCACTACAATCGTCTTCTGAGAAACCTGTTTTGAGATTTTTCATCCCCATAGTTTTTCTGTCAAAACTGACGAATAAACTATGGCGATGTCAAAACGATCCTTTAACTAATATAAAAATCTCGTGTCGCAGTCACCACAGTGTTAGTTTACAAAAATCTCGTGTCACAGTGTTTGTTAAGCTGGGTACAAATTACGCGCGGCAAACCCTTAAGGTACAATTCCGAGACGGGCCGCAGACTGCAACCGCAGGCGACACTGTGGCTACCGGCTGCGGTTACCGCAATGCTGCCTGCGGCCGCTATTCCAACCGCGGCTGCATGCCATGGCTGCACAATGCACAGAACCGTAGCTCAGTTATTCCGGTACCGTCGTGCGAGACAGAATGTTGGAACAGAACGCTACCGATAGTGTACTAATGTGTAAAAAGTTGACATTATTCAATTCAATATTGTTTTAAGTTAATACGTGTGTGTGAAGTCTCTGCGGTTCGCGACACGACTGGCGCTGCAGTCTGCGGTCACTGCGCGCCGCGGCCGCTCGCTGCGCGTCGCGTCTGCACGCAGCAGTGTTGCCGCACTCGGAATCAATTTCATAGATGTTGATAGAAACAAGTGATGGCGCTTGCAGTTTGCGGTTGCAGTTTGCGGTCTGCGGCCCGTCTTGGAATTGTACCTTTAGACTATGGATACCAAAGGACATGAAATACCTACGAAAAAAGCGTGCCAAGATTTGTGTTGGTGCTCTAAGATGGCGGAAAAAACTTGGGACGCCGCATCCAAGATTCCACACTTATTATGTTTTTCTTTATACAATTCATTAAAAAAATCAATGAAAAACATAGAATTGTAAAATGCACTCAGAAATAATGCTCACTGACTGATATTTTAGCACATCAACAAACACGGTGCTTTGTAATGGCGGACTGAACTGGACGCAAATTTGAGACATATTAATACATTGCGAGTCCATTGGTGTACTTAGTCTGAGGGAAAACCGTACCCAGTTTGTACCCAGCTTTATCGAACTCCTCCGAAACGGCTTGAGCGATTCTTATGATATTTTTTCTGCATAGGTATTTGGTAGGTCTGAGGAGAATAGGTCGTAAGCTATTTTTATACCCCTACTGGGTGATAAAGGTGGCCCCCTTCAGCAATTTTTTTTGCAATTATTGTGGCAAAACCTAGCTCGCGAGCTCAGCTAGTATCTCTTTAAGTGGAGTCGATGTTGTTCACGAATAAGTACACCTAGCACTAGCACCATACTGTAAAAGTGACAAGTTATTTTATAATGAAACAAAAATTACATAAAAACACAACTGCAACCTGTACTACCATTTTTCACGTGCACAAAAATTGGCTATTTGAATCGTTTCCAATTATGTACACACAGCAACACGCTAGGCTTTACATGTTGACCTTGACACTAGCCCATAGGTCGCTCGTAATAGCGGCGGCTTTCGTAATGCAAATGTAAAGCTTGACGTGTTGCTGACTGTACCTACATGATACAAACATATGCCTGCTCAAAACATATTTTTCCTCCTCGTGCATGTAAAGCCTTCTTATTGTGTAACTCGAAATCAGACACGATCTACTTCAATTATATAGGCAATCTACATTCATGACTGCTTTATAAACATACACTTGTCGCAGGCATGTATTGACTCCGCAACGGGGGTTACAATAGGAACCTAAGCCTTATAGACACCGTAAGTACCAAATGATGTTCAGGGTTCATAGTACCTATACTGGATGTGTATTGTATGTTTTTGCATTTAAACCATTAAAAGTACACCCATCATAACATTGAACAATAATATGATACGTACTTACATGACCTACACACTATGAATAAAATTACTTCCACACTAGTACTTGCAAAACCATAACTAATTACACATTTACAATATACACACACTTACATCATATGATTTTCAGAGTATACTATAGTCACGGTAATAGTATTACCGTGCTTTAGTATAATGGATGTGTATTGTATGTGTATGCATTTTAACCATTGAAAGTGGCCCATTAACATGATACGTAACAACTTTACCTACTCACTGTGAATTACTTGCAAAACCATAACTAATTACACGTTTACAATGTACACACATA
The DNA here is from genome assembly GCA_963935595.1 of Schoenobius gigantellus. Taxonomy (NCBI): domain Eukaryota; kingdom Metazoa; phylum Arthropoda; class Insecta; order Lepidoptera; family Crambidae; genus Schoenobius; species Schoenobius gigantellus. The sequence goes on from OZ012551.1 coordinate 30,793,390, forward strand.
GAAGCGAATTAAGGAAAATATTGCGAGTAAGTTGTCGATCACATCGAAGCGTGCCTTAGAAAAGCTTGACGTCATAGTTCTGGCGACTCCGACTCACCGATCTCCGAAATGGGTTCGTTTAACAATGCACAATCCGAGAGTGGGGCGACGATAGCATTTTTCAATCAGGTGAGTGTCGGTGTCGGCGTGTTGCAATCGCGCGATAGGGCGTCGTAAGCGGCCAACCGAAACGCACAGACTGCAGCGAAGGCTGACGAGGTTCGAGACGAGACGTCCGGCAGCCATAAGGCGCGTACAGAATGATAAAATGTAACATGCGACGTAACAACTTTTTTTACAACAATAATCGGACCACCGCTCATCTCATGATTAGTGGCTACAAGCTGGCACCTATTGTGGTAGATGTGGCAGAATAATACCACAGCCCTTTGCCACACGTTTAGTGTGGACGTTTAACTTTGCCACTAGAATAGCTGTCAGATGGTAATTGAGAATTTTGCTACTTGCTTGATATTATTTTCATACATATCTGTGATTGTTCGCAAATATCTGGAACTGGAAGATATAATTTTATTGAACACGCAACGCAACAAAGAGAACAGAACCTTTTCCCATATCTAGTGACTTACAGTTACATTGCATGCAACGATTCTAGTCTGTACCCGCCATAAGGTGGCGGCCATAATGAAAATTGACACAGCCTGACGAGAGAAACTCGGGCGCAAACAATGTTGCAATTACCGTAAAATTGTCACGTATTTTTCTAAGGCTCAGTTTTAAACGTGTCAAAACACTTTCTGAAATAGCGTAGGGTTCCGTAACTCTATAGAAAGAAAAGGAACCTTATAGGTTCACTTCGTTGTCCATCTATCTGTCAATCTGTTAAGTGCCTTTTTCTGAAAAACGCGTACAGATATCAAACTGAGAGTTATATTGGTACGCGCAATACGAATCTAATTTGGCGTTACAACTCAACTATTGCAACTCAGAAGTACAGAAAAAGGTATTTCTTTAGTATCCTGCCGCACGCCGAGAAGTGGGGATTGGAGGGGAGGTGGGGGGAGACAAGGGGAAGTCCCCCTTAAAGAGGGGAGATGCGGAAACTCATAGTTTTTGAAAAAAAATTAATTCTGAGGTTAGGTCTATTAAAACTGTCTGAGCTGTCCGGAATTGGTTCTGAATAGTCATAAAAGAAATAACTTGGCCTAACCAACCTGTGTTTCAAGTGCCCAAGTCGGTCTGGGTCAGTCTGGGTGGTCTTAAAAAATTAACTTAACCTAACCAACTATATTTGAGGTAATCCGAGTCAGTTTTAAAAATTAACACCTAAATAAACTTTTTGATTCTTTCTTACACAAGTAATTTATGTTTTTTTTTTCAATAGATATGATATAATTTTTTAAGAATGCTAGCCTTAAGAATCAAAATTAAAGATTTTTCAAAAACGACGGTATTTCCGCACATAAAGCTTTTAGATTATGATTTGGGGCATCGATGCCTATCGATTGAAGCCAAAATTAGTCAGATACTAGTGCAGCAGGCCAACCCCGGAAAAATTACAATATCAATAGCCGATCGATCGAAATGGATTGGAAGTATATAGATAGTCCTCAAAATTCGAGTTTGAACAATCCTCTAACTATAACCTCAAAATAAAAATCTTGTAACGTCAATCTTGCATCCCTCCTAATATTATAAATGCGAAAGTAACCCTTTCACCTTGTCCGTCAGTCTGTAACAGACCGACAGAAACATATAGACCAACTATTAAAGAATCACTCTATTAGGGGCTCAGTTTCTAGCTCGATCGTCAAATGAATTGAGAAGTAAACATAAAATACAACGAGTTTTAATAATGCTGTGTCTGATAAAAGCCTTCTCACGAGATGACCACCAGCCGTGATTAGTTTTTTGCTTAGTCAAGCTGTGATTATGTCCCGGTGTGCATATTAAGAGGACTGTAAAGTGCCAATTCATGACTCTAGTATGCAATTTCAAAAATGCAGTTTCATGCACACCACTTAAGAGTTGAAAGTCCGAGGCAAGTACCTACATTTCACATTAAAATTTTGTTTTTGGCGAAAACTGTTTTACCCCCCTAAACCATTTCAAAATTAGACACTTTTACACCCAGTTTCTGAAAGGCTGTTCAGCGATAAAATTAACTAACAAGCTGTCAATCAAATGTTAACTATGAATTGAGTTGCTGAAAGCTAAATAAACTTATCACTGTGTTAGTTGACACGGCTGTCAAATTTATTTCAAAATAGTTAAGGAAAGACCCATTTTGGGTTTTCAAAATACATATGAATAAAACAAAATATATGATTTCAGCAATGTGACCGTGTCTAAAAATATTTCTCACGAGAAATCAAATTATTAAAGATAAGTAAATTTTGTCTATCAACGTTTCGGAAACTCAAATTGATTTGACACTGCTGTTAAGATAACATGGATGTTAGTTGAACAATATTTTGATCAGCCTTTCAGAAACTGGGGGTTAGTCTCATTAGATTCAGTATAGATAGATAGACCTTAATCTATGTTTGTACGTTTTGCTTTTTTTGTAATTCAGTATAATTTAGTCAAAAAAGATAAAAATGCTCGAGGTAAGTAGTTTTTAATTTTGTCTGAATGACATTCTGTTCTTCCGTCACTGATTTACGGACATCCGGACGTAAAGAAGCAGCGATCGCCAATTAAATGAAAATTAATATTATTATCTGAAAAACTGTCTACTCATAATCATTATATCGTAAAACGATTATATCTACTAAAAACTATAGGCACTTATGTAGTGCCTTTTCCTTCTTTTTTTATAAATACTTGTAACGGTGGAAAAGAAATATATAAACAGTGACGTAACCATTGGTGCTTAATTTATCGGCCCTATTTCCCTAACCAACCACTACACCACTGCGTCAGCTGCTACTCACCCGTTACATTTAGATGCTAATAATTTATATTCTGAGCAATATTACTTCAAAATCCAAACGTACAAACCTAGATCTTCATTATATCTACAACATTTCCAAAAATTATGAAAATTGAACTATGTAAAGAGGGAGAAAAGCGTTATCACTTTTTGTATGTAAATTGACAGCTTCACAATCCTCTTAAACCACGTCAATTTTCAAACCTTCGCGTATTGCGCACATTCGGTTCGTATTCGATTCGTGTTCGGTTTTGATCCGGTTTGGCCGTCCTAGTGATTGTATGGACGCTTGCGCACTCATACGTATACGGTTCGTATTCGGTTCGATCCGTAAATTCTCACTTCGAGTCGTTTTTAGGTGTGCATCAGCATGGCGGGTCTCCATCATTTATTTATATTATTTGATGAAGTTGTTAATAACGTTTATATATGTATAATGATTGCTTAATCGTTTTTTTTATATAAAATGACCATTTATACTGGAAAACATATGTTATAAGTGGAATGTTAAAACGCCTACAGCTTATTCAAATATCAATTATTTAAACCGGAAGTTTTGCTCTTAATACCTTTCCCATACAACAAACTTTCTTAAGTCCTAGTCCTGTCTGTACCCTTTCCCCTATTGAATATGCTGTCTCATTGTTTCGTCCCAAGGTTGCCTGGAAGAGATTGCTTTTTAGCTATAAGGCCGTCTATTTGTATTGGTATGTTTTTTTGCAAAATATTTCATAGTTTTTGTTCTTTTTTCTTATTTTTTTTGCCATCAGAATTTAATTATTCGATTTTAAAAGTAACTGCTTTTAATTTCTGGAGGTAGGTACTAAATTGTGGTTTAATCTGTTACATCAAATAGTTAGTAACTTTAATAATAATAATAATAACGCACGTCACTCCGTCTTTTCTGATATAATATTTTATTTTTATAGTGTTATTTAACATACCGCATTAGATTTAGCATTCAAAATTCTTGTAATACCACAAATCATCAAAACTTTCAAGAAAAACCAATTATGAACTCACGGAAATTCAAATAATATGGAAAGTTTGACATGACATCCGATGTCAAAATACCTTTGGGATACAAAATGCACAAAGATAACACGAAGATAAATAAATATGATCACAAGATCGAGAACGACAAGAGCGGATCAAAGCGCACAACTACCACCTTCAGGAGCACCCCCGTCAGCCCCGAGCGTACTGCTGGAAGCAAACAGCTCGTCGAGCGACGTGAGTGAACCCAGGACGCCACCGCCACGACCACCTGCGCGACGAGGACGTCCCCCACTGTCGGCACGCTTGGGACCTTTGGGGCAATCCGCCTCACAACAGGCCCCCGCTACCGGTGGTGTAGTGCGACGCATGCGATGGACTCAAACCATGAATGAGAACTGCATGCGCGCCTATTACGGGGTTACAGAGGGAGGAACCTGCCTAACTGCGTATCGTGATCGAATGCTGCTTATGTTTCAGACCCTTGAACCGACCGTTGCCGTGTCCGCCCAACGATTATCGGATCAAGTGCGGGCGATCCACCGGTGTAAGCTGCTGGATCAATCTGCACTTGATCGGCTCCGCTTGGAGACGGTTCCTACTGCCGCCGTCTCTTCTTCGGCGCGAGGCCCGTCTGCCGCGCCCGTTGCCCCGAATGCAGATGCAATGCTGTACTCGGAGGTGACAATAGCGACGCAGGTGGACCCCGAAGTTGATGAAGGGGATGGCGCCAGTATGAACGTAAGTACACAAGGTCCCGTGGTACCAAGGAGCTCCTCCTTATAGACATGACCATTAGCCAACAAGTCCGGCGAAATAGGGGATCCCTCTCTGCTGCATGGATTGACTACAAGAAGGCCTATGATTCGGTGCCGCACTCATGGCTGGAGAGGATTTTAGAGTTGTATAAAATAAATACAACTCTGAAATACTTTCTTAGTAACTGTATGCGGCAGTGGACCACAGCTCTTCGTCAACCATGTGGCGGCGACAGCCCTCCTGATCCGCAAGACTTGATCAAAATAGAGAGAGGCATTTTCCAGGGTGACAGTTTGAGCCCCTTATGGTTTTGCCTGGCACTGAATCCTCTCAGCACTTTGCTGAAGGATTCAGGGCTGGGCTGTCGACTTCGGAGACAGGGTGAAGTTATTAGTCATCTGCTGTACATGGACGATCTCAAGTTGTTTGCACCGAAACACCAAGACCTGGTAGAGTTGCTGAAAATCACACAGATTTTTAGCAGCGCTATAAGGATGGAGTTCGGTGTAGACAAGTGTGCGATCTTGCATGTGCAGCGGGGGAAAGTTGTAAACTCACCGAATGTACAACTTTCCGAGACAATGACACTCAGATCTCTCTCCGAAGCCGACACATATAAATATCTCGGTATGTCAGAGACTTTGGGAATATCTGTGGAGGACGTCAAGCAGTCGGTGAAGGCACGTTTCTTCTGTCGCCTAGCAAAGGTACTTAACAGCCTTTTGTCTGGCGGCAATAAGGTGCGTGCCTTCAATGGCTGGGTGATGCCTCTATTGATGTACTCCTTTGGCATACTGAGATGGACTCAAACTGAGCTGGACGCCTTGGATAGGAGAGTCCGTCAACTGCTCACAACACATCGCATGCTCCACCCTCGCTCGTCTGTTATGAGACTGTACATTCCACGGAAGTGTGGGGGACGGGGCTTTCTAAATGCCAAGAATCTCCACAACCGTGAAGTGTACAGCCTTAGGAATTACTTCCTTAACAACGAGTGTGGGATGCATCGTGATGTTGTGGCAGTTGACAAAGGATTTACCCCTCTCTCCATGGCAATCGAGAACTGGCGCAAACCACCGGTGCTTAGCGTCGAAGACCGCAAAGAGGTATGGAAAGGCAAGGAGCTACATGGGAGGTTTTATCGGGCCTTGACTGGGCCTGATGTAGACCTACCCGCTTCGGTGAACTGGCTACGCTTTGGTGACCTATTTGGGGAAACTGAGGGCTTTGCCTGTGCAATTGCAGACGAAGTAATGATGACGAACAACTATAGAAAATATATCCTGAAGGACGGTACGGTTGACATCTGTCGGGCATGCCGCCGTCCCGGAGAGTCACTCAGGCATATTATCTCTGGTTGTTCTCATCTTGCTAACGGCGAGTATTTGCACAGGCACAACCTAGTGGCCAGGATCATCCACCAGCAACTTGCCATTCGATACGGCCTTGTCGAATCTGAGACGCCGTACTATAAGTACGCGCCAGTGCCAGTTCTTGAAAATGGTCGTGCGTTGCTCTATTGGGACCGCTCTATCATCACGGACAGGACTATTGTTTGCAATAAGCCTGATATCGTGGTGATCGACCGGTCCCAACGCCGAGCAGTGCTCGTCGATATCACTATCCCTCATGATGAGAATCTCGTGAAAGCTGAGAAGGACAAAGTCAGCAAGTACCTTGACTTAGCTCACGAGGTAACCGCCATGTGGAATGTTGATTCGACGATCATTGTTCCGGTAGTTGTTTCGGCGAATGGCTTGATAGCGAAGAGTCTCGACCGACATCTTAAGAGGCTCTCGCTTGAGGAATGGATCAAGGGTCGGATACAGAAAGCAGTGATTCTCGACACGGCACGTATTGTCCGGAGATTCCTCTCTCTGCAGCCCTAACCACCGGCAGCTTGGGCCTTGCCCCGCTGTTGGCGGCATACTAGGTTTAAGTTTTTTATAGTATTTTGTTTTATATATATATTGTAAAAAACTTAAATTTAAGGATATTTTTGAATAAATGGATAATAATAATAAGCTTACTCTGCAGCCTTAACCACCGGAAGCTTGGGCATTGTCTCGCTGCCGATGGGTTTACTAAATTTAAGTTTTTTTTATAATATTTATATTTATATTGTAAAAAAAATTATTTAAATTATACTTATTTAAGGAAAAATTTAAATAAAGAACATAATAATAAATAATAATAACTTTATTCACTCCTTTCTTATAGCTAAAAATACTATAAAGTGCAGCACAAATTATGTATTACTTGCCCCACCACCGACAACCCACCTCCAAACTAGGAATTACCCTTTATCTCGAGAGTTGAGTAGCCAGTGGCAGTTTACAAGAGAGAAACGGAGTACTACTACACCTCTAGTCGCACTCCGCATCATTTTGACGAGATTGGTATAGGCGAAACGATAATATTTAAAATCAGACATAATATGGAAATAGTAGTTCCCAAACGAGACAAAGTCTGTTATTTGGGAACCCGTGTAATAGATTTGATAACAAGTTTGCTTAATTACAGGTGATATAGATAATTACTATTACTACGTACTCGTAAGCCTCTCAAACCGCCAGACAGAATAATATTCTTAGTGAAAATACAAATTGAAGGAATAAATAAAATACGTGTGTAAGTATATGTATGTGTAAATGTTTGTATATGTATATGTGTGTGTATGCTTATGAGCAAGTATGTGTTTATGTGTGTAAACATATAATTTTGTTATGGCCATATGGTTCGCCTTTTTTTAAACCCTATAGTATGTCCTGAAGCGTCCCTAAAATTTTCCAGGGTGATAGAAATGACCGTGTATATGTATATGTGTTTATTCACTATATTGTATATAATTTATTTTATTATTATTTTATTTAATTTATTTTATCAAATAATGTAATGTGTATGTCTTCTGCAAACATATCGGAATTATTGATACCTACTTAATTTTTAAAGTTTTGTTTTGTTATTTTTTTTTCTACTGGAATTTACTATATCATTATATGTGATTTGGATAGACAATATTGTATAGTATAAGATCTGAAGGTTTGAGAGGCGCTGAAAGCTGAAATACAGGCTTTAGCCTAGTTCGGCTGATGATGCCAAAATTCGAAGAAAGTTATTTGTCTTACATATAATGGATCAATCTATTGTAAAAATATTTTGGGAACAATAAAATATTATTATTATATTATTATTATAGTTATTTAAAAGTTCTTAGGTAAAAGTTCTTCTGTTTCGAAATAATTCAATTTCAAAAGCATATTTTGTAATTTTCTATTTAATTCTTTTTCCTGCAAGGGTAGATAGTAATCATTTTATTTATTTTGTTATAAATTATGCAGCTTAGCACATTATAGTGCCGCTTAGCTAAAGCAGTCCTATGTGGAGGTGTTCTACAGACAATGATGTCAGTCCTGCGCCTATCTCTCAGTATCATAGGATCAAAGGGTAGCTGTGTTTACGAAGTACAACACACAATAAAAAAGTTGTCTCACTGTGAGTACCGAGGTATCAAAATACAGCTGGGAGGTGGTATAACGGAAGGGTTTTCTAGACATAACCTTCAGAACTGCTCTCTGGGCTCTTTCAAGAGACAGTAGTAATGTTGTACCAGCTCCACTCCATCCAGTGATACAATAAGATAGTATAGACTGGCCTCAGCTCAAATAAACTAGCTTTAGTGTATTGTTTCAGACACTCCATTTAATGTGAGAGCATGATTTCGCCATTTTGATAATGAAAGCCGGATTTTAATTTTAATGTTTGGTAGCACCAAATGAGTACTAAATTGCAGTGGGTTTTTAAAAACAGGAAGTGATCCCGCCATCTTGACGTTTATCGCACGACCGTCTCAAATACGAATCGAATACGGATATGTGCATAAACGTTAGGACGTTCGGTTCGGTTTTTTCACGTATCGAACACGAACACGAACCGAATACGTTTAAATTCCCAAGCGCCCTTATACATGCTTATACCCAGCAATTGCCATAATGCCGCCTAATAACTTTAACCGCCTCCGTGGTCTAGTGGTTGAGGCCACCGAGTGTTAATCGCGAGGTTCGGGGCTCGATTCCCCATGGGGGCAAAAGATTCTCTGGTCGGTATGGTTGGTGGTGGGCTTCTGAGCCCACCTGGTTAGCTGCCACACCGCCTTCCCTAAGCTTGTCGCCACAATAACAATGTTAATAGCATTGTTATGTGCCGACAATTGAAGGTAATATAGTCAGTTCCTCAGTCGTTGAGTCCAGGTTGAGTGAAGCCCGCTTCCACCTTCATTCTTATCGTCACTTACCATCAAGTGACCGGAAGTTTACCGGAGGGAGACTCTGTACCAGGGTCGTGTGCTTGGGTACCTCCGTCTTACCTATTTCTGCCGCAAAGCAGCAGTACTTGCATTGCTACATGTGTTACGGTTTGAAGGGTAAGATATGGCACTGAAATTACTGGGTACCGTGGCTTGACATCTTAAGTCACAAGTTGGCAACGTACACTGTAGTTCTTGTGGGGGTTGCAGTTTTGCTGCGAATCTCACAGGATCCACATGTATTATAGGTGACTGTTACCACTTACCATCAGGTGGGCAGTTTGCTTGTTTGCCAACTTAGCAGCAATAAAAAAAGTGTGATGAAGGCCAAGAGCTTTCCTGTCGTATGTGAAAAAAATACAGCACAGCTGATATGATGATCATATTAACAATATGTGAATTTAACGACATGAAACACCCATAATCTGCATGAAAAGATGTGTGATAGGATGAACCATAATTTATTGGTAATGAACGGCGCCAGCGGTATATGGCGCTTGGCGGGACGACCCGAGATAATATTGTCGGGCATTCCTACATTATAAGTATGTGCTTAGATGACGCAAATGAGGGAAAGGCGAAATCACATTATTGTATTATTTTTCCCTCTGTCTGTACAGATCAACATCACCAATAATATTCCATAAATCTATCAAAGAGAGTGTCTTCCCCGCCGTAATTCGTTTGAGACCTTTTGCTTTTGCAAAGAGAAAAATCTAACCATTCTTTTGACCACTTTTTTAGTAATATCCTCATAGTGCAACGAATGCAGAACACTATCCTAAGATCACTGTCTAATGCACCCTTGCTAATAATCAACAACGAACTACATAATTATCTGGAAGTGAAAACTGTAAATGAGGAGATACGAAATATTACAGAAACATACTACAGAAGGCTTAATATACATCCTTACTGAACTGGCAGCCAAGCTAAACAACCCGGAACTATGCAAAACGACTTAAACGAAAAGACATTTTGTCCCTCTGAGCAAAGGAATATTAAAGAGACGAGTAGAAATTCTCACTGGAGGATTCATTCTAACATGCAAGCAAGTCTCTCAAAACATATTAGCTTATAGATCATACATACAAAAAGTACTTTTGACCTGCCAAGTGCAAGTTGGACTCGCACACCTCCGTAAAGACTAATTTAAGCATACAAGTACCAGAAGACTAATTCTGCTAGAGTCACCGCTGAATCGAAACTAAATCGTTGCGTTCACGTCATAGAACAATCGAAAGAATATCTGTGCTCCGATTGGCCGATCGCAACAGTTTAGTTTCAGCCCGGCTGTAACTTTTTAGCAGAATTGTAATTATTATTTTGTTGTTTCGGGACTATTTACTCTGCGACCTATAAAGATCTATTGTGACTAGCCTCCAATTAAAACTTATTGAGGTCTTACCTACATGTACTCCTTTAGCTGGGCACTGTCTAAAAATGATAAGATATTGACAGCTTGGATTGTTTTGATATCATCATGGTCGAGAATGTGTCTCCCCAGTTGTCGGTTTCTTTGTGAATGAGAGGTTCACAGAAGCATACACAGAGGTGCATTGGTTTTCCTGTTCGCAGAATCTGCAAGCATCAGTATCTTTTAGTCTCATGTTATAGGATGACAGCTTGCGGTAGCGAATCAGAACCCTAATCATCACGCTCAGGTTACCCCAGTAGCTCGTCAGTGCGCTTACGAGAGTATGGTTCAATTAGTGCTTTTGAGTGTGTTAACCCATTCCAACCCTTTGCTTCTTAGAGGAGATGGGTCTTAAGAATTGCATAGCCTAGTTCTTTAAAATACCACAGAAAGGCTCTGGGCCAAACTGACAGTCCTTGAGCCCCAGCCCTCGCTAGCTCATCGGCCTTTTTGTTACTATGTAATATGATTCCAGAATGACCCGGTACGCATTTGAGGGTAATCTCGTTTTGGTGCCCCAGGTCATTTAGTTTTTCCATGCAGTCTTTTACTAGCTTCGATTTTAGGACGTTACCCTTTAATGCTGGTAGAGCTGCCTAGCTGTCATGAGTATATTACTATATTTTAGTTAACGTAGTTTCGCTGGCGGGTGACTTGGCTTGCCTTGAAGTTCCTGACTATGTGCACACATCAACATGTCGGGTCGTTAGATAGGTGAAATCGAAAAAGAGCATTGGGTAATGCTTTTGGGCCCACCCATGAACAGCACATTTATGTTTTAATAAACCCCTCATTAATTTTTATTTTATTTATGCCATTTTAGGGTTCCGTAGCCAAATTGCAAAGAACGGAACCCTTATGGATTCGTCATGTCTGTCTGTCTGTCTGTCCGTCCGTATGTCACAGCCACTTTATTCCGAAACTATAAGAACTATACTGTTGAAACTTGGTAAGTAGATGTATTCTGTGAACCGCATTAAGATTTTCACAGAAAAATAGAAAAAAACAATAAATTTTGGGGGTTCCCCATACTTAGAACTGAAATTCAAAAATTTTTTTTTCACGAAACCCATACGTGTGGCTTATCTATGGATAGGTGTTCAAAAATGATATTGAGGTTTCTAATATCATTTTTTTCTAAACTGAATAGTTTGCGCGAGAGACACTTCCAAAGTGGTAAAATGTGTGTGTGTGTGTCCCCCCCCCCTGTAACTTCTAAAATAAGAGACTGATAAAACTAAATAAAATATATTATGTACATTACCATGCAAACTTCCACCGAAAATTGGTTTGAACGAGTTGTCATAAGTAGTTTTTTTTTAATACGTCATAAATCGTAAAACATTTAATTTCATAAACATAAACCTTATGCATAAACCATAATTTTCTAATAATAAATCTGTAATAGGTGCCTAAGTAAATAATAATTAAAATTCACGCGGGGCGTGTCTTGAAACTTTTATATTACTTATGTTACTTGCTGCTACGGTACCCTTCATGGGCGAGTCCGACTCGCACTTGGCCGGTTTTTTTAACATTAACTAAAAGGCTATAGACTTCCCGGTTGAAAAAAGTTGTTCGTTTCATTTCATTTCATAGTCGAGTCCATATCAAATCTAATCCACAAAATCCAAAAATATACACGGTTATTTTTTTATAATACTGGAAAATTTTAGAGGCAGCTCGGTAGACGCTAGACGACTCATATCAATAAAAAAAACATGTGGTTATATTTTTTAAATTTTATCCGCCAATAATATTAAATTATAGACATTGTTCTTGTTTACTACAAGATAAGGTAAGATTATGAATGAATAAAGCATTTACTACTACGGGCTTAGGAAAATGCGGCAACGTCGCATTATTAGTTCAAGCAAGATCAATCTACAACTCGTTTGAAATAAGAGTTATTATTGCACTAGACACTACAATAGTGAAAGACAGAGACAGTCGGCGCCGGCGCCGAGCGCCGGCGGCGGCGTTTTGTTGTTTGCTGTCGCTTGTCGGCACGAGCCGGCCGGCTTTAGTTCGCCTTTGACCCCGGCGCGTGTGAACGTATCGCGATTCACGATGTCGCGCCCGCGCCTGACGCGCGGCAATCGGGCGCATTCGGAATTTTAGTTTCAAGTTAACACATCTCGCGAATACACAGACCTTACTCCGGTAGACCGTAGACTTTTACTTGTGAAGTGAAATTAAGTGTTTGATGTAAGAAAGTGAACCCACAAACGTAAGACTTGGAAACGAAAACTGCATTTCGAGACGTTAAACACTAACCAAAGTGATATGTTGTTATGGTCATGTATAGTTTTAAACGTGCTCAACTATGTATGAGTTAGAGGACTTCCTTTAAATTTAGCTCTTTTGTTATTAGAACTAAAGTTGATTTAAATTGTTTCCTAGGTAGGTAAGTATTTAAAGTTGATTCCAATTTTTTAACTACGCCAAAACAACCTACCATAACCGTAATACCTACCTAGTACTGTTTGTTTTCTTTAAAAACTTTGTTTTGCCGGTCCTAAGCCCGTAAAGTAGGAAGGTGAAATTGTGATCAACTCAGTGATGACTTTGAATCGGCGACGTTGTTGCCAGTTCGCGTTCATTCAATGTTTTGCCTACTTCACTCAGTGTCCATACCAGTGCAGTATTTTTTGGATATTTTAGATAATAAATATCTAATTAAACAGGTGAGTAAAGGACATTGTTCTGCGTCCATACATTGTTCGCCCCAATACCAACAGCAGTGAAAAAATTATTTTCGTATAATTAGACATTAGTAAATACTGTACCTCCACATCAATTACTACGAACAAGCTTCGAAATCGAATTAAATATCAAAATTAATCAGATTTTGAGGTTAGTTGAAGTAACACTTTAATTCGTAAGAGCAATACACATAGTCCATACCTATACAATTATTATAATAATAATTATTGCAATCAATCAAAGAACGATATTATAGCCACGTAATGAAGAACAAGTAATCTCGAAATTATAAAGCAAGTCAAAAACACAACGAACTAAGAAGCGATAGTGTGTGAGTAGTCAATTGACGTATGTTTTAATTTAATTTACGTTGTAACTTATGAAAATCTTAATTTATAGAAATAAATAAATGTCCATACCTACATAAAATCGACTCAATTCTATTCAGTCGAGCGAAGGTAACAATAACCATTCCTATATTTTACTTCATTTGGTTTTGTTTCTAAAAGTACTTTTAAATATTTTTGATTTGTCCGTCGAATACATATATTTGTTATGAGTGTTATAAAATATGCATATAATTATGACGTAAATCAAATCTTTGTTGGTCATGGGGCGATTTTCGACATTGTCCTTTTATTATTAATGGTTAAATAATTCTTCTACCGTGTCCTGAAGCCACCCTTAAAATAACCAGGGTGATAAAAAAATAACCGTGTATAATGTATTCTTATTAATTAATAATAATAATAACGAAGGGATATCAGCAGCAGCTATCCAACACGAGGTACTGTTGCAACTGCATTGTAGGAAAACGTACGGTACGTTGGCTAGATGACAAAAAAATTTTTTTGCTTTAATAGAAGCTCATTCATCTAATGAACAGAAAGAAAAAATCGGTTTTCGAATAACTATAAAACCAACCAAGATATAAGGTATTAAAGATTTTTCTCCATTTCTTTCTAGCAAAACGGCATTTTACATGGAGTTTATATGGCCGTACTCAACGATGACGTCACGGTTGATGTCGGATCTCTCTGTCTAATCGCTTCAAAATTAACAGCTTAAAATGCTTGTATCTTATGTATTTCTAAGCCGATTTTAATTCTAATTTCACATGATTGCATCTTTTTCTACGCTATTTTAATATTTTATGTCGAGATGTGAAAATTAGAATTCAGTCATCATCCCAATTATCTGGTACATTGGTTGGGGACTAGGTTTGAATTGAACCTAACATTACACCATCCGCGCAGTTTTTGGATAATGTATTATGTCCTTTTGAGGAAAAACAAGATGGATAATTACAGCATTTTTTTATTTACTCCTGATAGTTTCGAATTAAATACCTTTGATTTCATTTTAAGTATTTATTTCATAACAAACCGTTAAATACTTAAAAGCATTATTCTGGAAATAAAAATAACTGGCGGACTTTTTGTATAGATTTTGTATTTCAATTCACTTTCATCTGTTTAAAACAATCATTACTTTTTCAAATATTTAGCTGTCCACTTCTGGGCCAGACGCAGTATGGCAATGGGCAATTACTCTTTACGAAAATAACCGCCTCCGTGGTGTAGTGGTTAACACCGCCGATTCGGTGATCGGGATCGGTCCCGGATTCGATTCCCCATGGGGGCAGAAAGTTTTCTGCTTGATTTGGCTAGTGGTAGGGCTTCTGAGCTCGCCTGGCTATCGTTTTACCTAAGTCTGTCTAAGTCTGTAATAATAACAATATTAACAGCATTGTTGTGTTTCGATAATTACAGGTGAGATAGATAGTTCCTCAGTTGTTGAGGAGTCCAGATGAAGCTCGCTTCCACCTTCGGGCTTATCATCACTTACCATCAGGTGAGATAAAGGCCAAGAGCTTCCCTGTCGTTTGTAAAAAAAATATAAACACCCTAACTTAGGGTAGGCTCGAGCCCCTCGGTTCGTTCGGGGAATGGCTAGTCTGATTCCGAACGGAACGGGGGTGGAAGTTACTGGAGGGTGATTTAGCCAGATATGGGGTTTTTACCCGAGTCCAATGGCATGTCAAAGGGGCGGCCTTGTCAGCTTTTCAGTCCCTTGTCGAATCGTAGAGATTCCTCCGCCGCAAAAAAAGAGGTAGGCTCGAGCCCCTCGGTGGGGACGTATATGAACTGTGATGATAATGACGCCTATTCTGGTAAGACTTGTTGATACAAGAGGTTGTATAAGACCACAATCTGTGATACATGATCAAACAAAAAATACCTTTTCTTTCTTTAGTTTCTTTCTTTCTTTCTACACTGAAATTATTGTTCCGATTTTCAAAATGCTGACTCGCTTCGCAATCGTTTGCTGATTCATCAACATTGCACGCGTGTTAATAATACTGTTCTGAAAAATATTTGGTGCATTTCGTTTTACACAAAGTAAAATGTAGATTATGTCAAAATTGTCAGTGACGGAATTCGAATTTAAATGAGAAAAAAAATAGGTAATTCGATATTCGTAACGAAAACATACAGGCTTGCGACCTTGCGGGCTATTAACAAACCAATCAATTTAGTGATTAGGGGGGAGGAGATTTTTTGAACGTATCCAATGTTTTAAATGACGTTTGATTTGGGATAGGGGCTACCAGAAGCCAACACGGCCTGTACTGCCATTAATTGTTCTAAATAAATTGAAAACTATCAATCAAGACAAGAAAAAAATTCAACTCGGGCGAGATTGGAACCTACGTCTTCGACATACTACGGAGCTTACTGTGCATGTGGTTCTTCTGAGTTTGCAGCAAATCTGCAACTTCCACAAGAATTATAGTGTACGTTACCCAGTAATTTCACTGCCATATCTCACCCTTCAAACTGCCATATCTCACAGCAATGCAAGCACTGCTTTGCGGCATAAACAGGTATGACGGAGGTACCCAAGCAGTCGACCCTGGTACAGTCTCCCTCCGTTAAAATTATTTTTGATTGTATTGACTGTGTTAATTGATTGTATTGATTGCTCTTAACAGTAAATAAAGTGTACTTTTAAGTAACAAAGTACAACAGAAATACATATAAACCAGAGATTTAAATCGTTAGATTCGCCTTGCGCTTCCAAAAAGTGACTACATTTTATGTTTGTGTGCCCGTACGTTTGCACTGAGAAACATAAAACATGCAATGTTTTACAACTTGTTGCATGATACAAATCTCAAAACTTGTTGTGTGTGCTTTTGCTTTCGCACTGCTGAAAATCGTGTCGGATTCGGAACAAATCCTAAGATTTGTTGCAGATTGCGTTCGGACTGTCTCAAAACTTGTTGTCTGTCAATGTTTTTTATGGATTTGTCAACGATTGCGTTCGCACGGTCGGCTGTGAGAGTCTTAATGCATGTTTTGCAACATGTTGGGGTGTTTTCGAGCTGTGTCGGATAACATTTGAAATTATGTAATGGACAAAATCAGATACATTAAAGTTCATAGAAATTTGGCATGGAATGCCATGAATGGTATGCCAAATCATCGGAATATAAAAATCATATAAAAATAGACAAAAACGTAGGGATGCTATCGCATATTTCTTTTTCGTCACTGGAGTCCATCACTCAACTGTAGGTCCTACTTATATTTAGATAAAAGATGGTTTAAGTAGGTACCTAGTTAACAATTAATAAATCAACTAGGTTAATAAAAAACTTTAAAGGTGTGAAGAGTAACTTTGAAATAAATGTGATCATCGAAGTAGATACCTACTAACATACCTATTAACTATTAAGACGTATTACAAAAGCTATTAAATACCCAAGTCATTTTCTATACAGAGTCATATAAAAAATAAAAAACAGAAATGTAAATGTTTCGAAATAAATCTTTCAAACAAAAAAACCAATTGACTTTTCAAATAAGAAACATGTTCATACAATATTTTTTCACATGTTTCCTCTGTAAAATGGTAAACAAACTTGTTGCGCTAAAACATGTCGTTTGGCAATGAAAACGTGTTCATAAACATTGACAGAAACATGTTTTTTTTGTTGATGTTTTGTCAGTGCAAACGCACGGTATGTGAAACATGTTCATACAATTTTTTTTCACAACATGTTTCGTCTATAAAACTTGAAAATTGTTGCGCTAAAACATGTCGTTTGACAATGGAAACGCATTCATAAACATGTTTAAAAAACATGTTTTTTGTAGATGTTTCGTCAAAACGCACGGTTACATGACAAATTCACACAACAACGCGACGCGCCATGAAACTTTGACACCTTTTTTTTTTTTTTTTTGAGGCGGGGAATCTCTTTACGATTCAACAAGGGGCTGAAAGCTGACAAAGCCGCCCCAAGGATATGCCATTAGACTCGGGTTACCTGGGTAACCCCATACCTGGCTAAACCACCCTCCAGAGCAACTTCTACCTCCGTAGAGACACACTCGGGATCGGCGTTAGCCATTCCCCGAGTGCGCCCCCTGGATTGTAGGCCTGACGCAAGCGCCAGGTCTTACCTCTACGGGGGGGTCGACAAGTGCCATAATTCGACCCCCCAGACGGGCAGGCCAGGGGTAGAAAAGTGTCTCCCGACCGGTTGTCGGCCGGCCAGGCCATTTCATCCCCAGCTTGCTTAGAGGAGTTGGTGGAGCGCGTCCAGGAACGCGCGCCTCCTCCTACCCAACCGCCTGCGCCGGAGCGGTGCGGCGAGAGGGTCAACCTCTCGCGCCCGCTCCGCTGCCTCCTTCTGCGAGATCACTTCCTCGCAGAAGGAAGCGACAGCCTCCCACGCCGTCGCGCTGGTCAGCATCTCGCGTGCGACGTTGGCCAGCACGACGGGCGCACCCCTACCTAGGCCCAGCGCGAGGGCTAATGCGTCGCGCTGGGGTCGCCAGGCCGGGCACTCCGAGAGGGTGTGTCCGGCCGTGTCGTCGGGAGTGCCGCAGTGGTGGCACTGCGGCGTCTCCTCCCTCCGTGTGACATGGTGCAGATAATGGCCGAAGCAGCCGTGCCCGGTCATCATCTGCACCATCCGGTAGGTGAGGCTGCCCTGCCGGCGCCCAACCCACTCCTCCAACACTGGACGAACGGCCTCGATCGTCCAGTGGCCGGCAGCTGGGTGGGCGAGCATCTCGGCCCACTGGCGGAGAGCCTCCCTCTGCGCCAGGAGCCTTGTGCGCGCCACCTCCTGCGGGATGAAACTTTGACACCTAAAATCGCTAACGGTGCATTATGCAAGGGGTCAAACTAATTTGGTTTAAACGACAAAGCAATGACACGTATATCGATCTCGCTCACGCACGTATTGTTCGGTCTCGCTCGTACAAACAGGTACCGGACGCCAAATTAAGTAACCGATTTATTTGGGAAATGATGAAAAAAATTAATAAATAGGTAGTTACGCATAAAATGTAAGATTGATTTGTGGGTATTCCTCGAGTAATTAAAAGACTTTCTAAAGGCACAGGAAGGCATATTTTATTATTTTACACTTGAAATTAGGGAAAATAAAAAATGCATTTGACGTCCAACGCTCAGTACTTTCTGCCACAGACTACGACCGAATGAGTGAGCTCACTCTACCCAACGTTGACACATTTTCGAGCGCCTTATGTATGGGAAGGGCGCATCTAACGATTAAAATCTCTGATATAAACGATTTAGTTGCGAAACATAAGTGGAATATTGGTCGTGTGTGCCTCATGTTCTGATGTGTAAGTAAAATTTAGAAAATCTCCGTCATAAAAACGGTTCAACGCCATACAAGATCTATTCATTCTCAAAGTGTCGACGGTCCTCGTTGTATGTTCCAAACCGTTCAATATTAAAATCCTACTTGCAATGGCATTGGTCAACAAACTGCTTTATATAAGTATATCAAGAATAGTGCCTTAACACAATATATATGTATTTCAAATACTGTGCACGGATCTTACCATGACACGCTTTTCTTTAAAATAGAATGTCTTGTAGAACGATCGATTCAATTGTTTTCTAATAGCTCCGTTGACAAAAATTAGGTCCACTGCTTCGGTTCCACCGTCGATAAGATACAATTTCACGTTCAATATCTGTTTTAGGTAAAGTAAAAATAGAATAAATTTTATTTCTTCCAATACTATCAGTAACGTAGTTCATATTGCTATGCGCTTTACATTTCACAGCAACGGTGTTTAATTTACCGGTGTTATTTTAAAGTATCATTAGATTAACATATACCTACGTGAGAACACGCAATAATGACCACACGAGGCAATGAACTCAGACTTTGCAAACAGTTAATATATCAATCGATAAAAAACTCGTTATGAGCATACGTCAATATGAATAGCAGCGTACGAAACAGAAATACGAAAAGTGCTCGAGTCAATAGGTTTTAGGTTAAAATTTCACACGCCTACAATGATATGTGCGCAGGTCAGAAGAATGAAATTCCAATAAATTCCTGCGATGCCGCCAATGACCCACTTCCGGGTTTAGCGAGAAAATGAGAGGACATCTTATTTACGACTCTCATGTCAAACGGATGAAAATTAATAGAAGCATATATTTTATTCTTTAATTTTTTATTTTATTTTATTATCTTTGGAAAGCTTACAGCATTATTTACAAAATAGTTGACGTAAATAGTTATCTAAGCGCCAATTACAAGCTTCCACAAGGCTTCCACATATAGACATTCCACATACCTATATAATGACCAATAGTCTTATGAATGACGCAGAGTAAACCTCATAATGGAACTCGCTCATTAAAGATGAGACCTTTCTCACGATAATTAACAAACAACTCTTATTTTGTCCGCATATCCTACTCTATCTATCATCAGAATTTCGCTGCATAGCCTCCTCCGCGAAACTGATAAGCCGAAACCGCGACGCATAGGAATTTTAAGAACAAACAAAACAGCGATCCACGCGCGTCGGAGACAACGCCATAGTTAATTAACCGCGTTAGAGCAATAAAGCTCGCCGCAGCAGGCCCCCGTCACTCGCGCAATGCAGCGTTATAAATACCTACCGCTAAGTAGCGCGCCGGCGCGCCGACCGGCAGAGGGCCGCCGCCACCCGCCGCGCCGCACGCGAGACTTAAGCCGGCTTTTGACTGTGGGATATAATGTAATATATATTACATTTTGAGATATAATATTTTATCGCTTGCCATACTTTTTTACGAGACCGTTCTCACTGTGCTATAATATATATTACACCCCAAACTGTAAATATTTTTTCGCCCGACCGAGCTATATTTGAAGGCGATATATTTTACCTCACGTTCCCGCATACCGCACCTCTGCCCCTGCCTCGCCTTCATTTCGAATCGTGACGGTCATGCGCACATACTTACATACTCGTAGCTGTCCGCGTGTTATGATTTTTGGGTATTTTGGTTCGCAATCTTTTCTTTACGTATTTACCTATTTACGTATTTATCCCTATAATGGAACATTTTATAGGAAGTGTTAGGAAATATCCTTGTTTACGACTAATCTTGAAGGGTATAAATGAATGAAATTAAGGATGCTGCATGGAGAAATTCACTATAATCTTTTCTTAAGGCCTTACTAATAACCATTTCATACGCCTGATTTGGTTAAACAGTGTTTTGTCACGTTCACTCGAATGACATTTCAAATTCGAACAAAAGAAACAAAACACTACTTAACTATACAAGGTTTATACAATGGTTATTAGTAAGGCCTTTAGTCTATTAAGATTCGATATCCAGAATCGACGTTTATTGTATTTTTTCTAAATAATGAGATATGTAAATCGAATACTGCATCATCTTCGTCTGATAAACTATCGAAAGTACCTAGCAAAACAATTTCCATATTATCCATTTAATAACGAGAGGTCAACCGTTTCAATAAAAGACGTTATGATGTATATGATGATCATAGAAGCTGAACTATTCTAAAAAATATATCTGATAGTGAGAACAGCAAACCCGGGATGTAATATATAGCTGAACATGTAATATATATTACATCCTATAGTCAAAAGCCGGCTTTAAGCCGGCTTTTGACTAGAATATATTTATTCTTGCAAATAAATATATTCTTATATTATTTCAAACTTTTCAGTGTTTTTGTAGTCCGGACGAACCCGACGAATCGAACACCGCCGGACGGACCTTCCGATCAACATCCGGTGGCCTCAATCACTAGACCACGGAGGTGGTAAAAATTAGAATTCTAAGACTATTAGTATAACTACCCAAGATTAGCGTATAAAAATGAGAGGTATTTTTTATTTGATGCATAACTATTACTTTATATTTTTAAATCCCTACTCCTATTTAGTTTGTATGTAAAAGTATTAATTTATCTATCTAAAATAATAGATTTTTTGTTATTTATTTTTAAGTTAACAAGAGATCTGTTCTTGTTTAAACAATTGTGTCATTTTATGTTAAGTATTTATTTTTTTCATAAAAGGATCCATTATTGATTCACATCTCAAATGAAAATCATTTTAATTCAGTATAACACTCATCTTACAAAAAGTAATTTTCTTTAGACAGGTAAATGTACGATAGATAGGTACTTTCATAACAAATAACAGCTCAGTCCTATAAAGTAGGACTTGGTAGGGATACCAAGTAAGTGCCTACACTATAAATTTCAAAGGAATACTGAAATACCTACTTTACGAAACTTATCTACTAAAATATTATAAAGAAAGAAGATTTGCATTTTTGTTTGTAATGAATAAACTCAAAAACTAGCTCACTGGGAAGTCTCGGCGTAATTATTGTTAAAATGATTTTTAGAAATAAAGCGATTTTTATTTATTATATTTTTTAATTTTAAATACTACTAGGCTGATTTTAAAAAAAAATTGACTAATAGAATGCTACATTATCACTGAATAATATAAGGTTATAAAATAATGTTTCATACGGGAAAACAAAATTCCCTCACGAAAAACGAAAATAACGAAGGCAAAGTTGCGAGCGGAAAGGCAGTCAGGAATACCTAAGCAACGCGCAAAACATTACAAACGGTAAAATAATGATCTCGAGTTCTCGCGCTGAAGAGTCGCGCGCATGAAGCAAATATTTGCTTCATGGTCTCGCGCTGCTGTCGTTGTGTGCGTGAGAATTTGCGCGTGTTGTATTTGTGGTGTAAACGCCAGACGCAGGGTTGGATTTCGTAGTATAATTATACTATTTGTACCATTATTTCATGATGTGTAGTATGTAGTATCGTAATGCCAGGATACTACGCGAACGTACCATAATTTTACCCTCAGCTCGATTGACAACTTTTCTTGGTTCGATCATTCTCCTTTTTATTATTTAACAAATAATCAAAGTATCTACCCTACAATATAAGGGTACTTTCACACGAGCCGGCATAACAAATTGTAGAAATTTGCACCAATGGCGTCACGAAAACCCGCACCTTAAGAGACCGCCTACATTTCAAGTGCAGTTTTCAATAAATGTGTGGGCGGCGTTAATTGACGATACATTGATTGAGCCGATTATTCTGCCAAGGACATTAAACGGCGAACGGTATTTGTCCCTTTTAAGAGATGATCTCCCCCTTATGTTAGAGGATGTGCCGCTGGCAAGAAGAAGACACATGTTTGTCCAAATGGACGGATGCCCTGCTCACTACGCCACGATTGTGCGAAATTTCCTGAATCAAACCTACCCCAATCGCTGGATACGTCGAGGAGGATCTGTGGGATGGCCAGCACGCTCACCTGACATGACACCACTGGATTACTTTTTATGGGGTGTGATGAAACAATGGGTGTACAGCACTACCGTTAAAACGGAGGCCGAACTTCACGATCGCATTGTCCAATGTGCGGAAAATATCAAAAATGACCCCGACATGGTCCGCAGGGCTACGCAACAGATTTCCTTACGTGCAATGATGTGCTTGCAACAGCGTGGTGGCCATTTTGAACATTTAATGCATTAATGTAATAAAAAGTGTTTTTTTAGAATTTTAGTAATAAATACTTATTGTGATTTGTTTTTCTTGTTTTAATCAATTTCATTTACACTGAAAAAGCTTAGCTTAAGTTGTTAATGCCTAAATGTGTTTAACAAAATTCCAATTTAAGAAAAGCTACCTCAGCGGTTGACAAAAAGGCAGCGGTGCGGGCGCCAGGGGACGGCGCGTTAGCAGGCCCCTCAATTAAAGCCGCCAGTCGCTGATCCCTTGGATGCCCCGGGGGATCACCGACCTCCCCATTTTGGGGGGGGGGTGAGAGCTCGCCCTAGGCGAGCAGACGCCGATGAGGTCGTGGAGGTGTTCGTGAGAGTTCCCATGTCCCTCCTCGGCGTGTCCTCTTCAGATGAGGAGGACACGACGATGATGGACGTGCTCGCTCCAAGGCGTATGTGAGGGGCATCGGTGGGTTTTAATCGGTAGGCCGCGGTTCCTGCGGCTGGCACTCTGCCCCAGGGGCCGCGGAGAATCCGACATAACCCCGTAAGCGTAATGCATTTACCACCGTAAAAAAAAGGCCCCTCAATTAAAGCCTCGTAGCTAAGCATGTATTAGAGACAGAATGTTGATTTTTTTGTTGAAAAGGTTATAAGATCTGTATTAATAAGAGGTAATAAAAAGAAATTGTTATAGGGGGCATTATTTGGTAAAAATAAACATTTACTCAAAATTTAACACTTTTATGTTAAAAAACTTTATTTTTATGTTATGTTAAAAAATGTTTTTTTCCCTATTGACTGCTTTTGTGTACTTTTTTTTTATTTACCATACAGTGTTGATCTTTTGGCATTATTATTGTTT
Source organism: Schoenobius gigantellus (assembly GCA_963935595.1). Taxonomy (NCBI): domain Eukaryota; kingdom Metazoa; phylum Arthropoda; class Insecta; order Lepidoptera; family Crambidae; genus Schoenobius; species Schoenobius gigantellus. The sequence continues at coordinate 30,817,238 of OZ012551.1, forward strand.
TTATTTGAACAAAATCCACACAGTGGTTACAATGTTAAAATTTTACAAACACAAAAGGTCTTAGAATAAAAAAATAAAAAATCAATATTAAATACAATTTAATTTAAAAAAATCTCTTTTTTATATCGATAAATTGTAGTCTAGTTTCACCCATTTTCGTTTGTGCACCTTATCCGGGGACACAATGTATGTTGTTGTAAAACTTGTACTTTTTTATATTTGCCATAACCACATGGCAAATATAAAAAAGTTCAAGTTTGTATTTTCACAATATTGTATTTTAAATTATTGTTGTATTTTATAAATGATGTTGGAAGTATTTAAAGAAAATATGAGAACAAATTACAGTATCAAACTCATTTGTTGTAAAATTACAATCAATCTATTACCGGTAGATGTATAGCAAACTTGTCCCCGCCATTTTCTGTTGCTATAAAAGGCTTTGGTTTGGCCACCAACAATTCATTAGTTTTCGAAATTCCAACGGTGTTAGAAGTAGCTAATGTCTTCGGGAACCACATTTTCATGTAAATCATAGTACCTATCATCATCATGTCTATGATTTTGGGTTGAATGACATTATGTGAAAATACATTTTAATAATGAGTTTTCGATAAAGACTTAATTATTTATTGGTTATTTCAATTGAGTATAGCAGGTAAAATTAAAAAAATTGGCAATAATTGATTTCATGAATAAGTAATTTATATTAACAACCAAATCCATCAATTTTCATCTTTGATCTAAAGAAAACATAAGAAAATAAGCCATTTATTTTTTGTTACATGATAATTTCTTTTTGAGATGTCATTTCAATTTCAATCATAAGTGCCTCATAATGATTTATCTCATAATGTATATAGATTAAATCAAATAAATCATTATGAAATATTTATTTCGAAAATAAAAAATAGGTATTCACTAGCAAAAGATCTCACAGGAATTTGTTGGAAATAATTTTTAGCTTTTTATTTTTTTTACAATATTAAGTGCAATGTGATTACAGACACTCTTTATAAGTGAAAAACTGTGTTACATGATACAATAAAGAAATAAGAAATAATTATATCAAACTTGAGAATCAAAAATTTGGATACAATAAAAATTCACAAATAAATTGAAAAAATATTAGCAATTTGGTTTGATATTACTTACTAAGGGCCGCTTGCACGCGTACTACAAAATCGAGATTTAGGAAATAGAAACAAAAACTAGATTTTATTTTAATTCTAGTGTTAAACATCTTGCACAATGTTGATTTAGTTTAAATCTCGATTTAAATTAACATCAAAGATAAATCTGCAACCTGGTCGATTTAAATTGGTTAAATCTAGATTTAAGTTGACATAGCAAACAACATTATTGATAAAAATACATTTTCTGATTTTTCGAATATAAAATGAATTTATTTCTGCATAATACTAGGTAGCGGTTTGATGTTGGACGATGATGAAATCAAACAATATTTTGCTGCAAGTAGCCCTTACATATTAAGAGTGCAAATACTTAAGTATTAGAAATTGGGGAAGTGATTAGTGTTCATATTTCAATTAGCTATCTTATTTTAAAAAAATAATACACACCCTGACCATGAAGAAGTGAAGTTGTAGTGTCAACTTGCATTTTACCAATCAACTGTACTCAATATGCCTTTCCTAAGTTTGTTTTCTCTCGGCAAACCGGTTCCTAACGCAAGAATTCATAAAAATAAACAAATCAGCACCATTAATGATTGAACTGTTTCATTCGACAGTCCTAAATACAATTCGATATGCAACGTTTGACTGATTAACTAATATTTAGAGCAGTTTATTATTACTGAAACAATTCAATCATTTTAAGAAATTCAATATAATCACATACCTGTGTCTTAGGAGTAGGTCTTATCACCTAAATCATCCAATAAATGTTAAGCACTATAATTTTTTTATCTTTGCATAAAACTTCATTAAATTTAGGGTTTTCATTATGCTAGAATTAAGAAATTAACACCGATCTTTTAGCCACAAATAATATCTAGAAAGGTAACTGTTTGATAACTGAGGAAGTGCACTTTCAAGTTTCAAGTGTCAGATTGACTTTAAGTGGGTGCGCGCACGGGTGACTTTTGTCGCCGTGACTGTTTTGTCACCGTCATCAAGTCCATGGAAATGTATGGAGATGCGCGCACGTTACGACGTGACAGTTGGGTGACTTTTTTGGCCGGCGACAAGCCGGTGACGCCCGGATGACAAAGTGTTGCCAGCTCTATTTCTGTTTACCTAAATAGATCCACGTATTTTTAGGTCTTAACTGAAAACTTTTTACGTAGATCTACGTATTTTAAAAATTTATTGCTTACATTATTTTTTAAAAAATTGGATTCTTAAGTTATTGATAAATACTTTTTGAAAAGAATAAGTGGGTGCGCGCACCGGTGACTTTTGTCACGGCGACAGAAATGTTTTGTAACTGTCACGTCACGCAGGTGTACGCACGGAGGGCGACAGTGACGAAACTTTTTTGATATCGAAGCGTCCAGTGTTGCCAAGTTAGTGAATTTTCCACCAGTTCTGGTGGTTTGTTGGTGGGCTATTACGTTTCTGGTGGCTGGTAGTTTATTTACTGGGCATTAAATGTCAACAACTTATGAACTTCATCTAATGATATACTAGTCTGTCATCCCGAAATGTCACACTTGAGATTCCGCCTAACATCCGTTAAAAAGTTATTAGATTTATTGTAATAAATACTTTTAAATTCTAACAATACATTCTAATACTGTGTCTACCTACACATTATTTGATGTTTTTAATAACATACATATGTCATTTTATGGAAAATATTAGTATAATTTTTTTTTGTATAAATTGTGTATTTTTACTGTCTTTTTTGTTATTTAAAGATGTGTTAAAGTAATAAAAAATATATTTTTAAGAAATCATTTTTTAATGTTCGTTGTAGTGGTTTCTCAATATATTTGGTGATTATGAAGTCTATTTTTTATTATAAAGTACCAAGGGCGTAACCAGGATTCTACGTAGGGGAGGGTGGGGCAGGTCTAATTACTGCATCGTCAAGATGAAAATAATAACCTGAATAAGGAAAAGTTAGCGTGTGGCTAGGCTATTTGTCTAGGGGGTCAGGTTTTTTTTCCACTTCTATAATAATATCAAATCATTATCAATATCGTCTTCATTCATGCACGTTTACCTTTCGTGAAGACGTTGACGCCATTTGTGTGCTTTTATCAATAGTCGCAATGTAAATAATAAAATAACGAACTACGCGGAGTACAGCATTACCAAGTCGGATTTAAAAAAATGCGTCAGACCATATTAGGAAATTACGTAGAAATTGTAAAGCATATGAGAAATTCATAGACCTACGTTTTTTCGAGTATAATGAAGAGTAGGGTAACAACTCAAAAATTATTTCTCGTTTATGCATGATTACTTTTTTATCACCCTGGAAAAATGGGACGCCTCAGGGGGGTTATTGTCTAAGAAAAAATCTATCGCGATCGCGTACAATTTGACAGTCGCATCCCATCCATTACTCCTTTATAAAAGGAAGTCGGTACAGAGTCTTATGTTCACGGCGCAATCTCTGTCAAATTAAAAGCGATCGTGATAGATTTTTTCTTAGACAATAACCCACCAGGATACATTAATTATTACATTAAAATTAAAAAAACAAGGAAAAATAACTAAACTAATACTGCACTAAACTAGAGCAGTATTTTTTGGATATTTTAGAAAATTCATAAAAAATTAAATAGGGAAGTACCTAACTTTTTAATTCATATTTAAATCATTCTACTACCATGTCCTGATCCTGAAGTGTCCCTTAAATTTTCCTAGATGATAAAAACGTAACTCTGTATAAGCGCTAAATCGCCAAAAAACTTAAAAATAACATTTATAAAATCACCGCGTTCGGAATATAGTTTCAACAGAGAAAAAGAAACTATGCAGCTACTGTTTTCATTTTTTATCCTTGCATGGGGAGGAGCTCATTCATCTGTCCTTATAACACTTGAAAGAGCACAAAGAGCCGTATTCAACGTCTCCTTAAATAAGAATCGACGGTATCCCACCATTCTGCTGTATGAAGATGCTTAGGTTTTGAGTGTCCGTAGAATTTATCTCACGCGTCTCCTCTTTACACATAAAGCCGTCTTAAATATGCCTTCATATAAAGGAATGCTTCAGAAGCGTACGTTTTATATAACTACTGTAAGAATAAAAACTTCTTTTGTTCGTCGCTTTAGAATATTTTTAATACCCTACATCTATACTAATATTAAAAAGAGGAAAGATTTGATTGTTTGTTTGTTTGTATTGAATAGGCTTCGAAACTACTGAACCGATTTTCATGAAAGTTGGTATAGGAATAGTTCGAGACCAGGGGAAGGATATAGGGTAATTTATCTACGGGAAAATATAAAACTCCCACGGGAAAACAAAAATAACACGGACGAAGTCGCGAGCGGGAAACTAGTTTTTAATAAAGTGGTAAAGACGTGTCCATTCTTGAAACTGTCTAGTGTCAGAGAGGCTAAATATTTACTGCTGAGGTATCTGCTATCCCATAACTATACTGAATCGGAAGCTTTAGTAAGGGTTTTAATGTAGCATAATCAATCTCACTTCGAATTTACTACACACACCTTACAACACTGTTTCACACACTAGTACACACACATACACACTCACAAACAATACACACACTTACTCACACAGACACACTTAGGCTCCTTATTAATAATTTGTATTTTTTATTTAATTTCTTCATTTAATATATATAAATTAATATCTTTTATATATCTTTTATCTTTGATTTTTGTTAATAAGTATGATCTTTGCGTGACAGGTCAAACCTAGTGTGATGAAAGAAAGAAAGAAAGAAAGAATTTATTATGTTCAAATGTACAATTTAGTTGAGTCCTGACTCCTGAACTAGTGTGAACTGTATTTCGGGAGTCAGTACCTTCCCATTATTATTAACATCGATGTATAACATATAAATCTTTAAAATAAACTGCTAAATTAAACGAAATATAAAGTACCTTAACAAACAAAATTTTTATAATTACTGTACCTGTATACCTATTGTATGTATACTATAGCTAAGTTTTTTTATATTTTTTTGTTAATGTCATTATTATTATTATTTTTTTTTAACAGCAACCGATTTAATCTACTTGTGCTTGTGCAACATAGACTTGAATGTGTGTGTGAGTGTGTGTGCATGTGTTTGAGCATATGTGAGTGTGTGGGTTTGTGTGTCTAGGTGAGCGTATGCGTGAGTAAGTTTGTGTGTACGTACGTGTGCGTGTGCACGTATTTGCATGTGCCAGTGATTGTATCTTAATTGTATGAACGGATGATCATAGTTTTACTATAACTATACTATATTTCTAATTTTTTACTATAATTATACTTAATTTTTTTAGTCATCTAGCCTATTATGAGATAGCAGATACCTCAGCAGTAAACATTAGGCTCTCTGACTAGTGTCACGGATGGACTCGTCTTCCCCACTTTATAATAAATGTAGGGTCCTAAAAATATTCTAAAGCGATGAGCAAACGAAGTTTTTATTCTTGCAGTAGTTATACTGGGTGTTAGGGTTGGGTCTTTTGATACTTAACTTAGTATTGTTGTCTCGTTCACTCTCTCTAATCTTAACTATTTCGAGCCTGTTCTAGCCCTAAACAAAACAGGCAGCTGCTTAATCGCTTAACAAAGAAAGAGTGAGTTTGTTCATTATTAACTACATATTTCTTAGAATAACGGTAAATGAGATAGGTTCTGTACTTAATATCTGTTTTAAATATTGAAATTACTGGGTAAAATTTGGCATCGTTCGAAAGCTAAACTCAAATATTACTAGTTAAGAAGAAAAAAAATCATTGTTAACGACTTGGTTTTTTTTAATGACAAAAAACTAAAAAAGATACGACAAAAAAGTAATTTTTTTTTCTAAGTCATTAAAATTAACTCTTTTTTTCTTCTGACTTGTAAGTGTATGTGGTATCAAAAGATAGTAAATTTAATAAGCTTTAAAATGAGATGTAATTTAACAAGATACATACAATAAATATGAAAAAAAAAACTGATTTTACGAACATAAGGCAAAACAGAAACACTAAATTTTTAAACCACCCCCCTCTCGTGGGGTGAGGGGTGCGCCCCACCCTAAGTTGATTTTTGTCGATGAAATTTAATGTATATCACGTAGGTTAAGTATGAAAAGACCCAACCCTAACACCCTGTATAAAACGTACGCTTCTGAAGCATTTCTCTATATGAAGGGATATTTAAGACGGCTTTATTTGTAAAGAGGAGGAGACGCATGAGAAAAAATCTACGGACACTCACTGAGCATCTTCATACAGCAGAATGGTGGGATACCGTCGATTTTTATTTAAGGAAACTTTGATTACCGGCTCTTTGAGCTCTTTCAAGTATTCTAAGGACAGATGAAGGAGCTCCTCCCCATGCAAGGATAAAAAATTAAAAGAGTAACTGCATAGTTTCTTTTTTTCTGTGGAAACTATATTCCAAACGCGGTGGTTTTATAAATGTTATTTTTAAGTATTTTTTGGATATTTTAGATTTATATAAAATTAAATAGGTAAGTCATTTTTTTATTAATATTTAAATCATTCTACTACTTACCGTGTTCTGAAGCGTCCCTTAAATTTTCCGGGGTTATAAAAAAGTAATCATGTATAAACGAGAAATCATTTTTGAGTTGTTTTAACCTAACCTACTCTTCATTATACTCGGAAAAACGTAGGTCTATGTATTTCCCATATGCTTTACTATTTCTACGTAATTTTCTAATCAGGGAGGCTACCGCCTAACTCATAGCGATCACTCGCTATCGCTCTCTTGACATTAGAACAATAGCTCTAATGTCATCTGTGACATTAAAACTATTGTTCTAATGTCATGATAACGATAGCGAGTGCTCGCTTTGAGTTAGGCGGTACGGCCGCTGGCCTACGCATTTTTTGAAATCCGACTTGGCAATGCTGTACTCCGCGTAGTTCGTCATTTCATCATTTACATTGCGACTATTGATAAAAGCACGCAAATGGCGTCAACGTCTTCACGAAAGGTAAATGTAGATGAGGACGATATTGATAATGATAATATTATAGAAGTAGAAAATAGACCAGGGAGGCTGCTGCCTAACTCATTGCGATCACTCGCTATCGCTTTCGTGACATAAGAACAATAGCTCAAATGTCACCTGTGACATTAAAACTATTGTTCTAATGTCACTATAACGATAGCGAGTGATCGCTTTGAGTTAGGCGGTACGGCCGCAGACCCCCTAGACAAATGCCATATGCTAACTTTTCCGCAGTCGTTCCACAGAAAAAATGTATGGAGATGATATTAGCTGTGGAAAAAATACCATGTGTCGTAGGCTAATGTCATTTCCATACATTTTTTCTGCGGAGCGACTGCGGGAAAGTTAGCGTGTGGCATTTGTCTAAGGGGCCAGCTAGCCCCCCCAGTGGTCGCTAGTAGACTGGCACGCCCACCACAAGGTACACCTTACACCTAATAATCAAAGGAAATGTTGCATGTGTAACTTATTCTGGTTATTATGTTCACCTTGACGATGCAGTAATGATGACCTGCCCACCCTCCCCACATAGAATACTGGTTACGCCCTTGGTACTTTATAATAAAAAATCGACTTCATAATCACCAAATATATTGAGAAACCACTACAACGAACATTAAAAAATGATTTCTTAAAAAAATCTTTTTTATTAGACTTAACACAACTTCAAATAACAAAAAATAAAGTAAAAACACACAATTTATACTAAAAAATAAAAAAACTAAATTATACTAATATTTTCCATAAAAATGACATATATGTGATTAAAAAACAAATAATGTGTAGACACATGTAGCCTACTTACCTACAGACATCGTCGAGTGAAATAGTAAGCAGCTCTGAAAAGAGCTATCGATTGAAATAAGAAGCAGCTCTGAAAAGAGCTATGGTTTGAAATAAGAGCAGCTCTGAAAAGAGCTATAAGACAGCTTCCAACACAGCATCAAATCTTTGTGTAGTAGTAATTCGCTGCGCGCGCGCCGCTGTTCCGATGTCCGCGCGCTGCCTCCACACACGTACGCACCGTCTCGCTGTCGCCGCCAAAAAGAGCGCGCCTACGCCATCGCAAGTATTTATATCGCGTCTGACGTATACGCCGTGAGAATTCGCGCCTTCGCCGGCCGCTGAATTTTGATTGGCGTAAAATCCTATTTTTTGATTGGTTTTAGTATTAAATTTGTATGTATAAATATAGCTCAATTTTGTAAATAAATTTATTCCTATTCTACACACTGAACACGGATTTTACTCAAGCAACCTTCTTTTTTTAACTGATAATAGGCGGAATCTCAAGTGTGACATTTCGGGATGACAGACTAGTATATCATTAGATGAAGTTCATAACTTGTTGACATTTAATGCCCAGTAAATAAACCACCAGCCACCAGAAACGTAATAGCCCACCAACAAACCACCAGAACTAGTGGAAAATTCACTAACTTGGCAACACTGTACGCTTCGATTTCAAAAAAGTTTCGTCACTGTCGCCCTCCGTGCGCGCACCTGGGTGACGTGACAATTACAAAGCATTTTTGTCGCCGTGACAAAAAGTCACCCGTGCGCGCACCCGAGGCGCACCCATTAAGACTTTAATGGCGGCTTCACATTAGTCATATGCACAGAACATAATTACTCCTAGCGGAGGTCATTTATGTGAAGCCCCGCGAACAGGCGTGAACGCTTGTTCCCCAACGCCCTGCGAGCATGGACTTGTCGATCGACATATATCGATCGACAAAAGCATCTGTCCTTTTCACTCCTTAGGAATATCTGTCAAATTTGTCGAGTATGTCAATCTTAGCTATCAAATTTTGTTTATCGAGAGTTCCATGCTCGCAGGGAGTCGGTATTTATTTTAACCCGTGACAATGGGTATGCGCATCGTTCACGGGTATGCATCTACATTCTCGGCGCTTCTCCAGTTTCCTCCAGGCCACAGAGTACTTTTTATATACGGAAACTCCAGGATACAGATGCGTACGGACGATGTGTGCTGTAAAAATGACAACGCAGTATCTTATGCTTTGGCTACAACTGCCTCCATAGGCGTTATTATACGGCATAATTTTAAAGGCGCCTCTTCACAATGGACCATGATGACCCATCAAATGATCGTCTATTAATGCCGCCATGATTGGACAACTCTCCACACAATCGTGAACATTCATTTTGTAACTGTTTACTGTTGTGATAAGACGTCTATCGAAAATGGACATCGAAGAGATCGCGGCTGCGGGGCAATATTTTTACTTTGCTCTTATAATCATCTACTTAATGTGCGTGAAAAAAGAATGACCATAGAGTCTACCGAGAAGTCTACATTATACTCGAGACAAATACGTACTGAGTAATCGGCGATTGTGTGGACGCGTATGCGATCATGGGCCATAATTCCTTTGTTGCACAAACTATATAGAGATACTACGTATTTGATGTACCGACAATTTACCGATTGCTCACGATTACCGGCGATGATGGCCGCTCATAGACAATCATGCCCTCCACACAATCGTGCGTGTCTATACTTGCCCACCATGGGCCATTGTGAAAAGGCGCCTTGACACTACGCAGATGTGGCCAACAACTTTGCGTTCAATTGACATGTGGCATTACTACAAATTGGCAGCATTACGAGTTGGTCTTAAAAAATACTTTTTTTTTCCATAATCGATTATGAATAGTCTATGGACATTATGAAAAAATCGTTAAGCTCATCACTGAGCCGAGTGGGCGGTGCCCGTCCATGAAAAATCCAATTACTGTGGAACATTTCCATAGGTAAAAAATACAAAACTTTATGGACGTGAACTGTCAAAACGGGCCTCTTATTTTGTGTTGACTCTAATGACATACGCACGTAGTATCTCTATGTAGTCTGTGCTAATGACGATGGACATTTGGCGATAACTCGGGTGTTGGTTTTTTTGGCACATTAAAAGGAAGGACATAGCATCGTCGGTTGTCTTTTTTATAATTACTGCTAAGTCTTTTAAAATGCTTTTAAATCCATAATTTCTTAGCCTTCCCGTTACCCCTCGTTTACACCATGAAACAAGTAAAATACTAGTTTTATACAATACTTGTAGAATACTTGTCAAAACATAATTATTTGTTTTGTACATGTATTGCAACTGTCTCAAACATTCTTTCGTTCATACTGTGTTGCCAACAAGTCTCTAAACAAGTATAAACCACATCTGCGTTTACACTTAGATCTATGACATATTCAAACTAGTCTGATACATTGACAGCGTTTACACTTACAAAAAGCAATCGTGTTTTTAACAAGTTTTGTTTATTTCACAGAAATTCATGTATCATACTAATTTAAAACATGTTTTAAACTCTATCCATGCTTGTTGGATAAAGTTTTAAACTTTTACCGGACGGACCGTATTATTTTACGGGGGGAAGAGAAGAAAAAAAATACAAAAAAATACAAAAAATGCTGCACTAGTTGAGAGCAGCATTTTTAGATTTTTTAATAAAAAATAAATTAATTAAAAAATTTTTTTTTAATTCATTGTTTTTATTTTATTTATAATAATTGATGTGTCCTGAAGCGTCCCTAAAATTTTCCAGTGACAAAAAAATAACCGTGTAAACAAGTATACTGCACTCATGAAGTAAAGTTCCTCAGCATCTTTACTTTCCATTGTGAATAGTCAATTGAGTAGTAAATATTAATGAAACTACCGGACTGGCGTGTCATTTTCTACAAGTTTATCTACAACAAGTATAACGTGACATCATAAACATGTAGACAACTAGTAGTTCAGAAACAATTTCATACAACAAGTTGTATACATGTTTTGTATTCAACAAGTTTTATACATGTATACGAGTGTAAACAATAAACGAAAACATTGCATAAAACTTGTTAAATACATGTAATATACCTTGGTGTAAACGAGGGGTTACAATACTAAACATATCCAAAGTAACATTTCGGTTTGAGTCAAAAAGGTGTCCATATTTTTGTGTTCTCATTATGTTGTAAAGACTGTTGTTAAATATACAACACGATTTGACTTTTTATATACTAAAAAAATAGATAGCAACCGACCCGTTCTGAACCTCGGAGTGAATGTGAAAAACACTCTCGGTTGCAATAAGCAGCGTCCGCTGCGCCAAAATTTTAACAAAACATGGTTAGAAAACATTAGGGCGCGGCCTATGTGTTTCGTCGAACATAATCACTTGAACATGTTTACCGGAGCTAGTGGAAAACATCCCCCGCGTTCGCCTGCGGGGAGGGAAAATCGTTCATTTTGTGTCTTGAGTTAGATTTTGACGCAAGAAGACGTTACGGTCTAGTACTCCGTGACATATCTCTTATTCCTTTTCTTCTTCCAATAACTAAACCCACCACAGCTGAAACAACGTTCACGTCTTCCTCGTCGGAACTCATTTTTCACTTTTCAATATAAAGATTAGTTAAAAAAGTATGTGTTTACTAAACATTGCTAAAATCGCAGCGGACAGGAAATGTTCAATTGAACAATGTTTGTGAACAATGTTTTGTTATTTGGCGCAGCGGACGCGGCTTTACTCTGACCCTCGGAACGCAACTTAGGGTATAATATTGACGATGGCTGTATGGCTATGCCTTTGCCTGTCCCAGTGAGACGGATACAAAAAAAAACAAAACAATGAAACAAATCACAAATATTTTTGTTGCGCAATAGGAGTTTACTATTTGCATTATAATTGTTCATCTTTCTTCAAGTTGAGCTAAAATGAATAGCAGTACCTTTATGGACAAATTGAAAGTATTTTTTGGCATTCGACAAGAACCCCTGAGAAATGATTTTCGGAACCCAATTTGGGGCTCTGACGACGATGACGACGGAGATGAATTGTACACACGACATCAAATTGAATCGTACGTAGACCCACTGGAAATGCACAAAAATATTACTAAACAAATGCATGAAATGTTGAAATCATTTGGAGCTATGATGGGTGATTTTCAGACGTTTTTTAATGAAGACCAGTTCGACCCTCTAGCCGGCTTCGCAGACATTCCCGAATCTGAGAGTTTCCACGGCAATAACAATATTAGAGACTATTATTTGAAACCTGGGTATAAAAATGGGATACACGATGTACCTAAAGATATGGACCTAGATGGTGAAATTTCCTCCAATGAAATATCAGGCTTGCTCAAACTGAAGGAAGATAAAAATGATACCAGTAAACCTTTTAACGGTACCATCATTCCAGGAGGCTCATTTTGTCAAACTATAATTACATCAAAAGTGACCAAACCAGATGGAACAGTTGAAACGAGAAGAATTGTTAAAAATGGCAATAAAGTTGTTGAAGAAGTGACAACTTCCTCTGGGCCAGACCCTATAGTTCAAATCAATTCAGGTCTTAATTCTTTTGCTGCTTCTGGATTCATATATAACAGCATTGTATCAGAATTATCCTCTTTATTTCAAAACTTTAATTAAATTACCTGAATTGTAATTTAGTAATATAAAGTAAAAAAAATATTACCAAAATATAAGTAAGGGAGACTGTAAAATTCTTTACAGACACTGAAGGGATGATTTGTGTAAAATGAGAGTTGAAATATTGTAGTAGGTCAAGAGGTGTTAGATTGAAATCCTACTTAAAGTTGCTAAGATGTTGCTATGATGCACTTCAATAGAACTTCAAATGTGATTAGAGAACTAAAACATGATCTCAATATATCTATTTTGCACCTATCAATCTGTTGAAATTCTATTTTTAATCTTAATTTAATTTTCTGAGTCTAATACAGAATGTTTGATGTCAGATGACCTTTTATAGGCTTCTTGAGGACAATCGGAACAACTTTGGAATAGGTTCATTTATGAATAAGTTGCAGTGATATCATTATTACTACTTGTTTTACATAAATCGACCCACTGTATCATTAGATAACAAATGTATCCAATGCATCATTGTGAGATGACATATTTTGCTAGCTTTTAGATTTAATATTTACAATCACTTGGCAAATATTAATCATTAATTGTTTGTAGTGTTCACTATTTGATTATATGCAATAATCATAACATACTCATATCTAGCACTAGTTTGGCAATAAATTATTGATATTAAACATTATAGCAGTACTCTTTAATACTTTTATTGGTCTCTTAAATATTCCTAGTTCCTTTAGTTGTTATATTAATCTAATATATAAAATTCTCGTGTCACAGTGTTTGTTACCGAACTCCTCCGAAACTGCTTGACCGATCTTTATGAATTTTTTTGTGTATATTCAGTAGGTTTGAGAATAGGTCGTAAAACTAAGTTCGCCGTTATTATGGCGAAACGTAGTTCGCCGGCACAGCTAGTAAAATATAAAATAAAATAACAACAAGAATAAAACAGATGTAAAAAAACTGACAAGTTACTATTCCTGTTCGCTTGAACCAACTGTATGATCTGTAAACTTAATTATCAACACTAACAGGCTAAGAAGCATTTTTGTAAATAAATAGTTTATGATTTCATCACTCTTGTTGATTGTATGATATTGTAAATGAAAATAAATGACAAATTGTTAAATGAAGATGAAGTAAGAATTTTATACATGAAATAAAACCTAACTTCAAAAGCACAAATAAGTTGAGTTAGGCCACCGGCATGCCGTAGCCCGATCCCCTACTAGGGGATCCCCATGAACTCGTGAGTTCATCAGAAAACCCAAACCAACGTAAGGCTGCATTCACAGTACCTATAAACAAAAAGACTATTTTTGAACATGACATTTGACAATAATTTCTTTACCTACTAACCTACAAAATTAAAATTATGATGTACTAGCTTTTGCCCGCGGCTTCGCTCGCGTTAAATTCGGGGTAACACCGAAGATTAAAAAAAAAAGAATAAGTCAGGTATTTTTCGTTGGTAACACAGAGTCTGTGTACAGATTTTTAGCTTCCTACCTTGAAAACTGCAAAAAGTCCCATATAAAATTTCACCCCCTCTTTTAAGGGGTTGGGGGCAGATCTCCAAAAAAAAATGATGCACGATTTCTTTATTAGTCACAAATAGTTCGCTTACCAATTTTTAGCTTTCTATCTTGAAAATTGCGGAATGCTCCATACAAACTTCCACCCCCCCATTTTAGGAAAGTGGGGGGTTAGAAAGAGACAAAAAGTAGCCTATGTCACTCTCCATCCGTTCAACTATCTCCACTTAAAAAATCACTTCAGTCCGTCGCTCCGTTTTGCCGTGAAAGACGGACAAACAAACACACACACACACTTTCCCATTTATAATATTAGTATGGATTCCCAATTGAAATGCATTCAAGATAAATATACGAGTAATAATACACAGAACAGTACATTTTTATTTGGAAGTCTATAACTAAGTGTATCAGTTAGGTCTTACATTTTTTAAGACTTTCCATGAGATCATCGCTTCAATTCAATATAAAAATATGATGTTAAATTGTGTAGGTACCTATTCCAGGGACGGATTTGTTTTCCCCTAGGCACGTGCCTAGGGGCGGCACGACTGCAGGCGTAGCACGGACCGTGGACAAAACGTGACAAGAGACAAATAACATGTTTCTTCTCACTCTGTAATATAACAATGACGCGAGACGGGACGAGAGTTAGTCACTTTCTCTTCTAAAGTCCACGCGCCGTGCTAGGCCTACTGGCGGATCCCGCCGCGTGTTACTTTTATTTCACTTGGGATATATACATACGAGTATAGGTACTAACTAGCTTTCCGCTCGCGGCTTCGCCCGCGTTATTATTGTTTTCCCGTGGGATATTATATTTTCCCGCAGGAAAAATAATTTTGTAGCCTATTATATAGAAGACTGTTATTTATATTTAGGAGCTCGGATAATAAATTTCATAGAAATTGGACCAGATTTTAATTATACATTCGTTGCTTCGTCCTTTGAGATTAGGTAATAAATGTAGTAACACGTATCATGTCGCCTTTCATCCACTAAGTTAAAAGTAGGTATTCACACTTTTTTTTTTGATGGTGGCACACAAACCTTCCTAGAGACATCGACCATAATATACCTACACGGTTATTTTTTTATCACCCTGGTTATTTTAAGGGTGGCTTCAGGACACGGTAGAAGAATTATTTAACCATTAATAATAAAATTTACTCACCTGTTTAATTAGATATTTATTATCTAAAATATCCAAAAAATACTGCACTGGTATGGACACTGAGTGAAGTTGTAGGCAAAACATTGAATGAACGCGAACTGGCAACAACGTCGCCGATTAAAAGTCATCACTGAGTTGATCACAATTTCACCTTCCTACTTTACGGGCTTACTTAGGACCGGCAAAACTAAGTTTTTAAAGAAAACAAACAGTACTAGGTAGGTATTACGGTTATGGTAGGTTGTTTTGGCGTAGTTAAAAAATTGGAATCAACTTTTTATACTTACCTACCTAGGAAACAATTTAAATCAACTTTAGTTCTAATAACAAAAGAGTTCTAAATTTAAAGGAAGTCCTCTAACTCATACTACATAGTCACGTTTTAAAACTATACATGACCACAACAACATATCACTTTGGTTAGTGTTTAACGTCTCGAAATGCAGTTTTCGCTTCCAAGTCTTACGTTTGTGGGTTCACTTTCTTACACCAAACACTTAATTTCACTTCACAAGTAAAAGTCTACGGTCTACCGGAGTAAGGTCTGTGTATTCGCGAGATATGTTAACTTGAAACTAAAATTCCGAATGCGCCCGATTGCCGCGCGTCAGGCGCGGGCGCGACATCGTGAATCGCGATACGTTCACACGCGCCGGGGTCAAAGGCGAACTAAAGCCGGCCGGCTCGTGCCGACAAGCGACAGCAAACAACAAAACGCCGCCGCCGGCGCTCGGCGCCGGCGCCGACTGTCTCTGTCTTTCACTATTGTAGTGTCTAGTGCAATAATAACTCTTATTTCAAACGAGTTGTAGATTGATCTTGCTTGAATTAATAATGCGACGTTGCCGCATTTTCCTAAGCCCGTAGTAGTAAATGCTTTATTCATTCATAATCTTACCTTATCTTGTAGTAAACAAGAACAATGTCTATAATTTAATATTATTGGCGGATAAAATTTAAAAAATATAACCACATGTTTTTTTTATTGATATGAGTCGTCTAGCGTCTACCGAGCTGCCTCTAAAATTTTCCAGTATGATAAAAAAATAACCGTGTATAGTCGCTCATTCGCGTGTTAGTGCTTCGCCGATCACCACGTAACCTACTTAATTTCTTAGAAAACGTTACTATGCCGAAACGAAGCCATAAGGAGGAAGATAGTGATTACTTACGCAAGAAAATAAGAAAGATAGAAATGATGTTAAAAAAACGCGAAAAGCGTACGCGCAATCTAATAATTTCAAACAATAGTAGCTCGTCGTGCTCGTGCCCAGCCTCGCCGGCGGGCGGTGGCACTTCTGACGCTATCAGGAAACAAAGGTACGCAGGTGTTAAATAATATTATACTTATTTATTAAAAGTGGTTAACATGTGTATCACTTAATGTGATGTAATGTGTTTCTATATTTATATGGGATTATTTCATAACGAAAGACCACCACTGGTTTTTAATATTGTGTAGTGTACATCTATACGGGGATGTTACCGGCACAAAATATTATACCTAATAATATTATACATCTGTTATAGATAACAGGCAGGTACTGTTATCTATAACAGATGTATAATCTTTAGTGATGTGTATATCTATATGGGATATTACCTACCGTCACAAATAATTACCACTGGTATCTTGTATGTAGTGTACATCTATGCGGGATGTTACCGTCACAATATTTTTTATGTACTGTGTACATTTTATATGTTATGTTACCTTCATGACTAATAAAGTATGTGCACATTTTAATGGAATGTTGCCTTTTAAAGTTTCATACGGCACTAAAGGGTTTATTCTCACAAACATTGGTCGTTGATATACAACCGCATTTAAAATATAAAGCAGCTGTTATGCATATCTGACAGAGGTGTATTCTTCTATGTCATAGGTAATTTTGGACACACAGTTACCTGTATACGACACAAACGTATTGCAGGTGAAAGTGAAGTGCAATCAGAGGTCGACATAGTCTCGATTGTAGAAGAGATCAATTCAGATCCATCCACTTCTATGGCTGCAACTGCAACAACAGCTTTACAGCCTTTAGATTCTACCGAACTACCTGCACATGTGAGCAGTAGAGCAGTTCGTGTTGAATTGGATGAAGAGATTTTAAGTCTTTTGGGTGAAACACCCTCAAAAAAATACTGGGCCCTGATATTCATCAAGATTTAGCTCCGCGACTAGAACATATTGCGAAGCCTTATCGGAAATGCTTGTTATGAAAGATTATTACACTTATAACATTAGAAAACAAACAAATACAGCAGGCAGTTGCTATATCTTGCATTGGTGACGCTCGGACCACATTATTTTCTTTAGAATATAAAAACCAGTGAGTCTAAAAACTGTTAATCGAGGCCAGCCGTTTAATGTGCGATGCAGAACATACCGAGTCAAAAAACAAGACGCTTTTTTATTTGCTCAGCAGTAGGAGCAACTGTACAATGCTGAAATTGTCAGTTTTCTATTTGGGGAAAAATTTGCCGACACTCTCAAAGCCGCAAAGGCGATATCGAAGTCTGGTGCTGAGATGAAGATTACTTCATCAACCAAGAAAACGCTTGCGGTGACAAAACCAAAGCAACCTTTAAATCGTCGTTTAAAGCAGAAGCCTCCGCTCCCGAGGGCCAGGCAGGTGGGAGCACCGCAGAGGATGGAGCTGGCCCCGCTTCAGGCACCGCACCCGCCGCGACAACAGCAGCTGCCGCGACCGCCGCCGCGCTGGCAGCAGCACCTAGGCCCACGTCGCTAGATTCGGTATGTTCAGCAGGTTGTTTAAGTAATTTTTACGATAATTGGCAACTCTTAACTGATGACCCGGTTATATTATCATGGATAAAGGGTTATAAGATCCCTTTTTCCAGACCTATTCATAAATTATGGAAACCTAAACTGCCAACCTTGTCAGCTTCTGAATCTTTACAATATATAGAGTGGCCATTACTGAATTGATTGATTCAAGAGCTATTTCATCTTGTCAACCAAGTGAAATAAACAATGAAATTTGTTTCAAAAAACAGTTTCATGGCCACCCTAGATTTAAAAGATGCCTATTTTTTAATTTCAATCCACCCAGCTCATAAAAAATATTTAGGGTTTCTATCTGAAGATAAACTATACGAATTTAACGTTCTTCCCTTTGGCCTTAACAACGCACCATTTGTATTAACAAAGTTGCTTAAGGCAGTGATGTACTTACTTCGATCCTTAGGCCGTTATGTGTACCATTTTCTTAGATTATATCTGTCATTGCTAGGGATTACCAAAAATGTCTAGCAAATATTGCTGAAACTAAAAATATTTTAGTCCTTTGGATTTATTATCAACATTGAACGACACGGTTAGCGCAGAGATCGAGTAATCGCCTACTGCGCAACGGGTCGCGGGTTCGATTACAGAAATTTATTCCGGACTCGGCGTATGTGCATGTGATATTCTATGTTTGTAACTGCACCCACGACACAGGAGAAAATCCTAGTGTGAAGCGACATTAAAAAAAAAAAAATAGTATGATTCCTAACACTAGGTGTAGATTTCTTGGTTTTGTAATAGACACGAAAAAAATTCATATATGTTTAACACAGGATAAAATAAATATTATTAAAAAAGAATTGCTTCATTTTCAACATAAGACAAATTGTAAAATTCGACGTTTCGCTTGACTGCTGGGACATCTCACCTCATCCTGCCCATCGGTACAGTATGGTTGGTTGTATACCAAACAAATGAAGAGATGCAAATACCTTGCTTTATGCAATAACAATAGCTACGACAGCTACAACAATTGCAAACAGATTTTTCCTGGTGGATAAATTCCATTGATGAAACATTTAATCCTATTAGACAAGACTATTACAAATCGATTTTTTTTCGGATGCGAGCAAAAAAGGTTGGAGGGCAGCATGCGGTGAGGAGACCGCTAGTGGACAATGGAGTATAGAGGAATCACCCAAACACATAAATTATTTAGAACTTTTGGCAGCTTATCTAGGCTTAAAAATATTCGCAAAAGGAGAAATTGTCTAATATTATTGCGCATTGACAACACAACTGCTATTTCGTATATCAACCACATGGGCGGAGTTCGATTTCGACACCTTACTGATATAACCAGCAGGCCTATTCGCTAACTACGGTTGGTAACTAGAACTGTCATTTTTGAAAGCCACTTTATATCCATTACGAGTTTAGTGACCTTATGTGTTACGGCAGCGTTCATGATAGCAGTAATGGATGTTAAGTTCCTTTCAAAAATGACAGCTCCAGTGAGCAACCGAAGTTACAGAATAAGGGGGCAGGAAGCTGTGGCAGTGGTGCGAACCTAGAGGTATATTTGTGTTTGCTTGTTACATAGGCTCTAAAGATAATATTATGAAATAGCAGATGCGGCGTCAAGAAAATCTCACCCTGATACTGAATGGGAGCTTAAAAAAAAATCATGCATTTAATCAAATTCTAAAGGCGTTTTGCAAGCCTGACATTGATCTTTTTGCCTCCAGAGTCATTAAAAAATGCGAATTGTATGTTTCTTGGAATAAATAAGGATCCAGATTACCGTGTTCAGTAGCTATTGCGGTAAACGCTTTTACCTTGAATTAGAAACATCTAACTTTCATTTTATGTATGCATTTCTGCCTTTTGCTGTAATACTAAAAGTTTTACAAAAAAAAACCGATCATACTGAGGGAATAGTATCGTTGTTCTCTTCTGGCCTAAACAACCCTGGTTTCCTTTATTCCAAGAGCTTGTTTGTTCAAAGACTGTACAATTACAGCCTTCAGATAACGTTTTGTTGTCTGTTTCTAACAGCCTGCCCAAGCTCACATTAAGAGCAGGGAAGTTATCCGAAAGGCACTTCTGAAGAGGAGCGTACCACCGTCATCCTTAGACATTTAGATGATTTCCCTGTCAAAAAATTCCATTAAAGAATATTATGCGCAATACGTCGCTGGGTAAATTTTTGTACGGATAAAAATGTTCACGTGTATGAAGCATCGACTTTCTCCGCAGGTTATTTATTTTCTTACATAATTATTTTATTCGGGTTTACTATATGGATGATTAAAATAATAGTCATCGCTCTGCTCTATCTTTGATCTTGGGATCGTGAGTAAGGTCGAATGACCGCATTACAAGACTGTTTAAGGGTTTTTTCAGACTTCGTCCTCCAGCCCCTAAATATGACATTACCTGGAATCCTTCTCTAGTTTTAGATTACCTGTCAAAAGCTTATCTAAATACCACGTTGAGTTTAGAGCAATTGTCAAAGAAGATTGCAACACTTCTTGTACTCGTAACAGCACACAGAGTATAGACGATTGCAAGAATAAAATTAGATAACATAATTATTAGAGATCAAGTAATTATTATTAAAATTAAAGATTTGATTAAAACATCACTTCCAGGATCAAGTCAACCAAATTTGTGTATACCATTTTACAAAGACCGCCCACATATTTATTTATTTATTTAATCTTTATTGCATATAAAAAACAGTACAAAGGGCGGACTTAATGCAACAAGACATTCTCTATCAGTCAACCGAGCGGAAAGTAAAAAAAAAAAACATTTTGATAAGTTTCAAAAGACCTCATAAGGTAGTATCTACCAATAAAATCAGCAAGTGGATTAAGGACACCTTATTAACTAGCGGAGTTGATATTTCAATATTTTCTGCCCACTCCACCAGACATGCAGCTACCTCAACGCATAGGGCAGGTGTCAGTATTGACACAATACACAGGACTGCAGGGGGGGAGTGGCAGCCAATGTGTTTGCTAATTATTACTATAGAAATATTCAACCAGATGAATCAAATAGTTTTACATTGCCTATCCTTAATAGCTAACATTATGCCAATAAATATTTGATATATTTTTGTGGTTGCGTTGATTCCTTTATAGATTTGATTTTTTTGGTTACAGAATGAATATCATAATATATTTTAATTATTATTTGGTTCTAATATTTCACTTGCTTTCAAAATCTACATTTATTACCTAATCTCAAAGGACGAAGCAACGAATGTATAATTAGTGATTAAACGAACTTACCTGAAGTGAAGTTCTATCATAATTATACGAGTTGCTTCGTCCGAAGAGATTAGGTCCCTCCCTCCCAATATGCCCCCTTTAAAGTGAAATATATAGGTTTTGCGGGACTTTCAACTAAATGAGCGACTATATGGTCGATGTCTCTAG
This sequence comes from Schoenobius gigantellus, assembly GCA_963935595.1. Classification (NCBI taxonomy): domain Eukaryota; kingdom Metazoa; phylum Arthropoda; class Insecta; order Lepidoptera; family Crambidae; genus Schoenobius; species Schoenobius gigantellus. The sequence continues at coordinate 30,838,696 of OZ012551.1, forward strand.
GAAGGTTTGTGTACCACCATCAAAAAAAAAAGTGTGAATACCTACTTTTAACTTAGTGGATGAAAGGCGACATGATACGTGTTACTACATTTATTACCTAATCTCTTCGGACGAAGCAACTCGTATAATTATGATAGAACTTCACTTCAGGTAAGTTCGTTTAATCACTAAATATTTTCCATAGAAACTTTCAACCCCTATTTTGCACCCTAAGGGGGTGAATTCCAATAAACCACGAAACACGTGTTCAAAGAAATATTTTTAAGAGCATGAATCTCAAATTTTATCTAAATCGTTGCTAATTTTAAAAAACATCTATACATACCTGCAATTCCTATACATTTTTAGGGTTCCGTAGTCAAATGGCAAAAAACGGAACCCATATAGATTCGTCATGTCTGTCTGTCTGTCCGTCCGTATGTCACAGCCACTTTTCTCCGAAACTATAAGAACTACACTGTTGAAACTTGGTAAGTTTTTCACACAAAAATAGAAAAAAGCAATAAATTTTGAGGGTTCCCCATACATAGAACTGAAACTCAAATTTTTTTTTCATCAAATCCATACGTGTGAGGTATCTATGGATAGGTCTTCAAAAATCATATTGAGGTTACTAATATTATTTTTTCTAGACTGAATAGTTTGCGCGAGAGACAAGTCCAAAGTGGTAAAATGTGTGTCCTCCCCCCCTGTAACTTCTAAAATAAGAGAATGATAAAAGTAAAAAAAATATATGATATACATTACCATGCAAACTTCCACTGAAAATTGGTTTGTACGAGATCTAGTAAGTAGTTTTTTTAATACGTCATAAATCCTACGGAACCCTTCATGGGCGAGTCCGACACGCGCTTGGCCGTCATACTTGGAACTTGGCTATCATTTCGCGGCGTGTTTATTTTATTCTGTAGGAGAAAAACAAAAAAATAAATGGCAGCACTGAATAGGTGTGAAATATGGAAATAAGCCGTTAAAAGCGTTAACGTTAATTCCAAATGAGTGTCAGACTCGGGAGAAAGGCGGGAAACGTTGAAGTAGGCGGGAGTGTTTCTAGCTTTTGAATTGGTTTTCAATTTTAAAATAATATTAATTTAAGCGGTTGAGTAGTGTTATTATATTTATTGTATACTTACCTAGTTATATATTTTGTATTTATCATTAACTCCATTGCTCGGTAAGTCACTTTATTTCATTTGATATGAACGATCCCCCTGACCCAGGGGGGTCAGTTCCCCCAGATGCATGTAATGTAACAATCATGAGCCAGGATGAATCAAGCGTTGATACGGATAATACAATTATAGATTGGGCAGTTCCATCAATTAATAGGAAAAGGAGTAAATCAGTGAAACTTTGCAAACACTGTAATAAAAAAAAGCGAAAGCATAAAATGGAAGGAAAGGACGAAGGGTGCCTTTGTGTTGAGCCTGTTGACGACAAATCTATTAAATTACCTGAAAGTACTGAAAACGCAAAGGTTGAAGAAGGTTGAGGTAAAGTGGAAGAATCCCTTTGGGATTCTTCCACTTTACCTCAACCTTCTTCGACTGTTAGTCAGCCTCAGCCTTAAGCTGAAGCAACAAATGCTCGAAAATTCTACAGTTCTTATGATGTACCACCTTATATTGTTCATGTCCAACGTGAACAAACATCCTTCAATGACTCTACCACACTTCACCCCGTTAATTTTGGTCAATTTCTTAAGAAGCATAATTTTCAATGTATAATTGATGGTAGCGTTAAAAGAATAGGCAGAAATAGAATCCCCACCACCAAAACCTACAACTCTTATTATGTCATCAACACAAAATTCCACAGAAAATCATCACTCCTACAAAAAAACTATTTATAAAAAGCCTAAACAGATTTCATCATCGCAGAACTTGGGCTACAATCAAGCATTACATTATAACATAGTAAAAGATTACGGCATGCCTAGTAATAGTGGTAATGGAAGTGTTATCAAAAATGAATTTAATCACAGTTATGATCATAATTTGACTATTGCAGATGTAATTATTCCCCTCATACAATTTTTAACTCAGTTTCATAATTCCATACCGTCCAACGTTGCTCCTTTACTAGATGCTATTCAAAAACTAACTAGCCATACATAATGGACCAACAAGCCAAAGTGGTTCAATGGAATTGCCGAAGCATCAATAATAAAAAATCAGATCTTATTTATTTAATTAACAGATATAACCCCTATGTTATTGCTCTTTCTGAAACCTGGCTTAAATCAGGTTTTAATTTTAAAATTCCTCAATACTTCTGCTTTAGACAAGACAGAGCAGATGGTCATGGAGGCGTAGCATTATTAATTAGATGTAATTATCAATATAGTGTATTTAATTTACCTTCTAGTAGTGAATATTCTGCTATTGCTCCAATTGTAAATAACATTTGTTTTGTTTCTATCTATGTGCCACATCCATCTATTCAGATTATCAGATACTAAATGAAATCAACAATGTCATAAACATCCTTCCCAAACCATTAATTTTACTTGGGGATTTTAACTGCAATCAACTATCATGGGGTAGCTCTATTAGCAGTAACTACGGAGAACACCTACTAGACATCTTAGATAGAAACAACTTATGCATTTTGAAGTCTGGATTGCCTACACGATTGACTAACCCTACTGAAAGTGTTAGTGCTGTTGATTTAACAATTTGCACACCTAGTCTTGCAACTTCTTTACTGTGGCAGCTAATCGACTCAACTTTTGGCAGTGATCATTATCCTATTGTAATAATATTCCCCTTTGCAAATAGAAAATATGTTCAAAGAAAATCTTGTTACAAATATAAGCTTCACAATGCAGATTGGAATTCATACAGGGACAAATTGGAGCAAAAATTTCCCTCTTTACCATTTTTTTTAATACATAGTTAACTCTCCACAGACTCGTGATCCGTGCCTTGTTCATTTTTTTAGGTTTCTTTTTGATCCATTCTATATAATATTAAATTATATTAAGACTTACGACTACTCTTATTTTAATGTGAGTTGCGCAACTCAATCAAATTAGCTTAGTTTAAAATTTTATATATACACATACACATATACACATAATGGATATATAAAGACTTTTTTTTTATATCTGTATCATCGCAATATTCTTATTGTACGAGTGCTCTTAAGTAACCTATGCTAACATTTCCCTATTTATGCCTATGTCATTGATTTACTACCAAACGTAGATAGAGCGCTTCATACAAAAACGCGCTTAAAATCTGTCACCTAATCGACTATACATTTGTATTGCTGATATATACTTGAATATGCACGCCCGAATGAAAATTACCGTAAAGAAAGTACCGTATTTATCGAATTCAACCTTATTCTGCATTATTACGATAACTTTTTTAAGTACAACCGTGGGCAGTTACATCATTTCATACCTAGCCACAGATCTAACGACGTTTTAGTAATTGCTACAAGAAAATATCAGCTTTATACTCTCAAACATAATGCTTGAACTTGCTTATTGCATTGTCGCTCCAACGCATGAATGAGATAACACATCGTGACACGACGCCCGTGCGAGCGAGACGATTGTGATGTACTGACACTGACGCGAAGCGACATGTTTATGATTAAAATAATTGTTTTTGATTGGTTTTTACGTATAAATCGGATATTTGAATACATGATAAGATGTGTAATGAGTTTACCCACGCAAAATATGAAATCCCGTCTTTTTTCTGCCGTTTCTGGCTATTGTTACCACAACTTTTGAATGCGCACTTCGGCATGTTTACGTGCCGACAGCTAATCACTCACTATGGAAAGGAACTGCACGAGTCGCGAGCAGTTCTTCACCGGCCCACTATTCGATCGTTCATGCGTTATCTACGTTTGGTAGTAAATCAATGGCCTATGTATTCACTTCGGGTTCCAGGGTTGATGTTTGTTATTACACCAAGGTCGCTGCGCTTGATGGGGCTCTGAGCATCATTTTTTCATTATATTCTACCACCTCTTCATCTGTTGCTGTACTGGGATGGGCAATGAGACGTCTAATTGCGTCGTCCTCCTTCAGCTCCCGGTAGAAGTAGGTGCAGGATACTGTGTGTCTCGTTATGGCAACCACTGCGTGGGGAACACTATCATGGACAGGGTTCTTCCTTTCTGCTCCTCTGAGCACAACCACGTGATCGTATCTTAGTCCTTGTGCTTCATGGATCGTCAGCAATCTGGATTGAGCTCCGGTACCAAACCCATCCCTCCCATACGCTTCTTTCTCGTCTTGAGTAAAGGTAAGGAAGAGAGTATTTTGGTCGCCCCTTCGTAGTACCGCTTCAGATGCCATTTTGCATGTCATGGACCTTAGCACTTGCCGTGATGTGTAAATGCCCTCGTAGATGTTTTGGAGGGCGTACACTACATCCAGCGGACTTCGGTGTGTGCAGAGAAGCTTTTCTGTTATCGACGTAATGGCGGCAGGGCTTCCATAACACATCTCGAACAAGTTATCTCTGTCTATGAAGGGGATCTGATTCGTGTCAGTCATCAGTACCAATTCTCTTGCCCCGGTCAGCCTTGCTGCCATGACAATAGCTCCAAAATGAACTAGTAGAGCTTCATCCACCAAAAGGTGCTTTGATGTTCCCACCCCATTGATGAGGACCGAGGCAATGGTTCTTACTTTCCCCCTCACGACCGCCCCAAATCGAGTCGTCACTTTGTCCGACAGTTCTTTTGCCGTCTCGAGTGTGCTAGTGATTATCATGTCTTCCTTCATTTGGAAGTTGTTGAGGAGCCACGTAGTCTTCCCGCACCCCGGCACACCATCCACCCATCTGATCGCCAGTTTACCCCATGGTTCGGAGACCCAAGTTCCGCTCATGGCTTCTGCCATTTCTAGAATTCGGTCCTCCAACATAAAACGGGTGCACCTGGCAATTACCACTATTGGGTCCTCAATTGGTGTGCAGAATGTGAGGACTCCCCTTTACTCAGTCGCTACATGATCCACCAGCACCATGCCCGCCGTGGCACTGTACGCCGCCATTTGCCTTTTATCTATAGGGTGAGTTCCCGCCACCACAGTTCCGGTGTCGTTGTTATAGACCACAGCCCTCGCCCCTCCCAGGAGCTCCCGCAGTAACATGCGGGCGTTTATCTGAAATGCTTCCAGTATCTTGCTACAGGTGGTGTGTTTTACCTGCAGCGTCGCCCGCAGTGTCTCCACGTACTCCAGATAGGCGTTGACTAGGTCGTCTCCGTCCCGATCAGTTATTATTCTGGTTGGCGGTCTCACCCTTCCCATGTCTGCAAGTGTGGTTTTTGCTGAGGAAATCGTTTTATGTTTGGGGTCCACGTTCGTTAGTGTCTCGCCACCCGTCCTCCTAGGATGAGCTTGGCCCAGGGCAATACATATTCCCCTGACGAGGTCGTCTGTCGGGGATTGTCTTTGTGATTGGAGGCATCTTCTTTCGTTTGCTTCTTGCACCGCCTTCTCATGTTGCCTTTCTGCCCTAGCTGAGCCACTTTCCGTCAGTTCATCGCGTGGAGTCTGCTCATGTTCTTAAAGTAGAAAGTCGAGGTTTTGGCCTCTCCCCTCGTATACGATTATTTTGTGTTTTCGGGAGGCCTCTAATAAGGGTGTGTAATCGGATACATTTCCTTTCTCGAGATCCGCCTTCATGACATCCACGCTGATGACTCTCGGGTCTCCAACCAGGTTTAACAGTAGTTCCCCTGCCCTGGTGAAAGATGACTTATCAATGTCCCAGTCCAGGAGTAGGATCGACTTGTTCCTGAAACGCACGATCCGGCATTTCTGCCCTGCAAGCATCACCTCGGGCATTGCGTCAAACACCTTCCTTTTGACGGTCGTCCTGGTAGTGCTTCCTTTTAGCAGGACTGCTAAGCCTGGTGATATCGCAACGTGCTTCCTTGTTCTGGACATGCAGAAACTAATGCCAATCCTTTCTCCTGCACTGAACAACACTACACCCCTTGTGAGTAGACCTACTGCTCCTTTTTCTCCGCCGCTCAACCACTGCTCTTGCGTAATATTTGGGGCAACGTAAGTTTCCTGCATTCGTGGCACCACAATAACCGAATCTCCATCACCTCCCCGCGCTGGTGGAGTACAGTTTTTATTTCGTTGTGTCGCCACATCGGCCACTGCTTCTATAAACTGCACCACAAATGGTTTTGCCGTTTTATCCATCAGTAGCTCATGGATGTTATCTTTACTTATTACTATCTTACCTAGTCTATGTTCTAAATCATGGCGGGCACTAGCGAATCTGGGGCAGTCCAGGATCACGTGCCATACCGATTCAATCTCCCCAGGGTCACATTCACAGTATGGATTGTCCTTTAGTTTGAATCGGTACAGATATTCTGCGAACCCCCCGTGTCCCGTGAAGACTTGTACCAGACGAGATGATGGCTTTTCCTTTCTAACCCAGCTGTAAGCTTTTACCTGATCTAAAAAAAAACATTTTGTCACTCCCCCTGTAGAGAGGAGGTGAAGAGGTCACGTATCTGTCCTGCCATTTTCGGACTGTCTCCTCCCTTATTTTATTCCTCACGAACGACACGGGGATCTCACAGTAGTCCCGCGTTCCATCTACCGCCCTCGCAGCTTTTTTGGCTAACTCGTCCGCTCTTTCGTTTCCCACTGTGCCCACGTGTGCTCTTAACCACAACAGTTTGACCTCTCCACCGTTCTTTCTAATACTTCTGATGTCTTCATGGATCTTCTGCACGAGCTGATGATCTGCTTTGGGGTTCGTGATGATCTCCAGTGATGATCTAGAGTCACTCAGTATTGTTGCTGAGGTAACTCCCTGTCTCCGGACCATTTCTATCGCTCTATGCAGTGCATACAGTTCAGACTGAAAGACCGTACAGGCAGGATCGAGACCAAATGTGTAGCTGGTGGTTTCTTTTCTCTCTACCCACCACGAGGCGGCAGCTCCTACCCCCTGATCAATTTTACTGCCATCTGTGTATATTTGTGGGTCTTGGAATTTGTGTTTTCGTATGGTCTCTACTGATGTATCCTCTATACATTCATACTCTATCAGCACTTGCTCGGATGGGTGGGGTCTCTTAAGAAATGGTGTTTCCTTCTCCAGTATACTCCCCGGTGGCAGGTGGTCTCGGCAGTTCCTTTTTTTGGTTCTGTAGAGGGTTGCTGTTTTTTGCACTCGTAGGTCAAGTGGGAGCAGTCCAGATAATGTGAGAGCGGACGTCAAGGATACTGTTCTGTGGGCTTTGCAAGACTTTTATCGCAAAGTTACGTTGGACCGACTCCAGCTGCTTTTTGATGAGTTCCAAATCTGTGGCCTGGCTCCACGCTCCACTGGCGTACAGGATGATAGGTTCAATGACCGCTATGTACATCGTCCTGATGATTTCACTGTTCAGACCCCATGTTACCTTCGCCGTGCGTGCTAGTTGCTTATATATGTTAGTTACTTTTCTGCACTGTTCTGATACATGCTCGGCAAAGTTTAGGTTTCTGTCAATCGTGATTCCTAGTACTTTAATTGCCGTCACCAAGTCGATATTCATCCCGGACATCGTCACTATGGTTACTTGTACTTCAATTTCTTCGTAATCACCATCGCGTTGGTTTTGTGTGGCGCGAAGTTAAGTTTATTACGTCCTCCCCATTTCACTACTCTATCTAGGATTTCGTTTGCGGTCTCCTCCACTTGCTGAACTGTTTCACCTGTGAAAACCAGAACCACGTCATCTGCGAAGGCCTGGCAGTGTACATCTCTCCCCTGTAATTGTTTTAGCAGGGAATCCAGGATTATGTTCCAGAAAGTGGGACCTCCTATTGATCCCTGGACACATCCTTAGGTGGTCGCTTTTCCCGCTTTTTCCCTCATGTAGTTAACCTCTACTTTCCGATCTCGAAGGTATGATTCGATCATGAAGTAGAGGTTTCGGGGACACTGTTTAATTATTAGCTGTTTCTTGAGCGCTGGCCACCAAGCATTGTCAAAGGCACCCTCTATGTCTAGTGACACCATGAGGATAAGCTTTTTCTCTCGGAGCCTCATCCTTATGTTCTCGACCAAGTCAAAAAGGACGTCTTCGGTTCCGCGTTGCGGCGTGAAGCCGTATTGGTTCGCGCTCAGTGTAGGGAGAATATGCCACTGCAGTCTGGCGATCATTAGTTTTTCTAGTATTTTTCCAAGCACTGACAGCAAGCCAATCGGTCGGTATGACTTAGGATGCGTATAATCGTCCTTTCCCGGTTTTCTCAGGATGATAACGTGTGCCACTTTCCATTGGTCAGGGAAGTGTCTCAGCGTCAAGCATTTATTTGCTATGCCCAGGAACACTCCCCCGTCGTTTCGGATTGCTGCTGTGCACACATCGGCTGTCGGACGGACTGTCCGCCCTGGTGCCTTCTTAGGGTTTTGATTCCTTAGCACTGACTCTAGTTCAGCAGTAGTAAACGGTGGTTCATCTGGGCCTAGTCGATCATCCCTCCAACTTTGGCTCTCCGTCATTGCTCGGATCTTTGTGTGGTATGCTGTGTCGGTCTCAAGTGTGTCGTCTGCATAGAATGTTTTGGTAAGTAGTTCAGCAGATGCTACCATTATGGTCTTTTAGGAGTACATCTTCTTGCCTTCCCGATGTTTTCCTTAGGACTCGATACACTTTGTCCCACATCGTCTCTTTTTCTTGCGTTGTGCAGAACTCTTTCCAGTTTGTTATCTGTTCGCAACTTGCCATTTCTGCGTATTCGCTCTTTGATCTATGGTAATCTTGCCAGACCTGGTTTTTTCGGTGAGGGGCTGCATTCCTTATTCTGCGCTTCATCCGAAGTACCTCCCCCTTTTTTGATTCCAATTCTTTTGTCCACCAAGGAGGGGTGGTTTCCCGTTCTTTGTTGCTATTTTCGGAATTACCTGATCGCAAGTGTCCTGTATCAGCTTGGTGTAATCAATTACTACAGCGTTCAAGTCTTTTTCGGATTCAGCAAGTGAGGGGTCCAAATTCATTGTTTCTATACTGTATCTGAAATTCTTTACAAAATCCGACCACTTTGCTTTTGCAGTGTTGTAAACCCGGGCGGTAATGGGTTTTAAGCTGCCTATAGGGTTTGCTAGCCCTACGGTAAAAGTAATTGCACTGTGATCGGATGTCGTTAGATGCCTGTCTACCTTCCAGTTGGCAGGGATAGGCTACACGCTGTGACGTTTACATGACTCTCATACAGTTTCCCTGCCCTGTATGTTTCGAAGGTGGGTGTATCCCCTGTGTTCAGTATTTCTAAATCTATTTCATTCAGGAATGCTGCGTACTTTTCCACCCTCCGATCCTCAGATCTGCTGCCCCACCACGGGCTCCATGCTTTTATATCTCTTTACCAATTATAAATAGTGAAAATGAGGATCGATGCTCAGAGGCTTTGGCCAAGTGTATCATTGATGTAGCAGATGTTGTTTTTCCACTTAAAAAATCAGGTAGAAATTTACTTCCATCTCCACCATGGTGGGATACAGATTGTACGCGAGAAATAGTCCGGAGAAAGGATGCTGAAAAGCAATATCGTCAAATTATGACTATAAATAACTTTGAGACACTAGTTATTGCGTATTACTTCGGAAGTAAAAAAGTTTCTTAAAAAGAAAAAATCTGAGGCTTGGAAAACTTCTGTGCATCAATTTCGCCACAAACACATCCAACTGTTGTTTGGAATAATATACGCAGATTTCGTTCTGCCTTTGTTCAGCCATCTGCTTCTCATTTAACATCAGATATGGCCCATCAATTCATGAATAACTTAGTTCCATTATCACTCAGGGAAGCGATCACACTTTCGCCTATTCCAGTAGATAATTCAGGTTTAAACTGCCAATTTTCAATGAACGAGCTAAAAGGTACACCGTGGCCCAAAATAACGTTGACAAAAAAGAGGATTTTTTTTTAAATGTAGGTAACACGGTACGATGTCCTTTTGTTTTTTCTTATATTTTCTCACATGTTAGTAACGTTTTGCAGTGGATCGTTTATTTAAAAATATTTTATTATTATTGTTATTTGCCATGTCTTCGCAACGCGAGTCAATAATTTCTTTACACGAAGACGGAAAACAACAGTGTGAGATTGTTCGATTTCTTAGTGTTAGCCTTCAACTACTGTCAAAGACTCTTAAGCGATATAATGAGCTCGGGCATGATGCAGACCGCCCAGGAAGAGGAAGAAAGAGGACTATTAGGACTCCCAGGCTCTGCAACATTATCAAGAAACGGCTTAGTCGCAATCCATGGACTACAGTGCGAAAACTGGCTCAGGAATTGGGTGTGAGTCGTTCGACGGTGTAACGTATTGTCGTTGATGACCTCAAATTAAAAGTGTACAAACTGCGTAAAGCACAACTTCTTGAAGAAACACCTTTTTTCAGATGAAAATCTTTTTTGCATCGAACAGGCTCATAATCATCAAAATGACAGAATATATTCTTCTAGACGTCCTGGAGAGGCCGCAGTCATTCCTCACCTCCAAAAACCGGATTCAGTGATGGTTTGGGGTGGTAATTGCTCTACTGGTAAAACTCCCCTTATACATACATATTTATAGGAAAAGGTGTCAAAATGGATCAGGAAATCTATAAAAGAGACATTCTTGAAGCCGTAGTTCTTCCCTGGAGTCAGCAACATTTTGGTAACCAACATTGGATATTCCTGCAGGACTCTGCTCCATCTCACAATGCCCTTAGTGTGCAGCAGTGGTGCAAAAACAATTTTCCTGGATTCATAAGCTCAAGAGAGTGGCCGCCCTATTCGCCTGATTTAAATCCAATGGATTATAATTTGTGGTCAATTTTAGAGATTGGGGCCTGTGCCACTAAACTTACGAGTGTTGACGCTCTGAAAGCAACCCTTGCGAAAGAGTGGGCAAAAATAACGTTGGAGGAGCTGCGGCATATTGTGGATAATTTAAACAAACGTTTGCGTCTGTGTATCAAAGCCAAAGGAGGATATTTTGAAGATAGTTAGTGTTTTTTATAGTTTAATGAATGACGTTCTTATTTTAAATTTCATTTTGTAATAAACTTGAAGGTATTCAAAATTATTCCAAAAAATATTTGTCAACGTTTTTTTGGGCCACCCTGTACTTTGTCTAACATACTGGATTCGGCTCCTGGTAAAGATAATATTCAATACTCATTCCTTGCAAACCTTGGTGACAAAGTTCTAAATTATTATTTACAAATTATAAATTCTGTCATATTGACAGGTAACATACCTTCAGCATGGAGGCAACAAATAGTATTGCCATTATTAATTGCCTAATAAATCTCCGGCTGATCATCATATCGTCTGTTTACGCTCGAGGAAGAGCGAGTGGCAACACTGCATATAGTCTGTGCATGTGAGGGCCTGTGGCGGCCGGCCGCATGTGACATGTCAGTCGAGTCGAATTTGTAATGAAATTGATATAGGTTATCACGCGGCGCGTTTTCGAGAAAATCTATAATTCATTGTGTTTTGCGCGGCGCACCTAATATTGGGGTTGCGAAAGTCCACTTGTGAGTGTTTGCCAAAAGTTTTATCGTATCGATCCGTTAATTGTGTGAGCCGTGGTGGCCTAATAGGTCCAAATGTTCCGGTCGTGGTTCGGTGGATTGACAGCAGCCCTTCAGGAGCCGCGACTTCCTTCGAGCTAGCTCAGGAAGTCCACCGGCTACATACGGAGACCGGACCGGATTAAAGGTAAATATTCTACTTCATTAGATTGTAGCCCTTAAAATCAGCAGAATCGGCGAATCGCCGAATTGGTGGCGTCGACTTTTAGGCGCCACCATCTTTTGGTAGCAGAGCGTGTTGTTGTAAGATTGATTAGTATTGTACAATTAGTATTGTAATCTTGTTGGTTGTCCAAACGGGCAATACATATTAATTGGTTTTGATTGCTGATTTTAAACCGACTACAATCTCATTTGTGGACCGATCTCCCTAACTAGTTGTCATTGTACCTATATGAAAAATTGTGGTTAAATGCCTTTGTTGTTCTAGTTAAGTTCTAGCATTTACCTACATCTGATTTTGGTTGTTTTTTCACATCTTTGTTTTGCCCTTGAATATTTTGTTTGTTAAGTTGTAAACTTATACTTGAAGTTAATTTGTTTAAACAATTTTGTTGCTAAATGACCTTTGCTGTTGTTGTAATACACTATTTTGCTGTGTTAAGTTTCAGCATTTACATTTGATTTTGGTTTGTTTGCCTTTGAATATTTTGTTTGTAATATTAGTAAGTAAGTATAGATATAACTTTCTAACCTTAGAATTCTAAGTTTCTAACATATGACAATGCACGTCGCTTTGGTAGACCGACTAGACCGAGAACAGGCCTTGTTAATTCGGCATGAGGGAGTACCTGCTCGCTTGAAGGAATTAGAGCAGCTTTTCGTTGCTCATCAACAATATCTGCTTGACCACCCAGCCGAAGGTGCCGCTGAGTTGCGGGCAGTCGAGCAATTTAATGCGGATTATGATCAATGTTTTGAACAGGCGGATGTGATTATAAACAAGGCTCAGGCTATCCTATCCGCCCGGAGGGGTGAGTCGTGCACGCCCGGGGAGGTCAAGCCTACCCCGGCCGGCTTGCTGGGCAGACTGCCCACCTTGGACATCCCAACCTTTGATGGGAACCTGGCTGCTTGGATGGGGTTCATTAACCTTTTTGATAGCCTGGTCCACTCGAGGGACGACCTGTTCCCTAGCCAGAAACTGACCTATTTGCTCTCTGCCTTACGTGGAGAGGCTGGTGTGCTTGTCCAGCATCTACCTGTCAACGATGACAGTTATGACATTGCAAGGGCGCTGTTGACCGCCCGGTATCAGAATGTTCCCTTGCTAGCGGACACACATGTGGCTGCCATCTTAGGGCTGCCATGAGTATCGCGGGTCTCCTCATTAAGGAAGGAGATATTGAACCCGCTGCTAAGCGCTATTAACGCGCTCAAACGACTTGACCTACCGGTGGACCAGTGGTCCTTCGTATTGCTCCACCTCATCCTCAATAAGCTTCCCATGGAGATGAAAGGGCGCTTTGAACAAAGGTAAGGGGGCAATAGTGCCTCGTACCTCCCTCCCTTTTCTGATCTCCTCAGATTTTTGGAGGATGAGTGTCGGATGACCGACCACTTGGATCTTGCTCCTATACCGGGACCGAGTACAAGCCGCTATGAGGCGACCCGGGGAGCGCAACGGAGAGAGCGTCACCCGTACAAGCAGTATACTGCAGTGCGGCAGAACTCTCCACACGGGGAGAGGCCGCTGCCTTACAAGTGTTGCAAGCGGGATGACCATCGTGTGCCGGCCTGTCCCAAATTTGTTGGCCTACGCACCGAGGGGCGTAGGAATATGGCCAAGCAGCGAAATTGGTGCTACCGCTGCCTGGGGGCTCATATGGCATCGGCTTGCCCCCACCCACGAGATTGCCACTGTTGTGGAGGGGCCCATCTCCCCTCTTGTGCTTCAATAATAAAGACGCTCGTGAGGTGGTGAGAGAGAGGGATACGCACACGGGCGGGGGCCCTCGTAGGTCACCCACATCTCCGAGGAGATCGGAGGGGCGTGCCACCCCGCCGCGGAGATGGGACAGGCACCCCCCCCCCCTCCCGTGAGAGGAATGGGTGCCCCACCCCTCCTACGGGCGGGGGGATCGACGCGCCGCCTCTGAGGCGCCACCGCGCGTTGGGCCGCGGTTATTAGGGAGCCACGCCGGGAGCCAATACGCTTCTCTCCCCTTCTGATGGAGAGACCTCGTTTGTCACGGGCTCCCCCAACTTTCGCCCATCATGGGCACCGCCCGGCCCCCCGATGCCGCTTTGATCGAAGCGAGTACGTGCCGGATTTGGACACGCTCGAGCGCCTTGAGCGCCCTACTCTTCCGCCGCGCACGCATTTTTCTTCGGACCCCCCTTCCCCCCCGTTGCGGGGAATGCGGGAGGATTTTTATTAAACCAACTGTCGGCTGCAACCCCCCCACAGGAGCAGGTGCTGTTACCAACAGCCTCCGTACGGGTGTGGGGCCCGAGGGGCACCTTTGTTTTAGTTCGCGCCCTTTTGAATATGGGAGCTCAGGGTTGCATTGCCTCCAGCTGGCTGGTCCGGCAGTTGAATTTGATCACATCTCCATACCTTGAATCGGTACGGGGAATCGGAGACCTGCGGATCCCGGATCCGATCGGTCAGGTTTTGTTCTCCTTCTCCCCCCACTTCTCTTCAGCACCAAAAATTGGCGCTACCGCGATTGTTTTTGAGAAGGTTGTTGGTCAGCTTCCGCAACAGCACGTTTCGCGCGCTGTCGTTGATGTGACATCAGGATTGACCTTGGCTGACCCTTCCTTCCACCGAACCGGTCAGATTCACTTATTGCTCGGTGCCGATGTTCTAGGCCGCGTGTTTTGTGGGAAGAGGAGAGAGTTACAGAAGAGTGGGCTGGTAGCCTTGTCTACATCGCTTGGATTTGTAGTGATGGGACCAGTTAGGCATAACCCACCATCTTCATCGGTGGACAGTTAGTATAACTGTTGGCTCCACCTTATCGGATGTCCTTCAACGGTTTTGGGAGGTGGAAGAGACACATACCGTGAAGCGAGTGAACCCCTTAGAAGAGGAGTGTGAGTTGTTTTACCAGAACAATACAGGTCGCCTTCGCTCGGGACGGCTGATCACTCGTTTGCCCTTTTTGTCAGTTCGCCCCTCACTTGGCACTCCCGTTGGCCGAGAAGCGGCTGCTGTCCATGGAGCGTCGTATGAGTAGGAACTCCTACTTCAAACAGAAGTATGTCGACTTCATGCGAGAATATGAGCAACTGAGACACATGTCGGTCTCGCGACTGGACTGGCGAAACAAGGAACATAATTTTCTTCCTCACCACGCGGTTTTGAAACCTTTCACCGGGAAGATACGCGTTGTTTTTGATGGATCAGCTCCTACGTCTACCGGAGTTTCGCTGAATCAATGTCTGCATGCTGGACCGAAGTTGCGCCACGAGGTGGGTGATGTATTGACCAACTTCCGTCGCCATGCCGTCGTCTTTGTGATTGTGATCGATATCCGGATGATGTTTCGGCAGACTGTGATTCACCCGGACGATAGACGATATCAGCTCATATTATGGAGGGAGGATCCCAGAGATCCCATGCTAGTCTACGAGCTGAACACCAATACATACGGTTTGCGTTCGAGCCCCTTTGTGGCAATTCGCTCACTTGTGGAACTCGCTGAACGTGAGCGGTTACGATACCCTCGCGCATCCTTGGTTCTCAAGGAGGATGCATTTTTGGATGATATTTGTACGGGCTCCTCTAGTGTCGAGGAAGCCTTGATTTTGCGAGATAAACTAATTGCTCTTCTCGGGGCTGGTTGTTATGAATTGAGGAAGTGGATTTCCAACTCACCTCAGCTTTTGTGTGACTTACCAGACGACCACCAGCAGGAGCCTCATATCTCTAAGAATGTCAACACTCCAGATTTACTGTCTGTTTTGGGAGTGCAATACAGACCTGTCCAGGACACGTTCACCTATCGATTAAAGCTGACAAGCCCCAAGGTCTGGACGAAACGGTTGGTTTTATCTACAGTAGCTCGTACCTTTGACCCAAATGGCTGGATTAGTCCCGTAGTGTTTTGGATGAAGTGCTTCCTACAGTATTTGGTCAGCCGAAGTGTCGTGGGATGAGCCCCTCTCGGGCCGTTTGCTGCGAGATTGGGAGTCCTTTATGTCGTCTCTCCCCGACATTAACCGTGTTAGTATCCCTAGACATATACTGCCTAAGGGACGGTTTACGGCCAGCCTTCATGGCTTCATGGGCTTTTGTGAAAAAGTCTGAAATGAAGTGATTTAAATAATATAATTCAAATAATTACACGCATATAATCATTTACTTGCAAAAAAATGTTTGAGTAAGAATTATTTTTAAATATAAGGACTAGGGTAACAATAAAAACAAATATAGCAAAATTATTGCTTTATTTAAAAACATTAAAAAACAGTAATAATCCCCTTAATGTTTCTGTTCAATGCTTTAAATAAATAATATTGCAAATATTAGCAATAACAAGCATCCGGTGTCAAGCTTTTGATCCATGTCAGGTAGCGGTTGACTCTGCTATACACGCCCGGCTTGTTGGGCCTCGCGCATCCCTCACCCCACGAAACGACACCTATGAACAAAGAAAAATTATTAAAAAAGAAACTTTTTTAAATAAAGGCTTTTAGTACCCGTCAATACGAATCAAACGAGCCCAAACTCGATGGGGCTGTGTCGTTTTATTGCGGAGTTCATATGGCCACGTTCCAGCTCCTGATTAGATCAACTCCATGTCATCATAATATTGCATTGTCACGCTTATGCATATGTGCATGATACATCATCATTATAACCACAGCTCACATACGTCTCCATCGAGGGGCACGAGCCTACCCTAACATGTTAGGGCGATTAGGCCTTAGTCAAACCTCAAAATTTAGTGTTACCTATGTACGAGTATATATACATAGGTCACACAAAATTTCCACTTACATACTTAAACAATATTTAAAAAAATAATTACTTATTACTAACTTACTACTTTTGAAAATGGAACTCTTTAGCCGTAAGAACACAATTTTATTTGCTTCATCTGACTGTCAATTGTTTCACATTGTGGCGTCATTTTAAAAATTGCGTTATTACAATAAAATGGATTTAACTCGGGAAAATTTGTTGCATGACTTTTTACGTTTTTAAGTGTATTTTGACAGTTTAGCAGAGCCTCGTTCGGCTTCAATCTGTTTTTGGCGAAGAAGCACCATGCAAGACGACTATTTATAGCTGGTTTGCAAAATTCAAACGCGGTCGTGTCAATCTCCATGATGGAATTCGTGAAGGTCGCCCGTGCATCGCTGGGATTTACAAAAAAATTGATGCTGTACGCAGTATGATCGAAACAGACGTACCATGAGATCCGGACATCTTTGGACATAGGCATGCATGAGTCAAATACAGTCAATCCTACATAACATTTGGGTGTTAGAAAGCCGTGTTCTCGATGGATCCCACACAAATTGGTTGATGTTCAAAACACGCGCCGGAACGTATCACTTGGTGCCATAATATGCTATGATTGCCAGATACAACAAAGGGGCTTCAGGCGTGGGAACTAGTAACAGGTGACAAAACATGGATTAATAGCTACGAAAACAAAGCAGCAATCGAGCGTATGGGTCTTTCGAGATGAGCCGATTCCAACCAAAGTGGCGCGCGTGAAAAGTGCCTCGAAGCTGATTTTTTCAATAAAACTGGACACTTGGCTACTGTTGCTTTATAAAATCGTCGTACCGTGAATAGTGACTGGTACACGACCGTCTGTTTACCGGAAATTATTGACAAACTCCGTAAAAATAACGCTAAACGCCGTATCATCTTGCACCACAACAGTGCAAGTTCTGACACAGCCGGACAGACAAATGAGTTTTTGAAGGCGAAAAACGTCGCATTACCGCCGCATCCTCCACGTCATGACACAAAGGACATGCACGCCGAGGAGGTACGTCGCAACCGGACAAGGTCGGGAACCTTGCCATGACCTTGTTCCCTTCTTTAGATCACTTCCATGACCTCGTCAGCGTCTGCTCGCCTACGGAGACAGCCCGAATCCCCCGGACCTGGGCAAGTCCTACACCCAGCAATGGACGAATTATGTCTGATGATGACTTGCCCACGACTTCGTAGTGCTCGTTGGTGGTGTTGACGACGTGGAGCGGGCCGCCCGAGTCGCCTTGGCAGGCGTCACGCCCGCCTTCAGGCTCACCGGCGCACAGCATGTTCTTCGTGATGCGGTTGCGGTAATCAGTCTTGTGGCACTCCTCGTTAGAAAGGATTCTGACGGATACCTGCGGCACAATAGTAAAAAGTTTACTTTTAATCATAATTTTAATAAAATCATGTGTTTTCGAAAATTCGCAATTCTTCGCGACGACGGCGATTTTGAATATGGAATGTTCATGGGTAATACTAATAATACTTACCTATACAAAGTTATTTTATAGTTACGAGCCATATTTTGTGCGCTTGTTCAGACAAGCAAACTGAGCAACTCTTAGTATGGCACCAATCTTAAAATAGCAAAAAAAATTCAGCTGATGTTTCATACAAATGTTCAACATCCACTGGACCTAAATATATTGAACAGATGATTTTTTTTCGCGATCTCCAATCTACTGGATTTGGTTACCCACTGTGTTTGTGCCGATAAATTTGCACTCACCGCCATCTGTTTGAATCTTATGGAACAAACAAACAAATAATTACAAACAAAACAATTTAATTTGCAATAATACATATTGAGGTCAATATCGAGATAAAAACTTTCCTATATTTTAGTTGGATCAAATTACATACAACAACCCAAATTGTATCAAAATTGGTTACGTAGTTTCGAATTTTATCCGAACAAACATCGTCGCGCGGGATTTTTATATACCCTAGCCCTATCAAGCAGAAACCAACGCATATTTACATAGTCATATAAAAGTTATATGGCGTTATTAAAACTTCGAAATTGAAAAATTTATTTTACCTATTAATTCCCCATAAGTACATTTTTATAGACTCAAATATTTGTAAAGCAGATTTGAAAATTTAGGACTATAAAAATAGTTAATTTTGAGTAGTTTGGTTACAAACACCATGACACAAAAATTTTATACAGTAGATGACTAGCTGTGCCCGCGAACTACGTTTCGCCATATTAATTCTCAAAAAAACTTTATCGCCTATGTTTACATAGGCGTAGGTGGAGTAGGAGGAAGCCACAGCTCGTGGGGAACCCATTGTTGTGGTGTCTCGTGACATCCGCAACGCATTCAATAGTCTGCCCCACGAGTGCATAAAGGAGACACTCCGCTTCTACCGGGTGCCTCCGTATCTCCGCGCCATCGTGGAGGATTACCTGCAAGGCAGGTCCATCCTCTACGAGGGGCCGGATGGGCGCGTCCACACGTGGACAATGGCGGCGAGTGAACCCCAGGGTTCTATACTAGGTCCTCTGTTATGGAACCTGGGGTACGACTGGGTCCTGCGAGGCGACCTTCTGCCACGAACGAAGGTCGTCTGCTTCGCCGACGACACGCTCGTCGCTGCGAAAGCGCAAACGGGGGAGGAGGCGTCGGTCGGCACGTCACTGGTCGTCCGACGCATCCGCCTTCTGGGTCTGGACGCCCACCAGGGCTCCGCGTCCGAGTGGAGGGGGTCCATATACCGGTCGAGGCGTACTTTAAGTACCTCGGCCTGGTTCTGGACCCCCGATGGAGTTTCGAGGAGCATTATAAGCTCCTCGCTCCACGGCTGTGCGCAGCGAAGAAGTAATCTCGCAGAAGGAGGCTGCGGAGAGGGAGCGGGAGGAAGATCCCCAAGCCGCTCCCCTCCGCCGCAGACGGATAGGCAGGCGAAGGCGGGCATTCGCGCAAATAATACCCGTCTAAAGACCCTATGTGCACGCCGCCGTAGGGCCCTCCATCTCCCATTCGTCGGTCGGGCAATCGCCCCATTGGCGATAGCCCGACCAACTTGGTCGAGCTTGCCCGGGCGCTCTTAGTGGTAGTCGCAGTGTGGACATACCAAGGGCAGAGAGAACACTGGGGGGTTTTAGTGGGTCGGCCTGGAACTCTACCGGACCAGCCCCACACATGCCCGCCGTCTAGCTAACGGCGGGTACGGTGCGGTTGCGCATTTCCCCCCGGTTTAAGGTTTACATAGGCGTATATAGAGGAGAGGCCGGGGGGGGGGGGCTGTGCCCAGCCCACCCCAGGATGTTGGGTTGGGGTACCGATTCGAAATTCTATGATGGACGTCAAAATACTGATAACTTAAACTTCACACAAACATTATGGGTTAGGTCCCCCATGAAAAATTACCCTAGATACGTCAATAGGTATAAAAAAATAGTTTACGACCTATCCTCAGACCTATCGAATATATATACAAAAAATTCATAAAAATCGGTCAAGCCGTTTCGGAGGAGTTCGGTTAACACTGACACGAGAATTTTGTAACATGTTAACATGAGTAGCTTTTGGCATGATAAGATATGTACCAAACAGCTTATATATAGAAAAAGACAAGACAAGATAAAGACGCTAAAACGTTGCAGCTAGTTGTACTGTACCTTCTGCAGAGTGTTGGAAGGTGCGCCGCCCTCCATGGTGGTGCCCCAGCCGACGGCGATGCCGGTCTGGTTGCGGAAGGCCTCCCCGCGCGACGGCAAGCACACCGGACGCACCCCCACGTCCTCGACATCAGCTTCCGGCTCGCTTCCATCGCGCAGACGTTTTAGCCCAGTCGCAATATCAACCTAAACAATCGCTATCACTGAACGTGACTCAAACTATTTCCAACTATTCAAGGTTCAGATACCGGTTAAAATTTCAAATCGTTATCATGTCCCTACTTGGAGCAAAACCTTTTCATTACGGTTTCGTTCCAGTTAGCCGTATTTTAACAGGTTCTTACATAAAGGTTTTTATCAATAAACCGGTTTGGAGTAATAAAAACCGGTTATACGAACGCAAGATTGATACTGATTAGTGTTATTCAGTACCTACTTCACTTCTTCACAGTTTGAATAAGTGTTGTTCAAAGTATGTATATTGTATTTTTTCGCTTTCTACTTATCTTAAATACTTACAAAAGCTAGTGGTTTGTAAAACTACTACGCAAATCAAACTTTAACGTACATAGGTATCAACGTTAAAACGTACTGCGCGGTCGTAGGCGTCTTCAAGTCAATAACACGACACAATGTCGATTAAACCGGTTTGTTTAGGTTATAGTCAAGTTCTTATAACGTTCGCGTTCTCAAGAAAAGATCGGAGCAAAACCGATATTACCGGTAAATATCGGTTTTCATACAATCTTATTTATATTTTAAACAGGTTCGGAGCCTTGCGACTATTCGTTTTACACACAACAGGGAAGCTCTTGGCCTTAATGTCACCTGATGGTAAGTGACGATAAGGCCGAAAGTGTAAACGAGCTCCACCAGGACTCCTCGACCCCCGAGAAACTGGCTATCGTCCTTTTTTATTGCCGGACACAACACAAACTTATAACATAGCACTCCGGATTCATTGTGCAGTATGCTCGCTGCTGAAAATGCAGACATGAGCAGCGTCCGGGACTTACGGTTACGACTTACGACCCAGTAACTACTTTAACACCCCTGGCTCCTTCTGCATAAATCGCGAATCGTGATAAACCAAGATATTTTAGTAACGCATACAATTTTTCCGGAATACGTGTGTGCCTTGTGCGAGTTTTATCGAGCTCTACTCGATCGTACGCTGCTCTGCTCTAATTCCATACAAATTGGCGTTAACGCGTTCGATGCGTTTAAGCTCGATAAAACTCGCACTCCGCACACAGACCTCTCGCACCCACTTCTACTACCGCATTTAGATGAATTCAATTTGATTCCACTTACAGGCGAGCTCAGCTTCATCAGTGCGATGTCGTTGTCGAAGTTGTACGCGTTGTACTCGTGGTGCGGGATGATCTTGGCGACCTGCCGCACGATGGGCGTGGTCTCGTTGTCCGTCGACCGGTCGTGCTCCAAAAAGTGCACTGTCAACTTTTCCTTTCGGAAGCTGGGGAACAACGCAAAGATGTCATTACTTTATCTCGCCGCGACCGAACTTCGTCATCATCATTATCAACAGCTCATATACGTGTCCCCACCGAGGGGCTCGAGCCTACCCTAAACTAGGGCAATTAGGCCTTAGTCAAGTCGCTGGCCAAGTGCGGGTTGGTCGACTTCACACACAACCTGTATAGAAGTTCTTTCTTCACAGGTGTGTGCAGGTTTCCTCACGATGATTTTCTTTACCGTAAAAGCTTCGAATTAAACGTACGTATGAATTCAAAATACTTCAAGGTGATGTGTCGATAGCGTAGTGCGTAAGGCCGTCGCCTTCCAATCGGGAGGTAGCGGTTCGCATATCTAGTAGGTATTTATTACTACTGCTACTTTAGGGACGGAAAATTAGGATATGTGCGGATTATAGTATGCTAGATTTCTAGTTAGCAATGCTTGCATTGCTGTGTTCCGGTTTGAAGGGCAAACAGTGAATTACTGGGTAGTACTGTGACTTAACTTCCTTGTAAGAATGTCACATTTGAGAACTTAGTTGTACAAAAAAATATTCGCTGGACCTACTACGCCAGTACTATATATATTCTGTGATCTTATATGAGATCTCGCTCCGGTCGTATAGTTTTTCTCATCGGACTATGCGAATAAAGGAATACGAAGACACGGCGAGTTGACGTAATCGATGCGATGCTGTGTTATCACAGACACGGTAATAGTATAATATTACCGTGCCACAGAGAGGACAATAGGGTTAGGAGGAGCCTGAGCGTAACCTATATCGGGGGTGAAGTGGTTCCAGAGGGAGGATTAGCCGGGTATGAGGACACTTGCGGAACGGCCGCTGGTGGACCAGGGTTCTACAACATACCCAATTGGGCGACCTAGTCGAATTATTGTAATAGCGTTATTGGGCTTCGACAGAGCCAGTTCCTCGGCCGTTGAAGAGTGCAGGTGAATCTCGCTTCCCACCTGCCGCTTGTCGCCACTTACCATCAGGTGTCTGAGATACCAAGAGCTTCCCTGTCATATAATAATATGTGAAAAAGTGCATATACGAAAACTCACCCAGAAGAGCAATGCGCGGCGGTGAGCACATACAAGTTGTTGATGAGCGCTGCGCCGCAGTAGAACCGGCCGCTGTACTTGAGGGCGGCCATCCAGGGGAACTCCAGCACCGCCGTCTCCGTGCCGCCGATGATCCGTCGTCGGGTGCGCGCCACGCCGCACTCTGGAATACGATACAAAATATATGTAAGTACAGATAATTATATATGTTAGAGCGGTGACACTGTGGACTCGGCACTGGCCTCCTAATGAGAAGGTCCGGGGTTCGATCCTGCCACGTACCAATGTGTTTTTCGTTTTTCCAATTTCATATGTACCTCTACATTTGTCCGACGCTTCTACGGTAAAGGAAAACATCGTGAAGCAACCTGCATACACCTGCGAAAATAATTCAAAGTGTATGTGAAGTCGACCAATCCGCACTGGGCCAGTGTGGTTGACTAAGGCTAAGGCCTTATTTAGGGCACACCCTACACGCTAACATAGGGTAGGCTCCAGCTTCTCGGTAGGGTCATATTGTATGTATGAGCTGTGCTGGTGGTGCATGTTAATCATAACTGCCTCACCTTTCCTCCAGTGTGCTCGAAGCCTCAAACCCAACGAAATGAATGGTAAATGCTAGCTAATGTAAAATAACAAATAAATGTAAAAAACGAAATGTAACACTTACCAAATAATATAGAAAAGAACACGTTATTTATGACCAAATTGTGCTAGCCTATGACCGATTGTTATGTAGGGAGACGGTAACAATGTAATATAACGTATTAATGAAAACCAATACCTACCTTTAAGGACCCTGAAGACATGCATGTCAATGGAGACCCACCAGTGGGACTAGCCGAATGGACCCCGATGACAAAGTGAAAAAAATAAGGCCTACCTCTAAGAATATAAAATTAAACAAAGAATATAAAAATAAGGCCACAGGCGCCAGCTGACAAGAGCATTATGCCGCAGTGCGCGAATTACGTTGAGGCGCCCTTATCGCCCTATATTACGGGGTATACAAAGAATAACTTACTACAAACGGGACAGTCAGTCGGCTTTACAACGGGCGAGTCGGGGCCGGGTTTAGCTGTGCTGGTGCCTCCGCCCAGCAGGTTGGTCACCCACTCGATGAAGCCCTTGTCCTTGGGCCCTGGGATGTGGGTCGAGGGCTCGGTGGTCTGCACGCTGTGGCCGCTGGCGGTGCTCACAAGTAGTGCGAACAATATCAAACCTTTCATTGTTCCTGTCAAACAAGATGAATTTCAATTGAGATGACCAACGTATTTAAGATTAGCTTTCCGCTCGCAGCTTCGCCAGTGGTATTTTCCTTTTACCTTTTTATTATATTTTCCCGTAGGAAAAACGATTCTATAGCCCATGTTACTCGATGATAATGTAGCATTCTATTAGTGAAAGAATGTTTCAAATCGGTTTAGTAGTTTTTGTGTTTATTAATTACAAACAAAAATACAAATTTTTTCTCTATAATGTACTCTCACCACTGACGGGGTGTACGTAGCTTTAAAATTTAAATATGGTTACCGGTAGTGAAAATAAAGGTTGGCCAACTTGGTTGAACCCAAGATTTACTGTTTAACACTAAGGACGAGAGAATCAATAAATAGTAGATTACTCAACAAGTGAAAAAAGGTGAATTCTTTTCGAGGCACTAAGTTGTATCCCGAGAGGAGCGAAGAATTCCTATTCTAGAATCCTGAGCGGATCAAATCCTTGTAGGGTGAGGTCTCCTAGTATCGGCCCACTCCTAATATCGGCCTTTTAGAGAAAATTTAATATAACTATACAAATAGTCCTAAAATCATAATTGTTTTTATGCAAAAAGCAACTTTATATCCTTGTGCATAACTTCCCATATTTTGGTGCGGGTGCCTCAACCTTTGAACATTCAGTTGGCAATAGAGCGCGGGCAGGTACGGATGTGCGTCGTTTGGTAGCATTGCCGAGTCAAATCCCTGAGTCGACGCATTACGTTGGTAAGTATTTAAATTGAATTAAACATACCTAAGCTATTTTATTTTATTTATTATCAAAGTAAAAGAGTCAAAATACCGTTTAGATAGTATACTTTTATATTTATTTGTCTTTTTTATGAAATAATCGCGGGGCCGAGATTAGGGATCTGTATTATTGATAAATCTCAATATCGGCCGAGCGGCCGATATTGGGGAAATGCATAAACACGTCAAACAACAAGTTTAGCTATTTTTACAATTAGCAGTAACATTAATAAGGTTAAAAATGAAACAACAGCTCAATCTGACCACTAGATCCAAATGTCGGCCGCCTAAAAACGATTTTTATCAGCTACGGCCGATATAAAGGGAATCGATGCGTAATAACGGCCACCTAAGTATTGGGTACCGACTTTCCTACTAAGCTCGAACTTTACAATAAATAATTTAATTAATTTTTGTCAACAGGTATGCCAAAATTATGCCGGATCAATCAAAACTCGCAAAGAATCAAGAAAAAGAAAAATGTTTGCAATACGACCGGAAAGAGATGTAGTAAAAACATTTATATGCTCCGAAAACACTTGATTTTGGCACCAAAACCAAGCCTAAAAAAGGAAAAAATGCCGTTAGGTATTTTATCTAAAACCTGGAGGCAATATATGAAGGAGAAAGATGATGAAAAGGAAAATATTGTCAAGCAACGCGAGGAGAGAAAAAGAAGAATTGAACAGAATAAAGCGGAAGGAGAAAGAAAAAAACTGGAAAAGGGAATAAAAAAAATAAACCAGCCAAAGAAAACAAAAGTAGTAAAGAAGAAATTTATTAAAGGACAGCATTCGCGAAACTGACCTCGCAGATTTACTTTTGCAAGAAATAAGTTTGGAAAAGGAGAAAATTCTTTGTGCAGGCTGTGAAGAAGAAGAGTTGATTAGTGATGTCGTAGAAGATGAAGACAAAAATATTGGCTGTGACATATGCCCCAAATGGTTCCACTTAAAGTGTACAGTTCAACGTGGGCGAAAATATATTGATGTGGGTAAAGAAGATTTTGCTTGCCATCACTGTTTTACTGTTTAGTGCATTTAAATTAGAGATCCTATAATACTTATAGGATCTCTAATTTAAATGCACTAAATGTTTTCGGTTGATTTTATTCGTTAATTATTTATAATAATTTGTTTTTGAAGTTCATTTCTTTATTTGTATTAAGAATGTTGAGTGATTGTGACCTTTGATTAATAAAAACAAAAATTATTTTGATTCCTAAGACTGAGACGTAAAGGAAAGACTAATAATAATTATGATAGATAAGTGTTAAAAAAACAATTTGTACCTGATTTAAAAATATAAAACGTAATCATTGTTTACTTTCGTAGTTTTATTGAGCTTACTTCCCTTTTGAAAAGGTATGGCGATATTAGGGTCACAGGCGGCGGATGCTAGGGTGTTAGAGGCCGACATTAAGGGAAATCAGCATACTCGGAAAAAAACATCTATATTATCAAAACTAGGAATGAATTCGTAATTTTGCAAATGTTATAATGGAGTTTTATTATCCCTCTATCCAAGAAAAACATTGCAAGAAAACCAAAGCGATTAGTGTCAAAATTACAAGCAGTCAAAGATCAAAAAAAGTTGACGCGGCCGATAATTGGTGCCTCCACCCTATCCCAAGAGCCGAGATGAATATATTAGCGCGTGTTCCAAATTCATTTTTCTTATTCACTCAGTTAAACAAAGAGAGTTTTATTCACTATTTTTGAAGAATCGCGAGCCCTTTGTCGAGTGTCAATGGTAAAAAAAGTATTTGTAAAATGTATTGCTTATGCTTTGTGTGCCCGACCGAATAAACGAATCGAGCGCGATAGAGACAACTGCAGCTCGGACCTAAAATACAATGAAAACTTTTCTCTGATAAAACTAATCCGATTTAATTACTTCTTACAAGCTTTTATTTCACTTGCAATGTATGTGCATATGCATGTATATATGTTCGGATCAGGTTCAATCTTGCAAGTTTCTGACCCACTTGAAGGTTCTGATTGAGCTGAAATTTGGATATTTTTTTAGGTTTTTACGTAAAAATATGATATAGGTACACTGGAGGGAGACTCTGTAACAGAGTCTCAGTCCAGTGTACCTATATCATATTTTTATTAGTACTGGCATTCCGCAAGAACCCTTCTTTGCCCGTGGCCCTAATGCGCTGCCCTACTGGCAGTTCTATTAGTAAGACCACGGGCAAGTAATATTATTACCTGTAGTTCAACTAGTACTACCACCGGCATTTTTTCTTGCCCCTTGGTTCTATCAGTAAGGCTTTCGACTGCGTTAGTCACCAGACTCTTTTAAATAAACTCAAACATTATGGTGTCACCGAAATTAGTCTTATGGAGTCTTATTTGTCCAATAGGGACCAGAAAGTTGTTATTAACCAAACTGAGTCTGTTGGTGCATCTATAAATATGGGTGTGCCTCAGGGATCGATATTGGGACCTTTGCTTTTTTTAATTTACATTAATGATCTCCCACACTTCACTAACAATCTGTGCGATACAGTACTATTTGCAGATGATACTTCTTTAATATTTAAGGTTGACAGAGGAAATGAAAATACTGACGTTGTAAATAGTACTCTTTCTAAAGTATTGCATTGGTTCACAATTAATAACTTAACATTAAATTCAAATAAAACTAAATGTATAAAATTTTCATTGCCAAATGTAAGGAAAGTGGATACTATTGTGGAAATGAATAATCAAATTATTGAATTTATTGATTGTACCAAATTTTTGGGCATTACATTAGATTCACGTTTGCAGTGGGACCCACATATTGAGTCCTTGGCAAACAGACTTAGTTCTACGGCATATGCAGTTAAAAAAATAAGACAACTTACTAATGTTGAAACGGCAAGATTGATTTACTTTAGTTATTTTCACAGTGTTATGTCGTATGGACTACTACTGTGGGGGTCGGCTGCTAGTATAGAAAGTATTTTCATACTTCAAAAAAGAGCAGTTCGCGCTATTTATAATTTACGAACAAGGTATTCTTTTTTTTTTATTCATGATTTATTAAGGGGCTTTTACATTGCTGAATATGCCAGCCCCATCATACCCTTAATGCTAGTTGCTACATTTCATGATAATCATTGCGGAAACATTATTTTGGAGACCATATTGTAAAGCATTACCGCCTCATCCGATAAAGGTTTGGCAAGAATGCTCTGCAATACGCCTACCTCATTTTTATTGATCCCGAGAGAAGTAAAACAATGAGATCTCTCTGCTTCATTCCGGACACACTCCATTAACAAATGTTGTACATCCTCAACTTTTCCACACGTCTCACAATTTGGAGAATTGGTTTTCTTCATTAGAAATAAGAATTTATTTAATAGAATGTGTCCCGAGCGAAGTCTGTGTGCAATTAATATACACTTACGCCCAAATTTACTAATATTGAACCAAGGTATTCGAGGAGGCTCACAAATAATAGTTCTGTACCATATACCTTTAGTCTTTGATCTTTCATTAAAGTATTCAGACCAAGTCTGGCGACAAATTTTGTTAAACTTACACAAGACTTCAGAGTACATAGGTAAAATAAAAATTTCTGTTCCATCTAAAATGGCAGACTTAGCTAAGTTATCGGCCTTCTCGTTACCTGTTAACCCAACATGTGAAGGTATCCATTGCAATTTAACTAATATATTTTTTCTACATAAATTATCTATTTTTCTTAATATTTTAATTGAACTTGGCTCTTTGACCAGAGGCACACTTACAAATATGTTGTAAAGCGCTTTTCTGTCACTTAAAATTACTACTTTGTCATATCTTTGTTTGTCTCCATATGATAAAGCCTCCGAAATAGCTAACATTTCTGCAGTCATTATAGAGACAGTTGATGTTATTTTGTAACATTCGCCATATTTAGTTACAGGATCATACAGAGCTGCCCCTAAGCCCTCAGCGCTTTTTGAGCAAGCCGTAAGACTTCGTTTTTTAAATAATCTCTTTATCTCTTTAATAAATATTTCTAAAGGATCAGATGAGAACAGTTTTTCTTCTTTAGTTTTTAAATGCGATAACATTAATAATGGTTTCTTTTTACAATTCCAATATCTGTGGTTATAAAAAGCGCTGAGTTTCTCTAACAGTTTTATTGTTTTATTATTAGCCAAAGACGGACTTTTAAGACAAAACTTAAATGCTAAAAATTGTCTTCTTATATACAAGGGAGGAATGCAAATTTCATTCTCCATAACATGAATTGGAGTTGTTCTAATGAATCCGCCTACAATTCTAAGAGATTGGTTCTGTATTTTATCTAATTTTTATACATGAGTTTTAGCACTAGAATCATATAGAAAACAGCCATAATCTATTCTACTTCTTATTAGAGCTATATATGTATAACCTTCGAAGATGCTTAGGATGAATCCCCCACCTCGCTCCAGCAAGAACTTTCAAAATATTGAGGTATTTCTGAGTTTTTGAACAAATTTCATTAATGTGTTTTCCCCAGCGAAGTGAGCGATCCAACCAAAAACCTAGATATTTAATATTTTCAGCAGCTGACATTTGTTTGTTGTCTATTATAAGCATTATTTCTTGTTTCCGATATCCTCTACTAAATAAACAATATTTGGACTTATCTACTGACAATTCAAGACCTATGTTTTCAATAATTGAATTAAAAGTATTCAATGAATTTTACATAGCCATAACACTATCACCTATTTTTTTATTTTTAACAAATAATGCAAAATCGTCGGCATATTGAAAGATGTTCACATCTTTAATAATTTTACAAATATGGCTCGTTACCAGGTTAAAAAGCAATGGAGATATAGGATCTCCTTGGGCAAGACCTTTGTGAGTCCATCTTACAATGTCACTACCGTACCCAGTTTCATCTATTATCTTAAGATGTCTTTCGTTAAGAAACTCCCATAGATAGTTACAAATTCCAGACCCTACATTCAGTTCATCCAGCGTTTGCACAAGCTTATTTATAAGTACATTATTGTATGCACTTTCTATGTCAAGAAAACAAGCTAATGTTGCAACATTTTCTGTAAAACCAATCTGGATCGTAGTTATCAGTCTAGCCAAAGAGTCTCAGCACGATTGTGCTTTTCTAAATCCGACTGTATTAGATGATAACAATTTATTGTTTTCTGCATACCATTCCAATCTTTTTGTCATCATTGTATGCAATATCTTACATGGGCAAGATATGAGTGAGATAGGATGAAATTTAATATTGGTGTTAGGATTCACATTAGGTTTTGGAATCGGTACAACTTTGATATCTCTCCATTGATGTGGAATACAACTTTGTATCATTATACGATTATAAATATTCAACAGAAACTGCTTACCTGCGGGAGATTGTAAATTAAAGAGTAAGTTATCCCATCATTCCTCGGAGCCGTATCTTTCTTTTTTAAACAGTTTAAAAGTTCTTCTAGTGTAAATTCTGATTCAAGGAGAGGATTAGATGATCTAAATGTAGGCCTAGAACTTGGAACCGAATCCGGTGCTAGAATGCATAATAACTCCTGTTTTTTTTTCCTGCGATGCATACATTTTGTTTTGCCGTTGACCTTTGACCCATCTCATTTTGCACCACATATCAGAAATAGATGTCGATTCGTCTATAGATGTACAAAATTCGTGCCAACTTTTACGTTTTGCCCGCCTTATTTCACGACTTGCTTTATAACATTTATCTTTCAAAATATCAAAATTTTGCGGTGTAGGGTTTTTTCTAAAACGACATAATGCTAACCTCCTTTCTGCTACTAATTTCGATAGTTGTGGGTTCCAATAGGGCTTAGGTTTAAATTTATTTTGCGGGCAATCATAATATTTTTTAAAGGACTCAAGTGATCAATAGCTTGGTTAATTATATCTATGAGAACATCATACATACCCTGGATGTCAAGTGGAATTTGAGTTAAATTATTAAAACATCGTTCTACGTATTGACTATATTCATTCCAATTAACGTTCTTAAAATTTCTTTTCAAAATAAAATTCAAGTTATCCATGTAAAATAGTTTAAATTTAATTATAAGATGGTCACTGCCTAAATTTTCGTTTATAACTCCCCATTCGAAATACACAGCAATGTCTGTGGACACAAAAGTGACGTCGGGTGATGTTTCTTGTAAAGTATTGTTTACTAATTTAACTCTGGTACTTCCGACATTATTGATTGGAATGAAATCATTATCGAGTGAAACGTCCATCAATTGAATGCCTCTCGTATCATTATTACAAGACCAATTAGTGTGGTGTCCGTTAAAATCACCAGCAATTATTCTTTTACTACAAAATAAAGAAAATACTTCCTCCCAATCTCTCTGTGTTGTATAAACAGATGATGGACAGTAAATTGATATGATATTATTTAGAAATTTACAATTTAAAATTTTAACGCATACGATTTCAATTCCATTATTACTAATGTAAATAGGATAACACTGTGACTTAAGCGAATTATGAAACAAATACATTTATGAAAATCTGATTTATGTCTATAAGAATCATAATACATTTGCAACTAATTTTCACGTTCACCAGTTAAACACAAGAAATAAAAATAAACTTGCCGCTCCAACGTACAGACTACAAAAAACTAGAGGCTCATTTATGGGGAAATGTATAACTTTTTACAACAAAGTTCCACATAGTGTAACCGACTTGCCTTTTCATAAGTTAAAAGCGCATGTAAAAAAGACTCTAATGAGTAAAGGGTATTATAAAGTCAACGATTATTTAAATGATGCCAATGCCTGGTGTTAATATGAAGTTATTATTCGTTATAATGTCATAATCGTGTTGTTGTGTATAGCTACTGATGTTAACAAATATTGTTGTCAGGAAAGAACTGACACTGATTTTGAATTAGACTAAGTTATCATATGTTTGGTAACAACATAATTTATTGTATTATGATTAGTGTATAAGTCTATAACTTATTTTTTGACATTTTAAGCATACCGATTGTATTTTTTTAAACTTTCAATGACTATGTAACAAAACCAAAATTGTAAATGGCGATTTAAGAGGAGATAAAAAATTTGACCTTTCGAGTTTCTTGGCTGTTCTTCTCGAGAAGCTCTCCCAATTTCCGAACAGGTGTAGATTCAACTTTTTTTTTCATTGCTACTTGTATTTGCAGACATCTTGAGTAGGTATATTCAGGATGTATGCACATACAACATTTAATATGTTTCTTTTAAATTAAAATGTTTTGTTTTGTTTTGACGTCAATAAGTGCCTGTAAAGGCCTAAGTTGAATAAAGATTTTTGAATTGAATTGACTACGAACACGAAGCATTGCCCAAAGTTCTTACTAGGAGTAGGAGTAGTAACAGCACTTTTTCTTGATTTTACTGTACTTAATTAAAGAGTTTATCTTCTTTTCTTTAATATTATATAAAAATTCCGTGTCATTGTCATTATTTTCTTGATTTAGTCCTACTGATAGAAAAATGGACAAAATAAAATGCCCGCGGTTACAACCCCTAGGACTACGCAATAAGACCACGGGCAAAGAATGGCAAAAACAATAGCAAAAGCCACAAAGAACAACACCCATATCGCGTATTACTGGAGAGCTAGTAAAATTGTTTGTTCGTTTAGTATGCTAATGCGATGCTGATGAGATTGATGATTCGTGTAACGGTTTCCGTCAAATTGCGACCAGAGAGCCGTTTGGCACCGTTCGCCGTGTCCTTATTGTGCGAAAGGTATTTCGGAGTGCAATTTAAAACCGTATCCAACGCACAATCAATTTACATTGATTTTATGACTCCAGCGCCGGCGGCGTTCTGATGTATTATGGTTTACGAGACAACGTTGGCACACTTCTGACGGCTATTAGAGTGCGATTTTTTTATTTTCTGTGTAACCGCAAACAATTTTTTGCAACCTGATTTTGATAAATAAGATATCTAATTAAAATTTAACTGTTTTATTTTCCTGTGGCCTATGTCCAACAGTGTGCGTCTTTTGGCTGAAATTAATGTTTTTTCATAACATACAGTACATAAATCAGCCAAAAATTACTACAAACGCATAGAAATATCGATAAAGAACACCAATTTTCATTTTTTTTTCATTATTCATTTATTTGCTCATAATACATGGGTATAAACATAGATTTTAAGAGTAATAAGGTACAGCCATGTCTCGCCTTATCTTATAGGCATATGAGGAAAAGGAGGTGAAAATCTAAATTAATTTACAATGATTATGTTATCTTAGTACTTAAACAATCATATTATATGAATTTAAAATAAATGTCAACAGAATTACAGACTATAACTACTATTCTAATGTTATTGACAATAATAATATTTCATTGAAAGGTAATACAAAATAGAAATTAGTAAAAGAAGGAAAAAGAATAGTATTGCGAAAATGTCAAAGTTGATTATAATCATGTTTAATTTTTAAGTCAAATACACTGCCATACTAAGGAGTGTTCGATTAATAAGTGAGTCAAATATACTATAATAGAATGTCAATGGATACAAAATGGCTTAAAAAAAAAATAATTAATGTCAAAATTATAAATTCAATTCATAATGTCAATACTATTTATTTGTCATTTAGAAAATCCTTAAGATTATAATAGGTTTTTTCATCAAGAAAGCCATTGAGGGTAGTTTTAAACTTTTGGTTTTCAGGTATTGATCTGATTGACAATGGTATTTTATTATACACAGTGGGTAGCATACAATTAACACTAATTCTATGTAGAGAGGTCTTATAACTTCAGTTTGCCTTCATGTCGACTTCCGCTAATGTACGCTTTAAAGTTGTGTGAATTATTTCTGTAAAAGTTTGCTAGCTCACTAATATATATGGATGTGAGTGTTAAAATTTTATATTTCCTAAAATAGGGTTGACATGAGTCTTCTTGCATCAAGCCAAACATTGATCTTACACATCTTTTTTGCGCCTTGAAGACTCTTTGCTTGTCAGTGCTATTGCCCCAAAATATTATCCCATATCTTAATATAGATGCCACATATCCGTAGTATGCTGTTAAGAGTGTTTTTAAGTTAGTAACATATCTTAATTTATACAAAGCATATGAAAATTGGTTTATTTTTTTTACTAGATTATCAATATGAAATTTCCATGTCAACTTATTATCTATCGTTAGTCCTAAAAATTTTGTTATATCCACTTCTTTTATTGAGTTTCCTAAATAGTTAATGTCAAAATTTAACGGGAAATTTTTGCGAAGCTTAAAGTTCATCAAGTACGTTTTTGTCAGGTTAATCGTCAAATTATTCAATGTCAACCATTTGATTATTAATGTTAAAGTATTATTAATATCATATTCTACGTCATGTGAATTATCATATGTAAATAAAATAGTGCTGTCATCGGCAAAAATCGTCATGGAGTGGTTAATTACATTAGGAAGGTCATTTATATACATATTAAATAGCAATGGTCCTAAAACACTGCCTTGTGGAACTCCATAGTAGACAGACCTTTCATTTGAAGCATAAGTTGTGTTAATTCCAGTTGTAGGGCTAATTTTATTAATGTGTGTAATTTGCTTTCTGTTATTTAAATAAGATTCAATTAGTTTTATAGCATTACCTCTTATACCGTATGCTTCAAGTTTCATAAGCAGTATTCTATGGTTAACATTATCAAAAGCTTTAGTCATATCCATGTAAATAGCTAATGTCGGTTTTCGTTTGTCTACGTTACTAATTACTTTTTCTATAAAATCGTAAATTGCCATATTCATAGATCTACCCTTTCGAAAACCATATTGATGTTTTGTAAATATATCATTCGCTTCAAAGTAATTGTAAAATTTGCCATTTATGATTTTCTCTATGATCTTGGAAAATATAGATATTAATGCAATAGGGCGATAGTTTTTCAGCAGTTTTCTGTTGTCTTTTTTATATATTGGTATAGTGATTGTTAATTTCAATCTGTCGGGAAATATTCCATGTTCCATACATAGATTAATAATATGACTTAATGTAGATGCAATAATATCTCCTACATGCTTGATAGCTTTGGTTGACACGTTATCATGGCCTACACTGCTTGTGTTTTTTAAGGTTTTGATAGTTTTTATAATGTCATCTGGTATGGTTGGTGATAGAAATATTGATTGGAATTGATTATGTCGTATATTATTTAATTTTGGGTTATTATTATTAATATTAGTACTAATGGAGTCAATAAAAAAAATATTAAAGGTATTAGCTATGTTTGTCGGCTTAGTTATATTTATGTCATTGTTTATAATACAAGAAATATTTTCTTTTGGCGTATTGTTGTTGTATCTGTTAATAATTCTCCATGTTGCTTACGATTTATTGCTTGATGTATTTATGTAGTGTTCGTTTTGTGTTTTCTGAGTTAGTTTAATATTTTTTTTGTACTTTTTTGTGTAATTTACAAAGGCTGATTTATTAACTATAGTTGGCGATATACGGTATTTCCATAATAGATCTCGTTTTTTTTTACTGCATGCTTTGATGCCTTTCGAGATCCATTTGGGTTTGCTTTAGGATAAGATTTTAAGTCTCTTGTTTGGGAAACACAGATTGCAAAATAGCGTAAAATAGTCATGGAAGATATTAAAAGCATCGTTTGGATCTTCTGTTTCATATATTTCTTTAAAGCTGAGACTCTTTATGCAGTCTCTGAACTTCCGTAGGTTATCACGAGAGAGATCGCGTCGATATGTGAACCAATGCTTCAGTCTACATGTTCTTTTCACAGGCACATTGACTATTTGAGCTGTGTGATCCGATAAAGCTAACTCAGTAATAGCTCCTTTAGTTCCACGTATATTATGGATAATGTTGTCAATACAAGTGTTACTACGTGGTCTTGTAGGCGCTTTAAAGTGAAATTTTTAATTATATGTCGATAATATTTCGTCAAAATGTTTGGTAATTTTATTGTTTTTCAAAATGTCAATATTAAAGTCACCACAAATAATAATTTTATAGTTGGTGTTAGTACTAGTGATCATATTTAATATTTCATCGAGTCTAGTAAAAAATAAATTCAGAGATTCTGCTCTAGACCGGGGAGGTCTGTAAATACATAAAATAACCATTTTGTGTTGTACTATTTTTATCGCGGAACATTCAATCACACCACATACTGACTTCTTAATTATATTTGGCATATTTTAAGTATTACATTACTCTAAAGATAAAGACAAATAATATCGTAATAGGTTGAATATTCTACACACAGCACTGGGAAATATAGCCGTTATAGGGAAACTAGCGGATAGCCGCCGTTGGAATGGTGTCCTACCCTTGTCTTTTTTTTCTGAGGGAAATGCGTAACCGAACCGTACCCGCCGTTGGCTAGACGTTGAGCGTGTGGGGATTCTCCCGGTAGAGAGCCGGGCATACCCACTAAAACCCCCCCGGTGTTCTCCCTGCCCTGATGGGCGCGTTTGGTAAGGTTCAAACTGCGACACCACTACCAACGCGCCCGGGCAAGCCGCACTAAGTGGTCGGGATATCGCCAAAAGGCGATTGCCCTCCAGACAGAGGGCCTTACGACGGCGGCGGCGTGCACGGGGCCAACCGTGCTCGCAGGCCTCCACGGCAGTGTCATTGGACGGTCCTACCCAATCCAGTCCTGTCTCAAAAGTCCATACTCTTTTTTATTTTTCTTCTCTGGCTTCGCGCGGCTTGTCCATTTTAACCAATGTCAAGTTCCGAACTAAAAATTCCGTGGCAACTTTAGTAGGATTACTAAAAAACGATGAGCATTTAAGAATTTACATCCGAATTAGAAAGGTGTTGAGGAGATCAGTAAAGGATTGCGCATAGTACTTAACGGCATGATCGTGCTGTTCACAATTTTTAATTATTATATGCTTTGGCAGAGGAGTGTGCTTTAGGGGCGGAATAAGTATGCTCCAGAGGTATGTAGATACTCTACGGTAAAAAATAGTTAAAAAATATTGCAATAGATAACGCGCCTTGAAAATGAAAAATGCAGTTCCATTATTATAAGATACAATAAACTGCAACTAGATATTAAAAAAGATAACTAAACGTACTTATTTAAATATAATCAAGCCGAAACTATATTTCCGATTGTTGAAGGTTAAATATACTTTAAATAGAATATTTTTCTTTATTATTACGTCAATAAGTGCCTGTAAATGCCTATGTTGAATGCAGATTTTTTGAATTTAAAATTGTTCACAACTTTTGTGTTTAAAATGTAGAGTTTAAGGTAGAGCTTAGAATCAACTGTAGGAATTTCAGGCAAAGTATCCAATTATTCATTAACGCGTTCATAAAAGATCCATGACAATCTATCTTCTTACTGATAATATCCAAATAAAGAATTAATACGCACAAGTACACTTAAGTGGCAATAAAATCCAATTTGATATTCATGCGTCGTCCGCGATCGTCCCGGCGACTCGTTCTAGGCCTTAGAGAGCTGTTTTCCTGTTACCCTATAAATAACTAATACAGCATACGATAGAAAAGAAAGTTTGTACTGACTAAGTGCAGTAAAATTATTTACTACTATTTGTAGGCAAATAATACATAATAGTATAAAGTCAGCCCTTTGCTACAAATAAGTACATGTCAAGTAGGTCATCTATCCCCAAATTTAAGTTCTCAACTCAAATCATTATAAATATTTTACTAATGATTCTCAGGATTTAAATCAAGAGCTAATCTAATGTAATAAGCAACGTTAGGAAGATTTTTAAAATCTTCTAGAACCAGTATCTACCTACCAACATAAATAAACCAACGTAAATTAAAAAATAGCCCTCAAAACGATTACTATTAGAGTTCTAGTAGTACTTATATAAACTTAGTAATTAGAACTGCCAGGGCTAAGACAAGCAATATTTATCGAAGCAACATTGTCTTAAATACGAAATTGTTTTAATTTCAATTTCTTTGTGTTACTTGTGACATTGGTTTTTACATATGGAAAATGTTAACAATTGCTAAAGATAACAAATTGAGCGTGGCC
The DNA here is from genome assembly GCA_963935595.1 of Schoenobius gigantellus. Classification (NCBI taxonomy): domain Eukaryota; kingdom Metazoa; phylum Arthropoda; class Insecta; order Lepidoptera; family Crambidae; genus Schoenobius; species Schoenobius gigantellus. Next base: position 30,876,416 of record OZ012551.1, read on the forward strand.
TGCCTCGATTAAATCACTGTAAACTACACGAGTTAGTACCTAAATAACATGTTATATTGTACTTAGAGGCGCAGGTGTATTTTACTTTTCCGGACTTATTAACAACCCTTTTTAAACGCAAAACAAAACAAAGTGTAACATTTTGAAAAATTGAGGAACGCACGCATAAACTAAACAGTCTTCCTAAAATGAAAAACTGTGTCAAAATAAATATTCGGGTGAGTACTGAGTATTGCTTAAAAACATCTACTCTTATACTAATCTGCAATCAATACACAATAAAATAACACTGTCCCACCTGAATTTGATGAGATAGAAGCAATGAACACCGACTTGCAAATCGAATTCACCTCACAATTCAGTCTCGCGTTATCGATCACTAACTTATCGATTTTTAAAATCAAACAACTCACTGGCAAGGAGGCGGCCGTGCTCTGATAAAGAAGGACTAGTTCCGACTCGCGCGACGCAACCAATGACAGAAAGAGAGAAATGCCTACTTTCACTCGGACCGCGGTCTGATCCACATTGCCCTAGCAGAGGGATCTTCACAGTGCCCTAGGTCCTACCCGCACATGCGATTATATGGGACCGTTTACTGCCTACGAATTATCTTCGCAAATTCCATAATACGTAAAAAGCCATTTTAGTGGAATCACTCGTATGCAAATGTTGCAATTATGCTTATTACTATTACGCGGCTCTTCATGTGGGATCTAATAGGTACGGTGACATGCGAGGAAATGTTGGGTTGACAATTTTCAATAATTTCATTTGTTATGCAACTAGAACTCATGATTGATTATGCGATTGTGAAGTTTAACTTAAATTATTAATGGCGGCCAACAGCCATTTTTTTCTGGTTTGCTTTAAAATTATTTCACGCAATTTTATGTTGCTAATTGCATCACACCGCTGTTAAAATTTATATTTCTTCATAAGTTAATGACATTTAAATGGTCTTTAATATTATATATCACTTTCTCATATTTTACAAAAAACATCTTGGACTAATCTGATATGTATGTATATCTTATGAAATGTCATCGACATCACTATAACGACACCATAAAGTTGTACATATTTAATCATATTATTTTCGAATTTAGTGATTTCTTGAAAAAATATTGACCCACACACGGAAGCTCAAGTCATTAGGTGGCTAGAGGAAGAGAATGATGACGATGAAGCTCTACAGAGTGAATGCGATGACGGAGAGAACGACACGGCTCCTGCGCCAATACCGATGGAACAAGACGGTTCTTAGCTGATCTGAGCTCTTACGCGAAGAAGTGATGGAAAATTTTTCATCTAACGATGACGTCTTTTTTATTGCAACTTAGTTGGCAAACCAGCAAATTGCCCACCTGATGGTTAGTGGTAACAGTCACCTACTATAATACATGTGACTCTAGCGAGTACGCATCCAACATGTGCCATCAGACGTTAAGTCACGGTTCTCAGTAATTTCACTGCCATATCTCACCCTTCAAACCGGAACACAGCAATCTAAGCACTAATGCTGCTTTGCGGCAGAAATAGGTAAGACGGGGATACCCAAGCAGACGATCTCTCATTTGAACTTGCGAAACCCCTCATGGCAAGACGATTGGCATAGCAAAACCTTGGGAACTAAAAAGTAAGATAAAATGGCCACATAATGAACCCATCAGGAAGGACGAGTAGGCAAATGTTACATATGCTCTCGAGCCCTTAATGGCTCCACTAAAAAATGGTTTAAAACGTTGTGCTAGGTAGATCTCCCCTGATCATCAGGCGGTCTTGTACCTCGAATGTGAGGAAAAAAATAAACAAAGGTCTAAACACAAAATATATTATTTTTTATGCGAGCTGATCTCAAACTTGGCAAAAATGTTGTTTTTTTCATAGTAGTCACTAATATGTTCCTAAAAATGGTAAGTGTTAAGAACTTCAGATTTTTATAGAATTAAATTTTTTAATAAACAAACTCTTAAACTTGTTTTATTTATTTCAATACTGTATAGTTAGGAAAACATTTTTTTCTACCATGGTAGAACACGCGACTAAACTTGTATTAAATAGGGGCGCGTACACTGTAGTGTTAATGCTATTCTAGTAGGTACTTAACTTCGTATTTATCGAGCTTGGTAGCGCATTAGCGCGTGCGCTCAGCGAACGATTGCTAAGGTTAAGCAACGTTAGCTGTGGTCAGTTCTATGATGAGTGACCAAAATAAGAAACATCTCAAGCTCCTCCATGGAAGGTACGTTAAACAGTGGGTCCTGCGCCTGATCTCGCCCCGGTCGTGTCGGTTAACCGTCCCATCGGACTAGGCGGGTGAAGGAACAGAGAGTGCACTTGCGTTTGCGCAGTCACTTGTGCATTATAATATCTCCTGCGCAGATGACTAGTCTCTGTGGAGATTGGCCGCCGTGACCGAATATTTATCGATATTAATTATTTATTCACAAAATCTAGACATTGCTAGATGATCTCCCTGTGTAGAGCTTGGGATCTAGGAAAAGAGAAAATCCCTTACTTATATTTATCTTATTACAAAATATATTAAGACATAATCGTTACAAGTTGGCAGCTGTGGTGTCCTTTCCAAAAAAATGTAAACGACACACCTTGATGTCGTCCAGCGGTGTCGTTGACAATACATGACCTATCTACATAATTGCCTCTACCTTTGTACAGTGACAAAACAATCTTTTCATTACTCATACTCTGAAAGTAGGTCTGAAGTTGCCTAAGGAGCGGGTTGAAAGTAATACTTTTCAGCCCTAGGGAGAATCACTTTCAACTGACAGCTGCTGTCAAATTTCAAAAAAGATTTTTATTGAACCATGTTCCGACTTTCTATACAGCCACTTCAATTACAGTATGGTGTACAATTGAAATAACATACTGTTAAGTATTTAAAGAATATATATTTTTAAATGACTTTATAATAATTTTTTTCCATTATTTCTTTAAAATAACATAGATTTAGGCAAAATATTTACCATTTGTTAAATTATGAAAATGAAAAATAATGGCTGAATAGCTAGCCGGCCACAGAAAAAAAAACAAAATAAGCGGGAAAGCGGCAATGCGATCTTCATTTGTTTTTCCATTTGTAGAGTTTTGTTAATACTTCCTGGTATACGGAAGTATTAACAAAACTCGAAGAGATTTGTATTAACTGTTAATTATATTTGTATAACATTGTGTTAATTATTAACACAATGTTATACAAATATAATTAACAGTTAATACAAGTTCATCTGATTCAGGTATGGAGTTAACGCCTGATTTTATAAGAGAAAGCGGGCTAAAGCAGAAGTTGTTGATTTATGTAAAATAAAATTTACACGTTTTTTCTTTAGCTTATTCATTGTTTTATTTTTACTTTCCTTGTATTCGTAATGAAAAGCACAGTGTTTACCTCGGGTAAAAGACTTATTTAGTCCCTCGAACTATTGGTGCCCTCGCTACGCTCGGGCGCCAAACACCGTCTCGGGACTAAATAAGTTACTTTCACCCCTGGGGTAACAATGTACTATTTAACGTCTATTTTAATCCAAACAATTGCGTTTAAAAATGTCTGAAAAAGTAACACTGAGTCTATTATATCAAAAATATAAAAAATACGAAATACAAAGTTTTCACAAGTACAAAAATTATTATAATGTACGATATAAGCGACAGGTTTAAGTCCGTATTAGGGCATGAAAATCTTATTTGTAGGTATATTTATGTAGGTAAAATATTGATATCTTTATATTTGAAATAGAAAATCAATAGTTCCTGTAAGACATGCAAATCACAACTCCATGGACGCCAGTGCACGTTGCGAACTTGTGACATAAGATCCCGCTTTCATTTGTTTGTTTTTTTTGGTTGAACGCGCTAATCTCAGGAACTACTGTTTCAAATTGGAAAAATATTTTGTGTAGGATAATCCATTTATCGAGGAAGGCAATAAGCTATATAACATCACGCTACAACTTATAGGAGCACAGCATCAATGAAAAATGTTGCAAGAACGGGAAAAAATATATAACATCACGCTACGACTTATAGGAGCACAGCATCAATGAAAAATGTTGCAAGAACGGGAAAAAATGTACGACATGTTATTTTCCAACATCTAGTAGGTAGTAGGTAATATAGAGGTACAGCTAGTAGGTAATATAGAGGTAGCCATACAAATGACTCTGGTACCTCTGGTGAGAAAGATGCAATAACCAATAACAATAAGAATTCGGATAAAATACACACATATTATCATTATTAATATTTTTCATAATGGTTAGGCAAAGGTGTACCTACTACACATCCATTTCGTCAATATTAAGGTCACACTCGTTGCAGTCTCCAAGCTGCTTCTTTCAAACGTTTGCCCGACCCACTCGAACCTCGGATTAACTGACTTGTGCAGTTGTGGCCAACTTAAATTAACCAACCAGACAGTGGCTCTAGGTAGTCAAAAGTAATCTAAAAACAATACACTCCTCTGATGTTTTTGGTAGCTTAGGTACTAAACTCAATCAATACACATCTTTATTATTATAAACTCTAAATACTCGCTAAACTGAATAAAAAAATCAAAAACAAGAAGATAATAGTTGACTCTACAGCGGAAATTCGAAGAGCGGTTCTAAATTTGAAGATCCCTAACTTTTAAACAAAGTTACAATCTGCTTATAATACACGGAGCACTAAGTCAGTATCTATCTTAACAAGTATAGATATATGGACCCGATTTGTGTGTAGTTTTAACATTGTTTTTTTTTTCTTATGCAGTGTGTAGTGCATTATCATTATTGAGGTTTAGCCCGTTGAACCTTAATAATAATAATTTACTCACTATAAATATATTGCGAATTGTGTTGGTGATCCTTTTAGAGATGTCTAAGTAAAATCACGTCATAACAATAATCAAAGGTTCTTAAAATTTCTAATACATGATGATTGTTTTCAAGTTGATTCTCCAAAAAACGCCACCGACCCTTGGTACAACTGTCAACTATTATGTCCAGTTGGTTGTACTGCACCATGGCGAAGTAAATATACTTACTGGACAAGCAGTTGTATCAAGAGGAAATAATATGTTTACTCATGATCCAACCCTGGAAAACAAATTATATGTGGTACAACTGGTTGTATTCACGGTAAGTAACATCCTTGAACCAACTTAGTACCAATGCTCATACTCTGAAAGTAGGTCTGAAGTTGCCTGAGGAGCGGGTTGAAAGTAATACTTTTCAGCCCTAGGGAGAATCACTTTCAACTGACAGCTGCTGTCAAATTTTAAAAAAGAAACTAGTTCTTTTTTCACATTTTTATTGTGAAAATCTATGTTTCCACTCAAATACACTTAATTACACTCAAGCAACTCAATTACAGCGCAGTGTAAAATTGAAATAATAATGTTAGGTATTTCAAGAATATATTTTTTAAATTACTTTATTATAATTTATTTTCAACTATTTCTTTAAAATAGCAGATTTGGGCAAAATATTTACCATTTTTTAAATTATGAAAATGAAAAATAATGGCTAAATAGCTCGCCGGCCACAGAAAAAAAAACAAAATAAGCGGGAAAGCGGCAATGCGATCTTCATTTGTTTTTTCCATTTGTAGAGTTTTGTTAATAATTCCATTAAGCAGAGATTTGTATTAACTGTTAATTATATTTGTATAAAATTGTGTTAATAATTAACACAATGAGTTCATCTGATTCAGGTATGGAGTTAACGCCGGATTTTATTTATAAGAGAAAGCTTGCTAAAGCAGAAGTTGTTGATTTATTTAAAATAAAATTTACACGTTTTTTCTTTAGCTAGTTCATTGTTTTATTTTTACTTTCCTTGTATTCGTAATGAAAAGCACAGTGTTTACCTCGGGTTAAAGACTTATTTAGTCCCTCGTACTATTGGTGCCCTCGCTACGCTCGGGCGCCAAACACCGTCTCGGGACTAAATAAGTTACTTTCACCCCTAGGGTAACAATGCACTATTTAATTCTCATATTCTGAAAGTAGGTCATTGCTTACCTTAGTATAAGGTTGAAAATTATACATCGCGAAATAAGCCAAACGTTTCTGTTTTACTTTAATTTCCATGTTGTTGTTAATTACAATACCTATTAAGAACTATATCTAGTGATTGGAACATTTTCTGACAATATCCACAATCTAAATTTAAATCACTTGTCCCTGGAGGGGAAAATGTTCTAGTTCTTTTCGAATAGAAGTGATTTTAAATAGTGAATTGTTTGTATCACAAGGGATCAAAATAATGTATTAAGGCCGAGAGCGATTTTAGCGATAGTAGAATCCCGAGCATGGCGAGGAATCCTAAGGGTAGCGAAGGATTCAAAATACATCGCTCAAGGTTATAGTAGATTGTTTACCAAAGGAGCAAAGAACTATTTTTAATGCGAGAGTGTTTTTTGAATCCAGAGCGAAGCGAAGGATTCTAAAGTAGAATCCTGAGCGCAGCGAGGGATTCAAAGTACTTCACTCGAGCATAAAATAGTGTTGCTCCCGAGGTGGACACTACTTTTTATCACGTTCTATGAGAAAATAAGTGAAACTTGTGAGTAAGAATACACGTTTATTTTATTTACATAAATTTAGTTATTACAATCAGACAATAGAAAGAAAAACTACTAATAGATTTACTTAGAGCCTAATATTTACATTATTTTTTAACATGGAATAGGTACTCCAAAGAGTTGAGGCTGCTTAGTAAGGCTTTTAGTCTCGATACATTTTCGAGTCCCGGGACTAAATAATCGAGACTCGAAATTCCCGGGAAAAACGACACTTTCGAGACTGTTTAAATTAATAAGATTTTTGTTCAAAGACTAATAGGTATTGAAGCATTAAAAATCAGATTATAATAAAGTAGTTTATTAAACACATCGTAAGAAGTAAACTTAACAATTATGTGTTTTGTTTTTTTTTTACATTTTAAGTGAGCTCGTAAAATTATATAGCTTCTAATGTATTTTCAGAAAGAGAGGATTTGATTTTTGCAAAATAACCTGCATTAGACAAAGCTCTACACTAGTAGGGGGAAAAGACAATAAATAATTGTAACAATGGTTTGAGAAAATTCCTCTGTTGCCATCATCTGTACATATAAAAGGCTGAAAGAGGGGCAATTTGGAGCTGGAATCCGGAATTACCGAGGTCAAATGCTAGCCGATTACATGGAGAGAGGGCCTCTATTATGATGAACTCTTTCTTTAAAAAAACGGCTGCATCGAAAGTGAACCTGGAAAAGTCCGAATGGCGGAACAAAATATGAGATTGACTTTAGTCAACTAAGACTCGGATATTCTATGACGTCTCAATGATCAATTCATTCAACACGGGGAGAGATCTCGAATGGTAAGAGGCGCATTCAATCTTAACATAAAAGCCGAAAGGTATCGACTGGTGAAGGCTATAGTGCAAAGCGACGCTACAATCTTATAAGTAGTACAAATAGTTCCGGGCCCATTTTCGCGCTTGTAAACGATTATAAATCCCTTATATTCCTCATAAAATGATGGTCTTGGGAAATTATAAAACCGTATGTTTGCTACTTCGATCCTTTCCTTTTAAGGACTGTGCTGCTTTTAAGTGCTGGCACGCACTGTCACCGTCTTACTGTGACTACCATCCCAACTTCTTCTTCTTCTTCAACCCATGTCCACCCACTGCTGGGTATAGGTCTCCTCCATTCTGCGCTATTCATATTCGGTGTTTGGCCTTTCTTGTCCAGACAGTTCTTGCCCGCTGCCTTTGCTATGTCGTCTGACCATCTAGCCGGCTGTCGACCAACGTTCCTTCGTCCTGTAGGCCTTGCACGGCGCGTGGACTTTAGAAGAGATACTGACTAACCTTCGTCCCGTCTCGCTTCATTATTATATGAAAGAGCAAAAGAAAACATGTTATTCGTCTCTTGTCCACGGTCCGTGCTACGCCTGCTGTTCTGGAGAGCCACTCCAAATTTAAATTCAAAAATTCAAATTCAAATTCAAAAATCTTTATTCAACTTAGGCCTTTACAGTCACTTATTGACGTCAAAACAAAGCGAAACATTCTAATTTAAAGGAAACATAAATTTAACCTTGTATGTGCATACATCCTGAATATACCTACTCAAGATGTCTGCAAATACAAGTAGTAATAAAAAAAAAGTTGAATCTACACCTGTTCGGAAATTGGGAGAGCCTTCTCGAGAAGAACAGGCAAGAAACTCGAAAGGTCAAATTTTTTATCTCCTCTTTTAAATCGCAATTTACAATTTTGGTTTTGTTACATAGTCATTGAAAGTTTTTAAAAAAATACAATCGGTATGCTTACATACACTTAAAATGTCAAAAAATAAGTTATAGACGTATACATTAATCATAATACAATAAATTATGTTGTTACCAAACATTTGATAACTTAGTCTAATTCAAAATCAGTGTCAGTTCTTTTCTGCCAACAACATTTGTTAACATCAATAGCTATACACAACAACACGATTATTGACATTATAACGAATAATAACTTCATATTAACACCAGGCATTGGCATCATTTAAATAATCGTTGACTTTATAATATCCTTTACTCATTAGAGTATTTTTTACATGCGCTTTAAACTTATGAAAAGGCAAGTCAGTTACACTATGTGGAACTTTGTTGTAAAACGTTATACATTTCCCCATAAATGAGCCTCTAGTTTTTTGGAGTCTGTACGTTGGAACGGCAAGTTTATTCTCCCACTCGACGACCAACCCAACGCAATTATGAAATTCGCTAAATCATTTATTTGTCGCACAATCAAAAAATAGGCCTCCCTGCCAGCACACATATGGAGGAATCCTTCTTACAATCCTTGGTCCTTTAAAATAGGGGTAAAGAAGCCCGAAGACCTTGCAGGTCGGCAAGGTGAGGGTGGCTAGTGTAGTATGTATTCTCCCGCCTGCACTAGCTGTCTTCACATGTGGACTCCACTTTCACTTAACCATCAAGTGAAATGGATTCATTTACTAGGCTCACTATGAAAAAAAATGTGTCGCCGCTTCCCGTACATGTCATAAGAGCCGACTAAAGGAGCTTGCTGCAATTACACCTCTGTCATACTGTAACGAAACCAAACCTAGCTCAATGGTCGAAATCTCTCCATTGATTTTATCTCCAAGGTTTCGTCGGGTCAATTATTTGATCAAAGAAGTATTGTTGTAGAAATATGATAATAAAAAATAATATTTGAAACTTTGAAGGATTTGGTTTTGACAGGAATGTCAGGGGATATATTTTAGAATTTTGTGCAAGCCGGTTGATCTTCGACGCACTTTATGATTTTGCATGTTTAATTTGGATTAATTTGTGTATGCAAAGATTTGAGGATTTCAAGATATAAGTATTACAAGTTCGAATATTGAATTGTGAAGTCCTAAACTCCGACCGAAGTGGACCCAGCTAAGTATCCTACATTTCGTAAGACAACACAACGCACCACACGTTTATCTGGTTTGTTCTTATTGAACTACAAAAATGGAAGCTTATAGATTTTGTTAGATATGATACATCCAATTGAATTAACTTATAGTAAGCTCGGTATTAAACCGCGTAACAAAGGCGGCACTTACGGAGTCATGTCGGGTATGGTTAGACAGAGAGAGGAGCCGAGGTGGTGAAGGTGAATGTTGATGCATTGTAAAGTAGCTACTTGAAACCTGCACCTGGGTCGTAAGCCCCAGGCACTGCTCTTGGCTCTCTGCAACGTGATGGACCCGGCACCTGCATGGTGAATCCATGGAATGCTAAGTTATCGTCTCTGTTACTGAATGTAATCACGTCACTCCGAAGGACACCTGCTACGCTATATTCAGGTCCCTCTGTATATGAAACCTGCACCGATTATTCAGGTCACTCCGCAGGAAACCTGCTACGCTATATTTAGGTCCCTCTGTATAAGAAACCTGCACCGATTATTCAGGTCACTCCGAAAGGAAGCCTGCAACGCTATATTCAGGTCCCTCTATAAGAAACCTGCACCGTTTATTCAGGTCCCTCCGAAGGAAACCTACAACGATTATATTTATTCCTAGTTTCTCGAAGAGATTCTAGTGGCTTATTCCAATATCTGGTAATATTGAGTGAGTTTTGGGTCATGTTTTCCATTGAGCTCGGCTATGAAATACGCTCTAATAAGAGCTTTCGTTTGATGCATTATTTGTCTCGTGAGTGAATTATTTTGGCACTGCGAAGTGGTTGTGCTTACATATAAAAAACTGAAGAGATGTGGAGGGATAATATTATATTGGGAACATTATCTGCAACGGCAACATGTCAGAAGGTTAGGCACGTTAGTCGACTATTACTAAAAAATATTTGCTTCAGTGTCAGAAGGTTAGGCACTGGAGTTGTTCCCTTCGACGACTTTTCCGACACATCTTCTTTATCTACGATTCGCCGAATTGTTCACACTATGGAGTGGTGCCTAAATCTTGAACTCTTCACTAAAACTAAAAAGATATTTATGCGCTATTTGAAGTGTTTACTTTGTGTTGTGCAAAATGGAAATTGTGATAAAGATCTCATATAAGTTTCATCATTATTTTAACGTAAAGCTTATTCTATATCTATCCACTTGGAAAAGATCTTGGGTCACATAAGCGGTTACAACGTAGATCCTAATAAAATCACTAGTCGATCATTGGCCAAACTTCATGCAAATCAAAGCTATTCTGTGCATTTCTTTTAAAAGGCATAAATTGTTAGTAAAACTACTAATAAAACTGTGTAAAGGGGTTTTCTATTTAGGGTTCCGTTTGACGTTAGGCTGGATAGTTACAATACGAGTACTGTGTGTCACTTTCATGAGGTGTGGTGGCTCCCGGCGAGGTGCGTAGGGTCGCGGCTTTTGCTTCAAAATGACATTTTAAAGGACACACACGAGGTCGTCGAGGTCGGTCGGAAAATATACATCCTGATAAAAACTATTTTAGTAACAAAATCATAAATTATATGATGTCCATAATTCCACATTTTGTTTCTGTACTTTATTCAAAAATCAGATTTGTTTAGCCTATGGGACGTACAGTAAGCTCCTTGTCAAGCTATACTAATTGACCTTTGGACCAAGCTTATGTCGCTTGTACGTAATAGTAGAGGTTTTCGTAGTGCAAATGTAAAGCTTAAATGGGAGCTTACTATACGTGTACATGTTAAGACGCATGACAAAGGTCCTGTCCTGTCCAAAAATTCTATTCTGTGCAGTGTCACAGTAATAGTATAGTAGTAAGTATAGTAGCTATTGTGTACTATTACCGTGGCAGTGTGCTCTGCGTTAAAGAGAGATGGAAGTTTACCTATTCCTATGATTTTTTCGTGACTTACCTATGTTGTACATTATGTTTTGTGATATATAGCTTTGGAATTGAATTGCATTCCGGACCACTTGTACCATTAGACAGTCCCGTATGGTATCTCTATCTACTTATATGTAGTTTGGTCAAATACAACAGTGTACTTCGGGAGCCAATCGACTCTACCTTCAAGTCATCAATAGTTACGTTCTCTACTGAACAGTTGATGCCCGATGTAGGTCAACACATGGTCAAATGCATGCAGGCAGATTGCACGACAACTCGTCAAATTGTGCCACCAGTGCATTTGTTTTAATTTATTCAAAAGCATCATTAAAAATGAATCGACCCTACCAATGGTTTGTTAATCACGTTCAATTCGACTTTATAGTGTTTATGTGATCGTTTCTATTCAATGGAATTGATGTGAAACAATAGACAGACTAACTAACCTTCGAGAAATCTTTGATGCATCCAGGTGGTAGCAAGAAATTATACTTAATTGTATATTAGCAATTCAGACATAGATTACCCATTTACTTTGCCTAAGGTTCCCCCGCCGCGCGCCCAGAGAATTCCTTTTTTGACAGGTCCTATCTGATTATTATCATGGAATAAGGGACTTTTTTGGATTATCTAAAACGCAGTTCTCGAAATTTAACTCTTAATTATATTAGGCACTAGCTTTACTTTACGCAGCTTCGCCCGCGTTGTTTTTGTTTTCTCTTGGGAATTTTATATTTTCCCGTAGGAAAAATAATTTTGTAGCCTATATTAATCAGGATAATGTAGCATTCTAATGGTGAATTTTTGAAATCGGTCCAGTAGTTTATGAGTTTATCCGTTACATACATACATACAAATCTTTCCTATTTATAATAATAGTGTAGATAAGGAACTGACAGGCCTGTGAAAAACGCATTCTCTCGGCAGCTGAACATACATCAATATCACTTTTATCCTTTTAAAAGTATTGATTTCAATTGTTATTGATAAAATGCGCCTTACACCTAAGTACAGAATTTTACATCATTTTCAATATTTTCAGCATCATCGCGTTTCATTGATTTTTGACGCTAGCATCGTGTGTGTTAAATTCATGCGAATAAATATGAAAAATATAATCAGAATATTTGCATAAGGTTCCCCTTTTAAAAATGGCGCGAGGCAAAATGCGTTAACATTACTTAGAATAAAATGCAAAACTATGTTTACTTCAGATGTTAGCGCGAAGAAATGTTCTTGCTCAAGTGGAAAGGGGGATTATTGTTGATATTGCACAATTGGAATAAAGATACCTTAAATTTTTCTCATCCGCTAATAAACGTGTATCCATCAGTATCTAATTAAAAGTTACACTCATTTGCATTTAACTCAACACTTTTAAAGTACACGTTCACTGTAATAAACATATACCTACAATATTCTTCAAAACATTTGACCTTCAGGAGATAAAAAATTTGACCTTTCGAGTTTCTTGCCTGTTCTTCTCGAGAAGGCCTCCCAATTTCCGAACAGGTGTAGACTCAACCTTTTTTTTTCATTCCTACTTGTATTTGCAGACATCCTGATTATATTCAGGATGTATGCACATACAAGGTTAATATGTTTCCTTTAAATTAGAATGTGTTGCTTTGTTTTGACGTCAATAAGCGCCTGTAAAGGCCTATGTTGAATAAAGATTTTTGAATTCGAATTTGAATTGAGAAACCTCGTTTTTTCCAAATATGTCTTTGTAATTACGTAGTTATGACAAATAAAAGAACTACCTATGTATCATCACATCCATTGCCATAGAATACTGTTTTTCATAACCTTCAGAGAATATAAAAAAAAACATAATGATATAGGCTTAATGTGTCACCAACGACATGGTAATAAATAAAAATAATGCATGATAAGAAATTTTTATCTCACAATAAAGAAGAATAGTAAACTAAAGCATTTCCTCTTACAAAACAAAGACAATACTAAACGCTTTACTTATCAATAGGAACGCCCTTGTAAATTGTCGTCGTCTGCAGGCATTTTATCTAAGGTACACAATGTAAATAAAATAATCTGCCTATAACTACGTTTACGTGTCAAGCTGTATTCTAACAAAATTCCCTCACGTAAACCAAGCAATAATGCAAAACTAGGTACGTAGATCGCTACGAGACAGCTCCGCGTTTCGCATGGGGATGCATACGTATGCTAGTGAGCCAATTTCATTGATGTCAAAAATAGCAATCCTATGATCCACATTTGTTACTATGAAAAACCAAACTAGCTACAAAATCAGATCTCACACTAAACTTCACCACAGCTCATATAAATGTCCCCACCGAGAGGATTGACCCTACCTAAGTTAGGGCGCTTGCGCACTTACACGTATTCGGTTAGTGTTCGATAAGTGTTCGATACGTGAAAAAACCGAACGGGAAATTTACGTCCTAGAGTTTGCGAACTTCGATTCGTGTTTGAGACAGTTGTGCGATAAACGCCAAGATGACGGGATTACTTCCTGTTTTTAAAAACCTACTGCAATTTAGTACTTATTTGGTACTATTTGATACCAAACATTATAATTTTGGTACCTGGTTAGTTTAGACAAAATCCGGCTTTCATTATCAAAATGGCGGGATCATGCTCTAACATTAAAGTTAGGTAATAACTATTTAAATTCTGATGGCACAAAAAATGAAAAAATAGGCCAGTACAAATAGGCGGTCTTATTGCTGAAAAGCAATCTCTTCCAGGCAACCTTGGGACGAAAGAATGAGACAGCATATTCACTAGGAGAAAGGGTACAGAACTAGGACTAAGGAAAGTTTGTTATATGGGAAAGGAATTACGAGCAAAAGTACCAGCTTAATTAATTGATATTTGAATAAGCTGTAGACGTTTTAACATTCCACGTATAACATTTATGTTTTCCAGCATAAATTGTCATTTTATGTCAAAATCATTAAGCAATCATTATAAATATACATATATAAACGTTATTAATAACTTCATCGAAAAATATAAATAAATGGTGGCGACCCGCTATCATGATGCACACCTAAAAACGACTCGAAGTGAGCATTTACGAATCGAACACGAACCGAATAGGTATGTATGAGTGCGCAAGCGCCCTTAGGGTATTTAGTTTATTAGGTAGTCAAACACGCTGACCCAATGTAGATTGGATTCTTAAACACCTTTGAATTTCTTCACAGATGTATGCTGGTTGCCTCACAATGTTTTCCTTCACTTTAGGAGCGTCGGCAAATGTACATATGAAAATTGAAAAACGAAAAACACATTGGTACGTGGCAGAATCGGACCCTGGACCTCCCGATTAGAAAGCCAGTGCCGAGTCCATAGCGAGCGCCACCGACACTCGGAAACTAAACTTATTGGAAACCAATAGTAACGGTCGACTACAACTGTAACATATTCAGAAGGCTGCGCATGCGCCGGCATACGGGCAGGCTTCGCCTTGGCACGGTTGTCACGATCTTCACCAGAATCAATAGATAATTACCGAGGATCAGTCCGAACGAAACTAGGACACGCACGCACAGTAAACTGTGAGGTGAGATCTACAATGACATTGACACATCTGAATGATGTGGGTAGGTACAGGAACTAAATCGCAAAGACCTTTGTGCGTTTACTTACTAGAGCTACTGTAGTATTATATTATCTGTGCTAAAGCACAACATTGGTGATAAATGTTCATGCACCGTAATTTATTACATCTACTATATAAAATTCTCGTGTCACAGTGTTTGTTACCAAACTCCTCCGAAACGGCTTGACCGATCTTTATGTAAATTTTTGTGTATATTCAGTAGGTCTGAGAATAGGTCGTAAACTATTTTTTTCATTATGGCGAAACGTAGTTCGCCGGCACAGCTAGTAATTTTATATAATTGTGACTTTGTATATTATATATATCATATCATCATCACAGCTCATATACGTCCCCACCGAGGGGTTCGAGCCTATCCTATGTTAGGGTGATTAGGCCTTAGTCAACCACGCTGGCCCAGTGCGGATTGGGCGACTTCACATACATCATTGAATTTCTTCGCAGATGTATGCAGGTTGCCTCACGATGTTTTCCTTCGCCGTAGGAGCGTCAGACAAATGTACATATGAAATTCGAAACGAAAAACACATTGGTACATGGCGGGTCTCGAACCCCGACCCCCCGATTGGAAGGCAAGTGCCGAGTCCGCAGCGCCATATCACATATATTCATTTAATAAAGTATCCATAAATACATTTATTGATCTGTTTAGCAAACCAGGCCTATTTGTTAAATCAATATCCCAGTCTACTAAATTAAGTTATAATTACAGTTATTGTGTGAACTTCATCCTAAGATCACTAAATCGATAAGTTGACAATCCAACACAAAAAGAATTTTTCAATTTGATCCAAACTAACAAACAAACAATCAAACAAACAATCAAACAAACAATCAAACAAACAAACAATCAAACAAACAATCAAACAAACTCTTCAGCTTTTTACAAGCTTTTATGTACCTTGCCATGTTCGTATGTAACTCATTTTTTCCCCTCCGGCCGCCATGGCAACTAGGTTTCGCAACCAGTTGCTAACCAATCTTGCTAACCAATTTTAAACAACTTCCTGATATTCGCTTGAAATTTTGTATGCGTTTGATTCACGTGACAATACATTATAATGTTCAGCATGACTTGATGGTGAACCCAGGATCGGCTCCCAACGAAAGAACTCCTCAATAGTTAACAGTATGGACTTGAAATTTTACACGTGGCTACAGTGCTAATGGCAATGCAGTATTATGATTGAAATGACCTGATGGTACACCCAGGATCGACTCTCAATGACGTAACTCCTCAATAGTTAACAATACGGACTTGAAATCTGTATTTTAGATCAGGTTGCAAAAAAGTCTGAAGACAGACTAAAAAGTAAAAAATAAATTAAAAGTAAAAAAACTTTTTTAAAAAAACAAGTTTTTATTTCAATGCCCTAAAAAGAATAAAATAAATTTTTCGTTTAAAACTTTTACTATCAACTTATAATGTTATTACACAATATATCTGATAAAAAAGCTTGTCGCGAGTTTTACCTGAGCACCTAGATAAACAAGTAAACTAAATACTTACGAGTAGGTCCTTAAATCTCGCGACAAGCTTTCTTATCAGTTATATTGTGTAATAACATTATAAGTTGATAGTAAAAGTTTTAAACGAAAAATTTATTTTATTCTTTTTAGGACATTTAAATAAAAGCTTGTTTTTTTTTAAAAAGATTTTTTACTTTTTACTAGCTGTGCCTGCGAACTACGTTTCATCATAATTTTTTTCCCGTTTTGGTAACATTTCGCATTGATGCTCAGCTCCTATTAGTCATACATATAGCCTTCCATTATAAATGGACTATCCAACACAAATAAATTGACGTGGAATGTCCGTGGCCTTATAAAACCGGGTAAGCTCGCCATTATCAACAATGAGGTGGAAAGCCACTGCATCTCAATACTTGGCATCAGTGAAACTCACATGCGCGGTCAAGGACACTTCATCACAAGTAACGGCAGCATCCTGTACTTTTCGGGTTGCGCGAATAGGAGCGAGAGAGGTGTGGGTATTCTTCTTCCTGCTAACATGAACAGGTATGTTCTTGACTATAACCCGGTTTTGGACAGGATCATAACACTGAGACTCAACGCGAAACCCAATATACTTAATATTGTACAAGTATATGCCCCCACAGAAAGGCACAGGAGGAGGACATAGACGCATTCTACTCAGCCCTTGAGGACACTCTTAATAAAATACCAAAGCGAGAGGTCACAATAGTACTTGGGGATTGGAATGCAAAGGTTGGAAACACGTTCAGCGACGACCATATCAGAGACGTGGTGGGCAGATTCGGACTGGGAGTTAGAAATGACCGTGGTCAAAAGCTTATTGAATTCTGCATAGAGAAACGCCTTTGCATTTGTAATACCTGCTTCCAACACCACCCGAGACGACTGTACACTTGGACTTCACCCGGCGCACGATACAGGAATCAAATCGACTACATTCTGGTACCTTCTCGATGGAGATCATCCTTAAGGAATGTAAAGACCTACCCGGGTGCCGAATGCGGGTCGGATCACAATCTTCTCCTCGCCAAATTTGCGTTGCGGCTCAGGGCCCCCAGAATGGCTGCCAGTCCCAACCTTAAAACCTTGGAACCTCTTGAACGACTATACTTTCAAGTTGATACTGAAGACAAATTTGCTGCGCTCACACAACCCATGGATAGTGCAGATGAGACATGGGAACACTTCAAAGGTCAGATGCAGAGCACCTTAGAAAATATTATCGCAGCTAGGAAAACCAGAGGCAACCCACGCATTAGAAGAGCGTGGCTCTCTCGCGAAACGTGGGAAGTGATTCAGAAGTGCAAGGACGAAAGAAAGAAAGGCTTGCAGAATGACAACATACGCAAAAAACATTCCATCCTCTGGAAGGATATAAAGAAGAAATGCCGCAGAGACAAAAATACATTTCTTACAAACATCTGCACAGAGATCGAGAATCACTCGCTGAAATTCCAGACTGCCGACTTGTTTAAAAAAGTAAGACTCATATCAAACCGGCATAAACCCAAATCATGGGCTATCGAGGATGGCTGCGGTACTCTCATACACGATCTTGAGGCCATAACAGAGCGCTGGCGAGAGTACTGTGAGAAGCTCTACAATCACCCGACGAACACATTTAGCGCACTCTCTGCTCAGAACTGGAACACTTTAGAACCAGAGCCTGCCATTCTCCGATCAGAAGTTACAGCTGCCATTGTCGCGCTCAAAACAAGGAAGGCCCCCTGTACGGATCTCATAACAGCCGAAATCCTGAAAGCCCTTGGTGACAAAGGCGTCGATATGCTGCACCATATCTGCAATCGTGTCTGGGAATCCGGTGAATGGCCGAGGGACTGGTCCCAATCTGTCATACTCCCGCTGCACAAAAAGGGCTCCACAAAGAAATGTGACAACTATCGCACTCTCGCTCTTATCTCACATAGTAGTAAGGTTCTTTTGCATATTATTAACAATCGACTCCGCCATTTCCTTGACTGGCAGATACCTCAAGAGCAGAGTGGCTTTGTCAAGGGAAGAGGAACAAGGGAGCAAATTCTTAACATCAGACAGATCATTGAAAAGTCATACGAATTCAACACCTCTTTCGTAGACTACAGCAAGGCTTTCGACTGTGTGGACTGGAACTGTCTGTGGACTGTACTTACCGAGGCCGGGGTGCCCGTGCATCTCATCGCACTCCTACAGGCACTATACAACGAGAACAGTGGCGTCGTCAAAATAGATAATGCACTCTCGAAGCCTTTCAGGTTTAGAAGAGGAGTGCGCCAAGGATGCATCCTCTCACCCATTCTCTTTAACATATATGGAGAGCACATAATGAGACGAGCTTGCGAGAACTGGGAGGGAGGGGTCTCAATCGGTGGGACCAAAATAACAAATCTCCGCTACGCCGACGACACCACACTATTTGCAGCCAGCGAAGGTGAAATGTCTACACTATTGGATAGAATCGATCGCGTTGGCAGAGAAATGGAACTTCACATAAATAGGACCAAAACTAAGCTGATGGTGGTGGATCGCAACAGCTCACTTGGACTCACCGGTACATTGGGGCTTGAGGTCGTCGAAAGCTTTCAGTACCTGGGCTCCATCATATCCAACAATGGCTCATGCGAGGCAGATATCAGGAGACGTATCGGCATGGCTAAGAGTGCTATGTCCCAACTGAATTGCATCTGGACTGACAGGAACATCTCTCGGAGGACGAAGGTGCGACTTGTAAGGGCATTGGTATTTTCAATCTTTTTATACGGCGCCGAGACCTGGACCCTGAAAAAAGCTGACCGTTTGCGTATCGATGCATTTGAGATGTGGTGCTGGAGAAAAATGCTTAGAATACCCTGGACAGCACATCGGACCAACGAATCAATTCAATCCGAACTGCAACCAAGCATGCGGCTCTCCACTATTTGCTTGCGGAGAATATTCGACTTCTTTGGCCATATTGCAAGAAAAACAGGCAACAACCTGGAAAAGCTTTGCTTAACCGGAAAGGTCGAGGGAAGGCGGCCGAGGGGTCGAAGTCCTGTTCGTTGGTCCGACCAAATTCGCTTCGCACTGAACATCACAGTCTGCGATGCTATCCACACTGCCGAAAATAGAACAAAATGGCGCAAAATAGTTCAAGAAAAAGTACTCCAACGAGGTCACGACCCTCAACAATGAGGAAACACGACGCAAGGAGGAGGAGGATCCAACACAAAAATATTTTTTTCAATTTGAATCAGTAGTTCCTGAGATTAGCGCGTTCAACCAAACAAACAAACAATCAAAAAAACTCTTCAGCTTTATCATATTAGTAAGTAAGTATAGATAAAAGTTCCTTAATTGCTACATATTTACTGTTTTCAAATATTTCCTTAGATATGCTATAAGACATTGGTTCTTACCAAATTGCATGATTCTAGATCAACGGGAAGTAGGTACCCTATATAGGTCTTGATTCCCTTGTGAAATCGAGGGCAGTGAGGCGCTAACGGCTGGATATACGAGGCCAACCCTATGGATTTCAAAGCTGCCCCATACACAACAATGTGTTTTAACCGACTTCAATAAAGGAGGAGGTTCTCGTATGTTTTTTTTTTGTGTGTGTATGTTACGCGATTACGCCGCCAATTGGCTAGATGACTAAAATTTTTTTTTTTGCTTTAATAGAAGCTTATTCATATAATAAACAGAAAGAGAAAATCGGTTTTCGAATAACGATAAAAACAACCAAGATATAAGGTATTAAAGATTTTTCTCCATCTCTTTCTAGCAAAACGGCATTTTCCATGGAATTTATATGGCCGTACTCAACGATGACGTCACGGTTGATGTCGGATCTCTCTGTCTAATCGCTTCAAAATTAACAGCTTAAAATGCTTGTATCTTATGTATTTCTAAGCCGATTTTAATTCTAATTTCACATGATTGCATCTTTTTCTACGCTATTTTAATATTTTATGTCGAGATGTGAAAATTAGAATTCAGTCATCATCCCAATTGTGGACCGATATTCAAAATTCTTTTTGTATTCGATAGAGTATACTCCAAGAGTGGTCCCAAAGTCACCAAAATTAGGATCTGATAATGGGATCTCATGAAAATCGAGAGAAGGGTTTCTCAATTCACTAAAAAGATTTCATTCACTAAAAAGATAAAAATAAAAATTATTTTACAAAAAATAAAAACCGACTTCAAAAACACTGAAAAGTTAAAAATAATATAAGAATAGGTACATAAAACATTACACTTCTATATTGAAGTCGGTGCCAAATTTTAAGACTTTCAAGGAGATCATCGTTTGGCACCGACTTCAATATAAGTATGATGTTGTCTGTACCTATTCTTATATTATTTTTAACTTTTCAGTGTTTTTGAAGTCGGTTTTTATTTTTTGTAAAATAACCGAAAAATAATTCGATAACCACTATCGCTAAATGGACAATGTATGACAATTGACATAGAGTGGACACCATAAGTCGGCAAGCAAAATGTAGGACGCCCCCGGACTAGGTGGAGCGACGATCTTCGCAAGGTGGCTGGCAAAAGCTGGAAGAGAGTAGCCGCTGATCGTGCTCAGTGGCGTGCACTTGGAGAGGTGTACGGCCAGCAGTGGACGTCTGTGGGATGATGATGATGATACTAATGATAATGATGATAATGACAATTCACAATTGCGCTTGAAAGCTAAGCGAGGGCTTATGTCCGAATCCCATACATTTTCTTTTTAGCGATTGCGATTTTGGAACTCGTCTTCGGGTCTACGGGTATCCTGCGCCGCTCGGCATCTATCTAACCTACTAAAAATGTAAAGCAATCCCATTTTAAGTTATATAAGTGCTTAACCGTCATTAAGAAAGTATGTGCTATGCATCGAACCACCAATACATTAAGTGCACTTGTCAGCTTGTAACCTTCATCATCATCATCATCACAGCTCATATACGTCCCCACCGAGGGGTTCGAGCCTACCCTATGTTGGGGTGATTAGGCCTTAGTCAACCACGCTGGCCCAGTGCGGATTGGTCGACTTCACATACACCTTTGAATTTCTTCGCAGATGTAACCTTACCATCTCATTAATTTCGACGATAAATCAGATACATTGCACATCAATGCAACCGTGCGAAATAAGAAAGTGGAATGGCGCCTGAGCATTGTGGCTGCTCCGGCGAATCAACGCGGCACATGTGTTTGTTCCACAATATCGAACATTGCAAAACGCGGGTTTGATCCTGTTCTTGCATAAAGAGTTAAGCAATATTGACCAAAAATAAACGAAGATCGAAGGCGCTGCCCGGTAGCCGGTGAAATTACGGCTTATGCAACAATGTAAGATGTAAGCTCCACTTTCTGCAAGGATACTGCGGCGCACACTCGCTCGGATCGTCTACTTTGAATACTTATATGGAAATAAAAAAATACAAAATAGATGTAAGTATAATCATAATACATAAAAAAAATTCGAACAAGTTGCTGATTAAATGGTGCATGGGACATTTTCCAAATCGTAACTACCGATTTATTTGGTGCGGTGCGGATCTTACACAAACGTTACATCATTTTATACAATTTTCGTGTTTTAATTTGTTTTTTGTTTTATTTTCAACAGACGGCAAAAAACGGAACTCATATCATCCTTTTTACTCCGATATGAGCAATGTTTGTGCATTATTTTATAAGTTGGACGACTACAACAGTTACTTAAATGGCCATAACTAACTAACATATTATATAATAGCTAACATAGTCAATACATTTCCTTGTAAATTAATTTTACGCATTTATTACTGTTATGTACATTTTCAAGTCTACAGTATATTTGTAGGATGTGGCAAAAGTAAGCAAAAGTTTAATATTTCACAAACATCTCAATGATTTAAATAGTCTGCACAGCCATTCAACATGTTTCGAAAGCTCTATAAAACGGTGTACCTATTGTTTTATTGATCTTTCAAAATATGAACACTAGACTAGAGGCAAGACGTGAAAAAGTTAAGTACAATAGGTATATAAGGCTGTAAATAACGAGTAGGTACCAAAAATGTCATCACTGGTTTTTAGTGACGTCATAAATATTATGATAAAAAGACCTAGGTACACAAATGCCTTAATTTTGCTAATTCTTCATGATGACGTTCGATATTAGATGATGTGATATTATTAAAATTACATAATTGTGACATCGAGACTTGCAGCAGCACCTGGATTTCGGCAATGGAGTGTCCGGAGAAAAATGAAAAACCTCTGGCAAATACAACAATTCAAAATGCAGGCGGCTTAGGCGGAAATGCAACAACGAGTCACTATACTCGTAACTTGAGATTAATATAGCACCTCGTTGCAAGGCTACTTCACCAGGCAAAAGAGCTTCTCAAGATTTTGTTCTTCTTTGGTGTGTGTGTGCGTGTGGATGTGTGTGTGTGTGTGTGTGTATGTGTGATTGATACGACCACATGTGACCACAAGCGACTCCACTTAGCTCTAAGTCACAAAATAACTGTGAAGATTTTCATTAGAGCCGCAAGGACGATAGAGAATGAGACTTTTAAGAGGACCACTTTTAAGAGGAAACACCAAAGTCTAGAGAATTCAAAAATACGAGTAGGTACCCAAGTAACATTTTCTTGATCTATAGCAGTCCATAGAACGTATCTCAAACACCACCTTTGGCCCTATAAAAGAACATAGAAGGTTGAGTAACGTCGATTTGGCGCAGTTATATCTCCATTTAGTGACATAGTGGAACCGTAGCAGTTTTAGTTGTGACATTTTAGGTCTATAAAGTTCATGTAATGGTGACTCGTTAGACAATTTACTGATATACGGGGCACAGTAACGCTATTATAGTGTCTTTTTATACTGTAGTAGCGTTCGTGATTCCATTATAGCGCTATTTAATTCTATAGTAGAGCCCGAGATTTCTATACTACACAATTCTTAATCATTTTCTTGGCAAAGATTGTGAGTGATTTTGCTGTGTGAACTACACTCAATGAAAATAAAAACAAACCTACTTTATTAAGGAATTGTATCGTGATAAGTTTGTTTATCTTATTTAGACATTTAATATTTCGATCAATACTGCAAAAATCACGTGCGATCAAAGTATTACCGATAGAATAGTATTAGGTTTACTGAGTATTTTTAATGCCCCTCTATTTATTGAGTTTTGAATAAAATATATTAATAATATAAAATTAAATTCAACGTAGTTTCTACTTTACAGCCAAGAAGTAAATTCGTAGCTCTTATCGGCTAACTATAGCACTCGTTACAAAGTTTTTGCCGCCATCGTTGTAAAATTAGGGTTCCATTAGACTTTAGCCGGGTTACACAAACCTTTATGTGCCATATTTATCCTTTAAAGGATATAAAAAATCTGCTACATGCGCTGTGTGTTTTAAAAGAACAACCAAAACCATTACAGAAAGCTTCAGCCATATAAAAGAGTCGTAGTGCCGACTGCCGCAATGAGATTATAATAGGGATTCAAAAACAATTAAAACACTTTTTAGTGCTATAAAAATGTCTTGAAAATCCATTATAAAGCAAAAACCGCTCTATTTCAGTGTCGTTATAACTATTAAAGTATCATTACTATAGCAGTGATTTGTAGAACCACAATATCATAAAATCCTTGTATTGTTGAGTATCCATCACTGCTAAAACGCAATATTTATAGCGATTATCAGGGAAACCTTTAATCGCAAATTAGATACATAATAGTGATTTCAAGCACTGTTATACAGTAATATTGCTCTGTACTTTCTATATTGGACATTTTTATAGTACCTGACTATAATGGCTTTATAAAATGGTTATGTAAACCTTTACATCAACAACTAATAGGATAATTTGGCTATTTAAGCATATAGAGCAAAAAACGTGTTACCAAACGCTTTTATACAACGAGTAGTTACCGCTAATACCTTTATACGACGTTTACTCAACCCTTTTGTGATTACTTGGGTAGGTATTTGTAAAATGTATTGCTGTCGCGCTATATGCCCGAACAACTGAACTGAGAGCAACAGGGACAACTGCAGCTGGGACCGAAAATACCTAAGAAGTTAAGACAAAATAATACGTTTCGTACTTTTCGTAGTCCCCTGTTTTCTCCGCGAAAAATTGACAGATATAATTAAGTTTTTCAATTTGTTTGCTGGACGTTTGATTACAGCAGAGAATTAGGTCCATTTTTAGGTTTTTGAAGGTGAAAAATCTCTTTTATTAACTTAATAAAAAAAGGAAAACATAGGAACATACTTATAGTGGTCATTGATTTTATTGGATAAAATAGAGCAACTAGTGCCATTATCCAGGTAGGAAACAGAGGACTACGTTTGTATGGAAATACGGCCTGTACGATTTCCTCCCACAGCCGCCAGCACAGTCTACATAATATGAAAAGTCATGACTTGTAAGTACCAATATGGGGATCAAACAAATATTGGGGGACCAATGACTTCACACATGTTTATCAAAGTACCACTTTATGACATTTTAGTTAAATTAATAGTATAACTTCCCAAATAGGTGCTATACTACTGAATAAAAACACTTACCTCCTTGAAAAGAGTCTTATCATGACGTTCCCTGAAAACATAACAATAACAAATAATGACGACTATTAAACGCTGTCATGACACACTGACCTACATAAAAACCACATAAGCTAATGGAGGAATTTTTCACTCTTACCTTGAATGAGGTGATATGTGTTTATTTTTATGCCTTGTCTAGCGACAAACACGAATGTTCTGACACATGTTTCGTTATGATGACTAACATAAAATGAAACATTGTCATCACACTCCCACCCACAATATTTGTGAACGTCAGGATGGCACATGTAGTGCCTTAAATCTCGATGAAATATATTTTGAACAATGGTACCTAAACTGTACTAAATAGTACCTATACACAGATAAACTGTACCTTAATCCTTTGAATGTAAATTAAAAATTCTCCTACACCTGCCATTCTGACGTCAGGCTGGCCGATGCATTGTCATAATACGTTTATAGCTACAACTATCATTCTGGAACCTATGCCAATTAACTGTACCTAAATAGTACCTAGTGAAATATATACCACACATAATGCAATATCATTAGAATTCACAAAAAAATGAATACAGAATTTTGTTTCCTAGCCCTAAAAGGCAGTAATATTGTGTTATTGTGGCAGCAAAAAGATTTCAGCAATAAGGATAGAAAAGATTAAAAATCTTCAAGAAGGACAACACTTTGTCAGGAAGAAGCAAGACCGAAGAAGATCTTTGAGGAGCCCAGGATTCGAAAATCGTTATAGCTAAGAAAGAAGAAGATAACATCAAAGCTGGCATTAATTGTTAGGGTAAAACTACATTATAAAAAAAACTACGAAGTGGGTAATGGTACCTACAATGTTTCACATAACTATTAATCTTAATCGGCCATAAGAAAAAAACAAATACACAAACTCTTCTGATGCCGGGAATCGAACCATTTGTTTTTTTCGAGGGGAAAGCGTGACCGCACCGTACTCGCCGTTGGCTGGACGACGAACGTGTGTGGGGCTCTCCCGGCAAAGTTCCGGGCCTACCCACTAAACCCCCTGGTGTTCTCCCTGCCCTTATGGGCGTGTGTGATAGGGTCCACACTGCGAGGCTAGCCCGACCGACTGGTCGGGCTTTCGCCAGGGAACTCGCAGAAGCTTGAAGTGCTCCTCGAAGCTCCATCGGGGGTCTAAAACCAAGCCGAGGTACATGAAGTGCGCCTCGACCGGTATACGGACCCCCTCTAGTCAGACTCAGACCTAAGAGACGTCGAGGGCCACGTCCAGGCCCAAGAGGCGAATGCGTCGGACCACCAAACAGGTGCAGGCCGACGCAAGGTGAGCCGCCTCCTCCCCCGTTTCGGCTTTTGCTGCGACGAGCGTGTCGTCGGCGAAATTATTCACATCAAGATTACGTTATAAGTAAAAGTTTTAGTGTAAAAGTTTATTTTTTTTTCTTAGCGCATTTAAATAAAGCTTGTTTTTAAAAAGTTTTTTTTTAGTTTTAATTTATTTTTTACCTTTTAGTTAGCACTGGACACGTTTCTCAGTCTGTTCATCTCATTCAACGTATCATTGTTGCAAGGTCGTTTGCCGGAACGTCTATACAGAATTTCAGCTCAATCGGTTAAAGATATCTACTTCAAAATTGATTTTTTTTGGTTTAGAAGTTCGCAATATTGGAATTTT
Organism: Schoenobius gigantellus; assembly: GCA_963935595.1. Taxonomy (NCBI): domain Eukaryota; kingdom Metazoa; phylum Arthropoda; class Insecta; order Lepidoptera; family Crambidae; genus Schoenobius; species Schoenobius gigantellus. The sequence continues at coordinate 30,903,086 of OZ012551.1, forward strand.
AGTGACATCACTTTATTTTGCACGTTACTCTTAGCAAGACCTTTTATTTGATACCCATATGTATTGTAGGGGTGCATTAAAAATAATTGGTCCGCCATCTTGGGTATACCGCCATCTTGGATTTAAAATGACGTCACATAGTCAACCATGTATTGTCATCCAAACAAACAAGCATAAAGGACATTGATTTTTATTTAAATCAATGATTTTTATTTCAGATTATGTATATTTTTTATTTATTTAGGAAATTTATTGTATTTGGTACTTTTAAATTGCGTTAAGTCATAGTGTAATATGGCGTATTATGCGGGAAATCGTATTAAGCTGGTTTCACTGTATTTGGGTTTTCAATTACACAAAAATAATAAATGTTTGATATAAGGAACAGATTCCGTACGCTAACATTATTAACATTGAATTATTTGTCAGTGAAGTTGTTATTCCGGTGTTCTTAGAAGCAAACAGACGTATTACTTACCATTACTCATAGAAGCAAAATTTTAAAATTTATTTGCCTACGAATCCCAATGATATTTTTATTATGTGTTGTATATTTCACTAGGTACTATTTAGGTACAGTTAATTGGCATAGGTTCCAGAATGATAGTTGTAGCTATAAACGTGTTATGACAATGCATCGGCCAGCCTGACGTCAGAATGGCAGGTGTAGGAGAATTTTTAATTTACATTCAAAGGATTAAGGTACAGTTTATCTGTGTATAGGTACTATTTAGTACAGTTTAGGTACCATTGTTCAAAATATATTTCATCGAGATTTAAGGCACTACATGTGCCATCCTGACGTTCACCAATATTTACTGCTGGGAATACGCCTCTCTTAAAAAGGGTATTTAGACCTTCTCTCTCTTATTGGTACATACCTACATCGCATTTCGTCGGTCTAGATGTGACACCTCGTAATGATATTTTTTGGTAAAATGAGATATTGATGCAGAAAATTTCAAACATTTTTTTCGTTGTTAACTTGTAAATGTCTCCTGCATTACAATTCATTTTGACGCCAAAACACGACAACTAAGTGGTGACATCTCGTAACAAGCATTGGTAATAAATTCAACTGGTGTAACCTCGTGAGATTAATCACGATTTACGAGGTGTCACATCTAGACCGACGATTTGCTGCATGTCCATTGTATTGTCCCTGTACAACCTGGTATTTAGCATCTCAGTCGGTTGGGAAAAACGAGCCAGTGATCTATCCCCTCCATTCTAACATCGTGGGTGGGGAATGGATGAGCAGGTCCTTTTTGTTTTTGTGCTGTAAGTCTCGCTCCAAGGAGCTATTACTGGGACGCCCTATACTCGTATTATTTCCATTTCTGAATCCCACATTGCAAAGAGAATCTACCAAATCATTTCGGAATTGGCTAAGATTGGGGTGTGCGTATGGATTGAGGAGCCACATCACGAAATCAATCGAAATCCCGCCCAGATTTAGTAGCAAATTAGATAATTTTGTAGGCGAAATCCTGGAATTTGTAGCAACACAGTTGCTTTTTAGAGGCGCAGATACCACTTACGGCTCTTTACTCGGATTCGATATCTCCCCATCTCTTCGATGTATAATATTATATACATCAAATCCCGCCCAGATTTAGTAGCAAATTAGATAATTTTGTAGGCGAAATCCTGGAATTTGTAGCAACACAGTTGCTTTTTTGGGATTCCCTTTGCAAAGCAGTTCTTTCTCATGAGAACCCAGGAATTGATCACTGTTAAATCTAACAAGTAATAGAAGAGGCGCAGATACCACTTACGGCTTACGGCTCTTTACTCGGATTCGATATCTCCCCATCTCTTCGATGTATAATATTATATACATCAAATCCTCTCCCCCATATGCATATTATATTCCTGCACTATTTGCGGACACGCAATATCAGTATTTGCCTTATCGTAACGAGTAACTTGTCCTTCAGGCTGTGAGCCCACATAAGTAGACTTTGTTGCCCTTCCATAATGTGGCACAAAAGTCAACACCCACATGATGAGGTTCCTCGAGGAACTGAGGTTTTCATCAAAGCCGTTCCAAATTACAGCTTTCTTAACTCTTTTGGTTTCGGAGGTAGATCGCGGGCGGAGGGATTAATGGACGGACTGCCATGGCGTAACTATGAGGGTTGCTTTGCTTGTTGTTGTTTATAACATTAGCCTTGTTTTACTTCAGTCATATTTGAAATGAAAAGTAGAGTGTTGATTTAGGTGAGCACACATTTCAGTCTCGAATTATTAAAATATCTGGACTGTAATGGGTGCCTTTCAGCCCTTATCAAACAATGTACTAATTTCAAAGAGCCTTTTCTTCACATTTTCCTTGCCTTTTCATTGGCCCCTGGCCCACTCAGTGCCGGTAACGGGTTGCCCGACGGCAGACCCTACTGGATCCACCGCCGCACTCAAATCCGGTTTCCGGTGAAAGGCATACCTCTTCTTAAGACAAGAAGAGGGGACTTCGCCCTTCCCCGCATGAAGCGGGTGGCCACACGAAGTGGGCCGTCAGGTTGAACCCGGCCATCCCACGCCTTCCATAGGGTCCTCTCGCCAGGTTGCCCAGGGTACACCACGAGGTGGTTGTCTGGCATCGCACCCCGATATCGGCCTATCTCTACATGAGCGATTTCTGTACAAGTCAGTCATTGTAGTCAGTAGTCAGTCATTGTCAGTCATCACAGACAAAAATTGTTGCTGTTACTTTATTATATAAGTTTATTTTATCTTTGCTTATTTTTTACCACGGGGTATGTACTTTCTTGTTTGTTTGTATTTTTTCATATCTATCCTAATTTTTGTGAACAAACATTTTTTGCATTCTCTTGCCTAGTTGTATTTGCACCGCAATGATTCTGGAATGTCATTTTTAATTAGGATGTCACTTAACGGGGCCTCGATGTGAATGTGACGGAATCCACTTAACACGACGTACCTAATTGAACGTGGACCACCGCCAATTACTCCCGTTCAGAGTCGGTGCGTTTCCTCGAAGTCGTCGTTAAATGCACGATATAAATTAATTATGTCAAAAGCTCGGACAATAAGGAAGTGAATCGAGTCGGGAGCGGGACGTGTACGGCATCCAACTCGTCGATTTATTTAATTCATTGATATCTCTACGTAAAATTCGTTTTGTCTTGTTGAACGACGGCACTTGCTATTGCTATTTAATAAATAAGACCCGAAAATAGTTAAAAGCAGAAAATAGTCTCAGCCCCCCTGGACAAGATGTCTTTCGATAATTGCTATCGCAATCGAGAAATTGACAATGATAATAGAACTACGTACAGAAACTGCACTCCTTTGATCTTGAAAAAACTCGACATTTTAAATACTAAACTTTGAGCATCCAAGCTAAATCACACCTTAACGCCACGTGTTAGCGTATCAGAGCCCTTAGCATAAGAATAACTAATAATACGAGTATAGAAGCGAAACTTCCGGCCGTCGAGCGCTCAAGGCCACGTTATTTACCTACCGTTTGATTTCCGTTGAACGGAATCGCCAGCCAAGGCGCGCACCGCACCCCGCACGCACGTGACTCCTTCCCGCGCGCCGCTATCTACCTAATCGCCGCGATGCCGACTTATTGTTGCGTTTATGGGTGCAAAAACAATGCCATAATAACCCCAAATTTAAAGTTTTTACCTGATTAAGCTTTTTATAAGAATGCGTATTTACTACGCGCTGAAGTTTAATAACCGAAACTTCAAATCATCTACAAAAACGCCATCTTTTATAAATATCAGACATTTGTAAATATTTCTGTTGAATTGAAACCTTTTAAATAAAAATGATTGAATACTTTAAAATTATTTTTATTATACCTACCCTAGATACAGATACAGTTTTATTCGTAATATTCATTACATGTCAAAGCTAATACAATATAATGTATCGAGTTACTAAAGCTGTCATTGTAGTGCAATTTTGAAACTCTGTAAGTATGGGATTTTTTTGTCAAGTCGGGAATAATTTGAATTATGAGAAACTTTGGTACTGCTATATATATTTTTATCGAACTTTGTCACTGTTCCATATAAAATTTAAATACAATCAATACTTGATTAAAATTATGAAACAACAGATTTTTTTTAAGTGAAAATGTTGGTCTGATAGTAAAAAGTGAGCTTAGGTTTTATCCATTAGTACATTCATAACTTCAGCTCTTGGACTATAGACGTAGGTACGATACCTAAATTACAAACCATTTTTGTACATCGAAATTCGAAACATTTTAATGATTTTGTTCTCGAAATGTAGGGATTAAGCTCAATTAATCAAAAATAGGCAGGTTCTTATAACTACGGAATCAAAAAAAAACTAAAAATGTGCGTACTATTGCTAAAGATAGTCGCTCGCTCGCTACACTTGAAGTACAAAATCAATAAGACTCGGTGTATGCTCAGTTTCTCATTTAATGTAAAATATGGAGGTACCTATATAAAAAATATTGTAGTGGTAACCATACGTCCATGTGGTGACCCTAGCGGCGTCCGCAGACTACTGCGGGGCGTTAAAGGGGGAAGGGCGCTGTAGGTATGCAAATAGCGGCATTTGGCGCACCCACAAAGGAGATTCGCTTCTATACTCGTATTATTAGTTATTCTTATGCCCTTAGTTAGACAAAAGCCACACGCTAGGTCTAAAACCTGACATCGCTACGAGCTCGAACGATAGGGTTGTTGGTGATGGTAAAAAATCAAGCGCTTGCAAGAAAGCGTTTGAACGTTGCTATATTATAGCAACGTTTCGAGCGCTTTCTTGCACGCGCTTGATTATCATCATCAGCATCAACAAGCGCGTGCAAGAAAGCGCTTGATTATTTTATTTACCATCAACAACACATCGCAAACCTCACATCTACGCTACGAACTCGAACGATAGATCGTTCGAGTTCGTAGCGATGTGAGGTTTCAGAGTTCAGACCCAGCGTGTGGCTTTTGTCTACTAAGAAGTCTGATACGCTAACACGTGGCGTTAAGGTGTGATTTAGCTTGGATGCTCAAAGTTTAGTAATTTAAAATGTCGGGTTTTTTAAGATCAAAGGAGTGCAATTTCTGTACGTAGTTCTATTATCATTGTCGATGATTGTGCATTAAATCCCAGGAGCGCGGCAGCCCCGCTGCCTTTGCACTCTCAGTATAAGACTATCTTGTACCTAAACGCGTAGTGACGGAGCCCTGCCATTGCTTTCGAAAGCGAAGGCATATATGTCAAATCCCATACATTTTCTTTCAGCGATGACGACAGTGATTATCGAAGGACATCATCCCCGTTTTCCATTTAAGCGTCACCATTTTGTCACGCTAACATCAAATGTTAACCATGTTTTGCGTTTCTTTTAAGAAATGTTAACATTTTTAGCCGCGCTATTTTTCTCAAAGGAAACCTAACCTAAAAATGAAGATATTGTTTAAATGGAACGCATTAGGTTAACATACGATGCTAGCCCTGCTAGCGTCAAAAGCTAATGAAACGCGATGATGCTAAAAATGTTGAAAATGCTGCAAATCTACGCTCAAATGGAACGCGCCTCTTGTCTAGGGGGCCAAGTTGAACAATTGCCGATGCTTCCAAAGAAGAATTAATAAGACTAACCCGTTATTAAGTACCTACCACAAACTATTGATAAAAGTAAGAAGAAGACAATAAATAATATTTCTTGTTACTCGATAGGTACCTACTCGTCAAGTTATTCGTTATGGGACTGCTAATAAACAAAAATTGACCGTAGGAGCGTAAAAAAAACAATAAATATTCAAATTTTACTATAATTTATTCAGACATCTCGTCCCATTGTGCAGATGACCAATTGACCATATTGTTATGTCACGATCAAAATTTAAATAAAGTTTTACTATTTTCTATTGAAGCATCCTATTTACAGTCTTAAATATCTTAAAACGTAAGATTAAAATATGATGAGGCTGACATACCAATGCTTAAAAGCCTCTAAAAAAAGCGTAAATGAAGGTCGGTTAAGAAATAGTATCAAAATTTTGTCTTGTGTATAGGGTAACTATTAGAAACTTAAGATATCATAGGGTATATATATAATATCTAGCTCCTGTACACAGCTTTGCGTAGGTAAACTTCCGGATTCGATTTGTGTTGTTTACCATTACAAACCTGTCTGTGTGTCAAACTTCTTTGTCCATCCATATAGCTCAGATTGCGCAAAAGTAAGTTAGTAAGGCTAAGTAAATAGTAAGATATCACTTGAGGTATGATGACAATAACATGTTAGTAGCTTCCGCCGTAAACCTAGGCTGGTGCTCAATGACGGCTCCCGTACGAAATAAACAAAGACCGCTATCAGTGTATATGTAAACAAAACACGCCTACTAGCGTCGAAGGCCGGCAAGGTCGCGAGCTAATCCCTTCGGCGCGCGCGCAGCAGTCGCGCGCAGCTCGCGGCCGCGGCGGTCGCCGTGAACTTGGCCCGTCACCCTGGCCCCTTATCGCGGCACCGCCCGGCCTATAAGCGGGCTGGCGAACCTCCCGCCTCCAGACTGGTCCGTAGCTCCGCCAGACATGCTTCGCGTTCTGTGCCTCCTCGCCGCCGCCGCAGCAGCCAGCGCCTGCAAACCCTGCAGTGAGTTCCGCTAAGTGTTCAGTGTTTGTCCTGTGTAGTTCTCGTAACACGGTAATCAGTGACCAAAACTGAGAACTTTTCGCATATAAAAATTGTGGTAATTATGGATAGTTATTTTTTTTCTCTGCCACATCGATGTCGTTATATCATACGGTAAGTGCTAATCCATTGGAGTGTTTTTAGAGAGTCTCGAAACTGTACGGTTTGCTCCTAGAAGAGGCTTAAGCCAATACAATTCAACAAAGTGTGTTAAGTGCCTGCCTGTCTTATTTGAGAAGCCTCTTCAGAGATACTTTTAACATCGGTAATTGATAAAAGGTACTTAATTTTCCATAAGCTTTTCTTTAATCCAACAGCTAGCATAATCTGGATGTAGAGAAATTACACAAAAACATTTAGTAAGTTTTCAAAACACTTAACCTACTTAGTTATCGACTGTTTGCAACGTAACCCCATTTTGAACGATAAATATTGTATTAAGTGCACTTATGCCAACTTTTATTGCGTCGAAAATATCCGAAATGTCTTCTTTCGCAAGCAAATGTATGAATTATGTCAAGATACATGATACCTGTTATAAAAAGAAACTGTATCAAGGCCTACAAAATAAACACATAATACATAAGACATAATTGAGAAAAACACTTGACACTAATCTTTTAATACTTTCCACGAATAAAAAAGTTACAATTACATGTAAAGTTAAATAATGTTAATAGGTACGAACACTTCCAACTTTGAACACCAAATGACTCGGTGATGTTTACACCTTCATAAAAGCAGTATAACATAAATTATGTAGCTAAGTTAATTATACAACGGAAGTTTAATACCTAATAGAAGTTGACTCTTTTTAGTATCAAACAGACGCCCATTTCTTTTGAAAGGTAATCCTATATTAAGCTTTGCTCCTCCTCCTATACTAAGCTCTCTCCATATGCGTAGAACAACATAAAACATTATCAAATTTGTCTTTAGAGACTCTACATTAACATAAGCTTTTACTGGGAAAATCTGAATGCCTACTACAAAGAGCTTTTTTGTGATTATTATACAAACGACTATACCAGCAATACCGAAGATACTTGACACGACAAGCTAAGCTGTGTCGAAATATCTTTAGTCAACAAGTAGAGACCTTTACGGGTCCTTATTGATGTCAAAAACAAATAAAGGAAAAATTTAAATTAAATGAAAACATAATGTCAAAAATCTATAATACAGTGATATATAATATTGTTTGTATATTTTTCCTACATCTCAACTTTAAAGTAAGACCTATGCAAATGCAAAGTAGAAGAAAAAGACTACATTTGGAATACTTATACACTTTCCTGAAAACAAGAAATCCTTCACATAAATAACGAAGGCATATTCCCAGTTTTCTTAGCGTATTTGGCTTAGTCTTATGCTTCGAACAAATGCTCTAACTAAGGTCTTACGTGATACCGATTCCTGTAAATTCTTACTTAATGTAGAACAAGTAGTTCTGTGTACTTTGTGCAATACAGACTTGAATTTTTCAAAATGTTTAAGTTGGTATGGGGTTGCATTGCAGTCTTCATAATCCGAATATTACGAAATAAATTTCGACTATAAATTGACCAGATTTAGAATCATATCCATAGAGAGACATTTCACACAAAAGAATTGATCTCATTCTGTGATCGATCAGTGATAATTATTAGGAACCTCTCACGCTAAATGCTTAGAGACTTATTGCCTTGAGGCAGTCTCGAGGTATAGGAAGTATAGGATCTTTTGATCGTCGCAAAGCTCGCTCTGTCCGGTCTGTTACTTTATAGTAAGTTTTTTTTACATGCGACAGAAAAGGATCTCAACTAAAGGAAGTGACGATAAGGTCAAAGATAGAAGCGAGCTACACCTGGACTCCTCAACAGCTGAAGAACTGCCTATCTTACCTCTAGTTGACGGAACACAACAATGCTATTAACATTGTTATTATGGCCGCTACGAACTCGTGGCCCCACTGCGATGATCCACTGGTGGGCCCACGAGTAATTTTAACTTTACTCGTGGACCCACCGCTTCGCTCTTGACTATAAATATTTTAGGTATGTAATTGGCTGTTCATAATTAAATGTAATGTCTACATGAAAATGTGATATGGCGACAAACTGAGGTGAGACGGTGGTAACTAGCCAGTCGGGCTCAGAAGCCCCACCACCAACCGAACCAAGCGAAAAAACTACTGCCCCCGTGGGGAATCGAACCCCGGACCTCCCGATCAACGCCCAGTGGTCTCAATAACTAGGCCACAGAGACGGTTACTTTATATTTTCGTTTAGTACTTATTATACGTGTTTTCACCAACTTGCTCGTAAATTGTAGATCTAATTTTACCGGTTTTAGATACATAATAAAGCAGCTAAAAAATCACGCGTGTATTATAGCAGAGGCACGCATCACAAAGTCCGGCAATGCTGCACTTGCCGTCCGCGCCAGTAATGTACAGTAAGCTCCTTATCAAGCTATACTGTTTGACCTTTGGACCGTTCTTATGACGCTCGTAATAGTGGCGGTTTTCGTAGTGTAAATGTAAAGCTTGAATGGGAGCTTACTGTACTATATTTTTTAAAAGCTAGAGGTAATATAAAAGACATCAACGAACTACATGATTTTTCAAAGGATTATATTCATTCCATTATTTAGTTTTGTCCACAATGGACAATGATTTGTGTTATTTATTCCAAAAAATCAGATTATTAAGTATTTTTCCTCACAAGTGTGTTGAAAAAGGTCGTACGATATAAGTGCGATATGTTGATAATAACTCACGAGGCGGAATTTCAGTAATAGTCCCGAGTGCGTATAACCAACATACCGTACTTATATCGTAATGTACTATTATAATTCAAATGTGTTTACCTTTACAGCTTGTGGGACAGCGCGCGGGGCCCGCGTCGTTGGTGGCATCCCCCTGTCTGCCGGCGAGTTCCCCTGGCTCGCCGCGCTGCTGCGGGACGATAAGGTGATCTGCGGGGCTACGGTCGTGGCGAAGGACCATCTTCTCACTGCCACTCACTGCGTGCACGAGTAAGTTAGCCGATGTTCAATTCCGCTGCGTTTACGTAGCCAACCGCAGAAATGTGTAATGAAATACGAGGTGGAAACGACAAGTGATCTCTCTCGATTATTTCTAAACTATATGAGACACCAGAAAAGTAATTACTGCTGCTGAAAGTGCTTTAGAGCTCCATCGAATGACACCATTCGATGGAGCTCGTAAAGCACTTTCAGGGGCAGCAATCAGTTTTCTGCTTTTTGAACTAGATCTATTCGAAAAATCAAAATTGCCAGCTTCTACGCATTTAATATGACCATGACATGATAATACCATAGCAAGATATAATTTAAATAATAACGCAATTCAAGAGATTATAATTTATTTAATTACTGTTTTTAGGAGTGTTTTTTATATAGTGTATTTAGTTAGTATTTAGTTAGCCGTCCTCGCCACTTCGAACCGACCGATATAATATGGCGATCTCGTCACTATATTAAATGTATGGAAACTAGAAACATCAATTATTGTGGATGCTACTTGATAGAGTTCGCTCTGCATTTTCAGGATCCACTTTTTGTGGCGATCGTGATAGCTTTTTTCTTAGAGAATAGCCCCCCAGTAATGGGTTTACCGATATCTTATACTATAGCTTACAAAAAAGTCAAGAGAGAGCGATATGACATAGACTAGACTCTTGACATAGGTCATGTATGTACATCAAGGTAAACACTGTGGCATCTTATGCCGTTGTAGTAAGTACTACTTATTTTGCAACAGAAACGTTTAGTCTGATGTGCAGGCATGTGTAAGTACATATAAAAGAGAACAACTAAAACTATTTGACCTATGACCATGTAATTTGAGAGGAAAGTAGTTTATCGGCAGGACATGTCAGCTTAGAATGGGTTTTACGAAATTCAACCCTCAAGGGGGTGGAAATTGGGTTTGAAGTTTGTAATCAACCCCAATTTAAAAGGAGGTTGGAACTCCGTCATTTTTGAATCTAGAAGCATGATTTTTTTAATTATGCTGATAAACAGGGCGGCTCCCGCCTAACTCATAGCGATCACTCTCTATCGCTTTCGTGACATTAGAACAATAGTTCTACGCCTATCTCATAGTGATCGCTATGAGAATAGGCGGTATAGTGCCGCAGAAATGATTGAACATCAAGCCCTAAGGTAAATAAGGAGTTGATTTTAACCGCTTAACGTATTTCAACGCGACTTTCTTTTTAAGCTTTTGCTTTATAGTTTGAATTGTTTTAGGTAGATACTACCGAAAATTCTTCTTGGCACGATAGATCTTTAATTCAAATTTGAATCATGTATAAGTATATTATCACAATTGACTATTTGTTGCCATAAAAATAAAAAAATAAATATATAATTCCTATATGGGAAGATCGAAAATAATGAGAGTAAAGCTGCGGGCCGAAAGTTAGTGAAATTATATGTGTGTGATGTCAAAATTATTGCGTTTAGTCACGCGTTACAATGCAACGCTAGGCTAGATTGAGCTAAACAAGTTAATCAATTTATACGGACTTAATTTAATTTGATAAGACAAGATAAATTAAGGTACCTACATGAAACAGAAATTATAAGTAAATTGTTAGAGCTAATTGCGATTCTTTATAATCGATGGGTCACTGATTAATTTAATAAAATGTCCTACATTTGCATGCTGATATTGTTATCTGCTAAATGTGTAATTTATTCACAGCTGTAAGAGACCGTACATCCAAGTATATTTCTATATGTATTGTTTGATTGAACGCGCTAATCTCAGGAACTACTGATTGAAATTGAAAGATTATTTTTGTGTTGGATAGTCCATTTATCCAGGAAGGCTTTAGGCTATATAACATCAAGGAGCTGAGCATCAGTGAAAAATGTTGCTAAAACGGGAAAAGAATATTATGGCGAAACGTAGGTCACAGCTAGTTATAAATAAGTATTATAAATTTCAGGTTATATTTACGCGTGTCTGGGTAAAAGGGTTTATTGACAGACAAGACAGATGGACCAACGGATAAAGAAATGCTGTAAGGCTTCCGTTTTCTCGTTCTGAGGCACGGAACCCTAAAAAAGTCAGCATAAAATAAAACCGTACGTCTTCTTCGCCGTTGTTAATAAGTACCTACGTGCATGCATTTGCTCCATGCATTGATTATCTCGCCTGAATTTTGTGCGAAGAATGCGGAATTTCACGCGCGTACGCCGCAATCAAGATCAAAATCTGACGAGTTTACAGTAACTCGTCCGTTCAAGTACAGATACCAAGCGGGGTGAAGCCGAATATTAGCAATGTTTTTATCGAACCACGAAAAATATTGACTTGCCCGATGCCTACTGCCTGCCCTTCTTTCGAAATGTTGTTAAAATAATTTGATAAAATCGTCTATAAGCTTGATATATCCCCCACTCCTCTCATCGATTGCCTCAGCGCTGACATGACATGACTAAGTAACTATTCAACAATGATAACGAATTTCGAAAACAACAAAATGTATGAGAATGATTCCGTACATTGCCGTTCGATACAAATATTGTCGATTAATCATCGCACAATTGGTAAAAATGTTCCAATTCGAGTTTTTTCTCGATCAGCAGTCTCGAGCAGTTTAGCCAATCGGAACACAGTAGATGTCGTGCTAGTTCATTTTTTATTAAGGGGCCACAGTACCTACTACTAGCGCCGCCATTCGTTTTTTATTAATTATGATAAATTATGGACGTTTCTACAAAAAATAAATCAGTCAACTACTCAATACAGAAATCAATATTATTGCTAAAAGTGGCCACTTTAAGCATTAATTCGGATTATGATTATTCCTATACATTTAATCTATGCCTGAATAGCTCAAAAAATCTGAAATATTTGTATTGAGTAGTGGACTGATCTATTTTTTGTAAGAAACGTCTTTAATTTATCATAATTGATAAAAAACGAATGGCGGCGCTAGTAGTAGGTACTATTATGACCTCTTAAAAAGTGGCTAGTATCCTCATCTCGTCTCCTCGGGAGTAGTCGAGACGTCAATTTTAAATATGATAAGTATAAACTTTGTATAACTTTTTCTTTCTTTTTTAATTATTATTTTATTATTTATTTTCAATGACATACGATAGTAACTGTAGAATTCAGCTTAACATTTTGTTTTTCTAAATAAACACTTAGAAATATTATTAATTTAAAATAAAATTTAGGTATTATTGAAGGATTTTTTTCCTAAAAATAAATAATGAATTAATAATAATAATACATTTATTAGCCAGAATATGGTTAGTAGGTTGTTACAGTTATATTTCCCGACATATTCTATCGAATGTTCGATGTGCAAATGTTAAAATTACTGGGTACATTATACATTTAGTTATTTTAATATAAGCAGATATCTTTTTGTTTTATGTCATGTTAGAAGCTTACATATAAATGGCTTTTTCAGGGTCATAGATTTATATAATTATTTATTGTTCCTTAGAAAAATTAAGAAGTTATAATAAATCGATCTTTCTACTCGAGATGAGCCAAACTTCGCTCCTTCAAAAAATGTCGGAGCTCGAGATGTCCAGTATTCCGATTGGCTGAGCTGACTTATCATTCGAAAAAAAATTTGAATTGGAACATTTTTCGAATCCGTGAGAATCAGCCCCCATATTGCAAGAAACCGAGAGGAAAGATGTTACACATTACATGAACAAACGGGATAAAAGGCAAATAACATCATTCTTCTTCAAATTGCATGTGCAGAAGATGCCACGACTGCCCTTTTCTCCTCTACTTTGTCCATGGCCCGTGCTAGTGTGGAGACACTGTTTTTAATTCGCGGCTGAATAAATCGATGGGCGATTATAGATTAACACATTAAACAGGACCAACATGAGAAATTAGAGATTACTGTCATACTATATGATATATTTTTTTCATCTCCTGTGGGCCATAAAACCTCGAACCCTCGATAAAAATTCTGTGCTTTGCCTCCATAACAATATGATTCACGACTTTTTCCGCGTAGGTACAAACAAAGATTTCTTTGACTGCGTTGCCAGTGAAAGTGCACAATTATTTGTGGTGCTAAGTTTAGTGTCAATATACACGTGCTTAAATTACTCGCGCACGTACATAGCTGATGAGATTTCATCAATGACACTCAATCCTAGCTTTTGTTGTTGTAATCAATCGAATCACAGGTTAAAATAATAACGATATAACCCAAATTATTTATTATCTTAACATTGATATAGCGATAGGAGTCTTTTTCGTGGGACAAATTTGAGAAAATCTTAAAGGGAATCACTTTACGAAATTACTAGCATATAAGCGGAAATATTTAAATAAAATTAAATAAAGGCTAATTAGTAAATATCTAAAAAATATCGCCCCACTACCTTATATTTTGCTCACTGTATACATATAAAAAAGAAAATTCATGATTTAACTAATCTATTTAATTTAATAATAACACTATTATGAAACACACTAAATAATATATCGTTTTTTTATACAACATAGTTACACAAAATGTCTAATTTAATCTTAGATAATTTAATAGCAGATATAACAAATAATAGCAAATGATTTAACTAAGAAATCACCGACAATTTTAGTTGTTAGCTTCTAGTGGGAACAAAAAGTAGATACGAGTAAGTATAGAGACAATTTTTGTAATAATTTTAAATTATTGTGAAGTGTTTACTAACAAATGTCTCCATTTTTGGTTACTACCTACTATGTATATCACACACAGCTCATATACGTCCCCACCGAGGGGTTCGAGCCTACCCTATGTTAGGGTGATTAGGCCTTAGTCAACCACGCTGGCCCAGTGCGGATTGGTCGACTTCACATACAACATTGAATTTCTTCGCAGATGTATGCAGGTTGCCTCACGATGTTTTCCTTCACCGTAGGAGCGTCAGACAAATGTACATATGAAATTCGAAACGAAAAACACATTGGTACATGGCGGGTCTCGAACCCCGACCTCCCGATTGGAAGGCAAGTGCCGAGTCCACTATGTATATACCCATCCCGAAATTTTTTTGTTAGTCACAAATAGTTCGCATACCAATTTTTAGCTTTCTACCTTGAAAATTGCGGAATGCTTCATACAAACTTCCACCCCCCATTTCAGGGAAGTGGGGGGTTAGAAAGAGACAAAAAGTAGCCTATGTCACTCTCCATCCGTTCAACTATCTCCACTTAAAAAATCACTTCAATCCGTCGCTTCGTTTTGCCGTGAAAGACGGACAAACAAACACACACACTTTCCCATTTATAATATTAGTATGGATACACAATGACAAAAATTTTCATAAAAATCGGTCAAGCCGTTTCGGAGGAGTTCGGTTACAATTAATTACAAGCACTGTTGTGACACGAGAATGTTATATATTAAGATATTTTTCATGAAAACAGATGAAAAGGGGTTTTCTGTGATTGGCTCCACTCTACTATGCGTTTTCAACTGTTTCGAGATACAAGGAAACTTTCTTTGCGACCGTTAAGTTGAAGAAGAATGAATATTTATTATGTGAAATAAAAAGTAAAAATAAATATCAATGGGATTGAATGAAGAAAACAAGCGAATCGAAACCCCTTACGTCCCGATAGACGATCTGCCAAACAAAATCAATTGATGTGTTTACCGTCAATACTTAATTGAATTGGCACACAGGCACAGTTCAGAAGAGAAGAAGAAAAATATAGTTTCTTATTTTGTTGTCTCATTAAAACCTCCGGATTCATACAAATGATTGATGAAGGCTAAGCCGAATCGATTTAGGCGTAGCGGTGCAAAAAATACACCCAAATTATCGTCAAATCCAACAAAACCTCCCTTATTGCTTACTGGGAATTATAAAGATATTGACTAAATAAGCCGCATTGCTACTTCTCTAACATGTTAGGTTCATATACTCACAAACCTTAGACCGCGAGACACATTCGACCTCATTGCTTCAAGGCATAACACATTGCGCAAACGACCTCACACCGCACAGCCGGCGCCGAGATGCTGTAATGCACTCCGCAGGTATTCTTTTGTATATCCATCATATTTAAATACCTACACACCACACAGCAGGTCAAACTTTGTAATTAAAACATAAATAAATAAAATTAAACCCCTACTAACAATTATAAACACCGCGCAGACAAAAGGGTTGACCGGCAACAGCTTGCAAATGATACTTAGGTACTCTTATATACGAGTACCTAAGTAAGACTAGCTATTGCCCGCGACTCTACGTCTGCACCTACGATCTCGGCTGCATTGCGAGTTATTATATCACGCATTCCCTGGGGAACTTATTGAAATTCAGGATAAAAAGTAAAAAGCAAGCTATCTCTGTACATAAATAATTTCATTAAAATCCGGTTTAGCGGTTTAAGCGTGAAAAAGAAACAGACACACAAACAAGAATTATTTCCAGAAAAAGATTTGTATGTTTGTATTGAATAGGCTCCGAAACTACTGGACCGATTTGAAAAATTATTTCACTAATAGAATGCTACAATATCACTGAGTAACATAGGCTATTGAACATTATTACCTGTAAAAGTACACTAAAAAAAATATAATTTATCTTGTTTACTTTCACCTCCTCGGGTGTCTGTAAGCAAATTAAATTTGACCCATTTCTCGTTTTCCGATTAGTCTGAGATTTTGCATGCATTTGTATATCGCTTGACAATGCAATGACATGGAGCGGATCTTAATGCTGGAGCTGAAACGACACAATCCCATCGAGTTTCCCATCCTTATTTAAATTTTCCTGCATTACCATGTTGCAATTTTATTTAAGTACCAATAAGAGAATCAAAATCTGGAAATGCTTTGTTTCAAGTAATTTTGAGGTCTCCGTATACCTTCAATGGAGAAACGGAACCCTTTCAGAGAGTTAGGTACTTGTTACTCGGTATCCCTCCGTCTATCTGTCATTCAGCGGTAAAAAATTAAACTTGTAAATCAGCACGATCGAAAGATTGATAATATGTTCGCTAATGTTCTGGCATCAAAACCTCGTATATAGGGTTCTTCCCATTGACCTAAAATTATTAAATTTGGCAAGGAGCAATACCTTACACAGTACATTACATATTAAGTAAGAAATCTGTCTGAATGCCGTTATATGTAGTTAGGAACATAATTCTTAGATAAGTTACGGAATGTTTTTATTGACTTCCTGATTTAAAATTAACACGTCAATGCGTAACTCAAACTCAGGTGTTTTTCTAGTTTCAATCAACTTAATTAAGAGATTTAGGATCACAATCCGATAGATTAATCAGTCTAATTATCCACAGGGTTACTGTCACTTATTTATTCTAAAATTCCACATTTCGGAACTAAAGTTTTAAAAGTGTCCATAGAGAGGTGTTCATTTATTAATAAGTAGATGTGAATGCGTAGAAAACCTATTTAACTTAGCAACATGCTTTTAAATTGCTTTCTTTTTTTAACGTCAACATTACAAGAATACTTTTTCAAACAAAATAAATTTCCTCTCATCCTGACAATTCTGTGCTTCCAGCAAATGATGACATGAGTAAGAACAACATTTTTTGGTATTTTAAGAACTACGAGTAGTTTTCAATTTGTTTTTATTTCCGTAGCTTTTATATGCATCCGACAAACACACCTTAATAAGAGTTAGAGGTTTATCGTGTCTCATCTTCTCCTAAATGATGCGGCCTCTAGCTAAAGTTAGTTTTCTACGTAGGATTGCAAAGATAAATTACAGAAATTAATTATTCTTACCGTAACTGAATACTTTTAGTTTATAAATGTTTCCCTCAGTTATCCCAGTACGATATTTCTATCAAACTTACAACACTGTAATAGATTTTGATTCTTGATTCGATCAAAATGACGAAAATCCTATTATTTGTCGTATGACACTTACTAATCGTCTCTTCTATTTTAAACTTGAGGCTCAAATACACCTGTGTCATTTTTCCGAAATCGAAACCAAATATATTGCCGAAAGGATGTCAGTAAAACTTCATTACACAGAGTTACTTTGGAGTCTGCGCAAAACTTACGTAGCTACATGAAGTAAGTAATTAAAAATAAATAATTACGTATTTCAAGCGCGACCCTAACATTGCTTGGTGACGCTTATGTTACCTCATCTTTGATTTATATTATGATTATGAAAGGTACTCATCTATGTCTGTCCAATAGTGACACTGATTCACGAAATTCAAACAAAGTTTCTTCATTCACCCACAGAATCGAAGCATCCCGCCTGTCAGTCCTAGTGGGGGCTTACAACGTGAACACAACGCAAGAAAGGGGGATCCCCGTGTCCCACGTGACGCAGCACCCAGACTTCAAGCGGTACAACTACGACAATGACATTGCAGTCCTTCGACTCGCGGAACCATTGCCCGACAACCTGTTCCGGCCAGCGTGCTTGCCAGGTTAGATAAAAAACGCATAGTAGATAGATAAACTTCACTGTTAAACATTTAATCCTTAATTGGGCGCGCCGCGCGCAGATGGTGGCGCGGGGTGTGTAACACCCCACAGTCTGTTAATTAAATAGAACACAAAATAAACTCAATTTTCTTGGTGACCACATTTGAACATGATTATTTATCAACTTTTAAAGTTGTTTTTAAAATCTTCTTATACATAAAAATGAAACGCTGTGTGTTAGTCTCGCTAAAACTCAAAAACGGCTCTACAGATTCTTACGAAATTTCCTGTGCATGTTTGTATAGGTCCAAGGAAGGTTTAAACGTATAGTTGGACCCGGTAGGTGGCGCTGGAATCGGGCAGGACAACGTCTGCCGGGACCACTAGTAATTAATAGATTTTAAGCAAAAAACGAAATAAATGTAAATACTACGGCTAACAACAATGTCTCTTTTGTAATCATCGTCTACCAAGTACTAATATACATTCTGTCAAAAAAGTATCGGGAATGAATGATTTGGCTCCAAATAAAATTTTTAATTTTTTTATTTGTTAGATCGGCACAACTGTTTTGCACACCATTTGGGCGCGGAGTTTGAGTTGCATCTGTTTTTTAATAAAAATTAGTGTCAAATATAAAAATTTATTAAGTTTAAGTCTTTAATATTTCGCTGGGCTGAGTTAAAGTCGTGTTGAGGCATACATTGCAATAAGCGCAAAAAGTCACAGTATCCAGTGATTTCACTGCCGGTCTTACCCTTCACACCGGAACACATCAAATGCAGTCTGAATGCTGTCGATGTCGGAACGGCCGGAACGAAACTGCTAACGAAACTTGCAGTCTGACTGCAGTCGTTTTGAAGTTAACAAACACTTCTGTTAACCACCATTGCAGCCGTACAAACATACAATCGGACTATATTTAAAAATACATATAGGGAGATAAATTGTTTTTTTTTTAATTCTTTATTGTACATACATTTTTAAAAACAGATATAGTATAGAACAACATGTACAAGGGCGAGCTTATCTCTTAAAGAGATCTCTTCCAGCCAACCCTAGCGAAAGTGAGAAATTAAGTAGATGCGGGACGAGGTGTACATTTAAGATTTTTTTCAATTATCATACTACTAATATAAGCAAAATGTAACACACAAACAAACAACACATAGGTATATATATATGTCACTTTGAGAAATTCGAGAGCAGATGAGCTTTTAGCTGCTTCTTGAACGAAATTATGCAAGTGCTTTTACGAATATCAACCGGGCACCGGCAGAGCATTCCACAGTTGAGCGGCACGCACTGTAAAGGACTTGTGGAAGAACTTTGAGTGATATTTAGGGATATCAAGTGGTTTTGGTATAACACAGGAACGCTTAGGGAGGGAGGGAGGGATCGGGAGGGAGAAGGTTAAATCGGCACCGCAAATAATTGGTGATCTCTGGATAGTTAAGGATTTTGAATGTGAGGTTAAGGATCTGCATATCTCTGCGTTGACGGATAGGGAGCCACTGAAATTTGGAACGAAAATCTGAAACATGATCATATTTTCGCAATGATTTTGAAGGCCTTCCAGTTTATTGAGTAAATCTTCAGTAGCGTCCAAGTAACAGACATCGGCATAGTCAAGAGCAGGGAGCAAAAGTGACTGAGCAAGCATAATTTTAGTTTGGAATGGCAATAAATACTGTAGTCGCTTAAGGGAATGATAAATAAAATGCATACGACGACTTAAATCATTTATATGAACTGACCACGATAATGTACTGTCCATGATTATGCCTAAATCTTTAGCTTTTATAAAAAAAGGAATATGGACACCATTAAACTGGACCTTAGGAAGCACATTAAAGTCAAGCTTTACATATAACCGGTTACTACCTATTATCATAGCCTGCGACTTGCTCGAGTTGACTGTTGACTGGGGTTGATTGTTCAGTTGTTTTCAAAAATCCTTCAAAAATATTCATCTTGTTTAAGCTTTGTGTTGTAATTTCTTAATGGAACTCCATAGAATCTTCTTATTGAAACACTAATTTTATAGTTCCACCTGATTGTTTATTATATTAAAGTTATTGCGACCGGTTCTCGAAAGCGGTCGTCTTTAATATAATAAAAAATCAAATGGAACTATTGAAAATAGTGTTTTAAAAAAAATTTCTTCTATATACATGACTCAAAGTGACATTTAGTTTCTTTCCCAATGTTTGCAGATGATGAAGATAGACTTAGCGGTGCGAATGCCATTGTTTCTGGATGGGGGAGTACATCTGAAAAAGGACCTGCGTCTAACATCCCCATGAAAGTAAGCATCAAATTGTGTCATCTCAACAAAACTTTGGCAGACATGTCTTTTTTAATTTATAGAAAGGATTAGGGGGCCTAGACAAAGTAACAATTCAAAAACGATAACGAAGTTAGAAAACGAATAAAATAGAGGTGATTGACACATGCCATCGCTAAATCACGCTAAATCACGCTCGATCAGTCATCGATATGTAAATTGGTATACAATGTTGATTCACAACGAATCGTTTTTCGTTACTATCATACCATCATTACTAAATAAAAATATTAAAGTTAATCAATTATTTGACCATTTATTAAAATACCAATAACGTAATATGGTGGCCGTTATTTTGTTTTAAGTAGATAACTAATATTTTGTTTTCTTGAAGAAAGAAAAATTTGCCACGGCGAACGCTGCGATCCTGTTATGTTGGCTAGGAATTAGTTTTCGCTATCTCAGAGACGATGACGAATATAGATAGCGTTTCGCTATGAAATAATTGCCACTTGTCTAGGCCCCCCTGTTGACACAAATACGAACACATGTCTACATCGTATTTGCAATTTTCTCTCTTACAATGCAACTTTCTATGCGTGCTATAGAAAGTATTGTAGTAAAGTCGTTGATTTTTCTTGATTTTGAAATCGCAAAGTCCCACGTTGGGCGCCAAGTTAAACCAATCAAACAAACAGACAAATTATACCTAACACAGTGATATTTCATTGCAGTGTAACGTTGTACATACATTTTTATTCAAATTGGGCACCGATTCCGATGTTCGCCCTTTTAATATGCGAAGTGATGGTAATTTTCGAAAAAAACGCTAACTTCAAATTCAGCTTATAGGGCCCGTTGCTTGGCCGCCGGCACATACCTCGACACGACTCACTACGTGACGCGTGTGTGTTGATTTCTGTCTCGGTACCTTTTTTTAACCTTCCGTGCACCACGTGGGGTCTAATAAATCCCGGCCAAACAAAAATGTGTATATCCTTTTCAAACTCCGCGCGTACACTTTGAAATCTCGTGTAGCTGGAGTTGCGACGTTGCCAAACCGTATAGCAACAGTGATTCAGTCACAGCGTCGCAGGCGCAGTGGACAGAAGACGGCAAAGTGCGGCCGGGTCTCACAAACCCCACGTAGTTCGGGACGTCGTTAAAAGGCAAGTCGTATATTAAACGTAGTAAGTGTATGGTGAAATATGACTATTTTTATATAAATATTTATTTTAATTTTAGTTTTGTGTTTAGTTTATTAAGCCCTCAAATCGAGGAAAAAAGAAGTTCATCATCATCATCATCACAGCTCATATATGTTCCCCACCGAGGGGTTCGAGCCTACCCTATGTTAGGGTGATTAGGCCTTAGTCAACCACGCTGGCCCAGTGCGGATTGGTCGACTTCACATACATCATTGAATTTCTTCGCAGATGTATGCAGGTTGCCTCACGATGTTTTCCTTCACCGTAGGAGCGTCAGACAAATGAACATATGAAATTCGAAACGAAAAACATATTGGTACATGGCGGGTCTCGAACCCCGACCCCCCGATTGGAAGGCAAGTGCCGAGTCCACAGCGCCACCGACGCTCGTTGGCAAAAAGAAGTTACTGGATAGGATTTTTTAAGAAAGCTGTTCCTAAAGAAGACTGTTTCTTTTTAGTTATTAAAAAAGTACCATTTTTGTTATATGGCCTAAAGATATTAAAAAATATTAATTATATTTGACAATTTTTTTTATTTTTATCCTCTAATAGTCCAAAAATATTAATAATATATACAATGTAAATATTAAAAATAGGTACATACCTATAAAAATATTAGGTAATAATGGGGTCCAGAAAACCCCACATGGTGCAGGACGTAACTTTCTGTCCACGTGGTTCACGGAAGGTTAATAACGCATAAACTTTATGCATCGTCACCGAGCATTAACTCAGATTAAAATTTAAATCACCCGAAGTATTGATCTGTTTTAAAACTTGTGTGTTTATTTGTTATAGCATAATATATCATATGCTATAGAAATTAATGCATACTACCCAAAAAATGTGTTCCGAACTCACTTATGGCCTAATACTAGTATATGTGGTATGTTTTAGGCTGAGGTTCAAATATGGAGCGAGGAGGAGTGCTCCGGGGCGGGATACGGGCGCGCCAAGGTAACCCCGAATATGCTTTGCGCCAACGCGCCTGATCGCGACTCCTGCACCGGCGACTCCGGGGGGCCGCTCATGGTGGCCGACCCTTTCTTTACTCTTGTTGGTGAGTGCCATGACGATTCAGCAATGGATTTCGTCGTTTGCATAGTTTTTAATTCTCACTCCAATAACCAGCTTTATTACTAGCTCAAATACAAGTACTATGTACACTAACAAATGAAAAACATACCTATCTATACATATAAGATGGAGACTTCAATACGACAATAAATGAAGATACCGTTAACATTAGTTAATGTTAGCGTATGGTAGTAATTTGAAATGCTTAAAAGTAACATGTCATCCAAATTATAAAAATTGTTATTTGACACAAACTAAATTTAACAAAAAATATAGATAAAAATACCATCTTTATAGTATTTCTGTTCTGAATGGAAAAAAAAGACATAAGTAGTTGCAGTATTTGCTATCGATACTTATATATTTTATGTATTAGGTATGTAAAATTGTAAACATTGGAAGCCAACAAAAACAATCGCAATTCATGCCAAATAGTCTGTTTACATCCGATACGTGGTTAATTTATGATCTTGTAAGTGATACAAAAGGTGGTGGATGATTGCCGTAAATCGTAACAGATCAAGATAAAATAAAATACTCTTATTTGACTTAATTTATTAGTATTTCTCATATAATGATCCACTTTGTTGACATTTTTGACTTTCATAATTATGCGCTCAGTATTACTGCCGGCCAACTGGCGCGAGTGAATGAGGAGACACAGTTTCGTATAAACAAAAAATTAATCAAGAACCCTTTGATGGCAAACCCACACGCAATGGAAGGAGATTAGGCGATATACAAAAAACAATACGAATATAGACGATTACTCTCTCTTCAATCTCGTATTCGGCGCCATTCGCATAGTTTGTCGAATGCGAAGCTGCCCTGCGAGCATGGACTTGTCGATCGACATATGTCGATCGACAAGTCCATGCTCGCAGGGACAAAAGCATCTGTCCTTTTCACTCCTTAGTAATATCTGTCAAATTTATCGATTTTTGCCGATCTTAGCTGTCAAATTTTGTTTATCGAGACTTCTATGCTATCTATGGTAAGGCTGTCTTTCCAAAAATATCTGGGGTTCCTTCGACTTGCCTTTTTTCAATCACGTAGGATTTAATAGTTACATTTAACAATTTGAAGATTTTTATGAGCCTTAGACAGTTTAAATTTATTTATTTATTTATTTGGGATAATAAACAGCATTCACAATACATCTTATTTGAATAGTCTAGGTGTAAGTTACAGATATTGCTTATTGCGAAGCCCACACCATTATCATCAACTTAATATTTGTGTTACTCATTACTATAACATAAGTACATGTGTCAATGTAATATGTGTGACTAAACTTGCTTACTTTGAGACATTACTTACAAAGAACGAAGAGTGAAACAAAGAACAAAAAAAAAAGAATAAATTTTTAATTATACTATAGGCAAATTGGTCAAAATATCAATGGCATGTTTCTTGAAGCTAGACTCGTTGTCTGCAAAAATATCTAGGTTCGAGAAAAGTGAATTGAAAGTGTCAGTGAGTCGGTGAAGTGCGCGCGCGCCGGCGTGCGTACGGCATTGTGGCACGTAGAACAGCTGTGGCACGCGCACCCCTCTCCTGTGCACACTGAGAGGAACAACATAACACAAACCATTACACAAACCAACGCAGTCGAATTTATTATTGCAGATTTTGAAGAGGGTCATGACGCCTAGAAGTGTGTGCCTGTTTTCTAAGCTGAGTAACTTATATTCCTCCAGCAAACATGTGTAAGACTGACTAGTATGACGATATTTATAATCGACATATCGTAAGAATTTACGCTGGATTTTCTCCACGGGTACGGTGCGGTTACGCTTTTCCCCCGAGAAAAAAAAGGGCCTCTGTATACTTTTTAAATATAGGGTTCCAAATTGTTACAGCGTATTCCAATTGCGATCTTATGAGTGCTTTATAAAGAAATAAGAGAGTCGAGGGACGCTTAAAATCACAGGAAGATCTTGTCACGAATCCATATAATCTAAGAGATTTATCCCTAATGGCGTTAATATGCTGATCTAGGTATAATTTTGAGTCCAAAAGAACTCCCAAATCACGAACTGTCTCAACTGACTTCAAATTTACTCCCAGTAAACTATAATTATTTTTAATAATGTTTTTGTTTTTAGTAAAAGTTATTGTAACACATTTAGAAAGGTTAAGTTGTAGTTTATTATTAAGGCAGTAGTATGAAAATCTGTTTAAATCCATTTGAAGTGATTCAACGTAGTGTGAGTTCGTGCATGCTCTAAAAATTTTTAAATCATCAGCATACATAACAAAATGAGAGTTAAGGAAACATGATTTGATATCATTTAATAACGGACCCAAAATTGATCCCTGAGGCACACCATAGGATATATCAACCAAGTCAGATTTATAACCGTTAATAACTACTGTTTGAGATCTGTTAGTAATGTAGGACATAAACCACCTAAGTAGGTTTTCTTCTTATTCCATTAAAAGCAATTTTCTCCAAAAGAAGTTCATGATCTACCTTTTCGAAACACTTCCGGAAGTCAGTATACACTGTATCTGTTTGTAAACGGCGGTTCATATTTTGGAATAAAATGTTTGTAAATATGATGAGATTGGTAGTAGTGGACCTACGCTTAACAAAGCCATGCTGCTCGGGTATTAATACATTGTGTAGAATATGGTAGATAATATTATGTACTAAACGCTCGAAAAGCTTCGACAAGGCGGAGAGTATGGATATTGGTCGATAATTTTCAACATCGTGTTTATCACCACTTTTAAATACAGGTGTTATATGAGCATGTTTCCAGACGGCTGGAAAAACACCCTCATTCAAGCATTTATTGTATAAAATGTACAGAGGTTTAGATATAGTGTGCGCTGTTGACTTTAGAAATATCACAGGCAAATCATCTGACCCTGGTCCCTTAGATGCATCTAGATTCTTTAATTCATTAAGTATTGAGTTCAAGTCCATCTGAATATCTGATATAAGTACACATTTATTATCGAATTGAGACCGAGGTTGCCAGTTTTCTGCATTCAGACTAGATGGATCATAAACAGAATGGAAATATGATGAGAATAGATTGCTAATATTAGAAGGGTCATTAGATTGTCTATCTTTATAGTACATTGAATCAGGCAGGGCAGATACGCTTTTGCGTTTAGCTATAAATGACCAACACGGGAACTTATCAGGCTTAGCTCTCGAAGAGGGTATGTGAACCCCAAAAAGTATAACATAAACATCATTTTATGTCGGTGATTGTTTAATACTGAAGAACACTCATAGGAAGCCAAATCGAGCGATTTTCTAATTCTATTTTCAAAATAATAATGCTTGCTATCTAAGTATTATTCTAAGACTTGATAGATTACTTGCAAACTGTCGTCAGCTATTTGTAGATGAAGATATTTGTCAAACAAATGGGATGAGAAATGCGATCTTCACCTGGATAACTTGACAACAGAACAAATCAACTGGCTTTCTTAACAAACGCTGTTAATTTCAAACTCAAACTCAAACTCAAAAATCTTTATTCAATATATAGACCTTTACAGGCACTTATTGACGTCAAAATAAAAACATAAAAATCTTCAACCAAGAATCTAATTAACTAAATTATTTAATCCTTGTATGTACACACACCCCAACCATTATTAAGATGTGTGCAAATACAAGTAAAATGAAAAAAAAAAAATTGACTCTACACCTGTTCGGAAATTGGGAGAGCCTTCTCAAGAAGAACAGGCAAGAAACTCGGAAGGTCTTGTATTTTTTTTTTGTCTCCTCTTTTAAAATGCCAACATTACAATATTATATTTCACAAACATTTTTTTAAATAATATAGAAATGCCTGTCGGTGTGAGTGGAACAGTTACTCGAATGAAATTTATCCCACTATCACAAAGTGTTAACACCCTTTAAACGTCAATTATCACATTTTTTGTCAATCCCAAGCAGTTTTATCTGTCATATAATCAGACACTTTATAATATGCTTTTTTCATAAGTGCGCCCTTGATAGCGACTTTAAATTTATTCAAGTTAAGTGCTTTAATATTATTTGGGATTTTATTGTAGAAACGTACACAAAGGCCTTTGAAAGAATTATTATTTTTTTTAAGCCTAGTATTTGGTAACGCTAACATATTCTTTTGCCTAGTATTTACTGAATGAATATCACTGTTTTTACAAAACGAATGTATATTTTTATGAACATATACTATATTCTCGTAAATATATTGCGACGCGACGGTCATAATACCAATTTCTTTAAATTTTTCTCTCAAAGAGTCTCTTATTTTAAGGTTATAAATAGCACGAATAGCCCTTTTTTGCAGCACAAAAACAGTCTGAATGTCGGCAGCATTTCCCCACAGCAAAATGCCATACGACATCACACTATGAAAATAGGCAAAGTATACAAGTCTTGCTGTATCAACATCAGTCAGCTGACGTATTTTCCATACAGCGTAGGCTGCAGAACTAAGTCTCTTCGACAATTTATCAATATGTGGGCCCCACTGAAGCTTTGAATCTAAAGTAATACCAAGAAATACTACGGTATCCACAAGGTCCACATTTTTATGCTTTATGTTAACAGTGGTGTGAACCTCTTTAACATTGGGTAAAACAAATTTTATACATTTAGTTTTCCCTTCATTGAGGCACAAGTTATTCGCATTAAACCAGTAAACTATTCTTGAGATAGAACTATTTACATCGTCATAAATTTGCAATCGTCTTTTAATTTTAAACATAAGTGAAGTATCATCTGCAAATAATACAATCTCATGCCTGTCTTGTACAAAAGCAGGCAAGTCATTTATATATATTAAAAATAGAAAAGGACCAAGAATTGAACCCTGCGGAACTCCCATTGTAACCGAGGCGCCCTGGGACCTCTCCCCGTTGACGTCTACTTTCTGAATCCTCTCAGTCAAATAGGAGACTAGTAAATCCAGAACAGTGTCGCGAAATCCATAGTAGTGTAATTTCCTGATCAGGGTGTCATGATGAACGCAATCAAACGCCTTGGACAAGTCACAAAAAACGCCCAGCGCATCATGTGAGTCCTCCCAGGCCTCATATATATTTTGTATTAACTCAACACCAGCATCAGTTGTTGAGCGACCCTTTCTAAAACCAAATTGTTTACAGTGTAGAAGATTATTTCTGTTAAAAAAGCTTTGCATTTGTTCCAACATTATTTTTTCAAAGATTTTGCTAAAAGTAGGTAGCACAGAGATAGGTCTAAAATTATTGGGGTCTGATGTGCTACCAGATTTGTGTAATGGAATAATTTTACTCAGTTTCATTGGATCAGGAAACACACCACAGTCAATGCAATCATTAAAAATACTAGCAAGTATTGGAGCTATTGTTTCTATTACAGATTGGGAAACATCTACAGAGTTGCCCCACAGATCCACGGTTTTCTTTTTATTCAGCGTTTTAAATGACTTTATTAAATCATTTGCACAAATATGGGCAAATTTAAATTTATCATCACAAGTTTTAACATAATCTTTTAGAATAGATTCGGCTACAGTGGGGGAGGAATCCAAAGATTTTGTGATTGAAACTGGAATGTCAGTAAAGAATTTTTCAAATTCTGTAGCTACCTCAATATCTACTGTAACTTTCTTATTTTCAATATTTAAACAAAAATTGTTGTTATTAGTTTTTACTCTTCCAGTTTCATTATTAATAATGTTCCATGTCGTTTTAATTTTGTCACTACTATTTTTTATTTTAGAGCTTAAATAATTGGACTTTGCAAATTTACAAACTTTTTTAAATACTTTGGAATAAGTTTTTACATACAATTTAAATTGATCACTAGTATTTAATGAACGCTCATTGTAAAGTTCATAAAGTTTTATTCTGCTTTTGTGAATACCTGGTGTGGCCCATTCACTAAAAGCTAATCTACCATTGACTGAGATGGTTTTTGGAACAAAGATATTTTTAAATTCACAACAAAATGTGTTAAAAAAGTTTTCATACAATTTATTTGGGTCTTCGTCATAATCAATATACTTTAAATTAATACCAAGATTATTATTGAAACGCTCCAAGCGGCCAGCAGTCTTTGGTACAACAGTGATATTCTTTTTCGCCATAAGCTTACATTTGTAAGGTATAGTAACAAATTGACCAGAGTGGTCAGATTCTAAGTTATTAAAAACATTTTGTGCTAATGGTTCTATGTCAGTATAAATATTATCAATGCATGTGGCAGAAAACTCAGTAATTCGTGTTGGCTCCAGAAATAAGTTTTTAAGATTATATGACTGAAACAAATTTTTAATTCTCATACATAAACTAGAGTTTTCTAATAAGTTAATATTAAAATCTCCACAGACTAATATTTGTTTGCCTTGCTTACAGACTTTATTTAAAACTTCATCCATTATATTTTCAAAGTGGTCATACAATCCCGAAGGAGGCCTAATATAATATTGTTAATAATAAACAAAACTAGTCACTATGTTCAGTGATGTCTCCCTCACGTTTTAAACTCGTTCTCATTTCCAGGTATTGTGTCATGGGGCCGTGGGTGCGCGAGACAGGGCTACCCCGGGGTATACGTGCGGGTCGACCGGTTCCTGCCTTGGCTGAAGGTGGCTCTACGTCACGCTTGCACGTGCTCCCCTCCATCCTACGCATAGCATCATCGCCATATCAACTTGTGGCTTTGCTCCATAAACTTATAGGTAAAAGCGCCAGTCCCGCTGGAAGTCCACATCTATAAGAGAAATAGAGACTTCTTTAAATTGCTGACGTGCATTCAGCCTCCGTTCATTTCAGAATTACAGTTTATATCTATTATTGCTTTAATGAACGCTGCCATAACAAAACTATTTACCAAACTAGTAGGTAGGTAGGTACTTAGTGGATATAAAGTGTATTAATTTCATAGTGAATACCGAGTCAGCAACCGAGGTTAGCGAATAAGGGACAGAAACTATGTGCGAATACACATTCCGAGTGCGCTCTGAGAAAAAACGGGTCGTTCAGAACATTCGGTGGAAAAAAGGCTCTGATTCTGACACGGGAAAGTGTGTAGAAAACTCTTTGCCCGTGTCAGAACCAGGTGGGTTATTGTGTAAGAAAAAATCTATCACGAACACCTTTAACTTAATAGCCATCGCGCCGTGAACTTAAATTCCCTCGCCGACTTCCTTTTATAAAGGAGTGATGGATGGACTGCGACTATCAAATTATAAGCGGTCGCGATAGAATTTTCTTAGACAATAACCCCCCAGCCACACTACCCTTATTGCCCGTTCAGAGGCCCTAGACAAATGCCACACGCTAACATTTTCGCAGTCGTTCCGCAGAAAAAATTTATGGAAATATAGCTTACGACAACCTCACGCTATTTTTTCCGCAGCTAATGTCATCTCCATACATTTTTTCTGACGAACGACTGCGGAAAAGTTAGCGTGTGGCATTTGTCTAGGGGGGCAGGGCTCTGAACAATAAAACAAAACAATCGCCCTGAGTAACCAATAAAAACGTACCTTCATCAGTGAATTACACGAAGAATAAAGACAAGCAGTCCAATCTCTGTATATAAAAGTTGTCCTAGAAATTAAAAAGAAATAATAAGCACAGAGGGCGTCTTGGTCGCTAAGTTCCATAAGGTAGAGGGGAATTCCCGGTACATTCAAATGTATAATAAGGAATGTACAAAATAATTCAACATTTTAGAGCAAACAACACAATATTTTACCAATTATTCCAATATTATTAATGGTTTTTTAAATTCATTTTTTTCTTTGCAACAAGAAAGGTTTATTAAAACAAAACACTAATTTTTGTGCACAGTTTCCCCATATGAAATCTTATGGAGATTGACTCCTTGTCTTTATTTTTCATAAGTAATGTCAAAATGTGTTAATATTTTCTCTATGGCCATTTGGAGGCTTATTAGTGAAAACTTTTGTTGTTAACTATTTATAACTTATAAATTTACCAAAGTTGTTTTATTTAAGTATGTTATAAACTATATCTTCGTCGTTTTTAGTATAGTAATGTATAGGTAAATTATTATTGTTTGATTTTAGATAATTAGATAATTACTTATTAAAAATTATTGCACCTTGTCATTATTATCAATGTTATTAAAAGAATCGATCAATGTTGTTATTGTAATTATTACATGGACATGTACTTGTACTGTTTGTTAAAAAAAATCATTGAAGTGCCTACCAAATCTAATGTCATCATCATCATTTCAGCCAAAAGACGCCCACTGGTGACCATAGGCCGCCTTCAAATATCTCTAAGCCGATCGGTCCAGCCCCCGAGACAAATGCCACACGCTATTTTTTCCGCAGACGTTCCACCGCTGCGGAAAAAATAGCGTCAGATTGTCGTAATCTAATGTCATTTCTATACAAATTTTCTGCGGAACGACTGCAGAAAAGTTAGCTTGTGGCATTTGTCTAGGGCCTCTGTGCCTCCCGCATCCAGTGGCCTACCGCGATCTGCAACAGATCATCGGTCCACCGTTTGGGGGTCCTACCGAGGCTGCATCTTTCAATACACGGCCGCCACTCAAGGACTTTTCCGCCCCAACAGTCGTCAGTCCTGCAAGCTAATGTATTCTGCCCACTGCCACTTACGCTGCGACAGGCTATACCGAAGACAGAGTATAATCTGCCACTACGTTTGGCGTTTGTAGACTATAAGAAAGCCTTCGATTCTGTCGAGACCTGGACCGTGCTTATAGGTCACTCCAGAAATTAGACTATCGGTACATCCAAGTGTTGCATTGTACGAAATTGTACCGGTTCCGAAGGTTTGTAAATTAAGCGGCAGGTTGGTGGAAACAATTCGTCTTATTACAAAACATGATCCAAAGTTGTCTTGGTTTGAACCTGACGCTGTGTCTACGAGTATATGTGTATTAACACGAATGAACGCGCATCAGGTTAAAACGAAGTCTTTAGACCAGGTTTAAACCAGGATTTGTAATACGACCGAATATGTTTAAGAACCTACGCCGAAAATAAAACATTTACCTACCCCGAGTATATAAGTCCCGTATAAAAGTGGTCGAACGTCAAATTCGTCGATGGTACTTTTAAATCCCATTTGCCACTTATAAATCACATATACCTAAGCAAGTTACTGTTAAGAAACCATGGCTGTGACTATACGTATTTCTTAAGTCAATAGTTATGTATTTAGGTAATAGCGATGTTCTTTGTATTTTAACTGGTTATGTATGCATATTTCAGTTTATAGTAGGTACATAGCGAAATTTGAAAATAAAAGATAAGAGTAAAAGATTTTTGTTTTGCTTATTTTATAGCCAATTTTTCTAGTGTCGGGAAAAACGTTACGCATTGCCTCAAGCATTGGCGTATCTACAGTTATTTTCTGGGGTGGGCCTTGCCCTTGATTTTTGTTTGAAATTATCACGGTTTGGCGTCCATCATAGCATTTTGAAATGGTAGCCCAACATCCTGGGATGGGCACGGATACTTCTATATACGCCTATGCGCATTTGGGAAAACACGGCGTTATGTCCTACTGGAGGCAGAGTGTGTCATCCAGCGACCGCGCCTGACACGAACATTTCCATATGAATTTACCATGGAAACATCAACCACAGGTCCCTTGCCATAAGTGACGCAACGATTTCTACTTTAACGAATACCTACGAATACGAACACGAATATCAAACCTGCTATTCGGTGAATACGAATATTCAGTAAGGTGTATATGCCGTGGCCAGATCGTAAAATTGCCCACTTCATGATGTGGCCAACCATTTCATGAAATAGTTGTATTTCATGAAATGGCCAATATCGTCTGGCCACATCATGATGTGGTGTGGAGAGCTAAGTTTGGCTACTTCATGGTATGGCCAAAAATTTGGTAATCATATCGTAAAATAATTAAATAAATTATTCACCGCTAGAGGCGATGATATCATTTTGTTTCGTTGATGCATCATGGCGGCGGACAAATATTTCGATAAATGAAATCTGTAGGTTAGGTTAGGTTAGGTTAGATATTGTGCCCTAGCCCTCGCGCTGGGCCTAGGTAGGGGTGCGTCCGTCGCGCTGGCCAATGTCGCACGGGAGATGCTGACCAGCGCGACGGCGTGGGAGGCTGTCGCGAAATCACGCGAATTAAAATTATGATTGATCATTGGTTTCCATTTCCGAAACATTGTGATGATGAGACTGAATGATAAATTGAAAGACGTAGAATGAATGTAACAGTGAACGATTCATTGCTCGTTCGTCGGCGCACTTTGTCGGCGGCGCGCGGAGCAAACAGACTGCACAGGTGCGACGTGTGGGCATTTGGAGTTTCCACTGGTAAGTTTCCTTTTGTCTTTATTCACATTGCCTATTTTAATCATGTGTGATATTTAGATAGACAAAGATCAGAAATATAATGTGTTGTTATTGTGTTATCGCTGCGGCGATTGTATCAGTGAAATCAGGTTATCAGATGAACAGAACAGATCAGAACCGTGAGGTCAGGGGTGGCTAGAAGGGGCGGTCGGAGGCCACTTGCGGGGTTGTTTAACCCCTATATTCAGACACTATGTGTAACTTGCGGGGTTGTTTAACTCCTATATTCAGACACTATGTGTAACTTGCGGGGGTTGTTTAACCCCCATATTCAGATACTACGTGTAATCGTAGTTTGGGTTCAGGCCCTACCAATCAGACAGACAGATGCGTGTGCACCGTGTGTGCAGGTACGCATATTTGGTTTTCAGCTAACTTGTTAAGCAAAAGGATGCTTAATGACAGGTTCTACCAATCAGACAGTCAGATGCGTGTGCACCGTGTGTGCAGGTACGCATATTTGGTTTTCAGCTAACTCGTTAAGCAAAAGGATGCTTAATGACAGGCCCTATCAATCAGACAGTCAGATGCGTGTGCACCGTATGTGCAGGTACGCATAATTTGGTTTTCATCCAAAACGTTATGTAACAGGTTGCTTAATGACAGAGGCTGTCACCTCCTTCTGCGAGGATGTGATCTCGCAGAAGGAGACTGCGAAACGGGCGCGAGAGGCTGACCCTCTCGCCGCACCGCTCCGGCGCAGGCGGTTGGGGAGGAGGAGGCGAGCGTTCCTGAACGCGCGCCACAAAATCCCCTAAGCAAGCCGGGGATGAAATGGCCCGGCCGGCTGACAAGCGGTCGGGAGACACTTTTCACCCCTGGCCTGCTCGTCTGGGGGGTCGAATTCTAACATACTTGTCGACCCCCCCGTAGAGGTAAGACCTGGCGCTTGCATCCAGTATATGTCAAAGGACTCAAGGTACCACAGGCAAGTACGGTTTTTGGCGTTGGCGTGCCCTTCAGGGCGGGACACGCCTCCTCTAGGTGTTGAGCAGCTGGGACGATTAGTTGGCGTATTACCCAACACAGCACCGGGGATCTTCGGCATCAGTGTGAAAATCGTTAGAAATGTTTGGGCGGCTTCCTCGGTGGAGTTTCATCGGGTGTATGCCAAGTGTGTCGAGGAGTGTGTTTTTCCTGATGTATGGAAGGTTGGCAGACTGGTAGTCATTCCGAAAGGTAATGGCAAGCCACTATCCGATCCAAAGGCGTATAGGCCGTTAACATTGTTGCCCGTTTTCGGTAAATTATTAGAAAGAGTGCTGCTTCTCAGCGCTCCAGGATTGACGGCAAACATCAGCTTGACACAGCATGAATTTAGCCACGGTTGCTCCACTGTGTCGGCTTTACAGATTGTCCTTCAGACGGTCTCCAACAGCACGGCTGTATACTGCCAGGCAGTATTTCTGGATATCTCGGGGGCCTGGTGGCCAATGATGTTGGTAAAGGCGAAGAGAGTAGGGGGGTGCCCACCCAACATATACCAGATGCTGACGAACTATTTTGCCTAGCGTAAAGTTGGATTTTTCGTCGGCAGCCAGGTTTTGTGGAAGGTTTCCACCGTGGGATGTCCACAGGGCTCTGTCCTGGGGCCTTCACTTTGGAACGTTCTCTTGGCCGACATGCTGCGTCTGCCGTTCCCGACGGGTGCCTCTGTGGTAGCGTACGCGAACGTGACGTGACGATTCTGATCGAGGCAGACTTTAGAGCGCTCATCGAGACCAAGCCATCTGCAGCACTTCAGCTCATTGATGATTGGGGTATCCGGAACCGGCTTGAATTTTCGCCCTCTAAGTCGGTTGCCATGATGTTGAGGGGAAAAATCAAGCGAACCCCGGTCATCAAATTACGTGATCCAGCGATTAGAACCGTCACGGCTACTAGGTACTGTGCTCAGTGTTACTATGACTCCAGCCTGTTATTTGCACAGCATGCCCGGAATATTAGGGAAAAAGCTGCGAGGTGTTTCGGTAGGGTGGCTCAGGAGAGCTATTTTTGAATTACGTATGCGACTTCGAAATCACCGATGTGACTAATAATCACCAATTTTCAATACTTCTTATTTTTGAATATCACTTATGTGACTACCTTAGTCACGGATGTGATTTCATTACGAGTGCCCTCACCCACTCGTAAACCAGTCATAACTGTGAAAACGTAATTTGCGTTTTGTTTAGAGAACATATTGACAATTTTGAAGTTGATGTGTGTTGATGTTGAGTTGGATTTAAAATTTTTAAAATTTCTCAAATAAGTAAATAAATAAGTTTAAAATCTTTTAAATTTGTGTCACAAACAAACTTAGACCACTATTTTCTTATATTTTGGCCTAGTTGCAATGAGTTTTTAGCCGTATAATAACCGGTATATACCGAAAACGGCTACATTCTGCGTGGAACCGAACCCTTACGTATGTCTTTATGTTGGCAGCTCTGCGTTCAACTTTCAAAAATAGGATGTTTAGGAATTCGCGACCTCAAAGTCATCGCTGACTATTTAGTCAGCGGTGATTTCTAAATCGCATACGTAATTCAAAAATAGGTCTCCTGGTGTCTGCTTCCTCTTGGGGGATCAGATACCCCGGCTTGCTCATACTGTATCGGGGCACGTTCGTCGGTACTCTTACATATGCCGCCGACGTCTAGAGCCACCGGATTGAGCTTTACTGCTACCATAGCGCAGTACTTAGGACACAGCGCCCCACTTTGGTCCTTATGACCAAGGCGTACAGATCGGCGAGCACGGTCGCTTTGCCAGTGTTGGCTGGAGTCCTGCCCACTGATTTGGAAGTGAAGCGCAGGCCCGCCGTAAGCGGGCGTGCAAAGCGTGCACCGCACACGGGCGGCACGTTCAGGGGGGCGGCAAATCGTGCGAATCATCACGTAATTCAAGTCATTGTCATAATACCCACCACACCTTACGTTAAGAAATGTCATCGCATGGAAAAAAAATCCAACCGAATGCGTAGGACCGAATATCGTTAACACCGCCATCTATTGGCATCCGTTAAAACTAAGATGCAATATCAAATATCGTCTGTCGGCAGGTTGAACCACCCGCCCCCGCTTGGTGGCGCCTCAAGTATTCTATGAAAAGCAGGACTGACGAAGTTAGGGGAATCCCCTCTGAGCTTCATTCAAAGACTATATAAGTTCTTT
Source organism: Schoenobius gigantellus (assembly GCA_963935595.1). Lineage (NCBI taxonomy): Eukaryota > Metazoa > Arthropoda > Insecta > Lepidoptera > Crambidae > Schoenobius > Schoenobius gigantellus. The sequence goes on from OZ012551.1 coordinate 30,939,236, forward strand.
AACTATAGTTTCAATTGAACATCTTTTAAACAATTTAGATACAAGAAAGTTGATAGAAGATTTCGCAAATATAAAGGCAAGAAGAGTTAAATTTTTGTAGATAAATATTTAAGTATATTTACACTTCAGAAAACAAAAATAATAAGTACTACCTAAATAAAATAAATATATATTTTTTAAATAATTATATCACCACAGACTCGAGGTCCGTGCCCTTAGTAGTCGTAGGGCGGCGGCATAATCGTGTTGGAGGATTGGGTTGGGCGCCGGCAGGGCAGTCTCACCTATCGGATGGTGCAGATGATGACCGGGCACGGGTGCTTCGGACATTATCTGCATCATGTCGCACGGAGGGAGCAGACGTCGCAGTGTCACCATTGCGGCGCTCCCGACGACACGGCCGGGCACACCCTCTCGGAGTGCCCGGCCTGGCGACCCCAGCGCGATGCATTAGCCCTCGCGCTGGGCCTAGGTAGGGGTGCGCCCGTCGCGCTGGCCCACGTAAGATGCTGACCAGCGCGGCGGCGTGGGAGGCTGTCGCCTCCTTCTGTGAGGATGTGATCTCGCAGAAGGAGGCTGCGGAGCGGGTGCGAGAGGATGACCCTCGCCGCACCGCTCCGGCGCAGGCGGTTGGGGAGGAGGAGGCGAGCGTTCCTGGACGCGCGCCACCAACTTCCCTAGCAAGCTGGGGATTGATACGGCCCGGCCGGCTGACTACCGGTCGGGAGACACTTTTCACCCCTGGCTTGGCCGCCTGGGGTGTCGAATTTGGGGATACTTGTCAACCCCTCCGTAGAGGTAAGTCCTGGCGCTTGCGCCAGGCTACCCTCCGGGGGGCGCAATCGGGGAATGGCGAACGCCGATCCCGATTGTGTCTCTACGGAGGTAGATGTATCTGGAGGGGTTTTAGCCGAGTATGGGGTCTTCTACCCGAGTCCGGCATATCCTTGGGGTGGCCTCGTCAGTCGGCTCCTTGTCGAATCCGTAAGAAGGATTTCCCCTCTTAAAAAAAAGGGCGGCATAATCGGTATTGCACGCGGGCGATGAAACAGCAAGCGGCGGGCCTGGTGAAGCGTGCAGGTCTACTTAAAGAGGCACATCGGACGTTGTCAAATTCTGAGCTTGGCAGTAGGAAACGCGCCATTTGGGGACAGATAGTGGATGAGTGGCAAGAGAGATAGGATGCAGAGATGAAAGGAAGGGAGCTATATCGATTCTTTCCGAATGTGTCGGTTAAACTCAGCTCACACTGGGTCGTACCGGACTATGAAACGTCCCAGTTGCTCAAAGGTCATGGATGTTTTAATAAAAGGCTGTGTGACATGAAATTGGTTAAAAGGAGTATGTGTGATTGCGGGAATAACGAGGATGCTTTCCACGTCTTGTGGGAGTGTTCACTGTATGTGGACCTACGTGCAAGAATGATGGATGGGATACGCCGCGAAGAGGAGGGACCTATTTATTGTGCGGAACTGGTAAACTCGGAAGGGAACTTCGCACGGCTGCGGGAATTCGCGCACCAATGGCACAAGAGGCAGAGCAGGTTGGGAAGGAGGAGCATTGGATGAAGTGAGGGACTCGTACCGGAGCTGTTACTGTGAGCGTTATCCCTATTTAAGGGTGAGGACGCATCATAGGCAGGCATGAGACTATAGAATTTGTAGGGAGTTAAGGATTGCGCGTGGCAGAGTGCATGTAAGTTCTGTACGCATAATTATCTCCCGTGTTTCGGCCATAATAACCGCGAGGTTGGAATGGCCATGGGTGGTGGTGGGACATCTTTGAATTACTTGGCAGGTGTATGCAGATTTCCTCACGATGTTATTCCTTCACCGTAGGAGCGTCAGATAATGCAACCGTAATTTACATTACGTTCTGTTTAAATAGATCATTGATATTCGTATGAATGAATTTTAAAAGTCATTTGTCAACTAGGCTCTAAATTAATTTAAATATTCCTACAGCAAAAGTGAGCTCGATCTCTTTAATAAAGTGTTAATGTTACAGTTATCTATCACCTTTTTGTTATTTTATTCGTATAAAGATTACAAACATTTGTGTTGGATGCGATACGATATTAATTAGTTACTACACGATATATCGAAGGGTATCGCATGGCCGTAATATCGTATGATATTATCGCATCGTATCGGACATCACTAGTTTCAGTTAGTCATGGAATTATTACTCAAACAGGAATGAGCTCTTCAAAATATTGTTGTTCAAATTTGGACAACAATATTTTGACTGTATTTCTATGTAGAAATAAAGTCCAAATTTTATTTCGCGAGTGCTGGTTGCCGGCGGCAAGTGCCGAGTCCACAGCGTCGGCGGCGCTGTGGACTCGGCACTTGCCTTCCAATCGGGGGGTTGGGGTTCGAGACCCGCCATGTACCAATGTGTTTGTCTGACGCTCCTACGGTGAAGGAAAACATCGTGAGGCAACCTGCATACATCTGCGGAGTAATTCAATGATGTATGTGAAGTCGACCAATCCGCACTGGGCCAGCGTGGTTGACTAAAGCCTAATCACCCTAACATAGGGTAGGCTCGAACCCCTCGGTGGGGACGTATACACGACGTATATGAGCTGTGACGACGAGATAAAGACTAAACGCTAGAAAATGCAAAAGTGTGCTGAGAGAGTTAGCAATAACTGTACCTTTTATCCCTTTCCTACAGTGTTGCTACTGTTGTATATTTTATAATTTAGTAGTTATGAATCAACTATTGGTACTTAGATGAAGATTTTGTATTAATGTTTATTTTAATTACTTTTAACGCCCAAAATACCTAAATTGTTTTTTTTTTTGTAATAATTATAACATAAAATAAATTAAATTACCATGTTAGCCTACTATTAATAATTATAACACTATGATTTCACGTCCAGGAAATATTCTAGTGGTAGTATTCAAAAAATGTTATATTGCAACAACGATTCTTTGTCAATGTTAATAATTTTCGTTGCCATTGTAGTAGGGTGACCACATGGTATCTACCTAACCTAAATATTATCGCAATTTTTAACATTTTTTAATAAAAGTAATTTATATTAGTTATTTATTGTTTAGCTTACACGATGCGATGTTAAGTTATTAGAAAAAAGAATTGGCATTAACATTCTATTCAAGATATTGGCGAAACCACAAAAGTGTTAAATACTGTTAAAACAGTTCGACTCACACTGATGTGTTTTTAAATTCTTTTCTTCTTAATTACTCATTCTTTTACTAGGTATGTATTTAAATATCACAGAGAGATTTTTGTGTTAACTCATTTTTGACAAGTTGACATATTTGATTATCTGTTATGTGGCGGTGGGTTCAACATAATATACCGATTGGAAAGATCCATCTATTGAAAGACAATCATTGACATTCATTATTTTTTAAATAATTATTATATTAATAAAACATATCTTGTATTGAAAGCAGACATAAAATTCTTTTGCGCAACCCATTTTAAAATTATAGAGTAGAATATAATATTTCTTTGTTATACAACACCAACCAGCTTAAAGTCAACGTATAAATAATACACTAACGACCTTGTCGCTAAAAGCTATCTCTTCCTTAACAATCGTGATTATTAAGCATATTATGATTTTCAAAAGCATCTTTCAGGTTGAATGTTATTGTTTTTAAGAAAAAATCCCTATTTTATAGAATTTGTGGTCACAAACTTACGAAAGAGACAAACGGTACAGTTATTTATCTCTCGTTCGGCACACTTTTTCAAGCAAGAGCTCATTCCTGTTTGAGTAATAATTCCATGCAGTTAGTATCTCTTTTTAGTCTGTGGTTGGTTTCAGTTTAGTTTTTAGGAGAGTATATTGTTCTGTGGTTTTTAGTTTCATTCATTTGACGAATTGCTGTTTTATTTGTACAAAGTTTCGTAGAATATTGTTTCGTGTTGTTTAAACTAAACAGAATCGGTTTGATTGGGTTAGCGGGATAATTTATCTAATAAAGGTGTAGGAGAGGCTATGTAAAAATAAGTTATCGCGAAATCATTTGGCTGTTAAGAGATACCTTTTTTATTGTTACTCAACATTGTCATAGCAACCGTCGGACCACGTCAACGGTTCGAAATTCAGATAAACTACTTTGTGCAATATTTAACATCCTCCACGCCGAGAGAAAATTATACATCGCAACATTATGAATATAATGACGTGTCCTATCTGAATTAGATAACGTGACAATGTACATCATTCCATGCACGATGATTCGTCAAATCACTATTTTAATGTAGGTAATTCATTTACCATTATATTGGAAATAACATAAACATTTCATAATCTTAATTCATTTACAATATAAACTAAATGTTCATATATTATACAAAATAAGTTCAGCAAAATAAACAAGAATTCTAGTAAGATTCCACACAAATCAATGTTTGACAAACAAGATAACAGAAATTATTTTATTATATCCTGTACCTACTCGGTAGATTGATTACTCTACCCTGTCTTGTGGTTTTTGGTTGCGGGTCGTTTTGTCTGGAATCAAGCGTACTACTTGGATTAACAACAATACCAAATTTTAATCTTCTATCTTCACTCGATTCTGTGTCACTATATCCCCCCTCCACCTCTGAAGAAGAAAGCTCTAGCTGATACAAACGCTGAAAAGGTCTTAATTTATACCCAGTCGACGTCTTTACTCTCGCAGTTCTGTCTACGCCATCCTTTCCTGTAAAAATATCTACTACGAGACCTAACGGCCATTTAATTCTCTTTTCTTCGGACTCTACAAGAACAATATCGCCAACTTTTATACCTGCTTTCTTTTCTCTACCTTTCTGCACCAGCTCCGTGAGGTATTCATTCTGGAACCGCTCGCGAAAATCACATCGAAGCTTCTGTAAATACTGTAAACGTTTATTAGCACTAGCCGCGTCAATAACATCTATATCTGTTACCTGCGTCTGTGGCAAAGGAAGCAGGAAACATGACGGCGTGATGGGTTCGAGTGCATCAGCATTATCTCCTTCAACGTAAGTCAATGGACGCTCATTAACAATGGCCTCGCAATCGCAAAGTAACGTCTCCATCTCCTCGTATGATACTCTAGACTAGACGTACCTAAAACCCTTCGAAGTAAATTTTTGATGATTTTTATCATGCGCTCAAAAAATCCACCCCACCAAGCTGCCGTGGGTGCGTTTAGCTTCCATTTGATTCGCAATATCGTTGACTGTCGTTGCACTTCATGCCAGTCAATATTGTCTAGTAGGTTTTTGGCTCCTATGAAGTTAGTACCATTATCAGATATAATCATCCGAACTCTTCCTCTACGAGCAATAAACCTTCGGAGGGCTCTAAAAAAGGCGTCAGTCGTAAGTGATTTTGTCAATTCTAGGTGAACCGCTCTATAAACCGCACATGTGAATATAACTATCCAACATTTATCACCATGGTCGCTTCGTAAATATATCGGTCCAGCTAGATCAACGCCTGTCACTTCGAATGGTGCTGACGCTTGTACTCTTTCAACAGGTAATGGCGCAGTAGTTACTTCAGTAGGTTTCGCTCTATGACGTTTACATATAACACACTTATTTATTACCGATTTCACAAGCTTCCTTACTCCTATAATCCAAAACCGCTTCCTTAAGTCTGATATCATAATATTCGTGCCAGCATGTAGTAATTCTCTATGTCGCTGTTCTACCATCCTTCTTACGATATCATGTTTAGCCGGAAGTACTACTGGTGTCTTCATATTTTCAGGAAAATCTGTAAGTAACAATTTTGTTTTTATTCTTAATATATTTTCACAGTCATAAAATCGTGTTAGGTTGTAAATTTTCTTCTCCATTATTTCAATATTTTCTTTTTGTATACTAATAATTATTTTCTTTTCAGCTTCTTCATATTCTTCAAAGGTAAGTACTCCACTTATTTTATTATTTTTATTACGCGTATTGTTAATAAAACGTAGCATCCACGCTGTCATCCTTACAATTTTACTATAACTAGAAAAATAACTAAAATCACAAACTCTATAACTTTCTATACACGTATTTACAGATGTAGATTTTTTCAACTCTTTTTGTATTTCCTTTTCATCTACTACTAACGCAGACCGTGGCCACAAATTCGGTTGCTGAAGAAGCCATTGTGGACCTTCCCACCATTTGGCGTCGATAAACTCGCGCGCGTTGCATCCCCTAGAGGCTAAGTCTGCCCAATTCTCTGTACCTGAAATATGCTGCCAATCCTTGATGTTGGTATTTTGTCTGATCTCACGCACACGATTCCCAACATAGGTGTTCCATAATAATTCTCTCTTTATCCAGCTCAATACAACTCCAGAGTCACTCCAACAAAATTCATGATGTACGTACGGTTGTAATTTTTCTCTTGCTAACTTTATTAATCGTGAGCCAATCAATGCAGCCAACAGTTCTAAGCGCGGTATAGTATTACTCCCAGAAGGTGAAATTCTTGACTTCGCCGATATTAAACTGACTGACACGTTGCCTTTTTTATTTTCCGCTCTTAGGAAGACACAGGCGGCATAACCGTTTTTGCTAGCATCACAAAACATGTGTAAGCTCACTGTGCAGTTCTGTAGTGGATCAACTGACAATCGACGCGGTAATCTGCAAATTTTTAATAAATGTATTTTTTCATACCAACTACGAAATTCTGTTTCTAAATCGATAGGTAGTTCGTCGTCCCAAGATATTTTTAAATTCCACATTTTCTGCAGCATTAATCGTGTTACAAGCGTTATAGGACTAAGCATTCCAACTGGATCAAAAAACTTTTGCGTGAGGGATAAAATATTCCTTTTATTAATTTTACCTATTTCGGATATATGAGGCAATGCATCTAGATTACAAAACAGTTCATCCGATATTGTATCCCACATTAACCCTAGCACTGAAATAGCAGTTTGACCAGTTTCGTTAATATTTATTGGTGACGCTACCCACTGGCGCAAATCGAACTTCGCCTTGTTCATTATCTTTTTAGATTCATTTATAAAATTACGCGTGACTACATCAGAATCTAAACTTGTTACTAGATTGTCAACGTAAAATGAACTAGCTAAGATGTTAGCGGTATTTTTTTGCTCACCAATGATGCCATCCAAGTGGTGCAGTATTGTTGCGGATAACAAAAATGGACTTGAGGTGAGTCCAAAGACTACTCTACAATGCCTATATTCCATTAGTTCTTGCCGCTCTGTATCGCTCCACCAGAAACAACGTAAGTAGTCTCGATCATGGGGACTTATAGATATTTGAAGAAATGCCTTAGCTATATCAGCAGTTATGCCTATGCATTTTGATCGAAAGCCTATTAATAGCTCAGGGATCTTGCTCAAAAAATTGACTCCCTTATCTAAGCACGCATTCAATGACTTACCGTTGCTGTCTTTAGATGATGCATCAAAACTGGTCGCAGCTTGGTCGTGAGGCTCGACTCTTTGATAACTGCTCTATGAGGTAAGTAATGAACCCTTTTATTTCTCAACTCAGTTGCTGGTACCGGCTCAATAATACCCATTAGCTCCCACTCTTTAAAAACATTATTATATTCTATAAACTTACCACATGACACTAATTTATTTGTTGAAGATTGCAGTCGGCGTATGGCTACATCGCGATTACTTAATATTTCTTCATGGCCCGGTTTCCAAGGTAAGTGTACTTCATATCTGTATTCGCTGTTAACTTGGATAGATTCTTCGAAACTCAATATCACTTCTGCTTCTCTTTGCTGCCTTGTTTGTATTTGGATCGGGTCTTGGATGCCTAAAATCTCTAAGCTCCAAAAATCTGCTATACTCTGTGAACAGAATAGATTGGTTACAATGTTATTACTTACCATCGCTTTGCTTGTTCTTCCTTGTAATGTCCACCCTAATTTAGTCTTAACTGCTGTCAAACCTGTTTCGAGATGAATGAAAATATTAGTAAGTAAATGCCCGGAATAATCAGCACCTATCAAAAGACCTACATCTGTATTCTCGCTTATCTTGTCTGTCAATTTAATTCGATTTTTGTTTAAGAATTCAGCGAGAAACTTATCATTAACTTTAGGTACATTTTTACAAATTACAGGCTGACTTAATACATTCATATCAAACGCAAAACATTTATCTAAGCTTTTTACAGTTAATTTATATAATTTATATTTTTCCAGAGATGTAGTAGTTCCTCCAAACAAGGAATGACAAAGCTCTTCAGTTCCCGATGGCGGTATTTGAAGCTGCTCCAAGACGTCTTCTTTTACATATGAGCGCTGTGATCCAGTGTCAAATAAAGCTCTTACTGTTACCGTCTTTGATCCGTAACAAATATTTACAGTGAGTGTTTGAAGAAGCGTGGTGGACATCGATGACGCCGAATGGCTTTGTATAGAAGTGTCATGGTATTTTTTATTTTCAGTAGTTTTCTTCGTGTCATTTATTCCAGAGCTCGCCGTGCATAGTACGGGTGAATGCCGGTTACCACAGACATAACATTTTATATAACTCCTGCAGACTCTAGCATGGTGTCCCACTTTCAAGCATAACGCACAGGCTCTTTTCTTTTTCAAATGCTCTCGTCTGTCTTCTAATGACATTTTCGCTACTCTATAACATTCGGTACTCGCATGCGCTTTCTCACACCATATACATACAATAATTTTTTTCTTTAGGGGTGTTTGCGCTATTTACCGTAAGGCATGTTGCTGCGGGCTCTGAGGCTTTCGTACTGTCGATTTTGAAGGAGTTGGCTAATGCAATACGTTGTATACTCTCCACTTCCTTTTTCAAAAAACTGAGCAGGTTACTTAGTTCATCCTCCATGCCAGCAGCTGGTCTCGCCCTTTCCCATGTTCTCAATATTTCAGTGGGTAAGGCTGATTCTACCATCGGCACCAAAAATGCAGAGTAACTGTCCTTAGTAAAGCCCAATACTTCTAAAGCTCGGATATGGCTATTTATATTATCATATAGAACAGTCAACTCAAAATTATTCTTGTTTAGTACAAGTGCCAATAACTCTCTTACATAAATTTGAACTAATAGATCATCCCTAGCGTATCGTGATTTTAGTTCATTTAAACATAAGCGATAGCTATCTTTCGATAAAGGAAAACTCTCGACAAAAATCTTGACTTCCGTATTTGGCTCCATTGACTGGGCTAAATATTGTAATTTGTCAGTCTCGTCAATAGCAGGGTCCAAATCAATTTTCTCAAACTGACCCCAAAATGTGAGCCAATTTCTAATGTTGCCATCGAACTTTTTAAGTTCTAATGTCGGCAATTTAATTTTACGGCCTTTATCTAAACTACATTTTTCCGTCAAAGTATTATAAATAGTTTCAAGTAGAGCCCACCTTGACATATAGTTCCCAGCTTCTTCTAGTTCCTTCTCGAGGTCTGCTTCGTCCCATGTCTCGGATTCGACGATGTGATCTTGAATTTCCGAATCCAAGCCTTTGACCTTATTGTAGCATTCTTTGACCACGTTATATAAAGCTGTTACCTCCGATTTCTTGCTTATGTCCGTTTTTGCTTCATTTAGTAAGGAGTCAAATGTATTTGCTGATTTCGTAAAATGACGTCTAGCCACGGATCGCACCTTCATTTTTTGTTCGGCCTTGCCCATGATGAACACGAATTCTTTCAATTTTTATGCAGGGTCGCCAGTTGTGAAGAATCGGTTTGATTGGGTTAGCGGGATAATTTATCTAATAAAGGTGTAGGAGAGGCTATGTAAAAATAAGTTATCGCGAAATCATTTGGCTGTTAAGAGAAACCTTTTTTATTGTTACTCAACATTGTCATAGCAACCGTCGGACCACGTCAACGGTTCGAAATTCAGATAAACTACTTTGTGGAATATTTAACAAGTTTGTTTGTATATTTATTGGTTGTTATATATTTTGTTGTCTTCTTATGTCTGTTCTTTTTGTTTCACAAAGTTTCGTGTCTTTCAGTTTGTTTTTGTTCTATTTTGTTTCGCGTTAATTTGAATCACTGAATTTGAATTACTGAAGACTAGGCTGTATAGACTTAGTTTCCTTTGCCTTTCCTAAAAGGAAGAACTAAACCAAAAAAAAATGACGGTGGTTTGACGTATTTGAAGATATTTTCCCTCCCTGTTCTAGAGATACAATTAATTTAGCTTATTTTGTAGTTTATTGTAATTATTATTTATACAAACATTAGCTTGACTGTGTCAATTAAAAATATTTTAAATTAACATGAACTTCTCAGATAATGAGGCGGTAAGTAATAATAAAAAAGTTTATTTTCCTCAAGTACATTCATCTAAAGGTTAATTTTTACACAGCACAGCGATCAGTAATTACTGAGGCTGGTGCATTAACTAGGAAGTAATTCATTTGAGTCAATTATTCGCTCTCAAGAATGATCCCTAATATAACTTTTGCTATGTATTATTATTTGTTCAGGACGATACATCGAGTGTGGATAGTACATCAAATACAGATAATACTTCTCGAAGTGAAACACCAACAAATTCGAGAGTGAAGAGAAGACGACGCGGCAAAAAAAAAACCACGAAACAAGTGAAACCACCATACAAATTTAAGTAAGTAACACACTTCAATATACAGGCTGTCCCAGAAGCCGACGTCAATCCGAAAGCAGGTGATAGACTAACTCATATATGTTATCAGAAAAATATAAAAAAAATCTAAGTCATCTATTTTAAAAAAATCTAGCATAAAAAAAAATGGATAAAATTTACACCCTGTGACGGTTTTTTCACTGTTGTTGCTACAATTCTTGACTTTTCTAAACATTTTCTTTTGTTTTGTAATCCTGAATAATGTTTCTGTATACTCTAATCGAAAATGTAAAGCCAGCTGCTCCAAATTAGAAGAATATGCCATTTTTATCTAAATTAAATATTGATTTATCGAAATTAAAGTTGGCGCATTCAATAAGGATTCCAAAATGATATGATACTTGGTAGATAATTTCTACGATTGCAGACAATATTTTTTTTTCCAAAAACAGGCAATTTTGAACAAATTTTTACGTACTTAAAATTTATTCTAATGTACCCATGGTTTGCTTTAAGGCCGTAACTTTAACATTCTAGTTTGAGTGAGACCTGGAGAATCATTTTACGAAGTGTGAGAGAGACAGATAATGAAATAAATTAAATACACAAAAATTGTTTAACATAATTTATTTAAATGTCAAGATTTACAACAGATGTTCAAACTGTCTTCCATCAGCTCTAATGCAGGCTCGACATCTTCTTAAAAAAGATCGGGCTATCAAGCGGGCGAATCTTCCATTATTAACAAAATCATTTGCTTCTATTATTCTTTGCCGTAGGTCAGTCACAGTTTCGATTGGCTTTGCGTAAACTTTTTCTTTCACCGCTCCCCAGTAAAAGAAATCTAATGGATTTAAATCTGGGGAACGGGCTGGCCACGAGATAGTACCAGATCGTCCTATCCATCTGCCTGGGTATTCCTCATCGAGATATTCTCTTACTGAGCTGGCATAGTGGCACATCTTCCAGTAGATTTGGTAAAAAATGTAAATAAACTTCACCAGTCGTCTGGCAGCTCAAAAGGACCTATTATTTGTCCATTTAAAATTCTGGTCCACATATTCACTTTAAATCGATATTGTGATCTATCTTGCCTCATCAAATGAGCACGGATTTTCGATATGCAACACGGGGTCGATGGTCCCGGGGTAGTAGAGTTTGTACTCGCTGTACGTGGTACGGGTGTAGCTGATTTCTTTGCAAAATCCTGTGCTTCTCTCTATTCCACGTACAGAAAAACTCCAATCTTCTTCAACAAAGAGCTTCTACATATTGCGTAATTTTCATAATATGGATCTGGATCTGTTACGCAGTGAGGCCAAAAATATTGATTGGTCGGAAATAGGTACTCTTGGTTGTGTAGACGAACAGGTAGCACTCTTTAACTCAAAGATTACGGCTCTTTTTGACACTCATGCCCCTATTCGTCCTGTTCGTATTAGACACACTCCTGCACCATGGCTGACTGACGAGGTCTGTGAGCTAATGGATAAGAAATTGCGGGCAAGACTAAATACAAAAGAAATCCGTCTGATGCGAACCGCCAGCGCTACAGGATGACACGGAGTCACTGTAATACGATGATAAGGGACATTCAAAAACGCCATATACACGAATCCGTTGAAAATGGTAATCCCGCCAAGATTTTATCGTTTTCTCAATAAGCTGGGGGGTTGGTAAGGCAAAAAATAAAATAAATAGCTCAGATATTGATATAAATGCTTTAAATGCACATTTCGCTGCATCGCACACTATTGATGCTAACATTAAAAACAGCACACTCGAGAACCTTTCATCGCCACCAATGAAAAGACTGAAATGAGGAATCATTTCAGTCTTTTCATTTTACTCAATTTACTGTGTGTGGTATTAAGAAATGCGTACTTAATATTGCCTCCAATGCCAGTGGTAGTGACTGCATTAGTTGTAGTATGATCGTTCCCGTAATTGATATCCTTGCACCGGTTATTACCGATATCCTAAACAAATCCATTTCCAGTAGCATTTTTCCCGCAAGTTGGAAAGAAGCTAATATAACTCCACTACCTAAAAATTCATATCCCGCTACCTTTTCCGAATTCCGACCTATTTCCATATTGCCTTTCCTATCCAAAGTCCTGGAAAAGCTTGTTCACAAACAATTAGTCAATTTCCTACATCGTAATAATCTTTTGAATCCCTACCAATCTGGTTTCCGCCCCGGTCATAGTACGACAACGGCACTTGTTAAAATCACTGACGACATTCGTTTTGGTATGGAAAACAAGGAGCCAATGGTGCTTGATTTTAGTAATGCGTTCAACACTGTTGACTTTGATATACTCCTAGCTACGTTACGTTCTCTTAACATATCTCTGCCAGTAATTGAGTGGTTTCAAAGTTGCCTGTACGGGTGTCGGCAACGGATTCGCATTGATAACGATTTCTCGTTATGGTGTGATATATTTGCAGGCGTGCCGCAGGGTGGCGTTTTATCCCCACTTTTTTTTCAGTTTTCATAAACTCAATTACTCTTTCTATATCTTCCTCTTATTTGTATGCAGACGATCTCCAGATCTACACTCAGGCGCCAATAAATGATCTGGCTAAAGCGATTGGCACTATTAATAAAGATTTGAAACATATTTCGGACTGGAGCCAACGTCATGGTCTTCTAGTTAACCCAAAAAAGACACAGTGTATCTTGGCAGTCCCTGGTACATATCAAGAGTTAATTATGATTCCTTACCCGATATTAATTTCGACAGGTCAATTATTTGTCTAAGTAAAGAGGTAAGAAATTTAGGTGTATATTTCGACAACTCCCTTTCCTGGCTCAAGCAAGTGTCAGAGGTCAGCAGGAGAGTGTTTTGTGTGTACAATTCTCTTAAGCACTTGAAAAATTTGCTTCCGACCAAAACGAAAATTTCGTTAGCCCAGTCCCTGCTTCTGCCTATTTTGGACTATTCCGATACTTGTTACCCTGATTTATCAGTTACCCAGTTGAACAAATTGGAGCGATTACAGAACCTATGTATACGGTTCATCTTTGGGCTACGAAAATTCGATCATATATCTTACTATCGCTCCAAACTTTAATGGCTACCAATAACTCGTCGAAGAGACTGCCACATCCTTTCCCTTCTCCATTCTTTGCTTACCAATCCACATGCTCCTAATGACCTCAAATCCCGTTTTGTTCTCCACTCCACAACAATAAATAGAACCTTACGTTCCTCAAACGGCCTGTCTCTAGTTCTCCCACCTCATTCCTCAATTTTCTATGACAAATCTTTTACGGTAAAAGCTGTTAGGCTCTGGAATTCCTTGCCGGAATCCGTAAGGCGTGCACGTTCGCATGACATATTTGCGCGAGCAATTAAAAGTCATTTTTTGCAGCTGGAAACTTAGTGTTCTCCATTACTGTTTTTAGTATTTTATTTAAGTATATGTAATTTACGTAGTGTATGAATAGTATTATTTAGTATGTAGTATATGTAGTTTATAGTCATTGATTTAATATTAAATAACAAAATATAATGATTGTTTATTTACCCGTCATAATAAGTTTTAAGTTAGCTTTCCTCTAGCAGAGGTTGCCTGGTAGAGATTGCCGCTTTGGCAATAAGGTCGCCTTTTGTTTAAATTGTCTCCTTTAAATTATTGTAAAAATTTTATTTTAGAAACAATAAAGATATTCATTCATTCATTCATTCAATGTCTAGTACAACGTCCTCGTAAGGGGGACGAAATCTTCTTTCACTATGTACTTGGTTCGGCAGTTGGCCCTCTGAGAAGAGTAATCGGTGCACATTTGTAAAGACTCGATGATCCGGAAAACGAGCTGCATTGGGGTACCTCTCACGATAAAGTCTAGCTGCAGCGTTAGCATTGCATCTATATTCCCCATAAATTAAATGCATGTTGGCGTATTCTTGTGTCGTGTATGCAGACATGGTGGCACTACACAATTACACAATCAACGATAAGTAGTCCGGAGCAAAGCAAAGGTCGTCGGTAGAGAAACTAAACAGTCCGAATCCAAATCACAAGCAATCAAGTCCGATAAACGAAGCAGAAAGTGGTAAGCACGAAATCAACACGAACAAATACAAAAAGATGCGCAGTAAGCGAAGGAGCGAAACGTACTGATGTGTATTGTTTGTGCGTTAGCGAATAATTGGCGTCACTATCTGTCTCACTTCCACTTCGTAAAATAGTCATTTTACGAAGTGGATGTGAGACTCGCAGTCTCTGTCACGTTAGCGTCACTATCTGTCTCGCTCATACTTCGAATCTCTCCGTCTCTGTCACGTTAGCGTCACTATCTGTCTCTCTCACACTTCGTAAAATGACTCTCCCGGTCTCACTCAAACTAGAATGTTAAAGTTACAGCCTTAAAGCAAACCATGGGTACATTAGAATAAATTTTAAGTACGTAAGAAAAATTTGTTCAAAACTGCCTGTTTTTGGAAAAAAAAATATTGTCTGCAATCATAGAAATTATCTACCAAGTATCATACCATTTTGGAATCCTTATTGAATGCGCCAACTTTTGCAGTTACTCGCCAAACTCGCATAGTACTTTTTTTTTTAGGTACAGCTTGTTAAAGCTATGCGAAAAATTAATTTTGAATATTTAATTTAGATAAAAATGGCATATTCTTCTAATTTGGAGCAGCTGGCTTTAAATTTTAGATTAGAGTATACAGAAACATTATTCAGGATTACAAAACAAAAGAAAATGTTTAGAAAAGTCAAGATTTTTAGCAACAAGAGTGAAAAAACCGTCACAGGGTGTAAATTATATAGATTTTTAAAAATGTTAGATTTTTTTTAAATAGGTGACTTAGATTTTTTTTATATTTTTCTGATAACATATATGAGTTAGTCTACCGCCTGCTTTCGGCTTGACGTCGGCTTCTGGGACACCCTGTATAAATGCAACCCAAATAATCTATATGACTATTATACTTGGGGCTGTCTTCCACAAACAATAGTTCAAACGGTTGGGGTGATGGAAAGGGTGTGCAAGGTCTGAGAAAAATTTTGGAATGTTACGTTGTTATTATGACACCTACTTTTTATGGTTGTATCGTATAGAATAGCTAAAAATAAACTCACAGAACCGAATCAATCAACCCCGACTCCATGTGGTATTAATTGGAAACAATCAACCCCAACTCCACATGGTATTAATCGGAATCAATCAACCACGACTCCATGTGTTATTAAACGGTCCTACCCCTAGGTACATTAAATGTTTAAGAATACTAACATAAATAAAGAAGCAATATATAAACCTAACCTACCAATAATTATAATCTAAACATACCCATATAAATTTACCCTAAATATCCATGTGTATCACTCCTTTACATAAATAATACAAACACATATAAATGCACAAATACATATATAAATAAATACGTACACAATGTCGTGTACGTATTTATGAACTTCAACCTTAAAACCGCATGCGCACCCTTTCGTTCACACCGACCATTCAAATTTTCATAGAATAATGTTCTCATCTCTTGAAAGGCACCAAACAGAAATTTATTATTTTTCATTGTACGTTTTAAAGTAACGTCATCAGTTAAGTTATTCTCTTTAAATTAGTTGCAGTGCCAAAGAAGATCACGGACAACCACTATTTGGTTGTCAATTCAATCACCATCTCAGTGAAAATGAACCACAGATCTTTGCTGTGGTTGGTAGCAACAGAGTCTCAATATATGAATGTCCTGAAGTAGGAGGCTTCAAATTTTTACAGTGCTATGCAGATCCCGATGTGAGTAGAAAAGATACAACTAAACAGCCCGTTGATTGTGTAACAAAAATTTATCGTGATCGCTTTCGATTTTGACAGTCAAAGTAAGTGCATCCATCGCAATTTTTTATCAGACAGCCGGCAGAGAGTCTTGTATTGACCCCGCAATGATTGGCAAATTCAAAGTGATTGTGATAAATTTTTTCTTAGACAATAACCCCCCTGGTTATTTAACATTGTTAATGCAACTCTTACTTTTTACATTATACACAATTATAAATCACAAATCTGTAAGTGAAATTAAAGTTATAAGATAATAGATGGTATCTGATATTTGGTAACTATCTGGTATTTGACCTATCCAGGGGGGTTATTGTATAAGAAAAAATCCATCCATCGCTCCTTTATAAAAGGAAGTCGGCGCGGAGTCTTGTTTATACGGCGCAATGGCTGTCAAATTATAAGCCATTGTGATAGATTTTTTCTTAGACAATAGAACGGCAGAGTGCCTTCCTACACCACACTAAGTATATGGTTAGATGTTGGATAGTAAACAACCATCTAGCTGGATACCAGATAATTCACCTAAAAAAATCAAACCAATAATTTTTTGTTAACTTTTTATTATTACAAACATAAAAAATTATTCACCTGATATCAACTGGTATAGCTATTATAAGAATATGCTGCATATCTAGGTACTTAAAGGTCATCTGGTATCTGGCCATCAGCTATCTTCATCTCTCATACAGATTATCATGATTAAAATTAATATTTAAATTATATTACAGGTAGATGAAACCTTCTATACTTGTGCATGGTCTTATGAGGAAGACACAAGTTTGCCCCTACTGGCAGTTGCTGGATCCCGTGGAATCGTACGAATATTTCACCCTGCAACTGAGACATGCATAAAGCATTATATAGGCCATGGGCATGCCATTAATGAATTAAAATTTCATCCTCGTGATCCAAACTTACTGCTGTCTGCTAGCAAAGACCATGCCCTGCGGCTTTGGAACATCATGACTGATGTCTGCATTGCTATATTTGGTGGTGTTGAAGGCCACAGGGATGAAGTTCTTAGTGCAGACTTTGATTTGAAAGGAGAGAGAATCATGTCGTGCGGAATGGACCACTCTCTCAAACTCTGGAGACTCGACAAGCCATCTATGAATGAAGCTATCAAACAGAGCTACAATTTTAATCCTCACAGAGCTCTTAGACCTTTTAATTCACTTAAAGAACACTTTCCTGATTTCTCTACTAGAGATATCCATAGAAATTATGTAGATTGTGTTAGATGGATGGGAGATCTAATCTTATCCAAGGTTAGTATTATGATTTTCGATCTTGAATTAATAAATTTCCTTTTTTTTCTTTAATTAAAGGACTTAACAAAATACTGTAAAGGTTCTGAAAAAATACAGCAGTTTAATTTATGATCATCTTAAATTTCATTCAACTTTTGTCATAGTAATAGGTGACTAAACTACATTACTTACATATTTTGGAGTTGATTTCTACATTATATAATATGTGTGTGTGTGTGTGTGTGTGATTTATAAACCTCATTGATTAAATGTGTTTTTATTCCATTAAACACTGGCTTCACAACTACAGCTGCTCACCTTATAGTTAAATGGTTAAAATGTATGAAAATCTCTGCTTTCCTAAAAATCTGCAATTTTTAGACATTTGTATAGCAATGGAAAAAATAATTTCGGCTGTTTGCATTTAGTCTATAATGAGATTCAAATGTTACAAACTGGCCAAATTATTTATAATTATAAAAAAAAATATTAGGGCAAGCTCCTGTAAATCGTTGTATGTATTGTATTGTATTGTATTGTAGTGGGCTCCCTTTTCCGCATTTAGACTCTTATTTGGTCCATTATGCGTGTGGGATGGCCGGTTATTCTAACCAGCCCAGCTCCTTCCAGAAGCACAGAAGTCTCCTGGGACGTTCACAGGCTTCTAGGAGTGACCTCGGATTGCCAAGGATTTCTGCCCGTTGTGTGGCTACTCCCATGCATTCCAGGATTACATGGGCAGCTGATTCTTCGGCGTTCAGACATCCTCTGCACAAGGGACTGTCGGTTACGCCTAATAGATGTAAATGTTTGTTGAGTGTGTTGTGTCCTGTTAGAGAGCCTACCACTATTCTTAGTTCAAGTCGGTTAAAGTGGAGCAGTCTATATGTCAGTTGCGGTGTAGGTACAGGTACCGCTTCTTTGGACTGTCTACATGTCGAGGTATTTGCCCAACGGGCATTATGTTTGTTTTGGGTATATTGCCGTGTCCATGTTTTCAGCTGGCTAAAGGGGATCAGCAGCCGTGGCACAGGACCAGCCACTATGCTTTCTGAACCCCTTTTAGCCAGCTGATCCGCAGCATCATTACCCAACGACCCACTATGTCCTTTAATCCATTGAAGCGTAATTCTGTTCTGTGAAGCCGTAAGCTCCAATGCTTCATGGCATTCGTTTATGAGACGGGATGTGATGGTGCCACTTCCCAGCGCTTGTAATACAGCCATGCTGTCCGTAATAATTCGAATGTTATAGTTCTTTATACTTCTTCTCATGACTGCGTTGGCAGCTTGCGTGATAGCGACGGTCTCACATTGAAATATTGAGTTTCCATCGCCCAGAGCTATTGATATGTTAATGTTAAGATCCATCGAGAATACCCCTACGCCTGTGCCCTTTTCAGTTTTTGAGCCATCCGTGTATATACGGACTTCGTCGATTCCGGATTGATCTTGTTTGTGCTCTAAGAGCTGTATATTGTATTTCCTGTCGAATACATGTCTTTTGGGGATCCTATCACACGGTGCCGCTATGAGGGGCTGATAGTCGATCATCCTGTTCCATAATATGGTGTGAATCCCCTTTTGGTGATGCCACATTCCTAAGTGTTTTAATCTGATGGCTGCCATTGATGCCTCTTGTTGGATATGCAAATCAAGAGGTGGCAATCCCAGTATCACTTTTATATCGGCGGTTGGAGTAGTCTGCATACAGCCAGTAACCGCTGAGCAGGCTAGCCTCTGGAAAGATTGCAATTTCTTTATGACGGTACTGAGTTCGGTCCTGGGCCACCATACTATTGCACCGTATGTCACAATTGGTCGTATAACGGAAGTATATAGCCATAGTGTGATCTTCGGCGAGAGACCCCATGATTTTCCAAGTAGTCTCTTGCATTGCCAGAAGATTGTACAAGCTTTGTTTAATTTGTGGTCTAGATGCTTATTCCATAACAATTTACTGTCAAGTATAACGCCCAAGTACTTAACTTCATTTGTAAGGTAAAGCTCGGTTCCAAATAGTTTAGGTAACCTTAGGTTTCCTACGTTTCGTTTGTTTGTGAACATAATAAGCTCCGTTTTGGAGGGGTTCACTGTTAACTCATGGTCAGTACACCACTGTTCTACTATCTTTAGAGCCGACCTCATGAGATCACATAGGATGCTCTCGAAGGGGCCGGATATCAAGATAGTTAGGTCATCAGCATAGCCCACCGTATACAGACGTTTATTGTTAAGTCTGCACAAGAGTTCATCCACAACAATATTCCAGAGAAGTGGTGATAACACTCCACCCTGTGGACAGCCCCTGGCTACCACAGCTCTTGTTGTGGTATTAACGGTGAATTGTATGGCCCTGTGTCTCAGCATGCTGTCGATCCATCCTGCAATTGTAGGATCAACACCATGCCTAGTCAGGGCTATTGCTATACTGTTAAATTTTGTTTTATCGAAGGCGCCTTCAATGTCGATGAAGGCTCCTAATGTTGATTGTTTCTTGGATAGACCGCTTTCAATGCAGGATACTACATCATGTAGTGCGGATTCGGTAGATTTGCCCATACTGTAGGCATGTTGGTTGGCATGAAGTGGTACATACTTTAAGCATTTGTCCCTAATTTCCCTGTCGCAGAGCCTTTCCAGCCCTTTGAGTAGGAATGATGTCAGACTAATCGGTCTGAAGGATTTGGGTTGTGTGTAATCACTTTTGCCTGGTTTTGGTATAAATACTACTTTGACTTCCCTCCATTTGTATGGAACGTAGCGATATGCAATACAGGCCCTGTAAATAGCCACTAGATGATTAATTAATCGCTCATCGCTCCATATCAGTAGTCCTGGGAGAATTCCATCCAGGCCTGCTGATTTATAGGGAAGGAAGCTGTTGATTGCCCATTTTACTTTATTACTATCAATTACTCTATGGGCTGTTGTCCAATCTGAGTTCTTTGGTTCTGCTGCTGCCGGTTCATCCCATTTCGGAACATCTGTGATTTGACAT
The DNA here is from genome assembly GCA_963935595.1 of Schoenobius gigantellus. NCBI lineage: Eukaryota > Metazoa > Arthropoda > Insecta > Lepidoptera > Crambidae > Schoenobius > Schoenobius gigantellus. The sequence continues at coordinate 30,959,851 of OZ012551.1, forward strand.
TCAGGAAAATGGGTTCTTAGCAGTAGCTCCGAAGTTTCTGCATCAGATTTGGTGTAGGTATTGTCTGGTTTTTTCAGATATCCTAGGCAACGCTCGGGTTCACTGCAAAGAATGTTTTTAATTCTTGTTGCCTGGTTGTTGGATTCAATGTTGGTACAAAAGCGTCTCCAACATTCTACTTTCGTAATGCGGATCTGCTTTTTGTAGTGGTATTGGGCTTCTTTATATTTATCCCAATCATGTTCTGTGTTCATGTTTTTTGCTCTATTGAACAGCTTCCTGACCTTGTGACGGAGCTTACTTAACTCTGGTCCCCACCAGTGATTGCTTTTTTGGTTTTTGTTTGGGGCATCACAAAGGGGACATGATTGTTCGTAGCTGATGTTTAGAATTGAGGTGATAATATTGACATGGTTGTCAATGGCGGTGGTGTCATTAAAGTCTGAGGGTACACTTATGTCGTTTAGACTTTTTCCTGTCAATGCTCTATATGTGTGGCGATCCAGTTTACGTGGGTTTCGCCGTGGTATTGCCTGGTTGACCTTTATACCTAGTTTATACCTTATCCACCTGTGATCGGAACATGATAATTCATCAGATACATGCCAGTCGGAGATGTGTTCTGAGATCTGTTCAGTCGCTAAGGTAAGATCGATGATCGTTTGGGCTCGTCTCGTCACATAAGTCGGATCCGAACCCACGTTGATAATGCGGAGGTTTGTTGAAAATAGATATGTTAGAAATTCCTCACCTCGGGTGTTCGATTGCACGCTGCCCCAGATGTTGTGGTGCGCGTTGCTGTCGGCCGAGATGATGAGTTGCAGTCCTTCCCTTTCGCAATGGGTGACTAGCGCTACAAGCTCCGGGGTCGGTATTGGCGCGTCACCTGGCAGGTATGCGGATGCAAGTACCGCGCCGGGTAAGGTGCTGGACGGGTCGTCAGAGAGCCTGATAGCCGTCAGGTCTCTGGAACAGAACTCGGTCATTAGTATGGAGTTTACATGTTTAGGAGTAAAAATACACGTTCGTGGATTACTTACGGTGGTGTTGAGGTGGAGCTTGCCTCCAATGTTTGTCAGACCGCAAATTCGGCCTCTCCTAATCCAGGGCTCCTGGATTAGGGCTACGGTCTCGGTATTTACCTCCAGCACTCTGCGTAGAGTAGCCGTTGCAGTTTGGCTGTGCTGGAGGTTGGTTTGAATGCAGTTAGTGTAGACGGGTTGGGGAGCTGAGGGAGCCATCGCTACCTAGCAGCTTCTCTTCATCCGCTTCTGTGGCCCCTCGTTCCCACCAGTCGACTGGATGATGCCCCTTCGGAGCATCCACAGCCATTGATGGGGCGCCTCGGTCCTCCTGCCCCGTTACAGGGCTTGAGTGCCGCGGCTCGAGGAGGGACTGATCCTTCGTCTTGCCTAGATCCTCGATGGTCTCCGTGTCCGACTGGACCTGGTTCGGCAGGACGGTTGATGCTGTCTCCGACGGTTGCAGCGGCTGACCTGACGGCTCGCCCTGCTCCGTCTCCTCAAAGCGGACGTAGATGGACCCAGTTTTGTAGGCAACCCGTCGATCCCTCTTCTTTATTTTGACAACCTCCGGTTAGGGGATGCCAAGCACCAAGAAAATGCCTTCCTTTTCAGGTTGGCGCTCGGCGCTGTAGAGGCACCACGAGTTGACGTCATACCACGGGTTTTGGCTCTTAAGTCTGCGACGCAGATTTTCGGTCGATGCATCTGCAAACTTAGGCACGAAGATGCAACCTTTGACTTTACGAGGAAGTTCAGATTGTCGTTTTACAACGAGCCTGACTCCCTCGCATGGCGGTGGTAAACGGTTGGTATTTCGGCGCAGCCATTCCAGTGAAAAGTCGTCTTCGCACCAGAGTTTTAAGACTCCGTCACTATGGAAGGCTTTGCCGCGAAATGAGGGTGAACGAAACTCAGCTTCCGAATACATGGGACCATAGATTTCCTCGTCTATCAGTTGTTTGATAGCAGTATCTATGGCCGCTGTTTGAGTCTCATTCATGTAGATGGTAGGCTCAGTAGTGATCGCGACGCAAAGATCATTAGATCTCATTGCGTCTGCGTAACTGGCCTGCCCGGTTTGTTTCTTTTTGGTAGCGGGGCTTGCACCTATTTTTGCACGCTTGCTACCGTCATTGGGTGACAAGGTGTCATCCGGACGGATCCGCTTCGCGGACTGGGATTGGCCAGCGGCCTTCCCGATAGCAGCGGCGTTTTTGGCTTTGCCACCTCGTTTACCGCGAGGACGAGTATTGCGTTGACGGTTTTCCGTCTTCGCAACGCCCGCTTGCTGGTCAGTTTGGGGCGCCCGTTGAGCCACAACCTCTCCTGCAGCAGACTGTGAGTCCGCGCGTTGGATTGGCTGAGCACTCGCCGGACATCGTGGGTCGTAGCAGACCCTTCAGCAACCATCGGCTGCTTACTCCCCTCCATGGCCAGTTTGCGAGCGCGTCGCTTTTCAGCGCGCGCCTCAGCGCGCCTCTGCTTACTAGGCGGCTTCGTCTTCGCTCGTTCTTGGGTTTTTGGCTTTTTGTTAGGTTGAGAAGGTTTAACATTCCGAGGTTTGTTAACCTTCCTCTCCCTAATGACAGTTTGCCAGATGGGACCACCTTTCGGAATAGTCCCGGGCATGGCGTCTCTTAGGGGCGTCAAATCAAGGGATGTTGCAGCCCTTGGCGCGCTGGAGAGCGCAGCCTGTGGCGCGGTTTGGACCTTGAATGCTCCAGTAGGTGCAATGGTCGGTTGTTGCTTTGGCGCCTCAGTGGAGGCTGCCACGGTAGTTTTAAAAGGACCCTTTTTCGATTCCATAGGGGGCACGGTAATAACTTCATCCTCGGGGCTTTCCGCCCGCCACGGAGCCCTCAGTGGGGACGCTGTACACCAAACGTGCACAGTCGCCAGAATTGCACCCAAGGATATAGGATCCCGCCTCAACAGAGAACGTGCTAAGCAACGGTTCGGAATTCCCGACACGATAGTCCCCATAGGGAAGGGAAACCCTACAAGGTCGCGCCGAAACCCTTGCCGCGCCGCTCCGTCCTCCATCAGTTTAGAAACCTCGCCAGACAGCCCTCTTACGGGATGTCGCAGCCGATTGACCCAAGGTGGCTAGCCTCGAGCCTCCCGTTTAGGAGGAAATCCAGACCAAAGAGGTGTGTTGCTTACTGCAGGCACTGACCCACCTGTGTTCAGCTCAACCACCAGGACTCCTTCATCCCTCCGCACGGGTCTCCACGCACGGCACGAACACGCGGGTGACTTACTTCCCCTACCCGTCATCGTCGCTACTGTGATGATGGCGGGCCCGCACCCACATAGTCACCATGGGCTGCAGTAAGGGGGGTTGCTGGGGGGACCGGTTAAGGCGCCGGTGGTTCGCCTTCGCCCTTCATAGTTTGGCTACTCTAGTCCCGAGGAGGATGGAAATGGGTGGGCACTCGTTGGACTAGAGCATTTCCAGCGTGCACGACCGCAGCGACTGCATACGGCCCGCTGCAGGTCCGCGGCGGCAGATCTGCAGCGGCGAGGACGTACTATGAGGACTTGGTAGTGGCGTCTTTGACCTCGGGCCCACACTCCCTCGGCCTACGCATGGCATTACCTGGCATTTGGTGTCGACAGTTGTCCAGCCCAACTGCCTCCCCAGGACCAAATATCACTACCCGCACGCCAAAAAGATTTATAAACCTCATTGATTAAATGTGTTTTTATTCCATTAAACACTGGCTTCACAACTACAGCTGCTCACCTTATAGTTAAATGGTTAAAATGTATGAAAATCTCTGCTTTCCTAAAAATCTGCAATTTTTAGACATTTGTATAGCAATGGAAAAAATAATTTCGGCTGTTTGCATTTAGTCTATAATGAGATTCAAATGTTACAAACTGGCCAAATTATTTATAATTATAAAAAAAAAATATTAGGGCAAGCTCCTGTAAATCGTTGTATGATGTGATATGAGTTTCGACCCATCCCTAATGATGTGAATCATCATCTTTATACTAACAAGTTTTAAGACTTCATGCACATTCAATTTTAAAATAAATTTTTGTTTTAGTCATGTGAAAATGCCATCATTTGCTGGAAACCTGGTCGCCTGGAAGACACCGAGCTCCGACCTGGTGACAATTCTGTTACTATTGTACATCGTTTTGACTATAAGGAATGTGAGATATGGTTCATACGATTTGCTGTGGACTACAGTCAACGGGTAAACAAGATTTCATATAATCCTTACTAAATAAGTAGATTCTAGCAACTAAATTCAATAGAGGAAGAAAAACATGTTTCATATAACTTATTGATTTTATTTTATTCATTAATCACAATAGTAATTTTACAATACATTTTTTTTGTCTAAACAATAGCAATAATTAGCCCTATTATGAACTAGTATGGCTCAAATTCCATCTTCAAAAACATATTTTTTTTTAGTTTTCTGTACCACAATAGGACAGAAACAAAACCCTTATAGGATCACTTTATTGTATGTCTGTCAAGGTCCTTTTTCTCAGGGAACGCATAGAAATATCCCACCAAAAACATTCTGTAAAAAACTAGCCAAGTCTCGATGGAGCTGCTTGTTTATCTCTAAAAAGTAATGAAATCTAGAAGTAATGAAAGTCGTGCCAATTTTAAATTTCCTTACTGCGATTTCTTTATTATTATTAGAGATGGTCGTTATTACGATAGCAGATAATATAATGCATTATATGAACGTAACGAATAACACATTATTGAGCAACGGATTATCCTGCTATCATTATAAACTGCTGTTGATGTTGTAGCGTTGTAGCGCAATGACTGACGTTCCACCCACCGCGCTGTTGCCGATAACGTAACGCGAGAGTGAAGGAAAGAGCGAGAGCGCAATAGGTGTGTACGGGAGATAGCAATATAAACTGCACGAGTCACGACACGACACAATAATCGCAAACCACTAATTTTTGTGCTTTCTCACATTGACGTAAAGTTCACTTTAAAATGTTTGATGATCGCGACGATTTGAAATAACAGGTGAATAATAATTATTCGTTATACTGCTGTTTTGAATGAGATTGCTGTTTAAAATTTTATTGTTCGTTCAATTCTGTTTTGTTCAGTTCAGCAACAGATCCAATTAGAGAAATTGTGATTATTTTTTGTTACGATTTAATTATTTCAGTGTGTAAGTGCGTAATTAAAAGTTTGCGTAAGTGTAAATAATAATTGTTTTATAGTTAGTGTTAAGTATTTTTAAATATTAAAAATGCCGAGAATAAGAGCCCCGATCGCTCCTATTTGGAACTATTTCGATGTTGGTAACAGTGTGAATACACTGTTGTTCATTGTGCAAAACAGCAGTATAACAGGATAACGAACAGCAGTTTACAATAACAGTTATATGGAAATAACACAGCACTGTTATTCATTATTTGGAAACAGTCGTTACTCTCATCTCTAATTATTATAGTTAATGTTGTGTGACTTGGCCGTTGACTTGTACCCACTAACGTATAAAGAACGTCACGTTCAACGACCAAGTCACACAACATTAATCATAATAATAAAGAAATCGCAGTAAGGAACCTTAGACTTGGCACGACTTTGTCTAGATTTCATTACTTTTTAGAGATAAACAAGCAGCTCCATCGAGACTTGACTAGTTTTTTACAGAATGTTTTTGGTGGGATTTTACTTCTTTTTGTAGAAACGTGAGCTTATTGATTTATTTTATTAGTTTTTCTTATTTGACACAGTTTTTTTCTTTTTAGGGGTAGTTTTTTTATTATTACAAATCTTTCTTTTCTTTTTTCTATTCTTTATTGGAAGTGGCCCACCAAGTTGAATATTTTTTGTAAAGGCGGTATGTCGATATCTCTATCAGTTTGGTTGGGTTCTTGTGTTTTCTAATCAGGGTCACCAGGTACTCCAGATCTTCGATTATCCTAGTTTTTATAGTTTTCCCTTTATGTGGCCATTAAACCCTAACTCAGTACCAATTTTCAGCTCTCTGAGTTTATGGGAAGTACTAGTTCTATTTTGATGATCATGAGTGAGTGTCATAAATGCGAAACTTTGCTTTCGCTTAACTTTGGAGACTTGAAATTTTGGATTTTAAGTATGTGATTATAGCTTACTGGATGACGAAAATTTCTGCGTTCTGGTCTTATCCAGAGGTTCTCAAATAGGGGCCTGAAAATGCGGCGAAATGGTTCCAGTAAAGGATGGTACGGCAGTGTTTGCTTCGCTCTCGACTTGGCGGGGGCGCTGCCGTGCCCCCAGATCAAATACGTTCTCTTTCCACTGTGAAAACATATTACTGTGTATGTCGCATATCTGGCAAATTTTGATGAGTCGTGTCAACAGGTGATCGCCCTGGGCAATCAGTGCGGCAAGACCATGGTGTGGGAGCTGGGCAGCGTGGCGGGCGGGTCGCGCGTGTCGCAGCTGGTGCACCCGCGCTGCGCCGCCGCCGTCCGACAGGTACCGACCGACACTATCGCGTTAAGCACACTCATATCGCACACACATCTAGCTCTGTCCCACGTGTATCTAACTAATATCTGCCGTTAGTTTTATTTTTAACTAACGATCCGACTTTAAATTGTACTATGCATGGATTCCTTGTGTAAGAGTAAAGTATCCGTGTGTGTAGCGATACGCCGCCGTCAGAGAAACGCCACGCCACGACATCTGATCACCTCTGGAGATGCATTTTCGAATCATCAGAAGTGAATCTTGAATTCGAACACGAATACAAATCACGTGCGAGATTATCACTGTCAATGTCACTCACATATTTTCTACTAGTATAAATAAAAAATGAGTGGATAGGGCCACTCGTTGCAGAATTCACGGAATGAATATTTGAAAATAGTGAATTCGAAAATTCGTGTTCGAATCTTAGGTTTCGAACACGAAAGCGAATATGAATTCTATGTTTTTTTTTTTCAAAAAATCCGTCTTCTGCTCGTACGACCTGTATCTCGTGTCTGCGACGGCGGGGACCAAGTGAAGCTATTCAGACAGTGTCACGAGTCGGCCAGTAGGCAGTACGACTGTACGAGTTGCGCAGAGGCCGGCGGCGGCGGCGCGAAAACATCCAACCGACCGCGGCCGGCGCCGAGCGGAGAGAATCAAAAGTACTAGCTAGATGGTTGCGTGGAAGTCACGACTCAGACGAGCGGGGTGGCTGGCGAGAATAAATAATATGATTTTTTCGCTGCGTAATCGTGAACACGACAGCTGCCATATGGATGATGAGGCGTTTGCAGCGCAAAATGAAAAATGTTATTAAACATTTGCGGATCGAATTAAAATAATCATTTCCTGAACAGCAAGAGAGAATTTTGATTTTAGACAAGATCATGCCACTTTTGATAAATAAAGGCATTTTGAATATGTTCTTTTTTATCGCTAAGTTTGCAAACGAGCATACTGCCCACCTGATGGTAAGTGGTAACAATCACCTATAGTACATGTGGTTCTTGTGAGATTCGCAGAAAATCTGCAACGCCCACAAGAACGGCACTGTACGTTGCTAACTTGTAACATCAGATGTTAAGTCACGGTACCCAGTAATTTCACTGCCATATTATTATCTTACCCTTCAAACCCGAAACAAAACAGCAATGCAAGCACTGCTGCTTTCCGGCAGAAATAGGTAAGACGGAGCTACCTAAGCAGGCGACCCCGGTACAGAGTCTCCCTTCGGTAAACCGGACGTCTGCTTCGGTCGCAGGGGCCACCGCCGGCTGGAGCAGAGCTTCGTATGACAGAGAACATTCTGAGATTATCTCTCTCCGAAACTTGATGTGGATTATTTATTGCCGTTTACTTACTTACATATTATGTAATGTAGTCATATCATTTGTGATTCGACGCTATAAGAAAGGATAGATATTTAAGTTTTTTTTTTACTTCAGGTTACTCTCTCGAGAAACGGCAAAGTGCTGCTCACGTGCTGCGATGACGGCACCATCTGGCGGTGGGACCGCGTCAGCAGCGGGAACAACTGATAACAGCCTTCGGTGTTGTGGCAGAGGGGCAAATACAAGAGCCCTGTAAAGTCGCAACGTCGAAGAAAATAAGAGTCACGAATGTAAAGCGAACACACACACTACCACTATTCTTGTAGCAGGGGCTCACTGCTTAAAACTACAAACCAAGTTTATTTCCGTCTTTGTGAACTTGTGAAACTATTCACTTATTAGTATAAGAAGAGTATAAGATAGTGCTGGATAGCTTGAAAAGCTCAATTTTTAAAATCACTAAGACGGTGTCGCATGTATTATTGAACATTTATATATGTTGTATTGTGTATGTAGATACAATGAATATATAAAATGCAAGACTGGTTAAAATTTTAACAGGTTTTATTTCCAAAACCAGCACTGGGCATCAATGATACTCAGCTCTCCGTAACTCCAACCAACTTGTAGCTGTCTATTTGACTTGATATCCAAGCAATAGATGTAAGTGCAGTGGTGTACTTCAAAATGACAGCACGGAGTTGGTATGTGGCTTAACCATTGGGTACTTTCTCATCTTGTGGCGACCTTTGAAATTGCAGGGTTTTGTGGGACAAGTTGCTGGTTCGTTAAGTCGTGTGAATCTTACATGATGATGACGCATGTCTCCTGCAAAGTTCATAATTAGATGTATTATTTAAGGTTTTATTATGACAAAACATCCATTTGGTGCGTTCCGAATGAGGGTATAGCGATGAGAGCAGTGTGAGCGCTGTGATTTACCGGACGGAGGGTCGTCTGCTTGGGTACCTCCATCTTACCTATTTCTGAAATTACTGGGTACCGTGACTTTATATTTGATGTCACAAGTTGGCAACGTACACTGTAGTTCTTGTGGGGGGTTGCAGTTTTGCTGCGAATCTCACAAGAGCTACATGTATTATAGGTGACTATTACCGCTTACCATCAGGTGGGTAGTTTGCTTGTTTGCCAACTTAGTAGCAATAAAAAAACAACTTCCGAATGGGTATCCCGCTAACATTGACTTATGACAGGCCATTTGGGTCAATAGTTTGCGCGCTTACGACGCTGACGTTGACATGCATTAGCTTGACAATTAATTTTCCTGATATTTGTACTATTTAATGGGCATTTTTTTAATAGGCACTCAAGAAGACAACAGAAAAATTACTACTATTTTGTTTTTTTCATCCACAATAAAAGTAACCATGTCCATTGCGGTTTTTGATCACTGACATTGACACTTGATAGTCGTATGTGACATTGACACTCGACACTGCTCGACACTCGGCCAGATAAGCATTTTTAGTCATAAGCTTTGTCATGCGTTTTATTTAAGGCGTAAGCCAGATAGAAAAGGCGCGGGCGAAGCGCACCTGTGGCGCGCCATCGGCGCACCGCTTCTATCTGTTTTCTGCCCGTCCGTTTTTATACAATTAGTATGAAAGATCATTCGACAAGCTTCCAGATGGCGCGCTACGGTTGCAAAGACGGGCGCGCCGGCCGTCGCACTGCTGGCGCGCAGCCGCGTACCTCAGTCTATAGTGAGTTTTGCGCGGGACCGGAAGTTTCTTCTCCTTCTTCTTCTGCTTTGCAAATTGGCGAGTTGCACCAGGGCTAACATGTATTCGTCGTCAGAGGAAGACATGTTGTTCGATCAAAATCAAACTCTTTAATGGCACCAACGTACTCACTCGCTGGCGCACCGTAGCATACAAGCGCTGTTCGCGCCCACGGGCGCGCCTGCAGCGCGCTGCGAGTGCGCCACCGGGTGCGTCTGATGCGCGCCGCGCCGCCTCTGTCTGGCCTGCGCCTAAGCATTTTTAACACGAAATGCTAGCATCAAATACCCATGTTAATAGATGGGTCCTCTGATACCACTTTTTGACAGCTTTCAAATTTTTGGAATCTTTTTTCATGAATCAAAAAGGATTGTCAGCGGATTTAAAAAAATTATTGAAAGATATTCATAGTATTAGCCAATTCTGATTTATATTATTAAACATTTTAAGTGGCTCGACTAAGTAGGTGAGGTGTCAAAATTCAGCACGAGAAAAATCAGTACCTTGCGTTTCATTTGTAACAATTAGCGCGGCTAAGAATGTCAACATTTCTTATAATGAAAATAATTTATTTAACTCAAACAAGTGACAAGCTTATAAATAACTTAATACAGAATACAAGTACAACATACAAGTTTAAGAAGACATGATTGTATTTCAGAGTTTGCCTAACGATCCACGCACTAGGCGAAGCCTGTGTCGCGTGAATCAGGATACGATTTCCAGTGAACAAGACCTCAGCTCCAAATGGCCTGTTGTACTCGATTTGAAGTTTAGAGAATGAAGCTAAAATGAAATTAATATAATTAAGTCAACGAGTAAATGTAATTTTATGTCCTACTTTATCATGACCAGTAGATTTTCAGTGTCAGCATACGACAATTTAGCCAACCATTTAGTGACTGATAATGTAGCATCCTTGACAGTTTGATGTTTTACTTCCTCACAATGTTTGATGACTCTATTGTACACTAAGCCTCTAATAAAATCGCCAAAACGTTGGGCAAATTTTGATGAACATTGTGGTAATGATACTTTATAGACACGTCTTTTGAGCATATTTTCGTAGTCTGCAGATAGCAGTACAGACCTGTGAACCGAAACAAAAGTTTGGAGGATAAACAACTGTCTTACAGTTAGTACATCACAATCCCTATAAACCTCTAACGTTGAATAACGACGCGGTTTATGGAGCATAACTTTTAAAACTGAGCGTTGAGCTCTTTCAGCCAAAATGAGAGAAGTTTTGGTTGCAGAGCCCCAGCATCTTATGCAGTACGTTAACAGCGATTGACCTAAAGCAATGTAAACGGATCTTAGAGTGCTGAATTCTGCTGCATTGCGCAGTTGCTTCATCACGTATACCATTTTTCTTACACGATCAGATAATAAATCAATATGCTTTTTGAATGAGATTCTCGTCAATGGTCACACCTAGATATTTAATTGAGCCTTCTCTAGTAAGCTGATCACAGTTGCAATTTGGACATTGAGTAGCGCAGGTATGTATTATTAGCGGTGGTAAAGTCAGTGGAGGACCGGAGGACTTAGTTTTGTGAAAATATATGTATTTTGTTTTTTGTAAGTTTAGTGTGAGAAGATTATTTTGCAACCACTTGTGAATTGTTTTCATTCCTGTCTCTGCAACAATATTGACCTTGACATAAGAAACGCAAAACGAGGCTAACATCAGATGTTAGCCTCAGAAAGTAGCAGTGCTTTATCTGGAACGCAGGGACTAACCATAAGAATAACTAATACAGTATAGAAGCGAATCTCCTTTGTGGGTGCGCCAAATGCCGCTATTTGCATACCTACAGCGCCCTTCCCCCTGTAACGCCCCGCAGTAGTCTGCGGACGCCGCTAGGGTCACCACATGGACGTATGGTTACCACTACAATATTATTTATATAGGTACCTGCATATTTTACATTAAATGCGAAACTGAGCATCACCGAGTCTTATTGATTTTGTACTTCAAGTGTAGCGAGCGAGCGACTATCTTTAGCAATAGTACGCACATTTTTAGTTTTTTTTTGATTCCGTAGTTATATTAACCTGCCTATTTTTGATTAATTGAGCATAATCCCTACACTTCGAGAACAAAATCATTAAAATGTTTCGAATTTCGATGTACAAAAATGGTTTGTAATTTAGGTATCGTACCTACGTTTATAGTCCAAGAGTTGAAGTTATGAATGTACTAATGGATAAAACCTAAGCTCACTTTTTACTATCAGACCAACATTTTCACTTGAAAAAAAATCTGTTGTTTCATAATTTTAATCAAGTATTGATTTTTTTTTCTTTTTTTAAAAACGTCGCCCCACACTAGGATTTTCTCCTGTGTCGTGGGTGCAGTTACAAACATAGAATATCACATGCACATACGCCCAGACCGGAACAAATTTCTGTAGGCCATACAAAATATCTGTCCCATGCGGGAATCGAACCCGCGACCCGTTGCACAGTAGGTGATCACTCGACCTCTGCGCTAACCGTGTTGTCGAGTCGTCGTGTCGTCGATTGTATTTAAATTTTATATGGAACAGTGACAAAGGTCGATAAAAATATATATAGCAGTACCAAAGTTTCTCATAATTCGAATTATTGCCGACTTGACAAAAAAAATCCCATACTTACAGAGTTTCAAAATTGCACTACAATGACAGCTTTAGAAACTCGATACATTATATTGTAATACAACTTGTAACTTTGACTTGTAATGGATATTACGAATAAAACGGTATCTGTATCTAGGGTAGGTATAATAAAAATAATTTTAAAGTATTCAATCATTTTTATTTAAAAGGTTTTAATTCAACAGAAATATTTACAAATGTCTGATATAAAAGATTTTTGTAGATGATTTGAAGTTTCGGTTATTAAACTTCAGCACGTAGTAAATACGCATTCTTATAAAAAGCTTAATCAGGTAATCAATAGGAAAGCATTCACAAGGTACCTGAAACACACGGTGCGCGCCTTGACTGGCGATTCCGTTCAACGGAAATCAAACGGTAGGTAAATAACGTGGCCTTGAGCGCTCGACGGCCGGGAGTTTCGCTTCTATACTCGTATTATTAGTTATTCTTATGGACTAACAACGATTACGATCCGAGGCGTGGTCGGGGCGCAAAATGGCGAATGTAATGACGTCATCGATTGGATGCTGTCAACGCGCGCACGGTGATTCGAAACGACTTTAGCGCGATGACATCGATATCATCGCCATTCGGAACGCACCGTTACCGTACAGTATGGGCTATTGCATAATATCGAAAAGAAACAAAATATAATATTGTTACAAGTTTTATTTTGACCAACAATACGTCTACAATTAACAAATTGAATCACAGGGGCCAAGGTGTTATCTCGTGTCCACTACCGAAAGATACAGTCGCGAGCACTTATATATATATATATAGAGCAGCGAGCCGTGAACGTAATACAACACAGCTTGAATTTGAGACACTTGTATAATACCCGCACAGGTGCCTAGTCTTTTCTCTATTGAGATTGGAAGTATTATTTTTACAAGTAAATTAGTATAATAGTGCCATCAGAATTGACTCCAATTCCTATACTTTAACATATACATATTAATGCTCGTGACCGTGTGCAGTACATACATTGCTCTAATTACGTGTAATGAGTATCCATATGCAGCTCTAAATACCGACATCAACGACCTTAATGTGTCTACACGCTAAACAAACACCGACCATATCTTATTAACTAATTACATGACAGCGTAATTGAATTTTATAATCAAATTCCATTTATCAATTTCAGTCTTTAAAAATTTTACAATTAAAACGAGCAATCAAAGAGAGCGTACGAAATAACCAATGTAAAAAAAATTAACACCACATTTTATAAACGACATCATTCACTAGGTATTCATAATTCATTAACCTTCACAAGTTCATTAACCATTCATCTGTGTAAAAGACGAAATTGAGAATTCCCTGAACATTTATGTATATGACTTCATAAAAATTACAGTAACCATATAAAAGTCACAATAGTGTTATTGAGCTAATTTGAAGATTCCAAAGGTCAATACAGACTTACGTACCTATACGTACTTTATTCATTTTTCAACTTGCACACATGGGTCGCATTGACAATTCTATAATATATTCATGTTCTAATTCTAAATGAAGTTATGTGAATTTAAGCGCAACAAAACACAATTTCAACAGAGCGAGCAATCCGCACAATTTTTAAAATATTTTTGCTAAGAGATTTTATACCCTTAGTGGATACCCTCATTAAGTGAATAAGTTTTGAAGAGAGTAAATGAAAGAAGTAACTTATTAACTTTTATTGAAAATCGAAGAGAAAATTAGTTGGGACACCTAATAGGACATGACGATCCCTTAAACAACAAGCGTTACGCCCGCGACTTTGCTCGCGTGAACTACTTGATTTTTGCCGTTATATTTTTCAGTTCATACTGCAATATCCCTCATGTTCGTAGAAATTTGTCAAATATTCTTAAGTACTATAGTACTTAAGAATATTTGACAAATTTCTAATACTTTTATAGTTTTACAAGCTTTTATTTGACTTGCAATGTACTTATGTTCGGGTCAAATCTTGCAAGTTAAATTTGATCCATTTGTCAGTGTTCGATTGAGCTGAAATTGTGCATTGTCCGAAATAGCTAATAAAAACAATTTTGCAAAGAATAACGTCAAAGGTGTCTCATTGTGTGTTAATCAATTATTGGAAAAGTATGATTATTAATAAAATTATATATTAAGGTATTTTAGGAGCCTTTGCTTGATCCACCTGTGAGATTACCTCTCAGGATTTTACGTATGTGCAGTGTTTCCTATCGAAAATAATAACACAATTATTTCACTTCACTTAATGTGAAATATTGAGACGCATAATAATGTTGATGACAGCTGAGCAACCGTCCCTTATACCTCATTTACATTCTGCATCTGCTGCTCCTCGCGCTGCCGGCCATACTTCCCAAAATACTACCGTATCAGTATCGAGAGAAGTGTGTGTTTGTTTACATACTGCCCTACCACACACTTCGCTTTCGGCAATAGCAGACATCGAGATAGTTACAGCTAGCGTCAGCGCTGTGTAAGGGAAAACGCTGATGCTGCAAAATAACGTTGAATATATAATTCCGTTCGTTCCGTTCTATAAAAATATAATATGTAATACAAAAAAAAGAACGATATTGAAAATGTAATACGAAAATTAATAAGGCACGTCCGTTCAATCAAAGCGCGCTCGGTGAGAAGTGTAAGCGCTGTATTACCTACATTGACGGCTGAACAGTCTGCTAGGCAGCTGTCGGACAGCTGTGCAGCCGTCGCCGCTATATATGTGTTGTGTATATTAGATTAATGTTGGCAACATTATTAAGATGGCAACACTGTTACTTGTGTGGATCTAATAAAAGTTGTAATGTGGAAGCTCTAGTTTTTATTAGGCATAGTGCAAGTATATTTTTCGCAAATAAATTTAAACTAGTTTTTTAAATATAAAGTGTATGTTTATTGTTATTAATTTGGTAGCTAATTATATTGTGTACTAAGCTTGGAACGCTGCTCCCATTATCTCCGGAGATGGGCGTTAGTGCTGCGACACTGATTCTTAGAACTAATGCAGTTATTAGCGTAATTATAAGTGAATCACTATATATTGTTCCAAATAAATTATTATTATTATATTATAATTATTAATTGCATTATCTAAAACATGGCGCTGCGTACTTTAATATTAATAAAATAAGTAAAAAATATACATCAAAGATAATAAGTGATGTGAAGACACTGGCTGAATTGATATTAATAAGAAAAAGATCGAAGAATAAAGCTTACAATTACGACGCAAAATGGAATCTTTGTTGCCGGAAAAGTTAGCTTTGTCAGAGGAAGCTGCTAATAAAAATAGATGGGCTTTTTTTATACAAAAAATTGAAAATTACATAGCAGTAGCCGCTGCCGTGAATTATACTAAATTTAGTGATGAAGCAAACGTTGCATTATTTATTAATAGGTTGGACAATAATACGTTGTTAATTTACAATACTTTTGGTTTTGATAAAACTGTGACCTACGAAAAAAATATTACAAAATTTGAAAATAATGTGTCATACACAAATAATGAAATTTATGAAAGATTTTTGTTTTATAATATAAGTCAACAAGAAGGTCAGCCAGTTAATGATACAAGCAGAAAACTGTAATTTTGAACTTCCAAAAGAAAAACTGATGCGAGACAGACTTGTATTAGGAATTTTTGACAAGGGATTGCAAGCACAACTTATAAAAGATAACCATTTAACCTGGCAGAATGCAGTAGAATTGGTAAGGCAAGCTGAAATTCAAAATAAACAAATAAAAGTGATACAGGCTAAAAATGAAATGTATTCGAAATTCAAAATAACAAGCAATTTGTAACAAAATATAATTGCAAGAAATGTGGTAGAAAACATGAACCAAGAAAATGTCCAGCTTTTAATAAAAAATGCACCAAGTGTGGCAAAATATAGAACGGTATGTTTTTGTTAATCTCATTAGCAAATCTGGTTGGATGGAAAAGATTTTTATAAGTAATAATTGTATTACTTTTAAAATAGACACAGGTTCTGTTCTGATGTCAATTTAATTGCATATGATAATCTAAATCATTGTGGTGTAAATGAGTCTGATATTCAAAAATCAAGTGTCACATTAATTACCTTTGGGGGTTACAAAGTTAACACTTTGGGTTCAATAAAATTGAAATGTAGATATAACAATTAAAAATATGAGCTTGATTTTTTGATAGTTGATAATAAATGCATTTCTTTGATAGATTTTCCTGAATGTAAATTATGTTTAGATCCAGTTCATCTTAACAAAGTGATTCAAAAGGATTATCAATTAATACCCACACTTAGTGACATAAGAGCACGGTTAGTTATAAGATAATCTTTCTCTCCTTGATTTTAAAGACGGATTTTTTAACATACCACTTGATGAAAACTCATCAGATGTTTGTACCTTCAGTACACCCTTTGGATATTTCAAATTCTTAAGATTTGCAACTTTGCTGCAGGTGAGCTCTGAAATGAAATGTTTATCTTGCTCGCCTGAATATTTTCAAAAAATTATGTATCAAAATTTTGGGGACATAGGACTGTTAATATATTTTGATGACGTAGTTTTAGCAACAAATTGTGAACAAAAGCATGATCAAATGTTAAAGGTTATCATGGAAAGAGCTAAACAGTTTAACATTAAATTCAATCCATCAAAATTACAGTATAAAAAAGTGAAATTAAGTTTTTAGGGCATGTGTTTTTATCAAATGGTATAACTATTGATAGTGACAGAATAGAAGCTATAAAACAATTACAGGAACCAAATAATGTGAAGGAATTACAGTCGTTACTCGGAATGATCAATTACATGCGAGAGTTTTAAACCTAATTTATCTGAGTTAACTGAACCATTAAGAACAAAAATACCTATCTCACCAATATTGTTAAAACCTAATTATGTCATAAATGTCAAACAATTTGTTATTAAGCGTCAGAGGAAATACAAATAATATTATTGTTAATTAAAATAGGTACCAAAATAATAAATGATAACGCCATCTGTAGGCATTCTTGTTAAGCTTTTGTTGTCTATGTTATCTGTGTTTTTATAAAAAAATAAATAAATCAGTCTGATTGCAACCGCAAACCACGTTTTTTATTAGGTTATGGGCCCAGTCTCCTTATACCTAAAAGCTTCTATTTTTCGTGCGTGTTAGTGAAAATAATGTCGACGAACTATATTACAAATGTTCCAAAGCTGAGGGGTCGTGAAAATTATGATGATTGGTCTTTTGCGGCGTCAAATGTGCTGGTGTTAGAAGGTATGGCGGACGCTATTACAACACAGTTATCGGCATCTGCGACTACAGATCAGAAGACTGAAGACTCGAAGGCTAAAGCAAAGTTAATCCTGACAATAGATCCATCGCTTTATGTTCATATAAAGCAGGCAGTTACAACATATGATCTATGGACTACATTGAAAAATATGTTTGATGATTCGGGTCATATGAGAAAAATCAGCTTACTTCGAAATCTCATCAATATTCGCCTAGAAAACTGCGAATCTATGACGAACTACGTGACTCAAATCGTAGAAACTGGACAACGACTGCGAGGAACAGGTTTTAAATTAACAGATGAGTGGATCGGTGCATTGATGTTAGCTGGACTACCAGAAAGGTATGCTCCGATGCTCATGGCGATTGAACACTCTGGAATCGACATAACCGCCGATATTATCAAAACAAAATTGATGGATATGGGTTCAGACTTAGGTACCGTTTCCGTTTCCCAGAACGCGTTCATAGTGAAAAGATCGCATAGAGAAACCAAACATGGCGGTCATTACGGGGTCAAACAAATGTCAGATTCGAAAGCTGTCAAAGTGATAAAATGCTATAATTGCAATTAAATAGGCCACTACAAAAATCTATGTCCAAATTTAGATAAAAACAAAAGAAAACAATCAACAAATGCTTTTAGTGCAATATTTCTGACTGGAAAGTTTAACAAAAACAATTGGTACGTTGATAGCGGTGCCAGTAAACATATGACAGCGAGACGAGACTTAATCAAGAACCCATCACATCAGTGTGACACGAATGAAATTATTATTGCAAATCAGACCAGTGTTCCAGTATTGTGCTCAGGTGATGTCAACATCGTGACTGTCGTGAACGGTGGGGAGTATGACATCACAGTTTCCAATGTATTGTGTGTAACAGATTTGACAACAAATTTGCTCTCGGTGAGTTAGCTGATAGAGAATGGAAATAAAGTGATATTCAAAGAAAATGCTTGCTTTATCCATAATCAGCAGAATGAACTTGTTGGCCAGGCTGAGTTGATTGATGGAGTATACAGATTACATACTTTGGAAACAGAAGAGTCGTTAGTAGCAATGCCAGCTGTGACATCTAGCAGAATTTGGCATAGGCGCTTAGGACATATAAATAGTGCTAAACTAAACAAAATGAAACAGGCAGTAGAAGGAATTACCTTTCCTGAAGTGGCAAAGATTGAAAAATCAACATGTATTGTTTGTTGTGAAGGCAAACAAGCAAGGTTACCATTTCAACAAAGCTCTTCCAAATCTGAAAGAGTGCTGGACCTGATCCATGCAGATGTTTCCATGCATTTGTATATTTTTTAAAAACAAAGGATGAAGTTTTTTCACGATTCAAGTGTTTTCAGTCCATGGTTGAGAAACAGAAAGACAGAAAAATCAAAATTATTAGAACAGACAATGGCTGTGAATTCTGTAGCCTAGAGTTTGAGAAGTATTTAGCAGAGCAAGGAATAGTCCATCAAAAGACTAATGCTTACACACCACAGCAAAATAGCCTATGTGAACGTATGAACAGGTCTATTGTAGAAAAGGCTAGGTGTTTGCTATTTGATGCGGGCTTAGACAAAATGTTCTGGGCTGAGGCTGTGAATACTTCAGTATATTTAAGAAATAGATCTGTCGTTTCTGGATTGAATGATAAAACACCTCATGAGGTCTGGACAGGCCAGAAGCCAGACTTGAGTCATTTGCGTGTTTTTGGAAGTACTGTCATGACACATGTTCCAAAAGAGAGACGCCACAAATGGGACAAGAAGGCGAAGCAGCTTATTCTTGTAGGTTATGCTGAGAATGTAAAGGGATACAGAATATATGATCCTGTGACTAACTCTGTAACCACAAGCAGAGATATAGTAATTATGGAGCATCCAGAAAAGAATACAGCAGATATTTTGGTAGAATGTAAACCTACACAAATGGACAAGCCAGATATGTCAAATGACCAGACAAGACAAGAAACATCAGATTCTGAAGAAGATGACAACAAAGATAGCACTTATGTACCTGATCTAGAAGCTTCTTCAGTAAGTACTGATGATAATTTTTATGATATTATCTCAGACACAGAGATAACACTTACAAACACAGAAAATGAAGTAACACCAAAGAGAGTTAGAAGAAAACCAGAGAGATATGGCTTTAACAACCTTTCTGTAAAAACAGAATGTGAAAGAGGTAGTGATAGCGGAGACATCTCACTTGAAGAAGCTCTGCATGGAACTGAAAGTCAGTACTGGAAGGCAGCCATGCAAGAGGAGTTGAATACTTTTCAAGTAAACGACGCTTGGGAAGAAGTGGACTATCCTAAAGACAAGACAGTAGTTCAGTGCAAGTGGGTGTTTAAAAAAAAGCGTGACAGTGATAACAGTGTGAGATATCGTGCAAGGTTAGTTGCCAAAGGTTTTTGTCAAAAAGCTGGTGTAGATTATCATGAGACATTTTCCCCTGTGCTTCGATATTCCACATTGAGACTCTTATTTGCATTAGCAGTAAAGTTAAACTTAGATGTGTGTCACCTTGATGTAACCACTGCCATTTTAAATGGTTTTTTGAAAGAAACAGTGTATATGAATAAACCTATCACTGATAATTGTTACGAGACTGATAACAAGGTATTAAAATTAAAGCGTGCTATTTATGGCCTAAAACAGTCTTCCAGAGCTTGGAACGAGAGAGTTGATAATTATTTGCTAAGTTTAGGTTATAAAAAGTCAAGATATGAGCCATGTTTATATACTAAATTTGAAGGAAATGTAAAAATTATGGTTGCTCTGTTTGTAGATGATTTTTTCTTTTTATAACTGTAAATCGGCTTTGGATCAGTTAGTAGATAATTTGAGTAAAAAATTCAAAATAAAAAATCTAGGTCTGTTAAAACAATGCCTAGGAATGAGAGTTAAAATTGGTAAAAATTCTATATCTCTCGATCATTGCTTCGTAAAATAAAATCTGGAACTTCAAATAAAGGGAAACGTACAAAAATCGCTGATGGGGCTGAAATTTTCACTGGCGACGATGTATACAGAAAACGAAAATTAAAAGAAGAGGAGAACAAAAGAAAACTTAAAATTATAGAAGATAACCAAGCAAAGAGACTTAAAAACCAGGAAAATAATTGGAATTTTGAATAACTTCAAAATAAGCAATAGGATCAACCGAAGAAAGAAAGATTTACCTATCTATTCCTCAAGCTCAACAGCAGCTCCCGTTTTTTGAAAATTTACATAAATAATAGCCCCCGAAAAAGACATTAAATACTGCAAGCATCTGCCCTGCATCCGCTGAAACATTCTTCTTTCCCATTAAAATCTCATAAAAATGAAAATAGCCACCCAATCTCAACTCAACAATAGAATAGATGACATTGTTTCGATGTTATCAGCAAGGATGAGTGTTTTTGAACAAAATTTGAAGTAGTCAATTCAACAACTACGCCACAAACTGTGAAGGCACTTGCAATCGCAATTGCTAAGTTTTAAATCATTTATACTTGATGACATCACTCTGCTGGCTGAGTGATCAGGTTGGGTTACTCAATAGGCCGCTGACTGCTCTACATCAAGTCGCCGTCTCTTTGTGACCGACCGGTATTTTAACAGCCGTTTTCTGGTTGACATTAGTTCAGACATTTGCTGCATACCTACTGTTATAGGAACTGTTTGATTTATGTTTGTATAGAGATGGTATTTTAGTTTGGTTGTCATAGTAACGGAATTGTTTGCTAGACTTCAGAGTATTATTTTATAACATGGTGACAGCGGTGGGATAAATTAATATTTGATGAAATAATAAGTCATATTACGAGTATGGAGCATGCACGACCACCACCAGAGCTGTGTCTTGAAGGCAACTCCATCAGCCGGGCTGATGCATGGAAGCGTTGGAAAACACAATTTAACTTGTTTTTGAAGGCATCAGGGGTGCACAAGGAAAAGGGTGATGTACAAGCCAGCTTACTTATCAATTTAATAGGTTCAGATGGATTTGATATTTATGAAACATTTACTTTCGACAAGGAAATTGAGCGTGATGATGTCACGATTCTTGTACAAAAATTCGATCAATATTTTGGTGTAAAACATAATCTTACGTTAGCTAGATATAATTTTTTCACACGAAATCAAGAAACCGGCGAATCTATCAACCAATATGTTACAGCATTGAAATTAGCAAAAAGTTGTGATTTTAAAATATTAGAAGATGAATTGATTCGTGACCGCATTGTGTGCGGCATAAATAATAGCGTCGTACGCGAACGCTTGTTAAGAATGGAGGAATTAAATTTAGATTCCATATTGCAGACGTCAGTCACCCCATCATCTGGTCGGACTTCCTGACGCATCACCTTCACATTCACCTTCTGCTTGACTGTACCCAGGGTATACTGCGGGATGGGAAGACTGGATTGTCTGCCGCCGCACACACAGCATTAAGGTCGTATCGTTACCTGATTCGTCTATTCTAGTTAAGTTTCCTTGCATCACACGACCAACTGGAGCTCCTCTAGCTCCCGAGCATACAACCGTCAACTACAGTCAGTTGGTCCACCGCTGCACTCTCGTCCACGTCGTCTTTCGCCTTGTACCTCATAAACTTCAGTCGGCAAAAAAGGAGTTTTCCGAAATGGTTCAAGCAGGCACTGCCTGACCCTCCAGCAGTTCGTGGGCATCTTCACTCCAGCTTGTGCCCAAGAAAGATAACACCTACCGTCTTTGTTATCATGACCGTGATCTTAACGCACGAACCATCCCGATCGGTGGTTTTTTTTTATTCCTATAATATTGCAGGTTCAACGGTCTTTACCACCATCTGGTGAAGGCGTACCAGCAAATCTCGGTTCACCCACCAGACATCAGCAAATCGGTCATCATCACGCCCTTCGGTCTGTATGAATTTCCATACATGACCTTCGGCTTACGCAATGCAGAGCAGACGTTTCAACGCTTCGTAGATGAAGTGGTACGAGGCATGGATTTTGGAGCGGAGGTGACGTTCCTTGATTACCAGATCAATGCAGTAGGCACTCGGCCGAAGACCGCAGCCAGCCCTTGATGGAGTTCCCCTTCTTGCTCAATATCAGGTGCCCCTCATCGTCGCAGTCGCAAGTACGAAGAGTACTTGCCTCTTCCTCCGGACACCCGAGCTCGAAAAGCACTTCGAGTCCTGTAAGATACGTTTGGCCTCAGCGACTATGCTAGCCCATCAGGATTGTACCGCTTCTCTGGCTCTTTTTATAGACCCGTCCGGCATCCACGCCGGCTCCTGCCTACAACGCAAGAGTAAAACTGAAGATATAACCTATTGGAAAAAAATGTTGCCAAACAAACGAACCTTGAGTATGATTCCCCAAGAAATACCTATGAGTAGTGGTATAAATAAGTTATTTTTCGATGCATTAAAACTAAAAATCTGCAAATGGAGGTCTGTTTAAAAAATAATGCAGTGTAGTTTTTGATAAGGTCCACTTATCTACTGGATTTAATTTTATCCCATCCTCTGACACAACTTAAGGGTTTGTCCCTATCATAAAGATACCCAAATTTGCAGGTCATACCCTAGTTTTCAGGATTAGAGGCTTATGTGGATCATAGCGACAGCCTGTGGCTTTTTTTGTGAAGGAAAAAATGCCAATTTTACAATATTACAATGCCAATGTTACAATTAGTGAATACCTTAAAGGATGTGGTTCGTGAAGTTATAAAAAATGGCCTAGAACCATTGGCATTAATTTGCGACCAGCGGACCTGAAAAGGCCGCATCGCAGAATCATAATACGAATCATATTAGGATTCATACTATGAATTGAGTGCAATTCATAAGCAAGTTCTATTTGACAGCTTTGTATTAATATTCGTAAAACGGTCCCAATCGATACTTTAGCAATGCCTAATTTGTGGACCATTTTACAGAGGAGATTAAATAAAAAATGGACTAGAATATGTGTTGAATGATTTAAATTTCGCGCCTTCTAAATGTCACTTTCTTTTTTATTGTGTGCTATGCCGCTCTCACTACTATTCTGTGACATTACGAGTTATACGACTTATCTTGTTTTTGCTATTTATTAAAATAAAGTATATTTCTCAAAGTAAATAATCTTCCATCGTTTATAATCAAGAGGTTATGGGCCCAAATGCCCTGTAAATGTGCAATATTAATAATTTGACAGTTTATTAAAAGTGCAAATACTTAACCTCAACATAGCCACGCGAAACCGGTAAAAGTGTCGAAATATATCTTCAAACAATCCATTAACATTAAGAGAAAAACTGACTGGCCAAATTATTCAACCTGGAGATTTGCCATCAAGACTTATCTCGAACATGGGGACTGTATTGAAAAGTCAACCGGCAGCTCTGTAGATTCGAAACGTGACCTCAAGGCGAAATCAAAGATAATTTTATTAGTGGATTCCGTAAACTATGTTTACATTCAAGAGGCCAAGTCAGCTAAAGAAGTGTGGGACAACCTGGCTCATGCATTCGACGACTCAGGGCTAACAAGCCGAGTGGCTTAACTTCGAGAATTATGTACTACAACTCTCGCCGAATGTCAAAATGTAGAGGAGTACGTTAGGAAAGTAGTCACTACAGCGCATAAACTACGCAATATCGGCTTTAAAGTGGACGACGAGTGACTTAAGGCTCTGCTGCTCTCTGGTCTGCCTGAAACATACAAACCTATGATAATGGCCATTATTGAAAATGCAGCGTGGTGTCCTTTAGCCGAAAACGCCTAGTAAAGCAATTTGACTATACACTAAAAAATACAATCATACAGAGACAAAGTTCAATACGCGACCTTGGTGTACATTTTGATTCTAAGCTCCTCTTTGACTTACATATAGATAAAATTGTCGCGAAGGCCAGTAAGGCCCTGGGTTTCATAAGACGCATATCTAGTGACTTTACAAAAGCTAAAACGCTTAAAATACTATACTGCACTTTCGTTCGGAGCCATCTGGAATATGCGTCTCAAGCTTGGAATCCCAAATACCTTACCTACGTGTCGCGTATTGAAAGAATACAGCGTAAGTTCATTAAATATCTGTGTTACCGCACCAAGGAAAGCTATCATTCAAATGATTATGACGCTATATGCAAAAAACACCATATTCTTACGCTCGAAAACCGCCGTCTAATAGCTGACATTCTATTTTTATTAAAAATTTCCTCAAACAAGTTAGACTGTCCTGAATTGTTATCGCTGCTGGCCTTAAATGTCCCTTCCAAAGGTCTGCGGCATAGGCCAATACTTAACATTTCTTCAGCGTCTACCAACTATAGGCAGAATGCGTTTGTACGACGAGCAAGCAGCAATTTTAATAAATTGAGCAAAAGATTCGATCTCGACTTATTTAACAACAGCACGACGTTTACTTGTTTTGTGAATTATTGGCAGGTAAGTGTTTCAAAACTGGCTATGTTGTCCAATTTATTTTATGCACATAACATGTGTAAGGTTGTCTTGTATTGTAATTATAACATGCGCTACGGGATAGGTGCCATTTACAATATATTATGCAATTTTTAATTTTTTTTAACATAGTCAATTATTATATATTGTTGTTTAATATTATGTTATTTCATACTTTTTCTTAGATTTTTAGCATGTTATATTTCACTTTTTTACGTTTGTGTACGGTATAGGAACTTGGTCGCTTTTTAGCAATTCTATGTTATGTTATATCTATTAGTGGAAACCAATTATTGGCTTTTTGTTACATATTTTAGCGTTATCTGTGTTTGTGAGCTGTTGGTTTTCCTAAGATAAAATAAATAGAAAGTTCCGGTATGAAAATAAGCGCAGATTCAGTCAAAGTATAATCCACGTCACTTACTAATAAATTGATAAGCAAAGATATGATTTTTGAAGAAACATTAGTGAAATGGTAAAACATTATTAATGTATATTTATTATGATTGTCAAATCGGCAACATTAGACTGTTACCAAAACTAACAGATGAACATGTCATTCCTGACAAAAGTGAACGTTAGCAATTGTTCTAAAAATCTCAGCGAAAGAGTTGCAGCTACTTAAATATACACTAGAACAGTGAATATTTTGCAATACGGTCTAGTTTTCTTGTTATTATATTTATATGTCACAGATTAAATTAAAGTGAGCATCCGAAGAGGGGCAATCGCACTTTTTACAACGTTTTAACCAAATCAAAAAACGTTTCCGTTCCCATACATTTTGCAAGCACCTTGACAGCTGTCAGATGTCAAATTATATGGGAACGGTCAATCATTTGACAGCTACAATGGTTCGCGAGGTCGAGCTCCTGGCAAATTAAGAGGTCCAGTTAAATTTATTTTACCTCTTTCTCAATTTTGGACCAATGCCATTAAAATTATTGAAAATATTAGGTGACAACTCAGGCGAGGCCGCAAAAAAGTGTGCATTAAGAAACTGGATTAGACACTAAAAAGTCAATTAAGGGGCAGATCGCAATCCTGTGAGGTTTTCACTCGGCAAAAAGAAAAGGATAGATATATTGCGAGAAAGAAAAGTTAAACTGGTTTTGAAACGCTAGCGAGTGATTTTCGCAATTCAGGAGTTTTCAAACGGGTTCTGTCAGTTAAAAACGAAAAGAAGAGTACCTTGTCAAAGTCAACAAAAACAATGGCTTTGAAACGCGAAATCGCTTTATTTTACAACTGCACAAAGCTTAACTTATCATTTGCGAACTTTAACTTCGACTTAAAAACGAAATCAGCTAATCACAGAACCATCAAATTTCAATATCAGGTAAAATTGAACGCTGACTGGGGGCCGCCAAAAATTCGCTCCTGTCGGGCGAAAATTACACTGCGTTTGTTCTATTTTACTGTCGTATGTACCTCACATATAAATAATGTAATCAACGATTCTCGTCAAAAAAAAAACCTCAACGTTCGAGTGAGCAAATAAAGCAAGACTGGGGAGCGTCCACCTCGCCGCCCACCTCGCCGCCCACCTCCCCGTGAGTTCCCCGCCGTTCCTCAATGCAAGTACTCGTACATTCGTTGCGTAAAACTTTGATAACGCTGTGATTATTGAATTGTTAAAGATTGATTAAAAGATGCTAATGAAAGTTAAGCTAACTTTAAGATCGGTTTGTAAGAATAATTACGTGAAACAGACATATATCGTTTTCGTTTTATCTGTTGGTGTATAATTTTACCAACTTAATTCCGATATTTATCTACACAGTGCGTCTCACCGTCGCCGACAGATTGGTAACACCTCTCACAGACGGATCAAGCTTCGGGTGCAACCTAAACATATTCTTTCTACCCTTCGGGCGGTTAACGTGTTTATTTTAACAGCCATGCCCAAGATGGCAAAATATACCTAACTTACTTGCAAAGAAATTGTGCCAAACTGTTAAGACCATGCCAGTTTATAAATCTGAGGAAAAATTTGATGTTGAGCCTTCAATGTAAAGAAATTATGTACAGTTCTACTACACAAAAATTACTGTTGAGCAGAGATTTAAATCGTAAATCTCTGCTGCTGAGACTGAAAAAAAAAACGGAAAAACATAAACAAATATAACTCTGAAAAAAAAAGGCTTAAATATCACAATAAAAAATAAATTTGTAAAACTAAATTTTTGAGATATGTTATTTTTTATAAAAAGCGCAGATTTTTCAATAACCGGTCAGATTTTTAATCAATAATGCAGTGGTTCAGTTTCAGTCGTTAATATTTTCGTTCGTGAACCTTGCGATGCGACAGGTAAGGCTATGCAACAATCAACCCCCGCCAAAGAGTAGATTTCAAGAACTGGTCTGGCCTTGAATAACCTTTTTTTTAAAATAATTATTGATTTCTAATCCCTATCACCTAAGATTGTAGGTATTGATTCTAAGTTTTTTACAACTATTTTTATTTTATCGCGTACGCAAAGATAAATTATACTTGATTGGTCATTGTAATGCTACCACAATATGTATATCTACGTACAATCGCCTAAACACTTACCAACCAAGGCACCTTTGTGCAATAAACGATCGTATTCCATACTATATAAATCATTTATATGTAGGTACCTACGTTTTCATCACCCGTTGAAAACAAACAGCTAGCTTACCGCGCTTGGATCAGAGGTCGAGCTTCTAGGGATCCCAATACTAACCTACTGAAAACAGCCTATAATAATGCCACCAAGTTGTGTAAGAGGGCTTACATTAGAGCGGACGCTCAGCGCATTGCACAAGTGGGTCAGGAACTGCTAGCGCACCCTACGGGTAGCCGTTCTTTCTGGCGCCTGGCCAAAGCTGTGCAATCAAACTTCTGCCAACCCTCGCTGCCACCGCTGAGACATGCCGATGGCTCACTTGCTCATCAGCCGCAGGAGAAAGCCGACCTCCTGGCAAAACTCTTCGCGGCCCATTCCCGTATCGATGACTGTGGTGCACAACCTCCGACACTGTCCCATTGTGGCAGCACTATGCCCGATATCCGCATCAGACAGCGAGATGTGCGGGCGGAGCTACAGTCGATTGATATTCGAAAAGCAAGTGGACCAGACGGCATTCCTGCGATTGTACTTAAGAAGTGTGCAGCGGAGTTGACTCCGGTCCTGACGCGTCTATACCGTCTGTCGTTCTCTGCTGGTTGTGTGCCGAAATCTTGGAAAGAGGCCAATGTCCAGCCGGTTCCCAAAAAGGGAGATCGTTCTGATCCGGCTAACTATCGCCCTATAGCCGTCACTTCCATTTTGTGTAAAATCATGGAGAGGATCCTTAACACCCAGCTGATCCGTTACCTGGAAGGTCACTCGTTGCTTAATGACCGTCAGTATGGGTTTCGTCCTAAACGGTCAACAGGTGACCTTCTAGCGTTCCTTTTGCACAAATGGGGTGAATCTATCGATAAGCGCGGCGAGTCTGTGGCTATTAGTCTCGACATCGCCAAAGCTTTTGATAGAGTCTGGCACAAGGCTCTCCTTTCCAAGCTTCCGGCATACGGATTGCCCGCTCAGTTCTGTACGTGGATTGCCAGCTTCCTCCACGAGCGTAGAATTCGCGTTGTCGTTGACGGCTGCGCTTCGCGGTTCGTGGCAGTGAATGCTGGTGTTCCACAAGGCTCCGTTCTATCCCCAACATTGTTTCTTCTGCATATCAATGACATGCTTTCCTTGGGAAGTATACATTGCTATGCAGACGACAGTACAGTGCATGGGGGATATCACGGAAGCTCAGGGGCTGCTCGTGGCAATATTGATAGGGAGAGGCAGAATCTTATCATTGAGCTCAACAGGACGCTGGACCTCATCTCCGAATGGGGTTCCAACAATCTTGTCGAGTTCAATGCTAAGAAAACACAGGTGTGCGCGTTCTCGGCGAAAAGGTCACCTTTCCTCCCCCCTCCTTCTCTTCAGGGCACAACCCTTCACACACAGAGTAACATCACCTTGCTGGGAATGAACATTCGCTGCGATCTGAACCCCAGAGACTACATCGAATCCGTTATAACTGCTGCCTCACGGAAACTCGGTGTCCTAAACAAGGTGCGTAGGTATTTTGCGCCGGACCAACTATGCCTGTTGTATAAAACTCAGGTTAGGTCTTGCGTGGAATATTGCTCGCACCTTTGGGACGGCTCCGCTCAGTACCTCCTCGATGCTCTGGACAGATTGCAGCGTCGCGCTATTCGAATAATTGGCGATGTAGAGGCAACTAACACCCTCGAGCCTCTACAACTTCGTCGTGACATCGCCTCTCTTAGCGCCTTTTACCGAATGTTCCATGGGGAATGCTCTGACGAGCTCTTTAACCTTATCCCTCCCTCTCCATTCCTTAACAGAAACACGCGTAAGGGCCTTCGGAGTCATCCGTACACTGTGTCCTCCTTTTCACACCGTACCAAGAAATTCCAAGATTCCTTCTTCTGTCGTTCATCCCATACTTGGAATTCTCTACCTGCGCACGTGTTTCCTCCATCCTACAACATGGGTTCCTTCAAAAGAGGTGTGAAAAAGCATCTTTTAGGCCGGCAAGGGGCGGGCAGGTAGGATAGTGGATGTCGTCCCTACTCTATCTGTCAACTCATTTGGGCCTCTTTCACCGCTTAACATCAGGCGGGAGGAGGTCATTTGCCGGGCCTTACATAAAAAAAAAAAAAAAAAAAAAAAACCCTACAAATTCTAACTTAATTCTTAAATCGATCACCTTGAAGTATCGCGTTTAGCGATAGAAATGTATTTCCACCTTTACGCGTGTGTGAAATTGAAGAGATTTCTTACTCTTATTCTTCCTCCAAGAAAACATCGAGATCTACATTTTTTACTTAAGAATCTTCACAGGAGACTTTCATAAGGAAACAAATATCAGTGGGGCTACTCTCTAAATTCTTCGACAATGTTTTAATCTCGTAGTTAGCTGTACAATGCAGGGAGAGCGCGCACGCATTGGTGTCGTCGACGACAGCACGAAGAAATGAACGGCGATTTTGAAACTCAAAACTTTGATTACGAACTTAAGAGTGTAGCACCTTGGAGCCGTTAACGGTAACAAACATGTAACCTAGAATTAGAACAGATGAGCTGAAACTTCAATACGTGTTTTCTTATAAGTAACAAAGCCTAAGTTAAGATAGTCCTACTTGTCAAATAGAGAAATAAGGCAAATGTTTTGTCTCGCGACAGCTCGCGAGTGCGGGCGCCGTATGCGGTGCGAAGGGGGGTCACACTCCGCCCGCGTTCCCCGCATAAGTCGCTCAGTCCATGTCATAGGCCGGATTCAGTCAATTCAGTGCTACTCGGACCAGCGCCTATATCCATCGCGGATGAATTCGCCGTTCCGTTCCACGCGCATCGCCATTGAGAGAGCCACTAAAAAAGCTTTTGCGTAAAATTTTCATACAAAATGTACAGGAAAAGTTTTTTGCAATTTGTGACTTTTTGAGTACTCCAACGATGGTCGGTCCCATAGAAGTTTTTGATCAGTATTAGAAACAGGATCGATTGGCATCAAAAAATGTTTTTATGTAAAATGGCTGTTTTCTTGCTAACTGTACATATTTTTGAAAATCTATGAATGGGGATCAAAATTCCATAAAAAATTATGGATAGTCTCCTAAAACCATTTTCGTGTAGCTGCAACGGATAAGGTACTTCTCCTTTCTACCCCGCTGAAAGTTTCCACCCTGTATATCATGTATATAATGTCCCGAGATTCCAAAGATGCAAAACTAGTCTTTATTTTTATATAAATCGTCACTGACATTCCAAAGACAGGGCCTCAGTTGTACTTCTTGTGCAGTCCTCTCAGTTTGCACATCGACAGTTATGATGACGACAGTTCACGACGACAGTTCAGTGCACGACCGTCCGTCGTGCACTGAACAACACCATTAGGACACATAGGCGTCGCGGCGCGGTCGATGTCATCCGCGCATGGATAGCTCCACTGAACGTGCTGTATGGGCTTAACTCAGTTTTGCCGTCCGTTTCGGACATTCGCGCAGGGCATCCGTGTCGCACTGAATACGGCCTCAGTGTTGTGCATTACGCAGGCGCAGTGCGACCCCCCTCCGCATCTCATACGTCGCTCGCACTTCCGGTCTGTCGCGTGCTGCACCTATACCATCTACAAGTGGCAGCTATTAGCCGAATGGCACAGTTACGCAAACATAAATGAAGTGCCACCGTCACATGGTTGCGCGTCACCGTGCGTCCGCAATGTCTATCTATCTACGATCGCTTAAAACAGTATTAAAGCCGCAGAGAGAGCGAGATGGGCGCTAAACACCGCAATAGCGGTGTCTCTACTTCAATATTGTTTTAACCTTGCTCTAAGGGATTGTGGTAAGGCTCCTGAGGGCCAATTCATCTAATAAGCCACGGCCGATCTAACCGAATAATTGCTTTCGACCCATCATAATGCCTTGTTACCACGTCATCAAACGTCAGAAAGACAATCAAAGCGCTCCGATTGGTCGAAAGCAACGGTTCAGTTTCTATTCAGCTCTGGCTAGTTAGTGGAATTGACGCTCCGAACTCTCAATATCGACTCACTGAAGTCGGAGCGCGAACTGAAGTGTGGCGGCATGTTCTTTGTGTAGGCTTGTGTGTTCATGAATCAGTACTACACCGGGTTAAATTAAAATAAAGAGAGATTCCGAGAGTATCAATACGTAGCCGATATACGTAAAAAAAACAATGTTTCATTTGCCAGTTACTACTTATATGCATCGTCGAAAATATAAGCAATGGCTCCAGAGTGTAGTTTAGCGCTTTCTGTCCTTACTTAAAGACATAAATGTTGAAAAATTAATAGATAAATACAAGAAAAAAAATCGTTCTGATGTTGATAGGTAGTTATTTAAAGTACAAAAAGAAATTAATACAGTTGAAATTTCGCCAGGGCGGTTAAGAGCACTGTGAGTTCATGACCTAATTGGTCAAGGTGTCTGCAAGCAAGGCTAATAAATCATATAAAAACATTTACAGCCATCCTTCTAACGAAACATCAGTTCTAAGGATCTTACGTGAACATTGAGGGAGACGAAGGTCAGTGCGAGGGTCCTAAGAATGCTAACGCCGTTCTAGAAGGAAAAACGTGTTGTTTTCAAAAGAATAGTTCAACCTGTTTCAGAAAGGGGGTGAAGTTACTTATCTCAAATTATAACGGGTGATGAAACGTGGATTCATTATTTGGACCCGGAGAGGAAACAAGAGTCAATGTAGCGAAAACACGAGGGTTTCCTGCCGTCGAAGAAATTTTGAACTCAACCATCCGCCGGGGGATTATGGCAACATTTTTTGGAATCTTGGTCTCTAAAATACCCCGAAACGGCACACTTGACTCTAGCTAACGCGGTTACTATTTACTACCCCGCTATAGCTCGGGACTAAACCGAACCCGTATATAATGGGACATTTTAGCCCTTGTATAACAATCAACTATCGAGGTGTGCTGGAAAATGCTACACCTCTGGGCCCATACGAGTTTGCTCATTGTTCTTTGGTTCCTGACAACCTATATGAAAAAAAGCGCGGCGCTATGCCACCACACCGGCTGTCGGTAAGCTAGGACAACCCAAGGTTAAATTTTAAAAACAATGGAACAGCTTATCTTGAAATACATTCTAAAATCCCAAATAGACATTAGTATATAATTGTTAAGTTTAAGCCTATCGTTAAGTAACATATGTTTCAGTGACAACACTAGAAACTTCTACTATAATTGTTCCAAATATTATATTCTAGTTGATTTACACTTTGGGGCGGGAATTCTGCTTATACACTAAGTATAATTAATAATGAAAACATGATAAAACAATTTCTTAACCAAACTGCGAGAACATGACAACATATTATATTACTCATTTATGTATATATTTATCGGTGAATACTATACATTTAACATCACCCTGACTAGATGATAGCATTTGACTAGACTATACTTTCAAAGGTTTACAAATTACACGCTATCGAACTATCAAATTGTTCAATGTTTGAAAAACGGTGACGATTACCTTATTTTATTCAGTAGAAACTGCTTACAAATGTTGAAGGTTCTATATAGCGATAATAAATTATAACGATACTTTATTGTTTCCCGAAAATTTCGGTCGAACTACAACGGGCCGTGGACCGTGGTCATGGGTTGACTGACAGCCGGTTCAACGACGTCTTCGCGAAGCGCGGGTTCCACCAAACGGCCGCCGCTTGTCTTCTTAATATTTACTACACAGATAAAAATGAAAGTGATGAAGACTAGGCGAGACCCACGCGCTTCACGAAGACGTAGCTGATCCAAGTCAACCCAAGGCCACAGCACGCTGTGGCCTTGGCCGGCTTTAGTCGGTCCATACGGTAGGGTCCGTACATTGATCGGTCATCGGTCAGATTATGATCAACCCTTCCAGGCTCCATAATAATATTTAAGCAACCATAAGGCGTTTAACACATTGCCACCGCATCCCGCTGCGGTGTACGTAGTGACGAAAACCGCATGCGGCTGCGGCGGCACGGAACCGTGCCACCGTACGGTTTGCTCCGTATCACCGTCCGGAGCTGCGATGCACGACGCACCGCATCACCGCATTATATGTCGAAATCTATTATGCGTATGCACGTCCTTTCTATGCAAAAATCCGTACGCTACTGCGGCGCAGTGTGGCATACCCCGCGGACCGCACCGCATCGCCGTCCGGGAGTGCGGTGCCGTCGCGCGCGCCGCACAACCGCACAGGCATGCGGTGTGAGTGTGTTATAACCTGCGGTTTTTGTATACAAATTAAGATTCTTCAGTCAAAATTAAAAACCGCAGCGCCGCACACCGGAGCGGTGTCCGGTGCAATGTGTTATGCGCCTTACGTAGTCGAGTACTGAACAACTTCATTATAAAAGATCCCAAGGCCCTCCAGAGGTTACTTTTTTTCTCACAAAAATGTTTGGAATAAAGTAGCTTTAGTGTGTACTTTGAATGTATGCATAGTGCATACCCGCTAGCTTGGGTCCACGGTCAATTTATCTAATAGGGAACATGCAATATTTTTATTTTTGCGTTTATTGTAAAGAGTCCCATGTAGAATAGATCACAAGTATGATAAAAATTTAAATAATAAATTTTATTACAATAAAATGCAGTCTGAAACTAACAGTTCCAAATTTCGTGCTAAAACGGGCCTACAGTTCTGATGACGTCACTCCTGCCTGTCACTCATTCGTCGCTAACATTCCATTCAAATATCATAAATAAATAAATATGGAAAGTTTCGATTTGTTTCAAATTACTTATTTTAAATAGACTATCCATCACTATAAGATATAAGATGTCAGAAAAATGCAATTATTGCTCTGAAAAAAGACGTTTGAATTCATGTTTTATACCAATGTGTCCATCGACTTCAAAGAAGTTTCCAAATAAATTGTTTTTAACTGGACCTTCTGATCCAAAGTTGAAAAAAATGATTGTAACACGATAACTTTCTTTTCGTACGTTATGCTCTTAATGAAACACTAAAACTTTACTGTAATTTAATACTTTACCTACCGCAGAAGTTTAATTCCTTTCATTTCTGCACTCGAAAACTGGGCACTTTCAACAAAAAAAGTTACTACCATGTCGACACTAACTCTCGATAGGTTTCTGGGGTCTATTTTTATACAACCAACTACAATTTTTTACATAAAAATGTAAATAATTTACGTAAAAATAATGTTTACCTTTACATCTAACGGGACATTAAACACGAGTGACGTCACTAGTCGCTGATTGGTAGATCAAGATGCGTTCCGTTTCGCGTATTCTTCATCCGCAATTTTTCATGAAAAATAGTATTTACTAAAATAAAAACGTTGCCATAATTCTTATTTTAGGTTTTTATAACATTTTAATTACAAATAGATCATAAATATTACATTTGCATCTTCCCTATTATCACGCTTGCGCTCATATGCACACCGGCACTATATGTGTGTCTGGGGGTACGTTTAGCCCCCCTGATTGGCCTCGCTACTTACAAGAAGTATAGTAGACGTACAAACTTCCGCTCTAACCCCGTTCAATACCTTACAGCGTGACGTCCTGGTGCCGTAAGTCCGATATGACGTTAACGATGACGTCATGCAGCTATCCATGCCGGCTAACGTTAGCGCACTCACAGCATTTCGGGGCGCGTTTGAGCACGCTAATAGCGCTGAGTGACTTTTATTGATTTTCGGACCGCAGCCAGAGTGAGTTAAAAAAACAACCGAACAACTACACTCCAAGGCTCTGAACGCGGCTCTGTTTTTAACTTCCTTTAGCACCTGGTAGGTACCTATAAATAAGCTAGCGGGTATATAAATGCACTCAAAGTAAAATATACTAAAGCGCAATACACGCCAAAGTCGTCGACCCGCCGACCTGTATCTTTTTGTCGGGTTCACTCATTGCAAGTCGGAAAGCTGTTGGCGGCATGTCGGCGGTTTGAGATGAACTTTTTGGCAGTTATTTAGTACAGCCTAAATGTTGGCGAGCAACATGACACCAATAGGTATACAAATTTTTTAATAGCATCGATATATATCGAATTAAGTCGGTACTGATATATCGATATATCAGTCTAGTACGCTGATATATTGATATTTTAATGATATTTCTCCTTTTTTAAAAGTTTCTTAAAATCCAATGTAGTTTTATAGCCGCTCTGCACGATGGGCTATGATGGTGACCATTCTCTGTACATTATTCTGGTTTACAATAGTTTTAGACAGAAACTCGGAAATTTCTTTAGTAAAGTCAACATGATGGATGACCATTCGCTGTACAGTTGACTCAACAGTGTATCTCTTTGACACATACTGTACTCACCACAGATTACAACAATAGATTAGAGCCGAGAACAGAATAATTTTTTAGACTTCAGTGTTGCTAGTAACAGCATTTTTCACGGATTTGAGTTTTTTTCAATACTGAATCATCGATAATGGCGTATCGTCGATACCGATAAATATCGATATATTTAAGCGTCGATATATCGATATTTATTGCTTTTCCGTTATATCGTGGGTGGCATCCCTAGTCAACAACAGCACGCGTGAGCGCGTGTTGCAGTCATGTTTATACATTTATGTGTCGGACAGTGTGGGCGGTCTGTGCTGCCGCTTTATTGCGCTTATAACTATTTTATCCCATACATTTTGTTTGTGAGAAAATAAGTATCGTCTGGGGATCTGGGAAATTGGACTATTAGGACTAATGGGTCTCAAAATCTCAACTGCACAAATTCTATATTTTGCATTACCCGTCCGACCGTCTCGTGAATGTTCGCAAAGGATATCGTCTCGCACTGAACTCTGCCATAGTGTTCATGCGTGCGAGCGAAAACTATTACTTGTGTACGGATATCATGCTGTATGTGTTGAAAATTCACCTGTTTTAATAATACAAATTATAATAAAGGCGAAATAATAACGAACTGAGCTGAAATGAAATTCACTTAGCGGAAATATAAAGCTATATGAATGGAAGTAATGGTGCGGCGGCGTTGGACTGACGCGTTGGTTCTGACGCGACAATGTTTTATTGCTAAGGATTATTCACACTAACAATGGCCTAGAGAGCACGAGCCGTGTCTCGTGAGCTTCGGTAGGTACATAACAGTTGATACGTAAATATGTATCCGAATATCCGATCTATGCTTATAACATTAAATGAAGAAATGAGTGCGACTTATTGAATTGTCAATATTTTTCCAATAAAATGAATTCTATCTAGCAGTGGGAGTGTGGTGGGGGTGCGGACCTCAACCCCCTCCCCCTTACCTATGCTGTATTTTCTATTTAGTGACGAGACTTTAAGCAGTATCATGTTACATTCTCGCCAAGCAAAGTACCCTCAAGGCGCCTCCAGTTCTATGGACAATGACAGCTTTGTCACCGCACCGATCGCGTCGAGCCTCGTCCGCGGATCCGTTGCCGCGCGGTGTACTCATAAACATGTTCTTGCAGCTTCATAATAAATGCCACGCCCATACCTCGGATGGGCCATAGGCCGGAGCGGGCAGGGTCTAGTACGATCCGTCCCTCAGTGCGACGGCGACCGGCGCTGATACAGCGTGCGGGTCGGTGAGCGGTCACCTGACGCGGCCGGACGGCGAACGGAGGTGCGAACGTATATATCCGGTGCGGTAGTCCATAGCGTCGCCGCGACGTCCGGATCCGTTGTTTCCTCGTTGGCGGCGCCGACTCCATCTATTGATCAAACACATAATAAGCGACACGAGAACGGGCTCACGGATTCGCAGTGCTGACAATAAAAATTGCAGGCGCACTAACTATTGAGTTTTGTCAGCTATCTACATACTTTAATGTGCATAAACGACCATGATAATAAAGTCCATGAATGATACAGATAAAGAATGTTATTCCTGTAACACTAGGATATCAGATTTACATTCAGATCGGGTTTTTCTACATAATATTGTTAAGATATATTAATAACATAATGCGTCATAATCATCACTTTTATGTAATATCTGCTATGAATATACATTATTTCATAAACTCGAAATCGATATTTATTTTTGTAATATTATGTCCTGAAATTTTCCTTTATGCCTTTCTTGAACAGAAATCATTAAATTTTTTATCAATCCTAAACCACCATTTTAATAGTCTAAAAGTATGCTGCAAGGAATTAACTCGACCCCCCCCCCCCCCTCCACTCTTCTATAGTTTCGTCCCAAAAATTTACCTTCACTGGCCCTGATCTGAAGTCCATCGCTGCGTAAGGGTAACATACCATACTACATTATTCAAAATTACGGCCAAATTTACAACTAACTTCGTATCTTACCCAATTTTTGAAACCGTATAAATTGCAATTATACACATAATTAACAACAGACTTCACTTACAACGTCGCTACAAAATTAAGATATTTCATTGTTGTTAAATTTTAACCAATTCCACATTTAAAAGTAGAAATACATAGTTGGGCGCCAACGGGTGCTCGCTCGATCAATTTATTCGTGTTTTATTATAACTTCTGCTCTCCAATATTTAACAGGAAAGATCTTAACTTCATAGCATCTTCACAAACACAACGGACAAACTTAATTTCAACACTGAAGAAAGACAACATTATCAGACCTTGTCAGCGATCATACCAGGCTGCAAGGTGAAATCTACCAAAATACACGAAGCGTATGTCGACGATGGTACTAAATAGAAGGTTCGAATGAATATCAAATACGTATAATGCATGCTGTGATCAAGGAAGGCAGTTTCGTTGCCAAATGAAGACAGGGTGTTGACAGCCATGGAAAAGTCAAGAATAGCAGAGATCCTATGATAAAAAAAGAACATAGGGGTCACTTATGGGAAACGAATGGTTTTTAAATTAAACAATTTTTAAATATAATTTAGCAAAATTATTTCATTAGACATCCACCAGGGTAAAATAAAAAATATTAAAATATACCATTTCATATGAAAATGAAACAGTATCACCCATACTAACCGATCTTAATGTGCCACATTTAGATCGGTCAGTATGGGTAAGTCTGTATCTATAGGACATACAGAGATCTGTTCTTAGGAACCATGTCATCGATTTTAGTGACAAGAAAATCTGCATAAATAGATTTGAAAAAGAAACTTGTACCCAGTTCGGGAATCGAACCCGGTAATGTTGAAAAATAAAACTTACATTATTTCTATTTGGATATCGATTGTGTAGGTCATACATAAGCAATAAATGTTATTGTAAAACATGATATCCAAAATAAGTAAAATACATTGTATTTCATATTCTTTAATTGAATTAAGTTAGATGTTCGAAATATCGACCATTATTTTCAATGCAATATTCTACTTGTTTAGGTAACGATACGTTTACTTTTGCGTTTTGTATCTTTAGGTGGTGAATTTGCATTAAAATTGTATAATTTTAATTAACTTTTTTGCGTTATTTGATATGAACTACAATTTTTATTCATTTATTTTTTTAAATATTCATTTTAGATATTTTATCATGTTTCACAGTAAAATTTACTGCCCGCGACTTCGTCCGCGTGGAATAGTAACTTTTGGCAGCATTTTGATTTTTGTAGGCAATTTTTTAATGATCTTGATAAAACTTTTATAATTAGCTATCTATTAGTGAAAGTCCCGTCAAAATCGGTCCAGCCGTTCCGGAGATTAGCGGAAACAAACAGACAGACAGACAGAAAAACAAAAATTTTTAAATTGTTTTTGTTATTGGTACCCGATATACATTCATACCCA
Source organism: Schoenobius gigantellus (assembly GCA_963935595.1). Taxonomy (NCBI): domain Eukaryota; kingdom Metazoa; phylum Arthropoda; class Insecta; order Lepidoptera; family Crambidae; genus Schoenobius; species Schoenobius gigantellus. Next base: position 30,999,042 of record OZ012551.1, read on the forward strand.
TTTAGTAAAAACTTGTTATTTTGACATTAAAAACAGACACTTCAATTTTATTTATTTGTATAGATGTATAGATACGACCGGGTTTAATTCCCGAACGAAGTACAAGTTTTTTTAAATTTATGTATGCAGTTTTTCTTGTCATTAAATTCGATGACATGGTTCCTAAGAACAGATCTTTGTATGTCTCATATTTACAGACTTGCCCATACTGACCGATCTAAATATGCCACTCTGTATACTATATGGAACACCGAAATAATATTTAGGGTTATGTATATGTAATTATGTATCCATCAAAAGTGAAGATTCTGTAGGAAAAATAATGGGGCTAATCAAGCAAATTTTTTTCCATAAAAACTAAATAAATCATGTTTGATACGACAGCACTACATCAGCGTACCTTGTTTCCTCATTCAGCGTTTACATTTCATTTATGTTAATTCCATAGTCAACTGGAGTATGGTTGCCTTGCCTCTATGTATGTACATATGCCTCTAAAATATTATTTCGGCGTTCACTTACACCCGGTAGAAGACATACTCTCGAAAGTAAAGAAATTTATTTGAGTTAAGGACAACATGTTCAATGTTCATTTATTCGTAAATTTAAAATCATCCATTTCCAGCAAGTGAACCAGGCTGCTGTCGTGTCATAATGGATAACCGAAGATTCGTGTCCGTCCCTAGCTATACCCACCCAATCCTCAACTCCACAGTTGAATGCCACACTAGCGCGGCTTTTTAGACAAGCGAGGAAAATAGTAAGCGACGAGTGAAGGGTGTCACGTGAGCGTGACTGACGTTTAAATGAGCCATTACCCATTGTTTCGACCCATTAGCGGGTTCACGGGTGATTTTGATTACCCGTAACCCGTTACACTAAAGATTACATACATACCTTTAAGCTTTTTGAGATAAGTATTTTTTTTACTTCTCTCATGTTCGGTAAGTAGGTCCTTATTACCCCCAAATGGGGCATGTAGGTGACCAATAAGCGCTCTAGGGTAATAATGTAGCTAGAAAAGCCCTGAGGCTGTAAGTCATTTATTGCCAGTATGATGGTTAGATGTACGCGAACTTTTTGAAATAGTGTTTTTTTTATTACTTACCGCCCTAGGGCTTTCCAAGGTACATTATTACCCCAGATAGCTTATTGGTCACCTACAAGCCCCATTTGGGGGTAATACGGACCTACTTACCTCACAATCGAGATGTAAAGCAGAGTAGTTAGCTCGGGTGTAAGCACCAATTGCACCCTCGAAATATAGGCGCACGAGCGCAGCGAGGGCGCAATTATCTCGGGCTGCAATTGATGCCTTACAGCCCTTAGCTACTAATCTACTATTATACGACTGACTTGGCAAACAAGCAAACTGCCCACTTGATGGTAAGTGGTAACGGTCACCTACAATATATGTAACTCTTGTGAGATTCGCAGCACAACCACAACCTCCAAAAGCCACCTCACTGCCATATCTTACCCTTCAAACCGGAACACAGCAATGCCGCTTGCATTGCTGTGTTTGCTGCTGCTTTGCGGCAGAAATAGGTAAGACGGAGGTACCCAAGCAAACGACTCTAGTACAGAGTCTCCCTCCGGTAATATTCATTGCTCCCTAGTTATTTATTTAATCTTCGGCTAGTGCAACGTGTTAACGGGTAATAAAAATTGCCAGCGCACCCGTTATCGTGTCGATCCACCCCGCGGACGCAACGCTCGGCTCGTACGCAACTCTACCTGCTGCGTTTCGCCTCCGCTTGCCGCAGTCTCGCCAACGATTTCGCGTAGAGCACGACTACTATATATATGAAAACTTCAGTTATCCATTATAGATGCAGCCCTTGCACAGGAGTGACGTAATCCTAAGTAAAACGATATACGCATGCGAGACTCCACCAGCGGCATGCAGGTACCTATAGTGGACACGCGTTCCGCGCCTACACGGGGCGTCCGCGGAGGGCGGCGCGCGTCCGGCCGCGAACCACCGATAGAAAAAAATCTATATTACTCATAATGTTATAACACGACGTAATAACGCGAGCAAAACACCATTTATCCGTGATGCATTTACAACACCTCATAAAATCAATTAGGATGCAAACATCCAATATCCCTGCAGTAAACCCACTTTGTAAATACTTCTTTGAAACGGACAAAAGATAAAGTACTATTAATTTATTTAATTAATAATATACACATCCAATACTCTGCATACTGCAGGGAACGTACTTCTTTAGAATACGGTATAGGTTCCTGTGACTTTACTGACTTCAGCAGGCGTAGCACGGGCTGCCAAGAAATTTGTGATAAGACTCAGTGACACGTATCCCTTGAGGAGCGTCAAGAAATTTTATCATGTCAGTCACACTAAGGCTGCGTTCCGAAAATCAATAAGAGTCACTATTAGCGCGCTCAAACGCGTCCGAAATGTTGTGAGCGCGCTAATGTTAGCCGGCATGAAGAGCCACATGACGTCATCGTTAACGATCGATCGATTCCGGATCCGGTCATCGTAACGTAAACATTGCAACTGCACTGCTCCACATAATTTAATAATTTATGCTTTAAAAGCCATTGATTATACTTAAAATTCGTAACACCCGGCGACATAACCTCAAGAACTTTTTAAGTCAATATACACACACTGTTTACACTGCGGAAATAAGAAGAATTCTGTGAAAAACCATACTACGTGGAAGTTCACAACGAAGATAACGATATTTGTACAATTTAAAACTTGGAGCACCGTGAGTACAATTATTTCACTAATTATATGTAAACAGCAATTAACAAAGGTGATATTACTACAGCTGATGCGAAGTGACAGTATTGACATTCGCAACACAACAGACAAGCTCATTGACAAGCCATACTGCCAACCTCAGAACAATCACTACAGCACTGCCAACCTTAAATTTACTAAGACTAGTGTTGCCAACTATCAGAATAAGTTTCCCTTGTAAACGCAAGTGTTACCAGTGCAAAAAAACTCTGTAATTTGGGGAAATTAACTCCTGACTAAAAATATTTTAAGGCGGGAAATTTAAACCTTAATTAAATTAAAATGTCAAGTCCGAAAGAAGCTAACCGCAACGTGACTCTCAGAAAACCTCTAATAAAGGCTGTTTCATTAGAAAACATAAATTGCTCACTTAGCCCATCGCCAACTAATGAAATATTAGGGAAAAGTTTGGATCTGTCTACCAATATATTCACATCTGAAATGGAAGATATGAAATCTGAAATTTTGGCACTAAAAGAGAGTTTGGATAGTACGCAACATGAGCTGGAAAATGTAATAATGGAGAACAATGATCTCAAAAAGCAGATTACATCCATGCATCAAGAGCTTTGTGTTCTCAAGCAGCTTTGCCGCAGCCCCATTACAACCATACGCCACACCTCCCTATCATCCAGTGCTAAAATCAGTGCAAGGCGTCGGTTAACTGATAGCTTTAAGAGTACACCGAAAATGACCTTACAGTTAAAAAATACACCCACAATTACAAAAGACTCCTCATCTCAAACAACACCCAATATTACGAACGCAGTTGAAATAGCTCAATCTGGGGTGAAAAATATAAGCCTCACGACTAACATGCAAAGAAAACTTCAAATCCTAGGATCGCAACAATGTACAGGGTTAGCATCAAAAATTATTAAACAAAGAAGTAACACGAACTACGATAAATATGTCATTAGCAGCTTTACTAAACCTCAAGCTACCACAGAAGAAATTCTGAAGAATGGCTATACATTGAACCTAGGATCTGACGACAAACTCATACTGCTCGTTGGTGAGAATGATAAGAATCCTATGAAGGTGCTCATTGAACTGAGTTGCTTCCTTAAAAAGTTCTCTAACATATGTGTTTTAGTCTTAAGTGTTATAGAAAATAATTACCTAAATACTTTCCACTTAAATCAGAATATTAAGATATTATGTAATAATTTTAAAAATTGTAAATTTATTGACATTAATCAGAATTTAAAATATAGACCTTATAATAATAACTTAACATTAATTGGTAATAAATTGAATTATATAATTGATTGTACAGATTATGACAAAAAATTCCTATGTTTAAAAACCTATAATAATGTCAGTAAAATAAAATATACAATGAGAAACCGTAAGGAATCAAATACGCGTTACTTACAAAAATCTATTTTAGACTATTATTCCACGGTAAGAGTAGGACCTGTGACTAGTAGTGAACACTTCGGTCCGATGATACAGCCTTCACCGCACTCAATACAATTCAATAATTCCTTTCGTTAATAAAAACAATATGATCATAATACTACATCAAAACATTCAAGGTGTACTAGGTAAACTGGATGAATTTGAAGTTTGTTGTGATGAACTCAAACAGGTTGAATGTAGTGTTGATTTCATTTGCTTATGCGAAACTTTTGTCAAAGCGGGTGAAGAATGTAACTTAAAAATTAAAGACTTCAAAGTTGCTACTGCTTTCAGCAGGAAAAAAGAAAGGCGTGGTGGCACGTGTATATTATCGAACCCCCATTTAGAGTATAGTGAGTTGTCGCTTACAAAAGATCTAGCTACTGAATATGTGTTTGAATGTTGTGGCATAGATGTTCCTCAATACAAACTCATTATTATTTGCATATATCGTCGATCAAGCTCAAAAAATAAAAAAAATGAAATTAATATATTTTTAGAAAAATTAGAAAATTTATTATTTATCTTACGTAGAAAAAGGAATAGGACTATTGTAATAACGGGTGACTTTAACATTAATATTCTTGAATCCGATGACAATACAAATAAATTAAAAGAATTAATTAAGAATTATAACTTAACAATGCACATAAGTGAAGCTACACGACAAAACTCCTGTTTAGATCTGATAATAAGTAATAATAATAATGCCGTAGGTTCAGTTCTTAGATTAGGGTTATCAGACCATGAAACAGGACAAGTATTAAAAATTCCTACTGATAATAAGGTAGTTCCTCTTAGACAATGGTTTTTATGGAGACGAGATTTGGGGGAAGATAACATACAAAAATTTAAATCTTATCTTCAAAGTCTGAGCTGGAGTGACGTGTATGAGGAAAAAGACTTTACAAATGCTTTCAACAAATTTCATGATATGTTTACCTTGCTATTTAATCTGTGTTTTCCTATGGTAAAAATTAAAATAACAAATAGGGGTAAAAAATCTAAATGGATAACCAGAGGTATTAGAAAATCATGTATCACTAAAAGGCAACTTCGTTTCCATTACTATAAAAATAAAACTTCTGACTCAAAATCTAGATATCTTAACTATAATAAACTACTAAAAAAAATTATAAATACTTCTCAAAAGATAATTAACATTAAATACATAAACAATTCAAAAAATAAATGTAAATCCTCATGGAGTATTATTAATAATAAGGGTCCAGCACTTATTACTGAAAACATACAAATTAAATGTAATGATGCTATTGTATCTGATCCCGGAAAGGTTGCAGAAATATTTAATGAATATTATACAAATCTTCCTGAAGCTACACCGACACAAGACGGAATAAAAAGCAGATTAGACAATCGAAATACATACAAATCTAGTATATTTCTAAAACCCTGCGATTGTCATGAAATTATAAAAATAGTAATGTCCTTGAATAATACACGAGCTGTAGGCTATGACGGTATCGCCACGACAGTCTTACGACGTTGTTGTGGAGATATTATTGAGGTACTTTGTTATCTAGTGAATTGGTCATTTGAAGCAGGCTGTTTCCCTGAATCTTTAAAGTTGTCATTAGTGAAACCAATATATAAAAAAAATGACACCTTGGATATAAAAAACTATCGTCCTATTACGTTGATACCAATCTTATCCAAAATATTTGAAAAGGCTATGCACAAGAGAATAACTGAATACATGAATAAGTTTAATATAATCAATATCAATCAAAATGGATTTCAAAAAGGGAAATCAACTACTCTAGCAGGTTTCAAAATAGTTCAAGAAATCCTTAAACACGTAGATCAAAGTACATGTGTCTCTGCTATCTTTTTCGACATGAGCAAGGCATTTGACTGTGTCTGTCATAACGCACTTTTAAATAAATGCTACTTTTACGGAATCAGGGGTCCTGCATTTGAGTGGATTAAAAGCTATCTACTTAACAGAAATCAATGTGTTGAGATAAATGGTATGAATGAACTGAGTGAGATTACAACTCATAGGTCTTCTTTTAGAGTAAATAAATACGGTGTACCCCAAGGGAGTGTCTTGGGACCCTTACTGTTTCTCATCTATATTAACGATCTGCCAGACATTACTAAATATCACTGTACATTATTTGCCGACGACGTGTCTATTGTATTAGGCAACAAAGATATTAGTGAACATGGCAAAGAGATATATAATACAGCAATGAAATGTATAGAGTGGCTGACAAAAAACAATCTTACAGTTAATATTTCCAAAACTAAAATTGTTCACTTTTTCAATCGGAAACGTAAATGTCCTAATCTTAACATAACTTACGAAAACGAAGCCATAGAAGAATGTACTGAAACTAATTTTCTTGGTATAAAACTTGATCAAAATTGTTCATGGAAACCACATGTAGAACATTTAAACAATAAAATTAACAAGTTCATATTTGCTTTATGGAAAATATCAAGAATAACAGATTATGAAACCGCAATAATGGCCTACCATGGATACATTATGTCTCTTCTTCGGTACGGAATAGTTTTGTGGGGTAATGCTGTAAAAGTAAATAGTCTATTTATAGCCCAAAAAAAATGTATCCGTGCCATATTTAATGTACCTCCATGGACACCATGTACTCCAATATTTAAGAAATACAAATTATTAACATTGCCTAGTTTATATATATTCGAATCATGCAAATTTGTTAGAGCCAATGCTGAACTTTTTGAAAAATTTGAAGATCGGTATAAATATAGTAATAGACATGTGGGACAGTTAGCGATACCACAAATGAAAACAAATTTGTACAGCCGAAATAGCCATGCCATGAGTGTTCGAATTTACAATAACCTACCCCAAAGCATCAAAGAACTTAACGGTAAACTTTTTAACAAAACTTTATTTAATTGGCTAGTTACAAATTGTTTTTATTCGGTTACAGATTATTTGACTTATAAGCATAAATAATATTAAAAATGACTGACATTTTATTATAATAATCTAATTAACATGTAAGAGTAATATAATTATTAGGTATAGTAATATAGTAAAATGACATATAATAATAATACAAAATATAATACGAACATTTAAATTATGTAATTGTAAACTGACATTCACATGCCACAAGTTGGTAAGACGTGCTGTTCAGCTACTCATTTTGTTACCATTTTTACCATGCCTTGTGTGAATAAATACTTTGACTTTGACTTTGACTTTGAACGTCATATAGAACTTACGGCGCTAATGCTCTGGAGTGAAATCACTTTATGCGAACTGTCAGTCTGACGTTCGATAATTGTGTTTTCGGTTAAAAATGAATGTACCTGTTCTTCCGGAACGAAATCGTAAGCATACTGATAGCATTTTCAGTGTTCTCTTTAATTTGGACAAGGCGATTATAATCGTTAGCACTGTGAGCGCTGTTATCGGACCGCAGCCTCAATACGCGCCGCCGTGCTACTCTTTATGACATGGATATTATGTCACTGAAATTGTGAGATAATGCGTGACTCAAGTCCCGTCTTGGCAGCCCGTGCTACGCTTGCTGGCATATTTATAAATGAATCTACTCGCCTCTTCGTTAATTTTGTTTATCACATTTTTATTCTTTCTTAAACATTTAAATTCTTCGACGACTTCATGGCATTTAAAAATCATAGTGAATTATGCAGGGCAATAAAAGTGTGTCATCTGCAGGAATTTTAAATAAACTTTTCGAAGCAAAAGTAAGCGAGGTTTACCCTAGCCAATAGACAATGAGAAAATGCAAAACAAAAAATTTTCATTTAAAGAATAGTCAGCCCCCCTAGCATGACCACCAAAACGCGATATGATAAAACGATATTTCGATATAAGCTGTTAAAAAAGTTGGATTTTTTAGTTATCTCGATGTTTTGGATATTAGTATTTTTATTTTTGGGCATTATTTATATATTAACGTCGATAAAATTTCAATGTGGCCATTATATCCAATATATTTTGACAGTTCATATATCGAGTTATCGTTTTATCATATTATTGTTTCGGTGTTCATGCTACGGGGGCAGAGTCACACAGAAGGTTTCTAACTCGAAGCAAATAGTGAAGACAACAAATAGAGGCTATTGCTAGTTTAAACCTTGCTATAATAAGTACTAATTAAACGCTATTAATTATTAAAATTTTACGAAACGAAATAATTAGTGTGTTATAATGAAAAATAATTATACCTAACTTGTGAGAACAATGATACGTGTCTTTGGGTATTGTATAAGAAATTATGTAATTACTTCTCAGACATATCAGATGTAAGATTTTGTAATGTTAAGGGCCCACCATCCGCGCGAGCCCGAGCTAGTTTAGGTAAAATTCTCTAGTCTCTGTTTGTGTGCGTCGCTCACGCACACAAGCGCACTCGGTCGCGCAATCGGTACGGCCGCCTAGCAAAATATCGTAGATGTTAATTTTGAATTTTATAGGTGTTTATTATTTACTGTGTTATACTATAGTAAATACAGGGATGTGTTTGATCAACTTTTATTTTTACAAGCTTTTATTTAGCTTGCACTGTATGTATGTATGTAGATTTGACCACTTCTCGGTTTTCGATTGGGCTGAAATTTTGCACATAATAATATGTATATCGTGACAATGCAATATTATGATAACATGGAGCTGATCTGATGAAGGAACTGGACGGTGGCCATAGGAACTCCGTAATAAAACGACGCAACCCCATCGAGTTTGGGCTCCTTTGATTCATATAGACGAGTACTTTGGTCCTATTTGTTAACCAGGGTCTGATGCTGGAGCTGGGAGGTGGCCATAGGACCTCCGCAATAAAACGACATAACCCTATCGAGTTTGGGCTCGTTTGATTCGTAATGACGAGGACTTTGGTTCTATATGGTAACCAGGGTCTGATGCTGGAGCTGGAAGGTGGCCATAGGAACTCCGCAATAAAACGACACAACCCCATTGAGTTTGTGCTCATTTGATTCATATTGACGAGTTCTTTGGTCCTATATGGTAACCAGGGTCTGATGCTGGAGCTGGAATGTGGCCATAGGACCTCCGCAATAAAACGACATAACCATATCGAGTTTGGGCTCGTTTGATTCGTAATGACGAGTACTTTGGTCCTATATGGTAACCAGGGTCTGATGCTGGAGCTGGAAGGTGGCCATAGGAACTCCGCAATAAAACGACACAACCCCATTGAGTTTGTGCTCATTTGATTCGTATCGACGAGTACTTTGGTCCTATATGGTAACTAGGATCTGATGCTGGAGCTGGAATGTGGCCATAGGACCTCCGCAATAAAACGACATAACCCTATCGAGTTTGGGCTCGTTTGATTCGTAATGACGAGTACTTTGGTCCTATATGGTAACCAGGGTCTGATGCTGGAGCTGGAAGGTGGCCATAGGACCTCCGCAATAAAACGACACAGGCCCATCGAGTTTTGGGCTCGTTTGTTTCGTAATGACGAGTACTTTGGTCGAGTTTCGTAATGGCGGCCATGCGGTTACAAAATGATAAAAAGATTTTAAAAAAAAGTCGCCCCATACTAGGATTTTATTTTAAAGCCCTAATAAAACGAAAATAAATTGTAATTTATTACATGATACATCTTATATATAAAATTCTCGTGTCACAGTGTTTGTTACCAAACTCCTCCGAAACGGCTTGACTGATTTTTATTAAATTTTTTGTGCACATTCGGTAGATCTGTGAATAGGTCGTAAACTATTTTTTATATTATGGCGAAACGTAGTTCGCCGGCACAGCTAGTTTTTAATAAAATATAAAAGATTGTCGCAAGATTTACCCATTTTATAAAAAACAAATATTTTTTTCTTAGAATTACCAATATTTATTTATTTAAGGCTTACCAAGTAAATACATACGGGCAAGGTACTTAAACAGTTTTTTTTTATGGAGGACCTGGCAAATGACCTCCTCCCGCTTGATGTTAAGCGGTGAAAGAGGCCCAAATGAGTTGACAGATAGAGGAGGGAGGACATCCACTATCCAACCTGCCCGCCCCTTGCCGGCCTAAAAGATATTTTTCACACCTCTTTTGAAGGAACCCATGTTGTAGGATGGAGGAAACACGTGCGCAGGTAGAGAATTCCAAGTGTGGGATGAACGACAGAAGACTTACCGGAGGGAGACTCTGTACCAAGGTCGTGTGCTTGGGTACCTCCGTCTTACCTATTTCTACCGCAAAGCAGCAGTGCTTGCATTGCTGTGTTCCGGTTTGAAGGGTAAGATATGGCACTGAAATTACTGGGTACCGTGATTTTACATCTTAAGTCACAAGTTGGCAACGTACACTGTGGCCCTTGTGGGGGTTGCAGTTTTACTGCGAATGTCACACGAGACATATGTATTATAGGTGACTGTTACCACTTACCATCAGGTGGGCAGTTTGCTTTTTTGCCAACCTAGAAGCAATAAAAAAAAAGAAGGAATCTTGGAATTTCTTGGTACGATGTGAAAAGGAGGATACAGTGTAAGGATGACTCCGTAGACCCTTACGCGTGTTTCTGTTAAGGAATGGAGAGGGAGGGATAAGGTTAAAGAGCTCTTCAGAGCATTCCCCGTGGAACATTCGGTAAAAGGCGCTAAGAGAGGCGATGTCACGTCGAAGTTGTAGAGGCTGGAGGGTGTTAGTTGCCTCTACATCGCCAATTATTCGAATAGCGCGACGCTGCAATCTGTCCAGAGCATCGATGAGGTACTGAGCGGAGCCGGAGTGCGAGCAATATTCCACGCAAGACCTAACTTGAGTTTTATACAACAGGCATAGTTGGTCCGGCGCAAAATACCTACGCACCTTGTTCAGGACACCGAGTTTCCGTGAGGCAGCAGTTATAACGGATTCGAGTTTTTCAAAAAAGGGATCATATATGCATTTAAATTTCAGGAATGCACAGCATTGTCATGTGTAAGTCATGTGTGTATGACAATGCGGTACAAAACGTTATTTATTACAAAAAAATTAATATAATAATCAACTTAAATTGTTTTATTGTTTATCCTAATTCTCGGGACAAGCTTTTATATTTTTATAACAAAATATATCTTGTAATAAATTAAAGTTTATTTTCCTCTTTTAAGGCATTATAATATAAGCTTGTTTTTAAAAAAACTTTTTTTAAACTATTTGCTCAAATAATAAGAAATATTTTAATGACTACCGAGTTCTTTATTGTTATTTGTATCTACAATTATTTTATATAATATACATATAATAATTTAGTAATAAACAAATATGAAATGAATATTTTCTTGCAACGCACTTTTTAGTGCATTGAAGCCATTCGCTAGATTGTAATAAAAAAATAAATTAAAGTTTATTTTCTTTTTTTAGGGCATTAAAATAAAAGCTTGTTTTAAAAAATCTTTTGTGATAGCGGCCATCTTGTTTTAGTTTTTTTCATGGTGTACTGTATTTTACGAACTTTCATTTGATACCCTATATACAGGCCCATATTGTGGGGATTGTACATAAAAATAATCTGTCAATTTGTGGCGGCCATCTTGGATTAGATTGTCTTTCAGAATATACTATATTCTACAATTCATTCTACAATTCAAGCTCTTTCATTTGACACCTAAATTGGGGAAGGTCGCACAAAAGAAATTGATGGAAAGAAAAATCATATAGGACCAAAGTACTCGTCAATACGAATCAAACAAGCCCAAACTCGATGGGGTTGCGCCGTTTTATTTCAGAGTTCCTTTGGCCACCTTCCAGCTCCAGCATCAGACCCTGGTTACCATATAGAACCAAAGTCCTCGTCATTACGAATCAAACGAGCCCAAACTCGATGGGATTGTGTCGTTTTATTGCGGATTTCCTATGGCTACCTTCCAGCTCCGGCATGGTTACCATGCTACCTGGTTACCATGTAGGACCAAAATACTCGTCAATAAGAATCAAACAAACCCAAACATGATGGGGTTGTGTCGTTTTATTGCGGAGTTCCTATGGCCAGCTTCCAGTTCCAGTATCAGACCCTGGTTACCACATAGGACCAAAGTACTCGTCAATACGAATCAAACAAGCCCAAACTCGATGGTATTGTGTCGTTTTATTGCGGAGTTCCTATGGCCAGCTTCCAGTTCCAGTATCAGACCCTGGTTACCATATAGGACCAAAGTGCTCTTCATTACAATTCAAACGAGCCCAAACTCGATGGGGTTGCGTTGTTTGATTGCGGAGTTCCTATGGCCACCTTCCAGTTCCAGGATCAGACCCTGGTTACCATATAGGACCAAAGTGCTCGTCAATACAATTCAAACGAGCCCAAACTCAATGGGGTTGCGTTGTTTGCTTGCGGAGTTCCTTTGGATACCTTCCAGCTCTAGCATCAGACCCTGGTTACCACATAGGACCAAAGTACTCGTCAATACGAATCAAACAAACCCAAACTTGATGGGGTTGTGTCGTTTTATTGCGGAGTTCCTATGGCCACCTTCCAGTTCCAGCATCAGACCCTGGTTACCATATAGGACCAAAGTACTCGTCATTACGAATCAAACGAGCCCAAACTCAATGGGGTTGCGTTGTTTGGTTGCGGAGTTCCTATGGCCAGCTTCCAGTTCCAGTATCAGACCCTGGTTACCATATAGGACCAAAGTGCTCGTCATTACAATTCAAACGAGCCCAAACTCGATGGGGTTGCGTTGTTTGATTGCGGAGTTCCTATGGCAACCTTCCAGTTCCAGGATCAGACCCTGGTTACCATATAGGACCAAAGTGCTCGTCAATACAATTCAAACGAGCCCAAACTCAATGGGGTTGCGTTGTTTGATTGCGGAGTTCCTTTGGATACCTTCCAGCTCTAGCATCAGACCCTGGTTACCACATAGGACCAAAGTACTCGTCAATACGAATCAAACAAACCCAAACTTGATGGGGTTGTGTCGTTTTATTGCGAAGTTCCTATGGCCACCTTCCAGTTCCAGCATCAGACCCTGGTTACCATATAGGACCAAAGTACTCGTCAATACGAATCAAACGAGCCCAAACTCGATGGTGTTGAATTGTTTGATTGCGGAGTTCCTATGGCCACCTTCCAGTTCCAGCATCAGACCCTGGTTACCATATAGGACCAAAGTACTCGTCAATGCGAATCAAACGAGCCCAAACTCGATGGGGTTGAATTGTTTGATTGCGGAGTTCCTATGGCCACCTTCCAGTTCCAGCATCAGACCCTGGTTACCATATAGGATCAAAGTATTCGTCAATACGAATCAAACAAGCCCAAACTCGATGGGGTTGCGTTGTTTGATTGCGGAGTTCCTATGGCAACCTTCCAGATCCAGCATCAGAGCCTGGTTACCATATAGGATCAAAGTTCTCGTCAATACGAATCAAACGAGCTCAAACTCGATGGGGCTATGTCGTTTTATTGCGGTGTTCCTATGGCCACCTTTCAGGTCCAACATCAGATCAGCTCCATGTCGTCATCATAATATATTTATACATATGCATGCAAAATTTCAGCTTAATCGGAAACCGGGAAGTGAGTCAAATTTAACTCGCAAGATTAGACCCGAACATGCAAAAGATAAATAAAAGCTTGTAAAAAGGTTGAAGGTTTTTCGTACGGCATCCACAAATAATAAAATTGTTAGTTATCAACTTCTCCGATTACTCCGTAGGACTTCGCGTCGTATACATACACAAATAATTACGTAACCGGGAGCTAGCTCAAAGCGACGTGCTCTCACTTCGAGTCTTGATTGCACACTGAATTTCGACGCGCCCGAGCCAAGTATTTGTAAGAAAATCGATAAATGTATGTTAAAAATTCATATAAAAATCAATGTACGATAATTAAAAAAAATACCACGGTGTCAGTGTTATGCTTACCTTTGTTCTATATATTTGTTCAACTAAAATATAATAGGGTTAATTAATGAAGCTAAAAATCACGAACGGTATGTGGGTGTAACCTAAATTTTAAGTAAAATGGATGCTATTTTTTAACGAAATGGTATGTAAATTTGAAAAATGGTGACGGTGATTGTGTAAACACATAATTTAAGAATTTAAATTTATTTTTTCCCGGTCAGTTAACTGGAACGTTAACGTAAAATATCGAAAACGCCAACGGCCTTTTTGCTATTTTTCGCGCCATGGGCCCTTAAGGCAGGTATCTTAATTTCTATTACCTTCATCAAACATTAATAGACCCAGTGTGTATTTTCTCTTTATGAAAGCGCATATATGTCAACAATAAAATCCCCTTCAATGCTATTACGTCAACTGGCGCCGCGCCTAAGATCTCAATCAGAATATTATTGCACTATATCAATATAGAATGGATACTATCAATTTGCAAAACTGGGTTCAGATAGGGTTATCATATCTCAGGATTTGTCCTGAGATCTTAGGATTTTTAGACTATTTTCAGGATTGCGTCCGGATTTTGGTAATCTCAGTAAAACTCAGAATTTTTGAATATTTAGTAAAATAAGGAAGATTTATTAAAAATGTAACAAAAACAAAAAATCATCTTAAATAATAAAAAAAATCAACTTTGGTCATGTTAATTGCACAAATAAAACCGTACCGTGCATTTCATAAGCGTAACCAGCAAGATCCCCAGTACCCCAGTGTATAACATTAATATTATTACTGATTTTGTACACTGGGGATCTGCTGGTTACGCTGTGTGTGTTATGTTATGACCCCTTGTGATGTGTCGTGATCGCTCGAATAAATGACGATGTGAATGTGTCACATAAATATTTTGTATTGTGAAGCCTTGTATTGTGTGTGATCGCTCAAATGAATGACGATGTGAATGTGTCACATTAATGTGTTGTGTTGTGATGCCATGTGTTGTGTCGTGATCACTAGAATGCATGACGAATGTGAATGTGTTCACTGACTGTCCACAATGTCGGATCAACTTTTTGATATAGATCGGCAACTAAGGATTACAAAAATTGTGTTTTTAAAATTCTTTTCATTTAAAATGCAAACCTGTTCAAATTATATTATAGTTTGTCTGAAATACACATAAAATCTTTACATAAATTCTTTGACGACAAAGAATTGTGTATCTGGTATCTCTTAATATAATTATTTACGAGAAATCCAATACTTTAATATTTATTATTTACATTATTGTCATATAGCAATATAAGTTATGCAAATGGCGAACTTAATACCAGGTATTCTTTACCAGTAAAATACCAATACCAGTAAAATGTGGGAATAATTTTTGATGGTGTAAGAGTTAATATCTCCATTCTATGATGCGGAAGAAATCATATTTACGTATTAACACTACAGTTGCCATACAAAGAATGCTACACAACACAACATAAAGGTGTGTGTCAACACTCACCGACGACACGACACAACACAACATAATAATCAGCAGGCCTAGTACCGATCTCATGGTTTTCAAATGATATCATGATGAAATCATAGTGCAAAACGAATAATTAGATTTTCGTTCAGATTTTTGATCTTTTGTTCGTTATATCATGATGACATCATTAAAATTATGCCAAAGTGATATCATTGGATTCATTGGAGATCGGTAATACCAAATGAAGCATTTCATGACTTCTTTATCTCAACAATTATACCATGTCATATGATGAAAGATCCACAATAGGCCTGTTGAACCTCTTAATGATAACACGACATAATTAGCAGATCACCAAAAAAAATATTCTTCATAATATAAATTTTAACTTATGACCATCGATCAGCGGACCGAGTTGAAAATAAAAAATGTTATGTTGTTTGTATTCTTATATAATTTGTGCCTTATTTTTTAAAGAATTTAGCTTGTTTTTTTTTTTTGGTAAACATTAAATTGTTTAAGTATGTGGTTTTATGTGCAAATATGTAAATTTGTCTTGATAAGCAGTAATATTTTGTTGATTAAGTTTTAATTCTAAACTAAACTGCGATTTTTTAAAATATACATTTTGAAAAAGATGTTTTTCTTTGATTGACTTTACTTTTCTGACATGAGAAATAAAGATAGGAACTAGGATATTTGTGGTTACATTGTACCACATGAAATAATTATTAATTCCAAGATGGCGTTCAGGACCGCGGTCTACGTCCCGAATGCCTCTTCAAAAATAATTAGGTATTTATATTCATTAAACAATAATTATTCCAAGACACCGAGATGACATGACCGACCCGCGGCACTACCGCCTAACTCATAGCGATGCACTTTCTATCGTTCTAACTAATGTCACAGCAAGTGCATCGCTGAGTTAGACGGTATAGAGCCGCCGGTCACGTCATCTGACTCATGACTATCACTCTGACTCATGAATTAAATTTGGGACAAAACAAGACCTAGTTTCAAACCACTTGCAATCGCTTTAGTTACTGATTCTGAACAAATAAATTTCAGGCTTTGTGCAAGTATACAAAAAAAAACGTAAGTATAAATAATAAATCAATGCAAATTGTACCGTTTAAGTACCACTGTACTGGATACATAGCTTCTCATGCGACGGGCCCACGGTGTATATGAATAAAGATCAGAGGAAGCCATGCGAGGTTTCACGATTCTCGCTCTTGTCACATCGTCGCAGAGCATTATATGATTAAGTTTAACACCCTTCGTTTTTAAGCTGACTTATTACACTTTGCGCGCGGGTCGCCACGTAACACTATTTCCAAGCTTTATTTGCGTGTCAAATACATTCTCGTTATAGTCGTTGGGATTTTCTTTCGATTTCAAAGTGGTCAAATCTTAAAATGAAATGAAAGCAGTCTTCAATCGTTCAAAAAATAATTATATGGAACTATGTTAATACTTACTTAAGCAGCCTCATGATGTAATCCGGCCAATTGTCAGGAAGCATCACCAGCGAGAACCCAACGGTTATCAGTATTATGCCAGCTAACTTCATGCCCTCGAACTGCACTTCGTAGAGTACAATATCCAATGCTAAAAGATCAACAAAGATATAGTTGGTAAAAAAGTATTATTCTTTTCTACTAAATTCAGCATGAGAGGAAAAATATAAATTACGTAAGATCTAGGTGTCATCAGAAAGGTTTACTGAAAACGCTGGTTCAAACCCCGATAGAGGTGAAATTTGTATTGTATTATTTTTCCTTTACATTTTTGAAAAATACTTTTTAAGGTGGAACATTTTTTACATCGCCTCAAATTTTTTCGTCCATCTATCGGATGTCGCATTACACAAAAACAAGAGATCTTTAATTTCACTATTTCATATAAGTTGAAATTGGTCTATGCGTTAGATCTTCGACTTTAAATCAGTCAGGCAGTGGTTCGAATTAGTTTTTTTTATCAATAATTTTCTTTTCAGAAGAAAAAGAAGTTAAGATTAAAAACCACGATTTTAATACCCTAAATCGAATAATTTTTCGAGAGCTTTTAGTTAAATGCCTACGATCCGAAAAAAAGATTCACTTGTATCGTTTACGTTTTGTAGTTGTGCATTTTTTTAAATTAGCTGTTGTTGATGACCTTTTTTGTCTGTTTCAAGTTTTCCTTTACGTGAATGATTACCTACCTACTCCAAACTCAAGTGGTTTATAGAAAAAATACTATTGGTATTACTTATTTGTGATTGTATTGTTATTTTTGTTTGAGATCTGTAGCACGACCGTAAAGGTAGTTCCGAAAACGAGGGACGTATTTTTGTTAGCTGTACGAGAATAGAAATATATATTTTTGGATAGTATCTTTCATATAGAGTAACACTCTACAGTGCAGTTACAGGGAAACATTAGAGCATTGTTTAAGTATTCATTATTAAAATGAAAGAAATGCGAATATTACCGACCACACTTTTTAGAAAATAAGTTATTTAAGTACGCGAGCGACCTGGGCAGCTACCAGCAGTTCGGCTATCGGCTTATCTTCAAGCGTACTACAACCCGATAGCTCTCTATTTATTTGACGTGGACGATAGTTTTTTCAATTAGGTAAAACAAAAATAAAGTAAGTAAACAGCATGGAAGAAGAGTTCCCATTTTTATTTTTTACTTATTTCTCTATTTCAAATTATTGAAATAAATTAATAAAAAAAATATTTATCATTCTATAGTATCAGAATCTTCGCAATCAATCAGCTTGTTTAGGAAAACTTTGTTCTTTTTGTCTCTCGTTCGTCTAATTTAGGCCTAAATAGAGTATTTTAGTGTACTTTATCGATTATATTTTAGATTCCTGTCACTTAATGAAGGGAAAACAAAATGTATAAAATTTGTTTTACCCAATGTCAAAGAGGTTCACACCACTGTAAAAATAAAGGATATAGGTGTTGACCCTGTGGACACCACAGTATTTCTTGGGATCACACTTGATTCTAAGCTGCAATGGGGCCCACATATCGATAAATTGTCAAAGAGACTTAGTTCTGCAGCTCACGCTGTATGGAAAATACGTCAACTGACTGATGTTGATACAGCAAGACTTGTATACTTTTCTTACTTTCATAGTGTGATGTCGTATGGTATTTTGTTGTGGGGAAATGCTGCCGACATTCAGATTGTTTTTGTACTGCAGAAAAGGGCTATTCGAGCAATCTATAACCTTAAAATGAGAGATTCTTTGCAAGAAAAGTTCAAAGAAATTGGTATTATGACAGTAGCGTCGCAATATATTTATGAGAATCTAATATATGTTCGTAAGAATATTCATGTGTTTTGTAAAAATAGTGATATTCATTCAGTTAATACTAGACAAAAGAATATGTTAGCTTTACCAAATACCAGGCTCCAAAAAATTAATAATTCTTTTAGAGGCCTGTGTATACGTTTCTACAATAAAATCCCAAGTTGTATACAAGAACTTAGCTTAAACAAATTTAAAGTTGCAATCAAAGATGTACTTATTAAAAAAGCATATTATAAAGTGTCTGATTACATGACGGACAAAAAAGCTTGGGTTTGAACTCTCAATTCTAATATTTAACAATGTATTGCGTTTTGTTTCAAAGAAACGTTCAGTGAGAGCAATTTATTTATAATCTAAGTTCACGCACTTCTCTCAGAGATAGCTTATATAATGTGAATTAACACATCTATTCTTGTAATGGAAGTTGAGCTCAAACTTTTGCTTTGAGGTCAGCTTCCAATTGACGACTCTGTAACAAACCAAAATTGTAAATGGCGATTTAAAAGAGGAGATAAAAAATTTAGACCTTTCGAGTTTCTTGCCTGTTCTTCTCGAGAAGGCTCTCCCAATTTCCGAACAGGTGTAGAATCAACTTTTTTTTTTTTTTCATTCCTACTTGTATTTGCAGACATCTTGAGTATATTTAGGATGTATGCACATACAAGGTTAATATAATTTCTTTAAATTAGATTGTTTTGCTTTGTTTTGACGTCAATAAGTGCCTGTAAAGGCCTATGTTGAATAAAGATTTTTGAATTTGAATTTGAATTTGAATTCTATAATTTTATGTCATACTATGTAACATGTATCAAATTTAACATTAATCTAATAGTAACTTATGAAGTAATAAGAAATAGCCTAACATGTTTAACACCATTATTAATCAATTGTTTGTAGTGTACTTTATTGGTATCGTAGTTTATAATATATACATCTACATCATGATACAGAGGACAATACACGTATTTTGGAGTACAGATGGCAATCCTAAATGAGGTATCTGTATTATAATAGTATAATCTCTGCTTTTATAAACTACGTATTAAATTTTTACTAGGTACAAATCTATTTGGTATGTGCTGCATTACGAACATGCTTCAATCATACGAATTAAAAACATATCTGTAAACAAGTCAACAATAAAAATATATATAACAGATACCTGCAGAAACTGGCACAGCTGTGATCAAAGCGAGGGAAACGAAGATATTGTAGGTTATAATATTCCCAAACTGGAATACGAGATGGAACACTGGAACAATGAAACTCAATTCAAAATACATAATAATGATTTACAAAGGTATTGCGATCTTTCGTTGACATGCATTTTAAGGAATCCTATGCAGAACCGTGTCACACAGTGTATATAAAGTATGAACAATAGTTTTTTGACTGTTAACCTTGTTTATTTTATGTAACTTAGAATTTTCTGGTATTGCTTTTTGGCAAATTAAACATTTTAAACAGAAAAATAAATTATAAAAATAAGTAATATTATAAAGCCTGGCAATATATATATTTTTTGTTTTTGTTTGTTTATTCATAATTGACAGATTCGGCGTGAGCTACTTTACATTTTCATATTTACGTTTTCTTACACAACAACATTGCCAGATGAGCAGACTGGCCACTCGCAGGATTAGATATTTAACATCATAAATAACAACGTTTGTTCTAGAACTTTTGATAATTTGTTAGATGTTACTTTCATACAAAAAGGAATATTAATTTAATATACCTCTAGAATGTTTGTAACTCTACGCGCATCACCAGAAATACGTAACTTAGGCTTGTGTGAATTACGCTGTATGGAGGCGGGGTCTCATTAGCATCTTTGAACTTGAACTTCTTTTCTACGGCCGCCAGCCGTCAGGCTTTGTTGCGCGCGCGCCGCACGTTCTTGTGTGTCAAAATCTTCCGCACCTTACATAGACTTATCAATGTCACGACAGTGCAATAAAAACTTGAAAATTGATTCTTGTTCCATTTATTGAATTATTTTAAAACTCGTCGATAGAGGTACCCCTTCAAATTTGAAAACAAATTTTGTCCTATATCTCGGACGGGCTAGGTTTTTGTGTGTGACTCACCAAGAAGCGCAACACCGGCGACAAGGAGATGTATCCAAGGCATTCTGTGCGAAGGCAACATCTCGGAGCCAGTGAGGTAGAGTGCGAGGCACACCGGCCAAAGAAGCGAAGCGTTAACGATGCCCAAGATGGAGAAAAAGAGAGCTTTCTGCCCCGTATTCACTTCACCCATCACTTTTCTGAACAGAACCTGTTAAAAAGAGAGATAGCAGCGTGCATCAGATAAGAGTTACATATACTAATTTATTCTTTTAATTAATTTATTTATTGGTATGTATACTTGCCTACTACTAATGAATGTACAAAATTATATCAAACTAGCTTTCTGCTCACGACTTCGCCCGCGTTATTTTTGTTTTCCCGTGGGGATTTTTTTCCTGTAGGAAAATTACCCTATGTCCTTACCCTGGTCTCGAACTATCGCTATACCAACTTTCATCAAAATCAGTTTAGTAGTTTCGAAGCCTATTCAATACAAACAAACAAACAATCAAATCTTTAAACTTTATAATATTAGTATAGATAAATAAACAATGTTTCAAAGATTATCTGCATATCCCTAATCAAGTGGATATTCTCATGGTACCGCTTTCGTAATTTGTTTTTATTTATTTGAGGATTAACAAACAAATGTAAAGAGACGTTGCCTCAAAGATTCAACAGCAAATCGGCAATTTGATTTTAAATCGCTTGAGAGAATCGCCAAAAAGCCAATTTTACAGCTTTGTGAGAAAGTCAATATAAGTACAGTAAGCTCCCATTCAAGCTATACATTTACACTACGAAAACCGCCACTATTACAAGCGACGTAAGAACCGTCCAAAGGTCAATCAGTATAGCTTACTGTACGTGACGGACTAAAAACAGTGTCTACCCATACCCAGGTTAATTCTACAATGAGGGACACTGAATAAGACACAAGTCTTACGAGGTATTCTGACAGGAACGCTCAAAGAAAACTTCTTAAGAAATGCAGAAGAATCAATTAAGCCATTCATAATTTTGTAAAGGAAAGATATTAAAATGGTTCTTCTTTTTTTTAGAGTTTGTAGTCTAATTTTATCTAAGTAGGACTTTACATAATTAGGTGGTCTGTAACGATACGCCATAATATGTTTAAACATTCTTTTAAAAATTTCAGTCCAATTTATATGAGATCCAGACTGGCAATGTCGATACCATTACCAATATGATGATAAGGCAAGACGCTGTGAATTACCGTGCTCAAGAAGGAAGTCGGAAAACTATCATCTCTCTATATATATCATCAATCATCTATATATCATCAATCGGAACCACAAATACCACGATATCTTGAAGGAGGTTTCAGACGTATTACGACTTATGTCACTGAAGACACCAGCCAAGCACTAAGTCACCACATCGAGACATCTGGAGCACCCCTATACGCTAAGGTACGTCGACTACGTCCCGACAAGTACAAGGCAGCGAAACTCGAGTTTGAGAAGATGATTGATATGGGAATATGCACACCTTTGAACAGTCCCTTGGCTCCACTGCACGTTGTCCAAAAAACGGCAGATCGCTAAAAGTATGTGGAGATTACAGAAGACTGAACGCTGTGATAGTACCTGACAGATATCCTATACCATGCATCCAGGAGTTCACATATCCACTCAGTGGAACGAAGACCTTTTAAAAACCGGAACCCAAGATTGCATACTTCTGGATCCCTATTGAAAAAGACGATGCAGCCAAAACAGCCATAATAACACCGTTTGGGCTATTCCAATTCAACTGTATGACGTTTGGACTTCGAAATTCTGGACAGATATTCCAACGATTTATGCACGAAATGTTAAGAGGGCTGGACGACTGTGTCTTCCGCTACATCGACGATTTGCTAATCTATTCTTGTCATCCAGAACAACAAAGAAGACACCTAAAACTCGTGTTGGAGCGCCTCAACAAATATGTAATATCGCTAAATATTGACAAGTGCGAATTCGAAAGAAACAAAATTCAGTTTCTGGCCTATCAAGTTATTCCAGAAGGAATAAAGCCAACACGAGAACGAACACAGGCTATAGTCAATTATCTAAGACCGCAAGCAAATCAAGAACTAAGAAGCTCGGCAGGCTTATTACCGATCTTTAGAGACAGTCGCAATTATTGCTTATAAACTTAGTTAATTATGTAGGGTCTAAACGCCTAAATGCTAATATTGTGCGCGTTTAGACCCTACATAATTAACTAAGTCAATAATGCAACGCGAAAGTTTAAAATGTTATTGGCTTATAAATCGGAAATTCGTATTATGAAACGTTGGATTGCGCTACGACAGCGCCACATGCGATCGACTGACGAACTAAAAGTCCACGTCAATGCTTGGACACAGCGACCGATTGTATAATTTCTTTGTTGATCGCGAGATCGCGATAACTATAATGGACAAAGCCATTGTACGATTAGCAACCGGTTGCTTTTTCCGTAATAAGCCTGCGGGATTACTGCTATCGCGACTGTCTACAACATTAAGCAAAAAATCAGCTCGAGCTCAACAAATACCTACACTACACCAAGAAGAATGACAAAACTCCTATCGTATGGAAGAAAGAAGCAGAAGATGCATTTGAGAAGAGCCATCAAGCTCGAAGCATCAAACCACGCTATCGCATCCCATAGCTGGCGCACCACTCTGTCTGATGACCAACACCGGCAACACATCAGAAAAAAGCCATGCGACAAGCACGCATTGTTCATCTTCAAGGATCTCGCTACCTGCAGCCATATTTTTGTACGTGTGGACACAGTAAGACGCCCGCTGCAACCGCCATATGAAGGGCGCTACGAAGAACTTCAGCGAAAAAAAAAATCACATTGAAACTTCAACGACGAACAAAGAACAAAGACAGACTGAAACCGGCCTGCATATGCAATGAAGATTGCTCGCAAGCGCCCTCTAGTGCCAGAGACGACAAAATAATTTGATATCTGACAACAGTCATGGTTTTGTCAAAATGTATAGGAACGGAAACGTATCCGATTTGATTAAAACGTTATAAATCATGCGATTGCCCCTCTGGTCGCATTGTAAAACCTTCAGTAAATTTCGCTTAGAGGGGATAATGTAGGGTATCTTAGAATAGTTATTAGGGTTATAAGGAATATAGTTATATATATATTAGTTTATATATACCTATGTATATATTTATATTTTTAATATCAATAATTATGTTTATTTTATCTTGGTGTCTCCCATTAATAAAATGTGTTTCGTTACCATAACCTTTGTTTATTTTATATTTTTGTTATTATAATTCGATGTTCGGATACGTAGCACGAAAACAAAACGCAGTCAAAAACGGCTGTCATGCACTTAGTACTGGACGGTGTTCTTTGTTAATGTCGAGGGTAGCCGATTCATTCCGTTTGTTATCGCCATCGAAGACGTTACATATCTGAAGCAATAGTTATAAAATTGTGTCTGTTCGGTTGAAGATCTGGTGAATTATTGGTTTAAACAGCGTATGATCGAAAAACATATTATTATACGAAAACGGACACAAAGGCAGAAGCTCATCGAGCACATTGGACAACTTAAAGGTACGTAAGTGCATTATATTTGTTTTTTGTGCTATCTAATTCGAACATCGATATTGATTAAGTTTCCCAAGATATAGTTTATTGTCACCACTTGGGTGCAGTTGCTACATTTTTATTGGTGCCGAAACCCGGGAGTTCTGCCTAGTATTTAATTTATTTATGTGTTTTAATGTTGTTTTAATGCGTGTAAAAAGAACTAAATTTAATCAATCAATTATAACAA
The DNA here is from genome assembly GCA_963935595.1 of Schoenobius gigantellus. Classification (NCBI taxonomy): domain Eukaryota; kingdom Metazoa; phylum Arthropoda; class Insecta; order Lepidoptera; family Crambidae; genus Schoenobius; species Schoenobius gigantellus. The sequence continues at coordinate 31,023,751 of OZ012551.1, forward strand.
TATACGGTACGACGTCTTATTTTATCACTATCGAATCGTTATAAAACAAAACCAGTGTATATCTATAATAGGAACAATCTAAGCAATCATTAATTAATACCTATAGTTGTAGGCATCGGTGCTTAGTATTAACGGCCTTTATAGTTAAGTGCTTTTGTTTTATACATTTTTAATTATCTTACATCGTAAACTAAATCAAACAAATTAGGTAGGTATATATGGTTATTAAAAGTTTGAAATCCACGCTCCGTTATTATTCTAAGCTACGCTGCATAGACCGGCGGCCACAATACGCAGCAATTGTTGTTGTTAATACAAAACTGGTTTCCGCGCGTTGCTATATTTTGCGACAACGCACTACGTTTTAATCGTACGTTACGATTTCAATTAGTGTCATCTTATTTCGAACGTTGTTTTAATATTTAAACTTTCTGTTTTTTATAATTCACACAATGTCGCTTCTTAGCAAAAATTCTAGCCGTAGGCAGAGTATATTTAAAAAATCTAAATCTAAATCAAAGGAAACAGAATTTTCTGTGCAAGATTTGCCATCTCTTCGAAGAAAACGAACTATAGCTTACAGGCGATTATCGAAGGCTTTAGAAATCGGTCTTTCTGCATCTAGTGACGAATCACAACGCGATCTTTTTTTTTCTTATTATCAGGAACTGAAACATATTGCCACGAATTTCGAAGATGCTCACTTCAATATATTAGACATTTTGAACGACCCTGATAACGAAGATAGCGAATTACAAGAAAGCTTTGATGACATGTATTACAGAATTTTATCAATTCACCGTCAATTTGTTAAAACCGAAACATCGTTTGAGCCTCTTAGCAATTCAAAATTGAACATTCGATTGCCTAAAATTCTTTTACCCACATTCTCTGGTAATGTAAAACAGTGGCCTGAATTTTACGATACTTTTAATGCTCTTATACACAATTGCGATTCCATAACTACTACAGAAAAATTCCACTATTTAATTTCTTCGCTCAGCGGTGATGCTTTATCTACAATCAAGGCATTTCCTGTAACTCATGAACACTATAATGATGCTTATCAAGCTCTTGTCACGCGGTTTAAGAATACTCGTACTTTGGCATTTACATGTTGGAGAGATATACTGAATGTGGACCTAAAGTGTAATGATGTATTAGAGTTTCGCAAGGCTTTGGATCAGTTAGAGGAAAACTTATGTATTTTAGGCACACTAAATTTACCTGTTGATAAGTGGGATTTTGTTCTTGTGTATCATATACTATCAAAATTGGACGCAGATGTGCGGCGTAGTTTTGAAGAAAAATATTCAAATATTGAACTACCGACGTATATTCAATTAAAAGAATTCTTAAAATCTAAATGTGAGGCTTTGATGCGGGACACGCATTTTGCAGATGCAGATAAATCAAATAAGATATCGCAAAGATCAACGGGGACCGGGTATTCCAATCAGAAACGTTCATATAATGTAACACATACTCTTGTTGCCGCCTCAGATAAAAGCGATTGCTTCTCTACGTCAAATAATGTACAGAGTTTGAAATGTTCGTATTGTAGTAATTTTCATACAATCTCTGCATGTTCGGAGTTTCTCTCAAAATCAATTGACGAAAGAATGAAAATTACTGAACAAAAAAAATGGTGTTTCAACTGCCTTAAGCCCTCTCATCAACTCAAAGAATGTATATCTGTTTTCTCATGCCGTATATGTAAACGTAAACACCATACATTGCTTCACCGTGACATCAGTTCAACCACTCCTAAGACTGCATCGACACTAGTGTCGGGAGTCTTAGCAAACACAACTGTTTTACTCGCTACGGCAATTGTTCAAGTGAGAGATTTGTCGGGAAACATGCAATATTTTCGAGCATTGTTTGATACGGGCAGTCAAAGCAACTTCATCACAGAATCCGCTGTTAACCGATTAAACCTAAAATGTGTGAATACCTGTTCGACAATCAGTGGACTTGGTGACAATCTAACTCAAATTTTAGGTGATGTTACTTGTACTATAGGAGTGAACAATTGCGATGTTTTCAAATTAGACATGCATGTCATTCCTAAAATTTGTGGTGATCAACCTGTTGCTCGATTGAACAAGTCTTGCTGGTCTCATATTAACACGTTAACACTAGCCGATCCAGGATTTGATATTCCTGGTCCAATAGATCTATTATTTGCAGCTGATGTATTTGCAGAATCTCTTCTTAATGAAAGTAAAAGAGGAGTTCAGGGGCAGCCTACGGCATTCAATTCGATCTTTGGTTGGCTTCTTCTCGGTAAAACACGTTTAGCGTCGGTAACATCATTGTATAATCAACAGCTAAATGCTGACAATTCTCTTAATTCTTTAGTGCAACGTTTCTGGGAGCTAGATTCCGTACCGAAAGCATCTTTGTTGACCCCTGACGAACTGTCCTGTGAACAAAAGTTTGTTGACGAACACTATCGAGACGCGACGGGACGATATGTGGTTGCTTTGCCTTTTAAAGATGATGTTGAACCGTCATTTGAGGGTTCGCGCGAAGTAGCGTTGAGGCGTTTTCACGCGATTGAGAGAAGGTTATTACGAGATAAGGATTTGCATCGTTAGTACACAGATTTTATGCTAGATTATATTGAAACAGGTCATATGTCCCTAGTCTCGGCGCAAGATGTAGGAAAAGGAAAATATTACATACCCCACCATTGCGTCCTGCGTCCGGACTCTATCAGTACTCGACTGCGCGTTGTTTTCGACGCCTCAGCAAAAGATAATCAATCACGATCTTTAAACGACTCACAGCTAACGGGGCCAAAATTACAAGCTAATATTGTTGATATCCTTTTACGCTTTCGAAGACATAGCATTGTTTTTATAGGAGATGTTCGGCAAATGTATCGCCAAATTTTGGTCACACCAGAGCATCGTGATTTTCAACGCATTTTTTGGAGATCTACACCAAACGAACCTCTAAAGGAATACCGCCTTAATACAGTTACATACGGTGTAGCATCTTCGCCATTCCTTGCTTGCCGTTCATTACAGCAGCTCGCTGCTGATGAGGGAGATTCTTTTCCTATGGCGAAGCAAATTATCATGTCGGATGTATACGTCGATGATGTAGTCAGTGGTTGTTCAGATATCCCATTAGCAAGAAAAACTATAAATGAACTTGTAACTCTATTTCAGTTAGGCCACTTCAAACTCCGTAAATGGGTTAGTAACTGTCCGGAAATTCTAAAAAATCTTCCAAAGGAAGATCTGCGCCTGGAATCATTCTCATTTGATCCATGTGAGGAATCATCTCTTAAGGTACTCGGCTTGGAATGGGATGCTGTTTCTGATGCCTTTCTCTTTAAGGTAAAACCGTCAACACTTCCGTGTACTAAGCGTTCTATTTTAAGCGAGCTTGCAAGAGTGTTCGATCCGTTAGGGTTTTTGTCGCCTATAACAATTCAAATAAAATGTTTAATACAAAGGCTGTGGGTGATCGGTGTTGGATGGGACGAGATGCCGCCCGCTGATGTTGGCAGTGCGTGGAAAAAATACCAAGATCAACTGTCATTGTTGTCGCGGATTCGAATACCTCGCAATCTTACCCAAGGTAAGGTCATTTATCAACTCCATGGATTCTGTGACAGTTCAGAAACAGCGTACGGTGCGGTTGTATATTTGCGTGTTGCTGATGAAGACGGGTTGATTCGAACGTTTTTTGTGATGTCTAAGGCACGTGTTGCACCATTGAAAAGTATGTCGGTTCCTCGACTTGAATTGTGTGCTGCAGTGTTACTCGCAGATCTTTATAAATTTATTCGGGGCGTTTATCTATCATCAATTCCTATCGAGGCTGTCTATCTCTGGTCGGATTCTACTGTCGTTCTTGAATGGTTGCATGCTCATTCGTCACGTTGGACTACATTTGTTGCTAATCGTACTAGTCATATACAAGACATAACTCCGACTGATTGTTGGTATCATGTGTCTTCGGAAGACAACCCAGCCGATGTTTGTTCTCGTGGACAATACCCACACGAACTCGTTGATAACGTGGTATGGTGGGCGGGACCAAAATGGTTATCAACGCCTGTAACATCATGGCCAAGCCATAAGGCCCCTTTATCTGTGGACAATGAGAAGATTGTGGACTCGGAGTCACGAAACTCTACTGTATTAATTTCTGAACCAACAAACGACAATTCTATATTCGGTATGTTAATAACACGTTTTTCGTCACTTTCAAAAATTCTAAACATACTAGCTTACGTTCATCGTTTTATTAATTTTTGTCGACTCTCAAACGATGCAACTCGAGCAACTTTCATAACGAACATAGAGCGCCATAATGCTTTACTCTCTATTGTAAAATACGTTCAGTCTTGTGTTTTTGCTGAGGAATTATCTAGATTAAAATCTAACCAAACGTTACCGAAACCTTTTCGTAAGCTCAATCCATTTATTGACGACTCTGGCATACTGAGAGTGGGTGGAAGGATTTCCAGATCTGAGTTAGAATACGAACAAAAACATCCAGCTTTTTTACCGTCAGATCACACACTAACGGCTTTAATTATCGATCATACTCATCGTACTCACTGCCACTGTGGTATCAATACTACACATTATATTTTGTTACAACAATTCTGGATAGTCTCAGCAAAACGAGCCATACGGCGATGTTTAGCTAAGTGTATTAAATGTTATCAAGTGAGTCCAAAACCTTTATATCCATTCATGAGTGATCTTCCATCGTATCGGGTTAATCAGGTTAAACCTTTTTCTGTGGTCGGCGTTGATTTTGGCGGCCCATTTCGTATAAAATTAGGGCCTCATCGTGGTGCTAAAATCGACAAAGCATATTTATGTCTTTTCGTATGCTTAGCTACAAAGGCAGTTCATCTTGAGGTAGTATCCACGCTATTGACGGAGGGTTTCATAGCAGCTCTGAGACGTTTCATCGCAAAACGGGGACGTTGTAATGTTATTCATGCTGACTGTGGTACTAATTTTGTAGGAGCTAGAAATCAATTATTTAATTTAATGCAACAAGCATCGAGCTCCCAGCGAATCGAGTTTAAGTTCAACCCCCCTGCTGCTCCCCATTTCGGAGGGATATGGGAGATTCAAATAAAAGCAGTCAAGAGTCATTTATATCGCATTGTAGGAGATCAAGTTTTGACGTTCGAAGAACTGTCAACCTTGTTTGCAGAGATTGAGTCAGTATTAAATTCACGACCATTGTGCCCGATGAGCTCCGATCCCAACGATCTTTCGGTTTTAACTCCAGGCCATTTTCTAACTCAGGAGCCTTTGACGACTATTCCCGATGGCGATCTAACCTACATAAATGTATCTCGTCTTCAACGGTGGCAGCTAATACAAAAATTTCAGTTTGATTTTTGGTCAAGATGGAAGAACGAATATTTAAATTCTTTAATTCAGCGTGCTAAGTGGACAAAGCATTCTAAACCACTTCATGTCGGATCGATGGTGATAATAAGAAATGAGAACCGTGCACCACTACAGTGGTCTCTTGGTAGAGTCGTACAGCTCCTTCTAGGTGCTGATGGTGTTGCACGTAGTGCAATAGTTAAAACAAATAGAGCTCAACTCTTACAAAGACCGTTAGTAAAGCTATGTCCTCTCCCTATAGAAGACTAGTTCGTAGATTATTTTCACATTAATGCTTTTTTAAAATAAATATAAGAACATAGTAATAATAATCTTTATGTTATCGCTTAGTTAAATATCATTAGTTCATAATTTTAATTGGAAAATACCATAATGTATTTTGGTGGGCGGAATGTTTCGTTACCATAACCTTTGTTTATTTTATATTTTTGTTATTATAATTCGATGTTCGGATACGTAGCACGAAAACAAAACGCAGTCAAAAACGGCTGTCATGCACTTAGTACTGGACGGTGTTCTTTGTTAATGTCGAGGGTAGCCGATTCATTCCGTTTGTTATCGCCATCGAAGACGTTACATATCTGAAGCAATAGTTATAAAATTGTGTCTGTTCGGTTGAAGATCTGGTGAATTATTGGTTTAAACAGCGTATGATCGAAAAACATATTATTATACGAAAACGGACACAAAGGCAGAAGCTCATCGAGCACATTGGACAACTTAAAGGTACGTAAGTGCATTATATTTGTTTTTTGTGCTATCTAATTCGAACATCGATATTGATTAAGTTTCCCAAGATATAGTTTATTGTCACCACTTGGGTGCAGTTGCTACAAAATGGAATCTCCCACACAATTACAGGTTGGCTAGTAGAGATCTCTTTAGAGATAAGTCCACCATTGCATCTTCTGTTTATTACTTGTGTTTCCCCATGTGTGTTTTTTTGCAATACAGAGTATATATATATATATATATAGTTAACTAGCTTTCCGCTCGCGGCTTCGTCCACGTTATTATTGTTTTCCCGTGGGAATTTATATTTTCCCGTAGGAAAATTACTTTGTAGCCTATTTAAGCCCGGATAATAAATTTCATAGAAATTGGAGCAGATTTTAAATATTTTCCAAAGAAACTTTTAACCCCTATTTTGCACCCTAAGGGGGTGAATTCCAATAAACCATGAAACACATGTTCAATGAAATATTTTTAAGAGCATGAATCTCAAGTTTTTTCAAAATCATTGCTAATTTAAAGATTTTCCATACAAACTTGCAACCCCTATTTCATCCCTTTAGGGTTGATTTTTTTTAAATCCCTTCTTAGTGTGCGTCCGCATTTTGAATTAAAACAACTGTCGAAATGTCACGTTTCTACCATTAGCGGTTACGGCTGTGCGTGCGTCTATAGATGGAAACATTTCCATTTTATAGATAATGTTAGAGTTATGTTAAAATTAAATTATAATATTTTTGTATATAGTGTGTTGCGGTAGTAATAGTTGATTATTGTTGGCCTGTTTTGGCCTTATTTCATGTTAATTCTTATAAAATATTTTTATTGTAACGCTGTTGGGTTACCTACATAAAATAAAATTAATAATATATAGTACCCTTATGAATAAGATTAATATAAAGATACCCTCAGTTTTAGCATACATGTAAATAAACCCTCACTCGTAAATAATGTAAATGGGTTCACTTTACGATCTTAATAAAAAATGAACAACTAGCCAGTCTTTCATTACTTGTCATCCAGCATACTACCTCCTACACACCCATCGCAAAAAGTGAATTCATCTTACTTTAAGCAGAAATCACGTCATTTATGATTGCCAGTTTTCTCAGTGGACGGTGGTGATCGCTTACCACCAGGTGACTCATGCTTGTTTGCCAACTTTGTGGTTTAAGAAAGAAAGGTCACGGATATCGTAGCTACCACGTAGTAGCCCAATGGCGGCGACTGAACTGACTAATATTGTCACATTGCACTGATCGTCACTTTTTAGTTGACAAGGTATATTGAATGAGACAACACTTTACAAATATTTGCTATTGATAATTTCGTCAAAAATTAATTACCTATCTATGTAGCTTCCACAACACACTCACACCTATATTCTGATATTCTTTCTCTTCAGTAAGTAGCTCAGGTTCTATCAAAATCACTTTCAATTACGGCAGTCAATACACATCCATAACTGCTTAATAAAATGACAGTAAACTATTTGATCAAAAGGCCTAAGTAGCGAAATGACCAACGGTATGCCTAATCAGTAAAACGTCTATATAGCAAATCATCCAACTATCAAATGGTCTCTCACCACCTATTCAGCAAATAGTCTAACAAATTGCCTGGATACTTAAGCACAAAAGTAAATGATAGACACTTGGATCTTCTATTCAGCCCTGCGAGCACGGAACACTCGATAAACAAAATTTGACGGCTAAGATCGACATACTCTACAAAAATCGATAAATTTGACAGATATTCGTAAGGAGTGAAAAGGACAGATGCTTTTGTTGATCGATATGTGTCGATCGACAAGTCCATGCTGTGACGGGGCAAGTTTGGGTAAATGAAACCCCCAAGTCCACAAAAAGATATGTATTTAAAAAATTAATCCCCGTTAGGGTCGTGAGTTAAGCCCTTAATTTGTGCTTCGCTGGTCGGCACTTCCCTGTCTGTGAAGTTCCTCGAAGGTGCAGACGGATGGAGATGGTGGAACGTGCCGAAATGCAGCTGCTCAGGTGCTACTGGACGGGAACACCGAAGACGTCAGTCGATCGATCGATCGTCGATCTTCAATCGTTTTAGTCCAAAACTTGTTCTTTTTTTATTCCAAAACTTGTTCCCCAATTTGGGGAAGAAAACACTTATTTTAACGACGCAAAATGTGCGTTATTATACTTCTAATTAAATAATTTCGAAATTAAAAAGAGGCCAAAAGACAAATTTAAAAGTCGTTGCTGGAACGATATGTCTTTGCTGTCGGCTATTGGAATCTCGACTGTGCACCGTATGCAAAGCGAATGACGCGGGCGCTCAACATAAAATAGTGTCTCGCATCGAAACAATGGAAGCGGTTTATGGTACCAGCGTACACACAACACGTAAGAACATTTCGTGTTATTCGTAGGTTAACTATAATGAGTTAATATTTATTATTTATATGCATCTTAATGAAATCTGATTTTACTCGTTTTAGAATAAGTTATATTATATTAAAAATAAGTTCAGAACATTTTATAATTATAGTTTGTAAATAGTAGTAGTTTTTAATTTTTATGTCAATTTAATGAAATTTATGTTGTATAATGTTGTTTAATGTGTATTTTCCTTTATAAATAAAAAATATTTTGTAAGTAAATTAATCTTATGAACGTGCAACGTTACAATGCTCGCAGGGCAGGTATCATAGTCAGATACTCTTGTAATGATGCAGCAATTTGAAAGTGATTGCTATAGATTTTACACAATAGCCCACCTGTTACGTCAATACAAGTTTTATTGTATCTACCTACACCTGTGAATGTTAGTAAACCTTAAAAATAGCGAAGCCGGCCGCTGCACACGCCGCGAGCACCACGCCACCCAGTGTCGAGCTACCAGTGATTCCATCCATGTATGCCAGCAGTGCTATGCCCGTGTCACATAGAATTGCAGCCACAATCTAAGGATTACAATTTTAAACAATTAATAAAATCATGTTTAAAAACTAACAGCATTTGTGTATATTTTTGAAACCCTTTTTTTGTTATCTTTTGGATCCATACGCACAATAAACACACTATCAGTTTTCAGTGTATATAATTTTTTTAATTTAATAATTAAAGGAATAACAAATAGTAAGTTACTAATATAACTTTATTTTCTATTAATGTCATAATTAAAAAGAAAATTTCTATAAAAAAATAAGGCACCTAATACTCCAGACCAACAAATAACTTACCCTTACTCCAACAAACTGTTCGTGAAGTATCACCCAAGAAAGAAGATAAATGCAGGAGACGTTGGTTGCAAAAAGAGCAACCACATCAGTAGATAATAGTATCTTTAGTGAGTAAGTATACATGTATACAGTCACAACCCACAACAGGCAGAAGAGACCACAGCGACTGATAAAGCGAGCTAGAACAATTTATAATTTATACTTAAAATATTGACACACTAAATTTAAAAAAAGATCAATAAATTAGGGCATTATCTGATATTAACCTCTCATCTCCAGGCGGTCGCATGCGAACGGTGTGACGTCACACTATGATTTTTTTTTTAAAATAACCTCAAAAAAATTTTTTTCACTAAAAAATACATATTTCACAACCAAAGCACATTTTTCATTCTGTAAAAACCAATGTATTAATTTATAAATTTCCTTTCGTGAAGGTATTCTTTTCTATTTCAATTTCAATTATTACATAGCATAAGCGACCGGTTGGTGGCTGACAGGTTAAATATTTTTATATTATTTTTTTACATATGATAGGGTAGCTCTTGGCCTTAATCTCATCTGATGGTAAGTGACGATAAGACTAAAGGTGGAAGCGAAATTCACCTAAACTCAACAATTGAGGAACTGGCTATCTTACCTCTAATTGTCAGAACACAACAATGCTATTAACATTGTTATTATGGTGACAAACTTAGGTAAGGCAGTGGTAGCTAGCCAGGTAGGCTCAGAAACCCTACCACCAACCAAACTGAGCAGAAAAACTTCTGCCCCCATGGGGAATCCAACCCCAGACCTCCCGATCTACACGCGATGGTCTCCACCACTAGACCATGGAGGCGGTTGGTATCTGGACTTGAATAATTGGTTGTCTAAACATTGTCACTGCACTAAAATAGAATACTGAATAAAGAAACATTAAAAGTTAAAAGGACAGCCATACACACTAAGTTGAGTAGTAGCTTAGCTATATCACTGATTGGGAAAGTCCATGAGTAGTGGTAACTGCTTACTATCAGGTGTGATATGATGTTAGCTAATCAGCCACTTAAGAAATGACAAAATTACTAGCTGTGTCTGAGAACTATGTTTTGCTTTAATAAACTCAATACTCAAAAATTTCTGGAGAGGGCCACCCTTATCACCTAGGAATATAAAAAATAGCCTACAACCTATTCTCAGACCTATCATATACACGGTGTTTCATAATAACCGATAAATAATCAATGCCTTATCTAAAACTAATTATTAAAATGTGTTTACACGTAATGTCATTCAACCCAAAATTTTCATGTATATTATAATATGATCATCATGTCTATGATTTACATGAAAATTTATGGTTGAATGACATTACGGGTAAACACAATTTAATAATTAGTTTTAGATAACGCATTGATTATTTATCGGTTATTATGAAACACCGTGTATACACAAAAAAAAACATAAAAATTGGTTTAGCCTTTTCGGAGGAGTTCGATAACAAATACTGTAATACAATAGTTTTTTATATTAGAAGATTATGAATGCTTACCAAATGTGAATCCCTTTTCCCGAAAATCAGTGAATGGATCGTATACAATATCATGAGCAGATTTGCACTTATTGTGTATTAACATCACAATCAAGTAAAAAGGAAAGAAGAGTATAAGCCAGTTGGTGCAAAACCAAGCTGTGAAGAAAGGTGCGTTGTAGAGATTCTGAAAATATTATAAAACAATGAATATGTTTCTTTGTAGACACACACAAATTACATTCAATTTATTAAACTTTATAATTTAAATAAACTAAATTATTTTTTTTATTACTATTAATTATATACTTTTAAAAATGATCAATGTTTTTAAATTATTATAAGTGATTCTGAGGTACTATTCCCTTCAATTCCAAATAATCATCTTTTGTGTTTATACACACTAGATCAAAAAAAAATTAATTAAGTGAATAATCAAATATATCCATTATCAATATACTAATTGAATTTTTTAACCATTCCTCTGGATATTAGGGTGGTCTCAGCAAATTATGAAATTGTTACTGTAAACTATCAAATTAACTGTGTTATGAGGTAAATATTAATCAAAAATATAACAATATTGCTTACATGTGAATGATACTTTGTAGAAAAGTTGTGAAATGGTATAAGTGAAGATTCAGTGCCATGAAAAAATGTGTAGCTGTTCAGAGCGTACACTTCCAAATACATGTGCTTGATGCAATGAGTTGCAGTCACCCAGGAGGCAGTTAAAATAAATGTGACACAAATACCATAATAAATCTGGAAAAAGAAAACAGTATTATCATATGTATCACACACAGTAATTCTCAATGATTATCAAAAAGTGACCACCTTCTTTGCAAACTTTGAGCAACAAGATCTGGGGCATTTCTTATCCCTCAGTTGCCTCTCTTCATCCTGACTGCTGTTGGCCGATTCACTGTATGCTTGCTGTAATGATGGCTGTGTCGTCAGAGGCGGCGCCGAGCACACAGAAGTCTGTGGTGTGAGAGGAGCGCGGGGACTCAGCGGAGTGGGAGGACCGTTGGGGCACTCACGATCACCGTCTCCAATTACCCGCTCAGTTTCAACCTCCTCACTAGTAATTATCACAGAAGGAGCACGTACACGCTTAGGATTGAAAATAGTGGGAAGGTCACCATCTCTAGCCATGTTGTTATTATTCTATCTTTCTTTCTACATCTGAACACTTTAAAATTTAACACAAATTCTGACACCATTATATTTCATTTAAGAGTATCAGCTGATTTTTATTTACGGACGTCATGACTTTATTTCTGTAGAAAGAATAACTGAACATATTCGCACGTTAGAATGAAGTTTTAACTTATAATGCCCGTGTAAATTACTACTCTTCGCTTATAATACTGGCATTCGTACGAAGCCTGTTTAGCAAAGGTTTTTGAATAACATAACTCTCAACCATTTTCGTAGGGTTTTCCAAACTTCGATTTTCTTGACTTTTTTTCAATTTAACATCATCATAGCTAAGCTAGCTACTATATTCCCTGCGTTCCGTAAAACGATAAAAGTGATAATATCGCGAATCCGACCAAAGTCACAACATAACCTACTGATTCAATAGCCCTTATATTTTGTGACGATTTAATTTGGTCGGATTCGCGATATTATCGCATTTATCGCAATTCGGAACGCACCAATTGTAATCTGTGAAAATCACTGTGCGCACAGATTAGAGAGAATATTGTGCTGTGCGTGTGCGTGCTGTGGCAGCAGTGTGACCATCTCAGAAACGGCAAATTCTGCCAAGCGTGACACAAAAAATTTAAAAAATATGCCGTCTTAATATTGCCTCACTAAAGACAGGATTTCGGGAATATATAAATATTTAAGTTACCTACCGATGATTGGCTGCCATATCCAAACACATACTTTATGTTTTGGGAGGTTCTTTTGATGAAGATACTCTTTAAACTAATTTAAAACTGCATTCTTTTCAAAATGCAACATCAAGATCCCAAATTGTATACGCATCAGTAAGCTTACTCTTGAGCCAAATTCAATCGATTGACATTTAATATGTCTAGAAACACATTATTACAGTGTGGTGTGTTGTGAAGGCATCTGTCGTGGCGCGGACCGCTCCACTGCGATCGCGTCAGAACGGTGGTGGGGGTCTGGCGCGCCACAACACAACACAGTAGTGTGTTTCTAACATTGTGTTGGTATCTGCGCTGACGGTCGCTCATTCGAATCAAAATGGCTTCGGATTTAATAGAACTTGTGCGTCAACGAAACCTGTTGTATGATACAAAGTGCAAAGAATATAAAGACTAGGTAATCTACCTTCAGAGCTGCAGCTTGGAAAGATAGTTCAGAATATCAAATGAACCTACAGGCGTACTTGCTAACTACAATATTTTTAAATAAACTTTATATCCATTATTATACTATTTAACTGATTAGATGTGTTACGGCGGCGTTCATAATAGCAGTAATAGATATTAAGTTTCTTTTAGAAGTGATAGTTCTAGTTACAACCGAAGTTAGAATGCTCGGTGTAAGTAAACAAATATTTATTTAAATTAAATATTTATTTTAAACTAGCTACAGAGTAAATACCTTTATTTACTCTGTAATTTGTATGGTAAAAGTGTTGTTTTTACTATTTTCCACACATATTTTTTATGTTTTTTCTCTCCATAAGATCCTTTTTTGTGCCTTAAGAAAGCTTAAGAAAAATATGAAATTAGCCGAATCGGTCACCAGTTCTCGAGTTTTGCGCTTAGCAACACATTCGGCGATCCATTTTTATTTATATGGAAGACATTATATTAAATAAATAAATAAATCACTCTCAGAATCGAAAGCAAACATTGTGAACGTGTAAGCGCTGCAAAGCTTCGATAGACACTGTTGAGAAAAAACGTCATAATGCGTTCTGACGAGCGAGACCTATGAGCGAGACACATTAGTGTGCACACCCACCGCCACGAAACAAGGCGTCGTTTGTGGTAGTTTTCCAATTACAGAGCATAATGCGACTCAGTGGCGCACAATGCCGAATTATGCTGATGCTTAATTGGAACGTGAATTAGTTTTCAAATGCACCAGCAGAGTGCGCTAAGTTTAGTGTTGAAAAAAAGAAATATTCATAGAGTTAGCAATAACCTCATTAATGTGTAAATTTGGATTTTGATTATTTCATTACCATTTTTTTGTTTTGAGTAATTTTTGTACCTTCATCCATACTTATATTTATTTTTTAACACAGTTTGAATTAACTTTGATTATTTCAAAAAAACTACAATGAAACGAAAGCTTTAAAAATTTTTCAACAATAAATAATATTAATAACGATTATATATAAATAAAACATTTCGATCAATGCCAACTTGTTAATTTTCTGTCACTGAGTTGGTATCGATTGCACGCATCACACGAAAACATTGCTTTTGAGAGTGCTCGATTGTGCGAAGTGTTGCTGTAGTTGGAACATTCAACACATTGGAACATTCATTATGCGGCATTATGCCGCATAATGTGCTCTGGTGCTGTAATTGGAAAACTACCTGTATCTACCTTAAGTCTGCCAAAATGGCAGAAATCTGCTACAAATGATCACACTGTGCATTGGTCAATCATAGACAATCTTCGAATATCGTTATTTGGTAATGGTAACATTTAAAATGTCATTGTGTTTTGATACCTGCACAAAACTCTTTACATTGATTGGTTAAATCAAGCTAAAACGCACATTGACTTAATATTCATTGGCGGAGATGAAAGTCTATAAATTCCCAATTCATGGATATTCTACTATTATCTATGCGTAGTATGGTAGATGTTTGAAATTAAGATTATTACTTTATTTTCTAGTTGTTTTTTATTTTTTTATTATTTTTATATAAGTATAAAAATATCTATCATAAATATGCAAGTTTCTCGTTGCTATAACAATATAAAAAAAAACAAATGCTTATAAGTTTCTGAATATTTGGAAATAGATGGCAGCACAAAAGTTCTTTATTTCATCGCCAGAGGGAGATAATTGGTTAGCCTACTTGAAGCATCCGGGAACCTCGCCATAGTAGTAGACATGGCGGGTATCAACCTGGCTAAATGACGAAATAAATTTTGTTTGCAATTAAAAGGAACGTGTTAATTTCGTAAAACAGTGTTGGTACTAAAAGACTAATTAAGTTATATTGGATTAGGATAAAAATGCAGAATGTTGGACAGTCTGAAAACCGAAATATCGATAAGGTGAAGTTGCAACTTGATGTGGTAAAATCATCCACTCCTCACAGTTCGGCTTCGAGTCCGGCCAAATCTGAAAGTGAAACGTATTCAGGAGCGCCTGCCAAATACATGACGGACTCTTCTGAAAGCGAGGATGACTCTGTGTCCGAGGTAAAACGTGTTTTGTTTTCGGTAGAGGCGGTGGCAGTGAGGGAATGTGATTATCGGTACCACTCTAAACACTACAAGGGACATTTTGTACATGTCTCGATTGCCATAAATTTCCTTTTGATATCAAAATCAAATCATTGAGTGGAACCGTAAAATGAGCTAAATATGTACAAATAAAGGCAAATTAATTTTCAAACATTTCCAATGTTGTACGTTCCTTGCCAAATATTCCGTAAAACGTCAGAAAGTGGTAAGTACGTACGTACCTACTACTACTACTGAGTAATGTATGAAATTAGTTAGGTATGCCAGCCGATCATAGATCGTATTCAATTGATTCTTTATAAATTCATAATATTACCGTTTTATAATCCGCCTCACGCTGATGTTCATTGTCTATTTGTGTTTTGGACAAGGTCTGAACTACGGTGGCCATGTTTCTTGAATCACATGCATTTACTCGAAATAAAATTATTATCGATGTTATTCCGCGACAATATATCTATGAAATATATTGAATTATGTAATTTGTTACCGAAAAATCATGTGTTTCGTCAATTGCAATGTCGCCTTTCGGGAACAATTTGAACACCGCTTATAAAATTCGCGCAAAAATCATGAATATTATTGAATTGCAAGGACCATTGTCAACAATTGCTAGGTGTACTGTGTCCTTATGCACCACATTGTTAGTACTCACATCACTTTCATTGGTGTTATAGATCTTGCTGGCTTGTTTGTGCCTAAGCAGGCCAGACCTGTTGGTAAGTGGAAGACAACCTAAATGAATGCTTCACCAACACAATCGCTGTAGCAATTTGAGTGAATCTAATGTTAACCTGCATAATGTGTGTGTGGTGGACAAATTTCACATTATTTGTCTCATTGATGTTGAATGGTCCTTGTGATTCTAACATGCTGTTTGTGATCCAACATTAATTGTTATGACTGCTAACTTTACACCTACTTGACAGATTAATAATTCAAATGTACCATTATTCAACATTAATAGTAAAATAAAAGACTAATGAGTGTTTGGACCACATGAAATAACCTATGAATGCTGTAATGTTGTGTTAGTTATTGTTGTTTGTAATCTAATCTATTCTATTACATGATTGTAAGATTTAAGTTGATTATAGTTTTGTTTCTCATTAATCTGCAACCTAATCATATTTATTTATCACTGAATCCTTGCATTGTGCTTAGTGCTTGAAAAAAACAGTCAATCACATTAACAGTTTAAAAGAGAATCACTTTAGATCCAGATCTTGGTAATGTCTTTATGGTATACTGTAGTATACAATATATTTCAGCTGTGTAGGATTAAAATAATAATTAGTAACACTCTGAAGAAAAGAACATAAATTCATTGACATTTTATAGCTCAGCT
Source organism: Schoenobius gigantellus (assembly GCA_963935595.1). Classification (NCBI taxonomy): domain Eukaryota; kingdom Metazoa; phylum Arthropoda; class Insecta; order Lepidoptera; family Crambidae; genus Schoenobius; species Schoenobius gigantellus. The sequence continues at coordinate 31,040,388 of OZ012551.1, forward strand.
AGAGAACCAGCCATATCGTCATTGAAGTTCTAACACCATGTAAGTCATTTTTGGCGGAAAAAAGACCACACAACGTTTTTCGAATTCTTTGCATTAATCACAAATTCCTACTAATATTATAACGGTTTTATTTTCCTAATGGATACGATGAAATGTATGTAAGTAATAGAATGGCATTATAATAGTATATTTATGTATAATTGTGCAGTTTTTTCACTCTTCGTAAAAGTTGCTATTTTGACATACGCAGTGTTAGAACTTCAACAACGATATGTAAAAATATCTCAAACAAAATCTTAATACAATTTTAACCTCTTTTGATTACTAAATATTGCAGTATTCGTGACAATATGTGTACTATTTTTTAGATTAAAAACATTAAATTGTACCTTTACAGTCTGATGAGGACCTCATTTAATGTGTTTTAATAAAACATTCATAATAAACAAAATGTATAGTTATACACAAAAAAATATTTTTGAAATATTGATTACAGTAATACCCCAGACTTACGCGATAGGCCGGACCAAGCGATAGCTGTGTAAGTCGAATTCGTGTAAGTCAGGGTTCAACTTTGCATATAAATACATATAAAGTTTGTGTAATCAGGACCAGAGTCTAAAAAAAACAATAATTTAGAAGAAACATGTTTAATAAAATATTAGATAATAAAAGCAATTTAAATTAAATACTATGAATAAAACAATATAAAATGAAATTATTTTGATGGCTTCATTTATTCTAATAATATTGCCAGACAAGTTAAGTTTTTCTTCTCCTTACATAAAATTTCCTCATAGCATGCCAGTAATTTTTTTATTTCCCTAAGTAGAAATGTGCTCTTCATTGGAATCTATTTTTTCTAAAATTTGTAACCTCTTTTTAATTGTACTGAGGCCTTCTGCTATAAAAAAAACTGTGTATCTCCGAATTCATGTAAAACGGGGTAGCGTAAGTCGAGGTATTACTGTACTAGATAAATTAATAGGACAATATAAAATTGTTTAATAAATTAAATGATTACATGCCAAGATTGTTTACATATTGTTTTTTTTTCTTTGAAGTGAAATATTGTACACATCAGGAATTAGTCTCTTATTAGATTTGTGGGATTCCACATTGAAATTTTAATATGAACAAGCAATGACATTCTGGGAGCTGCTTAGATTATTATTCTTTTAATCACCCTCTGTTTGGTTTCTGCAGTAAGAAATGGGCTCTAGGGATATGCATAAAATTGAGATTATTATCTTTTGATATAATATAGCCCAATTAACACAGTTTTGCTTATTAATTTGTTAAAATCCGTAAGAAATTGTTCAAAAATGTCAAATTATCATAAAAACAAAATATTTCATTCTATTTCATGTAGTCATATTGATCTCGAGAAACATATCAGCCTCAATAAATCATATAATAATTAAATTATCTAAATTTTACTTAATATAAATAATGAGAATCACTTGTGTAGAAGTCTGAATGGCTCGACCAGGAGGGTCATAAATAATCCCAGGCTATTTTTGTTAAATTAGAATATCTGGATTAATGGCTCTATCTTCTTACAATACTTAACACATTCTACAAGAAAATGATGAACATAATCTCGTGCCACATATTTATTCACAATTTGGTCTAATTAATTTGTTCATTATCTATATATATGTTTTTGAAAGGAAATATTCAGAATGCACTCTTTGTAATATAACTAATGTAGGACACGATAGTTAGATAGTTATTTTACATAGAGTGCATTCTGAATATTTCCTTTGATTGAATAACAAAAAAAAAGTTATCTAATAAAAACAATGTGTGATTTCCCTATTCCTTTTCTTTATACTTTTATATTTTGTAGTTTTGGTTTTTGAATATGTTTTGTGTATGTGTAACAGGCGGAAATGGATGAAGAAGGTGGTGGTGCTGAGGTACCCAAATTCATTCTGGAACATGATTCTGAGAGAGTTGTCGATCCTGAAATGCAGGCAAGACTCGAAGCCCTTCTGGAAGCAGCCGGTTAGTAAATACATCATGTTATAATATCAGTATTTAGTGGCCAGGGGCCAGGCCACATCAAAGCATAGTCTTTATCCCGTATAGTGCTGTAACAGTATAGCTATTATATGTTTTTAACTCAATATAAATGTTTATAAAAATATGTATACACTTTTTAATTGACTGAACATTACCGTAGAGCATACTTTTTTTTTTAAATTGACTGTATCAATCTCTTTGTAATCGACAATACCATTCATATTTTATTGTAACATTTAACACATGTGCCATCAGTTGGTCTTATTTGCTATTCTTTTAAAAATGTACTGTGGGACTGAAGATGCACTGCATAATTATGCTTGGATGTGGCATCACCTTCTACAATATTTTTTTACACAGCTGAACATATTATATTCACATTTAGTAATCTATCTACACTTACTAGGTACAAATCAAGATTAATTAAAATTATTAAAATGTTTTTTTTTATTATTAAGATAACCTCCACTTTGCAGTTCTCACTTTGTAGGTTGAGGTTTTCATTGGAGTGAGAAAATAGTTCTTACCATTTATACTGTCCACCAAAATATTAGCTGAACAGATAATTTTATTTATAAAACTAGCTGACCCAGCAAGTTGCTGCAGATCAGTAGTTATAGTATGTGCTTTGTTTAAAATTAAATAAATGTCTGATCACTAGATCGTCCTAGTGGAATAGACTGTAGCATACATAGCATGTGTCAACAAATCACAGTTTTTAATGTGCAATGAATTTACTCACACCGCCATCTGTTAAACATTTTTGGAACTAACCAATTACGCCGGCACCACACGTTGACCCCAACGTTGGCGCCAACATCACTCGTCCAACGTGTGGATGCAGAAAATGGCATTGGCGCCAACGTTGGGGCCAACGTTGGTAGTTGGCCCACTCATGTCGGTTTCATCAAAGGAATCTGCGCTAACGTTGGCGATCCGTCCACACGTTAGCCATTTGCTCAGTCGTGTTGCTACACGCATTGAGTGCGTACGTTGAGCGAGGCTGTCTTCCGCATCAACGAAATCGCTACCGGCATGGACAAATGAAAATGTTATGGAATTTCTAGAGCCTTGGTTGGCTTGTGAGCTCATGGACAGTTCATTAACTATGATAAATTACATAATCCAATATGTAGTTGTGTATTCACGTATTTAAGTACCTAAATAACCTACTAATATTTGTAGGTTCCAACCGCCTCCGTGGTATAGTGGTTGAGACTAGAGGTGGCGTTAATGGTTGAAAAATATTATTAGTTAAAAGGTAATAGTCAAATAAAAATATCAGATAATTTTATCGGTTGAAAATATCACTTAATATTTTAATTAATATCTGAATATTTTTACAAGTTGATTTATTGTAACTAGACTAGAGTTATATCAACTGGCTAAATGATATTTTAAATTAAATGCTAATATCTTTTTTTAGTAACATCTATACTTACTAATTTTATAAAGCTGAAGAGTTTGTTTGATTGTTTGTTTGGTTGAACGCGCTAATCTCAGGAACTACAAATTCAAATTGAAATATTCTTTCTGTGTTGGATAGTCCATTTATCGAGGAAGGCTATAGGCTATATAACATCACGCTACGCCTAATAGGAGCTGAGCATCAATGAAAATAGTTGCAAAAACGAGAAAAAAACGGCGAAACGTAGTGCGCGGGCACAGCTAGTATTGAATAATTTGTAAAAGCACATAGAGCAATTTCGATTTCTGTATCGGACATCCACACGTTGGCCCTGACGGGAGAGAACTAGTATAATAGCCAACGTGTGTACGCCTGATCCAACGTTGGCGCCAACGTTGGGGCCAACGTGTGGAGCCGGCGTTACACACAATTTAGAAATTATTTAGATTTTCTTCATTTGGCCATTGTAGTTAATACTAATTTTTATGTATATTAAACACTTCAAATTAGTGGATTTGTTTATACATATATCATTTGTGTAACCTTGAGCCCAGAATGGGGGATCTTCTTTATTTATCATGCTATAGATGTTAATATAGTTGGCTTCTTTTTATACATTAAATTAGCACAATTAAATTTTCCTAAATAAAATTGGTAACAAAAATAACGATTTATTTATGTTATTTTAATAATTCAACATGAATAAAAATAATCAATGTGTTAAAAAAATCTTTGGCAAAAATCAGTATTCATCGTCATCATCATCACCAGGTAAACATATTCGTCAACAACTTCCAGCATAGAGCCTCCAACATTGGGGTGTGGGTACTACAACTCCACAGGTATTGGTACTACACGGGAATTCGACATTATTTTAGTCTTGTCCATGTTCATTTTAAGACCCACTTGTTGGAAAACTCTACAGAGGTTGTCCTTCACGGTCTCAGCCATGACTACGATATCGTCAGCAAAACAAGGGTGAGTCATGTACTCGCCGTTTATGTTGATGCCGAGTCCGCTCCAGTCCAAAGTTGTTGAGTTGCCGACGAGCATCTTCGCCGACCCATTCCACGCCTTTCCTCCATCAGCTTAGCTGTCGGCTCCGAGATCTTACTTCTTCGCTTAGTACTGCTGGGTTTGCAAAACTTTGTACCCACCGAAAGGACAGCTTCCACAACCTTGTCATTATAAATGTCCACATCCGTGCAGTCCTCCAGGCAATCAAAGCTATTTTGCAATTCGAGTTGAAAGTGCTCGGGGTTTTGGATCTGGATGGCTTTTTGTTGTATGAAATTATATGAGACCGCGCACATTTGGGTCTATCTTTACAAGGCCCTGCCAGAATACCAGCGCCTTCGCTGCACTTGTTTGTAGCGGAAGCATATGCTGAGGCTCGGACCTTTTTTGGCCTCGCACAATATTTGCACCACATTAATCTTTTTTTTTGTGTATTTTTAATTTATTGTGTGGTCAAAATAAATTATGTTTCTTACTTTCTTTCACATTATTTTGGTCTAACCGTACGCGCCGAATTTCAAAAATGCGGTAGGTATCTGGGTATTGAAAAACGCATGCTGATGATGTCATGTAATGCGACACGTAGGGCGCGTGCGGATATGTGCGTTAAGCTTACAGGGCTCTTAGATTGTCCTTACTTTTTTTTGTGGGAGGGGGGAAAATGCTCGTGGTCGAGCCAAACCACGAGGATATGTGGGACTCCCCAAACCGTACACGGCCCGAGCCTACCCACTAACCCCCCAGCAGCTCCTCCGTCTGTTACAAGACAAGGGGAAGGGGACAACAGCCAGGCCTTATTCCCGCTGACCCCCTGCCTGTGACATGTCTGTAGCCGGACTCTCCTGGCTCTGCTACTTTGTGGAGCGGTTCTGCGCCGCTCTACACCCCGGGACTGGTTTTTTATTGTGGTTGTCTTCCACGCGGCCCGACGCTCAGTGCGCCGGGCCCCCGGCCCGCTCAGTGCGGGTAACGGGTTGCCCGACGGTAGATGCCGCTGGATCCACCGCCGCGCGGGTGAGCCGAAGTTCGGGGAAACCCCCGGCAGGCGCGAAGCGCCGTGGCAAGAAGTCGCCTCCACTCTGCTACCTTAAAGGTAGCCGCCCAAGTCAGGCTTCCGGCGAAAGCCACACCTCTTCTTAAAATAAGAAGAGGGGACTTCGCCCTTCCCCGCATGAAGCGGGTGGCCACACGAAGTGACCCGCCGGGTTAAACCTGGCCATCCCACACCCCCCCTCTATGGGGGGTCCCCTCGTCAGACTATTAGCCCGCGGCAGAGAATCTGCTGGGTTGCCCAGGGTGCACCGCAAGGAGGTTGTCTGACATCGCACCCCTAGATTGTCCTAACTAAGGCAAGACAAGGTTAGTGAAATTGGCTCTAATAGACTCTAGGTAATATTGAAATTACCGACGAAAAAGTTGGAATTATTTTTTCAAAAATTAGGATTTATCAAGGTCAAATGCTAGCCGACTTCATGGAGAGAGAGAGGAACTCTATATGATGAACTCTTTCTTCAAAAAACGGCTGCATCGAAAGTGGACCTGGAAAACTCCGGGTGGCGTGACAAAAAATGAGATTGACTTCATCGTGTCGACTAAGACCCGTATATTCAATGAGAGTGGTGACTGTAATTTTCACCTTATCCTGACTATATGTAGGGTGTGGCTGGCGGAAGCTCATTACAATGAGTAATATAGATAAAGTTTTTTTGGTGTTGACTTTAGCACTGTGTAATAAGAAAAATAAGACTATGGAGTAGAGAAGGGTTGAAATTAAGAAAAAATATACCTACGAGAATTTTCTGCGAGAAATATAAACATTAATTATGTTTAAGACAAGTTTGCACTTTCATTACCGTCAAGTCTTATCAGTGGAGGCTCTTGGACCAAGTTCCCTACATTTTTGCCCATTGTTCTTTCCCCTTGTGACAACCAATTTTATTATTTGAAACTACAATGCTGTGCTGGCTCAACACCACGCTGTCAGTACAAGAGTAGTGACGGTGTAGTCTCAATAAGCTCTTGTACAGTCAAGGAATTTAATTTGCAACCCACCTAAGGTTGAATATAAATCAAGTCTAAGACAGAAATATTGTAAAGCGTTCCTAGTTTTCCATTTAAGTGTCACAATTTTTTCATGCTTACATCAAATGTTAATCATGTTTTGCGTTTCTTTTGAGAAATGTTAACATTTTTATTCGCGCTATTTTTCGAAAAGGGAACCTAGCCTAAAAAAGTAAGTAATTGTTTAAATGGAACGCATTGCGTTACCATACAATGCTAGTCCTGATAGCGTCAAAAGCTAATGAAACGCGATGATGTTGAAAATGCTGCAAATCTGTGCTTAAATGGAACGCTCCTATAATGGCACCATAAGAGCTACGAATGCTTTGGAATTTTCAAGTTTAATGCATTTTCAGTGTCAAACAATCTGTCAATGAAATGGGTAGGGAATTAAATTCCTTGACCGTACCTGAAAACACGAAAAATTATGTCGTTTAATATATTACAATACATATTTTACATTGATTTGGAGGTCTGATTATAGGGCTTCTGAGCCCGCCTGGCTAGCTACCACCGCTTTACCTAAGTTTATCGCCATGATTATTATACCGGCTACAGACTCACGCGAGAAGTCTCGGTGAGACTTCTCGCCGAGAAATAGCGCGAGAAGCGAGGAGGTATCCACACTCAGCGATCTTCTCATTTACATTCTCGGTCGTTATCCGGAATGGACGACAATGCTACTGACTTGCCCTGCGTTCCGTAAAGCGATAAAAGTGATAATATCGGGAATCCGACCAAAGTCACAACATAACCTACTGATTCAATAGCCCTTATATTTTGTGACGATTTAATTTGGTCGGATTCGCGATATTATCGCTTTTATCGCAATTCGGAACGCACGGTTGGTATAGTGTGCGTTAGCAGTAGCACATTATAATCTAGGACACGAAAATTAAAAATAGGAAAAAGAAGGCCTAGACGATGGTGGTTTTTTACAAAGTACTTTTTTATAGAAAACTTTTTCCATCCCACAAAATGGGCTTTGCGTGAAAATATTCTATTAACTTTAATTCTGTTTCATTGTTCCAAATTTTTTACACGTATGTCCAAAATTACTTAACTAAAAAGATTAACGAAAAATCTTCGTAAATTTAAATTATTTTCTAAATTATATTTATCACAAATTATGAGATGAGAGGATATGTTTAATCAAAGAGTATACAATAACTGTGTATACTGATATACATATATCACAGACAATATAACTAGTCAAAATAAAATATTGACAGACGACCACAAAGTACTTTTTCAATAGAATAACTGTCACGGTCGCAGTCGCACTGAGAACAAACGAGAATGTGATAGTGTTCTCTTTTCTCGCCCGAGAAACCCTTTGAAGCGGGCATAAAAACCGACACCGATCGGAGAACAGGCGAGCCCGAGAACTATATTGAGAACCTTGTACCAGGGTTGGAAAAAAATCATGATTTTTTAATAAAATCCAATTAATCATGATTTATTGAATAAATCCTAATTTATCATGATTTTTTGATTTTTTTCTTTTTTATCGTTACTAATTTTAATAAGTAAGCAACTATTTTGCGGAAACGAAAGAGGAAGAGGAAAAATTAAATATTTACCCAGTTCTGAGGCAACTATTTGGAGCGATAGCCTCCTCAGCATCAGTGGAAAGTTTTTTTTTACATTTGGCATTGTTCACTCGAAATTACGTAACAGACTAGGGACAAAAACCTGGAAAATTAGTTTTTTTAATCAAGAATTACAATAATGACACTGAAATATGAAATATCTGATTTACTCGGAAAAAGATATTCATAAAAATACATTTTTCTTCACAAAAATAAAGAATTTTGATTTAATCACTGATATTGTGCCAACCCTGCCTTGTACCTTCTCGCGAGAATCTCGCGAGAAGTGTGTACCCAAGAAGTTCTTGCCGAGGTTCTCGCGTACTTCTCGCGTAGATTCTTGCCGAGACTCTCGCCGAGAATCTCGCGTGAATGTGGAGCGCTCATAAGCATTGGTGTGTTTCGACAATTAAAATTAATTCCTGCTCTTCGGGTTTTGAAGCTCGCTTCTGTCTTCAGCTTTATCGCCACTTACATCGGGTGAGATAAAGGCTAAGGGCTTCCCTGTTACATTAGAATAATTTAGAAAATTCCGTTTGTTGTATAAAGATTTTATAATTCTGATATTGTGTTGTTGTTATTGTGCCTATTGCGACTACTCGGTTTGAACATAAAATGGCTGTTTTCATTTAAAAAGTATTGTAATCTAATATTGTACCTCGGATCCAGTTACAAATAAAAATGTTTAATTTACGACCTAGAAATTTTCATTCGGAAAACCGTAATTTTGGGAAACTGTCAAACAAATTGATGTCAACTTCATTAAACCGAATCTATTTCTTTGTCTATTACATTATAGTTTAATATTCTCTAAATCTTGCAAAGGGACAAGAATGTAATACGTGTTAAAGATTTAATTTAAATGCGCAATTACAAACACTCGCAAATGTGGAATCTTTTTGCACATCGCAAAAAAAGATGATCAAACTCGTAAATAAAGCTAATTTAAACTCTATTGTTGTTAACATACTGGTGGTTCACACATTGGAAATCTTATGCTACGTCACAAGCGTAAACAAACAGAGATTGCTGATCTCAATCCGTCACCACAAGACGATTTTTGCTGCATAAAGAAACAAAAGTCGCGTGGCGTTGTCTTAACTTGATCAGAAGATGTGAAAATATATACCCACGTTTGCAGTAAACAAATCATTTTTTTTTAAAAACGACGCCCCACACTAGGATTTTCTCCTGTGTCGTGGGTGCAGTTACAAACATAGAATATCACATGCACATATAAGCCCAGACCGGAACAAATTTCTAGGCCATACAAAATATTTGTCCCGTACGGGAATCGAAACCGCGTCCCGTTGCGCAGTAGGCGCACTAATATGATGAAAGATTGTCCTATTTCAAAATGAGTTCTCTATCGGATCGAAGACGCATGCATAATATGATGTTTTTATTTAAAGTGGCGAATGGCATCTCAGAAACCCCAGATTTGTTACACACCCTCTCATTTTCTGCACCTTTGAAACTCCCTCGTGCATCGAGATTCAACATCCTAATCAACTACAGCAGCAGATTCAATCTAGGCCAACGCGCTATTGAATCGTCTCATTAGAGAATTTAATGATTTGGCCAAGACTAAAGATTTGGATTTGTTCACAGATGGCATTCGCCAGTTTAGATAGTCTCTCGTGTAGATCTATGTGATTGCTCTTTCTTATTATACTTTGCTTCCTTGTAATTTTAGTTTTACACGTTGGTTTATATGCTCACATTATTATTGTCAATTTCCTTATTTTTCTTATTTAATACTGTTGCTTCTAAATGAAAAATGTCGTCACTTTTAATTATAATATCATTATAATAAAAAAAATAGCTTTAACATATTCAAATGAAATATATATTATGATTGTGTAGATTTATATTATATTGGTGACCAATAAATAAATAAAACATCTCCATTATTTAGCACGACGCCGACGTTTCCAACGCTTTTCAGCATTTGTGGTAACGGGGTGATTAAAGCTGGTAGGTGTCATAGAGTAACATCATATTTATTATTTTTCTACCGCCATCTCATATATTTATGTGGTCCGTTTCACGCAAACACTGCTCGCTCACGGTATCTATTGTTTTAGCAGGTTGTGGACGGGCGTAGGATTTTATTATCTTCATGATAGGGTGCCAAGCTGTTAGAATACTCCAACCGTTAACTCTATTGAAATTCAGGTGTTTCTGAATCTCAATAGCCTCCCGTAGCACCATTGGGTTGAATCTGTGTCCTTCAGCGAGGGAGGATATGTGGATTATCAAATCTTCAATAATGGCTGAGTCCGTCAAGAGCGTGCTCACAAACTGCAGATTTTGTTTCGCGTCTATGTTTTACCGCAGCTATATGTTCTTTAATCCGTGTTGCGACGCTTCTCTTTGTTTGGCCTGTGTAAGAGAGGCCACAGTCGTAGTCCAATTTGTAGATGCCTGCATCTTGAAGGGGATTTTGGCACTTGACAGATCGAAGGTGGCCTAAAATAGGTTTTAATCGAGGCACTGCTCAGGATGTTACTAATCTTGTCAGTGACCCCATTCATAAATATAGGGTTGTATAGTAAGTCACCGTGACTGGTTTTTCTTCAGCAAATCTGTGATATGTTGAAGTTTCAGTTCCAGTACCCACGGTAGATAACTGACTAGCGTTGTTTGAAAGAATCACCATTGATATCAGTACCGTATGCACAGTGTATCGTCAAGCCACCCGTACTGTTAGGTACCTCAAAGGTGATTCTCACCACCTCCCATCTTTCCTGCGAAGTTGAACAGTATTAACGCCAGATGAGAACGGAAAAAGTTTTTTTAACTCTTAAGAAAATCTTTCTATTAATGTACCGTTGGAAATTTCTACTAATTAAGCAGGCTTCCCATCTTATCCCTCGGTAGGGCGATCCTGAATCGAACATACAAATTCATGGACGGTATACTCCGTTATAGGGTAAGTACAGTTAGTTACCTTCATTTTGAGGCGTAATAAGAGGCACCTTTCAACAAGAAATTTGATTGAGCTTTGTGGGTTTCTACTAGCGTAAACTACGAATGAAATAAAACGGACGCCTTGACCTTTTGCTTCTAGCAAACTGCATTTACGTTGAATCGTCCATAGTATTTTAATAAAATCGATACCGCTCGTAGTGGCGGGCGTCGTCGGGGACGGAAACATAAAGTTATCTACTCAGTCTTTTCTGTATGCAAATGAAATACAGTGAAAACCATGAACACACGGTGTAATGAAAATTACGTAATCTATATAGCTGTGATGTATCTCAGCCTTACTGCATAATATCCGATGCCTCTATTACGAATCGCTGTGATCGCAGGTTCATAACAATGATAGGGCTGAACCAGGGCTATGGTTAGGATAGTATTCAACTTAAAGAACTTGGTAGCATTTACCTTATCCATATGTCCAAAAGAGAGCATTGGTGTCTTAGTAAATGTATTACTAACAATAGTATGAATGACCACCAATCAATGTAGCTATCTCTAATGTTTACTAGTCTTTCATAGAACGTTAACATTAGAATATACACTACGTCAGGCAGACTGATTGAAGTCCACAGGGAAAATTACAAATTGATAAAAACACTACCTGGTGAAGAAGTATGTCGCTTGGGGTTGCGACCTCCAACTTACATCCTTCAGAGATTTTCTGATTAATAACTAATGACGGAATGTCTTATAAAATCTCGGGTCACAGTGTCCGAAAAAGCTTTACCGATTTTTATGACATTTTGATGTATATCTGGTAAGTCTGAGAATAGGTCGTAGGCTATTTTTATACCCCTAGGTGATAAGGGTGGCCCTTTTACATATTTTTATTCGCAATTTTTATAGCGAAAAGTTATTCGCGGGCACAGCTAGTTATGAAATAATATTTTCATTCAACATAACTATAGCCATTTAACTAGGAAATGTTTGTGATAAAATTCTTATCCAGTTGTATTCTCAATCGCGATGGATCCTAGTTATCAACATACTTTGTTGTGAATTTATTGACACCAGAACAAAGTCCGTGATTACCTCCGCGAGATAGATAGATCTTACGTTATGACCTAGATGGTATTGAATTTAGATACGTTTTAATAGTTAGCTAACTACCTTCGATGGCAAGTTATATGGACAGAGCTGTCAGCTGTGTTCTCGTTTTCCATCCTTACAACGCAGAAATCAATACTCCAGCGTAACACTTCATGCGGGTCGCTGTTGCAAAGTGCAGCTTTAACCCTTCAGTTAATTACCTATCTGATTGCAATGTTTGAATTTCGAACTTTATGGCGATGAGAAGGCAAGGATTATTTTTTTTATGAAACTAATATGAAGCAAGTATTTAATATGGTCTTTCATCGACGTGTGGAAATGATTGTTTCACACGATACTACCCAACCACCAATGCTACCCTACGGCCGTAATATTGCTACCAACAATAAGTAATACTGTTCGTGCTAACTGTGCAGAGCAGCGATTGGTGACTCGTTTTCTAGCTTAGTTCACCCACTTGCAATTTTGCTTCCCTTTACTAATTCGCGAATTTGATCTGTATGCATGTAGTCTTGAATCTATCTGATAATACTAGGGTTGCATACTTATATGTACAGCTTTAATTTAACGCAAATGACAAAAGAAAATTGTGTGCTACTGTATTGATGAGAAAGGGTGCAAGCAATGAAGAGTAATGCCAAGTACGAATGTTGATTGTCAATTCAATTTAGACATATAGCCGAATACTTAGAAATTGACGACATGAAGACTGTAGTGTAAAAATATTGCAATACGAGAACCTTGTATGTATTTATATGCCCGTACTCCTTAACCTGACGACGAAGCTCTTCTCCACTCTAAATGGTATTGCGAACTACACTGTCATCACTCACGACTTCACGAGTAACATGATTCATAGACCTCCCGAAAAGTGGGCGCATGCATTTGGGCTGTCTCAGCTGGACTCGGGTATCCATTGTTTTCAGTCGCGAATAGCTGAATGTAGCCTGACACCGTAACCTATTTCAGGTATGTCCATAAAAGTAGGCTAGGCGATGTCTCCGGCCACAGAAAAAGCCTTTTCTTTGGTGCGACAATTGTTTTCATTCACAAATGACAAGGAGTCGTGTCCACGGGAATTTTTGTATTTTTCTATGTTGATTTACTCGTATTTTCATATATTACGGAAACGAATGCGGATTCTTTTCTGTAATATATAAAATATTCTAATCTATAAACATGTGTTTGTTATCGAACTCCTCAGAAACGGCTTGACCTATTCTTTTATTTTTTTTTGTGTATAATAGTCTGAGAATAAGTCATATTCTATTTTTATACCCCTAGGCGATAAGAGTAGGATCCAGGATTTTTTGACAATTATTATGCCGAAACGTTGTTCGCGGGTACATCTAGTCTTCTTCTTTTTCTCTTATATATAAAAATGAATCATCGCTGTAGTCTCGCTAAAACTGAAAAACGACTGGACCGATTCTTACGAAATTTTCTGTGTTTTTGAATAGGTCCAGGGAAGGTTTAAAAATAAAATTGGACCCAGTAGGTGGCGCGGTAATCGGGCGGGACAACGTCTGCCGGGCCTACTATGACCGATTTGAATATTTATTTTTGTCTTTTGCTCGCCTTAATATAGGGGTGGTTTAAAATGAGAAATAATGTCAAGGTGATACAAAGTTCGCAAGGACAGCTAGTTATATATAAAAGTACGTACATACGTATATGTTAGATAGAATATTGTAGGGTATACATACTTATTCGTAGGTACAGTCGTAACGAAAGTTAATTTAAAATAGCATACATATTTTTTTAAGATTTTTTCTCTCGGTAAATCAGTCCCTTCGCTAAAACATGAATAGAACTGATTGACCAACAATACGTTAAGGGGATTTGATTAAACACATATTGTTATATGAATAACATTTGTACGGAGCGACCTGCGGGCGCTGTGGTGGTCGCGGTCATCACAACAATGCAATGATTAACATAAAACCCAACTTACTTGTAGTCGTTTTAAGTGTTGTCATAAAATAGCCTATTATTCTATTACCGTGATCAACGGATCATGGATTGAAATAAATAAACGGCACTAAAGAGAGGGCAACAATGTACAACATATTAATTTTAATATACTATTATATTAATAGCAGACTCTTTTCATGTTTTCACTGGCTTCTTATAAGTACTTTTTTAGTATTATTATCAGAAAAGAAAGTACCACGGCGAGATAGTCAATATGTATGGTAACTTCCTGATCTACACGAGAGTTCAATTCCGAGTGATTTTTGCGCTTTGGTTATAATCTTAATATTGTTATGTATTGCGTTAACTTAGTTCAGTCACCGGGATGACGTCTAATGACACACCTTTCTCTGTAAACGACGCCCCAGGGTTACGCGACACGCAGATTTCAGCTGCACTATGTCAATACTAACTCCCCTAAATCACTATCAGATAATAAGTTTATTGTAATGTAATCTATTTTACAAAGTTTCATAGTTGCACTGGACATGCAATTTTTGAATCATTAGAAGTTCATCTTGAATTCGAACACGAATACAAATCGTGTGCGAAAGTATTTTGAACTAAAGATTTTTTAATCACTCGAATTCAGTGTTGTCATTATAAACAAATTCTATATTAGATTGCGTTTTCAAGCAGAAAAAATAAAACCGGTACGCAATAACTCTATAATTTAAAGAAACCAGCGATGAAACGCTCGTAAAACAGAACGAATACGTTACGTATATTCTACTAGTAGACATAAAACGAGTGGGTAGGACCACTCGTTGCAGAATTCACTTAAAATGAATATAAAAAAAATCGTATTCGAATCTTACGATTTCGAATGCGAATTTGACTTCTTTCTATTCAAAAATAGTCACCGAATCATACTGCACGATAGTCTACGGCTCTCTATTCTAGTTTAGTTAGCTGCGAAAAATTAAGTCAACGTGTGATTTTGCTATAGAGATAGATAATGCGTAACGACATGAAATCGTCCTCTCGCCCACTGTCGAAACACCACGCGTTGACGCGGGCACGCGCGGCTCAGGAAACGCCCCTGGCGGTGTCAAACAAAACACAATGTGAGTGAGGCTCCATTTACACTGCAAAACAATAATATGCTTTTAACGTAATGAAATATTGCAATACATTATTGTAACGTAAAACTAAAATTGGTTAATCAACAATACGCTGTATGCATTGTAATAATAAAGATCTCTGTCGGTCGTCGTCCACGGCAGTTGCAGATGCGTGCAACTAGCACATGTCATGCCTTTCTCCAGCTGATGGATATATGTATATCATTGTGAATGTGATTAGTATAAATGCGGTTCTCGTTGCATTCTAATTGTTGCAATTATTGACATTCGCTACTTATTTGTGTATGATGAATCTTAGACATTTCCCCAATCATGTTTTCACGACATGCATTGCAAGCGTAACTATGTGTCGGGTACAGGTAGGTACTGCGTAGGTCTGCCGTTACACAGGAGTAGGTAATGGTTTTTAGGGCTATATAAAAAAAGCTATTGATCTGGGCATCGTTTTTGTCGCTCAGAATGTCCCGTGAAATTATTTATATCGTGTTTGTAACCCAAGTGGTCACGTGATCCCAAGTGATCCGCTTCAACGTTCAATTTTGTTGAGACTTATAACACCTATATTTTGTCTTAATTATTTTCTTGCAATCATTTTATTAGGTAAATGTTAATAACGAATTAGGCGTGCAGTAGATTCTATTTCTACGTGAGAGTTTATAGGCAACTCTTCACATTGTAAATGGTCTGTTTTATAAATTGGTTGTTTGACATTCTCAGGTTGGTTTAGAATTGAAATAATATGGCACGATAGGAACTAGAGTATGTAGTTAAAAATTTAAGGAAAAATTAGATCTCAATCTGTCTTATTACTGAATAAATTACTACTATTCCGTAAATAACGTTAAAGATTAAAAACCTATTACAAATTAAGATACTCGTATTAACGCATTTATTAGGGTTTAGCGGGCCTTGACGTATACACGTATTGTTGAGGACTATAGCTGTATAATTAATATTAAATTAAAGGTACACACTTATAAAAATCTGAAGACCCTACACGGTAAGGGCCCAAGAGTCTTTTCAAATGACCTTTGAAGGGTCTGGGACCTTACCACCAGAACCTAAAGCTAGATTAAAACAATCTGTAAACAAAGACACTGCCAGTGTAGTGTATAGTTCCATCCCGTTTTAGCGGTGGCTTTGATATTGTTTCAAACGATGAAGATGGGCCGCCTGGGAGAACCCGCCATAACTGCAATCGCACTGTCACTGATGGACTCTTTTCTAGCAAAGGTTTAAAAAAATGGTTTATGAGCTTGATATAATAATAGCACGTGGCTTGTCGATAGGTATCGGCAAGCTGTCAGGCGATGGGAAGCACCTAGCCGACCCCGAGGTGCTGCGGCGACTGACGTCGTCAGTGTCGTGCGCGCTCGACGAAGCGGCCGCCGCCCTGACGCGCATGCGCAGCGATCAGCCGCCCGCGCATCACCGACACCACCACCAGGACAAGCCGTATGTATTCGATCCTCACGGTGGACACATGACGAAGTCTCGCCGGTGATAATAACTGAAATCTTAACAAAGGTCCGTCCGCTCTTGGACCTCATGCCTATAACCAAACCAAGTTTGCAAATTCCTGTAGACTGAAAACGTAATCAGTTATAAACTAGAAATAGTAATTTTATTAATAAAGTGTGTAAATGATATTCATTATACATGGCTCCCGCATTGACACTTCCAATCAATAACATTTCAAGAATAGAAATATTAAATTTTAATATCAATGATAAGAGACAATCAAAATATAAAAAATACTGACCCGTTTAGTGAGAAAATCTTTCACACACTAGTGCGAAATATCTATCAATCTTAGTGTGTGGCGACGTTTTCTGAAAAAAACTTTTCTCGCAACATACTGCTACAAAAGTACCACTTGTTGAACAATGGTGTTATATTTTTTTTATTTAAAGACCTCAATGAACTGCATAATTAATAGTTTTTCTGCAATCTATGGATTTTTTAATATTATCGATTCCACATCAATTCAATAAACATTTAAAAACTATATTTTTATTAAAATTTCGTGTTTATGTCATACATAATAAATAATTAAATAACTATGGATTGTGATAGATGCAACGAATATTCGGCAAATCAAACCTGATGGATTTCTAGCTCAGAGAGTCATCCCGCGGGGTGTCCTGCTTGCTGAGTAGTCACCAGGCAATTATAGCCGGTGCGCGGGTAAGGTCGTAACATGTACGCTTCTCGCGATCTATCTATACATGGACCTGCAGCTTGGCAACAGCCGAATATTCGGCTATTCGGCCGAGAGTGTTGCCGAATATTAGGTATTCGGTATTCGGCCAAATCACTATTCGTTGCATCTCTAATTATGAGGAGATATTAAATCATAAAATGATTTATCTTGTGTTGATGCGTGTGTGGGTAGGACTCGTTTTTTTAAAGTTGTGTTCTGTTTGCAGTTTGAACTATAGGTATTCAACTTTGTATTGAATTGTTAGGGATATCATAAACATTGTCACTTTCAGTCCATTAAAAACAAAGCGTATTTCCTAAAGTGATGATAATCCGAGATTCGAGTCGTGCGCCGTAGAGCTCTCGACTCGGTCGCGGTCGAGTCCCAGACTCTCGCGGCCGTTTCGATCGAGACGCGGCGCGGTCGACTGTGATTTTGAAGCTTTGATCTTATCTGATTTATCTATGTTTAGTTTGCGCGTGCACTCAATTGTGTATGTTGATTGATTCGTGTGATGAGTGGTGGTGTGTCCGTTCCGCCTCAGCACCCAATGCGGGTCGACGGCCACGGGCACGACGCCGACGACGGCGGCGCCGCCCGTGGGCGCCGACGGGGCGCCCTCCCTGGCCGAGGCGTGCTCCGACGGCGACGTGGGCACGGTGCGCAAGCTGCTCACCGAGGGGCGGTCCGTGCACGAGACCACGGAGGAGGGCGAGTCGCTCCTCTCGCTGGCGTGCTCCGCGGGATACTACGAGCTCGCACAGGTGCTGCTGGCGATGCACGCCAGTGTCGAGGACCGCGGCATCAAGGTGCGACAGTTTGCTCCTATTTGTAGTTTGATGTTTAGGTCTTTGTACTGTATTACACCAATATTTAATTGGTGGGGCGACAGTAACGACGAGATTATCGGTGTGTGAATCTGCTTTGATATGCAGCGGTGGACATATAATTAGAAACGCTTCCGGCTGATCTTAACACTGTGCAGGATAATTTGCCGTATTAGTTTTTTATTTAAAAATGAAACAACAAATATCATAAAAAAATCCTAGAAAATAAAACACTAAACAAACTACCCTTTCAATATTAAATTTTGTAGAAATAACTTAAAGTATTATCAATAATGGACACCTACTTAGAAACATCGACAGTATTATATTATTTATGTGATGTGATTCATAGGCTAATAAATTTAGATATTAATATTTAGTTGCCTAGCCTTTGTTGTCAATGACAACTCTGCAAAGACGTGATATAATTCAAATAATAGGCTAGACGAATGAAAAAAATTATTGCTTTAATAGAAGCTCATTCATATAATAAACATAAAGAAAAAATCGGTTTTCGAATAACTATAAAAACAACCAAGATATAAGGTATTAAAGATTTTTCTCCATCTCTTTCTAGCAAACAGGAGTTTATATTGCCGCACAATGACGTCACGGTTTATGTCGTATCTCTGTCTAACCGCTTCCAAATTAACAGCTTAAAATGCTTGTATCTAATGTATTTCTAAGCCGATTTTAATTCTAATTTCACATGATTGCATCTTTTTCTAAAGTATTTTAATATTTTATGACGAAACGTGATAATTAGAATTCAGTCATCATCCCAATTAAAGACAGCTAAAGAACAACAAGGCGCTGGGTAATAATGGAGTTACAGCCAGCTTCTGAAAGTGGGTGGACTACCAGACTCTGTCATACTCGAGAGCACAACGCCTAAAAAAACATTAACATTCTGGAAAGTCAGGGAAAGTCAGGGAAAAGTCAGGGAAGCTCAAGGCAGTCAGGGAAAGTCAGTGAAATCGAGAGGCTACCTGGAAAGTCAGGAAAAAATTAGCATTTTACACGCACAGTTTATACGCACCTTTATGTTCTTAATTTTATAGGCTTTATATTGAAAGTAAATTGTATGGCGTTAAGACAATTATTCTGCTCTAGAGGGAAAAGTCATTTGAAACAAAGTTACAATAAAAAACATCAGAAAACAATAACAATCAATGTATAAGTAATGTGTGTTGCTGCCTTCAGTTTGGATAACTACTTGCATATGTGAACCTATTGATCTTACCAATCTTACAATGATATTAAGAATGTTGTTCCATTCCTCATCTATCGCCATTCTGAGCACATAAGGTTTTGAAGAAGCCGGATCCCTATCTTAGGCCCTGTGCTTTAATTCGTCTCAAAGATATTCGATGGGGTTCAAATCAGGGCTCCGTGCTGGCCAATCCATGACACGAATGCCAACGTCCCTGAGAATAATATTGCGTATAGGGTCTTGCATTATCATGAACATTAGAAACATCTCATCTTAAACACATGCTGATTAAGGTACAACGAGATCTTCAACAACATCAGGGATATATTGTTCTGTAGCAAATCCGCGTGAAAGAGCATTAGATTCGATATAAACTATCTCTGTTCATGCTGTTAGGGAAATGCCGCCCCACACCATTATGGAGTCTCCGTAATGGAGCCATCATAACTAACAGTTTTTTCGATACAGCACGGAGCATAACTTTTTTTAGGGCAACGGTACAGTCTCTGTCTTCGATTATTTCTGTAAAGACACTCTTGCCAGAAAAAATAACATGCGCCCATTGATCCAGTGTCCATCATTCTATATGCTCACGAGCAAATTGAAAGCGTGATCTGCGGTAAGATACAGTTAATTTTGCTCGGCTAGTTAGTAGGCTAGCTCGGCAGTTAAATTGCGCTTGGCTAACCTCCTGACTGTACGCGCGCTTATGGCCAGGCCACTCCACGTTCGTCACGAAGCTGTTGTTGGACCTGCACTGCGTTCTGACGCCGATTCCTCAGGACATTTAAATGCATGTATCGATCCATCTGCGGAGGATGTAGCCCATGGCCTGTCAGTTTCTGCGCGTTGATCGAAGGCTCCAGTCTTTAGGTATCTTCTATAGATGCATCGAAAAACGCCTTAACATTTGAGCAACCCGACGATGACTAAGGCTCCATTGAAGTAATGCGACAGCTTGAGTATAGCTTCCTGGAACGGATTATCTATTTTTATGAACAAAAATAACCGTAATCTGAAGACTAAAGACAAAATAAGCAACTACGCAGAAAAGTCATTAAAGTCAAGTGAAACTCCACCTTTCCGATCGTGTTCCTATTAAAAGAGGTGTGCGACAAGGCAACACACAATCTCTCCTAAGTTGTACACGGCGTGCTTGGAAGATACATTTAAGCTCCTCGACTGGTCTGGTACGAGTATCAACATAAATGGAGAGCAATTATCTCATCTGCGATTTGCAGCTGACATTATCATTTCTGCTAAGATGGCTGCAGATCTTCAGCTGTCGGTGGGCCTTCGTATGAATACCTCAAAAACGAAGATCATGGCCAGGGATCCGAACATAGGACCCATAATGATTGCAGGAAACGTGGTTGAGCAGGTTGACTACTAAATATATCTGGGGCAGCTACTTACTCTTGAAAAAGTGGGCAAACACAAGAGAGAGAATGCTGAATAAAACTAGGTTGGGGCGCGCTTAGCAAAATGTCTTACATTTTCAGGAGTGACATGCCTGTATCTCTTAAGCGCCGAGCTTTCGAGCAATGCTCGTGTTAGGGGCTGAGACCTGGACCCTGACTAGACAACATAAACACGCCATACAGGTAGCACAAAGAAAAATGGCTTAGTGTTTCTCTGCTCTGGGGGAACGGATCTGGAAAACGGAGATACGCAAGCACATCAAACTGATTGACGTGGCTCGTGTCGTTGCGTGTAGAAAGTGGTGATGGGCAGGGCACGTGGCCCGCAGGACCAACAACCGGTGGAGCAATAAGATCATCGAATGGGAGTGGCTCCCCGGAACAGGACGAAGGAACGATAGTCGACAGCCGGCTCGTTGGTCAGACGACATAACAAAGACAGCGGGCAAGAACTGGACAAGAAAAGCCCAACCCCGTAGTGAATGGAGGAGACCTACTCGTATATCCACCAGTGGGTGGACATAGGTTGAAGAAGAAGTCAACCCTCAAAAGATTAATGAAAAGCGATTATGTTTATTACGAGTATCTTAGTATTCAATAAGAGCCTTTTTGCATTTTTTATTTAACAAAGGTACAAACACTTGAAGGAAACTGCATTTGAATTCGAGGGTGAAGGGTGCCTCCGTTTATTTTATCGCCAGTGTACTTTCTACAGTGTAAAAATACTGTGCCTAAAAATATAAATTATCTAAGTAGGTACTTAAAAAAATGAAATCTATACTAATATTATAAAGAGGAAAGATTTGTTTGTTTGTATTGAATAGGCTTCGAAACTACTGAACCGATTTTGATGAAAGTTGGTTTAGGGATAGTCCGAGAAGAATATGTCCTTCCCAGGGGAAGGACATAGGGTAATTTTCCTACGAAAAAAAAATTCCCACGGGAAAACAAAAATAACGCGGGCGAATTCGCGAGCGGAAAACTAGTTTTAGATAAGTATAATTTTGTCTGAAAATTGCAACAAAAAATACTAAATATTTTCGAAAAAAAAGTATTCTATTTTATTTTTCTGTAAAATGAATATTAGGTTGGGGAAAAAGTCTTTTCGCATTATAGTATGTATAAACTTGTAATAAAATCTCTTTGGCTATACTATTTGTATCTGGCTGGTTTTGGTATCATTGAAAGTTTAAATTTTAAAGAACATAATTCCAAATTCAAATTAGGAAAATGTGTGATTTTCATTTGTTTTTCGTACCGCCAAGATGAGTGAATCTAATGAAGAAATTCGATACATTTTAAAATTTTACTACAAAAAAGGTAAAAATGCAACGCAAGCCGCGAAAAAAATTTGCGATGTTTATGGACCTAGTGCAGTGTCTGTGAGAGTAGCACAAATTTGGTTTAAGCGTTTTCAATCCGGAAATTTTGATGTCAAAGATGCACGTCGCTCTGGTCGCCCTATTACAGATAAAATGGATGCCATTTTTGAAAAAGTGGAGCAAGATCGGCATATCAGTAGTTACGACGTAGCTGAAGAACTGGGAATTGACCACAAAACAGTTTTGGCGAATTTGAAAAAAACTGGGTACACAAAAAAGCTCGACATTTGGGTACCTCACGAGCTCACTGAAAGAAACCTAATGAACCGTGTACTCATTTGTGATTCTTTATTACGACGTAATGAAACCGAACCATTTTTGAAGAAGCTGATAACTGGTGATGAAAAGTGGATCACGTACGACAAGAACGTGCGAAAAAGGTCGTGGTCAAAGGCCGGTCAGGCTTCACAGACTGTGGCGAAACCCGGGTTAACTCGCAACAAGGTGATGCTGTGTGTGTGGTGGGATTGGAAGGGCATTATTCATTATGAGCTGTTACCACCAGGCAGGACCATCGATTCTGAACTCTACTGCGAACAACTGATGAGATTAAAGCAAGAAGTTGAGAGAAAGCGGCCGGAATTAATCAACAGAAGGGGTGTGGTTTTTCATCATGATAACGCTAGACCTCACACATCTTTAGCCACTCAGCAAAAATTAAGAGTGTTTGGCTGGGAGGTGTTAATGCATCCGCCATATAGTCCTGACCTTGCACCTTCAGATTTCCACCTGTTTCGGTCTCTTCAGAATTCTTTAGGCAGTGTCAGGTTAACATCACGAGAGGACTGCCAAAACCACTTGTCGCGGTATTTTGACCAGAAGTCCCAAAATTTCTATAGCAATGGGATCATGTCCCTACCTACAAGATGGCAAAAAGTTATCGAACAAAATGGTACCTACATACTTTAGTTAAATGTAAATAAACTATATTAAAAAATGTTTTGAATTTTCTTAAAAAATGCGAAGAAACTTTTTCCCCAACCTATTATATTTGGTCAGGGAATTTTGAAAAATGGTCAGGGAAAGTCAGGGAATTTTTTTGAACATTAGCAGTGGACACCCTGATTAAAGTCTAAGTGCCCGTTACGCTCCTGAGTTATGTACACAAGCTGTTCTATCCTGCAGATTTGACTACTTTCAGCCTCCCAAACAAAGCGGATTTCGCAAAGGCTATTATAGTACCATAGACATACGCATTCATACGCTGCAGCAGATTATACAGAAGATAATCTGCAACTATGATCGGCGTTTATGAACTATAAGAACATCTTCGATTCTGTCGAGACTTGGGCCGTGCTTAGGTCACTTTAGAGGTTCCAAATAGACTATCGGTGCATCGTAGTGTTGCAGTCATTGTACAAATAGGTCACCATGTCTCAAGAACAAAACTCGTAACCAATACGACTTCGGCGAGGTGTGACACAGGGCGACGCTATATCGCCAAAACTGTTCACAGCTGCGTTGGAGGATGTATTTAAACTTTTAGACTGGAGAGGACTCTGTATCAACATAAACGGCGAATACATGACTTGCCTCCATTTTGCTGATCATAGTCAGGCCTAAGACCATGGAAGATCTAGGCACAATACTTGAAGACCTATGTAGAGTTTCCCAACAATTGGGTCTTAAAATGAACATGGACAAGATTAAAATCATATCGAATTTCTATGTAGTACCAAAAATGATAAGAACCATAGAAGAATTAGAGTCACCGACATTTTTTAAAATATTTATATATGTATATATGTTAATATCTGCCATCAGCCGCAAGTTTTTTATCAGATTAGTTACAGTAAACTATATTTTACGGAACAAGCACCCCTATAGCACCCCTATAGCACAGTTTAACAATCATACAGTTTAGAAACGCGTTTGATGTCGGACGATGCCGCTGGCAGCGTGGGGACTTGCGCTGTCACTCGCAAATGTATAAGGGTTGTCAAAAAGAAAAATAATTTAAATGCGATTATAATGTAATTTATTTACAAGAAGTACCCATATACCAAACCTTTTTTACATATGTTAGGTATGTTAAATAGCTATGTCAGGTAGGTGATCGGTGCTCGTAGGTAAATTAAAGTACAGACATCGAATACCTACCTAAGTTCGCCATAACGATTTGGTAAAGATCGCGGGAAGCCGCTGGACCGATCGATTTGAAGATCCCTGGGTGAAACCTTTGAAACCTAACACTGGGCGTCTCTTAGCCGAAATAACCTTTCAAGAAACCTTCCCAAATAACTTAGCTTCCACTAATCTTAGCCGTACAAGTTTTGACGAAATGTTACTGAGGTCATCAGGCCAAAAAAACTTCATTTCTAATCTGGTTGGAGCCATTAAATATTATTTATTAAGGTTAAAAAACGCTGTGATGAAAAGATTTTTTTTTTAACCGACTTCAAAAATAGGAGGAGCTTTTCAATTCGATGCATGTTTTTTTTCTTGTGTGTATTAATATTTCAAAAGTATTTTAATTGAATGGCTATATTCTGCTTTCATTTTTATTGCCAGTTGATTTTATACTTCCATGATTTTATGAAGTGTTTCTGATTATACACGGTTATTTTTTTATCACCCTGGAAAATTTAAGGGACGCTTCACGACATGGTATTAGAATGATTTAAATATAAATAAAAAAAATAACCTTAATTTTATATTAATTTTTTTAAAAATACAAAAAATGCTGCACTAGTTGTGAGCAGCATTTTTTGAGATTTTTTTATTTTTTTGTATATTTTTTATTTCATTTTTTTATTTTTTATATAATATTGGATGTGTCCTGAAGCGTCCCTAAAATTTTCCAGGGTGATAAAAAAATAACCGTGTATTTCCACCACTGTATGTGTTTTTGAAATTCAATTTTTATTGATTTTGGAGCACACCTGAACTAGAGACGAAGATGTGTGGCCAATGTACCTTCGTAATATTTTTTTACGCCGTGCTATTTCAATAATTTTACTACGCATGCGCTCATGCGCTGGCCCTCGCAGACAAAATTCAGATAGATCTTGGACTCGTCAGGCTCCGGTTTGTTACAACGGGCTGGTCGACACCAGTGTTGTCATCGTAAGTGATGTGTCGCGCTCGCAGGGCGACTGCACGCCGCTGATGGAGGCGGCGAGCGCGGGCCACGTGGACATCGTGCGGCTGCTGCTGGTGCACGGCGCGGACGTGAACGCCGTGTCCGGCTCCGGCAACACGCCGCTCATGTACGCGTGCGCCGGCGGCCACGAGGAGTGCGTGCGCGCGCTGCTCGAGAGCGGCGCCAACGTCGAGGACCACAACGAGAACGGGCACACGCCGCTCATGGAGGTGAGGTGGCCGTGGCCGGTGCCGCGCGGCCGAGCGCGGCTATCGACCGAGTTGATCGTGGCGAGGCGAAAAATATTTAAGTTTAAATATACCCAATACGATGAGCTCGCCGGAGGCTCCGCAGACTTTGATATTGATATTTTTTTACATAAATTTTTATATATTTAAGAATATATTGTTGAATAATTTAACATTACAAATTAAGTCAGTTCATTTCATTTGGGTATATAATAATTGTTATAATCCTGCATTTTTTTTTCAATGTATAATCGTTGAATTCTTATAATTTTTTTCATATTTGTTATTTTTGTAGATGTATTTTTTTATTAATCTGTGTAAAATTATACGAAAATAATGACGTGTTTAATATTAAATCAGGCGGCTTCGGCGGGCCACGTGGGCGTGGCCAAGATCCTGTTGGAGCACGGCGCCGGCATCAACACGCACTCGAACGAGTTCAAGGAGTCGGCGCTGACGCTGGCGTGCTACAAGGGCCACCTGGACATGGTGCGCTTCCTGCTGGCGGCCGGCGCCGACCGCGAGCACAAGACGGACGAGATGCACACCGCGCTCATGGAGGCCAGCATGGACGGCCACGTGGAGGTGGCGCGGCTGCTGCTGGACTC
Organism: Schoenobius gigantellus; assembly: GCA_963935595.1. Classification (NCBI taxonomy): domain Eukaryota; kingdom Metazoa; phylum Arthropoda; class Insecta; order Lepidoptera; family Crambidae; genus Schoenobius; species Schoenobius gigantellus. The sequence continues at coordinate 31,066,575 of OZ012551.1, forward strand.
CGGCGCACAGGTCCGTGTGTGTCAGTACAGTAGGGACCGACCGCGGGCACGAGACGGACGAGGTGGAGGCCAGCATGGACGGCCACGTGGAGGTGGCGCGGCTGCTGCTGGACTCCGGCGCACAGGTCCGTGTGTGTCAGTACAGTAGGGACCGACCGCGGGCACGAGACGGACGAGGTGGAGGCCAGCATGGACGGCCACGTGGAGGTGGCGCGGCTGCTGCTGGACTCCGGCGCACAGGTCCGTGTGTGTCAGTACAGTAGGGACCGACCGCGGGCACGAGACGGACGAGGTGGAGGCCAGCATGGACGGCCACGTGGAGGTGGCGCGGCTGCTGCTGGACTCCGGCGCACAGGTCCGTGTGTGTCAGTACAGTAGGGACCGACCGCGGGCACGAGACGGACGAGGTGGAGGCCAGCATGGACGGCCACGTGGAGGTGGCGCGGCTGCTGCTGGACTCCGGCGCACAGGTCCGTGTGTGTCAGTACAGTAGGGACCGACCGCGGGCACGAGACGGACGAGGTGGAGGCCAGCATGGACGGCCACGTGGAGGTGGCGCGGCTGCTGCTGGACTCCGGCGCACAGGTCCGTGTGTGTCAGTACAGTAGGGACCGACCGCGGGCACGAGACGGACGAGGTGGAGGCCAGCATGGACGGCCACGTGGAGGTGGCGCGGCTGCTGCTGGACTCCGGCGCACAGGTCCGTGTGTGTCAGTACAGTAGGGACCGACCGCGGGCACGAGACGGACGAGGTGGAGGCCAGCATGGACGGCCACGTGGAGGTGGCGCGGCTGCTGCTGGACTCCGGCGCACAGGTCCGTGTGTGTCAGTACAGTAGGGACCGACCGCGGGCACGAGACGGACGAGGTGGAGGCCAGCATGGACGGCCACGTGGAGGTGGCGCGGCTGCTGCTGGACTCCGGCGCACAGGTCCGTGTGTGTCAGTACAGTAGGGACCGACCGCGGGCACGAGACGGACGAGGTGGAGGCCAGCATGGACGGCCACGTGGAGGTGGCGCGGCTGCTGCTGGACTCCGGCGCACAGGTCCGTGTGTATCAGTACAGTAGGGACCGACCGCGGGCACGAGACGGACGAGGTGGAGGCCAGCATGGACGGCCACGTGGAGGTGGCGCGGCTGCTGCTGGACTCCGGCGCACAGGTCCGTGTGTGTCAGTACAGTAGGGACCGACCGCGGGCACGAGACGGACGAGGTGGAGGCCAGCATGGACGGCCACGTGGAGGTGGCGCGGCTGCTGCTGGACTCCGGCGCACAGGTCCGTGTGTATCAGTACAGTAGGGACCGACCGCGGGCACGAGACGGACGAGGTGGAGGCCAGCATGGACGGCCACGTGGAGGTGGCGCGGCTGCTGCTGGACTCCGGCGCACAGGTCCGTGTGTGTCAGTACAGTAGGGACCGACCGCGGGCACGAGACGGACGAGGTGGAGGCCAGCATGGACGGCCACGTGGAGGTGGCGCGGCTGCTGCTGGACTCCGGCGCACAGGTCCGTGTGTGTCAGTACAGTAGGGACCGACCGCGGGCACGAGACGGACGAGGTGGAGGCCAGCATGGACGGCCACGTGGAGGTGGCGCGGCTGCTGCTGGACTCCGGCGCACAGGTCCGTGTGTGTCAGTACAGTAGGGACCGACCGCGGGCACGAGACGGACGAGATGCACACAGCACGATTCGCGTTGCACTGTTGTAATATAGGTATAATAAATTAAATTATGTTGTCTGTCTACATAAGTTATAAGTGAAAGTTGAATGTCACATCACTAAATAAGTTTTAGCGCGATAAAAATAAACTTAGCATATTTTATGTGCGTGATATAGAGGTGTGAGACAACTTCAGAACGGTCTAGAAGTTTGGCGCAAACTTTACAGACTGCGAGCACGAAACGGACGAGGTGCTCACCGCGCTCTCGGAAGCCAGCGTTATGTCCAGATCAAAAATGATGTCATTCTTTAGATGTAATTTTTGTGCGCTATGTTACAAGGCTCTTTGTACAGAGATAAGCTCGCCTTTGCAATACCACTTCGTAACTATTATGTCGTGTATAAATTTTTGCAATAAAGAGTTACACCACAACAAAGCGTTGATTGCGTAAAGGTTTGAAATAAGTTGAAATGTGATCTTTGCATTTTCTTTAATTGACATGGTTAAATATTTAACTTCCGGCCGGATTCGCCGCTTATGCCGCACGTGATTGGGGCGATTTTCGTAGTGCAATAAAGCTTGACGCGGCGCCGCTTACTGTAGCCGTGTACAAACAAAGAGAATAAATAAATAAATTAAGAAATCGTGTGTGTGCGTGTTGTTAGGTGAACATGCCGACGGACAGCTTCGAGTCGCCGCTGACGCTGGCGGCGTGCGGCGGCCACGTGGAGCTGGCCATGCTGCTGCTGGAGCGCGGCGCCAACATCGAGGAGGTCAACGACGAGGGCTACACGCCGCTCATGGAGGCCGCCCGCGAAGGTAACGCCCTCTGCTCACCTCTTTTTTAGGGTTCCGCAGTAAACAAGGAACTCTTATAGTTTCGCCATGTCATCGCCATGTACTAGAAAGCTGTAATTTGGTATGGGTATGTATATTAATCAAGCCAAAAAAGTTGTGGAAAAAAAATGAAAAAAAAAATATTAGGGTAGCTCTCATACAAGTAAAGTGGGAGTAATTTTTTTTTCTCGACTATTCCATCGTGTGGGGTATTGTTGAATAGGTCTTTAAAAAATAATGTAAGGTTCAGAATTCACTGTGAATATCATTCGGTGTTATTTTTTTTAACAAGTATTTAATGACCGCATGTTGCTCAATTTTCTAAAAATGCTACACATGAACTCACTTATATTGTTATAATTTAAAAACCACAAACGCTACCGAAATACATTTTTACATGGTGACAACCAGATGACAAGTGAACATCATGGTATAAGAAAAATAAAATGAGTATTTATGTGTGTGGCCGCAAACTTTTCAATCCACCCTCGTACATTCAGAATGCAATAACAAAGAGGAAAAAAAATCTTTCCTTACAAAAGGTAAGTACCTAATAATCTACATTCATATGTGTGTGTCGACTGTTCTTATGAACATAGTCTCATTTATAACACATGTTAACAGCAATGCAAACAAATATGAATTTGTTGTGTGTTTACATTCAAACGTCAAATTTCCTAACGGACAGAGGGTCAGTTTGGAAGTGTGTAAATATATTCACAAACAAAAAAGCGACAACTGATAACACATTATGAAATAATGTCAACGAGTCCCTCTCACTTCAATTTACGGTTTAAATATGCACATGTGAACAAAGCAAAAGAGCTATCTATGTTTATCTGGAGTCAAGCAGCTGAGATTTATAATAACGTATATAAAAAGTATATTTTTATCATTTGTATGAAAATAGACATTAAAAGATATAACACATGTTTTATAATTTTAATCTAAGTATTTCAATTTTCAAAACTTGCTTATTCTTAAAATATGGTTTTGTAGGCCAAAGAAGTGTTAAGCTTAAAAAATGGATGGCAAAGAGATTGAGACACTAGAAACCTTATAATGGCAGAAAATGTTTAATTTTTAAAATATATATTATTTTTCGTAATCAATTTAAAAATATTTATTTTTCAGGTGACCAAACCCTACAATGATAACCATTGTAGGGTTTGGTCACTTGAAAATATTTTTTATAACATTTGTCAGTTGTGTGGAAGAAATGGAATACAGGAAATCGGTATCCAACTCGGTCTATTTAGCCAGGAGATGTGATCTGATTCGCCTAGTTATATGGATTTGAGAAACTACTGATTTTATGGCAACTATTTTTTTTATTTATTGTGTTTTAATTATACTTTGTGTTGCTTTAAACATGACAATAGAAAGTGAATTATAGTGCATAAGGAAAACCATAACTGTCAAAAAATGAACTTACATTCTGGCTTTCAAATGAAATTCTCGTGAAAATGTTTGAAATATAAATTGAAAGATATGCTCAAATTGTGATTCATCTGTAATGCGTACGTCTTTGTTGTTTACTAAACAAAACTATGTAGGTATAGCAATGCTGTCAACTATCACTTCAGCACAGATTCTAGATAGATAAGAGACAATTTAGAGAAATTCACACTAGACCTATAGTCGTCGCCCATTGCTAGTTACCTTAATGTCAGCCCCCGGTGTGAATATTTAGGTTTTTTTTATCTGCCGAGAGTCGGCCACCGTTCTTATTACTGTAGGCCGATATACGAGTAAAATCTTGAAATTGTATCTTAAAAACGTTCCATTATTCCCTAAAAATGATCGATTTTCGTCCAGGTCACGAGGAGATGGTGGCTCTGTTGCTCGGTCAGGGTGCGTCGATAAACGCGCAAACGGACGAGACGCAGGAGACCGCGCTGACGCTGGCGTGCTGCGGCGGGTTCCTGGAGGTGGCCGACTTCCTCATCAAGGCCGGCGCCGACGCCGAGCTGGGCGCCTCCACTCCCCTCATGGAGGCCTCGCAGGAGGGACACCTTGAGCTCGTTCGGTACGACCCTCTTATTTTTGATATTGTGCCAGTGTTTTCAAGTAATAAATATTATGTTGGTTGTCGGCAGTAATAAAAAACAACGCCTAATAACTTTTGAATAGAGGTCCTTGTCTATGTCCACTGTGTTTCTGAGGATAACACTTGGGCTTATTATTCAGACCGTCGAACTGAACAGCTTTCACTACGGGACCAATACTAAAACCGTGAAAAATATTCTTGCTTCGTACAAAAGGCACACACAAGGGAAATAAATGGCACAGTGTTTTTTTTTCGTGATTTTAAAGTCGGTCCCATAGTGAAAGTCGCTCGATTTTATATCGGTGTCTGCATATCACGGCGTGCGACTTCGGTCGCGCAATGTCGTCCTACAGAATTCTGGAGGGCTAGCAGGAATATTTGCGTCAAAGTATCTGTATCGTCATCATGATATATTAGTTTGAGAATTGTACGGTGCCCCTACAGAATGTACTTGGAACTAAAATTCTCACACGAAAATTTACGACGACGATAAGAATGCTTCGACGCAAACGTTCGCGGTAGCCTTACAGAGGCCCAATTTTGCTAATAAGTTACAGCCGAATCGAAACTGAACCGTTGCGATCGACCAATCAAAACGCCACATTATCACGTCATTGAACAGTTCCATGGCAATATACGCGCTCCGATTGGTCGATCGCAACGGTTTAGTTTCGATGCGGCTGTGACTCATTAGCAGAATTGGGCTCCAGAACACCGAAAGACTAGCGGCGGTGCAATAACTACTACGACTAGCAGTGTATAACGCGTGGCGCGCGTCCGGCCGGCAGGTACCTGGTGAACGCGGGCGCGGACGTGCACGCGCAGACGCAGACGGGCGACACGGCGCTGACGTACGCGTGCGAGAACGGGCACACGGACGTGGCGGAGCTGCTGCTGCGCGCCGCCGCGCGGCTCGAGCACGAGAGCGAGGGCGGCCGCACGCCGCTGATGAAGGCGTGCCGCGCGGGGCACGTGTGCACCGTGCAGTTCCTCGTCGGCAAGGTGACGCCGTGACGCTCTCATAGTTACTCATACTATATCACACACGTATAAACGGAACCGGACTTAACATAATTTTACTCGCACATTTGTCATTTAACTAGCTTACCGCTCGCGACTTCGCCCGCGTTATTTTTGTTTTCCGGTGGGAATTTTATATTTTCCCGTAGGAAAAATAGCATATGTCCTTCCCCTGGTCTCGAACTATCCCTATACCAACTTTCATCGAAATCGGTTCAGTAGTTTCGAAGCCTATTCAATACAAACAAAAAAACATACAAACAAACAATCAAATCATTAGTATATATGTATATCGTTTTTACTTTCACTCGAAAGTGACATGATATATCGCTCGTCTTTCGTCTATTGCGATACTAAAGCTCACATAAACATTTCCGAAGCCGTGGCAGACGCCACGTGGACGCCATGTTTAGCATTGTCAAAATAAGGGACAAATGGCGTCGTGACATTGTGTTATAATGTTTTGTATTGTGATTATAAATAAAAATAACTGCTAATCAAACAAGAACAATGGTAAAGCGCTGTGCTCCGAAGTGTTCTAACGCATCATATAATAAAACTCCGGAAATTACAATAAAATTAAATTAATATTGTTTGTGTGTGAGTAATGTTTACATGTGGTAAAGTTGCCACGCTTTTTGAACGATACGTTTAGTCTGCTTCCCTTTATGCGTCTGTGAAAAATATGTATACTTCGCCAACTCTACCATAATATAAAGGCAAATAGTGTTTTTTTTATCGCTACTAAGTTGGCAAACAAGCAAACTGCCCACCTGATGGTAAGTGGTAACCGTCACCTAGAATACATGTGGCGCATGTGAGATTCGCAGCAAAACTAGCTGCAACAACCCCCACAAGAACAACAATGTATGTTGCCAACTTGTAACATCAGAACCTTTTGCTCAAGTGGAACGCTATATGCGCGTTCCACTTCAGCAAAGGTTTGCAGCATTTTTAGCATCATTGTTTCATTATTTTTTAATGTACGTTCCATTCATATGAAAAATACTTAATGCGTCTCACATTAAACAATATCAGTGCTTAAGTGTACAATTAAAAAATAGTTAACATTACGTCTCAAAAGAAACGCGAAACTTATGTGATTAAATAAAACTTGCAAAATTCGAACGAAAACCCAGAAACTCCTAATTTTCTATGGCTCTCGGAAGACGGGAGAGTTTCGTTTTTAACGTTGCTCGGAGCCGTGCTGTGCAAAGTAAGAATTTTGACGTGTTCGCGGCCGTTCAGTGTTCGATTGCGTGCGTGCGCAGGGCGCGGACGTGAACCGCATGACGGCGAACGGCGACCACACGCCGCTGTCGCTGGCGTGCGCCGGCGGCCACGTGGACGTGGTCAAGTTCCTGCTGGCGTGCGAGGCCGACCCGTTCCGCAAGCTCAAGGACAACTCCACCATGCTCATCGAGGCGGCCAAGGGCGGCCACACGGCCGTCGTGCAGCTGCTGCTCGACTTCCCGCACTCCGTCATGCTGCCCAGAGGTCAGTACCTCGCCTTGTGCGGTATGTGCAGTGCATTGGCGGATACAGGCTGAGATACCTCTAGAAACCAAGGAATAGGCTATTTGACTAGTTTTAGAAAATAATTTTAATGTATTGTATATGTTATAATATGCCAAAACGCTTGATTCTGTAATGGTGTCATAATAATATATGACCTGCGTGACGTTACACGCAAGTAAACAAGTAAGTTGACATAATGCAAAACAGTACTAATAATCAGTCGAAGAATCCGTGTTTACTAGCGTGTGACGTCACTAAAGTAACGTCCAATCATAGGCGTTTTGCGACACAGTAAAAATATAAAAAATTATTTGAAATTTATTTCGAGAAATATCCATGAAATATATCCAAATAAGCGTGAAATATATATTTATTGCTGAAAGTAGCAGACCGCCCACCTGATGGTAAGCCGTATCTGTCGTCCATGAACTTCGCTAATATCGGGAACATAGCTAGGTTGCTGCGTACCTTGAGTATAATGCTCTCTTAAAGTTACTCTTGAATAGGGACATGTTGTAGCGCTTGGGAAACACAGCGGCGGGAAGTTCGTTCCAGAGCTGGCACGTTTGTGGTAAAAATATGTGCTGAAAGCAAACAGTACTGGACGATAACGCTTCCAGGTGAGAAGGATGAACCCCACTATGGTGTCGAGTTTTACGATGATAAAAGGGTGAAGGGTGACGTCAGTACCAGGTCAAAAAGTTCCTCGGAGCACACCGTTAAAGAGACAGTAGAACACACAGAGAAAGCTGAAATCCCTCCATGACCCAATGACTCTAATGCGTTCGATAGATTGGCATCACCAATGATTCGAGCAACCTAAATTTGCAGAGAGTCAAATGGATCAAGCTGGTATTTAGGTGCTCCAGCCCACAGATGTGAGCAGTACTCCACAAGCGGACGGACTTGGGCCTTATAAAGCACAAGGTGTTGATGGGGCGTGAAGTACCGCTTTGCTCTGTTAAGGACGCCGAGCTTACTACTGGCCAACTAAACTTTGCTATCCAAATGACTCCCAAATTGAACTTTGCTCATGATTTCAACACTGAGGATACCAACACTATTGGAGATCTTTAGGGTTACTCCTTGGAACTGAGGCGCTAATGTTAAATGGTATTTATTGCCACTGAATGCGCAAACCTGTCTTTGAGGGGTTGAACTGTACTAATGTTCATTCGTTTTCCCCCATTCTGAAGCCCGCCCAAAGTCTTCAACGTCAGACACAAGTTGACCGTCTCTCCAACAAGGTGCTCCGGAGGACATTCTGATGGCTAGTATACCTCGCTTCACCCGTGCAGTCATCAGCATATCCGCAGTGCATGTTTTCTATAGACATCATGTCATTGATAGGCTGAATGAACAGCATTGGGGAGAGAACCGTGCCTTGTGGAACCCCAGCGTTAATCTTTTTGGTCTCGGAACATAAACCATCAAGGACTACTTGGATGCTCTGCCCATCTACAAAGCTGGCGATCCATCTGCAGAGTCCCCCTGGAATTCTATATGATGGTAACTTCGTTAGAAGAGCTCTGTGCCAGACCCTGTCAAATGCCTTGGCGATATTGAGGCTGACAGTGAGAGCCTCACCGTTCCTCTCCAAGGCTTCAGCCCAGCGGTGTGTCAAATATACCAGAAGGTCACCAGCCGAGCGACCATGACGGAAACCGTACTGGTGGTCGCTAATGAGCTGGTGGTCCTCTAGGTATTGCATTAAATAGTGGCTTATAAGTTGCTCCATAATCTTGCAAAGCTAGGATATTACCGTTATCGGCCTGTAGTTTGACGGGTCTGATCGGTTACCCTTTTTAGGGATTGGGTGGACAAGAGCTACCTTCCAGGAAGATGGAACACTGTGTAAGGTTAATTTAGAAAAGCATATAGGGCGGCGGACATAGAGTGGCCTACACTCATAAAAAAACATAAATCCAGCACTGGAGAGACTAAAATCCAGCACTGGAGAGACTAAAGGCCGATGCCATGCTGAACACAGTTTGACCTGGGAGGTCAGTGGCTTTGGGATCCCAGCTACTCTTTATGATGAGCGTTGAAATCTCCAAGGACCACCACCTCTGCGGATGAACACCATTCTAACATTTAGTCTATCCCCTGTTGAAAATTTTCAAAAAGCAAAGATGACCCCAAATCACTGCCATGGGACCGGTATAAACAAGCGTAGATTCGTGTTGAGCCCCCATGGTCTACACATAATTGATCGAGGTTCAAAATCCCTATGTTCGAGGTTGCTCCGCCTATATTGGGGTTTCGTACTGGGGGAGAGGCACTCCGCCCATATCGGGGTTCCGTATAGTGTCATCGACCGTATCACCCCATGCCATGATACAGTCGAGGGAGGACCCGTCCGAGTGCGGCTGCGGCGGCACACAGCCGTGGAGCGAGGAACTTGAAATGCTCCTCGAAACTCCATCGGGGGTCTAAAACCAGGCCGAGGTACTTAAAATGTGTCCCGAACCGTATACGGATCTTTTCCACTCGGACGCGAAGCACAATAAGAATAAACCTAGTACCTATATTTTATGTGCGCGAGAAAGAGACGTGAGACTAGAAGCTAGGCGCGGACTGTATCAACTATATATTACCTTGCAATAAAGCAGTCGCCGTGCACGACGAGTAGATGTGGTGGGAGTGGTCGCCTAAAGTGTGCGTCGGTGGTGTGCAGGCGCCGCTGCGGCGGGCGCGGCGGCTGCGGCGGCGGCGGCGGCGGCGGCGGCGGCGGGAGCGGCGGCGGCGGCGGAGGCGGACGGCGGGCTGAGCGGCGCGCAGGCGGCCGCGCTGGGGCTCACGCACGTGGCGGCCCCCGGCGGCGGCGGCGCACCGCACGCCCGCGCGCTGCTGCCCGCCCACGCAGCACACCCCACCCACCCCGCTCACCCCGTTCACCCCGCCCACCCCCACCCCCACGCCGCGCACCCAGCGCACGCCGCCCACCCCGCGCACGCCGCGCACGACGCCGGCGACGGCTACTGCAAGCCCAACTGCGAGGGTAACTACCACCTTTATTTACTTGAAACACCACCATCACACGCAAACTCGCCGACGAATTGACACAATTCCTACACATTGTCAATAATACCAATCAGATTATCATAAGAGTAAACAGTATACACGTACTATCGAGGTCTCTCGTTCCTTACCACTTTGTAGAAATATTCGTTTGAAAGCGCATCGAATCGGACACGCCCACACGACCCATACCTATCCCTGATTGGCTACGTATTTTTACTACGATTTACAACGGCCAATCATAGACAGACATCTGGTTTCATTAAAATCGCTCTTAGTGTCAGTCTGCTTGAATCTTTACTATTGGTGAATGAATGGAGCGGGGCGTGGTCTGACGCGATTGTCATCATGCAGGGTGCAAGCGACTTTCGACGTAGGACTGATAAGGTGCCAGTTTCTTCGATAGTACGTCGCGGTCGCGCACCGCACTTTAAATTAATGGCTAGTTTACACAAGGCGAGTTGGCATGCGAGTCAGATTGCCGAGTAGCTGAAGTGCAGTAACTTGCACCGTATCCATAGACGCATTGTACGAGTTATTCGCATGTGCGAGTAGGATAGTAGCTCGCATGCGAGCTACTACTACATTTTTTGTTTTCACTCGCCTGATCCCGTGCCAGTAGCTCGCACGTGATAGCAATTCGGCCGTTACTCGCATCGTTTGGACACGTTCAGCAGTAACTCGCCAATGTCACTAGGTAATTGTATGCGGTGTACGGAGTGCGAGTTTTATCGAGCTTTACTCGATCACATGCATCGAACGCGTAAACGCGAATTTGTATGGAATAATAACAGTGCCATCTAATAGTTACTAGAAGAAGCTGTCTCATTCCATAGCGGCTACTAGATGACGCTGCTCTTATTCCATACAAATTCGTGTTAACGCGTTCGATGAGTACGATCGAGTAGAGCTCGATAAAACTCGCACTAGGCACTCTGATGCCCGTCTTTTTTTGTGTGCTGCGCTTACACGCGTTTAAAATAGATGTGGATAGATGATTTTCGGAGGATAATATTACATTTATTTTTAGAGGGTTTTAATGAATACTTGAAATGAATGCTCCTTAAAATGGTACATTTTGAATGAATGAATGAATTTATTGCATATTTACTTTATATTGCTAAATAGCAATTTCTGCCAGGAAACCTGAGGGCTAAATAAAGAGTAAAGGATATAATGGAGCGTGAAGTGCATTACATATTAACAGTTAATATACACTATAATATATTAATAAATTATGAACGTATTATAATTATATACATATTTTAGAAAATATACTAAATACGAGTCGAGCTACTGGCGTGCGAGCCACTCGGTCGGCGGCTCGCACTGTGTAAACCGGCCATTTGCCATTAGAATCCGAACGGTGACGTGGTCGCAGGTCGCAAGGAGCGCAAGATGCTGGCGGCGGCGACGGCGGCGCCGATGGCGGCCGCCCCCGCGGTGCCCCAGAGCTCCGCCCCCACCCCCGCGCCCGCGCCGGCCCCCAGCCCCGCGCCGGCGCCCGCCCTCGCCCCCGCGCCCGCCCCTGCCCCCGCGCCGCCCGCCAAGCACAAGTGCGCGCGCAAACAGCGCGCCGCCACCGCGCACGCCGACCACCACCTGCCGCCGCCGCCCGACATACTGGACGACCAGGTCAGTGGCACCGCCTACCCCCCACCGCCCGCCACCGCACCGCGAACTCGCACACCACGCGCCTCTACAGGGCTACTTTTTTATCACCCCGCAAAATTTAAGCGACGCTTCAGGACACATCCTTTATTATATATTAAAAAAAAAATATTTTACAATATAAAAAAGTCTTTAAAAGTACTGATTTTATTTGTTATTGGTGATTTTAGAAAATTTCTAGGAAATTAAATAGACGAGTTATTTGACCTTTTTTTATTAGAATTTAAATCATTCTCCTGCCGTGTCCTGGAGCATCACTTAAATTTTCCGAGGTGATAAGAAAGTAACCCTGTATAAGACTGACCGCAAAAATACGTTTTCCGTATTCGCACGGAGCACAGACATGAAATTTCGTGAACCTAACGCAAATGTTCGTTTTTTTTTTCATTCGGGATTTCTACCATTCTACCTAAACATACAAACGGAACAGTTCGGAATAAAAAAGAACGTATACGATAGTCAATGTATTTTGCATAGATTTGATGCATTCGGATGCCCGCGTTCAGAAATATAATCCGGAAAACATACATATGCGGCCAGTCCAAGATGCATTCCGAACGGCGATGATATCGATGTTACCGCGCTAGAAGTCGTTTCGAATCACCGTGAGCGCGATGACAACGGCAGCGTCCGACCCGACATCATCAGTGACGTCATTAAATTCGCCATGTTAAGTTCACGGCGACCATGCCTCGGATCATATTGAGTACCCATTAAATAATAGTTAGATACAAAAACTGTGTGCTGTTGCTGAAAATTAATCGTCAAGGTAATGGACGTCAACGTCTAAGAAAATGTCAGCGTCGTAAACGCACTAACTATTGGTGTCCGAATGAACAACTGTCATTTGTTACGCGATATCCCATTCGGAACAGTTGCGAGCGTCGCTATAAGCTCATTCGGAACGCACCTATAGACTGACTGCTTGGAGCGGTTAGTGCCGCCTACAGTATACAATGAATACTAGACTGTTTGCCAACAACCAATATTAGAGGCAGTGAGCGTGGGCGCTAATAAAACATTGAGGGAATTCACTTGAGCGTTTACTTTAATAAATACTCATGCGAGGAAATTAGACAAGTTTGCTGTAAATTTTTTGTAAAAATATGTACAACGAGTACTTAATTTAATGAAAATGAATGTTGAAATTAAAACAACTGAAATATCACCTCTGTGAATAATTTTTTAAATTATAGTTTTTTGAAGCAAAAATAAACATAACAATTGAGAATAGTAATTGGGTCTTACAGTGACTGTTCCTTTACCTTGTAGAGAAATGTACAATGTATTAACAAATAAAATTAAAAGTACATAAGTAAGTACCTAATTCACAAAGTACATTAGTATATAGGTACTATAAGGTACAGAAATACTAACTATGCCTACTAAAGTGTGACATTGAACATGCATATAACCTCGTTCGAATTTCAAATTTTGATTTACATTGCACATGTTGAGAAAGGCCTTGTTCGTAGCGTATACGCACCACACGGGTATGCTCATAGCTTCATTGTGTTCTGTGGTGCCGACAGCTTCAAACGGTCGCTGTTGGCCGATTCAATACAAAATTGCGATTTACAATACGTGGGATGTTTGTTGTTGAAGCGGTTCGCTCCGGCTGCTTACTCCCTCTCTCTCCCGCAATGAATGAACGGCGATTCGTGTTGCAGTTCGTGGTGCGGAACTGTCATGTTACGGTCAAACTCAACTGCACGAGGACTGCTCAGAGCTCCAATTCTATACTAATAAGTCACAGCCGAATTGAAACCAAACCGTCGATCGACCAATCGGAGCGCCTATATCGCCTTTCAACTGTTCGAGGACGTGATAATATGGCGTTCTGATTGCTCGAACGCAAGTGGCTCATTAGCAGAATTGGCCTTCAGAGCAGTCGGGTTGAATTTGACTCCAACTGCAAATCGTCTGCTTTAAGTAGTCTGTCTATGGTGGGCTTAAGACTCGAACTACACGGGCGGCTCTCCCGCAGCTCCTGTACCGCAATGGTGGCACTTCACTTGGTTATTCGTGTTTGCGTATTTGACAACTTATTGAAATGTGTAGATGGTATTATACTTGACAAAACATGGGATTTATTTTTCAATTTGGCGAATACGACAATACCGAACGCGCGTTAACCGCGCTGCTGCTGTTGGTAGTTCGTTACGCTCCAAAAGAACCAAAGAGACAATCACTAGCAAGGATGAGTTCCATTATTTATTGTAATTTTATCGCTATTGTCGTTCTAAGGTTTTTAAACTCTTTGTACGAGCCTATGCTAAGTATGTACACTGATGTCAAGATGTCAAATTTATGAAAAGAAAAGGAGTTGAATTATATACACGTGTTTGCCATGAGAGTTTATTTTGCACACTGACGTAGGTAATAATGCAATGCATGCACATAAGGACATTGGACACGTAAATGTCTCAATACAAAACTATAAATGTGCGAGTTAGCTCGTACACTCTTCTATTAAATAACTTTATTAACTCACCTGAGAGAAATCATTATGAAAATAGGCAAACAGCATGCACTATTAAAGATTCCAAAAAGTACCTTATCCGCCTGGCGTATGTGCAGTTGTAGTCTTTTCTAATGCCAAATATTTGCATTATTTGGCTACCATGTGTGAAAATCGTATTGTCGTGTATATAATATATTGTGAAATAGTACGCCAATATAAATAACCAAGTCAAAATTTACCATTAGATAAAAGCCACACGCTTATTTTCCGCAGTAGTTCCTTGGAAAAAACATATGGAAACAACAGAGCCGTGGAAAAATAGTGAGACGTCACAAGCTAATGTCATATCATATCTGTAAATATTTCTTGCGAACCACTTGCAAATATAATAAACGAGTGGCTTTTATGAAGATGAATTGCAGTATACAAAATTTCATGTAAAAGTTGTTTGCTGCATAATACTCTGCGCGAATTCCTGCTGTGGTCCATAATCAAACGCCGCTGATAACCGCTCCTTCAAAGTACTAATTTTGCATTTTTTTACACGGGAGCTTATGCGAGAACCGCCTGTGTATTGATACATCACTACACCAGTATAGGTCCTAGCGCCGGTTCGGACACACTTAGGGCCGATCCGTAAAGTCGTAGGGCCGATCCTCACTATAATGCCGTTCACAGTTTGTTGTCGGTGCGGTCTTGGTCTGGTAAAATATTATCATGTAAGAAATATATGTGTGCGTTCATACTATCCGTAACAGAGTTTCGCTCAAATCAATACACAAGCACAAACTTGTCACGATACGACTACCAGCAGGCGTAGCACGGGCTGCCAAGACGCGACTTGAGTCACGCATTATCTCACAATTTCAGTGACATAATATCTATGTCTTAAAGAGTAGCACGGCGGCGTGTATTGAGGCTGCGGTCCGATAACAGCGCTCACAGTGCTAACGATTATAATCGCCTTGTCCAAATCAAAGAGAACACTGAAAATGCTATCAGCCTGCTTACTATTTCGGTCCGGAAGAACAGGTATATTCATTTTGAACCGAAAACACAATTATCGAACGTCAGACTGACAGTTCGCATAAAGTGATTTCACTCCAGAGCATTAGCGCCGTAAGTTCTATATGACGTTAACGATGTCGTCATGTGGCTCTTCATGCCGGCTAACATTAGCGCGCTCACAACATTTCGGGAGACGTTTGAGCTCGCTAATAGTGACTCTTATTGATTTTCGGAACGCAGCCTTAGTGTGACTGGCATGATAAAATTTCTTGACGCTCCTCAAGGGATACGTGTCACTGAGTCTTATCACAAATTTCTTGGCAGCCCGTGCTAGGCCTGCAGACCTAGATCAAACTGTGAACGACATTATAATGAGTATCGGCCCTATTCTTAAATGTCAGAACGTGCACAAAGGTAGCATTCCCATTCTGGCAGTGGCACCAGACCACTATACATGCCGTCCCGGTCGCAATGCTACCTTTATATGACAATCATATACTGTGCGAAAAGAGAGCCGTCACTGGAATCAAGGCCGCTTACTGCCCTTTTGTCTTTTTTAAATATTCCGCAACACAGTGCAATAATATACTGTTACGATACAGGAAGTTGCGTCAACACTGCTTGACCACTTAGCTGGTACTACCATATTGATCCTCGTGGCTGTTTCTTTAAATTTACAATTCGTAAGATTCTAAAGCACACGATTAGAGAAAACGGGACTTCGATTAAAAGCTGAACGTTAGATCACATTTTTTGCCGCGACGCGACAGCTCTATTTTCCCACAATCTCTAACACTTACGGTCATTTCTCGATGCCTATGTATAAACAGATCTCGATGCCTAGGTATGAATAGATGAATGAAAAAAAAAAATTGCTCTAATAGAAGCTCATTGATATTATAAACAGAAAGAAAAAAATCGGTTTTCGAATCACTATAAAAACAACCAAGATATTAGGTGTTAAAGATTTTTCTCCATCTCTTTCTAGCAAAACGGCAATTTACATGGAGTTTATATGGCCTTACTCAACAATGACGTCACGGTTGATGTCGGATCTATCTGTCTAATCGCTTTTAAATTAACAGCTTAAAATGCTTGTATCTAATGTATTTGTAAACTGATTTTAATTGTAATTTCACATTATTGCATCATTTTCTACGGTATTTTACTATTTTATGACGAGACGTGAAAATTAGAATTCAGTCATCATCCCTATTGTTGTTTCGTTCTACCACCAATCCATCCACTATCCATCAAAATAAAGCAAGGATCCATCAGTGTGGGAACAATTGCAAACTCCGGAAAGAAGCTGTAACTAAAACTGCGTTTTGATTCAATATGTTTAATAAATAAGCTCTCATTCGGACGCGCGTTAAAAAGCGTTGTGTTAAATCCCGGCGTTAGCGCTTTTATAACGTCCGCTATGCGATTAGATACTCTACGCTTAAAGCTCATTTCAGACTACGCTATACTATTGTGCTATATAGTATAGCAAATAAGGACATAATACTGTACTATATAGCATTGCGTTCACATTACGCGATATAATGACAAGCATTTATTGTATATAGCAAGCTCATGTCGTTCGTTTCGCTTGCGGGACATGCGGAACGGGAGGGGGGGGGGGGGGGGGGGGAGAGGGAGGAGGAAAAAGCGGCGCGCGATATAGTACAGCACATCGCTCAATTTTATAGCGTATAGTAAACCAATAATATATAGTACAGCTTAGTGTGAACGTATCCATAATAAATGTATGGTGCGCGATATTGTTGTGCTATGAACTATATGCTATTATATTATAGCATAGTCTGACAACACCTTAATACCTAGCGTTGAAAATACAACGCTAGACGGTAAAAAAGCACTAATCTTGTCTTAGCTTAGGACAATCCTGAGTATGCTGTCATTTCTTGCCGTAAATAAAAAGAATGTTACAGCATGCCACTTAAGATTGCCCTTTTTTTAAATCAAGGAATCTCTTTACGATTCTAGGGAACTGAAGCTGACAAGGCTGTCCCTTATATATGCCGTAGGACTCGGGTAAAAACCCCTTCTGTACTATATGCTAAGAGAGCGTTTGACCGCTATCTCGCCTGATGGTAAGCGCCGATGTGGTCTAGGATGTAGCACACTCTCCTAGATAGTGCCTGTTTACTCTAAATTTGAAGGATCCCAGAGGCCAGATTATAATTTTGTGGAAATACGAACGGCGGCAATTTATTCCATTTGGTCGCAGTGCGCACAACGAAAGAAGAAGCAAAGCGCTTTGTCCGTGCAGTCGACACTACCGCCAAATACGGATGATATTTAGCCGTGCGCCTGGAACTCCTATGGTGGAAAGGAGCTGGGGGGATCAGGTTGTGTAATTCCTGCGCACATTCACTGAAGTGTAACCTGTAGAACACCGAAAGGCGGGCAATTCTACGACGGTGCTTAAGTGTCTGCAGCTGGGCCACAAGTTTTTCGTCGCCTATCAATCTTTTTACACGCCGCTCAATTGAATCCAAAGTCGCCAGCTGATATTTTGCTGAAACATCCCACAGATGGTAGCAGTACTCCATACAGGCTCGTACCTGTGCCCGATATAGGCACCCCATACCCGGCTAAACTGGTACGGTACCCCATACCCGGCTAAACCACCCTCCGGTACCTCTGATCCCAGTGGAGTCGTGCTCAGGATCGGACTAGCCATTCCCCGCACCCCCTAGGAACACTTAAGATTGCCCTAGCTAAGACATGGTGCAATTATGGCTAAATTTACCAACCTTTTCTTAGCTTAGGGCACTCTTAGGTGGCATTCTGTCACATACTTTTAGTTAAAGACAAAAAGTAACAGCATACTTTTTAGGAGTTTCCTAAGCTAAAGGTTGGTGAAATTGGTCTTTAGTCTTGTCTGTCTTTCACGCGTAAACAAATGAACCGAGTTATAATGTATTTTAGTATTCAGATAGCTTAAGCCATTGAGAAAGGAAATAAGGTTCTTTTTATGTGATAGGAAGTCGCGGACAAGAAACAGCTAATTGTCGATAAAATATAATTATTGATTCCAACACTTTGTAGGGTTTTGTTCTATCGCTCATATTATCATGTCTGAGGAATCGCTTTTTATATTCATCAATTCTTCACATCCACCTAATATTTATGAGTCATATTATTATCATAATCATACGAGAGGTACTTGTGCACTAATTTCATATACAAATGGGTGGGTTCCAAATGGCACGCTAGTAATTCTTGAAATTACGAATGTTGTCTCTTTCTTGTCGTTTTGCAACCTAAATGTTGTATTGGTAGTATGATCATTTTTCTACGCGGATGCTTTTTTAAAGCCTCAGCCGTCTTTCCGCGAAAATTAAAAAAACTGGACTAATTCAATAAAACATCAATCACTTAACTTTAATACTTATCTAGATTTTGTAAATTCAAAACTTATTTCAATACTTTTTAAGAGTAATGTTATTTTTTCGTAAGTGTTGATTGATGACTATGCCTTTATTTATTGGACAAAATTATGAAGGATAATTGCGCAAATCGTTATGTTGCAAATCATTTTTGGTATTCTAAAGTACCAATTCTTGTATCTTCTCAGTGATGTATGGTACGTAGTACGTACCCTATATGTGATCGAAACCCAATCTAAACATTTTGATATAAACTAGTGTCTATGCGATTAAATATGTTAGGTGTACAATACTGTAATAAATATGAAGTTAATGCACAAACATTCAAAGGGTTTCTTATTATTGTAAAAAAAGTGTATTTTATATCTATATATACAACCAGCATATTAATATATATGTAATATTTTATCTGCTAACAATTTTGTGTTTTGTCTGGTTCCATAGCAATAAACATATATTGACTAACAACAGAACAACATAATCACTTTATCAGTCGTTCAATTAGTTTCATTACAAAACATACATAAAGTATCTGTCTATGTAGACAATTGAGTCAATTAAGTTATGTACTTATAAGGCATTACTAATAACCATTGTATAAGCCTGATTTAGTTAAACAGTGTTTTGTCACGTTCACTCGATTGACATTTCAAATTCGAACAAAAGAGACAAAACACTGCTTAACTATACAAGGCTTATACAATAGTTATTAGTAAGGCCTATAGTATATAAATTAAATTGACTCAATTGTCTCATTACTGGTTGTAGTAGCACTATCTTGAGATGAATATTTCAGACCAGGCGATATAAGAAAATTAATTGCCTATAAAACCTCATCCACTATCTATTGTTGTGGGATCCGTTTAAAATTCGTTCTTCAATGTTGTGATACTGTAGTAACAATTTGAATTACTTACTATTTGGGCTCACTTGCGATAATAAGGAACTCAAAATTAAATACATCATAAATTATTTATAGTAAATATAAAAATATGTATGCATTCATTAAGCTTTGCCATATCATGTCATAATTTTGCTGAAGCGGCGATAATATTTCACACGGTCCTCATATTGTCAGGATACTCTCATATTCATTCTCCTTTGTGCTTGCTTTTCACGGTGTAGATACGCCACGGACCCATGGCTAAAGTTTCGCTCCCACCCGGCTTTACGTGGAAGGATGTAAACAAGAAAAAGAAAATCAAAACTAAAGACATTGAACATAACTTCAATGTGAGTCTCACTTTAATAAATTATCGTAAATCTTGTAATATTGTGTACCTTATATTACGTACGTTCCATTATTGGCAGTAGAGTATCATTTACTTACATTATGATTTATTTGTTGCCTCATATTAATTGTTTGATGATAGCAAATGGATATTATTGTTTTGCATACTTACTAATTTTTTCTTAAATACGTGTGTGTATTTATATATCACTTTATAATTTGTTTCCCTTAGAAATGTGTTTGCAATCATCCAATTATACTGATATGGGACTCGAATGCGATCATTACTATGTATGAAATGTAGAATGTACATTATTTTGTGTATGCCTGACATATGTATTAAAGTACAGCTTTTTTTTATTTAATGACATTGCTTCACGATATACACTCATAACAAGGACTTGCATATTCCTGCTAAACGGATCCGTTGCTTTTCATTTAGTTTTCTAATGGTATTCATACTTTTCAGAGGACGGAGGTCCTATCGGGGCAACCACACAACGAAGCGCTACCAGAGACTGAGAGAAATCTACTCGAATTAGCTGACCCTTCGGGTCAGTATTTTAACATTAACATCCTCTTCATTATTTTGTTGTCTGGTCTGTTGCAATACCTTATTTTTATTTATATTTCGTAGTAATTAGCTGAAAGTCCAGATAAATAAAAATCCGACTATAAACATTTAAATTCTAAACTTAACTTTTAGAACAGTTAGCGAAATGTAGTTATAAACTTGTTAGGTAATTTCAAGCAATAATTATTGTGTGAAGGTCCACCAACGCTCGCCACATCGGCGCTGCACGCTCTGGACCTACAATTCTGCGCCCAAGGCAAGTGCCATAACGCATAGTGACAAACTAACTAGGTACTTTTTATACCGGTACAGTGTGTTTCCCAAGATATAAAGCCCTTGCTTTGATCGAAAAAAATTACATGACTCTTGTTACTTGTACATCAGAATTGCAATAATCAGCATAATCTCAATTATTAATTTAATGCATGAGCTTTATAATTGAACAGCTTGTGAAATCCAATTCAAAAACTATGCACAGGTTACGATGGGTTCTTCCACACTCATAATTTAAAAAAAAAAGGATTTACTTCGAATGAACACACTGTTTTTCTTATAGATGCTTTAAATACTCATTGCGTGCCTCACTCCTACTGAACCTAATTAATATCGAGCTTGCACAATTAATATGTAGTTGTAACATTGTAGTATCTATATGTTGTAATCTACTAAGTACTTTACCTATGAAAAACACACAGAATATTTGTAATATTAATTATTATTACATATTTTATAACACATCAACACATTTTATATATATATGCTTCTATGCGATGTTGCCATCGTTATTTTTGACACAAACTAAATAAGTTTTCTTTTTGTGAACAGGTGTTACCACCATCCATCCCCCCACCACTCCGCCGTATCCCCCTCCACAGCAGCTGTTTCCTGTACAACAACTTGCCACCAATCTCAATCAGGTATGTGTAATACTCCCAAAATATTGATAGGCTTTTAGATGCACTCATAGACTGCACTTGGTGATGTTTGCTTCAATTGTCCCACCCCTGGGATGGTCTCCCCTCAGTCTTAAACGAGGAGAAAATGGCCAATTAAACCACCCTAGCCACACGGAGTGTAGGATTCTGTTTTGAGTTTTCCATCTCCTTGCAAATCTATACTTGCGGTAAGGTCTTACTTCCGCTGCAGATGCTGACATTACATGATAGTTAGATAGCCCTCCTATCGGTCACAAAATAAGTAAGCATATGTCTGTATGCTATCCATTTTACAGTAAAATTGAGCCAATGAGCATTTGACTCAGACAGGAACATTATATATCGATTTTTATTGATCCTGCTTCAATATTAATCCTCTTGATTCAGTACCTCCGGTGCTACACGTCTCTAAAGAGAAAGTTCCATCGACTCAGTAAGAACATGAGTGAAGTGTGGCCCGCACCGGTATTCATGGCATAATTCTGTAGATAGATT
The DNA here is from genome assembly GCA_963935595.1 of Schoenobius gigantellus. Lineage (NCBI taxonomy): Eukaryota > Metazoa > Arthropoda > Insecta > Lepidoptera > Crambidae > Schoenobius > Schoenobius gigantellus. The sequence continues at coordinate 31,088,459 of OZ012551.1, forward strand.
GTCTTAGTTATGTAAAAATTAGATAAAAACAAAAAGATATTCTGATAATTAAAAATTATATGTATTTTACTAGTATAATTAGACATGAATTAAATTATTACTCACCCAAGTTCATGCCAATGTATGTACTATACACTCCCAGACACTTAAATCGAGGTTCTTGGTTGTCCAAATTTTTTAAAACGTTATGGACGATATAATCAAAAAGTGCAAGGCGATTTTATTTAGGTGTCTAGGAGTAAAGTATAAATTTTACTGTATTGTATTAGAAGCGTATTGAGAGTTCATATTGATCATTTTTTCTAGTATAAAGTTTTAAGATAATTTAGATTTGTAAGTATACTTGTAATAGTATTTGTATGTAACACATTGTTATCAAATCTGTAGTAGAATGTTTTTTAAACTTGAGAAAGGCTTAGTATATCAGAACAATTTGAAACTTGAATTTAGTACTAGAGATGGAACAAATGTTTTGATATAGGAAATAGCTACATCATTGTTATTAATGTGTTTACCAGCACCAGCTGCAGGAGTTGCAACAACAGCAATTCCAGCAGCTGGCTGCTCAGCAACAACAAGAGCAGCAGAAGAAGCAGCAGTCACAACAGCTCCCGCAGCACTACATACCTGAGATGCAGCCAAGGCCTGAAGCCTACGGGCCAGTGGTGAGTCTTTGTATCTCGATCTTATTTGTCCAGTACCTATGGCCTATGGAGCGTCGGTGGCGCTGTGGCCTCGGCACTGGACTGTGCTCCGAGTAGAATCAGGAGGCCCGCGATCGATCCTGTCGTGTACCAATGTGTTTTTCGTTTCACGAATTTCATATGTACATTTATCTGACGCTCCTATGGTGTAGGAAAATATCCCGAGGAAACCTGCATTCACCTGCGAAGTAATTCAAAGGTATATGTGAAGTCAACCATTTCGCACTGGGCCAGCGTGGTTTGACTGAGGCCTAATCACCCTAACTGGTTAGGGTAGGCTCGTGCCCCTCGGTGGGGAAGTATATGAGCTGTGGTGATGATGATGACCCATGGCTTGGTGTTAGAGTTCCAAGTATACGACAACTATTTTATTGTCAGGAAATTTTATAATCTCACGTAATCTCTCTTTCCTCTCTGTGTTCGAAAATGGACTAGGAGGCAACGTGAATGTTTTGTGTTGGATTCGCGACGTTGACTGTGTCGCAGGGCGACGAGAGCGTGCCGGAGGTGGAGCCGCGCGAGCTGGCCGCCGTGCTGGCCTACCTGCAGCGGGAGGTGCCCTCGCTGGTGGCCATGCCGCCGCACGAGCTGCGCTCGCTGGTGCTGCAGGTGAGCCACGGCCACGCGGAGAAGCGTCCGGAGGTGGAGACGCGCCGCAGGCTGGTGCCGCAGGTGAGCCACAGCCGACCGACGGAGCGTGCGGAGGTGAAAACGCGACGGTGTTGCAGGTGAGCCACAGCCATGCGACGGAGTGTCAGGGAGTGAAGACACGCGAGCTGGTCGACGGAGCGTTAGGGGGTGAAGACGCGCGGGCTGGTGCTGCAGGTGAGCCACAGGCATGCGACGGAGCGTTAGGGGGTGAAGACGCGCGGGCTGGTGCTGCAGGTGAGCCACAGCCATGCGACGGAGCGTCAGAAGGTGAAGACGCGCGGGTTGGTGCTGCAGTTGGACCACAGCCATGCAACGAAGCGTTAGGGGGTAGACTCGCGGACTGGTACTGCAGGCGAGCCACAGCCATGCGACGGAGCGTTATGGGGTGAAAACGCGCGGGATGGTGCTGCAGGCGAGTCACAGCCATGCGACGAAGCGTTAGGGGGTAAAGACTTGCGGACTGGTGCTGCAGGCGAGCCACAGGCATGCAACGAAGCGTTAGGGGGTAAAGACTTGCGGACTGGTGCTGCAGGCGAGCCACAGGCATGCAACGAAGCGTCAGGGGGTGAAGACGCGCGGGCTGGTGCTGCAGGCGAGTCACAGCCATGCGACGAAACGTTAGGGGGTAAAGACTTGCGGACTGGTGCTGCAGGCGAGCCACAGGCATGCAACGAAGCGTCAGGGGGTGAAGACGCGCGGGATGGTGCTGCAGGCGAGTCACAGCCATGCGACGAAGCGTTAGGGGGTAAAGACTTGCGGACTGGTGCTGCAGGCGAGCCACAGGCATGCAACGAAGCGTCAGGGGGTGAAGACGCGCGGGATGGTGCTGCAGGCGAGTCACAGCCATGCGACGAAGCGTTAGGGGGTAAAGACTTGCGGACTGGTGCTGCAGGCGAGCCACAGGCATGCAACGAAGCGTTAGGGGGTAAAGACTTGCGGACTGGTGCTGCAGGCGAGCCACAGGCATGCAACGAAGCGTCAGGGGGTGAAGACGCGCGGGCTGGTGCTGCAGGCGAGTCACAGCCATGCGACGAAGCGTTAGGGGGTAAAGACTTGCGGACTGGTGCTGCAGGCGAGCCACAGGCATGCAACGAAGCGTCAGGGGGTGAAGACGCGCGGGATGGTGCTGCAGGCGAGTCACAGCCATGCGACGAAGCGTTAGGGGGTAAAGACTTGCGGACTGGTGCTGCAGGCGAGCCACAGGCATGCAACGAAGCGTTAGGGGGTAAAGACTTGCGGACTGGTGCTGCAGGCGAGCCACAGGCATGCAACGAAGCGTCAGGGGGTGAAGACGCGCGGGCTGGTGCTGCAGGCGAGTCACAGCCATGCGACGAAGCGTTAGGGGGTAAAGACTTGCGGACTGGTGCTGCAGGCGAGCCACAGGCATGCAACGAAGCGTCAGGGGGTGAAGACGCGCGGGATGGTGCTGCAGGCGAGTCACAGCCATGCGACGAAGCGTTAGGGGGTAAAGACTTGCGGACTGGTGCTGCAGGCGAGCCACAATCACGCGACGAAATGTCAGGGGTGAAGACGCGCGGGCTGGTGCTGCAGGTGAGCGACAACCACGCGCCGGAGTGTCAGGTGATGCCTGCGAGCTGGTACTGCATATGAGCTACAACTACGCTACTGAGCTACAGGTGAGCTGTACCCACTTCTCAGCATGTTGACTTAAGCATGTTCCAGACGGCTGTAATCCAGCGTTCCAACCAAGGTGACCTTGGTGGGAACTTGGTTTCCATCCGCAGTTTATGTTTCGGCTACACAGATGTAATCCAACACGCTAGCGAACCAGTCGTAAGTTGACTTCTGGTGTGAAATTATCGTACTTGTATCGTGCGCGGACTGTATCAAGTTGTAGAAATGGCTCCGAATTTGTCCACATTTCAAAAAGTGGGCCTTGTTTTAGCAGTTTTGTGCGCAATTGACGACGAAGAACAAAAGAAAAAGAGAAAGTGGATGAAGAAAGTGGATGTTCAGACGTAATATCCCATAAACATGGTAAATCTTTGTATAGGTCAATTAATTGACTAAAAATATCGCGTTCGCGGCTCTGTGCGGATGACATTTTAAACTCACATACACAACCGCTGCCTGTCACAGCGCAAGCGCAACTGTCGTTGGTTGGATGTAAACCGCCGGCTAGACGGATGTAATCCACGCGCTCCAACTGTGGATGAAAACACGCGCCCATAATCCAAGGACGTTGAAGGTCAAATCGAAATTTGGATTATATCAATCGTCTACACGGATGGAAACAGGCAAGGTCACCTTGGTTGGAACACTGGATTACAACCGTCTGGAACATGCTTTAGTCTGGATTGATCGGACGAGGTGTTTGCACTCCCAAGTCTCGTTTGATCTCATCTTATCAAATCAGTTCTGTGCTCAGTAGTCTTACTCCTGAACCAATTATAATCGATCGACATTGAGACATTGGCGCCGAATTGGACCTGTATTGCGCAGATTTTCAGTGAACCAAACTCAGTGCTATTAATTTTTTTTTTTCAAGATACGGAGCCAAGTTGTCGCTAGTGCTGCTAATTAAGACTACGAAAAATCACAATCTCAATGTCGATCGATCGGAATTGATTCAAGAGTAAACCTACTACTGTCAGTTGAGGTCAGCTTGGGTTCCATCGAGGTGTTATTCTGAACTCTGCACAATCTATAACAACACTTAGGTCTGCCATATACAGTCGGAATGTCGATTCGGAATTCCTAAAATCAGTTCAAAGTCAAGCATCTGCCATAAACAGCAATAAACCTATCCGAATTTTGTATGATTCTAATTTAAAAACGGAATTCTGACTTTATTATGGTCAGCCTTAAGCGGCTACGCTCTATCTGTAATCGAGGTTTTGTATCTAAGGCATTGATTTACTACCAAACGTAGATAACGCATGAACGTTCGAAAAGTGGGCCGGTGAAGAACTGCCTCGTGCAGTTCTTTTCCATGCGTTGGAGCGACAACGCGATAAGCAATTTTGAGCATTATGTTTGAGAGTATAAAGTTGATATTTTCTTGTAGCAATTACTAAAACGTCAAATTTAATGTGGCTAGGTATGAAATGATGTAACTGCACACGGTTGTACTTCAAATAGTTGCCGTAATAATAAAGAATAAGGTTCAATTCAATAAATACGGTACTTTCTTTACGGTAATTTTAATTCGGGTGTGCATATTCAACTACCTATTTAACAGCGTACAAATGTATAGTCGATTAGTTGACAGATTTCAAGCGCGTTTTTGTATGAAGTGCTCTATCTACGTTTGGTAGTAAATCAATGATCTGAGGTTTTAACACGTATAACTTAACAGATTCCTTTATAAATAAATATCAAACAGTAAAGTATAACACTAAGGATTACTTTTGATGCCTACTTTTAATGTGGATTTTTATAAACATTATTATAAGGTTTAATACGTAATTTTATGCTCGTTTATAATAATATATTTTTTATGTGTTTGTTCTCTGTGTTCCTAAACAATAGTGATGAAATTTGTAGTTTATGATATAATTGTAAAAGAAAAAATGTTTCTTAATTGTAATTAAAAAGAATATTTGATTTAAATACTCCAATAATAATAATCCAATAATTTTTGGAATAATAAAAATTCAAGGTACATTGAGAAAAATAAATTCAAAACCTCGATTACGATCTTGTGACTGGCTTTATTGAAGTTGAAGTACACATGAAGAGCACACACCATATTGCACAATATCATCTATTTTGGGTCTTGTAACTTATTTTTCCTGCTGCATTTTTATACAGTTCGAAATTGCATTTGTGAAGTTTCACAGTATGTTATAATAAGCTATTTGCTTGTTTTTTTCCTCGTTATACTCATTTGCCAAAATATATAGTCGAAAAACATTACCGTATGTTTTTCTCACCCATCAATCATTCGTCAACCATCCTTTGGATCAATGCATACTGACATAGGTACTGTCTTATTGATAATGGTCTTCAATTTTCTTGTCAAATAAGTAAATCAATCTTCCTCGCAAATTCTTATCGGACATTCGACGTCAAGCGCCACAAAAAACCGCTTTGAATCATTCGCACATTTCAACGTTCACGGTCGCGCCTCCGTCCGCATCGCTCTCACGCTCGCACAGCGCACCGCGCTCGCACGACGCGCGCGCACATGCATTGCCACGGTGTCGGGGTGAGGTCGTATTCTATGAATGATGCGGTGACGCCCGCAGGTGATGCAACAGAAGTCGCACGAGATTCTGTCAGCCAAGTGCGCGGAGGCGGGAGCGGAGGCGGAGGCGGGGGCGGGGCAGGCGGCGGCGGCGGGGCAGGCGGTGCGGACGGCCGACGCGGCGGTGACGGCGGACATGCCGGAGCCGCCGGACGCGCCGGACGGCGAGCGCCACAAGCGGCGCCTGCTGGCCGCCGCCGAGGAGGCGCTCGCCGCCGACTGGCCCCCCCACCACCAACACCACCACCACGCCCACCACGTCGACCGGACGGTCAGTGCAGTATCCCCCACCACCCCACCCCTCTCAGTACCACCCCTAGCACGATCCACACCAATCTCGTTATAGTATAGTTATCGTATTTTCAACACGCTCGCTCGTGAAGTGGATCTGATTTCTCAGGTTTTAGATACATAAAATAGATCATAAAACACGAGTGTGTTATAGCCGAGGCACGCGACACAGAGTCCGGCAATACTGCACTTGCCGGCCGCGGTAGTAATGTACTATTTTTTTAAAAGCTAGAGGTAATATAATGTAAAAAACATCAACGAACTACATTATTTTTTCAAATGATTATTTTCATATCATTTTTTAGTTTTGTCTACAAATAAACAATGATTTGTGTTATTTAATCCAAAAATTCTGTTTATTAAGTTTTTGTACACACTCGGCACTATTACGAAATTCCGCCTCGTGAGTTATAACCACCATAGCGCACTTGTCGTAATGTACTATTACTTACTATGAGATAATTAATAGACAGCTAGAAACATTATCGTGAGCTCGTAACGTAACGATAGTAAAATCTAATATCTCTCACTAGAAAATACTCGGGGAGAGTAATTACGATAGCTAGCTGTCGAATAAAACAATATGTCAAAAGTGAGTTCGTGCTGACGATTCTCATACTTAGCTCTCGTTAACTATACCATTACCATCACAATACCATTTACTTCCTCAAGCGGCGGTGCTATAGTTTTCATACAAATAATACGATTACGATTATAATAACTATAGTGGTTCGTGCTTGGGGGCACTGTTACCGCTAGAGTCTGCCCGATAAAAGATAAACTGGACATTTTTTTAATTGCAAGACTTGCAATGTCACTTTGTACACTAGTTGAACGTTGTGATTTTGATACTTTGTTTAATTTTCTATAGCTTCTAGATTGTTGTATCTTATTCAGTTTGATCAAACTTGTTGCCTTACATTTAACTTTTGGTTTTGGTACAGAAAACAAACCTGAACCAATAAATGAGGCTAACAAAATGTTATGGACGTGGTTATGGGGATTTTTTCCCGAATTTTAATTGAACTCATTAAAATTCGGGATAAACTATCCCTTTACCAATTATCATTAAAACTACTTCAGAGGCATAGCCGCGAAAGCGTAAAAAACGAACAAACTCACTTTTGCATTTATTAGTATGACTGACGTCGAAAACGTACAAAAATCCAACTGAACGATACATTGTCAATGTGCTTATCTCCCGGACAGTCGGTGGGTGGATGCCAGTACCGGGCGCGGGGCACGTCGCCCACGCGGCCCGAGGCGGAGCCGCAGCCGATACAGACGCAGCCGCTGCCGATACAAACGCAGCCGCTGCCGATGCCACAGCCGCAGCCGATACAGGCGCAGCCGATGCCGCAGCCCATCCAGACGCAGCCGATGCACTCGCAGCCGGACCTGCAGCCGCACTTCGCGCTGCCGGCACCCACGCTCAGCTACGACGACTACCACCGGTACGTTACGTTACGTTCACCGCGCAATCGTTACCTTTTTTTTCGGGAGAGGAGAAGATGCATTTACGCATTCTTCGTATTCGAGCCAAACCACGAGGATATGTGGAACTGCCCAGACTACACGGCCCAGGCCTACCCACTAACACCCCCCCCCCCCCCCCAGCAGCTCCTCCGTCCGTCACAAGACAGGGGGGAAGGGGACAACAGCCAGGCCTTATTCCCGCTGACCCCCTGCCTGTAACATGTCCGTTGCCGGACTCTCCACCTGGCTCAGTTACATTGTGGAGCGGCACAGAATTGCGCCGCTCTACACCCCAAAGTTGGTTTTTTATTGTGGTTGTTTTCCACGCGGTCCGACGCTCAGTGCGCCGAACCCCCGGCCAGCTCAGTGCGGGTAACGGGTTGCCCGACGGCAGACGCCACTGGATCCACCGCCGCGCGGTGAGCCAAAGCTCAGGGAAAATCCCCAGAAGGCGCAAAGCACCATGGCGATAAGAATCGCCTCACCTTCGCCAGCCGAAATCGACTTCCAGCGAAAGCCACACCTCTTCTTAACACAAGAATAGGGGTCTTTGCCCTTTCCCGCATGAAGCGGGTGACCAAACGAAGTGACCCGCCAGGTTGAACCCGGCCATCTCACGCCCCTCCCTCTATGGGGTCCTCTCTTCAGACTATTAGCCCGCGGCAGAAAATCTGCCGGGTTGCCCAGGGTGCACCACAAGGAGGTTGTCTGACAACGCACCCCGCGCAATCGTTACCTTTTTTTTTTGGGAGGGGGAAAATGCTTTACGCATTCCTCGTGGTCGAGCCAAACCACAAGGATATGTGGGACTCCCCGGTCCGAACTCGGCCCGGTGCTACCCACTAAAAACCCCCGCAGCTCCTCCGTCCGTCACAAGAAAGGGGGAAGGGGACAACAGCGGGGCCTTGTTCCCGCTGACCCCCTGCCCGTGAATGCGTCCGTTTCCGGACTCCGCTACGCCAAGGGCGTGTGGCTCAGCTGCTTTGTCAGCGGCGCCGGTGTTGTGCGCCGCTCTTCACCCCGAAACATCCCAGCACCAGGGGATCCCCTCCCGCGGTCGTCTCCTCTTGTATGATGGGGGCTCCGACTACGTCCTCGGTCACCTCCATCTCCGTCCCTCCGGGGGTTTCGGGTGGCCTGTTTGGCGCTGCCCTCCTCCTTCTCCTGTTGATTTTTGCCTTGCAGGTCTTACCCCCAAGGCGGTGGTCCGCCGGTTTCCCAGCCGCCGTACATAATGGGCATTTAGGCTGCGCCGAGCATGTCGACGCTCTGTGCCTTGCATCCCCGCACCGGTAGCAGAGTGTGCTCCGGTCCACCTCCGCCCTACAATCTATCCTCAGATGCCCCGACTCGAGGCACCTGAAACACCTCATTGCACGGGGCTGGAGGAGCTTCACCTTCGCGGCGGACCATCCCACCAGCAGCCTCTTAGCAGAGGCGATCTTCTTTGCCGCTTCCACCGGGCAGCACGTCCATGCCGTGCCCATGGTGTAGCGGCCCTGGCGGATCTCCCCCACCCGGACCTCCTCGACTTGGCACTCGCCGATCTTGGCGAGTGCCTCTTTAAGTTCTTCCGGCTGAACGGATTCGTCCAGTCCGGAAACCAACATCTCTGCCATATTTGTTGGGACGGTAACCCGCGCAACATTTGGGTTGACTACCCTTTTAAGGGCAACAGCGAGGTCGGCCGCGCTCGCCTCCTTTTCATCGCCCGTGACGAGGATTACGGCCGCCCCAGTCAAGGACCTACGCAACTGGACACCCTCTATATCCAGCTCCGCGAGGCTAACCTTGGCTCTGGCGGCCGCAATCACCCCAGCGTATGAGTGGCCCTTCTCCTCGGCGCCTGGCTGCAGTGTCAGCACGACTGCCGCCGTTTTCGGCGTACGCAGTTTGGGTTGCCGAGGAGGGGCCTTCTTTTTCGGGGGAGGAGGAGGCTGCTTCGGCATGGCGGTGGATGCCGGTATGCCATCCTCTTTCCGTTTTCTTCGCTGGTTACGCCTCACCACCGTGGTAAAACCTCCTCCATATTGGATGAGGCCGGCGGTAGTGAGCGTGGCTCCTTTGCCTTTACTGGTCTGCGCCTTTTGAGAGGAGCCGCGTTTTCAAGCACAGAGGGAGTGCTTTTCGCAGTCTTCCGGGCTGCGGGCACGGCAGACATCTCCACCTCAGTAGCCACAGGAGCGGGTGCTGCCTCGGCTCTTCTCTTATGCTCCAGGGAGGGGCGCAGGCGCGGCTCGGGATTCAGCCTAGGCTCTAACTCCTCGAGCCTGGCGTTGAGTCGCGCAACCATACGCCCCATCAATCTTTTCTCTAGCTCTTCAATGTTAAGTTGAGCTAGAGAATCGTCCCGGTGGTTTGGGTTCGCTGGGGTTGGAGTGCGGGGTGGTGGTAGACTCCTCCCCTGGAGATCGTTCATCTTCGCCTCCAGCTCGGCGATCTTCTCCTTCTGGACCTTTAGCTCTGCCTCCAGACGGGAGTTCGCTTGCTGCAAGCGCACCGTTTCATCAGAGACAGTGCGTGCAGCTAGAATTTTGGCGTCCTCCCGTAGGTCCTTCGCTGCTTGCTTCAGTTTCTTAACAAACGTCCCCTTCAGATTCGATGACCTTTCGTAGGACTTACGTAGGACTGTCGGCACTTAATACCAAAAAATAATTTATTTAGTTTGTATGGGAAAAAAGTAGGTTTGTTAGCCCTAATATTTTTCCTACAGAATCTTTACTTCTGATGGATACATACCCTTAAATGTTATTGGGGTGTTCAGTTACACCTTGTATAAAAATTTACATAAGTGCCTAAACAGCCAGGTTTGGCGGCAACACAACGAGTTGCTACATCCAGACAGATGTAGCAGCTCGTCACAATCGTGACAACTGAACCTGACGTTCCATTTCGGGTGCACCAGACGGCCAGCGGCGTTCGGCGCTCCGCACGCGGCGCAGCAGCCCCACCCGCACCCCCACCCCCACCACCAGCCGCAGCCGCCCGCGCCGGCGAGCCAGCCTCAGCCGCAGCCGCACCCCACGGTGCTGAAGATCCCGCAGCCGGTGCTGAAGGTGCCGCAGCCGCAGCTGCAGGTGCCGCAGCCGCAGCTGCAAGTGCCGCAGCTGCAGGCGCCGCAGCCGCAGCCGCACGCCAAGCGCGACCAGCCGCACCACCACAACAACGCCAATGTCGCCGTCCGGAAGAAGCTCAAGGTAAACGAATTGTTATTCTTATGTACTATCGATTATTTTTATTTCTATCGGAATGTAAGTTGATCTTTTTCAGTTTCTTTTTTAAAATGTGACATCTTCAAACAACATCATGAGATAGTCGCGAGTGATCGACTTCACTCCAATTTAAAAAAAAAATATTTTGTATCACACAAAGGCTCTTTTTTTGGTACCTGTGATTGATTTTTTAATATTTGTTGATCAATTTAAGATCACTTTTGAGGAATTACTACACGCTAATATCATGAACAATAGTTATTTTGTTGAGTATCAGAGTGGTTTCGCACTAAGTCCGATCCGAATCCGATCCGAACCCGTGAAAATATGGTCAGTAGTAGCCGTAGAACTATTTCTATGGTAATTTACACACTAGATCCAATCTCCGTCATCCGATTTCTGTCCGTCATTCTAGAATCTCCATTCCGGAGAAGTTTTTGATGGACTGAAGAAGCCATAGTATTATTTGTATGAACGCTCGCGCACTGCGTCCGAGTTAAAGCCGAGCTGCGTACGAGCGGAGAGGCAGTGGGGTGGGCGGGTTATTCGTACTTACAATAGTATTGCCAGAAGTTGACGTCGATTGAAAGGATTTATGATCACTCTGCTGTGACTCCGCGTAAAATCACGTATTTCAAAAGATTGCTCCTGAATTGCTTGGATTTGTATCGGAGATCGGAGTAGTGCGTAAGCAATATCCGAATTCTAGACCAATATTTTCACGGGTTCGGATCGGATTCGGATCGGACGTAGTGCGAAACCGCTCTCAGTAGACGTGGTAAGGTCTTTTTTTCCTTTTTTATTTGTTTTACTTATGGGCTGAGTGATTCGCGAATGAAAGGGAGATGGAGCTCAATTGCGATTTGATACATTCTGGCTCCATCTCCCAGAGTGTGAGATCAGGAAGTGGGTTGTCATGTTTGTGTGCGCTGGGTGCTATGTAGCAGAGAAGTGTCGTTAGGGAGGATGTTAGGAAGAAAGGAAGCAAAAAGGAAGGAGGATGTACGTGGTAACGTTTGGGGTTGCCGTCGCGTCAGGGCCGGTGCGGCGGGCGCGCGTTCGGCGGCGCGGGCGCGGCGGGCGCGGCGGGTGCGGCGGGCGCGGCGGGCGCGGCGGGCGCGGCGGGCGGCGGCGCGGCGGGTGCGGCGCGCGCTCGCGACGCCGCGCCCGCCGCCTACTCCGCCATGGACGTGGACGGCGAGACCGACTCCAACCACGACACGGCGCTCACGCTCGCCTGCGCCGGCGGCCACGAGGACCTCGTCGAGCTGCTGCTCTCGCGCGGCGCCGACATCGAGCACCGCGATAAGAAGGTACGGACGCTATCTTTAACCTCATTCGCCATAACAGAAACACTCATAAGGGCCTTAGGAGTCATCTTCACACTGTATCTTCTTTTTCACACTGTACCGAGAAATTCCAAGATTCCTTCTTCTGTCGTTCATCCCACACTTGGAATTCTCTACCTGCGAGCTGTATCACACATTAATGCCACAGGTTACCGTATGTTATTAGTAATTCTGATGCCTAACTTTGCTAGGAGCTCGAGCGACAGGTTTGTTGCTGATTGTAAATAATGAAGTGCGCGAAACGTTGCTATATACCTGTGCTAAGACCGTGACGAAAAAATCTGCTGTTCCATACCAATGTTCAACATTCACTGAACCTAGATGTGAGAAAAACCAGCTGTTCAATGCTGATTTTTATTTTGCGATTTCAAAGTTGGCCCCATAGTGAAAGTTGTTCAGTTTGCTTGTCTGAACAAGCACATTTTTTGGTAATTAAAAAATAACTTTGTATAAAAAAAAATGAAATATAAAATTTAAAAAAAGAAAAGAAAAAAAAACTAAAAATGCTGCTCTAAAACTAGTGCAGCATTTTTTTTATATTTTAGAAAATTGATATAAAATTAAGTAGGTGAGTTATTTTTTTTATTCATATTTAAATCATTCTAATACCATGTCGTGAGGCGTCCCTTAAATTTTCCTGGGTGATAAAAAAGTAACCCCGTATATTTGTTGTGTGTGTGTGTGTCTTATATGTATGTATGTATGAATCCGGTGGCAGGGGTTCACGCCGCTGATCCTGGCGGCGACGGCGGGCCACGACAAGATCGTGGAGGTGCTGCTGAACCACGGCGCGGACATCGAGGCGCAGTCGGAGCGCACCAAGGACACGCCGCTGTCGCTGGCGTGCAGCGGCGGCCGCTACGAGGTGGTGGAGCTGGTGCTGGGCCGCGGCGCCAACAAGGAGCACCGCAACGTCTCCGACTACACGCCGCTCTCGCTCGCCGCGTCCGGCGGATACGTCAACATCATCCGGCTGCTGCTGCACCACCAGGTCCCTGACTCGATATAGTGCATTACTGCCGCGGTCTATAATGACTACTTTGCTGGTCGCGCTGATGATGGCCGACAGCGCAGCTCCAGGCCGACACAGCGCGGTCAGCGTGCGGCACTCGACGGACGAGCTGAGATAGAGGACAGCAAGCTAGAGAGACAGTGAGGACAGCAAGGGCTGCAATGATGGCCAAGCTGGAAGGCCTAGAGCGTAGCTAGGCTAGCTCGAGGCAATCATAGCGTGACCACCGAAGCAGTCATTGTGGGCCAAGGCTTGTATAGTGCTTTACTCAAAAATGCAAGTACCTAATCTAAATAAAAACAGCAAGTAATTTAAATAAAAAATATATATAGTAATTAGAAATTTAATTAAAATGACAATTATAAAAAGGTAACGGCAAGGTCGACTTTCGAAACAAGGTTGTCAAAATTATGACCACATTACATGCATTTTTGAGTAAAGTCTATATTTTAAAGGCGAGTGAAAACAAAAAATGTTAAAGTAGCTCACATGCGAGCTACTATACAACTCGTACGATGCTTCCACACGGTGCGAGTTACTGCACTGCAACTACTCGGCAGACTGACTCGCATGCCAACTCGCCTGGTGTAAACGAATCGTATTAAATCGACTTTAGGTTGCTTTCCTCTGCGCAGGCGACGCTACGCTACATTTTTTTTTTCAGAATTTATAAATCACTAAATTAAGAGGAAACACTAAGGTCGAGAGAATTTAAAAATAGGTATCGCTGTCTGCCCGAGCAACCGAACTGAGCGCGAAGGAGACAACAGGCCAAAAATACCTATGAAAAGTACACAAATATTGTTTCATAGTCACCTGTTTTTCACTCTAAAACTAGACTGATTTAATATTTTTTAAATTAAAGAGAGGCTTTGATTGTTTCTTTGTTTTGGGTTTTTTTTTTTCTTGTAATCTGGTCAAATTTGTTGGCATCCAGCAAGTTTGAATATAGCAGAAAATCAGGTCAATTTTTAGGTTTTTGACAGTTTAAATCTCTTTTGGATAATTAACTTAATAAAAAAATGAAAACATATTAACATAGCAACATTCTATAGCAATAGTGGCCATAGATTTTTTTATAGGGGAACTATTGCCATTATTCCTCTTGAGAGATGTTTGTATGAAATACGTGTGCGGTCCGCAGGCGGAGATAAACTCGCGCACGGGCTCGAAGCTGGGCATCTCGCCGCTGATGCTGGCCGCCATGAACGGGCACACGGCGGCCGTGCGGCTGCTGCTGGACTGCGGCTCCGACATCAACGCGCAGATCGAGACCAACCGCAACACCGCCCTCACGCTCGCCTGCTTCCAAGGTACTGTGCGTAGGAATGAAACGATACCATTGCGGAATCGATACCTTTACTCGATACAGTATTGGTCGTCATGAATCGATATTTACTCGGTATCAATTGAAAAGTATCGATACTTACTAGTATCGAATCGTTTTTGGAAATGTGCGGTAAAAACCGTAACAAGTATTCTTTTTAATTATAAGTACAAAGTTATAAGAATTTATGACAAAGTATTTTTTTGTAATAAACAAACAAGCTTGCCAACTACACAAAACTGAGACTAGGATGCGTTCAAAAACATCAATTTAAGGTATGAATTTTTCTTTATCAATGTTAAAATGAAATAGTGTTATTGGCTTCAAAGCGAGATCCTATGTCTATGTGGCATACTGATATGAATACATTTGACCGATACCTACTCGATACTTAATTTCAAAGTATCGATACTAAATGAACTTGGTATTAGAGAAAAGTATCGAGTATATACTTGTATTTACTCGTGTCGTTTCAACCCTAACAGTGCGCTGACGATGTGTACCCGCGCTCGGAACGTAGCCTTGTGTAATTCCGTATGTGGTACAGATCGCGCCAAACATCGAGTCCGCTCTGAAGTTGCTTCGCGCCTCTTTCTCGTGCACATAAAATGTACTAAGTTTATTTTTATCGTGCTAAAACTTATTTAGTGATGTGACATTTATCCACCTCTTACATTTTAAGTAAACGGACAATATAATTATCGACAATGCGACGCGAATCGTGCTGTTTTCGGAGGGGACTAGAAGTTTGGCGCGATCTGTACTCATCTTTTTGTAATATTTGTCAAATTTAGGTCTGAGGAATGTTAGGATAAATCTGATGCTGCGAGAATGTGAAGGTGAAGCGGGCCAGATTTATAGGTGTATGAGGCAATCTTTCTAGGAGCGCAATTGTGTATTATAAGTAACTAATCAATAATTGGGTAAATAATGGCTTAGAGAGTCTCTATGAGGCTGGTTACCATAAGTGACTAAAGCCTCTTAAAATAGAATTAAAAATAATCTTTATTGAATTCGAAGGACGAAAAGTAAAGGATTTTATACCTATTATTCTATATACAGAATGGAATTTACTATAACCGCTGTAGTACTAGGGTGGGAGTCTATCTGCAATTTTTTGAGAATTTTTATCCTTATTCACAATTCTCTTTTTATTTTCAAACAATTGTACAGTTAGTAAGAAAATAGGGATTTAACAAATTTTTTTTATATTTTTCTCTGCATTTATTCCGTTTCTTATACTGATCAAAAAACTTCTTTTGGACGAGGAATTGATAATGTCAACTTTTTGGTTTAGTTTACTGTAAAAAAAAGTTTCCTTCTACCTCGATATTATAAACATTGATATTGAAAAAATCCATAATAAACGGAAACAATATGTTGAACATATTGACTATGAAATATTTTCATAATAGAATTTTAGAGACTTTCTCAGCAGCATTACAACCAATGCTTAGATTCTTTTAAAAAGTTTATGTGAACATACCCAAAGCTGCCTTGCGAGCATAGAACTCTCGATAAACAAAATTTGACAGCCAAGATCGACATACTCGTCAAAAATCTATAAATTTGACAGATATTCCTAAGGAGTGAAAAGGACAGACGCTTTTGTCGATCAATATATGTCGATCGACAAGTCCATGCTCGCAGGGCTGTTTCGGGTCTTTCGTAAGTCAAATTACCCGCCAAAGTGACTCGCCGTCACCGGGAGCCGTCGACTCGCCCGCGAGGGCAGGTCGACGTTACCCGCGACAGCGGAGTATATAGCGGCGGGGGCGGACCACGCCGGCAGGTCGGCACGAGGTGGTGAGCCTGCTGCTGGACCGCAAGGCCAACGTGGAGCACCGCGCCAAGACGGGCCTCACGCCGCTGATGGAGGCGGCCAGCGGCGGCTACGTGGAGGTGGGCCGCGTGCTGCTGGACAAGGGCGCCGACGTGAACGCGCCGCCGGTGCCCTCCTCCCGGGACACCGCGCTCACCATCGCCGCCGACAAGGGGCACACCAAGTTCGTGGAGCTGCTGCTGCAGAGGTGAGACCGCGACCGCGACCGCGCCGCCACGCACCCCTCCAACCCCCGGAGCGTGAACACCGAAACGCGACATTATACATTTCATCGATATCAATATATTAACAATGCCCAAAATAACAATACCAATGTCCAAAACGTACTCAAAACTTTATGATGAAATTCAATATTTTTAACAGTTTATATCGCGTTTCAGTAGTAACGCTAGGGGTAGGCTGGTGCATTATTCTGCTTGCGTCAACGCATTTGTGGCGTGTCAATAAAGCTTCAATAGCATCGCTTTTTGAGACAGCTACTGTTGTTTAACCGATCACTCGCTAAAACATTTGTCACTATCGACTTATCAAGAAATTGTAGTACGAATAATTTGCACCAGGAAATGCGTGTAAAAACAGTTTTATTGAAACGCTATTAAGACATGACACCGAATTTAAGATAAGAGGAATTAGGCCCCTGCTACTCTGATCGTTTCCCTGCAGACATGTCAGATGGCTCAACTTACAAAGGTACTATTAGGCGATTCACACACTGCCACGCTGAATGTTGCGTGTCGACGCACCTACGCGCGTAATTGCGGGAGTGCATATCCGCATCATCATGCGGGTTTTTTACGCACTCACGCGCGTAGTTGCGCTTCCAAAATCAACGTCAAGCCCTTCCAAAATCATCTCTCTCCGCTTGTAGTCGCGTGATCTGCATGAACGCGCGTGGATGCGTTTTCTGTGTGTTGGCCTGTACGTGATTTCTATACAAACGGAGATACTTAGAAGCAACGTAAGAACACGCATTCACGAGCTACGCTGCGTGGTGCGCGGCAGTGTGTGAATCACCTTATTGGACAATGCACTGTGCTTCGAATGTCTTTTACTTTAAAAAGTCACCACAATCTCCACCCACATACAATCCACTGACACACATGACGAATCAACGGGTCGGTATAGAGTTGTTTTTCGAGGTTATACCTACAGGAAGAAAGGTAGCCGACACGTGTGTAATTTAAATTTGTTAGCACACAGATAATTTCAGCCAAGGGACGCCCTCTGTTGGACATAGGCCTCCCCCAAGGATCTCCATACCGATCCGTCCTGCGCCTCCCACATCCAGCGACTTCCCGCGACTTTCACCAGATCATCGGTCCACCTTGTGGGGGCCTACCAACACTGCGTCTCCCGGTACGCGGTCGCCACTCGAGGACCTTTCCGCCCCAGCTGCGGTCAGTCGTATGAGCGATGTGTCCTGCCTACTGCCACTTAAGGTTTGCAATTCTTTGGACTATGTCGGTAACTCTAATTCTTTTACGGATCTCATCATTTCTGATGTGATCACGTAGAGAAACCCCGAGCATAGCCCTCTCCATTACCCTTTGAGTGACTTTGAGCCTCCTTATAAGACCCATTATAAGCGGCCACGTCTCAATTCCGTGCGTTATCACTGGTAACACACACAAATTGAAGACTTTCGTCTTGAGACACTGCGGCAGATGGGCCGAAAATATGCTGCGTAGCTTCCCGAATTCTGCCCAGCCGAGTTGGATTCGTCGATTTACCTCTTTCTGGAAGTTGGGCTTACCGAAGCTGGACTATTTGCCTCAAGTAAACATATTCTTCAACAACTTCCAGCGTAGAGTCTCCAACATTCACAGGAGTGGGTACTACATGGGAATTCGACATAATTTTAGTCTTGTCCCTGTTCATTTTGAAACCCACTTGTTGGGAAACTCTACGGAGGTCTTTGGGCATTGTGCCTAGATCCTCCATGACTACGATATCATCAGCAAAACGAAGGTGAGTCAATTACTCGCCGTTTATGTTGATGCCGAGTCCCCTCCAGTCCAAAAGCTTAAATACATCCTCCAACGCAGCTGTGAACAGTTTCGGCGATATAACGTCACCCTGTCTAAACACCGCGCTGAAGTCGTACTGCTTTCGAGTTTTGGTCCTGAAGGCGGACTGACATGGTGGTGTTTTCGTACAATGGCTGCAACACTTAGATGTTCCGATAGTCTATTTGGCACCTGTGGAGTGATCTAAGTACGGCCCAGGTCTCGACAGAATCAAAGGCTTTCTCATAGTCCACAAACGCCAAGCATAGTGGCAGATTATACTCCTTGGTCTTCTGTATAATCTGCCGCAGCGTATTGATGTGGTCTATGGTATGAGACAGTCTTTTCGGAATCCGGCTTGTTCGGAAGGTTGGAAGTCGCCGAACCTGCGTGCGAGACGATTCGTGATGACCTTCGAGAACAGCTTATAAACATGACTCAGGAGCGTGATGAGTCTATAAGATGAACTCAACTGGGCCCTATTGCCCTTTTTGAAGAAAAGTGCCACCACGCCCCTGTGCCATGCTTTAAGCGCACACAGATAACAATGGCAAATGATAATAAATATTGGTAAATTAAAGGAAACCAAGAAGATAGTGGGTGGAAACCACTTATAATGGTTCTCATCGCTTCTTGACACCAAACAATTCGAAATAACTTAATTTTTAAATGTGTAATTGAAACAACCAAATATTTACCATGTATCAACTTTTTTATAATCACATCAGCTACATCACTCGCAACGCTGTGTATAAACCTTCTCTAAATGGATAGATTTTCGTTTTCTTCCTACAAGACTTCCTACCTTCCTACTTGGTTAGCAGGTGCTCTTCAAGTAGGCGAAGTGAGGTTTTTATATGCTGTGATAATATCACAAGTCAATTTGTTTGTTTGTAATCGCAATACCAATTGTTTTATTAATTGCAGTGTTCAAATTCTTAGACTTAGTACAAATATACTGCCTAAAGATAGTCATGGTTTAAAAATGAGGCTGTCTCAATGAGACATTCTCATTTATTGTTTATAAGACTTATAAGAGTTTGTAGGGCTTAAACCATCACAGTATTCAAGGAAGATTGTTTTCGTTATTTTCTGTCGGCCACCGGCCGCACACTATACCGCTGTAATGTCTTCCAGACGAGCGGCGGTGGAAGTGAAAAACAAGAAAGGAAATTCCCCCCTATGGCTGGCTGCGAACGGCGGTCACCTCACGGTCGTTGAGATGCTGTACGCTGCCGGCGCAGACATCGACTCCCAGGACAATAGAAAGGCAAGTTGACGATCTAGAAATCAACTGTTAATTCCTGAAATTGTTTTTTTGCTTTCGGCAGCTATCATTTGTGTTTTATTACTTACCTTGGTGATACCTTGTTGTGTTTCATACATACGAGTATTGTGATTGCTTGAACCGATATAGCCAAATTTTTCTACTTGTTTGTTACATTTTTTTTTCTCTTGACTTGACTTTCGAACGCGGGATATTTTTTTTATTTTTTTACTCTTATTTTTTTTCACCAGGTTTCTTGCCTAATGGCCGCATTTAGAAAAGGCCACACCAAAGTAGTTAAATGGATGGTAGGAGTCGTTACGCAGTTTCCCTCCGATCAGGAAATGACAAGGTATGCCATAGTTAAGAAAATAAATCGTATAATATGAAAGAATATTACTATCCTGTCCATATTCATATACTTAATATTGTTACATATTCATTGATGATATGTCACTTGATATACAAGTGATTTTTTTTAAGTGTACCTGGATGGCCCAGATTCAGATTCAGATTCATTTATTAATTCCATAAGCATGGGTATAGGATGACATTAGTAGGTGTTATCAACTAAGGGCCCAGTCTACAACTATAAGAGATATCGAAAAATACTTGAGAGGTCTCGGGATTTTACTAGCTGGGGATCCAAACTGCCAATCTCCCTATAGAGGGCGAATCGTCGACACGACCATTATAATATTGTTTTGTATATGTGCGTTCCACATAAGCATTGACACTTTTTGGTGCTAACATCCGACGTAAGCCGCGTTTTGCGTTTCTTTTAAGAAATATTAATACGAATACACCGTATAATACGAGAGTTAGTAGTGGAAGGCAACTGGAAACTAAAAAAACAACCAAAAATAAAACCAAACAATAACACCTCTGACCACAGACTATGTACTTGTAGTCGGATCGCCGCTGGCGCCATCTGCGATCAGCTTTGCGCGTGGAACCCCATTGAACTCGCTGGAAAATGAGCCCTTTCCTTTATTTTTATTAAATGTTTTTCACGAACAAACAGTCGTATACATTCGTATAATCACCAAATTAAACAGTTCCATAAATTAAACTCTAACTTTATATATCATTACTTCCTAGAATTAGTTCCTTATAAACGAAATTATTATTTGGTGTAATAAATGAATACAGGTGTAATTATTTTTTTAAATCCAGTAGGTTTGATACTCGGCTAGGAAATAAAATTTTTCAGTCTTGTGATGCAGCTTAAGTTTTTATCAAAATCAGTCCCGAGACCACTTTGAGAATTTTTCGCTATCAATAATAGTTTGGATTTTGCTATAAAGAAACAGCGAGCACACTTGAAAAAATCACCTGGACAACAATGTCCTGAGGATAGGTTACAAAAAAAAATTAATATTGTTGTGAAGTCGATTGGCTCGATGCTCACCTTTTGTGTACGTGAACGAGCGTTACGACGGCGCGCGTACACGTAACGGAACGCTCGTGTGTGCGCCCGGGAACAGGTACATCTGCACGATCTCGGACAAGGAGCTGCTGGAGAAGTGCCAGGAGTGCGTGCGCGTGATCCGCGCGGCCAAGGAGACGCAGGCGGCGCGCGCCAACCAGAACGCGACCATCCTGCTGGAGGAGCTGGAGTCCGAGCGCTGCCGCGAGGAGAGCCGCCGCCAGGCCGCCGCGCGCCGCCGCGAGCGCAAGAAGAAGAAGAAGATGGAGAAGAAGGTCAGTAATAGTGCACCGGCCCAAGTGTTGCCATTGCGAGCCCCCGTCGTCGCTCGGAGACGGACCGCCTTCCGAGCTTAGTGCACTTGACCTAATTGGGATAATGACTGAATTCTAATTTTTACGTCACGTCATTAAATATTAAAATACCGTGAAAAAGATGCAGTCCTGTGAAATTAGAATTAAAATCGGCTTAGAAATACATTAGATACACATTACATTTTAATTTGTTAATTTGAAGGCGATTAGACAGAGAGATCCGACGTCAACCGTGACGTCATTGTCGAGTACGGCCATATAAACTCCTTGTAAATTGCCGTTTTCCTAGAAAGAGATTGAGAACAATCTTTACTACCTTATATCTTGTTTGCTTTATAGTTATTCGAAAACCGATTTTTTGTTTCCGTTAATTAGCAAAAAATTTTTTTTTATTATCTAGCCTATTCAGTCGTCACTGAACTTGGTCAAGTATAATCGCATTCGGCAAGCTAGCGTCCTGAATTCGGAAGCGAGGATCGTTTCTGAACGATTCGAATCGTACGGACGCCTAATTAAAAACGCATTTGTGGAAGTGTAATCGCATTCAGTTACTGAATACGTGCAGTGGCTGCGTGGTTTTCTGTGTGCGAGGATGATTTGTTTCCGTGCGTGAGAAAAGTGAAGTGCATTAGCGCATCGTAATAGTGGCTTAAAGCCAGGGTTGCGCACGTGGTTAAAAACTTCTAATTAGCTTACTAGGCTACTGAAATCAGACAACTAAATTTAGACACCGTCGGAATAGTCGCTGACGGACAGCAGTCCCGGAGTACCCGATGTGCGGCGTAGTCAACTTAGTCCTTTGGCTTCTAAAGAGATTATCCCGTCGCTTGAAGATCGAAACAGGCGTTCACGCACGTGCTAGATCAAATTTAAAAAAAATATCCAACAGGTCTACGGACACTTTTTGACGTTAAAAATAAAATTCTAATTAGCAAGAAAAATATTTAATCTTGTATGTGCATTATGATGTTTTCAAGTACAATTAGGAGAAAAGAAGGAAATTTGTATATTATGTATAGGAGGAGAGACGCAAACTGCAGGCAGAAAACGACAAGAATTCGATGTACAGCGAGAAGGCGCTGGGCGACTCCGAGGGCGGCGAACCCGACGACGAGCCCGCCGCCAAGGAGGAGGGTGACTCCGGCATCGACGCCAACTCACAGGTGCGCTCCCAGCTCTGGGCACGGCTCTACCGCGGGGCCCACTGCTGGCCTCCAGCCCGCCGCCAGGGAGGAGGGTGACTCCGGCATCGACGCCAACTCACAGGTGCGCTCCCAGCTCTGGGCACGGCTCTACCGCGGGGCCCACTGCTGGCCTCCAGCCCGCCGCCAGGGAGGAGGGTGACTCCGGCATCGACGCCAACTCACAGGTGCGCTCCTAGCTCTGGGCACGGCTCTACCGCGGGGCCCACTGCTGGCCTCCAGCCCGCCGCCAGGGAGGAGGGTGACTCCGGCATCGACGCCAACTCACAGGTGCGCTCCCAGCTCTGGGCACGGCTCTACCGCGGGGCCCACTGCTGGCCTCCAGCCCGCCGCCAGGGAGGAGGGTGACTCCGGCATCGACGCCAACTCACAGGTGCGCTCCCAGCTCTGGGCACGGCTCTACCGCGGGGCCCACTGCTGGCCTCCAGCCCGCCGCCAGGGAGGAGGGTGACTCCGGCATCGACGCCAACTCACAGGTGCGCTCCTAGCTCTGGGCACGGCTCTACCGCGGGGCCCACTGCTGGCCTCCAGCCCGCCGCCAGGGAGGAGGGTGACTCCGGCATCGACGCCAACTCACAGGTGCGCTCCCAGCTCTGGGCACGGCTCTACCGCGGGGCCCACTGCTGGCCTCCAGCCCGCCGCCAGGGAGGAGGGTGACTCCGGCATCGACGCCAACTCACAGGTGCGCTCCCAGCTCTAGGCACGGCTCTACCGCGGGGCCCACTGCTGGCCTCCAGCCCGCCGCCAGGGAGGAGGGTGACTCCGGCATCGACGCCAACTCACAGGTGCGCTCCCAGCTCTGGGCACGGCTCTACCGCGGGGCCCACTGCTGGCCTCCAGCCCGCCGCCAAGGAGGTGGATGACCTTGGTATCTACGTCACACGTAAAAATAATATTAAAAATAGGCTCGTTATTAAGTGCATTAATAATTTCTTTATATTGTCATATAGGGCTCATGCTCTTCCTCGGACGTGAAAGCTCCGCCCGCGCTGAGCACTAAATGCAAGAAGAAGAAAAAAGAGGAGAAAGCTCCATCGCCCCCCGCCTCTGTCAGCAAAAAGCAACCAGATAAAGTAAGTATTACTGTAGAGTTTAATGTACAGTCAGCAACTCTATAAGCTTTACATTTGCACTACAAAAACGCGTCATAAGGGTGATCTCTAAGTCTGGCGCGTTGACGAGTGTACAAAAAAGATGCCTATTAAATACATTAGTTTTCATCTAAGAAACTGTGGACGTATAAAATGCGTTGCGATGTGTTTCCAATGCGTGATCCAAAAGAATATTTTACACTTACAGATCGGTTATCGAATGACTAGAGTAACGTACTTTTATTTCAATCTCATTTACCTAATTATTAACAAAATTAAGATCTATGGCAGTGTTGGTTTAGATCCTTTTGCTTTCCCGTAAATTGAAAAACATAAAAATACTACAAAGTTATTACGTCATAATACGCTACGGTTGATGATCTACAGTGTAGAGCGCCACTGTATGTGTTTCTGGCACACGACAGATGACGTTCTACGCTCTGTAGAATCTATAGTGTTATCGGAGTGAGTGTGTGCTTCTGGCATAAATAATTTTGTGATGTGTACGTAGGCAATTTGTCAATTAAAATTATATGATAAGGTTGGCAAGTAGGTACTTGATTAGTCTAAAAAGGTAAGCCGACATAAGTCGTGTTATTGTTACCATCGCCACTGATGGATAGATATTTATGCATTTTGGTGTTATGAATTGCTAATGATGACGAACGTTCGCAGAGCAAAGTCAAAGCGGAGAGCAAGGGCGAGAAGGAGGCGCCGCCCAAGGTGGACAAGAAGGAGAAGGAGAACGTGGCTCCGCTGTCCCCCCGTACGACTACCGCCCCCGCGCCCGCGCCCGCTTCCGCGCCCGCTCCCGCCCCCGCCGCGCGCAAGCCTCAGCCCGCACCCGCGCCGCTGCTGTGAGTATACGCACGCACGCACGCACGCACGTGCACGCACTGCCACATTACACGCACGCACACACACACACACAATCATAGATTTGTATTGAGTCAGACATTAGTCGGGTGGAATCGGGACTTCGCTCGAGCTGCGCAATGATACAACAGCCATCAATTCTATTATGACAAAAGTTTTTACAGTGTGCACTAAAAACCCCGTTGTTCCTTAAAAAGGGACGTATGTTTACTCATAAGCTTACCTTAACTTGGATAGGTCACAATTTAGACGAAATTACTCGCCAAACAAAATCGAAACAAAGAAAAAAGTGTTTACCTACGCCATCTCAATTTACAAGAAATAAATTAGCTAGGTATAATACATGCCGGCTCGGCGAACAAAAACAATAACTTCATTGATTTTGAAAATCAACAAGGAACGACTGGGTTTTTGTTATTATACACTATTTAATGCATCTAATGAATACCCTGTCGTGTAAAGTGATGTCATGTGACTACAAAAATGTCACGTAGTGCTATCTTGACTCAATGATAACCAGCCCAAATATTTTATTTTTAAATGCTGAATGAAAACAATCACACCAATCTGCAATTCGATTGGCTTTCGTCTATTAAATTATAATGAGTAATCAATAAACAGTGACATAAATTTATAGTGTGTACTTCGAATTTTTCGATACACAAGTGAAAATGTGGCATGCACATTCTAGCATGTGCATGGTATTTGAGAAAATAACTTAAAACATAAAAGAAACAATGTAGCTATTGTTAGTTGCCTTTTAGTTCAGTTCAGTAACCAGCAATTCTTTTTTTTATTTATTAAGAGCCGCACTAAACCGGCGTGGTTGCATACATACTATTACTACTTCAAACAAACTACATCTTGCCTTGCACTTCACATACTTACACTTAGTAAAAATATGATAGTGCAATTTTAATGCATGTAAATTAAATATAATTTGATCGATGCCTTCATTGAGTTCTTCACTTAAAGTATATTTAATAAATCAAAAAACTTTATGTCTAAAAGAAAATGCATGCGCCAGTGTTTGTGTAGAATGTATTACATTTCAAACGCAAATAAATTTTATGTGTACGTAGATTTTTATGATGTTAAAGAGGGCATAAAAATAGGTATAAAATTATTGTTCTTCCAGAAAAGCCGAAGAGGAAAGCCCTAAGAACATTACAGTACAGAATGTTTATAAATATGGAAATAACTCTAGAAAGAGTCAAGTGTTTGAGTCTACTAGGCACAATGTGGAAAAAGACGAGTTTGACACGACCGAAAAATATAAAAAGAGTCACAAGTATCAGTAAGTTAATGAATTGTATATGTAAAAAATCACAAGACATCATTGTATGAGGCATTACTCACATACATGAATCAGTGTCAAAGTTGTTCCGTCCTCACAGTGTGTCGACGCGAGTGTGCCGTAGACAGGCCTGCATGCAACTTGCAGTTGTCATCGAAAATTAATACATCAACTTTATGTGTCGTTAATTTTCAATGTTCTTTTAGGCTCATTGCTCAGTTACACAGTTTCGTATTTGATGTTACCAGTAGTCTTTAAATATCTAACAAAAGTATGAATTGTATTTTGCTTTTACATGCATGATTCTCTTTGGTGTGGGATTGCAAAACTAGATGCATCGTCTTTCCAAAGCAGTTGCAATGTGATGACTACATGTTATTTAGATAAAATCGAACAACAAAATGTTCTCATTTACCCGGTTGATAGTCTGAAGTTTGTAATGAGCCGGTTCTCCTACGCGTGTGCCCACATCATTCAAACACTCCCATAATATATTACTGTATATATACTGTATAGCTATTAATGAACTAAGGACTGCATAAATTAATTAAATAGCTTATATTTATTGTACGTTTCTCAGTATAGTATACACAAAAAACCGTTGCTGTCATCACTTCAATCCATATACGTCCCACTGCTCAGTACGAATCCTTCCTAAGACGAAAAAGCTACATCACGATGTCCTGACGGGTTGGTGTAGGGCAGGGGTGACCAACTCAATTAGACCCAAGATCTTCTGTTTACTAAAGATTCCCGGTGTATTTTTGTATACAATTAAATACTTAAATAGACACTGTATAGTTCAAAATACATTTATGTAATATTTTACATTTTAAATAAGATTTATCGAAAAACAGCACAAGATGACGCGCGCAGCAATAGGTGATTACGTTGCGCAGTCTGTTCTACGTATACGTACATAAAATTATTATTTTTAGGTATATTAATCATGAACATTTTTTGCCTTGCCATGATCGACGAAACTAACAGTCGGGAACGACCGGTTGGCCACCCCTGGTGTAGGGTTTTGTTTTTTAGTTTTCTTTCTCTTCATACAGGTATAATAATAATCACGATTAAACCTTTAGTCTTCTCTTACGACATACAAAATAAGAAAGAGGAGAGCTACGACTAATGTATTCAAAACCGTCAATTTGTTGCTGTACTTTAATCTTTTAAATATCCATTATGTTTTGTATGCGCCAAACACACAAGTGATCCGCTTTTTATTAGAGATACCGTGCACACCCGTTTTTTCATGTTCTTAACACTCAAATGTATTTATTATACTTAACCTTAATTATATATTAACATTAAAATCTGCTTGTTGTTATGGCAATGGCATATTTTAAAATCAATTTGTTTTTAAATTTAGGGTATAGAATGAAATATAACTGTATATTATACGCACAGATTGGAGGTGGAGAACAAAAATACATCGCCTAAGAGTGGTAGCATCGGCGGACGACGAGAGGACGGCTGGAAGGAAGTGGTGCGAAAGTCCAGCGTCCAAACTGTGTCCACCGTCGACCCTGGGTCAGTATAAACCATTTATATTTATTGTCTTGTTAGCAATTTCACAATGGTCCCATACTGAAAGTCGTTCAATTTGATGGTCTAAATAAATACCAGGCCAAAGTTATGCACATCCACAGGAAAACGGTATATACTGGTGGGACGTTATGATACAGTTATAAGACAGTTAAATGATATATTTTTTAATTATTACACCCAATCGTACAGATGCGATAATATTTATTGAAACTTACAGATGCAAGAAAGTGTCGGTGGCATCGCACGCGATATCGCGCGTGATCGGGCGCGCGGGCAGCAACATCAACGCCATCCGCGCCGCCACCGGTGCGCACATCGAGGTGGACAAGCAGACCAAGGGGCAGGGCGAGAGGATTATAACTATCAAGTGAGATACTGCTCATAAACTCCGCAAATCACTCGAAATCGGAACTAACGAACAGTGTGTTACGGGGTTCCGCAGTGCTCAGGAGTTTGCTACTTTCGGGACGTATGATGGTTGAATGGAATCGATGGAATGCGGATATAATTTTATGCTTGAGGGAGCTTGGTGGCGCTTTAGCGCGTGCGCTCAGCGAACGGTTAAGCAACGTTGGTAGTGGTCAGTCCTATGAGCTCCTTCGTGCATCGGAAGGAACGTTAAACAGTGGGTTCTGCGCCTGATCTCGCCCCGGTCGCGTCGGTTAACCGTCCCATCGGACTAGCCGAGTGAGGGAATAGAGAGTGCACTTGCGTTTGCGCAGTCACTTTGCACTATAACATCCCCTGCGCAGATGGCTAGTCTCCGTTGAGGTCGGCCGCCGTAACAGAATATCGGTTATCATGATTTGTTGCATTACTGTGTGATCGCATCTACAAGGGCAGACACGAATGCAGTTCGCCGCGAGGCATACGCACGAGCGAAACGGAGCGCACGGTCGGTGTGTCAGTGAGCGTAATATTAAGGTGTTTATGGAAGCGAGCAGCCTTATCGCGGGGCAACGCACGAAGCGATGCCGAGCGGCCGTAGGTATAAAATTTCAGACAGAAGCCGAGTCGACATATTGTATATACTATTACCGTGGCTGTGATGATGATGATGATGATGACGATGATGATTGTGCAGGGGCTCTCCGGAGGCGATGAAACAGGCGGGCGCGCTGATCGCGGCCATGATCCGCGACCCGGAGGCGGACATCGCGCACCTGGTGCCCCGCGCGGCGGGCGCCAAGCCGCCGCCCGCGCCGCACGCCGCGCCCGCCACCAAGCCCGCCAAGCAGCCGCCCACCAAGGTACCTACCCCCACCTCCCACACACACACACACACACACACCTGGCACAACTTCATATTTTGTTCTTCCCTGTTCCTCCTTACTTATTTCTGTCGCAAAGCAGCAGTGCTTGCATTGCTGCGTTCCGGTTTGAAGAGTAAGATATGGCAGTGAAATTACTGAATACCCAGTGAATTTACATCTGATGTCACAAGTTGGCAACGTACACTGTGGCTCTTTTTTGTGGGCGTTGCAGTTTTGCTGCGCATCTCACCGGATCCACATGTATCATAGATGACTGTTACACCATCACGTGGGCAGATCGCTCGTTTGCCAATTTAGTTGCAGTAAAACAAATTTTTGAGAGATAACTCATGTACTAGATAGATCGTATGATTTAACGAGCGCGTGCGTCCTCAGAGCGGCGCGGGCAGCGCGAGCGGCAGCTCGGGCGCCGGCAGCCGCAGCACGGCCACCGCGCGCGTCGCTCCCGCCACTAAGCACTCCGCTGCCGCTACCTCGCCCGCTGCCGTCGCCGCCTCCGCCTCCGCCGCCGCCTCCGCGACCGCCCGGGCTGCGCCCGCGCCGCGCCTGCACGGTCAGTACACGCGCGGGGAACTGAACTATCGCCACGCTATGATGGCCGTTCTGACGTTTGTCCTATCGTGAAGTTTCGTATTAAATAATTAATAATTACATTTGAAGGCGCAAATTGCTGTACTATTCAGAGCAACGTAATAGAGCAACTTATAGTTTTGATTATTTTTTTTCGAGAATAAATTAACATTTCACATCACTATTGTAATATGTTAAACGGCCATCATAGCGTGCCGCAACTGTAGTGAGCCACTCGCATGCTCCACGTGAACTCACGAGTTCACAATTACCTATCACACACAAACAATAGATTTTCTTTTTTTTTCAATGTACAAACAAATAGGGTTCAATTCAACTAGTAAATTTGCGCTGAATCAAAACTCAACCGTTGCTCTCATTCAATCGGAAAGCCACGATATCACATCTTCGAACACTTGAAAGTGCACTGTTATAATGACCGTTCGCAACGGTTGGCGTTTTTTACTATAACATATTAGTAGAATTTAGAATTGGATCTCAGAGGTCCAAGTTTGGATTTCATATGATCGACATCTATATTAAATACCGGATTATTTTTGAAGCGAGAGTCAGATTTTGTGTGCTTGTTCAGATAAGTAAAATGAACAACTTTTACTATGGGACCAATGTTGAAATCCCGATAAAGTCAGCTGTTCCATACATTTAGGTTCAGTGGATGTTGAACATTTTTATGGGTCTCATACATGTCTCATAGTAAAAATTTATCATTTTGACTGTTTAAACAAGCACACAAAATTTGGCTCCTGCTTCAAGAATAGCACTAGCTATCTTCGCATTTGGACTCTACTTCCACTTACCACCAGGTGGAACGGAGTCATTTGCTTGGCCTTCTATAAAAAAAATAACCCGGTATTTGCACGTAGATTAACAACAGAATATGTCGGGACTCGATAATGAATTAATTACTATGGCACCGTGTTCTGGCAAATAAATTATTATTATTACTATCGCATCGATCGGTCGAATCGATAACAATGCCGTAATTGTGTCGATCAGTCGGCGTGGGCGAGAAGCGCGCGCCGCTGGCCGCGGCCACGTCCGCCGCGGGCGTCGCCAAGAGCGCGGCGCTGTCGTACACGGGCGCCATCGTGGGCGCGCGCTCGCACACGTTCGCCGCCAAGCTGACCGCGGGGGCGGCGGCGGCGACGCCGGTATCCGCCGCCGCTATAGCGCCCGCTCCCGCTCCCGCTGCCGCCGCGGCGTCCGCCCCCGCTGCGGCGCTGTCGCCCGCCGCGCCGCCGCCCGTCGCGCCGCCGCCCGTCGCCGCCGTCGCCGAGAGACCGCGCGCCCCCGCCACACCGCAGGTGAGCTCCTATAATGCTCGGGCTCGTGTTAATGTTGTAATAATATACGCCTTCGTGTGCGTTAATTGTAGATTTTACTGCGAGCGCAAGCAGTATAAATAGGCGGGTTCTGGAAAAAGGAGTTCAAAAGGAACCATTTTTATCCGAGACTTTTAGCGTATTACTGATAGTAATGTCGAGGATGAAATGGTTTTGTGGACGCGTTATAAACTCTGCTTTTCACTTCGATTGCGAGGAAATAAAACAGTAGTATAACATAACATTTCTTTAATTAAAATTCAAAGTAAAATCAGTACAATTTTGAATACTGAAGGAAAAACACAGAAGGCAAATAAATTAAAGTAAATATAATAAAATAAATTCTATCTATGAACTTCTTATTGTGTTTATTTTATTTTATTTTATTTTATTTGTCGGGAAAGCTTACAGCTACATTTACAATAATGAATAAAACAATTAACATCTAGACGCTAATTACAAGCTTCCGCATATAGAGGGATTTCATTGTTAAAAAAGAAATCATATTTATTTTATCTGCGTTTCGGTTAACAAGCGTTTCATATATTTAGTTGTGCCATTAAACAAATCAAATCGATTTTCCGTAATAAACATACTATTTAAATCGTTGAATAATTTGAAAGACCTTAGAAGGAAACTGTTCTTTCCATAATTAGTACGAGAATGCGGAATGTGAAGCAGGACAAATCTCTGGCGGAGATTTGAGGCTGGAGCTTTTAACTCAATTTTGCTTAGGAGCTCAGAGCTATCAATCTTACCTTGTGCTATGTTCATGAGAAAGCACATGTCCGCGATTTTCCTACGTAATGAAAGTGGAAGAAGATGCAATCGCAAACATCGTTGATTATAGTCTTGAGTGGGAAGTTTAAACTTAGTACAAAGAAATCGGGTGAATTTTCTTTGAATTTGTTCGATTCGATCTACATATGTATCGTAAAAAGGGTTCCAAATCTGAGATGCATACTCAAGATGGCTTCTCACATAAGCACAATAAATAATTTTGATAGTTTTCATATTTTTGAATGATTTTGATACTCTGATTAAGAATCCCAGTGCCTTGTAAGATTTATCAACAACACTCTCTATATGTTTGTCAAATAATAATTTGGAATCTAGGATGACTCCGAGATCTTTGGTGCTAATATTATTAACTAGGGTCCGATGCCTAATCTTATAATCATGTATAAATTTATTACGTTTACGAGTGAAGTTCATAAACAGACATTTTGAAATATTTAGATCTAATTTGTTATTCAGGCAGTAATTTTCTAAGCGACTAAGGTCGTCTTGTAAAAGAATGGCATCAGAGAAATTGTTTACAACTCTATATACTTTCATATCATCAGCGAAAAGAAGATATTCTGAGTTGAGAAAACAAGTATGAATGTCGTTGATAAATATTACAAACAAAAGAGGCCCTAGTAAAGATCCCTGAGGTACACCGGATGGTACATCAACTGCAGAAGAAGAGAAACCATTTAGAACAACCACCTGAGATCTATTTCTTACGTAAGACGTGAACCATCGGAATAAATTGCCTCGAATACCTAACGATTGTAGCTTAGCAAGCAGTATTGTATGGTCAATTCGATCAAAAGCTTTGCTGTAATCGGTGTAAATTGCATCTACTTGATCTCCAGCATCCATATGATGGGTCAGGTAGTTGTTAAAAATGGCAAGATTTGTGACAGTGGACCTCCCTTTGAGAAATCCATGCTGTTGAGTAAGGAAACCTGATTTTATACAACTATAGAGTTGTTTATAAACTATACGCTCAAAGACCTTGGCAATTAAGCATAGTTTAGAAATAGGTCTATAATTTTCCACATTGATCTTAGATCCCTTCTTGTGAATAGGTGTGATAAAAGCTTTTTTCCAAATGTGGGGCATTGTGCCTTCGGTAAAGGATCTTTCAAATAGAATGCAAATTGGTACAGACAACTCTTCAGCACACATTACCAGAAAAGAAGCGGGTAGAGTATCAGGACCGGCTGACTTACTTAGATCGAGCGATTCACAAGTCCTTTATACACCTCATCTGCGGCAATTTTAATAGAAGAAATGTCATATGGTGAGTTTACATTTGAGGGTTCAGGGTTTACAATAGGCTCAGTGGAGTCTAAGAAAGTCGAGCGAAAATATGATGAAAATAGTTCACTGATACCTGCGCCAGTGTTACTGCGTTCATTTTTAAAGGTCATGCTAGCAGGGTAAGAACCACACTGACGTTTGGCTTTTACAAAAGACCAAAATTGTTTAGGATTTTTTTGAATAGACTCTTCAATATTATTTATGTAGTCTTTAGGCTGTATGGTTCATTTTCTTTGCCTTAATATTTATTTATTTGGAAAACAAACAGTATATAAATAACAACAAAAGATACATTTATGTATGAGTAGATACGTTTATGCACTTGTGCACAAAATTTGATTCTGTGCAGCCTATATCCTGCACAAATAAGCACTTTCGGAGCATGAGAAGTGAAAAAATAAAGGCTAAACGTGGTGGCCACATCTGCGGAGTTCGATACAAAAGCTATTAACGTCTAACATTACTAACAATGTCGCATAGATATTGACGCGTTACGCTGTTGGCCACATCTGCCCCCCTAGCACGTCCACCAAAACACGATATGATAAAGCGGTTTATCACGGTGAACTGTCTAAATACAATAGGGTTTCGTCGTATTTTGACAGTTTACCGCGATAAATCGCTTTATCATATTGTGTTTTGGTGGACGTGCTACGGGGGCTGTGTAGTGTTAAAATTATCCCGTATGATAAAGCGCGAGGACGCAGGTGGAGTCGTAGTATTACGCTAAGTCTCCATCTGCGTTAATGTTAACACCCGTGTCGTTATTGAACGCAAAAATAACACCTCCAACAATGGCTACATGTTCGGAGCTACGTGCGGAGTTCGCTATGAAAGTTATTAGGATCTAATCTAACTCCACTCACAATGTCACATGTTAATGAAAGCGCTAAATTGTCGGCAATATAATTTGTGTGATGTGAAAAGTTGAGTCGGAATTCCTGATGAATCAGACTGACTACTGCAACGAACGTGAAAAATCGATCCTTGATATATCATCAGTGATGATATATCAAGGATCGATTTTTCGCAGTTAGTCTGCACGGCTATCGTATTGTGGGCTTCTTAGGTATATGTGACCTATAAATGTATTGTACTACGTTTAACTAGTACCGCGTGCAGAGCGACACGTTACAGTCGAGATGCGCTAATTAAAATAGTACTCAACAGTCCGTCGTTTCATTAACACAGTCCCGATGTCCTGGGGCCTTATTCTGCTAGCGTTAACGCATTTGTGGCGTGTCAATAGCGCTTCAATAGCATCGCTTTTTGAGACGGCTATTGTTGGTTAACAGATTACCAACTAAAACATTTGTTACTATTGACTTATTATTAAGAAATTGTAGTACAAATAAATTGTACTAGAAATTGCACATAAAAGCGACAAAAGCAGTTTTATTGAACAGCTATCACTACGCGACATCGACGTTAAGATTAGCGGAATAAGGCCCCTGATAGCTAGCACCACATAGCACAGAATAAATAATAGTACTAAAGTACAGAAGGATCACTCTCGAAGAAAAGCCAAGTTTAGGTATGACAATTTACCTACTCTTACGACCTTCATATGACTGCACGGGAAATTGAAATTTATTGCATGACACGAGCGTTTCAAATCCGTCACGCGTCGCCGACCCGACATCGGTTTGGCGATAAGAGCGCAGGGTTTCCACTCACCGCTATGCAGTTATCGTTACAGAAATGACCTCAATCATTACGTGCGACGCGGCCAGCGTGCGAGCCGAGCGGCAAGCTTTTGCCACATACCGTCCGGTCGGTTCGCCCTCGCCGGCCAAACGTACCTAAACTGCGGAGTGAAAAACAGCTACGTTAGAATTGGTAGTTTCACAATGTGGCATGTGTGAACGAGCAGGTGGGCAGTCCGCCGTGCGGCGCGTCGAGCCCGCAGCGCGAGCGCGGCCGCGAGCCGTCGCCGCCGCTGCCGCCGCCGCCGCCGCCGCCGCCGCCCGCGCCCGCGCCCGCCCCCGTCACCGCCCCCGCGCCGCCCTCCGCCCGCTCCCCCGACAGGACCCTGCAGGTGACTCGTCATCACAGCTCACATACGTCCCCACCGAGGGGCCCGAGCCTACCCTATGTCAGGGTGATTAGGCCTCGGTCAACCGCGCTGGCCCAGTGCGGATTTATTTATTTATAAGACACATAACAGGTTACAGTTACAGCAAATATAGGTAAGTATGCAAACAATGGTCCGGGATCTAACTATAACCTACGAACATGTATCTATAACGTGACTAGCGTATATGAGCAGTTGGTTAGACTAAATTTCTACGAAAAAACTATTTAATGTTATTGTTTGATTGATGTGTTTACATTACATTACAATAATATGAATGTTTTTACCAATATACCAAATACTTAAAGAAATTATAAAATTGAAAAAAATTCTTTGAAAAAAAAATGAAAAACAGACAAAATTAAAGATTGAAAGAACAAACGATTGCCAAACTTCACGCCGTGTCGATGTCATTAAATTGATAATAATATATTCAAACTCGAGTCGAAGAGAATTCGACTCGAGCTAAGCCCAACTCGTGTTAGTAAATCGAGTTGACAAATCACTACCTCCCGAACACGGGGGCGTAGCTTCATAGATACAGTTGAACAACGAAGACGCTACTTTGGCTTCGACCGAAGATGACTATGATATTGTTAGCATCCTTATTTAGAAAACATGTCAACGGTGTATTTTTTGAAGCGGCACGAGAATTATCAGAATGCGATATGCAATTTCTCTCGTTTTATAGAATGAGTAAAACTATCTATCACAATTTACTTATATCGTAGCACGACTATTACAAAAACAAAGTCATAAAAAAAAAGATGATCTAGTCTAAATCAAACGTCCTACGTCTATTCTATTCGATTCCTAGAAAAGTTTCCTCTAGCTTACCACTTAGAAAGTAATTGACAAAATTATAGATCAAATTAGGAAAATAATTCTTTAACCTAATGAATATGTCATTGCAGCTAAGTCCCGACAACGCCAGTACCTGGAGTGCAAGCGATGAGAACACGCAAACTCCAAACGCTCTGCATATTAATACAACTCCGCAGGTGAGAAATAAAAGACATAAATCGTATTGTAATAGACACTTACTAGTTTTGTTGACCAGTTAGTGAAATTAAAAATATCTAGTATTAGTATTTATTTTCTAACTGAAACGGTTTCACTTGACTATAACTTTAAGGGCAGAGCGTACACCTGCGTTTACGCACATAAATTGTCCTCATCTATAAAACGGTAGCTCGATGCAAACTAAATCAACAAATGTGTTGTAGTCGTCGGGAGGCAGCGGAACGCAGGAGTACTCGCTCTTCAAAGACTTATCGGCCAGCGGCAGTGCCGGCATGTGGGAAAGTCACCACAACGTCGAACCTCCACCGCCGCAGGTACTCTATCTATCTTTCATGTTGATTTAGCTTAATGATTAGAAGCGCAATAATTCAAATTAGTGAAATGACATCCGTTGAAACACGAAGACATTCAATTCAATCATTCAATCATTATCGCTTCTTAAGTGGCGTATATTTTTGAGCCTTTTCATACCGATACTGAAATGTATTATACGTGCGGTCAGGTGGACGCGAGCAAAGCGCCCGGATACCGCGGAGGAGGCGGAGGCTGCAGCCCGTGCTCGCGCGCCTCCTCGCACGGCTCCACCCCACCGCCGCACACGCCGCACTACCAACCGCTGGCCCTCGGTGAGTGTGGCCCCTCCCCGCCGCCGCACTACCGGCCGCTGGCCCTCGGTGAGTGTGGCCCCTCCCCGCCGCCGCACTACCGGCCGCTGGCCCTCGGTGAGTGTGGCCCCGCCCCGCCGCCGCACTACCGGCCGCTGGCCCTCGGTGAGTGTGGCCCCGCCCCGCCGCCGCACTACCGGCCGCTGGCCCTCGGTGAGTGTGGCCCCGCCCCGCCGCCGCACTACCGGCCGCTGGCCCTCGGTGAGTGTGGCCCCGCCCCGCCGCCGCACTACCGGCCGCTGGCCCTCGGTGAGTGTGGCCCCGCCCCGCCGCCGCACTACCGGCCGCTGGCCCTCGGTGAGTGTGGCCCCGCCCCGCCGCCGCACTACCGGCCGCTGGCCCTCGGTGAGTGTGGCCCCGCCCCGCCGCCGCACTACCGGCCGCTGGCCCTCGGTGAGTGTGGCCCCGCCCCGCCGCCGCACTACCGGCCGCTGGCCCTCGGTGAGTGTGGCCCCGCCCCGCCGCCGCACTACCGGCCGCTGGCCCTCGGTGAGTGTGGCCCCGCCCCGCCGCCGCACTACCGGCCGCTGGCCCTCGGTGAGTGTGGCCCCGCCCCGCCGCCGCACTACCGGCCGCTGGCCCTCGGTGAGTGTGGCCCCGCCCCGCCGCCGCACTACCGGCCGCTGACCCTCAGTGTGGTGGCTTCGCTGATGAGTAGGTCAGTTTCTCAGTAATAGCCGCTACCCTCCGGTAAGTAACTTCTTTATCGTCACCATCACTTCACGTCCCACTTCTGGGCACTGGTGGACTTAGTTGAGGAGGAATTGGATTATTACTCATGCTGACTACACAGTTTGAGGTAAATTTTTCGACTAAATTATTATTGTTTCCTTGATTTTCCTTGCATACAAAATATATTTCAAAAAATCGATTTAAGAATACACCAAATAGATTTTTTCTTCTCAGGCAACAACGTGAATTCAATGGACATGGGAGGACTATCACGGAATGGAAACATGTATCAAGATAACTCGAGGAACGGACATAACATTATGGTAAACTATTTTTTTTAATCAACACAGACATTTCTCGATTGTATATCACTGAGTGGGGTGTCGTATTCGACACACACCAATCTGTGTGTTGTGTCGACGGACGGATAAGCCGATAACCGGCGGTGTGTCGCAGGTGTCGATGTCGAGCGGCGTGGGCGTGGGCATGGGCGCGTCGGCGCTGGGTCTGGGCGTGGGCGTGGGCGGCGCGGCGTACGGCGTGGAGGGGGGCGTGTCGCGGCTCAACCCGCGCGCGCCGGACTTCGCGCAGCGCCACCCGCTGATGCCGCACAAGCACGCCGCGCAGGTAACGGACGCATCGCCCACTGTTGGACGCGTCGCCCACTGTTGGACGCGTCGCACACTGTTGGACGCGCCGGCAGGGCGACGTCACGAACGCAACACCGCGATATAGGTGCCTCCCGCTGCGTATAGTTGCCGGCACCTAACTTGGCGAGGTTTTGACGTCGATTTTTTAATTTTCCGCGTGTACCCCTCGTGTGCAACAAAAATTGTTACCGCTTTTCGTTTAATTTTCATTCTAACCAATAATATTTCAGTATTATTATTATTATTCACAATGTCCACCATTCGAGACAATATTAGTCATATTATCCCCCGTTCTCGCTAACTTACGTGCCGCCATCTACAGCTCGCCGGCGATCTGTAGGGCTAGTACGAACATTTGCGTCAAAGTATTCGTGTCGTCATCGTGAAATATTTGTATGAGGATTGTACAGCGCCCCTATACTTGGAACTAAATTTAGCGCCAACCATTTATGTGTAAAGTTTTGTACATTCGTATGAAGATTACGAGCACGAACAAGGTTTTGACACATAGTATCGTCAAATTCGATTCGGCTTGCTATCGAAAACGTACGAATATTTTACGATTGCGAAAGTGCTTTGTGCTACGCACTAGCGCTATCGTATCGTGAACTCGATACGTTAACGTTACAAATATTCGTGCTTGGCCTACTGTTCGACACAGGGTTGTCGCACGCGAATGACGCGCGCGTACGTACGCCTCCCCCAACTCCTGCGTGAACGCAACAATACACGATCACATTTTTGTTTCTGTACAAACCTTACGCTATCGCTTGATGACGCACTAACGCGGTGTAACATGGCAATGTCGATTCTCCACGCGCGCCGTAGAGTACGTTTATTCTTGCAGCTTACTTAGGCTAGTTTTTAGTGATTACTGACACAACATTCTATTTCGGTCACAATAGCTAACACAAATGGTATTTTTGGCAGATGTACAGCGGCACCAACAATAGCGGCAACTTAAGCAGCCTGCTGCAGATGTCGTACCAGCAGGGCGCGCCCAAGGGGATGCAGCACGCGCCACAGCATCATCCCTACCAGGTAACTGGCGCCAGCATCTCGGACACAATACGCTCTCCGCTGAGCATAGGTTTTCTTGATAATAATAATAATAATAATTTATTCATTTTAAGATTACAATGATCCAATATTTGTTAGTAACAATGGAACTTACAAGCTATGTTAGTAGTTATTACTCATTATTAAATTACCAAATTTTACATTCTTTAATTATATTACAATAATAGCCAAATTTAATTGTATATATTAATAAAATAGTTTCATAATAATATAAAATTTTGATCTTGATGTAATTGTACGCGTGAAAATCACGCTTTTATACAAGAACTGCATCTGCGCAACGCAGTTCACTAGAAAAGTTATTAACGTTTAACGTTACCAACAATTCCACATACCGATTAACTCGCTAAGTGTTTGGCCACATATGTGTCATATTGAAAATGTTACGTTTATGAACGACACGTTACGTACGACTCAGGTGCCTGACCTTGAGTGCGGAGTGCGGTGTAGTAGTGGGAGCGGAGATAGATCGAGTTCGTAGTCCATCGCTAATCTTAACGTTATCTGATTCTTGTCTTGATAGCGTTTCAATAAAGCTGTTTTTTGTCACATACTCTTTTCGTGGTGTGATTGATTCGTTTTACAATTTCTTGATGACTGAATGGTGACAAATGTTTATTAGTTTTCGGTTAATCAACAATAAGTGTCTCAAAAAGCAATGCTACTGAACTGTTATTGACACGCCATAAATGCATTAACGCTAGCAAAAAGGCACTTGATCGACCCACCTTGTACAGATCGCGCCAAACTTCTAATCCGCTCTGAAGTTGCTTCGCGCCTCTTTCTCATGCACATAAAATATACTAAGTTTATTTTTATCGTCATGAAGCTTATTTAGTGATGTGACATTCACCCACCACTTATAACTTATGTAGACGGACAATATAATTTAATTAAATTATACGTATATTTCGACTATGCGACGCGAATCGTGCTGTTTTCAGAGCGGACTAGAAATTTGGCGCGATCAGCAGGCGTATTTACTATCTTACGGTTGGTAACTAGAACTGTGATTTTTTAAAAGAATTTTTAAATCCATTACTAGTTTAGTGAGTATATGCGTTACGGCGGCGTTCATAAAAGCAGTAATGGCTATTTAGTTTCTTTCAAATATGACAGTTTTAGTTAGCAACCGAAGTTAGAAAAATTAGGCCCGCTGTACTGAGGCCTGGCAACGCTGCGTGTCTATCCGCGAAACCCTCGCAGTGGTTTAACATTAACACGAGTGTTTTGTGTGTGTGCGCGCGCCAGTCGCTGCTGGAGCGCGGCGTGGGAGTGGGAGTGGGAGTGGGCGTGGGGGTGGGAGTGGGAGTGGGCGGGCCGTGGGAGGAGGAGGAGCGCAAGCCGCGGCC
The DNA here is from genome assembly GCA_963935595.1 of Schoenobius gigantellus. Taxonomy (NCBI): domain Eukaryota; kingdom Metazoa; phylum Arthropoda; class Insecta; order Lepidoptera; family Crambidae; genus Schoenobius; species Schoenobius gigantellus. Next base: position 31,128,364 of record OZ012551.1, read on the forward strand.
CATCGGCACCGAGCGCGCCTGGAAGCTGACGGCCGCCGACGACTGGCACCACCACCTGCCGCCGCCGGCGCACGACCACGACCGCTACCAGGTAACGAGCGACCGCTTATCGTACCGTACGTAGTACGGATCGCGGCACATAAGTTGAACCAAAATGGCTGCCGTCTGCGCAGAAATAATTGTACCTGAGCCCTAGCGTGTCGCACTTCGTTTGAAATCGAAAAATCGTAACAACGAGGCAGATTTAGTAGCGATAGCAAATTGAATTTCGTAGGCAAATATTCACATTGCATTTATTTTTACAATTGCTCCTCCGCAGACGGCAGCCATCTTAGTTGAACTTAGAGTGGCGGTCACAAAATTAAAAACCCCAGTCGATTTTCATACAAACAAGGTAACTTTGAAGCCTTGGTTCTCCGTCAGGGATTGACCTAGCTGTGATCAGATGATGGCCATCTAGGGAGTGAATGGAGGAGATTCAGATCGCTATACAGACCCAACTGATCTGATCAGCATTCTAAAAGATATACGGATATGTTTAAAAAATCCAATAAGCATAAAATTGTATGGAAATCCAGAAACTGAAAACTCTGATTCTTATATCTCTAAGAACGCTGATCAGATCAGTTGGGTGTGTATAGCGATCTCAATCTCCTCCATTCACTGCCTGGATGGCCATCATCAGATCATAGCTAGGTCAATCCTTGGCGGAGAACCAAGGCTTCAAAGATACCTTGTTTGTATGAAAATCAACTGTTGTCTTTAATTATATGACCGCCACTATATGTGTCGCGAATAGTAGGGGCGTTCCAAATAAGCACGGATTTGCAGCGTTTTCAACATTTTTAAGTATCGACGCGTTGCATAAAAGCTTTTGGTTTGGTTAACTTTTCGTGCTATTTTCGTGTGTTCCATTTGAACTTTTCTGGCACGAAAAGTTAGCATCTAATACCCAGGCTATTTAATGGGTCCTCTGATACAACTATTTGACAGCTTTGAAATTTGACATTTGATTTTTTTCATGAATTAAAAATAAAAAGGTTTTACAGTGGATTTAAAAAATGAATTCAAAGAAATGTATAGTTTAAGCCGATTCTGGCCTGCGAGCATGGAACTCTCGGTAAACTAAATTTGACAGCTAAGATCGACATACTCGACAAAAATCGATAAATTTGACAGATATTCCTAAGGAGTGAAAAGGACAGATGCTTTTGTCGATCGATATATGTCGATCGACATGTCCATGCTCGCAGGGCTGATTTGTACTATTAAAAATTTTAAGTTGATGGACTGATAAAGCAAAGTGTTAAAATTCAGCACCAAAAATCAGTTCCTACTTCCTACCGCTTCATTTGTAACAATAAGCGCGATAAAAATGCTTACATTTATTAAGTCATAGCGACTAACGATGGCGATAGTGAGTGCACTCGCTATCGCTTTTATTTCACGAGTTTGCTATAATAGCCGGCGGCCCTAGCGCCTAATTTACTCGTTATAGTTTTAGCTCTCTAATCTTGTGATTTCGTACCTGTGTGCACTATCGTTATTGCCATCGGTAATCGCTATGAGTTAGGTAGTAGGGCCGCTGATAAAAGCGTAATCGAAAAGGTTGTGTCTATACGTACCCAGGTCCCTATAGAAGTCGATTGCTATTCTGAACCGGAGCATGAAGAACTTGCAGTTTCATATATCAGTTTGGTCACAATATCTAACCTAACCTACAGTTTTCAGTTTAATCCTATAAGTTTTTTTCGATAGCAAATCACTTTTGGGTCCGCATAGCATTTCCGTTCTATAGAGACCCGGGTCCATGTAGAAATCGATTGCTATTCGGACCCGGGTGAGAAAAAAAAGACGACGAGATGGATTGCGCATCGTAATCTTACAAGATTTAGGGGGAGGGGTCCCCCTAAATTGCGTTACGTAATACTTGAACGCCCCCGTAATACTTGAAATTAAGTTTCCAAATTTTTTTTGTTTAACACAAAAACGTTCATTGATAAATGAAATTGAGGGGGGTGTCTCACTTTTTTTACAAGTTTTTATTTGTTTTCATCTGTCCCAGTGTCTGTAATGAAATCTTAGAACTTCAATTTGACCAACTTCCCGGTTTCCGATCGAGTTGAAATTTTGTATGCATGTGTATATCGCGTGACAATGCAATATTATGATAACATGGAGCTGATATAATGCCGGAGCTAAAAGGCGGCCATCACAATAAAACGACGCAACCCTATCGAGTCGGGGCTCGTTTGATTCGTATTGACGAGCACTAAAAGCTTGTATTTAAAGTTTTTTTTTAATCATTTATATCTTGTTTTCAAGTTGTGCCAGTTCGCATCTAAGTGTACGTGTGTTGCGGCAGAACGTGGGCGGCATGGGTGCGCACTCGATGGAGGCCGCGTACGGTGGCGGTGGCGCTAGTGGAGGCGGCGGAGCGGGGAGCGGAGGGGGAGGGGGCGGCGCCGGAGGGGGAGGCTCCGGTGGGGGAGGCGGGGGTGCCGGTGTCGGGGGAGGCGCCGCGGCCGCCGCGCTGTCGCTTATGCACGCGCTGCCGCTGCAGTACCTGCCCGGCGCCGCGCCGCCGCACCACCCGCACTCCACCGACCACCACCACTGGGACCACACCCACCACCAGGACAAGCCGGTGAGTCGCCGCCCGCACTCACACCGCACACACACACCACCAGGACAAGCCGGTGAGTCGCCGCCCGCACTCACACCGCACACACACACCACCAGGACAAGCCGGTGAGTCGCCGCCCGCACACACACACCACCAGGACAAGCCGGTGAGTCGCCGCCCGCACTCACACCGCACACACACACCACCAGGACAAGCCGGTGAGTCGCCGCCCGCACTCACACCGCACACACACACCACCAGGACAAGCCGGTGAGTCGCCGCCCGCACTCACACCGCACACACACACCACCAGGACAAGCCGGTGAGTCGCCGCCCGCACACACACACCACCAGGACAAGCCGGTGAGTCGCTGCCCGCACTCACACCGCACACACACACCACCAGGACAAGCCGGTGAGTCGCCGCCCGCACTCACACCGCACACACACACCACCAGGACAAGCCGGTGAGTCGCCGCCCGCACTCACACCGCACACACACACCACCAGGACAAGCCGGTGAGTCGCCGCCCGCACTCACACCGCACACACACACCACCAGGACAAGCCGGTGAGTCGCCGCCCGCACTCACACCGCACACACACCCACCACCAGGACAAGCCGGTGAGTCGCCGCCCGCACTCACACCGCACACACACACACCACCAGGACAAGCCGGTGAGTCGCCGCCCGCACTCACACCGCACACACACACACCACCAGGACAAGCCGGTGAGTCGCCGCCCGCACTCACACCGCACACACACACACAAGCAGGACAAGCCGGTGAGTCGCCGCCCGCACTCACACCGCACACACACACAAGCAGGACAAGCCGGTGAGTCGCCGACCGCACTCACACCGCACACACACACCACCAGGACAAGCCGGTGAGTCGCCGCCCGCACTCACACCGCACACACACCCACCACCAGGACAAGCCGGTGAGTCGCCGCCCGCACTCACACCGCACACACACACAAGCAGGACAAGCCGGTGAGTCGCCGACCGCACTCACACCGCACACACACACCACCAGGACAAGCCGGTGAGTCGCCGCCCGCACTCACACCGCACACACACACCACCAGGACAAGCCGGTGAGTCGCCGCCCGCACTCACACCGCACACACACACCACCAGGACAAGCCGGTGAGTCACCGCCCGCACTCACACCGCACACACACACAAGCAGGACAAGCCGGTGAGTCGCCGCCCGCACTCACACCGCACACACACACAAGCAGGACAAGCCGGTGAGTCGCCGCCCGCACTCACACCGCACACACACACAAGCAGGACAAGCCGGTGAGTCGCCGACCGCACTCACACCGCACGCACACACCACCAGGACAAGCCGGTGAGTCGCCGCCCGCACACACATACACCACCAGGACAAGCCGGTGAGTCGCCGACCGCACTCAGACCGCACACACACTAACAGCATAAGCCGGCGAGTCGGCGCCCGAACTGGGGCCACACATTACCAGGACAAGCCGGTGAGTCGTCACTCGCACTGGGACCGCACCCACACTACCTGCAGGCGTAGCACGGGCTGCCAAGACTGGACTCAAGTCACGCATTATCTCACAATTTCAGTGACATAATCTCTATGTCTTAAAGTGGTGGTGCCCCAAGTAGACTCCACCACGTCGGCGTTTCACCGACTTGTATTGCTGAATTTTATTCACCGAATACCAGCTCTTAGAAAATTGGTATTACTTACCTTGGTTCCAATTGTCTCCGTCCGTCTCCTCCGTAGCCGGTGGACTTCCTGAGCTAGCTCGAAGGAAGTCGCGGCTCCTGAAGTTCTGCAGTGGATCCACCGGTGGAGACCGGAGCACTACAAATGCCTATTAGGCCATCACGACTCACACACGCGATTTTGACACCTTGCACAACACAAAGCGGGCTTTCGCACCCCGATATTAGGTGCGCCGCGCAAATCACTATTTGCTTGAATATTGTGTATTATATTTTATTCCGGCCCGCACATAACCTCTAAGCATGTCATGACATTTCGACTCGACTTAACTGACATATCACATGCGGCCGGCCGCCAAAAAAGCTGTCACTGCACAGACTAGAATGCAGTGCCGCCACTCGCTCTTCCTCGAGCGTGAACATAAAGAGTAGCACGGTGGCGCATATTTAGTGTGACTGACGTAATAAATTTTCTTGACTTTCATCAAGGAACACGTGTGACTGAGTTTTATCACAAATTTTTTGGCGTGCCTGTACGCCGACTGCTGTAGTTGTAACAAGGGCTTCAATACTATAGAAGAATAAGCAGCAGTCGGAGAGCAAAAAGCGTGCCTGTACGCCGACTGCTGTAGTTGTAACAAGGGCTTCAATACTATTAGAAGAATAAGCAGCAGTCGGAGAGCAAAAAATTTGTGATAAAACTCAGTCACACGTGTCCATTGACGTGCGTCAAGAAATGTTTATCACGTCAGTCCCACTTAATACGCGCCACCGTGCTCCTCTTTACGACATAGAGATTATGTCACTGAAATTGTGAGATAATGCGTGACTCCGAGTCCAGTCTTGGCAGCCCGTGCTAAGCCTACAGAACAAGCCGGTGAGTCATCGCCTGCACTAGGGCCACACTCCACCAGGACGAGCCTACCACCAGGCTTATCGCACTATTTACAAACATTTTAACCAAAACCGAATCGTTACCGTTCCCACATGTTTTGACATCTGACAGTTGTATAGTGTTGTCAGAATGTATTGGAACGGAAACGTTTCTAATTTGGTTGAAACGTGATAGATAGTACGATTGCTCCCCACGACGAGCCAGGAAGTCATCGCCTGCACTGTGACCACACCCACCACCAGGACCAGCCAATGAACCTACACTGGGTCCATACAGCCATTGCCTTGACCGCGCCCACTACTAGGATTCGACGATACTAGAGGGAAACTCAGTACAAACCTCTGAATAAGGAAACTAATGGAACTGTTGCAATGTCATATAGAAATTTAGTTATGTAAAATTTTAGAAGTCGAAAAATTAAATATAATGGCGTCTTTGTCTAACGTATGCAAATAACAGTCCAACTCTATACAAAACAGTTTCGATTTATTGGCAACATTTTTCGTGACGTCAGACGTGTGCCGCGTCCGCCATATTTTGACGCCGTTTACTTTGAGGCGCGTTCCACTTACGCGCAGATTTGCAGCTTTTCAACATTTTTAGCATCATCGCGTTTCATTAGCTTTTGAAGTAATTAATCGTATGTAAACGTTCCTTTTAAACAATATCAATATTTTTAGATTAAGTTCCCTTTGTTACGATTTCTTCAAATAGCGCGGTTAAAAATGTTACCATTTCTTAAAAGAAACTCAAAACACGGTTAACATTTGATGTTAGCGTGGAAAATGGTGACGCTTAAATGGAAAACCGGGTTGGTGTAAACTGTTGAAAATATGCGGTACTAAGCCGCCATGTTTAGACGCATAGGTATGCACGTTTTTTTCGTAGGTATGGCAGTTCCATTGGTTTCCTTATTCAGAGGTACAAACCGACTGCATGGGTACTGTGACTCAACATCTTATGTCACAAGTTGGCAGCGTATATCGGAGTCCTTGCGAGGGTTGTAGATTTTCAAACCTTAAGGAACAACATGCATTAAAGGCGACGCCACCGCCATTTGGTACTAGTAATGGAAATTAATGCTAATATTAATTAATTTTATTAGCACGTTATTTTCACGATTGTTTTAAATATAATAACTGTGTCGGTTCGGGCCGCGCCAAATTCATTCGCAATAAACGAAAAATAGCATAAGCAGGCAGCAGTTAGCGCCACGACGCGATCAGATTGAGTGCGATCATGAATTTCGTATAATGCAGCTGAACACAGACTTAAACTACTCGTATTTCGCACGATCGACGCTAATTAGCAATAGTTTATTTTAGCTACTACGATTAATTTAATGATTGCTAATGAACCTTTATCAATATTATTGCGAACGCTGTGTATTCCATTACTAGTCAGCACTGACACCAGTCACTTATCCAGTGCAGATCTGCTCATAAATTAATATAGTGTAATTGTCCACAGACTTGGAGCAAATGGACCCACTAAGGGCCACCCAACGAGCACTGCCTTACACGCGCCCACCACCGGACGATGTCGTCGCCGCATCGCCCCGCGCGTCTGACCTATCCGACGAGGATTATATATTCGTTGTAACCCTTGGAAACGGTGTAGATATTAGTGAGAAAGAATTATATTATACAGATTATCTATATACATAATAGAGAAAATGTCCTATCGAGAACTACTTGTACGATCGACTGAAGTGAAGCATTAAACGATTCATTATAATGAAACTCGTGAGGGGAGCCGGATGTAGTTTTATTTGTTACTGCCGCTCGCCGACGAGCCGTTACTTAGACAATTGTAGTTGGTCGGCCGGCGTTCTCGTCCGATGTAGACGACCGCGTACGAACGAATGTAACCGTAGGTAGCTTGGAATGTGATTCCTAAGTGCCGCTCAGTTTTGCGTTGCCTTGAGCGGGACTGACCGCGCCCCGCCGCCCTTATATACATATTTTACATTTATATTATGGCATAATACGATATTAATTTGGACGATTAATGCGCTCGCACACCGAGGCGAATTATTGAACGTGTATTATTCAATTTGCTTGTACATGAAAGATTAAATATCATATATTGATGCACTGTATCCACTGGTGTTTTTAATAATACCACCTCTGTTTTCTAATAATTCTTTTTCAGTAGGTTTATTTGGGTAATTTGTATATTTATAAGTAAATTATTATTATTATTGAAGACTTTGTCTCGAATATAATTATGCAGAATATGCGGTAAGTTCTAGGCAAATAAACCGTTGTAAAATATATGTGTGTTCTTGATGAGACTTATCGCACTTTTAGAATAGTAATAAAACCCAATTAAGGACAATATAAAAATATATTTTCATATACTATATATAACATAATTACAGTTTAAACAAGAGATTCCTAAAACCAGGGACAAATCATAAAAAAATTAACTTCATTAACATAAGAGGCTCATAAAATTACTAAATGCATTTTGCTAATTCAATTTTTAAATCTAATCTACATATTTTGTCTAATTTCGCCCACTTTACATAGGTTATTCACTGGTAGTGGGGTTATTTCTAGTAAAATGGGAAACAAGAATGTGTATAAAATAACAAGATTGTGTACAAATTTTTATGATAATTATCACTTTCTTATAATATGCACCCATACGGATAGTGGGTTTGGCAAGAATAGTCAGACCTACATATGGATGGACAATTGACAATATTTTATTTTAGCTTAGGTACCAAAATTCGGAAACCATTTCGAGATTTTTGCATAGTTATCAGTATCACAATAAACGTTGTTTCAATATTTTTTATACAATAATTTTAAAGATATTTCGAGAAAACTTCACAGTACGAAGTGTTGGGCTGAATACCTGGGATAGACCTTTAACTATCCTAAAAAAAACTAGTTTAAATGCTAACTTCATTGGTTGTCTGTGGCTAACATTCAAATGACATTCATGGTTCGTTCCAGATAAGCATTACAAAAAGAGTTTGGAAAAAAATGAGGGTGCCACTAGTACAGTTTCGCATTAGAAACACAAAGATAAAGACACAATTTCAAAGAAATTAAATAAATTTTTTAATAACTATTGGAAAATTAAGTAACGACAGTCTCAATAATACACGATCTAGACTAAACTAAGACTAAGTTTTACTACGGAAATCGCTTTTTAGTTCCAGCTGTCACCGCTCCAAACTCTTTTTTGCCAAGCTGTATGTAGCCGCTCCCTTTCCGTGATTGTCGTAAAAGCAGGCTACGGAAGCTTACCACAATTATGCCTCTGAAATGAGATTGAAAACACAAAAACCCTACACCAACCAGTTTGTACAGCGTGATATAATAGACCAATTCCTCGTCGTATAAGGAGATCCCCGTTTGCCTAGTAGTGGGACGTATATGGGCTGAAGTGATAGATATGCACAGAGACATAAATTTAACTAGACAACATCGATCCTTCTATCTGTATCTAATGTGACATCCAGGCCGCTTAAAACTTAAAAAATAGCATTATTACGGTCGTCCCTTTTGTGAGTATTGGAGCTCAGCAACATAATTAGGCCCTTTTTTATAAATCGGTTGACAGAAGATGCCGATAAGAGGCGGACCGATTAACAAAATTCAAAATGAGGACCGATTGCTCTCCACGTTGCCACGCGAAGTGCATACATTCGCGGTGTCTGTTTAGATTCATGTCTGTGCGTAGATAAATAATTGAGGATGATAAACTGATTTATAAAAAACAAAACATAAAATCTTACACAACACACAATTTCAACTCTACGATAGTAAAATAAATTTCATTATAAAAATATTTGCTAATTTGAGAATGTTACTGTATAATCAATTCACATAAATTCAATTGGTCCATTGGAAATTAAACTACAGAGCTGCCTATTCGAGACACAATATTTTTAGGATATTCAGTATAATTGTATGATGAATTGATCAATATCTTTTTGAAGTCAGTTATAATCTATTATTTTACTGGATTTTTTTTCATAATATCACTGCAAACATTGATGTGGATTCTAGAATGTAAACTGAATTTCTGAAAAGTACTAGTTTACATTTTATAGAAGTATTCTACAGTTCTGAATGCCGTTCGAGGATCCTGCTCTCGAGGTCAGCGTGCATTTTCTCCACCTTTCTTGCGTGCTTCTTGATCGTCTGCTGTTCGTGGTCGAAGTGGTCCAACTTGTCACCAGTGGCTGCCACCTGTAAAAATAGATAGATAAACCCTTATTCACTACTTCAAGCGGCTTAGGTTAGGAATGTGTGGCCATCGCTTCCTTCTGTGAAGACGGTACCTCGCAGAAGGAGGAGGCTAAGGAGTGAGCGCAACAATAGAATCTTCTTAGGTAATAATCTTCGCAGTAGGTTAGGTAGGAGACATGCTTTCGTAGGCGTTCTCCAATCACCCGAAGCATGAGGAAGCGTTAGTCCAGTCGGACTAACATCTCACTGGGCGATATTATAGCCCTGACCTGCAGGCCTATTATAGATCTTTCATCGTATCACATGGTATAAATTTGAAAGAAAGAAAGAATCATAATTTATTTTGGCCATATAATAAATTAAAAATACACAAAAAAAAAAGAATAATGTGGTGCAAATATTGTGCGAGGCCAAAAAAGGTTCGAGCCTCAGCATATGTTTCCGCTACAAAAAAGTGCAGCGAAGGCGCTGATATTCTGGCAGGGCCTTGTGAAGAAAGACCCAAGAGATGTCAAACTACTACATTTAAATTAATAAATAATAAAAAAAAGATAAAAGATCTGGCTGCATGGCTGGATTTGAGATAAGAAAGTCCTCAAATGCTTCATTTGGTATGACCGATCGCAAATGATATCATTATTATGGCATAATTTCAATAATGTCATCATGATTATTATAATGAACGGATGATCTGACCGAAAATGTTATTTTTCGCTTTGCACTATGATGTCATCGTGATATCATTTGAAAACCATGAGATCTGTAATAGGCCCACTGGTCGCCCATCTGGGGGGTCACAAACAAATAAACCTGGTAACTCCTCTCTAGGTGAAGTAGGTACCACCTTGTTTATACTTCTGGGTCTGTGTCCAGAGGGCGCGTTCGGTGAATTGGCCTTCGCGATTCCGAACGCCACGCATCACTCCGCCGCCCGTGGGCACAGATTAGATAATAGTTACTACGTAACAGATACATCACTCCCATAGAAACGTTCGAATCGTCTTAATAATAATAGCCAAAACCGACAGACAAAAGTCGCTGCAAGAAGAAAAGGTCTCTATGAACGCGCGCCGAGAGTCGAGATTCCCGCGTACACCGCGTGATTGCGTCATCGAGCGAAAACTTAAGGGTTGTACAAAGAACATAAACAAAATAGTCAAAGTAAAACTTTAAATGTTATTATTTTATTGCCCTTGATATACGTAGGATTATAATGAAATAAAGTGATTGCGAGGAAAGCCCCTGACTCAAATGTGCTTTAATTTTATAAAATGATAATAATAATAGTAAGTAGGTACTTTATTTGCAAGAATATGGTAAAATACATGATTGGTGTTCATCATTACATTATTTCTCACAATCTACTTCTAAATTGGCAGTGCGCTTATATTTAAAAATTCAAAATAGTGTATGTAAAAAAATAAGAGAATAGAATATTATTTTATCGTCATTAATACATTTAAAAAATTTAAAAATACAAATTATAAAAAAATTAGCAATCCCGCCCAAGGCGAAATTTTTTCTTCGTTGATTTTATTCATTTGTCAAATTACAAATGATTAAAATAATTACCAATTATTATGAAAAATACATGATTGATGTTTTTAGGGTTCCGTAGCCAAATGGCAAAAAACGGAACCCTTATAGATTCGTCATGTCTGTCTGTCTGTCCGTCCGTATGTCACAGCCACTTTACTCCGAAACTATAAGAACTACACTGTTGAAACTTGGTATTCTGTGATCCGCATTAAGATTTTCACACAAAAATAGAAAAAAAAGCAATAAATTTTGGGGGTTCTCCATACATAGAACTGATACCCAAAATTTTTTTTTTCATCAAACCCATACGTATGTATTTTTTTTCTAAAGCGAATAGTTTGCGCGAGAGACACTTCCAAAGTGGTAAAGTATGTGTCCCCCCCTGTAACTTCTAAAATAAGCGAATGATAAAACTAAAAAAATATATGATGTACATTACCATGTAAACTTCCACCGAAAATTGGTTTGAACGAGATCTAGTAAGTAGTTTTTTTAATACGTCATAAATCGTACAGAACCCTTCATGGGCGAGTCCAACTCGCACTTGGCCGGTTTTTTTTTTATTTTTCATGTTTGAACTCACGGTTATTCAATTTTACTATCGAAAATATCCTGAATCGTATGAATAATTGTGATAAATGGGCAATCTTTTAAAAACAGTATGGTGGTTTTTTTTTTTTTTTTGTAAGGAATCATATAACCGGTTCATCGAAACTTTATTATTTTTTTATAAAACTAAAGGTTCAGTCAGACAGCGGGCGTGGCGGGACGGCGACGGGGCGTCGGCGGAGCGGCGACGCGGCGTGGACGTCACATAGCCGGCGGGACGTCGACGCCGACGCCCCGCCGTCAGTGTGAGTGAACACGAAAGCGAAAACTCATAGAACACAACGCGTAATACGCCGACGCCGCGCTCACGCCCGCCTATTGTATTCACGCCGGGTGGGGCGTCGGCGGGACGTGACACGCCGGGCCGCCGGGGACGGCGCTGTGTGACGTCTTTCATAATAACTCATACATTACAACTGCTTATATCGCGCCGACGCCCTGTCGCCGTCCCGCCCCGCCCGCTATCTGACCGAACCTTAAGTAGGCAATCAAGCAGGCTGCCTATTTTTTTTATACAAACAATAGGGAAGCTGTTGGCTTTCATCTCAGCCGATGATAAGTGACGAAAAGGTCTAAGTAGAAAGTGAGCTCAACCTGAACTCCTCAGAAAGTGAGGAACTAGGCTGAGGACTGAAGATTGTTACTATGGCGACGAATTACTACCTATCTAATTAGTTCGAATTACTTCGAATTTGGACTATGAAAAAAATTAAAATTGTTTATTTGTCTTTTAACAACGACATCCAATAGCTTCACAGTAATTAACCACCGTATTATCAAGTTTATTAAATTAAAATTATTGTGTGGTTTTGTAAAACCCAATGCAAGTGGAACTTTTTTCGCATCAACATTTAACTGAAAAATATTCGGAAAATTATTCGTTTTAGGTATAAAAATTCCGTTTTTAGTTCTGAAAAGAAAATTATAAATAAAAAAAATAATTGATAAGAAATTAAAAACCAAATTAATATAATAATCAAAAAAGCAATAAAATAAACAAAAAAAAAACAATTAAAACAAAATATGAAAAAATTATGAAAAAAAAATTACAAGATTCGATAAATGTGTCGCGTGCGGCGCGGCGGGTAGCGGCGGCCCTCTGCCGGTCGGCGCGCCGGCGCGCTACTTAGCGGTAGGTATTTATAACGCTGCATTGCGCGAGTGACGGGGGCCTGCCGTGGGCTCTTGTAGCTCTTGGCGCCGCTCGGGGCCGCCTGAATGCGCGCGCGCGACTCAGTCTCAAAAAAAATGCACTCCGCTGCACTGCCAGCGGTGTGCGCACAGATTTAGAGTAGGCTAGATACCACTTGTTCATTAAATAGTATGAGAACCGAGCGTGCCTCCATATCCCCACTCACTATGACGTCACGCGAGTCATTTAGTGATGTACACACATAAAAAGAATCGTTTCAATCGCAACGCGAGAGTCGCGCGACGTGCGCGCTCTCTCGGTGAGCCATCAGATATCGACGAGAGACGACGCGCGTCGCGTGCTCCGCTCTTCGACTCACACACTCGCCTTTCTACCAAGTAAATTCATAATTATCATTTGGACTTTTTATAAGAATATCAGTTCGTTTTAAGACTGTTTTCAGGTCATATAAAATATGACTGTAGGGTACGTACACAGATATCGACTCGATATCTGTGGGTATATTATAGGTATAATAGATTTTCTTTCTTTTTCCGTCGATACGATAAGTCGACAAAAATTATAAAGAAATAAAAACTGTAAAAAAATCATAGTTGATAAATTAGTAAATTTTTTAACATACCTTACCACCAGATCAGAGAATCGATTTATCAATTGACAGACACATGAGGTCCGCACGGCTTGCTACCACCATCTTGCTCGCTAATCCTGCCGTGAAGCAGCAGCGCTTGCGCTGTTGTGTTTCGGCGTGGAGAGTAAGACAGCCGGTGAGTCTCAGTCCGTCTATACAAAGTTGCACCTACGGCCTGGCGCTGTGACGCCACATACGCCACACACAACGTAGCGAGGTACGGGCACAAGATGCAGAATGCTCGCAAACCGTAAAGTAAGAATAACGTACTTATAGCCAACTAGCTGTGCCCGCGTACTACGTTTCGCCTTAAAAGTTCAAAGAAAAAACTGTATGTCGTCTTTCCCGCGGGAACAACTGACTTTTCCGCTAAAAAATAGTCTATATGTTAATCCATGTTGTAATCCAACTACCTACCAAATTTCATTCAAATCCATTCAGTAGTTTTTGCATGAAAGAGTAACAAACATCCATACTTACAAACTTTCGCGTTTATAATATTAGTAACATTAATAAACACCTGCCAATCTAACAAAATCTTAGCTACGCTCTTGCGCCACATACCTAATATGTTGCGGGTTTCGACCTATAGATTAACTGTTGCTTACTGCTGCTTACAATATATACTTTTTATTTAATTATTGAATTTTGATTTAATAATGGGATCGCTTGGAAAACTGAAAACAATCATGCCCTATCTATACTTAATTCGAAAATGCATTCTCATTGGTTGATGGTTCGATTGCTAAAATCGATTTGAAAGTAACCATTGTACATCATTAGTCGCAAAATTTTACAGACGAATGATAAAAGTCCTTGTACCACGAAACTTGTTTACTGTGAAGTGATTCTGTCGTTTAAAATTCATTGCGTACAGCCAGAACACCCGATGGTGGTCTTTCAAAGCCAAACCCGCAATGTAAAATAAATATATCAACATTCCCAAATACGAATTTATCGCAGTAGTATCACGCGAATATCACAACAAATCATAAATAATTGATTTTAAAATGAATAACAACTATTTGTGAAACAAATTACTTACGGATGATAGGATACATCTCCATTGACACGATTTACTACTTTTGAAGAGTTTTTACAGTTTACAATTGCGCAATTTGGTATTTTTACGTTTTCAACCAAACGACTCGTCAACGTTACGGTAGAATGCCAACTAAAGTAGAAGCGCGGTCAGTTTGAGCATTGCTCAAACTCTAGGCACGCCTCGGGCACGCTGCGCCGGGCAACAGGTGGTATCTAGCCTACTCTAAATCTGTGGGTGTGCGCGCTAGGCCTAAAGGCGCGATCCAGATAAAAACGGATTTGCAACATTTTTAGCATCAACGCGTTCCATTAGCTTTTGGGTGTTAACTTTTCGGGCTGGTTTCATATTATGTTCCATTTAAAAAAAATTGCCACGAAAAAATTAACATCAATTATTATCTATTCTAGGCTATTAGACGGGCTCTCTGATTCCATTTTTTGACAGCTTCGACATTGGAAACCTTTTTTCATGAATCAAAAATATTTTCAGAGGATTTTGCAATTTTAAGTTACTGAACTAATTAGGCGAGGCGTCAAAATTCAGCACAAAAAATCAAGGGCCTTTTTCTGCTAGCGTAAACGCATTTGTGGCCTGTCAATAACGTTTCAATAATATTGCTTTTTAGGACAGTTATAACAAAAACGTGTGGCTGACCCCAGCCGGGCCACAAAAAAAAACTGTGAAAAATAGATTTGAGTATGTCGCCGTAGAGAAAAACTGTTTGCTGGAATAGTAGTCGATACATTCGTCAAAGATTCAGAGTTTGTCGACGCCTCAATCCAAAGAACGAAAGAATTCTTTATTTGGGTAAATAGTCTAGGAGCCTAGA
This sequence comes from Schoenobius gigantellus, assembly GCA_963935595.1. Classification (NCBI taxonomy): domain Eukaryota; kingdom Metazoa; phylum Arthropoda; class Insecta; order Lepidoptera; family Crambidae; genus Schoenobius; species Schoenobius gigantellus. The sequence goes on from OZ012551.1 coordinate 31,143,607, forward strand.
GTCCCAAATATGCGAGGTTTTGTTATTTTTTATGTTTTATGTACGTATATGAAGTAATGTACAGTCGCGTACAACTGTCTTTTAAAAAATTGATTTCAATAAGTGCATGCAAAGTAAGTTTTATGAGGTTTTGTTTGTTATACACGGTTATTTTTTTATCACCCTGGAAAATTTTAGGGACGCTTCAGGACACATCCAATATTATATAAAAAAAAAATAAAAAATCTCAAAAAATCTTTTAGAAAATTAATATAAAATTAAGTAAGCGAGTTATTTTTTTTTATTCATATTTAAAACATTCTAATACCATGTCTTGAAGCCTCCCTTTAATTTAAGGGAGGCAGGGTGATAAAAAAATAACCGTGTATATTCTGAAAATAATAATTTTTGTTTAAAGCATCCATAAAGTTTATTACGAATTCATTGCTGTCATGTTAAAAGTTGTTGTCCTTTCCACCCACTCCGTAAATCGACTCAAGTAAACATTAAAATAAAACTTGTAGAAAAAATAGGTTTGTTTTGATAACCTAGTTTATACAGCAAGGCATTACATGAAAAAAAAATGTATATCAAATGAAATCAGATCTCAAATCTCTACATGCTAATAATAACATGTTAATAATTCTCTACATGTTAATAAACTTACTTTGCATGCACTTATTAAAATCATTTTTAAAAAGAAAGTTGTACGCGACTGTACATTACTAAATATAGATAGACAAGGAGACCAGATGCCAAATGTTGCTTAAAAAATAAATTTAAAATATATCAACCACTCATTGAGGTTTTTCATTAATTTAAGGTTACTGTTTTATCACTGAAATCAATTAACTATTTTACATTAACTTCACATTGTAAGTAAATCTATAGTTACTATACTATACTTACTTACTAATATTATAAAGCTGAAGAGTTTGTTTGTTTGCTTGAACACGCTAATCTCAGGAACTACTGATTCAAATTGAAAAAATATTTTTGTGTTGTTTAGTCCATTTATCGAGGAAGGCTTTAGGCTATATAACATCACGCTACGACTAATAGGAGCTGAGCATCAATGACAAATGTTGCAAAAACGGGTAAAAAATATACGGCGAAACGTAGTTCGCTGGCACAGCTAGTAAAACATAAAAATAACGAAACCTCGCACATTTGGAACTCCATGCTCCTAGACTATTTACCCAAATAAAGAATTTTTTCGTTCTTTGGATTGAGGCGTCGACAAACTGAATCTTTGAAGAATGTATCGACAAACTACCACCTATATTTGTCAGTAAGCAGATTTTTGCTAGGTCGTTTCGTTTTCGAGATCCAGGTGGCCCGGCTGGGGTAACGTTTCTCCAGCCGGGCCACACATATCTCGGAAATGAGCATGTCTCAAACTGTGGAACTTGTTCGACAAACTCCGATAAACCACCGCTTCACTATTCCAACAAACAGTTTTTCTCTACGTCGCTTTGTTTTCGAGATCCAGCTAGCTCAGTTGCAGCAACTTTGCTGCAGGTGAGCTCTGAAATGGTGGATCGACAAACTCTGAAAAACTGCCGCCTATCTATATCAGCAAACTGATTTTCGCTGTCGTTTGGTTTTGGAGATCTGTGTGACCCGGCTGGGGTAACGTATCCCCAGCCGGGCCACACAGATCTCTGAAACGCGCAAGCGACAATCTCTGAAACTTGCCGATAAACTCTGACAAACTCCAGAAATTATAGCGACATACTGAAATAATCTATTTTTCGCAGTTTTTTTTGTGGCCCGGCTGGGGTCAGCCACACAACAAAAACATTTCTTACTATTGACTTATGATATTGTAATACAAATAAATTGCACCACGGAAAGCGTATTAAAGTGACAAAAGCAGTTATATTGAAACGCTATCAGGACACGATAATAACGTTAAGATTACCAGAATTAGGTGCCAGTTCCTACCGTTTCATTGGTAACAATTAGCGTGGCTAAAAATGTAAACATTTCTTAACTCAAAACGAAGCTAACATCAGATGCACCAGCAAATTGGTGATTCCTATCTGGAACACACCTTAGGTATATTTTTTGTCTACTTTAGAGTTTACTTTTTTTTCACGAATTAATTTGAATACATGGCGGAAATGCTGGTAAGTATTGATACTGGTAAGTATTGATTTTTTAAAGGCAATATTAAATTACTGGTAATCAAGTAACTTTATAAAAATCTTACCGATACTTATTTTGTGAATTTATTATCGTTGACAAGCCCTGCTACAAGCATCACTACGATTATTACACATCGAAAAATTCCTGTCATACAACTATAATAAAGAATAAAGTATAACAATAAAAAAGAATAAGCAATAAATAATCTTATTCTTTTCGTTATGTTTGCAGAGTCCGAGTCACACAAGCGCTTTTCCAACGTCCGTTAAAAAAGCGTTCAAATATAACAAAATGTGCATTCACATGTATAATGTTCACACGACAGCACTTTTATAACGCGACGCTTTTCTACCGAGTAGCGTTGTATTTTCAACGCTGGGCATTCAGCGTAGGTAGAGTATCACATCGTATAGCGAACGTTATAAAAGCGCTAACGCCGGGATTAAACGCAACGCTTTTTTAACGCTCGTGCGAATGAGGGCTTATGGAAAGTTTATTAAAAATCAAATAAAATTTGCAAAAACATAATAAAAAATAACCTTGCTTTGATATATCTCTGTGTTTCTTACATGATCTGCATGTAAATGACGCAACTTCAACAATCGCTGCTCATAATGTTGCAACTCCACCTAAACAATAAAATAAAATTATCAAACTAAACTTGGGACGTTTTTTACTAATGACAGGGAAGCTCTTGGGCCTTCGACTCACCTGACGGTAAGTAACAATAAGGCCGAAGAAGGAAGGGAGCTTTTGCTGGACTCATCTACTGAGGACCTGGCTATTTTACCCTTTAATAGTCGCAACATTACCATGTCAATATCATTATTATTGTGGCGCTAAACTTAGGTAAGACGGTGGAAAGGCAGGAAAATAGTAGCCTGTGCTCCTCAACTACAAAGGTGTGCATACAAAGAGCAGCATTCAAATGCAACAGGATAGCCGCAATTTAATAATAAGTCAGTTCTCAAGTAAACAAGAGCGTCAGCCTTTGGCCATTACTTTTTTATACAATTAAGCTCTGTAAGATTTGCAACTCGACAAGTTTGCATTGCAACATACATTGGGGTTCTTGTGGGGGTGCCACAAGGACCCCGCTGTACGTTGCAAATGCAAACGTGTGACGAATGCAAGCACTGCTGCTTCACAGTAGCAATAGGTAAGATAGAAATACCCGCGCAGCCGACTATAGTCCTTTTTTAAACAAACGAGTACCGAAAATTTTGACTGTGTTGCTATTGCTCCACGTAATCACCATAAAGTCCGTGTTACAAAAACGCTGTAGTTCCATGCACACTCAGTTGAGTCATCGACTACCTGCGCGTCGCACGTGTTAAAGTGAGTGAACCAGACGATATTGTTTGTGCGTGAGTCATAGCTGACAAAGTTTACATAAAATACGTTTACGTAATAAATTGAATATTGTTATATATTTATGAAAATATGTCATCATAATATCACATTTAATTACACTTGACTATACCGAACATAAAAATTTGTTAAAATAAAATCTTTAACAATAATTTAATTATCTCAACAACAAAAAAATTAAAAGTGTACAATAAGAACGAGCCTTTACAATTTCAAACCTAATCTAACTATTTTAGAACAAAGGGTTGGCCCGCCCCTAACCATGATCCATCTTGCTCTGTCAATACTGGAGAAGTGCGAGAGATACTCAGTGTACTCGTGTTTAAAAAAACGGACTACAGTACTGAGTTTCCCTTAGGTACTATTATTATACTATTCTGCTGCATATGGGAATCAGACACATAACAATAAAGTGAAAAAATGAGTATAATGCCTTTGACGCTTATTTTAATACAATTATTTATAATTAGGTCAGAAAAATAATACTGCTGTATTTTAAGCCAATACAACAAATAGTAGCTAAATACACTGTTGCTGTCGTACATAACTCAATCTATACACCATTGAAAAACAACTACCACAAAAATAATAATGGAAAATTGAGGAAAGGGTCTTTATTATAAATATGCAACAAAAAAAATTTTTGGAGCAATACTATTCAAGTTATCCAGTTTTTAAAATTGCGGAAAATACCGACAGATTCATAGATATAATGCATTATTGTCAGTGAATTTCCTCAATGAAAAATTTTCATCCTGAATCTTCAAAATTTTTTAAATTAGCAACGATTTTAAAAACATTTCATTGAATACGTGTTTCATGGTTTATTGGAATTCACCTCCTTAGAGTGCAAAATAGGGGTTGAAAGTTTATATGGAAAATACTTAAAATCTGCTCCAATTTCTATAAAATTTATTATCCGAGCTCCTAAATATAAACAACAGTCTTCTATATAATAGGCTACAAAATAATTTTTCCTACGGGAAAATATAAAATTCCCACGGGAGAACAATAATAACGCAGGCGAAGCCGCGAGCGGAAAGCTAGTAAAATATAAATACCTTCAATGATGCCAATTCATCTGCGGTAAAGTTAGCTTCAGTTGCCATTCGCCACAGACCTTGTACTTTGGGTTCAATAAATTCTTTGTTGTTGGGACCTAATGAAACAAAATGAAATTTTTTTAAATGAATCTTACAATGTATTATTCGTAGTAGTAGTAGTAGTAGTCGTACTCTATATTATTAATAGGTTGGGTGTAAAACAGGCTTAAGTCGCCTTAAAAATGTCTCACCTGCGATGCGCCTAATAAAAACATATACCTATTTCTCTGTCGTGAGAAGGGCGTAACTTGAATATAGTTTAGTGTAGAAGAGAGATGAATATATATCTACAGGATGACATCGAAAGCATTCGACAATTTTCACGCTAGGTTTTACTATCCATATTTATTAGATTTACTCTAAATGAATGAACAAATCCTGCATAAAATATTAAATCAATAAAAAAAAATCTTACAATAGGTATAATAAAAAAAACAATAATTATACTACCATATTTGTTAACGAGTGTACCGTCCACAGTTTCCATGACGTGAGTGTAAGCGCGAACGCACACGACCGACTATTGGTGACGGATTTTTCGACAGTGGAAAATAAAACTTAATACAGTTTTACGTTGCAACGCACACGAACTAAAAAAAAGCTACAAAAAAATTGTCGGTCATGTGCGATTGCGCTTAATCGGGCAGCGCGCATCTTAGGCACGGTTTTTACTATACAGAAGAGACGCGGCGCGTTCGTGTGTCGACGGCGGAAAGTCAAAGAAACAATATAAACCAATAGTACGCAGCATATCGTCGTGCATGTCTTAAGAAGAATTGCACCTGCGCCTCCAGGTGACTTCCCGCCAATCGGAGGTTTATATTATGTTTCTTTGACTGTCCGCCTCTGCCACACGACCGCGCGTCATGTATACACAGTTGTAACGAGGTGCTATACTCTAGATATAGTAACTCGTTGCATTCCCGCCTAACCTGACTGCGTTTTAAATCTTATGTCTGACATAATTAATTTCGTCTTTCCCGTCACTCAATGGCCGACATCGAGACGTGAGATAGTTGTGATGCCACAAACCAATATTAAATAATATCTTATACTCAATGCATTTATAAATATTAACATCAAGATAATATTGTTTAAAATAACTAACTGGCTTTGACCTTGTCAGGGTCAGTTTGTAAGCCACTTTCATTAACCTAAATACTATCCTAAATATTTAAGCTCTTTGCGGAAAAAGGAGCACTTTGAAAAATTTACAGTAATATGAGCATTATGAAGAATGTGTAGAACTTTTTGTAATAATGCGATGTGTTTTTCGAATGTGTCACTAATAATAATTACGTCATCAAGATACATGAAAACTGAGTTATCTAACTGCTCAGAGCAGAAAAGACTATCCATAAGTCGTTGCTGAGTTGTTGGAGCGTTAGTCAATCCAAAGGGCAGTTAGATAACTCAGTTTTCACGTATCTTGATGATTGAATGTTTCATAATAACCAATAAATAATCAATGCGTTATCTAATAGTAGTTTATGAAGTAGTCACATAATAGGGGGTCTTAAAACACTAGTGTGTGTTTAAAATTCGAGGCTCGCCGAGAATTTTAATAGTACCACACGAGTGTTTTAAGACCTAATTATGTGCAATTTCATACACTACTTTATCTACACTCATGCAATCAGTGGTTACCTAAATTAAATAAAAGACACAAAATTAAAACAAAATCAAACTTATTTATTCTAATAATTATTTGCATTTTGAACAGTGCAATTGTGAAACTAATACAGAAATCTAAAACTACATACATTTATATTATTTATTATTTTAACCAATAACAGCAAAATAATGAATGAAAAATTCAGAGAAATGGCGCCAACACCAACATTCTACCACGCATGCGCTGTTGCACGCGCCGCCATAGACAATGTACTGGCACAAAAGAAAATTGTGACAAAACCTCCTTGGTCGGGCTTCGTAAAACGAACTGTATTTTATTGGAATTCGAGTTACATTAAAGTACTGGTTTTGTATGGCGAACCTGTATTATAATATAATTTGTAAAAGGCCAAGGGCTTTAAGTTATGCCTTTAAAATATTAGTGTTGAGTTCTTAATATTAGAATTAGAACATGAGTGTAGATAAAACTAATTATTAAATTGTGTTTACCCGTAATGTCATTCAACCCAACATTTTCATGTAAATCATAGACATGATGATGATACTATGATATACATGAAAATTTTGGGTTGAATGACATTACGTGTAAACACATTTTAATAATAACTTTTAGATAACGCATTGATTATTTATTGGTTATTATGAAACACCGTGTATATACCGGGTGTAACTGAACACTAGATACTAAATGGACCTTCGGTGCTTGTCTGAGACCTGGAACCCCAATACTTTCAGAGTTATTTGATTTTAAACTGAAAGCAAAAACTTTCAAGTGACAACCATAATCAGCTCTTAACACAAAAGAAATTTAAACACAAAAAATCACGTGACAGACGTGAGCGTAGTATTCCTCCTACGTATACGTAGGGCTGTCGGCAGTTAATACCAAAAAATAATTAATTTAGTTTTAATGACGTGAGCGCAGTATTCCTCGTACGCTTACGTAGGGTTGTCGGAACTTAATACCAAAAAATAATTTATTTAGTTTGTATGGAAAAAAAAGAAGGTTTGTTAGCGCTAATATTTTTTCTACAGAATCTCTACTTCTGGTGGATACATACCCTTAAATGTTATTGGGGTGTTCAGTTACACCCTGTATAAAAAAAGATGTTCCCATCTATAGACGCACGCACAGCCGTAACCGCTAATGGTAGAAACGTGAAATTTGGACAGTTGTTTTATTTCAAAATGCGGATGAACACAAAGAAGGGATTTTAAAAATTTTTAACCCTAAAGGGAATAGGGGTTGCAAGTTTGTATGGAAAAATCTTTAAATTAGCAATGATTATAATAAAACTTGAGATTCATGCTCTTAAAAATATTTCATTGAACACGTGTGTCATGGCTTATTGGAATTCACCCCCTTAGGGTGCAAAATAGGGGTTGAAAGTTTCTATGGAAAATATTAAAAATCTGCTCCAATTTTACGCAATTTATTATCCAGTTTTAAATAGGCTACAAAATTCCCACGTACAAATTATAACGCGGGCGAAGCCGCGAGCGGAAAGCTAGTCTCCTTGTATAAGCCGTGTCTCCCTCCACCGAATGAAAGTTGCCAGCGTCTGTGTTGTCAATAAAAGATTTTGGTAGAATTGCACCTTTACGTCGGTCACTGAGTTCACTGCACGTACAGTCGCCTGCTGTAAATGTCGACCGCAACAAAAAGATATAAAACTATATTTTTAATACTAATTAATTAATAATTTTTATATGAATTCTTATCTTATTGCTATTTCAATTTTCCCTTGAAGTTTGTCGAATGATTTCAATTTCATCTTGTTCCATGTTGCGTGGTATACATGTCTACCATAATACTTGGTTACCTAGACCTATTGCTGTATAATGGAATCACAGTGCGGCACAAGGTCACAAGCACCCTGTACTACGCTTGGTCCACCGAACTTCGTATCTCACCGTGCGCTAGCTACACGCGGCCCGTGTTGTTCATCGAGTTGAGGGAATGCACACGTATTTGCAACGTTTGGCAATGATATAGCCAAAAGTTACCGTAAAAAAATACAATTAGAAAGTAATGTTGAACACCACTTCAAAAAGTGTTCAAAAAGGAGAAATATGTGCCTCATGTAATGAAAAACTCAGAACATTGCTAAGTATCGAGAGGCTGACAAAAAGTTAAAATGACACGATGTGTTGAATACAACGAATATTCCTGCATCAGTTGTCGGAACCTGTAGCGTTGACTGGGTAGGTCTATTATTGAGCGTCGGTGGCGCTGTGGACTCGGCACTGCTATTCTAATCAAGAATTTTTCGTTTTTCAAATTTCATATGTACCTACATTTATCTGACGCTCTTACGGTGAAGGAAAACATCGTGAGGCAACCTGCATATATCTGCAAATAAATTCAAAGATGTATGTGAAGTCGACCAATCTCCACTGGGCCAGCGTGGTTGACTAAGTCCTAAACCCCCTAACTTAGGGTAAAGGTTCAGTCAGACAGCGGTCGGGGCGGGACGGGACGGTGACGCGAAGTCGGCGCGATATAAGCAGTTGTAATGTATTAGGAGACCTCACACAGTGCCGTCGCGCTCGGCGTGTCGCGTCCCGCCGACATCGCGCCCGGCGTGAACACAACAGAAGCTCCCGCCGAGCTCCTGCTCCGAGGCGTGAGCGCGGCGTCGACGGGGCATTACGCTTTGTGTTCTATGAGTTTTCGCTTTTGTGTTCACATTGACGGCGAGGCGTGTGCACGTCACGCCCGACGAGACGGTAGCGTTGTGTTTCGATACAAAAATGGATAACGAAACGGTTCATAGTCGTGTTTTTTGTACGAGTTGCGCCACTAGCAATACACAACTATTTCCCTTAAATGAGATACAGCTTTAAAGTCAGAATCATTTGAAATTTTGATTGTGAATGTCCGCGCCTCCCGTCCAAGGACCGGAAAACCCCTTTATTTGATTAACCCGATTGTTAGGGAAACCCTATCAAAAGGTTACCGAACGATAGGGTTACCCCATTGATAGGGTTAGTCTTTCCTTGCGGAAACTTTTTTGAATAAGCTTACCTTTTAATTTTAAGTGCTTACCAACTAATAAGGTTACCCTATTGTCTCCTATCTTGTTTCCGCACATTTTCGCGATTTTTACTAACATTGAATGATTCGACCGACGCCGACGGTGAGGGCGGCGGACGGCAGTGTTTTCTTATTTATTAGATTGACGCTGATATCTGTTTTCAAGTTTTATGTTAAATTATTATAAACATGGAATCTATAATACAGCTATAAATCTTGTCGCGAGATTGTAGATAAAGAATAATACAATACATTCCTATTTAAGTTGATCTTGATATTGGTAACTCTAAGAAAAATATTTGTTTTATTAAAAAAATATTGCGGCAAGCTTTTATATTTTAATAAAAAAATGTATCATGTAATAAATTAATGTTTTTCCTCTTTTTAGGGCATTAAAATAACGAATAGACAGCTCTTGTTGCGTATTGAATGTTTGTGAATAGCAATATTTGCCATTACATAGTTATTCATCAAGCAAATCAAAAACTAATGCTTGAACTAATTTGAAGAAATTAAGGTCTATTATCGTTTTTTTTTCAAACTTCTACGTTCAGCCGATTTCGAGATCTGGGAAATCCTATGTTACCGCAGCAAATTCCTAATAACTTAAGAAGACTTATTCGTCAACTGGTCGCAAAACTCGCAAGCGCTCGCCAGTTGGCACCTTCCGATTTTACCTAATTTTTTGGTCGTCAACTCGCTCGATGGTGGAATCTGACATATTTATGTACAGTCAGCTACAAAAATGTTTAAGTAAATTTAAAGTAGGTACCTTTTTTAATGTTTAAGATGCTTTATACGATGTAAGTTTAAAATAAAACAAAACATAGTTTTGAGATAAATATATAAATCAACATGACAAAAAATTACTTATTTCCTTAATAATTATCAACAATATCACGAATTTGGCTTATTACCTATTATATTAACTGTCTAAAACTAAGCAATGTGAGTGAATTTCACTATGAATACTTTTTAAGAAACTTAATTTACTACCCCTTCCTATACACGGTGTTTCATAATAACCAATAAATATTTTATCGTTATCTAAAACTAATTAATTAATTGTGTTTACCCGTAATGTCATTCAACCCAAAATTTTCATGTAAATCATAGACATGATGATGATATTATGATATACATGAAAATTTTGGGTTGAATAACATTACGGGATAAACTATTTATTAATTAGTTTTAGATAACGATAAATTATTTATTGGTTATTATGAAACACCGTGTATATTTGAAATTGCAAAATTTGTAAAACAAAATAGAAGTATCTTTAAAAGTACTAAAGAATTATTTCCAAATAAATATATATATATATACAAGATATATAAATAGACTTGACCCTGGTGTTCGACCAAATTCTACAAAATTCATAATTAACTGTTGTTGAATGTGTATCTCTATATACAGTGTGTCCCCGGATAAGGTGCACAAACGAAAATGGGTGAAACTAGACTACAATTTATCGATAAAAAAAGAGAAGAAAAATTTTAAAATTAAATTGTATTTAATGTTGATTTTTTTATTCTCTTTTTAAGATCTTTTGTGTTTGTAAAATTATAACATTGTAACCACTGCGTGGATTTTATTCAAATAAAAACAATAATGATGCCAAAAGATTAACTATAGGCGCGTTCCATTTGAGCGCAGATTCGCAGCATTTTCAACATTTTTAGCATCATCGCGTTTCATTAGCTTTTGACGCTAGCAGGGCTAGCATCGTATGTTGACGTAATGCGTTCCATTTAAACAATATCTTGATTTTTAGGTTAAGTTTCCTTTGTGAAACATAGCGCGGTTAAAAATTTTAACATTTCTTATAAGAAACGCAAAACGTGGTTAGCATTTGATGACGTGATCGTGAAAACGGGGACTGTATGGTAAATAAAAAAAATTACATTAAAGCAGTCAATAGGGAGAAAAACATTTTTTTTTCACTAATTTTGAACATAAAAGTGTTAATTTTTTTTATTGCATAAAGTTGGCAAACAAGCAAACTGCCCACCTGATGGTAAGTGGTAACAGTCACCTATAATACATGTGGCTCTTGTGAGATTCGCAGCAAAACTGCAACCTCCACAAGAACCACAGTGTACGTTGCCAACTTGTGACACAAGATGTAAAGTCACAGTACCCAATAATTTCACTGCCATATCTTACCCTTCAAACCGGAACACAGCAATGCAAGCACTGCTGTTTGCGGCAGAAATAGGTAAGACGGAGGTACCTAAGAAGACGACCCTGGTACAGAGTCTCCCTCCAGTAAATTTAGAGTAAATGTTTATTTTTACCAAATAATGCAATTAATAAAAAAAGTTTTTTAGAGTTTTTGTAATAAATACTTATTGTGATTTGTTTTTCTTGTTTTAATCAATTTTACAATGAAAAAGCTTAGCTTAAGTTTAAAAAATGCTTACATGTGTTTAGCTAATTTCCAATTTAAGAAAAGATACCTCAGCGGTTGACAAAAATGCAGCGGCGCGGGCGCCAGGGGACGGCGCGTTAGCAGGCCCCTCAATTAAAGCCTCGTAGCTAAACATGTATTAGAGACAGAATGTTGTTTTTTTTTGTTGGAAAGGTTATAAGATCTGGATTAATAAGAGGTAATAAAAAGAATTTGTTATAGGGGGCATTATTTGGTAAAAATAAACATTTACTCAAAATTTAACACTTTTATGTTCAAAATTAGTTTAAAAAAAATGTTTTTCTCCCTATTGACTGCTTTTATGGACTTTTTTTTTATTTACCATACCGTGTTAATCTTTTGGCATCATTATTGTTTTTATTTGAACAAAATCCACGCAGTGGCATAAGAATAACTAATAAAACGAGTATAGAACCGAATCTCCTTTGTGGGTGCGCCAAATGCCGCTATTTGCATACCTACAGCGCCCTTCCCCCTGTAACGCCCCGCAGTAGTCTGCGGACGCCGCTAGGGTCACCACATGGACGTATGGTTACCACTACAATATTTTTTATATAGGCACCTCCATATTTTACATTAAATGAGAAACTGAGCATACACCGAGTCTTATTGATTTTATACTTCAAGTGTAGCGAGCGAGCGACTATCTTAAGCAATAGTACGCACATTTTTAGTTTTTTTGATTCCGTAGTTATAAGAACCTACCTATTTTTGATTAATTGAGCTTAATTAATTGAGCCCTACACTTCGAGAACAAAATCATTAAAATGTTTCGAATTTCGATGTACAAAAATGGTTTGTAATTTAGGTATCGTACCTACGTTTATAGTCCAAGAGCTGCAGTTATGAATGTACTAATGGATAAAACCTAAGCTCACTTTTTACTATCAGACCAACATTTTCACTTGAAAAAAAATCTGTTGTTTCATAATTTTAATCAAGTATTGATTGTATTTAAATTTTATATGGAACAGTGACAAAGGTCGATAAAAATATATATAGCAGTACCAAAGTTTCTCATAATTCAAATTATTCCCGACTTGAAAAAAAAATCCCATACTTACAGAGTTTCAAAATTGCACTACAATGACAGCTTTAGAAACTCGATACATTATATTGTATTAGCTTTGACATGTAATGAATATTACGAATAAAACTGTATCTGTATCTAGGGTAGGTATAATAAAAATAATTTTAAAGTATTCAATCATTTTTATTTAAAAGGTTTCAATTCAACAGAAATATTTACAAATGTCTGATATTTATAAAAGATGGCGTTTTTGTAGATGATTTGAAGTTTCGGTTATTAAACTTCAGCGCGAAGTAAATACGCATTCTTAGAAAAAGCTTAATCAGGTAATCAATAGGAAAACATTCACAAGGTACCTGAAACACACGGTGCGCGCCTTGACTGGCGATTCCGTTCAACGGAAATCAAACGGTAGGTAAATAACGTGGCCTTGAGCGCTCGACGGCCGGGAGTTTCGCTTCTATACTCGTATTATTAGTTATTCTTATGGCAGTGATTACAATGTTACAATTTTACAAACACAAAAGGTCTTAAAAAGAGAATAAAAAAATAAAAATAAATATTAAATACAATTTTTTTTCAAAAAATTTTTTTTTTTATCGATCAATTGTAGTCTAGTTTCACCCATTTTCGTTTGTGCACCTTATCCGGGGACACACTGTATAATACCAGAAAAAAATTGACATTTAACAGATTTAAAGTTGAGTTATATTAATGGTTGCTATGTATTTTTTTTTTGTTAAAGAATTTTTAAGTAATAATTAGTTTTAGTATTAGTTTTTAAACTTTTATTGTAACACATATTCACATGTTATCGTAGTATAAGTAGTATAACTAGAAAATGTAGAACCTTTTTAAAGATGACCATCTGCAACTATACCTACCATTTTCTATTGTGAATGAATAAATGATTTTGATTTATTTTGATTTTGAACAATTGCATTTAGCCAGGTAGCACTCGCCATTGATATCGCTGACACAATGCAATTTCTTCTCGATATTTTATGTGAAAATTTTAGTTTTTGTTAAGTTTTAAAGTTAAGTATACGTTTCACATTAGAAGACGTAAGTATAATACTTATTTTAACTAAGTAAAATCATCAATTTACCCCTACAATACATTACTATCACTAAAAACTTCCACATTCAAATATTTTTCACTGTTTCGCCTTTAATTTTGGACGTCATTTTTTCCTTACACTTCTATGGACGGGGTCACTGAGGCCCCTGTTCTTCGTTACGCAGTTTACACGTTTTTTTAGATATTAGGCTAAAATTTATGTCTTAATCGTAATAAATAGGTTCAAATGAAACTAAACCAATACAAATTAAATAAAATGTTAATAAATTTTACTTAGTATAACGAAATAAAGAACTTATGTGATAATAATTATAGGAATAAGTCTCATCTAACAAGAAAAACTACTTTTTCCTCAATTATGAATTCTAATAAGTAAATTAAACATAAAAGAAAGCTCGTAGGTAAAAAAATAGAAAAATGACACCTATTTAACAAAAGCAATCGTAATACAATTGCTTTATCGATATTTTCTGACGCACTGCTGGCTGCACAACTGATTATATTGAACATTTTTATAGAAAAATTGATTAAAAGTAGAAGGAAATAAAAATATGTTTGTCCTTTTTTTTTGACAAGGGGCCTTAGAGACCCTACGTCCATAGTTAAATATTAACTGTTTTATTTCCATATTTTCTCTACAGGCGGCAGTATTAAAGGCTTAATTTTTATTATAAAAACCAAAGCACGCTTAAGCATGCTAATCTGGGCAGAGCAACGTTTTGGTCCGAAAATGAAAACCAAATACGATTGTACATATCTTAAAATTCAATTCCAACCCAGAAAACAAAACACAAAGACTCAGTTACCAACCTTCCAAACCCAGGTAAAGCTGCGGGCAATAGCTAGTTTTTATAGTTTTTGGTTTCAATCTTTTTTTATTTGACTGTACTTTACATGAGCGCGCGAGTTGACAAAAAAAAAATCGGAAGGTGCCAACTGGCGCGCGCTCGCGAGTTTCGCACTATCGCCAGTTGACGAATAAGTCCTTAAGAATGACAACACGCACTAATTCAAATTCAAAAATCTTTATTCAACCTAGGCCTTTACAGGCACTTATTGACGTCAAAACAAAGCAAAACATTCCAATTTAAAGAAAACATATTTAACCTTGTATGTGCATACATCCTGAATATACTCTGCAAATACAAGTAGCAATGAAAAAAAAAATTGAATCTACACCTGTTCGGAAATTGGGAGAGCCTTCTCGAGAAGAACAGGCAAGAAACTCGAAAGGTCAAATTTTTTTATCTCCTCTTTTAAATCGCCATTTACAATTTTGGTTTCGTTACATAGTCATTGAAAGTTAAAAAAATACAATCGGTATGCTTACATACACTTAAAATGTCAAAAAATAAGTTATAGACTTATACACTAACCATAATACAAAAAATTAGGTATGTTGTTACCAAACATATGATAACTTAGTCTATATAATTCAAAATCAGTGTCAGTTCTTTTCTGACAACAATATCTGTTAACATCAATAGAGCTATAACAACAACACGATTATTGACATTATAACGAATAAAATAATAACTTCATATTAAACACCAGGCATTGGCATCATTTAAATAATCGTTGACTTTTTATTATCCTTTACTCATTAGAGTCTTTTTTACATGCGCTTTAAACTTATAAAAAGGCAAGTGTAACTGACACTATGTGGAACTTTGTTGTAAAAAGTTACAAATTTTGTCACAAATTTTGCTATTCACAAACATTTAATACGCAACAAAAGCTGTCTATTCGTATTTGGTTCCGGACGGAAATGATTTTATAAAAAAAAAATGACCCGAACATACAAACATACATACAAATACACATACATACAGTGCAGGCTAAATACAAGTTTGTAAAAACAAACAAGCTGCACCGCGACTGGCGCGCAGCTTGGCGACATCTTAACGTAAACTGATTGACGAGTCACACGAAAATTAACTTTAGTGCGAATAACTTATTATTCCTTATTATTTGATGGGGCGATATTTTGCGGCTGTCGAGAACGACACACGTAAACGGTTATGCAACAATAAGTCTAATGCATTTGACGTAAAAACTTGAATTGCTTGTGCGCGTTAAAACCCTATTGATAGGGTTAGCCTCAATGAGGTTTTCGGATGCGGTAAGTGCTTACCCTAATTAACTGTATTATTTTGGTTAGCCTTTCGGTGCAGTAAGTCGATGTAATGCTTACCGTATTGATAGGGTTTGTGAAAACAAGTCTATAAATTACCCAATCAAAAACCCCTTATATGGAAAGTGGTTTCGGTCCTTGCTCCCGTCCCGCCGAGTGGGACGGCGGCGCGGCATCGACTTTACCTTCACGCCCCGCCGGCTATGTGACGTCCACGCGGCGGCGCCGCCCCGTCGACGTCAAGTCACCGTCCCGCCCCGCCCGCTTTCTGACTGAAGCTTAATGTCGACCACAGAACACTATTACCCGATTTCGACCCCTTCGGTGGGGACGTAATAAAGCTGTGATGATGATGATTAGAGGAGAGCCCCAGAAAACCGCAGGTGGACCCCACCTTCCTGGGGTAGATATAATGAAAACCTTTTTTGGTCGGGTGAAAAAAAGAATGAATGTGTGTCCTCTGTGTTAAAATTTGTAAGTCATCATTGTCATTATTGTGACCATATTTATGCAAATAAAGTGACATTCATTCATTCATCAACATCTAGGGTACTTTCCCTCCAGTTACCACCATTAACTTCATAGTAATGTGGGCAAGACTGAACATTAAATCACAATTTTCTATTGTACATACGAGTATATGAATGTTTTTAAATCTGTCTGCAGCAACAATTTAAGAGTGCTGCAAGTGGCATCTAACTATCGACTACCTCGATATGAAGTAACCTGTTAAAGCAATTAATGAGTCAAATGAACATAACGAGAGCTTCTTCATTAGTATTTAAAACAGATGCGTGAATTGGAAGTGAAGTCTGTGGAATGATTTTTGTGTTATTTATTAACAGTGACAAGCTCGATGGCACATTGGCAATTTTGCTTAAAATTTACAACATTCATTATAATCAGTGTCCTGCCGGTAGTTGAAATAAATGTATCTATCTGGTGGACCTGCATAGCTATGGGCCTGCGAATGAAATACTCTAGAGTCTAGACTACACAAGGATTTTTCCAGACACTTGCCACAATATTTTTCCCATGAAGATGAAGCATTCTTTGTTGAGATTGGCTAACATTGGCAAAAATCAGTAAGGAGAACTGTTTTCAAAGAGTAAACACTAAAAAGACTGACCTTTAGCAGTAATTCTCTGCAATCTGTCCAAACCATCTTTCAAACCTCTATGCTTTTCTCTAATCAAGTTTGCTTTATCAACAAAGTTTTTCTTATTTATTTCATTTGTTTCCAAGTCAGCATTAATGTCATTGTATCGCACAGTTTCCTCCTCATCCACTATATCTGCAAAAAGAACACTCCTTTCAGGGGTTGCTGATTTATATTTAGGCACATTTAATGGATATTTAAACATTGAATCCCCTTTGACAAATAATTTTTAGTAAATTGACATTTGACAAATAATCATTTGTAATACAAATAGTACTTTTCTTTTTTTGAATGACTAGTTGTAGGTTCTCCTGTAGTCAGTTATTTAATTAAAAATAAATGGCTGACTTCAGGAGCACCTGTCTACTGACCCACAGACTCTAACAAAACACCACCACTGTTAGAGCACCGCTGTCACCTTTCAAAAGCCCATAACACTTTGTATAACAGAAAAATCAGACTTTCCAAAACTTCTTACAAGAAATCACAAAGCAAGCAAATTCTTTCACCATTAGAATGCTACATTATCCCTGATTAACGTCTGGCTACAAAAATATTTTTCCTACGGGAAAATATAAAATTCCCTCGGAAAACAGTAACGCGGGCGAAGCCGCGAGCGGAAAGCTAGTATTTGATAAGCATACAATAAATCAAAATGTCAAGAACTTAAAACTATCTTATAAAAAAAATATTATGGTACAATAAATTAAATTTAGTTTCCTTTTTTAATGTTACTTATCGTCATTGAAGTTCTAACACCACGTAAGTCATTTTTGGCGGAAAAAAGACCACACGATGTTTTTAGACTAGTTCGCATTAATCACAAATTCGTACTAACATTATAACGGTTTTCTTTTTCCTAAAGAATCCAATGAAATGTATGTAAGTGATAGAATGGCATTATAATAGTATATTTATGTATAATTGTGCAGTTTATTCACTCATCGTAAAAGTTGCTATTTTGACATACGCGGTGTTAGAACTTCAACGACGTTATTACATTTGGCCACTTATTAGGAAGAAGTAATAAATTCATATCCTTTGCTTGAAAGTAGTCATCAAATGAGTATAAACATTTATTAATAAGCCATGCCAGGTCAGGTTATTTTTAAAAGTGTTAAAAAGCATAATTTTAACAATTTATTTGGTAATTTATTATATATTTTAATTGTCACGGGGTAACAGCTATGTGCATACAATGTAGTTTTCATATTACGTACATGCATTCTATTACCATTCATCTTTATTGCATTCATAAATTCTTTATAGCAATGAATATCTAAAGTGGCACTTGTAGGATCATATCAGATATGCTTAGGCAGAGGAAGGAGCTGGGGTAGTGAAGTTGAGCCATTGATTTACTACCAAACGTTTGATAGTAAATCAATGAGGTGAGCACTTATGCATACATATGAGCCTACACCTGAGTCGCAAGTCCCAGGCGCTGCGTCACACTCCTTTCTCTGCAATGTAATGGACCCAGCTACCGCATGGTGAATCCATGGAATGCTAAGAAAATTGTCTCAAAATCCATTGTAATTAGACAGAAATCCAGTTTACCACTTGATGAAGATGTAAACATACTTTTCTAGCTTCCTCAAATTTCATTAGTGTTTTCATACACAATCGTCATTTAAGTGTAGACTAGTAGTTTCTTATAAAAGTGGTGTATTATTGATAAACATAATACACCACTTTTATAGTTTAACATAGTAACTCTATTAGTTTAACATAGTAGGGTAGATTAGCCTGTTTTCGACCAATTAGTGGAGTTGCCAATTTTGGGAATAAAAATATGTGTGTTCTGACATGTATTTTGTATCAAAATAAATTGTGGTAACTCCTCATATAGTCTATTTTTAATAATTATATATTTTATAATAGTCAAATTAACAGTTTTTTTTAACTTATTAAATCCAAGCGTCAAATTGCCGATTTTACCAGTTTTCGACCAAAAATTCTAGTTTTCGTCCATCTATTGACCAGTTTTCGACCAATTAATTAAGAAAGATTTTTATGAATAAAAGTATGATAGAATATATATTTTTTTAATAAAAATACTAAAATAATCAGCTTTAAATATTTATTAAGGCTGTGTCTATTTGAACCCGGGTCCTAATCATCATCATCGACCTACACTCGTCCACTGCTGGACATATGTCTCCCCTAATGCACGCCACCGCTCCCGATCTTCAGCTACTCTCATCCAGCCCACTCCAGCCAGCCTACGTATATCGCCATCCCATCTTGTCGCAGGGCGTCCCACACTACGTTTTCCGAGTCGCGGTCTCCACTCAAGCACCTTACGACTCCAACGGCCGTCAGTTCTGCGGCTCATTAGGCCAGCCCACCGTCATTTCAGTTTACTAATTCGGTGGGCTATGTCGGTGACTTTGGTTCTCTGACGGATCACATCATTTCTGATACGGTCTTTTAGTATAGCCCTTTCCATAGCACGCTTAGTGACTTTAAATTGGTGGACTAGTCGAGCCGTGAGTGTCCACGTCTCGGCACCGTATGTCATGACTGGGAGGACGCACTGGTCGAAGACTTTCGACTTAAGACACTGAGAAATGGGTGACGAGAAGACATGTCGAAGCTTACGAAATGCTGCCCAGCCCAGCCGAATTCTTCTGTTGGCTTCCCTCTCGAAGTTGTTTCTGCCTAGTTGAAGAGTTTGCCCTAGGTACACATATTCCTGTACAACTTCGAGAGATACTCCATTTACTACAACCTGTCCCAGATCAACGAGCTCGTTGAACATGACCTTGGTTTTATCCAAGTTTATCCGGAGACCGATGCGTTCGGAAGACTTAACCAGGCTGTTCACCATCTCTTGTAAGTCTTGCAGAGTTTCAGCCATAATGACGATATCGTCCGCCGTCGTGTGAGATGCACTCGCCGTTTATATTAATGCCACGTCCTGTCCAGTTGAGCGTTCCGAATACATCCTGCAGCGCAGCGGAGAAAAGAGTTTCGGTGATATTACATCCCCCGGCCTCACACCACGTCACAGGAGGATAGGCTCAGTTTGACCATTCTGGACAACGACGGACATATAAACAGCGTCATACAAACATCTCAGCACTTCGATATATCGCCAATCAACTTGGCACCTCTGCAAAGACTCTAGAACAGACCAGGTCTCGACGGAGTCAAAAGCTTTCTCATAGCCCACAAACGCCATGCACAGGGGTTGGTTATACTCATTGGTCTTCTGTATAACCTGCCTTACTGTGTGAATGTGGTCTATGGTGCTATAACTCCGTGGGAACCCGGCCTGCTCCGGAGGTTGAGCTTCGTCAAGTCTTCGTGTAAGACGGTTCGAGACGACTCTTGAAAACAACTTATAGACATGGCTCAGGAGTGAAATTAGTTGATAGTTCTTCAACAAAGTCTTGTCGCCCTTCTTGAAGAACAATACGACTAAACTCCATGTGCCATGCCTTAGGAGTTCTCCCGGAGAAAAGAATAGAGTTAAATATACGCTGGAGCTCCTTCAGTATCGGCTTGCCAGCAGCTTTCAGAAGCTCCGTTGTGACTCCATTCTCCCCCGGGGCTTTTCCATTTTTAAGTTGCCCAAGAGCCTTCTCGATTTCGTCTAGGCTGATATCTGGGAGATCCTTCATTGCATGGCGGGTTAAGGTGGCTCTTGGATCCCTCTCATCCGGCGCGGGACGGAGTGAGTGCGACGCGTTTGCTTTGGTCAACTTCGTCAACGGGTCCTAATCAGACGTCTATTAATCTATTCAAATCCGGAGTATGAAAACATGCAGTTTTAATTCAGATTCATGTGGTCATAATATCTAACCTTTTTTTAAAGGAGGGGTAATCTCTTTGCGATTCGACAAGGAACTGAAAAGCTGACAAGGCCGCCCCAAGGATATGCCATTGGACTCGGGTATTAACCCCATACCTGGCTAAACCACCCTCCAGCAACTTTTAACTCCATAGAGGCACAATCAGGATCGGCGTTAGCCATTCCCCGAGTGCGCCCATTGCAGACTGGCACGACGGTGAGCCAGCATCACTGACCCACGCGCAGGGCCTTACTCTATGGAGGGGTCGCCAAGTGCAATAATGCCCCAGACGGGCAGGCCAGAGGTAGAAAAGTAATGTCTCCCAACCGGTTGTCGGCCGGCCGGGCCATTTCATCCCCAGCTTGCTTGAAGATTACTAATTAAATTTTAATATTTTTACAATGAATTTCTAATTAGAATGTATAATAATATTTATGAAATAGCTTTAATTAACTTTAACTAAACAAAAAACGGTCGATAATTGGAACGATTTTACACTATAGGTAGGTACCCAATTTTCGACCAACATGACTTTTCGAATTTTCGAAGTATTAATTTAAAAAGTAAACACAATCTAAAATTTATTTTGATTAAGAAATGGGAGTTAATTAGAATTCATTGAAATAGTTTTGAATAATTAATTCAATTCTTTTGATTTTAGCTAATCGAAAAAAGGCAGTCGGAAACTGGGATGATTATACCATATTTCTAATTTTCGACCAACAACATTGTTTGTCATATTCAGTTTATATTAACAAAGTAAAATATTGGACGAAAATTGGCCATTAGATAATATATGTAAATAAAGCTCACATTATCAAATTAGATTTAATATCTTTCCATACATTTTAAAACAACATAGAAATCTTATTTGTAGGTGCCTTACCTATTTTTCGACCACCCGGTCGAAAACTGAATTTTTTGAGTAAAGCGTGTACCCTTTCTTGACCACCTCATTTTATTAATTTGGTCATGAAATTTTCGTTAAAATCTAATTAATCCACACAATAAAGGTCATAAACTAGCTGCACAAACAATAAATAATCCAATATTACTTAAGATTAATTAAAAACTTACTGCACAAGTAGTGGTACCTTACTATTTTTTTCTTAATATTCAACGCATGTGACGCTCTCCGCTGCTAACCTCAGACAAATAATTGGTTAGTTTTCGCAGCTTTCGTTCAATTGTATTCAGGTTGCTACTTGTTTATGTTTTGGTGATGCAAGTATACCAATATTACTATTTTTGATCATTTAACAAGGGACGACCGTTAAATGGTCGAAAATTGGCAGTGGTCGTGAAACAGGCGCATCTACCCTATTTGAATAGCACTACTCAATCTAATCACTGGTCATGATGAAATTAATATTTCAGGAGCTAACAAAGGTACATTATTTGACATTTAATGTACTAAGTCAACCATTATTTTGTAGGCATTTTATTAATATCAAATTAGTTTATATCATACTCTTGTATTCATCCTGAGGACCACTTTCCACGTCTTTGAGCAAGTCATAATACTGGTCAATTTTATCTTGATGATGATTAAACTCTTCTTTCAGAGCTGCAAGCTCAGCACTGGTGAATCCTGATAATTCAGCTTTTTCCCAAAGCTGGTTCAATTTTTTGTCTTTGAATAAACTTTTATTGATATGATCATTGCTGGCTGAATTGGAAGCCTATAAATGAGAATTTGGTCATTGTTAAAAATTATGAAAGAGTACTATACTATCTAAAAATAGTGGTTATAATAATAAGAGACAAATTCACCAGACAGATATAGCAAGCTTGTATCAAGTGTCTCAATCTTCATTGGCCCACAGAAGATTGGGACTGAGGCCAGTTGTTGGGGTCAGCGACTGTCATACAGTCTTGCTGTCTCCTATCTCTTTCTGGCTCCCAAACCATGCTCATATTGGCTTAATTTTTAGAAACGATTTTGGTATCCTGTCTTGTTTTGGCCGCAGTGTGAATCGCAACAGGACCAATTTAGAGTTCAATTTACTCAAATACGGTAATAACACCCTGCTGGTAAAACCTTAAAACCTAATATTTATATTTAATAAAATATACCATGCGGTCCTTTTGAGGAGCAGAGTCATCTCCAAAGTGTGCTTGAAGACCATATGATGATATGATATTTGACAGCTTGCGTCGAAGCTCAGCTTCTTTCAATCCATCCTTATCGCCACCATCACTTTTAAATCTTTTGAAAGTAATTTCTTCTTTATCTTGTATCATTAAATCACTATACAAAGATTTTAGTTTGGGCTCAGTGAGACGCTAAAAATATATGTATAATATACATTAGATGAAGTTCATAATCTCAATTTGTATTCAGTATTCTTTACACCCACTTAAACAAATCGTAACTTTAATTTACCTGTTGAGCTTTCAACCAAAGAAGATTCAGTTTATTCATTCTAAAGGGTTTTTCTAAAGTTCTAAAGTCAACTCCTTTGAATTTTTTTTCATTTGCATCTCTGGAATACTTATTTTCACAAATAATACAAGTAATGAGTGAAATCCAAACTAAAATTAGAAAAATATAACTTCTACATAACATAGTGTTATTAATATAAATAATAAAAACGATACAACCAATAAAACGCCCCTCCTTATTGTGTTTATTATGAATTACTCACAATTACTTCACGTAGTATCTCTATAGCACAGACTTAATCACAAATTATATGACTTAATAGAGATACTACCATTGAGATAGACATATGGAGATGCCCCGTTAAACTGTTCTTTGATATCTTGACACGTATCTATCAAATATCGTTTTGTTTCTTTCTTACAAAAGTGAAAATACATTTGTAGAAAGAGATGCATACTGTTTCGTCTGTGGCATGTATTTTCTGTGACGTCACAAAAATTGCCTACCGTGACCAGTCCGCCATATTAAGTGCCGAACGAACGTGTGAATTTTGCTTCGGATTTTGACTATTTTCCATAATCTCGAAGTTATTTACAGTAATATTTTAACAGTGCGCCACAATAAAAGACTACAGAATGCCTTCTTGCAATATTATACAATGCGGTGCGAGAAAAAACAAAAATACACCGCAATTAACTCTTCACAAATAAGTAAACAAAATTGTGAAAAATATAATTAGGAATATGTAGTTAAGGTTTCATATTCTGATTTCATTTGCCAATTTACTTGAAGAAGCGTTCAGCAGTAATATTTTTCTTTAATTGTGTAAGAATTTTTATATTTTTGATAATTTACATACATTATTAATGGGCGATAGTGAAGATACCTAAAGAGAAAATTTAATTAGTCTATCGATATATAATATTAAACAGACAGACTTACGTGCCTAAGCCTAGCTCACATGCAGTGACTAAAGTAATATCATTGGAAAGCTTAATAATTGATGAATTATTATCATTGTCAATTAATTTTAGTTTTTTAACACTTAACAACATAATAATTGAACATATAAGGTTCCTACGACAAAGTTTGTCATAAACTTTGATTAGTAACTTACCGTACAAAACTTTAAAAAAATATTTAAATTACACCCAAATTATCCTACCTACTTGAAAGTAAGTACTTATCGCCTCCTTTAAATAATTTGTTACAAAAAAAAAACTATTCCTATTTATTTTACAATAAAATTTTTCGCACTTATTTATACAAAGAAAATACACGTCTATTGGTGTAACTTTATAGTCATACTAGCTGACTCGGCGAACTTTGTACCGCTTAAGTTAAATAGTGATCTTTAATAAGTTTTTCTTACAATTTGCGTAGTTCCACAATTTGAAACTGCCTAAATATTTCTGAAAAACTACTTTTCAATAAAATTATTACAATGTAGGTCCGTAATGTGCAGCCCCCCTAGACAAGATGTCTTTCGATAATCGCTAACGCAATCGCTAAATGGACAATGTATGAGATTTGACAATTGCGCTCGAAAGCTAAGCGAGGGCTTATGTCAAATCCCATATATTTTCCTACTAGCGATTGCGTTAGCGATTATCGAAATGCATCTTGTCTAGGGGGGCTGTTCAGCTAAGATCTATTTCCCTAGATATGTCGTAGATAAGTGGATTGATGAATTTGTTTAAACTTAAATTTATCGATATTGCACAACTAATACTGAGTACATCACTAGTAAAGGTAGCCATTTTATGTGCCAGTTTTGTAGGTAGTCACGCTGATTCTGTAGGTAGGGCCGGTCCATGTATTTGTTAAGTCATTGGATACTACGTATATATAAAGTATAGACGAATATATATAGAGTATATAACTATATAGAGATACGTCTTAGATACGTAAGTATCTCTATAGTTTGTGAATTACTTATCTTCTTCTTATTTTTGTTGATGGCAATTCACTCCTCTTCAACGTCTTTACCGAAATGAGGTCTTGACCATGGAATTATTACTCAAACAGGAATGAGCTCTTCAAAATATTGTTGTTCCTTTTTTGGGCCACATGTTTTAAACACCACAACTTAATATTTTTTGTATAGAGTTCTTAAAATCATACACTTTTAAGAAAAAATTAGCCGGTTTTGGCCCTGCAAATCAGAGGAAAAATTTATTGTTTTCAAAACTAACGTTACGTGAAATGGAACAGAATTTGTCAAATAGTGTGTAAAGGAACAACACAAAAAGCTATGGCACGAATGAGTTTGGCCAAATGGTGATGGTGTGGTGATACCAGAGCCGTAAAAATAGTAAAAAAAGTGATAGCTGACAGCTCTGACATATGAAAATTGACAGTTTAGCAAACAAATTCAAATCTGACTAATTTTTGTCTTTACTTTTTGCAAATGATAATTAGTTGCAACGATTATCTAATGCATAATTATACAATATATCAATTTATACAAGAGACCAGTTAAACCTAAATCGTAACTTACTGGCACCTCTGTATTATTTAGTTTTGCGTTTGTTATTCTATTAAATATGTAATAAACTGGGTACCACACCTGCTAAACACCTAAAGTCGAACACAACATCTGGACTACACATCCCACCGGATGTTCAGTCCCACCCTATTTGATGTTCTCACAACGTATGTGAAATATCCACGGACCAAAAGATGTAAATCTACCATTTTACCATTCGTTCCTAACCAGTAGCTGGTGCATAACAGAAAGGATCGATTGTATGCGGTACTCATATTGAATTGAAATGAATCACTCACAAGCGCGGATCCAGCCCTCGTAATAGGTTGTGGACACCCGAAAATACATACAAAACCATTGCCCTGACAAAGATTCATTGTTTTTTTTGTATTAGATATAGTGTCATCAGCCTATAGTTCCTAAAAGACCTTAAAAGTGTGATGTCACAAGTATTTTTCTTTTTTGTTTTCTTGTGGGTTAAGTGATTCGCGAATGAAAGGGAGATAAAGCTCAAATGCGATTTGATACATTCATGCTCTATCTCCCAGAGTGTAAAATTGGGAAGTGGGATGATGGCAAGGGTGTGCTGGGTGTTATGATGAAGAGAAGTGTTGTTAGGATGGATGGAAGGAAGAAAGGAAGCAAAAAGAAGGTAGGTTTTCTGACGAACATCACAAGTATATTAGGGTTGTGGGCATGCCCATTGTGCCCACAACGGTGGATCTGCGCTCGACACTCAATATTATGATGTTGTTGTTACCCTCTAAAATAGACAAAGATTAGAGTGTAGCTAATTGGCTTTATAGGATAATCAAACATTGTAACTTCTTATGCATATATTACTTAATAAACATGTTACATGATTATTATAAAATAAAACAATGGTTTTTTGCAATGTTTATTTTAATCAATTCAATTTATTCCAAACAAATAACTGACAATATCTGTATAAAATATCTAGATCAATAAATATGAATGATTAAATACAAAACTAAAAACTGTTTTAAAAGCATGAAATTCCTCATTTGAATATGGAATTATTATCACTCTCATGAGTTTATTTTATAGTGGAAAATAACAATGATTCTTTTCTGCCATTTATTTAACTTGAACCTGGTTTAATTTGCACAATGTTTAATCTGGCTTTTTTGCTAATGTTGCTACGAAGGATCACCAACTCCTAGATTAATCATTTTTAACATTGAATTTGTAGCAGACAGTTCCATTATCTGATACATTGTTGATAACAGGAAAAACAAAAGCGAGGCAATGCAATACTGACTATACTTATATTAAAAAAAAGATATTACTGTCAATAATCATCAAGAGATGATGATGGCACCCTTTTGCTTTCCACATTGTCACAATTAGGCACAAAACAATGGGTTGATGTATCAGAAGTGCGCCTGTAGTCTTGAAGTGTTAAAGTGTTTGAAACAGATTTAACATCAAATGTATCAAAGCTAGGTTGACTAAGGTCAGGAACAGAGCTTGATCTGCTTTCTGATAAGCCGCCTTCGTCATTAAGTTCAGGTCCAATATGTTGGTGAGCTACGCCAGCATGCATTACAAGCACGAGCATTAATGGGAACCTAAAAATGATCAGTTTTATTAGACTTTACTATAGACATAAACATAAAATAAATGAAATATTGCTTTTTTGCTTAAATGGTCAATAAGAGGTGCTTCATTCTAGAACAAGTAGGTATAGTAAGTGTAAGAATATGAATAAAATTGATTGAAATAATATTATATTATAGTGAATTAATGCAATGATTTATATAAGGTTGCTGATAAAATAAAACTTACCAGATATGGGTTAATCATAGTTACTATAAAATGTATTCAGCCATCCCAATGTGTCATCATCATCATCATCATTTCAGCCAAGAGACGCCCACAGCTGGACATAGGCCTATAGGCATAGGCACATAGACAATGTGTACATAATGGCAATGATTGTCAGCCTATTTGCCTTGATATTGATATTCTACAACATATACAAACTGACTGCTGCCCTATTTGTCAGTCTCCAATATTGCATCGACCTCTGATAGTTAATTCCAATGACAAAAGATCAAAGCACTCTTGGCATAGATGGTTTCCATCTACTACCTGAAATATAGGTTATTAAGAGGTCAATTAAGTAAAAGAAAAGCGAATAGAATTGCAAATAAATGAAATTTTTGTTTACTATGACATTACCTCACGCATGTTCAGTCCATTTTTCAATAATGGATACATATAGTCTTGGCTCATATCCATTACATTGTAATGATAATGTTGATTTGAAACATTAATATTACAGATGCAGTGTGCCATAGTGAAAATTGCCTGAAAAAGTTTATAAGCATTAGGTAATGAAAAACTATATATTATCTTTAATTTATTATTTGATATAACATACTTTCTATGTTGGTTCATATGATGGCTCAATTTGTAGTATCGGCAATACTCACATTCAATTTTCGTTCAGGGTAACAGGTTATAAAATCAAACGGTATCCAAATCGAAAAGATCAGTGAGAAAGCCAATATAGTATATCCAGTTCATGTACGAAATCGAGAAGTCCATAAAGAATAGGGTAGTTTTCCAATTACAGAGCATAATGCGACTCAGTGGCGCACAATGCCGAATTATGCTGATGCTTAATTGGAACGTGAATTAGTTTTCAAATGCACCAGCAGAGTGCGCTAAGTTCAGTGTTGAAAAAAAGAAATATTCATAGAGTTAGCAACGTATACGTAGTATCTCTATATAGTTTGTGTTATTGCTAACAACCTCATTAATGTGTAAATAATGTGGTATACATAATAATTGGTTGAAAACTATTTACGGTTATTTTAAGTAATTTGGATTTTGATTATTTCATTACCATTTTTTTGTTTTGAGTAATTTTTGTACCTTCATCCATACTTATATTTATTTTTTAACACAGTTTGAATTAACTTTGATTATTTCAAAAAAACTACAATGAAACGAAAGCTTTAAAAATTTTTCAACAATAAATAATATTACTAACGATGATATATAAATAAAACATTTCGATCAATGCCAACTTAAAGAAAAAACACTTGTTAATTTTCTGTCACTGAGTTGGTATCGATTGCACGCATCACACGAAAACATTGCTTTTGAGAGTGCTCGATTGTGCGAAGTGTTGCTGTAGTTGGAACATTCAACGTTAAGCATTATGCCGCATAATGCGCTCTAGTGCTTTAATTGGAAAACTACCTAGCTAGGTATGTGTAAAAGAGCATTAAAATCACCAAAACTAAACAACCACCAAACTAACAACCAGAGTTGCGTTCCGAGGGTCAGAGTAATGCAACCGAGAGTGTTTTTCACACTCGCTCCGAGGTTCAGAACGGGTCGGTTGCTATCTTTTTTTTTAGTTTGTATCTTGCCGATCAAGATCAAGCAAAGGGTAAAATATTACTAATCCTTACTATGAAATTAACAGTCAATATCCATTTTTCTGCTTAAAAATAATTACAACACATAGAAAACACTATATTTCCCTAGTATTAGGCTTAAAAGAGTTCAAAGTAGTGTTATTTAATAAAATAATAAATAATTAGCGTATTTTTGACATCGACATTGACATAAAATCTGTCAGAGTGTTTTTCACCCTACACTCGAGTTGGTTGTTTGGTTGCATCACTCGAAGCTTCTGAACGGGCACAGAGTGTACTAACCGCCTGTCAGAGCGTTTTTTACCCCGAGGCTCTGAACGGGTTGGTTGCTGTCAGAGTGCACTCGGAGTGCACTCGAGCGTAGGTTCTGAACGCAGCTCTGAGCAACCACAACAAACCATAATTATTTAATTAGCCTCAAACATTTTTTGACATTGACAACGACGCGACGTCAAAATGTTTTTTTTTTAACTGTGGTTACATCACAGACTAATAGAGATTACATGCTATAAAATTCGTACAGTGTTGCTGCTATAATAAGAAAAAAACCAATATTCAATTTTTTAAAAAATGCAGGGGTCTACAATTTTTATTTTTGTGGTTTTACTTTCTTTTCATAAAGCTTAACCCTTCCCTGAAAGTTGAAGTTGTTTAGAAACTTAAATTTATAAAAAACCAGGCTCCATACAAATCGAGGACATCTCCTTTGGACTTTATTTCTATGTGAATAAAGACTAAACACTTGAAAGTGCAAAAGTGTGCCGAGAGAGGTAGCAATAACTGTACCTTTTATCCCTTTCCCACAGTGTTGCTACTGTTGTATATTTTATATTTTAGTAGTTATGAAACAACTATTGGTAGATGAAGATATTAGCCTTCTATTAATAATTATAACACTATGATTTTACGTCCAGGAGATATTCTAGTGGTAGTATTCAAAAAATGTTATATTGCAACAACGATTCTTTGTCAATGTCAGTAATTTTCGTTGTCATTGTAGTAGGGTGACCACATGGTATGTACCTAACATAAATATTATCGCAATTTTTAACATTTTTCAATAAAAGTAATTTATATTAGTTATTTATTGTTTAGCTTACACGATGCGATGTTAAGTTATTAGAAAAAAGAATTGGCATTAACATTCTGTTCAAGATATTGGCGAAACCACAAAAGTTTTAAATATTGTTGAAACAATTCGACACACACTGTAGTTTTTAATTCTTTTCTTCTTAAAATATTACTCATTGTTTTACTAGGTATGTATTTAAATAACACAGAGAGATTTTAGTGTTGACTCATTTTTGACAAGTTGACATATTTGATTATCTGTTATGTGGCGGTGGGTTCAACATAATATACTGATTGGAAAGACTCATCTAGTGAAAGACAATCATTGACATTCATTATTTTTTAAATAATTATTATATTAATAAAACCTATCTTGTATTGAAAAGCAGATATAAAATTCTTTTGCGCAACCCATTTTGAAATAATAATAGAATATAATATTTCTTTGTTGTACAACACCAACCAGCTTAAAGTCAACGTATAAATAATACACTTAACACTAATTGTACAAAGGGCGACCTTGTCGCCCGATCTCTTCCTTAACAATCGTGATTATTAAGCATATTATGATTTACCAAAGCATCTTTCAGGTTGAATGTTATTGTTTTTAAGAAAAAACCCTATTTTGTAGAATTTGTGGTCACAAATTTACGAAAGAGACAAACGGTACAGTTATTTATCTCTCGCTCGGCACCCTTTTTTATGCAAGAGCTCATTCCTGTTTGAGTAATAATTCCATGGTCTTGACCCAGAATTATTGTTGCCATTTTCAAGTTTTAAGGGAGTACGGGAAGTTTAATTGATATAGGGCAAGGATTGACCGTTATTAGGGAAAATGGGAAAAAACAGTGGAAGACTAAAATATTATAAACAAATATCATGGAAAGAAATAAACTTAATAATAGATTTACGATATAGTTTATTGGACAGAGATAAGATGGAGGATAAATTATACGGAAGAGGAGCATTACACGATAGCATAATATCATAAAGTGGTAAGGAGTTGAATTAGGGACAAAAGAACAGGATATGAATGATATTACCCTCTGAAGGGCACATTCGCACATTGACGAATCCAGGATATGAAGTTTTGCAAGATGAGTAGGACAAGAACAGTGACCAAATCTAAGGCGAGATAGAATGGAGGAAACTTTTTTACAATAGCGCAACTTAGAAAACCATGGAGTGAGTAAGATTGTTGGACAGAATTGGCGATAAAATTTAGCTACTTGTTGATTTGAGGATTGCCACTCTCGGTTCCAATCACATTCCAAGGACAAGCGAGCGAGACCTGTAATGTCCTGGGGCCTTACCATGAGCTTTTATAAAACCTAAAACCTAAAAAGACAAATAACGGTGAACGGTTATTTGTCTCGACGCGTTTGAGCACGCTAATAGCGCTGATAGTGACTTTTATTGATTTTCGGACCGCAGCCTAGGTAAACAGAAATAGAGCTGGCAACACTTTGTCACCCGGGCGCTTAGATAAAGGATGGAATAGATAGGACGTGACCGTATACCCGTAAGGGACAGACATAGATGACGTCATACCTGCCTAAAGTAGATGGGTATACCAGTGTTGCTTGAAGTTTTACCCTACTTTATGTTTATAGTGGTAAAAAGGTTAGTTGATCTACGTATTTTTATTGAGACATTTTAATGAGCGCCCTTCGCTCAACAATATGTCTAAAAAAATAAAAGTGGGAGGAAGTTGCGAATTTTTTATTGTATTCTTCATTCAACCTTCGCAGTCTAAAGTTATTTACACTTTTAAATAAAACTACACTTTTTGGATTTACTCGAGTATATTTAGTTTTAAAACATTTTACTTAATTATTTAAACTATTATGTAAACATCTTTACAAATATAAGAAAAAATATTAGAAATCATCATCATCAGCCCACACGCGTCCACTGCTGGACATAGGCCTCTCCAAGTGCTCGCCACTGAGTACGATCCGCGACTACTCACTTCCAGCTTTTGCCAGCTAGGTACCTTGCGAAGATCGACGCTCGATTAAGAATACAGCGGGCAATATCATTGTTTTTTCTTTATCTCTGCTATTTATTTAAAATCCAATATTTATACATTTACTAAATAGTTGTGAAGATTTAGAAAATGTATAAATATTAAATTTTAAATAAACATTTTCTAAAATTAGATTTCAATAACTCCGTTATTGTCATCGAATAAAGCGTATTAGCAATGAATTCGCGTATTTAAATATTTTTTACAAATACATTTCATCAAAAGCGGTGATACATTTCATCAAATGAGTGATTATGCGTAAACTCTTCAGTAAAAAAATTGATTTAACAATTTTTCTAAGCATTGGTGCAAATGGGAATGCATAGTAATTTTATTTCCAAAAGGTTTATTTCTACGACAGACAAGGGGACCCATTATCACCCAAATTGTTTATAGCAGTCCTCGAGGGAGTATTCAGAAAAATTAACTGGAAAAATAAAGGTCTATGGATACAAGGACAATATCTCACACACCTCAGATTTGCAGATGACATCGCGCTCTTCGCTAAAACACCCACAGAATTAGAACAAATGTTACAAACTTTAGATACTGAAAGCAAAAAGGTGGGTTTACACATGAATATAGACAAAACCAAAGCAATGACAAATGGTGTATCAACATTGATAAGAGTGTCTGGTAATCAGATTGAATATGTAAATGATTACATATATCTTGGAAAACAAGTGTCACTTAAGACAAAAAGAAATGAGGAAGAAGTGGAAAGGAGGATAAACAACACATGGAAGAAATACTGGTCATGTAAAGAAATCTTAAAGGGAAAATATCCAATGGAGCTGAAAAGAATTGTAATGGATACATGCATCCTACCAAGGTTGACATATGGATGCCAGACATGGACATACACAAACAAAATAAAAAACAAAATTACCACCTGCCAGCACTCAATGGAGAGAAGCATATTAAAAGTAAGAAAAATATACAAAATTAGGTGTGAAGAACTAAAAAAGAAAACTAAGCTAACAGATGCGCTTCAACATGCACTTAGTCTCAAGTGGAAATGGTCAGGCCACATAGCAAGATGCAAAGATGAGAGAAGGACACTAAAAGTAACAAAATGGAAAGGACCAGAAGGGAGAAGGAAAAGAGGCAGGCCACAGAAAAGATGGTCAGATGACATCACTGAAGTAGCTGGAAGAAATTGGATTGAAATTGCCCAAAATAGGAAAAAATGGAAAGAGATGGAGGAGGCTTACATCCAGAAGGGGTCCATACTCAAAGATTCAAAATAAAACAAACAATAAAAATTAAGGAAATTATATTACATATAAATAACTTACACAATTTGTTTATATATATATATAATTGTTGGTATGGAATAAATAAGCTTATTATTATTATTATATTATTTCTACGATATGTTTTTTCAGCAACTTCGCACGTGGTAACTACCTCTTTGACTGCAGACTATTATATATGGTTCAGAGGCAATCAGTGATTTGTGACATTTTATTTCTCGCTGCATTTTATGTATGTACTTAATAATATTTTCAGAAAATCTCTATTGGTTTCTCCTACAGTATCTAAAATGTCCAACCGCTCATTTTGCATCATTAACTTACACTTCAAATCACTTAACACATTTTCAAGTTTGGCTACTTTTTTTCCCAATCGTCTAAGCGATTCAGGCACTGCCCGTAGTTTTTTACTTGATGACCTCGCTGATTGTTTCAAACGCAGCATTTGAAGCCGCATTTTTCTCTTTCAGGGCGTATTCAAATTTGAACCGAAATCCAACACCGATGCGTCCAGAAACAATATGTATACAGGTTAAAAATAAAATCAGGTGCTAATTTTACAACATTAAAAATAATAATTAAGAAATTTGTAAACTTTATCTGTACTAATGGTCAGACTTGTTATATAAATAGGAAATGTCCAAAATCAAACCATTAATAATATTTTTGGCCATTTCAAAATAGTAGAAAAGAATTTGGTACCTACCCATGTTAACATACTCTTATAAAAATTTTGGTGTCATTAATCCAAAACTGTAAAATTAATTTTGAAATCCCTTATACAAATAGTTGGGTCTGTGAAAAATAAATATAGGTTTCGGCTTGATAGGGATTTACTTTGTAGATATAATATGTATAAATTACTGACCTGTAAAAAAAGTTAGGAATAGCACCACTCCCAAGAAAAGTGCCTTTTTTGTTTTTCTGAATCCACTGTTGTTCAAAATGCTTAGAACACGTTCGGGTATGCTTGGTTGGCTGCCAATTCAATCGACCAGTAGCTTTAACCCAACTGTTTCGAGTAATTATCTCCGAAGGAAATCTGTTAAATACAGACAAACAAGCAAATAGAAAGTTCCACTTCAAAAGTATTACCTTTGTTATCTAAAATGCTCAAAATTTTATACTTAAATATGTCAATATTAATGTAACACAAACTAATATGTGAGTTCCCTTTAACGTAACAAATTACCTACGAATCAAGGAAAAATAGTCGTAGCGTAACTGGTATCATTATATACCCGGCAAAATGTTATACGCGTTGGTTGTATACGTGACCATATTGAATGGCGACATTCTTAACTTATTAGGTTAATAGTAACCTTATAATTAGTTTGAAATTTCATGTTTAATCCTATAATATGATTGAGAACCATAGTAGAAGGATAAAATATTGCAATATAACTTGTATTTATAATTTAAAAAATAGTTTTGGCGCTTAATATTGACATAATTTAGGTCTTACCTGTAAAGGTTATATTTTCCTGTTTTCTAGCACTATCACTATTACAACCTAAAGCGGAGCAGTGCACCATGATTTAAATGTTCAAATAGTTCACAATCACACTAATTAAACTGTTAAATAATAACACAGTGAGCTATACTTCACACAACAAATTTCATCCGCATATTTGTTTAGCACCAGACGCTGGTGATAAACAATCCCCACTACCAGTTTCACCTATATACGGTGACAAAGACAAAAAAAAATGATGCCGTCTTCTTCTTTCCTTTGGCAATGTGTATAAGTTTATCTCTTTTCCTCATGTTTGACGGCTTTTATAGCCCATCTATTCCATTCTATATCTATGCCCGGGCGTCACCGGCTTGTCGCCGGACAAAAAAGTCACCCAGCTGTCACGTCGTAACGTGCGCGCACCAATGACTAAACAAATACATGGACCGGCCCTACCAACAGAATCAGCGGTAGTTTTCCAATTACAGAGCATAATGCGACTCAGTGGCGCACAATGCCGAATTATGCTGATGCTTAATTGGAACGTGAATTAGTTTTCAAATGCACCAGCAGAGCGCGCTAAGTTCAGTGTTGAAAAAAAGAAATATTCATAGAGTTAGCAATAACCTCATTAATGTGTAAATAATGTAGTATACTTACATAATAATTGGTTGAAAACTATTTACGGTTATTTTAAGTAATTTGGATTTTGATTATTCATTAACATTTTTTGTTTTGAGTAATTTTTTTAAATGAGTTCTAAAAGAATTATATACTTTTTAAAGTCAATGGTACCTTCATCCATACTTATATTTATTTTTTAACACAGTTTGAATTAACTTTGATTATTTCAAAAAAACTACAATGAAACGAAAGCTTTAAAAAGTTTTCAACAATAAATAATATTACTAACGATTATATATAAATAAAACATTTCGATCAATGCCAACTTAAAGAAAAAACACTTGTTAATTTTCTGTCACTGAGTTGGTATCGATTGCACGCATCACACGAAAACATTGCTTTTGAGAGTGCTCGATTGTGCGAAGTGTTGCTGTAGTTGGAACATTCAACGTTAAGCATTATGCCGCATAATGCGCTCTAGTGCTGTAATTGGAAAACTACCATAGTGACTACCTACAAAACTTTGGCACATAAAATGGCTACCTTTACTAGTGATGTACTCAGTATTAGTAGTGTAATATCGATAAATTTAAGTTTAAACAAATTCATCAATCCACTTATCTACGACATATCTAGGGAAATAGATCTTAGCTGAACAGCCCTCCTAGACAAGATGCATTTGAAAGAAAGAAGAAGAAAGAAAAAATTTTTATTTGGTACTATTGACTGAATAACAATAATTAACTTATAACTAAATATCAATAGGTACCAAAATGGTCCCCACTCAGTATACGGACGTGACATTAAGCCACGACCACTGGTATTCTGTGGGGCCCGTTATAAGACGGCGGTAGCCCAGCTATAAACAAGCAGCAACTCACCGGTTCTAAAGACTAATAACTTATAAATAATATTAAGCAAATACAAATTAACAAAAGATTACAAAATCATAAACAATCACAATTAACACTCTAAATATTTAAAAAAAAAAATAAAAAATTTAAATACAATGAAACAGCAATCTATACTAATATTATAAGGAGGAAAGACTTTATGTTTGTATTGAATACGTTCCGAAACTACTAGACCGATTTCAAAAATTCTTTCATCATTAGAATGCTACATAATCCCTGACTAATATAGGCTATTAAATTAATTTTTCTACGGGAAAATATAAAATTCCCACCGGAAAACAAAAACCACGCGGGCGAAGCCGCGAGTGGTAAGCTAGAATGGTAAATTATACAATATTACTATCTCACAAGGAATTATACAATACACACAAGGAATACAGTAGGTATGTAGAAAGTAAATTGCATATAACATTCAACTATAGACATAACCTGCTACTTTTGATTTCTTTGCAACATTAATTTATATTTTTTTAGTTTTGCCTTGAAAGTGGTAACTGTTAGAGACTTTCTTATCGGTGGAGGAATGTTATTCCAACACTTTGTAGCAGAATACCTAAAACTACCACGAAACGCAGCGGTTCTAAATGGTGGACAAACCAGACGGTCAATGATACGCTGACGTGGCGTAAACTTAAGTTTATTATATAAGTATGGTGGATTTTGATTTTTAATTACTCCAAAGAGTAGACTTGCGAAGTGTATCGATCGCCGCGATTCCATACTTAAAAGATCATTTTTATTTAAAAATGGAGTCACATGAGCTCTGCGGGGGATTTTAAAGCAATATCTGGCGCAAGCATTCTGAACGCGCTGGATAAGACGCTGTGTTCGCTTTAATAAACATCCACCGATCACTGTATCCGCATAATTGAATTTCGACAAAACGAGTGACTCACACAGACGTATTCTTATGTCTTCACTCAAATATTGTCTAATTTGGTAGAGTACTTTTAACCTAAAGAAGCATTGTCTAACCACGTTGAGGACGTGATTTTCAAATCTCAAATGTGCATCAACTAAAACACCCAAATTTTTCACTTCATTAGCTTGTTCTATCTCATTGTTCACTATTTTTAATCTGGGTTTGCAAAGATTTATTTGACTAATTTGTTGTTTAGAACCCAGAACAATAAACTTGGTTTTATTTGGGTTTATAACGAGACCGTTGATCTCTGACCAGTTCCTTATACGTTCCAGGTCGTCGTTAATTAATATAGTCGACATAACTGTATCACAAGGCTTAAACGTTTTATAGATTTGCAGATCATCTGCATATAAGTGATGTTCGCAGTTTAAAAGACAGTCCGGTAGATCGGCCGTGTACAGAACAAAAAGTATTGGTCCCAGTATCGATCCTTGAGGTACACCCCGAGTCACCCAAGATGTTGCGGAATAACTTTTAGAACCATTTGGAGAAGAAACTTCTACTCTTTGAGAACGATTAGACAAGTAACTTGAAAACCACTTTATTGTATTATAATCAAAACCATAGTACTCCAATTTGGCTAGAAGTAAAGATTGATTAATCGTATCAAATGCGCGAGAGTAATCAAGCAAGACAAGAATGGTTCCCTCTCCTCCATCCTGCCCTGCCAACACATCATCAATCACATCTAAGAGTGCTGTCGCTGTACTTCTACCCGCTCTAAAGCCAGACTGTTTTTGTGGCAATATACCATTTTCATAGAGGTATTTAGTCATTTGCATACATACAATTTTCTCCATAATTTTTGACATTAGTGGTAAAATGCTAATTGGTCGCAAATCTTTTAGGTCTGTTGGATGGTTTATCTTAGGAATGGGTTTTATTATTGCTTCTTTCCATGCATCTGGGAAATTACTAGTTCTAATGGACATATTGACAATAGCAGTGATGACACGCAGTGTCTGTGGAAGTGTCAACAAAATCATATTGAGTGAAATACCATCCGCACCCTGAGCATTTGACTTGATACTATTAATAACCTGAAGCACGGCGGTTTCGTCTACCGGTGCTAAGCTGAACACCGATGTGTTGAAGCGGTTAAAATGAAAGTAAGTTAGCTGTGAAATGTCAGTGTCATAGTTTCCGGGGATTTCAAGAAAGTAGTTATTGATATTATTTGGGTTAGATAGGTTTTCCGGTAAGTTAGAATTCTTCTTATTAAAATCAATTATATTTTGTTTCAAATGCTTCCAAAGTGTACGTGAGTCATTTATATTTTTATTGATAAAATGCTTGAAAAATGCAGACTTTTCCCTATAAAGTGCTACAGTAACCAAGCTCCTAAGTTCCTTATAATACTTTCTGTGAGACTCAAGCTTAGTACGGCGACTTTTAGTATGTGCATCATCCCTGAGTTTCATCATTGCTTTGATAGTGTCTGTTATCCAAGGATAACTCTTATCCTTTATGTATGATAATCTTATAGGTGCATATACGTCAAACAAATTAGTCAGTAGTGTGTTAAATGCGGCTAGTGACTCATTTACATCATCGCTAAGTACCGTTTCCCAAGGCATACTGTTTATGTCAGTGTTGAAATGTTTAAAATCGATATTTTTAAGTGGTCTATAGCTTATCCATAGGGGCGTAGGTTTTGGTTTCCTTATGCTCAATTCAAAAGATATAAAGGCATGGCCGCTGAGGTCCTTTATGTGATTAACCAAAAGACCACCGACCTTAGCACTGCTGCAGACCAAATCTATTAGCGTTTCTGAGTGATCTGTAAAGTGGGTGGCCTCCTTTACATACTGTGTAAGACTCATACATTGAAGAAATTCCTGCATCTTTCTTGTATTCAATTCGCTAATTTTCAACATATCTATATTAAAATCTCCGACTAAAACAATGTGATCATGGGCAGAAAAAGATCCAATCGATTCTGTCAATGCATCCAGAAAAGTGTCTACACAAAGCCAAGGTGGGCGGTATGCGGTACCTATAGCGAGCTTAAGACCGTTTAATGTGACACTTAGCCACATTTGCTCGACTGATTCTGAAGGTGGGTGTTCGAGGAGACGCGTATAGATACCGTGTCTCAGATAGAATCCAACACCACCCCCCCGCGAGCGTACGCTTGGCGGCCGCGGCATGTGGCGCAGCCTGTAGCCCGGCGGTGCTGGCGCTCGTGCCTCTTCGCCTGCTCGTAGCCAGGTCTCGTTTATGGCCACAATGTCTGCTCCATGACGCTGCATAGCAACCAAAAACTCATCGTGACGAGTTCCAAGTGAGCCGGGATTTAATAAGCCTAATGATAGATTTTTAGTTTTCTCGAATTGTATCACAAAGGTATAAGATATTTGAATGTATCTACAATTAGTCAAATACTGCCTCAACAAAGTTACATGACGTTTATCCATAGAATTAATACTATAGAATATATTTTTATAACATAGGCCCAATGGTTTCATCAAACAAACGCTATGATTACAATACCGACTGTAGTTTCTTTCAAAAATATATTTGACAAAACGAATAGTAAATAAATAATAAGACAATAGCATGTAAAAGTCAACACAACCACCACACCGAGAATACATCAACAGAATTAAACCAGTTAGACAAAATATCCAATCAATTGTTACAAATAATGTATTAAATACGATTATATACATATATGCACGTATACACTTATGTACATTTCGATAATCGCTAACGCAATCGCTAGTAGGAAAATATATGGGATTTGAAATAAGCCCTCGCTTAGCTTTCGAGTGCAATTGTTAAATCTCATACATTGTCCATTTAGCGATTGCGTTAGCGATTATCGAAAGACATCTTGTCTAGGGGGGATTACGGACCTAAATTGTAATAATTTGATCGAAAAGTCGTGTTTCAGAAATATTTAGGCAGTTTCAAATTGTGGAACTACGCAAATTCTAAGAAAAACTTATTAAAGATCACTATTTAACTTAAGCGGTACAAAGTTCGCCGAGTCAGCTAGTATGACTATAAAGTTACACCAATAGACGTGTATTTTCTTTGTATAAATAAGTGCGAGAAAATGTTATTGTAAAATAAATAGGAATAGTTTTTTTTTGTAAAAAAATATTTAAAGGAGGCGATAAGTACTTACTTTCAAGTAGGTAGGATAATTTGGGTGTA
Source organism: Schoenobius gigantellus (assembly GCA_963935595.1). NCBI lineage: Eukaryota > Metazoa > Arthropoda > Insecta > Lepidoptera > Crambidae > Schoenobius > Schoenobius gigantellus. Next base: position 31,184,248 of record OZ012551.1, read on the forward strand.
ATTTAAATATTTTTTTTTTAGTTTTGTACGGTAAGTTACTAATCAAAGTTTATGACAAACTTTGTCGTAGGAACCTTATATGTTCAATTATTATGAAAAATGGAGGTTTTAAAAAACTAAAATTAATTGACAACGATAATAATTCATCAATTATTAAGCTTTCCAATTTTAATTAATAATAATTTCCTATTATTTTAGTCACTGCATGTGAGCTAGGCTTAGGCACGTAAGTCTGTCTGTTTAATATTATATATCGATAGACTAATTAAACTCTTTAGGTATCTTCACTATCGCCCATTAATAGTAGCAAAATTCACACGTTCGTTCGGCACTTAAAATGGCGGACTGGTCACGGTAGGCAATTTTTGTGACGTCACAGAAAATACATGCCACAGACGAAACAGTATGCATCTCTTTCTACAAATGTATTTTCACTTTTGTAAGAAAGAAACAAAACGATATTTGATAGATTCGTGTCAAGATATCAAAGAACCATAGATATAGAATGAAATAGATGGGCTATAAAAGCCGTCAAACATGAGGAAAAGAGATAAACTTATACACATTGCCAAAGGAAAGAAGAAGATGGCATCATTTTTTTTTGTCCTTGTTACCGTATATAGGTGAAACTGGTAGTGGGGATTGTTTATCACCAGCGTCTGGTGCTAAACAAATACGTGGAAGAAATTTGTTGTGTGAATTATAGCTTACTGTGTAATTATTGAACACTTTAATTTGTGTAATTGTGAACTATTTGAACATTTAAATCATGGTGCACTGCTCCGTTTTAGGTTGTAATAGTGATAGTGCTAGAAAACAGGAAAATATAACCTTTCACAGGTAAGACCTAAATTGTGTCAATAAAAAGCGCCAAAACTATTTTTTAAATTATAAATACAAGTTATATTGCAATATTTTATCCTTCTACTATGGTTCTCAATCATATTATGGGATTAAACATGAAATTTCAAACTAAGTAGTAAGGTTACTGTTAACCTAACAAGCTAGGAATGTCGCCATACAATATGGCCACGTATACAGCCAACGCGTATAACATTTTGCCGGGTTATAATGATACCAGTTACGCTACGACTATTTTTCCTTGATTCGTAGGTAATTTGTTACGTGGAAGGGATCTCACATATTGGTTTCTGTGTTACATTAATATTGACATATTTAAGTATAAAATTTTGAGCAATTTAGATAACAAAGGTAATTCTTTTGAAGTGAGACTTTCCATTTGCTTGTTTGTCTGTATTTAACAGATTTCCTTCGGAGATAACTACTCGAAAACAGTTGGTTTAAAGCTACTGGTCGATTGAATTGGCAGCCAACCAAGCATACCCGAATGTGTTCTAAGCATTTTGAACAACAGTGGATTCAGAAAAACAAAAAAGGCACTTTTCTTATTAGTGGTGCTATTCCTAAACTTTTTTTACAGGTCAGTAACTTATACATATTATATCTACAAGGTACACACCCTATCAAGCCAAAACCTAAATTTATTTTTCACAAACCCAACTATTTTTATGGGGGATTTCGAAATTTATTTTACAGTTTTGGATTAACATGGGTACCAAATCCTTTTCTACTATTTTGATATGGCCAAACATATTATTAATGGTTTGATTTTGGTCATTTTCTATTAATATAACAAGTCTGACCATTAGTACAGATACAGTTTAAAAATTTATTAATTAATATTTTTAATGTTGTAAAATTAGAACCTGCTTTTATTTTTAACCTGTATACATATTGTTTCAGGACGCATCGATGTTGGATTTCGGTTCAAATTTGAATACGCCCCGAAAGAGAAAAATGCGGCTTCAAATGCTGGGTTTGAAACAATCAGCGAGGTCATCAAATAAAAAACTACGGCCAGTGCGTCAATCGCTTAGACGATTGGGAAAAAAAGTAGTCACACTTGAAAATGTGTAAAGTGATTTGAAGTGTAAGTTAATGATGCAAAATTAGTAGTTGGACATTTTAGATACTGTAGGAGGAACCAATAGAGATTTTCTGAAAAGATTTTTAGGAGTTGACAAAAGAAAGTATTCTGAACCTTTAAGGAAATTCGCCACCCATTCACCCAGCCCAAGTGAATTTTTACCTGTATTGTAGTGAATTTTATCTCTGTAAACCGAAGTCCTTTATTCGATGACAATAACGGTGCTATTGAAATCTAATTTTAGAAAATGTTTATTTAAAATTTAATATTATACATTTTCTAAATCTTCACAAATATTTAGTAAATGTGTAAATATTGGATTTTAAATAAACTGCAGAGATAAAGAAAAACAATGATTATTGCCCGCTGTATTCTTAATCGAGCGACGATCTTCGCAAGGTACTTAGCTGGCAAAAGCTGGAAGCGAGTGGTCGCGGATCGTGCTTAGTGGCGAGCATTTGGAGAGGCCTATGTCCAGCAGTGGACGCGTGTGGATGATGATGATGATTCCTAATATTTTTTCTTATATTTGTAAAGATGTTTACATAATAGCTTAAATAAATAATTAAGTAAAATGTTTTAAAAGAAATATACTGGAGTAAATCCGAAAAGTGTAGTTTTATTTAAAAGTGTAAATAACTTTAGACTGCGGCAAAGGTTGAATGAAGAATTCAATAAAAAAAAATCGCAACTTCCTCCCACTTTTATTTTTTGAGACATATTATTGAGCGAGGGGCGCTCATTAAAATGTCTCAAAAAATACGTAGATCAATCAACCCTACTTTATGTTTGTAGTGGTAAAAGCCACTATAAACATAAAGTAGGGTAAAACTTAAAGCAACACTGGTATACCCATCTACTTTAGGCAGGTATGACGTCATCTATGTCTGTCCCTTACGGGTATACGGTCTCGTCCTATCTATTCATTCTTTATCTAAGCAAAGAACAGTTTAACGGGGCATCTCCATATGTCTATCTCAATGGCGCGCACCTCCCTATATTTCCATGGCTTGATGACGGCGACAAAACAGTCACGGCGACTGCGACAACCTGAGGCAAAGAGAATAGTAATATGAGAGGCGACAACAGTTTGGGTATATGTGTTCTGTGGCGCGCACCCACTTACAGACATAGGTCACAGATGAGAAAGAAATATGTTGTCTGTGGTTTTCTTTCAGTTTCAGTCAGTCAGAAATTCAGTAATTTTATCTCTATGAAGTCTGTGGTAATTTTCTACCTAGGCGATAGCTTAGCTGTTTTCATTCTCATACTTACTACTATATCTCAGAGCTTATTAATATTTTTATATCTTCAACGAGCTCAATGTGAGGACGTCTTATTTTGATTCGGAAATAAATGGTATAATAAGTAGCTATCTAATTTTGTGTTGTTAAAGGTAGTTACAATGGAAGAGCAATACACAGTTCTTCCCCACTTATTGCTATAAGTCGGTCGCTGGCACGTTCCATTCCATTCCATCTGGTTTTATTTCTACTTTCTCTCGTTGATGCGTTGCGAGGCTATTACTCAACACATTGTGCAAAAATTCGTCTGCGAGTTGTTTTGTGTTTAGCGGTAGTCTGTGAACTGCTCGTGCTAAAGTCGGTCGTGCTCGTGTTGATAATGACATATTTTTAGTAGTGTTTAGTGAGGTATGTGTTACGGACTGGTGTTGTGATGGTGGAACGAGACAGCATGCGGCGTGGTAGCGGCGGTGGCTGTGGTTGGGGCGGAGGCGTGCTGGGCCGCTGGTCCCTTCGCCGACTGTTGCTGGACAGTCCACTTGTTGGTAGAAGACTAGCTCATACAGGTAGGTGATGTCAATTTATTATTTTTATCTCTTTAAACGCATTAGACTTATCTATTTTGCAGGTAATGATTGGGTATTCCTTAGATAAATCACAATTGCAGTTAATGATACAACTTAATCATTTGTATGAGTTTACCAAGCTTTTCCGTAGGGTAGGTATGATGGAGATGGTAGTAAATGGAGGTAGCAAACAAACTAGGTCCTGTCTATGGTCTTGATTTTTTTGAACCACTTTTATTTATAATGAGTTAGTGTCATTGTAAACTGCTTACAATATTATGCAGCTTACATATTTTCTAAGACATCAGGGAGTACCTATAAATTATATCATGTATGTGATTACTAATTAATTTACTTTATTTAAATTAAAATTAAAATATTTAAACTATACAAAATCTAGAATTTAATAGGTAAACATTAAATGTTAAGAGTCAACTTACATTATTGTTAACTTTTTTAGACTTTTGTGAACCACCATGAACACATTTGATTCAGTCAATCCACCAATTATTACACATTAATTCGTCTAATTGGTAGTGAATGTCATTGATCAGTACATCTTTGAATTATAATTGCGGCCTCATTATCAGACTCTGTACAAAACAATTTAATAATCATTTATTTAAAGTGATCTATTATTAATTTACAGCTGTTGACTTAGTAGTTTACCCATTGTTGAAGTCCATCCCATTACCCTCTGAATTGGATGGACATCAATTTCAAATATTTATTAATTAAATAGGATTCTTGGAATTGAAATTATGTAAAACATGAATATTTAAAAATGTGAAGTGAAACATAAAAGATTTTTGCTTTGTTAACTTTAATATCAGCCCCACTTTTTTATTATTATTAATATTCACCTAATCCTGTTCACTGAAGGTGAAATGTATATTCATTCAGTCTTTATCACAAATAAAGAGATGCTATTATTATGTTATGGACTGAAAATGAGGTTGTCCTTTAAATTAAAGGATAACTGTCTGTCAAAAACAATTAAAATAATAAAAATAAAATAAATGTGTTTATGCCTTTGTCAACAACTATTATGACAGCAACTTTTACTGTAAACAAATACTCTATTTTGTACCTTAAAAGTATTATACAGTATTAAATAGAAATATAGGGGCAACTAGATTTAATGTTTGTTAATAATGATACATGTAAATGCCATATGACTAAAACAATAGTTGTCACCAATGTATTAATATATTGTTTTAATTTCTTTAGTTGAATTTACATAAATAAATACCATCTTCAAGGTTATTCTGTAACATGATAAAAATATGATTGAGCAAGATAATAGCTGGTTCATGCATCAAGCTGTGAATAGGTGCTGCCAACTTGGACTATGACTTTGATCCATCTGTTTCATAATAGTTATTTTGGATAAATACTATCTACTCTACCCCATTTATTCCTTTGTTCTCATAACTATATTTGTGTATGAAGCGGTAGCTTATGTTAATATGTTCTTATGTAAATTAAAAATACATTTTAAACTACTACCTGCAAATGAATTGTTATGATTGGCAGTTAGACAAAAAAAACCAAGACTTCCCAAGTTTCTCACACAAAAGATCTCCACAAGTTTATCACCTGATTCATCCTATGAAGGCTCTCCCAATTTCCAAACAAGTGTAGAGTCAACTTTATTTTCTTTTACTTGTATTTGCAGATATCTAAATACTTATTGTTAGGATATACAGCGTGTTTCTGCGTAAAGGGTGTATATACAAGGCAGAGGTCAAAGGGGGTCATTTTAGTGATAAAAGAATAGAAAAAAATTCTACTTTTTAGAGGCCATTAATTTTTTTTACCCTCTGTTGCAAACCTGACGTGCATAAACCGTTATAACTCTTGAATGAATAGACAAATATCAATGAAATGAACGCCAATGTGATCCTTAATCAATAGTGCTGTCAAAACACAAAGGGAATTGTTCAGTTTATATGGGTGCTTTGGCTAAACATGAACTGCAACCAAACTTATTAAAAATTGTCAGTTTTAATTCTTTATAATATGTATATAAAAATATGTAATTTACAGCAATATAATCGCAGGAAAGTCTACTTATTGCCTAAATAGGCAAACATAATATTCCAGTAAGAAGTTGTTAATGTTTGTTGTATATTAGTCTAAAATAATATTATTAATAATAGAAAATATATAATTACATTACCAACCACTGTTTTCATCAAATTATATATTTTTATATATGCTTGGGGTACTGATACTAAGATAACAGGATCAACATCAGAAGCAGGTTCAGCATTCAAAGTAGCGCCAGGGTCTATAAAATAAGCTATTTCGGTGTCCAATAGTTGGGTCCTCATTTCGAGCGGTATCGAAATCCATTATAAAAGCAAAAGGTTCACGGTACAAGTGAGGTCAAAAAATAACATTCCTGTACCTTATGTCATTCCCGTAGAATTACCTAATTTTTATTGTCTGATAATAAGGTATCGATTTTATGATACTAATTTATGATTTTTATTGTATACTAGCTGCCGGCCCTGGTCCCGCACGGGTATACTAAAAACCTATTGACAATACAACAGTGTAAAAAACCATAGATTTGGAGTAGCCTGAATGTCAATCTGTCAAGTTCGTCACTTTTACGTGAACATATCTTAAATTCTTTTTTTTTCCCGGTAATAATTTCCCAAATATTTTCTTTTATACAAACCTTGTCCTAACAATAACGAATACATAAAACAAAGAATCATTCAATTTGGTGCAGTCGTTCGCAAGTTATGGGTGTACATACATTTTGAAGATCCATTTTTATTTATATAGATTATCGTAAGAACAACACAGAAATAGATGGTTTCACTTTTATTAATAGTAATTCTTAAGGTGGCACAGTCAGTCCACTAGCGCCGCCATTCGTTTTTTATTAAATATGATGAATTAAAGACCAAGACCAAGGTGGAACCCTATCCCAACACTATATGGACAATCTGCTAAAGATAAACTTAAACTTACGATCTGCTAGTTTAATTTGTTATGCTGACGACATGGTGGCTAGAGTCATAATTCATAATTTATTTATTTTGTTCATAAAACATGGGTATAAACATAGATGTTAAAATTAAAAGAGTACAGCCGTGTTTCGCCTTATCCTTGAAGGCATATGAACAGAGAGTCTGGCTAATGAAAGATGAACCTGACATTTTTTCAAGAAGCAACACTGATACAATGTCCCCATGTAGTTTAGTTCAACATGGTGATTTTGATACTTTGTAATAAACAATTTCATAATATTTTTTCTTAATTTCTGTCGAAATACATATTGCAGATATTAAGTAATTTTAACATTCATGAAATCCAAATACAGCAATTTCTTATAAAAGGTTCATTGTTGGAAGTTCATTGAAACTAAACATTACCTAATATTTAATTTTAAAAAAGTATCAACTCTAAAGTATCAACCTAATATTTAATTAAAAAAAAGGCAATCCTTTCACAAATTTAACATTCTAAATTACTACATAAATAAAAAAATATTAGAATATTTCAAGTATCAAAATGCATTTTACCTTCTGTAGACAGTATTACCAGAGCTGGAATTTTAGAATTTGCCGCTTTTTTCCAAGCTCATGTTTCGTGGACTGACTGTGCCCCCTTAATTAAAATAGATTATTTTAATGTTTACTTTCTTGTGATGAGGATGTGAAAAATATTTTTTTACAACATGAATTGGGATGATGATTGAATTCAAATTTTCGCGTCTCGTCATTAAATATTAAAATACCGTGGAAAAAGTTGCAATCCTGTGAAATTAGAATTAAAATCGTTTTAGAAATACATTAGATACAAGCATTTAAGTTGTTAATTTGAAGGCGATTAGACAGAGAGATCCGACATCAACTGTGACGTCATTGTTGAGTACGGCCATATAAACTCCTTGTAAATTGCCGTTTTGCTAGAAGGAGATGGAGAAAAATCTTTAATACCTTATATCTCGGTTGTTTTTATAAGTATTCGAATTGATGATATATGATGATTAATGAATATTTATTATATGAATGAGCTTCTATTAAAGCAAAATTTTTTTTGTCATCTTTTCCGTGGTCTTCCTCTCTTTCATACCACTCAGTTTTCTTCTACTCCATTTATCCTTTCCATCCTCTCATTATATGTCTAGACCATTTCCATTTTAATCTTTTGATTTTTAGGGTTCCGTACGTCCGAAAAAAAAACGGAACCCTTATAGGATCACTCGTGTGTTTGTCTGTTTTTTTGTCACAATCAATTATCTCCAAATCTACTTTAACTAAGAACAATTAAGTTGAAGTTTGGTACATATATCAATTTCTGTGACCCAAACGCAGAGGTGTGACGTGAATAGGGAATGCAAATCTCGCGAGATTGGGGCTCAAGCGAGATTCCGCGAGTTTATGAATAACAATACTGCGAGATCTCGCGAGATTAGCAGTTTGGTGTGTTTTTTTGCAAATAATCACAATATTTGAATAAATTAGGAAAAAAATAATAAATATTATAAGATAAACATTTATTTTTACGAATTTTGCAATAGACTTTTATGCATCCAACATTGTTTGGCGTATCTGTCTATAATTTTTTAATAAACTTCTAAGTAGTAAACTTTGACATACGTATCTATCAAATCTATATAAATAAAAATGGATCTTCGAAATGTATGTACGCCCATAACTTTCGAACGACTGCACCAAATTGGATGATTTTTGGTTTTATGTATTCGTTATTTTTGGGACAAGGTTTGTGTGATATAAAAATTACAATAATTTAAACAAACATTTCAGTAATTTAGTTAAAAAACATGGCGATATACAAAGTACCTACGCCGGGTCAGCTAGTAACAAATAAAAAGAAACAACCAGTCTTCTCTTCTAATATCAAACAAAAATCTTTTAGTAATAAAACAGTTCTTTTATAACAAACAAAACAACGAGAAGTCAAAAAAAATTAAACTTATTATCTAAGTTGACTTGACTATTAAACTGAGATATTATTATCAATTAAATGAAAGTAATGAAACTATATCTACTCAGTAGATCCATTAGATATTACAGATTAATTAACAACATATCGTCGTTGTCAAACCAAAATCTGCTATGTGCAAAAAGTATACTTTTGAGATATTGACAAAATAAGATTTCCTGAAAAATTTTAAAGGAAGGTTTTTTTAAAGAAGTATTTTATTTGCAAGTTATGGTTGTTATACGTTAACTTATTTGCATTTTAAACATTAAAATTTAATAGTTTATTTATTATTTTGATAATTGAATAAATTTTGCACATAACAGATTTTAAGTTGTCAATTCTAGAGCACATAACAGGTATTAATGAATAACATTTCGAAATTACGTAAGTATTTAATGATGGATAGGTACATTTAACATAACAGTTTTAATCAGACTTAAATTTAAGGCAATCATAAAATGGATGGTAGTCACGATCTATAAATGGTTTTAACTCTTGTAATTGATTAAACTTGGATTGAGTTATTTCCAATGGCCCATCATACAATGATGCAGGTTCAGGATACTCTTGAGGAACCTGCCTTCGTTGCGGAAGAATTGTATATTCTTCTGGATGACGAAGTTTAAAGTATACTTTACCAGTAGACGTGTATAAAAATGATCTGATATCATTAACAGTAGGATCGGCCGATAATTGGTGGATACTTTCTCATAATCCTTGAAGTAATCATAGTGAACAACTCTAATATCATAAGGTTGTTTGGTTCGGGCTTCACGTATTTTTGTAATGTAATCTTGAGGTGCATAAATAGGGGGCTTTATATAATGTTCGATAGTTGAGTGGACACTGTCGACTTCCATCATAGTGTGTTCCTTTTCTAAAATTATTTGTTCCACTTCTGCTTAAAAAAAATAAGCAAAGTTACTTAGTGAACTGGCCAAAACTTTATTTCTGTTTTGATAATTACATCCATCACTAATTATTGTGATGTTTTTATAAGCTCTGCATGTAGTTTTAAGGTAATCAATTATACAGCTAGTGAATTCATTGGATGTAACGCCTCCATCTGCTTCATGCCAAAAATAAATAGTGACATCTCCATTACGAGAATTATAAATCGTAAAATTGTGACACTGCAATTTTTGTTTATAATACAAAGCACCTGCAAGTAATTTTGGTGCTAAAAGGACACTTTGCACATCAACGGTTATCACTACGCTGTCTGGGTTCATTTTCAAGTTTTCTATTGCTATTTTCTTAGCATGGTGTGCTTCATATTTTTTTTGGATATGAGTTTCATAGACCTCTTGTGAGACATTTTTTAACTGAAAGCACATACATCGCACTGGTCCTTTCTCGGTTTGTGTATTGAAATGTTATTTTTTCTAAGTACACTTTAAAAAGTATTTCTTGAACATGCCTTTTTATTTTGTTCATTGCACCAGGCATATGCATGCAGTTTATAAAATAAACTGCATGCATATGCAGATGTGATAAAAATGTTGATTCTACATAAATGCGCTTTGATGACGCTCGACAATAGTGACTTGGCACTTTCGGAAGTAAATCCAACCATTCAGATACCGTAGCTCCTAAGCTCGTATTCCTAGTAAGCACATTAACACTGTGACTATGTGCAGTTATAGAAAGGGTTTCATTGTCATGTGCTATTGCTGGCTTATCTTTAACCCACCGCAAGAAAAAATCACGGCCGAGATCAAGTGTGTTTAAAAAAAATAGGTAATCTGCACACTTTTACCTTGGTATTTTGGCAATCAGACTTTGGTACAAAAATATCAAAACCAATTTGTTTTTAGAAGTTAAACGATTATCACGTTTTCTTTGCTTACGAAAACTTCTTTTAGATACTAATCCTTGTAAGAAAGCCTTTTTTTCACCCCACGATTTCATATTCCGATACCAATCCACACATGAAACTATTTTTAGATTTCAGCTTCGTTGCAGAATGATTACAACGATTTTTTACAGATCGAGCCTCTTTTGGTGCATTCTGTTATTCTGTTCTAGCTTTCCATCCTTTTTCTTAAAGCCCATGTATGGTTTTCCCAGTAAACGGCGGCGTTTAGCTTTGGATTGACATAATTGTGGGGTTTGAGAGCTGCTTGGAATTTCAATGTTCACTATCGATTCCTGTACTGCCTGTGACATGCATTTGATGAGTCACTGTCACTACTGTAAATAATGTAACGCCTGCCTTTGGTGGTTGTAGGAATAGATGAACTGTCACTCTGTTCCGGGGATGAATCTATTGACATGCTTGCATATACACCCGAAGATGTAGACGGTTGATTAGACTCGACGTAATTTAACACATCTTTATTTAGATTCACTGATTCTCTGTGAGGCTGGCACAATAGGCTAGTTGACCCTTTTTTAAAGTAGGGCTTAAAATGTTCATAATTGTTGTATTAGACCATAGCACATGAATATTATTTTTTTCGATGGCTAAAAAGTGCAAAAAATCTATTTTAAATTAAGATATTTAATTTTGGACCGAAAACCCGGCAGCCATGATAGTCTGTTGATTATCTGTGGCAATGACGTCAGTCTTATAGTAAACAAAGCACGGGGGCGAAATAACCTCACAAAAACAATGCTTTCTATTAAATATCACAAAATATAGTAAAACTGTATATGGAACGGGACAATAGAACAGGAATATAGAATTAAGACTCCAGGAAAGCTGTGGATTAGACGTACCCAGTGATATAGACGTGCGAAATATTTGGTTAACACTCGCTTCAAGAAATCCTGTAACTATCTACTGAAACTCAAATGTATTTTCGCAGAAATCACATTAATGTAAGTACTATAACTGAATAACTCAATCTGTGTAGGTACTTCAGTTTCAACTTAAACAAAATAGAAGTTTTTAGGTTGTATGTAAAATCATTAATTAAATTTTTATCTTTCAGTTAGAATGAAAACTGACTGCAGCCGAGCAACCAAATTTCAACTTGACCAGAAAACTGAGAGAAAACTTGACCATTCACGCCTTTTTGATTTAATCTAAGTTATACACTGACACTAGATGATGTTTCAAAGAAAATAATATGTACTTATGTCCAATTGAATAATGATGAAATTGAATATTAATTAAATAGTATGTAATACAAACAAAAATATCAAAGTTTCATAATGAATATATTTATCTAAAAAACTTTTACTTGAATTTATTGAGTACCTAATTAAAATTTGTTGCTTTCAGAGGTTATGTAATGAGAACAATTGTGTACTAATCTGTTCTCCTCTTGACAACGAGATTGATAAGGCAGTAAAAGTTGTGCAACATAATACAAAGCAGTGCATGCACAGCCACAACATCAAAATGTGACCCGTCAACAAGAACAACATTATGTCAACAAAATAACTCAAGTATTCATATACCAAAGCACCATAGAAGTAAATAGGTCCAGTTTGGTAAAACTGAAAGGTTATCTTCACTGATTAAACCTGCTGGCCACCATGGCTGGTAAATTTCAGAACAGCTTACGCAAGAATATGCAAGTTATTCATTTTAAAGCCGTATACAAATATATTAAATGTGATTGCTATGTTGTCAGCCTGTGCTCTTCCTAATTTACAAGACCCTTCTTATTAAATAAATAATTTATAGAAGTTTTTTTTCTTTACTTTATACATAACTAACATCTAAAAATGACAATAAATTTTTGTACTACATTAGTCATTATGTTCTTCACAAAAAAAAATGTTCTATGTTTATTTGACAATAATGACTTGTAAAGGTTTAAGTTGAATCAAAATATTTTAATTTGAAATACATGTGTTTTATTTTTCACTTACACCTTAAAAGATTTATAATATTTTATAGGTTTGTTGCTCATATTTATCATTGCTACTCAAATATATATGTTCCAAAAGTACAAATAGGTTGAATAGAGTTAGATCATATATTGCCTTATTAAGGTCGCAGGTAATAAAAGTCAAAATAATAGTAAAGTGATTTATTATGAAGTAATACTTTCATATAATTTAGGAAAAATGTAGTATAGTTTCCAAAATGGCACAATTTGATCAATAAGTTTTTTGACATACAGATTGTTAGAACAAATACCTATTATAGCTAATATTGTCACCTTTTGAGTGTTTTCAAAATTACATACTGCTAGCAACACAAAAGTATATAAGTTTTGCTTTAGCACAAAACATCTGCATCTATACTTGAGTTAAGCATACTGTTCACAGTTTTCCGTCTTTGATAATTAACATTGTCTTCAGTAAAAGAGCATGACAATTTTGTATTAATCTAATTTTATGGATACCGTTTGTTGAATAGACTATTACAGGGTATTAATTGGAAATGAGGTCACATTTTATTTATTTATTTTATTTATTTTATCTTAGGAAAACCAACAGCTCACAAACACAGATAACGCTAAAATATGTAACAAAAAGCCAATAATTGGTTTCCACTAATAGATATAACATAACATAGAATTGCTAAAAAGCGACCAAGTTCCTATACCGTACACAAACGTAAAAAAGTGGAATATAACATGCTAAAAATCTAAGAAAAAGTATGAAATAACATAATACTAAACAACAATATATAATAATTGACTATGCCTATATTTTGCAAATTTCAACCCAAATCTTCATCTTTCAACTTTTATCCACATTTCATTATACTCGTAGGTGTCTGCAAGATTTCCCACCAAAAATCATGTGTTATGCACTGGCTGACTTTATAGCACATGGAAGCTGTTATTGTTTATAACGAAGCTCGAACTAAAGAGCACTTCTGTATTGATGATTTGTGGTTTAGTTTTCTATGCACTTTATTATTTCTTCATTGAAGAGGTCTTTTATTTTTTAAGAAATATGTCACAATCTGTGTCTGTGAATGTATATATATTTTTCCTCCCAGTAATTTTCTTCATGCTTGACAAATTAACAACTGCCAATCTTTCTCTTTTTATGTTCATTTACAAATTCTGCAGTACTACACTGGTATTTGACACATGATCCTGATGTTTTTTCAACATCCTTTTCAACATTTCTCTTGAAGTAAATACTTTTAGTGTTTATTTGACTTTTGAGAGATAGAATTCTATCCAATAGCATTCAACTGCTGTACAAAATAGCTCCTCACTGTGATGGTGCAACCACACCAAAAATGCATGTTTGCAACTCTCTTCTGCCGCGTGACAATCTTGACAAGTACACTTGTAACCTGTTCTTCATTATAACAGTATTGAAACTGTACTTATATTGTTTAAAGCGATATACAAAGAATCTCCTGACCATCAATCTGTCGATTTTCGGAAGATTTGTACTACTATCTGCTCTCACAAATCCAACATCAATGGTTGATTTTGCTATTAATACAAATAATTTACGATATTTACACATATAATAACGGAGATTTGGACGATTTTTTGCCAGTTTTAGGAAAGAATAGTGCAAATCGACGAGTTGTTGAATCAAATTTGACATTTCTTTGTTTACTATATGAGTGACGTCACGACCCTGACCACAGGATATCAAAGCGTTTACGGCGTCAGATAAAAAAAGATTATTTCTAGCATTTTCAAATTAAAAATTTACAGTAATCATTCTTTGTTATTTATTAAAATCGGTATATTGTGGAACCTTATGCCAAATACTGTTAGAAATAAACAATATTTTAATTAATTTTGATATGAGTCAACTACCCTATTCTTGCTCATTTTCATCTCGTAAACATTTTTTCTCAGAATTTAAAACCAAATCAACAATTTTCTTTCCTCTTCTCATTGTTACGTTCAGTCAAAAACACCGTATACACTTTTATAACTGGGTAATACGTGTCTACTTAATAAGCTAACACGTAATCAACTGACTGCTTCAGAGTAGAGTTAAACTATGAAGGCAAGATAAACATCGGAGTGTGTAATGAAAATTGAGGGTAAACGTAAATAAAAAGTAGAGATTTATCACTCTATATTATATTGCAACGCAAAACTGTCAAAGATCAAAGAGTTTTATATTAATGCTTTGTTATTATTATATTCTGTATGAATAAGCTGTAATATGAATAAGCAGGGATTGAAAACCGGTTCCAATTTCGGTTCCGGTTCTTCATTTAGGTTCTTGAAAAGGGTTCTCTTTTCGGTGCGGTTCCGGTTTCGGTTCCGGTTCCGGTAAAGTACCAAAGTACCGGTTCTTAATACAGGTTCAAACTAATAATAAATAAAGGTTCTAATACCGGTTCCATATATTGCTTAAGAGGGGATGTGTTCGGCACGGCACGTCTCTTCTACGCTTGTAATTTTAGTTATTTGGGACTTTCTGGACACTGTATGTTGGTGTAGAGTTAGTGAAAGTATTGTAATTAAATAATATTAGTGTTTTAGTTATCCTGGACTAACTATTGAATTAACACAGGTTACACTGAAATAATTTAATATTAGAATGGACAAAGGAAAGTTATATTGTATTGTATTGTTTTTTGTGTTGTACCAGTGTATGATGTTGGTGTACATACCCACCTATTTATATGGAGATGTGTTTTTTTATGATGTAATGAATTTTGACAAGAAATTTATTATAATAGGAAAACAATAAAGACGACGTCATAAAAAAAAAGTTATAATTAGATAAGTAGAACTTTGGATAGTAGTTAAGGGCCAATTTCACTAACCTTAGCTTATGAAACTCCTAAGAAGTATGCCGTCACTTTTTATTTTTAATAAAAGAATGTGACAGTATGCCACCGAAGAGTAGGTATCCTAAGCTAAGACAAGTTGGTGAAATTGGTCATCAGTGTATCAATAAAATAATAAGGATACTCATAAGTAGTCTGCTAGATACCCAACTCCTCTACTGCTGATTGATACTGATTTAAAGTTTATTGTAATATACTGTTTCTTTGGTGGTATTTCCATGATATGGTAACCTGGTGGGTTATTGTCTAAGAAAAAAACAATCACGATCGCTTTTAATTTGACAACCATTGCGCCGTGAATACAAGACTCTGCGCCGACATCTTTTTATAAAGGAAAGGAGCGATGGATGGACGGCGACTGTCAAATTGTAAGCGATCACGATAGATTTTTTCCTAGATAATAACCCCCCCGGATATGATGCGACAGCATCACGCAGTCTGCTAGATACCTAACTCCTCTACTGCTGATTGATACTGATTTAAAGTTTATTATTACTTTGATGATACTTGTAATACTCATATTGTACTTCATTTTCCGCTTCTCAAAAAACCTATATGATTTGTACGACAAAAAATCGTAATATATTTAACTCTGAGTTTGAAGAATATGTCAGGCAATATTCAAAAATTTTTAAGAATGTTTGCAGACAAGTAAAATCAGATTACATTAGGGAGAAAATCATTACAGCAAACAATAAAAGTAAAACAACATGGTCAATCATCAACGAAGAGACTGGCAAAATAATAAAAAGAGTCAAATATAACATTAAAAATAGACAACAGGTTAATTGAAAATAAAAAAGAAGTAGCTAACATCTTTAATACTTTTTTCAAGATGATTCCTATTGATACAACTAAGCACTTTATGTGCTTAGTTCTTCTCCTGAACTTGCTGAAAGTATTTTAAGGGACAGTTTTGGTAACGTATTGACATGTTTTAAATTTAGGAATATTGATAAAATAGATATTATTAAAGCTTATAAAATGTTAAAAAAGAAGAAGACTGAAGATATTTGGGGGATATCCGTATCAGTGATAGAACCTGTAATAGACCTTATAGCACCTGTACTAGCTATAATATTCAATCGATGTATAGAGGTAGGTGTTTTTCCTGATTTGATGAAAGAAAGTAGGGTAGCTCCAATATTTAAGTCAGGAGATACACACGATCCTTCTAACTATCGCCCAATATCTGTGCTACCTGTATTAAGTAAAATATTTGAACGAATAATTTATTCTTAATTCAAAAAATCAATTTGGATTTACAAAAGGTATATCAACTACGGATGCAGGGGCTAAATTAATTTATAATACTTTTTAAATTGGGAAAAAGGGTGTGACTCGGTAGGAATATGTTGTGACCTTTCCAAGGCGTTCGACTGCGTTGATCATGAGATTTTAATTCGAAAATTAAATTATTACGGTATTTGTGGTGTTGCTTTAGAAGTGATAAAATCGTATCTTTCGAATAGAATGCAAAAAATTGGGATAAAGGGGGTTGTCTCGGATGGTTCATTGGTTGAAATTGGAGTACCACAAGGATTGATTCTTGGGCCATTTTTATTCCTTGTTTATATAAATGACCTTCCTTTCATGGTGAAGGATATGTCGGATATCGTATTATTTGCAGACGATACCTCGTTGATTTTTTCTTTAGATAGATTAAATGTCAAACATAGTGAAATGCATATAAATAACACTCTAAAAGAAGTCTTTCATTGGTTTTCGTCAAATAATTTGGTTTTTAACGCAAAGAAAACAAAATGTGTTAGATTCCTACCTCGAAATACAAAAAATAACCTCATAAATGTTGAACTGCACGGAAATAATTTAGAAATAGTTGATAATACTACTTTCTTGGGTATAAATGTTGACTCCAAATTACAATGGAAGCCACATTTAGTAATTTTGGCAAATAGAGTTCGGCTGCATATGCTGTAAAAATAATTAGGAACTTAACAGATGAGACGACTGCAAGATTGGTTTACTTGCGTATTTTCATAGTGTCATGTCATACGGTGTTTTACTGTGGGGATCTGCAGCTGACGTCGAAAAAATTTTTATATTACAGAAACAGGCTGTTCGATTTATTTATAAAATGAAGCCTCGTGACTCCTTAAGAAATAAATTCAGAGAAATTGATATTCTGACATTGCCGTCTCTCTACATTTATGAAAATATTATGTATATCCGCAAAAATATACATACCTTTAAAAAGAATTGTGACGTTAGGGATTTGAATCATCATCATCACAGCTCATATACGTCCCCACCGAGGGGCTCGAGCCTACCCTATGTTAGGGTGAATAGGCCTAGTCAACTACGCCTGCCCAGTGCGGATTGGTCGACTTCACATACACCATTGAATCTCTTCGCAGATGTATGCAGGTTGCCTCACGATGTTTTCCTTCACCGTAAGAGCATCAGACAAATGTACATATGAAATTCGAAACGAAAAACACATTGGTACATGGCGGGTCTCGAACCCCGACCTCCCGATTGGAAGGCAAGTGCCGAGTCCACAGCGCCACCGACGCTCAGGGGATTTGAATACTAGGAGGAAAAATAAATTAGTGGTCCCGAATCTACGACTTGCAAAGAGTAAATATTCATTTATAGGGAATAGGGTAAGGTTATTACAATAAAATACCTGACGAACTCTTAATTATGAGGGATACACAATTTAAACAACAAATAAAAACAAAATTAATTGCTAAAGCATATTATAGTGTACAAGACTTCGTCGAAGACAAACATCCTTGGCAATGAATGTTTCATGTTAATACAGGCGATAGTTTTAACTAGTAATAGTTTTTTTTTACTGAGGTAGTCGTTTTTTTTTAACAAAGTTTCAAACTCATGTTCGTTTTTGTTTTTATGACGCCAATAAGTGCTTTTAAAGCCTACATTGAAAAAAATATGACTATGACTATTGCTACAACCAGGTTACATTAACCTGATAGGTATTGGCGTGTGCTCTCAGCAAACAATTGCTAGGGTTAAGCAACATTGGTGCCTCCGTACCTCCGCGCCCTCGTGGACAGCTACCTGGAAGGCAGGTCAGTTCTCTACGAGGGCCCGGATGGTCGCGTCCATACGTAGGCAATGGCGGCAGGTGTACCCCAAGGTTCCGTACTAGATCCTCTACTATGGAACATGGGTTACAATTGGGTTCTGCCAGGCGGCTTCCTGCCACGAACGGAGGTCGTCTGCTCCGCCGAAGACACGCTCGTCGCGGCGAGAGCTAAAACGGAGGAGGAGGCGGCCCACCTTGCGTCGGTCGGCACGTCTTTGGTTGTCCGACGCATCCGCCTCTTGGGTTTGAAAAAACGAGGGCCATGAGTTTCCACGCGATGAGTTTTCACATGAGGCTCCGAGTCCGAGTGGAAGGGGTTAGCATACCAGTCGAGGCGCATCTCAAGTACCTCGTCCTGGTTCTGGACCCCTGATGGAGTTTCGAGGAGCATTTTAAGCTCCTCGCTCCACGGCTGTGCATCGCCGCAGCCGTACTTGGGCGGGTCCTCCCTAATGTGGGAGGCCCAGGATCGGCATGTCGTCGGCTGTATCACGGGGTGATAAGGTCGATGGCGACGTCCGCAGTGGGTCATAGCGACCCGGGCCATGCGAGCTTATCGCACGGTCATCCACGGCGCGGCCTGCGTTCTTGCGGACCACATATATATAAAATAGTAAATAATTAAAATTAAAGAAGTAGTCTATTTTGCTATAGTTGGTATAAAGTATTGTAGAGTCAGTAATGACCAAATAAAACTAACATATAAAATTAAAATAAACAGAAGTTATAAGAAGTTATAAGAATTAAAATCGCGAGGTTTTTACAATGTATAAGACGTAATAAAAAATAGGTACTTTATTTTTTATTCACTCTCTCTCTCCACTCCCGTCGTAGGCCGCCGACAACGCACCTGCACCTCGGTATCGTTCCTATTGAAGTCCGACTAGTACGGACTTAATTTGTCAAGAACCGGTATAATAAGGGTTCTTAAAGGTTCTTGTTTGGGTTCCGGTTCCGGTTCTGGTTCTAGCACCGAAACCGTTAAATACCGGTTCTGTACCGGTATTCTAGGAACCTTTTCAATCCCTGTGAATAAGTATATAATACAGTTGCTATTGTTTAGACTAAACACTTAGCAGATTTTATAAAAGTTGTTGCCATTGGTCATGGTCAAATAAAATGTGCTATGTGGAAATATGTCACATAGCATTTTTTATTTGACAAAATTCTAGCTGCTGCACATAGCATATTTTATAAAGAAGTCGTAGTTCGACAAATAGAGCTCATAAGCACTTAGCAGTTTTTTATACGATTGATAAGGCAGTGAACTATTCGCTAAGGTCAAAATGTTAGAATTTAAAAAAAGTGCACATAGCAGATTTTGGTTTGACAACGACGATATACCAATTAGTCAGACTATTAGACTATTTTATGCTCAAGTGCAATCTCGATAAACTCGCGAGATCTCGCCTTTTTTTCGTCCGAGATCAATCTCGCTAAAAAAGGCCGAGATCTCGCGAAAACGAGATCTCGCAAGAACGAGATTGCATTCCCTAGACGTGAATAGATGAAATCTGCATATGGGAGGTAATTTTTGGGGGAAGGTGGAAAAAAAAAAAATTGAAAACTGCAACGTGTGACATATCAAATAAAAGGTCATGTTGTGAAGATCTTAAATGTATTTTTTTTTTGTAATTTTAAAATAAATAGTTTCCAAGTTATTCAAGAAAATAGACGAAAATTGACCATTCCCACCCCTTATCTCCAAACCTACTGAACCTAAAATTTTGAAAAAAATACACAAAATTAAACCTATAAGAAGTCCATGATATTAAAAATACATGGTAAATCACTCAATATTGTGCATACCCACTTACATTTGCCAGGTGGAATGTGTGGGAGAACATATTTGTCAACTCCAATGTTAATTTATCTAGTCAATGATACGGAACCCTTCGTGCGACTCGCGTCTGACTCGCACTTGGCCGGTTTTTAGTGTTACATCCTGAACTTTGGTCTTGATCCCGATATGTCTGCTTTCTATTGGCTTTCTTGAATCCAAGCATACTTCGCTCCATTGCCCGTTGACTCGCGCCCACTCATAACCAAAAATCTCATAACCAATACGTAAAGGTCCCACTCATAACTGCTGATGTGAGAAGACGAAACTCATAAGCAACACAACTACACAATTATGTACAGTCGCTTTAATAATTATTAACAACATTAACAATAAAAGGTGAATAATATTTTAAATCAAAGTAAAATGCTTGGTATAAAAGAGGTGTAAAGAGGCATCTTGCAGGTCGGCAAGGTGAGGGTGGCTATTGCGGTGTGTAATCTCTCTTCCGCATTAAAATTAGGCAGCACAAAATACAGAAGACAAAATGTTTTTTTTTTACAAAATATTAAACCGACTTCAAAAACACCTAAAGTTATCTTGTCTTGTCTTTTCTTGTCTTTATATAAAGCTGGATTACCACTCACTCACTGACTGATTAGGGGTATTTTTGGGACATTTGCGATTACTTTTGGGTGTTGGGATGTTAGAAAGAGATGGACTACTGATTAAAAGACACAGGATTCGATATTCGAAATTTGAAAAATCCAAGATGGCCGCCGGCGCGAAATGTCAAAATTTCCAAAACGACTCCGATCGCGCTGGTTTTTGGTACGCGTGATCGTTTCGCCCCCGGGGATGGGGTGCTTCTGTCGAAATGTGAAAAAACAAAATGGCCATCTTGGATCGAAAAACCCGTTTCGCCCCGTGTTTGCGACCGAAGACGCGCGTGATTTCCGGGATTTCGGCTGATTTTTTGGATGATTTCCCTTAAATGCGTCCTCGAGTTCCCGAATATGGTAGCCGATTGGCGAAAAACAAAATGGCGGCGGCGCCGGCGGCCATCTTGGAACGCTCAAATTTTTTACTTTTTTGAACCGAATTTTCGCCAAGATGGCGGCCTCGGAGTGGGGAGAAATGTTCTAGGCGGGGTTAGAACTCGGCGCGAAGTGATGCCAGGTGTGAAAAATTTTCTACCGTTTTTGGTAGTTTTTCCTCTGGAGGCCCGAATAGTCGAAAATCGAAATAACGACTTTTCGCGATTTTCAACCCCATGCGCCTATAGAGCGTCGGGGCCTCTATGACTTTCTGGTATTTTTATTTTCCGCAACTGGCAACACTGGCCGCCAAGGAGGTTTAAATTTTTTCGTAGACCCGAATTGACCCGAATTGATCTCCCCGTTGCAGATGTGCTGGACATGTGGGGTAAACGTCATCCTGCTCCGTATATGATGTAGTTACCGGGAAAAATCCGAAACTTTGACATTTCAAGATGGCGGCTCCGCTGGCGGCCATTTTGTTAAGGGTTGCAATTTCGAAGGCATTAATTCGCGATTTTGACGCGGTTGCAGGCGTTTCTCGACTGACAACACCGGGTGGTCTGTCGTAGTGCTCGACGAGGGAAATCTAATAGTGGGGTAATTTTCCCCGATTTTGGGGTAATTTCTCTGTTTTAGGGGAAAACGTAAATTTTTTTTTTTTCAATTTTTTTTGATATAGTGGGGTAAAACAGTCGTCGCTGATCATTTCTACCAACATTTGGAGCTGATGTTATGGCAACACTGGCAGGTGGGACGGTTTTTATTGTTAGCGACAACCCAAATTTGACGATTTATTGGCGGGGTTGTGTGAGGGCTAGCGGGTAGCTCGTAATGTCACTTGATAGCACATATAGTCGGCTTGACATGAAAAATATGACATTTAAATTTTTCAAGATGGCGGCGGCGCAGGCGGCCATTGTTTCAAAATTTGCGCTTTTTGCTATTTCAGTGCGGTTTTCGGTAGCGGCACGGTAATATGGGTATCAAATTTAAGGATTTTAAGTGTAGAATACGATACAGTTAGTGACGTTGTTTCAAACTCAATATGGCCGCCGCTCCGAAATGTCAAATCGCTTTTCCTTCTCCACCTATGTATTATGGGTATCAAAGGTAAGGGTTTTATTAGTAGAACACGATACAGTGAGTGACATTGCTTCAAACTCAATATGGCCGCCGCTCCGAAATGTCAAATCGCTTTTCCTTCTCCACCTATGTAATATGGGTATCAAATGTAAGGATTTTAAGTGTAGAATACGGTACAGTAAGTGACGTTACACCAAATTGAATATGGCCGCCGCTCCAGAATGTCAAATCGATTTTCTTTTGCCACCTATGCAATATGGGTATCAAATGTAAGGGTTTTATTAGTAGAACACGATACAGTGAGTGATATTGCTTCAAACTCAATATGGCCGCCGCTCCGAAATGTCAAATCGCTTTTCTTTCGCCACCTATGTAATATGGGTATCAAATGTATGGATTTTAATTGTAGAATACGATTCAGTAAGTGACGCTGTTCCAAATTCAATATGGCCGCTGCTCCGAAATGTCAAATCGATTTTCTTTTGCCACCTATGCAATATGGGTATCAAATGAAAGGGCTTTAATAGTAGAACACGATACAGTGAGTGACATTGTTTCAAACTCAATATGGCCGCCGCTTCAAAATGGCCGACCGCTTTCCTTTTACCACCTATGCAATATGGGTATCAAATGTAAGGATTTTAAGTGTAGAATACGATTCAGTGACGTTTCTCCAAATTCAATATGGCCGCCGTTCCGAAATGACAGACCGATTTCCCTTCTCCACCTATGTAATATGGGTAACAAATGTAAGGATTTTATTAGTAGAACACGATACAGTGAATGATATTGCTTCAAACTCAATATGGCCGCCGCTCCGAAATGTCAAATCGCTTTTCCTTCTCCACCTATGTAAGATGGGTATCAAATGTAAGGATTTTAAGTGTAGAATACGATTCAGTAAGTGACGTTTCTCCAAATTCAATATGGCCGCCGCTCCGAAATGACAGACCGATTTTCCTTCTCCACCTATGTAATATGGGTATCAAATGTAAGGATTTTATTAGTAGAACACGATACAGTCAGTGACATTTTTTCAAACTCAATATGGCCGCCGCTCCGAAATGTCAAATCGCTTTTCCTTCTCCACCTATGTAATATGGGTATCAAATGTAAGGATTTTAAGTGTAGAATACGATTCAGTAAGTGACGTTGCTCCAAATTCAATATGGCCGCCGCTCCAAAATGGCGGATCGCTTTTCTTTTGCCACCTATGTAATATGGGTATCAAATGAAAGAATTTTCAAAGTAGAACGTAACCTTTCCAATTTTTTGAATAATCGAACACATTTTTAGGCAAATTTTATGTAACTTCAAAAAAAGAAAAATTTTTTGCACCGACTCGCAACTGAAAACCTTTCGCTTAGAAACACATTGAGTGGACCACTCCACCGCGGGGTGCTTGCTCCCCGCGGCACACACGCGACATGGACATGGCTTCCAAATAAAAATGTTTATAGAGTAGAACATAACCTTTCCAGCTTTTTGGTTAATCGAACACCTTTCTTTGGCAAATTTTAAATCAACCTCAAAAAATATACATTTTTGCACCAAATCACAACTGAAAACTTTTTTTTATTACAAAAGCGATGTGAGGACCACACCACCGCGAGGTGCGTGCACCTCGCGGCACACACGCGTCCACATGATGATTCAGTGTTGCCACCGCTCCGAAATGACAGATCGATTTTCTTTTGCCACCCATGCAATATAGATATCGAAAAAATGGACTTTGAGTGTAAAAAACGACACAGTCAATGACATTACTCCAAATTCAATATGGCCGCCGCTCCGAATTGGCCGATCGATTTTCTTTTGCCACCCACGTAATATGGGTATCAAATGAAAGAGCATTCAGAGAAAAACGTATCCTTTCCAGGTTTTTGAATATTTGAACACCTTTTTTAGGCAAATTTTATAACTTCGACAAAAAAAAAACATTTTTGCACCTACTCGCAACCGATAACCTTTTGATTACAAAAGCTAAAGTGGGGGGTCCACCACCGCGGGGTGCGCGCACCCCGCGGCACACACGCGACATCTAGTAAATAATATAAGGATACAAACAACATCACAGTTTTATATTGAAGGCCGTGCCAAATTTTAACTTGTACTTATATTTTTTAAGATTTTCCAGGTGATTATTGCTTGGCACCGACTTTAATATAAAACTGTGATGTTGTTTGTATTCTTATATTATTTATGACTTTTTGGTGTTTTTGAAGTCGGTTTTATATTTTGTAAACAAAAATTCTTTTCAATCTTTTTAGTTAATTTAAAATACCAAAACCTTATCCTAAATGTAACAAATACGTTTCTGAAAACCGCATCAAAATCGATTCAGCTAAACGCGAGATAATCGCGGACAAACATACATACAAACATACAGGTCAAATTGAGAACCTTCTTTTTTTTTAACCGACTTTGAAAAAGGAAGAGGTTCTATGTTCGACTGTATCTATTTTTTTGAAGTCCGTTAAAAAGGATCTGCTTATTTCATAAATTGGTTCCGGTTCCGGCTGTCATATAGCTCACTGCGTTGAAAAAAGCTCTCGTAAATTACATAACTAATTATAGTGAAAAGTGCACCATTACATTGTAAATCTTCACAAAAACGTCCCAAGTGAACATCACCACACATCAAGAATTGATTTTGGTATATATTTACAGCCAAAAGGCAGGAAAATCGAAAAAAAGTGTGAGTAAAAATCGAAAGTATATAAAGGAATAAATTTTTGTAGAGGGTACTTAAATATTTAACCATCTACCATTCAAAATTCGATGTAAATGAAACGACAACTGAGTCAGTTGTCGTGTCGTTCTACCTACTTATGCTTGCGTAATAAATTATTACGCAAGCATAAGTAGGTAGGTAGGTACTTCACTTCGATACCAATTTCCAAACGTAGGGTATCCAATCCAGTCACAATTTCACAAAATGTCATGCATGATTTAAATCGGTCTGAATATGTCATCTGCACAGATTTCTTTTTATCTTTTATCCGGCAATGGCTACAATGGCCTTCAGCCGATAATGTACAGAGTAAAAAAAAAATTATGACTAGCGTTTTCCAGTTAAGCACGAATTTTCAACAGTTTTTTGTGTTGCATCTTCGCGTTTTAGCTTTTGGTGTTAACCTTTGTAGGTAGGTACTGGTTACATTTACTCATTTTGTATCGGATAGGTGATGGTATTGGCCCATACTGCAATATGTGGTTAGTGATGTTCAATGAGTGCTATGTTTCGTGTTTATGTTCCATTCTTTTTTTATAAACACGGTTATTTTTTTATCACCCTGGAAAATTTCAGGGATGCTTCAGGACACATCCATTATTATATAAAAATTAAAAAAAAATAAAATTAAAAAATAAAAAAAAATTACAAAAAAATAAAAAAAATCTCTAAAATCCTGCTTTCAACTAAGGCAGCATTTTTTGCATTTTTTAAAAAAAAATTATAAAATTAAGTAAGCGAGTTATTTTTTTTATTCATATATAAAACATTCTAATACCATGTCGTGAAGCGTCCCTTAAATTTTCCAGGGTGATAAAAAAATAACCGTGTATACTGCGGTTTTACTTTCTTACATTTTTTTTTTTAGTTTAATTTATGCCCATGTTTTATTAGGTAAAATTAGTAATTTTAGTTGTCATATGTTTTCTTTAAATGATTTGTAAGCTGGTGGGTGGTGCAGAGATCCATTCAGGCTCTGTACTATTTGATTTGCTTTTTAGTCATTCTTTTTTATTATTATTATTTAATTTAGTTATTTTTATTTTATATATATTATGCACTTAGATGACATTTATTATTCTGCCGAAGAATCCGTTTCCTCATCTGATGAAGACAGTTTTTGCTCAGTTGCCGATAATCTTAATGACTTCCTGACTCACAACTTCAACCACCAGCCAAATCGCTTAATCAACGTATGCCACATCAATGCACAAAGTATTCCCAGCCACTATGGTGAGCTGTATGATGCATTTCATTGTTGCGGTGTCCACTCCATTTTGGTCTCTGAGACGTGGCTAAAACCACATCTCCATTCTACTATGTACCCGCTTCCAGGCTTCACCCTCATCAGGAACGACCGCATCGGCAAGGGTGGGGGAGGGGTAGCAATTTATCTGCGTTCCAACTTTCCTTACAAAATTGTTGCTGCCTCTGATCCTCATTATACCGGCTCTGCCGAGTTCCTGTTTTTGGAGGTGGGTGTGGGTGCTGCTAAATTAGTGCTTGGTGTGGTCTACTGTCCCCCTGCCGTAGATTACTTCACTGACCTTGAATCAGTCTTAGAGTCTTTAGGGTCTGATTATGCACACCATATCATCATGGGAGATTTTAACACCAATATCCTATTTCCCCGATCTGCGCGTCCTCGTAAACTATTGCAATTAATTGAATCAGCCAGCCTACATATTTTGCCCCTTCAAGCAACACACATCAACGTCGGTGGTAATGATTCCTGGCTTGATTTAATTGTTGTCTCAAACCTTTCCCGTGTATCCTCTCATGGTCAACATGCGGCTCCTGGTTTCTCCCATCATGACCTTATTTTCCTCTCCTATATTCTTAAACCTCCCAAACCTGTCCCTAAGGTCCTGTACAGGAGAAACTTTTCTCGCATTGACGTCGCAAAATTTTATTCAGACGTATCGAGGATTAACTGGCAGCCAGTGTTTCAAGCACGTACTATTGATGATAAGTTGCAAGCTTTTAATGATGCAATAACTCAAATTTACGACACTCATGCTCCTATTAGGAAAATCAAACTGAAACACCGGCCCGCACCTTGGATAACAGAAGATATCCGTAAAGCCATGAAAAGGAGAGACAGAGCATTGCGGATCTTCCGGAGGGAGCGTTGTGACGAAAGATGGAACGAGTATAAGGTTGCGAGGAATCGATGTAACCAAGTGATACGTAACGCTAAACGCCGCCATATACTTAACAATATCTCTTCTTCTTCTTCTGCTAGTATCTGGAAGTTCCTTGGTACTCTTGGAATCGGTAAAGCACACCACTCTGAACTGCCGAGCAGCATCTCTTTAGATGATCTAAATGAGCATTTCTCCCTTAATCCCAATCTTGACCGTCCCATTATCTCTAACACAATTGCTTTTATTGCTGATCTACCTAGTCCTGATGTCACCTCTTTCGTTTTCTTACCGGTAACCTGTAATGAAATTAAAAAAATTCTTATTTCGATTAAATCTAATGCGATGGGATGTGATAAGATCAACCGCCAGATGCTTGTTCCCATTATTGATCACATCCTTCCCGCAATCACTCACATCATAAATTTTTCCCTTGAGGTTGGTACATTTCCCTCTCTTTGGCGGAGAGCCTATGTGCGACCACTTCCTAAGGTACCTAATCCAACCCTCCCTACTCAATTCCGTCCGATTTCCATACTCCCTTACTTATCCAAAGTGCTTGAGGCGTGCGTCCACAAACAATTTTCCTCTTTTATTCATGAAAATTCCCTTCTTAGTCCTTTTCAGTCTGGCTTTAGACCCGGTCATAGTACAACTACTGCTCTTCTTAAAGTGACCAATGATATAAAAGCCGGTATTGGGGATCGAAAAGTTACTGTGCTGGTTCTTGTCGACTTCTCAAACGCTTTTAATACCGTAAACCATGACATTCTATTATCTATTCTCTCCCATCTCAAGGTTTCTCGTGTGGTGTTGGAGTGGTTCTCATCGTATCTTCAGGGACGCCAGCAATCGGTTATCTGTGAAGAATCCTCTTCTTCTTGGAGTGATCTTATAACTGGTGTTCTTCAAGGTGGCATTTTATCTCCTCTTCTATTTTCAGTTTTCATAAACTTTATTACTTACCGTCTTCAATGTGCGTATCACTTGTATGCCGATGATTTGCAACTTTACACCCAGGCGGACGTTGATGAGATTAATAAAGCAATTGACGCGATTAATATGGACCTTGAAACCATTAGGTGTTGGTCTGAGCAATTTGGAGTCTGTATTAACCCATCTAAATGCCAAGCCATCATAATTGGTAGCTCCAGGATCTTATCAAAGGTTGCTTTTGATAGTTTGTGTCCTGTTAGTTTTGATGGTAAAGCAATTTCATTTAGCAGCAGTGTGAAGGATTTGGGTCTTCACTTGGACTCTAGTCTTAGTTGGCGACCCCAGATTGCAAGTATCTGCCAGAGAGTAACTGGGACATTACGATCTCTGTATCGTCTAAGAAACTTTTTGCCTGCTGACACAAAAAAAATGCTTGTACAGAAATTAATCTTTCCTATTATTGACTATGGTGATGTGTGCTATCTCGACCTGAATGCAGATCTACTCAACAAATTGGACCGTCTTCTGAATAACTGCATTCGATTCGTCTTTAATTTAAGAAAGTATGATCATGTCTCTGCTCATCGGATGCATTTGAAATGGTTACCCATACGTGAGCGTAGAGATATGAGGACTTTAACAACGCTGTATTCCCTAATTAATGGCCCGAACACCCCTAATTATCTTAGAGATCATTTTCAGTATTTCACTACCTCTCATGATAGATCCCTTCGTTCCGTCTATAATGGCCTTCTCAAATGTCCAACTCACCAGTCGGGGATCATACACTCCTCTTTTTTAGTCCAATCCATCCTTTTATGGAATACTCTCCCACTGGAAGTCAGGAAGTCATCAACCAAAGTAATTTTCAAAAATAGATTGCGGAAAGTTTTCCAAGGAAAAACTCCATCACATGGCTGAAACTCAAAACTGCTTTTGCTAATGTAAGTTTGTGATGTTTTTCTTCCTTATTATATTTAGTATAGTGCATAGTTATAATTATGTATATGTGTGTATATATATATATATGTATATATTGTATAAAGCATATTATCATATTTATTTACATGTGGATATAGGTATGTATTTATATAGGTTTAAATTTAAGTATTGTTCATATCTTACATTTAATTTAATTTGTATTGGTACATCTACCTCTGAATTCTCTGCATCACCCAAAGGTTGACTGGCAGATAATGCCCCAGGCATTAAGTCCGCCTTTGTACATAAGCGTACATGAAGAATTAATAAATAAATAAATAAAACTTGTCGTGAAAGATGGAAATAGAACAAATGAGAAGAGGAAACGTATGCCAACAGAATCCCCCACCCAGAAACCCCAGGAAGAGGATACTACTGTAACAGCTCCTACTAAAATAAACAAAACAAACGCAATGGGAACCATTCGTCGCGTTAACCCCTCTCCAACATCAGAAATGTCAAAATATTGACAATCAACAGACAGCGGACTCCGGAAGCACATTATCAATAAAAACACAAACATCAAAACAACAACTAAAACATCTCCCCCAAGCCGGACAGCGGTCACCGAGGGGGAAAATGACCGCAACCCTCCATCCGAAATATCGGAATTAAAGCCGCAACTAAAAATATGTACCTACAATATAAGATCATTAAAATCTACAGAACGATTACTGGACCTGACTAATGCGATCGAGAAAATAGATTTTGATATAATAGGACTTGCAGAAGTGAGAAAACTGGGCTGTAAAATTGAAGAATACCAAAAATATATACTGTTTTATATAGGAGAAACAACTGGATTAAATGGAGTAGGATTCCTAGTTAAAAAAACCTATAAACAATCTATTACAAACTTTTTCGGAATCTCAGAAAGAGTTGCAGTGCTGAAACTTAAATTAGGAACGAATATAATAACAATCATACAGGTTTATGCTCCTACTGAGAAAGCAACTGATGAAGAAATATGCAAGTTTTATAGCGACCTCAAGAAAGCTCATGATTTACAAGAAAAAACTGTTATAGTAATGGGAGACTTCAATGCGAAAATAGGACAGCCTAAAAAGGAGGAGAATTTAGTAATGGGTATATTTGGATATGGAAACAGAAATGAAAGGGGCGAGAGACTAATTGAATATGCCTGCGAACAGAAATTATCTATTATGAATACCTTCTTTAAGAAAAAACTAAACCGCAGATGGACATGGTTATCTCCTGACCAAAAAACTAAAAATGAAATTGATTTTATCTTGTGCAACAAGCCACAAAATATAACAAATGTAGAAGTACTAAATAACGTATCATTCCCATCAGACCACCGACTATTGAGAGCTACACTCATAACTACATCCCAGAAGCTGGACAGAAAAAATATCAGGTCAACGCCCAAAACGCCTAAAACAGAGACCGAAAAATCTATTTACACTAAGAACTTAAAAGATAACTTAAACAAGCAGTTTAGTCTGTTACAACATATTGACACTGATGTACAAATATTCTATGACAAACTAGAGAAAGCAATTTTAGCCAGTCTTAAAACAATAAGTACGAGCCGTACAAAAAGTAAAAACAAAATATTAAGTAATTCAACGATTGATCTAATAAGCAGACGTACAGAACTCTTAACAACTAAACACAGATCCAAAGAACAGAAAGAGGAACTGAAAATCCTATTCAAAAAAACTAAAAAGGCTATAAGGGAAGACTACAATGAGCACAGAAAAAAGATAATTGAAGAGAACTTAAATAAGTATAGAAGCAGTAAACGGGCAAATAAAGAATTAACCACTCATAAAGATTGGATACAAAAACTAAAGAAAGGACAAGAAGAAACCAAACCCAGAAAGGAAATCATTGATCATGCAACCACATACTACAAAGAACTATATAGTAAACCATCCAATGGCTTACACGAAGAAAACGAAACGCATGAAGAAGACTATTCAGAAGAGAACACAGAACAACAAATAGCGCAACCAGTTACTAATAATGAGATATTAGCACAAATCAAAAAACTGAAACTGGAAAAGAGCCCTGGGCCTGATAACATCAACAATGATGCAATTAAAACGGGAGCACCTTACCTGATCCCATATTTGATGCAACTGTTTAATATGATTCTAGAAACAGAAACAATTCCCAAGCAATGGTGCAGCTCTGACATAATATTATTATACAAAAAAGGTAACCCATTGGACATTGGGAACTACAGACCAATAAGCTTACTGTCTAGTATATATAAACTTTTCACATCAATTTTACTGAGACGCATAACACCAAAGATAGATTATAACCAACCGGTGGAACAAGCGGGCTTTCGCTCTGGTTTCTCAACAACAGACCACATACATGCCCTAGACCAAATACTGGAAAAATATAAAGAGTATAATCACCCTCTATATGTAGCTTTTGTCGACTATTCAAAGGCATTCGACAGCATAACCCACAACTCCATCTGGAAAGCATTAAAAGATTGTGGCATAAGCAATACATACATAAATGTCATAAAAAACATCTACTCAGAAAGCAAAAGTAGAGTACGACTAGAAAACAAAGGTGATGAGATACCAATAAAAAAGGGTGTCAGACAAGGGGACCCATTATCACCCAAATTGTTTATAGCAGTCCTCGAGGGAGTATTCAGAAAAATTAACTGGAAAAATAAAGGTCTTTGGATACAAGTACAATATCTCACAGACCTCAGATTTGCAGATGACATCGTGCTCTTCGCTAAAACACCCACAGAATTAGAACAAATGTTACAAACTTTAGATACTGAAAGCAACAAGGTGGGTTTACACATGAATATAGACAAAACCAAAGCAATGACAAATGGTGTATCAACATTGATAAGAGTGTCTGGTAATCAGATTGAATATGTAAATGATTACATATATCTTGGAAAACAAGTGTCACTTAAGACAAAAAGAAATGAGGAAGAAGTGGAAAGGAGGATAAACAACACATGGAAGAAATACTGGTCATGTAAAGAAATCTTAAAGGGAAAATATCCAATGGAGCTGAAAAGAATTGTAATGGATACATGCATCCTACCAAGTTTGACATATGGATGCCAGACATGGACATACACAAACAAAATAAAAAACAAAATTACCACCTGCCAGCACTCAATGGAGAGAAGCATATTAAAAGTAAGAAAAATATACAAAATTAGGTGTGAAGAACTAAGAAAGAAAACTAAGCTAACAGATGCGCTTCAACATGCACTTAGTCTCAAGTGGAAATGGTCAGGCCACATAGCAAGATGCAAAGATGAAAGAAAGAAAGAAAGAAAGATATCTTTATTTGCTAGAATATGGTGACACAAGTTCTTAAGGTTTAATGGCTCTACATACTCTGTTGAAGTCGTCAACGTGCAAAATGTTTTCGTCAGGCTTTACAAATGATTGTTTCTAAGTAATATAATATATGTTGTACAATAGTCAAGATATTAACAATATTATAATATCAATGTCATAGAAATTAAAATTAGAATTACAAAATGGAAAGGACCAGAAGGGAGAAGGAAAAGAGGCAGGCCACAGAAAGATGGTCAGATGACATCACTGAAGTAGCTGGAAGAAATTGGATTGAAATTGCCCAAAATAGGAAAAAATGGAAAGAGATGGAGGAGGCTTACACCCAGAAGGGGTCCATACTCAAAGATTCAAAATAAAACAAACAATAAAAATTAAGGAAATTATATTACATATAAATAACTTACACAATTTGTTTATACACGGTTATTTTTTTATCACCCTGGAAAATTTAAGGGACGCTTCGCGACATGGTATTAGAATGATTTAAATATAAATAAAAAAAATAACCCCCCTCCTTAATTTTATATTAATTTTTTAAAAAATACAAAAAATGCTGCACTAGTTGAGAGCAGCATTTTTAGAGATTTTTTTATTATTATTATTATTTTTTATTTCATTTTTTTTTATTTTTTATATAATATTGGAAGTGTCCTGAAGCATCCCTAAAATTTTCCAGGGTGATAAAAAAATAACCGTGTATATATATAATTGTTGGTATGGAATAAATAAGCTTATTATTATTATTATTATATATTTCATAAATTAAATTTCTTCCAGCAGACCTGCGAAAGGAGAAATTGTAATATATTAGAATTAGTGTGTATAGCAGATTAGAAGGCGATCAAATAGTAAAAAATATATAAAAATAAAACCATACTAAATAAAAAAATATGTAGAAATACCAATTACACAAATAATATGAATATTATTAAATGTTTATATATCATAATTAGGACTTGGATAGATAGTATTCCCTTATGTGGCGCTTGAAAGAGTGGATGAGATGTAGCTATCAGGACAAATTAATTCTCAATCACTTCTCAATATTGTTATTTTTGTTGAGAATGTCACGGAGAGAAACTATTTATGCCTTCCTCGCACTAAGATTGTTTTAGTGCTTACCCGTGGTACTACCGTTGGTACTACTGTTGTGACAATGAGACTAATCGAGAACTATACCCCCTCAATCAAAAAAATAATTTTCCAAATCGGTTCATAAATGACAGAGCTGCAGAGTTATGAGGTAGCAAACTTAGAAAAAGAACATACAATGGAAATGATAAAGTCCCCCTTTTTGTGAAGTCGGTAAAAAAATCAAATGACTCGCAATTGAAAGTTGCTTTTAAAATAGTTTTATTAAAGCGTTCCTTAATTTCTTCAAAATAATATAAATATTTAATAATATAAATATAAATTTTGTCGAAGCCTGAGCTCCTAAGGGAGATCGAGAGTTTCTAAGGACAGTTATATTCCACGCAAGCACCTGTTGAAAGCGAGGCTAGAGACCCCAGAGCGAAGCTTACCCGACACTATACCGAAGATATCCCGGACGTCAGCCTGTACGAGATTAGTATGGCTTTCAAACAACTAAAAAACAACAAGGCGGCGGGTGATGACGGAATCACTACAGAGCTTCTGAGAGCGGGCGGTAAGCCGATACTTAAAGTCCTCCAGAGGCTCTTTAATTCCGTTATCCTCGAGGGCAGAACGCCTAAAGCATGGAGCGAGAGTGAGGTCATCCTGTTCTTCAAAAAGGGTGATAAAACACTCTTGAAGAACTATAGGCCGATCTCACTCCTGAGTCATGTTTATAAGTTGTTTTCGAGAGTCATTACGAATCGTCTCGCTCGCAGGTTTGACGACTTCCAACCTCCCGAGCAAGCCGGTTTCTGAAAAGGCTATAGTACCATAGACCACATCCATACGCTGCGGCAGGTTATACAGAAGACCGAGGAGTATAATCTGCCACTTTGCTTGGCGTTTGTGGACTATGAGAAAGCCTTCGATTCGATCGAGACATGGGCGGTGCTGCAGTCTCTCCAAAGGTGCCAAGTGGACTACAGGTACATAGAGGTGCTACGGTACCTATACGGAAATGCCACTATGTCGGTTCGACTCCAGAACCAGAGCTCTAATCCCATCCAATTGCAGCGAGGTGTAAAACGTTATCTCTCCAAAACTCTTTACCGCTGCATTGGAGGATATTTTCAAGCTTCTGGATTGGAAAGGATACGGCATTAACATTAATGGCGAGTACCTAACACACCTCCGTTTTGCCGATGATGTAGTTCTAATGGCTGAGACCTTGGAAGACCTGAACACCATGCTCGGAGATCTCAGTAGTGCTTCCCAAAGAGTGGGTCTTAAAATGAACATGGATAAGACAAAAATCATTTCGAATGCCCATGTTGTACCCACTCCAGTTAATATTGGGAACACTACACTTGAAGTTGTAGACAACTACGTATACCTGGGACAGACAGTCCAGTTAGGTAAGTCCAACTTCGAGAAAGAGATCTCTCGTCGAATCCAGCTCGGATGGGCAGCTTTCGGGAAGTTACGAAAAATCTTCTCGTCCAAATTGCCTCAGTGTCTCAAGACGAAAGTCTTTGACCAGTGTGTGTTGCCAGTGATGACCGAAAAGCGGAAGCGAAACGTGGCCATTCACTATGGGTCTCGTCCGAAGGCTCAAGGTCGCTCAGCGGGCAATGGAGAGAGCAATGCATGGGGTCTCCCTGCGTGATCGGATCCGAAATGAGGAGACCCGCAGGAGAACTAAAGTAACCGACATTGCTCGAAGGATTGCTCAGCTGAAGTGGCAGTGGGCGGGACACATAGCTAGAAGGACCGATGACCGTTGGGGCCGAACGGTTTTTGAGTGGCGACCACGATCCGGACGACGCTCAGTGGGTAGGCCCCCGATCAGGTGGACCGACGATCTGGCAAAGGTCGCGGGAAGCCGCTGGATGCGGGCAGCGGCGGGACCGATCGTTGTGGAGATCCATGGGGGAGGCCTATGCCCAGCAGTGGGCGTCGTGCGGCTGAGATGATGAATATAAATATTAAAACTGATAGTTACCCACATGGTATTCTTTGATTGTCAAAGATAATAAGTAGTACTAACGGACACGTGAGTAGTACCACGGGTAAGGACTGGATTTTTTGTGTATTGCGTCTTGAAATGACAGTTAAGACTGTGTTGCCGTTTGTAGCCAGCCGTTTGTTCCCAGCTTCGTCAGCAGACTGTAACTAAATATTTCTTTTTAGTATGAAATAATAAAACAAAAAGTACGTAGTATATAATAGTAAGCAAGCACTATTGGTCTCAAATGTACTTTAAAGTAGTTCACAGTATTTGCTTTTTTTATGTTCGGTTATGAGTTACTCCTCTAAATGAAATATTTTATAAGTTTAAAATAAATTTCATAACCATGGTTATGAGTGGGTCCTCAAGTCAGTTATGAGTCGCCACATTTTATTACAGTTATGAGTTTCTGGTTATGAGTGGGCGCGAGACCGGAATGTTTGTTTGTCATGTTTTTCGTATGTGACCATGTCTGGCTGCCATATGTTAAAACAGGTAACACACAAGTGCTACCCCCGAAGCGCAAGAAGTTTATACTTTCGGCTGAGACTCCCGAACTTATGAGAAAAAGACGCGAGTTGCCGCCGTCTCAGATGTCATCGTCAGATCGGGGCACTTTTAACCAAGTGATTTGAAAGCTGACGCGACGCGATCTCCGACGCGACGCTCTAATGCCCGCGCCAAAGCGGCTACGATCGCGCAAAACAGAACAGGGGATCGAAAGTTTTCGTTCAGCAGTTGGGTGGCCCCATCTGACGACACTTAAAACTGTCGATGGCCGTATTGTTACCTCTAAGTTCGAGATTCTGAAATAGCTCAGCGGTAGGAAAGACTATCTCACCAGCGCAGCAATAACCATAGAGCCCCATTAACGTGCCACTATACAGAGGACATACCCGACGTCGAGTTTATTAGGGCCGCCCTCCAGCAGCTTAAGAACAACAAAGCACCGGGTGTTGACGGTATTACTACAGAGTTCCCTAAAGTCGGCGGAACTCCACTTCTGGATGAGCTGGCAAGCCTGATTAATACCGTCATACAGCAAGGTTTAACACCGCAGGCATGGAGCAGGAATGCGGTGGTTCTGTTCTTCAAAAAAGGCGATTCAAACTTGCTGAAGAGCTACGGACCCATCTCTCCTAGAAGCTGTTCTCGAGGGTTCTCACGAGCCTCCAGAAACAGCCGGGTTTCGAAAAGGCTACAGCACCGTAGACCACATCCATACTGTTCGGCAGATTATGCAG
Organism: Schoenobius gigantellus; assembly: GCA_963935595.1. Taxonomy (NCBI): domain Eukaryota; kingdom Metazoa; phylum Arthropoda; class Insecta; order Lepidoptera; family Crambidae; genus Schoenobius; species Schoenobius gigantellus. The sequence continues at coordinate 31,221,088 of OZ012551.1, forward strand.
AAAACACAGGAGTAGGTACAATAGGCCGTTGTGTATGGTATTTGTGGACTACGATAAAACCTTCGATTTCATCGAAACTGGGCGGTTCTGCAGCGATGCCGAATCGATTGGCGATATATCGAGGTGCTGAGATGTCTGTATGAAACCGCTACGATGGCCGCTCAGATCGAGGACAGAAAGACAAAATCCGATTGAGTTGCGTCGTGGAGTGCACAAATGCGCTCGAGGATGTCTTCATGACACTGGAGTAGTCAGGACAGGGGATCAACGTAAGCGGTAAACGTCTCGATTCTCGCACCTACAGTTTGCCGATGACATCGTCGTCGTCGCAGAGTCGCCGGAACAGCTTAGCGAAATACTGCATGACCTAAATGAGGCTGAATATTTTGATAAACGATCTGAAAAGAAAGGTATTTGGTATCGAACAATACAGCCCAAACCGTTGCAGTCGCCATGGATTGATAAAAGTACGCTATGCAGACATGATCGATCTTATAGTAGCCATGAGGCTACGGTCCGGACACATTCCAACAAATAAATTCAAATATATTATTGGTAAATTTAGGAACAGTAGAAGATGTACAACACATCTTGATGAAATGTGTTCGGGCCGGGTCTCGTCAATCAGAGTGCGTGGTAGGATATTGTAATACCGCACTAAGGGATCCGTCGTCAAAAGAAATAAAATTTCTAATCATTTATTATTCATGTATGACCCGTTAAATTATTGTACTGAAGTTACAATATTATCTATACAAATAAATAAAATTGAAGTGTCTGTTTGTAATGTCAAAATAACAAGTTTTTACTAAATGGGTATGAATGTACCAATAACAAAAACAATTTAAAAAAAAATTGTCTGTCTGTCTGTTTGTTCCCGCTAATTTCCGGAACGGCTGGACCAATTTTGACGGGCCTTTCACCAATAGATAGCTAATTATATAAGGTATAACTTATCAAAATCTTTAAAAAAATTGCCTACAAAAATCTAAATGCTGCCAAAAATTACTATTCCACGCGGACGAAGTCGCGGGCACAGCTAATCTATATAAATAAAAATGGATCTTCGAAATGTATGTACGCCCATAACTTTCGAACGACTGCACCAAGTTGGATAATTCTTGGTTTTATGTATTCGTTATTGTTAGGATAAGGTTCGTGTAATATAAAAATTACGATAATTTAAACAAACATTTCAGTAATTTAGTTAAAAAACATGGCGATACAAAGTACAGCTAGTTATTAATATAATTTAAGCAAGGTGGATGTATAAAGCGACATGGTCTATAACAGATCAAGCTCTTTAAACTTGGATTTTTTTAAAAATGCATACTTGGTGTAGTAGAAAAAAACGATAAGAAAAAAACGATAATACATTTTTTAATAACTTAAAAAAGTTGTTAGTTGACAAATGCTATTACACTATTAACGAATACTTGAATGACACAAAATTACTTAATAAATAACATTAAAAATAATCGGTCTACACAAATAAATAAGTACATAAAACTTTATCTACTAAAATAAATTTTTGACGACAAGAAAAAAACATGATTTTTAATTTGATGATAATGATGATTGACAATAAATAATCATAATATTTACATGCATGACAATTAAATAATATTTTTTACAAATATTTTTAATTAAGTAAGTAATATTTTGAACGACTCGAAAGTAATCGATGAAATTGACATTCAATCTAATCTTTCTGTTTAATTTCCTAATGAATTTAACCAAATCAATGTAAAATATTAAAAAATATAAATTTAAACTATACTGAATTTTAAAATTAATTATGAAATACAATAATAATACCATATTAAATAAAAACCTTTCATATTAAAATATTGTTTAATGTTGTCTATTTATTCAAATATTTATAATTGCCGTGATCATCGTATAATTAAGCTTTATAATCTGTAAATAAGACAATTAGTAGTTCTCGTACCTAATAATAATAAGCTTCCTCTCTCTTGTTCAACGATTGCGTGCCCAACGGGTCCATAATGATCTTATTTTTTGTGAACCACCTATTTTACACATTATGGTATGCAATAAAGATTTTGAATTGAATTGAATTGAGTAGCACATATTTTGTTTCGCGTTCTCCATCTCTTTGCAGAGGTATAATTGCTGTAAACTTACCTACGACCGGTTTCAATATCTTATCTATTTAGATTTGTGGATTTGTTAATGTACGATTTCTACGTTAACATTTCATTAAATTATTGTCACTTGTCGAGCGCCATCAGTGTTCATCGAGCACCACCAGTACACGTCTAGAGTCGTCAGTGCGCGATTTTAAGGCCTAATTCGAATAATAATTGCCTACCTATTTCATCATCATCATCATCATCACAGCTCATATACGTCCCCACCGAGGGGCTCGAGCCTACCCTATGTAAGGGTGATTAGGCCTTAGTCAACAACGCTGGCCCAGTGCGGATTGGTCGACTTCACATACACCATTGAATTTCTTCGCAGTTGTATGCAGGTTACTTCACGATGTTTTCCTTCACCGTAGGAGCGTCAGACAAATGTAAGTACATATGAAATTCTAAACGAAAAACACATGGCGGTCTCGAACTCCGGCCTCCCGATTGGAACGCAAGTGCCGAGTCACAGCGCCACCGACGCCTACCTTTTGAGTAGGTAAAATAAATACTATTAGTACATTATTCAGTTACTTATATGGATTATTTTTTCCTCATCGATGAGAGTATCCCAGTCCTCTGAGAGTTACTGGAGATAAAATTTTGACGATTATTATTTTTTAATCACACAGGCAGTTATTTCAACTGATAATGGCCTGCATCCAGTTGCCATAGCTTATTTTCTCATGTCACTTTTTTAGATATTCATCCAACTTGAAGGTGTTGATACTGGAAGTAGAGACTATCTTTTCTGGAAGTTTGTTCCATGCTATAACCACTCTATTTAATATAACCATTCTATTTTATATAATCTAAGTAACCAAATCCACAGATGTATTTAAAGGTTGTATGTAACATAGTAAACGAATTGCTCGCAAACTATGCGCTCTTGAAAGTAACATTTCGCTTAGAATGTGCTTAGGGGTTTATTCGTGGAATTGACCCTCTGTACGTGGCAGCTGTGGCTGTGACTTGACTGGCTAAGGTGACTGGTGACATAACTGTGTAACCGTTCGGATTCTCTTAACGGACACTGTAGTAATGGAATCGTAATCGCAACGATTGTTCGACGCGTCGCGCCACTGACCGCATTAGGCGATGATCTGCGCAACTGCACCGCAATGGGCAGACCTTGTTTAGCTAACGGCTGCTGAGATGATTTCACTTTGTTTTGTAATATTTAAAATTGAGACCTCATGTGCATTTTTAGTGCCGACAGGATAGTCACTTATGACGCGGAGTAAAACTGCGGAGCGCAGTCAGTGCGAAATAACTAATTAATAAACAAAGTGGCCGTGAGAAATCTTTTTTTTTATTGCTACTAAGTTGGCAAACAAGCAAACTGCCCACCTGATGGTAAGTGGTAACAGTCACCTATAATACATGTGGCTCTTGTGAGATTCGCAGCAAAATTTGCAACCCCCACAAGAAACACAGTGTACGTTGCCAACTTGTGTTGTGACACAAGATGTAAAGTCACAGTGCCCAGTCATTTCACTGCCATATCTTACCCTTCAAACCGGAACACAGCAATGCAAGCACTGCTGCTTTGCGGCAGAAATAGGTAAGACGGAGGTACCTAAGCAGACGACCCTGGTACAGAGTCTCCCTCCAGTAAAATCCTGGTAGTATAAGTTTAATAAAAATCTTTTCAGTTTCAGATAAATTCCAAATAAAACAAAATGAAGACTCTGATCCTTTCTGTGAGTGTTTCGGAATTGGTTTGAATAAAAATCTTATATAGAATCTGGGTTGGGCGCCCCACAAACCTGTTGTGTTGCGCTATCGTTGCCACAGCTCGCCGTGTTTGTTCAACGCAAATCTACGCCGTGGCTGGTTCTGTCGAATAATTTATATCATCATAATAAACACATCAAATCTATACTAATATTATAAAGCTGAAGAGTTTGTTTGTTTGTTTGTTTGCTTAAACGCGCTAATCTCAGGAACTACTGATTCAAATTGAAAAATTCTTTTTGTGTTGGATAGTCCATTTATCGAGGAAGGCTTTAGGCTATATAACATCACGCTACGACTAATAGGAGCTGAGCATCAATGACAAATGTTGCAAAAACGGGTAAAAAATATACGGCGAAACGTAGTTCGCTGGCACAGCTAGTAGTAGAATAAAATGCGTGCCTTTCTAAAGTACATATACATCGTCTCAAGTGTGTACTTTTTCTGCATTCAACAGCTTCGACAATTTAAATGAAACACACTTTCCCAAATCCGCGAAAAGTGTGTTTCATTTAAATCATAATATCCTCTGTATACTTGATCGTAATCGTTTCAATTGTGTTGGATGACATTTTTTATACTTATAAGAAAGTTGTCAAACAAGCCCACCTAATACTGATGGCAATTGACTACAGTACAAAGGGCATTGCTTGAACCATGAAGCAAATACAAAGTATTTGCTTCATGGCTTGAACTTTCATAATATGAAGCCTCTTGTCATAGATTTTATGGTGGACATATAATTATGAGATATTTACGTGTTAGTGTGAATGTGACCGATAGTAAAATGAAACCGAATGCTTTGACGAATTGTCCACGTTCTGGAAAAGTCACCAATAGTGGCGGCGCTAGACCACATGTGGACGTCGGCGACATCAAGTTCGCGAGGCCTATTTTACTTCGCCCTCGGCCCTTCGGCCTTTTTAAATACTTAATTGTTACGAATTTTGACGCATACAAAACATACTCGAAGGCATTGATCGAAAGGTAAAAAATTTCTACGTTCTCGATAAAAAACAGATTAAAAACTCACTCATTCACTTTTCTCTTTCGGTTTCTATAGAGAAATAGATTACCTACGTATATGTTAGTACTTACCATTGGTATCTATTTCTTGGTTGATATTACGAGTATTACTACTTGTTAACGATATTGATTTTGACGAAATAGTTTTGAAACTTGACGAAACTTGTAAAACTTTTTTGCGAGGCCCCCTCAGGCGCGACGTCGCCGTCGGCGGTGGCCGACGTCGCCGACGCCTAGCGCCGCCACTGGTCACCAATGCAACTGGGTGTCTCTTATTGTAAAGATGGTGGAAACCAGCCAGCCGTCAGCCAATATCAAGGCCCCATCAGATCAATAAATCGATAATTCTTTGCGTCCTCTTAGGAATTCTTGTATGTATACCAAGGTGGCTACAAGTCACAACCACTTCGCTATCGGGGCAACGCAATATCTAAGCGAGTGAATGAGCTCTTGACTTCATGAACACTACGATTACATTGTCTCGTCAAAGTGGAAGGCAATGTCCTAAAAAATTATAACCAATAATGTCATGTCTAATGGTCTTCACAAAGTTGTCGTGGCGACCAGGTAACCTCGATGTTGTCTGAATAATGACCTGAAACCCAAAAGCCAGTAATGCTCCGGTAATGTAACGGTATTTTTAGAACAACTATCTTCATTTTTTATAATGTAACTAGCTGTACTCGGCCACGGTTTGCTGTGGCCTCGTTTATTATTTTATATTATGTACACTAGCTTTCCGCCAGCGGTTTCGCACGTCTGGATAAGTATATATGCTATTTATCGTTAAAAAATTCAAATAATGTTGTATTCTTATTTTCATACTATACTAACCAAGAAATGATGGGTTTCCCAAATGAATTTTCATTCTCGTGTTACCCCCATTTTACCCCCATCGAGGATGGGGTCCCATAAGTACTACCACATTCCTTCTGAGTAATCAAATGCAAACTAAATCGTATCAAAACCAAAAATGATAATTTGGCTCCACAAACCAATCCCCACTATTACCAAATAAGCATGTAGGTAAGTATTATGCAATAAATATAATATCGAGGTCAAAACTCGAGATAATAACTATCCAATCTTTTAAGTTGGATCAAAGCAAACCAAATTTAGTCAAGATCGGCTGAGTACTTTTGGAGTTTATCCTTATATAACTACTTATATTTATATTATCTACGATTTTTCTCAGTATAGCTTATAACTATAAAACCATTATTATGTTTTTGTAATAGGTATCCGTCTGATGTTAACTGGCCTTAGCCTTAAGAAGCTAGTGACCAGTGAGTGAGGTCACCTGCTCCTTTAGAGATATACAAAACACCCATGTTGTAAGATTTGACATAGAACCTCAGATTTCGAATATTTTGATTAATTGTAACCATAAATACAACCATATAACATTATTATTTTAACGACAAGATCAAATTGGAATGTGAGTGAGCTGCACCCTACATTCCTTAACAACAACGGAACCGATTCTCTTTCCTCTGCTGTTGAAACAACAATGCTATTAGCATCGGAGGAGCTTAGTGGCGCATTGGTGCGTGCACTCAGCGAAACGATTGCTAGGGTGAAGTAACGTTGACTGTGATCAGTCTTATGATGGCTGACCAAAATGTGAAACATCGCGAGCTCCTCCGTGCTTCGAAAGGCACGTTAAACAGTGAGTCCTGCGCCTGATCTCGCCCCGGTCGTCTCGGCGAACCGTTCCACCCATCGGATTATGCGAGTAAAGGAACTGCTTTGCGTTTGCGCAGTCACCTGTGAACATTAACGTTACATATATATGTCAATGCCTGTGCACCATAATATTATCCCCGCGCAGATGTCTCTGTTGAGATTGGCCACCGTGACCAAATATCAATTAGGAGAACAAATGTCCTCCTTACCGATATTTATTTGGTCACGGCATATTTGGTTACAATGTCAATTATAATGTACTCAGGTCATTATTATTATGGGAACGGGGTAATACGGTGGTAGCTAGCCAGGCGGGCTCACAATTTCTCGTCATTGTAGACCCATAAACATTTTTTTGTCTCCCCTTAAAGAAAGAGAATTTGGCCTCCTACATCATGCTGGCCAGACGGGTTGCTGTAGGGTTTTATATAGAGTTTTACATATCTTCACAGAGGTGTCATTGCAGTAAACTACTTTTATACTATACTTACTAAGAAGTGATTATTTTTTAAATGGAAGAAAGACATTCCATGCGAACAAATATGCGGGAAGAAAAAATATATATACTTTTTCTTCCGGCTTGAAAAAGTATATATAAACTTTTTTTTCTTTTTATATATAGAAATCCATTATTTTTTAGTTTAGTATGAGAATCGAGCATCGCCACCGCCGTCGCCAGTGTCACCTCAGCCTTCCTCGAGCGAAGTGCCAGTGGCCAAGCCAAACCAATCTTGCTGCATTGTTTCAAACAAACATGTATCTTCTTGGCAAAAGAATAACACTGAGTGTCAATAATTGTTATATCTATAATTTTTTAGTATAAATTTCAATTAAGAGGAAACCTTATTAAGGGCGAGAGAATTTTGAAAATAGGTAAGTATTTGTAAAATGTATTGCTGCCGTGGCTGCCCCCGAACAAACGAACTGCACACGTAGCACAAGGACCCCCGAGATAAATATGTCTATCATTATGTCACTTTATTCTCGCGATCATTGTGCTACGCGTGCTGAGCGCGATAGAGACACCTGCAGCTCAGAACGAAGATACCTAATGAAAAGTACACAAAATAGACGTTTCGTGGACCCTTGTCTTCTCCACTAACACTAAGACTGATTTAAGAGGAAACACCAAGGTCAAGAGAATTCAAAAATAGGTATTTGTAAAATGTATTACTGTCGCGCTGGGCTGTGTGTCCGAACAACTGAACTGAGCGCGATAGGGACAACGCAGCTGGGACCGAACATACCTATGAAAAGTACACAAAATATTTCGTAGTCCCGTTTTCTCCGCGAAAAATTGACCGATTTAATTACTTTTTGCGTAAAAAATTAAATCAATGCTTTTTCTGTGGTACTATGTTTTGCTTTTTTCATATAATTTTCTTGGATTTGGTTGCTGGACGTTTGAATACAGCAGAAAATAAGGTCGATTTTTTAGGGTTTTTGAAGGTTTAAAATCTCTTTTAATAATTAACTGAATAAAAAAAGAAAACATAGGAACATGCTTATAGTGGCAATTGATTTTATTGGAAAAAATAGAGCAACTAGTGCCATTATCCAGGAGGGAAACAGGGGACTACGTTTGTATGGAAAAACGGCCTGTACGATTTCCTCTTAATTACTTTTCCTTAAGTATGAAGGAAAGTTTTTGACTGTTTCTACGTTTTGCTTTTTCATATAATCTCGCCGAGTTGGTTTGTTGGATGTTTGATTAAATACAGTAGAAAATCTGGTCAATTTTATAGGTTTTTGATTGAAGGCTTAAATAAAAAACGGCCTGGATGATAGCAGAATTAGGCCCCATCTGCCATCAGGTGGGCGGCCTGCTGGTTCGCCAACTATGAATTATGAAGTCCGAACTATGTACATATTTACGATTTTGTCCGTAATATTGTGCTATAACCCCTCGTTTACACCTAGGTATATTACATGTATTTAACAAGTTTTATGCAATGTTTTCGTTTATTGTTTACACTCGTATACATGTATAAAACTTGTTGAATACAAAACATAAATACAACTTGTTGTATGAAATTGTTTCTGAACTACTAGTTGTCTACATGTTTATGATGTCACGTTTTATACTTGTTGTAGATAAACTTGTAGAAAATGACACGCCAGTCCGGTAGTTTCATTAATATTTTCTACTCAATTGACTATTCACAATGGAAAGTAAAGATGCTGAGGAACTTTACTTCATGAGTGCAGTATACTTGTTTACACGGTTATTTTTTTATCACTGGAAAATTTTAGGGACGCTTCAGGACACATCCAATATCATATAAAAAATAACAAAATGAAATTAAAAATTGTTAAAAATTAAAAAAAAATTCAAAAAATGCTGCACTCAATTAGTGCAGCATTTTTGTATTTTTAAAAAAATGAATATAAAATTAAGTAAGAGTTATTTCAGGACACATCAATTATTATAAATAAAATAAAAACAATGAATGAAAAAAAATTTTTTTTTATAAAAAAAACTAAAAATTCTGTTCTCAACTAGTGCAGCATTTTTTGTATTTTTTTTTCTTCTCTTCCCCCCGTAAAATAATACGGTCCGTCCGGTAAAAGTTTAAAACTTTATCCAACAAGCATGGATAGAGTTTAAAACATGTTTTAAATTAGTATGATACATTGAGGTAATAATACTACGTATAGAGAAGACGCCACATGTTACAATCGTGTTCCGTTCGATTGCGGCGACCACGCCGCACTTCACTCAGTCGCTTGCTAGATGTTTTATGTGCCATTGGTCGTGACTATTTATAATCTATTAACTAAAAACTCATTAATTATGCCGTGTTGTGTGTTGAGATATTGCACTAATAATTCAAGGAATGTGACTAAGTGCAAAGGAATAACTTTTCACCGATAAGTATCTAAATATAATCGATTTAAAATTAAATACGCACAAAATATTGTGGCGACGCCATATTGTGTCATTGACATAGATTAAGATATGCAGAAATTCTATGTAGGTAGGATACTTGACGTTTCTGTTTATACCAGAAAATATGTTAAGGGCCCGGTCTTGTAATAATCGGTGTTCTAGCACAATATTCAGAGAAGTAATATATTTTTTTAGTTATTAAAAATGCAATGAAGGAAATACTTTTTACGTTAATTTAGAGTGTAGGACTTGAAGTTTCCATAACACATTTTACTATTTACTTAAATGCTATTTTTAATGTCTTTTTAAGGCTTTTAACATACTCATATTTACATTCCACGCGTTTAAGGGCATATTCATGCACTCCTTACGTAAATAATATGATCAAAACATGAAATATATTCAGTATACATTTATTCACAAATCTTCAACAATGATATTTACTTTTCGAGAGTTTTTAGTTTTTTTATCAAAACTTTTCGAGAGCTTACGCGTCGAAATTTCCCTCAGTTCTGCTACGATTTCGCAGCGTAAACTCTCGATAAGTTTTCATTCTATAAAATTTACTTATAATTATTTTATAAATACATTTTTTTTATTATTTGCCTTAATAATAGCTCGTTTCTAAGTGGTTAAAGTTTGATTACGTTTAAGGATGATTTATTATAGAAAAAGTAATATTTAACCAGTGGTGAAATTCATAAAATTTAAACTATTTAAACCACCTTAAATAAGGAAACTAAAAAATTTCGAAAAAAAGTAACCAGCAAAAATAGCATTTAAGTAAAAAGTGAAATGTGTCATGGAAACTTCAAGTCCTACACTCTACTCGTAAATTAACGTAAAATATATTTCCTTGATTGCATTTTTAATAACTTTTAATAGCTTCCTATGCATAAAGTTAATATTATACCTATTTTCCGTTTTGTTCGGTAGTTTACACGGGTCGCTTAGTCTATAAGAGTCGCATGTTGCTGTTTACGTTGAACGTTAGGCGTAAGCGCCATGAAAAACACGGCTTTTACGACATTTTAGTCGCGAGAAATCTGCACTTTAGAAGTGATTTAGCGCTGAGTGTTTATAACGTACTAAAACTGCTTATTAATGTTTCAGCGCTGCAGCGAACTTTAAATACAATTCAAATCAATATGGAGCACGATTTTTGCAGAAGATAGCTTCTCTAGTACGTAGTACATATTACCTCAATGGTATGATACATAAATTTCAGTGAAATAAACAAAACTTGTTAAAAACACGATTGCTTTTTGTAAGTGTAATGTAAACGCTGTCAATGTATTAGACTAGTTTGAATATGTCATAGATCTAAGTGTAAACGCAGATGTGGTTTATACTTGTTTAGAGACTTGTTGGCAACACAGTATGAACGAAAGAATGTTTGAGACAGTTGCAATACATGTATAAAACAAATAATTATGTTTTGACAAGTCTTCTACAAGTATTGTATGAAACTAGTATTTTACTTGTTTCTTGGTGTAAACGAGGGGTAAGACCTTGCTTCTCGCCATATTTCATGATTCTAGGTCAACAAAACTGCGAAAATATGCGACAGGAACGGTCACATCTTTTCATTAACAAGTATAAGCTTTTCACAGCTAAGAGCCCGTAGACTAGTGTACGAGTGTTTATTATTGATATAAATATTTCAGTTTGATACTTATCTCTAAGCGTTCCTTAGAAAAACTGTCTTTACAGACAGACATAAGGGCAGACGGACAAAGAAGTGATGTTATAAGGATTCCGTTTTTACTTTTCAGATATCATAACAGCTCATATACGTCCCCACCGAGGGGTTCAAGCCTACCCTAAGTTAGGGTGTTTGGGCCTTATAGTCACCCACGCTGGCCCAGTGCGGATTTGTCGAATTCACATGTATACACCTTTGAATTTCTTCGCAATTGTACGCAGGTTGCCTCACGATGTTTTCCTCCACCGTAGGAGCGTCAGACAAATGTACATGTGAAATTCCAAAAACGAAAAACACATTAGTATATGGCGGCCTCGAACCCCGGACCTCCCGATCGGAAGGCAAGTGCCGAGTCGAAAGCGCCACCGGCGCTTTGAGACACGGAACCCTAAAAACCTTATCACCTTGAGGCGTCTTGCCGTGTTCTTCGATTCGTTAAGTGGGTGCTTAATTATGTAAATGACTGGCCGTACCCTCGTTGCGGCGAGGAGGCGCGTCGATTTGCACACATGCATTCGCGTGTTGAGTTGACCAAGCGTTGCCACATGTGTTCCAAATAAATTATTATAGTTGGATCACTCTACCACAAAAATCCAGGTCATAATCCAATCGCCGGCGTAATCATTATTGGACTGTAGCGTTTGTGCTCAACTCATTTCTGGGTCAATATTTGCTATTTGGGCAAAACGAGTTTTATTTTTTTCGATTTTTTTTTTAATATTTTTAAGTTTATTAGTAGTTGTAAAATTGTAATATACTTTATTATATTGAATAAACGTGCGTTCCGTTAACTTTAGCCTATTTTAACAATAATATAAATATATTTGCAAACTGCCAGGACAGGAAAATGACATGATGACAGGATAATGACAACCTAAATTGAAATCAAAATATTTATTGTGAAATAACACCTAAGCGTAACTTGAATATACCTGTGGAAAATTAAAATAATACTGAGGTTTCGACACGAGTATTACAAATTATTAATCACAGACTAATGACATGATGACAGTATAATGAACTTTGACACTACTGTAAGTATTTGTTTAAGGTATTTTAGTGAGCTGGCAAGAATAAGTCTAACTACATAGATATTTTTTATATTTGCTGATACTTTCATATTTTTGTATTAATTCACTACGGACAACTAATCTCTCTAAATACTAATTAAAAAACTTCTAAACATTTCGGAGTTACGGATTACTAAATGTAATAACGTAAGTCTTAAACTCTTAATAGACAAAACTCTAAAAACTTAATAGACACTAGGTAGGAAAATACCAGTCGCAGTGTGGACCTTACCTAGCGCGCCCATAAGGGCACGCAGAACACCGGGGGGGTTTTAGTGGGTAGGCCTGGCACTCTACCGGGAGACCCACACATGCTCAACGTCTAGTCAACGGCGGATACGGTGCGGTTACGTATCTCCCCCCGAGAAAAAAAAACAAGGGTAGGAAAATAATAAAATCTTTAAAAATTAAACAAAATGTTTCAAAAGGGTAGAAACGTTTTTATCACAGTCAAACGTTGCAATTATGTCATGAAAGCGCAAAACACTTAATTTAAAATCTTAAATTCAATGGCACAAAAGACTACCTTAAACTTAAGATCTTAGGAGAGTATTCTTTCTTACGCTGTTTAAGCAGTTCCACCATGCTTGGTGTTTGTGGACTATAAGAAAGCCTTTGATTCTGTCAAGACCTGGGCTGTGCTTAGTTTAGAGGTGCCAAATAGACTACCGGTACATCCAAGTGTTGCAGTCATTGTACGAAAACGCCACTATGTTAGTCCGCCTTCAGGACCAAAACTCGAAACCAGGACGACTTCAGCGAGGTGTGGGATAGAGTGACGTAATATTCCCGAAACTGTTCACAGCTGCGTTGGAGGATGTATTTAAGCTTTTGGACTGGAGAGGACACGACATCAACATAAACAACATGAATCACCTTCGTTTTGCCGATGATATCGTAGTCATGGCTAAGACCACGGAAGATCTAGGCACAATGCTCGAAGACCTCTGTAGAGTTTCCCAACAAGTGGGTCTTAAAATGAACATGGACAACACCAAACTCGTGGTGAATTTCCATGTACCGACCCTGTGAAGGTTGGAGGCTCTACACTGGAAGTTGTTGACGAATATATATACCTGGGGCAAATAGTCCAGCTCGGTAAATCCAACTTCCAGAAAGAGGTAAATCGACGAATCCAACTCGCCTGGGCAGCGTACGGGAAGCTACGCAGCAAATTCTCGGCCAATCTACCACAGTGTCTTAAGACGAAAGTCTTCAATCAGTGCGTGTTGCCAGTGATGTCGTACGGAACTGAGACGTGACCGTTTACAATGGGTCTCAATGTCGCTTAAAGGGCAATGGAGAGGCCTATGCCCGGAGTTTCTCTACGCGATCGCATCAGAAATGAAGAGATCCATAGAAGAACTAGAGTCACCACTATAGTTCAAACAATTGCAAACATTAAGTGGCAGTGGGCAGGACACATAGCTCGCAGGACTGACGGCTGTTGGGGCGGAAAGAACCTCGAGTGGCGGCCGCGTACCGGGAGACGCAGCGTTGGTAGACCCCCCACAAGGTGGACTGACGATCTGGTGAATGTCGCGGGAAGCCACTGGATACGGGAGGCGCAGGACCGATCGGTTTGGAAATCCCTGGGGGAGGCCTATGTTCCACAGTGGGCGTCTCTTGGCAGAAATGATGACGATGATCTTAGTTTTTCCAATTCTCTCTTTCACTTTAAAGCTTCCTCCTGTGTCTTTCTTTTCGGTGGCATAGCTTTTTTTTATTTTTTATTCGGAATCACATTACATACATACTTACATATACATACATCCAATAATCATTGATCCGTTCTTATTGTAAATGGGTAAAAATAGACAAAATCAACGCAGATATAACACACTAGTCATTATCCTGTGTAGTTGTCATTATCCTGTCATCGATATGACAGACTAATGACGGCAGGAAAATGACGGAATGGGACATTTTCTTCCGTATTTTTATTTTAATATTTAAATAAAGTAAGATCAATGAACATCTGAACACGTAATCACATAAGTCATGTATTTGCATAAATATTTTGAAGATTGACTCATGTTTTAGTAATGTTTTGATGCACAGGAAATATGACCACAGTTAGAGACACTCACTGAATAACGTGCTTCAATGACGCCGGTAACCAATGTTCTGATTAAATGGCATCTTTTGACCCACCAATCACAACGAGTGTCGCTGCGTCTATCTTAACGTTTTTGATTGGTTATGCTACAGCTTCTATTTGGCGAGATTTTTTAAAATGAAATTTCGGCAGACTAATGACCCAATAGTCATTCTCAAAAATATAAGTTTGAATTTGGACTTGATTATTTAAATAAAATAGTATAACTAGGCTTTAGAAATGAACTATCACTAAGTAACAAATATATTAAATACACATTTAAACTAACATTACTATAACAGTTTTGTTATGAAAAAATATGTTCAGCAATCGGGATTTTTCCCCGACAGGAAATATGACTTTTTTGGCTAAAATATTTTATTTTGGTACTTATTTTTTAAAATACTTCCCTGAAAGTTAAATGCCACAGAAGTATGATATTGAAGTATTAAATAAAAATAGTTAGAAAATAAAGTAGCGTTTAATTTCTATAAAATATGCAAAAACTCGTTTTGCCCAAATAGCAAATATTGACCCTTCTACGTTTCAAAATAAACTACGTACGTCGTAGGCATCTGGAGTTCGTCGAACCGGCTTTTTACAAATTCGCATACGCATATGTGAGGAGTTTGTATTTTCTGCATATTTTTCGGGTCACGTCGTTGACAACTTGTTTTTGTCGCACTTTTTTAAATAACAGCATTTTTAACAGTCAGAATGCCGTTTTTTAACAAACGATCCTGTGCTAGTGCGCTTATAGAACAATTTTTACAATCAAGAGCCAAATGTTATGTTTACGATTATTATTCGGATTCGTGAAATAATTAGAATAACATGCATAATAAACTAGATCTTATGAGCGTCTACAGCTTATTTTTGAACGGTCCAGTGAGAATTTTTCCATTGCACAGCGTTGAGTCCGTTAATTTGTCCGTGTTTTCTTGTATTTATTAAGGCGCGTAGTAGGGTCAATCATAAAAAAATCACTGCAGAAAAAAACGGTTCTCTTCATAAATATTGAATAAAAAAATCTTTAAAAAGAAATGTTATTATTCAACGTATTTTTTAGAGGATGGTCTTTTTAATTTTTTGATAAATTAATTAAAACTTGGTTAAAATGTGACCCAAACATGTCTCGATTTTGAAACTTTAAACCTGATCGCGTCGTAAATATTAGGTTAAATCATATACTTTCGATTTCAATAAATAAAGTGAACAATATTCTAACGGATGGCCTTTTTAGATTTTCTTATTCGCCTTTATTAATTTTTAATTGAAATAATTCATCTTACGCGTAAAGGTTTGCTTAAATATTCCCCTCGCTCTCACTCACTCACACCTATGTAATCAGTGCGGGACGATCGACGCAAGGTCATTGGGACATTTAAGCAATAGGGAATATTTAAGCAAACCTTTAAGCGTAAGATGAATTATTTCAATAAAAAAATAATAAAGGCGAATAAGAAAAATCTAAAAAGACTATCCCCTAGAATATTGTTCACTTTATTTATTGAAATCGAAAGTATATGATTTAACCTAATATTTACGAAGCGATTAGGTTTACAGTTTTAACCTTCCTCGGTTCTTCAAATACAATGTACACTTGAGGCCTTTGGGTCATGTTGACCCGATGTCAAAAATATGGAGTAATTGTTTTGAATTAAATACAAAATCTAATTATTTTTAAAACACATTTATTAAATAAAAATAAGAACACATTAAACGACTATATTATACGTATATTACTCATTTTCTTGGCAACACGAAAGGCACAAAATTTCAGAATGTTTCGGACATATATATTTCTTACATTTTTTACAGCATTTTGAAGTTTTTACATCTTTTGAAGATGGACATACACTACACCTTTTTCTTTTATTAGAACTCTGAGTAGTGGAAGTATTCGTTGTTTTGGTAACGGTGATTTTATACGTTTATTTAGAAATAAATCAAAAGAACTTCTAAATGTATTTATGCGATTAGAAGCATACCTGGTAATACCTGGTGTAAGTTTTATAAGGTTTGCACTACTCAAACGACCTCTGACTTCAGATGGGATTCTTGACCATACAAATTCACAATTTTTCGATAGCATTTGGTTTTCATTAGCACTGGTATTGGTAACATATCTTGAAAGAGGCTCTTCATCGCTATTTGTTCCGTCACTACTGCTTTCATTGTCTAAACTGAGTTGAAAATTGTCGGCAGGATTTTCATCCAAATTATTCTCCGTTTCACTAATTATTTCATCTTCAGAATTTATATCGTAGTTTAGGATTTGCGAAATCATAGAATTAGTCAAATTGCGAGCCATTTCAAACACTGGCGGAATACGTCAAGTCCCAACAACAACTGAATCAAATAAAAGTAACCGTCTCACGAAACTAATGTAATCTAACCGCATGCAAATGTAAACAAATATTTTTCCAAATTACCTTCAAATTTTTTACAAATTACCTTCAACAATAACACGCTCAGTGATTGAGGTATAACAAACATTTATAAATTGTAAGTATATTCTTAGAATGCAACAAAGCATTATTGTTAACGAAACATGGGCTTTTCTGACCCGAGGACCTTTTTCATACTCGGGTATTATTGACCCGAGGAACCTAAGATGGAGAAAACTTATTTTTGTTACGACACTTCACAATAATTTTACAGTACTAATATAGAGAGAATGCATTATTAACAATTGTCCTGAAGTCGTAATTAATTATATTAATAATTACGACTTTTATTGCCAGTTAAATATTAGATTCGGGTCAATATGACCCGAGAAACCGAGGAAGTTAATCGAGGCATGTTTGGGTCACATTTTAACCAAGTTTTAATTAATTTATCAAAAAATTAAGAAGACCATTCTCCAAAGAATGCGTTGAATAACATATCTTTTTTAAAGATTTTTTTATTCAATATAAATGAAGAGAAGAGAAGTTCGTCGGTTTTTTCTGCAGTGATTTTTTATGATTGATGTTACTATGCGCCTTAAGATATGATTTTTACACTACTACTCGCTCTTTAGTGTCCGTAAGCACGATTCAGTTATATTCATCACATTCGGAATGAAAATTTGTCTTCCTCAGGGCTTAACTTACCACTAAGTATATGAAATTCAATCAAAATTGGTTTAGCGGCTTTGACGTGAAAATATAACAGACCGGCAGTCAGACAGAGTTACTTTCGCATCACAATAAAGGTTATTACGGATTGTTTGTACAGAGCAAGGCGCGGCCCGACACGGTGCCATGTCAAATAATATTGATGACACTGTATAATAGGAACATTGTACGTATGTTGTATAAGCCTGTCACGTTGTGCTGTTGAAACTATATTGATTGCAATGCAACTCGACTATTTTTATGCATAGCGTGCGTATACCTACCTACTTCGATGCGTCTAATACTAACCGACAAACCGCTCTGTCCACCAGGCAGGAGACGCATTTTTTAATTCACTCGAAGTGAATCTTGAATTCGAACACGAATATAAATCATATTATTTTCAACTGATCCCAATTTTAAAGATTTTTGAATTGCTCGAATTCAGTGTTGTCGTTAAAAGTAAATTCTGTATTAGATTTTGTTTCACGCAAAAAAAACAAAAACCGGTATGAGATAACTCATTAATTTCAAAAACCGGCAATCGCAATTAAAATGGATCGTTCATACTACTTTGAGACTGTTGATTCTACCAGTAGAATTAAAAAACGAGTGGTTACCGCATAAAAATCGACAAAGCCAAACGCGAGACGCGAGATAAACGCGAACTAATATACATACAAACATACAGGTCAGACTGAGAACGTCCTTTTTTTTTGAAGTCAGTTAAAATAAGTGAATTGAGTGCTATTTAGTTCTCAAGATCAAGATACGCATCCAAACTGGCGCTAGTGTTGCTACTTGAGGGTATGAAAAATCTAAATCCCATTGTCAATCGATCGGAATTGAATCAAGAGTAAGTAATGAATTTAAAAAACTCTTTTTTTAATTATTTCTGCCTGCAAGTTCGGCTGCATTCTTAGTGCTCAGAATTGGTGTTAGTCTATCTGGCTGCCCCCACCGAGATTTATCAACAGGTGATAGCTTTTCATAAAGACATTATCTTGTATCTCATTGTCACAGCTCATATATGTCCACACCAAGCGGCTCGAGCCTACCCCAAGTTAGGCTGTTCTCGGCCTTCGGCCACGCTGGCCCAGTGCGGAATGGTCGATTTCACACATACACCATTGAGTTTCTTCGTAGATGTATGCAGGTTGCCTCACGATATTTTCCTTCACCGTTTCTATAAAGTATCTGTCTACAAAAATTTATCTTAATCCGCTTTTGCACGATAAAGATGTTACTTTACACATCATATGTGTAGATGTGTCATTCAAGGTTTAGTCGATGAATGCCGTATTCTGGAAATGACAACCGAGTCTTAAAACGCCAAATTCTATGTATGACGAATTCTTTAAACACCAAATTCTACAAACGGCAGATTCTACCAACGACAGATTCTATTAATGCTAGATTCTGTTAATGCCAGATTCTAATAATGTCAGATTTTTAGTGTCGTAAATTCGTAAACTATCGCTGGTTGTTCATGCGTCAAACGCACGATATTGAGATTTTCATTTCATGAAAGGTCGGAATTTTAATTGAGCAATGATAAATGTTTTTTATTTAATATAGATTATGTAGTGAGCATTTTTCCTAAAAAGCTATATACCTACAGCTTCTACTTTAGTTTTCTTTAGATTTAGGATTTTTGGTATCATAAGAACTTTTCTTTTTTATAACAAAAATCAGGAAAATATTTTGTTTATTTAACAAATTATGAGGAAATTATTATGTTTTATTTGTAAAAGATGATTATATTTTTTCAATTTATTTAAAAACTTATTTTAATTATTTTCCTTTAAAATATATGTTATATGTATTATTAATTGCAGATAAAAAGTATCCCAAGTATTGCTACTTAATCACAGTTCCTGCTTTAAATTAATTTAACGATAATTTGGCCTTTATAGAATATGTCATTAATAGAATCTGCCATTTCGAGAATCTGTCTTTTGCAAAATATGTCATTTATAGAATTTAGCAATTACAGAATTTGTCCTACATAGCATTTGTTGTGTTTAATCTAATGTGTCATATCCAGAATGTGTCATTTAACGACTAAACTTCATTCACACTTTTTGGTGCAGGTTTTATCTGATAAATGAAACTATTGGCTGTTTTTGCACTGCCCATCTCTGGCCGACATGAATCATTTGGCCTTATGATTATTCGCACAGTGGTAAACCCCTTAGGCGCATAACACATTGCACTGGACACCGCTGCGGTGTACGGAGGGACGAAAACCGCATGCGGCTGCGGCGGCACGGAACCGTACCACGGTACGGTTTGCTCCGTATCACCGTCCGGAGCTGCGGTGCACGACGACGCCTCGCATCACCGCATTATCTATGTTGAGATCTATTACGCGTATGCACGTCCTTTCTACGCAAAAATCCGTACGATACTGCGGCACAGTGTGGCATACCCCGTGGACCGCACCGCATCAGGCATCACCGTCCGGGAGTGCGGTGCCGTCGCGCGCGCCGCACAACCGCACGGTGATGCGGTGCGAGTGTGTTATACCCTGCGGTTTTTGTATACAAATTAAGATTCTCCAGTCAAAATTAAAAACCGCAGCACCGCACACCGGAGCGGTGTCCGGTGCAATGTGTTATGCGCCTTAAGGTGTCTGCTAGAAATCGAGCAAGAGCGGTTCGCCAGCGAGGCTTGAGGTTCCACCAAAGTTATCGCCTGCTTTTAAATGATTCAGAGTGAAGCAGTAAAAGCCACCTGCGGCCAACAGCTTCGGTTAATAAAAAAATAAAAACGGCTGGCGGCGCCGGTAACGGCAGTGACCAAAATATACGAGTATGAGAGTCGTGTCTTTGCTGTCGCTGGCGGTGAGTGGAAGAGAGTGCCATATAACTTCATACATTAATGCTTCGTCGGCAGCCGTCCCGTTGAAGAGGAGAAATAGCCATTCGCTTAAGGCCTCTACGCACCAAACCCGCAGGGCTTTTTTGTGATAATCGTGCCAGCGGGTTGGGTCCGCACGCGCTTAAAATGTTCCGGCTGTTGGTGTCGGCCTAACCCGCCGGTGTAGAGGTCTTTAGTAAATATTTGCGACAGCAAAAATCCAAAATTTGCTTGATCGTACGCGTCATAATGAGCTATAGTGGGTTCAGTTTATTCAGCTAAATAAACCTCCAGCCATCCTTCGAAATCGAGCAGGTTCTGAATGTTAGGTAGAAAATAGGTTTGTATACGTGAACTGAACTATTTTCTGTCCTATATTTTTATAATTTCATTTTTGACATTTTACATTCTCTGACACATTTTTATTGTTCTTGTTTATCTTGTTGTCATTTATGTACTTTAATAAATTTATATCCAAATTTATTATCAAGTTATTTAATTTCACTGCGAACTCGAATTAAATAATTAGGTACCAAATCTAATACTGAATGTCTTTTTCAACAGTTTTCTTCGTGATGAGATATTGCTTTTCGAGCATTATTTAATTGAAGTACTTTATTAGACGTGGAGCCTTGTTTTTGATCTATTCCTCTAGATCACTTGCGATACCTGGGTCAAGGCGGTCTTCAATTAGTTTTCAGTATCGTTCAAAAATAGACATCGCCACAGCGGGAACAATTAATTCACCGAGCCTATCGACTCGTTTCGTAATGCGCCTTATGAATTTTCCGCGATTAGAAAATATCTAGTGGGCTAGTTCGTAAACACGGCAATATTAAACCGGGGTGAGGCCATTTGTTTTGTCATCGAAACCAAGTGAGTGGTACACGGGTAAAAACTAGCCTTCACTTCACTTGTATAGGCTCTTAATAGTTAGGTACACTGACATATTTTTTTTTATTTATATTGTCATTGTGTTTTTCCAGAAAGTCTCGTGTTTTGTGCGAAATAAAGGAGACAAAGATTGTTTGAAACAAAAAATCTTTCAATAGTGACTCGATCGAACGGCTTCATAATAAGTACTCTTAATGAGCGTTGCTATCTCTAAAAATTCTAAAAGCCGCAGGACTTATCCGAAAAAAAGCCGGACTTTTGGGTCCCAAAGCCGGACATTAAGAAAAAATTTAAAACATTTACAAAAATATCGAATAAATCACATATTTAAAAGCTGCACTTTTGAATACGAAAACCGGACGCTAAAAAGGGAATTATTGGTAAAAAATTTAATGTACATTTCGTTACATAGATTTTTCGGAAGTTTTTTCCCCCCTACAGACCTTTGGACCAACAAAAATATACGGCATGTGAAAAAATGTTATCTATGAATAAAATACTTTAAAAATAATTTAATTTTATGCTGTGTCAAATCACCCCCCGGACCACGGAAGGGGAGGGGGTTGCAACCCTCGATACGACAAGGGGGAACCCTTGTCGTATGATTTTTGTACGGCGTTGCGGAATAATGGATTAGAAGAGGTATTGAAACTGTATGGAACCGATGCCGTACAAAATTAAATGACCTACCCTGAAAATCGCCGGATAATCAAAAATTTTCCCGACTTTGTGGCGCACTATTTTTGTACGGCACTACGTGTTTTCTTATTATTTTTCATGGATCTATCGATGGTAAGAATGCCGTACAAAAATATATGACCAAAATGTACTCCCTCTACTTGTATTTTTGAATTCTTACCTGCACTAAGTTGGGCAGCTTACCAGTGACGGCATAGTGCTGAATCTCATTATTTAATGCCCTTCTATCTTTCTAAATAGGTCTCCTGGTGGTTCAAATGACCCATCAATTTTTGACATGGGCTTGTAGTCTAAGTATGGGCCTGTGTATGGGTCTGTGTATAAGTACATTAGATGTTATCCCGAAACGTCATTGTAAGTAGGTATATGACGAAGGAGTTTTATAAAATAGTACGCCGCAGTACGGATAAAATAAAATAAGATCATTAGATTTGTTATCCTTAGATATGTTTCGATTCTCGATAACGTGCGTATGTACTACTTTCACGCCGGTGAACTTTTCTGTTTTTACGTAATTCAACAACTTGCGACGATACATTGATTTGAAATGTCGCATGACGTTATACTCGTATGTACATAGGTAAATTAAGTAGGTACCTTGTGACGTAGCAAGCCCCCACTCAATAGCTTGAATTCACTTTATTTACGAGTAAGTAGGTTTTAGGGCATATAACATACTGAAGGTATACGTACACAAAACAATTTTTTTCTTATCATCAATAAACAAACTGAGTAGGTTGTTGAACTTTAGATTTGCTGATTTTGAATACAACACGTAAAGTAAATATGTATGTTCCGAAATCTGTTTGAATGTAATAAAATACTAATTCATGTCTTTATTATAAGCATGTCTCGTTTGATGTGTTATTTGTTCTGTTTATACATAGATGAATACTCTATAAATATGTATGTACGCACATACATATACGATCACTACGTTAACTTAAAAAACGTTCATATTAAGCTCAATTAAAAGCAAATTAAAAACAATTAATTTGCTTTTAATAAGCACTTTGAAGTCGACTACATTAAAAGGAGTTAATGGAACCAACGTCACCCAAGGGTTGATAGTTTTATATATTGACAGATCCTACCAGACCAACATATTTATATGAAACCTTATGGGGTAATGTACATTCTTGTTCCATATCTTTGGCATAGATCGACAGACACTAATGGCCAATTTCACTGATCTTGTCTTAGCTTAGGACAATCCTAAGTAGTATGGTGTCATTTCTTGTCTTTAAAGAAAGAATGTGACAGCTTAGTCAAATTGGCTATAAGAGCTTTTGGATAAAATATTCATAAGATTATTCATGCTTTTAGCAAAATTTTGCTACTTGGGTATTTAAGCATCAAAATTTTCCTGTAAGCACGGACATAAATCTGAATGGTATTGTAGGAAGCTCATAGACGTATAGACTGCTACCATTATGTTAAATTAGCATGAAAGTATCATGTCCTTCGATTAATATAATAGGTAATTCTAAAAAGAAAATAAAACTGAAATATGGAGAAATCCGGTACAAGGGTTCGTTGGCTTATGTGGTGCCCCCTAAGGAAGGATTTTTCAAAAATCCCACTGGAAGCTGAGAAATCCCCATACAAAAAATAGGTAAACTACAGAGTTGAGCTTGGTTCGAAGGCATAACTTCAATAATTAATAGTTACCGAGATATTTAAATTCAAAATAACAATAATTTTTTTGAGGTTTTTATACCAAAGCGTTTGGTATATTATTTGTTAATTTTCATTCAAGTATTTATTGACAAATAAAAGATTTTAATTTACAACCCGTAATGTATTTACAACGTACACTGTCTATTGTCGCCGCGAGACGCAGACTCATAAAAGTCGAGATCCGTACCGTAGCGCGCTCGCACGCGTTACATTGCGTAGAACTTTTAGCAGTTGTTTTTTAAAATCTTAAAATAAATTTCGTTTCCGATAAAAAAAAAATTATATAAGTTAATTTTAATATTTTTAATGGTCTGAATGCGTAGACGTGGGCTTCGTTATGAGTCTTTTTACACCCTGTATATTTACTTGAGTCCGAAAGACGTTAGATCTTCAACAGTCTCGCGCTCCGCCTTCATTTACGAGTATATCTCTACTCTTAAGGTAACTAGTGATTAATCATTATCCCCACCAATATTTAATACTACCTTAATAGATGGAATTATTTAAAAAATGACAACATTAGGTTTCTTCAATCATGCGATATTCGTTTATTTTTTTTTCTACGCAGATAAAAGCGGCTCATCAACATAAATCGACGCGTTGTCTGCAATCATTCATAATGAATAACTTGCAAGATAAAGTAGACACAAATCAAGATTTTGTGTGAAATGAAATGATTTGCTTACGTTGCTTAATGCCTATGTGTTGTCGCAAATAGAGGTGCTATTTGTTAGTCATCGATAATTCTGACGAATTCGATGTGACGATATAGAAACGCAGTTTTTTTCCATCGGCTGCAAACATTACATTACTCGTGATTCACGCTACAAATATGCACTCATGCAGAGATCGCTCGGACGATGACGTGCCAGTGTCAAAAACCAGTCGATAATGGGTTTATATCGAACACAACAAACTATCAAAAATATCGATGACCGAGAGGGGTCCTCGGACGGGGGTGCGGACTGCGGACTGAGTATGAAAAATCGAAATCTATTTCGTCAGCTGGATAATAAGAAATATCGGATACCTATTTTCAAAATAACAGTGGGGGGCTAGCTTCGTCAAAAGGTTTTTTAAAATTTTTCTTTGATATGTGCTACAAGACCTTGCTTCTTGCCATATTTCATGACTGTAGGTCAACGGGAAGTTCTCTCTATGGGTTTTGATTCCCTTGTGAAATAGTAAAATATGCGAAAATTTGCGACATAAACCATTTATGTCGCAAATTTTCGCATATTTTACCTGTCCTTTAAATTTTCCAGGGTGATAAAAAAATAACCGTGGATATCTTTTGATCGCGTTGTCTCAAAAGTATGATTTTATCACGAGACCGTAGATACGAGGACACTACGCGTTCCTGAGAAAAAGGGTCTTGACAGACAGACGGACAACGAATAGATCTTATTAGGTTCCGCTTTTTCCTTTGAGGTATGGAATTCTAAAAAGGTCTTGAGGACCGGAGCTCATTTCCCCATCGAGGCCGTCGCCAACTGATAAGTCGTCGTGCGGTGACAGATTTAGAATACATGTGCCGCCGCTACTTTTCTTCCCGTGGATGTCGTAAGAACCGACTATGGTACATTGTTCACACTGAGGCAAGAAAGTGAGCGATTCCAGATTCGCACTTTCTTCCGAGTGATACATAGTGTTTTATTTATACTACACATACGAGGAAAGTAAAACACTTTGTTAAGAGAATACGAAGGACGTTAAAAACAATTTTGCCTTCTTCCCTATTGAGTGTACGATCAAAACAAAACGCCGATGCGCCGCAACCAGGAAACTGTACACGCTGAATATCAACGACATATTTTATAACGTCAGACGTCAGGCCGATCGACGAGCACCAAGGCCCGTGACTCACGTCATAATCCGGATCCCTTTAGATTTCCTCGTCACATCAATATTTCGATGATTGTTCCGAATACTTGAAAAAAAAAATGATTTAATTTTCTCTGACAGAATTTTTAAGTGATGACTAAAGGCCGATACACACAGTTCGGCGAAGTAGCAGTTCTGGCACAGTACCGCCACCATTTATTTATTTAATCGTATGGCATATACGAGTATACAGTAGGTTATTACAAGTCTATATCCAGGCCGCGCAATAGTCTCCTGTGTTGGTTTTTCATAAAGGTCCTCCGGGACGATAATGAAGTTTAGGATGATAGCGCTCCACAATATGCTCGGTAGTCTGTTCCTTAAGGACACAGTCATTCAACGGGCTCTCAATCCTACCCCACCTGTGTTTCAAAAAATGCACATGTCATGATCCGTGCGGATCCTACTAGTATTTCCTCTGAATGGAGAAACCTTTTGGCTTTTGAGTAGGGCTTAGAAAGATGGCCACCATGATAATTATTCTATCATATATTCTCTATGAACGCAACCACACCTGTCAGAGTTCATAGAAAATGTATGAGAGAATAATTCTATACTGTACCGGAACTGTGGCCACTGATCTGTGTGAATCACCCTTCATTTGACTTCATTCTTCATTTGACTGGAACAGATTCTATGTTCGACTGTGTCTATTTTTTTTTTGTATGACGTTTATCGATTACTCCGCCAATAGTGGGCCGATTTTCAATGTTCTTTTTGTAATCGAAAGAGTATGCTTCTGAGGTGGTCCCATTGTCGCCAAATCATGATGAATCATGTCATGACAAACAAAAATATAGTTTTGTTTGTCGTCTTGTTATTGGATTATGTTTATTGTAGTTTTTATGTTACCGGTTATTGTTCGGTCACGATTGGACCCGAAAGACTAATTGAAATAATCAACCTCGAAAACTATCAGGTTTCGTACGGTGGCTCTGAACAACGGGGCATGAAACTGCTGAGATATAATTATCTACGCGTTGATAGGAAATCTTTGTACTAAGCAGATAGTAATTCATCCGTCATCTAGTATCCATAGCACAGGTTCATAATTACATTTAGGTACATTTGCTTTGGGCTTATTAAAATAGCGTGTGGAAAAAAAACAAAATTACAAATTTTAAAACGAAACACGATTAAACGAGGATCGAGGATATCACGTGTGTAGTGTATCAAAAATAGACCCGACTGACGTCACACGTGTCATCTAAACTTATTGAAATGAACATAAGCCTCCCACCACGCTGTGGCTTCAATAGTAAACAAATAAAACACGTTGTTTCTTTCCGTGGCGATGACGATGATGCCTATCACGCCCACCGATGTAATTAACATTGCCGGGTATTGGAGGTGGTACAATAGCGGGCTGTGGGTGGTTACATGCCTATAGTGTAATGGTATGCTGTGATGATACACGGGCGAGTAACCTTCGATGAAGGTAGCTCCATTTTTAACAGCTTTGCCGGGTTATTTTGCAAGTAAGAGCCACAAGCAAAATGAACAACTTTTACTATGGGACCAAACTTGAAATCACGAAAAAAGTCATACATTTAGGTTCAGTGGATATTGAACATTTGTATGGAACAGCTGGTCGAGATTGGTCCCATAGTGAAGGATCTTCATTTTGCTTGTCTGAACAAGCTAAAAAAATTTCTTAAGAAGACACGATTATTAGTCGACGCGATCAAAGGAAAGTGACCGTTTATGTCACAAATTTTTGCATATTTTGCGATTTCACAAGAATTAAAACTTATTATGGCACTTCCCGTTGACCTAGAGTCACGAAATTTGCCAAGGCAAGGTCTTGTAGCACCCGTTAAGGAAAAATCGGTATCTGTAAATATGTACGTACATAGTTAGGAACTTTTTTACGGAACCCGCGGTTTTACGGAATAACTCGCACTTGGCCGTTTCTTTATGTTTTTTTTACTTTCACCACTTATCGTCACCTTAATTGTCTTATCTTTGTCTAACAATGCAGAAAAAAATACTATAAATAAACTATTTGCGTACCCATGTGCGATAAAAGTGAGCTGAGAGTGTGCGTTCTTAAACGATCCTCATACGTGCAAATATGGCGTTGGACTAAGTATGTAAACACATGTTCAAAGAAGTCGTTATGTAGTCAATTTCATGTATAGATTTTAGCGGCGATGATAACACACTGAGATCACGTCAATTATCATTATTTTCTAAATATGTAATTAACCGCTGCGAAGACGAGGCCCAATTCTACGAATAAGATACAGCCGAATCGAAACTTGCGATCGACCAATCAGAACACCACATTAACACGTCATCAAACAGTTGAATGGCAATATACGCGCTCCCATTTGTCGATCGCAACGGTTTATTTTGGATTCGGCTGTAACTTATTAGCAGAATTGGGCCTCTGTGTTTTGACACGTTTCGCTTATCGCTAATTTATTTATTAATCCTTCATGTATAGTATATAGTCGACCAAAAAAGTGGTTTACCAATTTTGACCATATTTCGCGTAAAGATAAAACATCGTAAAAGTAACGTTATTGCAAAGGAAAACCAACTGCTAGCTGAGAGCAGGGTTAAAACAGTATTGAATTGAAATAGACAATGCTATTGCAAATTTGCAACGTATAGCTGCATCTCGATCCCACTGCGGTTTAGGTACTGTTACAGCGATCATGCATGGTGTAACGTGTAAGGAGCCTGAGGGCCTATTACCGATCTCATGGTTTAGCAAATGATATCATATGATATCATAGTGCAGAACGAAAAATACGATTTCCGGTCAGATTTTTGATCATTTTTTCATTATTTAATGATGACATCATTGAAATTATGCCATAGTGATGATATCATTGGAGATCGGTAATACGAAATGCAACATTTCATGACTTCTTTTTCTCAAATTTATACCATGTCATACGATGAAAGATCCATAATTGGCCTGCTGATCTCGTCCCGGGGATTTGTTGTCTATGAAAAAATCTATCGAGATCGCTTTTAACTTTATCGTCAATGCGAAGTCAGTGCAAGTCTGTGCGCACTTTTAGGATTTGAATCTTGTCTTGACTTCACTTACACTTCCTTTAGTTTGTCCGCTTTGTTTATTTATTTATTACAGCTTCCAGACCGTCATTTCACCTGTTCGTAAGTGATAATGTCGATGGCAGTTGGCTTATTCCACGGTGACGGGTGTGACATTTCCACTAATGTTTTCTACTACTAAAGACACTGTCTTTTATAAAGCAGTAATGGATGCACTTTCACTGCTTGCTGAAAGCGATCGTGATAGAAGTTACATAATTTGTGAACTAAAGTCAATGTTCAGATTGGACGCCGCCGTGGCCAAATATCGGCCAGATAGGAGAACTGTCGTCGTTCAGTAAAAGTAAACAATAACACTTGATAATAGTGTTATTGCTATAAAAATATAATAACACTTGATACTTTGAAATTCATCAAACACAAAAAATAAAAATAAACTTGCCGTGCCGTTTATGTGGAAATGTTATAACTTTTCACAACAAAAATCCACAGGTAGTTTTTGATTTGCCTATTCATAAGTTAAGCTTATGTTATTTTAAATCAATGCTTACGTAATTGATGCCAGTGCTTGGTGTTAAATTGTAGACATCACTCGTTGCAATGTAATGATATGTTATTGTGTATAACTACGTAGTACTATTGTCTATTCTGTGGTACATAACAACTTATGTAAATAAATATAAATTGTGTATGGTAGGGACGGGGGGCTACCGCCTAACTCATAACGATCACTCGCTATCGGTTTGAGATAGGGCCGCTGATCAGCTTTGATAAGTCTCTTGCGCCCGTTGTTATCAGGTGGGTAAAAAAAAATTGGACAATTAAAAAGAGCCTTCTATCAAGTCATATTTCAATAAAGATACTTTACCTAGAAATCTAATTTGATGTATTGTGGCTGAGACTATCCGAACACAGTATTTTCGTGTAAAAAAAGGCTGTAATCAATTTCATTTACTCACATGGTTCGTGCGCGAAACAACATAACAACATCATGTCATGACCTAGATTCGAGAAAATTGGAAAATGTAACTGAGCGATTGTAGGAAATATTGTTTCAGCTCTTTTTTTCCGTTGGTTTTATAATCGATTTTTCGTTACAACAATTGAGTACGTCTGATAGTTCCGTGTGATTTGAGATCTAAATGTCTCAACCATTCTAAAGTGAAATGTAAATGTTATCGGGTGTTTTTGCCCGACCAAGACGCCATCTTGGCCTTCTCTGTAAATGAATGTAGGATTTTTCAAGTAAAAGTTAAAGGTGGACTTTTCAAGCCTAAGCCAAGTGGATTTTTCAAGTAAAAGTTAAAGGTGGACTTTATTTATTTATAGTTCTATCACATCTGTGGTCCAGTGTGTGATACATCTGAAGCTGAACTGAATAGTCGGTTCGGGTTTGAATCTTGACTTCGATTACAATTCGCTTAGTTTGTTCGCTTTGTGCATTTACTGGTTTACGGTTCTAGGTCGTAATTTCACCAGATTGGTATATGATAATGTCGATGGCAGTCGCCAACACAATCCGCAGTCCTCAATCACTGAGGAAATAATTGGCCTACTCTTTACCCTTGGTTTGATCTCCTATTAGCTATCTTTGGTTGCCAACTCCGAAACTATCATTTTGAAAGCCACTTTACTAGTTTAGTGAGTAGTTTTGCTATGGCGGCGTTGAACGTAACAGCTCAGAATGACCCTTCTTAAAGAATAGGGGGCGTGGTTGCCGGCACACCGATGATAGATAATAGTGCTACTGATGTGACATTATCAACTAATCTACTGCTGGGTCTGATCACAGAATGGAGTGCGGTCCGTCCCAGTGCATGGAGAGTTCTAGGGTCCCGTACATATTCAGCAGGGTACACCCGTTATATGTTTACAAACCCCCAATTGTAGTGCTTTTTCTTGCTGAATTGTAGAAATATAGGGAAATCTTAAAGTTAAAGAAAAAAAACAAACTTATTCCTTTAGTCCGATACAAAATGAAGAGCTTTATTCTGGTAGGTACATGGTTGTAATTCACTTATGCATAATGTTACTGAAGTTAACAAAATCCCTCAATGCAAAGCACTTAACTAAATTTTTAATTAATACAAGCCAAGGGCAGGATGGTTCAGGTTTGTTTGATCAATCTCGGCAGGTAAAAATCAGGTACAAATTGGGTACAAAACTACAAAATGAGGGGCAATAAAATACACGAACAAATAGTTATAGGTTTCCTTTTTTTTTAAATTAGTAGCCTTCCCCGGAGCGGTTGTTAGTGGATCATACCTTCTATGCTAAGTCTTGCAATCACGGGTCAGAGATATAATATTCCTGTTTTATATTAATATATTTAGCTCCACAGAATTCCTCCTTGATAATAGGTTAGTTCATCTGGCTCTAAAGTCAAGCAGCGGAGCCCTACGGCCTCCGGGAACTGCCCTGGAGATTCATAGCACAGTGTTAGGTTAAAAATATAATTAAATATGCCTATGATCTTGAGGTCAGTGGGTCTAACACTGAGTTCTGAAGGAATCCCAGTCAATACATCTGAATTTCAGGTAATACACATTGCAAGTTAATTCCAAACATAATTTTCAATGAATTGTCAAAGTTTCTTATTGGTTAGTTAATAAAAAAGACATATGGAGGGGAGAGCACCTATTTTGTGTATAATTACTGCTATTAATAAAAAGAAAACAGCTTAATTTGTGAGTTATTTGCCAAAGTATGATGTAAAACTCAATATAGTGAAAATCTAGAATTTAACATGAAATTCACCAGTGTTACTCAATATATGCATGAATCCCACTAAAATGCCGCTTACTATCAGGTTTTTTTAATGAAATAGGGGATGAAAAAGGCGAATTTTGGAAATGTGATATGTTTGATTTAATAATCAATATACCCACTAATAAAAATAAAATTAACAAAATCTGTTTTAAATCATGAAATATAATAAGCTAATTAGATACCTTAGTGTGGGCGGAGTATTATCTATTGATAAAATTTATTTCTTTCTATTAATTTAATGAATCGCGCGCCGGCGATTAAAAATATGATTGAGCTTTTACTCTTCAAGCTGAAAACAAAAATAACTGACTTGACTTATGAAGTCTTAATGTACTTTTCAAATTAAATTCACACGGAAAACGAGAGAAATACCCATGGATTTTCTTCGCAGAACTAAATATATAAAAACTTTATGATCTTCAAATCAATAACAAATTACTTCCATCGATGTCTCACAGACTAATCATAACCTAGACGATAGACTAAACCAACGCTCCACTTGCGCGCAGATTTGCGTTTATGTGGAAGCGACGGAGCCGAGGTCCGTTTGCTGAATGCTAAGCGCCGTATTGGCGACGGAACCTCTCCTAAAACCAAATTCATAACATAACACTCGTAAGACTCTTAACTTGCTTCAAGATGTGTCAAGTCAACATACGGATCTTTCGAAATTCTACAATATGCAACAAGTATTTCCAGCCAAAGTTATAAGTTTGGTTGAAAAACAAAACGTAATGAAAAATTAATCATAAACAAATTGTGAATGCTTTCCAAATTCTATTCGACGAAACTATAATTATATGATCTATAAGTTTAAGTGTATTTTATTAAAATATGTCTATAGAAATGATCAAAACAAACGGTCTAAATGTCAAATTCCGAATTTTGAGAAAATCAACCCACCTAAATGGAAGCACGGGATTTTGGGCGAAAAAAAACTATCTTTGTAAATAAGGCCAGGATAAACGCGAGATTTATTTTGTTTATGCAAAAAGTGAACAATGACCAAAGACAATTGCAAATGTCACTGACGTGACGTGAAACGACGTTGACGTTGACACTTGACATTGATATTGTGAAATTAATTGACAAAGTTATTGTAATTGTGATTTTAGTTGTGAAATTTGTGTTAAAACTACAGTGAAACCAAAGTGTTTTTGCAAAATTAGTGTTTTATGAAATTTTAAGAAAAAACGGTGTTACACAATATCCTCTGGGATATATAACAAATCTTGACTCGTGAACTCGGAAAATGCGTACCCTCAATCAAAATTTTAATCATCATCATCATCAGCATCACAGCTCATATACGTCCCCACCGAGGGGCACGAGCCTACCCTAACCAGTTATGGTAGGGCGATTAGGCCTTAGTCGAACCACGCTGGCCCAGTGCGGATTGGTTGACTTCACAATCACATACACCTTTGAATTACTTCGTAGGTGTATGCAGGTTTCCTCACTATGTTATCCATCACCGTAGGAGCGTCAGATAAATGTACATTTATGAAATTCGTGAAACGAAAAACACATTGGTACATGGCAGGATCGATCGCGGGCCTCCCGTTTCTACTCGGAGCACAGTCCAGTGC
Organism: Schoenobius gigantellus; assembly: GCA_963935595.1. Lineage (NCBI taxonomy): Eukaryota > Metazoa > Arthropoda > Insecta > Lepidoptera > Crambidae > Schoenobius > Schoenobius gigantellus. Next base: position 31,253,964 of record OZ012551.1, read on the forward strand.
CGAGGCCACAGCGCCACCGACGCTGTTTCACCGACAAATTTTAAACACAAAAAGATAATTTCTCTTATGTTATATCGCACTCAAAGGCCTTATACGCTCTAGAGTTTTCTATTTACGTTTCATGAAGTTATAAATTGAAATTAGATCATCTAATTTCGTCTTTTCGATTCGCAATTTCCCTTCGACCTACTTATCCGATGCCAAAGGTTAACGGCTTGGGAGACTGAAATAATATAATTATTTTAATTACTTGTTATCTGTGCACAGCTGTTCACAGCTCGTTTCTTGTTAATGACCGTGTAAATGAATTACTATTTAACCAAATAATAATTACTAAACGATATTGTTCTCTGGTCATTAGTAGAATTAGTATCGCATAGACCTTGTGACGGTTGATTCATAATATATTTATGGAAATATTAAGTAAGTGGTTTTAAGAAAAGAACATATTTCTCATAAACCTCCCACTTTTAAACGTTTATCAAGCGTAATGTTTTCTCTTATAACGGTTAAGGCGGCTAAGTCAAATTTTAAGGGAAGCAATGAGGCAAACATAGATAATAATCTAAATAGATGGATAAATAAATAAATGTTTGCAAATAAATAAATAAAGAGTTGACATAATATTAAAACACAACCTACTGTTTTATCGCAATACATTATGTAACGTTTTTATTTATCGTTATGTACTGTATTACAGATTGTGGTTCAATTTAAAGATTTCAATTTCACACCTTTCTTGATGTGGTACAATATTTTCCTCAAGACTTAAAAACTCTCGAATTAGATTATAAGGAGTTTCAACTTGTCAAAAACGTGGCTAATGGACCCTTTTATTTGATCTGTTACGATGCTATGGGGCTTAACTAGGCCGCCCGTTTGAATACGCCGTAGTAGTCGGGTCCACACAGAAAGACCAATTCACCTATGCACCCCCTGGAGAAAGACCCAGTAGTATAACGAGCTGGGACTTAACTAAGGGGATCGCTAGGTAGACTCGTTTGTGACCCCCAGACGGGCGACCAGGTCAGGGCCATAACATTTCTCAGTTAGATGTCGGTCCGACTGTGTTAACCCTCTCCAGCTGCTTAGCTAGAGAGCCTTTTTTTTTGAGGCGGGGGAATCTCTTTACGATTCAACAAGGGGCTGAAAGCTGACAAAGCCGCCCCAAGGATATGCCATTGGACTCGGGTTACCTGGGTAACCCCATACCTGACTAAACCACCCTCCAGAGCAACTTCTACCTCCGTAGAGACACACTCGGGATCGGCGTTAGCCATTCCCCGAGTGCTAGCTAGAGAGCCTACGAAGTCACTCCTTCCACCCATCTGCGGCGAAGAGAATCCTCTCGCCCGTTACGCAGCCACTTAAAGGATAATATCTACGCAGAAAGAGCCCCTCCCTCCCCATACTGACACGTTGGTCGTCATCTTGCATACGATGTCAGCCAGCGCGAGGGCTCCATGGTGACCCGGCGCGAGAACTTTAAGCATCGCGATGGGTTCGCCAGGTCGAGTATTCCACTAGGATGTGCTCCGTGCTGTAGCTGATGAACCCAGGTCAACCTGACCTGTACAGTTTTGCGCTACTCACCAACCTGCATTTGGCAGGCGTGGTGGGCGATGGCCCAAATTTTTTGTGGAGGCCTTTGCCCAAGGTCACTACTGCATTCCTTACGATTGAATATGTAATATCTCAGAAATACTTGAGCTGAGTGGATGTTACAGTGTTATCCTGTTGCTGCACACGACTCGTGATTATTATCAGTTAACGGTCACCAATTCGACTGCACGTTATTAATGTATGGGCCTCGCTAATAGGCTTCTATTAGCGGTCGGTCGACACCAGTGTTAAATGAAATACAAAGCGACCAACGCGCTTCGCTGAAAATCAATTCGAGCTGATTTGTTTTCCGTCATAGAATATCTTGGTTTGTTTTCATTATTGTCAGTAGTCAATCATGAAGGGTCTTGAATTTCGTAGCCCTCCCCCGGCAAGTACTCTGTTGGTCTGTAATTTTGAAGTTTTTAAAAGGAAACTTTTTTTTTTTTTTTTTTTTTTATTCGTAATAGGTCTACGTTTGACCACCAACTCGCCTGATGGTAAGCGACGGTGTGGTCGAAGATGAAGCACGTAGATCTAGATAATATCTATTCACTCTAGCCTTGAAAACCCCAAGATTATAGCTCTCAGGAAACAAGGAAGGCGGCAGAGAGTTCCAATCCTGTGCAGTACGCACAAGAAAAGTGGACCTAAAACGTTGTGTACGGATTTTAGGAATTTCAATCTGAAATGGGTGGTAATGAGCCGACCTTCTGCTCGTCCTGTAATGGAAAGGAGAGGGTGGAATAAGGTCGTGAAGCTCTTGCGCACACTCACCGAAATGCAATCTATAAAATATGGACAGACATGCCACTTTACGGCGATGCTCGAGACTAAGCAGTTTCTTGGCAACTAGTTTCTCGTCTCTGATTAACTTCACAGCACGGCGGTCCACCACCTCCAAAGCCTCTAGCTGAAACTTAGCTGATCCATCGAAGAGGTGGCAGCAGTACTCTACGCATGGTCGGACTTGTGCTTGATATAAATGAAGCAACTGCCCTGGTGAGAAGTACCGCTTAACCTTATTGAGGATGCCCAGCTTTCTACCAGCCAGTTTAGCCTTAGAGTCGAGGTAAGGTCCAAAGTTGAGTTTTGAAGTTAATGTGAGTCCCAGCAGCTCAAGACGGTCTTTCAGAGGTAGACTTACATTTCGGAAAGTTAGAGACGTTGGGAACTGACTCTTTTTGGCGGAGAAAAGGCAAGCCTGTGTTTTGTTAGCGTTGAATTGGACAAGATTTACGTCACCCCAGTCGGAAACAGCTTTTAAAGCTTTATTCATACGCTCAACCATGCCTTCTCTCAACGCATCGATTTCCGCCTTTTTGGTCTGTGGACCGGAAGTATACTTCTCCACAACTGTGCTGTCATCTGCATACCCATAGATGCCGGGCTTCAGCAGGTCATTGATGTGTAGCAAGAATAGAGTTGCAGATAGTACTGACCCTTGAGGTACGCCAGCGTTAATTGCCGATAGATCGGACGAGCAGCCATCAATAACCACTCGAATCAATCGTTCCCTCAAGAAGTCTTTGATCCATGTGCACAAGGATGCAGGTAGTCCGTAAGATGGTAGCTTGTTAAGGAGACTGTCATGCCAGACCCTGTCAAAGGCTTTCGATATGTCGAGAGACACAGCTATAGCTTCGCCATGTTCCTCGATAGCCTCGCTCAGGATGTGAGAGGCACACACGAGAAGATCCCCAGCTGACCGGTTTCGGCGAAATCCGTACTGTCGGTCGCTGAGGAGATTATTGACTTCAAGGTATGCCATGAGCTTCCTATTCAGTACACGCTCCATAACTTTACACAAGATGGACGTCACCGAAATAGGCCTGTAATTGCTAGGATCGGCACGACTTCCTTTTTTTGGAACAGGTTGAACGTTCGCAAGCTTCCAACTCCTGGGGACTACACCTGACTCTAAAGAAAGACGGAAAAGACGAGTCAAAATCGGAGACAACTCAGGCGCGCAGAATTTTAACACAATGGCTGGTATACCATCAGGACCACTAGCTTTGTTCACGTCTAAGCTTTTGAGTGTTTTAAGCACCTCCTTTTGATGGATGTGGATGTCTGGCATAGTAGCGCCACAATGAGGCAGACTTGGAGGTGTTTCACCAGAGATATCTAGACGCGAATTGTCCGCAAATAGAGAAGCAAATAAATTAGCCTTGCTTACCGCGGTGTGAGCTAATGATCCATCCGGTTTTATTAATGGAGGCAGAGATGATCGACAGAAATTTGATTCGACAGACTTCGCCAGGGACCAGAAAGCTTTGCTACCCGTTGGGTATGAGGACAGCCTTATCCCAATTCGGCGTATGTGCTCGAAACGTGCTCTGCGAATTGCCTTCCTGCAGGACTTGGCAGCTTTGTTCAAAGCTTTCTTCTTTAGACGAATATCCGCGGACTTGCACATACGAGCATCAACCCAGGCTTTATACGCTTCGTGCTTTCGCGCATCGGCGCTATCACATTCGGCGTTAAACCATGGGCGAGCTGATCCAGAAGGTGATATATCCGAAAATGGAATAAAGTATTCCATAGCCTGACCAATCACCTCCGTAACGGCAATGGCGCTGTCAGTAGGGTCACTAGAAGAGAAGCAGACTTGCCGCCAGGGAAAGGATGCAAAGAAGTGCCGCATCTCATCCCATTTTGCCGACTTGTATTTCCACACACGCCGAGTGCCTCTAGGACTTGTATCGGGCGGTGTGTAAGAGGATACAGTCTTCACCAGACAGTGATCAGATCCACCGATCGGTGAAGATACCGAAATGGAGTATCTGTCCGGATCATTAGTCAGCAAAAGGTCCAAGCAGTTGGCAGTGTGGCTATCAACATCTGGTACTCTCGTGGCTTCCTGGACCAGTTGGGTCAGGTTTAGTGACATCGCCAGTTTATATGCTTCTCTTCCTGCATGGTCTGTCTCACGGTATGGGAAGAGCCACTCTTGGTGGTGGCCATTAAAGTCCCCCAGGAGAACAAGCTGAGAAGTAGGATATCGACGCTGAGCCAGATCTGCCGTCTCATTAAGATGTTGAAATAGCTGAGTTGTCTCTTCATCTCCAGTGTGCGAGCGATAAACACCGGCATAAAGAATCTTCTCTAAGCCAGTGTCGACCAAAATCCACAGAACGGAGAATCTAGAATCTTCAAGGTCACGGAGACGCCTGTAGCAGACGTCGTTGCGCGCATAGACACATATACCTGCGCGCGGCTTAAACTTGTGCTCCAGGACATAACCTGGGTAGGAAAGGTATGCTGCGTCCGCAGGACATCTAATTTGGGTCTCCGAGAGGAATAGCAAGTGTGGTTTTGCAGTCTCGAGGTGATGGTGGACTGGGTCGATATTTGCATGCAGACCTCGGATGTTACTAAGGTGCACGTGGAGTGAGAGGGCGTGCTTCCGCTGTTTGCACAACTTACTATTTCTTCCTTTTGCCATTTTTTTTTTTTTTGTAGAGTGGATAGATTGGTGGAGAACGGTAGTTGGGTGAGGCACCGGTCACTTTGCCCAATAACAAACACGATTTGACACCAAACCAAAAGGTGACTAGTTTGGAGACTGCGGGGACGCCCGTACCCCCCCGAGGATGTCCTTGTGGCCCTCTCGTCCGGTCGCCAACCGGCAACAAGGCGCATCCCCAGGATTTTTCGCTAGATGGCGGGGCAGCCTTTCATGTGTGGCTAGCACACTACTTGGGCCCCCAACTATCTGCGGTCGGCCAGCGGAGAACCGTGCTACGGATCCCGCTACCCTCCAGAACTAACCACCGGGACCGGCGTCAGCGCGTGATGTCATGTACGGACTCCTGTGAAGGTGCAACTACTCAGACCCGTCTCTCACAATGGTTACATCGGACTACCTCCTGAAACACGACTAGGTCGCTTCACGGGAAGACTCAGTCCGATGGGTGGTAACTAGCCACGGCCAAAGCCTCCCACCAGAGTTTGCTGCCTGTTTAGCACCAACCAGGGGCTACGTGTAGGGAATCGGTTTTTATGGGTCTACTCCTACGGACGCGGGCGGCTCGGCCCCCACTTCTTTCCTGGTCAATATAGAAACCTATATAAGACATTTTGTAACCAAGCAACCAAATAATGAAAGTTCGAGAAATATCCTCGATTGTGCCCATCAAAGTGAAGTGTTATACTTATCCCAAAAAAGTAATACCTACTGTGTCCATTATTTTGCCAATAAAGCTTTTTATTTAAAATTTAGCATTTATGCTTTTAATTTTTTTATATGTATGGAGTCAGCACTGCCAACGAAATTTACTGGAGTGAGTTAGTTATCCAGTGCAATTCGGCCTTAATCCTTATGGACGTCACGCACGACCCAAGGCCTAATTGCGAGAGAATTGCGAATTTTGAGATTCTCGCGAAACTTAGTTATTTAATTGCACTCTGGCGCGTAGAATTCGGGACTTTCAAATTGTTTTTTGTTTCTCCATTCTCATTTGCGTATACTAACATCTTAACCCCTTACTAATAAAAGTTACACTCCCGTTGAACACTTGTTTAAAACGACATTTTCTAAGCAATTGTTTAAGGGAAGCGTAACTCTTATTAGTAAGGGGATTAGTGTTGGGCACAGGGTTTTAAAGTATGAAATTAAAAAATTAAATCTACTTAACCCATGACACAAAAGTCTCCAAAAAGTAAAAAATAAAATGCATTGGTTAGCTATTTCACTCTAACATCCTCTGATATATAAAAATCTCGTGTCACAGTGTTTGTTGTTATCATACTCCTCCTCCTCCGAAACGGCTTGACCGATTTTTATGAAACTTTTTGTGTATATTTGGTACGTCTGGGATATATTCTTTATACCCCTCACATAAAGGTAAAGTAGTGGAGACTCAAAACTCCTTTCTCGTCTAATATTTTTAAGGACCTTAAAAATGGCGCATATTACGTACCCTTATTACTTTACTATACCTAATAATAACGTTTCATCAAAATCCATCCAGTACCTACTTTTTGTGAAGAAATGGTAAACACGTGTCGTCTTCGCAAAAATTTGTTTGTTTTTATAATAATATTTACTTATCATAAGATATGATTGTTTTGATTTTACATCCTTACATATTATAAAACAAAGTCCCCCGCCGCGTCTGTCTGTCTGTCTGTCTGTTCGCGATAAACTCAAAAACTACTGCACCGATTTTCAAGCGGTTTTCACCACTCGACAGCGTGATTCTCGAGGATGGGTTTTAGTATATAATTTGAGAAGTTTTTGTATTTATTTCTGTGTACATTGACGATATTTGTTGAAGATGTCGGGAAAAAATAAATTAAGGCGAAACGTAGTTCGCGGGCACAGCTAGTTGAAAATAAAACAATGTGTAATCTATACTAATATTATAAAGCTGAAGCGTTTGTTTGTTTGTTTGTTTGTTTGCTTAAACGCGCTAATCTCAGGAACTACTGATTCAAATTGAAAAATTCTTTTTGTGTCGGATAGTCCATTTATCGAGGAAGGCTTTAGGCTATATAACATCACGCTACGACTAATAGGAGCTGAGCATCCGTGACAAATGTTGCAAAAACGGGTAAAAAATATACGGCGAAACGTAGTTCACTGGCACAGCTAGTGTAATATAATAGTATGCTGGTTGTGGATCGGATCACGTTTACTTTGTTTATTCTGATTACTCGGCCGTTACATTCTCAGAACACTGACGCGATATTTTCATACCGAACTCAAGAATTAACACGTTCCACGTTTGGATGAGCGAGGCCTGACTAATAGTCATAGTCAAGTCAATCAATGCTGAAGTTCACTTGGATAAGCCTGTTCATCCATAGCTTTTTTTTTTGTATAATATCTTTACATAGTAAAGAACAAAGTCGCTCCCGCTGTCTTGTACGCTTAGATCTTTTAAACTGCGCAACGGATTTTAATGCAGTTTTCAGCAATAGATAGTGATTTAAGGGAAAGGTTTATTATGTAAAACTAGTGATCCGTCCCGGCTTCGCAAGGGTAATAGCTTAACATAAATTATCCACGCTGGTAAAGCCGCGAGTGGATCTCTAGTCTACACTATTATTATATAGAGGAAAGATTTGTATGTATGTATTTAACGAATAAACTCAAAAACTACTGGGTCGATTTCAAAAATTCTTTCACCATCAGAATGCTACATTATCCCTGATTAATATAGACTACGGAATCTTACGGGAAAATATTATATTTCCCACGGGAAAACAAAAACAACGCCGGCGAAGCTGCGTAAAGCAAAGCTAGAGTATGGAATAAAATAGACTACCAAGTACCAATATGTCGATGTTAATTAGTAGTAGTAACGTAATCATAATAGGTACGGATCACGGTTCTCGTGAGCCACGATTACTTTAACAACGGGTCCAACTGGATGATGGTGAATACAGTTTCTGCCTTATTTGAGCAAATAATACTGTTAAGAAATTAATATTTATTTTTATATAACGTAAACCTTCTGTTGAAGGAAATCATCAGTTCAAAGTACCCTTGAATTGTAATTATAATGGATGTTCGTATCCGCAGACCGTTTAATATACCTGAATACAAATATGCCAATACAAATTATGTCTGTTTAGGATTTTCAGTGAAAATTTGGAGCATTTGGATCTTTTACTCGATCGTATAATAATATAGGCTATATTATACGATCGAGTAAAAGATCCAACCTATGTCTATATTATAGACATTGTTATTTGATTGGCGGGTGAATTGTTAATGAAACTGGCTTTAGACAGTGTGTAAAAATACCCTGTCCGATCCATTAGGGTAGTTTTAGGTATCAAGATTTGGTTCTATTTATGTAATCATTTTCATTAAATGAAAGAAAAAAATTACCCTGTTGAAAAAAGTAAAAAAATTTAAAAAGACTGAAAACTAGATTATAAAAGCTTACATACCGTGATTAAAAGAACCGCTTGCTTACCACTGTGTAATGCAGTGAACAATTTCTCCCATTTTATGGGTAAATAGTATTCAATAGGTGACAAAAATGCAAACTTTTAAAAATCGATAGCAAAGTTATTTTCTTAAATTAAGAAAATTCGGTATTTATTTTGGCGATTTTAATTAGATACCTATATGCCCCTGTCAGATCTGACAGGGTTTTTTTTACACACTGTATATGCATACAAATATGCATATTGAGAATTGTTTCGTTGAAATATTTTGACTTTTATTGTTTTCGTTTGGTTTTCATGAAATAACAAATCGTTGGTGTTATACAAATAATTCAAATATTGTTTTCAATATTTTATATTTTGCTATGTAATGTAATAATAATAATAATAATGCATGTCGTTTTTTTCGCATGGATTTTATTCTTGAGACTCAACGTGAAAACGCTTTTGTGGTCATAGATCGGGTTCCACATTAAAGCAAAAACCATTTGCAACAGGTTCATACTTTTCAAAATTGCTCTCTTGGTAGTAGGCCTGCACATCATCATTACAGCCAAGAGACGCCTACTGTTAGACACGGGTAAACCAAACCTATCGGCCCTGTGTGCTTTCCGCGACCTTCACTAGATCGTTGTACCACCTTGTGGGGGGCTCAACATTGCTACGTCTCCCGGTACACGGCTTCCACTCGAGGGCCTTCTGACCGGGTTTCGAAGATGTTAGAGGCTCAAACATATAATAAGAGACAGAGACAGTGAACGCTTGCTCTATTTTGGTGTTCATCCTGCTCTTGAATTCCACGGAAGACTAGAGCTAAGAAGCCGGGCTAGGGCACTATGAGTCTTAATTCTGACTCAATAGATCTGATTTTCTGAAATCTTATAATCTATGATATGAACCAACAATTTTTTTTTCAAAATAACAGTTAGCTTTTTCTATCTCTACTGGGATAACGGTTATTTCTTTTACATTCTTCAATTTCGTTATTATCTTGATACCTTCAAGGTATGAGTCAGGTATACTCCACTAACAAGGTAACACCTTGTTAGTGGAATATACATATTACATATATTTGTGTATACGTAATGTGGTGTAATAAATTACATTAATCAGTCAATATCACTGCTTACGTCTAGTCTAGTACACGTTAAGTGGACGTTATCGTCGATCAGTGGGTATGAGACATCCATTGCTTATCTGTTATTTATTTACAAGCGGTAGGGTGAGGTAAATGTGCGAGAGATTACTTGTGTTCGAAGGTTTGATGTCCTGTCAGCTGAGCGATACAAGAAGCGAATTATCTGTCAACACAAAACGTTTTGATTCCGAGGTCACTGACAGCCAGCGTGTATTATTAAAGGAATTTCAATAAGTATAGGTATTAGTTATAATTACCTGGGTACCTCCTCTAAACTTCCTATGTTATAAATAATTGTCATATTGTTGTACAGAAAAGAGAGGGGTCTTTTCTAATACAGGTTTTTTTTTAAACTTAAGAGAAGAGACCCACACATTCTAAAAGCTACGTGTAGTTAATAAATTTATTTTTGATTTTGATTTTTTTGACCTCCTATAGCCCGAACCATCTGTTTTCGTTCACGTTGGCATATCTCAACACAGACTGTTAAATATGTGCGCGAGATATCATAGTCTACAAATTCGTCTCGGTCCCGTTGCCCCCTAGCTAGACTAGGCAAAGTAACAATCAGAAACGATAACGAAGTTGTCGTTCGTGTGCGTTGCAACGTAGAACTCCAAATATTTCATTTTCACCATCAAAAAATCGGTCACCGATAGTCGATCGTGTGCGTTCGCTCTAAACCGCACAGAACAATTATATAAGCCACGTGGTTTCATAATGTAATTCCCATACTTTGCCGCTCTATGCGTTTAAATAAACGCAACCAACGAACGCGTTCAACAATGCATTATCAATCTGTTACTCCTCCAAATTCAAGTTTTATTTGCATCAGCCCTGCGAGCATGGAACTCTCGATAAACAAAATTTGACAGCTAAGATCGACATACTCGACAAAAATCGATAAATTTTACAGATATTCCTAAGGAGTGAAAAGGACAGATGCTTTTGTCGATCGATATATGTTGATCGACAAGTCCATGCTCGCAGGGCAGGTATGGTAAAATAGTTATAGTGTACAAACTACAAAATGTCAATGGTTTCTGAGCATATTTCGCCATATTATCGTGCAAGTGTTATGTTGAAGGTTAAAAGATTTTAATACAATCGATTTCATAAAATTAATCATACAAAGTTGATCATTCATTATTCAAATTATGTAAATGGATGGATACATGAATTTGTAGTATTACGAGTATGAACACCCAACCCAAGTTTTACAGACTGGTAATGTTATTTTTTTTTCTTGTTTCAGTCTTAGACCAAGGTGAACCGAGACAACCAAGGCCGAGTGCGGTTGAACAGCAGCAGCACAGCAAGCACCAGACGACGGTGGAGTTTATAGCGGAAGATGAAGAGGTACACACTTTTGTTTTGTTTTTTTTTTTCATCAACGTCGGTTCCTATGTGGTTACCGTAACGTGCCCTATGGTCGCTTCGGACCCAAGTCACTTGCCCGTTACCGGCGTAGGTAGTCACTTATACTTTTCCACAAAATGAGGAATTACGAGTTGGTGTAATGAAAACAGTCGGATTTTGTAGCCTCGCCGGTTCGGAGCCAACGGCATTGTGCAAGCGCACGCTCAGCAAGGCTAACTCAAAGCACATGAATAAGAAACCGTACAGAATGATCGCTGAGTACTTGCCCCGCGAGTTGTTACCTGTGTCGGATTTATATTTTTATAGGCCACTAAATTTCCGCCGCCCCATATGCCTTTCTAAAATAATAATTTTCCATTTATAGTATGAAAGGATGCGTCCTCTGAAATCTTCCGGCCTTAGGCCGCGGCCTATACGGCCTATTGACAAATCCAGGACTGGTTGTTACACTGCATATATTTGTATAATGCTATAATATTTAAAGAATCTAAAAAAGATTTTATTAATTAATTCAAGATAAATTAAATGACATGTTATGTGGCCCAAGAGAAAGGTATAATGAAGGGAGAACTAGCGATTGCTCCACTGACAACTTGAAAATACAAATATATTAACCTTCTTTGGCCGATAAAAATAGCTGATACTCCATAATTAAATGTTATGAAGTCTATTTTTGCCGTCAGTCTTTTACTAATTTTGATTTTTGGATTGTGACAATATCTAAGTATAAAATAGGTTTTTAGAACATAAAATAACCGAATCTGTATTTTTTGACACCTGACACAAGTATAATAAACTTGGCACAGTTGTTCCTTGAGTCAGAAAAAGCCAATTTAGGTGATCACTGCTTTATAAAAGACAGACGACACAGAGTCTGTAATGACGGCGGCGCAATAACTATCAAACTAAAAATCCCGGTCGAGACTTGAATGGCCCCGAGCTATATGATGAAGGTATCTTTGCGGCTTTAGTACTGGGTGGTGATTTTGTAACATATCGATTGATTTTTTATTTATTTATTTATTTACAACAATTGTACCTACCGGCTTACAGATATTCCAACACGCACGGTAAGTCATGCACATAAAAATTGAATTATCAATATTATTTATCAATGAGTAATACATGCTTAATTATTTAAAAAAATACAATGTTAAATAAAAATGTCAAAAGAGAAAGTCAAATGCTCATTGAATATTAATTAAATTAAATGTCAAATTACAATAAATATTAAATTGCATAGGTATGTCACATTAAATGAATGGAATATTAATTGAATTACAAACAAGAATATAAAAATGTCAGTCTAGCAGTCTAAGGTCTAATTTCACCGACATTTATCCAACACGTATTAAAAAAAATAAAGAATGTTACAATGTCAAATAGAAATGTCAATGTCAAATAGAATGTCAAATTACAATAAATAATAAATTACTTCTGCTGTTACTGATCGGGAAACGCCATCAAACTGGGATGACTTAAGGGCCCATGGCGCGAAAAATAGCAAAAAGGCCGTTGGCGTTTTTGATATTTTACGTTAACGTTCCAGTTAACTGACCGGGAAAAAATAAATTTAAATTCTTAAATTATGTGTTTACACAATCACCGTCACCATTTTTCAAATTTACATACCATTTCGTTGAAAAATATCATCCATTTTACTTAAAATTTAGGTTACACCCACATACCGTTCGTGATTTTTAGCTTCATTAATTAACCCTATTATATTTTAGTTTAACAAATATATAGAACAAAGGTAAGCATAACACTGACACCGTGGTATTTTTTTAAATTATCGTACATTGATTTTTATATTAATTTTTTAACATACATTTATCGATTTTCTTACAAATACTTGGCTCGGGCGCGTCGAAATTCAGTGTGCAATCAAGACTCGAAGTGAGAGCACGTCGCTTTGAGCTAGCTCCCGGTTACGTAATTATTTGTGTATGTATACGACGCGAAGTCCTACGGAGTAATCGGAGAAGTTGATAACTAACTATTTTATTATTTGTGGCTGCCGTACGAAAAACCTTCAACCTTTTTACTAGCTTTTATTTATCTTTTGCATGTTCGGGTCTAATCTTGCGAGTTAAATTTGACTCACTTCCCGGTTTCCGATTAAGCTGAAATTTTGCATGCATATGTATAAATATATTATGATGACGACATGGAGCTGATCTGATGTTGGAGCTGAAGGGTGGCCATAGGAACTCCGCAATAAAACAACATAGCCCCATCGAGTTTGAGCTCGTTTGATTCGTATTGACGAGAACTTTGATCCTATATGGTAACCAGGGTCTGATGCTGGAACTGGAAGGTGGCCATAGGAACTCCGCAATCAAACAATTCATTCCCATCGAGTTTGGGCTCGTTTGATTCGTATTGACGAATACTTTGGTCCTATATGCTAACCAGGGTCTGATGCTGGAACTGGAAGGTGACCATAGGAACTCCGCAATAAAACGACACAACCCCATCAAGTTTGGGCTCGTTTGATTCGTATTGACGAGTACTTTGGTCCTACATGGTAACCAGGGTCTGATTCTGGAGCTGGAAGATAGCCAAAGGAACTCCGCAATAAAACAACACAATCCCATCGAGTTTGGGCTTGTTTGATTCGTATTGACGAGTACTTTGGTCCTATGTGGTAACCAGGGTCTGATACTGGAACTGGAAGCTGGCCATAGGAACTCCGCAATAAAACGACACAACCCCATCAAGTTTGAGTTTGTTTGATTCGTATTGACGAGTACATTGGTCCTATGTGGTAACCAGGGTCTGATGCTGGAGCTGGAAGGTAGCCAAAGGAACTCCGCAATCGAACAACGCAACCCCATTGAGTTTGGGCTCGTTTCAATTGTATTGACGAGCACTTTGGTCCTATATGGTAACCAGGGTCTGATCCTGGAACTGGAAGGTGGCCATAGGAACTCCGCAATCAAACAACGCAATCCCATCGAGTTTGGGCTCGTTTGAATTGTATTGACAAGCACTTTGGTCCTATATGGTAACCAGGGTCTGATGCTGGAACTGGAAGGTGGCCATAAGAACTCTGCAATAAAACGACACAACCCCATCGAGTTTGGGCTCGTTTGATTCGTATTGACGAGTACTTTGGACCCATGTGGTAGCCAGGGTCTGATGCTGGAACTGGAAGGTGGCCATAGGAACTCCGCAATAAAACGACACAACCCCATCAAGTTTGAGTTTGTTTGATTCGCATTGACGAGTACTTTGGTCCTACATGGTAACCAGGATCTGATGCTGGAGTTGGAAGGTGGCCAAAGGAACTCCGCAATAAAACGACACAATCCCATCGAGTTTGGGCTTGTTTGATTCGTATTGACGAGTACTTTGGTCCTATGTGGTAACCAGGGTCTAATACTGGAACTGGAAGCTGGCCATAGGAACTCCGCAATAAAACGACACAACCCCATCAAGTTTGAGTTTGTTTGATTCGCATTGACGAGTACTTTGGTCCTACATGGTAACCAGGGTCTGATGCTGGAGCTGGAAGGTAGCCATAGGAACTCCGCAATAAAACGACACAATCCCATCGAGTTTGGGCTCGTTTGATTCGTATTGACGAGTACTTTGGTCCTATATGGTAACCAGGATCTGATGCTGGAGTTGGAAGGTGGCCAAAGGAACTCCAAAATTAAACGACGCAACCCCATCGAGTTTGGGCTTGTTTGATTCGTATTGACGAGTACTTTGGTCCTATATGATTTTTCTTGATGAGTACTTTTAGCCTAGCCTAGATAATATCCATACGCAACCCCATCAATTTCTTTTGTGCGACCTTCCCCAATTTAGGTGTCAAATGAAAGAGCTTGAATTGTAGAATGAATTGTAGAATTATTCTGAAAGACAATCTAATACAAGATGGCCGCCGTCACAAATTGACAGATTATTTTTATGTACAATCCCCACAATATGGGTCTGTATATGGGGTATCAAATGAAAGTTCGTAAAATACAGTACACCATGAAAAAAACTAAAACAAGATGGCCGCTATCACAAAAGATTTTCAAAAACAAGCTTTTATTTTAATGTCCTAAAAAAAGAAAATAAACTTTATTTTTTTATTACAATCTAGCGAATGGCTTCAATGCACTAAAAAGTGTGTTGAGCACAAGAAAATATTCATTTCATATTTGTTCATTACTAAATTATTATATGTATATTATATAAAATAATTTGTAGATACAACTAACAATAAAGAACTCGGTAGTCATTAAAATATTTCGTATTATTTGAGTAATTAGTTTAAAAAAAGTTTTTTTAAAAACAAGCTTATATTATAATGCCTTAAAAGAGGAAAATAAACTTTAATATATTACAAGATATATTTTCTTATAAAAATATAAAAGCTTGTCCCGAGAATTAGGATAAACAATAAAACAATTTAACTTGATTATTATATTTATTTTTTTGTAATAAATAACGTTTTGTACGGCATTATCATACACACATGACAATGCTGTTTAGTCCTGAAATTTAAATGCATATATGATCCCTTTTTTGAAAAACTCGAATCCGTTATAACTGCTGCCTCACGGAAACTCGGTGTCCTGAACAAGGTGCGTAGGTATTTTGCGCCGGACCAACTATGCCTGTTGTATAAAACTCAGGTTAGGTCTTGCGTGGAATATTGCTCGCACTCCGGCTCCGCTCAGTACCTCCTCGATGCTCTGGACAGATTGCAGCGTCGCGCTATTCGAATAATTGGCGATGTAGAGGCAACTAACACCCTCGAGCCTCTACAGGTAGCCCCTTTCTTCTCCGAATATCGATCGTCCGAAAATCATAATCCCGAAAACGCTTGCTATAATCATCACTTTCCATAATGTTCGAGTATACGAAATTGTATATTACCTAATCGTCTTTAGTTCTAATGCTTTTGTGTCATAATATCGGGTGCTATAATAATAAGATATCCTAATTTTACTTGCTATAAAGTCACATGTCCTAAGTGTTATATTGTATAATATTGTTAGTCCGAATGATGGTTTATAATAATTTTGTTAGTCCTAAAACATGTTTAAAAGTTGATTTATCTTGGTTATGTTATCAATATCATTAAGCTTAGACTTACTATCAATAATAACAAATTGAAATAAAATGTTGTCTTATGAACCTTAACAACCGTTACGTTTTCAAATTCAGTGACGGAAATATATCGCTGTAAAACCGATACCACGTAGTCTTGTCTGCCCTACCCCTAGAGTGTTATTTAAACCCGCGTAGGCGCGGAGGGGCGAGGGGGCCCGCGAGCTGAGGAGCAGGTGGTTTTAACGACTTGCTTCGGCTTGCTGGCCGGCTGCGCCGGCCAGCCTCAGCCGCGGCGGTGGGCGAAAACCATCTGCGACGATAAGATCGCGTGGGACCGCCGGAGCCCCGCAGCGCCGGAGCCGTGACAGAAGTCATGCATGCTACATGCTTGCATGCTTTAAGCTTGCTTGCATGCTGCTTGCTTGCTTGCATGCTGCATGCTTGCTTGCATGCTGCTTGCTTGCTTGCATGCTGCATGCTTGCTTGCATTACATCAAGTGACTGTTTTAAACGTATGCATGGATTTGGTAATACATATAATGAAAGAACTTTATATTTGTGGTATTTCGATTTTAGGGCACGTTATATTATGAGATATTACGTTAGGACTTATAACTATTATAGAAAAGGTTTTTAGGAATTTTAAATATTATAGATTGTGATATTTATAGCAAAAAAAATTAGGTCATATTATATTTAGAGATTTCGGTTTTCGGGCAAGTGTTATTATGAGAAATTAAGTTAGGGGTACTTATCATTCGGACATATGATGATTATGTCAAAAAACATTATGACACGTTAGATTATGGATAAAAAAATTATGAGACAAAATAGAGAACCGCCTCTACAACTTCGACGTGACATCGCCTCTCTTAGCGCCTTTTACCGAATGTTCCACGGGGAATGCTCTGAGGAGCTCTTTAACCTTATCCCTCCCTCTCCATTTCTTCACAGAAACACGCGTAAGGGTCTACGGAGTCATCCTTACACTGTATCCTCCTTTTCACACCGTACCAAGAAATTCCAAGATTCCTTCTTTTTTTTTATTGCTACTAAGTTGGTAAAAGAGCAAACTGCCCACCTGATGGTAAGTGGTAACAGTCACCTATAATACATGTGTCTCGTGTGACATTCGCAGTAAAACTGCAACCCCCACAAGGGCCACAGTGTACGTTGCCAACTTGTGACTTAAGATGTAAAGTCACGGTACCCAGTAATTTCAGTGCCATATCTTACCCTTCAAACCGGAACACAGCAATGCAAGCACTGCTGCTTTGCGGCAGAAATAGGTAAGACGGAGGTACCCAAGCACACGACCTTGGTACAGAGTCTCCCTCCGGTAAGTCTTCTGTCGTTCATCCTACACTTGGAATTCTCTACCTGCGCACGTGTTTCCTCCATCCTACAAGATGGGTTCCTTCAAAAGAGGTGTGAAAAACATCTTTTAGGCCGGCAAGGGGCGGGCAGGTTGGATAGTGGATGTCCTCCCACCTCTATCTGTCAACTCATTTGGGTCTCTTTCACCGCTTAACATCAGGCGGGAGGAGGTCATTTGCCAGGCCCTCCATAAAAAAAACTGTTTAAGTACCTTGCCCGTATGAATTTACTTGGTAAGCCTTAAATAAATAAATATTGGTAATTCTAAGAAAAAAATATTTGTTTTTTATAAAATGGGTAAATCTTGCGACAAGCTTTTATATTTTATTATAAACTAGCTGTGCCGGCGAACTACGTTTCGCCATAATAACGGCGAACTAACGTTTCGCCGTAATAAAAAATAGCTTACGACCTATTCTCAGACCTACTGAATATACACAAAACATTTCATAAAGATCGGTCAAGCCGTTTCGGAGGAGTTCGGTAACAAACACTGTGACACGAGAATTTTATATATTAGATGTATCATGTAATAATTTAAAATTTATTTTCGTCTTATTAGGGCTTTAAAATAAAATCCTAGTGTGGGGCGACTTTTTTTTAAAATCTTTTTACTATTATTTTATATTTTATCATTTTGTAACCGCATGGCCGCCATTACAAAACTCGACCAAAGTACTCGTCATTACGAAACAAACGAGCCCAAAACTCGATGGGCTTGTGTCGTTTTATTGCGGAGTTCCTATGGCCACCTTCCAGTTCCAGCATCACACCCTGGTTACCATATAAGATCAAAGTACTCGTCAATACGAATCAAACGAGCCCAAACTCGATGGGGTTGTGTCGTTTTATTGCGGAGTTCCTATGGCCACCTTCCAGCTCCAGCATCAGACCCTGGTTACCATATAGGACCAAAGTCCTCGTCATTACGAATCAAACGAGCCCAAACTCGATAGGGTTATGTCGTTTTATTGCGGAGGTCCTATGGCCACCTTCCAGCTCCAGCACCAGACCCTGGTTACCATATAGGACCAAAGTACTCGTCATTACGAATCAAAGGAGCCCAAACTCGATAGGGTTATGTCGTTTTATTGCGGAGGTCCTATGGCCACCTCCCAGCTCCAGCATCAGACCCTGGTTAACAAATAGAACCAAAGTACTCGTCAATATGAATCAAACGAGCCCAAACTCGATGGGGTTGCGTCGTTTTATTACGGAGTTCCTTTGGCCACCGTCCAGTTCCTTCATCAGATCAGCTCCATGTTATCATAACATTGCATTATCACGATATACATATTATTATGTGCAAAATTTCAGCCAATTCGAAAACCGAGAAGTGGTCAAATCTACATACATACATACAGTGCAAAATTGCTTGTAAAAATAAAAGTTGATCAAACACATCCCTGTATTTACTATAGTATAACACAGTAAATAATAAACACCTATTAAATTCAAAATTAACATCTACGATATTTTGCTAGGCGGCCGTACCGATTGCGCGACCGAGTGCGCTTGTGTGCGTGAGCGACGCACACAAACAGAGACTAGAGAATTTACCTAAACTAGCTCGGGCTCGCGCGGATGGTGGGCCCTTAATGAAGAAAAGCGGTATAATGTTCATTAGTTATAAGTATTGGTTTGTTTATTCAACAAATATGCCAAGATCACTCAGACGACGACGTTACAGAATGATAAACATATTAAAAATCACTTTTAATCATACAGAATTATGAAATCTATACGATTGCCGATTGCCGATGAGTTACAAAATCACCCACCTGACCTTTCGTTCTGTACGGTTTTTTACTCACATGGTCGCGGGCTCGTGGTGCGCCGGCGGCGGCGGGTTACGTGGTCACGTCTCGCGAGCGTTAATCCGCATGCCTCGCGTGCGCAACTGATTCACTTTCCACCAATCGATATTTGAATCTGAAGCAAATAAATGATAATTGCGTCTATTGCGACAATTACGAAATCTCGGAAAAAATATGAAATCCCAATTGGCTCCAGCACGCACAGCGCAGTTCACTTTTGTCTTTTTAACATTAACGCTTTCACTAGGCACCTCATAGTTGCGAATTGTGCGGCTAACCCATCTGTCTGTTACGTAAAATGCTTAGTTTTTCTTTAGATTCTAATTTTGATTTTTCTTGTACGTTCAAGGAACTTAATTCCCGTTCCATTTCGTTGACAATATGTCAACGAGATGGGTCGGGAATCAAGCTAGACACTGACAAGACATTAAGGTTGGAAATTACAATAGATATTTTAAATGATGCCTAGTTACATGTAAACAGTGTATGCAAAGCCGTGATGGCAACATTCGTAGCTCTTATGAATCCAATTGCCATATTGCTTTACGATATTCAACCTCTTAGGTGGGTCTCAAATTAAATTCCTTGACTTTACATACAGGAAGGGATCGCATTGTTACAAAGTTTGTAATGTGGCGGGTGGATGCTTATACATAGCTCAATCTTCATCTATCCATGACAAAAGTGACATTTCCGATAAGAAAACAAAAGATTGTTTCACTATTTACCCGTTTATGTTTATTAAAGTGACTCAATGATTATTTATTATTAAGTGATTCAGTATTTTGAATTAATAGCACCGTTTTAAGAGTATGTATGCACTCCAAAATCGTTGGTTCGGCCATCTGTGATAAGAAAAATCTCAGTTGCATTTTGTATATAATCAACAAAATGTAAATACAAAAACAACCTACTCGTATGTACACCGGACAAAATGGTATCTATCTGTTGTGTAGATAAACCCACGGACAATGCGTGCACTTTGTGCATCATTTAAAAAATAGATTTAAATAACGTCATCATTTTCCAGGAATATGTTGATAATTATGAATGACGAGTTTATGAACAATCCTGGTTCCTGGTGTAGAGAAACAAGAATAATTAAGTATCAGAAATGAATTAAGCAATATAATTAAGAAAAAAAATTCGACTCGCGTGGGATTTGAACTCGCGTTTGAAGACGCGTGTTGACGCCTTGATCAATTTTGCCACCGAGAAGATCAGCCCTTAGAGTATCTAACCATCAGCCCCGCGGAAATTTCAACTGTATTGAACCCTTGTGTACTTTGTTAAGCCAAAGTAGACTTTATTCACTACTAATAACTACGTATTAACGTCCAATTTAGCATTTGAAAGACAATGCAGTCAGAAATAAAAAAAAGTAACTTTACTTTATTCTTACTTAACCAATATTTTCACGAAATCTGTAAAAACGATTAAAACGGTTAAAAGTTAGGGTTAACTTTTAATCGTTCCATCTGAGTAGTTTTTTGTAATTTTTTGTAAATACGTGTGTGGTATTTTTTTAGATTATCATTCTTCATACCCTGTCATCAGGCCAAAAGTATGTTTATTATAACACGTAATTGCAAAGAGGCGGCAATGTATCATTTTGATCCATTTACAATTTGCATTGAATTTCAGATGCATCATAATTTGGACAGGGAAAGAGAAATTGCGATTCTCGCTTTTCGACCGCAACGATTCTCTTTTCGGACTAGGTTTGCCCGATGTCCGGATTTTGACCGGACAGTACGGTTTTCTTTATGTTTGTCCGGTCGAGCAAATGTTTGCAAACCGGAGAAAGATTCCATGCAAACAAAACTTTAATAAAAGCGGTGGCATCGACAAAATAAATAACAAATTAGATTTATTAACGGTTAATTTTGCGTTCCATACAAAGTCGAACCTTTATGGGTGGCGACTGGCGAACCTTTATGAACTAACGTGCCATTTTTTCTAAAAAAATGTTTCACGACGCTATAGACGTGCCGGCATATAATTTTAATTTCGTGATTCTTGGGAAAATAATAATACTAAATACTACCTCAAGACCCTTTTTTTTTTTTTTTTTTTTTTTACAAGAGAGAAAATACAGTCTTTACGGTATTCGACAAGGGCATTCAGCTGACTAGGCCACCCCTTGGATATGCAGGACTCGGGTAGAAGACCCACTACCGGCTAAAAACTCTCTAGATACTTAGACCTCCGTGGGGACACCATCGGGATCGGCGTTGGCCATTCCCCGATTGTGCCCCCTGGAGGGTTGCCTGGTGCCAGGGCTTACCTCTACGGAGGGGGTCGACAAGTATCTTGAGAAATTCGACCCCCCCAGACGGCCAAGCTAGGGGTGAAAAGTATCTCTCGGCCGGTTGTCATCCGGCCGAGCCATTTCAACCGCCAGCTTGCTAGGGGAGCTGGCGCGCGTTGAGGAACGCACGCCTCCTCCTCCCCAACCGCCTGCGCCGGAGCGGTGCGGCGAGAGGGTCATCCTCTCGCGCCCGCTCCGCAGCCTCCTTCTGCGAGATAACGTCCTCGCAGAAGGAGGCGACAGCCTCCCACGCCGCCGCGCTGGTCAGCATCTCCCGTGCGACGCTGGCCAGCGCGACGGGCGTACCCCTACCTAGGCCCAGCGCGAGGGCTAATGCATCGCGCTGGGGTCGCCAGGCCGGGCACTCCGAGAGGGTGTGCCCGGCAGTGTCGTCGGGAGCGCCGCAATGGTGACACTGCGGCGTCTGCTCCCTCCGTGCGACATGGTGCAGATAATGTCCGAAGCACCCGTGCCCGGTCATCATCTGCACCATCCGGTAGGTGAGGCTGCCTCGCCGGCGCCCAACCCACTCCTCCAACACTGGACGAACGGCCTCGATCGTCCAGTGGCCGGCAGCTGGGTGGGCGAGCGTCTCGGCCCACTGGCGGAGAGCCTCCCTCTGCGCCAGGTGCCTCGCGCGCGCCACCTCCTGCGGGAGGGGCCGCTCCCCCCGACTCCTCGCTGCCACCCGATGTCGGTGCACGGCCGCAAGGACGCGTGCCTCGACATCCCACGGAGGCGAGCCCGCTAGAACGCAGGCCGCCCCGTGAGAGACCGTGCGGTAGGCCCGCACGGCCCGGGTGGCAATGACCCTCTGCGGCCTGCGCAGGAGGGCCATCGTTCGGGGGGCGAGACGCTCCGCCCAAATCGGGGCTCCGTACAGCGCCATCGACTTTATCACCGTCTGATAAAGTCGACGGCACGCTGCGCCCGGTCCCCCCACGTTGGGGAGGACCCGTCCGAGGGCTGCCGCGGCGGCAGACAGCCTTGGGGCGAGGAGCTTGAAATGCTCCTCGAAATCCCATCGGGGGTCCAGCACCAGACCGAGATACTTCATGGAGCTCTCGACCTGGACTTGGACCCCCTCCACTCGGACACGGAGCCCCGCCTGGGGTCTGCGTCGACGCGGCGGCCTGAACGTCATGGCCGTCGTCTTCTCGACGGCCACGTCCAGCCCGAGGAGGCGGATGCGCCGGACGACCATCGTCGTGCCGACCGACGCCAGGTGGACCGCCTCCTCGTACGTGCGCCCCTTCGCCGCGACAAGGGTGTCGTCGGCGAAGCAGACAACCTCCATATTCGGCAGGAGGTTGCCCCGCAGAACCCAGTTGTACCCCAGGTTCCAGAGCAGAGGGCCCAGCACGGAACCCTGGGGTACTCCCGCCGCCATCGGCCACCTGTGGACGCGACCGTCCGCCCCCTCATACACGATTTCCCTCCCGCGGAGGTAATCGGTGATGAGGGAGCGGAGGTAGAGGGGCACTCCGTGGAAACGCAGTGCCTCCTCTATGCATTCGTGGGGGAGGCTGTTGAATGCGTTGCGGATGTCTAACGACACCGCAACGACAACCTCCCCCGCCGACGTGGCCCCCTCAGTCCACCTCTTGAGGTGGGCCACCGCGTCCACGGTGGACCGGCCGGTGCGGAAACCGTACTGGCGCTCGGCCAAGTCCGGTCCCGGGCCCTCCAGATGCTCGACGAGCCGGGAAGCGAGAATTTTCTCAAAAAACTTCCCGGCCTCGTCGAGCAGCACCACCGGCCTGTACCCCGACGGGGCATCGGCGGGGCGATTCGGCTTCCGCAGAAGGCAGAGTCGCCCCACCTTCCAGCCCTGAGGGAACCGGCCCGAGGCGATGCTCGTATTGAGCACCGCCCGGAACCGCTCCTCCAGGGGGCCCAGTGCCAGGCACAGGACCCTCGCTGGCACCCCGTCCGGTCCCGGCGCCTTCCCCTTCCCCTTGCGCCGGAACCGCTCCCTCACCGCGTCGAACTCGAGGTCCGACACGGGAGGGCCCGCTTCCTCCACTTCGAGGGAGGCGCTGGGGGCGACCATCCTCGGGGGCTCGAAGGGTCCAGGGTCGGGGAAGAGCGACCCTAGAACCCTCTGCACGAGCCCCTCGTCCAACTGGTGTATCGGGGGAGCACTGTTTCCGTACTTCCCCCTCACCAGTCGGTACGGCCGTCCCCAGGGGTCGGAGTCGAGGAGCTCTATAAAAGAGTTCCACGACTCCGTTTTGGCCCTCAAGATCTCCGTCTTGAGGGCCTTGCTCGCCTCCCTGTACGCCCGACGCAGAGTTTCCTCCTCGTCGGGCGTCCTCCTGGTGGCGCGCCTTCTGCACCGCAGGTAGGCGCGCCGCGCCCTCCAACTGGTGGCGCGCAGATCCGCTATGGTCTGCGACCACCAGTACACCTGCCGCTTGCGCGCGGCTGGTTTCGCTCGCGGCATGGCGGCGTCGCAGACGACGCTAAGGTCCTCCGCGAAGTGCGCCGCCATGCCGTCAGCGTCACCGGCGAGGTGCGGGGGCAGCTCGGACCACTCCCGCACCATCGCCGCCTCCAGCGCCACGTCGGGCTGGAGGTGCGTCACCGCCCATCGGCGGAAGGCGGCACCCGTTCCCGCTGGAGACGTGGAGGCGTGCGAGGGGGAGACCGAATATCGGACGTACCGGTGATCCGACATGGTCTCCTCCTCTGCCTCCACTCTCCAGTCCCTCACCCTCGCGGCGAGGGGTGCGGTGGCCAGGGTCACGTCGACGATCGACGAACCCTGCCACCGCACGCACGTCGGGGTGGACCCTCGGTTGAGGACGTCGAGGCCCAGGCTCGTGGCCCAGGACTCGACTAAACCACCCCTGATGTCCGTGGCGGGCGAGCCCCACACGCGCGATTTCGCGTTGAGGTCGCCCGCCACCAAAACTTGCAGGGGCGCCGCCCTCCTCACCACCCCCTCGACCGCAGTCAGGTAGGCCTCAAAGTCTGCCCGGCTGCGGTTCGGGGAGAAGTAGGTGGATACCACCACCACTTCTCCCCACTTGACGGCCACGTACCCGGGCCCCCTCTCCCTAACCGAGATGGGGGGGGCCGAGCTCGTGGGTGGCACCACAACGGCCGCCAAACCGTCGGTGGACTCAGCCCACTTCGTGGACTGAGGCACCGCGTACGGCTCGGAGACCACCGCCAGGTCTATCTGCCACTGCGCCATCGACTGGCACAGGAGATCCTGTGCCGCGGCGCAGTGGTTGATGTTGACTTGGAGGAGATTCCCTGTGGACCTACTGGCCATTGGCGGTGTCCATGGGAATCTCCTCCCTGGCGGACAGTGCTGCCCGCCCGGTAGCCGCCGCTGTGGCAGCCCTCGGCATCAGTCTTCCCCTCACCGGTGGGGGATTGCAACTGAGGCCCCCCATCCGGTGAGTGGAAGGCTTGCCGGCGTCCGCGCACACGGCGCACTTCACCTGCCCTTGGCAGGTGGCGGCTGCGTGCCCCTCCGAACCGCAGCGGAAGCAGAGCGCGCTGCGGTCCTTGGCGGAGGGGCACCGCTGCACGGGGTGACCGATCCCCATGCAGCGGAAGCAGCGCATGGGGCGCTGCTCCAGCAGGCGGATGGAGGCGCTGCTCCATCCCACCGTCACCTTGCCAGCGCTCGCGAGGCGCTTCGCCACATCGATGGGAGCCGACACGTTGGCGGCTCCCATGCCCCTGAGTCCAGGGTGGACCGTGCCCACTCTGATCGCAACGCGGGGGCACTCTGCCAACGCCGCCAAGGCCTCGCCCACCTCCTCCGCGGTCACCGAGTCATCCAGTCCGGTGACTCGGATGTCCGCGGTCTTGGTCGGGCGCGCCACTCTGGCGGCGTCGCCGAGCACCTCCGCTATGCGCGTGGCGAGCGCATCCGCCTGCTCCGGCGAGGTGCCTTTCGGGAGCTCGATGACACGGGCTCCCGTCATCCCCGTCCGGAACTTGGCACTTCCTACTATCCCCAAGTCCCCCAGCTTGATGTTACCCTTCGCCGTCGCAATGGCAGCGCCGTACGTGGCGCCATTTGCCACCGCTTCCGGCGAAAGGGTAATGACCACCGCCAAGGTCTTAGGTGCCGTAGGCATACTACCTCAAGACCCTAGCCCTAAGTGAGTTTTGTGATCGGTGGCGTGCCTAAAATATTGTGTCGCGTGCCATTGGTTCGCCATCCCTGCATGTAGGTAGTAGTAAATAGTAAAACTTGTTAATAAACAAAAATTAACCTTGTACAGTTTTCATTCCGACATACACGTATTCTTAGGCCTATTTCGCATAGACTCGTAATATTATGACTTCACGAAATAAATGAATGAAACGAACATTGTATCGGCAAACTTGCCTGGCCACTCGCCACGCCACATATGACAAGAGAAGAACTCGTTTCAAAGTTAACCGTTCGACTTGTGATCGTGACAAGGCGAGATTTTTGCTCGCTTTCCCAGTTACCAACCACTCGGTACTTCAAGTCAAAGCATCGGCAACCGATTGGCGGAGAACAGGAGACGCATTTTTTAAAGGATAGAATTCAAATTAGCATTCGAAATGATATGATTTGAATACGAACTTCTAATTTCACTATTTTTGAACATTCATTCCGTGAATTCTGCGTCGAGTTGTGCTAGCTACCCACTCGTTTTTGATTTCTACTAGTAGTAGAGTATACGCAACGTATATACTATATTAGGTACGTTCCATTTTTCGTACGATTCATTGTTGCTGTTTCTTTAAATTAATAAATTATTGCCATGTTATTGAGTACCGGTTTTTATTTTTTCTGTGTGAAACTGTGTCTAATAATTTGTTTTTAATGACATCACTGAATTTGAGTGATTTAAAAATATTTGAAATTGGGAGCAGTAGCAAATAATTACGCACATGATTTGTATTCGTGATCGAATTTATAATTCACTTCTAATGATTTAAAAATGCGTCTCCTGTCCTGAGACGTGAGATGCGTTCGGCAATGTCGGTATCTGCCCCCCTAGACAAGACGTTTTTCGATAATCGCTAACGCAATCGCTAGAAGGAAAATGTATGCGATTTGACATAAGCTGTCGCTTAGCTTTCGAGCGCAATTGTCAAATCTCATACATTGTCAATTTAGCGATTGCGTTAGCGATTATCGAAAGGCATCTTGTCTAGGGGGTCAGCGCTTGCATAGCTGAGGGTTATTCTGCCGGCCGTAGGTACTCAGAGACGTCGTAAAATTTTCAATTCTTTATTAATGTTAGTATATTATCTCCTTTTATTTCATAACAATAGGGCGACACGTCACTTAATGAGGCATGAAAATTTGTTGACGTCTCTGAGTGCGGCAGTAAAGAACTTATTCAAAGTTTTGAGTATGAACTTCACTTCGCGCTGTCGTCTCCGCGCGTCAGAAGAGCGCCCGCGATGAGTTGTACAGAGTTCGAAACTTAATTCCGGTCCTCGAGAGTTAGCCCCTCAGCCGGTTCCATCTAGGCATGTTTTTGCGCAATGTGAAATACATTTTTCATCACCGGCAGACACACATTTGGCACACAAACATTGTGAAGTGTATGTTGTTTCGCTTGATGATTGACTTGGTGGTTTGTTAATGAAACTTCAATAATAAATTAATAATGATTCTAGAGAGGAGAGAGCAGGTAGTATTAATAGATAGGCTAGTAAAACAGTGACTACTGATTGACTAGGAATATTGCTATTTTTATTTATTGTTGTAAAAGCACTTGTTTGCTGAAACTTACTACAAAGTACCGGTCTATCTCAACGATAATAATTCATGGATGTATTCTGCTTGTCTCCATGACAGGCTGTGTGTTTGTTGTTAGTTTTTATTCTTTAAATTAAAACTAGAAATATGTACCCCTTGTAACTTATTTGAAACGAGCAATTCCCGATTTTTTGGCTTGTACTTCTCGGAGAGGTCAGCATTCAGAGCGAATGGTAGATTCAAACTATCGTTTTTCCCGTGGGATTTCAATATTTTCCGGTAGTCGAAACAAAGTACGAAATATCACATTTCTAGAGGGGAGAATTTTCAAAAAAGCGTAAACATGTGTTCACCCATTTCTAATTATCAGTTTAAATACAAAATTTAAAGCTTCTAACTTCAAAAATGACTGATTTCCATACAGACTTTTTCACCCACCTGAGGGTTAAATTTCGTAAAATCCGTTATTAGCCGACATGTCCTATCATGAGGCGGCGTGGTATGTGTGTGTAATGTGTACATGTTAAAAACATATGTTGTTCATTCTTATACATTTTAATGCCCTCGGTAGGCAGACGCCGAGTTTACATATTTTTGTCATTTCCATCGACACTAAATTAGTCTGATTTGTATGTAAATGTTAATACCGCGTTTAATATTGATAAATTATGAAATCTACGCGTACAATTATTTAATCTGTGAGGTAATTTTTGAGATCGATTATGTCAATACCGTTTGTGTATCATTGAAAAATTAGGCAACTGGTGTGCATTTTGATTTTGTGAACTCGTGTGTTTTGAGGTTCTCCATACATTATTTTATGATTTGAAATTCAACTGTAAAATCTCCATTTTTGGAAATTCTAAACTCTAAAGCAATAGGTTTCAAAAAAAAATAAGGAAAAAAATGGGAAAAGTCAATGATCTTTTGAATTATGACATGCCGATACTTCTGTTAAAGCTGATTAGAAAATGTGTAAAAGTAGTAGGTAAATATAAATGGACGATTCAAAAGAGCTTTCATCAAGTTATATTTGAATAAATTATATTTTGATTACTATTTAATATCACCTTTATTTGACTCAATATGCACTTTATAGATTCTGAAGTGAATTTTATAAGGAACCTTTAGTCACGTGCCGGGTGTCGATAACAAAAGGCCACTTGTCGATAGCAATGCAATTATTTATCCACCAACTATTCCTATACTTGCTTATTTTAAATACACGTGGATAAGCTTAGGCATAGGAGAGTATTCTATTGTAATGATATGATATGAAAGTTGGAGAATTTTATTTTGTTTAGTACTGTTCTCTTTTTTTCACAAACAACTGGAAAGCTCTTTTGATTGGGAAGTCTAGTTTCAACTAGACTTCCCAATCTTACCTCTGTGGTAAGATAATTTTTCGTAGGGCGGCTTTCGTAGTCCAAGTGTGACTCTTGACGTGTTGGCGACTGCACGCCAATTCACCAGCAGGCCTTTTTTTAGGGCGGCGGAATCTCTTGACGGTGCAACAAGGGAGTGAAAGCTGACAAGGCTGTTCCTTGGATATGCCGTAGGACTCGGGTAAAAACCCAGTTACCTCTCCGCCCCCGCTGGAGGCACGCTCGGGATCGGACTAGCCATTCCCCGAACGCACCCCCTGGAGACTGGCCCAGCGGTGTGTTATGATACTGACACAACGAGCTGGGACTAGCGCCAAGTGAGGGGTCACCAGGTCACGCTAAAACCCCCCAGACGGGTGACCAGGAAGGAAAACGTAATATCTCCCGGCCGGTTGTCGGTCGGCCGGGCCAGATTCCTCCCTGGCTGCTTAGGGTAGTTGGTGCGCACTCAAGAAGGCACATCTCCTCCTATCCAACCGCCTGCGGCTTCACCAGCCGGCCTAGTTTGGCCTGGAGTATAGGAGAGAAAGTGACCAACCCTCGTCCCGTCTCGCTTCATTGTTATATGAGAGAGCGAGAAGAAGCATGTCTTTAAGAGAACGGACTGCCAAAACGGGATAAGTGAAAAATTATATATTTCTCGCTCTCTCATATAACAATGAAACGAGACGGGGTTAGTCACTTTCTCTCCTATAGTCCACCCACGCGTCATTATCTTGCCCTTAATCCACTATTGTGTGAGGTCGACGCTACAAGTTTTCATCTTTGCTCATATCCACGTTGCTAAAGATTTGGGCTTGAATTTTAAGCGCTGCGTACCTCAAAAGGGATAAACAGAACCATTATAGCATCACTTTGTTGTCCGTCTGTCTGTCAAGGCTCTTTTTCTCGGTAGCGCGTAGAGATATCAAATAGAAAAAAAAACTCGGGTCCACAGTCTCTTTAAGCTGTGAAGAAAATCATACTTCTAAATCAACGCGATCGTGGAGAAAAAAATCTGAAAATCGTAACTACTCAAACTGAAAACTTACTGCAGTAATCTTCCACTCTCATTCACTCTCATTTACACAGAAACACTCGCATCCGCACTCACACGACAGTCACATGCATACACAATACATAATCGCACACATATACATGTAGCTATTGTTTTGGGAATGTCATCATGATTTTACACACATATAGTTCTTTTTTCTTTCCTTTAAACAGTTCATTAATTTGAACTTTGTAGTTCTTTTGTAAATTTAAAATTATTACATAGGTAACTAATTTGTAACCGCAACCGTGTGTCCAGAATAAAATTAGTACTAGAGAGAAGATAAATGTATAAGGCTGCTGCAAGACAAGCCTAGCTTAGTGCAGTGACCGCAGGATAATTTTATTGCTGTGTAATGTTTTTTGGAAATAAATATATTATATTATTATTATTATATCATGTACAGTCGGCTCTAAAAGTAGATGATCAATTTAGATGGTACTAAATTGATCATCTACTTTTAGAGCATACCAATTATTAGCCAATCCAATATAGCTGTAACCATACTATATAAAAGGAATAGCTGGTATGATATGATACTAAAATATTCATCTACTTCTAAAGCCGACCGTACATGGTTAGGAATTCGTATAATGATCAGTTTAATTGAAAACGTTATGTACAAGTAAGGTAAAGGTAAAGGTGTAGAGTTTAAGGTTATCGTTTTGAATTACGTCAACTTTTTAAAACGAATTTGGCCTAATAAATGGATTCGATAAATTTTCAATTTTATTTTACACACAATCACAACTGATTCGTAACAAACAACGTTCTAAATAGGTGGTAGCTTGGGGAACATGCAAACATTATTTGATTTCATTATAATTTGTTTGGAACTGTTTCCTCATAGTGGGTATTTTGATATGACGCGACGATGACGAGCACAGTACGAGTATTATCGTAACGGAGGGGGCATCGTTCTTGATTTCCTTTGTTTTGTGCTGACTGAATATGCGTGTTCCATATTGTATGCACTGTGTCAACGTGATGTTGATGATATATTTAATAAAACATACTTCTTCAGGAGGCCTATTACCGATCTCATGATTTTCAAATGATATCATAGTTCAAAACTAAAAATACGAATTTCGGTTAGATTTTTGACCATTCATTCATTATATCATGACGAAATCATTGAAATTATGCCATAGTTATGATATCATTGGAGATCGGTAATACGAAATGAAGCGTTTCATTGACTTCTTTATCTCAAAATTTATACCATATCATACGATGAAAGATCCTTAATTGGCCTACTGATTTGACATAAATTTCAAACACAAAGGTTTTTTGAAAATAGCCAAAATTCCGTTTATATCCTTCCTCAATATGAGCCTTTTGATACGCGTTTCTTTAAGAAAAGAAAACAATAAATTTCATCTTTAACGTTAAATATTGGATTTTTTTTTTCTTTTATAAAAGTGCATGAATATTATAATGTCAGGCATCTTTTGCTTTCAAGCACTTGAAAAGAAATCAAAAGACTATAAACATTTTATGTCTTCTAATCCATAAAAACGCGCAATGAATCCTTTGCATCGTAATTATGTCCACTTCTGCCTTTGTCTTGTTATATTGCTGTTTTTTAAAGTTATGGCAACATTGTAATCAATTACCTGAAACAATAGTTACCCTGTTGCTACACTGCAATGCTACAGCGCCATTGATTTACTTTGGTGGTATATCAATGCTACAGCGCCCACAACAAAATGTGTATTCTCGTCCATGGTGTTGGTGGCACAGTAGGCCTGTAGTAGGTTAATCTTTACAGGGTGACGTGACCTTAAGATAAAATATTCGGGAAGTCAAAGCTCTGCGCTATAAACAAATAAAATAAATTGACAAATAAAACCTTATGGGGTGCTCCAGCACTGGGTAACAAAACCTTATGTGGTGCTCCAACTCTTTTAGGGTTAAGATTCGCACGAAGTAAATCAATAGGCTAGGTGACAAAAAAAATTTTTTTGCTTTAATAGAAGCTCATTTATATAATAAACAGAAAGAAAAAATCGGTTTTCGAATAACTATAAAAACAACCAAGATATAAGGTATTAAAGACTTTTCTCCATCTCTTTCTAGCAAAACGGCAATTTGCATGGACTTTATATTTTTTCATTTTCATTTTTTAAAAAAACGTCGCCCCACACTAGGATTTTCTCCTGTGTCGTGGGTGCAGTTACAAACATAGAATATCACATGCACATACGCCCAGACCGGAACAAATTTCTGTAGGCCATACAAAACATTTGTCCCGTACGGGAATCGAACCCGCGATCAGTTGCACAGTAGGCGATCACTCGACCTCTGCGCTAACCGTACTCAACAATGACGTCACGGTTGATGTCGGATCTCTCTGTCTAATGGCCTTCAAATTACCAACCAACTTAAAATGCTTGTATCAAATGTATTTCTAAGCCGATTTTAATTCAAATTTCACAGGACCATCTTTTTCCACGGTATTTTAATATTTAATGACGAGACGTAAAAATTAGAATTCAGTCATCATCCCAATTGATCCTGTCTGAAATTTTTTTCATTAATTTTTAAACCACAAATGAGCTTGTTTTAGGTATAAGATTACATAGATAGCAAATTACAATACGATTGTTTATTGTAAAGCCCACATTAATGCCAAATAGTGTGAAATTGGCTTTTTGTATAATAGTATAATAATTATCCGTGTATTAGTAGTTTGTTGGTATGTATGTTTTAGAAAGATATGACTGTGAACCAAATAATGTATAGTGCGATTACTGTCTGTCATATTGATGAGTTAAGATATTAATCACCTGTCTCATAGGAGTGATAGTTACATGAAAATAAAAGATTTAATCTTTTATTGTATGATTCGACGAGTCGGCACAGCGGAGATCAATCACCGGCGCAGACGCAAAATAATTTATTTTGTTTATTATATTGTTGTAATCGTATTTGTTGTGACAAAATTCTGGACCGCGGTAACCGCTTAACATCAGCTTCGGTACCTAAGAAATATGTACATTTCCTAAAATGACTCGGATATAGAATATGAAATGAATTGTATTTTGTATGACGCTCGGTTACAAGTTTACGCGTGGCCTGGCCACCGGTTAAACCTAATTACCTAACCCACAGGCTTTCGAGATCACGACACAGTCAAGCGACTTGTACAATACCTGACCGACCTTTGCTCTTACATTTAAGGAATTTTATAGAATTCCTAATAAGTGCATAGAAAACGGGGGAAATGTATTTGTTCAATAATATCAGAATTATTTTATAACACATTACCTAAGTCATCTCGGGATTATGTAGTTTTCCTAGATATTGTATACATTCCCTGGTTTTAACACTTACCTTATCTATCTATCTTCTATCTAATATATAAAATTCTCGTGTCACAGTATTTGTTACCAAACTCCTCCGAAACGGCTTGACCGATCTTTATGATTTTTTTTGTGTACATTTGGTAGGTCTGAGAATAGGTCGTAAACTAGTTAGGGTTCCGTAGCCAAATGGCAAAAAACGGAACCCTTATAGATTCGTCATGTCTGTCTGTCTGTCCGTGTATGTCACAGCCACTTTTCTCCGAAACTATAAGAACTACACTGTTGAAACTTGATAAGTAGATGTATTCTGTGAACCGCATTAAGATTTTCACACAAAAATAGAAAAAAGCAATAAATTTTGGGGGTTCCCCATACATAGAACTGAAACTCAAAAATTTTTTTTTTCATCAAACCCATACGTGTATATGTACCCATCTATGGATAGGTCTTCAAAAATCATATTGAGATTTCTAATATCATTTTTTTCTAAACTGAATAATTTGCGCAAGAGACACGTCCAAAGTGGTAAAATGTGTCTCCCCCCCCCCCCCCTAACTAACTTCTAAAATAAGAGAATGATAAAACTAAAAAAATATATACAGGGTGTCTCAGAAACAATGGATAAACCTTTAACTGTTGATAGGTTTCGTCGAGACCTCTCTAATCTCAAATTTTGACTTTAGTAAAAATATCTCGGTTTTCAAGATATTTGATAGTTTATGATTTTTTTTAAAAATGCCACTTTTGGTTGGTTTTTAATGTGCCATTTTTACAAATACGGACTTTTTCTGATTCAGGTTTTTTTAGCTTCTAACGGAATAGTTCAGCTATCAATAACAGTGGTTAAAATTAAGCTAGCTAATCACGAAGTGCTTGGAAAAAACAATGTTCCAAAAAAAATTAAACAAGAAATTATTTTTCTTCGTGTTTGGTCTGCTACCATGTAAAAAAAATGTATGACGCTCATCCTGCCCATTATCTTAAAAAAATGCTTAGTTATTCTAGTTTCAAAAAAGGTATGATAAACTTATGCTTAATGTATCTCTGAACTTTTATTACTGCTTGAATAGCAAATGGTATGAAAATTTTAAAAAGATTGTTTGTCGGATTAATTATTTTTCGGAATAATTTTATTCGGTTAATTTAGTTTTCCAGTATTAAGTTTATGCTTTCTTGACTTTCTGACTGGTTGAATAGCAAATAAAATGAAAATTAAAAAAAAAAGGTTTTTTTCCACTAATAAGCACTTAAAGCTTATTTGTAAACATTCGTTTGCGAGTCACAGAGTTGAGAAACGTGTTTTTTTTGTGGCCCCTGCCTGCCACATGTCTCATCCACTATGCGCAATCAAAAAGGAGCCTTATCATTAACAGCACATGAGCCATAAGCATTTGCAACCTTACCTGCTATCGAATTTCCTGGAAGGACTTTTTTTACCTGCGTCTGATCATTGGGTTCTTTGTTACGATTGTTAGTGTCCTTCTGAACTCCGGTTGTGACCCACGCGTGTTTTCTGTATTCGAGAGATGTGATAGAGCTTCGATGATTTTAAACGACATTTTGCTGTGATTTTGGACTTGACTAGCTTTGCGATTCGGATATTGTTTGTGCTGTGAAACCTATTGACAACTGGTGATCATATGGACTTGGCTAGCTTTACGATTTGGATATTGTTTGTGCTGTGAAACCTAACTGACAACCAATACATAACACTGAACATGCCTAGACATCAGTACACGTCGCGCGAATATGCAAACATGCATTTCGTTTATGGCGAATGTCGAGGAAAAAGGTAAGATTATTTATTTTCTCTTTAATTCAATCAATCTTATTTTTTTTAAATCACACACATTTATTGCAACTTTAGTTAAACGTATCAGGATGGGTCTTACATTATGTTATCTTTCTAAAAATAGTCACACGCCGTGTTTAATTAGATTTTAAAATTAAATGAATTAGTAAATTTAATAACGTCATTTTTTGTATTAGGTACCCCAACGCACGTCACCCGGACTATCGAGTTTTTGCTCGGGTACATAATTCGTACTGCGAAGGGAGGCTTCCAGGAAGAGGCATTGGTGGTGCAGGGCCAGGAAGACCAGAAAGAAACGACGATGAAGAAGTAGTAGTCCTCGACGAAATAGAAGAAGATTCAACACGTTATGTGCGTGGAATTGCACGTCGAACCGGCATTAATAGAAGCAAAGTGCATCGCATATTGAAAAAATACGTTTTGCACCCTTTCCATATTCAAAGGGTCCAAACTCCACAGCCTGCTGACTATCCGCGTAGGATTGCATTCTGCAGAATCATGTTAAATAAAATAAGGGAGGACCCGCAATTTTTCAATAAAATTTTACGGACGGATGAATCCTCATGCCGGAGAGATGGATATTTCAACATCCACAATCTACATAGCTGGCAAGTTGAAAACCCACATTTGATTAAGATTAGAAGATCGGTCCCAAGTTCAATTTAAAGTTAACTTGTGG
Source organism: Schoenobius gigantellus (assembly GCA_963935595.1). Lineage (NCBI taxonomy): Eukaryota > Metazoa > Arthropoda > Insecta > Lepidoptera > Crambidae > Schoenobius > Schoenobius gigantellus. Next base: position 31,289,487 of record OZ012551.1, read on the forward strand.
ACTGGGATTATTGACGGACAGGTGATCGGGCCATATGAATTTCCAGCTACACTGAATAGTGAAATTTACCTTAATTTTTTACAAAATGATTTACCCGGCATGCTAGAAGATGTCAATTTAGAAGTGAGGCGGAGAATGTGGCTTCAAAATGATGGGTGCCCAGCTCACTACGCAATAGTAGTAAGAAATTATTTAAATCAACACTTCCCACAAAGGTGGATAGGCCGGCTCGGTCCTATTTTATGGCCGCCCAGATCGCCGGATCTAAATCCCTTGGATTTTTTTTATTGGGGATGTCTGAAAGACCTTGTCTACGCGAGGCCAGTATCCTCAATAACAGAGTTGCGTACTCGCATACAAAATGCAGCTGCACACATAAAAACGTCTGGTTACGCGCGCCGCATCAAACTTTCTTTTATAAAAAGATGTAGGGCGTGTATCAGAGCGCAAGGACGCCAATTCGAACATTTATTGTAAATTTAATAAAAAATTAAAATTTCATGTTGTTTTATTTCAAATTCTTTATTCAAACTAAGAATTAATAACTATTCCGAAAAAAATCTTTTTAAAATTTCATACCATTTGCTATTCAAGCAGTAATAAAATTTAAGAGATACATTAAGCATAGGTTATCATACCTTTTTTGAAACTAGAATAACTAAGCATTTTTTTAAGATAATGGGCACGATGAGCGTCATACATTTTTTTTACATGGTAGCTGACCAAACACGAAGAAAAATAATTTCTTGTTTAATTTTTTTTGGAACATTGTTTTTTCCAAGCACTTCGTGATTAGCTAGCTCAATTTTAACCACTGTTATTGATAGCTGAACTATTCCGTTACAAGCTAAAAAAAACTGAATCAGAAAAAGTCCGTATTTGTAAAAATGGCACATTAAAAACCAACCAAAAGTGGCATTTTTACAAAAAATCATAAACTATCAAATATCTTGAAAACCGAGATATTTTTACTAAAGTCAAAATTTGAGATTAGAGAGGTCTCGACAAAACCTATCAACAGTTAAAGGTTTATCCATTGTTTCTGAGACACCCTGTATAATGTACATTACCATGCAAACTTCCACTAAAATTGGTTTGAACGAGATCTAGTAAGTAGTTTTTTAATACGTCATAAATCCTACGGAACCCTTCATGGGCGAGTCCGACTCGTGCTGGGCCGGTTTTTTTTTATATTATGGCGAAACGTAGTTCGCAGCTAGTAACATATAAAAAAATATCACGTAATTTGTGTAGATATGCGAGTGGGTAAATATTTGAACATCCTCCTCTACAATTCGCATGAATACAGCCAATTGTTAGATTGTGTTTTGTTTAATTCTCACGCTCGTCCCGTACTTGAGGAAAACCTATTCATCGATAAAAAAAGTGATGCATTGTTTAGCATCGCGGGTACCTACCTATATAGTGTCGCCAACGAGTAGCTATATCGGCATCGTCAGCTAGCTACTGTTTAAATTCTTTGGACCTCAACTTAGTGTCAATAGACACTTTTTTTATGGCGTTACATAGCATCGCGTATTCTGTGTGTTATGTTATACGTGAGGTACATTTAGAGGTGATGATGAATGTTAAAAATTTGTTTTTTTTTTGTTTGTAATTGACTCTACCGTTCGCGGTTTAAACACTATAATTATACTTATTTTCGATATTTTGCGGATTCGTATCCTACTACCTCGAAAAATCAATAAAACAAAAGCAATCAATGAATACGTTTTTATTTTGAAAATAATACATTTTTGCTTCGAATAAATTTGCTAACTTGCTTGTATTTTAGTATTACTTTTCTTCTGAGAGCATTGGTTTGAATCATAAAGATAAAAATAGAATTATGGTTGGGAGGTTTAAGCCTAAAAAGCTATCGAGACGATTGGGATGATGACTGAATTATAATTTTCACGTCTCGTCATAAAAATATTAAAATACCGTAGCAAAAGATTCAAATTCTAATTCTAATTCAAAAATCTTTATTCAACATAGGCCTTTACAGGCACTTATTGACGTCAAAACAAAGCAAAACAATCTAATTTAAAGAAGAAGATGCAATCCTGTTTAAAATCGGCTTAGATATACATTAGATACAAGCATATTAAGTTGTTAATTTGGAAGTGATTAGACAGATAGATCCGACATCAACCGTGACGTCATTGTTGAGTACGGCCATATAAATTTTTTTAGTCATCTAGCCTATTGTGCAAAGCCTCTTATGTTCGTATGCGTATTTCTCAACATACAGATAGAATTACCATGACAATTTATTTTTCAATATATACGACATAACACAATTCAAAACTTGGTCTCCGAAATCCGTCACGCTGATTAGCCACATTTGTTTAGTCTCAATGCACGAGAGATATTTTCACAAACAGTGATGCAACCCACCCGTTGCTTAGCACTTAGAGGCCCAATTCTACTAATAAGGTACAGCCGAATCGAAAGTAAATCGTTGCGATCCACCAATCGGAACGTGTATGTATTGCCTTTCAACTGTTCGATGACGTGGTAATGTGGCGTTCTGATTGGTCGAACGCAACTGATTGGTAGAATTGGGCCTCAGCTCCTTAAGGCGCATAATGCTCCCAATGACCTTGCGTCGATCGTCCCGCACTGATTACATAGGAGTGAGTGAGTGAGAGTGAGGGGAATATTTAAGCAAACCTTAACGCGTAAGATGAATTATTTCAATTAAAAATTAATAAAGGCAAATAAGAAAAATCTAAAAAGACCATCCGCTAGAATATTGTTCACTTTATTTATTGAAATCGAAAGTATATGATTTAACCTAATATTTACGACGCCATTAGGTTTAAAGTTTTTATAATCGAGGCATGTTTGGGTCACATTTTAACCAAGTTTAAATTAATTTATCAAAAAATTAAAAAGACCATCCTCTAAACTAAAGAATGCGTTGAATAATAACATATCTTTTTTAAAGATAATAAATATTTACGAAGAGAACCGGTTTTTTCTGCTGTGATTTTTTTATGATTGACCCTACTATGTGCCTTAACCATGATCGCTCAATACAATATTAAGTATTTGATTCTATAATTTTAACTTATTTTATTCTATTGACATTATTTTCGGTATAACCAGGCCCCCGTCACTCGCGCAATGCAGCGTTATAAATACCTACCGCTAAGTAGCGCGCCGGCGCGCCGACCGGCAGAGGGCCGCCGCCACCCGCCGCGCCGCACGCGAGACTTTTATTATTATAAAATCTTGTAACTTGTTTTTTTTTCATAATTTTTTTTTATTTTGATTATTTTATTGCTTTTTTGTTTATTATATTAATTTGGTTTTTAATTTCGTTTTGTTTTTTATAAATTATTTTTTTTATTTAGAATTTTCTTTTCATAACTACAATCGGGATTTTTATACCTAAATCGAATATTTTTCGAAAATTTTATTTTTCAAAAATTTTAATTTTTTTTTAGTAAAACTGATGATCGTATTTTTGTTTAATCATTTGTAATTTGACAAATAAATAAAATCAATGAAAAAAAAATTTTGCTTCGGGCGGGATTGGAAATTTTGTAATAATTTGTATTTTTTATAATTTTTAAATGTATTAATGACGATAAAATAATATTTTATTCTCTTATTTTTTGACATGTACTATTTTAAATTTATAAATCTTTGCGCACTGCCAATTTAGAAGTAGATTATGAGGAATAATGTGTATAATTGAAGACCAATAATGTATTTAACCATATTCTTGCAAATAAAGTACTATTATTATTATTATTATTTTATAAAATTAAAGTACTATTATTATTATTTTATAAAATTAAAGCACATTTGAGTCAGGGGCTTTCCTCGCACTTTATTTCATTAAATTACTACGTATATCAATAAAATAATAACATTCAAGTTTTACTTTGGCCATTTTGTTTATGTTCTTTGTACAACCCTTACGTTTTCGTTCGATGACGCAATCACGCGGTGTACGCGGGAATCTCGACCCTCGGCGTGCGTTCATAGAGACCTTTTCTTCTTGCAGCGACTTTTGTCTGTCGGTTTTGGCTATTATTATTACAACGATTCGAGCGTTTCTATGGGAGTGATGTATCTGTTACGTAGTAACTATTACCTAATCTGTGGTATAACTAATGCTCAATACTATTATGTTCTTTTAATTTCATAGGGAGGAACTTATGATGAATGTTGAATGTTTTGTTGATGATTTGCCTTCTGATAACAATAGCCTACAGTAACCGTAGAATATAAATGATTTCAATATACATTCAATACACACTGTGTGACTCCTTTGATTTGCAATGTAAACAGGCATTTGACAATTTTTAAATAACACGACATGCACATCGCTCGTCAAATAACGGTTTTGTTTTCATCTGTTGTCGAAAGTACGTCGCTACGCCACCCAAAACGCGCTACAAAATTGCACAGGCGTGACGTCATGCAACATTTCAAATCCATCAGAGCTTTTGATTAAGAAAAAAAGGGAAAATGTGTGTCAATGTTTTTTTAAAGACCAAAATTTTCCATATAATTAAAAAAGTTTTAGTTGTCATCGCTATTGATTCGATTCAACAGCTGTTCGTTCGGCCGAGCCTTTTCACATCTAACTAATAAATGATATTTTTTCTCTCAAAAATGAATTTATTTTTATTCCAAGTCCCAATCGCGATGTTTTGCGAAAGAGGCATTCTACGAAAGAGACATTGTGCGAAAAAGATCTTTTGCGAAAGATGTATTTTGCGAAATGTACGTTGTGCGAAGGAGACATTATGAGAAAGCGACATATCACAACGTGTAGACATTTTGCGAAGTAGACGTTTTGCGAAAAAGCCGCTTGCCGCGATGTGATGTAACACCGTTTTTTCTTAAAATTTCATAAAACACTAATTTTGCAAAAACACTTTGGTTTCACTGTAGTTTTAACACAAATTGCACAACTAAAATCATAATTACAACAACTTTGTCAATTAATTTCACAATATCAACGTCAAGTGTCAACGTCAACGTCGTTTCACGTCACGTCAGTGACATTTGCAATTATCTTTGGTCATTATTCAATTTTTGCATAAACAAAATAAATCTCGCGTTTATCCTGGCCTTATTTACAAAGATAGTTTTTTTTCGCCCAAAATCCCGTGCTTACCTTTAGGTGGGTTGATTTTCTCAAAATTCGGAATTTGACATTTAGACCGTTTGTTTTGATCATTTTTAGAGACATATCATAATAAAATACACTTAAAGCCACAGATCATATAATTATGGTTTCGTCGAATAGAATTTGGAAAGCATTCACAATTTGTTTATGGTTAATTTTTCATTACGTTTTGTTTTTCAACCAAACTTATAACTTTAGCTGGAAATACTTATTGCATATTGTAGAATTTCGAAAGATCCGTATGTTGACTTGACACATCTTGAAGCAAGTTAAGAGTCTTACGAGTGTTATGAAATGAATTTGGTTTTAGGAGAGGTTCCGTCGCCAATACGGCGCTTAACATTGAGCAAACGGACCTCGGCTCCGTCGCTTCCACATAAACGCAAATCTGTGCGCAGGTGGAGCGTTGGTTTTTAGAACGCGTCTATCGTCTATGTGATGAGTGGTCTGTGAGACATCGACCAAAGGAATTTGTTATTGATTCGAAGATCATAAAGTATTATATTCCAGAAATATGCCGCCACAATATGCCGACTTCGTTTTGGTCATTGTTGCACAGCAGTGCATCTTAAAAAATTAAAAATTTTAGACTCTTCTCTATGTAAATGTGGTTTGGCAGAAGACTTAAATCATATATTTTTTTCATGCCCAAATTATGATCGTTCTTCTTTCATTGACTCACTCTTAGAACATTCCTATCCATTTCCTTCTCATATTGACATTTTGCTCTCATCTTTGAATTCATTTGTAGTTAGTGTTATTGGTGATTTTATTATTAAAAATAATATTAAGCTGTAGGTTATTGTGTATATAGTTGTGTAAGTATTTCGTAGTTAGGTTATAGTGTATCTCTTTTTGTTTCAGAGCTCCTTAACAATCATCAGAATCATTAGTCATCATTGGTGAACAATTCTTTCAAAATTTTTCGTAATTTTTGTTACGTATCTATCTTTCACTTGACGCTGGCATAATTAACAAATTGCCATAAAAGAGGATCAAAAAAAAAAAAAAGTATTATATTCATTTCTGCGAAGAAAATCCATAGGTATTTCTCTCGTTTTCCGTGTGAATTTAATTTGAAAAGCAAAAACAGTGAATTTGACAAAGTCAGTTATTTTTGTTTTCAGCTTGAAGAGTAAAGCTCAATCATATTTATAATCGCCGGCGCGCGATTCATTGAATTAGTTGAATAAATAAATTCTATCAATAGATAATACTCCGCCCACAATAAGGTATCTAATTAACTTATTATATTTCATGATTTAAAACAGATTTTGTTAATTTTATTTTTATTTGTGGGTAAATTGATTATTAAATCAAACATATTACATTTCCAAAATTCGCCTTTTTCATCCCCTATTTCATTAAAAAAACCTGATAGTAAGCGGCATCTTAGTGGGATTAAGGCATATATTGAGTAACACTTGCGAATTTCCTGTTAAATTCTAAATTTTCACAATATTAAGTTTCACCTCCTTCTTTGGCAAATAACTCACAGATTAAGCTGTTTTCTTTTTATTAATAGCAGTAATTATACACAAAATAGGTGCTCTCCCCTCCATATGTCCTTTTTATTAACTACCCAATAAGAAACTTTGACAATTCATTGAAAATTATGTTTGGAATTAACTTGCAATGTTTATTACATGAAATTCAGATGTATTGACTGGGATTCCTTCAGAACTCAGTGTTAGACCCACTGACCTCAAGATCATAGGCATATTTAATTATATTTTTAACCTAACACTGTGCTATGAATCTCCAGGGCAGTTCCCGGAGGCCGTAGGGCTCCGCTGCTTGACTTTAGAGCCAGATGAACTAACCTATTATCAAGGAGGAATTCTGTGGAGCTAAATATATTAATATAAAACAGGAATATCCTATCTCTGACCCGTGATCGCAAGAAGTTACAATCGAAGGTACCTAATCTAATTTTTTTTGAAAAAGAAAGAAAACTATTTGTTTGTGTATTTTATTACCCCGGTTGTATTATGACTTTTGTACCCAGTTAATTTAGCAAGAACTTACCGAGATTGATCAAACAAACCTGAACCATCCTGCCCTTGGCTTGTATTAATTAAAAATTTAGTTAAGTGCTTTGCATTGAGGGATTTTGTTAACTTCAGTAACATTATGCATAAGTGAATTACAACCATGTACCTACCAGAATAAAGCTTTTCATTTTGTATCGGACTAAAGGAATAAGTTTGTTTTTTTTTCTTTAACTTTAAGATTTCCCTATATTTCTACAATTTAGCAAGAAAAAGTATGACAGTGACCAAACTGTGACGCCACCGCGGCGCGACGATCGGTTCGCAATAAATTTTGAAACGTGCCAATTAATTAATAATTGACTTGATTGCGCTTTACGTCTGCGGAATGGGCACTTGTTCTTTCGACTTGCGTATCTATTACGCAGACACTGTAATTGTCCATACTAATAATACGAGTATTATAAATGCGAGAATGTGTCTGTCTGTTACCTAATAATCACGCTGCCGCTGAACCGATACAGATGAAATTTGATAATAAGATAATTTCAGTCGCGGGAAAGGACATAGGATAGTTTTTATAGCAGAAATCATCCTACAAAGTAGTGAAAACGGCGTGGAAGTTTGTATGGGGAATCAATAACCACTGAACCGATCTAGATGCCACGTACCAATATATATTTCTTTTTCGAATTTCATGTGTACATTTGTCTGACGCTCCTATGGTGAGGAAAAAAATCGAGAGGCAATCTGCATACATCTGCGAAGGAATTTAAAGGTGGATGTGAAGTCGACCAATCCGCACTGGGACAGCGTGGTTGACTAAGGCCTAAAAACACCCTAACATGGGGTAGGCTTGAGCCCCTCGGTGGGGACATAATATGTGAGCTGTTATGATGTGGGGAAAGATATAAACAGATTGAATAAAAAAGCTAACCAAATTACAAATTCCAAGCTAGTACTAGACTATATATAGCTTCACATGTCTAAACTTAAACACGCGTGCTTGTCCTAAACTAAAGGTTTTCCTCATTTTTATTTCGTGTTATGCGTAGCGAATTTTAATAAGCACCACATATAATTGAATTCGTTCAGTTGGTTTATTATCGGTTATTGATATTTGGTGATAAATCGATATATTTTGACTGAACTTATCAGGAAAAGTCAGCTGTCACTTCAACCGATAAACCATCATGGACTACGCCTACTAGGCCGAGAGGTGATAGACATTTTGTTCACCAGATTTTCCATGAAAAACTAAAATGATCGATGGATCATTTTATATAAGAGTAAATGCGCTTCATCAATTCCAAGGTGCTTTCAATCATGTTATATATGAAAATACACTCAGGGACAAATTTAGAGGAACGATAAAATATCACTTCTAGTTTTGATAAAGCTGTGTATTTCAGCATACGAAACGATATTTAGTTTTACCAGCTTTCTAGCCATCGGATTCCCTACAAAAAAAAACATTCACCGCGGAAACCAGTTGTACGATTGTGATAAAAAAGACCACCATTAATAGTTCCGTTCTTCTCCAGGTCACAAATAGGGAAATTTTGTCATTATCCATTATGGCCTTGGTCATGAATCCTGGATAATAATCAAACAAACGCATTAAAGGTCAATGACACATCGATATGATTTTGTAAAAGTAGCTTGAATCTATGTAAAAAGTGTAGTGTTCCTCTAAATTTGTCCCTGAGTGTAGAATATTTTGAGCTGATTTTGATTGATTTGTCTCATTACTTCATCAATGTTATTAGTCGATATTTAAATTTATAAGATGTGTATGATCTATTTCAAATGAAGAGGTTCGTTATGCAATGAAATTGTATTGATCGGCTTCCATTTATTTTCGACGGGTTCCAATTGCTTTGGTAAGATCGATCGATCTATCGCGACTCTGGTTAGAAATGAAAAATCTTTGAATGCGGTTACTTTGCTACTTTGATCTATAAAAATATCTAATTCTTCAGGTAAAATTTGCTAACTTAGTATTTAGGGCAGTTTTCCTTGCATTTAGCATTGTTTTGCATTTTTCTGTGTTTATCTATCTATTTGCAGTAAGTACTCCAAAATTTCGACAACAGCACTTTCTCGATCTTAACTAAGTAAAAGTTGATAAGTTTTAGCTGTTGAAAATGAAGCATGCCTCAAATACATTTCATTTTCAATTTAATAGAATTAACTTTGCTTAGGTAATTTTTTTCACTCTTCTCTTTCTCCTTAAATATAAAATTTAAACGTGTAAACAGCCTCGCTTCCTGTCAGCTAAATTCTACGTTTCCTGTATTTGGATATCATGAAAGAAATACCGATCGAGTTTTTAGCGCGTTTTTATCCAAAAATGTTTATCAGCTCTGGAGCAGCCATTCGCTGTATTTTTTGTATTTTGGAGTGGACTGTATTTTTCTATTATGATGGTAACAGCGCCAAAGGGGGAATGTAAGACGGGAAAATAGGGAGCGATAATAATAGGGCAGATAGGCAAGGTAGTAAGCACTGACACTGACCTGATTGCTGGTGCTCGGCGATTTTCTCCGGCCTCCAAATCCGACGCTGTTTCTTGTGTTACACACAACAAATGGTCACCACCACACACTTTTCTTAGTTTACAATAGTAATTAAATCGCGGTATCTCAATTACTACCACACACGCACGCGGGATCCCGATTTCGTCTCTTTCGCGGAGTGATTATATGAGCACGTAGACCTCCTTACGTTGCTTCTTCCGTACTCGTTTTTTTTTTTGCTATCGCGGCCGGCCATCCAGCCTTGCACCTGTCACGTGTCTTCTCAAGCTCGGCTCCTCATTGGTCGATCGCCACTCGCAGAAGTCATAGACGTCAGTGCAAAGGATAAAGGAGAAGAATTGGGCGCGAATATTCAAATAGAACTGGATTCAAATGAATGGCGACACCATTTCCCCCGGCCTTAAAGCATCGACTTAAAAAAAAACAACTTTGCCTAAGCTATATTGTGCTCAGATATTTTGTTATAATTTACAAATACTGAATAAAATTAAATCTTTTCTCTTGCAACTATGAGCGCAAGAGCTCATGGAATTTAAGAAACTGAAAAAAGTGCCGACTTTCAACAAAGCGCACAACTTAAACGCGGAATTACTTAACTACATTACTATTATTATTACTTCACTAAGTTAAAAAAGGAAATCTTTAATGAGAAACGCTATTGATTGGGAAGCGGGCACAAACGAACGGCGGGGCGAACGAAAGATCCTCTAGAAGTCTTAACCGTAACTACTCGGACCGTACCATCTTTCGATGGGTGAACCCGTTCTACAATGCCCAACGGCCATGACAACGGTGAGGCATTGTCCACACGTAATACTACGACAGTACCTACAGTTACAGGAGCCGTACTTTCGTTCCATTTCGCCCTAACCTGAAGATTGTGCAGGTACTCAACGCTCCAACGCCTCCAAAACGATTGCACTAAACTGTCAACAAGGCTGTGCCTATCTCTCAGCGACATGCCAGTGTCAACTGAAGGCGCGGGGAGAGAGTTAAGAGGCGCAGTGTGCAGAAAGTGGCTTGGAGTAATAGCTGAAGGTTCCGAAGGGTCCGAACTCAGCGCGGTCAAGGGTCGCGAATTTAACAAACATCCGACTTGCGCAATGACAGTAGTGAGCTCCTCGAGACACAACAACTGCTGTCCGATCACACGAAAAAGATGAGACTTAACCTGCTTCACTATAGATTCCCAGCACCCGCCGAAGTGGGGTGAAGCCGGTGGGATAAGCTTCCACTCGATGCGGCTTTCCGCGAGTTCAATTTCAAATTTATTATTAAATTCCTTATCCAAGAATGTATACAGTTCCCCTAAATATCTGCGGGCCCCTACAAAATTCGTGCCGTGGTCCGAATACATTACTTGTACTGGGCCACGGAGCGATAGGAATCGTTTCAACGCGGACAAAAAACTAGCGGTGCTCAAGTCACCCGCCACCTCGATGTGAACCGCTCTAGTCGCAAGGCACGTGAAAATACATAAATAGGCTTTGACACTCCTTGCGCCACGCTTGCGAACCGGAACATACTGTATCGGGCCGGCGTAATCGCAACCTGTATGAGCGAAGGCCTTGACCGCGGGGACGACACGCATGTCCGGAAGGTCAGCCATCATAGGCGAAGAAAACTTCGGTCTATGCCTAAAACACGTGTTGCATTTATGTACCTCGCGCCTGATCACGTTACGCGCGCCTAAAATCCAAAATTTTTGTCGAAGCAGTGACAACAACAGCTCGGGACCCGCGTGTAAATACTTTATATGATAATAATTTATCAATAAATTAACAACAGGATCGTTGCGGGGCATTACTACGGGGTGTTTATGATTATAATTTAACGTAGAATTACTTAAACGCCCACCGACGCGAATAAGACCACCCGAAATGAACGGGTTGAGTTTCAAAAGTAACAAAGAACATCGTTTACCATTTTGTAAATTATCTAGATCTTCCTTAAAATGTTTAAATTAAATAACAGATAACAATTTATCTTCCGCGTATTTAAAATCGGTAACTGCAATGACTCCCCTTTCGCGTCGCGGCAACAATTTAATAAATCGATAAATGTATACAATTATACGAAGAAGCCTAGTCCATGAAGACACGCGGGACGCTACAGAGCAAATCGCGTTTTCATCTTCGGAAGATGACGTGATTGCGAAAGCCAACTCCTTCCTTTCCGGAATATCGTGATCGTTAAAATCTAATTCTTTAATTGGCCACTGTGACGGGTCACTAATGAGCCACGGGGGACCATGCAGCCACAACGGATGATGAATTAGGTTAGCGGGAGTAAGGCCGCGGGATAAGCAATCGGCAGGGTTTTCGACGCCTGCCACGTGAAAGAATCTATCGGGTGATACTTTATCGCAAATTTTAACGACTCTATTGGCAACGAAGGTTTGCCAACGATGCGGAGACCCCTTTATCCAATAAAGTACAACTTTTGAGTCCGAAAACGCGAATAAATTAACCTTGAGATGACAGGACAAGTTGTCATAAACTAATTTCAATAACTGTGCGAGCAAACCGGCAGCGCATAGCTCTAGTCGAGCTATCGACAACTGTTTCATCGGAGCAACCTTCGACTTAGCACAAGCGAGATTTACTGTGTTACCGGACACGGACGACACACGCACGTAAACTACAGCCCCGTATGCCGATTCGCTGGCATCCGCGAAACCGACCAAAGTGACATCCGAGTTCTCGACGATCCCTAAGTGACGCGGAATTTTAAAATTATTCAACGACGGCAATTCAATGCAGAACCGTTCCCATGCTTTCGCGATGTCACTAGGTACCTCATCGTCCCAGTCAATCCGACGAAGCCAGAGCTGTTTTATTTGAAGCTTAGCGTACAGAATCACTGGGGCGACGAATCCCATTACATCCCATAAACGAGCTATGGTGCCGAGAATACTCCGCTTCGTCCACCTCTCCTGCGTCAGAGGGGAGATTTTGAAATGAAAAACATCTGAGCCAGTGTCCCACCGTAATCCTAACACCTTATGATCATTACACTTGTCGAAATTCACGTCAGCGGGAAGTTTGTGAGATTCCGGAATGCTATCTAATACCCTCATTGAGTTAGAGCTCCACTTTACTAAGTCTAGTTGGGCACCCTTGAATAAATTAATTAAATCACTCGCTATACAGATAGCCTCCTTCTCGGAAGATATACTGAAAGCAACATCGTCCATGTATAAAGATGTCGATGCTACGTCAGCAGCGCGAGGGTACTTAACGCCATCGTCTGCTATTAACTGCCGAACAACGCGGAGGGCGTGAAAAGGACTAGACTTAAGTCCGAAGCAAACTCTATTAAATTCATACAAAATGAGTGGATCATGCGGATTAAAGCGGTATAAAATACTTTGAAAGCGTCGATCACAGTCTCGAACGACGAGCTGCAAAAACATTTGCCGACAATCTGCAGAAAGCGCAACACGAAAATATCTAAAATTTAAAATTATGGCAAACAAATCTCCCTGTAGGTTTTCACCGCTATGTAAAATGTCATTTAATGAAATACGGGAAGTAGTTTTAGAACTCGCGTCTAAAACCATTCGACATTTAGTCGATACTTTATCTTCGCGGATAACACCGTGGTGTGGTATAACATACCGCGGCGGCAGTAATTTACTGTCGTCAGCAGTCGATGCGGGTGACAAATAATTTTTTGCCAAATATTCACGAATAATATTATCATAAGCTACTCTTAACGCGGGTGAGGCCTCTAATTTCCTCTCTAAGCAAAGAAAACGTCTAAACGCGGTATTATAAGAATCACCTAATAAGTAGGGATCCTCGCGAAATGGCAGACCTACCACGTACCTCCCATTGGTTTGGTCACGTTCGGTTGTCGCACAAAAGAAAACCTCGTTCTCAAAATCAGCAGGATTTTGAACCTTAACATCGCTGGCTACTTCTTCGATCTCCCAAAATTTTTTCATTAAATTATCAATCGACGACTGTTCAAATAAAGCACAACAAGACGTAACTGTAGAAGTATTATAATTAATATTTAAAGCAGGTACGGAACCCATAATAATATATCCGAACACTGTCTGTATCGCGAACGGACCCGAGCTGTCCCCGCGGACAACGCCGGACAACAATAGGTGCGGAAACAAAGAAGCACCAATCAAAACATCGATTTGATTCGGCACACCAAACGCGGGATCCGCGAGCGGGAGATCATGTAAGTAGCTTAACTTCGACATGTCCACCTCAGCAGTAGGCAAACAATCGGTGATGCGATCGACTATTAACGAAGAAATCTCAAACTTATGGGTTTTATCGAAACGCGAAGTAAGGTTAAGATACACCAAACCCTGTGCCTGTTTTTCCGACCCCCCGATCCCTTTCACAGTAGTAATCGACTGCCCGCGCGCGTGAATACCTAAGCGGCTACATAGATCCGTTGTTACAAAGTTACATTGCGACACCGTATCCAGTAAACATCTAACCAAATGTTCCTGTCCCATTTCATCGAAAACAACAACTTGCGCGGTCGCTAGGAGTACCGTGCTACGCTGCCGCTTAATCCCTACGCGTGATAAGGCAATGTCGTTCTGCGCGGGCGGAACTGAAGTGTTACAAAGTGCGACGCTCGACCGCTCAGCGACTACAGAAGCACCTCCGGCAGAGGCAGACCGCTGTGGTCTGGCGTGGAAAGGCGCAGCGTTGGCTGAGGCGCCACGGGCGGGAGGAGACGCGGTGCCAGTCGAGCTCGAATGCGCGCGAGCTGAATGTGATGCATTGGCTGACTTATTAAAGTGTAGGGACGTGTGATGTTTCAAATCACAAGCCTTACAGCTCATATTTGAATTACAGAGAGACACTTTGTGTGATAGACTAACACCCAGTTTCTGAAAGGTTGATCAGCGATAAAATTAACTAACAAGCTGTTAAATCTAATGTTAACTGTCAATTGAGTTGCTGAAAGCTAAATCAGCTAATCATAGTTCAGTTGACAGAGCTGTCAAATTTAATTCAAAATTACTATCGCAAGCGCCATTTTGGGTTTCTGGAACGCTGCTTAAGCCGTAATCATAGATCAAAGTACTGTCAAAAGCTGTGTCAACTAATCAGTGCTCGTGAGCGGATTAACCTTAATTTGTATTGCAGAAATCGATTAAAATTATCTTTGAATTCTTTTGTCAAGGTACGTAAATGCCTAGGTATATTTAAAATTGGAAGTTTATTATTTTTTCCATGTGGGTAAACTAATTTTATTTTTTTTTTGTTTTAGATACTCGACTAAACTAACATCCATGTCGCTTTCGGATTTAAGCTTAAGTTTTTCTAGCAGCAGTGATGAGGAGATTCGCAACCAGCGAACTTTTAGAACTAGAATGAATCCAATAGATTTTTATAATGAAAATGAATTTAAAAACAGATATCGGCTGTCCACAGCTACAGTTTTGTCGATAGCTACAAAAGTTGAGCCGAAAATTAAACCGTTGACGATGCGAAACCATTCGATCAGCGCTTTAGAGCAAGTGTTGCTAACGATTAGTTTTTTTGCAACAGGAGCATTTCAAATAACCGTTGCTGACAATATAAGGGTGCATAAATCTACAGCTTGCAGAATAATAAAAAAAGTGTCAGCAGTCATTGCAGAACTCAGGCCTCAATTTATAACCATGCCGAATACAGAGCAAGAGAAGAACCGGATAAAAAGAGAATTTTACGACATAAGTTCTTTTCCTAATGTTATTGGAGCAGTGGACTGTACCCATGTAAAAATACAATCCCCTGGTGGATTAAATGCTGAGCTTTACAGGAACAGAAAAGGGTATTTTTCCTTAAATGTGCAAGTTATATGCGATGCAAAGCTTAAAATATTGGATGTCATCTGTAGATGGCCTGGGTCTGCACATGACACAACAATTTTAAACGATTCCCACATTCGAGCTGATTTCGAGAGTGGAGTTTATGGGAATGACTACCTTTTAGGGGACAGTGGGTACCCTTGCAGATCATATTTATTGACTCCATTTCTGCGCCCATCAACACCTAGCGAGGAAGCCTATAACCAAGCCCACATAAAAACAAGGAATACAGTGGAGAGGTGCTTTGGTGTCCTGAAGAGACGCTTCCCTTGTTTATCAATGGGGTTGCGTGTTAAGCTACAGACAAGCATGAATATTGTAGTAGCCTGTTGCATACTGCATAATTTGGCATTAAATTATAATGATTTCATTGATGATATTAATGAAGAGGAATCCAGTATATCTGTTGATTCTCCTCCTATTGGTGTCAGAGCCAATGAAAATACTTCTGTGCGGTCATCTCTTTTACTAACTCATTTTAGTCAGTAAGTTGTAATTATGTTTATTTATTATAAGGCTTATTTAATTTCATTTGTTTTTTAATTGTGATGTTTTTTAATTATTTGCTGTGTTTTATGTTGATTACATGTGTTATTTATGTTAATATTAGTTAATTAGAGTATAAAGAATTTTGCACTAAAAATAGTAAAAGTTATATTTGCTGAAACATTTTAATAATATTTTTTCTAGTATATCAAAATAATGTACATTTTTATTACAAAAATGATGAGTCCACACTGATTGTGGTTACATCCTTTGCCTTATTTACACAATAAAGATAGTTGTAGCTTGTGTATGGCTGATAGTAGGATATATTCTTTGAGGTCAGCGCTTTGTAGAAATTTGGATCTTGTGAAATTTTCATTTTTATTGTGTTATTAAATGGTTTAACACATATTGAATAGTTTTCTTAAAAGGGAATTAATATTTTTAAATGTTGTTTTACTAGTTGACCCATGCATCACCCAGGACATCATTGATATTATGATAACTGGTTGCTACAGTATGTCGCATCTGGCAACAAGCTCTGCCCATCAACACTTTCCAAACTGAAATATGCCAGCTCTCAATTCAATGCTAGCTTTTCCCACTGTGAGCAGTCAATGTTAAAATTTAAGAATAAAATTGGTTGCTGCTGCTATTATGTGGGCGACTACTTATGAGCAACAACAATAAAATTCTGTCAGTGCCCATTTTTAGTTGGCAACGCTATGTATGGGGTGGGTTGTATACTTGTTTGCCACCAATATTGTTTAAAAAATAAGTGATTCACAATCTACATTTAATATGAAATCAAACAATGTTATAAAAACCCGTTTATTTTTTTTACTATACTAAATATAAAACTACTATTATAATTAAGAACATACAAATTAAAATAATTGGCACAAAAATCAATCATCAGATCTTAACATTTTGGTAATTGAAACTATTATAAATCACATTTTTAAAATAAAGTATAAAACAAAAAGGACTCCATATCCCAATCCTTATTTGTGAACTATATTTTCATATTGTGTTTCTTTAATTTTTAATTCCATATCCACTATCCTTTGTTTGTTTAAACTTATATTATAATTTACTATTTGCATTTTCTTTTCTATTAATGCTGTTTGCATCTTTATTCCATAATATTTTGTTTTAAGATAATTGTTATCATGTTTTATTTTTTTCTTTTTTTTAAATATTTTTTTCATTGATTTTGGTTTTTTATTTATTGATTGTTCAACTGACTGTGATGGGCCCTTTTTTTTTTTTTTTTTTTTTTACGGTGGGAAATGCATTACGCATACCCCGCGCTTGGGAAGGCGCGGGGTTATGTCGGACTCTCCCCGGCCCCTGGGGGCAGAGTGCCGCCAGGAACCGCGGCCTACCGACTAAAACCCACCGATGCCCCTCACATACGCCTTGATGCGAGCACGGCCATCATCGCCGCATCCTCCTCGTCATCGGACGAAGAGGACACGCCGACGAGGGCCATGTCGCTGTCGGACAAGGTCATGGGAACTCGGGTGAACACATCCACGACCTCGTCGGCGTCTGCTCGCCTAGGGCGAGCCCCTCTCACCCCCCCAAAAGGGGGAGGCCGGTGATCCCCCGGGGCATCCAGGGGATCAGCGACTGGCGGCAACCGATGCAATGCAGGGCCCGGGCTTCCCGACCCAGGGCCCCGCTGGTTACCATCAGGAGGAAGAAGGCGGGCGTAATTCCGCCTCCTCCGCCCCGTCCTTCTACGGACTGTGATGGGCCCTCATCAACTAGTAATATATCTGCAGCAATTGGAGTTTCTTCTGCAATAGAAAAGTGAGTTATTGTTAGTTCAGTATAAAAAAAGTTATTATTGTAAAAAATATTTTACATCTATACACATAAGTTCTGTAAATTACAAACCTTGATTAAAATAGTTGGATGCGCTATCACACTTGTTTGAGAGTGGTGTGATTTGATCACCCATCACTGCTAACATTTGAGCACCAATATTGCTCAATACCGGGGTGTAAGTCCCACCTCCAGTGGCTAGGACACCTTTCTATAATTAAAAAATATTAATTTTGTAGCTGAGGGCATTACTTGCTTTTGTTTAAATGTGTACTACAGAACAAACCTTATCATTTGAATCATCCTTTTTAAATTGTTTCAAAAGCAACTTCATATCATTTTCATCTGTGATATTTATATTTGTCACATTAGACTGAAACAAACCACAACAAAAGGTTAGCAATAAAATTACAAGTACCTAACATTAACACATTTTGTGAGAGTGTATGATATACCTCATCTATTAAAGTCACTACTTTGGATGGTCCTGGTTCAGAGTACACTGTGACAGAAGCCTGTTTATTTTCTAAATATTTTTTTACCTGAAATAAATAACTTTAAAGTGAATAAGTTAACATTTTTGTATAAGTAAAAGCTGCCTAACCTAACATCAACTTTTGATATTGAATGATATGCCAGACATTGGATTACATTTATAAAACATGAAATAAATACATTGATTAAGACCACAGGGAGAATTTGTATGTACAAAGTCACCTCCTGTCTGTACTTCGAGTAATAAATAGTTCTGTAACGTAACAGTTTTAAGTGTGAGATATGTCAGTGAAAGTATTTGGTGACTTAACATCTTGGATAGGAGTCATGAAAAATTGGTTTCTTTTAAGATGAAAAGATTTATTTTCAAAATTATCACAGAAACTAATTGCTGAATGTCAAATAGTCATCATCACAGCCCATATACGCCCCCACCGAGGGGCTCGAGCCTACTGATTAGGCCTTAGTCAACCACGCTGGCCCAGTGCGGATTGGTCGACTTCACATACATCATTGAATTTCTTCGCAGATGTATGCAGGTTGCCTCACGATGTTTTCCTTCACCGTAGGAGCGTCAGACAAATGTACATATGAAATTCGAAACGAAAAACACATTGGTACATGGCGGGTCTCGAACCTCGACCCCCCGATTGGAAGGCAAGTGCCGAGTCCACTGCGCCACGACGCTGAATGTCAAATAGTAATAGATTATAATTAAAATAAAAAATTAAATATGAAGACGTTACCAGAGTTTCTTTTACTTACATTTTCGCAAGCGACACTCTTTCTTGTCCCTCTTTTTAAATTAAGGTACCCAGTACTTAATTGTTTTTGTGTTCTGGGTACTTCAGAGTTACTGTTAAATTCAGTAGTTATTGCTTGCCATGCCTCATTTTTTTTTAAAGTACTGATGGCGTTTGTGCATTTGTTTTCAACAATATGTTTATATCTGTAATACAGTAAAAGAATAAAATATAAATATTATCACAAGTGATTTTAAAGAAACAACATTCTAAAGAACAAATAATGTAAAGATCGTTTATTAATGGCACTTACTTTTGGACCAGGTCTATAAGTTTACATTTTTCTTTTTCAGTAAAATTTTTCCCTCGTGAAGACATTTTTATACTAAGATATTAAGTAAGTAACTATGTACCAAACAACAAATTTTAAATATTCGTGGACTGTTTCATGCAAATGTCAACATTATAGAGTATACAAACAGTAGACGTCAACAATGAAATACAGATAAATTACCGTTGAGAATGAACTTAGTATGATAAAAAAGGAACGATTTCAAAAATGTGACCATGTCTAAAAATAATTCTATTGTCAAATCAAAATGATCAATGATTTGTTAATTTTTCGCTAATCTACGTTTCAGAAACTCAAACTGATTTGAAACTGCTGTTAAATTAACAGACATGTTAGTTGAATAATGATTTGATCAGCCTTTCAGAAACTGGGTGTAAGACAATTCACACAAGAATCATGTTCCTTTACGCATTTAAATCTGTCTTCGGGGGTCACCTTATTAAAGGCGGGGCACTTATATAAATGCGTATGCACAATATTACTGCATAAACACTTACGCGGGTTTTTATTATTATTATTAGTAGCCAATGTAACGAACGACTGGTAATTCGGCGGATTAGACTTCGACACTACGCGATCCGTTTTTCTATTACTAGTGTTAGATATATTTGCAGTACGCTGCAATAATTTACACTGATCGTTCACAAACTGAACTAAATCATCGAACGAGGGAAAACGAGAACTATTATTGTTCTCAAATGAACGAACAGTATCAGCGTCCAGCTTCCTAAGCGCGAGGTGTAATAAAATTAAATCACTTAAGTTATCAAATTTTAAATTATTTAAGGCTTTAACTGCAGCAATAAACTTGTCACTAAACAACTCGAAGTTATTCACGGAAGCACCCGATATAGGTTTGAAATCAAACAGCTGGTTTAGGTAGGAACAAGCCAGCATGCGTTTATCTTCGAACTTATCAATTAAAGTCTGAAACATAAGGTTGTAGTTTTCAGCGTATGGCGTAATACCTGCGCAAGCAGTCCTAGCCCTGCCTGTAATTTTGCTCACTAAATAGTATAATTTCTCGGAATCGGATAGTGACGGGTTCTCGTGAACAGTCGATTTAAAGCTGGCATAGAACAACGGCCACGACTGAACGTCTCCATCGAACGAGATAAGCTCGATCGGTGGGAGACTCGGTCTAGGCTTGGAGGGGACCGGGTTGGCCACGGTCGCCGAACTAGAAAGACGCTGACTTACACGCTTGATAGATCCATATAACTGCTCAACCGCTGCCATGGCGTTAAAGTTGGGTTCTGCATTTTGATCGATTGACAATAATCGCTCGTTATATTTATCTAGAAGGTCATTAAACTGTTTGTACAAAGTATCGATGTTTGTACAAGAGTCAAGAAATCTTTCTCTCGCCTCTTCGCTCGCGTCGACTAATTTAGAATAATCATATGCCAATTGTATACTCTGAAAAATAACCGCTCGCTTAGATTCTAAAATAGACAATTTAGCATCAACGGTTTGCTGTGCATCGTGCATTTTTTCAGCTTTTTTCTTCAGCTCAGTACTCATATTGAATAAGATAATAACTAGTGCAAGTTAAGAAAAGAAATAATAACAAAATTATATACCCATTGACGTATTATATATACCAATTATATAGACGAATTATATATACCAATATACGTCAATGTATATACCTATATATATTTTTTAGTAAATGTGAATAAATATGGCAGTCCGTTATATACTTAGAAACAAACGACCAACTAATCGCGTATCATCTTAACAATATTTATATATTTCATCAAATGTAGACTAATAATCGTAGTATAATATAGTCTTCCACTAAAATATTATAATATTTAGGTAACAACACAATTCGATTCGATATAATAGGTAAATGTATTGCATGCACCGTACGTTTCACGGCACGCGGGCCATGACGCGACCTACGGAAAATTAACTAAGTACCTCACGTTTTTTATAGACAGAACGAAATAAATGTAATAGGTAACTAATTAGTACGCTAATATGTAACTAATCAAGACGCGGGGGAAGATCCATCCGGCTCGAAGGACCAATTTATGGAGCAGCCATTCGCTGTATTTTTTGTATTTTGGAGTGGACTGTATTTTTCTATTATGATGGTAACAGCGCCAAAGGGGGAATGTAAGACGGGAAAATAGGGAGCGATAATAATAGGGCAGATAGGCAAGGTAGTAAGCACTGACACTGACCTGATTGCTGGTGCTCGGCGATTTTCTCCGGCCTCCAAATCCGACGCTGTTTCTTGTGTTACACACAACAAATGGTCACCACCACTAGAAGTGGAAAAAACGGCTTAAAATTTTAAAACGTTGTACTTATTTAAATAAGCGCGCTTGTAAAAAAGCTTTTCGTTTAAACGCTTATTGTTTATTGCGTATAATTATGTTTGGAAAAACGTTTAAGTACAACCACCGTTCTATTGCTAATGACAAAAACACTATAGGGATAGCTTTATACTATTTAAACGAAAAAACTGCTCTCATATCAATCAATTGAAATATTTTTAGTGATGGAAATATTAATATTCTTATTTTATTACTTAATAAACAATGTTTCTACAAATATTGCATCACGCGACTTAATTGACCAAGTTCCTTTCAAAAAAGTCCCACATTACATTATTACCACCTCTCGACACTAAAACTATCAAATTATATATTTATAAACTTTATTTAATCGCACTTTATACACACACGCATAACAAACGTAAATACAATGCTTATTTATACACGTATTTAAAAAAATAAAACGAAAGCGTACGTAAAAGCAGCCAGCCACAACACAACAAACGCGTACTTATCTCTCGACAGTGAAAAGCTTACTACTTTTTTAAACGAAAAGCGTGGTAAGCCATCCAATTTTGGGATGCGTTTTGGTCGCTTTATAACTCCAGCACGCAGTATAATGCCATCTAGCGGCGAACGTTCTATTTCCGATGCATGTATACAGACAGAGCATGCTTTCAAAGTAGGTAATTTTATTGCGGGAGTACAGATGGCGGGACTAATGCATGTCGGTAAAAAGCAAAGCGTAAGTAAAAGCGTAATGTTTTGATTAGAAAAAGTCTGCTTTTGTACTTTTGTTCAAAAGCAAACTTTTTTAAGTGCTTTTCGTTTAAACGCTCACCTCTAACCACCACACACTTTTCTTAGTTTACAATAGTAATTAAATCGCGGTATCTCAATTACTACCACACACGCACGCGGGATCCCGATTTCGTCTCTTTCGCGGAGTGATTATATGAGCACGTAGACCTCCTTACGTTGCTTCTTCCGTACTCGTTTTTTTTTTGCTATCGCGGCCGGCCATCCAGCCTTGCACCTGTCACGTGTCTTCTCAAGCTCGGCTCCTCATTGGTCGATCGCCACTCGCAGAAGTCATAGACGTCAGTGCAAAGGATAAAGGAGAAGAATTGGGCGCGAATATTCAAATAGAACTGGATTCAAATGAATGGCGACACCATTCTCTGAAGCTTATACGCTATATCTTCAAATTATGTTTGTGATTAATAGAGAAATATTTATGTTTACTCGCCTCCACCCACCTAATGTATGTAACGAACGTTTGTATAACAGGATAAACACATTATACAATTAAGAAACTTTTGCGTTACACGTGCAACTTTCCAAGCTCGGTTGCTCATATATGTACAGTGATAAACATTGACGTGCGTCAATGGTGATAAACGATCTTATTATGAATTTGCAAATTTCAAAATACCCCATGGAAATAAAAATACATAGTACTTTCAATTTTTTTTATATTTTTCCTTAAAAATGCTTAATAAATTGAAGTACGAATTGATTTAAAACAAGAAAACAATTCACTTCGGCCAGGAAACGAACCTGTGTCTTCAACATACCTTGTTGACATCATAGCCATTAAGTCACGGAAAACTTATCCCTAAAACCTTGTTTAGCCAAGGTAGCAGTGGCGTTACAGGACTGGCAAAATGCCACGGGCCCCCGAACCGAGAGGGCCCGGGCCCAAGAGGCCCCGAGCTCAGAAATAACCTAACATTTTTAACAAATGTTGTACCTACCTAAAATCTTAAAAATTATGTTTTTTATGTAAAGTGAGACCCAACTAAAGCCAATATACAAATTCAAATATTAAAATTAAAACGGTGCAAATAAGACATAGTAGTTTCGTTTGTACCATTGATGGTGCAGGCCAATGGTGCAAATATGACATCGGGCAAACTAATCATTAGGATTTCAACACATTCAAAACAAAAAGTCGTCGATCAATTTTACTGGGAGGGCCCCATCTTAAGAATTTGCCACGGGCCTCAGATGGTATAGTTACACCACTGCAAAGTAAACTACTCACTGTCAAAAGATACGCATCAACATCACTTTACACATACCACAATTACTAAATAAGAACAATACAATACATATGTAATTCAGCCTCGAATCATTTAAAAATGAGAATATTTTCAGGAAGCTGAACAACAAAGCAAATAAATAAAGTAAGAGACACAGACATCAAAACAATAGAATAAGTTGAATAAGTCGGTGGTGCTGTAGACTCGGCACTGGCCTCCTAATCGGAAAGTCCGGGGTTCGATCTTGCCTGCCATGCAACAATGTGTTTTTCGTTTTTCGAATTTTCTAAGTGCATTTGGCCGACGCTCCTACGGTGAAGGAAAACATCGTGAGACAACCTGCATACATCTGCGAAGAATTTCAAAGGTGTATGTGAAGTCGACCAATCCGCACTAGGCCAGCGTGGTTGACTAAGGCCTAAGCACCTTAACTTAGGGTAGGTTCGAGCCCCCAGGGGGAACATAGATGAGCTGTCTGTCTATCCGCTTGTCATTGTGAAGATTAACGACCTGTTTCAGTGTGCTATCTATCTCTTAGATTTCTTTACTGGAAATAGAATTTATTCGTATTTTAGTATGGAGCTAATGTCAAATACCTATCAATATATTTAAATGTTTTCCAGGGAGAAGCGTTGGAGTGTCCGCTGTGTCTGTCGGTGGTCAGCCCGAGCAACGTGGTCAGGCTGGCGTGGTGCGCGCACCGCTGCTGCGAGCCGTGCCTGCGCCAGTACCTGGCCATCGAGATTTACGAGGCCAGGGTGCCGGTCAACTGCCCAGTGTGTCACGAGAACATGCATCCCCTAGGTAAGATTTGGAGTCTCATGACACGCAGAGCGATTTCAATCTCTCGACACTGAAAGCGATCGCGAGGAATTACCTTTGTGTGTCGAGTGAGCGATTTCACGGAGCCTTTCCAGCATTTTTGTGGGTATGCCTCGATTAGCGAGGTATCGCCGCAGGCAGGCCTCAGTCCCATTTCGGTAGATATTAAGTCTTTTTCACTGGGTTGAATAAAGGTAAAATTTAGAGTAGGTACGAGGGGACTGTTCGGTGGATTGGGCGTATTCTAATCCCGAACGGTATCCTATGAGGCGAAGCGAAAGACAAAACAAATAGGTTTTGTAGGTAAACTTTGGCAAAACGGGTTAGCCAATAGTCGTCAGATGGAGACCCATCACTAAAATAAAAAAGGTAAGATTATACTTTTAGATTGAAAGAATTGCAAAATCAAACCGCCAACTTCGCCTTTTTATTGGTACGAATAACTTGAAACTTTTGTATTATTATATGTCGCGTATCAAGAAAACATTGATTACGAATATTTTGATTGTGACTTTTAATATTTAGACAGACTTAAATATTTAAATTTCTCTATATTACTTAGTCATTGCGGATAAAGTAACTGCGAACTATTAATTTCATGGTACATGTATTTTTTTTACGAGAAGAATCTTTTATTTCCGGAATCATAATGCATATATTGCTATAGTAGAGACTATTGTGCTTAAGAATATTGCGTAAAGTTTCATCAGACACTGAGTATACATTTAATGCCGTATATATTATATGCACAATTTAATTTCGCCTCGACTTAACTGTAAAAGACTGAGACACTCAACGGAATCATTGAATGAGTCAGTGCAATGTCGACTTTCCATAAACTCCTAGTTGTGCTTGCACTGCTGGTATACGTAATAGCGTGAGTCAGGAGTTTTATCAGTTGCAATGGCATTTATCGTAAGAGAATGTCGACTCATTAGCCCGAACTTTATTCGCAGACATGGTTGCTGTTAGTTGTGAATTAATATGTGTAGGTACAATTTATCCATTTCTGCGTAGAACATACATTTTGATCAGGTGTCGGGAGAAACCTGTTATAAAAGATGACGTGAAACATTTATTTGGCTATGTACATCTAACAGATAGATGAGAATCACTTTTTCAACATTTTTTAGTCAAGTCAATTTAAGAGGGAGTGCTCTTGGCCTTAATTCCATTACATGGTAAGTGATGATAAGGTCAAGATAACAATGAAAGCAGCTGTCTTACCTCATTGTCGGAACACAATAATACTAATAGAGGTACTGTGGCGATAGACTTTGCTAAGATGACGATAGTAACCAGGTAGTCTCGGAAGCTCGGCTTTAAACCAAAACATAGCTTCAAAGACTAGAGGCTCGTTTATGGGGAAATGTATATTTTTTTACAACAAAGTTCCACAAAGTGTTGCTGATTTGCCTTTTCATAACTTTAAAGTGCATCAACCATTATTTGAACGATGCCAATGATTAGTGTCAATTTGTAGACACACTTGTTACAATATAAGTTACAATATAAAGAAATGTTATTGTGTGTAAATGTTTATTTATGTAAACAATATTCATATTTTGCAACCTGTACACTCTTTGGGAAGTGGACATCCTGCGCCTATATGGCATATTATGGAAATTACATAATTTATTGTAAATGACGACACTTTTGTCAGCAATAAATACGATCATAACTGCACAGTTAATGTGCACAGGGCTGCTCCAAGAAAAGGGTGGTTTTAGTTAATCCCTGACTCAGTGCGGTTCCATTTACCTCAGAGGCAAAATCATCTCCAAATCAGTCAAAAAGCTAGGTGCTTCACCACTGTAGTCATATACGTGTTAAAAGCAGAACATTTATGCTTTCATTGTATTTGCAGATGTGAGTGAACACAGCTCACCATATTTTGTTTGATTGTTTTTCATCGAGCCAATTTTATTAATAATTCATGCAGCATTTGTACTCGTATGAGCCTCCACAGTTACCTTGACCGTATGTTCGATTTCACGAATCAATAAGTTTATTTTGCGAAACATCGTAACACTTGTGGTAATGCCGCCTGTAGGCTAGTCTAGTGGTTATTCATCATTTCAGCCAAGAGACTGTCACTGTTGGACATCGGGCTCCCCCAAGGATCTCCATACCGATCGGCTCTGCGCCTAACGCATCCAGCGGCTTCCCGCGACCTTCACCAGATCGTCGGTCCACCTTGTGGGGCCTACCAACGCTGCGTCTCGCGGTACGCGGCCGCCACTCGAGGACCTTTCCACCCCAACGGCTGTCAGTCCTACGAGCGATGTGTCCTGCCCACTGCCACTTAAGGTTTGCAATTCTTTGCAATCCTTAAGTGGTAGTTACTGTTATTGTGACTACTTGGTTCAAACCTATAGAAGTTTTTGAATCGCGTTTCCTCCACTCAATCTTAAAGTTGATATTAAGTTGCAGTTTTGACGTTTCATCTATGAAATATCTGTCAAAAACAGTATCTGATGTCGCCTAAAGTCGACGCAACCAATTCGGCGTTTCGCCGATTATTTTATTGCTGATTTTATGATTAACTACAATCTCCGAGAATACAATATATTATTGCTTACCCTAAAACCGGTCGGGTCTCTGTATGTAGCCGGTGGACTTCCTGAGCTAGCTCGAAGGAAGTCGCGGCTCCTGAAGGGCTGCTGTCAATCCACCTACCAATAACCGGACCACTAATACATTTTCTTAAGGCCCCTATAGCCGCCAATGGCCTTGAGCGTACGGGCGTGGCCTAGTGTTCGCGCCGCGCCACCCGCCGCTACCTCGCATCTAAATATCAATAGTAGGGTGTACGTCGGTGTTACATTTTTTGGGACTATGCAATAGTTACGTGGGGCGCAGTAATGTGAAAACAATTGACAGTCAAATGGATCAAATTGTACTTCAGCTAAAGCGTTCAATTTTCAAATGTAGTAATAACTTTTTAAGTCTATACTTACTAATATTATAAAACTGAAGACTTTGTTTGTTTAGTTGAACGCGCTAATCTCAAGAACTACTGATTCAAATAGATTTTTTTTTGTGTTGGATAGCCCTTTTATCGAGGAAGGCATCAATAACATCGCGCTATGACTAATAGGAGCTGAGCATCAATATTTTGTCTGTAAAAACGGAACGGTTGTAAAAACTGAAAAAATATATGGCGAAACGTAGTTCGCGGGCACAGTGACCGTCTATTGTTTATGTAAGTGACCAATTTCGGAAACTTAGCGTGACCTATGTAGGTACAAGTTTATCTTGTCTTTTTTTTTATAGTTATGAAAAAAGTAACTTCATTCAAGTTGTTCAGTCAGTCAGTTTGAATATAAAAATGGTCATGCTGATGAATCGAACCCAGCTTAGCCAAGCGGGCAGTCAAATGTATATTTTAGCAAGGTGATCATTGACATACAAAGAGACAGATAGACAAACATCATTAGTTTTATGACAAAATCGTGAGCTTGAAATATATTATACACCGTGTTTGGTCAATACCCTATCAATCCGAAACCTACCTATATTAACGTAGTCATGTAAAGATATGGCATCATTGAAAATTCGAAATTGTATAGGTAGACCCAACTATTTGTATGCGGAATTTCAAAATTAATTTTACAATTTTGATTTTTCAATGCCGCCATAATTTTTTTATGACTATGTTAACACGGGTAGGTTTTGGCTCAACTCACGATTTTCTCATAAAAGTTATGAAAATGTCTGTCTTTTTGTATGTTCATGAAAGAAAAATTCAAGAATAAAAAAATACTTTATTCATTTAATTTTCCACAAATATTAAAATTCCGAAAAACCTTTCACGTAAAGGACTAACAAATTCCGTATTGTGACTTTTTGTCTCTTCGTTTTCTACCCTTCGCTTTTTAGGGTTCCGTGGCCAAATGGCAAAAAACGGAACCCTTATGGATTCGTCATGTCTGTCTGTCTGCCCGTCCGTATATCACAGCCACTTTTTTCCAAAACTATAAGAACTATACTGTTGAAACTTGGTAAGTAGATGTATGATGATTTTCATATAAAAATAGAAAAACAAACAATAAATTTTGGGGGTTCCCCATACTTAGAACTAAAACTCAATTTTTTTTCTAAAATAAGAGAATCATAAAACTACAAAAAAATATGTGATGTATGTACATTACCATGCAAACTTCCACCGAAAATTGGTTTGAACGAGATCTAGTAAGTAGTTTTTTAATACGTCAAAAATTGTGAACCGTAATTTACCTTTCATTCAATCAACTCAAATATAAAAAAATAATAATTTCATAAACATAAACCTTATGCATAAGCCGTGAACCATTATTTTCTAATAATAAAAATCCCATCATTTAGGTACCTAATTATAATGTTTACTTATCAATAAGTTAATTAAAAAAAAATATTAAAACATCGATCAAAGTTACAACGAACTACCTACAAGAACTTTTATATTATGTTACTTGCTGCTACGGAACCCTTCATGGGCGAGTCCGATTTATTCAGTGGCTTTATTGCTCATTTCCTGATTTTTTTTCAATAGGTGTATTTTCGTCTTGATTATGCCTTCTCTTCAATGCAACTTTTTTTTATTGCGATAACTTAGCAAACAAGCAAACTGCCCACCTGTTGGTAAGTGGTAACAGTCACCTATTTATAATACATACGGCTTCTGTGAGATTCGCAGCAAAACTGCAACCCCACAAGCAAGAACCACAGTGTACGTTGCCAACTTGTGACATCAAATGTAAAGGTTTTGTTAAATGTAAATGTATTGTTTTTTATAGCTTACTAGCCTCTGCCCGCGACTTCGTCTGCGTGGACTTCAGAATTGGGTCCAAAGCTTCGCTCGTTAACAATTTGTAATCTTCGCACGGGAACTATTTGCGAGATCATTAAGGACATGTCCTTTTCCATAGCATAGGTGACATGCATACCAAATTTCAAAGCTGTCTACCCGCGGCTTAGCTCGTAAACAATTTTCAATTTTCCCTCGGGAACTACTTAAGAAATCGGGATAAAAGGCAGCCTATGTTCTTTTCCATGTCAAAGGCTACATGCATGCCAAATTTCATGCAAATCCGTTCAGCCGTTTTTGCGTGATTGAGTAACAAACATCCAAACATCTAAACATCCAAACATCCACACTTTCACATTTATAATATTAGTAGGATTCTATTATATTCAGGATCTCTAATTCGCATACTTCTAGACTGCCTTTGACTAAATTGTTCTTATAATCACAAAAAGCGTCATTTCGTACACAAGAAGTAAATTACACGTCTTGCACTAAAGAAGCGCGTATCGTATTCACTATCGCATGTGAGAAGTGTAAGCACCCTAGCAATCGATTTTACGATTTCTCGTAACAAGTGGATGGCGGCAACGCAGCGCGCGGCCTTCCTCCTTGAATGTCAGCGCTACACTGATTCTCGTCGCCCGTTCACGCCGGTTTGCTGTGCAAGTGGTAAAAAATTATTTTTGTAAAAACTAATAATTATTTTAAAATAAAAAATGTACAGTTTCAAGAGTAATTAATTTACATTTAGATCTATCAACAACCATAAACATATCACTTGTAGTTTAGGAGCAGTTCGGAAACTAAATTTGAAAACAGACTCATTTCAAAATTTTTTTTTGCATACTATTTAATATACTTCAAACTTTTCAAATGTACAGTTTATAGGGCACATATCAAAGCGTAAAATATATTTTTTGTAGAACTTTTTACCGGCTAGTTTAAGAGTAGTAAGCCTCCAAAAACCACCATTTCAGGTCTCTAGTCGCCTTAATAAGTCACCAACACTCACAATTAGCGGTCATTCGTGACAATAATACTGGTAATTTTACTCGAGAGAGCGCGCCGCGTGGTAACTTGGTTCAATGACATTACAAATTCGACTCGACTGACATGTCACAGCGGCCGGCCACCACAGACCAGCACATGCACAGACTACTAGCAGTGTTGCCACTCGCTCTTCCTCGAGCGTAAACAGTATCTTAACTTAAGATCGATTTCATTCTTGAGATGCGATTATTAATACGAGCCCTTCGCACAGTTCACTGCGAACCTGATGGATCCGCCAGCGAATCGAATACTACTATATGTGTTTACTGTGAACCATTGGTCTTGGTGCAGGTGGATCCTGTAATCTTAGGAGATTTTTCGTTTTTAATCTTTATATTATATAAAAAAAGGCAATGTCCCGACTGACATATCAAAGCCAGCCTAAACCACTTAAGATAAAAGTTTACTATAGGTATCAATTTTAAGAAAGGATTTTTCTAAATTCAAGATTTAAGGGGTTGTAACTCAAAATTGTAGTCCATGATTTTTGAAGCTAAAAGTATTAAAATTTTGTGTTGAAGCTAATAAATTAGAAATAAATGGACACGTGTTTAATCGTGTAAAAATTCCTCCCTTAGAAATGTGAAATAGAGGCTGAAATTATGCTTTTTGGTTGAGTTGAGTATCACACTAACAACACTTCACGCATTTCAACAGGATGTTTTGTAAAGAATTTCCTATATAGTCAGAATTGTTTTTACTGCGGGAAAATATAGAATCCCTGCGGGAAAAAATCCTAAAGGATACACGAACATAACGCGGGCGACGCTGTGGGAGGAAAGCTAGTTTAGGCGCATAACACATTGCACCGGACACCGCTGCGGTGTACGGAGGGACGAAAACCGCATGCGGCTGCGGCGGCACGTAACCGTGCCACCGTACCGTTTGCTCCGTATCACCGTACGGAGCTGCGGTGCACGACGCCCCGCATCGCCGCATTATCTATGTCGAGATCTATTACGCGTATGCACGTCCTTTCTACGCAAAAATCCGTACGATACTGCGGCACAGTGTGGCATACCCCGCGGACCGCACCGCGTCACCGTCCGGGAGTGCGGTGCCTTCCTATCGCTCTCAACTCAAATGGCTCCCAATTCGACAGCGTAGAGACATGCATGTTCTGTGCCTTCTTTACAATGTTTTGTTTCATCCAACGTCTCCACCATATCTTAAGTCTCATTTTTCGTTTCGGCCCACTTCTTCAAATCGCATGTTGCGATCTCAACTTAATTCCTATTATCCCGCCCCACTCGACACATGTCTTGTCATGCTCATTCCCATCCTACGCTGTCCGCTTATGGAACTCTCTCCCAGAGAGTATTCGAAGTGCGCGTACGCTGGAGTCTTTTAAAAACCATGTTCGTGATCACTTCCTATCCTTGAATCCTTAGTTGCTTTCGTGACACTGATTTCCTTTCCCTATCACACATTTATTTCCGATTCCAGTTTCTGCACCCTTCCCCCGGTTGAATCTCCTGTATTTATATTTTCCACTTCCGAGGTTGCCTGGAAGAGATTGCTCTTTAGCAATAAGGCCGCCTATTGTAACATTTCTGTTTTTATTTCTTTTGTTCTTTTTCTGTTGTACTTTGTCTTTGTGTAATAAAGAGTATTATTATTATTATTAATTATTTTAAGGCAGTGTGCCGTCATAAAAAAAAACAATAAGCAAAACATTAAGTCATGATGACCTAATAAAGTTGGAGAAATGACAGATAGATCGGCAACTGAACTGCACCATTGTATGGTTTCATTGCAGACGTGCGGCGCATAGTAGACAACCCCATCATGTACGAGAAGTATGAAGAGTTCTCGGTGCGGCGCGCCCTCGCCGCCGACCCCGACACGCGGTGGTGCCCCGCGCCGGACTGCAGGTTGTACAGACAGACATCCATTTTTCTTTATACTATACATCTAGTGTGAGCGTCGGTAGCGCTGTGGTCTCGGTACTGGACTGTGAAGCTCCCACGTCGAAGGAGAACATCGTGAGGAAACCTGCATACACCTGCGAAGTAATTCAAAGGTGTATGTGAAGTCAACCAATCCGCACTGGGCCAGCGTGGATTGACTAAGGCCTAATCGCCCTAAGTTAGGGTAGGCTCGTGCCCCTCGGTGGCAATGTATATGAGCTGTGATGATGATGATACATCTAGTAGCCTGTGTATCCTTTAGATATATTCATCCGTCTGTTGAAAGCAAACTAATAAAACTTTGCCCCGCTATCAATTTTTCAGACATATCCTTAATGATGATAATGTCATATGTCAATGGAACGGTGTCACGTGACTTGATTAAATTTCTATAACCTCCATCCAAGGTCTGATCGATGGAACACTAACCGCCGTCACGGCATATGATACCGTTATGGCGCAAAAGTGATCCAATCAACGTCTATTACATATTTTATAGATCTGGGAATGACAATGCGACGATAAATGAACACATCACATCATCAAATCACTCGGCTCTTCTGTGTCAGATAGGTTTTTTGACGAGGAAACAAACAGTCATAAAATAATGATATAAGCTATGTTAACGGACCTACAGTACCATAAAAAGTTAATGTTGTTGAATGGAATATGACAGGTACAGAACAGATGCAACTTCACATTTATTGAGGTTTAGAGTTAGAGCTAGGCAATTTTCTATAATTTCATGAAATCGTCGCAGTTCAAATACTTATTTTGATGTGACCAAGATACTTAACATTTCAAGTTCCTCCGTGCTTCGAAAGGTACGATAAATTTTTATTGCAAAGATGCTGCAACTAGGAAAGAAAGGTCTTTAGGAAAGATAAATATTTATTAAGTTTCGAAAAGCAACAAATATGTTCACAGAATAAATAAGTAAATATAAATGAGTACTCTTTTTACCGAGAGCGTCGGTGGTACTGTGGAGTCGGCACATCAGTTAAATCCTGTCATGTTGTACCAATGTGTTTTTCGTTTTTCGAATTTCGTATTTACATTTGCCGACGTTCCTACGGCGAAGGAAAACATCGTGTGGCACCAAAATTTATAGGTGAAGTCGACTAATCCGCACTCGGCCAGCGTGTTTGTCTAAGCCCTCATCACCCTAATATAGGTTAGGCTTGAGCCCCCTCGGTGGGGACTTATATGAGCTGTGATGATGGTGATGATGACTCCTTTTTCTCGACAACAGGTGATAGCCCTTGCCGTAACCGAATATCGGGTAGGAGGCGATTATCATCTTTTATTACATCGTTAGTTCTTCAAACACGTTTTGTGCAATGGGGAACATACGTTTGCAGTTTCGCGGTGGTGGCGACCGGGTGCGCGTCGTGCCCGAAGCTGACGTGCATGGCGCCCGGGTGCGGCGCGGCGTTCTGCTACCACTGCAAGGCGGCATGGCACCCCACGCAGACCTGCGACGCGGCGCGCCGCTCGCGGCAGCCGCCGCCGCGCGCGCCGCAGCCGTCGCACGCTGACCTCGACCACGGTACAACGCGGTGGCACCTCGCCGCGATCCCCCGCCCTTATTCAAATTTAAATTCAATATCTTTTATTCAAATTGGATTATTACATAATCACTTTTGCACGTCAAAGAAACTACGCCAATGGTTCACAAGTCTACGGCGGGAGACCTTGTACTGGAAAGAACGTGCAAGAAAACCAGCAAAGGCTATTTTCTCCCCTGTATTATTACAGAGTCGTCAATTAGTAGAAGCTGACCTCAAAGCAAAATTTTAGCTCAACTTCCATTGCAAGTAGATGTGTCAGTTCACATTATATTCAGTTCACATTATACACTTTTAAGTAATATCAGTCTTAGCACGCCGACCTCGACCACGGTACGACGCGGTGGCACCTCGTCGCGGTCCCCCCGCCCTTAGCACGCCGACCTCGACCACGGTACGACGCGGTGGCACCTCGCCGCGATACCCCTGCCCTTAGCACGCGGACCTCGACCACGGTACGACGCGGTGCCACCCTCCCGCCCTTAGCACCTACGCCGCATACCGACCTCAACTACTGTACGACGTGGTGGCACCTCTTGATCCTCTCGCCCTGAGCAGGCCGACTTCGACCACAGTACGACGCAGTGCCACCCTCTCGCCCTTAGCACTTCCGCCACACGCTGACCTCGACCTCGGTACGACGCGGTGCCATCCTCTCGTCGTTAGCGCATCTCCGCCGCAAGTCAACCTCGACTACTGTACGACGTGGTGGCACCTCTTGTTCCTCTCGCCCATAGTACGCTGACTTCGAACACGGTACGACGCGGTGGCACCTCGAAATCCCCGCCCTTAGCACGACGACCTCGACCACGGTACGACGCGGTGGCACCTCGTAATCCCCCCGCCCTTAGCACGCCGACCTCCACCACGGTAGGACGCGGTGCCACCTCGTGATCCCCCACCCTTAGCACGCCGACCGTGACCGTGGGAGCGGTGAATGTGAGCTGTCAAGTCACTTTTCATTAAACAATAGTATTGACGACACCAGAACGCTGCTTGCACTCGGAATATAATGGTTTAATAAATATTGCAGGTGAAGTGAAGCCATGTCCGCGATGTTCAGTGCTGATCGTGAAGGTGGAGGACGGGTCCTGCAACCATATGGTATGCTGCGTGTGCGGCGCCGAATTCTGCTGGCTGTGTATGAAGGAGGTTTCGGACCTCCATTACCTTAGGTGAGTGTGCTATTATTTTGTGGTCCGAGAAGCTTACTGAACATTACTGAAATTACGATCGGTGCAACGCCGTGGTCCGAATTGAATACTGAGATTTGTACTGTTATTGGCATGAAATCATCTCGGATTACTGTATTAGTGCGTTTTTGTGCACTCCTGTCATGTAATTAATTGAAAAGTCTTATTTATCTTATTATATAAGTTAAACGTGCAGAGCAAAAGTTAAAAAAACAAATAACTAAGTTTTTATCAACTCGCAACTTTATAAAATATTTAATTGTTTTTCATTTCAAAATTTGAATTTGATATTTGCGTACTATCGAGGTCTCTCGTGCCTTACCACTTTGTAGAAATATTCGTTTGAAATTGAAAGCGGATCGTATCGGACACGCCCACACGACCCATACCTATCCCTGATTGGCTACGTATTTTTATTACGATTTTCTACGGCCAATCCTAGACAGACATGACACGCCCACACGACCAATCATAGACAGACATCTGGTTTCATTGAAACCGCTCTTGGTGTCAGGTCAGTCTGCTTTACGCTTTACTACTGGTGAACGTATGGAGCGGGGCGTGGACTGACGCGATTGTCATCGTGCAGTGCGCTAGCGACTTTCGACCTAGGACTGGCAAGGTGCCAGTGTCCTCGACAGTACATACTGTACCACCTCTATTTTGTACGCATCGATAGCACGACGTCGCATCGCTTTCGTCGGCACGCATCCGTTCAATTCGGACCGGGTTGTGTGCAAGCTACCGGTACCAATAGCGCAAATAGCTCTATTCGGAGAGAAGCGTCAGTAATATTAATGTTTGTTCATTCGGTCGGCAGCCCGAGCGGGTGCACGTTCTGGGGCAAGAAGCCGTGGTCGCGCAAGAAGAAGCTGCTGTGGCAGCTGGGCACGCTGGCGGGCGCGCCGCTGGGCATCGCGGTGGTGGCGGGCGTGGCGCTGCCGACGCTGCTGGTGGGGCTGCCGCTGTGGGCCGGCCGCCGCGCGCACCGCCGCCTGCGCCGCGCCGCGCCCGCCCGCCGCCGCGCCGCCGTGGCCGCCGCCGTCGCCGCCGCGGTCAGTCACCTCACTACCTCGCCCCCCACCCCCCGCCCCCCACTGTGGGCCGGCCGCCGCGCGCACCGCCGCCTGCGCCGCGCCGCGCCCGCCCGCCGCCGCGCCGCCGTGGCCGCCGCCGTCGCCGCCGCGGTCAGTCACCTCACTACCTCGCCCCCCACCCCCCGCCCCCCACTGTGGGCCGGCCGCCGCGCGCACCGCCGCCTGCGCCGCGCCGCGCCCGCCCGCCGCCGCGCCGCCGTGGCCGCCGCCGTCGCCGCCGCGGTCAGTCACCTCACCCTCACCCGCATCCACCACCACTCCAAGCATCGTAGTCGACGCGACGCTCCTGATTGAGGCCCCACCGCACCTGATAACCGGCCGCCTCTGTAGCTTTCCCCTGATCGTCATGGTAACCGACTTTGCAGGGGAAATCTCCAGTCTATTCCGGGCCCCCCAGTCACTGACGAGCTCCAAAACGCTAGAAGCTGATGCTTCTATGCCCGCCCGGGAATTGGCCTCAATCAGAATCGTCACGTCGTCGGCGTATGCCACGATGCTGACTCCCCCGGGAGGAGTTGCCGAAACAGGTCGTCCATGAGCACGTTCCAAAGCGTGGGCCCAAGAACGGAGCCTTGCGGGCAACCCATTGTTGCTGCCTTCCACAACACCTGGTCTCCCACGAGTCGCCCTCAGAAGTAATCAATGAGCATACGGTAAATATTGGGTGGACAGCCCCCCCGTTTTGCCTTCAGCAAAATCATGGGCCACCAGGCATTGTCGAAGGCCCCAGATATATCCAAAAAAACACGGCCTGTACGTACTTCGACGAGCTCTCCCTGGCCACTTTAAAGACCGTCTTCAAAGCGGAGACCGTCGATCGACTTCGTGTGAAACCATGCTGGCAGTTCGACAGCCCCTGAGTGATCTGCGGGGCACACCTCAATAAAACTCGCTCAAGCATCTTGCCAAGGATCGGAAGCAGAGTGACGGGTCGGTAAGCTGCTTGCCGTTCCCTTTCGGGAGACAATCAGCCTGCCGTCCTTCCACACATCCGGAAAAACTCCCTCCTGGACACATCTCCTAAACACTTCCGCACACTCCCACGACGCGGCCCTCCAGACATGTTTTATAATGCGCGCGCTTATCCCGTCCCGTCGAAGCATCAGTGGTGCTGTGGTCTCGGCACTTGCCTTCCAATCGGGAGGTCGGGGTTCGAGACCCGCCATGTACCAATGTGTTTTTCGTTTCGAATTTCATATGTACATTTGTCTGATGCTTCTACGGTGAAGGAAAACATCGTGAGGCAACCTGCATACATCTGCGAAGAGATTCAATGGTGTATGTGAAGTCGACCAATCCGCACTGGGCCAGCGTGGTTGACTAAGGCCTAATCACCCTAAAATAGGGTAGGCTCGAGCCCCTCGGTGGGGACGTATATGAGCTGTGATGAATGAATCCCGTCGATTCGCCGCCGCGGTCAGTCACCGCCACCGCCCCCCCACCACCCGGCCGCCGCGCGCACCGCCGCCTGCGCCGCCTGCGCCGCGCCGCCGTGGCCGCCGCCGTCAGTCACCTAACCGCCGTCAGTTAAATCGGATATTCAAAGGAACCTGTTTTTGATGGTGTATTTAGTATTTTATTTAATAAGGAATTTTGATTAAAATCTGTATTGGGGATATTCTCAGAAATATTTTCAAGAGTAACATTATACAAGTTTAATTTTTAATTACCAAAAAAATGTTGTATGCTTGTTCAGACAAGCGAACTGAACAATTTTCACTACGGGGGCCAACTTTGAAATTGCAAAAAAAAATAATCAGCTATTCCATACAAATGTTCAACATTCACTGAACCTAGACGTATGGAATACGGTATATTAGATAGGTCTCGATGAGCTCGGCTCGGAGTCGTCAGCCTATCGAACGACGCGTGCGACTCGACAGCTGGTGGTGTCGCCGCTGGTGGCGGGCCTGGCGGTCGGCATCGGCGTGCCGATCCTGCTGTTCTACGTGTACGGCGTGGTGCCGGTGTCGCTGTGCCGCGCGGGCGGCTGCGGGCCGCCGCCGCCGGCGCCGCGCTTCGACGACGACCGCGACGACCGCGACGACCGGCACGCGGACGACGACCGCCGCCCGGACCCCTCCATCGGTCAGTGCACTCGCCGCGTAGCGGTGGCGCTCGAGGCTCGGAACCGGTTTAAAATATACCGGTTAATATCGGTTTATTTCGGTTTTGCTCCGAACTCTTCCTGAGAACGCGAACGTTATAAGAACTTTACTATGACCTAAATAAACCGGTTTAATTGACATTGTATCGTGTTATTGACTCGAAGACGCGTACGGCCGCGCAGTACGTTTTAACGTATGCACATTGACGTCTAATTTGCGTAGTGGATTTACAAACCTGAAGAGCGTCGGTGGCGCAGTGGACTCGGCACTTGCCTTCCAATCGGGGGGTCGGGGTTCGAGACCCGCCATGTACCAATGTGTTTTTCGTTTCGAATTTCATATGTACATTTGTCTGACGCTCCTACGGTGAAGGAAAACATCGTGAGGCAACCTGCATACATCTGCGAAGAAATTCAATGATGTATGTGAAGTCGACCAATCCGCACTGGGCCAGCGTGGTTGACTAAGGCCTAATCACCCTAATATAGGGTAGGCTCGAACCCCTCGGTGGGGACGTATATGGGCTGTGATGATGATTTACAAACCTCTATCATTTATAACTATTTAAGGTAAGTAGAAAGCGAAAGAAAACAATATATAGGTACATACTTTGATTACGTCGCAAACAACACTTATTCAAAGTGCGAAGAAGTGAAGTAGATACTGTAAAAAATTACACAGTATCAATCTTGCGTTCTATTAACCGGTTGTTATTACTCCAAACCGGTTTATTGATAAAAACCTTTATGTAAACATTCTTGCAAGAACCGGTTAAAAAAGCGTTTTACTGGAACGATACCGGTTTGGAAATTTAACCGGTATCCGAGCCTTGGTGGCGCTGATAGACGGAGACGGCGCGTTTAAAAATAACATCTAAAAGCAGCGCTCGGAACCGGTTGACGAATACCGGTTTTTTATTGTGTTCCTTTATTAACCGGTATTACCTTATCAAGAAAACCGTTAGCATTTACACCGACAAATTCTGTTAACCGGTTAAACAAAGAGCTTTGTTTAAAGACCGACTTAAACTTAAATTAACCGGTTCAACTCAAAACAACTTACACTCTATACGCGGCACGGGCCTCTTGTCGGCCGGCCCGTGCGCGCCCTCGTACCTCTCTTCCAGATTATTGTAGCCTTAAGCCGGGCTCGCTTGTCGGTTTGCTCACTCTGTAGAAGGAATAATTTGCGTGTCATACGCACGATCTTGAAACTCAAATTAACCGATTTAATTCTCTCAACGGAAACGGAATTTGGGAAATATCGGTTTACAAATTTAACCGGTTAATAACCGAAAACCGAAACCATAACCGCAATTCATTTCGGTTTGGGGTCAATGACTGAAACCGGGTTAAAAAATTAATCAGTTTCCGAGCCCTGTCTAAAAGCATAGGCTCACAACCGATTTAAAATATACCGGTTAATCTCAAGAAAAGATTCCAACAAAATCGAAATAAACCAATATTTCAGTTTTGCTCTGATCTTTTCTTGAGAACGCGAACGTTATAAGAACTTTGCTATAGCCTTAATAAACCGGTTTAATCTTGCGGTTTCGTTTCAGTTAACCGTTTTTTTAACCGATTCTTGCAGGAGTTTTATCGATAAACCGGTTTTAATACTCCAAACCGGTTTATAAAAGAACTTACGTTAAAACTTTTGCAAGAGCCAGTTAAAAAAATGGTTAACTGGAACGAAACCACAATGAAAAGGTTTTGCTCAAGTAGATACATGATAACAGTTTGAAATTTTAACCAATATTTGAACTTTGTTAAAAACAGTGCCTACTCTTATATCCAAACATCCTGAGTAAAATTTCAACTATTGATGTTATACATTGTTTAGTAAAATAATCTTTACTCACCATTAATAGAATCTATAGACTTCATGAACTTGACTATTATTTGAAATTTTGTTGTGACATTTTTTCTCGTAATGAGGTAAGTATTCTTTTATCAAGTTCGTTTAAACAATTTTAAAGAAAATGCAAAGTCCCAAATATAAAAGACGGCAAGCTGTTAGCTACACATGATATGCGGGATCGCGTTAAGTTCGCAGACGCAGCGCAGGTGGAGCCCGAGCATCTGTCATTATCTTTTCAATTTAAACTTTCCTCTACCCATCGGTTGTCTGGTAGAGATTGCTGCTTTGGCAATAAGGCTGCCGTTTATTAGTCCATCACAACATATTTTTTTGTATTTTAAATTTTTTAACAATAAAGTATTCATTCATTCATTTATAGTCGATCAATGGACTCAATTTTGTGCGCCCGCCGTCAAAATAACCTAAAACTAAAATTTCTAAATTTAAACTTAATTTAAATGGCCGGTTATGCAAGTGCTATTCTACGGTGACAGGCCAACTAAATTTAAGCGTAATTCTAAAATGTCTAAGAATAGTTTTAATTGTGTTTGTTGCTATCGTAAAAAATATTAAAAGTAAATTAATGGATGGATCTTGTTAAAGAAACTAAAATGGGGTTATGTTTATATAACAGTTAATACATTTAATGTACATTTTTATCTTATTTTTAATAATAAAATTGTAACTAAGTACTAAAAAAATATTTTTATTTTCCTATTCATTTAAGGCGAAAACAATCAATTTGGGCAAAATTAAAATTTCTACCTGCTTTCTATTTCGATTTGTATTTTTCATTACCAAAATGGTGGATTTTAGCAAGATTTCAATTTTAATCGGAATGATTTTAGTCGCCGCTAAAATTAAGGCAGTTTAGGAAGTTTACGCGTAAAAATCTCACGTCTGGAATAGCGTTCGGACGGCTAAACCTAAGTTGAATTGACCGTCTAAAATTAGAAACGTCAGATTCAAATTAGCAATGTCAGTTGAATTCGACAGTTACCGTAGAATAGGAAAATGGTTTAGCGACACCTAAATAAAATTTAGCGACACCTAAATAAAATTTAACGACACCTAAATAAAATTAGGGAATTTAGCGGCCGCTTCAGAATTGATTCCAATGTCTTCTCATCTCAGGCGACGCGTCCCTGTCGGCGGGCTCTGCGCAGGCGGAGGTGCGGGCGTCGTCGCTGGCGGCGCTGGCGGGGTCCCTGGCGGGGCCCGCCTCCCCCGCCGCCTCGCCCGCTGCTTCCCCCGCGCTGGCCGCCCACCGGCTGGAGGTGAGTGGGGGGGGTTGTCATTGGCGGGGAACTACACTCAATATAATGATGGGATGGGACTCGAGTGACTTTTTTTTCACTCGATTTACTCGCCTGTCAAAGCCGATTCACTCGAGTGCCACTCGAGTTAAAATAAAAATAAACAATATATTATAAATTAATTAAAGCAAATCTTTAATTTTTCTTGTATTGTTGTAAATATTACTCGAGTGTGAGTGAAAGAAAAAGCTACTCGAGTGACTCAAGTGAAACACGGCTCAAGTCCCATCACTAGTTCATAACGAAAGAAGTTGTTACAGCTCGTTCACATATAGTCTCCGTTTTAACGGATACCGTTTTTTTCATTAATTGTCTATGGGGTTGTATGGGCGACTTTATACATGACACAGTATTCTGTATATTGTAAAAAATATTGGTCTGATGAAATATGACATTCCATTTTGTTGTCAAATACAGGATGACGGAACATTAAAATATTATGTATCCGTACAACTGGATTGTTACTCGTGGCCCTACCATTTTGCCCCACTGGTGGACCACAAGGAAATGTGGTTACTCGTGATCCCACTGGCCAATGAGACTACGCGGAATACCATTAACCGTCCCTTGTTAATCCATTTATAAGATCCTCTATTTCTTTATAACCAAACTGATTTACCAAAATTGTTTGGTCACAAGGAATTATGCCAAAGTCCTGTTACTCCTTCTCTATTTGGAGTAGGTGGAGAGAGCGTAGGTCGGCATGTGTATGTACAGCATAATAAGTAATAAGAGTTTAGTATAATTCCTTGTGACCCAACTATTTCGGTAAATCAGTTTGGGTATAAGGAAATTGAGGATCTTATAAATGGATCAACAAGGAACGATTAATGTTATTCCGCGTGGTCTCATTCGCCAGCACGAGGAACCATATTTCCTCGTGGTCCCACCAGTGGGGCAAACAAAGTAGTGGGACCACGAGTAA
The DNA here is from genome assembly GCA_963935595.1 of Schoenobius gigantellus. Taxonomy (NCBI): domain Eukaryota; kingdom Metazoa; phylum Arthropoda; class Insecta; order Lepidoptera; family Crambidae; genus Schoenobius; species Schoenobius gigantellus. Next base: position 31,331,886 of record OZ012551.1, read on the forward strand.
CGACCCGTACAACTTTACCGGGTACATACTGCGTGCGGGTCAAGGGGGAAAGGTGTGGCTAGACAAGTTTGTACGCGCACGCATTGTTTATTTTCAGGTATGCAGCATCCGGATGTTCACTTAAAAATTTTCATTACACTTATCGTATTGGTGTATCGACTATTAGCAACATTATAAAAGAAGTTTCACGATGCATATGGAATAATATGAATGAAGAATATATGCGACTTCCTTTATCAGTCAGTGAATGGGAAGCGGTGATATACTGCGAATTCGCTTTGTGAACATCGCATCCAGTAACGACGGATACGTTGAACGTAATACGGTGCCTATGTGTGTTGTGAACGAGCATAATTTTTTGTCGTATCCGTTTAAAAGGCAACTGTAAATACGGAGACCGTGACGTGTGAACGGAATGTTGTAACATTCTTTTATTTCTATTATTGAATGATTTGAACGACGTTACGTGTGTCAGGTGCGCGCGGAGGTGGCGGCGTCGGACACGGCGAGCGCGGCGAGCTGGCCCGACGAGGCGCCCAGCTCCAGCTCGCGGGCCGCGCGCCTGCGCAGCCTGTTCCTGTACGGGGCGCCCGCGCCGCCGGACCCCGACCCCGAGCGAGGTACGTACCGCCCGACCCCGACCCCCAGCGAGGTACGTACCGCCCGACCCCGACCCCCAGCGAGGTACGTACCGCCCGACCCCGACCCCCAGCGAGGTACGTACCGCCCGACCCCGACCCCCAGCGAGGTACGTACCGCCCGAACCCCACCCCAAGCGAGGTACGTACCGCCCGACCCCGACCCCCAGCGAGGTACGTACCGCCCGAACCCCACCCCAAGCGAGGTACGTACCGCCCGACCCCGACCCCCAGCGAGGTACGTACCGCCCGAACCCCACCCCAAGCGAGGTACGTACCGCCCGACCCCGACCCCCAGCGAGGTACGTACCGCCCGAACCCCACCCCGAGCGAGATACGTACCGCCCGACCCCGACCCCCAGCGAGGTACGTACCGCCCGACCCCCACCCCGAGCGAGGTACGTACTGCCCGACCCCGACCCCCAGCGAGGTACGTACCGCCCGACCCCGACCCCCAGCGAGGTACATACCGCCCGACCCCCACCCCGAGCGAGGTACGTACTGCCTGACCCCGAGCGAGGTAGGTACCGCCCGACCCCCACCTCGAGCAAGGTACTTACTACCCGACCCCGAGTGAAGTACGTACCGCCAACCGCCCGACCCCCATCCCACGTGGAATTCCAGCAGCAGATGCAATCCGCGAGGCTGCGAGGTCTTTGATATGATGACCGCACACGATCTTGTGTGCTGCAATGATGACTCAACACCCACCTTCGAGACCTACACACATGGCACACTTCGGTCATCCATCATCGACCTCACCCTCTCATCCTCCAGCCTCTTCAGGTCGATTGCCAATTGGAAGGTAGACGAGAACATCTGCACATCCTCCCAACATAAATCCATCACCTTCTCCATCACCCTAAACTCCAATCTCCCCACTCCTCCGTCCTCGTCTACCTTCCGATACAAAATTAATAAGCAATCTGACTGGTCCCGGTTCAGAAACACCTTTCTGCACAACCTCGCCCTTTCCAACATCCTCGACACCCCCATTCATACACTCTCCCCCTCCCAAATTGATTCCATAATCCTTGACCTCACATCCATCATCCAGTCCGCGGCGGAGGAGGCCTTTGGCCTACGTGGGAGTCGAGGCTTCCACAAGCCCAAACCCCCCTGGTGGACTCCTACGCTCGAGTCCCTCAAGAAGGAGGTCCTCCAGCTTCACCGGTCGGTCAGCAGAGCCAAAGCGCGCAGTTCCCCCGACCTCGGATCCGTCATCGACGCTCACAGGGCTAAACGCGCCGCTTATAGCTCGGAGATCCAGGCCGAATCGTCTCGTCGTTTTCGGGAATTCTGCCAATCACAGACCGGCGAAAATGTGTGGTCTGTCACCAACCGCATTCTGCGCTCTGCTGGGCCTCGTCGACCTCCCACCACTATATCCATAAACGGCCATCACACCTCCGATGCCTTAGAGACTGCCGAGGCCCTCCTCCACCATTTTTACCCTCCCGATCCCTTAGAATCCGATACACTCCCTCGCCACCGCATCCTCAGGAACGAGTCCAATTCCACCCCACTCACAAATGACGACCTTCCTTTCCACCCCGACGAAATCCTAGAATCCCTCAAGTCAATCCCCCCCTCCAAAGCCCCCGGGCACGACGGTCTCACTTCTGACATCTGCCTCGCCGCAGTCAGTAACACCCCCAACCTCTTCACGGAAATTTACAACCGGTGTCTCACTCTGGGCCACTTCCCGGCCACATGGAAAAGGGCAGTCGTCAAAATAATACCCAAACCGGGTAGGGACGACTCCGGTAACTTGGGCTCTTACCGCCCCATCGGCCTTATCCCTGTGTTCGGGAAGCTCCTCGAGAAGCTATTTATTAATAGGGTCACTTATCATTCCGAGGGGCGCGGCGACGCCAACCCAAGACAGTACGGTTTCCGGCGCAACATGTCCACCTCGCACGCCCTCCAGGACGCGATTGACTTTGTCACATCCTCCCGTGCTGCCGGCAAACTGGTGGTCGCCGTGTCCCTCGATATCCAGGCTGCGTTCGACAGAGCATGGTGGCCCGCCATACTCCACCGCCTTCGATCCATACGCTGCCCCCTTAACATCTTCCGACTCATTCGCGACTACCTGGGGGAGCGCACCGTCTCCCTCTCATATGCAGGCACTGACTTCTCTGCGCGTATGTCCAGAGGCTGCGTCCAGGGATCGGCCTGTGGCCCGGCTCTTTGGAACCTGATCCTGGACGAGCTCCTGGACATACAGCTGCCTGCGGGATGCCGCGTGCAGGCATACGCAGACGATGTGCTCCTCCTGGTGGCCGCGGACACTAGCCTTCAAATTGAACAGCTCACCAACAGCAGCCTGCAATTAATTGCTGACTGGGGCGAGGGTGTTAAATCCTCCTTCGGTCCCTCCAAAACCGTCGCTCTTGCCTTTTCCCCCAAAGCCGCACGCGCTAACTTGCACATGCTCGGCACTCCCATTCCCTTTTCCACGCACTTCAAACTCCTTGGTGTCGTCCTTGACCATCGCCTTAATTTTCTCCGACACCAGGAGTACATTTGCAACAAAGCGCAAAAACTTTTCCTTCGCCTCTCCACCTTCGTCCGTCCATCTTGGGGCCTACACCCCCAAAATATAGAGACTATCTACAGATATGTCATAGCGCCCACCGTGACACACGTTGCCGGGGTGTGGGGGCACTCCGTGCGAACACATACCGCCCGCTCCAAGTTCGCCTCAGCCCAACGCGGCTTCGCGATACGCGCCACCCGCGCGTATCGCACAGTCTCTACCAACGCCGCCACAGCCCTTGCCCAATTCCCCCCCCTCGATCTTCAAATCCTCGCCACCGCTGAGGTTGAATCCTGCCGCCTCACGGGATCATGCCCCATACTCCCTAACGACCTACACCTCGAACGCCCTACTCCCTTCTCCCAACTCCTACACCCCGCCCTACGCATCACTCCCCAGTTCCACATTGCATACACATCCGCCCACATCGAGGATGCATGCCTGGAGAACACGGTGCAAATATACACCGATGGGAGCAAACAGGACAGCGGCTCCGTCGGCGCAGCCTTTGTCTGCGTCGACCCCGACTCACGCCCATCTACCATCACCAAAAAGTTTGCTCTCCATAAAACCTGCACCGTGTTCCAAGCGGAACTCTTCGCGATACTCCAGGCGTGTCGATTCGCTCGCCTCCGCTCCTACCCCGACGTCCTCATCCTTTCCGATTCCCGCTCCTCCCTTGAGGCCATTCGCCAGCGATCTTCTTCTCATCCCATCATCTCCCAAATCCACTCCATCATCTATTCCCACAGATCCGAGGGCAACATACGTCTCTGCTGGGTCAAAGCGCATTATGGGATTGAAGGCAACGAACTCGCTGACGCAGCCGCCGGCGAAGCCTCCAAATCCCATAAACCCCCTGACTATTCCCACTTCCCACTATCCTACGCCAGGGGTTACGCGCGTACCCGACTCCACCAACAATGGCAGAGGAGGTATGAGTCCTCGGAAACCGGTTCCCACACCCGCTCCTTGTTCCCGACCCTTACCTCCATCCAAAAATTCCGCTCCATCATTCCCACCTCCTTCCACATCACCCAGTTTACCACCGGACATGGCGCCCACCTCTCCTACCTACACCGATTCCATATCACACCCTCCAATTCCTGCCCCTGTGACCAAGCCACCGCTCAAACCCCCTCTCATCTCCTTACGGACTGCCCCATTTTCTCGTCCCAACGACTGGAGCACATTTCCGGCTGCTGCACTCGCGCTGACATCAACCCACTCTCACTACATGATCTCCTCTCCAATCCCCGCCGGCTTAAATCACTGTGCAAGTTAATCACACACATCTACCAGCACCTCCGCCACTTCAACTCCCAACCCACTACCCCCGCTTCTCTTCCCACCCCAAGCTCCTACCCATGATCCCAACCACCCCCACCTACCATCACTTGCTGTAAGCCCAACCCAAACTGCCAACCAGCACCTGAACAGCTGTCATTTCCGTTCCACCGCGCCCCTTGTCTCCTCCACAGCGGATCTCTGACATCCATACTGGACACCGTCACTCTTTCGACTTCGCCCGCAACCTTGACAACTTTAACTGCAAAGCACTCACCCACCCTGCTCCGCTGCAACAACTTGTTACCATTCTTCTCTTGCTTCCATTGAATGAACAGGGGCAGCATTCTGATGCATGCAGGATTTTCTTCTCGTCCCGCCTCGTCTCATTTGACAGCCTCTGCCAGCTGCCAGCGAACACTCACATCGTGCATACTAGTCTCTCACTTTGCTGTATCGGCGTCAACCGATACAGCATCTGCAGGTGCCTGTTGGGGTCCGCAGGGACAAACGGTTGCGCTTCTGCTGACCCCCACAGACACTTCCCGGAGCAACTCGTGCTGGCCCGACGTATACCGATCGCGTCGACCAGCACGAGCATCGCTCCAATAAATCACGTTACCTAGGCATTAGTATAACATAATACTCTCACGTAACAGACAGACATACCAAATCAAAAAAAAAAAAAAAAAAAACCGCCCGACCCCGATCCCCAGCGAGGTAGGTACCGCCCGACCCCCACCTCAAGCGAGGTACGTACCGCCCGACCCCGACCCCCAGCGAGGTACGTACCGCCCGACCCCCACCCCGAGCGAGGTACGTACTACCCGACCCCGAGTGAAGTACGTACCGCCCAACCCCCACCCCAAGCGAGGTACGTACTACCCGACCCCGAGTGAAGTACGTACCGCCCGACCCCGACCCCCAGCTAGGTAGGTACCGCCCGACCCCCACCCCGACCCCCAGCGAGGTAGGTACCGCCCGAACCCCACCCCAAGGCGAGGTATGTACTGCCCGACCCCGAGCGAGGTACGTACCGCCCGACCCCGACCCCCAGCGAGGTAGGTACCGCCCGACCCCGACCCCCAGCGAGGTAGGTACCGCCCGACCCCGACCCCCAGCGAGGTACGTACCGCCCGACCCCGACCCCCAGCGAGGTAGGTACCGCCCGACCCCGACCCCCAGCGAGGTACGTACCGCCCGACCCCCACCCCGAGCGAGGTACGTACTACCCGACCCCGAGTGAAGTACGTACCGCCCAACCCCCACCCCAAGCGAGGTACGTACTACCCGACCCCGAGTGAAGTACGTACCGCCCGACCCCGACCCCCAGCGAGGTAGGTACCGCCCGACCCCCACCTTGAGCGAGGTATGTACTGCCCGACCCCGAGCGGGGTACGTACCGCCAGACCCCGACCCCCAGCGAGGTAGGTACCGCCCGACCCCCACCCCGAGCGAGGTATGTACTCCCCATATATTTTATTAATGGAAAAAGAAAAGGTGTCTTTCGGGAAACGCTCAATGCAACGCACCCCGATAGCACAGTATATTTACATAGTAAGGTTGCCGGTAGGGTTATCAGTTCTCTATTTTATTTTTTTGGTGCGCCCACAGTTTCTCTGATGTCTAACGGTTTCGTAACTAAAGATGCGCCAATCAAAAGGCGGCCCGCGGGCCTCAGCTTGAGTAATAGCTGGTCTATGGTTTCCGATTTTCTGTTATTATTTTTATTACAGGAATCGTATGTGCGAATTCGTCCGCCGATTTGGGTGCCGCGTGCGGAGTGGAGTCGTAACAGGGCGCCAGGGCTGCGTCCGCGCGGCCCGCGTGGTCGGGGCCGCCAGGGCTGCCACAAGGACAACTTTTGCGTTCGACAGGACTCCGAAGTGAACTTTGTGCCAGTGCCCCGATTACAAGAACTCAATGAATCAATTCTGTGTAGTGTCACAAATATTAAGAATTAATACGGCATCGGGTGTGTACCGAACTTTTTGAGTGGCCAATCATTGGTGTTGTCGGCAACGCTGGCGCCCCCCGCTGTTTCTCGGTCCACCATTGCTCAGTTTATCACGGGGACCTAAGAATTGTGTAGCGGAGGGTAGGAAAATTGTATTTGGTTGTGATCACCGATGATTGTTCGTTAGGCAAGGATCTGGCGATGATCTCATTTGAGATGTTGAAATTTGTTTTTATTTGGTGTCCAAATGTAGACTGGATTTAGATTGTGAACTTAGTTTGATGCGAGTCGACTAATCTATCCGCTTGTTGTATCCTATTGAGTATTATAAAATAATATGTACAGAAGGATTTGTTTAGACCGAGATTCATTATATAAATACAGTAGTTTTTTCAGTTAGAAGCAGTGGAAACACTTAGTGTCTATGTGTCATGTTTGTTGTCCCGGACAACCGGGGCTTAGCTGCGCAACGAAAAATTATAGAATAGTATATCGAGTTCCGGGGACAATGTTTTTTTTATCTATGGCGGGGGGAAGATGGCAAATGTACGGTAATATGATGAAAAGTTTTGTATTCCAGTAGATTTATATAATGTGACCGTTTGCTGTCCCCGCCGTATTGTAGGGTTTTCGTCCACAGTGCCAACTGCCAATTAAACGTATTCATTAGAAATAATGTATGTATGTAGTTGTAAACGAAGGCGCCCCATTACTACTTGGCAGACCCTTACGATAGATGCTTTGCGCTTTCAGTGCAGTGTTACTCTATCCGATACATGTGATACTTTGAATAATAATTACTATTAATGATCTAAATTATTTAATTTTTTACGTTGGAAGGCAAGAGTAATATTAAGCGATAATTATATAACATTACGTGAATTATATAAAAGTGTAAGCGTACGATTAAAATGTGATTAAACCTTGTGGTTTTATTTTTAATTCCTCGGCTATTGGCTGTTTTCGCACTGCCCTACCCCCTGAGAGCTGCCGGGAACGGCAAAAACAGATGAAGATCACGACGGCTTCGGTGAGTGGAAAAGCCTGACATACAACTTCATACACTTTTACTTCGCTAGCAACCGTGCCATTGCAGTAAAATAACGGCCGTTAAGCTCTCATAATTTGAGCCAATAGACGCCTACTGTTGGCGTTGGCCTCCCCCAAGGATCTCCACACCGACTGATCTTAACCGACTACCTATCTCGCTAAAACGCTGCACCTCCCACTACGTAGTTGCCACTCCAGAAACTCCGTGTGGCTGACCGCAGCCGGGCCACAAAAAAAAGTGTGAAAAATAGATTGTTTGAGTATGTCGCTATAATGACTAGAGTTTGTCGGCAAGTTTCAGAGTTTGTCGCCTGCGCGTTTCAGAGATCTGTGTGGCCCGGCTGGGGATACGTTACCCCAGCCGGGCCACACAGATCTCCAAAACCAAACGACATAGCGAAAATCTGTTTGCTGATATAGATAGGCGGCAGTTTGTGAAAGTTTGTCGGACAAGTTTGAGTTTGTCGATCCACCATTTCAGAGCTCACCTGCAACAAAGTTGCTGCAACTGAGCTAGGTGGATCTCGAAAACAAAGCGACGTAGAGAAAAACTGTTTGCTGGAATAGTGAAGCGGTAGTTTGTCGAATAAATTCCATAGTTTGAGACATGCGCATTTCGGAGATATGTGTGGCCCGGCTGGAGAAACGTTACCCCAGCCGGGCCACCTGGATCTCGAAAACAAAGCGACGTAGCGAAAATCTATTTGCTGGAATCACATTTTACTTGGGTCGTAAAAAAAACGTTATGTAAACGGTTACTCGATCTCATTATATGATGATTATAATTATATTAGCTTCGAAGCATTTTTACTCGACTAATGATCGCTACCCCGCCCAATTCGTTTGTGAGAATACGTCTTCACGACTTCTATACAAGATTTGTCCGCATAAGTTTCTGATACTACCTACATTTTTTTTATTTATTATTTAGGGACCTTAGCCAATTCTTTTATATAATGTTTTAGGCGTATGATTGTATTAATGCAACAACTATAAGAGTATAAGATATACAAGTGTCATGAATTTAATACAGCTCAAGCTGCCATTTTTATTTATTGTGACTTTTAAATGTAACCATATAATCTTCTTATATATAAAAATGAATCGCAAAATGTGTTGGTAAGCGCAAATCTCAGGAACTACTGGTTCGAATTGAGAAACTCCTTTACCATTAGAATGCTACATTGTCCCTGGCCCGGCCTGGGTTCAGACCGAGCCGGGGCACTAGCGAGGCTATCTTTTCCATTAGACAACTACAAGAGAAGAGTAGGGAACAGAGCCAGCCTTTGTTTCTCTGCTTTATTGACCTCGAGAAAGCCTTCGATAGTGTACCTCGCGAGGCTTTATGGATAGTCTTATCTAAGCTCGGCTGCACTGAGAAATTTATTCGTCTCTTAAGACTTTTACACGACGACATGACTTGCTGCGTTTCTATAAACAGTGAGCAGTCAGAAAGTTTTCGTGTGACCTGTGGCGTGAAGCAGGGCTGCGTATTGGCACCCACCTTGTTCGCGTTGTATTTCGCAGTGGTCGTGAAAGAGACTATGCAATAATACTAAAGGGATCCATATCCGTTACCGTACAGATGGCAACATCTTTGATCTCTCCAGGTTAAAAGCTCGGACTAAAGTGTCTCATGACGTAGTTACTGAGATTATGTACGCCGACGATCTGTGCTTTGTGGCTGATTCACCGGAAGGACTCCAGGACCTCATCACTAGACTTGACTCGACCTGCCGTAGATTTGGCCTTCAGATTAGCATCAAGAAAACCGAAGTGATGGCTGTAAATGCACAAAATCAACACAGCATATACAGATAGGCGGTCAAGATCTTAAATGTGTGGACAGGTTTAAGTACCTCGGAAGTACGATAACAGCCAGGGGTGACCTTGACTCCGAAATTAACTACAGGATCGGCGCAGCAATGGCTGCTTTTGGCAAGCTCCGGGTCAAGGTATTTCGCTCCCATTATATTAAACTTTCCACAAAAATTTCAGTATAGGTACATGGCGATTATCCTTCCTAACATCCTTTATTCATCTGAGACATGGTGCCTGTACCGAAAACATACTAGTTAGTTAGTTAGTTAGTTTGGCTGGGCTCTTACGCACTTAGCCTCATGATTGGGCCATTGTGCGTCCTAATCTACGTTTGCTTCCACCCTACTCCATCCATCCCAGGTCTCCCCAGAACGCCAGCAGCCTCTGTGGGCTGCTGCATGCTTCCGGCATAGATGCCGGGGAGTGGAGAAGTTTTGCCCGTTGATCGGCCACGCTTGTGCATTCCAAAAGGACGTGCTGTGGCGTTTCTTCTGCCTCCATGCACCCTCTGCATAGAGGGCTGTCTGTCACCCCTATTGTGAATAGGTGTTTGTTTAGTAAACAGTGTCCGGTTATAGTAGCTATAACTTTTCGGATTTTGTCTCTCTTTAGTCTGATGAGGGATCGGGCAAGCTTCTTTGATGGTACCGGGATTGCATCTTTTGTCTGTTTGCATCCCTCATTGGTTCTCCACTCTGTTAGATGATGTTCCTCGGTTTTTTCACGCAGCCAGGTTTTTATCTGGGCCTGTGGAATGGGTAGTAGGGGCTCTGGTCCGTACATTTTCGTGTTTGAACCCCTCTTAGCCAGTTCATCTGCTGCGTCGTTACCAAGTGAGTTACTGTGTCCTTTAATCCATTGCAGAGTTACCCGGTTTGTATCTGATATGGCTTGGAGCATGTTATGACATTCCAGTATAAGGACAGAGTTAATAGTATTGTTTTGGAGGGCCTGCAGGACAGACGCGCTGTCTGTGATAATCTTTATGTTAAGATTAGTAACACCTCTAGCTGCAATCGCCTGTGCCGCCCTGGTGATGCCAATGCACTCTGCTTGGAAGATGGTGTTCCGTCTGTCTAGGGTTATTGATAATTTGATATTAAGGTCGTTTGAGAAGACGTCTGCCCCAGTTCCATCAGTGGTCTTGGAGCCGTCTGTGTATATCCTAACTTCTTTGATGTCAGAGCAATCTTTCGATTCTGCTGTAAGTTTGATATCGTATCTTCTGTCGAAGACATGGTGGCATGGTATTCTATCGATTGGTGCATCGAGAAAAGGTATTTCTTTTGTAATCCAATCTAGGATTATCGTGTGTGTTTTTCCTATGTTGTTTTTCCATAGTCCCTGCGATCTTAGTCTTAGGGCTGCTGCTTTCGCCTCCTCTTGTATGACTAGATCTAGAGGTCTCAGTTGTAAGAGGTACTCTAGGGAAGCTGATGGAGTGGTTCTCATACATCCACTGGTCGATGTAGTTGCTAAGCGTTGTAGACTTTGGAGCTTAGCTTTTGCTGTGATCAGTTGGGTTCTGGGCCACCAAACCACTGATCCATAGGTTATAGAGGGTCTGATAACTGCAGTGTATAACCATAGTGTGATTTTTGGATTGAGACCCCATTTCTTACCAACGAGTCTCCTACATTGGTTAAACGCCAAGCATGCCTTCTTTGTTTTTGTTTCTATGTGACTCGCCCAGTTTAATTTGTTGTCAAAGATTATGCCCAGATATTTGACTTGTGATGATAGGGAGAGTTTGGTGTTAAAGAATTTTGGTAGTTGTAGTTCTGGTAACTTTCTTTTGTTGGTGAAAAGTATAAGTTCTGTTTTATTTGGATTTACTGACAGTTGATGTTCGTCACACCAATGTTCTACTAATACTAGGGCTTCACGCATTTCTTTGCATAATATGTTTTCTGCGGTCCCATTTATCAGTATTGCCAGGTCGTCTGCATAACCAATAGTAGTATAGCCTCTGTCGTTTAGTTTCCTTAGGAGGCTGTCTACTACTATGTTCCACAGAAGTGGGGACAGGACCCCCCCCCTGGGGACATCCTTTAACCACTTTTGCTCTGATGGTGTTGTTCCCCACTATCTGAACCGCCCTTTTGCTTACCAGCTCCGTGATCCATTTTGTTATTGCTGGTTCTATATCGTACTTTTGAAGGGCGTGGTTAATGCTGTTGTGCATTGTTTTGTCGAAAGCTCCTTCTATGTCTATGAAGGCGCCTAGGGTTGAGGATTTATTGTGTATGGCCGACTCTATTTTACGGACCACCATATGTAGTGCCGACTCTGTGGACCTGCCTTTCCTATAGGCGTGCTGCTGGGGATGTAAGGGTCTTTCATGGAGTGCTCCATCCCTTAGGTGTCGGTCTACCAATCTTTCCAGTGTTTTGAGCAGGAATGATGTTAGACTTATTGGTCTGAAGGATTTCGCCGTAGTGTAGTCTTCTTTCCCCGGTTTGGGTAGGAATACTACCTTCGCCTCTCTCCATTGTTTTGGAATATATTTGAAGGCTATGCAGGCCTTATATATGGGTTCTAAGTATTTTACTGTTAAGTTGGGATGCCATTGTAGCAGCGCTGGGAATATTCCATCCAGTCCTGCGGATTTGAATGGTTTAAAGCTTTTGATAGCCCATTCTATTCTATCCGCAGTTACTACTTTGCTGGCAGCCTTCCATTCTTCGGTAGACGGGGTGCTGTAGTGCTCGTCAGACCATTCCAGGTCTGACGCGATTTGACAATCGGGAAAGTGTGTTTCCAGCAGTACCGCGCTGGTTTCCTCTTCAGATCTAGTATAGGTGCCGTCTTCTTTTTTGATGTTGCCAAGGAGCTCTGTGTTTCCCTTGGACAATATTTTTTTTATTCTAGCGGCTTGGTTTGTTGAGTTTATGCTGCTGCAGAAATTTTGCCAGGCTTCCGTTCTCCGGAATCTGATCCTCTTCTTGTAGTATTTCTGCGCGTCTTTGTATCTGTCCCAGTCGTCGGGAGTTCTTGTGTTTTTTGCTTTATTGAAGAGTGCCCTGAGTTTTTTCCTTAGCCTCTCAAGTTCTGGCCCCCACCAGAGATTTTTGTTGAGATTTTTCGGTATGGACATCGGGCATGCCAACTCGTAACTTTCGAAAACATACGTGTGCTAGACAGATTCCATCTGAGATGCCTTCGTGACATAATGAACATCAAGTGGTCGGATCGAGTGCGCAATACCGATGTTCTCCGACGAGCTAACGTCTGTGGTATATGGAGGCATATCTGATGCGGCGTCAACTGCGTTGGTGTGGGCATCTGTGTCGAATGTCTGACGAGAGAAAGGCGAAACGAATATTCTATAGCGAACTTCAACACGGGAAGCGGACACATGGTGGTCAATTTTTGCGTTTCAAAGATGTCCAAAAAGGGCATCTGAAGAGATATAAAATTGAGCCACGCTGTTTAGAGACCCTCGCTTCAAATCGCCTTCAATGGAAACGCCTTGTTCAAAATAGCGTATACGATTTTGAAAACGAAAGGAGGCAGGAACTTGATATTAAGCGAAATGCTATCAAAAATAAGCCGTCTTCAAGCATCCCATATAATTTCATTAATGGCACCCTCACCTGCCCTTACTGTACAAGAACATTTAAGGCGAAAATAGGGTACATCAGCCACTTTAGAGCTCACCATCCCAGCTCATAGCTAATGAAGTCAGGTCGCCAATGTATCCTCCTGGCCGAAATCGGCCAGGAGGATACATTGTCCCTGATGGTTATAAACTATATTATAATTTTTACCGCGGGAAAATATTTCTTTCCTATGGGAAAATTCGATAACTACTGGGCAGATTTTAAAAATTCTTTCACCATTAGAAAGCTACATCCTTCGTGAGTAACATAGGCATAGCCTATGTTACTCACGGTGATTGATTGATGATTTCCCACGGGAAAAATGAATACCACGGGAAATCTATCGTAACGCGAAACGAAGTTCGCGGGCACAGCTAGTCTATTATAAAAATGCATCTTCGAAATGTATATACGCCCATAACTTTCGAACGACTGCACCAAGTTAGATGATTCTTGGTTTTATGTATTCGTTATTGTTAGGTCAAGGTTTGTGTAATATTAAAATGACAATAATTTAAACAAACATTTCAGAAATTTAGTTGAAAAACATGGCGATACAAAGTACGCCGGGTCAGCTAGTTATAAAATGCAGTTAAGTGAATTGAGGAGATTGAAAAATTATATGGCGAATAATCATAATTTCATAACTGTCTCAAAGTTACCTTTCAAATATGTATATTGTTAACTTCCGGGGGGGGGGGGGGGGGGGCTATTTGGCGTTGCGGTAGCCTACCATCCTTGGGTCAAGACAAGACTAATCTGGGGTGGCCAGCCCCCCCTCTATATACGCCTATGGTACCACAGCAATTGTAATGTAAATCAAACATAATTCTCCTTTAAAAAGGTAGACAAACAACGGGACGATAAGTTCTTGCTAGTCAAACAATTCTCATCCATTAAACTGTCAAGAATAACAGAAAAGATGATTAATAGAACAGGTAGATTTTCGCTCTGGATGTATGATTCTGTATGTCTCTCGATTATGTATGTGATCGTTTGTACTTTATTTGTCTCCTAAATTATTTAGTGCTGTCCTGGAATGGAAGACATATTCCTGAACATTAACCGGAACAAAAAGGGTTTCTGGATAACTAATAGGCATATAAGTCACCTGTGATTTGCGAACGACATTGCTGAAGCTTGGTACGGAAAGAAAAAAAAGATAGGGGAAGCTTTTATCCAAAAGGTTTCGGAACACATTTTTTTAAATATCTACGAGGGTGGGACAAAAAGTTCGCGGAATGGAGGGTAAAAAGTAAGAAATAAAACACAAAATTATTTTTCCTTCTCAATGTATTCCCCCTTAACTCTAATACATTTATTAGACCTATCAATTAATTTATTAATACCTTCGAAAAAAAATGATTTCTCTTTGTCGTCAAAATAGGCCGAAATTGCGCTCTTCACTTCTTCATCGCTGGAAAATTTCTTCCCTCGAAGCTCTTTTTTCATTTTTGGGAACAAATAATAATCACTTGGGGCTAAATCTGGGCTATAGGGAGGATGTTCCAAGATTTCGAAGCCCACTCTTTAAACAGCAGCCATCGCAACTTGCGCCTTGTGCACGGGTGCATTGTCGTGCGAAAGGAGCACACCTTTAGTCAATTTTACCCGTATTTTTTCTCTCACAGCATCTCGCAGACGTTCTAATAGTGCAGCGTAGTACTCTCCAGTGATGGAGACACCCTTTTCTTTATAATCAATAAGGAGGATTCCCTCTGAATCCCAGAAAACAGTAGCCATGAGTTTTCCAGCCCACGGAGACACTTTGAATTTCTTCGGAGGTGGTGTGCCACCGCATGGAGTCTTGTTTGGACTCAGGCTCTTAATGATGAACCCAAGTTTCATCTCCAGTCACAATTCGGTTCAAAACTTCATCCTTTTGTTCACCACAGAGCGCTAAAAACTCGCGACAACACTCAACTCGCCGCTGCTTCTGGTGTGGCGTGAGCATTCTCGGCACCCATCTTGCACACACCTTTGACATGCCAAGATGGTCGTGTAGGATGTTCAAAATGGTTGTAGCTGATACTCTAATCATTTCTGCAAGCTGTTTCTTCTTTAAACGGGCATCTTCCAATATGATTTTTTCAAGTTTTTCGACGTTTTCTGCCGTGGTTGCCTCGACAGGCCGCCCTGGCCTCGGATCATCTTCAATCGAATCCCTGCCTTGCTTAAACAGGTTGTGCCACTTGTTAACCATGGTTTTACCAGGGCAAGAGTCCCCGTAAACAGAAGACATCTCTTCCAAAATAGTCTGGGGAAGTTTTCCTTGTTTGGTAAGGAATTTGATGACTGCGCGAAACTCAATTTTCTCCATGTTGCAAATTTTCTTCCGGATTGACTTGTTGATTTATGTGTAGCTCAGGTAATTATGACCTATTTTTTTGAAACTTAGTATTTATACTCTTAATGAGTGTCACAACTAGTGCAGGTAGTAAATCACCTTTCCCCCTCCATGCCCCTCATACCGCGAACTTTTTGACCCGCCCTCGTACTTTGCATACTAACAAAACGCTTAAACAGCAAAGAATGGAAGATAAAATTTTATTATTATATCATATTATGTTTGGGATTTCACATAAAATAAACAATAAGTATATTCAGGTATTATTTGATTTATTACACATCCAATGAACTTATATTAATGTCGCGATTTCACAAGTGACAATCAAACTACAAACAACTTAATGACTCACAATTAGCACCTAAAGTAATTTACATTCAAACTTCTATCCGAAAATACCTTACATAGCAAAAAAAATCATTTTAAAGATTTCGAATATAGAAAATGCTTCGATATAAATAGTTCGGGACTTTAGTTTCACACTATTAAGCACAATATCAGTGATTCAAAGCGAATCGTGAAAATCTATTTCATTATCAATAGGCCTTTTATTCAACATTAAATATATACACGGTTATTTTTTTATCACCCTGGAAAATTTTAGGGACGCTTCACGACATGGTATTAGAATGTTTTATATATGAATAAAAAAAATAACTCGCTTACTTAATTTTATATTAATTTTTTAAAGAATTTAAAAAATGCTGCCTTAGTTGAAAGCAGGATTTTTAGAGATTTTTTTTATTTTTTTGTAATTTTTTTTAATTTTTTAATTTTATTTTTTTAATTTTTTATATAATAATGGATGTGTCCTGAAGCATCCCTGAAATTTTCCAGGGTGATAAAAAAATAACCGTGTATAGATAATTTATTTATTAGAGAAACGCTTTAATATTCACACAATAATTTCATTTGGAATGTCATGAACTACAAAAAATAACAGTTTTATATGGGTCATACATTGTGGCTGTCTCACTCAAGTACTTCTAACTCAATAAAAACCAAGCGTGGACGCAAAATTATAAGTCACCTTCCCAATACGAATCTCTGGAATAAAAACCTTTCGGAATTCTTTTAATTCACAACAAACATTATTTTGGAATAAAATTATTATATTAAGGCCCGATTTCACCAAAGTCAGATAAGTTTTATACCAAGGATAAAGTCATAAGTTATTCTCATATAGGTCAATTTTAATTTCACCAAATACTTGTACTTAGAATAAAGCCGTTATCCGAGAATAGGTTTTATACCGTCGAATTTGACGGTATAACAGATTTAATACTAGGATAAATAAGAAAGATGGCGTCTAATGAACAGCTGATTGGCAAACTGTCTAAAGTGACAGTAGTCCTAACTGACGTATAATCCTACTAGTTTAAAAAACAACTAATTGGCTATGTGATTTACGGAGAAAGTACTATTTAATTTCGCAGCATTATCATTCATTCGTTCACATAGATAAAATAAAACTCTATTTGGAAGAATAGTTAAACCAAATGTGGTGAAACGTAAAATGGGTTATCCGAGAATAAATGTAGAGTATAAATTTATCCACGGTATAGTTATTCTAGTTTTGCGTTCCTGTTGGTGAAATCGGGCCTAACTCATTTATTTACCTACCAGAAAAATATCTAATGTGTGTGTATAATTATACAGGCTGTCCCAAAAACAATGGATAAACCTGTAACTATAGATGGACTTTATTATGGCCTCTCATCACAAATTTTGACCTTTGTGAAAATATCATGGTTTCAGAGATATTTATGGTTTTTGTATTTCTCGAAAATTTCTAAGTGCGATTAGTTTTTATAGTGCCATTTCTACAAATGGAGAGGTTTTTCAATTTGTTTTTTTTTTGATTTCACAAGCGATAGCTCAGCTATCAAAATTTAACACACTAGCGTAAAGTGTTTTAAAAAAAAACAAAGAAAATTAAAAATGGAATTAATTTTCTTTCATGTTTGATCAGCTACAGTGTAAAAAAATGTTGGACGCTGATAGTGCCCATCATCTTAAAAACTTGCCAAGCTATTCTAGATTTCTAAAATGTATTATAAGTCTAGGCATTCTAAATATTTTTAATTTCATGAGTACTTGAATTAATGTAAAGGTGTAATGAGCCTAGGTATTGTTTTTTTTTAATCTCATGGCTACTTAAAGAGTATGAAAATTTCAAAGTATTCGGTAAAAATACACATTTATTCGTAAAAAATCTAATTGACCTTGCGCCCTTATACACGTCCTAGACCTTTTAATAAAAGAAAGTATTTTTAATGCGGTGCGCGTAACCCGACGTTTTGATATAAGCATTTTGGATGCGAGACCGCAACTCCACAATCGAGGATAATGACATCGCGCACACGAGACATGAGGTCTTTTAGTCACCCCCAATAAATCATCCCCCCAAAGAAATCGCAAAAAAACAGCTGTTCCATACAAATGTTCAACATTCACTGAACCTAAATGTATAAAACAGCTGACTTTTTTTTGCGATTTCGAAGTTGGTCCCATAGTGAAAGTTGTTCAGTTTGCTTGTCTGAACAAGCACACAAAATTTTTGTCATAACTTAAAAATAGTGGTGTATAATATGTATTTTTACCGAGTAGATACTTTGAAATTTTCATACTCTTTATGTAGCCATGAGATTAAAAAATACAGAATACCTAGGCTCATTATACCTTTACATTAACACAGAAGCATAAAGTAATTATTACGACGAAAACATTTTTTTGAAGTTTTTATACTATTTGCTATTCAAGTACTCATGAAATTAAAAATTTTTAGAATGCCTAGGCTTATGATACATTTTTGGAATCTAGAATAGCTAGGCAAGTTTTTTAGATAATGGGCACTATCAGCGCCCTACATTTTTTTACACTGTAGCTGATCAAACATGAAAGAAAATTAATTTCATTATTAATTTTCTTTGTTTTAATTTTTTTAAACACTTTACGCTAGTCTGTTAAATTTAAGTCTTTGTTTTTGACAGCTGAACTATCGCTTGTGGGATCAAAAAAAAAACGAAATTGGAAAACCTCTCCATTTGTAGAAATGGCACTATCAAAACTAGTCGCACTTGGAAATTTTCGAAAAATACAAAAACCATAAATATCTCTGAAACCGTGATATTTTCACTAAGGTCAAAATTTGTGAGGCCATGATGAAGTCCATCTATAGTTACAGGTTTATCCATTGTTTTTGGGACATCCTGTATATAATTTCACAAACATAGTTACACTATGTTGTTAATTTATATGCATATCAATTGAAATCCAAAAATACTGTACACCAAAAATGTAAATAACAAGATCACGCTTTAACATTCAAATAGCCATATAACTAGATGCCATGTGATAGAAACCAGTGAGCAAAACCGTGGAAGAGAAACCTAATTTACAAACGAGCAGAAATGCTTGCATTTCTTTTAGTGTTAAACCAAATTTAATTCATGTAATGTGAGATTTAACTAGGAAGCTCTTAATATTTTTCTAGTATTGTTTTTTATTACAAAGAAAGAACAGAAACAAATTGTTGCCGCGGGGATATTTCTCTGCGGCCGCAAAACCATGTTAGACCAGGGAGGGATCATCAAATGGCGGGGTAAAAATATCGTCATGACTACTCATGACTAATGATCAATTCAAGATTAAAACAAAATATCTGGATGCTCATGGTAACATACTCCATAATTATTAAGTTTCACATTCAATGCTTAAGCGAAACTTCAATTTATAATTTTTCAATAATACATCACTATACAATAACAATAAAAGTCTATATGTACAATCATATTTAGAGACTCGTCTATACACGTATCACATTATACTTATATAATTATTGTTATACATAGTACCTATATACAGCGTTGAGAAGCAAAACACAATTAAAATAATAATAGGCTAAGTGATAAACGAAAATTTTTTGCACAATGGACAATTTTTTAAGTGGCTGATCTTAAAAAATATTGCACACATATTTTTTCCCTTTTAACGTGATCAACTACTTGCGGCGACACATTGATTTAAAATGTTGCGTGACGTCACACATAGTTAAATTTTCTAGAACTTGTGACGTAGGAAGTCTCCACTCCATAACTTTAATTCGCTCTATTTCAGTAGTTTTTTTGTTATTTCCACAAAGCAAAAAATACGTGTAAATTTTATTTTATTAAATAAATGATTGTTTATTTCTATATTATTTTTAATATGTCCACACATTAAACTATTAGTTACAATTGTTGACTGGAATACCTAACTTATCATCTTCTTTACTAAAACATCAATTTAATATCCACATATTGCAAACGTTTAACTATTGGCAAGTGTTTAAAATAAAAACACATCGAATAAAATGTCCAATATACCTATAACATAATTAGGTCAAGTGTGATTGATGAATCATGCGCCATTTTGTATGCTCTGCTTTTTGGCACCACTTATCAAGCGCAGGCCACATTGCCAGCGGGCGGACGGGCAAGCGAACCGAGCGAGCATCGTTTCACTTCTTTTGAAACGATGCTCGCCCGTTCGTTCGCTCGTTCGCTAGCCTGCCCTCCCCGCTCGCCCGCCAACCCGCTCGCACGCTCGCTCGCCCGCCTGCGATGTGAACCACTCACCGAAGTTTCGAAGTTTCGCTTAGTGTGTATAGTTTCCATCGCTTCGCTTCGCCCGCCAGCCCGATCGCCCGCTGGCAATGTGGTCTGCGCTTTAAGCGCAGGTCACACGGGTGACCGGGGAGGGCAGGCTAGTGAGCGAGCGAACGAATGGAACGGGCGAGCATCGTTTCACCTCTTTTCACATTTTGGTTCCCACTGCGAACTACAGAGCTAACGAGGTAAACCAGTAGCTTCACTGGAATCGTTGGATATTTCGTTCGCTTCATTTGTATCGCTGACGTAGCTTAGCTCAGTAGTTCGCGGTGTGAACCAAAGTATGAAAAGAGGTGAAACGATGCTCGCTCGGTTTGCTCGCCCGCCCGCCCGCTGGCAATGTAGCCTGCGCTTTAAACCGACAATTAGCTTTATTTTATATTAAACTATTATTTAAAAAGCTCGCTAGTTCAATAAACCTTTCTCACATACGAAATAAAAAATACATCACAGCTACTTCATACAAAACAATCATTACTTACAACTATTGTGTAAATAAATAAATTATACAAATACACGTTCGAAAAGCTTCTGATCTGATCTTAAAACATTTATTATGTAGATAAAATATTATAACAGTCTTAAAATTAATTTATATAGTTCTAAGGTTGAGTTTACAGTATTAAAATATATTGAATAGCTAAATCTTGCGCAAACAAATGTTAAAACAATGTTATGTACTTGGATTCTACAATCTGTTAAGTAAATTGCGCACAACCTGAAATCTGAATATAGTTGGTTCAGAATCGACTCCACTAATAAGAAATATGGGTCAACTCAAAAGAAATATTCCAGGCTGGCCCATGTAGCTATACAGTACAGTATCTCAAAAAATGGAGAAAAATAACTAATTCTTGTCCACCTACAAATAAATATAATTAAGCATAGTTTTTCTTACTCTTCAATAAAATATACAGTATAATTTTTAGATTCTTATTGATTATGGCATTAATAAATAAATAGCGTGTGACAACAAAAATAGGAAGAAGCAATCCGAATTGCTTTTTCAGTGCATACAAAGTAACCCGTCAATAGTAAATACAGAAGTATTTATCTCTTATGTAAAATGCCTATACACATGACCCATTACAAGAACTGTGTTACTTTAAGTTAGTTTTAAAGTAATATCCAAAGTGACTGTGATGTGCTCCATCCTTACATATTATAAAACAAAGTCCCTCGCCGCGTCTGTCTGTCTGTCTGTTCGCGATAAACTCAAAAACTACTGCACCGATTTTCAAACGGTTTTCACCACTCGATAGCGTGATTCTCGAGGAATTCTCTATTTTCGATTCTCGATTTGTTGTTTTTGTATTTATTTCTGTGTATACATTAACGATATTTGTTGAAGATGTCGGCAAAAAGTAAATTAAGGCGAAACGTAGTTCGCGGGCACAGCTAGTTCAAAATAAACAAACAGAACTCATAAGCCGCCATAAACGCAATAGTAAATCGCGGACAATTTTGTTGTAACGTCAAACGCCGCATTCCGTTTCGCGATTATAGTGACCATCAGCACCGTGAGCGCGCTAACAGGTAGGCGGCCCATTTCGCGACAACAGCGTTCGCGTTGGATGTGATGACGTCATTGATTGCGTCACAAACAACGTTCACAGTGCTCAGGCCGAATTCGTCAGCACCGTGAGTCAAATGTCATTTTGTTTTGGTTCGGTATTTCGATCGTTGAAAATTACTCTGTATTTGAATTGACGACAAAAATAAGCCGGATATCCTAAAACTTGAATGAAATATAAGAAAAAAAATGACGACATTAGAATTACCAGTTTCTGTTGAAGAAGAAAAAAGACGTTAAAAGAGCAGAAAATGGTAAAAGGTAATGGTACAAGGCAAAGAAAAACTGCTAAACCTTGGATATCACAGAATACAATTGAAATTACGAGTTAAACTCTTTTTGATGTTATGTTTGCTTTGATATTATTGACATAAGCGCGTATATCACAGAATACAATTGAAATTACGAGTTAAACTCTTTTTGATGTTATGTTTGCTTTGATATTATTGACATAAGCGCGTTCACGATCGTTCCGAAACGATAGCATGCCATTGGCATCATTATCGCGTCTATTGATTCGGTCCGGGCGTGAGCAGTCTGAGTACTGTGAGTAGTGTAATCTCGAAACAGAACTGGGCTAAAGACGTCAACGTCAGGGTCCGGTCCAAAATTTGCTATCAGCACTCGTGTGCGCTATTTGTATGCAAACAGTTAGTCCAAAATTGCTCATGTGCGTATTTGTAAGCGGTATGACGTAATCGACGACGTTACCGATGGATGCTGACAGTGCTAACAGAAAAGAGGTAGTGCACAGTCACCAGAACTGTCAATGTCAACGTCAACATCAGTTTCCCGCGGAGTTTTATTTGTATTTTGGTTTGTTTGGTATTACTTTTTCATTAGATTATCTACAATAAATACAGAAGTGCTTTGTGAAGATATTGGAGGCACAATACAGGTCTCCTTCCAATTTTTCTTTTCAAATAACATTGATCGTCAACTTGACAGACTCGCAGAACGAAAGCTCGGTCCAAAGTTGATCTGAGTGCTTACGTCCGTAAACAGTGCAAACGATTTCAACGAGTTGTTTGCATGGACGCAAACTTTTGCACTGTTGTCCGATCATGGATCGCACCCCAGTGATAATTGACATTTGACATATTCCACCATGATGGAAGTCTTTTTTGTGGCAATAATTTGCAATTTATGAACATATGAACCAAAAAACAGCTAATAGCTATAAATTTAACACTTAGAAAGTATTTCTTATATTATTGCCGAATATCTTAATAACTGTATAGCTTTATAGACCAGACTCAATACATTCTAGAACAACCCCTCTTTGAATTTACTTAACTCATTTATTTACATTTGCTAAATATTGAAAATTTATCTTCAATAGCTTTACTTCGTTAATCCTATCTCATATCCTAAATGTAAGCAAACACTATTTAAAGAAAAAAAACGTCATTTATAGATTTTTCTACGTCACTTTCAAAAGCTAGAAATCGGTCGAACCCACTAATGTCGTAAATTAATACCTGTAACTTTATCATACTCATACCCATCGTCTTCAATTATACCGTTGTTAAATAAATCTAACTACCCAGGGAGGTTCTGTGGGATACCCCGTTCTATAAGAAACCTTTTTAAGCACTTCAACCTCGATAACACTTGACAAATCCACCTTTTTACACTTGTTTTTAGGTTAATTCGACTGTGAAGTAAATAAGCCTCTTTTGTATACAATAAAGTGTATAATGATGAAAGTCTTCGTTTCTGCTCATCGCCTCATTGTATACAGAAGCAATAGGCAGACCATAAAAAGTGGTGAAGAAAAACTAGTTAAACATTAAAACGAAATAACAAATAATTTGCATTCACAAGTGATTTAAAGGCGCTTTGAAGTGGATATCAATTTTAGACGCTCTAAAAGGAAATGATAATGTTGCCACTTATAGATTCATTCAAGTGTCAAATTATGAAATATAAAGCAAGCAACATCTAAGGCAATTTAAGTCGATGATCGTTCGTCGCGTAAAACCGTGTCTCCTGCCTGTACACGTGAACGCTTAGAATAATAACGCATAGAAACCCAACCGACGCGCACAATTTGATGCAACTAAATGTGAGCCATAAATGGCTCACTACGCCGGCAGCTCCATACTGTTTTTATCGTAGTGTGCGTGTTTCGCGCGTAAGCGACTTCACACAGCGGTGTCATTTTTGCTTCACTTTAATCATCGCGCTTTGTACCGGGCTAGCCTTCAATGTGTTATTATTCTAAGCGTGAACGCTTAGTGCGTACACGTGAACGCTTAGTGCGTACACATGAATGCTTAGTGAGTACACGCATATGAACGCTCATTGAGTACACATGAACGCTTATTGAGTACACATGAACGCTTACTAATACACATGAACATTCAATGCGTGCACGCAGCAATTGTATACATTATATGCATATTGAACATAACTAGACGTGTTCATGATATTTTTAATTGTAACGACGTTTGACTTACATTAGTACAGTGCGACACAAAAGAATTGTCATTTCTTAGGTAAGACGCTACTGTCATTTTATACATCAACATTCAAAAAAACTGTTTAGTTTGGACATGATAATTAACATTTTTTTAAATTTTAGAGCAACTAAAACCACTGAAAATATACATATTAAATGAGTAATAAGATGACCAGACTATCAGTTAACAGCTTACATACTGACAAGCATAACCAGCAAAAAATATTTTTAAAATATAGTTTTTACCTACTCTTCTTAAGTCGCAATGTTGAAGAACACACAGTTGAAACTGAGGATCGATTCCTGTAAAACATGTCTTAACTAAAATTGGTATTTATGCTCGAAAGTCGAAAGCAATTCGATATAAATTCAACATAATAAGATCGCAAAGTATAGATAAAGAAAGCATAGCTTTTCTATTGAGAAATTAAGATATTCGAGTAATCTACTCGTTTTTTATAATATATCAAACTTTTTACACTAAATGCAGTTACTTATTTAAAAATAATCAAATTTTCAAGGGGCTTAGACAAGTGGCAATCGTTTCATAGCGAAACATTAACTAAATTCGTCATCGTCTCTGAGATAGCGAAAACAAACTCCTAGTCAATGTTATGATTAATGATCGCTGTGTTGAATTGTTCTTTCTGTAAGAAAACAACATTATTGGTTATCTAAGTACACAAAACTGAGAAAAGGCAAAGAAATGGTAAAATAAATGATTAAAATTAATATTTTCATTTCATTTTATTGAAAAATTAGTTGTTTTGCGTAGAATATGAGAGTAAAGAAAAAACAATTCGCTACTTCGACTCGTCGCGAATCAATTTGTCCACCAACTTACATATCGATGACTTTGATCGATTCACCACGTTATTTAGCGATGTCATATGTCAATCAATCCCATACATTTCGTATTTATCGAACTTCTTTATCGTTTTTGAATTGTCACTTTGTCTACGCCCCCAGAGATAATCATAGAACGTTCGATGAATATACATTCGGTTCATGTGACAGAGGAACTGGACTGATATTCTTGTTTTTATTTAATGTGGAATATTTTATTGCATTTTCGATAAAAGTAACCAAAAGGGATAAGCTACATTTTTAAAACATAATAATATTTTCAATCACGCGCGAAACGGAAAACTTGGACCTGGTCACGGAAACCTTCTTATCTCGAACAGACTATGATTGTATAATATTGTTTCTGCGTGAATCGACCCTGCGGTGTCGGTGCGGTGTGGTGCGGTTAGTGCGACTCGCCTCAGTACAGCTGGAACTGGTGCGTGGTGGAGCCGTCGCGCCAGGTGGGCGCCTCGGCCACCTGGGCGCGGCACAGCGGGCACGTGTGCTCGCGGTCCAGCCACGCGGCGATGCACAGCTCGCAGAAGATGTGGCCGCAGCCGAGCCGCACCGGCGTCGTGTAGTCGTCGTGGCAGATCGGGCACGAGTCGCCCGCCGACAGCAGCTGCTCGCACGTCGGCTTGGTGCCCAGGTTCTACGAGATATCCATCCATACTAATATTACAAATGGGAAAGTGTATGTGTGTGTGTTTGTTTGTCCGTCTTTCACGGCGAAACGGAGCGACGAATTGAGACGTGATTTTTTAAGTGGAGATAGTTGAAGGGATGGAGAGTGACATAGGCTACTTTTTGTCTCTTTCTAACCCCCACTTCCCTAAAATGGGGAATAAAATGGAAGTTTGAATGGAGCATTCCGCAATTTTCGAGGTAGAAAGCTAAAAGTTGGTATGCGGACTATTTGTGACTAACAAAACAATCGTGTATAATTTTTTTTTTGGAAATCTGCCCCCAACCCCTTAAAAGAGGGGGTGAAATTTTATATGGGACTTTTCGCAGTTTTCAAGGTAGGAAGCTAAAAATCGGCACACAGACTCTTTGTTACCAACGAAAAATACCTGCCTTATTTTTTTTTTGAAATCTTCCGTGTTACCCCGAATTTAACGCGAGCGAAGCCGCGGGCAAAAGCTAGTTTGTACATAAAATATAGTCATCTGAACATACTTACTAATATTATAAGGAGGAAAGATTTGTATTTTTGTATGTTTGTATTGAATAGGCTCCGAGACTACTGGACCGATTTGAAAAACTCTTTCACCATTAGAATGCTACATTATTCCTGAGTAGCATAGGCTACAAAATTATTTTTGTAGCCTATACTACTCAGGGAAAATATAAAATTCCTACGGCAAAAAACAAATATAACGCAGGCGAAGTCGCGAGCGGAAAGCTAGTCATTAGTATTAAATAAAAACCTGCCAAGGGCGAGTTGAACTTGTTCACTCAAGATTCCGTACAAACTTATCTAAGTGTATGTATAAGTTCCTAACTTTGTACATATTTACGGTTTTCAGATTTTGTTCTTTAACATGTGCTATAACGCTCTAAGACCTTGCTTCGTGGCAAATTTCATGATTTTCTAGGTCAACGGGAAGTACCCAATCGATCTTATTACAAAACCTAGTAAACCAGCCCCCCAACCATGATCGCCCAAAACAATATTAAAACCGCGCTGAGAGCGAGATGACCCTATACGCAGCAAGAGCGGTGTCTCTGTTTCAATATTGTTTTACCTGGCTATAAGCGATCATGGTAAGGCCCCTGGTCTAAACTGAGTCTTGGTTTAAACCTGATGCGCTTTCACTTGTATTAATACACATAGAAAGAAACAGCGTCAGGTTCAAACCAATAGACTAACAGTACAGGTTTTGAGTCCCTTTGTCAAATCGCAAAATTTGCTAAAATATGCGACATAACCGGAAATATCTTTTAATTGCGTTGTCTTACAAGTATGATTTTTTACAGCTAAAAGAGACCATAGCCGCAGACCCAAGAATTTGATATAAATTACAGGTTCTTGACAGGAAAGACCTAAAATCACCTCTCGAATTACAACGACTTAATTTTTTTCCTATTTTTGATGCTTTCCTTCAAAAACAAGTCACTACCTGTATAAGCAATTACAATACAATTTGGTATCATTTGATAGCTAACAAGTTTAACTTTTAGTAGAAGTAGTGAACATACACATGCCTTATACATTTGAGAGTTAGGATTATTCATCATCATCATCATCACAGCTCATATACGTCCCCACCGAGAGGCACGAGCCTACCTTAACTAGTTAGGGCGATTAGGCCTTAATCAAACCACGCTGGCCCAGTGTGGATTGGTTTACTTCACATACATCTTTGAATTACTTCGCAGGTATATACAGGTTTCCCCACGAAGTTTTCCTTCACCGTAGGAGCGTCAGATAAATGTACATATGAAATTCGTAAAACGAAAAACACGTTAGTACATGGCAGGATCGATCACGGGCCTCCTGATTCTACTCGGGGCACAGTCCAGTGCCGAGGCCACAGCGCCACCGAGGATCATTAGGATTGATTTAATTATAAATACGAGTATGACCTTTTTTAAATTTATTTACTATGGTAACATATCATAAAAACAAAAATATGTTTTGTTTGCGTTGTGTAACGGTCTGTGACCCCTTTGCCAACTTTCTTATTATGCCTACTTTCTGAACAGTTAGTACAAAACATTCTTATTGTTGTATTTGAGTTGTTCTACAAAAAGATGTCGAAATCATTATCTACCTACGACCATTAATTCCGATGGTATTACTGAAGGGACCCGTTCGTTGCGAGCGCGTTAGTCTTTTATCATTTACTAGCTGTGCCCGCGACTTCGTTCGCGTGGATGTCCGAAAATAACAATATCGTGATGTTATATAGCCTAAAGCCTTCCTCGATAAATGGACTATCCAACACAAAACGAATTTTTCAATTCGAACCAATAGTTCCTGAGATTAGCGCGTTCAAACAAACAAACAAAAAAACGGCTTTATAATATTAATATAGATAACTCAGTTAAAATAACAAATTACAAATACATAGTACGCCCACCCAGAAGGCCTTTTTCAACTACTACTTCATCGGACATTCTGTATAATGAATGACTATAGATCGCACAGTCATCCTTATTATATAAAATATAAAATAATCATGTTTTGTTTAGTCTTGTTGGTACTCAAAAGTTCAACTGTTAACATGAGTTCAATCCTGTGGTAGGTCAAAATTTTCTTGATAAGAAAATTTCCAGTAGCACTATATCTATAATTCATGTCTACTTAATAGCAGGATAGTTCCCCAATTACATCAGACTTATAATAAATTAAATTATTAATAGTGTGCAAGTTTATAAACATATCGCACTCAGTAAGATAACAACGGAATTCAAATTTTAACCAATATGATTTTACTGTAAGATATCGACCTAAAAAAAGCAAGCTCTACTACATAGGGAAAGAAAAATAACCGTTTTCGTGACGAAATAAGGTGTATTTCGTCATGAAAACGGTTGTTTTCCTTTCGCTATATTGTAGAGCTTGCTTTTTAGGTCTATATCAGTTTTGACAAAATTTTGAATTAGGTTGCTATCTTGGTAAGAGTGCAATATGGTTTAGAGGTGTACCAAACGTTTGAGATAGTTATTTATTTCATATCCTACTGTGGGGCAGGGGTCGGCCTCAGACGAGCGGGATGCAGCCTACTACATCACGCTGGCCAGACAGCTTGTGTGTAGTGTTTTGTCCCAAGATGCTATCCCTTCGGAGTGGTGTAATTGTAGTAAGTCTCTTCTTTAGCCAAGAGCGCGTTCAGAGCCTCCGAGTGTAGTTGTTCGGTTGTGTTTAACGTTCACATAAATTTTTATTTCTCTCTCTTTTGAGCAGATGACATTGTAGATTATGGCCCCCAATATCATCCAATCACGTAAGAGTATTTCAGTAATAAACATCAGGGCGTTTTGCAACCATCAAATTCGACGGTTGTTCGGTTGTAACTCGCTCTGACACTCTAAGGTCTTAAACGGGCCGGTTGTTTCACACGCGCGTCGCGCTCAAAGGCATTGAACCAATCAATGAATTCAAATGTAAATGTAACGAACTGCCACTTACCACACTTTGCAACAGCGTCCAGGTGGCGTGTTTTAACAGCTTTAACTTGACAAACAACTCTATTATTTTAATAACCACATAGAGCGCCGTCAGAGACATGCCCATCATTCTCTCGGCGCCCTCATACGACTGCAAGAGGTAGAATATCCATGGCTGAATTGTAAGCAAGGAGCGATATAGTTGGGAAACGGCTTCAATGAATAGATACACTTTTCCCTGAAAGTTCAAATCATTACGTTGATGGCTTTTAAAAATAAATATACATTCTAATAAATTTACAAAGGGTGATAATGTAATGTTTATTTGTAATGTGTAACTAGTAGGTATAATGGTAATGAAATATACAATTCAATTGTAAACATAAAATGTGTAAAGAAATTAGGTGCACGTTGATAAGGCAAAAGTTTATTCCCTCAATAAAAGTATATGTCCCTCAAAAGTATATGTCCGTGCAACAAAATTATAATACCTACAGGATTATATTCTAGCAAATAAGAACTAGTATTACTTGCTACCTCCTTACACGCACTAAATACGATCAACACTAAAAACATATTGACAAGTAAATTAAACCTTTTAAAAGTCCAGGGACATAAGTCCGTCCAAAGGTGGTATGTAGGTACCCACAAATATTTGTAGTTAATTAAAAAATATATGTTTGAATTTATATTTTGAATTGGGCGTGGAAACAATCATCCACCATAGTGGCTATGGTGGATGTGTAGTGGCCATGTACGCCAATATTAAGTATTATTTAAATTCTTCTTTGGAAAAGCAAAAGAATCTAACTCTTATACATAAGGGAACACCTGAAAATTTCTAAATATATGAATTATTTATTCTGATTTTCATAACTTATGATTATGAATTTATGATTTTTCTGAAATGTATTAGAACAAAGATAGAGATAATAACTTAGCATTCCATGGATTCACCGTGCGGGTGCCGGGTGGGTCCATCGCGTTGCAGAGAAAAGAGCCAAGAGCAGTGCCTGGGGCTTACGAGCCAGGTGCAGGTTTAAGTAGCTACTTTACAATGCATCAACATTCACCTTCACCACTCCGGCTCCTTTCTCTGTCTAACCATATTTGATACGATTCCGTCAGTGCCACCTTTATTATGCGGATTAATATTGAGGTCACGGACATTCTCGATAATCTTTTAACAATGTGTATAAGGATTACCAGAATAAAAACCCTAATGTAATGTTAAAAATTACTCACCCTCTTCTGGAATGGCAATAGCATAACTGGCATCATAGTGACCAAAATTTTGATGTCTACAGTAATTATTTTTACAATTAAATCTGTCAGCACCACTAACCACATCAGCTCCCACACACTGATTGGGTGGGTGTAAGTGGGAAACATGACCAAATTCGGCAACAGCTTCCCGTCGCCAAATAGGAAATGAATTATCACAATACAGCTTGCAGTGAACAGGAATTCGCAAAATAGTGCTACCATATTCCGGTTGATTTGTTTTCCATGTTCCCTAAAACCGAAACAGACTTAAGTTTATCATTAATTAATACATAAAACTTTACAGAAAATACACGGAAATTCAATCCAATTAGGTACTGAATGTATGAATTAGGCTATTATTGAATATTAAGGTTGATCGGTTCAGATAATAGACACTCTACTGTAATTCAAATTTATGAACACTATTGAACATCAATATCATTGACACTACTAAACAATTATTTTTAGTCTGGTGGTTTTAATTAAAATAAATAATAAGTTTTCACGAATTTTTTTTTTATAACTCTTTAATTGTTCATCTTGTTGCAGATAGAGTATTTAGACAATCAAATTTTTACATTCTATGGTTTCTCACAAAGGTGGGAATCTCGCAGGATAATCAATTTGAAGATTCTCGGGGAGAACTGTAGCCGAATAGTGGGCATCTTTTGACTGAAATGAAGATGATAGTTTGTCAAAGATTGTAATTTAAACATTAATTTTAGTGTATCATACCTTCTTACTAGACTGTTGCTATGAGCAAATGTGCAAAACAATATTAAGAATGTAAATAAGCCTTCTCTGCAGTCATACATAAATTTAAGGAATAGAAGAACATAGAATGGAGCATATCGAAGTATTATTGTTAGAGCTGATCTAACATCCAATACCTGTAAGTAAAACAAAGTAAGTTACATGTTGCTAATACATTTGTCAAAAGTCATAATAAAGAATATGCATGGATTTAGGATTATGTCCTTGTTGATAAACATTAAAAACCTAAGCAAATTGTAAAAAATTGACTATTTAAGTACAATGAATGAATGATAATAGCATTCCTCCTCATTCCTGCAAAACAGATTTTTGTATGAATATCACTAACACACAAACATTTTACATGACATCAGTTGGAATGTAGGATCTCTCTGTTCAACCAACAATTTAAAACCTTTTTAACTTACAAATATTTAAAGTTATTTGAAAATAACAGTTGTTAAATGTTATTCAAAAGCTACTGCTAAAAAAAATCTATATGTATGTATTGTAATATAATATTCCACAACATACATAGTCCTGTAAAAGGTTAACAATATTTTTTCATTCTTACAATTTTGAATTTTTGTAATAATAAAAAAATATAAAGAAAAACATATTTTATATAGATATACCTAATATAGGTGCCTAAGATAATATTGTATACAATATGGATATTTTCTCAACATTTAAAATGCACATAAAAACATAAATATCTCAATCAGATCTTAATCTCTACAGAAAAAAATTCTACTTCCTTTCTTTATTTATAAGAAGTAATAATGATTTTTTAATAAGGGTCCTAAAGACATCTATTTAGCTATTTCACAGTATGGCAAAATTTTAGAAGTCATGTGGAGAGATTACAAGTTAACTACAAAAACAGACATTTCATCAATTGCTGTATGACACAAATAATAGTTGCTAAAATGTGCTTACCTGTTGTGGGCCAACTTCATCACTTGCACTATCATTATCTGTATGATCATGTATGTTATTGTTATTTGCAGGATTCACTGAAACATTGATCTCTGGATGCTCTTGGCCAGGCTCTGATATGTTGGAGTCTGTTGAAGAGCTTTGACTTATCCCAATTGGAGCAGATGCTGCTCTCTGAGTCGGTGTTGTGACTCTATCAGTGACCACATATGTCTGAGCATTTGGGCCCAAGTTCACATGGGCAACCGAAGTCTGTTCTCTTTGCGAGCCACTTGCTCCAACTTGAACAGTACATGGCAAATTTCTAGGCACCCAATTTGGCAAAGTAACTCTCGGCGCTGGAGCCGGATGCTGAGAAATTTAAAACTTGATCAATAAGGAATTATAAGAAAGAAGAGAATGAGGGTAAAGCTGTTTTTTGGACGATAAAATAAAATATAAAAATAAGATACTTAACTAAAAAAAATATATGGCACAATTTATTAGAATTTAT
Source organism: Schoenobius gigantellus (assembly GCA_963935595.1). Taxonomy (NCBI): domain Eukaryota; kingdom Metazoa; phylum Arthropoda; class Insecta; order Lepidoptera; family Crambidae; genus Schoenobius; species Schoenobius gigantellus. Next base: position 31,364,235 of record OZ012551.1, read on the forward strand.
ATTGCAAAAAAATATAAATGGCACAATTTATTAGAAGCTCATGTTTGTGTATTTACATAATCAAAATATCCTACGTGATATACCTATTAATGTTATTATACATACTCTGCGCGCCTGCTCCACATATGGTCTGAATTCATTAATAACGCTGCTAAAGCGGTCTCCAAGTCCCAGACCCAGACGACTTCTGTTGGAAGGTATTGGTCTGGATACTGACTCAGCCTGTGCTAATCTATGCAGTGAGTTGTTTAACGGTGCTGCTTCTCCTGCACCCTCTTCTTCTATTTCCAAATTCAATTGGTTAGGCTGAGCCATAACTTTAAATTAAACAATATTAAATTGATTTTAAAACATTTCATTTCATTTTTAAAAATTCACGAACAAACAAGAGCAATCAAAAAAACAAAAACGAAGTTTTTTAGGATTTTTTAATATCACCTATTGATAACAAAGCAAAGAGCTCTAAGCTCACACAACCATTGTCTTAACTAAAGTCTGATTTAAATTCTACGGACGGACATTACATTTCAAAAGTGTAGCCAATATTGATATAGGTAATCTCACTAAAAATAAACCTTTCTTAAATTCAAGGTTTCCATAAAAAAACTAAGACTTAAAAACTGATAATTTTTAATAAGTATATACCTACTTGTTTTGATTTTTTATCATATTATTATAGTTACAATAATGATTAAGAAAATTATTTTTCTTCTGCAGGAATTCCTAATCAATAATCCATAGGTTGCCAATCTTACTTTAGGAAAGCCTCTGTGTTTGTATTTTCGCTTCTTGTAAGAAAGGACCAATATCTAAGTTTGTAACAGATACCAAACCTTCAATTTTAAAGTATTTAAGCCACAGACTTATTAGAGATACTACGTATATTTAAGCCGACTAACGTTGGGCTAACGCTGGGGACAACGTGTGGACTGTGGAGCCGGCGTAAGGGGCGAAGGAGGGGGCGCGGGAGGGGTGACTTGCCAACTCGCAGAAAAATAGAACGCACTCTAAACACAGTACTTCGCTGGCTAAACACTAAACAGAAACTGTCCGAACGTGTTTTTTGCTAACTGAACACTAAACAAGCCACTCGCACTTTATCAGTTATTACTATTCAAAGTGTATACCGGCCATATTCAACCAAAGTTACATAAAAAAATCAATAGATAGGCACTCATTTGCAAGTATGAGAGTTTCGTTACGGTGGGTGGAAGTGGGTGGTAAAAATGTGTGGTGGGATTCTTCTGTTATATCCTAATTTAACTGGTGTTGCCCAAAATCGGTCTTGGTCTTGCAGTCTTGCGAGACTGCTGCTTACTGCAAGACCGAGACCAAGACCAAGACCAAAACTGACCCATGCAAAATTTGAGCAGGTTAACACATTATATTGAGTTATATCAGTATATTGCGATATCTATTTATATTCGTGTAACAGAACGAAAAATGTCATAATCACAAATGTCCGGGGCCTTACCATGAGCTTTTATAAAACCATCCATAACCCGTGCAGTTCTTATGCAGGCCTTAAACAGGATTGCTTAAAATCGTACTATGAGCCCTGTTTAGGTGAACGGCTTATAGATTGCTTGAGTCGTAAGGTGAACGGTTATTTGTCTCTGGTCTGCTTTATTGTTAAAACGAGATAGCGCTATACAAATGTTGTATCTGACATCTCTTTTCTTCGAAAGCGTTCGAAAACCATTGAAAGATTAAAAACCGGTTGAACCGGTAAAAGAGAATATCTCAACATATTTACAATTTTATTTGTTATTTTTGTTGTTCGTTTTAACGTTTTTTATTCTTAAGATATGAGTTATTATATTTTATAGTTGTCTTTATTTTATTACATCTTTACTCTACATTCTCCAAGAATTTTCCAAGCTATTGATAGTGGAAGGAAATGTTCATAGCTTGTTAAGAACGTACTTAACCTATGTACCTCGTACATTAATTTATTCAAAGTGGCAGAAAATTTTAAAGAATTAAAGTTCTTCTTCGAAGTTTTGTATAAAATACACCTACCCATTGTACTTTCACGATCCATGTCAAGAAAGCAGTCCTACAAGGGCATTACCATCCTTCTGAAAAACGAAAACTGAGCAAAAATCTGGATTCTGGGGAAATCCAAAAGGGAAACACCACCAAACAAAAAAGAATTTTAGACAACGACCAATCGTGTTCTAAAATACAGATGTTTTGTTTGTATTTTCTTCTTTAAACAATCGATAGAAAATTTTGTCGGCAGTTTATTGTGTTGATTCTTCATTGTACAAAGTGTTTGCAAGTAATTTACATCGTCGTGCTTTGTACAGCGATAAGAACTAAGAACTTCTGAATGAAATATACTCGAATGGTATCTGGGTTCATCAATGTTATAGATATTTTTTCGATGTTTGCATGACTTGGAAGACGTCTGGTAAAATACATATAACCAGTATATAGGTTTTAATAAGTCTGCACAAGCGAGAAGTGGAAAAAGATATGGAAAGCATTGCACAATTTATGTTTAGTAAATGAATAATAATTATGATGTTACTCTTCAACACCCACCAGCTTTAGTCATCTCATTACCATGAATACTGAAAAGCAATCCATATGTGGGGCTAAATTATTGAAATGTTTAAAACCAAATAGGTATATGCAAATAAATCCAAAAAGTGTAAATTAATTTGAATGTGTAGTACTCATGCGAATAAAAGACACGTTATTGTGAAGAAATAAATGTTTTATTATAAGTTGAATCTTAAAAACCTGAATTTTGTTTGCTTTATTGAAGAAACTTACTCAGAGACAGCTAAATTTGAAGAAGTAGACCTATATTTGTCATAGGATATCTGGTGAACAACCCAGAAGCGAACAACAAATTTCATTTTTGACTGCTGCTTCATGTCTGCCACAATAGATGGATCTTGCGCTGAAGTAGACGTTTGCTTAAATGCTTCTTGGATTAATCAAGATTAGCTTCATTGCCTAGTGTGAATACAGAGGCGAAAATCTGGGCCAAGAAAGATTGGGAATAACCTGAAATGATTGTTTTATTTTAAGACTAACATTGTGGTATTTTTTTGTTTCTTGTGTGTGATTTCATTGTTTTGAGCCTAACTTTAGAAAAATGTTATTTATTATATTTTGGAAAAATGTAACTCGTTTTATTTTTACCAATAATAATAAAGCTTTATTATCTAGTGTATTTAAATTTTCTAAATGAGAGGATGATTTGTCCAAGTAAATGATTCGTGATTAGACCCTAGATGATTTGCATCAACACACATTGTTGTGATGTTGCAGTTAAGCATTTTTTTGCCCGAGTATTTCTCATGAGTTAATTTCTTTCTCTCAATCGATCAACAGTTGACTCTGGTGAGGTTAACTGATGATCGACAATACTAAGCACACACCCTTGTAGGTAGCATAAGAAACCTAATAAGTGTTTATTATAAACGTCTTTATGGTGAAATGATATATCCACTTTCAAGAATTGAAAGCTTAATTTCACTGAATGCCCTCCTTTCTCTGTCTTATTGAGTGTGAACATTATATGCTAACAACAATGTGCATATACTTAGATCTGTCTGCAATGCACATCTGAAATATTTCTTTTTATTTAATATATATGTAAGTTGTTTTTCTATGTAATACATAGAAAGCTCTCACTTCAAGTTTTATATTATTTATATCATTTCCCATAGCACAAAAATTGTTGAGAAGGTATTAATGAACCGTCACATTAATTATTTTGTAAACTGAGTTTTAACTATTTATTACTATTTTTCAATTTTAGGAAGTAGTAGGTACAATTATTTTTTTTGCCACAAAATTAAATTTACATCTGCAGAAAGAAATTTTGTTTGTGGAACAAGAAGTGCCTTTTTGCCTCAAACTCACTTTCGCATTTATAATATTAGTTAGGATGGTAAGATATTATGTGTAGGTTTGGTAAAAGCTATAGAAGCATTTTGCAAAGTTAATGCTTATCCTTAATAATTTGGTGTAATGCCACCAACACTTCAACTCACCGCTGGACACAGGTTTCTCCACAGATGAGGAGGAATGAACCTACTACACCATTATGGGAACATAGTAGGTAAGGTAGTAAGTTCACAATTTGAATCTTATTAGCCTTTATTATACACACCTTAACTCATACACATTACATTCTTTTAGCATATTTTTGGAAACCACATTTATGTCTTATTTGCACATTGTTAATGGCATCAATTTTTTGTGATAAAACAGGAAACCTGTCTGTTGAGCAACATTTTGGGGTTCCCCAGTTGAATTTTGGTATGATCCATGTGCATAAAGATAAACAGCTGTTAAAACCCTGTAACAGAAAAGGTTGTTTTTGCTAAGCTGTGAATTAAAGGTTGCTACAAAAAACGGTCCGAAGTGACATTTGTTTCTAAATTTTAGACATTTGAACTTAATTTTCACTATCAGTTGAAAGTATAGCAAAAATTCCTAACCAACTCTGGAGGTAACCAAACATTGTTAGAATGAAAAATGTTACCTACATTATGCTTAACATTAGATAAAGTAGAACAAAATAAAATTAATGTAAGTAAAGGCAAGGGTTTTTAATATAATCAAGAAACAACTAACATCTATCTATTATAATATAGTATAATAACACAAATTTGCTCTCTCTGTTTGTACGCTTAAATCTTTAAACTACGCAAAAGATTTCAATGCAGTTTTCAGCAATAGATCACCCTATCTATTCAAGAGGAAGGTTTGTATGTAATATACATATAATATTATTAATCACTCCAAACTGCCCCACATTAGTATCTACATTGCACCCGTGCGAAGCCGGGGCGGGTCGCTAGTTGCTTAATAAATTCATTTTCACAGAGTAGGTACTTTTTTATACTGAAACTCATTTTCCTCTAAATCAAAGGGTAAATTGATTGTTCTGAGGGTATCATTAGCTTCTCTCGATGTCACTTGTTCTCCGTGCGGTGTTCACTCTCCAAAAATTCAAATATTTCATTATCGTCACATCACATCTCAAGCAATATCTCGACTTTCAAGAGTAATAAACACTGTGAAAACTATATAAAAATTAAAAACACTCGGCGTGACTCGGCTATTAATTATACGAAAATTAGGGAGTTAAAATTAGAGAAAAAGTCACTACAGCCGTTTGAAAACATCTTAATAAAGTTAGTTTTAACAATTATCTTATGACAATTCCACCAAATTGGGCCAAATCCACTAAACAATCTTGTTACAGCCGCTGAAGAGCAACTTTTTATGGAGCCTCTTCACAATGGCCCATGATGGCCAAGTATACACAATCACGATTGTGTAGAGGGCATGATTGTCTATGATCGGCCATCATTGCCGGTAATCGTGAGCAATCGGCGAATTGTCGGTACATCAAAGGAATTATGGCCCATGATGGCATACGCGTCCACACAATCGCCGATTATTCAGTACGTATTTGTCTCGAGTACAGTGTAGACTTCTCGGTAAATAAAGTTTACTGTATGATGTTTCTTTTTTCACGCACACTAAGTAGATGATTATAAGAGCTAAGTAAAAATATTGCCGCTGCCGCGATAATCTCTTCGATGTCCATTTTAACCGACTTCAAAAAAGAAGGAGATTCTCAATTCGATGCTTATGTTTTTTTTTGTGTGTATGTTACGCGATTACTCCACCAATTGTGGACCGATTTTCATGTTTTTTTTTGTATTTGATAGAGTATACTCCTGGGGTAGTTCCAAGGTCACCAAAATCAGGATCTGATGATAGGATCCCAAGAAAATCGAGGAAAACGCTAATTTACTTAAAAGTAGTGTTTTCCTCGATTTTTTAAATTAGGGTTTCTTTCACTAAAAAGATAGCATTCACTAAAAAATAAAAAATATTTTACAAAAAATAAAAACCGACTTCAAAAACACTGAAAAGTTAAAAATAATATAAGAATAGGTACATATAAACAACATCACACTTCTATATTGAAGTCGGTGACAAATTTTAAGACTTTCTAGGAGATCATCGTTTGGCACCGACTTCAATATAGAAATGTGATGTTGTTTGTACCTATTCTTATATTATTTTTAACTTTTTAGTGTTTTTGAAGTCGTTTTTTAGTTTTTGTAAAATATTTTTGATAGACGTTTTATCATAACAGTAAGCAGTTAGTAATGTTCACGATTGTGTGGAGAGTTGCCCGATCATGGTGGCATTGATGGACGTTCATTTGATGGGCCATCATGGGCCATTGTGAAGAGGCGCCTCGATCATGGCGGCATTGATGGACGATCATTTGATGGGCCATCATGGGCCATTGTGAAGAGGCGCCATTAGAGATTGCTTTATTTGACATTTAGGACGTTCAAAAGCAGTTTTCAAACTGTCAAATGGGCGGTCATGGTACGAAAGTTCATACATAAAAAAAGGTGAACGGTTTCGTGACGTCATTTTAAGCAGGCCTGCAAACGCGCTGCTTTAAGCCAGTCATGGTACGGAAATAGACAGCAATACTGTTTAAGGCCTGCGATAAGAGCTCATGGTAAGGCCCCTGTTATGTTTTAAACGACCCAGTGGTAGTGGTTGCCGTGCTCGCGCCAAGGCGTATGTGAGGTGGTAAACTTTGGGTTTTAGTCGGAAGGCTGCGACCGCTGGATGCCTGGATACAGTGCCTCAAGCAAGTGGCTGCGGAGAGTCCGACATTAACCTCACCAAGTAATCTCGTTTTACCAAACGCGAAGTATGCGAACGCATTTCCCAACGCTTAGGTGGTAGAGGGCTGAGACTCCGTGACCCAGATGCACCTCAACTCAAAATTTCTCTTACACGTTGACTTCTAGTATATTTTCTAAATTGCCATATTTGTAAGAATATCCAACATCTATGTATCATCAACATCTATCTAAAAGGGCCCCAAATTTATGTGTGCCCAAGGGCCCCAGCATAGCTTAAGACGGCCCTGCCTCTGACATGAATTTTTCAGACTAACAGACAGACTAGATTACAGCCCCAAAATCAAACAATCACGAAAGATTTTGACAGTAATGAACGATAGAACGTTTTTCAACATAGGCGTATATACGAGGGGGACCCGGGGGGCTATTGTCTAAGAAATCTATCGCGATTGCTTTCAATTTGACAGGCAAAGTCTATACATCACCCCTTTATAAAAGGAAGTCGGCGCAGAGTGTTGTGTTCACGGCGCAATGGGTGCCAGATTTCTCAGGCAATAATCACCTGGGTGGGCCGTGCACACCCCAGTATAGTCTAGTGCCCACCTCAGGATGTTAAGCTACCTATTCAAAATTCTATAATGGACGCGAAAATACTCATAGCTTCACATAAAAATACTGAGCCAGGCCCTCTCTAAAAGAAAATCCTAGATACGCCAATGTTTTTCACCCATCGAATTCGATGGTTGTTTGGTTGTTACTCGTTTTGACACTCTAAGGTCTTGAACGGCCCGCGGCCGTACCGCCTAACTCAAAGCGAGCACTCGCTGTCGTTATCATGACATTACAACAATAGTTTTAATGTCACAGATGACATTAGAGCTATTGTTCTAATGTCAGAGAGCGATAGCGAGTGATCGCTATGAGTTAGGCGGTAGCCCCCCCGGTTGTTTCACCCCACTCACCCAAATGTCACGCTCTAAGGTATTGAACGGGGAAGGAACGGGGTCACAGCGAAAAGTTGAGGCGCGTTCAGAGCCTTCGCGCGAAGTACAACTTTTCGCTCTAACCCCGTTCAATGCCTTCGAGCGTGACACGCGGGTGAAACAACCAGCCGAACCGAACAACAACCATCGAATTTGATGGTTGTAAAACGCTCTTACGTTTATTACTGAAATACTCTTATACATAGAGAAATCATTCTTTATCTAAGCTCTTATATGATTGGATGATATTGCCGGCCATAATCTAAAGTCATCTGAACGAAAGAGAGAGAAATAAACATTCATGTGAAAGAGGGAGATAAAAGATTTGGTTGCTGCATGGAATTATTACTCAAACAGGAATGAGCTCTTCAAAATATTGTTGTTCTAATTTGGACTTTATTTCTATGTAAATAAAGACTAAACACTTGAAAGCGCAAAAGTGTGCCGAGAGAGATCGCAATAACTGTACCTTTTATCCCTTTCCCACAGTGTTGCTACTGTTGTATATTTTATAATTTAGTAGTTATGAAACAACTATTGGTATATGAAGATTTTTTATTATTGTTTATTTTAATTACTTTTAACGCCCAAAATATCTAAATTGTTTATTTTGTAATAATTATAACACAAAATAAATTAAATTACCATATTAGCCTACTATTAATAATTATAACACTATGATTTTATGTCCAGGAAATATTGTAGTGGTAGTATTCAAAAAATGTTATATTGAAACATCGATTCTTTGTCAATGTCAGTAATTTTCGTTGTCATTCTAGTAGGGTGACCACATGGTATGTACCTAACCTAAATATTATCGCAATTTTTTACATTTTTTAATAAAAGTAATTTATATTAGTTATTTATTGTTTAGCTTACACGGTGCGATGTTAAGTTATTAGAAAAAAGGAATTGGCATTAACATTCTGTTCAAGATATTGGCAAAACCACAAAAGTTTTAAATATTGTTGAAACAGTTCGACTCACACTAATGTGTTTTTAATTCTTTTCTTCTTAAAATATTACTCATTCTTTTACTAGGTATGTATTTAAATATCACAGAGAGATTTTAGTGTTGACTCATTTTCGACAAGTTGACATATTTGATTATCTGTTATGTGGCAGTGGGTTCAACATAATATACCGATTGGAAAGACCCATCTATTGAAAGACAATTATTGACATTCATTATTTTTTAAATAATTATTATGTTAATAAAACCTATTTTGTATTGAAAAGCAAATATAAAGTTCTTTTGCGCAACTCATTTTGAAATAATAGAATTGAATATAATATTTCTTTGTTGTACAACACCAACCAGTTTAAAGTCAACGTATAAATAATACACAAAGTAAATGTACAAAGGGCGACCTTGTCGCTAAAAGCCATCTCGAACAATCGTGATTATTAAGCATATTATAATTTTCAAAAGCATCTTTTAGGTTGAATGTTGTTTTTAAAAAAACCCTATTTTGTAGAATTTGTGGTCACAAAACTTACGAAAGAGACAAACGGTACAGTTATTTATCTCTCGCTCGGCACACTTTTTTAAGCAAGAGCTCATTCCTGTTTGAGTAATAATTCCATGGGTTGCTGCAATCTGCGGCCGTACCGCCTAACTCAAAGCGATCACTCGCTATCGTTATAGTGACATTAGAACAATAGTTTTAATGTCACAAGTGACATTTGAGCTATTGTTCTTATGTCACGAAAGCGATAGCGAGTGATCGCAATGAGTTAGGCAGTAGCCCCCCCGTTCAGCGCCTCTGAGCGAGTTAAAAAACAACCGGACAACTACACCCAGAGGCTCTGAACGCGCTCTTGTACTTCGCGCGAACGCTAAGCGCGAACGCGAAGGCTCAGAGGCGCGTTCAGAGCCTCTGGGTGTAGTTGTCCGGTTGTTTTTTAACTCGCTCAGAGGCGTTGAACGGCTTGCAGCAACCAAATCTTTTATCTCCCTCTTTCACATGATTTTTTATTTCTCTCTCTATCTAGTAGATGACATTATAGAATATGGCCGCCGATATCATCCAATCACGTAAGAGTATTTCAGTCATAAACGACAGAGCGTTTTACAACCATCAAATTCGATGGTTGTTCGGTTGTAACTCGCGCCAACACTCTAAGGTCTTGAACGGGCGGTTGTTTCACCCGGTTGTCACGCTCGAAGGCATTGAACGGGGTTAGAGCGAAAAGTTGTACTTCGCGCGAAGGCTCTGAACGCGCCTCTGTAGTACGGAGTACTACTACATATTATCTTCTGCATTGATTTACTACCAAACGTAGATAACGCATGAACGTTCGAAAAGTGGGCCGGTGAAGAACTGCCCAATCGGGCCTCGTGCAGTTCTTTTCCATGCGTTGGAGCGACAACGTGATAAGCAATTTTGAGCATTATGTTTGAGAGTATAAAGTTGATATTTTCTTGTAGCAATTACTAAAACGTCAAGTTTAATGTGGCTAGGTATGAAATGATGTAACTGCACACGGTTGTACTTCAAATAGTTGCCGTAATAATAAAGAATAAGGTTGATTTCGATAAATACGGTACTTTCTTTATGGTCATTTTAATTCGGGTGTGCATATTCAACTACCTATTTAACAGCGTACAAATGTATAGTCGATTAGGTGACAGATTTCAAGCGCGTTTTTGTATGAAGTGCTCTATATACATTTGGCAGTAAATCAATGGCTGTAGGCCTACTCTCGAACCAGAGATTTAAATCGTTAGATGCGCTCTTCCCATACATAAGGCGCTCAGAACAATCACTACTGCTTTAGTTATTCTTCTGAGATAAGGCGCTCGAAAATGTCAACGTTGGGAAGAGTGAGCTTACCTCATCGACATATAAACTCAAAGGCATTTCTATACTCAAAGGCTCACCTCAGAAGATGCTGTAGTGATTGTTCTGAGGAGCTCACTCATTTCGTCGTAGTCTGTGGCATAGGCATGGGTAATATCGGATTTCGCTGTATTGTATCGTATCTATATATCGGTTTTGAATATCAGATATTGAAACTATATATTTCAATATCTATATATTGGTCGGAATCTACGGTACTCTGAAACCTAGATATACCACACAATGTCACATCGTACACATATTTTTAAATATTTCGGTTTTGTGAATAAATTTTGAATGATATCTATGAAATTCGACCGTCGACACTGAGAATTTACGTTGCAAAACATAAGGTCTAAAACTAATTTGACATTCATTGAAAGAGTATAGGTAATAAATAAATAGTTTCAGAACACTTGAGTCAAAGTAATACCATACTTTTTTGCAAATAATTAACTTTAGATTAAACCTTATTTTGTTGCTAATAACGTTCAAACTAAAAAGATACGCTCATTCGTTCTGCCAACATAACAATATTTCTCGCTCGCTCATGTATATATTGTTAAACTGTGGCTCAGTCGTATCTATGTTTTTAGTCAGATTTCCGAGTATCATAGATTTTTGGGTACCTATATGCGTATTGTTTATTACTTGGTTATGGCCGGTCGGTGAAGTCGTGCGATATCCAATCATTGATTTACTACCAAACGCTACCGGTTTACTACCTCAGCGCTACGATATGTCCTTCTTCAAACGAGGCTTAAGAAGAGCATTTCTCTCCAGGTAGGTAGTGACAGAACTGTGCCCCTGGCATTGCAGATGTCCATGAGCGGTGGTTACCACTTAACATCAGGTGGGCCACTGGCTCGTCTGCCACCGTTAGCAATTGTTACGCGCCACACCGCCTCAGCCAATCGCAAGCCAGCCGAAGCCAGCCAATCAGAGCCAAGCACGTGCAGCAATGTGCCAGCCAGCCCAAGCCAGCCAATCAGAGCCAAGCACGTGCAGCCATGTGCCAGCCAGCCCAAGCCAGCCAATCAGAGCCAAGCCAAGCTAGCGCCTTACTACCGGAGAAACTATAAAATGCCGCGCCATCTCATATTTAGATCACTTCTCTGTTTTACTGTTTCTAAGACGGAACTCTGCCCGATTGTAAATCGAAATTAAATCAGTGTGATTCTGCAACGTCTACTTTTTATTTTATCCCGTTACATATCAGAAGTGGGATAAATATTTAAAAAAAACCCTAAAACGTAGTTGCGTCGAGTGTAGGCCGCCTGGTCCGTCCGCACGAATGGGGCAAATCTCCGCGTGAAGATTCATCCGAGACAACTAGTGAAAACGAAGACAAAGTTTCGCCACCAGCCTCGCCTTCAGCTCGAAAAATCCTACGTAAGCTTTTGAAATCAGAGGTACAAAAGGCCATGAGTTCCTTAAATTACGAAATACCCTCCGTCACTACAAGAAAAGAACCCCGTGCAGCCTTGCTGATCCCCGAGTTCGACCCGGATAGCGAAGAGTGTACTACTGCGACAGCATGGCTCAAAAAAAATTGATCAACTTGGCGAAATTCATATGGATGGTGCGAAAACACGAAGTCGTTTCATCTGCAAGATAGATTAAGGAGGTCAGGCAAGAAGATGGTACAACCGGCTGGATGAATACGATTACTCTTGGGAAGACTGGAAGCAAATGTTGATACGTGCATTTCCCAGACATCGCAAATATGGATTCGATGACCAAATATTATCAGGACAAAGTCGCCATGTGTTTTCGGTGTAAGTTGTCAGACAGCGCAGTTGTCTCATGCATCATTCGCGGTCTACCACCACCAGCACAAGCGAATGCTAGAGCATATTATTGCGAGCGACCCGAAGAATTATACGATGGCTTCCTATGTGTGATGGATGACTACCAGCCACCGTCAATTTGGATTGAAACAAGCCCGTCAAGTAAAGATGTCGTCAGCCGACAAGGAAACAAAAAAATGTCTGCCTCGTTAGCAAGAAGCAGGGCGAAGTGCTGAGCAGAGCCACCAGCTGCACTACTACACCGCCTTCGGAGGTTCAGGTTAGCCCACATTATTTTATTGCACTACCTTTGTAGCCAAAATAATCTATTGCACACTAGCCAAGCCAATATTAGCACAATCGGGGCATCAAACATAGAGGAAATCAGTTCAGATCTATTGAATAAAAACCGATTGATTATTTGATTGCTTTACTAATCAATTTCCCTGACTATTTTGCGAGTAAAACACAAGACTTAGGATGTACAGATTTATTAAACATAAAAATAAAGTTAACAAGTGAACAGCCTATATACCGTCAACCTTACAGCTTGTCGCACAGTCAGTAGTTAGGTAGATCCAAAGTGTCTGAATTGCTAGACGCAGGTATAGTTCAAGAATCTGAATCATGTTTTGCTTCTCCCGTAATTCGTAAAAAAAAAAGAACGGCGATAGTAGACTTTGTGTTGACCCTTGCCTAATATCGATGATTAGGTCTCCAAATTAGCCGTCAAGAATTTCTTTACGAGTCTTAATTTGGCACAAAGTTACCATCAGGTCAAAATCGACCCTGCAGATAACCACAAAACAGCCTTTATAACGCCACATTGGTATATGAATATACGCATCGTCCGTTGTTATACGAATAATGAATAAGGTTGTAGATTCAATACGAAATTCCAATCACAAAAGGCGGTAGTTCAAAAACCCACAATGACTCCCGATAAATATGAAATTTTAGCATTTTTAGACAATTTGTTGCTGCCCTCTTTGTTTAGTCAGGTTTAGATATTTTACAAAAAGTTCTTCATAAATGAAGATCGGAAAATTTAAAGTGAAATGTGAGTAAGTGTTCATTTTTATAAAACAAAATTACATACTTAGGACATGAGATATCTTCGAATGGCATTCAACCAGGTGAATCAAAATTGTTAGCAGTGTCAGTTTCCTACCCCTAGTAGTGTTCATGAAATACGTTAATTTATAGGGCTATGTAGCTATTTCCGTAAATTTATTAAAAGTATCGCAATTTAATTGCTCGCCCTTTAACAGATTTAACAAAGAAAAACGCAGTTATGGAAATGGGGCACTGAACAAGTCGATAGTTTTCAACAATTAAAACTGTGTTTGTGTACAAGGCCAATACTGGCTTTATATGACCCTGTATTACCAACTGAGATTCACACCGATGTATGCAAATCCGGTATCGCAGGTATTTTTTTTACAAAAACAAACTGATAATTCCCTTAGGCCTGTCATGTATTTCAGTAGGGCAACGAGTAAAGAAGAAAGTATATACCACAGTTACGAGCTTGAAACGCTTGCCGTAGAACACATAGATTTGTGTAGGTTCAGAGTGTATTATAGTAGGGATACATGTTAAAGTGGTAACTGACTGTACTGCCGTTCGCGCCACCCTTACTAAACGTGACATTATCTCACGTATTGCTAGGTGCTGGCTGTCAATACAAGATTTTGACATGAGTTTACAATATGACCCGGGAAAAAAAATTAACACGTAGACGCGTTGAGTAGAAATCCCGTCGATGCTATTAATGTCAACCGCCTTGAAATGTCAGACGGGTTCTATACATTCCAGTACCAGGATGACAAGTTAAGGCGTATCATTGTTCAGCTTAAAGATAGCTCAGCTGCCCCTGATATAAACAACAACTATGTGCTCTCAGATGATAGACTCTATAGGAAGACATTGTATGGTAATCGCCTCGTGGTGTCTGCATTGATCAGATAGACTAGTTCAGATGCACCACAATGATATAAGTCATGTAGGCTTTCAAAAATGTATAGATTTAATAAAGAGGGAGTAAATGGTACATTGTTCCCTATTCCGAAACCCACAGAACCCATGGTCATGGTTCATGTCGACCATATGCCCCTTTCGTAGAACAGCAAAAGGTTATCAATATATGTTTGTTATTGCAGACTAGCTTCTGCCCGCGACTTCGTCTGCGTGGACTTCAATTTTGAACAATTTTTAATTTTCCTTCGGGAACTACTTAAGGAATCGGGATAAAAGGTAGCCTATGTCACGTTCTTTTCCATGTCAAAGGCTACATGCATGCCAAATTTCATCCAAATCCGTTCAGCCGTTTTTGAATGATTGAGTAACAAACATCCAAATATCCAAACATCCACACTTTCACCTTTACAATATTAGTAGGAAGTAGGATAATTTCTCTAAATTTGTTATTGCTTAGCCCACCCACGGTCAATTTAGTAAAAAACACTTTAAAAAATATTTAGTTTATTTGGTTACCCTCATCAACTTGTCAGTGATCATGGCAAAGCTTTTACCAGCAGATATTTAAAAAAAAATTCAACTGACAAGCAATTTAAGTACATTTTGACATCTGTTGCATGTCCACGAGCCAATGGTTAAGTGGAACCGGATCTTACTGAATGCGTTACGTGCGATTGATCCTAGCCAGACTTCTAATAATTGGGCCAATAGCTTACCTGACATTATTTGGGGTGTTAATAATACTGTAAATGAAAGTACAACATAGTCGTATAGCCCTATGATTTGATGTTATGAAAGTAATAATGAATCTGTTGAAATCAGGCGTAATAATAGATCTAGTGCGCATTAAAATTAGAAAGCCATAAGATGAAGCGTAACTTCGATAAAAAAAGGAAAACTAGTCGAATTTACAGAAAGGGAGATTTAGTTCTTTGGCGGCAAGCACCCACAAGTTGTGTAACAAGAGTGAGCACTAAGCTTGATGATATTTACTCTGGCCCATATATCATTACTAAGGTGTGGGTAATGACATATACAGAATCCTCAGTATCAAGGGGTTCCAAGGCTACAAGGCCTTTATTAGCCTGGTTGCATCGGACTCTTGAGGCCCTATCACAGAATCACAGTACCCTATATCATACAGTGCCAGTAGCTCTGATGACCAGCTTGAAACCGAAGATCTCATTGACCTACTTGAAAGCTAACCACGTGTTTTTCCATTGCGGGAGCAATGATTGTTTCAGGACGGCCGACTGTTACGCGCCACACCGCCTCAGCCAATCGCAAGCCAGCCGAAGCCAGCCAATCAGAGCCAAGCACGTGCAGCAATGTGCCAGCCAGCCCAAGCCAGCCAATCAGAGCCAAGCACGTGCAGCCATGTGCCAGCCAGCCCAAGCCAGCCAATCAGAGCCAAGCCAAGCTAGCGCCTTACTACCGGAGAAACTATAAAATGCCGCGCCATCTCATATTTAGATCACTTCTCTGTTTTACTGTTTCTAAGACGGAACTCTGCCCGATTGTAAATCGAAATTAAATCAGTGTGATTCTGCAACGTCTACTTTTTATTTTATCCCGTTACACAATAAAAAAAAAACGTAGATAGAGCACTTCATACAAAAACGCGCTTGAAATCTGTCACCTAATCGACTATACATTTGTACGCTGTTAAGCTGTATAGGTCGTTGAATATGCACACCCGAATTAAAATTACCATAAAGAAAGTACCGTATTTATCGAATTCAACCTTATTCTTTATTATTACGGCAACTATTTGAAGTACAACCGTGTGCAGTTACATCATTTCATACCTAGCTAGAATTAATTTGACGTTTTAGTAATTGCTACAAGAAAATATCAACTTTATACTCTCAAACATAATGCTCAAAATTGCTTATCGCGTTGTCGCTCCAACGCATGGAAAAGAACTGCACGAGGCCCGATTGGGCAGTTCTTCACCGGCCCACTTTTCGAACGTTCATGCGTTATCTACGTTTGGTAGTAAATCAATGTATCCAATATATAGTTTGTTCGCCGAGCGATATATAGATATTAGATATTGTGCCGGTACATAGATATTGTATCTGTATACGATTTGTATCGCCCACTCCTAAGTGGCAGAAAGCACCGAGCGATGGACGTCAAATGCATTTTTTCTTTTCCCTAATTTCAAGTGTAAAATAATAAAATATGCCTTCCTGTGCCCATAGAAAGTGTTTTAATAACTCGAGGAATACCCACAAATCTAAGGGAATTATATTTTATGCGTAACTACCTATTTATTAATTATTTTCATCATTTCCCAAATAAATCACTTACTTATTTGGCGTCCGGTACGTGTTTGTACGAGCGAGACCGAACAATACGTGCGTGAGCGAGATCGATATACGTGTCATTGCTTTGTCGTTTAACCAAATTAGTTTGACCCCTTGCATAATACACCGTTAGCGATTTTAGGTGTCAAAGTTTTATGGCGCGTCGCGTTGTTGTGTAAAGTCATGTAACGCACACATACATAAAATGTAGTCACTTTTTGGAAGCGCAAGGCGCATCTAACGATTTAAATCTCTGTCTCGAACCAAGCTCGAACCATTTCCAATCGATCGACATTGAGATTGTGATTTTTTGGACGCCAGATTTTCCACATTGGCACAAAATTGGAACTATATTGTTGAGTGAACCAAACTCGGTGCTATCTAATTTTCTCAAAACACGGATCCACTTTGTCGTTAGTGTTGTTAAATAAGCGTATGAAAAATCACAATCTCAATGGCGATCGATTGGATTTGGTTCAAGAGTAAGGCTACTGAACGCGCACCTATCTTACTACTCATGTAAAACATTTAAGGCGAGGATTTCCCAAATTTGCCGATCTTAGAACGTCTAGATCTGGATAATATTAGAACCCACAATTCTGAAATTCACACACCTTAAACTTGAAGATATAATCTAGTGAACTGTGAAAGTAGAAACACAATTTACTCCATTTCACTCGATAGAAAAAAAATCCAAACATAGGTCTAAATCAAAAACTAAAACCACGATTTGAAATCGAAATATACATAAAACAGTATAAAAGTTATACCAAAACATGTAGTTCGTTATTATCTAGTGAACTGTGAAGACAGATTTTTTGATGTCATATAAAATATTTAGGAAAATGACGAAAATTCTATAATTTCGCTTGGTTGCAATCGCGCTCCATATAAGACAGTACTCGCCAAGTCGTCTCAGGGTATGGTCATGTCGCTTCGTGTCGCGGGCGCAAAAAAATATTTTACGTGTTTCTTTACGATCGAATTTTAATTTTGCAGTTTGCGTTTATTTTGTTAACTTTCATTATTATTATAGATTAGTGTAGTAATATGGTGAATAGTGTAAATAATGGATTAGGTATAATAAAGGAGAAAACTATTTTAATCCTTCTTCCTAAATTATTTTATGTGTGAAAAAATATGTTTTTCGTTCTTTTTTTCTATAAGTTATTTTATGTGTAAAAATCGCTAATAAAAGAAGTCAAAGACGAAATGTTAAATCAAATGCATACAAAAAATGTTGAAAGAAAAGTGGTAAATATTTATTTCCCAAATGTTTATATTTTATTGCCACGGCCATATAGCACAGTGCAGTGTTAATAAACCAGTATGATAATTTCTTCAAGTAAATATGCAACGATTTATAGGTTCAAAATAATGTTTCCTATAAAACTTTATTGCTGAATTCCTTTAAATACTTAATGTTACCCCCTTTATTCACAACGCCTTGCATCAAAGCTTTAGAAGGTAGAATCAACAGCACATTATACATGTAGCTAAATAATAGAGTTTTATTCGAGCCTATGTATTATATATGATTATGAACAGTAAAAGAGTATTTTAGGAATATTTTAAATTTCGAAACATTTATGGTCAAGCGTGAGTTGATTATAAAAAAGTAAAAAAATAATTAACAAAAATTTCTGTTCGATTTATGTAAAGATCACTTCATTGTATTAAAAGAAAATATCTGATCAGCGGAATTTTGTGAAACTTTATAAAATATTTGCTTTTGCTCGCTGCTTCGCCCGCATAAATGTCATAGAGGTTCCATACAAACTATTATATTTTAGTTTTACCCCCTTAGATGGCGAATTTCCAACATACATGTCAAATTTCCACTTTTTGTGCCTTTTAATTACGGCTGTGCGTAATCTGTCAGTCACTCAGTAATGAAAGTGTTTTTTATATAAATACGTCGGCCCACACTAAGATTTTCTCCTGTGTTGTGGGTGCAGTTACGAACATAGAATATCACATGTACATACGCCCAGACCGGAAAAAAATTCTGTAGGCCATACAAAATATTTGTCCCGTACGGGAATCGAACCCGCGACCCATTGCGCAGTAGGCGATCATTCGACCTCTGCGCTAACCGTGTCATCAAAGTTACAAACATAGAATATATTACATATCACATGCACATACGCCCAGACCGGAACATATTTCTGTATTCCATACATAATATTTGTCCCGTAACTACAAAAAAATAATTTACAAAAAATAAAAACCGACTTCAGAAACACTGAAAACTTAAAAATTATATAAGAATAGGTACAGACAACATCACACTTCTGTATTGAAGTCGGCGCCAAACGATAATCTCCTAGAAAGTGTTAAAATTTGTCACCGACTTCAATATAGAAGTGTGATGTTGTCTGTACCTATTCTTATATTATTTTTAAGCTTTCAGTGTTTTTGAAGTCGTTTTTTATTTTTTGTAAAATATTGTTTATTTTTAACTTTTCAGTGAATCAAACAAATCTTTTTAGTGAAAGAAGTGTGTTTTTAGTGCTTTCCTCGATTTTCTATGGGATCCCATCATCAGATCCTGACTTTGGTGACCATAAGACCACCCTTGCTCTATACTCTATCGAATACAAAAATAATTTTGGACATCGGTTTAAAAATGACGGAGTTATGAGGTAACAAACATAAAAAATACAACCGAATTGATAACCTCCTCCTTTTTTGAAGTCGGTTAAAAATATTTGGGAATCGAACCCGCGACCAGTTGCGTAGTAGGCGATCACTCGAACTCTGTGCGCTAACCGTGTCGTCAAATGTAAAGTCATCATGGTAAAGAACGCTAGCTGTGTAGTACTTCCCGAGTTTTCTTATAGGCCTAAGGTGGTAGAATATTAATTAATATTTTAAAACCAGTTTGCTTAGAGACTAATACGGTTGCCTGATATTCATAGCGATTTGTGGCTTTCTTCTTTGTTTAGTACATGCACGCCCCTGTCACTTACGCAATGCAGCGTTATAAATACCTACCACTAAGTAGCGCGCCGGCGCGCCGACCGCTGCGCACACGTGTAAAGAAATTCTTAGGTTGTGTGTGAAGTCGACCAACCCGCACTTGGCCAGCGTTGATGATGGTAGCACATCAAAAACAGGTTTGAGCTTGTTTCGAATTCATCTAATAATAATATGATGGATGACATACCTGCCAGAGAAACCTGTCACAAAAATTGGGATATAATTAAAAACAAAAAACTATCGTTTTTGATGCTTGCTAAGGCAAGGATAAAAATACCTCCGTCTTACCTATTTCTGCCGCAAATCAGCAGTGCTTGCATTGCTGTGTTCCGGTGTGAAGGGTAAGATATGGCACTGAAATTACTGGGTACCGTGACTTTACATCTGATGTCACAAGTTGGCAACGTACACTGTGGTTCTTGTGGGGCTTGCAGTTTTACTGCGAATCGCACAGGAACCACATGTATTATAGGTGACTGTTACCACTTACCATCAGGTGGGCAGTTTGCTTGTTTGCCAACTTAGTAGCAATAAAATAAAACACACAACATTAGTGTTTTTGAAGTCGGTTTTTTATTTTGAAGTAGTTTTTGTTTTGAAGTGGTGTCGGTATTTTTGTAAAAAAATATTTTTATTTTTTTCGTGAAATTAATAATAGCTCTCTAAGTCAACTTGAAAGAATATACCTAACTGAGAGTCAATACGTACCTTTTATATCTAAAGACTAACTCCCTAACTCCTTAAAGTTAAGGATCCATCGTAAGCTCAGCATAGTGGAAGAATCCTTGAGATGATGTCTATCAGACGCAAATACCTGAATAGCTTCAGAAAAATAACAGAAAAGACGTTGGACGTGCCTATTCTCTCGATTTTAACTAATACTAGATCCTGACTTGATGGCATGGAACCACTTCGGGGGTATACTTTTCTGAATACAAAAAGAATTTTGAAAATCAGTTAATAAATGACGAAGCTATGAGGTATGTGTTACCTCATAACTTCGTGAAGTCAGTGAAGTCGGTTAACAAATCAAATCGAAATAGGTTATGGTACTTATTTATTCAGTACTGTATTAAAATACCTACATATATCTATTAAAATATTTTTCTTCAAACTACTCATTAATTTTACTCTAATCATCGGAAAAGGCAACACTAAGTAATACATTACTACCCTGGAAAACGGCAGTAGTATTGTATGAAATTTCATTAATGACCCGTTCAACATAATTGCCCTGTTGTTTGTTTTTCTAATTTAAAAAGAAATTACAATTCATATTCATACAATTCATACAAAATGTAGGCATTTTTCCAAAGAGATTTGAGTGGTTGTATAAAATGTCACAAAAAATACACATGCGCAAAACAAGTTGGATAGGACCCTACAAAGCCAATTTTATTTAAAAAAGAGAGGCAATTGGCTTTAATGGCGAAGATTAGCTTTTATTTTAATAAATTAAAAATTGTATTCGAGTGAATATTGTGCAGTGAAAGTAGTGTTTTTTCAGGTGCACATTCATGTTGACGGCAAGAAATAAGGGTTTTGTGGTGTACATGACAGTGAGTTTTTTTTTGTGGATTTTCCACTTCCGTCACCACCGTCAAGATAAGGTTTGGTTTCTTAATAAGAACAATTTGCATTTTTTTTGTCATAAATAAATAAGTTTTTCTACAGTCAACTTCAGTTTTTTATTATTTTTTAATAAGTTGAAGGAAAAGCAGATTACACACCTCGTAAGTGAGCTATTAATGCCCTCGGGTTATTAGTGCCCTTGAGCAAGTGCTCGTGCACCAAACATCCGCGGGCATTAATAAGTCACTTAGCGCTCGGTGTAACAATCTACTATTTCTAAATCAAACCGAATAGCCGTCGAAGTCAAACAAAAAAATTTAACAGTGCTTTATAACAGGGTGTCCCAGAAGCCGACGTCAAGCCGAAAGCAGGCGGTAGACTAACTCATATATGTTATCAGAAAAATATTTAAAAAAATCTAAGTCACCTATTTAAAAAAAAATCTAACATTTAAAAAAATCGATATAATTTACACCCCGTGACGGTTTTTTCACTCTTGTTGCTACAAATCTTGACTTTTCTAAACATTTTCTTTTGTTTTGTAATCCTGAATAATGTTTCTGTATATTCTAATCTAAAATTTAAAGCCAGCTGCTCCAAATTAGAAGACTATGCCATTTTTATCTAAATTAAATATTCGAAATGAATTTTTCGCATAGCTTTAACAAGCTGTACTGAAAAAAAAATGTACTATGCGAGTTTGGCAAGTAACTGCAAAAGTTGGCGCATTCAATAAGGATTCCAAAATGGTATGATACTTGGTAGATAATTTCTACGATTGCAGACAATATTTTTTTTCCAAAAACAGGCAGTTTTGAACAAATTTTTCTTACGTACTTAAAATTTATTCTAATGTACCCATGGTTTGCTTTAAGACTGTAACTTTAACATTCTAGTTTTAGTGAGACCGGGAGAGTCATTTTACGAAGTGTGAGAGAGACAGATAGTGACGCTAACGTGACAGAGGCGGAGAGATTCGAAGTATGAGCGAGACAGATAGTGACGCTAACGTGACAGAGACGGCGAGTCTCACATAAAATATTCATTTTACGAAGTGGAAGTGAGACAGATAGTGACGCCAATTATTCGCTAACGCACAAACAATACACATCAGTGCGTTTCGCTCTATCGCTGCGCATCTTTTTGTATTCGTTCGTGTTGATTTCGTGCTTACCACTTTCTGCTTCGTTTATTGGACTTGATTGCTTGTGATTTGGATTCGGACTGTTTAGTGTCTCTACCGACGACCTTTGCTTTGCTCCGGACTACCTATCGTTGATTGTGTAATTGTGTAGTGCCACCATGTCTGCGTACACAATACAAGAATACGCCAACATGCATTAAATTTATGGGGAATGTAGATGCAATGCCAACGCTGCAGCTAGACTTTATCGTGAGAGGTACCCAAATGCAGCTCGTTTTCCGAATCATCGAGTCTTTATAAATGTGCACCGATTACTCTTCTCAGAGGGCCGACTGCCGAACCAAGTACATAGTGAAAGAAGATTTCGTCCCCCTTACGAGGACGTTGTACTAGACATTGTCGAAGAAGATCGGAGTATTTCTGTACGTGGAATAGAGAGAAGCACAAGAGTACCCAAAAGTACAACCCATCGGATTTTGCTAAGAAATCAGCTACACCCGTAACACGTACAGCGAGTACAAATTCTACTACCCCGGGACCATCGACCCCGTGTTGCTTTTTGTCAAACAATGCTACAAAAACACATAAAAGATCCGCGATTCTTCGAAAAAATGATGTGGTCAGATGAGTCGACATTTAAAAAAGATGGTTACATGAACCTACACAACTTACACGAGTGGCATATCAAAAATCCTCATTTGATGAGGCAAGATAGATCACAATATCGATTTAAAGTGAATATGTGGACTGGAATTTTAAATGGACAAATAATAGGTCCTTTTGAGCTGCCAGAGGCCTTGACTGGTGAAGTTTATTTACATTTTTTACAAAATGATTTAAGAAATCTACTGGAAGATGTGCCACTTAACATTCTAAGAGATATGTGGTTTCAACAAGATGGTTGCCCAGCTCACTATGCCAGCTCAGTAAGAGAATATCTCGATGAGGAATACCCAGGCAGATGGATAGGACGATCTGGTACTATCTCGTGGCCAGCCCGTTCCCCAGATTTAAATCCATTAGATTTCTTTTACTGGGGAGCGGTGAAAGAAAAAGTTTACGCAAAGCCAATCGAAACTGTGACTGACCTACGGCAAAGAATAATAAAAGCAAATGATTTTGTTAATAATGGAAGATTCGCCCGCTTGTTATCCCGATCTTTTTTAAGAAGATGTCGAGCCTGCATTAGAGCTGAAGGAAGACAGTTTGAACACCTGTTGTAAATCTTGACATTTAAATAAATTATGTTAAACAATTTTTGTGTATTTAATTTATTTCACTATCTGTCTCTCTCGCACTTCGTAAAATGACTCTCCAGGTCTCATTCAAACTAGAATGTTAAAGTTACGGCCTTAAAGCAAACCATGGGTACATTAGAATAAATTTTAAGTACGTAAGAAAAATTTGTTCAAAACTGCCTGTTTTTGGAAAAAAAAATATTGTCTGCAATCGTAGAAATTATCTACCAAGTATCATAGAAATTTTAGATTAGAGTATACAGAAACATTATTCAGGATTACAAAACAAAAGAAAATGTTTAGAAAAGTCAAGAATTGTAGCAACAACAGTGAAAACACCGTCACAGGGTGTAAATTTTATCATTTTTTTTAATGTTAGTTTTTTTTTAAATAGGTGACTTAGATTTTTTTTCATATTTTTCTGATAACATATATAAGGTAGTCTATCACCTGCTTTCGGCTTGACGTCGGCTTCTGGGACACCCTGTATATGCCGCCGCGTCAGTCATATTCTTAGCTTTTGTTTTAAATACTACTTCTAGCTAATCGAGCATTTCTTGTATTCTAGTGATGCATTCTATACTGCACAAAAGAAATATGCATAAAATTTTAATTTACATTTTATTAATAACACATCATAGAAACATTTAAAACCTTTGAAATTGTGAAGAAACGGTCTAATTATGATGAATCTTGAAAAAGTCTAATTATTGATAATTGCTTTACGTCTCTTTCTTATAAAATATATGTTTGTATCGGTATTATAATGGTGGACGAGTACAATGACGTCACTAGCAAATAAAAGCTTTTTAAACTTTGTTATTTTTTAAGTTATTAAAAAAATCACGTGGTTGTTTGTCAAATAAAAATACTATGTAATGTAACAATTAAAAAGTGTCCATATTTACATACAAGTAAAGATACAATAAAAAATAGCAATGAAGTCATAAAGCTGTATCTTTATTGGTTGTATTACTGTAGGTACATACTTCAGTTTATAAATCAATACTTATTTGTAACCTAGCAAAATAGTACATTGTTACCCTAGGGGTGAAAGTAACTTATTTAGTCCCGAGACGGGGTTTGGCGCCCGAACGTAGAGAGGGCGCCAATAGTTTGAGGGACTAAATAAGTCTTTAACCCGAGGTAAACACTGTGCTTTTCATTACGAATACAAGGAAAGTAAAAATAAAAACATGAATCAGCTAAAGAACAAGAGTGATTTTTTAAAATAAATCAACAACCTGCTTTTGCCTCTTCTCTTATGTATGAAATCACTGCTATACGGAATAATAAACAAAATTCTAAACTCGAAAAAACAAATGAAGATCGGATTGCCGCTTACCCCCTTATTTTGTTTTTTTTTTGTGGCCGGCCAGCTATTCAGCCATTATTTTTCATTTTAATCATTGAAAAAATGGTAAATATTTTGCCCAAATCTATGTTATTTTAAAAAAATTGTTGCAAGTAAATTATAATAAAGTCATTCAAAAAATTACTTATTTAAATACTTTACATTACTTATGTTATTTCAATTTTACATCTTGCTGTGATTGAGTAGCTGTATAGAAAGTCGGAAAATGGTTCAACAAAAATATGAAAATAGAACTAGTTTGTTTTTTAAAATTTGACAGCAGCTGTCAGTTGAAAGTGATTCTCCCTAGGGCTGAAAAGTATTACTTTCAACCCGCTCCTCAGGCAACTTCAGACCTACTTTCAGAGTATGAGTAATGAAAAGTATATTGCATACGATATAAAACGTCCTTGTTGTACTGTTATATTTTTACTGTGCGGCACATGATGTTGGCGCCTGTTCAGTGGCCGCGTCCGCGCTAACGTCATATACAAATGAACGGTGTGAAGTGCGGAACATATGGGCTTGCACGTGGAAATTCCTCGCCTTAAAGGAAGTTCATTCCACAGTCTTAGCATACGCGAGAGTACTGTAATGTGGAGATGGTAGAGGAGAGATGGGAAACTACATGTTGTGGCAGTAAAAACAACACTTTAGGATGATACTTTAATTTTCAAATAATATCTACGCAGTCAATAGACCTTAATGAATTTCTAGGTTTTATTACGATGAGCAAATTTACGCTGGTACATACCACATAATTATGCATTATTTATTTACGTTTGGTCACAGCTCACAGAGCGGGATAGCCATCGAAAGCCCGTTTTCGACTCTTGAATTACACATTACAGCCTTTTTGCTTGACACCTAGATCTATGAACGTCCTGAGATTCGCCAAAAGGCAAATTATTAATAATAAACTTCAAGTAGAGCCTTCTACTTAGTTTGTCCAAAAGCATTCTGTCTGGCTCTGGACAAGATTTACACACCGTTTCCGAATGTATTTTTCGACTGCTGTCCCTCTTTGACTGTGTGACTCAAAATTAAACGCACACTGTAAAATCAAGGTAAATTCAGTCTTTGATTAGGCTTCGCACCACAATCGAATTATTATTTCGGATGTGTTGATTGAATCAAATCGTTGTTTTCAGACGAATAACATACAGCTTAACATGTATTTATTTGTGCTTCGAATATTTTGAAACAAATATAACACTACACACAATAACTGGGCCGTGTATTCTTGTACGGTTAGCGGATTGTTCGTGAATAATTAATTCGTCACGTGTTGGCACTCTTTATAATCATATTCGATTCATGATTCTGTGTCTGGCTTTAGCGCTAAAACACCCTGCTCGTGGAGATCTCTAACCGCTTCCAATAGACGTAATTCAGCTCTAGGTTCCCCTAACGCTACATCCACACTGCCGGCACACAGCAAGAGGGCCCTCAACGCAGCTCGGGGCCAATCGGATCTCAAGCTTCGTTTGACTGTAGCACCGGCAGCCGCCGCACCTAACCGCTCACACTCTTCTTCTAAGCGCTCTCCGTATTCTTCTATTAAAGATTCCCCCACAGCCCTTCTCATTTCGGGTGTTAACGATGAAAGAAGTAGTAACGCGACGTCGTCCATCGGCCGCCCTAATGATACCATTTGCCAGTCCAACGCTACGCATTCGCTTACGCCGTCCGTTTCCCTGAACAAAAGATTCCCACTCCAAAAGTCCGCGTGGGCTAGCGGTGCGGGTTCCGCTGGTCTTAGCAGCGTACCCAGCAGGGACGGGGCGCGGGCTACTAGAGCGGATACTGCAGCCGCTTCCTCGGTGCAGTCGGGTCGTCCTCGCAAAAACGCCTCTAACTGTGGAAGACCTCGTTTCACGAGGCGCAGATAACCGGCCGCAGCCCTCTCGCAAGGGAATAGAAAGTCAAATCTTTGGTCCAAAGGCCCCTCCCTTTCTCTCAAGGCTAGGGAGAGAGCGTGTAGTCTAGCCGCCGCATACAATGCAGCTCGGGCACGCGCTTCAGTCAACCCTTCGGCGAAATCGGCCGATTCAAATCCCACAGCAGTCACATCCTCAAGAACCAACTCGCTGTCCCCGCCAATTTCATCTGCAAATACAAAAGAGTAGCCAAAATTAATAGACAGAATAAAGTTTTATAAAAATCGCAACTATAACCAAGGAGAGATTTTGTAGTTCAACAGCAAAGGACCATTTTAGGTAAAGATTTGATAATAGCAAAGCGGACGCGGACGGCCTATTTTTTTATAAATACATATTATTAGGTACACAAGTAAACAACATTGGTCAAAATAAAATCATGTACTTAGTTGAACTTATATCTAATGGAGATCTCTGCCCGCCAACCCTAGGAGGTGCTAGGGTTGGCGGCGGGAGGAAATTAAAACACTATGCACTAATGCCGGAGATTTTTTTAATAACTTAAAAAATATTGGACACGTATTTTGCTAATTTTACACAATCAAAAAATTTCGACGATAGGTATATTGTTTGGAAAATGTTGCATTCGCATGACGTCACGTAGGTTTTGCTTTTAGCTTGTGACGTAGCGAGCTCTCACACCTTAACTTTTAACCGCCTCCGTGGTAGACTAGTAGTTGAGACCACCGAGTGTTGATCGGGAGGTCCGGGGTTCGATTCCCCATGCATTTGTCTGCTTGGTTTGGTTAGTGGTAGGGCTTGTGAGCCCGCCTGGCTAGCTACCACCGTCTTACCTAAGTTTGTCGCCATAATAACGATGTTAAAATAGCATTGTTGTCATGGGCTGTGAGAGAAATCCTTTCTAGGAGATCATCCCTTTAGCATCTTCCTTACATATTATTAATGATATTATAAAACAAAGTCCCCCGCCGCGTCTGTCTGTCTGTTCGCGATAAACTCAAAAACTACTGCACCGATTTTCAAGCGGTTTTCACCACTCGATAGCGTGATTCTCGAGGAAGTTTTTAGTATTATAATTTGTTAAGTTTTGGTATATATTTCTGTGTACATAAACGATATTTGATAAAGATATCGGAAAAAATAAATTAAGGCGAAACGGAGTTCACGGGCACAGCAAATTTTCAATATAAAAATGAAAAGTTGTGTATATTCTATTTATTATTGACTTAAAGTGTTTTGAAGTCGGTTTTTATTTTTTGGTACTTATTTCGATTCGACAAAGCAAAAAAAAATGTGCCTGCGATTTTTTTTATTATCTTACTGACGGACTATGTTCTAATCACATTTCGTTTTTCTCAGTCAGCTCTGTCTGTTCTGTTTAACTGAAACCAATTGTTTAATAAGCTTACGGTCTTGGCATATTTCAAATGAATCGACCAAAAAAATAGTCGGCAAACTTTATACCGTTTCAGGGCCATTCGCACTAATAAACCACTGCTGAACCGAAACTGAATCGTTGCTTTCGACCAATCAGAACGCAACATTATCACGTCGTCGAAGACTGAAAGTGAATCTTTGCGCTCCTATTGGTTGATCAGTTCAGATTCAGTCCGGCTGTTACATTGGTAGAGTTGGACCTCGAATGAATTCAATAAAAATATTTAGATTTCTTCGCTAGTCATTTTTAACTAGCAACTACCAAACGTTTTTCTACATTATCAAATATTTTTTGCGCTCTTTCTATACTAATTAAACATAGGTTTTAATTTAAAATTATATTTTAATCTGGGTATAAAGAATAATTTATGTTTCTAAAAATAGGACTAATAATTAAAAGAGATGACCGTTATTATTTTTTTCTAGCCGTTTTTGCGATTTTCAAAATATCGTTAATATTACTTTTATGCTGATGGAGTGGTGGCATAGGCATGGGCTGGTATCATAAAAAAATAATGAAATAATTAAAAGACCAGTACTACACTTCAAACACTAACCCGGTAATCTTGCTTTTATGCATTTAGGCACAGGAAGGCCGGTTCCCGGGCCCAGCGCGTCTTCTGCTAATTTGTTTAGGGCCGGCGCAAGCTCCGTGTAGAAAAGAATCTCCCTGGTGTCGAACTGAGCTTCAGCTACGAACAGTCGTCCAAACGGGTCCCTCGGCGGCAGTTTCACGACCAACGGCAATGCCTTTACCTCGCCGTTGGTCTCGTAGCGTATGGTGACTGCAAGAACTCTGCTTAGGGCCCCCGCGACCCCCGCTCGTGACTCAACACGAACCTGCAATCGGGAGTTCATATCAAAAGTCGAACCACCAATGTCCAATTGAGATATTTGCGAGAGAATGTTGGATAACCAGCTACTTAGGTGATATTTTTAGGGTTGCGTACCTCAAGAGCGTCGGTGGAACTATGGCCTCGGCACTGGACTGTGCCCCGAGTAGAATCGGGAGGCCCGCGATCGATCCAGCCCCCCTAGACAAGATGTCTTTCGATAATCGCTAAATGGGCAATGTATGACATTTGAAAATTGCGCTCGAAAGCTAAGCGAGGTCTTAAGTCAAATCGCTAACATTTTCTTTCTAGCGATAGCGTTAGCGATTATCGAAATGCGTCTTGTCTAGGGATGTCATGTGTTTTTCGTTTCACGAATTTCATATGTACCTACATTTCAGTATCTGACGCTCCTACGGTGAAGGAAAACATCGCGAGGAAACCTGCATAGTAATTCAAAGGTGTACTATGTAAAGTCAACCAATCCGCACTGGGCCAGCGTGGTTTGACTATAAGGCCTAATCGCCTTAACAAACTAGTAAGGGTCAACTGAACTAGTGTGAGAATAGATGGCTCGTGCTCCTCGGTGGGGATGTATATGAGCTGTGATGGTGATGATGATGATGTGCGTTTAAAGCGCCCTTATAGGATCACTTTGTTGACTGTCTGTAAGTCAACACAATCAAAAGATGTGTCCGTTTATGTGGAATATTTTCACAAGGGAATTAAAGCCTAAAGGGTGCTTTCCGGACAAGAAGCTATATTTTTCTTTCTGTGTTCTGTGATTCTATGTCAACGGGAAGTACCCGGTTTTGATTCACTTGTGAAATCGCATTATTTGCGAAAATGTTGAGCTGTCGTCTTCGGGTGAGAGTAGTTGTGATGTAAGTAGAGGTTACATCTCAATGTCGAAAAGTGTTCAGTCTTATAATGTATAATTACAGAATTAATGACAAGGTTTTGGAAAGAGTTACCGAGGTTAGAGATTTGGGAGTACAACTTGATTGTCAATTGATATTTGCATCGCATATAGAACATGTAACTAGTAAGGCAAATAGAATGCTTGGTTTTGTCCTTCGCCAGACAAAAGATTTTAAAGATCCTCGTAGGTACACTGATATTGTTGTATAGCTCCTTGGTTCGATCACATTTAGAATATGCCTCAGCTACGTGGAATCCGCAATATCATGTATATAAAGATATGATTAATCGTATACAGTTAAAATTTATAAAACATCTAAAATATAGATTTAAAAATTGTAATAACGAAATGCTTTCATCTATGAACACCCTCGAAGCTCGTAGAGAAACTCGGGATCTAGTGCTTCTTTATAAAATTATCAATAATATGATCGACGACACGGTTAGCGCTGAGGTCGAGTGATCGCCTACTGCGCAACGGGTTGCGGGTTCGATTCCCGCACGGGACAGATGTTTTGTATGGCCTACAGAAGTTTGTTCCGGTCTGGGCGTATGTGCATGTGATATTCTATGTTTGTAACCGCACCCACGATACAGGAGAAAATCCTAGTGTGGGGCGACGTTTTTTAAAAAAAAAATATGATAGACTCACCTTATTTGCTTAGCAATATAAATCCTAAATGTTCGAGTACTCAAACCAGATCATGTAATACTTTTGCTATTCCATTTTGCAATACTAACTATTCCAAAAACCGATACATAGTACGCGCTTGTTCGTCATATAACAAAAGGTTTTCAAATTTTGATATTTTCCACAGTAAACTGTTTACCTTCGTTTCGGAAATAAGGAAGAAATTTATCTAAATTACATATGAAATAACATTTTGCCTCGTTATTGTTTGTTTGTCCCAATTTAGAAAGAATGTGTTTGTACTTCAACGATTATGAAATAATATTAAGTGGAAACTGTTTTGTCATGATGTTTTAGTAGAATTGTGTAATATTTATGTAATATTGAATTGCTGTATGTTTCCCATAAATTAATTAAAAAAAAAAAAAAAAAATATCTTTTGATTGCGTTGACCTAAAGTTTGATTTTTTCACAGCTAAAAGAAACGGTAGACCCGAGTATTTTATATCTTTAGGCGTTTCTGAGAAAATAGGTCTTAACAGACAGACGAATAACGAAGTAAGAGCTCCGTTTTCTTAATTTTGAGGTACGAAACCCTAAAAATTATCTAAGTAAATAATAAATTCCCTAACCCAAATAGCTTAGGCACGTCATATTTTCATTAGTGCGCTTACCTCATTAGCGGAGGCCACGCCCGTTTCAGCTAGAATTTCTCTCGCCCACTCTTCTGTCAGCGCGGCATCTGTGTCGGGCTCTGCTGCCGGCTCGCAGTCAGATTCCTCGCTGCCACTACTGGGCGCCTCGGAGACCGTCGCGCTGTCCGGCCCGGCTTGCATCACTCCGAACAATAACAGTCTATCGAGATCCAATCATTTCTATATCGACTCGAAATAATTTCAAACACCAGGTTATATGAAAACTCTTCGTTTCGGTTTAGCAGCTTAAATTTGTCGTATTTAATAAATGAGTGCACGAGCTATTGAAGATTCCGTCATCAGTGTTGTACGCATGCGCGCGCCTCCCTCAATTATTCATTTAAGCTAGGGTCTCGTCAGGTCGGGTGACGCACCTCCTACTGCGCATCGCGCCGCCCGTGGTCACACGAAATTGGTGCGCTATTAGCTCGTCAAAATTTACAAAAAAATCGAATACTTTAATAAATACGATTGTAAAGCTACGCGTTCGTTAAACCTCTAAAAAAACGTAGGTATTTCAATAAATACGATTTAGGTAGAGGACCCCCATGGAGAGGGGGGATGGCCGGGGTTCAGCTCGGCGGGCCACTTCGTGTGGCCACCCGCTGCTTCATGCGGGGAAGGGCGAAGTCCCCTCTTCTGATGTTACGAAGAAGTGTGACTCTCGCTGGAAGTCGATTCTGGCAGCTACCTCTGACGGTAGTAGGATTGAGACGAGTGTCTCGCCGTGGTGCTTCGCGACCGTTGGGGAAGTCCCCGAGCTTCGGTTCACCCGCGCGGCCGTAGAACCGGTGGGATCTGCCGTCGGGCAACCCGTTACCCGCACTGAGCGGGCCGGGGGCCTGGCACACTGAGCGTCATGCCGCGTGGAAGACAATCACAATATAAAACCAATTTCGGGGTGTAGAGCGGTGCAATTCTGCGTCGCTCCACAAAGCAGCAGAGTCAGACGGGGAGTCCGGCAACGGACATGTCGCAGGCAGGGGGTCAGCGGGAATAAGACCTGGTTGTTGTCCCCTTCTTGTCCCCTGTCTTGCGATGGACGGAGGATCTGCTGGTGGGGTTTTATAGTGGGTAGGCCCGGGCCGAGTACGGTCTGGGGAGCCCCACACATCCTCGTGGTTTGGCTCGACCACGAGGAATGTAGTAAATCCGAAAAATTTCCCCGTCCCAAAAAAGGTACCAATACAACTGTAGTTTTTACAATACAGAGTTTATCAAACAATAGATGGAAATACAGATTTTAATACACATGCTAATGTATTTTATAAATATAGGTAGGTAAACCTATTGTTTTTATTGCGCAGAAAATTATACTCCGGCGAACTACGTTTCGCCATAATAATAAATATTTTACGAGTTTACGACCTATTCTCAGACCTACCGAAAAATTTCACAAAGATCGGTCAAGCCGTTTCGGGGGAGTTTGGTAACAAACACTGTGACACGAGAATTTTACATATTAGACTAGCTGTGCCGGCGAACTACGTTTCGCCATAATAAAAAATAGTTTACCTACGTCCTATTCTCAGACCTACCGAATGTACACAAAAAAATTTATAAAGATCGGTGAAGCCGTTTCGGAGGAGTTCAAATTCAAATTCAAAAATCTTTATTCAACACTAGCTGTGCCAGCGAACTACGTTTCGCCGTATATTTTTTACCCGTTTTTGCAACATTTGTCATTGATGCTCAGCTCCTATTAGTCGTAGCGTGATATTATATAGCCTAAAGCCTTCCTCGATAAATGGACTATCCAACACAAAAAGAATTTTTCAATTTGAATCAGTAGTTCCTGAGATTAGCGCGTTCAAGCAAACAAACAAACAAACAAACTCTTCAGCTTTATAATATTAGTATAGATAGGCCTTTACAGATATTTATTGACGTCAAAACAAAGCAAAACAATCTAATTTAATGAAATCATATTAACCTTGTATGTGCATACATCCTGAATATACACTCAAGATGTCTGCAAATACAAGTAAGAATGAAAAAAAAAGTTGACTCTAAATTGGGAGAGCCTGCTCGAGAAGAACAGGCAAGAAACTCGAAAGGTCAAAATTTTTTATCTCCTCTTTTAAATCGCCATTTACGATTTTGGTTTTGTTACAGTTCGGTAACAAACACTGTAATGTGACACGAGAATTTTATATATTAGAAGAAGAAGAGAGATAAGCGTATGGCTTTTGCCTATGGGGCTGTTTAGTTACGTAGAGTAAGCTCCCATTCAAGTTATACATTTACACTACGAAAACCACCACTATTACGAGCGACATAAGAACTGCCAAAGCTCAAACTGTATAGCTTGTTAAGGAGCTTACTGTACCACTACTTCCCAAAAAGTTAAACTTCTTGGTTACTGAATGGACTAGAACGTAACACATAGTATCTTTATCTTCTATACAAAATAAAATTGAAGTGTCTGTTTGTAATATCAAAATAACAAGTTTCTAGTAAATGGGTATGAATGTATATCGGGTACAAATAACATAAAACACAATTTAATTTTTTTTTGTCTGTCTGTCTGTCTTTTTGTTCCCGATAATTTACGGAACGGCTGGACCGATTTTGACGGGACTTTCACTAATAGATAGCTAATTATATAAGGTATAACATAGGCTACTTATCAAGATCTTCAATAAATTGCCTACAAAAATCAACATGCTGCCAAAAGTTACTATTCCACGCGGACGAAGTCGCGGGCACAGCTAGTTTATATATAAATACCGGCCTATCATAGGCGTATACATATAGCGGGGGCGCCGGGTGGGCCGTGCTTACCCCAGAATGGGTGCCCATCCCAGGGTGTTTGGCTACCGTTTCAAAATTCTATGATTTACTTAAGTCAAATAGTGATAACTTCCAACAAAATCATGGGCCAGGCCCCCCTGATGGTAATACCGGTAATACCGGCCAATTGGTCTACATAATATGTGTTACGTTTACGTTCTAAGTCCATTCAGTAACCAAGAAGTTTAACTTTTTGGTAACTAAGTGGTGACCTAACTACAGTCTAACCTTGAGGTCTAACCTAACCTAACCTAACCTTAGGTTGTGCCGTTCGGGGAATGGCTAGCGCCGATCCCGAATGTGCCTCTATGAGGGCGGAAGTTACTGGAGGGTGGTTTAGCCAGGTATGGGATTTATACCCGAGTCCAATGGCATATCCAAGGGGCGGCCTTGTCAGCTTTTTAGTCCCTTGTCGAATCGTAAAGAGATTCCCCGCCCAAAAAAAGGCCAGTTAAGGGTTAGAGCGAAAAGTTGTACTTCGCGTTCGCCGAAGGCTCAGCAGGCCTATTATCTAACTTCGGTTGCTAACTAGAACTGTCATTTTTAAAAGAAACTTAACATCCATTACTGCTATTATGAACACCCCCGTAACACAAGATCACTAAACTAGTAATGGACGTAACATTTCTTTCGAAAATGACAGTTCTAGCTAGCAACCCTATAGTTCATTCGCGTTAAGAAAATAGTGACTCATCAGTGCAAACTGCAGGGTAAGGGTGTATTCATAATGGAGAAAAAATTAAACATTTTTTATTCAAAACATTAAATAAGTTCAATAGAAAAATAATAAAGTATCAATGATTTTAAACATGTTAAAATATTCCTATTGAGGTAATTTTT
The DNA here is from genome assembly GCA_963935595.1 of Schoenobius gigantellus. Lineage (NCBI taxonomy): Eukaryota > Metazoa > Arthropoda > Insecta > Lepidoptera > Crambidae > Schoenobius > Schoenobius gigantellus. The sequence goes on from OZ012551.1 coordinate 31,399,140, forward strand.
AATGTCAACTTAAACGCTATATTAGTAGAGTAACACATATTTGGATTAATGGTAATAAAATAAGTACTAAAATACAAAATTGTCTTAAAACTAAGTACTTAAATCGCTAATCAGTATCGCTAGATTCTCCCGTTACATTTATTACGAATGAATTTTGTTCTGCATGTTCCATGACGTCATCCAAAGCCCACATGGTATTTTCTTCGCGTATCACGTGGTCGCAGCATTTCTTCCACCGATTGGCGTCTACTAACGCGATTGCGTCATAAAATATTTTTTTTACGTCACTCATTTTGAATGTAGTATTATTCGCAGCAATATAATTTTTTATTTGGGCCCACACCATTTCAATCGGATTTAATTTACAATGGTAAGGCGGTAGACGAAGAATTGTAATGCCATTGTTTTTAGCAGTCTCATCTACTAAATATTTATTATATTGTGGGTTGATTTCGGCGACTTTCAATAATAATTCTTTTTTCAAATAACTCATATCCACAGATATGCCTTTGTTTTGCAACCACTCTAGTATTTGCTGCTTATTCCAACTGGCCGTGGGTATTTTTTCAACTTTTACCGAATGGGAGCATTATCCATGACAACCACACTTCTTGGTTCAAGCTTCGGTATTATACTATTGAACCAATTAAGGAATCTTTCACCATCCATTTCTTCATGATAATCTTTTGTAGATTTAGATTCAAAGACTAGTAAACCATCTTCCAGGAATCCTTTTTCACTGCCAATGTGCAATATAATTAACCTTTTCCCTTTCCCTGTCGGAGCTTTTGGGTCGGTTGATAAGCCATCTTGGAAAGCTTGTCTTTTATTCTTGACTGTTGTATCCAACCACACTTTTGTTTTTACGTGTCCGGCGTTTACCCACGTTTCGTCGAGATAGTAAATGGTTTTATTAGCGTTTCTATATTCTTCTATTTGTCTTAAGTATTTTCGCCTCCTTATAACAATATCTTCTCTTTCCACAAACAATGTTCTACTATCTTGTTTATTGAAATCAAAGGTTGCGGTCCGCATGACGATGATATCGATATTATCGCGATAACAGTCGGTCCGCATGAACGTTAGCGCGTTCACGACATCTGTCATGGCGTCATAGATAACGTCATTGAAGCCTCCATTTTGCGCTAACATCGACCATGCCCCAGAGCGTTATCGTTGTGAGCGAACTGTCAAAAGTGTCAAATTGAACCGCCAATGCAAAAGTATTTCGAATTTTTGAGACAATAAATTATTTATAAAAAGTTAAGAAAAATGGATTTGGTTGAACTGGTTCCGCTTACTGTGAGGGATGAGGAAAATAACAGAGTAGTGGAGCTTTCTCGTAATCCACAACAACAAAACAGAGATTGCAACGGTAAGCATTATGTGTTGTTGTGTGTAAACAGAGTTCGTCAGATAATTTGTGATGCCCCCCATGGTCCATAAGAGTACCTAGATATAGAAAAAAAAGAATGTTTGAATAATAAAACCAATATACAACATTCACTAAAAACAGAGTATCTACTGAGAAAGTAGAGTAATAATATTCTACTGGAGGGAGACTCTGTACTAGGGTCGTCTGCTTAGCTACCTCCGTCTTACCTATTTCTGCCGCAAAGCAGCAGTGCTTACATTGCTGTGTTCTGGTTTGAAGGGTAAGATATGGCAGTGAAATTACTGGGTACCGTGACTTTACATCTGGCGTCACAAGTTGGCAACTTACACTGTGGTTGTCGCCCCGCCCGCCACCGACTACGTCCGAATGGGGGGTGTAAGTAACACATATACCCAGAGACACATCATACACAGAGAGAAGGATGAGAGAGTAGTTAGATAGCTAGGTATATGCATTACCATCATCCGGCGTGACGGGCGGACGGGACGAAAGTATTCTATGTATGGCAGGTTTAATTAAGTTACAATACAAATCTCATACCTGAGTTATCTTCTATCTTTGTCTCATTTATATCTGCTTCGCATTTAGATACATCTGCACCTGAGATATGAGCATCCCATGTATATCTAATTTCCACTGGATTGTACCGTTCACCTCCTGTGGGTTAAATTTAACTATTAACTAAATACCTTACATCATCAAGTAGTTTCAACTTCTTATCGTTGGTATTCAACGCTAGCAGCCTACGCTGCACAACACAAACACACTTGATTTCCCATCATGTACTACTAAACACCTTGGAGGTACTGCAGACCCGGTGACCAACAACCATCACCGCGGCTCTACCAACCTTAATAGACCCAGAGCTTCTTCTCTGGACGTCTCCAGTCGACTGGGCCTGGAACACTTATTATACCAGGTCTTTCTTGGCGGATCCCGGGCCATTTATTCTGGAGGCCCGGGGCTCGGCTTGTTGCCAGGACCTTGCGTCCCGGAACCTCACCTACCCGATCACCTTCTTGGATCCCGGGCCATTTATTCTGGAGGCCCGGGCTCGGCTTGTTGCCAGGACCTTACGTCCCGGAACATCGCCTACCCGATCACTTTCTTGGATCCCGGGCCATTTATTCTGGAGGCCCGGACTCGGCTTGTTGCCAGGACCTCACGTCCCGGCAACCTCGCCTAACCGTGAACTTAGGGGGAAACCAAGTTACACTTATAACAATGAATCACACACATTACTGATCTTCTAACTACAAGATATGCAAGATACTTAGAATTATATCGACGGCACTTCAGGACTCAGCTTCAGCCACAGCAAACTTTATATTTCACTTTTACATCGAAAACTTTATTCTATTTACAAACTTATTTTGCCATAGACTAAAGAATCGCTATTAGCCTTATCTTAACTATGATTGGTTGAAGCGTGCGTCACTAGTGTTGCTATTTTATTATTGTCTATTCGCGACCTTCGCGACAGTGGTTCTTGGGGGGTTGCAGTTTTGCTGCGAATCTCACAGGAGCTACATGTATTATAGGCGACTGTTACCACTTACCATCAGGTGGGCAGTTTGCTTGTTTGCCAACTTTCTGCAATAAAAAAAAATCTACTTCCTAAAACAATTTATGTACTGATATAATGATATTCGCAGAGTATTTTTTTGGAAAACTGAAATTTGAGGTTAGCTAGCAGTTTCGTTAGCGCGCTAAAAGTCGGTCCGCATGATAATCTGTCACAAACTGTCATTTGTCGATATAAGCGGGCTAACGAATGCGGACCGGGCGTGAGCGTTGTGAACGCTATAATCAAAATTATTCTCATGCGGACCACACCAAAAACCAAGCTCGTGCAGTAGTTTGTGAAGTGTTGTACGTTTTTTTTATAGTTACAGAGTAGGCCTGCTGAACGCGCCCCAGCGAAGGCTTTGTATGGTGCGAAGGTAACGCGTACGTTTCTGAACGCTCCCACTGAATTATTGATTGACATGACATGCCATTATAGCAGCCCATAGATCTTAAATAAAGAATGAATAGATAGGACGTGACCGTATACCCGTAAGGGACAGACATAGATGGGGGACCTTTCATTAGGCATAATGTTGTTTGTCATAAAGACGCTTGGCATAAATCACTAAGCATAATAATCGAAAAGCATAACATTAACGTCACATACTTATTTCATTGCATAATTTGTATAAGGCACAATTATCCAAAGGCATAATTTTATGAAGCATAATTAATGAAATCCCTAATTTCTTATGACATAATATTGGTAGTCCTAAAATGTTTTGCCATAATTTGAAGTGTCATAATTAATGATATCTCTAATATTTTGGGGCATTTATTTATAATTAGAAATGATGTTATTTTAAAGGATATAATGTTTACTCTGTTTTACTTAACTTTTAATAATAACATTTCATATATTATTTTATTCAAATATGATACTCGAATCGTCTATATTTTCATTTGATATAATTTTTGCATAGTATATATAGGTATTGATTTGTTTATTTGAAAAAGTAATTCATTCATGCTACTAGTGACAGAAACGAATCGCTGCAAAACCGACTCCACGTAGTCTTGTTTGTCCTACCCCTAGAGTGTTATTCAAACCCGCGTAGGCGCGGAGGGGCGAGGCGGCCCGCGAGCTGAGGAGCAGGCGGTTTTAACGCTCGCCGCGGCGGCTGAGGATGGCCGGCGAAGCCGGCCAGCAATCCGAAGCTGCGGTGGTGAGCGAAAACCAATCTGCGACGATAAGCTCGCGTGGGACCGCCGGAGCCCCGCAGCGTCGGAGCCGTGACAGAAACCATGCATGTGCATGCTTGCTTGCGTGGTACATGCTTGCTTGCGTGGTACATGCTTGCTTGCATTGTGCATACTTGCTTGCATGTTGCATGTTTGCTTGCACGTTGCATGCTTGCTTGCATGTTGTATGCATGCTTGCATGCATACTGCATGATACATTGCTGCATGCTTGCTTGCATGTTGCATGCATGCTTGCATGCATACTGCATGATACATTGCAGCATGCTTGCTTGCATGTTGCATGCATGCTTGCATGCATACTGCATGATACATTGCTGCATGTTTGAGCGCAAGTTTATGCCTAGAGAAATTCTGCGTAATCGTATTGTTCGTTGTGATTAATATGCTAAACATTATTTATGCTTTGAAAAATTATGCGTCAAGTTGTTCTGTGTTTCGAGTTTATGGGTTTTAATACTTATGACAAATGATTTTCTGCCACACAATATTATGCTTATTACCATTCTGCTTCCTGATTATTATGCGTCTTGACGATTATTTCAATCGAAATTATGGAATATGATTTTATGACAATAATTTTTATGCCTAGAAATAGAGAGCCACATAGATGACGTCATACCTGCCTAAAGTAGATGGGTATACCAGTGTTGCTTTAAGTTTTACCCTACTTTATGTTTATAGTGGCTTTTACCACTATAAACATAAAGTAGGGTTGATTGATCTACGTATTTTTTTTGAGAAATAATGAGCGCCCCTCGCTCAATAATATGTCTCAAAAAATAAAAGTGGGAGGAAGTTGCGATTTTTTTTATTGAATTCTTCATTCAACCTTCGCCGCAGTCTAAAGTTATTTACACTTTTAAATAAAACTACACTTTTCGGATTTACTCGAGTATATTTCGTTTTAAAACATTTTACTATTATTTATTTAAGCTATTATGTAAACATCTTTACAAATATAAGAAAAAATATTAGGAATCATCATCATCATCCACACGCGTCCACTGCTGGACATAGGCCTCTCCAAGTGCTCGCCACTGAGCACGATCCGCGACCACTCGCTTCCAGCTTTTGCCAGCTAGGTACCTTGCGAAGATCGTCGCTCGATTAAGAATACAGCGGGCAATAATCATTGTTTTTTCTTTATCTCTGCAGTTTATTTAAAATCCAATATTTACACATTTACTAAATATTTGTGAAGATTTAGAAAATGTATAATATTAAATTTTAAATAAACATTTTCTAAAATTATATTTCAATAGCACCGTTATTGTCATCGAATAAAGGACTTCGGCTTACAGAGATAAAATTCACTACAATACAGGTAAAAATTCACTTGGGCTGGGTAAGTTCAAGAATTGAACTACTGATACCGCACTCAATATGGTGCTAAAAGCCCAAAGTTGGTAAGCTTGCTCACAATGTGGAAAAAAGATCTGGCAAAGAACGCAAGATGCCGATGTAGATAGCTGGTTATTCTTAGTTGCCCGTGTTGCCACCCCCAACCTCGCCCCCGCTGGCGGCAACTTGGAAATAGCGCAGGACAAGACCAATTTGTAGATCTCTGAGGAAGATTATGTTCTGTCAAGTACCTATATAATTAATTAGAAACACTTGTTCGGTGCATAGAGCTATATCTACATCCTATGTGTTCTTGTTAAATATTCAGACAAAGTAGAGATATGACTTATTTCATTTGGATTAAGCCAGATTACTAGCTATGGCACAAAATTGCTAATAAATCACAAACATTTTCTAGAGGCTGTCTACTCCTCGCCACTCACCAGCTGTTTTTGGGTGTGGTAAACACGTATTAAATTGCTTACGTACAAACTCATATGCCTTTGAACTTAAAAAGTGTAAGCACAGCGCGAATTTCCTTAAAGGTTCAGAATACTTTCTTTTGTCAACTCCTAAAAATCTTTTCAGAAAACCTCTATTGGTTCCTCCTACAGTATCTAAAATGTCCAACTACTAATTTTGCATCATTAACTTACACTTCAAATCACCTTTACACATTTTCAAGTGCGACTACTTTTTTCCCAATCGTCTAAGCGATTGACGCACTGGCCGTAGTTTTTTATTTGATGACCTCGCTGATTTTTTCAAACCCAGCATTTGAAGCCGCATTTTTCTCTTTCGGGGCGTATTCAAATTTGAACCGAAATCCAACACCGATGCGTCCTGAAACAATATGTGTACAGGTTCTAATTTTACAACATTAAAAATATTAATTAATAAATTTTTAAACTGTATCTGTACTAATGGTCAGACTTGTTATATTAATAGAAAATGACCAAAATCAAACCATTAATAATATGTTTGGCCATATCAAAATAGTAGAAAAGGATTTGGTACCTACCCTACCCATGTTAATCCAAAACTGTAAAATAAATTTCGAAATCCCCCATAAAAATAGTTGGGTTTGTGAAAAATAAATTTAGGTTTTGGCTTGATAGGGTATGTACCTTGTAGATATAATATGTATAAGTTATTGATCTGTAAAAAAAGTTTAGGAATAGCACCACTCCTAAGAAAAGTGCCTTTTTTGTTTTTCTGAATCCACTGTTGTTCAAAATGCTTAGAACACATTCGGGTATGCTTGGTTGGCTGCCAATTCAATCGACCAGTAGCTTTAACCCAACTGTTTTCGAGTAGTTATCTCCGAAGGAAATCTGTTAAATACAGACAAACAAGCAAATGGAAAGTCTCACTTCAAAAGAATTAACTTTGTTATCTAAAATGCTCAAAATTTTATACTGTTCTGTGTTACATTAATATGTCAATATTAATGTAACACAGAAACTAATATGTGAGTTCCCTTTCACGTAACAAATTACCTACGAATCAAGGAAAAATAGTCGTAGCGTAACTGGTATCATTATAACCCGGCAAAATGTTATACGCGTTGGCTGTATACGTGGCCATATTGTATGGCGACATTCCTAGCTTGTTAGGTTAACAGTAACCTTACTACTTAGTTTGAAATTTCATGTTTAATCCCATAATATGATTGAGGACCATAGTAGAATGATAAAATATTGCAATATAACTTGTATTTATAATTTAAAAAATAGTTTTGGAGCTTTTTATTGACACAATTTAGGTCTTACCTGTAAAAGGTTATATTTTCCTGTTTTCTAGCACTATCACTATTACAACCTAAAACGGAGCAGTGCACCATGATTTAAATGTTCAAATAGTTCACAATTACACTAATTAAAGTGTTCAATAATTACACAGTAAGCTATAATTCACACAACAAATTTCTTCCACGTATTTGTTTAGCACCAGACGCTGGTGATAAACAATCCCCACTACCAGTTTCACCTATATACGGTAACAAGGACAAAAAAAAATGATGCCATCTTCTTCTTTCCTTTGGCAATGTGTATAAGTTTATCTCTTTTCCTCATGTTTGACGGCTTTTATAGCCCATCTATTTCATTCTATATCTATGCCATAGATAGAATCTAAAAAAATATTGATTGACATGCAGCGTTGCCAATATGTGGAGAATTCCCCAAACTGTGGGGATTTTCAGTATAATTGGGTAATTTGCGGGGAGAGCGTCTATGTAGGGAAAATGCGGGGAATTTAGACAATTACGTTAGAGCTTAACTGAAAAGTTATAAAATAAGTATTAGAAATAAGTATAATTTATGAATTATCTATATTTAACTCAAGTTTAACTCAACTTATCGGATTGGAAGGTTTTGGAGTTTATTTTATTACAGCATTTTATGTCCATCAACCTTTATTGTTTATCGGGAAAATCTCTGTTGTTTACTTTCGTTTATAACAAACTATACCTACAGTCATATTTCGAGTTTACACATACCTACTGCTTGTTGTGTACTGCCCACACTTGTTGTTTATGTAATATAATACTCGTAGATAAGATACAATGGATAAGTGGTAGTGATAATGTAAAAAGAGCAAAATTAATAAGGACGACGATAATTTCATTGAATGCGCCATAGAACACAAAGGCTCTGCACTAGGTGCCTTCATCGATATTGAGGGCACCTTCGATAAAACAATGTTTCACAGCATCGACATAACCCTTAAAAGACATGGTGTGGACCCAACCTTGTGCGGTTGGATCACCAATATGCTCAGGCAGAGGGCCATACAAGTCACGGTGAATGACACCACGAGAGCCATCGTGGCGAAAGGATGCCCACAAGGAGGCGTCCTCTCGCCTTTACTGTGGAACCTCGTTGGGAACAGTCTTATAGACCGTCTAAACGACAAAGGCTTCTTCACCGTAGGCTACGCCGACGACATAACCATTATAATAAATGGCACTCACGAAAACACACTGTGCAACCTCATGCGCCAAGCCTTGATAATAGTAGAGGACTGGTGCAAGGAGCACAAACTAACAGTTAACCCCACAAAAACAGAGCTAGTCCTCTTCACCAAAAAGAGGAAACTAGCAACTCTGCAATTACCAAAATTCTACGGATCCACCCTAAGCCTAACATCGGAGACCAAATACATGGGCATCTATTTGGACAAACAACTGAACTGGGCTAAACACACTGACTACATCACCACAAAAGCTAGTATATCACTGTGGCAATGCAAGCGACTGCTTGGAAAAAACTGGGGCATTAGTCCCAAAGCCACCTACTGGCTATACACTACGGTTATTCGACCAATTATAACATATGGCTCCCTAGTCTGGTGACCCAGGACAGACCAGGCAAACGGTCAAAGAGCACTAGAAAAACTACAGACTTTAATGACTTTTCTGCGTAGTTGCTTACTTTGTCTTTAAGTCTTCAGATTACGGTTATTTTTGTTCCTAAAAATAGATAATCCGCTCCAGGAAGCTATACTCAAGCTGTCGCATTACTTCAATGGAGCCTTACTCATCGTCGGGTTGCTCAAATGTTAAGGCGTTTTTCGATGCAGCGCGTCTATAGAAGATACCTAGACTGGAGCCTTCGATCGACGCGCAGAAACTGATAGGCCATGGGCTACATCCTCCGCAGATGATCGATACATGCATTTAAATGTCCCGAGGAATCAGCGTTAGAACGCAGTGTCCGACAACAGCTTTGTGACGAATGTGGAGTTGCAGCGCGCGTACAGTCAAGAGAAGGTTAGCCAATCGCAATTTAACTGCCGAGCTAGCCTACGTACAGTCAAGAGAAGGTTAGCCAATCGCAATTTAACTGCCGAGCTAGCCTACTAACTAGCCAAGCAAAATTAACTGTAGCTTAACGCAGATCACGCTTTCAATTTGCTCGTGAGCATATAGAATGATGGACAATGGATAAATGGGCGCATGTTATTTTTTCTGGCGAGGCAAGAGTGTCTTTACAGAAATAATCGAAGACAGAGACTGTACCGTTGCCCTAGAAAACGTTACGCTCAGTGCTGTATCGAAATAACTGTTACTTATGATGGCTCCATTATGGAGCCTCCATAATGGTGTGGGGCGGCATTTCCCTAACAGTATAAACAGAGATGGTTTATATCGAATCCAATGCTCTTTCACGCGGATTTGCTACAGAACGATAAATCCCAGATGTTCTTGAAGATCTCGTGGTACCTTAATCAGGATGTATTTAAGATGAGATGTTTCTAATGTGCATGATAATGCAAGACCCTATACGCAATATTATACTCAGGGACGTTGACATTCGTGTCATGGATTGGCCAGCACGGAGCCCTGATTTGAACCCCATAGAATATCTTTGGGACGAATTAAAGCACAGGGCCTAAGATAGGGATCCGGCTTCTTGAAAATCTTATGGGCTCAGAATGGCGATAGATGAGGAATGGAAAACATTTTTCAAGATATCATTGTAAGATTGGTAAGATCAATAGGTTCACATATGCAAACAGTTATCCAAGCTGAAGGCAGCAACACACATTACTTATACTTACATTGATTTTTATTTTTTATTGTATCTTTATGTTTCAAATGACTTTTCACTGAATAATTGTCTTAACGCCATACAATTTACTTTCAATATAAAACCTATAAAATTAACAACGTAAAGGTGCGTATAAACTATGCGCGGCAAACTCTCGAGCATTGGCTCGCACAGCAACCGCGCGCTATGTGGTCGCCGCACGCGGCAGCTCGAGCATTGCCGCGGTCGAACGTGCCACGTGACGAACCGCTTCTTGTCGGTTTTTGAGACCGCATCAAAGGAGCTCGAGTCGTCCGCTTGCGCACAGTTGGGACGCTGTTTTGTTTCGGGGATTTGGCTCGCGCAGCGCATAGGTACTTACGTAAAACGGACGACTCATAGGTTTACAAGAATGAATCCTCTGCAATTTCTTCATCTTGTGCAATAGCCGCTAGAAGTAATATTTCTTCTTCAGATTCATTGGATTCGTCGTTAAAAATAATTATTTAAAAAGTCCGCTCCGAGCTATACCGCACGGTTGACGACACGAACGTACCACGGACGCTAGCTGATCGCTAATTTGGTGTGAACGGTTTCTGCACGCATAGAAGACGCTCACCGTGCACGCCATGAACGCGTCGGTTTGGTCAGGCCTTTAAGTGATTGGATGATATTGGGGGCCATAATTTAAAATGTCATCTTATAGAGAGAGAAATAAAAATTCACGTAAAGAGGGAGATAAAAGATTTGGTTGCTGCAATCCGTTCAACGCCTCTGAGCGAGTTAAAAGAACCGGACAACTACACCCAGAGGCTCTGAACGCACTCCAGTGCAAACGTTTGTATGCATGCAAACGACCCGTTCAAATCGATTGTACCTACTGCTGGACGAGTATATAACCGTTTAGCAGATAGAGGGGGGAAAAACATACCTCTAACAATAATTTGCACCCTAAATCTAAAAATGGTGTTCTGAACCTAATATTATTTTTTAAAGACCTATTCAACAATAACCCACACGATGAGTTAGTCAAGAAAAAAAAATTGACTCCCACTTTAGTTGTATGGGAGCTAACCTAAAAAAAGTTTTTTTCTATATTTTTTTCTACCACTTTTTTGGCATGAATAATATACATACCCATACAAAATTACAGCTTTGTAGTACTAATAGTCTCTGAGTAAAACCGCGGACAGACAGACAGACATGGCGAAACTATAAGGGTTCCTTGTTTACTACGGAACCCTAAAAATCTATCGCGATCACTTACAATTTGACAGTCGCCGTCCATCCATAGCTCCTTTAAAAAAGGAATTCCGCGCGGAGTGTTGTGTTCACGGCGCAATGACTGTCAAATTATAAGCAGTGTTGCCGTTAGGAAATTCAAGTTGGTGGCTACATATAACAGAAAAGTGGCCAGGTTTGTATATAAAACCGCAATTGAAATGTTGCTAGATGTGGCTAACTTTTATAGAAGTTTTGGCATACTTTAATATTCTATTACTATTAATAATATAATGTTATTACTACACAGGAATGGTGATAAGTAGTTCTGGGTTTAATTAATATAGTATGACACATCAATTCCGTATTAAAAATACCACTTCACACAATATTTGAGAAAATTTTAACAGCATACAAGTGAACGTTATGGAATCCCGCCAAAACCTTTCACATTGAATATACCGCGGTGGTCTACTACAGTTTCCTTACTCCACAAGTTTCTTTAAAATCACAACTAAGAAACAAAATTAGTAAGTAACTAATACCTCATATAAAAAAAATACGAGAAATAGCTAGAAGTTGCTAAATTAATTTTGTTGGCTAAAATATAATATTTTTTGGCTAAAACCGTAGAAAATCCGCTAGATCTAGCCACAATGTGGCTAAAACGGCAACACTGATTATAAGCCGTCGTGATAGATTTTTTCTTAGACAATAGAACGACAGGAGCTCCCAAGTTAGCGTTTTTTACCTGACATTGACAGTTGACTGTACTATGATCTGTGGCTACTGATTTCGTTTTTATGTCGAAGTTAAAGTTTACCAATTTTAAGTAAAGTTTTGTACAGCTGTAAAATAAAGCAAGTTCGCGTTGCAAAACACAAGAACTTTTCTTTTCGTTTTTAACTGACAGAACCCGTTTGGAAACTCGTGAAGTGCGAAAATCACTCGCTAGTGTTTGAAAACCAGCAGGCCTATTCTGTAACTTCGGTTGCTAACTAGAATAGAACTGTCATTTTTGAAAGGAACTTAACATTCATTACGAATAATGACTGAATTAAGAATGAAATGAATGAATTAAGAATAATGACTTAAAGCTTAAACTACAAAGTTGTGAACATGAATTGGAAAATAAGATTATTGAAAACAATGAATTAAACCGCCAAATTGATAAACTTGCACAGGAAATAAGCCTTCTTCGAAATATCTGTAAAACTCCACAAAGATCTAAAAAAACGATAAATACAATACATAGTCCAAGACAACAAAAGCATGATGAAAAAGTAACGGCCTTATCAAATACAATCACCCAACTACAGCAAGACTTACTGTTAAAATAAAAGCATTATTTGATGTAAAGTGAGCTTTTATTTATAAAATCTAATAAAAAATCTTAAGTGTACATAAACTTAACCTTTACAATCAAGAGCGCGGCAATGCGACCTACAAGAAATAACATGACAGCTGACGTTAGCTGTGATAATAGTTTTTTTTACAAAACTATGGCTCATACAGCCAACACGTTCTCTTTTCTTGAAAAATAAAACTATTACAATTTTAGAATAAGTGAAAACTGAAATTATCTAATTTAACATGCTTGAAAATAGGAAAGTGAATGAGGTCTTATTTTAATGTAGACAACAATAGTTTAAAGAAATAGATACTGAACTGAATTGGCTAAACAAGCTACTATTTACAACAACTATTATTAGTCAAAACTTCTTGAATGGTTATATAACTTAAAAATTAAATAGGAATACAATAATAATTTTAGAAACATGAAATCACATGTGTTGACTATGACTAAAATAAAATTAATGAAATCATGTACATTCATAATCATTTAAATATTTAGGTTTGTTGATTGTTCTCTTAGGTCTACTGGTATGAACTACCGTAGGTGTGCTAGGACTGCCAGGTAATGTCTGTATAGTTATTGAACTCGTATTTGTTGTATTAGAAGGTGGAACAATACTTGATCTGGGTAAAGTGGGAGTAAGTATATTATCTGCTAGGTCATCATTATCTGTTTGAAGGTGTTCATTAATTTTGGAATTCTCAAATGATCTTAAATCTGATGATTCTCTCTCATATCCATTGTTGAAATATTGATGTTCAGGTTCAACCCTCTCATTAACTGGTATTGTTTCATCTTCATCGTTTGGTTGTTGTTTTCTGGAGTTGTTTTCTGTAGCAGGTCGAATGTGGGATAGGTTCCTTCTGTATCTAACATTGTTAACATTAACAAGAAAGGATCTGTCAGACAGAATATCTTCAATTACTCCCAAAGACCATTCATTATTAACTGAAGGATGTAGTTGAACAGCAACAGGTTGGCCAATGCTTAAAGAAGAGGGTTTCTTTGCTCTTTTATCATATGAACTTTTAGTTTTAGTTCTATTTAAGACAATATCGCGAGCCACATTGTGTACTACCTTTGGATACAGTAGTTCTGGTATCATGGGGATATTTCCTCTGGTTCTTCTTGAAAAAAGCCGTTGTACTGGACTAGATTTTAGTTTATTAGGTGTGTTTCTCAGGCATAACAGGCCATACCAAAAATCTTCTTTATTTTCTGTTGTTTTCATCAGTAGCTTTTTCGCAATCTTCACAGTGGCTTCTGCTTTTGCATTACCTTGCGGATGATGGGGAGATGAGGTGTTGTGAGAAAATGCCCATTTATGTGAAAAAAGTTTAAACTCCTGGTTGACAAAGTTTGTTCCTCCATCTGTAATTACCACTTCAGGTATTCCATGGCGAGAAAAGTTCTTTTTACATATGTCAATTACTGTTTTAGCAGACATGTCTTTTAGACGGTCAATTTCAAAGAAGTCTGAATAGTGATCAATGGTTATTAAATATTTGTATTGTTTTCCATTTTCTGTAAAAAAGAAAGCATAGAAACAATCTGAAATGGATATTCTGGAATTTTCACACTTTTCATGGGCAGTCTTTGTTGATTTGGAGCATATTTTATACACACATGACAGTTATTTATCATCTCTTTTACATCTGATGTCAATGTAGGCCAAAATATGGCCTCCCTAGCCAGAGATAAAGTATTTTCTAGGCCTGAATGGCTCTTATGAAGTTTTTGTAACATAGTTTGACGAAAACTATCAGGGATGAGGATTGCTTGTCCTTTTAAAATTAAGTCATCATATGTTGTTAGCTCATCTTTGAAACTAAAGTAATATTTTAATGCATCTGGCACATCTCTAATAAATTTTGGCCAACCATTGTAAATGAAATCTTTTAGTTTTACATAGTTCAGATCAGCATTTGCAACCGCTAATATCTCTCTGAGACAACTATCTGTGATTGGAAGCGTTTGGATAGGGTTAATTTTTTCAAATATTCTAAAAATATTTGAATCTCTATCTATTACATCAGTGTTGTTAAAATGAAACCTGGATAAAGCATCTGCAACTACATTATCTTTTCCAGATACAAATTCTAAATCTATATTGTATCGTTGTAATAATAGTAACATTGATTGTAGACGCTTGGGGGCTTTCAGCAAAGGTTTTTTAAAAATGCTTAGAAGAGGTTTATGATCAGTTTTGATTATTGTCTTCATATTACCTATTATGAATTGATCAAATCTGGTACATGCAAAAACTATTGACAAGAGCTCTTTCTCAATTTGAGCATATTTTCTTTCTGTAGGTGTAAGAACTCTCGATGCATAGGCAATTGGTTGATTGTCTTGAAACATTGCTACACCTAATGCAGACTCACTGGCATCACATTCTATTAAAAGAGGTTTGCATCGGTCATAATATTTTAAAGTTTGTAAGTTACTGATTGTAGATTTTAACCTATGAAATTCCTTATTAGCATCCTCATTCCAAGACCAACTAGTGTTATTATGAGTTAATTTTCTCAAATGGATTGTTTCTGAACTTAAATTAGGTATAAATCTACTCAAATAAGTAACCATACCCAAGAAGCGTTCCAATTCTTTTTTGTTTGCGGGAATTGGTATGCTTTGGATTGCAGAAACCTTACTTGGATCTGGCTGCAGACCTTGATTGGTCAGAACATGCCCATAGTATTTGACTGAAGTCTGCAGAATATTCATTTTAGATTTATTTAATTTGCAATTATGTTTTTGCAAATTTTTTAGTAAACTTTCTAGGTTTTGATTATGATTTCTAGTAGCCTCAGATAGAGTGTCACCTACCCCGTAAATCAAAATATCATCAGCCAATAGTTCAATTCCTGGTAAGCCCTGAACAATATTATACATTTTCATCTGAAAGTAGTCTGGAGATGAGGAAATACCAAAGGGTAAAACTTTCCACTTATATTTACCGAAAGGAGTCCAAAAAGTGGTGAGTTTGCTACTTTTTTTTGATAGTCTAAGATGCCAGTAGCCTTTTTTAACGTCCATGGTAGAAAACACCCTGGCTTTACCTAGTTCGGGAAGGACTTCATCAATCGTGGTAAATTGGTAGTTTGGCCTCTTAATGGCTTTATTTAAAGGAATAGGGTCTAAACAAACTCTAAAGCTATCATTTTTCTTAACTAGAAGAATATTGCTTACCCAATCAGTATGCATGTCCTCTTTCTCTATTATGCCTTCCTCAACTAATCTGGCTAATTCTTTTTGCAGGGGCTTGCGGAGACTCACAGGTATGCGACGAGGTTTTTGTACCACAGGCTTCACATTGGTATCCACTTCCAAATCTATCTCACCTTCAAAACATCCTTGTCCTTCAAATACAGACTCATATTTCTTAAGGATTTTATCTGTTTCAGTATAATTTTGTTTGACTTCTTTGCAAAATTGAACCAAACCCATATCAACACAAGCTTTGCAGGACAACAATGGAATATGCGGTGTGTCTACAACCTGGAACGTTACTTTAAATCTGCTTGATTTGGGTTCACGAGTAACCTTCAGCCATATGTCTATCTGACCGTGAATGGGTATAATATGTCCACCAAAACCATACAGAGACTTTCTGGAAGTTTTGAGATTCTTATTTATATACTCTTCACTGAAGATTTTTTTTAAGTTTTTGTAACCGATAAGGCATTCATCGGCTGCTGTATCCAATAAGCAAATAATATCCACCCATTTTTCAGTAGTGTCTGACTTAACCTTTAAGGAACACTCTGCCAAATTTTTCTTCTGAACATTAGTAATTCTATTAATAACAATGTTTTCTTCACAATCAGAATCAGAGTCTGATGACGATGGTGGTTGTGAAGATATCTGATGAGGAGTCTTTTTTATTTCTTTAATTTTTTTCTTACACACTTTTTCTGTGTGGTTTCTCCCTTTACACGCTGAACATGACTTTCCCCATGCTGGACATGCTCCTTTTATAAATTCATGCATATCACCACAAAATTTGCATTTCTTCTTCTTATTTTTCTTCTCAGAACTGGATTTTCTTTCTTGTTCTTTAATTTTCTTCACAAGGCCTTCACCACTTGAAAATGTTCTTAATTGTTTTTCTGTTGCTTCCGAAGCTTTGCAAATATTTATCGCATCTTGTAATGTTAAATTTTCTCTTTTCAACAATTCTTTTTTTACTTTTATATTCTTTACACCAAATACAATCTTGTCTCTCAACATTTCTTCTATCATTTCAATATCTCTGTATTTGCACTGATGTACTAATCTTGAGATTTCTGCAAAATAAATGTCAAATGATTCTTCTTCTTGGTTTTTGCAATGAAATATGTATCTATTATGGATAATATTTTTCTTCGAAACCATTTTCTCTGACATTATCTTTAGAACCTCTATACAAGTGTATTTATCATCAACTTTTATACCAAATCTGTTGTATTTTTTTATGGCTTCTTCTCCAATGGCACTGAAAAGTATAGACACTTTTCTAGGCTCTTGATCAACCGGCCAGGAATCCATTTGGGTGGCTTTGCAGTAGTTTTGCCATGAGGATTCAAACATGCAAAAAGCTTCATCTGGATCAATGTTGACGTCCAGAGGTGATGGCCATGGTATGTGCATGTTGTTTGTAGCACTCGTATGATTGGTACTGTTCGCCAGCGCTTGTAATTGTTGTTGAAGCGCTAACAGAATCTGCGACTGTTGTTGCAGTACATCTTCAAGAATAGTGGGCATGATTACCGATTTTTCAGGTAATTATTAACACAACGCTGCCACCATGTTAAAATAAAAGCATTATTTGATGTAAAGTGAGCTTTTATTTATAAAATCTAATAAAAAATCTTAAGTGTACATAAACTTAACCTTTACAATCTATTCTATTCTTTGGGTGGTGGCGCTGTCCTTAAGGATTCCGCCAACTTCGAGTATTCCGCTTAGATTTTTGTTGTTACACTATTAAACTCTGCCGTTTCATCAGGCGTCGTGAATTCACAATGTGTAACTTATCTCAGTTATTTTATGTAATATAATATTAAACTGAATGCGACATGGTTGAATTATCTGCAAAAACACAAACACAACACATTTGCATAACATATAAATGTAACATTTAATGAGTAATATTTATGAAGGCAATTACAATTTTATTTTATTTGAGGTTATATAGTTGCTTAGAATTTCTATAAATGGGGAATTAACATAAGATAAGAGGAGTTTAAAATTAGTAGGTTTAGGAATGAATGGGGGGAGAAGATCGTAAAGGGAAATCGGGTACTTGGGGCAGTTGAAGAAAATATGCTCAGTAGTACCTTCGTCCAGACCACATTCACATAATGAAGAATCCCTAATCCTAATTTTGGCCAAGAACACTGGTGTACACACATGACCTAACCTCAGTCTGCAAATTGTCGATGTGCATGATTTGGAAGCTTTTTTAAACTTAGAAAACCATGGTTTAAGTGGAATTACTTGCTGGATATGTGAGTAATGTTTTCCCACAACACCACTTGAACTTTTCCAATGGTTGTCCCAACTAGAAAGCAAGTCACGATTTGAGATAGTGATCAGGTCATGAGAGAAGGATTCAAAATGGCTTAGGGAACCATTACTTATAGCTTCTTTTGCATGGAGGTCGACAGTTTCATTCCCTGTAATGCCGCAATGACTGGGGATCCAAGCTATAGAGATCAAAGTACCTTTTTTATGGCACCTGAAAAGAGCACTTCTGATTTGTAAAATATATGGAAACTTTGTTTTGGACCTAAATGGGTTTGAAAGAATTGCCTGAAGACAGCTTTTGGAGTCTGAAAAAATAATCGCCTTTTTAATATTGTGGGATTCAATAAACAAGAGAGCTTCCAAAATGGCGAGTGCTTCTCCAGTGAAAACAGATGTAAATGGTGGACTTTGGAAATTTAAAATTAAATCAAACTTTGGAAACCAAACAGCTGAACCTACACAGGATTGGTCACTTATTTTGGATGCGTCTGTGAATACAGTCAAATAATCGGGAAAGTGATTCTTGATATATTGCTGAAGTAGACCCTCTGCATCGGGGGAGTCCTTAGAGATATTTAAATCGAGAATAATATCAGGATGGAATATTAAGGATTGGAAATCATTAGAATACAAAGGGAATACAGTGCACTGATGAACTGGGTCAGGGAGACGAAGAAATTTGATAAAACTATTAAATAAGGGAGGGGACGATCTATGAGACCAGTATTTGTCAAATGAAATGAGATCTGAGAGTTCATGTAATTTTGAAATAAGTGGATGTGATGAGTTCTGGATTATTTTAAAGAAGAATCTATCTGAAAGGTATTGCCTTCGAAGGGGTAAAGGAGGGTCAGAGCATTCTAATTGGAGGGCATTAATAGGTGAAGATCTCATGGCACCTATAATAATTCGTAAACATTTAGCCTGAATCTTATCAAGCAGGTTTAAAGATGATTTTAGGCAAGGTTCCAAGAGAAAAGAGCCATAATCTAGGTGACTACGAATTAGGGCATTGTATAGCAATTTTTGGGTGGATGGATGAGCACCCCACCAAACACCAGATAATGATCGGAGGATATTAATATTTTTTTCACATTTTTTAACAATATGGGAGATTTGGTGAGATCCAGTCATTTTAGAATCAAGAAAAAATCCAATAAATTTGATTTTATCAGATTGAGGGATAGTCATGCCTTCATATTTGACAGTAATGTGAGGGACGATTCTGGAGCGAGTAAAGTGAACAACCTGACTCTTAGCCACGGATAAAGATAGACCATGTTTAGTGAGCCATTCCTGAAGATAGTATAATGCAGAATTAAGGCGTGTTGTAGAAGTTTCCAAGCTGGGAGAGGAAATATATAATGCTAGATCGTCTGCATATTGGAGTATGTTGCAAAATGAGTTGACGGATTGTTCTAAGTCGTAAGTATATAGGCTATAGAGGATTGGGCTTAGGACAGACCCTTGGGGGAGACCTTTCCAAACAGTTCTAGGTGGTAAGATTTTATTATGAATTTTGATCTGGATTGAGCGAGCTGTTAATAAGTTGGTGATTAGATTCACAAGCCTCACAGGAATGCTCAGCTGGAGCAATTTTTGCCTGAGCAGTGGAAGCAAGACATTGTCATAGGCTGATGACACATCTAAAAACACACCAACAACAGATTTGTTCTTGGAGAGGCCCAACCAAATATCTGTAATAAAAACACTTAGGCTATCCATTGTGCCCATGCCTTTACGAAAGCCAAATTGACTCTTTGCTAAGATTTCTTTGTTCTCAACGATCCACTCTAAGCGATTCTTTATAAGGTGTTCTAGAATCTTACACATAGTGCAAGAAAGAGCAATAGGTCGGTAGCCATTTGGGTCAGAGCACAATTTTCCTGGTTTAAGGATAGGGATTATTAATTGAGTTTTCCAATCTTCAGGCGGGATACCGGATAAGAATATGGTATTTATTATACTTAGGAGCAGGCTTTTAGCAGTGTGACTGCTATTAACTATAAAAGAATATGGTATCCCATCCATGCCAGGGGAGCTGTCCTTAAGGCCATTCAAAGCAGTCGAAAATTCTTCCCATGAAAATGGATGGTCAAATTCAGAAAATGCAGATGAAGGTGATGAAAAATTTGTGACTTCTTCGAAACTGGGTGCTGTAGAGGGGGCAAGTTTGTTACAGAAAGGTTCTAACCAATCAGAAGTATCATTAGAGGTGATATTATAGTCATTACAAATGGAGCCACGGAATCTTTTTGTATTTCTCCAAACTAATGTTGGGTGTGTTCTAGGAGACAGATTTTCACAAAATGCATGCCAGCCTGCCTTTTTTTTATCTGAAAGGACTCTGACAGCTTGTGCAGATGTTGCTTGTAGTTTAATGAAATTGCTCTCTGTCATCTCTTTGGAATAGGTAAGTTCCGCTTCTTTTCTATTTTTACAAACAGTAGAGCAGTCAGAGTCCCACCAGGGAAGAGATGGCTTTCTATTTTTGTGAATATTCTTAATAGGAATTGATTTATCAGCGGCCGATATAAGAGCATTTCTATATTGTGTGTAAGCGATATTCAAATTATCTTTATTGACCAAGGGAATATTACGGATTTCATGATCTAAAGTAGATTTAAATAAATCCCAGTCAGCTTTCGGAACGTTGTGTTTTAATAGTGGGATGGGACAATTTTGAATATTGTTTGAATTGGGATCTTTGGATAATTCCATTGATATAACTATGGGGAAATGATCACTTCCATAAGAGATTGGTACTATAGACCAGGAAAGAGAGGATGAAATCGATGGGGAACTTAGCGTTAAATCCACTGCGCTTTTGATATTTTGATGGGGGTATACCCTACGAGTAGGAGAGCCATCATTTAATAGACAAAGGTCGATTTTATCACAAAGGTCGAGAAAAGATGATGAAAGGTGATCACAATAATAGGAGCCCCAAGAAGTGTGGTGGATGTTAAAGTCACCCATAATGACAATTGGTGAAGGAAGAGATGACAATAATAAAGACAACTCCTGGATAGATGAGATACTAGGATGAGGAATATAAATGGATAGAAAAGTGACATTTAAAACTCTCAGAGCTACTGCGTTAATTGATTCTGTATGAGAAGGAAGTGGAATCTGATTAAAAGAAACTGTTCTTGAAACAAGAAGTGCAGAGCCTGCGTGGCCATCACTCCTGTCATCCCGGAGGCATGAGTAGCCTGGAACCCTAAAGTGAGATCCCGGCTTTAATCTCATCTCCTGAATGGCACAAATGATAGGAGAATATTTGTTGATAAGAAATATAAGTTCATTTTTTTTGTTTTTTATTGATCTACAGTTCCATTGGAGAATTGTGGGAGCCATTGATACCTGCTATATTGAGGAGCTGAGTAAGTTGTTTTTTGAGAGTGTTCGGTAATTCAATGTCATTATGACGTCCGAGAATATTAATAGCTATAGAAAGAATTAAAGACACAAAGTTGTCATTTGGAGAGATGGGATTATGAGAAAAGGCACATCCATTAGGCATTTCAGATAAAGGACTTTCTACAATGTTTCTATGAGATTGAACATCATATCCCGGGGATGAAGCGGGTGTAAAAGCTCTATTTGGTCTAACCACTGTCTCTCTGTATGACGTAGAGGGGGTAAAATTTATAGGGGAAAGTAAGTTTGAGGGGGGTATTTGGGATTGCGAAGGAGGGTTAACTAAATTATTTGTGTTTCGAGCGACATCAGCAAATGATTTCCTAACTTGAGGAAACCTTGCTGAAGCCTCAGGGTAAGAGAGGTTTTCCTGGGACATGACAAGTTTTATTTTCTTCTGTCTGTGTTTTTCAGGACAGGATGAATCGGTAGATCTGTGTTCACCAGAGCAAAAGATACAGGTAGGAGTATTTTTCGAGCAAGAGTTACCCTCATGTGGTTGGGCACAGATGAAACATCTTGCTTGGGATCGACATTGTGCTTGGATATGACCGAATCTACAGCATTTGTTGCACTGTATTGTTGGGAGAATATAAGTTTCAACAGGCAGGGATGTATAGAAACAAAAAATATTTTGGGGTAATTTTTGGCCAGAAAATGTAAGGACAACTGTTTGGGTGGGAATCCATAATGGGGAGCCATCAGTGTATGTTTTCCTGTTAAGTCTACGGGCTTTAATGATATTTCCATATCCTGAAGGAATTTCTATAGACTGTACAAACTCTTCCATAGTCCACTCAACTGGTACTTGTCGGACTACTCCCATTCTAGTAACAGAGTAGCTAGGGATGGAAGCTTCAAATTTAGCTGGGGCAAGAGCAGGGTGGTCAAGGAACGCATTTGCATCAGTAAAAGATTTGAATTCCACTGAAATTCTGTTTCTGCCAATACGCCTAACACCATCCTGAGCAACATTTTTAATATTGTTTCTAAAAAGAAAGTGGCCAAATTTGATTGGACGTAATGCAGTACCTGAGGAAGGGTCCGTGATTAATTTATTTACATGAATAATGAAGGGACCTGGGTCTTTATCAGTGAACTTAGTTTTATTATTCAAGAAATCAGGATTAGTGTATGTAGTTTGGATCGAGGGTGAAGATTGTGATGTATTAGTTTTTTTAGGAGGTTGCGACACAATTTCCTCTGTGGGAGCGCGTTTTCTTGACTCTTGTGTGGAATCTAAAGTATCCATTTGGGAGAATAAAGGGGGGGATGACTGAGCATGAAGCTCATCACCACCCCCCGGGTCAGGGGGCTCGGACATTTACAAATAACAAACACAAATATAAAAGCAAAACACTCACAGATACACAAACAGAGACCGCCACCAGTTAAAAAAGCCAAATTGATAAGTCAACTGAAATTTAACCACGAAAAACAAGACAAAAATCTTTATAATTTGAAGAGCACTTGTGACAATCACTCAACCTAAAAGCAGAGCCAAAACGAGAATCACCTTTACAATCAAGAGCGCGGCAATGCGACCTACAAGAAATAACATGACAGCTGACGTTAGCTGTGATAATAGTTTTTTTTACAAAACTATGGCTCATACAGCCAACACTTACGATCTGCAAACTTGGAAATATCAAACCTACACAAAAATATCAAAAATATTGAAAACCTGGAACAGGTTCTTTCTGAAAACTCAAAACAAGACGTACAACCAACCACAATTAATAAAAGTACAGTAAAAATACACAAAGAGACTATACCAAAGAACAAGCTTTGTTTCATCACAAACAACAATCGATATAAAATACTACAAAACATACAAAGAGAATCTGGCTTTGATAAATATCAGATATGCAATTACATTATTCAGAATGTTGGAGTCGAAATTCTAGTGAGAGATCTAAATACAAAACTTCGAGATTTTAACAAGACAGACTACTGTGTGATAATGATTGGGGAAACTGATTTTTACAGTTCTCAAAACTTTGTAAGCCTTGTGGCATCGATACGAAACCTCCTTAAGAATTTCACACACACAAACATAATATTAATAGCCCCCACATATATATGTGGTAAACCATTATATAATTACAATGTGGAGATATTCAATAATCTACTCAATCGAGACCTAATGGAAGACAATTATGCTTATTTGATTGACTCAAATCTACATTTAACCTATGACATGTTCTCATTGATATCTGGCAAGGTAAAGAATAACGGTATCCAAAATATACTTCACAATACAGCTAGCTTCATTTCTAAAGTCCAATCAAGTCCAATGAGAAGAGTCTATGAAAAATCAAATGAAAATAATTTTTTTCTCGTATAACCACCTAAATATACTTCACCAAAACATATCTGGGCTGCTAAATAAGAGTGACGAGCTAGTATTACACATAGATGATTTAAGCAAACACAAAAAACCGATAGATATTTTATGTATAACAGAACATAATATGAATAAAGACACGGAAGAGTTTTTAGTGATGCCGAATTTTCGCCTAGCAACAAGCTTTTCAAGAGATAAAAAAAGGAGGGCGCATGTATACTGGTTAGAAGAGGGATAGAATATAAAACATTAAAAGATATTAGGAATTTCTCAAAAAAATGTGTTATAGAAACGTGTGCTATTGAAATATGTGATCATAATTTAGTGATAGTATGTTTGTATAGAATACCGAATAATAATAAGTCTAGTCTTGACATGTTTCATGAATCTCTAGAGAAGATTCTTAAATGCATTTGTGACTTAAAGGATAAGAAAGTTGTCATCTGTGGTGACTTTAATATTGACACCTTAAAAGATTCACCAAGGAGCCGTGATTTTAAATTTCATCTCCTAAGCCGAAATCTTAAACTCGAAATAAAAGAACCTACCAGATTAGTTAGTGGAACATGTATTGATAACTTTGCTCATAATATTAAAAAATCCAGAGGAGAAGTAATTGAGACAGGTCTTTCAGATCACACAGCGCAGATACTAAATTGCCCTGTTAATAAAACCTGTGCTATAAAGTCCTGGCGTATAAAACGTCGAGATTTTAGCATGGAAAATATGCATAAATTTAAAAACTATATCGAAAGCCTAACTTTTTCAGATACTATATCATCAAATGATCCCAATGAAGCATATGATAACTTTTTTAACATATTTAAATGTCTTTATGATCTATGCTTTCCATATACAATGATAAAAATAACACGATCGACAACACCTAAATGGATTACAAAGAGTTTACGAACTTGCTGTAAAAAAAAAGAGAAATGTTATGGGCTTATAGAAAACAAAAACATTAACAAGATACATCTGCTCTCAAAACGTATAGTATTATGTTAAGAAAAATAATAAAACAAACGCAACGAACATATAATTCAAAATACATTAATTTATCCAATAATAAAATGAAAGCAACCTGGTCAGTGATAAAAAATATTAAAAACAATATGCCCAAAGAACCTATACAAAAAATTAAAATGGGTGACAATTATTTGATTAATCCAGTAGATATTGTGAATGCATTTAATGATTTTTTTATAGATAATGTTAGGGATACATTAGCACGTAATAATTTAATTACGAATAGCATTAACGATAAAAGTCCCTTAAATAAAAATAATAGCACTAATGTTTTAACTGATACAAGCAAAATTGACAATAATAATGATATAATTAATAGAAATAATCAATTCAATAATATTTTGACATATTATAATAAAAATAAAACTGAGTATACTAAGGATTTGATTAATAATAATATTAATGATGGTTATGACATCTTAACAAAAAATACTAATGATATTGACAATAATTTGACTAATAAGAATAACAACTATGATAACATTTTGACTAATGACAATGATAATAATAATAGTGATTCCATCCATAGCAATAGCAGATCTGATAGCATATTAAGTGGTACAGAAATTAAAAACAATAGACATATAAAAATGAACTTTAATTCAATTTTTTTAGCGCCCACTACACCTAAAATTGTAAACAATGTAATCAAAAAATTAAAAAATACACGTTCTGTAGGTTTCGATGATATTTGCACTAAAGTAATAAAACACGTTGGTCACGTAATTTCTTTACCATTAAGTCACATAATTAACTTAAGTCTGAATACAGGTATATATCCAAAAAACTTAAAGATTTCTATGGTTAGACCTCTTTATAAAAATAATGACAAGGAACACCTTAACAACTACCGCCCAATAGCCCTGCTATCTATATTTTCAAAAATTTTTGAACGAATACTACATGACACTCTATCCAAATTTATTGAAAAACATAATATTTTACATACTGAACAAAAAGGATTTCGCAAAGGCGTCAGTATTGATGTAGCAATCTATGATTTGGTCAAAAGAGCGGTTCTTTGTTTAGATAAAAGAACGCCATCTTGTGCAATATACATGGATATGACAAAGGCTTTCGACTGTGTAAATCATAAGATACTGCTGAATAAATTATATCGTTATGGTATACGTGGAAGTGCGTTGAACCTTATAGAATCCTATCTAACAAATAGAGAGCAATACACCGAGCTTAATCAAATTTGTACATTACGTAATAAAGAAAAAAAATATATTTCAAAACTTAGGACAGTTGAACGCGGTGTTCCGCAGGGGAGTGTCATGGCACCACTGCTATTTAATCTTTATATTAACGACATTATACAAATAACTCATCAACCCATGGTACTATTTGCCGACGATAGCACAATTTTTATAGAAGGTAATGATATTGATATTTATGAAAATAATATTAACCATGCCGTAAGTAACATAATTGAATGGCTCAAACTTAACGACCTACAAGTGAACTTGGAAAAAACGAAATAATAGGTTGGGGAAAAAGTTTCTTCGCATTTTTTAAGAAAATTCAAAACATTTTTTAATATAGTTTATTTACATTTAACTAAAGTATGTAGGTACCATTTTGTTCGATAACTTTTTGCCATCTTGTAGGTAGGGACATGATCCCATTGCTATAGAAATTTTGGGACTTCTGGTCAAAATACCACGACAAGTGGTTTTGGCAGTCCTCCCGTGATGTTAACCTGACACTGCCTAAAGAATTCTGAAGAGACCGAAACAGGTGGAAATCTGAAGGTGCAAGGTCAGGACTATACGGCGGATGCATTAACACCTCCCAGCCAAACTCTCTTAATTTTTGCTGAGTGGCTAAAGATGTGTGAGGTCTAGCGTTATCAGGATGAAAAACCACACCCCTTCTGTTGATTAATTCCGGCCGCTTTCTCTCAACTTCTTGCTTTAATCTCATCAGTTGTTCGCAGTAGAGTTCAGAATCGATGGTCCTGCCTGGTGGTAACAGCTCATAATGAATAATGCCCTTCCAATCCCACCACACACACAGCATCACCTTGTTGCGAGTTAACCCGGGTTTCGCCACAGTCTGTGAAGCCTGACCGGCCTTTGACCACGACCTTTTTCGCACGTTCTTGTCGTACGTGATCCACTTTTCATCACCAGTTATCAGCTTCTTCAAAAATGGTTCCGTTTCATTACGTCGTAATAAAGAATCACAAATGAGTACACGGTTCATCAGGTTTCTTTCAGTGAGCTCGTGAGGTACCCAAATGTCGAGCTTTTTTGTGTACCCGGTTTTTTTCAAATGCGCCAAAACTGTTTTGTGGTCAATTCCCAGTTCTTCAGCTACGTCGTAACTACTGACATGCCGATCTTGCTCCACTTTTTCAAAAATGGCATCCATTTTATCTGTAATAGGGCGACCAGAGCGACGTGCATCTTTGACATCAAAATTTCCGGATTGAAAACGCTTAAACCAAATTTGTGCTACTCTCACAGACACTGCACTAGGTCCATAAACATCGCAAATTTTTTTCGCGGCTTGCGTTGCATTTTTACCTTTTTTGTAGTAAAATTTTAAAATGTATCGAATTTCTTCATTAGATTCACTCATCTTGGCGGTACGAAAAACAAATGAAAATCACACATTTTCCTAATTTGAATTTGGAATTATGTTCTTTAAAATTTAAACTTTCAATGATACCAAAACCAGCCAGATACAAATAGTATAGCCAAAGAGATTTTATTACAAGTTTATACATACTATAATGCGAAAAGACTTTTTCCCCAACCTAAGCAATACATGCAATTTACCCAAAGAATAGCAGCATCTGACTTAAACATTAACTATAAAAATAACACAATCAATAAAACAAATGTTCAAAAGTTTCTAGGGTTACAGATAGATGATAATGGGGGTAATTCTGAAGTTACCTGCACTAAAACCAAAACTAAAATTAAACATATAATTTAAAATTAGTTTTAGGTAATTCGTATTCTGAAACGCCGGACTCTCTTAATTTAAACTGTATTTGACAATTTCTTAAATTGAATACACAGATTATAAATACACCTAGTGCTGTAGAAAAACGGGATAATTTAGAAACATTAAAAACAGCTATATTCTACTAATTTTACAATCAGAAATTATTAATTTAGGATTTGATCGTATTTGTAAATAACAGAAAAGAAATTTTATTATTTATCATTCATTTTATCACAAAAGAAAAATTATTCGACATTTATTCTGCGA
This sequence comes from Schoenobius gigantellus, assembly GCA_963935595.1. Lineage (NCBI taxonomy): Eukaryota > Metazoa > Arthropoda > Insecta > Lepidoptera > Crambidae > Schoenobius > Schoenobius gigantellus. The sequence continues at coordinate 31,427,297 of OZ012551.1, forward strand.
TTGTGATGGCTTCGCGCCTATGCCATGAAGTAAAAAAAATTACGTGGTAGTCTGTAGTTGTATAGATAGGTACTTCGTGACTTGGGGTGCGATGGGGGTCAATAAGTGTCTGTAAAGGCCCTATGTTGAATAAAGATTTTTGAATATGAATTTGATGTCAGACAACCTCCTTGTGGTGCACCCTGGGCAACCCGGCAGATTCTCTGCCGCGGGCTAATAGTCTGACGAGAGGACCCTCCATAGAGGGGGGGTGTGGGATGGCCAGGTTTAACCCGGCGGGCCACTTCGTGTGGCCACCCGCTTCATGCGGGGAAGGGTGAACTCCCCTCTTCTTATTTTAAGAAGAGGTGTGGCTTTCGCCGGAAGCCTGATTTGGGCGGCTACCTTGAAGGTAGCAGAGTGGAGGCGACTTCTCGCCACGGCGCTTCGCGCCTGCCGGGGGTTTCCGTGAGCTTCGGCTCACCCGCGCGGCGGTGGATCCAGTGGGCTGCCGTCGGGCAACCCGTTACCCGCATTGAGCGGGCCGGGGGCCCGGCGCACTGAGCGTCGGGTCGCGTGGAAGACAACCACAATAAAAAACCAGTCCCGGGGTGTAGAGGGGCGCAGAACCGCTCCACAAAGTAGCAGAGCCAGAAGGAGAGTCCGGCTACGGACATGTCACAGGCAGGGGGTCAGCGGGAATAAGGCCTGGCTGTTGACCCCTTCCCCTTGTCTTGTGACGGACGGAGCAGCTGCTGGGGGGGGGGGGTTTAGTGGGTAGGCCCGGGCCGTGTACGGTCTGGGGAGTCCCACATATCCTCGTGGTTTGGCTCGACCACGAGGAATGCGTAAATGCATTTCCCCTCCCCCCCCAAAAAAAAAAAAAGGTACTTCGTGACTTCCTCTGAATTTTAAAATTGCGTATTTTGTTTCATTAGTAATTTTTGTTTTCTTTTCATAATAACCGCTGTTATTTATTAACAAATAATAGTAATTGCTAGGCAACAAATCTTAGATAGGCATACTTCTATCTGCAGATAGAATATTAATTTCTGTTGTAAGAGTAAATACATACATACATAACCTACCTATCATCTAAATGTCAGTACTATTATAGTACTTGGGAACAAACAAATTACAACTCACGACTTGGCAATTGATGCTATAAAAGCCTTTCCTATTGTATAATAAGTTTCCTGGTGCTGTAGGGTGTGTCAGTGGTGGAGCAACAATACCAATATGTGTACCATTTTTTTAACGTTGGGAAATGCGTTACGCACACCTCGCTCGTAAGCGCGAGGTTATGTCGGACTCTCCGCGGCCACTGGGGGCAGAGCGCCAGCCAGAAACCGCGGCCTACCGACTAAAACCCAACGATGCCCCCTCACAAACGCCTTGGCACGAGAACGTCCATCACCGCCGCATCCTCCCCGTCATCTGACGAAGAGGATACGTCTGGGGGGGGGGGACGCCCCGTCGCCGGACAAGGCCATGGGAACCCTTTCGGACACTTCCATGACCTCGTCAGCGTCTGCTCGCCTATGGCGAGCCCCTCTCACCTCCCTAAAATGGGAAGGCCGGCGATGCTCCTGGGCATTAGGAGTATCGACGACTGGCGGTGGCCTGTGCAATGCAGGACTCGGGCTTCCCGGGCCCGCGTCCCGCTGGTCACCGTCAGGAGAAAGAAGGCGGGCGAACTGCCGCCTCCTCCGCCCCGTTCTTCTGCGGCGGCAGGGATCTGCCGCTGGGTCATCTTCTCTGGCCCGTTCTGCCACCTCCTTCTGTGTGATTACCTCCATACAGAAGGAGTTTGCTGCATTCCAGGCCTCGACCAATATGTGTACCATCAACAGCTCCAAGTGTGTTTGGCATTCCATATATTTGTAAAAACCTAAATAGAAAAAGGACGGAGAATGTTAATGTATTTCTTAATAATTATTTCAAAATATTTTATTACAATGTAAGTAGGTGCTCGCTCACTCTGCCTTGACAAGGTCCTTTTCTATTGCTGTTTTAGGAAATTAATTTTTTTTGTGGAGTTAATTTGCGCAATATTAAATCAGTGACAACAGTGACAGCTCTGCATGACCGAAGGCTGGCTAAAACCTTTAAATGTTCCGGTAAGGAGCCAATCTGTACTTCAGTGCAGTCTATAGCTTCTATCAAGTTGCGAGCGGATTGGCGAGGAAAACGAAATATTTTTCTAAATTTACGTTCGGGCATAGTAAATAGGTCTGATTTGTCCCTCAACTTCCTCAATTTTACTTTTTCTTCTCCTATTCTATAACATAAATAAGTCGATACTTTACAAATATATTTTAAAACTATGAGGCAGGTATTTATCTAATTTTTTATATAAAACAAATATTTTACCTTTCTGAAGACTCTATTAATGCTATAACAACCAATTCATCATCCATTTGGCAAGTTGCACAAAAAAAATTGCCTTCGGTAATGTTAGAAAATCGTTAAAAAGTAACAAGATAAATTTAGACGGCACCTAAAAGTTCACCTCCTAAAATTAGTTTGACATATTTAAAATTATAGGAAAAATTACATTTAGGAAGCATGTCAGAATACGAAAATAACATCTAACACTAAATTGAGTAGTTTAGTAACGTCACTCTTAATTTTAGAGTTAACTTGTGAGTTCTGAATACCAAACGGTGATTGACATTTCTATCTCTAATTTTATTTAGTTATAGTTTTAAGTGGTCGCTTCAGAATCACCCCCAATATGTCTTGGGAGTCCCACTCAATTGACTTCTGCAAAAAGCTGTACAAATTTTCTTATGCTCTCTATAAACTGACAAAAATATCAGATACAAAAACAGCTCTCACGGCGTACCATGGATTTGTTGCCTCAACGTTACGATACGGTGTTATATTCTGGGGTAACTCAAGCTATCGAGAAATATTGTTAAGGGCTCAAAAACGCTGTATTAGAGCTATTTGTGGACTAGGACCGATGGAGAGTTGTAAGTCATCTTTTAAAACCCTAAAAATATTGACACTACCGTGCCTATACATTTTAGAGAGTTGCATGTTTGTGAAAAAAAACCCTAATTTATTTAATATGGAAACACGCACACACAACTTGAACCTTCGTCCTAGAAACATGAAGATTTCTATTAATGAATATAAGACCGCTCTAATGAAAAAAAGTATAATAAATATGGCTCCAATATTGTTTAATAAATTACCAGAAACTATTAAATATTCTACCTTACACAAATTTAAATACAACCTAACTAAAATATTAAAAGACAAATGCTACTACAGTATAAACGAATACCTTAACGATATAAATTTCTTGGAATAATTAAATATTAGGATTAAATTATGACGTGATATGTGACATTTAATAATTAGCGGAAAATTGATACCTATTGTTATTTTTATGTATGAGGATTATTTTTATTGTGTGCTATTATTGTTAGGTCTATTATATTGTTGTTATGTAATTTTTGACATTCTTTATTATTTGACATTTTATTATATTCAATAACTAAATTTTTGTGCATGTTAACAACAACAATGTATACATATAAAATTTGCGCGTCGAAATATTCGACAGAATGTGCTGGAAAATCTATATACTTATCAACTTGTGTACACCATATTCTGCAAATAATAAATGAAATTATGAAATTATGAAAATTATGAAATTACTGCTATGTATCATGAATGCTGCCCTAATACATAAGATCTTAGCGAATAGGCCTGCTGGTAAAAAACTCTTTCTCGCAATATATCTATTCTTTTTTTACCGAGTGAGTATCTCTATGTAGTCCACAGAACACAAATACCCTAAAGGGAAGAACGGCAACTTCATACTTCAAAAATGCTTACATCGAGCTCACTAGCGCTCCCGTTTATGCCATCGGAAACTTTTTGTACGCGGGAGATTCAAATAGTGTTTTTGATTTTTGCTTTACGAAAATTCTATGACTTAGCTGTTACCGGAATTTCAATAGGCGTAAAAGACAATCAATTAAATGATTAATTTAATTAATCGTTACATACGCCTATTGAAATTCCGGTATCAGCTAAGTCATAGAATTTTCGATTCCGGGTTCTGCAGGTACCAAAAAATATATAAAAACGCCAAATCTAAGTAGGAATAGGGAATTTCGTAGCAATGCCAAATAATACAAGCTTATAAATATGTTTCAGAATATTTATTTCTCTCGATACGGGTTTTTTAGAAGCATCCTCAACAAAACCTCGATTTTTAATAATACAAAACCGTGTCAGGCATATACTTAGCAACTGTACTCTCAATATACTATATTAGACTATAATAGATTTGGGCAAAACATTTACCATTTTTTTTTAAGAAATAGTTGAAAGTAAGTTATAATAAAGCCATTTAAAAAAATATATACATATAATTTTTTCAAATTAATTTCAAAATGTTCTTCACACCCCTTCCGCCAATCTTTATTTAAATTATCGCATATTTGTAATAAATTTTGCCTTTACATGCACATTTTCTTTTAAATAAGTATTAAAATTTGCAGCATTTTCAACCATTTCACAGAAACTGGGCTGGATGTATTTCAAACTGCATCTTATGTCGTTATATTCCTTAAAGGATGTAATAATAAATAAATGAGAAACCTCAGTGTTTGGATCAGCAAGCATATTTTTTTTACAATGTTCGCAATTGTTATCTATATTTTCAGCTATAAAGCCGCACACATATGCACATACTTGCATTTCATCAGAACACTGAGGTATATCTAATTGTCTACACCTTCAATAAAAACGTCTGCATCAATTGTTCGTTGTGCACACCCTTTATAAAGAAACACTTTGAAATTATTTAGTATATCAATATTATCATCCATGTTTCAGTTTCTGTTTTTATTATTAATAATTAGATTTGTTATTATGCTAGTTTTCAATGTTGCAATATATTGAATTGAAGTCAGGTTCGGATTACAACCACAGTTACTTCGAATGCAACCAAAACAGTTTTCGAGGGGATCTTGATTGAGCCTTTGGACACTTAAATATGCGCTTGATTGCATTCATCGTCCTCAACCAGCCATCTTGTGAAGGGGGCTTACTTCTTGCCCCTAAAAATTTCATTTCCGTGAAAAAAACTATCATTTTATTAAAAAATCTAAATGAGGGCTGCACAAAGACATGTTGGTAAGATATTTTTTTCCTCTTTTTCTGTCTGGCGTGTCACCATTCATAGCGTCGAATAACTGGTCCAAATTTGAGACCAGTGTTGCAGTCGCTGAGGCATCTTGTGGTAATTCATCTGAAAGTAAACAAAAGATTTAAAATGTTAAAAGGAATTTTTTCATATAATATGAAATGACATTCTGACCTATGATATTTAATGGAGTATGGGCAACAGTGCCGCCATGTTGGATTTGTGTTATTTTCAACAAAAAAACATTGATATTGGTAGTACACTAGAACAAAGGCATTACTATCTTAGTTTATTTTATAGCCAGTAAAATTCAGCAGCTAACCTTATTTTAAGATACATTAGTATAACAGTAGTTAACTTGCTGTAATAAATAATATTCTGGAAGACAGACTGGCCAATATACCAATTCGTACTAGTTAACTTCTGGCACAACAATTAGGTGAATTCTACATTCCACCGGTTCTAAAGCGGCAAACCCTACTCTATGAATTACAGGTGACCAGCCTGCAATTCTGAAATTGTATTTTAACGCCATTCAGATGTCTCTCCCAGACCAATGTAATTTTAGCATGATGGGGAATAGCCACAGAAAAGAAAACATGTTATACATGGGGTGCAGCATCAGGAACAGCTAGGCACATACTGGTGGGATGCAAAGTTCTTTTAGAAAAGGGTCATAACTCGTGACGTCATGATAAGGTTTTGGGAATCATACGGGAAGCAGTCAGTCAAGCAGTCGCAAGAGCTCAGAAAGAGATAACAACAAATTTACTTTGAGCTACTTTAACAAATAATCCTGACGCGAGAGAATGACTTAAGACTTGAGCAGCTAGCTGAACTTTCATTTTCTGTTTGCCATTCGGTTGAAGGAGTTGCTGGGTCAATGCTGGAGCAAAAACTTCTTTTTTTCTATATTAAAAAGTTCTTCAATGTGGCTCCATTTAGATTCACCTATAATATAAGATTATAAAAACAAATTAATATTCTGGTAATTTGATAATAGATATTACAGAGAAATCAATATAATTGTAGTCTTGTTTTTAAATTGCCTTCTAATATTAACTCTAATACACTCCAAGATTATATTTAATTGTCCAACAAATCCTATACAATATCATATACATTAAATGTTAAAACCCTGTTGTAACGTTATTGTGAGGTCTTTTTTTGTCCTTTTTCAGGTAACTCAAAACAATCTCTTATACTTTCATCCATATTTTAAAAGTAAATTCATAAACAAGTATATTATCCAAAACTTGAGTTTGGCAGTAATGATTGTGTTTACAGCTGATTGCCATATACATAAAGAAGTGAAGTGAAGATTAATCTACCCCTGAGAATTATTAATAATTGAATTACCTTGGTCAAATGGCTCTGAAGGATATATTCACTTGAGTGCTCTTAAAGATATAGAACACTGAGAAGTACTGACCGTAACTTCCATTTGTGTGGTCTCCTGGAACTGTAACATTTTATGCTTATTAATTGACATTGTTTCTAAGAAATATTATTTTCTATAAAACAGGTTTAATAAACAAAAATATTTTATCCAATCCAACTAACTAGTGAATTCTAGGCCAGGTAAAAATTGAATTCTTTAGAAAAACTATCAATCCCCGTGGTCCAAATTGAGCTATTATGCACAATTGGCACCGATAGCGTGCAAACAATCCGGTCCTAATTGAACCGATGTGTGCCTTACGAAAGCAATGTCAAGTCATGAGTGGCGTCACGAAGTGGTGCTATCAGTGCTCACAAAAATAAGGTAGTGCACTGTGTGTGCAAATGTCAAATTCAAATTTTGATGTTAAGACGATTTGGAATAAATTATATGACTTAATATTTATTAAGTTTTGAGTTGATAAAACTTAATTAACTGACTGTAAAAACTTTTAATATTTTGCCATGAAATGTTTCACTAATGTTAAGTCAAACAAGACTTTTTATTTAATGACATTGACAGATGTGCACACGATCGTGCTGTTAAAGTGGTCCGAAATGATTGCATGCAAACAGTGCAAATATCACCATATTCAATTCGGACCACGGCCAATTTGTGGATCACAATTACATGTATACAGAACTTTGTGTTTAATAAAGATTGGTGTTCCTATTTTAGTTGATAAGTTTGACTATTTCAATTAACAAAATCAAACTGTTCTTAAATACCAAATTTACCTACTTGAGCTTTTTGTGCTTCTTTAGGTGGATGTTCATCTTGTAATTGGGACAAAATATTTTGAGCTTCTGCTGGAATGGCGAACTTATTCAATCTTGTTTTGGCACTGCTAGTAAATGATGAATCATCAAAATGATTTCTGCATAGCATTTTATGCTGTTTATACAGCTTTAGCAATTATTCATCTGAAGTCCAATCATCATTGGGATAGCAAAACATTGCCCAAACTCTGGCTCTGAAAAGGAAATTTATGTATTATTTAAAAGCCGACAAAACCGTATAAACTATATATCCATAAATCTATATAGGGATCTGTTTAGATGTTTTATGATATGGGAAATCTGTCATATTTTTGGTAATTTGAGGTTATCAGAATTAATGTAGGTATTATGATTTCGAGGCTACACTATTTTATAGACGTAGTTCTAACTAGTAAGTGTAAATAAGTACAAAATAATATACTTACTTCAGAGATCCATGAATCGACGGGAGTGGAAACCTGTGAAAGGTCAAAGAAGTAGATAATTTCCTTTAACGTTACACCGCATTTTGCGCACTTTACACTTCCTTTTCCAATCATGGTGGAAAAACAACACAAAAAAGCGTCAATATCACACAAAAGTATTGTTTTTTTTTTTTTTTTTTGATCCTCTTGTATGGCAATTTGTTAATTATTGAGTTTCTATATCGTAATCTGAGGTATTAACACGAAAGCGTCAATTTCGCTTACGAAAGAGTCTCTATCTCGTATATCGTAATTAATGAATTCACAGCAAAATGCGTCAATTTCGCAAAGGACACTCACAATTTAAAAATAAACACAAAATAAACAGAAAAGAACACATTATTATTTACAGAAAAAAACAGCGTTAAAATGATAAGAAAGCTAGATGCCATTACATAAAATATAATTCCTACCATAATTTGATGTTAATTTGGTTGAACCTTTCATTGACAAACTGTTAACGAAAGGTTCGCTTGTCTGAAATTAGACAATGTTGTAAGAATCGTGATGTTGAAAATTCATGGCCCATGATTTCAATTTTTCAAATTGCTTTTTAAATACTCAGTTATCATTTATATAACAAAACCTACCAGAATGGTAGGTCCGTATTGAATCCTGGCATGTAAAAAAAAATCGATTATCTCATTCTTTCGTAGAGCGCCTTCCCTTTTTTGCAAATCGTGCCATTGTTGGCATTGGTCAATTAGAAAGCTGACCCCCCCTGATGTAGTCTGTGGAAAACTTCACGGGTTTTCGAACGGCCCTTTGTTTGTTTCTGAATCTGATTAGTATTTATTTTATAAACCGCATTAATTTTTGTTACTTACCTATCTTTCACTTCTCAGAACAATCTTAGTTATTCTTCTGAGTTTCACTTGACGCTGGCATAATTAACAAATTGCTATAAACGGGGATCAAAAAAAATCCGCATTAATCCGCAAAAACAATCAGAATTTAAGTTGTTATCAACGCATTTTGCCATTGAAATGGATAAAAAGAAAGCGAAACGCACTAGACGGTCTTCATCGACTTCTAGTTCAAGCTCATCAGTCTCTTCTCGGGAGAAGAAAAAATTACGAAAATTGAAGAAGAAACTTAGGAAAGAAAAGAAGAAAACTGAAAAAGTTCTTAAAAAAAGACTAAAAGAAGAGAAGCATAAATTAAGTAAAAAAAGGAGGAAAACAACAAGCGTAAGTGACTTGGACGTCGGAGCGAAGGTAATAGAAGAAAAGCCAGCTGATATTCCAATCGGTACTTATTTCTTATTATGACTGTCTTCCCTGTCTTGTCCGTAGGAATGAATATCGTTGCAAATTCTAATTTTAACAGTACGTTCGACAACACCATAAAACTTTCATCGCCTATTTTATCACCTCCAAGTGCTAATTAACTGTTGCATCATTGCATGTATTCCTTTTTTATGGCTTTATTTATCTCTATATTATAATCTGATCAGCTAAGCATAAGCATTCACATTGCTAATATTAGTATGGTAAAGTATAATCATTTATAAACAAGATAAAATAGCATTATAATGTAATGAAAAAAAGGAAAGCAAAAATTTTAATTATTACAATGTGTTTGACCAACTAAATGATCAAATGTTTATTATGAATTTATGTAGTTTACTACAATTCCAATGCTGTTAATAATGAATTCAAATTCAAAAATCTTTATTCAACTTAGGCCTTTACAGGCACTTATTGATGTCAAAACAAAGCAAAACATTCTAATTTAAAGGAAACATATTTAACCTTGTATGTGCATACATCCTGAATATACCTCTCAAGATGTCTACAAATACAAGTAGCAATGAAAAAAAAAAGTTGAATCTACACCTGCTCAGAAATTGGGAGAGCCTTCTCAAGAAGAACAGGCAAGAAACTCGAATGGTCAAATTTTTTATCTCCTCTTTTAAATCGCAATTTACAATTTTGGTTTTGTTACATAATCATTGAAAGTTAAAAAAAAAATACAATCGGTATGTTTAAATACACATAAAATGTCGAAAAATAAGTTATATGCACAATATCTGTTTGACTTTATACCTCTGTGGCTTTAGCAACTGTTGGTTATGGCTATATGGTAATTTTCAAAAATATATCTACACGGTGTTTCATAATAACCAATAAATAATCAATGTGTTATCTAAAACTAATTATTAAAATGTGTTTACACATATGACATTACGGGTAAACACAATTTAATAATTAGTTTTAGATAATGCATTGATTATTTATTGGTTATTATGAAACACCGTGTATACACGGTTATTTTTTTATCACCCTGGAAAATTTTAGCGACGCTTCAGGACACATCCAATATTATATAAAAAATAAAAAAAATGAAATAAAAAATAAAAAAAAATATAAAAAAAAATAAAAAAATCTCTAAAAATGCTGCTCACAACTAATGCAGCATTTTTTGTATTTTTTAAAAAATTAATATAAAATTAAGGAGGGGGGTTATTTTTTTTATTTATATTTAAATCATTCTAATACCATGTCATGAAGCGTCCCTTAAATTTTCCAGGGTGATAAAAAAATAACCGTGTATAAACTTTTTTTACAGCATTAATGGAAAGATCAAAAGCTATGGCACCAATGACTAAAGAAGAGTGGGACAAGCGACAGAGTGTAATCAGGAAGGTGCTTGATGAAGAAAGTGGAAGATACAGGTTACCCTATCATTCTTTGTTTAAATTATTATTAAAGATCTATGTTAGTGTGATTGTGGTGATGGTGAACAAATCTTCAGGAAAGGTGGAATAAAAAGATATGAATGTGCTGTCACCCATCCCTACCATATCATGCATATTGCTGGATTTGCTGGCCACAAACATCCTATAATTTTTTTTACCTAAAATAAAACCAACTTCAAAACAACCTAAAAGTCGATAATATAAGAATACACACAACATTACATTTTTATTTTGAAGTTGGTGCCTAATTTTAATACTTACAAATCACCACTTGGCACCAATGAACCAGCACCATCCCTTTTTTCCATTGCTTAGATTGTTGTTTTGATTCCGGAGTATAGTGATGAATCCAAGTTTCATATATTGTCTAAAAAAAATCTTGCCAGTCAGCCTTGAACATCTCCAAACAATCGTGTGAAATTGTGAGTCATATTTGTTTTTGCTCAACTGAAAGCAATCTGGGGACCCACCAAGCAGAAACCTTAGAAAATACTGGTTCATTGACTATGATGTTTTGTAGTTGTTCATACGAGATGCCTGTAATGTTAGCAATCTCCCTGATAGTCAATCTTCGATCTGCCATTACAAGATCACACTCTTTATTGATGTTTTCTTTGTTGTATACATTGTAGGCCTTCTAGAGCGAGGGTCCTCTTTGATATTCTCTCGTCCTCCTTTGAATTCTGCAACCCACTTTTTCACCACAGTATAATATGGAGCAAATTTCCCTAACGTTGTTTCCATATCATCGTGAATCTTTTTTGGTGCGATTTTTCTTTTAACAAAAATTAATTTTGTGTGACTGACCCCAGTTAGGCCACAAAAAAAAACTGAAAAATAGGTTGAGTATGCTGCTATAATGTCTAGAATTTGTCACAGTTTGTCGACAAGTTTCAGAGTTTGTCGTTTGCGCGTTTCAGAGATATGTGTGGCTCAGCTGGGGTAACCTTACCCCAGCCGGGCCACACGAATCTCGAAAACGAAAAAAACATAGCGAAAATCTGTTTGCTGATATAGACAGGTGGCAGTTTGTCGAAGTTTGTCAGACAAGTTTCAGTACTCATCGGGCTCGCGTTTAAGGGGGTTGTGTGACCCAGCTGGGGCAACGTTGCCCCAGCTTTACCACACGGATCTCGAAAACGGAATGACATAGCGAAAATATGTTTATTGATATAGATCCATCCAGCGACAAACTCCGAAATTAGCCAACGAATTTTATTTTGGAGATCCAGCTGGCTCAGTTGCAAAAACTTTGCTGCAGGTGAGCTCTGAAACGGTAGATCGACAAACTCTGAAACTTGTCCGACAAACTGCCGCCTATCTACATCAGTAAACAGATTTTCGCTATGTCGTTCCGTATGCGTGATCCGTGTGGCTCAGCTGGGGCAACGTTGCCTCAGCTGTGCCACACAGCCCCCTTAAACGCAAGCCCGATGAGCACTAAAACTTGTCCGACACACTTCGACAAACTGCCACCTATCAGCAAACAGATTCTCGCTATGTTTTTTCGTTTTCGAGCCCCCTGTGGCCCGGCTGGGGTAACGTTACCCCAGCTGAGCCACACATCGCTGAAACGCGCAAACGACAAACTATGAAACTTGCCGACAAACTCTAACGAACTCTAGACATTATAGTGGCATACTCGATCTATTTTTCAGTTTTTTTTGAGGCCCAGCTGGGGTCAGTCAGAATTTTCTCCATTTTCTAGAACTAACTACTCTTTTTATGATTTAAAAACCACAAATACTACTGAAATACAATTTCGCACATTGACAACCAGAAGGGAACATCATGAAAGTAGAAAAATAAAATGAGTATTTATGTGTGAGGCCGCAAACTTTTCAATCCACCCTCGTATTAGAACAAGTCCATTTAGAAACATTAAAAAGAGAATATCAATGTATTGCACAGCAAGGACATCAATTTGAACATGATTTAAATTATTGCATGAACCTATTCGGCAATATGGGGGTTTGGATAAAGGTGGTATGATTTTGGAAGTCCTCAAGTACATCTAAGTAATTGAATTGAATTTCAATTCATTCATTATTTCTCTTATTCCTCTTTCATATTCATATCCTCTTAATCATATAGGATGTCCTTGCTGTGTAAAATTTAATTTGAAACATGCAATAAACAATCATAACGGGCAAATAAATCCAAAATGAACTTATCTATGCCACTCGTCCTAGATCTGGAGATTAATGAATATGATAGATAGCAAAAATTGTGCCTACTTTGACGACATACGAATCGTATCACTTGATGTCAGTGATCATGAAGGTAAAGTAAACTCTGTAACTACTTACATGTCTACAGTGGCCGTGTTAACACTACAAAATTATATTATCAGCAAATACACTCGGCGTCAAAAAAAATCGCACCTTCGCGAAAATAACTTTCAAGCGTCGCTAACCCTTAACACACGATTGAACCCCCACCAATCTTGCTCTCATTTGTAAGCCCAATAAAGAAACTTTAAAGAAAATCCCATTTCATTTTATTAATAAAAATTTTGATAAGTACCACAAATACGAATTAAAAAATTGGTTATTTTTTGCTTCTTAAAGGGGCCGCTAGTTGCTATACTTTTTGTGGGTATAAAAGGGTCAATACAGGTAAAAAGTGGGTCATTCGCTATTCAACCGCTGAATAGGTCACTGGGGGATATCTTTTACGACCAAAAACCAAATTAAAGCCTCCCAAGTGTCGCTCGACACCAAATTTACTCAAACCTCTAACTATTATTATCACTTCATCCAATAGTTTTATTGTATAAGTAACATTTCATATTGTATGACATTTTATTAATCGAGTGACGCGAATGAAATACCTTTGCTTTGATACCAGTTTACAGTGTTTTTGATAGTTTCGAAGTAATTGCTTGCCCCTTTATTGTGTAACAAAAATCTATCGCGATCGCATTCGATTTTGACAGTCGAAGTGCAACCAACACTATTTTTTTCATCAGATTGTCGTAAGACAGTCGAAACAGAGTCTTCTATTGACGCCGCAATGATTGGCAAATTCAAAGTGATCGTGATATATTTTTCCTTAGACAATAACCCCCCTGGTCGCCGATCGCCAAAACCGATTCGCCGTGCTACGGACGCACCGTACTATTAGCGTTGTGTCGATTTACATTATAATGTCTATCTACCTCCCCCATAGGTACTATCGAGGACACTGGCACCTTATCAGTCCTACGTCAAAAGTCGCTTGCACACTGCACGATGACAATCGCGTCAGACCACGCCCCGCTCCATTCATGCACCAATAGTAAATCGTAAAGCAGACTGACATTAAGAGCGATTTTAATGAAACCAGATGTCTGTCTATGATTGGCCGTAGTAAATCGTAGTGAAAATACGTAGCCAATCAGGAATAGATATGGTCGTGTGGGCGTGTCCGATGCGATCCGCTTTCAAACAAATATTTCTACAAAGTGGTAAGGCACGAGAAACCTCGATAAATTTCTCCCAACGCTACTTCGCTAGTTACAACGCTACTTCACGTCACAGACCACCCAAACTTGCTTGTCAAACAGGCGGCCGACTAAACCCTTACTATTAGTGACTCGGCTGAACATCGATCCAGGAACATACTCACAGATCGCCTCGACCCAATTACACGAGCGAACGATCTTCCCCTGACTTCCAATCTGTCATCGAACACTACACAGCCACACACTACTCTCACATCCAGTTATCGTAGAACAGTGTTCGAAAACCTGGTCTACTACATACCTACTAAGCAAAGCTATGTTTGCGTCGCCGTTGCCGTAACAAGATCTGGAGACGCATTTTTGAAACGATAGAATTCAAATTCGCATTCGAAATCGTTAGATTCGCATACGAATTTCCAAATTCACTATTTTTGAATATTCACGGTTTCTGATTTCTATTAGAAGAATATACGCAACGTATATACATTCCGTTTTACATGCGATTCATCGCTGGTTTTTGTAATTTAATGAGTTATTACCATGTTATTGCGTATAGAATTTTATTTTTTCTGCATGTAATGATTTTTAATAAAGAATTTGTTTTAATGACAATACTCAATTCGAGTGATTCAAAAATCTTTAAAATTGGAAACAGTAGAAAATAATTTCGCATGTGATTTGTATTCGTGTTCGAATTCAAGATTCATTTCTAATGATTCAAAAATGCGTCTCCTCGTCCCGTCCCGATAGAAAATCTGTGGCAGAAATTCCTAAAGTATCTTAATGGTGCCACCAGTCACTTTATTGAACAAATTATTCAATGATAAATGTGTAATTGAAAGAGACTTCTCATGCCTCTCAGTTGCTACATTCTGTGTTTCAGATTAATTAAAGGTGATGGGGAAGTACTAGAAGAGATAGTGTCACGAAATCAACATAAGCAAATCAATAAGCAAGCTACGAAGGCTGATGGTGAATTCTTTCAATCGCAAACTGCCAGTAAAAGGCAGTAGATAGATTATAAATTCAAATTCAAATTCAAAATTCTTTATTCAACATAGGCCTTTACAGGCACTTATTGACGTCAAAACAAAGCAAAACAATCTAATTTAAAGAAATTATATTAACCTTGTATGTGCATACATCCTAAATATACTCAAGATGTCTGCAAATACAAGTAGGAATGAAAAAAAAAAAAGTTGATTCTACACCTGTTCGGAAATTGGGAGAGCCTTCTCGAGAAGAACAGGCAAGAAACTCGAAAGGTCTAAATTTTTTATCTCCTCTTTTAAATCGCCATTTACAATTTTGGTTTGTTACAGAGTCGTCAATTGGAAGTTGACCTCAAAGCAAAAGTTTGAGCTCAACTTCCATTACAAGAATAGATGTGTTAATTCACATTATATAAGCTATCTCTGAGAGAAGTGCGTGAACTTAGATTATAAATAAATTGCTCTCACTGAACGTTTCTTTGAAACAAAACGCAATACATTGTTAAATATTAGAATTGAGAGTTCAAACCCAAGCTTTTTTGTCCGTCATGTAATCAGACACTTTATAATATGCTTTTTTAATAAGTACATCTTTGATTGCAACTTTAAATTTGTTTAAGCTAAGTTCTTGTATACAACTTGGGATTTTATTGTAGAAACGTATACACAGGCCTCTAAAAGAATTATTAATTTTTTGGAGCCTGGTATTTGGTAAAGCTAACATATTCTTTTGTCTAGTATTAACTGAATGAATATCACTATTTTTACAAAACACATGAATATTCTTACGAACATATATTAGATTCTCATAAATATATTGCGACGCTACTGTCATAATACCAATTTCTTTGAACTTTTCTCGCAAAGAATCTCTCATTTTAAGGTTATAGATTGCTCGAATAG
This sequence comes from Schoenobius gigantellus, assembly GCA_963935595.1. Taxonomy (NCBI): domain Eukaryota; kingdom Metazoa; phylum Arthropoda; class Insecta; order Lepidoptera; family Crambidae; genus Schoenobius; species Schoenobius gigantellus. Next base: position 31,443,171 of record OZ012551.1, read on the forward strand.
CCCTTTTCTGCAGTACAAAAACAATCTGAATGTCGGCAGCATTTCCCCACAACAAAATACCATACGACATCACACTATGAAAGTAAGAAAAGTATACAAGTCTTGCTGTATCAACATCAGTCAGTTGACGTATTTTCCATACAGCGTGAGCTGCAGAACTAAGTCTCTTTGACAATTTATCGATATGTGGGCCCCATTGCAGCTTAGAATCAAGTGTGATCCCAAGAAATACTGTGGTGTCCACAGGGTCAACACCTATATCCTTTATTTTTACAGTGGTGTGAACCTCTTTGACATTGGGTAAAACAAATTTTATACATTTTGTTTTCCCTTCATTAAGTGACAGGTTGTTCACATTAAACCAGTGAACAATTCTTGAGATAGAATTATTTACATCGTCATTAATTTGCACACCTCTTTTAATTTTAAATAAAAGTGAAGTATCATCTGCAAATAATACCATCTCATGTCTATCCTGTACAAAATCAGGGAGGTCATTGACATATATAAGAAATAGAAAAGGACCAAGAATCGAACCTTGCGGAACTCCCATTTTAACTGCAGAACCTTGAGACCTTTTTCCATTGATGTCTACTTTTTGAATCCTCCCACTTAGATAAGAGATTAGAAGATCTAGTGCAGTGTCACGAAACCCATAGTGGTGTAATTTTCTGATCAAGATTTCGTGATAAACGCAATCAAATGCCTTGGACAAGTCACAAAAAATGCCTAACGCATCATGTGAGTCTTCCCAGGCTTCGAATATATGTTGTATTAACTCAACACCAGCATCGGTTGTTGAGCGACCCCTCCTAAAACCAAATTGTTTACAGTGTAGAAGATTATTCCTATTAAAATAACTTTGCATTTGCTCCAACATTATTTTTTCAAAAATTTTGCTAAAAGTAGGTAGCACAGAGATAGGTCTAAAATTACTGGGGTCTGATGTGCTACCAGATTTATGTAAAGGAATAATTTTACTTAGCTTCATAAGATCAGGAAATACACCACAGTCAATGCAATCATTAAAAATGTTAGCAAGTATTGGAGCTATTGTTTCAATTACGGATTTAGTAACATCAACGGAATTGCCCCACAGATCCGCAGTTTTCTTTTTATTTAAAGTTTTAAATGACTTTGTTATATCAATTCCACTAATGTGTACAAATTTGAATTTATCATTACAAACTTTAACATGATCCTTCACTATAGATTCAGCAATAGCGGGGGATGAATCCAAAGACTTTGTGATTGAGACTGGAATATCAGTAAAGAACTTTTCAAATTCTGCAGCTACTTCTGTGTCAACTGTTACCTTCTTACCATCAACATTCAAACAATATTGATTATTAGTAGTTTTAGCTTTTCCAGTTTCATTATTTATAATATTCCATGTCATTTTAATTTTATTACTACTGTTTTTTATTTTTGAACTTAAATAATTAGATTTAGCAAGCTTGCAAACTTTTTTGAACACTTTGGAATAAGTTTTTACATAAAGTTTAAATTCATCACTAGTATTGAATGAGCGTTCATTGTAAAGTTCAAAAAGTTTTATTCTGCTTTTGTGAATACCTGGTGTAGCCCATTCACTAAAAGCTAAAGTGCCATCAACCGATATAGTCTTTGGAATAAAAATATTTTTAAATTCAGAACAAAATGTATGAAAAAAATTTTCATATAATTTATTTGGATTTTCTTCATAACCTATATAATTTAATTTAATACCAATATTATTTTTCAGCCGTTCTAAGCGACCAGCAGTCTTTGGTACAACAGTGATATTCTTTTTTTCCATGCTTTTACATTTAAGTGGAATGGTAACAATTTGTCCAGAATGGTCAGATTCTAAATTATTAAAAACTCTTCTTGCTAAAGGAACAATATTTGTATAAATATTGTCAATGCATGTGGCAGACGATTGAGTTGTTCTTGTTGGCTCCAAAAATAAATTTCCAAGGTTATATGACCAAAACAGATTTTTAATCCTAATAGATAAACTAGAATTTTCTAATAAATTAATATTAAAATCACCACAAACAATGGTTTGTTTTGTGGAACTACACACTTTTTTCAATACTTCATCCATAGTATCTTCAAAAAGGTCATATAATCCTGAAGGAGGCCTGTATATACTTAATACAATAATCTGGTCCAGCTCCACGCAGGCTATTTCTATTGTTCGCTCAATCGAAAGACTCACAATATCCTTACGATCCTTAAATTTCAGCTTTTTATCTAATATTATTAAAGAACCACCACGAATTGATTTTTCTCGATATAGAAAATAAAAGTATTGTACCTTATTTAAAATTTCAGTAATGTAATGTAGTATATAATATTTCTTATATTATTAAATATACTATATCCAACATATACCTACCTACTGAAAAAAATGTTATTATAAGGAGGGGAGGGGGGAAAAAGGTTCCTATCTGAAGTCAAAATCACAATGTACATGGCTATCAGTTGTCTCAAAGTAGAAAGTAGAAACCAATGAAAATATATTCGTCATTTCTTATCTTTAAGACAAATAATATCATCAAAATGTAGATTCTTTCCTAATGTAGATGGGGGCAATAAATGATTGCAACTTAAAATTGATTTTTTTATCTGCTTGTACTGCCTCATCATCACAGCTCATATATGGCTCCACCGAGGGTCTCGAGTCTACCCTAAGTTAGGGTGTTTGCCCAGTTTCTTTATTCAAAAACGATTCTTTTTTGCTACGGACAGTTAAATTTTGTCATGACCATGGAAAATGTTAAAATATAACTGTCCGTAGCAAAAACAAATCGTTTTTAAATAAAGAAAACCGGGCGTTAGTCAACCGCACTGGCCCAGGAGCGCGTTCATAGCCTTCGCGTGAAATACAACTTTTTGCTCTAACCCCCTTCAATGCCTTGACAATGCCAAAACGTGACGCGCAGGTGATACAACCGGCCCGTTCAAGACCTTAAGAGTGTCAGAGCGGGTTACAAACAACCGAACAACCATCGAATTTGATGGTTGTAAACCGGGGGGCTACCGCCTAACTCACAGCGATCACTCACTATCGCTTTTGTGACATTAGAACAATAGTTCAAATGTCACTTGTGACATAAAAACTATTGTTCTAATGTCACGATAACGGTAGCGAGTGATCGCTTCGAGTTAGGCGGGGCTACGTTCCAAAACATCACCCGAGTGCACTCGGTCACCCGAAGTATGTCCTAAAACATATCGGGTGCACTCGAGAGTGTTGGAGTGGCGTGTCCTAAAACGCTACGGAGTGCACTCGATCGAGTAGAATCTCACCCGCATAATATAGCAAGGTGTAATTTCACTCGATTGGATTTGGCGGGAAATTGTGTGGATTTTAAAGTTGTGTGTGATTGTGATTACAAAGATTTCATATTCACACACAATTTGTGCATCTCTGAGAGCGAGGATGCGCTTCGTAACGTCGACAATAAGTTAATTTTAAATTCCAAAGACTAAAGGTATCGTAAGTGACACGATTGTAAAATTGGCCTTCATTTCCGCTGAAGCTAGGTTAGGCCGCGATTTAACAGAATTCATATTCTGTTGGTTTTAGCATTTTCGTAGATGAAACAGAGGAATGTAATCCATGCATTAAAGCGAACGGACGCGCCGATGAATTATATATTTTCTTATTTTTGTATATTTGGTTATGTAAACAAAGCAGACAACACTCTTGCCGTTCTAAAACAACCAACACTCCGACCACCCTAACCGGCCACTCTCCCCCCACCACCTACTCACTCCGGGTGATGTTTTGGAACGTAGCCCGGGTGATGTTTTGGAACGTAGCCCAGTACGGCCGCCGCTCTGACGTTTATTAGTGAAATACTCTTACGTGATTGGATGATATTGGGGACCATAATCTAAAACGTCATTTGCTAGAAAGAGAGAAATAAAAATACATGTGAAAGAGGGTGATAAAAGATGTTGTAGCTGCAATGCGTTCAACACCTTTGAGCGAGTTAAAAACAACCGAACAACTACACTCCGAGGGTCTGAACGCGCGCCAGTGCGGATTGGTCGACTTCACATAATACTTATACAGGGTTAATTCTGAGGTACCGGCAACCTCGCAGGATTAGATAGCTAGGTGTGGCTGACCCCAGCCGGGCCACAAAAAAAAGTGTGAAAAATAGATTGTTTGAGTATGTCGCTATAATGTCTAGAGTTTGTCAGAGTTTGTCGGCAAGTTTCAGAGTTTGTCGCTTGCGCGTTTCAGAGATCTGTGTGGCCCGGCTGGGGATACGTTACCCCAGCCGGGCCACACAGATCTCGAAAACGAAACGACCTAGTGAAAATCTGTTTGCTGATATAGATAGGCGGCAGTTTGTCGGACAAGTTTGAGTTTTCATCGGGCTCGCGTTTAAGGGGGCTGTGTGGCCCGACTGGGGTAACGTTACTCCAGCCGGACCACACAGATCTCCAAAACCAAACGACATAGCGAAAATCTTTTTGCTGATATAGATAGGCGGCAGTTTGTCAGAGTTTGTGTGTGCGTTCCCCAGCAGGAAATTGTGTCCTAGGCCAAATTAAGTTTCATGAATAATTAGAGCGTAATTTGCTATAAATGTGCGCGAAATAAAAAATTTGTGCGCCTTTCCGTTTTAGAATAAAATGAGAAAAACGAATCCTGCTGGGGTAACGTTTTTCCAGCAGGAAGATTTTAAACGAATAATCCGAGAGATAAATAATTTATATGAGCGGATAGCTTATATTTGTGCATAAATGTGCGCCAAAAATGAAATTTGTGGGCTATCGGGTTTTACAGATATTTCGTTTCCTGCTGGGGTAACGTTTTGTTGAAACTTGTTTCTCCAAAACCATCGAATTTGCGCCCATTGAATAAAGATACATGAGTAGCTTTTAATTTGTGCCTATTTGTGACATAATTTGATTTTCAAAAATATTTACAGTTTAGGAGTAATCACGTAATGAAGGAAATTCGAAAAAATTTTCTAGCGCATAAATGAGAAAGCATAGAAACTCACTGAAAACGACTTTTGAATGGTCTTATTATTACTAACAAACAAAAAGTTTCAAGAATCTACATGTACGCGTTTTTGAATAATTAAACTTTAACTTTAATCGGTGATAACGTCACTGTAAACTCACAATGCAAGAAAGTGACTAAACCAAAATTACATAGGTATAGACTAAAAATTAGAGCGTATTCAGAACTATTTATCATGAAAATTTCAGCATCATATATTTTGTATTAAAGGAGATATTAACAAAAACCAAAAAATTGGCAAATTCTTTGGTTATCCGACTAAATTCGAAAGACCACCAAAAAGCGACGGTTTCATACTTGTTGATGACATTCTTAATTTTACCCAATAACAAGTTTAAATACGTCACGTCTGTGTACACTCGGCTATAAAACTGTTTTGGAAAAATGAATTTATTTACTTTTTTTGAGTTTATTGTCTATATTATTAAAAATAAACACTTCCACTTAAATACCTACTTATTTAATGTGCGTCTATTGATAATTAATAATGTAATATTATATATTATGTGAATATATTATATATTATGTAATATTATATAAATCATAGCATTATATAATATTACAATTACGGAGATAGACCTCTTTTAGTGGAAATAAAAAGACATCAAATAAATATTAGGCATATTGAAAATTTATTAAGTGTAGGCAAACAAACACAAACATGGTCAAGTTATAGAAATAGATAGGAAACCAATAAAGTATCCTTTTATATTATGAACATAAAATTTGCAACAGCAAAATTATTACATTAAAAAAGCAGTTTTTTGCTTGCAAATTGCTTGCTTTGCAAACTGCTTTTTTAATGTAATAGAATCAAAACATCAATCTACGGCGCTAGGTGAAGTAGGTAATGACGGCACCTAGTTGTTTACTTGTAGCTATAAAGCTAGATTACTCGCATAGGGTGGAAAGCGTGCTTGTCATTCCTATCTGAGGCGATTAACTGTCGCATTCTATATTATATATAATTCTTTATTGTACACACACATTAAAAAAATACATTTAAAACTAACAGTATATATAAAGGCGGACTTATTTCTCATAGAGATATCTACCAGCCAACCTAAGTCCTAATCTATTCCGCTCTTTGGTGATCGGATCTTTTTTGTTGCACATACAGTGTACGTTGCCAACTTGTGACACCAGATGTAAAGTCATAGTACCCAGTAATTTCACTGCCATATCTTACCCTTCAAACTGGAACACAGCAATGCAAGCACTGCTGCTTTGCGGCAGAAATATATAAGACGGAGGTACCTAAGCAGACGACCCTAGTACAGAGTCTCCCTCCAGTAAAGTCTATGTCTAGTGTGCCGCAAAGCTCTTTACTTGGGCCGTTGGATAACTTATCTAACAAAAGCACGGCAGTTTATTTTGTACTAAAATTGCTATGAATGATACATTAATGACAATAAACTCAAAAACTCAATTGCCGTTATGAACGCGACTGTATCGACAACAACTGTTGTTTAATACTGTCAAGAATAGAATGTCATCAACAAGTATGAAATCGTCGCTTTTTGGTGGTCATTCGAATTTAGTCGGATAACCATAAACTTAGCCCATATTTTGGTTTTTTGTTTATATTAACTTTATTAATAAATGTATGAAGCTGAAATTTTCATGACATATATTTTGGAACATGCACTAATTTTTGATTCATACCCATTTAACTTGGCATTAATCAGTTTCGTGCATTTTGAGTTTAAAGTGACGTTATAACCAATTAAAGTTAAAGTTATATTATTTAAAAACGCGTATTCCCAGATTCATGAAACTTTTTATTTTTGATCGAAACAATAAGACCAATCAAATAACGTTTTCAGTGAGCTTCTATGTTGTCTCATTTAAGCGCTATAATTTTTTTCCGAGTTTTCTTCAATACGCGATTACTCCTAAACTGTAAATATTTTTGAAAATCAAATTATGTCACAAATAGGCACAAATTAAAAGCTACTCATGTATCTTTATTCAATGGGCGCACATTCGATGGTTTTGGAGAAACAAGTTTCAGCAAAACGTTACCCCAGCAGGAAACGAAATATCTGTAAAACCCGATGGCCCACAAATTTCATTTTTGGCGCACATTTATGCACAAATATAAGCTATCCGCTCATATAAATTATTTATCTCTCGGATTATTCGTTTAAAATCTTCCTGCTGGAAAAACGTTACCCCAGCAGGATTCGTTTTTCTCATTTTTTTCCAAAACGGAAAGGCGCACAAATTTTTTGTTTCGCGCACATTTATAGCAAATTACGCTCTAATTATTCATGAAACTTAATTTAGCCTAGGACACAATTTCCTGCTGGGGGAACGCACACGACTTTGTCGGACAAGTTTCAGAGTTTGTCGATCCACCATTTCAGAGCTCACCTGCAGCAAAGTTGCTGCAGCTGCAGCTGAATCTCGAAACAAAGCGACGTAGAGAAAAACTGTTTGCTGGAATAGTGAAGCGGTAGTTTGTCGGAGTTTGTCGAACAAATTCCACAGTTTGAGACATGCGCATTTCCGAGATATGTGTGGCCCGGCTGGAGAAACGTTACCCCAGCCGGACCACCTGGATCTCGCAAACGAAACGACCTAGCAAAAATCTGCTTACTGACAAAGATAGGTGGTAGTTTGTCGATACATTCTTCAAAGATTCAGAGTTTGTCGACGCCTTAATCCAAAGAAAGAAAGAATTCTTTATTTGGGTAAATAGTCTAGGAAAGGACAACAACTTTTAACATGAAACAATGAATTCGTAATAAACTTTATGGATGCTTTATACAAAAAATATTCTTTTCAGCATATACATCTAACAAACAAAACCTCATAAAACTTACTTTGCATGCACTTATTAAAATCGATTTTATTTATTGGTTATTATGAAACACCGTGTATAACAAACAAAACCTCATAAAACTTGCTTTGTTAAAGAAAGTTGTACGCGACTGTACATTACTTCATATAGATAGACAAGGAGACCAGATGCCAAATGTTGCTTAAATCATACATTTAAAAAATATCAATCACTCATCGAGGATTTACATAAATTTAAATATTAACGGTTACTGTTTCATCACTGAATTCAATTAACGATTTTACCTTAACTTTTTATTGTAAGTACGTAAAACATGAAAAATAACGAAACCTCGCACATTTGAGACTCCAGGCTCCTAGACTATTTACCCAAATAAAGAATTCTTTCTTTCTTTGGATTGAGGCGTCGACAAACTCTAAATCTTTGAAGAATGTAACGACAAACTACCACCTATCTTTGTCAGTAAGCAGATTTTTGCTAGGTCGTTTCGTTTTCGAGATCCAGGTGGCCCGGCTGGGGTAACGTTTCTCCAGCCGGGCCACAGATATCTCGGAAATCTGGCCTATCTGTATCAGCAAACAGATTTTCGCTATGTCGTTTGGTTTTGGAGATCTGTGTGGCCCGGCTGGCCCTTAAACGCGTGCCCGATGTAAATTCAAACTTATCCGACAAACTTCGACAATCTGCCGCCTATCTATATCAGCAAACAAATTTTCACTAGGTCGTTTCGTTTTCGAGATCTGTGTGGCCCGGCTGGGGTAACGTATCCCCAGCCGGGCCACACAGATCTCTGAAACGCGCAAGCGACAAACTCTGAAACTTGCCGACATACTCAAACAATCTATTTTTTTTGTGGCCCGGCTGGGGTCAGCCACACGATAGCTAGCATCATTAACTACAACGTTGTTCTACGACTTTTGATAATTCGTTAGATTTTACTTTCGTACAAAAATAAGAATTCATTTTATATAGGTACCTCTAGAATGTTTGTAACTCTACGCACACAGCGCGCGAGCGTAGCGTTGTCTTCCGTCGTCGTTCATAAATGAAACATAGACTGCACAATGTCACGACAGTGCAATAAAAACTTGAAAATTGATTTTTATTCAATGTATTGAGTTATCTTAAAACTCGTAAAACAAACGTTGAAGTTAATGATGTTAGCTATCTAATTCTGCGAGGTTGCCGGTACTTCAAAATTTAACCTGTATATAGGTTATAATTTCTACGCAGATGCAGGTTGCCTCAGTATATGTTGGTTGCATGTTTTTTTACCGCAAGAGCGTCGGACAAGTACCTACATATGAAATTCGAAAAAGATCGAACCCCGGATCTCCCGATTAGAAGACCAGTGCCGAGACCACAGCGCCATCGACGCTCCGTGCTGTACTCTATACCTATACTAGGGGCGTTCCAAATAAGCACCGATTTGCAGCATTTTTAGCATCAACGCGTTTCAATACTTTCAATAGCTTTTGGTGTTAACTTTTCGTGCTAGTTTCGCGTATTCCAGTTCAATATTTTTGCCACGAAAGTTAGCATCAAATACTCAACCCTAAGTCGAATCTAAGTATTGGCATGTTGGTGTGGTACTAATTAGTGATATTTCTTTGTCGATTGATCGCATGGAGTGCGGGCGGTGCACCATTGGCCTGCGTAGTTAGTACCAACTACCGACATTTTTTTTGAAGTTTTGCTCCTTAACAGTAGGCTAGATGAATGAAAAAAAATTATTGCCTTAATAGAAGCTCATTCATATAATAAACAGAAAGAAAAAATCGGTTTTCCAATAACTATAAAAACAACCAATACATAAGGTATTAAAGATTTTTCTCCGTCTCTTTCTAGCAAAACGGCAATTAACATGGAGTTTATATGGCCGTACTCAACAATGACGTCAGGGTTGATGTCAGATCTCTCTGTCTAATCGCTTCCAAATTAACAGTCTAAAATGCTTGTATCTTATGTATTTTTAAGCCGATTTTAATTCTAATTTCACATAATTGCATATTTTACTACGGTATTTTATTAGTTTATGAAGAGACGTGGAAATAAGAATTCAGTCATCATCCCAATTAGTAATGGACTTAACGCCGAAAAATAACGCCTGAAATGCTAACACCATTAATTACGTATATTGATGGGTCCTCTGACATTTTTGTTCGACATTCTTCTTCATCTTTTTTCATGAATCATAGGGGTTTTTCAGAGGATTTAAAAAAATATATTGAAAGAAATGTATAATTTTGCCGGTTTGTACCATTTGTTAAGTCAATTGAGTAATTAGGTGAGCTGTTAAAATTCAGCACGAAAAATCAGTTCCTACCTTTATTTGTAAGAAAAAAAAAATACGCCATAGGGTGCGCGCTTAGTGGTTAATCTGCGGTCTCCGTAAGTACGACCACATCTCCAAATTTTGAATGAAACTGAAATAGCTTCCTATTCGGCTTTGGCGTAATGTGCACATCCTTTCAACTCTTTACAAAGATCCCCAACTACTTGTCTTCTTTTCCGAATCCAGTTATTACCTCCTCCTGGTTGTCCTAAACGTTAATGTATGTACAAGTATGCTTCAACTTTTTAATACCAACTCGCGTTTTCTTTTTCACTCTTTTCTCCTTTCATGATGCTCAACTTTGGAATAAACTCCCGAAACATAAATTCAGAACTGTCCATATTCATTCAAACGTCAGCTCAGGAAATACCAATTACCTTTCCCAATTGAACGTTGGAGTCTCAACTAATGTTTATATTCAAACAATTTTTTTTATATTTTATATGTATACAGGGTGTCTCAGAAACAATGAATAAACCTTTAACTGTTGATAGGTTTCGTCGAGACCTCTCTAATCTCAAATTTTGACTTTAGTAAAAATATCTCGGTTTTCAAGATATTTGATAGTTTATGATTTTTTTAAAAAATGCCACTTTTGGTTGGTTTTTAATGTGCCATTTTTACAAATACGGACTTTTTCTGATTCAGGTTTATTTAGCTTCTAACGGAATAGTTCAGCTATCAATAACAGTGGTTAAAATTGAGCTAGCTAATCACGAAGTGCTTGGAAAAAACAATGTTCCAAAAAAATTTAAACAAGAAATTATTTTTCTTCGTGTTTGGTCTGCTACCATGTAAAAAAAATGTATGACGCTCATCCTGCCCATTATCTTAAAAAAATGCTTAGTTATTCTAGTTTCAAAAAAGGTATGATAAACTTATGCTTAATGTATCTCTGAACTTTTATTACTGCTTGAATAGCAAATGGTATGAAAATTTTAAAAAGATTGTTTGTCGGATTAATTATTTTTCGGATTAATTTTATTCGGTTAATTTAGTTTTCCAGTATTAAGTTTATGCTTTCTTGACTTTCTGACTGGTTGAATAGCAAATAAAATGAAAATTTGAAAAAAAAAAAGGTTTTTTTCCACTAATAAGCACTTAAAGCTTATTTGTAAACATTCGTTTGCGAGTCACAGAGTTGAGAAACGTGTTTTTTTTGTGGCCCCTGCCTGCCACATGTCTCATCCACTATGCGCAATCAAAAAGGAGCCTTATCATTAACAGCACATGAGTCATAAGCATTTGCAACCTTACCTGCTATCGAATTTCCTGGAAGGACTTTTTTTACCTGCGTCTGATCATTGGGTTCTTTGTTACGATTGTTAGTGTCCTTCTGAACTCCGGTTGTGACCCACGCGTGTTTTCTGTATTCGAGAGATTCGATAGAGCTTCGATGATTTTAAACGACATTTTGCTGTGATTTTGGACTTGACTAGCTTTGCGATTCGGATATTGTTTGTGCTGTGAAACCTATTGACAACTGGTGATCATATGGACTTGGCTAGCTTTACGATTTGGATATTGTTTGTGCTGTGAAACCTAACTGACAACCAATACATAACACTGAACATGCCTAGACATCAGTACACGTCGCGCGAATATGCAAACATGCATTTCGTTTATGGCGAATGTCGAGGAAATGCTAACGCTGCTGCTCGTCTGTACGCAGAGAGGTAAGATTATTTATTTTCTCTTTAATTCAATCAATCTTATTTTTTTTTAAATCACACACATTTATTGCAACTTTAGTTAAACGTATCAGGATGGGTCTTACATTATGTTATCCTTCTAAAAATAGTCACACGCCGTGTTTAATTAGATTTTGAAATTAAATGAATTAGTAAATTTAATAACGTCATTTTTTGTATTAGGTACCCCAACGCACGTCACCCAGACTATCGAGTTTTTGCTCGGGTACATAATTCGTACTGCGAAGGGAGGCTTCCAGGAAGAGGCATTGGTGGTGCAGGGCCAGGAAGACCAGAAAGAAACGACGATGAAGAAGTAGTAGTCCTCGACGAAATAGAAGAAGATTCAACACGTTCTGTGCGTGGAATTGCACGTCGAACCGGCATTAATAGAAGCAAAGTGCATCGCATATTGAAAAAATACCTTTTGCACCCTTTCCATATTCAAAGGGTCCAAACTCTACAGCCTGCTGACTATCCGCGCAGGATTGCATTCTGCAGAATCATGTTAAATAAAATAAGGGAGGACCCGCAATTTTTCAATAAAATTTTATGGACGGATGAATCCTCATGCCGGAGAGATGGATATTTCAACATCCACAATCTACATAGCTGGCAAGTTGAAAACCCACATTTGATGAGGGAAGATCGGTCCCAAGTTCAATTTAAAGTTAACTTGTGGACTGGGATTATTGACGGACAGGTGATCGGGCCATATGAACTTCCAGCTACACTGAATAGTGAAATTTACCTTAATTTTTTACAAAATGATTTACCCGGCATGCTAGAAGATATCAATTTAGAAGTGAGGCGGAGAATGTGGCTTCAAAATGATGGGTGCCCAGCTCACTACGCAATAGTAGTAAGAAATTATTTAAATCAACACTTCCCACAAAGGTGGATAGGCCGGCTCGGCCCTATTTTATGGCCGCCCAGATCGCCGGATCTAAATCCCTTGGATTTTTTTTATTGGGAATGTCTGAAAGACCTTGTCTACGCGAGGCCAGTATCCTCAATAACAGAGTTGCGTACTTGCATACAAAATGCAGCTGCACACATAAAAACGTCTGGTTACGCGCGCCGCATCAAACTTTCTTTTATAAAAAGATGTAGGGCGTGTATTAGAGCGCAAGGACGCCAATTCGAACATTTATTGTAAATTTAATAAAAAATTAAAATTTCATGTTGTTTTATTTCAAATTCTTTATTCAAACTAAGAATTAATAACTATTCCGAAAAAAATCATTTTAAAATTTCATACCATTTGCTATTCAAGCAGTAATAAAATTTAAGAGATACATTAAGCATAGGTTATCATACCTTTTTTGAAACTAGAATAACTAAGCATTTTTTTAAGATAATGGGCACGATGAGCGTCATACATTTTTTTTACATGGTAGCTGACCAAACACGAAGAAAAATAATTTCTTGTTTAATTTTTTTTGGAACATTGTTTTTTCCAAGCACTTCGTGATTAGCTAGCTCAATTTTAACCACTGTTATTGATAGCTGAACTATTCCGTTAGAAGCTAAAAAAAACTGAATCAGAAAAAGTCCGTATTTGTAAAAATGGCACATTAAAAACCAACCAAAAGTGGCATTTTTTAAAAAAATCATAAATTATCAAATATCTTGAAAACCGAGATATTTTTACTAAAGTCAAAATTTGAGATTAGAGAGGTCTCGACGAAACCTATCAACAGTTAAAGGTTTATCCATTGTTTCTGAGACACCCTGTATGTTACGGTCAGAGTAAATAATCGGGGATTATTAATAATTACCGTTTAGTGATTAATAATAAATAACCAAGAACGGAGGAGCGTCGGTGGCGCAGTGGACTCGGCACTTGCCTTCCAATCGGGGGGTCGGGGTTCGAGACCCGCCATGTACCAATGTGTTTTTTCGTTTCGAATTTCATATGTACATTTGTCTGACGCTCCTACGGTGAAGGAAAACATCGTGAGGCAACCTGCATACATCTGCGAAGAAATTCAATGATGTATGTGAAGTCGACCAATCCGCACTGGGCCAGCGTGGTTGACTAAGGCCTAATCACCCTAATATAGGGTAGGCTCGAGCCCCTCGGTGGGGACGTGTATGGGCTGTGATGATGATGATGAACTAAGAAACCCTCCCGCTTCTTCCTAACCTAACCAACTGTGTTTCAAGTTCCCCAAGTCGGTTCCGTGTGGTCATAAAAAAATTTACTAAATCTATCCGCAACTGTGTTTGAGGTGCCCCGAGTTGGTTCTGGGTAGTCTATCCAACTTTATTTGAGGTAATCCGAGTCAGTTCAGGTTAATCACTTTAACCGGTAATTATTAATAATTACCGATTATTTACTCTGACCGTAACATATACACGAATATTATATAGTATTTTTATATGTATATACACTCACCGGCACGGAATCTTGGCCACCCCTTACTTTTGATATAGTTTGAATAAAATCATTTCTTTGGCATTTAATTCAATTTAGATTTAGTCCATATTCACTTTTTTATTGTTTTTATAATGTTTTTAAGTGTTCAAGAAATTATTGCATAACATTCACTTTCGCAGAAACTTTTACTTAATTTTCCATCGCATTCCCGATTATGTTTGTCTTTATGAGCATGTTCTATCTCTGTCTGTCAGCACGCCCTAGAAGTTTCTAGATGCATCTCGATCTATCTTTTATCTCTGGAAGGTGCCCACTATTGTTGTCTCTTTCTTATCGTGCTATCTCACTCACTCCTATTGAAAATTTAGTCATATATCCAAGTGTGGTTCAAAGGCCCATAAGGGGTCCTGAAAACGCCTGAAAACGGGTTTTCGGGTTATGATGTGGTTCGATAGAGGGTAGCCTGAAACGGACTGAAAACATGTTTCAGGCGCCTGAAAACAACGGCAACTTGGGTAAAATTTCGATATTCTAGTATGTGATAGAGCACCTCCTGAAACGCGCTGAACTGCGTTTTCAGGCTGCTGAAAACGCTTCTAGGGCCAAGAAAACCACGCCGGAACTTTCTTATACCATCGGCGTAACAATACCATGCTTTTTACAGGAGCGTCGGTGGCGCTCCCACTTTATCTGACACTCCCACGGTGAAGGAAAACATCGCAAGGAAACCTGCATAGGTACACCTGCGAAGTAATTTAAAGGTGTATGTGAAGTCAACCAATCCGCACTGGGCCAGCGTGGTTTCACTAAGGCCTAATCGCCCTAACATAACTAGTTAGGGTAGGCTCGTGCCCCTCGGTGGGGACGTTTATAAGCTGTGATGATGATGATGCTTTTCACAACTTGCCTATGTACTTCTCTGTTCATACAATATTCATTGTGTATCTGAAGCCAAAAAATGTTTCAACTATATTGGATACTAGCTGTGCCAGCGAACTACGTTTCGCCGTATATTTTTACCCCTATTAGTCGTAGCGTGATGGTATATAGCCTAAAGCCTTCCTCGATAAATGTACTATCCAACACAAAAATAATTTTTCAATTTGAATCAGTAGTTCCTGAGATTAGCGCGTTCAAGCAAACAAACAAACAAACTTCAGCTTTATAATATTAAGTATAGATTGGCAACACCAACAAAATAAATTGAATTTTAAGTGTTGGTAACTCTTTTACGAATGTGGCAGCGATAAGTAACTGTGTGCTTGTTTACAATTACAATTGAACTGTTTTCGTCGTTTTTACCTCCTTTAACCTCCACGATAAATAAATCCACAATGGATACTTTAATAAAAAAAAAGTTTTAACAATAAATAACATAGAGCTCATTTCACACTGTACACGTAACGTTTTGAGTACGCAATCCACCGTTGAGACGTATTTTGAACAAATGACGTTAAAAAGGACACTTTATTTAATTCATGGATTGCTCACTGGTACACTGTGAAATACGCCCTAATTCTCTTTATTAAATAAATTAATACATCTCTATGGTGCTATGGTTAAGTCCCACCCAGGGGTAGTACCAGAGGTGGGTCCGGAGGGCATTTAATCAACGTATGTTACAATTCGTCTTTGGTTCTATCTTCATCACTTTGTGTCTTTATATTCTCTGTAGTACCTAATGTTTCCTCAGACGTTTCCGTTTGAGAGTCATTTAGATGGTCGTTGACCAGGGAGATCAAGCTGTCAAGGGGCCGCCCGCCGTTCTCAATGTTGACTATTTTCTTATTTTTATACAAGATGAGTGTAGGAACACCATTTATCTGTAACAAAATCCGCAATTGGAGTTATAAAATCAACTTTTCTATAACCTTAACCTAAGACGACTTAAATTTTTATTATTTATTTTGGTAGAATTGATTACACCAGACATTATACACCGTGAATATTGAATGACCCGAGAAAATTTACTAGCGCATTCAGGCAACGATGTAGGTTATATTTCTAAATTGTGATTTTTCATACGCTTGAGTAGCAACACTAGCGCCAAATTGGATCCGCATTTTGAGAAAATTTAATAATACTGAGTTTGGTTCACCCAAAATCCGCACAATACGGGGTCAATTTGGAGCCAATGCGCAAAAATAAGCGTACGAAAAATCACAGTCTCAATGCCGATCGATCGGATTCGGTTCAAGAGTAACCCTACAGGTTATTAAACCTAAGAATGAAACCGATAAAGACAGACTTTTTTAGCATCATTGTCGGCAGCAACAAAGTTGAGAACAACACTTTGATCCGTCCGTACTTCACGCCTTTCGCGTGGTTTTGACCTCAGTATTTCGCGAACAGCTGTAGTGAGCACGCGCAACGCAAAGTAGCTGGCAGTCAGTGCGGTGCAGGTGCGAACTACGCGATTGATTTTGCACTATGGCTTTTCTGTATTCAAATAGAGAATATGCGCTTATGGTGCGTTTCCGATTCATTGTTTATTTGAAGGGAAGTATAGCTTATTTGGAGGGTACTATATAGCCTTTTCGGAATCCGGCTCGTTCGGGAGGCTGGAAGTCGTTAAATCTGCATGCAAGACGATTCGTGATGACTCTCGAAAACAGCTTGTATACATGACTCAGGAGCGTAATGGGCCTGTAATTCATTAACTATCGCGCTTTTTAAAGAAAAGTGTCACCACGGTGCCATACTTGAGGCGTTTTGCCCTCGAGTATGACGGAGTTAAATTTAAATAGCCTCTGCAGCGCTTTCCGAACTGGCAGTCCACCCGTTTTTAGACGATCTGCTGTGACTTCATCATCACCCGGCGCCTTGTTGTTCTTGAGCCACACTAATCTCGTACAGGCTGTCGTCCGGGATTATTATTTTTAACCGACTTCAAAAAAGGAGGAGGTTCTCAATTCGATGCGTATGTTTTTTTTTGTGTGTATGTTACGCGATTACACCGCCAGTTGTGAACCGATTTTCAAAATTCTTTTTGTGTTCGATAGAGTATACTCCAAGGGTGGTCCCATGGTCACCAAAGTCAGGATCTGATGATGGGATCCCATGAAAATCGAGGAAAACCCTTAAATTTTAAGGTGTTTCCAACGTGTTTTGTGTGTATGTTACGCGATTACTCCGCCAATTGTGGACCGATTTTCAAAATTCTTTTTGTATTCGATAGAATATACTCCTAGGGTGGTCTCAAGGTCACCAAAGTCAGGATCTGATGATGGGATCCCATGAAAATCGAGGGAAACGCTAATACGCGGGAAAGGCTAATTTTTTAGGGTTAGGGATTCTTTCACTAAAAAGATTTCATTCACTAAAAAGTTAAAAATAAAAAATATTTAACAAAAAATAAAAACAGACTTCAAAAACACTGAAAAGTTAAAAATAATATAAGAATAGGTACAGACATCACACTTCTATATTGAAGTCGGTGCCAAATTTTAACAATTTCTAGGAGAACATCGTTTGGCACCGACTTCAATATAGAAGTGTGATGTCTGTACCTATGGGGGCGTCCATAAATTACGTGAGATGTTTAAGGGGGGAGGGGGTCGAGTGAAATCTCATCTAATCTTACGTTGGAGAAAGGGGGGGTCTCGGCAAATATCACGCAATTTTTTTTCTGATTGAAACAAAAAAAAATATACTATTTTGGTCCATTTAATCCAGATTGTACATGCTTAAGATTAAATCTTAAGCGTAATCGTAATACGATTAAGATCATTCACTAATTCGTTCGAAAGAAAATAATTTTACTCATACTTCGACGAAGAAACCCACATTTTGAAAAATCTCACGTGAGATTGGGGGATGGGGGAGGGGGTTAAATAAAATCTCACGATATCTCACCAGGGGGGGAGGGAGGTACAGAAAATTTAAAAAAACACCTCACGTAATTAATGGACGCCCCCTATTCTTATATTATTTTTAACTTTTCAGTGTTTTTGAAGTAGGTTTTTATTTTTTGTAAAATATTGTTTTATATAAAGATACTTTATTTTTCGGTGTGTGTTGACGCTATTGTTCGTACCTTTTCTGTTTCGCATATGGGCTTCGAGCGCACGCAATCAACGTCTGCGATCAGCACTCGACTCTCGTTCTGAAAGTACTCGCCGAGCTTCAACCATAAAGGTCCTAGCTGCATACAGTGGGCACACCTAAGGTAGAGAAAAAGAAAAGTTTTAAGTACTTGTCACATTTTCTAACAATCAATAGTAAAGTAACTGTTGCTA
Source organism: Schoenobius gigantellus (assembly GCA_963935595.1). NCBI lineage: Eukaryota > Metazoa > Arthropoda > Insecta > Lepidoptera > Crambidae > Schoenobius > Schoenobius gigantellus. The sequence goes on from OZ012551.1 coordinate 31,461,659, forward strand.
TTCGGTTATGGAACGTGGAGAGTGACGAAAGGGCTGACAAACAAGTTGTAAGTCTTCGACAATTAGTGCCTAAGGTAGCTCCTCCGCGTTTTTTGGTCAAAGACAATACGTAACAAAGACCTGTGGAAACTCTGCCAGGAATGAGCTATCGGCTAAGAAATCGTATCGCACTGCGTAAATGGAGATGGAAAGGCCACACACTTCGAAGAAGGACGACAAGAGCCACCAGCATCGCTTTCGAATGGCAGCCACCGAATGGTGGGCGAGCCCGCGAGTCCCATACAGACTTGGCGCCGGAGCGCGTACTGATAGCTACGAGCAGTGTGCGACTAAACTAAAGTGAGGACAAAAAAGTCGCAGTGGACAGAAAGGCGTGACGGAACCTTATGGAAGCCCTTTTTTCGGGGGTAATGCGTAACTGCACCGTACCCGCCGTTGGCTAGACGGCGAGCGTATGTGGGGCTCTCCCGGCAGAGTGCCAAGTCAGCCCACTAAAACCCCCCGGTGTTCTCCCTGCGTATGGTAATGGGCTTATTACACTATTAAATTTGTAGATATCCTATTTAGGAACATTCTAATTAGAAAGTTGGAAGCGAGTGATCACACTAGACTAAATTGAATCCTAAATCGGAAGCTGTGTTGCCACGTTAGTGGATTTTCCACTAGTTTTGGTGGTTTGGTGTTTCTGGTGGCTAGTTTTTAGTGGGCATCAAAAGTTAAAAACATAAACATAAATTAACTTCATCTAATAAAATACTAGTCACAACCGAGATAAGTGTACAGATTATAAAAAGAAATTATAAATAATAATAAACCTATACACACTATACATTTAAATACACACTATACATTTCATAATGAATCAATATTTACTGCTATAAATGATGAAGAAGAATATACATATATACTAATAAATATTTGGTAGATTTTAGTAACTTTGGTCGATGTAATAGTATTGTTATTAAATAAATCACATTTTTTTCTGCCTTTACATTCACTGCTAAAATTATTGGTGGAATTTAGCGCATTGTCCAACATTTGATTTTCTTATAATCTAGCGGAATTTTTACAACAGTTTAGTGTATTTTATTTCCTTCTAACGGCAACACTGAAGTAGAGCGATTGGGACCCTTCTTGCTTCCTAAATCGTATCCAATCTGTTCTAACTGCGATTACACCTTCCTTTTTCCTAAATCGGATCTCTACAAATTGAATAGTGTAATAAGCTCTTTAGGTCCACACTGCAACCGTATGGAAACCCTATGCACCTAAAGGATGTCTATGGATGAACAACATATTTACAATTATTAATGGAACAACCGAATCTATGTTTTGTTACATTTGTACATTAATTTTTAAGCGACATCTAAGAAAAAATTGATTTATTAACCAACTTCGAAAAAAGGAGGTTACTCAATTCAACCGTATATATGCCTGTTTTTTTTATGTTTGTTCGCGAATAACTTCGTCGTTTATGAACCGATTTTGATGATTCTTTCTGTATTCGATAGAGGATACTCCAAGGGTGGTCCCATGGTCACCAAAGTCAGGATTTGAGGATGGGATCCCATGAAAAGCGAGGGAAACCCTAATTAAATACCTATAATATATTAGGGTTTCTTTCACGAAAAAGTTAAAAATAAAAAATATTTTACAAAAAATAAAAACCGACTTCAAAAACACTGAAAAGTTAAAAATAATATATGAATAGGTACAGACAACATCACACTTCTATATTGAAGTTGGTGACAAATTTTAAGACTTTCTAGGAGATCATCGCTTGGCACCTACTTCAATATAGAAGTGTGATGTTGTCTGTACCTATTCATATATTATTTTTAAATCTTGGGCAAATTCATTCTTTTATTGAAGTCGGTTTTTATTTTATGTAAAATATTTTTTTTATTAAATGATAAAACTTATGGGTAAAGTTTAAGAATAGGTGAGTAAATAGGCGAATAGTAAAGTTTTAATCTATAATTGGAAAAAATCGAAGCCATTGATTTACTACCAAATGTAGATAGAGCGCTTCATACAAAAACGCGTACTTGAAATCTGACACCTAGTCGACTATACATTTGTACTCGCTGATATATACTTGAATATGCACGCCCGAATGAAAATTACCATAAAGAAAGTACCGTATTTATCGAATTCAACCTTATTCTGCATTATTACGGCAACTATTTTAAGTTCAACCGTGGGAAGTTACATCATTTCATACCTAGGCAGAGATCAAACGACGTTTTAGTAATTGCTACAAGAAAATATCAACTTTATGCTCTCAAACATAATGCTTGAAATTGCTTATCGCGTTGTCGCTCCAACGCATGAATGAGATAACACATCGTGATACGACGCCCGTGCGAGCGAGACGATCGTGATGTACTGACACTGACGCGAAGCGACATGTTTATGATTAAAATAATTGTTTTTGATTGGTTTTTACATATAAATCGAATATTTGAATACATGATAAGATGTGTAATGAGTTTACTCACGCAAAATATGAAATCCCGTCTTTTTTCTACCATTTCTGGCTATTGTTACCAATATTGTGAAATATGAACAGATTTTAATGCTTATTTTACGGGTAGAGTAAGCTTAGTCTGAAAGGACATACAGTTTTTGTTTCATCGAAATGTGATGTTAATTAAGCGACTTGCTGATAATAACCGAATTCCACGCGGACGAAGTCGCCAGCAACAGCTAGTAAAAGATAAAACAATTACCATGGTGCAAAGTAATTGATGAAAACTAAATCCTTTTCTAAAAATGTTTCAAACGTTTCCTCCGATATCCGAGCAACTGGGAGCACTTTCTTTTTCTTCATAAATTTCTCTGGGTCGTGATTTTCGGTTAGCAACATTTTCTCAACATATGCTCCGAGCTCCTCCAATTTGTAGACATCTGCGACACCCATCTGTTGAAATAGACAGCTTTTCTGAAATATGACTGGACAACTTGGTCAATGTAGGTACAGATTGCGCCGAACGTCTAGTCCGCTCTGAACACATGATGCGCGTTGCACTGTTGTAACATGGTTGTAAATTATATTGTTCGATCTTATGATAGGTAACCCTTATGTAGACGGTTACCTATCATAAGATCGAACATTTTTTGACCGAATTTGATTTAACCGAAAACTTTTCGACTATTTTGGTTCCTTTTTTTTTAATTCGACGAAATTACGTTTGCCACTGTATCATTTGACCAGACTGATTATCAATTCGATTTTTTTCGTTTCTCCAACGTTTCATTTGGTCGAAAAAATTTTTACCCAAATTTTGCTTAACCGAAATAACATTTGTTAGAAGTATTGTGTTTCCGAACAAGCTAACAAAGAAGCATGCAAGCAAGCCTATAGCATGCAACATGCAGTTTGATGTTTCGCTCGCTCCGCTGTGCGTGGTCACAATGTCTAACCTAACCTATCTATTATCCTGTAACATCTTTTCCTTGCGGGGGGCTTTCGTCCCCCGACCCCCCCTGCACCCCTTGCACTTTTTGCATAACCTGGCTCTTGCTCATTTGTTACCTTTGGTGTAATAGCAGAGCGGTTAAGTAGATACACAACATAATATAACATTTGTAGCCAAATAATATTTGGTAAAATGTTGTTTTGGTGAAGTGAAAGTATATGGCAAATGAAAAAAGTTCAAAAGAAACTTCGACCAATAGTAAAAGAAATATTTTGAAAATCGGTGAAACGTTGTTCAGTAAAATAACACCTATGTCAAATGATATTTCGATGATTTAAAAATATGGCAAACAATACATATGGCAAAAAAGACGTCGGTGAACCGTTTTCGATCAAATGAAATTCGAACAAGCAAATTTCGGACAAGTTATAGGTTCCCCTACATAAGTCATAAGTGTTAAGATGAATGTCACATCAGTAAATAAGTTTTAGCACGACAAGAATAAACTTAGTATGTTTTATGTGCGTGAGAAAGAGGCGTGAGACAACTTCAGAGCGGACTAGTAGTTTGGCGCGGACTGTAGTAGTACTATGCCTTTCAACTTTTGTGACCAAGTATGCAACCATCAATTGTGAAAGTGTTGAGGACCTAAGGTATTATAGTGAGAGACAAAAGTGAACAATGTGTGCAAATATTCTGTCGACAACCTACTCTTGTCTTCACATTGGTTGGAAACAAAATTATTACTTACAATTCTGCCGTTGACCATCCAGAGTAAGTATGGATACTGTTTGATGTCAAAGTTTTTGCAAGTTATCTCATTATCCATGCAATTCACTTTTCCAATTTTTATGTATTCATTTGACGCATATTGAATCCCTAGGTCCGCCCAGACTGGTGCTAATTTCTGGAAATATTTTATAAAAATTAATTATACAGAATGAGATTAAAGGTGTGTCCCCTGTAATTTTTGTTTCAAAATATAAGAATAAATGTTACGTGTTTTGTTTACTAATTGGATCATCCTCGGTTTAGTAATTCCGTGTTTTGTCTTATTTTAACACTAGCTTTGCGCTCGCGACTTCGCCCGAGTTATTATTGTTTTCCCGTGGGAATTTTATATTTTCCCGTAGGAAAAATAATTTTGTAGCCTATTATATAGAAGACGGTTATTTTTTATATTTAGGAGCTCGGATAATTAATTTCATAGAAATTGGAGCAGATTTTAAATATTTTCCATAGAAACTTTCAACCCCTATTTTGCTCCCTAAGGGGATGAATTCCAATAAACATGAAACACGTATTCAATGATATGGTTCTCAAAGTATGAATCTCAAGTTTTATCAAAATCGTTACTAATTTAATGATTTTTCCATACAAACATGCAAACCCAATTTCATCCCTTCAGGATTAAATTTTTTTAAAATCCCTTCTTAGTGTGCGTCCGTATTTTGAATTAAAACAACTGTCCAAATTTTACGTTTCTACCATTAGCGGTTGCGGCTGTGCGTGTGTCTATAGATTTATTTATTTATTTATTTTATTATGTACACATGACAGATTATAATTAATTACAAACATTATAATAAGTTAACAAAGACAATGAGATCTGAATTATAATCCATTAGTATGTGCACTATAAAAACACAATAAGGTAAGACGCATTCGATGAATATAAAACTAAATTGATAATAATGCAAACCCTAACCTAAAAATTAATTACATATACATACTACATATCTGCCTTTGGACTCTAGTAGAGGATTTGTCTGAGTTTTTTGCAATATGTTGCATATTTTGGAGTAAATATATCCAGATCTAAGTTATCCCGCGAAATGTCATTATAGAGACGAGCCATCCTAACTAGAGGATTGTAAAATGAGGTATTATTTCTGTAAACATATAATGCAAAAAGGCCCGTCTTATTGGATCTACGCGCACTATATTTTATATTAAACGAGATTAGAGAAAGCAGATCTGGAGCATCGATCACAGAATGAATAAGTATAAATAACAAAGATCAAAATATTTTCTGCGTTTTTCTAATGTTTGTACATTAAATTTATATAGTCGGGCATCGTAGTTAAGATTATTACGTCCCGGTTGCTGACGGTAAACCAGCATGCGTAAGCACTTTCTCTGTACTCTTTCTATTAAATCTATATGTACTTTATAGTGCGGATTCCAGACAGGACTGCCGTATTCCAAGATGCTTCTTACAAGAGTATAATATAAATAAAGTAGGGAACGCGCCTGTGTAAAACCTTTACTTGACCTAAAAATAAATAGTAAAAGTTGATTGGCTTTTGTTGCTATGTATTGATAATGTGCCCGGAATGTCAGCTTACTTTCAAATAGAATACCTAAATCTTTGACCACATTGGACCTTTGAATTGTCTGATCATCAATTTTGTAGTCATTAACGATCTGATTGTGTTTATTAGTAAAAGTTATAATGAAGCATTTGTTTATATTCAGATACATACGGTTAAAAAATATATATTGCGACATTAAATACTAGGACTTTAAGGACACCAGAATCCTTGCTAGAATTGGAAGAAGCATTGAAGGATCTACACTGGGATATAGTAGGAATTAGTGAAATGCGAAGATCTGGAGAAGCGATTAAAGAACATCCAGACTATATTATATTCAACAAAGGAGAAATAGGAGGCCAAAGAGGAGTTGGATTCATGATCAAAATACACCTCAAAAATTACATACAAGACTTTATCGGAGTCACTGATCGGATAGTTCAACTAAATATCAAAATACCCAACTACAAGAAAATGTGGACCATTATACAAGTGTATGCACCCACAGAACAAGCGGACAAATCAGAACTTGAATCCTCCTACAGCAAACTATCCCAAATTATTAAGCAAATTAAGCATTAAGTCCGCCCTTTGTACAGTTTTAAGTGCAATAAAGATTAAATAAATAAATAAATTATAATCACTCATTCAAATAATACAATTATACTCATGGGTGACTTCAATGCTCAGGTAGGAGCCAAACAAAACAATGACGAATATGCGTTGGGTAAATTTGCTTATGGTAAAAGAAGCATGAATGGACAAAGACTGGTAGATTTTCTACTGGAACATAATCTAACTCTTTTGAATAGCATATTCAAGAAAAATGTGAATAACAAGTGGACTTGGATTTCACCTGATGGGAAAAGCAGGAATGAAATAGACTACATAATAACCAACCACCCTAAATTAATAACGAATACGTCAGTCATAAATAAGCTTAATTTCAATACTGATCATCGTATGGTACGAGCATCCCTCAAAGAAACTTCATCAAAATTGCCTAGAAAGCACATGACTCCAACAAGAACGATTGATCACTCAGAAATCAACAAACTGACATCTCATTCCTTAGACAGACTACGCAAAGAACTATTAGTATCTGATTCAGCAGATGTTAAGACAAGCTATGCCAAACTGCAAAAACAGCTCACGTACCATTAGAACAAAAAACTGCCCAAACACAAATATACTTTAAGCAACTTAACACTTCAACTTATAAAAGATAGAAAAAGCCTATTTACTAGCAAACTGAGAAAACAGAACATACAAAAAATAACGGAGTTAAGCAAAAAAATAAGGAATGGTATTATAAAGGACAGGGAAGCTAATAGATTGCATATTCTTGAAAAACATATCACAAGAACAGGAGGAACCAAGAAAGCACTTAAAGAACTGCGAGAGACAAAGCCATGGATATCAAACTTGAAATACAATTGCAGCAACCCCAGCAAAAACACAAACCGAAAAGAAATAAACAGAATAGCTACAAAATTTTATCGCAGCCTCTACTCTGACCAGAATGCAATAGAGCAAAGAACAAGCCCTGAATCATTGACCACTGAACCCAGAATACTACCCAGCGAAGTAAGAAAGGCAATCCTTAGCCAAAAATCAGACAAAGCGCCAGGCCCAGATGAGATCACAAATGAAACACTTAAAGGAACTCTGGAATCAGTAGTTCCTTTATTGACCACGATCTACAATGATATTCTACTATCAGGATATATTCCAGAGCAGTGGGAAACATCACACATAATTCTCATATACAAAAAAGGTGTCAAAGAAGATATAGGGAATTACCGACCAATCAGCCTCATGACCAACATCTATAAGGTTTTCTCCAAAATTATCTTGGATCGAATAAGCACGACACTAGACGCAAACCAACCAGTGGAACAGGCTGGCTTCAGAAAAATTTTTGCCACGATAGACCATATACACACCGTTAAGCAGATAGTGGAGAAGTATAATGAATATAACAAACCTTTGTATATGGCCTTCATTGATTACACCAAAGCTTTCGACAGCATTAGCCATGAAGCGATTTGGAACAGTCTTCAAAATCAGGGAATCTCTGCACTTTACATAAAGATAATCAAAAACATATACGCAAATAGTAAAGCAAGAATAAAACTGGAATCATTAGGCGAAACATTTAAAATTGAAAGAGGAGTTCGACAAGGAGACCCATTATCCCCAAAACTGTTCTCCGCAGTATTAGAAAATGTATTCCGAAAACTAGATTGGGACTATTATGGCCTATGCATCGATGGGAGAAACCTAAATCACTTGAGATTTGCTGATGACATCATTCTGTTTGAGGAAAATCCGAGCAAACTACAGAAAATGATTGACGAACTAAACAATGAAAGTAATAAAGTTGGACTATCCATGAACACAAATAAGACAAAATTACTGACAAATTCTAAAAATTCTAAAAATCAAGAGCTAAAAATCAACAACTTACCCCTCGAATATGTGAACGAGTATACTTACCTTGGGCAAGTCATTTCCCATGAAGATCAAACTACCAAAGAAATAAAAAAACGTATAGCCAATAGTTGGAAAAGATTTTGGTCGCTAAAAGAAGTGATGAAATCTACTGAATCTATTTAGTTTAGCAATCAAACGGAAAGTGTTTAACACCTGCATTTTACCTTGCCTCACTTATGGATGTGAAACCTGGTCCCTTTCAAAACAACACAGAGATATGCTCAAATACTGTCAAAGAGTCATGGAAAGAAGTATCATGAGTATCAAGAAACAAGCCAGAGTAAGAAATACAACCATAAGATCTAAGACTCAAGTAATAGATGTACTTATAAAGATAGACCAACTGAAGTGGAGATGGATCGGGCATACGCTAAGAAGTAATCAGGAAAAATGGAGTAAAATTGTCACAGATTGGTATCCTAGAGATGGTAAAAGGAGAAGGGGAAGACAACACAAAAGATGGGAAGATGAGTTAAAATTAACGGCGGGGCCTAACTGGAGAAGGGTCGCTAAGGATAGGGAACAATGGAAAATGTTAGAGGAGGCCTTTGCCAATAGGCACACTGAGCTTAGAGATATACTGTAAGAAAAAAATTTAATTTGAACTGTATGCAAAACTCAGGATAAAGGGCTTAATGTAATGTAATGTAATGTAACATACGGTTAAGTGTACACCATTTCGAAATAGTATTTGTCTTTTTGCAAAGTGTTACAGTCGCTGGTTGAGGAAATAGATTTAAAATTTTTTAGATCATCCGCATATAATAGACATTCGCATGATAAACGTTCTATAAGATCGTTAATAAAAACTATGAATAATAGAGGGCCCAAATGCTATCCTTGCGGTACTCCAGAAGATACTTCGAGTGGAGTTGAGACAAACCCTTCAAGGGCGACCAGCTGACTCCTTTTACTAAGATAAGAGGTAATCCAACGATGCAAATTGCCATTAATACCAATAAGAAGCTAGCTTTCGACAAAGTAGTCCATGATTAACTTTGTCGAAAGCTTTAGAGAAATCAGTATAGATGGCGTCAACCTGACCACCCGTGGCGAATTTTTTACAAAGGTAGTTCTTGAACACTAAAAGGTTAGACACAGTTGACCTACCCCTGATGAAACCGTGCTGTTTAATGTTAACTAATAGATGGGAACTTCTCCTTTTATATACAGGGTTACAGGTTAAGTCGACCTAGATCCGTTAAGGGCGTGTAGTGCCCATCTTATCTGACTGATTTCACTATGAAATACCCTACCCCAAACCTAACCGGGACCGATAGAGCTGCTACCTGAGGGTTTTTTTTTCTACGAATTTTAATAAAACCCTAGATTGTTATACCTTGTTGGATAGCTGACGAAACGTAAATATCTTTTAAGCACATGTGCCAAACGTCTGCCATAATATTTTATTAGATATTCCTTTAAAAAAGTAAACTGTAAAAAAAATACTGACTTTTTGAGCTTTCAATCGTCCAGAACAACGTATTAGTTAACTTACGTAGGATTTTGGTTACTAAGTTCATAGAGTATCTTAATCAGCGTGTAAAAAATAAATAATAATAATAATAAGTAGCACCAATTACAAAATATCATATTTAATGGCAATTGAAAAAAAAACTGAAATTTTTATAAAAAAAATTAAAAGTCGATTATTTCGAAAACGCTTAGGTTTGGGGTAGGATGTTTCATAGTAAAATCAGAAAAGATGGGTACTTACTACACGCCCTTAATGGATCTAGGTCGACTTAACCTGTAACCCTGTACAGATAATTAATGTTGTAATACGGTATTTTTGTATTTTCTGTTTTTCTTTTTTATTTAAATGTGTTTATGTGTGTGTGTGTGTCTCAATACATTATTTCTATTCTATGCAGGCATGTGATATAAGGTAACCTCTCTGTACTGCCTTTCAAAAGACATGCATGCATCATTCTATCTTATTTCTTCAGTCCCAAAATTTAAAACCCAAAATAAATGAATAAAAAAAGACTCATTTATTTCCTTCAGAATGGCTAATTGTAGTTTATAATGTAATCTTTATCTTATTACCTACAATAAAATTAGTTTTCACATAAATTACTATAGATTTAAATCTGGAAACCGTACGGACCGTTTGTCCACACAAACATAGTTCCCTGTTTCCTTCCAGGATAATAGCAACACTTAGCTGTTCTATTTTTCCAAAAAAATAATCAAAAGCCACTATATGGGGTTCTCCTTTTTTTATTAAGCTAATTATTAAATCAGATATTAACTTTAAAAAACCTGAAAAATTGGCCTGATTTACTGCGAAACACAGCCAAAGCCTTTCTTTTATTTTTAATGCAAAAAGTAATTAAATCGGTCTAGTTTTAGTTGTCAGTTGTCTCTTAATTAGTGCTCACTTGATAGTCCGGGCACACAGCGCGACAGCAATACATTTTACAAATACCTATTTCTGAATTCTCTCGACCTTAGTGTTTCCTCTTAATAACCAGTGGTTGGCGTAGGTTGTGCCATTTAGAGTGAATGACCTCAAATATACTTATATGTTAACATATAGATATGCCCCAGGATTTGGGATTACAAAACTGATAAGTTTTGACTTTATTTACTTTTAACACAAGTATAAACTATTAGAGCCCCCGCAGACCACAGACTTTTTATCGGCCGATAGTTTAGTCGGGTTGGGCTGTTAGTGCGCACACTAGGCCAACAAAACAGTTGGGTTGGATGTAAGTGCGCAGACTAGCTTAAACAGTCTGCCGATTGATCACATTCGCTTGGGTAGGTAAGAAGAGATCAGTTGCGTAAAATGTTGCACAGAAATATTATTATTGCTTTATACTTGAGACAAAGGAGAAGGATCAAGAAGAGATATCGAGAATATTGGGTACATCCCATCTACAGTAATAGATTATTGCAAGGGAAGTTTTATACGATTCATTCCAAATTACTCGATTACCCGAAAAAATTTTTCGCCTTTTATCGAATGAGCATAACTAGCTTCAACCAACTTGTCAAATTAATTGGACCAGGAATAGCGAAGGAGGATACAAATTTAAGACTATCTATACCTGTGGAGGAGAGATTGAGCGTTACGATAAGGTAAGATAAACCACAAAACATACTTTTAATTTTTTATTATAATTCAAATACCAAGTTTACAAGTCGTATATTTGGGAATCTTCAAAATTTGAATAATATGACTGGGCTGACATGTTGGAATCAGCTGGTGATGAAACATTTTGAATGGTTGTTTGTGGTAAAGTGGGGGATGGTGTAGAACCGGATGCATAAGCCTGTAATTGTTGTTGTGGCGGCAAGATGTTAGTCTCTCGTTGGTAAACAGGAAAAGAGTTCATAGGTTGTTGCAGTATGGTGTATGTTGGTTGAGAATGAGGCTGAACACGCCTACCAAGTCTTATCTGTTTAAATACGTTAAGAATACTAATCTTAGCATCGAGTTTTTCGTCTGCGGTTAAATTTTTGAGTGATGGGACAAGAGACAATGCAAAGTTTACATCTTCATCAACATTAGTCTGATTTAATGCTTTTAATATTGCTTCGTCCAAATCCGTATTCTTCGAAACACGAGTTTTCTTCTGGCGAGGAGGTGCGGAAGCGGATGGAGCAGTTTCTTCATCATCTTCCTCATTTTCTGTAGTATCCTGAGCCAGGTTTAGGTTACCTTCCGTTTGACGATTTTCCATGCATGGCAGTAAAAATAATAATTGTTCAAAGTATACGTATTTACGCCTCTTGACCGAAGCCTGCCCCGACTTTGTGTTCTTTTGTGCATTTAATTCTCTTCGAAAGCAAGTCCGTAAATTGGCCCATTTTTTTTGTATATCGCGGCCTGAAAAATAATAAAATATAATTAATTCATTACAGGTATCTGGCCACTGGAGCTAGTTTCAATTCATTGTCTTTTGATTATCTGATGGGAGCTTCTACAATACGAGAAATTACAAAAAGTACATGTGAGCAAATATGGAATATGCTTCAACCGTTATATATGCCAGCCAAACAAGAAGATGACTGGATTAAAATAGCAGACGAATTCTACAGTCGCACAAATTTTCCAAACATCATTGGAGCGATCGATGGCAAACATATACGAATGATACAGCCAGAACATTCCGGTTCATCATATTTTAACTACAAAAAGTTCTTCTCCTGCGTTTTGATGGCTTGGACAGATGCCGATTATAAATTTGTGTACATTGATGTTGGTTCTTATGGAACAGCCAGTGATTCGGAAATATTTAAAACATCAGAAATGGGTAAACGGCTTTCCGAGAATCGACTAAATATTCCTTCTGGAAGACAATTGCCTAATGATGATGTTGGAGATTTTATTCCATTCTCTGTCGTAGGCGATGAAGCGTTTGGACTTGGAAATCATATATTACGCCCTTATGCAAAAAGAAATTTAAACTACGCCAAGCGAATTTTCAACTACAGACATACAAGAGCTCGACGCATGGTTGAATGTACTTTCGGGATTCTAACTAACAAATGGCGCATTTTTCACCGTCCAATTGACGTAAATATTAATTTTTGTGTTAAAATTATTAAAGCTTGCTGTGTCCTACACAATTATGTACGAATCAAAGATGGAATACATTTTAAAGACACTCTCTACAGTTCTACCATGAATAACTTTAATACAAATGGAAATAACCGAGGAAGAAATAATATGAATAATGTGCGGCAATACATGTCGTCATACTTTATATCTCCTGCAGGCTCAATTCCGTGTCAATATAATAAAGTGTAATGTAAATTAATTAAAAATGGTATCGTACCTTGATTTGTTTTTTCTTGGGCACTAAGCTCATTCCAATCAGGAACAACAGCTTCACAAACTTCCTCCCACAGTTTTTTCTTCACATTTACGTCAGAGTACTCTTTTAAGTTTTTCTTATAAAGTGCAGGGCGTTTTTCGACTTCCTCGATCAAAGTTACGATCGAAGATTCCGAAATAAGCGACTGAGAATTGGGCGACGCCATTTTACAAAACACGCGCGGCCGACCATTCGCTGTCAAAGCTCGGAGCGAACTGAACTATCGGCTTAGTCGGCCGACTAAAAAATCGTCATGTGTGCGCGTGTGGTATGGAGCCAATACTGATTATATGGTCGGCCGATAGTTTGCCGACAGTTTAGTTTGAATTGAATCGGGAAGCCCATCAAACTTGTTTATCGGCCGATACCAAATTTTCATAGTATGCGCACTTGCTTACATCTGCGTACTGATTAAGAGACCGACTAAACTATCGGCCGATAAAAAGTCTGTGGTCTGCGGGGGCTCTTACATATATTGTTTTCGTTCTAATGCTCCGAAAGAGATTAAGAGTACGACCGTTGAAATTTCTGTTGCAAAATAGTACTTATTATAACGACATAAGATGACGCAGTGTTTACCTTAATGTGCTGTCGTCCGTACATGCGGTGTTTGTGTTATGTAACCATTGGGAAGTCTTTTTATATGGTGTAGAATAAACAAAATTCTCTGGATTTTTTTAAAGAAACCTTTTTGAATTTTAACATGCCTTTGCCTACTGAAGTGTGTGTGATGTTAATGCTCAGCTTTGACAATTTTTTTTGGTGTATGCAAATATTAATATTACAAGAGTTTTGAGATGATTTTTCTCATAGAATTATTACTTTCTTCACTTAATAATACGGATTTGTAAATTAAATATTTAGCCAATTTATTAATCGAAGGTGATATTTAAAGTCCCGGCATTTTAAGATGAGAGGGTACGTCCATATTCTGCCAGATCCCGTGAAAAAGCACTACCTACGCTGACCACTGTTCATAACAAAGAAGCTGTAAAGTTATGTATATTTAAAAACACTATTCAATAAATAAACAATTTCATTCATTAACATACCTGAGAAGCTTTACACCAGGGAGCATAGAACATAATGAAATGTTGACCTTTTGATATGTATTTCTCAATATTTTGGTCAGTCAAATATGCCATACCACTGTAGATCTTAACATCTGTGGATGTAGTCTTTCCTTTTTTCTAAAACATAAATTTTTCAGGTAATAGATTTTCAAAATAAATCAGAATCAGAAGAATACTGACCTGTGGGCCGCAGGGAAACGTGAATGCCGCATGCGGCCCGCGGCAGCATATTTGATACGCATGGCGTATAACAGGTAATATAGTGCGTTCATGCGTTTGTATTGGCGTCGGTGGCGCAGTGGACTCGGCACTTGCCTTCCAATCGGGAGGTCGGGGTTCGAGACCCGCCATGTACCAATGTGTTTTTCGTTTGGAATTTCATATGTACATTTGTCTGACGCTCCTACGGTGAAGGAAAACATCGTGAGGCAACCTGCATACATCTGCGAAGAAATTCAATGGTGTATGTGAAGTCGACCAATCCGCACTGGGCCAGCGTGGTTGACTAAGGCCTAATCACCCTAACATAGGGTAGGCTCGAACCCCTCGGTGGGGACGTATATGGGCTGTGATGAATGAATGCGTTTGGATACACGGTGTACAGCCATACCGTAATTTACTTTGCATTCAGTTTAATTAGATCATTTTTAGGGTTCCGTAGTAAACAAGGAACCCTTATAGTTTCGCCATGTCTGTCTGTCTGTCTGTCCGCAGTTTTACTCAGAGACTATTAGTACTAGATCATGCCAAAAAAGAGGTAGAAAAAAATATTGAAAACGAATTATTTTAGGGTATTTTTTTTTATTGATATGAGCGGCTATGGTTTGTCACTGCGACCTATAAGATCTATTGTGACCGCCACTATTACAGTTCTCCCACAAGCCCTGCATCTTCTAAGAAGTGCAGTATTTTCTTGGGGGAGAGGTGTTTGACCTCATCTGGTAACAGTAAGTGTTTGCCCAGATGTAGGCTGCGTTTACGTATCAGTGGTCCACAGTTTGTGAGCAAGTGCATATGCGTCTCTTCTGCCTCGTGGCAGACCCTGCACTCTCTGTGCTCGCTCAGCCCCATGATGGACATGTGCTTATTAAAGCGACAGTGTCCAGTGAGGGCTCTGACCAAAGTGCGTATGTTGTACCTGCTTAATCCTCGGATCTGTTTGCAGGTAATACGGTCATAGGCTTTTGTGAGTGGCTTAGAGTGTTTAAGTCCTGGCATATGCAGCCATGTCTTGTAGGACTTGTTGTTGTAATGGGTTTCAAGCGTTAGACGGGTGAGGCTTTTTGTATGCCACAGAATGGTTCAGGACCATATTGTGTTCTCTCGGCCCCAGTCCTAGCGAGCTCATCGGCAAATTCGTTGCCAGTAATTCCCGCATGCCCTGGAACCCATCTAAGTATTACTCTGTTCCTGTGTCCCAGAGTGTTTAGGCGGTTCACACAGTCAGCCACTAGCTTTCGAGGTCACAATGTTGCTGCCCAGCGCTAGTAAAGCTGCTTGACTGTCTGAGTTTATGTATATTGTGTGGTTGGCTTGGTTGATTCCAAGGTTGGTTTTAGCACATTCTAAGATGGCATAAACCTCCGCTTGGAAGATGGAGGCAAAGCTGCCCAAGCTTTGTGAGAACTTGTGCAACGGCTGTGGCTTTGTAGCAAGCAATTTGCAGCAAGACAGGCCGAGCCGTCTTGAGATGGTGATGGACCGCATTTATATTACTGTGTAGACCCCTGATATTGCAGAAATCCATTTTAAATGTGGATTGGGTGTCCATTGAAACTTGCATCTTCTTTTTCTTTACCTTCATGTTGTGTGATCTTATTTGGGGAAGGGGCAGAAATCTCCTACTCTGGCAGGCAGACCCCACAATGGGATTTTCGCCAGTTGTACAGAACAGCCTCCCAGGCAGGATATTGCTGGGTTTGGGTCCCCTACTGACCGGCAGGTGGCTAACATTTTGATTTAAGTACTTGTCATTAGATTGATCTCACTTAACTCAATAGAGTTAAATATTAATTGTTATTAATTATTTTTTAATAAATGTGATAATGTTTATAAATATCTATTACTTATTTTTTTTTGTTAAAATAAAATATTTTTAACAAAATAAGCTCCTGTTTCCGGAACATTGATATTAAACAAAACTTGTAGTTCCAGGATTCCAAGTTAGATATCTAATCTCGAAAACTAGTTCCGGAACTAGCGACCTTCCGAGACTGAATGGCCTAATACATAGGATCTGTCTATATTTTCTCGTTAATTATTTATTATTTCTTGCGACCAGTGACGGCAATTTAATTTTTAATACTTACATTGTGCATAAACACATGTTTAATGATAATAATATGAAAAATGTATATCAAGAGCATACCTCCTTTTTCATGCTAAATGCTTCACTCAAAAATAATGTCAGTGAAGATAAATCTCTTGTTCCCTTGTATTCTACAGGTGTTTGTGAGTTTTTATGAAAATATAATAATGTTGGGTAACCTAAAAAAAATTATATATTAAATTAACCAAGTTAACCTAATAATTCACAAAACATACATTAATAATTAGGGATATGATTATTCTAAATAATTAATGAGATTACATAACACAATCTAAGAGGGAAACAATACCTTTTGGATATATTGTTTCTGTACAGAAACATAATTAATTTAATTATTAATGCAATCTTTGCTCTCCTATTTTAATTGTATAATTTACTTATATTTTTATTATTAATTTTTTTTATATCTGTTAGTAAAAGTACATTAAGAAGATAAGGGCTCAGATTACCAGTGATTTCATATTCATAGCACAACTTAAGGTGAAGTGTGCAATCCACTTGAGCTATAGCAAAATTTGAATCTTTTGAATTAACCAATTTGCCCAATTCTTGCCAAACAGGATGAAAATCTGTACAGTGTTTGCACCTGAAAAAGAATGACTTATAGTTATCTATTTACTTTGAAAAAAAAGTATTTTAAAGTTTAATAAATTCAGAGCAGAGCATTCGAATATCTAAGAATACTGGTCTGCACAGGTTTTTAATCAAATCAAATTGGCCAGCTTTTCAAAACCCCCAATAAAAACTCTTAAAAGAGAAAAAGCGCCACCATCCCTGTGAACAGCACAGAACTGTGAATATACCCATAAAATGTTGAACAATATTTTAAAAGAATATGCAGAACATACTCCTGAGCTAATAATCAGGTTTTGAGTTATAAAAAGCATTTATTGAGTTTAAATTATCTAGTTTGATTTTAGTTAGATATAAGGCCCATTCCAGTTAAGCACGAATTTGCAACATTTTCAACAGTTTTAGCATCAACGCATTTCATTTGGCTTTTGTGTTAACATTTCGTCCTGGTTTCGTATTTTCCACATAAACATTTTTGCCACGAAAAGTTAACATCAAATATCCATGCTAATAAATGGGTCCTCCGATACCATTTTTTGACAGCTTTCTAATTTGACATTTGGATACTTTTTTTCATGAATCAAAAAGATTTTTTTGTGGATTTCATTATTAAATTGAATGATATTTATAGTTTTAGCCGATTTTGATTTATATTATTCGAAATATTGAGTTACTGGACTAAGTAGGTGAGACATCAAAATTCAGCACGAAAAATCAAGTTTCATTTGTAACAATTAATACGTTTCATTTGTAACAATTAATGCGGCTAAAAATGTCAACATTTCTTAAAAGAAACGCATAACGACGCTAGCATCAGATGTTAGCACCAGCAAAGTGGTGATGGTTAAATGGAACACAGCTTTTATATCTACATTTTGCTATTTGATAGATAACATACCATGGTGCATAAAACATAATAAAATTTCCGTCGAATTCATCTACAAGCTCTTTAAAATTATGTGGAGTATAATCGAAGACAAATCCATCTAATGTTACGAAATGAGGAAATATAAGTAACAACAATAAACTCCACATTTTAGTATTGTTCATCTTAAAATTGTCTGCTTTAAATACTGTGCTTATAGATACTGATGCTTATAGATAAGTTAATTTACTGATTTCATGTATTTTTTTCAACAGTAAATATTTTTATTTGAAATAAATAATTTCATTTTTCGTTATCATTTTCACCTGGAAAGAAAGGGGGACGGTTGTAATCACAAATAGACCTATAATACTTCGACAGATTATTTGTTTGTTTTACAAATTACTACCAAATAGCTATACTTTGATAGCAACAAACAAAACTATTAATTGAAAGTATAATAATTGCAATTAATTGCACATGAAACTGACAACACAACATGTGAAAAAAACAAACGGCTAGCCTTAGATTTTTTTTCAAATGCGGCCATGGCTACAAAGGCCTTCAGCCACAGACTAATAGATATATGCCTTCAGCCGAGTGTGGCTATCACAGACGTATCTATAGGCAGAAACAAACTATTGTGTCGTGGTGTGTTGTGACGCGTCAGAAGCGTATCGGTTGCATACATTTCATATGGCTAGAAACACATTATTACAGTGTGTTGTGTCGTGGCGCTAATGTGTTTCTAGCCATATGAAATGTATGCAACCCATAGGCTAGAAACATATTTACGTGTCGTGGCGTGTCGTGACGCGCCAGTAGGATATCGGGTCCACATATTTGATATGGTTAGGAGCATATTTGTATGTCGTGTCATGTCGTGACGCGTTCTGTCGTGGCGCCGACTGCTGGCCACCGATTGCGCCAGAACGGTGGTGGGGGTTATGACGCGACACGACATAACAGGCAAATGTGTTTCTATACCGGGCGCGTGGCTCGTGACGCGAACATTTGGCGGACTCCATTTTATTTGCTGCGTATTTCTGAAAAATGAAGAGCTTATTGAACTTGTACGTCAACGAAAAGTTTTATATGACACAAAGTGTAAAGTAAGTCCTTCAATTAGCGAATGGATTTCCTCAAATTGTGCTTTGTTTATTCTAAAGTACTGATGAAATTTTTCTAAAGTACTGATGAAATTCTTTTTTCTGCCTCCCTCTGTTTATAGGGAGAACCCAGTACCTTCTTTTCTTTTTTTTTTGTCCTCAAGAATGTCTTCATCAAAATCACTATCCGATCAGAGGAAAACATTATGTACGTTTAAACACTGCGAGGTTCTGTTCAGAAATGAAAGAAATAACGCTAGAGCGCGCCACGACACGACACAAAAGTGTGCACACTCACCGTCACGACAGTAAGCACCGCGACACGCCACGACACGTAAATATGTTTCCAACTATACGCTTCTGTCGTGTCACAACACACCACGACACAATATTTTGTTTCAAGCGTAATACGTTTGTGGTGGCTATAATAATAATAGAATTGGATTGCTATTCGGACCCGGGGGGCTACCGCCTAACTCATAGCGATCACTCGCTATCGCTTCGTGACATTAGAACAATAGCTCTAATGTCATCTGTGACATTAAAACTATTGTTCTAATGTCATGATAACGATAGCGAGTGCTCGCTTTGAGTTAGGCGGTACGGCCGCCGAAGGAAGTGTAATCAAAAATAACGTCTGTACACACGGTTACACGCTCGGCTTTACATGTTGACCTTGAGACAGTTTGCAGTTGAACAACGAGAATTCGTGCGCAAGAGACATACCCTGCGTTCCAGATAAAGCACTGCTACTTTCTGAGGCTAACATCTGATGTTAGCCTCGTTTTGCGTTTCTTTTAAGAAATGTTGACATTTTTAGCCGCGCTAATTGTTACAAATGAAACGCAAAGTACTGATTTTTCGTGCTGAATTTTGACACCTCACTTAATTAGTCCAGCCACTTAAAATTTTTTATAATATAAATCAGAATTGGCTAATACTACAAATATCTTTCAATATTTTTTTTAAATCCGCTGAAAATCCTTTTTGATTCCTGAAAAAAAGATTCCAAATGTCAAATTTGAAAGCTGTCAAAAAGTGGTATCAGAGGACCCATCTATTAGCATGGGTATTTGATGCTAGCATTTCGTGTTAAAAATGCTTAAATGAAACGCATGACAACCAGCAAGAAAAATTAGCATCACCGGCTAATGGAACGCAGAGATGCTAAAAATGTTAGTATTTATGGCTAAAAATGCTTATCTGGAACGGGCCGATAGACTTTCTCTTTGTCGCTTCAAGTGGTTCGTGCTGCACGCATTTAGGGCGCGTTCAGGACTGTTAGCTTCCTATGATTAATAATTTTTATACATTTGTTTTACGATAGTTCGTTTTTGACGGACATATTTTTGTTTGTTTAGTATTTGAGTGCTGTTACACTTGTTTAACTCTGCTGAAAACAAAATAAGATAGTGTACCTGTGACTATTTTGTTCTTCATATCGCATTTTTCCTTTAACTACTACCTAATAATTATACTTTTTCTTGCTATCGGTCTACATAAATCTCGCGTCATTGAAATGGACAGTTATATATATTAACCTACGATAGTTAATTAAATCATTGTGTTAAAAAATAATAAAATATTTACTTAGGTGATAAATGTAAACTGTTAAACTAAAAAGGCGGTTTACACTTAAAGAATCAGACTGCACATCGAACTGTAGATCGAATTCTCGATCAATCAATCCTATATTGTTCAAGTAGCTTAGAATGCTCTAAGATAAGCAGTCGTGAGCAAACATTGTTGTTGTCAAATAACGCCCGTTTGTTCATTTGTTACAAATATTTATTTATTTAATTTGTGCTGGATTGCAAATAAAAGATGCTAGATGCATTTTATGTTTTAGCTAAAACTAATTTGTAGCGAATACGCGCCGGCGTCTTCCTCCGCGCACTACAAGAGGTATAAAACCGGCGCGCTTGGTAGAGTTTTCCTCTTGGGCGCTCAACTAAGCCCGCCGTTTTTAGTCTCGCGCCCTTTTCATGTTTCGCGCCTAGTCTGTGTTTGCGCGCGATAGTTCGCGCGGAAATGTAAAATCATTGGGTGTTGTGTGAACCCCAAAATACTTACTTGATAATTTGTGCTTACTTGTCTTTTACTTACTTGTGGAGATGATGTCTGTTGGACTAAAATATAGTAAATTATTGTAAAAAGGAAGTGAATAGTAATTGAATTGTGTTGTGCATTTTGTTGTTCAATACACTATTGAACTAGCCGTCTGTGTATTCATTAAAAATTTTATTACTAAAAATGTAGAGGACATGATGTGGGGAGGAGTTGCTAGGTGGACATGGTTATTTAGGTTATTCGAAAGGTGTAAAAAAATAAGCTGAGCCATATTAAACTGCTTTTTAAAAGTAAAAATAAAACAAAAAGTAGTTTTGCAGGTATTTAAACGTAAACACGCTTTATTGACATATAATAGGGTAGTTGACTCATATCAAAATTTATTAAAATATTGTTTATTTCTAACAGTATTTGGCATAAGGTTCCACAATATACCTACCGATTTTAATAAATAACAATGAATGATTACTGTAAAATTTTAATTTGAAAATGCTAGAAATTATCTTTTTTATCTCACGCCGTAAACGCTTTGATATCCTGTGGTCAGGGCCGTGACGTCACTCATATAGTAAACAAAGAAATGTCAAATTTGATTCAACAACTCGTCGATTTGCACTATTCTTTCCTAAAACTGGCAAAAAATCGTCCAAGTCTCCGTTATTATATTTGTAAATATCGTAAATTATTTGTATTAATAGCAAAATCAACCATTGATGTTGGATTTGTGAGAGCAGATAGTACAAATCTTCCGAAAATAGACAGATTGATGGTCTGGAGATTCTTTGTGTATCGCTCTAAACAATATAAGTACAGTTTCAATACTGTTATAATGAAGAACAGGTTACAAGTGTACTTGTCAAGACTGTCACGCGGCAGAAGAGAGTTGCAAACATGCATTTTTGGTGTGGTTGCACCATCACAGTGAGGAGCTATTTTGTACAGCAGTTGAATGCTATTGGATAGAATTCTATCTCTCCAAAGTCAAATAAACACTAAAAGTATTTAGTTCAAGAGAAATGTTGAAAAGAAAACATCAGGATCATGTGTCAAATACCAGTGTTATACTGCAAGAATTTGTAAATGAACATAAAAAGAGAAAGATTGGCAGTTGTTCATTTGTCAAGCATGAAGAAAATTACTTGGAGGAAAAATATATATACATTCACAGACACAGATTGTGACATATTTCTTAAAAAATAAAAGACCTCTTCAATGAAGAAAGAATAAAGTGCGTAGAAAACTAAACCACGAATCATCAATACAGAAGTGCTCTTTAGTTCGAGCTTCGTTATAAACAATAACAGCTTCCATGTGCTATAAAGTCAGCCAGTGCATAACACATGATGGTTCTTTTGTTGGGAAATCTTGCAGACACCTACGAGTATAATGAAATGTGGATAAAGTTGAAAGATGAAGATTTGGGTTGAAATTTGCAAAATGTGACCTCATTTCTGATTAATACCCTGTAATAGTCTATTCAACAAACGGTATCCATAAAATTAGATTAATACAAAATTGTCATGCTTTTTTACTGAAGAAAATGTTAATTATCAAAGACAGAAAACTGTGAACAGTATGCTTAACTCAAGTATAGATGCAGATGTTTTGTGCTAAAGCAAAACTTATATACTTTTGTGTTGCTAGCAGTATGTAATTTTGAAAACACTCAAAAGGTGACAATATTAGCTATAATAGGTATTTGTTCTAACAATCTGTATGTCAAAAAACGTATTGATCAAATAGTGCCATTTTGGAAACTATACTACATTTTTCCTAAATTATATGAAAGTATTACTTCATAATAAATCACTTTACTTTTATTTTGACTTTTATTACCTGCGACCTTAAGGCAATATATACAAATTAATAAATTTGATCTAACTCTATTCAACCTATTTGTACTTTTGGAACATATACTATATTTGAGTAACAATGATAAATATGAGCAACAAACCTATAAAATATTATAAATCTTTTAAGGTGTAACGGAAAAATAAAACACATGTATTTCAAATTTAAATATTTTGATTCAACTTAAACCTTTACAAGTCATTATTGTCAAATAAACATAGAACATTTTTTTTAGTGAAGAACATAATCACTAATGTAGTACAAAAATTTATTATGTCATCTTTAGATGTTAGTTATGTATAAAGTAAAGAAAAAAAAATTATTTATATTATTTATTTAATAAGAAGGGTCTTGTAAATTAAGAAGAGCACAGGCTGACAACACAGCAATCACATTTAATATATTTGTATACGGCTTTAAAATGGATAACTTGCATATTCTTGCGTAAGCTGTTCTGAAATTTACCAGCCATGGTGGGCAGCAGGTTTAATCAGTGAAGATATAACATCTTTCAGTTTTACCAAACTGGACCTATTTACTTCTATGGTGCGTATATGAATACTTGAGTTATTTTGTTGACATAATGTTGTTCTAGTTGACGGGTCACATTTTGATGTTGTGGCTGAGCATGCACTGCTTTGTATTATGTTGCACAACTTTTACTGCCTTATCAATCTCGTTGTCAAGAGGAGAACCGGTTAGTACACAATAGTTCTCATTAAGTAACCACTGAAAGCAACAAATTTTAATTAGGTACTCAGTAAATTCAAGTAAAAGTTTTTTAGATAAATATATTCATTATGAAACTTTGATATTTTTGTTTGTATTACATACTTTGTATTAATATTCAATTACATAATTATTCAATTGGACATACGTACATATTCTTTTCTTTGAAACATCATCTAGTGTCAGTGTATAACTTAGATTAAGTAAATCAAAAAGGCGT
Organism: Schoenobius gigantellus; assembly: GCA_963935595.1. NCBI lineage: Eukaryota > Metazoa > Arthropoda > Insecta > Lepidoptera > Crambidae > Schoenobius > Schoenobius gigantellus. The sequence goes on from OZ012551.1 coordinate 31,485,540, forward strand.
GAATGGTCAAGTTTTCTCTCAGTTTTCTGGTCAAGTTAAAATTTGGTTGGTCGGCTGCAGTCAGTTTTCATTCTAACTGAAAGATAAAAATTTAATTAATTTACATACAGATTTGATTTTACATACAACCTAAAAACTTCTATTTTGTTTAAGTTGAAACTGAAGTGCCTACACAGATTGAGTTATTAAGTTATAGTACTTACATTAATGTGATTTTCGCAAAAATACATTCGAGTTTCAGTAGATAGTTACAGGATTTCTTGAAGCGAGTGTTAACCAAATATTTCGCATGTCTATATAACTGGGTACGTCTAATCCACAGATTTCCTGGAGTCTTTGAAGAGGTTATTATATTCCTGTTCTATTGTCCCGTTCCATATACAGTTTTACTATATTTTGTGATATTTAATAGAAAGCATTGTTTTTGTGAGGTTATTTCGCCCCCGTGCTTTGTTTACTATATGACTGACGTCATTGCCACAGATAATGAACAGACTATCATGGCTGACCGTGTTTTCGGTCCAAAATTGAAAATCTTAATTTAAAATAGATTTTTTGCACTTTTTAGCCATCGATAAAAATAATATTAATGTGCTATGGTCTAATACAATAATTATGAACATTTTAAGCCCTACTTTAAAAAAGGGTCAACTAGCCTATTAGATTAGAGTGAACATATTACATTTTTGTATTTCCAGATTGTAAATGATTACAAATCACATCTACATTATTATAATTAAAATAAATATTTATACAGATAATATTATAAAGCCGGGACGATTATAATACTTAATTATTACATTGGCTAATATGAAATCTCGACTATTCATATAGACTATACTAATATTTTTAATAAAAGGAACTATCTGTGAGTGCTTGTTTTCTTTTCACATTAGCGTGTTTTTACATTTCCACTGATATAAATAAAATTATTATAGATGTAATTTTTTTGCCAATATTAGTAACATGATCAAAAATCAAAAAAGTCAGTACTAGTCACAAAACAATCTTTATTACTTACAAATAACTATTATCTACAATCAATACAATTATTTGCCATACAGGGATTATTAAATAAATCATGTATCAATGATACTTTATTTTTCACCGTTTGATAATAATAAGGAAAGCAACGTGGAATTTTCATTATGAGTGATAATTTCTACTTGCCAGCGTATTTTTAATATTTTAAAAATAAAAGATATTCATTACTTTTAAATTACACTGGCAAACCGAAACTAACACGTGAAGAATATTATAATCTGATTGGAACCAAAATGTTAGCGCAACTGAAATGTAGATAAGTTTACAAAATCAGAAAAATAAAAGATAAGTATCATCATTACTAGCAACACGCACGAATCAAAGATTCGCGTTGAGACAGTGTGCATTACCGCAGCAAAATGTTGTGCTTTAGAGAAGTGAGAGTATATCAAATAATTAGTTCATCATGAGGAGAAATTAGTTCATGAATAGCAAAATTTGTTCGCATTGTAGTTTTAAAGTTATTCGAGAAAAACAGATTTTGCTGGAGTAATGTTCGAAACGTTACCCTGGCAAAATCTTTTTTTATAAAATCGTTTCCATCCAGAACCAAATACATGAATAGATAGCTTTTGTTGCGTATTAAATGTTTGTGAATAGCAAAATTTGTGCATGTTGTATTTCTTAAGTTATTTAAGATTTTGCTGCGGTAACGTTTTAGGATATCCCAGATCTCGAAATCGGTTGAACATAGAAGTTTGAAAAAAATACCAATAATAGACCTTAATTTGTTCAAATTTGTTCAAGCATTAGTTTTTGATTTGCTTGATGAATACCAATGTAATTAAATGTTTTCAAAAATCAGAAAAAATGAATTTCTCAGTAAACCAGTACACTTACAATAAAATAAAAGGCTGTAACATGTACCCTTGGTACACCTTTATAACGACAGTAAACTTAGATTATGTAACTTTACGCAATATGAACATATAGAGAATTTTAAAAAGGTTTTTTTAAGTCATCGAATACGCAGCTTCCATTAAACAAGGAAACATGGCATACTATGAACAAATTAAAATGTTCCATCAATAAACAATCCTGTTAATTCCAGCTTTGAATTACGGCTATTATGAAAGTTATATCAAAAATAAGATATATCAGTAATTTGTCAATAAGCCGACCGAATTATAAAGGTTGCGTAAAAGCGACCGCATCATACATAAGGCTAACCATTTTAAATGAACGGTATAATATTTAATTATACCGTTAATTTTTATAAGACACACATGCACATTATACGTGAATATAAAATCATCGGATTGGTAGAGTGACATTAATCTGTTGAGCCTCGTAATACTCCCGGGAACAATGAGACAATGAAAATATCCTTCATACAGACAGAGCCATGTTTGTGCGATCTGAGAAACAAACTATACACGGTGTTTCATAATAACCAATAAATAATTAATGCGTTATCTAAAAATAAATATTAAAAATGTGTTTACACGTAATGTCATTTAACCCAATATTTTCATGTATATCATAGTATCATCATCATGTCTATGATTTACATGAAAATTTTGGGTTGAATGACATTACGGGTAAACACAATTTAATAATTAGTTTTAGATAACGCATTGATTATTTATTGGTTATTATGAAACACCGTGTATAAAAAAATCATGCAACGCAAATTGATACTTGGCGAAGAATCTTACATTAATTACCATGTAACACAATATTAGATGAAATTTAAAAAAGGAAACCCTACTAGCTAGCTTGAAATCCAACAATCATTTCATTCGGCAAGAACATAGCCATTTACGGCAATTCCTATTAGCGTGGTGACTTATCGTCTTGTTTATCGCGATGATTGGGGCAACGAGGCAACATTTCCATTTTTAATGTTAATTTGGTTTTAAATATACAGGGTGGAAACTTTCAGCAGGGCAGTAAGGAGAAGTACCTAATCTGTTCCAGCTACACGAAAATGGTCTTAGGAGACTATCCATAATTTTTTATGGAATTTTGATCCTCATTCCCAGATTTTCAAAAAAAATGACAGTTAGCAAGAAAATAGCCATTTTACATAAAAACATTTTTCAATGCCAATCGATCCTGTTTCTAATACTGATCAAAAACTTCTATGGGACCAACCATCGTTGGAGGAGTCCGATACTTAAAACCTAAACATAAATTGCCTAATAACGTTTGGCCTAAAACACATATCACCTAAAAACGAAATGCCTAACAACGTTTAGCCTAAATACCTACGAAATGCCTAACAACGTTTAGCCTAAAACTACGCTCGTCGCTTCGCTCCTCGCTACCTATTTTTGACGTTATTAGTCATTTCGTTTTAGGTGATATGTGTTTTAGGCCAAACGTTATTAGGCAATTTGTGTTTAGGTTTTAAGTATCGGACATTCGTTGGAGTACACAAAAAGTCACAAACTGCAAAAAACTTTTCCCCTACATTTTGTAAAGAATTTGTGTAACTGAAATACAAAAAAATAAAATAATCACGTAGAATTTTACACATATCAAAGAGAAGGCGTATTAATTTTTTTTTATTTTTATTAACTAACATAACTTGATGATGTTATTCGTATTTAAATTCTTGCTGTTTCTTGCCCTACGATATCAAGTGCTCGAAGTGACCGCCATTTTGACGAATACATAAATTGGGATCAACCAGTTTACAATTTGTGACTTTTTGTGATTTGAGCGATGCTGCCTTTGGCACAATGATTCCTAGATACATACTTATACAAATGTGGCAAACATTTATTATGATCTTACAATAGATTTTTGTAAGGCCAAAGTCAAACATTCAAAAGGCACCATTACCTGACCACCATTCACCAATAGATGACCACTACTCTACCCAATACCTGACCACCTCAAATAGTTAATAAATTTGCAAAATTATTTGGCATTTTTTTTCCGCTTTTCTTTCTTCACGAATGCGTCTCCTGGTTTCAGCTTGTATACTATTCTGTTTTTTTTCATCATCGCTTAAGCTTGATGACTCAAGTCAATCAACTTAATCAATACCTCTACTGTGGTCATTTTTCGGAAACAACTTACAACACCTATACAAATATTTTACCTCAAAGCCTGACCACCCTAGTTATCCTTTGGATACGCATTTTTTGTAATGAAAAGAGTTAACAGAAATCACAATATAGCTTATTATCTATTTAAAACCAATGAGGAAGTTGAATTTTATACAAAAAATGTTTTTTCCATTACTTGACCAGTCTGGTCAGCTTAAGGAAAATTGTAATTTTGGTGGCCCAAAATATAACCAGGGCTCTAAAAACCACATTATTTAGTAAATAGCAGAAATATTGTTAAAAATATCTTAAATCATAGGCCCTCATTATCTTTGATGGGTAGTGAATCCATAAATATAAATATAATTCAAGGTGGATCGCGATTTCCAAAGTAATACGAAATTTTAAGTCTTAGTAAAAATCTTGACTAATCACGCGGCGCCATTGTTGCAGCAAGAAAACGTTACATTTTTCCACCAATAGGAAGCAAGTTTATATGAGGCTTGACAGATATAGTGTTGCCACTATTGGAAAACCAAAATACACCAACTTTGCTTGCTTTGCTTTTTTAATATTGCAATGAAACCCTGTTTTGGTCAGCTTTGGTTGACTGGTCTGCTATTGGTTCCGCCACCCTACTTAAGTCATTAAATTGTATAATAATACTGTTGATTATCATGATTGCAATTTACAAAAAAGAAAACTGGTAGAAATATTTAAAAATCGGTTGTCCGAATTACTATTCTACCCGACTGTACACTACGTCATATACTACGCTGCTAATTTGCGAAGTATACCCGTATGTATGGTGCGGTCGCTTTTACGTAACCTTTATAATTCGGTCGACTTATTGACAAATTACCGATATATCTTATTTTTGATATAACTTTCATAATAGCCGTAATTCAAAGCTGGAATTAACAGGATTGTTTATTGATGGAACATTTTAATTTGTTCATAGTATGCCATGTTTCCTTGTTTAATGGAAGCTGCGTATTCGATGTCTTAAAAAAACCTTTTTAAAATTCTCTATATGTTCATATTGCGTAAAGTTACATAATCTAAGTTTACTGTCGTTATAAAGGTGTACCAAGGGTACATGTTACAGCCTTTTATTTTATTGTAAGTGTACTGGTTTACTGAGAAATTAGTTTTTTCTGATTTTTGAAAACATTTAATTACATTGGTATTCATCAAGCAAATCAAAAACTAATGCTTGAACAAATTTGAACAAATTAAGGTCTATTATTGGTATTTTTTTCAAACTTCTATGTTCAACCGATTTCGAGATCTGGGATATCCTAAAACGTTACCGCAGCAAAATCTTAAATAACTTAAGAAATACAACATGCACAAATTTTGCTATTCACAAACATTTAATACGCAACAAAAGCTATCTATTCATGTATTTGGTTCTGGATGGAAATGATTTTATAAAAAAAGATTTTGCTAGGGTAACGTTTCGAACATTACTCCAGCAAAATCTGTTTTTCTCGAATAACTTTAAAACTACAATGCGAACAAATTTTGCTATTCATGAACTAATTTCTCCTCATGATGAACTAATTATTTGATATACTCTCACTTCTCTAAAGCACAACATTTTGCTGCGGTAATGCACACGTTGAGACACTGCGGTAGATTAGATGGGCCGAGAATATGCAGTGTGCCTTCCCAAATGCTGCCCAGCAGAGTTGAATTCGTCGATTGACCGCTTTCTAGAATTTCGCCTTTTCGATTTGGACTTTTTGCCCCAGCCCCCGTAGCATGAGCACCGAAACACGAAATGATTAAACGATAAATCGATATATTGGATATAATGGCTAACTTGAAATTTTATCGATATTAATATATTAACAGTGTCTACAATAATAATACCAATATTCAAAACATACTTACTCAAAAAAATCCAACTTTTTTATATCGCTTTATCGTTTTATCATATCGTGTTTCGGTGGTCATGCTAGGGGGGCAGGTAAACATACTCCTCAACAGTTTCCACTGTAAGACCAACCCTTAGAGGACTGGGAACGAAATTTGATTTTTTATTGTACTGTCGTAACATTGATAAGTCTGTTTCATTTAAAAACGACGACGAAAGACGACGCTACGCTCGCGCGCTGTCCCATAATAATGATAAAACTTCAGACTAAGTACCTAACATCTATTAGGTCACATATATACGGTGGTATGGTTAAGTCCCACCCTACCCCCAGGGGTAGGGTGGAACTTAAACTTGTGATGGGTCCGGAGAGAACACTTCGGTTATTCGGAGGTGTTATTACACCCCAAAGTTTTCCTAATTTGGTGGTTAGTTTTCTCAGCCTTTTCCGCTATTTGGAAAAAAGATGATTCCTCCCGTATTATCTACGGGATCTCTATCAAATTTAGAGGGTGTCAGTTTTTATACCCTACATTACCAGCCTACCTACACCGTATAATTTTGAAATTTCCCTAAAACGACAATTTTTATTTTTCGATTATACTTAGATTCAATTTTATATAATTACTAGCTGTGCCTGCGAACTATGTTTCGCCATCGAAATGCTTAACACAGTGTTTAATTTTTTCCTCCATTTTATTCCATAACCTCCCGCACGCGCACCCCCGCCTTGGTGACGCTCACTTCGCAACGGGCCGTGCAGCAGAAATCGTAATATTTTAATTTCGCCATAACTTCAAAACCAAACCAGGCCCCCGTCACTCGCGCAATGCAGCATTATAAATACCTACCGCTAAGTAGCGCGCCGGCGCGCCGACCGGCAGAGGGCCGCCGCGCCGCCGCGCCGCCACCCGCCGCCGCCGCGCCGCACGCGAGACTTTTATTATTATTATCGAATCTTGTAACTTGTTTTTTTTTCATAAATTTGTTTTTTATTATTTTGTTTTTTATTGGTTTCTTTTTGTTTATTTTATTGCTTTTTTATTTATTATATTTATTTGATTTTTATTTTCTTTTTTTTTATCAATAATTTTTTATTTATAAATTTCTTTTCAGAACTAAAAACGGGATTTTTATACCTAAATCGAATAATTTTTCGAAAATTTTCGGTTAAATGTTGATTCGAAAAAAGTTCTACTTGCATTGTGGTTTATAAAACCACACAATAATTTTAATTTAATCAATTTATTTAACCATACGGTGGTACATTACTGTGAAGCTATTGTAAGTTATTAAAAGACAAAAAAAAAGTATTTTTTTTTTCATAGTCGAAATTCGAAGTAATTCGAACTAATAAGACAGTAATTCGATGCCATAGTAACAATCTTCAGTCCTCAGCAACATCGTCACTTAACATCGGCTGAGATGAAAACCAAGAATTTGTATTTTTTTGTAATTTTTAAATGTATTAATGACGATAAAATAATATTCTATTCCCTTATTTTTTGACATGTACTAAGTATTTTAAAATTTTCAATATTTGCGCACTGCCAATTTAGAAGTAGATTATGAGGAATAATGTATATAATTTAACACCAATCATGTATTTTACCATATTCTTGCAAATAAAGTACTATTGTTATTATCATTTTATAAAATTAAAGCACATTTGAGTGGGGCTTTCCTCGCAATCAATTTATTTCATTAATCCTACGTATACCATTTTGTTTATGTTCTTTGTACAACCCTAATGTTTTCGCTCGATGACGCAATCACGCGGTGTACGCGGGAATCTCGATTCTCGGCTCGCGTTTATAGAGACCTTTTCTTCTTGAAGCGACTTTTGTTTGTCGGTTTTGACTATTATTATTACAGCGATTCGAGCGTTTCTATGGGAGTGATGTATCTGTTACGTAGTAACTATTAACTAATCTGTGACCAAACGTCCAATTTTAATCATTCAAAGACCAAATATTATCTACATAAACTGTACTTAGTGATAATTTATTTTGATAAGGATTAATAGCATGAGAAAAATAAATACGTTTAAATGTAGTCCAAAAAAAATTCAAGATTTTTAAATAAAAAACTGGGTGTTGTGCCTCACTGGACATAGATAGGTATAGTGTGTCGCAGACTTTTTTGTAGATATTTATAAGGTCTACAATTAATTACAACATTTTATGGTTCTATCTTTTATAGTTTAGGCAGCGTACGCAAAATAAGTTACTTTTCTGGTTGATTTTTTACACCTTGTGTCCGAAAAAGCCAAATATCTTACGGAACCCTATTTTTTTCCAAAATAAAATTTAGTCTATGTTACTCGTGGATAATGTAGCTTTTGAATGGTGGAAGAATTTTTAAAAACGGTCCAGTAGTTCTTAATCCTATTCATTACAACCAAACAAACAAAGTTTTCCTCTTTATAATATTAGTGTAGATATAATAATATTTGTTTTTGTATGAAAGTAAAATCTAACGAATTTACTTTCAAAAAGTCGTAAAACAAACGTTATTAATGATAATTAATGATGCTTTAAATTAACCCTGTATAATATTCTAAAGCTTAGATATTTTATCTAAGTTCTAAAGATACATCCAAATTAGATGTACAGAGGCGCGTTCAGGGCCTTCGCGCGAAGTACAACTTTTCGCTCTAACCCCGTTCAATGCCTTCGAGCGTGACAACCGGGTGAAACAACCGCCCGTTCAAGACCTTTGAGTGTCGGCGCGAGTTACAACCGAACAACCATCGAATTTGATGGTTGTAAAACGCTCTGACGTTTATGACTGAAATACTCTTACGTGATTGGATGATATTGGCGGCCATATTCTATAATGTCATCTTTTAGAAAGAGAGAGAAATAAAAAATCATGTGAAAGAGGGAGATAAAAGATTTGGTTGCTGCAATCCGTTCAACGCCTTTGAGCGAGTTAAAAACAACCGGACAACTACACCCAGAGGCGCTGAACGCGCCTCTGCTATCTATGTCGATGGGTATAGTATTTTTGAAGCGCGTTCCACATAAGGAAAGATTTGAAACATTTCTAACATTTTTAGCATAAATGATATTCAAGCTATTAGATGGGTCCTCTAATACCACTTTGAGGTAGTTTTCAAATTTGAAACTTTTTCAATTGTCTTTTTAAAAAGTTTTTTCAGAGTTAAAAAAATATATTGAAAGAAAATTATAAATAGCAGATTCTATTTGGAACAATTTTGTTATTTTAAGTCACTGGACTATGTAGGTGAGATGTCAAAACTTAGGACGAAAAATCAGTTCCTATCGTTTCATTTCTTACAAATAATGCGGTAAGAAATATTTACATTCTTCAAAGAAACTCAAAACGCGGTTAACATTTAACAAAAATAAGTGGTGATGCTTATTGTATGTATGTATGAAACGCGAACGCTGTGTCCGAATAGCAATCGACTTCTATAAGGACCCGGGTCCGTATAGAACGGAAGTTATAGGATCAAACTGAGAAAACAGGGGCCCAATTCTGCTAATAAGTTACAGCCGAATCGAAACTGAACCGTTGCGATCGACCAATCAGAACGCTACATTATCACGTCATCGAACAGTTGAATAGCGATTTAAGTGCTCGGATTGGTCAACCGCAACGGTTCAGTTTCGATTCGGCTGTAACTTATTAGCTGAATTGGGCCCCTGTAGGTTAGATATTGTGATCACACACAGCAGAGTGAGCGGAGGCAACCGCTCCCTTCCATCACTCTGCTGTGTGTGGCAAACAGAGTGGAATTCAATTCTCCTTACAAAGGGTAGGCATTATGGCAAAATACAACCAATAATTCCTGTCAAGCCCTGGTTTTTTAAAATGAGATCAATTGATAAACGCGCCACCAGCGTCATACTTAGATTACGCCTAGGACATAACTGCTCTCCAGTTTTCTTAGCTAAATTACATATACTACGGGATAGCTCAATATGTGAATGTGGACTAGATGAAGGTACTCCGGATCACATATTCTTAAAATTCTCTAAAAACAACTCTTCATTTTACAACTGGTTACCAGATAAAACTCCTCGTCCAACCAATATGAACTCATTACTCTATTGTATGAATTCTACAGTTATAGACAGATTAGCTAAGGACATTACAAAATTTAACATAAAACTTTAGCAGAGAAAACACAAATATCTATATATGTAAATAAACATTTTATTGAAGCAAATATTAAAATATAGGTACAATACTAACACTATAACTAATAATTTTTTAAAGGTTTTCAAATTTTGTCACATTGACGCTGACACTGTGCTAAAAACATTTCGTATGATTAGTACGAAAAAAACTGAAGATCTTTGGGGTATTTCGACCCACATAATCAAATCGGTTATAATAGAACTTGCCCCGCAACTCGCGTTGATATTCAATAAATGTATTGATGAAGGTGTCTTCCCCGACCTCATGAAGAATAGCAAGTTAATACCATTATTTAAATCTGGGAATAAAAACGATCCTTCAAATTACAGACCAATTTCGATTCTACCAGCACTTAGTAAAATATTCGAAAAAATTGTATCTCAGCAGTTAATAGATCATTTCACATGTAATAACATTTTTCATATGAACCAATTTGGTTTTACCAAAGGTCGTTCCACGACAGATGCTGGAGTTGCACTTCTCAAACACATTTTTGCCGCTTGGGAGTGTAAACAAGATGTGATTGGTATATTTTGTGACCTGTCGAAGGCTTTCGACTGCGTTAGTCACCAGACTCTTTTAAATAAACTCAAACATTATGGTGTCACCGAAAAAGCAATTAGCCTTATGGAGTCTTATTTGTCCAATAGAGTCCAGAAAGTTGTTATTAGCAAAACTGAGTCTGTTGGTGCATCTATAACTATGGGTGTACCTCAGGGATCGATATTGGGACCTTTGCTTTTTTTAATTTACATTAATGATCTCCCACATTTCACTAACAATCTGTGCGATACAGTACTATTTGCAGATGATACTTCTTTAATATTTAAGGTTGACAGAGGTAATGAAAATACTGACGTTGTAAATAGTACTCTTTCTAATGTATTGCATTGGTTCACAATTAATAACTTATCATTAAATTCAAATAAAACTAAATGTATAAAATTTTCATTGCCAAACGTAAGGAAAGTGGATACTATTGTGGAAATGAATAATCAAATTATTGAATTCATTGATTGTACCAAATTTTTGGGCATTACATTAGATTCACGTTTGCAGTGGGATCCACATATTGAGTCCTTGGCAAACAGACTTAGTCCTGCGGCATATGCAGTTAAAAAAATAAGACAACTTACTAATGTTGAAACGGCAAGATTGATTTACTTTAGTTATTTTCACAGTGTTATGTTGTATGGACTACTACTGTGGGGATCGGCTGCTAGTATAGAAAGTATTTTCGTACTTCAAAAAAGAGCAGTTCGCGCTATTTATAATTTACGAACAAGGGATTCTCTAAGAGATTTATTTAGAGAAATTAATATATTGACCTTAGCAGGACAATACATTTATGAAAATTTGATTTATGTCTACAAGAATTATAATACATTTGAAACCAATTTCCACGTTCACCAGTTAAACACAAGAAATAAAAATAAACTTGCCGTTCCAACGTACAGACTCCAAAAAACTAGAGGCTAATTTATGGGGAAATGTATAACGTTTTACAACAAAGTTCCACATAGTGTAACTGACTTGCCTTTTCATAAGTTTAAAGCGCATGTAAAAAAGACTCTAATGAGTAAAGGATATTATAAAGTCAACGATTATTTAAACGATGCCAATGCCTGGTGTTAATATGAAGTTATTATTCGTTTTAATGTCAATAATCGTGTTGTTGTGTATAGCTATTGATGTTAACAAATGTTGTTGGCAGAAAAGAACTGACACTGATTTTGAATTAGACTAAGTTATCAAATGTTTGGTAACAACATAATTTATTGTATTATGATTAATGTATACGTCTATAACTTATTTTTTGACATTTTAAGTGTATGTAAGCATACCGATTGTATTTTTTTTTTTAACTTTCAATGACTATGTAACAAAACCAAAATTGTAAATGGCGATTTAAAAGAGGAGATAAAAATTTTGACCTTTCGAGTTTCTTGCCTGTTCTTCTCGAGAAGGCTCTCCCAATTTCCGAACAGGTGTAGATTCAACTTTTTTTTTTTCTTTACTACTTGTATTTGCAGACATCTTGAGTAGGTATATTCAGGATGTATGCACATACAAGGTTAAATTTATGTTTCCTTTAAATTAGAATGTTTTGCTTTGTTTTGACGTCAATAAGTGCCTGTAAAGGCCTAAGTTGAATAAAGATTTTTGAATTTGAATTTGAATTAACAAAAAACCTGCCAAATGTGATGTATACTTAATGGTTAAACAAACTTACCTTTGTGATGTTTGACCATAATTATACGAGACGTTGCATCCGAAGAGATTTATATATCAACCAGGTAGTCCACTTTCCAATGTACCGGGCACCAAGCACAATTTTAGAGCGAAGACATAAAAATTAAAAGATAGGTAGGTAGTTTTAGTATTATTCACCCGCTTGCGCGATGTTACGCCGTTTGACTCATTCCTTTAGAGCAAAATTTCTCAAAAACATTGGGTATTTATTTGCAACACAGCAAATAATGGGTAGGGAGGGAGTATAAATCTCTTCGGATGCAACGTCTCGTATAATTATGGTCAAACATCACAAAGGTAAGTTTGTTTAACCATTAATTATACTACGACGTTGCATCCTCGAGATTTATATATTAACCAGGTAGGATGTTTAGAGTATTTTGAGAAATTTTCAATTAAAAGAAAAAAAAGAAAGTTTGTCGTTAATTCGGTATAAGTTGACTTTTTTTTATAATTTATAACAAAATCTAAATCAGAAAACTAAAGAGTTTTATTATGCATGATAGACTCTTGATAGAATCTTGATAAGAATTTCCAAGGCACAGAAAATCATCTAAATAATTTATAATAGTAAACTAAGACCTCTAAGATGAGATAATATGGGTTTAAAAAGCTTAGTGAAAATGTATGAAGCTGAAGCAATTGCAAAGGGAAGACATTAAAAATCATAAGTTATTTGCTTAAATTTAAATCTAAGATAATGTTTCGACGATTGATGCGTATAGTGACTAAAAATAGACATCTTATAAATCGATGAACGCCATATAACAGAATTTAGACATTAGCCGTTCGAATGTCTTCCATTTTAAAAGGCAACTCTGAACAAATTCATTAAAAGGTTTGACATTGAGAATAAATCTATTCTAACCATCAGTTTTACGAATTGTAACACCGTTTGTTCTTAAAATTTAATTAAACACAAATTTTGCAAAAAAACTTTTTCGTTTCACTGTTGTTTTTACATAAAAATCACAACTTTTTTTTTTTACTACAATAATTCTTTGTCAATTAGTTTCACAATATCCATTTCAACGTAATTTTTGCACGTGACAATTGCAAGTACCTTTGATCATTGTGCAATTTGTGCATAGACAATATTAAAGAAAATAAATTTCGGGTTTATCTTGGCATAGTCTATAAAGATTTTTATTTTTCAAATTCAAAATGATTAAATTTGAGATTAAATCCGTTTGTTTTGATAACTTTTAGAGACATTTAACAAAACATATTTTAAATTAATAGATCAAATTAAATGAAGATATTTAACACGAGACATATAAACTGATAGTTGCAGAATGTTGTAAGCTCATTATATTCAAACTTGAAATTATCAGCTACAGCTGATATACTGCAATGTTACAGAAAGGGAAAGAATAATTCACCCATTGTCATTGAATTCAAAAATTATAAAGAAAAAGAAACACTTATAAATGCTACCAAGGTGTTTAATAAAACTGAGAAAGAAAGGAAACTGAATTCCACCCATTTAGGACTGTGTGGAGAAAATGTTCCTATATATGTTTCTGAGGCGTTAACTCCAATGAACAAGAAGATTCTTTCAGTTGCTAGAAAGCTTGTAAAAGAAGGCCTGTTTAAATACTGTTGGACTGCTGGTGGTAATATTTTGATACGTAAATCTGATGGAGAGCCATGCATAGTGTTGAAATCCTGTACTCAAGCTGAAGCATTGTTTTCCTCATGACTATATAGTTTGTGGTATAACCTTAGTTTACTCGTTTGTGTTATCATTTTGCATTGTTATTTTATTCTGTTAATCTTTATGTTTGTTTACTGCCATCGATTGAGCGAAGGATTTTTATATGCTAAAGCTATCTATATATTTTATCTAATTTATATGCTATTATACATTTATATTCTTTCTAATAGTCTGATCATGATGGTACAAAATAATAGATATATTGATCACCAACCATATAAAACATCAACACTTATCTTCTTAGTACTGACTAATGATAATGGCTAATTATCTAGAAGAAGTTATCACTGACGTTGATCAGATCAACGTCGGTGAATCAATTTTGGTTGGTGATCCAAGTTCATTTCAATTATATAGGACAGAATTTAACACCTCACTTAAAATAGTCGTGCAAAATATTAGAAGTTTGAATAGAAACTTTAATGACTTCGAGGTCTTTCTAGCAAGAAGTAAAATTGATTACGATGTAATCGTATTAACGGAATGTTGGCTTCAAAACAATAACATTGTACCTGAGTTGGAGAACTATGATTATTATAGTACCACGAGGCACTTAAATCAAAATAGTGGGGTCGTAGTCTATGTCAGGCAAAATTTAAAGAATGTCCATGTGTATGAATCTCTGATTGATGATTGTGACTGTCTAGTAGTAAGAATTGGTGCTAACTTCTCTCTAATTTGCGTGTATAGATCTCCATCTTTTGCTTCCGTGGTTAATTTTCAAAATTCTTTAGACTCCTTGTTACATAATTTAAAACAAACACCAAACATTCTTATGATCGGTGACATCAACATAGATATTAGTAAAGATAATAACGATCACAGGTCAGATGAATATATGGATAATTTGGCATTGCATGGTCTTGCTTCGAGTCATTTCTTACCCACCCGTGATAAGAGTTGTCTGGACCATTCTTTCATAAAAACTAAAAATAAAGTTTTAACTTTAGTTTGTGTGTCATCAGTCACTGATCATAATACATTGCATGTTGAAGTTGCTTTAACTAATAACAATAATAGTATCAAAAATGTAAACTCAACTTATACTAAATTACATTACAAAAAGGCATCATTTCATTTACAACAAAATAAATGGACTGATTTCTTAAAAATTACGGATGTAAATATTGCTACTGAGGAATTCATAAATTTTGTCAATAAAGTTATAGATACATGCTCACAAAAGATAAATTTACCGAATAGGAAGTACAATATAAAGTCTTGGATAACCCCAGGACTTTTGCGCTGTATAAAATTCAGAGATACATTACATAAAAACATAAAAAGTATCCTAATGACATAAATTTGCAATTAACTTATAAACGCTATAGAAACCATTGTAATAACATACTTCACAATCTTAAAAAGACACATGATATTTTAGAATTAGAACAAAATCAAAAGGATACTAAAAAAACGTGGAGAACTATCAAACGTGTTTGTTCAATGAACAAATCGAAAAGAGCTACAGACATTTCAAATAATCTTCTTAAAATTAAAGATACACCAACGGAATCTCTTGATACTGTAAATGGCTTCTTTGTTACTACGGGAAGTAAACATGCTGAAAATATTTTACACAATTTAAAAACAACTGAGTCAGATTTGATTAAACAATATAATTTTAACTACAGCCAAGTAAATTCCTTTATGCTGTTAGAAACGGATGAACAAGAAATAAATAAAATCATTGGTTCGTTAAAAAATAATACTTCTACTGGCTGGGACGGTATATCATCTAGTTTTATAAAACGATTCTTACATTTTTTAAGTACGCCCATTACTCATATTTGCAATTTGAGTATAACTTCTGGCTTGTTTCCTAAGTTATTGAAGGAATCTATGGTAATTCCTCTTTTTAAGCAAGGTGACATGAGCGATATTTCTAACTATCGTCCCATATCACTCCTTCCAACTCTTGCTAAAGTGCTTGAAAAAGTTATTAACGCTAGACTTGTCAATTATTTAGAGTCTAATAATTTGTTGTCAGATAACCAGTTTGGATTTCGTCAAAAAAGGTCGACTGCCGATGCAGTTGATGCCTTGGTCTCTCATGTGGTCAAAAGCCTTGACAGTAAACTAAAATGTGTGGGTGTTTTCTTAGATTTAGCGAAAGCTTTCGATACCGTTTCGATTCCCTTGTTGTTTTGTAAACTCGAAGAAATTGGGGTTCGGGGTGTACCGCTGAATCTAATAAAAGACTACTTATCGGCTAGGTCACAGTCTGTCAGAATTGGAGACACATGTAGCTCAAGGCAATCAATAAATTATGGCGTACCACAGGGCTCAGTGCTTGGTCCGACCCTTTTTTTGATATATATAAACAATATATGTAATGCAAAAATTCAAAACTGCAAAATAATATCATATGCAGATGATACAGTCCTGCTTTTTACTGGCAACTCATGGGAAGAAGTAGGTTCGGGAGCTGAGGCTGGCATGCGAGATATAATGACATTACTGAACAATAATCTCTTAACCCTTAATTTAACTAAAACTAAATACATTCCTTTTTCTATCAGAACACCCAATTTGCAACAATCATATAATTTGTCATTGAGGGCACATGTATGTCATAATCAAGACAATTGTAATTGCTTCATTCTTGCTGAGTCTAATAGCGTCAAGTATCTAGGTATCATTATTGATAAAAACTTAAACTGGAAGGAGCAAATCAATAATTTAAAAAATCGTATACGTAAATTAATACCTATTTTTAAAAAAATCAGACATTTAGGATGTAGTCGTACCAACAAAATTGTATACCATAGCTTATGCCAATCTTTGCTCGTTTACGGCATTATTGCTTGGGGTGGCGCCCCTAAATCTACACTTCTAAAACTAGAAAGAGCCCAAAGAATTATCTTAAAAGTTATTCTCTTTAAACGCCTTAGATATCCTACATCAGAGTTGTACAATGAATTTCAGACTCTCTCAGTCAGACAACTATTTATTAAGGCTGCTATTTTAAAGCAGCATGTTATACGGCGTAACTATAACTCGGATCGTAGAGCACATACTGTTTATAAGGTTCCTGCTTGCAGAACTGCCTTCGCTAGATGTTTTTCTAAATTTTTATGTCCACTTCTATTCAATCGCATCAATAAACATGTGAAGTTAGAAGGCTTAACTAAGTATATATGCGAAAAGACACTTAAAAAATATCTTCAATTGTATGATTATGATGGGACTGAAAGTTTATTTAAAATGATTGTATGAATATGGGTACACATACTCAAGTAAGATATCTTTTTAATTTAGTATTATTGAGAAATTGTTGTAGGTATTATAAATATTTATACAAATTAACTTTCATTATGATTTTTTTTGATATACTAAATAAATATATTTTATATACATCATGCAATTATATCGAAATATATATTTAAAAACTACTATCTTCCTGAGCTCAATCAATTTTAGTCTTATAGTTAGTTATTTTTACTTGCGTTTCGTAACTTTGTCACATCACATTGGTCTACATTGTACTGTGTCAACTTGAAACCAGTTTGTTTTGTTTTGTAAGTAAAACTCAACATAGTATGAGCTGTTTTAAAAATGTACTTTACTGACAGGACGAGGATCATTACTTTGCCGTAACACAGTTAATAACTAGCGCGGAAAGTAAAGGATTATTGTTTTTGTACCTACATTAGAAGTATGCAGCTTAAAACTTATCGTTGTACTTTTTATTAATGTGGATACTATTGTGAAAATTAATGCACAATAAATTTGTTTGTTTGTTTGTTTGTTTGTTTATAACAAGAGTTTTGTCGAGTAGAGTTTTTAAAAGCTTTTATATTTTTGTTTATTGTTAATTAATTATGACCTTCTGTCTTTTTCAACCAAACATTTATTACTTTCACTTAGAAAACTGAATATATATTATAGAACTTCAAAAATTTCATATGTTTACTGGTGACGGTGATAAGCGATAAGTCCGTCCTTAAGAGCGGGTATAAAGCTAGAAAAATATCAAATTTCACCCGCGCGCCTCACGCGTTCCGGTCTCGACCATCGCAGCGATAAGTTCGCTCCCTCTTCATGTTTTGTGTGATCGCGCACAGTATAACCTAAATTAGGCAGATAAAATTGGCTAAGTGCGAGTCGGACTATTTATCCGTACTTTGAACTGTGAATATAAAATACTTTTCACTTGTGATAAGTAAAACGAAAAGGTAGGTAATAAATATTATTATTTATTTAGAATATAGGTATTTAACATAATAAGTGCTTTATTTACATTTACCTGCTAAGCACTCGTCGGATAAGCATAGGCGTAAACATATTTCAAACACCAAAAATACTTGGAGTACAGATTTAAATAATACGAAAAGGTTAGTGACAAATATATTTATTTACCTCTCTTATAATGTCGCTTTCAATTTTTGAAATTGTTAACCGTAAGAATCGCTTTAATTTACAATAATAGGCTAGTTGACCCTTTTTTAAAGTAGGGCTTAAAATGTTCATAATTGTTGTATTAGACCATAGCACATGAATATTATTTTTTTCGATGGCTAAAAAGTGCAAAAAATCTATTTTAAATTAAGATTTTCAATTTTGGACCGAAAACACGGTCAGCCATGATAGTCTGTTGATTATCTGTGGCAATGACGTCAGTCTTATAGTAAACAAAGCACGGGGGCGAAATAACCTCACAAAAACAATGCTTTCTATTAAATATCACAAAATATAGTAAAACTGTATATGGAACGGGACAATAGAACAGGAATATAGAAATACCTCTTCAAAGACTTCAGGAAAGCTGTGGATTAGACGTACCCAGTGATATAGACATGCGAAATATTTGGTTAACACTCGCTTAAAGAATTCCTGTAACTATTTACTGAAACTCAAATGTATATAATGTGTTTATATCAATTTTAATTATTATGTAATGTGAAATAAAAACTGAAATGTGTTGCTCTGAAAAGAGAATTTTATTTGACATTTTACAAAAACACAATTAATATAAGAATGAATCTTTTAGAAAAACAATAGTAACTCACCTGAAAAGAGAAACAACATTTAAAGCTATTATTTCCTTAATGCTTTAATAAACTAATTTAACTTTATAAAGATTTTCAATTAATTTGATTAAACATCCTTCAATGCCAAATGTCATAATCCACCGCCCGTCATATCTGAATGAAATGACATTCAAGGAAGGAGTTTCATTTACATCTCCCCTCCCCTAAGACTGTTACTCACCTCTTGGAACTATCTTTGTTACGTGAAATAGATTTGATTCGTTCTTTTTATGTCCTGTTGCTATTCTATATATTGAATTTGAAATTTTTTCAACAATTTTAAATGGACCAATTTTCAACTCATCCAATTTCTTTCTATTTAACCGATTCCCATTTTCAACATACACCCAGTCTCCTACTTTTAACTCACATTTCTTTCTGTTCTTGTCGAAATATTGTTTATTGTAATTGTGTGATCTTATAGTATTTTCCAATGCTATCTCTCTATCTCATTTTAAATCATTAATTGCAGGTTCTTTTGGTAAGGTTCAGTTCATTTGGTAAAATATCTGTCTTTTTTCCTTCCAATAGATATTTTGGAGAAAAACCTGTAACACTATGTTCCGTTTCATTATATCTTTCGATACACTCATGAGCAATTGTTGTCCATGCAGTTTTTTCTTTTTTCTCATTTATCTTACATCTTATCTTGTTGACTAACGTCTGGTTTAATCTTTCATTTAAACCATTAGAAAATGGAGCATTTACAGCAGTAAAAATAATATGTATGTTTTCTTTCTCCAAAAAGTTTTTAAAATACTTTGAATTAATACCAGGATACTGATCAGACAAAATCAAGACAATTTCGTAATCATGTGATACTTTCTTAACTAATCTTATAAAATCATTAGCATTTTGAGTTTTTGAAGTCACTATGTAAGCATATCTTGTAAAGTGATCAACTAAAAGATGTAGATAGGTTTTTGTGGAACGTGATCCCCCAAATCCACCAATTGTATCTATAGATACTATTTCAAAAGGACGAGAAGCAGGCCCCAAGTGAGACATTAAGCCAAATTTATATTTTCCCCTAGATTTATTTCTTATGCAAATTTCACAGTTATCACAAATTTTCTTTATATTATGTAACAAATTTTTTGCTGTATAAAATGGTTTAATTTTATTATTTATTTGTTGTAATCCAATATGACAATATAAAAAATGTATTTTTTAATAAGTTCTTTGCTAAATTCTTCAGTTAATAATATTTTTTCCTTTCTTCCAGTCTTTTTATAAAAAATGCTATCCTTTTCAATTAGTTTATTTTTATTTTGTTCTATATCTCTATTTATTTCTTGATCCTTTTGAATATCTTCAATTTTAATAAAATTAATTATTTTTATACCTTCATCTTGATTTTCATTTGGCTCTAATACAGGATTCCTACTCAAACTATCTGCTTCTAAGTTGTACTTTCCTGGAGAATATATAACTTCAAAATTAAACTGTGATAAATAATATGTGAGATCTCCTAGTTCCTCATCTGTTCTTGATTTTATATTCATTTTCTCCAAAGGTTTGTGATCCGTAAAAACCAAGAATTTCTTTCCTATGAGCCAATGTTGCCAATATTTAACGGCTTCTTTAATTGCTAAGCACTCCAGATATATTGCCTTCTTTTTCTTCTGTGCATCTGTTAATTTTCTTGAAAAATATGCACAAGGCTTTTCTTGTCCATTGCATTGTGGTTGTTTTAAAACCGCTCCTATACCTTGAATACTGGCATCTGTATAAATATATATAGGCGAATCCGGATCATAGATTGCTAAAATAGGTCTTGAACAAAGTAATTTTTTTATTCTTTCAAATGATTCTTGGCATTCATTAGACCAAAGAAATTTCTGACCTTTACGCAATAAATTATGCAAAGGTTCTAATACAATTGATATATTAGGCACATATTTTCCGTAAAAATTTATTTTCCCCAAAAATTGTCGAATGTTTTTTTGTGTCTTTGGTACAGGAAACCCTTTTATAGCAATCAAATTGTCTTTCATTGGAGTGATTGTATTGTTTGCTATTATATGCCCTAAATATTTCACCGAATCTTGTGCAAAATAACATTTTGAAAACTTTAATCTAAATCCTTCCTTTGATATTGCTTCTAATAACAATGTTAAATGTGTAATGTGGTCGGTGAAGGTTTTCGAAAAAATCAAAATATCATCGATATAATTCACCGCAAAGTCTGATAGTCTATGTTTTCTTATGATATTACTTAATACTCTCTGAAAAATTGCAGGAGAAGTCTTAAGACCAAACGGTAAACAAGTCCATTGAAAATGTCCTTCTTGAGTAACAAATGCTGTCTTCTTTCTATCTTCAATTTTCATTGGAATAGACCAAAATGCTGAATTTATATCAAGCGTTGAGAAGAATTTACATTTTCTTGTCTTAACCATTAAATCTTCAATTAGTGGAAAAGGTTGTGATTGGGGAACAACAATCTTATTTAGATCACGAAAATCTATGCATAATCTTGATTTTCTTCCTTCTTCTTTTTTAAATGCTAATGTTACTGGGGCAGCAAAAGGACTATACGATTCTTCTATTAAATTCTTCTGTAATAATTTCGATATTTGTTGTTCTATTTCTTTTTTATCTTCAAATGTGCATCTATATGGTCTTTTACTACAATATTTATCTATCAATAGATCTATATGTGCTTCATAACCTTTCACTGTACCAATATCATATTTATCTTTAGCAAAAAGTGATTTATATTTGTCTATCAATTTTTCTATTTCTAACTGTTGTTGAAAATCAAGATGATTTATTAAAATGTTAAAGTTATCGATTGCTATGTGTTCATTAAAGTTAATATCGTATCTATGATCAGTTCCGTCTAAGCTTTTCTTAACATCCTTTTCTTCTATCTGAAAATCCAAAAAATCCATTTGTGATGTATCCTTCTTTTCGTCTATTTCCATATTCGGCATATGTTGTGAAATTTCTAATTTTTCATTTTGTTTTAAATGAAATTGTTCTATGCAGTCCAATCCAATCAAAAATTCATAGTCAAAGTTATCTCCATCTATTACAAACAAATTTTTATTTTTAAATTAACTATTCCTTTACTTATTTTAACGCCATTAATTGTTTTTAATCCATTTCCAACTATATCACAATTCTTGTTATTTTTCAAAGATAGTAATTTTGAATTTATTAAGGATACATTTGATCCTGAATCATAAATTCCCATAATCTCTAAACTATTGTTTAAAAGCAATTTAATTTTAATTAATGGCGGGATTACTAGTTTTTTTGGTCGATTTCTCTCAATTCCGTCTCCAATTCATAATTATTAACAGTTCTTATTAGTTCTTTTTTTTGTCTATCACTACTTTCATTCTTGAACCACCGGTGATATCGGTTTCCTTTGTTTTGTTTTTCACAAATTCTGCATGGTCTTATATCTTTATCTTTACTTTTATTTTCGAATGTTCCTGTTTTTTTCTCAAAATATCTTTTATTTACTAAATGTTCTAGTCCTCTGATCTTGTTGAATAAATCTTTAGTATCAGTTAAACCATTTCTATCTATTTTATCTATTATATAACTAGGAAGCCCTGTAGCGATAAGATCGATCAATGTAGACCTATCCATATATTTATTAATCTCCAATAAAAGTCTTTCTTTTTTAATGGCATAATGTAATAATGATCCTTGTTTATATTTGTACAGAATCGCATACCTAACGGGTGACCAACTTTTGTCAGCAAATGTTTCACAAAAGTTTTCCTTCCATATAGACCAATCCGAATTGATTGTATACTTAATAAGCATTGAACTATACCAATCAAGACATGAATCTTCCAAAAATAATCTAAGAGCCTCGATTTTCATTATATCTTCTTGTATTCCTAAGCGAGTACACTCCGATTCATAAATAACCATCCACTGAGATACATTTGATGTTTTATTTGAGAATTTTTCTATAATAAACTTATCCGTCAATTTTCCAATATTCGGTAACCAACATATATCCTTCTTTTCATTAAAATTTTCTAAAATTCTCGTTAACATTTTTTCAGATATTCCTTGAGCTTGTTCCTGAGTTTCTTGTATTATTTCCTCTAACAAATAGCCTCGGAATTGCATATTGCCCTCTTCATCTCTATAAATATCATTTATTTCCGGTGTTATTGAAATCCACACTTGCCTTCTTTCATGTCTTTTTTGTAAAGTAGCTTTTACTTTTTGAAAAGTTTCAGTTTTAATCAAAACATCGTGTAGTCTTGCTGGTTGAAATTGCTCCGGAACAACAAATATATGTTTATTACTATTGTTAAGATTATAGGTACCAAGGGAAAGAAAACTATTAAATATATTCAACAAATATAGGTTTATTAACGTTCACTCATTTTACACACTATGACATCAAAAACTGTCTAACTTAGATCAACGACAATATGAGACTATATTATAAGAGGCTAGTTTTGTTGCAACCTTAACACCCTTCCTCAACAAAACTAGCTGTTAAAATATTAAGTACAAGCACATTATACCTACTAACAAAACATATACTATAAAAAACAAGTAACAGCAATGAGGCACATCTGCTACCTATAAACCATCGCACAATAACCGAACAATAAACACATATAGGTATTATTTAGTTACACGACATTCAGACCAATCTTTAAACATAAATATTTAAACTGGTCTTTACCTAACCCCTTGGTAAACAGATCGGCTAACTGCTCATTAGTTGGGATATATTCTAATATTAACAGACCATCGCTGATCTTCTGTTTAACAAAATGAAATTTTAAGTCAATATGTTTCAACCTCTTATTTTCACAATTTTTAGCAACTTGAATGGCTGATTGATTGTCAACATATATTTTAAAGTTTCCGGCATGAAGGTTAAGCTCTGAAAGTAGGTTTTGTATCCAACAAGCCTCTGCCACCCCTTTCCCCAAAGCCACGTATTCCGATTCAGTTGAGGAAAGTGATATGCACTGTTGTTTTGAGCAACACCATGACACAGTGCACCCATACACTTTCATCACAAACCCAGAAGTAGACTTTCGATCAGCCTTGTCACCGGCCCAGTCGGCGTCGGTATACCCCAATATTGGCGTGTCCTCTTCATTCTTGAAGAATAACTTATAGTCGACAGTGCCCTTTAAGTATCTCAAGATTCGTTTCAGCGCCTTCCATAAGCCTTCACTGGGCGTCGACTGAAATCTTGACAGATAATTTAAGGCAAAGCATATGTCTGGCCTAGATCCTAACATGACATACATAAGACTACCAATCAAACCTCTACACCTTTTGGTTAGTTCATCATCACTCGATTTTTCTGAGCCAAGTTCAATACCCATTTCAATAGGTGTCGCTATTGGGTTGCAATCTTGCATATTATATTTTTTCAGTATATCTTCTATATACCGCTTCTGATTCAATTCTATAGTATCTTCCTTTTTCACTATATTTATACCCAAATATTTTAAATTATTTTCGCCGAGACATTTCATTTCAAACTTAGCTTCCATGGCCATCTGTAGCCTCCTTATATGTTTTGTATGTTTTCCTAGTATAAGTATGTCATCTACATACAAAAGTACATACAACTTTTCACTACTCTTATAGTACAGACAGCAATCAGCTTCACTTCGAAGAAACCCTTCCTTGATCATAAAACTGTTGAACTTATTATTCCACATCTTCGGTGACCTTTTCAATCCATACAACGATCTTTGTAGTTTTAATACCTTATGGCGCTCAAAATTTTCCTTCATACCTTCAGGCATTTTTAAGTACACCTCTTCTTCTATATCTCCATAAAGAAAGGCACTCTTCACGTCCATTTGAAGCATGTTTAAGCCGTGTTTGCAAGCCATTGCCAAAAGAATACGTAGCGTAGTCAGTTTCGCCACTGGTGCGTATATTTCAGAGTGGTCAAACGTATCCTCTTGTTGAAAGCCTCGAACCACAAGTCTGGCTTTATATTGCTCATGCCCATTCTCTCCTTTCTTTATTTTAAAGACCCATTTGGTATCGATAGTCTTCTTTCCTCTTGGTAATACTGTCTCAATCCAAGTTCCGTTTCTTTCTAATGCATTAAGTTCAGCATTTATGGCGTCTTGCCATTTCTGCCTGTCACTTCCTTCAGTTGCTATTCTATATGTTATTTCGCTATCTTCATTGACTGCTGTAAATCCTGTATAATAATCTTGAAAACGCTTAGGCATAACAATTTGTCTAGTTCTTGTACTTACTCCTTGCCCTGATTCTGTTTCTTCTACGTTAGCATTTGTAGTTAACTCCTGTGCAGATACAGTACTTTCCATTACCTCTTCTTGTACATTTTCATCATCCGGTATTTCAACTATGTCTTCGATTTCTTTATGTGATTCTGACTCTACTTCTTTTCCTTGATCTATAGACAACACCCGAAAAGTATCAACATTCTTTAATTTTTCTCCCACTGTCTCATTTTTCTTCTTCTCTTCTTGACCTGTACAATCTTTTAAAAATATTCCATCCCTATAAGTATCAATTTTATTACTATCCGGATCCCACACTCTATAACCTTTGCAGTTCTCTCCATATCCTACAAAAATACCTCGTTTACTTTTCGCATCCCATTTAAGCCTTTTTTGCTTAGGTATGTGAGTGTACACTTCTGAACCAAATTTGTGAAGTGTATTTATGTCAAAACTCTTGTTGTACATTAGCTCATATGGAGTCTTGTTTAGTACCTTTGTAGGTCCGGTTCTATTAATGACAAATGCTGCTGTACTCACCGCCTCCGCCCACAAACTTTTGTCTAATCCTGCTTCTTGTAAAATCGTCCGTCCTGCTTCCACCAGGGTACGCATCTCCCGCTCCGCTCTACCGTTCTGCTCTGCAGTGTAGCTCACCGATGTTTGGTGTGTGATACCACTCCTGTTAAACAAAGTCAAAACCTCTTTATTCATAAACTCTGTTCCATGGTCACTCCTTACCATTTTAATTTTATAACCCGTATCATTTTCAAATTTATTTATTAATATCTCTATCTTCTCTTTTGTTTCGGACTTGTGTTTCAAGAAATACAGAAACCGATAACCACTATAATCATCTTTACATAATAAAAAATAAGCAGAACCTCCTAACGACCGTTTCTCCATAGGGCCACACAGATCCATATGGATCAGTTCGCCTGGTGCAATAGCCCTGTTGGAGCTACTTTCAAAAGCTTGTCTATGGTGTTTACCTTTAATGCAAGATTGACATTGTTCAGTCAGCCCTTCAACGTTTACATTATTTCTACATAAAATGTTTCTCACATGGTTGTAATTCTGATGAGCCAATATACTATGCCATTCGTTGACGCTTTTTGTGGTTGCCAAACCTACCTTACTATCGAATTTAAAATTCATAATAAACAAATTTTCTTTGCGTGACGAAGTGCATGTTATATAGCTACCCTTGACAAACTTACATTCCTCACTATTTGAAATCATTTTATACCCTCTATCAATAGCACAAACAACCGAGAATAGGTTTACTCTAAGCTCTGGCACATACAATACATTTAAAAGTACAGATTCAATATACTCACGGCCATTAAACGCCTTCATTTCTATTGTACCTATGCCACACACTTTTAACTTCTTACCATCTCCAATAGTGACCGATTTGTTCTCCACCTCCTTAAATTCAGTGAAAAGATCTCTGGACTGAGTCATATGCTCGCTGGCCCCTGTATCCATAATGAACTCGTTGGAGCAATCACCATTCATGACATAGGCATTAGGAGCCTTATGGTATTTCTGCTGTCTTGCCCTGCAATCTTTATAAACATGACCTACCTTCCCACAAATCGTCACAGTCTCGTTTTAAATGTCCATGTTTACCACACTCAAAACATTTGACAGTAGCACTCTCATTCTTATCTGGAAACTTCCTGATAGCTCCTCGCGCTTGATTTTGCTTGCTTAGTAGCGCTGCTGACGTAAGTTCTGCAACTGCTTCACTCACTCCATTGCGCTCCTCCTCCACAAGCAAACGAGTTTGAAGGTTGCTCAATGTCTGCTCCGACGTGGCAACGGACTCCCAAGCTGACACGAAGTGCTTGTATGACTCAGGTAAACTCATAAGTATTTTGGTAATTACCATCTTTTCCGATATCTCCTCCTTCATAGATTTGAGCTTATTAACAAGTTCGTCCACATTTGACATAAATTTTGACATTGGTCCTTCATATTTGAGATTGTAGAACTTCTGGTGTATTAAATGTACTCCGACTTTTGACTTGGAATCATAAATCGAATTCAATTTTTCCCACATTTGGTAGGCTGTTTCACACGTAGTTAAATACGTAAGTACTCCCTCATCCACTCTCAATACGATTAATTCTTGCGCTTTCCTATCCATATCATCCCACTTTTCTATTTCAGTGTGGTCTTTTAACGCCGGTCTCGGCTCGACCACAACTTGATATAATTTACGAGCTTTTAAAATTATACTTGTCTGCAACTTCCACGCTGGCCAGTTGTTGTTGCCGAGAACTACGGTTCGGCTACTCTCCATTTTGATCACGACTTGTTTCTCCCCAAATTCGGCTTGTTAGAACCGACTACACACGTGTTAGCATATGCGTAAAAAACACGTCGTTTTTACTCTTCTATCACTCTTTAATTTTCCGCGCCTGGGCCCATAACCTGTTAAGATTATAGGTACCAAGGGAAAGAAAACTATTAAATATATTCAACAAATATAGGTTTATTAACGTTCACTCATTTTACACACTATGACATCAAAAACTGTCTAACTTAGATCAACGACAATATGAGACTATATTATAAGAGGCTAGTTTTGTTGCAACCTTAACAACTATCCATTATCGATGTTATGCAGATTACATTTGTTTTCGGATCGTCAATGGCTTTCACAATAAACTCAAACCTTAACTTTTCCATTGCTTTTTTTAAATAGCTCAAAAAATGTTGTTTTATAATGTGTTTATAACAATTTTAATTATTATGTAATGTGAAATAAAAACTGAAATGTGTTGCTCTGAAAAGAGAATTTTATTTGACATTTTACAAAAACACAATTAATATAAGAATGAATCTTTTAGAAAAACAATAATAACTCACCTGAAAAGAGAAACAACATTTAAAGCTATTATTTCCTTAATGCTTTAATAAACTAATTTAACTTTATAAAGATTTTCAATTAATTTGATTAAACATCCTTCAATGCCAAATGTCATAATCCACCGCCCGTCATATCTGAATGAAATGACATTCAAGGAAGGAGTTTCATTTACATGTATTTTTGCGAAAATCACATTAATGTAAGTACTATAACTGAATAACTTAATCTGTGTAGGTACTTCAGTTTCAACTTAAACAAAATAGAAGTTTTTAGGTTGTATGTAAAATCATTAATTAAATTTTTATCTTTCAGTTAGAATGAAAACTGACTGCAGCCGACCAACCAAATTTTAACTTGACCAGAAAACTGAGAGAAAACTTGACCATTTACGCCTTTTTGATTTAATCTAAGTTATAAACTGGCACTAGATGATGTTTCAAAGAAAAGAATATGTACTTATGTCCAATTGAATAATGATGTAATTGAATATTAATTAAAAAGTATGTAATACTGTTTTATAATTATATTATAAAAAAATAAACAATGAATTGTTTAAAAATAAATAGTCTTTAATTCAACGTGTAATTTCCAAAAACTTTTATAACATTAATAATCATAACTTCTTTTTTTTTTTATAACAACATGAGTATATATCCAAAGATAATCAATAATAATCAACATAGATTACAAATCATCTGCCCCTCTAGATTTTTATTACAAATCCAAAATTTGGCGAGGCTTAACAATTCTACCACTTCTTGTTGTTTGAACATTAGGTTCAGAAGCTCGAGTATTTAATCCACTGTCTATTTCACTACTACTGATAGTTTCTTCACATTCATTTGTTGATGAACTAGCTTTTAAATTGTATTCTGTAGATGAATGTATGACTTCCCCTTCTGTATATGACTTTTTTAAATGTTTAATATTTCTTCGTAATATTCTGTTTTCATTTTCTTTCTTTATCCAATAAGATCTAGGTTCTTTACATTTGCCTATAACTATCCCTTTCTTCCAAGTATTTTCCTTATCCGTTTTATGGACTACTCTATCACCTATTTCATAATCAATTTCTTTTTTTCTTACCATATTTTTATCTTTTAACATGGATTTTCTAAGTAATAATAACTGATAAATGTTGTTTTCAACCTTTGGCCTTAACAAACTATCGTTTGTTGGTATTAACGTACGAACTCTCCTACTATTCAATATTTGAGATGGTGACACTTCCAACCCAGACAATGGTGTATTATTATAGCTTAATAAGTAATCTCTATAGTCCACTCTATCTTCAAATGCTTTTCTTAACAGAGTTTTCCCAATATGCACTGCTTTTTCAGCAAACCCATTACTTCTCGGATAGTGTGGACTACTTGTTGTTAAATTTATACCTTTGAGTCTAAAATACTTCAAACAATCATATGAACTAAAAGGATTGTTATCTGCAATAATTTCCTCAGGGTATCCAAATCTACAGAATACATCTTGGAAAGCATTAATTACAGAAATAGAAGATTTATCTTTAATCGGTAATACTTCCAGCCAATGTGAAAAATAGTCCACAATTATTAAATAACTTTTAGCCATAAAATCTAAAATATCAGTGCCAACCTTTGCAAACCTACGATACCATGTCGTAGGTTTGCAAAGGTCTTATGGACTAACAAATTATCATGTGAATTAGCAGGCCTAAATTTTTCACAAGTACGACATTTATTTATAAAATTGTTAATGTCCTTGGACATTCCAGGCCAGTAAAATAATTGCCTTGCTTTTTTTATACTTCTACAAATTCCAGGGTGACCATCGTGAACAAGACTTAATACATAGGTTCTTAAAGATTTTGGTACAAGTATTTTGTTCATATAGAAAGCTATGCCATACTCAAAATATATATTTTCCCTCAACTTATAATATGGTTTACACTCAACTGAAATCACCTTTTCCCCTGGCCAACCATTTAAATAATACTTATTTATTTCACTTAATACAGAATCCGCTTTAGTTTCTTCCTTAAATTCTAATTTCTTTTTCGGAGACATTGGCAAATGTTTTGATACTGTGTGAACCATTTGTAACATCTGGCTATCGTGTTCTATAGTATCTAACTTATTTCTAGATAACATATCTGCGAAATGTAACATTTTTCCAGGTACATAATACACATTCAAGTTATATGTTATCAACTTAAGCCTAAGACGCCTTAACCTAGGTGACCCAATTTTAGAAATTGGCTTATTCATTATAGAAACTATTGGCTTGTGATCTGATTGTACATCTATATTTGAACCATAAATGTATCTGTGAAATTTCTTGACGGCATAACTTATGGCTAACAATTCTTTTTCGGTTTGGCTATAGCAAACTTCAGAATCATTCATGGTTCTTGATGTGCATGTTACAAGCTTCAAAATATTTTTATCATACAACTGAAATAAACAGCAACCAATCCCATCTTTGGAAGCATCACACTGTAGTACTATCTTTCGTTTAGAGTCAAAAGGAGCCAATGATGTAGTGTTACATATCTTTCTTTTTAATTCCTCAAAAGCTAGTCTATGAGCTGGTAGCCACATATAATCAACATTTTTCTTTAAAAGCTTAAATAAAGGAGACATAATATTAGCCATATCAGGTACATACCTGCGAATATAATTAAATGATCCTAACACTTGTCTCAATTCATTTTTATTTGTTGGTTCCTTCAGACTCAACAAAGATTGAATCCTGTCTTTATCCAGGGACATTCCATTTTCATTAAAAACTTGGCCGACATACTTCACCTCTGTTTGCTTATACTGAAATTTATTTTTATTAAATACAATGCCTAATTTTTTTGCCTTTTTCATTACCTCCTCCAAGGCCTTATCATGCTCGAGAGCCGTGCTTCCCATGACCAAAATATCATCAGCCCAAACCACCACATTAGACAGGTCTCCAAAGTGATTTTCAAGTACATCCTGGAATAGTTCTGGTGCATTCATCAAACCGTAGGGTAAAACCAAATATCGGTATACCCCAAAAGGTGTGGCAAAGCAACACTTCCATGATGACTCTTCTGACAAAACAAGGTGATGGAACCCTTCAGTTAAATCTAAAACAGAAAAGAACTTTTTACCCTGCAGTTTGAAACAGATCCTCCAGCG
This sequence comes from Schoenobius gigantellus, assembly GCA_963935595.1. Taxonomy (NCBI): domain Eukaryota; kingdom Metazoa; phylum Arthropoda; class Insecta; order Lepidoptera; family Crambidae; genus Schoenobius; species Schoenobius gigantellus. The sequence goes on from OZ012551.1 coordinate 31,516,880, forward strand.
TTGGTAACATTTTTGGTTTCTTTACTATAATTTTATTTAAATCCAGTGGGTCTAGACACAGCCTTACATTACCATTTGGCTTCTCCACTAGTACAATTCTATTTACAAATGCAATGTTTTGAATACTGTCAACCTTAACAATAGCCTGTCTATCTACAAGTCTATGTAATTCATTTTTAAGGGGTTCCAATAAACTAGTTGGTAACCTAGGTGAAGAATTACATATTGCCTCTACAGGTTCCCTTGTCGGAATTTCAACAAAACCTGGTAACCTTCCAACACCCTCAAATACATCTAAATTCTTTTGAATAAACTTAGCTTTATCACTACCAAGACTGTCCACATTATGCACCCGTCTGACCAATTTAAGTGCGATACATCCTGGTAAACCTAACAACATAGTGCTCGAATCGACAACTAGAAAATTTTCATAACACATATTATTTTTATATTTACATAATAATTTAACAATTCCTAAAGGCTTTATAATATTCCCAACAAAAGATGAAATTTTTATATATCTGTTTGTTGTAATTTATATTTAAATTTGTTATTTATTTGATCAAAAATAATTTTTGGCATAATACTAACGTCTGCTCCAGTATCTAATTTGCAAATTACCTTTTTATCCTCTATTTGAATACTTTCCATCCAGTCCGAGTTACTAGAATTATATTTCACTTCCCCGCAAAACAAACTTTCATCCGAGTCTGCGTCTGAATTGTCCCCATTGTATTGTACTTCATGTATCCGTTTAACCTTACAACTAACAGCTAAATGGTTCAATATGCCACATTTCTTGCACTTTTTCCCATATGCTGGGCATTGTCGGGGACCATGCTTTTGTTGGCATCTTCGACAATCAAACACTTTCTCTTTGGGTACTCCAAAATCACTCTTATTTTTAAAATTTGAACTCTTCTTCAGTTTAGCAGAATCAATTTCTATTGTAGGATTCATTTCTTTAGCCTGCAAGCGACTCACTTCACTTGCTCTACAAATACTTGCTACTTTAGCTAAAGTTAAATCCTCAAACCTTAGTAATTGTTCTTGTAATGCTTTATCACGGATTCCTTGTACTATACGGTCCCTCAGGAGCTGATCTTCTAAATTTTCTGCAGATGTCATATTATAATTACAGTTAGCAATAAGTTGCCTTAGACTAGTGTAAAAATTTTCAAAACTTTCGCCCTCCTCTTGTTTACAAGAATTAAACTTGAAACGTTCAAATACTTCATTGTATTTTGGATTTACATATTTTTCAATAGCTAATAATACTGTGTCAAACTCTTCGGCCTCTTTTTTGGCAAGCTTGAAACTTTGTATAACTTTTGAAGAATCCATTCCTATCATGTTCCTTAAAAGACACAGTTTAATTTTGTCGGATGCATTATCTTGACCTGTGCTTACTAAATAATCCTCAAAAGAGCATTTCCAAACCAAATATACAAAAATAAGAAAATATATAATTCATCGGCGCCTCCGTTCGCTTTAATGCATGGATTACATTCCTCTGTTTCATCTACGAAAATGCTAAAACCAACAGAATATGAATTCTGTTATATCGCGGCCTAACCTAGCTTTAGCGGAAATGAAGGACAATTTTACAATCGTGTCACTTACGATACCTATAGTCTTTGGAATTTAAAATTAACTTATTGTCGACGTTACGAAGCGCATCCTCCCTCTCCGAGATGCACAAATTGTGTGTGAATATGAAATCTTTGTAATCACAATCACACACAACTTTAAAATCCACAAAATTTCCCGCCAAATCCAATCGAGTGAAATTACACCTTGCTATATTGTGCGGGTGAGATTCTACTCGATCGAGTGCACTCCGTAGCGTTTTAGGACACGCCACTCCAACACTCTCGAGTGCACCCGAAATGTTTTAGGACATACTTCGGGTGACCGAGTGCACTCGGGTGATGTTTTGGAACGTAGCCCTGCCGAGGTTATCCATATCAGGCGTTGGAATCACCCCTATAACTAGCGGGTCGTTAGTGGAGCGGCTCTGAGACAGTCTCCGCCATTTTTTTTGACGCCATTTTGCTTTTGGGTGCATGTGTGTGTGTCGTGTCGTGTCATTTCATCATAGAAGTAGAACGCACACATTTGCATTTCATTTTTCATTATTACATTGTTGGTTTGTTTAAATCTCTAATTTATCTTCAGATTTTATGTGTTTTAAGCATGTTTTTTAAGATTTTTGACACTCACTGTTCTTGATTCAATAACAGTACCTGTGTGTACGAAGGGATTCGGCAGTTTTATCGGTTTGTTTGCTTGTGATTTTCTAAACTTAATAACTTTTTGACCTTTCATTGTTTCATACTATTTCATGCTAATATAGCTGAGCCCACCTGGTTAGCTACCATAATCTTACTTAAGTTTATCAGATCACCATGGTGACAGTACAACTTGTGCAGAGTACAACTTGTTACTCTGATAATCAGACATCCAGCAACTCTCTTGTAGGCAAATCCAGGTGAAGAACGCTTTCATCTTTGGCCTAATAGTTATTTACCAAAATGTATGAAGTTGAACTTTCCCATACTAAAAAACGAGCGAACTTTATATTGTTATGAATCCACTAAAATATTTTACAGACCATCGGCTTCAACAGAGGTTACATTTCTGGATGCACATCAATTTTGAAATCGATAAAAACAACTTATGAACACAGAAAAACTAGTGTTATTTTGAAACACAAATACTTGAAGATGAATATCTTGAGTTGAGTATGCAATAAATAACTTCCTCCAAGTGAAATAAATTCAGGAATACTTAAAAATCCAATAATGATAGGTGAGCAAAGGTGTGTAATATTTTTTTCATTAAATAAACAATAGTTTAAAATTAATTTAATATTATGTTTTCCATTAAATAACCTACACTATGTTGTTGTTCAAAATTACATGTAATTTTTTTTTAGATTGAATGAAAATGAAAAACACTTCTTCTCAAAAAGAGTAGCAAAGCTCTGCTAAAATTGATCTTCTGATGGTGCACATGTCTGGGCGCAAGGTGACTTCGGAAGCATAGAGAAGCTCGATATGTTAGAAGCTTTGGTTACTCACCATGGACCTGAATTTCATTTTATCAATTTTATTAATATGCTAAGAACATAAGCCACTGCACAAGCAATGAACAGCAGGCCTATTCGCTAACTACGGTTGGTAACTAGAACTGTCATTTTTGAAAGCCACTTTATATCCATTACGAGTTTAGTGACCTTATGTGTTACGGCAGCGTTCATGATAGCAGTAATGGATGTTAAGTTCCTTTCAAAAATGACAGCTCCAGTGAGCAACCGAAGTTACAGAATAAGGGGGCAGGACATGAATAACAGAAAGTGGGCTGTCAAAAGGTGATTAATTTGTTTTTGACATAAATATGTTTGCTTATTAACCCCTTGTTTCTGAAAGGCTAATCAGTGATAAAATTAAATATAGTACATTCAAGATAAGAAAGTTCCCTTGACAAATCGATTTTTTCCGTTTCATGCATACTAATTTCCGTGATGAAAAAAATAATTTATCTCCTTAGGTTATTTTTATCAAAAATGCAATAATTAATTCCACATTAAATAAAAACAAGAATATCAGCCTAATTAAATAAAATTATAATTCTAAAGTTTAAAAATAAAATGTTTGTGTAAAGTATAAGTTCCGATTCATGACTCAAATAAATACTTAATTAAACAAATATTTTATCAGAATTATAAATAATTATATTTAACTGGATGGGATATTTTGGGATGTTGCCTTGATATTAGGACACCTAATTTTTATGGTTGTATCATATAGAATAGCTTTAAAATTAACACTTTTTATTCATGTCAATTTTCTCTCAAGTCTTATAGTTTGCGAGTAAATAAGCTTTGAAAATCACAATAGTCACGACGAAAAAAAAAATGGGATGTTACGTTGCTATTATAACACCTACTTTTTATGGTTATATCAGAAAATGACTAGAACGTGATGAGCAGATCAATACACACTTGTTCACAGTGGCTTTCTATTTCTTGTGTTTAGATTATGAAATCGAAAATTGGTACCAAAGGTTTTATAATTTTTATAGACAAATCAAATTTTCATAATTAGACTGTTCAGCTTAAATCAATATATTAATTTAGTTAAAAATATTTCTTAGAGAAACCTTTGCTTGTGAATTATAAATAGCACCAACTGAAGTCCAAAAATACTTTCTATACTAGCAGCCGAAACCCAGCAGTAATAGCCAATTACATGACACTGAAAATAACTAAGTAAATTTATCTTGCCGTATCAACATAGTAACATGCTTGAATTGTTTTACTACCCCTGCGTTCCAGATAAAGCACTGCTACTTTCTGAGGCTAACATCTGATGTTAGCCTCGTTTTGCGTTTCTTTTAAGAAATGTTGACATTTTTAGCCGCGCTAATTGTTACAAATGAAACGCAAGGTACTGATTTTTCGTGCTGAATTTTGACACCTCACTTAATTAGTCCAGCCACTTAAAAATTTTTATAATATAAATCAGAATTGGCTAATACTACAAATATCTTTCAATATTTTTTTTATATCCGCTGAAAATCCTTTTTGATTCATGAAAAAAAGATTCCAAATGTCAAATTTGAAAGCTGTCAAAAAGTGGTATCAGAGGACCCATCTATTAGCATGGGTATTTGATGCTAGCATTTCGTGTTAAAAATGCTTAAATGAAACGCATGACAACCAGCAAGAAAAACTAGCATCACCGGCTAATGGAACGCAGAGATGCTAAAAATGTTGGTATTTATGGCTAAAAATGCTTATCTGGAACGGGCCGTACATATACAACAGAACTAGGTCTGTTCGCGAAGGACTATGTTGATCCCACAAACGTGCATCAAGTGTAATACCCAAAAATTTTGTAACTACAATTGATGAGTTCAACGATTCGATTGTATCCACTTTCCTTACATTTGGCCATGAGAATTTAATAAATCTAGTTTTATTTGAGTTTAGTGAACCAATTTGGAACATTTAACTCTGACACAATTATTTAAGAGAATGTGAAAGTTTGATAAACATAATTTTAAAAGCATTACAAAAGGAATGGGTATGCCATTCCTTTTAAATGCTTTTTCAAACTCTAATTAAAATCATTTATATGAATGAATATCATTAATTTATGGAAAACATTTCTTATTGACCTTAACATATTCATCAAAATTAAAAACTAGATTGATTTGTTTGGTTAGATTACCTACTATAAAATTAATTGCTTTTAATGTTAACTTCTTCAAAATGTATTCAAACGTTTTAAACTATTTGCCATTGTCTGCAGAGTTCAATTCTTCAATCTGAAGTTTTGTAAATAATCAATAAAACAAAATTATTTTCAAAAACAAAGTAATGTCTTATATAATTATCTTTTTTGTATCAACAGGTGTACAGATATTGAGAAGTGGAGAGACTAAGATCAGATGGAGAGGCAGGTTATTTATTTTTACTAGGTTTTTCACTGTTTTTCATTTTAGAGTCGTCACACTTTATACAAATGCTTATTTATCTTTTCAGAATCGCAGAGTAAGCACAGCGTTGCATGGCGGAGAATTGTGGGTTCTAATAAGTTCCATTGTGTACGTTTTTGTCATATTGTATGTTAAATTCAATAAAAAGATAATCGCATTTCGTTGTTTTGATTTTTAATAACCTAAAATATTATCAGAATTAAAAAAGTAGATTAGGGCTGTAAATTTATATCGATAATTTTCAGTATGTCGATAATAAGCAGTCGATAGTTTTGCAGCACTATCATTACGGAGCTGTCATTTCACTACGAAACGGCCGCTAGAGGGGTTGATTCCTATCTGTAACAGTAATATAATTTGTGATCCATATTTGTCACGCCGTGCGGTCCGCCAAAACTGTTTCTAATCACTTTATACTTAGTGTCACTACGACTGCGCCATGTTTTATAATTATATTATAAAAAAATAAACAATGAATTGTTTAAAAATAAATAGTCTTTAATTCAACGTGTAATTTCCAAAAACTTTTATAACATTAATAATCATAACTTCTTTTTTTTTTTTATAACAACATGAGTATATATCCAAAGATAATCAATAATAATCAACATAGATTACAAATCAAATACAAACAAAAATATCAAAGTTTCATAATGAATATATTTATCTAAACAACTTTTACTTGAATTTACTGAGTACCTAATTAAAATTTGTTGCTTTCAGTGGTTACTTAATGAGAACTAATGTGTACTAACCTGTTCTCCTCTTGACAACGAGATTGATAAGGCAGTAAAAGTTGTGCAACATAATACAAAGCAGTGCATGCTCAGCCACAACATCAAAATGTGACCCGTCAACTAGAACAACATTATTTCAACAAAATAACTCAAGTATTCATATACCGAAGCACCATAGAAGTAAATAGGTCCAGTTTGGTAAAACTGAAAGATGTTATATCTTCACTGATTAAACCTGCTGGCCACCATGGCTGGTAAATTTCAGAACAGCTTACGCAAGAATATGCAAGTTATCCATTTTAAAGCCGTATACAAATATATTAAATGTGATTGCTGTGTTGTCAGCCTGTGCTCTTCCTAATTTACAAGACCCTTCTTATTAAATAAATAATATAAATAATTTTTTTTCTTTACTTTATACATAACTAACATCTAAAGATGACATAATAAATTTTTGTACTACATTAGTCATTATGTTCTTCACAAAAAAAATGTTCTATGTTTATTTGACAATAATGACTTGTAAAGGTTTAAGTTGAATCAAAATATTTTAATTTGAAATACATGTTTTATTTTTCCGTTACACCTTAAAAGATTTATAATATTTTATAGTTTTGTTGCTCATATTTATCATTGTTACTCAAATATATATGTTCCAAAAGTACAAATAGGTTGAATAGAGTTAGATCAAATTTATTAATTTGTATATATTGCCTTAAGGTCGCAGGTAATAAAAGTCAAAATAATAGTAAAGTGATTTATTATGAAGTAATACTTTCATATGATTTAGGAAAAATGTAGTATAGTTTCCAAAATGGCACTATTTGATCAATAAGTTTTTTGACATACCTACAGATTGTTAGAACAAATACCTATTATAGCTAATATTGTCACCTTTTGAGTGTTTTCAAAATTACATACTGCTAGCAACACAAAAGTATATAAGTTTTGCTTTAGCACAAAACATCTGCATCTAAACTTGAGTTAAGCATAGTGTTCACAGTTTTCCGTCTTTGTTAATTAACATTTTCTTCAGTAAAAGAGCATGACAATTTTGTATTAATCTAATTTTATGGATACCGTTTGTTGAATAGACTATTACAGGGTATTAATCAGAAATGAGGTCACATTTTGCAAATTTCAACCCAAATCTTCATCTTTCAACTTTTATCCACATTTCATTATACTCGTAGGTGTCTGCAAGATTTCCCACCAAAAATCTTCCCAACAAAAGAACCATCATGTGTTATGCACTTCTGTATTGATGATTCGTGGTTTAGTTTTCTATGCACTTTATTCTTTCTTCATTGAAGAGGTATTTTATTTTTTAAGAAATATGTCACAATCTGTGTCTGTGAATGTATATATATTTTTCCTCCCAGTAATTTTCTTCATGCTTGACAAATGAACAACTGCCCATCTTTCTCTTTTTATGTTCATTTACAAATTCTTGCAGTACTACACTGGTATTTGACACATGATCCTGATGTTTTCTTTTCAACATTTCTCTTGAAGTAAATACTTTTAGTGTTTATTTGACTTGTGAGAGATTGAATTCTATCCAATAGCATTCAACTACTGTACAAAATAGCTCCTCACTGTGATGGTGCAACCACACCAAAAATGCATGTTTGCAACTCTCTTCTGCCGCGTGACAATCTTGACAAGTACACTTCTTCAGTATTGAAACTGTACTTATATTCTTGATACACAAAGAATCTCCTGACCATCAATCTGTCGATTTTCGGAAGATTTGTACTATCTGCTCTCACAAATCCAACATCAATGGTTGATTTTGCTAATCATACAAATAATTTACGATATTTACACATATAATAACGGAGATTTGGACGTTTTTTTGCCAGTTTTAGGAAAGAATAGTGCAAATCGACGAGTTGTTGAATCAAATTTGACATTTCTTTGTTTACTATATGAGTGACGTCACGGCCCTGACCACAGAATATCAAAGCGTTTACGGCGTGAGATAAAAAAAAATATTTCTAGCATTTTCAAATTAAAATTTTACAGTAATCATTCATTGTTATTTATTAAAATCGGTATATTGTGGAACCTTATGCCAAATACTGTTAGAAATAAACAATATTTTAATAAATTTTGATATGAGTCAACTACCCTATTAATGTGTGTATGTTAAAATTCTTTTTTTTCAGAATACGGTCTATACCTTGGCTATGAATAATAAGTCGTTCACTTGCAGCATACCTAGATACTTTGGTCTTTTGCTTCCTTAGTTTTCCGTTTTTTGAAAGCCGTCTTTGCCCGATTACCCGTCCTTCGGTGTTACTGAAATCAAACAATTAGTTTTAAAATTGAGTGTGAATATGGTGGCACCATTTTATCATTAGATATAACTTTTAATATGGAGCCAAAACAAATCTAGCCCAGTGTAAAAATCATGATGGCACTAAAATCAGAAAATCACTTAGATGTCGCTATAGTACAATCGCGAAAGTTTATGCTCGACTACTGTTAGACTCTATCGCGTAGCAATAAGGACAAAAAGCAACCGATCATAAACTTTCGCGAATGCACCTACAATCTTAACTTTTCCACTGGGCAATAAAACTTCTCAGTGGTGACAAAATCTATATAAATCGCAATACGTTTTATTTTTTTTCCTAAATCTGGGGGCACGGCAGTGCCCCCGCCAAGTCAAGCGCGAAGCAAACACTGCCGTACCATCCTTTACTGGAACCATTTCGCCGAATTTTCAGGCCCCTATTTGAGAACCTCTGGATAAGATCAGAACGCAGAAATTTTCGTCATCTAGTAAGCTATAATCACATACTTAAAATCCAAAATTTCAAGTCTGTAGGTCATTGAGTTCCGAAGTTAAGCGAAAGCAAAGTTTCGCATTTATGACAGATACTCACTCACTCACTCACTCACTCATGATCATCAAAATAGAACTTGTACTTCCCATAAACTCAGAGAGCTGAAATATGGTTCAGAGTTAGGGTTTAATGGCCACGTAAAGGGAAAACTATAAAAACTAGGATAATCGAAGATCTGTAGTACCTGGTGACCCTGATTAGAAAACACAAGAGCCCAACCAAACTATTAGAGATATCGACATACCGCCTTTACAAAAAATATTTAACTTGGTGGGCCGCTTCCAATAAAGAAAAGAAAAAAAGAAAAGAAAGATTTGTAATAATAAAAAAACAACCCCTAAAAAGAAAAAAAACTGTGTCAAATAAGAAAATCTAATAAAATAAATCAATAAGCTCACGTTTCTACAAAAAGAAGTGAAATCCCACCAAAAACATTCTGTAAAAAACTAGCCAAGTCTCGATGGAGCTGCTTGTTTATCTCTAAAAAGTAATGAAATCTAGACAAAGTCGTGCCAAGTCTAAGGTTCCTTACTGCGATTTCTTTATTATTATAGTTAATGTTGTGTGACTTGGTCGTTAAACATTCTTTATACGTTAGTGGGTACAGTTCATCCTAAATGAAAAAAAGTCAAACCCACAGTTGACCATTTTTGTAACTCTATTATGTGTGTCCTCATTGGCTGTGGGAGTGCACGGGGGTCAAAAATTTACTTATTTTTTAACTTCGCTGCACCGTTTTCGAGATATAAGCATTTTTGTAAATATTTTTCTTGAAGATTATGCAGGGTTGAAATTCCTTACTTGTCTGACAAACTCCGACAAACTGCGGCCTATCTATATCAGCAAACAGATTTTTGCTATGCTATGTTTTTCCGTTTTCGATATTCGTGTGACTCAGGGTCAGGTAACATTGCCCCACCTGAGCCACACGTATCTCTGAAACGCGCAAGCGACAAACTCTGATGCCGACAAACTCAGACATACTATACCTATCTCTGGACATTATAGCGGCATACGCAAACAATCTATTTTCCAGTTTTTTTTTGTGGCCTAGCTGGGGTCAGCCACACCAAGACTAAGTAGTCTGGGTGTGGATGACACAGATAGTCGTCTCTTACGACATAAACAGAAAGAAAGGTAGTGGCGTCTCATATATTCTAGAGTTTGTTCATAGTCAAGAATGAACTATGAACTATAAATGTACTTAATTATACTAAACTCCCTTAGTCGTCTCTTACGACATACACGGGAAGAAAGGTAGTGACAACTCGTGTATTCTAGAGTTTGTTTATAGCTTAGAATGAACTATGAAATGAACTATAGAATTAAATAAAAAAATAATTATAGAATGAAATATAAATGTATCTTATGGCAAAGAAAAGTAGCGACGACGAAGAAAAGTAGCGACGACACAATTAGAGTTTATGCGTAGGTAGTTGAAAATTAACTATGAACAACACAAAATGAATGATTTCAGTTATATTACTGAAATCATTCATTTTGTGTCGTTCATAGTTCCATCTCTAAAAATAATTCTCATGTCAAATCAAATCGATCAAAGATTAGTAAATTTTCACTAACCTACGTTTCAGAAACTCGAACTGATTTAACACTACTGTCAAATGTTGCAGCATGTTAGTTGAATAATGATTTGATCAGCCTTTCGGAAATTGGGTGTAAGTAAGCAACATTTTGCTTTGCACAAGTTAGCAGTATACTTGTTTAATTTGCAGGTTTACGCAGTCTTTGGATTGCCTCGATAATATTAAACTGTATTTAAAATCATCGTTGAAACCAGTATGGAATAACAAAAGACACAACTTTTAGGAGGGAAATTGGTACTAACTTATTTTGTACAAAATTTTTTTAGACTTTAGACGTCGGAATATTGTCTGAAGTTGAAGATGATCTGAAAAAAAACAATATAAATTTTTCGTCCTATTCACTTATTTCACGTAAATTCATTCATTATTATATCATGGTGCTATTTACGTCTATAATATTAATCTCTATCTCTCTTATTCTCTCTCTCTCTCTCTCTCTCTATTAATCTATCTATAATTTTATAACAAAAAAAAACAATAATTTGAACGTCTAAAGAAATGAAATGCCTCAAATTTTAACCGAAATTTTGAAGAAATTTTGGTTAGAAATAGATTTTCACATCAAAATTTATTTTGACAGTAAATTAAGTAGATTTTAGTCCCCAGAAAAATCTACACAACATTTATTAATGTCCTAAGTTCAACAATTGCAATAAACTTACTTTGATGAGAGCTTTCCGCTTACGGATTTGACTGGATCGTATTCGTCAGCTTGTGTGATATTTCGTGTTGCAGCAGCTCTGAAATACAAAATTACTATAAATAATTAACAATAATAAATAAATAAATATTTTTTTCCCATTCACCCCAATTATATAACCCAATTAGTATCATTAAGAATTTGTAGATTTCATAGAAATAACGGATAAACATACATAAATAAATAAAAATGAATAAAGCACAAGTAAATATAAATAAACATACACGTCCATGGTTTGAGCACATACATATATTCATAGTTATCACAAAAAATCTGCTCCGACCGGAATCGAATCCGGGACCGTTGGCGCCTAAGGCGCCAAAGGTCCACGTTCTAACCACAGCGCCAGACAGTCGTCGCTTAATTTTAATTTGTTACAGTAATGACACTTTTAATTACTTAACGAAGTATGATGTGATAATTTTGCGTCGTTATATAATCAAAGTTTCGCGTCAAATTGATTTAATTTATGTTAGCACTATAAAAAGTTTACATACTGTCACCTACGTCCAGCACGCGAGTAGTCAAACGCATCAATTTGTTTTACGTAGACTACCCGCGCCTACGTTGCACCAGCGCTTGTGCATTGTATTGTGTTATTAAAAGTCAACGCGCATGGGTCTATATTGTAAGGTGAAACTACTTATTAAGGCGCATAGTGGTCCCAATGACCTTGCGTCGATCGTCCCGCACTGATTACAAAGGAGTGAGTGAGTGAGGGTGAGGGGAATATTTAAGCAAACCTTTACGCGTAAGACGAAATATTTCAATAACAAATTTATTAAGGCGAATAAGAAAAATATAAAAAGACCATCCCCTAGAATATTGTTCACTTTATTTATTGAAATCGAAAGTATACGATTTAACCTAATATTTACGACGCGATTAGGTTTAAAGTTTTAAAATCGAGGCATGTTTGGGTCACATTTTAACCAAGTTTTAATTAATTTATCAAAAAATTAAAAAGACCATCCTCTAAAAAATGCGTTGAATAATAACATATCTTTTTTAAAGATTTTTTTATTCAATATTTATGAAGAGAACCGGTTTTTTCTGCAGTGATTTTTTATGTTTGACCTTACTATGCGCCTTAACGAAAAAATATTACGTAAACATAATAAAAGTAAAGTAATAGGTACATACCTTCTACAATACGCCATAAGTTGAATTTTTGACTTCTTAAGTTCTTTTAGACAATTTTTTTTTGGTTTTTTCATTCGCCATAATTTGGTCGATGTATTTTCTCGGGCCGGAGCACAGAAGCACAGTTTACTCGTCTCAACGGAGCGATCAAGACTGATTGATGAAATAAAACATACCTGTTACCTCGGGTCAGGTGCGACAGATGATAGCGTTCTGCGCGGAATAAGAACGTTGTAAGCGCCGAATTACTTTTATTTTAATTACTCGTAAAATATACATTATTTTTGCAAATCGCTAGTACAGTCCCTAGGTAATATAGTTTTATATTATATATTAAAAAATTGACGCAGTTATATGCATCACATTGAAAAGCAATCGATTTTGCTTGAAAATTAGACGTATCTTCGCGATTTTTTTCTATCGATAAAATAATTTAATTTTATGTTTTCACTCAGTGCGTTCACTTACATAGTTAAATATCTATTTAAAAAAAAATGGGTAGTTCATTATTCAATTTCAAGTGTAGATATCAAATCTACGATTACCAATTTAGCTTTATACCCCCTCTTAACACTTCTTGAATCACAATGAGAATTTCATAGGTTGTGCAACTGGTTGGGGTATTATGGGTGTGATTCCTTTACCATTACCTTGACCTTAGAAAAATCAATCCCTAGTTATAATCGAAGTATATCATATTTTCTGCTTTCCATTTTTTTCAAGAAAAAATACGAAATAGTTTCGTTGGAATACATCCAGTGCACGTGACCTTCGAGGTTTTGTTTCCAGTTCGAGATCAAGGCTCAGGACACGCAATACATACTTAGCTATAAATAATAAGGATTCTCCGAATGATTCATCAATTTGTTATAATAGTTTAAGTACTTACGCTTATTACCAAGGTACATTAGGTATTTCTAAATCACTTGAATTTTCTTTTTGATTTAGAACAGATAAATTTATTAACTTTTTTGTTAGGTAGGGTTTTTTCAAACACATTATATTCCCATAATCCGTCTTTTACATCCCCTATTTCATAACAATAAAACTGTAAGCGGCGTCTTGGTGGATTAATGAACAATATTAACACATTTCAGGTTATAAATATTGTAGATTTTCACCATAGAAAGTTTCAGATCACTGCTTGGCATATAACTCACAAAGACTATTTTCTTTGAATTAATGGTAGTAGTTGTACACAAAATAGGTGCTCTCTCCTCCATATGTTATTTTTATAATCCAACAAAAAACAAAATTTTAAAATTTAATAAAAATTAAGTATGTTTGTAAAACCCAGTGTGAGAGCCCCTGACCATATGATCATAGGCATGTTACTATATACTTATTAACCTAACACTGTACTATGAATCTCCAGGGCAGTTCCCATAGGGCTTGGCTGTCTGGTTTTTCAGTGGAGGAACTATGAAACAACTAGTATAACAAGGAAGAATTCTGTGGAATTACATATCTAAAACTAGTATAACAAGGAAGAATTCTGTGGAATTACATATCTAAAACATAAAATCTAAGAAATTGGAGTACAGTATCATTGACCCGTGATCGCAAGAATTTAAAGTCGAAGGTACGATCCACTAACTATCGTTACGGGGCAGGCTAATCTTAAAAAAAAGAAACAAAACATTTTCATTTGGTGTATTCCATTACCCAGCTGTGTACCCAATTTTTAGCTTTATTACCCTGCGTTCCAGATAAAGCACTGCTACTTTCTGAGGCTAACATCTGATGTTAGCCTCGTTTTGCGTTTCCTTTAAGAAATGTTAACATTTTTAGCCGCGCTAATTGTTACAAATGAAACGCAAGGTACTGATTTTTCATGCTGAATTTTGACAGCTCACTTAATTAGTCCAGCCTCTTAAATTTTTTTATAATATAAATCAGAATTGGCTAATACTATAAATATCTTTCAATAAATTTTTTAAATCCGCTGAAAATCCTTTTTGATTCATGAAAAAAGATTCCAAATGTCAAATTTGAAAGCTGTCAAAAAGTGGTATCAGAGGACCCATCTATTAGCATGGGTATTTGATGCTAGCATTTCGTGTTAAAAATGCTTAAATGAAACGCATGACAACCAGCAAGAAAAACTAGCATCACCGGCTAATGAAACGCAGAGATGCTAAAAATGTTGGTATTTATGGCTAAAAATGCTTATCTGGAACGGGCCGTTAGTTTGATACCGAGATTGATTTAAAAAAATCCGAACCATTCTGCCCTTTGTATAGATTTCTGTATCTATTATAATATAGGTACCTGATTCTTTTTAATTTAACTTACAAATCTAAGGATATGATTGTATCCGACTATTATTATGATGGCTGGCTTGATTGTATTGTTCTCTTATGCTTATGCATAAGAGAACTGTATAAAGCTTATTATTTCAATAAGTCAAGGATTAAATTTGTTTTCTTTTCCCAAATTTAAATTTACAACCAAATTTTGACAATTAGCAAGAAAAGAGTATTACAGGTAGGAAATATTATGTTAGATATAAATTGATCTAATTCGTCATTGCATCATCTTACTGCTCTCATTTG
Organism: Schoenobius gigantellus; assembly: GCA_963935595.1. NCBI lineage: Eukaryota > Metazoa > Arthropoda > Insecta > Lepidoptera > Crambidae > Schoenobius > Schoenobius gigantellus. The sequence goes on from OZ012551.1 coordinate 31,531,979, forward strand.
GTATAACTTCTTAATTTCATAACATAATGTCACAATATTTGACTGTAAAAAACGTGAAATTATAGGTAAACATCTTTGAGATTCGGTTTCTTAAAAAGAAAGTAATCCGTTTTACCCGTTACAACTCATAAGAGAACTGGGTCGATTTAATTTTTTTTTCAGGTGTGAATAATATATTTTCATTTACCAGAATAATTAATTAAATTTTTCCTCTATTATGTTTTCATCTGCGCCTTTGGTCGAGACTTTGTTGTCTGATATCGATCTACTACAGGTGCTTTCCTCGCAGACTAATGGTACGAGTGACTCCTCGCCCAACCACGTCTCTGCGTGCGTGGCATTTGACACGGTGGGGCTTTCCAGTTTCCCTGCTGGCTGACTGAAAGCCTATTAGAAGAAGAAGTACTTGCACAGCTGGAACTTTCTTGATTTGGAGTCCCGATATTTTGCCGACTTCGATGCTTTAATTTTATTAGTTAGATTCTCGCCAAAGAGAAATGCATCACTTCGTACACGTGCAATATCTTTTTAAACTTTTAATCTAATGAATACATTTATTAATTTCCTTCGTTTAAGTGTGTTTTCATAATGAAGGTCCAATATAAGCTGATTTCTTTGAGTAACACAGCAATGATTTCTGGATTCGATTTGGGTGTTTTAACCAATTGAAAGTTTTCAGGTATAAAGATCTTGCCCTCTAACTCTTTCTTTTTATCCTTATTTAAGCCTCCGCACAATATATGACCCCAAAGTTTAGAGATTTCATCCTGGATTTTTGTTCCGAAAAGATCGTGTTTCCCTTTTGAGGTCCCTAAGACCTCTAAAATATTCTCATATAAATTGGTTGCTGGAGGGTAAACATCATTTACAAGTACCTGAGAGCTAGTGAATGGTATGGGACACTCGGCTGGTGCTTCTGATGTCATCATCTGTACATTACTAGGTTGTCCCTCATTACAAGTTTCAGCCACATGAACCACTGACTGAACATATGGGATGTATGTGAACACACTGAAGCCTATTCATCCTCTCCATAGATTTTTTTTTATTTTATTTTATTAAACAAAATGTACCATTATAAACATAAACACCAAACTACGAAGTAGAATCTCGGCGAGTAACATTAGTAATATTATGCGAGGCGAGTCATATTCTGCGAGGCTATCCACAGCCTGTGTACTAATATATATGAATAAAAAACATGACTACAATCGCATCGTAGTACTGTGCGCGACTATAATCGCATCGTAGTACAAAGGCACACTGTGCTATTAAAAATAAACAAATAATAACATTCCGTTGAAAAAAAAATAAGCTAGTTCATGATCACACCATGACAAGAAGTGCTGTGATCGAGATCGTAATCGCGTCACGGTACTAATAAATATGTCCAAAAAACATGACTAAAATCGCATTGTAGTACTGTGTGTGACTATAATCACATCATAGTTCCAAGGCACACTGTTCTATAAAATATAAAGAAATAATAACATTCTGTTGAAAAAATAAGCTAGGTCATTATCGCATCATGACACGAAGTGCTGGGATCGAGACCGTGATCGCGTGACGGTACCAATAAATCTGACCAAAAAACATGACTACAATCGCATCGTAGTACTGTGCGTGACTATAATCGCATCATAGTTCCAAGGCACACTGTTCTATAAATATAAAGAAATAATAACACTTACACACGTGTACAAGGCGTGTTTCAAAGTGCCGATTCACGGTTCTTTAGTAATTATGAATTATTTCTTGAATAGACGTTTATTTGGTACAAAAAATACAACACACAATGTAACAAAAAAATATAAATATATATTCAGATAGATTTTAGGCCAAATAGGCCCCGCATGCAGAGCCACAGAGTGCTTTGACGCTGGTATTCTGTGGATACCATTTTATTTAACACTGTATACAGAATATTCTCTAATTAAACAGTAACGTTAGGCAATGCGCAAACAGCAAGGCTCTTTTTATTCAAAATGAAATTAATTAGTAAGCTAAATATACTTTAAACGAACGAAATGCAAAGATGAGAACGTGTCGATAAATAGTACAATATAATACACAATAAACACTTATAATTTAAACTTACATATTTCCAGCACCATCAAAATGCTTGCAGCGGCGGCGGCGGTGACGTAAACGTTTCACTAGTTTACGAATCTTTTCCTTAAATATTGCTTAGAATACTTACGTTTTCATTTACCTATATTGATATCTATAACAACTACATAACACACTAAAAATAAAGTTATAAAATAATAAAACTTTGATCTTTAATAGTATAATTTATAATAGTAAACTAGACTTCTAAGATAAGATAATATGGGTTTCAAAAGCTCAGTGAAAATGTATGAAGCTGAAGCAAGTGCAAAGGGAAGACATTGAAATTCTTAAGTTATTTGCTCAAATTTAAATCTAAGATAATGTTTCGACGATTGATGCGTAGTGGCTAAAAAATAGACATCTAAATTGATAGTTAATAACAAGAGTTTCATAGTGTAACTGGTTGGGGTATTATGGGTGTGATTCCTTTACCAATACCTTGACCTTAGAAAAATCAATCCCTAGTTATAATAATCGAATTATATCATTTTTTCTGCTTTTCATTTTATTCAAGAAAAATTACGAAATAGTTTCGTTGGAATATATCATGTGCACGCGACCTTCGAGGTTTTGTTTCCAGTTCGATATCAAGGCTCAGGACACGAAATACATATTTAGCTATAAATAATAAGGATTTTCCGAATGATTCATCAATTTGTTATAATAATTTAAGCACTTACGCTAATTACCAAGGTACCTTAGCTATATCTTAATTACTTGAATTTTCTTTTTGATTTAGAACAGATTTTATTAAGTTTTTTGGTAGGTAGGGTTTTTTCAAACACATTATATTCCCAAAATCCGTCTTTTACATCCCCTATTTCATAAAAAAAAACCTGATAGTAAGCGGCATCTTGGTGGATTAATGAACAATATTTACAGATTTCATGTTATAAATATTCTAGATTTTCACCATAGAAAGTTTCAGATCACTCCTTGGCAAATAACTCACAAAGGCTATTTTCTTTGAATTAATGGTAGTAGTTGTACACAAAATAGGTGCTCTCTCCTCCATATTTTATTTTTATAATCCAACAAATAACAAAATATAACAATTTATTAAAAATTATGTTTGTAAAACCCAGTGTGAGAGCTCTGGGCCATATGATCATAGACATGTTACATATATTTAACCCAACACTGTACTATGAATCTCCAGGGCAGTTCCCTTAAGGCTTGGCCGTCTGGTTTTTCAGTGGAGGAACTATGAAACAACTAGTATAACAAAGAAGAATTCTGTGGAATTACATATCTAAAACATATAAAATCTAAGGAATTGGAGTACAGTATCATTGACCCGTGATCGCAAGAACTTAAAGTCGAAGGTACGATCCACTAACCACCGTTACGGGGAAGGCTAATCTTAAAAAAAGAAACAAAACATTTTCATTTGGTGTATTCCATTACCCAGATTTGTACCCAATTTTTAGCTTTATTAGTTTGATACCGAGATTGATAAAAAATCCCGAACCATTCTGCCCTTTGATTGTATAGAATTCTGTATCTATTATAATATAGGTACAGTCAAGGAAATTCGCGGTCGTCCACTTTGCACTCAAAATGCATTGAACAGTTGCTATCGTATGCCACGCCCTGTTCATCACACTCAACCAATAAGCGCAAGCGAGCCGTCTAAGCACGTGACGGTTGTTTGTTTACAATACATGTTTAGTTGCAATTTGCCTTTTGCCTATTGTCAACGCGTTTTCTACATAAAACATACTTACGCCCGACCGACTGTTTTGCTCCTAGACTCCGATGATCTCGCCTTCACGTCGACATTTGAAAAAAAATGCATTTAAAAGATTTAAGGTTGAATTATATAAATGTTTATTATGTAAATTATTTTATTCTGTTAAAGAATTTTTAGATTTAGTATTAGTTTTGGACTTTTATATAACACATATTCAGATGTTATAGTATTATAACTAGAAAAAAAAATTTTGAACATTTTTAAAGCTAACCATCTGCAACTGTATGCACCATTTTCTAATGTGAATTAATTAGTGACATTACGAGTAATAGAAAGGGCCTACACAAAGAACAGTAAATACAAATATTTTATTCATTCATAGAAAAAAGTCAAAAAGCTCAAATAACCAAGACATATAAGTTCGTTGATGATAAGTAACTACCCATGTTTGCTTTAATTTATTAAATAATATGTTATTTATCAATTTGTTTGCTAGTTTACTGATTGTGAATATCAGAATTAATCGCGATACTTGATCAACCACAAAGAGATGGAATTTTAAAAAATATTTAATTGTGCTGTTAAATATTTTAAGCCGGGATTGCGTACGCGCAATCCGGTGTGCGCTCTCGGTACGAGATTACTAATAACATTTTGTTTTGTCACCGGGTAAGAGTGGGTAGGGCTGGGCGGAGCTACGCGGCGCATCGAAAATCGAGTGCAAGCGATAATCACCTAAAGGTGGGCGACCGCCGATTTCCCTGACTGTACCTGATTCTCTTTAATTCAACTTACAACTCTAAGGATATGATTGTATCTGGCTATTATTATGATGGCTGGCTTATGATTGTATTGTTCTCTTATGCTTATGCATAAGGAAACTGTATGTAAACATATAAAGCTTATTATTTCAATAAGTCAAGGATTAAATTTGTTTTCTTTTCCCAAATTTTGACAATTTGCAAGAAAAGAGCATTACAGGTGGGAAATATTATGTTAGTTAGTTTATATATAAATTGATCTAATTCATCATTGCATCATCTTACTGCTCTCATTTAGTATAACTTCTTAATTTCATAACATAATGTCACAATATTTGACTGTGAAAAACGTGAAATAGGTAAACATCTTTGAGATTCGGTTTCTTAAAAAGAAATTTGTAATCCGTTTTACCCGTTACAACTCATAAGAGAACTGGATCGATTGTATTTTTTTTCAGGTGTGAATAAAATATTTTCATTTAAGTACCAGAATAATAATAATAATAATTTTTTTTTATGTTTTGATCGGCGCCTTTGGTCGAGACTTCGTTGTCTGATATCGATCTACTACAGGTGCTTTCCTCGCAGACTAATGGTACGAGTGACTCCTCGCCTAACCACGTCTCTGCGTGCGTGGCATTTGACGCGATGGAGCTTTGCAGTTTCCCTGCTGGCTGACTGAAGGCCTATTAGAAGAAGAAGTACTCGCCGCTGGAACTTTCTTGATATTTCTGCCAACTTCGATGCTTTAATTTTATTAGTGAGATACCCGCCAAAGAGAAATGAATCACTTCGTACACGTGCAATATCTTTTTAAACTTATAATCTAATGAATACATTATTAATTTCCTTCGATTAAGCGTGTTTTTATAATGAAGGTCCAATATAAGCTGATTTCTTTGAGTAACACAGCAGTGAATTCAGGATTCGATTTGGGTGTTTTAACTAATTGAAAGTTTTCAGGTATGAAGATGTTGCCCTCTAACTCTTTCTTTTAATCCTTATTTAAGCCACCGCACAATATATGACCCCAACGTTCAGAGATTTCATCCTGGATTTTTGTTCCGAAAAGCTCGTGTTTCCCTTTTGAGGTCCCTAAGACCTCTAAAATATTCTGAAATAAATTGGTTGCTGGAGGGTTAACATCATTTACAAGTACCTGAGAGCTAGTGGATGGTATGGGACACTCGGCTGATGCTTCTGATGTCATCACCTGTACATTACTAGGTTGTCACTTATTACAAGTTTCAGTCACATGAACCACTGACTGAATATATGGGATGTATGTGAACACACTGAAGCCAATTCATGCTCTCCATAGATTTATATTTTATTTTATTTAACAAAATGTACTATTATAAACATAAACACAAAACTACGAAGTAGTTTGTCGGCGAGTAACATTAGTAATATTCTGCGAGGCTATCCTCAGCCTGTGTACTACTAATATATGACCAAAAAACATGACTACAATCGCATCGTAGTACCATTCTCTATATTGTGGTAGTACTGTGCGCGACTATGATCGCATCATAGTACAAAGGCACACTGTTCTATTAAAAAATAAAGAAATAATAACATTCCGTTGAATAAATAAGCTATGTCATGCTCACACCATGACAGGAAGTGCTGTGGTCGAGACCGTAATCGCGTCACGGTACTAATAAATATGACCAAAAAACATGACTACAATCGCGTCGTAGTACTGTGCGTGACTATAATCGCGTCATAGTTCCAAGGCACACTGTTCTATAAAATATAAAGAAATAATAACATTCTTTCAAAAAATAAGCTAGGTCATGATCGTATCATGACAGGAAGTGCTGTGATTGAGACCGTAATCGCGTCACGGTACTAATAAATATGACCAAAAACCATGACTACAATCGCATTGTAGTTCCAAGGCACACAGTTCTATAAAATATAAAGAAATAATAACATTCTGTTGAAAAAATAAGCTAGGTCATTATTGCATCATGACACGAAGTGTTGTGATCGAGACCGTGATCGTGTCACGGTACTAATAAATCTCACCAAAAAACATGACTACAATCGCATCGTAGTACTGTGCGTGACTATAATCGCATCATAGTTCCAATTCCAAGGCACACTGTTCTATAAATTTAAAGAAATAATAACACTGAAACACGTGTACAAGGCGTGTTTCAAAGTGCCGAACACGGTTCTTTAGTAATTATGAATTATTGCTTGAATAGACGTTTATTTGGTACAAAAAATACAACACACAATGTAACAAAAAAATATAAATATATATTCAGATAGATTTTAGGCCAAATAGGCCCCGCATGCAGAGGCACAGAGTGCTTTGACGCTGGTATTCTGCGGATACCATTTTATTTAACACTGTATACAGAATATTTTCTAATTAAATAGTAACGTAAGGCAATGCGCAAATAGCAAGGCTCTTTTTGTTGCTCAATAAATTTCAAAATGAAATTAATTAGTGAGTTAAATATAATCTACTGATTCGAACTAACACGAAATAAAGTTTTGCTTTAAACGAACGAAATGCAAAGATGAGAACGTGTCGAAAAAATAGTACAATATAATAAACAATAAACACTTATAATTTAAACTTACATACTTCCAACACCATCAAAATGCTCGCAGCGGCGGCGGCGGTGACGTAAACGTTTCTCTAGTTTACGAATCTTTTCCTTAATATATTGCTTAGAATACTTACGTTTTCATTTACACATATTGATATCTATAACAACTACACAACACACTAAAAATAATGTTATAAAATAATAAAACTTAGATATTTAATATTCCGATGCTGTGATGCCCGCACAAAGAAAGCGAATGAGTCAAACGGCGTAACATCGCGCAAGCGGGTGAATAATACTAAAACTACCTACCTATCTTTTTATTTTTATGTCTTCGCTCTAAAATTGTGCTTGGTGCCCGGTACATTGGAAAGTGGACTACCTGGTTAATATATAAATCTCGAGGATGCAACGTCGTGGTATAATTAACTGTAAGTAACAATACTACAATAATTTGCATTGTACCCAGGTAACACAACTGGTCAAGTCGTTTTCTTTACCTACACTCATAACAAAACACTTACTTAGTTAAATAAACGTGTCTTTTTCGAACTCGACGTTGGCTTAATTGTCTATAAAGACAGAGACCATATATTTAAAAAAAAAGCGAGCGGAGCATGAAACTGAAATAAAACTGCAAGTTTCATGCTCCGGGGGGGCTACCGCCTTACGCATAGCGATCACTCGATATTAGATAATATCGAGTGATCGCTATGCGTAAGGCATGACAGAACAATAGTCATGTCATGTCACGAAAACGATAGCGAGTGATCGCTTTGAGATAGGCGGTAGGGCCGCGGGTCCGAATAGCAATCGAAATCTATAGGGACCCGGGTCCGAATAGACACAGTCTTGTTTTTTTTTACTACTCTAGCGGAGGATTGAGGAACAAAATAAGGAATGTGGTAATTCCTTCAGTATCCAGGCCAATAAAACTAAAAAAATAAAATTCTTCAAAATGGTCGCTTTGTATGGTTTGCCAACTTGCATGTCTGTGTTTCAGGACAGTTCTTTGTTTTCATAATTCTTTTCATTTGAAATCATTAAAGAAAAGTTGAATTTGTCGATTTGCAGTGATTTTAAAATTCAAACATATACATGGAATCGGTAACTTTGTGAGCCAGAAGATGTCAACGGTAATGTGAGAGTCTTCGAATAGAATTTAGTTTTCGGAGTTATGTCTTTTAACACTCATCTGGCCTAATAACATGTAATGTAAAATTTCAGGTAATGAGGAATTTACAGTTATTAATACTTAGCCGTTTTTTTATTAGTGACAGAATTGTTAAACAAAGCTGTCTCTAATTTTGGCATTCCAGAATCGTATGTCATGAAGACATGAGATTTTAATGTGTTCCTATGATTTTTTTGCTAGGAATTCAATTCAATAAAATTGAATTGCAATATTCAACAGTAGTATGATTTTGTACCCAATAAAATAGGCCATAATGTAAATTTTAGTGTTGTGTGCGTGCAAGTTTGACAAAAAATAGGTGTCAAGTGTTAAAATTATCAAAATTCCGTACACTTATATTTATCAATTTTTATTTGCAGTATCTTATTTTGGATTGTATGATGTCTGTGATGAATAACTGAAGTAAATAAAAGCAAGAACTTTAAAGCGCGACCTGAAATTGAAAGTCAGAATACATCACAATAAAGGCTATAAGTGTAAATAAGTGCAAATGCGAACTGTGATAAGTATGTGCATATGGTGGGGTGTGTTCGTGTGATGGGAGGGGTCGGGTAAGCAGTGAGGCGCACGGGCGCGGGCGCCATGAACCCGCCGGCGCCCGGCAAGACGGCCACGCGCTCCTCCGGTTACAACCAGAAAGCGCTCGCCGAGATTCGAAACTCTTTACTTCCATTTGCAAATATTGGAAGCTCTGAACCTCCAGGATCATCAGCAGCAAGCACTGTCAGTTCTGGTGTGAGTTCAGGCTTCAGTTCATCATCGGGGAATGGATTGGACAAAGATTTGAATGTTCTTCCACAATCACTTAATCAGCTTATTGCATTGGGATATGATGAGGTATGTACTTTGTGTATTTACACATAATTATGTTAGAAGATTACTTTTAATAGTAGTTAAGTTATATTGTGCCTGCGTCTATATTTTTCTATCTCATTTTTCTATAAGCAAGCATTAATATCAAATAATTATGTATAGTATGATTCCCCACAGTGGACAAACTTATAAATAAACACTCAAAGTGAATTCATAAAAACACGGGAATATTTGATAATCACAAATCTGTGAAGACTGGATTTGCACTAGATACTATATATTCTATGGATTAGTACAGTTAACAATTTTGCTACAAATGGGATTGAATGGGATGCTCATTATTACTTAAGCTATTGTTTTTATTGCTTTTGTGTTAAATGTCCCATCTATTAGTATGTGGCTACTGTAGCTCATGAATGTGCCATTAGATTTTGCTAATTGCTCTAAGATTTAAAATACAATGTATTGTATATATATACTGCATGTTAACATGTGCACATGCTGCAATTTTTTGTTGTAATTTTGTTGTTCTACATTCTCTGTATTGTAATAACTGTTCTATTGCCTTTTAATGTAAATTCCTATCTCAGTGTAATGTACAGAATTATATAAACAAAATAACACAACTTAATAAAATTAAATATTGATAGAGCTGTGGTATAAAGGGATCAAATTAAACTGGTTGTACATAGTATTTTGTCAGAAATTAGCCCTTTCATTTAGTTTGCAATATGTCATTACTTCCCTGAAGTTGGTCCTTATAAGTGACACTATTGGTTGGTGGAATAATACATATGTTTTTTCCAAATCCAGCAGGTTCAATTCTTGGCAGGAAAAATACTTTAAAAAAATCGAACATTGCAGTTCTAGTTTTTATCAAAGTTGGTCCCAAGACCTTCCTTGTGTATTTATATCTCTAAGAGTTTCAGATTTGGCCATCCAAGATGGGCAAAGGATCAGGAGCTAGATGTATTTTATTTTTATGTTTAGTGCTGTTTATTAGAATACTGATATTGAATAAATTAATAAGTGATGGCCATGGGTGATATAAAGATACATCCTTTATTTTCCAAAATAACTTAAACAGAAGGAATCCTTTTGGTATTGAAGGTACTGTTGTTTTAATAGGTATTATGTACACTGATATATAATTCTTTCCGCCCAGAACACCTGTGCTTGATGTTGAGAGTTTTGTTTTAGACATATTTGACCACACAGGTGGCAAACAAATTTGTGGGTGACATGATGGAAAGCGAACACCAGTCTATGCACCCTTGCAACTTGCAACACTAGTGGTATCACCAATTGCTGTCGCTGCTTGAACTTGAATAACATCTTTTTATAAAACGCCATGCTGTAGAGCTAGCTCATTGCACATACGGGGGTTATTGTCTAAGAAAAAAAATATCATGATCACCTCAAAATTCGACTATCGTCTGACTAAAAAATAGTGATGGATGCACTTTGACTGTCAAAATGCTGTCAAAATTGAAAGCTATTGCGATAGATTTTTTTGTTACACAATCAAGGGGCTGATTTTATGTGGGAGAAAATGTCTGGGGAACCATACCATGTGACCATTTTGGTCATAAGGTGTGAGGAAAGATGGAATTCACAAAATACACTTTTGAAATACCACAAAATTGTGTTAAATATTTAAAATAACTGTTTGAAAAATTGTCTCTACCTCAAATGGACAATACGGAAGCCTTATAGGATCACTTCAGTTTCCATCTGTCTGTCAAGACCCTTTTTTGAAGGCAGGGTTTCCCAACCAGTGAGGCGCGCCATACTTGGGGGGCGTTAAGTGAACCATGGGGGGCCCAGCAAGCGGCTCCAGAATTAAACTGTATAAAGAATATTTATTAAAATTGTTCATATAAACTCGCGCGATGCGGACGGTGCCACCTATGCATTGTCAGGGACACATTGCAACTACCTTTTGAATAAAACTAAACACACCAATTATTTTCATCATTTGCTTAATTTTCTTGACTCCCCATTTCGGCCCCTAGGGGGCGTAGTATTTTAGAATAATGTTGGGTGAGGTACATAGGGTAAAAGGTTGAGAACCCCTGTTCTAAGAAATGCATGGAGATATCAAACTTATGGCCGATTTCACAAACCATAACTTGGCTTAGGAAGCCCCTAAGACGTATGCTGTCACTTTTTGTCTTTAATGCAAAGAATGTGACAGCATGCTACCTAAGACTCATCTAAGCTAAGAAGAGGTTGGTGAAAATGGTTAGTCTCTTTTGGCTGTTAAATAATCAAACTTTAATCATAAGATATAACCATCACATATTTTGCAATTTTGCAACTTGAGCTCATAAAATTTGGGAAGAAACAATGTCTTACAGTACATGTAAAGACTCTAAAAACCATAAATATTACAGAATTTTTTACAGAACCCTCAGAGTGCAAGTTCCACTTGCACTTGGCTATTTTTTAATTCAGTAAGGACAATTTTTTTATATTAACCAGCGCTTCTTTTGCAATATGTAACAGAAACTTTAAGCTGAAATGGGACCATTTGGCTCTTAATTGTATAATACCTTCATTACCTATTCAAAGTTTCTTCCTTTCTATCTGCAATTTTCATGCTAACAATTTCAAAATATAATCCACAGTTTAACACCCCAATGGATGTAATTCAATAAAATGGTGCAAATTAAAAACCCTAAAAATTTTTTTTGAACCCATCATTATTTTTCTTAAGGGGGAGTTGAAGTACAAAAATCCTTTCTTAGATGTCATTTCCTATTCTTAATAATCTACCCTTGTCAAATTTATTAAAAATCTGTTTATATTGCTGTAGATTTAAAATATACTTATCTAGCTTCCCCCTACTTTTTTCCAATGCTTACCAGCCCCCCTAGCACGTCCACCAAATTTATCGCAGTGAACTGTCTAAATACAATAGGGAGGGTTAGGGTTTCGTAGTAGTGTGAGATCCAGCTTAAGAAATATATACCCTCATTTGTTATTAAATGATAATAACGAATATTCGCTAGATAATGTGTACATTGATACATCACAAATAGGTTGCCCATTTATAAAAGTCAAGCATCAGCTGGGAGTATATACCTAAAGGATTTGAAAAAATAAAGGTTGCATACTTTCCTCTCTGCGTAATTATGGAGTAGCCTGTTTATACCAAACAGGTAAGTATGACGTGTTATTAATATACCATCACAAGTTATTTAATCAAACTACATATGAATTGAAAGTTTATTTTATTCCCAATTCAACCGTATTAAGTTGCCATATCAAAAAGTCTGTTGAATCCATGGTTGCCTAGATTTAAGATCTTAAATTTTCTGTGTGAGTGTTGAAAGTGATGAAGAAGCATTGCATGTGCAATTCAATCTACCAGACCAAGATGTAATGATTTCTCTTATAGTGTAGGTAGATATAAACAACAATATAATTTTTTTCTCACACATTCATTTATCAACAACAATATAAGAAATAATAAGTTTCTCTATTAAAAGTGTCTTTCAACAGATTTTTCCGACAGTGTAAGCGCAGATTAAAAACTGGTAAAAGTCAAATTAATTAAATATATTTTTTTTATACATTAATTGATCAATAGCAAAATTTTATATTAAAAACTCACTCATCAGAAGTGCCAATGTTAAAATCCATTGCCATAAATAATCTTCTGCATGTTCTACAATGTGATTTCTCCGACAGCATGGTAAAAAAACTGTTCTCCAACTGTTATATATTTTTGTTTTGGATTATTGAAACTAGATTATCGTTTTCCAGTATTTAGTCAAAAATTGTACCAGCCCCCATAGTATAAACACCGAATCACGATATGATAAATGATATGAACTGTCAAAATATGGTGGATATAATGGCTACCTTGAAATTTTATTGAGTTTAATATATCAAAAATACCCAAAATAGTAATACCAATATTCGAAAGAAACTCAAAACTTCAAAATATCTGAAAAAATCCAACTTTTTTAACAGTTCATATCAATATATCATTCATTATATCGATATATTATCATTTTATCATATCGTGTTTTAGTGGTCACGCTAGGGGGGCAGGGCAAAAGGTGATTTTTGAGATTTCATAGAAAATCTGTAATCTAGGCAACCATGGGCCTTACCATGATCGCTTATAGCAAGGTTAAAACAATATTGATACAGAGACACCGCTCTTGTTACGTATAGCGCCATCCCGCTTTTAGTGCGGTTTTAATGTTGTTTTGGGCGATCATGGTTAGGGGGTATGGACCCAATAGGGTTGGATTGGCAATAAAATAAGCCTTCAAATTATATGTAATTCGATTAAATAACCTGAGGGTATTTTAATAACGCTTACTCACCTGTCTATGCCTGTTGGGCTAGCGCGAGCATTTGCGTCAATGAAATATTTGTATGAGAATTTTAGTTCCAAGTAAGCCCTGTAAGACCAAGTGAGACCCTACATAATTAACTAAGTCAATAATGCAACGCGAAAGTTTAAAATGTTATCAAATACAAAGATTTCACTATGACAACATAAATATTTTGACGCAAATGTTCCTGCTAGCGCTACTGGCAACTCCGTAGGTGCGCAGGGGGTGGCCGGGCGCGTGGGTAGTGGAGTTGCAGTGTGGACCTTACCTAGCGCGCCCAAAAGGGCAGGGAGAACACCGGGGGGTTTTAGTGGGTAGGCCTGGCACTCTGCTGGGAGAGCCCCACACACTCTCGTCGTCTAGCCAACGGCGGGTACGGTGCGGCTAAGCATTTCCCCCCGAGAAGAAAAAAAAAGGTGCGCAGGGGGTACAGTAGGCAACCTTCGTCTTTTCCATTCATTGGGGTATATTCCCTCAGCTGATACTCGACTTTCATAAATAACTAATTGGGGAGGTTGATCTAAAAAATTAAATCAAACATTTTATTGTTTAACATCATCAGCAGGTGATTTAGTTATGTAACCTATTTACGACGCATTAATTAATGTATAGATTATAATGTATAGTATACATTATCTAGCTTGTATGTAGGTATTATTTATTTTCATTAAATAACAAATGAGGGTGTATATTTATTTCTTATACTGGATCTTTAGACTATGAGCAGAAGAAAAACTAATAAAAGAGCATTACATTCTAAAAATCTGGGCTTTCATTTGAATAAAATGACTCCTTTTATTCAACCTTCCCTTTACTTTAGGGCAAAAGTTATTAAAATTTCATTTAGTATTTACTTTCTTCACATAAGGCATGAAATAGAATTCCAAATTTTGATATTGGATTTAAACCCATTTGCGTAAAAATCTGATAACGCTCATACCTAACTAGCAATTAATTGTTTACAGGACCCAGCAGTAAGAGCATTGAAGTTTACTGGAGGGCGGCTTGATGCAGCACTCGACTATTTGTCAAAGCAACCAGAACCTCTCAATGGAGTCCTCAAAACCAGCAACTTAAGTGCATTGAACACGAAACTTATTAGGAAACCAAGTTTAGAACGAGACTTACATCGGGGTAGTCCAGCGCTAGACTCCGGTGCGGGAAGTTCGAGGTCCGATAGTCCTCGCCAACCAGACCCGCCTCCTTTGCCGCACGAGAAATTAAGTCGGCAGTACTCGCCGTCCACTTTTTCCGAACCACCGCCTCCACCTCCGCCAAGATGCCCGTCCACGCCCCCCGTGCCGCCGTCGGTGCAGCAACTGATGAAGCGCATGTCCCCCGCGCCTCCCTTACCTCCCGCGCGAGGCACCAGCCCCGTGGCGTCCGGCGCGCCAACTCCTCCCGCGCGGCAACCTATGATAGTGCAGAACGGCCCTCAGGTGCAGCAACAGCTCACCCAACAGATACAAGCTCTAAACATTTATCAAACCGGCGCAGGAGGCGCCGAGCTACCGCCGCCGTACCCCTTACCGAGCGTTCCCCCGCCCCCCTCCTATTCGGTGTCGATGCAGAACCGACAGAGCCCCACTCAGTCTCAGGACTACAGAAAGAGCCCGTCCTCGGGAATATATTCGGGAGGCACGTCCGCCGGCTCGCCGAGTCCGATCACCGTCACGCAGTCGACGGGCTCGGCGTCCGGTATGACTCGCCCCACTCCTATCCAGGCGTGGACGGCGAGACAGGCGGTCCAACCTCCCATCATCATGCAATCGGTGAAGAGTACGCAAGTACAAAAGCCCGTGTTGCAAACGGCCATAGCGCCGGTCGCCCCGCCGCCGATCTCGAGCTCGGTGGCGCAGCCGCCGCCGCCCTCGTACGCTAGCTCGATCCAGCAGAAGCAGCAGTGCCAGACGCCGCCGAGCTACCCGCTGGCGCCCAAGCCGTCGTCGCCGGGCGCCACGCCGCCGCCGGCGCCCACGCTGGCCGCGACCGCCCCCGCCCTCGCCGCCGGCGCAGCCCCCGCCCCCGCCGCAGCCCCCGCCGTGCCCACCACGGAGCCCCCGAGCTACGCGATCACCATGCAAGCGCTCGCCGTGCAGCGGGGCATGCCGATCCCCCCGCCTCCGTACGGTTGTCAAAATGACACGACGACGACGGTGAACTCCCACCATTCTCCTCTTCATAAAAAGTACTCCAATAATTGTGATATCAAAGGTGAGACGTCCCAGGGACCGCTCGAAATAAAATGCCCCAATCAAAATTGTACTAACAATTTACTAAAAGACAATTGTGTTCCGTCGAGTTCGGATAAAAGTTCGAATGGATCGGCGGAGCGGAGGCCGAATAAGACGTTGGAGAAGATAAGACACCAATCTCCGATTCCCGAAAGAAAGAACATAAGTAAAGAGAAGGAAGACGAGAGGAGAGACTGTAAAGTGAGAAATTATTCGCCGCAAGCGTTCAAGTTCTTTATGGAGCAACATGTAGAAAATATTTTGAAATCCTACAAACAGAGGACTTTCCGGCGAATGCAACTCGAGAAAGAGATGAACAAAATAGGATTGAGCGCCGAAGCGCAGTGTCAAATGAGGAAGATGCTTTCACAGAAGGAATCAAACTACATAAGGTTAAAGAGGGCGAAAATGGATAAGTCAATGTTTACAAAAATAAAACCTATAGGCGTAGGCGCATTCGGGGAAGTGACACTCGTCAGAAAGATCGATACCAATCACCTGTACGCAATGAAGACACTTCGAAAAGCCGATGTTTTGAAGCGAAATCAGGTAGCACATGTGAAAGCCGAAAGAGATATTTTGGCGGAAGCCGATAACGAATGGGTTGTCAAATTATACTACAGCTTCCAAGACAAAGACAATTTGTACTTTGTTATGGACTACATCCCGGGCGGCGATTTGATGTCGTTGTTGATAAAACTGGGCATATTCAAGGAAGAGTTAGCGCGATTTTATATAGCAGAGCTGACGTGTGCCGTGGAGAGTGTCCATAAAATGGGCTTCATCCACAGAGATATAAAGCCTGACAACATTTTAATTGATCGAGACGGTCACATCAAATTGACGGACTTTGGTCTATGTACAGGATTCAGATGGACGCACAACTCAAAATATTATCAGAGGAATGGTGAGTGTTTTAAATTATTGTGTCATAAATATTTATTAAGGTCATTTTCTGGCTGGCGATTGCCCTGGTGTTCTCGGGCAATCCCCCGTTGGCGATAGCGATTGCCCGGGCGCGCTGGTAGTGGTAGCCGCAGTGTGGACCTTGCCATGCGCGCCCACAAGGGCAGGGAGAACACCGGAGGGTTTAATTGGGTCCGCCTGGCACTCTGCCGGGCCAACCCCACACACGCCCGCCGTCTAGCCAACGGCGGGTACGGTGCGGTTGCTCATTTCCCCCCGACAAAAAAAAGGTAATTTTCTGATCCCAAATTATATTTCATCTCACTTGATGGTAAGTGACAGGCATTGAGGTTAAAAGTAAGTTTTGACATTTTCCTCAACCAAAGAGGAACTGGCACCTTACTTTTAAATATTTTGTCATTGCCATAGTAACAATGATAGCAACATATTGTTATTGGGATAGACAAAGGCAACAAGTTGGTAAAAGTTAGCTGGGCAGACTCAAAAATCCAATTTAGGTAGAAAATTGTTTGTTCTCTCAAATTACAGTAAGATAGTTTTTGAGTTTATTGCAAACAGATCCGGCTGAGGAACTTTGTTTTATATTATGAAATTATTGCAAGCTTGTGAGGTTAGATGAGTGAAATTTAGTTACTCCTTTACACATTAGACAGATTTTAAAGAGATTGTATAAATTATATCCCTTATAACAAAAATAAATCAAGTGATAATATTGGTGAATGGAATGATACCAGTAGTATGCCCGGTATGAGCAGTTACCAGTTGTAAATCGATAGTGTTTCGTATACTGGATTACATTGCCACAGGATTAAAATAAACATATCTCGAAATCTAGCCGTAATAGAATGACGACAGGGCGTAGCAAGCACAGTGCAACCAAGATCTTGTGGCACGTGGTCGAAATCGCATCTAATGCTGTCATCTTGTTATAATTTTCTGTGAGGTTGACAGTTAGCTGTGATTTTTGTAATCTAAATCAGAAACATGCCTAAAGTGATACGTAGTAATGCCAGGGAGGTTGTGCCTAAGAGTTTTTTTTAAGAAAAGCATGTAGCGCCCTCCTGTCAATGTCATCTAGGTGCCACAAGATCATGGGGTGCGGTCCATAATCAGACAACAGTGCAAACGTTTGCATGCATGCAAACAGCCCGTTCAAATCGTTTGCACTGCTCACGGACGTAAGCACTCGGATCAATTTTGGATCAAGCTTTCGATCTGTGAGTCTGTCAAGCTGGCAGTTAATGTTATTTAGAAAGAAAAATTGCAGGGAGACATGAATTGAACCTCCGGTATCTTTACAGAGCACTTCTGTATTTATTGTAGATAATCTAATGAAAAAAAATTGAACAAACTTAAATACAAATAAAACTCAGCGGGAAACTGATGTTGACTTTGACAATGACAGTTCTGGAGACAGTGAACCACCTCTTTTCTGTTAGCACTGTCAGCATGGCAGGTGACGTCATCGATTACGTCATACCGCTTACAAATGCGCACATGAGCAATTTTGAACCGACTGTTTGCGTGCAAATAGCGCAGACAAGCACTGACATCAAATTATGCACCGCTCTCTTGGTCAGACTGTATTATAAATAACGCTCGCGGGCTCCACCTACGTTAATTTTGTTCGGACACACAGCGCGACAGCAATACATTCAACAAATACCTACCTATTTTTGAATTGGGATGATGACTGAATTCAAATTTTTACGTCTCGTCATTAAATATTAAAAAAACCGTGGAAAAATATGCAGTCCTGTGAAATTAGAATTAAAATCGGTTTAGAAATACATTAGATACAAGCATTTTAAGTTGTTAATTTGAAGGCGATTAGACAGAGAGATCCGACATCAAACGTGACGTCATTGTTGAGTACGGCCATATAAACTCCTTGTAAATTGCCGTTTTGCTAGAAAGAGATTGAGAAAAATCTTTAATACCATATATCTTGGTTGTTTTTATAGTTATTCGAAAACCGATTTTTTCTTTCTGTTTATAATATGAATGAGCTTCTATTAAAGCAAAAAAAAATTCTTAGTCATCTAGCCAATTGTCTCGACCTCGGTGTTTCCTCTTAACGCGTCGTCTGTGTGCGTAGAGCACGGGCGGCAGGACTCGATGGACCCGGTGGAGGGCGAGTGGGGCGCGGTGAGCGAGTGCCGCTGCTACCCGCTGAAGCCGCTCGAGCGGCGGCGCAAGCGCGAGCACCAGCGCTGCCTGGCGCACTCGCTGGTCGGCACGCCCAACTACATAGCGCCGGAGGTGCTGCAGCGCACCGGCTACACGCAGCTGTGCGACTGGTGGTCGGTGGGCGTCATCCTGTACGAGATGCTCGTCGGCTCGCCGCCGTTCCTCGCCGCGACGCCGGCGGAAACCCAGCACAAGGTGGGTGACTACGTGCTCTACTAATAGTAGGGTGCCCAAGAGGGGATGTTTGCAGTTACTCGAGCGCGTCAGATTTTTTTCCAATTTTTGGTTTGTAACTTTGCGACTCTCATACTCCCCTGTGACAGATTCGAATCGTCAGATTTTAACAGCAAATACTTTTTAGCGTGTAATTAACCTAACTTGCATTAATCTGACACGTTAAACCATTTTGATGTGTCCACTATTTTTACTTGAAATCTTTGAAACCCCCTGGCCGCTTTCCCCACCAGTGAAATGAAAAATATTCACGACGGCGTTAC
This sequence comes from Schoenobius gigantellus, assembly GCA_963935595.1. Taxonomy (NCBI): domain Eukaryota; kingdom Metazoa; phylum Arthropoda; class Insecta; order Lepidoptera; family Crambidae; genus Schoenobius; species Schoenobius gigantellus. Next base: position 31,551,326 of record OZ012551.1, read on the forward strand.
AGTTTTAAGAAATAACTTTAAAAAGATTATATATACATCTATAACAATCGATTATAAATTTAAAATAAAACTTTTTCTCCAGACTTCGTAGAATATTATTTTCACTATTATTTTACAAACAAAATTAAATCTCTATAGTTTGGCATTATTGTTCATTTATGTACGCAAAAAAAAAAAAAATTGTTTGGTAGATTGTCATTGTTCTTTGTAGAGTATATACGAGGGTGGGTCAAAAAGTTCGCGGAGTGGAGCAGTGGAGGGTAAAAAGTAAGAAATAAAACAAAATTATTTTTCCTTCTCAATGTATTCCCCCTTAACTCTAATACATTTATTAGACCTATTAATTAATTTATTAATACCTTCGAAAAAAAATGATTTCTCTTTGTCGTCAAAATAGGCCGAAATTGCGCTCTTCATTTCTTCATCGCTGGAAAATTTCTTCCCTCGAAGCTCTTTTTTCATTTTTGGGAACAAATAATAATCACTTGGGGCTAAATCTGGGCTATAGGGAGGATGTTCCAAGATTTCGAAGCCCACTCTTTGAACAGCAGCCATCGCAACTTGCGCCTTGTGCACGGGTGCATTGTCGTGCAAAAGGAGCACACCTTTAGTCAATTTTCCCCGTCTTTTTTCTCTCACAGCATCTCGCGGACGTTCTAATAGTGCAGCGTAGTACTCTCCAGTGATAGGGACACCCTTTTCTTTATAATCAATAAGGAGGATTCCCTCTGAATCCCAGAAAACAGTAGCCATGAGTTTTCCAGCCGACGGAGACACTTTGAATTTCTTCGGAGGTGGTGTGCCCTTTTTGTGCCACTGCATTGAGTCTTGTTTGGACTCAGGCTCATAATGATGAACCCAAGTTTCATCTCCAGTCACAGTTCGGTTCAAAACTTCATCCTTTTGTTCACCACAGAGCGCTAAAAACTCGCGACAACACTCAACTCGCCGCTGCTTCTGGTGTGGCGTGAGCATTCTCGGCACCCATCTTGCACACACCTTTGACATGCCAAGATGGTCGTGTAGGATGTTCAAAATGGTTGTAGCTGATACTCCAATCATTTTTGCAAGCTGTTTCTTCTTTAAACGGACATCTTCCAATATGATTTTTTCAAGTTTTTCGACGTTTTCTGCCGTGGTTGCCTCGACAGGCCGCCCTGGCCTCGGATCATCTTCAATCGAATCCCTGCCTTGCTTAAACAGGTTGTGCCACTTGTAAACCATGGTTTTACCAGGGCAAGAGTCCCCGTAAACAGAAGACATCTCTTCCAAAATAGTCTGGGGAGGTTTTCCTTGTTTGGTAAGGAACTTGATGACTGCGCGAAACTCAATTTTCTCCATGTTGCAAATTTTCTTCCGGATTGACTTGTTGATTGATGTGTACCTCAGGTAATTATGACTTATTTTTGAAACTTAGTATTTATACTCTTAATGAGTGTCACAACTAGTGCAGGTAGTAAAAAGTCACCTTTCCCCCTCCATGCCCCTCATTCCGCGAACTTTTTGACCCGCCCTCGTATATAGGGTTTTTTATTGCAACTAAGTTGGCAAACATGCAAACTGACCTGATGGCAAGTGGTAACAGTCACCTATAATACATGTGGCTCTTGTGAGATTCGCGGCAAAACTGCAACCCCCACAAGAACACAGTGTACGTTGCCAACTTTTGACATCAGATTAAAGTCACGATACCCAGTAATTTCCTTCAAATCGGAACAGCAATGCAAGCACTGCTGCTTTGCGGCAGAAATAGGTTAGACGAAGGTATCCAAGCAGAAGACCCTGGTACAGAGTCTTCCTGCAGTGGTAATGTAAGGGTGTAAAAAGACCGAATGCGAAGCCGAAACCCACGTATTGAATTTGTATTGCTTCGATTACGAGTGTAAAATTACTATTAATAACCAAAATGAAGGCATATTGCATTACATTCGGCTGTTATTAGCGGGATCGTCCGGACGGACTAATTCAGAGGGCTATCGCGCGCCGGTCGGATCGCAAGTTCGCACTGCTTATTGTTCACTTGTCGCGTCACGTCGTTTGTTCTGTTTTGCTTCGATTACGAGTGTAAAATTACTATTACTGACAAATATGAAGGCATATTGCATTACATTCGGTTGTTATAGCAGGATCGTCCGGACGGACTAATTCAGAGGGCTATCGCGCGCCGGTCGGATCGCAAGTTCGCACTGCTATTGTTCACGCGTCGCGCTTGAGTCACGTCGTTTGTTCTATTTTGCTTCGATTACGATTTACGAGTGTAAAATCGTGTCACGTCGTTTGTTCTGTTTTGCTTCAATTACGAGTGTAACATTACTATTATTAACCAAAATGAAGCCATATTGCATTTCATTCGGCTGTTATAGTGGGTTCGTCCGGACGGACTAATTCAGAGGATTATCGCGCGCCGGTCGAATCGCAAGTTCGCACTGCTATTGTTCACGCGTCGCGCTCGAGTCACGTCGTTTGTTCTATTTTGCTTCGATTACGATTTACGAGTGTAAAATTACTATTAATTAATAACCAAAATGAAGGAATATTGCATTACATTTGGCCGTTCAAATAGTCGCAAGAATCTGAATTTCACGTTTTTCTCACATCCACGGGATATCGAAAGATAAGGATGCGTACTAAACGTCAATTTTTTTATCCTTATATCTCATGCGGTTCAATTTATTTAGCATTTTTAAAGAAAATGCAAAGTTCTATTGTTTTAAATTTTCTTTATTCATATTTTTTTTCTAAAATACTGAATAATTCATGTCTTCTTTGTATTCTTGCGTAAGTGGTTTCAGGGATTGAAAGAAAACACTCATACTCGTCGAAAACAATGTTTAATCAGTCTCTAGGGCCTTGAACATTTCATAGGTTTCATTGCGCCATGGACCTGCTTACGAGAGTCTTTGAAATTTTAAATCTCTTATGTAACATAAACTATCTATTACTAGCGCCTACCACATTATTGTGCAAATTTCCCACTGATCATGAAATAAACCAATGCTTCATTCACGCAGGTTATAAATTGGGAGAAAACGCTTCACATACCGGAGGCGGCGAACCTATCCAGGGAGAGCAAGGATCTAATCCTCAAGCTGTGCTCTGGGCAGGAGACGCGACTCGGGAACCACGCGAGCGAAGTCAAGACTCACCCGTTCCTCAAGAATATCGAATTCGAGAAGGGTCTGCGCAGACTGCCCGCGCCTTACATACCCAGAATAGAGTATCCGACAGACACCTCGAATTTCGATCCAGTGGACCCGGAGAAGCTCCGCAACTCGAGCTCCGACTCGAATAAGTCTGACAGTGAACTTCTCGACAATGGGAAGACCTTCCATGGCTTCTTCGAATTCACCTTCCGCCGGTTCTTCGACGACGGCTATACGAACAAAATCAACCTCGACGACAACGACAACCAGGGGTCAGTCTATGTTTGATACCGGATAAGTGAAAGAGACACTCGAGACTATCTCCTAGGATTTTTTTACAAAGTGTGTGTGCCTTTGACTCTCTCTATTAAACAGTTAGTTCATGTAAACATAACGTATTTAAAATTAAATTAGAAACCGTATTTGTTAATAATCCCGGTGATAATGTTGTAATATTGTATCGTTATGTATTTGTAAGGATCTTATTTCATTTGTAATGTACATTATATATATATAAACGGATGGATGCAGTCGGTGACTATGGTGCTGTGCCGCGGCCGCAGCGTCCGCGGTGTTAGTTGTTCCATTCATGTATACTATTTTTGTAACTAGAGAAATTATTTATGAGATAAGAACAAGCTTACTTGATTTAGTGAATGATTTGATATTGTCACTATATTTTCTTATGTATTTATCGAGGGTAGGTCGTTTGTGTGTTTGTTTATATAGTTGTAAACGGTAATTTATAAAGAGTGTGGCGTTATGCGCCGGCGCCTGCGCAGCCGCCCTGCGCTACCAGCTCATGTGTGTGCCTTAAAATTTTGATACTTGCGTATTTTGGACTCCGAGAGCCACTTCATAGAGCCGGTACATTATTATTGAACATTGTGTAGAGAGTGCAATATATATTTATTAACTTGACCCAAGACCCTTGTTGGTGTGTATTTTATTGAAAAAAAATAAGTTTTAGTTGTCTCCATTCGTTTCACGCTCACAATGCGTAGTAGTTGATTAACTTATACAGTAGCTGTAGATATACTCTCGTATCACAAGTGCCAAATATCCAATATTGTCTACAGCAATTTACACGACTAATAGTGACATGTAGATAATTCAATAAAGTATTGTTTTCACTAACAAGCCATTTTTTATAATGTAGTAGTGAAGTATGTAATTGCATAATTTGAATTCAGACTCGTGTGCAAGCCTTTCTCTAGGCGTCACTCGTAACTTAGTATGCCAACAAAGATATGATGCGTGTATAATAAGGCCTACGGGTCGAAATGTTATCATTTGAATTGTACAGTAATATAGAAAAATGAGTCACTTCAACCTTGAATTACATGTGTTATTGAATGTAAATTGTTTTATTTTGAAATGAAACATGCTTATAAGAAGTAAACGAAAATAAAATATGGGAAATTTTGTTTAACTTTTTCTTTGTATGTCCTTTAAATTATAACTTTATAAAATATTAAATAATGTATAAATTATTATGCTTGCAGCAAAAATTCTTGTACAGCCTTGTTGAAGTCTTCTGCGTAACTTAAATGTATATTGTGCTTCCCTTTGGGATATAACTGGATCCTGAAAATAATATGTCAGTTTGTTTAAATCAAGCACCCTGGAACTGAACTAGAAAAGAAATATCCACTTTTTTTTCTAGCATTGAATCCAAGCAATTAGAACAAAATTTAGACTAGATGTCATAGACGAATGAGAGTATTGGGAATTTTCTTGAATTGTTACCTCGATCCAGTAATTTGTGCGTGCAAGTGTGATACATGGACTTTGTCTACCATGGGATCTTTTTCTCCATATAATATGAAAGTGGGACATTTAATGTCCTTCAATAAATCTGAACAGATGTCCCCATCGCGGGACTGATACAACGCTATCATACCATCCACCCACTGGGACCAGTATTTAGCGAAGAGCTCCTCTCCATAAACCTCAATCATGGGTTCCTTCATGCGCTTCGACCAGGTGTTAATATCTCTTATTTCTGAAAAATTACATATTAAAATAATAAAACTGCCTCACTATACAAGGTGGTTGGTGCATCGAGCCGAAACCTACCTAATGTTAACATGCCATATATAAAAATCTCGTGTCAGTGTTTGTTATTGAACTCCTCCAAAATGGCTTGACCAATTTTTATATATTTTTTGTATATATTTGGTAGCTGTGAGAATAGGTCGTAGGCTATTTTTTATACCCCTAGGTGATAAGGGTGGCCCTCTCAAAATTTTTTTGGACAATTATTATGGCGAAACGTAGTGCGCGGGCACAGCTAGTATTATAATGGCTCCGGCCCACAGAACGCGGGTGCGAGTCATGAGCGGCGTGGGTCGTATTGTGTTCTATGTTCCCCTACACACGCATCGCCTCACACGCATAGCTACCGCGCCGCAGCTTATGTTTTTTTTTGAGGGACCTTTCCTGCCGCAGATGGCTGTTACAGCTTCACCTTTATTATTTAGAAGGCGAGAACTTTGGTGGGTCCTCAAGCCTCGTTTGGCTTACCTAACCTGATGGATTTCTAGCTTAGAGAGGCATCACCACGGGACGGGGGTGTCGAGTAGTCACCAGGCGGTTATAGCCAGTGCGGGGAGCGGCTGCAACGCGAGCGCGCCTCTGAGGCAGGCATAGACCATCTATGCCGCAGCTAATGTGCCTGCTTGTGTAGGAGAACATAGAATATAACGTGACCCGCGCCGCTCATGGCCCCCGCACCCGTATTCTGTGGGCCGAAGCCACAAATGTTATGACGTCATTGAAAATTCTAAATTGTAATGTCATTTAATATGTTATACTCACTCTGGTATATTTCTAGTTCTTGAGGCAGAATAAATGAGTTGGTGCCCCATACGACCAGTTTGTGAACAGATTCTGGATGCTTGGCTGCGAGGATCATACTTGAAATACCACCGTCACTCCAGCCCAGTAGAGAATATTTAGGTATACCCAGTTTCTAAAAATATTTAAAATTAGAACAAGTTGGGAACTTATAGGTATTCAGTATTCACTGTTGGTGATTGGTCTGACTATTAGGTCGATTAGCAATCAAATACAAAAAGGCAATTTATATTTCACCTAATTTAATAATTAATAAAAACAACAATTTAGAACCGTCAGCTATTATAATCTGAAAATATACCTACCATATGGCCTAGTCCAGGGGTCTCCAAACTACGGCCCGCGGGCCAAATCCGGCCCGCCAGTGCCATAAAGCCGGCCCGCGACAGCTTAAGTAATTGAAATGCAAAAAAAGTGTATGTTTGCTTAGGTCACACTGCGACTAGCCTAGAAATATAGTCAAGGGCAGAAAAATTAAAACTGTTTTGGCCCTTGGAACATACTGAAGTAAACATTATGGCCCAAAAAAGTAAAGGGATTAAAGTTTGGATACCCCTGGCCTAGTCAATACCATCAATCTCAGCATTAGTAGTTTGGTTTTTACCTTCATGAACTCATTTGCATAATTCGCGTCATTTTCGTAGAAGTTGGTGGGGAATTGTCTTTCAGGGGGGCGACTTTTGCCGTAGCCGGGTGGGTCCCACGCGATCAGGGTGAACTTATCGCGGTCGAACCCCTCCACTTGAGGCTTGAAATCGGTCCATATTGAGCCCAGAGCGCCCGGCATACAAAGCACACTATGAGCCCCATTACCGACTTTTACATAGTTTACGTCACAATTGCCGACTTGTATCCTTTCCTCCTGAAATTGAAGTAGGTACCTACGTTTGTAACTCTTTCTTAGACTAAATGGTTTGTGTCATTTTATTTAGGTTTTCTAATGTGTTTGGTACGTGCAACGTATTTGGTACGTACCATGAAGCAAATACAAAGAGGAGATGTTATAAGCACCTAGGTCCAGCTCCTATCACCAGAGTCCTGACGTCACGCATTTTTAGTTTTAGCTACTTAACGCCAGAGGCGCTGATATCAGTCGATCTTTTTATCTGTCGGATTAGTACGTCGTACGCTCTTCCTTTATTTTAGTTTTAAATTACCTAAATACAAAATGAAATGTTGTATTCTATCGTGCAAAAGTTACACAGACGACAGAAACAAAGTGAACGAAAAAAAAATCTCTTTCCATTTGTAAGTACATTAAACAAGCATTATTAATTTATTACTTGACGTATTGCTTCTAGAATGTTCGACGCCACATGGACGCTTCTGTCAATGTCCCGATAAAGCCCTCTAGTGGCGAGTAAAAATACTAACGAAAACGTAGGATGTATTAAGGGCGAAAACAAAACACGTGAATTAATATAAGATTTTTATTTTTAACGATTTTTATTTTTAGATTATATTGACACAGCACCTAATAAATTATCTTTCTCCTACGAATGTAGCTTTTTAACATAGATTTATTGTTTATATGAAAACATAACATCAGGAAATCTATAAAACACCAAAAGATTTTTTTTGTGTTTTATAGATTTCCATCGGAAATTAATTTAAGAAATACATGGCTTAAAATAAAAAGCAGCCTATGTTATACCTTATATAATTAGCTAACTATTAATTAAAGTCCCATCAAAATCGGTCCAGCCGTTCCGGAGATTAGCGGGAACAAACAGACAGACAAAAATTTTTTAAATTGTGTTTTTGTTATTGGTACCCGATATACATTCATACCCATTTAGTAAAAACTTGTTATTTTGACATTACAAACAGACACTTCAATTTTATTTATTTGTATAGATATATACAGATGTATAGATATAGATAATATAAAACCTTTCATATTATGCAGAACCTATATGCGTGTTTCCTAAGATTTCAAATTAATAATTAAGACTTAATATTAAAACGAATATTAAGTCTTAATTATTAATTCGAAAATTCGCTGTGGACTCGGCACTTGCCTTCCAATCGGGAGGTCGGGGTTCGAGACCCGCCATGTACCAATGTGTTTTTCGTTTCGAATTTCATATGTACATTCGTCTGACGCTCCTACGGTGAATGAAAACATCGTGAGGCAACCTGCATACATCTGCGAAGAAATTCAATGGTGTATGTGAAGTCGACCAATCCGCACTGGGCCAGCGTGGTTGACTAAGGCCTAATCATCCTAACATAGGGTAGGCTCGTGCCCCTCGGTGGGGACGTATATGAGCTGTGGTGACGATGATTCGTTTTAAGAAGAAAATTATTATAAAGATTAGTTTTGTTGTTTTACAAATTGTAAAAATGTAAAAAATATTATTTAAAAAAAATATTTACCTATTATTTCTTTTCCAAAAATCCCAAATTTTAGTTACTTTCACATATATTACACAAAGAAAACAAAAAGTCACAAGAAACTACAAAACTACTACTATTGCAGCTAAATAAACTGAAGTCCATTTATAAGTTTTCACAAATAATTAATGCATTGTAAATGATAGAAAATTTTATAACTAGATTATCTATTTTAAGAATGATTTATTTTATTAAATCCCTTAGTGAGGCTCTGTACTAGCACTGCTGCCACCTAGTAATGTATAGCGGAACTTTTATGTTAACGTCAATAATGCTGGCATTTTAGTCTGTACTAGCACTGCTGCCACCTAGTAATGTATAGCGGAACTTTTATGTTAACATCAATAATGCTGGCATTTTAGTAATTCTACTCGCTACAAGGTGACAGTGGCGTCGCGCACCCTCCCCCCGCACCCCGATTTCCGGCTTCACTTGATTTCATACGGAAAACGCGAAGGGGCACCTCCATGAAGCAAATACAAAGAGGAGGTGCCCTATCGCGTTGTCCGTATGAAATCAAGTGAAGCCGGAAATCGGGGTGCGGGGGGAGGGTGCGCGACGCCACTGTCACCTTGTAGCGAGTAGAATTACTAAAATGCCAGCATTATTGACGTTAACATAAAAGTTCCGCTATACATTACTAGGTGGCAGTAAAAGATACATTCGTAGGAGAAAGATAATTATGTTAAAAGATACATTCGTAGGAGAAAGATAATTTATTAGGTGCTGTGTCAATATAATCTAAAAATAAAAATCGTTTAAACTGCTTATATTAATTCACGTGTTTTGTTTTCGCCCTTAATACATCCTACGTGTTCGTTAGTATTTTTACTCGCCACTAGAGGGCCTTTTGTGCTTTATCGGGACATTGACAGAAGCGTCCATGTGGCGTCGAACATTCTAGAAGCAATACGTCAAGTAATAAATTAATAATGCTTGTTTAATGTACTTACAAATGGAAAGAGATTTTTTTTTCGTTCACTTTGTTTCTGTCGTCTGTGTAACTTTTGCACGATAGAATACAACATTTCATTTTGTATTTAGGTAATTTAAAACTAAAATAAAAGAAGAGCGTACGACGTACTAATCCGACAGATATAAAGATCGACTGATGTCAGCGCCTCTAGCGTTAAGTAGCTAAAACTAAAAATGCGTGACGTCAGGACTCTGGTGATAGGAGCTGGACCTAGATGCTTATAACATCTCCTCTTTGTATTTGCTTCATGGGCACCTCCTCTTTGTATTTGCTTCATGGTACGTACCCTATCAAGCCGAAACCTACCCATGTTAACATAATTAGTGATTAAACGAACTTACCTGAAGTGAAGTTCTATCATAATTATAGGAGTTGCTTCGTCCGAAGAGATTAGGTAATAATTGTAGTAACACGTATCATGTCGCCTTTCATCCACTAAGTTAAAAGTAGGTATTCACACTTTTTTTTTATGGTGGTACACAAACCTTCCTAGAGACACCAACCATATAGTCACTCATTTAGTTGAAAGTCCCGCAAAACCTATATATTTCACTTTAAAGGGGGCATATTGGGAGGGAGGGACCTAATCTCTTCGGACGAAGCAACTCGTATAATTATGATAGAACTTCACTTCAGGTAAGTTCGTTTAATCACTAATTATACATTCGTTGCTTCGTCCTTTGAGATTAGGTAATAATTGTAGATTTTGAAAGCAAGTGAAATATTAAAACCAAATAATAATCAAAATATAATTATTATGATATTCATTCTGTAACCCAAAAAATTAAATCTATAAAGGAATCAACGCAACAACAAATAATATCAATTATTTATTGGCATAATGTTAGCTATTAAGGATAGACAATGCAAAACTATTTGATTCATCTGGTTGAATATTTCTATAGTAATAATTAGCAAACACATTGGCTGCCACTCCCCCCTGCAGTCCTGCGTATTGTGTCAATACTGACACCTGAACTATGCGCCGTTGAGGTAGCTGCATGTTTGATGGAGTGAGCAGAAAATATTGAAATATCAACTCCGCTAGTTAATAAGGTGTCCTTAATCCACTTGCTGATTGTATTGGTAGATACTACCTTATGAGGTCTTTTGAAACTTATCAAAATGTCTTTTTTTTTTTTTACTTTCCGCTCAGTTGACTGGTAGAGAATGCCTTGTTGCATTAAGTCCGCCCTTTGTACTGTTTTTTAAGTGCAATAAAGATTAAATAAATAAATCTGTGGGCGGTCTTTGTAAAATGGTATACACAAAGGTTGACTTGATCCTGGACGTGATGTTTTAATCAAATCTTTAATTTTAATAATAATTACTTGATCTCTAATAATTATGTTATCTAATTTTATTTTTGCAATCGTCTGTACTCTGTGTGCTGTTACGAGTACAAGAAGTGTTGCAATCTTCTTTGACAATTGCTCTAAACTCAACGTGGTATTTAGATAGCTTTTGACAGGTAATCTAAAACTAGGGAAGGATTCCAGGTAATGTCATATTTAGGGGCTGGAGGACGAAGTCTGAAAAAACCCTTAAACAGTCTTCTAATGCGGTCATTCGACCTTACTCTCGATCCCAAGATCAAAGATAGAGCAGAGCGATGACTATTATTTTAATCATCCATATTGTAAACCCGAATAAAATAGTGTAAGAAAATAAATAGCCTGCGGAGAAAGTTGATGCTTCATACACGTAAACATTTTTTTTTTTTTTTCGTACAAAAATTTACCCAGCGACGTATTGCGGATAATATATTTTTTTTGATGGAATTTTTTGACAGGGAAGTCATCGTGATGTCTAAGGATGACGGTGGTACGCTCCTCTTCAGAAGTGCCTTTCGGATAACTTGCCTGCTATCAATGTGAGCTTGGGCAGGCTGTTAGAAACAGACAACAAAACGTTATCTGAAGGGCTGTAATTGTACAGTCTTTGAACAAAGAAGCTCTTGGAATAAAGGAAACCAGGGTTGTGTAGGCCAGAAGGGAACAACGATACTATTCCCTCAGATTGATCGGTTATTATTTTTCGTAAAACTTTTAGTATTACAGCAAAAGGCAAATGCATAAAATGAAAGATGTTTCCAAATCAAGGTAAAAGCGTTTACCACTATAGCCCCTGAACACGGTAATCTGGATCCTTACTTATTCCAAGAAACATACAAGTTGCATTTTTATTGACTCTGGAGGCAAAAAGATCAAAAGGGAAAGGCAAACAGGCGAAAAGAAAAAGGTCAGGCTTGCAAAACGCCTTTATAATTCGATTAAATGCATGATTTTTTAGCTCCCATTCAGTATCAGGGTGAGATTTTCTTGACTCTGCATCTGCTATTTCATTATATTATCTTTTCGATATTGTAATAGTCTTGTCTAATAGGATTAAATGTTTTATCAATGGAATTTTTCCACCAGGAAAAATCTGTTTGCAATTGTTGTAGCTGTCGTAGCTATTGTTATTGCATAAAGCAAGGTATTTGCATCTCTCCATTTGTTTGGTATACAACCAACCATACTGTACTGCGGGGCAGGATGAGGTGAGGAGTCCCAGCAATCGAGCGAAACGTCGAATTTTACAATTTGTCTTATGTTGAAAATAAAGCAATTCCTTTTTAATAATATTTATTTTATCCTATGTACTATAAACATATATGAAATTTTTTCGTGTCTATTATAAAACCTAGAAATCTACAACGAGTGTTAGGAATCATACAGCTTTTTTTTTTGTTTTTTTTTTTTTAAACGTCGCCCCACACTAGGATTTTCTCCTGTGTCGTGGGTGCAGTTACAAACATAGAATATCACATGTACATACGCCCAGTCCGGAACAAATTTCTGTAGGCTCTACAAAATATTTGTCCCGTACGGGAATCGAACCCGCGGCTCGTTGCGCAGTAGGCGATCATTCGACCTCTGCGCTAACCGTGTCGTTCAATGTTGATCATAAATCCAAAGGACTAAAATATTTTTAGTTTCAGCAATATTTGCTAGACATTTTTGGTAATCCCTAGTAATGACACAAATATAATCTAAGAAAATGGTACACAGTCATTATATATGGCCTAAGGATCGAAGTAAGTACATCACCGCCTTAAGCAACTTTGTTAATACTAATGGTACGGTGTTAAGGCCAAAGGGAAGAACGTTAAATTCGTATAGTTTATCTTCAGATATAAACCCTAAATATTTTTTATGAGCTGGGTGGATTGAAATTAAAAAATAGGCATCTTTTAAATCTAGGGTGGCCATGAAACTGTTTTTTGAAACTAATTTCATTGTAGTTCTGTAATCTTCAATTTTAAAATGCCGTGTTGTTATGAGTTTATTTATAGGTTTTAAGTTTAAAAAAAAAACTGTTTTTACATATTGGTTGTTTAATAATAAAATAGCTGGACAAGAACTGTTTATTTCACTTGGTTGACAAGGTGAAATAGCTCCTGAATCAATCAATTCAGAAATGGCCACTCTATATTGTAAAGATTCAGAAGCTGACAAGGTTGGCAGTTTAGGTTCCCATAATTTATGAATAGGTCTGGAAAAAAGGGATCTTATAACCCTTTATCCATCATAATATAACCGGGTCATCAGTTAAGAGTTGCCAATTATCGTAAAAATTACTTAAACGACCTGCTGAACATACCGAATCTAGCGACGTGGGCCAGTGCTGCTGCGAGCGCGGCGGCGGTCGCAGCAGCTGCTGTTGTCGCGGCGGGCGCGGTGCCTGCGGCGGGGCCAGCTCCGTCCTCCGCGGTGCTCCCACCTGCCTGGCCCTCGGGAGCGGAGGCTTCTGCTTTAAAGGACGATTTAAGGTTGCTTTGGTTTTGTCGCCGCAAGCGTTTTCTTGGTTGATGAAGTAATCTTTATCTCACCACCAGACTTCGATATCGCCTTTGCGGCTTTGAGAGTGTCGGCAAATTTTTCCCCAAATAGAAAGCTGTCAATTTCAGCATTGTACAGTTGCTCCTCTAAGTCTTTTTTACTGCTGAGCAAATAAAAAAGCGTCTTGTTTTTTGACTCGGTATGGTGTGCATCGCACATTAAACGGCTGGCCTCGATTAACAGTTTTTAGACTCACTGGTCTTTATGTTCTAATGAAAATAATGTGGTCCGAGCGTCACCAATGCAAGATATAGCAACTGCCTGCTGTATTTGTTTATTTTCTAATGCTTTATCTTTCTTAAGAAGCATTTCCGATAAGGCTGCCTTTATCTCGGGGTTCAACTTTGGTGTGTTTATTTTTATACAGTTCTTGGGAATAAGATGTTTTTCTAGAAGTTCATTTCTATTTTACTTAGTTAAACCCGTAGTCGCAATATGTTCTAGTCGCGGAGCTAAATCTTGATGAATATCAGGGCCCAGTTTTTTTTTTGGAGGGTGTTTCACCCAAAAGTCTTAAAATCTCTTCATCCAATTTAACACGAATTGGTTCACTGCTCACATGTGCAGGTAGTTCGGTAGAATCTCAAGGCTGTAAAGCTGTTGTTGCAGTTGCAGCCATTGAAGTGTATGGATCTGAATTGATCTCTTCTACAATCGAGGCTATGTCGACCTCTGATTGCACTTCACTTTCACCTGCAATACGTTTGTGTCGCATACAGGTAACAGTGTGTCCAAAAATACATATGACACAGAAGAATACACCTCTGTCAGATATCCATAACAGCTGCTTTATATTTTAAATGCGGTTGTATATCAACGACCAATGTTTGTGAGAATAAACCCTTTAGTGCCGTATGAAACTTTAAAAGGCAACATTCCATTAAAATGTGCACATACTTTATTAGTCATGAAGGTAAAATAACATATAAAATGTAAACAGTAGGTACATAAAAATATTGTGACGGTAACATCCCGCATAGATGTACACTACATACAAGATACCAGTGGTAATTATTTGTGACGGTAGGTAATATCCCATATAGATATACACATCACTAAAGATTATACATCTGTTATAGATAACAGGCAGGTACTTTAATATTATTAGGTATAATATTTTGTGCCGGTAACATCCCCGTATAGATGTACACTACACAATATTAAAAACCAGTGGTCTTTCATTATGAAATAATCCCATATAAATATAGGAACACATTAGTACATCACATTAAGTGATACAAATGTTAACCACTTTTAATAAATAAGTATAATATTATTTAACACCTGCGTACCTTCGTTTCCTGATAGCACGGTAATCCGTGCTGATAGCGTCAGAAGTGCCACCGCCGGTGAGGTTGGGCACGACGAGGTACTATTCTTTGAAATTATTCGATTGCGCGTACGCTTTTCGCGCTTTTTTAACATCATTTCTATCTTTGTTATTTTCTTGCGTAAGTAATCACTATCTTCCTCCTTATGGCTTCGTTTCGGCTAGTAACGTTTTCTAAGAAATTAAGTAGGATACGTGGTGATCGGCGAAGCACTAAAACGCGAATGAGTGACTATATGGTTGGTGTCTCTAGGAAGGTTTGTGTACCACCATAAAAAAAAAAGTGTGAATACCTACTTTTAACTTAGTGGATGAAAGGCGACATGATACGTGTTACTACAATTATTACCTAATCTCAAAGGACGAAGCAACGAATGTATAATCATATAAAAGTTATGGCGTCATTGAGAATTCGAAACTGTAACAAATTTTCTAATTCCCCATTACTTTTTTTCAAAGACCCAACTATTTGTATGGGTGATTTCAAAATAATTGTACAATTTCGTATTTGCAATAATGCCACTACTTTTATTAGACTATGCTAACATGAGTAACATGGGTAGGTTTCGGCATGACAGGGTATGTCTATGTACCAAACACCTATATGTAACGTCTTCGTGGCCCCCGTGAGTGAGCGTGTGTACATTCGATACAAACGACTGTATCACATTCACAATATTTCCTTTACGAAAGTATCAAGAGTGTAGCGCCATGTTTTGCTATTTCAGTGCGATAGTTTGATTGCATGCATCGCGACTGTCACGCTGCAAAAAGACTCACGTGTGTAAGGTCAGGGCACGTAAGGGCCACAAACTACTGGTAAGGACCACACGTAATTCATAGAAAAGTGAAGGTCTTAACTAAATGACCGAAGTAAGGTGCAACCGTCCTCGTTGTGATCCGTTTTAAGTAGGTACGCGACAGGTTGACATGCCAATCGAGGTATGGGATTTAGAGCAGATCGGAGAACTCGCGCATCCACACAGCACCCGTGCCATCTTAGTATGAGTGCTGCACAAATCAGCGTAGATCGCATTTTAAATTTCGATATAGCTCACGTAGTTGCTGTGTGGATGACTCCAGCTGAGCCACAAAAAAAATGTGGAACATTGTTTGAGTATGCCGCTATAATGTCCAGAGTTTGTCGGAGTTTATCAGCTACAGATTTTCGCTGTCGTTGAGTTTTCGAGATCGATGCAAGCCTGATGAACACTGAAACTTGTCCGACAAACTGCCGCCTTTTTATGTCAGCAAACAGATTTTCGTTTCGAGACGGGGGGTAACGTTGCCCCAGCTGAGCCACATATGATATTTATTAGAGACTGAGCGACGGACGACACATATCTTTGAAACACGCAAGCAACAAACTCTGACACTTACCGACAAACTCTGGACAATATAGCGACACACTAATCTATTTTCCAGTTTTTTTTTGTGGCTCAGCTGGGGTCAGCCACACGTTGCTTATAGTTTTGTATTCAAAATATAAATTGGATTGTCATGTCAATCTTTCGCGTACTGTTGTTACGTAATACTATTACCTATCTATTCTATGGTCTATCTAGGTATAATAATAACTTTTCTCGCTGGTAGAACTCGCTACGCTCATGATTCAATTCCAGACTGCGCTTGTTCGAGATTTAAGGTCAGCATTCGCATCATAAAATAACTGCTATCTTATTGCTCAAATAAATGTTTCTACATGAAGTAGGTGAATTACCTAAACTCTAAAAGGTACCTAGTGTTCCATATTGGAATCAATTTTGATCAAAACTCAACGCATCAAATAACTACCTTTACTATGTAATTCGATACGAGGTAGGTATAATTTATACCTAGAATTTAAATGACAATTTTGATGCAGCAAAAGTAAATGAAATCAATGAAATATATCTTTTTTTTATTGCTATT
Organism: Schoenobius gigantellus; assembly: GCA_963935595.1. Lineage (NCBI taxonomy): Eukaryota > Metazoa > Arthropoda > Insecta > Lepidoptera > Crambidae > Schoenobius > Schoenobius gigantellus. Next base: position 31,567,826 of record OZ012551.1, read on the forward strand.
GGTGGCAGATGAGCCAGTGGCCCACCTGCAGGCCAAATATGGATCTTTCATCGTATGACATGGTATAAATTTGAGAAAAAGAAGTCATGAAATGCTGCATTTCGTATTATCTATCTCTAATGATATCATCACTTTGGCATAATTTCAATGATGTCATCATTACATAATGAACAAATGATCAAAAATCTGACCAAAAAATTATATTTTTCGTTTTGCACAATGATATCATATGATATCATTTGCAAAACCATGAGATCGGTAATAAGCCCTCTGATGGTAAGTGGTAACCATCACTGAAGGACATCTGCAATGCCAGGGGCATAGCTCAGTCACTACCTACCTGGAGAGAAGTGCTCTCATAAACCTTGTTTGAAGTTGGATGTATCATAGCACTAAGGAAACACTGCAGCTGGGAGTTCATTCCAGTCTGCATGTATGTGGAAGAAATTAATGCCGAAACCAAACTTAACTGGGCCAGGTAGTACAGATGAACTCTACTACAGAGGTGGGTGGTGCGATTGGAAAAAGGTGCCGGGGGCACCATTGAAAACAGTTCCTCAGAGCAATCTTCCTAATAGTAGGATCAACAACAATGTGGAATCAGTGGCGGCATAGGGTAGATTGGCGCCTTGGGCGGTTTTGTACTAAGTACCCCTACTTAAAATAAAACACCAAATACTAAACACACTTTCGAGACTTTATTTTACTCAAATATATTTGATCACAATATTAAACTTGAGTCCTTGTCACTACATTTATACGATAGGTACAATTTATTATTATTCAATCGAGTGCCATGCCACCAAGAATATTCCATTCCACATATTTCAAAATAAAATGAAAATACACTTACGGTGTGTTTCAAAATATGATACCTATTGGAAGTAGCACGAGTAGGCAGTTATTTAGTAGGAGTAGTTAGCTGACATTGTCACCCTTTGGTGCTTGGCACCCGCCCCCCTTTACGTCGCCACTGTGTGGAATACACGTCTTTGCAGTGAGTCAAGAGGTTCAGCTGATATTAGGCAGTTCTTGCCAAGTGGGTTGAGCAGTATTCCATTTTTTTTTTGTTTGCCAATTCGGCTTTGTCCTCCTCCTCCAAATGACTCCGAAACAGCATTTTAGCAGAAATTTTCACACCGAGGATCTAAATATCTTTGGACATACTGAGGCATAGGAAAAATGGGTCCTTCTTTACAGTGAATGTGCAAATTATGTCTTTGTGGGGTTGAACTTGACAGGTTCTTTGGACCCCATTTGTAGACTTGTCCTAGTCCTCGACTTCAGGCACAAGTTGCAACCTCTTTTCATGTAACGAAATCCGAGGGACATTATGGTGATCAGTATACCGTACATCACCCGTACCTACTGTAATCAGCCTAACAATGTATGTTCTCAATGGACATGTCATTGATATACAGAAATATCTCTACGTTTTATGTGCCGATAAATACCTATCAAAATAAATATAGTTTTCAATAATATTAAGTATTATGTGACACAAAGAGAAAGTTGGTATTGGCATATTATTTCATATTCTTTGGTGTGGCTATAATATTTTGATCGAAATATTATTATCCTTATGGTTCAAAATAGCCTACTTTATTACCTTAGGAGCAGCTGTTGAAAAATTTGCGTACAAAGTAATGTTAATAGTTGTACATGGTAGTAATTTATATAATCTCAAGGATTTTATAAGCATATTTAAAATAACAACTAAAATGTAAGAACTGCGTTCTATCTGCTATTTTAGCTGTTACGGCAATATTTTTAGCACATCTTATACATATTTTACAAAATCCAGTATCCACAATCACTACACTGTCAATCACAAACAATAGTGTTGTTGCGATAGCAATAGGCTAACCTCGAAAATCATTCATTTTATCGATAGTCTTATCGAAATGATCGATCAAGAAAATACTATCGATGCTATCGATTGATGCGAATAATATTGTGGTATAGACAGTATCAGAGCGTCGGTGGCGCTGTGGCCTCGGCACTGGACTGTGCTCCGAGTAAAGTCGGGAGGCCCGCGATCGGTCCTGCCATGTACCAATGTGTTTTTCGTTTCACGAATTTCATATGTACATTTATCTGACGCTCCTACGGTAAAGAAAAATATCGTAAGAAAACCTGCATACACCTGCGAAGTCATTCAAAGGTGTATGTGAAGTCAACCAATCCGCACTGGGCCAGCGTGGTTCGACTAAGGCCTAAGGCCTAATCGCCCTACCATACATAACTGGTTAGGGTAGGCTCGTGCCCGTCGGTGGGGACGTATATGAGCTGTGATGATGATGATGATGATAGACAGTATCGACTAAATTCAATCATAGCGCTTATTTTTTAGTATCGATACTCTTGAATAAGGGCGATATTTTCGATGGTATTATTCGATAGTGTGACTGAGGCGCGTTCAGCGCCTCTGGGTGTAGTTGTCCGGTTGTTTTTTAACTCGTTCAAAGGCGTTGAACGGATTGCAGCAACCAAATCTTTTATCTCCCTCTTTCACATGATTTTTTATTTCTCTCTCTTTCTAGTAGATGACATTATAGAATATGGCCGCCAATATCATCCAATCACGTAAGAGTATTTCAGTCATAAACATCAGAGCGTTTTACAACCATCAAATTCGATGGTTGTTCGGTTGTAACTCGCGCCGACACTCAAAGGTCTTGAACGGGCCGGTTGTTTCACCCGGTTGTCACGCTCGAAGGCATTAAACGGGGTTAGAGCGAAAAGTTGTACTTCGCGCGAAGGCTCTGAACGCGCCTCTGTTTTTCAAGGTCAACTATCGATTCCGAAGGTATTGCTATCGTAACAACCTGTAACAACACTAATCACAAACAAATATAATCTTCTTTTTTTGAAGTTTAAGTTTATGGCTTTGCTGCTATGACTTTTGAGCCAACAAAAAAAATGAAGATTGAAGTGAAGAATCGTGACCACAAACCGCTAAACTACAAATTAAAGATCGTGACGTGTTATTTCACTCCAATGATTTGGCCCCACCTGCGCCTATCGTCCCGAAGCTTCATGCTATGACACAATACACGCAGAGGCGTCTCTAGTTCACGTAGCGGACGGTTGCACTCATTATCCTAGCGCAGATATCTCCAAACTACGACCCGCGGGCCAAATCCGGCCCGTCAGTGCCATCAATCCGGCCCGCGACAGCTTAAGTATTTGAAATTGAAAAAGGCGTATGTTATTTTACTTAGGTTGCGCACTTTGCGACTAGTCTACAAATATAGTTTAAGGGTAGAAAAATTAAAATTGTTTTGGCTCTTGGAAAATACTGAAGTAAACATTATGGCCCTAAGGCTTCTAAGTTTGGAGACCCCTGCCCTAGCAACCTCTAGGAAGCGAACTGAGCGCCGAGTGGCGCTCGGCGCCACCCCTGAGATCGCGGCGCCCGGGTGCAACGCACACCCTGCACCATAGGTAAAGACACCTCTGAATACACGCAGATATGACAGTCATATTCTGCTATCGTCGAGAATATTCGGGCTTCATGTGCGTTATTGTGTGTGTGGCGGTACATCAAAGGGTTTTAGCGCGCTAACTATTCGCACTGCGTGGTCAGCTTTGTTCATTTCGGCGGTTGACGCAATTTATAGGTACATCATTATGAAACTTAGTTCATTACATAGGATCCAAAATAACTATGTAATTGTTAGCACACATGTAAAAGTAAGAAATTCATTGTCTATAGTTCAATGTCTTGAAATGATTTCGGCCATCTTGGATTATTGGACGATAGTTCAAAATGACGAAGTCACTAATCTGACCACAGCATATAGGCGATAATTTTTTAGCGTACAAAAAATACGAAGCCTCGGCACGAATTGAGTTTCACTCCGCAGTTTAGGTACGTTTGGCAGGCGCACCGGCCGGGACGGTGTATGGCTGAGGGTTGCCGCTCGGCTTGCACGCTGGGCGCGCCGCACGTGATAATTTAGATTTTTCTCGGTAGTTTCTGTAACGATAACTGCATATCGGTGAGTGGGAACCCTGCCCCCCTAGACAAGATGCATTTCGATAATCGCTAACGCAATCGCTAGAAGGAAAATGTATGCGATTTGACATAAGCTCTCGCTTAGCTTTCGAGCGCAATTGTCAAATCTCATACATTGTACGATTGCAATAGCGATTATCGAAAGACATGTTGTCTAGGGGGCCTGCGCTCTTATCGCTCAATCGGTATCGGGTAAGTGACGCGTAACGGAATTGGAACACTCGTGTTATGCAATAAATTTCAATTTCCCGTGCATTTAGGGTTGAAAGAGTAGGTACATTTTCATACCTAAACTTAGCATTTCTTCGAGAGTGATCCTTCTGTACTTTAGTACTATTATTTATTCTGTGGTCCAGATTTAATTCAACTACTCAACCACGTCAATATTACATAATATTATCTAAAAATGATTTTTTATATCAGTTGCATTCGGCCTTCTTTGGTGCCCATATCGAATTGAAAGAAAAAACATTTATTGGCCATACACACAATACAAAAAAAAAGAAGACAAAGCGCTGCGCTGTCCCTTTTCCCGAGGTAGCTTTCCGATGGAACCTTAACGACCGCAAGGCCAAGATCAAAGGGTAGAGTTTATCGGTAAAAATCTGCCTTTGTTCGCATAAGGACAGAGTCTCAAAGACAGATTCTCAAAGACAAAATCCAAAATTTGTACGGCCGGCCATATAACTACGAGGATTCTTCGCCTCTTCCCCCGCATGGGAAGAAAAAAGTGATTATTTTGTTTCAATTGTCGCTGTGTACGTCACCAATGTTGTAATTTTTGCACACTTTTCCCGGTCATTCTGCATATTCCTAGAAACGTGGAATGTAATAAAACAACAATATAATAATAAAACGTATATTTCTTTTTTATTTATTGACATCAATTAAAAATTAGCGCATTAAAAGCTAGCACTAGGCAGATTACAGAACACAGCTTACTGCGTTATGTAAGGCAGATTTACAGTTTTGTTTTGTTAGAGTATGAATATTCCTTTCCCTGTTTCCAATATACTAGTTTTGTATTTACTCTAAATTGCCTTTTTAAATGTTGAATTGCATCAAACATGTTCGATTGTATGAGGATAAACGTTGTTATAATTAAATTTTTACGGTCCCGTTTTTACCCTATTTAGAATTGTTTATTTTTAAAAATAAAATTGCAATATTTAGACATATCAAACCAAAGTATACAGGCTCGGTTCCAATAAATATTTGTAGTTTAAATAAATGAGTTACTGCTTGTGATGTGTCAAACTTTATTTTCTTAGGACATCTCTTAATGAACACTGGGAAAAGTGAAATAAGCTTGAAATTTTAATTTAAATAACCAAAAAGTGGAACTAATGAAAGCGCTTTCACTGCAGTAAATAGACAAAATAAAAATACATTGCTCATGTAAAAATATAAAGCATTAGTGCTTATCATATCTTAACTAAGTCAGTAAACATTTCTAACAATACTTCTCTGTAATTCCTCTTATTGAGTTTAGTATCCGATCTAGTTAGGCAGAACGTTAGTTTGGATACATTACTGTTTAAATGCAACATAATGTAAATTCAAACCTCAAAGACTCAAAGTCGTAGAGATAAATAATGAAAAGTCATAATGTTTCAAGAGTGCGAATTTTATTAAAGCTCTTAACTAGCTAGCTAACTTTTATGTATACTAATAGACAAGCAGTAGAGGAATAATTTGTGTCACAGCACAGGCACACCCCGGTCACTCCATACAACGTTCGCAAATCAATTACCTATTACTACTACTTAAGCAAATGACGTTTGTACACGCACATGTGTGCGTGGAATCTAGTAGGGCTGAGTGCGCGGCTGTCAATCGAAATGAGGCGACAAGTGCAGCGACTGCCTTCTCTTTTACCCGCATAGCGCTATCTCAGTTATCGGCTGGCGCTCGCGTCTACTCGGTGAAGTGAACGTGAACTGACACCGCGCCCGAGCGAACGCGCGCGCCCTTGATTATGTGTCAGTGATGTTTACTACGAAGTGCGGGGCGGGGTGAGGTATTTGAAATGAGTGCGGGGAGGTGAGTGGCCGTTCTGTATGGAGTACTATTATATATTCTGTGGCACGGGTGTGAGCCAAGTGAGGTGCAGTGTTTACAACTTGTAATGAGGCACCTATCGTACCAGCAGTGTAAAAGTATGTATCAAAATTATCGTAAGTACTTGCCAAATATAATGTCTGTAATGAATAAATAATTCGAGTTAAACGTAATAGTGATATTTTTTCATGTGCTTTCCTTACTTGTAATCTATTGGTTTAAATTAAAATAAGCATTTTTTAATCTAGCACATGTTTTACGTATAGCACAGGTCTGAACTAAATCTCCTCTAGCTCGAAGAGGTACCAACATTTTAAATACAATTTTATTGATATCAATTGTTTGCTGAATAAGCCAGCAGGCAGCACTGTAAAAAATAAAAAATCTCCGCACTATTGAGTATCGGTATAGAAAAAAAAAATTGATTTGCAAAATTTGTATCATAATGACAATTATCGTACAATCTGTGTACAATAGTAGTAAGATATGGTACATATATCATACAGAAACATGAAATTAATCGCTGGTTTCGGGTGATTAAGAGTCACAGACATGACAATATTAAAATAGTAACAATCATTTGGGAAATATGTTTGTCAGATAATGATATATTTTTACTTCATATAAGTTTTAATCACGTAAAGTGCTAACTATAACGGGTTTTGATAATGATAAACTATTAGTTGGTCAATTACATGTTTCGCGCCATATCAGCTTAAACTGATTCTCTCGCTTGCATGCAATCGACTCTAACGACTATCGATAACGCAAGACCAAAGTAATATCAAGTAATTTCCCGCACAACATATCTCATAGTATACATAGAAGATCTCTGCTTCTAGCTCATTATCAAATAAACAATTAAAACAAAATTGTAATGTTAAGTTTGTCTTGCAATTTTAAAAGTCGACGATTGTGACAGGCCTTATGCTAAGTTTACAAGCTAGTCGAGTTCGCCGGCGTTGCACGCGTCCTCATAACTCTTGCCTTTCGCCTCGGGGTCCAGTTTGATCATGTCGTCGATGCGCAGGATCGTGATGGCGGCCTCGGTGGCGAACTTCAGGGACTTTATCTTTGAGATGGCGGGCTCCAGCACGCCCGCGGCCAGGTTGTCCCTCAAGGTGCCTTCGGTTAAATCGAGACCCACCCATTTGAGGTTCGCGTGCTCCACCTGCGATATGTCGTTCTAATTCAACATTGCTCAAAGGCGAGTGTTAGTAGTTGTAGACTTCAATTCAAAAATCGAATTTTACATTGCGACTTTTTGCAGCGATACAAACGCGCGTTTGACAGTCGCGCGATTGCGTCGCGATACCCTCGATCAACAAGTACCCAAGATCGTTTGTATCGATGGAAACGCGCGTTTGTATTGACGGAAACGCGCATTTGTAACGCGGCTGCATCGCGTTTGTATCGAAGCAGCCGCGCGTGAGTAGCGATGCACACGCACGTGTGTATCGATTCAAACGCGGGGATAGAGGGGGAGTTCTTGAAATCACAACGAAACAAGCGAACTCACCGCGCTGTGAGCCTGTGACTGTCGACCAAATATTGAACGTTTTGCGTCGTTGCGTTTGCATTGATCCTGTATCGCGTTTACATCGATGCGTTTGCATCGCGATTGTATCACTACAGTCTAGTTTATGCGGATAGCTGCTGAATCGCGATTGCAGCGCGATTGTAGCGGTTCTTTGAGTAACGCGTGTGTGTAAAGGTAGACGATTTGCGACTGTATCGATGCTGCATCGCAACTGTATCGCTGGAAAAAGTCGCAATGTAAAACCATTTTTTTGTATAACAGATATAAAAAACAATGTTGGTATAATAGGTAAACAATAGTGTGTTGCGACAATTACAGACAAGAGAGCCAGTAGCTCTGTTGTCTATGAATCCAGATAAAGATAAATCCATCTGGTATGGTAAGTGACGATGGCCCAGACTTAGGACCCAGAGCTTTTTCGTCCATCTATGTAAAGGTGTAGAACTGTACACTGTGATGTTTTTTTATACCACTAACATGATTTACGAGTAGGCTGTTTACTTGGTTCCTGCAAGATCGCCAATGTACGTTACCAACTTGTGACATAAGGTGTCAAAATAGAAGTGTACCTATGCAGACAACTCTGGTGAAATGTACTCTATGGTATAGAGTCTCATCTGTGGCACACCCCGAACACTCCATACAACGTTGGCAAATCAATTACCTATTACTACTACTACTTAAGCAAATGACGTTTGTACACGCGCAAATGTGTGCGCGGAATCTAGTAGGGCTGAGTGCGCGGTTATCAATCGAAATGACGCGAGAAGTGCAGCGACTTCCATCTCTTTTACCCGCATAGCGCTATCGCTGTTGTCTTCCGGCGCTCGCGTCTACTCGGTGAACGTGAATTATCGCCGCGCCCGAGCGAACGCGCGCTCCCTTGTTCATGTGTCAGTGATGTCTACAACGAGTGACCGTTCTGTACGAAGTACTATTGTATCATCTGTGGTTAAATAAGATGTAGAGTCTGGCTGATGAAAGATGAACCTGACATTTTTTCAAGTAGCAACACTGATACAATGTCCCCATGTAGTTTAGTTCAACATGGTGATTTTGATACTTTGTAATAAACAATTTCTTATTTTTTTTCTTAATTTCTGTCGAAATATTACAGATATTAAGTAATTTTAACATTCATGAAATCCAAATACAGCGATTTCTTATAAAAGGTTCATTGTTGGAAGTTCATTGAAACTAAACATTACCTAATATTTAATTTTAAAAAAGAATCAACTCCTTTTTTTCCTACTATATTCAGTAGAATATAGTAGGAAAAAAAGACAATCCTTTCACAAATTTATCATTCTAAATTACTACATAAATAAAAACATATTAGAATATTTAAAGTATCAAAATGTATTTTACCTTCTGTAGACAGTATTACCCGAGCTAGAATTTTTGAATTTGCCGCTCTTTTCCAAGCTCATGTTTCGCGTGCCAGACTTAACTTACCTTAGTTTGCGAGGAGTTGTGGTAGGCGCGCAGCTTGGCGACGAGGTCGGTGGCGTCGCGCGCCGCGTTCACCGCCAGCGTCTTGGGGATCACCAGCAGCGACTGCGCGAACGCCGCTATAGCCAGCTGCTCGCGGGAGCTCTGCGCACAAACCGAGTGATCGGTGACGTAAAACACTTGAAGTCAATCATTATGAATCCAGCAGGCCAATTATGGATCTTTCATCGTATGACATGGAATAAATTTGAGAAAAAGAAGTCATAAAATGCTGCATTTCGTATTACCGATCTCCAATGATATCATCACTATGGTATAATTTCAATGATGTCATCATTAAATAATGAACAAATGATCAAAAATCTGACCGGAAATCGTATTTTTCGTTTTGCACTATGATATCATATAATATCATTTTCAAAACCATGAGATCGGTAATAGGCCCTCAGAAGCGAGTTGGGAGCAAACCAGAAGCTTCTGATCACTCACACTATCCAAAACGCACGACGCAAATATAACTTCAAAATGGTAGACGGTTTTGTAAGGGCTGAACTGCACCAATTACAGTCGAGATATTTTCGAAACGTAATATTCCAAAAATATATTACAAGTACTAGTAGAGTGCGAGCGGGGACGATATGGCGAAGTTAACGAGGTATAGTAGAAAGTTTGGGTGTCTTATTTGCGCTTTGGGACGAAAGTTAATCAGGTACAGTGTTATGACCGCTACAGACTTACGCAACGCAACGTGTAATGCAACATGAAAAGAGCATTTCATAAGTGTGGACGCTCCACGCGTACGAACCGTACATGAACCTACTAGTGATATAACGATTGTAATTTTTTGAGCATTCGCGAATGCGAATATCTGCTACCGACATTTGCAAATGCGAATACTTATTGTAAAATTTGGCGTCAATTGTCTATGGCTTAGCGGTTTACATTCGCGTGAGGCGCGTTCCGTTTGCATCTTGTTCCGAGAATAGCCGAGTTGATCCGAAAAACGCCGATCGGTTGTTTTATTTAATTTGTCGTCTGCTCGTCAACAAAAGCAAGTTAAATTTGAGATTAGTGATTTTTTATCTAATGTTCATATTCTCAAAACATTCGCTCAAAATTTACGAATGCGATTGCAAATATTCAAAAATATGCAAATATATGTGACATCACTAAAACCTACTCACCTCAGTTCCGGGCATGCGCGCGAACGTTGTCAGTCTGTTGAAAACAAGTTCTCGGTACGGACGGTAGGAAGACAGAAGACTAACAATTTTATTTGTTTTCATTCATTGACGACCGACGTGTCAACGAGTGTGCGTGTGTGTGGGACGCGTGTGTGTGTGTGTGTGTGGGGGGGGGGGGCACTCACCAACGTCGTGGCGAAGTTGTCCAGGTAGATGGAGAGCGCGGCCTCGACGGCGCCGCCGACGTGTCAACGAGTGTGTGTGTGTGTGTGTGGGAGGGAGGGGTGTGTGTGTGTGTGTGTGTGTGTGTGGGGGGGGGGGGGCACTCACCTGCGTCGTGGCGAAGTTGTCCAGGTAGATGGAGAGCGCGGCCTCGACGGCGCCGCCGACGTGTCAACGAGTGTGTGTGTGTGTGTGTGTGGGGGGGGGGGGGGGGGGGCACTCACCTGCGTCGTGGCGAAGTTGTCCAGGTAGATGGAGAGCGCGGCCTCGACGACGCCGCCGCCGGGCAGCCTACGATGTGTCAACGAGTGTGCGTGTGTGTGGGAGGGGTGTGTGTGTGGGAGAGGTGTGTGTGTGTGTGGGGGGGCACTTACCAGCGTCGTGGCGAAGTTGTCCAGGTAGATGGAGAGCGCGGCCTCGACGGCGCCGCCGCCGGGCAGCCTACGACGTGTCAACGAGTGTGCGTGTGTGTGGGAGGGGTGTGTGTGGGAGAGGTGTGTGTGTGTGTGGCGGGGCACTTACCAGCGTCGTGGCGAAGTTGTCCAGGTAGATGGAGAGCGCGGCCTCGACGGCGCCGCCGCCGGGCAGCCTACGATGTGTCAACGAGTGTGCGTGTGTGTGGGAGGTGTGTGTGTGTGGGAGAGGTGTGTGTGTGTGTGGGGGGGCACTTACCAGCGTCGTGGCGAAGTTGTCCAGGTAGATGGAGAGCGCGGCCTCGACGGCGCCGCCGCCGGGCGTCAGCCGGCCGGACTCCAGCACGCGGCGCACCGCGCACAGCGCGTCGTGCGCGCTGCGCTCCATCTCGTCGCAGTACGCGTCGGTGGGGCCGCGCAGGATCATCGACGCGGCGGTGCGCGCCACCGGCCTGTGCGCAGCCGGCGCGTTTTCATTATAATATGTAGTCTATTCGAGATTAGGTTCCGGTGACAGGTCGAAGTTTTCCGTCACGTGGATGCATACTAATTGCCGTGATTAAATATTTTGTGTTTTGCAAGTTTGAACTTATCCCTTTAGGTTATTTTTAGCAAAAATGCAATAATTAGTAATTCTACATTAAATAAAAAAAAAGAATATCAGTCCGGTCTGGAAGCCGCGAGCGGAAATCTAGTAGATAATAAACCCGTCCAAATAACTAAAATTCAGCTTCATAAAAAGTTATTTTGCAACTTACCCCTTAATAAGGATGAGTTGGTCATCACAGATCTGTTCTTGAACTACCTCTGCCGCTTCCCCGATCATGCTCGGTTCAAACACTTCCTCACCTGACAACAATATAAACTGTCTGTGAAAGTTTGAATTATATCTAACATTTTTGTGGCACAGTCATGTTGATGCACTCAACTTATCCTACTAATATTATAAATGTGAAAGTGTGGATGTTTGGATGTTTGTTACTCAATCACGCAACAACGGCTGAACGGATTTGGATGAAATTAGGCATGCATGTAGCCTTTGACATGGAAAAGAACATAGGCTACCTTTTATCCCGATTCTTGAAGTAGTTCCCGAGGGAAAATTGAAAATTGTTTACGAGCTAAGCCGCGGGCAGACAGCTTTGAAATTTGGTATGCATGTCACCTAAGCTATGGAAAAGGACATGTAATAGTTCCCGTGGGAAGATTAAAAATTGTTAACGAGCGAAGCTTTAGACCCAATTCTGAAGTCCACGCAGACGAAGTCGCGGGCAGAAGCTAGTCTATAATAATTAATTACACATCAGCATTGTCACTGATGTTTGCCTTATTGTTTTAGCATTGATATGTTTCAATTTGATTGGAGACGAGCACACTGCACTCTCCCACACAAAACTCTCATTACTGGCTTTGTATACACCTAAAAGATTGGTTTCAAACAAATAGAGTTATAATATAAATGAATTAATTATATTATAATTAATTCAGTGATTAATGGGTTAATTCATATTATAATTAATTCATGATGATATAAATATTAATTATATATTTTTTTATTTAACAATGTCAGCACACACACACAATTCCTAATTCCAGTTTCTGCATCCTTCCCCTGATTGAATCTAGTCTGTGTATGTACACAGAGTAGATTCAATCAGGGGAAGGGAAGGGAAATTTTTCACTCCTGAGGTTGCCTAACAGATTGCTTTTTAGCAATAAGGCCACCTATTGCTACATTTCTGTTATTTTTATTTCCTTTCTTATTATTTTCTGTTGTACTTTGTCTTTGTGTGCAATAAAAAGTTCTATTATTACTATTATTAATATCACATTACAGAATGACTGCCTTCTATGAAATCTTTAATATTTTACTAACCATCCATATTAGTCAGAGAAGTTAGGAAGGTAGCACCGGTGGCTTTGGCAATACGCTTCAAGTCAGCCTTCTTGCACCGCCGGACGCCCATCGCACCAGCCTCGACGAAGTATTTGAGACACAAGTCGTCAATGCCCCCCGAGCACAGTATCACGTTGACGCCCGTCGCGAGGATCTTCTGCAGCCTCTCCTTTGTGATGTCCAGCTCGCGAGCACGGATGGCTTCCAGTTTCTCGGGGTCAGTCACCAGGACCTTCAATGAATATTGTTCAATTTAGAAAAGTGAATTAAATTCTAAAAGAAACAAATTAATATTTATTTGCATCTAGCTGACCCAATGAACTTCTTTCCCTAGACAGATCTCAATAAACAATCGAGAAGTAAACCGTCATTATCCATACAAAATTATTATTATTATTTTTTAAACTTTTCATTAAGATTTCTCCTTTTATTTTTCTTTTAAAACGAAATATTTAAATTGGTAAAGTGGGGTTTTTGAGATTTAGTTAACGAAAGGCGATTAATTTTTATATAAAAGAAGTAGATTTAGTTTGATAACAGATTTCTGGAAAAGACCTTGAGAAGACATCTTGTCTATAAGAGTTGCAGGATGATAAAAGGTGAAGAGAAAACTGTATTTTTGTGGTAAAAAAGTCAAAATCTCATCGACAACGCTCAATGCAATGCTCCCGGGTAGGCTTATCTAGTTACCTATTTTATTTCCTCGGTGCACCCACAGTTTCTCTGATGGTTTACAATTTTGCAACTTAAGATGGGTCAATGACAAAGGCCCATTGGTCCTCAGGTTGAGTATAGTATAGCTGATCTGGAGAGCAGTGGCGTAACTATACCATCTGAGGCCCGTGACAAATTCTTTGGATGGGGCCCTCCAAGTACAATTAACCGACGTCTTTTTGTTTTGAACGTGTTGAAATCTTAATGATTAGTTTGAATTTGAATATGGTCTTTAGTTGTTTCTCACTTTAATTGATTTTAAGTACATATATTTTTTTTTACAATGTGTTAAGAAAGCGTTTGACCACTATCTCGCCTGATGGTAAGCGCCGATGTGGTCTATGATGTAGCACGCTCTTCTAGATAGTGCCTGTTCACTCTAAGTTTGAATGATCCCGGATAATAATTTTGTGGAAATACAGACGCCGGCAATTTTTTCCATTCGTTCGTAGTGCGCACAACGAAGGAAGAAGCAAAGCGCTTTGTCCGTGCAGTTGGCTGGCACTGCCAATATAATTTTTAAGTACATACCTAAGAGCCTAATTTTGTTAAAAATATTAGGTTTTTCTGAGCTCGCGCTCGAGCCTCTTGGGCCAGGGCTCTCTCAGGTCGGGGGCCCGTGGCATTTTGCCAGTCCTGCCGCCCTATAGTTACGCCACTACAGGAGTAGGCCGTGTTTAGAGTAAAAAAAAGCTTACCTGAACACCCATTTTCATCTTGGTCTTTTGCAGTGAGAAATCTAAGCAGGCAATCTTCGCGTTCACTATCTTCTTGGGCATGGCCTGGGAGGCGACTGTGCAGTTCAGAGCATACCCCTTAACCAGGACGCTCTCCCGCGCGCTCCGTCCGTGCGCCTTCAGGATATTCACCGCTTTGATTGGGTAAATGGCGTTTCCTTTGGGGTCTATAGCTTTCACCGCTTGCACTGCGTCCACAACCATTTCCGAAAAGAAATCTGCATCACTGTATTTTATTGTTAAGGAAGTAATTGTATGCTTGAAAAGACAATGTTAATTTGAAGTGATTAGAAATTATTTGGTTTTGAAAAGTACCAAGAAAACATTGGAAAAACACAGAAAAACTCTGAATATGCTCTGAATATGGGTATTCAGAGCATATTCAGATCAGATCTTTTACTACTTGACTGATGTATGGTTCAGTTTCAGTGGTTCAATCCCCTAAAGTTCAACTTGAATAAAGTTAAAATTTTCTTTTAAGTTTGAAAAGGATACGCTCCAATAAGTTTTGAGGACATAGTAGTTTTGGCTGCATTGACGATGGAGGGTCTACCTAGCGATTCTACGGTCACTGTGAGGTTGTCCTGCACATACTTCACGGCTTCCTTGCATGCCAGTCGGTAGCCCGATATTATACTGGTTGGATGGATTTTATTTTTTACTAGCTCATCAGCATTCTGTAAATAAAATAAAAAGTTTTTGAAGTTGCTACTGAAATAATAAAATAGATTTTAATGTTGATTAGACAAAACATTACCACCCATTTAACACATACTGTGTTAAATGGGTGCGCTTTATTTCTTATAATTACAAATGATCTAATTTCAAAGGAAATAACCTTCATTAGTTTAGGAGTCCAGTGGTGAAGCACTCTTACATATTCAGCATTATCTTCAATTACCATCAGGTGAGATGAAGGCAAAAATAGCTGCCATGTTGCGTGAAAAAAAAATTAAACTGAAGTTCAGGTACCAGGGACTCTACTGGCTTATTGGTAGAAACTCGAAGCTTTCAATTGATATCAAGCTTTTTTGTTCGATGCGATTAAATTTAGTTTGGCCCAGAAGCATTTATTTTAAGTAAGTATTAATTTTTTGGGCGGGGGTCACCGAATCACATCGATGGTATGGGATTAGGGGGCACCTACTCACGCTCGACTGTCCGTCGGCGTGTTTGACGAATGGCCTTAGGGGAGAGCGCTAGTCGTGTAGATCCCTAAGGCAAGGCTGGTGGACTATCCTTCCCGAGGTTGTCGCCTGTTTTTGATCTATAGCCTTCTGCTATAGAAAGAACCAAAACCTCCAGCCGCACCCCCCTCCCACCCCTTCTTTCCCCCCAATCCTATCCTTACTCCCTTTTTCCTCACCTTTTCCCAATTCCGAAGTCAGAAAGGAGATTTAGTCTATTATTATGAGGCAAAGAAAAGAGAAAATAGACTACCCCAGGAGGGTACCAGTAATGGAGAGTCCCTCCCTGAGCTCGGCTCAGCCCCGGTGGCTGAGACGAGCTCAGGCCGCCTCTCGTATTCTGGGGGGGGGGCAAATTTGCGCGTCTGAATATCGAATTTAATGACCTGCCATGCCATGTGGTAAGCCCTTATTGGAGATGCCATAGTCACCCCTATGGCATCTCCAATAAGGGCTTACCACATGGCAGGTCCAAGGAACCACAGAGCTCAATGACAGGGGGGAGGTCTCACGTTCCTCACGGTGTGCCGGGCCCCGGAGAGAGGGCTGCTGGCGGGCCTCGCAAGAGGCCCACAGAGCCCTCTCTCCAGAAGGGCTCGGGCCTGTAGGAATGCCAAGGCTTCCGTCAGCAGAGAGGGTAGGGGCTGGACATCAAGGGCTCGAGAAATCGGGTCCCGAACCTAATGTCTGTGCATCATACTCTGGTTCTGTGAGGGCTGGAGAGGGGGCGGGTGCGGCTGAGGGGTTCTCTGCGGGGGATCCACCAGCCGGGCCCTCCGCCGCGCCGGCCGAAACAGGATCAGGGGGAGGTAGAAGGAAAAATAGGAGTGGGTCTGCTAAAGCACGGGCTCGACTTTTTAAGCAGAAGGCACAGGAGGCGCTGCCGGAAGGTAGTGCTGCTACAAAACGTGGTAGGGAGGCCCTCAGTGATGACTCGCGGGCCGGCGGCCAGGGAGGACCAAAAAGGGCCAAAACCCATGGTTATGGCACCTATCGGGATGCTCTTGAGGCTGTCCGGCTGGCAGTCATCCCTGAGGACTACCCTAACACATACCTGGTGGAGGGGGATCAGGAGAAGCTGATGGATCTCGTTACAGAGAAATTCATGGCCTCTGATGATCCCCCTCCACGTTGTATACTAGGCCAGTCGGTATCCACAGGGGTGGTCTTTGTGGAATATAAGAACAAGCCGGCTGCTGATTGGCTCCACACTAACGTCCCCGGGATGTCCATAGGAGCAGTCAAGCTCAAAGTAGTTGATGCTGCGGTTGTTCCAAAGCCAATCAAGATGGCTTGGAGGAGCCGCAACATGAGACTACAAGACGCAAAGGAGGCTTGTTTGGCACTGCAGCGGTACAACCCGTCACTGAGGACGACTGACTGGAAGGTCGTCGACACAAAAGTGGAGGGGAACCAGATCAGGCTGATCGTCCTCATGGACGGGGGGTCCGCTGAGGTGATTAAGCAGGCTGAATACGTCCTAGAAGGCTGCTTCGAGCTGTGCACGTTCAAGCTGCTCGCGGAGAACGTGAGTAGCGGGGTCGGGCAGGGTCGGGGTAACTTGGGGGCAGACGAGGCTGCAGCTGGTCTCACCAGTGAGGCCGGCAGCAGTGAAAATAAGGCTGAGGCGGGATGTTCGAGCGAGGTGAAGCGAGTTTATGAAGGTGACAAGATGGAGCTGCCCCTGTCGCAACAGTCGGCGGGGACAGACGACATTTTGGAAGACCTTAACCAACTCTGCTTCAAATCGCCGGAGCGTCACTTGCCTAGCTATACATGCAAGATCAAAATATACCCATCGACACCACCAAGATGGAGGGACTCAGGTGCGTACAAATAAATCTACACCACAGTAGGGCTGCCACGGCTATTATGGCTAAGCAGCTTAAGGACAATAAATACGACATAGCTCTGATACAGTAACCTTATATATACAAAGGTGAAGTTAGGGTCTTAGGTAAAACGGGGGGAGTAATACACTATTACTGCTCAACTAATGATACAAGGACATGCATTTATGTGAGGAATGGCATCACTGCTAAACCTCTACGTTCGCTATGTTACAGGGATCTCACCACACTAGAGATCAAGAAGGAGGGAGGGCACCCAGGTGAAAGTGTTGTATTAGCCTCTGCGTACCTACCCTATGAGGAGAAGGAGCCAGTCTTTGCATACATCAGAAGACTGACTGAAACACAGGGGCAAAAGAAGCTCATCATTGCTTTCGATGCTAACGCACACCATACTGTGTGGGGAAGCTCTGACACAAATAAGCGAGGTGAAGACCTACTGGAATTTCTGGTAAGTTCATCTTTGTTTTTACTCAATAGAGGAACCACGCCCACATTTGTTAACAAAAATAGGGCCCAAGTTATTGATGTCACGGTCGCGACAAGGCACGCCAAGGCACGCGTTATCATTAATTGACAACTGGCATGTGTCAAGTGAAGTATCGCTATCTGATCATAACTACATATGCTTTAGGTATAGAACCAATATAGAGCTAGGGACTATACGAAGGAGAAATCCTAGGAATACCAATTGGGATTCATATAGGAAGGCCTTACAGTCAGAACTAGGGGCCAACACTCATAGGTTGAATTCAATTCCAGAACTAGATGCGGAAGCTAATCAAATCAACAATGGCCTTGTAAATGCCTGGACACAGAACTGTCCAGAAAGAGAGGTAAAGGTTAGGAAAGTTCAGTGGTGGACACCTGAGCTGACTAAAATTAAAAGGGAAACTAGAAAGGCGTTCAACGAGGCTAAACGCAAAAATGACTACTCGGAATACACTAAAAAGCTTACTATATACAACACTGAAGTAAGAAAGGCTAAACGTAGGACGTGGCGTGATTTCTGTGAATCCATTGTAAGAAAACGACACGTTTAGTAGGCAAAAGGCTTTACTAGACACACACAACTCTCTACGAGTTATTACATTTAATCACAACAATCGATACTGACTAATTAACAAGATAAACAAATGAATTGCACAGTGAAACTATCTGTAAGATATAAATGATTCACAAGAATAACTGCGACTGCCTAGCACTAAAAGAAAACGCCTATACCGTACGGTGATCGAAAGCACACTGAGTCTTGTACACGCATTCGTCGCCTTAAATACTGAGCCGGTTGTGACGTCACTTGAAACGTTGTGGAGAGCGGACGATAACACACGCAGGTCTGCTGGATGTGACGTCACTTCGAAGCGCTTCCGTTGTGCGAGCGATAACACCATAGAAACAATGCCACAAGGCATGCGTCTTAGCAAAGCAATGTCTAAAACCAAAGCTAATCCACTAATAGCAGTGAAAGATACAAATGGTAGACTAACAGAAACAGGGAACGAAGCATTAGATTGTTATGTTTGATGCGCACTTCCCTGGCTCTAAGGCTATTGACTCTAACGCAGACGAACAGACTCCCAGAGGGAGACCAACAACCCATACCACAAGGGAGAACTGGACGTCGGCCAAAAAGGTAGTAACGGAAGAAAAGGTTCGATGGGCAATCAGAAGCTTTCAACCAAGTTTCAACCATATAAATCACCCGGCCGTGACGGGATATATCCCGCGTTACTACAACAAGGTGAAACCACACTTATCCCAATTCTATGTAGACTCTTTAGAGCATGCATAGCATTTGGCCACATACCTAAAGTGTGGACACACATAAATGTTAGCTTTATACCGAAGCCGGGCAAAGCTGACTATGAACAGGCAAAAGCTTTTAGGCCGATAAGTCTCTCATCATTTCTGTTTAAATCGATGGAGAAACTTATCGACAGATACATTCGAGACGGTCCACTTGAGAAGCGGCCTCTGCATTTTATGCAATGCGCCTATCAAGCAGGCAAATCAACGGAGACTGCTTTACAAGCAGGATCGAAAGGGCACTGGAGTCAAGGGAGGTGTGTCTGGGCGCGTTTCTCGACGTAGAAGGTGCCTTTGACAAAACCTCTTTTGACTCCATCAGCAAAGCGGCAAGAGTGCATGGCATCAATGACACCATTATAAGATGGATAAATTGTATGCTAGAAGGCAGGGTAATATCTGCTAGTATACTAGGCGATACAATGAGCATCACGACAACCAGAGGATGCCCACAGGGAGGGGTCCTCTCTCCAACACTTTGGTGCCTTGTGATAGACTCATTGATTGAAGAACTAAACAAAGGCTCACTGTACACAGTGGGCTACGCCGATGACATTGTCATCTTAGTTAACGGCAAGGTGCCTAGTGTAGTAGCCAGCCTGATGCAGGAGGCACTACTAAAGGTTGAGCACTGGTGCAAAGGGACACATCTTAGCATCAACCCAAATAAAACTGTGATCATACCGTTCAGGAAAAAAAGGAAGCTCAACAACATGAAATGCGTAAAACTTTACGGCAATGTGATAACATGCTCCACAAAGGTTAAATATCTAGGGGTCACTCTAGATAAAGAACTAACGTGGTGGAAACTAATGGACTTTTCAATAGTGAGCTCAACGTGTTCCACGTTGAGCTCACTATTGAAAAGTCCATTAGGACTTTCAATATGTGTCGATACACTTTTGGTAAATCCTGGGGCTTAAAACCCAAGATACTCTATTGGATTTACAACACAATGATACTACCGGTCATCTTATGGCAGTATCGTCTGGTGGCCAAGAACTAATCTGGTCACATGCAGGGAACTATTAAGTAGATTCCAGAGACTGGTCTGCATGGCCATAACGGGGGCTTTCAAAACTACTCCCTCAGCAGTCCTGGAAAGATTCCTAAATCTCGAACCACTGCATTATGCTATACAGAGAGAGGCCACGAGAGCACTCCACAGGCTAAGAACTCTCGGACTGTGGCACGCAGACAGACCACTCACCAAACACACGGCTATTGAGCCTGAAGGAGAGACCCTGCTGCTGAGTATGATCAGCGACAGAATGACACCTAAATACATTTTTAGACGTCTCTTTCAAGTATACATTCCGACAAAGGGGGAATGGGATAAAGGGCTGGCACCCCCTCAGGGCAACAGCATGATATGGTACACAGATGGATCAAAAATGAAATCTGGTACGGGAGCAGGAATATTCTGCAACAAAACCGAAATATCGATAAACATGGGTAAATTGGCGACTGTGTTTCAAGCTGAAACGTATGCCATTCTTACCTGTGCGCAGGACAATCTAGACAAAGGTCGTAAAGGCTTGAACATCTACATTCTCAGTGATAGTCAAGCAACTCTTAAAGCGCTTCTGTCATATAAGGTGGAATCCAAACTAGTGTATAACACAATTGAAGTGTTAAATAAACTGGGTAAGGTAAACACGGTACGTCTAGTTTGGATACCAGGTCACACGGGTTTCGATGGAAACGAAAAGGCTGACAGTCTGGCAAGGAGGGGATCGGAAACACAATTGGTGGGACCGGAACCATTTGTCGGAATCACTGCTAAAACAGTCAGCACAAGCCTAAGAGCTCAATCGCTAAGGAGGCACCAGAATGAATGGGCCAACCAAAAAGGGATGAAACACGCCAAGCTCTTCATGGGCATGGACAATTGGCTCAAGTTTGCACTGAGCTCTAGCAGATCCCAAACTCGTTTAATGCTCGGTGCTCTAACCGGACATTTTGGCACTAAGAAAATGCTAACTAGGATGGGACTTGCCGATTCCGAAACCTGCAGGGCCTGCATGGAAATGGAAGAAAGCATGGAGCATATACTATGCCACTGCGACGTTCTAGCGGGCAGGAGGTTAAGGCTGACGGGAATTGGTTACTCAAAACCAGACTATAGGGCCATGCCACCAAAGGACATCATCAAGCTCATGGGCATGGTGGACTGGACCGCTGGTGGCGATGGCTTAAGGGACTAATAACTAGGGGAAGCACAAAAGATCCACAATGGGTCGAAGTGCGAGGGCTCACTGCTTGAGTCACCCCACCCCCTAAGATAAGATAAGATAAGTATTAATTTTACTAAAAAGATTGAAATAAAAATTGTTTTACAAAAAATTAAACTGTCTTCAAGAACACTAAAAAGGCATAAATAATATAAGAGCACATACAACAAGTACAGTGTTTTTGAAGTCGGTTTTATTTTTTGTAAAACAATTTTTTCACAAATATGTCCAATATATTTCGACAATATCAGTACAATATTTACACATTGACTCTAATTGTTTCCAAAACAGCACTAGTTGACAGGACCTGTCAACATCAGGAGGTGTGAGGCGCGTGACGGTGGGCAGAGGCTCTGCCCCGAAGAAAAATTGCGAGATGGCGGAATGAATCCCTTGGGGTAATAGTTGGAAAGTGGAAAGAGACGCTGCGCAGTCCGTCGGCTGGGCACTGGACCATTGCGGCAATCCAGCCGGTACTAGAAGGATGGGTTGAGCGAAGCCCTTCTCGTCCGAGTCCAACATAACCCTGTACCCCCCAGTGCAGGGTATCCATGAAGACTCCCCCCGAAAAAAAAAAAAAAAAAGGACCTGTCAACATGTTGATCAGTAAACCAACCTTGAGTAATTCTGCCGCAATGATTACAACAGATGTGGTGCCATCTCCAACCTCTTCATCTTGCAGCTGTGCTAGCTCTACTAGTACTTTAGCTGCGGGATGTTCCACTTCCAGCATCCTGTAAAAATTGTATAATATTAGATTTTTCATATACAGGGTGTAACTGAACACCCCAATAACATTTAAGGGTATGTATCCATCAGAAGTAGAGATTCTGTAGGAAAAATATTTGGGCTAACAAACCTAAATTTTTTTCCTATACAAACTAAATAAATTATTTTTTGGTATTAAGTGCCGACAACCCTACGTAAGCATAGGAGGAATACTACGCTCACATCTGTCACGTGTCATTTTGTGTTTAAATTTCTTTTATGTTAAGGGCTGATTATGGTTGTCACTTGAAAGTTTTTGCTTTCAGTTTAAAATCAAATAACTCTGAAAGTATTGGGGTTCCAGGTCTCAGACAAGCACCAAAGGTCCATTTAGTACCTAACTTATATGCCCCTTAAATGTTATTGGGGTGTTCAGTTACACCCGGTATAGATGGTGAGTGTCTTCAGTCAGTCATAAGGACTAGTGTATGTTGTCAACTAGTGACATAGAAAGTATTGTTACAATAGAAATTTTACTATCTATCTTATCCTTGAAACTGGAACACAGTTAGAAAAATAGAATTATAGAGAATAATAGAATTATGCAAGCCCCTTTACAATTCACAACGTACCTACTTTACTAAATTATTTATACTAAAATACCTATTTAATCAGATAACAGTAGAATTCTATCCATGAAAATTACTAAACTGCAAAGCGATGACACTCTTGAATGCGATTGCAGCTTACAGATTAAGTCAAAATTGTAACTGTTGTGACTGGGATTATGTTCCATTAAGTGCCTTTTTTAATATGCTGTGTCCTTTCACACTTTCTGAGTATCTATGCTATTTCAGGGATGACAAGAAGGGTTTATTGCAAACTGCATTAGTGTGACAAAGATAACTTAATTACGAATAGCATGTGATTGACAACCAATGAAATTGACTTTTTATCTGTAGCTATTAGCTGTAGTTCATTACATTATGTAGTTGTGAAAAAACAAGTTTCAATTGTAATTATTTACTGTGTTTACAAATTACGGGGGTTATTTTACTTTAACACTTTATAATATTTTTTAGAGTATCGAAAAGATAACAATATGTCGTTTCAACATGTGTGTGTTCATATATTTCGGCTCAGGTGCATTTTATGCAATTTCTATGTTATATTCCTTTTTATATCCTTTAAAAAATAAAACACAATCATGGATTGAGTTATCAAAATCATACTTCTTTCACAAAATCTCTGTGGTTCTCGAACACTATTGGATGAAATTCACTCTACCCTGAGTAAGAATTCATCATCATCATCATTTCAGCCAAGAGAGGACAACTATTGGACATAGGCCTCCCCCAGGGATCTCCAAACCGAGCAGTCCTGCGCCTCCCGCATCTAGCAGCTTTCTGCGACCTTCACCAGATCATCAGTCCACCTTGTGGGGGGCCTACCAACGCTGCGTCTCCCGGTAGGCGGCCGCCACTCAAGGACCTTTCCGCCCCAACGGCCGTCAGTCCTGCGAGCTATGTATCCTGCCCACTGTCACTAAAGGTAAACAATTCTTTGGGCTA
This sequence comes from Schoenobius gigantellus, assembly GCA_963935595.1. Classification (NCBI taxonomy): domain Eukaryota; kingdom Metazoa; phylum Arthropoda; class Insecta; order Lepidoptera; family Crambidae; genus Schoenobius; species Schoenobius gigantellus. Next base: position 31,591,426 of record OZ012551.1, read on the forward strand.
TGTCGGTGACTCTAGCTCTTCTACAAATCTTGTAAGAGAAAGAATTACTTGTTTTCAAACAGTTGGTTTGTTTAAGACAGATTTATAAAAACTTTTTAAATTGTTAATGTTGTCAAGTCAATGCTAGTTGGTTGCTGTCTTAAAAAGCTATTTAAATTGGAGTTTTACAAACAATAAAAATAAATACTACTTTAGGACAGAAATACACTGTACTCACATTGAAGTGAATAACAGGTGAAGGTTTATAACTACGTATGTAAAAACAAAAACAAATTTATATTTTACTTACTTTAATATTGTAGCGCCATCATTTGTTACAGTGACATCACCAATATCATCCACAAGCATTTTGTCTAGACCCACTGGCCCGAGAGAGCTCTTTACTATATTGGCAATGGCTGCTGCAGCCATGACTGCAAATTATAATTAAAAGTGTGAATTCAATTTAAAAAGCATCCTGTTAATCAATAATCATTCCAAGCTCCCAATAACGAGTTCGTCTACTAGGATCCACTAGTCCGATCCCAAATATAAACAACAAATTAGAGACTATCTGCCAAAACAAGGTTAGGTTATTCCCTTTGTACACAATTATAAAATGAAGGAAGATAGCATCCTAACATAAGTAAACCAAAGATTTCCGAGTTTGAACTATATTTTATAATAAAAATAACCCACAAAACTAAGGGAATTTTAAGATATCATCATAAGTAGAAGCATAAGTGACAATGCATGTGATCAAACCCGGGTACGCTACCTCATGTGTATTTTTACTTAAAGTTATTACCGTTTTGAGTTCTCACTGGTGCTCCAGTTGATCTCGTACCAGCAACATGTAAAGGTACAGCGAGAGTAGACATTTTTATTAATAAAATTAGCACAAAATCTACGAAAAATCAGCAGCACAACTATTTGATTCTGGAAAATGAATGAATCAATACTACCAACATAATATAATAAAATTTATTTTAAATGACATATGACAGTTCTTTCTTGCTAGTAAAAAAATATCACAGACGTATACGTCTGTGAAAAATATATTCAATTGAAAAAGTTCGAACTATTTAGTAATCGATACTTAATTTAAAAATCTGTTGCGACTTTTTCTAGTTTGTTTTTGACACATCGTACGCATAATGTCATGACTTTTTTTGACATCTTGATTTTTACTCCATTTTACAATACGCGTATTTTTTAATGTTTTCGTGAAGTCAAATTTAAATATGCAATTTTACGTAAAGTGCATCAGGGTAAGTTCATTTTTTGGATGAATTGAAAAGGGTAAATATTTTTTTCTCATTTTTTAAATACTTCTATCACAAATAAATAATGTTACCGGCATCGTTAATTATATTCTGTCCATTCGTTTATTTTCTTTTTGAGAGTTCGCGACAATTCGAAATTAGTGACGCCCGCGCACGTTATCGATTTGATTTGAAATTATTAATCGATATTATTTAAGAAGAACTTTCAATCGATTTATTGCATCAATATATACTTCTTCTTCTTCTTTATATATAAAAATGAAACGCTGTGTGTTAGTCTCGCATAAACTCTGAAACGGTTCGACCGATTCTTGCGAAATTGTCGTTGTGTGTTTAAATAGGCACAAGGAAGGTTTAAACGTACAATTGGACCCGGTAGGTGGCGCTGGAATCGGGCAGGACAACGTCTGCTGGGCCCACTAGTTTTAGTATAAATATTAATTATTCTTTTATTAGTTTTTTAAATTAAATATGAAATAAATAAATGAATAATAAATCATTAACTTTAAAATATTTATACATATAACTAATATATATATAACGTAAATGCCTAACTACACTGACCTTCAAAAGTAAGTACCACACTTTTAAAATTGCAGTGACTTTTAAAGTAGGCAAAATATATTTTCAAAATAAAAAGTAATAAAAAGACTAATGTATAAAAAAACTATAACTTCCGAGAAGCCTGACGAAATGAGCTGAAAATGTTTTTTGTTTGAATCCTTTATATTTTGTAGTTTAGGGAAAAAATTAATTTTAAAAGTGTAGTACTTACTTTTGAAGGTCAGTGTAGTTTGTTGAATAAGTAAGTAGGAAGGTATGTGATTTTCCAATTACTCGTATATTTCATCGTAACTCTTGATTTAAAGTTGATGTAGACTTTATTATTCACGCGTTTTAAAAATAATTTTACAAACATGTGCATAGTTACATACTAAGGCAGCTGTAAAAAAAAGTAAATAAATGGACAGATTAGTATAGGCGAAAAATTTGTGCTTCTTAAACTTTTCATAATAGATCTTTGAATCCGAGGGTTCATTTTTAACCGACTTCAAAAAAGGAGGAGGTTCTCAATTTGATGCGTATGTTGTTTTTTTGTACAAGCTTTTATTTAACTTGCAATGTATGTAAGTATGTGTGTTCGGGTGGAATCTTGCAACTCAATTTTGAAGCAGATATCTTTAACCGATTGAGCTGAAATTTTGTATACACGTTCAGTTTGGATGACAATGCATGGTTTGACTATGTGACGTCATTTTAAATCCAAGATGGCGGATCAATTATTTTCAATGCACCCCTACAATATGGGTATCAAGTAAAAGGTCTTGCTAAGAGTAACTCGAAAAATAATGTGACGTCACTATTTATCCAATATGGCGGACTTCTAAAGCTTGAAAATAAATTTTGAAGTAGATATCTTTAACATTGAGCTGAAATTTTGTATACACACAGTTTTGATGAAAATTCTCTGTTAACTGTGTGACGTTATTCTAAATCCAAGATGGCTGCATACCCAAGATGGCGGACCAATTATTTTTAATGCACTCCTACAATATGGATATCAAATAAAAGGTCTTGCTAAGAATAACTTGAAAAATTAAGTGATGTCACTATTAATCCAATATGTCGTACTTCTAAAGCTAAAAATCAATTTTGAAGTATATATCTTAAACCGATTGAGCTGAAATTCTGTATAGACGTTCCGACAAACGACCTTGCAACAATGATGCGTTGAATGAGATGAACAGACTGAGAGACGTATCCAGTGATAACTAAAAAGTAAAAAATAAATTAAATGTAAAAAAACCTTTTTAAAAACAAGCTTTTATTTAAATGCGCTAAAAAGAATTAATAAACTTTTACACTAAAACTTTTATTTATAACGTCATTTCACATTTGACACAATTTATATGACATAAAAGCTTGTCGCGAGATTTACTTTTGTAGATAAAAAGAAAATTAAATAATTTGATGTAAATAATTTTATACATTACAATTTTCGAAGTAAATACGAGTAGGTACTTAAAAGTACTCTTTTAAGTTACTACACACAAGTAAATCTCGCGACAAGCTTTTATGTCATATAAATTGTGTCAAATGTGAAATGACGTTATAAGTAAAAGTTTTAGTGTAAAAGTTTATTAATTCTTTTTAGCGCATTTAAATAAAAGCTTGTTTATAAAAAGGTCTTTTACATTTAATTTTTGTGAGCTTTTTCGCAAGCCTATCTGGTTCCCATTGTATGCATGCTATTATATGAGTTTTTGTTCTCGCCAACTGCTGTATCGCTTACAAAAATATGTATGTCATATCCGGTCATGAGTATGGACACAAAACGAAACGCAAGCGCGTCGTCTATGCCGCGTGTCCGGTATGTCCGGCGCTACATCGATTTCCGGCGTAACTACGTTTTACCCGCGCTTCGACTGAGTCGTGGTGATGTCAACGTGCAATCCACTCTGTATCAATCCCCATCTCCTCTTTTTTCGACCCCTTACGAAGCTTTAATATTCAAGCCCCATATATTGTTTTCTTTTGGAATAAATAAAAGCGATACTTCAGCAAAGGATATATTTCAAAGTATCATAGAACAAGACTGGGCAGATTGGACTCATGTCTATACAGATGCCTCTAAATTGGATAGTGAAAAAGACGTCGGGGTTGCTGTTTGGTTTCCTAAGTTTCATATTGTTCTCAATTTTAAATACCCTCCAGTTGCATCTATTTTCTCCGGAGAATCTTTAGCGATACAAGAAGCACTGAAATTTATAATATGCCATAAAGTTGATAAAACAATTATATTTTCTGACTCCCTTAGCAGTCTGCAAGCTATTGACTCAGATCCCCTGTCTATCGGGTCCAGACACCCAAATATTTTAAAGATCAAAGAGCTTCTCTACCTTTGTGCCAGAGAGAACTTAAGCATAACATTGGCCTGGATTCCAAGCCATAAAGGTATTAAGGGTAATGAAACTGTGGACGCGTTTGCTAAAGATGCAGTTGTGACGGGTAGTAAGGACTTTTATCACGCGTTCGCTTTTGACCTCTCCTCCCTTGCAAGAGATGAATTACGTAACCTCTGGTCGAAACGGTGGGAACAAAGCCGTAAAGTTAAAGGACGATATTATGGAGACATTCAACCTGACATTCCAATAAAGCCTTGGTTTTTCCGTCTCCGTGGTATTGACAAACACTGCTCGTCAATATTATGCAGACTTAGATTTGGCCATTCTTCTACCCCAGTCCATCTAAATAAAATACAAGTCCGGGATTCTCCTATCTGCGATTGCGGTCTCGAGGAAGGTACAACAGATCATATTTTTTTTAATTGTCCTTTGTACCCTGTGTCCTTATATGAACTCCTTCCTAATAATATCCCCAGACCTATTAATATTAAGAGTTTGCTCATCCTAAAAGATGTCCGCGTTATTAAGGTGTTGTGTAAATATATTTGTACTAACCAAATTAAATTATAAATAGTCTAATCATACTAACCATATTTTTGTTATGTTTGTATTGTGATTGTCCTTTCAGGTGGTCAAACGACGACGTTGAAAAGCTTACCAAAAACGCGCGTTATTACTCTATAAGACTGTCTATCCTGGCACTTGACACTGGCAGTAATGGTTGTTCTCTCCAACGACCAATTGCCACATATTAAAAAAAGAAGAAGAAGACTGAAATCACTTTTTGGATCGGTGTCCTGAGGAGAAGGAAGACGTCCCCACGTAACTGTCCCACGTTTCGCTTTAAGTGTTTTATAACTCTACGGCTTGTTAAACATAGTTTAGAATTAAAGTGTGTCCTCATTGCACAAGCCCTACGTCTACCTCAGGATATCAGAGAGTTCGCACCATAATCCTGACCGTCCTCCTACGATACTGTAAAAGCCCGAATTACTTAAAACTTAAGATTTATCAACTGTTAATGGTAAAAGTCCGAACTGTTGTGTGATCATTGTCCATTTCGGATTATTACCATCATATACTAGGTAAATCTTAGAACTTACCACCAAGATGCGGTAAATGTCGAAAATATGGTAATTATTCATAGGATAAAGCTGAAAACTGTAGGTTGAATGGCTAATGCCGATCCCGATTGTGTCTCTACAGAGGTAGAAGTTGCTGGAGGGTGGTTTAGCCAGGTATGGGGTTTATACTCGAGTCCAATGGCATATCCTTGGGGCGGCCTTGTCAGCTTTCAGCCCCTTGTTGAATCGTAAAGAGATTCTCCCGCCTAAAAAAAGGTTAGATATTACGTTTTCATGCCTGGCTGTCTGGGGGGTCTGGGTGGTTGGATATTGTGACCACATACAGCGGAGCGAGCGAGCGAAGCGAGCGAGCATGAAACTGCATCTTTCATGCTCCGCTCGCAAACATCAATAATTAAGTAAAATACACCTCGTCGCCACCACCGGGTCCGAATAGTGAATTGTTATCGAAAAAACTTATAGGATCAAACTGAAAACTGTAGGTTAGGTTAGATATTGCGTCTGCCGCCGCGGCAGCCCTCGGACGGGTCTTCCCCAACGTGGGGGGACCGGGCGCAGCGAGCCGTCGACTTTATCAGACGATGATAAGGTCGATGGCGCTGCACGGAGCCCCGATTTGGGCGAAGCGTCTTGCCCCCCGAACGGTGGCCCTCCTGCGCAGACCGCAGAGGGTCATTTTCACCCGGGCCATGCGGGCCTACCGCACGGTCTCTCACGGGGCGGCCTGCGTTCTAGTGCTAGCGGCACGCTAAAGTATACTGCATTTTATGTTAGAAGCAAGCCACTTGGCACAATAGTTGTTGAGACCCTTTTGAACGATTTTGCCCGTAGTGATTTTTGATTCGTCCCTTAGGAGGGGATTTTTGGGGGGTGGGGGTAAAGTACCCCCCAAGTCGTAAAATTGCTAAAATAGGTGCATTTAGACAATCGAGGGGTCCATTTCGATTAATTTATGGTAGCTGAAATCGAATTTGAGGTCACCCCAACGGTAATTTTTCATATTTTGACACAAAAATGTTTTTTTTAACCAAAATTTTGAAAAATGATAACCATGAGTACTTTAGCTATATTAGAGTCGATTTCTACTCCACAATGCAACTCGATTGGATTTGTCTTTCTATCCTGGATCTGGACAGCCATCATAGCGGTGTCATACAGATATCTCAGCACCTCGATATGTCGCCAATCGATTCGGCATCGCTGCAAGCTGTCCAGAACCGCCCAGGTTTCGATAGAGTCAAAGGCTTTCTCGTAGTCCACAAATGCCATACACAGCGGCCGATTGTACTCCTGTGTTTTCTGCACAATCTGCCGAACAGTATGTATGTGGTTTTCGGTGCTATAGCCTTTTCGAAACCCGGCTTGTCCGAGCCTCCTAGCAAGGAACTTTTAAGATAAAATCTAGTTCTTTCCCGCTTTAATCCCGATTTTTGCATGCTTCTGCTCCGAAAATTCGCTTTCTAAACCTTTGACAAACCTAGTTTTTTTTGCTGTCCCGACTTGAAAGTGATAATCCCGATTTTTACAAGCTTTTGCCTCAAAACATCGCTTTTAGGGCCATAAACTGATCTATAACACACACGTGCGTAATCAAGTAATATGCGAATAAACAGAACATTCTTAATTTACTTGTTAGGTTAGGTTCAAAGCCTCTAAAAATAGCCCCAATTTTATTGGAGCCCTAAAAAGCCCAAATATGTATATTTAGGCCCTAAATTTGGGGCTAAAAGCCCTCAGTTGGTAAGCCTGGGGCGGCAGATACCACGCAGTGGGGTGGCATTTAAAATTCATAAAAACCGGATTTCAATTTCAAAATCCGAATTTTTTTGAATGTTCCAAAATCCGGATTTTTTAGATGTTTACGAATTTCGAATAATCCGGATTGCATTCTCTAGACGTAGCCGATGGTTTCTGGAGAAAAATAAACCGATTTTCGTGCTCAGCGATACCGAATTAGTCGCAAACAAACTAGATATATTCGAAAAAAAAATGTTTTGGAGGGTGTTCACTACCTTCAGTTTTCACCAAAATACAATTTTGTTGTCATTTTTCGATTCAGCGGCATCGATTTAGTAGAAATCGACTCTAATATAGCTGGTGTAGGTTTATCATTTTTCAAAGTTTTGGTTAAAAAACTTATTCTTGTCTCAAAATATGAAAAATTTCGGTTCGGATGACCACAATAACCTCAAATTTGATCTCAGCGACCAAAAATTTACCGAAATGGAGGCCTTGATTGTCAAAATCCGCGTAATTTAGCAATTTTACGATTTGGGGGTATTTTACCACCCACCCCCCCAAAAATCCCCCCCTAAGGGAACAATCAAAAATCACTACTAGCAAAATCGTTCAAAAGGGTCTTAACAACAACCGTGCCAAGTGGCTTGCTTCTAACATCAAATGCGGTTTTTTCCTAAAACATAATGTGTACCGTTAGCACTATTCTAGCGGGCTCGCCTCCGTGGGATGTCAAGGCACGCGTCCTTGCGGCCGTGCACCGACATCGGGAGGGAGCGAGGAGTCGGGGGGAGCGCCCCCTCCCGCATGAGGTGGCGCGCACAAAGCTCCTGACGCAGAGGGAGGTTCTCCGCCAGTGGGCCGAGACGCTCGCCCACCCAGCTGCCGATCCACTGGACGATCGAGGCCGTTCGTCCAGTGTTGGAGGAGTGGGTTGGGCGCCGGCAGGGCAGCCTCACCTACCGGATGGTGCAGATGATGACCGCATGGCTGCTTCGGCCATTATCTGCACCATGTCGCACTACGGCGCTCCCGACGACACGGCCGGACACACCTTCTCGGAGTGCCCGGCCTGGCGACCCCAGCGCGACGCATTAGCCCTCGCGCTGGGCCTAGGCAGGAGTGCGCCCGTTGCGCTGGCCAGCGTCGCACGCGAGATGTTGACCAGCGCAACGGCGTGGGAGGCTGTCGCCTCCTTCTGTGAAGATGTGATCTCGCAGAAGGAGGCAGCGGAGCGGGCGCGAGAGGTTGACCCTCTCGCCACACCGCTCCGGCGCAGGCGGTTGGGTAGGAGGAGGCGCGCGTTCTTGGACGTGCGCCACCAACTCCCTTAAGCAAGCTGGGGATGAAATGGCCCGGCCCCGCCCGGCCGGCCGAAAACCGGTCGGGAGACACTTTTCTACCCCTGGCCTGCCCGTCTGGGAGGTCGAATTATGGCACTTGTCGACCCCCCGTAGAGGCAAGACCTGGCGCTTGCGTCAGGCCTACTTTCCAGGGGGCGCACTCGGGGAATGGCTAACGCCGATCCCGAGTGTGTCTCTACGGAGGTAGAACTTGCTTTTTTTTTAAAAAAAAAGGTTAGATATTGCGACCGAAGCGGAGCGAGCGAAGCGAGCAGAGCATGAAACTGTTAAGAAACCAACATTTATCAACCAAACCCAACATTTACCAACCGTCATTGGTAAATCCTAGCATATCCCAAACTCTAATGGTAAAATCCCGAAATATCGTCTATTCTCTATAAAATCCTTACTCATGTTGGTAAATCCTTACTCATCTTACTAACTCATGTTGGTAAATCCTAAGATTTACCGGCAAAATCTAAGATTTAGCAATATACGGACTTTTACAGTACAATTTTTAATTTATCTATGCTAACATTACATTAACTATCTTTTAAAGCTAACTCTGTATTAACAAAATGTCTTCCCAAATTCTTGCTAGACTAAAACTAGGTGTAACGTCACTTTGTCCATTACCTGTAAAAAATAAAGTATGCCCACCTCTACCTAACTTAATGTAGCTCGTAGTTATACCATATAACTACGAGCTACATTAACATAGGTAGAGTCACGTATAACTTATACGTGACTCTCGGTTTCATGTTTCTCAGCGCTACCTTCAATTGATTGAAATACCATCTACGTAAAAGAGAAATTCAATGAAAAAGAGCAGGTGGAAACTATAAAGTTGTGAACTTATGAACGTAAAGAAATAATACGGAGACATATAGAGAAATGATAGCGCTGTTTTATTTAAATAAATTAACAAACAGGAAGCAGGAGGATGCTGATCCGCAGGCTAAGCGCCTAGCGCCACAAAACGAGCTCGTTCCGAAAACGAACTAATCTTGAGTGAAATTTTCGGTTTCTGACATTAAATCGAATTCTGTAGCGGAATTTCGGAAGTCACTTCAAATCTCACCTCTCACATATAACGACTTTTTATGTCAAATAAAAAGTTAATGCAGAGTTGATGAAAACCTAAATGAAATCTCCAAAAATAATGATCCATGATCCACTATGATCCATTCACACCTACACACCTACATGGATTGTAGGTATGAAAAATAAAACTATTGAAGAGTAGGAGTAATATCGAGTCGTATAAACTTTCGGATTCAGCGAGAATCAAGCCCCCATATTACCGAACAGTTTTCACTTACCTAGGAAATGAAATCTGTATCGAAATCGTTTTGTGCTCTTATGGAATCGCACTCGAATGTATCTACATTTTGATTTAATGGAAATACCATCTATACTGCTGAGTTTCCAACCCCAAATTCGCATTCTAAACTATTAGCAATGCTTGCAACCGTGCCGTGATCTCACCAGGCCGAGATCATTGACGGGTTGCTAAATAATTTAACAATTTAATTCATTCCCGAGTAAAATTGGTTTATCAGGATTCCGGAGTTCCCTCACGATCCTGTATGTAGGATTTCGCACATGCGCTACGTACTTAAATATTACGCAGGCGCGGCTCATCTCGCGGCAGTCTAGCGGCGGCCGTCGCCACTATCATGCCCTGTGCGTCTCTCCGCTGCCGCGCTTTTACCACGCGCTAAATGGGACTTCGCTGACACGGGTATGTATGAAAATTATATCACAGAACAACATATTACACGTAGCACTCGCAATTAAACGTCGTGGCGTAGTACTGATAAGTTTCCTGGAGGGCGTGGTGTGTCAGATCGGAAGGGGGCACGGAGTCGGCGTGCTCCCGATAGCGCTGATAAGGCTGCAGCCATCTCACTGTCAACAAACGTTCTGTTATATAAAGCGGAGGAGCACAAGTAAGGAGTGATCTCGAAGACGTGCCTATTGATTTTTCTGGAGCAGATATGGTGTCGCAGCCTCTTTAGTATTCAGCTGCGGAATTCACAATCAGAAATCAGCTGCCTTGTAAAACGTTTCTCCGTTTGATTGTCTTACGCTGAGAAGTTAATGTAATTGTGTCCGTTTTATGGAATGTTTTGCATCTACCGGTTTTTTTCATAGCCCCTTTGCGGTGAATGATAAGGTTTTGTTGATAAGTTGTTTATTTAAGATTTTAATAGAAAAGAGGTTTTAAAAGAGAATACCTACCTATTTGTCCTGTGAAGCTGACATTACTATTATATTGGTCTAAAATTTTAGGCGAATAATTAAACTAATTAATTATACATACATTCCTAATAAGCTTTAGGTTGTAGGCAATATAATTTTGCAATGTACTCCATGTTTATTTACTCTTTTCTTCTTGTTATTAGTATATTGATGTATATATTATCAAATAATTTTGTTTGTCAATCTTTGTGTATAGTGCAATGGCATATTAGAACATTTTTACACCTACCATTGAATCAATGAGATTAGTTTATTTCTACCTAACGGTTGTCTGGTAGAGATCTCCAACGGGGAAAAGACAGACTTTTTGTAATTTTTTATTAGCTTTTTATGGAATTGTTATTGTACAAAATAAAGAGTTTTTTATTCATATTCATCATATTTTGCTAATGAATTTTTGTTACTGCACACTCATTCTTTATGTCCATTAAGAAAGACTGTAGCGTTGCGTTGCGTAGCGTTGTTTTATCTTTATTTTTTATTTTACTTCAATTTCTAATATCCTTATTTTTTATCAAAAGACTCTACATATTCTAAAATTAGTAAGTATTTCCAATAATATTGGTTTTATGTTTGTTTGTGTACAATAAAGTAACAAAAAAAATCAGGCACTCGATAAGGGTTAGGCTCGACCGTTGGATCTTTTTGTTATGTTTTTGATTATTAAGATAGGGCTAAGTATAAAATAATCGTTCTGGGGGTTGTGGTAAAAGTATCCGCGAATTGTTCATATTGAAGTTGGTGCTAAATTTTAAATTACTACATTAGTTGTTCTTATGATTTTTTAACTGACTTGAAAAATAGAAACAATTTTACAAAAAAATTTAAACTGACTTCAAAAACACCAAAAAGTCATAAATAATACCGGGTGTAAGTGATGGTGTCCCGTTTTTTAACAGTGAGTTCAGAGTTTAGACCACAAATCTAAAATGAAAAAAGTACTGAAGTTTTCTCCCGGAAAATTCATAAATTTTACGAATTAAAAAAATCTTTATTTTCTCCAGGAATATTCGCTAACTACGGTTGATAACTAGAACTGTCATTTTTGAAAGACACTTTATATCCATTACTGGTTTAGTGATCTTATGTGTTACGGCAGCGTTCATGATAGCAGTAATGGATGTTAAGTTCCTTTCAAAAATGATAGTTCTAGTTAGCAACCTAAGTTACAGAATCGGCCTGCAGGTGTAATATAACTTAGTTAACGTTAACAAATCATGTTCTGTTAAAAACATTAATAATTATATAAAAAATAAACTTCGCAATTTAAATCATTACGTTTCCATCATACTGCGCGCGGAATCAGCTGTTTGGATCATTGAACGTCAGCGCAAAACTGGTGAGCAAAACAAAAATGATGCCGGCGCGCCATACTTTGCATAGCATGAGTAAAAATTAAAAATGATAAACTCCTTTTCTTTTAAAAAATTAAAAAATAAATATCGGTAAACAAATATTAACATTGGTTTGAACTTTTAGTGCCCCATTTAAGACTAAATACAACATCACAGTTTTATATTGAAGTTGGTGCCTATATTATTTAAGTGTATTAATAGTAGATTATGCACCAAGGGATTAAAGCAGTGTCTAACGTCACGGGCGCCATATTGAACCCCGAGCGTAACGAGGGACTCTAGAGGTAGCGAGGGAGTTATGTAGAGTCCTAAGTGAAGCGAGAGGATCAAGTCGCCTAAGACGAAGACACTGCTTTATTCCAGAGGTGAATACTCTACTTTTCATACTATCTGCGAGACAATAAATATAGAGCTTTATAACTAATTACTTATGTGGTAATTTTCATCATAAACACTGTCATATTATTATTATCACTATAACTATGGTTAAAATTGTCACATTATCATGAAAACCATAAAAAAAGATTTGTTATTCTCAAGCACAAACACTTCACGCAATAGTTTTATCTTAAGTATAAGCTTGAAACATTATAAAAACTTAAAACATATTAATTATAATATGTATAATAAGTATGAAGTATGAACTTAGTCTACCCACCGATTTACAATACGATACGATCAGCTGCTGGACCCTGTCAATGACCTTTAGTAGTACGCAGGACGAATGTTAATTTGTTAACAATAAAATGTTATCAAATTTCCTTTTGTGTCTCTACTTCGTGATATACTCGTATTTCCTTTTAGAACACCAATTATTTATTAGACACAACTGTCGAAATAAATCTCAAATAGTCGACAGCCTATTGACCCCAAATAAAAAAAAAGCTGAAGCACCTGGAATTTTACTTACGTTTTTTAACTTTATCAATAGTACACTGAATAGACTTCTAAAAAGCCTGTATAGTGTATTGATACCACAAAGCACATTTCACAAAGCACTTAACGTAAGCAACAAGACGTTCCAATTTTGAAATAGGTTCATGATGGCTTTGGCGGCAAAATATAACGATGTAAACAATATACAACGGAATATAGTTACTGCACATTATGAAACAAATTGTAGAAACATTCTTTATTTTTAAATATGCCGCGTAATTTTTCCAAGTGAAAGCTTTTAGCTCGTTAGTGTTCTTGCTTTACTTTGCTTTTTATTCGTTTGTATCGATAGCTTATGGTGGCCGTCAAAAGATGGCGCTTTTAGCATAAAAAGTATTTTAATTAATAAAAAATAAAGTGAAGTGTAATTGTTTATTTTAGTTTGCACTATTATGTAGGTAAATATTTTATAATTTTGGTAAAGAAATTATGTATTTAGATTTTATAAAAACATTATTTACACAGGTAGAATGTCTATTTGTCTCTAGTGGATGTACGCTACTGCTGTATGGGCGTAGAACCTTTGCCTTCCTAAGCTAGCATCTATACGCTAAATTTTCATACAAATTTTATGTTCCAAATTTAAAACACTTTAATCCCTTGGGAGTTTCATACAACATTATATCCCCGGGAATATAATGTCTTGCTTTATGTTGAAGTTAAGAGGGTTATAATTGTACATTGTCGAGCAGGTGGTATGAAAATAATTTTATGTGTGTATTTATGACTTTTTGGTATTTTTGAAGTCGGTTTTATTTTTGGTAAAAAAATTTAAGTATTTCAATTTTTTTTGGAAATTTTATACCTACTTTTTAATCCACTTCGAAAAAGTAATATTATGCAACATCACAGTTTTATATTGAAGTCCGTGCCAAGCAATGATCACCTGGAGATTCTTAAAAATATAAGACAAATTTAATGTAGTAATTAGTTGAAATTTCGCTCCAACTTAATATAAAAATCTTGTAAGTATTACTCGTATTTTTGACGTGGAGGTGATTTTGAAATCGGTTTTTATTTTTTATAAAATAGTTTTTTTTAATCAATATACCTATGCGTTTTAGAATTTGACTCAGGGCAAACACCAGAATAACATAAAAATAATATTGAAATATCTATCCTTTTACTGCTAACTCACCAGAAACTTTACATCATCAGTTCGTAACATGATATGATGACAACTAGATGCAGAGACTTGAATATCTTCAGAAAAAACAGGAAGGTAGACGTTCTTATTAAAGGACATTGTTCTGCGTCCATACATTGTTCGCCCCAACACCAACAGCAGTGAAAAAACGCTTTTCGTATAATCAGACATGAGTAAATACTGTACGTCCACATCATTTACTACGGACAAGCTTCGAAATCGAATTAAATATCAAAATGAATCAGATTTTGAGGTTAGTTGAAGTAACACTTTAATTCGTTAAAGCAATACAAATAGTCCATACCTATACAATTTATTAAATTAATAATTATTGCAATCAATCAAAGAACGATACTATAGCCACGTAGTAAAGAACAAGAAATCTCGAAATTATAAAGCAAGTCAAAAACACGACGAACTAACAAGCCATAGTGCGTGAGTAGTCAATTGACGTATGTTTTAATTTAATTTACGTTGTAAGTTTTGAAAAACTTAATTTATAGATATAAATAAATGGCCATACCTACATGAAATCAACTCAATTCTATTCAGTCGAGCAAAGGTAACAATAAACCATTCCTATATTTTACTTCATTTGGTTTTGTTTCTAAAAGTACTTTTATATATTTTTGATTTGTCCGTCGAATATATATAATTGTTATGAGTGTTATAAAATATGCATATAATTATGACGTAAATCAAATCTTTGTTGGTCATGGGGCGATTTTCGACATTGTCCTTTAAGTGTTTCCCTAGATTTTCCTGGGATTTCATCATTAGATCACGACTTAATGAAAATGGGACCTCAGGAATACACTTTGCAATTACAAAAAGAATTTTGAAAACCGGCCTACAAATGGCGGAGTAATTGAAATGTTCGACTGTATCTACTCCTCTTTTTTGAAGTCGGTTAAATAAACCAATTTGAAAACAGGAAAATTACCTCGGGTGGTGATTTAACCTGCGTCTTCGGCGTTTCGTCATCACCAAGACCACTATTCCGCCGCGGTATCGCCCAACCCGTGTGTATCTTTGTTTTTATATGTTTTTTTTACAATTTTTAAGCAAAGTTTTAACTGTTATCTTTAAATAACAAAAGATCATTATTTAATCAAAAAATACTCCCGTGAGTTTACATACGCACCGGGAAAAAGAGTTGCTAATTAATTATCGTTTTTGTTGGTAGCGGTTGACTTATTGCCAATTGCACTAACCTTGTCTTAGCTTAGGACAGGGGTTCCCGAACTTTTACCCTATGCGCCTCACTCAACATTATGCTAAAATACTACGCCCCCTAGGGGCCGAATTGGGAGTCAAAATAAGAAAATTAAACAAACGATGAAAATACTGGCGTGTTTTGTTTTATTCAAAAGTGGGTAATCAACGAAGAAAAGTAAAACATACAATTAATGAGAGCACTGTGGCCGCACTTTATTAACCAACTGGTGAATCCTTGGCTTCATAGTAGTCAGTGCACAGCGAAGATCATTCCCCAATATACTTTACACAGTTTCATCCTGGAGCTGCTCGCTGCGCCCCCCCTTGGTTCACTCTACGCCCCCCAAGTGGGGCGCGCCTCACTGGTTGGGATACGCTGGCTTAGGACGATCTTGAGTGCCATGCAGTCACATTCTTTTCATTAAAGACAAGAAGTAACAGCATTCTTCTTAGGATTGTCTTAGCTAAGTAAGTGAAATTGGCCATTAGTATTGGTTCCGTAATTTTTTTTTTATCTTATCTAACATCATCACATCAGCCATTGTTGAAACATTCATCAGATTTGATGGTACTTTTTTTAAAATTAACAGCAGCATCTTATTAAACGACGGTCTATTTACGAGTATGTACCACTGCACTGCGGTTCTCAAATTTTGGCAACGCGTGCCCTTTTAAAGCGGTTTGAGATCATTGTGTTTAATAATCCGTGTAAGATTCTTCAAATTGCCTGGGTATTTGTCGATTTCTTCTTTTACAGTTGAGATTTTAATCACGCTTCAACCTTAATGTCCTCAATGAACTATGAAGCTCTACAAAAATAAAAAAAATCGTTTATCTTTAGGGTGTTAAATAATGTTGAAATGTAAATTCAAAATCGTGAATTCAAATTGAATTATTACATAATCACTTTGACACGTCAAAGAAGCTACGTTAATGGTTTACAAGTCTACGACGGGAGACTTTTCTGGAAAGTAGTAGTAGTAGTAGTAGTTAGTAAGAAAATCAGCAAGGGCTATTTTTCTTTTCCTGTATTGTAACAGAGTCGTCAAATGGAAGCTGGCCTCCGAGCAAATAGTTTGAGTTTAACTTCCATGTTGATCTAACAACGGTTTGGTTGTGATAGTCTCAATCGCCATTGCCTGTGAAAGGGTTTTGATATTTGAAGGACGCTCCATTCATCATGCGATCCGATTTATATGCTAATATAGGGACCAACTCGTGTCTCGAACTAAGATGGACTGACAGTTGAGAGTCTTATAGAGCTAAGTGTAGGTATTTTTGTTTTGGTAAACTATATACTTGCGAACTATCCAAAACTTACCTACCTACTGTTATTAAAGTGTTATCCTCCTCGCAATATTACAAATCGTTAAATGACAATCGAAGAGTGAATGAAATTCGTTTCATAGTGATATTGTTTTGTTTCCTAAACATCGAATCGAATAAAATCATCTTTAAATACGCAAGATTTTTTAATTCAATCTTAATCATACACATGAAGTTTTTGTTTAAAGAAATCATCCTTATATCATCTAATGAGAAAATACTTTGCAAATATTGAACAATACCTTTTTGCTCTAATAATCCAAACTACTTCACTACCATAGTAATAGTTTAGTGGGGAAGTATTAATTTCCAAAATACTGCATATAAATCAAAATACTCGTACATAGCTAATTAATACGAGTATACCTATTGCTAATTGTAAAATTTGAGAACGTTTGGATTGACTTATACATTTTGTAATGTTTTCGGAGAAGGTTCTTATGAAGAAAAAAAAATTTATCCGCGGCTGGTCACTGGGGACAAGAAGGCTGGCGCTTACCTCGTTCAAAAGAATCAACGTTGCCCTTCCTTAACTAGAAATGCTTTAAATTACTACATTTTTACGAAACGGTTATTTTAAAATCTGAGAAGATTGTTTTTAAATTGCTTCAGAATATTTAAAAAAAAACTTACACTTATTGGAAGAAAGACGTCTGTCGGGGCAGTTACTAATGTAATAATTTTGTGATATCGCGATTATAGAGGTAAATAATGTTTACTAGATAACACCTCGCGGAAACTCGTGTCACGTAACTTATTGACTAAAAGATGAAAAAAAAACATTAAATAAGATAGATTTTAATGGTTCATCAATCATTTGAATAATCGTAATCAAAACATAGAAGCGGAAGATTTCGGCACATTTTCAAGTTCTCTCCTTTTTGTAGACCATCCCAGCTTCAAAGAAAAGACGATCTGAATGACCACTAACTCCTGGCGTTGACAAATATTTTGCTGCAATATTAATCAAAAACGGAAATTTATCTTTTCTTGCTTGCCACAATGTGTATGGAATGTCGATACATACTTTTACCTAATATTCGGCCAGGAAGCCCATAGAATATTCGGTATTCGGCCTATGGCTGAATATACTATTCATTACAAGTTTCATTTTCAGTTATCCACCAATGGAAAAAAAATAACCAACATCTCACTTGGCATGTGAATCGTGTGTACAGACGAAGGGATTGGCAAGAGTTATTTATTAAGTACTATTCGTGCCCGCAAACTACGTTTCGCCATAATAATTGTCAAAAAAAACCCTTATCACCTAGGGTTATAAAAAATAGTTTACGACCTATTCTTAGACCTACCGAATATACACAAAAAATGTCATAAAAGCGGTCAAGCCGTTTCGAAGGAGATCGGTTACAAACACTGTGACTCAAGAATTTTATATATTAGAGAAAGAAAGAGTATAAGACTAGTTGTGTCCGCAAACTACGTTTCGCCATAATAAATAATAGTTTACGACCTATTCTCAGACCTACCGAACATGCACAAAAAATTCATAAAGATCGGTCAAGCCATTTCGGAGGAGTTTGGTAACAAACACAGTGACACGAGAATTTTATATATTAGACTAGCTGTGTCCGCGAACTAGGTTTCGCCATAATAAAAAAATAGTTTACGACCTATTTTCAGATCTACCGAACATACACAAAAAATTCATAAAGATCGGTCAAGCCGTTTCGGAGGAGTTCGGTAACAAACACCGTGACACGAGAATTTTATATATTAGACTAGTTGTGCCGGCGAACTACGTTTCGCCATAATAAAAAATAGTTTACGACCTATTCTCAGACCTACTGAATATACACAAAAAATTTAATAAAAACTCCTCCGAAACGGCTTGACCGCGGTCAAGCCGTTTCGGAGGAGTTTGGCAACAAACACAGTGACACGAGAATTTTATATATTAGACTAGCTGTGTCCGCGAACTAGGTTTCGCCATAATAAAAAAATAGTTTACGACTTATTTTCAGACCTACCGAACATACACAAAAAAATTCATAAAGATCGGTCAAGCCGTTTCGGAGGAGTTCGGTAACAAACACTGTGACACGAGAATTTTATATATTAGATCTGCGATAAATCAATTTTGTTTAATTCAAAGCTTACCTTAAATCACAGATTAAAGCTAAGATTTAGCGATAAGGCGGCACTGTTAACGCGAGAAATATGACAATGTGGACCGGACCGTTGTTATTAAAAATACATAAAAATTTGCGAGCGTGCCCCGAGTCAACATTGCATTTCTTCCCGAAGAGCAACAATGTAATAAAATTTCATCGAGGCGAGATGCGACCAGTGAAATTGTATTCTCTTCTTTAGGACCGGCATCTTATAAATAAAGAATTTAAGTTATATGAACTTTGAAATTAGTAAAAGTAGCTGTAATAGATGTTGACGACATTCTTACAAAGCTTTCCGTACGCAGCTTCACCCGTGTAGAAAAGTCAGTTTTGTCTGTTTTGCTTTTTTGTCATCTCTCAATTCCATTTAAAAAAAAAATCAATTCCCCTTCAGGGATAGGTTTCCATAAATAATATAGTCGGTTAAAAATAATTTTGAAAACCGGTCCACAATTGGCGGCATAATCGCGTAACATATGAACAAAAAAAACATACGCATCGAATTGAGAACTTCCTCGTTTTTTGAAGTAGGTTAAAAAAAGAAAAAAATTGTGTCCAAATGAAAAAATACGTGTAATCTATGTGACGAAAATTTAAACAACATTTTCTCATTATCCTCATTGGGGTATTAGTACCACTACCATGGGTTAACCGGAAGAAATCTTGTGTAGAGATAATTCCACCATTTGCCAACATTTAATTGTAAAAATAAGTTTATTTGTTTGTAAAATAATTTCTGCAATTGTGTGTAAATAAATTTGTCGAACGCAACCGTTCGGCAGCGGAAATAGCCTTCTGAGGCCCAATTCTACTAATAAGTTACAGCCGAATCGAAACTAAACTAACGGTTTAGTTTCGATTCGTCGGACCAATCAGAACGCCACATTATCACGTCATCGAACAGTTGAAAGGCAATATAGGCTCTGCGATTGGTCGATCGCATGTGCGTGTGGTGTGAGAGCTCATTTTTTAAAGGTAATAATAATAATTTTACGAAATCAAGGAGCAATTTAGGAAATAATTGTGAAATCTTCATGTTGAAGATAAAAAAAAATGGAAAGTCTACAGGGCGTCCCAAGACTATGGGACATGAAGGGAAAGTACCTTTAATATCGTGGATAGGATATTTGTCTGAAAGAAGACTATGTTATTTTTAAAAGTTAGTAATACTGCATTTAAAGATTTTCTAAAAATTACTTGCTTCGTCTGGGAATCGAACCGGCTTAAATGTGTAAAAAAAATCACCCGTATTTTTATGATGCCAATCGAAAGAATGGACAAAAAACAATAAATCGTATTAAGTAACATATTATTTTAAAAGAAAGGAATAACGTTTTATTTAGAAAATCTTTGAATGCAGTATTACTAACTTTTAAAAATAACATAAAGTCTTCTTTCAGCAAAATATCCTATCCACGATATTTAAGGTACTTTCCCTTCATGACCCATAGTCTTGGGACGCCCTGTATAGTGAGAACGTTCTGGTCAATTAACTGGAACACCCAATTTGCTGACTAGAGAAAATATTGTAACTGGTCTCAAAATATACTACATATATGTTTAACATTTTTATGTGGAATAATTGTGTTAAATTTGAATTTTTAAATTTTTTTTAAAAGCACTGCTCGCACATACGCCCAGACTGGGACAAATTTCTGTAGGCCATACAAAATATTGTCCCGTACGGGAATCGAACCCGCGACTCGTTGCGCAGTAGGCGATTACTCGACCTCTGCGCTAACCGTGTCGTCAATTTGTGAAACCTATTCACAAATATTCAAAAGATTTAAATTACTAAAATAGAGAAAAGATGAAATTATGAATTTTGACCTACAGCGCAACTTTTTGCTAATTTCTGTAAAAACTTCTAATAAAAGTAAATAATATTTTTACCTTTTTAAAAGCCTATGAAACCAGCAAGTTATTTTAGTAGTTTTTACGCCAACTGTCATACATTTTTTTTTCAATAATTGACGTCGATTTTCAGAAAGATAAAAAATTAATCGACTTAATTTTTTTTTAAAGAAAACGTCGCCCCACACTAGGATTTTCTCCTGTGTCGTGGGTGCAGTTACAAACATGGAATATCACATGCACATACGCCCACACCGGAACAAATTTCTGTAGGCCATAAAACATTTGTCCCGTACGGGAATCGAACCCGCGACCCGTTGCGCAGTAGGTGATCACTCGACCTCTGCGCTAAACGCGTCGTCAATTGTCAATAAAGTCTTCTTATTTCCAAAATTATGTAAGTTTTTGACAACAATTTTAACTTAAATTAACTGCCCATTTTTCAGCTTTCCCCAATTAATCAATTTGTCATTGTAAATGGTGTAGTTTTTTTTTTAAATTTTTTTGGTAACAAGTCTGAAAAAATCTCAAAAATTTTAAAACCGTCGTAGCTCGATAACCAACTGTTTTTGACCCCTGGTTAAATGGGCTTTTTTTGTTGCTTATGACTTGTACTATAACCCCTTTCAAGGAATACGTCGACTTTTTCTGTCATCCTGTATACAAACAAAGGCCACATCTGCCCCCGTAGCACGTCCACCAAAACACGATATGATAAAGCGATTTATCGCGGTGAACCGTCAAAATACGACGAAACCCTATTGTATTTTGACAGTTCACCGCGATAAACCGCTTTATCATATCGCGTTTTGGTGGACGTGCTAAGGGGGCAGAAATTGTGAAAATGTTATCACTAAAGTTTTCACACATTTTTATTTCAACGCACACAGTCATTATGTATAGAAATAGTTACGACACTGTTACGGTTTATAGTGACTTTTATAAAATTTTGCGACCGAAAATGGTTGTATGGGTAAAGAATGTAAAATCCTCCAAGTTCACTAGACTCGGTGGAACACCATCCCAAAAGACTTGTCGGCAATAACCAACTCGTTGAGGATAATCTCCAGAGCCTCGAGCAAGCGCGGATCTAGCCCTCGAAAAAGGTTGTGGTCACAGAGCCATCCGAAAATAGAAGTTTACGAAACCATTGCCCTGACCAAGATTCATTGTTTTTTTTTGTATTGGATATAGTGTCATCAGCCTAACGTTCCTAAAGGACCTTAAAAGGGGGTCTCACAAGTATATTTTTTGTTTTTCTTATGGGTTGAGTGATTCACGAATGAAAGGGAGATGGAGCTCAAATGCGATTTGATACATTGTTGCTCCATCTGTGTAAAAATGAGAAGTGGGGTGATGGCAAGGGTGCGCTGGGTGTTATGATTAAGTTCTTAGAAAGGATCGCAGGAAGAAAGGAAGCAAAAAGGAAGGAGAGATGGTTTGTGATGAACGTCACAAGTATATCCGGGTTGTGGGCATGCCCATCGTGCTCACAAAGGTGGATCCGCGCTTGGCCCCGAGCACCGAAGACGTGTTGCTGCTTGACTCACAGTTTTTTTATCGGTTACATTTCGGAGAGTGTGCGAAAGTTTACGTAGATAATTTGATCCCCCCTGCCCCTTTCCCCCATCAGTCGACCAGGTGCGGCGAGGGTTTTCACACTTAAGTTCTTGATATTCCTCCCATTCGCATGAAGCGAACAGCTAAGGAGTGGAACTCTGCCGAGGTCTGTTTTCCCGGATCAAGAGCTTCCAAGATCAAGGCCAAGAGCTTCCCTGTCGTATGTAAAAAAAAATCAGTATAATCTGTACATTTTAAGGTTAAAGTGATAAAGCATCTTTGAGGCGAGCATGTACCACCTTATAGGCATAAATAACATAAAAAAATAAAATGTTTATAAGTACAAACAATATTATTTTATATATGCATGGTCACCCTAAACAAATTTCTCGCATAGAAATGTAATAAAGTTGATTATTGTTAAAATTAAACAATCTCAGAAATAAAAAACGTTTCAAAACTTTACTGATAACATTTTCACAATTTCTGATGTGTTTGTATGTATATAAGTTCGGGTTATGTAAATAAACTCTAAAATACGTAGCTCTTTAACGGGATGTTAAAAAGAAAGTATTTTTTTATTTACTCTCTAGCTATTATGTTTTACGTCAAGGTTTTTGATTCACAAATTGACTGTGTGTTATACTCGTAAAACAGAGTAAGAATATTAACGATTTTTTTAGCCAAAGTTGGTATGTTTTGGAACACTCCGTCTGCACCATAAGAGAATGGGTAGTATTTAAACGAGTGACTGTAAATGAAAAATTCAAGATACAAAAATTATTAATTTGGGTTATTGTATTACTAAGTGAGCGACTGACTGCGAATGACGATAAATTAACAGAACAGTAACTTATAAATATTCATTCGACTTACTTCAAATACAAAATGAGAAGCTTCATAATATTTGTTTGAGTGACACTCAAACAAATATTATGTCCTGCATTTTTTTCAGTATCTGGCAAATTATTTATTTATGTTGAGCGGCATTTTATCTTAAATGAGGTGTTTCGAATATAAAAACCACTTTGAAAAATACCATAATGAGCAGAGTACTTTGGCTCAAATTTCTTTTAAATCATTATTAATTTTTGAAAATTAATAACGAGAGGAGGAGCCACCCCTTGTACCACTCTCCCCCTTCTCGGCGATGCATAGTTTTCGAGATATTAATTTTTGAAACGTTCACAATCCTAATCTCAAAATGTATGGGAAAAGGTTGGGTTGTGTATAAGTTAATCATGTTTGTGCCACACCTTGAACCTATTTAAGAATTAAAAGATGTTAAAATTGGAAGATCTGCGCCCCCCCATCCCCCTGCCCTTTTTTTATACCAAAAGATGCCGTCTCTGTATTTCTAGTCGCTCACATAGTAATTTAGTGACACGTTTAAAATTTTTATATCCAAAATCGATTATTCTAAACACACTTTTTGTAAGCTCATTCTGGATTTTATTATTAATTAATATTCGTCGTCAGTTTAGTAAATTTTTCGCTTACTCAAATTCATACCGCTTAAGTTATTAAAATAGTATCTCATCATCAGTCGCTACCTGTTTTTTTATTCGATCGGTTTATTATTCCCCTAAGAGAATTGAGTGTTTTAAATAAACCTTTACCAAATCCTAATAAACCGTTAAAATCTTTTTGTTCATTCTTAAAACCGTTAAATTCTTTTTCAACATACTTATTCCACATAAAAATTTTAAACATTTATATCTAATATATATATTTTGAAACCAGAGTTACAGTATTTCCTCTGGTTACCAGAGTCAGTGTTCCATTTAATTGACCAGAACTTTCTCACAATAGATTTCACAATTTTTAGGGTTCCGTAGCAAAATAGCAAAAAACGGAACCCTTATAGATTCGTCATGTCTGTCTGTCCGTCCGTATGTCATAGCCACTTTTCTGCGAAACTATAAGAACTACACTGTTGAAACTTTGTAAGTAGATGTATTCTGTCAACCGCATTATGATTTTCACACAAAAATAGAAAAAAACAATAAATTTTGGGGGTTCCCCATACATAGAACTGAAACTCAATTTTTTTTTCATCAAACCCATACGTGTGGGGTGGGTAGGTATCTATGGATAAGTCTTCAAAAATCATATTGAGGTTTCTAATATCATTTTTTTCTAAACTGAATAGTTTGCGCGAGAGACGCGTCCAAAGTGGTAAAATGTGTGTCCCCCCCCCTGTAACTTCTAAAATAAGAGAATGATAAAACTAAAAAAATATATATGATGTACATTACCATGCAAACTTCCACCGAAAATTGGTTTGAACGAGATCTAGTTAGTAGTTTTTTTAATACGTCATAAATCCTACGGAACCCTTCATGGGCGAGTCCGACTCGCGCTTGGCCGGTTTTTTATCTTCACCATGAAGTTTTCACAATTATTTCCTAAACTAGCTGTGCCCGCGACTTCGTTCGCGTGGATGTCCGAAAATAACAATATCGTGATTTTATATAGTCTAAAACCTTTTTCGATAAATGGACTATCCAACACAAAAAGAATTTTTCAATTCGAACCAGTAGTTCTTGTGATTAGTGCGTTCAAACAAACAAACAAACTCTTCAGCTTTATAATATTAGTAAGTATAGATTCTTCCTTGATTTCGTAAAAATATTATAACTTTCAAAAAATGAGCTCTCACACTACACGCACATGTCGATCGCAATGGTTTAGTTTCGATACGGCTGTAACTTATTAGTAGACTTGGGCCTCAGTTCTCATGTGGCGTGGAGTTATGTTATAAGGCAAGGCACTAAAACTGCGGCAGCCGCCTACCATCAGGGAGTTTGCCGATGTTGTTAAAAAGTTGTTTGCTTCCATTAATACTTATCTCCGCGATTCACCCGAACTTGCCATCGGCATTCCCTCGTCTTGACATTCGATTATCTCTCCGCCAATAGCATTTGCTGACTAATCACGAGCCTCTCACGAACTCTCGAAGTGACAGTCACAGTGATGCATTGTTTTTTTTATAGCGTATACTTCACAATACAGCCCTTGTTCAAGATTAAGATATATAGCTTTAAGACGATAATGATTCTTCACTTAGTAGATTTTTTTACAAACTTTCTATTTCCAGCCCTGTTAAACGCCATTTGGGGGTCTCTCAATCTTTTTTATTGTTTGCCTAGGCTATAAAAAAGGTCCTTTGGTCGTTTCGTCCATGCGTCGATGGGTTCACAACGCGGGGAACCCCTTTCATAATGCTGGTTTGGATTTATATTTCTGAACCAAACAAAATTATCATGATTTATGTAATATGGCATTTTTCTCTCAGTCTGCCAATCAACAGAAATTAGACAGCGATGCAGCAAAATACACCAGGACCGCAATCTCAAATGGATACAATTTTTTTATTTATACACGGTTATTTTTTTATCACCCTGGAAAATATAAGGGAAGCTTCACGACATGGTATTAGAATGATTTAAATAGCTTATTTAATTTTGTATTAATTTTCTAAGAAATCCCTAAAATGCTGCACTAGTTGAGAGTTGCATTTTTAGAGATTTTTTTCTTTTATTTTTAATTTTTTGTTATGTAATAATGGATGTGTCCTGAAGCGTCCCTAAAATTTTCCAGGGTGATAAAAAAATAACCGTGTATGTTAGCTGTACCCGACATGCCTTGCAATGCTACGTAAATGCCATTTTTAGGGTTCCGTAGCCAAATGGCAACAAACGGAACCCTTATAGATTCGTCATGTCTGTCTGTCTGTCTGTCCGTCCGTATGTCACAGCCACTTTTCTCCGAAACTATAAGAACTACACTGTTGAAACTTGGTAAGTAGATGTATTCTGTGAACCGCATTAAGATTTTCACACAAAAATAGAAAAAAGCAATAAATTTTTGGGGTTCCCCATACATAGAACTGAAAATCAATTTTTTTTATCATCAAACCCATACGTGTGGGCTATCTATGGATAGGTCTTCAAAAATCATATTGAGGTTTCTAATATCATTTTTTTCTAAACTGAATAGTTTGCGCGAGAGACACGTCCAAAGTGGTAAAATGTGAGTAACTTCTAAAATAAGAGAATGATAAAACTAAAAAAAATATATGATGTACATTTCCATGCAAACTTCTACCGAAAATTGGTTTGATCGAGATCTAGTAAGTAGTTTTTTAATACGTCATAAATCCTACGGAACCCTTCATGGGCGAGTCCGACTCGCGCTTGGCCGCTTTTTTTTGCTAGGAACCCTCACGGGCGTTCTTAAAACACCCTACCAAAGTTTCATTACAGTCTGATGAATGGTTTTGGAACGCATAGAGGACAAACACATACATTGATTATTTATATAGAAGACTAGCTGTACCCGGCATGCGTTGCAATGCCACGTAAATGCCTTTTTTTTGCTAGGAACCCTCACGGGTGTCCCCATAACACTCTACCAAAGTTTCATTACAATCTGATGAATGGTTTCGGAACGCATAGAGGACAAACAAACATAGTAAAACATTGATTTTTATTTATAGAGATTAACTTTGATATCACACATTACATTACAACATTCATATTTTATTATAGTAAATGTGGCACTTAATATTATGTTAGTATTGTTAGCTCATCTATACATCAACCGAAATGTTATTTAAAATAATAAATGACTATGAGGTGTCAATAAAAGCCGAAGACAAAGTCTGGACTCATCAAAAACTGAGGAACTGTTCTTAGATGGTATTGTCGGAGCATAACTACGAGTATTTTATCAACATAGATATTATGAGTTCGTTCACTAGGATCCTCTAGGTCAGAGGATGGCAAACCTTTATATATCAACGTGCTATGTTTTTCAAAATAATGTTTAATGAGGCCATAGGCGTGCCGTCAAATAATTTTGACTTTGTGATTATTGGACAAATAATAGTACTTAAATATTAATAACTCAAAACTCTTACGGCCAATTTCACTAACCAGTCTGAGCTTAGGACAATCCTAAGACGTATGCTGTCACTTCTTGTCTTTAATCTTTAATTAATAATATGATAAAGAGGAAAGATTTGATTGTTTGATTGTTTGTTTGTCTGTATTGAAAGCTGAAGAGCTTCGAAACTACTGAACCGATTTTTATGAAAGTTGGTATAGGGTTTCGAGACCAGGGGAAGGACATGGGGTAATTTTCCTACGGGAAAAAAAATCCCACGGGTAAACAAAAATAACGCGGGCGAAGTCGCGAGCGGAAAGCTAGTCTTTTATAAAAAGAATGTGTCAGCATGCCACTTAAGATAGTCATACGCTAAGACACGGTTAGTGAAATTGACCAATAGTGAACTTTTGTAAGGGTGGCGTCCTCAATATATTGTGTCGCGTGCCATCAATGGCGCGCGTGCCATTGGTTCACCATCCCTTCCCTAGGGGATTTACGTGAAATCGTCAGTATGGCTACAAACAGGTAAAACTGTGACAGCTAGCCAGGCAGGCTCACAAGCCCTATTATCAGCCAAATGAAGCAGAAAACATCCGCCTCCCTGAGGAATCGAGCCCCGGTCCTTGTGATTCGTACCAAGTGGTCTCATTAGACCACGAAGGTGTTTTTAATATCCCAATAATTACAAAGTGTATTCGTTGTTTTACTTATAAAAACTTTTTTAATAAAGATTATATAAAACCGACTTCAAAAAGACCAAAAAGTCATAAATAAAATAAGAATTTTAAACTCTTTAGGTGATCATTGTAGACATGGGCTGGATTAGCTAATTTCCGTACCTAATCCACATGTTCCTAATATTTTCAAACACCTAATCCAAATACCTGTTCCTAATATTTATTCAGTTCCACCAAAAATATTCGGAATAGGGAATGTATTAGTTTAGTACTCGTAATAGGTCCTAATATTTATTAGGTACCGGCATAAATATTCGGAATAGGGAATGTATTAGTATCGTAATAGGTCTTAATATTTATTCAGTATTGGCATAAATATTCGGATTAGGGAATGTATTGGAATAGTAATAGGTCCTATTATTTAATTTCATTCTTGATTCAAGTTTAATATTTTTTACCGTTTTTTTTTGTGAGTATATTACGTGATTACTCCGCCCATTGTGGACCGATTTTCAAAATTCTTTTTGTGTTCGATAGATTATAGTCCTGGGGTGGTTCCATTGTCACTAAAGTCAGGATCTGATGATGGGATCTCAGGAAAATCGAGGGAACCCTTAAATTTCATAGGTACGTCCAACGTGTTTCATGTTTTTTTCGAAGCTATATTCAGGTGTTTGCGTCTGGTAGTCATGAAATGAGCTGATGATGGAAGGATCCTTGACTTTTAGGAGTTAAAGGTTAGTTTTTTAAATACAATAGGCACATTTTGATGCTAAATTGCATTCTTTCAAGTTACTTCAGTGAGCTGGTATTAAATTTACAACAAACATAAAAAAAAATGTTACAAAAAAATAAAACCGACTTCAAAAAGACTTCAATTTGGCAGCGACTTTATAATAAAAAGGTTATAATAAATGGTGTGCATTCTTATATAATTTTTGACTTTTAAGTGTTTTTGAAGTCGAATTTTTTTTTGTATTTTGTAAAAAGATTTTATGATTTTGTTAAACTGAACAAGAGATTCGCTGTATTTTCTAAGCAAAAAATAGTTATGGTATTTTATCCTAGATGACATTTGAAACTTAATAATTAGACGTAAAGTGTAGTTTTGTTTACAGGACCTATAGTTTGACAGATTGATACTTCACGATTAACAAACATGGTATACGAATACCTAATCCTAGGTGGCATGGATTAGGTACGTACTGGTAACGAAAAATACCTAATCCACGTACCTAATCACATATTTATGCCTCAAGTCTAGATCATTGCTTGGCACCGACTTCAAAACAAAAATGTGATATTACATGTATTCTTATTTTATTTATGACCTTTTGGTGTTTTCGAAGTTGGTTTTCATTTTTTTTATAACAAAACTAGCTGTGCCCGCGAACTACGTTTCGTCTTAATTTATTTTTTCCCGACATCTTCAACAAATATCGTTAATGTACACAGAAATAAATACAAAAACTTAACAAAGTATACATTAAAACCTTCCTCGAGAATCACGCTATCGAGTGGTGAAAACCGCTTGAAAATCGGTGCAGTAGTTTTTGAGTTTATCGCGAACAGACAGACAGACGCGGCGGGGGGACTTTGTTTTATAATATGTGAGGATTTTCGGGTGGAGACGCGGATACAAATTCCGCCCGAGACAAAAAAAAATGATTTTATTCATTTCTCAATTAATTTAGCATGTTTAAAGAAAATGCAAAGTTCTTACACTATTTAGATGTTTTTTTAATGGTGCAAGAGCAATGTAGTAGTATTTTTCACACCATTTGATGATTAGTACTGTTTCGAATGATGATGTGGTGATGATTTTAAAATAAATTTGGCCTTTTTTGCGATACAACTGCGTTTATTGCGTTGAAAACAGAAATTTGAAATGAGTGAAAAAAGTAGTTAGCGTTACGTTTTATATAATTTTTTTGAATTAGTCTGTTGACGTTTCATCTTTGTGGACCAATCCTGTTGCGCCGCGCTGCCGCGATTCGTTGCACGCAGAAGTCGCGACATGCCCCCGGCCTTGAAAGCACCAGGTCGCTTTCAAATTATTGAGATGGTGCATTTTCGTACAATAGTGGGCATATTTTTGAGAATGCCCGCCTCACTACACCGCCTGCTGTGTGAATGTCCGCCACGCGAGAAATACCATCCTTGCCAGGAACTGTAGCAATGATGCGTCCCATTTGCCATTTGAGAGGAGGCAAATTGTCATCCTTGATGACGACTAGAGTTCCAGGTTGCAGTGAGTCGCCGCTTTCCGTCCATTTGCATCTGGTCTGCAACTCCGAAACGTATTTCGCCCATCGGGCCCAGAAGTGGTGACGTATCTGCTCCACCTTCTTGTAGCGATTGAGTAGGTTTCCCGGATCAGCTCGCATGTCATCGTATACTGGCGCTGTAAGTGTACGACCAATTAGGAAATGGGCAGGACTTAAGGGTAGGAGATCATTGGGGTCTGAGGACATAGGCGAAAGAGGGCGTGAATTAAGGATAGCTGTAACCTGTGCTAACACTACTGTGGCAAATTCCTCAAACGTTAAGTGCGCGTTACCAATGACCCGAATCAGGTGATATTTACACGACTTTATTCCAGCCTCCCACAGACCACCAAAATGAGGAGCGTATGGAGGAATAAAATTAAATTTAATAGATTGATTTGCTGCGTATTGAGATATATCCTCCGAACAATTAGATAAGAAACTTGAAAATTCTTTCATAGCTCCTACAAAATTCCTGCCATTGTCAGAGAATATTTCAACTGGTTTTCCGTAATGTGAAATAAAGCGTTTTAGAGCTAAAATGTATGCCTCCGCAGAAAGGTCGCTTACGAGTTCTAAGTGAATTGCGCGCGTTATAAAGCAAATGGACAAATATACGATTTAACTGTTTTTGCGCCTCTTCCATTGCGGTTCAACGTGAACACCGGCCCTGCATAGTCAACGCCACAATGAAAAAAGGGATAAGTAGCACTCAAACGTTCCCTTGGTAGGTTACCCATAAGCGGATGTAAAGTCTTACCTGATAATTTTTTGCATACTAAGCAATTCCGTACTACTCCCCTAGCAAGGTTTCTTCCGCCAATCGTCCACCATTGCTCGCGCAAGTCGTACAGGAGTGCCTGAGGGGCTACGTGGAAATGAGACTCGTGCCTATGATGAAAAAGTAACACGGCAAAAGGATGCTTTGATGAAAGTAAAATTGGGTGCTTCTTATCATAGTTGAATTCTTCAGAATTGCTTATTCGACCCCCGACGCGTATAATGTTTAATTTATCTAAGAATAGATTTAATTTACCTAAGCTAGGATTCTTCTTTAGTGATAATCCCTTTAACAGACATTCGTATTCACTATGAAATGATTCTAACTGAGACAACCTCGCTAAAATCATTTCAGAATGTCGTATCTCGCTTACGCTAACAACACCGCTTAACCTATCTAATGTTGACTTACGAATATTGTTTATGAAACGCAAAACATAAGCAAATGAACGAATTAATCTGTTGAAACGAGAAAACCTAGTAAATGAAATTAAACTTTCACTTGAGTTACAACTAAACGCATGAACTGTACTGGACTTAAGTTCGGGTAAATCGCTGGTTGTATAATTTTGTGTACTTAAGTCTAAATTGCTACAATTGAAAGTAATATCATGAAGGAAAGACGGACCATTCCACCATAGGCCTGAAGTGGTAAGGTCGGGCAGGTGTACGCCCCGCGAGACTAAGTCTGCGGGGTTGAATTTTCCGCTCACATGTCGCCACGGTTTACCCTCGGTCAGCTCATGTATCTCGGCTACTCTATTCTGGACAAAAGTTTTCAATAAATTAGGCGCCATGCGGAGCCAGCCTAAGACTATAGTTGAATCTGTCCAGAATACAACACGAGTGAACTGACAGCGAAGCGAATTTTGAACAGTTGTATAAAGACGCGCGCCAAGTAAAGCCCCACACAGCTCTAGTCGCGGAATACTTACAAGCTTGAGTGGCGCAACTTTGCCCTTTGAGCATAATAACTGTACGCACACATTATTTTCGGTAATAGATCGAACATAAATGCACGTGCCATATGCAGTTTGAGAAGCATCCGTAAATATGTGCAGCTCAAGTAACGTAGATTGATTTGCTAATACGTGTCGCGGAATACGAATGCTCTCAAGCGCCGACAAATTTTCAACAAACCGGTTCCACTCAGCTGTGATATCGCGCGGGAGCTCGTCATCCCAGTCTATTTTGTGAAGCCATAGTTTTTGTAATAAAACTTTTACTATTATAATTGTGGGACTTAATAATCCCATAGGGTCGAATATTTGCGATATATGGGATAAAATTGTGCGTTTCGTAATAATATTATTATTTTCAAATTGAGTATCAAAATAAAATTCATCGGATTTAAAATTCCAACTCATACCTAAAGTTTTACAATTGTGACTATCATTAATATTTAAATCTTTGGCGTCATCAAAACAATTGGAGGCTTGTTCACAACAAAAATTGAATATCCATTTTCTTAATGAAAAACATCCCGCTTTTAACGTATTTGATATATTTTCGCATAGTTGTAAAATCTGATTTTTATTATTAGAACCAGTGACCATGTCATCAACGAAAAAGTCTTCCGCTATTGTTCTCTTGACGTCAGGATCCGGACAATCCATTGATAACTGTTTCAAACACCTTACAGCTAAAAAGGGTGCCGAGGCGGTACCATAAGTTACGGTATTCAACCTGTATACATCAATCGGATTAGTCGGATCGTCACGCCACAAAATGAGTTGTAGGTCACGTTGATTTTCGTTGACTAACACCTGCCGATACATTTTCTCTATGTCAGCGCATGCTATGTATTTGTATTGACGCATTCGTAGCAAAATGGCAAACAAATCGCCCTGTATCGGAGGTCCCACAAGTTGTAGGTCGTTAAAAGACAATCCGGAACTTGATTTAGCACTAGCGTCGAATACTCCACGCAGCTTTGTGGTTGTGCTATGCTCGCGAAGCACCCCATGATGTGGTAATACATAATTAGGGGTTCCGTAATTGTCAACACGCGTCATATGACATAAATTTTTATACTCGTGTATAAACTCGCTATATAATTTTTTGTACTCAGGATTAGCTTGAAGGCGCCTTTCCAGAGACAAAAAACGTTTAAGGGCTTGGGAATACGATTCGCCTAATCCATGTAGTGATGATTTGAGGGGAATGCTTACAGAAAATCTTCCGTCTTCATTGCGCATCGTAGTATTAACGAAAATGTTTTCGCATTCCTGTTCTTCATCAGTGTACGTCTTACATGGTTTTGTAAATTCCTCAAGTTCCCAAAATTGTCGTAATTGCGTATCAATACTTTGAGAAAAATTACATTGCACACTACCCATACCGCGCGCATTATAATGTATGGGACCCGAAACAATCCATCCTAAACGCGTATTTTGGAGGAACGGACAATTAGGTAATCGCATTCTACCGCTGTTCAACAAATCCCAAAATTTATCAGCGCCTATTAATATATCTATCTCTTGAGATTCATAGAACGATGGATCCGCTAACTGAATATGCTCGGGTATATTAAACTTCGCATAATGTTTAGATATAGGTGGCAACGTATAAGTTAGGTGCGGTAGCACAATGCAATGAATTTGCGTTGTGTATGCACTGGTGCAGGATTTTATTTCAATTTCACACATTTGCGTAGACTGTGTGATTGAATTACCAACACCACGAATTTCATGTGTGGACTGTATCATAGGAACTTGTAATAATTTGCATAATGAACTAGATATAAAACAACGCTCGCTTCCCGAATCTAACAGAGCGCGCGCTAAATAACAATTTTCGTAAACATCAACGACCTCAACAATTGCAGTGGATAGCAAAACTGTCCGCGTATGCGCTAATTGCATGCCCGTATCTATGTGTGTATCCGATAAGGCGGGACTAGAAACCAGTTGTTGCTCAGGCGGCGATAACAACTGGGAGAGGGACGAGTGCATAGACAAAACTTGTTTGTTATTATCGCAAACGCGCGCAGGCACGGTCGGGCTAATGTCATCATTTCGTGTGTGTAATACGGAGTTATGTTTTTTATTACAGTGTCTACACGGGCCGAACCTACATGTTTCTACGATATGACCTGGGCGCAAACAGTTCTGGCATAGTTTATTGATGCTTACGTGTTTAAGCTTAGCGTCTAAATCAATAGCTAAAAACCGTTGACACGCGTAAAGTTGATGGAAACCGTTATTGCAGAATGAACACGTCTTGTTATACAAGTAATTTTGCGGCTTGTTAGTGGAAACGTTGCAGTGAATTTTAGGAAAATTATGTGCTTGTTTTTTACTCATAGTGTTGACATTTGATATGGTACTAGCGTTGGATAACTGTAACATCTCCAACATATCCGCGCGGTCTTTAATAAACGACAACAACGAATCTACCTTCAACCTTGACTTCGTGTCCCCAGATTGTTTTAAAATTGTTGTTTTATGTTGCTCCCATTCGCGTTCCGAAATTTTATCTAATTTAGAGACAACAATATAAATAATAAGTGTGTCCCAGCTGTCTACTGGTTCACCAAGGATTTTGAGTGCGCGTAATTTTTTTAAAATTATATCAATTAAGTTTCGCAATGAATTTGGTTCCTCCTTAGTCAAAGATTTGATATTGAACAATGCTTTAACGTGATTATGTACTAACAAGCCGCAATTATTGTACCGATTCAATAATAATTCCCAGGCCACTAAATAGTTGTCAGCACAAAATTCTAACGAATCAATAACTAGGGTTGCGCTACTCTTGAGTGAAGATTTCAAATAATGAAACTTTTGGATGCTACTTATCTGCATGGAATTATGTACAAGAGATAGAAACGTATCCCGAAATTCAAGCCAATGCTCACTCGAACCGTCAAAGGTCGGTACAGATATAGTAGGCAGTTTAATAGAATTATTTGAGAACTCCTTAGAAACGCAAACTTCACTATCCTCTTTTAGCATACATTCAGTTCGAGCCATGACGCTGAAATAACTGTCCTCAAACTGATCGCGTTGATTAAATTGTTCTTCTAAATCATTCTCAAGAACCGATTCTTCTAGTGTACTTTGAAGACTGTTAAACTCAGCGTGTATGCTTTTGACATTTTGAATTCTCAACTGTAAAACTGCCTTTGATTGAGAAGACAATGGTTTTTCATTCTCTAACATATTGATAAAATTACAGAACCTAGTTAATCTACCCTTGACAATGGAGCGCTTTTTTACTAGATCGCGAATCAACTGATCAGTGCTTTCATTATTTGTAACGGTTATTTTGCACGGAGATTTGGAACGAATTGTATTAGATTCGGTACTCATTCTGATGGTAAGTGAAAGTTGGAAGGATTAAATAATTTTATATAGCTTATGCTAGCTAACGGCACACTTCTATATACGTTAAAATAAAACTCCCCGCGTATCAATCACTAATATTAGAATTTGATAATTTGCCACAGCAATAAACACAAGTGTAAGCAATGGAAAAGGATGTAAAACAGAAAGGAAATGATAGCTGATGGTCGTACCTTTTGCGCTTTTTCTTCGGTTTGATCCTCAGTTATTCTGCGTATATTCCTTATTTCGTGCTTCGTCTCTTCTGCAACTTGGCTCGTTTTTACTTAAGATTTGGCTTCAGAAGGTCCAAAATGTTTTGAATGATGATGTGGTGATGATTTTAAAATAAATTTGGCCTTTTTTGCGATACAACTGCGTTTATTGCGTTGAAAACAGAAATTTGAAATGAGTGAAAAAAGTAGTTAGCGTTACGTTTTATATAATTTTTTTGAATTAGTCTGTTGACGTTTCATCTTTGTGGACCAATCCCGTTGCGCCGCGCTGCACTGTGGGACATCCATAGGTCATAAATCTTAAAAACCTGCTTTCTTGTTTTACATTTTATTCCTTGTCGTTACATTGGATAGTTGCGGTACCTTCTGAAACTATAAATAGGTCAGTAATTAGAGTGCGCCTTCATTATCTATTGTGCATTCAAAGAGAGCGCATCGCCAATCGTAAATACTGTTATCAGTGAGTCATTAAAAAGCGTGACGTCATTTGTTGTCATTGCGGGACCTGTGAGTGCTGTGTGAGTTTTTTCTGAAATGGATATCCAAGAACAGGGTATGTAATAATTAATATTTTTATTTTAATTGTATCTTAGTATATATTTTCTTTAGTATGTCATTGCTACGAGGCGACTTTTCTTGGAGTATTATATTTTAATATTCAAAGTTTGAATAAACTTTTAAATATGTTCCCACTCGCTCCGACTATGGAGGTATATTGCACCATAATCTTTAGACTTTCTTATCTTAGGAAAATTAAAACTTGGCTGCCCTTATCTGCCCTTTTGGCGATGACAAGGGTGCTACGGTTGCCAGATTATCTCGTAGCATTTGCTACGAAATTAGTTTATTTAGTCTTAGTGCTTTGTGTAGGTTTTGTGACTGAATTTTAACCGTTTTTTTTTTGTTTTAGGTAATTTATATATATGCTCGTTTTCAAGAATGCATATTCTTGAAATATGGCTAACTGTCAATACCGATAATGACTCGGAAAAGTGTCGTCAAGTCCTACAAAGTTTGTTGACTACTCTCGATGCTGAGAACATTGATATTCATTATTTAGAGAAAATTGTTAATAATTTATGTAAAGCTATTGCTCTATTCTGGAAAAAATGTAATAGGGATAAAACCAAGCTTTTATATAAGAATTCCGATTGGTTTAATGTTATTGAAAAAATTCAACTTGTGAAAAACAATAAGCAATGTACTCCGTCTGAAACGTCGCCGTGTCATTCACGTGGTCGTCCTCGAAAACCTTTTACGCAATGTAGTAAAAGGACTAAACGTCGGAGAGTAGCTGATTTGTCAAAGTCTGATGATTCTACTGTGAGTGCATTGCTTGATGTTTCAGACTGTTCATTCGATTCGTGTATATCTAGAGTTAGCACTGATGATGTCTTGTCACTTGTGACTGATGCTCAGTTGACAAAACATCAGTATTTATTAATTAAAAACTTTGTTAATAGTAAGATTTCTCCTAATGTATTACCATGTTACCAACAAATTACTAAAGCGAAACAGAGATGTTACCCTTCTAATATAACTGTTTCCGAGTCTTCAGCTGAAGTTGAATTACAAAGTCTTTTTGATCACACAGCTTCTCGAATCCTTGAATCTCAAAAAGAGGTCTTAGATCAGATTCCTGATGATTGTTTGTCTAATATCTCTTTACTTGGGAAATGGGGATTCGATGGCAGCACTGGACATAGTGAATACAAACAATTTTTTTCAGATTCAACTTTAGAAGATAGTAGTTTGTTTGTAACATCTTATGTACCCCTTCAAATTATTGTAAAATTAGCTGAAGATAATTGTAAAATTTTATGGAAAAATCCTCGACCCTCTTCCACTAGGTACTGCCGTCCTATTCGATTTCAATTTTTGAAAGAAAGCACAGCAGTGTCTTTGCAAGAGGAACCTTATTTTAAGGATAAAATTGAAAGTTTGCAACCTACTTTTATTCAGATCGACAATCGTGAATTGGTCGTTTCTCATAAGTTGCAGCTTTCAATGGTAGATGGTAAAATTTGTAGTGCTTTAAGTGAAACATCTACAAGTAGATGTTATATATGTAATGCTACTCCTAAAGAGATGAATAAAATAGACGAATGTTTACAAAAACCTGTAATAGAGAGTAGATACCAATTTGGATTATCACCACTACATTCTTGGATACGTTTCTTCGAATATTTTATTCATCTTTCATATAGATTAGACATAAAAAAATGGCAAGTTAGGCTAGATAGTGATAAACAATTGTTATCAAATAAAAAACAATATGTACAGTCCCAGTTTAGGGAACGATTAGGTTTAATAGTTGACAAGCCGCGTAGTGGTGGAAGCGGGACGTCTAACGACGGAAACACGGCCAGGAAGTTTTTTTTGGAATCAGCTGTATCTGCTGAAATTACAGGTTTGAATAAGGATCTCATAGATCGTTGTTGTGTAATATTACAAACGTTATCTTCTGGACATAAAATTAATGAATGCAAGTTTAAAGACTATGCATTACAAACAGCATACAGCCTGGTCGAGGAATATCCGTGGTATAGTCTTCCTGCTTCTGTCCACAAGGTGCTCGTACATGGATCAGATATTATAAGTTATGCATTGTTATCTATAGGAGAACTTTCCGAAGAAGCTGCTGAAGCGACAAATAAGTATATCAAAATTTATAGACGAAGTCACACTCGAAAAATGTCACGTGAAGTTACCAATCAAGATTTAATACAACGACTATTATTACATTCAGATCCTTATATTACAAGTCTTCGGAAACTTCCCCCTAAAAAGAAAAATACTCTGTCACAAAGTGTAATAGAATTGTTACATGTTTAATATTGTTAGAATAAGAATAATTTATTTGTATTTTGTTAGTTGTTTTGTTTTTTTTGTATTTAATTAATTTTAATTTATTTATTTCTATTATTTTATTATAATTAAATAATGTTATCAATGTTTTGACTCTTATTTTATTTAAAATATATGTTTTACATTCCAATTTTTAAGTGTTTGTTCATGATAAATTTAGGTAAAAGTATGTTATTGTTTATATTTGTTTTTTACTGAAGTAAACGTTTTTTATTCCGTAAATACATGTACTTCTTTCATTTTAATGTTCCTAAAACACTTTTACAACTATAAGTCACTAAAATAATACAATGTATTGATAGTAACAGGACTTTAACTATTTATGACCGCCCTTGTATGGAGCGTGTCCCTCCGTGCGCTGCCGCGATTCGTTGCACGCAGAAGTCGCGACAAGTACAAATAAAACAGGGGTGCATGAAACGAAGCGATTGCCATTCGAAAGTAGCAAACGCAAATAATCCCCTTCCATACAGAAATTCGTAGTGTCGTAGCATTCGTAGCAACCGTAGCGGTGTAGCAAAGCGTAAACGCCCCGAGCCGCTACGAAATCTTATTTACGAGCTTGTTCATATTCGGTATTTCGTCGCGAATTGGGGCTTGCTATATTATTGTTGGAAAATTATCGAGACTCGTTTTTTCGGGGCAAATTATTGACTTCTTACTTGAGTTATTCAATAAGCTTTGTATGTATGGGTTCTAAGAAGCACTTTGTAGATCGTTGAAAATATTAGATTATGCTTGTATAGGTGTTCGTATTTCTGGAGCACAAAATATTATGAATATGAAAATTAAGTTTTTAATGTTCAAAGTTGGCTTTGCTAATCAAAAAGGCATCTTGTGTATAAAAAAATTATAATGAGCTTAGTTTGTTTGACTGTATAGAAAATAAATTGTATCGTTAATCTCACCCGATGGCAGCTATTATAAAATTGTTGTAACGTTAGGAATCGTGTCTTGTAAGTTGCAAGAAAGTTTTTAGTTTTTTTTTGTATACTTTCAACTTTCTATCTATGTTTTTGAGGTATATTTTTATATAAGGATTACGAGTATTAGAAACATACAGTTTTCTAAGTGTATAAAAATAATTATAATAGGGTGAAGTTGTTACAGTCATCTGCGGGTAACAGCATAAGTCCCTCAGAAAAAAGTTAGAGATAGGAGCCAGCAATAGCTTGTGGCATTGGCATAAAATTTAACTTTAAGATTGAAGATTTCAATTTGTATAGTGTAGACTGACTAATTCAGAAACTTTTCCTCTTCCCGGGCGCTAGGCTTTTCCTGTAAAAAATAGTAAAGATAAAGAATTTGGCTAAACACTATTGGTAACTTCCTAGCAACTTCTAACCAAATTGGTATTGAAATAGAATAACATTAAACAAATTATACCTTTTACTCTTTGAAATCAATTCCATCAAAACTTATCGTCGATATTCCGTATTTTCTGCTTTTATTTTCCTTACGTCTACTTTTATCTTTTACTCAT
The DNA here is from genome assembly GCA_963935595.1 of Schoenobius gigantellus. NCBI lineage: Eukaryota > Metazoa > Arthropoda > Insecta > Lepidoptera > Crambidae > Schoenobius > Schoenobius gigantellus. The sequence continues at coordinate 31,631,087 of OZ012551.1, forward strand.
TTATTTTACTTGGACGAAAACTTCATTCTTTCTAGTGTACGTTGATTTTTCAATGGGGGTGTCCGGACCCCAAGCCCCCGCCCTTACCTACGCCAATGACATGTGGCTTATAGTTATCATTACCTATAGTCTGTGGCTGAATAGCACGTAGCACTGGTAGAATGTCAAGTAACGTACGCCAAGACTGCACAAACTATTTGAATTACGCCTGGAGGGTTGTTGAGCGGTCTCTGTAGACTGTTATTAAATCAGGGGCTCCTTGTGCTGTCAGATGAGATTACCGGGTATTTCAGGATACGGCTGATTTAATAAACGCCAGCCAACACTATTGTTTTATTGTATTGTTCGCGATCTACGAGGATTGAACTACCTATATGTTGGTGAAATTAAGTTAAGCCAATGCACAATAGGATTCTGGCTTGAGTTCAACTAAGGCCAGGGAACTGATAGTTAGTTTTTGAAATGTTATTGTTGTCTTTAAGTAATTAAATATTTTTTCATTGCTACTAAGTTGGCAAACAAGCGAACTGCCCACCTGATGATAAGTGGTGACAATCACCTATATACACGTGGCTCCTGTGAGATTCGCAATGAATCTGCAACCCCCACAAGAACCACAGTGCACGTTGCCAACTTGTGACATCAGATGTAAAGTACGGTACCCAGTAATTTCACTGCCATATCTTACCCTTCAAACCGGAACACAGAAGTGCAAGCACTTCTGCTTTGCGGCAGAAATAGGTAAGACGGAGGTACCCAAAGCAGACGACCCTGGTACAGAGTCTCCCTCCTCTGTCCTATAAATGTACCTAGTCTTGCCATAAATATTGTAAGATAGAAAAAACATTTTTTTTTAACTGCTTAAAACATTTATTACTTTTACACTATGTTAGTTTAGTACATAAATATAAAACAATTAAAAATATATAAAGCTTATTCGAAGTGGTCTCCATTGGCTGCAATACAGTCCTTTAAACTTTGAGGCCAGTTATCAATAGAAGCACGCACTCTTTCCATGGGAAAATTCTTCACTGCCAATCGTATAGACTGTTTTAGGGACTCCAAATTATCATGGCGTTTAGAGCAAGCTGTACTCTCTAAAATTGACCATAAATCATAGTCTCGGGACTAGACGACGGCCAGTCTTCAGCTCTGATGTAGTCCGAAACGTTCGCTTCTAACCAAGACTGCGTGGAACAAGCTTTATGACCCGGCGCCGAGTCTTGCTGGAAGGACCATACTTGGTTATTGAACATGGTGATGTTAAGGGGCTTAACTACCTTCTCAAGAATGGTATCTTGATATACTTGTGCCGATGTTTTGATACCTTTTTCACAAAAATATGGCTCAGTCACTCCTTCATAGCTAACACTCCACCAAACCATCACTGAACTCGGATAATGTCCACGTTGCACTCTGTCGACTAATTGGGAAGCTTCCTTAGAGCTTTGAGCATAAATACGGTCATTTTGTTTGTTAAAATGTTGCTCTATTGTAAAAATTTTCTCATCCGTAAACAAATTTTTTCTGTGACCTCCCTTTGCGTACCGCTTCAGTAGTTGTTTCGATTTTACCACCCTATTCTTCTTTAAATTATCAGTTAAGAAGTGACCAGTGCGTCTCTTATAGGCGGCAAGTCCTAAGTCATCTTTTAAAATACGTGACTTGGTTCTAGGTGCTATCTTCATTTCCCGAGATAAAATCTTTTGCTTTCGGACAGGATTTCTTCGAATTCTTTCCCTTACTGCTTTGACCACCTTTTTCGTACGAACACTACGTGGACGGCCAGATCTTTTTCTATCACAAACAGAGGAAGTCTCATTGTACCTACTAATAGCCCGGTACACAAACATTTTACTAATACCAAGGGTATGGAGAGTTTTAAAAATTGCATTTGGCTCCATACCTACTTTGTGTAATGCAATCACAGCGATTCCGTTCTCTTTATCGCCCCACTCCATTTTAATATCGCAAAATATTATAAAATGTATTGGCGCCAAAATGAGAAAACACAATGAACAACCGTATAAAAATGACAGATTCGAAATTCAAATGTAATATTTTTTTATTTTTAAGTGTAACAGTATTTATGGCCAGACTAAGTATATTGTGTGCATTAGGAAATTATGAAATCTGTTATTTTCTTTACTGCTTGTTTTGTGAATTGGGCATCATAAGCGGTGATGCTTAAACTCGGAGGCTTTTAATTCCCACCCAGCAGGCTTAGCATGGCGCGTTGACTATAGAAGAGAAAGTGAATAGTCCTCGTCCCGTCTCGCTTCGTTGTTAGTATGTGAAAGAGCGAGAAGAAATATGGTTTATGTCTCTTGTTTCGTTTTGTCCGTGCTCCGCCTGCTGAGGTATTATTTTACTAATAAGTTACAGCCGAAGCGAAGCAGCCACCCCAGATAAGATATACGTTTTTCGATAGTCGCTATAGCAATCGTTAAATGGAAAATGCATGGGATTGACGTAAGCCCTCGCTTAGCTTTTGATAGTAATTGTCAAATATGATTTCTCCATTTAGCGATAGCGATTACCTATCTGAGGTGGCTGAACCATTGTGATCGACTAATAGGAGTGCAATTGACTTTCAAATGTGCAAGGCGGTGATAATGAGGCGTTCTAATTGGTCAAAATCAACGATTCAATTCCGGCTCAGCTGTGGCTTATTAAAAGAATTAGCCCTGGACAATCCTCTAATGGCTTCACAAACTAAATCATTCAACTGCAACTTAATTTCAAATGTTTAGGCGTCTAAATAAAGTTTTTGTTTTATCGCTTTAAGGCCCCATCGAAAGAAGAAGCAAATGCAACGGACCTTTTGGCCGAAAACTGAAATTTGTCTTATCGCTTTGTATTGTCTTCTTTTATTTTTACTCTTAGTTCTGTCTTTTTAACAAATAAATAATTATTTATTAATTCATTCATTAATTTATCATCTTTCCAGGTGATCGATGGTGGGCAGCGGACGGCCGCGGCGTAATCACACATGCTGACGATATGGTTAGTTCGTCATACACACATTTAATATTTATCGGCTACAGTTTCAATGAGTAGTCAAAACATCAGCGACTCAGCATCAACAACAACACCAATATATGAAAAAAAAAAGATTTTTCATTTCTTGTGTTGGGAAAGCATGTTGCATATGGGTAAATGCTTTCAGATATTTGACCATCTCCCGTAGCATGACCACCAAATCATGATATTATGAATAGAGCATCCAATTTCGGAAGGTCGTTCGTCATGTTGGATTTTTCGTTTTGTTTCGTTGTAATAATTTCGTTTCGTTGGAATAATTCGTCAACTTGGAATTCCGCAACTAGTTGCGGAACTGCGAGTCTGCTTAATATCGGACTACTTGAACTATGTAGTTCCCGAAATAGGAGTTCTTGTTGATTAAATAAAAATTCTTTTTACTTTTGTTACTTTTGCTATAGAAAAATAAGAAAATAAACATGCAAATTATCATATTAAAAAAAAAGAACCACAATTAACTATTTCGGCTCGACCGGAGTGATACCACGGCCTCACAGAAGACCGGCGTGAAGCAACGCTTGAGTTGTGTTTCGTCGAGTGAGTGAGGGTACCGGAGGCCCAACCCCCCTATGATGGCGCAGTTAAACAGATTGTTACCCCAGGAGGGTACCAACTGCGCTAGCGTTGGAGAATCCCTCTCTGGACGTCCACTTTCAGGACGCAATATACCTGGGCGTGGACGCCTAGGCTGCCCCTCGTATTCTGGGGGGGGGGGGGGGGGCAAAACCACGCTCAAACATACCTGGGGCAAGAGTAAACCCACGGCACCCCCTGCCACACTGACTGTGGACTTCTGTAATATCAGGGGACTTCACTCCAACCTGAATGCTGTCCACCACCACCTCGAGACAGTAAAGCCGGCCTTGCTCTTTTTGACCGAGACACAGATATCGTCTCCGGCGGACACTTCTTACCATTCCTACCCAGGGTACGGACTGGAACACCTCTTCGCACCTCAGGCCGGTGTGTGCGTGTACGTCAGAGACGATATATGTTCTCGGAGCCTCGGTCACCTTGAAAGTAGGGACCTCTCCACCTTATGGCTCCGTGTAGACAGCGACGACCATCCCCGCGTCTATTCGTGCCTCTATAGGTCCCATAGCGGTGATACCAAAACCGACCGACTCATTGAGCACGTTCAAATGGCTGCAGACTTTGTGCAGCAGCAGATCCCACTCGCAGAGATCTTGATACTTGGCGATTTTAACGCTCACCACACCGAATGGCTCGGTTCAAGCAAGACCGATCAAGCGGGGAGATCTCTTCACGCCTTCGCTCTTGCATATGGCCTGACACAATTGGTTACTACACCCACGCGAATTCCTGATGTGGAGAGCCATGAACCTTCACTGTTGGATCTTCTGCTGACTTCTCATCCCGACGGCTACCTCATATCTGTCGGCGCCCCTCTTGGCTCCTCAGATCACTGCCTCATAAGGAGTTCGGTGCCACTCACGTGCTTGCAACGACCTCGAGTCGCACGTAGTCGCCGTGTGTGGCACTACAAGTCAGCAGACTGGGATAGGATGCGGTCCTTTTTTGCGTCCTACCCTTGGAGGCAGGTTTGCTTTATGCCGGATGATCCCAACTCCGCCGCTGAGTCTGTTGCCGATGTGGTGTTGCAAGTTATGGAAATTTTCATTCCATCCTCAGTTATCCCCATTGGTGGCAGATTCCAACCTTGGTTTGGTCAATCCTCCAAAAAGGCTTCTCGCTGGAAGCAGGAAACCTACCAAGCCTGGGTAAACGCGGTGACGTCTCGGGATGGAAATACCAGCACTTTGAAAAAGCAGTATAACTATGCCTCCAGATCCTTCAAAAGGGACATTGCAAGAGCGAAGTCGGAGCACATCAGTAGAATTGGCGAGAGGCTAGAGCGTATTCCTTCGGGGTCTCGTGCGTTCTGGTCTCTCGCCAAAGCTATTCAGGGAAATTTCTGCATGCCATCTTTTTCACCACTGCACAAGGATAACACTTCGTTAGCCCATGATGCTAAAGAGAAAGCCGATCTTTTTAGGAAACTCTTTGCATCCAACTCGACCTTGGATGACGGGGGACAGGAACCACCGGCCATACCATGGTGCACGAGCTTTATGTCGGATATTCGGTTCCACCAAAGCTCAGTGCGTCAAGCACTAATCACCCTGGATATCCACAAGTCGAGTGGGCCTGATGGTATCCCTCCTATCGTGCTAAAGACGTGCGCTCCAGAGTTGGCACCGGTTTTAACGCGACTATTTCGGCTCTCGTATTCATCTGGCGTAGTCCCAACCTCATGGAAGACAGCTTTAGTGCCGATCCCTAAGAAAGGTGACCGCTCGAATCCGTCCAACTACAGGCCGATAGCTATAACCCCTTTGTTTTCAAAGATAATGAAATCGCTAATCAACTTCCAGCTTCTCCGGTACCTAGAGGATCACCAGCTGCTCAGTGACCAACAATACGGCTTTCGTAGGGGTCGCTCTGCTGGTGATCTTCTAATTTACTTGACACATCATTGGGCAGAGGCAATTGAAGCGAAGGAGGAGGCACTGGCAGTTAGTTTGGACATCGCGAAAGCCTTCGATCGGGTATGGCACAAAGCGCTCCTCTCTAAACTTCCTTCATACGGGCTTCCCGAGAAATTATGTGGATGGGTCACTAGCTTTCTAGCAGACAGAAGCATTAAGGTCTTGATTGATGGTGAATGCTCAGACCCACTGCCTGTAAATGCTGGTGTCCCCCAAGGATGTGTGCTTTAACCTACACTATTCCTTCTGCATATCAATGATATGCTACAAATCAGCAGCATTCATTGTTATGCAGACGACAGCACGAAAGACACCTTCTATAACGGCCGTGCGAACTCTTCTCGGGAAAACGTCATTGAGTGCCGGAATAAACTTGTGTCTGAAATCGAAACTTCATTAGAGAAAGTTTCTAACTGGGGTCGTCTTAATTTAGTCCATTTCAACCCCTCAAAGACACAGGTTTGCGCGTTCACCGCAAAGAAAATACCATTTGTCGTATCTCCTCGCTTTCAGGGCATTCCCCTAACTGCCTCAGCCAATATTGGGATCCTTGGTGTCGACATATCGAGCGAAGTCCAGTTCCGTGGCCACTTAGAGGGTAAAGCTAAATTAGCTTCTAAGAAGCTTGGTGTACTCAACAGATCGAGACAGTATTTCACTCCGGCGCACCGCCTTCAGCTTTACAAGGCGCAGGTTCGGCCTCATATGGAATACTGTTTTCATCTTTGGGCTGGGGCACCCCAATACCAACTTCTCCCACTGGACCGCATTCAATGGAGAGCGACTCGAATCGTCGACTGCCAGGAAATTTCAAATCGGCTTGATACCTTGGCGCTGCGTAGAGATGTCGCTTCGCTATGCATCTTCTATCGTATTTATTACGGGGAATGCTCCGAGGAATTGTTCGGACTTATACCTGCCGCCTCTTTTCGCCATCGTTCCACGCGGCAAAAAATCCATGCCCATCACTTAGATGGTTGGCAGTCCACAACTGTGCGTTTCTCTCGAAGTTTCCTGCCTCGCACAGTCAAACTTTGGAACGAATTGTCGCCTGCGGTATTTCCGGACCGATACGACCTTCAAACTTTCAAAAAAAGAGCGTATTCCCACCTCAAAGGCCGGCAACGCACTTGTAACTCCTCTGGGGTTGCGGGTGTCCATGGGCGACGGTAATTACTTACCATCAGGTGATACGTCTGCTCGCTTGCCCCCTATCCCATAAATAAAAAATAAAAAATTAGTTATTACGAGATTAATTGCCAGTTCCGGAACTCCCTAAAAATAGTCTGAGATTCCGAAATTTCGATATTCCTTATCTCGGAATAGAGTCCCTAATGATAAAGCTGTTTATCGTGGTGAACTGTCAACCGCTATAAACCGCTTTATCATATCGTATTTTGGTGGTCATGCTAAGAAGACTGATCTTTCTTTCGCTAGGGAGGGAAATAATTTTAATGAACATTAAAAATACATATTTCCAAAAGCAAAGGGATGCAACTCATTCAGTCATTGTTAGTGATCCTACATAAGGATGCTTTAAAACTTTTACACCTTTACAAATACTTTTTATTTTTTTATATTTGCATATACAAATGAGTTTCCAATAAATTAGTATTATAATTTGATAACCTTAAGGGTTTTCATTTCAATGCAGTGCAAGAGTAATTGACAAAAGTAAGATCGTCTTTTACGAGTACTTGTTATTACTTAACTATAAAACCCCCATTGGTAATTGTTGACACAAAAATAAATTTGTAAATATTTTTGACATAAGTTTCATGTTAGCTAAATCTAATTAAATAAATCTATATTTAATTTAGTGAATCATACTATTTATTTATTTATTAAAATCAAAATAGCTTAGTTAATAGATCCAGGGCCGGATTTACATATTTCACGCCTATGGGCCCAAAATGCTACCTGCTCCCCCCCCCCCATTTACTCTTTACAAAAAAGGGAATACTATTTTCTTTTTCATCATTTGGTCAGATTTCATAAATTGGTAGTTAGTACTAAATTAGTAGTTATTATTAGTGAGATAAAAAGCTTTCATAAAACAAAATATTATTTGCAGTTTGAGTACAGACTGTTCTTTTACCATCTGTTTGATCTTTACAGAAATACATGAGGTCACTCACATGAGTTTTACATAAGAATTATACTTACTACAAACAAGAACAGTGCAAAGTGGTAATGACGAAATGCAACATCAATGACACTGAATAATACAATAATGTTGGTTGGCGTATCAAATTGTAGATATTGATAGGTAGATTACAAAATAATGTCTATCACATTTTCAAAATGGCAGCTACCTGCTCGCATAATACCTAATATTTTCCGAATTTCCGAGTTTTTAGCGCTTTGCCTCCCTTGAAAATTTGCCGCTATGCGCCCGGGCCCACTACGCCCCTACGATAAATCCGGCCTTGGTTAGATTAGATCCTTTGAAGAGTAGGCGCGAAAAATATTTCTAGTAGACAAGTTAAAATGGTAACTAAACAATCACAATAGTATATTTTGTAACGTGGGACTAAACAGCAGGCCAATTATGGATCTTTCATCGTATGACATGGTATAAATTTGAGAAAAAGAAGTCATGAAATGCTGCATTTCGTATTACCAATCTTAAAAGTGGTCACTTTGAGCAATAATTCGGATTATCCTATACATTTAATCTATGCCTGAATAGCTCAAAAAATCTGAAATATCTGTATTGAGTAGTTGACTGATCTATTTTTTGTAGAAACGTCTTTAATTTATCATAATTAATAAAAAACGAATGGCGGCGCTAGTAGTAGGTACTGTGCCCTCGTGGCGTCAATACGGTAGGTTGGAGACGCGGGTTCAAATCCCGCCCGAGACGATTTTTTTTTCTTTATTGATTTATTCGTCATTTTTCAATTTATTTAGCATTATTAAAGAAAATGCAAAGTCACATATAAAAAATTTATAAGTTATATAATTTTTAAATTTATTTAGGAATTTTAAAGAAAATACAAAGTCACATATAAAGAATTTATAAATTTATACGTTTCTTATTCCTTTAGGCCATAAAACTTTCATAAGATTTTAAGCAAATCTTCCGAGATTTCGGCGGCAAGAGATTAACGATTATATCCTTTTCTCTTTGCTCGACATCAAACTCTTCACTGTCATTAAATATTGTTTAATTAATCAATTTATTCTAAACTACACTCGATTTTACATTCCACAAAAATTCTGTGCTTGGTAACTTGTTATGTAGCCGGCTTAATCTATGATGTATGGCTTTATTAAAATAAAAGAATTTAAAAAAAAACTTGTTATGTCTCAACCGGTTACAGATTGACAAAAACAAATCGCGATGTTCTAGGTGGTGAAAGTCCATAGACAAAGTAGAGTAAACTGCGAAAAGCAAAAATGCGCCACGCCACCTTCTTTGAAAAGCATAGAACTAAAACAACGTAGACTTCAACATTTCCGTAACGAAGACAATAATGATATCTATCTATAATGTAAACAACCAAAAAATCGTAATTTTTTTCTAATTTCAAAGTGCTACGGTCCGTATGAAATTGTTGATTTATTTATTTTGATTGTTCAATTTTTTTTTAATTTCATGTAACAATTGTTAATAGTTGTATGCTTGATCAGCTACTAGAAGCAAATTCAATAATCGATTAAATTTTACTCCCTAGGGACTAAAGTAGTCATTTTAGTCCAGCTCTTGGAGGCTAAATTGACGTACTTCTAGAGCATGAGAAGGGAAAAATAATTTATATTTTTATTAAAAATTAACAGGTCGATTACACTCGGGCTGTCTTTCAAAATTAGCTAGTACTATTATCACAGAATAAATAATAGTACTAAACTACTATCATGCTATTACAAAATTAGGTTACAAACTAAGCTATTTTACGTATAACCGATTTTTAAATTGGTTTGTATATTTTGTAAAGATTTTCTACGAAATACGCATATAAGAAAATAGAACAATGTTTTTGCACGAATACCATAGCTATTATACGAAACCGAAACTAAAATAAATACATTGTTGAGTGTTCGAATACTTAGATAAAATATATTTTATAATAAAAGATATTATGGTACTTACTAAAATCGTTATTGCTGTCACCTAATTTTCATTCAATAACAATACATTATTATTGTTGTGCAAGTAAGCTGCTTCGCAAATAGCTGCACTAACAATAAATGAGTGCAACCGTTTGCATGTGGCGTGATAAGTAATGATACATATTAATTTATATGCATTTAAATTTAAGCAAAATACGCTATTCTGTGTCTATTTGAGTTTTTCCGTACCAGCGCCATCTTTTGAAGGGTAGCTAAACTAGCAACAAGTAATACGAAGAAGCAAACCTTGGCATTTAAGTTTAAGCGCCACCCGCTAGATGGCGTTATGCAAGGCTTATAAAGTACTGTGGCCTTTTCGTGTGAGAAATTAGAATTCAAGAGTTTGTTTTTCAAATTATCATTTGTTCCAGGATACAGTATGGCCCCGGTACATTGGCTCAACTCACTCGGATGTCTGTCGCTCTCGCTGCTGTGTCTCTTCGCTACAACTCTTCGGGTCACAAGCGGTAAGTGCTGTTAGAATAAAAAGCAGAACTCTTTTGTACAATAAAATTTTGATCATGATGTTTTACCTTATTTTAAAAACACAGCCGAAAGCATTTAATAAATACGACGATTTATGAACATGGTAACTGATAGCAATGAAATTTAGTGAGCCTAAAGGAAGCCATTTACTTAAGAGGCCTATTACAAAAATTACGTGCTCGAGTCGAGGGATGGAGGATGGAGGATTCAACCGAGAGCGCGAGCCTGCGGCGAGGGGTTCGCTTGTGCGGACTTTTAATGGAATTTTAAAGCCGCAATGTTCAATATTAACAAACTGGTTGCTTTACTCAGTCAGCATGATATCTTTATAGCAGTTTTCCGGATTGGAATAGGCTTAAAATCTCAATTGTATTTTATTGTATTTTCGTTCACTTGAGAATAATAAATATTTTTGGCAATCATAAATACAAAATAACCATTATTGCTTTACGAACCAAAAATAAATAAATATTGATGACGAATATCAATTTGATATTATTTTGATTTTCGTCAAAAAAAAAAAAACAAGAAAACAGCAGAAATCGAACGCAGACGATACTCGATGAGCCCTAACCGCCAGACGAATAAGTCAGAAAATAGAGCCCCTGCTCAGGGGTCTCGCACCCACTCATAACCAGAAACTCATAACTGGAATAAAATGTGGCGACTCATAACTGACTTGAGGACCCACTCATAACCATGGTTATGAAATATATTTTAAACTTATAAAATATTTAATTTAGAGGAGTAACTCATAACCGAACATAAAAAAAGCAAATACCTAAACTGTGAACTACTTTAAAGTACATTTGAGACTAATAATGCTTGATTACTATTATATACTCGCATACTAATTTTAAAGTAGGTAGTTTTTATTTTATTATTTCATACTAAAAAGGAATATTTAGTTACAGTACAAACGGCAACACAGTCTTAACGGTCATTTCAAGACGCAATACACAAATAATCCAGTGCTTACCCGTGGTTCTACTCACGTGTCCGGTAGTACAACTACTTATTATCTTTGACAATCAAAGAACACCATGCGGGTAACTATCGGTTTTAATATTTATATTATTTTGAAGAAATTAAGGAATGCTTTAATAAAACTATTTAAAAGCAACTTTAACGCAACTTTCAATTGCGAGTCATTTGATTTTTAACCGACTTCACAAAAAGGGGGACTTTATCATTTCCATTGTATGTTCTTTTTTTACGTTTGCTACCTCATAACTCTGTCATTTATTAACGGATTTGGAGAATTCTTTTTTGTTTGAGGGGGTATAGTTCTCGATTAGTCTCATCAACTCCGGTCACCAAATCCGGAATCGGGCAACAAAAAATACCCGTAGTACTATACTAACAGTAGTACCACGGGTAAGCACTAAACAAATCTTAGTGCGAGGAAGGCATAAATAGTTTCTCTCCGTGACATCTTCAACAAAAATAACAATATTGAGAAGTAATTGAGAATTAGTTTGTCCTGATTGCTATCTCATCTACTTTCAAGCGCCGCATAAGAGAATACTATCTATCCAAGTCCTAATTATGATATAGGTATAAAAATTTAATAATATTCATATTATTTGTGTAATAGGTATTTCTACATATTTTTTATTTAGTATGTTATATAGGATGGTTTTATTTTTATATATTTGTTTATTATTTGATCGCCTTCTTAGCTGCTATACACGCAAATTCTAATATATTACAATTTCTCCTTTCGCAAAAAATAGATACAATCGAACATAGAACCTCTTCCTTTTTCAAAGTCGGTTAAAAAAGGAGGTTCTCAGTTTCACCTGTATGCTTGTATGTATGTTTGTCCGTGATTATCTCGCGTATGGCTGAATCGATTTTGGTGCGGGTTTTCAGAAAAGTATTTGTTACATTTAGAATAAGGATTTGGTATTTTAAATTAACTAAAAAGGTTGAAAAGATTTTTTTTACAATAAATAAAACCGACTTCAAAATCACCAAAAAGTCATAAATAATATAAGAATACAAACAACATCACAATTTTATATTAAAGTCGGTGCCAAGCAATCAATAGCCATCATACCGCAATAGCCACTCTCACCTTGCCGACCTGCAAGATGGCTCTTTACACCTCTTTTATACCAAGCTTTTTACTTTGATTTAAAATATTATTTACCCTTTTTTGTAAATGTTGTTAATAATTATTAAAGCGACTGTACATAATTGTGTAGTTGTGTTGGTTATGAGTTTCGTCTTCTCACATCAGCGGTTATGAGTGGGACCTTTACGTATTGGTTATGAGATTTTTGGTTATGAATGGGCGCGAGACCGCTCAGGGGCTCAGGTAAGATAAGTCAGTTAAGCAGGACAGCAGATAAAGTCTCTACACCAAACCGTCTTGTCAGCGTGATCCTCCCTTAAGTAGACCCAAGCCTGGCTGTGAGACTTAAATGGGCCAAATCGCAGCACGTTAGTTGAACAAAAATGGTTGCCATCTTCCCAAGCACAGTCGTAGGCCCTTGCGCCCCGCACTTCGTTTGAGACCTACTATAGCAACGGGGCCGACTCAGCAATAGCAATTCTTCTATTTATTTTATTCTATTCTATTCACTTAACTAAGATACATCCCATTGCTGGGCTCCGAAAAGTTCCTAAAAGTTAGGGATCCTTCCATCACCAGCTCGGTTCATGATTACCAGACGTAAATACTTGAATAGCTTGCGAAGAAACATGCAACACGTTGGACATACCTATAAAATTTAAGGGTTTCCCTCGATTTTCCTGGGGTCTCATCATCAGATCCTGACTTTGGTAACAATGGGACTACTCGGCACTTGCCTTCCACTCGCGAGGTCCGGATTCGAGTCCGCCCTGTACCAATGTGTTTTTCGTTTTCGAATTTTATATTATGTACATTTGTCTGACGGTCCTGCGGTGAAGGAAAACATCGTGACGTAACCTGTATACATCTGCGAAGAAATTCAATGGTGTAAGTATGTGAAGTCGACTAATCTGCACTGGTATGGGCCAGCGTGGTTGACTAAGGTCTAATCACCCTAACAATAGGGTAGGCTCGAGCCCCTCGGTGGGGACGTATATGAGTTGTAATGATGATGATGAATGCACATAACTACTGAGCAACAGCAACGCGTTGCTGCGTCAGCTAGTAGCATGTAAGAACAAAAATTGCAATACCGGCGGTATCACTTGCGCGAATTTTATTTCTCCGCGTCTTCAAATTTTCTTTGAAGAACCACAGTGTCGATGCATAATATGGCTCGAGGCTCCTTGAGAGAGTTATCGAGTTATCGATTTATCTGAAGGCGACGGATATCGGCGAGTTCCGAGGCGCCGAGCAATGAACCGATAAGCACTGGTAAGCCGGCACCCTCAGCTGGTCGTTTGGCGGTCGTTCAACTCTAATGCGGGGACATAAGGACCGAAATACCGCTGGACATAATATACAATGTGTTATACTCCTTTTTTACTAGAGTTTACTCGTTATAAAATTTTGACGCACGTAGTACCTATTGGTCACAGATAATATAATAAATACTTCAGTACCTTGATTAAAGCTTGAAATAGTATCGACATGTGAAGTCTGGGTATGGTTAAGACTTCAGGGGCAGCGCCATCTAATACCTACTATGAAATGAGGCAGCTTAATCTAGTAGCCACTAGATGGTAGTGCCTCAATGCCATACAAACTCATATTGACGAGTTCGATGCGTGTGATCGAGTAAAACTCGGTAAATTTAGCACTAGGCACTCTACATCGGGCGGCAACAAAAGGGATCGGAACATGCGTCTCTTGTCTAACGAGGTAACATTTGTGGATAGGGATACTATGACTGAACATTATTTGTGACATTTTGGCCACGTGCACTGTGTCCTTGTAGGGGTTGGGGATTTGCTGTATAAGGCGATTGTAGCTTACCATCAGGAGTCTTCGAGGACAATCTGTTTCTATGTGAGTTTAAGTATCCACTAAAACATAACACATACACAAATGCAGAAGTCTCGTAACGCAGTTTTGCCACGAAAAGTTGTGAAATCGAATGTAAACCAGATCGCAGTCGCATTCAGCCACTTTGTCATAAACTGATACCTTGTTGTTGGCTAAAAACATTTTATAGTAATCATATCATTATTACATTGTTTTAATTCTTTAATAAATAGAGTGAACTGGCAAACGCATACGACTAATGAATCTAAGTTTACATATAAAACAAAATCTATCTAATACTAGTGGGCCCGGCGGACGATGTCCCGCCCGATTACAGCGCCCCCTACCGGGTCCAACTTTACGTTTAAACCTTCCTTGGACCTATTCAAACACACACAGAAAATTTCGTAAGAATCTGTAGAGCCGTTTTTGAGTTTTTGCGAGACTAACACACAGCGTTACATTTTTATATATAAGAAGACTAGTGGGCCCGGTGGACGTTGTCCTGCCCGATTCCAGCGCCACCTATCGGATCCAACTTTACGTTTAAACCTTCCTTAATCCTATTCAAATACACACAGAAAATTTCGTGAGAATCTGTCGAGCCGTTTCAGAGTTTTTGCGAGACTAACACACAGCGTTACATTTTTATATATAAGAAGACTAGTGGGCCCGGCAGACGTTGTCCTGCCCGATTACAGCGCCACCTACCGGGTCCAACTTTACGTTTAAACCTTCCTTGGTCCTATTCAAATACACACAGAAAATTTCGTAAGAATCTGTCGAGCCGTTTCAGCGTTTCATTTTTATATATAAGAAGAAGAAGAAGATTAGCGCTCTGCGCTTTTATTTGTTTGAAAGTACTATATGTAACTATATGTAAAGTACTATATGGTGAACTATTTAAATTAACTAGTATATTATATTGTTGTGTGTTTTTGTAATGATTATTTTTTCATAAAAATCTCCGCAACACCTTTACTACTAGAATGGAGAGAAACCGACGGACAATTCTCGCATTATCGAGCAAGAGCGCACCCGTTGGATCTTCAATATATTTGGCCCATTACGGAGACCCAACCACCTTATGTCATTATGTCATTCTTATGTCATTTCTCGTGACAGATCGTGTTTTTTCAGCTTTTATCAGCTTTGTTTTTCACGAGTTTCTCATCGTACGGAATGGTAACATTCACTAAAACACGTCTTTCCTCTTCTTATGTACTGGAAGATGGATAATTTGTCCCTCTCCTTCATCGCCGTCACACGATCAATAAGGATCGCGAATCCAGATTATAAATTCGGGAATGGCCGGGGTAGGCCGGAATTAGTTTAATGATATTTCACGGTCCGTTAAGACTGGGGCTATTGCTTTTTGGCACTCGCAAATGGTTTTCTTATAATGGCTTTACTTTGTTCCATAAAAAATATTCTGTCACGAACACTCTGGTTGGTCGAAATTAAAATATTTTTAATTCAAATCTCCCTCAGAATAAGTATTACTACTACTTACTGAAAACATTTTAAAACTGATAAGAAAGAATTGTTATAATTTAACGAATCTATTGATTGTTATATACGTAGTTAACGTCTCAACATCCACTTCAGAAATCTTTATAGATTGATTAAGAATAAAGTAAACTTACAAGTTTTTATATTTGTCACTTTACATTTTCTTTAAAGATGCTAAATAAGTTGAAAAACAAATAAATCTATACGAGAAAAAATTTCGACTCAGGCGGGATTCGAACCCACGTTTTTAACATGCTGTGTCGATGCCTTGACCAATTGAGCTACGAGCACACATCAGCCCTGACGAAATTTCGACGTTTCTACATACCTAAGTTTGTCGCCATAATATAATAACAACATCGTTGTGTGACAATTAAAGGTAAGATACTCAGTTGTTGAGGAGTCCAGATGAAGCTCGCTTACGTCTTCTGCCTTATCGTCACCACAGAATAAATAATAGTACTAAAGTACGTCACTACCATCGATGAGATGACGACATAAAGCTTCTCGGTGTAGTAACAAATAGCAATGCGTGAGCTTCCAACACTGTATAGATGGTTTCTGCAATGGGGCCGTACCATGATCGTTTAGAGCAAGGTTAATACAATATTAAAACAGAGACATGCTTATTGCCAGCGTATAGTGCTATCTCCCTTTCACTGCTATTTCACTACTGTTTTAAGCGTTCATGGTAAGACGGTTGAACCCGTATCTTGGCTGATCTAACCCGAACTGGGTCAAACCGACCACCTCGCGACACATGTTCTGCTAACGAAGGTGAAGGGCCACTTGATTACGTTATATTGCACATTCAGCCGATCAATCTGTAATTGTGAATTTGGTGCTTGTCATAATGGTTTTTATTAACATAATTTGACAAATAAACGTAACAAAATAGAGTGATTGCGTTTTTAATTTCGCCTTATTATGGGATTTTATTAAGTCGATCGAGAAAGTTGTGGTAAAGTATTAATATTATCTGTGATCTAAGTAAGTAATGGCACGGTAATAGTATTATACAGTACTGTTACCGTGGTAATGGGTTCAGCTTGGAATTTGTGTGTTAAGCATTATGTCTTATGGAAATGAAGTAGGTACTCGCTATAGCTACTAGATGGCGGAAGTTGTGTATTTCTACATTAATCCCTTTACCAATTGAAGGTTTTTGGTCTATATGGTACATACAAGTATGTAGGAACGAAGATAAGCGGTGGATTTAATTATCGATCAGTTATCTTGTATCCCAAATCTTGTGTTATTATACCTACGCGGATGTTCACGAAGGACGGCAGTCCGCGGACGCACTATAAACTATATACACGGTTTTCATAATAACCAATAAATAATCAATGCGTTATCTAAAACTAATTATTAAAATGTGTTTACACGTAATGTCATTCAACCCGAAATTTTCATGTATATCATAGTATCATCATCATGGCTATGATTTACGTACATGAAAATTTTGGGTTGAATGACATTACGGGTAAACACAATTTAGAAATTAGTTTTAGATAACGCATTGATTATTTATTGGTTATTATGAAACACCGTGTATAGGCTCGTAAAAAATAATAAGACAACTGTGTAGACTGTTTAAATTCAGGGTGCACTTTTGAGGACTGCACGCTGCCTGCAGCCAGGGGGCCTAGACACGTGGCAATCGTTTCATAGTGAAACGATTATTTAAATTCGACATCGTCACTGAGATAACGAAAACTATTTCTAGCCAACGTAAAAGGATTGTAGCGATCGCTGTGTCGAATTTTATTGTTCTTTCTATAAGCAAGCAAAATATTGGTTAATTGAAAACAAAATAACGGCCACCATAATATGTTGTTAGTATTCTAATAAAAGGTAAAATAAACGAAAACATCATATATATTTTCATTTCATGAGTTATTTTGAGAAGTACCTATATGAAAGGGTTACCTATCATAAGATCGAACATTTTTTGACCGCATTTCATTTAACTGAAAACTTTTCGACTATTTTCGTTTTGTTTTTTTTTACTTCGTCGAAATTACGTTTGCCACTGTATCATTTGACCTATTATCAATTCGATTTTTTTTGTTACTCTAATGTTTCATTTGGTCGAATTTTTTTTACCGAAGTTATGCTTACCGAAATAACAAAGAAGCAAGCAAGCAAGCAAGTAAGCCTATAGCATGCAACATGCAGCAAGCATGCAGCATGCTGTTTGATGCTTCGCTCGCTTTGCTCGCTCCGCTGTGCGTGGTCACAATATCTAACCTAACCTAGCTATTATCCTGTAACACCTTTTCCTTGCGAAGGGCTTCCGACCCCCGACCCCTCCCGAGCAAGGGGGCTGGCCTCCCCCCCCCCACCCCTTGCACTTTTTGCATAACCTGGCTCATTCGTTACCTTTGATGTAATAGCACAGAGGTTAAATAGATGCACAACATAATGTAACATTTGTAGCTAAATAATATTCGGTAAAATGTTGTTTTGATGAAGTGAAAGTATATAGCAAATGAAAAAAGTTCAAAAGAAACTTCCATTAATAGTAAAAGAAATATTTTGAAAATCGGTAAAACGTTGTTCGGTAAAATAACACCTATGTCAAATGATATTTCGATGATTTCAAAATATGGCAAACAATACATATGGCAAAAAAGACGTCGGTGAACCGTTTTCTATCAAATGAAATTCGAACAAGCAAATTTCGGACAAGTGATAGGTTCCCATATGAAAGTAACGAAAAAACAGTTCGCTTCTCTACCGATTCGTTGCGAATCAATACATTGTCTACCTATTTACATACATATGACTTTGATCGATTTGCCACGTGATTTAGCGATGACGTGTGTCAATGCCATACATTTTGTTCGTTTCTAACTTTGTTATCGTTTTGGAATTGTTACTTTGTCTAGGCCCTTTGTTGCTCAAATGTAGTTACAGAAGAATCGTCTTACATTTTGTTTGAAGCGCCCGAGATAAATAATTATGTATTAGTAGAATTGTCTCTGTCATGTACAACTGTCGATAGTTGATTATCTTTTGTTCTGTAGAGAAATACCTATAGTCATTCGCCTCGAGTCAGCCAGTCAAGTCAACACTGAGGGTCAATAGTTGCTCGGTATATAATTTTATATTTCTTTGGGTTGGTAAAAATCTCTTGTAGTTTTGTGATAGTCTCCGTGAGACATATATGAAGTGAGTTTTTTATTGGCAAATATTTTTTTATCATCCCCTGGTTAATCCGGATTTTATGTAACTTAGAATGTAACTACTGGGAACAGAGCGACTTTTTTACAAATATTTTATAGCAAAAAGTTCTAATGTATTGTAAGCCTCATAAGAGAAGCAAAACAATAAAACCGTAGAAATAACGTTTATAAAGAGATTTTCTTGTAAAGGTTGTTCTTGTTTTTTCAAACTAGGTCGTTCGTCCCTCACCTTAAATTTTTAATCTGATCTATTCGTGCTGGGTTCAAACCTAAGGTTAGTTCGTCTGGTTCTAATAATTGGTCTGCAGGAGAACACTTTCTGGAAGTTTGTTAGCATTCCTTATAACTTTACTTTGTTTAATTTGACTGTCTTTATTTCGTTCTTTCTGTCCAAGTGTTTCAAGCATTTACTTACTTTCATTAGGTTATTCTACTTCCATAAGTCTCTAAAGGTTCATGATCTGGTCTTTTCAAGAATGTTTCTTGTTTGCATTTAAGTTCCTCTAGTAATCGCGGCAGTTCTTATTAAGGCGCATAGTGGTCCTAATGACCTTGCTCGATCGTCCCGCACTAATTACATAGGAGTGAGTGAGAGTGAGGGGAATATTCAAGCAAACCTTTACGCGTAAGATGAATTATTTAAATTAAAAATTAATAAAGACGAATAAGAAAAATCTAAAAACACCATCCGCTTGAATATTGTTCACTTTATTTATTGAAATTTAAAGTATATGATTTAACCTAATATTTACGACGCGAATAGTTTAAAAGTTTTAAAATCGAGGCATGTTTGGGTCACATTTTAACCAAGTTTTAATTAATTTATTAAAAAATAAAAAAGACAATCCTCTAAAGAATGCGTTGAATAATAACATATCTTTTTTTAAAGATTTTTTTATTCAATATTTATGAAGAGAACCGGCTTTTTCTGCAGTGATTTTTTATGATTGACCCTACTAAGTATGCGCCTTAAGTGATCTGTTTGCATTCGCGTTATTTTTGTCAGTTGTCTTTCATCTTGCTAGATGCCAAACCGTTTTGCATTCGAATATCTATTAGAGATTTAAACCGATCGGTGGTCTTGTGGTTGAGACCGCCCAGTATCAATATGGAGGACCGGGGTTCGATGCCTTATAGAAGCAGAAGTTTTGCTGCTTGGTTTGGTTAGTGCTAGGGCTTCTGAGCCCGCCTGGCTAGTATACCATCTCACCTAAGTTTGTCGCCATAATAACAATGTATATAACATTGTTGTGCTCCGGCAATCAGAGGTAAGATAGCAAGACCTTTAGCTGTTGAGGAGGCCAGAAGAAGCCTGCTTCATCTTCTGCTTTATCGTCACTTACCATCAGGTGTGATAAAATCCAATATAATTCAAAACACTAAATCCACGAGTATGAATGAACCCTTCATTGCATTTGCATGTCAATATGGCGGGATATGTTAGGCAGCAATAGAATTTTTTTTTGGACGCCATTTCTAACTATATACCTGACGCAAATAAATTATTTCATTTCATTTCAAGAGCTTCCCTGTTGTGTATATATAAATGATTTTA
This sequence comes from Schoenobius gigantellus, assembly GCA_963935595.1. Lineage (NCBI taxonomy): Eukaryota > Metazoa > Arthropoda > Insecta > Lepidoptera > Crambidae > Schoenobius > Schoenobius gigantellus. The sequence continues at coordinate 31,651,424 of OZ012551.1, forward strand.
AAGAACGTACTCATTATGTTCCCGTTTCGCCATACCAATCTCAGTTGATCTTTAATTGTCATAAACTAGGTCACCTACCTGCCGCTTGACACTTGCCACCTCGAACGGGGTCTGTGAATTTTTAATACCACTCTATTTTTAAATGAATGAACAAATATTTTGTGTTCACACGGCTCCGCTTACTGCTGCAGTCGATATCAAGTGTAATTGGAATGGGTTTTTGGATAGAATATAAATTATAAGGCATGAGAACATTCAATTTGTCGTATGCGAATTTCAAGAGAATCATATCATAATACTTTATATACAATACAACATTGCCTGTTCATTGATAGCGATCAAAGATTTATTTCTAAGAGAGAGACTTTTTATACAGCAAGAATCTGACTATAGTAGTTAACTTTTTCTTTAGCGAAATGTGACATTAAAGCGTTGCCAATATTTCTTTCTACGTTTTAAGTTATGCAATTTAAATTGGTAATTATCTAAATGCCGGTTTATAGCCGGCTTTGATAACGTGGTGCATCATACTGAATGTATCTGATTGAAACATCGGTGTGCTCCAACTATTCTAACAGGCATTTATGTAGTTTTGAAATATGATGTATATGAAGTATACATCATATTTCAAAACTACATATGTGTATGAAAATTTTGTAATATTGGCATTCTGAATGTTGTAATGTTGGAGATTTAAAAGAAGAGACAACAAATAGAACCGAGTTTCTTGCCTGTTCTTCTCGAGAAGAGTCTCCCAATTTCCTAATAGGCGCAGAGTCAACCTTTCTCTCATTAACGTGTCCCTAATTATGGCTGGGGTGTATTACAAGGATTAAATAATTGATTTTTTACATTTAAATATAATGTTTGGGGTTAATTCATTGGCCTGTAAGGGTCTATATTGAATAACGCCTTTGGAATTTCAACTTATGTCTGTTCTTTCCAAGCAAGGAGATTATCAATTGGTATTATGATTAGTTATTAAATGCAACAAATATGCTGGTAAGTAGTAGTTATTTATAATATTTTCACATTTATTGATTTTCTACATGCCACAACAAAGTTCGCAGCGTTAAAATAGAATTACTTCCTGCTCATTTATCATAATATATTGCACGATAATACCGGTAAATGTCAAACACGATATAATAGCTTATTTTTATGTGAAATAACGTGATAAATCGTTCACAAGACACCTGACGTCCCGCGCCAAATAAATCAACCTTAAAGAGCAAAGTCAACTTTAATACCCAGGACACAAAGTGGTATGTGCTATGTGGATGTGTTTGCATTTTCGATTGTACAGAATGTAATACTTATACAGAGTGTAATATTGTGTATTCGTTTTAGCAAGTGAGTACGAGATGCAATTCAGTCGAATATTTTTATTCAAGGGACTACTCTCTAACGCACAACTATCTATATTAAAATGATTTTAGCTCATTTTGTGAACTGGGTAAGATTTAATGCAAAGACATTATTTACCAGTCACACTTTGAGTAATACTGAAAAAGTACTAATAGATGTACACTCGGCTGCACGTTCGTGTGGCTGTGTGTACTATGATCTTAAAATAAAACTGGAGGGTGAAAAAAATGTATTCATAAATAATTCAGAACAGAATGTAAATATACCTACAACCTTTTGCATATTATTGTTGTGTTTGGTGTAGGGTTAGATAGGGGTTCTTTCTTTGTTTCATGATCGATTGCTCGGGTTGAAGGCCAAGAACAATAAAATCACAAATAGATTAGTTACTTTTATGTATTGTCTCTACTGACTACACTGGAAAGAGGCGCGTCATTCACTGCTGTATGCAGTGTTGACCTATTACTCCGCGCGCATAAATGGCGGGCGCATAAGCCCTTAAATTATTCCCCCTCTTTTTACGTTAAAATAAGAGATAGACAATAAGAAAATTACATGTGAAAAAAATATGGTTAAGTATATATAATTATTTAAATTATAAGTACAAATAATCTTACATAACAGGTAGACAATGTTTGTTATTAATTTTCAATTCAAATTTAATTTAAAGGACAATAGCTTATTGGCATCGAAAATCATTATATATAAAAAAAAAACTTATACTAGCACGACCTGAGATGGGACAACGGTTGCGCGTGCCTGTTGCTGCGCCAGCGTGCCGATCCACAAGCTGCGTGACTCGTTTGCGTGCCCACTTCTTTTATGGGATAGAGGGGGTAAGTGAGCAGACGTATCACCTGATGGTAACTTGACGTTGCTGCTCTTGCATTGACGTAAACAAAAGTATATCAGTGCAAATGACATGATAGCGCAGTTGATATAGGCTACCATACTAAATTCGTTAATTTTATCGTTGAACGATGATCTGTTGACCTAATTACTCCGCGCGCATAAGTGGCGGGCGCATAAGCCCTTACATTATAATCAATCTAGCTTAAGTATCAACTTGATCGACACTTGAAGCTGATTGCGCAATTTCGATAACAAAACAAATAGTAATTGAGTAAGATGTCTGTATGTTAGTTTGAGCCACGTCATTTCTCGTGTGAATATTAAAATATTTTTTGCGACGGACACTGGCATCGTCCATTCTTTTCCCCTCAATATCTCAATCCAACAAAACATTGCAGAAAGTAATAATAATAATAATGTTTATTGGCACAGTAACAGCATATAAAATTAGTGAGTCCCCAGATCCCCGAACTAGTTAAAACTGTATTTCGGGAACCAGTGTTCTCGCTTTATAACACACAGTATAGGAAAATTTATACAAAGTGCTGTATCAATATACTTAAGATTAAAAAAATATATTCCATACTAAATAATGCCATTCAATAAAAATAATAAAGTGGTTTTTTTCGCTGCAGATGTCACTGCGAACGCCATACTGTGCTGTGACCATTCCCTTCGTTGATCTTGTTGGTGAAGCTGCATTAAATATGTATTTTTGTGAAAATAATTAGTGAAAGAATTTTTGAAATCGGTTCAGTAGTTTTTGAGTTTATTCGTTAGACACATAATAATAATAACAATAATAATCCTTTATTGTTCTATAAAAAACCTTACATACATGTTTGTTACTTAAGTACCTAAACTAGGTCTAGCCTGTTCTTATAGGTACTTATGCTCTTTTATCTGCTGATAAAGGTTTATTGCTTGTGCATGTTGTCCCTAGCTATTATGATATACAATATACACACATATATTCGCACACACATATACATATATACACACACATACATATATATAGGCACAGTGCATGGATAGACATTTATAACCATACAAAACACTAACTTATTCCCAATATAAGTCAATAATATGTAAATAGTGATTTTATTAATTATTCGCAATGTATTAATGATTTCTAGTTAGCAATTCTTCTGTCATATTATAATCTAATTTATAAAGCCATTGCCTTAGAATTAAGTTGCACGTATGTTTATTTTTGTCATGTATATCAATTTCTTTGTTGAGTTTGTTATATAAAAATGGCCCTGCAAAATATGGAAAACGATGAGCAAATTTGGTTTTACTTTGCACAGAGGTACTTTTAAAATATATGTGTTTTCGTCTTTTATTGGAATTTAGGTTACTATTTGGCTCGCATTGTTTGTGTTCTTTTAAAATAAGCTCTAGGTAATATAACTGTCTTACAGTTAATACATTATTTTGTGCGTATAGCTTTGAAGTAGAATATCTAAAGGGCAGAGAATTCATCACTTTTAGCACCAAACGCTGCGCTCTTTCTAGCGGTAGCAGGTTTGTTTTTAGAGCCCCCCCCCCAGATAGTAATACAATACGACAATATAGACTGGCACAAGGTAAGGTGCATACATACATACATTCATCGGCCCATCTTTCGCAGTGTCTCAAGACGAAAGTCTTCTATTCGTGCGTGTTGCCAGTGATGACATACGGAACTGAGACGTGGCCGCTTACAATGAGTCTCATAAGAAGGCTCAAAGTCACTGATCGTGATTGTGATCACATCAGAAATGATGAGATCCGTAGAAGAACTAGAGTTACCGACATAGCCCAAAGAATTGCAACCTTAAAACAAAAGAAACCTTAAGTGGCAGTGGGCAGGACACATCGCTCGCAGGACTGACGGCAGCTGGGGCAGAAAGGTCCTCGAGTGGCGGCCGCGTACCGGGAGACGCAGTGTTGGTAGGCCCCACAAGGTGGAACGATTACTGGTGAAGGTCGCGGGAAGCCGCTGGATGCGGGAGGCGCAGGACCGATCGGTATGGAGATCCTTGGGCAGGCCTATGTCCAACAGTGGGCGTCTCTTGGCTGATATGATGATGATGAAGATGACACATACATACAAACCTTTCCTCTTTATAATAATAGTGTAGATATATGTATATTCATTATCATAACAGCTCATGTACGTCCCCACCGAGGGGCTCGAGCCTACCCTAAGTTAGGATGTTTAGGCCTTAGTCAACCACGCTGCCCCTGTGGGGATTGGTCGACTTCACATACACCTTTGAATTTCTTCGCAAATGTATGCAGGTTGCCTCACGATGATTTCCTTTACCTAAGAGCGTCAGAAAAATGTACATATGAAATTCGAAAAACGAAAAACACATTGGTACATGGCGGTCTCGAACCCCGAACCTCCCGATTGGAAGGCAAATGCCGGGTCCACAGCGCCACCGACGCTCCTCTTCCGTAGCTATATATTATATTAATTAAATATAATATATGTATTTATTGCATTACACGTATTTCAGATGAATTTAAACACGTCATGTCACAATGGCTTTGGTGTGACGACCTGGATGCCTTTCTTGAACAATAGCCGGCAAACTGATTAAAGTCATCTATACCTATGAAAAAAAGTGGGCACGGGAAATGACTTTCAATAGCAAAACGATTTAAAGTATTGTTGTATAGATAACATTTGAAAACTACGTTTTCGTATATTTCACCGAGAAGTTAAATAGGTATCTTCCTGATGTGCCATTCATTACATCCGCTACATTAGGCGGTCCTACCAAATTGACGACGATCTATCTAAGCTCCTGTAGGTCCTGGCGGTCCTGCTGGGACGACGAGGCAATTTCCGTTCGGAGATACACTTTTAAAATAGCCCATAGCAGCCTATGTGTGGTTTATTGGCCGCGCAACATAAATCGACTTCGTTTCAAGCTCCGAACTAGTCATTACGAAGCAGGAAGGATCGATTGTTATTTTAAGACTGTTAGTTTACCTTTGCTTTTACTTAAAAGAGGTATAACATATCATTGAATCGATTTTAGAATTTTCCATCGTTGGATATGTGACAGCTTAAGGTTGAAATTATAAGGTTCACATTTGGGTCACCGTTTATGTTGTTTAAACTATCAGTCATCGAGACAGAGCGCCTGTACTGATATGAAACTTGTGTACACGATGGCAGTATCCGAACTACGAGTACAAGGTCAATGTCCATTGACCTGTGAAATGGCTGTAGTTTCCAATTTTCTTTTGATACAACCACAACCTTGTGATGGCGCCCAACGTGTAGTGACTGTTTATAGTAATAAGACACTCGAGTAATCAACATAATATAATAGTTTTTATTTCGAATTCCCAACCAACCAAGCGTACAAAAAAGACAAGGCATGCGCACAGATATACAATAGCAAAAGTATTGGCCATACAGCCAAGTAATACATATTCCTTATATTTCGATACATACAACAGTGACTAAAGTAGGACTTGGAGGTTACTCATTCAGATTGCAAATATTATAATTTGATCATTCTTAATACGTAACATGTGGCTTCATTACTAATTAATTACTCAATAGCAATCGAGAACTCTATTTTTATTCAAAATATACATTATTTAGTAACCGTGAAAAGCATTAACGAAAAGCATCTACGTGAAAGACTGTAATCTTCTCTTTCGAGCCTCCTGTTAATTAACTTCGATTTGTTGCTCGAATTCAAATTATAAATTTATGAAGGTCTGAACACACGGTAAATCTTAACAATATTGTTATAAATTTCACTAATTAGCTACACTAAGATAGAGTGGGGTAGATGGGTAATTCTCATCAAAGCTCAAATTTAAGGGTCACACTGTTATATTTCTTAAACGGTTTAACTTAAGAACCAATATTTTATATCGGAAGATTAAACATGTATTAAGCTACTTAACAAACCAATTTTATACTAATGAGAGCGATAATACATTTTAAAAATTGATGAACTTGGTCAAAGTCGGAGTGATTTTCCACGTTCTCATCGTGTCACACTTCCGGTTTCAGTAATACATTTAGTTACTACATCACCAAAATTCACCATATATGTATGTAACATATACTAAAATCATCGTAATTAAATACACTTTACACATAATAGTCTAAAAAAATGTGTTTGTCTTTATTTTTAATTAAATACCCAATATGTGTCGGTCACACGATTTTAGGTACTTAAGATTTGCGTAGTTATGAAAATTTGCTGTCGAAAATAACCGTGGGAACGAGTCACAGACTACGATTCGGTAAAATATCAGTCGTGTGCGTATCATAGCATAATTCAAATGAGGGAATATTACTCCGAGAGATAAAATATTGGTAAGTTTTGATTTATTCATATGCTTACCATGTGCATTCCCATCACTTGCGTGGACAATATTGTTCGCAATCTATTTTAGCAATTGATATCAAAAGCCATCGAAAGCTCAAAATGTTAGAGATATTCATATTGTATTCACTTGTAGTCACTTTACTTAATCTTTTAGAAATTTGTAAAAAAAGCTTTATTTTCATCACCTTTGTGGCATCACTTTCGTGGCTTTTTAGACACGAAGGTGATGAAAGGCCATGAAAGTGATTTTTAGATACGGACAACATAGTTTATGATTGTAGTTTTTTAATATTTTGCATTTACAATGCTATTTAAAAAATAAATTTTAATATTTGAAAATACTAGTTGATTATTAGATTTTTTTCTAATATACCTAACTATTTAATTTCTACTACTTATATTCTATTACTAATAGACTCGTTTCACAATCGAAAGGTAAGTTTTGAATAGTTTACTTGCCAGATAATTGGACAGATGTTAAATGAAAAATATGTAAAAGAATATGTCAAGTAAGCTATTCAAAACTTACTTATTGATTGTAAAACAGGCCCTAAGGGTAAAATTGTAATATAAAATAATGCCACATCATCTGTCAAGTAAGCTACTCACAACTTATTTTTTGATTGTAAAACAGGCCCTAAATCACGGAATAGATAATAGTTACTGCCTAAATATACTATTGTTGACAGCTAGCCTGGCTTACCACCATTCAGTTATTCTGAAAGTAAATTAAATACTAAGGTAAATAGGAAATATCAACTTGTCTCATATTGCCGTTTGCACCAATATAAGACGAGTTATTTTTGTGGAGTATTTTTCTATCTTATAAAAATCTATATTTTTATGAAATTTCAATACTTCAAAATGCCTCAAACAGCTAAAGAATGCAAAAAAAGGCTGAAAAATATAGAAGGGAAAGGTTAAAAGGAAACTCTGATCTTCATTTGACACTCTAAAAACAAAAGCAAAAGAACGCTATCATAGAGAAAAGGCCAAAGGAGTTATTTTACAATGAGACAATTTGTACTTTTTTCTTTACGTTAAACCTTCGTTATATTTGAAGAGATCATTGTCTTTTGCAGTATTTTATAATTAGTTTTTTGCAATAATGTTGATTTTGAATACGTTTTTGTTTTTGAAAAGCATCTAGAAAAGTCTAATAATGGTGCGTATTACTTTTTTGTAGTCAGGTTTGTTGTTATAATGATATATAGAAAATTTGATTTTTTGAAAGTTAAGATTTGTAAAAAGAGCTGGGTACTAATTGATTAGTTATGGACTCGGCACTGACCTAATCGGGAGGTCCGTGGTTCGATCCTTTTTTAGGGGCAATCTCTTTACGATTTATAAGGGACTGAAGCTGACAAGGCTATCCCTTGGATTGGTAAAAACCCCAAACTCGGCTAAACCACACTCCGGTACCTCTCCGTCCCCGATGGAGGCACACTTGAAATTGGAGTAGCCATTCCCCGAACTGGGAAAGGCACAGTGGTGTAAATGAGCTGGGACTCGCCAAGGGAGGGTTACCGAGTTAACTTGGTTGTGACCTCCCCGCGCTTGATCCTGCCATGTACGTTTTTCGTTTTTCGAATTTCATATGTTCATTTCCCGATGCTCCTATAGTGAAGGAAAATATCGTAAGAGAACCTACATATGTCTGTGAAGAAATTCAAAGGTATACTATGTGAAGTCGACCAATCCATATTGAACCAGTTTGGTTGACTAAGGCCTAATCACCCTAACATAGGGTAGACTCGAGCTCTTCGGTGGGAACGAACGAGCCGTAATGATGAAGCTTAGTTTTCATTATTTGTTACCATAAAAGACTGAGTATTGGTGAATTTAAAAATTTGCTCTTCTACTTGTACAACTTGTACGGCTGCAAAACGTCTGCATTCGATTCGTTTATGGCTTGCGTAAGTTTGATCATGTGTCTGAATTCAGAAAACAATTAAAATGGCTTCCTATTAGGTTACGGCCGCAAAACACATCCTTTCCTTCCTATATAACATCCTGTATGATCCACGTACCCCTCCTTATATGAAAGAGCGTTTCTAATTTCTTGGGATTGATCATGAACGAGTTTTGCGGTCCAAGTCGGATAATATCCTAAAAAGTAGTTACACAGATTCGGGCTATTTTAAAAAATCCTTCACAGTGAAATCTGAACAATTGTGGGATGGTTGCCTCGAGATATCAGACAGTCAAAGACGCTTGCCACTTTTAAAAACAGGGTCCATAACCATCTCATGACACAGTCACATTTATAGCTTGTTTTATTTACTTGTATTGTATTCTATAACATTTTATATATTTTTTTTAAGGTATAATATTTGACATTTTGTTCATGTATTTATTATATAAATATGTATGTATTATATAAGTACTTATATATTATTATCTTAAATTGTATTTTTTTTATGACGGCACACTGCCTTATACAAATAATTATCCGTAGACAAAGGTTGTCTGGAAGAGATCGCTACCAGCGATAAGACCGCCTTTGCCCACATTAATTTTAAGAGTTTTGTTAGTGTTTCTGTTTTCTTTGTGTGCAATAAAGTATTAATCTATCTATCTATCTTGTAATATTACGTTTAAAGAAGGTGTTTAGATTACGCATAATTTTGTTGTAATTGTTATAATTTTGAATACAAATATGTAATTATATTTATTACGTATATAAAAAATGATACTTGTAACTTACGTTTTTGATGTATCGCAATAAAAACTTTTCATTAAAATCGTGTTGTTTTTATTGACATAGTATATAGGTTACCTTTACTATAGGATAAGATCATCGAACCTAGGACCAAACTAATTTGTCTGTTAGGATGACACGTTAGATTCTGATCACAAAAAGACTGATCTGCGAGTCCATTAACATTAATTTAGTTATTTATTTTCTATTTAAAATAATATTAATAATATCTCTTAAGTTACTGAGTCACTTTCGTGGATTACTGCGTCACTTTTGTGGGTCAAGAATCTTAAAATACCATATCTTCCAAACGAGACTCCTAATTCGATTGATTTACTTATTAATTTACTCATCTTATCAAGCGCTATAATTTGTTTTATTAAAATAGTTTCAAAAAGCCAAAATAAGAACTATCCACGAAGGTGTCGATGAGAATTACCCAGATATACAGGCACTGATGACGTATTCCCTGAATTCATCAAATACTGTGGCCCTCGAACAAGATGCTGGCTGTCAAAGTTCTTCACTAACATCATAGAACAAGGCAAAATACCCCAACAAATGAAAAAATCTAAGATAGTTGCCATACTAAAACCTGGAAAGCCTAAAGACAAAGCTGAAAGTTACAGGCCTATTGCTCTGCTAAGTATAACTTACAAACTATTTGAAAGGATCATATATAACCGAATATCGGATACAATTAACGAGATCCTACCCGCAGAGCAAGCAGGCTTCCGGCCAAACAGGAACTGCTGCGACCAAGTGCTCGCATTAACAACTCACATCGAAAACGGCTTCCACAAACACCTAAAGTCATCGACTGTCTTCATTGACCTGTCAGCAGCGTACGACACCGTATGGAGAGAGGGTCTACTCCTAAAATTACTGAAAGCCGTGCCCAATATGAAAATATTCAGGCTTCTTGAAGACGCGCTTACCAACAGGATGTTCCGAGTACACCTAGGAAACGAAACAAGCTCAACAAGAACCCTAAATAACGGCCTCCCACAGGGCTCAGTGCTGGCATCGCTTCTCTTCAATCTGTATACCCATGATATCCCTCAAACCACCTCGAGAAAATTCGTATACGCCGATGACTTGGCTCTTGTTGCCCAAAGCAAATCGTTAGGAGAAACAGAAGCTGTACTCGAAAAAGATCTCATGATACTCGACAACTATTTCTCCCGATGGCGCCTCTGCCCAAACCCAGCCAAAACTGAAACCTGTTGCTTTCACTTAAACAACAGAGAAGAGAATACAACTTAGTGTCAAATTTAGAGGCACACCGTTGCAGCATAATCCGAATCCAAAGTATCTGGGAGTGACTCTTGACCGCAGTCTGACGTACAGGGACCATCTCCAAAAAACATCGGCAAAAATAAAGACCAGGAATAACATTCTACATAAATTGACGGGAACATCATGGGGAGCACCCGCTGCCTGTCTCCGTGTTACTGCACTCGCTCTCGTATACTCAACGGATCACTCACACATCAGGAGGCTAACCTGTCTAGAGAGGGAACTACTAAAATAAGGAAAAACCCGCTGTTACCAATCCATACAGACCTATCGGAGTTTCACCACGCCCGACTGAAGTCTCGTAACCCGCCTGCCCTGCGTTTACACGCTCCACCCCAATGCAATGGAGCCAAAATGACATCTGGAGAGAAGAGTGGGAAACTCACAACGAATCAACAGACCTTTTTGTTCTCGGCCCGCGACGACCCCCCAACGGCATGAACCACTCCCGTCGAACATGGTGTTCACTTAAAAGGCTTCGCACGGGGTATGGCAACTGTGCGCAGATGTGGCATAAATGGGGCTGGTGTGATTCACCAGTATGCCAATGTGGAGAACCGAATCAGACCATACGCCATATTGTGATGAAATGCCCTCTAACTAAATACAACGGGCCACTAAGCGACCTACAGGACCTTACCGACGACGCTGCAGCATACCTAGGATGCCTTAAAATATAGAATTTGTACCAGTGCATTATATATAAGCCATACCATAAATAAATAACCCAGATATACACAGCTGATAATTTTTCATTTTTATAACCTCCTTGCCAAAGCGTGGCTAATAAATTATATAGGTATTCTTTATTGTACACAATTGTCATACATTTATAGTTACACTAGCTGTGCCCGCGAACTACGTTTCGCCATCAAAATGCTTAACACAGTGTTTAGTTTTTCCTCCATTTTATTCCATAATGATTCAACTTTATTCTGCCTTTATTGAGCAGCGGCCATTTCGAAATTAGGACAATTTTCGTAGGTTCGTAAGGCTCTAGGTACTCTTCACGGCCGCCTACTTGCATTTAATACCCATATTGCTGGGTTTGAAAAGAAACATTTATCTGCCTTTTTTGAGCGGCGGCCATGTTAAATTTACGTCAATGTTGCTACGTTCATAGTGATGCCTGATCAATGCCTTTCATTTGATACCCATATTGCTGGGTTTGGAAACGAACTTTTATCCGTTTTTTGAGCGGCGGCCTTATTGAATTTTGTGCGATTTTCCTAGGTTCATAGTGCTCTACTCTTCAAGGCCTTTCATTTAATGTCTATATTGTTAGGTTTGGAAACGAACTTTAATCCACCTCTTTTGAGCGGTGGCCATGTCGAATTTACGTCAATATTGCTAGGTCCATAGTACTCTTCTCTACTTATCAAGGCCTTTCATTTGATACCCATATTGCTGGGTTTGGAAATGAACTTTTATCCACCTTTTTTGAGCAGCGGCTATGTTAAGAAATTAACTTTTATCCATCTTTTTTGAGCAGTGGCTATGTTAATAGTACTCTACTCATCAAGGCCTTTCATTTGATACCCACATTGCTGGGTTTGAAAACGAACTTTTATCCTTTTTTTTTGAGCGCCAGCCATGTTGAATTTAGGTAGATTTTCCTAGGCACCTAATGCTCTACTCTTCAAGGCCTTTCATTTGATACCCATATTGCTGGGTTAGAAAACGAACTTTTATCCATTTTTTGGGCAGCGGCCATGTTTAATTTAGGGCAATTTTCCTAAGTTCATAACGCTCTACTCTTTGAGGCCTTTTATTTGATACCCATATTGCTAGGTTTGGTAACTAATTTTTATCCACCTTTTTTGAGCAGCGGCTATGTTGAATTTATGTCAATGTTGCTAGGTTCATAGTGCTTTACTCATCAAGGCCTTTCGTTTGATACCCACCCACATTGCTGGGTTTGAAATCGAACTTTTACCCTTTTTTTAACGGCGGCTATGTTGAATTTAGGTCGATTTTCCTAGGCACCTAATGCTCTACTCTTCAAGGCCTTTAATTTGATACCCATATTGCTGGGTTAGAAAACGAACATTTATTCTTTTTTTTCGGCGGCGGCCATGTTTAATTTGGAGCAATTTTCCTAAGTTCATAATGCTCTACTCTTTGAGGCTTTTCATTTGATACCCATATTGCTAGGTTTGGAAACGAATTTTTATCCACCTTTTTTGAGCAGCGGCTATGTTGAATTTATGTCAATGTTGCTAGGTTCATAGTGCTCTACTCATTAAGGCCTTTCGTTTAATACCCACCCACATTGCTGGGTTTGAAATCGAACTTTTACCCTTTTTTTAACGGCGGCTATGTTGAATTTAGGTCGATTTTCCTAGGCACCTAATGCTCTGCTCTTCAAGGCCTTTCATTTGATACCCATATTGCTAGGTTTGGAAACTAACTTTTAACTATCTTTTTTGAGCGGCGGCCATGTTGAATTTATGTTAATGTTGCTAGGTTCATAGTGCTTTATTCCTCAAGACCTTTGATTTGATACCCATATTGCTGGGTTTGGAAACAAATTTTTATCCGGTTTTTTGAGCGGCGGCCATGTTGAATTTATGTCAATGTTGCTAGGTTCATAGTGCTCTACTCATCAAGGCGTTTCATTTGATACCCATATTGCTGGGTTTGAAAACAAACTTTTATCCAATTTTTTTGAGCGGTGGCCATGTTTAATTTGGGGTAATTTTCCTAAGTTTATAATGCTCTACTCTTTGAGGCCTTTCAGTTGATACCGATATTGCTAGGTTTTCAATCGAATTTTTATCCACCATTTTTGAGCAACGGCTATGTTGAATTTATGTCAATGTTGCTAGGTACATAGTGTTCTACTCATCAAGGCCTTTCATATTTTGATATCCATATTGCTGGGTTTGGAAACGAACTTTATCAGCAGTCATGTCGAATTAAGTCAACGTGGCTAAGTTCAATGTGTTCTACTATTTAGGTCCTTCGTTCGATATCCATGTTCCTTGGGTGGATCCAAAAAAATACGATCCGTAATTTTACACATTAGGATCGAGAGTTCCGTCGCGTCCCTCTACGCGTAACCCAGAATCATTGCAGTCAGATATTTTTTTTATTATCAATATTCATCTATTACTTTTAATAGTTTTAAATGGATGAAAGAGTTTGATTCCTTAGTCATAATGTAAAAACATATAACACCTTTCAAACCCTCTCACTTTTCAACATTTCAAATATTTCAAAAATTGTACCTATTTTGTGAAAATTTGTCAAGAATTAAACCAACCTACAATTTTATTGTGACGTGATATTGTCATAAAAAATGCTTTATACATTGGTTGTATGGCTTGATCCTTTTGCCTTACCACCACGGTACGACATAAGAAAAAGACAATTTAAACTTCTAAACTTCTTGGTTGGCGAAATCCAGATGGGCACAGCCATTAACAGAAAATATTAAATTTTTCTTTGCACTATGTGACAGACTTTTCAAATTCTCAAATAATTTCACGTGCGCCATGTTGATTTTCTACATAAGCATTGTTAGAAATTTTGTATGGTATTTTTCAAACTTTTTATTTAAAATTAACAGCTTCAACCCCATTGCACCCCATCCAGGGATGATGGTATGTGGTGTTGAAATCGATGTTATTTTCGTAATCTACGACCCGAAAAACCATGAAACCGGCATCAATGTCGATTTTGACATTTTATCAACCCATCTCACCCCGTTTGGGGATGAATTTTAATAAAATACGAAACACGTCTTCCATTAATTCTGTTAAAGAAAGTTTATGCAAAATTTAAAGTAGATTCGAAAACGGAATCACGATGTCCCATACAAACTTTTCCCTCCATTTTCACCCCCTTAGGGGTTGAATTTCGGAAAATCCTCTTAACGGACGCCTACGTCATACAAAGAACACACCCTCCAAGTTTCAAGTCTCTACGATCAGCGGTTTAAGGCCTCTGCATACGTAACGTGTTTTTACTCGGACGGAACGGGACGGGAAATTTTGGAAATATCGTTTTATAGAAAATGTATCTGATAGTGTATACGTCACGAGCACACAGACGGAACGGGAACGTGGCGCCCACGTGATGGGAAAAATATCGTCGGCGACGATGTTCAGCACGTCCCGCCCCGCACGTGCCCCGTCCCGTCCGTGATTTCGCTGCGTATGCACACTCACTCCGCTCGCTTTAGAAACCTATATAGTGATGCCACAAGGATCGAAAATGGATGACGAAAAGCTAATCGACTGCGTACGTACATATCCAGCCTTGTATAATTTTGCAGTGGCAAAGTATTTAGACACCAAGCATAAAAATTATCTATGGCGTAAAATTGCAGTCGAATTATCACTTACTGAAAACGGTAAGTTTTATTTATTTACTGCATTCATAACTTTATAATTATATTTTCGGACCACCTACTCAAGATTGACAAACTCTAACGGCCTTACAAATAAAAACTTATACCGAGGATAATCCTCGGAATAATTTATTCTGTGTTTTGTCTTGTTTTAGCATATGTCAGATGTAATATGTCAAAATAAGACAAAACACGGAATAACTATTCCGAGGTTATTCCTAGGAATAAGTTTTTTATTTGTAAGGCCGTAAGTCATGTAAACTCAACATGAAGTACCTAACTCATTTCAAGCCTCTAAAACAGGGATATAATATTGTAATTAATTTCATTATTTCCCTAGTAATTAAATTAATTACTATTTGGAACACAAAAAGTACTTATATTTTGACAGAAACCCATCTTATATTGTTAAGTGAAAAAAATAATAATTCGGAACCGACAACATAATGCTCGAACTTCGTGAAGTTTTTCCTCTTGTTCTCTTGTTTGCCTTATAGGATGTACAGAAAATCTCCTTTTCCTCTTGGCAGCCATTGCTTCTTTGTCATCTAAAGCAATTGCAATTAAAGCGAATTCTTCAAATAAAACTCTTTCCTATTCACAACACTAGCACGTTAATTACGAGTCACTGTCACGTTGCGTATGCATTAAACTCCACGTCAGGGTTTTCTAAATCACGTCCCGTCCTCGCTCCGTCCACGTTCTAAGCACGTTACGTATGCAGAGACCTTTAGGCTGTGCGTTGATCCGTCAGTCAGTCAGTCATTCAGGACAAAGCATTTTATAGGTATAGATATATGAGTTACGAACAAGTGTGAGCTTATCTCTTAAAGAGATCTCTACTAGCCAAAACTAGCAGGTGTTTTGAAGTTTTAAAATTGCGGGACGAAGTGTAAATAATAATATATATAAATAATAATAAAAGTATACACACTATACATATAGCAATAAACAAATTTTTACTGCTATAAACTAGGAATATATACCGGGTATAAAGGACGGTGTCCCTTTTCTTTTAACAGTGAGTTCGAACCAATGTTTATATTTGTTTACCGATGTTTATTTTCCCCCGAAAACCTTTTAAAGCGAAAAAAGGAGTTTTATTTTTTATTCATGTTACTCAATGTATGGCGCGGCGGCATCATTTTTGTTCCGCTCACACAACGCACCGCGTTGACGTTCGATAACCCAAACAGCTGATTTCGCGTGCAGTATTATTGAAAAATTATACGATTTACATTGCAAAGTTAATTTTTTGTGTATTTATTATGGTTTTTTGACAGAATATGATTTGTAAACGTTAACTTAGTTATATGACACCGTAAAATTTTGAAAAAAATCGAAAAAAAGTGTAATTTCCGGGATAAAATTTCAGTGATTTTCCAAGTTAGGATCATGGTCTGAACTCACTGTTAAAAGAAAAGGGACACCGTCACTTATACCCTGTATAAGTACTAAAAATGTATTGTTTAATACCTATCGATCGATAGAGTTAATGACATGACAAACAAATTGGTCTCATAAAAATCGCACAGTTTTTGAGGAGGACTTCTGCCTAAACAGTCAAAGAATACCGCCCGCAGTGGGCGTTTTCCATTGTAACGGCACAGCTGCCGGTGAAGCAATAGTACATTACGGCAGCGGCCGGCAAGTGCAGCATTGCCGGCCGATCGTGAGTATGCGGGCCGAGGTGGAACCGAGGTACGCATTTACAGAGTCCGGCAATGCTCAGTTGTGGCCAAGGCTTGTATAGTGCTTTGCTCAAACATGCGGCTAAATTACAACAATAATATAATGCGATAATGCTTTATAAAAATCAAAATCAAAAATCTTTATTGAATATAGACGTTTACAGACACTACTTCATGTCAAACAATTAGTAATCGTTTTATGATTAAACTAGCTGTGCCCGCGAACAACGTTTCGCCATTTTTTTTTCATTTTTGCAACATTTTTTATTAATGCTCAGCTCCTATTAGTTGTAGCGTGATGTTATATAGCCTATAGCCTTCCTCGATAAATGGATTATTCAACACAAAAATAATTTTTCAACCAACCAAACAAACAAACAAACAATCGAACAAACTCATCAGCTTTATTATTTGGTATTTGAGTTTACTTTGTACGGGCTTTAAAGTTCGTTCCATTTTCAAATTACATTGCCGCCCGCTCGAACACGGCAGTTAAGAAATTGCTGGCCGCTGCCTGGCCCAGTATTTCAATTACGATTTATCCCAAAGAAGGTTGTGTAAGATATGGTCGTATATAGTAACATGTTTGAGAAAATGTCGTTACCAACACTGGTCGGTGTTGGTAACGACATTATATTCATATAAGTAGGTATTATATTCTCTTATACTACTGATTAATACTACAGATAAGAGTTAATAATAAGATACATATTTGTCTCTTAAACATCACACGTTACTTTAAAGAGAACTCCTACTATAATAATCAAAGAGTGCCACTTAGCATTGGGCGTATTTTCACTTCAACGACACGGATTAAAAATGTAAGTATGTAATGTTTTTCCACTGGCTGTCGTCTTACACTACATTCATATAATTTTGTCGTTACCGTTGCCAGCGCCGCCAATGGAAAAACAGCTAACGGTTTGAATCTGTATGAGGAGCATAGGTTATAATGAACATCTGTTCTATAGCATTTGAGTGAGCCGCAAACTTTAAAGAGCACTAAACAAGAGTTCAAAAGATTTTTATTTCTCCGAACTTCGGTCTACTTTCCCGGAACTGCCAAAGTAATTTCAACCCAAAGTAGAAGGGAGCGTAGCTTTATAAATAGCGGTATTTCACTGAGGTATGTTTCAAAAGAAATAGAAAAGCGGGGAGCAAAAACACTTGGGTTTATGAAGGTAACCAACTAAGTTTCGTTCCTAAAAAAACTAATAACTACTCACTTAATAGATAAAGACCGGGCGCTGGATGGAAGTGAGTATGTAGAATGTGACGAGCGCACTTTGTTAAGGAATATTATTTAAGAGTGGCTCAAAGATTACAAATCCGGATTTTGCCGATCCATTTTTATCCCTCTCCTCTTACTGGCTCTTTAACAGGCAATCGATGAAGTACCTACACGCATTGGAGCCATTTTAACGGTTATTTTTATTATATTAGCTAGCTAAACAGCTTTGGTGCCATGAAAACTCCTGTGACGTGG
This sequence comes from Schoenobius gigantellus, assembly GCA_963935595.1. Lineage (NCBI taxonomy): Eukaryota > Metazoa > Arthropoda > Insecta > Lepidoptera > Crambidae > Schoenobius > Schoenobius gigantellus. Next base: position 31,669,527 of record OZ012551.1, read on the forward strand.
ATCCTGGAATAACTTTCCACTTAAATTGTCTTTTCTTGTACGAGTATGATCTATAGGCTGTTTTTTTAATACTGAGTCACGTCTTTTTTAACCAAATTTTTTGTCGAGTTCGTCACGACATACACACGAAAACCCGTTCGGCCTCTTTCTTTTCAAATTTACCACTTTTAATGATTTTTTTCCGTTTTTAAATACATTAAGATTTGATTGAGCACTTGAAAATAATAAAATCTGAATTATAGGTATTATGTTCATACAACAAAAATAATGTAAATCAACACAATGTTTCCATGTCAACTGACAGGCTAAGCGTGGACAGCACACCACAGTACCACAGCTGCCGGCACCGTATTGCTAAATCTATTACAGATAAGCGTTATTGATCTTTCTCTCGCACACAATTTGCTCTCGCAGCCGAAGAGCAAACCGTATATGTGGGTACAGGGCGTCTCTGAAGAGTTGCTCTAGACTCACACGCAATTTGCTCTCGCAGCTGAAAGCAAACTAAATATCGGTAAAGGCGACTCTGAAATCAAGAGTTGCTCCTGTACTCGCACACAATTTGTTCTCGGAGTCGAAGAGCAATCTGTACGTGGATACCGTTTGTCGGAAATCGTTTACTCGCACACAATATTTTGCTCTCGGAGTCGAAGAGCAAACTGTATGTCGGTACAGCGACTCCGAAACCAAGAGTTGCTCTGTACTCACACACAATTTGCTCTAGCAGCCGAAGAGCAAACAAAAAATCGGTACAAAGCTTCTGAAATCAAGTTTTGGCGTTGGTTAGAGAGGACTACAACATACAAAATATACAACAAAGTTACCATGATTCATTTCCATAAGAATTATTGTATGGTATGTTTAAATCGTGTACCCTAAAAATGTCTGTCAAAAGTATATAAAAAGTGCATACCGAATGGTACAAATCCTACTAAATTTTGATCGAGCTAAGTTATTGAAACAAATCGGTCGGTATCTAGTAAGAACTCGCTCCTAATGGATTTCACAGCTAGCGACTTCATCAATCTTCAGCAAGGAGGTTTTCGCGCACTGCCCGGATGTTGCTGGGCCGACGCCTGTGCGTCCGCTACTAAAACTGAAAATAATGCTCACACCTATAGAACTGTATAGTTAAATTTACTTTTCAAATAAGGCATAAGCATTTATTTAATTATTTTTGAGTACAGCTGTGTACAAGGGGCACATAATGCCATAGGCATTTTCTGCCAATCGACCTTAGAGTGATTCTGAGAGTCACGAGGTAGATGTAAAAAAAGAAATGTTATTAATGAATAATGACATACATCAACGTCGTCCTATCCTGTGATTGTGATTTTGGGGTGGGTATTAGAGGTTATGTATGACCCACGGTAATAATTTTTAATTAGATACCGCGTGAATTCAAGCAATAATTTTGACATTGCACATTTTCTATCAACAGTCAACCGCTCATATCGTTATATAAATGCTTTTAATTTACTTATATTATTACTTATAAACGTTATTTAATTTAATTTACTGTATATTCACTTAGGTAGCGTAACTACACCCCATGATTTTATTTTTGCGTCTGATTAATGCTCTAGATTGACGGAGAGTCATGTGGTACCTAGAACTTATCTAATTATTGTTCCAGTTATTAGTACACATTATCTACATATTTATGTACACCAGTTGTCGCACCACTGGTAATGACTGGTGCCTAGGAACTTTACATTATGAAGTTTACAGCCGGTTGCACCAAGTTTTACGTTTTACGATTTCGTAAAATGTAACTACTTAATACACAAAAATAAGTGGTTTCACTATTAAATATATGATTTACGCCATATATTTAGCCTTTTTAAACGTAAAGGATAAAATAAAACTACAGTTGAAACTAGAGGTGAGACAATATGGCGCAATTCTTATATTGACTTTTACTGCTACTTTTTACGAAATCGTAAAACGTAAAATTTGTTGTAACCAGTCGTTAGTATATACAAGTATAAATATTTAGTATTTTCAAATATACATATACTCTTCACTATAACTGCTGTATGTCATTTCAATGTAATATATTGAAGCATTATTATTAATATGATGTTATCCACTTCAACATAATTGTTGAAATGGAAAATAAATATTAACCGAGCGAGCTTAACATATTGTGTTGGCCATAAATTTTTATCACAAATACCTACATGCCAAAATGTTATAGAAAGCGAAAGCATACTGGAATTCAATCTTCAAAGAGTGGAACCTAAATATTTCTGTGGAATTTTCACTTCACAGAAAATTGAAACAGGATATCTATCTAATATATTTGGTGTTTACAAAACTGTGCCGTTTTGAACCAGTAGTGCGTGTATAAAATTCAGGTTAAACTCGACAAAATTAAACGATTCAAATAAAATAAAATTAATTAAACGATCGTATGAATGGAAATCTTTGGAAAATCCATCGGATTTAAAATTGCACTAAAATTGGATCTATTGTATGTATTGTATAATAATAAGTCTAGATTGTAATTAATCAAAAATACTCACAATGGTATTAGGAATTAATCGAATTTACAAAATGAAAATTAATGCAAACATACTCACGGTTTTATAAGTGATCGAATAGCTATGCGATTCCATGTAAATATTTGTCGGTATAATCTCAGTTGTATGTTTAAAGTGATAAGATCCATACTTGCACTACTTAATCAAAGACATACTAGTCCCGCGTTGGGCGCCATCCTGGCAGGGGTTTTATAAAATACGAAATTGCTGATAGTGATATTACATTATGTATCAATTTTTTTATAATAACAAATAAGGAAACGTGTCGTGGGTACTTCGAAATAAGAATTAATAAAATTTTAAATAATGCAAAATTATATCCATTTATTTAATTGACATTTCCTTTAATTAATTTACATTATTTACTGACGCTTGTTTAATTTATTAAAAATTACTCAGCCTGTTTTTTTCCATGTAATTAGACACTTATATAGTCACTTAATATCACGTTTTCGATATAATGTAACAGAATATAATTAATTTGACATGATCTCAATTTATAATTATTCTTCACTATATACAAGAACAAGGAAATCTAGCTAGTAAAATTTAATATCTGCCCTTCTCTATTCTTATTTAATTGCAACACCTTAACAAGGTACAATGTGTAAATTCATCTCAAACACTTGTAATGCAATGTATAAATAAATAAATATTGGCACAATTATCGAATTCTTACAATGAAATAATTTCCACATACATAAAATATTAACACAAACGGCTTTCACTTAAAAATCAAAACTACGAAATGAACTCACTTAATTCTTTCTAGGAGACATTTGATTTTTCCGCGAACGAAGCAAAAAGGAAGTCGCTTATCAGCCTAAACAGAGAGACTACCAATCCATTAGGGATCTACGGATTACAAATAGGTATTTTTCCTGATCCGTCTCGACGGCAGATGTCCGTGTATGATTGAAAAGCTCCCCCGCCCGCCCTGGCCCGGGACGGCCGGCCGCGCGGCAGACGGCAGTGGCTCTTGGCGCCCCGACCCCCGTGTACGCTCAATGTCAACACCGCAACTACACAAGAAAAGTTGCCGCGCGAATCCGCATTTAATCTGTGCTCGAATAAAAACATTTCAATCGTCCCGCCAAATTCATAAAAAGAGAAATTTGCCGTTTTCGATTAATATTTTTTGGTGTAACCTGTAGTGCTAACAATTATTTTAGAGTGAAGTGATTAGAAATATTTAGAATTATTCCATATTTAGAGTTTGAGTGATAAAAATAAAGTGCCAATTTACAAGTGTTAAATATTTACTTTTACAAAAAGTGTTTTATAAATTTCGACGGAAGTGTGTTTAATTCTATTTAAATCAACTCTACCATATAATTTAAAAAAAACAAACTTTGTAAAATTTGTACGGTAATACCTTATTACAAAGTATTTATATGTAATTTATTTAATTTAAGACTCAGCATCGTACGCTTCTTCTCGGTGTTAGGTATGTATTATGTGCTAAAAGCACTAACAACTAACATACTCTTAGCTTGCGGATTGAGTTAGCTGAGACCACGTGTGCATAATTAATACTAAGAACTAGGACATTCATATAAATTTACAGACTATTTACGACAAAATATTAAGATAAAAAGCAAAGTTTTTGTTAAGGCAGTTTAAAATGATTTTCTAATATTATTTCAAACATTTAGAGACAGTAGCAAAAGTAAGCTAATCATTGTACTATTATGTATTCTGTGATTGTACTATTACTGCAGTTTACACTATTAGCGAAACTTGAACTGAAAATTCTTAACTTGACCCGGCGAAGTTCGTACCGCCATGTTTCTTTTGTGAATATTTTTCTGGCTATAAATTCCTGAAAGACTTTTCTGGCTGAACGTCAATCTGTCAATGTTTTGTCAATATCATGGACTTATTAATGAAATAAGTCCAAACTTTTCAAATTATGAGATATTAAAAAAATACTGGTAGATTTTTTAAAATTTCTTTAAGCAAACCTTGTCCTGACAATAACAAATAGGTACATAAATAGGTAGGTGGGTACATAAAAATAACGTTTTGGCTATTCGTTTTTATTAATATAGATTCGGTTTTATTTGTACGTGGGATAAAAAATGTAATAATTAATGAAAGATAATATGACATTTCTAGCTATTTAACACATTAATAACTTTAATAACACTTTAATAAAATATTAGGTCTTTACCTATGAAATTGCCGTTTTTCATGAAATAAATGAAGCGTATTTTTTTTCTATATTTTTTATTTCTATTAATCAAAGTAATCACCCATGCAATCAATGCATCTTTGCCAACGCATTGGTAGCTTATTGATGCCCTTCTTGAAGAAATCAGCTGGACGGGAGGCAACAAACTCTTTTTGGCATTTTGTACTGCCTCTCGGGTATTGAATTTTTTTCCCGCCAAGAAGTTATCCCAATTCTGGAAAAATTAGAATTTTGTAGGCGCAAGGTCTGGTGAGTACGGCGGATGCCGGAGAACTTCCAACCCCAGCTCTTGTAGCTTGGAGACCGTCTGCTGTGCAGTATGAGGTCGCGCGTTGTCGTGCAGGAGCAGTGGTGCCGAACGATTGACCAAAGCTGGTTGGAGACGTGCGAGCTTCTCCATCATTGTGTTTAGTTCTTCACAGTACACATCTGCAGTAATGCTCGTCCCGTTTGGTAAGAAGCTGTGATGAATTACACCCGCGTTAGACCACCAAACAGTGACCATCACTTTTCTAGGGGTAAGTTTTCGTTCAGGGCATTGTTTGGGTGCTGAACCAGGGTCCAACCAACTTGCTGAGCGCTTACGATTGTCTAACAGGATCCATTTCTCGTTACAAGTAACAATGCGGTTCAGAATTCCTTCATTTGTATGCATGTTGAGCAGTGCAAGGCACGTCTCGACGCGTACTTCGCGCTGGCGATCATTGAGTTCGTGGGGTACCCATTTGTCAAGCTTTTTTACCTTGCCAATTTGACGCAAGTGGACCAATATTGTTTTAATGCTAACGTCGAAAGCTGCTGCTAATTCAGCCGTAGATTGAGTTTCATCAGCTTCCACAATCGCCTTTAATTCGTCATTGTCGACCAAAGTTTTCGGACGAACACGGGGTTCATTTTTCAGGTCGAAATTTCCAGAACGGAAGCGGGCAAACCAATAACGGGTGGTGCGTTCGTTTGTAGTGTTCGCTTCGTAAACGTCGTTGATGTTGCGTGCCGCTTGTGCCGCTTTGCTGCCACGACGGTACTCATACTCCATAATTACTCGAATTTTTAATTTATCCATGACGTCGAAAAATGTTCGAATGCGTTGAAAACAAAACACTAACTATTAAAGAAATGACGATTTTCGAAAAAAGAATTCCATGTTTTTAAAATAAAATTAATTTGAAATTGGAATTATCAGCCAAAAAAAATATTATGATTTGAAATGGCCAGTACGGCAGAACGGCAATTTCATAGGTAAAGACCTATTATGTGATAATGTAATTTTTGAACATACAAAAAGGTATTTTATAAACTCTCATTATTCGAAGTAGAAATAGGGTTGATTTGGGTTCAATTTAATTATCTAACTACTAGATTACCTAAATGTCGTAGGGAGGGCGTTTTCAGTATTCTACATAGTGCTAGCATCGTAGGGCTTTGGCTGAAAATTACCAAGTTCTGACTAAGAAATTTCGACTTATATTAAGTACATATTAATAAATGCATAAATATTTATTTGAACAATACATACCCATACTCTAAACTTTTCTTTCAGTAAAAAATTATAGAACAGCAGCTTTCAAAGAAACTCACATTAAAACGCGTTTAATAGTTTTAGTGTAAGTACAAAAACAAACTTTTACCCGTGAAAGGTTGAAATGTACAAAGAGTCTGAAACACATGTCATTTCTATTTATTGGGCTAACTGCAAACTTTCATGCTCTTAGCTTGAAAAGTAACGGAGATCTATACAAACTTTCCGTACGTATTTTGGGCTGAATTTCAAAAAATCAATTCTTAGCGGATGTCTATGTCATAATGTTTATCTGTTTGTTTATAATACAGTCTAATCCATCCAGTAGTGGTTTGAGCCAGTACACGCTCTTGTACGTACAGTAAGCTCCTTATCAAGCTATACTGATTGACCTTTGGACCGTTCTTATGCCGCTCGTAATAGAGGCGGCTTTCGTAGTGTAAATGTATAGCTTGAAGGGGAGCTTACTGTACGTACGTAATGCTTAGCGCAAACGCAATAATTTTGACATCACATGCGACCAAATAGCTCATTGCAATAACCATTAGTGGCGTGCGTAGACGTTAATAACTTTTGCAGCGAACTCCGTAGATCTAGCCACTGTTTTAGGTGTTATTTATAACGGCCAGTTGTGCGTTATTACGACACAAGTGTTGACATTAACATTAACGTTGGAGAGAGAGATTTAATACTAGAATCGTCTACTGTCCTAGACAAATGCCACACGCTAACTTTTCCGCAGTTGTTTCGCAGAAAAAATGTATGGAAATGACATAAGCCTGTGACTTTCTGCCGCAAAGCAGCAGTGCTTGCATTGCTGTATTCCGGTTTGAAGGGTAAGATATGGCAGTTAAATTACTGGGTACTGTGGTTTTACATCTCATGTCACAGGTTTAGCAACGTACACTGAGGGCGAAGAAGTTCGAAGGTGTATGTGAAGTCGAACAATCCGGACTTATATAGGCTGTGATGATGATGATTGGAGTCTATGGGGACTGTAGATTTTCAAATCCTACAGACGTCACATGTACTGTAGGCGACTGTATAGTTACTTCCCGCTAGGTGGCCAGCCTGCGAAATTGCCAAGCTAGTCGTATAAAAAAATATGATTTCTTATACGACTAGTTTGGCAATTTCGCAGGCTCTTGCATAAAAGTATTATGAGCTGGCACTTCGTGTTGCCTTTGTATGTAAGATTGTAAGCCATTATGGCGATCACAAGGTTTTCTGTTCGAAAAGCTAACGAGTTTGTGTGAAATTTTTTCGTAGCCTTCTAGAAAACGAATATTCACACAACGACGAAGATGAATAAAAAAGTATTTGTAAGTATTATTAACGGAAAAAACAAAGTTGTCTCTTCTCTTTTGCGACGCGCTCAGTCAAACTTTTCCTTATTTTTTTTTATTCTTTAAAAGCCATTCACCACATAGGGTTACGTCGGCTACAATAATTACGTATATATACAAATATGTGTAGCACTAATTTACAATGGGATCTTTTTTTTTAACAAAGGAACTAATAAGAAAGCTTATGACTCTATTACTATCAGTAATTTTAAAATCAGAGGCAAAAGAACTATGGAACAAAAACATCAGGTCGCATCTTTGAGTAGCAGTGTCCTAAACTTTTCCTTATTTAAACATGGAATTTTTACTGTGAGTTAGAGCGAGCTTCGTTCTTGTGGTGACGGAATGAGAATAGATGCATAGACGCAGTGCAGTGTGTATTCTCTTTCCTGCTCTGGCTACCTTCGTATTTGGACTCTACTTCCACTTGTCATTAAATGGAATGGAGTCATCTAGAAGATATTTTAGCCCTGACCTGAGGCCCTACCATGATGGCTTATAGCAGCGATACTCAACCTTTTATTTATAGGGGCCAGAAACAGTTGTCAGTCATGGTGTTGCAGGCCGCGTGCAAGAATTAATTTTGGTGTTAATAAAAAAATATAAATCAGAATTAACGATGTACCTATGACCTATGTACTTTATTAATAAAAAAAGGAAAAGGTCTCGCTCGGGCAACGCTCAATGCAACGCACTCCGGTTCTTTAGTGAGCTACTTTATTTAGTTGGTGTGCCCAGAGTTTCTCCGATGGTTTACATTTTTGTAACTCAAGGTCACAAAGGCACGACGGGCCACAGGTTGAGTATAGCAAAGTTAAAACAATATTGAAACAGAGACACGGCTCTTGCTGCGTATAGCGCCATCCCGCTCTCAGCGCGGTTTTAATAATGTTTTGAGCGATCATGGTTAGGGGGCAGGGGCCCAGTTCTGCTAATCCTAACATTGTTATCGTGTCTCGAGAGCATTTCTCCTCCTATGAGGTAAGAAATTAAGACGTATCGTTTGAGAGATAAGAAATCATTACGCATTGACTTCTGATATCTCTTACACAGCAATTTGAATGAAATACAAAGAGCTTTTACGCTATGACTCTACATTAAATTGCTTTAAAGTTTTTTCTAATTCGTTAAAAATAAAACAAATAAGGCAAGGGTTTTAACCGATTTCTGCCGATTATGCGCCCGAGAACTCTAGGTAGAGCGAAGAATTAATCGCAGTGTCAACCCTTGTCACCTCACGTCTGTGTACCTTCGTCTCAGTATTATGTATTATAATTTGAAATATCTACGGGTGCGATACGATTTATGACGATATCGGGTGGTGCTATGGATACTGTGAGTACGTTAACTTTGATTCTGTCAACTGTCATTCTTATAGGCGTACCTACATTTGGAATGTTGTAAAATAATCTATACTAATATTATAAAGCTGATGAGTTTGTTTGTTTGTTTGTTTGCTTGAACGCGCTAATCTCAGGAACTACTGATTCAAATTGAAAAATTATTTTTGTGTTGGATAGTCCAATTATCGAGGAAGGCTTTAGGCTATATAACATCACTAATAGGAGCTGAGCATCAATGACAAATGTTGCAAAAACGGGTAAAAAATATACGGCGAAACGTAGTTCGCTGGCACAGCTAGTAATAGATAGTTGCAACGAGAGGAAAGAAATGCTTTACTTGGAGCCTGAGCGTCAGCTAGGGTTCTAAAAAGCAGAGCAAAACACAAACGCTATTGTGTTTGAGTGAACATCCTATACACTGACAGTAAATATCAAGAAAGCTAACTAACTATTCGAGACTGTGACTGTATGAGCTTAGATCCCTGGCTATCTATATTCCATCTTATGGCGTATTTTTTAGTTTAATTGGACGTCTCATTCCCAGTCTATCGACAAAAGAAAAATTTCAAGACCTTATCTAAACTTACATTACGCGTGATGGAGGTCAAGTGCTCAGTTGCTTACAAAAAATCAATAGTTCGTCGACTTTTCTACGTTTGACAATCTATACCGGTCTGATATTCGTCCACGTGATAATTTGTCCGGCAGTAACCCTTTGATCTGGCCTTGATTCCTGGTTTTAATATATAATAACAAAAGTACTCGTAGGTTTTATATCGAATTTGGCAATCCAATTCATAACGTAAACATAAAAGTGTGTGTACGTTTGACTAAACAGCGAAAATGATTGTTTCTGCATGACGAGAAAATGTTGAATTGGGCAAATTGGGTAATTAATTCATGTATTAATAATTAGTTACTTTGTTGAGTTTTCCGATATTCATTCATATACCGAGTTAAATTTTAGCTTGGCGCCAACTTTACGCAAGAGATTCGCTATCAGTAATATTCATTGGCGCGCCGCCAGGATTATTATCAGGGGGGTGCATCTGCATCTATACATACTATTAACCAATATAAAATTTAGAATTATATACATGTATATATTATGTGAATAAAGCAATATCAAAAAGTAACTTTATACACTAATAAATTTGTAATCTTTTTCCATATAAAATGAACTTTTTAATTTCTCATGAAAATGATATAGCCTATGTCACTCCCACGGTTTTTACGAATCTAACGACACGTCCTTTGCCGAAATCCGACAAGCCCTTTAGCACTTTGGGCTGTAGCGCGTGTTATCGTAATAGTCTTACATACATACTCGTACACTGGAAAAACATTACCCTCACGTTAGTGTAGTCGGGTAAAAAATATGTAATTTTTTTTAGAAAAAATTCAAGCGAAAATGATTATAACATTATAAATAATACGAGAGAATTATTTCGAATCAATTTAGTTTTTCATTATGAAAATTATTTGGGACATTTTAAATTTTACCCTTAAAAGTATCGAATGTAAAGCTGTCCAAAACTACGACTAGTATTTAGGTACTGAAGATATATTTTTGGTACATTAGAATTAAATCACGTATTCGAACACGGATACAAATCGTGTGCGAAGTAATTATCTTCTGTCCCCAGTTTTAAAGATTTTTGAACCACTCGAATTCAATTTTGTTATTAAAAACAAATTATATATTAGATTCCATTTCATGCAAACAGTGTAGTATGCAAGTTGATGGTCTATGCCGGTACGCAATAACTCACTAATAAAAAAACCGGCGATGAATCGCACGTAAAACAGAACGTATATTACGCTGCGTATACTCTACTAGTATAAATCAAAAACTCGTTGCAGAATTCACAGAATGATTATTCAAAAATAGTGAATTTGGTAATTTGTATTTGAGTCTTACGATTTCGACTGCGAATTTGAATTCTATTGTTTTAAAAAATGCGTCTCCTGCTCAAATAAAAAAGCACATGCTTACAACAAACAACTTACAATTAACATTAATCTCAAGTGTCATTGCGCACCGGCACACAAATCTGCTGATTGTATGATTGTAACATAATACGGGCACGTTGGTTGGTTTGGTATTCATTTAAATTTAATAAAGTGCCATAAATTTCAAGTACTTTACAGATTACTGTAGCCATAAATTACGGCAGCATGACGGAAGCTCAAAGTGGCGCTCAGTTCCATGTCTCCCTAATCGCGGCGTGAATGTTAAATCCGAAGTAATGCCCCGAAATGTCTGTGTTGTGCATAGGAATGAGTGGAGTCAAACTGGGAAACTTGGGGTAGACCGTAAAATAGCTATATCGTATACTTGTACGACTTTTCCGTCCTAAAAGCGCTCCTTTGTTCGTTTCGCCGTGTAAAAGGTTACATTTGAAAGTTTTAGAGGCGGTCGGACTTCGTTTTCGTGCGAGCGCACACAACCGTCAAAAAATCGGACACCGATAACCGATTTTTTGATGTCAGCCAAAAAAACCAGTGAATCCCGGCCGACCAGATTCTAGGTAAAAAAAAAACGTTCGTATACGCACACTGTCTACTCACCGACCATCAGTTGGCCGTTTGCACTTGCTTAATAAGAAAGGACGTGTCACTGCTCGCCGCTGGATGTACCAAACACCTGTCAAATCCATTAAGTCTATGACGTGCACTTCTCTCGCTTGTCACCCACAAAATGACAGACGTGTGCGTTGAGTCGGTCATAATAAGAGTCGGAGGAAAAATCGGGCCGATTATCGGGCATAAAAATAGTCGGTCGTGTGCGTTTGCTGTGCGTACTGTGTTAGAGCTGAGGGCTAATTTCGCAGCCGATGAGCCGAACAAAAGTGAAAGTTGTCTGTGGGTAATTTCTATCTTGCCTATCTTCGTTGCCAAGCAGCGTTGCTTGCATTGCTGTGTTCCAGTTTTTTTAATAGATGTTTAGGTTTGTTTATTTATGTTTTCTTAAAGCTATGTCGTGTCGGGCGTGTCGAATTATTTAGGTTTGTTTATTTATAGTTTCCTAAAACGATACCGGTGTATCGAATGGATGGAGCCCATGATAGTCGGTGCGAACGGTTTACCTTTCCCACATGGGACCTTCCATGCAGTGATTCATTTATGCGGTGAAGACAGAACGACCTCTTCGCCGCACACATCAGGCACTTACAAGTGTGCGGTTTTGTTTTGTGGCTTGACACGATGTGTCACTAGTTGGGAACGTATTGGTTGGCCCCTTCCATATCTACAGGAAGAATGATGTACGTACCTCCTCCAAATCCGTCACGGACAAGTATTTTTTAACGGTTTTATTTAGCTTACCCTGTTTGTTTGGGTCAAATCTTGCAAGTTAAATTTGACTCACTTGCCAGTGTCCGATTGCGCTGAAATTTAATATACACCTTTAGTTCCGATGGCAATTATGTATAATAATTATTATCTTCACTTTCAATAAAACCGTTTATGTAAAAAAAATAACTTATTATGCTCGTTTTAATAGTTAAATGTTGTAGAACGTTTGTCTGACTGAATGTACTAAGTGTAGTCTAACCGCTACCTTCGTTTATCGATCTGTAGGTCCGCAGTTCAATTCCCCATGGAGGAGAAGTTTTCTGTTTGGTTTGTTTGGTGGCAGGGCTTCTGAGCTCGCCTGGCTAGCTACGAGTACCACTGTCTTACCTAAGTATGTCGCCATAATATTTTTTTTTTATGGATGGCCCGGCAAATGACCTCCTCCCGCCTGATGTTAAGCGGTGAAAGAGGCCCAAATGAGTTGACAGATAGAGTAGGGACGACATCCACTCTCCTACCTGCCCGGCCCTTGCCGGCCCAAAAGATGCTTTTTCACGCCTCTTTTGAAGGAACCCATGTTGTAGGATGGAGGAAACACGTGCGCAGGTAGAGAATTCCAAGTGTGGGATGAACGTCAGAAGATGGAATCTTGGAATTTCTTGGTACGGTGTGAAAAGGAGGACACAGTGTACGGATGACTCCGAAGGCCATTACGCGTGTTTCTGTTAAGGAATGGAGAGGGAGGGATAAGGTTAAAGAGCTCCTCAGAGCATTCCCCATAGAGCATTCGATAAAAGGCGCTAAGAGAGGCGATGTCACGACGAATTTGTAGAGGCTCGAGGGTGTTAGTTGCCTCTACATCGCCAATTATGCGAATAGCGCGACGCTGCAATCTGTCCAGAGCATCGAGGTGGTACTGAGCGGAGCCGTCCCAAAGGTGCGAGCAATATTCCACGCAAGACCTAACCTGAGTTTTATACAACAAGCATAGTTGGTCCGGCGCAAAATACCTACTCACCTTGTTCAGGACACCGAGTTTCCGTGAGGCAGTAGTTATGACGGATTCGATGTAGTCTCTGGGGTTCAGATCGCAGCGAATGTTCATTCCGAGCAAGGTGATGTTGCTCTGTGTGTGAAGGGTTGTGCCCTGAAGAGAAGGAAGGGGGAGGAAAGGTGACCTTTTCGCCGAGAACGCGCACACCTGTGTTTTCTTAGCATTGAACTCAACAAGATTGTTGGAGCCCCATTCGGAAACGAGGTCCAGCGTCCTGTTGAGCTCAATGATAAGATTCTGCCTTTCCCTACCAATATCACCACGAGCAGCCCCTGAGCTTCCGTGATATCCCCCATGCACTGTACTGTCGTCTGCATAGCAATGTATAGCTCCCAAGGAAAGCATATCATTGATATGCAGAAGAAACAATGTGGGGGATAGAACGGAGCCTTGCGGAACACCAGCGTTCACTGCCATGAACCGCGAAGCGCAGCCGTCAACGACAACGCGAATTCTACGCTCGTGGAGGAAGCTGGCAATCCACGTACAGAACTGCGCGGGTAATCCATATGCCGGAAGCTTGGAAAGAAGAGCCTTGTGCCAGACTCTATCAAAAGCTTTGGCGATGTCGAGACTAATAGCCACCGATTCGCCGCGCTTATCGATAGATTCACCCCATTTGTGCAAAAGGAACGCTAGAAGGTCACCTGTTGACCGTTTAGGACGAAACCCATACTGTCGGTCATTAAGTAACGAGTGACCTTCCAGGTAACGGATCAGCTGGGTATTAAGGATCCTCTCCATGATTTTACACAAAATGGAAGTGACGGCTATAGGACGATAGTTAGCCGGATCAGAACGATCTCTCTTTTTGGGAACCGGCTGGACATTGGCCTCCTTCCAAGATTTCGGCACACAACCAGCAGAGAACGACAGACGGTATAGATGCGTAAGGACGATGTTAGTAACATTATTGTGTTTCGACATATTGTTGTGAGGTGTGTGTATACGTAAAGTTGGCATTTGCAACTATGGAACACTACACTGCGCGTTGCCCGACACGCACTTGGCCGGTGTTTCTGTTTTATAGTCGCACGCCTGCTAATACGATGTTGCCGCTTAGCCGTCGCGCCGCCGCGCTGATAAGAGGTAAAGACGATAAAATGCGGTGTAAATGAAAATTTAATTTTGGATAAAATCTGATCCATATTTTTTATAGTGGAATCGACTCTACTCTCGATCCTGCATAAACTATATTCAGGTTATGCGCAATTTAATTGACACTGTGTATATAATTTTTTTTTACATCTACCTCGCGACTCTCAGGATCAGTCTAAGACAGAAAATGTATACGGTATTAAGTCCGCCTTGTACACAAATGTACCAATGAATAAATAAATGGAACGTTTGAACATCAGAATATGGTTCGTCGACAATCCAACTGAACGTCTTCGAAATTGGTTCATTTGACAGATGTTTTATCTATCCGTGGATTTGGTTGCAAGCGATAGGCATTTGACATTAGCTCCATACAAAATACGCCAAAATTCTATCTCCCGTTAACAAATCTACAGATAGATAGAATATTGATACTTGTCCCTCCAACGAATCGATTTTTTTATCATAATCTTGGAAAACAACGAGGACTAACTCTATCGGTAGGAATAGTGTAATTTAAGTAGGAATGTGTATCTCTTTTATTTAGACATATTATTATACATAGACATAATTTTTTAATAATTATTTAATAAGAAGTCAAGAGCTTTTACATTACAATATTATATCATTTCATTTTATTTATTATTATAACTTTTTTCTTTTATATAATTCGTCAACTTCATAGATTGTTTGTTTAATAAACCATTTTAAGGTATTTTAGTATTACATTTGATCATAAGCATTCGACAATAACATAAAAAACACTACACACCATAACACCTCATACCAACGAATCTAAGCCAAAATAATAAAAAAATCATATGAATAATAAAATGGAAATCCAGTTTTCGCATGCTCTTTTCGGAATAGGTTCACGCTTTAATTCACAGCAGATATTTTGACTCTATATTCTTCATTACTCCGATTTTAAACCTAAATGATATGAAACTATTTTCATTAAAGGTACTTACTACTTACTAATCACGAATGAAACCATATTACTAGTTTTTAACAAGAGTATTGTTGCATCGAAAGGAGATAAACTTGTAATAGAATATTTTTATTACTTTCTTTGTTCCTCAAACTAATTTCAAAGAATCTACGGCTGCAAGAGCCTCGGTGAAGTCTTCGAGTGTGAAAGGTGTTCAATTTTACAGCCCGAGCTTTTAATGGGCTTCTTCAATCTAGCTCAACACTTTTGCAATGGTTAGACTTAAGTAGTGTAAACATTTCATATTATTATACCTAGTACATTTTAGATAAAAAAGGAAAATGTAAACAAAGTTGATAACTCTCTAACTAACTAAAGGACAGATGCTTTTGTCAATCGATATATTATGTCGATCGACAAGTCCATGCTCTCAGGGCTGGTTTTTTATTTTGGCCGCCGGAATCGGCTTCTAGCGAGAGCCACACGTCTTCTTAACAAAAGAAGAAGGGACTTTGCCCTTCCCCGCATGAAGCGGGTGGCCACACGAAGTGGCCAGTCGGGCTAAACCCGGCCATCCCACGTTCCTCCTCCATGGGAAGCTTCTCGTCCGACTATTAGCCCGCGGCAGAAAACCTGCCGGGTTGCCCAGGGTGCACCATGAGGAGGTTGTCTGACATCGCACCCCAACCAATAAATGAACTATAACATAACCGAATTTAAGTTATATACATTTTATTAATTTATTTTTGAAATAATAAAACTATTAAACAAAAAAGATAAATTAATTACATCGTTTAACAAACTTAAATAATTAACTCATTTTAAAAGGCCAAAAAAATAATGGCAACATTTTGCATAAGGTTGTAAACACACGAGTATAAAGAAAGTTTTTTTAATGATTACATTCTATTAGCAGGGCCTTGTTAGTTTAGAGTAGTTCTTATAAATTTCGGTGTCTTCAAATAAGTCCAAATATTACTTACTTACTAGCTGAGCCGTGCCCACTTCGTTGGGCGTCAAATATTTTTACTTGTGATTATTTTGTGTGGTTCTATAAGTATTGAGTGGTTTAGAACTACTGTTTTTGTTGAACACAATATTCACTTATGCGAGTATCAACCCATTTAGTTACACACCAACTAAACAAACAAACTCACAAACCTACAAATTTTACCTCTTTATATGCTTACTCTAGTGTAAATAAATATCATTACTATCGTTTCGTAAATGTTAAAAATAAATGTTCATGGTATTTTAGATTCCCCATATAATTTTCATCCTTTATTTCAAACCATTTTGGGGTGAATTCTTACAAAATTCCTGTTGCGTGCTGACTTAATAGGGAACTGACTAACGCTGTATAAAAGTATACTTATCTGGTAAAAATTTCCATATTCTAAGTTTGCGGTTTCTACTTTACACTGATTTCTCTTCCATGTGTTTGTTTATTCATGCCGTTAGAGAAAGTCGGATAGATGTATTTTTTATAGGTTGTATAATATGGTCGAGAGTTATATATTAAAAAGTTGCATATTATATTAATTATATTAATTTTGTAAACAACTCGTAGGTTTTACTTCGTCTTGTAGACCCGTAGTCTTCGTCTTCGTCTTGTAATTTCGTCGTTGAAAAATGTAGATTTATCGTTGTGCGGATTTCGGAAAAGAATACTCGAAAATTTAACCAGAGCTATGAGGGAGATAGTTTTTTTTTTCTAGTACCTGTCTACCTCTAACTATCCTACATAAATAAAAATGTGATATAAATTTACTTCTATTACGCTCTAAGTACCTTCCTCGATTATTCACAAATGATAGAGGACTTTGTCCATATTAGTAACTGTCAGATCTCCTCGATATTGGCTCCTGTGTGAAATGGGGTCCTATGTGATCAAGAACAAGAACAATTAATGACATGTCGTAACCGATTGGAAACTCGAAACTCCAAAAGCGATTTTACGCAACACGCGGGCTGAACGAGCGATATATCTCGCATTAGAAAGCGATTTGTCTTTGGAAATTCTTACACGAGGAAGATATCGATTTTCTCCCGCATTGGTGTATATGTTTTCAAGACATTAATTTTACCTATTTGAATATAAATTAACGACTAGGTAATCTGTGATGAGTTTTATAAACATAGGTGCGCTCACAGAACACCTCTTTCTATGTTCTGTGGGTGCGCTGTCTCCAGATCAGATATATTAGAAAATGGTATCTTGGATTTTAAATCAAACCGGCGTGGATCAGTATATCCAGCCCAAGTTGTGGATAGATCATCAGAAATGACCAAAATTTGTTTGGCTACATTGAATTATTGAAGTAAAAACATAGAACTTGGTTAAAGCTTTGTATGTATGAAAGTTGCGTTCGGGGATATTGAATGAAAGGCATCTGAATATCATTTAACTACTCGTATATTGTCATTTGCTACAACTAAAAGAGAACTCTAAAGATTACAGTAGCTACAATTGGAAATTGCTTCAAGCAATATTCGTCACTTGCCCATAGACACCAAACAGTTTCTGTTACAAACATGTTATTTTATTCAATTATTCTTAAGTCTTAAGTTGTTATACTAAAAAAAATTCTTAATTGTTAAGATTCTTTTAGTTATTGTGACTTGAGTAGATTATGTCTCTGCGCTAAATCAGCTTGTGATAGCAGACAAATATCTGCGGTATAGCTATGTATATTTTGCGTCACTAGAAGGCGTCGGCGAGAAGTTTCCAAGACTCGTAAAAATACAGTTATTTCGGCAGTACAGCGCCTATATCCCAAAAACCTCACGCCTCAGGCATGTTTGTTTTATATTGGCGCTTTACAACAGGCTCATAAAGGGCTCCTAAAGTTACCTGAAATATTTCAAAACATTATTTTGTGTACAACAGAGATCTTATAACCTACGTTTTATTTAATGAGTGTATAATATATGTAAAATATTATTCCAATAAAAATACTATATTCTATGAATCATATTTCCGGATATAAACATTCTGGAGAGGTCACCCTTATCGCATATTCTTAAAACCTACCAAATGTACACAAATAATTCACAAAAATCGGTCAAGCTGTTTCGGAGGAGTTCGAAAACAAACACTATGATACGAGATTTTTATACTCTTATATTAAATTATGACAAATGTGCCACACATAAAGCCCCCCCCCCCCCCTTTATCGCTTTTAAGAAATGATTTCGGGGGATTTTTAAAGGAAATAAAAAAAGAATTTCTACGCGGAAGTCGCGGGCAAAAGCTGGTACTTCTTAGCACGAAATAATGTTTTCTTTTTATTCCCTAGATGTGGCTTTAATATTATGGCAAACATAAATTATGCTTTTTGTTACTTATCCTTATACAAATTATGCCTTTTCATGGTTATGCCTTACATATTTTGGCCTAATAATATTATGCGTTATGAAGTTATGATATAAAGACTTATGGCATAAGTGACGATTATGGCTATTAACATTATGCATGTTTAGTTTATGACGACAAACGTTATGCGTTTCAATAGGTAACCATAATTTTCAGCCCTATACTTACCTACTTTCAAAATGCGATTGATAAAAAATCTGTTTTCTTCTGTACTTTTGTACAGTGTAACTTGCTCAATAAAAAGTTCATATATTTCAGGTTGGAAATTAAGTTGTCGATTGATATCTACTATCGGCCGAGTGAAAAGTCATCTAAACATCGCCTGAAACAATTTCCTGGCGAGAAAATGTTCCTGTAACGTACGAGATCGCGGATAAGTGTTATCCCATTCGGGGCCCCGTCTCCTTCCCAGTAATGAGCGCTGAGAGGGCTGAGAGCAGTTAAAGTGCTCTTAATGTTATTGTCTACATCGCAGTAATATTTCACTAGACAAAGCGTGCCCATGGCGAAATGTGACAATTTGTTATGAGCCCACTCATTAGCCCTTGCTAGTTTAATTTGAGATGAAATATAGTCATAAAGTGGCACAGTAGATTAAATTTATACGCTTCCTACTATTTAGGGTACTGCAATGTGCAATTCAACCACGGAGCAAACTCTCATACAAGGGCTAAGAGAATAATTTGAAATCATAAGTCTTGTTTGGTATAGTTAACAGCTTAAGTTATAACAAAATTTTGACAAAACGTATTACTTCATAATCATTTTATTTCGGTACCTAAAACTTCTTCGCATAGTTATTGAAATATTTCTTACACAGCAGCAGTTCTATAAACTTTAAGTTCAGGCATGAAAGTCTAATAATAAAGAAGTAAAAATTAGGTGAAACTCTGTTTACTATAGTTATATATAGTTATTGTTACAATTGATACACACATTGTGTCGCCCCGCCCGCCACCGACGACGTCCGAATGGGGGGTGTAAGTAACACATATACCCAGAGACACATCATACACAGAGAGAAGGATGAGAGAGTAGTTAAATAGCTAGGTATATGCATTACCATCATCTGGCGCGACGGGCGGACGGGACGAAAGTATTCTATGTATGGCAGGTTTAATTAAGTTACAATACAAATCTCATACCTGAGTTATCTTCTATCTTTGTCTCATTTATATCTGCTTTGCATTTAGATACATCTGCACCTGAGATATGAGCATCCCATGTATATCTAATTTCCACTGGATTGTACCATTCACCTCCTGTGGGTTAAATTTAACTATTAACTAAATACCTTACACATCATCAAGTAGTTTCAACTTCTTATCGTTGGTATTCAACGCTAGCAGCCTACGCTGCACAACACAAACACACTTGATTTCCCATCATGTACTACTAAACACCTTGGAGGTACTGCAGACCCGGTGATCGACAACCATCACCGCGGCTCTACCAACCTTATTAGACCCAGAGCTTCTTCTCTGGACGTCTCCAGTCGACTGGGCCTGGAACACTAATTACACCAGGTCTTTCTTGGCGGATCCCGGACCATTTATTCTGGAGGCCCGGGGCTCGGCTTGTTACCAGGACCTTACGTCCCGGAACCTCGCCTACCCGATCACCTTCTTGGATCGCAGGCCATTTATTCTGGAGGCCCGGGCTCGGCTTGTTGCCAGGACCTTACGTCCCGGAACCTCGCCTACCCGATCACCTTCTTGGATCCCGGGCCATTTATTATGGAGGCCCGGGGCTCGGCTTGTTGCCAGGACCTTACGTCCCGGAACCTCGCCTACCCGATCACCTTCTTGGATCCCAGGCCATTATTCTGGAGGCCCGGGCTCGGCTTGTTGCCAGGACCTTACGTCCCGGAACCTCGCCTAACCGTGAACTTAGGGGGAAACCAAGTAACACTTATAACAATGAATCACACACATTAATGATCTTCTAACTACAAGATATGTAAGATACTTAGAATTATATGGACGGCACTTCAGGACTCAGCTTCAGCCACAGCAAACTTTATATTTCACTTTTACATCGAAAACTTTATTCTATTTACAAACTTATTTTGCCATAGACTAAAGAATCGCTATTAGCATTACCTTAACTATGATTGGCTGAAGCGTGCGTCACTAGTGTTGCTATTTTATTATTGTCTATTCGCGACCTTCGCGACACATTGAGAGACACAATTGATGTGGCGTTTGATAGCTGAAATGATGTAGATTGAAATAAGCACTAGAAAACAATACCATATAAGCACTAGAAAACAATACCAATTTTTTGGATAAAATTGGATATACTTAATTAATAAAAAACAAAAATATTTACGCTGTTTTCCCCTTTATCCTTTGTCATTAATTGTGTGTGATAATGATAATAATTGACAAAATTTGTGTTTTGACAGCACTATTAAGCGTCGGTGGCGCTGTGGACTCGGCACTTGCCTTCCAATCGGGGGGTCGGGGTTCGAGACCCGCCATGTACCAATGTGTTTTTCGTTTCGAATTTCATATGTACATTTGTCTGACGCTCCTACGGTGAAGGAAAACATCGTGAGGCAACCTGCATACATCTGCGAAGAAATTCAATGATGTATGTGTACGACCAATCCGCACTTGGCCAGCGTGGTTGACTAAGGCCTAAAAACCCTAACATAGGGTAGGCTCGAACCCCTCGGTGGGGACGTATATGAGCTGTGATGATGATGATGATGATTGATCTTTAAGCTAATACAAATAGTTTGGGGTCAGTGAAAAAAAAGTATGAGAAATTAAAAATCAATTTTACAATTTCGAATTCTCAATGACGTCATATCTTTTATATATCGATTCTAAAGATGTTATGCTCCTAAAACGGTTCACAAAGTACACTGTATACAGAATTACGGTCTGAGCTAGCTACGGTACATAATATTATTATTATTTTTTTTTCTGAATATTATTGGCTTGGCATCTATCTTGTAGGCCTTTAATCACAGACTACAAGAGATAGTTATTTTTAAAAGGGAACGTTCAGAAACCTTTCGCCGATCAGCTGTAAACAAAAGGCTTCTGAACGGACCCTAGACCTATTTGTTTTTTTTTTCTTCTTTCTTTTTTTTTCTCTGTTTTGCATAAAGCTTCTTGCTTGCATCCAATACTTGCATCTTATAAAGAGCAAAAGAAACTGGGCTCACCCAGCCGTAGTCATGTTAGAGTCATGGTGAAACATTTAGCAACAATATTATTTTATGTATTCTGTATTCAGTGTTTGTGTATGGCTAATTAGGTAGGTACTTCTTTTTCTTGCTAATTGTGATTGTTTATTTAATTTGTAAGCTGGCGGGTGGTGCAGAAATATATCTTTTGCTGCACTGTGGGTAGATACTTTGTTAAAGTTTTATTTTATTTAGTATTTTATTTATTTTTATAGTATAATTTATTATATTTTCCATATTTTATGAATTTCGATGATACGTATTTTTCTGCCGAAGAGTCTGCAGCTTCGTCTAGTGGTGACAGTTTTTGCTCAGTTACTGACAACTTGAATGATTTTCTGACTGATAGCTTCAATCAATTACCTAGCCGTCTAATAAATGTTTGCCATATCAACGCCCAAAGTATTCCAAGCCATTATAATGAGTTCTATGACGCGTTTCACCGGTGCAACGTCCACGCGATTTTGGTTTCTGAATCGTGGCTAAAGCCACATCTCCCTTCTACTATGTATTCATTACCAAATTTTACTCTTATTAGGAACGACCGCATTGGTAAGGGTGGGGGAGGTGTAGCAATTTATCTACGTAGTACTTTTCCTTACAAAATAATTACTGCTTCAACTCCCCAATATTCTGCCTCTGCCGAGTTTTTATTCTTGGAGGTCGGCGTGGGCGCTGCGAAGTTGGTGCTTGGTGTCGTTTATTGTCCACCCTCTATTGATTACTTCACTGAGCTTGAATCGGTTTTAGAGTCTTTAGGGTCTAACTATGCACACCATATCATCATGGGCGATTTTAACACCAATATCCTTCTCCCACTTTCCGCCCGCCCACGTAAGCTCCTGCAAATTATTGAGTCAGTCAGCCTACACGTTCTACCTCTTCAGGCCACGCATTTCAACACGGGTGGCAATGATTCCTGGCTTGACTTAATTCTTGTCTCCAATCCTTCACGGGTCCACTCCCATGGCCAACATCCTGCTCCCGGATTCTCCCACCATGACCTTATTTTTCTCTCTTTTGTCCTTAAGCCTCCTAAACCTGTCCCCAAGGTTCTGTACAGGCGCAGTTTCGCTCGCATGGATGTTGCTAAATTACATTCAGACGCATCTGAAATTGACTGGCAACCAGTGTTACAAGCATGTACGGTTGATGCGAAGTTACAAGCTTTTAACGGAATAATCACTGCTATTTATGACAAACATGCACCTTTAAAGAAAATCAAGCTGAAACATCAACCTGCTCCATGGATGTCAGATGATATCCGGAAAGTGATGAAGCGAAGAGACAGAGCTCTGCGTAAATTCAAAAAGGTACGTCTTGACGACAATTGGAACGCATACAAAGTTGCTAGGAATCGGTGTAACCAGATGGTACGTAATGCTAAGCGCCGCCACATACTCAATAATATCTCTTCTTCTTCGTCTGCCGCAACCTGGAAGTTCCTTGGTACTCTTGGAATTGGTAAGGCTCACCACTTCGATCTCCCTACCAGTATTAATCTAGATGATCTGAATAGGCATTTTTCAACCAATTCCAACCTTAGTCATGATATAATTTCTAGCACTATCGCCTATATTGATGGTCTTCCGAGTCCTAATATCCCTTGTTTTGTTTTTTCACCCGTAACTACAGACGAGATTAGGAAGATTATTATATCAATCAGGTCTAATGCAATGGGTTGTGATAATATTGGCCGTCAGATGATTATGTCCATTCTCGAGCAAATCCTACCTGCAATCACGCATATTATAAATTTCTCTCTCGAATCTTGTACATATCCCTCCCTTTGGCGAAAAGCTTTAGTGCGTCCACTTCCAAAAGTTCCAAATCTAACTCTCCTAAATCAGTTCCGCCCTATTTCTGTCCTTCCCTACCTATCCAAGTTGCTCGAGGCCTGCGTCCATAAGCAGTTTTCCCATTTTATCCACCTTAACTCTATTTTGAGTCCTTTTCAGTCTGACTTTAGACCTGGTCACAGCACTACTTCTGCTCTGCTTAAGGTAACTAGTGATATTAGAGCTGGAATTGAAGACAGGAAGGTTACTATTCTGGTTCTCGTCGATTTTTCAAATGCATTTAATACCGTTAATCATGAAATTCTGTTAGCTATTCTTTCTCATTTTTCGGTCTCCCGGGAGGTTCTGGAGTGGTTCTCTTCATATCTTCAGGGACGCCAGCAATCGGTTATCTCGAATGAGTCATCGTCCTCATGGAGTGACCTTGTAGCTGGAGTTCCTCAAGGCGGCATTTTATCCCCTCTTCTGTTTTCTATCTTCATAAACTTTCTTACTTACCATCTTCGCTGCTCGTACCATTTATATGCCGATGACTTGCAGCTTTATACCCAGGCCGATATTGATAATGTAAATGATGCTATTGATACAATCAATGAGGATCTTAAATCTATCAAGAGCTGGTCTGAGCAGTTTGGGATCCTTATCAATCCAACCAAATGCCAAGCAATAATTATGGGTGGTTCAAGAATTATGTCAAGGATAGATCCCGATAACCTTAGCGCTGTTGTTTTCGATGACAAGACCATCCCCTTCAGTAATACCGTGAAGGATTTAGGTTTATACCTGGATTCCAGTTTTAGTTGGCGACCACAAACTGCCAACATTTGCCAAAAAATTACAGGGATTTTACGGACTCTTTATCGCCTGAAGAACTTTCTACCTTCAGAGACTAAGAAAATGCTTGTACAGACTTTGATATTTCCCATAATTGACTATGGTGATGTGTGCTATCTCGACCTGAATGCAGATCTACTCAATAAACTTGACCGACTTCTAAATAACTGCATTCGATTCGTTTATAATTTAAAAAAGTTTGATCATGTTTCTGAACATCGGCTGCGTTTGAAATGGTTGTCTATACGGCAACGTCGGCACATGAGAACTTTGACTACACTCCATTCATTACTTAATAGTCCCAACAAGCCCAGTTATCTTAACAATAGTTTTGAGTTCCTATGTTCCTCACATGATAGATCCCTTCGTTCTACCTTTAATGGTCTCCTCAAATGACCCGCCCACAAATCTGATATCATACACTCTTCTTTCTTAATCCAGTCAATCCTGTTATGGAATGTTCTCCCACTTGACGTCAGAAAGTCATCAAGCAAACTAAGTTTTAAAAAGAAATTACGAAAGCTGTACCATGAGAATCTTTTTACTCCTGTTGATTAAGGATATGCATATTATCTTCGAAATATCATTTCGAATGTCATTTTCGTTTTATAGTTTTGTAAATTAATAGTAGGCACATATATATTAGTTTATTTTATTTATAATATTTATGTATTAGTATATTATGTATATAGCATTATATATATACCATTATCCAGTTGTTTTTACCATTAAAGTACTACATCTACTTCCTTTTCTCTGCACCACTCAAAGGTTGACTGGCAGATAATGCCTTTGGCATTAAGTCCGCCTCTGTACACAAATTGTACTGGAAGTTTAAATAAATAAAAATAAATATTTGATACGGTACATAAGTTTGAAATAAGTAGGTATCCTAAAATAAAATACGCGTTTTTTTTATTAACTAACAGAATATTTATTGTACTCCCATTTTGTAAAATCGTAGGAAAACTGGTATTTCTATTGGGTTTACTGTGCGCTATTTATTATTAGATAATCATGCGTTCTTAAAAAAAGACTTTCCACTTTTAAATGAATAGCGATTCGCTACAAACTTAAATTGTTGCTAAAAATATTTTGAAGTGAATTATGCTGTGAAATCAGTATTTTTGATTAGAATTGGGATTTTTTCATTTAAAAAAGATTTTTTGACTGGCAGTTAATTTTTTTAAAATTTATTTTCAATTTATTTTTATACATAGGCGGTACACTGTTTTTAGATATTTTTGTGTTTCTTTTTCATAAAAAAATAATATTTTCCATATTTTGAACATAGATTACTTACATATTTTTTATCAAAAAAAAAAAAATATTTTTGTTAATGTTAATGTTATTGTGTGTACATATAAATAGGGCAATTAGTTTTAAAATAACCTGAAGAGACAAAAGCTTCTTATGCTCAGAGTGGAAGACGCTGGCAGCTGTAACACAGTTCATACTACTAACGGCTGCCGACATTATCTTATCTTATCTTAGTGTGGGGGCTGCCCAATTATTGAGCCTTCGCACTTCGACCCACCATGGATCTTTTGTGCTTCCCCAAGCTTTAGTCCGTAAAGCCATCGCCACCTAAGGTCCAGTCTATTGTGCCCATGAGCTCGACGATGTCCTTCGGTGGTATGGCCCTGTAGTCTTCCGGTTTTGGGTATCCAATTCCTGTCAGCCTTAATCTCCTGCAGGCTAGGGCATCCCAGTAGCACAGCAGGTGGTCCATGCTTTCCTCTACCTCCTTGCAGGCCCTACATATTTTGGAACTGGTGTGTCCCAACCTGGTTAGCATGATCCTAGTGCCGAAGTGTCCGGTTAGAGCACTTAACAGTAGGCGAGTCTGGGATCTGCTTGAGCTCAGTGTAAACTTGAGCCAATTATCCATACCCATGAAGTGCTGCCGACATTAACTTAGGAGATGTAATTTTAACGAGCGTTGCTGTAATATTGTTAAAATAGTTTAAGTTGTGATATTTTCTAAAAAAAATACTTTTAGCGTAATGTAACATTACTCTAACTAGGAGATAAATACGCCGTTAATAAAAGACAAGTGCTTAAAAAGCATTTTTCTCCCAAGTTTCCGCCAATGCTTAGCATGGCATTACCGTTAACCGCGGCGCGTATGTTATTATTGCCCTGCTTTCGCTCTGAACGATTTCTGACGAGAAATTCGATTAGATTCTGGCACCAAAATAAAGTATGCTCCTCATGCCTTAATTGTTCAGGGAAATGATGGGAGAAATTTTGAATTGTCTAGGGAATAGAGGGTTAAATTGAATTAGACCAATTGCACAATTCTTTTTTTAAACATGTAATCTGGATAGATCTGTTGTTGGAATCAAATAAACTTGTGAACCACTGGCGTTCCTTCTTTGACGTGCAAAAGTAATTATCTAATAATCCAATTTGAATAAACTATATTGAATTTGAATTGCCTCATGAATGTAATGTAATCTTATTTTAGCTTAGGAAACTCCTACGACGTATGCTGTCACTTTTTGTCTAATGAAAAGAATGTGATAGATAGTATACCTCCTATTAGGTGGCATGCTAAAGTATCCTACAATACAAGGTTGGTGAATTTGGCCATTAGAGCCTTTTATTTGCTTCGATATTTTTTTTGATAAAGATTCTATGTATCTTATAAAAGAACCATCTTTGCCTTAGTGTTGCACTAAGGCAAAGATGGTTCTTTTATATAAGATACATTTCAATATTGTTTTTATATCTTGGCTTAGTGCTAGTTGTTTCAAAGTTAACTTACAAAAAAGGCTAGTTTGATGGAAATGTTGCCCAGCTTCAATTGGGGTAGCTAACTAATTAATAGTGAAACGTCAAGTACACACGACAACATATCAGACTTGATATGTTAAACCCTTATTTCGTTCGTTATAGTAGCTCGTTATAGTGAAAAATGACGTTTTGTCTACTGTACAACAATATTTGCACACTATAATTGTCCATTAGCACGTACGTAGCGAGCTGCGGCCATTTACCCAAACCTGAGAGCCTACCCACCATCATCAATTGGTTCTAATTGGAATAATATGACAGAATGACGTAAGTCAGAATAAGTGCCTTGACAATTAAATTGATCAAATAGTCGGCGATAATAGCAGGGTTAACACGAGTGTGTGCGAAGCATAGTTAACTGTGGTAATATTCAATAATATGTTACTGCTATTAGAGGCCGAACTATTGTATACTAGGTACTACGGCAAAATCTAACATTTTCTGGTAAAAAATAGGATTCACCAACACTGACCTCTGAATGTTCATAATGTTCTGTGAACTGCGATATATTAGCGATATAACCTATGCAATCTCTATATTAACAATTAATGTTAATATAGAGATTGCATAGGTTATATCTACTAACTCAACTAACTCTATGTTACCTAACTTATACAAGTTTATTTTTTAGTTATTAAAAAAATGTTGTGTGCTTGTTCAGACAAGCAAACTAAACAACTTTCACTATGGGACCAACTTCGAAATCGTAAAAAAAATCAGCTGCTCCATACAAATGTTCAACATTCACTGAACCTAAATGTATGGAACAGCTGATTTTTTTTTGCGATTTCAAAGTTGGTGCCATAGTGAAAGTTGTTCAGTTTGCTTGTCTGAACAAGCACACAAAATTTTTGTCATAATTAAAAAATAACCTTGTATATTATATAAGTTTTTAAATTAAATTCTACTTGGGCCTCGTGATACCTAAATACCAGTAAAATGTGAATCATTACAGTTGTTTTCTTCCGTATCAACTGTTGCCCAATTTACTTGATTTATCTTCAACTTAACGACTCATTGATAGAGCCCATTTTGTCACAATTAATAGCGTATCTCATTGTATGCGATGCGACAATAAAAGTAGGCGGTACACCACAGCCCCAAAGTACCGTAATACGTAAGAATTACAACAATAAATTCTCGTATCTGCCGGATAATCTAATAAATCTTAGAAAAGTCCACGTTATGTGCCCGAAATGCTGCTAGCGCCCCAGTACAGATTCATCCTTGCCCTTTTGGTACAATCAATAGTCACCAGGCGGCGACTGTAGTTAGACATCTGCATGGTACCTACTCGTCATTATAATTTTAAGTGGTTTATAGGCATGTGACATAAAAATTGCTCACATGCGTAACAGACAACTTCTCTTTCAACCAGCAAGAAGAGTTAGCTTGGAAAGAAAAACTGTTTTTTCTCGCTAGGGATACTTCCAAAAAATGATCCGCTGAATACTTCAGTGTTCAAATTCAAATAACTTTTACTCAAAAGCCAACCGGGAGCCATTTTTCAGCATTCAGTGGTAACAAGGATTGTTTAACTTTTACTGGTGCTGACTGTACGGGCGATTTCGTGACAGAATAAGCCGTTGAGACGCCATTTTAACTCGATTATGTGCCTAATCTCGTTTGGCAATGCCTGCATCGCTGTCAAACCTCTAATGATAGTTTTGATTGATAAGCCTTCTTAATGGAGCTTAATCAATATCCTTTGTCGCATTCATTTGTGGTGTTAAAGGTGGGAAGTAAATGTGTATTTTTAACCGACTTCAAAAAAGGAGGAGGTTATCAATTCGGTTGTATTTTTTTTATGTTTGTTACCTCATAACTCCGTCATTTTTAAACCGATTTCCAAAATTCTTTTTGTATTTGATAGAGTATACTGCAAGGGTGGTCCCATGGTCACCAAAGTCAGGATCGGATGATGGGATCCCATAGAAAATCCAGGAAAACACTAATTTTCACCTTCGGTGAGCTGGTATTAAATTAGGGTTTCTTTCACTAAAAAGATTTAATTCACTAAAAAGTTAAAAATAAAAATTTTATTACAAAAAATAGAACCGACTTCAAAAACTGAAAACTTAAAAATAATCTTCTTCTATATTGAAGTCGGTGACAAATTTTAACACTTTCTAGATCATCAACGTTTGGCGCCGACTTCAACATAGAAGAAGATTATTTTTAAGTTTTCAGTGTTTCTGAAGTCGGTTCTATTTTTTGTAAAAAAATTTATAAAATGATTTTTTGGTGTTTCATTGCATTTCGTTCGCTAAATTGTTAAACCAATTAAAAAAATATATTATTTACCGGAAGTTTATGTCGAACATGTTTACCGCGACAATTCAAATCCTGTCAGTTCACTGTCGCAAACAATTTCCTTTTACAGCCGGGGTCGGTAATGACTCCATTCTATTCCACGGCAATATCTCGTAAATGTGCGCATTAAAATCGCTGAAATCATATGATGTTCCAAATAAACGTACAGCCTCCTTCAACAGATATACCGTAAGTTATTGGACGCAATATAAAAGAGGAATAGCGCTGATATGACGAAATGCGCGATTATTAAGCACAGGAATTCGGGGCTCAGACGCTCTGGCGATGGGGTTGACGTGTCGAGCTCACCCATTTTTATTTGAGGACAAATTCTCTTTGAAAGGGCAAAACGCTTCTTTACTTAGGAAAAAAGCCGCAAGCCTTAAAGATTTTGAATTATCGTCTCGTACTCGTATTTATTTTTATTTGTAATGCTCTATTTATGCCGGATTGTAGTGACAAGGTGAACGGTAGCGTATACTTCAACACTCACAGGACTCAAGAGCTTGACATCTTACCTCTTTCTTTAAGGCCATCTTGCCTATAATGTAGTTTTAGGCAAGATGGCCGTAGCTGTCTAGTGATTAGGCGCAAAAAGATCTCAGGACGGCTTGAACAAAAAGAATAGAACAGGTTATGAGCTTCTGAATCTGAGAAATGACCTTGATTTTTAGACGATTTCTGTAATAAGGTTGGCAGTGGCAATTTTTTGAGGAGTGTCTTCAAATGCAACTTTTTCTAAGTGCGTGCAACAACCACAAAACATTTTATTGCAACATCTATAAATGAAATTCAAGAGAGGCTTAGTGTAGTGTAGGCTTAGTGTTAGTGTACGTAACACTAATTCGCAGGCCACTCTTTAACTTCTGTCTCTCTGTACATCGTTATAACGTTGACCACAAAGTTTTATAGTCTCGTAATTCACTGACGTCCTTTTATACACATTCAAATTTTGTCAATTAAGTTTATAGCGATCATAAACTCAGGGGTAAGTTTAATTGTCTCACAATATGAGGTTCTGTAACAAATAATTATGTTTTATCGCTATACCTACAGCTTTCTGTTTCCATTTTATTTGATTCATTTTATCAATTTTTTTCAGAAGTTTGAGTTTTTTTTTTGATTTTTATTATGAATTTGTACAACATTTCAATGTCTTTTCGTGTGAAACAACCTGCACAATATGTCATATTCCTCTTTTTTTAATAGTAGGCCTAGGAAATGAATCCATTCCAATGCAAGGATAGCTAGTGCGGGAACGAGAATATACGCCTCATTAGCCACCCTCACTTTGCTGATCTGCAAGATGCTTCTTCATGCCTTTTTCAAAGGACCTGTGATTGTAAGGAGTGAACACGTGTTCTGGCAGAATACCAGTTTTGTTTAAAGGAAATAAGTATATTGCATTGTTAATGCGCTTTCAGAAAATAATCTAAATCCGAAGTTCTAACATAATTGTAATAATTGAACCATTGGCTACTTCGAGTTACGGCATTATTCAAAAATGCTCCAACTACCTACGCATTCGTAAAAAAATATTATATATATATATATATATATATATATATTTTTTTTGTGCTGCAATAAGTCGTTAGATGTGTATATACAGAGTGTAAAAAGATCGGTACCGAAACCGAAACCCACGTATTGCTCCCATCATCACTATAGTTTTTGTCTTCTAGACCATGGTTGTGAAACTAATAGTTGCCGAGATAATCAAGGTTAAAGTTACCATTTTTTTTCGAGATTTTGATACAAAACTGTTCGAAATGTATTTGGATCATTTTCGTTCAAAGAAACATCAATGAAAAAATCTGTATTTCTTAACAAAAAATTATGACTGTAAAGGAATCTCTTCCGCGGGAAACACGCAAGCCAGGCGCGGGCACGCGTTACATTGCGTAGTATTTATTGTCGTTGTTTTTTTAGCCCAAAAATTAATGTCGTTTCACATCATTGATTTGATTATTCGTTATATTGCTTTATTTAATAGTTCGTTATATTGTGAAATAAATAAATAAATTAAAAAAAATTATAGTCTGAATGCGTAGACGCGGGCTTCGGTATACGTCTTTTTACACCCTATAAATTTATAAAGCTAGAGCAAGGAATTTTCACCGTACATCCCAAACGGTCGGTATTAATTTTGTTTGAGAGGCAGACTAGTTTGCGAGGGAAAATAAATGAATCATTAAGACAAAAGGGACTGACAAACACCGACAGTTTCCGATCCGGCGATTCCTTTTGTGATTACGGATTCGCAACCGCCGTTTGTCATCTGTCAGCGTGATGCTATCGATGTGGATAGCGGGTTGAGCCAGTCCCGTATCATGATCACCGAAACACGATATGATAAAACTATATAATTATCGATACAAAAGTTGGATTTTTTAGTTATCTTGATGTTTTGAGTGTGTTTTGGATATTGGTATTTTAAAATGAAACTGTTATTTTAGGCATTATTTATTTATTAATGTCGATAAAATTTCAATGTGGACATTGTATGCAATATATGTATTTTGACAGTTCATATCGTGTTCAAGCTACAGGGGCAGGAAAACAGAAGATTTCGAGCGCATTATATACAGACACCTTGATATAGGTGCTTATAATGTGACCAGATATGAAATGGGAGCGAGAAAGAAATGGATCTATTTTTATTGCGAAAATGTTTGCTAAATCTCCGGGTTGTTTATTTGTATCATATTGGAGAAATAATATTGAAGAATAATTGAACCAGACATGATCCAAATAAAAGTTAATAAGATATAGGTAATAAATATTTATAGTTAGAATGTTATATGTATATGCTAGGCGAGTATCCGAGTATACGAGTATCCGATCGACTCAAAATTAAGCAACTTTGAAAAAAGTTTGTTGATTTGTTTATATTTTTGTGACTGCATTTTTTTAAAAACCGGCCAAGTGTGAGTCGGTCCACGCGTAATGTGGGTTCTTTCTATTATAAGTAAGGTTATTATCATATTCTGATTTTCCGTAATTTCACATGATTCGTTTATCTATAATAATATATACTATCAGTTTTACTTAGCTCACAAATTTTTCTAAGTAATTTCCAATGGTAGGGTATCAACAGTAGGGATTGAAAAGGAAAAATGTATTTCATCCGTCAGTTAGATAATGAAAACAATTATCAGACACGCATTTTTAGTTTTCTTGCAATAATTAACAAAACTACAGAGATAAAGCGATTAAGAGCTTGTTCGCACGAGCGCTTTTCTAGGGTCCGTTAAAAAAGCATTGAAGTAGAACAAATACATTCCCAAGTATATGTTAATACGGCGGCGCTTTTGTGAACCTTTATATCGAGCAGTGTTGTGTTTTCAATGCTGGGCGTTAAGCGTATAACCGTAGTATCGGATTGTACAGTGAACGTTATAAAAGCACTAACGTCGGGATATGGCACAACGCTTTTTTAATGCTCGTGAAAAAGGGCTAATGGTTAAGGAGCTCACTACGTCACAACGCGCTTCAAAAAGTAGTTATACGGGCGTGACGTCATGCAACATTTCAAATCAATACCTATATACTCAATGAAAAAAAGTATTCCATATTAAAAAAAAAAATCAACCTGACGGACCTAAAGTTTTTTTATCATCATCTCTATTCTTACCAAACAAATTAATCCGCTATGGATATAGCTCTCTTTCAAAGAAATATATTTGAAACCGTTGTTGGGTTAATCTGCAATATTATAAAATACGGATTTTCCTTTGCGTCTCCCTATCGGTCACCGCCTGAATTTATTATACTCGACGATGCGATTTCACTGTCGGCTCCATCTCAAATTAATGTTTGAAAGGTGAAAATGTTTAAGTTACCAGGTCGGAGAGCTTTTTTCAGTTCGCAATCTAATTGGGGCGCACACAAAACAGCCGACGCGGCGACGGCGGCAGTGGGAATGGGAGGCGAAATTGGAGTATGCCTCTTGCATTTTAATTTCGAGATGGCCGTCATTATGAGACCTGTAACAATTACTTTCTTGTCAATCGAGCCGTGAAATGGAAATATTTTCTAAGCGTCCGATGCTGCGTTTTAAATGGTTTTCGTGATAGGCGGGCCATTTTTAAATGCTTTCACCGACTCTGTACCGTTTCTATGATTTAAGTTGCTCAAAGTGATTAGTGAAAATTTGAAGGCTGATTCCAAGTCTGAATTTGAGTGCATTATTATGGTAAAATCAAGGAATGTGTTGATGCGTCTACGCTGACGATCGAAACTGTTATTCTTGAATTGCATTTTGACATTCGGCAACGCCTGTCAGAAAGTCGGAGTAAAAGGGTGGAAGTGGGTTGTGTAGACGCGTGTGTGCGTGCGCGTCACCATTAGCGCTCGGGTGGTTGCGGCGACGCTCACCGCGGCGCGCGCGTGCGCCGCGCGAGGCGCCGCCAAGCTGGGCGAGCACGCGGCGATGCTCGCGGTCGCCATATGCTGCATACTGGTGCTGCTGCTGGTCTTCATCATCCTAATCATTGTCGTCGGACAGAACATGGAGCCGAAGACTGGCTCCTAGCGTAAAAGAGGTATTGTTATTAAGATAATTACTTTTGGTCTTATTACAAAACCTGGTTTAAACCTGGTCTAAAGTTAGTCTTGGCTTAAAGGTAGTGCGCTTTTACTTGCGTCAATATACAGAGATAGAGACAGCGTCAACTTAGTCCTGGTTTAAACCAGGACTAACTTCAGTTCATGTTTTGTAATAAGGCGGTTTGTGATTTCAGAGCTGGGTGTGTACGACTAAGTGCCAACCTGTTCTTTATACTCGGTGCATTTAGTGGCTAAGTGTATAAATTGTAGTCGGCAAAAGAATTAAAGATAAATGATAAGTAAAAAATAAAACCATACCCTCAGCATAAAGCTTATACTTATGTTAATATAAAAAAGTAAATATATTTTTTTTAAAATATGGAAATATACTATAATGAGCAATGAGTAATTTGTGGAGGCGACTATAGCCACTTATCATTATGGCAGCTTGCTTGTTTGCTAACTTTGCTGTATAAAATAAGATCTTGTAAAAAGTATTTTTATAACCCTATCATAAATTGTCACTGACGCTAAAGTCATTTACAAAACACCCATTCCGCCTATAAAATTGGATAACTAAGAAATGTGCGTACTATAAAGGTTTTCTTAATAAATAAAGATATATTGTGATCCATTTAGGGCGGGGTTCCCCATTTGTTAACGCAACGCATGTTCCTGACATGCGAAGGCGCACGTCTTTGGTAACGCGCCTAAATACATAAATTATTGTAAAACTGACTTGTATGTGAGGCCCTTTATACACTGTGACTTTTTGTAGCGAATGAGTCGTTTTTTTATACCAAAAAGGTGGCAAACAAGCATGTGGGCCACCTGATGGTAAGTGATCACCACCGCCGATGGACGCTCGCAACACCAGTGGCATCACTCGTGCGTTGCCAACCTAAAATATAGATACCTCTTCACGCCTTTTAATTTTTTTTAGTTACTATCAATGAACGCTGTGGAACTGTGTACTACCAACAAAGTTTGTATCGTGACTGTAAGTTTCTTTTTGCAGTCGCACTGCAAGTATTTTTGTGTCCTGTAAGAATGTAGGTTCTATTAAGATATGTATGTGATAAGCAAGAACACGCTCTTCAATTTGAGCTGTCCGTATGAATAACGTAAAGGCCTAACATTCTACAAAAAAAAAACTATTTAAACGTTTTCTTGATTTTGCTATGTAGTCAGTTCGTTGAGTCGAATCTAGTATGTGCTTTGTGAGTAGTTATATCTAGGTCAAAATATGAGTAATGATTCTAAAAAGGATCGCTGGTGAAGCAAGAGATGGCGCAAAAAATATTCGGCTTTGACAACGTCAGCGTAGTTTATGAACTCTATTTCTCTGGTGAGTATTAAGGCGCTTATTTCATCACAAAAAAAGTTATAAGCGAAGGAATATGTTATATATTGTGATGATAGATAGCGCTAATACTTGTTCGTTGCATGATCGAGAGCTAGATTTTTAATCGAGTTATTATACCCATATTTTTAGTTGTTTTGTCAACTACAAATCTATCACTGGCATTATAGTAATCTCTAGGTGTAAATAAATGGAAATTTTGTCAATAACTTAGTTCAGTAAAATTTAGTGATCTCAGTATTGATAATATTTGTATAACATTTAGTGACTAAATGTTGTAATAATTCTACATACATAGTGAATAATTCTATAGTAGACGTATAATTAATATATATCACAATAATTATGCTTTTCATTTCATGTCGGTACAAAGAAAACAGTACATTGTTAAACAGTAAATGCTACTTTTGCTGTGGTAGGCATTTGTTGGTTCCGAAATATTCCCGATAAACCGCCATTGATTGTACAAAGTGGAAACGGCGAGATATTAAAAAGTCTATTTCTGTAAAATCCCCTACGCGGCGGAGCGTTGCAAACTTTGTTAGCAACTTTTGGAATAATCTTTTTATTTCCTTATGGAACGGTGACAGGAATACGATTGATTAATAAACATTACACACCTTTTGCGATGAAGTACAGGTGCTTGGTTTTTTCAACATTAATATTTTTTTTATTATCAATATCCCTAAATACTCGTATCAGACACATATTTTTTTCTGTCGAAATAAAAAAAAATAACTACCGAGATAATGAAGCGTATTAAAGTTATTTAGTGGATGCTTACTACGTTACAAGTCCGTAGAAAATTTACCAACGTACGACATCATGCGATATTTCAAATCAATCTACCGTCGGTCGTGAAATCAAATAAATTCAAAAAGTGTAAATATTTATATTGTGTATTTATATTGTGTATGATAAATATTAAGTACCTAAGTTTAATGGTGAATTTTTGTGTTCGGTAAAATCTTAAAAGGTTTATTTATTCTAAAAGGTTTATTTATGTAGCACTGTGTTCAATTAAAATTGAAATGTAAAGAATGTGATAATAAAATTATAAATAAATAAAGAAAAGTTGTTGATTACGGTAAAAAAAAATACGTATGGCGTGCAATATTGTTTAGTAATCTGACAGACAGACGTAAAAAATGGCAGCTTCCCTATTAACTCGAAAAACCATTCAATTCATTTTTCCAGCTGGCCTTGTGCTAAGGACTAGTGACTGTGGCGTACAAGACTTCTGAAGCATGCCGCCTTTGATTAATCTGTGCTTTGGCGCTCGCCGGCCCTTGAGTGCTCGATCTGTGACTCTGACTCTTTCATTCTGTGCTTATTTTTCCAGATAATTGGCTCTAACAATGGAGCGTGAGAGTCATTGAACAGCTCTTATTATTGAATTTATATTGGTTGGTTGGACATTAAATAATTTGTTTATTTATACCTATAGGCTGTAGTTAAATGAGTTGAATAAAGTATAAAACATGGACTGCTTTAGAAACAATACGTTTACTGCTGGGCATACGCCTCCACAGAAGTAGGGAATTGAACCGCCTTTTACCACGCTTGTTGTGAGCGCGGGCCACTGATTATAATTTTCTTCGGTAGAGTCTACCATGAACAGAAAGCTTTGTTCTTCTTTTCCACACGGCAGGGAAGCTTTTGGTCCTCATCTCTTCTGATGGTAAGTGACGATAATACCGAAGATGTGCTCAAGCTTCACTTGGACTCCTTTACAACTGAGGAACCTTTTTTTAATTGTCGGCACACAACAATGTTTGGGAGTCATTTGGAAGACAAAGCCAAATTGGCAAGCAAAAAGCTGGACGTCCCGAACAGAGCAACGCTGTTCTTAACTCCTAGCCAGCGGCTGATGCTTTATAAAGCACAAGTTCGGTCGCACATGGAGTACCTACTGCTCGCACCTCTGGGCAGAAGCTCCCAAATATCAGCTCGACCTGCTTGACTCTCTGCAAAGGTGTGCATTCCGCATCGTCGGTGATACCAGTAAAACGATCTCAATGGAGACGCTGGAACAAAAGAGAGACTTTGGTTTTCTTTACATGCTCTTTCGGCTCTTAGCTCAGTGCTCAGAGGAACTGTTTGCAATAGTGCCTTTGTCACCCTTTTCACCATCGCATCTTCCGCCACCGCAGTAGAGTTCATCCGTACCACCTGGAACCGATCTGGTCAAGCACAGGTCGGCTACAGCGTTCATTTCTTACACGTACGTGCAGACTCTGGAACGAACTCCCAGCTGCGGTGTTTTCTGAACGATACGATATGTCCAACTTCAAACGGCTTAAAAAGTACGCTTCTTTCCAGATAGGCAGTAACTGAGCTATGGCCCTGACATGACATTGTAGATGTCTATGAGCGGTGGTTACCACTTATAATCAAGTGGGCCATGGCATGTCTGCCACCGGTAGCAATAAAAAAATATGGCGAAAGCGAGCGTATGTGTAAAAAATAACATATCTTGCATTCTGGCGGGTAAATGTTTATATAGCCACTAGCTCCTCAGACCTACATTGGTGCAGGCTAGCAAAGGCAAGATCAATATCCCCGGAAATTCAATTTCCTCTATTCAGAGGCTAGCAGTCTAGAGGTTTTGAAGTGTTAGGTATTATTAGGAATAATCTATACATATAACAGTGAATATTGCTGCTTGACAGTTGTAAAGTTTTTGATATGACAATACACGCTGTATACATACAGTGGGAAAGATTCTTAAATAGTTGTTTTGTAGTAATGTTAAATTGGTTGCTGTTAAAGGCGAGTGTCTTACCACGAGTAGATGAGATGACTTCGGTTGCGTAAGGTTCGGAATTCCGTACACTCCGCTTAATGATTACGAAATAAAATACATTGGCTGACAATTCTACGTTACTGTCCACACGGTCACGAGCGCTAAAAAATTAATAAAAAAAGTTCCACGGTAAGGAACAATATTATCACTTCGATCTGTCGTATAATTTGTCATCTCGAAGCGTGTCCCGGCAGCTGGGCTAGAAGTATTCAGCGAGCTTTATTGATAGGAGTTTTCGACAGAAGTTCGGCACGCAATAACCCGCCATCAGTCACGCGTCGCGCTCGACAGGCGATATGCGTTTATGGGGAAATCGTTGTACAATTTACGATTGTCCCACAACACGCTTGTCGCGAGTTTTCGAAGCTATTGAATGCATTGTAATCTTATCATCACTTATTGATCCTACTAATGCGAATGGTTTTTAGAGTTCCGTACCTCGAAAGGAAAAAACGGAACCCTTATAGGATCACTTATTGTTGTCCTTCCGTCCGTCCGTCCGTCTGTCTGTCTGTATGTCAAGACCCTTTTTCTCAGGAACGCAGGCGCAGGCACACCTACAGTCAAGTCACACCAAATGGATGTATGGTCATCGAGCTTAATACACTGTTGGCGGCCTGATAGATAAGAGCGAAACCATCGAATGGTAGACAGGTATAAATTGACTAAGCGAAGAGTACCAAGAAGAATGTCATAGTAAACTGAGTTAAAGGCACTACTGATTTCCAAAAGAACTATAGCTGTATGTTTAGTCTCATCCATGGCTAGACGGATATCTTCTGTCACATTTGCATTACGAAATTCGTCGCTATTAAGAGCGTCACACACAAGAGCGGTCTGAAGGTCAACATGTAAAGTCTGGTGTGTTTCTATGTTTACCTACATTATTTTAAATACCTGTCGGAGTGATTGATACAGTTACTCGAATCAAATACTTAATAATTTAAGGTTATTGACATATTTTTTTCAAACCCGAATGAATAACATCACAAGATAAGCTGATTGATTGGCAGGATAATTTGGGGTTGTTTGCATTGTCATCTCATCGAAGTAGGCATCTGCCCAGAAATACACCTTTTACGTAATAGTACCTTACATATTACATCCGACATAGGAATTGCCGGTTTTAGGCAAACAGAAATGAATAGGAGATTACGAGAACAAAACAACATAGTGACATAATCCTGTCATTCAGACATTGAAGATTCGCAAACCAGTAGTGTGATTCTGTAAAACCTCACTTTAAACTTCGAATCTGATTCCGCAGTGAGTTCTTAGATTGGCATTCTCAAAATTCGAATGTAGATTCGAAGTTACTAAAAACTATTAAGTAATCTGTGCTACAGCGCTACACTTGCGAGCGTGGCAGCGAGTGGAACTAGAGTGACCGTGAGATTTTGACATTATAAGTATGGGATGACGTATGAAGTGGCATTCCGTAAAGGGAATTCCTTTATCACTTCGAAGCTTACTTCGCACACGAACTCGAAACAAAGTGTCAAATAAAACGTTGCTATTTTGTGAGTGAAAACAGGCAAAATTTATTATCATAGTTTAAAAATACATTTAAAATTATTTCTGAAGGTGATAAAAACTACTTCTGAGTTATTTATTAGAATGTTATCGCTACTAACTCGTGATAATGACTATGTAAAGGTCTCTTGTATCTTATGCGAAGTGAGCGTGAATATCGAAGTGAGATGCGAGCTATTGTTCGAATTTTACAGAATCGACATCCTGGAAGCGTGTAGTTTTAATCGAAAGATGAGTGAAGCATTACATTTATAAGTTAATTTCCCCCAGGAATTTGGATGATGAAGCTCAAAGTAACACTCCGATTTATTACACCCGGCGCTTGGACACGCCCATCACCCGGGAACTTGTAATATATCCGCGGACTTGCGCGAAATATTTTCGTGACATATCTTATATGTAGATCCGTAATCAGTTATCACAAGGAATTGTCTAACAAATGTTCTCCGTATCAGGTTTTTTTATTGCAACTGAGTTGGCGAATAAGCAAACTGCCCACCTGATGGGAAGTGGTAACAGTCACCTATTATAATACATCTGGCTCTTGTAAGATTTGCAGTAAAACTGCAACTCCGTGTACGTTGCCAACTTGTGAAGTCACGGTACTCAGTAATTTTACTGCCATACACCGGAACACAGCAATGCAAGCACTGCTGCTTTGCGGCTGAAATAGATAAGACGGAGGTACCCAAGCAGACGACCCTGGTATTTACTTAATGTGCAATTTCTTATCAATTCTACAAACAACAATATTTATGTAACATATAATCAACAGTTACAGTCGCAACAGCCATAAGATAGCAACTAAGTCAATGTCAACAATGCTGTCTGGTTTTGGTTAATATCTTGTTCTTTGTTATACGCCGCGGTCACACTATTGCGAATATCAAATCTTCGCAATAATATGACCGCGGCGTAAAATTTTGTAAATTGTTGTCGCGTCACTTCTTTCCAAGAACGCGTTATATCTTGAAGTCCTATAGAGATGACAGGATACGAGAACTGAGAGAAGATGATGACAGTTCTCTTTTATAGCACATTTGATGATTTATAACAAAAAAAAACCAAAATGTTTCCTCTACTTAACGAATTTAATGTGGTATTGGTACGTAGATGTCGATCTGTTATCAAGTTATTTTTCCACTAAGAAAGACATTATTATATTAACATTACGTAGCCATACGTTTTGAGGAAATAGGGCTAAGCGTTGTGAGGACACGGAATAAACGAAAAACAAATATTATATCTCGAGCATGGCGGGTGCAGGATGTGTGAAATACTTGCTAAATATCCCTTATGACTAGTTTCTTTGCGATGACTTTTTGCTATAATTGAACTGCTACCAATTTTGTGCTTAGGCCTTAGTCAACCACGCTGGCCCAGTGCGGATTGGTCGACTTCACATACATCATTGAATTTCTTCGCAGATGTATGCAGGTTGCCTCACGACGTTCTCCTTCACCGTAGGAGCGTCGGACAAATGTACATATGAAATTCGAAAACGAAAAACACATTGGTACATGGTGGTCTCGAGCCCCGGACCTCCCGATTGGAAGGTGTCGAGTCCACAGCGCCACCGATTCTTCTGTGAAATCACAATATTTGACATAATATGCGACATAAACGGTCACATGTTTTGATCGCGTCGACTTTCAAGTTTTCACTCAAGACCGTAGACTCAAGTATTTGATATAATTTTGAGTTTGATATCTCTACGCGTTCCTGAGAAATAAAGCAATATGTTAAGAGGACTGTGAAGTGCCTATTCATGACCCGAGTATGCACTTTCGAAAATGCAGTTTGTTGCACACCACTTAGAGTTGAAAGTCCGAGGCAAGTGCCTACATTTCTTACTGAAATATTGTTGCGGGCGATAACTGTTTTACCCCCCTAAACCTTTACGAAATTAGAAAATTTTGGTCTCATTGGAGTCAGTATACCTTAATCTATGTTTGTACGTTTTGCTTTTTTTGTAATTCTGTATTATTTAGTCAAAAAAGATAAAAATGCTTGAGGTAGTTTTTAAGTCTAAAATATAAATATTTAGATGATAATAATTTATATTCTGAGCAATATTTGTTCAAAATTAAAACGTACAAACCTAGATCTTCATTGTATCTACAACATTTGCAAAAATTATTAAAATTGGACAAAAGCGTTATCGCTTTTTGTATGAAAATTTACAGCTTCACAATCCTCTTAATTGATATTGATGACACGGTTAGCGCAGAGGTGGAGTGATCGCTTACTGCGCAACGGGTCGCGGGTTCGATTCCCGTACGGGACAAATATTTTGTATGGCCTTCAGATATTTGTTTCGGTCTGGGCGTATGTGCATGTGATATTCTATGTTTGTAACTGCACCCACGACACAGGAGAAAATCCTAGTGTGGGGCGTCGTTTTTTTTTTTTTTTAAATTGATATTACGTCATCCTCTCTTCATTGCTGTCCCGAATAGGGTTCAAAACTGGGTCAATAATTTGTAATATTTACCACTTAAGTAACTTTTTGAAATTCAAATAAATTGAAATTGTGTCATGTCCAAGGTTTAAGGCCTCGTTTACGGAGACGCGGGGCGTCGCGCGTCGCGTGTGACGTGGCGTATTGCGGCGCGTCAGACGTTTTTTCTGTTTACGGTGGGGCGGCGCGTGAAGCGGCACTCATAATCGCACGCGTAAACACAAACATATGGCAATATACGATGTTGTTCATAGAGAGGCGAGACGGGAAGCGTGGCGGTGCCCGCGGCGTATCCTCAAGCGGGTAGCGAAGCACGCGGCGGGCATCGCTGAAGCGTATGCGGGCATCGCTTCTCCGAGAATTGTCGCTGCGTGCGCCGCCGCGATAAACGCCGCGTGAGACGCGACGGTGCCATCCGCGGGCTCGCCCGTAAAAGACGCGCCATTTCAAGCAAAGGCGTGTAAAATCGCTTCTCCGTAAACGCACTCATACAGCGCCATATCTTTGAATTCTGTGCGGGCCGCGCCGCGGGCCGCACCGCGCAACGCCCCGCGTCTCCGTAAACGAGGCCTAACTTTGTTTAAAAGAAGCAGGGGCCTAGACAAAGTCATTATCAACACCACAGCTCGTATGTCCCCAACCAGGGGCTCGAGCCTACCCTAAGTTAGGATTTTTAGGCCTTTTTTTCGGGAGGAAATACGTAGGGACACCGTACCCATCGTTGGTTAGACGGCGAGCGTGTGTGGGGCTCTCCCTGCCTAAGTCAACCACGCTGGCCCAGTGCGGATTGGTCGACTTCACATACACAATTGAATTTCTTCGCAGATGTAGATTCTATGCAGGTTGCCTCACGATGCTTTCCTTCGCCGTAGGAGCGTCGGAAAAATGTACATATGAAATTCTAAAAATGAAAAACACATTAGTACATGGCAGAATCGAATTCCGGACCTCACTGTTTCACCAAGACAACAAGTAATAATGCCAAAGCATTTTTAATTAATCTATATTATCCCACTGCTGGGCAAAGGTCTCCGTTAATCCACTCCACAGATCACGATCCCTAGCACTCTCCGATAACGAAGTTAGAAAATGAAAAATGTATGCGAATGATTCCGCATCAAGAATCATTCTCATACATTGCCGTTCGATACAGAACACATAACGGAAGCGAATCTGATGCGAATAGTACTTTGTCTAGAGTCGAGGCACCCAGATACCCTTTACAGATATTCTTGATTCTCTTCCACTTGTAGTTTGCGTTCACCGCTTTACCTTGGGAATGAACGAGGTGATTACGTAATCGCTCATGAATTTTAAAAACCTTTTTCTTTGCCTCACAGGATAATATAGGACGGTGTTAAGCGGTGTCTAAGTCAAATATTCCTGCGGGATAAAGCTTTGGTGTAAACCGAGCGAAGCCGACGCTCCCAGCTCAATAAGAGAGATTACGTGATTCAAAGAGGTTATAAATGTAAATCTTTGTATGTTTTTCAGTATATCTAACACTATACTCGTGTTCGTGGTTGAAATAAGGTTCTTATATTATGCTTTGTGTATAAGTAGACTTAGTTATACTTATGATGAATAGAGTTTTGTATGCGCAGAGGAATATATTTCCCTGATGTTTCAAGGGGCAGAAAAATAAAATTCTACATAAAAGTTTTACTAAAGAATAAAATTGATAACATTTTACTAAAGAATAAACAAATGAAAATACCAAAACAAAATATTTTATACTCTAAACATGGACCTACAAAATTTTTTCAGGCCCGTAACTATACGACTATTCCGGTGTCAATATGTAGGTATGGTTAATAGTGAAAAACAAAATGTTTTTTGAAGGCGGTTCAAAATTTGTAAGTTCGTTCGTCTGCGAGAAACTAAGTTATATCGCGAGTTCGATTTCATAACGTGTTTCTTGGGGAACTCATTAAAACTCGCGAACAAAAGTAGCCTATGTCCTTCTTCGACCTCCAAACTATCCAGCCCCTATGTCATTGTCAGAGACATAAATTTTGCCCTTTGTCACAATGCTATAGATATAGGGGAGAAACTCATTTTGTCTTCTCAAATAGATTTAAATGGTGCAGAGAGATACTTTCCACGTCCCGTGCTATGCCCGCTGAGTTTAAGCTATCTCTATACCAAATTTCATATAAGTAAGGGTAAACTCCATCGGAATTTACGAAGCCGGATTGCCAAAAATAAAAAGTGTCAATTATGTATGACTTACATTTTATGAGGTTGGCCTCGCAGATTAGAGTTCGGCATAGTCCATAATCCTCGTTATAAATACAATTACAAGTATAAAAACATTTTAAAGCAAATATTATGTCGTAGTCATATCGTAGCATAACTTGTTCACTTATTAGTTTGTGCGTAGCATATTCGTAGCACTCTCGTAGTCGTGACTAGATCTAGTAGAAATGATAATCATAAAATCAGTATGTAATGGGGATGTCACATATTGTATATATTAGTGCCATGCATGCCACTTCATTTAATCAATGATTAAATTTTGACGTTTATGATCAACCAAACAGATAGCTCTTTTACGATATGTCCTAACATTG
This sequence comes from Schoenobius gigantellus, assembly GCA_963935595.1. Classification (NCBI taxonomy): domain Eukaryota; kingdom Metazoa; phylum Arthropoda; class Insecta; order Lepidoptera; family Crambidae; genus Schoenobius; species Schoenobius gigantellus. Next base: position 31,714,459 of record OZ012551.1, read on the forward strand.
TTTGATCAATTGATTATATCGTAAAATAGTTAAGTCAATTGTCGTTATGGCACGCTGTTATTGTATCAGATGAATTATGGTGACGGTTATTTATTCATTAATTTTTATATGAAGTTAGTTGATTACGAGTTATTTTATATTCTACGCGGATACTTTCTATAAGAAATAAGCTCACCTAATATACAGACGGCAGCACATCAAGGTAAACCTGTGACATCTTATGTGGTCGAAATAAGTACCTACTATTTTGAATAATTTGCAACAGAAATGTTTAGTCTAATGTGCTGGCTTGTGTACTTTTTTCACTTGATGTAATAATACTACATGACAGTGTATATGAAATTTTTAAATAAATACCGTGTTGACGCCTTGCTTGACCAGTTCAGCTACCAAGCGCTTATCCAGCCCGGACGAATTTTCTATCTGTATTGATCCCTTTTAACCGACTAAAAAAAAGGAGGAAGTTCTCAATTCGTCGCGTATGTTTTCTTTTGTGTATGTTACGCGATTACTCCGCCAATTGTGGACCGATTTTCCAAATTCTTTTTCTATTCGACAGAGTTCCTGCGCTAATCCCATTGTCACCAAAGTGAGGATTTGATGATGGGATCCCAGGAAAATCGAGAGAAACCCACAAGTTTTATAGGTACCTACGTCCAACGTGTTTCATGTTTTTCCGAAACCATTCAGGTATTTACGTCTGGTAGTCCTGAACTGAGCTGATGATGGAAGGAACCTTAACTTTTAGCAATTAGAAGTTAGTTTCTTAAAAAAATACAATAGGCATGTATTGACACTTTGCCTTATTCTTTCAGGTTAGGTACTTGAAAACATTTTACAAAAAATGAAAACCGACTTCAAAAATACACTGGAATAGTCGGTGCTAAATTTTAAGACTTTGTAGATCATCGTTTGGCACCGACTTCAATATGGAAATGTAATGTTGCCTGTATATTTTTTTATATTATTTTTAACTTTTAAGTGTTTTTCAAGTCGGTTTTATTTTTTTGTAAAATGTTTTTTTTTTTTTTTTTTAATGGTTAAGCCATAGTACATTTTACTCGCTGTTAATAGCTACGTCAGACTCACTTCTCTCAGTATCCTTATATTCGTCTAACAGTTTAATTTCGATAAAACAAAAGGGTGCTATGCGGTCTGTTGATACTGTCAGCTTAAGCGAGTTCGTGGATTGGAATATCATTAAAACAGTAATTATGGCGAATTGTTAGAGTTGCGCAGCGCCGATAAAATCAGCAAACATCGGCTCTATATGTATTTCCGTGTCTTTGATGAACTGAGTGATTGACTTTGGGAGATTTGACTCTTATACACATTTACGCTTAATTAAGATCAGACCAGTTCACAATCTGACGATTGATTTGTTGATTTAGCTTACAGTGTGAGGAAATGGCGTAGAGTTCACCTACTCAAATATTACTGTGGACTGAAAAAGAAAGAAGAGATGCAATCTAGTAGAATATCGAAAAATGGCTTGGTAACTCTGTTTTTAGGGTTCCGTAGCCAAATGGCAAAAAACGTGACCCTTATGGATTCGTCATGTCTGTCTGTCTGTCTGTCCGTCCATATGTCACAGCCATTTTTTTCCGAAACTATAAGAACTATACTGTTGAAACTTGGTAAGTAAATGTGTTCTGTGAACCGCATTAAGATTTTCACTCAAAAATAGAAAAAAAAAACAATAAATTTTGGGGGTTCCCATACTTAGAACTGAAACTCAAATCTGGGGGCACGGCAGTGCCCCCGCCAAGTCGAGCGCGAAGCATACACTGCCGTACCATCCTTTACTGGAACTATTTCGTCGCATTTTCAGGCCCCTATTTGAGAACCTCTGGATAGGACCAGAACGCAGAAATTTTCGTCATCCAGTAAGCTATAATCACATATTTAAAATCCAAAATTTCAAGTCTGTAGGTCATTTAGTTCCGAAGTAAAGCGAAAACAAAGTTTCGCATTTATGACACTCACTCACTCATGATCATCAAAATGGAACGAGTACTTCCCATAAACTCAGAGAGCTGAAATTTGGTACAGAGTTAGGGTTTAATGGCCACATAAAGGGAAAACTATGAAAACTAGGATAATCGAAGTTCTGAGGTACCTGGTGACCCTGATTAGAAAACACAAGAGCCCAACCAAACTATTAGAGATATCGACATACCGCCTTTACAAAAAATAAAGAAAAGAAAAAAAGAAAAAAGAAAAGAAAGATTTGTAATAATAAAAAAACTACCCCTAAAAAGAAAAAAACTGTGTCAAATAAGAAAATCGAATAAAATAAATCAATAAGCTCACGTTCCTACAAAAAGAAGTGAAATCCCACCAAAAACATTCTGTAAAAAACTAACCAAGTCTCGATGGAGCTGCTTGTTTATCTCTAAAAAGTAATGAAATCTAGACAAAGTCGTGCCAAGTCTAAGGTTCCTTACTGCGATTTCTTTATTATTATAGTTAATGTTGTGTGACTTGGTCGTTAAACATTCTTTATACATTAGTGGGTACAAGTCAACGGCCAAGTCACACAACATTAACTATAATAATAAAGAAATCGCAGTAAGGAACCTTAGACTTGGCACGACTTTGTCTAGATTTCATTACTTTTTAGAGATAAACAAGCAGCTCCATCGAGACTTGGCTAGTTTTTTACAGAATGTTTTTGGTGGGATTTCTTTTTCATGAAACCCATACGTGTGGGGTATCTATGGATAGGTCTTTAAAAATTATATTGAGGTTTCTAATATAATTTTTTTTCCAAACTGAATAGTTTACGCGAGAGATACTTCCAAAGTGATTAAAAAAATACACTATTATTAAAACATCGATCAAAGCTACAACGTACTGCAAGAACTCTTATATTATGTTACTTGCTGCTACGGAACACTTTATGGGCGAGTCAGACTCGCACTTGGCCGGTTTTTTAATATTTTAATAAATATACAACAAAACAATTTCGTACACTCAAAAAAGTGACACATGCTTATATTGCTCATTCTAATTTGTAACTATTACAGCGATTTTTTTTTTGGAATACAAAGTATAAAAGTAAATATAAACGAAGAGATGCAAAAGTTTCAATAAAAGTACCTCTGTTCCTATCTAAGACATATATTAAAAGGAGCAATCAAATATTATCAATCAACACTTTTTATGTATCTGTAATTATTAGCCTTTATTACTTTTCATAGAATGTTTCAACTTTTTGCAATACTGAAAAGCAGATTTCTCTAGATACCTATAGCAAACGATGAATAAACAATTGCACCTCTATATTTGACGTGAAGATGGAGAAATCGCGAAGTTGGACGACACGAAGTCTTGCAAGTTGCTCCGACAAGTCTGCCAGCTGCCTGAATTAGTTACGGCAAGTTTAATGTGTAACGGTCTTATTATAGTTGTAATTCGTCTACCCAATTCGAAGGCGGTCAAATGACGGAGTCCCTAACTATCAATGTGTTCTGTTCGGCTCGTACTCGTGCCCGAGCACTGATCGATGACATTGTTCAAGGGACGAAGAATGATCCATTAAAAGGTAATGAACATTCGTCTTAGTGTTTACTCCGCAGGGAAATGGTATTTGAGTGAATAACTCGAGGAGGCGTAGTAGATACTACTCAAACACTGTAGTTATTGTAGATTTTGGTTTCCTGGAAATCATTAGGTTAACGAAGATGTATATGTCACTAGCTGTGCCTACGAACTACGTTTTGTTTTAATAAAGCTCATCACTGTAGTTTTCTTATTATTTGGATGGGGATTTCTCAGTTTCCTGTGGTAATTTTGAAAATTCCTTCCTTAGTGTGTGCCAATATAAGTTAATGAACCCCTGTACTGAATTTTATGCTTTTCACTCCAGTAGTTTGGGCTCAACGTTGACTGACTGAGTGACTGAGGTGTCAGTCAGTTATCGAAGACTTTTATAAACACAAATTCGGCTTGCGGAAGTGTCGCTTTTAATTGCTGTTATTTATTTCAATTTAATGTGTATTATTTTGAGGCCTCCCAACTGATTATCAGAGACTTTATTCGACAACTTTCCTTCGATATGTACCTAGAATCCACTGGATACACGTTGCTTATTTTAAAAATACTAAGGTTCAGGTACAGGACAAACAGGACTCGCTTGGTGATCTTTTTTGTAGTAAGTAGACTGAAATGAATCAGTACTCTCTTATTAGTCTTTTGTGTCACAAGAAGTCCAATAAAAATAAAACAGTATGTACTAAAAATGAATAAATGAAACGTACTTATTGGTCTTCTGTATCTTAAGAAGTGAAACTGAAAGTGGTCTTTTGGTCTTTTGTGTCGTTAGAAGACCAATGAAAGTTAAACAGTACTCTCTTGTTGGTCTCTTGAAGTCCAATGAAAATGAATTTGATCACGAAAAACACCTAACTTCATTATGCACACACAGTATGAGACCTCGTGACGTATCAATGTCAACATCTGTTAATACAAGGCTGGGTAAAAAGGAATAATCTCATGTAAACACAGCCGGCAAATATTGGCGAGGTCTCGGAATAACACGGCTTCCGCCGTTCAGTTTCAATTTACCAAAACCAACAAATTGTGTTTATGGCTCGGTCTTCCCACAGCATTGCTACATCGCCGTATGACTCACGTAAATAATTAGTAAATGTTGAACAAACAATATTTGACGATGTTAAAAGCTTTCATCGTCAATTTTGTAATACAACGAGTTGTATGACGTCAAAGATTCAATTCAATTCAATTCAATTCATTTATTGCATAACCATAATGTATAACAGATGATAAAAGAAAAGCAAGCAGATCATCATGGACCCTGTCGGGCACGCAATAATTAGAAGAGAGGAAGCGCTCTTTTAATGAATATTATAATGATAGGTTATAGCTAATTTTATATTTATTATCAATTAATTTTACAATGCATGTAAAACGCGCACCTTCTTAATTTAAATCAAATAAATAAAATCAAAATCTAATTAAAATTAAAATCAATATTACATTATAATTAAAATCTAAATTTAAAATAAATTAAAATCAATATTCAATTACAATTAAAATCAAAATGAAGTCAATATTATAATCAGAGTTAAAAATTAAAATTTAAAATTGAAGTCACAATCAAAACTAAAATCAAAGTCAATATTAAAATCAAATTGAAAAATTATAATCATAGTTTGAATTAAAATTAAAAATTACTTAAACTAAAAAAAAAAAAAAATTTATCATCAAAGTATTCATTTAAATCATAATAGCATTTTGCAATTAAAAATTGTTTCAATTTATTGGCAAATATATAATATTATCCTTTATTTCTGTTGTAATTATGTCAGGTAGTTTATTATATATTTTAATAGAGAGATTATAGGTATTTGAATTATTAAGTTTTAGGCGGGTGCTTGGTAGTACTAACTTATTTTTATTTCTATTTCGCAATGAATACTTTGTCGGAATATCTCCTCGCATTTCATAAAAACATTTATATTTGCGGACAAATCTGCACATTTCTAAAATGAAAAGGCAGGGCAAAGTCAGTATTTTATATTTTTGGAAGAACGGTCTGCAGCTATCAGTTTGGTCAATATTTGCTATAATTCGAAGAAGTTTTTTTTGAAGGGTGAATAAAGTCTGCATGTCAGTACTGTTTCCCCACAGAACAATGCCGTAGTTGAGCCAGGCATGTGCATACGCATGGTAGGTAACTATTGCTGTTTCTATGCTGGTTGTCTTTTTTATTTCACGGAGTGCATACGCAAAGCTTGACAATTTAGACTTTAGTTTTTGTATGTGCGCTTTCCAATTTATGTGAGTATCAATCACAATACCAAGCAATGTAAACTCTTTCACGCATTCTAGTTTCGTACTATTATAATTAAAATTTATATTTAGGGCAGCTTTTTGGTGCGGGTGGAAAGTCATTATTTTTGTTTTTTCAAAATTTATTTTAAGATTGTGGTCTCTCATCCAGTCTGAAGTTTTTGTGAGCAGCGAGTTAAGTTTTTCATGAATATTGCTGTCATCCTGGCATGAGGTTATTAGCGATATATCGTCGGCAAATAAGACGCACGGTTCCTCCATAATTTTAGGAAGATCGTTGATATATATTAAAAACAATAAACATCCTACGACACTTCCTTGTGGTATAGATGCATTAATAGATTCCTTTGCTCTTTTGTTCCGTTGTAAATGATTGCTCTTTTCAGAGGAAGAAAACGAAAGACTCGAGAGTAAAAATTATCATTTCATTCTTTCGTCCTTTCACATCCTTTGCACATTAGTCAGAATAATTAGGTTATACGAGTATCTTGCGTTTTTAACCCTCTACATGTGTATTTTTGTATCTGTCTGTGTCATCATTGCTCTCAGACGAATTGACCGATTTTGATGCGTTTTTTTGTTTGAAAGCTGACCTGATCGATGGTTGTTAGCTCAAATTTATGAAGATCTGTTCAGGCGTTTAAAGACGAAGAGCTTATTTCATAGTTGATGAAGGGGTCCGAATGAGTTTAAATTTAGTGTAGGGTTTGTTTGGTGGTATTTACATTCCTATATGATAACCTGGATCTGATGCTACAGCTTCAAGTAGTCTGCGAGATACCCGAGTTGGGTAGCTGCTCACTCAGCAATTTACTGATGATTGCTACTGATTCGAGGTTTACTGTTACTTCGCTGATACTCGTATTGCTACAAAATGCAACATTGACTTGATACTGCAATATCTGATTGCGCATTGGCCTGATCAGCATTAAATAGATGGAGCAGGAATGTGACATAGTAAGTGAATCCAACTACATTCTCTCGTTTAATAGATATAGATTTAGTTCATTGTTAATTTCAATAATGTATTATGTAGTGTATAATATTATGTAGTGTCTAATTTTGAAAAGTACTGTCGAATGGTGAAAATGGTCGAGACGGAAAAAAATTATGATATTTAGAGGTTACTGAGCGAAACGATACTACCAGCGTTTTGACGGTCGATTTTACTTCAAAGCTCGTAATGCCTGTTAGCGTAACGCTGTAAATACTCCATAAGTTGTTGAATAATTAGCCCTTTCGTAACCCATTATCACGCCTTCCTGCGGTTTCCTAATGCGATTTCAATGTACTCGGATAATGAAGGGCATATGAACATTCATCACTACACCCTCACGTCATGTGGTAGCTACCGAAAAACGTTAAATACCTCACTTGCACTTCAAAAGTTTCATTAGGTCAAATAGTTATGTTTACGTTTAAAACCTGTAATAATACGTATAGATAAGTACCTATCTGATATATTTTATAAAAATAAGCAATAATTATTATATATCTACATACAGTTGGCAAAGCATTTTCATAAATAAGTAAATAGGTTAAACCAAAAAATTGTGAAAGGTTTTTTGCGATTATTACGAACTAGCTTCTGCCCGCGACTTCGTCTGCGTGGACTTTAGAATTGGGTCTAAAGCTTCGCTCGTTAACAATTTTTAATCTTCCCATGGGAACTATTTGAGAGATCATTGAGGAATATAAAGTACATGTCCTTTTCCATAGCATAGGTGACATGCATATTTCAAAGCTGTCTGCCCGCGGCTTAGCTCGTAAACAATTTTCAATTTTCTCTCGGGAACTACTTAAGGAATCGGGATAAAGGGTAGTCTATGTTCTTTTCCATATAAAAGGCTATATGCATGCCAAATTTCATCCAAATCCGTTTAGCCGTTTTTGCGTGATTGAGTAACAAACATCCACACTTTCACATTTATAATATTAGTAGGAAATAGTAGGATATATTATGTGCCTAATGTTAGGAGTGATTATTACGAGTATATGTTTGCTCAAAACATGTTCTCCCGAAGCGGCTCCAACTCTCACGCGCCTATTTTCTTTGTCCTATAGCTCGGGCATAGTACCGTCTTCATGGAAGATCGCCTTTGTCCATCTGGTTCCCAAGCAGGGTGATCGCCAGAGATCTCTGGTGATCGCATAGATCCGTCAAACTATCGACCTATTGCGATTACCTCGCTGCTCTCGAAGATGATGGAGCGCGTAGTAAATAACCAGCTCTTATACTATTTGAAGGAACGCTAGCTTATTAGCGACCGCCAATACGGCTTTCGCCAAGGTCGTGGTGCTGGTGACCTGCTTGCCTATCTCACTCACCAGTGGGCAGCCGCTATCGAGAGTTAGGGAAAGGCATTAGTTGTTAGCTTAGACATCGCGAAAGCTTTTGATCGGGTCTAGCATAAGGCACTTTAATCGAAGATACCATCTCACGGGCTCTTGAAAGGTCTGTGCACATAGACTGCTAGCTTTCTATCTGAGCGTAGCATCAGAGTCGTTGTTGACGGAATGTGCTGGGACTCCATGCCTATAAATGCTGGTGTTCCTCAAGGATCTTGATTATCGCTGACACTGTTTAAACAATGTTATATCAATGAATTATGTTGTTAATAAGCAATATTCATTGCTATACGGATGACAGCACCGGTGATGCGCGATATACAGGCCGTCCTAATATCCAGTTCAACCCCACCAAAACGCAGCTCTGCGCTTTCTCTGCAGAAAAAGCGCCTTCGTTATGACGCCTAAGTTCCAGAACACTCCCCTTACCATATCTAAGAGTATCGGGACCCTCGGCGGCGACATTATGATCCGACAGGTCCAATTTCCGCAAGCAAAGCTGGCATCCAAAAATTTAGGAGTAGGTACTTAAAAAGGCGAAACGGTACTTCGCGCCGGGTCACCGAATTTTATTATTATAAAGCCCAGGTACGACCCCACATGGAGTATTGCTAGCATTTATGGTCCGGTGCTCCAAAATACCAACTTCTTCCTCTTGACTCCATCCAACGCAGGACTGTTCGTATTGTCGGCGATCCGGAACTCACAGACGAATTAAAGCCTCTTAGCCACCGGAGAGATGTTGGGTCTCTGTGCATGTTCTACCGTCTATACAATGGGGAGTGTTCTGAGGAACTTTTCGAACCCATTCCTCCATCGCTCTTTCCCTACCGCTCCGCGCGCCAGGGAAGTAGAACTCACCTTAACTACCCCAACATACTGGACGCCTGGCATCAGCATACCTTGCGGGCGTCTCGTTCGTTTCTCCCGCGAACTTGCAAAATGTGGAATGAGCTCCCACCGGAGGTGTTTCCAACACGCTACAACATGGCATTCTTTAAACGGAAAGTAAATGGGATTCTTAAACTCAAGGCAGGCGACGCATAAGCGGTACCTATGATGTCGCAGATGTCCATGGGCGACGATGACTACTTTCCAAGAGGTGACATGAAACTCATAAACGTTTAAGGCACGTCCAACGTGTTTCATGTTTTAACTGAAGCTATTTAGATATTTGCGTCATCATCTCAAAGATTCTTCCATCACGGTGAGCTGATGACGACCCTTCCATTATCATTATCAGCCTTGACTTTGAGGAGTTATTTCCTTTTAATATAATAGGCATCCACATATTGACTCTTAGGTGTATTATTTCAAGTCGCTTCGATGTGCTGGTGATGGAAAGTATAACTCCTTAACAGGTACGAGTTAGAGAACAAATTCTTTAAGTATTGTTTAGATCGTTAATTGTATTCTGTCAAGTTAATTAAGGTGCTTTCGTCAGGTTCATGTTACTTTTTTTATACAACTAAGTTGGTAAGTAAGCATACTGCCCACCTGATGGCCCTGATTCTGAGAGCATTCTAAGATCTGATGGTAAGTGGTAACAGCCTATGTAGCTGTGCATGTGGTTTTTGTGAGATTCACAACAAATCTGCAACACCCACAAGAACCACAGTGAACGTTGCTAACTTGTGACATAACATTAAAGTCACGATAGTCAGTAATTTCACTGCCATATCATCCTTCGAGCCGGAACACAGCAATGCAAGCACTGTTGCTTGGCGGCAGAAATAGGTAAGACGGAGGTACCCCAGCAGACGACTCTGGTACAGAGACTCCCTCTGGTATTTACAATGATCTTAATCCTTGTCCGTACACTTCACACGTCCTTCATCGCAAGCGCCCGGTTTGAAAATTATTATCATAATAATGCCTAACTGGAATTCGACGTCATTTTTGTTTGTCATTCTAGCTAGAAGGACGCTTAAAAGGCCAAAATAGGATTAAAAGATTACGAAAAATATCTAACGCATTATTATTCCATTATACCTGCGTGCGGCACGTGGTAATAGGATTTTATCACTTAATCCAACGCAGCTTAGATTTTTAGGAAATATTTATCAGGGGTAGATCCAGGATGCCATTTTGTGGCGGGCATTCTGACAAGGTTCCTACTCGGAGCTAGGGTTAAAATTACAAGTCCATTTGTGGCATTCTGAAGGTATACTCCTACTCGGCTGGGGTTAAAATTAAAAATAAACAAGAAATAAAGTGTTTATTTCCTTGAATTTTTACAAATTAAAGTCACCGCGCCTTGTGCCTCTAAAAGTTGAGTCGGAATTACGAAACTAATTAAAACGTTTATATCAACCGCAGCCCTCATACAGTAGACGAAGTTTGTCACATCTCAGTGGTTATTCCAAAAGCGTCATACCTTGCCTAATATAAACACACTTTTATCAGAAGTAGGCTCTGTAACAGAATCGTCTGCATTGGTACGTCTATCTTACCTTATTTTCAGTCAACCAGAATAACTCAATCGTCTGCCACATGCATTGACAATATTTATTCAAATATTGTTTCTTTAGCAAAGAGAGTTTTTAATAATGTAGAATCTGACCATTCTGGGCAAATTGTTACCATTCCATTTAAATGTAAACGCTTGGAAAAAAAGAATATCAGTGTTGTGCCAAAGATTGCTGGTTGCTTAGAACGGCTGAAAAATAATGTTGGTATTAAATTAAATTATATAGGTTATGAATTAAACCCAAATAAATTATATGATATTTTTTCCATACATTTTGTTCTGAATTTAAAAATATTTTTGTCCAAAGACTATATCGGTTGATGTTACTTTAGCTTTTAGTGAATGGGCTACACCAAGTATTCACAAAAGCAGAATAAAACTTTTTGAACTTTACAATGAACGTTCATTTAATACTAGTGATGAGTTTAAACTTAATGTAAAAACTTATTCTAAAGTATTCAAAAAAGCGTGCAGCCTTGCTAAATGTAATTATTTAAGTTCAAAAATAAAAAAAAGACAGTAATAATAAAATTAAAATGACGTGGAATATAATATTATAAATAATAAAACTGTAAAAGCGAAAACTACTAATAATCAATATTGTTTGAATATCGATGGTAAGAAGGCAACAGTTGATACAGAAGTAGCTGCAGAATTTGAAAAGTTCTTTACTGTCATTCCAGTCTAAATCACAAAGACACTGGATTTCTCCCCCGCTATTGCTGAACCTATAATGAAAGATCATGTTAGAGCTTGTGATGATAAATTAGTGGAATTGATATATCAAAGTCATTTAAAACTTTGAATAAGAAGAAAAATAGCTCCAATACTTGCTCACATTTTTAATGATTGCATTGACTGTGCAATCATTAAAAATGTTAGCAAGCAAAAAAAAAACCATCAGGTGGGCAGGCTGCTCATTTGCCAATTTTGTTGTATATAAAAACATTTTTGGAATTATAACATCAGATGTGATCGCTTTAAGAGTACGTCATCCTTGTAAATGTATCCGCGAAACAAAGTTCGCGTTCTATAGATTTCCGTCCGCTCCTCTCAAGTACACTCCCAATCAAGTGTTAAACAAAACGGGAGCATACTGTACGAAGAACGAGGTACGATGTCTTGCTAAACTGGCCCTTACTACACCGTGATAAGAATCGCTGTGTTCGTAGGAGCTCGTCGACAGTACAACCCCTGATCGTACTCCTCAAGCTGCCTCCGCCGCGGTTTCCCCACTGACCCATTTTCGTGTAATTTTTTTCTCGTACGAAGCCACTAAATATAGAGCGTAATTTCTCGAGCAATTAGCGGCCTTTCATTCGGTATTGTAGTTAAGATTTTTAGCCGCAATGTTCATCTAGTTATTTTGTAATCGGTTAAATTTGTTGAGGTAGGCATGTTTAAATGGATACGACTTTTTAAATATTGTGTTTTTAAACAAAATTGTATAAAGGCAACGGTCGATGATTACCAACATGTATGTTTTGATTCTATATTTGTATGTTATTTATACATAATTGATACTCCCGGCAAATCATGGTGAATACCTCAAAATCCTAGGTGAGTATAATTTCGTGTAAATATTTTTAAAAAGATTTAAGTATCAGCACTTAGAAGTAGCCTATACCTACATTATCTTCATTTCGTCTACAGAAACATGTTACAACTTGTTATTAGAGAACTGTAAATAATAAAATAAATTACGAAATATTTGTCCCGCAAAGATGGAAAATACAAATATTAAAATCAAAATTGAAAAATTACAATAAAATCAAAATATGACATTAATCAATAGCTATATAGCACGCCATCTATGAATCGAAGAAAAATCACATTCCATACTGTAGTTGAATTGATTCGCTAGCTTCGACTAACATAGTACGAAAACACGGCAAACATTTGTAAATACTCGGCGCATCTGCCAGTAATTTTATAAAATGACTCAATTAATCTGGGCTCTCTATTAGCGACGTGCGATCACACGTCCGGGGTGACGTCCGTTTGACCCACAAACACGGCAGGCCGTGAGCGGCGCCGGAACAAAAGACAGTCACAATAGCTGCGGCCTTGCTTCAAGCACGACGGAAGCTGTGTCATCATACTAGTGGATCGGAAGGAATATGGATTTCCATATTTAATTTTTTAAAAGTAATATTCTTTGAACACCTTTTTTACGATGTGGAATGTTTTTGGGCACTGTACCTTCCGATGGCTAGTGGAAAAGGGTTTAGATATGGTTCGTCGAAATGGCATAGATAACTGGGCCCTAATTCTGCTATCTTAACGTGGTTATCGTGCCTTCATCGTGTTTCAATAAAACTGGTTTTGTCACTTTTATGCGCTAATCCTAGTGCAATTTATTCGTACTACAATTTCTTGATAAGTTAATCAATCACAAATTTTTTAGTTGGTTATTGGTTAACCAACAATAACTGTCTCAAAAAGCAATGCTATTGAAGTGTTTTTGTTAGAAAATGTTTACAAACATTTTCTAACACTAATACATTTACTAACAAATGTTAGGAATTGTGACATTCTGTTAGAAATTCTTAAATGTTATGAGTGATGGAAAATGTTTATAAACATTTGAAAACATGACATTGGCTCGCAGTTTGGTTTTGCGTTCTGAGGCATCTACACGAAAATAGAAGAAGATTAGGTTATTGAAATAGCTTTTTTGTTAAAAAAAGGAAAAAGAGGTACCCATGCAGACGACTCTGGTACAGTCTCCCTCTGGCGCTGTTGCCACAGCACCGGCCTTGATCCCGTCTTACACCAAAGTGTTTTTCGTTTTCCGAATTACTACATCCGATGCTCTTACGGCTAAGGAAAACACCGTGAGGCAACCTGCATACATCAGTGAAGAAATTCTAAGGTGTATTATAGAGTCGACCATTCCGCACTGGGCTAGCGCGGTTGACGGTTAAGCAATGCTCAAACACCTTGACTTATTGTAGGCTGAGGTATGAGCTGTGATGATAATATACATGTCTAATTGTATAGTCATAGTACCCAGTAATATGGAATAGAATAGTGGAACCCACGACGACGACTCCAGACTGAGTCTCTCTTTGATTTATGAGGGTACTAATAGGGTACAAACAGTACTATAAAAGTAAGAGTATACCTACCCGGAATTACTTATATTTGAGAATACAGCGACACGTTTGCGTAATCACTTACGTTACAGAATACACAAAAAAGTAGGTAGTAAAAGTACGAATGTGCTCACATAAAATATCATTTTTAATATCCTATTGTTTGAGATATTAAAAATGATATTTTATACTTCTCATGTCTGCGTTCATACGAGCTACATTTGTGTTCTGAAGCATGCATTTCTTTCGCTGGGCCACAAGGGAGTAATCGCTATGGCTGACATAGTCAGAATGTCGAAGCGAGCGTAGGAGGAGGATTATTTTGCCGCCCTACACTGCCGCAGTCTCCAACTTCTCTAAGTAATTGGGAAAGGGTTAGTCCAGTTGGATTGACAACTTCTGACAAGGAGGTACCTACGCCCTGAAATGGTCGGCCGTCTGGGGGTCATTAGCGAGTTTTAACCTGGTAACCCCTTCTGAAGAGAAAAAAAGGGCAGACCTTCCTAATTTTAGTGTTAATTATCCCACAAAAAAGGGTTCTATTTACCTAATTTCAGTGTTCATTATCCCGCCTGAGAAAAGGACTCTACCTACTTAATATTAATGTTTATGCCTACGTCACAATACGCGTTATTGAACTAGCCAAAAATAACGTTTAAAACAGTGGGAAAATCTGCTGGGTTTGCATTAAAAGTTATTAATGTAACGCCACTTACAATGCCACATATAAATTAACATGCTAAGCCATTGGCCATATATGTGTGATGTGTGATATTGCGTTTGTGGACGCGTTACGACTCAGGTAGAGCCCGATTTACAACGAAAAATGTTACATTTAATGTGAGCACCATGGTACTTTCCGTGGTGAGAATCTTGTTTCCTTTATTTCCTTCTTTCTGTCTTATGACACTAGTCGAGTGCGAGTTGGTAGAGTTACCATCACATTTACACCATATACTGATATCCGCTTGAAATCCAGTAGGCAAGGTTTGCCAGAGCGTCGGTGGCGCAGTGGACTCGGCACTTGCCTTCCAATCGGGGGGTCGGGGTTCGAGACCCGCCATGTACCAATGTGTTTTTCGTTTCGAATTTCATATGTACATTTGTCTGACGCTCCTACGGTGAAGGAAAACATCGTGAGGCAACCTGCATACATCTGCGAAGAAATTCAATGGTGTATGTGAAGTCGACCAATCCGCACTGGGCCAGCGTGGTTGACTAAGGCCTAATCACCCTAATATAGGGTAGGCTCGAGCCCCTCGGTGGGGACGTATATGGGCTGTAATGATGAAGGTTTGCCAAAGAGGCTTGAGGACCCACCAAAGTTCTCGCTTTTTTTAATAAATAAGGTCAAACTGTAAGGGCTATCTACAGCCAACAGAGTAGGTTAAAAAAATACACTGTACACGGTGTTGGACAATACCCTATCAAGCCGAAATCTACCCTTGTGAACAGTTATATAAAAGTTATATATGGCGTCATTAAAAATTCGAAACTGTGAAATTAATTTTGAAATCCCCCATAAAAATAGTTGGGTCTGTAAAAAAGTATGGGGAATTAGAAAATTTATGTAAAAATTTTAAATTTTCAGGATGCCATTTCTTTTATATGACTATGGGTAGGGTAGTTAATATGGGTAGGTTTCGGCGTGATAGGGTATTGACATACCTCTGTGATGGTGGGGGCGGCTATGGGACATACACTAGCTGCCCTCATGCCTCTGGCAGAGAAGGACTCTGCGGTGGAGTTCCATGCACCCATGCTCTTGCCCGGGGTTTGGACGGTGCGTAAACGCATTCCCCGCGTTAAAAAAAGGGTAATGATTAAACATTCTGTATATACATTCCACAGCTGGGCACGGGACTCTTAAGAGAGTAGGAATTGATCGACAACATCACGCTGTCCAAACGAGTTGGTGTT
The DNA here is from genome assembly GCA_963935595.1 of Schoenobius gigantellus. Lineage (NCBI taxonomy): Eukaryota > Metazoa > Arthropoda > Insecta > Lepidoptera > Crambidae > Schoenobius > Schoenobius gigantellus. The sequence goes on from OZ012551.1 coordinate 31,730,113, forward strand.
AGTTTGGGTACGAGGTATTCAGCTCTTCGTCTTGCGATAACTGCAAATCTTGTTCTTATCCTATATGGACCCTATAGACCCCAGATAGATAGGATCCTGTCTATGGATCCTATCTATATGGACTTGGTTACTAGGGATAGGTATTTGACATTAGCTACATACAAAACTACTTAGCCTTAATTTTATCTCCAGTAAAGAAATCTAGAGATAGATGGGACATCGAAACCGGTCATTAGTCCTCTTTTACGAAATCCACAGGAAGAGAGGGTCTGTTACTTATTACTGAATTGCCCTGAATCTCTGCGGGCTGAATAAATTAAGACAATTCTTCTATTCTAAGTAGCTACTATATCATTCTAAAAAGTCTTAGTATGTATCTATGTGTCGTCTCGATGCCACAATTTTACGCTTAATAATATTTTTTATATATTAAGTAATATTCAAACCAAGTTAGTGTAAAGAAAAGACTATATTTCACTTTACACTATGTAAAGTGAAATATAGTCGACATGTCCTCCTATCTTAGTTGAATTCAGCAACTTATATGTAAGTTTTTATACAACGTGTTATAATCACACTGCGCAATACTCCAATAGGTATAGTTTGTTCAGAATCGAGAGAAGAATCGATTTCACCAATAAAAATATGGTTTAAATTTTATCCAAGATTAAATTTTCAACTACGCCGCTTTTTGAAATTACCTAACTTTATCGTCTTTACATCTTATCGGTGGCGCGATAGCTAAGCGGTAACAGCGAAGAAGCGAAGATTAAAATTTGCATCATCATCCTCGTAAATAATCCGCGAGAATTTAGTTACTTATATTTAATTAATGTATGATAAAAAAATTCGGCAAGTTTTGCGTTATATATGTAATTTGTAAATCTTGACAATAGTTGACACATTTCTTAGAGTGCTTTTATTATGATGTTATTGAACGAAAAAATGTAAATCAGTGACGGAACCTTTGGTGCTGCATATATCAACCCACCTACCTACTGCACTAACACGTCACCCCGTCACAAGGTCACGTTATAAATAATATATGTATATGTGTATGAAGAAATTCTAAGAATCGTCAATAGCAAACGCGAAATTTTCCTAGTGAAATGTGAAACTTTTCCTTCACATTATTGTATAAATTGCTTCAGTATATTTCTCGAACATGATACCGACAGTGTCGCTGAGCCAATACATGAAAAGAAAGTTATGACAGTTATTTAATGTGACAAACACTTTGACTAACTACAAAGGAATTAACCACCTTTTAATTAAGCAGTTTACTGATAAATTGCGAAGAATGAGGAACAGCGACAAAGAAGATAAAACATCTCGTCTTTTACCTACATTACGTGGCACAATATTTCCTACCGAGCTCCAGAAATAAGTAGTGCGATTATTCTTTTCTGAAACCATCATATTTTAAGATGACAGTAAAATCCATTCGGAGCGATATTTTTTTAAAGTTTCAGACATTTAGCATTCTGGTCGGCTCCTCGTAGATACTTATAGAAGGTTTATATATGGACATAATAAAATGTCTAGAATTTGTAACGTCGGCGCCGCCGTGCGAAGTTATTGGTTCTATTCATAATTAGACAATAAAGCATTTATTAGGTATATACATACATACACAAACAGAGACCAAGTTATAATCAGTATTAAACAGAGTGGAATGAAAAAATGCGGAAGTGTGATACAGTACCCAATGGATAAAGTCTCAATCGTTTTATTTTACCCTAAAAGGAACAATCAGTCATTTCCCTGGTTGATGGGGAGGCTAAGGGCATAGAGATGAGAAAAAAGCACAATACGGTGTTATATTTCAAATGTTTCTTCAAGCACATTGTTGCAAAATCGATAGCTTAATATATTTATTTAGACTATAAATAGATAAATATAAACTAATGTTTGATTAATTACTAGTTCCATAACTATGAAAGTTCAGATCTTTCATTTCTCATAACTTCTAGTATCTTTATAATCATGTCGTCATTCAAATCTTGAATGTTCTATCTAAAAAGCTCTGGTGTAATATTCGTCGTCGCTACAGAGGAAATTGGCGAGGTTTTGAACACAGGACTTCAGTTCTTCTTGAATTGGAAAAGGGTTGCGTATGTGATAAGCTTTCGCTACATGAATACGGATTATCGCTCGATCGGCAAACATCTCGATTCCACCACTCGATTCGCGGCGAGTGCACTTCGCGTCGCGAATGATTACAGTTCACTCGATGCGTTCTACTCCGGATTCAAAACCAGATCAACTCAAAAGAATAGCTTCACGAGGATGCATAGCTAATGATGGCTTATTGGGCCGCTCGCTTCAATGGTTCTGCAAAGCCTTTGTTGTTAGTTTACAACTTCGTTCTTTCTTCTAGGTATAGTTTCGCATATGAGCATATTATTGTATTTGCGATGACTACTGATAAAGCGCGACCGCGGAGCGCAGGTAGTACGGAGGACGTATAGTATTCAAGCAACAAATCATACTCAATTGCTTACCTAATACAGGACTAAACTGAAAAAAGGGTCAAAAATGAAATGTGATTAAGACACCCACAAAAACGACTCTTCATGTTTATTATTTTTAAATCGTCCTAATTTTCAAGTTACATGCATTTCACTATACCACAGATATAAATAGATTGAAGTGATGGCGATGATGAACCACAATAAAAACTTACTACTTCATCTTTGTTCCTGTTTCATCTCAGTGAAATGAGTTTTGGGTGTAAGAAGCAAAGCAACCAAACTCCAAACTCATTCAGAAAACTCTTAAAACCAGTTCAAAGTTTTCGTTATCGCGGTGATTTTTAAGGAGTGAAGAATGAATTCAATTAAATTAAGTCCTATGATGATAAGTCCGTTACGTTAATGTCGTGGAATAATTTATAAGGAATGTATCGAGTTGCTCTTTCAACTGGTTAATTCTCGATTGCATTTATTCGCTTTCATTCACGTAAGCAATATCGGTGACGAGTAAACTAGCTTCTATGACGACGATTAGCTTTGAATGGAAGTATTCAAACTTTTAAAGTCAAATCAAAAACTATACTATTTAACCTTGCTATAAGCCATCATGGTAGGGCCCCAGCTGTATTTCACGCGATGGAACCCGATTCCTACGTGTAACAAAAATAGCGCACACTGTGAACTAATATGCAAAGGAATCGATTACAGCCATTTTTATTTGCTCTGGTTTGAAGAGTAAGATATGGCACTGAAGTTACTGGGTACCGTGACTTAACATCTGATGTCACAAGTTGGCAACGTACACTGCGGTTCTTGTGGGGGTTGCAGTTTTGCTGCGAATCTCACAAGAGCCACATGTATCATAGGTGATTGTTACCACTTACCATCAGGTGGGCAGTTTGCTTCTTTGCCAACTTAGTCGTGTAAAAAAATATCCTCATTTCAAACGCAGAGCATTGGGCACTCTACGACTCTACGCACCGCACGGGCACGGGGTAGCCGAGTACGTGACGTGGCGTGACGTGTGAACGATCTAAACAGCTGATAGCAATAATTTTCTCAAACTATCTTTTGCTATATTATTATGTCTACTAATTATTTCACATTCAGAATTGTCGTGATGGTGATTGATACAGGCAATTTGAACACTATGGTCCGAGTTAACACACCTAACATTCTAATGTTATAGGTTTCAATAATACATTCGTCATTCAAATTCATCAGTGCTGCTTTGTAAACGGACTAGTCTTAATGGTTTGGATCTGCCTCCGACATTACAAGCGCTCTGTAGATAGCTTCGTCGAGGATTTACGGCTGTCCCTCCTCAAGGCTCATTACGAGCGGTCCAAGGATCAACTCAAAATTTACGTTGGTAGAGATAAGTCAAATTGGTTGGATTCGATTTGCCGGTGGACTGCTCGACTGATATTTTGGTTGAGTGGCTAGTGTGTATTTGTGTGAAGAAGGTTATTAACTTTAACAGGTGATTGCAATGATATAAATATATGTATGTATATGTTACTGATTCCCTTCGATAGCTTTCAGTAATATATTATAGTAATATATACCTATATATGAAATAATAATGCCGGTGATCATATAACTCGTATAATGACACAATACAACTGATATCTATCAAAAACAAGACTTATAAAAACACAAATAAGAATATGCGCCAGTTTTGCACAATATATGTATAGCACGTAAAGAACTCTAATCAAATACAATAATAATTCAATGGATTAATATATTGACTTTGGCATGAAAGCATATTTATGAAAATTAAATTAATGTCTATCAAAATTATAATACATTTGATACCATTTCATAAAAGGATAATTTAAATACAAGAAACAGAAACAAATTTACGTATAGGCTTCAAAAAACTAGAGTCACTAGAGGCTCATTTGTGTGAAAAATTACAACAAAATTCCGCAAAGTGTTGTTTCAAAAGCACACGTAAAAATACTCTTCTTACGTGTAGGGCAATTAGAAATAAAGTTCATTTGCTTGGCCCACAATAACAAAATTGTAACAACATGTTTCGTTACATGTAAAGAAATGTTATTGTGTACAACTATTGGTGTAAGCAAATATAAATGTGCATGTTATTTATTGTAGTCGTCGATACTTCTGAATAAACTGATGAGTTCCCTGCGCCCATTCCTATCATCAGCTGAAAGAGGTCCTGAATGGATGGTGGGTAAAAAAATTTGGACGATTCAAAGTTTTCTATCAGTTGAATAAGACTATTTTAATATTTTGAACTGCTGTGCTAGTTCGTGATTTATATTTGCTCTATTGAAAAATAATGTTGCCCTATTGATGAACAAAATATGATAATTTAGAGTATTCTTTTCACTTTGGTTGTAAAGCTACAGAGTATCCTCATTATGTATATTATCAATATTTAGTCCAGTAAGCGTAGTTTTATTTTTACGAAACTTACAATAGTTCGTTTCCTTGTCACCTTAAGCGACATGGCTTATATAATTGAGGAGATCCATAGCACAAAGGCATATGATTTTAGGCGTAATGACTGTTAAAAGTTCTGCTTTAACGTTTGCCGACTTCAGAAGGGTGTTCAGAACCAAATATTTTATAATCTATTTTTACTATCATAACGATATGGTATTATAATAAACATTCTTCGTAATGAGTATTTTAAAGTTTCTTTTAAAGAATTTTACATACTAAGTAGTTAATACGATTTAAGTTTAACCAGCCCGAGTAACTTCTTGGTGCTTAGGGGTAACAAAAGTGTGTAGTTAAGCTGATACTTACATAAATAATTAATAATGTTTGCTTTCTTTACAGGTAAGCTCTATCATCAGACCACATTGTCATCGCAATATACGTAAGCTTATTATATTGTTTTAATTTGTCTGAAGTACTGTCGTAATTGTAAAAAGGTATAAATATATTTCCCTTATTCTGATAGCCTATTATAATTAGTAAGGAACTAGGTAACATTTATTGATTGATTGATTATAATTTTCCAAGAAGCGTCAAAATTATCTAACTTACTTGTTTCATTATCTAGCAATAAATCAAATCATCTACTAACCTAAGCATTCACACGACGTGTATGTATTACCTACAATATGCATGTCAAATAGAAAACTATATTGATGTTTAGTTAAATCAGATCGATAGATAGAATGACTTCAAACGTGAATGTTGACAGTTGGCACACATATTATACTCAGACAATTTTTATTACAAGGTATGAAGTTTGACGAGAAAAGTGTTATCCATGTTATCCTAAATGAAATAAGATTACGCAAGGTAAAGAGAAAGATGCATTAATTGATCGTGTAGCACTCAGTTGATATATGGTTTGCTTTTTATATCCTTTCTGTGCCCATGAAAGCAGATGTCGCATTTTCTTAATTTTATCTTTATTGTTGTTTTTAACCTTTCGGCGCTTAGTGCTTCATCAATTGATTTTACACAAAGTGCTGTTACTAATACAATAAGCTCGCTCCCATCTTTTTTACAAGCTTTTTTGCCACCTCGAATCACAAAATGGCCGCCGCGACCGTTCAAAAGCTTACTTGGGCGATAAATCCCACGAAAAAGTGCTTGAACAACATCCAATATCGTGAATGAATATTCAATATTATGACTCGTCCTCCAATAACGTAATCCATTATATGTCGTACTTTTATTACATTTTGATTAATGGTGTGCCTACACAGTTTGTTTACGTTCGCGTTAGTTCGTTCTAAAATCACAATGGCGTATTTCAAACCGTGTCAGCAATTAGGGTCTTTTCAGGATGAAAATAAATAATGAGCTCAGGTGCCATGTGAAGGACAAAGTGCGTATATTGTTTGTTGACAACTCTAAATTGCAGCCGCCTTCATAATGGGTTCTGGTTCAAAGTAGCAGGACACGTAAAACGGCCATTTTTTGTTTTAGTAACTCATTTTTAAACTCTGTGTCACTTGCATGCCTATACGTATTTTTTATATCGCGTTTTAGGTATACTTTAGAACAAAAACAGCGTCATGTTTACTTATGATTTATGACGCTTCTGAGCATTTTTAAACAGTTTGCAACATATTTCTGAAAATGATAATATCATGGTAAATATTTATGTTGAAATAGAGCGTGCTTGAACTGTGTTTGAACTTTGATGTTTATTTTAGGAGTTACATTTTTTACACTGCAAACATATATGATGTGAATGAACTCACTGCGTTGGGTTTTTGTGACGTGTCCGAGGCGTTTGATTTTATTCATCATGAAATTTAAAAATGTAAGAAATCCTTTTTAAAAACAAACTTTTATTTTAATGCGCTAAAAAGAAAAAATAAATTTTTACACTAAAAACTTTTACTTATAACGTTAATTCACATTTGACACAATTTACATGACACTAGCTGTGCCAGCGAACTACGTTTCGCCGTATATTTTTTACCCGTTTTTGAAACATTTGTCATTGATGCTCAGCTCCTATTAGTCGTAGCTTGATGTTATATAGCCTAAAGCCTTCCTCGATAAATGGACTATCCAACACAAAAAGAATTTTTCAATTTGAATCAGTAGTTCCTGAGATTAGTGCGTTCAAGCAAACAAACAAACAAACAAACAAACTCTTCAGCTTTATAATATTAAGTATAGGTAAAAGCTTGTCGCGAGATTTACTTGTGTGTAGTAGCTTAAAAGTACTTAAAAGAGTACTTTTAAGTAGCTACTCGTATTTACTTAGTTTGAAAATTGTAATGTATAAAATTATTCACATCAAATTATTTCATTTACTTGTTTATCTACAAAAGTATTCAAAATTTATTTTTGAGCTCTAAAAGTACATCATATTGGATTAATAGTGACATTACTTTATTTTTCAAGTTTTTCTTAGCAAGACCTTTTATTTGATACCCATAAAGTGCATGCACCCAGGAGTGCATTAAAAATATTTGGCCGCCATCTTGGGTATGTCGCGATCTTGGATTTAGAATGACGTCACACAGTTAACCACGCATTTTCATCTACACTGTGTGTGTATACAAAATTTCAGCTCAATCGGTTAAATATATCTACTTCAAAATTGATTTTCAAGCTTTAGAAGTCCGCCATATTGGATTAATAGTAACGTCACATTATTTTTCAAGTTACTCTTCGCAAGACCTTTTATTTGATACCCATATTGAAGGGGTGCATTAAAAATAATTGGTCCGTCATCTTGGGTATGCCGCCATCTTGGATTTAGAATGACGTCACACAGTCAACCATGCATTGTCATCCAAACTGAACATATACATAGAATTTAAGCTCAATCGGTTAAAGATATCTGCTTCAAAATTGAGTTGCAAGATTTCACCCGAACATACTTACATACTTACATTGCAAGTTAAATAAAAGCTTGTAAAAAAATTACACCACTATCTAATTCGCTATACTGATTTGGGTTTTCTCATCCCTTATCTGTGAGAGAATTTACAAAATAGATGTCAATGGAACGATGTCTTAGAGCTGCTCGGGTAAAGTGGTAATTCCTCATGGTAAAATTTTTGGTCCTTTCGATTATATACGACAAGCATGAAATGGTATTATTTGCAGGTGATTTAAGTATCACCTGCAAATAATACCATTTCATTACCTTTCATATTCAAAGCAAATGATTGCAAAATAATCACTATGTCATTAATTCTATTTTATGATATCAAATTTCATATTAATATTTACTCCTTATGACCTACACAATCGATATCCAAATAGAAACAATGTAATTTTATTTTCCAATACGACCGGGTTCGATACACGAACTGAGTACCTACATTTTTTTTTTAATCTATGTATGCAGTACTTCTTGTCACTAAAAATCGATGACATGGTTCCTAATGACAGGCACTTATATCTTATAGTTACAGACTTGCCCAGACTACAGTATGTAGTATGGATTAAAGATCATTTATATAGTTTCTAGAAATGCTGTACTAAGCATATTGGCAACATTGTAATTAGTTAAATTTAATATATTTCATCATAATAGCTCATATACGTCCCCACTGCGGGGCTCGAGCCTACACTAAGTTAGAGTGTTTAGGCCTTAGTCAACCACGCTGGCCCAGTGCGGATTGGTCGACTTCATATAGGTACACCTTTGAATTTCTTCGCAGATGTATGCAGGTTGCCTCTCGATGTTTTCCTTCACCGTACGAGCGTCAGACAAACGTTTTTTTTTATAGAAGGTCAAGCAAATGACTCCTGGTGGTAAGTGGAAGTAGAGTCCAAATGCGAAGATAGCTAGTGCGGGAGATGTATTTCGAAAGCGAAAAACACATTGGTACTTGGCGGTCTCGAACCCCGGACCTTCCGATTGAAGGCAAGTGCCGAGTCCACAGTGCCACCCGACGCTCCAATAAATATATGTATTGCTACATTTCGCGGGTCATTGTCATGCTGACTTGTACGGTGCTCCGTACAATGGTCGAGACCGAGAAAATGGTCTTGACAGACAGATGGACTACAAAGTGATCTTATAAGGATTCCGTTTTTTTTCTTTTGAGGTACAAAGCCGTAAAATGAGAAAACATTATGGAGATTCAACATAAAAAAATCAACTATAACAATTCAAACCATAAAAATTCAGCATTCTGCGAAATCCTATATTTTGCGATTACAATTTTATGAGAATTCAGCTTTCTATTCCGAAATTCCAAAAGTGAGAAAACGTAATACAAAATCTAACACAAGCGAGGTTAAAACAATATTTTATTTGCCAGAGCGAGTCAATGACACGGAAAGGAAAGGAATTTGCATAATTCACCACAATGTCCTCACAGAAAGGGAAGAAAGAGATTAAAATCAATAATCCATCCGAGGGTTAATACTTTACACCATCGCCAGTTGCAGGGACATCTGCGCACAATATTCGTGCCTTGCAAAAACAAAGGAAGTGTGTATTTAAACTTTTCCGTAAATATTTTAGCCGCGCGAACAATGGCGAGGTGATCTTTGGCAGCCCGACATCATCTCGCTTCAATGGTCTTAGATAAAGGTTAAGCCATTAGGCCTCTCTTTCAAAGGTTTACTGGGCTTCAATGCGCATTATTTTTAGAGCCGCCGTAATTATATCCGAGCTAGCTGTTGCCCTGTGTTTTACTCGCGTTAGAAATGCCGCTCTTATGAAAATGTTTTACAGAGGCAGACTCGTTGCTAAGTCCCTCCGGATACAGCTTTGCTTGCATTGCTGTGTTCCGGTATAAAGAAAAAGCTCGGTCCAGATATGTATCAATGGTCTGAACCGATCATATTATCAGCATTGCAAAGCGAATCACGAATTCACGATCGCATGTGTAGACGGATAGTGATCATACACAACGTGTTCCGCGACTGCAACCGCAGTGTCTCAAGACGAAAGTCTTCAGTTCGTACGTGTTGCCAGTAATGACGTACGAAACAGAGACGTGGCCGCTTACAATGGGTCTCATGAGAAGGCTCAAGGTCACTCAACGGGCAATGGAGAGGGCTATGATCGGGGTTTCGATCGATGGGGGGCGGGCGATCGTGACAGAAATGATGAGATCCGTAGATGAACTAGAGTCACCGACATATCCTAAGGAACTGCATTGGGCAAGTCATATTGCTCGTAGGACTGACGGCCGTTGGGGTGGAATGATCCTCGAGTGGCGGCGCATATCAGGAGATGCAGCGTTGGTAGCCCCTCACAAGAACCGCCGATCTGGTGAAGGTCGCGGGAAACCGCTGGACGCGGGAGGCGCAGGACCGATGGGTTTGGAACTCCCTGGGGGAGACCTACGTCCAACAGTGGACGTCTCTTGACTGACATGATGACCACGAGTTAATTAAATAACGCAACACCTGAGACACACCAACTTATATATATTATAAAAGAATTATGTAAATTAATTAGTTAAATTCTCGCGGAATATTTACAAAGCCACTTCCTAGTCTATACATTTTTGAGATGTGTTTATTTGTGAATTTTTTTTTACAAAAAATAGAACCGACTTCAAAAACACTGAAAACTTAAAAATAATCTTCTTCTATATTGAAGTCGGCGCCAAACGATGATCTCCTAGAAAGTGTTAAAATTTGTCACCGACTTCAATATAGAAGAAGATTATTTTTAAGTTTTCAGTGTTTTTGAAGTCGGTTCTATTATTTTTTATAAAAAAAAAATATTTTTAACTTTTTTGTGAATGAAATCTTTTTAGTGAAAGAAACCCTAATTTAATACCAGCTCACCTTCGGTAAGCTGGTATTAAATTAGTGTTTTCCTCGATTTTCTATGGGATCCCATCATCCGATCCTGACTTTGGTGACCATGGGACCACCCTTGCAGTATACTCTATCAAATACATAAAGAATTTTGGAAATCGATTTAAAAATGATGGAGTTATGAGGTAACAAACATAAAAAAAAATACAGCCGAATTGATAACCTCCTCCTTTTTTGAAGTCGGTTAAAAAGTACATTCACTTACATATTTAAAATGAATAGCGATTTACACGTGTACAGAGGTAGAAAAGGTGATAGTATATACACCATATCAAAGGTTAAAAATGGTTTCTAAAAATTCATATTGTATGGCGATCAGAATCTTCAATAAACTACCAACGGATATCACAATCTCACATTCTCAAAATTTAAAAAGGCTTTATCTAACACGTTGTTGATGAAAGGATATTACAGTGTTGGAGAATAATTATCTAAACAGTTTTAGTACATTTTTTTATTATTGACTATTATTGTAATTGACATTGCCGTTACGATATTGCTTTGGTTAAGAATAGACAAACATTTCTCTCTTTGACATTTAGAATTTTTATTTTTGACATTTAGAATTTTTATTTTTGACATTGCTTAACAATAACATTTTCTTTAACGCTGACATTTATACTTACCCATAACATTTGCACGTTGATGAATTCGACAGAATATGATGGAACCAAACTGTAAGAACCTGTATTTACCATATTCTTGCAAATAAAGATTCTTTCATTCTTTCAAAGATATATTCATGTTTCTATTTTGTTGCATATCTTGTAAATTTGAAACTCTACGGTAGCGCGCCTGCGAATACCATTGTTATTTCAGCTACGCCTTCTTTAAATTTACTTAACTCTGACGTTTTATTATCTCTTATCGGCGCAGCCGCTAAGCTTCAATACTTACGGCCTTATTAATAAAAATTTTACTCCTTGGATCATTCTTAGTTACTCCGTATTTTGTCTTATTTTCCATATGACAGCCGAAATATGCGGAAACAACACAAAACATGGAGTAACTAATCTGAGGATGATCCTAAGAGTAAAATTTTTATTAATAAGGCCGTAAGTATTGAAGCTTAGCGGCTGCGCCGATAAGAGATAATAAACCGTCAGAGTTAAGTAAATTTAAAGAAGGCGTAGCTGAAATAACAATGTTGGATACAATCTGACTTATATTTTTTTGTGGAATCGATTCTACTCTCGATTGTATAAACTGTATTCAGGTTTTGCGCAATTTAATTAACATGTTGTATATATAAATATAGAGGCTCTTAATTTGAAAAAAATTGTCATCATTTTCGAATCATCGAGCGTCGTTTGTGCTCGATTTCTACTGATTTTCGTTGCGATTTCAACAAAAATCAAAAGAATGTTGAAGTTCGTCGCAATATCCTATTGATTTTCATTGAAGACGAAACCAAAATCTATTGAAATCGATAGACTGCCACAATATACGAGTAGTGTGATCGCACTGCTTGACTGTCTTGACGAGGACTGAGGATAAGACTTAAGATTAATGAGAATCAAGGTACTCTGTACTTTACGTTTAATGCCTTTATGTATTATTTGTAATAAATTAGATCAAAGGGCTCCAACAACCTCCCGGGGCGGAGCTCTCTCGTGCTTGCGATGCGATGAATTATCTCGCCTTTTTGAGGGAACGAGCCGGAAAAACGCTGCTTCTGAAGAAATTGAGTATCGCGCTAAAATTGTGCTAGGTGCTTGAATGGAGTGGATATTAAATTCAATTTGTTCGTCTGCTTGTATTATTGAGACGTCGCTTAAAAATGTTATTTTAGTGAACATAAAACAACAATTTGACATACCTACATAATACACACATCTGTATTTATTATGTTGTTTAAAATTAAATGGCGGTTTCTAACCTTAAATTTTTAATCTGTGTATTTTAAGTACAGCAAAACTTTAATAGTAAAAATAAGAACAATTTGATAAAATACATCTTGACCAATGAGATACAAGCTTGTTTATGCTAATCTTGTGAAATTCTGGAAACGATGCAATCATTGAAGGCATTTTTGGCGTCGTCTTGGTTTTTAAGATATTTCTAAAAGTTGTTCAAATGTTTAAAGAAGTGGTAGTCAGTGGGTGAAAGGTCTGGCGAGTATGGTGGGTGTGGCAAGATTTCGTACCCTAACTGTTAATTTTTTATAGGGTCAATTGTGCGATCGCATTGTCGTGAAGCAAAATTGGTCTCTTTTTTGACTAATACTGGATAAAGTTGTCGAAGTTTTAAATGCATTTCGTCCATTTGGTGACAGTATACCTTTGTCGTAATCCGCCGTTAATGTTGTGACTTGCTTCCGTTGCTTTGTGACCCAGTTTAAACTCGAACAAGAAGATGATACGCAATTTTTTGCTTATTTTCCATTTTAAGTCATAATAAATTAATAATCACGATGTTTACGGTAAAATAATGAATAAATGATAACAGCTAACCACGGAGAAATTTGAGCATTTTAAAATGTCATATATAACATTCATAAAAATTCAGAGAAACATTATGTCAAAATAAAGGGAAAACTTTTTTTTTCAAAAAATCGCCATTTATTTAAATAACCTAATATAATAGGTTTTGGTGTCTACCCGAGGTATTAACGTAGAGCCCAAACTACTGCAGTTAGGAAGAGGGGTCTTTGGTTTATGTATACATAAGACTCCCACACGAATACGGAAACTGCAGTGTGTGTTGAGCTTTTTTATGGCGAAACATATGAGTAGTTCGCGGACACAGCTAGTCTGATATACAACTACTTTGAGCTGAACAAACAGAGATTAATACCATAATGAGTCAGATTATTGACAATTCAAATTTATCCCAACTAATATTCCTATAAATCCATACTAATATTATAAATGCGTCTCTCTCGTTATTTGTATATCTATTACACATTCATACTCAACACGCTTAAATTATTTTAATGAAACGTGACATACTGGTAGGTTATGCTCTGAGGAAAGAAATAGGCTAGTTTTTATCCAGAATTTCAGTATCTTCTGGGAGCGTGTGATATAAATCGAACCTAACCGAATTCGCAATATAATTCAATTCCATGCAGGCGAAGGGGCAGCAATTGCCAAATTTGTTGCATAAAGAAAGTAAGTCTTTCTTTATACAACAAATTTGTTGTATTAATAAAGAAAGTTGAAGAATGGCTTCAGTCGCAAAAGAGTGCTATCAATAAATATCTGACCGCAGGTAATAAAATATTAAACTAAAAAAACACCGATTTCAAAAACAAAATAATATAAAGAATGCAAAAAACATTACATTTTTCATTTTGAAGTCAGTGCGGATGATCGATAATCATAAGTTAAAATTTGGCACCAACTTCATAACAAAAATGCATTGTTGTTTGTATTCTTGTATTACTATTGTATTTTTGACTTTTTGTGTTTTTCAAGTCGGTTTTTATTTTTGTTAATTTGTTTAAAATCTTTTTAGTGAATTTAAAATCAACTCAAGTAACTTGAAAGAATACAAGTACTTAATACAACTGAGGAGGGTCAATACGTACCTACCTTTTTTCAGGGGGAAATACGCAACCGCACCGTACCCACCGTTGGCTAGACGGCGGGCGTGTGTGGGGCTCTCCCGGCAGAGTGCCGGGCCTACCCACTAAAACCCCTCGGTGTTCCCCCTGCCCTTTTGGGCGCGTGTGGGTCCACAATGCGACACCACTACTCACGCGTCCGGGCTAGCCCGAACAATCCGTCGGGCTATCTATCGCCAAGGGGGGACTGTCCGAGAACACCAGGACAATCCCCAGACGGAGAAGCCTATTGTATTTAAAAAATTAACATCTTACTTCTAAAAGTCAAGGATCCTTCTATCATTAGCTCGGCTCATGACTACCAGATGCAAGTACCTGAATAGCTTCAGGAAAAAACATGAAACACGTTGGACGTGCGTGCCTCTAAAATTTTAGGGTTTCCCTCGATTTCCTGGGATCCCATTACCAGATTCTGACGTTGGTGACTATGGAACCAATCGGGAAGTGCTTATACCCTTGCAAACAAAGAAAAAAAATTCCAAATCGGTTAATAAATGGCAGAGTTATGACATCCATACTAATCCATACTAATAAAATGACATAGGCTACTTCTTTTTCTAACCCCCCACTTCCCTAAAATGGTGGAAGTTTGTATGGCGCATTCCGCAATTTTCAAGGTAGAAAGCTAAAAATTGGTATGCGATCTATTTGTGACTAACAAAAATATCGTGCATCATTTTTTTTTTGGAAATCTGCCCCCAACCCCTTAAAAGAGGGGGTGAAATTTTATATGGGACTTTTTGCAGTTTTCAAGGTAGGAAGCTAAAAATCGGTACACAGACTCCGTGTTACCAACGAAAAATACCTGCCTTATTATTTTTTTTTAAATCTTCGGTGTTACACTGAATTTAACGCGAGCGAAGCCGCGGGCAAAAGCTAGTAACAAACATAATAAAAACATACCCTCCTCTCCTCTTTATTGTAAAATCGGTTAAAAGTCATAAAAGTGCGCTATTGAAAAAAAGCAGTAAATGTTTTTCAACTAGTTAACGTTTTCAACTAGTTTTGCAATAATATAGTAAGCTGTGTCAGTATTAATATTCCTCGTAACGATGACATGGTGGTCGCAGCCAAGGAAATGTCATTAGCGCCTAATTCAATACGACCGGGTTCGGATGTAGCAATTTGCCGCTTGACGAGCAGATATATTAAATTATCGCATCAATGTATTCCTATAGGTACCTACAACATGAATATATTATAAGTATTAAACTCTAAAATACCTTTTACATTTACGGACGTCAAACGCGATTACAAAATTATGATTAAGGGAAAACTTATTGTCTGAAATATAAACCATTCGTTAGATACATACATACACAAGAATGCGTATCCATTTAATGAAGACTATACTTAATCAGTAAATAGTAAGTACTGTATAGATGAATAGCAGATTTTCTACTGGGCATAATATTATAAGCCCATTTTTCTGATTGCATGTCGACTTCACATTAATCAAAAGTATTTTAACCGAATAATCCATTTTCATTACGCTTACTGTCTCAAGATCTGTCGATTGATCGTAGTGGTTTGCTGTGATTGTTCTAAATATTATGACGCTATTTTGATCGAATAATTAACGATGTTAAAATAAGATTCGAACAGTAAACAGATTCAGCAGGAGAGAAAATTGTTTGTGCTCCGTTCATTAAAATGTTTGCTTATTAAGGAATTATTTACTATTAGCCAGATTAATGTTATTCGAGGAATAAATGTGTCAGCTATTTGTATAGGTATTCCATCGTACTGCCATATTCAGACTGTAGATTAAAGTTACCTGATAACGAAAAATCAGCTCTAAGTCTATTGCAATTAATACCAATATCGAAGTCGAATCAATCTCGACATCATGTAGTATAGTGTAAACAAGTGGAGGCAATATATCGGCAATTACAGGCCCGGAGCGCATCTCCAATATCCCGTACAATCAAGATGGCTGAACATCCGGCGGAGCCATGTTGCCACTCCGTCGAGTGCGGTCCGTCCAAATAATATTATTTGTCTGATTTTATAACGTTAGTCTACTTACTTGAAAACCGTTTTGTTCATGGAAGCATTGCCGTTAAGCGTTTTATTATAATGAAGTTTGCTTCGCCGGCAGCGTCTACCATACATAATACGATTTTATCGTTTTCAGAGGTTGAACTAGATGAGGCAGTTATATGGATAAGTTTGATCCGATTTAAAATAGCAAGGCAAGTGAGTGCTCTTTTAATAAGCCGCTTCAAATATCTTTTACTATAGAAGATTGAAAAATATAAAGGTATAGTTCAAACTTGTTCAGTGCTGGTTTATTACGTCATAGTTTATTTATAAGCTCTACGTTGGGCGCCAGCTGGCATCCAAAAAGTATGTTAGCTTGCCTTAAATTAAAATAGGTTTCAGTTACATAGGTTGAAGACATAAGTAACAAGTTGTACGAGTATTTTTATTATGACATCATTGCCGTGGCAAAACATTAAGTTAACATTTACATCTCTTTTCTAATGTCCGCTTTAACGCAAAAAACAATTTTAGGAGCTTCAATACTGCTGAGGATTATTTGCAATAAAAAAATCGTCTGATATCAACTACCTATATGTATATAATAATAATTGTCCCATTCTCGATTGCATGGTCCAGCAAAATAGGGCGTTTCAGTATTATTTATTACCGCTGACATTTGGAATGCGTCGAAAAGGTCGGTTGGTCAGGAATCCTGCTTACTTTATTTATGAAGTCATGTCGATGACCTATTCAAACTTTTACAGCACTCCGAAATGAAAGGGACTCAATATTTCGTAATGAGCTTTGTTTCAGATGTCATTTTATATTAGCATTGTTTTGCGCTTCTGATACTTATTATAAGCACTTTCGATACATAGGGCGATACGAACGGCGAATATGAATTTGCTATAAACAAAGTGAACAATATTTAAGAGGCCTATCACAAAATCGCGTCGCGCGGTACTAAGCAAATTGGCATCGCTGGCGCGGCAATATATATTGTAGTTTTATTTTATTCATAAAAAAAATAGGTAAAATCGATTTATAAACCTACAAATAATACAACAATTTAAGCATACGTTAAAAATGTTTTGGCATAAAAATTATGTTTAAACGATGGAGAACTTTGTACATAATGTGACTTGTTTCGACGCCTTTACGTTAGAAAATTTGATTAGATTAAGAAGTGCTAATTATTTGTTTGTTACCCTACAATAAATAAATAAAGTAATTAACAAAATCAGTAGATTAGAGCTCCCAAATCGGGACCACGTGAGTTTTTGCTTAGACATGCTTCGGAAAATAAATTATTAAGTTAAAAATTAATTAATTAAGACTTCAAAAACATTGAAAAATTAAAAATAATATAAGAATATGCAGACAACATCAATTTCTATATTGAAGTCGGAAATTTTTAGACTTTCTAGGAGATCATCGTTTGACACCGACTTCTCTATAGAAATGTGATGTTGTCTGTTACCTATTCTTATATTATTTTTAAATTTTTAGTATTTTTGAGTTCGGTTTTGATTTTTGTATTTTTTAAATTTTTAGTTAGTGAAATCTTTTTATAAATTTACTTGATAACGTGCCTATTGTATTTAAAGAACTAAACTCTAACTTAAGTTAAGGATCCTTTTATCATCACATCGATTCAAGACTACCAGACGCAAATACGTGAATAGTTTCGGAAAAAACATGAAAAACTTAGGATGCAAAATAAAATTAAAAATAAATTGATATAATTTTTTAAGGCGGTTAATAAAAAAGTAAAAACCGCTTTATTATTATTGTGATATAAATATGAACTATTTTAATCAAGTTAATGTCATTTATTGAAACCAATGAATGGTATACAATTTGACGATTAAAAACCTTAATTTGCGCGTTTTTTTTAATACGCCTCTTAAGGTGATGGCTGTTTGAGAACTTTCATATACTTATATGCTCAAGAAAGTGATTCTTTACGTGACTCAAGTTTGGTAATACTTATGTGTTAATTTTTTCATCCGTCCATCCGACTATCAGTTTGGCTGCCCGTTTCATCTTTTTTTTATTGCAACTAAGTTGGCAAACAAGCTAACTGTCCACCTGATGGTAAGTGGTAACAGTCACCTTAATTGTGAGTCTTGTGAGATTCGCAGCAAAACTGCAACCGCAGTGTACGTTGCCAACTTGTGGCATCAGATGTAAAGTCACGGTACCCAGTAATTTCACTGCCGTAGGTATCTTACCCTTCAAACCGGAACACAGCAATGCAAGCACTGCTGC
Source organism: Schoenobius gigantellus (assembly GCA_963935595.1). Lineage (NCBI taxonomy): Eukaryota > Metazoa > Arthropoda > Insecta > Lepidoptera > Crambidae > Schoenobius > Schoenobius gigantellus. The sequence goes on from OZ012551.1 coordinate 31,748,665, forward strand.
TTTGCGGCAGAAAAAGGTAAGACAGAGGTACCCAAGCAGACGATCCTGGTACAGAGTCTCCCTTCGCCCCGGAGCCACCTTTTCTATAGTTTAGGTATGGGTAGGCACTTGACCTCATCTTGCCAGATGGTAAGCAAAGAAAAAAAGAAAGTTTATTGGCCATAGTCTATGATAAAGTTTAACAATAATAAAAAAGCAGCAAATGACCAAATGGTCCCATCTCAGCTAAATGCTGGTTTTCAGAAGAAACCATTTGGGGACGACGTAAACATAACGCAAAGTTGGAGGGAGACTAAGGTGCCTACTCATTATATGCCGATTCACTCTTGTCCTGAAAAGACCCGGGTTATAGTGAGCTGGGAACACAGAGGACGGCAAAGAATTCCTTTGCAGTACGCACTAAAAACGTGGAAACGAAACGCTTCCTGCGGAGAAGTGGAATTTCTACTTCGTAGGGGTGGGTCTTTGGCGTTCTCCGTGTGCTTCGGTGATAAAAGGGACATGGTGGAATAAGATCAAACAGCTCTTGGGAACATTCCGAAATGTAACCTGTAAAAGACCGATAAACGAGCCACTGCGCGACCATGGTCAAATTGGTCAAGGCTCTTAAAGTTTGAAACTTTTAGTGTCTTCACCGATCAACCTCATCATCGCCATCCGAAAGGTGGCTGCAGTATTCCATGCACGACCACCTGTGCTTGATCAAGTTTGAAGCTGCCTCGGCGTGAAATACCGCCTAACCTTCGAGAGTATGCCAAGCTTTTTAGCTGCAGTTTGGGCGTTATATTGAGCCTTCGCCTCAATATAACGCCCAAAGTTGAGCGTTGAGAGGTTCGGTGAGCGTTCGATGCCGAGTAGGCTTAAATGTTTCGTTAAAGGCAAGGGTATATTTCGGAAAGTGGGAATCAAGTTGAACGGGTTTCGCTTGGAGGACTTATATTAAGACTTACAACTACTTTTCACTCTTATTTTAAGGTGAGTTGCGCAACTCAATCAAATTAGCTATTTATGCTTAGTAAAATTTTTATATATACACATATACACATCATAGATATACACGGTGTTTCAAAATAACCAATAAATAAATCAATCATTCAACCCAAAATTTCCATGTAAATCATAGACATGATAACACGCTCTGGCCGTGTAAAGCACGACCAGGGGGCAGAAGAGAGAAATAAAAGAATTTTTAGTCTCGAGAACAGCGTATATTACAAGACCTCAGGGGGGGTACAACGGTCGCTTAGTACGACTCGCAGAGATATAGGAAGGTACTTAGCTTTAGTTCTGCCTAGAGAAGGCAGAAACTGAAGCGAGACGCGGAGGCCAGAAGTAGGTAGACGAAGACCGGAACAGGCATCGCGATCTTCAACAGGACCGGAAAAGACGCAGGCGGTCTTGGTCCAGTCAGCAAATTCGAACAGGCGTCGATCTGCTGCTTGTAGAAACGACCCTGTAATTGTTTTTAAAAAGGTATGAACAGGCGTTCACCAAAGTCCATTGAATAAGATTAGGGTGCAATGGGCAAGCTGCTACAATTGAGAAACCTCCATTTGTGCAATTAAAAGTATTTAAAATTGATAAAGTGACCGATTTAAAACTATAAAACAGTAAGGCAAAAAGAACAATAAACTATAAAACTAAGGCAAACATCAGGTCACTTTATCCTATTACAAAAATCTATGTAAAATAACGGTTAGAAAAATGAACCCAAAATTATATTTAAATTTCCCAAAGAATAATCACTAAATGCACGACATTAATATGAACGTAGTACGGAACGCAGGGACCGTCTTATAAAATCGTAATAATTAATTTCACCAAGACAAAAAGAATATAAAATGTGAATTGTATTAATGTCCACGCGCTACTTAGGAACACGTTTCACTATATTCAAATTCCAAATTCGTTTACTGAAAATCACAACGAAATAAAGCAATTAAGCAGAAAATCGTTTTGCATAATTGTGAATTTAAGAGAACAATAAAAAGGTAGGTAGGAATGGAATTCCTACAAGAAAATATTTTCGGCAAGTCATCCGCACTAAAACACGTTGAAATCAAATATAAATTATTCTTACGAAAGGATTGCTCCGCAGAAATTACAAATTCACAATTATAATTATTGAAAAACAAATATGCAAAACGATAGGAAAAGAACACACACTCACCCTAGTTCGGGGACCGGGCACAATAAACGAACTGAACGTTTATGATATTATCAGGCGAAACAATGTCAGCAGAAAAAGAAACGGATAAGGCGGGTTTTTAATGTATACTCCCAACCTTCTAGAACTTTTCTAGAATGTTAGGAGAAAGAACCACAAAGAAACGGCTTACTGCCATAGACTACGTACGTTTATGCGTTCGTTCTGAAATACGATTCATCCTGGCCAAACGCATACAATTACAGAAATTAAAAATATTTATGTAGCAAGTATAGGAAGTCATCAGAAACATTCCTGTTTATAAATTATAAAAAGGATATTCATATCAAAATTAAAGCTTATCAATAGATTTCCGAACGTACACAGATATTTATTTCGAGGACACTTTCGTAACGATATTTTTATTTATACAACTACCGGCGGAAAATGTCAAACGCAGAATAAACAAAACAACCTAGTTGTGATGAACTCCTGTTGACAAAAATTTAATCCATAATTAGTTGCGAGTGGTTATTACTGGTTATTAGGCATATTCATAAAAATATAACCACATAATGACGTGTTTGTATGAAGGGATTACTCGTTAAAATCAAGGTAAGTGTTAAGTATGTTAAGTGGAGACGGTTTTAGAACCGTGACAATGATGATGATATTCACATGAAAATTTTGGGTTGAATGACATTGTGTGTAAACACTATAGACACACAAACAATAAAGAATTGATTATTTATTGGTTATTTTGAAACACCGTGTACATATAAAGACAATAGATGAATCATATCTTTTTTTATATCTGTGAAAAATTTTATTATCGCAACATTCTTATTGTGCCTACTAGTGCTCTTAAGTAACCTATGCTAACATTTCCCTATTTATGCCTATGTATTTACTTCGGGTTCCAGGGTTGATGTGTGTTATTATTGATAAAGTGAAAAACGAAACCGAAACTTCTTGCAGGGTCGAGTTTCACGCGTTTCACCATGTTCACTCAAAACAGCTCGATTTCGACCCTCCCAGCCTTAACGTCGGACATATTTATTATATCTCTGTGCAACTGTACTATCATCTGCCTACCTAAATAAACCGGGTTTCAACAGATCGTTAATGTGTGTTTATTCTTTATTTTAATGAGATGGAATACTGTTATGCACCGTACCTGCCGATGGCTTGTTGACAGGGTGGGTAGGACTCTCCCTGCACAGTGCGGGGTATACCCACTAATCAACTCGACGTGCATCTTGTCCTTAGTTTAGGCGAACCAGGGACTGGGAAACCCAATTTCTCCGGATCACCCCGGGATGGCTCGGCCAGCTACGGGCCAGCAGCCTTATTCACAAACCTTCGGCACCAAGCCGAATCACGGAATATCTATGCCTGTCGCTTTTTATTGCGGCGCATTAGAGCGAGACAGGACGTGACTTTCCGAATCGAATCCGCGATCCGACAGTTGTGAATAGGGGGCAGGTCTCAACGTCTATGGGGGACTTCTCTGGATGCGCGTTTAAATTTAGTACGTAGATAATTACTCGATGAATTATATATTTGATGCTAAGTAATAGAAATGCTGATACTGGCACCCTAAGCTACTATTCCACTAGGGCCCTTGCCCCGATTTCTTGATAATTGGCCTCGTCGAACTCTCCTTTGAATGCTGAATGAAAACACTAATTCTGGCACCCAGAGCCTTAGTTTTGCACCCTAAGATTTTATTGACTCTAAATTCGCCCAAATTATATATTCTCACACACTTCAACTACCTTAAATTTTTCTTACTTCAACATTTCAGTTTTCTTACTTCAATATTTCACTTTGTTCGCGAGTTTTCTTTACTAATCACACTAAACTAATTAGTGCGAGACTATCGATCCAAGATCATTGGCACCACAAAGCCCCTTAAAGCATAGCAACTGAAGTACCTATTTATTTCAGTCGTTGGTTATATGTACAAACGTATTTGTGTGCTAATGAATCAAGAATAACTCTACCGGATGCTCGAATAACCCTCATTATCTCCGTAATTACATCGCTAATTATCTTCCAGAATATGCCAGGTGACTGGATAGATATAGCATGATCTCGTGAGTGCTCCAGCAAATGCGGGTGTTTATTCGAGTGTGTCGATGCTATGCTTACATGAAATTTTATTTAATGTATTGTGTGTATTAAAACACCACTGAAACCTGGTGAAACTGTATAAATTGACGAATAAAGAAGAAGGGGAAATAAATTCACGTACTATATGATCGCCATATTTTATTGCAATCCCATTTAAATTACATGACAATTCTTGTCAATCAAAATTATGAAACATAATAAAAAGGCGTTCGCCAACATCTTCCCGAGCAAAATAAACAAACATTAAAATTCTACTATTTACATAACGGGTCTTCTGACGCCACCTCTAAGGGGTATAGCCTTTGAACTGGACGTGCCTTTGTACCAGTAGCAGTTTGTAATATTGCTGTCCTTGGGGCACCGTCTCTACCAGGTCGTATCTCTATTACCCTACCCAAAGGCCATTTAACTCGTTTTTCTGTAGTTTCAATTAACACTACGTCACCTAATTTAAGTGAACAGGGTTTATCTTTACCTCTCTGAATTAAATTTGACAGGTACTCCGTCACAAATCGTTTCCGAAAATCTGATCTCAATTTCTGTAAATAACGTGACCGTGTATTCAAAAACTTGTTATCTATAGCATAGAGATCTGGTGTCACGTGAGATTGTGAAAGGGGATTCAAAAAATTATCGGGTGTCAGGGGAGACAGCTCCTTACCACTGTCATCTCCTACATACGTTAGTGGACGCGCATTAATTGTCGCTTCGCAGTCACACACAATAGTCGAAAGTTCATCATAATTAACACACGACTTACCTAACACCTTACGTAAAAGATCTTTTATGGAACGTACCAAACGCTCCCAAAAGCCACCCCACCATGGGGCCGTAGGGACATTTAAAATCCATTTTATACGACCAATTGACGAATCCTGCATAATGCTATCCCAATCTAGGCTTGCGAGTAGATTTTTAGTGCCAACAAAATTAGTGCCGTTATCGGAGTAAACTACCTGTACGCGTCCGCGGCGTCCGTCCGTCCGTCCCATTTTAAAATACATGCCTCCTGTAATATCAATTTGGGCACTAATGAGGTAGGGGATGTGAAACCTATGGGGTCGAAAACCTTCTGGGCTATTGACAATAGTTGACGCTTAGAGACGTCCTTATTTTGCGCAGATGGTAAATTTAAATTGCACAAAATTTGATCACTAACTGTGTCCCATAGCATACCAAGAATAGATACTTTTGTTTTTTCAGGTGTATAACCTGCCATAGGTGAGATAACCCATTCTCTTAAATTAAATTTGCCTTTATTCATTAATAAAATAGATTCGTTGACAAAACGGTCGACATCGTCTTCGTCAAGACTAATTATACAGTTGTCACCGTAAAATGATTTAAGTAACTGATCTGCTGTTCTACTCATTTCCTCTCGCGAATTCATAAGATGGTGACGAATAGTAGCACCAAGGAGAAAAGGACTACATGTCAAACCAAAGACAACACGACAATGTCTGTAAGTTATCGTCTCTTTTCTGTCATAATCATTCCACCAAAGGAATTTTTAAAACTGTCGATCTTCGTTCATTACAGAAATCTGCAAGAAAGCCTTCTCTATATCGGCTGTGATACCTACCGACCTTAATCTAAACTGAATGAGAAGCTTCGGGATGAGTTCTAGTAAATTGGTACCTTTCTCCAAACAACTATTAAGAGATCTGCCTGACTTACTTAATAAATTAATTAATTAATTAATTAATTAATATAATAATTAACACCTACATAATTACACATATGACAAATCCTTTAATTTTATAATTTTATTGTATTAATAATCTAATCTTATCCAATACTTTTAAGAGATATTTAATATTTATAAAATTAATAATATAATACCTAATTAATTCCTATTTAATTATACCTATTATCAATCCTATAATTTCATTGTAATATTAAATTTACTTTACCATATAATTAACAACTTATTTTAAAAAAGACATTAAATATTCGCATACTTAATGCGATACCTAATTAACACCTATAAAATGACACCTATTTTTGATCCTATAATTTTATTGAACTATAATTTAATTAATTGTCCCACAATTTATAATTAATTTTAGAAAAGACATTAGATAACTCCATAATCACCGCCTTCGTCCTCTCTCCTAGCTATGCTGTGCCCTACAGGGTCCATAATTGATACCTACTATGTACAATTTTTACCATCATGAAAACATTGTGGAATGCATTAAAGAATTGAATTGAATTGAATTGAATTGACTTATCTTTAGCCGACGCGTCAAAAACCGGGCGGATTCTAGTAGTTGTACTTGAATTTTTGACAACAGCGTGGTGGCTCGGATAATGACCACTTTTATTATCAACATGTAGCTCTTCAATGATCCCAAGCTTAAGCCAGTTTTGAAAGACCTTTTCATATTCATCATATATACCTAATCGATATAGTCTTTTAGAATTTGATAATAAACGCTTATATGCTAAATCAAAATTGGTACCGAGAGAATTCTCGTATAAAACAATATCCTTCCAGGGCAAGTTCACTTCGTACCTGCCATCCTGATTAATAACTATAGTACTTTCAAACTTACGTAGCGTTTCGTCCTCTATTTCTTTTAAACTTTTTGTTTCAGCAGGATCTTTAATGCCTAAAAGCTCTAAGCTCCATAGATCATTGACATCGTTCACTAAAAGATTTGTTAACGGAGAACTAGTATCTGAAATATTTTTAACACCCTGTAAAGTCCAACCTAGTTTGGTGTGAACGGCTGTAAGTTTGTCATTTAATTGCACTAATTTACTCGTTAATAACAAACCGCAATAATCAGCGCCAATCAATAGACTTATTTCAGGAACATTATGACCGACATCTGTTAAAGAAATATTAAGAGACAGAAGTTGATTCAATATATTACGCTCGTGTACCCTAGGCAGAAAGCCACAGATTCGCTCTTCATCTAAAACCTCCATAGCAAACTTGAAAGTATTATTTAAATCAGAGACAGTTATACTAAATATATTATGAAGTTTTCTTTTTGTTTCTAGACCTCCAAAAACTATATGCGCTAATTCCTCCTCGATAATAGGAGATAAATTCAAACTGTGAACTAAACTACGCGTGATGTATGATCTCTGTGCGCCGCTGTCGATTAGTGCTCGAATTTTTACCTCTTTGTTATTGAAAATAACTTTGACAAGTAACGTCTGTAAAAGAGTAACATGTTTCGGATGACTAACTGACAGCTGACTGTCACTTTTAGGGTTTGATTCTAACTGATTTTTTCCTATTATATTTTTATCAATTTCTGTGCAGAATAAAACATTATGGCGCTTATGACATGCTACACATTTGATAAATGCTTTACACTTGAATGAATTGTGACCTACCCTAAGACAGTTTGAACAGCCTCTAACTTTTTTAATAAGTTTTTTCCTTTCATCGAGACTAAGATTGACTGCCTTAACACAATTCGCGCTCGAATGAGAATCCTTATCACACCAAACGCAATTCTCTTTTGATTTCGCATTCTTTTGATCATTTGCAACGAAACACGAAGTAGTAGGTATAACGTCTTCCTTTTCAAGAGACTTTGAATAATTATTATTAGTAGAAAACGCGTTTCGAGCTAATGTAATGCGCTGATTGCTCTCTACTTCTTGCTTCAAAAATAATAATAAGTTGTTTAAATCGTTACCTTTAAATGCCAGAGTACCTGCTCGCGTACGTTCCCATGCCTTTAAAGTTTCTGCCGGCAACGCAGATTCTACCAACGGGAATAACAACAAGGCGTATTTGTCGCTAGTTAGTCCCATCGTTTCTAAGGCGCGAAGCTGGGTCGTCAATTGGTCATATAATGAGCTTAGTGGCAGCTCGTATTCGTTTTTGGCCTGTAAAAGAATTAGATTGAGTAACTCACGAATATAAACCTCAATTAAAATATCTTCACGTCCAAAACGCTGCTTCAAATGCTCAATGGCCTTTGGGTAGTTTTCGCTGGATGGGGGAAAGCTATCGATTAATTCCCTAGCAGTAGTACCCTTAGGGATGGCGGCAACTAAATACTGAAACTTATCGTGATTATCTATTGCACTATCGGTATGAATTTTTGAAAACTGCGCCCAAAACGGTATCCAGTTTTTGATGTTTCCGTCGAATTTCACCAACTCTACTTGCGGAAGCTTAAATTGACGCTTGGAACGGACTTCAGATTGATCATCTTTCATTTGTTGAGTTTTACACATCGCATCATACTTTCTCTTCAGTAGCCTAAATTCATTTTGATACTTATCTGCATTTTCGTACTCGTCATCGAGGTCCTCGTTTTGCTCTAAATACCAATCCATTATGACCTGATCAAGCACCCTCAACTGTTCGGCTTTCTGTTCGATATTTTCAAACTCCACCGAAACTTCGTCAGTTAAAACGCCGTTATCTAAATTATCCAGTAGTTTTTTAAATAATTTTGTGAAAATCTTACGCAAACTGGTACGATTAGCTTTTGCTTTCAAAAATGTTTTTTCATCGATTGCTTTTTCAACAGACGTCATATTGAAATGTGATTTTGTTCTTCAAATAAAATGATTCGTCAACAATAGAAACAGCAAAATAATTTCAGCAATTTTGTTAGACGGTCGCCAGATATTAAAACACCACTGAAACCTGGTGAAACTGTATAAATTGACGAATAAAGAAGAAGGGGAAATAAATTCACGTACTATATGATCGCCATATTTTATTGCAATCCCATTTAAATTACATGACAATTCTTGTCAATCAAAATTATGAAACATAATAAAAAGGCGTTCGCCAACAGTGTGTATCTAACTAATTCGTAATTATCGTACATTTCTGATCATCAACACATTTATACAGCTTTCGCATATAAAAATTAACAATCTACAATAAGTCTTTCAGAGATAATTTTTTATTTTATACAATAAACTAAAGGTTTACTGGTTCTTTTAACCCTTAATTAGGCGCGCCTCAAAAGTTCCGTGTATGATCGCGCGGGGTGCATAGCACCCCACAGTGAGTTAAAATACAAAATAATCTCAAGTTTCTATTTTATTGATGACCACAATTGAACATGAATATTAATCAACTTTTAAAATTGTTTTTTTAATAATTAATAAATTTTAAATAATAGGAAACGAAATAAATATAGGTACTGTCATCTACGCTATAATTTTGACAGACTACAACCATATGGCCACTGCGTACATTATCATGGTACTTAGAGCATTCAATCTTGGTTTTTTTGTCTATGGTGCCCAAACCGTTCAAAACTGAACGATTATCGCGACTAAATTCAAAACGTAACTCTTGCGATGCTATCTAGAAGAGCAGCGCCATAAACTCTTAGTTTAAAAGTATAAGCCAGGAAACTTGCCTTGGGGTGTATGATATCCCCCCGCGCCTAATTAAAGGTTAGTACATGATGTTGTAGTAGTATGCTTTGAATTGAAAGCATACAAAAATCTAGCCGACTGTCAACTATTTTTACCTTCAAAAGAAATTAATACAGTTGAGATTTAGTCAGGGCTGGTAAGAATTCTGTGGCCAAAGTGGTCAAGGCGTCAACACGGTGTGTTGGAAACGAGGGTTAAAATCCCGCCCGAGACGAAATCTTTTTCATTATTAATTTTTCATTCGTGTTCTTTAGAATACTATTTTAATTAATCTGTAAAATAACTAACGGAGTACGAAAAAAAACTAGCTCCATTTTTTAAGAGGTGGAATTCTATTGCACACCGTGCCTTCCAACGTACAGTCGATAGGCGTGTATAGGACTCTCCCCGCACTCTGTGGGTGGAGTATACACTATACCCACTGAACTACCTCGACGTCCATCTTGTTCTGTGTCCTTATTGTACGACATGTGGTTAAATTAAAGATGTACTATGTACTATCATGTTATATCAAGCATGTAATATCAAGCACTGAGAAAAAGCTGGGTTACATAGCTCAGGTCCATAAGCTTGATATTGGCGCTTTTTGAAGATTTTATCGAAGCCTATGCCCGAAGAAGCCTATGCCCGAAGAAGCCTATGCCCGAAGAAGCCTTGTTGATATGCAGTTTCGCGGCAAAAACTTTAACATAAATTAAAGTTTTTGCCTTATTGTTTAAATTGTTTAGCTTATTTATGATATTATTTAAGAAAATGAATAATTTATTTTATAACTAGCTGTGCCCGCGAACTACGTTTCGCTATCAAAATACTTAACACAGTGTTTAGTTTTTTCCTCCATTTTATTCCATAATGATTCAACTTTATTCTGCCTTTCTTGAGCATCGGCCATTTCGAAATTAGGACAATTTTCGTAGGTTCGTAATGCTCTTTTTTTAACAGTCCACAAAATTAAATACATTACATATTACTATAAACACTAAGTATAATTATTGTTTTAGAGACATTATTGATATTAATAAATTCTTCTGCAGTAGAAAGAACTACACAGTTGCAAGAATAATATTTATCGTATTCATGTTTCGAATTAAAATAAACAATTGTTAATAAATTAGAACTGTATACGAATAAAGTTTAGATTTTATAATGGGTGTTGGTAACACCAACAAAATATATTTTTTGGTTATGACAACTTGGCTAATTTTGACTGGTCGTACAGTAAGCTCCTTGTCAAGCTATACTGTTTGACCTTTGAACCGTTCTTATGTCGCTCGTAATACTGGCGGTTTTCGTAGAGTTAATGTATAGCATGAATGGGGGGGTTACTGTACAAATACGTTTTCCGTATTCGATATCCGATCACGAAATACAGACACGGAGTTTCGTGAACGTAGCGCAGACGTTCGTTTCTTCTCATTCGGGATTTCTACCATTCTACCTAAACGTACGTACAGAACGTGTTCCGTTCGTAATAAAAACGAACGTGTGCGGCAGTCAATGAGTATTTTGTATAGATTTGATGCATTCGGATGCCCGCATTCAGAAAACGAATGCGAAAAAACGTATTTATGCGGTTAGCCTTAAAATGTATTGAGACTTCCGTTTTTGTAACGTGTACTGTGCGATATAGTGTTGCTGGCATAGTTCGGTTAGCAAATTCGCCGTGATGACTAACATCCAACACACAAACTTGGAGTTATCGTTAGTTAGTTCACGATCGTTGCATTATCACGGTCTCGAAGGACACTAAACACAGGTAACATCTAACATCGAACATCCAATAGGCCCCGAAGCGGTCCTCAAACTTTTTTGGTGACGGAACCCTTTTGGTAAGCGAAATACTTGACGGAACCCTAAAATAAAACAATAGTTTTTAAAAGTGTATTCTTTATTAATAAGCATAATAAAAGTACGACCAGAGAGGGTGGTTTGATTTTTCTAAATTATTGCGGAACCCTTATAGGGGTATTGTGGAGCCCTAGGGTTCCGCGGAACACACTTAGAGCATGGCTGCTCTAGGTACTCTTCAGGGCGTACTTTCATTTAATACCCCTATTGCTGGGTTTGAAAAGCAACTGTTATCTGTCTTTTTTGAGCGGCGGCCATGTTGAATTTACGTCAATGTTGCTACGTTCATAGTGCTCTACTGATCAAGGCCTTTCATTTGATAGTTTTGATACCCATATTGCTGGGCTTAGAAACGAATTTTTATCAGTTTTTTTTTGAGCAGCGGCCATATTGATTTTTGTACTATTTTCCTAAGTTCACCTTTCATTTGATACCTATATTGCTAGGTTTGGAAACGAACTTTTATCCACCTTTTTTGAGCGGTGGCCATGTCGAATTTACGTCAATATTGCTAGGTCCATAGTGCTTTACTCTTGAAGACCTTTCATTTGATACCTATATTGCTAGATTAGAAAACGAACTTTTATCCACCTTTATTGAGCGGCGGCCATGTTGAATTTATTTATGTGTTGCTAGGTTCATAGTGCTCTACTCATCAAGGCCTTTCATTTGAGACCCATATTGCTGGGTTTGGAAACGAACTATTATCCATCCAGAATTTATAGCAATTTTCCTAAGTTCATAATGCTCTACTCTTTTAGGCTTTTCATTTGATACCCATATTGCTAGGTTTGGAAACGAACTTTTTCCCTTTTTTTTGAGCGGCGGCCATGTTGAATTTAGGTCGATTTTGCTAGGTTCCCAATGCTCTACTCTTGAAGGCCTTTCATTTGATACCCATATTGCTAGGTTTGGAAACGAACTTTTATCTATCTTTTTTGAGCGGTGACCATGTTGAATTTATGTCAATGTTGCTAGGTTCATAGTGCTCTACTTATCAAAGCCTTTTATTTGATACCCATATAGCTGGGTTTGAAAAAGAACTTTTATCCATTTTTTGAGCGGCGGCCATGTTTAATTTAGGGCAATTTTTTCTTAGTTCATAATGCTCTACTCTTTTGGGCCTTTCTGTTGATACCCATATTGCTAGGTTTGGAAACGAACTATTATTCTTCTTTTTAGAGCGGCGGCTATGTTTAATTTATGTCAATGTTGCTAGGTTCATAGTGCTCTACTCGTCAGGGCCTTTCATTTGATACCCATATTGCTGGGTTTGAAAACGAACTTTTATCCTTTTTTTTTGAGCGGCGGCCATGTTGAATTTAGGTCGATTTTCCTAGGTACCTAATGCTCTACTCTTCAAGGCCTTTCATTTGATACCCATATTGCTAGGCTTGGAAACTAACTTTTATCCACTTTTAATGAGCGGCGGCCATGTTAAATTTATGTCAATGTTGCTAGGTTGATAGTGCTCTACTCTTCAAGGCCTTTCATTTGATACCCATATTGCTAAGTTTGGAAACTAACTTTATTCCACCTTTTTTGAGCGGCTGCCATGTTGAATTTATGTCAATGTTGCTAGGTTCATAGTGCTCTACTCATCAATGCCTTTCATTTGATACCCATATTGCTAGGTTTGGAAACTAACTTTTATCCACCTTTTTTGAGCGGCGGCCATGTTGAATTTAGGGCGATTTTCCTGTTCATAGTGCTCTACTCATCAAGGCCTTTCATTTGATATGCATATCGCTGGGTTTGGAAACGAACTTTATCAGCAGTCATGTCAAATTAAGTCAACGTGGCTAGGTTCAATGTGTTCTACTCTTTAGGTTCTTCGTTCGATATCCATGTTCCTTGGGTGGATCCAAAAAAATGTGATCCGTCATTTTAGACATTAGGATCAAGAGTCCCGTCCCGTCCCTCTACGCGTAACCCAGAACATTGCAGTTAAATATTTTTTTTAATTATCAATATTAATCTATTACTTTTAATAGTTTTAAATGGATGAAAGAGTTTGATTCCTTAGTCCTAATGTAAAAACATATAACACCTTTCAAAATACCTTGAAAAGAGTATCTGCATTTCTCAACATTTCAAATATTTCAAGAATTGTACCGATTTTGTGAAAATTAGTCAAGAATTAAACCAATCTACAAATTTTATGGTCACTCGATAAGTATTATCATAAAAAATGCTTTATACATTGGTTGTATGGCTTGATCTTTTTGCCTTACCACCACGGTACGACATAAGAAAAAGACAATTTGGTTGGCGAAATCCAGTTGGGCACAGCCATTAACAGAAAATATTAAATTTTATATGTACTATGTGAAACACTTCATTCCTGCCTTTCAATTTTCGAAATCCAAGTACTTAAGATGAGGCTGTATGGCGTAGTTCCATTGCCTTTCCTTCGTGGAAGAAAATACCTTCTCTCTGAGTTGCGTTCCGAGGGTCAGAGTAATGCAACCGAGAGTGATTTTCACACTCGCTCCGAGGTTCAGAACGGGTCGGTTGCTATCTTTTTTTTTAGTTTGTATCTTGCCGATCAAGATCAAGCAAAGGACAAAATATTATTAATCCTTACTATGAAATTAACAGTCAATATCCATTTCTCTGCTTAAAAATAATTACAACACATAAAAATCACTATATTTCCCTTGTGTTAGACTTAAAAGAGTTCAAAGTAGTGTTATTTAATAAAATAATAAATAATTAGCGTATTTTTGACATCGACTTTGACATAAAATCTGTCAGGGTGTTTTTCACCCTACGCTCGAGTTGGTTGTTTGGTTGCATCACTCGAAGCTTCTGAACGGGCACAGAGTGTACTAACCGTCCGTCAGAGCGTTTTTTACCCCGAGGCTCTGAACGGGTCGGTTGCTGTCAGAGTGCACTCGGAGTGCACTCGAGCGTAGGTTCTGAACGCAGCTCAGAGGCGCGTTCAGCACCTCTGAGTTGCGTTCCGAGGGTCAGAGTAATGCAACCGAGAGTGTTTTTCACACTCGCTCCGAGGTTCAGAACGGGTCGGTTGCTATCTTTTTTTTTAGTTTGTATCTTGCCGATCAAGATCAAGCAAAGGGCAAAATATTACTAATCCTTACAGTCAATATCCATTTTTCTGCTTAAAAATAATTACAACACATAGAAATCACTATATTTCCCTTGTATTAGTCTTAAAAGTGTTCAAAGTAGTGTTATTTAATAAAATAATAAATGATTAGCGTATTTTTGACATCGACATTGACATAACATCTGTCAGAGTGTTTTTCACCCTACGCTCGAGTTGGTTGTTTGGTTGCATCACTCGAAGCTTCTGAACGGGCACAGAGTGTACTAACCGCCTGTCAGAGCGTTTTTTACCCCGAGGCTCTGAACGGGTCGGTTGCTGTCAGAGTGCACTCGGAGTGCACTCGAGCGTAGGTTCTGAACGCAGCTCTGGGTGTAGTTGTCCGGTTGTTTTTTAACTCGCTCAAAGGCGTTGAACGGATTGCAGCAACCAAATCTCTTATCTCCCTCTTTCACATGATTTTTTATTTCTCTCTCTTTCTAGTAGATGACATTATAAAATATGGCCGCCAATATCATCCAATCACGTAAGAGTATTTCAGTTATAAACGTCAGAGCGTTTTACAACCATCAAATTCGATGGTTGTTCGGTTGTAACTCGCGCCGACACTCAAAGGCCTTGAACGGCCGGTTGTTTCACCCGGTTGTCACGCTCGAAGGCATTGAACGGGGTTAGAGCGAAAAGTTGTACTTCGCGCGAAGGCCCTGAACGCGCCTCTGTACTATTAAGGTACTATGTGACAGACTTATCAAAATAATTTCACGTGCGCCATGTTGTTTTTCTACCTAAAGCCAATTCGAAAATTTTATATGGTATTTTATCACTAAAAATAAAAAGTGAATTTAAACAAACGAAATTATACCTAAATGTTCTTCCGGAAAATTCTAAGCATTGTGGTGTAAGCCATATCAAATTCTGTCCAGTAGTTTCGGAGATCTTTCCGGACAAACAGACAAACAAACAAACAAACAAACAAACAAACCAACAAACAAACAATTTTTTTAAAAACTATTCTATCGTGTTCTGCTAATGATTTTAAGGCGACCTGTGTATTTTTTTTCTTAATATTTCGCAATTACAGATTTTTGTACCCCTACGATTTTATTATATACCTAGTCTTGCCATAAATATTGTAAGATAGAAAAAACATTTTTTTTAACTGCTTAAAACATTTATTACTTTTACACTATGTTAGTTTAGTACATAAATATAAAACAATTAAAAATATATAAAGCTTATTCGAAGTGGTCTCCATTGGCTGCAATACAGTCCTTTAAACGTTGAAGCCAGTTATCAATAGAAGCACGCACTCTTTCCATGGGAAAATTCTTCACTGCCAATCGTATAGACTGTTTTAGGGACTCCAAATTATCATGGCGTTTAGAGCAAGCTGTACTCTCTAAAATTGACCATAAATCATAGTCTAGTGGATTAAGATCGGGACTAGACGACGGCCAGTCTTCAGCTCTGATGAAGTCCGAAACGTTCGCTTCTAACCAAGACTGCGTGGAACGAGCTTTATGACCCGGCGCCGAGTCTTGCTGGAAGGACCATACTTGGTTATTGAACATGGTGATGTTAAGGGGCCTAACTACCTTCTCAAGAATGGTATCTTGATATACTTGTGCCGATGTTTTGATACCTTTTTCACAAAAATATGGCTCAGTCACTCCTTCATAGCTAACACCCCACCAAACCATCACTGAACTCGGATAATGTCCACGTTGCACTCTATCGACTAATTGGGAAGCTCCCTTAGAGCTTTGAGCATAAATACGTTCATTTTGTTTGTTAAAATGTTGCTCTATTGTAAAAATTTTCTCATCCGTAAACAAAATTTTTCTGTGACCTCCCTTTGCGTACCGCTTCAGTAGTTGTTTCGATTTTACCACCCTATTCTTCTTTAAATTATCAGTTAAGAAGTGACCAGTGCGTCTCTTATAGGCTGCAAGTCCTAAGTCATCTTTTAAAATACGTGACATGGTTCTAGGGGCTATCTTCATTTCCCGAGATAAAATCTTTTGCTTTCGGACAGGATTTCTTCGAATTCTTTCCCTTACTGCTTTGACCACCTTTTTTGTACGAACACTACGTGGACGGCCAGATCTTTTTCTATCACAAACAGAGGAAGTCTCATTGTACCTACTAATAGCCCGGTACACAAACATTTTACTAATACCAAGGGTATGGAGAGTTTTAAAAATTGCATTTGGCTCCATACCTACTTTGTGTAATGCAATCACAGCGATTCGGTTCTCTTTATCACCCCACTCCATTTTAATATCGCAAAATATTATAAAATGTATTGGCGCCAAAATGAGAAAACACAATGAACAACCGTATAAAAATGACAGATTCGAAATTCAAATGTAATATTTTTTTATTTTTAAGTGTAACAGTATTTATGGCCAGACTAAGTATAGAGAATAGAGATTATTATTAGGTACCTACTTGACAGAAAGCGGCGGCGCACTTTTTTGCCCGAAGTGTTCAAAAACCCAAAATGGTTACAAGAATCATAACAATATGCGACATGATCTTGCAGAACGACGAGACATTAATTTGCGGCTGAAGTCAGCAACAGCTGTAGCGGAAATCGGATTATTACTACATATGGTAGTTTTAGAACTACTATTATTTACGGGCAGAAAAGAAACTTCCACGCTTATTCTCACAAGACATGTTACTAGAAGTCTAGTACTCATTTCTTATAACACTATTCGCAGTCCTTTCAATTCAATGCTGAACAACTTCTCGAATCGTGCTACATCGCAAATAATTTTTGTCGAATAGTTATTTTAAACAAACTTACCTAATCGTTCTTAGTTATATCTATATTTTACCCGTTTTAGAAAAATTTTTCATTGATTCTCCTCTCCTATTGGTCGTAGCGTGATATTACATAGCCTTGTAACAGTGACCAGGATGAATAAAAGTAGCAGGTTTTCACTTAGATAGATGTTTACATTATTAGAATAAAACTGAGACTAGGACAAGTTAGCGATCTGGTTTTATTAGTTGAGAACTAATAATGTTGTCAGTATGATAGGATATGTAATTTAGAGAAATTAGTGTAAATATATTTATTGCATAGGATAGGTTATGACATAAAAAGTGTCTATTCCACTTTATGAATAGACACAATTTGCTGTCCGTGTAATGGAAGGGGGGGGGGGGGGTACAGCCTAAAGCCTTTCTCGACAAATGTACTATCCAACAAAAAAAAAATTTTCAATTAGTTTAATCAATCCGGCCGGATTGATTTAATCAGGCTGATTTTCGCTTTTTGGATCAAAATAAACTGTTAAAACAAACAAACAAACTTTTCATTTTTATAATATTAGTATAGATAGTACGGAACTCTTCATTGCTCGTCACGCACAGGGCCGGTTTTTGTTGTAGTTATGTAGTATTAAAAGGTCGAATAGGATGGCTTAATAACAAGCTTTTTTTCGTTTCATATTTATTAATATTTTCAATTAATTTAAACCGTGATTCTAATATCATCTAATAAACAATAATTGACCGAACGTCCAGATTTACAAATCTGACGAGTTTTTTCCAACAATATCAGAAGAACGCTCATCGACTGAGCTCCCCTTGAGTATTTTGTCTGCTGACAGTCGCTCTCCATTGTTAGCAGGAACTAATCTGGGCCGCGATTTTCCGACGGTTGCGCGGCGAAACCTATTGTATTGTGCAATACTGATTCCGCGCTGTGCTAACTGCTAAGTGTTTGCAAGTCATCCGTGGTCTATGAGCTTTCATCGACGCTTTCAGTTTGTTTCCTTCATATACATAGCGTACATTTTGTATTACACAGATTAACCTATATCCATACTTAATATTATAAATGGGAAAGTGTATGTGTGTGTTTGTTTGCCCGTCTTTCAGGGCAAAACGCGGAGCGACGAATTGACGTGATTTTTTAAGTGGAGATAGTTGAAGGGATGGAGAGTGATATAGGCTACTTTTGTCTCTTTCTAATTCCCCACTTCCCTTAAATGGGGGGTGGAGGTTTGTATGGAGCATTCCGCAATTTTCAAGGTAGAAAGCTAAAAATTGGTATGCGGACTATTTGTGACTAACAAAAAAATCGTGCATCATTTTTTTTTAAATCTGCCCCCAACTCCTTTAAGGGGGTGCAATTTTATATGGGACTTTTCGCAGTTTTCAAGGTAGGATAAGAAAAAAGAAATCGGTACACAGACTCTTTGTTACCACCGAAAAATACCTGGCTTATTTTTTTTTTAGAAATCTTTCGTGTTACCCCGAATTTAACGCGAGCGAAGCCGCGGGCAAAAGCTAGTTATTATAATATTCTTTATAGTTTAATGCCAATGTAATTCATTTAAATATTTTTTTTATTTTATTTACCGTAGGTTGCTTAATCGGCAGCAACAAACTTGACAGCGTTGTTGCCAACAAAAATGCCAATAGCTTTCTGTCTAAAGAGACTAATCGGTTTCATTTATATGGTGCTCCCATGCTGCTGTTTACAAATGTTTACAAACATTTTCTAACATTATATTATCATCTAATTTGGTTTTGCGTACTGAGGCGTCAACACGAACATGGAAGAAGATTTGCTTATGGGAATAGCCTTTATTATTTGTTCAAAAAAAGAAAAAAGGCTCTAACGACAAACGCTAAGAGCTAGAGAAAAGTATAGTGCCACAGACTATCTCAAGGATTTGGGTATTGATGGTTGCTTAAATGATTCTTTAAGAATGAACAGTTCTGAATTTGAATGTATACCCCATTGTCACCTGTCAACAAATGTTTTATTTAGTTACAATTTGTTTACTTACAATTTTGTTTAGAAATTTTTACTAACATTACCTAACATGAAAACGTTTTTTAACATTGTGATCCAATGTTTGTTAACAAAAAAGTTTACCAACTTTGTAAACATTTTATAACGGCAATGTGGAAGCACCAATGGATTCATAGATATGTATGTATGACCTTTAAGGGAGTGCGTAACGGAACAGCGAACTACGAAAGTACGAAGAACGAAAGTTCGAAAGATCACAGTTACGACAAACTGATAGTCGAAAGATTGGTTTTGCGATGAACGAAAGTGTGAAAGAAAGATAGTGCGATGTGTTGTGCATCGAATGCGCGCTACTGCGACGCACAATAGTGCGAAAATTTAGAAATATTTAAGGATCCTTTTAAGAAACTTTAAGAGAATACATCGCATTTATATGATTGTTTTTATAATTATTTAATAAAGTGTAATAAACGGATTGGGAAAGATTTGTATGTAACGAATAAACCCAAAAACTACTGGACTGATAACAAAAAATATTTTACCATTAGAATGCTACATTATTACTGAGTGATATATGTGGAATTTTTTTATGCTATATGGACTTATAAAGCTCCTATGATGGTTTTGGCATTTATTTGCTACTGCACTTTTAACAGCATAAATGAGTGCTGTTTTTACTTAAGTAAGTTTAATCCTATAATTCGGACTTATATCGGTATGTAGGATCATATTTCGTGGCTATTACTAGATAAAGACTCCTATAAAAGCATGGAATAAGAGTAATTGCACTCAGGAGTATTTACTCCGATAACTCAGACTTATATGCGCCTATAAGATAACATATTAAAGCCATTTAAATCTTAAGACTCCTCTAGGAGCATCTACCAGGATAGGATACACTGAGGACTAATCGCTCTGGTTTTTTTTACTTATAACCTAATGTAAGCTAAAATTTTATGACTAATATAATAAGTAAATTCCAGTTAAACTACTGAATAATATTTATTCTTCTTGTCTGGTTTTACATTAGCTTAAAATTGAGGATAAAGAGGATTTCATATTCGCGTTTCAAAAATCACTAAGATTATAACAGCACTTAGTAGGATAAAATGTTCTCTATATAGATTTATCGTAAGCCGTTCTAAGCCTAAACATATTTATTGCATTTCACTGTAGTGTTAGTAGTCTCAAACAATCCTTAAATCTCTTAAAAGTTCACTTTTGCTTGAATCGACCAATATAGACGAAAACACGCTTTATACAGTTTCGTAAATTCTATTATAGGATTTGACAGCATGCAGCCATTAAGTGCAACGGAACCCTAAGGGCGTTTGCGCACTTATACGTATTCTGTGCGTAATTTTTTGCGTATTATGTGTGTAAGTAATGTTAGATGTCACTACTGTACTCAGCAGAATACCGCAGTGTAGCAAACCCGCCGCTTGCTGCTTATACTCAGCTGAGCACAGTTTTGCCATCACACGACGACTAACACCAAAATAATTGTTTGTATTTGTTTTTAATATTGTTTTATGTTCATTTTTTGTATTTGTTGTCGTGTGGTGGCAAAATAATTTTTTTTCTTTCTTTATTCGGTTCGTATTCGATTCGTGTTCGGTTTCGATCCGGTTTGGCCGTCGGTTATAGTGATTGTATGGACGTGTTCGATCCCTAAATTCTCACTCCGAGTCGTTTTTAGATGTGAATCAGGATGACGGGTCTCCATCATTTATTTGTATTATTTGATTAAGTTGTTAATAACGTTTATATTGTATGTATTGATAATAATTTCTCAATCGTTTTTTTATTTATAAAATGACAATTTATACTGGAAAACACGTGTTATAAGTGGAATGTTAAAACGCCTACAGCTTATTCAAATATCAATTAATTAAGCTGGAACTTTTGGTCGTAATTCCTTTCCCATATAACAAACTTTTTCTTAGTCCTAATTGTGTACCCTTTCCCCTATTGAATATGCTGTCTCATTCTTTCGTCCCAAGGTTGCCTGGAAGAGATTGCTTTTTTGCAATAAGGCCGCCTATTTGTACCAGTCTGTTTTTTTTTTGTAAAATATTTCATACAGTATTTGTTCTTTTTTCATAAATTTTTTGTGCCATCAGAATTAAAATATTTGATTTTAAAAGAAACTGCTTTTAATTTCTGTAGGTACTAAATTGTGGTTTAATCTGTTACATCAAATAGTTAGTAACTTTAATGTTAATAATAATTTTTTTTGCCTTAAATCGGACACGTCTGACAAAAAACAAATAGTATAAAACACAGCAAAACTAAGCAAGTACCAAAATTATAATGTTTGGTATCAAATAGTACCAAATGAGTACCGAATCCGTCATTTTATTTTATTTTATTTTATAAGACACATAACAGAATATAGCTACAAAAGCACAAACAGATGATTATAAACAGTTTTGTTCTAAACTATACTCCAAAACATGCATCCTAGATTTCAATTAAATTTCCTTTGAGTGTATTTTACCAGTAATTTAAAGGCAAATAACATCCCCGAGCACTTCTCCGCATGTCCTTGAGCAGGTACACAGAAAAACGCCCGAAAATGTCAATCCCTCTTAACATGAGTAAGTTTATATATATATATATATATATATATATACATATATATATCAACATTATCACATTTACCTATACATAGCTACATTAATTTATATCTCGTAACCAACAAAATGATTTTTTGTATTTATTTAGGTATACAGAAATATAAAGAAAAACAAAATCATTTGAGTATTTTATGAATACACCTCTTGAAGGCACTTGGATTAGAATTAGCGACATCAATGTCTGGATGTTCTTGAGACAAATCATTGTAGAGGCGGCACATCCTCACAACTGGGTTGTAATACGATATATTATTACGGTATACTTGGAGTGAAAATAATTTAGGATTACAGTCTCGAGCCCTGTATCTGGTTGTTATATTAATTGAAGCTAGGAGAGATGGGGAGTCAATTTTAGAGTGGAGAATTTTGTGAAGATAAAGAAGCTCAGAGCGTTTACGTCTGATTTCGAGAGAAGTCATATGAAATTTATTTAACCTGTCCATATAAGCAGTCAATTTACGGTGCAAGCCCTGACGAAACGAGAGGCTTCTTAAGAATTTGCGTTGAATACTTTCTATGTGGTTGGTATGAACAGCATAGAAAGGGGACCAAACTACAGCGCCATACTCCAATACGCTACGTACAAGAGAATTATATAGGTATATAAGACTGTAAGCTTTTTTGAAATGTTTGGTGTTTCGGAGGATGAATCCCAACATTTTAGAACCTTTATTATGAATATCAGTGTAATGTTCACGAAAAGTTAATTTTTCATCAAATAAGACCCCCAAATCCTTAGCATGATCATGGCGATTAAGCTTTTGTCCATTAAGTGTATAGTCGTAACGAAATTTATTAATTTTTCTAGTGAAAGTAAGAACAAAACATTTATTGATATTTAAGGACATGAGGTTATCAATACACCAATTAGCCACAGAATTAAGATCATGCTGTAAAATTTCGGCATCTTCAGTAGTGGCTATTTCAGTAAATATTTTTAAGTCATCCGCATAAAGCAAGCTGGGACATTTTAGTTTATGCACAAGATCATTAATAAATATAATAAAAAATAAAGGTCCCAGTATGGATCCTTGTGGGACTCCGGAAGAGAGAAAAACCGGCTCAGATAGTTCCCCCTTATAGGCTACTAGTTGACTTCTGCGGCTTAAATATGATTCTACCCATCGTAGCAAAGATCCATGCACACCCACTTCAGATGATCGACCCTATCGAAAGCCTTCGAGAAGTCGGTGTAAATAGTGTCCACTTGCCTATTTTTCGCGAAGGCACAACATAAGTAGTTTTTATACTCTAGCAAGTTGGTAATTGTAGATTTGTTTTTGACAAAACCATGTTGGTTCGGTGAAAGTACAGGCTTGACATGTGAATAAATAAACCCAGAAACTATCGACTCGAATAATTTGGCAGGAGTTGATAAAATACTAATAGGTCTGTAGTTCGCGCAGTCTGATCGATTACCACTTTTAAAAATGGGGACTATAAAAGCAGTCTTCCAACAATCAGGAAAAATGCCTGCTCTAAGTGAGTGATTAAAGAGAATGCAAAGTGGAACACTAATTTCGTCTGCACACTGCTTAAAAAATCATCTTGACGTTTATCACATAACCGTCTCAAATACGAATCGAATTTGAGACGGACGGGAAAGTGTGCAAACCCTAGGACGTAAATTTCCTGTTCGATTTTTTCACGTATCGAACACGAACCGAATACGTATAAGTGCGCAAGCGCCCTAATTGGTAACAATATGGCGAATCTTCTTTGGTTTTGACACTCGCCAATATAGAACCAATTATACTTATAATGGCACTATATCACACTTGGAAATGCTCATCGAAAAAATGGCAGCCATTTATAGTATTTTCTAGATAAATTAATAAATACTAAAATTTAAATAAGTCAATTTCAAGAGGCGCTTTAAAATTTTACTTAAAACCATGATAAATTTTACAGTAAATTTACATTCCCCTACGAATATGTAATATTAAGACTAACAACAATAAGGTTTTGCTTTTCTACTATGGTTGACAATAATAAATTCTTATTAAGATAGCTAAATACTACTTAACCCTTATTCAAGTTGTTTAAAAAATTTCTTGACAGAGCACGACACAGCGCAATATACTTCAACTGTTTACAAAATATATGAGCTTATAGAAGCATTGCGAGGCGCGTATTAGTCTCACTTTTGACTATAACTTACTGATATTGAGATTTGCAGGAGTAACTGCATTGACGTAATTCCATCACAGGAGCTATATAGGCGTAAACGGCATTTAAGCGGGCTATTATAAATACGTTATAAGCAAAAGTAGACTTATAAAGTGGGCCCTTTTCCGGACTTATATGCGGATATAATCCTCATATAGTCCTAGAGCAATGATCCTCCTGGGATAGTTTAAAAACCACTTTTTGCTAGTTGGAAGTATTCTAGTTTTACGAGCAAGTGGACTTGTTTTCTATTTAAGTGTGCTAGCCAAAAATGCATCTCTAAGGAGCAGAAGTTTAATTTTTCTGAAAGTGTCTCTATGTGAAAAGTATATCCCTGGGGAAATGCTAATTGTTAAATACTGATATCGATCTGCAGAAAGAGCAATTTGTCGAGGTTTCCATAAGGGTTTCAATAGGCTCGATCACGCTATGTATAATAAACATACGATATGCCGTTGTTACAACAAATCTGCCTAAGCACGGCGAGATGCTTTTTTTATACAACTAAGTTGGCAAACAAGAATATTGCCCACCTGATGGTAAGTGGTAACAGTCACCTTTAAGTACATGTGGCTCCTATAAGATTCGCAGCAAATCTGCAACCCCCACAAGAACCGCAGTGTACGTTGCCAACTTGTGACATAAGATGTAAAGTCACAGTACCCAGTAATTTCTCACCCTTCCAACCGGAATACAGCAATGCAAGCACTGCTGCTTTGCGGCAGAAATAGGTAAGACAGAGGTACCCAAACAGGTGACCCTGGCACAGAGTCTCCCTCCGGTTTTTTATTCGGCAAAAGTTTTTTCATTATGAAGAACTTTTGCCTTGGCTATACCATTTTTCTACATAGACATGAACAAAATGAACATTCTTTCCCTAATTACGGCATTGTTCAGTTTTAGTCACTAATGAGTTATACTTAACGAGTTAAACTTCCGCTTCACTTAATTTAATTATGTTTGCAGCTTATTTGTCAAGTTAAAGTATTATCTGAGGCCTTTAATATACTCAAAGTAAAACCCAGCGTGACTTAGACAAGTTGCTTCGGCGTATCTCACCTCCAAACAAGTCTAACGTGTCCAACTGTCTGAGTCCGAACCTGAGGACGTAATTGACCTTGTTTTAAATAATACAGCAATGACGACCTTAACCCACGGTGATAATGGCTAATAAGGTGTTGCCAGGTAAAGTGAGAAAGTATCCAAGCTTATGATGAATTACTTCTATTATTAAAGTCGGGGAAGCTTTGTTCGGAGTGTAATTAATTATCAGCAAGACTCCTTTAAAAGTTCTGAGGCGTTAACTTGGTCCGTCGGTTCGGTGTTGATGCAATTTAATTAAATTGAGGTGTGTATTTCTGGGGCCTTGATTGCAGCATAATTGGCTGCTTGGCTTATTTCGGTTTGATTTTTTGTCGCGTTTGTCTTTGGAATTATGGTGACAGATCTTTGAATAGGTCGCGTAGGCAGCAACACGTGTTGCTGCTGACTAGTTGCTATTAGGTTTCACTGTAATTAGTACATAATACTTTTTAATCATTTAATTTACTTCTCAAAAGTGTCGTTTAAACTTTACACCATTGATTTACTAACGTTTGGTAGTAAATAAATGCTTTACACCAACAATTTATGTGACAGTGTCAGGTGAGGAATATGTCAATATCAACATTAAAACATGACACATTGAACAATGTATTCGCTGAATGGAATGAATACTAAAACCGTGCTAAAACCGTTAACATTTTATTCTTAAAAGTCATTGAAAGTTGTGAATAATTTTCATCTTCGAGGATAGGCCGAAATACAGAGATTTTTTATAGTAATATATGAAACTAATGAGATTTAATAGCCCTACGTTTTGGAACATCTTGTGTTGCCGGGGAAAACTGCCACGGCGGGCGATGTGAACTTTTTGCCTTCTTGACTTACACTCGTATCTATACTCAAGTTAAAGTACTCGTATTCACTTGAGTAAAAGTCTTTACTTAAGTTGTGATATTTATACAATAATTACTAATTACAACAAGTAATTACTTTGACTTGACTATAGATACGAGTGTTAGAATGTAAAATTTCACTTAGAATTTCCAATAGCCTTACTAATTTCTTTGTTCTTTTCTTTATTTTCTTTTCCAAATATGAATGGTAACTCTCTAATACGTTGGTATAATTTCTATGTCCTCAGGCCGAAAACAGATAGTATTTGGCTAAAATTGCTACTTAGCCAAAATCCATTAATATATTTAAAACATAATTGAGATTGAGATAAGTGCGAGTCCACCACTCGCACTTATCTCAATCTCAATTATGTTTTAAATACCACGGGAAAAATTGAGTTCCGGTAGTCCACCTAAATGGACCAAGGACAAAAATTTCTTCCTCGTGGTACGCATAGGTGGACTACGCAGGTGAAACACGGGCGATAACCCTGATTGCCTGGTACATCACACAATGCAGCACCTTTATACTTCAGTATATAAGTACATATTTTAAACGAATCAAGATATCATTCTCAATTTTTACATAATATTTCTTCTCTACAAGATATTATAAAGTGACAAAAAAATTTAAAAAACGTGAAGATGGAAAAAATGCAGATTTCCAGTACAAATGTCCTGTTTATTATTCGAAAAAAAAAACAGATTTCAAATTTAGGCTAATTCGTAAGAAAATCAATTGAGATGATGACTGAATTCGAATTTTTACGTCTCGTCATTAAATATTAAAATACCGTGGAAAAAGATGCAGTCCTGTGAAATTAGAATTAAAATCGGCTAAGAAATACATTAGATACAAGCATTTTAAGTTGTTAATTTGAAGGCGATTAGACAGAGAGATCCGACATTAACTGTGACGTCATAGTTGAGTACGGCCATATAAACTCTTTGTAAATTGCCGTTTTGTTCGAAAGAGATGGAGAAAAATCTATAATACCTTATATGTTGGTTGTTTTTATAGTTATTCGAAAACCGATTTTTTCTTTCTGTTTATTATATGAAGGAGCTTCTATTAAAGCAAAAAAATTTTTTTAGTCATCTAGCCTATTACATATTCCAATTACTCTAATATTACTCAAATACCTATTATTCGATTTGTTATTTTAAAAAAATTAATTAAATTTTCAAACATTTATTTTAAGCCGGCTTTTGACTATAGGATGTAATATATATTACATGTTCAGCTATATATTACATCCCGGGTTTGCTGTTCTCACTATCAGATATATTTTTTAGAATAGTTCAGCTTCTATGATCATCATATACATCATAACGTCTTTTATTGAAACGGTTGACCTCTCGTTATTAAATGGATAATATGGAAATTGTTTTGCTAGGTACTTTCGATAGTTTAACAGACGAAGATGCTGCAGTATTCGATTTACATATCTCATTATTTAGAAAAAATACAATAAACGTCGATTCTGGATATCGAATCTTAATAGACTAAAGGCCTTACTAATAACCATTGTATAAACCTTGTATAGTTAAGTAGTGTTTTGTCTCTTTTGTTCGAATTTGAAATGTCATTCGAGTGAACGTGACAAAACACTGTTTAACTAAATCAGGTGTATGAAATGGTTATTAGTAAGGCCTTAAGAAAAGATTATAGTGAATTTCTCCATGCAGCATCCTTAATTTCATTCATTTTATACTCTTCAAGATTAGTCGTAAACAAGGATATTTCCTAACACTTTCTATAAAATGTTCCATTATAGGGATAAATACGTAAATAGGTAAATACGTGGTAAATACGTAAAGAAAAGATTGCGAACCAAAATACCCAAAAATCATAACACGCGGACAGCTACGAGTATGTAAGTATGTGCGCATGACCGTCACGATTCGAAATGAAGGCGAGGCAGGGGCAGAGGTGCGGTGTGCGGGAAGGTGAGGTAAAATATATCGCCTTCAAATATAGCTCGGTCGGGCGAAAAAATATTTACAGTTTGGGGTGTAATATATATTATAGCACAGTGAGAACGGTCTCGTAAAAAAGTATGGCAAGCGATAAAATATTATATCTCAAAATGTAATATATATTACATTATATCCCATAGTCAAAAGCCGGCTTAACACTTATAATCATGCATAGCAGTGTAGTGATTCTGTAAAACCTCACTTTAAACTTCGAATCTGATTCCACAGTGAGTTCTTAGATTGGTATTCTCAAATTTCGAATGTGGATTCGAAGTTACTAGAAACTATTAAGTAATCTGTGCTACAGCGCTACACTTGCGAGCGTGGCAGCGACTGGAACTAGAGTGACTGTGAGATTTTGACATTATAAGTATGGGATGACGTATGAAGTGGCATTCCGTAAAGGGAATTCCTTTATCACTTCGAAGCTCACTTCGCACACGAACTCGAAACAAAGTGTCAAATAAAACGTTGCTATTTTGTGAGTGAAAACAGGCAAAATTTATTATCATAGTTTAAAAATACATTTAAAATTATTTCTGAAGGTGATAAAAACTACTTCTGAGGTATTTATTAGAATTTTACCGCTACTAACTCGTGATAATGACTATGTAAGGGTATCTTGTATCTTATGCGAAGTGAGCGTGAATATCGAAGTGAGATGCGAGCTATTGTTCGAATTTTACAGAATCGACATCCAGTTTGTTGGCAGGAAAATACCCCCCTTATTTAGCTACAATCTGTTATATTTAGTAGGTAATCTAAGTATTACACATTTTGGGCACATGTGTTCACACACACAAACTGTGTAATAATTAAAAATTACCTATTAGCTGATATTACAATTAGCAACTCATAGACAAGATGACAACAGTGTTTTATAAATTATCTTTAAATGACAATGCCAGATTCTGACCTGGTGGGTCAGAAATTTACAGTAATATGAAATATATGAAAAAATCTATATGATTTTTTATCTCGTACTGATTTCATTATTACTTTTTAAAACTTGCGGATATTGAATAAATATTAAAATAATATGTAGCTACTATTTCCGTTGGGAGAAGAACGAAGAAATGACAAATGCGTTTTGTTGTACGACGTACAAACAGAATAAAATATCAATCAAGTTTTCGAAAAATATCGTTCTCCTTTTTAAAATTATGGATCTTATGCGCATATCGGGTGTAAGTTTATAAATAAGTTTTTAACAATTCTAGTTCCTTTATTTTTTTATGTGCATACGCATAATTAAGGAGTACTTATGTGAAACTAAACGCCAATTCTGGATTGAAATTGTTTGACATTTACTTTTTCTTAAGACTGTGGTGTGGTGAACTTATGACAAATGACAAAATGAATGAAACAAAGACGGTTTTGCTTTACCAATATTACTTATTTAAAATATGTCGCAAATAGTCAAAGTCAAAGTCAATATACTTTATTCAATTAGGATTACATAATCGCTTTTGAACGTCAATGCAGCTACGCCAATGGTTCACAAGTCTACGGCGGGAGACCATGTACTGGAAAGAACCAGCAAGAAAACCAGCAAGGGCTTTTTTTTCTCCCTGTATTATTACAGAGTCGTCAATTGAAAGCTGACCTCAAAGCAAAAGTTTGAGCTCAACTTCCATTACAAGATTAGATGTGTCAGTTTTCTTCTTAATGTGTCGTTACCAAAATAACATTTGTTTACATTAATAGTTATACACAACACCATGATTCTTTATCTTCAGGTTAACACTATTCAAATAATCTTTGACTTTATAATATCCTTTACTCATTAGAGTCTTTTTTACATGCGCTTTAAACTTATGAAAAGGCAAATCAGTAACATTTTGTGGGACTTTGTTGTAAAAAGTTATACATTTCCCCATAAACGAGCCTCTAGTTTTTGAAGCCTGTATGTTGGAACGGCAAGTTTATTTTTATTTCTTGTGTTTAAATGGTGAATTTGGAAATTGGTTTCAAATGTAAGTATTATAATTTTTATGGGCATAAATTAAATTTTCATAAATGTATTGTCCTGCTAAAGTCAATATATTAATTTCTCTAAATAAATCTTTTAGAGAACCTCTTGCTCGTAAATTATAAATAGTGCGAACAGCTCTTTTTTGGAGTACAAAAATACTTTCTATACTAGCTGTCGATCCCCACAGTAGTATTCCATATGACATGACACTGTGGAAATAACTAAAGTAAATCAATCTTGCCGTTTCAACATCAGTAAGTTGTCTTATCTTTTTTACTGCATATGCAGCAGAACTAAGTCTGTTTGCCAAGGACTCAATATGTGGATCCCATTGCAACCTTGAATCTAGTGTAATACCCAATAATTTTGTAAAGTCGATGAATTCCACAACTTGATTATTCATTTCTACAATAGTATCCACTTTCCTTACATTTGGTAATGAGAATTTAATACATTTAGTTTTATTTGAGTTTAATGATAAATTTTTCATTGTGAACCAATGCAATACTCTAGAGAGAGTACTATTTACAACGTCAATGTTTTTGTTTCCACTGTCAATCTTAAATATTAAAGAAGTATCATCTGCAAATAGTACTGTATCGCAAAGATTATAAATGAAATGTGGGGGGAGGTCATTAATGTAAATTATGAAAAGCAATGGTCCCAATATCGATCCCTGAGGCACGCCCATGACTATAGGTGCACCAGCAGTCTCAGTTTTGTTAATAACAACTTTCTGGACCCTATTAGACAAATAAGACTCAATAAGTCTAATTGCCTCTTCGGAGACACCATGATGCTTGAGTTTATTTAAAAGAGTCTGGTGACTAACGCAATCGAAAGCCTTCGGCAGGTCACAAAAAATACCAATTACATCTTGTTTACGCTCCTAAGCGGCAAAAATATGTTGGGGAAGTGCAACTTCCGCATCTGTAGTGCAACGACCTTTGGTAAAACCAAATTGGTTTTTATGTAAAATGTTATTACTTGTGAAATGACCTGTTAACTGGTTAGATATAATTTTTACTAAGTGCTGGTAGAACCGATATTGGTCTATAATTGGAGGGATCATTTTTATTTCCAGATTTAAATAATGGTATTAACTTTCTATTCTTCATAAGGTCGGGAAAAACACCTTCATCAACACATTTATTAAATATCAACGCAAGTTGCGGGGCAAGTTCCTTAATTAGAGATTTGACTATGTGGATCGAAATACCCCAAAGGTCTTCCGTTTTTTTAGTACTTATCATACTAAATGTTTTTAAAACAGTGTCAGCATCAATGTGACAGAAGTTGAAAACCCTATTGCACTTCTCCACACATTGCTTCATTGGGACATGAGTTGAGACTACTTGTAGTTTCTATAGGTATATGAGAGAAGAAGTACTCAAACGCATTGGCAACTGCTTTGTCTGATTTGATTGTTTTTTTATTGATTTCCAATGAGAACGAATTTACAGTACTTTTGGGTTTACCAGTTGCCTGGTTAATGATATTCCAGGTGGTTTTTACTTTATTTTTAGATAAACTGATTTTGTTACTAATGTACATAGGTTTTGCGTATATGCACACTTTCTTAAATGTTTTAGAATAAGTTCTGACATAATTTATGAAAGCGGGGTCATTGGTAGTTACTTTTAAAGAGTATAGTTCGAATAATTTCCTACGACTTTTATATATACCAGGTGTAGCCCAATCACTAAACTTTCTCCCATTTTTGACTTTAATGACTTTTTCTTTAAATATATCTTTACATTCATCTTTAACTACATAAAATAAATTATTATACAGATTATTGGCGTTCTGCCCCTCAAACGACAAACTTGCAGTTTGGTTAATAACATTTCTTCTGAATTTTTCTATACTGCGTTTAGTTATAGGTGTACAATAATCTCACGTTTCGAACTAACATGATGGTGCTCAAATGAGGAACTAGTTGTCCGCTATGGTCAGAATTAATAAAGTTAATAATTGATTCATCTTGTACATTACAGTTGCAGAATACGTTGTCTAAACAAGTGGCGGACGTAGGAGTAATTCGGGTCAGTTCTCGAAATACATAATCCATATTAAATGATTTAAATAGGTTTATAAATCTACTAGATAGTTGTGACTCCTCTAAAATATTTATATTAAAATCACCACAAACAACTATTTTTTGAATTTTTCTGCATACTATTCTTAAGGCATCTTCCTTAGCAGACTCAAACTCTGAATAATTTCCAGAGTGGGGGTCTATACACACAAATTATAATGAAATAATAAAATAGGGAATATAATATGATATACCTATTCGTTAGTAACGATAGATATTTTTGTTAATCGGTATTGCAATTTTTTATTTAAGTACATTTACATTATATGAAGAGGAACGATTGGTAAGTTTGTTTGTAATGAATAAACTCAGAAACTGCTTAACCGATTATAAAATTATTTTACCATAAGAAATGAAGTGTTATATATTAGGTATATCTCTGATATCCCACAAGATCAAAACCTATGTGGGAATAAGTAATTTATTGCAATAGGCTTAATAATTTATCGACAATATTGATCTAACTCAACAATTAATAATGGGCTATAAGATTAATATATTTACTTACTTTAATTATCGTAAAACGGACGAATAGGTACCTAGCCACTATTTATTTATTAGAATTATGAAAGCGCCTAACTATTAATTTATAGCAATTACAGTTTTCTGCACAAATGCAGTTTGAGAAACGTAAGATAATTCGTCTCGTTTTAGTATATTATAAAAAAAACCGCAACATCTAGAGAATTTATAACTTTTATGTTTTAATGACCAATATTACAGCTATCAAATGTCGTTTATCGCATTCGTGTAAATCAATTTTATGGGGTGGCGCAAACTTCGATAGAACTTCTGGCATTGTCCTTTGCTAAGCAGTTGCTTGACAAGTTTATTTTAAAAGGATTTCTTACTTTCACTTGAATTTGATTAACTGCATTAACGGCATTTGAAAAATTCGTTCCTCAAATTATGTCAATTCTTAAACCATGAAGCGGTATAATTCTTAAATTAAGCTAAATAATATAAAACTAATGATGGACGTTAATTGTCCAAGTCTCATCCCATAGAAGTATAATCGACCCAATTATGAAGAAAATCCAGAACCTGACAATTTTTTGCATCTAACCAGGCTCCGTTTTTGAATTTTATTATTTCTGATTATTTTTCTTATGTTTCTGTCCGATATGGAGACGTTGTAAAAGTCTCGTTGCCACAATTTCTAATATTTATATTATAAACGGTATTACATGAATACTAAGTTTGTGTACCTTGTTAAATTAAGTGAAATCAAAAATATTAGAACACTAATAAATTCAAACACTTACGTAGTGCCTTTTTATTAGAATAATTGTCAAGTAACGTGAAAATATAAATGCAGTGACGGTACCTTTGGTGCATCATTTACTACCTGCTATCTACCCATTACATAACCGCTCACCACATGCTATATATTTTTTTTAAATTGGCGCCCAACGTGGGACTAGAAGCATAAATATTTTATTTTATAATATAATATTTCATTATACTACATAATGTGGGTCAATAATAATTAAAATTATAATAATAATCAATTACACAATTACATAGGTATTTAATAAGAATCATGGCAAATATAAAAATTCAAAACCACATCCAGCGGCCGTACCGCCTAACTCAAAGCGATCACTCGCTATCGTTATCGTGACATTAGAACAATAGTTTTAATGTCACGTGACATTTGAACTATTGCTCTAATGTCACGAAAGCGATAGCGAGTGATCGCTATGAGTTAGACGGTAGCCCTCCAGGTTAGGCAGTAATGCAAGGAAATATAGTACCTTGTTACAACTATAAGCAACCGTTGCCACTTACCATCAGATAGACACCTTGCTTATGTGAATAAAATAAATGATAATAATATTGGTATACATTGTAGTGAACTATATTTGCCCCTTCGCCTCGGCCCTTGTTTTCTCTACGACTCAAGATCCCTGCTGATGTACCTTAAACACAGCAGTTTTTATAGAAATAATAGCCATCTCATACTTCTGTAACTACAATATATTTATGACTAGCTGTCTCAGTGAACTACGTTTCGCTTCAATAAAGCTCAACAATGTACTTCCCTTATTTTTTGGAAAAATCCTTGCTTAGCGGGTGCTTCATAGGGCAATCAAGCCCTGTACCAAATTTTATGTTTCTACCGCCAGTAGTTTGGGTTCTACGTTAATACCTCAGTCACTCACCCGAGCCTTTTATTAATATAGATACAGAGCATAAAGTGAGTTCTATAGAATTTTAAAACTCCTATTCTTCACTGCGAACATTTAACATTGGCAAACGGCTATTGTATATTTGCAGTTGATCTAACCTTGTAGTGGAGCACCAAGCGAAAGACCTCACTTTGAAAAAAATAGAACCGACTTCAAAAACACTGAAAACTTAAAAATAATCTTCTTCTATATTGAAGTCGGCGCCAAACGATGATCTCCTAGAAAGTGTTATTTGTCACCGACTTCAATATATAAGAAGATTATTTTAAAGTTTTCAGTGTTTTTGAAGTCGGTTCTATTTTTTGTAAAAAAAAAATATTTTTAACTTTTTAGTGAATGAAATCTTTTTAGTGAAAGAAACCCTAAATTAGTGTTTTCCTCGATTTTCTATGGGATCCCATCATCCGATCCTGACTTTGGTGACCATGGGACCATCCTTGCAGTATACTCTATCAAATACAAAAAGAATTTTGGAAATCTGTTTAAAAATGACGAAGTTATGAGGTAACAAACATAAAAAAAATACAACCGAACCGAATTGATAACCTCCTCCTTTTTTGAAGTCGGTTAATAAAATAAACAAGTTTTTACAAAGCTGCGTCCAGACAACGGAAAATTGATTATAATTAAGACTACTACATCCTGTCTGATTGGTATTAAATTAAAAAGTTCGGTTGACATTTTCTTACTACAGTTTAAAAAAGTAGTGAAATTCAAACACAGTAGTGATCTGTTTTGATTGTATAGCATGTAGAAAATTGACATCTTCCTATCCATATGGAAAATAAACATATTATTTCTAGCCTAAATTTTGTATTATTTTTATCTCCAAACAATTATAGTTATAAAATTGTTAATTATTAATGTCATGGTTGGCTTATCGCCTTAAGATTACCTCACTTATATTTCTTGTCCTTTACTTGGTTGACGATGTCGGTATCACAATTATTACGATCTTATTATGAATTAGAATAATAGTACTTATTGTGAAATTGTTTGTCAATTTTAATAAATGAAAAAAGTATGTATTTCGTAAAATTTTTAAATTCTTATAGGCTAAATGCAGAATGTATTATTATATTATATACAATAACCGATAAAGGTAGAATGTAATATACCAGAGTACGGCCGACGACGGAAATAAGATTACTTACAAAGTCCCCAGAATGACTAAGTGATATGGCAGGAGTTCTAGTCAAGAGTCCAACCAAAGCGGATAACGTCTGCTTTGTTTTGAGTGCTCGTCATTCGTAAATCAATAATTCTGATACTCGAAGTGAAATCTTTTTCGATGTAACGACAATTACTCGTATCTTGTATATACATAATTTATTTTGCCTTGAGTGTATTACATCGTACAAGGAAAATTCCAAACAAACATGAAAATTATATGTTTGTTACAGCACGCGGCAAAAGAAAGAAAACATGAATTATGTTAGGCTACATAAAGTGCACTTAAAAGTCTTATTTCTTCAAATAAAAAACTTCAGTTTCATTGAAGTAACTAATAGAAAATAATAACAGAATCGAGTGGATTAATAAGAGCAGTAATATTGCTTTTACTTCCAGGACACATAGTTTGCATTTTACACAAAGAATTAAGGAAAATATTGCTTACAGAAATTCCGTACATATTAAATACTGTTTCTACTTTCAAAGCTTAGCACTTCTTTGCATTTTCAGATTAAGAGGTTAATATACCTATCGGTATACAAAATGTGCGGTCTGTGTGTCTCTAACGGCCTTATAAATAAAAATTGCGGTCGATCTTGGGAGTAGCTTTTTTCAGCGGATTGTCTTATCTTTTCACACATCAGGGAAGCTCTTGCATTTATCTAACCTGATGGTAAGTGACGAGAGAACCGAACGCCTGGAAATGGAAGCGATCTTCTCCTGGATTCTTCAACAAGTATTGAACTGGCTATATATCTTAACTCTAATTGTCGTTACAATGTTATTAACATTGTTATTATGGTGACAAACTTAGGTAAGATGGTGATTAGCCAGGCGGACTTGAAGTGCTACCACCAACCACACCATGCTGAAGATTATTCACGGAGTAAAATTTGTATAGCGTTTGCACTAATGAAAGCATTGTATAATTTTACTATATTTTGAATGTCAACAAACATTGTTAAAGGTCGATCTCAGAATCAATACGTGTACCATAAATTCTCTAGCTTGTAGAATATAATTTCCACAGATAACGGAACGAAGTCTCGCTTGACGTCATTAAAGTATTCACTGGAGAACGCGGCCGGAAGTCAACATTAAAACTTTATATTCTGAAGAGTGTGTATAATTAAGCGACGCCGCCTATACGCTGCATAACTTAATGAAGAATCCGCCGCCTCGCGACTTAATTGCAGCTCATATGCTCAAAGTGAAACTAACTTTAGTTGTGTCATAGGGACTGAATTTTCTAGATAAAACTGCTTAAGTTTCCTAGTTGGCTATGTTGTTTATGATGGAGTACCGTGTTATTAATTATCTGTAAAATGTTCAGACTTTTTTATACATCATGGACCGCTTTGTATCCACAATACTCACCCGTTGCCAAGTCACAACACACTGCATTATCAGTACAACACAACTGGCAATGTGAAATATTTAAATCACATATCGAGGGCTTACTGCAAAAAGCTGCTAAATGCTGCAAACTTAGTCCTGAGATAACGAGTTTTAAAAGTTTAACTTAAAACTTTAAATTAAATCTCTATAAATTCGGTATATAATATGTAGATGTTGCAGTAGCCATTAGTCAGAATATATCTATAAGACTATAGTTTTATTAAAATAATGAAATATGAAATGTAAAGCTTAATAAAGAAAAGAGTTTATAATTCTTTTCATTTTACTTGTATTTGGATAAATCTTAATCATGGTAGGGTTGTCTGTCCAATACAAATATTAATTAGTTAATAGTTAAATATCTTAGTTAATTAGATTTTTAGTTTGAACTTGCAAATCCCCACATTGCGTAATGTATCATAATTATCATTTATTGCGTCATTTGATGTTGACCTATACCACAGATAATATAATACTACAGTACCTACACCTAATGTTGGTTCTATACTCAGAAGAATAACTAAAGCATATTGTTCTGAGGTTCTATAGGTACTTAATGATATGGAAGAAGAATCTGTCTAAATACGGAATCTGTGTGAGGTTTTATGTATGCTGTTCGCACGCAGACTTTATAGCGTAAAGATACAACAATAGACATATAGTGTATCTATTACTCGTAGCAGTGCAAAAGACAATGGTAGCTGTGAACTGGAATGTTGTTTCTGTGCAGTGGTCGCGGGGGAAGCTGCGGAGCCCTCGGCCGGCGCCGCGCTCGCTGAGCCCTCACCCACTAAGATCCCAAGTACGTCAGACCCGCTACAATAAGATCTCGCAAATCCCTGCACTCCACTGAAGCCCGCTTATGTTCCCAAGTGAATTCAACCAACCACTGCCGAAAGCTTATACGATCCAGTATAGTAAACACGAACTTAGAGATCTTATTATAGCCATTAATTTGCATTTCTACCGTTGTGTTGCACTTTTATACTCCCAATTCTCAGCACAGATACCCCCATCCTTTGCTGTTTTTATACCTTATCAACACGACAGAAATACAACATAGATATTTAATGAATAACGCCACGTATCGTGTGGACGTTCGCAGAGCGTAAATCATAATATTTGGCCCATCTCCAATGTGTACCCTGACCCAATATGTACCCTGACCAAATGAAGCCAAACGCTGACGTTACACTGATCAAAATGTCCCCGTTTACTATCTCCGATTGTTTGCTCACGGCTGCTTGTTAAGAACAAGACTGTTTCGCAGTATTGTTGGTTCCCCCGCAACTTCGTGGCATGAGTGTCGTAGAACGAAGTTGTTATATTAGTATGATAGTTTTGGCACTATCTATTTCACTTGTCCCATGAAACAACTGACACTATTTTGTCCCAGAGTCCATGTGACAAGTGACTCCGATATTTTTATTTCAAACTTCGCTATTACATTTTTTGTGCCAACAGAATTTAAATATTCGATTTTAAAAGAAATTGCTTATAATTTTCTAGGTACTAAATTGTGGTTTAATCTGTTACATTAAATAGTTAGCAACTTTAATATTAGAGCATGATCCCGCCATTTTGATAATGAAAGCCCGATTTTGTCTAAACTAAGCAGGTACCAAAATTATAATGTTTGGTATCAAATAGTACCAAATGAGTATACTAAATTGCAGTGGGTGGAAAAGTACTAAATTGCAGTGGGTTTTTAAAAATAGGAAGTGATCCCGTCATCTTGACGTTTATCGCACAACCATCTCAAACACGAATCGAACACGGATAAGTGCGCAAACGCTAGGAGTAAATTTCCCGTTCGATTTTTTCACGTATCAAAAACGAACCGAATACGTGCGCAAGCGCCCTTACGGTCTTGGTTCCAAATATCCATCATCCCATAGACCCAGCAACACTATCGAAAAGAATTATCAGAAGCAAATAATATCGAGCAATACGAGATGTAGATAGATAGAACTTTATTTGGTCTACAGACATACACACACATAACAAATATATACTACATACTACACAAAAGTGTACAGAGAAGAACAAATTAAGAAAAATACTACTATTATACAAAAACTCAATTATGACAAAAATTTAGAATAAGACAAAGAAAAACTACTTTAAATACATACCTGTCCGCCATATAAAATCACAAGCTATGTATGTATGCTGTACATTGATTTACTACCAAACATTTGGTAGTAAATCAATGGTGCTGTAGCAACACAAAAAGGCCGTAGCACAGCGTCAAAATTTGCTCATTGAGCAATGAGCAAATCGCTGATATTTCAGAGGAACTAACACTCACTTGACATGCTGCAAAATTCCATTTTATTATTGTAACTTTCTAATACGTGCTATTTAAAAAATAATACATTATAAATACCATGTCATCTTACAATATGGAAATTAAAAATTAATTATATAATTACGAAACAATAATTATGGAAAAAATGTAAATAATAAATGTAATTTAAGAAATAGTTTAATAATAATATGATTTTACAAAAAAAGGTAATATATTTTATATTTAAAAATATATATATACAATATATAAATGGCTTTAAGGTAAAAATAGATGTCATGTTACAATAAAAATGGGTCTTTGATTAAGAATAGCCCTACTAATCAAAATATAATATCACTTAGTATTGGGACAAAATAAGGTCAGTTAAGGAAGAACATCATAATTATGAGTATAGTCACAGGGATTTTTTTTATAATAAGGAGAAACTGGTTGTTTGTCGTAAAGTTATTGATCAACTCCAGAGTTCGAGAGTGTGGCGGTGGGCAAAAGAAACTTTTAATGGTTTGCTAACAGGCGAGTACACACCAAAGACCTACTGCAGATAAGCAGAGGTATTACACGGCGGAGGTGTGTATAACTTAATACTCCTGAAACTTTCACAAGTATAAGGTCCCGGAGCAGACAGAGCATTAATCTTGTCAAAACAATTTATAGTGAGCGAGTCTCTTTGATTTATTAACGTCTAGGATTTACGCTGGCAAATAGGTAAGTTTATAAAATTTTGAAATCAACCCATTTTTTTTTATTCTTTCGTGCACAAGCAAGTTATAGTAAATTACAAGTGAGAAACATATTTTATTTGATGTATATCCTCTTCTTATTATACACGGTTATTTTTTTATCACCCTGGAAAATTTAAGGGACGCTTCACGACATGGTATTAGAATGATTTAAATATAAATAAAAAGAATAACCTTAATTTTATATGATTTTTTTTTAAATACAAAATATGCTGCACTAGTTGAGAGCAGCATTTTTAGAGATTTTTTTATTTTTTTTAATATTTTTATTTATATTTCTTAATTTTTTATTTCAATATTTTTATTTTTTATATAATATTGGGTGTGTCCTGAAGCGGCCCTAAAATTTGCCGGGGTGATAAAAAAATAACCGTGTATATAAAAATGAAACGCTGTGTGTTTGTCTCGCTAAAACTCAGAAACGGGTCGACAGATTCTTACGAAATTTTCTGTGTGTGTTTGTATAGGTTCAGGGAAGGTTTATATGTACAGTTGGACCCAGTAGATGGCGTTGGAATCGCCGGTCAGGACAACGTCTGCGGGGCCCACTAGTCTTATATATATAAAAAAAATGAAACGCTGTGTGTTTGTCTCGCAAAAACTCTGAAACGGCTGGACCGATTATAACGAAAATTTCTGTGCGTGTTTGAATAGGTCCAAGGAAGGTTTAAACGTAAAGTTAGACCCGGTAGGTGGCGCTGGAATCGGGCAGGACAACGTCTGCCGGGCCCACTAGTTATATAAAAAAATGAAACGCTGTGTGTCTGTCTCGCAAAAACTCAGAAACGGCTCGACCGATCCTTACGAAATTTTCTGTGTGTGTTTGAATAGGTCCAAGGAAGGTTTACACGTATAGTTGGACCCGGTAGGTGGCGCTGTAATCGGGCAGGACAACGTCTGCCGGGCCCACTAGTCTTCTTCTATATAAAAATGAAACGCTGTGTGTTAGTCTCGCAAAAGCTCAAAAACGGCTCGACCGATTGTTTCGAAATTTTCTGTGTATGTTTGGATAGGTCCAGGGAAGGTTTAAACGTATAATTGGACCCGGTAGGGGCAGTATAATCAGGCAAGGCAACGTCTGCCGGGCCCACTAGTATTATATAAAATATATATCACATGTTTTGCTCATATGGCGTGTTCGATGGTATTAACGTAGGGTGTGATAAATGACGTTACTTTATATTTGTTTACTCGAAGCAGTCCATAAAAAACTTTACATACAGAAGGCACAATTGCAATATATGCAATAAAATAATTAGATAGCACTACAAAGTACATCAATGTCTAGAGAGAAATACTACTCAGTCAAAAAAGTACCGGGAAAATATCAATAATACTAACATAAAATGTTAGTTATATTTATCCCAATTTATTTTATCGCTTTCAAAGTACATGCTCCTTCAGAAACGATACAATTACGCCAACGAATAATCCAAACGTCAAAACATTTTTAAACGCTTTTTCCGGAATTCAGTTCTCGCCGCGAATTCTCCTTTGTCTTTTATTACTGAATAAAATCGGGTGCCACGAAGTGGTGATTTGTGTATAGGAAAAAGAAAGAAGTCCGCTATATACTCGTATATAATATCTGGTGAATAGGTGGTTGATCGATGGTATTTGTTGAATTTTTCGCACAATGATGGCCTAGTGCGAAAGCGCATTATCGTGGAGCAAAATCCAAGAATTTTCTTTCCACAAATCTGCCCCTCTAGACAAATGCCACTCGCTAACTTTTCCGCAGTCATTCCTTAGAAAAAATGTATGGAGATGACATTAGCTGCGGAAAAAATAGCGTGAGGTTGTCGTAAGCTAATGTCATTTCCATACATTTTTTCTGCGAAAAGTTAGCGTGTGGCATTTGTCTAGCTAGGGCCTCGGGCCTCATTTGTCGATTTTGCTCTCAAATAATATTCTTTTGTTACCGTTACCGTTTGGCCTTCTGGCGAGAATTCTGAGTGCACACACCGTGATAGCCAAAGAATACAGTCAACATGACTTTGACTTTTGATCGAGTTTGGCGTGGCTTTTTCGGTTTTGGTTCAATTGGAAGGCGCCACTTCGAAGCTTGTTGACTAGTTTGCATGTCAAACTCGTAAACCCACGTCTCGCTCGTCCCCAGTAATAATGCGATTCATCAATATTGGGTCGGCATTGACTCGTTCTATCCCGTCCTCGGCGACTCTTATGCGTTACAAATGGTACAGATCGACTCGTGAGACACAGAAAGTTCAGCGGCTATCTCTCTCAAACTTGAATGAGGATTTTCATCACTATTTCCTTCACTTTTGAGATGTTAACTTCAGATGAAGACGTTGATGGCCTATCAGAGCGTCTTGGAACAGTAAGTTACTTTCAATCATTTCAAATTGCTACTTTTAACAAATTTTGCCCGTTCCTACATTATTGTCATATTGTAGTCTCCACTTTGTATATTTACATCAAAGTAATATTTACTTTAAATCAAAACCCTTGTATATTAATGTGTTTTGTACGAGTATGTTAAACATCAATATGCACATAAGTCTTAGATCAGATTCAGATCCGAAGTAAGCATTTTTGCACAGGTTGACGCCTGAAAATAGATCCGTAACCTCTG
Organism: Schoenobius gigantellus; assembly: GCA_963935595.1. Lineage (NCBI taxonomy): Eukaryota > Metazoa > Arthropoda > Insecta > Lepidoptera > Crambidae > Schoenobius > Schoenobius gigantellus. The sequence goes on from OZ012551.1 coordinate 31,791,226, forward strand.
GTTCTATAAGCCCACGAGACTTAAACAGTTGCCAGTATTCGAAACCTGTTTAACTTATTGAGTAATAATAAATTAAAGACACTATACTTAATTTTCAACACACTTGCTTGCTTGCTTGCGAGAAGTGGATCTAGTTTTACCGGTTTTAGATACATAAAGCAACTCATAAAACACAGAGTCCGGCAATGCTGCACTTGCCGGCCGCGCCAGTAATGTACTATACATATTTTTTATAAGCTAGAGGTAAACTTGAACGTCCGTGGGGACTATAGTCCCCAAAATCGTAAGCTTCTCGATCGACCTGGGTACTATGGTACCCAGTTCCCTTTGCGTAAAACCGCGCGGTGTGATAAAAAAATCGCGAAAAAAAAAATATTCTCTCTATGGCTTTATTCCTTTGCCACTTAGATAGTATATACTTAATCTAAGCTTTGCCAATAGTCTCTTTCATAAGTTGACAGGTCATGTCCAATTTTTTTTTAGTCTTAGATTGAAATAAATTTTTCATAGTCCTCGGTTTAACTTACTTGGCCGTATCCATACGTTTCTTACTCCATGACCGATGAGATTTATTGCGTACTTACTTATTCTGTATTAGTATTTTCGTAGTGTTCTATATCAAAATAAACTAGAAGAATTGGGCTACATTATTATGTATGGTTTATGATAGTTTATAGTGTTATATTGCCACACTAAACGCTTTTTTCAAAAAGTGAGTATTTTTGAAATTTTAAGCACTTTAGTTACTATTCTCGTCATTATTCATTCAATTATGAATCCTTATCTAATTAACTATTATAAGTTCATTCCTTATTAAATTAGCTTTCCATACGTATTTTTTATTTAATTTTAGACACAATAATTTATTTTTTGCAATTTTTTTAATTTTGAGGTCGCGCGTGCGCATCTCGCGTATATAATTACGTAATTAATCGATTTTATTATTTTTTTCTTTTTTCATTAAAAATTTTACCCAAAACTATTATATATATTAAAATAATCTTCAAGAATAGGGCTATAATAATATATATGGTTATTTAAAGTTTTATAAAATAGTTTTTTTTTTAATTTTTTAAAAAATCGGGTCTTCCGCGACCTTCCGAACATTTTCGCGCTTCATTCATTTAATTATTAATCCTTATCTAATTAACTGTTATAAGTTCCTTCTATATTAAATTACCTTTCCATACGTATTTTTTGTTCTCTTGTAGGCAGTATATATGTCACTCTCCGCAATTTTTTGAACACCCCGTACGCGCCGGGGTGAGTCATTCCGCAATGGCGGCACCTTTGATATTTGAGATATACTACTTTTTGCTTTTGAAACCCACCACGCTTCGCGTGGCGGACGTGTGAATGGCGAGATATCAACGAACTATGTTATTTTTCAAACGATTATTTTTATACCATTATTTAGTTTTGTCTACAAATTGATAATGATTTGTGTTATTTATTCGAAAATCAGTTTATTAAGTAAGTTTTCCTCAGAAGTGTGTTAAAAAAGGTCGTACAATATACGCACGCACGTAATGTACTATTCCTATATCAAATATTCATGGGCTAGATAGATGAACGGCGGGTAAAACAGGGAATAAGATGAAATATTTCCCAGTGTCCTCGCAAAATTCACTCAAGCGTGCTAATCGTGTCTTTCTTCGAGCTAGCCTGAAACTGACACGTTCAGCTCTAGCTACAAGACTAATCTATATTTATCTATCCCTTTCCGGTATAGACGGCCTTTGCTTGTCAAGAGAACATGGTTCAATGCCGTGGATAAATGTATTTTAGTGCGCAGGCTATTTGTTAATTAATATAGGATAAATAAATACAGAATATTAAGCCAGTTTGTAATACGTAATCATGCATGACTTTTCATTTCTTTTTCATAGTTTTCCTCTTTCAAACAGATTGCTCGTGGTTCATATTCATTATTTACCTAATGAGTGATTATGGGATCATTATAATCTTACACCTCTCGAGATCGGCAACGCCAAAAGGTGTTCTAAAATTTTATTAATTGCCAGGAAACTAGTAATGATTCAAAGAAAATTTAAGTGTATAGACAATTAAGGAGTAAGTAAAGAAAGTATAAGATTCAAAGTATATTAAAAAAAATTGCAACCAAATACTATAAAACCAAATATTTCAGAAACGAATCCATAAATCGAAAAATTGTGTTCTGAACCTTATATTATTTTTTAAAGACCTATTCAACAATACCCCATACGATGGGTTAGTCGAGAAAAAAAAATCCTCCCACTTTACTTGTATGGGAGATACCCTAAAAAATTTTTTTTTTCAATATTTTTTTCAACCTCTTTTTTTCATGAATAATATACATACCCATACAAAATTACAGCTTTCTAGTACTAATAGTCTCTAAGTAAAACCGCGGACAGACAGACTGCCGGACAGACAGACAGACGGACATGGCGAAACTATAAGGATTCCTTGTTTACTACGGAAATGGCAAATTTCTAAACAATATTTTTACTCATATAAAGTTGACCAACACACTCGAGTCGCCTGCACAGTTTTCTCGGTTCTCGTTAGATATTTGCATTCATTATTATAGTTTGTTATTTTTTAGTTAATCCATACTATATTATTTAATATTATAAATGCGTAAGTAACTCTGTTTGTCTGTCAGTCGCGCTTTCACGCCAAAACTACTGAACCGATTAACCGGTTAAGATGAAGTTTGGTATAGACATAGTTTGAGTTCCAAGAAAGGACATATTCAAATTCAAATTCAAAAATCTTTATTCAACATAGGCCTTTACAGGCACTTATTGACGTCAAAACAAAGCAAAACATTCTAATTTAAAGGAAACATAAATTTAACCTTGTATGTGCATACATCCTGAATATACCTACTCAAGATGTCTGCAAATACAAGTAGTAATGAAAAAAATAAAAAAGTTGAATCTACACCTGTTCGGAAATTGGGAGAGCCTTCTCGAGAAGAACAGGCAAGAAACTCGAAAGGTCAAATTTTTTATCTCCTCTTTTAAATCGCCATTTACAATTTTGGTTTTGTTACATAGTCATTGAAACTTTTTAAAAAAAATACAATCGGTATGCTTACATACACTTAAAATGTCAAAAAATAAGTTATAGACGTATACATTAATCATAATACAATAAATAATGTTGTTACCAAACATTTGATAACTTAGTCTAATTCAAAATCAGTGTCAGTTCTTTTCTGCCAACAACATTTGTTAACATCAATAGCTATACACAACAACACGATTATTGACATTATAACGAATAATAACTTCATATTAACACCAGGCATTGGCATCATTTAAATAATCGTTGACTTTATAATATCCTTTACTCATTAGAGTCTTTTTTACATGCGCTTTAAACTTATGAAAAGGCAAGTCAGTTACACTATGTGGAACTTTATTGTAAAACGTTATACATTTCCCCATAAATGAGCCTCTAGTTTTTTGGAGTCTACGTTGGAACGGCAAGTTTATTTTTATTTCTTGTGTTTAACTGGTGAACGTGGAAATTGGTTTCAAATGTATTATAATTCTTATAGACATAAATCAAATTTTCATAAATGTATTGTCCTGCTAAGGTCAATATATTAATTTCTCTAAATAAATCTCTTAGAGAATCCCTTGTTCGTAAATTATAAATAGCGCGAACTGCTCTTTTTTGAAGTACGAAAATACTTTCTATACTAGCAGCCGATCCCCACAGTAGTAGTCCATACGACATAACACTGTGAAAATAACTAAAGTAAATCAATCTTGCCGTTTCAACATTAGTAAGTTGTCTTATTTTTTTAACTGCATATTCCGCAGAACTAAGTCTGTTTGCCAAGGACACAATATGTGGATCCCACTGCAAACGTGAATCTAATGTAATGCCCAAAAATTTGGTACAATCAATGAATTCAATAATTTGATTATTCATTTCCACAATAGTATCCACTTTCCTTACATTTGGCAATGAAAATTTTATACATTTAGTTTTATTTGAATTTAATGATAAGTTATAAATTGTGAACCAATGCAATACATTAGAAAGAGTACTATTTACAACGTCAGTATGTTCATTACCTCTGTCAACCTTAAATATTAAAGAAGTATCATCTGCAAATAGTGAATCAAATCCCCCGTAAATATGATAGCTTTTATCGCAGAAATCACCCTTAAGGGGGGGGGGGGAAGGGGGTGGAAGTTTGTATGGGGAATCAATAACCGCTGAACCGATTTAGATAAAATTTGGATCTCAAACTCAAACTGAGTTGTGTGGAAGGACAAAGAATAGTTTTTATCCCTGAAATCATTGCTTAAGGGTGTAAAACGGAAGGGGGGGGGGGGGGAATTTGTAAAGGGTATTAATATACCTACATTGTTTTATTTGCTGTAAAGCTTCTGATAAATGAAGATACTTACTTATAAAAATTCAAAATCAACACATCGCACATCTTTACTTTAGTACTGACCTTAGGAAACACTTTTCATTCTTCAAGAGCGATAAACGATAGTTTTTCATGTTTTTTAAATAAACTTTTGCGAGGGTTTTGCTGCCGTTACCGATGCTGCCAACATAATAACATTTTGACGTTGCCAAGTGCACAGTCCGCGAACTCCGTTCCGCCACATATTTTTTCCCCCGTTTTTACAACATTCTTCATTGATGCACCGCACAGCTTCTATTAGTCCTAGGAGCGTGATGTTATATAGCCTAAAGCCTTCCTCGATAAATGGACTATCCAACACAAAAAGAATTTTTCAATTTGAGTCAGTAATTCCTGAGATTTCCGCGTTCAACCAAACAAACAAACAATCAAACAAACTCTTCAGCTTATAACATTAGTATAGATAGATACAATAAGTTTTCACGGAACCCTCGGTGCGCGAGGCCTACTCGCACTTGGCCGGATTTTCTTGTATAGATTTTATTTTTTCAATTTATGTAGCATTTTAGAGAAACTGCCAAGTCCCAAATAAAAAAAGGAGGAGATTGTTTCGCTAGACCGCATGTAATGTTTCCTGACACGAATTTGACGAATATGTCTAATAGCACCTTAAATGGCAGCCGTCTATGAAGCATATCGCTTTGCAAGTCACGGTAAGTAATAATAATAATGAATTCTGTAGGAGGACCCTATGTCAGTCATTAATGTCAGATCTCGTCGAAAACGATGGATGGGGTGACGCATGGTATCGCGGTGACGACCCAGGGGAGAGTAGAGTGTGTTGTTAAAGATTGAAGTTGATGTATGATGGTACCACAAAGGTGGGTTTTGTGGGCTTCTGACTCAAGAATAAGCAGATAGAATATTTTAAAAATATTTTATGTAATGCATTTAAAGTTAGGTCAAAGCTTGAAGGTAAAAGCGTGATTTTGTCATCTGTACAGTAAAACCTGACATCATAATTTTATAAGTATAATTTTAACCTCTCTTAGAAAGAAAGGAGATAGTATGGACATAGTGAATTTTAGCCGTTTAAACGTTGCGTTTCTTTGTTGCACTACAGTCGCTTTGCAGTCGCAATACATGCAATTCTTTGCATTGTTGCACACGCATGTTTGCATCGAGGCTGGATCGCAACAGTTAGACGGCTCGTTACTGTATCGCGTTTGGAGTATCACTGCAGTTTTACGACTTTACGTTACGTTACAAAGTTTGCAGTACGACTACATCGCTGAAACTAGACGGCTCGTTACTATATTTTCGGCTTAAATCCGAAAATTAATATTCTGTACTTTCTAATGGTAACAATCTCACGGGTACACAGGCAGTGGGAATATAAAAGAATGCCATAAATATAGGGATAACACGACCATTTTGGAAACAAGAACTAAGTATTTTTACATGAAATGGAGCCATTTCATGGACGCAAAAAAGATGCAGGTGAAAGCTATTCCCGCTTTCCCTTATCGCCGGTTTTCAGCGGAATTTAACTGACCTGCAAAAGATTTTGTGAGCGAAAAATGTCGCAAATGTTGTGTGTAGGTATTTCTGAAGTGGAATGCAATTCTTGACAGATTTTTAATCAGATTAGCAATTCTTTTACTATCTTAATAAAACTATTTGTAAGTCGGTTATAGTAGGAAAGCCCCGATTTTCTTCAAGGACAGATAATAATTAACGCTTAAGGCCATAAATTTAGATAGCAAATGCCAACTAGCTCTATCATGTCGAAGCAAATGAGTATTCCTAACCATTTGTCGTGAGCCTAAGGACTTACGTGACGTGATCCGGATGGATGGCGCCGGATTACCGTGACCGGATAACGCGACTGGCGTGAAGGCAAATAAATATACCTCCTGAGTCATACTGAGTTTCGATTGCCTCACTAGGCAATCGAAATCTATCCTTTATTGTATATTATCAAACAAAAGTTACAAACTAAAAAAGATGGGCATAGGTAGGCTCATCCTAAAAGAGATCTCAAAATGTACATATATAGGCTTATCCTAAATGCGGTTTGTACAGGCCATCCCTAGCAAGAATAATAAGACTGTAATAGTGTGCTTCAAGCGAAATAAAAGTCTATTCTATTCTATTCTATTCTATTCTAGTGGGTATAGGTTAAATGTGCACAATCAATACCAAATGTGAATTGAACTACATTTGATTATATTACAGACAACACAAAAGCCAAAATGTGCTCTATTATAGTTGTACCAGAATCTGATGACAAATGTAGCGCTAAAATTCAGCTCTAAACTTTAATAGCAAAAGTAAACTTCTTTCTACATAACTGCTTCAGCTCACTAATAATTTAAAGATAATTAATAGAGGTTTGAAGTTTTTTTTAAATAACTAGGTACCCAAATAATTTTATTAATGAAATTTTTGCTCAACATTGCCGTCAGATTCTGGTACAACTATAATTTACTTTTTAAAATGTTCGCGGTTGAGTTTTGTCTGATGCATATAGGCTTGCAACCTTATTTGTATCCCAGAAGCAATTCGGTTTTCTACTGGCAAGCTGTTTCATGAAGAGGAATGATGGCCGATTTTTTTACGGTAGAAAATGAAGCAAATGGAATTCTACGTTGCAACGTACTACAAAAAGTTGGCCAAAAATTCGGTGAATCACGGCCATCTGATTATTTATCGGTGACAATGGAACGTTCGTAATTGTTCGTATACAAAAAATCAGTCAAAAATTCCGTCACCGATAGTCGACCGTGTGCGCTCGCACTAAATAATAATAATGGCGACAGATTAGGCGAATACGTCCATGAAACTAATAATGGAAAGCTAATTCAAAAACTCAGTATGTCATTTTGTCATATAATTTTTTTTTGCTACCATTTTAAGCTGTTTTGTTTGTTTAACCTGTCAGTGCTTGTTATTCCACTTACGTGACGTGATCCGGGTGGACGGCCCCGGATCACCGTGACCGGATAAAGTTACTGGCGCGAAGGCAAATAAACATAGCTCGTGAGTCTTGACGCGTTATTTTTTTAAGTGATTGCAACTTATTTGAATCACACAAACTATTTGTTTATTTATTTATAAGAAAATTCACAGATAATCAGTGGAATATGCATATTATAGTTTGGGTTGATCAAATGCTAAATATTAATTTACACAGATATGTACGTACACAGATAAATTGATATTGTGAACATATCCCGAGTACGTCTTATCTCTATATCTCTATCTCTTCTCTATATATAATAAAATCGTAGGGGTACAAAAATCTGTAATTGCGAAATATTAAGAAAAAAAATACACAGGTCGCCTTAAAATCATTAGAACACGATAGAATAGTTTTTAAAAAAATTGTTTGTTTGTTGGTTTGTTTGTTTGTTTGTTTGTTTGTTTGTCTGTTTGTCCGGAAAGATCTCCGAAACTACTCGACAGAATTTGATATGGCTTACACCACAATGCTTAGAATTTTCCGGAAGAACATTTAGGCATAATTTCGTTTGTTTAAATTCACTTTTTATTTTTAGTGAAAAAATACCATATAAAATTTTCGAATTGGCTTTAGGTAGAAAAACAACATGGCGCACGTGAAATTATTTAGACAAGTCTGTCACATAGTACAGAGCTCAGAAGAATTGATTGTTCTGAGGTACAGAGAGAAGGTATTTTCTTCTACGAAGGAAAGGCAATGGAACTACGCCATACAGCCTGATCTTAAGTAATTGGATTTCGAAAATTAAGGCAGGAATGAAGTGTTTCACATAGTACAAATAAAATTTAATATTTTCTGTTAATGGCTGTGCCCAACTGGATTTCGCCAACCAAATTGTCTTTTTCTCATGTCGTACCGTGGTGGCAAGGCAAAAAGATCAAGCCATACAACCAATGTATAAAGCATTTTTAATGATAATACTTATCGAGTGAGCATAAAATTTGTAGATTGGTTTAATTCTTGATTAATTTTCACAAAATCGATACAATTTTTTAAATATTTGAAATGTTGAAAAATGAAGATACTCTTTTCAAGGTATTTTGAAAGGTGTTATATATTTTTACATTAGGACTAAGGAATCAAACTCTTTCATCCATTTAAAACTATTAAAAGTAATAGATTAATATTGATAATTTAAAAAAATATCTGACTGCAATGTTCTGGGTTACGCGTAGAGGGACGGGACGGGACTCCTAATGTCTAAAATGACGGATCACATTTTTTTGGATCCACCCAAGGAACACGGATATCGAACGAAGAACCTAAAGAGTAGAGCACATTGAACCTAGCCACGTTGACTTAATTTGACATGACTGCCGATAAAGTTCGTTTCCAAACCCAGCGATATGCATATTAAATGAAAGGCCTTGATGAGTAGAGCACTATGAACATAATAAAATCGCCCTAAATTCAACATGGCCGCCGCTCAAATAAAACGGATAAAAGTTCGTTTCCAAACCCAGCAATATGGGTATCAAATGAAAGGCATTGATGAGTAGAGCACTATGAACCTAGCAACATTGACATAAATTCAACATGGCCGCCGCTTAAAAAAGGTGGATAAAAGTTAGTTTCCAAACCTAGCAATATGGGTATCAAATGAAAGGCCTTGAAGAGTAGAGCACTATGAACCTAGCAACATTGACATAAATTTAACATGGCCGCCGCTCAAAAAAGATGGATAAAAGTTAGTTTCAAAGCCTAGCAATATGGGTATCAAATGAAAGGCCTTGAAGAGTAGAGCATTAGGTACCTAGGAAAATCGACCTAAATTCAAAATGGCCGCCGCTCAAAAAAAAGATAAAAGTTCGTTTTCAAACCCAGCAATATGGGTATCAAATGAAAGGCCCTGATGAGTAGAGCACTATGAACCTAGCAACATTGACATAAATTCAACATAGCCGCCGCTCTAAAAAGAAGAATAATAGTTCGTTTCCAAACCTAGCAATATGGGTATCAACTGAAAGGCCTAAAAGAGTAGAGCATTATGAACTAAGGAAAATTGCCCTAAATTAAATATGGCCGCCGCTCAAAAAATGGATAAAAGTTCGTTTTCAAACCCAGCAATATGGGTATCAACTGAAAGGCCTAAAAGAGTAGAGCATTATGAAGTAAGGAAAATTGCCCTAAATTAAATATGGCCGCCGCTCAAAAAATGGATAAAAGTTCGTTTTCAAACCCAGCAATATGGGTATCAAATGAAAGGCCTTGAAGAGTAGAGCATTAGGAACCTAGCAAAATCGACCTAAATGCAACATGGCCGCCGCTCAAAAAAAGGATAAAAGTTCGTTTCCAAACCTAGCAATATGGGTATCAAATGAAAAGCCTAAAAGAGTAGAGCATTATGAACTTAGGAAAATTGCTATAAATTCAACATGACCGCCACTCAAAAAATGGATAATAGTTCGTTTCCAAACCCAGCAATATGGGTCTCAAATGAAAGGCCTTGATGAGTAGAGCACTATGAACCTAACAACATTTACATAAATTCAACATGGCCGCCACTCAAAAAAGGTGGATAAAAGTTAGTTTCCAAACCTAGCAATATGGGTATCAAATGAAATGCCTTGAAGAGTAGAGCATTAGGTACCTATGAAAATCTACCTAAATTCAACATGGCCGCCGCTCAAAAAAAGGATAAATGTTCGTTTTCAAACCGAGCAATGTGGGTACCAAATGAAAGGCCTTGATGAGTAGAGCACTATGAACTTAGCAACACATAAATAAATTCAACATGGCCGCCGCTCAATAAAGGTGGATAAAAGTTCGTTTTCTAATCTAGCAATATAGGTATCAAATGAAAGGTCTTCAAGAGTAGAGCATATTGACGTAAATTTAACATGGCCGCCGCTCAAAAAAGACGGATAACAGTTGCTTTTCAAACCCACCAATAGGGGTATTAAATGAAAGTAGGCCCTGAAGGGTACCTAGAGCAGCCATGCTCTAAGTGTGCTGCGCGGATCCTTAGGGCTCCACAATACCCCTATAAGGGCTCCGCAATAATTTAGAAAAATCAAAACACCCTCTCTGGTCGTACTTTTATTATGCTTATTAATAAAGAATACACTTTTAAAAACTATTGTTTTATTTTAGGGTTCCGTCAAGTATTTCGCTTTCCAAAAGGGTTCCGTCACCAAAAAAGTTTGTGAACCGCTTCGGGGCCTATTGGATGTTCGATGTTAGATGTTACCTGTGTTTAGTATCCTTCGAGACCGTGTTATAGGTATATACATTTATACATCAATTAGGTCGTGTCGCAACAAACGTTAAGTGTGTACGTACGCGCAGTTTAGCGTGTAAGCAAATTTAATAATATAAGTTTGTAATTAATTAAATATTTTCGGCATTCAATAAATGGACTTTGGGACATCAACATGTTTCTTTAAATACCTGAACTCACCACATATTACATGGCGACCCTGCCATCGGAACCACGTTCTACGAACGGTTACCATGGAAGAGGTATGAAAAAAAGAAGAATACTTAACTGCAAGAAGACATGGGAAAACGCAATCTAAAGAAGAAGTGGTTATTGCGCACCTGGTCCGTCAATTTCAAGAGAGCTAGCAAGAAATAATATCAACACTATATCGCGCGCCGACCTAACCACTACGTTCGTATAGAAGAAAGAAGGCTATTCAAGAGGTGTCCAGGGTATAGCCCGGCCCACTCGCCGTCGCCGCCTGAACCTGCTACCTGCCACCAGCCACCAGCCCTACAGAAATGAGAAGCGTGCCACGTGCCAACGCCTCGTCATCGCGCCATGCCATCGCCCGGTTCAGTTAAGACATATGAGATCTTGGTAGTATGTATTTAATTATTTTGCGTAATGCGCTATTTTTTTTTCCTTTTAATATAAAATACCTATTGGACCTATATTATATAATGGTATATTAAGCTATATTTTTTTTAATTAAAATTTATTATGTCTAGTGTAATATTAGAGCTACATGAGCTGTTTTCGTCATTAAGTTATCTTAAAGAATACTTAGTCAAGTTGGGCCCTGAAAGAAGACAACAAGAACTAGGTATTAACAAAATTATAGAAGCTAAAAAATTGTACTCGAAATTGGATAGTATTTTGCCTGTGTTGCACTCAGAAATTGAACTTAATAAGATAAGCACTAGTGACATTACTTCCATTCATAAAGTAATTAGCGAAGTACATACGATTTTCAAAAAAATTATAGAACTGTCTATGCCATTACCGCAAAACAGAGAACAATCAAACATGAGTTCAAAAAGTGAATTCGACATTAAAACGGCTATTGCCTTGTTACCAGTAATGACAGGTCAGGAATCAGTCACCAATTCACTCATTAATAGTATCGAATTGTATAGTAAGATGATCTCTGACGCATCTAATAAGCAATTGATTGAATTTGTTCTTAAAACACGGCTATCGCCAAGTGCACAGTTGCGTTTGAAACCAACTTACGATACAATAGAAAATCTTTTATCTGATATGCGAAAACATCTCATTCAGAAAAAGTCCGAAGTCGCTCTGCAATGTCAATTACACCAATGTAGGCAAGGTAATCGATCGATCGAATCATTCGGCACAGAGTTAGAGAATTTATTTGTCAATCTTACAATAGCTCAGTCTAATGGTGATTCTAAGGCATACGATGTGCTGAAGCCAATTAATGAGCGCAGCGCAATCAAACGATTCGCGGATGGATTAAGTGACCGCAGGTTGAGTACTATTGTAGCGGCGCGCCAGTTCGATTTCTTACCGGAAGCTATCAGAACTGCTCTGGACGAGCAGACTTTGTCATCGCCATATGATGTCATGAGTTTACGACGTCATAATAATATTTTTTATCGTGGTCGAAATAATAAAAACAATTCTTACCGCGGACATAATAATTTTGTACGACAGAATTATTTTTCACGTACTTTTAGCCGTCGCGATACTAAACCCGTGACCAATAACCCGCGTGGTCAAAATAGCACTTCGCGTAATCCAGGTCACCATCAAGGTCGTGCGTACGGAACGTATAGCACGAGGCCGCGTAGACCAGCAGCACCAATACGTCACGCAGTGCAGGAGCGCTCTCCTGAAAATGTCGAGTCGCAGTCGCACCCTAGTAGCTCAAAACAAAATGTGACTTATGATTCGCCGAACGATTTTTTTCGTGAATTCTAAACATTTTATTTTAAACTTTAATAACAGTAGTACAGTAAATTTTTTTGTAGGTGATAAATTATTAAGTCTTTTAGTTGATAGCGGAGCAAGCTTGTGTGTATTAAAGTACGAATGGCTCGTTAATTATCCAGAGTTGTTACAGCAATTATGTTATGATAGTATTACTATAAAGGGTGTAAGCGGTAGGTTAAAATTTGAAGGTTATATTTTTTTAAATTTAAGTTATAATAATGTCGTATTTCCTGAGAAATTTTATGTGTTTAAAAATATGTCTTGCACAGGAAATGGTATTTTAGGTGATAATTTTTTACGCAAGTTCCAAGCGATAATAAATTATAAGGATAGTTTTTTACAAATAACTAATAATAGTATAAGTGTATCAATGAAAATAACGGATAATGTTAGGTACAGACATTCGATTCCGCCGCGATGCGAAATAATTAGGTTTATTCCTACAGCATCGAAACGCGATTGTGTAATATTGTCAAAAGAAATTCAAAAGGGTATTTTTGTAGCAGGGTTGATTGCGAAACCAAATAATGGTCGAATCCCCTTACGAATTTTAAATACAACAAATAATGAAGTGGAATATGATTTCCAAAATTTAGATATTCATGACTTAAGCTATTTTGACATTTGTTGTCTTTCAGAAGAAAAGAACAGTGTCAGTAGAGTAAAAACTTTATTTGAATTATTAAATTTATCTTATATGAACAAAGAATAAAGACAACACATTGAGCATATTTGTGCAAAATATGCCGATGTCTTTCATCTTCCAGGAGATAAGTTAACGACTACCAACTTAATGACGCACACGATATCCTTAAAGGATAACGTATCACCTAGTTATGTTAAGCCGTATAGGATACCTCACTCTTTAAAACAAGAGGTACAAAAACAAATTGACGATATGTTAGCCAACGATATTATAGAAGAAACCATCTCAGAGTGGTCTAGTCCAGTTCTATTAGTCCCCAAAAAATCAGATAGGTCAAACGAAAAGAAATGGAGATTAGTCATCGATTATAGACATCCTAACAATAGAATCAAGGACGATAAATTTCCCTTACCGAATATAACAGAAATATTAGATTCTCTTTCCGGTAGTATCTATTTTTCAAAATTAGATCTTTCTCAAAGTTACTATCAATTATCCTTAGATGAAAAATCTCGTAAATATACAGCATTTAGTGTGGACAAAATGTACCAACTTGAATTAGATCCTGAATCTCGAAAATACACAGCTTTCACCACTGATAAAATGTATCAGATGAAACGCTCCCCCATGGGTTTGAAAACATCCCCTAGTGTTTTTTCACGATTAATGACCATAGCTATGTCTGGTATAAATTATAATCAAGCTTTTATTTATTTAGATGATTGCGTCGTCATTGGGAAATCCATAGATATTCACAATAAAAATTTAGTTACTGTATTAGAACGATTACGAAAAGTAAATCTAAAATTAAATCCGTTGAAATGCGAATTCTTACGTACTGAAATTGTTTATTTGGGTCACAAAATTACATCGAAAGGCATTCTTCCTGACGACAGCAAAATTGCAACTTTGCGCAATTATCCAGTGCCATCGAGTACGGATGACGTCAAGCGATACGTAGCCTTTGCTAATTATTATAGAAGGTTCATACCTAACTTTGCAAACATAGCGTATCCATTAAATAAATTATGTAAAAAGAATGTACAATTTGAATGGACTTCCGAATGCGAACAAGCTTTTCAATCTTTAAAATCGGCGTTAATGTCGCCACCTGTGTTGCAATATCCCAATTTTTCAGAAAATAACATATTTGAACTCCGTACTGACGCTTGCAAAACAGGTTTAGGCGCCGTTTTGTCTAACAAAAATGGTCACGTTATTGCATACGCCAGCCGTAACTTGTCGCCCGCAGAAAGTAGATATCCAATTATAGATTTAGAATTACTAGCTATAGTATGGGCCGTCAGATATTTTAAACCGTATTTATACGGCAGAAGGTTTAAAATATTCACGGACCACAAACCTTTAGTATATTTATTTAGTTTAAAAGATCCGTCCAGTAGATTAACAAAGTTTCGACTGTATCTCGAGGAATATGATTTTGAGATCATCTACATCCCGGGTCGAAGTAATGCAGCTGCAGACGCATTAAGTCGACTCTCGATGACGATGACGTGTGATGACTTAAAGGCAATCGGAGAAAACGTTGTCTCGGTATTGACTCGCGCGCAAACAAAAAGATTAGAGTTTAAAAATCCGACACAAATCAATGACTTGACTCAAGAGTCTTCTACCAGTAACAGGCCTGATCAACCTGAGACCGTAGAGATTCTTAAAAAACCGAAAGATGTAATTGAATTAGTTTTCACTAGTGAAAAACACTTTAAAAACCAAATTTGTCTTTACTCTGATAAGAAGTATTGTACTTATATACCTTCACAATGTGTTATATACCTAAATACTCGATCGTTATCTACCCCACAGGAGTTAGCGAGAGATTTGGGAACGCTATGCGAAATACACAATATATGTGAGATATTAATAATTAAAAATAAAGAAAATGCAACAAATGTAAAAATACTTGCAAGTTATATGAAAAAGTTGCATAATAAGGTACCAAAAATTTTAATAACAAAAGATGTGATAAGAGTTAGTGGTCACGAAGACAAGAAAATAATTTTAAATGATTTTCATTTATTACCCACTAGCGGACATGCAGGAGTAAATAGAATGCTCAACAATTTGAAGCAATACTATTATTGGCCAGGAATGTCAAATGACGTCATAGACTACGTCAAAAAATGTAAGCATTGTCAATATAATAAATTTTCAAACCGCTTGATAAAAGAGCCTATGGTAATTACAAATACTGCAAACTCAGCATTTGAGCGAATAGCGTTAGATATCATGGGCCCTTTACCTGTCGATGCCTATAGTAATAAATACATTTTGACATTGCAATGTGATTTATCGAAATTCGTGGAAGCGTATCCTTTACAAAGTAAAGACACTAATTCTGTAGCACGATGTATTGTATATAATTTCATTTTGAGATATGGTGTCCCCAAAGAAATCATTACTGATAAAGGTAGTGAGTTCATGTCTAGTGTTATGTCCGATATTTGTAAAATATTAAAAATCGAAAAATTAAATTCCACGGCTTACCACCATGAGACAATTGGTTCATTAGAGAATAGTCATAAATCATTAGGTGTATATCTACGAATACAATGCGATAGAAATATTACCGACTGGAGTGAATGGTTACCATTTTGGGCATTTTCTTACAACACCACAGTGCACACGGAAACAAAGTACACTCCATTCGAGTTAGTGTTTGGTAAAAATTGTAAACTGCCTTCTCATTTCGATAATTTAATTGAACCTTTATATAATTATGATGACTATCCAAAAGAGATGAAATATCGTTTACAGAGAGCTCAATATGATGCAAAAAATAATTTAATTTGTAGTAAATTAAAAAGAAAATTATTGTATGATAGAAATAGTGTTCCTTTAAGTTATAAAAAGGGTGATCTTGTTTTGGTAAAGAACCAAATAGGAGATAAGCTTCAAAATGTTTATAACGGTCCCTTTGAAGTTATTGAAGAACAGTCACCTAATGTTAAGATTTTAAAGGATAATAAGGAATATCTTATTCATAAAAATAACACAAAAATGTTTTATAAATAAATGTTTTTTTTTTTATGTAAATTAATTATACTTCAATAGGCTATTTTCTTTGTTTTTATATAACAAAATTAAATATAGGATTAAGATACATTGATGTATTTGCATTTTATTATTAATTATTGTATTGCAACATGACTTAATTGTTTTTTTTTTACATTTTACATTAATATATTTTACATTGCTTTTTATTGCTAATAATTGTACCTATTTGTATTGCAAAATGACTTTTTTTTTCAAAAAAAACCTCTTCCCTTCAGAAGGGGAGGGTGAGTAGGACTTTTCCGGGGAGTTGTAATAGGTATATACATTTATACATCAATTAGGTCGTGTCGCAACAAACGTTAAGTGTGTACGTACGCGCAGTTTAGCGTGTAAGCAAATTTAATAATATAAGTTTGTAATTAATTAAATATTTTCGGCATTCAATTAATGGACTTTGGGACATCAACATGTTTCTTTAAATACCTGAACTCACCACATATTACAACCGTGATAATGCAACGATTGTGAACTAACTAACGATAATTCCAAGTTTGTGTGTTGGATGTTAGTCATCACGGCGAGTTTGCTAACCGAACTATGCCAGCAACACTATATCGCACAGTACACGTTACAAAATCGGAAGTCTCAATACATTTTAAGGCTAACCGCATAAATATGTTTTTTCGCATTCGTTTTCTGAATGTGGGCATCCGAATGCATTAAATCTATACAAAATACTCATTGACTGCCGCACACGTTCGTTTTTATTCCGAACGGAACTCGTTCTGTACGTACGTTTAGGTAGAATGGTAGAAATCCCGAATGAGAAGAAACGAACGTCTGCGCTACGTTCACGATACTCCATGTCTGTATTCCGTGATCGGATATCGAATACGGAAAACGTATTTGTACAGTAACCCCCCCATTCATGCTATACATTAACTCTACGAAAACCGCCAGTATTACGAACGACATAAGAACGGTCCAAAGGTCAAACAGTATAGCTTGACAGGGAGCTTACTGTACGACCAGTCAAAATTGGCCAAGTTGTCATACCTATCCAAAAAATATATTTTGTTGGTGTTACCAACACCCATTATAAAATCTAAGCTTTATTCGTATACAGTTCTAATTTATTTTTATTTTAATTCGAAACATGAATACCATAAAGATTATTCTTGCAACTGTGTAGTTCTTTCTACTGAAGAAGAATTTATCAATAATATCTCTAAAACAATAATAATACTTAGTGTTTATAGTAATATGTAATGTATTTAATTTTGTGGACTGTTAGAAAAAGAGCATTACGAACCTACGAAAATTGTCCTAATTTCGAAATGGCCGATGCTCAAGAAAGGCAGAATAAAGTTGAATCATTATGGAATAAAATGGAGGAAAAAACTAAACACTGTGTTAAGTATTTTAATGGCGAAACGTAGTTCGCGGGCACAGCTAGTGTTGAATAATTAAGGTAATAATCCTATTGTATTGTTCTATGGAGAGGGATAATGCATGAATCATGCGAAATATGTACGAGTATGTGAAACTCATAGTCATTATTTCAATTCTCTATAATATTTCAATTCTCCATCACACACATGCGTTACAATCACAACTTAAAATAAAAATATAACAATAAAAATAGAGTTACCTACATATACCGTGGCAGTATATGTGTGCTGCAGAAGTGCAAAAGGTCATGGCTCAGTAATCGCTATGGTACACATCAAAAATGTGTACAAAGCACTCGGTGGCTCGGGTAGCCTCGTACCCCTCGGTGGAGACGTATATGAGTACAGGAACCACATATACCAAACGGAGACTCCGTACCGAAGTCGCCTGGGTACCTCCGTCTTACTTATTTCTGCCGCAAAGCAGCAGCGCGTGCATTGCTGTGATCCGGTTTGAAGGGTAAGTATGGCAGTGAAGTTACTGGGCACCGTGACTTTACATATCACGTCTAAAGTTGGCAACATACACCGTGGTTCTTGTGGGGGTTGCAGATTTGCTGCGAATTTCACAAGAATCACATGTACTTATAGGTGACTTTACCACTTACCATCAGATGGGCTTGTTTGCCAGTTTTGTGTATATACCTATAGCATAAGAATAACTAATTATTAGTTATTCTTATGCCTATAGTTACTTTTTTATCACCCCGGATAATATAAGGGACGCTTCTAGGCACAGTAATAGAATCATTTAAATTTTTTTTAAAAATGAAATTAAAAAATAAAAGTATAATAAAAATACTGCATTAAATTAGTGTAGTATTTTTGTATATTTTAGAAAATGAATATAAAATTAAATTGGCAAGCTAATTTTTTAAATGTTTAAATCATTCTATTACCGTGTCCTGAAGCGTCCCTTAAATTATCCGGGGTGTTGAAAAGTAGGCCTGTACTTATATTTTTTTAAAAATCATTCATTCAGAGTGCGACCGCACGTTCGTGAGTCGCGGCGGCGCGGCCAACGGCAGCTTCCACTCGCCGGAGCTGGTGAACCCCAACAACCGCAGCCGCCAGTGCCTGTACACGTTCCTGGCCGCGCCCGGCCAGCGCGTGCTCGTCGAGTTCCGCACCTTCGACTTGCGCGGCAAGCCACCAGAGTAAGTGTCCAAAAATCAAATCAATACAAAAAAATGTGACAAATTGACAGTCATACATAAGGTATTACATCGCGCCAAATTTCTAATCCGCTCTGAACATAGCAACGATTCGTCGCACTGTCGAAATATACGTATAATTTAATTTAATTATATTGTCTGTCTATGTTATAAGTGGTAGATGATTATAAGTAGTAGTTTAATAAGTTATAAGTGGTAGATGAATCACATCACGTCACATCACTGAATAAGTTTTAATACGATAAAAATAAACTTAGTATATTTCATGTGCAGAAGAAAGACGCGCGAAGCAGCGTCGGAAAGGACTAGAAGTTTGACGCGATCTGTACACCTCGTGTGGTTATTGGATAAATGTATTTGATATGTAGACCATCCGGTAGTGATCCAGAGGTCCGGGGTTTGATTTTTGTGGAAGCAGAAGTTTTCTACATGGTTTACTTGTTTGTAGGACTTCCGAGCCCGCCTGGCAAGCTACCATAGATTTAATTAATTTTGCCATAATTAGAATGTTAATAAAATTGTTGTGTTTCGATAATTAAGGTAAGATAGCCAGTTCCAAAAATTGTCCAGGTGAAGCTTGCTTCCATCCTCGGCTTTATCGTCACTTACTATCAGGTGAGATGAAGGCAAGGGTTTCCTTATTGTGTGGAAAAAGAAACGTTCCAATCACTTCGACAGGAATTTCTATATATATATATATATTTATAAAATCTATAGTACTCGTAGGTTATGTGAAGTACAATTATTGTAATGAGGTAAATGTATGGGCTCTATTTCTAGGCATAAAAATTATTGTCATAAAATCATATTCCATAATTTCGATTGAAATAATCGTCAAGACGCATAATAATCAGGAAGCAGAATGGTAATAAGCATAATATTGTGTGGCAGAAAATCATTTGTCATAAGTATTAAAACCCACAAACTCGAAACACAGAACAACTTGACGCATAATTTTTCAAAGCATAATTAATGTTTAGCATATTAATCACAACGAATAATACGATTACGCAGAATTTCTCTGGGCAAAACTTGCGCGCAAGCATGCAGCGATGTAAGCAAACATGCAGTATACATGCAAGCAAGCATGCAACATGCAAGCAAGCAAGCATGCAACATGCAAGCAAGTATGCACAGTGCAAACAAGCATGCAACATGCAAGCAAGTATGCACAGTGCAAGCAAGCATGTACCACGCAAGCAAGCATGCACCTCGCAAGCAAGCATGCACATGCATGGTGTCTGTCACAGCTCCGACGCTGCGGGGCTCCGGCGGTCCCACGCGAGCTTATCGTCGCAGATGGCTTTGCTCCTCAGCTCGCGGGCCGCCTCGCCCCTCCGCGCCTACACGGGTTTGAATTACACTCTAGGGGTAGGGCAAACAAGACTACGTGGAGTCGGTTTTGCAGCAATTCGTTTCTGTCACTAGTAGCATGAATGAATTACTTTGTCAAATAAAAAATCAATGTAGGTATACCAACTATGAAATATCAAATGAAAATATAGAATATTCGAGTATCTTACTTGAATAAAATAATATATGAAATGTTATTATAAAAAGTTTAGTAAAATAGAGTAAATATTATATCCTTTAAAATAACATTATTTCTGATTATAATAAATGTCCCAAAATATTAGGGATATCATTAATTATGACAGTTAAAATTATGGCAAAACATTTTAGGACTACCAATATTATGTCAAAATAAATTAGGGATTTCATTAATTATGCTTCATAAAATTATGCCTTTGGATAATTGTGCCTTATACAAATTATGCTTATATAAATATTAAATAGTTATAATAAATCTATGTTCATGCAAAACGTCACTAATTCTAAGCGGAATAAACAGCAATGGGTCTTTGGTAAGGTTTCTAGGGAATGTGAAAAAAGAGATCATCTTTTTCAGGAATGGATAAAGGATACACGGGATAAAGTTAAAAAAGTGGCATATAACAAAGAAAGAAATAAAACTAACAAATTAGTACAAAGGGAAAGGAATAATTATTACAAAAATAAAATATATCAGAATCTAGGGAATATAAGGGAACTGTGGATAACTCTAAATGAAATCTCAGGCAAAATATCAAATTCAATTAATGACGTCATATCAAAAGCATTCCGGGGCTTAGGAACGGAAACAGATATTGCTAACTTATTTGCTAAAGAGTTTAAGCAAAATGTTCTAAATATTATTCCCAATTGCAATGTAAAGCTCCTTAATCCGGATACTTATCGACGCCCAGTCGATAAATCTATGCTCTTTAGGAAAGCAAACCCTCATCAGATTAAGAAAATCATAATGAATACCAAAAGCAGAAAGTCGCCTGGCATAGATGGTATTAGAGCAGTAGATCTAAAACAGATTGCAGATAAGATCTCGGGAGTTATAGCTCATCTCATTAACTCCAGCATTCGCACCAAGCTGTATCCTGACCAATTGAAGGTTGGACTGGTGCGCCCAGTTTTTAAAGGTGGGGATAGTAAAGACTGCTCTAAATATCGTCCTATCACAATGCTTCCTATCATAGATAAGATAGCTGAAAAGTTCATCAGCAATCAAATATACGATTTTTATGACAGGTATGGGGTGATCTCTGAGAACCAATTTGGCTACCAGGCTAAAAAAAAGTACTGGCATGCTACTGTCTCGCTTTGCAGATGAGGTAAACAAACATCTGGATGAGAAGAAACATGTCCTCATCATACTTATCGATTTTAGTAAGGCATTCGACACATTACAACATGATACTCTGATACGTAAATTAGATGATACCGGGGTTAGGGGCCCGTTTCTTGACTGGTGTAAAAGTTATTTGGCTAAAAGGTCTTATAAGGTACAAGTTGGTAAATCGTATAGTGATGTGGTGTTGGTGACGGAAGGGACAGCACAAGGGTCGGTTCTAGGGCCACTTCATTATTTGTCCTACGTTAATGATATGAACAACGGCATACATGATTGTAGTATCTATCAATTTGCTGATGATACCTGCCTGGTTTCTGCAGATAGGGATCCTAAAATAGCGGAAACTAAACTTCAGTGTGACTTTGACTTTGTGTGCCGGTGGTCTCATGATATGGGATTGGTTTTAAATGCTGAGAAAACCAAAATGATGCAAGTGCATTCTAGTCAATCAAGACATCTATCCACGGTGACAATAATACGTCATAGTCATAACTGCCTTCATTTAAATGCACCTATTAATTCATGTGCCTGTCCGGCAATACAAGAAGTGACAACACAAAAATACTTGGGGCTCATACTTGATAACCGTTTTAATTTTGATGAGCACATAAACTTAGTTTGTCAGAAACTGCGAGCTATATTAGCCAAGTTTTATATTATTTAAAACAGGGTACCTTACAAAGTGAGACGAACAATGTACGTAGCCTTAGCGGAGAGTATCATTACGTATGGCCTAAGTACATACGTACTTTTAAATCATACCTTGATAACATTTACAGGTTACAAGTACGACTTCTGAAAATTATTGTACCATATAATGTTAAAATTAATATTAAGAACGATCACGAGTTATTCCAATATTGTGATATTTTACCAATTCATTTTAATTATAAATACCATATCTTAAAAGAGCAATTTTTTAAGACAGATATACAAAATTATATTACACATGATAATGTTTTAACGCCACAAATAATAAAAAGATTATTACAGAAACCTAGCACGAATAACTTTTATGGCAAGAGAACCTCGCAATATATTATTCCACATCTTATCAATCAAATGCCAATTGAGTTAAGGGATAATATTACTGAAAAAACAGTAGCTCCGTTAATTAAAAAACATATGTTTGAAAATTATAGGCGTACCTTCCTTGCGGATCATCCTGTAGTGTGATGTCGTAACCGGTTGTCTGGGTGAGGTGAGCGATGCCGCAGGAATATTACTCGCAGACATTGACACCTTACTGTTGTACCGATAACAGGTTACTAAAGTAATGTATGCGATTTATAAGTACTTATATTTTAATACGACTTCCGATTTAAGTATTTATATTTTAATACGACTTCCAGAGTGGAAGTGTTAATATCGGGACAAACCCTTCCAGGGTTTTACGATATTATTATGCTTATAATGTAAACAATAAGAATTGGATACCTAATTAAAAAAAAATGCAAAGAAAAAATTATGTGACGTTAATGTTATGCTTTTCGATTATTATGCTTAGTGATTTATGCCAAGCGTCTTTATGACAATCAACATTATGCCAAATGAAAGGTCCCCAAATGTATGGTATTTGATTCAGTATTCATATTATCCAATACAAAATTAAGGGACGGAAGAGAGATAAGACTTTTAGGAATAAAAAAAAAGTTGTATTCTGTAAAAAAAGTATTTCAGGCTATTCAGGTATTTTCGTCTAGTAGCCATAATATGTTACGGAGCTGATGATGAGAGGTTCCTGGAAGGATAGGATTTCCGGATAGTACTTTAAATGCATTCTTTGAATTATGCACACGTTTTGGTCCCTAATTGTATTCTCTTGTGATTCAGGTCAGCTGGAAATGGAAAGTACAACTCCTTGACAAGCTAGGAAATAATCCTTTTCGCACCACCTGCCTATGAATGACATATTCTACTAGAAAATTCTAGGTCAAGTGAACCCAACGTAAAGTAAATCATTGCAAAGCTCTAAAAATAGGGATAGAATATTATTTCCCTAGTTTTGAATTAATTTGTATTTGGAACACAAAAAGTAGTTAAATTTCGATAGAAACCCTTCTTATATTGTTAAGCGAAAAAAAAATTCGAAAGTCCGTGTAGACACTAAAATTTAATAAAAAATAAACTGAAATTTAATATCGCCATGTTACTTACATTTTACATTTGAAGGTTTTTAAAAAGCAAACGGCTATAAGCACCTACAGCCATTTCTTCTGTACCCATATTTTACACTTTTTTGTGTTTTTAAAGTCAGTTTTTATTAATTTGTTCATTCTTCTTTTATTTGAATCGTTTTAGTGAATGTAATACCAGCTTGTCTTTTTAGTAATTTTAATACTAGCTCACCGAAGTAACTTGACAAAATACAACTAAGACTCAATATCCGCCTATGTACGAGTATTTTAAAAAAATCTAACTCCTAAATATCAAGGATCTTTCCAGCGTCAGCTCGGCTCATGACTACCAAAGGATTTGCCTCTGGTAGTCACGAACCTGAATAACTTCGGACATGAACATGAAACACGATGGACGACGGACGTGCCTATAAAATTTAAGGGCTTCTCTCGATATCCTGGAATCCCATCACCAAATCAAGTTTATAGCGTAATCAACATATATAAAAAAATAAAAATATGATTAAAACAAAAATACTTTTTTCCTGTCAATATTTCATAGTGTTTACCAAATTCTGACACATATCTTTTGTTTTTTTCAGTGGAGCTGCAGTGGGGGAGCTTCCAGCGTGAGTTCTTTATCTATCTCATCTTTGAATAAGTATAAACTACGACGAAAACATGTTTGCTCTCCTTAAGAGTTGTTTTGTATAGGCACAAGAATTTGGGTCACCTCTCCCCTATACCTTGACATAGATAACTGGTTTATTTATGTGACCGTTCCTGTTATACCGAACTTTCCGTCTGATTTGATATTGCTCGCAAGTTTTTGATATGTGGGCTGGATTAAAAATTTAAAGCACCAAAATGGATGCGGATGTTTTGGTTGAGGTGATTTCAATTACATCGCATAAATGGTTTTGTTTAAGTACAAGGCATCCGTGAATAATTTAGGCATACACTATAATAATCATACCATCTATATTATGACAATAAAAAGGAATAACATGTTTAAAGAGTATGCTTATTTGTTATATGATAGACTGTATTTCATTTAAAAAAATCTTATTCTTATATTACATAAAATTTACATGCTATTAATCCTCTATAACTCACTACAGAGAACCTACTTTGTTACAAGCTTTTATTTACTTTCATCTGTCACGGCGTCTGTAATGAAATCTTGCAAGTTAAATTTGACCCATTCCCGGTTTTCGCGTATAATATATATCGCGTGACAATGCAATATTATAATAACATTTAGCCGATCTGATGCTGGAGCTGGAAGGTGGTCATAGAAACTCCGCAATAAAACGACACAACCCCATCGAATTGGAGCTCGTTTAATTGGCATTGACGAGTATTTTCCTCCTTTTAGAACATTAAAATATAAGCTTGTTTATAAAAATGTTTTTTAAAATTAAACTGCATGACAAAAATTATTATATTATATTTGTTGAAAAATTTGATGACATGTCACGTTATCTTTCAAATTTTCATTATGTTTAATTTTCTCTCTAGTGTCTACTGATTGTACTGACTTCAAGGCTCCTTACTACCTGTATAAAATTGTACAAGAAAATTTCCGAGAAAATGTACTTTATACTTGTGTCCCTCAAGAATGTTCCCCCAGCGATAAAACAAAACACCCACCACGGGTACAACACTCACTCGTTTGAAATAGATAGAACATCACTGTTTTAGCTGCTGAGGGTAGCTATTTGTAATTAAGTATATTATTCGATATTTGGTTATTTTCATCTAATATCTCTTACAATAATATATAAGATAACATTAAATTTTAATAAGTTAAATATGTATGGTCTTGTGATATCTTTAAAAACTTCAGATGCATGCACGAGTACATGGACATCTACTCGGAGATGGCGTCGCTGGAGGCGGGCGAGCTGGTCAACTCCGCGTTCGGCGGGCGGTACTGCGGGCCCATCCCGCCGCGGCGGCGCGTCTCCCTGCACCGCGCTGTCGCACTGTCCTTCTTCACCGACAAGACGTACACGCCGCCGACCCTCTTCACGGGCACCTACCGCTTCATCAACGCATGTGAGATCAAAGTCCCGCGTTGGGCGCCAAAATTACCAATGAGAAAAGAGTAGGCCTTATTCACTGTTTAAAACTCTACGTATCAACATATAGTTTATACCATTCCCCCTCTAAAAACCTTATTTCATTCACTGAAAACAGTGAATAAAAAGCACTTTTAATCACTCTTTTGGTGTTTGAATTTAGAACACACCGATATATTCGATATCCATCTCAATGCTGTACAATCTACGTGCACAAAAAATACTCGACATTAAATGTTTATTTTCACATAAATCTTTCTTTTTCTCGTAGTCATGGTATCTAGTTAATAAAACGGATTTAGACCGCGGGGCCATGAATGACTCGTCGCTCAGGATTTTAACACTTCAATCAATCATAATGAATCACGACTTCACTTGCTCGTGAGTCATCTATGGCCCTCGTTTTAAATCCGTACTTTATTTACTTTAATTTGTTAAGAATGAGCAAATATACATTTTATGAACACAAATTAATAAAAGTAAGCGAAGTTGGATGGATGCGGGAGGCGCAGGACCGATCGGTATGGAGATCCTTGGGGGAGGCCTATGTCTAACAGTGGGCGTCTTGGCTGAAATGATGATGATGATGATGAAGCGAAGTTTAAGTTTGTTTCGTTAGTAAGTTTCTATTTTCTGTATGATATAAGTTTGGTTCTTTTTGGGGCTCCGTATTTCAAAAAGAAAAACGGAATCCTTAAAGGATCACACGTTGTCCGTCTGTCAAGACTCTTTTTGTCAGGAACGCGTAAAGATCAAATTGAAATTTATATCAAATACTCCAGTCTATGGTTCCTTTCAGCCGTGAGAAAAAAATCAATCTTGTAAGTCGACGGGATCAAAAAATGTAACCGTTCATGTCGGATGTTTTAGCAAATTTTGCAATTTCATATGGTAATTTCAATTTTGCAATTTCAAACTCTAGGTGAACGGGAAATGCGCTATACTTCCCGTTCACGTAGAATCATGAAATTTGGCATAAAACAAGGTCGTTAGAACACATGTTGAGGATAACTCTGAAAACTGTAAACTAGTTAAGATAAGTTTGTACGGAACCCTCGGTGCGCGACTGTTGTACAGTAAGCTCCTCTTGTCGCTCGTAATAGTGGCGGTTTTCGTAGTGTAAATGTAAAGCTTGAATAGGAGCTTACTGTACATGACCGATTTTTTATATTTTATCTTGATGACGATTAACTGAAAGCCATTCACAACCTTAAAGTTAGCTAGTATGCTTAATTTTAATAGATTGTAATTAAAAGCAATTGTGATGATGACTGCATTCTAATTTTTACGTCTCGTCATTAAATATTAAAATACCATGGAAAAAGATGCAGTCCTGTGAAATTAGAATTAAAGTCGGCTTAGAAATACATTAGATACAAGCATTTTAAATTGTTAATTTAAAAGCGATTAGACAGAGAGATCCGACATCAACCGTGACGTCATTGTTGAGTTCGGCCATATAAACTCCTTGTAAATTGCCGTTTTGTTAGAAAGAGATGGAGAAAAATCTTTAATACCTTATCTTGGTTGTTTTTATAGTTATTCGAAAACCGATTTTTCTTTCTGTTTATTATATAAATGAGCTTTTAATAAAGCAAAAACATTTTTTTAGTCATCTAGCCTATTATAAGTTTTTTCTTACATTAGAAAATAGGCTAGATGACTAAAAAAATTTTTTTGCTTTAATAGAAGCTTCTTCATATGATAAACATAAAGAAAAAAACGGTTTTCGAATAACTATAAAAACAACCAAGATATAAGGTTTTAAAGATTTTTCTCCATCTCTTTCTAGCAAAACGGCAATTTACAAGGAGTTTATATGGCCGTACTCAACGATGACGTCACGGTTGATGTCGGATCTCTCTGTCTAATCGCCTTCAAATTAACAACTTAAAATGCTTGTATCTATTGTATTTCTAAGCCGATTTTAATTTTAATTACACAGGACTGCATCTTTTTCCATGGTATTTTAATATTTAATGACGAGAAGTAAAAATTAGAATTCAGTCATCATCCCAATTATATTAAGACTTATAATAATGACGTTAAATTTTATGTCCTCGCGTTTCAGCGGAGTTCGAAATCGGAACACCAGTGCCAAACACGTTATGCTCATTCATGATCGAGGCGAGCAAACGGAAGACCGGGCTGCTCCTGTCGCCGACGTACCCCGGCATCTACCCCAAGGACATGACCTGCAACTACCTGTTCAGCGGGCAGCCCGGCCAGCGGATCCGGCTCGAGTTCCGCGACTTCGACCTCTTCTTCGGCGGACCTCAGTAAGTGATTACAATTTAAATTACTTATCCAGGGTAGAGCAAAAGTAATGCCATAATGTAAGTTGGCTACCATTTTGTTAGAAATGAAAAAAAAACAGCTCTGTTTTCATAAAAAGTTTATGTGAAGATGTAAAATTGATGACATTGAGATGAAAAAACCGGCCGAGCGCGAATCGAACTCGCCCATGACGGGCTCCGTAGGATTTATGACGTATTAAAAAACTACTTACTAGATCTCGTTCAAACCAATTTTCGGTGGAAGTTTGCATGGTAATGTCATATTTTTTTTTTAGTTTTATCATTCTCTTATTTTAGAAGTTACAGGGGGGGGGGGGGACACATTTTACCACTTTGGACGTGTCTCTCGCGCAAACTATTCAGTTTAGAAAAAAATTATATTAGAAACCTCAATATGATTTTTGAAGACCCATCCATAGATACCCCACACGTATGGGTTTGATGAAAAAAAAATTTTGAGTTTCAGTTCTATGTATGTATGTATTCCTATGTATTCCCCCATTCCCCCAAAATTTATTTCTTTTATTTTCTATTTTTGTGTGAAAATCTTAATGCGGTTCACAGAATACATCTACTTACCAAGTTTCAACAGTGTAGTTCTTATAGTTTCTGAGAAAAGTGGCTGTGACATACGGACGGACAGACAGACAGACAGACATGACGAATTTATAAGGGTTCCGTTTTTTGCCATTTGGCTACGGAACCCTAAAAATGACATCGCTCAAATGATCACGTTCCGAATAGGTGCACAATAATGCTCGTTTTACAGTATTTTGAAAAATACTGGCTCCAGATCGGCGGGTTTGGTAGTTTGTTCTGGTAAATGCGAGATTTACGTACAGCTACGACGGTTGACGTACAGAAGTTGCACTCCTTCGATCTTGAAACAAACAAGCCGACATTTTAAACAACTAAAGTTTGAGTATAATAGATAATTAAGCGTATTATTATTATTAGTATCTGAAGCCTCATGTTCCTACGAGCTCGAGCTGGTAGCTACGTGCGGTTGATGCTGATGGCAAATAATCTAGCGTCGCAAGAAAGCGCGTGGAACGTTGCTATACCCCTGTGCCAAGACCGCGGCGGTGGCGCACAGAACAATATACTCCAAGAGGAGCGCGGCAACCCTGCTGCTTTTACACTCGTATCTATAGTCAAGTCAAAGTAATTACTTGAGTAAAAGTCGTTATTTTATTTATTTATTTATTTATATTTATTTACGTAAGATGTGATTTTTATACAATAATTACTGTGAAAAAAAAAAAAAAATGTCTTATAATTGCGTTTGGTGGCTCAGTAGTTCGTGCGTCTGGCCTGTGATAATGGCGATTACGCTTTCGCAATGGCCCGTCACGAGATGGGTGACCAAAAACTTAGTATCTTTAGCTCCTTCGTTTTTTAAAAGGCTAGTTAAGCCGTTGCTCCCAGGTGTATTTGCAATCGTTAAAATGCACTAACCTGCACTAGGTGATGAGCATAACTTTCTTCACTTCTTTCAAATTCTCGTTTATTGTATAAAAATCACAACTTAAGTAACAACTTTTACTCAAGTAATTACTTTGACTTGACTATAGATACGAGTGTTACACTCTCAGTATGCACCGAACGGTGGGTACCTACTTAATTAACAAAAAAAAAACTATTTATTCCCGAAATTAGGGTCCGTCGGTAAAGATGGGTCTAGGTTTCGGTAGGTCGGTTAGTCCTGTAGGGTTACTCTTGAACCAATTCCGAGGGATCGTCATTGGGGTTGTGATTTTTCATACGCTTGAGTAACAACACTAGCGCCAAATTGGATCCGTATTTTGAGAAAATTTAATAATACTGAGTTTGGTTCACCCAAAATTCGCACAATACGGGGTCAATTGGAGCCAATGCGCAAAAATAAGCGTACGAAAAATCACAATCTCAATGCCGATCGATCGGAATTGGTTCAAAAGAAAGCCTACAGCTTTTCGTGGCGGTATGTACTCCCCTGTGGATGTCTCGAAGTGCCGCTCGTACAGGTGAGTCACTCAGGTCCGGGCGTGTGACGCACATCATGTAGTGAGTCAGTAATTTTGACGTCAGCGATTAGTTTTTACAAATTTACCTTCCCTTCGCATAATAGAAAACGAGCGAAGTTATGAGCGCCCACTTAAAATAAAAATGTACGTACAGCGTTCAAATAAAATAAAAGTGTACGTACAACGTAACAATTTATACGCGAAATGTGGTCAAAAGTGATAAACCACTTTCTTGGTCGACTATATCTAAGCGCGTAGTGGCGGGACCTGGTAGTGTCACATAATAAATAATAGTACTTTTGGTTATTTGTCGCCCGGGAGCAAAGTTATTCTGCGTGTCGTACCTTTGAAACACTGACTACGCTCAGCCACCGTAGCATGATCACCAAAACACGACATGATAAAGTGGTTTATCGCGGTGATCTGCCGGAATCCTCGTACGATTAAAACGTACAATACGTTTTGACAGCTCACCTCGAAAAAGCGCTTTATCATAATATCGTGTTTCGGTGGTCATGGTACGGGGGCTGGTTTCCAAAAAGCAACTTTGCAGCCTTAACCTCTCATCTCCAGGCGGTCGCATGCGAACGGTGTGACGTCACGCTATGAAATTTTTATAAAAATACCCTCAAAAAATTCACAACCAAAACACATTTTTCATTCTGTAAAAACCAATGTATTAATTTATAAATTTCCTTTCGTGAGGGTATATTTTAATTATTACAAAGCGTAAAGCCACATGCGACCGATTGGTGGCTGACAGGGTTAAATCATCATCACAGCTCATATACGTCCCCACCGAGGGGTTCGAGCCTACCCTATGTTAGGGTGATTAGGCCTTAGTCAACCACGCTGGCCCAGTGCGGATTGGTCGACTTCACATACATCATTGAATTTCTTCGCAGATGTATGCAGGTTGCCTCACGATATTTTCCTGCACCGTAGGAGCGTCATACAAATGTACATATGAAATTCGAAACGAAAAACACATTGGTACATGGCGGGTCTCGAACCCCGACCTCCCGATTGGAAGGCAAGTGCCGAGACCACAGCGCCACCGACGTCAGGGTTAAATAACGAATAACAATTGGCAGCTGCCCGTTCGACTGGGTGCGCGTCTACGACGGACCCGACAACTCGTCGGCGGTGATCGGCACGTACTGCGGCCAGCAGCGCAACCTCGTGCTGTACTCCAGCGACGAGCGGCTGCTGGTCACCTTCTTCACGCTGCCGCGCGCCGCCAGCACGCAGAACCGCGGCTTCAAGGGTATCTTCGAGTTTTCAGAGAGTTTTGTTAAGTTAGGTAAGTTGTTCTCGTTGACCTGTGCGTTTTCATTTTTTGCTGAAATTATTTTTTACACACACAAGGGAAGCTTGGCATTCATGTCATCTGATGGTGATAATTATAAGGCTGAAGGTGGAAGCAAGCCTCGTCAATAAGTGAGGAACCAACCAGAAAGTCGGTCCTCACCACAAATTTGTCAGAACATAATAATATTGTTCTTGAGTAGGATATGTATATGTTATACAAACAGGCGAGACGATGGTAACTGGGCCAATGGGCTCAGAAGCCTACCACCAACCAAACCAAGCAGAATAGTTTCTGTCTATAAAGAGATCGAACCCTGGATTTCCAGATCATCTCAAGACCACAGACATCGCGTGGTTTCAGTTACTAGACCACGGAGGCGTTTAAATTTAAAAGATCATTAATTCAGTCATTGGGTGCTCGTTAAATATATCTTCAAAATTAACAACTCGGTAAACATTCTTATTATCTTACATACTAAGTAAATTTTGTAATGGTTGCTTACAAAAAATGCAATGCTTAACTAGTATAATATTACTTTTCATTAAACTGAAACATTTATAGTACCTTGAACTTGTTTTCTGCTTAAAAGGGTATCACTGTATATATTTTTATTAGTTTTGCACCTATCTAACTAATTTGTATTGTATTAACTGTTGAACTAATTTCAGATTTTATAAGTAAACACGACGCGGAGCACATAAGAGGCTCGGAGTGTGATCAGAAAATCCTCAGCAAAAAGGAATCTACAGGATTCGTGTACCATCCAAATTACCCATTCCCTTATATACAGAAAGTTGTTTGTAGGTAAGCAAATTATTACCATTTGAATATATAATGTCATAATATAATATATTTCTTGAAAAAATGCACTTACTGATGACATTATTCACATTTCAGATATTTTATATATGGTATGCAAGACTCACAGAATTTAGAAAGAGTGCGTTTAGAGTTCCAAAATTTTTCTATACCAAAAGGCTACAACCCGAAACCAGAGTAAGTACACTTACTCGTATTATTTAGATACTTACCACGTTTTTCTTAAGCTTTGCTTTGATTGTTATTAGCTTTAGGTATCTCGTCTGTTAGAGACAACATTCTTCTGCTGTATGAAAAAAATAGTGACCGTCATGATTTTAATTTACGAGGTAAACACAAATTGGCTTCATATTCAACAAGACTACACAGAGTAGGGAACTCATTCAAGGCATTGGGTATTCGCTTCTACAACAAGATTCCTACTGATATCCAAAACTTGCCTTTTAATAAATTCAAAACAATTACTAAACAAAAATTGTGCGCCAAAGCTTATTACAAAGTATTCGAATTATCTTAACGATAATAATTCATGGATCTAATCTGCTTGGTTCTATATAACAGGCTATTTATTGACTATATGTAACTTGAGTATTTGTAAGTTTTTGTCATTATAAATTATTTGAAACGCGAGCAACCCCCGAGTTTCTGGCTCGCTCTTCTCGGGGAAGTCAACATTTCGAGCGAGTGGTAGATTTAATTTTAATTTTTAATTCATTTCGATGTTTTCAAGTGTATGATTTATACCTACGAAATAAAGTTCTTTTCATTTCATTTTCATTGACATTTCATCTTAAATCGTACAAGTTTGTAACGATATGATACTTACTTTGGGCTCTCTCTCTCAATATGCAAATACAAGTGACTCTACCAGGTGTAGAGTTCGGAAATTGAAACAGCCTTCTCGAGAGGAATAGGCCAGAAACTCCGCAGGTCTAATCATTATAATCAGACATCAGAAGCTGAAGTTTTCAAAAAAATAAAATAAACAGTGAGTGGTCGATTCCAGCTCGTGCCCCGACGGGTACCTGAAGGTGTACCTGCGCGGGCAGGAGGCGACCGACTCGTACGACAAGCACGACGCGGAGCTGTGCGGCGAGGGCGCCGCCGCCGGCGAGCCGCCGTTCCCGCCGCCGCTGCTGTCCGACGGGCCGCGGCTCGTCATGGTGTTCAGCTCGGGCGAGCTGCAGGGCCGCGGCTTCAAGGCCAAGTACACCTTCGAGACCGGTCGGTACCCTTTTTCAACCCAGATAACACGTTGACACGTTTGTACATCGTACATATAGATACGTCAAAATTTTGTGAAGCACAACGCATTATAATAAGTGGTGTGTTGAGCAGAACGTAATAGCACGGCGGGCGAAGGCGCCTGTTCATACTAATCTCTATTAGTTGGTTTGCTGTACGACAACGCACGCATTTTGCCAAGAACCTATTCTCTATAGTGATGTTAGTGTACAGTGTATGAAAGGAAATGTAGAATTACAAAAAATATTTATTTAATAAGAATTCTACGACAAAATTATAAATCAATCTTTCAAATTGACAAGCGACAGTGGAATTCCCTATTTCGTTTGATGGTCGCACATGGTCGCACACACGGGTTGATCGATCTGGGTTGTCAAACTTATGATTGTTCTCTAAAATTTAATGGGGCTGGCAGCCCTTTGTATCCTCGGGGCCCTGGGCTGAAGCTCAAAAAGCCCATAGGTAGATCCGCTCCTGACAACGCATCAAACTCACAAAATTGTTGTGATACACCGCTTCGCAAATTTTGCCTATCTTTGAAGACTCCATGCACTGGCAGTTATTGCCTCCTTGTAGACGCACAGCGTGCCTATACGTCGTTCAGCGCAGGTCGCGTCACACATTTAGTCAACCTTTGCGACCCGCGGGGAAAAGCGCCCCGCGTCCTAGGACGTCAGCGCTATACCGTAGAACTACTGTACTGTCACGTGCTCATAGCAGACCGCACTGGTAGACCGTCTCTGGACGTCGATCCTGTTTGGTCTGAAAATATATGTGCGGCATAGGTGTTTTTGTCTCTTTCTCGCTCCGTTGCAAGACGTCTGTCACTCGGAATCACGATTCGTTACAAAGGATCCATTTTTTCTTCCATACAACTATGCCCAAAACACGTACCTCGGGTTTTATTACATTTTTCTATGTAAAAAAATCTGAAAATTCATAAAATAATAAAAATAATTTTTATTAAACCATTTGTACCACATGAAATTATGACTTAAACATTTTGATGACTGGCAATATAGCATCAATATTAAATAAAGCGTATTAGCGTAGTGTATTCTCCAAACCTGTTTAGTGAAGATTTTCCAACTATTAAAATAATAAAAATAATAAATATTTGTTATAATTTACTTAATTATAACAAATATTACAATAAAACTCGTAACAAGTCCATATTCCAAAGCATAAATAAATCTTGTTAATAAGTGTCACATAGTCTGTGGCATGGTGTTTATTTGGCAAATAGGCAAACATTACCCAATAAAAAAAATAAAAAATAGTGAAAAGTCATTAGGATGTGTATTGTATTGACTTAGCAAATTCACAATTACTGGTGATTTGTAAGCGATCGTAAATAGATGTTGGACACACACACATAACAAACTCCATATTTTTAATTAGAAGAACTTTAACTTCTTTAAATACCTATAATAAGAAGAAGATTAGTGAAAAAAATGTTATCAAGCGACCATAACAATGACTGATTGTCAATGTAAAACCTTGATGTCCATAACTACACGTTTCGTTTCACCAAGTTTCGCATTCACTTATCATTTTTTTACTATTTTTTTTTAAAAATCTATTAAGTTTGTAAAGATTTTAGCCCTTAGGTCATTTTCAATACATTATTATCCTTCATTTTATATAATTTGTACCTCGGTACATGATTTGGGCAAATACGGAAGACCTCCTTTAACGTACTCGTATTTAACGCCTTTTTTACATACAATACCATAACTTTCTGGTTGTTTGATAGGCTAATTAAATTTGGTGCAGAATACCGAGTGCCCGGCACGGCGGCGCCGGGCGGCGAGTGCGCGTTCACGTACCGCTCGGAGGCCAAGAAGGGCGGCCACTTCAACTCGCCGCGCTACCCCTCCAACTACCCGTCGCGCACCAACTGCACCTACACGCTGGAGGCCACGCCCAACGAGCAGGTCACCGTCGTCTTCGAGCACTTCAAGGTGCGCGCCGACGGCTGGAACGCTACCGCCGGCCTGTACGGGTGAGTGATCACTGCACTTTTGTTTTAAATGATGCGTAGCTAGCTTTATCTTATTGTAGGTATACTATAAGAAAAATTTATTATTATGAAAAAGATATGACAGTGATATAACTTTTTTCTGCAAAAGTGAATGTAATATCCTATTGTTATTGTTTATCTATCTTACCTTAGTATATTTTCTGTGTTCCTGACATTGTTCTTCTTTTTATAGTTTTTAACTATTTTATTTTCTTTATGTACAAATGAAGTACAAAGGCGGACTTAATGCCTTAGGCATTCTCTACAAGTAAACCTTAGGGTGGTTGAGAGACTGTTGTGGTAGATGCACATTTTGTAGAATTTTTTTGACAAAGTAATTACAAAATAGATATGAAACGAATAATATTAATGGATAAACTAATAAACCTTATTAGATATATATACATATATATACACATATATACACATATACACGGTGTTTAAATAATAAATTCTTCATCGAAAACTCATTATTAAAATGTGTTTACACGTAATGTCAATCAACCTAAAATTTTCATGTAAATCATAGACATGATGATACTATGATTAACATGAAAATTTTGGGTTGAATGACATTACGTGTAAGCACATTTTAATAATGAGTTTTCGATAAAGAATTGATTATTTATTGGTTATTTTGAAAAACCGTGTATATATAAACATTATATACTAATGAATAAAAAGTAAGATACATTCTAATAAATCTACAACTTAACGTGATTGAAGTTCTCCCGACAACCATTTACGTAACCGCTTCTTGAAAACGTACAGACTAAGTAGTGGACATTCTAATGTCAAAAGAGAGCGTGTTACAAGGGAGAATCGATTCAACGAAGAAAGAGGAATGGAAAATATCTGTATGATGGGATGGACATATGAGTAGTCGATTTGACGAAGAGCGGAGGTTTTTATCAAGAGATGTAGTACATAAGTATTCGAAATGGGATTTGAGATAAGTAGGTGAATTCAAGGAATGGTGTAGGATGAGAAAAGAGTGATTAAAGCCCTCATCTTACTGCGTTGTCGAATGGACATCCAACATAGACTATTACGGTGGGTGGAAACGTGATCATACTTCCTAAGATTGAACACAAAGCGAATGCAGTTATTCAACAACCGGTCTAGTTTATTCAAGAGATCCGCATTCAGGTCACCATAGTCGATTAAGGGAAATATTAGACTTTGAACCAACATCGCTTTGGTGTTTCTATCATCGCATCATAATTGAATCAGACCAAACAGAGCGTGCAAAGTGCGCGGCAGTAACAACTACGAATGCGTGGCATTCGAAAGACATCTTCTTCTTCTTCTTCTTCGTCGTACGGGCATTTTCCGCAACTCGACGACTGTGCGCCTGTTTTGCGTCGGAGGGTTGAAAGCTGGATCACTCCAGCCATCCTAGCTCCTCCAGGAAGTTTCCCAGCTCTCGAAGGTTGCCCAGGACGTCCTGGAGGGTACCCGGGCTGCCCAGGTACTTTGCCCGGTAAGTTGCCACCTCTCTGCATTCTAGCAGCACATGGGCAGCTGTCTCCTCTGCCTCCATGCATGCTCTGCATAGAGGACTGTCCGTGATACCTAGGTTAAAAAGGTGCCTGTTAAAATTGCTGTGTCCCGTTAATGCACCCGTGATTAGGCGCAAGCGAGGTTTTTCCAGCTGTATTAAGGCCTTGGAGAGACGAGGATCAACTCGGGGTAGTGCGAGCTTTGCCTGTCTGCACTCCTCCAGGGCGCTCCAATATTGCTCGTGTAGGTAGTGTGTGCGTTCGCATACCTTACCTTTGAACCAACTCAGTGGGATTGGGATGATTGGCTCCGGTCCAATGGGTGCCATGCTCGATCCCCAACGAGCAAGTTCATCTGCTGCGTCGTTGCCCCTCGCGCCGCTGTGCCCCTTTATCCAGTGAAGGGTAATGTTATTTGTCGTACCTGCCATATTTAGGGCTGTGTGACATTCGTGTATCAATCTCGCAGTGGTGACTGCACTTTCTAAGGCGTGCAGTACTGATTTGCTGTCCGAGTGTATAATTATATTACAGTTGGTCACCTTCCTTTCTGTAATTGCTCTGGCCGCCAGCAGGATGCCCATGCACTCTGCTTGAAAGACGGTGTTGTATGTGCCTAGAGGCATGGATATGTGTATGTTAAGATCTTCTGAGAAGACACCTGTACCTGTACCATACCCTGTTTTAGATCCATCGGTGAACACTTCCAATGCCTTATGTGTGACACTGCGGTTTTGCTGCTCTACCAGATGGATTTTGTATTTCTTATCAAAAATGTAGACAGGTTTTATTCTGTCGCAGGCTGCGTTCACAAGTGGAGTTTCTACCCATACCTTCAATAGGCCATCAAAGTGTTTTACCTTGTTGAAGTTAACTTGATGGAGTTGTTCCAGTCTCAACGCTGCCATCGCCGCTTCTTGTTGGATATGCAAGCTCAGCGGAGTGATGTTTAGCATCACTTCTAGGGCAGCTGTTGGTGTTGTCCTCATGCAGCCAGTGATGGCACAGCATGCCAAACGCTGGAAGCTTTGTAGTTTTTTCGCACAAGTCGTCTGATTCGTCTTCGGCCACCAAACTAGTGCTCCATAACTTACCATCGGTCTTATGACGACTGAATACAGCCATTTCATTATTTTAGGGCTAAGACCCCAGCGCTTGCCCACCATCTTACGGCATTGCCATAAGGTGATGCTTGCGGCTTTGATCTTACTTTCGATATGGCTATTCCAGTTTAATTTACTGTCTAGTATTATGCCTAGATACTTTACCTCGTTTGACAGTGTTAACGTGGTACCAAAAAGTTTGGGTGGATTATGGTGACCTGCATTTCTTTTATTTGTAAACATTACCAGTTCTGTTTTAGCGGGGTTCACAGACAAGTCATGTTGTCTGCACCATCCTTCCAGAACCTTCAGTCCCGCTTGCATGGTATCGCAGACCACATCAGCCCGTGGACCTACCATGAGTATTGTGATGTCATCTGCATAGCCAACTGTATAAAAGTACCTTCTGTTTAGGAGAGTTATGAGTTCGTTTATTACCAGGTTCCATAGAAGCGGTGACAGTACCCCTCCTTGTGGACATCCTTTGGCCACAACTGCGCCTCGATTGTCTCCCGCTATCTTTACAACCCGGTTGCGTAGCATGTTCACTATCCAGTGTGACAGTAACGTGGATACTCCGTGCTTCCTTAGAGCAGCCTCAATGCTGGAGTAGTTGGTTTTGTCAAAGGCCCCCTCGATGTCGATGAAGGCTCCCAGGCAGACCTGTTTACATTGTAATGCAGTTTCAATCTTACCTACAACCTGGTGTAGCGCTGAGTCAGTGCCTTTTCCTGAGCAGTAGGCGTGTTGGTGTTTATGTATAGGAAAGTTTTGTAATACTCCGTCCCTGAGTACCCTGTCACAAATCCTTTCTAAGGTCTTCAATAGAAATGAAGTGAGGCTTATTGGTCTAAAGGATTTGGGGTTTGTGTAATCAGTTTTGCCTGGTTTTGGTATAAAGACAACCTTCACCTCTCTCCACTTAAGTGGAGTATAGCGATAAGCCAGGCAGGCCACGAGTATTTGTCTGAGAATGCGGTTGAGGTACTTACCACCCCATTGCAATAATGCTGGAAAGATTTCATCTGTACCTGCAGTTTTGAAAGGTGCGAAACTCTCAACGGCCCACTGCACCATCTCATATGTAACGATGTTGTGAGCCTCAAACCAGTCTGCTTTCGTTGGTTTGTAACTGTGTTCCGGCCATTCGACTGCATCTAAGAAGCTACTGCCCGGAAAGTGAGTAAGAAGAAGTGTGTCGTTTCTCTGCTCTGTGGTGAGCGTCATTGACCCATCTGGCCTGCGAAGGTTCCCCAGAGTGTGGTCACCTTGTTTAGCCAGTATTTTCCTTACCCTGTTTGCTTGCATATTGGATGTAATCTCGTTACTGAAATTTCTCCATGATGCTGTTTTCCAGTATCTAATGCGTTTTTTATACTTAGCTTTAGCTGCCTTAT
Organism: Schoenobius gigantellus; assembly: GCA_963935595.1. Lineage (NCBI taxonomy): Eukaryota > Metazoa > Arthropoda > Insecta > Lepidoptera > Crambidae > Schoenobius > Schoenobius gigantellus. Next base: position 31,830,674 of record OZ012551.1, read on the forward strand.
AATCGTCCCAGTCTTGGTCCGCGTTTGTGTTCATTGCTCTGTTCAGCCTTTTCCTGACCACTCTGCGCAGGTTCTCCAGCTCCGGACCCCACCAGTGGTTCTTACCTCTTTTGTGTGGGGTTGGTGGCGTTAGTGGGCAAGAAAGGTTGTAGCAGTTTGTTATGGTATGGTTGAGTACTGTTACCTGTTTTTCCAACGAGTCTATGCTATCAAGCCTTCCGTCGGTGTTTATTGACTTCATGCTTGTAGCTATTAAGCTAGCAAAGCGATGCCTGTCTGTTTTCCTAGGTTTCCTTTTAGGGGACCTTGTTTCGGTTGTTACCTTGATGTCGTAGCGAATCCAGCGATGGTCTGAGCAGGATGCCTCATTAGAAACGTGCCATCCTGATATCTGGTTCGCCACTGAACTAGTAGCAAGAGTAAGGTCGATTATTGTGCTACATCGTCTACCAACAAAGGTTGGTTCGTTACCTGTATTTACTATTTCTAGGTTTGTAGACAAAAGAAATTCAACAAGTTGGTTACCTCTGTTGTTACCTTGATCCATGCCCCACAGTGGGTGGTGAGCGTTGGAGTCTGTAGAGATGATCAGCTGGAGCCCGTTCTTCTCACAGAAGCGGACCAGACGCACTGTTTCATCTGGAGGAGCTGGCTCGTTGTCAGGCATGTAAGCTGATGCGAGGACCACATTTTGGTCCTGTTGATCTTGATGCAGTATTAGCCTTATGGCGCAGAGATCTCTGGAACAGAAATCCGTTAAAGGCTGTGTCTGGATATTTTCCGAAATGAAAATGCATGCTCTCACATCACTCATAGCAGCACAGATTAGCTTACCTCCAAGGTTGGAGATTCCCCTAACCGTGCCGCCCCTTAACCACGGCTCCTGGATAAGGGCGACCGCTGTGTTGTTAACCTCCAGCCACTTTCTGACCTGAGCCGTTGCGGTGATGCTGTGGTGGAGGTTGCATTGGAGAATCTTGGCTTTAGAGGAGGATGCCATCTTGGCTTTCCTCGCCCTCCAACACCAGATTCTCCATGCTGAGCAACTCGTCGATATCCGTGCCCTCGCTCACCCGACTCGGGCCCGGTACGGGTTCCTTGCTGGGTGGGTTTGTAGCGCCCGTCGGAGTCGACGTAGTCGGGTTTGCCCGTGTGTCCAAGGACGACCCAGGGTTGCCTCCCAGCGGTAGCGCGGTAAACTTCCCCCTGCCATCCTGGAACTTTATGTAGGCGGTCCCGACTAGGTAGCTCAGCTGCCTTTCTTGCTCCATGATACAGGATACAAGGTCTTCAGGCACACTTACTACAATAAACGTGGCCTTCACCTTCTCCTGTACATGGATGGCATGTAGGAGCCATCGGTGAACCTGGGCCCAAGGGTTCGCCAGATTCAGACGTCTGCCAATACGAATTGGGTCAGTTTCCACCCTTGGCAGCAACACTCCACAACGCACACGTTTCGGAATGTCCGCTGGTTTAAGCGCGACAAAACCGTCGGTGCCTTCAGGAGTGTAGGCCTTGATCTCTTCCCTGACCCAATTCGCTGTGGCCTGATCTGCGCAGTGCAGACGTAGGCTACCGTCCACATAGGCGGGACGTGCTTTAAAGATTGGCCTTGGGACGTCCAAATTGGTGCCCATGGCCAAAACGTCAATCCTTTCAGACAGGTAGTCTTCGATGCCCTCCGCAGCCTCCCGTGAAATATGTCCACGTTTGGCCGAGGTAATTGCAACGACAAACTCCCTGCTGGCAGGTGTTGCAGTCGCAGCTGCGTATGAGGTGGGTCTGGGGCCGTGGGATCGGTTCAGCTTCTGCCTCTTGGGTTGGACTTGAGGTGACATAGTCTCCTCTGGTCTGGCCCGTTTGGCTTTGGCCTTACCTTTCCCTTTCGATCCCTTCCCTACTGTGACACCCTTCCCGTTGCTCGGCTCCGGCTTCGCCTTCGGTTTGTTTGGTGGCGGGTTGCCCCGTGAGTCCACCTTCGTCACCTTCGGTTCGTCCATAGCCTTGCCGCGTTCAGGGGTCACTTTAGAGGTGCACTCAGCAGTTTTAGGCCCCTCACCTTCCGCCTTCCTCTGCTGTTGCTTCCTCTTAAGTTTCTGGAACCTCTTTTTCCTTCTGGAAATGCCCGGTCCGCCAGGCGCAACTGCCGACTCGCTTTGCCCCTTCTCAGGGGTTCCACTTGCCTTGCGTTTTGCCTTGCCGACCGTGGCCCAGCCGAGGTTCAGGTCGCCCAAAACATTTGGGACCATGTGTTGTGTGGGAGTGGGAACAGCCGTGGATTTCTCTACGGCTGCGCCATCTGTTAGTTGCACAGAGATCGCAGGTTGCCCCGCTTTCCCGTGTGCAGCATTACCTTCAGGTTTCCCCTCAGGTAGGGTAGTGTTCTTTATCTTGGGATCCATGAAGAACAGTGAAAAACTTCATCCATCTGGCTTCCCACCCTCCACGGAGCCCGCACATTTGGGAGTGCCCATACGGTGCACTAGGACTACCAGATGGATATAGGAGCAAGGGTTCGATGAGAGGGCGCGACATCGGGCACTCGGAGAACAGGAAGGAACACGCTTCCTGTATCCTTTCACCTTCAGCATGACCATCATCAGCCCCCCCGCACCTCGCCTGCGAACCTCTGACGGTACGCGTGGCCATTTCCTTTTGTTCGGCTACTACAAAAGGCTACCGTTTCGGTGGAACTCCGGACCAAAGGGGCGTGTTGCATAGCAGGAGTACTACCACCGACACCTGCTCTGCTCAACCTCCCAGGACTCCTTCATCCCCCCTTACGGCGCTCAACTGTGCAGGTCCTAGCACAGGAAGGGCTAGATAGTCCAGTGGGTCGCCCTTCTAGTCTCACCGGAACCGAGGTCTCTTAGAGAGAGAGATCCTAGGAATGACAGGAAAATCGGGAGAGGAAAGGAAAAGGTTGTTCGGGAGCTAGGGGGGGGATGCGTCTGACTATTTCAGTTACGTCTGTTTCAGAGGGAATCAGACCAATAACAGGCGGCAACCACGTGAAGGATAATGGTCAGGCTTGCCTTGGGGATCTACACGACCAGCGCTCTCCCCCAAGGCCATATGCCAAGTCACCTACCTGGATAGGAAGGTGGCTTAGGTGATGACTTAGGACAAAGCGTCTTAGTATGCGCCAAAATTGTCTTAAGTTATCCCCCGCCCATATTTTCGAAATATGGGCCCATATATTCGAAAGACATAGTTTCTGCCGGACTTTATCTTGGCATACTATTGGGAAAATTACGCGTGGCAGAGTAATGTCCTCCTAACCGATATTCGGTCACGGCGGCCAATCTCCACAGAGACTAGCCATCTGCGCAGGAGATATAATAGAGCACAAGTGACTGCGCAAACGCAAGTGCACTCTCTGTTCCTTCACTCGCCTAGTCCGATGCACTTAAATATATCCTGCGCAGATGACTGCTCCAGAAAATAGGACTCCGAGGACAAGAAAGTCCCACGGCGATGGATGGAGGTAGAGAGGTTGGGTCGTGATGCAATCCGACTTTGTCTGAAGTCTGCACGTGGGCGGCTAGCGGAGAGTGGTCGCTTTCTCGTTGCCTTGGGGTGACAGCGCGAATTCGGCAGCACCACTAGCGACGAAGCAGCCCTGTTCAGGGAGGCACTGCTTCCCCCGCTTGGTCGGGGAGGGGGCTAGAAAAGGTGCCCTAAACAAATGCTCACCCTCACTAAAGAAAATGGGAGGTAGTAACCGCGGCTGCCTGGCATCCCAATGTTCGCGGTCGACGACACAAGAAATTACTAACAATAAATAAAAATATGACATTTGGAGCATGGAATGTACGCACATTACTCGATCGGGAGACCAACTTGTGCCCGGAAAGAAAAACTGCCATTGTAGCGCGAGAGCTGCTTCGCTACGGTGTCGATGTAGCTGCACTCAGCGAAACACGTTTAGCTGATGAAGGTCAGCACGTTGAACACGGCGGTGGTTACACTTTTTACTGGAAAGGGAGTCCATCTTGCGAGCCACGACAAGCTGGTGTGGGATTCGCGATTAAGAACACCATCGCGAAAAGACTAGAAGAATTTCCTGTGTGTTTCGGAGCGTCTTATTTCACTACGTCTACATCTGGAAAACGACAACTATCTAAACCTTATCAGCATTTATGCGCCAACTATGGTTAAGGATGATAGTGTCAAAGATAAATTTTACGAGGAACTTTCTCAATGCCTAATCAAAATTCCCCCCCGAGAGCAAATACTTCTCCTAGGTGACTTTAATGCCAGGGTTGGGCGACAAATAGAATCGTGGCCAAAGGTGTTGGGTCGGCACGGCGTAGGAAACATGAACACTAATGGCCAACTGTTGTTAAGCTTTTGCGCGGAACATGGACTTGCCATAACTAACACTATGTTCAGAATACCAGCCAAGTATAAGACTACCTGGATGCATCCCAGATCAAAACACTGGCATCTAATCGACTACGCTATTGTCCGGCAACGGGACTTTTCTCAGGTTGCAATTACCCGCGTTATGCGTGGTGCAAACTGCTGGACAGATCATCGACTGGTTGTTACGAAGCTTCGGCTCCGACTTCAAACCCCTAAAAGATCTTGCAGAGTAAAGCCCAAAGCTGTGAACATCGATAATCTTAAGAACCCAGACATACGGGCTAAATATGTACAGTTTTTGAGTGACAAACTAACCTGCGATGAGGGGAGTGGAGATCTCCTTGAGAGCTGGCACGCCATGATCTCAACCATAAAAGAGGCAGCCTCTAATATACTTGGCCTACAGAAGCGTATCAGTGATGACTGGTTTGATGAGAACGACGAAGCACTGATGGCAGCACTTGAAGAGCATCGCAAGCTTTTAAGACAAACGCTAGACCTGCCCGAAACCTCAGTTAACTTAAAGAAAAGTGGAGCTGCGCTGAGAAAAATGACTAGGGAATTGAAGGACAAGTGGTGGCTGGAAAAGGCACGTTACATGCAATACCTGGCGGATACTAACCAACTGGGAGCATTTTACGTAGAGGTACGGAAATTGACGGGGCCGCTTAAAGTTCCGACTGTGCCCCTGAGGTCACTTGATGGTCAGCTTCTCAAGTCCAAGGATGACGTACTTAGGCGATGGCGAGATCACTTTCACGATCTGCTTAACGTGAGTCGAACTGCAGATCTGGAACATATTAACTCCTTGCCCAGCCTTCCCGAAAACACAGATATAGAGGGCCTACCGACTATTAGCGAAGTGGTCAGTGCCATTAATCAGCAGCAAAATAAAAGAGCTTGCGGGATAGATGACATTACTGGCGAACTTATTAAGTACGGTGGAGAGCGGTTACATTCAACCATTTGGCGGCTTTTTGTAAGGATGTGGGAAGAAGAACGAATACCCCATACATTTACAATTTCAAGAATATGTGCTCTTTACAAAAATAAGGGCGATCGCTCCGACTGTGACTCGTTTCGGGGTATATCACTGCTCTCAATGCCGGGTAAAGTGTTCGCCAGAGTTCTATTGAACCGCCTTATGCTGCTGTCAGAAAGTGTATTGCCGGAGACTCAGTTCGGATTTCGGCCGAATAGAGGAACGTGTGAAGCCATTTTTGCCATCCGACAGCTACAGGAAAAGAGTCGAGAGCAAAAGCAACCTCTTTACCAGTGCTTTGTTGATTTGGAGAAGGCCTTTGATAGTGTTCCGCGCGAGGCCCTCTGGCTGGTGCTGCGGAAGTTGGGATGCTCTGCGAAGTTTGTGCGAATGATTAGACTCCTGCATGATGACATGACATGTTGTGTTACAAGTGATAGTGAAGAGTCAGATTATTTTCCAGTCACCTGCGGCGTAAAACAGGGCTGTGTAATTGCACCTACTCTCTTCGCCCTGTATTTTGCAGTAGTAGTCGGAGATACGTTGCAGCGGACTTCTGTTGGCATCCGAATACGCTTCCGCTCTGAAGGCAGCATTTTTAATTTGGCAAGACTTAGAGCAAGCACCAAGGTATCACACGCTTTAATCACGGAGATAATGTATGCCGATGACTTGTGTTTTGTAGCAGAAACCCCTAACGAACTTCAACACCTAATGACCACTTTTGATGACTCCTGTCATAGATTTGGACTCAAAATTAGCGCGAGCAAGACCGAAGTAATGGCAATGGAGTCACCGGAGGTTATTCAATCATTCCAAATACGTCTGGGTGAAGCGACTTTGAAGCAGGTGGACAATTTCAAATATCTGGGGAGTACACTATCATCGAAGTACGAGCTGGATGCCGAAATAAATCACAGACTTGGAGCTGCTTGTGCAGCCTTTGGAAGATTAAGATCAAAGGTGTTTTGTTCACACGATATTAAGCTGTCAACAAAAATATCTGTATATATGGCAATTGTACTTCCCAACTTACTCTACTCTGCGGAGACGTGGGTACTCTATCGCAGGCACATAAGGGCATTGGATAGGTTTCATCTTAAATGCATACGTAGCATTATGAACATTAAATGGTCGGACCGTGTTAGAAACACGGAGGTTCTTCGACGGGCTAATGTCTACGGAGTGGAGGCTTATCTTATGAGGCGGCAATTGCGGTGGAGTGGGCACGTATCCAGGATGCCGGAGAAAAGAGTGGCTAGACAGATATTTTACTCGGAGTTACAAAAAGGCAAACGTAGTAAGGGTGGCCAGTTTCTCAGATACAAGGATGTATTAAAACGCCACATGAAACGCTGCCACATCGAGCCTTCCAATTGGGAAGTATGTGCTCAGAATCGCTTGGAATGGAGACGTTTAGTGCAGTCGAAGGTCGGAGACTTCGAAGAAGAAAGGAGGGCTGACCTCGATGCTAGACGAGACAATCTGAAGGCTAGACCACCATCAGCCATCACGTATAACATTATCAATGGAATCCTGACATGCAGTTTATGTGCGCGTGTATTCAGCACAAAAATTGGCTACTGTAGCCACATGAGAGCGCACAATAGGGCAAATCAGCAGAGCCCTATGCAGTAGCATGATGCAGTCGCTGTGGCCGAAATCGGCCTAGAGCATCATCATCATCATCATCATCATAGTTAGTTTGAAAGAGGGTAGCCTGAAACGGACTGAAACATATAGCCAAGCAGCTTTTAACGCTATTCAATCGAATGTTATACAGGATGGATTTTTGAGATGGGATTTAAAGGGCAGGTACATTAACCGCTATAGTTACAAGAAAACATTGTTAGGCAACCATCCATAACTTTCTAAGATATTCTGATCTGCATTCACAGATTTTGGAAAAAAGTTACAGTCAACAAAAAAAATGCTGAGATAGCAAAAAAAATTTTAATGCCTATCGATCCTATTTCATGTAAGGATCAAAAGACTCTATGGGACCATTGTTTGAGTACTAGAAACGACAGAAAACGCCAAAAACATTTCCCATACATTTTGTACGGAAAATTCTCGGATCCTATTTGTTATAAAATTCTCGGATCCTATTTCTATTAAAAAGTTATGGATGGTTGCCTAACAATGTTTTCTTGTAACTATAACGGTTAAAGTACCTGCCCTTTAAATCCCATCTCAAAAATCCACCTGTATATTCGAAACTGGTGACAGACTCCGTAAACAAACTAAATGACCTGGGACAACAGAACAGAGTTATTCTGAAATGGGTACCAGGATATTCAGGTGTTGTCGGTAATGAAAAGGCCGATGAACTTGCAAGGGCTGGAGCGGAGGGTCAACAGATAGGTCCAGAACCTTTCTGTGGCATCTCGAAACGTCATGCAATGCAACTCCTTAAGGAAAACCTTCTAAGTGAATCAAAAAAATACTGGCCGAGCTAAACCAACCAGGATTAGTACACGCTAAAACCTTGATAGAAGGATACTCGCAAAAATGAACTACTGAACTTTTACAGTTCAATAAGACGAACACCGGTGCGATTGTTCGAGCCTTAACTGGTCACTGCAAACTAAACAGACACCAATTTCACATAAAATTAAGTGAATCTGATATTTGCAGATTTTGCGAAAAGGAGCGTGAAACACCCTAACACCTCTTGTGCGATTGTGGACCTCTAAGTCACAAACGAAGTATCCAGCTGGGACGACACTTAATCAGCCTAGGGGAACTGAAAGCCAGAGCCATCTTGGATTTCCTGGTAGCGGCCAGGCTAAAAGAGATACTGTAATTTGGCGGCGAGTCACAATAGATTTTTAGGTCGCAGTGACTACAACTTCATTGAAGCTGCATAGCCCCAACAATACGAATAAGTAGATTACGTTATTTTGGAAAATCAGTTTGACTATAAGGAATTAGGGGATCTTATAAAAAGGTCAGCGAGGAACGATTAATGGTATTCCAAGTGGTCTCATTCGTAGTCAAAGCAGTGGGACCACGAGTAACGACCCGACCATTCTGGGGTGGGCACGGCCCAGCCGGCCCCCCCTCTATATACGCCTATGTGTGTCAGGGGCACCACGTGCAGCGAGGACTGGCTGGAGGCGTGGTGGACGGGCCGCGAGGGGTCGCGCGTGCCGCTGGGCCGCTGGTGCGGCGCGGCCACGCCGGGCCCGCTGCAGTCGCCGCGCGGCGCCCTCGGACTGCGCCTGGCGCTGCACACAGACTCCGAATCGGTCGCCTCTGGTTTCAAAGCCCGATACGTGTTCGAGGTACGCGCTATACTATATTTCAGTTCAGTTCCATTGAAACTATTGGTTTCCTAGCCAAAATTACAACATATCCGGCTCGAAGGACCATGTTGGATATTCTCGCGTCATGATGATTGTCTGCGGTAAACTCCTAAGCTATTTAATCGGTTTTGATGAAATTTGCTAAATGTTTGTAATTTAAAAGATACGAAGTTTTTTATTTCGATTATTGACCTTAATATTTATTATTGCGAATTAGATACAACACTTTGTTATCTAGGTTGGGTAACCTGCCACGTGTTGTTTCGATTTCTCTAAGCTACAGCCTCTTTTTGTTATAATTACTATTTCTCATATATTATTGTGTATCGTTTAGAGTGAAAACGTTTTTATCTTTATAAATGAATATTCATTTGGCTACATTAGGAAGTTTATTATAACATTGATCCAACTTTCAAATTCAAATTTAAAAATCTTTAGTCAACATAGGTCTCTAGAGCCACTTATTGACGTCAAAACAAAACAAAATTTTAAAAGGAAAATTATTTAATCTTATAATGTGCATACATCCTGAAAATAATCAAGTCATCTGCAAATAGAAGTAGGAAAGAAAAAAAGTAGACTCTACACTACACCTGTTCGGAAATTGGGAGAGCCTTCTCGAAAGGAACATGCAAAAAACTCGAGAGGTCAAATTTTTTGTCTCCTCTTTTAAATCGTCATTACAATATTGGTTTTTATTCACATAGTCATAACAATAATATTATTACAACGTACTAGGTATAACTTATTATTAAATATTAAATAATTATTACAACGCACTATAACTACAAATCCAATGCATCGAGGGCCAGCGCAGCTAGTCAAATTTAACACTGGTAAATGTGCGCAGCCGGCGAAGTCGATATTCGGCGACTGCGGCGGCAACATGTCCGGCGTGGAGTGGGGCGTGATCACGTCGCCGCGCTACCCGCAGAACTACCAGGCGCCCGCGCGCGGCACGGCCTCGCGCGTCTGCAACTGGTTCGTGACCGCGCGCCCCGGCAAGCGGCTACTGCTCAACTTCGACTTCTTCGCCGTGGAGGGACATCTCACAGGTACCTACACGTGCTGCGACATCGCCATCGCCTATTTCCGCAATGTACGCCTGTACTGGCTTCCGTTTAGGTGCCAAAGATGAAAAGTTCCGTTAAAAGGAAACACCAAGGTCGAGAGAAATCAAAAATAGGTATTAAAATGTGTAAAATGTATTGCTGTTGTGACTGTGCCCGAACAAACGAGCTAAGCGCGACAGAGACAACTGCAGCTTAAAACGTGTGATTTTCTCTTAAAGCCAAAGATTTGCCCGTATAGAACACATCACACAGCAACAATAGGCGAGTATAATCTCCGAATCTTTATGAATGTATATCGTAGCGTAGCCAGCGACACCACAGAATAAATAATAGTACTAAAGTAGCGACACGTCGCTTGTGGCTGGCTGCTATCTGTAGTCGGCTACGGTTCACAATTCATTTCTACGCGTCGTAGAAGCTACTACAATTACGTAACGGTTATATGCTACAGCTACAGCAAGCGGCTGCTACAGACTGACAAAAAATCACGCAAATGATTTTGGAACTATTCCATTTTCTTATCCAAAAGAGGGCAGCGTAGCTACATAGGACAGGCTCTCGGCGATAAAAGTGGCACCCTCACTTATTTTCAAGATTTTTTGGACAGACTTTACACTCTACCATAACCTAGCTCATTACTAAATTGTTAGCTCAATGTTTTCATATGACTAAATATCGATAGGTAATACAAAAAAATGCTCTCTCCATTTTACTTGATTAGCATTATTATTGACGCGTTTTTAAATTTGTGTCCGATCTGTAACACATGTCTGTGAACCATCACCACTGACTGGACTTGATACCACCACCCATATGAAGACCAATGGCACTTCTTCCCCCCACACCGCTCCTCCAGGCGCAGTGTGAGCCGCGGCCTGCTCGCCGGTCAGTCGCTGTGTCTGGGGGAAGTCCCGAACGCCTCGTGTGCCTAACTGCGGAGAGACATGCCTCGATCCCTGAGTTCTAGCGAAGAGGAGCCCGTCACTACCAATGCCCGATGCCCGCACTCGCCCTTGACGGACGAAATTCTCACTGGCATGTTTTTAAATGTTAAAATTGTGCGTTCAGACCGCGGCTGCCCGGCGGCGGTGCTGCGACTGTGGTACGAGAGCCCGGGCCCGCCGCTGGAGCTGTGCGGCGAGAAGGCGCCCGCCGACCGCTGGCAGTATCTCTCCTCCTCCAACTCCATCCGGCTCTCGTAAGTCACCAATGTCAGAGTGCCTAACGTAAATGGAAACTTTAGAGTCCAAAAGTATTCGCACGTTGGTTAAAAGAGGTACCTAGAGAAGGTAACGTGGATATAGTTATAGTTGTGTGCAAACTATAAATTACAGCACTTGTGTATGAGGTCCGTTCAAGAAATAATAGAACTTTGTAAAAATACTGGCACAGAACTCCCAGAAGTTCTTATTGAAATAATATCTGCCTGCCTATTCTATGTATCATATCCCGCCAAAGGACAGATAAAATATTAGTGTTACCCTGCCAAATCACAGGTGAGACGTTACTAATATTAGCCGCCCGGACTACAGATAAGGTATTTCTTTGGCCGAACTTTTTTTTCTACTCATCCTCATAGACATTTGAACGGCCTGTCGAACGGTCCATTTGCCTTTAACCCAAAGGCTTCATCGGATGGCGACCGCCCCCTCAGGAAAGGGGACGGTGCAGCGCTGCCCTAGGTTAGACCAGAGCATATGCGTTTAAAATCAAACGAGAACCAGAGCGGGCCGATCGTATCTGTGCGGGAACTAGTAACTTCGAGCGCACAGAGGGTAGCTCGGGCAAGTTGAACTAGGGTGACACTCATCATCACAGCCCATATATGTCCCCGCCGGGAGGCTCGAGCCTACCCTATGTTAGGGTGATTAGGCCTTAATCAACCACGCTGGCCCAGTGCGGATTGGTCGACTTCACATACACCATTGAATTTCATCGCAGATGTGTGCAGGTTGTCTCACGATGTTTTTCTTCGCCGTAGGAGCGTCAGACAAATGTACCTATACATGAAATTCGAAACGAACAACACATTCATATATATGGCAGTCTCGAACCCCGGACCTCCCAATTGGGAGGCAAGTGCCGAGTCGACAGCGCCACCGACGCCCGCAGGTTCATAATATCGGACAAGTCCGTGGGCGCGGCGGGGTGGCGCGCCGTGTGGACGGAGGTGGCGGCGGCGGCGGCGGACGGCGCGTGCGGCGGCGCCACGTGCGCCGGCGCCTGCCTCTCGCCCGCCGCCGCCTGCTCCACGCTCGAGCACTGCGCCTCGCCGCTGCAGAAAGACCACCTGCACTGTTAGTATACACACTACACGCACCGCACTACACACGCCACACGCGCCACCCTACCCTACACTTCAGTAGTACAAGGATATTGGGGCGCTTACATGATCTTGCCGTGAGGGCGCGCGAAGCGAAGCTTTTTTGCTGCGAATGCGAGCGAAATAGGCTGGAATTGAATCAAGACCGTAGCGAGCGATTCTAATACAAAATACCGAGCATAGTGAGTCATTTAAAGGCACGAGACAATAAAAAATTGCTCTCGTGTAAAACATACAATTTGTTACCTCGGGTGTGAGAGAAACAAGATTATAGGTGAAATGTTGTATTAATGACAATAGTTAAAAACTTTTTATTCGTCGACGGTTAACCCCTAATATGGACGGTCACTTTTGCTCACGCTGCGAGTTAGCTATTCGCTGCATTTTGTTTGAAAGTAAAAGGACCTTCTCCGTTCTAGAGTGATGAAAGACATTTCTCTATAAGTTGTTGCCTATGCAGCTAAATATCCTTGTAGCACTGTACACATCACACGCGTCAGTCTACAGATTAAGCCACCAGTCGTATAGAACCATGTTTACATTGCCCATTGTTACCAAACTATACACGCCACACTTCATATACCACTTTATACACGCGGCATTCGACACAGAAGCTATTACACGCTTTCCTATTTAAATTGATATTCCTCTAGTCGCGCGTCAGCACAATGTTTGTAGAAACCACTTCTGCAATTGTAAATTTTAATGCTCTGTGTGTGATGTAGATACACAAATCAGTACCCGCCGAGAACTCGCAGGGCTCAGCCAACTTACACGTACACACTGTATATATTTTAACACACGCAACAGCAGAGTTAGCCCGACACTACACTTAAATACTCATCAAACCGAAGCTAAGCCAATAAATTACCTTTAAACTTTCCACATTGAACCTGCATGGTTAGTGAACACTGCATGCGTCACTATACAATACCGTACATTATTACATCTCATATAGTGGTTGAGTTTAGATAGTACAGGCATCACTGTGCTCTATTTCGGGGAGAGTCACTGTAAAACTTGCCGTCGCCACCTCGTGTACTTGATTGAATCTACGATAGGTTATTTTTACCCAATATTAAGCCGCGTTTCTAATTTAAAACAATTTTTGTAGAAAGCATCAATTTATTTCCCAGAGTTGCACGCATCCGCGAGAAACATTTTCTGACGTGAATCCAGGTTAAAACCGGGTTACACATACACACTATTGCAGATACATTAACACATTTACAATTACGTCTAAGTACATGAGCATGCACATACTCGTAAACAAAAATGGACAATTTCACACAAACACACTAACACACATTTTTTGGGCGAAATCCCTTAGAAAGTTGTAGTTTTAATGTAGTACATGAAGTTATTTCAATTCCTGCTATTTGGTAGGTGGTATTTTATAATGGATTTTCAACGGAATGTCATAATCTTAATTAACAAATTATAACTATCGTGTCGGTTTGGAGATATCACAATTTTACGTTAATACATTAATTAAGTTAGGTACAAGCTTAATTTCATTATTTTGCCAAATTGATGCTAATATCTTATAGATAGAATAATTTATATCTTGTTTGTAAAATCCACGCTTCGTAATCCTTTTGTAATTCTAATATAACTCAGGCCCATTTACAATACCTATGATATCGATTCGCTAATACAAATAGTGATCGAGCGAATTTGGTTAGAAGTAATAATATTTGATCAACTAACAACATTGTAATAAAACAATAAATTTATATGCACCATTCTCTCAAATAATCGTAAAACCAAAACAGTTTTAAAGAGAATATGATTTATTCATATTTCCTGCATGTTCTTAATTCAAACTATTCATAAAATAGATTAAGATTTTTGTCAACACGTTGGGCGCCAATTACATATTGGCACCCAACGTGGGACTTTTGACGATGGTATATCTTTATTTATATTAAACGTATTGTGAATAGGTATATTATGATGGGTCATTTTTGCATGTATATTATTTAAGTGCAAACAGGGCACTACCTGAAACTATGTGGCTCTATGTTTGCCTCATACATAATTTTACTTTATTGTTTCTTCTAAAGCTGTTGATAACTAAATATTAAAATCAAATAAAAATCAATATGTATATGATTCATAAGTATAACGATAAATGAAACCTTATGAATAATTATTAATGACATAGACTAGCTCATTTTGAAGTAGATAATAATATTATTCTTGTCTCTATAAAACAAATTTGAAAAATAAGTATGAATATACTTTCATTATAAAATAGCTGTTATAACATATCCTTAACAACCTAAGCAAGTGTAATTTTAATACAAAAAGAAAACAATTGCAGATGCATTTATAATTGTATTCATTGTTAATTGGTTTTTATAGCAGGACTTCTGTTGCTTACAGAATTTCTTGTATTATTACATAATTGGCACTCTGCACATTTTGCACATGATTGTGTACTACACCAAGCATTTTATTGTTGCATTATAGGGATATAAATAACACTATGATAATTTTGAATTTTAATTACTTATGTAGATTGTTGATGACATAATTTACGTCAAGTAAGCAGTACAGGTTTTATTTAAAGAAGTTAATGTGTTGAAGATTTGTTCAAGTGCTCTTACAATCACATGTTACTGCTTACTCACGTATCTGTTATTATATAGTTGTTAAACATTGTATTCAAAACACTGTAGCTCTGTTAACTAATGGTCTTCTATATTAATGATGTTGTTACTTACTTTCACTTTATTTTCAATTATTGATGGTTCAATGCAATCTTTGTCTCGAGAATGTAGGACGTTATGTATATCGTTAGGTGATAGTTTATATTAAGGGTTCAATATATTATAATTGTTGGTGAATTAGACGAATATATTCACGATGTTGCAATGATTACTGATATTTTTATTTACAAGGACCTCGCTATAACTTTCTAGTTATCTAAATGTTCTCATTTAACTCATTCTTACATTCATAAGCTCGCTCAATTTTCTTCAGTATTTACTTTTTATATCTTAGTGTTTCTGCAATACTGTGATGACTCAGGAGATAATTATATAATCATATAATTAGTTGCAATAACACCTCTGTAGTCTCCACCTTGCCTGCAGACTTTCGGTAATTTTATTCCAAGCCATATATTTGCATAAATATTTAAAAGTTTTGTAACGCAATGGACGAAGCTTGCATTGAGTCATCGCACTATGAGGCCCAGGGCACCGAGTCAGCTACAATTTTCTGAGTCATTTCTTTAGTAATACTCTCTGATTTATTACAAGTCTACATAAATAATATTTTAAATAGATGCAAATGCATGCTTTCTCTAAACCTTTCAGTAATACGTACAAATAAATAGTTGGTGAGGCACGAGTCATTGTGTGGCCTATTTTTTGAAGAAGCCGTAGCTTGAAATGACGCTTGCCTCATGATGCATCAGCTATCAGAGAGTATTCGTTCGTGGCTGTCTCGGTGCCTTCGGGCCGGCTGACGCGGCGGTGTGCGCATCGCAGGCGGCGCGGCGACAGGTCGCGTGACAGCGCGCGGCGCGCTCGTCGTGCTCTCGCTTGTGCTCGCCGCCCCGCACTGACCGGGCGATGCACACGTGAGTCTTATTTATACGCTCGCCCGCCACACTGTCTGTCATTGCACGTGCACGCCCTACGTATCTCGCTTTTTATCACCTGCTTCCTAAGTGCGTTAATGATTTCACATCATCGACTTTTTGATGGTACCTAGATACGATTGTTTAATGAAAACATAACTGTATTTATAATTAACGTATCGACAATGAAAAATTCACACACCAACGAGAATATCATAAGCGCATACATTCACTTTGAATCACCCTTTTTGCTTGTCTGTTTCTTACCTTCTTTTGTTATGTCATAAATAAACGAGCGAATAAAAGCGATGTAGAAACCAACTAAAAATTCTTATAGAAAACGAAATGAAGCTAGTCGTACCCTCTGGGCAGACAACGACAAATTGCCGCGTGTCATTTACCTCGTCGTGCCTCATCATCTACTATCGTCGTCATTCATCGCATTAAGCTTCCTGATTAGATACGATAAACCTTCGTCGCATGTTGTAAACAGAGTGAGTAACCAGAACTGGAGAAGCTTGACAATATTCAAGATCATTACTTTACGTAAATTTGAAATAATCTGACTGGGTATAAATGGATTGATAACAACAAGTAAGATAAACTTGTAACATTAAACAGTGTACGTACTTAGGTAAGTACATTATTTATAATCCAAGGACTATTTGTGGAGCAACATTATCCAGGTGGATAGAAGAAATAAAAAAGGTAACTGATAGGGAGCTGTAAATAAGTAAAATTCCTTGAAGTCGAAAAATGGAACCTAATGCACCATTGCATATTATTATCCAAGTCCATACCTAAATATCATTCAATGGGATTCCAACAAAATTAGGCAGCAGTTTCAAACAAACTAAGAAATAGTATATTTGTACACATAGGTATAGGTAGTATATTACCAACATTAATTCAATATTGAATATTGTCAAGCGTATAAGACTTCAAAAAATCCCTTTTGATTTGATTAGATAACAAAATGAAAACTAATATTCTATTGAATTTATTGATATTAATTTTTACAAACCAGAAGGAGATTAACTTAATATCTACGTACTAAAATAATGCAGTTAAATATTAACAAACAAATACCACAGGAATGGTACACGTACCTACATCAAATGCCTAAATTAACAGCAAACGCGCGAATCTATATAGAACAAAATAAAGTCTATCGCTTGCATTTATGCATAGATTGAAATATGTTTTTTTAATGTCACACTTAAGTTCCCCCTAAAATTTACAAATAGGTAAATACTTAATTAAAAATTTAAAGGAATGTGAAAAGTGATCGAAACATTTTGATTTCTTCATCCGGATTGAAGAACTCCTTGGCTTTCTTATTTATTAGTCCCATCGTCCCATTTTGCGACGCAAATCCTGCTTGAAGTGATTTTTTTTATATTACTCGTAAATCATATCACGATATGTACGTGTGCCATTTGTCCATAATGATAACAAAACAGACATTTCACCGAAGATTGGTGTGGCCAAAACGACAGACTCCTCTCAAGTAAAGAAAAATCTTTAGATATAAAAAGTAGGGAGGTGTGAAGGCAAAAAACTTGGATGATAGTGGAAATCGAATCAAATTATAGCTATTATTGGTTAGCTTTGTAGGTACCTAATGACATTAGCCACGCACGGGCTTACTGTGGGTATTTTATACAAGAACTAAATTCTTTAAAAGCCATTTTTAAGTCAGTCAGCACAACTTTATTAACTTTCGAAGCATAAGTATCTGAGTAAATACAACTGCTACTTTTTTTTGCTTCGAAACAATTTTTATATATGAATTTGGTTTTGGGTTTATAAAGGTTGAGAAAATACATTTATTAAACCATGGACAAGTAGGTACATTACAGGATGTCGTCCCAATAACTCATATGTGAGACGGAATTATTACAAATTACTGAGTATTAGCTATGTAATGAATTAGGATTCAAGATCTTATGCGTAAAATACATTTGATCTATTGCCTAAAATGTTGACCCCTCTAGTGCATTAAAATGGCGCTGATGTTTGGCTTGGGACCTCATCGTGAGCATCAAAAAACACCGTCCAAAGTATAGTAGGTAGGTTTCGCGTCAACTTCGCAATGAGTAATCGCTTTTGAAACGACAGATATGGCTCTAAGCGATGACGGTAGGTCCGCGCGGAGTCTGTCGGAGTCGGTCTGTGAGCGTGGCGGGTGCGCAGGCGCGGGCAGCGCGGAGAGTGCGAGAGGCCTGGAGGCGACGGCCGCGGCGGTGTGGGGGTGGCTGCGCGCGTGGTGGGCGGCGGTGGCGGCGGCGGCGGCGGCGGGCGGCGCGGCGGGCGCGGCGGGCGCGGCGTGGTGGTGCCGCCGCCGCCGCCGGCCGCGCCGCCCGCCGCCGCCGCCGCGACCTCCGCCGCGCGCGTGCGCCGCGAGACTGGCCGCGCCCGACACGCCGCCGCCGCTCGACGACACCGACCGCGAGAGCCTCTGACGCCGCGCCGCCGCCGACGCTGATTCGCCGCCGATGCCGTCGTCCCCGCCGTCGGCGCGCACACTCAATAAATACACCACTTTACAGTATAACCGTTTTTTTATTTCATCACCCGCGCAAGGTTGTTTTATGCTAGTAGCACACCTCCGCCTCGCGCTCCTTTATAAAAGAAAGTCGGCGCAGGGTCCTACCAGAGACCTACAAAAAGTTGTACCTACTAAATACCATCTCTAAATAACCTGTTTCTCGCGGGGCGGGGGCGGGCTAATGCGTTCCTCCACTCGCCACAACCTGCGCTGCGTTTTGTCGCGCTGCGAGTTGGCTGTACGATCTCAGATCTCTTTGTTACCATAAAAAAAGAAAAGAAGCGCGAATTTTTCATCAAATCTGTGAACTTATCGTAATTTTTAGTTACGACGTGAATTTATTACGTAATAAAAGTTAAAATGTCGAATTCTAGCAGTGAAAGTGATATTGAGATGACACCCATACAAATGTAAGTATAATAAGTAATAATATTTTCATACTTACTAATATAATTTTATTAACAATTTCAATCAAACAAGTTTTTAAATGTTCCTCACATGTGTAACTAGTATAAAACACTATGTAGCAAATGGGATAAAGTGCGATTTCTACAGTTATTATTATGCATGGCTGTAATGTTGGTTTTTGTCGCGAATGCTGAGAATTGAGAAACTGAAGTGCGAATGAGCGAAGGCACGAGAGGCACATAATTTTGCAGCCGAGCGGAACACTCAACTTTTCACCTCACTTCAACGAGGAAAATATCTTCTACTGTTATAAAACAATTTAACATCGAATAATTTACCAAAATTTGATTGACAACATGAATTTTTAGCATGTAGAGTCTTCTTTTTGAAAAGTTTTGACCACACAGTTATGGCAAATGGCAACACCGGCCTTCACGCCAAAATTAAAAGAAGAAGACCACAAATTTTGAATCACAGACGTATAAAGGGAAGCAGACTAAACGTATCGTTCAAAAAGCGTGGCAACTTTACCACATGTAAACATTACTCACACACAAACAATATTAATTTAATTTTATTGTAATTTCTGGAGTTTTATTAGGTATATGATGCGTAAGGACACTTCGGGGCACAGCACTTTACCATTGTTCTTGTCCGATTAGCAGTTATTTTTATTTATAATCACAAAACAAAACATTTTGACAAAGCTAGACATGGCGTCCACGTGCCGTCTGCCACGGCTTCGGAAATGTTTATGTGTGTGCGTTAGTATTGGCATAGACGAAAAACAGGAATAGTGATATATCGTGTCACTTTGGAGTGAAAGTAAAAACGGTATATCGTACTACTATCATACTTATGACAAATGTGTGAGTAAAATTGTGTTAAGTCTGCTTCCCTTTATACGTCTGTTGAGCGCTCCACATTCACGCGAGGTTCTCGGCGAGAGTCTCGGCAAGAATCTACGCGAGAAGTACGCGAGAACCTCGGCAAGAACTTCTTGGGTACACACTCTCGCGAGATTCTCGCGAGAACGTACAAGGCAGGGTTGGCACAAAATCAGTGATTAAATCAAATGTCTTTATTTTTGTGAATAAAAAATGTATTTTTATGAATATCTATTTTCCGAGTAAATCTGATATTTCATATTTCAGTGTCATTATTGTAATTCTTGATTAAAAAACAAATTTTCCAGCTTTTTGGTCCCTAGTCTGTTACGTAATTTCGAGTGAACAATGCCAAATGTAAAAAAAAAACTTTCCACTGATGCTGAGGAGGCTATCGCTCCAAATAGTTGCCTCAGAACTGAGTAAATATTAAATTTTTCCTCTTCCTCTTTCGTTTCCGCAAAATAGTTGCTTACTTATTAAAATTAGGAAAGATAAAAACTAAAACATCAAAAAAATCATGATAAATTAGGATTTTTTCAATAAATCATGATTAATTGGATTTTATTAAAAAATCATGATTTTTTCCAACCCTGGAACAAGGTTCTCAATATAGTTCTTGCGCCTTTGTCTCGCGCCAAAAAACCGACAAAAGTCGGAGAACTACGCGAGAACATGCGAATCGGATCCACATTCACAGTTCTCGTGTTGTTCTCGCGTTCTCGCGAGATTCTCGCGAGAATGTGGAGCGCTTATGTGGTTTGAATTCATATTCTTACTCCATATTCAAACGTTCGAATTTCAAATCACTTTTCTGCGCTAGCCGTTATATCGCGGTACCTATGCACGCAACGAAAAAAGTGAGAGCCGCAACATAGGCGGATTCTCAGCTACTCGTAAATAAGCCCCAACAAAGAAACCCCAGAAAAAAGAGAGCAAAGAATTTCGGTTATTTTCATAAGAAAACAAAAACGCCCTAGAGCCACAATGTTTCAAGTCTTCTTAATTCTGCAATTATTTATCCGATTTGTCGCATTTATTTATACATAACATACCTGCATAGGCAGAACATACATGTGTGCTCTGCATATGCAGCACACACATCAACTTGAAAACGGCATTGTCACTGCCACCTTGCAGTTTTTTTTTACATACTAGAGGGGCGCTTCGCCTTCATCTCACCTGATGGTAAGTGACGGTAAGGCCGAAGGTGGGGGCGATCTTCGCCTGGACTCCTTGACAACTGAGGAACGGTTGAAATACCCAAGTACTTACTTAATTAGAGTAAGATCTTAGCAGACGACGACGGGGCGGGCAGGGCCGGGCCGGGCCGGTCAATTTCGCCGCGAACGATAGCGCAAAGGAAATCCTATACTACCAACGCACACGGAGGGTAAAAAGACCGCGCCGCAGGTGCCCGGCGGGCATTGATGGCGGCGCGGCAAAAATGTAGCGCGCGGGCAACCGTGGACATTGACGGGCAGACGCAGTATCGCTCGCGGTGAAATTGACTTCCCCCCTCCCCGTGTGTAAAGCGCCTAATTGTCGGAACACGACAATGCTATAGATATTGTTATTAAGGCGACAAACTTAGGTAAGATTGTGGTAGCTAGCCAGACGGGCTCACAAGCCCTACCAACAAGCAAACCTAACAGAAAAATTTCTGTCCCCATGAGGAATTGAACCCCGGACCTGGTGGCCTCAGCCACTAGACCACGGAGGCGGTTAAAATTATAATGGCATCGACCAAACGTAGCGCGTAACTAGTTTAGCTTATGGCTACCGCTGGGCGACGCTCTAACGGTTCGGTGTCACTTGGGAGAATAGATTCGTCGTATATCATTTGGAATTTGAATTCGAAGGGTTATTCAAAGTATCTACTATGTCCCATTCCGGTTCCCTAGAAATATGAGGTGGCTGTCACGGGAAGACGTCGTAAGCGCGGCGACAATAGCAGCGACGGAGATACGTACCTAAGCACGGCAAGTACCTAAGGTGAGGACTGAGAGATGACCATATATTCGTATTCGTAAACTTTAATCCCGAGACGAGGCGATAGATACCGTTAGCATGCTTGTTTCTGCCATAGTTAGCGACTGTGAAATCCTGCCCCCCTTAGACAATGTGTCTTTCGATAATCGCTAACGCAATCGCTAAATGGACAATGTATGAGATATGACAATTGCGCTCGAAAGCTAAGCGAGGGCTTACGTCAAATCGCATACATTTTCCTTCTAGCGATTGCGTTAGCGATTATCGAAAGACACCTTGTCTAAGGGGGGCAGGATTTCACAGTCGCTAACTATGGCAGAAACAAGCAATGCGTCTTGTTATGGGAAAGGTGTGTAGAACGTTAACAATTTACAGTGAGGATTTTTATACAAATAACACTGAACGACCTAGGTATAAACTACGAGTATGATCCAAGTCCACGGTGGGATCCGTTTTTGAGTTGATTTGTATATTAAATAAGTCTGTTAGTCGAAACTTATTGTTCCAATAAGACTGTCTAGTTGGGATTTGTTCAATAGCTGGATTCCAACTGCTGATACTGTCGTACGACGCATACACTTCGTTCCAATAAGACTATTTTAATGATATGTCCAATAGTTGGATTCCAACTGCTAATATACTATCGTACGATGCTGCATAGGCACAATCATAGATTGGACAGGATTTTTTTTCACATAACAGGGATGTTCTCGATCCTCATTCCCAACTGCTCAACAAGATTGTTTAACCTTCATCTCACCGCCCAAGGTGGAAGCGAGCTTCACGAAAGTATTTGCTTAGTGGGGAACTTCAACCGAGTCTTCTTATTAACAACTGAGGACCTGCAGGCATATTCGCTAACTACGTTTGGTAACTAGAAATGTATTTTTTAAAAGAAACTTTATATCCATTATATACTAGTTTAGTGATCTTATGTGTTACGGCGGCGTTCACGATAGCAGTAATGGAAGTTTCTTTAAAAAACGACGGTTCTAGTTAGCAATCGAAGTTAGAGAATAAGGTCTGCTGGTTGTCTGAATAATATCATGCTTCAATCGCCTCCGTGGTCCAATGGTTGGGATCACCCGGTTCTGATTTGGAAGGTCCGGGGTGCGAATCCCCATGGGGGCAGAAGGTTTTCTACTTGGTTTGGTTGGTAGTAGAGCTCCTCAATCCGCCTGACTAATCACAACCACGTGACACGACAAGGAATCATCAAACCGGATTCCCACAAACCCAACGCTGACTCCCGACTAGTGTTACGGTAAAGGCACACAAGACGTACTTAGGATGATGATTGAAAGATGTTAAGTAGTTTTCCAGAATTCTGCCCAGCCTTTGCGCTTGACCACCACCAAGATCCATTCAAAGAGTCCATTGATGGAACTTTTAGCACTCTTATATTCACTCTAACTCTAATTCATGATTCACACCCATATGCACAGTCGGTTCCTCGAGATTTCCTCCACTCGACTGTGACTCGACTCAACCTCAAGGATAAAATCGGTATGCAGAAATGACAAAACTATCCTCGACTTGAGCAAATTCCTCAGTCGAGTCGAGTAATCAACTGTCAAACTCAAGGTACGTCGCGATCTACCTTGAGGTCTCCTCAAAGCTTGTTAACAGCGCTTTCCTCGTTATTTCAGAGGCTATTTCAAGTTTTATTAGCATAATGAACAATTTCCATGATTTTATTGACTACCTTTATGAAGACATGTACCAATATCGTCCTATAAAGCGGTATTTACGGGATGCAGCAAATCCGCTGGAATATTTTGACGATGTGGAATTCCAAAGAATATTTCGATTTAGAAAAGAAACAATAATGTTCTCTTGCCACTTTTAAATTTAACACAGAGTGCCAATAACCGAGGTCTTCCAATATCGCCTCTGTTGCAGCTTCTCATAGCGGTGAGATTTTATGCGGCACTCGACAGTTGAGTTAAATGACAATGACATACATAAACCATAAACATATTCTCTACAGTTTGCCAACATAATTATAAGAAATTTAATGACGTCATTCCTTTACTCAACCTCAACTCGACCTTACTGGAGGTTCCTCACTGGAGGGTAAAGCCGTAACTGAACATACTGATTTCAAGAGTGTTTTCAAGATTTCCTTGAGGTGACCTCGACTAAGGTCGAGTGGAGGAAATCTCGAGGAAACTACTCTGCATATGGGTGTCAGTGTTTCTTGCAAACTAGATATTTCTCAGAACTAACACGTGTCTGAAAATGTGCTTTGAATAAGTAACCGACAACCGTATTTTGCAATCGTGAAACAAGTGAACATCGGAAAACCAATCGTTGACCTACAAACAAATGGACGTCGGTTCTAATACTTTCAAGAAAAACTGCACACTATCAACATGGAGCTCCTAAAAAGGGATTTGGGCAGTCTTCCAATACGCTAGCCGAGTACGGGCCGACATAGATCGCCGGAACTTTGTGCGGTGGTCGGCAGGTGTGGTTGACCAGGGGCCTAAGCAATATCTTTTAATTTTGACAATCGCAGTCATCACTACTTTATAAAAGAAAGACGAGTCCTGTGTCGCCGGCGCAATGGCTGTCAAATTAAAGGCGATTGTGATACATAGGCTTTCTCTTAGACAATAACCCCCCAGATCTAGCTACCCGCACATAGTTGTATTACCCCCACTGGACCCGCAGCGGGTTGGAAGATGATCCAAACCACTGTTCCTTACCTATGGGATGTTTATGTCCAGCAGTGACTATGTTCTCGGTGTATAATGATAATAAAAACCGTTTCCTCTAGCTCCTACTGCAACTGCTCTTAAGTAATAGGATGTCCTCGTTCTCCTACCAGTAGGAGGATGAGGATATCCTCCTATTCCTTGTACTCCTTTCGCCATATTACGATCAATATAAATAAATATGGTAAAATATAATAACACTAATATTTCTCCTACTGAACTACTCCTTACATAGGTACAGAAATACAATATGACAGATGCGAAAAACAAGAGACTTCATAAAAAGTCAGTGTATAAAGTTATTATAACACGAGTATTTCTGGGATATTCGTCGCCATAAACAATTGAATTGATTTTACAGAAGTCGAAACTAAACGCAATTGAGGACTTTTATTTATTGTTTACGTAGTTTCATCTAAATAAATAAAGGAAATAATACATATTTCGGAATCCTCGTTTTCTCTACATTTTGGTACACATGTACGTCACGGTACAGACATGGTCAAAAATGTATGAACGACTGGCGACCACCTTTCTTCGGATCCCAATTTGGCAATTTTCAAAAGTGTAAGTACTAGGATAAAAACTCTTCGTGCTCCTACTAAAGGATAACAGAACGGGGAATATTATGTCCTTGTGTTCCTCCTACCAGTAGGAAAGTTGCAGTAGGAGCTAGAGGAAACGGTAAAATAGTATGTATAGGTTCATTGGAATTTAGAAAAAAAAAACAAAATTTAATAAGGCAAACACAGTTTTGCAAATTTATTCCACATAAACTGATACAAGATTGATACAAGTCAGAGTTCTAACAGTACGGATATGCTAATGTGGTCGTAATACAAAAAAGTTTAGTATAGATATAGCAATTATAAACATTACAGAAATCCTGAACTTTTACAATACTACTTCCTCACACTAATGTATTTTAAAGGGAAACATGTAATAAAAATAAAGCAAAAAACTAAAGCAGGAACACAGTCGGGAAATGTTGTCGATACCTACAGAATTACAACAGACAGATGTGGGTGGAACTAATTTAGCCGTAATCGAGTCGTCTAGTTCATTTCATCTCAATAGTTCATCCTCGTGTAACCTACGTTGTAAGTATGTCAAAAAACAACAGTCAAACTCCTTACATAATAATAATTACCGCTAAAATACACATCACATCGCAAAATGCGTTCGCGGAAATAAAATATAATGAATAACATGTATTAAAAAAACAGTCGTCGGGCGCTCGGCCCGAGCGAGCGCGCGGCCGCAAACAGGCAACCGCGGCCGCGCGCCCTCACAATATATATAAATCGTGTATATATCAAACAATACATACGGCTAATACGACAGACAGTGAAAAAACATAAGCATAACGGGAAAAAACTTACATTCGAAACATTTCATAACTTCCTACTTTAAGATTTTTTACGGAATCGACGCGATACAAAATCGAAAACTTGAAATAAAAAAAACACAGATATTAGAAAAGTGTCTCGCCCGCTGCGTTGGTGGTGGGTCTCGGGCGGTGGCGGTGGCGGTGTGTGGCGGGGTGGCGGGGTGGCGGGGTGGCGGGGTGGCGGGGCGGTGACGCGGGGGGGTCGCGGCCCCGGCAGTTTGTCGTGCTCCGGCGCGGGGCCTACCCCCACCCGCTCGCCTCCGCCGCCGCCGCCCCCGGCCGCCGCTTCGGCGGCCCCCCGTAGTTCTGGTGACCCCCTTCGTATTTCCGTTTACCTGCAGCGACAAAGCACCCGGTCACCAATACGCGCCATCCTTAGTAACCGACTACTCCCCGCTGTGCCACGATCCATCGAAGCGTTAGAGTTCACGCTATCAACTTAACCAACTCAAAAACCTGTTCATTCAAAATGCTTTCTAAAGTATTTGTTCACGTTTGTTTAAGTTTTATTCTGGAAAATATTTACTTTTTCACTATGGACTGTTGGGCCGACTTCGGTCTCGTGTGTATTCTGCTCGCAGTCCGGGGAGACATTAGAATTTACTTTTAAAATTATATTTTCAGTACTTTTGAGCACCTATTCGTATATAACAAGCATAAAACACAACAATAAAAAATAATTAATCAAATGGAGACACTACCACCGGTTCAATCAAGATCCGCGCAATACGGATCCAAATTGACGCTGATCCAAACTCATCACAATGTAAATGTCAATCGTTCTTATTTGATTTCATGAGTAAGCCCACGGAATGGAAAAATCATGTGTCACTTCTAGGGTATCACGAGACCGGAGCTGTTTAATCTGCGAGAGAAACACCCTACACCGAATAAATGCATAAAATTATCCACTTCAATGAAAACTATTTAATAAAAGAACAAATACTCTTACGCCATTTGACAAAACAAATAAATTTTTCAGACCATATAAACAAATTTCTCAATTTTTCATAAGCTATGGATTGTGTCGACAGCAGGACCTTCGTAAGCTTGTGATCAAAATTTCATATTCGCAATAAGTGTTCCATATTGACCACATGATTTTAAATAAAATATCAAAATGATTGCCAACTTTAACTACGAATACATTACTACCCCTCTGCAAGCATGAGAACATTTGAGATCACGCGGCACATGCTCTTAGGAGAACACTACTTACCTACTACATTACACAAACAATAAATATTTTACTTAATTTAAGCACACTATCATCGGATACAACTACAGAAGAGATAATACCGATATAGAAGAATCAACTGATAATTTATAGCTACTTTTCAACTGACATCAATTAAATATCACTAAAATAATCTACATTTCTTGTTTTAGAAATAACAACAATTAACTAAATTGTTATTCCTAAAACAAATTTGTGGAAATCCTAAATTCTATAAAAGGAGAGTAGGTAGGTGGTGGGTAGTTACCAATAAAACTTTATTAATCCAGATTACACGCAAACCATCAAACATGCTGAAATAAATAGAGAAATGAAAATTAAGGGATCATAAAAGCAGTCGCGTGCAGCGATCTGCTAACTATTGCAATCCATGTGTGAATATTTTGCCACAAAAGAAAAGAACGAAAAAAGATAATGAAAAAATTTTGTGAATTTAAAAAAACGGATTAAAGTATATTGTCAAGAAGCATCTAAGATAATTTTGAAGTTCGAAATAGGTTCACATTTAACAGTGAGCCCGTGTACGGGCAACAACGATGGATTCCGTGTCGACAAAATAAACTTATTTGAAATTTTCGTAAAGTACGTAGCGAGTTGACTGTCGAGGTCTACGCAGTTAGATGGCCCGATACATTCGCCTACGAGGATGACGCCTTAATGAATAAATAACTGTTCCAACATTTTGTGAAGATATTTTAATAGGTTGTTCAGATCATAAAACTGAACAACCATCTCTGAAATTGCGAAACTAAACTATTTAAGACCAACTCGACCGAAATATGTTCTGTTGAAATGTGATGTTGTATTATTCTATATGAAGCAGATTTTTTTTTACAATTTCAGAGTTAGTCCCATGGTGAAAGTTGTTGTCTGAGTGTTTTAACAACCTCTAGTACCTCTCAGTGTAAAATAACGGATATCCTGAAAATAGTTTGATTAGAATTGGTTTCTGAATCATTTTCAATGGAAAGAAAATATTGTTCCGAAAAAACTAATTGAACTTAATTTGATCACAGCCACCCATTCGGTTCACATTCTAAACAAAAAAATATGATGCATAATACAAAGTAATAATTGTCATTGTTAAATGCTGTTGTACAATGTACATTGAATAAATTCTTTTGACATCATCACGCTCTACTCGACCGCCCCGAGCGCGCGGTGCGAAGACTTCCCATGCTATACTTTTGTAATGAGTTAGTTTTGAAAATACCTGTTAAAACTGATTAAAAATAATATCTGAAAATGATTCATTTGCTAATTTGTAAAGAACTTCTTTCAGGGTGTGCGTTATTTGTGTTACACTGGGTTGCCCTTCGGCTACTTTCGAAACTAATGATTCGAAAACAGAATTATTTTTCTTATATCGAAACCCGGTTTCCAATAACGAAATATAGTTGTTTACGAAGCTGGTTTCTAATAAAGAATAAAGTCAGTCAATATACTTTATTCAAGCCCTTCTGGACTACAATGTTGAATTTGCAAAATGTTGAAATCGCAAAATGTTGAATTTGCAAAATGTTGAATCCCAAAATGTTGAATTTGTAAAAGGTTAAATTTTCTGGACCCATAATGTTGAATTTGCAAAATGTTGAATCTCAAAATGTTGAGTACTGTAGATGCGAGAGGCGCCGATCCGGTGGAAGTATTTGGGGGAAACCTATGTGCATCAGTCGACGTCTTTTAGCAAATATTATAATGAGCACAATTCTACTTCACGGGAACATATCTGGCACTGCGTTGGTACCCACATAGACGGCCTAAGAACCTACCACCTAAAATAAGTATCTATACAAACTTATATTTATTTACGTACCTAACTAAAATTCTTGTTTTATTGTTAAATTAAAATTATTTTAAGTGAAACCTCTGTGCATCCATTACTGATACTGGCCACTTATAATAAAGTGATAAGCGATTTGCCAATAACCTTTACTATTGTCAGTCAAGTTCATAAGTTCTTGTTTTATAATTAGACATTCCGCGACTAAGCCTTTAAAAAATATATAATAATTTTAAATTTAGTTTGTTACAAATACAAAGAGACCTTCTGGATTACAATAGAATATTCTCGGTAAAATACCTAACAAATTCAACATTTTGCGATTCAACATTTTCCAAATTCAACATTGTGGTCCGGATGGGAAATTCAATTTTTTACAAATATAAGATTTTGGAATTCAACGTTTTGCAAATTCCACATTTTGCGAATTCAACATTTTGCAAATTCAATATTGTAGTCCAGAAGGACATAATCGCTTTAAAACGTAAATGAAGCTACGCCAATAGTTCACAAATCTAAGGCGGAAGACCTTGTACTGGAAAGAACAACCAAGAAAACCAGTAAGGGCTACTTTTTTCTCCCTGTATTGTTACAGAGTCGTCAATTGGAAGCTGACCTCAAAGCAAAAGTTTATTTATAATCTTCTATCGAAATTTCGGCGCTTTCCAATTAAATCCATTGAAACGATTCATTGAGGGATCTATTACACTTTTTATTTTCACTTTAATCCATGTTTTAGGATTTAATCCATGTTTAGTACATTTTTAGAATTAATGCGTGTCTGAAAAATCCTTCTGGACTACAATGTTGAATTTGCAAAATGTTGAATTCGCAAAATGTTGAATTTGCAAAATGTTGAATCCCAAAATGTTGAATTTGTATAAAGTTGAACTTTTTGGACCCACAATGTTGAATTTGCTAAATGTTGGATCCCAAAATGTTGAGTCCTGTAGATGCAAGAGACGAGGAACCGATCCGGTGGAGGTATTTGGGGGAGACCTATGTGCATCAGTGGACGTCTTTTAGCAAATGTTATAATGAGCACAATTCTACTTCACGGGAAAATATCTGGCACTGCGGTGGTACCCACATAGACGGCCTAGGAACCTACCACCTAAAATTTGTATCTACACAAACTTATATTTATTTACGTACCTAACTAAATTTCTTGTTAAATTAAAATTATTTTAAGTGAAACCCGTGTACATCCATTACTAATAGATACTGGCCACTTACAATAAAGTGATAAGCAATTTGTCAATAACCTTTACTGTTGTCAGTCAAGTTCATAAGTTCCTGTTTTATAATTTTAAAAATACATAATATATAAATAAAGTAATTATAACTCTTTTTAAAGATATTATGTTTAAAAAAACAGTATAAAGATCTCTTAATATTAAAAGGGCAGTGGACACTAACTAAAGACAGTAAGACGAATTATGTCGGTACGACATGCTGGAAGAGCACACATCGTGAAATATGTACAGCTTCCGTAACGTTAAACACCGATAAAACTAAAATAATTCGTTATACTAGACATAAGTGCTTGACCGATCTGCAGGCCTATTCGCTAACTACAGTTGGTAACTAGAACTGTAATTTTTGAAAGGAACTTTATATCCATTACTGCTATCATGAACACCGCCGTAACACATAAGATCACTAAACCAGTAATGGATATAAAGTTCCTTTCAAAAATGATAGTTCTAGTTACCGACCGTACTTATCGAATAGGCCTGCAGATCGGTCAAGCACTTATGTCTAGTATAACGAATTATTTTAGTTTTATCGGTGTTTAACGTTACGGAACTTTACGGGTTTTGAACGCAATCAAACATTTTTTTAAGTAAAGAGATTTTGTTGTTTTAGTTAGGTAGGTAATGATTACAAGTGGAGTTTTTTTAATTAATGATTACATACACCTAAAGAGTTTTTTCATTAAGAATAACATACAAGTAGAGTTTTTGTTGTTTAAGTTAATGATTACAGGTGCGAGTTTTTTTTAAATAAAGATTACAATTGAAGAGTTTTTGTTGTTTTAGTTCATGATTTCAAGTACAAGTAAACACTCTTTATTTTAAATTTAGTTTGTTAATAAATACAAATAGACCTTCTGAATTACAATTGAATATTCTCGATAAAATACCCAACAAATTCAACATTTTGGGATTCAACATTTTCCAAATTCAACATTGTGGTCCCGATGGGAAATTCAACTTTTTACAAATTCAACATTTTGGGATTCAACATTTTGCAAATTCAACATTTTGCGAATTCAACATTTTGCAAATTCAACATTATAGTCCAGAAGGTGAAAAATCTATTAGGTATAAATAAATCCATTAAAACGATCCATTGATGGATCTATTGCACTCTTTATTTTCACTTTATTTCCATGTTTTAGGATTTTTTAAAGTACATTTTTAGACCTAATGCGTGTCTGAAAATCTATTAGGTATGAATAAGGAATGGTTCCTACTTTGCCTGATCCCACACTCGTAGGTTTCCAATTTGCTGTAATACAGTCATGTTCACAAACATGGGTGCGATCGCAAGAATGGCGGTTGTTAGGAACAAAAAAATATTTATATTTCCTAATTAATAGTTTATAACAGAAACACATTTACCTATATATCATTGGAAAACGATTTTTTGGAACCGATATTCTACTTTATTGGAAGCCGGGTTACTATACTTAAAAGAAAAATTGTTGTCTGTTTTCGGAACTGCCAGCCTATTGTGGATTTTTCATCGTATGACATGGTATAAATTTTGAGCTAAAGAAGTCATTGAAATGCTTCATTTCGTATTCCCCATTTCCAATGAGATCATCACTATGGCATAATTTCAATGATGTCATCATGATATAATGAACGAATAATCAAAAATCTGACCGAAAATCTTAATTTTCGCTTTGCACTATAATTTCATAATGATATCATTTGAAAACCATGAGATCGGTAATAAGCCTGCTGGTATCGAATTGTGAGTTTCGAAAGTAGTGTAATGTGTGGTGTAATAAGGTCCGCGGTGTGGTGCTTTCTCACCCGGTAAACTTGACTTGGCGCGCTGAACGTAGGTAGTGTAATAAGTTCGAAAGTAGTGTAATAAGGTCCGTGGTGTGGTGCTCACCCGGTGAGCTCGGATTGGCGAAAGTAGCGTGATAAGTTCGAAAGTGGTGTAATAAGGTCCGTTGTGACTCGTGCCGTGTTGTGCTCACCTGGTAAACTTGGCTTGGCGCGCTGGTGGCCACGCGTGCCGCTGGGAGTGGTGCGGCCACGCGCGGCGCGCCGCGCACCACCACGGGCCCCAGCCGCGCCCGCCGCCGCCGCCCCCGCCGCCGCCGCCGCCGCCGCCGCCGCCGCGCCCCGCCGCGCCCAGCGCCCGCCCGTCCCACATGACCCAGCCCCCTGCCGCCCATCACCGTACAACGTTCACTACACGCGCGCGACGCACCCGCACGACGACACTGACGCACGCGACGCTACTCTCGCCGCCCGCCGCAGAATCAAACTCGAGCCTCAGTTGCACAAGGAGTTGCTCGCGAGCGAGCGGCGATTTCTTCCAGGCAATAATATGCTCGCCTAGTGTAAACAAACTATACGAGCTTCTCTTGCGTGTTTCGCCAGTCGAAAACACGACTTTTTTGTTCAGTCTAGCTAGAGGCAATAATCGAATGGCAAGTTTTGCCATGCGATAATCGCATATGACTTTTCGCCGCTCGCGTACGAATAACTCTCCTTGTGTAACTGAGCCTTAAGGCAAATTTCCCGCGGGACGGTTGCGCAGTCTACATGCACCGGATTGTATGGACGCGCAAATGCAGCACTCGCAAAAGTTGCAAGCGTTTGACGGCAGCTTGAGCCGGGAACCAGACTTGTATCATTTGCATTCCATTAGACGACAGCTTTTGCCACAGTCGCTGTGACTGACGAATCACCTATCGTCAATGTGATGATGGCTAATGTAAATTCTGGTATTCCGTCAGTGACTTACAAAAATAACTGAGGTTGCATGAGCGTGTAAGAAATCCAGAAATGTGCTTACACGGCCCAAGTAGATTTTGGATATTGGACTCATGGTGCGGTCACATGCGTCGTGTAAACGAGCGATCGGGTCCAGCCTCCAGTGGGCTTTTAATCTTGAAATCAATCTCGATCGATCGATATTGAGATTTTTATATAATGTAAGTAATATCAACAGATCTTGAATAAATAAATAAAACACTGGATTGGCTGGCTCAAGATTCGCGTAATGCGGATCCAATTTGGCGCTAATATTGGCGGATACGATTAGCGCTAGTGTTGACGGATCCAATTTGGCGCTAGTGATGGCAGATCCAATTTGACGCTAGTGATGGCGGATCCATATTGGCAAATCCAATTCGGCGCTGTTATTGCAACTCAATAGAACATAATGAAATCCATGTCGATCGATCGGAATCGGTTTCAAGTGTAAGCCTACTGAGGGCCTATCCCAGTCAAAATTTACAAGCGCATAGAACGGCAATGTTAATGATACTAGCAAACCACGTGAATTATGCCATTTCTTATACTATGCAGTTTTGTGCATTATTAGTATTATATATTAACGCAACAGACGCGGGTGTCAAAAACTCGCGTAAGGTAGCTTCAATTTTTTTTAAAACGAATTTACTTTTATTTTTGATACTTGATAAAACACTGTGGTAATTCCGTATAAAGTTAAATTTAGTACTAATCATGAGCAATCTATTAATTTCATTGATATTGCAAAAATGTCATGATCATATTACTTTTGTAATTTTTGCCTCACGTAGCCATGGACTACTAGCACAAGTAGCACGCACTTTTACTTGTTCCACCTACTTGCACCTTGTCCAAGCACCATAAGCGACAATGGCTCACGCCGAAGCCATGCAATGGAGAACGATTCAAAATTATTAAACAAGCCTGGCCCCGGGCTAACGCACGCTTCGGACGTACGTTAAGGACGAATGCTTCGGACGCACGCTACGGACGCATACTACGCACGCATGAATGCACGAGGCGTCGCCAGAAACCATGTCCAACGTCGCGTCTAACATCTCTACAGCGTGCATCTCATTTAGTTTATAATGCTCATCTAAAAGAGTATTTTCTCTCAATTTTCTGAACTTACATATACGAGTACACGGTGTTTCAAAATAACCAATAAATAATCAATTCTTTATCGAAAACTCATTATTAAAATGTGTTTACACGTAATGTCATTCAACTCAAAATTTTCATGTAAATTATAGACATGATGATACTATGATTTACTTACATGAAAATTTTGGGTTGAATGACATTCATTATCATCATCATCATTTCAGCCGAGACGCCCACTGCAAGACATAGGCCTCCCCCAGGGATCTCCAAACCAATCAGTCCTGCGCCTCCCGCATCCAGCGGCTTCCCGCGACCTTCACGAGATCGTCGGTCCACCTTGTGGGGGGCCTACCAACGCTTCGTCTCCCGGTACGTGGCCGCCATTCAAGGACCTTTTCGCCCCAACGGCCGTCAGTCCTGCGAGCTATGTGTCCTGCTCACTGCCACTTAAGGTTTGCAATTCTTTGGGCTATGTCGGTGACTCTAGTTCTTCTACGGATCTCTTCATTTCTGATGCGATCGCGTAGAGAAACCCCGAGCATAGCCCTCTCTATTGCCCTTTGAGTGACATTGAGCCTTCTGATGAAACCCATTGTAAACGACCACGTCTCAGGGGGTCTACAATGAACACACGAAACCCGAACGAACTCCGTAATTTCGGGCTGTTTCTTACCACGAAAATACTACGGGCCCGTCAACGGAACGAAATCGGAGATTGACGTGTGCTGTTACGGATAGCTTACTATGATCACTCGAACCCGACACGAAAATTGGATTTTGACGTACAGATTTTCGGGCGTTTAACCTAACTTCTCACGAGAACTCAAGTGCTACCGTAAGAGTTTCGGATTAACATTTTAATCCAGAAATAAGTGAGTTATTGTCAATTTTACATCAGTTTAGGTTTTATTTGACTACTAAGAAGGTGTACTTAAGTATAATAAGTTAATAATATAATATTTGTTGCAGTTATGGCATCAACTTAAATTCAGTTCGAGATGCGAGTCGTAGGAAACACTTGAAAGTATACTATAACTTCATGTGAACAAAAGCAAAAAATAACTCCGAAACACTTAAAAATGTAATCACAAAAAACGTAAATAAACAAAAGCAGCAAAAGCTATTTAGGTGTATAATGCTGCAGCTGGAAATATCCCCTTAACATCAAAATGTTATTAATGAAACGTGACATTCTATATTAGGTTGGTTTATCACTTGCCGGGGGCCACTTTGCCACAGACTAAGAGCCCGGCCTGTCATGGCGCGTTAAAGTGTAATAACAAAATATTTTTGTTAAAAATTGGCAGTTTTAATAACATACCCAGCTTTCCGCTAATCATTACTGTAGTTTATTAAATCAAAACTGTTTAAATACAAATCATTTTAATTATTTTTCTACTACCTTTTTCAATCATTCGTTCACGTAACTTGTCAATGCGTCCGTACTAAACCTACGAATCCAAAAATAGTTCGTGGTAGCTACGAGTCACGTACTTCGTTCGGGTTACGGACGGGCCCGAAATTACGGACGCACATTTCATAGAGACGTCCTGTTCGGTACGTCATCACTGGCAACACGCACGAATTGAAGACTTTCGTCTTAAGATACTGCGGTAGATTGGCCGAGAATATGCTGGGTAGCTTCCCGAACGCTGCCCAGCCGAGTTGGATTCGTCGATTTACCTCTTTCTGGAAGTTGGACTTACCGAGCTGGACTATTTGTCCCAGGTAAACATATTCGTCGACAACTTCCAGTGTAGAGCCGCCAACCTTCACAGGAGTGGGTACTAAATGGTAATTCACCATGATTTTGGTCTTGTCCATGTTCATTTTAAGATCCACTTGTTGGGAAACTCTACAGAGGTCTTCGAGCATTGTGCCTAGATCTTCCACGGTCTCAGCCATGACCACGATATCATCGGCAAAATGAAGGTGAGTCATGTATTAGCCGTTTATGTTGATGCCGAGTCATCTCCAGTCCAAAAGCTTAAATACATCCTCCAGCGCAGCTGTGAACAGCTTCAATACTCAATACTTTATTGCTTTTCCACAATGAAATTCAATGTTATTTTTGATTGGTTATAAATTAAGTAAATTGTGGACCCTGTCGGGCACAGCAATATTAGGAGAGAGGAGGCCATAATTTAAGATTAGGTTCTTTAATTGATTTATGCTTAAAATTATAAATATAATATTACGATTTAATTTATTTATAAGCGATTTTGTTACATATTTTTACAATATTAAATTTATATATCTAAAACTGTATGTAGTGAGTATGTGTGGATGTGTGTGCGTATGCGTGGATTTGTGCGCGCGTGTTGCGTGGGTGTGTGCGTGCGTTTATGTGTGTGTACGTGAGAGAGCGGCGCTTTTTTTAATAATAATATAATACTTTATATAATTCTAATACAACTATTTATGATTGTTCGGATTAATAGCTTGTCTGACTTCTGGTTTTACAATCCTTTTAAGACCTTTGTTATAATTAAGCTCTTAAGGTTTAGTTTAAAGATTAAAATTTAAAAATTCATAATATTGCTAGTTTAATTTATTTCATTTATCCTTTATTCTCATGAGTGCTACTAGTTTATATTATTTACTAGTTTATATATATTCTGAAGTTAGGTTTTTGAAAACTAACTTCAGAATATATTCTATTAAGAATTCATACTCGTACATTCCATAAAAGTTTTTTTTATGTCAATTGTAAAATGAATTAATTTGCCATTATTAATTCATGTAAAACATATTTCATTTATTAAATTAATTATTTCATTTATTAAATTATATATTTAATTTATTAAATTAATTGTAATCGTCACTGCAATTTATTTGTATTATAAAGTTTATTAATAAATAATTTAAAATAAGTACATTTTATTCCATACATTTTAGTAACATACCATTTTATTTCATTTCAATTATTATTATTATTAATGTTCCACTTTTATTATTTTGGGTTTTTAAATATCACAGTAATTGCCATACAAAAGGTATAAATAAAAATAATAGATACCTATAAAATCGTCTTCGGCGATATAACGTCACCCTGTCTCACACCACGCTGAAGTCGTATTGGTTTCGAGTTCTGGTCCTGAAGGCGGACTGACATAGTAGCGTTTTCGTACAATGACTTCAACACTTGGATGTACCGGTAGTCTATTTGGCACCTCTGGAGTGACCTAAGCACGGCCCAGGTCTCGACAGAATCGAAAGCTTTCTCATAGTCCATAAACGCCAAGCATAGTGGCAGATTATACTCCTCGGTCTTCTGTATAACCTGTCGCAGCGTATGAATGTGGTGGTCTATGGTACTATAGCCTTTACAAAATCCGGCTTGTTCGGGTGGAAGTCGTCAAACCTGCGCGCGAGACGATTCGTGATGACTATCGAGAACAGCTTGTATATATGACTCAGGAGCGTGATGGGTCTGTAGTTCTTCAACTGGGCCCTGTCGCCCTTTTTTAAAGAAAAGTGCCACCACACCCCTGTGCAGGGGTGTGGTGCAGCTTCGTCAGCAGACTCTGACCGAGTGACAGATCTCTTGCGAACACTGACATTACGTGTAAACAAATTTTAATAATGAGTTTTCGATAAAGAATTGATTATTTATCGGTTATTTTGAAACACCGCGTATTGTATATAACTATGAACTTAAAGGAGATTGCCCAAAAAACATATTTGCATTATGTGCCTTAACAAAACAATTAAAATTATATATTTGTTTCATTCTAAACTACATACATGACAAGAACTTTCGAAGCCTGGGTTTGAAGCGCACAATTATCAGTAATTTTATTGAATTATTGCTTTACGTTTAGTCACAGATGTATAAAGGGAAGCAGACTTAACATAATTTTACTCACACATTTGTCATCATTACTTGTTTATGACTCTTAGGTAATGTATATCGTTTTTACTTTCACTCCAAAGTGACATGATATATCGCTATTTCTGTTTTTAGTCTATGGCGATACTAATGCACACATAAACATTTCCGAAGCCGTGGCAGACGCCACGCGGTGGACACCATGTTTAGCTTTGTCAAAATAAGAGACAAATGGCGTCGTGACATTGTGTTATAATGTTTTGTTTTGTGATTATAAATCAAAATAACTGCTAATCGGACAAGAACAACGGTAAAGTGCTGTGCCCCGAAGTGTTCTAAGTTTCTAACGCATCATATAATAAAACTCCAGAAATTACAATCAAATTAAATTAATATTGTTTGTGTGTGAGTAATGTTTACATGTGTTAAAGTTGCCACGCTTTTTTGAACGATACGTTTATTGCTTTGCTTCCCTTTATATGTCTGTGCGTTTAGTCAACTTCCATCTTGTCTATAGATTAATTATCTATAAATAAGAAGATAATAATTGTCTATAAATAAGAAGATTAATAATAAAAGTTAAAGGGAAATGAACTTATACAGCCATATGCTTAACAGCGTTTTTTTTTCAAAAAGGGACATTTAGTGATATAAGGACATTACACACAATTATGCGCTCAAACGGACAGCAGATACATAATCCAAGGTTTATTGACAAGCTATCTGAATAAAAAATAACACATAGGTGTATAAAACTTTTTTCGAGAATCTAGAAGCCTAAATTACTTCGAAACTAGTTTAAAATGTGTAAAGAAAAAGAACAAAAACCAATATTTACTTCGAATTTACAGACCACAACCTAAAATGAACAGCATGTTATTTACTATAACAGATTGCCGGTTCTATTTTTTTCACATTGCTACCTGCTTGCGCGTGTTGGTCCAATCAGCGTAGCGTCCGAATGCGCCCGTATCGCTTTCAAACTCGGCACTTAACTTTTTTGTTTCGGGGCGACGAGAGACGCGTCGGGTACGAAGGGCGCGCGCGTATAGATAAAGAGCCGTCGCCCTACATACACTTGCCTGTTTACCTGCCCGTGGCTCCGCCCACAACACCAATGAAAACTGTTCATAGACAAATCATAGCTTCAGCGCGCTCCAGAGATAACTGAACAGACTTATCGAGTTAACCTCTAGCGATAGAGTCGGCCCACTCGAAAGTAACCAATAACGGGGCACGCTTCGAGTGTTGTGCGCGGGCGCATCGCGGCTCACTATGTAGAGACGTTAATGGCGACGGCTTCAACGATTAGGAAACAGAGAAAACAACTTTGAGTAGTTAATATTTATACGGCTAGTCTCATCTAAACCTAATCTAGAATTTACATTACTCAATCGTCATACATTACTAAATCAATAACTGAAGTGATATCGATTTTAAAAGGGTCTGAAGAAACATTAAAGCGATCGCTTTTACATACTTTTTAATGTTAGTCCAGACTCAGGTACTTATCTAAATAATAATACACAACTGTCACATGCAAAAAAAGACATCGCAATGCAGTTCTGGAGAGTACATATTGTAAAGTATCTATACGCATTCCACAGCAAAAGATAAAAAAGACAAACGAAACGTAAGTGATTAATTTTAAGAAATGTAGCTACTACCCACCTTTTGCCGAAGAAGCGAACATCTCTCGTGTAAGTGAAACTGTCATACACAATTTACTTACGATGAACTAATATCGAAACAATCAGGTACCTACCTACAAGAAGTTTAACATACACTTCCTATCATAATACATACATTTATCAACTCTACCGCTAAAGTTTTACTATATGATATTCGACATCAGCTAAATTCAAATTACGTTGGTTGTAACACTGAAGGTAAAGTGCGGTTCGGTACCTGAATGCCTCCGGTTAAATCGTAGTAAAGCGAGTTGGGCCCGAGACTGAGCTCATCGTCCTGAGTGAGGCATTTACCAAGCGGGTCAGTAATTCTTCTTAACATATTCTCTACCTCGTTGCGGCAACGAGAAATAAAATGTTACACGACAGTCGAGAGCAAGGGTATCATGTATACAGCATTCGGACTACGTGCGCGAGAAACAAAGCACAAAGCGTGTTATCTGGTTAGTAACGAGTACAGCGAAGCGCTACGTGATGTGTGACATGCTCTAAGGTGATGTGACTTCAAGCGATCAATAGTGAAATGGCTACTGGCTACAACGGGATGAGTGCCGCGCACGACGCCAATTGGCCACTCCCAGCTATCACTCATATACTTAAAAAAACAAACCAGTACATAAATCTTCTTCAGATTCCGCGTGTAATATTGTAGATAAAGTATATCCACTTATGTGCAGTGACATCAAATGCAACATGCCTCAGACAATCTTTAGGAATTATATACGAATCACATTTAGTCTATTGTCGTTCATAAATGCTAAACAGGCTAGAATAATGTCGAGTGCCAGAGATCCATATAACGTTTGCGTCCGTTGTAAGGCAAGATGTGTTCGCGGGGAGCGCTGCATGGCGCCGCGGGCGACCGGCGTTAGTGGGAGGCGTCGGCTATAGACCTGATGGTGAGATACAAAACTCCCCCCCGCCCGCCGCCGGTACGCATTCACCACCGTCAGGCCTACACACTACCGTCATTACCGAGTCACTGACTCCGTTCGAGGATGGGATTAACAAAAAAAATAAATAAAAAACATGAAATATTCGGCAAATCAAAATCGAAACCATGATGAGTACAGCGACTAGTGACTAGTAGGTAAATAGAGTGAAACATTAGTGTGTGTGTGGGACCCACCGGTTGCGCCCTGTTGGGTGGCTGGCGGACGGCGGACGGTTGCGGTGGCGCCGCATAATCAAAATAGAACTCATCGTACCGGTAAAATGGCTCATTGTAGCCACTTCGGTATTCACCGTACCCGTAATAGTCGTAATCATCATAATCTATAAACACACAACACAGGCCCATTTAGAGGCTAAGCTAAACTATCGCTAACTTACATCTATCTACCGCGTCACCTGGCCGGCTGTTTGCTAGCCTCCAGCGCGCCACTCGGACCGGGGATGGATTAGCGATTAGACGCATGCTAATGTCACTGGGCCGGCCGGCACACGCGGCCACACAACAAACCGCCACTACATGCGTCGTCACTCGTGAGTGACACAACCACACACTCCCCGGATCACAGCTCCTGCTCAGCCCACCACCACTTCCTAATCTAGCGCAGCGTGAATCTCCAAATCACAAAATGACGTTTGTTTACACATAAAATGAATCCTGACGTTGGAAGCATGCACTGGAATGGTTAATTTTGTTATTGATACATTAAGACGATAATAATATGTAGCCCTAATCCCTGTCTTCGGGTTTTCAAGTCCCTTCGTCTCTTCATGCATCGACCCCTAATACTGACCCTAAGCTCTCATTAATGTCTAGCTTGGAGAATAGCGTTAATGTGTTGCGGCCTCGACGACAAACAAAATTAAAACAATGAAAAGTGACACTTGGCAATACCATATAATACAAGGGTATAGTAGGGGCCAGCTTGTTAGTAGGGAAGTAGCAGGTGTGCGAGTGTGCGCGTGGAGACCACACCGTGTTTTCTCTGTTCACACGGAAGAGCAATGGAGGGAGAGCACATGTACCAATTACTGATTATAGCTAGCCTCCATCTCTTCCCCAATTACACTACGCTATGTTACCCACACTGTATACATTGTTTGGTCTGTTCTCAATACGATAGGTACAATTTCGGATAATTCTTTTATAATTATGAAAATGTGACTAGTGTTGTGGATGCTGCCACGTCTTCAAATCCTCTTCTTCAAAAAGATTGATAAATAAAATTTACGAAATTTTACCTATCGTTTGTTCTGCGAGTTCCGTATTTATTAAACGTAATCATAGTCGGCATCAAGTCAATAGGTCAAAAGTAGAACCCGAAATAGGTATGTAATTAAAACCATCTTCGTTTCGATTGCCTAATGAAAACAAAAATTAACGACGTGATGCCGACCACGTGTGATACATACGAGTACGTTCATGATTATATCAAATACAGTAATAGCAAAATGCACGAATGAACGTGACCATATGGCGACATTGATGACGTATTTTTTTCCATCATTGCATGCTTTGCCACTACTGTACAGCGGCCGTACCGCCTAACTCAAAGCGAGCACTCGCTATCGTTATCATAACATTAGAACAATAGTTTTAATGTCACAGATGACATTAGAGCTATCGTTCTAATGTCAAGAGAGCGATAGCGAGTGATCGCTATGAGTTAGGCGGTAGCCCCCCTGATCTGCCCCCTGTGACAAAAGCCATACGCTTAATTTTCGGCCAATTAATTTATTTGCGCAACCTCACGCTATTTTTTCTACAGCTAATGCCATCTCCATACATTTTGTTCTGCGGAACGACGACGGCGTAAAAATAAGCGTGTGGCTTTTGTCAAGGGGCCAGGTACAATCAGTGGACTATATTGCCACGAGATACAGAACGGCTAACGTTATTTCTCTCGAGGAACTCTTGTCCAGTAGCGACTGCAAGGCTTTCAGTGAAGAGTGGAAACGATAATACCAATAGTTGGTTTCATTGCTAGGCATTATATTATATCTCAATATTTCATTGAGTGTATTCCACAGACTATATTCTCATTTATTGTTATTACGTCGACTCACATATGTGTTATGGCTGGATGTTTTGCCGTTGTAAAGTCAATATGAATCAGTCGTGTCAGGTGGTGGTGTGAGGCGGTCGTGTCACACGATCGCATTGGCCTGTCCATCGGGCAAAAGCCACACGCTTATTTTCCGCAGTCATTCCGCAGAAAAAATATATGAAAATACCATTAGCTTACGATAGCCTCACGCTATTTTTTCGGTAGCTCATGTCATCTCTATTAATTTTTTCTGCAGAACGACTGCAGAAAAATAAGCATGTGGCCTTTGTCTAAGGGGGCAGGGGCCCTACCATGATCGTTTACAGCAAGGTTAAAACAATATTTAAACAAAGACACCGCCCTTGCTGCGTATAGCGCCATTCCGCTCTCAGAGCGATTTTAATATTGTTTTGAGCGAAGTTTGGAGAACACACCACTGGAGCAACCCTAAAGAGCGCATCCCTCTCTTGAAGTTACACATAGATATATATTATTAGTGAATATATGATTGAAAATGAGATGATACACAAAGCATATGGTTTAAATCATATGCGTTGCATGTGTACAGTATATAGTGTGTGTATTCATGGCGATTGTTCGTGTCGAATGATTGTGTCGCGTGTTCGCGTCGCATGTTCGTGTCGCGCGATCGTGTCGCATGTTCGTGTCGCGTCTACGTACCGTAGTCGCCGCGCGCGGCGGGCGGTCGCGGCGCGGGCTGCGGCGTGCGGCCGCGCATCGAGCCGTGCACGGGCGAGCAGCTGCACCAATCAAATCTGACATACAACAGCCGCCGGTTAGTCACGTCCGTCCGCGTCGTCGCCGCCGGGCGCACCACACCTCACCGGGGGGCGGCGATGCGAAGCGACGCGACGCGACGCGACGCGCGTTGACCGACGTGGCGATGACGCGCAACGACGCGGGTGCACGACGCGATAGATTGGCAATGGGTGCGTGATACGTGCGACGAATGAAATACGTGACATCCTCGACACGACAAGTAGTGTTTGCTTGGGTAACTGCGATAGCCATTGAGTTCCCCGAGGCAATATTGATAGTGTTATGGGTAAATCACCTTAAAATACACCATCCATCTTGCATTTCACATATTGTTAACTTCATGGCGTAGGGCCAACTCCGCACTAAGAGCCATTCATGTGCGCACGACCTCAAGTAAAAATGTGGTATATCCTCCCACGCGAAGGTTGAAATTCGGTTACGTGTCACGAAACAAAAAGGTTGATTTTGATTTGCAATATTAATGTTCTAACAGTTGTGAAAGGAAACTTAGCGACATCATAGTTGTTTGGAAACTTTTAACCGCTTTCTTGGAAACTTTTAACTTGCACTGCAATTTTACTTTAAACATAACAAAATTATACCAGTAATACTTCGCGGGTAAGCATAACAACAAATATTTTTTTACAACTAGGTCCTATATCCGTTAAACGTTTTTAATTCTCTTTTATTTGCCGCTAACACCTTTTGTGCTGCACAAAAAGGGGCTTTTCTATCCATCTCGCTCTGTCGTATTCACACATCACACGTTGTCTCTTTCCATTGCCAATCTATGTAATCCTCCACCCATGTACGGTGCGGTGCGTAAGGAATTTGGAAAAGGGGCCTGCGCCCTAACTGTTAACTCGACTTCAATCACGATAGCTTCCAATTTGACGTGCAATGGAATACATTGCGGCTTACCTTGAACAAGTCAACTTCGTTGACTTTGTACAGAGCAATTATGGATGTAGGTACACCAAATGGGTACACAGTACCCGGCATTAAATAATGCACATCGAGCTTTCAAAAGAGATAATCGGCTCGTTTCCGCTTCGGTATCTATTAGGGGCTACTACAACAGTATTGGATTCTTTCTTTAATAAAGGCCATCATACAATTAGTTGGAGGTTTGAACAACTCTGTATACATATTAGAGGGCAAGCGTCACAAAATAGACACGTGTATGACAGAGATCTCTACGAAGTCGATACAAAACTTCCATTGGGTGATTAAACTGACAGATGTTTTATTTTACAAAATGGACAATGCTTTGCCCAATCTTAAAAAAAATATCACCGTTAAGTGAAACAGATTTTATCGTTTAGCCTTATTTTTTACAAGGTACACACAA
Organism: Schoenobius gigantellus; assembly: GCA_963935595.1. Lineage (NCBI taxonomy): Eukaryota > Metazoa > Arthropoda > Insecta > Lepidoptera > Crambidae > Schoenobius > Schoenobius gigantellus. The sequence goes on from OZ012551.1 coordinate 31,875,055, forward strand.
GTTCTCTTTCTTGCACGAAAGAGATGCAACCTATATCGAAGCTTATTTTCTTTATCTACGCGCCGGTTACTACCCCTTAGACAAAAGCCACACGCTTATTTTTCCTAAAATGTAAAAATGTATGGCAATGACATTAGCCCCGTGACAATTTCACGCTATTTTTCCGCAGCTAATGTCATCTCCATACATTTTACCTGCGGAACGACTGCGGAAAAAGAATCGCGTAGCTTCTGTCTAAGGCAGCCCCCTTAATGTGCATCGACTGTCAAAAAGAAAGCTATTCTGATGGACGACGAGTCATACAATCAGGCCACTTGCTCTCGCGTCGCCGAGCCGATCGGACGACGACAAGGAACATTCGGTAAGTAGGATAAAGAAGAAAACACGTGCAAATAAAGTTTTAAAAAGGCCCGTGGAAATGAAAACAGCCAAAATAGCCAACTACAGAACGAGCGTCGCGACTCGCGGCGTTTCAACGCGACCGCGGCTACGTGTACTGCTATCGCTATCAAATTTTGTCACGCCACTTTTCACGTTCGCAGATCATGATAAGCCGCCGGATTACACTTTTCACGTTTACAAATCAGGTTAATAAAGATTCATCATCATTATCATCATGAGCCAAGAGACGCCCACTGTTGGACATAGGCCTCCTCCGAGGATCTCCATACCGATCGGTCCTGCGCCTCCCGCATCCAGCGGCGCGCGGCGTCATATGGCGTAAGATTGCTTGTATTAAATATCAGTGTGCCACGTGGACTGATGATGGTCACCGGAGGCCGCCGGATGCGAGAAGTGCTGTCTCCGTAGCGTGACCAAAAAAACACGATATGACAAAGCGGTTTTTACGCGATGAACTGTCAAAATACGATAAAACGTATTGTACTTTGACAGCTCACTGCGATAAAGCGCTATATCATACCGTGTATTGATGGTCATGTTACGGGGGCAGGACCGATCGGTTTGGAGACCCTCGGGGAAACCTTTGTCCACAAACAGCGTTAATGGCTTTTACAAACAGCCCGACTAGCAAATTACCCCCGAAACAAAGTACAGCGACCCTAGTAAGAGTACAAAAGCGCGCAGCCAAATAATGTCATGTTGACATCGCGCGCATGAGTTATATTGCTAGTGGGAGTCTCAGTAATAGGCATGTGGACTAGTTGGGAATACTGAAAATTTAATTAGACCGTTAGCTGAAAAATTAAAAATATCTGTTTGCCTATTGTGTTGAATGCTTTTAGTTTTGGCTTGGCAACGCTCAAATGTCTTTTGTAAGCGTGAAATCGTATAACCCACGCCGTATAAAAAACTCTTTGGCTTTGATGCATATAGTAGATAATAAAACTAGTTAGAACTTAGCAGTACACGATGCCATCGTCAAGCAAAACAGAAATAAGAAAACAAATAGTTATAGTTATATAAAAGTGCTAAAATAACAAAAAAAACTTATTATAAATATAAATCAAAAGTAAAATAAAAACAAGCAAAAGGAGTAAAATGGGAAAGGAGTCTTGAGATGATGCGTCTCATTTTTCTGCAAAATCTCCGAAATTACAAGTCTATTAATAAAGTATTAAGTAATAATCCAAAATATTATCAAAGTAAATACATAGTTTAATTTTTTAATGTATATAAATCATATAAAATGACATTGCGACTGATTGAATAAATTAGTATCCAACCACCATAGCAGTCTAGTGACTGCGACTAACCGGTTAACGCTCAGAGGTCCAAGTTCCGATTCGCGAAACATATTTCCCTGCTCGGTTTGGTTGGGGCTTTTTGTCAGACTACTAACTAGTATTCTCGTTATGTTTCCCGTCACAGACCCAATATCACATTAGACAAGCATCTATTCAACTATGCAACGCGATGCCAAAAATATTTTAATCAGATTCAATTAGTCAGCGCTCTGTCATTATCGACAACGGCCGTCTAACAAAATTAAAAAAAAACAGACGGCGATGTGCATTAATGAGTTAATTATCAACGCAATATTTGGTTATCTAGATGAGGTAACTACCCAGTAGATGCAGTTGTACTATTTATTGATTTTTTTTAACGACATTTATTTTATTTTAAACAGAGATACTATAACTACTGAGCCATAGCAACGCGTTGCAGCGTGAGCTAGTTATCTATACAGAGTGTAAAAAGATCGAAAGCGAAACCGAAACCTAGGTATTAAACGCATAGTCAATATCACTGTTGTCTTCTAGCTAGACCATACCTGGGAAATTAATAGTTACCGAGATATTTAAGTTTATGTGAAAATTACTTTTCCGGAGTTTTTATACCAAAGTGTTTGGAACATTATTTGTTTATTTTGGTCCAAAGAAACATCAAAGAAAAGATTAGTATTTGTTAAGAAAGTTTTTCATATCCTAATAATAACGGACTCTGTCTATTATCGCCACGAGCGGCTGATTCACGCAGAGACGAGATCCGTCGCGTGCGAGCGCGCGTTACATTGCGTAGTACTTTTAGCAGTTGTTTTTAAAAACCTAAAACTAAATTTCGTTTCCCATCAAAAAAATCTTTAAGTTAATATTAATGGTCTGAATGCGTAGACGCGGGCTTCGTTATGGGTCTTTTTACATTCTGTATATACAATGAAACAAAGTCATATTTTCTTAAATGGCTGAACTAATTTTTAAGTTCTTTGATTTGTTTCCAACCAAAAGAGATCAGAAAACTTCACAAGAAAAAAATGTATGAAACAAACTTATTTTCTCATACATTTCGTACGGAACGGCTTCTTAAAATATCAGCGTCGAATTCAAGACAAAAGACCGCAACGGTATGCGGTGAAGACGAGACGAGACGTAACGTAATAGAACACGCGCACGTACCCGCCGCCCCGCACGTTGATCATCTGCATCATGCGGCGCTCGCGTGCGCGCAGGATCTCCTCCTTCTTCTTCTTGTCCGACGGCGGCTTCGCCAGCGACACCTCCAGCACCGCCGTCGCCATCTCCTTGCCGTCCAGCTCTTGCATCGCCTGCAATCGACGCACCCTCGCTAAATTGTTAAACACTCCGGCCACAGGAGCACCTCACGCAGCGAACACAGACGTGAAATTAACTAGGCGCCGCCGCGCGGCGAGTGTATGTACTTCGCCAGTCAAAAAAAGGCAACGCTCCTGTTTTAAGCTGTTTGATTAAGTCATCGAAAAACCGTCGTCGTTTCGTCGGGCCGTCAACCAAATGGTAAAAAAAATGCAAAAACACATACGAAAATGAGACCGAAATGCTGGTAACTTTTGTTCTAACGTTTTAAGCGCTCTTTTTGTCACGTCACGTCGGATAAGAAAAATTGCCATGTTCAGTTTTCTTACAGATTAACGATGTCTAGTTACATATACCGGGTGTAACGGAATACCGCAATAATATTTAAGGTTGTTGATTAACAAAAAAAATGTTTTATGACTATTCTTTGTCTTTTTATTATATGCCTACTTTCGATTTAATACTCTTAACAGTTCAGCGTATTGAATCGAAAGTAGGCATATAATAAAAATACAAAGAATAGTCATAAAACATTTTTTTTGTTATTCAACAACCTTAAATATTATTGCGGTATTCTGTTACACCCGGTATAACTGTGGTGCCCGTGTACCTATCTGAGTCGGGCGGCTATGGTCTTATCGAATTTGGACAAACATTTTGTAAGGTATAGTAAGTCCTCCTCGTCAAGCTATACTGTTTGACCTTTGGACCATTCTTATGTCGCTAGTAATAGTGGCGGTTTCGACGTGTATATGTATAGCTTGAATGGGAGCTCACTGTACCTATACATTAGGTCCCCGTGGGGTATCCTACATTTTCTAGTCCCCATTAGGATAAAGGGAAAATTCTATCATTTCAGACTCGGGCCAGAACCTAAACGCTGGTGACTTGAAACGTATTCTCAATGCGTGGCGAGATTTCCAATGCTGCTTTGGCATCGCCAATCCTTTTAAAAGCATTTTACGAAGAATGCCTATTAATCAAATACTTTCAAAGTACGCACCTTCACCGCACAGTCCCGGTCTTCGAAGTGCACAAACGCGTAGTCCTTGATCTTCTTGACTCGCTCCACGGTGCCGTAACGTTCGAACGCTTCCTTCAGCGCCTCCTCTGTGATCTCTTGCGTTAGGTTCCGGACGTATAATACCTTCACCTTTGAATATAAAAAATGTCACCGTCAACAGGTGTTTAGGTGCCCGTCTAAACGTCTAAACTAACAACGAACATGTCGACTGCGAATTGATTCTAGTGCAGTCAAGATGGCATTTTAATGCAGTAAAATGTAAGAGCAGAATGTCCAAAGCTAGATGCGTACTTACTTTGCTCATAGTCTGTTCGTCGGGTTCCTCTTGGGGATCGGCCCAATCCACTATTATATCACAGCCCCATACCTAAACACGCAAAGTCGAAATTTTAACATTCACACGATCAATGGATTTTTAACAAAACCTTCCAAATCAAACGTTACGTGGCGAGACTCACCTTTATCCTACCAGTTCCCAGTCTACGCTTAGCCAATGACGCCGCTTTGTGAGACTCGTATTCCAAAAAACAAAATCCTCTATTTTTCTTCTTGTCATCGGGCGAACTATAAATTATTACTTCCACGAGTCCCGCTGCAATCACACCGACCAATTATAGGACCGAAATGCGTGCAAAAGCAAACTAATATTATGAAAAGCTTCCCACGGCCCCAACGCGCAAAAACATTCCTTTTAAGGCTACAAAAATATGAAGCAAATCAAACAATATTCCAGGAGAACAAATATCAAAGTTGTCGTGTACAGAACGAGAGCAAGTACTCGAGTGCGCGCATCTCGGGATGCATGCGGCCGGCGGGCGGCGGTCGGCCGGCGGTCGCATCGCAGTCGTATCGCGGTCGTACCGCAGTCGGACCGCGGTCGGACCGCGCTGGCGCCGGCCGCCCGCCGCCCGCCGGCCATACCATTTATTATGAATTCGACAAGGACTTACGTGCGTGCCTAGTAAACTCCTCAAACAAATCGTCCCGATCTCGAGTCTTAGGGATATTCCCCACGAATAACCGGTGATTGTTAAAGGAAACGGTAACGCCAATCTTTTTCCCCTTTCGAATTTCATAATCATTCAGCTGCAAGAACAATGAGGAGATAGCGCGCGCTCGGTGCCGGCGCGCCGGACCGAGCGACAAGCAAGCGCGGCGCGGGGGCGGCGGGGCGGCCTGGCTCGCGCTGGCCTCGAGCTGGCTCGTGCTGGCTCGAGCTGGCTCGAGCTGGCTCGTGCTGGCTAGAGCCGGCCCGTGCTGGCTCGCGCTCGAGCGGCAGCCGAGCCTAGCCGAGCCGCGCCGCCCCGGGCCCGCCGCGCGGCCACAGCCCGCACAGCCCACAGCCCACACAGCCCACAGCCCACCCACTCTACAACTCCGTAATCATTCGAGTGAAACTTTACCTGTTAATTTACCAAACTCTTCCAGTATCTCCTCTTTGCCTTTAGACTTGGGAATGTTGCCGACGAAAAGTCGCAGATTCGGTACGCTAATCTTAATTCTCAGAGTCTTCCCGGGCTTTATTTCGTGATTATCGAGCTGTGGGAAAAATAACAAGGGAAAAATTTTGAAAAAGTGTGTGGATCGAGTCCGACGGGCCGGTTCGCGTCGGGCCGACGCTGGGCTCGGCGACGGCGATGATCTGAGGTTACGTGCCGCGGCCGCGCGCGCTACGGTGACAGTTAGAGCCAATCGTTCGGATGATGAGTTAACTGATTAACTGAACTTTTGATGAGAAGCCAAAGAGTGTTGTACTGAGCAAAGAGGAGAGCCTGAGATGTATTAGAGTCTCAGTTGGAGAACTTTCGAAGCCAATTAAGTTAACCCTGTAAGTGGACCGTTTGATGAGGTGAAAATAAAATAAAGAAGCAGTACCAGTGTGGTGAACAAAAAACAGCAACTTAAAATTGAACGAGGTGCAAAGTAAGAACGGGGTAAATTATATAATAGGGACAAGCAAGGCCAGATCGGTTTAATAGGTGTTATGATTGCACATTTACACAAATTCTGTGATTACTGATTACGTACTACGAGGGCGGTTGCATGCATCACTTTTAGTATGAAAATGATTAGAGGTATGTACAAGAGTTACCGCGTCGACGCATCCACGGCGGACATAAATAGAACTATCACCAACGTCTAAGGATATTACGATATGGGTGCACAAAACCGCCTTCAGGTGGAATATTAATGACATGCTATATAAATAATATAATAAGCTTAAATCTAAATCTCCCAAACGTGACTGTGATTTTACTCAACAGGCAAATGATCGGGACTTGCAAAAATACTGGCTGATGAGGTCTAGTAGTCTTGCAAGTGACATATTAGCTTGGTGACTTCAGCGTTATAGGGAAAACCATCAAAACTCGGAGTCTATATTACAGTACTGTGTATGTGCGCGGATTTTACGTTCTCAATGCGGGTAGTTATAGAGCGGAGGGCCTTGATGACTTTACCCAGACCGAGGGTGAAGTCACCACACTAAAGGCAGCATAGTGCTGTGATCTTTCAAGGGATTATACTTAAATATTCGCCGAGTCACCTGGAAAGTAGATTTCAAATTAGAATAAATTTTGTTTCAATCTATACACCAATTATACATTAGAAAATGTTCATTGTCAACTTTTCAAACTTTAGATAGGAATTTTGTGTTACCAATTGCTGATAAATAAACAATTGCATCTTTATTTAGTGTTTGCGATAAGAGTGCGCTGGATATGTTTGTTATTGGAGCTGATGTGGCTGATAACGTAACATGCGCGCGGAATCGGTGCCTATATTGCACGTTTTTGGGTCGTACACTGGCAGATCTACAAGGTCGCGCGCGCGAATTTAGCGTACGGACGACTGTCGACACCAATTTTCAAATCTTGTCTTTCTTTCGACCATTATAAAATATTTATATAGCAGTAAACTTACATAACGACGCTAACAATACTGTTGCTCGTATAAAAAGCCGCCCAAAAATGTTAATGCCAGATTTAACATTAAACACTTTATTAATGCAAGCTCTTTTATGAAAAACCATAAAAGTACGGGCAACTATAATTTAGGAGAATTGTGTTAAATAAAAATAGTTCACAGTACAGCTCCAAATTGATCCATTCCATTGCACTTACATTGCAAAAAATTAAGGGCAGCTCTAAGGGTTATACAGTGACAACACACAAAGTGGCAGTAGAAAAGTAACAAGATAGGTTGCGAAAGGGATGAAATGTTGCTGGTGTGACGAGACGGGACGCGATGTGAGAGGATAGGGGGTGTGCTGTGATAGATTGGGATCACATTTGTCACGTGACGGGATAGTCTGTGATGTGTAACGTGACGTGACGTGTCGGGATGCAATATGACGGGGTGGGTGTGATGGGACGGGTTGTGTTGTGATGGCGACGGGGCGTTCGCATCGGGGTGGTTGCGACCAACCTGCTGCACGGCTCGCTGCGTGGCCTCGCGGTCCGTGAACGTGACAAAAGCGTAACCGCGGTTGGTGCCCGTCATGGGGTCCATCATGAGCCGCAGGTCCCAGATGGGCCCGCAGCGCTCGAACAGCGGGATGAGCTCGTCCTCATACATATCCTTGGGGATCTTGCCGCAAAACACCTCGCAGCCGGCGCCGGGCGTCCCGCCCTGCCAGCCCGGCGGAGGCCCGCCATACTTGCGTTGGCCTGCAACGCGCAGATTTGCGCAAACTTTCATTTATCGATAGGATATTATATAGATATGGCTTAATTAATCCACTGTGTATACACACGGTTATTTTTTTATCACCCTGAAAATTTTTAGGGACGCCTCAGGACACATCCATTATTATATAAAAAATGAAGAAAAGAAATAAAAAAATAGAAAATATCACTAAAAATGCTGCTCTCAACTAGTGCAGTATTTTTTGGATTTTTTAGAAAATTAATATAAAATTAAGTGAGTAATTTTTTTTATTCATATTTAAATCATTCTAATACCTTGTCGTGAAGCATCCCTCAAATTTTCCAGGGTGATAAAAAAATAACCGTGTATATTCCAACACTCCCTCTCTTCATCACGCACTTTACACACGGAGAGATCAAAATACACAACCATTGAATAACATTTTCATCTTGTATTTTTTGATCGATTTTTTTCGGCGTATGAAGGAAATAGCTGCGTGCAATTCCAAAATTACTGCAATCAATCTAGGTTCAGAACAAACTTAGGGCGCTGGTCACTTGAGATACAGGCTGACGTCTAGTTTGATAACATAATATATTGACCTGTTACAATTATTATTATCATGTATATGATTAAATTGGATCGCTTAATGTGTTGCTAAGCGCAATACTCGAGAACGGGTAGACCGATACGTTTTAATTTAATTATTTTTTTAAAAGTATTTTTGTTGGATTAAGGAGAAGAATTTTCTGAAGAGATAAATAGAAATAAATGCCGGGAACAACATAAAAAACATATTACTTCCAAACAGTTCTACCTGTGCTATGGCGACAAACACGTCAATTGTAAACAAGAGCTTTTGACACAAAGACGACTGTCGGGGTGTCGGGACAGCTATGGACGTTCGCGACTAGTCAGTTGCGCCACGAAGCGAACTACAGTGCTGACAACTAGGGACTAGGGTTTCCACCCGTACTCTCATCATCATCATCTCAGTCGCACGACGCCCACTGCTGGGCAAAGGCCTCCCCCATGGATCTCCACAACGAGCGGTCCTGTGCTGCCCGCATCCAGCGGCTTCCCGCGACCCTTGCCAGATCGTCGGTCCACCTGGTCGGGGGCCTACCCGTACTCTAAGATACCCTATCTTGGCCTCTATTTTGTGTATGTGTACTTTATTATCTACGATGCCAATAGAGTGCACTAAAGTAATCTATTTAGGACGGAATGAGAGACGAAAGGAACAAAGCTTCACTTAAACTTTATTAAAAACGAGCTTTTGCAACTATCTTTTAAGCGCTCCACACACAGAGGCGGCAAGCGGGTCGGTAGCGGTGCGGAATTTTTTGTAATGTTCGTGTTGCTATGGACCACGCCACACAGAAACCGCCCGCGGAAGCGGCGCGGCGTAAGTTAATCGTTTTCCACTACCGCCCCTCTTCCGCCTGTGTGTGGAGAGCGCTTAAGAAAGGCAAATAGGTATTTATAAAAAAATATAAAAAATAAATAAAAAAATAAATCATACGTTAACTCTTTTTTTCACATTGTGTAATTTATTTATTGTTTACTTTTAAAAGTAAGTAAGTACTTAAAATGTTTCTTCAGAGTTTGTTAAATTTTTTAATGTAAGTATTATGATGTGTTGTCAATAAAAACATAACCCCAATTTGCATTTTTATTTTTACTTTTGTAGTACTTAGAGCTAGACGATGAGTTACAACTTACAGCGTCCAGAAAAACCATAACTGGTGTATGTGATGCTAGTTTATATAATACAATTTTTTCTAATATTTATAATAAGTAATAGTAAATAAATAAAATAAAAGAATTCATATTCTTCATTGAAAAATTGGCAAATAAGAATCTTCATTCACTTTATCATAATTGATGTTGGTTTGAGAATGAAACGGACGGATGTACGAATTTTTGAATCGCTAAATGGGGGGTCTGAGGTCGAAACCCCCGAAAAAAAATCGATCGTGCTCTGATTATACGGAAAAATAATTTAAATCCAAGATTATTTATTAGCAACACACTACACATTCTTAAAACGATTCTCAATATGCATGCGATTCTGTTGGTTCTAAATAATGTTACCTGCGCTTGCGCAGCTCAACTTGCGATTTCATTTATAATCCACATTTATTTTTTCATTTAATATAAAATAAATGCATGCAAACTATCGAGCGAATAGCACGGCTACTAAATGTGTGTATGGCAAACAATATTAGCACATATATACCGATGTAAAAGGACAACAATGCCCTTGATCCGTTCAGCACAGGTTCGTCGACCTCGTACGACATTCATTTGTTCCACTAGCAACCATCGTCTGCACACAGACTGGTATTCAATACTTAAAATGCTCCACACTTAAGAGGTTAATACGAAAAACGTAAAGTTCGGTAAAGTGTCAAAACGAAAAACGTTCTAAAGGCGCAAGCTTAAAACCTGTAAATACTCGTAAAACGCTGTCAGTACCAAAACTATTTTACAATTTGTTTTGTTTATAATCATCCGTTGTAACCAAATAGTGCTAACGGAACCCTGTCATCTGTAAGTCTCAGCTACAGCCATATAATGAGGGACGTATTGTCCGTTCGTTAGATGGCTATTTCTCATAAGTTGTAGCATAGGTCGCATGTTTTGGCGTTAAAGTGAATTACACTACTAATGTCCAAAATAAAAATTATTTATAAATCGCCTAGGTAGTCGCATTTCCTGCACTCCGAATTTGATCAACTTTTAAACGTAATAGACATTTTTGGATTATTTACTAATTTTAAGAAGCTTTCGCCCAAAATGGTATAAGTCAGTGCCTTCATACTCTTAAACTTAAATTATAATAAGGTTTACTTAAATGATTCAGGGATGGGGAACTTTTATGTTCAAAAGATCAGCTGTCTTTCAGTATATTTGAATTTACCCAAAACGCTTAAGAGAACGATTACATAGAATTTTAGAATATCAAATTTTTGCCGCAAAAAAGGCGTCTTTGCTTCACAAATAAAAAAATATACAATAGAAGTTCGCCCAAGTTTGCCGCATTGTTACAGTTTAACGGTGAATTTACTTCGAAGTGCGACAAGGCAATAAACAGAGGCAAAGATAGTAAATCGGTAAAATTATAAAAAGATTCGATGCATATTACCTCGAAGGAATGCAGTGGAAAAACTACATAACTAAAATTTTCACAACCATCAAAAAGTTTCGTATCAGTGTGCTCTGATTACGAAAAAAATATTTGCATAATTCTGTTTGATCAAGGTGTGTCTTATGAAAACTGGCAACATAATCTCTTAACGCGTTATAACAGTCACTCTACTACGGGCAGATTTTCTTGCTACGAGAAATGTCATATAATGATGCACCAAATACAAACTTTTTCAGATATTCTGCCATGCCATCTTAGCGAAAGGTGAGTGTATAAACTATTACCGCCAGTGAACACATGAAGGAAGCATTACTAATCGCATGACATATAAGTTGACATCGAAACATGGAGTGTGGCAAACATTACAATATGTAATACAAATACTACATAATTTAAAGTAAATATAGTTTTACTAAATATTTTATATAGATAATCATGAACTTTCTTTATAAACAAACTTTGTACGGTGTTACTACAAAGTTTTTAAACGGTGTTAAAAGTTAGACACTTGTTTTTAACATGATGCTGTCTCTATCTGTCCATTTACAACAAATGAAACAGCATCATTTTAAACAGTTTCTAACATTAGCCAGCGTTTAAAAACTTTTTGTATTAAGACCGGTATATTGTAAATATTTTGTGCACACACGGTAAACAAGTCTTAAGAGGCCTATTACAAAATCACGTCGCGCGGTACTAAATAAACTGGCATGGTCGGGGCGCGGCAAAATATAGTGACTTTATTCATAAAAATTATAGTACTTACCTATTTATAAACATACAAATTATAGAACAGTTTAAGCAAATGTAAAAAAAAATATTTTGGCATAAAAATAACGTTTAAACGATGGAGAACTTCGTACATAATCTGACTTATTTCGAAGCCTTTTCGTTAAAAAATTTGATTAGATTAAGAATTTTTTTCTTTAATTATTATTGAAGTAAAAGATATCGTGTCATATAAAAATAATATTTTGATAGTTGACATTTAACAGAATCTGTAAATTAGAGCTCCCAATTCAGGTCCCGCGTGAGTTTTTGGCTAAACATGCTTTGGGAAAATAACTATAACCCAGTTAAGAAAAAAGTAATCTGAAAACCACTTCATTACTATTGCAGAATAAGAAGATAATGAAAAATAAGAATATGAACTAGTTTTATCAACTAAATTTTATTTATTGCGACCAACGAAATATATAGGTACAATTTTAACGATTAAAAACCGTAATTTGCGAGTTTTTTTGGAATAGGCCTCTTAAACGTTATACTATAGTAATTTTTGATACGTATTGCACCACTACCCTATAGCATCACGAAGATACTCGTATTTACTAGCGTTCGTCTGAGTATTATTTTATACGGAACTTGTACCGACTCCGTAAGCGCGCACCCGAATTTTCATTAATCGTCAAATCGTGACAATATTTGCTTGAGGAATAAACGTGCGATATTGATAGATAGTGATAGTAAATAAACGCAAAGTCGTCCGAATCACTTAAGCTCTACACACTAACCTGTGGTAACGTCTAACGTGTACCCGGTTCTGGCCAGAATTTGTTTTATTTTCTCCTCGTCAGGGCCTTTGACCTGGACAGCGGCGGTCAGCGCGGGCGCGCCTTGCACGCCCGCTCTGCTCTTCTGTCTGAAAATATACGCGTGCATTTCATCAGAACAAAGGAGCAGCGCGCAGCTCGGGCGACCCACGGGCGGGGCTCGCCGCAGCTGCGTTTTCAAATCACGCACATTTCGCACACTGCAATGCGATTATCAGTTACGGCTTTATTAATAAAAATTTTATCCTTGGATCATATCATACTCGGATTGGTTACTCAGTGTTTTGTCTTATTTTGACATATATGACAGCCGACATGTGCGGAAACAAGACAAAACATGGAGCAACTAATCCGAGGATGATCCAACGAGTAAAATTTCTATTAATAAGGCCGTTAGTGCCCAAACATTAGCAAATAAATTTAAACACATGACGACAGGCTTTCAGTGTATAAAATCTGGTGAAAAATATGGTGTTATAAAAACAGATTTTATATACTTTGAAAGCCTATGTGTTGTATTCATTCATCGAATAAAATTTATTTGCTAATTTAATAAATCTGCCTTAAGATAATGAAGTATTGTAGAAATAAACATACGTTGATTTCTACAAACAATGTCATTAGTTGACACACACCAACAATATGTAAAAAAAAATTCACACATCTAAAGACGAAAATATCGTTTGTATTGTACCTTTGTCCTAATAATTTCAGTATAATACAATTCCGTATGTCTAACATATGAACGAGTGTTAGAAGGGTTAAGAAAAGCGAAATTATTCTGTGGAATCGACAACCAAATGGAAATTCCCCAAATCGATTCACCATAATAACACGTCAGGCAGGAAATTTTCTTCGAAGAGCGTTTGTCCGTTTTTTTAGAAACTCAAAATGTTGATAACGACAAAACCCGGCATAGTCCATGCTCCTATAATTGACTTTGTACGATAATTCAGGTTTTTAATGTTGGTATTTTATATTGCAGTTTTTACCTAATAATCTAAAAATCATGACTTGTTAGGGTGTTTAAATAAAAATAACTCAAATAAAAACATATTTACATTGAAAACTAATGTGTGAGATAAATATTTATATGCTCACAGACCTATAGTGTCTTTGCGCATGACCGCAAAGGAATAAATCACGAATAAATCAACTCTCTGCGTCCGATTATCTTAAGTGACTCTTCCGTCAGAAGGCACTTAGACGTCATGATAACGATCCACTGTAAGTTTAAGTGCAAAATAACTAAGACCACAATTGATACATACGAATGCATCGCTCACACAGATCCAAATGTATTAAACACTCGCGCGCAGTCTGCATGCCACATTGCGGAGTTGTAAAAACTAGAGTCTGCAACAAGTCAGTGCGGCAATTTAATTACGATTTTGCTTTTAAATGCAACTAAGTCGGCATACAGGTAGACTGCCACGTCACGTACAGTTACAACTACAAGCAACTGTAGGTACGCGATCGATATCGAAGTCGATGTACGCGGTCGATGCCGAGTCGTTCTGCCTGCACTTGCGCTGTGGCGATGGCGCATGTTCTACGGCGTATCTACGGCACATCCTCGTAGAATATACGCGGATGTACGAGTACAAGGCGTGTCACAGCCCATACCCCGATCGCCATGTTGACCTGTCGCGAACTGAACGTGGTGGTGGGAGTGCAATTGCAACTGGTACTGTATGGCGAAGACATTGCAGGCATGTATAGCTTGTCTAAGCCTGCGAGCATGGACTTGCCGATCGACATAATATATCGATCGACAAAAGCATCTGTTCTTTTCACTCCTTAGGAATAACTGTCAAATTTATCGATTTTTGTCGAGTTTGTCGATCTTAGCTGTCAAATTTTGTTTATCGAGAGTTCCATGCTCGCAGGGCTGAAATGCCGCGCCCCATTACCGTATTTACGAACTTAAGCAAATTTTAAATGTGGACGCCTTTCTAAGCTGGACGCGCTACACATTTACCGACTGGACGTAAATGGATTTGTTACTCAATTAGTCATAGTCGTCTGAACGCGCGCGAAAGAGCAGACTTCTTGTTTCATACCGGAGGGAGACTCTGTACCAGGGTCGTGTGCATGGGTACCTCCGTCTTACCTATTTCTGCCGCAAGGCAGCAGTGCTTGCATTAATGTGTTCCGGTTTGAAGGGCAGTTTGCTTGTTTGCCAATTCAGTAGCAATAAAAAAACTAGAAGGGAGGGGGAGGGGGTTCTAGGCATATACTACGGGTGGTTACCGAGGGAGGAGGGGGGGTAAAAAAAATGTAAAAAGTGGGTCACTTATTAGTATGGGTACGTTCCCTAAGCGGCAACATCGTTGTCGTTGTTATATGCATTATGTCCAACAAAACAGGAAGATGGACATAATAATATCTTCGTTAAATATCAGCGAAAATGTAATTTCCTTTATACTTAATTCTTTTAAAATAAAAAGAAAATGAGTATCTGAGAAATTGCGTTATTTAATTTACACGTTGTATATTCATCCATTCCAGTCACACCACACATCCATCTCAACGTTCTCATCTCCGCCACGTGAACACTCCTTTCATCCGTCTTCTTTGTTGCCCTTTATGTATTGGATATCATTAAATAAACACAAAACTTTACGTCTGCATCATCGATTAGATTTTAACGGAGCCGAACCGAATGGTCGTAAGGATGCACTGGAGACTTACCATAATCGCTTAAAGCAAGGCTAAAATAATATTGAGACAGAGACACTACTATAAAAGCGATGGTAAGCGTATGGTACTATCTCGTTCCTACTGCGGTTTTATTATTGCTTCAAGCGTTCATGGTAGAGGGGCTGCACTGCGCCACGGAACGCAAAGGTTTTCGATCTCGGGTAAACGACCATTTGCATCTTATAAATCATGCAAACAGGTTTCGCATCAAGTCATGACTTTGCCGAGGCTAATGACCATTCGTAATCTAATCTTGTGGCGGCGGCGACGACGCAAACATACCAACGAACGTCCTCGCGCGGAGTCGCATTGCATGGATGGCGACGAAGCTTGCAATGGCCTAGGGGGCTGCCGCCTAACTCATAGCGATCACTCGCTATCGCTTTCGTGACATTAGAACTATAGCTCAATGTCACCTGTGACATTAAAACTATTGTTCTAACGTCACGAAAGCGATAGCGAGTGATCGCTATAAGTTAGGCGGTACGGCCACTGTTTACTCTCATGGTTTATACTACATGCAGGTACTGCAACGGCTATCAAAAAACCGCCAGAATTCAAACGGTCAGCCACCCAGCTCACAACATTAATAATATAGTACATAACCGATTGTAACACGATCACAGCCAATTGTAAGGTCTCAGTAGACAAAACGGCCCGTCGTCGAGTCTTTTATGTTGGGCGCGCATGAGTTGGGGCTGAAAATTGCCAGTCTATAGCGTCCCGTGAAACGTGTTTTGCGTCCCTGTCTCGCTGTATCAAAAGGAAACAGACGGGGCTATCGCCCGCGTCGCCATTTGCCGCTTTCTCTCACGGATGCTGCAATTGCAACGCATGCACTCGCCTTTGTCACTGCACTGCGCCCAAGCCCCTCGCGAGTATGCATCGGCGCGGCGTTGGCTTATGCGGAATTCGCAATACAGCCGTTTCGAGACCGGCCGATATTGTGTCAAATCAATTTTTCCAGATACTGGCCCAGATGCGACCCGGCTGATTGGCGGGCGTCCAATGTTTTGATTATTTTAATTGAGTTAAAAGTAACAGAAAAAAATGTGAGCACTCACCTATAGGTCTTCATGACTCCACATAAATAAGCACTTTTATTCGATACATGTTCGAGATTTGAATCTAAAAATTGTCCAAGAACACTTAAAGCACCGTCGGATGGAAATTCTTTTAAGGCATCTAGCGCGCGCTCGTCCAATTCTGCGTGCGCTAGCTTTCCAGTCTTATAAATGTCGTCGAGCTTGGCGGCTACCTGGAAACGAGAGAACATTTCTTATAACTAACTAGACAAGGAATTAAAGTGATCGAGCGAGATAAGAATAGTAAAGAATAAAGTAAATATTATTCTTCGATTTTTTTTTGCGTTATGGCTTTGGAAAATTTACCTAAGCACTTCCTAATCAAATTTACTTTGCAAAGTGTCAATTGGTATTACTACTAACTACTAACAGAGAAATAAAAGGGATTCATCTCCAAGTATAATCTGATTGCCTCGTAAATAATAGGTTTTAACCTGAAAATTTTGTAAAAATCTATTTTTACTAAATACTTTCTATAGCTTATAGCCCAATAAATACATTCATCAATATGCAAAATGGTGACGTAGTAATAAACATTAATTACAACAATTATCTCGCCATTCTTTGTAAATATAAACTGCAAATGAGTGATGCAGAGACAGCATAGATATCATCGAACTACCAACAAATTGACGTCACATCCGCGCTCAAAGAGAAACAAGATGCAAGAAGAAGATATATAATCGGTGATAATTTTTGAAACTTTATTGTATAGGCACAAGCATGTAATATGTTTTGTCGCCAACGTTCATTTGCTGATAGGTCAATCGTTTCGGCAGAGATGAACAAAGACCTCCCCCGA
Organism: Schoenobius gigantellus; assembly: GCA_963935595.1. Lineage (NCBI taxonomy): Eukaryota > Metazoa > Arthropoda > Insecta > Lepidoptera > Crambidae > Schoenobius > Schoenobius gigantellus. The sequence continues at coordinate 31,892,035 of OZ012551.1, forward strand.
GGATCTCCCAACCGATCGATTCTGCGCTTCCCGCATCCAGCGACTCCCCTCTGCCTACAGGGTGCCAGCACGCGTAGCACAAGGATCCCGGAATAAATATAAGGTCCTTACATATGAAATTGGCGTTTTGTATGGAAGGAACATAAAGTGGATTTTAGTTATAATATATTTATTCAATCAAAGTATGTACCATTGCTATCTATGCACTTTTGCCATCTCATAGGTAGTTCATCGATCCCTTTACTAAAAAAACCATTCGGACGGGAATCAATAAATTCTTTGAAGGCGGTTTGGACTGCCCCATCGGAGTTGAATTTTTTCCCTTTCAAGAAGTTATCCAAATTTCGCAAAAAATGGTAATCTGTTGGAGACAGATCCGGAGAGTACGGTGGATGTCTTAGACATTCCAATTGAAGCTCCTCTAATTTGGTAGCCGTCTGTTGTGCAGTGTGTGGTCTAACGTTATCATGAAGCAGCAGTGGCCTAGAGCGATTGCCCAGCCTCGGTTGTTTAGCAGCTAGCTTTTCCATCATGGTTTGCAGTTGCTGACAATAGACATCTGCCTTAATCGTCTGGCCAGATTTAAGAAAGCTGTAGTGAACGACACCAGCACTAGGAGTAAATTTTCGCTTGGGGCATGGTTTGGCTGGTTCGGCAGCGTTCAGCCATTGCGATGAGCGCTTCCAATTATCATACAGGACCCACTTTTCATCACAAGTAATGATTCGATTTAAAGTCTCCGGCCATCCACGGGGCTTGTTCTGCAGGTCGAAATTTTCAGAACGAAAACGTTGGAACCAAAACGCACTGTGTTTTCTTTTGCGGCACCGTCGCCATACACATAATTAATCCTTCGAGACGTTTCTGCAGCACTGGTGCCACGGTGGAACTCGTACTCGTAAATAACGCGATATTTCAAGTTTCCCATTTTGTAAACTGAGTGACGCAAAGAAAAAAAACAATTGAGGAAAAAACAAGTGAATTATAATTTTCGAAACACAAATACATGAGTAAATAGCTGTATAAATTTGAATTTGGAATTCCTAACCATAGATGAGATATTTGAGATCAAAGTGGCCAGTACGGCAAAACGCCAATTTCATATGTAAGGACCTAATACTCGTATGTCTATCATTAAATGTCACTTTCTCCACACCAAACAATAGCTATCTCATTCACTACTGTTAAAAGTGACATTTCGGTGTGGACAAACAGGCCGAGAAAATATTCTGGCGATCATTGTGCTACGCGTGCTGATCATCGGTCCACCTTGTACACCTTGTGGGGGTGTCTGCCAACACTGCTTCCCCCGATAAGCGACCGCCGCTCGAGGACCTTTCCGCCCTAACGTGGAGAACTTTCAAGCCTATATTCTAAATGTAATAATAGGCGCACACCCCCCTATGCTATTTTTACTTGTTATTTCTTTCTACATGGCTAGCAAACAAGCATATGTCCTCTTGATATTAAGAGGCCTATTACAAAAAAAACGCACAGATAAAAGTTTTTTCTTCATTAAAATTATATACCATTCGTTAATCGCAATAATTAATTTACTTGATAAAACTAGTCCATCTTCTTATCTACGATAATAATAAAGCGATTTATAGATTACCTTTTTCTTAACTTAGTAATATGTAGTTATCTTCCCGAAGCATGTTTACGCAAAAAGTCACGTGGACCTGATTTGGGAGCTCCAATTTAAAGATTCTGTTAAATATCAAACCATGGACCTACAATTTGTACGTTAAGTCGCACAATGCCAAATTCACGACCTACACTCACGCAGGTGTACCAGATAAGACAAAAAAATATTTTACAAAAAATAAAAACCGACTTCAAAAACACTGAAAAGTTAAAAATAATCTATGAATAGGTACAAACAACATCACACTTCTATATTGAAGTCGGTGCCAAATTTAAAGACTTTTAGGAGATCATCGTTTGCCACCGACTTCAATATAGAAGTGAAGAAGTGTGATGTTGTTTGTACCTATTCTTATATTATTTTTAACTTTTCAGTGTTTTTGAAGTCGGTTTTTATTTTTTGTAAAATAATTTTTATTTTGATCTTTGTAGTGAATGATATCTTTTAAGAGAATTGAGAAACCCTAATTTAAATTAAGGTTTTGCTCGATTTTCATGGGATCCCATCATCAGATTCTGATTTTGGTGAGCTTGGGACGACCGCAGAACTATACTCTATCGAATACAAAAATTGGCGGAGTAATCGCGTAACATACAAAAAACACAAAAATACTATTTTAAAAAAGGAAAAAAAAAGAAAGAACTATTATGACGTTATCCTCTCTTCTACGAGTATATTGCTGTGCCCAACAGGGTCCAAAATTGTGTCAATAATAAAATTATAGTATTAACCATCTATGTAACATTTTGGAATGCAAATAAATTGAAATTGAAAAAACATACGCATCAAATTGAGAACCTCCTTCTTTTTTGAAGTCGGTTAAAAAGGTGTCGTTTTTCAACGAACAAGACACGCACACAAATGTGCTGTCATTTGCATATTTCACTCGTGATTCAACAACGCTCCGTCTACCTTTTTTTCAGGTCCGTGTATCAAACTATCAAAATATACAATTTTATGTGACAAAATATCCTTCAGTTCAATAATAATAAAACATATTTTCGTTATATGGCTCTTAGGTAATGAAAGAAATTCTTAATTTAATCAAATGTTCTAACGAAAAGGCGTCGAAACAAGTCGGATTATGTACGAAGTTCTCCATCGTTTAAACGCAATATTTATGCCAAAATGTACTTAACGTTTTAAATTGTTGTTTTATTTGTATGTTTATATATCGATAATTTAATATGAAAAAAATAAAACTACTATGTATATATATTGCCGCACCGGCGATGAGAGTTGGTTTAGTACCGCGCGACGCGATATTGTGATAGGCCTCTAGGTAGAGACCACGGAGTATATAATCCGTGGTAGACACAACACAAGCGACCAGCCCCCCTAGCACGACCACCGAAACACGATATGATAAGGCGATAAATCGATATGAGCTGTCACAAAACCTCACAAATGTTAGGCGCCTAGTAATGCTTACGCCTATTGCATTGTTCGTCTCGCACTAATTACCTAATTATTTTTATTATTCCATTAATTTGGGGCTATTTGCGTCACTGCGACCTGCAAAGATCTATTGCGACTAGCCCCAAGTAAGACTTATTAGGCCTTACATGTGCTCCTTTAGCTGGGCACTGTCCAGGAATGATAAGATATTCCCAGCTTGGATTGTTTTTATATCGTCTGGGTCGAGAATGTGTCTCCCCATGGGTTTCTCTTGTGAATAAGGGGTTCACAAAAGCACAGGAGGTGCATTGGTGTTTCACGCTCCTGTTCACAAAATCTGCAAGCATCAGTATCTTTTAGTCTCATATTGAAGAGATGCCTGTTCAGCTTGCAGTGTCCAGTCAGAGCCCTAATCATCACGCTCAGGTTGCCCCTGTTGTTGTTGAGCTTAATTACCTAAGCTTGAGTAAGAGCGCAAGAGAGGAATTTCCAAAAAAAAAAAATATATATATGCAAAATATAAATATGTTAAATGTAAAACAACCACCACCTTAAAATATTGTTACTACAATTAATTGCCAACTTATATCAATTCAAAACAACACGTTCAAGAACTAGTCCTGCCTCTGAAGATTTCACACCAAAAACCTGCGGTTATTAATAAGTTCATTTTGATAATAATTATGGGTAGATCCGAATTGTTTCGTTTTGGGTCGAAGTTCTCTTTGTAAGTCATCCAATCGACACGGTTAAATTAGTTCACTAAAATGCCTATCGCTTATCAGGATAGGGTAACTCTAGCCCCCGTAGATATGATACAATTATGATAAAGCGATTTCCTGCGGTGAACTGGCAAAATACGATAAAAACGTATTGTATTTTAGGAGTAAACCGCTTTATTATGTCGTATGTCGTGTTTTGTTGGTGTTGCTACGGGAGTTGCAGAAATTATATAAGGAACAACCCACCACCACACACGTCATCTAAGTTTGCCGTCATAAAGCACTGTGTTCCGTCACTTAGAGGTAAAACAGGCAGCACCTCAGTTATTAAGCTTCCGCTTTTACAGTCAATGAATGTCGTGGTAACTTTAATATAATTTAAGATTTTATTGACGTAATGAAATGAATACAAACAAGTAAAATTATTTAAAAAAACTAAATACAAGCTTTTAGTACCTACTCGTCAATACGAATCAAACGAGTCCAAACTCGATAGGGTTGTGTCATTTTATTGCGGAGTTTCTATGGCCACCTTCCAGCTCCAGCATTAGATCAACTCCATGTCATCATAATATTGCATTGTCACGCGATATACATATGCATGCAAAGTTTCAGCTCAAACGGAAACCGGGAAATGGGTCAAATTTAACTTGCAAGATTTCTTTACAGACACCGGGACAGGTAAAAGTAAATATAAGCTTGAAAAAATATGAAGAGCACGGAGTTCTAAACCTAATTTACAGCGTGAGGGACGCTGTCGAGGACTGGGTTCTTTGGTTCCGCTCCTCCGAGTACAACCACGTGGTCGTACGTTAGCTTCATGGATCGTGAGCAGCCTAGACTTTACTCCAGTGCCGAATCATCTCTCTTGTGCGCTTCTTTGTCATCTTGAGTGACCGTTTATGTCACCTATTTTCGCATATATAGCGATTTTTCAACTAGGGAAACAAAAGCTATTTTCTAATTGTATTAGAAAATATGACAAATAGCAATATCTTACAGCACATGTAATGGAAAAAAATCAGAAAAACGTTCAAATGTATTCTGTGCGAACGTGACATTCTGCGCCGAAAGGGTAAGAAACTTACAATCTCGTCCCCCGCGGACAGCCTTTCGCTTCAATCGGATTTGGACAGGCTAGACCAATGGTCCGCGGGAGGGGTTCCCCGCGCAAAAAATGGTCCCCAACCCCAGGGCACCTAGTGCTGGGACGTCACGGGGTGTAAAGCGGCACGGTCAGGGGGTCAGCGGGAATAAGGCCTCGCTGTTGTCCCCTTCCCCCTGTCCTGTGACGGACGGAGGAGCTGCGGGGGGTTTTTAGTGGGTAGGCCTGGTCCGAAACCGGTCCGGGGAGTCCCACATACCCTCGTGGTTTGGCTCGGCCACGAGGGATGCGTAAAGCATTTTTCCCCTCCCAAAAAAAAAAAAAAAAAAGGATAGACCAATGGTGCACTACTAATGGTATGTCTCTGAATGTCGATAAATGCTGTATAATTACATTCACACGCAAACATCAACCCTTGTACTATGATTACCGCATTCATTCGCACATACTTCAAAGATGCAGTGTTGTCAGGGATCTTGGTGTACTTTTGAAAAGGAACTGACGTTTAGAGCTCATTATGATTTTGTTATTGACAAATGCAACCAACTTCTAGGTTTTATTTTTAGAGCTACCAAACCGTTTAAAAACCAGAATTGTCTTATTATGCTTTGGTGCAGCTTGGTGCAGTATAGCGCAGTATATTGGAGTATGCATCGGTAATATGGTCGCCTTTCTATCATACTCACATTGACCGGATTGATAACATACAAAAGAGGTGTCTGAGGTTGGCTTGTTACCGATCAAAGGTTTCCACTCGAAGGTTGTCGTATGAGGATTTATTGCAAAAATTTAAGCTGACTAGTCTGTAATTGCGCAGTCTTCACGCAGACCTTTATAAAATATTGAATTCGCATATCAATTCACCTACTCTATTGTCAGCTATAAGTATCAACACTAGATATGTAAGTCGCGCGCCTAAATTCTTTACTCTGAGTGTATACAAGAATAATACGTCATTCTACAACCCAATTGTGCGTATGTGCAGAGTTTATAACCAAATGGTGGCTAGGCACCCGGAGTTGGATATATTTGTGCGTGAGTATCCGGCATTTAAGCGATGTGTCAAAAGGAGAATTGACTCGGTCTAAAAACACAGGAAACTTTTGTGCTATCTTCATTTAGTTTAGTTTTTTCTTTTTAAGTTTTATATTTAGGATGTTTTTTTTCCCCTATTTTCTCCCCAATATGTAACGTTATTGCTATTTGTATATTTACAGTAGGTTTCATTTTATCTTAAGAATTTATAGGTAGTTTTATTTTGTTACTTTCAAGATTTGTTGTTGCGAGCTGTGTACATATGTTTGGGTTGCATCCCAGTTCAATACCACTTAAGTTATATTTAAGCCTATGTTATGGATGTGAGCTGTTTATGTACCAAATCATAAATAAATAAAAAAAATACATCAAGCTCAAAAAGTACACTTTTCCACGTGTGTTTAGCGTGCGAAAAAATATTGTTTTCCGCGTTTTAGTGTTTTTTGTTTTCATTATGAATATAACCTCCAAATGCTCAAAATGCACGAAGAAAGTTTTTAATCAAAGTTTTTTGTAAGTACAATATTTTTGTATGACTATTTTACAGCGTAAATACTATTAGCTTTCCCCAATTGTATTGGAATCTACTATTCCTTGCACGTCTACGAAACCGTAGTTGCGTAACTGGTTTCGACTAAGAAAATATTTTTCCTTGCACGTTTTGGCACGGGAATTATTTTGCTTTTATGTGCCATGGCAACATACAAAGAATTGATTTGAGTCTCCCTTGTACATACGTAAAAATGGTTTTGAATTAGGTTTGAATTTCGCATCAGCTGATTTAGGGACAGTTTTTTAATATATGCTCAACACGATAACGGAAAACTTCGTTGATAAATTGTTAACGATTCGTCCTATGAAATTTGACATATTATGCAATTTGACAGATAAACTTACCATGCTATTCATTACATTTACTATTTGTTAAAAACCTGATTCTAAGGGCTTGTTTCACAATCGAAAAGTAAGTATTGAATAGCTTACTTGACAGATGATTTGACGGTTGTTATATGAAAAATATGTCAAAGAATCTGTCAAGTAAGCTATTCAAAACTTACTTATTGATTGTGAAACAGACCCTAAGCTTAATTTGCTATATAATTATTGAAATTGGGCAAGAATGTGTGAGTAAAATAGAAATCCTACAGAATTACGTTTTTTTTAAATATGACATACATATTAGGTTGGGGAAAAAGTCTTTTCGCATTATAGTATGTATAAACTTGTAATAAAATCTCTTTGGCTATACTATTTGTATCTGGCTGGTTTTAGTATCATTGAAAGTTTAAATTTTAAAGAACATAATTCCAAATTCAAATTAGGAAAATGTGTGATTTTCATTTGTTTTTCGTACCGCCAAGATGAGTGAATCTAATGAAGAAATTCGATACATTTTAAAATTTTACTACAAAAAAGGTAAAAATGCAACGCAAGCCGCGAAAAAAATTTGCGATGTTTATGGACCTAGTGCAGTGTCTGTGAGAGTAGCACAAATTTGGTTTAAGCGTTTTCAATCCGGAAATTTTGATGTCAAAGATGCACGTCGCTCTGGTCGCCCTATTACAGATAAAATGGATGCCATTTTTGAAAAAGTGGAGCAAGATCGGCATGTCAGTAGTTATGACGTAGCTGAAGAACTGGGAATTGACCACAAAACAGTTTTGGCGCATTTGAAAAAAACTAGGTACACAAAAAAGCTCGACATTTGGGTACCTCACGAGCTCACTGAAAGAAACCTAATGAACCGTGTACTCATTTGTGATTCTTTATTATGACGTAATGAAACCGAACCATTTTTGAAGAAGCTGATAACTGGTGATGAAAAGTGGATCACGTACGACAAGAACGTGCGAAAAAGATCGTGGTCAAAGGCCGGTCAGGCTTCACAGACTGTGGCGAAACCCGGGTTAACTCGTAACAAGGAGATGCTGTGTGTGTGGTGGGATTGGAAGGGCATTATTCATTATGAGCTGTTACCACCAGGCAGGACCATCGATTCTGAACTCTACTGCGAACAACTGATGAGATTAAAGCAAGAAGTTGAGAGAAAGCGGCCGGAATTAATCAACAGAAGGGGTTTTTCATCATGATAACGCTAGACCTCACACATCTTTAGCCACTCAGCAAAAATTAAGAGAGTTTGGCTGGGAGGTGTTAATGCATCCGCCGTATAGTCCTGACCTTGCACCTTCAGATTTCCACCTGTTTCGGTCTCTTCAGAATTCTTTAGGCAGTGTCAGGTTAACATCACGAGAGGACTGCCAAAACCACTTGTCGCGGTATTTTGACCAGAAGTCCCAAAATTTCTATAGCAATGGGATCATGTCCCTACCTACAAGATGGCAAAAAGTTATCGAACAAAATGGTACCTACATACTTTAGTTAAATGTAAATAAACTATATTAAAAAATGTTTTGAATTTTCTTAAAAAATGCGAAGAAACTTTTTCCCCAACCTTATGTTACTGTGAATGTCCAATATTGTTTTTATTATTTAGTAAATTAACACTCCACAGACTAGTGGTCCGTGCTCTTTTCATCTAATCTTTTCGTTTTGATCTATTGTAAATTTTTAATTATTATATTAAGAAATGTATGTATGTATAAATGTAATACGAAGAATTAGGAAATGTCCGACATTAGTGACGTTATGATACACCGGCGTATGTGGACAATCACCAATTTCGATTGTGTAATGCAACTCAAAAATTTTAATTTATACATGAATCGAACATCCGCCGGTGAATGTTTACATACACAAAGGCGATACAGCGAATCTTACATTCAGCGATTTACAGTTTATATGAATGTTAACGAACTATTGTGTTTGTTCGAAGATCTGTAGGATTTGTAAGACTCTAGACGTTGTAACCACACACAGCGGAGCAAGCGAAGCGAGCGGAGCATCAAGCTGCATGTTGCATGCTATACACGACAATAGAATACTGACGTTAAAGGTGCAAGCAAACTGGGCTTATGTGATGCCATGTGTGTGATGTTACGTCCATCAGAAGACATCGGTCTTATAACAGAAAAAAAAAAAAAAAATGTATGAAAAATCATTATTTAGAGCTACACTTAGCTTACGTGACGTCGTTAACGCGACCAATCACATAACGTGGCGTGGCATCACATAAGCCCAGTTTGTTTGCACCTTTACTATCGTGTACATAGCATGCAATGCAACATCCAGTTTGATGTCACATTGTCTCACCAAACCTAACCTACAGTTTATTGAACAAACACAAGAGATTTTGCATATAACGAACGTTAACCAGGTCATCGTGGTCAATGATAACAGTCACTGCTAAATAATAATAATAATAATAATAATAATGAGATTCGCAGCAAAACTGCAACCCCCACAAGAACCACAGTGTACGTTACCAACTTGTGACATCAGATGCAAAGTCACGGTACCTAGTAATGTCACTGCCATATCTTACCCTTCAAACCGGAACACAGCAATGCAAGCACTGCTGCTTTGCGGCAGAAATAGGTAAGAAAGACCAGACGTACCCATGCATGCAGACGACCCTGGTACAGAGTCTTCCTCCGGTAATAATAACGATCATTACCGAGTAATCTTGGTGATTGTTAATAGATACCAGGTATTTTAACATACACTGCGCTTCGGGCATTCACAGTAACATGTATCCCATCAAAACCATAAATATGAAATGAGAGCCAAGTTAAATATTAAGAATATGCGTCGTTTTTGACTTCGCCGACGAAAGAATTAAAATCATAAACTATCTCGCAAGAAAAATAGAAAACACTCTGGGCATACCAACCAGTCAACACCAATACCTAGCAAACCCTATTTGTCGAATGATAGTTTCAATTCATCAATAGAAAGTAATAATAACTTTGTATATTTACATGAAAAAATTAGACAACTACAGAAAGAATTAGTCAATGCTAAAATGGAAATAAACTTATTGACGAAAGAAATAGAAACTTTGCAATCTAAGATTCATAGTACGTCGCATACATGTTTTAACGGCCAGAAGGAGCAAAATAGGAAACACGAAACAAATATGGATAGATCAATGAATTCACATCGTACGACAGTAAAGGAAGGAACTACACTAAGCAAGAATACCAGCAAGCTCTGTTTTATTAGCAGCAATAATAAACAAAATCTCTTAAGATGGCTTGAAGATACCGACTTAGGCAAAAACCACTCATTCTGTCACTACATAATGCCAGATGCAGGTATAAAACAAATATTGGCTGGACTAAAGTCTAAACTAAATGGTTTCACAAAATGCGATTTTTGTATAATTTTTATAGGTGAATCAGATTTTAAATATTCTCAAAAACTCACTACATTAATACATGAGATTCATAATAATTTACAAGAATTACAACATACAAATATAATAATTGCCGTGCCGACATACATATGTGGAGCCAATATTTACAACTGCAGAATAGAAAACTTCAATACAATGCTAAGTATGGATGCATTCACACATAAATATGCTTACATATTTGACTCTAATAGAAGCCTAACCTATGACATGTTATCTTTTAAGACAGGAAAGATAAATAATAAAGGAATAAAAAATGTGATGGAAAATTTATCTATTGAAATACAAACTATACACAGCAGGAAACTCTTGGAAGCTCATCAAGAACAGCAACCCTAGACTCCACGCCGACGTTGGAACCGTTGTTTTTTCGAGAATAGATACCTCCATGTCCTACATCAAAACATTGCTGGATTGATTAGTAAATCTGACGCTCTCCAGATTAATCTGGAGGAACTATTAGAAAAGCATATAAGTGTAGATGTTCTATGTATCTCAGAGCATTTCATGATGGCAGGACATGAAATCCACTTGAACTTACCCAACTACACACTTGCAGATTGCTTTTGCAGAAAAAATAGTAAACGGGGAGGAGTGTGTATTCTTGTGAAGAAAGAACATCAATGGAGAGAGCTTTCGGAAGTTAAAAATATATCCGTTGCAAATGTATTCGAATGCTGTGCAATTGAATTAATTAATTATAAAATTATCATAGTGTGTTTATATCGTATTCCTAACAAAAGTAATTTAAATTTATTTTTTGATAAGCTCGAGAAAGTCTAACAATCTCATTAAAACAAGCAACCAGAATAGCTAGTATGACTTGTATTGACAATTTTGCACACAATTATAATAGAAACTGTAAAACGGAAGTGTTAGAATTTGGTCTATCTGACCACACAGCTCAATTAATAAAGCTTCCTGTCAAAAAAAATTCTGGCGCAAAAAAATTTGCGATTATAGCTCAGAAAATATACAAAAATTTAAAAATTGTAATGAAAACCTCAGTTTTGCAGAAGTATACAATTCTAATGATCCTACTTTGGCATACCATCATTTCTGGGAGAACTTCAAACTTTTCTATGATTTCTGCTTTCCAAAGAAAATAATCAAAATAAATACTATTAACAAGCCGAAATGGATATCACGGGGGCTAAAAATATGTAGCAAAAGGAAACGGGATCTGTTATGGAAATTTAGGTTGAAACCCACTAAAGCTAATAAATTAAATTATACTAACTACTCAAAACTTTTAAAAAAACTAATACGACTAACAAAAAAAGCTCAAAATGACTATAAAATTAAAATCTCTAGTAATAAATCTAAAACTACGTGGCAAATGATCAATAATAATAGACTGAATGTACCAAAGGAACCTATCTCTAAAATAAAATTAAATAATAATTACGTCTACAGTCTCTCACAAATAGCAGACTCTTTTAATAACTATTTCATAGACAAAGTAAAACCATTAGAAGATTATGGTAAAAAAGGTAATTTTCTTTACAGACAAAAATCCATGTTCATGGCTCCGAGTCTTCCACAAGATGTCTATAAAATAATAAAAAGTTTAAAAAACACAAGTAGTGTTGGATATGATGACATTTCAACAAAAATAGTTAAAGCCGTAAATGAGTACATTTGCCATCACTTAAGTCACATTATAAAACTCAGTATTCAAGAAGGTATCTTCCCAGAACAACTTAAAATGACTATTGTTTAACCAATATTTAAAAAAGGCAATAAAGAATCAATGGAAAACTATAGGCCCACAGCGTTGATCTCTATATTTTCAAAAAATTTTGAAAAATACTATTACAGTGAAATAAATGCCTACTTAGAAAAAAATAATATCTTCTGTAAGGAGCAAAAAGGTTTTCGCCAAAATCAAACAATAAATATGGCTATTTATAACTTTTATAAAAATATAATAACTCATGTTGATCAAAGAACACCTATATGTGCTATATACTGTGACATGACACAAGCCTTTGACTACGTAGACCATAAAATTTTAATCAAGAAACTTGACGCTTATGGAATAAGAGGAAACGTGTCGGATTTAATTCAGTCATATCTAAGTAATCGTCGACAAAAAACCATACTAACTAGGTTAGACATAAAAAAGAAAATTGAGGAAACTTACTCGTCTAACGAGCGCAATATCGAGTTTGGTGTTCCTCAAGGTAGTGTTTTAGGCCCCCTTTTATTTATCGTGTACATCAATGATTTGCCGAATACTATTAATCATCCCGTGACATTATTTGCTGACGATAGCACTATAACGCTAAAATGCAATGACATTCATAATTATAGATCTGACATAATCGAATCACTGACATCAATAATTTTATATCTTAACAACAATAATTTGAAAATTAACATTAATAAAACTCACGTTATGCACTTTAGCCAAAGATCAGAGAATCCGGATATAGAAGTTTCATACCAAGGTAGAAGCAGTCGATAACGCAAAATTTCTTGGCTTACATATAGATAAAAGATTAAATTGGAAAAATCATATTGACGAAATAAATAAAAAAAATTGTAGTACTGCGTTTGCTTTACACAAGCTCTCAACAATTATCAACATTGACGCACTACTCACAGCTTATCATGGGTTGGCTGAATCAGTGCTACAATATGGTATAATCTTTTCGGGGAACTCTACCAACAAAGATTTAGCATTTAAAGCCCAAAAAAGATGCATACGGGCTATGTTTGGGCTTCAGATTACTGACAGTTGTAAACCCCTATTCATGAAGCATAAAATTTTAACACTTCCGTCACTATATTTATACGAGGTAGCTCTGTTTGTGAAATGTAATCCGCACTTATTTCCAAAATTATCAGATATAGTTACTAGAAACCAACGTGATGAAGATAGACTCTGTTTGCACTCAGCCAAAACAAGATTATTGAGTAATAGCGTAGTTTGCATGGCACCAAAAATATTTAACAAAGTTCCTCAGAGCTACAAGAAGCTGAACACCAATATGTTCAAAATTAAATTTAAAAGGTTGTTACTTGACAAATGCTACTACAGCGTTAAATATATTTTGAATGACAAATTTTTAATAATTTAATGTATTGTTATTGTTTATAATTTTATTTGATTGACATAATATTGATTTGACTTTGTATTGTTTAAAATTTTGGCTATTTTTATTTTAAATTTAAATTATTGCAACAATTGACATGTTATACTTGGTTCACTTTAAATAGACATTACTTTTCATTTATTTTACACGCCAGTGCTGGCAAAACATGGTGATACTAGCTACTAAAAATAATATCTATACATATGACCTAATGTAATATGTTTTACACATGTTTAGTGAATAAAAATATCTTTATCTTTATCTTTATCATATGGTGCCAAGTTCAGACTAAATTTACAGATAATTATTTACACAATGCACTTATTTCACTTGGGATGTAATCCAAGTTCAGGATTTGAATAGGCTAGTCTTCTACAATATCTAAAATTTGGTTTATTGTTAAAACACACTAAATTTGAAATTTGGTGTCTCGAGCCAAGTTCAATATTAAGAATATGCGTCGTTTTTGACTTCGCCGACGAAAGAATTAAAATCATATGGTGCCAAGTTCAGACTAAATTTACAGATAATTATTTACACAATGCACTTATTTCACTTGGGATGTAATCCAAGTTCAGGATTTGAATAGGCTAGTCTTCTACAATATCTAAAATTTGGTTTATTGTTAAAACACACTAAATTTGAAATTTGGTGTCAAGGTCGACTTTTAGATGTATATAAAGGAAAACATCTGAAAACTGATACCGACTGATATAATACAATTTCGAAATAACACACGGCTGCTGCGTCGCCTGTTTCCTTTTCTTTGAACTTGGCTGGACACGCTGCCGCGTGTCTAGATATCATTAAAAAAAGGTATTAACAAATTAATGACTTGCAAAATTTCATAATCTTGCACCTTGTGCATAACTGTAATTTCGTAAAAATAAAAACACTTAAATATCCTTCATCGAAACAAACGGTTCCGCAGGTCGAAAGCTTCCGATTAAGTAAAAAAAAAGAAAAAAAACGAGTGTCTGATATTTTTGAATAGCCTACATGTCGGATATAAAAAAAATGTCTTCCCTATTGTACCAGACTGGGAAGACTTGGATATACGTCATCCTGACCCTAACTAATATTATAAATGCGAAAGTGAGTTTGTCTGTTTGTTTGTTACGCTTTCACGCCTAAACCACTAAACCGATTTTTAAAAAAATCTTTCACCAAATGAAAGCCATATATGTATTATCAGCGAGTAACATAAAGCTGCATTTTTTTAATTAGAGGTCCCTATCAACGCGAAAGATGCCGCGGGTAAAAAGCTTGTATAATATAAATAAATATACACTTTTATAATAAATATCAGGTATTTAATGGTAGTAGACTTTGTGTGGTATTCACGCAGAATTTCATTGCCTAATCTACGAGTACATGGTCTACTACCTACTTTATACAGAGAATCAAATTTACAAAAACCCGAAACACGTGCTTCATAGTGTCGCCAGCCTATTAAATCATCAGACATGAACATAGCCAAAAGGACGAAGACAACGAAAATGGAAGTTTTCACAATACCCCCATTATGATACCTATGATACTTATTATTTATTTTATTTATTTATTCTTTTTCGTACAACATGTTGAGGATGTACGGAAGGCGGACTTAATGCCAATGGCATTCTCTACCAGTCAACCGGCACGGTGTGAGAGAATGTGTAGACGGTGTACGAATTAAACTTACTAACACAAATAAAATAGGTATACATAATAATAATTCTACATAAAGATTTCCTTTATATATAATTAAGATATACATACATACATAAATAACAACATACATATAGATTTAATATTATATAGATATAATAAAAATAATACTATAAATATATATAAATACTGATATTCTATCGAACTAAACAACAGATTCTGGGAGAAAATGTCTGCGTATCAAGTGTTTAAAAGATGCCTTGCTACGAGCTCATCTAAGTTTTGGGGGCAAGCCATTCTACACACGTATAGCAGAGAGTATGAAAGAGTCGAAGACAAACCCGGATCGATGGGCTGGAATTTCGAGAGTAAGAATGGCATCGGAACGTAGGTTACGCGTATGGGCACTACCGAGAGCTTGAAATTTACTCTAAGTAATTAGGACTATTAGGATCGAAAAGAATGCTGAAGAGCAGGGATTTGATTTGATTTGATTTGATTTGAAACTACTCTTTGGTTCCTACGCAGTCGGATAGGTAACCATTTGAGTAATACTTCATGGTATCATAGGTATAATGTATGACTTCACATGAACTTGTTGCTACAAGGATAATAATTTGCTTGACATTTTAGCAAACGAATACTCAAAAAAGATTTGTATTAATTAACACAATATTTTTTCAGTATTTTACTCGATTTTTATGATTATCAGTCAGTAAAATGTAGTGCTGCCAAAGTGTTAATGACAATGAAAATTTCATAAGACACAGCCAGCAAACTTTGGCCAACTGCAGATTTTTAACAGATAAATAAATACACAGCAGGAACGTAAGCAAAAAATAAATATTTTGTTCATATTATTACTTTATGATAATAACAGCAATGGCGGGGAAGCAATTAATAAGAATATCTGTAAATGCATCGTTGACCGAACAACAGTGTATTGTTGTGTTCACGTAACGACTATTATATTAAGTGACTATATTACATGATTTTTGGGCTGGGCAAGATATAATATCTCTACCAAATATATACAGATGACTGCTTGTTTCATTTTATATTGGTTATATTTAGTTAAGCGTGGAGTGGGAGTGGCTTAATATTACATTATTGTCACATTTCTTTACATAAGATTTTGCTAACAAATTAATTACCTACTGTAAAAATATTGTTATACTTATAAATGAATGTTCACGATGGGCCACAGTGTCATATAAAATGGATAATCTCTTTTTAGATTTTGTTTCGAAATCGAAACCTCATTGTTACTTGGCAATTGTGCATCTATAGCGATCGCGTTTAATTCGATAGTTAAAGGTCCCGCTTTGCTTTTCCCACTTCGACGCTAATATACCTACTACTTCAATTCTTGTTAAAAAAAAGAAGGCAACTTAAACGCAAGTCAGCCAGTCGATATTGTAAATTTTTCAACAAGGGCCAAAAGGACGCAATATCATATCACAAAGTTTATTCCAAGCTAGTTTTGATCTCATAAGTGTTTGCTTTTCTTTTGCTTTTCATATATTGTCATTTAATCTAAGATGTTGAATGAACCATTGTAACTGTATCTGCGCGCTCTTGCGTAGGTTCTCGGGGAAATTAAGCACATTCCCCGTGTTGTTCCAAGTCTATTACTAAAACAGCTTTGGGCTGTAGAACTCTTTGCCTGAGGCCATAAGACGTGCACCAACACAAAATTTATTACACTTAACCTGTTTTGTCCAAATACCCTTTTATAATACATATTGTATTTATTATAAATTATAAAATAATACGATATCGGTACACATGTTTATTAGTTTATAATCATTAAGGTATAAGTCTCTTTTAAAGACATGTATGAATTATGTTATGCACTTCTCGCTCTACCTCTATGCATTTTTTACACCTACATACGTTCCAAAGCTTCTATTCCACTTTTAAAAAAAAGATTCTTCAAGTATAATTGATGGTGTCAGGCGTTATTTTTCGGAAGTCCATTACTAATTGTTAAGGAGCAAGTTTATCGGAAGTTTTGCTATATACTACTCCTTAACGATTCTTAAAGATCTTCAAAAAAATTATTTACAGCACTTCTGACCTCTTCATTCGTGATTCGATTGAAATTTTTGCCCGCCAAGATGTTTTTTTTAAGTTTGGAAGTCTGAAGGATTCAACAGACGTTGTGAACGCGAGCATTGTCTCCGTGAAACAACATTTTTCTCTCTCAGTAATACGGTACGGGGAGTTTTTCTTTAATTTTTCACGTAAATGACGTAGAAGGGTGCAATAATACTTACGAAAGGTTGCACCAAATTTACGTTTTACGATTTCGTAAAAGTAACAAAATAAATACGTAAGAATTTTACCATAATCTAGTTTCAATTGTAGTTTTATTTTATCCTTTACGTTTAAAAAGGTTAAATATGTACGGCGCAAATCATATGTTTAATAGTAAAACGACCCATTTTTAGGTATTAAGTTGTTACTTTTTAATCGTATAATCGTATGAAATCGTATAACGTAAAACTTGGTGCAACCGGCTGTTAGAGTTTATTGTTTTTAATTTTTCAAGATAGTCCACCACGATTACACCCTTAGCATTCCAAAAAACGGATGCCATCACCTTGCCAGCCGATAAAATTGTCATCGCTTTCTTTGGTGCTGGTTCGTCCCTTTTTTTCCATTGCTAAGATTTTTGTTTTGATTCCGGAACCCAAATTTCATTCATTGTCACAAATCTATGAAAAAAATCTTGCGGATCATCCTCAAACATCTCCAAACAGTCGCGTAAAATCGTGAGTCGTATTCGTCTTTGCTCAACTAAAAGCATTCTGAGGACCCACCGAGCAGAAATCTTAGAAACCCCAATTCATCGGCTATGATGTTTTATATTCGTTCATACGAGATGCCTATAATGTCAGCAATCTCCCTAATAGTAAATCTTCGGTCAGCCATTACAAGATCACACATTTTATCGATGCTTTCTTTAGTCGTACAAATTATAGACCTTCCAGAGCGAGGGTCGTCTTCGATGTTCTCTCATCCTCGTTTGAATTCTGCAACCCACTTTTTCACCATAGTATACGACGGGGCAGATTCCCCTAATGTTGTTTCCATGTCATCGTGAATCTCTTTCGGCGGATTACTGAGAAAGTAAACTGTTTCACCAAGACAATGTTCGTGTTCACACGTGATCGAATCCATGGCTCAAATTCGTGATTGTAGTTTTGAAGTACTGACTCATCCTGCTTATTCACCTTATTTGGCACCTTCCGACTTCCACCCATTTCCAAACATAAAAAAACACCTTGTCGGGCTAAAATTTCGATCGAATGGTCGAACTCGAAAGTGCTGTAAACAATTTTTTTGAAGACCTTCAAGAATCTTTTTTTAAGAGTGGCATAGAAGCTTTGGAACGTATAGGCGGATAAAATGCATAGAGCTAGACGGAGATTACGTCGAAAAATAAAAAAAATGACAATTTTTTAGTTTTATTTTCTTGACGAGACCGCGAAAGTATCAATATATGATACACATCAAATCAAAGCAAGAACCTAAGAAACAATGGAATAAATATGAAATTTACTGTCCGAGCCTCAGATCCAATTTCACCTACTTATATTTTAAAAGGCGGTTAGTTAACTAACAAACAAGTTTGACATTTAACTTGTACATTAAAACGTACCGTGTCGAAAACGGTTGTTAGTTAACTATAACCGCCTGTATAAATATCGGTGAAATTCAACTTTAAGCTTTTTCTATTCCACGTCTATAACATCATATAAGACAGAGAGAGACGATAACTTAGCATTCCATGGATTCACCGTGCGTGTGCCGGGTCCATCGCGTTGCAGAGAAAAAAGACCAAGAGCAGAAGGCCTAGCACGGCGCGTGAACTACAGAAGAGAAAGTATATGAGAGAGCGAGATGAAACATGTTATTTGTGTCATGTCCTGTTTTGTCCACGGTCCGTGCTACGCCTGCTGTACCTGGGGCTTACGTACGACCCAAGTGCAGGTTTAAGTAGCTACTTTACAATGTTCACCTTCACCACTCCGGCTCCTCTCTCTGCCTAACCATATTTGATACGATTCCGTCAGTGCCGCCTTTGTTACGCGTAACTAAACTTATCGCGTAACTTTGTTATGCGATTAATAGTCCATTACTATTAAACTTTCCTTTATTTGTGACAATTGTAACAAAACAACCCATGGGCCTACAATTTTTTTTTTTAAAGTTTACTAATAACTGTTTATCGATTACTCACTAAGTCATTACTCATCTATTTTAATAATGGCTAATGAGATGACAATCTTATTTTCCTCTATAATAAGAAATAAAATGTGGGAGAAGAGAAATAGAAAGAAGACATATCAAAAACATAATTTTAATGCTTCGGTCTGTTTAGGGTGACAGTTGTTTAAAGGTTTGGTATATAGGTTGTATAATTATGTATACGGTAGCGACACGTTATACGAATCATTTTGAAGACTTTGTACTTTTTTACATATTCGTAAGAACTTGCACAGCTCAAAACTTATTTCTATTAGTACTTATTTAATTATACTTTTATATTTTACTTAATACTATAATTTTTTATTAAATAAATATACACCGTTTTTATTTTTTTGAGTTTTGGTGTAACACCTAGCTAGCGAGCGTTGTTTCGGTCTCTGCTCGTAAGGGTGGACTTTTAAGGGTGAAAACTACTCCTAACTGTCAAAAGTTATAAAATACCATTTGAAACCTTACGATGGGTAAAATTTGCATTGGATTAGTTAAGTAATGATTGTTTTATGCTTTTTAATTTCAGAATATTTCAACACTTAAAAATCAACCTGTTAGAGTTTAAAAAAATATTTACCCTAAAAATGATTAATTTATCACCGTGATTTAATTTTAGCTAATTTGAATGCTAAAAAAATTGTACCAATTTTTTTTTGCAACTTTTCAACCCACAGAAATCAACCCCTTACTAAGCTTAACTAAAAAAAAAAACATTTACCCCAAAAAATAAGCTTGACGGAGTTATTCATTAAAAATGTTACTGCCAAAAATATTACCAAATTCATTATTTTGCAAATTTTCAACCTTTAAAAACCACCCCTTACAACATTACATTTTTAGGTTTTTTCAAGAGCTACAAGGCTATGTGAATTAAATCCCTTTTACATTTCTTAGTTTTGAAATGGGGTCAGTTTAAAGGGCTCGAATAAGGTGGTGCCCGCTCGTAAATAATGGCTTCAATGGCCATATCTAGCCAAGAAAATCCACGCAAAATCGAATCTTTGTAATAAAAAAACTACAATTTTGTATTCTAGCATTTTTTTTTTGTATCTCCAGTATTTTTGGAGTTATTTCGAAGAAAAGGGCTCTTTGATAAAATTGCGGAAAATCATTATTCACGATGGCACCCTGCCGGCAGAGCCCCACACAAGCTCGCTGTCTAGCCAACGGCGGGTACGGTGCGGTTACGCATTTCCCCCCGAGAAAAAAAAAAGGTATACATCTCTATTATAAAATAGGAAACGACGACGAAATAATTGGGTAGATCAAGAGCATCGAAAGATGTATGATATCATGCAACTTGTCAAAAACACAAGTGATCAAAATAAGCATATCGTCAGATCACAAATCAGAGACTCAACACGTAATATATACAGAATTACAGACACGCAGCTAGTCAGACACCTACATGTACACTGGACATCCATCCACTCATACGATCACATGCGTCATAAACACAAGTAGTCACCTCGTAAGCATTCGTCAGATCACAAGAAACTCATAATATTGTATTTTTTTAATATTTCACTTGTATACAATTTAATTATTAATTATTGTATATAGTTTAACATTCGCGCAACTCGTCTGACGCTCGTTTCTTGAACATCATCCACATTGGGTTTGGGGGTTTTGATCCTACTGAATGTAAAAATACCCCCAAATTGGGCAGCGGTGGGATCTCTAACAATCAATGTCTTTGCCATCCATTTTTAAAACATTCTCTAGTAATCTGTTAAATGACATTTTTCCTAATTAATACACTCCCGGACACCTAAATCGAGACACATTGCACTTTTAGATTATATCATGTTCATAACCAGCATATCAGATTGAACATGAATATGTCAGCTACAAAATTGCATAAAAACTTTATGGTTGTCCAAATATTTTTTGAAAGCTATGACGATATAATCTAAAAGTGCTAGGTGGCTCGATTTAGGTGTCCAGGAGTGTATAAAGGCGACCGCCTTACAGCCTACAAAACTCCTACGGCTGCAATTACGTCACTTAAGAATCAGCATGTTTTATAAAGAACTTTGCATTTTGTTTAAAAATGCCAAGTAAATTGAAAAATGATTATAGAAGAAAAATTTCTCCTCGGGCGGGATTTGAATCCGCGTCTCCAACATACCGTGTTGACGCCTTAACCACTTCGGCCACCGAGCTCTTACCAGCCCTGGTGAAATCTTTAACTGATGCAATAAAATGCAATTCCATTAAAATACGTCACTGTAATCGGTCGTTATCTTACTTGAAGCTTTACAAGTATAAAACGAAATAGGCTCTCATAAACAAAAAATTACATACGGATACGTACTCGTATTATCGAGCCTTTCGATAAATCTATTTCAAATACACTTCATACAACACTTATTATGTAATGTAATTTTGTCAATTAATGCTTTTACGGCCCAATTTCATCAACATTAACGCAAAACTGGAATAACTATACCAAGTATAAATTTATACTCATTTATTCTCGGATAACCCATTTTACGTTTCACCACATTTGGTTTAACTATTCCTCCGAATAGAGTTTTATTTTATCTGTCGCAAATTAAAACTGAACCAATTGAACGATTGAATGATAATGCTGCGAAATTAAATAGTCTATTCTATCCGTAAATCTCATAGCTTATTAGCTGATTTTAAACAAGTAAGAATAAACGTCAGTTACGAGAACTGTCACTTTTGATAGGTTGCCAATCAGCTGTTAATTAGGCGCCATCTTTCTTATTTATCCTAGGATTAAATTTGTTATACCGTCAAATTCGACGGTATAAATTCTATTCCCGAATAAAGGTTTTATTCTAAGTATAAGTATTTGGTGAAATTAAAATTGACTTATCTGAGAGTAACCCATAACTTTATCCTTAGTATTAAGCTTATCTGACTTTGGTGAAATCGGGCCTAAATCACTTCTCTCGAATTAACAATATATTAGGATTAGTCATATTACAGTTTTTGAAATGACCACAAGCTGGTAAATATTATTTTGGGTGTACGTCTAGTTGCATCTCTGTCTTGATTCGGGTTTTTATTCTTTTTTTTACCAAATGCGTATATGAATACTTGCATTTTGGAGTAAACGCGTGTGATTGTCTATAGAAAAACAATATATGTATTTAAACGTTATTCTGCTGCGATTTTCTGTACGATCCTCAGTACGTAACACTGCTGTAAGGTATTCTGTACATTGTACGTAACACTACTAAGAGGTTCCACTCGGTACATAACGCTACAATCACATTAAATTGTAGCTGTAATGTATTACTGTGACTTTCTTTGAAACTGTTTTTTATATTATAAGGTCGCATTCTAGGGCTTACGTGGTATGATGTGAGGTTAGCTAGCACGGAGCCGCGAGATTATACTGCCCAAAAATATACATCACTGACATGATGTACAGCCTTCAGGTTTCAAAAGTAGATAAACATTTTAGTACCATGTCACACCAACAATTAACATTAACAATGCAATATAAGTGTAACCATACTAAATGAAAGGAATAGTTGGTGTGACATGGTACTAAATCTTCTAAAATGCTTATCTACTTTTGAAGCCGGCTGTACATACTTTACTCGGTACATAATGCTACAATCACACCAAGTATATAGTGTGACAGCTACACCCACGAAATATATACGTTTACTAAAAAAAACAGACACAAAAAAATTTATAAAAATCGGTTTAGCCGTTTCGGAGGAGTTCGATAACAAACACTGTGACACGATATTTTTATATATTAGGTGATTGTAGTGTTATACATGTGATTTTCTTTCATATTGTTTTTCATACAAGGACGTATTCTAGGGCCTATTTACTATGTGGTTAGCACAGAGTCGCGGGATTATATTGCACACATATATATACGCATAAATTCCATCATGCTGGAAAAAATCTTTACTTCATAACAAATTTTCAATGGAACATTTGGAAACAGCTATTTTTAATATATACTTATACCTACATATTCTTAAAAAATACGTTTAATGCGTTCGCGTTGGTTATCCGAACGACATCTCGAACTCCAACTACGAGTATATTAATTTCAAGGAATTACGAGGAGGCTCTCGAGGACAGAACAAGCGGCCTACAATAATCGCTTGTTTTCCTTAGAAAAAAGAGTTTTCCTTCAAAAATAAGTACAAAACATAGAGATTAGGGTATATTATTCTTCAAGACTTGTATGATGTTCTGGTAATATATATTTTTTACCATATCAGAAGCTATTGGCAAACATTCGTTGATTTTTAAATCTAAAACCATCGTTTTCATAAAATTTAATAGTGTAACTATACGTAGCTGTTGTTTCCTTTAGATCTTTCACACTAGTATTTGTTTCCTTTCTTATTTTCATATTAGCTGATCTGGTAAATTTAATGTCACCTTGACAGATTAAAGAAACAATCGAAGTGTTCCGTAATCTTCCATATAAAATAACCATTATCTATATACT
The DNA here is from genome assembly GCA_963935595.1 of Schoenobius gigantellus. Lineage (NCBI taxonomy): Eukaryota > Metazoa > Arthropoda > Insecta > Lepidoptera > Crambidae > Schoenobius > Schoenobius gigantellus. The sequence continues at coordinate 31,915,737 of OZ012551.1, forward strand.
TAGTACATAAAAATTTCGCGTCACGATGTTTGTCCGGGATAAACAAATTTGGTTTAGTGTATGTTTTATGTCGATTATTGCCCTCAATATATTTATTATTGCGAATAATTTTTTTTTTGCAAATTAGAGTTAGTTACAAAAGTGTCAAACAGGTGGCGGTGTGAGTTAATGCCACACCGACACTTCACCGACCTTCCAATAGATGGCGTTGTGTTTTTTTATTTTTTCAAGCGTTCCTTATGAAAGAAAACGATTTTCATCTTTAATAGTAAATATTAATTTGACTGCATTAGAAAGTTAAGTATAACATTGCTTAGCATAACATTATTGAAATGAAACTTAAACATGTGAATTATGTATCTTTCCAAATCTATGAAAAATGTAAAGGGAAGATAAAACTTGCTGAGTTTCTTGCCGGTTCTTCTCAGAACGAGGCCTCCTGGTAGATTCTTGAACCGATGGCATCAAAATTGACGTTCATAAGTGCACAAATTGTACTTAAATGAATAAAGAAGTTTTAGCTATTGATTTTTTTATTGATCCAACGTACTGTAACTGCAAAGCCAATGCAACGCGTGGCTGGGTCAGCTAGTTACTTTATATATTTTTGTTCATGTTTTATTTTGTTTTTTTGACTAGGCCGCGAACTTTTCAATCCACCCTCGTATATCTTCTTATATATAAAAATGAAACGCTGTGTGTTTGTCTCGCAAACACTTTTAAATGGCTCGACCGATTCTTACGAATTTTTCTGTGTATGTTTGAATAGGTCCAAGGAAGGTTTAAACGTAAAGTTGGACCCGGTAGGTGGCGCTGTAATCGCCGGGCAGGACAACGTCTGCCGGGCCCACTAGTATAAGTATAAAAAGACGCAACTCGAAGACGGCTTGACCGAATCGAATAATTGTTTTTTCTCCTCATATTCGCTACAATACAGGGGTGTTTTGAAAAGGAACATAATAGGGGGAAATCCTTAACAAAAGCAAAAAAATGTGTTTATTTTTGACGTAATGTCCGTCTAGCTCTATGCATTTTTTCCACCTACGTTCCAAAGCTTCTGTCACTCTTGAAAAAGGATTCTTCAAGATCTTCAAAAAATTATTTGCAGTACTTTTGACCTCTTCATTCGATTGTAATTTTTGCCCGCCAATGTGTTTTTTTTTTAGTTTAGAAATAGGTGTAAGTCCGAAGATGCCAAATCTAGTGAATTAAAGGGATGAGACAGTAACCACAATCACGAATTTGAGCCATGGATTCGACAGACGTGTGAAGGCGAGCATTGTCTTGGTGAAACAACACATCTCTTTCTCAGTAATCCGGGGCGTTTTTCTTTAATTGTTTCCCATAAACGACTTAGAAGAGTGCAATAATACTTAGAGGTTATTGTTTTTCCTCCACTATGATGACACCCTTAGCATCCCCAAAAGTCCATTGTTTTTCCCCCTACCATGATGACACCCTTAGCATCCCCAAAAAACTGGTGCCATCAGCTTGTCAACCAACAAAACTGTCTTCGCTTTCTTTGGTGCTGGTACATCTCTTTTTTTTTCCATTGCTTAGATTGGTGTTTTTATTCCGGTGTAGAGTGATGAACCCCAGTTTCATCCATTGTCACAAATCTGTTTAAAAAAATCTTGCGGATCAGCCTCAAACATCGTCGCGTGAAATCGTGAGTCGTTTTTGCTCAACTGAAAGCAATCTGTAATGTCAGCAATCTCCCTGATAGTCAATCTTCGGTTTGCCATTTCACGATCACACATTTTATCGATGTTTTCTTTAGTCGTACAAGTTGTAGGCCTGCCAGAGCGAGGGTCGACTTCGATGTTCTCTCGTCCTCGTTTGAATTCTGCAACCCACTTTTTCACCATAGTAGGTATACGACGGAGCAGATTCTCCTAATGTTGTTTCCATGTCATCGTGAATCTCTTTCGGCGTTTATTCTTTTTAACAAGTATTTAATGACAGCTCGATTTTCTCAATTTTCTAAAAATGCTACCCTTGGAACTTACTTATCTTGTGATAATTTAAAAACCACAAACACTACGAAAAACAATTTTGAACGTTAACAACCAGATAACAAGTGAACATCATTACAGTAGAAAAATAAAAAGAAAATGAGTACCTATTTATGTGTGAGGCCGCGAAAATTTCAATCTACCCCCTTTTCGTACAAATTACCCTCATTCGATGTCACTGACGCTCAAATCTATACTAATATTATCAATATATTTCTATACTTACTTTACTAATATTATAAAGCTTATTTGATTGTTTGTTTGTTTGGTTGGTTGGTTGAACGCGCAAATCTTAGGAACTATTGATTCAAATTGAAAAATTCTTTTTGTGTTGGATAGTCCATTTATCAAGGAAGGCTATGAGCTATATAACATCACGCTACGACTAATAGAAGCTAAGCACAAATGAAAAATGTTGCAAAAACGTGAAAAAATATGGCGAAACGTAGTTCGTGGGCACAGCTAGTGATTAATATGGGACGATCGATGCAAGGCCGTTAGCAGTAATAAGTGCCTTAAAACAATGTCAGAACCACGGCTAAAGCAAGATGGCGCTATACGCTTGAAATAGCGATGATAACCTTGCTCAAAGCGCTCGCGAAAAGGCCTAACAACTAAACTGAATCAAACTAAGTTCATAGCCTAATGGGGCATAAGAATTAAGTGAATAGCGATGATAACCTTGCTCAAAGCGCTCGCGAAAAGGCCTAACAACTAAACTGAATCAAACTAAGTTCATAGCCTAATGGGGCATAAGAATTAAGTGAACTAAACTACAGGGATTTTATAGCCGACTAGCTGTGCCCGAGAACTACGTTTCGCCATATATTTTTTCCTGTTTTTGCTACATTTTTATTGATGCTCAGCTCCTATAAGTTATAGCGTGATGTTGTATACCCTAAAGCCTTCCTTGATGAATGACTACCCAACACAAAAAGAATTTTTCGATTTGAATCAGTAGTTCCTGAGATTAGCGCGTTCAAACAAACAAACAAACTCTTCAGCTTTATAATATCTTATTATAATGAGGCTTAACGGTCGGATTCAACATTCGATTTTAGTATCTGTAAATTTGGTAACTAATGATAGATATTTGACATTGGCTCCATATACAAAATACGTCAAAGCTCTATCTCTAGTAAACGAATCCAGTGATATGTAGATAGGATATTAAAATCATATACATTTCATTTTAGTAAAAATTTGGCAAGTGGATCACCCTGGCAAAAGGCACGATAGATATACGGGTCTTTGGCAGCCATTCCCAGAGCCGCTTTTTTTCGGGGGGAAATTCGTGACCGCGCCATACCCGAAGTTAGCTAGACGGCGAGCGAGTGTGGGGCTCCCCCGGCAGAGTGCCAGGCCTACCCACTAAAATCTCCTGGTGTTTTTTCCCCATTTGGGTGCGTATAGTAGGGTCCACAGCGCGATACCACTACTCACGCGCTCGGGCTAGCCCGATTAAACTGGTTGAGCTATCGCCAAAGGAGGGATTGGCCGAGAACACCAGGGCAATCCCCAAACGGAGGGCCTTACGGCGGCGTGCACGGGGCCTACCGTGCAACGCAGGCCTCCACGGCAGGGTCATTAGACAGGCATCGCTTGCGCAAATTCCTAGAACCGCCTGGGGCGCGCATACGCATGACACACGCCAGCTTCATTGTCAACAGCAACCCTAATATAATTTCCGATATCCTAATCGTAAAAATATTGGACCTATTATTGTCACCCGATTTGATAAATGTAATGCTAAATCACATACCTACTGATCAATCAAGTATTATAACCTATACGATATAATGCTGCTGTGTTATCCTAATGAATATGATAAATGCGAAAGTGAGTTTGTTTGTTTGTTTGTTTGTTACGCTTTCACGCCTAAACCACTAAACCGATTTAAAAATTGTTTCACCAATAGAAAGCCACATTATCAGCTATAGGCATCAGCATCAAATATATATGCTGTATTTTTTTCCGGTGGGATCTCTACGACATCTACGCGTGCGAAGCCGCGGGTAATAAGTACATAGTAGATAGTAATAAGATCTTGATATAATGATAATTATTTTCATAAGGTTAAATCTTAAGGCATAAAGAAATGGTATATTTTGTTTACGTTCTACGCAAACGAAGTCGCCGAAAAAAATAGGTACAGCTGTCTTATTTTGACGTGAACCTTTAAATAAGATAAGATCGTAAATAGAAATAAGTAACATTAATATATTTTGTATAAATTTTTTTTACAAAAAATGAAAACCTGCTTCAAAAACACTGAAAAGTTAAAAATAATATAGGTAAGAATAGGTACAGACAACATCACAACTCTTTATTGAATGGTGCCAAATTTTAAGACTTTCTAGATCATCGTATGGCACCGACTTCAATAAGGAAGTGTGATATTGTCTGTACCTATTTTTATATTATTTTTAACTTTTCAATATTTTTGAAGTCGGTTTTTATTTTTTGTAAAATATTTTATATTTTTAGTGAATGAAATCTTTTTTGTGAATTTACCTCACCTCAGGTGAGCTAGTATTAAATTAGGGTTTCCCTCGATTTTGGTGACCTTGGGACCAACCCAGGAGGATTAATCGCGGTACATACACAAAAAACAGTTGGACACACCTTAAAATTTAAGGGTGGGTTTCCCTCGATTTTTTTGGGATCCCATCATCAGATCCTAACTTTGGTGACCTTGGGACCCTTGGAGTATACTTTATCGAATACAAAAATAATTTTGAAAATCGGTCCATAATTGGCGGCGTATTCGCGTAATACACAAAAAAAACATACGCATCGAATTGAGAACCACCTCCTTTTTTGAAATCGGTTAAAAAGGTTTTGAAAGTGTATGGGAATCCCGCCATTCCAGGGTAGGAAAAGATGTCCCGAGAATGTAGTAAGTAGGTACCTCCAAAATTTTTTCCATGATAAGTTTTCAATTGCACAACAGAACCTTATGATGACAAAAACTATGGCATTCAATTTAATAAGTTCAATTCTTATTTAATACATAATAATGCTATCTTATCAGCACTAACTCAGTACAATAACAAAGGACAAATAATATTTAATCAAATGGAATAAGGCCCCATTATCTTTTAGCTTTCAATATTGTTGGCAGACATTATTCTGCACATATTATTAGCAGAGGACATCCAGTTGCTACCTCAAAAAAAATAAAAAGCAGGCAGTAATTCATACAAAGGTCAACAACAAGGAAAATATGTGACATGACCTCCCTTCCATTCCCTCACACTTGTAACACAGTTTTTAAAGTTATTTTTCATATGGCAACTTGACACTGTGTTGCCAAAGAGAAAAATATCAACCAAGGTTGAAAACATTAAGCGTGCAGGGGAGCTTGGCAACAAAGATAGGTATTTAATGATCAGGTACACAAGATAATACTGTCATAGGTCATAATAATAGTAATTATCAGAAAAAGTGAAAACAGCTTGGTTGCAACACAGAGTCAGAGTAGGTATCAATATTGCAGGCTTCTGTTATCAGAAATAATAAATACATGCATATTAAAATGTTTTCATGTAGCAATATTGTCAACAAACAATTTCTTATATCTATAGCAAGTGACTTTTCACTTCAGTTAAGATGTAAAAATACTAGGAAATGCCAAAAATACCATAATGAATATATGGGAATATTTTAAGGTTTAAGTTTTAAGAATCCAAATAACATTTTAAAACTGTATAAAGGAGTCAAAATTGATCTGGGATTTTCCTGTACAAGTTTTCATAATAATAGATAAGAATAATAACTAAATTAATTCAAACAAGATTAACTTAATAAGAAAACAATTCTAATAAGATCATTTAATTTAGTAGTTAAAATATAAAAATGATGACTATTCTTCTCGTTACATGTCAAAGTTTTACATGACACAAGCTATTTTAGAGTAAGAAAGATATAAGTAAATAAATACATTCCAATAAGATTCATTTACATTTTTATTTAAAAATTATTATTATTATTTAAATGTAGTAATAGTAAAAATATATGATTACATTTGAGGCAAATAAGCTTGTTATTTTACACTATCAAGCCATGATACTTTGGCACTTAGTACCGAGCACTTCCAGCGAGTCAGCGGTAAATTTGGAACGGTCTCCAATAATGGACTTTTATCAATTTGGAATAGGTAAGATTATACATAGTCTATATACATATATTTTAATTGTATATATTATTATTAAACTGTTATGTACAGTCAGCTTCAACATTTTAGTACCATATCACACCAACTATTAACAATGCAATATAGGTGTAACGTAACCATACTAAATAGTACCATGTAAAGGAATAGTTGGTGTGACATTGTACTAAAATGCTCTAAAATGCTATCTACTTTTGAAGCCGGCTGTACATGTAAATTAAATTAAAGATAAGGATTGTTTTACAATTATTATTTTTTTGTGTGTAGAGGTTCCTGGTAGGTAATAAATTTGAATAGGGTTTGGTAATTGTTTCATGTTTTATTTTAGAGATAGACATTAATGATATTGATAACATACCTTTGGATCCAAGCCATATTCAATTAATTTGCGGTAATCTGGTGTACGGCCAACATCTGAGTCCTTCCCTGGTACCTCTTCAATGGAAATTTCTCCATTGCCCTCCGCCATTCTGCAGAAATGTTCGAGATACAGATAGACACCCACTGCACTGTTCAGGTACTAGCTTCGAATTGGTTCACATTAAAACTAACAAATCGTATTATGACAAACCAATAAAGACATTGTGGCTGACTAAAAGATGATGTCATACCACAAAATTTCAAGACAGCCGCGCTAAAACATCCCAGTTTCTCTATAAAAATATTTAACTGGTTAAAATACTCCTTGAAATATTTACCTTAATTTTGTAATTTTTGGTAATTTTGGAAGGATATGAAAATTCTGTTATCGTGGAAAAAGCAAAAAACAAATGATGTTGAAACATATGAAACTTTCAAACAGCGAGACAATGCACTCCTCATTCCATTCGAGTGACAGCTTGATTTTGAAAACCGAATACGCGGGTCATCGTCCCAATAGTGAAGTGACACGATTTTTGAATAAAACCTAAAATCGGATAAACGTCAAAAAATCACATGACACTAACATTAGTAAGAGATGCAAATTCCAGCGGTCAATGACCGAAATAACACAGGAGTTAACAGTGACAGCTAAGCTTTTTAAAACTTTTGCACACTTCACTTTTGCAAATAAACACTTTGAAGCACTAACTGTAATATTTAAATTCAATATACAATCACTAGAAATTTCCCGCGCATGGAACTTTAGTACATAGGGAACTGCAATAAGTTGGGAGTGCAACTGCAATGCACCCGATAAGAACCGGCCGGCGCGACAGATTTATTTTCATAAAAATCCAATAAGATTGACCGCAGTGTTTTCCAGGAGATAAAAATTCACTATAACACTTTTGCACTATGGAATAAACATCAAAAACACTGTACACTAAAATAATTACCTATTAATTTTGCTAGTTGGTGGCCGAGACAGATATGGCGGCACCGCGCGACGTCAACGTGACCGCCAGTACGGGGTTCTCATAACGACGCGCGCGGGACATGCAACGAGGAGTGCATTCAAAGTTTAAAAAGGCACTAGAGAAGTTTGTAAAGTTTTAAGAATGTCTCTGTTGCAAAGAACCAATTACGACCGCATCTAAATACGAAAAATAATTTTATTGCACAGAGAGTTTTTTGCAATGGTTGCGAATAATTTTGAATGTGAAAGAGCGCGGCGCGTCGCGCAAGGCTGCCGGCCGCGAGGTGAGACAGGCTAGCGGCAAGACGGCGGCGAGCGAGAAGCCGAGAGCGAAGGGGGGAGGGTGTTGCAACTGGCGGTGCAGGCGTGCAGCAGCAACGACGCCGCACCGAGCTTGCTGCATACTTGCATGCATATAATACGCACACTTGCACACACACCCTACGACCTTCGTTATTTGTCATCGATTTAAGTATACCTCTTCTTTGTTTCAAAAATTACTAGCTATAACATCAATAAATACTTTTGCTTCAGTCACAATCTTATTAGATTGCCTGCTTACTAAATCTCATGATAGGTAGTAAGTAATAGATATCTTTCCTGAAATAAGATTATCAATATTTTTCTTTTTTTATGTTTTACTAATAAGACTCTATTAAGATATTTTTAAGCGTAGCTAATCCTATTATTTGTAATAATAAATTACCAAATGTGTATTCAAAACAAACCTTTGACTACTTCAAAATATAGTTACCTTATAAAATAAGTATACCTACCTACTTTTTTAACCTATCGCTGCTATTAAAAATCACACGGTTACTAATCAACAATGTCCAATACTGAACAAGGTTCATTACTCTTTGATATGGAAACGAAGGGATAAAAGAGTTAATCGCAGTAACCCCTTGCTTTAAAGTTCGCTTACACCTGCTGATCATCGAAGCCGTATGTAATCGCAACACATACACATATTAAAAACTGGCCTTCGTAGTTTGTGTGTGTGACTCGGATCTGTATCCGCCGCATTATGTGGGTAGGTAAGGCAGCTACTGCGGGTGCTTCGTTTTGTGGAGACAAGGTTCCAGCTTAGCCCTTTCACCGCCAATTTGAATCTTACTTGACAATAAAGTGATTCTATAATCGCTTAACAGAACTACTCAAGACTTCCTTTCTTTGTAAAAAAAATCTCATGTAGTTTTGTAGCACTATACCAGACACACTTCCTTTCTCACATTTTCTTTATATCAATAAAGCTTAAAATAGCATAAAAGAATTTCCGTCAATTTAAAGCAATATGCAAAAATTCACACATCAAAATAAGTCGTGATAAAAAAAACGAAACATACCTAAGTACTTACCTATCTTAAATTATAAATTACTATTCATAAACTCCTAATTAGTCGAAATTTTTATTAAACCCGAAAGTGCCCTTCACTATTATTGTTTATGGCCATGATCTCTATTTTGAGTTTGACATTATTGTTTTTTTTAGTATAGACAATATGACCAGAAACTTTTCAACTTTGTTATTTTATTAAGCATGTTTGTTATATTACCTATGTATTAAATAGAACGTATATCCCATAATGTGTTCCTGTTATTATAACATTATTGTTTGTAAATAATAAACTTTTAGCTAATATCTAGTACTCACCAATTCTCAGACCTTAGGAAATGGCACGAACCATCCGTCACGGACACTCAGTCTATAAATAACCATTTTGCAAACATACACATAGCAAGCCGCTTCGCTCGCCGTACCGCGTACTACATTCGCGTTCGCGCGATAAGGTACTTTGAGTATTTTAAATACGTCAACAGTTCATTGAACCGCGCCCGTTTCGCATCGTACACATTGCCGAATTTATTGTGTCTGTAGATTTGTGGGTCACCGTACTATCTGACGTCGCATGGTGCCCAGACGTCGGTGACGTCACGTTATCAAATCAAATTAGCCGGTAATTCTAGTTCCATTCTAGTTTGATTATATTATTCACAAAACGCGTCTATTCATTATAATACTCGCCCTAATCTGACCTGCACACCACACAAACACAATACCGAAATAGTGTACTCGTCTTCTATCGTATACAAGTGTGTCGAGGTCGTTGGTATTATTTTTTGCAAATTCAAGGCCAGCGATAAATGTTTTTGTATAGGCACGCACGCCATTCACAAAAATTTTCGTTTGGAAACCTGACAGTGTTGGCGTTTTGTTTTTGCAAACTTATTTTAATAGGTGTGTTAGGTAGGGTACCGCGGTGGACGCACGTCGGGCTGCGACGGCGTGGTCTGTGGCGTGGTGATGTGGAGGTCCTTGACCTCGCAGCCGCGCGCGAACAGACAGACCGACAGCGTTTTGGCTCTCAATGACAACTACTTAGATGTCTCGTGTCATAGGCCAATGTCATCCACCCATTGAAGTCCCTCGGGATCAGGGTTTCAGGTAGGGTTGCCAGGTATCCCGATTTGAGTGGGTGGTCCCGATTTTCAGAGGTATATGGACGGACACGCCCCGCTTTAACTATGATCGGGACGTAAAATGTCCCGATTTTTATCCAGAGCACAATTTTTTTTTCAATTTTCCATAAAGCATTGACTAAATAGGTACTATGACTGAATGGACTGAATATCTTGGAATATTTATCTATATCAAAGTACATAAATACATATCAAAGCTAAACTTAAAATATTCTTAAAATATTTTTCTAACTTTTTAAGGTAAAATTATGCTTTTTTGCTCTCCAGACTTAAAAGTGATAAGTACTTAATCCCGATTTTTACAAGCTTCTACTCCGAAATTTCGCTTTTAGGACCTAGTCTCTGTATCTATAAGATATAATTATACCTAATAAACTATCAATAGCCGAACAGCTAGAGTCGAAGAATCGTTGACTGTGCATGCAGTGTTCTAACCACGGAAGACAAAATATTTTTGTAGGTAAGTCAAGCAATAAAAGTATGCAACTCAAGGTGGAAAACTACCTGCACAATCTTTGTTTTTATGAATGATATTCCATCGTCTTACCTAAGATTGTTGTCATTATAACAATGTTCATAGCATTGTGGTGTTTTGAAAATTAGAGGTAAGAAATTCAGTGGCGTAACTTTACTATCTGAGGCCCGTGGCAAATTCTTTGCATGGGGCCCTCCCAGTTAAATTGACCGACATCTTTTTGTTTTGAATGTGTTGAAATCTTAATGATCAGTTTGAATTTGTACATGGTCTTTATTTGAGTGTGTCTTACTTTATTAGATTTTTCAAATTGAAAAAAGATAGGTTTTTCTGAGCTCGCGGCCTCTTAGGCCAGGGCCCTCTTGTGTCGGGCAGGGGCCCCGGCATTTTACCAGCCCTGCCACTGCTATAGTTACGCCACTCGGTTACGTAGCCACGAATATTGAGGAGTCCAGGTGAAGCTCGCTTCCACCTTCGGCCTTATCTTCACTTACCATCAGGTGAGATTAAGGCCAAGAGCATCCCTGTCGTGTGTAAAAAATTAACAAAAATAAAGACCGACTTTAAAAAATACACAAAATAAAACCCAAAAATAATATAAGAATATAAACAATAATTTTTTTTATTTTGAAGTCGGTGCGGATATCGATGATCATAAGTTCAAATGTGGCACCGACTTAAAAATAAAAAATGTAAGTAATATTGTTTATTATATTCTTATATTATTTTTGAGATTTTTGTGTTTTTAGTCTTTTATTATTTTTGTTAAATATTTTTTATTTTATTATTTTTAGTGGATTTAATACCAGTTCACCGAAGTAACTTTATAAGAATTGAAACTTAAAAACTTGATATCTTACTCCTAAAATTCAAGGGTCCTTCTATTTTTAACTCGGCTCATGACTACCAAATGCAAATAGCTGAATACATTCATAAATAATATACTTAATACCAGGGTTTCCCTCGATTTTCATGGGATCCCATCATCAGATCCTAAGTTTGTTGACCATGGGACCACCCTAGAAGTATACTCTATCGAATACAAAAAGAATTTTGAAAATTGGTTTACAATTGGCAGAGTAATCGCGTAACATACACACAAAACACATTGGACACACCTAAAAATTTAAGTGTTTTCCTCGATTTTTATAGGATTCCATTATCGGATCCTAACTTTGGTGACCACGGGACCACCCTTGGAGTATACTCTATGGAATACAAAAAGAATTTTGATAATCAGGTAACATACACACAAAAAAACATACGCATCGAATTGATAACCTCCTCCTTTTTGAAGACGGTTAAAAAAAACATGAAGCACTTTGGACGTACCTATAAAATTTGAGGGTCTACCTCGATTTTCCAAATATATGTTTTTTTTTGTGTGTATGTTACGCGATTACGCCGCCAATTGTCGACTGATATTCAAAATTATTTTTGTATTAGATAGAGTATACTCCAAGGATGGTCCCATGGTCACCAAAGTTTGGATCTGATGATGGGATCCCATGAAAATCGAGGAAAGCCCTTAAATTTTAAGGTGTGTCCAACTTGTTTTGTGTGTATGTTACGCGATTACTCCGCCAATTGTAGACCGATTTTCAAAATTATTTTTGTATTCGATAGAGTATACTCCTGGAGTGGTCCCAAATCTACTAAAGTTAGAATCTGATGATGGGATCCTATAAAAATCGAAGGAAATCTTACACTGAAAAGATTTCATTCACTAAAAAGTTAAAATAAAAAATATTTTACAAAAAATAAAAACCGACTTCAAAAACACTGAAAAGTAAAAAATAATATAAGAATAGGTACAGACAACATCACACTTCTATATTGAAGTCGGTGCCAAAGGATGATCTCCTAGAAAGTCTTAAAATTGGTCACCGACTTCAATATAGAAGTGTGATGTTGTCTGTACCTATTCTTATATTATTTTTTACTTTTCAGTGTTTTTGAAGCCGGTTTTTATTTTTTGTAAAATATTTTTTATGTTTAGCTTTTTAGTGAATGAAATCTGTGTAGTGAAAGAAACCCTAAATAAAGACCAGCTCACCTTTGGTGAGCTGGTATTTAATTAGCGTTTCCCTCAATTTTTATGACATTCTATCATCAGATCCTGACTTTGGTGACCTTGGGATCACTCTAGGAGTATACTCTATCGAATACAAAAAGAATTTTGAAAATCGGTCCACAATTGGCGGAGTAATCGCGTAACATACACACAAAACACGTTGGACATACCTTAAAATTTAAGGGTTTTTCTCAATTTTCATGGGATTCCATCATCAGCTCTTGACTTTGGTGACCATGGGAACACTCTTGGAGTACCTATACTCTATCGAATACAAAAATAATTTTGAAAATCGGTCCACAATTGGCGGCGTAATCGCGTAACATACACACAAAAAAAACATACGCATCGAATTGAGAACCTCCTCCTTTTTTCCAGTCGGTTAAAAATAAAAACAAAATTCAAAAACACTGAAAAGTTAAAAATAATATAAGAATAGGAACAGACAACATCACACTTCTATATTGAAGTCGGTGACAAATTTTAAGACTTTCTAGGAGATCATCGATCATCGTTTGTAGACAAAAGTATTTCATGTTTCTTCCGAAGCTATTCAGGTATTGACCTACGTCTGGTAGTTATGAACCGAGCTGATGATGGAAGGATCCTCAACTTTAAGGAGTTAGAGGTTTACTAAATACAATCACATCATCAGATTCTGACTTTGGTGGCAATGGGACCTATCGGGAAGTATACTTACCTCTCAAACAAAAATAAGTTCTTATTTTCCAAATTGTTTAATAAATGACGGACCTATGAGGTAACAAACAAAATACCTAAGTAAATAGCTTTAGAAAAAAAAACGGACTTCAAAAACACTTAAAGGATAAAAATTATTTAAGAATACAGACAACATTACATTTCTATAAGTATTGAAGTCTGGCTAAATTTTAAGACTTTCTAGGAGATCATCGTTTGGCACCGACTTCAATATAGAAATGTAATATTGTCTGTATTCTTATATTATTTTTACCCTATAAGTGTTTTTGAAAACGGTTTTTATTTTTTGTATTTTTTTTATTTTTATCTTTTTAGTGATTTTAATACCAGGGCACCGAAGTGACTTCAAAAAATATGACAAAGGGTCAGTAATCAAAACGTGCCTATTGTATTTAGTAAACTCAACTTTTGACAGCAGCTGTCAGTTGAATCACTTTCAACTGACAGCTGCTGTCAAATTTTAAAAAAGAAACTAGTTCTGTTTCACATTTTTATTGAACCCTGTTCCGACTTTCTATACAGCCACTCAATTACAGCGCGGTGTAAAATTGAAATAACATAATGTTAAGTATTTAAAAAATATATTTTTTAAATGATTTTATTATAATTTATTTTCAATTTTTTCTTTAAAATAACATTTGGGCGAAATATTAACCATTTTGAAATTATGAAAATGAAAAATAATTGCTGAATAACTGGCCGGCCACAAAAAAAAAAACAAAATAAGCGGGACAGCGGCAATGAGATCTTCATTTGTGTTTTCCATTTGTAGAGTTTTGTTAACACTTCCGTATAGCAAAGATTTGTATATAGGTATTACTTATCTGTTAATTATATTTGTATACTGAGTTCATCTGATTCAGGTATGGAGTTAACGTCTGATTTTATAAGAGAAAGCAAGCCGAAGCAGAAGTTGTTGATATATGTAAAATATAATTTACACGTTTTTTTTAGCTAATTGATTGTTTTATTTTTACTTTCCTTGTATTCGTAATGAAAAGCACAGTGTTTACCTCGGGTTAAAGACTTATTTAGTCCCTCGAACTATGTCTCGGGACTAAATAAGTTACTTTCACCCCTGGGGTAACAATGTACTATTCCAAATTGGTTAAGAAATGACAGAGTTATGAGGTAACAATAGTTATTTGTTATACATAAGTGCAAAGTTGCTTTTTAACCGCGTGCTCAACTTTGATGATCGAGCAAGCGAAGGATTCTAAAATTGAATCATGAGCGCAGCGAGTGATTCAAAAATAAGAATCCTGAGCGTTAGCGAGGGAATCAAAAGAGCACACGGTGAAAAATCTTTGCACTCGAGTGCAACACGTAACTTTTCATCCCCCCTCAGCGAGGAAATGAAACAAAACAAATTAAAAACAAAAGTACACCAAGGAGGTTCCGAGTCTGAGTTTTAACAAATTTAAAAAAAGTTGTATGGTAAATTCGGCACCATGGAGATGGAAGTAAATAGGTTTAATGATGTTTTGAAATCACATACCTAGTGCACGCGATGTTCTAAATTCAAATTTACTTTAACCTCAAGCGGATAAAAACAGCTTTGGCGGTCAGATATCCCCTCCGGACCATCTGACCACCGTGAACTTGCCACTGGTGGTGACTTGGGATTTCTATATCCCAACTGACTACCAGTGACCAAATAACATAGTACTACTCCCATATCACCACCAGTGGTGAAAATTGACTCATTTTACCACTAGTGGTAAAATAAAACAACATCAGTAGCACTTTACCACCAGTGGTGAAAATTGACTCATTTTACCACTAGTAGTAAAATAAAACAACATCAGTAGCACTTCACCACCAGTGGTCAAAGTATAAGATGAGTTTCAATTTAGTAAAATCAAGATTATCTAAACCACTTGAATAAATATACCGTTTACTATATCCAAAACATTTATTTGTATTTATTTGTACTTAAACCAAACTAGCTAATTAAGGAGGATTCTACTCAAAGCAAATCGTAACAGGCTAGGTAGTGTTTACGGATAGCAGATTAGTCCCATTTGTCCCATTTCACCCCTGGTGGTAAAATTTTACACCATCTGAACACCGGTGGTCAATTAGAACTAAAATCGTCCCATTTTATCACTAGTGGTGAATTGGGAATAAGTTTTTCCCAGTTGACCACCAGTGGTAAAATGAGAAAATTTTCACCACTGGTGGTGATATGGGAGTAGTACTGTGTTATTTGGTCACTGGTAGTCGGTTGGGATATAGAAATCCCAAGTCACCACCAGTGGCAAGTTCATGGTGGTCAGATGGTCCGGAGGGCCAGATATCGAATAGCAATAATACTCTTTCCGAGATGGGGGGATGAAAACATTTTTTTTTTTACAAAATATAAAACCGACTTCAAAAACACCAAAAAGTCATAAATAATATAGGAATTCATACAACATCACAGTTTTTAAAATCAAAATGTAAAAAGTGGGTCACGTATAATGGGTACGTTCCCTTCTGGTGTTTGCCTTGGCTCAAATTCTAATAGGCAATGTATTAAATTTACTAAAAAGAATGAAATACATTTACTTACAAAAAAAAATCGACTTCAAAAACACAAAAAAGTCATAAATAATATAAAATATATCGTCGGCGAGCTGTAAAAAGCTCGTAAGTCGCAAATTTTGTGAAAAACTCTTTTAATTGTTTTTCGTGAGAAAATCTCGTAACACATGTCTACGTAAAACAAAACTGATTTGGTAAACATGAAAATCCACCGAATGTTTAACTTGGCTTGCTACAAAAATTTTCACTATAAGGTTTTTTCATCTCGTGTAAAATTTGAAGTAATGCACATGCGAGGTTTTCACAGCCCGCCGACGATATGCCACATTACAATTTTATAATGAAGACGATGCCAAGCAATTACCACCTGGAGAGTCTTAAAAAATATAACAGCAATTAAGTTAGTTAAAATTTGGCACTAACTTCAAAGTGTGATGTTGCATGTTATATTTTTTATGACTTGAAGTCGGTTTTTTTTGCTGACTTCTTGAAAGGTCTCATTTAATTGCACGATATAATACAGTAGCTTAAATACCTTCTTTAATTTCTAATGATTTTTACTAAATCGGTAATATTCTTAATTGGATGTTGATACTAGCTAGTATTAACAGCGAGTAAGGTTCATTTTGGTTTAATAAAGTAGAAATATTGTTCGTGTTGCATAAATCCTCGACGGACTTATTAGTTTTATTTGTTGAAAATCTGTTCAGCTGTTCAAAATTTATTGACCGGCAGTGTCAGATTCTTACTCATGGTTACACTGGTGTAATCATTGAGCACACCTATGACCGATAGTTACACGTACGAGTATCTTATTAGTCAACAGGGCGCACTGCGTCCAAGAAAAATTGCCGTGGGTTTCTTTCCTTTCTTTCTTTCTTTCTTCGCCACAAAAAAATTTCACGGAAGTCTTTCCACATTAGTGTTAGAAACATTAAAATTGGTGGTCACTTTAATTAATTGACTTGTTAGGGTATGGAAAATGTCTAATTTTAATAATTTTTGAGAAATGAAATCATTGACCATTTGACTAGAATTTTAACAAATTGCTTCATTAGCCCTAACATTACGGCAGAAATAGTTATTTGTTATAAGGTAAAAGGCCCAGTACTCGTCAGGTTTTGAACTTTGCTGACTTTGGAGCTGTGTTACAGTAAACCTTGTAGACTTAATAATCTAAAACTTCGATAGCTTGCTAAAATATTTATTGTAGTTTTCAGAGGTAAAAGTGGTTTTTAGATAAACTAAATAAATAATTTACTGTAATATAAAAAAGTAAAAAGGAGCCAATTGTACCAGTAGTCGGCAAGTTTGTCCTAGTAACCGTCATGTTGACCCAAAAGTCGTCGATTTTTCACGCTACCTTGAACTTTATTGCTATACGTTAAAGATTACATTATAATCATTACGAAAAAAATATATAATTATATTCGTTTTATTTTTCATATAGGTACTTACGTTATAATAAAATAATGTAATATTTATTTGTTTTTTATACATATTATAGTCATAAAGAAATCAGATCCCAGACTAATAATTTACTATAAATAAATTTCTTTAAAGGGTGTGCAAAAATCAAAGAGTATATTCAATATAAAAGTATTAATAGAAATTTTCTTTTTTAAGTATGACAAACTGATTATCATTATGATGAATCATATACGGCCTTCCTCCATATTTGTTTTAAAGGCCGGAAAACTGCCACATCCATCGGTTGGAGTATTTGCAGCGGAGCGGGCGCGGGAGGAGGACTCTCAAGCCGCCCCGCTCCGTCGTAGGCGGTTAGGTAGGAAGAGGCGCGCCTTCTAAGGTGCGCACCTACTACCCTAAGCAGCCAGGAAGGATTCAGGTCCAACCAACCCACAACCGGCTGGGAGATATTACATCACCTTCCTGGTTGCCCGTCTGGGGGGTCACAACCGAGTAACCCCTTCCTTGGCAAGTCCCAACTCGTTTATACCACTGGGCCTGTTCCCAAGGGGTGTATTCGGGAAATGGCTAGTTCGATCCCGAACATGCCTTCACCGGGGGTAGAGAGGTACCGCAAGGTGGTTTCGCCGGGTATGGGGTTGTTACCCGAGTCCTACGGCATATCCAAAGGACAGCCTTGTCAGCTACAGTCCCTTGTGAATTGTAAAGAGATTCCCTCGCCCAAAAAAGTGTGTCGCATTAGGATAGAAGGGCCTATTAAGATATAGAGACCAGAGTGATGTTTTTTCCCGGCAAAAATTGCTCAGTGGTTGTCTATGAGAGCAGTGGCCATCCAAAAACAAAATTATTTTGCAAAGAGATGTTATTTTTTACCCATGGGTAAAAAAGCATTCGTTACATATTCAAAAAAACCTTCTGTCCAGTAGAATCCACCATCTCGATCCACCAGTTGATAATAACACGCTGAAGTTCACTAAGATCCAACATTGATCTTGCTGGATCCTATGATACTTACTTCATTTCTTTTTAATGCTCCACTAGTGGATCGAACAGCACACGTCACAGGCCGTGTCAGCAGGGACAATCGTCGACCCAGGGCTGGGACCTGGGGTGCAAAGAATCCTCGGGCGGCGAAAACCCCCAATCAAACGACGTTGGCTCTGGCAACGTAT
This sequence comes from Schoenobius gigantellus, assembly GCA_963935595.1. NCBI lineage: Eukaryota > Metazoa > Arthropoda > Insecta > Lepidoptera > Crambidae > Schoenobius > Schoenobius gigantellus. Next base: position 31,934,144 of record OZ012551.1, read on the forward strand.
AACGCGCGTACACTGCGGACCGAGGAGCAGCTGCTGGAACTACAGGAGGAATTGAGCAGGATTTGTTGGAGTATTGTGGGACTATTCGTAGTTCGATGAGAGGGTGATAACACGATGGTCCTTAAATCTGGCAACCTGCTCTATTTCCGGGAGGGCGAAGACCTGTCCCAAGGCGGTGTCGGGTTCATTGTCCATAAGTCTCTCGTGAACAACGAGGTACAGATCGAAAGTGTGTGAAATAGGATGGCATACCTTAAACTCAGAATCACCAAACGGTATTCGCTGAAGGTCATACAAGTCTACGCCCCGACCTCAACCAACCCCGACGAGAAAGTGAAAGCTATATATGAGAACATTTCTCGAGCAATAGGTACATGCTTCGAAGACTCACTACACCGTTGTCATGGGAGACTTCAACGCAAGGCTAGGCAAGCGGGGCGATAATGAGTTGAAAGTGGGGCAATTTTGAGCTGGAATCCGGAAATACCGAGGTCAAATGCTAGCCGATTACATGGACAGAGAGGGACTCTATATCATGAAATCTTTCTTCAAAAAACGGCTGCATCGAAAGTGTACCTGGAAAAGTCCGGATGGCGTGACAAAAAATGAGATTGACTTAATATATTCAATTACGTCAGTAATCAATTCGTTTAACATGGGGAGCGATCACTGAACGGTAAGAGGCGCATTGAATCTTAACATAAAAGCGGAAAGGTATCGCTCCGTGCCGAAGCCATCCAGATCCAAAACCCCGAGCGCTTCCAACTCGAATTGCAAAATCGCTTTGATTGTCTAGCTAGAGGACTGCACGGACGTGGACATTTAACATGACAGGATTCTGGAAGCTGTCTTTACGGCGGGTTCAAAGTTTTGCAAACCCAGCCGTACTCAGTAAAGAAGTAACATCTCGGAGCCAAGAGCTAAGCTGATGGAGGAATTGCGTGGAATGGGTCTACAGTCTTCTGAAGATGCTCGTCGGTGACTCAACAAACAGATCTCTTAGGCTCATATTATAAAACGATTCTCAGTAATGAATCTAGTTTTAAAACTATGTAGTTTTAAGATGAGCTTTAATTTTTGAATGTTTCTTAAAACGAGATTCATTGATCGTTGTTCATCTGAGTTATTGCTTATTATAGAAGTGCCTTGTACGCTCAAGTAAAGATTTGATCTTTGATTACTTAAGTATGGTCGAAACCACTCTTGAGAAAATAAATTCATATTGTGTTACCAAATAAAGTTGAAATTTACGCCAAAATCTGATGCTGGGCGAGTGTCCAGCTGTGGGCTGGTGCTGGATGAGTGTGTCCATCAATGGGGCTGGTGCTGGGAAGGATTTCCAGCAATGGGATGGTACTGGACAAGATTGTCCAGCAGTGGGATGGTGGACAAAATTCCCAGCAGTGGACTTGTGCTGGGCAAAATTGTTCAGCTGTGGGCTGGTGCTTGGCATGATTCCTAGCAGTGGGATGGTGCTGGACAAGATTATCCAGTAGTGGGCCGGTGCTGGGCAAGATTGTTCAGCAGTGGGCTGGTGCTGGGAAATATTGTTTAGTAGTGGGCTGTTGCTGGGCATGATTCCCAACAGTGGGATGGTGCTGGACAATATTGCCCAGCAGTGGACTTATGCTGGGCAAGATTGTTCAGCTGTGGGCTGGTGCTGGGCATGATTCTCAACACTGGGATGGCGCTGGACAAGATTGTCCAGTAGTGGGCTGGTGCTGGGTAAGATTGTTCAGCAGTGGGTTGGTGCTGGGAAAGATTGTCCAGCAGTGGACTATTGCGTTCTGTAACACGGGCCTTAATGTCTGAATCGCGAGATACGCTGATTTAATACAAAACGTATTAAAGAGGCCATCGAGCAGAACAAAGGCTCCAAAGTGTTCGCAAGAGATCTGTCACCCGGTCAGAGTCTGCTGAAGACAGAGGACGGCAGAGTCATTACACCCCGACCTGAACTTATGGTCGAGATCGAACGCTTCTATGGACAGCTTTACGCATCATCACAGGCACCTGTTATTCTGGCCACAGATCCTAGAGCCAAATTGACTCGGCACTACACCGAAGACATCCCGAACGTCAGCCTGTACGGGATTAGTGTAGCTCTCAAACAGCCTAAAAACAACAAGGCGCCGCGTGATGATAGAGTTACAGCCTAACTCTTAAAGTGGATGGACTATCAGCCCGGAAAGCGCTGCAGCGGCTATTCAACTCCGAGTCATGTTTACAATCTGTTCTCGAGGGTCATTACAAATCATCTCGCAAGTAGGTTCGACGACTTCCAGCCTCCCGATAAAGCCGGATTCCGAAATGGCTATAGTACCATATGTTAAAACTTATGACATTAATAAGGACACTGGCAGTTTTATACTTGTTTACTTTTCTAATATGAATTTTAAATCTGACATGTATTTCATACTTCTACTCTCATTTTGATAGCTCGTGTATATTTATCCAATGAGACTCTTCCTCAAATATAATTTTCAACAAATAATCTGCGTTTTTCACTGCACCATAGACCACATCCATATGCTGCGACAGGTTATACAGAAGACCGAGGAGTATAATCTGCCACTATGTTTGGCTAAGAACTAAGGGCAATGGAGAGGGCTATGCTCGGGGTTTCTCTACGTGATCACATCACAAATTATGAAATCCGTAGAAGAACTAGAGTTACCGACATAGGCCAAAGAATTGCAAACCTTAAGTGGCAGTGGGCAGGACACATTGCTCGTAGAACTGACAGCCGTTGGGCCGAAAGGTCCTCGAGTGGCGGCCGCATACCGGGAGACGATCTGGTGAAAGTCGCGGGAAGCCGCTGGATGCGGGAGGTGCAGGACCAATCGGTATGGAGATCATTGGAAGAGGCCTATGTCCAACAGTGGGCGTCTCGTGGCTGAAATGATGATGATGATGAAGCAAACTGCCTATCTCACGAGTCATTGAAAAGTTCAATACCTGCTCGACTAAAGTGCATAGAACAGTTAATTATTTTTGTAAAAGTAGGTCCCATAAAAACGTAGTCTATAAATGTTACTGAACCATATAAAAATGTAATCATAATAATGAAACTATTATACTGATATAAATATAACTAATATTAAAATTCAAGAAATTATTTGAATTTAAAAAAACTGTACATATAGAGATACCTACTTATTATCCAATAATAAAACAAATTGATTCAAACGAATATCGTACATAATTCAAGGTAATAAGAGCTCTATGATGGGCTCAGGTACAATAATTGTAACGAACGTCCCCATATCCGTCGTTATCTAAGTATAAGATTTTTATAATGTCAAAGGAAAATTAAACTTAATACCGAGAAATAAGGTAACAATGACGGGTTAAGGTACTTTTGTTAATGCTCGCCCCAGTATCCGTCAGAACTACATAAATTTTGACAAGTATTGGGCAAAACAGGCATAAGCGAGTACCAATGAATGTCACATGCAATAAAAAAATAAATTCTCAAGATTTAGCACAAATTAATAGGTATAGTGTTAGAAAATGTATTATTATACTATTATTAAAAAACAAACACACTTACCGTATAAATATCTGAAGCGGTATATTATGTAAAAAATAGGAGCCGGTTGTTGCTCAGTTTAGTTGTCAAACTATACCTATTACAGATTTTTTTCTGAGCGCACACTTTTAGCACCTCGAATTTTTGACACAATTACAATTTTAATGCAGTGTTGCAAATATAGTAAAACATTATAGTACTGTGATTGTATTTCAATCACAATTCTATCATTTACGGTTGGTAGAAATATTATAAGCCCCTTTTAAAGTGTAGGTATAGGTACCTGTTGGCGACTGATATTTGAATTGTTGTCATAGTTTTCCTTTTGACTTGGGTTGTCACTCAAATCTTGTTATGAATTGATCGGGCTTTTGTAACTGAAAATTGTATTATAGTGTTTTTATCAAATTGTAAATAATTCCGCAATAAAACTATTATACCTATTACAGTCCACGTAGATTATTTTGTATCCATTTTGGTGGGTTCTTTTTATTGGTCCTTCTCCAACTTGAACATTGATTTAACAGTTTTGTTGTAGAACTATTTTCAGTATGGTAAAGACTCGTAGCGCGCCTCTCAGCCCCAAGGCTCCAGAGGAATCTGTTCCGACACGCATTGCAAACTTAGCTTTGCCAATTCCATGCGACGTCGTACCAGTTTCCTCCAGTGCGCCTCCAGCTACATCCGATATGTCAAAGTCTCGTCTTCCAGATAGTGATTTACGAAGTCAAAGTCAACGTTCAGAAGGTGGCACCGAGACTCCGCGTTCGGCAGCTACAGTCATGGCTCGCAAACTGGCCGTGAAAGCGCAGTTTCAACGCCGTGAACTGGAACGTGTTCGGGAGCTAGCACGTTTGGAGCGAGAAGTGGAGGAGAGCGAGCTAGAAGCGGAACTCGCCGCGCTCGCCGCTGGAGACTCAGATAATGTCATGTGTCATTCTCGTAGTTTGTCTAGAGCTAGTATAGAATCGTGGGTTCATGATACTGCGAAACCTGTAGGTAGCGCATCATATGTAAGCCAACCAGTGGCTAGGAACACCCCAACGGCTGTACCTTGTGATTTTCAAGGCACCCTTTCGCAGCCTGGTGTCAACCTGCCTCGCAACGACATGGCATCAAATAACCCAAACATTGCTTAGCAGTCTCCATCTGATATATCTCAGCTCGCTAATGCCATTTGTGCTTTGACTCAACAGCCTCGAAAATCGATTTCGGAGTTAGTGCCTTTCTCTGGGAATCCTTTTGATTGGTTGCTGTTTAAGAAAAGTTATGAGGATACTAAGACATTATTTTCTCATACAGATAATATTTGCCGGCTACGTAATGCAGTACGTGGTGCCGCTCGTGAAGCTATCATGGTGCTTCTCCACTCAGCGGAGGATCCTGAGGAGATTCTTTGTGCATTGGAGAGGAGCTTTGCGCGCCCGGAACAAATCGTTATGCACGAAGTTGCTACGCTTCGTAATTTACCAAAGATAAGTTCACCAGAACATCTTAGTAGTTTCGCAAATAAAGTGCGCAATACTGTCGCCACAATCAAGCTATTAAAACATGAGGAGTATTTGTACTCCCCAGAGCTTTTTAATGCTGTGCTGTCAAAATTGAGTCCGTTAACGAAAACCAGATGGACTGATTACGCAGCAGCTCAAAGCTGTCAACAGCTTCCTAAGCTACTACTTTTATCAGAATATTTGCTCATGGAATCTGATAAACAGTTGCAATTTGGTGCAGTAATTGGTACAATTAGCTATGCGAGTCAGAATGTTATTCCTGATTACGCCAATAGACGTCACGCTGTCAATACTCGTGAGCGTTTACAAGTAACAACAACAACAACTGTTGCTAAGCAAAAACAATCTGACAAAATATGTCAGTATTGTAAAGGTTCCCACACAATTGATCGTTGTAGTCAGTTTAAGTCGCTATTAGTCAAGGAAAGATGGGATTGGCTAAAACAAGTTAAAGCATGTTATCGATGCCTTAAGTGTACGTCGCATAACTGGAATACATGCAAAACTAAACGGTGTGGAATCGACGGCTGTATCCGTCGTCACAACGCATTGCTACATGGTTTACCCTCTGTTCCAGCACCAGCACCTACAATAAATGCGATAGGTCTTACGGATGATGCATCATTATCGTTAACATCACATGAGCCTGAAGCTATTGAATCTGTAAATAGTAGCAATAAGAATTCTAATAACAGTACTCACGTGTGCAACTCATCCGACGTTTCAGGTGCCCCGCTTGCCTCGCGAACACTTTTAAAAGTGTTACCAGTAACTGTCAGCGGTCCAGCCGGAGAGGTCGATACGTTCGCTCTCCTGGATGACGGCAGCACAGTGACGTTGATAGATGCAGACGTCGCTGCCAAAATTGGCGCTAAAGGGTCACGTGAGCAAAATATATCTGTCACGGGTATTGGAGGGATGACACGCGATGCGACCGTTAGCTATGTGAATTTTAAAATCAGGGGTCGTAATATTTTTGACAGTTACGACATACATAATGCGCGATGTATGAAGTCCCTGAATTTAAAATCACAATCTGTAAATAGATCTAGTGTTAGTATGTACAGTCACCTTAATGATTTAGTTGAGTATTTGTCATATGATTCTGCTCAACCGACGATCTTAATCGGGGCGTGTGACTGTCATCTCTCGATAAGCAGAGAAACACGTTCTGGCAAGCGCTCTGAGCCAGTTGCCACACGCACTTTGTTAGGATGGGTGTTGTATGGCGTTGCGTCTAGCAAAACAAAATGTTTAGACTTCGTTTATTACAACGATGTCGTAGAAGGTACCGTAGAAATTGTACATAGCTTAGATAATATTGAATCCTTAATTAAGGAGCAGTATAAATTAGACTCGTTAGGTATAGTGAAGTCAACTAAATTATGTAAGGATGACGAACTTGCTTTACATATTTTAGAGACTACGGCTCAGCGGTTAGAATCTGGTCGTTTTGAGATAGGACTGCCATGGCGGACAGAAGATGTCAACGTCCCTGATAGTTATCCGCAGGCCCTATCTCGGTTTTTATCTCTTGAGAAATCTTTCGCAAAAAACTTAGCTTATGCACTGGCATATAAAGAATTTATTAGTTCTGTGATTCAAAAAGGTTACGCTGAGGAGTGTACACTCGATAGTTACCATCCTTGTGGCAATGAATCGAATATAAGGTGGTATTTGCCGTACTTCGGCGTGTACCATCCGCAAAAGCAGAAGTTGCGGGTTGTACATGATGCCGCAGCTACAACCAAAGGCGTCAGCCTTAATAGTTTATTATTAACTGGGCCAGATTTACTCCAATCGCTTCTTGCAATTTTATTTCGTTTTAGGGAAGGTCAATTGGCAATGTCGGCTGATATTCGGGAAATGTTCCCACAGATTAAGATAAGGCCGCATGACCGAGACGCCCAGCGTTTCTTGTGGCGTAACAATCCCGATGAAGCGATCAAAGAATATCGAATGTCTTCAATGATTTTTGGAGCAGCTTCCAGTCCATGTACAGCAATATATATAAAAAATAAAAATGCTCGAGAATACAAGCACACATATCCGGAAGCTGTCCAAACGATCATTGAAGATCATTACATGGACGATTGTATTTGTAGTTTAGATGTAGATGACATTTCGGCAGCTGCTCGACTCGCTGCAGATATTGTAACGGTACATAGTGCTGCAGGATTTGAAATTAGGGCCTGGATATCAAACAATCCCACCGTTCTGTCCTTGGTTCCTAAAGAGCTCTTAGCCCAACCAAATACTGATGTCAATCTTCCTTCAGACATCAGCACGCTTGGCGTGAAGTGGAATCCAGTTACGGACACAGTGGGTTTTCGCACTGAGTTAAAAAATTATCCTTATCCGAAGTTTTCAAAGCGATTTATTTTGTCGCAGGTAATGCAAGTTTATGATCCTTTAGGTCTTATTTCTCCGATTGTTATTAAAGGTCGTATATTAATCCAAAGGTTATGGCGCGATGGAGTTGGTTGGGATGACGAACTGCCTGCAAAGTACATCTTGATGTGGCAAGAATGGCTAACTGAGCTCACATCTGCAAAAGATCTTAGAGTTCCGCGGTGGTATTTAAAGAAGTCTAATCCTATAGACAAGCAATTACATGTTTTTGCAGATGCGAGCGAGGAAGCCTACGCTTGTGTTGCATATTGGAGATTCACACACGCTGATGGAAGCGTTTACTTATCTTTGATTGGAAGTAAGGCGCGCGTCTCTCCTCTTAAGCCAACGACCGTCCCGCGGTTAGAACTTCAAGCTGCACTTATAGCTGCTCGTTACGTGGATACTATAACTAAAGAACATAGAATGAAGCCTTCGTCTATATGTTTTTGGACTGATTCACTTACTGTTCTAAGATGGTTGCGCAGCGACGCTCGCAATTATAAAGCGTTCGTCGCACATAGAGTAGGTGAGATCACAGAGCTATCCAATGTATCTTTTTGGCACTGGGTTCCTACTCAACATAACGTGGCGGATGACGCGACTCGTTTTAGGGCAATTTCTGTAGCTGAAAATGAAAGATGGTTTTGTGGTCCATCTTTTCTTTACAATTCTTGTCAGGAATGGCCGCAGGAACCTGTCATAAGCGAAGTCCTACCACCTCCAGAACTAAAAAGCAAGGAGATGGTAGGATTTCTTTCTATTGCGGTACTACAATCCACACCTGTGCCAGATGTGTCGCGTTTTAGCAACTGGCTTCGCCTGTTAAGAGCAACTGCTCGTGTTATTCCAGCCTCGAGAAGGTTTTTTTCATTCATTCAACATAATCGTGTTTCTAATTCAATTTTTTTAAAAAACAATGAATCTCTTTCTTTGTTAGCTTCCGATATGATTTATTCAGAAGACCTGCTTCTTATGCGGGCACAAATTGATAGTTTTCACGCCGAAATATTAAATTTAATGTCATCAAAGCCTCTGCCTAAGAATAGCCGTATAGCAGCGCTTGACCCGATACTTCGAGAAGATAACATGCTATGTATAAATTCTAGGATCAAGTCGGCTCCGGGTGTCAGCGAGAGTGCTCGGTCATTGATTATTCTCTGTGGACGTCACCCAATAGTCCGTCTTTTAATCAGACATATGCACATCAAAGCTGGTCACGCCTTTAATGAGTTGGTTTTAAACGAACTTAGGCAGCGATTCTGGATACTACGTTGTAGAGATGCCATTCGAAGCGTGGCTTATGAATGTCTCACTTGCAGGAGGAAGAAGGCCAGTGCTGAAATACCACCTGAAGGCGACTTACCTGCGGAGAGACTAGAACATCATAAAAGGCCCTTCACTAATGTAGGACTTGACTACTTTGGTCCCATTGAAGTCACCATAGGTCGCCGTAAAGAAAAACGGTATGTGGCATTGTATACATGTTTGGTGTCGAGAGCAGTTCATTTGGAGTTAGTGTGGAGCTTGTCGGCAGACTCTGCCATAATGAGCCTTCGTCGCTTTATTGCGAGACGCGGCTGTCCCTCCGTGATTATGTCAGACAACGGCACGTCATTTGTGGGAGCCAACAAACAATTGTCCGCCCTATTCAACGACGATGTGGAGACGTTTGCTGTAAACAATAAAATATCTTGGCGTTTTATACCACCAGCTGCGCCGTTTATGGGAGGATGTTGGGAGAGATTGGTGCGCTGTGTTAAGGCTGCTCTACTCACAACATTAAACTTCAAAGCCCCTAAAGAAGAAGTACTCGTCACTTTGTTATTCGAGGCTGAAGCAATCGTGAATTCTCGACCGCTCACGTATATACCCATTGACCCTCATAACCCCGAAGCAATTACTCCCTTCCATTTCATTCATGGTTCTTCGTCTACTGCGCCACATTTTCTCTCTCTGGATGATGGAGATTTGAGCGGACGTTGCGACTGGAAACGCACTCTACGATTAGCCGATCATTTTTGGACTAGGTGGGTGAAGGAATATCTGCCAACTATTTCGCCCAGAAGAACAACTTCCAATCCTGCACAGCTGCCAGTCAAAGAGGGAGATATCGTAATAATTTGTGACCCAGCTATGCCTAGAAATATTTGGCCGGTAGGCAAAATTCAGAAAACCTACACAGGATCTGACGGACACATCAGGGTGGCTGATGTAATTACTAAGGCAGGCGTTATTAAGAGGCCTGTTAGAAAACTTGTGCGGCTAGTGAGTTCAGCATGAAACCTATCACAAATCAGACGCCAGACTGTTGTAGTGCTTGCACTAGGGGTCGGGCATGTTGGCGACTGATATTTGAATTGTTGTCATAGTTTTCCTTTTGACTTGGGTTGTCACTCAAATCTTGTTATGAATTGATCGAGCTTTTGTAACTGAAAATTGTATTATAGTGTTTTTATCAAATTGTAAATAATTCCGCAATAAAACTGTTATACCTATTACAGTCCACGTAGATTATTTTGTATCCATTTTGGTGGGTTCTTTTTAGGTACCTGACGAGTATTGGGACACTGACGAGTATACCAGCGTTTACCTTACATGAGTGCAAAGTTGCTTTTTAACCGCGTGCTCAACTTTGATGACCGAGCCAGCGAAGGGTTCTAAAATTGAATCACGAGCGCAGCGAGTGATTCAAAAATTAGAATCCTGAGCCTTAGCGAGGGAATCAAAAGAGCACAAGGTGAAAAATCTTTGCACTCGAGTGCTACACGTAACTTTTCATCCCCCCTCAGCGAGGAAATGACTAAATGCAAAATAAAATATTTACAATCACAAGATACTTTTATTTCAATTTAGGTACATATTTATTACAACATTATGATAGTAAGTATTACAGAAAAATATTTAAATACCTTTTTTTTCTACTTGTTTCCAAGTTTCTTATTTATAACTAGCTGTGCCCGCGAACTACGTTTCGCCATCAAAATACTTAACACAGTGTTTAGTTTTTTCCTCCATTTTATTCCATAATGATTCAACTTTATTCTGCCTTTCATGAGCATCGGCTATTTCGAAATTAGGACAATTTTCGTAGGTTCGTAATGTTTTTTTTCTAACAGTCCACAAAATTAAATACATTACATATTACTATAAACACTAAGTATTATTATTGTTTTTAAGATACATTATTGATATTAATAAATTCTTCTTCAGTAGAAAGAACTACACAGTTGCAAGAATAATCTTTATCGTATTCATGTTTCGAATAAAAATAAACAATTGGTTAATAAATTAGAACTGTATACGAATAAAGTTTAGATTTTATAATGGGTGTTGGTAACACCAACAAAATATATTTTTTGGATATGACAACTTGGCCAATTTTGATTGGTCGTACAGTAAGCTCCTTGTCAAGCTATACTGTTTGACCTTTGAACCGTTCTTATGTCGCTCGTAATACTGGCGGTTTTTGTAGAGTTAATGTTAGCATGAATGGGGGGGTTACTGTACAAATACGTTTTCCGTATTCGATATCCGATCACGGAATACAGACACGGAGTTTCGTGAACGTAGCGCAGACGTTCGTTTCATCTCATTCGGGATTTCTACCATTCTACCTAAACGTACGTACAGAACGTGTTCCGTTCGTAATAAAAACGAACGTGTGCGGCAGTCAATGAGTATTTTGTATAGATTTGATGCATTCGGATGCCCGCATTCAGAAAACGAATGCGAAAAAACGTATTTATGCGGTTAGCCTTAAAATGTATTGAGACTTCCGTTTTTGTAACATGTACTGTGCGATATAGTGTTGCTGGCATAGTTCGGTTAGCAAACTCGCCGTGATGACTAACATCCAACACACAAACTTGGAGTTATCGTTAGTTAGTTCACGATCGTTGCATTATCACGGTCTCGAAGGACACTAAACACAGGTAACATCTAACATCGAACATCCAATAGGCCCCGAAGCGGTTCTCAAACTTTTTTGGTAACGGAACCCTTTTGGAAAGCGAAATACTTGACGGAACCCTAAAATAAAACAATAGTTTTTAAAAGTGTATTCTTTATTAATAAGCATAATAAAAGTACGATCAGAGGGGGTGTTTTGATTTTTCTAAATTATTGCGGAAGTCTTATAGGGGTATTGTGGAGCCCTAGGGTTCCGCGGAACACACTTAGAGCATGGCTGCTCTAGGTACCCTTCAGGGCCTTCTTTCATTTAATACCCCTATTGCTGGGTTTGAAAAGCAACTGTTATCCGTCTTTTTTGAGCGGCGGCCATGTTGAATTTACGTCAATGTTGCTACGTTCATAGTGCTCTACTGATCAAGGCCTTTCATTTGATACCCATATTGCTGGACTTAGAAACGAACTTTTATCAGATTTTTTTGAGCAGCGGCCATATTGAATGTTGTGCTATTTTCCTAGGTTCATAGTGCTCTACTCTTCAAGGCCTTTCATTTGATAGCTATATTGCTAGGTTTGGAAACGAACTTTTATCCACCTTTTTTGAGCGGTGGCCATGTCGAATTTACGTCAATATTGCTAGGTCCATAGTGCTCTACTCTTGAAGACCTTTCATTTGATACCTATATTGCTAGATTAAAAAACTAACTTTAATCCACCTTTATTGAGCGGCGGCCATGTTGAATTTATGTATGTGTTGCTAGGTTCATAGTGCTCTACTCATCAAGGCCTTTCATTTGGTATCCACATTGCTCGGTTTGAAAACGAACATTTATCCTTTTTTTGAGCGGCGGCCATGTTGAATTTAGGTAGATTATCGTAGGTACCTAATGCTCTACTCTTCAAGGTCTTTCATTTGATATCCATATTGCTAGGTTTGGAAACTAACTTTTATCCACCTTTTTTGAGCGTCGGCCATGTTGAATTTATATCAATGTTGCTAGGTTCATAGTGCTCTACTCATCAATGCCTTTCATTTGATACCCATATTGCTAGGTTTGGAAACTAACTTTTATCCACCTTTTTTGAGCGGCGGCCATGTTGAATTTATGTCAATGTTGCTAGGTTCATAGTGCTCTACTCATCAATGCCTTTCATTTGATACCCATATTGCTAGGTTTGGAAACTAACTTTTATCCACCTTTTTTGAGCGGCGGCCATGTTGAATTTATGTCAATGTTGCTAGGTTCATAGTGCTCTACTCATCAATGCCTTTCATTTGATACCCATATTACTGAGTTTGGAAGCGAACTTTTATCCGTTTTATTTGAGCGGCGGCCATGTTGAATTTAGGGCGATTTTCCTATGTTCATAGTGCTCTACTCATCAAGGCTTTTCATTTGATATGCATATCGCTGGGTTTGGAAACGAACATTATCGGCAGTCATGTCAAATTAAGTCAACGTGGCTAGGTTCAATGTGTTCTACTCTTTAGGTTCTTCGTTCGATATCCATGTTCCTTGGGTGGATCCAAAAAAATGTGATCCGTCATTTTAGACATTAGGATCAAGAGTCCCGTCCCGTCCCTCTACGCGTAACCCAGAACATTGCAGTCAGATATTTTTTTTTATTATCAATATTAATCTATTACTTTTAATAGTTTTAAATGGATGAAAGAGTTTGATTCCGTAGTCCTAATGTAAAAGCATATAACACCTTTCAAAATACCTTCAAAAGAGTATCTTCATTTTTCAACATTTTAAATATTTCAAAAATTGTACCGATTTTGTGAAAATTAGTCAAGAATTAAACCAATCTACAAATTTTATGGTCACTCGATAAGTATTATCATAAAAAATGCTTTATACATTGGTTGTATGACTTGATCTTTTTGCCTTACCACCACGGTACGACATAAGAAAAAGACAATTTTGTTGGCGAATTCCAGTTGGGTACAGCCATTAACAAAAAATATTAAATTTTATTTGTACTATGTGAAACGCTTCAGTCCTGCCTTTTAATTTTCGAAATCCAATTACTTAAGATCAGGCTGTATGGCGTAGTTCCATTGCCTTTCCTTCGTGGAAGAAAATACCTTCTCTCTGTACTATGTGACAGACTTGTCAAAATAATTTCACGTGCGCCATGTTGTTTTTCTACCTAAAGCCAATTCGAAAATTTTATATGGTATTTTTTCACTAAAAATAAAAAGTGAATTTCAACAAACGAAAATATGCCTAAATGTTCTTCCGGAAAATTCTAAGCATTGTGGTGTAAGCCATATCAAATTCTGTCCAGTAGTTTCGGAGATCTTTCCGGACAAACAGACAAACAAACAAACAAACAAACAAACAAACAAACCAACAAACAAACAATTTTTTTAAAAACTATTCTATCGTGTTCTGCTAATGATTTTAAGGCGACCTGTGTATTTTTTTTCTTAATATTTCGCAATTACAGATTTTTGTACCCCTACGATTTTATTATATATAGAGAAGAGACAATACGACGTCAAAACAAAATGGCGCGCGCAAAGCATATTAAAAACAAAAGTACACCAAGGAGGTTCAGATTCTGAGTTTTTAACAAATTTAATAAAAGTTGTATGATAAATGCGGCACCATGCAGATGAGAGTAAATAGGTTTAATGATGTTTTGAAATCAAATACCTAGTGCACGCGATGTTCTTAATTCAAATTTACTTTAACCTCAAGCGGATAAAAACGGCTTTGGCGGTCAGATATCGAATAGCAAAAATATTATTTCCGAGATGGGGGGATGAAAAAATATTTTTCTTGGGAAAAATATGTATAACATTTCCCCAATAAGAAAAACATCTCTTATCTAGGGCAATTTTTTGCATTCAAAAACTTGATTTGGCTCGACTGCCCTGCCCCGGACACAAATAACTCATGGATATTTAGCATTGACGTATGTTATGGTTATATACGTCAATGGTATTAAGTAGGTATAACAGAAAATTAACCATCTTCAAGTCGACATAGATCACTCGATTCTGTTTGACAAAGTTGCATTATTTTATATGAAGTTTTGTTTTACACTTTATCTTGGATTCGAATTTTAATGCCGAAGAAAGCATAATACAAAAGAACCACAGCGTCTGTAATCGATTTTAGCTGATCTTTCCATATGACTCAACCCCAAACATAAAAAAACGTATCAGGATCATTAACAAAACATCTGAACGTAGGTACTTGCCATAATGAACAACAAGATAACTATCGATTTCATTGTAAGAATTACTGTTTACAAGCAAGACCAGAAAAAATTCAAAATGAGGGTAGTAACTAAACTAGAGCTGATGAATGAGTTATAAAAAAAATCCTACATCAAAAATTAATAAATAATAATAATAGGTACATGCAAAATCACATTTTTATATTGAAGTTGGTGCCAAATTTTAACTATAACTACCTACCTACATTAATTGCTCTTATATTTTTAAGACTCTCTTTGTATTCGATAGAGTATACTCCTGTGCTGGTCCCAAGGTCACCTAAGTCAGGATCTAATAATGGGATCCCATAGAAATCGAGGGAAACCCTTAAATAATATAGGTATTTTCAACGTGTTTTGTGTGTATGTTACGCGATTACTCCGCAAATTGTGGGCCGATGTTCATAATTCTTTTTTAACCGACTTCTAAATAAAAAATATTTTACAAAATATAAAAACAGACTTCAAAAACACTGAAAAGTTAAAAATAATATAATAATAGCTACAGACAACATCACACTTCTATATTGAAGTCGGTGCCAAACGATGATCTCCTAGAAAGTGTTAAAATTTGTCACCGACTTCAATATAGAAGTGTGATGTTGTCTGTACCTATTCTTATATTATTTTTAACTTTTCAGTGTTTTTGAAGTCGGTTTAATTTTTTGTAAAATATTTTTTATTTTTAACTTTTTAGTGAATAAAATCTTTTAAGTGAAAGAAACCCTAATTTAATACCAGCTCCAGCTAAATTAGCGTTTCTCTCGTTTTTTATGGGATCCCATAATCAGATCCTAACTTTGGTGACCTTGGGACCACCCCAGGAGTATATTCTATCGAATACAAAAAGAATTTTGAAAATCGGTTCACAATTGGCGGAGTAATCGTGTAACATACACACAAAACAAGTTGGACACCTTAAAATTTAAGGGTTTTCCTTGATTTTTATGGGATCGCATCATCAGATCCTCACTTTGGTGACGATGGGACCACCATTGAAGTATACTCTACCGAATTCAAAAAAAAATTTGAAAAATCGGTCCACATTTGGCAGCTTAATCGCGTAACATACACACAAAATAAAACATACGAATCGAATTGAGAACCTCTTCCTTTTTTAAAGTCGGTTAAAAAAGAGGTTTCTCAATTCGACCGTATATATACTTTTTTTATGTTTGTTCGCGGATAACTTCGTCGTTTATGAACCGATATTGATGATTATTTTTGTATTCGATAGAGGATTCTTGGTCCCATGGTCACCAAAGTTAAGATCTGATGATTGGATCCCATAAAAACGAGGGAATCCCTTAAAGTTTTAGATGTTTCCAACGTGTTTTGTGTGTATTTTACGCGATTACTCCGCCAATTGTGAACCGATTTTCAAAATTCCTTTTGTATAGAGTGTACTCCTGGGGTGGTCAGAAGATCACTAAAGTCAGGATCTGATGATGGGATCTTATTAAAATCGAGGGCAAACCTAATTCTGGTATTTAATTAGGGTTCCTTTCACAAAAAAGATTTTATTCACTAAAAAGTTAAAAATAAAAAATATTTTACAAAAAAATTGGACAAATTTTATGACTTTCTATATAGGGGATCATCGTTTGGCACCGACTTCAATATAGAAGTGTGATGTTGTCTGTACCTATTCTTATATTATTTTAAACTTTTTAGTGTTTTTGAAGTGGGTTTTTATTTTTTGTCAAATATTTTTTTAAGTCGCGGTTAAAGACGTTTATCAATATACTAAATACTGCCAGCTATATACCTACTGTTTATTACCTAAGTTATTCACCAAAGATACAAATAGAGATACACCACATAAATATGTGATGTTGTATGCATTTCTTATAGGTACTATTTTGGACTTTTTGGTGTTTTTGAAGTCTGTTTTTAGTAAATTTAATACACGCGTATTATATTTTGACTTAAACACGCTTTAAACAGTACAATAGTAGATTAGGCACCAAGGGATTAAAGCAGTGTCTAACGTCACGGGAGCCATATTGAACCCCGAGTGTAACGAGGGACTCTCCTGAGCGTAGCGAAGGAGTTATGTAGAGTCCTACGTGAAGCGAGGGGTTCAAGTCGCCTAAGACGAAGACACTGCTTTAATCCAGAGGTGAATACTCTACTTTTCATACCATCTGCGAGACAATAAAAACTCAGGGCTCTATAACCAATTTCTTAGGTAGTCATTTTCATCATAAACACTGTCACATTATCGTTATCACTATCACTATAACTATGGTTAAAATTATGATAATATTATCATGAAAACCATAAAATACAAAAAAAAAATATTTATTTTTCCCAAGCACGAACACGTCACGCAATAATTATATCTTAAGTAAAGCTTAAAACATTACAAAAACTTAAAACATATTTAATAATAATATAACAAGTATGAACTTAGTCTACATATCGATTTACAATACAATACGATCAGCTGCTGGACCCTGTCAATGACCTTTAGTAGTACGCAGGACGAATATTAATTTGTCAATAATAAAATGGTATCAAATAAAATTCTTTTATTTTTCAACTTTGTTGTATATTTACTTTTGAAACAGCAATTAATTACTACACACAACTGTCGAAATAAATCTCAAATAGTCGACAACCTATTAACCCTAAATAAAAAAAAAAGCTGAAGCACCTGGACATTTACTTACGTTTTTTAACTTTATCAATAAAACACTTTTTGCATAAAACGTATTTTATCAATAAAAAATAAAGTGAAATGTAATTGTTTATTTTAGCTTGCAGTGTTATGTAGATAAATATTTTATAATTTTGGTATAGAAATTATGTATGTAGATTTTTTAAAAACATTATTTACACAGGTAGAATGTCTTTGTCTCTAGTGGATGCACGCTACTGCTGTATGGGCGTAGAACCTTTGCCTTCCTAAGCTAGCATTTATGCTAAATTTTCATACAAATTTTATGTTCCATATTTAAAACACTTTAATCCCTTGGGTGTTTCATACAACATTATATCCCTTGGGATATAATGTCTTGCTTTACGTTGAAGTTAAGGGGGATCTAATTGAACATTGTCGAGCAGGTGGTATGAAAAATAAATTATTCCCAAATTCCTATTAACCTAATTATTTAGAACTTTCAGCTATCCTGAACCTCTCGAAAGAATAGAAATACGTGTGTATAACTTTCCATTATATCAAGAGAACTATCCCTTAACTCCTAACCCACCTTTCAGCATCAGCTTATGCTCAGCTCATATGATGACTACCAGATACAAATATCTGAACATCTTCAGAAGAAATATGAAACGTGTTGGATGTGCCTTTTCTTATCGAGGTGGAATGCTGTTGAGCACCGTATCTTCCGATGAATAGTTGAAAGGCGATGAATAGTTGACACTCTCCCAGCACAGACAGTGCAGGCTATATCCACTTAACCACCTGTTTGTCTATCTTGTCCTTAGTTAGCCGAAGCGATCACCCTGAGACAGCCCGACCAGCTACGCGCCAGCCAGGTGTTAACGTCTGTTAGGAATTACCCTGGAATGAAATTCAAGGGTTTTCCTCGATTTTCTGAGAGACCATCATGACTTGGTGACAATGGGACCACATCAGGAGGATACTCTTTCAATTACAACAAGAATTTTGAAAATCGACCCACAAATGGTGGAGTAATCGGTGAACATACATAAAAAAAAATCCTTTTTTGAAGTCTGTTAAAAAGAGTTATCGCTTGGACTGGTTAATTTATTATTCAAATTTAATTGTGTTTTATTTAATACATGCATAAAATATTTTCAAACGCAAATGATGAGTCTCATTTTTTATGAAATGTGTCACACACCATGGAAAATAAATGAGGATTAAACTCAATTTTTTCTCATAAAAAAAACCAGCATTACTGTTACATTGTTCCAGAGGATTAGTCTATTTTGCCTTTAATCTTCCATAGCATTTTATACGGTAATCTCCAAACACAATGAAGATGCAAGTGAACATTAACAATTTACAATTTTATTGTCACCGCAATAGCGCAGTGGTTCTGACCCTATTTAACCTCAACAATCGTCTCGGAATAAAGGTCCGAAAGTTGTCAGCGCATGTTTAAGATTACTCTCACCTATCACAATTTCTTGGTCTTTGTTCGGAAGGCACATTAGTTTTTTTAATTCAACAGCAACAGGTTTGCTGCCCCTGCCACACAACACCATAATGAAAGAAAGCCGGCACTGATAATATGCGTACATTCAGGTTATCTGACTAAGAGTGGACGGTCTGACGAAGGGTGCAATTTTTTTGCACAATCTTTATCTGTTACTACCGAATTATTCAGTTCTATTAACCAAAAAGTTTCATCAGAATTTCAAAAAACTTTTCTGTTAGCATAATCTTATCTTTGGGGTTGTGGCTAATATGTTTTAAATCTAAATCGAAACTGAGCACTTTACCAGCACTTATTGATGTTAAACAAAACACAAACACCGAATTACCGATGAATCTAATTTAATATTAAGCTTACTAAGATATTTAGCAATTTATTATTTAATCCCTTTTTGGACACACACCCCGGCACCCCGCCCATGGTCATCATTTCAGCCAAGAGACGCCCACTGTTGGGCATAGGCGAAAGGCTCCCATGATCAGATATGCAAAAATAAAAAATGTTGCTCTACACCTCAGCAATTGGGAGCTCGTTAATAGAGGTGTTACAAAACTTAATATGAGCTTAGGAAGATTAAGAGGAACGGAACGGGTATTATAAGATTTAATACCAAAGGGGGACTTATAAAGGTAGTCTCTATCAGTCTTATTACAAAAGCTGGTTTAAACCTGGTCTAAACTGAGTCTTGGTTGAAACCTGATGCTTTTTCGCTTGTGTTAATACACATAGGTAGAGACAGCGTCAGATCTAAACCAACACTAACTTTGGACCATGTTTTGTAATAATAAGACAGTATGAGTATCTCTACCTTACCTATTTAAAAAAAACGTCGCCCCACAGTAGGATTTTCTCCTGTGTCATGGGTACAGTTACAAACATAGAATATCACATGCACATACGCCCAGATCTAAACAAATTTGTGTAGGCCATACAAAATATTTGTCCCGTACGGGTATCGAACCCGCGACCGGTTGCACAGTAGGCTCGACCTCTGCGCTAACCGTGTCGTTGAATTTGTGCCACCAGGCAGTGGTGCTTGCATTGCTGTGTTCCGTCTTGAAGGGTAAGGTCACCTGTTGGCAACGTACATTGGCGTCTTTGTAGGAGTAGTAGATCTGCAAATCTTACAGGCACCTCAGGACTAAAGGCGACGGCAGGCACTTTCCATGGGGTGGACAGCAAAGTAGGTATGTTTAGTTATTTATTTTATTTGGCTTTTCAACAATAAGTACACCCTTACAAACTAGAATTACAATAAATGAGAATTACAGTCTAAGTGCCTCATCACTTATAGAAAAGCACTGCATGTACCGAGGATGTGTGCATTATGCGTATTTAATATACGTGTTCGCTAAACATGACGTTTATCGTCCAAAAAATAACAATGGGAACTGTAAAACTACTTATAACTTATCCAAAGGCCAGAACAGCCTTTTTGATACCAGGTATTGAAGTATAATTTAAGTCAATAGCAGCTTCATAGACTTTGTACAATGCATACATTCTGGGTAACGAGCTATGCTTCTTTAGGTTAGTGTAATGTTTCTGGCAAACAATTTTCGATTCGAATTGCGCGGTAAGTTACGTGGTAAATGAAACGAAACTCTATTGAGCAAGTCGGGGCAATTAAGGAAACCTGCTACAAGTTTTTTAAGGAAAACTAAATCCAACATCTCTCGACGCTTTTCTAACGAAGACATCCCAAAATACCTTAATCTATCACTATATGCCTTAAGTTTTTTGCCAATAGATGCATATGTTAAGTGCCACAGGAACCTTTTTTGTAACCGTTCAATTCGTGTTACGTGAACACCATACCCTGGAGACCGAATAACACTACAGTATTCTAGGTGACTTCTGACTAGACAGTTGTACATAGCTTTTTTGTACTGGGTCTGTTGAAATCTCTACACTGTCTAAGAACAAAACCTAACATTTTTGATGCCTTTAACACTACCTCATCGATGTGCTGAATAAAATTTAGTTTCCTATCAAAGCGAACACCTAGATCACGAATATTATTAACTTCTACTATTTCACCATTCAAATTATATGTTGTGGGTACATTCAAATTATATATTATGTATTGCAATTATCATTATTGTCATCGCTTCAGCACGTTCCATTGCTGGGCACAGGTCTCTCCTTAGTCATGCTGGCTAGCCGAATTCGTGTTTCTAGTCCGCCTCTTCCCACAGATAGACTTGTACCGGAGGTAGACTCTGTACCAGGGTCGTCTGCATGGGTACCTATTTCTGCCGCAAAGCAGCAGTGCTTGCATTGCTGCGTTCCGTTTGAAGTGTAAGATATGGCAGTGAAATTACTGGGTACCGTGACTTTACATCTGATGTCACAAGTTGGCAACGTGCACAGCACAGTGGTTCTTGTGAGGGTTGCAGTTTTGCTGCGAATCTCACAGGAGCCACATGTATTATAGGCGACTGTTACCACTTACCATCAGGTGGGCAGTTTGCTTGCTTGCCAACACATGCAATAATAGATATGCAGATGATAGATAATACCATTATCTATCCTCTGGCACAGGTGTGATTGCTGAATGCTCAGTTTCCGTGCGGTAGCGGACTTAGAATACATTTGCCGACGCTCCGTTTCTTTCCGTGGGTGTCTTGAAAGCCGACCAAGGTAGTTTACAGTATTCATACAGTCAATACTGGCTTCTAATCTGGAACACACGGTAGCGTGACGGATATACCAAATTACTCAATCGAGACTTTGAAGCTTATTCTGTATCTTAAATCGCTATCGCTGTCGCTTTTATTATGACAGTCTTTGCTTCTACGAGTATACAAGACTGGCAACCAGCTAGCGTAGATTTTTTTATATAAAACCACTTCGCATGCATGGCCAGGGCAGGTCGCTAGAATATATACCATATGTCGCACGGAAGTAATGTAACTCTCTACTGGTGTAAGAATTTTCAAATTCGACTCATTAGTTCCAGATATTACTTAGTACAAAGAAACTCACAAATTTACAAACTTTCTCTCTTCATAATACTCGTACAAGTGTAAAGTCGGTACCTGTCAAAATTGTCGAAAATAATAACCCGCGACACATTCTCCGAGTTAGTCTTAGAATAAGAGCTAATAAGTCCAAACGTTTGAAAGGCTATTCAGCTATAAGCGTAGTGCCGGCGACCCTACCATAGAAACCCGTCCAGTAGGCCCACCAGCCCTGGGAATGCTCGGGGGTCAACGCCATTCGTTTCGCGTACTTGTCCCGCGTAAGCAGTGCGTATTATTATTTCGATAGATGTTCTTATTTTAGGGTCTCGGATCCGGTCTGAGCGCCCCCTCGCCGCGGCTGGCTGGCGACCGCCGCGGGTTGTGCCCGATGTCAACATTTTATGTTACATTTCGCAGCATCCAGAATTTGCAAGGATCTACGTTATTTATTCAATCAATCAATATGTTTGTTAGCGAACGGGAAGTAGTGCCTGCAAAAACAACAACAACAACAACAACAAATATTGTTCCGGTTGCCGACAAAATTTACAAATTACTTTATCGACACTCAATATTATTAATTGTGTAATAATGCTAATCTATAGGTAATTCATTTTTACAATTACATCTCAAAAATAATTAACAATGCTCGCAAGCAAAATAAACAACATTACCTACGGATTAGGACCAATTGAAAGTCTAAATTATTTACTTTGTCCAAACTGTTACTACCGGATTCGATCCCTGGGTCGGGCAAAAAATTTATTGAGCTATTTCTGCTTAGAGAATTCTCAGTAACAGCCCGGAGTCTGCAATTAGTGCCTTTTTTCTCGGGGGGAAATGCGTAACCACACCGTACCCGCCGTTGGCTAAACAGCGAGCATGTGTGGGGCTCTCCCGGCAGAGAGCCAGGCCTACCCACTAAGCCCCCCGGTGTTCTCCCTGCCCTTATTGGCGCGCTAGGTAAGGTCCATACTCCACTACCCACGTGCCTGGGAAGTGCCTGGTAGTTGTAATAGATTTTTTTTATTGCTACTAAGTTGGCAAACACGCAAACTGCCCACCTGATGGTAACAGTCACCTATTATACATGTGGCTCTTGTGAGATTCGCAGTAAAACTGCAACCCCCACAAGAACCACAGTGCACGTTGCTAACTTGTGACATCAGATGTAAAGTCACGGTACCCAGTAATTTCAATGCCATATCTTACCCTTCGAACCGGAACACAGCAATGCAAGCACTGCTGTTTTGCGACAGAAATAGGTAAGACGAAGGTATAAAAGGCTTTGGTGAGTGCAGTGGCGTAGCTAGGGGGTAGGGCGTTCCCCTAAACGGGTGACACCCGACAGTTTAAATTTTTGACTATAGTACACGAGGCCACACAAAATATTAATTTTGAAGACACCATCAACGAATTTACAGCTGTTAAAGCTAGAAAGAAGAGATTTTGAGCATATATGTATACGTTTGTATATGCTTTAATATACGACACTCATTTGTATTTCAATTAATAAATTATACTTTATGAATACCTAATTTTCATTATATTAATCGTTTTCCATCTTGGGGTGACACTGGGTGAGTGAGTGACTGAGGTATCAGCTTGTACAGGAGTCCGTTGGCTTATGTAGACGTGCACTAAGGAAGGATTTTTCGCAATACCCACAGGAATCTTCATCTAAAAAAATAAAATCAACTTCAAAAACACCAAAAGGTCATAAATAATATAAGAATACATACAACGTCACAGTTTTATATTGAAGTCGGTGCCAAATTTTAAGTAACTATATTAATTGTTCTTTTCATTTTTTAAGACTTTCCAGGTGATCATTGCTTGGCACCGACTTCAATATAAAACTATCATGTTGTATGGATTCTTATATTATTTATGACATTTTGGTGTTTTTGAAATTGGTATTATTTTGTGGCAAAATTTTTTTATTCAATCTTTTTAGTTTATAATACATGCGTTTTAGAATTTGAGCCAATTTAAACACCAGAATAACTTAAAATAAGAGATTTTTCGCTCTAAACAGTATTGAAAAAAATATCCCCGAAATTTTAATTAGCTGGTATTAAATTAATAAAAAAGGGACGCCCCTTTCACTAAAAAAGATTTCATTCACTAAAAACTTTAAAAAAATATATTTTACAAAAAATAAAACCGACTAACTACAAAAACACTGAAAAGTTTAAAATAATATAAGAATAGGTACAGACAACATCACACTTCTATATTGAAGTCGGTGACAAATTTTAAGACTTTCTATGGGATCATCGTTTTGGACCGACTTCAATATAGAAGTGTGATGTTGTCTGTACCTATTCTTATATTACTTTAAACTATTCAGTGTTTTTGAAGTCGGTTTTTATGTTTTGTGAAATATATTTTTTAGAAGTCGGTTGAAAAATAGATACAGCCGAACATAGAACCTCCTCCTTTTTCGAAGTCGGTTGAAAATAAGGAAACTGTAGTGTTGAGCAGTTGGCGGGCACAGCAAGTGAGACATAAAATAATAAGCAAAGTGTAACGGCCAATTTCACTAACCTTATTAGTGTGCTATATCTTCTTGCCTTATGAAAAGAATGTGACAGCATGTCACTTAAAATTGTCCTAAGCTTAGACAAGGTAAGTGAAATCAGATTATTCCACTTTGAGCTCCTGGGTGATATCACCCAGATGATCAAATTCTACATTTTTGTGTACTAAAATCACCCGGTAACAAATCAGCTGGGTGAACAAATTCCACATGATTTTAATTTCCTTATTTTGTTTCCTTAAATTTCCTGGGTGATCTAATTCCACATTAGTTTTATTATGTCTTAAAATCACCTGCCCTGCCCCCCTAGCACGTCCACCAAAATACGATATGATAAAGCGGTTTATCGTGGCGAAGTGTCAAAATATAATGGGGTTTCGTCGTATTTTGACAGTTCACCGCGATAAATCGCTTTATCATATCGTGTTTTGGTAGACGTGCTACGTAGCTGCAAGCATAGAACTCTCGATAAACAAAATTTGACAGCTAAGATCGATATACTCGACAAAAATCGATTAATTTGACAGATATTCCTGAGTGAAAAACACAGATGCTTTTGTCGATCGATATACTATGTCGATCGACAAGTCCATGCTTGCAGGGGTTTGGTATATGTATTTATCGTATATCAAAAACACACCCTTACTGCCTTGTTGTCAATAAAAAAATCCGGGTGATGTTAGGAGACATAATAATGTTTAAATAGATCACCCAGGAGATTTAAGGAAACGAAATAAGTAAAAGTCTTGTGAAACTGAACAACTTTCCCAAAGGGATATGTCCAAAAACACAAAAAATTGGACTTTCATTAACAATTTCCTTACTTAAAATATAATTTTGTATAGATAGTGCGAAAATTTTTGTCGTTTTTAACCGACTTCAAAAAAGGAGGAGGTTCTCAATTTGATGCGTATTTTTTTTTAACTGACTTCAAAAAAGGAGGAGGTTCTCATTCGATGCGTATGTTTTTCTTGTGTGTATGTTACACGTTTACGCCGCCAATTGTGGACCGATATTCAAAATTATTTTTGTATTCTATAGAGAATACTCTAAGGGTGGTCCCACGGTCACCAAAGTCAGGATCTGATGATGGAATCCCATGAAAATCGAGGAAAACCCTTAAATTTTAAGGTGTGTCCAACGTGTTTTGTGTGTATGTTACGCGATTACTCCGCCAATTGTGGATCGATTTAAAAAAAAAAAATTGTATTCCATAGAGTATACTCCTAAGGTGGTCCCAAGGACACCAAAGTCAGAATCTGATAATGGAATCCCATGAAAATAGAGGGAATCGCTAATTATCGGTATCGGTTTCTTTCACTATAAAGATTTCATTCACTAAAAAATTAAAAAATATATATTACAAAAAATAAAAACCGACTTCAAAAACACTGAAAATTTCAAAATAATTTAAGTTTATTTTTTAGTTATGACAAAAATTTTGTGTGCTTGTTCAGACAAGCAAACTGAATAATGGTGCGATTTTGAAGTTGGTCCCATAGTGAAAGTTGTTCAGTTTAGTTGTCTGAACAAGCAAACAAAATTTTTGTCATAATTAAAAAATAACCTTGTATAAGAATAGGTACAGACAACATCACACTTCTATATTGAAGTCGGTGACAAATTTTAAGACTTTCTAGGAGATCATCGTTTGGCACCGACTTCAATATAGAAGTGTGATGTTGTCTGTACCTATTCTTATATTTTTTTAACTTTTCAGTGATTTTTGTGTGTATGTTACGCTATTACGCCGCCAATTGTGAACCGATTTTCAAAATTCTTTTTGTATTCGATAGAGTATACTCCAAGGGTGGTCCCTAATTCCATATTAGTTTTATTATGTCTCTTAAGGAGCGTCGGTGGCGCAGTGGACTCGGCACTTGCCTTCCAATCGGGGGGTCGGGGTTCGAGACCCGCCATGTACCAATGTGTTTTTCGTTTCGAATTTCATATGTACATTTGTCTGACGCTCCTACGGTGAAGGAAAACATCGTGAGGCAACCTGCATACATCTGCGAAGAAATTCAATGATGTATGTGAAGTCGACCAATCCGCACTGGGCCAGCGTGGTTGACTAAGGCCTAATCACCCTAATATAGGGTAGGCTCGAGCCCCTCGGTGGGGACGTATATGGGCTGTGATGATGATGTCTCTTAAAATCACCTGCCCTGCCCCCCTAGCACGTCCACCAAAACACGATATGATAAAGCGGTTTATCGTGGCGAAGTGTCAAAATATAATAGGTGGTCCCAAGGTCACCAAAGATAGGATTTGATGATGGGAACCTATAAAATCGAGAGAAATCCTTAAATTTTCAGGTGTTTCCAACGTGTTTTGTGTGTATGTTACGCGATTACTCCGCCAATTAGGGACCGATTTTCAAATGTCTTTTTGTATTCGATAGAATATACTCCTGAGGTGGTGACCAAAGTCAGGATCTGATGACGGGGTCCCATGAAAATCGAGGGAAACCCTAATTTAATACCAGCTCATCGAAGGTGAGCTGGTATTAAATTCTCTAAAACGAAAAAAATAAAAAATATTTTACAAAAAATAAAAACCAACTCCAAAAACACTGAAAAGTTAAAAATAATATAAGAATAGGTACAGACAACATCACACTTCTATATTGAAGTCGGTGCCAAATTTTAAAACTCTAGGAGATCATCGTTTGGCACCGACATCTATATAGAAGTGTGATGTTGTCTGTACCTATTCTTATATTATTTTTAACCTTCAGTGTTTTTGAAGTCGGTTTTTATTTTTTATAGGAAGCGGTCGCATAAATCTCGTGTCACAGTGTTTGATATCGAACTCCTCCCAAACGACTTGATAGATTTTTATGAATTTTTTTGTGTATAATTTGGAAGGTCTTTGAATATTTATACCTCTAGGTGATTATGGGTGGCCGTCCAGAAATTTTTAGAGTGTTGAGCTTTATTAAAGCAAAACGCCGTTCGCGGACACAGCTAGTACCTATCTATATTATAATATAATCTAGATTATGTATAGGTAGATGATAAATATACAGTGTTCATTGTGAAACAAGAATGTAACAATAAATTGATAAGTATAATAAAAGTATTATACGCGATTCCCAGTGCAATCTGGCGTATGGGAACCTTACCGCCGACAACCGGTTCTCTCGATCAATCTGAACCATTGAAGTCGCGAAAGCGATGCCCACAGCCGGCGCGAGTTTCACACCAGTCTAGTCTAGACTCTGTCGCAACTCGCAATAGGCTAGCTCTCGTCAATGCCTAGAACTGTGAGAACAAATAACGGGCGAGCTGGATTCGCATGATTGAATTCTCTCGTTTTGTAAGATCATTTGAATAGCCCATAATAGTGCGCAGCCGAGGGGTCTGAAATTTTGTATTAACAATGAGGACAATTTCAGTTCACTATGCAATTATAGTGCACTCTAGAATGAGCACACGTTTAACTATTTTGCATTTATCTCGATCCTTAAAATAAATAGGCAACGTGGACCGAATTAACCAGTGAAAGGTGTAGGTATGTATGAAACGGTGTAATTTTTTTCCGAACATTTCACAACTCTAAGTAAAACTTGCAGTAAGCCATCCAATAATTAAACATCCAATACATCACTCTGAGGAATGACATACAAAATTAGGCACTTTATTAGATTACATAGGTAGTAACATTAAGTCCACGGATGCATATCTTGATGAAAAACATAAGTGTTGGTACATACATTATGCAACAGACCATTTAAGTATCACGTTTCTTGACAAATATTATACAATTACTAACTGTGGCCGGGAACTACGTTTCGCCATAATAATTGCTAACGAAAAATCTGGAGGGGCACCCTTATCACCTAGGGGTATAAAAAATAGCCTATGTGCTATTCTCAGACCTACCAAATATAGACTATAAATTTCATAAAAATCGGTCGAGCCGTTTCGGACGAGTTCGGTCACAAACACTGTGACACAAGAATTTTATATTTTAAATAAAATTTAAAAATTGTGAAATTTTACCAGTTAGTTTTAAACACAAATACTTACTGATAACCGAGAACCACTCAAGCGTCTGTCACCCCTGCAGCACATCCACCCACCAAACAAGGGCTGCCTAGAGCGGCAGCATTCAGGGTTCGAGACTATCACAGAGACCGTACACTGGACCAACATTTACCATATTTGGTCAACGCACTGCCGCCGCCTGAATAAGCCACATTGACACATAAAAACAACATCAACATCACAATTTTTATTATTTTTTAACCGACTTCAAAAAAAAGAGGTTGAATTGACCTGCATATTTGTATGTATGTTTGTCCGCGATTATTTCACGTTTGACTGAATCGATTTCGACGCGGTTTGCAGAAAAGATTTGTTGCATTTAGAAGGTTTTGGTATTTTAAATTATCTAAAAAGATTGAAAAATTTTTTTTACAAAAATTTTAACCGACTTCAAAAACATTACATTTTTTATTTTGAAGTCGGTGCCAAATCTGAACTCATGATCATCGATTATCCGCACCGAGTTCAAAATACAAAATGTAATGTTGTTTGTACATACTTATTATTTTTGACTTTTTGTATATTTGAAGTCGCTTTTTATTTACATAATGGCCCGAATTAGTTTTTTTTATATGTTAAGAATTTTCAAACTTAACTTATGTTAAGAATTTGCAAACTTTTTGAAAAGCCAAGCCATAATTGTTGGAGTGTGTATTTTACGGTTGAAACCTATTTAGAGTCAAGATGAAGTCTATGACTAATAGAAGAATATTGAAATGAATATAATATAATAATGAAACAGTTGCTATGTACATTAAGCTGCCGATTAATCTTAAAGGAATAGCTTTTGATTTTGGAATAAATGTAATACCTAAATTATTAATTGATAATAGGGGTGCAATTTGCATTTCTAAAAGCAATGAAAATAGTCGTAGAACTAAACATATAGACATTAGATACCATTATATAAAAGAATTAATCAAAAATAACGAAATTTGTGTAGAATATGTTAGTGGAAATGAGAATTTAGCAGATATTTTTACAAAAGCTCTATGTGTTGAGAAATTTATTAATTTTAGAAATAACATGATTTGATTTTATAAATAATTTTGTTTGAAGGGCATAATGAATTTGAGTTTAACAATTTGTATCTACGATGTAAGGAGTGTTATAGGTAGGTAAATATTTTTTTTTGTGAAGCGATTTCTAATGTAACAACAAAACTAATGTTAGACAATTATTATTTCTTTACCTACATTATAAATCGAGGAGGAGTGTTGGAGTGTGTATTTTACGGTTGAAACCTATTTAAAGTCAAGATGAAGTCTATGACTAATAGAAGAATATTTTTGTGTTGTCTTGTCGGATTGATGTCTGTCGAATGTAATTCTATAAGAAATGTTTTAATTAAAAAATACTTATATTATATTTTACGTGAACTCGTTTTTCTCCTACAATAATCACTCCCTGCGGTCGTGATTCAGTCGTTAGAATCCTTCACTTGCTTCACCTATGGCCCTGCGAATCCGTTCTTTATTCACTAGTTGCATAATATACTTTTTTACCATTGACACTCGACAAAGGGCTCGCGATTCTTCAAAAACAGTGAACAATATGCTCTTTGTTTCACTGAGTGAATAAAAAAATGAAATTGGAACTTGCGCGAATATATGGTTTATAGTAAGAAAAAAGGAAAACGTGCAAAGAGGTTGCACACTCTAGCTATAAAAACGTATTAAAAACCACCAAAACGTAATAACTAAGTTTCAAAAACTGTTCTAATTTATCAATTAATTAGTGGAGTACCTAACACGTGAAAAAAAAATCATCTCGGCTCTTGTATCCCTTGATCCGTTCAGGATTCTATTCTAGAGACCTTGGGGATCCTCTCCTCCTCGGATATACAACTTAGTGCCTAGAAAAGAATTCACCTTTTTCACTTGTTGGGTAATCTACTATTTCATATTTTCTTAAAAACAAGAAAGGTTCTTATGGAGAGAAAAAACATAAAAATTACGTGGAAAACAAGTAGAAAATAGTAAAAACAAGACTTTTCTTTTCCCATACAAATTACAGAGTGAATAACTTTTGACCGAAAGAAGTCTGACCTGTCAGTTAGTAATAAATAAAAAAGAGGTTAAGGTTCTGTGATCGATTTATAGTTTTCCAGTGCACATACCACTCTAAAGTAACACGAACCTGACGAAAACACCTAAATAACTTGACACAAAATACTATATCTAGTGTGGCTGACGCCAGCTGGGCCACAAAAAAAACTGTGAAAAATAGATTGTTTGAGTATGCCGCTATAATGTCTAGAGTTTGTCAGAGTTCGGCAAGTTTCAGCTTTGTCGTTTGCGCGTTTCAGAGATCCGATCTCGAAAACGAAAAAAAATAGCGAAAATCTGTTTACTGATATAGGCGGCAGTTTGTCGAAGTTTGTCGGACAAGGTTCAGAGTTTGTCGATCTACCGTTACAGAGCTCACCTGCAGCAAAGTTGTTGCAACTGAGCCAGCTGGATCTCAAAAACAAAGCGACGTAAAAGATAGATACAGTTGAACATAAAACTTCTGGAATTCTCATACAAAAAAAAACAAAAGTACAGTTATTTACAATAAGAAGGTATTTTCACACAAACCTAGTCCAGAAAAAAATTAAATAATCAGCATGAAGCGTCATTTTTAATGGTTTCTTGCGTCTCTTCCATCTCCAGTTACGGTTTATAACACAATTATTCCTGAAGAAGCTCTGTTTTAATCGAAAATCTAAGAATACTGCAGATTGAATTCCTTCAAACGTTTAATTTTACGTACGAATACCAAGATGTTGACCTGCCGCGAACTGTATGCAGCTACATAGCTGCCAGCCAAGCTACGCGTAGCGCTTCTAACAACGGAGCTACTAGCTGCACTACGCGTAGCTCTTTTAGCAACGGAGCTGCTAGGTGCACTACGCGCAGCAGAGCGCGGCGCGGCCCGCGGGGCGTTGCGCGGCGCGGCCCGCACAGAATTCAAACATATGGCGTTGTATGAGTGCGTTTACGGAGAAGCGATTTTACACGCCTTTGCTTGAAATGGCGCGCTTTTACGGCCGAGCCCGCGGATGGCACCGCCGCGTCTCGCGCGGCGTTTATCGCGGCGGCGCACGCAGCGACAATTCTCGATGAAGCGATGCCCGCCGCGTGCTTCGCTACACGCTTGAGGATGCGCCGCGGGTGCCGCGGCGGACATCGCGGCGGGCACCGCGGCGGTCGCCGCCATGCTTTCCGTCTCGCATCTCTATGAACAACATCGTATATTGCCATATGTTTGTGTTTACGCGTGCGATTATGAGTGCCGCTTCACGCGCCGCCCCACCGTAAACAGAAAAAACGCCGGACGCGCCGCGAGACGCCACGCCACACGCGACGCGTCTCCGTTAACGGGGCCTAAGGCCTGCTGAGCTAGATGAGCGGAGCTTATAGTTTACCAGCCCATAGTAATTTACCCTCACAACGATCGTCTAAAAATTACTGTAGTACCTAATAATTTATTTGGTCTCAAAATTGCACAATAATATTTAAACACTTACAGGTAATAATTAAACTTACAAATTAATGTAGCTTTACAATTTACGTACGTACGTACAATATTCTGTGATTAGATAGACCATTAAAACTAGACACTTTTGCGCACACCAATGTCAATGGTATATTGATCAGTTGGCATTTAAACTTTTGTGTGCGTATGGATTGAGGAGCCACATCACGAAATCAATCGAAATCCCGCCCAGATTTAGTAGCAAATTAGATAATTTTAAGCGAAATCCTGGAATTTGTAGCAACACACATCAAGAGTTACATCAATTTAAAGGTGGCTCCTCAATTCAAACATCTGGATTGAGGAGCCACCTAGAACTCGGAAACTATTATATGTACATTTTTGAAAATTTAGTATCATTTAGTAGTAATTTTGTCTGGAACCTACAAAAAATTTGGTTCGGATACTGCTGAAACTCGAGAAGATACAATACAAAATGTGTGGCTCCTCAGTCCATACACGTACAAAACTTGTCAACGTGAATTTCCAAGAAACTAATTGAGCAATTTTATTTTGGAGTGCATGATCATTTAGTAGTAATTTTGCTAGAATTTGTAGTATAGAAATAATGTTGGAGGACTTAGTGAAATTAAAAATATAAAGCAATATAGGTGGCTCCTCAATCCAGACGTTTTGCATATAAATGATTGACTGTATCTTCGCGAAATCACAATGGAATCAAAAGCTTGGGGCGCCAACATTTAGTAGAAATTTCTACTAAATAACTATATACAATTTATCAGTGTACATATTAAGGATCTGAAGAAAAACACACTTTCCGATATTCCATAGGAAATTGCTGTTAAGGGTGACCATAATATTAATGAAATCAGGATAACTGTTTCATGTTTATTTCTTTTAACATCAGTCATATAAAAATAACATTGATTTCGCTATAATTAATTAGTGACATTATACCACTTTTCTTAATATTCTGAAATGAAAGTATTCAACATTGAGCTCATCAAAAACTCAGAAGAATTTTATTTATCATTGTTATGACAGCGCTGACATCTGTTGTAGTTTTTTTTTGCAACTTTCTCATTCTTTGTGAGCAAAGGTTCACCGCCATACAGCCTACCCTTTGCTCCGAGTTGATATAATCATGTAAACATTTTAGGTGAACTAAAATAGATTGTATCCGGTTTTTATGTATAGAATAGAACAGAATATTCACTTAGTAAATAATAATTTTATGCCTTCCCTTTGCTCCGAGTTGATATAATCATGTAAATATTTTAGGTGAACTAAAGTAGATTGTATCCGGTTTTTATGTATAGAATAAAACAGAATATTTACTTAGTTAATAATAATTTTATTATTAAATGAACAAAACCTTCCATTTGGTTTCTTTCTGTGAACAATCTTGTTGGCTAATGTTGAGTCCGTGGATAGGATGTTATTGTCTTGATGGGGTGCGATGTCAGAACACCTCCTCGTGGTGCACCCTGGGCAACCCGGCAGATTTTCTGCCGCGGGCTAAGAGTCTGACAGCTGCCCCGTGGAGGGGGCGTGGTGTGGCCGGGCTTAACCCGGCGGGCCACTTCACGTGGCCATGTGGGGCGTCACCTCCCCTTCTTTTTGAAGATGGGGTTGTGTGTCGCCTGGGGACCCGCTCGCGGGTCATGGCGCATTGCGCCTTGTGCCGTTGCCCCTTTGATCGGGTTGGTGCGGGTCCTTGTTGAGCTTCGGCATGTCGTTGTTCCGAGTCGGTGCAAGCTCGTTGAGCTTCGGCGTGTCGTTGTTCCAAGGACTGAGGCTGACCCGATCAACGTGTGGCTTCGGCACACTTGTGCGGCCCCCATGAGGGGGGCGTGGGATGGCCGAGTGCTACTCGGCGGGCCACCTCGTGTGGCCACCGTGGCCGCTTTTTGCGGTGGGTCGGCGCTTTGGCGCCGCTGAGCTTCGGCTCGTGTGCGCGGCGGTGGATCCAGTGGGATCTGCCGTCGGGCAAGCCCGTTACCCCGCACTGAGCGGGGCCGGGGGCCTGGCGCACTGAGCGTCGGGCCGCGTGGAAGAAAACCACAGTAAAAAATTACCACCCGGAGTATGCCCCGGGAACTCCTCTCCATCTCCATCTTGGAGAGGGCGTGAGGGGCCCGCCATTGGTGGGCAGGTGCCGCGGACGGGGTTATGGTCGGTCTGTAAGGGTTCCCACGACCTCGTTCGGCAGCGGCGCGTCCTTTGGACGTGGCTGCGCTAGGCGCCAAAGAGGGCATATCGAGGGGTTTAGTGGGTAGTCGCTCGCTGCGGAGTCCCACACACCCTTGCCCCTGCGGGGGCTTGGACGGTGCGCAAACGCATTCCCCTCGTAAAAAAAAATGTTATTGTCTTGATCATCTGTGGAATTAGTGCCGCGGTATAGATTTACAAGAAATAGTGTCTTATCGAGTAGGCGGTTATCAAAAGTGCATTCATGTGCTTTAAAAACTTCTCATAAAATTATTTATTTTATTTTCCTTTGATACTTAATTAATTCCAGCTACATATACTATGCTTGGAGTATTTTACTACTTTAATATTTTAATTACTATTAAATTACTATTTTGATACTTATCATCACAGCTCATATACGTCCCCACCGAGGGACACGAACCATCCTTAGCTAGTTAGGGCGATTAGGCCTTAGTCAAACCTCGCCCGCCCAGTGCGGATTGGTTGACTTCACAAAACCTTTGAACTACTTCGCAGGTGCTTGCAGGTGTCCTCACGATGTTTTCCTTCACCGTAGGAGCGTCAGATAAATGTACATATGAAATTCATGAAATGAAAAACACATTTGTACATGGCAGGATCGATCGCAGGTCTCCCGATTCTCCTCGGAGCACAGTCCAGTGCCAAGGACAAAAGTATCAGAGCGTCGATGGCCCTGAGCCACCGACGCTCTGATACTTTGATACTTCTTAAAATATAAAACCTATGGAGAACATGGTAAGTCGTAATTTTTATCGCAATTGTACTGTGTCGTAGGTCCGCTATTACGTGACCACGTTCTAACAATTGTTATGTTGTGTTAGAGTTTTTCTCCTTTGTTTCATTTGCCACATTATAACCGCTGCTTGGGAGGCTTCGGACACCTATTTAAGACGTTTCCTTTGGATTTGGACGGCGTATTATGAAATGTCTACAGCTTTCACACTAAGTACTGATATAAATAAACATTTTCGTTTAATAAATAAAATGCGTTTTATTTTATAGTCATTGACATGTATGCCAGTGAACAACGTTTCGCCATAATAATTAAAAAACACCTTTATTACATAGGGTTCTAAAAAATAGTTTACGACCTATTCTCAGGCTTTACCGAATATACACAAAGAAAATCATAAAAATCGGTC
Organism: Schoenobius gigantellus; assembly: GCA_963935595.1. Lineage (NCBI taxonomy): Eukaryota > Metazoa > Arthropoda > Insecta > Lepidoptera > Crambidae > Schoenobius > Schoenobius gigantellus. The sequence continues at coordinate 31,969,289 of OZ012551.1, forward strand.
AAGCCGCTTCGGAGGAGATATTAAAGGAAAGAAGATAAGCATAGTATGCTGGTCTGTGGTGGGCACCTATGTCAGTGTAAGTGAGACTCCAACTGTGAAGATTGCTATTGCAGTCATCGCTATATGTGCAGTGTATGGTAAAAAGAGCTTTCATTATAGAAATAGGATATACATATAAAAGTGAACTGAAATGAAAAGAAATTAACAAAAATATGAACGACGACTCGGTAACGCAGACTGGCTGATCCTTTCACCACGGCTCGATGGTAAGTAAAAACTTGCCTTCCTGCCCATCCCAAGCGTATCCCAATACCTGCACATGCGAAAACCTTCAAAGATAACAGACAACATAATATCCGTGGCGGAGTATTGTATCTGAATCGACACGGAAGAATTGAAATGAAATGAAATAAAAAATCGCCTTTTCCATTTAACCCTATATAATGTATAATGGGCAATCTTAAACTGTTTTCATCAAATCACCGTAAACGAACGGAGTGAGATTTGCGGAGCTAGAGCGCAGCGAAGCGTAGCTCAAATCTCACTCCGTTCGTTTTCGGTGTTTTGATGAAAACTGTTTTAGAATGCCCAATATACACCTACTATTAGTACCTGTTACGCAAAAGCTATACCTAAAGTTTGCCTGAGTAGGTAGTTGGTTCTTAACCTATAAAATAATGTTTTACTTGTGTTTCTTATTATTTTTTCAAAATAAGTAATACGTAACGCGTGAAGTATCTCCCTCTTCAGCATTATGGTACACAATAGGTATAACAACGTCGGTAAGCCAAAATGTCGAATGTTTTGCCAAAAATACGGCTATTATGCTATGTGGATAGATATAACATAATAGCATGTATTAATACACATTATAACTCCTCAGTTGCTGTGGAGTCCAGATAAAGCTCGCTCCCACCTTCGGTTTTATCATTACTTACCATTAGGTGAGATGAAGGCCGAGAACTTGCCTGTTGTATGTAAACAAAAATAAAAATTTGTTTTTTTTGTTTGTCCTAGATTTTAGTCTCGTTATGGTCACCCTTAACAGCAATTTCCTATGGAATATCGGAAAGTGTGTTTTTCTTCAGATCCTTAATATGTACACTGATAAATTGTATGTAGTTATTTAGTAGAAATTTCTACAAAATGTTGGCGCCCCAAGCTTTTGATTCCATTGTGATTTCGCGAAGATACAGTCAATCATTTATATGCAAAACGTCTGGATTGAGGAGCCACATATATTGCTTTATATTTTTAATTTCACTAAGTCCTCCAACATTATTTCTATACTACAAATTCTAGCAAAATTACTACTAAATGATCATGCACTCCAAAATAAAATTGCTCAATTAGTTTCGTGGAAATTCACGTTGACAAGTTTTGTACGTGTATGGACTGAGGAGCCATACATTTTGTATCTTCTCGAGTTTCAGCAGTATCCGAACCAAATTTTTTGTAGGTTCCAGACAAAATTACTACTAAATGATACTAAATTTTCAAAAATGTACATATAATAGTTTCCGAGTTCTAGGTGGCTCCTCAATCCAGATGTTTGAATTGAGGAGCCACCTTTAAATTGATGTAACTCTTGATGTGTGTTGCTACAAATTCCAGGATTTCGCTTACAAAATTATCTAATTTGCTACTAAATCTGGGCGGGATTTCGATTGATTTCGTGATGTGGCTCCTCAATCCATACGCACACAAACTTTTGCCTTATCTGTATTTATAAAAGTCTTGAGTGACTAACTGACTGATAGCCGATTTCACCAACCATAACTTAGCTTAGGAAGCCCCTAAGACATATGCTGTCACTTTTTGTCTTTAATGAAAAGAATGTGACAGCATGCCACCTAAAAGTCAATTAAGCTAAGAAGAGGTTGGTGAAAACGGCCATGAGATATCAATCTAGAATTCATACTACTGGACCTAGAAGCATGAAATTGTTCAAAGTTTGTTGGCTTATGTAGGCGCCCGCTAAGGAAGGATTTTTTAAAATTCTCACAGGACAAAAAAACTGTACTGCATAAAAATACTTTGGTTCTGTCATTGCCCATAGTTCGTAAGTAATAAAGCTGAACGCAGATATGCCCGGGCCATACGCGCCGTACGCGCCGCATTTTTGGAATTCGTTGTATGAAATTATATGAAATCTTGAACATTTGGCCGCACCGTACACGCCAAATTTCAGAATGCAGGAAGTGTCCATGTTGAAGACGACATATAATGCGGCGCGTTCGGCGTGTGCGGATATGTGCGATCAGCTTAAGAGGGTATTTTTTACTGTACTTAATGTTAAGTAGCTCAGTCACCTGTAGTACAGGCAAGGAACTTAATTTGCGACCCACCTGAGGTTGAATATTGTAAAGCAAGGAATATTGCTATGACGATTTTGCATACATTGTTTACACATAACTAAGCATCATTTGACATATCTATTGAAATCGACCTTAAGCCATGGACTTACACCAATATTTAAACAGGCGATTAGTTAACTAATAAACAAGTTTTTAACATTTAACTCACACGATAAGTGTCAAAAACGGTTGTTAATTAACTCTAATCGTCTGTTTAAATGTCGGTGAAATTCGACCTTAATCTCAGAACAATCAAGGACTTAATAATCAAAACTTAACTTAATAATGTTGATTATTAAGTCCATGCCTTAAGCTTATTGCATT